>OY728163.1:1968070865-1973070865 GCA_963277665.1 Viscum album | reverse complement strand
AGGAGCAGGGAGGTGTTGCAAAAAAAGGAACACAAAGAACAATATTCCACAATAGCCTGCTTGGAGAGAGCATCCACAACCGCATTGGCCTCCCAGTAGACATATGCCACAGTGAGATGTAGGCTTTGGCACATGGAATGGCAGTCCTTCCATGACGTAAGGATCCTCCTGGGGATGCACCTAGATCTACTTTTAGGAGCACTCACAACAAGCATGGAGTCAGACTCAAGCCACAGAAAAAACCACCCGAACCTGATAGCATATTCAATCGCCTTTATAATGGCCCATAACTCAACTTCAAGAGCACACCCATCACCGATAAAGTGTTGAAAACATCCCTTGACAAAACCCCGATAAGTGAAGAAGACTCCACCAAATCCAGCAGGGCCCAGGGAACCCAGGGCCGCACCATCCACATTGACCTTGATCCCGGAGGGGAGTGGAGGAATCCAGTGAATAAACCTGGGGACCATGGGTGTTTTGCCCTACCAGATACACCAAGAAACCTAAGGATGATCAGTTCATGGATATCATTCTCCATGTGTCCTGTCTGAATCCGGGAGGCCGCATAAAAAACCCTGTGAATCGCCATAACTCCGGAATGAAAGGAGAGTCGTTTCTTACCAAAGGAAACCGCATTCCGAGTGGTCCAAATAATGGAGATGGTGGCTGCACCCATAGCCAGCAAACAATTGCAGACCTTCTCACTATAATCCTAGTTAGACAGGTCCGCCAGGAGCTCAAAAAAAGGCTTGTCAAGGCCAGCTGGAAACCCAAAAGTCCACTTCAAATAACCCCATAGATCAATGCTGAATCTGCACTGCAGGAAGGTGTGATAGACATTTTCCTCCACACCGAGGAAAAATAAACAAACAGACGCAAGGTTGTGACCCGCACGCTACAATTGACCGTGCATGGGCAACCGATGTTTCCAGATTTTCCAGATAAGAAGGTGATTTGGGGGAGGATGAAATTCCTCTTGAACTTAGAAAGCCGGGTTGGTGGAGGGGATCCCCTGGCACAATTGTACCGATAGTATTCCTTAGCAGTGAGTCACCCAAACGGATTGGGATTCCAGATCAGGATATCAGAATGTATGAAATGATATCACTGGATTTGGAGTAAGACAGCAGGCAGAAGGGCCTCAAATTGTTCCATCCTCGGAATGAACTCTGCAATAGACAGTAGCTTCAATCCAGGAGGGATGATAAAATCTTGCAGGGGCCTGTCAAGCCAGGCCGTAGACCAAGCATTAAAGGTTGAGTGCTTGGAGACAAAGCATTTAGAAAGAGGGACAATGGACTTGTACAAGGCCCAAATTTCTGGCCAAATAGAGGAGGTGAAATACCCTTCATATCCATCACAGAGCTTGAGCAAAAATCTTTCCCGAGTGAAATCCAGGCTCGGAGCCATAGGACTTAGCAGTCCCAAAGTATACTTAGCAAGGAAGGAATCGTTGTAGCGTCTGAGGTCTTTGATACCAAGCCCACCCAACTCAATTGGCTTGGTGCATTCCTTCCAGGCCATAGTGACCAGTTTCCTTTGAGTTATGCACCCCGTCCAGGAAAAATTCCTGATCTTTTCCTACAGATCCTTTATGAGATTAACCGGCGACCAGTAAATGGAGAAAGCATAAGTAAACATAGAGTTAATCACCTAGTTGATAAGGTAGACCCTTCCAACTTGCGAGAGGGACTCCCCTTTCTATTTCGCCAGCTGTTGTGTGATTTTAGAGGCAATGTTCTCAAGGTAACACCACTTGACACGTCCCCAAAATATGGGAACACCTAGGTAGTCAAAAGGTAATGACCCTCTCTTAACACCAAGGGATAAGGCAATGGATATCCACCGGGACCGTGAAATCCCCTCCCCAAAGGAAATCAAAGTCTTACTCCAGCTGATTGATTGACCTGCAACATGTTGATAATGCTAGAAAATCATCCAAATGGAATCAAGAGTACGTTTATCAGCCTACCTGAACAGGAGAATATCATCTGCATAAAGAAGATGTGATGGCACATTAAGGTCCCTCGCTGCCTGGATAGGACTGAAGAGGCCATCCTGACAAAGATCAATGAGGCACCTGCTAAGATACTCATCAGTGATCACAAGAAGGATTCCTGAAAGAGGATCACCTTGTCTGACTCCACGAGAGCAGGGGGAAAACCCCTTAGGGGAGCCATTTAGAAGAATAGAGTCCCATCCACTACTAAGAATGGACATGATGATCCTAATAAAATTACTCAAGAAGCAATACTTAGTCAGGACCTGAGAAATAAATCTCCATGTGATGGTGTCAAAAGACTTGTAAATGTCAACCTTTAGTGAAAGGTTTTCATGCTTGGACAGCTTTCGCATGACGTTGATGCTTTATGAGGCCGTGAACATGCAGTTCTGGATGTTCCTACCCGAGACAAACCCAAACTAGTAAGGGGTGAGGATATCCCCCAGGAACTTCCCAAGTCGCATGACCAGAATCTTGCGGATAGTTTTGGGGACTGTGTTTCCAATGGAAACTGGTAGAAAATGACCAATATCAATGGCATTGTCTCTTTTAGGAATCAGAGCAATGAAGTTAGAGTTGACCCCACGTGGAAAGATGGTAGTGAGAAAAAATTCCCGCACAGCGCTGATAATGCCTTCCTGCAGGATGTCCCAAATAGAACATGAAGAATTTTTTGGTGAAGCCATCCGGTCCCGGTGTTCTGTCAATGTTCAAAGAGAATAGATAAGCCCTAAACTCTTCCGTGAGGGGAGGGATCATGAGAGCTCGGTTCTGATACTCATCAACACATGGAAGGATGGAGTCCATCAATGGGAGGGTGTATTCTCTGCCATCTTCTGAATAAATCCCTTTAAAATGATTAACAATAGCTGCGGAGATATCATCCTCCGAAGTGAAAGTAGAACCCAAAATGCGAACAGCTATAAGACAGGTTTTGGCTTTTTTCTCCCTATGAAATCGATGGAAGAATTTAGAGTTTCGATCCCTGTCTTTGAGTCATCTCACACTGAATTTGTTCTTGGCCAACTTTTCTTTAAGATTCAAGAGATCATCAAGTTTGGAATGAAGTTGTAGCTCCTCACAAGAGGGTAGGGGAAGAATATAATTGGCTTCTTGATAAATAGAAAGTTAATGTTTAGAATCCCGGATGTCATTATCAAGACTGGAAAAACAACCCATTCTATAAACTTTAAGCAAAGCTTTGATTTTTTTAATCCTTAGAACCAATCTATGAAAATGACTACCTTGCAAGTCTTCATCCCAGCCATTATGAACAGTTTCCCTACATACAAGAATCGTAAGCCATGAATTATTGAACTTAAAAGGCGGAGGTGAAGACCTTTAGGCACCTATAGAGCTGTCAATGATCAAAGGATTGTGATCTGAGTGAAACTTGGGAAGTGTAAATCCCGAGTCATCAAAGGGGAAGGACACATCGTTGATTCTGTAAAAACACATGTCCAGCTTGCTGGCCTGCCTTCCATTCATAGTAGAACTCCACCAAGTGAAGGAGGCACCAGAAATAGGGACCTCCAAGAAGTTACAAGCATCAAGATAAGAGGAAAACTCCATGGTATCCGAACGAGAGAAGTTGGAGCCAATTATCTCATCCGGACACAAGACAGTGTTGAAGTCCCCAAAAATAATCCAGATGCTCTCAATGAGTCCATAAATCATAGTCAAATGATCCCATAAGACCCATCTCTTCAAGTATGTGTAGGAGGCATACACAAAGGACAAAGAGAGTGGGGAAGAATTGCACATGACAGATAGGGTCATGACTTTATCACGCACCTCAAAGGATGTCAACGGAATTTCATAATTCTTAAGCACCCAAAGGGTGTCAATGCCACTATCACTAGAAGTCTTCGCAATACAGGAGTAACCAAGGTTGCTCCAGTTGAAACCTATCCAGTTTTCAAACATGATCATTGGTTCAACAATACCAAGAACCAACGACCTCTGGGAAGGGAGGAAATGCCTAAGGGTCGAGACAGTGGGAGGGTTCCCGATCCCTTGGCAGTTCCAGAAGAGTATCCGCATAAGATTAGGCCGAGGGCACCCCGTTCACCGGGGTGAGGCAAGAATTTAAAGATTTGGCCTTCACCTTTGATTTCATCCCTTTCTTCTTGGGCCTGCCCACAGGGTTCTTCTTAGGTGAGGGATCAACCTCAACAACCCAATATTTGAGTCCTAGATCATCAGGAGGCTGAGAACTAGCCTCATGTGATGATGCGAGGTGAGCCAACATGGAGGAATCTTCGGCCTCCTCATCATTCTGCTCAACCTGATCATCCTAGAAACTACTGCCGAGAGGGGTTAATCTGTTAGTAGGACAAGGAGGCATCAGTGAGGCATCTTTCACTGTATCACGTCGTGCAGCCCTGCTGGGGGTCACAACAACTAAAGAATCGCTAGACAGTACTGGGAGAGCCAGGGGTGCTGAGACCTTCTCAAGATCAGAAGGAATAGGGTACCTTGTAGAGACTATCCCATCATCCACCACCTGAAATGGGGGGGACATCTCTTGAAAGCCGGGAGTGTCCGCCACCAGAGAAGGATCAGAAATGGGCTGGCCAGGCACAGCCATAACCTGAACAGCAATGGGCACAGAGGAATGACCAGGCTCAATCAAGACTATCTAGAGACTGGGAGCAGCGAAAATAGAGTCCGCAACTTCCAATCGTTCATCCATGGATTTGGACCTAGAGGCATCTCCCTGTAAGTGGGAGGGGGTCTCTTGGAAGAGTGTGTCATCAGCCTCCAGCACCCTCCTTGGAGAAGGTAGTTCCACAGGACACCGAACAGCCTCAGGGACATGCTGGGAGGGAGCAGGTGCATGAGCATTCACCCCCTCTCCAGCATCCAGCTTCCTGGTACAGGACTCAGTGGAGTGTCCTTTAAGATTTCACATAGAACACACTTTCAAGCGACGACAATCAGAGATGAGATTGCCGAAGAGATGATAGTGAAGACAAAACCGGGGTTTTCACTCATAAAGGATATCCATCTTGAAACTATATTAATCGGTTTTGAGCACAACTTCTTCAATAAAAGAGTAGGCCAAGTCCACCTCAACAAGAACATGGGAGAAATTCCCATACTTTGGATTTTCAATATCCTGGTCAATACAAATGGATTAATGATGTTTTAATTGTTTTGGTGGTTTGTAAGGGGGGCTAAGTTCAATAGGGGTTTAATGATTTTATTAGTGTTTTTATGGATTTAAGGTTTTATGTTTTTGATTGGTTTTGATTATTTTAGGTTTATTTAAGGGTTTAGGGGTTTTGGTATTTTTATGTGGTTTAGGTTTTTTAGGGGGTTTTTTGAGTTTTTTGTTTTTTTAGTGTTCTTAGTGTTTTCAAGGGTTCTCATTATTTTTATATTTTTTAATTATATTTAGGTTTTTAATGTTTCTCAAATTTTTAGTGTCTTAAAAGGATTTTTGGGTTTTTAGGGGTTCTAAGGTTTTAAGGTTTTTGTTTGGGTAATTTATGGTCTTTTGGGGTTTTAGTGGATTTTTTGGTTTTTCAGTTGTTTGGGGCTATTTAATTTTTTAAGGGGTTTTAGGGTATTTTAAGGGTTTTTACGGATTTTTAGTGTCTTTTTGAGGGTTTTATGAATTTTAGGGTCTTTTAAGGGGTTTATGGTTTATGGTATTTTATGGTTTTGTTTGCTGGGGCTAGGGTTTTGAAAGGGTTTTTTAATATTTTTGGTGTCTTATATGTTTTTAAGGTTTTTAGGATTTTTAGAGGTTTATGATTTTTATTGTCCTTTGTAGTTTTTAAGGTCCTTAGGGGTTTTATATTTTAAGTGTCATTTAGTATTTTTAGGGGTTTTGTGTTTTTGGCGGGTCTTAGAAGTTTTCAAGTGTTTTGAAGGGTTTTAGGGTTTTTAGGGTTTTTCATTGCTTTTACGGAATTTATGGATTTTAGGGAAAGTAATGGGTTTTTGTGTATTATGGTTTTTAGTGTTTTTATGTTTCTAGGTTTTTAGGTTTTTTTGAGTTTTTTGGGGTTTTTTGGTTTTTTGGGGGGTTTAGTGTTTTTAGTGTCATGTAGGGTTTTTAATGTTTTTATTTTTTTTATGGTTTTTAGAGTTTTTAAAAAAAAATAGCATTGTTTAGTGTCTTTAAGGGGTTTTGTGTTTTTACTATGTTTAGGTTTTTTATGGGTCTTTTTGGGTGTCTTGTATTTTTGGGGGTTTTAGTGTATTTTAGGGTTTATCAGGGGTTTTTTGGGGCGTTTTGGGGTTTATATGGTTTTAAGGGGTATCATGTGTTTTTTGTTCCTTTAGGTGTTTTTAAGGTTTTGTGGGACCTTTAGGGGTTTAGAGTTCTTAGGGTCCTTTTGGGTTTTAATTGTGTTTTAGGGTCTTCTAGGTATTTTTTGATCTTTAGTGTCCTTTATTATTTTTTAGACGGTAAAAAATTTATTATTTTATTTTATGGTATTTCAAGGGTTTTTTGGTCTTTTATCATTTTTAGGATTATTTGTGGAATTTTGGGTTGTTTAGTGTCTTTTTTGTGTGTTTTCGGTCTTTTAGAATTTTAACGTGTTTTAACGTTATTTTAGGTTATCACTAGTTAAAATAATTCCATTTCATGTCAGTTATTAATTTTTTATGTCAAATAATAGGGGAATTTATTAAGAAGAATGTTGTAAATATTTTTATTACATCAATTATAAATAAAATATGTTTGATATAATATTTTTTGATGTGTTTCACGTTGGGTTTTAAATAAACGATGTATAAAACATTCATCCATTCCTGTTATCTTTAATAACTGGTGTGGAAGAAAAATTTTCACATATATTTTGAAATAAACAAAGTGAAATAGAGAGAGAATTCATCTTTGATGTTGGTCAAATAAATAATCGACATGAAAGGTCCATCAAGAACCATCACTGACGTGAGATTTATATACGAAATGATGTGGAAGAAGGTTTTCCATGCTAGTTATTAAATAACCAATGTGAAAAATGGTGATACTGATTTTTCACATCATTTACCAAATAAACAAAATGAAAAATTAATTTCTAAAAATATTACAATTATATTTATTTACTATCTGTGGAAAAATAAATCTGGAAAACAACTAACATTAAAACAAGGAAAAAAATAGCACAACACATAAAATTTAAACTTTCACTTTTATAGTATTTATTACAAAAAATGCTAAAATTGAATCAGACCTATGAAATTATTCTCCCTTTCATTTTTAAGTGTCTAAAACAAAATTCACTATAAGTCCGAGGGCCATCAAAAAGCTAAAAATTATAAATAAATAATTTAACTTGATGTATGTTAAATTAAACTAATGAGATATCACAGATGAGTTTATAAATAAATCTAACCATATTGAACTTTGAAACCAACCCAATTTTATTTATTTATAATTGAAAAAATATAACACTGTATCCACACTCATTTATACCAAATTGATTACGATAATGTTTTTTAGAACAATTTATCAAATCTAAATAACATTTATAAGGAATATATCCAAAATTTAGTAATTCTAAATGAAAATTCAACTTTATTTACATATTTGATCTTGTACCTATTCTTTTATGTTTATCTCTATAAAAACCCCAAACACATTTTGAAAATAATATTAATGATATAAATTTAAGTCATTATAATATAAACAAGTATTAAAATACTCAAATATACATATTCAATATATTCATGAAAATTTATTGCACTTCCCTGTAAACCGAGAATATCAAGTAAAGTGTCCACTATATTAGAAAAAACCCCCCAACAACCAATGAAAACTAATATATAAGAATATTTAATATGCGTGGTTTTTATGTTAAGATATATAAAACAATTTGTGAGAAATATATATCAAACTCTTGAAGTTATGAAAAAATCTGGTACTAAATAATTACATTCATCTGAAATCTTTAATTAATATAAATTTTTCTTTCTACGTTATTAATTTTCCTAGATATATGTTAAATAAACTATAGATCCATAAATCTATATAAACAATTCTTTTCATAATATGTAAAATTTATATAATGATACCAAATATAAAAATGTATAAATTTTCAATAAATTAAATTAATTGAAAATTTAGGTTAGTCCACTTACATGGAAAAAATTTGCATCATGTGGATGCCCCATTAATCGCAAGCTACAAACTCCATGATATAATTTTTCAAAATAACCAAATTAATTTGACACCCACAAATTTCATCTTCAATTGGAATCTCATATACATCCAAAAAAAAATTGGAATATCTTTAATATCGAACAAAATTATTAGAATATTTGCATGAAGTCATAACACGTGGTATATTTTGTTGTCTATACAATATTTCTTTACCTTTAAATTAATCTTGTATAAAAGTAGATATATATATAAAAATTATAATGATAATGATAATTAAATAAAAGATAAAATATACACACACCACTATGGTAATATGTCGAACAAGTCTAGATATCCAAGTTTGTAAATGGTCGATACTTTGTCCAACTGTATTCACCTAATCTATAGGATGTGGGATTATTTCTTATATATATATAATATCATGTACAGTGAACCTAAGATGATATATCTCTATATATTTAGGATTAATGGTATCTCCAAAAAACATCATCCCATATGCAACAATATGTTGGGATCATGAACATATAAGTTGCAATAACTGGGAAGCGGTGGACGAGTGGTGTTAGGGTAGGGTGATAAAGAGTGGAGTTTGTAGGTATATATGTATGAGTAGGATAAGTTGGAGAGGAATCTTCTAGTAGAGGTGGTGGAGGTTTCATGTCTAGGTCATCAGGCTAAAAGTATTTTTTTCATGTCTATAAAAATTGCACATATGAATGCTCTATCCTTGTTCTCCATCGTCAAGAGAATATTTGAACTTTAGCTTCCAAAGTTTCAATTTTTTATAACCACCATTACTTGATGAATATTAATATTGGGGAAACTCTTTTTTTTATGGATACACCTACCATGTATACTCACACAAGACCTAAGTGTTCATATTTTCCCCATGATGTAGCTAAAATATCCTACCTACCCTCATCTATAAATACCCCTCTCTTCTCTACTGGACAAGAGATTCCTATATGGGATATTTGAAAAGACTCTTAAGGAATTATAATATATAATGAATGTATTTAAATTAAATAATTAAATAATGTAACCATCTTACAACCCTGTCAACTATAACCCTTAATTATTCTATTGAATATTGTCCTTTTTTCTCATATGATACCTCTTCCATTTTTAATGGGGGGGCATCCTTTACTAACCCTAATGACTTAAACACTAATATTTGAAATTCTCCATCCACCATTTTATCTTCTAGTAATTTTTACCCTCCCTGATATAAAGCATGAGGTTATATGTTTCTTACATGGATCTCTTAATGAGATCTCACAAATTGCTGTAAATTTAGAATTAAAAACCATTAATATGATTAGTAATGTAACAGATTTCTAAAAGGTAACGTTGGTCATTAAAAAATGATTATCCCCCGTCTTATTTCCACAAATTTATTCTAGGTATCTTCATATATAAATATAAATATATATATATATATATATGACATGGTTTTTCTTATTGTCTATCCCCAAAAATAAATTTTTCTGTGAGGGTAGATTTAAAATCCCTATATATCTTAGTGAACAATAAAAGGAATTTCTTTTATACTCCTCCAATATCAGGAATATCATATGTCATATTATAAGATGGGTGAAAATATATATAACTATAAAAATTTAAATATGTGTAAAGTAAGGACAAATTATCTTACCAAAAAATTCTCCCACATATGAGATATGGTCACTTTTCTACAATTCTCCAGTTATCTATCAAAATAATAACATTACTTTTATCCTTCACTGCAATAAAAGTATTGATTTTTTTTATGTGGACCTCTTTGAATATCATTATCATCAAAGTATACTTTTATCCTTTGGTCTAGAATAAAAGGAACATATAATTTTGGTAAACATGTGATGCCACATTTACCCACCATATAAATCTTTCCCCCATGGAAATTTTGGTCTCTTATAAGGATTGATGAGGAGACTCAACTATAAGAGCATGAGTGTGTTCCTTCCCATATGTACGAGTAGGATCATCTCTAGAAGCATGTGGTGTATCATTTTATGGATATTTCATTATCCTAGAAACAAAATTAATTACCAATTATTAAAAAATACAACTATTACATTCAAATGAAAAATAAAAATGACAATTAAAAATGATTTTTTTAAAGCATACTTTACTAAACATAACTCATTTTTATTAATATTTTTTGTAGCTAACAAAAATTATAATTTCTATAAGGTGAGATGAAATAATATTAAATAATGAAATAAAATCTAAAAATGTTTTGTTAATAGAAAAAGTGGTCAAACTTAATAAATAATTTTTTACACATAAACACAATTTTCTATTATATTCTTTTAAAATAATTTTTTAATTTATTCATATTGAATATAAATTAATACATAGAAAAAATATTATTGATAGGTTATGAAATGGTTAACATGTTAGACAAAAAATAGAATTAATATAAAAACAATATAACTTGTTAGTTATAATATATGTCTTAATAAAAAATAAAATTAAAATATAATACATTTTATGAAATTTTAAAATGTAAGAAAACATATGTTACCTATAAAATTAAAAATTTACTAAGGATTTTTTTACCAAATTCCTTATTTATGATCATTATGTACAGTAAAAACCATGTCTTAGATATGCGTATCTATATTATCTTTAAATATTTTATGAATGTTGGGATCTAACATAAATACAAAAATCGATCAAATTTATCATCACAAAATTTTTTTCCCTTGTAAAACAATAGAACACTTCATATAATATTCATAAATAACATTGAATTTTTTTAATGTGTTTCAAGGATAAATGAATCAATTATGTATTCCAAATTTTTCATATTAACTACTTTCAGTCCAAATTATTCATGTCTTCCATTGTTGTTATTGATAAACTATTTCAATTTTAACACAGGAACAAAAAATTTAATATAATCAACCTAAAAGTTTCTTTAATGACTCCATAATATTAACTTGATTCACGGATTGGGTTTCTATCTTTAGCACTCGAAAAATGCATTTCTGCTATGAACTCTATTACACCACTATTCTGAACAACACTTTTATTGCCCTAATATTTTTTGTGAAATGTATAACCATTAATATCATACATGGAAATTGTTATCAAATTGAAATGAGGACTTCCCACTAAACATATAAATGTTTTATATTCATATAATCCCCCAAGAATGAGCTCTTTAAACACAGGGAAAAAAGTTTTGTTATGCTCATTCAAAATCCAAACATCTTTATTTTGTTGATAACATTGTTTCAACACATTAATATTAAATGGTATATATGGTTGAGAATAATCTATATTATTCATGATGTATAAATTATCTTTTTTATCTATTAACATTTCAAATACTTTATATTCAAGCCACAAATACATATTCCCCAAAATTGAATTGTTCAAGGAGAGATGTAGGGAAGATGATGTTCTCTAATGTAGACAAATAGGTTGCACAAAACAATAAAAACTCTTCATAAATATAATTCTCAACAATGGAGGATTCAGATCAATATAAATTCTTAACATACCCATTAAATATATTTATATACCTTTTGAAAGGATACATAAAACATAGATATAAATATTCAAAAATATTTATTTATCTCACCAAATGAACCACTAAATTCAAAATGATATAAAAAAAGGTTGGAATAAAAAACATTTCCATTTGAAAAAAGTATATAAACCACTTCGTTCTCTATGTTTTTCAAAGCATTCAGATGAATAACATTATTAAAAATTCAATTGATATAATAACACACCTTCATGATATTCATTTTGACATGGATGTAAAATATTTCACACAATAAAACTAGTAGTATTTGTTGCATCATATCATGAAAATCATTATATTTCATTTTTTTATACTTAAAATCCTTAAAAGAAACACATTTTGACATATTAAAAATAACAATTTGGAACTTTTTTATCATAAATACACTGAAGAAAACTAATTTTATCCTTATTGGATAATGTATAACATGCTATGGGTAGGAATGTTCGACTTGCATCAGGAGTGGGATATAACTCCAAATGTGTTCCCATTGAGAGTAAGTCGAATCTATAATTCAACCCATCTTTAGTATTTATTTAATATCTAAAAATGTTCCAATAAATCATTCAAAAATATTAATTTCTACATGAAAGACATAAATATTATTTTTGATCTCATGATATGTCTAATATGGTAGCTCAAAAAATATTGATCAATTCATTAAAATATTTATATCATTACCATATTTGGGTGTCTTTATGAATGTCACATAAATGTTTTCCACCCTCTCAAAATACTGATTGGTGAAAAATGGTTATGAATCAATAATTTTTTTGTGATCTATTGAATTCATTTTTAATTTTTATTATGAGTGATACAAAGAAAAAATGTATGATGAAGCATGTATAATATTTTTCTCTCATGATGTAGTAGATAATATGAATTCATTATTCCCAATTGGATAAGATTTATTCCCCTTAAAATTGTATCAAGAAAAATTATTATATAATTGGATGAAATTTAAATTGAACATAATAATCACTTACACTTTAAAATATTCTATTTTATATGAATCATAAACCTTGATAACTTCCTCCCATAAAGGATTAAAATAATCAATTATTAGTGACAAGAAATAAACAACAATGATTATGGGGTATTTTGGTCCTGATATCATTAAGCTCAATATGAAATATTTTAACTTTATAAAAAATTCACAAGATAAGTTTTAAATTTCCAATAAAATAGGACATGAACTAAGTGTTATATTATGGATTTGAGATGGATTAGTTCGATCTATTAACAGTTCAAGTTTGAGATTTCTATCTTCATTGATGAATGTCGAAAATTAGTGATCAATTTTCTTCCACTATGGACAATTAGCTTAATGTCATAATTTTCCATCATATACACTATCATCTTCGTGTCATATTAAATTTTTTCATCATCGGAATTTGAAAATAAATGTTTGAAATGATAAATTATAGGAATATACAAAAATACCTTGGTAGGGGTCTCTGTAACTAATAAATCATCTTGTGATTTTTTAACTTATACCTTTATGTCCCATATTTCAGAATCACTGACAGAGATTTGTATTATTTTCTATATAGTACACAGTAATTCTAGAATATATGTATTTTCTTATATCCAATTACAATTGAAAAAAATATTTAATTCAAATTATAATAAAAATATAGAAGATTGTTTTCTTTAGAAAAAAAGTCTTTCAACGATTGTAGCATCACTATAAAACTGTTTTCACTCCATCTATGTTTCTCCTTCAGGTTAATAAATCTTAACACCATTGATAAAACCATAAATTCTATTAAACGTGAATAAAATGGTGTTTTAGAGTCACCATATAGATTATAAATTCTCATTCGTTTCCTAAGTTACTCTACTTCAATAACACGAATCATTTCATTAAGTCGATCAGATTTATCATCTTACAAAGCACCATCATCAATAGATTAAAAATTCTTCCTAGTTTCACCATATAAAATACAAGGGTTTTAACTAATATTAAAACCATGAAAAATTAAATGATCATTGATCTATCTACTTTTCAATTTTAGGAAATTTAAACATTTTAGGCATGGAAAGAATACTATTTCATTACTTGTAACATTTCATTTAGAAAATTCCCAAAACAAATTGACAACTTCCTCATATTCGTCACCTATTAGAGGAATATTAAAACATATTTTATTCATTATTGTCTATAACAAATATAAAAAATAAATATCAAAAACAAATATCATTTCAAAAGAATATATTTGTGATAAAACTGATTTTGTGAGGGAAATATTAGATTATTTCAATGATAATCATGTTTTTAATGTAATTTTTGGTAAAATTTCCTAAAAACATTAAAGATAATAGGGTGTTAAATACATTAATGAATTTAGATTGCTTTTGACAGATATAATTCATTCAACCATAAAATAATTATTAAATTAACATATATATAGAACATAAATGAGAAATTAATAATAATTGTAACATATCATATTAAACGGAAGATAAATAAAGTTAATTAAAATGGAATTACAAAAATTTGATTATAATCCATTCTAAAAAGTAATTTGGGTGGTTTAATTACAATATATATATCAAGTAAAGAATAAAAAAATTAAAGGTTGTTGGTGTTTGAAGATACTTACATTATAATAGCTTTATAAAATTACATTGAAAAATAAGAAGATTTTGTTTTTAATTATCTTATATACCTTTATTAAAAATGAGGTTATTTATAAAATATTAATATTTTAAATGAACTCTAAAAATAATGAAAAACAATAAGGGAAACATTATAAAGAAAATAAAAAAATGTGTTGAGAAAATTCATTCATGTGGAAGGAGTTAAACAATAGATTCCATTGAATCATTTATAAAGTAAAAATAAATGAATAAATCCCTATGAAATTATTAATATATAAATATATATACAATGATATCCATAATACAATATAAAGAATATTGAAATGGGGGATAATTATTATCATTTGAAAAAAATGGGATGAATATGGGTCAACATACACAAAAAAATTATAATGCGACTACATCTTGGGGAAGAGGCTACATCCTATCAAAACCAGGAAGATATAACTAGGGAGATGGATATTTATATATATCATGAAGAATATAAATGTTCATCCAATCCTCACTTTATAAACAATTGAAATTATAAATAGTTTATATGAATATTATTTCCTTTCCACCTGATTTTATTAATAAGAAACAATTATACATATATAAAAGTCAAAATGATCAAAATATAGCATGAAATACTCAATAAAATATTTTTAAATTAATCTAATAACAGAAAAATATATTAAATGGGAACAAGTAATTAATAATGTAAATAAAATATTGAGCAACTAATTCACACTTTTTAAAAGATATTCAAACCTTTAGGAGAGATAGTTGGAGCCTAGCATATCTATAATTCAACATGCAATAATAAAGATGACAAAAACAGAGGGTGTATGAATATGTTATTATGAGAATGAATTACATTGGATCAAAAAAATGACAGTTAGGGATTCCATGCCAAATAATGAACGTAAGGATAGAAATGACAATGTGTGAGGATTACTTCCAAGATTATCAGACCTATATTTGATGTGTAATTTGAGTCTCACGAAACCTAAGGGTTTATTAAGATTGAAATGTGATATTGGACCACTATATCGAAGAAACAAATGATTTAGGTCATGGGAAAGAGATAAATGAGACATGAATTGTGGGAGTGATATACCACGAATTGAATCCTCTGTTGGTTCATAAAATTTTAAATGATATATAATATTTTTTATCATATAGCCAATGTGAAAATACCATTTTAAATGCTGGATAATAGATAGAATTGACGAGAATGGGAAAAAAAGTTTCATTTTTTATGTTTATATTTATAAAACTTACATAAATCATGGATTTTCCAAGTCTCTTTATGTAAAAACCGACATGAAAAATAAATATTCACATATTTTCACATCCGTTCTTCAAAAATGCCATGAAAAATGCGACATTTGGAACAGTTTTTATGCTAGTTTATTTAGGGTATTTTGTAGGATATTTAGGGGTTTTATAGTTTTTAGGGTTTTTAGTGTTTTATGAGTTTCTAGAGTTTTAAAGGGTTTTGGTGTTGTAGATTCCTTTAGGGGTTTTTATAGCCCTATAATTTTATTTAGGTGTTTAGGATCATTATTTGATATAATGGTTTTAGGGGTGTTAGGGTTTTTTTCATATCTTTGATGGGTTTTAGATTTTTCTCATGTATTTTAAGGGTTTTAAGGTTATTTTTATGGTTGTAGTGTTTTTGTGGATTTTTTGAGTCTTTAGGATTGGTTTAGGTGTATTTATAGATTATTAGGGGTTTTATTCTTTTTAAGAGATTTATGGTTTTTAAAATTTTTATGGGGTTTTGTGTTTTTAGGGATTTATGTTTCATTTTAGGGTTTTTATGTTTTTAATGTATTTTAAGGTGTTTGTGGGTATTTTTAGAATTTTTCAAGTTTTATAGGGTTTAAACATCATTTAAGGTTTTTTGGTTTTTAGAGTCCTTTAGGTGTTTTGGGGTTTTTAAGGGGTTTTTAGGGGTTTTAGGTTTTTTCATTCAATTAGGGGATTTTATGGGATTAATGGGTTTTTAGGATTTCTAGGAGATTAAAATGTTTTTTTAGGAATTTTAAAGTTTATGTAATTTTATGGGTTTTTAGATATTTTATGGGTTTTTGAATTTTATGGATTTTTAGGAGTTCTAGGGGATTTATGGGTTTTTACGGTCTTAGGTATATTTATGGATTTTAAAGGTTTTAGAGTTTTTTAGTGTATTTATGTTTTTCAGGTTTTTTAGGTTTTTATGGGTTTTAGTATTTTTAGAGATTTATGATTTTTAAGGGTTTTATTAGTATTAGTGGTTTTAGGGTTCTTTTTTTTGTTTTTGGAGTTTTTGGATTTTTCCAAGGTTTTTGTGTTTTTTGTGGTTCTTATGGGTTTTTGTGATTTTTTAGTGTTATAAGGGTATTTAGGGGTTTTCCATGTTTTCTATTTGTTTTAAGGGTTTTTAGGTTTTAGGGGTCTTGGGGTTTTTCGGGGTTATGGGGATATTACGGTCTTTTAGGGTTTTATGGGTGTTTATTATTTTTAGGGTATTTATTATTTTTATGTTTTTTAGTGTTTTTAGGGTTTTTGTTCCTTTAGGTTCTTTGGTTTGTAAGGTTTTATTAGGGTAATACATAAATATTGTTAATAGGATTCTTAGAGTTTCAAAAATTTTAGTGTTTTAAGGGGTTTCTGAGGGTTGTAGGGTTTTTTTAGATTTTAGTGTTTTTGGGTTTTTGAGGGTTTGGGGATTTTTGGGGTCTTTTGATTTTATGGATTTTAGGGTCATTTAAATTTTTGAGGGTTATAGGGTATTTCATATATTTTTTGAGTATTTAGAGATTTTGTTTTTTCAGGGTATTTTTGGGTCTTTTATGTTTGTAGGGTCTTTTCTGGTTTTTAGGGTCTTTTAGGGTATCTTGGGGGGGGGGTGTTCTGGGTTTTATTGTGTTCTACGGGTTTTTAGAGGTTTTAAAGTCATTTTGGGTTGTTTACAAGTTTTGGTATCCTTTGGATTTTTTTTATTAACTTTAGGGTTTTTAGAGTTTTTAGGTACCTTTAGTATTTTTTAGGTTTTTGGGTTTTTTTTTGTGTTTTTTGGGTTTTGGAGTGTTTAGGGGGTTTTAATGTGTTTGAAAACTCATCTGGGATTTTATGGTTTTTATGTTTTTTGGGGGTTTTTAATGATTTTTGGGTTTTAGGGTATTAAACTGTTTTTATTGGTTTTAGTGTTTTAGATTTTTAGGGGATTATGGTTTTTAGGGGGTTTAAGGGATTTTATAGTTTGGATTTTTTGGTTTTTTTAGGATTCTTACGATTTTTAGTGTTTTTATGGTTTTTAAATTTTTTGGGGTTATAGGGTATTTTAGGGGTTTAATGGGTTTTTAGGGGTTTTTTAGTGTCCTTTAGAGTGTTTTGGGTTTTGAGGTCAATTTGGTTTTTGGTCTTTTAGGGTTTTGGGGGGATTTAGGGTTTTAAAGTTCTTTTAGTGTATTGAGCGGTTTTAGGCTATTTTAGTGTCCTTTGGATGTTTTTAGTGTTTCTAGGAACCTTTATGGTTATTGATGGGTTTTAGGACTCTTTGTGGTTTTATGGTATTTGTGATCATTTATGGGTTTGTGAGGGGTTTTAGGATCCTTTAGGGTTATAGATATTTTGGGTCCTTCTGGGTGTTTCATGTTTTTTGGGTCTTTAGTTTCCATTATTCCTTTTTATGGGATGTAAAATATTTTAGGGTATTTTATATAATTTTAGGGGTTTTATGTGTCTTTTAGATATTTTTTTATCTTTTAGGTTTTTTGGGGCTTTTAGGGTCTTTTATGGTTTATATGGTTTTTAGAATATTTAAAGGGATTGTGTGATTTTTTTGGGCTTTAGGGTGTTTTGTGGATTTTAGGTTTTGTTAAGTATTTTTTAGAATTTTTAGTGTCTTTGAGAGGGTTTAGAGGATTTTATAGTCCTTTATGGTATCTAGGGGTTTTTGGAATTAAGGATTTTTTATTTATTTATAATTTATCTTTGTTTTTAAGGGCTTTATGGTTTTTTTGTTTTTAGGGTTTTAGGGGTTTGATGTGTTTTCAGGATTATTTTGGTTTTTAATCTTTTTTGTATTTTTGAATTTTTTAGCATTTTTGGGTTTTTAGGGGTTTTATTGGTCTTTTAGAGTGGTTATGGATTTATTGTCTTTTGGGGTTTTTAGGGGTTTTAGGGGTTTTAGGGTCTTTGAGGGTATTTAAGGATTTATGGAATTTTGTATGTTTTTAGTGATGTCAGTATCTTTTAGGGTTTTAGGTTTTCTCGAGGCTTTTAGTGTTTCTGTGTTTTATAATGTTGATTTGGTTTATAATGTTTTATATTGAATTTTAGGATTTTTATAGGTTTTTAGAGGTTCTATGGAGTTTGGGGTTCTAGGGTTTGTCGAGAAATTTCCTAGATTTTTAGGGTTTTTAGGGCTTTCTAGGGGATTTTAGGGTCTACAATGTTTTAAGAATATTATATATTATTAGTGGGTTAAAATTTTTATGGGTTTTTTATGGTATTTATGGTATTTAAGAGCCTTTAAGGGTTTTTATGGTTTTTATGAGGTTTTTGGATTTTTTTGGGATTTTTGGGTTTTTTAGAGTTGTATGTTTTTGGTTTATTTAGGGTGTTACAGAATTTTTAGGGTCTTTTAAGGATTTTATAGGGTTTAAGGATCTTTATGGTTTTTAGAGTCTTTTAGGGATTTTAGGGATTTATGGGTTTTATGGTATTTTGGTTTCTTTAGGGTCTTTTAGGGGTTTTAGGGTATTTAAGGATCATTATTTTTTACATGGATTTTTTGGATTTAAATTTATTTTAGAATTTTTGTGGGATTAAATGTTTATTGGGGTTTTATGGTTTTTTTATAGTTTTTAAAGGTTTTCTTGTGTTTTTGGGGTGTTTTTAATTTATTAGGAATTTATGGGTTTTGGGGGGGTTTATGGATTTTTATTGATTTTAGGTTTTTGAGGAATTTTAATATTTTATAGGGATTTTATTTTTTATTATTTTTAATTCTTTTATTGGGTTTTATAGTTTTTTGGGGGGTTTTTATATTAAAGTGTTTTAGTGTTCTTAGGGTTTTTCAGGTTTATGGTTTTCTTAGGGGGTTTAGTGTTTTTCAAATGGTTTTCTGGTTTTTAGGGTTTTTGGATGTAAGTGTTTTTAGGATTATTTAATGGATTTAATGTTTCTAGGGGTTCTAGGTTTCTTAGTTATTTTATTTTTTAACAGTTTTTAAGGTTTTTTATGTGTTTTTGGTCATGTAGGGTTGTTTAGTGTTTTTATGGATTTTTACATTTTTCATGTATTTAGGTTTTTCGGTTGGTTTTATGATTTTTGGGGTCTTTAATGGTTTTTTGTGTCTTTTATGGTTTTTATAGGCTTTTAGTGTCGTTTGGTTTTTTTGGGTCTTTTATGTATTTTATTTTTTTATGGTTCTCGGGTTTTAGGGAAGTTTAGGGGTTTTAATAGTTTTTATGGTTTTTAGGGGTTTAAAGGTTTTTTATGGTTTTTCGGGGTTTTTTGGTTTTCTTATATTTTGTTGGTATTTTTGGAGTTTTTTATGTCTTAGGGGTTTTACTATTTTTATTTTTTTTGGGGTTTTAGGATTTTTTTATTGGTTTTAGTTTTCTTTGGTATCATAGGGTTTTTAGTTTTTCATGGTTTTTAGGGTTATTTTGGGTGGTTAGGTATTTTCTTAGTTTTTGGGGTTTATAGGGTTTTGGGGGGTTTTATGGGTTTTTAGAGGCTTTTAGGGTTTTTTCATGATTTCATGAGGGGTTTTTCGGTTGTCAGGGAAATTAGTGTTTTTATATTTTTCAGATTTTTGGTTTTTAAGGGTATTATGTTCTTTTTTTAGGATTTTATTGGGATTTAAGGGTTTTATGGAGTTTCTATGGTTTTTAGGATTCTAGCGGGTTTTAGTGTTTTTAGGATTTTTGGATTATAGGGTATTAAAGAGTTTCTACAGGGGTTTTCTAGTTTTCTTGGGGGGGGGGGGTTGTGATTTTTAGGGTTCATTTGGGTTTTAGGATCCTAATAAGGTTTTAAGGATTTTTAACTTTCTTTAATGACTTATTTAATTTATAGCATTTTAGTTTCTTTCAAGTCTTTTGGGATTTTTAGGGTCTCTTAAGGGGTTTTCGGTTTTATTTTCGGTTTTTAGGTTTCTAAGAGGGATTAGGGGGTTTTATAATTTTAATGTTTTTTATGGGTATTAGGTGTCTTAGTATTTTCTTGACTTTTTAGGGCTTTTAGGGGTTGGTTATTGTTTTATGGGGTATTTTGGGTCTTTAGGTTTTATGGGGTTTTTATGGTTTTTCAAGTTTTTATGATTTATAAGGTTTTCTATATATTTAGGAGGTTTGTGGGAATTTTCTAGGTTTTTCAGGGTTTTATTATCTTTTAGTGATTTTGGGGTTTTTAATGTATTTTAGGGTTTTTAGTGGGGTTTACAGTTTTTTTTTGTATTTCTAGGGGTTTTAAGATAGATTGATTTTTAAAAGGTCTTAAGGGTTTTTGAGTCTTTTAGATAAATTTTATGGTTCTTGTGGTCCTTAAAGGGTTTTAGTGTTTTTATAATTTTTATGGGTTTTAGTTTTTTTTCATTCTTTAGGGTCCTCTACGGTTTTTAGTGTGTTTTGGGTTTTTAGGGTCGTTTTGGGGTTTTTAGGGTTTTTAAGACCTTTTATGGTTTTTTGTTTTCAGATCCTTTTAGGGGATTAAGTTATTTTTTGGTCAATGTGGTTTTTAGTGGGTTTAAGGACTTTAAGGGGTTATTTAAGGTGTTATGTTATTTTATATATTTTATCATATTTTATGTTTTTTATTGTTTTAGGGTATTTGTTACAGTTTTTAGGGGTTTTTGGGTCTTTTGGGATTTTATAGTTTTAGGTTCCTCTAGGTTCTTTTATGGGGTTTTATTATTTTTTATGTTTTTTTGAGATTTTTAGGTGTTTTAGGGTATTTAGTTATTTTTTTTTTCAATTATCTTTGTGTTTTTTGGGGGTTTTATGACTTGTAATGGATTTTAGGGTTTTTTGAGTTTTTTTGGCTTTTAAGGGTTTTATGGGGTTTTAGGGGTTTTAATATTTTCATGGGTTTGAGGATTTAATTATTAATAATGGTTTTAAGGTTTTATGGTTTTTGAGTTTTTATGATTTTTAGAATATAAATAGTTATTAGGGGAATTAGGGTTTTTGTATTTTTTAGGGGTTTAGGGGTATTATGGAATTGTAATGATTTATAGGGATTTATAGGGTTTTTTAGTTCTTTTTTGGTTTTATGGATTTTATTGTTTTATGTTTTATAGGTGGTTTTTTTTCATAGAGATTTCATGGGTTTTAGGAGTTTTTAGAGTTTTTATGTTTTGAGGGTTGTCTAGGGTTTTTTAGGATTTAATGGTGTTTAGGTCGTTTTTGATTTTGTAGGGTTTTTAGTGTTTTTATCATTTTAAGAGTTTTTCTAGGGTTTTGGGAGGTTTTATGCTTTTTTGGTTGTTTAGGGTTTTTATATATTTTAGGGCTATTAAGGTGTTTAAGTGTTTTTAACATATTCTAAGGTTTTAATAGTGTTTTTTGGTGTTTTTGGTGTTTTTTTGTTTTCTAGGTCTTTTAGGGTTTTATGGGATTTATGGTTTTTAAGGATTTTTTTGGTATTAAGGTCATTTGGGGTGTTTATTGTTTTTCATTTTTTATGGTGTTTATGGTTTTTTAATGATTCAATGTTTTTCAGGTTATTGAGGGTGTTTTATTTTGTATGGTTTTAAGGAGTTTTAGTTTTTATAGTTTTTAGGGTATTTAGTGGTCTAGGGGTTTTAAGGTCTTAATTATTTTAGGGGTTTATGGTTTTAAGGGTGTTTAAGGTTTTTAGGGACTTTTAGTGTTCTTATGGTTTTTAGGGTCTATATTGGTTTTAGTGTTTTAGGGTTTTCATGGATTTTTAGGGGTTTTAGGGTTTTATTAAGGTTTTAGGTTTTTAATGTTTTTTTGGGTTTCAGTGGGTTTTAAAATTATTTTAAGAATTTTAGTGGTTTTAGTGTTTTTTCTAGGAGTTATAGTGTTCATAGGGTTTTTAGGCTTTTAGGGTTTTACGATTTTTTGTGGTGTTTAGGTATTTAGGTTTTTTAATTTTTTGTATGTTTTAAGGGTTTTGTTGTTTTTATGGTGTTTAAGGGATTTAAATTATTTTAGGGGTTTTTAGGGTTTTTAGGATCATTTATAGTTTTAGGGGTTTTATGGTATTATAGTGTTTTAGGGTTATTAGGGTTTTTATGGATTTTAAGTGGTTTTTGGGTTTTTAGGGTTTTGGTGGTATTGGGGTTTTGAAGGAGTTGTTGAATTTTTTAGGTTTTTTATGGATTTGTGATATTTTTAGTGTATTTAGAGTTTTTTTAGGGATGGGGTTGGGGTTTTATGATTTTTTTAGATTTCGGGTTTTTTTAGGGTTTTGAAGATTTTAGGGATTTTTAGGTTTTTATGTTTTTTATTGGTTTTCAATGTTTTTTTCATATTTTATGTATCATATGGTTTTAGGTTTTCTTAGGGTTTCAGTGGTTTACATTTTTTAGGATTTTAGGGGTTTTAGAGTTTTTAGTAATTTTAGGGTTTTTTAGATTTTTAAGATTTTAAGGGTTTTTAGGGGTTTTTGTGGTTTTAGGTATTTTTTGGGTATTTATCATTTCATGGGTTTAAGGATTTTATGGGTTTTGTGGGATTTTTAGGTTTTATATGTTATTTAGTGGTCTTTAGGGTATTAATGGGTTTTGGGGTTTTAGGTTGGGGGCGGGGGCTTTTTAGGGATTTTGCGGGTGTGGGTGTTTTTATTTTTTTTTGGGTTTTTTGGGGTTTTAGAAGTTTTATGGGTTTCTTAGATATTTAGGGGTTAATTTGGGTTTTTAAAATATTTTCTATTATTTTTTACTTTTTTAGGGTTTAATGATTTTTAAAGTATTTTAGGGTTTTAAGGGGTTTTTTGCGCCTAAAGGGGTTTTATGGTTATTTATGGATTTATTTGGTTTTTTATCATTTTTTAGGTTCTATTAATTTTTTAAGAGGTTTAAGGGTCTTTTAGGGTTTTAGGGTTTCTAGCATCTTTAGTGAGATTTGGGTTTTTATGGTAATTTAGAGTTTTTATGGGTTTTAGTAAACTTTTTGGTTTTTAGAGGATTTTTTCGGGTTTATAAGTTTTAATGGTTTTTTTGTTTTTAGACATTTTTAATTTTTTGGTATTTTTATTATTTTTGGTGTCATTAATGATTTTAGGGTCCTTTTGGTTATTTTAAGGTTTTTATAATTGTTCAGGGTTCTAGGTTTTTTGTGCGTTTTCAATTTTTCATGTTTTAAGGCTTTTTTGGATTTTCTGATTTGTTTTTGGAATTTTAGGTATTTAGTGTGTTTTAGAGAATTTAAGAGTTTTTAGGGGTTTTGGGATTTTGTATTTTTATGGTTTCAAGGGATTTATAATTTAATATTTTTTATAGTTCTTGTGGGTTTTTGGGATTTTAGTGTTTTTAGGGGTTTTATGGTATCTTATGGTTTTTACGAATTAGCAGGGTTTGGGGGTTCTAAGGGAATTTTTGGGTTTTTAGATATTTTAGGGGTTTTATGGTTTTTGAGATCTTTTAAATATTTTATGTTTTAAGGGTATTTCGGGGATTTTGACCGGTTTTGGGGGTTTTCGGTCTTTTATTGTATTTATGGTAATTTAAGGGCTTTTAGGGTTTCTTGGGAATTTTAGGGTTCATTAGGGGGTTTAGGGTTTCTAATATTTTTTCATACTTTTTAGGGGTTTTGGGGTGTTTAGGTTGCTTTAGTGTTGTTAGGGTTTTTAGGGTCCTTTTGGGCTATCAAGGACCTTTATGGGTTTATAGGTTTTCAGGGTCATTTAGGGTCTTGTTTGGGGTTTTAAGGGCCTTTAGGGGATTTTAGGGTTATAGGGTGTTTTATGGTCATTTAGGGGGGTTTTGGATTTCTAGTGTCCTTTGTAATTTTTTGTAACACCCGGACCCCAGTTACCCATAGTCGGTGCATTATTACATAACATTGGCATGATCATAAAAGATCAAGTCTCGAATGAACGATTAGTTTAATAGCCTTGGAATCACTAGATACATTCATAAAAATTACATTACATCATAAAATGAAAACTAAAACAACATATTCTCCATAGTCCACACTCATATCCCCTCAGAATATCCCTTCAGGTCAGTCATAAAATACTTTTCAAATCCTGAGAAAAATAAAACATAGAAAGGGGTGAGCTCAGATGCTCAGTAAGGATAACAATATAGCGGAAACATTCATAAATAAGCATAATCATTTAAGGCAATGTATAGCTAAAACAAAATCCTTTTAAACTTGAACTTCAAAATAATATGGAAGAAGAAAATTAAATAATGCCAATTACTTATTCACATGGATATTCTACTAATCGAATAATCAAATGAAATATGAATAACCACATTCATAATGATGGAATGCATAATGCAAGACTATCATAAAAACATAGTCAAGGCCTTGTTCCCAGACTACAAATAATATTTTGTCAAGGCCTTGGGCCAAGACACTAGTTTATCTCATGAGACCTACCGATGCATCAAGGATCTATAGCGGGATCCACCCGTCATTTATTAAGTCCAATGCATTCCTAATATGAATAGGTTTAAACATAACATAAACATTTGTATTAAAACGCGCATACGAAATGTCAATACTTTCTACATAAACCATGAATGGTATAAAAAATAACACATCCACAGTCAAACATATCACAAAACCTTCAATATAATATGGAAGTTTTTTATCATAATAAATCAACATCAAATAATCTTAAAATCCATCAAAGGATGTTGACATAGATTAAATCAAAACTATTTGAGAGAAATATCTCTTTTTTTTAATCATTTAAAAGTCACATAATTATAAAAGAAAAAATTACTTTGATAATATTCTTATAAGCTTGTAAGGGAATCATGAAAGATTTTATAACGGCAGAAAATAGGTGCACCAGCCATATAAGTTAAAAAAGAAATTCTTACCTTAATTCTGTCAAAAACGTTAAAAAGGACATTCTTTGGAAAACGAAAGAAAGATTCCTTTGTAAGCTTCTTATCAAAAGTCAAACAAGGGTATAAATTACTTTAACCCATTGTATGTAAAATAGAAAGAATGATTTGAAATGCATTTTTAAGAAACATGGATGTGGATGATAAAGAGGTCCCAGTAGATAATTACGTATAAATGACCTCAGATAATGAAGAGATTGTGAAATAAACCCTTACCTTGTACTTTTCCTTGGATGAGGGTAGTTTAACCTCTTATATAATGGTGAAATAGTTGTTATTAAATTATACAAGAATCACATACATTAATATGATATCATATATGATCTTTTAACATTTCATTGTTAATAATATCTTAGTATTATAGTCTTTTTGGGTGTTAACATACTCGATTTCTTTTATATGTTTTGTTACATAAGCTGTGTTTTTATGGATAGGTTGTATCTTTTTCATATCCATAATGATATTAAGTCTTTTAAAATTATTTTTAACTATCAAATGAAAATTATTCTTGAATGGATACGATGGGGAATGAATCTCATCGCGTTCATGGAGACGGTAGTCCTTACGTATTCACGAGTGACAATATCATTATTTGATATTAAAATAATATATAATTGGTTGTTATATCATATATACAGAATCATTATAATGTTATATTTATTATTTAATTCAATTACACATCATTATCATACCCATCAAAATAATAATGTTTTGAATAACAATTACACCACGACATGGAGACGGTAAGCCGTACGTATGCATGTATGGTGATATGTCATTCAAAGGATGGATAGAATAATGAATATGGTTGTAACATAATATAATAAGATAACATTATATAGAAGATACTAGAGTTATTATTTTATAATGGAAATAACAAATAAAGAAGAAGTTGAAGAAGAAAGGAACTTGAAAGTGGGTGGTGAAAACATTACCTCTTTCTTCGGGTTCTTCCTTTTGATTTGATCAAATGTGATCCTTAGGTTGGATTTATGGTAAAAAAAGGCCTCTAGGGTGAAGTGTGGAATGTTGAGAGAATATTTGGGCAGGGGTTGGCCGATCCAAAAGGCTTTGACGGTGTGAATTGAAGAGAAGGGGGAGTACCCTTTTATAAGAGGGGTGAGGGCACCTTTGGAAAAGTTAGAAATATTATTTTATAATAAATTCATATTCGGTTTCTAATAGCTCAGAAGTGGATTATTTAATGTTTAATGTGGGTATAGGTCTAAAACCACTCAACAAATAAGTTTTAGACAGGTTTGTGTCACTATATTAACATTATTTGTTTTATTTAACTATTAGTTAAATAGTTTGACATTTACCATGTCTCTTTGTATTTTTATATTATATGGTTAATAAACTTACTATAACAATCCAAGAGAACCCCAAGTGGCTCATTATTAATATATATAAACTTATCTATGTCATTTTTCCTAACCTTAGATTTTTAGAAATAGAATATCAATTAAAAATATAATATTTGTTTTAAAAACTCTTTTATGTCAATTTTGACATTATTGGGTATTTTGTTTTTTCTAATTTTATAACAGCATTATTACTACGAAAAAAGTTTATCTAACCAACCCTAATATGTCATATTAACCTAGAAAATAAGTTTAATTTATAAAAAGTCTAAAATTACATTTATTTGGATATTTATACTATCAATTATTTTAATATTTTATTAATTAGGTAATTACTGCATCACCATTGTGTCATAAATAAATGAAATTATTTAATGTATAAAAATTATAAATAAAATCCCATTATGTAGGAAATATTTTTAGATTTCTAATTAATATTTATAATCGAATTTATCTTAAGTATAACCCTATATTAAAAATGTTTTAGTTATTAAACATTGATTTTAACTCTTTTAACTCTTCTTTGAATTAAAAAATAATAAATATCCTAATCTAATCCAAGTGGACCAGAGAGGTTCATATTTTATTCCTAAGATTGTTTTTGGTTGAATTATAATTATCCAATACAATTAGGACATGTGTTAGGGTAATAATAATATCATTTTACCCTTAATTACCCTATTTACTTTTAACTGTGGTAAATAAAAGTAAAAAAGTTACTATTCACCAAAAATTATTTTTATCTTATTGAACCAAATTTTACTCTTTGATATTAACCGAAATTCCACTCACAGAAGCGGTAAAATTATGTTTTATGTGAATTTGAAAATTCTTCTAGGAGATGGGTAAAAGGCGGTGAAAGTTCAATAAAATTTTTATATATCTAAAATTATTATAAACTAACTCCAATAAATTAAATTGAAATTATATAGGTATTATGTATCTATTTTGACCTAAAATAAATTTAAATTAAATAAATAATTATTTAAATAAAAATTTGGTTTTAAATTTTAACTCAGTGTTTTTCACTATTCCTCAAAAAATGAATGTTTTCAGAAAAATACCAAAATTTCACACTAGGCTAATTTCTATATTTCGAATCCAGAAATAAATCCTATATTAAAAGATAAAATTTATATAATTTCACAAAGTGGGTATTACTATTCATAATGGCTAGTTTGATTGGTTGTGGTGTGTTAGAACTCGAAGTTGCGTACAACACACGCTGCTGTATTATTCAAAGAGGAGCGTACCATGAAAGATTGGGGCATCACATTATCCCCTACTTCAGATAATTTTGTCCTCGAAATTTCAAGGATATTACTGCATAAAAAGATTTGGGTGGTTATTCATCATAATTTCCTCGGTTTCCCACGTTTCTTCTTCCATTATAGGGTTTCTCCATAGAACTTTTACCAAACGAGTCGTCCGGTTTATCAGCACTTTTTCTTTGGTATCAAGAATCCTAACAGGCTCTTCGCAATAAGACAGATCAGGTTCCAGTTCTATTTCCTCAGAAGTGAGTACATGCGTTGGGTTAGTCATGTATTTTCTTAACAGTGATACGTGGAACACATCATCATCTTTGGAGAGATTTGGCGGCATTGTCAAACGATAAGCTATAGACCCAATTCATTCTAGAATTTCAAAAGGTCCTATGTATCTGGGACTCAATTTACCCTTCTTACCGAAATGTATAACACCCTTCTGTGGAGATACCTTCAAGAAAACATGATATCTTACCATAAATTCCAAATCCTTCCTTCAGTTATCATCATAGCTCCTCTACCTACTTTGAACTGCTTTGATGTGGGTTTGGATTACCTTCACCTTTTCCATCGTTTCCTCCACCAGTTCTGGGCCAATGAGTTTTCTTTCACCAACATCATCCCAATAGGTTAGTGTGCGACATCTCTTTACATATAACGCTTCATATGGTGCCATCTGAATACTCGAATGGAGGCTATTGTTATGGGAAAATTATACCAAATGTAAATATTGATCCCACATACCCTGAAAGTCAAGTGAGCAAGACCTCAATATGTCTTCTAAGGTTTGAATAGTCCGTTATGATTGTCCATCTATTTGAGGGTGGAAGGAAGTGCTTAAATGAATTTCAGTATCCAAGGCCTTTTGAAGACTCTTCCAGAATCTTGAAGTAAAACGGGGATCACGATCAGAAACAATCAATATGGGTACTCCATAAAGTCTCACAACTTCATTAATATATAGTCTTTCTAGACGTACAAGTGGTAAATATTTTTTTATAGCAAGAAAATGTGCTGACTTGGTAAGACGATCAACAATGACCCATATTGTATCGTTCCTTTTAGGAGTCTTTGGTAGTCCCATGAAAATGTCCATCGTGATATTATCCCATTTCCACTCAGGTATGGGAAGAGGTTGCATGACTCCTCCAGGTTGTTGCCATCCAACTTTCACATTTTGACAAACCATACATCTTGACACAAAATCAGTAATCTCCCTCTTCATGTTGTCCCACCAAAAATGTTCCTTTAAATATCTATACATTTTGGTGCTCCCAGGGTGTATAGAGAAATTAGAACTATGAGCATCGTCCAAAAATTCCGTTTTTAGATCAGGTATATTGGGTACACAAAATCTCTTCCCAAATTTCAAAATTCCATATTCATACACAAAGTCACTCAATCTCCCATCATTCATAGCTTTAATATTCTTTTTAAACTCTTCATCATCGGTCTGAGAACTCTTTATCCTTTCTACTAAAGATGGTTTGGCAACCATTCGAAGAGTATCGATGTTTCACCTTCCATGGTGATTCCCATATCCATCTTTACTAGATCCATGTATATAGGATCCTTTTCAACTCTCATCTTGTTCAAAACACCACGATCCTTTCTTCTCAAAGCATCGTATACCTTATTTTCCTTCCCTGGGTGGTAGTGTATTGTACAATCATAATCCTTGAGTAGTTCAATCCATCGCCTTTGCCTCATGTTGAGTTCTTTTTCCATGAAAATATACTTCAAACTCTTGTGATCAGTATATATCTCACATTTTTCACCATAGAGACAATGTCTTCATATCTTCAAAGAAAATATCACTGCTGCTAACTCAAGATCATGAGTAGGATAATTTTGCTCATGAATTTTCAGCTATCGTGATGCGTAGGCAATAAATCTATCATTATGCAAAAGGACACAACAAAGTTCTTTCTTTGATGAATCAATATAAATAACGAACCCATCATTCCTCAATGGTATAGTCAATATAGGAGCATTGACTAATATTTTCTTCAGTTATTCATAAAATTCTTTACAATCTTTTTTCCAAAAAAATTTAACCCTTTTTCGTGTGAGCTTAATTAATGGGTTAGCCAATCAGAAAAAATTATGTACGAAACACCGATAATAACCTGCTAAACCAATAAAGCTACGTACCTCAGCTATACTCGTCGATGCTAGCCATTCTTGAATTGCCTTGGTCTTAGAAATATCAACAGAGATTTCATCCTTAGAGACAATATGACAAGAAAATAGATCTCCTGAAGCCAGAATTCACACTTGCTAAACTTCTCATATAATTCATGTCTTCTAAGAGTCTTTAGGACAATGCGCAAGTGATTTTCATGATCTTCAAATCTTTTGGAGTATACCAAGATATCATCAATAAATACCACTAAAATTTCATCAAGATATTCCTTGAAAACTCTGTTCATTAGATCCATGAAAACAGAGGGTGCATTAGTTAGCCCAAAAGGAATTACTGTAAACTCGTAATGCTCGTACCTGGTTCGCAATGGTATCTTTAGAATGTCTTCCTTCTTCACGGAAAACTGATGGTATCCAGATCGAAGGTCAATCTTTGAAAAGTATTGATCTCCATACAGTTGGTCAAATTTATCATCAATACGAGGTATGAGATACCTGTTCTTTATTGTTATAGCATTGATTCCCCTGTAGACAATACATAACCTCATAGATCCATCAATCTTCTATACAAAAAGGACAGGGGGTCCCCATGGAGAAACACTAGGGAGAATAAATCCCTTATTACTCAATTACTCTTGTTGTTACTTTATTTCAACTAATTCCACAGGGGCCATTCTATAAGGGGTCTTCGATATAGGCCTTAAACCGGGAATTAAATCAATGTAAAAATCAATTTCTTGTTCTGGACAATATCCAGTTAAATCATCTGGAAACACATCTACATATTCTTTCACAATAGTTAAATACTCTATTTGAAGATTCCTTTCCTCATCCACAACTATTTCATTCTCTTCCTCCTGGATAATTGAATTTATTTGAGCTACTGGGGGTGGATCTAGATAAGAATTAGGTGGTGATGATTCTGCTCTAATGATAAGGTGTTACTTATCCTCATCATCAAAAATTGTAACCTCCTTCTTCTTACAATAAATCTTCGCATCATGGTCCAAAATCCAATCCATACCAAGGATTATATCAAATTTAATCATGGGTATGATGATGATATCAGCAGATAAAGAGAATTTATGTGCTCAAATGGGGACTGATTCATAAAACTTTTTTGCAATTATACTTCCCTTATGAGTTTATACTGAAAACTCCCTTGTTAAATTAAATTGGAAAATCTAATTTTCTTTGAAAACTGGGAAGATATGAAACAATGTGATGATCTAGAATCAAATAAAGCATTTTCTAAACTTGAGGAAACAATTAAACTACCTGCCAGCACGTCTTTCGGAACTTCTACCTTAGCAATAGTGATAACATTAGATTGGCCTTGATCCCTTGGCCTTTTCTAAGATAAGTTTCTCGGATGCTTACGACATTCATTTTCAAAATGTCCCATCTCCCTGCAATTGTATCATTGAACATTGGTATCTTCCTTCTTCCCCTTGCAATCACGAGCTTGGTGGACTTTTTCACCACACTTGTAAGAAACTCTCATTCCCTTCAAGAATGTACTGGGGTGTTTCTTCCCACATTTACTGCATAATGGATATTCAACTTTTCCCTTATTCCACTTATTTATTTTCCTAGAGTGATCAGCAGATCTCTTCTTCTCTTTCTTTTCTATAAATTCATAAGACTTAGAGAATTCTTTTTCTGTCTTGATAGCACATGACACAATATCTTCGTATGATGAGAAGGATTGTGAGACTAATGATCGACGAAGAAACGGTTTTAAATCATCAAATAAATGACCAATCTTACTCCTTGGGTTATGTATATAACATGATGCATGCCTCTCTAACCTTTTAATGTTAGCCTCATACTTTGAGACATTCTCATCCTCCTTTTTCCTTAGACTCTGAAATTTTCCTTCCATATATGCTCGATGGTCACGAGGAAAGTATTTTTTGAAGAAAATCTATTTAAAATCCCTCCATTAGATATTTTATACTTCATCATCTTCCTTTGTGTTTTGAATCAATGACTGCCATTGATCAACATCTCTAGTGAGGCGGTAAACTACCATGATAACTTTTTCCCTTTCTCTACTCCCCAAGTCATGGAATATTTTCTCTAAGGAATTTATCCATTGCTCAGCTACTAATAGATCTTTACACCAATTGAATGTTGGTGGTTGTTTCCTCATGAAGAGATCTAACATTTATCCTCCACACTTCAGATCAGGGTGCTCCATATGGGTAAGGTTATTATTCATAACCGGAGTGAGTTGTCCCTGTATGGAGATAAGCTGATCAGCACCAGTTGTATCACCAGCTCTACTATAATTATCTTGAGCAGGAGTTAAATCCCTACATGGAGTGCGTGCATTGATACATTTTCCATTTCTTCCACTAGGCACCATTTCTAAACAATGGCATAATCTAGATCAGTTCATGAATCGAAATCAATAATTCCAAACTTGTAAAACACTTAACATAAATTGAACAGTTTATAGATATAACCCATAATCATAAAAATGTTTTCTTTTAAGAAGTACATACTCATAAACCCATAATAATGGTTTTTAATGAAAATGAGAATTATCCTAAGCATATCCTCCAGGAGTGTCGTAACCGAGAGTGCAGCAAGACCCGTTGTCGTGCACCAGTTCTCGTTCGAGTCTAGCTCAAAGTGGTGTTTTCGAGTTTTACACCTAGGTACATCTGTGGCAGATCCGCCTCTACCTGCTTGTATCCAGATAGGGATGTATTGTTGTAAAACACACAAAATCTCTATAATACCAAAATTCTAGGAAGTTCTTCTATAGTAATCCTCAAAGTCCATCTTAGGTCTATGTTCTCTAATCAGAGTTTATCTAAAACTAGTTTCCAAGGTTTTTACTCAACATCCTCTGATACGAACTGTAACGCCCCGACCCCAGTTACCCAGAGTCGGTGCATTATTACAAAACATTGGCATGATCACAAAAAATAAAGTCTCGAAAGACTGATTAGTTTAGTTTCCTTGGAATCACTAGATACATTCATAAAGTTTACATTACATCATAAAATAAAAACTAAAACAACATAGTCTCCATATTCCACACTCATATCCCCTCAGACTATACCTATAGGTCAGTCATAAAATACTTCTTCACTTCCTGGGGAAAATAAAACATAGAAAGGGGTGGGCTCAGATTCCTAGTAAGGATAACAATATAGCAGAAACTTTCATAAATAAGCATAAACATTTAAGGCAATGTATAACTAAAACAAAAGCCTTTTAATCTTGAACTTAAGCATAATATGGTAGAAATAAAATGAAATAATTCCATTTATTTATTCACATGGATATTCTTATAATCTAATAATCACATGCAATATCAATAACAACTTTCATAATGTTTGAATGCATAATGCCAGACTATCATAACCACATAGTCAAGGCCTTGTGCCAAGACTAAAATTAAGATTTTTTCAAGGCCTTGTTCCATGACACTAGTTTGTCTAATGAGACCTACTGATGCATCGAGGAGCTATAGCGGGCTCCACAAGTCACTTATTAACTCCAAATCATTCCTCATATGAATAAGTTTAAACATAACATAAACATTCATATTAAAACTATCATACAAAATTTCAATAATTTCTATATAAAAGATGAATGGTATAAAAAATAACACATCCACTGTTAAACGCATCACAAAAGCTTCAATACAATATGGAAGCTTTGTATGATAATAAATAAACTTCTAATAAGCTTAAAATCCATCAAAGGATGTTGATATAGATGAAATCAAAACTATTTGAGAGAAATATCTCTTTTTTTTAAATCATTTAAAAGTAACATAATTATAAAAGAAAACATTTACTTTGAAAAAATTCTTATAATCTTGTAAGGGAAGCTTCAAAGATTTTATAACGGATGAAAATAGCTGCACCCGCTGTATAAGTTAAAAAAGACATTTTTACCTTAATTCTGTCGAAATGTTTAAAAAGGACATTGTTTGGAAAATGATAAAAAGATTCCTTAATAAACATCTTATAAAAATTCAAAAGATCATATAAATGACTTTAACCAATAGTCTATAAAATAATAATAATAATTTTAAATACAATTTTAAGAAACATTGATTTTGATGATAAAGAGGTCTTAGTAGATAATTACGTATAAATAACCTCGGATAATGAAGACATTGTGAAAAAAAACCCTTACCTTGTAATTTTACTTGGATGAGGGTAGTTTAACCACCTATATAATGGTGAAATAGTTTTTATTAAATTATAAGAGAATCATATACATTAATATGATATCATATATGATCTTTTAACATTGCTTTGTTAATAATATCTTAGTATTATCATCGTTTCGGGTGTTAACTTACTCTTTTTCTTTTATATGTTTTGTTACATAATTTATGTTGTTATGGATAGGTTTTATCTTATTAATATCCAGAATTATATTAATTATTTAAACATTATTTTTAACCATCAAATGAAAATTATTCTAGAATGGATACGATGGGGAATGATTCTCATCGCGTTCGTGGAGAAAGTAGTCCGTACGTATGCCCGAGCGACAATACAATTCTTTTGATATTAAAATAATATATAATTGGGTGGTATATCATATATAAAGAATCATTATAATGTTATATTTATTATTTACTTCAATTACACATCATTATCATACCAATACAAAAAATAATGTTTTGAATAACAATTACACCACGATGTGGAGACGGTAAGCCGTATGTACGCACGTATGAAGACATGTCATTCAAAGGATGGATAGAATACTGAATATGGTTGTACCATATTTATAATAACATCACAGTATATAGAAGATAAGGGAGTTATTATTTTATAATGGAAATAACAAAGAAAGTAGAATTTGAATAAGAAAGGAACTTGAAAGAGGGTGGTGAAACATTACCTCTTTCATCGGGTTCTTCCTTTTCATTTGATCAAAATGGTTCCTTAGGTTGGCTTTATGATAAAAAAAATGCCTCTAGGATGAAGTGAGGGAAGTTTAGAGAAGTTTTTTTCAGGGTTTGGCCGAGCCAAAAAGCTTTGATGGTGTGAATTAGAGAGAAGGGGGAGTTCCCTTTTATATGAGGGGTGAGGGGCACCTTTGGAACAGCTAGAAATATTATTTTATAATAAATTCATATTCGGTTTATAATGGCTCCAAAGTAGATTATATAAAGTTCAAGGTGTATATAGGTCTAAATCCAATCAACCAACAGGTTTTAGATAGGTTTGGGTCACTATATTAACTTTATCGTTTTTATTTAACTCTTAGCTAAATAGTTTGACATTTACCATGTCTCTTTGTATTTTAATATTATATGTTTAATAAACAGAATATAACAATACAAAAGAATCCCAAGTGGTTAAATATTAATATATATAACCTTATCTATGTCATTTGGATGAGCCTTATATTTTTAGGAATATAATATCACTTAATAATATAATATTTTTTTTAAAACTTCTTTTATGTAAATTTTGACACTATTTTGTATTTTGTTTTTTCATAAATTTATAACATCATTATTACTTCGAAAAACATTTATCTAACCAACCCTAATATGTCATATTAACCTAGAAAATTATTGGAATTCATAAAAAGTCTCAAATTACATTTATGTGGATATTTATACTATCAATTATTTTAATATTTCAATAATTAGGTAATTACTGAATAACCATTGTGTCATAAATAAATTAAATTATTTAATGTATAAAAATTATAAATAAAATCCCATTATGTAGGAAATATTTTTATCTTTTTAATTAATATTTATAATCTAATTTTTCTTTTGTATAACCCTATATTAAAAATGTTTTAGTTATTAAAAATTGATTTTAACTCTTTTAACTCTTCTTTTAATTAAATAATAATAGATGTCCTAATCTCATCCAAGGGAACCGAATATGTTCATATTTTATTCCTAAGGTTGTTTTTCGTCGAATTATACTTATCCAATAGAATTAGGATATGTTTTAGGGTAATAATAATATCATTTTTACCCTTAATTTCCCTATTTACTTTTAACCATGGTAAATAAAAGTAAAAAGTTACTATTCACCAAAAATTATTTTTATCTTATCGAACCAAATTTTACTCCTTGATATTAACCGTGTCTCTCGGATTTTCGAAATTCGACTAACAGAAGTGGTAAAATTATGTTTTATGTGAATTTGCAAATTCTCCTAGGAGATGGGTAAAAGACGGTTAAAGTTCAATAAAATTATTATATATCTAAAATTATTATAAATTGACTCCAATGAATTACATTGAACTTATATAGATATTATGTATCTATTTTAACCTAAAATAAATTCAAATAAAATAAATAATTATTTAAATAAAAATTTGGTTTGAAACTATAACTTAGTGTTTTTCACTATTCATTAAAAATTGAAAGTTTTCAGAAAAATTCAAAAATTTCACCCTAGGGTAATTTCGATATTCCAAATCCAAAAATGAAGTCCATTTTAAAAGATAAAATTTATATAATTTCAAAAATTGGGTATTACTATTCATAACATCTAGTTTGATTGGTTGTGGTGTGTTAGAACTTGAAGTTGCGTACAACAAACGCTACTGTATTATTCAAAGAGGAGGGTACTTTGGAATCTTGGGGAGTTAAATTTTTTAGGGTTTCCGATTCTTTTAGGTTTTTATATAGACTTTCAGGATTTTTAGGTTCTATAATATTTTTTTCAGTTTTTACGATAATTTTTGGGTTTTTAGGGTCTTTTAATTTTTTACAATGTTTTATTATTTTTATAGTTTTAAGGTATTTGTTTTAGGGTTTTATTGTATTTTAGGGTTGTTTTTAATATTTATAGGTTTTTTTATGATTTTATGGGTTTTTGATAATGGGGTTCTTAGGAGTTTAAGATATTTATGGGTTTTGTGGCCCTTTAGTCTTTTTAGGGGTTTTTATAGTCATTTAGTGTTTTTATGGTTTTCAGTGTTTTTATGGTTTTTAGGGTCTTTAAAAGTTTTTTGGGGGTTCTTATGGATTTTAGGGTTTTTGGGGTTTTTTGAGTTTTATGGGTTAAAAGGTGTTTAAAGTTTTATCATGTTATTAGGGTATTTAGGTTTTTTTGGGGATTTAGGGATTTGTAGTGTTTTAGTATTTTTTAGAGTGTTTGTGTTTTTAATGTTTTTTTGGGTTTATGGTTTCTTAGTTTATTAGGGTTATATGGATTTTTTATTGTTTTTAGGGTTTTAAGGTTTTTTAGGTTTTTATGGTTATTTGGGCTTTTAGGGTAATATGGGTTTTTAGGATTTTTATGGTTTTAGTGATTCTTATGATTTCTAAGGATTTTTAGGATTTCTAGAACTTATCATAGGGGTTTTGGGTTTTTTTGGGGGTTTTAGGGATTGTTAGTGGTTTTCATGGATTTTTAGGTTTTTTGGGGTTTTTAGGGATTTCTAGATTTTTTAGATTATAAAGGGGTTTTTTCAGATACCTAGGCAATTTTTGGTGGTTTTTTGATTTTTAGGATTGTTTATCGGTATTTTAGGGGTTTTATGGTCTATTTGGGGTTTTTTGGGTTTTAGGATTTGAGGTTATTGTATACTTTTTTAATTTTTTTAGGGTTTTTACTCGTTATAGTCATTTTATGGCATTAACAGTTTTTAGCTTCTTCAAGTATTTTTATATAGTTTTTGTGGTTTTTAGAGTTTTTAGGGGTATAGGGTCAATAGAGATTTTCAGGATTTTTTGGGAATTTAGGGTCTCTTATTGTTTTTAGGATTTATAGGGTTTATAAGAATACTAGGTTTTTCTTATTTTTAGGAGCTATAAGGGTATTTTAGTGTTTTAGGGGTTTTCAAAGTTTGTAGGGTTTTAGGGTTTTTAGGATTTTTATGGTTTGTGGGATTTTTGTATTTGGGGTTATTATGGTTTTTAGAGTTTTTAGTGATCTTCATATGTTTTTTGGGTTTTAAAGGGATTTTTAAATTTTTTTCATGATTTTTAGGATTTTTAGGGGTTCATATGTTATTTTAGGTTTTTTATGTTTTTAAAGGTTTTTTTGAGATGTTAATTTGTTAAGGATTTTTTTAGGTTTTTTTGGGTTTTTAGGTTTTTAGGTTTTTTATTATTTTTAAGTGTTTTATGGGTTTTGGGAGTTTTGGGGTTTTGGAATTTTTAGGTTTTTATGGGTTTTAATTTTTTTAGGGTTTTATGGTTTTTAGGTTGTTTACGGGGTTTTTAGGATTTTTTGGGGTTTTTATAGTGTTTTAGGGTTTTCTTTGGTTTTTAGGGTCTTTTTGTGCTTTTATGGTTGTTATGGGATTTTTGGGTCTTTTAGGGGTTTTCTTTGTTTTTAAGGGGTTTTAGGGTCTTTCAGGGGTTTATGGGTTTTTTTGGTTTATGGGGTTTTTAGTTTTTTTAGGGAATTAATGGGGAATTATAGGGTTTAAATGGTTTTTATGGGTGTTAGGGATTATTTGGGGGGTCTAGCATTTTTTATATTTTTAGGGGTTTATGGTTTTTAGAAGTTTTGGGATTTTTTTTAGAGATTTATTAGGGTTTTATGGTGTTTTTAGGGGTTCTTTTGTTTTCTTGGTTGTTTAGGCATTATTATAGGTTTTATGATTTATAGTGATTTTAGGTTTTTAGGGGGGTTCTGATGTTTTCATGGTTTTTTTTTTGCATTTTTAGGGTTCTAGGTTATTCAAAGATATTTGTGGTTTTTAGGGTTTTAGGGGGTTTTATAGATTAGCAGGGGTTTTTGTTTTATGTGATTTAAGAATTTTAGAGGGATTTAAGAGTTTTAGGGGCTTCATAATGTTTTAGGGTTTTTTTGGGTTTTTTTGGGTTTTAGGGTTCTTGGGTCCTGAAAACATTGCCAAGGAAATCGAACAATTCCCTTAATTATGGGAAAGGAAGGAAAACAATTAAAGGGAGAATTAAATAACAATTGTTAAAGAATCCAAAAATTCAGAAAAAGAATGGGGGAAGCATAACCCTTCATGGACCACTTCTCCACATAATAGCCCTCTTAACAAGGAATCCAAAAACTAACCAGTTTGTGTGATGAAGACTGTGGAGCCGGTCCCCCTTAAACACAATCCTTTTCGGGAAGAAGGTAGAGAAATCCACCTCGCAAATGACATCCCCCATAAACTCAAATGGTTCACTAGAAAGTAGTAGTCGAATGATTCCCACGAACAAAATGATGTCATTTATGGGATTGAGGCATTAATTCTCACCACTATGGGCGACGACCCCATGACACTGCTAACCAAGCCATCTACAGACTAGGTTTCTTTTGTGGGCTTCTTAAAATGAGGATCTAGTCCCAATAACCTGGTGCCTCCACCTCTCTATAGAAGGTCCTTGAGGAGAGAAATTTGGGAGGAATTTTTTGGAGAGATCAACTGAACTAGGCTTGGAAGAAGGGAGCACTACCAAAGGTGAAATCTTTCGACGATTCCCTACAGGTAAAACCCACTTCAAAGCATTAATGTGAGAAAAACTAAGTTAAGTGGAAATATCATTAACACTGTATCCTTTGTGGGGGAATTACCATAAGGTATATAACCAATCCCACTTTGGAAAATATGCACCCAACATAGAAAATGGATATGAGGATGAAACCTTGCACCACATAGAAAATATCTACATGGATAAAACATAACACCGTGTAGCAAAGCGCAACAGAGACAAAACCTGGCCACATATAGAAAAACTCTAAGCAAAAAAAACCCCAGTCCTCAATCCTCCATTGTATGAGTATGGATCTATCACCCATATAGAAACATACTAGGTGTAAGAAACCCCATCTCGTGTAAGGAAATGCTACACATTATGGGTTATCTCCGGGCATTCGACCCTCCTGGTCTATTAATTTCCATTAGTTTCTGTCACATCATTTTTAGTTCCTCTGTGAACTAGTCTATCAAAATCTAGCCAAGGCCCCTTCTAAATCCGCCAGACATTTATGATACAATCATAGGACACACAATCATGTCATTTTGAGTTTACATACACTTGGTATGTGGATTCATGTTGGTTATACCAATAATATGGTGGACTCCCAGAATGACCCTAAGATTACATTCCCATGGTAATGAAGGTTCATACCTTGGGATGCTAACATGTACCTCCCCATTCTTGTAATTAAGTGAAATGGCTAGCATTTCCCTTAAATGAAAAACAGTGTTGAACTTTATCCCAATTTCCCCAAAACAAATGTCAGGGCAGTCCCACTATGGTAAGCCCCTAGCCTTTATTATGGGAGGTGGCATCTTCCCTCCTCTTCACCTCATCCTAGGATATATTCTGATAGATCTCCAAACGTGACTACCCTACATATGAAAACAATGTATAAAATGGGAACACCCCATGCCCCTCTCCCCCCCTTTGGTCTCTAGCATCATCCACCAGTAGGTGTGGAGGGTTGTTTTATCAACAGATCTACTTATCTTTCTTTTTTCTCACACCGAGAATGACTCATGTAAAATTTGAAATTAGTGTATATCATGAAATATTCATGACCCTAAACATCAATTAGGTCTTCCCTATATATTTAAACCCCAACTTTAAGTCAAAAGGTCCTTATTCAAAGATATATCCCTAGACCACATGGGCAGCATCGATGCATAATCTCCAACATTCAGAACTATGTGGACATTGGTTCCCAATTAACAAGGATACATAGAAAACATCTCTAAGGTTCAATCCCTAAACCACAATTTTTTTACATTGGATACTCTCATCATGGACAAATGATGTTAAACTATTCAGGTCACCAAACTACATGGAATCTAATTCCTCTCAAGATGATACCTAAGAAGCCCATATTATGGGTTCGATCCCAACATTGAAAATAAGATCAAACCCCCTAATTGATGATAAACTCTAGAGTGCCTCATCACATGACTCATACTAGCATTGTCTCAGTGAATTATTATTTAGTTCATAGTCTTTCCATAAGATGGAAACATTGACGATGAAATTCCGATACATACAGACAATTCTGAACCCGTGTGTATTTATGATTGATCTTTCTTATGGGTGATCCATAGACACATGATAGGGAATTAACCAAGGATTCACCAACATATGAACATAGATTTAATCTATAATATAGAGATAAAATAAAAAATGTTTTCCCTAAAAATGGTGACATGAGCCTGAATTCCCATCATCTCAACCAATGTGATTTCTTAAGTTTCACTAAAAAAATCATCAAAAAAATGCCTAACTTTGGAAAGAAGGTCCACGAATCATTGATGTGAAAGCAATTTTTTGATTTTGGATATGTGAATAAACCTATTGGAGACCATTTGAGGACATTGTACTTGAAGTGAATCAATCAATTTTGGCACCTACTTTATAAGATAAAAAGGATACACTGTCCAGTCCCCAATAGAACATTTTTTCAGAGTATAAAACATCTTTAGGTAGAAACAAAAATGGTAGACCCGACATGAATAGTTAAACAGGGAGGAAATGTTACATTACCTCGGGCCCCTTTCACATCCAAAAGGGGAGATGGTCATGAAATGTCATCAATTTTACATGTGGTCATGAGATAAAACATTGATGGGGTTTTTTGGACTATACATTTCACATATATTACATTCATTATTTAGAGAATATTTCTATCCAATGCCATCTCAAAACATCTCATAGACTCACATTTAAACCAATTCACTAATCAGACCCTCCATGAAGTAGAGGACTCTGTTTCCCACCCAGCATCTCCAATTCTTGGTTTCAAACAAACTGATCTGAGAGTTCCACAAGAATGGTACTATCCCAACACTAGAGGTAGAAAAATAGGCCTTCCCATTGATAAAACTCCTCCACCCACCCACTCAGCAATGTTTAGTTTCCATGAACCTGGTGGGTCCACTATACGTCCTTAATAATTTTGGGAGCCTATACACGTAACGTGATAGTGGGTACCTCCATTATCTTATGTTTGCATATTAATTCCTCTCTAATGAATTCATCTCTACTTCACAGGGGTCCCACATAAGGGACCCTACTATAAGATGTCACTGCCAACACCACACAGCCCAGCATCATCATTCTGATTAAGAAATTGCACAGAGGGCTCTGGATGATGTTCAACGAACACAGATCCCATGGGCTATCTACGAAGTTCGACAAACTTTTAATCAGGAACATGTCATCCTGATGGTTCCTAAGGAAGAGAGTTATCATTAAAATACCATGGAAAACCATTATCATGCTCAAATTATCTCTCCCTATTCAAAATCCCTCCATAAAAATAAGTTTGAAAATTTTGATCAAGCACAAACTATCACTAATACTCACGAATGTCTCCACATAAATTGGGTAGTGAATCATAGGAAAATGAAAATATCTTCTGATTTGAATGATTCCCATCATCTAAATATGATAGAAAACTATATTCAACCACATAACACTGCCAAGGAGTATAAATCCCTTCATTCTAATACAGTGGAAATCAAATAAAACAAGAGTCAAGTTCCTAACGATTCACATCAAGCCTATCATACAAATACAATAAAAAAATGAGAAGATTAAAATCCCTACAAGAAAGTATGAATTCCATCAGTCTAATATGATGGAAATAAGAGAAAATAGTATGTGTATCCAAGCTATAAATCAGGTGTAGACTCATTCCTCTACCCCAACACAGTAGAATCGCTAGTACCAACAGGAAAAACATGGAGGAATGAAGTAGGAACAAACTCATGATCCAACATTGGATGACATATATATTACCATTCTATTTGAAGAAGTATCTAAACACATACTAGAGTGATGGAGTATTATACCTCAGTTCCTAATCATATCCTTCATCCCTATCTATTGATGAGTGTCATGATAAACCTCCTTGTGTCCCGATGATAAAATAGAAAGAAGTTACTATACATAAATTCATCCACCCAGATGGTTCTCCCCATTTTGTATGTTTTTTAAATTCTCCCTATATTCAGACTAGAAGCAATTATGGTATTCCTCACCATGATGATAGTAACTCTGAAAGTCCTCCATGAAATGAAATTGATCCACAAGAAGGTCCAAACCTTATTAAAGTATATCTTGAAGGTCCTCCTTAAGATACAAAATATGAAAATTCTCCCTATGGATGGATACAAAGCCTCAATGTTATCCCTCACCCTGGAAAGATATACTGTGAAGGTCCTCCCCATGGTGGTGTCTCGATTTAGCTAGAAGGTCCTCTCCTTGATATCATCTCCTCTGATGGTTCTACATAAGGTATATGTGGCCTAAAATGTCCTGGTAGTTATATGTAGAACTATTAGGGTAGTCCATTCCAATATAGAACCAACTATGAAGGTCCTCCCCACATTCAAGTTCCATAAAGGTAGGAAGGTCGTCCCCTTGATGAATAAAATACAAGAAAACCCCCATGTTTTGAGGTGCTCAGAAGGATGGTATCAAGTAATCCATAAACCCTTCCAATAAGAAACGATATCCTTTGCTCAATCAAGATATGTCTTAGGGCCACAATCTTCTTTCCAAGTCACCTACAGACCATTCAAATTTTAACAAGACTAATACTAACAACGCTATTTGGGACAAATTCATCAAGAAAAATCTATTTTTGGGAAGATCAAGTAAGGGATTATTTGGTGAAATAATGAATGGATTTGTTTCTCCTTTGAATAAAATTTAAAAAGGAAAACACACTAATTATGTTTTGTTCCACATCCACTTCTCAGTTCGACATACCAAGGGAATTGTTAGAGGAATTCATACATAACATTCACCTCAATATTTGGACAAACCTCTGACATCTCAAAAAAATATTCCTTACCTATGACGGATATGGAGACCATGTCAAAATAGCATGAGATATTTGATGAAAATTTTACTTGGAATCCCTTATATCTTCCTAACATTTGTAATCAAAGAGTTGAGAGAATGTTCTTGAACTAACATGCCTCTATGAACTGCACAAGTTGTGTTGCCTTATCGACAATGCCCCATCTAGTGTTCATATCCAGGGTTTGGGAGAGCACGTATTACTACAATTCACTCCACTTCCCATCTAGTAGAACTAATTGGACATGACATACTATAATTTCATTATCCCATGATGGTGATCAAATGAACTCCCTATTCAGAAAAGGTAGCATGCTCGACAAGAACCAATCATGAGTAAGCCTACAATGTGTGAGGGGTGACAAGAGTGGTCCATTAAAAAACTACTGAACCAGGAGATTGAGAACATTTGGTAGGATTATCACCTAAAGGAATCCAATAAAAAATAATTTCTCATGACCTTAGAAATAAATAAGTCACATGCAGACCCAACTCTATATATGGGTCACACTTGAATGGGAATTCACAAGATCAAGAAAGTGGAAATAATTGTAACAATGGCTATAATACAGAATGAGACCTAGCCTACCTAGTTGGAGGAATTTTTAACACAAAATTCCCCCATAATACCAATAAATCTTGGTTGAGTCATAGTAATATAGTAATTAGAGAATCCCCAGGCCATAGTGTTGGGGGCATTTTTTTTCCTCAACCACTAACCGGGAGGACATCTGTCTTTTCCATATTAGGGAGAACAATCAGTATGGGATCCCTCTTTTCAATACCATATCACTATTAATGTCCCTTAGAAGAAAGACATATGTCAATTCTATATAATGGTTCCCCCTGAGTTACCCTTTATTAAGAAACTTGAAGAGGACCCCAAAATGGAAGGATAATATCGAAAAAAGGACTTAAAAATTTCTCCTGCCACTTATCATCTGTTATGGAACCCACAATGCATTATGCATTAGTAAACGTTGGGCACATCAATCCTATGGACCACACCAGAAATTATGTCAATGTAGAAAAATAGAAAGAATATGATTCTCCTTATAATCTGATCCACACTGAACATAGTGGTGTGTATACCTAGAACCAGAGGGCTTCCATAAATTTTGGCTCTCCCTTTACCAATCCCTCATTACCTCCCATGTGAATCTTTAATAGAGGGATGGATAAAAACAAGGTCACACATGACCTGCCTCCTCCTTCTCATGATAACAAGCCTCTGACACTTGATAATTGATTCACTCAACAAGAGGAATAAATTAAGTAGGTAAGGTGAATCAACGTAGAGATATGATAAGGAAACCATCCAATGAAATATGCTCCTCATGTTCCATCAGAGGAGCCTCAATATCCTCTTATAGCAGCTGTACCTCCACCCCAAGGGTTTGTCCCAACAAAGAATTCAATGCCATCATTCTTGTATAAGAGAGCACTGGGACCATCAGTCTACTTGGATACAATCTGGGAAGGATATTGAGATTTCCCTTCATTATGGAAAAAACCAAAATAGATTATAGGAATTCCAAAAATGATACCCTAGATTGGGTATCCACCTCATGCACCAGAGCCACCGGAACGATCAATTTTTCCTCTGCTACACATGCTATGCTCAGATTTAACATGACATGCACCAAGAGATCATTAATATAATTGATTCATTTTATGCCTAACTGAAATCCATAGAAGGATGAAACACTCCAATAAAAACAAAATATAATCCTTACCATGACTAGGTATGTAACATTCCACCACCTCCAAATTTTTGGAACCATGTATTCCCAATATTAAATGGCTCAAGTGACCCAAAACAAAATATGAGGCATTATGCATCTTATTTTTATCCCATGATGGGAACCCCAATGAAACAAGAAGCAATAAAACTCATATGATTCATGAAAACTATCCAGGGATCATCTATTGTTTGGTATACCATTTTTCCAACTCATTCAATAATAGGTTGGAAAGATCTCTAGAAACAATTCCTTTTTCATTTCAGCATAACGTTTCCAAAGACAATTGTCAGTGACCACATGGAACTTAAATATTAGAATAATGAGAGTGTCTTAGATCTCCTTTATAGATATAAATTTATAACCTAATTCTTAAACCATTCATTCCCCCAATATGTGATTCTAGCTATGTAAATCTGTAACCTTCATGATGAGTATTGAACTCCACTCATCCTGATGAAATATACAACTGGGTGTTGGGAGTTCTCTGTAATTTCCCAAAGAATAGGATATTATTTCAAACTGATGAACCTCAAGTCTCGGTTATGCCCACTATCCCCAAAAAAGAGTGGGAAGAGATTAAACGACCTATATTAAGATTAAGCCACCCCTTGCACTAGTGATAGCTCCTGAGATTGAACCGAATCATAAGATCCCCCTAGACATCTTCAACCACCCCGGCCTCAAGAAGATGAGGGGGTAAAACCTATGAGAAATGAAATCGGGATGATTAAGTCATCCTTGATGACTGAATTTTTTTCCCTTCTAATGGATATTGGGACACACCATCTAGGAGTGTTTCAACTTCAAAGACCTCCTGTAATGTATGATAGATTCTTGACATGTCAAACTAGGACAACTTCTAGAACAAGTGGCATGTGATTCCACCACTAACCTTGATGAAGGAGAGGTGTGGAATAAAGTTGTTAGTAAAAGGGTGGAGAAGTTTGATAACTAGATGAATTAGAAAATAATCAATCAATATCATGGATTACATGAATCACATTTGATGCAGTTGACCTTTACCCTAAAAACTCCTAATGTAAAGCAGCTAATATCCTTGTTCCCATAGTCCTCCAATATACTGTTCAACCAAAAAGGCACAAAAGATTTGAAAAAAGATTATCCCATGCTAAATACAAAGATAGATTTCACACTATCAGATTATATTCTAATAGATCTGAACGAATGAACACTACCCCAAAAAATGGAACCACCAAATGAATTCAATCAGGAAGACTTATCATCATATGAGGAACCAATCTTTGGATCTATTAATTTCATTCACATAGTGGATCCCTTCATTGATAAAGAGTCTGTATGTGAAACCAAGATCCCTACACTCAATTGGGAAATCGGAGGAAGAGGCCACAAAATCCAATGATACCCATGAATACATAACTATGGAAGAAACCAAATTTTTGTCCGCACCACAACTAAAATCATCAATGTAATAGAAACTCATGGATGAGTCCTTCAGTATACCCAACATGAACTAGAAAATTCTCCTCACCCCACTAGAAGAGACTTCATTTCAATCATCCTAGAATGTCTATTATAGGAAGAAACAACTCCTAACAACCCATGGTGCGTAGGAATACCTACTCTTCTAAACCCAGAAGGCATAGAAGATCATCTGTATCATGTCCCGAGAGTAGGTCCATTCACATATGATAGGCATGTCCCTAAAGTTACATTGAAAGAGCATACCCAATTCTGGAAGCACCATCCTTTAGACCTAAAATCTGATATTATGAAGAAACTGGAATTTGTACCAGCCAATCTATAAATCATTGATTCCTTCAGATTGTCAAAAGATCTCAAGGGAAAACTTATAGAAGCTCTACTAAGTCCTTATGATAATGAAGCTGACGTGTATGCCCATGATGTTTATCTAATATAAAACTATCCTACATAATTCCATGTGGTTATATCCTTTATAGATGAAGATGATGATGTCATTATGATGGCACACATTAGACCCCTATATGTTTTCAGCATGATAAATGGTTTGGATGTTCAAAAAGTCTTCATTGATAGTGGCAATGCAGTTAATTTCCTCCCAGTGAGAACACTTTGTCGGCTGGGCTACAAAGAAGATAACCTAACACTCTTGTCCACTACCCTGTTGGGTTATGAAAAAAATGAGAGGAAAACATTGTTCCAAATCACGGTCAAAACTCAATCCAGCAACGTTGTATCTGAATCATAATTTTTGGTGGTTCGAAAAAACACATCCTTCAACGTGCTACTAGGAAGGCGTCAGTTCAACCAGCTTGTGGTGATCCCTTCATCTAGCCACCAATGAATCAAATATTTCACTAATGAACAAAATGGGAGATTATATGCTGTTGTTTCCACATTTGAGTCATACAAGTGTCACTACATTGATGCAAGCTTCTGTGAGAAGAATGGGAAGTGACCCTCAGTGGATGGTATCGATTGGGTCACCACCCTAAATGGTTTAGAGATGTTCACTACTGACCCCATCAGTTAGCTCAGTGATGAATATGTAATACCCATCAATTTAGTTGAGTGAAAAAGCCCAAATTTTGATTCATATTTGATAGTTCTCATGTTTTTATTAATGGTCATCGACACTAATAGTGAAAACCCATTGGTTCCCCAAATAATAGTGAATACTCAAATGAATATTCCCTCAATCTATACTCAGAGCTCTAGATAATACCTTTCTCTATAGCTAAGGAAGAAGTTAATGAAGATATTTCTCTATCCCTCACTCTATCCTCTCTAGGAAATTCTTCAATATTAGTCGGGTCATAAGAAGATGCCCCATCCACCAAATTCCAGAATTGTGACTCTTATATTAACTCTAGAGAGATCATCTGAAAATATTTTTCCCCATTGTTTGAATAAGAGGATAATGTGGATGTGGAAGAGGAAGAGAAAGAAGACAGTAGGGATATCCATACAGTATTTGAGTAAGGTGTCTCTACCACAATTGATGAACTCATGGATATAAACTAGGTCACTGAAGAAGAACTGTTCCCCAATCTAATTAGCGTGGCCATGTCATTTGATTATAAAGATGATTATACCTCCTTCTGAAGTAATAACTGAGATATTTTCACATGGAACTATACATAAGTTCCATGACATGTCTCAGAAGTGGTCACTCAACACATGGGTCTGCCAAGAGATCATCATAGCTATAAGAAAGTAGCCAAATGGACGTAACCAACACATGTAGCCAAAATAGAGGTTGAATTCGACAAGATAATTTTATCAAACATTATTCGGGGGGTTCAATACACCATATTTCTAGCCAATATAGTCTATGTAAAAAAGAATAATCGATAAAATAGTGTATCTATTGACCTCATGGATCTCAATTGAAACTACTTAAAAGATGAATTCTCGATCCAGATCATGGAATTTATAATCGATGAAATAAATGGATATTAGGAAATATCTTTCATGGATGACTATATAGGATACAACCAAATCCAAATAGCCTAAAAAGATGATGAATCCATTTCTTTCGGGGCCCCCACAGGGAATATTTTTCAACAATGTAATACCATTCGGTCTAAAAAATGTTGGCACCACAAATCAATGCGTATTTCACCACATCTTCAAGCCCTTCTTGGGAAAGATCATTGAATACTATGTTGATGAATTTGTGAGTAAATAATGTGAAATATTGGACCACCTGTCATATCATGAAGCCGTCTTCAGTAATCTATGATAACCCAACCATAAAATGAACCTCTAAAAATGTTATTTCAGTCTTACCTTATAGAAAATTTCACAGATTCATAGTACACCATTATGGCATAGAAATCGACCCTTAGAATAAAAATTCTATCTTTGGTATGTCACCTCCTCTCAAACAAATAGAGTTAATAGGACTTTAAGGGACTCGGAAATACATTCAGTGCTATGAAGCTAACCTTATAGTAAAAATTTTACCCTTCACTAGGTTAATGAAAATGGTTGTCAAATATAAATGGAGTGATTATTTTCAAGAATCATTTGACTCTACAAAAATATCTCTTAAACTTATCAATGATAATTTCACCCATAGAAGGAAGACAACAAATTTTGTACATGGCTACCTTAGAGTGATCACTAAGAGACTTCCTTAAACAGAAAAATGACTCCAATAATGAAAAAGCCTTTACTATCTTATCCAAACCATGCTCGATGATGAGAATATGTATTTAAATATCAAGAAGAGATGTCTGGAACTAATCTTTGAAGTCCTGGAACTGACACACTACCTACATCACCCGAAGGTCTATTTGGTCTCATGCAGTAACCTTCTCAAGTATATTCTTAGCCGTCTAATGAAAACTAGATTTTTGTCACAGTGAGAGGCCATCATGAAGTAGTTTGAAATATGGTTCATAACTCAGAAATTTTTTCTAAGGCTAGAATCAAGTATATTTTCTAGAAGAACACCCCTCAATAACAACAACTCCATTTATATTGAATTACCTGAGGAGGAGGTTTCCTATGTTTAATTAGACTCCAAAAAATAGGAGATTAATTTTGATGGTGTATCCAGAAGCCTGACAGAAATAAGCAAGAAAGAACCAAATCTCAACCAAGTGGGGCTGGGAGACACACTCATATCTCCAGAAAAGGCAGTCTTACCTTACTCCTTCCTACTGTCAAATTGGTGAACAAACAATGAAGAAGAGTATCAAGATCACATTGTTGGCCCAGATATATAACATGAAGCACAATTATAACACATAAAGATAAATGGGGACTTGGAACTAGAAACCAAGAAAGTAAATAGAGATTATGATATTAAAAAATAAATATATAATCCTTTTTTTACAATGTAAAATTATTAATAATGGAATTCCCATTAAAGATGAAATTAACTCATATCCCTCAGTCACAAAATTCACAGGATGATGCATTAAAAAATGCAGCCACCGCTCTGGATGATCCTTACCGAGATGAAACTGTCATCATAATTTCCCACAATTAAATGGTCTTACCATTAATTTAGCCCAACATAGAATAAATTGAAAAGATAAGTCCTATCCATGAGCCATATGGTCCTACCATTTGGCGGATGACTCCCATCGCAGATTAATATAGAAATAAAGAACTCCCACAAAACAGGGCGGTACGGGAGAAAATCTACATATGAGAACTTAATTTTGTTCTTTATGATAGTGAAAATAAAAAATGAACCATTATAAGCTGGGCCTTGATGGGATCCTTCTCAGATGAATTCATGGAGAAAAAACCACCACCGTTATAAAGTAAGTGCATTCCAGAGATTGTGGGTTCCACCAATCAGGATCCAAACTCCCTCATCAAATTCAATTACTTCGATACTACTATCATATTATGATGCAATATTGCACTAATTCGCTATGAAGTGTCATTCCTTCCAAGTTCACAAAAAATTCATCCACCATCCTCCAGAGTTACTCCATGTAGCTTAGTAGTTAAATTTTCCCCCCACATATAGACCCGACATATGCAGGGCCCTTTCTTTATAGAACTACATACGGCTTGATTACTATTCAAGTAGGATACATAGTGATGCTCAGACCCAATAACCTAGGCCCAACCATGGAAGAGAAGAAAAAATATCTCTCCCTTGTATGAAAACCAAAACAATGTAGCAGACTCCCAAATGAGCCCTATTCATAGGTTCATTTCAAGAATATGTACATTTTCCCTCTTTCATGTTAGTTCATCTATGTCCTTTCCAAAAAAATCTAAACTATATGGAAATTTTCCTCATTGTATGAAGTTGAACTATATGATAGAATGTCCTTGTTATGTGATGTTAAATTGTATACCACCATGATGTTATCAACTAATAGGAAATTGCCTCCAGAATTTGTCACCTTACATTCAATGTTACAGAAGTACGTACGATTTGATTCCTTACCATTTAGGCTACATAGTGTTGCCTCAGATTCAACAACTAGGTTTTTCTGACTCAAATAAAAAATTCTCCTACCCTTGGTTGTGCCATCCCTTTATGGTGGGGAAACCCTTTTTCATCCCATATTTCTATCATTAAGAACATCTCATGTGGGATTAGGGACCTTGGTAGGGGATTCCCCATGGAACCTAGGAAAACGCACCAATTCCCCTCTCTTTGTGCATGGACCAAACCCATGGAGGAAGTCTAATTTTATGACACCAAGATCTTCAATCCTAGGTCCGGATCTATCAAAAGAGTCAAAATTCTCCACCCTATTTTGGAGTCTGATCTATGTACGGAATTCAAAACTCCATGAATAATCATGGCCTGAATGTTTATAGAATTTCTAGACACACCCTTTCAATTTATCAAAATATATGATTTGGAAAATATTGTACCTTCATAAACCTCCATGTCCATCAAAGCAGGAAGTTCAATATCCTGATAACAACTTTCATTGACTATGCACAACATTCCCAGGTGGATCTGCATATGTTTCCCACAAAAGGACTATCAACCAGAGAATAATTCATCATCTGGAGAGGATTTTACATCCACTATACACTCAATGTCTTCCAAGCCCTGTACAAATCTCCCTGTCAATAAATTCCCAAAACCATGGTTTACTCATTCCTCCCCTCAAATTTTGGGTATGTTAGGTTATCTGAACCTAGTTATCTTACATTTAATAAGAGCTTATATACTAATTTCCTAGTCATATGACATTATGAATGCATGATGGTTGATTCTAAATTTTCACCTATGGTCCCAATCACAACAATTATTTCACATACCACCTCTTAATGTACGGATCCAACCTACATGGGAAATTTCTAAACAAAGAAAAGGACAATCCCATATGTTTCTATTCATGAAATAAATCATCACATGAAAATATCGATATGATCCATGCCTCATGGGTGATCATGTATACAAGATAAAAATGTCACACTCCTATGTTAGAACCTGTTCTTCCTATGAAGAATCATTAAAATAACTATGTTCGGCATGATTCCTATTAATATATGATACATAATGATACTTGTAACCAATACATCGGATCCTTCCATGAAACAAAATTATCCCCTATTATTAAATTCATGGGTCTAACCCATGTAGGTAACCCCATCACACCCACATGGGGATAATGTGTCAACATATTCCAATGAAATTTTATCTTAAAATTCCTATTTTATGTTCAGGTTCCACCTTCTCTAAAAAATAACCAGTGTCTATAAAGTTCTGAATCGCCATAACCATCCCTAGACATCAAAAATGTTTGGTAAATATCTTGAGGGCACCTTTGTTTTACTATGCACAATATTACCTGACAACTCTGCATAAGTTTCCCAAAATAGGCCTATCAACCAAAGAAAAATTAATCCTTGAGAGAGGTCATTCCTACATCCGTACGCCCCTATGAATTTTTTGTCCCACCACACTCCCTAGGTTTCTAGAATCCCCCTTTATTACAATTTATCTATTTTCCCCACTCTCATTCCTAAAAATGATAGAACATTCCTGGTTAGACTACCGTGAAAAGGACAATTTTTTATCCCCTGGGTCATAACCAAATGACTTTAAATTATATGTTTCAAATGTTCTAGTTGTGCAACATTAAACTACAATATAACTCAACCCTCTTTTACATAAGTTAAATATGTATTGGAGTGTTATCTCATTTATGATCACAATTGATACAAAGGACCTCATACTTTTCAGACACCACTCCTTTAACAAGCCACCCCTGGTGATGTTGAGACATCCAAATTCCCATAAATTTACTTGGCTCGTGGATGTGGAAGTTCATTTTCCTTAGGACACCATTGTTTTACTATTCACAGAATTCCCTAATGGCTCCACAAAAGTTTCCCACAAAAATGAGTTGTCAACAAAAGAAAAAATCATCTTTAGAAGAGGCCTTTCCTACTTTTGAATGCCTAAACATATCTCATGTTCCATGTCATGTCTCTCATCCTTAAATCACAAATCGTGGTCAAGATAAATCCCTCATGTATGTCTAAAAAATGTTGGGACATTCTCATTTAACAAACCCTCTTTTGGGGCCCTTTTCTCATGAATCATGGTCAAAGTTGTTCGACCTAAATCATTAGTAGTAATAGCCTGGTTTTCAATACTCAAAACTTCCCTTCAAAAGAGACATGAAACCTTCCAAGATGAATATACACAATGGGAACTCAGGATAAAGAAAGTTGAGTAGCATCTTGTTAAACCTACACTTTTCATGGTTTATGGAAAATATAGAGAAATCAAAAATAAAAAGTCACAAATATTTATATGTCAAAAACCTGCAAAGGGCGGCCTATGAAAATGTCAAGTTATGCTTGCTATGCTCGCATCATAACTAGATTAGGAGAAAATAGTTTTGTAATATAAAAAGAAATAAATCTTATAGAGTCTTTCATGTGACCCTATAAATAGTAAATTTATTCTTTTTGAGACCCTCATATTAGAAAAAAATTATAGCACACTTTGATTATTTTAGTTTAGTTGTCCCGGATCATGATATAGATTAATATGAGGTGGGAATTATCAGTCAAAATATAATTATAACTAATTGAACTTTTAGGAAAATATTAAAGGATAAACATGAAGAGAAATAATGTTTCAATTCCATTAAATGAGAGTGGAGAAGAATCCACACCCAAGATCCTCCCCCAAATAATCATAAATGGGGGAGGGAAAGAACATATAGAGATTATTATACCGAATCCTAGATCACTAGGTATAGTAAATTGTCCACCATATAATGTGGGCCATCAAGGTAATGTTCTAGAGAGGCCCACCATTAAGATTTTTCCTAAAATACTGGATGCCCTTGTTTAATGAAGACCATAAGATCATGAGCCTTCTTTTAATGGATACAAAATTGGAACTTATACATGACAGTTGCTCTTTCAAACTGGCCACACATTCTTCACACTCCAATAGATCTTATGTTGTGGAAAAATTTGGTCATAAACCTTTTCTTACTCATCCACCAAGTGATAAAACACCTTAGTCATATCCTAAAAGGTCTCTTCCTTATTATTAGAGGCGTTAAATTATATAGGTCCACTCTCATGAAAATCTAGATCCTCTTGATCTATAACGATTCAGTATGAAAGTAATTGCATGTGATGATAGTCAAATCCACCTTATGCCAAGTCAAGAAACAATAATATAAGGGTGTCCTACTCATTAGTAAATTCCTCCGGTTGAGTTAATGTGATGATAGTAAAAAGTTTATGCCATTCCCATATCCACACGAATCGATGTCACCTAATGGAATTGGAACCTTGGTTCTACCCCTCCACCACAATTGGTATATAATCAGGGATTTCCATCACAATAGATGTATCTACCCTATGTTGAGATACCCAAATAGAATAAACTTTACTCTTTGTAGGTGGTTCAATTTTTAAAGCTAAGCATGTAGGGTTGGCTACGATTTCAGGAATTCCCATTGATGTCCAACTTTGACCAGCCTTTGTAGGACCACAGATAGTATCCACAAAATATATTGGGCCTCAGTCACTCACCTTGGCGATACTGTTTGTAGATAAGGTCTCTTCTGAGCACATGTAATGATGAATAGAATTAATTCTTACAATGGGAATGGAGGAAGATGGAATAACATGAACCATTGGGACAAAATTAGAAGCAGTCAATTACCTCTAAACTCATTGAATTGACTTTGAAAATACCCCATTAGGCTAGAAATACACCCAAATTTTAGCATACTACTATGATATGTATGTTGAATCCATTATGAGAGGGATATGTACTTTTATACCGAATTCATCATGCATCATATTCATCCATAATTGGTGAAGGATTACAGTGTGAGATTCCCTCTTAACGTGGGAAACATGGAGAAATGAAATCTTTTGTGTAGATTAACACATCCTTGAAAACATATATGGTGTATATTGTTAATAAATGGTTACTCTATCTATTCTAGTTGTTAAAAATCTACCTCGAAGTGCGATTATATAATAACATTTCTGGAATTCCCCCTCCCATTGTCAATTATTGTTCCATGGGGAATAATTTATAGTGTGAATGAAAATAAGAAAACATCACACAATAGTTCAACCACACTGTAAATGTTAAAAGATTCGAGATGAACTATGATGATGTTGAGTAGGGATGGAAATAAATCTGAATGAGGAACTACTGTGGGATGTCGGTACTCATAATAGAGGAAATGCTCTGTTATCCAGCCCAAAAAAAATTATAATGGCTTGCTAAGATGATGTGGAGGACATACTTCTTGTATCATCCCCAATAATCATCAATATGGTAAAGGGTAGGGATGGCTAAATTTATTTGATTTCCCTCTAACAATGTAGCCTCCATCAGTAAGGTGAAATCTAGGACACCAGTATACATGTTGCGGGAAGGAAAAATTCATCCACTCAGGAACATGGAAATGAAACCCTCTGATCAAAGCTCAAATTATATGTTTGAATGAATCTCATAACCCTATGTGGTATATCAACCACCATCGAGGGTAGAATAATATGATCTTGTAATATGTTGTGATTTTTGAGTGGGTTGCTCTTATCTGTTTTGGAATTTCGACTATGATCCATTCACCCATAAGAACAACCCTATCCAGTCTTCAAATGAAATGACTGAGAATGAATGAAGAGGTGGACCCAACAATCCCTCTTCCATGACCAATAATAAATCTCTCTTTAGTGGATACACATTCTCAATGTTCTCCCAGGTAATGGCCATTGGTATAAATTCATCATATACATTTCCAAGAATAATAAGTCCTCATATCTAGTAAATATCCCACAATCATATTCTATCTTCACAATGAGATATGTTGAAGGTATTGGTGCATGAAAACAAGGGACTGAGCAGTTCAGGTATCATTTCACCCAGTGAATAAATTTAAAATTTGGAATCCTATACTAATTTAAATATATTAATAGCTTCCAATTGATCATGGAATTCCAATCAGTTTTAGTGTACCAATAATGCCCAAGCCCCATCAATGGAAATGAACCCTCTAGAATGAAGTTCCCATTTGGAGCTCCACTATCCACTATAATTGCTGGTTTAAAGGTTGATAATAGATGGATAATCATGGATGAATGGATCTAAATATATATCATGGATACCGTGATTACTCTTCATACACATGGATCCATTTATAACAAACATTCCACCTTTTCCCAAAGCAGTTATGATCCCCCCTATAGAGGAAACATTTTCACGACCATGCTCTTGAGACATCTCATGTTGAGGGGTAGATATTATATAGTAAACCAGTTGAAAAAGGGCATCATATTGGAGTTTGGTGTGGTAAAATTGATATTTAACGGAAAATGGGTAGGCCATATGTTTTGAAAAAATGAGACTATTTAGGTTACTCTCCACAAGAACACAGAAAACCAGATATTGTATTCAATTTTCTTGAGCATATCCTCCCTTCTTCTATTCGTGTCCATTAATTAGAGATGGACATCCATTATCATTTCTTCTTCAAAATACCATGGAAGAAGAGTTATCCTTCAAAATTATCAAAGTACTAAACATGGTATGCATAATTAAAGACCCATGAATTAATGGTCTATGGATGTCACAGTTCATGAACTAATGGTTCACAGATGCTTGTGAGGTTTTTTCCTATGAAGCATTTGAAAATGAATTATTCGTTTGTGAAACAAGAAAACCATGTACAAACATATGCTATGCCGAAGCCAAAACTCACAATTCGCTAGTGGAGCTTCAGTTTGCGGATTCAAAGATTGTTTCGTAGGAGAAGGCATCTTGAAAGGAATGAAGTATGTGGAAGTAGTCGGTTAAGAGAAATTCGTAGGATCACTATGTTCATTGAGAAATAAATTCAAGGAAAAATTACTCAACCCCTATTTATGGGCATGATCCCCTCCTATGGTTCCACTCTTATAACACAACCAGTTCAATTCGAGACCACTTTCTACATCTGAATAGCCTTCTATTCATCCCGATCAAAACCCATTATATTGGGGGGATTTTTTTATGTCCTGAGAAATTCTCAAATTAAATCGATGTTTTCCTATGGATATGGAAAAGGAAGGAAAACTTATCACAAGGATAATTGAAGAAGAATGCTTAAAGAAGCCAAAAAATTTGAAAAGGAAAGGGGGAGAGCTGTGAAGAATAACCCTTCGCAGACCATTGCTCTTCCTAGTGGCCTGCTTTGAAAGTCACTCGCAAACAAACTAGTTTGAAATATGAAGATGATGGAACCAGTCCTTTGAAAATGCAATCATTTTTGGGAAGAAGGTAGAGAAATATTCCCTACATATGATGTCCCCTGTGAACTGAAAAAGTTCACAGGAATGGAGAAATCAATGACTCACCACAAAGAAATGAATTTTTTCATGAGACTAAGGTTTTAATTATCACCACCATAGATGATGACCCCATGCCCCCACTTTCCAAGTCATCCATAGAATGGGTTTCTTCCTTGAGCTTCTGCAAAGGTTGCTCACGGCCCAATAAACCATTACCTCCACCTCTCTATAAAAGGACCCCAAGGGGAGGACTTGTTGAGATTGTTTGATAGATCGATAGATAAAGTCATGGAAGAAGAGAGTGCCACAAAAGACAGACTCTTTCAATGATTACATGAAGTAAAAACTCACCGCATAACATTAAAGGGATAAAAAACATGATTACTAGAAAAAAAAGAACCCTGTATCCTTTTCATAGGAACTCACACAATATAAATAACCAATTATTTTTAAAATAGGCATACTGCATAGAAAATGGATATGAAAATGGAACCCTACGCCACATAAAAAATTTCTATGTGGATGGAACTCAACACCATCTAGTAAAATTCTACATGGATAGAACCTAGCCCCATCTAGAAAAATTCTGCGTAGACCAAACCCCGGTCTACATACCACCAAGGTATGAGGATGGCTCCCTCACCCGTATAGAGATATACTAGGAAGAAGAAACTCTGTCCCACATTTAGAAATGATATGTGGAATAGGTTATATTTGGGAGTTCAACCCTTTGGCTAAAATAATTTCCTTCTATTTCCATCGCATCATCTGTAGTCCCTCTACAGAAAAGTCTATTAGAATCTGGCCAGTGCCCCTTCCAAAGCCACCAGAAATCAATGATAAAATCATAGGGAACATCAGCATGTCCTTCTAGTTTTACATTCCCATTTAAAGAAGAGTCATGTTTGTTACCCAGATAATATGTTGGACACTCAGAATGTGTCCAAGTTTACATTACAAAGGTAATGAGGGTTTTGACCATGGGATACTCACATATACCTCCCCATTCTAGGAATTAAGGGAAACCAATGGACTTTAATTTGATGAGGGATAGTTTTGAACTTTATTACCTTTTCCCTAGAACCAATTACAAGTAACTCCCACTGAGGTTATCCCCTAGCCTTTCTTATAGAAGGTTTCACCTTCACTCCTCTTCACCTAAGCCCAATACATATTTCAATATATCTCGAACCATGAATACCCAAGATATGAAAACAAAGAATGAAATGGAAACACTCCAAGCCCCTGACTCTCTCCCCCTTTGGCTCCAACATCATCCAAGAATGGATGTGGAGGGTTGTGTGGTAATTAGATGTACTGATTTCTCATGTTTCTCACACCAAACATGACTCACGCGGGCTTAGAAATTAGCATTTATCATGACATCTGCACGACCCTAAAAATAAAGTTGGACTTCCCTATAGATATACTCTCCAAATTTAACTCAAAAAGAACTTATACATAGATATATCTCCCAAACACATGGGAATATTCCATGGATAAGTCCTAGTTTTTATAACTATGTTGAATTTAATTTCAAATATACTGGGATACATAGGAAACCACACTGTGGTTCAAGCATGACATCGTCATTTTTCACATCGGTCAAATCCCATCTAGACCACCTGACGTTAAACATTATGGGTCACCAAACAACATGGGTTCCGATTCCTATCGTATTGATATGTAGGAAGTCCATATTACAATTTTAATCACCACATTGGAACAATTCTCACCCCCCATGGATGATGATAAGATCTAGAGATCCTCATCACATGGCTCAAACTAGTGTTGTCTCAATAAACTATTAAGGAGTTTGTAGTATATCTATAAAATGTAATCATTGATGAAGAACCATAGATACATAAAAAAAATTATGAAACCATGTGTATTTATGATTGATCTTAAATAGGGGTGATCCATAGAAACATTCTTAGGAATGAACCAGGGATTCACAAACATATGAATATAGATTAAATCTATATGAGAGTCCTAGAATAGGTGATAGTTCACCAAAAAGGTTGATATGAGCCAGAGTTCCCATCTATTCAACCATTATGAGTTACATAGTTTCATTGGAAAAATCATCCAATGAATGTGTGCCTTTGGAAATAAGGTCCATGAATCATTAATGTGAGTGTCGTTGGGTGTGTCTGGCTCTGCCAATAAACCCTTTGGATACCATATGACTATATTGTACCCAACGTGAATCACTTAACTTTGGAACCTCCTTCATTCGGTAAAAATTATATACTTCCTATTCCCAATCAGACCATTTTGTTCCAAGTACAACTCGTCTTCAGGTCAAAACAAGGGTTTTTAGAGTTTGAGGTTTTTTTCCATCACAAGGGGTTTTTATTATTTTGAGGGGGTTTGGGGTATTTATGGGTTTAAGTATTTTCTTAGGGTTTTGGTGAGATTTTATAGGTTTTAGATTTTTCTCAGTTATTTTATGTTTTATTAGGTTGTTTGGGGGTTTAGGGGTTTATTAGGATTTTAGGTTTTTTAAGGTTTTTAATGGTTTTAGTATTTTTATAGTTTTTAGTGTTATTTAGAATTTATAGGGATTATATGGTTTCTATGTTTTTTTGGGTTATTTTAGAGTTTTATGGGTTTTAAAGGATTATAGTGTGTTGATGGGTTTTCTGGTTTTGGGGTTTTTTGTGTTTTTTAGGGTTTTTTGGGTTCTTATGTTTTTTGGGATTTAGAGTTCATTATGGTTTTTATCAATTTTAGGATTTTTTTAGGTTTTTTGTGTTATTTTTTATTATTTTGATATTTTTCATATTTATTTGGGTTTTTATGATTCTATTTTGTTAGGGCTTTTATGGTTTCTAGATTTTTGGGGTTTTAGGGTGTTTTGAGGTTTTAAGTGTTTTTTATGGTTTTAGGTTATTCATAGTTTTTTATGGTATTTAGGGTTTTTGGTTTTAATGTTTTTATGGTTTTAGGGTTTTAAGGTTTTTTGGGTGCTTAAGTAGTTTAAAGGATCTTTATTGTTATTATCGATTTTATGTTCTTTTAATATATTTAAGGGTTTTTTATTTCTTTAAGGTTTATTATGGGGTTTAGGGTCTTTTAGGGTTTTTATTGTTTATAGGTACATCAAGGGGATTCAAGGTTTTTAGTGGTTTTAAGGGTTTCATAGTTTTTATTGATTTTTAGGTTTTTCATGATTTTTCAGGGGGTATGGTTTTTTGGATTTTAGTGTTTTCAGGTGTACTAAGCCTTTTTATAATTTATTTATGTTGGGATGGTTGTGTCATGGATTTAGGGTTTTTAGGAATTTTATGGGTTATTAGAAGTTTGAATCATTTTATTGTGTTTTATGGGGGTTTTAGGATTTTTAGGTTTTTATGGGTCTTAGTGTTTTTAGAGTTTTCAGTGGGGTTTTTGTTTTTAAGGGTTTTGGTTTTTGGGTTCTTAGTGTTTTTAGTGTTTTTAGGGATTTTTAGGGATTTTTTTTGTATTTTATGGTTTTTTTTGGGTTTGAGGGTTTTATAGATTTTTATGGTTATATTATATTCTTAGGGTTTTAATTGGTTTTTAGGGTTTCCAGGGTTTTAGAGTATTTTATGGGGTCTTAGGGGTTTTGGGTGTTTTATGGTTTTAAGGATTATACAAAGTATTTTATTTTTTGGTCTTTTAATGTTTTTAGGGAATTTTTTGTGTTTTTATTGTCTCTTATAGTTTTTAGGGGTTTTAGGGTCTTTATGGTTTTTAAGATTTATGTTATTTTATGTTTTTTATGGTGGTTTTAGTGTTTCAGGTTTTTTTTTGGTTTTTTGGGTCATTTAAGGGTTTTTTGGGTTTTTAGGGCCATTTAGAGTTTTCAGGATTTTTAGTTTCCTTTATGGTTTTAGGGGATTTTAGGATACACTTGGTTTTATAAATTTTTTTATGGGTTTTAAGGTTTTTATGGCCTTTTGGTTTGTTTTAGGTTCCATTAATATTTTTTATATTTTCTTGGGTCTTTCATCAATTTTTAGCAACCTATATGGTTTTTGGAATTTTGTAGTCTTTTTAGGGTTTTAGGTTATTTTATGATCTTTTAGGTTTTTTAGTATCTTTTAAAGTTTTATGTTATTTTAGGGGTTTAGGTTTTTCACGAATTGATGTATTTTTAGTGACTTTTTGGAATTCTTTAGTGTTTTATCGGTTTTTAGGTTTGTCAGGGTTTTAGAGTTTTTTGGGGTTTTAGGAGTTTTTAGGTTATTAGGGATTTAAGTGGTTTAAAAGTATTTTTTGGGTTTTAATGTTTTATAAGGATTTTTAGGATCATTTATGGGTTTAATTTAATTATTTATTATTAGTGTTTTAAGGTGTTTTTCATGATCCACTAGGGGTTTTAATGTTTTATTGTTTTTTAGTGTTTTAGAGGTTTTAATGTGGTTTTTATTGTCTTCATAGTGTTTTAAGTGATTTTAATAATTTTAGTGCTTTTAGGGTTTTTTAGGATTTTTAGGATTTTTTATATTTTATATTTGTAGGGGTTTTTGGGTTTTCTAGAGATTTTTAAGTTAGTTTAGCATTTTTAGGGTTTTTATGATTGTAGTAAGTTTTATGGGTTTTAATCTTTTTAGTGGTGTTTAGGTTTTTAGGGGGTTTTAGGATTTTTTAGTTTTTTATGTGATATATTGATTTTATTGGATTGAGGATTTTTAGGGGTTTTATGTTTTTTTGTCTTTTTGGGATTTTATGTGTTTTAAGGTTTAAGTGTTTAGGTTTAGGGTTCTTACGATGTTTTTCATGTTTTTAGGTGTTTTTAATATTTTTATGGGTTTTAGTTTTTAAGGGCTATGTATGTATTTTATAGGGTTTTTCTAGATTTTAGTGTTTTTATTATTTTTAAATATTTTTTAGGTTTTTTGGGGGATTAAGGGTTTTATTATATTTTTAAGGTTTTAGGGGATTTTATGATTTTTTAGTTTTCCTTTAGGGATGTTTATGTTTTTAGTGGATTTAGATTTTTAAGGGTTTTCTTTATGTTTTTAGGGTTTTTAGGGTTTTTATGGTTTTTATGGGGTTTTAATGGTTTTTTTAGATTTTAGAGGTTTTAAGAGTTTAAGGTATTTTTACGGTTTTAGGCTTTATTTGGGTTTTACTAGTTTTCAATGATATTAAGTTTTTTGTATATTTATATGTTTTTATTTTTTTTGGGGTTTTAAATGGGTTTTAATGTTAATTTAGGGATTTTATGCTATTTTAGTATTTTTAGATTGTTTGATAGTTATTAATGGTTTTAAGAGTTTAATTATTTTTAGGTATTTTTGTGTTTTTTATGGTGTTTAGGATTTATTTAGTTTTTAAGGGGGTATTGAATTATTTTAGGGTTTTATAGGTTTTTTAGAATCTTAGGGATTGGTTTTTTAAGGTATTTTAGTGGTTTTGGGAATTTTAGAAGATTTAGGTTCATTGGGAGGTTTCACGATTTTTAGGAGTTTTTTGGGTTTTTATGTTTTTTTGGATTTATAGGGTTTTATGGGGGTTTTAAGGTGTTTTAAGGGAGTTAGTGTTTTGAGTGTATTATAGTTTTTAATGTTTTTATGGTTTTTAGGGTTTTTAGGGGTTTTGGTGCTTCTAGTGTTTTGAGGTTTTTTGTGGGTTTTTGGGGTTTTATGGTATTTAGGGTGTTTAGGTGTATTTTCCATGGTATTATTTATTTGGGGGGTATTTAGGGATTTTTGGTGTTTTATTTATTTTGGAAATTTTTGTATTTAGAGGATTCTTGGGGTTTTACAGGTTTTAAGTGGTTTTATTGGTGTTTATACTGGATTTAATATTTTTATATTTTTTTGGGGTTTTAGGGTCTTTTGGGAGATTTATATATTTTAGGGTTTATTATGGTTTATTGGGACATATATAGTTATTGGGTTTTTAGGGTATTATAATGGGTTTTAATAATATTTATGGATTTCAAGGTGTTTTACTATGTTTAGGGTTTCAAGATCTTTTATGGTTTTTAGGGTTTTTTGGAACATTTCTGTGTTCTAGAGTGTTTTAGGGTTTTTTCAGTTTTAATGGGTTTTAGGGACCTTTAGGAGTCATTGGTATCTTTTAGGGATTTTTTTTTGGGACCTTTAGGTTTTTAAGGGTTATTTATTTTATTTTATGGTTTATAGTGTTTTTATGGTCCTTTAGGATTATTTCGGATATTTTTGGAGTTTAGTGTTTCTACAGGTTTTTTATTGGGTTTTAGGGGTTTTAGAGTTTCAGGGGGTTTATGGTTTTTTTAGTATTGTAAAATGTTTTAAAGGTTTTAGGAATTTTTAGGGGTTTATGGTAATTAGTTTTTTGGTTATGGGGTTTTACATTTTTTGATATATTTTATGGGGTTTTTGGGCCTTTTGGGTTCTTATATTTTAAATTTTTAGGGTATTAATATTTTTTTAGGTCTTTTAAATATTTTTAGGGTTTTCTGATATTTTATAATTTTTGTGGGTCTTTAGGGGTTTTTAGCGTTTTAATGGTCTTTTAGGGTTTTTACAGTGTTTATTGTGTTTTATGATATTTATTGTTTTTTAGGGTTTGGTTGTGGGGTTTTATATATTGTTAGTGTTTCATAGGGTTTTTATGGGTTTTAGGTCCTTTTTGGGTTCTTTTAACATTTTTAAGATGCTTTAGGGTTTTCTTAAGATTTTTTTCCCATTTTTGTTTTTACGATCCTGTCAGATTTTTTGCCTACTATAGGGTTTCTATGTTATTAGGGTCTCTTAGGGGTTTTAGGGGGTTCAGGGTCCTTTTAGCATTCTTAGGGTTTTTAGGGTCTTTTGGGGTTTTAGGGTTTTCATGATCATATAGGGGTTTTGGGTTTTTAGGGGGGTTTTAGGGTTTTCAAAGTCTTTTTGGGTTTTGGGGTATTTTACGGTATTTTATAGTTTTTAGTGTATTTAGGGTTTTTAGAATTTGAATATTTTATTGGTTTTTTGTTTATTTTTATTTTGGTTTTTTCTTGGATTTAGGGGTTTAATGGTTTTTAGGAAATTTATGGTTTTAGGGGTTTTGAGGGGATTTTAGGGGTTGGGGGTAGAGATTTTTTAGGATTAAGGGGTTTAAAAATATTTTTTCAAGGATTATTAGGGGGTTTTTCAATTTAAGTTTTTTAATAGTGTTTTAGGGTTTTAAACATTTTTTATGTTTTTTAGGGTTTTAGGGGTTTTATGGGGTTTTTAGGTTTTATGGGTTTTTTGTGGGTTTAGGGTTTTTTGGGGGTTTTATGTGTTTTTAGGGGTTTTATGGCCTTTTGAGGTTTTGGAGTCTTTTATTTTTTATGGAATTAGGGGTTTTTGGGAATTTTATTGTTTTGTTAGGTTTTATAGGGTATATATGAGTATTTAGTGTTATTTTGGGCTTTAGGGATTAGATTTTTTAAGGTTTTTAGGTTTTTTAGGATTTCAATAGTTTTGAGTGGTTTTTAGGGATTTTTATGGTTTTAAATTATTTTTAGGAATTTTTAGGTATTTATGATTATAGAAGTTTTTGGTTTTTATGGTTTTTAGGGTTTTTTGTGTTTTAAGGGTATTCATGTTTTAAAGGGATTTAAGAATTTTATGGGGTTTTCCAGTTTTTACAGGGTTTTATGTTTTTGAATGGTTCTTCATGTTTTTCATCTTTTTCAGGATTTTCTTTATTTTATGTAATTTTTATGGATTTTAGGGTGTTTAGGTTTTTAGGGGTATTAATAATTTTCTATGGATTTTAGGTTTTATATGTGTGTTAGGGTTATTTTATGATTATTTATAGATTTTAGGTTGTTTTGGTATTTAGGGATTTCATGGTTTTTTCGTGTTTTAGGGTATTAGGGTTTTTAGGGGTTTTAGGGTTTTTTAGGATTTTTCTTGTTATTATTTGTTTTCAGGGTTTTAGGGGTTTTTTCATTGTTAGGGTATTTTAGTGTTTTTAGTGTTTTTTTAGAATTTAGGGTTCTTAGGGTGTTTAATGGTTTTAGTCTCTTTATGGTTTATATAAGGTTATTTGGGTCCATTTATGAGTTTTAGGGTCTTTTAGGTATTATTATGGTATTTATGTTATTTTACTATTGTTAGGGGTTTTTAGTGCTTTTAGGTATTTAGGGATTTGGGGTATTTTCTGAAATTTTAGGTTTTTTATTGGTTTTTAGGGGTTTCGGGTTTTTAAGGTTTTCTACGGTATTTATAATTTTTGGGTTTTTAGGGATTTTATGCATTTAATAGGGTTTTAATCAATTTTAGGGTTTTTAAATCAATTTTAGGGGTTTTAGTGTATTTTATCATTGGGAGTGTTTATAGTCCTTTAGGGGTTTTATCAATTTTTTTTGTTTTTATGGGTTTAAAAGTGATATAGGGGATAATTATGGTCTTTGGTTATTTTTAGTGGTTTTGATGTTTTTGTATTGTCATGTTTTTTATCTGGATTTTTAAGGAATTTGAGTTTTTTAGGTTTTTTTGGGTTTAGGGTTCTTATTGTTATTATGGTTTTTAGGGTTTAATGAAGGTTTTCTTGTGCTTTAAGGGTTTTTTTTTTGAGTTTTTTGGGGTTTTATGGTTTTTAGGATTTTTTAAGGTTTTAGGTTTATTTTAGTGCTTTGGTGGATTTTATGATTTTCAATTTTTTTAAAGGAGTTTTAATGGTTTTAAGGTTTCTAATGATTTTTCAGAATTTTTAAGGTTTTAGGGTACTTATGGTTTTCTGTGATTTTAGGGTTTTTTGGTGTTATTAGGGGTTTCTTGTGTTTTTAGGGTTTTGTGGGTTTAATGTGTTTTTAGGAGTTTTACAATATTTTGGGTTTTTTGTGTTATATGGGTTTTTAGTATTTTCAGGGGTTTTATGGTTTTCAGGTTTGTTTTATTCTTTTTATAGTTTTAAGTGTTTTTTTGGTTTTTTTAGGTTTTAAGTGGTTTTACAGTGTTTATGGGTTTTTATTGTTTTAGGGTTTTTTGGATATTTAAGGTTTGTAATTATTTTGTAGCATGTTTAGAAGGTTTAATATTTTTTGATAGTTTAAGGGGTTTTATGGGACCATTATTGTTTTATAGGGTTTTAGGGGTTTTAGGGGTTTTTCGTTTTTTGAATTTTTAGAGGTATTTAGGAGGTTTTAGGTTTTTTTGGGTTTTTTTGGTTTTTGGGGTTTTAGTGTTTCTTTGAATTATTTATGGGGTTTTAAAGTTGTTAGGGTATTTAAGAGTTTTTTGTTTTTTACTATTTTAAGGGTTTTTAGAGGTTTTTGTGTTTTCAAGGATTTTTTTATAGTTTTTATAGTTTTTAGGTTTTTATGATATTTAAGTTTTTTATGGTATTCGTGATTTTACATATTTTTTAGGGGTTTTTAATGGTTTTTAGTGTTTTTTTGGGTTTTGGGGAGCTTAGATTTTTTTTCGGTTTGTTTGGTGCTTTTAGTGTTTTAATGGTTTTAAGGTTTTTAGGATTTTTGGGGGATTTTTTTGTTTTACAAGGGGTTTTGTGGTTGTTTTTTTTGTAGTTTTAGGGGGTTTATAGAATTTTAGGGAATTTTACTTCTTTTTTGGGTGTTTGGGTTTTCTCATTCCTTTGAGATTTTTTTTTGTTTTTTTTGTTTTTGTAGTTTTTATGGTTTTAATGTTTTTTAGGTTTTTTAATTTTCTAATGTATTTGGGGTTTATTATGGGTTTTAATTTTTTTTGTCTATTGTTGTTTTTAGGGGTTTGAATTTTCTATGGTCTTTTGGGTTTGAAGGGGATTTTGGGTTTTTACAGATTTTAGATTCATTTAACGTTTTTAGGGTTTTAATTACTTTTAGTGTTTTTTTTGTTTTAGAGTTTTTAGGATCTTTTATGGGGTTTTAGGATTTTTTTTAGATCATCTATGGTTTTTATGGTTTTAAGATTCTTTTAGGGGTTTAGTGGGTTTTAGAATTTTTAGAGTTTTATGTTCTTTTATTTTGTTTTTGTATTTTTATTGAATTTTAAATTTATTTATAGTTTTATAATTTCTTTTTGTGTTTTTGGGGTATTATAGTCTCCTTTATAGTTTTCAGGGTCTTTTAGATGTATTTTGGGTTTTTTGTGTTTTTTTATTTTTAGTGTTTTTAGGGATTTAGTTTATTTTTCACGTTTTTAGGGGTTAGGGTTTTAGGGGTTTTAAATGTATTATGGGTTTTAAGGTTTTTTAGTGTTTTTGGATTTTTTTGGGTTTCTAAGTGTTTTCTATTTTTTATGGTTTTTTGAGTTTTCTAGGGTTTTATGTTTTTTTATTTTATAGGGCCTTTTAGGGGATTTATGGTTACCTAGTGTTTTTATGATTTTTAGGGTCTCTTATTGTTTTTAAGAGTTTCATGGTCATTTAGTGGGTTTAAGAGAATTTTGGGTTTTTAGTGTTTTAGGTTCAGTAGTGTTTTTATGGGGGTTTGGGATGTTTTGAGTTTCTAGGGTTTTAGGGTATTTTAGGGTTTATTAGGGTTTTAAGAATTTTTGAATATTTTTTTGGTTTTTGAATATTTTTTTGGTTTCTGTGATTTTAGGGGTTTAGGGTATTTTTTGTTTTTGGGTTGTTTTTGGGTCTTTTGGGGTCGTATAGGGTTTTAGGGTATTTATGTGATATTAGGGTCACTTAGGTTCTTTAGAGTCCTTTAATATTTTTTTGGGGTTTTTATGCTTTATGTGTACTTTAGGGGTTTTTTGGGTTTTTTAGTACTTATGGGGTTTTAGGTATTATAAGTGTTTTAAGGATTTGTTATTATTTGTGGGTCCTGAAAGTTATGCATTAAAGAAAAAGATAATTCCATCAAACTTTGAAAAGGGTAGAAATAAAAATGAGAATGCTAATATTCAATGGGACAAGACTCTGAAGTAAAAAACCACTTGGCGGACAGTCTCTCCACACCGGGTTCCACCATTTCATCTTGTACCCCATGAACTAAATAGTTTGCGCAATGAGGTGCTACTACCAGCACCTGTGAATGAAACCATATTCCATCACAGGAATGAGATGGTGATTTCCACCACCACAAACCAGCATCCCTAAAAACTATGTTGTTTGCGAGATGAGGTGGCATTGACGGTGCCTATAAATGACGAACTCACTAACTAAGTATGTTGCAAGCTATGAACCCTCCTTGGGCTCTAGTAAAAGAAGTAATGAGGCCCATAGTGAATGATGGTCATTCTAATACTCCATCCCATAATTATTTTATAAATAGACACCGAGGGGGACTGAAAAATGAGATGAATCTTGGAGAAATATATTGGGAATGGGTGTGGGATAAATCCCTCCCAGACCTGAATGGCATCACAGACTCCATCCTAGGAACCATAAATGGGTGTCCCTTTGAAAAATCCATCCTAAAAACCATTTATGTAAGTCCCTTTGGAAAAGATTCTATGTGGATACAGTGTTATTCACATCTCAAAGAGTTTACTTATGACTCCACCAAAGGAATTAAAATACTTCATGGGTGGATCCTTTAAGGACAACACATCATGAATGCTTATTCGCGGGCGACGCATCACGAATGAAACTTTCCATAAATGATTCACCGATGATCCTATGATTCCATCTCCATCACAGATACAATTTTTTGGATTTCCCATTCATGAATGGTCCCTCATTGAAGGTTCTTTAAGTTTAGTTCCACTACAGCTAGCCCTATGTGGAAAAACATTTGTGCTCGCTGGTCCAGACCGCGGGGGCTATGCCCCCACACCCCCGATCTAGATTAGCCTCAGGATGTTGTCCCATCCCTCAGGGCTGGTCCCTTTACTACCATCCATTAAACCCATAAAAATAAGGTGTCGCACTGTGATCATTTTGGGCTAGGTCATAAACATTTTGGGTTGTGCCCTTAATCCTCTCCAACATCCACCCCATATAATACCATGAGTCAAGATTCAACTCATTCACCTCATAAAATCGCATCATCTAACTCCAATATTAGGTTGATCTATATGAGAGTTTCTCGTTCATAAGTCCCATATCCAACATTTTTAGGAATATTCCACCATGTTTTCTTATCAACATGACATTAAACTTTACAATACTCATCCCTGCAGCAAGAAATTTAATGTAAAATTAATTTTCCTTGTAAAATGTGATTAAACTATGCTACAATTTTCTTCGCATCATGAAAATAAATTGGGATTCAATCATCCCCAAAAAATGAAATTAAATTGTGCTTTAATCATCCCCACAACATGAAATTAAACTGTGTTGTCTTAGTCATCGAAATATGACATGAAACTATAGTATACACAATTTGAAAAACATAGGCACCCCATATGACAAAAACCAGTTTCATTTTGTACTTAGATTAATATTCCTCATGTTATAATTATGAGATTCCCAAAACAATTAAATGGAACTCCTCATAGGGTAATCTTGTATAATTTCATACTAGAGGAAGAACTATTTCTCTTCTTCACCTTCACCTAGGGTATATCCAGATAGATCACAGAACACGACTATCCTAGATATGAAAACAAGATAGTAAATGTGAACACTCAAATCCACGACTCTCTCTACCCCATTGGGCTCAAGAATCATCCATCAGTTAGTTGGGTGGGATCATGTGATCATTAGATAAACTAATTCTTATTTTTTCTCACATGGAGCATAAATCTCGTGGGGTTAGAGTATAGTGGTGATTATGAAATCTACATGACCATAAACTTTAACTAAGCCTCCTATAAGGTATAACCCCTATAAATATACCTCAAACATCAAAGGTCCATATTCCAATGAAATAACACCAATTGGGCATATTCCATGCATAAGACACAATCATATTCTCTCAAATGGGCCAATTCCATGAATAAGACACAATCATTCCCCTCTTCATGGGACTCCTCTAAGGTATAAGTTCCTTTGTTACTAAAATATGTGGGACTTGATTCCCAATTAACTGAGATACATAGGAAGCCTCTATGTGGTCCAAACCTAACACCCAAATCACCCTAGTGTTATCTAGGCATTAATTCTGGTAGGTTCATATCCACTTAGTTTACCACATCTCTTATAGGCCCCTTGGGCCATTTTGGAATAAGCCCCATACCATCCTTTAACATACACACTTCACCTAGACATCCTTACCATATGATGTTAAAGAACATGGTTTGGTCGTTGTCACAAAACCTTAAAAGGTGACACATCTATTAAAAATACCACAAACTACATGGGTTCTAATTCCTTTTTCATGGATACATAAGATTCCCATCTTATGGGTTCGATATCGACATCCAAACAATTTCTTTCCACCTTTGATGATGGTAAACTCTTGAGTTCCCCACTATGTGGATTAATACCAGTGTCATCTCAATAAATTATTAAGGATTCCCTGATCTATCCAAAATGTGTATCATTGAAATAGAACCTCATATCCATATAGATATCCCCCTCAATGAAGAATCCAAGATTCCTAAAGATGATTCTGAACTCATGCATATTTATGAGCGATTATGGCCTAGGGATAATCCAAAGACACATACTTTTGAATGAACCAAGGATTCCTGAACATACCATTAATATACAAGAGAGTCCCAGAACAAGATATGGTTTCCCCCAAAAGGTTGTGATGATCCAAAATTTCCATCCTCACCACTAATGCGAGTTATTATGTTTCATTGGCCATGCTACCCAATGATCACCTTCCTTTGGAATGTAGGCCCATGAATCATAAATATAAGAGTCATTGGATGTTTCTAGCTCCACAAAAAACCTACCAAAGACCATTCAAAGACCTTGTACCTCACATTACTGATTTCACACCATTAAAAACCGTATAATTAACTGTTCATGCCAAAAATGTGACTTCAGTGTAAACAAAATGGTAACTCGATGTGAACGACTTGACTATGACACCTCCATCACAAGATGAAAAGGATAAAAGTCCCAGTACCAATCGGACCATTTCATTCAGGATCCTACATCAACTCCATTTGGTGAAACAAGTATCCATTATAGTTTTTTAGGATTTCATATTTTCTTGTTTGTATGTTATTTTATGGTATTTTATGAGTTTTATGATCTTTTAAGGGGTTTTATGATTTTTAAGATGTTTTATTATATTTAGAATATTTTTTGTTCTTTTAGTTTTTAGTTTTTTCATGGAATTTTAGGGTTTTTAGAGTCCTTTAAGTGGTTTTTAGTGTTTTTAGGGATTTTAGGATTTTAAAGGGGATTGTGGATTTTAGGGTCTTTTAGGGATTCTTAGGGACTTTAGGGGTTCTAATGGGTTTTTATGTTTTTAGGGACTTTATAGTTTTTAGGGTTTCATATGGATTTTTGTGTTTTGAGTGTTTTTATGGTTTTTTGGGTTTGTTAGTGTTTTTATGATTTTTATAGTTTTTAGGGTGTTTAATGGTTTTGATTATTTTAGGGTACTTTTAGTGATATTAGGGTTTGTTTAGGTTTTCTAGGGTTTTTAGAAAATTTATAGATCTTTAGGGGTTTAGGGTTTTTTAGGATATTAATGGTTTTATATTTTTTAGTTTTATTATGGGTTTTAGTTGTTTTAGTGTTTTAAAAGTTGTAGGGATTTTGGTCATCATGAATTTTTAGCGGTTTTTTGGGTTTTTACAGTTTTTATGGGATTCATGGATTTTAAAGGGTTTTAGAGTTTTTCGGGGTTTTGGGTTTTATATATTTTATGGGTTTTAGTATTGTTTTATGGTTTTAGGGGTTTAATATTCATTTTTATGGTGTTTATGGATTTTAATGTTTTTGGGTTTTATGGGGTTTTAGGTTTTTAAGGGTTTTACGGGGTTTTTAAGGTGTTAATGGTTTTTGAGACATTTAGGGATTTATATTTGTTTTGGGTATTTTAAAATGATTTAGGGGTTTTAGGGTCGTATAAGGGTTTTAGGGTATCTTGGGGTTTTAGGACCTTTAGTGATTTTTAGGTTTTTGGGGTTTTAGGTTTTTTTAATGTTTTTAGGGGATTAGAGTATTTTTAAATTTTTATTGGTTTAGTAGGTTTTAATGCATTTATGTGTTTAAATATTATTTATTCTTTTTTAGAGTTTTAGTAATTTTAGGTTTTATTGGTTTTTTTGGAATTTTTATTGTTTTTAATGGTTTGTATGGGTTTTATAGTTTTTTGAGTTTTTAGTAATTTTAATCTGGTTTTAGGGTTTTTATGGTTTTTATGGTTTTTATAGTTTTTAGGGTTTTTATATATTTTTAGGGGGTTTTTATGTTTTTAGTGTTTTATGGATGTATGGGTTTATTTAATGTTTTGGGGATCTTTGAGACTATTAGGATTTTTAGGGATTTTATGGGGGTTTTTATGTTTTTCATAGGGGTTTTAGTGTTTTTCAGATTTTACGGGGTTATAATGTTTTCCATGTTTTTTAGTGTTTTTGTGTTTGAAGGGTATTTATGTTTGTTTTGGGGGTAGGGGGGTTAGGTGTTTTTTTTTAATTTTTAGGTTTTTAAGAGTTGTTAGAGTTCATGAAAATATATTGGGGTTTTTATGTTATTTGGGTTTTTTTCATGTTTATGTTTTTTAAGATTTTATGGTCTATAAATGGTTTAGGTTCATTTACATTTTTAAGGTTTAAGATCATTTAGTGTTTTCTTATTTTTAGTGTTTTAGGGACTTTTCGGTCTTTTATAGTCCTTTAGGTTTTTGGGGGTTTTAGGGGCTTTCGGTATTTTTTGTATTTTGGGTTTTTAGGGTTTTTTAGATTTTTTATTGGTTTAATGATTTTTAGGATTCTTAAGGGGTTTAAGGTATTTAGGACTTTTAATGGTTTTAGGTTTTTTAGGGTTTTTTGTATTTTTTGTAGTTTTGTATTTTTTTTGGGGGGGGGGGGGGGGGTTATGCTTTTTAAGGGTTTTAAAAGTTTAAGGGTTCTTATCCTTTCTTAGGGTATTTAGGTTTTTTATTTATTTTTAGGGGTTTGTCGGATTTTAGTTCTTTTTATGTTTTTATGTTTTTAAGGGGGTTTTTGGGGTTTAAGGGGTTTTCATGGGTTTTAGGTGTTTTCATTGTTTCTTATGGTTTTTGGGGTTTTTGGGGGGGTTTTCGGGAGGTTTTATGGTTTTAGGTGGGTATTAGGGTTTTTAGGATTTTGATGTGTTTTGGTGTTTTAGGTGATTTTTATCATTTTTAGGTTTTTTGGTGTTTTTTTATTTTTTCTTGTTTTTTCGAGTTTTATGGTTTTATGATTTTTAGTGTTTTAATGGTATTAGAATTTTTAGTGTTTTTAAGTGCATTCTTATGCGTTTTAGGGGTTTATGGGTTTCTTAGAGTTTTTTATATTTTCTTATGTGGTTTAGAATGTTTTAGGGTTTTAGGGGTTTTTAATGGTTATTAGGGGATTTAGGGGTCTTTTGAGATGTAGGTGTTTTAGATTATTTTGAATGTTTATTGATTATTGGGGGTTTTAAAACTATTTTAACGTTTTTAGGGTTTTTTGGGTTATTTATTTATTTATTTATAGTTTTTTGGGTGTTTTTGGGGTTCCTATGGGGTTTTTAGGTTTTTAGGTGTTTTTTGGTTTTTGTAGATTTCAAGTGGTTTTGGGGTTTTAGGGTTTGTTACAGGATTTTGTGTTATTTTGGTTTATTAGGATTTTATGATTTTTTAGCGTTGTTAGGTTTTTTATGTTTTTTTGATTTTCTAGTGTTTTTGGGGTTTTATGGGGTTTTAGATTGTTTTCGGGGGGGGGGGGGGGTTAAGTATTAACAGTGTTTAAGGCGTTCTTTGTTTTTTTTACAGTTTTAGGCGGTTTTATTGTTTTATTGGTTTTTTAGGTTTTTAGGGTTCTTATAGGCTTTAAATATTTTAGTGTTTAATGGGTTTAATGAGTTTCAATGGGTTTTATGATTTATTAGAGTTTTATAATTTTTTAAGGATTTTAGTGGTTTTTATGAATTTTATTTTTTAATTGGTTTTAGGGTTTTTATAGGTTTTAAGTTATTTAAGGGGTTTAGTGTATCTTTGGAATGTTATAGGTTTTTGGGGAATTATTTGTTGTTCAGGTATTTAGGGTATTTTATGGGGATTTATTAACATTCTAGGTGTTTGGGTTTTTTGAGGTTTTTAGGGATTTTTTTTGAGTTTATAGTGGTTTTAGTGTTTTTAGTGTTTTAGATTTTTAGGGGTTTTAGGAGTTTTGGGGGCTGTTAGGCTTTTATTAGTGAATTTAGGGTCTTATGGTATTTATGGTTTTAGGTTATTTTATGGATATTAGAGTTTTTAGGTTTTTAAGAGGTTTTATTGGTTCTTGGGAATTTAGGGTTTTATGGGGTTTTAGTGGTTTTAGGGGATTTATTGTTTTTTGGGTTTTTTGGGTTTTAAGGGTTTTTATGGAGTTTTGTTTGGTTTAGGGTGTTTATGGTGTTGTATTATTTTTATTAATTTGTAAGTTAACTATATATTTTTATATAATATTTGGGGGTTTAGGGTTTTTTTCATGGCTGAAGGGTTTTAGGGTTATTTTGGGTTTTAAGCGGTTTTAGGGGTTTAAAAGGTGTTTTTGGGTGATTAAGTAGTTTCTTTGGTTTTTTTCATTTTATTATGGGATCTTAGTGTTTTTATAGGAAATATTTCTGGGGGTTTTGTTTTATTTGGACTTTTAGAGGGTTTTAGGGTTTTTTGTGTCTTTAGGGTATTAATGTATTTTTGGGGTTTTTACAATTTTTAGGGGTTTTAAGAATTTTATGGTTTATGGTTGTTTTAGGGTTATTTTTTGAGTTTAGGTGGTTTAGGTGGGTTTAGGGGGTTTTATGGTGCTTTAAGGAATTTTGGGGTATTTATTATTTTCAGGGGTTTTGAAGTTTTTAGGATTCTATTGGTTTTATGGGTTTTAGAGTAGATTTGGTGTATTTAAGAATTTTTTAGGGTTTATGGTTTTCGTGGGGTATATTGTTTTAATGGTTTTTGGTGAATTTATAGTTTTTAAAGTTTTAATATATTTTTTATGGTTCTAGGGGTCTTTTATATTTTTTAGTTTTTTTAGGTGTTTCAAGGTTTTTTATGTTTTTATGTATTTTAGGATGATTTTGGGGTTCTATAGTGTTTTGTAGGGGATTTAAAGATTTTAGGTCTTTTTAGAGTTTTTATAGTTTTGGGGGTTTAAATTAATTTATGGTTTTGGGGGTTTTAGGGAATTTCAGTGGTTTTACATTTATATTAAGGGGTTTTATAGGTTTTTAGGGTGTTTTTGGAGTTTTAGGGTCTTTAATATTTTTTTTCAGTTTTAAGGACTTTAATGGTTTTTGTTTCTTTAGTGTCTTTTATAGGGTTTTGTGATTTTTTATTGTTTTCAAATTGGTTTTAGGGGTGATTTTGGTTTTTAGGGGTTTTAGTGTTTTTTGTTTTTTTGTTTTTATGGTTTTATGTTTTTTAAGAGTTTTAGGGTTTTTTGGGTTTTTTGGGTTTTTATGAAATTGTGGTGTTTTAGAGGGTTTTAGGGATATTTGGGGTTTTCTAACGTTTTTAGGTGGGTTTTTAGTATTTTAGGGTTTTTAGGGGTTTAAAGGTTTAAGTAGGGGTGTTTTAGAGTATTTAGGGGGTTTAAGGTATTTTTTTGTTTTTACGGGTGTTTCGGTTTTTTTGAACTTTTATGGGTTTTAGAGTTTTGTTATCATTTTTAGGGTTTTTAGGGATTTCGAGTCTTTTGGTCATTTAAGGTGTTTATGGTTTTTAGTGTTCCTAGGTTCTATCATAGTTTTTCAGGATTTTATGTTTTCTTATGATTTTTAGTGTATATTAAATATTTTACTTTTATATTATATTATAATTTCTTTTAGTGTTTTTATTGTTTTTGGGGTGTTCTAGGGTTTTTTGGGTTTTTAATGTTTTATGTGTTTAAGGTTCATTAGGGTTTTATAGGGTAGATTTTTTGGTTTTCTAGGATTTTTAATGAAATTTATGTATTGTAAATGTTTTTTGGGGTCTTCCAGGGGCGTTAGGGTTTTTCGTTTACTTTAGGTTTTTAGGGTTTTAGGATCATTTTGTGGTTTTATGGACATTTAGGGTCCTTCATGGGTTTTTATATTTTTCAGGTATTTATGGTTTTATGGTTTTTAGGGTTGTTAAGGGTGTTTAATGGGGCTTTGTGTTATTTAGGATTTTTTAGGTCCCTTACAGGGTTTAAGAGGTTTTAGATAGTTTTTCGGGGGTTTTGTGTATTTTATGATCTTTTAGAGGCTTTAGTTCATTTTAGGCTTTATTTGGGTTTCAAGGCTCTTTTAGGGGTTTTATGTCCTGTTTTAGGATTTAATGATTTTGGAGTCATTATGGGTTTAGTGTTTTTAGGGTTTTAAGGGGTTTAGCTGTTTTTAATTATTTTTCAGGATTTTAGGGGTTTAGGGGTTTTTGGAGTTTTTAATTGTTTTAGGATATTAAGATTCCTCAAGGTTTTTTGGACTTTTGGGGGTTTTTATACTTTTAGGGTTTTTTATTATTTTTTGGGGTTTTGTGTTTTTATTTTTGTTTTTATGGTTTTAGGGTTTTAGGGTTTCTAGTGTCATTAGAGGTTTTAAGGAAATGGGTTTTTTGTTTTTTTAATGATTTTTTGGGGTTTAATGTTTTTTGGTGTTTTTAGGGTTTTTATTGTTTTTTACGATTTTTATGGTTTTGATTGATTTTTTGGCATTAATGGTTTTTAGTATATTTTTATGGTTTTTGTGGATTTTATGGTTTTAGTGGTTTTTAGGGTTTTTAGTTATTTTATGTTTTCTATGGTTTTTAGAGTTTATTAATGATTTTAGATCTTTTTGGGTTCTTTTAGGGGTTTTACAGGTTTTTAGGGGTTTTAGTTATTTTATGTTTTTTAGGGTTTTTAGAGTTTATTAAGGATTTTAGATCTTTTTGGGTTCTTTTAGGGGTTTTAAATGTTTTTAGGGTTTGTAGGAATTTTCAAAAAATTTTAGGGGTTTTCATGGAATTTTTTTATAGATTTTAGGTTTTTTATTTTTTGATTTTTTGGTGTTCTAATGATTGTTTGGGGGTGGAGGGATTAGGGGTTTTGGAAAATTTAGGTTATTTAGGGTTTATATTTTTTCATGATTGTTTTTGGGATTAAGTATTTTTTTGGTTTTTTTTGGTATTTAAGGTTTTTTAGGCTTTTATGAGTTTAAATTATTTTCGTGGGTTTTAGGATTTTTTGGTTCCTTTAAGTGGTTTTAGGGTTTTGGGGTATTTTATTAGTTTAATGGGTTTTAATGGTTTTTTCAGGGTTTAGGGGTCTAAATGGGGATTCCATGGTTTTAGAGGTTTTAATGGTTTTGAAGCTTACTTTTTAAGGGATTCTTGTATTTTATGGTTTTATGGTTTTTGGTTTTTTTGGTTTTTTTTAGAGTGATTTTATGGTTTGTAGGACCTTTCATGAATTTAGGGTTCTTAAGTGAATTTATATTCTTTAAGGTTTTTAATAGGTTTATTTAGGGTATTTTAGGTTTTTGGATATTTTTTGGATCATTAGGGGTTATTAGGGGTTTTAGGTTCTTTTGGGGGGTTTTATTGTTTTTAAAAAATTTAGGTTTTAAGGGTTTTTAATGGTTTTTATGGGATTTAGGAGAAATTATGGTATTTATGGTATTTAGGGGTTTTAATTTGGGTTTTAGGAATTTTAGGGTTTTCACAGGGTTATCAGGTTTCACTCTAGGTTTTATGGGTTCTAGGATTTTTATAATGACATTTAGGATTTTGAAAAGATTTTAATGGTTTCTAGGGGGGTTACTATTTTTAGTGGTATTCATCATTTTATTTGGTTTATGTTTTGTACGGTTTTTTGGAGGTTTATAGAGTGTTTATGGGATTTAAGGTTATTTTTATGTGATTCTACGGTTTTTAGTGATTTTAACTGTTTCTAGGGGTTTTATGGATTTTAGGGCTTTTAGGGGGTCTTAGTGCTTTGGGAGTTTTAATGGTTTTCTAGGGTTTTAGGGTTTTATGGGTTTTTAGAGTTTTTAGGGGTTTATGTTTTTTTGGGTTTTTCAAAATTCTTATGAGTTTTTATGTATTTTAGGGTATTTATCATTTTTAATGACTTTAATGGTTTTTTTTGGGTTTTTTGGGTTTTTTGGGTTTTTTGGGTTTTCTGGGTTTTAGGGATGTAGTGTTTATTGGGTTAATTTATGTCATTTTAGAAGGTTAGGTGATTTTTAGTGTTGTTATGGTTATTTTTTTTGTCTTTTAGGGCATTAGGTTTTTTAAGGGTTTATAGTTTTTTTGGGTTTTAGGGTTTTCTTATGGGTTTTAGTTTTTTACGGGTTTTTAGGGTTTTATGGATTTTAGTGTTTTAGTGGTATTTAGGGTTTTATTTATTTTAGAGTATTTTTATATTTTTTATTGTTTTAGGGGGTCTTATCATTTTTAGGGTTTTATTGTATTTAGGGTATTTAGGATTTATAGATTTTTTTGTTTTTTTGGGTTTATTCATATTTTTTAAAGTTTTTAGGGTTTTAGTGTTTTTAAGGTTTCTGGGGGGTTTATCATTTTAAGGATTTTTAGATTTTTTTATGGTTTTAGGGTGTTGAAGTGTTTCATGGTTTTTTTATTTTTGTGGGTTTTAGTGTCTTGAGGTATTCTTGGGATTTAAGTATTTTTAATAGTTTTTGGATTTTGAGCAATTTTTTAGGTATTAGAGGTTTTTAGGGATTTTATAATTTTTGGGATTTTATGGGTTTTAGGGATTTTTTATTTTTATATTTTATTTTTGGGTTCTTAGGTTTTTTATGTGTTTTGTGTTTTTATGGTTTTAGTGGTTCTTATAGGTTTTCATGGTTTTGGGGTTTTAGGAATTTTTTGGTGTTTTAATGGTTTCCTGGGGTTTTATGGTCTTTATGGTATTTTAGGATTGTATCATTTATTAAGGTTTTATGGTTTTAGTACGGTGTTTGGGGTTTTTGGGGTTTTTTATTGTTTTAAGGGTTTTTAGGGTTGTTTATAATTTTTAATGTCTTTTATGGTTTTTTCGAGTTTTAAAATTTTTATGTTTTTGAAGGGTTATTTAATGTTTTAGGGTCTCTCATTTTTTTGGGGGTTTCTAAGGATTTTAACCTTTTCATGGCCATTTATGTATTTGTACAGTGTGTTAGGGTGTTTTAATTATTTTTAGGTTCTTTTATGGTTTTATTGGGTATTATGGTTTTAGGGACTTTAGTGTTTGTATTGTCTTTTAGGGTTTCTAGGTATTTAAGGTCTTTTATGGTGATTTTAGGGGTTTTAGGGTCTTTTATGGTTTTGAGGGTTCTTAGGATTCTTTAAGGACATTAAGGAGTTTTGGAACCTTGGATGTTTTAAGGGTTCATAGGGTATTTTGGGGTTTTTAGTGTTTTTGGGGTCCTTTTTGAGTTTTAGGGGTTTTAGGGTATTTTATGATTTTTTGGTTTTTTATAAATATTATACATTTTGATGGGTTATTTCCAGATTTTATCGTTTTAGGGGTTTTAATGGTTTTCTGTGTTTTTTTGGGATTTATTGGGTTTTTAATTTTTTTGGTGATTTTAGGATTTTTAGTTTTTTATATTATTTTTTGTGTTATTTTGTGTTGTAGGGATTTCTTAAAAGAATTTTGATTTGTCTGGGTTTTTTTGGGGTTTTATAGGTTTTTATGGTTTTTAGGGGGTTTGGGGTTTTAATGTCTTTTATGATTTTTATGTTTGTTTTATAGTTTTATTTGTTTTGAGAGTTTTAGGGGTTTTATATTTATCTAGTAGTTTTAGAGGCTAAAATGGGTTTAATCCGGTTTTAGTGTTTTATGGTTTTAGTGGTTTTTACAGTATTTTAGTTTTTAGGATTTTAGGGGTTTTTTTGTGTTTTTAGGGTGTTTAATGGTTTTTAGGATATTTTAGTGTTTTACAGGATTTTTTGATCTTTTAGAGTTTTTATGGTTCTTTGGGTCATTTAAGTTTTTAGGTTTTAGGGGTTTTCGTGGGTTTTAGGTTCATTCATGGGATTTCTAGGATTTTTAGGGTTTTGGGTATTTTAGTGGTATTAAGGTATTTTTTAGGGTTTTAGGGTGTTATAGTTTATCAGTTTATTATATTTGTTAGGTTTTTTGTGTTTTTAAGGGATTTTATGGTTTTTAGGGGTTATTTTGTTTTTTTGGGTTTTTTTGGTTTTTAGTGTTTTTAGGGGTTTCACGATTTTATGGTTTAATAGTGTCTTTTGGTTTCTATAGATTTATTTGGGATTTTAGGGTTCTAGGGTTTCTATTTTTTTAGGACTTTTAATATATTTATAGGGATTTTAGTGTTCTTTATGGGATTCTAAGATATTCAGGGTTTTTTCATAATTTTCGAGGGGATTTCAAGTTTTTAGGGATTTTATGGTTTTTAGAATTTTTTGGTATTTATGTTTTTCGGTTTGTTTAGTGGGATTTTAGTGCCATTGGGTTTTTTATGTTTTTAATGGTTTTAAGGGAATTTTTGAATTTTTGGGCTTTATAGTTTATTTCTATTTTTTGGGTTTTTCAGGGTTTATATGATTTTTATGGTATTAGTTTTTTAAGGTTTTAAAGTGTTTTCTTAAGATTTTAGGGTTTTCACGATTATCATAGAGAATTATGATTTTATTTGTTGTTTTTATGGGGTTGAGGGTTTATTTGTGTTTTAAGGTGGGTTTTATGGTTTTAATAGGCTGTTTTATTTTAATGGTTTTCAATTTTTACCATATTTACTGTTTTCTGGGTTCTTAGAACCTTCTAGGGAGTTTTTAGTGGATTTTATGTCCTTTAGGGGTTTGGGGGGATTTGACATGTTTTTATGTTTTTTGGGTGTTTTGAGATTTTTATAGGGTTTTAGCTTTTTATTTTATTTTATAGTATTTAAGGGTTTTAGAGTTGTAATAATTTTAGTGTTTTTTGGTTTTTAGAGTTTTTATGTGGTTTTTAGGGTTTTAAGGTTTTATAGTTCTTTAATGTTATTAATTTTTTTAGGGTTTTAGGGTTTTTATGATCTTTAGTGTCATCTATGGTTTTTAGGGTATTTTGGGACTTTTATTTTTTTAGGGGTCTTAGGTTTTTTAGATCCATTTAGTGTTTTTAGGATTTTATGGTCCTTTTAGTGGTTTGAGGTGTTTTTACATTCCTTTCCGTTTTTAGTGTCTTATCTTCTTTTAGCAACCATTAGGTTTTTTAGTGTTTTAGGGTGCTTTTTATTTTTTTACGGTTTTGGGTTCTTTTATGAGTTTTACAGGTTTTAGAGACTTTTAAGGTTTTAAATGTATTTTAGGTTCTTCAATGATTTTAGGGTTTTTAGGGTTCTTGGTGTATTTTATGACTTTATATTATTGTATGGACATGTTAGGGTTTTTTGTTTTTTAGTTTATTTCAAGGGCTTTTGGGAATTTAGGGTCTATTTGGGTTTTTAGCGATTTTAAGGGTTTTTTTTCATGTTTTTAGGGGTTTATTGTTTTTTATGTTTTTAGGGACTTTGAAATATTTTGGAGGATTTTATAGATTTTTTGTGTTTTTTTGTGTTTTTAGTGGTTGGGGTTATTGTTTTTAGGGGTTTAAGGTATAATGTTTTTTATATTTTTATGGATTTTAAGAGGTTTTCTGGTCCTTTTGGATTTTTATAGATTTTAGGGTATTTATGTATTTTAGGGTTTTGGGAGTTTTATTGGATTTTAGTGTTTTTATGGGTTTTAGTTTTTGTAGTGTTTCTATGATTTTTAGGTTTTTAATGGGTTTTATGGGATTAACTGTCGTTAGGGTTTTACGGTTTTTTTGGGTTTTAGGGGTTTTATGGTTCTTATGGGTTTTTAGGTTTCTTAGGGGGTTTTAGGATTTTAGTGTTTTTGTTGTTTTAAGGGGGGTTTTGATTATTATGTTTTTAAATATTTTTGGGCTTTTAGGGGTTTTAAAGATTTATAGGGATTTTTGGGGTTGTAGGGATTTTTTAGTATTTTTGGAGTTTTAGTGGGTTTTTGGGATTTTTGGTATTTTATGGATTTTAAGAAAATTTAGGATTTTAAGTTGTTTTTATGGAATTTTTAGGGGTTTTATAATTTTTTTGGGGGTGGGGGTGTCGTGTTTCTAGGGTTTTAGGGGTTTAAGAGTTTTTATATTTTTTTGCATTTTTATGATTATTTTAGTGTTTTATTGGGTTTTTTAACATTTTCTAGGGTTTGGGGGGGTTTTATTTTTTTCGTGGTTTTTAGGGATTTTATATCTGTAGGGTTTCTAAACGTTTTAATGGTTTTAGGATATTATAATGTTTTATATGGTTTTCGAGGGGATTTGTGGATTTCATGGTTTTTGGTTATTTTAGGGGTTATTTATGGGTTTATGGTATTTTTTGGTTTTGTGGTATTTTTGGTTTGTTTCTGGTTTTTGGTGTGTTTTATGGTGTTTCAGGGTTTTTTATGGTTTTTTGGGATATTTAGGGGATTTATATTTTTTTAGTTATTTTGGTGTTTTTAGGTGTTTTTAGCGTTTTAGGGTTTTAAGATATTTTAAGGGTTTTAGTGGTTTGATTTTTTTTTATGGGGCATTTTTGGGTTTTGGGGATTTTAAGGGTTTTGGGGGATTTTATGTTTTTTTGGACTTATGTAAGAATTTTTAGCCATCTTCAGGGGTTTTTAGGGTTTGGGGTTTCTAAGGATTTTTTAGGCTAATTTGGGTTTATCAGTATTTTAAGGGTTATCATCGATTTTTATGGATTTTTAGGGGATCTAGGTTTTTGTTGTGTTTTCCCATGTTTTTTTGGTGTTTTTATGTTTTCTCTTGCGTTTCGGTATTATTTTCTAGTTTTTATAATTTTTGGAGTTGTTAGGGGTTTTAGGTTTTCTTAAGTATTTTGTGAGTTTTTAATTAATTTTAGGTTTTTTTGGATTTTTCTTTTTATGTTTTTTAATTTTTTATGTTTTTAAGGTTTTTAGGGGGTTTGTGGGATAAGAAGGTCTTAGGGTTGTTTGAAATTTTTACAGGATTCAAGGAGTTGTGGTTTTTTGGGTTGTAGGGGTTTTGAGTGGCTTTCGGTTTTTATGGGTTTTGGGGTTTTGGGGGTTTTTAGTGTTTTTATAAACTTAGGTTTTTATATGTTTTATCAGTTTTTATTTTTTCTTCAGTTTTTTGGGGTTTTATTGTTTTTATGTTTTTATGTTTTTCTAGAGAATTCTACATTTTTATGACTTTTAGGGATTATAGGGGTTATAGGTTTTGGGTGATTTAGTTTTTTTTTTGTTTTTGGTTTTTAGGGTTATGGGGGTTGTATGGTTTTTATTGCTTTTAATGTATTTGGAGTATTATATTTTTTCCATGTTTTTTTTTGAGTTTTTTGGGTTTTTAGGGTTTAAGGTTTTTTATGGTTTTCAGGGATTTTAGGGGACATAGTGGGTTTTAGGGGGTTTTTGAAGGTATTAGGTTTTTAGAGTTTTATAATTTATTATTATTATTTATGTTTTTAGGGAGTTTAAAGGGGGCTTTTAGGTTTTTAGGTTTTTTAGGGTTTTTAATGTTTTTTTTGTTTTTTACGGGTTTAAGGGTTTTTTAAGATTTTTTTGGTTTTAGTTCCTTGTATGGTTTTTTAATTACTATGCGTTTTTAGGTTTCATTGGGTATTTTAATGTTTCTATAGTTTTTAGGTTCTTTTAGGGTTTTTTGGTTTTTGGGGGTTTTAGGGTGTTTAGGGTCTTTTCAGGGGGTTTATGTGTCTTTAAAGTCATTTTGTGTTTTAGTGGGTTTTTATGGGTTTTAGGGTATTATTTTTAGAGTTTTTTTGGGGGTTTTATATAGTTTTTAATTTTCATTGGGGGTTTTAAGATTTTTAATGTCTCTTATGTTATTTTAGGGTTTCGAGGAACCTTTAGATTTGTTAGTGTTTTTGGGTTTTTTGGGTTTTTTAGATGTTTTAGTATTTCCAGTGTGCATTAGGGTTTTTAGGGTTTTTAGTGTTTTTATGGTGTTTTATGGTTTTTAGGGTTTAAATTGTTTTTATAGTTATTTGGGTTTTTAGACTTTTTTGGGTTTTAATTTGTTTTATGGGTTTTATGTTTTTATCATCTCCTGTTGTTTTAAGGGTTTTACTGTTTTTAGGATCTTTTAAATTTTATTGTGTGTTTAGGGTCTTTCATTGATTTTAATGGGGTTTTAGGGTTTTAGGGTTTAACTGTTTTTTAGGATTTTCATGCTCATTTATGGGGGTTTATGGTTTTTATGGTGATTTAGGGTTTATTCTGGGTATGTGGGGTTTTAGGGATTTTTGGGTTTTAGGGTATTTTAGTGTATTTATAAGGATTTTTATGGTCTTAGGGTCCTTTAGGGGTTTTGGTTACATTATGTATTTTAGTGGGTTTTGTCTCATTTATGGTTTTTCTAGGTCTTTTTGGGCCCTTTAGGGATTTTTATGCCATTTAGGGGTTTTACTGTGTTTAGAGTCTTTAGGGTTTTTTCAGTCTTAGATTCCTTTATGCCTTTTTGGTTTTTTAGTGTTTTCATGGGTATTTTATTTTCTTCCATGGGTTTTAGTATCTTTGTGGTTTTTTGTATTTTATAATATTTTAGGGGTTTTCAGTCTATTAATATTTTAATTTGTCTTAATTTTTCTGATGTTTTTTATAGTCTTCTAGATGTTTTCAATTTTGGGTGTTTTAGGGTGTTTTATTGTTTTTAGTGTTTTAGGGGTTTATGGGTTATTAGGGTTTTTATGGTTTTTTGGGTTTTTTGGTGTTTAAGGTGGTTTTTAGGGTCCTTTACGGTTTTATTGATTTTTATAGTCCTTTATGGTTTTTAGCTGTTTTAGAGGTTTAAAGGGATTATATGGGGTTTTAAGGGTATTTAGGGGGTTTGGGTATATTGGGGTTTTGTGTTTTTTTTGAGTGATTTGGATTTTTATTATTTTTAATGTTTTTTTATTGTTTTAGGTTTTAAGGGGTTTTGGGGGATTTTAGGATTTTTTAGTGTTTTTTAGGTTTTATAGTTTTCTATGATTTTAGGGGATTTTAGGGTTTTTGTGAATTATTCTAGGTTTTTAAGTTTTTTTGTGTTTTTTGGTTTTTTGGTTTTTTGGGTTTCTATATGTTTTTAATTTTTTAGGGATTTTAGGGTTTTAGGGATTTTAAAGGTTCTTAGGGTTTTTAGGGTTTATCATGGTTGTTTTAGGTGTTTCTTGGGGCATTTTAGGTTTTTTTGGTATTTAGAGTATTTAGGGGTTTTAATGGTTTTTGGGGGTTATCATGTTTTTTGGGGTTTTAGTGTTTTAGGATTTTTTTTGGGACTTTTAGGGAAATTTAAGGTATTTTAGTGTTTTTATGGTTATAAGGGGTTTTATGGATTTTTTGGGGGTTTTAGGGTTTTATGGTTATTATAGTTTTTTGGGGTTTTAGGGATTTTAGTTTTTGAGGGAGTTAAAAGTTTTTTTAATTTATTCTATGGTTTTTACAGAGTTTTAGTCTCTGTTAGTTTTTAGGGGTTTTATGGTATATTTGGGATTTTAGGGCTTTTAGGGATGTGTTCTAATTTTCGGGGGGGGGGGGTTTAAAGGGGTTTTAGTTTTTTATGGGATTAGGGTTTTATGGTTTTTATGGGTTTTAAGGGTTTTTACGTTTTTGGTGTTTTATAGAGTTTTTGGAATTCTAGGTATCTTTTTGAGTTTGGTGGTATTTTAAGGCATTTTAGGGTGTTTATGGGTTTTTAGGGATATTTGGTTTTTTTAGTTCTTTTAAGTGTTTTTAGGCTTTTTATGCAATTTTAGGGGTTTTGTGTATTCTTCTACGGCTCTAGGTTTTTAGGGTTTTTAAGGTTATATGGGTTTTTATAGGTTTAAAATTTTAATGAATGTTTTAGGGTTATTTTTATTTTTTAGGGTTTTTAGGGGTTTTAGGGTTTTAGGGTCTTTTGGGGCTTTTAGCATTTTTTTGGGTTTTAGTGTATTCAGGGTATCATCGTTTTTTTAATTATTAGGTTTTTCTACGGGTTTTAGGTTTTCATAGTGTTTTGCTAGATTTTTGTGTTTTTGTGTCATTTATGGTCTTTTAGGTGTTTAAGTGATTTACCCTTTTTAGGTAATTTACTTTGAATTAGTTATTTGATCATTTTAAGGTGTTTTTGGAATTTTTAAAGATTTTGAGAGGTTTTGGGTTTTTATGGGTTTATAGAATTTTTTTGGAGTTGAGGGATTTGGGGGGTTTTAAATAGACCTTTTTCTATTTTTATGGTTTTTTTGGGATTTTTATCATTTTTATGTTTTTATTGGGTTTAAGGTTTTTAGAGTTTTTAGGGTTTAAAGGGGTTTTAATGTTTTTAAGGATTTCTTAGTGTTATCAAGTTTTAGAGATTTTGGAGTTTTTTTAAATTTTTCTTGGTCTTTTGGAATTTTTATAGAGTTTTTTTGGTAAATAAGGGGTATTTAGGGATTTTGGGGATTTTCATGGTTTTTTATATTTATTAGGGTTTTATGTGTTTTTGTGGTTTTGGGGTTTTTTGTAATATTTTTATTGTTATTTAGGTTTTTAGGGGTTTTATTTTTTTTAAGAGGATTAAAAAAATTTAGGGGATTCTTTGGTGGTTCTTTTTATTTTTTAGGATTTTAGTGTTTTTTTGTTTTCTTGGGGGTTATGGCTTATTCAGTGTTTTTAGTATTTTAGTATTTTTTAATTTTTGTGTTTTTTAGGATTTTTAATGGTTTTTTGTGTTTTAATAATTTTTTAGGTCTTTTAGGGTTTTTTTGTGGTTTAATGTTTTTCATGGTGGGATTTATATTTTTTAGGGTTTACTAGGTTTTTTTTGGATTTTATTTTTTTAGGTTTTTCATGGTTTTTAGGGGTTTTTTAGAGTTTTTAGGGGTTTTTAAAAGGTTTTAGGTTTTTATGGTTTAGGGTTTTATGTTATTTTTAATTTTAAGGGGTTTTAAGGGATTTTAGTGTTTTTAGTATTTTCAGGGTCTTTTAGAGATGTTTTTTATTTTTAAGGGTTTTAGGGTTTTTTTGGTTTTTAGTGTTTTTATGGGGTTTTATGGTTTTTACAGGGCTTTAGGTTCATCATACTTTTTATGGGGTTTTAGTGGATTTTTTGGGTTTATAGGTTTTAGATGTGTTTCAGTTGTTTTATTCGTATTAATGGGATTTTAATTTTATATATGTTGTTTATGGTTTTAGGGTCTTTTGAGGATTTATATGTAATTGATATTTTTTAGGATTTTTCAATGGTTTAGGGATTTTAGGGTTTTAAGATTTTTTTGGACATTTGGGGTTTTTGGTTTTCATAGTCATTTAAGGGTTTTAGGGTTTTTAGGGGTTTGTGGTTTGTGGGTTTTCTAAGTGTTTTTAGGTTTTTTGGTATATTTGGGTTTTTATGGGTTTATTATTTGGGAGGGGGTATGGTTTTTAAGGGTTTTTTAGTTTCTATGTGTTTCTATGTATTTTTATTAGTTTTTAGGATTTTATCGGTTTCATAGGGTTTTTAGGCCTTCTACGTTTTTTGGGGTTTTAAGGGTTTTATAGGTTTTTGAAGGTGTTTATAAGTTTTAGGGTTTTTAGGGAGTTTTATTGTTCTAGGGGGTTTTAATGGTTTATTGGAGTTTTAGGGGTTTTAGGGGTTTTTATCGGTTTTTAGGGATTTATAGTGGGTTTAGTGTTTTTAGGGGTTTTTAGAGTTTTTAGGGGTTTTGGTTTCTTAATTATTTTTTTAGGAATTTAAGGGTTGTCAGGATTTTTTATGATCTTTTAGAAGTTTTATGGTTTTTTGGGGCTTCAAAGTATTTTATAGTATTTTTGGTTTTTAGGGAATTTTTTGGTTTTATGGATTTTCAAGGTTGTTAATGATTTTTAGGGTTTTAAATGTTATTCGGATCTTTTAGGATTCTTTTAGGTTATTTATTCTCATTTAAGTGTTTTTTGGGGGTTTTTTGTTTTTTGGGGTTTTAGCGTCTTTTTTGGTTTTTTTGGTTTTTATGGTCTATTGGGGGGTTTTATGTTCTATAAGTTTTTTTAAGTGCTTTTAGGATCCTTTAAGGATCTAGGTTTTAAGGTTATTTTGGTGATTTTTATTGTAATTTATGGTTTTCTACAGTTTTTGGTTGTATTTTTTAGTTTTAGGGGCCTATCAAGTTTTTAGGGGGTTTAGAGGGGTTTTATGGGTTTTTGGGGATTTTATGGTCCTTTATAATTCATGGTTTATTTTAGGGTTTAAAAGGTTTTCAAGGTCATATATGGTTTATTAGGATTCTTATGGTCTTTTGTGGTTTTAAGGATTTTTAGTGTCTTTTAGAGTTGTTTTATGGTTTTTAGAGTTTTTTATGGTTTCTAGGGTTTTTACAGGTACTAGGTTTTTTGGTCATTTTTATCTTTCAGGTTTTTTTTGTGTTTTTTAGGGTTGTTCAAGATTTTAGAGTTTTAATGGTTCTTTAGTATTTTTAGGGTCCTTTAGTTTTTTGAGGGATTTATTATTGGGGGGTAAGGGATATTTTTTGGTTTTAATTTTTTGTAGGGGTTTTAGGTTTTTTAGGGTTTCTAGAGTTTTTAGGGATTTTTAGGGTTTTAGTTGCTTTTAGGAGTTTAGAGTTTTTGGGGGTTTCAGGGTCTTTTAGGGGTCTTAAGGTCTCTTTTAGTTCTATGATTTATAGGGTTTTTAAAAATTTTATGGGTTTGGGGTTTTTTTAGAGGTTTTGAGTGGGTTTTAGTGTTTTTACGATATTTTATTTTTTTTATATTTTTTATGTTCATTTTTGGGATTTTAGGGGTTTTGGGGTCATTAAGGCCTTATTAGGGGTTTATGGATTTTTTATGTTTTTGTGAATTTTGTATTTTTAGAGATTTTAGTGTGTTTCACTTTTTTTGGGTTTTTAGGGTCTGTTACAGTTTTTTGGGTTTTTATGTTACTTTAGGGTTTTTATAGTTATTAGGGTCCAATGAGGTTTGTAGGGTTCTTTAGGGTTTTTTGGTTGTTTAGGGGTTTATATTTTTTAGAGTTATTTAGGGGTTTTACGGGTTTTTGAGGTCCTTAGGGTTTTTATGGTCTTCATTGGGGTTTTATAGATTTTCAGTGTCCTTTAGGGTTTTTAGAGTCTTTTATGAAATTTTATGATCTTTTATAGTTTTTAGGGTCTTATAGGGGTTTTATGGTTTTTAGGATAATTTAGCAGTTTTGTGTTTTTAGGGAATCTTAGTGTTTTTTGGGGTTTTAGGGTAATTTAGTGATTTTAATGTTTTAATGTTCTTTAATGGGTTTTAGGATCTTTTAGGATATTTTTAGTGTTTTAGGGTTATTACAGTTTTTGGGGTTTGAAGTTTTTAAGGGGTTTTAGGGGTTTTAAGGTTTTTAAGGGGTTTAATGGTTTTTGGGGTTTTTGGGTTCCTTTTAATGTTTTTAATGAATTTAAGGGTTTTTAGCGTTTTAAAGGGTTTTAAGGATTTTTTATTTTTTGGGTTTTAAGGGTTTTAATGTTTGTTATAGGTTTATGGTTTTTAGGGTTTTTAAAGGGTTATAATGTTTTTGTGTTTTTTATTGATTTTAGGGTGTTTAATGGTTTTTGGTGTTTAGTGTTTTTATGTTTTGTATAGGGTTTTCTAGTTTTTAAGGTTTTACAATACTTTTAAGGATTTAAAAAAATTCAGTATTTAAAGGGTTATTACGGTATTTTGGGTTTTTAGGGTCTTATAGTGTTTTATGGTTTTTAATATTTTTTAAGATTTTAGGGCTTGCTAGGGGTTTTATTTTTTTTACAATTCTTAGGGGTTTCAGAGAATTTTAAGGGTATTGTTGTTTTTTGGGGGGTTATATGGTTTTTAGGGGATTTATGTTTTTAGGATTTTTTAGTGTCTTTTAGTGTTTAAGGATCATTTATGTGTTTTTATTAGTTTGAGGGTTTCTTCGGATTTTATAATTTTTAGGGTTTTTTGATTTTTTGGGGTTCTAGGGATTTTTTTATGTTTAGGTTTTTTAGATTCTTAATTTATTTTTATAGTTTTGGGGTCTTTTAAGGGCTGTCAAGATCATTTAGGGCAAGAAAGATGCAAGGGTCGGTCTATTCCCGGCCCCCAAATTTATTAGAAGGAAAAAATAAAACATAGCTGACAAGGGAGGGTAGGGGTCAAACGACCCACACCCAAAAAAACCCCATACAACCCACGCCAAATAAAGGAAAACAAATAAAGAATAGAGTCAGAAACAGACACAACAGCAGCATCATCCCGTCACATCCAGCCAGTACCAGCAACTAGTAGCACCACATTCAATCATCATAGCAACACAGCAGCAGAAATGCATCCAAGCCAACCAGCCCCAGAAACCAACAACACCAAATTCGACATCATATCCGATCACAAACATCAGTATCTATTTTAAGAACATTGAAATAATTTTTGGGATTTCAGGGTTTTATGGTTTTATGGGGTTTTTAGGGTTTTAATGGATTTTGTGGTATTTATGTGTTTTTAGGGTGTTGAGTGTTTTTAGGTGTTTCAAACGTTTTTATGGATTTTAGTGTTTTATATAGTTTTCTGTGATATTTATGGGTTTTTGGATTTTAATGAGTTTTAGGGTTTTGGGGGGTTTTAGGGTTTTTAGGGGTTTTTAATTTTTTACTTGAATTTCAATGGTTTTTTTATTGGGGTATTAGGGTTTACAAGGGATTCGGGGATTTTAGGATTGATTTAGGGATTTTAGGATATTTAGGGTTTTCAGGGATTTTAGTGTTTTGAGGGGTTTTAGGTTTTTTGAATGTTTTTAAGGGATTTTTTTCTTTTTAGGGTTTCAATGTTTTTAGGGTTTTTATGACGTTTAAGGGGGATTTTTTTTTGTTTCTTTTAGGGATTTATAATTGTTTTAAGATCTTTTAGGGTGTTTAGATTCTTTTACCGTCCTTATAGGTTTTATGGACTTTTTTAGTTTTTAATATTTTATGGGATTTTCCTGGTTTTTGGGGTTTTAGGGGATTTTAGAGATCCGAGTGGTTTTATTGTTTTTATGGTTTTTATGTGATTTACATTTTTCAATTTTTTTTTGGATTTTAGTGGTTTTATGGTTTTTAGATGTTTTTCTCTTGTTTAGGATTTTAAAGTGGTTTTAGGTTTTTTAGGGTTTAAGGGTTTTTTTTATTTTTTTAGGGTATTTAGTAATTTTTAGGGTTTTTGTGTTTTTTGGGTTCTTTATGTATTTTCAGTATCATTAATATTTTTGTGTTTTTTCTTGGTATTTATATAATTTAAAGGTTTTTTAGGAATTTAGTGTTTTTAGGGTGTTTATAGTATTTATATTTTTATTGATTTTAGATTTTTTAGGCGGTATAAATGTTTTTATGGATTTTTAGGTTTTAATGTTTTTATTTTGTTTTTAGGATTATCTAAAAATTTATTAGGGTTTTTGGTGTTTGGGCAGGGGGGGGGGGGGGGGGGTAGTGTTTCTATGGGTTTTTCTTATTTTTTGGGGTTTTCAAGGTTTTTTAGAATTTTCTGGGTAATTTTGGTATTTTAGGGTTTTTATAATATTTATGGATTTTCTCATGGTTTTTAGTATTTTATTAAGGATTTTAATACTTTATAATGGGTTTTTAAGTTTTTTTTTGTTTTTATAGATTGTTAGATCTTTCAAGGCCATTTTTTTTGTTTTATTGTTTTCTAGTTTTTTAGTTTTTTACCGGTTTTCTGGTTTATCAGTTTTTTGGTTTGTTTTAGTGGTTTTTTGCTTTGTATATGTCTTTAGGTTTTATATGGGTTACTAGGTTTTTTTTGGATATTAATTTTTTTTTCAGGGTGTTAGGCTTGTTTTGATATTTTTAGAGTTTTTTTGGGTATTTAGGGTATTTAGGGATTATTTAATTTTATATTTTTTATGGTTTATTCAGATTTTTATTTTTTTACGGTTTGTCACAATTTTTAGAGTTTTGGAGGGTATTTAGGAGTTTTTTTATAGTTTTAGATATTTTATGGATTTATAGGGATTTTGTTATTTATTTTTTTATTGTTTTTAGGGTTTTATAGTTTTTATGTGTTTCTAATGGTTTGTATAGGTTTTAGGAGGTTTGGGGGGGGGGTTATGGTCTTCAGTAATATTTGGTTTTCTCATGATTTTCAGATTTTTCTTCTTCAGATTTTAGGATTTTTAGGGGTTGTAGTTTTATAGACGTGTTTTAGTGGATTTTAAGGTTTTTAGGGTTTTTAAAGTATTTTATAATTTTATATTTTTTTTTGTTTTATGGTTATTATGGTATATTAAGGTTTTTTGGGGTTCTAAGTGGTTTTAGGGTATTTTATATTTTTATAGGATTTTTAGTGTCTTTAGGGGTTCTATGAGGTTTTGGGGTCTTTTATTGTTTTTATTGTATTTTGGGGTTATAGGGTTTTTAGGTTCATTGGTGTTTTCGTTGGGGATTTATGGGTTTAATTTTTTTATAGTGTTTTAGAGGATGTTATGCCTTTCATATTGTTTTAGTGTATTTTTGGGGTTTTAGGGTTTTTAGGAGGTTTTGGGGTTCTTATGATATCAGGGGTTTTAGCGTTTTAGGGTTTTCTGTGAATTTTATGGTGTTTTCAGGGTTTTTAGTGTTTTTAGGGTTTCATTGTTTTTATAGAGTTTTAGGGGTTTTCATGTTTTCTTTGGGGTTTTAATGGTTTTTTGTGTTTTTGGGGATTTTAATTTTTTTATGGGATTTAGGATTTTCAGAATTTTATGTTTTTATAGGGTTTAAGGATGTTTCTTGGTTTTTTTGTATTTATAGGGTTTTTAAGGTTTTATTGTTTTTTTTTGTTTTATGGGTTTTTAGGATTTTGGTCAATTTTTTGGGTTTTTCTAGTTTGAGGGGGATGTGTTTTAGGATTTTAGGGTTTTTTGGGGGGGTGGGGGCTAATGTTTTTTGGGTTTTTTACAGAATTTTAGTGTTTTTATGGTTATTAAGGTTTTTATTAAAGGTTTTAGGTATTTTTATTAGGGATTTAGTGTTTTCTTAATGGGGGGTGGTTGGGGTTTTCATATTGTTATAAATTTTTAGTTATTTTGGGTTCTAGGTTGTTTTTAATATTTTAAGTTTTTTTTGGTTTTTTGGGGTTTTAGGATATTTTAGTGGTTTAGAGATGTTTTTAATGTATTTTTTGGGTTTGGGGGGGGGGGGGTTATGGCTTTTCAAGGTTTATTATGTGTTTTTAATTGTCATTATAATTTTTATGGGTTTTTTGGGTTTTAGGATTATTTTAGGGGTTTTATGTTTTCTTGTCGTTTAAGGTGTTTTTTGGGATTTTTTTGTTTTTAGATTATTTTAGGGGTTTTATGGTTATTAGGTTTTGAGGGGTTTTAGGATATTTTGGAATTAATTAGGTAGTTTAAGAGTTTTTTATGGTATTTTTATGTTTTATAGGGGTTTCAGTCCTTTTAGTATTTTAATAGTGTTTTATGGGGTTTTAGGGGTTTTGGGGTCTTTTATCGATTTTAAGGTCATTTAGGTGTATTTTGGGTTTTTTATGTTTTTTTGTGTTTTTATGGTTTTATTGTTTTTAAGGGGTCTCATGTTTTTTGGATTTGTGATGTATTTTATTTTTTTAGTGTTTTTTGTGTTATTTATGATTTTTTGGAATTTTTTTTTGGATTTTTAGGGTTTAAATAGTTTTAGGGGTTTGTTATGGGTTTTGGTTTTTTTGGATATTGTAGGTATTTTTGATATTTTTAGGGGTTTTAGAGAATTTCAAGGTTATAGGGATTATAGATAATTTTTAGGGTTCTTAGGGGTTTTAGGGTTTTTAGAGGCTTTAATGGTATTAGGTTTATTTTTGATTTTTTTTGTATTTTTATTTGTTTTTGGGTTTTTAGTGTGTTTTATTCTTTTTAGGGAATATTTAATGTTTTTTTATTTTTAGGGTTTTTTTATTATTTTCATATTTTTAGAGTTAATTAGGTTTTTATGGTTTTTAGGGTTTTTTAGTGTTTTGAGGTTTTTTTGGGTTTTTAAGGGAATGGGATCTTTCATATTTTTTCAATTTTTTACGTCATTTTAGGTATTTTTATTTTTCAAGATTATTTAGGATTTCCTAGGGATTTTATGGTTTGAGTTTCTATTAGGGTTTTGGTATTTTATTTTCTTTTAGGGTTTTTAGAGGGTCTTGTATTTTTTTGGTTTTATGGTGTTTATGTATAATTTAGGGGTTTCTAGGGTTTTAGGGTAAATTAGGGTATTTGGGTCATATATGGTCCATTAGGATTTTTAATGGTTTTTTGTTCTTTTAGTTTTTTTAATGGATTTTAGGTTCTTTTTTATTTTTTAGTTTTTTTAGATTTTTTTGATCCCTTTAGGGTTTTAGAATCTATCATGTTGGTTTTAGGGTATTTTTTCATCTTTTAATGGTTTTAGTGTCATTTAGAGGTTTTAAGAGTGTTGTGGTTTTAATGATTTTTAGGATATTATAGGCTATTTTAGTGGTTTGGGGATTTTAGGATTTTAAGGGGTTTTGAGTATTTTTTGGGGTTTTGGGGTATTTTGGGATTTTAGTGGTTTTGGGATTTTAGGTTTTTAATATTATTTTGGGATTTAGGGTTCTTTAGTTTTTTTAGGGTTTTAGGGGTTTTATGGATTTTTAGTGTTTTATGTAATTTACATTTTTGTGGTGTTTTAATGATTTTAGGGTTTTTATGTGATTTTTTGGTTTTTTTGAGTTATACTGGGTATTATCGAATTTAATTTATCTATGTTTTCTTATGGTTGTTATTATTTTTTTGTATTTTTTAGGTTTTTATTGTTTTTCAACGCAGGTTATAGGATTTTAAGGCTTTAGGGGTTTTTGTGGTTTTTAGGGTTTTTGGGATTTTTAGGGGCATTAGGTTATTTAAGGGATTTCAGGGGATTTTAGGGTTTTTTAGTGTGTTTAAGGGTTTTAGGTTTTATTTTTTTTAGGAATTTTCAAGGATTAATAGGGTTTTCAAGGACATTAGGCGTTTTAGGGTTTTTCAGTATTTAAAGGGTTTTCATGAGTGTTTAGGAGTTTTTAGTTTTTAGGGGTTTTCATTACTTTTTATGGTTTTAAAAGGTATGTGTGTTTTTATGCGTTTTAGGTTTTATTATTCTTTTTAGGGGTTTTTAGAGGTTTATAAAATGTTTTTAGGTTTTTATCATTCTTTTTGGGTTTTTAGTGTTTTTATGGTGTGGAAGAGTTTTCAAATTTTTTGAGGTTTTAGAAATTTTAGGGGGTTTTAGGGTGTTTCTATGGAATTTATGGTTTTTTAGGATTTTTATAAGGTCAATTAGGTTATTTTATCTTTTTTTATGGTTTTAAGTGAATTTTAAGTTTTTTTTTGTAATTTTGGGATTTAAGGTATTTTTGTGGATTTAAGGGTTTAATGAGTTTTTTAGGGATTCTATATTTTTCAAGGGTTTTAGTGTTTTCTAGGGTTATATTTGTTTTTCAGGTTTTTTGGTTGGTTAATGGGTTTTATGGTGTTTTAGGGTTTTTATATGGTTATTTAGGGACTTTTATGATTTTAGGCATTCATCGTCTTTTAGGGGAGATTATGGATTTTTGGGTTTTTAGGTTTTTAGGTTATTTTAGTGGGTTGTTATGGTTTTCTAAGTGTTTTAGGTGTTTTAGGTTTTTTATGGTATTTCTGGTTTTTTGGGGTTTTATGGTTTTTTACGATTTTAGAGTTGTTTTTGGGTTTTTAGGTTTTTTTGGTTTTTAATGTTTTTTAGTATTTTATGGGGTTTTCCAGTATTTTAGGGTTTTTTGTGTTTTAGGGTTTTTATGAAAATAAGGTTTTTATGGTTTTCACAATTTTTGGATTCTTTTTAGTGTTTTAGTGTTTTAGGGTTTTATGTTTTTTGGGATGTTACGGATGTTAGTTTTTAGGGGTTTTATGGGTTTTTAGTTTTTCAAGGTTTTTTAATTTATTCTTTTTTATGGGGTTTTTATGGTTTTTAGGGGTTTTATGTTTTCTTTGGGATATTTAGTTTTTTTAAGGGTATTATAGGTTTTTCTTCATTTGTATGGGTTTCAAGGGTGTTTTAGTTTTTTAAGGATTTCTATGATTATATGGTGTTTCGTGTATTTAGTTTTTTTATGTGTTTAAAATAATTCTACTGTTTTTAGGTTTCATTATTGTTTTGAGGGTTTAGGGTTTTTCTGGGTTTTAAGGTATTTTAAAGATTTTAAGATTATTTAGAGTTTTTTAGAGTTGGGGGATTGGAGTTTTTGGGGACTCATAGGTTTTTATTCAATTTTATGGAGTTTTTATTGTTTTTTGTAGGTTATAGATTATTTTGTGTTGTTTGGGGTTTTCAAGGTCTTTAGGGTTTTATGGGATTCTACAAATTTGAGTGTTTTTTTTGTTTTGTTAGTGGTTTTTGTTTTTTTATGGTATAAGAGGTTTTTATGATTTTTGAAGACTTTTAGAAATTTTTAGGGGTTTTAATGGTATGTGTAGATTTTTAGTTGTTTTTATTTTTTATTGGTATTAAGAAAGCATAATATTTTTTTCATTTTTCTGTATTTTTATGATTTTTATTTCTTTAATGGAGTTTAAGGGTTTTGGGGTCTGTACCTGTGTTTTAGGTCCTTTTAGGGTTCATTAGTGGTTTTAGGGATTTTTTTATGTTTTTTAGGTTTTTAGCATCTTTTATGATTTTCAAGGGTTTTAGGGTCTTTAAAGTGTTTTCAGGGATTTTAGGGTGAACTAATTTTTAGGGGTTTTGGGAGTTCTCTATGGGTTTTGGGGGGTTTTTTGGTTATTTTGGGTCCTTGGGGGGGGTTAGGAGTTTCATATACTAATAGTGGTTTTAGGGGATTTTATGGACTTTTATGGATTTTAATACCTTTTAGTGTTTTATATTTTTAGGGTCTTTAGGATTTTAAGGGATTTTAGGGGCTTTTGATGGTTTTATAGTTTTTTGGGTTTCTATGGGACTTTTTTTTTATTGTGGGTTTTTAGTGTTTGTAGGATTTTTTTTGTTTTTTAGTGTTTTTGGGATTTTTATGATTTTTAGGGGTTTTAGGGTTTTTATATATATTTATGGGTTTTTCATGATTTTTAGGGTTTTTGAATTTTTAGGATTTTTACTCTTTTTATAGACTTTTCGGGGTTTAAGGCCCTTTAAGGTTTTTAATGGTTTTTAGGGGTTTTAATTATATTTATTATTTTAGGGGTTTTAGGGGTTTTATAGGTTTTAATGGATTTTTTTTTGAATTTTTATCTTTTTTTGGGTTTTTAGGGTTATTAGGATTTTTATGGGGTTTTTGTGTGTTTAGAGGTTTTATAGGGTTTTATGATTTATAGGGGTCTTAATTTTTCAAAAAAGGATTTTAGGGGTTTTAGAGTTTTTAGGTGTTTAGTTTTCTTTGGGGTTTTAGTGTTTTAATTGTTTTTATGGGTTTTAGTGTTTTTAGGTTTTTTATTTTTTTTAAAGGTATTATAGGTATTTTAATGTTAGTTTAGTGTTTTTTTGGGTATTCTAGAGGTTTTTTTGGTTTTATAGGGTTTTTACTCTTTTTGAGTGTTTTCTTAGGGTTTTAGGGTTTTCTTAGGGTTAAATATTTTTTTAGGGTTTGAGGGGTCTTATAGTTTTATAGTGTTTTCTTAGGATTTTAGGTATTTTATGGTTATTTTAATATTTAGTGATTTAGGGTTGTTAGGGAGGTAATGTTTTTAAAGGTTTATTGTTTTTCTAATGGTTTTATGGTATTTTTTGTAATTATGGATTTTTAGGGTTTTATTATTTTTATGGGATTTGAGGGGTTTTAGTGTTTTCCCTATTTTTTAGGGTTTTGGATTGTTTTAGGGTTCTTAGGGTTTTAGGGTGTAGGGTTTAGGGTGTATGGTATAGGGATTAATGTGTTTTTGATAAGGTTTAGGGTATATGGTTTAGGGTTTCCGGCGTAGGGTATAGTGTTTTGGGTTTTTTGTTTTGGATTTAGGGTGTAGAGTATAGCGTTTAGGGTGTAAGTGTAGGGTTTAGAGTTAAGGGTTTTGGTTTTAGAGTGTAGCGTTTATGGTTTAGTATGTAGTATTTAGGGTTTAGGGTGTAGGTTTTAGTGTTTAGGGTGTATATTATAGTGTTTAGAGTGTAAGGTTTAGGGTTTAGGTATATGGTTCAGTGTGTTGGGTTCCAGCTTTTTCTTGAAGTGTATACAGTTTAGGGTGTATGGTTTCAGGTTTATTGACTTGGGTATAGGGTTTAGGTTGTAGGGTTTAGAGTTTTTGGTTTAGGGTTTAGGGATTAGTGTGCATGGTTTATGTTTTAGGGTGTAGGGTATAGGGTTCTAGGGTAGGGTTTTTGGTATAGGGTTTATTGGGCAGGGTTTAAGGTTTGGGGTATAGGATATTGGGTTTTTGATGTGGAGTTTAGTTTTTAGGATTTGGGGTGTGGGGTTTAGGGTTCAGGGTGTAGGGTTTAGGGTTTGGGATGTGAGTTATTGGTTCTATGGTTTAGGTTATATGGGTTCGGGTGTAGGGTTTAGTTTTTTTGGTTTATGACATTGGGTTTTGGCGGTGGGGTTTATTATTAAGGGTTTAGAAGCACGGTTTGGGGTTTAGGGTTTAGGGTTTAGGTTTAGTGTTTAGAGAGTATGGTATGGGGTATAGGGTTTGGGATTTAGGGTTTAGGGTTTAGAATGTAATGTGTTGTGTTTTGGCTGTAGGGTTTAGGGTTTAGGGTTTAGGATGTATGTTCTTGCGTTTATGGTGTCGGGATTAGGGTTTAGTGTTTAGGATATTGGGTTTCTGGTGCAGGTTTTATGGTTTAGAGTATTGGGTTTTGTGTTTTGGTTTTGGGGTTTATGGTGTAGGGTATGGGATTTATAGATTAGGGATAAGGTTTTAGGGTATAGGATATTGGGTTTTGGTTTTTTCATATTTTTATTGTTTTATGTTATTTATGAGTTCTTTTGGTTTTTAGGTTTCTTAAGAGTATTAGGGTTTTTGGGGGTTCAATGGGATTTAGGTTTTTTAATGTTCTATGGGTGTTATTGTTTTAGTATTCTATGTTTTTTGGGGTTTTTAGGGTTTTAGTCATTATAGTTTATTTATTGGTTTTTAATTTTTTTCATTTTTTAGGGGTTTTAAGGTTATTTAATTTTTTTTGGGATTTATGGGTTTTGATTGTTTTTATGGTTTTGGGGTGTTTAAGTGTTTTTTGGGTCTTTAAAAGAAATTATAGGGTTTTAGGGGTTTTGATTCTTTTATGACTTTAAGGGTCCTTTTGGGGTTTTAGGGGCTTTATGGTATTTTAGGGCTTTTATGGATTTTAGGGAAAGGAAGATGTGAGGGTCGGGATATCCCCACCCCCAAATTTATTAAAAAGAAAAAAGAGACACAACAGACAAGGGAGGGGATGGGTCAAACGACCCACACCCCAAAACCCTTTACAACCCATGACTCAAAAGACCCCAAAAAAAGAAAAATCAAAAATGAGAAAAGAAAAAACATACAAAGCCAAGCAGCCACCACCATCATCCAACATCAACCAGAATCCAACAGCTCACAGCTAACCAACGACCAGCATCCAAACTCAAACTGCAATCAACATCCAACAGCAGCACGACCATAAAGTGCAGCTTCAGCACCTCCCAGCTCAGCAGCAACCAGTATCCAACATCAAAATTTCCATTATCCATTACGTTCTTACCAAGAAGGTTCACCACCACCAACACACATCCACCATCACCAAAAGCATAAGCATCACCATCATCACCCAGTACCAACAGAGATTCCAAACCAAGCCAGCCACCACCCCCTTCAACCGCATCAAGCCAAGCAGCACCTCCTTGCATGTAAACTTCCATCATTCCACATCCAGCATCATTTTCAGCAACCCATGACCACCATCACCCACACATAGAACCAATTTGCAGCACCCAAACCTCCTTGTTCAGACCCAAAATATCATACCACACCCCCATCCTGCATCAACACCATCAACCAGCAACAACAACGACTCACGACAAAACCAGCAGCCAACAGCAAACATAACCCAACAACTCAGAATCCATCGACCATATCCTCCTAACCGGTCAACTCTTAGTATCCCAAAGCATCCAAAAATACTACCAAAACCGAGCCATCCACAACAAAAAAGTCCACAGAACAACATCTCAAAACGAGTGAAGAACAAATTGAGCAAACCTTCATCAGCAGCAAGACCTATGAACAAAGATATGGAACCAAAAAAAACAAACCTACATCTTCACCCTCCGCATCCACCATAACCCATCATAGAGCCAGAAAAACTAGCGATATCCTCTTTTTCTGAATGCTCGTCGCACTCGCCTTTCACCGTCATAGGACTAGAAATACAACCGCATCCATATATCTGGAGCCATATTTGGGAGTCGCTTCTCCATCAAACACCAGGCCCTCCTACCACCTCACAGACAATCGCATCTAACACCAAGCTAGATGATCTGTCGAGACTACATATATTGTAAAAACCAATGCCCATACAAACTCATCAAATCCTCCTTCTCCGAAGCATTGCTTCCAAACCATGCCTTGCCATGGTCGTGACGCCGGAGTAACTAGATTCGTCGTTGAGGCCCCCCGTCTCCGCTGATCTGCCCTGAGAAACCCCTGATCTGCAAAGTCAACCCCAAATAATGGATGACTTCCAGAAAGGGTTCTTACCACCACGAAGCCATTAGCTTCCCCACAGTCTAGATCAGAACGACAAAGACCATAGGAGCCCGCACAACCTACAAAGCCGACGAAACTCACGTGCACCTGCAGATAAGGCCTTCCAAGGCCGAGAGCCGGAGCATGGTACGGGGAAAATGAGATTTCAGAAGACCCACTTCCATCTTGAATATGAAGAGCGCGACTAGAGAACACCATTGCTGAGGAAGCAAAGAAACCTTTCTAGGATCCCGAGAAGAAAGCAGGGGAAAATCTGGACGAAGCTTCGAGTTGGAGAGAGAACTGGGGGAGTGCGCCTCCATCATTCATTAGCATTCTCTATGTAGATTTTAGGGGTTTTTATAGTTCCCGTTTTTTGGATTTTAGGGGGATTTAGGGGATTTAATGATTATTAAGGATTTTCATGTTTTTAGTTATTTAAGGGGTTTGTACGGTTTTCATATTTTTAAGGGTTTTTTGGGTTATCAGGGTTTTTAGGAATGTTAGTGTATTTGGGTTGTTAGGGATTTATAGTGTTTTTGAGTTTTTAAGTGATTTGGTGTTTTTAGGTTTTTTATTGGGTTTTACAGGGTTCATGGTTCTTAGGGATGTTTTGGGGTTTTAGGGTTTTCGGGGTTTTAGGCTTTTTAATGGATTTTAGTGTCTTTATTCTTTTTAGGGGTTTAGAGTTTTTGGGGTTTTTTAGGATTTGAGGGATTTAATGCATTTTTATATTTTTTTGGGTTTTAGGGATTTATGTATTTTTTTGTATTTTTGGTTGTTTGAGGCTTTAGGGAATTTTTTGGTTGTTAAGGATTTTTGGTATTTTCATGTTTTTAGGGGGTTTTAGTGTTTTTAGGTTATTTAGTGCGTTAAGGGTCTCTTTTGGGGTTTTTATTCTTTTATGGATATTTAGCGGTTTTATGAGTTTTTAGAGTTTTTTAGTGGTCATATTGTTTTTAATACTTTTTGTAATTTTATGGATTTTTGGGTGTTTCTATAGTTTTAGGGTTTAATAGGGGTTTTATGGTATTAGGGGGTTTTAGGTTTTTTAGGGTTTCTCTGATTGTTTAGTTTTTTATGGGTTTTGGGGGTTTTATTGTTTGCTTATGGTTTCTCACAGATTATTTAGGGGGTTATAGGGTTTTAGTTCTCTTTATTTTTTTTAGGATTTTTTTTGTTATTTTGGGTGTTTCAATATTGTTTTTGAGTATTGGGGGGGGATGGGGTTATAGGTTTTAATGTGTTTTTGGTTTAGGGTTTTATAGTTTTGAGATTTATTAGGGATTTTTTGTGTTTAAGTATTTTTAGGCAATTAGGTTTTTATGGGTTTGTAGGTTTTTTTTTATTTTAATGGATGTTAGGGTTTTTAGGTTTTTTGTGGTTTTTATTTTTTTTATTTTTTTATTGTTATTGGGTTTTTAGGGTTTTAGGGTTTTAGGATTTCTAAGAGAGTTTTATTTTTTTATTGTTTTTGAGGATTTTTAGGGTTTTAATTCATTTCAATGTTTTTAGGTTTTTATGATTTATTTAGGGTTTGAGGGGGTCTTATGGTTTTTAGGTTATTTAGAGTTTCTATTTTTTGGGGGTTTTAGGGGATTTCATGGGTTTTGGTGTTTTTAGTGTTTTAGGGTTTTTAGGGATTTTGGGGTTTAATGTTTTTAGGATTTTTTTATGAATTTTATGGGTTTCCTAGAGTTTGTAGAGAATTTAGATGGTTTTTTGTATTTTTAGAGAATTTTAGGTGTTTTTAATTTTTTGGTGGATTTTAGGGGTTTTTATGGTTTTTTATGTTTTAACGAGTTTAATTTTTTGAGGGGTATTTTGGATCGACTTAGGGTTTTTATGGTTTATAGGGGATTTAATTGTTTTAGGTAATTTATAATTTTTTAGGATTTTTTTTGTTTTTTGTGGTGTATAGGTTGGATTAAGGGTATTTAGGGTGTTTATGAATTTTAGGGCCTTGTATATATTTTAAAACGTTTTAGAATCTTTTAGGGTTTGTGGGCCCTAATGTTTTTTAGGGGTTTTTGGATTTTAGTGATTTTTAGGGTTTTATGGGTTTTAAAAGGTTTTTCGGTTTTTAGAATTTTATGGTTTTTGGTGGGTTTATGGTTTTTAGGATTTTTAATGATTTTTTTGGTTTTAGTGTTTTTAATGGTTTTTTTTATTTATAGTGTTTTTGGGTGTTTTAAAATTTTTAGTGTTTTTATGATTTTCTTATTGTTCTCAGGTGTTTTGAGGGGTTTTAAGGGGTTTTGAAATTTATGAATTTAAATAACTTTTAAGTTGTTTTCATTTTTTAGGGATTTTATATCAATTGATGGGATTTTGACTTTTTTAGTGTTTTAGGGGTTTTAAGGTTTTTAAAAGATTTTATAGGATATTTAGGGTTTTTAGAGTTTAAATGGGTGAAAATTGTCTAGAGATGAGGCCCCATAAAACATTAAAGAAAACAAAAAAAAAGATACAATAAGGGTTTACACATATGAGAGTGGACCTCACCCTTCATATCATAGTCCATATATGACATACAAAAAGATAGGGAAACAAATGACCACAACGAGATCTATTACTCAATTGCCTTCTTGAGGAGTGCATCTGCCACCGAGTTGGCCTCTATATAGATATTAGTGACGCATAGACTGAGAGTTTGAGAGATGTTGAGACACTCAATCCATTGTGGTAGGAGTCTCTAGGGGTCTTCCATGGATTGGTTTTTTATGGAATCCACCTCTAGGATCAAGTCTGACTCAATACAAAGGGAATTCTACTTAAATTGGGAAGAAAATATAACTTCCTTGATCATCACCCATAACTCCACTTGATAAGCACATACATATTCAATAAAATGGTAAAAACATCCTTTGACAAATCCTCTGTAGGTGCGGTAGACCCCACCACGCCCCGAGGGGCTAGGTACTCTTAACGTCGCACCATCCACATTGACCGTTATCTATGCTAGGATTGGGGGAATGCATAAGATATATTTCATCACCTGTATCTTCTTATAGTATTTTATAATTTTCTTATATATTTATTGTTTTTTTGGTTTCCTTTTAGTTTTTAGATATTTTTTCATTTTTTGGGTTTTTAGAGATTTCAGGGTTTTATGGTCTTTTTGGTTATTTAGGGTTGTAGGGGTGTTTAGGGTTTCCATGTTATTTAGATTTATTATAGTATTTAATGTTTTTTAGGGTTTTCAAGTTTTTTGATGTTGTTTAAGGGTTTCGGGGTCATTTGGGGGGTTTAAATGTTTTTATGGTCTTTAAGAGAAAGGAAGGAATAAGACCAAGCTATTCCTGAACCCCCCCCCCCTGCCAATTTTATTAGAAAAAGACACAATAGACAAGGGAGTGGAGGGGTCATCAACCCACACCAAAAAAACCCTAGACACCCTCCAAAAAACCAAAATTCCGCAAGAAAACCAATGGCAAACAAAACTAGAAAAAGAAAAAATTCAAAATCATCTCCATCAGCATCTCCCAACCCGTTAGTAACTAGGAACCCACAACACAGTTTTTAGCATCCATCACCTCCCTGCAACACATGTCCACCACCAGCAACACTGAAACAACATCATAAAAATCATAAATATTGCCTTCATCAAATCACAGCCAAGTAGAAACCAGCACTCATCAACTCATATTCCAGTAACCATCACTTCTAGACTAGTCAGCTTCAAGTTTTTCACACCTAGTAGCACAGCCAGAAACACCAGACCACTAGCACCCACGCCTAGAACCATTCCACAATACCCATAACTCATTGTAAAAACCCAGAACCATACAACCACTCTGGATAGACAGTTCCCAACACCTTGTTACAATACCAGTATCCCACACCAACAATGGTTTACAATAAAACCAACCACAACTCAGAAATCCACAGTCCAATATAGCATCAAGAACACAACACAACTTGATAAGACCTTCATCAGTAGTTTAAAACAAAGATGAAGATGGGTAACTAGAAACATGAACATTCATCTTATCCCTCCACATCCAATGTAACCCATCATAAATACATAATTTTCATAATTCCCCTCCCAGACTCAGTTTTGGAAGGATAGACCTGAGCACAACACTAAGCACTCCACTAGCAAGACGCTGCAAAGCCGGCCACACCCACCTTTCACCATCGCAAATTCGGAGAGACTAGCACATCCCTCTCAAACCTAGAACCAAATTATTTGTCAACAACGGAGATGGTCCCATCTAAATCCTCTAGACCAACTCTATGAACCTTCGATGAGAACTGTCAGGCCTAACTCCATGAGAGCTGAAATGCCAAGACCATACCCAGATCTGACCAACAAATCAGAGTTCCAGGACAAGCACGCCACTTCCAAGTCGCCAAAATTCCCGTCACACCCACCTTTCCCCATCACAAAACTATATACACCACCTCATGCTCATATTTGGAGCCATCTTTGAGATTCACTTCACCAACGACCGAAAAGGTGCCATTAGATCCCACCAGACCTTCATGCTGCACCACCGATGAGAATAGACACATCTATCACCGAGCCCGTTGATCCGCCAAGACCACTCTGAGACCATTGAGAATATATGGACAACGCCACCAAGGAACCATGGAGGTCCATCGGGGAGAGGGGCGACATCACTAGAAATTGTGATGGGATAGCACCCATGGATTTGGCCGCCATCCTCCTCAAAACGGGTTGTGGGTAATGAGGTATTGGTGATTTCCTCATCAATGTTCTTCAAGGGGTTTTAATGTATTTTTATGGACATTTATTGTTTTTTTGTTTTATAGTTTTTCGTATATTTTAGGGTATTTTAATGTTTTTAGGGATTTTTGAGGTTTTAAGGATTTTTTACATTATTAAGGGGTTTATGGATTTCAATGGTTTTGAGGGTTTGAAGGGTTTTTAATGGTTTAAAATGGTTTTGGTTTTTTAGGGCGTTTATAGTTTATAGGGTTTGAAGTGTTTTTTATGATTTTAGTATATTTTAGTGTAATTATGGGGTTTTAGGGGTTTTAGTGTTCCTAGAGTTTTTAGGGTTTTTTAAGGGTTTTAGGGCATTTATTTCTTTAGGTTTTTTACAGTTTTTGGGATTTATATGTATTTTTAGGTATTTAAATGTTTTTTTGTTTTTTTTTGTTTTTACAGTTTATATTGGTTTTGAGCGTTGTTTTTTCATTGTTTTTTTAGTTTTTTCTGAGGTTTTGAGGATTTTCAATGGGTTTAATGTGTTTTTATATGATTAGTAGTTTTTAGGAGTTTTTTGGGGGGTTTTTGAGGTTTTATGGTTTTTACTATTTTAGTGTCTTTTTTGGACTTTTTATTGTTTTTAGGGGGTTTTAGTGTTTTTAATGGTTTTAGGTATTTTATTGTTTTTAAAGGGGTTTTAGTGTTTTCTAAGGTTCTATAGAGTTCTATTGGGTTTTAAGAAATTTAGGGGATTTTGTGGATTAATATGGTTATAATGGGGTTTTAGGGTTCTAGGTTTTTTTGAGAGTTTTATGATATTTTGGGTTTCACGTTTTAATTAGGGTATCATAGGTTTTTGTTTTTTTTAGTATTTTTATAGGGTTTTTTCTGTTTTTAGGGTTTTATATGTTTTTGAGGTTTTAAAGGTTTTAATAGATTATATGGTTCTATAGGTTTTTAGATTCTTTTTAGAGATTTAGGGGTTTCTATGGTTTTTAGGGTTTTAGGTTTTTAGGGGGTTTAGAGGATTTATGTTCTTTATGGATTTTTAGGGATTTTTAGGTTTTAGGAGGTTTTTTTGTTTCTATATTTATAGGACTTTTATGTTTTAGGGTGTTCGAGGGGTTTGTATGGACTTTTAGGGATTTATTTAGGTTTTAGCGGGTTTTTTGGTTTTTTAGGGTTTTTAGGCTATTTTTATGGGTTTTATGCTCTTAAAGGGGATTTTATGTTTCTTATGGTTTTTGGGTATTTTTATCATTTTTAGGGGTTATATGGTTTGATTTTTTGTGTGTTTTTTATGTTTTTCTAGAGAATTTATGGTTTTTCAGTGTTTTAGGGTTTTTAAATGGTTTTTGGGTTTTAGGTATTTTTAAGGGGTTTAGGGAATTTAGGGGGTTTAATGTTTTAGGAGTTTTAGGTGATTTTATAGTTTTATATGATGGTTGAGAGTTTTTTCACAATATCTTAGGGTTTTTAGGGGTTTTTTTATTTTCATTTTTAGGTTTTTTAGGAATTTTAGGGTTTTTAGGGTTTTTATAAGCCTTTAGGGGTTTCAAGTTGTTTTTAATTTTTTTTTGAGAATTTAGTGCTTTTAGGGGTTTAATGGTATTTTGTGGATTTTAGAGTTTTTAGGATATTTTAGTGTATTTTTGGTTTTTATGTATTTTTTGGTGTTTTTTGAGTTTTTTGAGTTTTATGTATTTATTTGGGTTTATGGTATTTTTGGGGGTGTCTAACATTTTTTGGGGTCTTTTAGGGGTTTTAGGGGGTTTATGGTTTTTTGAGTATTTTATGGTTTTGTTGTTTTTTTTTGGTTTTTTATAATTTTTTTGTTTTTTTAGGGTTTTATGTTTTTTTTTGTTTTAGTGTTTTGGGGGGTTTTATGGTTTTTATGTGTTTTGGGGGTTATTTTATGGTATTTTAGGGTTCTTTTCTGGGTTTTTGGTTCTTTATTGTTTCATACTGCTTCGGTACAATTTGATAATTTTAATAGGGTTTTAAATCGTTTAGGGTTTTAATTGGTTTTAGGGGTTTTTATTGTTTTTAGGGGGTTTTTTGGGTTTTTTATTGTTTTAGGGGTTTTAGGGTTATCTTATTTTTCTTTGGGTTTATAGTATTTTTGGGAATTTTATTTTTTATTTTTATGGTTTTATGGTTTTTTTTGGGTTTTTAGGGTCTATGGATTATTTCTGGTTTTAGGGATTTATGTATTTTTAGAGATTTCAGTTTTTTATGTTTTTTATTGGTTTTTATGATTTTTGATTTTTTAATGTTTTAGGGTTTTAATGGTTTTTAGGTGTTTTAGTGGTTTTAGGATTTTTAAGGTCTTTAGAGATTTTTGGGACATTAAGGCATTTAGAGTGTTTAGGTGTTTTCATGGATTTTTTGTACGTTTGATGGTTTTTTAGGGTTTTTAGGGGTTTATTTCTTTAGATTTTATATGTTTTTTAGTGTTGTTAGTGTCTTTATAGTTTTTAGAGTTTTAAGTGATTAAATGGTTTTTATGGTTTTTAGGGTTTTATAGTGTTTTAGTGTTTTTAGGGGGTTTTATGGTCTTTAGGGTTTTAGAGTATTCATGGTTTTTAGGGTTTTTAGGTTTCATGGGTTTTTTAGGTATTTTCATGGGGTTTTAGTTTTTTTTTAGGGTTTTTATTTTTCTATAGTATTTAGGGTTTTAGCTTTTTTATGGTTTTAGGGTTTCTAGGTTTTATAGGGTGTCTAAGGGGTTTAGGGTCTTATATTATTTTTATAGTGTTTTAGGTTATTTTATATTTTTTATGTTATTTTATGGTTGGGGGGGTTGGGTCATTTAGGGGGGTTTATGGGGTTTTAGTGTCATTTAGGGTTTTCAAGGGTTTTTATGGTTTTTAGAATCATTATTGGGTTTTCACTGTTTTTTTTGGTTTTAGGATATTATATATTTTTTGGGTTTTTAGGTTATTAAGGTTTTTAGGGTTTTTTTGTTCTTTTAAATAATTTTAGAATTTTTTATGATATTGTGTTTTTTATTGTTTTTCATTTTTAGTGTTTTATGGGTGTATATGGATTTTTTGGTTATGGATGGTTTTATGGTTTTTAGTGTTTTAATATTTTTAGGACTTTTTTATTATTTTATGGTTTTAGGGATTTTTGGTTTTTTGGGGTGTTTATTTTTTCAGGGTTTTTATTATTTTTAGGGTTTTAGGGTTTTTTGTGTGTTTATTGATTTTAGGTGTTTTTAGTGTTTTTAGTATTTTTAGGGGTTTATGGATTATTGGGTTGTTTAGGGATGTAGTTTTTTGGTGTGTTTAGGGGGTTTAGGGTGTTTTATTGTTTATATATATATATATTGGTATTTTAGGGTATTTTAGGGCCTTTAATGTTTTTTGGATCTTTTTAGGGTTTTTATGGTTTTTCAGTTTTTTACTGTGTTTTGAGGGATTTATTTTTTTTGGTTTAATGGATATTATGGGTTTTATTGTTTTCTATTATTTCTGTTTTTATAGGTTTTTTTTGGGGGGGGTGTTCTTATTATTTTATGGGTTTTTAGTTTTTTATGGTTTTTTGGGGTTTTAGGGTTTTTAGGGGTCAGATGGTTTTTAGAGATTTTATATATCTTTTATGGTATTTAAGAGTTTTTTATAACTTTTAGGGGTTTAGGGTATTTTACTATTTTCTAAGATTTTTAGAGTCTTTTATGGTTTTTAGTTTTTTAGGGTTTTAGGGCCTTTTAGGGGTTTTGGTGTCTTTTTGGGGTTTTAACCAGTTATAGGATTATTGTAAACTTTTTTTTTGGTTTTTATGGATTATAACGTTTAAGACTCTTCTGGGGTTTTAAGGTTCATTTATGTAGTTTTAGGGATTTTTTGATCATTAAGGGTTTTAGGGGCCGTTAGTGTTTTTATGATTTTTAGGGGGTGGAGGGACCTTTAAGGATTTATGGGTCGTTTGGGTCCTTTAGGGTTTTCAAGTTCCATTAGGTTTTTTTATGTTTTATATGGTTCTTTAGGTTTTTTGTTTTTTATAGTCTTTTTGGGGGGTTTACTGTATTTAGGGTCTTTTAAGGGTTTTATTTTTTTAGACCGTTTTATTGGTTTTAAGATTTTATGGCCATTTAGGGGTTTTAGAGACTTTTTCAGTTTTTAGGGGGTTTGGGGAATTTTAGGGATTTTTTTGGGTTTTTTGGGGTCCTTTATGGTTTTTTAAGGTTTTTATGGTTTATAGTATTTTTATAGTTTTTACAGTCTTTATATTTTTTAGGGGGTTTTAAGTTTTTTTAGGTTTTTCTAGTTCTTTAATGTCTCTTAGGGGTTTTAAATATTTTTTAATGAATTTATGATTTTTGTGGTCGTTAGTGTTTTTTTATTATTGATGGGTTTTTATGGTCTTTTATGGGTTTTATTTTTTATTTTATTTTATGGTTTTTATGTTCTTTAGGGTTCTTTTGGATATTTTTATAGTTTTTTGTGTTTTTTAGGTTTTCTTGGGGATTTTTTTTATGTTTTTAGGTTTTTTTGGTTTTTTAATTTTTTTAGGGGTTTTAGTGTGTGTTATATATTTTTATGGATATTTTGGGTTTTAGGGGTTTTAGGGGTTTTAGGGTTTTTAGGATTTATTGTGTTTTCATTGATTTTTAGGGGCTGTAGTTTTTTTAGAGGGTTTTAGGAGTTTTTATGGTTTCTATGTTTTTCGATTTAAAAGCGTTTTTAGGATTTTGTAGAGCTGTTAGAGGGGGTTTTATTGTTTTTTCGATATTTTCGATATTTTTGGTTTTAGGATTTTCGTAAGGTTTTATATGGTTTTATCCTATTTTATGTTTTTTATGGGTTTTATGTTTTTTAGGGTGTTTAAGAGTTTTTAGAGTCTTTTAGGTTTTTTATAGGGTTGTAGGATTTGTATATTTCTTTCAAGATATTTGGGGTTTTTAGGGGTTTTATGATTTTTTATTTTCTTTTAGAGGGATTAAGGTGTTTTATCATTTTTAGTGTTTTAAAATATTTTTCAGATTTTTGGGGTTTTTTCGAATTTGGTCGGGGGTGTTTAGGTTTCTTAGGGGTTTGGGGGTTTTTAGGGGGTTTTAGAGTTTGTAGTGTATTTTCATATTCCTTGGTGTTTTTATAGTTTTACAGGTTAAGGGGTTTTTAGGATTTTTAAGTGTTTCTAGGGTTTATTGGGCTATTTTAGGGGTTTTAATGGTTTCGTAACTTTGAACTATTTTGTGGTTTTATATTTATTTTCATGTGTTTTGGGGGTTTCTATGGGTTTTATGGGTTTTTAGTGGTTTTAGGTTTTTTAGGGTTGTATGGTTTTTTACGGTTTAAATTAATTTTTAGGTTTTTTTTATTTTCTTAATGTTGTTTCAATGTTTTTATTGGTTTTATTGGTTTTATTGCGTAATTATCATTTTCTTGTATTTCTTATTATTTTAACAGTTATTTAGGGTTTTAAATGTTTTTAGGGTTTTTGGGTTTTGTAGGATTTTTTTTATTTTTGGGCTCCTAGGTCCTAAAAACATTTCAAAGGGAATTGAAATTGTCCTATGAAATTAAAAAATGTAGGAAACTAAAAATAAGGAATAAATGAATGAAAAATGGTTTAAAGGAGAGAAATATTAAAAGGAAAAATGTTAGACCGCAAATAGGGAAACCCTTCACGGATCACTGGTCTGAATGCTGATCCTCTTCACAAAGATTCCTATGAATATAACCATTCGTGGTAGGATAATGGTGGTGCCATCTCCATGAACATGATAATTAAGGGGATGAGGCTGGAGAAATTCTCCTTGCTAATTACATCTTCCATATAATCAAAAACATTCCATAGGAAAGGAAAATCTGACGACATCCCGTTAATGTAACAAAGTTGTTCATGGGACAGAGGTTGTGATTTTCAACCACACTGACCATAACCCCATGGACTCCAATGAGTAAGTCATCTACATGCAATTTAATGGCCATGGTATTTCTCAAAAGGGGGATTGGTGCCCCATTAAAAAGAACTGGATACACTGATATCTAGTTTCTGACATCCCTATAAATAAATGTTTGATGGGAGTGAAAGTGTATCAATTTTTGGATGATCGATGGTCGAAGGATGAAATGTTAATCTCCATAGAATCCATAATCATTAAAAAAATTCCATATAGGTAAACACACCATCACATATAATTAATAAGAAGAATGAAATTAAACTTGTTAATCTGTAGACTGAAGAACCCTTGGGGACATACTCCCCAAGAGGTGCAGAACCAATGACCCCTCTACAACTAGGAACCTTGCATAGAAAAAATATATGAGGATGGGACCCTTCTATGCATAGTAATTCATTATATAGTAAGAATGTGGCCCCATATAGCAGTATGCTACGCCAATGGAACCTGGCCCCACATAGAAAGATGCTACGCAGACTCCACCCAAGTCCTCATCCCACAATGGTTTGCTACCACCCCTTGAACACATAGAAACATGCTACGCGGATGAACCCTTATCTCTCATGAGAACCTCCTACATGAGGGGATGGGGGTACCACATGGTGTTCTACTATGTGGCCCTGATCATACCTTTCTATTGCGTCAATAGTCCCAATGTTGTCTCCTCTGAAAAATAGTCCAACGATGTTAAGACAATTCCTTTTCAAAATTTTAAAGACCCATATTTTAAAACCATTCTTCCGCACTAGGGTGACATTTTGAGTTTACATACCCATGGTGAGCAGAGACAATTTGGTTATTCCAAGATTAGGGCTAACTATAGAACTAAATATAAGTTTATATTCCCATGAAAACATGTTGTTTGACCTTGGGATACTCACATGAACCTCCCCATTTTGGGTGGGAATAGAGAGAATCACACTTGTGTTACATTTTAAAAAGGAACGATATCCCCACCCACTGAAACCTAATTTAGGGAACTCCCACTGAAGTTATCCCCTTTCCTTTCTTAAAGAAGGTGGCACTCGTACTTCACTCTACCCTCACATGGGACATATGTGGATAGTTCACAAAATGTGACTATCTAGAATATGAAAATAAAATAGGAGATGGGCACATAAAAATCCCTTTCTCTCTCCTCTTGGGCTCCACAGCCATGTATTAGCAGAGGCATTAGGGTGCGCAATCTTCATATCCTCTAAATCCTCTTTTTTCTGACACCATGTGTGACTCACATGGCCTAGATGATGGTTGTAATCATAACATCTTCATGGTTCCAAATCATGATCCTTATCCATATATGTAAGCCCCATATACAATTTAAAGAATGGGACTTCACTCTAGATGTAAGCCCCAACATTAGTCCAAAGAATGGGCCTTCTCCAAATATGTAAGCCTCATATTCAATTTAATGAATGGGACTTCTCCATAGATTTAATCCCTGACATTAGTCCAAAGAATTGGCCTTCCCCATAGATTTAATCCCCAATCATGCTTCCTCAAGACTCCTCTAAGGTGGAAGTTCCAACTCAAACCAAACTATAATGGATTTCATTCCCAACTAAATGGTGATGTGTCCAATAAAGAGACATTGAACTATGTGGGTTATAATTACTATCACAAGGATATGTAGAAATCACATATTTTGGGTTCTATTCTAACATTAAAACACCTCCCTTTCCACCTAGAGGATGATAAACTTCAGAGCACCATCCCATATGGCATGAAACCAACACTGTATTATAGAATGACCAAATCATCCCTGATTCATCCATAAAGGGTAACATTGATGGAAAATCATAAATACATGAAGTTCTTTCTGTAAATGGGGAACCTGGGATACATCCAGAAGATTCGAAACTCATGCATAATCATGGTTAACTTCTTCCCCAAGGATATATTGTAGACCCATGCCTGGGAATTCACTAAGGATTCCGGAACATATGAACATATATTAAATCTATAATAGAGCCCTTAAATAAGAAGTACCTCCCCTAAAAAGGGTGATATGAGCGTAATTTACCATCTTATTGACTTATGTATGTTCTTATGTGTCATTGGAAAAATCCCCCAACAAACATCTACCTTTGGAATGAAGGTCCATGAATCATGGATATGAGAGTCGTTGAGTGTTTCTAGACCAGTGAACAAACTCTTTAGAGACAATAAGATATTTTATGATTGAATCAAGTGATTTTACACCAATTATACCCCTAAAATCGAACTAATGGGCTGTATTCCCCATTGGAAAAAACCCATAACATCATCAGGTCGAATAAAAAATGGTGAACCAGACGTGAATCAGTAAACTATGGCACATCCATCACAAGATAAAAAGGATATACTACCCAATCCTCATCATACAATTTTGTTCCACCACAATAACATCTTTGGTTGAAACAAAAATGGTGATCTTGACATGTATCCTTAACCAAGGTGATGGTATTACCCAAACCAAAGCCCCTTTCACATCAAAAAAGAAAGAGGGAAAAATAAGATCATAAATTATGCATGGGATCATGAGATGGTACATTGATTGGGTATTTTTCTATACCTGACTCAAATATTTTAGGTCTTTAGATCTAACTTCAATCTAGTGGCATCAAAAAAATTCTCATAGATATGCATGTCATTCAACGCACTGGTTGATTCTTCTAAAAAGTTAGGGACTATATCACCCAACTAGTGTCTCCAAAGATGGATTTCAAATGCATTGATCTGGGAGTGTGCTCATAATGGTACCCTACCCACAACAGAGGCAAGAAGACATGCCCTCCATTCAATGAAATCCTACTAGCCACCCACCCATCAGTGACCAATGGTCCAGAACTGAATGGCTCCACTTTCAATCCTTAATTGTTTCTAGATCATGTCCCTAAAATGTGATAATGAGTATCTATGTTATCTTAGGGAGGAGGATTAGGGTGTCATCAATAATTTTTCCCCTACTACATAGGATCCCCACTCGAGGGACTCTATCAGAATATTTCTCTACCAAAACCTCACGACTCAACATCCTTTCTTTGAAGAGAAGTCTCTCTATAGGTTCAAGTTGAGGTAATACAAACACAAGTTCCTCAGGATACCTACCAAGGGTGATATACATATAACCAGGAACAGGTCATCACTCTTATTTCTAAGTAGGAGATCCTCCATATAAATTTGAGGGATCACTACGAGTAGACATATATTTATTCTCCCTATTGTAATGTCCTCTATGTAAATACAATGGTAAAATACAAGCAATCACGTATTCCTACAGGAACACTCTATACCTGCCATGAATGTTTGGCGGAAAATTATAAGGAGATGAAAATTTCTGCCCATGTGAAATAATCCCATAATCCAAATAGGATGGAAACAAGCTATAATATGTCACATATTCTCGCTGACACACACCAAGGCCATCATCCAAATAGGATATAAAATAATAGACTATCCCTACCAATTCATATAAATGCCTATAAAAATATGGTGGAAATAAACAGTAAAATGCAGATTTCTGCATACCAAAATAAAGCGCACCAGTCAAATATAGTGAAAAAATATACAAGTAGATTCAAATTCTGTAGGATCCATATGTATACCTCCAGATAAATATGGTAGAAAATAAATAAAATAAGTAAAAAATTATTACAGATTCATATGAGCTCCCCCGGACATATAAGGTTGAAAAACAAGAAGAGTGAAATTCCTTTTTATTCATATCAACCCCGTTAGAAAAATATAGTCTCAAACTGGGAAAATAAAAACCTCACTCAATAATATGACACCCACCACTCAAATATGGTGGAGAATAGAGAAACAAAGTAATGTATACCAACCATGAATTAAGGGAAGATTCTTTCATCTCCTATGATACAGGAGAACCACCAATATCCACTAGAATAACATGGAGGAACAATGTATGAAAATATTCCTACTCTAACATTGGGATGAACTTACGTAGACATTCCATAAAAAGACGTCTCTCAATAAATCCTAGAAATTATGGAGGATCAGAGGTCTATTCCTAACTACATCCTTCAAACCTATCAATATGTAATCACATGTGAGAAAATATCAAGGATTTGGGTCCACAACCCCACCTTTCCAAGTGGGGTGACTCAATCAAGAAATAGAATGGTCACCTTGGAGTACACATGCCTCCCTTCTCTAGTATAGGAGGGTTTTAGACCATATTCCACGATAAATGGACAACTGAATTGGGAACAAATACTCATTCTAATAGGGGGACATCGGTCCACCTTGGTGGACACTCCAGGGAAGGAATATATCACTTCTAGAACACAAGATTATCTTCGGTGTATCCCGATGGAATCACAAGAACCACTCAAACAACAATCCATATATGAAGGCTATTACCAATAGCATTTTTTCCCAATTTATCTCAAGAGAGTACCCAAAAGTGAAATGAACCTAAGTAAGCTGGAAAATTATGTGTGCATTCATGACCCTACTGTGATGGACGTGGGATTTTTTAAATCCATAAAACATTTATCAACAGAGTTTCATGATACTTTTAATCCATTTCCATATTACAGAATCAAAATTAGCAGTTGTGTAGTTCCTCCACACAATGTTGTTACCATCAGCTCTAAAGGCCCACCCTAGAGAGTGCACAAGAGAGGCATACTTTGTTGTAAAGAATCAATTGACCACGAGAGACTATCTCTTGATGAGTGCCAAGGTTTCCGACTGTGTGAATATAAAACTAAATTGTAAGAAGGACCTCCTCTTGCTATCATCTATCCTGATGGTCCTCTCTAGCATATACTCTTTAGAAATTACACCTATGTTCAGACATCAAATGAGGAGAGTATTTATCGCCATGATGGAAGTCAATGTAGAGGTCCTCCTCACAATTACATCAAGCAGTAAGAAGGAACTCCCCTGGTTTTAGTCATTATTGAAGGTCCTCCCTATGATGAACACCATAAATATTCTCCTTATGCAAAAAATACCAATCCAAAATGGTAGCACTCTCTATCGCGGAACAGACTATGATGGTCCTCCCTGTAATCAATTTTCACACAAGTAATAAGGTCCTCCTCTTGATAATGCAAGCTTGAGGAATCCCTCATATACTGATGCACTTAGAAGGACATGGTCAGACCTAGTAGATACCCTATCAATGAAAAGTGATATCCCTTATTAACTAGATGATGGTCCAGGTCTGCACTAATTGTCATAGCTACCCCCATATCATTCACATATCAACAATTTCATTATAAACCCCACTACTTGTGTTGAAATTATCAAGAAGTGTCCAAATTTGGTCGATCAAGTAGAGTAATATCTTGTAGTAGATCCAATGGACATGTTACTCATGAATATAAATTTTTTCAAGTTTGATATACCAATTATGTTTTTCCCATAAACCACTTATTAGTTCGACATTCTAGGGTAATTTCCTAGGAATGTATGCATATCATTTGCCTTAATATCTGTGAAACCCTCCTCCACCAGAAAACAAGGGTCTTACCCAATGAATGGTATGTAGACCATGTCAAACTAATGGGAGAGCATAGAAGTAAAATCAAACTAAAATCCCACTTGTCGACATAAATAATGCAATCAGAGAAGAGAAAGAAAAATATTGAACTAAGGTTCCTCTACACGTTGCCCAAGTTTCATCACTTAATCAGTGACACCCCGTATGGTGTTCATATCCAGGTATGGGGAGTGCATGGAAATTTTAACTTCACCCAACTTCCCATCCAGAAAAAACCCATTAAAAATAAAATCCTATAATTTAATCATCCAAATATATCCATCAAATGAAATTATGGTGAAGGAAAGTTGGTCTCCTTTAAATGAACTAGTCTCAAATAAGTCTCAAAAGCCATAGATCAAATGAAGGGGATCCATTAAATGAATCTTGAATCAGACTAACGAGACAATTCCACTTGCCTCTCATTTATGGGAGACCAATTAAAAATCATTACTAATATACTCAGAAGAATAGTCATGTGTAGCCCCAAAACCATATCTAGATCACACCTAAATGATAATTCCTGGTATCAATAAAGCAGCAGCCATAGAACCACTTACCACAATATGGGAAATCCCCATTCTATATAAACTGAGCCATTTTAACAAAAATATCCCCTATAAGACTAGAATATCTTGGATGAGATAACCTAAAAAAGAAGAATTAGAATCCCCACCCTATACTGCTAGTGGAATTTTTACTTCAATCACCTGCATAGAGGACATCGACATTTTCCCACCTTGGGAGGATGATAAGTAAAGACGTCACCCTTTCCATCACATCTCTTGATCCAGTTCCCATCTAAGGGAGGCATATGGAAAGATAACATCATGGTTACCTCTGAGTTATGCTTCATAAAGAATCATAAAAAGAATTATGGAATAGAATGGTATGATCCAATAAGGAACACTAGAATCTCCCATAACATTCAATCATTGGAACTCCACCTGAAATGCATTAAAAATTGGTGAACATCATGGAAATCAATCCCACAAACCCTAAAGCGGATGATGAAAATTTAGAAGAGACATGAGAGGATGGTTCCACCCATAATTCTATTTGTATTGAACCTGGTGATTTGTATACTCTGAGTCATAGGGCCTCCTTAATTTTGGGTTCTCCCTCATTGAATCCCTTATTACAAACTTTGAGAATCTCCAATAAATAGAAGCATAAAATCAAGGTCACATATGATCCGCCTCCTCCTCCCAATGTTAACTCAATCCTCACTCTTGAGGAGAGATTCACTGATCAAGAGGAAGATATTAACGATTTAAGGAGATTAAATTTAGAGCTACTCTAGGTGTGACTCATTCACATGGGTTCATCCTGAAAAATGAAGAATGGCTACGATATTCATCCATCACAGCACCAAGACCATCATTTTACTAGAATCCAATTCAATAAGGATATCAAGATGTTCCCCCTTTATGGAAACAACTAGAACCAGTTTAGGTAAATCCACAATGGATTCCCCCAGCTGGGTATCCCCTTTGAGTACCAACAGTATTGGCATGAACAATTTCACCCCCTACAGCCCCATCCCATGATCAAGTTCTAGAACACACTTGGTAAGGGATCATGAATACCATTGATAAATTTTTATCTTAATTGGAATATGTGGAAGGAATATGTTCTCTAATAAAACTAGAGTATAAACCTTACACTAACTGGTTGAGTAATGTTCTCAACTGCCAAACATTGGGAACCCCCTATTCCCAGTATTCAATTTCTCAGGTGACTTGAAAAAAAATCAGAATTATTTGGATTCCTATTTTAATCCCATGATGGGAACACTAGACCAACAAGGAGTAGTGAACCTATGATTTATCATCCCAACACTGCAAGGATCTTCCTTTTCATGGTACACTAGTTTAGCAGCTCAGTCAATAATAGGATGGGAGGATCTTAGATTGAAGGTCCTTTTCTAGTACAGTTCAACACATCTGAATACAATAATAAATGACCTCATGAATTGAAAATAGTAGAAAAATGAGAGATTATCTAACATCATCACCTGATGGAAGGTATTTACCTACTCTTTGAATCATCTTCTCCACCAAGATGAGATACTCTATATATTCATTGACATTCTCCACGATGAATTGTGAACACCACTCATCCTGGTAAAATATAAATGTGGGATTTAGGCTTTCTCTGTCATTGATCAGAGAATTGAAAATTCCTTACAACAGACTATGCTCAAGTCCCTAGATTCTCCACAAGCCCTTATAAAGAGGGTAGGAATAGTTGAAATAGTTTCTATTATGATCAAGCCTCCCATGCTACCTGTTCTACCTTTGATTCTTGCACTGAGTCATGAAAGACCCCTAGATGTCAACAAAATCCCACAATTTGACAAGATGAGTGAAGGGGACCCATGAGAAATTAGTTCGAGAAAAAAAGGAATAATTATTACTCATTCCAATATGACTAATTCCGTGGAAATTTTATAGCCACTATGAACTTTAACCTTCTTCGTCTTCTAGATCCAAAAATGGGTGTTGAAGATGGTCTTGATGAATGGCCAGATTACTATCCATTCTTATGGATATTGGGACACACCATCCAATAGCATTTCATCATTAAGGACTTCCTGCAGAGAATGGTAGATTCTTGTCTAGTGAAATTAAGCCCACCATCACCACATGTGGTGTGTATATCCACCACTTCCCCCGATGAGGGAGAGGAGTGGTAAAAAGTTTTTAGAAAAATGGAGTGAGGGATATATAATTGGATGACTCAGAAATATTGTCAATCAAGCACATGGAATACGTCAATCATAGTTAAAGCAACTGACCAAGCCTCCAACAGCCCCTAACATGAACCATCCAACATCATTATCCCCAAAACCCTCCTGGAGTCATGGTTTTAAAAAGAAATTCAACCAGAAAAAAGGAGAGGATGGGAAATAAGATGAACCCATGTTAAGGCAAAAGTTACTTTGACACTATGAGATTTCATGACATCAAATTTCAATGCCTGGGGACCTCCCCGCCAAATGGCATCACCAGAAGAAGTTTATTAGTAAGATTCATCATCTGAAGAAGTGATGATTTTTTATTATGTTAATGTCATTCATTATATAGAACCTTTCTCAGATGACAATTATATATATGAACCCAAGTATTCCGCACTCGGTCGGGGAACCAAAAGAAGAGGATGCAGATTCCAAGGATACCGAGGAAGATTTTTACAAAGAATAAACCAGAATTATGGCCACACCACCACTCAAACCATTAATTTTATAGAAATGTGGGGAAGATCTCTCCAGAGAACTTAATATGAATAGGAAAATTCCCCCACGCTGGACTGAATTCACTTAGGTCCAATCATTCTAGAGTATCCATTAGAAGAATAAAAGGTGTCTAATTGCCCTGGGTTTGTGGGTAGACCTATCCAGTCCAACCCAGAAAGAGTAGAAGATCCAATAGATCTAGTCTTGAGGGACAGTATGTCATCATCAACTAAAGCTCATGCAAAAGAGAATACCAATGATGGATATCAGTTACCTTTAGTCCAAAAGTATGATATCCTAAAATAAATTACCTCATCACTAGCCAAAATATCAATCTTAGATGCTCTAAATTTGTTTATTGACCTAATTGAAGCAGCTATCTAAGCTTTACTAAGTCCCAAAGTGTTTTAAGCTGAAGTGGCAGTCATTTATGTCTATCAGATAGAGAATAAACCTACATAATTCTATGTGATCATCTTATTTATAGATAAAGATTAAGATTCCATTAGGTAGGGGAAAATTTTACCACTATACGTATCTGGCATGGTAAATGACGTTGACGTTCAAAAATTCTACATTGTTAATGGTCTTGTAGTTAATCTTCTTCATGTTCGAACACTTCGTCGACTAGGCTACAATGAAGATAACTTGATACCCTTTCCCACAACCCTGTTGGGTTATGAAAAAAGTGATTGCGATAGTTGTTACAAATAAATCTCAAAACTAGATTCAACAACCGTGTAGCCGACTCAAAATTTCTGGTGGTTTGACCAAACATGGCCTTCAATGTTCTGTTAGGAAGGCCTTGGTTGCACCAGCATGCTGAAATTTCTTTATCATACAATTAGTGCATAAAATATTTAACTAATGGGAAACATGGGATGTTATTTGATGAAAATGACCCAGTCGAATCATTTGAGTCACATTATATCAATGCTGGATTCTACGAGAAGAAAGGGAGGCGACCCTTGGTCTTTGGTATTGATTGGGTAACCACCCAAAATACTTTATTGTTGGTCCCTGTGAACCCATTAAAGAATCTCAGTGAAGAATACATACTTCCCATCAATCAGGTTGAGTATAGAAGTCATCGTTATGGCATTTATTCAACCATCCTCATGATTTCAGTCATAGAATCTGAATCTAGTAGCATTTAAGAATGTGTTAAAACCCAAGAAACGGTGAATGCTCGAATGAAAATGCCCTGAAACCATCCTCAGAGAACCTTAAAATACCTTCCCTATCCACTAAGTCATCAGAGGAATAAATCACCCTCCCATAACTCATTCCATCATCATTGCAACATCCCTTTCCATCAGCTGATCCATGACATGTCACAACATCCCCTGAGGGTCAAGGTATCGATTAACCTTATAACTGTGGAGAGGATATCTTAAATATTATGTCCCCATTAGAAGAAGAAGATAATGAAGAAAATTATGAGTAAGAAAAGGAATAGGGTTTCAGGGATTCCCCTCCAGCCTTTGGGGAATGAATCTCTACCACCATTGATGAAATCAAAGAAATCAATCTAGCTATGAAAGATGATCTTTGACCTAACATGATCAGTGCATCCATGAATTATGAAGAGCAATAGGTGTAAACCTTCTTCAAAAATAAGAATCAATATCTTTTCCTTGGAACTACATAGAAATTCCAGGACTTGATCTCAACGTGGCCACTCACCACCTTGACCTACAAGAAGATTATTGGGATTATAAATAGGGCCCCAGAAGAACCCAACCGACACATGTTACCAAAATAGAGGTTTAATTTGACAAGATCATCTGATCTAACTTAATTTTGGAAGTATAATATCCCATATGGATGGAAAATAAATTCCCTTTTAAAAAAAGAAAAGAAAAATTAGTAAATGCATTGATTACTGAGATCTCAACTAGCACTGTTAGAAAGATGATTTCTTAGTCCTGGTCAGAGAATTGATGATCGATGACAACCCCAAAAAAAAATCTCCCTTTCATGGATAGATATTCATGATAAAATAAAATCTAAATGGACTTATAATATTAATAACCCACCATATTTTCCTCCAGGGAGTATTTTGGTAAGAGGTAACGACCTTCGGTCTAAATAATTTCAGTGCCAAATATTAATATTCCATGCACTGCATCTTTATGTCCATCATGGGAAAGTTTGTCAAATGCTATATTGATGACCTGGTGGTTAAATCATGACAATATCCGAACCACCTGAAGGATATTAAAATTTTCTTTGAAAACTAGAAAAAATATCCTAAAAATGAAAACCTTCAAAAGTTCCTTCGGCATTACATCACAAAAATTTACCAACTTCATTTCATGCCATCGTGGCATCAAAGTAGACCATGAGAAGAAATACACTATCCTTGGTATGTCACCTCCTCACAACATCAAAGAGTTGAGAGGATTTCCAGGACTTATGGTCTATATTTAGTGCTTCATATACAACCTTGTAGGAAAATAATTACCCATAACATGGTTGATGAAAAATGTGATCAAATATTAATGAAATGATTACTTTTAGGAAGCATTTAAAATTATAATGAAACATATTTTAATTCCACTAGTAAAAATGATTTTCGTTAAAGGAATACCACTCATTTTTTACGTGAATTATCTAGAGTTATCCCTAGGAACCTACCTTGCACAATAGAATGATTTAGGTAGTGAAAACAACATTTACTATCTCAGCTGAACCATGATAGATGTCCAGACATGGGGTTCAAATATCAAGAATATCTGATTGACATTAATCCACATAGTTCAGATACTATGAACCTACATGTAGCACCATGAAGTCTATTTCGTCTTGTGTAGACAGCCTCACAAGTATATTCTCAACCATCCAATTTTGAATGAATGTTTTTCATAGTGGGTGATCATTCTATAGCAATTTGACAGGTAGTTCGTGCATCAGAGAGATTTCAAAGTCCATACACAAGTATATTTTTTGGTAGTGAACCCCTTAGTAGAAATAAATTCATATGGAGTTAAATTTATAGATGAATAGGTTTTATCTATTAAAATTGACTCCCATGAACGGGAAATGTATTTTGAAGGTGCATCTAGAAGTCAAATAATAAAAAGGATAGATGAGCCCAATCTCAACAATGTAGTGCTGGGAATCATACTCATGTATCCAACAAAGGCAGTCCTACCTTCCTCTTATCTACTCTTGGAGGGTTGTACAACCAATGAAGAAAAATATTAGGCTCTCATTATAAGGCTAGATCTAGAAATTAAATTAAAATTAAAACACATGAAGTTAAAAGGTAACTCGGAACTTGTTATAAAGAATGTTAATAGTGATTAATACATCAAAAGGGAAGAGATAATCCCTTTCTTTGATCACTGTTGAGGAATAATAGAGGAGTTACCTTTAGATCCAATGTTAACTTACATCAACGGGACAAAAAATTCTCAAACTGATGTGTTGGAAAATGTAGCTACACCTCTTGATGACCTAGATTGGAATGAAATAGTATTGAACATTGTGCATCACTGGACGATCTCGCCATTCTTTCAGTTAAATATGGAAGAAATTGATGAAATCAATCCCATACTTGATCCATATGGTCCTACCATTGACTGGATGACTCCCATTATGAACTATCTCCAAAAGGGAGAACCTCCAAGATAGATCCAGAATGGAGAATATCTAGAGAAAATCAGTTTATTTGGTTCTATATGACATCCCAAGTCAACCATAGGTCCTCTATAAACAAGGCCTATATTGGGTACTTCTAATTTGAATTAATGGAGGGGATACCACTCTCAAATTTAATGAATTACACACCAAACACTATGTTTCACATCAATTAGGAACACCGATTTCTAATAAAATTAGATGTCTTGGAAACTACTTGCCCACTGTGATGGAGGACTGAACAAAATTTACAATGAAATGTCATTCATGCCAAGTTCATGAAAATTTCATCTACCACCCCCATAGTTACTCCATGTATCTAAGTGCTATTGAATGTTTTCCATATGGGGAATGGATGTGTGGGACCATACCCACCAGCCAAAACTACTAAATTTAAATATACCCTCATACCTACCAACTTATTTTCCAAATATGTAGAAGTTACACCCATCATAGAATTCGGGGAATGAAACATTTTTATCTTTCTAAAAACTAATATTATCAAAAAAATTACTGTCCCACATAAAATACGTAGGGAGAACAACATGAATTTATGTTCTACTAAATTGGAGAAATTATATCAGATGTATGGTATCAAGACCAACCGTTCATCCCACTACTATTCAGTGGCTAACAAACATATAAGGGACTTCAACAAGTCCATATCCAATATACTCCAAAATATGGTAGATAATGGTAAGAATTTTTGGCTAGATAAGCTCTTCCATGCTCTGTTGGATTATCATACCATCACCCATACTGCTACTCAAGAAACCCAGTGTTCATTATTATATGGTACAGAAGTAGTCCTGCCAATCAAAGTTCAACTTCCCTCTCTAAGTGTTTAAATTTGTGACTAATTTACCATATATGAGAAATACTAGAAGTGGTTAGATGAATTAGAATAGATCAATTAAAAGATAATATATACCATGAACCATTTTTATGTTTACCGAAACTGGATTGCACGAGCCTTCAAACAAAAGGCATGCCTCCAGTCTTTCCTCGAAGGAGAAATGGTGTTGATCTTCAATACTACAATGATAATTTGAATGAAACCAAAAATTATAGAACTAAAATTAGAGAGACCATATGTAATATATAATGTCTACTCAAATAGATCATATTACTTAATTTAAATTGATGAAAAACTTATTATAGCACCTACCAATGAAGGGTTCCGGAAGAAATATTTCATGTAGACAAAGGACTATGTTCTAGAAACATGATGTTAAACTATACCAATTCTTCCTAGTTACAAGGAATTAAACTATAAAAACATGTCCTGGAAACATAATGGTAAATTGTACCAACTCATCCATGTTACATGATGTTAATATTTACAAACACATCCTAGTTTCAAGATGTTAAATTGCATGGAATCCATCATCCTGATCTCATGATGTCAAAATGCAGGGTAAAAAGTCCTTATTGTATGACATTAAACTATACGGCTCCAATGTCATTACCAAATGATGTTAAATTTTATAGAAATCATCCCCGAAACATGAAATTAAATTGTTCTTCCAACATCACTACTGCATTATGTTAAACTGCATTCCAAACATGTTATTGTTGCATGATGCAAAACTTCATAACACCACAATGTTATAACTCGAGTGTACATCTCCTTTTTCATTTTTCACATACTATTCCATGATACAAAACAACATTTAGCTTCATTCCCACCCTTTTGGGATACATGGTGACACCTAGACCATGATTCATGGGCCTAGGAGTCATCTAAAAATGGCTCCCTCCTTGCACCTATGCGGAACTAATGCAAGAAGATTTCTTCAAAGAATAATTTATGCCTTGATTCTCACTTTCAATTAGATTCATAGGGATTACATGATCCTATATATTGTTATATCCACCAAATGATACCAATTTACCTTGTGGTACTCCCACATCATTGAGCATTGTGGGGAACCCATGTTGCTCCTTGTTTCTAATACCAAGTTTAGCTCACATGATCTTAGGAATTGTAGTAAGGGATTACCCACACATGAAAGGAATAATTGATCAGAATGGGAGATTTATGGTCTGTAATTAAAAACTATAAAAGTAATACCATGGTCCCTCTCTTCATGACATTAAACTGCATGGTATTTCAAAAACTATGCATGGTTTTATTGTCATTCGCATGGGATATGTAGTGATGTCTAAACCGTCATCTTTGGGCTCAACGACAGTATTTCCATTTATTCACGTCGGTCCGCCTTGGTCCCCACCACATGAAATTAGACTACATGTAACTCCAAGAACTACATTTGGATTTTTTTCTTATTCATATGATACATGTTGTGATGCCCATATTCATAAGTCATAGTTCAACCACCCTAAAACACGTGATTGACCCTTACCCATGCATGGATCAGACTTTCATTAAAAACATTCCCTGAACTACATGTGGATTGATTCATTCCCTTGAAAATATTCCTGGATATCATATCCCGGACCCCCCCCCCAAGAAAAACTTCCTCCACCAATACATAAAATCCCAACTGATGTGGGGAACTTCCAAACATGTTATATTTACAGGGCCACCACAAAAAAAGATAGAGTCCCCCTACACCGTGCATAAATCAAATATACATAGGAAATACTCTAAGAAATATGTATGGTTGTATCCTTATTTAAATATTTTACTTAGTGACACCCGGATCCTACATGTTGGGCCTAGCCATTGCAAACAAATTCCCCCCATCCTCTATACAGAAATACATATTTGGGTAGAAGATTTCAAATATGGATTCCACATCCTGAATATGTAATGAAACTCAGACACCCCATACATATGAGTCAAATCTATATAGGTAGATCCATAATTTATGGTCAATTATATCATGGATGTTTCTTGTGTGTCTAGACACATACTTTCCATTCACTGGACTCAACACCATGGGAATATAAAATCTTTAGGATCCTCCATGGCCATCCGAAATTGATAGTCAGTTTCATGAGGAATCCTCTACATGACTATGCACAATATGCCCCAGTGTCTCTGTATAAGTTTCCCAAAAAAGGACCGCCAACAATGGAAAAATTAATCCTCATGATAGGTTTTTCTTAACTATTTATGCCCTAATGGATCCCATGACCTACATCATTCCTCTCTTTCTAAGAGACCCTAGGATTAAAATTCATGTCTTCCTTCCCGTACATGTTTGGATCATGCTAGAACCTCATGATCCAATTTACCTTCTAGTTACTCACGATTTACATGAAAATTAGTCCCCACAACGTGACACTATACTGTTATGCCACTATCCTAACCCTAAAAAATTAAAATTCATGGGAATTTTTTTAATTAAATGACATTAAACTACATGATATCAAACACCTAGGTTTGTTTGACTCCATAGAAATTCCATGATTCTTACATCCTAATCTAGCCACCCCAAAATTAAAAATAACCCTTTTCTTTGTGTGGTTCAAACTCATATAGGTAGTTTTAACTTCAATATTTAAGTATAGATTTACTCCTGTCTTTATAAGATAAAAGGTGACATGCCAAAATCATATTTCAAGTACATCACTAAGACTTAAAAATCCCCACTATCATTGTGTATGTGTCAGATCTACATAGGAAATTTTAGACACAATATAGTGTTCCTTTTTTCTTACTCCCAGGCATAAAATAAATCTACATGGTGGAGTCCAATCTGAGCTTGGCACCACTGGTATGTTCACATTCAAACAAGACCCCACTCCCATGACTGATCTATATCTTCATGGGAGGATATGATATGGGTATTTCCTTACCAGAAGACATTAATATACAGGAAAAATGTTATATCTTTTTCATCAGTCAGTCCCAAAAAAGGAAACCTCCCCACCCTAGCATGGAAAAAACGTGTTAATCATTTTCCTTGGGAAATTGTGACATGAAATGGATTTTTCACATTTAGGTACCTTTCTTCCATAAATCAAACTTTGTTCCTGGAAAGGTCTATGTCCCTATATCCTTCCATGGGAATAAAAAATGGATGGTCGTTGTCCTAAGGATACCTCTTCTTGGCTATGAACAATATGACCCAGTGGCTTTTCATAAGTTTCCCACAAAATAAATACTACCAACTAGATAAAAATTATTCTTTAAGTGATGCTTCTCATATACGTGTACTCCCTAATAGATCTTGTTCCTAATATCATTCCTTATATTTGAAAACCCCTAGGTTATAGTTTACAAACTCCCCCCATTTTAATTCCTAAAAATGGTAGAAGACTACCATGAAAATGGTGATTTGTTGCTCCTCATTTGGTCAAAACAAAGTGGTAAACCCCAAAAAGTCATTGTTTTACCAAATTAAAAAACACCATGATTCAACTCTCCTTTACAAAGGCCAAATTTTTTTAGGATCTTTCTCTCATTCATGATTTAAATTAAACATAATACCTCAATTATTTTTCGACACCTCTCACTTAACAATCCACACCACATGGTCTTGAGAAATCCAATGTCCCATGAAATAACCATGACTATTGGAATGGGATGGTCAGTGTGCTGAGGACACCTCTTTTTGACTATGCATAATAATCCCTAGTGTCTATGCATAAGTATCCAAAAAAAGGCATGCTAACTACAAAAAAAATCATCATCATGATATGATTTTACTACTTTTATACACCTCAATAGATCCAATGTCCCATATCATGTCTCCTATCCCTAAATCACAAATTAGGGTTAGGAAAAATCCCTTATGCACGTATGAAAAATATCAGTTTATTCTGTGTCAATATATCATATTGGGTCCCTTGCCCCACAAATTTAGGTTCAGAGATGTTCCTCTAAAAACATCTTTATTGATAGACTGACCTGAAAGACATTAATCTACTGATGAAAAGATATGTGAAACTCACCCGGTTGAGTACCTGTAATGGGAACCCGGGGTAAACGACAAGTATCAGCTTGCTAGATCAACACATTGGATGGATTAGGCAAGATTTTGAGCAGTCATAAAACCGATAGAGGTACAAATCTTATTAGGTTGAAAACCCATAAAGGGTGAAAAAGAAAAAGACATTTTATTCATACTAATCCCCCATAATAATGGGATTAGGAAAAAATTAGGGTTATGATGGAAAAAAATAAAACATATAGGTTATTTAATGTGACCCAATAAATTTTAAAGTTAAGGCAATTGTCTCCCTTGGATCAGGAAAAATAATTAGAGCATGCTTTGATTATTTCAATTTTATTACTATGGATTTCGATTCAAATCAATATCTGATGAATATTATCATATTATTAGAAAATAAATTAAAATAATGGAATAGGAAAATATTTTCATTCATTTCATAATGAAAAAGGAACATCCACATTCTGAAGTCTCTTTCTAATGATATTGAGATAAAGAGACGTGGAAAAACAGGACAACCAAAATGGTTACAGTTTGGAGCTAGCCTTTGAGCGGTGGCGTCTCCTTACTATCGCTTGCTAGAGTTTTTTTCAGTTTCGTTCTCTCTCCTCCTCCGGCTTGGCATGGGGCGGGACAATGAAGATATCCTCATCTTGGCATCGGTGGGCTATGGTGAAGGCTGGCGAGGATCTGTTCGACCCCATCAGCTCGGTGAGGGTTATCAAGACACTTCTCCTTTTCCGAAAGCATTCCCTTAGTGGAGGGTCGATCAGGGATTCATATATTCATACGAAGGATCTGACAACATGTATCTGGCTTAATCATCACTACTTAGTGAGTTTCAGGTGCTTTTTTGGTGTCGGAATTTGGACTAGCATCGGCGAGCAATGGGTATGGTAGAGCTGGTTTCCTTCCAAGCATGGATCGATGTTGGCCTCAGTGTGCCACAGAGGTGGATGGGCTCTATATTCCTGCTTCCAGCATCTCACGACTTCCTCTTTGGCCTGATTTTGGTTTTTTCCCATTTGGTGTTGATTGCATTGATGTGGGGGTTGAATTATTGTTTTTCTAGGGGGGTTTTTCTCCACATTGGGAATTTTGTTTGCCTATGGCCTACTATTCAAGGGTTATTGATTTCAAATTATCTTTAGAGAATGCTCATGATGAGGTTTACATCTGCATGTTTTGACTAGACTAAAGTGATTTTCTTTTGGATATTTGAGAGGGTATGGTGGAGGCCATCCGTATCAGCCCGTCTTTGTACGGGATAGCTTTCCTTTGATCATTAGAATGGTGGAAAATGAACTTTATGTTGTTTATGCTGGGTTGGGAATTTATTTGCTGTTTGATTTGGTTTTTTTATTTTGGACCGTTGGGGTAAGGTTTGATGTTTTAAGTCATTGAAGTCGTGTGTCATGGTTTCTCACATTTTCCTTAAAAGTGTTTCTTTAATAAAAAATAATAATTTTCAGTCAAAATGGTTACAGTTAAGCCCAGATCACTCGGTCAGCAAATTGACTACTTCTTAGGGAATACCATTAAGATTTCATTCCAAGGTGATGCTTTACTCGTCCTCATACTTTCCCATTGGAAATATATTTATAAAAGTGGCATTATGATCCCTACCTATCCAATAGATAGTTTTAATATTTACACTTTCTAAAGATAGATGTGCCTCCAGCCTTACAACATGAGCTTCATACTCTTGTAAAACCTCCGTTTTCACTCTCACTTGATCATAAGAATTTGCATCCTTCATCACCAGGTGATGTATCTTAGTGGTAATATCCCATAAATCTTATGTCTAATGATCTGAGGCATTTAATCAGGCAAGGTCACATTCATGAGCATGCATGTCTTCTATATCTATAAAGATTTGGTATGAAAGAAGGTAGAAATACTGAAAATTAAGTCCTCCTATCTGATAAATATCCCATAAAGTGATCCCCACATCACCATGGTAGAAGTGTAAGGAATTGATTCTTGAACACTAATGACTAAGAAGATCCGATAATACCTTACCCGATGAATAAATGTAAAATTGGGAAACCCAGAATGCCTGGTATACGTTGAAAAATTCGTATAGACTTTTGGATTCCAAAAAGTTTGGATGAACCCCAAATGCCCAGGTCCATTCATCAAAGAATGATCCTCTAGATCGTAGAACCCACTTAAAACTCTACCATAGATTGAGGTCAACTCATAGAAGGATGAAAACATATGGATATTTATGAATGACTCAATCCAATGATGTTTCTTAGTCATGATGATTATGATGAGTCCACATTGAGTCATAAAAAACACGATTTCTCAGCCTGATCTATGTATAATTTCTCTTGAAGAATACACATTTTCTATATCATTCCCTCAAGACATTTCTTAGAGAAAAATATGGATTTTTTAATCAATTGGTGGGAGAGGAAAATCATTATGGAGTCCAAAGTTGTAAATAATGAGTTGGATGGAGAGTGGATAAGCCATCATTTATGATTAAAATAGTTCTTTTAGAATACCCTCTTGAGTAATAATGTAAGAATGAAGTTTATATTTCTTATTCTATACCATAGCCACACCTCAAAGATTCATTAATTGAAATAGGAGTTAGATTCATCTTTTTTTGCATCAAAAGTCTATGAAAAAAGTGTTAGCCCCAAAAGATTGTAAAATGACAGAAATTTGTTCGAGTATTGTAATTCTGACAAATGAATGGTTTGTGGAAGAATCCGTCCATGAACTAACTGTTCACGGAAGCCTATGAGGCACTGGGCCATGAAGTTTTGGCCAGAAAACTACTAGTTCATAGAATAAGAGAGCAACACATAGGGACCTTCTACACAAAACACCAAAATCATTGATCACATGACCAATGTTTTTTTTTGTAGATCCAATGTTTGGTTGGCAGATGGAGGTGTCCGCCAAAGGTTTCATTAGGATGGAGCGGGTGATTGAGAGTGGGTCACAGGAGTAATTTTTCCCCAAGAAATACGGTAGAAGAAAAATTACATGGGGACCCTTTATATAGGTGTGACCCCCCCTCTTATGTTCAGACGCTCATACCGTAGACTAACTAAAATCAGGACCACTTTCTACATCTAAAGTGCCTCCCCTTTTTCCGATCATACCCAATTCTGATCGTGTAATTTTTTGGGTTCTGAAAAAATTTCCAATGGATTTTAAATTGCCCCGTGAAATTATAAAAGGGAGGAGACTAATATAAAAGAATAACGGAAGTGAAAAAGGTTTAAATGAGAGAATTATGCAATGGAAAAAATCAAGAACATGGAGTGGAAAAACCTTCATGGATCTCCACTCACCAAGAAGATCTGTTTTGTGAAGATGCTCCTGAATAGAACCATTGGTCAGAGCCAAATGGTGGTGGTTGATTCGAAAATGTGGTCATTAGTGGGATTAGGGAGGATAAATTTCACTTGTTCACTATATCCCTTGTGAACTCAAATGGTCCATGGTAAATGCAATGGAAAAAACATCTCGTTAATGAAGAAAAGTCGTATATGGGAATGAGGTAGTGATTTTCACCTCTTCCGACCATAACCCCGTAGAATTTGATGACTAAGTCATACACAGTCCAGGTAATGTCCATGGGATTCCATAAAAGGGGGATCACGACCTTGTTACAAAGAACTGTACAACCCAATATCCATTTCTTGGATTCTCTATAAATAAGAGTTTGAGGGGATCCAAAGAGGATCTATTTTTAGAGGACCAACGATTGAAGAAATAAATTTAATGATCTGTAGAAGATGAGATCATTTGACAATTTCCTATAGGTATAGATACCATCATATTACATTAAGAAAGAGAATAAATTTAATCATGGTAATCCACAAACTGAATATCCATCAAGATCATACTTCATGAGAGGTGTAAAACCAATTCCCCCTCCACAACTAAGCACCCCACATAGTAAAACACTATATGGATCAGACCTTGCACCACATATTAATTCACTATAGGGAGTAATGCGTCCCAACATAGAAATATGCTATGTGGATGGAACTTGTCCCCTACATTGTTGAACGCTATGAAGACTCCACCCAAGACTACATACCACAATGGTATGCGGCCAACACCCTTGCCAACGTAGCAACATGCATCATGTAAGAACACATTCCTCACATGAGAACCTTCCACATTAGGGTGGGGGACCCTATTACATTCTACTCTCCATCCCTGATCTTTACCTTCCAACGTATCAGCAGTCCTGATGTCGACTCCTCCAAAAACCATTCCAATGACGTTATTCCAAGGACTTTCCAAAGCTGTTGGACCCATATGATAAAACCATTGGGTGAACTAGTGTGTCCTTTTGTGTTTAAATACCCATGGTGAGTAGAGAAATGTTGGTTATTCCATGATTAAGTCTAACCCCATTAATGAAAATAAGTTTACATTCCCATGGTAACACGTGGTTCGACATTGGGATACTCAAATGAACCTCACCATTTTGACAAGGAACATGATACTTATCCCCTTGGAACCATGTTCTATCCACTCCCATTGAGGTAATCATGTATCCTTTCTTATAAGAGGTCACACTTATGATCCTCTCTTTCATCACCCTATAAATATCAAGACATGTGGCCAAATATTACTATAATGGATATGAAAAAAATAGGGCACATGCTCATTCAATGATCTTTCTCTATACCCATGGGATCTAGTATCATCAATCAGTAGATGAAGTGGGATGAATGATATTAATATCCACTACCACCACTTGTTTCTGACACCGAGCATGACTCACTTGGGCATAGAGGATGGTGGAAATCATTACATCTGCATTGTTCAAAATCATGGGCATTACCTATAGATGTAATTCCCAACATCAATCCAAATAACATTCCTTATCCATATATATATGACCCAACATTAATACAAATAATGGTCCTTCTTTATAGAGGCAATCCCCAATCATGCTTCCTTGGGCCTCCTTTAATGTGTAAGTCCCAACTCAAGTCAAACTATGAGAGATTTGATTCTTAACTAACTGGGATACGTAGGATGCCCCCCCCTGAGGTCCAAAACCAATATCCAAATAATCATAATGTTTTTTGAGATACATCCCCAGTAGGTTCACATCCATAGAGGATGCCATATCCCGTAGGGGTAAATTGGGGTTCTTCGGTATAATTCCCACACCACCCTCAGCCATGAAACCATTCGCTTTTGTGTCTGTGCCACATGATGTTAAACTGAATGGTTGGGTCCTTGTCGCATGACCATAAAAGATGATGTGTCCAGTAAAGAGACATTGAAAAACATGTATTTTTATTCCTCTCACAAGGATACATAGGAATCCTATATTATGTGTTTGATCTCGACATCAAAACAGCTCTCATCCCCTAGGATTAATATAAACTCCAGAGTGCCATCCCATATGGCATGAAACCAGAACAATCTTAGATAATGACCAAATCAATCCTAATTCATATATAAAATGGTAACATTTATGAAAAACCTCGAATACATTAAGATCATTCTATCAATGTAGAATCTTAGATACATCTAGATGATTCTAAAACCATTCATAATCATGATTAACTATGACCCCAAAGACATACCATGATCACATTATTTGGAATGAGAAAAGGATTCATGAACATATGAATATATATTAAATCTATAAGAGAGTCTTATAATATGAAATATTTATACTAAAAGGTAGATATGATCCTGAGTTTCAATCCTCTCAACCATTTTGAGTTCTTATGTTTTTTTTAAAAAGTCACCCAATGAACACTTACCTTTGGAAAAAAGTTCAAGGAATCATGGATATTAGAGCCATTTTGGGTTTTTAGCTCTGTGAACAAACCCATTGGAGACTATTGAAGCTGTTATAACTGATAGAAGTGATTTTATACCAATTAACCCCTACAATCAAACTGATGGGATACTTTCCCCATCGGGGAAAAACAATAACATCATCAGGTCAAAACAGAAATGGTAAACCCAATATGAATCACTTAACAGTAGAACCTCTTCACCAGATAAAAATTATATACCGCTTAGTCCCCTTAATACCATTTTGTTCATCTTCAATAACATCTTTGTGTGAAATAAGACATATTAGGGTGTTCAATTTGTTTGTACCGCCTTCTAGGGTTTTTATGGTATTTTAGTGTTTTAGTGTCTTTTAGGTTGTTTTAGGGTCGCTTACATTATTTTATTGGGTTTTATTTCTTTTAGGTATTTTAATATTTTTTATTTTATTTTAAGGGTGTTTTGGTATTTCAGAATCTTTTAGCAGATTTTAGGGGGGTTTTTTATTTTTTATGTTTTTTGGGTTTTTAGATTTTTAGGGCTTTTATGGTTTTTAGGATTTTTATGGTTTTTTTAGTGCTTTTATGAATTCTTATGGATTTTAGGGTTCTTAGTCATTTTAATGATTTTCAGGAATCTTATATGGTTTTTAGGGTTTTTAGGCTCTTTTAGGGGTTTTATGGTTCTTTTAGGTTTGTATAGTTTTTTAGTGCTATGTAATGTTTTTAGGGATTTGTAGCTTTTTTGGAGTTTTTAGTGGTACTATGGTTCTATAGGGTTTTATTGGGTTATGAAGGGGGTTTTGGGATTATTTTAGGTTTCATTGTTTTTAATGGTTTTAATGATTATTTAATATTTTCAAGGGATTTGTAGGGGTTCATGGGTTTATAGGGTTTTTCAGTTTTTTTGGTATTTTTTGGCCTTCTTGATTTTAGGGATTTTAGCTTTTTTATAATATTTCTGAGTTTAATGGTGTTTATAAAATAATTTTAGCGTTTTTAGGGGTTTTTTAGTTTTTATATGGTTTTTTGTGTGTTTTCAGGGTTTCTAGTGTTTTAATGGTTTTTTGGGTTTCAGGATTTGTATTGTTTTTATTGGTTTTAGGGTTTTGGGGGGATATAATGTTCTTAGTGTTTTAGAGCTTTTATGATCTTTTAGAGTTTCTTTTGTGTTTTAAGGAGTATTATATGGTTTTCGGGTTTTGGGTTTTTAGTGTCTTGAAGGATTTTTATGTGTTTTAACGGTGTATTGGGGTATTTTGGTTTTTTTAATGTTTTAGGTTTGTTTAGGATTTTATGTTTTTTTAGGGTTTATTGTGGGTTTTTTGGAGATTTTATGGGATTTTAAAGGTTTTAAGGGTTTTAGGGACTTTTGGGGTGTTTTTAGTTATTTTATGTTCCTTATGGGTTTTTAGGTATTTTAGGGTTGTTTATGGGTTTTATGGTCTGTTATGGGTTTAAGGGACCTTTAGTGTTTTTAGGGTTTTTAGGGACCTTTAGGGGCTTTAGGGTCCATTAGTTTATTATCTTTTTTATGTCCTTTAAGTTTTTTAGGGGTTTTTATAGTCCTTTATTTTTTTTACCAATTTGTGGTTTTTTAGGGGTTTTATTGTCTTTTTGATGTTTTTATGTATTTAGGGCCTTTTATGGTGTTTTATGGTCTTTAGGATATCTTTGAGTTTATTTAGTGTTTTTTACTTGTTTTTTGGGTATTTAAGGACTTTTAGGGGTTTAAAGGTTTTTAAGGGTCCTGTAGGGGTTTTTGGTTTTTTAGAGTCATTTAGCGGGTTTTCATGGTTTTAAGGGTTTTTATGGTTTTTAAATGTTTTTCGGGATTTTTGAGGATTTTTAGGGTTTTTAGGGGGGTTAGGGTTTTTAGGGGTTTTAGGGTCTTTCTAGGATGTTGGGGGATTTTAGGGTTTTTAAGTGTTTTATTTTTTTAGGGTTTCAATGGGGTTTTTGGGTTTCTAAATGTTTTTATCCTTTTTAGGATAATTTTAGTGGGTTTTAGGGTTTTTTTATTTTTATAGTTTTTTAGGGTTTTATGGTTTTTTATAAATATTTTGGAATATAAGGTTTTAAGTATTTTTATGTATTTTTAGGGTTTTAAGGTATTACAGAGGTTTAGGGACTTTTAGTGTTTTATTGGGGTTTTATTGAGTTTTATGGTTTTTAAGGACCCATTCAATATTTTATGATTTTTTACCTTTTTAATATTTTTAGAGGTTATAGGGTCGTCATTGTATTTTTAAGGGTGTTAGGGATTCTAGGAATTTTAGGGTTTTTGGGTTTTTATTGAGTTTTTAGGTTTTTATGGGTGTTATGGTTTTTTTTATATTTGGGGTTTTATGTAATTTAGTTATTTTTTGGGTTTTGGGGGTTTTTGTGTGGCTTTTGGGTGGTGGGGGTTTTTAAGGGTTTTAGGTATTTAGTTGTTTTAGGGTTTTATTGGATTTTTAGGGGTTTTGGGGGTTATGGATTTTCTTTTGGGTTTTGGGGAGTGATTAGTTTATTTGGGGATTTTAGGGATTTTATGGCCTGTTAGGGTTTAAGTTGTTTTATTGATTTTTAGGGTTTTAGTATTTTTTTCATTAGTTTTTTTAGTTTTTTAGGACTTAGAGTTCTTATAATTTTTAATGATTTTTATGATTTTTTTGAGATTTAGGGTTTCTGTTGTTTTTATTGTGGTGTTTAGGGTTCGACTATGTTTTAAGGTTTTATGGATTTCATGGGGTTTAGGATTTTTAGTGTATTTGGTTGTTTTGGGGTTTTAGGTTTTTTAATTTGTTTAAAGTTTTATAGGGTCTTTTTTGGGGTTTTAGAATTTTTATGGATCTTTAGGGTTTTTATAAGTTTTAGGGACTTTTATTGATTTCTTAAATATAGGGTGTTTTGGGGGGTTTTAGGGTCTTTTGGGGTGGTTATTGTTTTAGGGTCTTTTGGGGTGTTTTATTTTTGTAGGGGTTTTTATAAATTTTAGGGTTTTTTAGGGTTTTGGGTTTTTCATGTTTTTAGGATTCTTATTTTTTTATGTATTTTTATGTTTTGTTATGAATTTTTGTGGTTTTAAGTATTTTTATGGGTTTTTTCCATGTTGGGGTGTGTGTAAGATTCTTTTTCAGGTATTAGGGTTATTTTATGATTTTTAGGGATCTTTAAGAGAATTTAGGGGTTTTAAGGTTCTTTTATATTTTTTCGGGTTTTAAAGGGGTTTTTGGTTATTGTAGGGTATTTTAGGGTTTTATTGGGGTGTTTGGGTTTTTTATGGTTTTGTAGTATTTTGTAGGGTTTTATAGGGTTTTATATAATTTTTATGGTTTTAGGTCTTATTAGGGGTTTAAATGTCTGTACTTTTTTAGGGGTTTTAGGGATTTGGAAGGTTTATTTTGGGGGGGGGAGGGTTATGGGTTTTAATGTTTTTCGGGTTTTAGGGGTTTAATTTTTTTAGGTTTTTAGGGTTTTGAGGATGTTTTTTGAGGATTTTCGGTGGGTTTTAGGGACATTTTCAAGGTTTTAGGTTCCTTAAAGGTTTTAGGGGTGTTAGGGTTCTTTATAGGTTATTTATGGGTTTTGGGGTCCTTTAGGTTTTTAAGGGTTTAAGTGTTTTCAGGTTCCTTTATTTTTTCTATGGGTATTTAGGTTCTTTAGGGGATTTATAGTCCTTCAGAGGTTTTAAGGACCTTTATGAGGATTTGGGGTTCTAATCTAATAAGTTTTTTTTGATAATTCTGGTGTCTTTTAGGGGGTTTTATCAAATTTTAGTGCATTTCAAGGGTTTTAGGGTTTTAGGGGTTTTTAGGTTGTTTTAAGGAATTTTGGGGTCATATACGGGTTATTTAAGGTTATTTTGGTTTGTTAGGATTTTAATGATTTTTTGGTCTTTAAAGGTCTTTTATAGTTTTTAATATTTTTTAGGGTTCTAAAAGATTTTGGTGTGTTTTGGGGACTTTTAGAGGTTTCTAGGGTTTCATTGGGTATTTAGGGTTTTTAGTGTTTTTTGGTGTTTTGGGGGGTTTTAAGTTCTTTAGGGTTCTTTAGTTTCTTTAGGGTTTTTTAAATTTTCTAGTGGTTTTAATGTATTAAGGTTTCTATGGATATTTAGGGTTTTTAGGTTTTTATGATTTCTAGGGGTTTTACTTTTTTAGATTTTTGTTCATTTGTAATGGTTTTATGGTTTTTTCGGGGTTTTAGTTGTTTTAAAAAAATTTAGGTTTTTCGACAGGTTTAGTGATTTTTATGGCTTTTAAGTATTTGTAAGCGTTTTTAGATATTTTTATGGTTTTTATTTGATTTTAGGAGGTTTTAGTAATTTTAGTGGTTTTCATAGAATTTTTGGGTTTCTGGGTTTTAGGGGGTTTTAGATTTTTGGGATTTATGGGTTTTATGTTGTTTAGGTTTTCAAAGTTTTTTACATAATTAGTATTTTTTATGGTTTTTTGTGTTTTACGATAATTTTGGGTTTTTTGGGTATTAAATGATTTTTAGGAATTTGTAGGGGTTTAGGGGATTTTAGGGTGTTTAAGGTTTTTTAGGGTCTTTTTGTGTTTTTATAGTGTTTTAAAGGTTTTTAGTGTCTATTAGGGGTTTTTATATTTTTCTAGGGGTTGGGGGTTTTAAGGTTTTCTATGTTATTTTATTGGTTTTGACGGTTTTTAGGGTTTTTTGGAAGAATATGATATCTAGGGTTTTAAGGTTTTTATAGTTTTTAGGATTTTTGGGGATTTTTTATTTTTTTGGGTTTTAAGAGGTTTTAAAGGATTTTAGGGTGGTTCTGGGTTTTTGGGTTTTTAGGAGTTTTATGGGATATTAGGGTTTTGTGTGGTTTTAGGGTTTTTAAGGACTTCTTTTGGTTTCTAGGGTTGTTATGGTTTTAGTGGTTTTAGTTATTTTAGGGCAAGTAAGAGGCGAGGGTCTGGCTATTCCCCCCCCCCCAAAAAAAATTTATTAGAAAGAAAAAAGAGACCCAACAGACAAGGGAGGGGATGGGTCAAACGACCCACACCCAAAAACCCCTTACAACCCATGATGAAAAAGACACCAATAAAACAAAAGCTAAAAAAGTAAAAGCACACAAAGCCAAGTAGCCACCACCACCACCCAGCATTAACAAGCATCCAACATCTCATAGCTAACCAACGACCAGCAATCAAACTCGATCAGCAATCTACCTCTAGAAGAAACACGATCATAAACCACAGCTTCACCAACTCCCAGCTCAGCAGAAACCAGCATCCAACATCACAATTTCCATCATCCAGCGCATTCTAGCTTCCAGCAGCACCACATCCCATCATCACAGTAACACAGCATCAGCAACACATCCAAGACAGCCAGCCCCAGAAACCAACATCAACAAAACTGAAATCGCAACCACTCACAAAAGCAGCATGAAACCACAGCATGATCACCTTAACCAAACGTGGCCATCATCACCTCCCCGCAAACAACAACCAGCAACTCCATTCACACCATTTCCAGCAACTAGCAAGTCCTCCCCAGAAGGATCCACTGCCAATGAAACAAGAACCAAGAAGAAAACTCCAACGAGTGACAGAACCAAAACACCAACAACAACAAAAAAATCATCACCGCCTCCATGCCGACCAGCACTTATTAACTTGCAGCTCATAGAGCAACAACCAGCACATCCTAACCCATCTTCAAATAAGGAATCACAGCTCAGCAACCAGCAGTAATGGTCTTTGAACCAAATAGCTTTCAGCATTCCACATCTCATAGCATAGGAAACCACATACCACCTGCAATTGCACAAAAATCGCCAAACCCATCTCAGTAAACCTAGAAACCAGCACTCATACATTACTTAAATCACAACCAAGCAGTAGGAGAACATGGAATTCCAAAAGGACCGACCGAGACTAGAATCAACAAACTGCCAGAAACCAGCACTCATTTATTTCATTATTGTTTTAGGGTTTTTTCAGTTTCTTTAATGTTTTTATTTTTTATTAGGAATTTTTTTATTTTTTGGTATTTATGTGGTTTTATGGTATTTAGGTTGTTTAGTATATTTTAGAGGTTCCAGGAGTTTTAGGGGTTTTGGTGTTTTTATAGGGTTAAGGTTTTTAGTGAGTTTAATGGTTTTGAAGGTTTGTTTAAGAATTTTTTAGTTTTCTTGTGGTATTTATAGGTATTTTGGGTTTTTAGGGTCCTTCTAAGATCTTTTAGGGTTGTTACGGTCCGTTTTTGGTTTTTAGGGTTTTTAGGGACTTTAGTATTTTTTATATTTTTAGGCTCTTTTGGGGTTTTAAATAGGTATTATGTTTTTTTGGATTGTAAGGTTTTTTATAGTTTTTATATTTTTTAGGATTATTGGGATTTTCATCGGTTTTTACTGATTTTATGGATTTTAGGGTTTTAAATGGTTTTTAGTGTTTAGTGTTTTTTGAGATTTTTATTGTTTTATGGGTTTTTATGAGTTTTTAGTATTCCTTAATGTATTTTAGGGTTCTTTTTTCGTTTTTATCTTATTATAGGTTTTTTCTAGGGGTTTTTCTATTTTTATGTTTTTAAGGGTTTTAGGGTTTGTAGTGTTTTTATGGTTCTAAATGGGTTTTTATGATTTTTAGGTTTTCTTGGGAATTGTCTGATTTTATAGGGGTTTTGGGATTATTAGTGGATTAGAGGGGTTTTAATGGATTTCATGGGTATAGAGTTTTAATGGTATTTAGGGTTTTATGTTTTTTTAATTTTTTTAACAGTTTTTTTTGTTTTTGAAGGGGTTTTATTGGGTTTTCGAGTTTTCGGGTTTTAATGACATTTCATATTTTATGGGTTTGATGGTTTCATATGGCTTTAAGGTTTTTATATTTTAACTGTTTTTAGTTCTTTTTAGTGTTTCTAGGGTATTTCTTGCGTTTTTTAGTGTTTTTAGGATCTTTTAGGGTTTTATGGTTTTTGGTATTTTCATCTTTTCACGGTCTTTCTAGTTTTTAGGGTTTTATGGGATTTTTGGGTCTTATTTGGGTTTTCAAACTCTTTTTAGAGGTTCATGAATTTTATATCCTTTTAGGGTTTTAGGTCCTTCTAGATAAATTTTATTTTTTAGGGGTTTGAGGGGTTTATAGGGTTTTGGGTTATTTAGGGTTTTTAGAATGTTTTATGGGCTTTAGGGGTTTTCTGAGGATTTTTAGTCTTTTTTATAGCGGGGGTAATGATTTTTTGGGTTTTTCGGTGTATTAGGGGGTATAATGAGGTTTTTTGGGTTTTTATAGCTTTTTTTTGGGATTTAGGGTTTTTTGAGTATTTAGGGTTTTAATGGGTTTTTGAGAGGTTTTGGGGAATTAATATCCATTTAGAGTTTTAATGTGTTTTCAGTTTATTTAGTGTATTCTGTGTTTTAGGGGATTTTAGTGTTTTCATGTTTTTTAGGGTCATTTAGGGGTTTTATATTTTTTATATTTGTTATGTTTTTAGGGTTTTATGGTTTTTTGTGTATTTAGTGCATTAAGTATTTTTAGTGTTCATAAAATTTTTCAAGGGTTTGTAGTGCTTTAATTTTTTTATTTTTTTAATTTTTTTGTGTTTTTTATATGGTTCTTAGTTTTTTAGTGGTTTAATTTGGTTTTTAGGGGGTTTTGGTGGTTTTTGGTAGTTTTGGGGTTTTGTGGGTTTATATAAATTTTAGGGTTTTTAGGGATTGTGTGGTTTTAAGGCTTTTTAGAAATTTTGGTATTTTTATGGTCTTTTATGATTTTTATGATTTTAGTGTATTTGTAGTTACATAGCATTTCTATGTGTTTTAATGGCATTTTTAGTGTTTTTATGCATTTTATGGGTTTTTGGGATTTTATGTTTTTTTCGGTTTATGATTTTTTTAGTTTTTATATTTTTAGGGATTATTATGGTTTTAATATTTTCAAGAATTTTTAGGGTTCTAAATTTTTTTTAGGTTTTTAGAGTTTTTTATTTTTAGGGGTTTTTATTTATTTTTCATATTTTATATTTTCTATATTTTTTAGTTCTGTAGGATATTTTTAGAGTTTTTAGGTTTTTTATGGTATTTTAGTGTTTTTTGGTTTTCTTGTGTTTTTTGGGTTTTTAGTGTGTTAGGGATTTTAAGTGGTTTTAAAGGTTTTTTAGAGGGTTTTCAGGGTTTTAGGGCCTTTTTTGTTTTTAGAGTTTTTAGGGGCTTAACGGGTTTAGGGATATTTGATTGTTTTTAGGGGGTTTTAATATTTTAGGGGTTTTATGTTTTATGGGGGTTTTAATAGGGTATTAGGGGTTTTAGATTTTTTAGAATTTTTAGATGTTTATGGTTTTTAAGGAATTGGGTTATTAAGGGTGTTTTAGTGTTTTATGTTTTTAGTTGTTTTAGGATTTTTGGGTGTTTTTAGGTTTTTTTTGTGGTTTTAGAGATTCATTATGATTTTTAGGGGTTTAAGTGTTTTTTTGGATTTATGGGTTTTATGTCTTTTGTATTTGTTTTTGGGATTTTTGGGATTTTTGGGTTTTTAAGGGTTTTATGGGTTTTAGGGGTTTGGGGGTTTTTTCAATTTCAAGTTTTCATTAGTTAGTTCTATGGGTTTTAGGGGGTTTTACGGATTTGGGGTGTTTTTAATGGATTTTATGGATTTTTAAAGTTTATATGGTTTTTATAAATTTGTAGGGTTTTTAGGGGATTAGGGCTTTTTTGGTTTTAGAGTTTTTTAGGTTTTTTGGATATTTGAGGTTCTTTGGAGGTTTTAAAACGATTTTATTTATTTTTATGGTTTCATGGTGTTTTGGTTTATTGGGTATTATTAGTTTTTTACGGGGTTTTGGGGGTTTTAATGATTTTTAGGGTTTAGGGGTTTTAGGGTCCTTTATGGTTATTAGGTTTTTTGGTGGGATTTTATGGTTTTTATGGTATTTAAAACTATTTAATTTCATTTTAGGGTTTTTGGTTTCTTTTGGGTTTTTAGGTGCTTTTAGTGGGTTTTAGTGTTTTAGGGTCTGTTAGTGTTTATAGTGGTTTTATGGTCTTTTAGGGTCATTAAGGGTTTTAAGGGGTTTTAGTGTTTTTTGGGTTTTTTCTGTTTTAAAGGCCTTTTGAGGTTTTTTAGGTTTCTATTTTCTTTTATGTATTTTGGTTTTTAGGGTCCTTTTGATTTTTTTAGAGTTTTATGGGTTTTTGAGGGTTTTCTAGGTTTTCTAGGTTTTATTGATTTTAGGTTTTTGGGGTTTTTTGTTTTTTTGTCGGTTTAAGGTTTTTATGGTTCTTATGGTGTTGTTAATGAATTTTAGGGTCTTTAGTATTTTTAGGGTTTTTTCATTTTTAGGGTATTATGGGATTTTTGGGTTTTAGGGATTTTAGGTTTTTATAGTTTATTAAGATTTGTATGGTCATAGGGTTTATTAAAATATTTTATGTTTTTAGTGTATTTTATGGGATTTAGGATTTTCTGCGTTTTTGGGGTTTTGTGTCTTTTTATGATTTTTAGTGTTTTAGGGCCTTTAGGTTATTTTACGAGATTTAGTGTTTTTATTGTCTTTTAAGGGTTTCTATTGGTTTTTTGGGTTTTTTGGATTTTCTAGGGTTTCTATGGATGTTTTTGGTTTTTGGGTCATCTAGGATTTTCTATATTTTTAGGGTCCTTGATGGTTTTTTCGGGTTCTCTAGGTTTTTAGGGATATTTACTATTTTTATGGAATTTTATGGAATTTAGGATTTTAGGATCCTTTGGTGTTTTTAATATTTTTGAGGACTTTTATTGTTTCTAGGGTTTCATGGAGTTATTTGTTTTTTAGGTTTTTTAGATATTTTTAAAGACTATTTGGGTTTTAGAAAATTTTATGGTCTTTTGGGGTTTTAGGGGGTTTTTGTCTTTTAGGATTTTTATGGTTTTTAAGGGGGTTTCTTTTGTGTATTTAGGGTTATATTTTTTTTTGGGATTTTTGGTTTTTGAACAGTGTTTAGGGTATTTATATCTTTTTAGGTTTTTATTTTTTTTAGGGTTGTTATGGTTTTGGGTGACTTTTAGTGGTTTAGTTATTTTTTGTGGGTTTTAGGGGTTTTTTCAGTTTTTAGATTTTTATAGATTTTTTGGGTCGGTTAGGATTTTCCTTGCTTTTTAGGGGGTTTAGGTGGTTTTAGAGGTTTTAGGATTATTTGATGTTTTTAATGGTTTTGGGTTTTCCAAGGTTTTATGGTTTTAGTATTGTTATATTGTTTACAGATTTTTAATGTTTTATTGATTTTAGGGTTTTTAGGAGTTTGAAGGGTTTTTTGGTGTTATTTTTTTTTTTAGTTTTTTTAATATTTTTTGGGGTTTTTAGAGTTTTTACGGTTTTTAGTTCCTATGGATTTTTATGTATTTAGGCTTTTTAAGGGGTTTTTTGGGTCTAGTAGGGTTTTCATATGTTTTTTATATCTGTTATGGTTCTTAGTGTATTTTAGGTTTATTTTCAGTTTTAGGGTCTTTTGGTGTTTCTGTCTTCATTTATGGGTTTTATGTGTGTTTTGTGTTTTTAGGAATTTTTGGGGTTTTAGCCATTTTCCTATTTTTAGTGGATTAAAGGGGTTTTAGTGTTTTAGGTGTTTTTGTGTTTTTAGGGTTCTTATGATTTCTTGTCTTTTTGTTGTTTTTAGAATTTTTTAGGGTTTTTAGTATTTTTATGATTTTTAGGGATTTTTATGGGTTTTATGGGTTTAATGGGTGTTTAATATTTTTAGGGTATTTATAGTTTTTATCATTTTAGTTTTTTTAGTTTATTTTGAAGGATTTTGAGCGTTTATTTGTTTTCTCGGTATTTTTATTGTTTTTAGGGTTTTATGGATTTTTTTTGGGATTTTCATGAGTTTTTAAGGGTCTTGGGTTTTTGGGATTTCAAAGGGGTTTCTAGGGTCTTTGAAATTTTTTTGGGGGGTTTTGGTGTTTTTGGGTTTTTAGCGGTTTTAGGGGTTTTAAGGGGTTTTAGGAGGTTTTAGGGTTCCTTAAGATTTTTGGTGTTTTAGTGCTTTTGAGTTTGTTTAGGCTTTCTATAATTTTTATTTTTTTTATGGTTTTTAGTTTTTTATGTTTTTTTGGGTTTTATAATGACTTTTCAGGGGGTTTAGTGGTTTTAGAGTCTTGAAGGGATTTTTTTAGGTTTTAATTATTTTTAGCCTATTTGAGGTTTTTAACATGTTTATGTTTTTTAGGGGGTTTATGGGGTTTTAGGAATTTCTTATTTTAGATTAATTTATGGTGTTTTATATTTTTTATGGTTTTAGGGTTTTTAGTGTTTTAGTATTTTTTGTTTTTTATGGTTTGTATGGTTTTGATGTTTATTTGGGTTTTGTTGAAGTTTATGGTTTTTATAGGTTTTTCATCATTTTCAGGGGTTTTCCAAGTTTTTAGTGGTATTCATGCATTTTAAGGATTTTGGGATTTTGGGGTTTTATTGTGTATTTTGGGGTTTTAGGGTCTTAAATATTTTTCATGTTTTTATTATTTTTTGGTTTTTTGACTGATTTTAAAAAGTTTTATAGAATTATGGGTTTTTAGCGATTTTAAGAGTTTTAGGGGTTTTAGGGGTTTAGGGATTCGATGGCTTATTAGGGGTTTCAGGGTTTTTTTGCTTTTTGGGGTTTAAAGGTTTTTTAGAGTTATTTGGGTTTTTTAGTGCCTGTTGGGTGTTCAGGGGTTCATTGTTTTAGGTAATTTTTGTGTTATATATATTTTTATGGTTTTTGTGGATATTTATGGTTTTACGATTTTTACGGGTTTGTTAGAATTTTTTATTGTTTTTCATAGATTTTTATGGGCCTTAGGGTTATCATGGTTTTATTCATTTTTTTGATTTCTTTTGGATTTCTAATGATTTTAGGGTTTAAGTGTATTTTACTGTTTTAGGTGTTTAGGTTTTTTATATTATTTTTAGTAATTTTAAATAATTTCTAGGAGTTTTTGGGATTTTTAGTGTCATCTTGGGTTTTATAGGGTTTTTATGGGTTTTAAGTTCTTTTATGGTTTTGAGGGTTTTAGGAAATTTTAGGGTTTTAGGGAATTTGGGGTTTTTAAGGACATTTATTGTATTTAGGGATTATAGGGGTTTTTTATTTTTATTTTTGGATTTTAGGGGTTTTAGGTTTTTTTTGGGTTTTTAGGGGTTTTGATGACTTTTTTTATTTTAAAGGGTTTATATTACTTTTAGGGTCCATTGTGGTTTTTATGGTTTTAATGGGTTATTCAGTTTTTTACGGTTTTTATGGATTTTATTTTTTTTAGGGTTTTATGGATTTTTATGTTTTTTAAGATTTTTAGGGGTTTACAGTTTTCAAGGAATAGAGGTTTTGTTTTGGAATTTCTAGGCTTTCTCGGATTTTTAGTTTTTTTTAGTGATTTAAGGATTTTTAGGGATTTAGGGGCATTATGGTTTTCCATAGATTTTTATGGGATTTAGGGTTTTATTATTTTCTTAGGGGATTTTCTAATTTTTAGGGGTTTAAAGGGTTTTTTTATATTGATTGGGTTTTTAGATATTTTATTTGTTTTAGGACTGTTTTAGGGTTTTTAGAGTTTTTAGGGGTTTTAGGGTTTATTTTCGTTTTTAGGGTTTCTACGTTTTTAGGGGGTTTTAGGAATTTTTATGGTTTTTAGGGGTTTTATGGGTTATAGGGGGTTTAGGGATTTTAATCTGTTTATGTTTTTTTAGGTCTTCTAGGAGTTTAAGGGGTTTTATGGGTTATAGGGGGTTTAGGGATTTTAATTTGTTTATGTTTTTTTAGGTCTTCTAGGAGTTTAAGGGGTTTATGGGTATTTATAGTATTTGGGATCTTTAGGGGGTTTAGGGTTTTAGGGGTTTTAGGATTTTTGGCTTTTTATGTAATTTTATTATTTTTTGGGGTTTAATTTTTTTTGGGGGTTTTATTGGTATTTACGGATATTATAGGTTTTAGGGTTTTTAGGGCTTTTAGTGTTGTTGGCTTCGACCAACACCTCCTTATTTTAATGACCCCTAATCAGGTTTATACTTTTTTAATGAATCTCATTTTTTATGTTATTCAACTAGTCTTATATAGAAACATGTAAAAATGGATATGTATGGAAGTTGCCTTGAATAAATACACTATAAAGATAATCTACAAACTGTAAAGGTAAGGTGACCATGTAGTACTGACTGCAAGAACAAAATTGCTATCATACGCCATGTTGTTTGTTTTATACTATATGTGTGTTGAATTTCAAGTGAAAAATTGTGGCATAAACCTACTTTATGTGAAACAAATGTGACCAAATTATGGAAAGTACATACATGAGGAATAAATCTAGATTATATGTGAATGATGGTGCAATTTCTCTAAGTTTTGTATTGACTGGATTTGTTATTATAGTGACAACATGAGGAGAGTACCACCGCAAGAAAAAAAAATTTACCACGAGGAGTGCACCTACTATAAGAATAATAGTACCTACCATGAGATGAAGATTACCCACCATGAGAAGAATAGTAACTAACCTATAAAGAGATATACATACCATATGATGATATAAATCATCCATATAAAGAAATTATGTTACCATGATTAGTTCCCATGCCAACTGACCATACCTAGTAAATATGAATCAAAGTTTTCATTCCTTAGTAAATACCAACCTTCCATGTCTATCCTAAGCAATAGAGTATTTTAAAATCTCCAATGACATTTTTTGGAGAATTAATTTTAGAGTCAAGGTAATTAAATCTTCAATGAATGTTTTTAAACGACTACTTGGAGATGGAGTTCTCTTTAAGAAGAAGAAACACTCGTGAAAAATGGTGGTGTGTAATAAGGTGATATAAGGAGAATAAAAAACTAAAATTATGTTAACCTATGATATATATAGGAATAATTTATAAAAATATCTGAAACTTGGTTTTTCTAAACCTTCTGTGAAATCATGGTTGAGCCCTTTCAAAGGAAAATTCATGGATTCCAGAACAACCAATGCTGATCAGACTGAGCTTCAATGAATGTTCACATTATTTATTATTTTATTTTTCCTATTCTATCATAACTTTAGATATGTGTTTTATTTTACTTGTTTATCTATAAAAATATACTATTTGGTTGTATTAGTGAGAATGAGACACTCTCTTTAATTTATTTTCATCTATACTTCCATATAAAACTATGAAAGATTCTATGTAGCCTGGAATCCCCACGTGTAATTGATTTTAATTTTCATTTATAATGTAGAACTATGGGGATGAACTATATCTTAGTTATCCTTGTGTGATGTTATGTAAAACCAAATATGGGTTGGAGATTAGTGTATTTTAATAGTAAGCTACATGGTAGAGGAAGATTTCCAAGTGGATGGGATCGTGTATCAACTTAATATTGAACCCCTTGTTTATATATACTGTTCTTTTATATATTTTTCATTACTGAAATTTTAAAATAAACTAGTATATATTTTCAAAATGTAAATATAAATACATTATTTTAGTAGTTAAATATTATTTTTGTTTTATATACTATGTTTTAATCAATTATATCTATTTAAAAGGTTAGAAGGTGTTTTCAAACATACATTTAACTGAGTTGTAATCAAACTTCTATGAAGCTTTATAAAATATAAAATTATATATTTATATTCATTTAGTTAACTGGTCATATTTTATAAATTTTAGGATTCATTTTTTTAAATCATTTTAAGGGAATCTTTCATTTGAAACTCAATTCAACCCCTCTTGCTTTATCCACTGGGACCAACATTTAGTGTTAGAAATTTTCGAATTAATCTTATCTATGATCTAGTTTTATCAGAAGATATTACAATTTATATTAATTCTATTTTTTTAATTTATGTATAATAAAATTAAATAATAAACTACTACAAACCAGTAAACTTAATTTAATTGAACTAACTGTTATCAATGGAATATCAAAATTTAAATCCGTATATATAGAATGGGATTTGATATTTGGACCATTATTGAGGAAAAATATGAAAAACCCAATGTTGTATGATCTGAATTGAGATATATAACTAATGATACATATGAATATAATTATAAATCTATGAATTCATTAATAATTTCATTAGAAGAATATTAATTTAATTAGATGTCATCTTATTATACTGTTTTAGAAATATGAGACACACTGGCTGTTTCTCATGATGATACTTCTAATGTCAAAGAAGTGTGTCTAAATAAATATGTCATTAAAAATGAAACATTTAGAAGGAAAATTGTTGAATAAATTTTTGACTTGTATATCAGGTTTAATGATATTTTGAACATGATTCATGAACATGGGAAGAAAATCACAGAATAATATAAAGTGATGTGACTTCTAAGATGTTTTCCTAATAGGTTCAAAAAAATTTATTTCTATTAGAGAGTACTAGGGCATCATCCAATTACCATTAAAAGATATTATCAGAAATATTATTATGTATGAGTTGGAACTCAATTTAAATAACAAATAAGATGATGAACCAAAGATAAAATCAGTCTCTTTCAAGACTTTAGACTCAAAGTTGACAGAGAAAATCAAAGATGGTAGTTTGAGTGAATGTGAATCACCTGCTGATAGTGATGATAAAATGCATCAACTAGCCAAAATATTAAATATGATATAAAATAATAAGAAATTATTCAAGAAATAAAATTACTGAGGAAAGTATGAAAATATAGGAAATTGGAGGAAAGATTGGAAAAAGGATAATTCCACTCATAAGATAACCTTCTATGAGTATAAAATAAAAGTACACATAAAGGTCAATTTTACCAAGATAAAATATAAGAAAAAGTTTGAATAAAATTGTAAATATAATGAAATGTATAAGAAAGTGACCTGAAGAACATTTGAACATAGCTCAAGAAATTCTAACTCGAACAGAAATGAAATAAATGACATGGAAAATATGTGTTTCATGATAAACTCATTTAAGGTACTTAATATTAATCATGTTTCTCCTTTTCTGATTTTAAATCTTTTTGAGAATGAATATAGTCATAAAAAACTAATAATTTAGGATTGAATTGAATATTGAAATATTCTAGAGGAAACATTATTCGGGCATGAGGATAAGTACACAAGTTTAAAGAAGAATATTTCTTTGTTTACTAATTTTAAATCTAATTTTATTGTAGAAAATGGAAAAATAGTTAATTATTAAAAGAAAATAATGATGCTAAATTTTCCATAGAAAAACGTATGATGGATCTATAAATATTAATTTTTTTTTGAGAAACTCTTATAAGGATTCATGGAAAATAAACCTCACCAATGTATACCACTGGGATTGGTCACCAACTTGGAAATATGAAGATTTTTAAAAACAATTTTTGTCATAGTTAAAGTTTCTATATTTCTAAAACTAGATATTATTCTCCTGGACCTAATAATGATTTAATTTATAAAAGTTTAATTTTTTTTATAGGAAAATAGTTAAACAAATTTGGATTCCTAATTCTCTTATTATAAAAATTTATAGACATAAAAAAATATGGTTATCCAAATATTTTTTATTTAAACTTTTTTATAGAGAATCTTTGAGAAAATTACCTGTAAGAAATAATGAAATATAGATAGTGGATGTTCGAGAAATTTGGTTGGGGACTACTGAAGCTTCAATCATCTTATCAATGTAGATGGTGGACATGTCCCTTTTGGTGACAACACTGAAGGGATGATAATTGAACATGGTCAAATTGGTAACTATAGTACTATTTTGATTTCAAAATTTTTATTTTTAGATGGATTAAACTACAGTATACTTAACAAATAATAGTTTTTTAAAATGGTTTTTTTATAAAATTTAAAAAAAAATCATGATTTATGATTTTATGAATGTTTTAGTTTTTACTAATTTTCATATTAACAATGTTTTTGTTTTTTATTAGCAATTTTTTTCTCAAAATATTTATTATTTAAGTTCCTTTCATAAAGAGTATTTGATTTGGTATATAATACAAGTCCATTGAAATATTCACTTAAATAGGAAGCCAAATAATAAAGGATTTGTTGAATATCTTGATAAACTATTATTTCCAAAAGAAAAATCTTGTAACCCATGTCAAAAAGGGAAAAAAATAAGAACTCTATCAACCCAATGAAATAAGTTTCAACTTATCAAAAGTAATAGTTGGTTCACATGGATTTTTTTGGACACTCTATAGTTTCTAGTTTAAATGGGAATCACTATGCTTATTTTCTAGAAGATTAATTTTCAATATAAACATAATTATTATTTTTAGATAAAAAAAGTTAATCATGTTCTTATTTTTTTCACCTATGTAAAATATACTTAAAACCATAGTGGAATTTATATTAATACCTCATGAAGTGATCATGGATTTAAATTTGAAAATTATAACTTATAATATCTATGCTCACAAAATAGATATAGTAACAATTTTTATCCTAGGACCGCACAGTATAATGGTGTATTATAAATAATCAAAAAAACTATTTAAGAAATTGTTCAGACCATTCTCACTAGGTATGATTTAGCTGTTTACTTTTGGGTAGAGGCTGTGAATAAAACATTAAAAATTATTTGTATAATTTTTATTGAAAAACATTTAAATAAAACCATAGATTATTTATTTAATTAGAGAAAACCCAAATTTATTTAAGTTTTTTTACTACAAGGTCTTCATACACAATATAGAGGATAATTTAGACAAGTTTACATCCAAAAGAGATGAAGTAATATTATATAGTTATTAATCATTTAGTAAATCATACAGGGTATTAAATAATAAAACAAAAAGTGTGTAAGAATATGTATATATCAGATTTTATAAAATATATCCACATGAGCCTAATACCTCTATAAAAACCCTTGAGTACAACCTTTCTAATTTTAATATCAATGAAAAACCTAGTGATTGTTCTATGAAACTTTTTGATAAATCACACATCATATATTTGATTGGACCTAATACTATAGAATATAATTAATTATAAAATACTTGAATTCATAAAACAATTAGGAATTATAGATACAATACCTTAGATTCCTTTCTTGGAGATATGGATTTAAAAACCAAGTTAATGCCTATCTTTGAAATCATTTTTAACATAAATCTTTTTTTCACATATTCAACCTAAGTACATCACTAAAGAAATAGATGATGAGTTATAGGTAGTATCAATGAAAGACAAATTTAATCAGTTTGACATAAAATATTTCTTGGAACTAGTATATATATTTAAATATTTCATGACCATTGGCACTAAGTTTTTATTTAGGAATAAATTATATGATTCAGGAACTATAATTAGAAATAAAGAATGACTTATTGAAAAATAGTATAATCAAGAAAAAGGTATTGAATATGTGTAAACCTTTGAACTAGTAGCTAGACTTGAATTTATCATAATTATTATTACCTATGTACCACATTAGGATTTAAAATTATTCAAAATTTACATAAATATTTAATTCAAAAATGGTTGTATAATTGAGGATGTTTTTGTGGAAAACCACCTAGATTTTCAAAACCCTCATTTTCTTACCTATGTAGACCTTTTTTTATTCCAAATTATATCAAATGTAAATAAATATTGAATTCTTAAATGGTCATATAATTAATGGTGTTTTCTGGATAACTCCCTATATTTTAAATCCCTCATTCTCTAAAGTTTGTATTTATGTTAAAAAAGTTCATTAAACGGTTTAAAGTAAGCTTCTTGACCTTGGTATGATAGTCTCAAATCATTTGTGATCCTTATATATTTTACTAATGGAATAGATAACCCTACTTCATTTATTAAAATAATTTCAAAATACGTTTTAGTTGTATAAATATATGTTAATGATATTGTTTTTCGATATTCAAGAAATTATTCATGTAGAAAATTCTCATAAATGTTGAAAAATAAATTTTAGATGAGCTCGATGGGTGTGGCCAAATTATTTTTTGGTTTTTATATTTTTTGAAAAAAATAAATAATTATTTGGAATCAAATAATGTACACTAACGATCTCTTATTTTTTTTGTTATGGATATCACCAAAGGTAGTGATACTCCCATTAGTACAATCTGTAAATTGGTTCTAGATGAAACTAGGAAACCAGTTCATAAAAATACTTATAGAGGTATTATTATAAGTTTATTATACTTACCATATGACTAAATATTATTTTTAGTGCCTACATTTTTTTTCATATTTTCAATCAAATCTAAAATAATCACATTTAATTGTTATGAAAAAAATCAATACCTCCAAAATACTACAAATATAGGATTTTTTTTTATTTTAGATTATATATATTTTATTCGGTTAGATATACTGGTGTAGATTTTGGGGGTTTTATGTTAGATAGAAAAAACCCCTCCAAAACATGTAAATTTTTGTACATGTATCTAGTATCTTGGTTTGGTAAAATGAATAACTCTATTATATTATCCACTACCTAAGTTGAGTAAAAATCTATAGGTGGTTGTTTTGTACATATTTTATAGTTTAAACACACATTACTAGACTATAAATATCGATCTCAACATGTACCTATAAATTGTGATAAATATAATGTAATACATCTCTCGACGAATCGTTTCTCCCATTCAAGTAAAAAAAAATTGGAATAAGACATCACTTATTGAGAGATCATTTTTCAGAATTTGATATAACTATTTAATTAATTAAAACTAAAAATCATATTTCTAATATATTAACAAATCAATTTATTATTATAATAATAAACTATAAGAGTCAACAATTTGGAATGATAAACAGTGACTAATTCAATAAATATTATTTTACCCTTTTTATTTATTTAAAATCTTTTTATAATTTCTTAATTTATATTTATTTCACCTTTTTCATGAAGAAACCATGAGGTTTATCTCACATGATCAGTTATGTACCCTTGAGTTATTGTTAAAATGTTTAGTGTACCTATTTTAACCAACTGTTCATATGGTCAGTATACGTACTTTGGAACTTAACTTATGCAGTCATTATACTAAAGGTGGAAATTTTTCTTCACTGGATAGTATACCTACTCTGACTGTATGGTTAGTATACCCAAAATTCCCTATCATAGTTACCCTAGACATTATATGTAAGTAAATTAATTTTTCTGATGTAAAAAACATTTTTATTTTCATTTAATTTGTAAATTTTATCATAATGTGAATGCCTAGTGGAGTAATTGAAGAAATAGGGTGTATAAGGATTTTATGGAGCCTAGATCCTGAGTATTTGGAGGAGGTATATGGGTCATGTTTTGACATAATTGTGTGGGGTGGCATGATCAAATGTCCAAGGCTACACTGTTTGATGAAATCGTTAAACAAGGGCCGCACGACCATGCATGTTCTATAAATTTTTTCGCATAGGAAAAATGAACGGTATACACATGGTTTAAATAACCATGCAATAGGACCATGCAAGGAAGTATTTAGGCAGATCTAGATGATCTATTGGAACATAGCTTGGATAACCTTGCGGCCAAGCCATGTGACACTATTTTTGAAGGGGAAATTATCATTTTCTCTCTCCTTATTAAAATTACTTCATTTATTTCATTCTTACTCCGGTGGAATGAACCTTGATTTTTTATTATTAGAGCTTCACTACCAGGTTTTTGTGTTATTTTAGTATCTAATTTCTTGTTTTTGGGTTTATTATCTTATTGGAAATATATAGGCAAGTTATTCATTTCCTGGGATCCTTTCCTTATTTTCATTTCTATCGGTGATTCTGTTTTCATGCTGAATCAAATTCTCTATTTTTTGTAAATTCATCTATTATTTTATTTTCATCTGATATGGATCGAATCATAGGATAAAACTAGACAATTACTCATCTATGGCCTTACAGTAGGTGGTATATATGGTTTCCCTTAATTTTGTGTTGTATACACCTTTTTTTCATTGTTCCACATGCCATTCATTCTAGGAGTTGAATCCTAAATTGATAAATACTTAAATTAAATGTATAAATGATTTTTGAGTCATTTTTGTGACAACCGTTTTCAAAGTTTGAGGTTTTTACCTCATCCTAAACCACCTTTGTGGTGGGTTATTCCATTTTATTGTGATTATGAAACCATTGGGCTATATTGAAATATATATATTAATGGGAATTGAATATGGTAAAATGTTATTTGTTAAGGGATTTATGTAGCTAATTGAATCTTGTAATTTCTATATGAATGTTATTTAAAATATAATCCCTTGTATTGTATATGATTATAAAGAGATTAGTGAAATTATTAATTGAATGATTAGTGAAATAGTTATGATGAAATTGGAGGGTTCGATGTGTGCTACCAATAACCCATTTTGATTCCAAGGACATTTATAATCCATGTATTTAGATTTCATAGATGTCATGGAAAATTATAATCTATGGATATGACCCGCAAGTATGAATTGAAGATTTCTACTACTTGGATATGGTTACTTGTTTTAATTAGATTTTTTGGATTCAATGTACATTTATACTCCTAGGATCAAATTTACTTATTTCACTAGATTCCTTGTACATTTTTAATCCAAGGACTTGATAACTCAATCTATTTGGATGACTTAGAAATCTATAATACTTGGATAAAATGACCATTAGGATTCATTGGAAATTTTTACACCATGGATTCAGATTACATGAACTACTAGGATGACTTGTATATTTATACTCTTTGGATTTGAACAGCTCGGATGCCTTGTAAATTTCAACTCCTTGGACCTGGTTTAATTTCTTACTTAGATTACAATGATGCCTTTGAAAATTATACTCCTTGGATCTGATTTAAATAAAAATGTTGGTGTGAAACTTCTTTTCATGTTGTAGTCTATTAACAATGTTTGCGATTTTCTATAGTTGGACCATATGATATTGTTTATTGATCACAATGAGATTTTATAGACTATACAATGTCACCTATATTATTATTACTTGTACTACGGTTATATTTTTACATTGTTTCATTATATATACACAGACTGTACTACATATAGACACTATTGGTGGTGGCCTATTGAGTGTTATCTGACACCTTGTTCGGGCCACCATTTGGTACTTTGATATACTTTATGGATATAGGTAGGGATAGGGGAAGGTTTCTACATGGTGATTCATGACTTATTGATTCACAAGACAATGACATAATAAGACTGGTCAATAGATTTTGATTCTACTTAGGGACACTCACTTTTTTATTTTTTTGTGTTTTGACACATGTATTATACTAGATGTATGTTTTCCATGTATTTCATATCTTTTGGATAGAATTCCATGATCATCATCTGTATATGACATTTCTCGATGAGATTACTTGGTTATTTATTTGATGGATTCCTATTCTTCATTTGGTTAGTTTCTTGATATTATTCCACTATTGATTGATATGATTATAATGATGGGATACACTTTGATTAGTAGGGTATAATCTCCCCATTTTTCTACAATGGACCCTCAGTAGCCTCTAGCGTATGGGGAGGTATGCTTGAGAACATGTGACCCACCAGCTCAGGGCACTATTTAGTGGCTTCCAGGTCACAATTACATAACGTGGTATCAGAGAAATTTATTTTATTTATCGTATAATTTGGTAATATTAAACAAAATATTAGGAATGTTTTTGGATTTTTTTATGTTCCTATTCATGGGATTTGTTATCCAACATATAGTTAAAGGGAAAATTAACTTGGATGGGATATGGTGGTCTGGTTTATGCCTATTATTGTTTATATTACTTCACAATTTGGTGACAGAGTTGATTTTTATCTTTTCTTATTACATATTTTTAACTGCATCATTATATGGTAAGGAATTATTTCATCATGAATCATCATAGCCACATTTGAATTTATATGTCATGCATTATTCAAAGCTACATTTATAATACCATGTGCATTTCCTGTAGAATGTTTTGATGCCTTTGTTTTTATATCCATAAAATTATTCTCATATTTCATGTAGTGACATTATAAATGAGTGGTTGTGATTAAATGGAAATAATTAATCAATTTATAAGGGGTATGATCCCTTAAAAATAGGAATTAGAGATCCATATTGTTAAACGTCTAAAATGAAAATTTATTTATATATAATAATAATTTTAAATGGACTTGAATTCTAAAATGAAATAGTCACCATTAAATAGGAATTCCAAACTAAATATACGGGGTGTTTTCCTCTATAATTTTAAATTAACACACTATATACTATGAAATTGGGCTCATAGTAGAGAATGTGGCCTTAAAATGACCTTTGTAGCTGGTAGTTGGTAGTATCTCATACCTTTTTATGGTCTTTAGGACAGTTGAACTATCTTTAGGATAAAAAAATGGGTGTGAATCATGATTATTAAGGCTTTTACCTATCCTATTTGAATATTTGTGACCTTTTGGATAAAAAAATATCTTATGAGGTGTGTAGTGGGAATTTATAGAGATATTCCCCCATCAAGGCCTCCAATTGTACAACTGGATAGTGGAGAAGGCCATTTTACTTAGGTGGAGGTCCATGGGCTACCAGTAGAACCTCTAGCTATGAATCTTGTGGTGTTATCCATTATAATATATATGGGTGTTGAAGCTTAGTTTGAAGATGGATTCTTACATTTTATGATGAGTACTCAAGGAGAACCACAACCTACCATGATTATCAAAGAGTTGAATCTTACGTTCCAGTAGCTACATCTACCCACGTTTTTTAGGACAACATACAATAGGATGATGATTCGTGGATATAATCCATACTATTAAAATTTAATCATATCGAGACACATATCAATATGAGATTTAATATCTCCACATATATGCATCGAGTATCCCCCAAGAGATGGTGGGACATGACTGCTCAGACATATCATCATCAAGATAAATATTAGAGGGATTTCCAAACAACCTTCTATGATTATTTTTATCCAAATACACTAAGGGGTGATAGATCCAGAGTGTTTTTCCATTTGTAGAAGGGTTTCTTATTTGTCATGGACTATTATGCCTAGTTTATAGGGATCTATAATTTCTCACTTATTTCATTAGATTAAGAGTTATAAAAATCTAGGAGATTTTAGGATGGTATTATAAACAAAATTTGGCCAAAGGTGAATGGTTTTTCTCATACTACCATCTCAGAAGTATAATATTATGTATTGATTATAGAAGGTAACCCGATGGAAGTTGAGGGATCTGATCATATAGGATCATCTTCCCAACCCAGTGCCTCAATGTTAGGTGGTAGGATGTGACATTTTTAGGCCTATTATGATGGGAGTAACATCCAGAGATGATTAATGGTAGCTCGGTTTTCATTCATCATCATGGAAGGCATTGACACATCATAACCTAGTGTGATAAGAACACAGTTGAGTGTCGTGATTGTGGAGTGATGGGCCATCTACCATGGTTTTTCATGAAATTTCCTCCAACAGCCATTAAGAGAGGTTCTACACCGACTCCATGTTCTGGGGCAAGTTCAAAAAATTCTCATTAGGTAGGGAGATAGTGTGACCAACTGATTATGCCAAGGTGGTGATTAGGGAAAAGGAATGGAGACACCAGTTTTAAAGAACCAGCCGAGTATACCTGCTCAGGGTAGTCATTCTATATCTTAGTATTGAGGATTGTTCTAGATGTATCCAATGTATCTAATGTCTAAGTATCATAGTGTGGGCCCTTCTACAATGAGAGATACTATTATAGTATCTTATGCATTAGATCTTCTCTTATCTATATAAGAGCTTCTATTTCCTTCTTATTTGTAATTTCCGTAGAGATCCTTGGGGTATATATTCATTTTTTCCATGCAATGATGACACATGATACCCCGTTGAGGATGTGATTGGATAATGTGCACTAGTTAAGCGATTTCACCATTGATATTGGTGGGTGTCACATCATGTGGGGCCTCTTTTTCCTTGATATGACATGGTTTGAAATCATTCTCGAGATGGTTTGGAAGGTCCCCTATCATTCTTATTTTGATTGATATCACTAAAGGGTCACGTTAAGACCCCCATAAAGAATTTTTTTTTCACAATGGTGAATGGGATTTCTAAAAGAGTCAAGATGGACCTAAGCATCAGGGGCTGGGTTGGATGATAGCCCATATTTCTAGTTTATATTTTGATGATCCAGGAAAAAATCAATCATCATTCCCTCTAGTGTTTGATCATTTCATGTATTTTTTCTCAGATGACTTTTTAGGACTACCTCTTGGGAGATAGGAAGGGTTTTCCAACAGGATAGTTCACATAGCAACACTCATATCATTTCCTTCTTAAAAGATGACTATTACTTAGTTGAAATATCTCAATAGGTAGTTAGAAGATGTAGAATAAAATGGGTTTATATGACCCAATAATTCTCCATTGGTGTCTCTAAACGTTTTTTACAAGAATAAGGTTGGAACACTTCATGTAAGTGTAGATTACTCGAAATTGAGCATGTTTACGGCTAAAAATAGGTAACTTTTTTCTGGAATAGAAGATCTCTACAACCAGATCTGAGGATGTTGAGAGTTATTAATTATTGATATGAGATTGGGTTATCATCATATGTGAGTTATACCATCATATTTACCATGTTCAATATTATATAGAAGATATGTCTTGTAAGAGTATTCATTCATGCCGTTAGGTCTCAAGAACATTGCAACATTTTTCATGTCACTAATGAATTTGGTTTTACATCCATATATGGATTCACTAGTGGTGGTGTTTGAAGATGATATCTTGGTGTATTATCACACTTGATGCTACCATGTCAAACATCTTGAGATCATATTGGATCCACTAAGATAGAATTAGATATATGATAAGATCAAAAAGTGCCACTTTTGAATAGATAAAATTCACTTCTTGTGTAATGTTACCTCACAGATAAGAGTTTTACTTGACCCAGAGAATGTATGATTTGTAGTTTCTTTAGAGAATCCCAATAGCATCATTGATATATGGATTTTGTTGGGGATATACAGTTATTATAGGAATTTCATATTGTAATTATCACACATAGAAGCACCTCTTTCAGGATTGTATAAGAAGGATGTGATGTTTATATGGTCATAATCCTATAGGTATCCTTTCAAGAGTTAAAAGGAATACTGAAATTAGTGTTGATCCTAATCCTGCCAAAGTTGGGTATGTGATATATAATCTATTGTGATGCATCAAGTATTGAGATATGATAAGTTTTGATGTTGGAGGGGTCATTTGTGGCATACATTTCTCATCACTTGAGGCCACATGAGAGGAATAACCTGATGCATGATCTTGAGTTAACCAATGTTTTTCATGAATTGTGTTTTTGGAGGCATTACCTATAGGGTGAGATTTTTTTGGGGTACACACACCACATAATTTTTCAAATACATCATTACATAGTAAGGATTGAGTCATAGAAATTGAAGTTGGGTCGAATAACTATAGTTTTTTGACTTCATGATTTCTTATATTTCCATAAATGGAAATGATGTTTCTAATACACTAAGTATGAGGAATAAAAAACAAGATGTTTATGAGGATAGTATTGAGTGGAATCATATGGACCTATTTTTAGAGATGCACATACAGGTGTAGGATTGTTACGAGAATACATTTCACCCATATTTGGAAGTTACTTACACTCTTCTTGAGAGGTTGAAGATTAGATAGTTATTATATTCCTAGGTCTTGGTCCTACGGGAGAGAATTGAAGGTGAGGACCTGCCACTTAGTTGGACCATTGGTGAGGATACAATTCTTTATAAACATGAGAATTTATGGGTTCTTGAAAATATTTAAGAGGAGTTTATGTGGGATTTCCTTGCATCAGATTGTGTTTTAAATCCTTGTTATACCAACATGTAACAATACTTAATTCCAAAATTCATGTTCTCAGGGATGAAAATATATAAAGTTAGGTTTTTTACTCAGTGTTCTACTTATTAGCTAGTGAAGGGAGAGAACTACTGTCCAATACATATTTTAAATCCATTTCCATTTCTTTACTATAAATAGGATGACATCACAATTTATTTCATGATAGAAGTACCTAGATCGCCTTGGGGAAGTGACACTATGTGGGTGATTCTAAACATATTGAAAATTTTTACCCATTTTATGCCTATTCAGAAGACTCTTTTATTGAATGTGATTGGGAGGCTCTAAATTTGTGAGATCATATGTCTATACAGGGTTCCATGTTCAATAGTATTGGATAAAGACACTAGTTTTACATTGAGGTTCTAGAAGAGGTTTCAAAGGGAACTATTTTTAGAGGTACTCCAAATTATAGCTTATCACTCATTGGTTTATGGTTAGTTCGAGTGTAAAATACAGGTTTTAAAGGACATTATCCAAGTATTTGTCCTTGATATTAGAGGTTATTGAGATAAACACATACCTCTCACTGAGTTTTCGTATAATAACAGATTCCAAGAGACCATACAGATGGTTCCTTATGAGTCCCTATATGGTAGACCATGTCATTTAACCCTGTACTATTTGGATTTGGATTTCTACATCTTAGTCAAGATATAAGTCGCACACCAATCATCACCATTGACCATAATAATTTGAGGTGGGAGTCATATTTTCTTTCTTGCTTCACATACAATGGGGAAGAGGTGGATTTAGAAAATAGGGAATGAATCACCTCCTTACATATAGTACATTTAGATTATAGAGATAATTGGGATGGTAGGCTATCATTTGTAACTACCTTAGTGGTATCGATCCATGCATGAATTATTCCAGGTATCTCAGATTCACCAATATCATTATAATGCATTTTTTATTCTTTATCCTGAGGAGGTTGAGTTGGAGGTAGATGTTTACTTTGATAAGAATCCTACCTAAATTATCGATCTTATAATGAATGTTCTATAAGATCATAAAATTACTTAGGAACGAGTTCTATATAATTATGGCCATATGAATGAACATATTTGGGATTGGGAGGACCTCATATGTTTCAAATGTATAATGTTATTCCTAGATGATGCTTTACTACCCTTGGAAGGGAAATTCGGTGACTAATTGGTTTATGGGTTTATTATTGTAAGAAAATAGATTTTTTCTATGAGGTATATAACCATTTTATTACCATTTAATTCTTAAATTAGATCCTAATGTTGATTCCTAGGGATATCACATAAGAAATGGGGGTGTATGGGGCATATAAGGAGCCTGGAGCCTGGTTTTTTAGAGATGGTATATGGGTTGAACTATTAGAAAAAACTATACATCACATGCTACATAGTATGGCTTAACTATGTGGGGGTAGTCTTATTTATTGTCAAAGGTCACATATTTTCATGAAATAGTGCAATAGGGTTCTCAATCCCATGTGTGTGCTACAGAGTTTTTAGCATTGGGAAAACACGGGTTCTCCACATGATTTTCTATCAATGTACCCTGAATGTGTGAGGGGGTATCTGAGGTAGAGTTGGGTTCTTGCTTGGTTTGTGGTTTGAACAACTATATAGCCAAACCATGAAAACCAGTTTTTAATGTTAAGATGATTATTTTACACTCTTCTCATTTAACTCACTTTCTATGTTTCTTTAATTATCTAGTGAATAGAACTACTCTATTTTCTCCCGTTGAATCTCCACTCCTAGAATTTTGTGTTGTTTCACCATATGATATTCATTTCAAGTTCTAATAGTCTCATTGGATATCCCTTAGTGAGTTCTTAATTCCTTAGGATCCATTCGTTGTTTTCCATGTTATCGATGATGCGATTTTAGTATAGGATCTTATGCCCTATTTTTAGGTTTCCATATATTATTCTATTTTATTTTGATTTGGATTAAATTAGTGATTGAGAATGGATGATTACACCACTAAATGCTTAATTTATGTGGTCTATACCTGTTAACATAGCGTTCAGTTGTATGTACCTTTATTCATTATACTGTATGATAGTCAATCCGACTGTTGCATCCAAAATTCATAAATCCTTAAAATAAATGTTGAAATAATATTTATAACATTCCATGAAATCCTTCATTTAGGTTGGAGGATCTAAAACACAACCCGAACCACCGATGTGGTGGATGCATTCCTTTTACTATGATTATTCCACTCTTGGGGTGTGTTGATCTGTATTTAAATTAATGATAATTAAATATGGTAATAAAGTGAATTGTTAATGTTTATAATAACCTTATATGTCATTGAGTTTTTTTATGATTGGTATGGATTGTATAATCCATTGTATTGTGTATAATTATGATGGTATTGGTGAAATTATTAGTGATATTTTTATGATGAAAATGGAGGGTTTTCAGTTTGGAACCAATGACCCATTAAGATTCCATTTAGTTTTCTACACCAAGGATATATCTTACATAGATTCCATGGACATTTATACTCCATTTTTCTAACCCCCAGAATGCCTATGGGATTTCCACTCCTTGGATCCAATTACTTGTTTTAATTGGATTATTTGGATTTCTTGGACATTTCTACTCCTTGGATCTTATTTACATAGCTCACTTGGATTCCTAATAAATTTCTACTCCTTGGATATGATTTACTCAAACTATTATGAAGACATGTACATTTCTAATCCTTTCATCTGAACCCCTAATATGCCTTGTAAATTTATGCTCCATGGATTTGATTTATTGTTTTACATAGATTAATTGGAATCCTGGTAAATTTCTATACCTTGGATCCAATTTACTTGGAAATTGTTGGTCTAACCCATTTTTACACAACATATACCATTGATGATGATTTCCTAATTTTATAGTTTTCCCTTTTTGTATGGTTGCTTAATCATAGTGAGATTTGATAGAAAAGATAGTTTTAATTCTATTATTATTATTTTTAATAATGTTATATATACAAACAATTTCATCTTATATACATAGTCTAGACATGTTATAGACCCCATTGGAGGTTTCCTACTAATTTTGATCTCACACACTCTTCATGCCATAATTTAGTACATAGATTGAATTTATGGATGCAGATAGGGACATGATCATTTCCCCAATTGGATATGTACGAATTACTGATTAATAGAAGCAAGGGAGTATAAGACAAGGTTTTGGATTATTATGTTATCTAGGGATAGTTTCTTTTTGGTTTTTTTACTTTCGACACATGAATTGTACTGGATGTCTATTTCCATGGATTTCCTTTCTTTTATATAGTTTTCTATTATCCTAATTTTTATATGACATTGATGGATATTATTATTTGTTTATTTATATAATGGAAGTTTATTCCTCAGTTGTTCAGTTACATGATATGCTCCCACTATTAATTGATTTGATCATACTATTTTTTTACACTCTGATCATGAGTGTATAGTCTTCCCAAAATTCTACTTTGTTCCCTCACTACTTTTTAGTATCCTCTTTCATATGGGTAGGTGCGCTTTATTCCACATGAACCACCATTTTAGGACACCATTGAGTGGATTTCGAGTCGGGATGTCACAATATACTTACCACATCTATTTTTACATAAGATTTTTAATAATTTAATTTGGGGGGTATTTTGATAATTTATTATTATTATTTTATCCCTAAATTATTTATTTAATATTTTAATTTGAATTCAGACCAACACATATATTTTTTCCAAGAGAAACCCCCTCTTAATTTTTCAACACTTACTTGCTATCTAAAACCTATTTTTTAAGACGTTTACACACAACCTGAATCATCCTAGTTCAATTTTAAATGTGAAAATTCTAAGGGTGAATCATGATGCCGATACCACACCTCCAACTAATTCTCATCTTGTAAATAAATTAGAGAATATAAAATTTATCATGAGTATCATAGATAATATAAGGAATTCACATTTAGTCAATCAAATGGTATGTTCTGAGAAATAAATTGATGAGAAGTGGCTACTATCGAGTTGATACAAGTTTTGTAAAGAAATTTAGAGTCATGTATGGAATGAATGGTTCAAAGAGAACAATAATCCATTTTACCTTAAACTTGTTAAGGATTTTTTTTGGTTTTTTTAGTTTATCCCTAGATAGAAAAGAAACTTCATCAGGATGATAATAAATGGGATGTTCTAGAATTTTTTGAACAGCATTGGGAAAAATATTAGAAGTGCCACATAAGTGAGAATTCAAAGATTATTAATGTTCTTATCCAATCAATAATGCTCATTTTGAGTTGAAAAAATTCACTAAATGAGATGATTGGGAATCTAACCCCTAGAACACCAACATTTATATAGATCAAGGGTGAATGTAGGTTATTAGCTATGTTTATAGAACATTTAATCTATCTAATGTAATTAGATATAAGTATTCTGAGTCATTGAGATTTTTCCTTATTATATTAAATGAAAAATGGATTCTAGATTAACTTGTAAAGGTATGTGGTAAGGTACAAGTATGAATTTTGTAATCCTTATTCAATGTTTTTTTCTCTAACTTTCCCAAAACTCATATCAACCTTATTTGAGTATAAGGGTTTAATACTTTAAGGGGAAGAAAAGTACATAATTATATGGTCTATGCCTATATTAAAGGATTTGTATTCACATAAAAGTTAATTGGAAACCCAATAAGATATAATTTCTAGCTAACCTTGAGAATTTTTAAGATATATTTGACCCTAAGAAATATATTATTTTTACAAGGGAGATATTTGATCAAGGTCATGAACCAGATAATATAGTTGAGTACTGAATGGATTGAGAAGTGAATGTTATAGTGGTTTTTGAAGAAGAAAAATTAGAAGATAAAGAAAAATTATGTGATATTGTTAACCTTTGTGATGAATCTTGGGAAACCCATGAGGGTGATTGGAGACTCTATCCTACTATGTCATTTATAACAACTAACTCTATGTTAACCTCAATATTTCATCAGAAAGAGTTTCAATATGGGGATCTAAATGTAATGGAAGTATCTACTACTGGATATGTGGGTGAACCTAAATGGGATGAACACTGTGACTATGATGAAGATGAAAATATCTCAGATAGAACTATTTTGATAGAAATCACTCCTTGATAGTCTATACCAGATACAAATTCATAGGGGGATAAGTCCCCTGGGCCTTCTTTATTTGGGCATAAACTTCTCATACTATGAGTCTAATTATAATGGAGATAGTCCACCTCAATATGGAGGACCCACTATCCCTTATGTTAAAGTAGTTCTTGAATGATCTTTAATTTCTAAAATGGACACTCAAAAAATAATTGTGGTGTCTCCCTTTTGACCATCAGTAATGTAAAATTTGTAATATCTATTTTTCCTACTCCTTCAAAGAATGTAGAAGAACATGGGAATGAATATGTAGTAGTTCCTATTGACCCTCTGCATTATACTACAAAAATTAATGAAGAATTTGATGATGGTGATAGATTTGGATTTCATTCCATGATATCTAGATATGTGAAGATTTAGGATAATAGAAGGTTGTTGACTTTTGATCCATGTACCTATAATAATATCGTTATCCAATCCATTTCATCTACTTCCCGTTTCTCTAGAGATAATTTGGAAGATATAAAAAGAGATCTTATAGGGATTTTTAAAGAGTTATGTTATGTAGTTTTGAATTTCTATGGTACCAATATGAGAAGAAGATATCTCTAGGATTGTGATTTTGGTCATTTATCGTCTTATAGAAAAATTTAAACTAAATATATATTTACTGAGAAATGAGATTGAGGATTTTTATTAATATTTTTGTTCTTTATAGGATGATATTTTTGATATGATCATACTTCTAGACCAATGGTACTTCAGTTCAGTGTTTTAAGCTTCTATATTTGCTGCTCCACCTCCTTCCTGTTATGTAAAAATATTTTTTGATGACGAGAAAATAATAGTGTTGATATGAGAAGATTTAAAGGTTTATCTTGATGAATTTAATCAAGAATGTGAATCAATGTTCGATGGATTTCATAAACATACTACTCTGATTTTTGTACTAGTGGGAAAAGATTTTGGAAAAGGTGGGAAAGGTAAAAAGACTATAGATAAAGAGATTATATACAACCTTAGCCAAATATTTACCAAATTTAATCTCAAGGATATGTTTATATATTTTGTTGTAGATTTTAGGATGCCTTATTTGACCCAGTATTTTAGGTCCCAAGTGGAAAAGATCAAAGTTCTTACTCTAGTGTTAGAAGCCTTTATAGAAAATAAAGAGGATTATTTCCAAGATATAGACCAGGGATCCAGGGTGGTCCAGGACTTTTCTTATTAGATATAACCATATCTATATTCTAACAATATACTTATTTATACACCTTATCACTTACCTATTACCACATCCCCTACCATTTCGACCTCAAACATTAACCCATTTTCCGGTCTCTTAGATAGTTTGTCTAGTATCCGAGAACAAATTCTAGATATGTATTCACTGGTAACCCTAAATCCACCTCTATACCATAGAATACATATTATATTCTTGTATCTACATCTAAAGTAAATGATAATCCCTTTATTACACATATCCATGATGTTACAAATTCATATTAATATTAGAATTACTAATATGTACACCACTTTTATTTTACTTTGAAATATCTTTTGATATTAAGGGAGTATCCTTATTCATATTGATCAAATATTCCTCTTATTCATTTTATGTGTATTTATATTTTATTCCATAACATATTTTCTACTAAATTTAATTTTTTTTTATCTTAAAAATTGGATTAAAATGTGTGAAGTCAATTTAGTTCCTTGAATAAATTAAGTAATATGGAAACACTTTAAGTTATTAAGAAATATTTGTTTTAATTTATTAAAATATTATTTTTAATGTATTCAATTTATTTTAGATTAAATGTCATGATTTATTATCATAAAAAAGGGGGATATTTATTTCCTCTACTAGAACTCGTTATTTTAATAATCCCAAATAATTTTTATACAATTTTTAATGAATTTTATGTTTTATGTTAGTCAACATTTTTTGGGATAAACATGTAAAAATTGAAAATCCTAAAGGTTACCGTGAATACCTACCATATGAAAAAACCCTACTGATCATGATAGTCATGTGACCATATATTATGGACCACATGAACAAAATTCCTACCATTTACCATGTATGTCTTTCTTGTGCTATAAATTCATTGACGTTCAAATTACCGCATGTGGAATGAACCTATCATATATTGAACTCAAAGTGGCCACATGAAGTTAACTACTGACCAGATGAAGAAATGTAGTTATCATGTAAAGTTATGCAAAATATCTATAAGTGATTCATCTACTACATGTTTCAATATAGCAACCTTATGGTTTTAAGTTTATTTAGTGTTTTAGGGGTTTTAGGTTATTTTTAGTTTTTATATGGGTTTTTGGCGATTTTAGGGGTTTTAAAGTGTTTTTTGTGTAATTTATGTTTTAGGTTTTTGGAGAGTTTTGTATGTTGTTAGTGTATTTTATATGTTTTTAGCATTTTATGGATTTTTGGGATTTTAGTGGGTTTTTTTGGATTTAGGCTTTTTTGGGTTTATGGGGATTTAGTGGCTTTAGGGGATTTGTGGATTTTTATTTGTTAATATAATTTTTTGTGTATTATGGTTTTAATAGTTTTCTATTTTTTAGGCTTTTATGGTTTTACAGGTTTTTAGTTTTTTAGTGATATCAGGTATTCTTAGGATTTATGGAATTTTGGGTTTTTCTGATTTTTAGGGGATATAATTTTGTTTGGAATGTTTATGGTCTTTAGGGTTTTACAAGGTTTGTATTATTTTTTATGATTTTTGGGGTTTATGTTTTATAGGTTTTTCATGTTTATATGGTTTTTTGGTTTTGGCTGTTTTAAGGGGTTTTAGCATTTTTTTGGGGTTTTAGTGACTTTTTGGATTTTAGATTTTTTTCATGTTTTATAAGTTTTTTAGGTTTTTTAAGGGTTTTATTTTTTAGTTTTTTGGGGTATTTTGAGGTTTTTAATGATTATAGAGTTTTATAGTTTGTAGTATCTTTAATTTTTTATGGGTTGTTGATTTTTTAGAATTTTTACTATATTTTAGGGGTTTAGGGGCTTTCAAAGCCATTCACGGTTTTTTGGGGGTGTTTTTTAATGCGTTTATTTGGTGTTTTGTGTTTTTATTGTTATTATGAAGTGTTTAGGGGTTTTAGAGTAATTTTGGGTGTTTTAGGGTTTTTAGGGACCATTAGTTTCTTTTATGGTTTTAAGGGTGTTTAAGATTTTTAGGGTTCAAGTGGTATTTCTAGTTTTTATAGAATATTATATTTTTATTCGGTTTTAGGGATTTTAATGTATTTAATGGATCTTTGTGTATTTTAGGGGTTTTATGGTTTTATGGTTCGTTTATAGATTTTTCGGGGGTTTTGTCGGGGTTTAGCGGTATCAGGGTTTAGAGGTTTTTTGGGTTTTTCTGGGGTTTTATGGGGTTTGAGGGGAAGGGTTAGTGGTTTTTATAGTATCTATGGGTTTCTAGGGTTATTTAGGGTTTTAGGAATTTTATTGGGATTTTAGTTCCTTTTTTGTGTTTCTAGATGTTTTATGATTTTTTGAGTTCTTTCTTCTTTTTTAGGGTTTTAGGATCATTAAGGTTTTTAATGTTTTTACGGTTTTAATTGTTTATGGGTTTTTGGGTTTTTTATGAATTTTTTATATTTTATTATTTTTTAGGGTTTTTTGGGTTTTTTGGTTTTCAGTGTTTTAGGATTTTTTAGTGTTTAATAGTTTTTTGGGGTTTTGGGTTTTTATATTTGTAGGGGTTTAATGGTTTTTATGGTTTTTAGGGTCATTATGATTTTAGTGATTGTTAGGGTTTTAGGGTATCTTATGGGTATTTAAAGTAGTTTTAGGTATTTCAAGTTTTTTCATTTTTAAGGATTTTAAGGGTTTTAAGGTTTTTTTGAGATTTTAATAATTTTAGGTCCTCTTTGGTGTTTTGGGGGTTTTATGGATTTGATTATTTTTATGGTCTTTTAATTTTTTGATTATTTTAAGGGGTTTTAGGTTATATTGCTGATTAGTGTCATTAATGGTTGATACGATTTTTATTGTATTTTAGGAGGGTTTTCAATTTTCCATGTATTTTTGTATTTAAGGGGGGTTTTGTTTTTTAGTGGTGTTTGGGGTTTTTAGGGGTTTTACAATATTTAGGCATTTTTTGGATTTTAGGGTCCTTTTGGGATTTTTTTCCTTTGGTGTTTTAGGGAATTTAGTGTCCTTTAGCGTCTTTTAGTGGTTTATATGGGTTTTATGTCCTATTTAGGGTTTTTAGTGTGTTAATAGTTTTTAAGGAATTTTTTATGTATTTTTTGTATTTTTTGATATTTTTAGGGTTTTACTATTCATTAGGTTGTTTGGATTAATAGAGTCTTTTATGTTAATAGTGTATTTTACTATCTTTTTCAGTTTTTAAGGATTTTTACTGTCTTTTAGAGTTATAGGGGTTTTCAGGTATTTTGGAGATTTTGGGGAATTCATGGTTTTTTAGTATCCTTTAGTTAATATTGGGTATTTTATCGGTTTTAGGGGTTTTAGTGTATTTTTGCAGTATTTAGGGTCTTTGGAGTCTTTTGGGGTTTCAATGGTTTAAGGTGTATTATATGTGTTTTTGGTTTTTAGGGTATTCAGAATTTATGGGTTTTTAGTGTTTTAAAGGTTTCTTGGGTTTTTAGGTGTTTAGTGTCCTTTAGGATTTTATTAGGGTTTAATTGGTGTTAAGGTTTTTTTGGGTCTTCAACTTTTTTACAGTTTTTAGGGGATTCTAATTTTTTTCAGGTTTTTAGGGTTTTTAGGGTTTTATAGTGCTGTCAATGGGTTTAAGATGTTTCGAGGTTATTAAGTCTTTTACATTTTTAAGGGATTTAGTTTTTTTTTTGTGTTTTTAAAGATTTAAATTTTTCTTGTGTTTTTTATGGTTTTAGGTTTTTTTTGGTTTTTTTGGTTTTTTTGGGTTTTTACAATTTTTACAGTTTTTTTTGTTTTTTGGGATTTAATGGGTTTTATAGTTTTTGAGGGTTTTCATGGATTTTGGGTTTTTTGGTTTTTTCATGGTTTTAGGGTGTTTTTGGGTTTTAGGGAGTTTTAGTGTTTTAGGGTCTTTTCCGGTGGTTTTATAGTTTTATAGTTTTTAAGGGTCTTAGGGATTTTTATGGGTTTTAGAATTTTTTATGTTTTTTTGGTCATTTAATTTTTTAGGCGATTTTATGGGTCTTTTATGGTGTTTTTTGGTTTTTCTAGTGTTTTAGGGTCATTTAAGTTTTTATACTCTCTATATGGTTTTCAATATCATTTAATGATTTTAAAATTTTAGGGTGATTTAGGATTTTATAGGGTATTCTGGTATTAATTGTTTTTGGTGTACATTAGTATGTTAATTTTTAAGGGTTTTATGGTTTTTAATGGTTTTTTGAGTATTAGGGGTTTTAGGGTATTTTAGGTTATTTTAGGTTGTTTTGGGTCTTTAGGGTTTTTAGGGTTTTTATGTACTTATAAAATTTTTAGGGTTTTAACGGTATTTTGGGGTTCTAATGTTTTTTTGGTTATTTGGGTATTAGGGTCTTTAATGGTTTTTCCGGGTTTTAGGTTAATTTATGGATTATAGGGTATTTTAGGGTTTTAAATGTGTTTTAGGGTTTTAATGGATTTTAGGATTTCATTGGTTTTTAGGGTTTGTATGGGTTTACGGTTTTTCTGTTTTTAAATATTCTTTGGTCATTTAGGGATTTTTTATTTAAATGTTTTTATGGTTATTTTGGTTTTGTGGGTCTCTTGAGTTTTTTTAGTTTTTTTAGAGTCATTTTCAATTTTTTTGGGGTTTTGGGGTCTTTTAGGGGTTTTATAGTTTTTTGAGTCGTTAAGGGTTTTTAGGGTTTTCAGGTACCTTTAGTGTTTTTAGGGTTTTACAGTCCATAATGGTTTTAGAGTATTTTGTAATATATTTTTTTTCTTACAGGTTTTTTTTGGGTTTTCATGTTTTCTTTGTGGTTTAAGGGTCTTTCTGTTTTTTTTGTCTTATGATTTTTAGTGTTTTTGGGTCTTTTAGGGGTTTTGTGTGTTTAGGGTTTTAGGCTATTTTTAAGGGGTTTGGTGTTTTAATGGTTTTTGGTTTTTATGGGTTTTAGGGATTTTTAACAATTTTAGGTTTTTTTGTTCTCTGTTTCTTTATTTTATTTTTTAGGGTTTTTATTGTTTTCTTAGGATTTTTAGGTGTCTTCAGGGATTTGTGTTGTTTTTATTATTTGTATGTGTTTTAGGAATTTAATGTGTTTTAGGGGTTTTCAAAACATTGAAATGGTTTTTGGGGAGTTTAATGGTTTTTACGTTTATTATGGGTTTTAATATTTTTAAAGGGCGTTTTAGAGTTTCTATTATTTTTTTATTGTTTTTTGATATTTTTATGGTTTAGGGTTTTTAGGGATTTCATGTTTTTTTTTGTTTTTTTATTCTAGGATTTTAGAGATTTTAGGGGTTTTTTACATTTTAGGGTGTCAGGGAGTTAGGGGGATTAGTTATTTTTAGGGGGTTTTATGATTTTCTATGTGTTTTGTTAGGTTTTTGAGGGGTTTTTAGTCGTTTATAGGGGGATTCATATGGTTTTACTCAATTTACAGATTTTTAAGGGTTTTAGAGTTTTTATTATTTTTAAGGGTATGGGGGTTTTACGGGTTTTACAGTTTTTAGGGTTTTTAAGATTTTTTAGAATTTTATTAAAGTTTTTAGGGGGTTTTATGGGTTCTATTGTTTTGGGGGGTATTGTAACAACCCGTGATTTTATGAGAATTATTATTTTTAATTTCATTGATATCTTGTATTGTACGCTATAGCAAAATTAGCTTTCGCTATACGCAACACCGTATTAGCTTGCAGTATACGCAACACTATTCTTGGCTCGTGTTACACATAATTTCAAGTTCGTTTTGTAGGAATTATTCTATGAAAAATTAACTATATATTTTGTTTAATGTATAAATGAAATAATTTTTGATTATGTTTTACGCAACACCAAAGGGATCTTGCACTACACGCATCCTCGACCTGGTTTGCATTACACGCAATCACGACCTTCCTCGATAGCATGTGTAGTATGCAATACCAGATTTCACTAAACAATGATCTATTATTATAATATTATAAACTAGCTTTTATGAAACTTATTAACTACATTTTTAATTTTATAACATTATTATTCATCTTACACATTTTCTAAAACATGGTATGTGAACAAAATAAGTTTTTGGGTAAAATAAGTATTTTTCAAAAAATGCAGTTTTGCCGCCTTTTGATGGGGCGCCCACATTAAATATAGTTTTTGACAGGTTTATAAGTTCAATTATTCAAAATAAAATTATTCTATTGAATCAGGATATAAAAATTTACTTTTTATAAAATTTTCATATTATTCTGATAACATTCATATTTTAATAAATAGTAACAACACACTATATTTTAATTAAAAACAATTTTTTTCATCACAATATTTTATATAGTTAAATTATAATATTTAATGGTTTTAAAGTATGAATAAAATATATTTTTACCATTTGATATAATTTATGTCATTACCATTAATTTTACATTGAATTCATAGGTACAAACATTTTAATCTTTGGCAATGTTTTAACATTTAAAACCCGTTTTCTTAACAACGGGATTAATTTTAAATTAATTATTAGAAATTCTGTGTTTTGGATTTTGAAAAATGGATTCCATATTTGAATTAATTGGGACCAAATTATGTTAATATTTTTCTTTAATTTATTTTGATATTATGAATAGTAACTATGATAATTTTCATTTACTGCAGTTAAAGGTAAATTGGGTAATTAAGGGTAAAATCAAGATTATAAAATTACCCTACCACCTTCCAAAATTCTATTGGATGACTAAAAGTAGACCCATATCACCTAAGGGTTGGAATAGATTAATTTTATAGACTTTTTACCATGAAAAGAATTTAATTATTATTTAAACCAAAGAAAGTGACAACATGTCACTCTCTTAAATCTTATAAGTATAATAATTTTAATTATGTGATAAACTTCATGAAACTTCAAACATGAGTAGTATACATAAATAAAATACAATTATATACATCATGAGAATTTGTTTAGAATTTTTTGGGATTAAATAATTGTCATTAATGGTGACACAATAGTGATTCATAAATTGTATATTTAGTGAAAAATCAATAATATAGTTTTTATTAAACTAATAGTGACCATAAAAGGCAGAAAAACCTAACCAAAACTTATTTTTCCTGTACATGTAAACCATAATCATCCAATGGTCGAATATTTGACCATTTTGAGCATTATAAAAGTGATTATGACACTTATATTATTTTATTTTAAATGATTTCAAAGTTGTCACCTTGAAAGCTTAATAAATATAAAAATTAAAATGGTGTGATTTTAAGATCATAAATTCGAGTAAAAATATTATTATAAAATTTATTATATTTATCTTCATCATAGTTTTTTATTTTTAATTTTTATGCAACTAATAATCATATTAAATTATTATACAAAAAGGATGTAGTAATTTTTTTATTAAGAGAAATATCAAATAAATGGTTTTATAAATATTAACATAATTATTATATAAACTAATTAATGTTATCAAAAAAATTTGTAGAATAATATGACATGTTAGGAATTTATTAAACAATTTTGTTTAAATATTTCTTCTGTTTGGATTTTATTTAAATTCAAATAACTGAATAGTGTCAAAATTAACACTATTGTTATTTTATAAAAATAACATATTATTAAATTGATTAAAAATCACATAAATATTTAAAAATTATAATTTGAAATTTATATGGTCTAAAATTTCATAAAGTACCCAATTATGGATAATTAACAACACATAAGTAATTATTTATAACAACATAAAATTTAGAATCTTATAACAACAAAGAAGATTAAATAAATTAAATATGGATAAATAAAGTTGATAAGGTTTAAAATAAATTTAAAACATATATAAATATTATTGGTTGATTATATTACAACCCTATCTCATCTAATATTCGAATATGAGTCATTTTTGTAGGTTTTTAAGTGGGGTTTGATTTATTATAAATTAATATTTTTGAGGTTTCTAAAGGTGCCCCCTCCTCCCTTATAAAAGGGAACCTCCTCCCTCTCTTCTTTAAAAAACTCTGAGCCTTCAAGCTCATCCAAACCCTGACCATTTCTCTTTTCCACTTATATATCAACATTCTGGAGGTTCTGGTCTTCTCAAAAGACAAACTCTAGTCACTTAAGTGGAAGCTTAAAAGAGGTGCGTCGAAGAAGAGGTAATCTCTTCTACCGATTCATTCCAGTTTCTTTCTTCTTCAACTTCTTATTCATTAGTTTCTTCATTATAAAGTAATAAAATCAGTAACACTAATATACTGATATGTTATTATAAATATTAAACATCCCCATTTCACCATCTATCCATCCTACGGAAAACAAAATCACAGTGCGTGCGTACGTACGGAATACCGTCTCCACGCCGTGGTGTAATATGTTTTTCCACCACCACCTTACATGGATGGGTATAATTGTGTATAGAATAAATATATATGGATATTATAACATAATACGGATTCTTAGTTATTATATCTTCCACACCAATTACATTCAATAATTATGGCAATGATATCATCGCTCATGCATACGTACGGATTACCATCTCCACGACGCGATGATATTCAATCTCCATGTTAACCATTCAAGAATGATTATAAAGTATATATAAAGAATAATAATGGTATATATAACATAATAATACTACTGGAATTATGTATATTTTATTTACATACTTCCATTCATGTCAATAAGAAAAAGAAAACAGCGTTCATGCGTACGTACGGCCTACCGTCTCCATGAACGGTTTGTTTCATTTAATTTATCAATCTATTATATATATATATATATATTGAATATATTTGATATATAAATCATGTTTTAAATTATGTAAGATATTAAATCAAGATATAATTAATAATAATATCAAGAACAACGAGTCCAAAGACGGACGATAAATGAAACGATTTTCCCCAAAACACTACTTTAACATGGAACTGAAGAATGAGTGGGTAATATAAAGTCTTAAGTGAATCATATATGATATCTTAAATATTATTATGGTTCTGTTACAAGTTAATAGTATGTTTAAACCCACTATAGAGGAGTCTCAAACACACACGGTAGAAATTTGACATAAGGTAAGGGATAATTTTGCAGTCTAGTTTTTATCCGAAATTTCCTACACGTAAGTATTTACTAGGGTTATCTTCTTCATCCATGTCCATAAAAATGTTTTTCATAAAGTTTTTAATATAATTTCATGTATTTTTAATGTCGGGTGTACCCCTCTTTGACTTTTATTTTATGTTATGAAAGGAATCATTCTTCTTTTTACCATACATGGTACTTTTTGACTTTTCCAAAAAAGTACGAGGAGAATGTTTTTTTAACTTATACGGCCTGAACTGATTTATACGGTTTCATAACGCCTAATTTTCATAAAGCATACTTTACCAGATTTCATGATTTTTTTCAACAAGAGTCCTTTTATTTTAAAATTACATCTCATTTTGTGAAAATAAAATGATTTTAAAGAAGAAAAGATATTTTCCTCAAAAAATCATTTCAATTGTTTTGTCCAAACTATTTTCCATCTAAGATGACATTATTTAGTATGATTATGTTTCAAGTATAATGCCTCTATTATTTCCATGGTTTGATTCTTATTATTATTAAATGATATCCATTTGTTTTATATGGATTATGTTATGATGGTATGATGTTTATGAAACCCATTTTATTCTTTGGGTTATGATGAATGATTTATGTTTATGTTGTGGCACACATAAGAATGATTTAATTATGAGATTGGTGGGGCCTATATCTCCCACCAATGCATTGGGTAAATATTTATATCTCATGAGATAGACATGGCTGGAACTGTATGTTAATCCAGTTCAGTGATACAGGACTGGAACGAGGAGTGAGCTCGATTCAGAAAGGGACTTTATCCACTAAGATGGTATTGAAAGCAATGCATTGGCTACTGTGGAAATAATATCATATTCTTAATGGTTTTCCACAATTAAATTTTTTTTCCCATGATATATTATCATGATTTATATTACTTTATAATCTATGCCTTATGTACTGCTCTGATTTATGTCATGTTCATGTTTTTATGTTCAAATGTTTATGGGTTGTTTTATGTTCTCCGTTTTTACCCTTACTGAGCATTTGAGCTAACCCTTTTTATGTTTTCTTTTCCCTAGGATATAAAGAAAGGTTTTAGGTAAGAAAACAAAAGGGGAAGATCTTTATGGGAGATTTTGAAGATCTTTCTCCACGATTATATGATTATATTCTGAGTTTCCAAAGATAATAAACTATTACGATCCTTCGATATTTGTTTTTGTTATGTATTAAGTATTCCACAAAAGTAATGTAATTTCTATATATGTCAAGTTTGGGGTCTCTACAGTTTGTATCAGAGGAAAGGTTTAGTTAACCTTTGGAAACTAGGATGCGAAAACTTTCGTGAAATACCTAGAGTTATTTATAAGGTATGTCTAGGGATTTCTCTAAGGTTAACTATACGTATAGTTTATAGTCCTAGAATTACGGTAACAATCTTAGAATTAAACCTAACATGTTTTATATTTAAGGTACTCCCCCATTATTACGTTGTTTTCCTAGCATGATTTTTTCCTCTCACGCTATTCTTTTAGGGTTTTAGAAAATGGATGGAAACAAGAATATTCATGATAATGGAGGATATGATGGACAATGGAATGATATAATTCATGAGAAACCAAATGAATTGGGATTTGGAAGTCCAATAATTGTTATTATGCCTAATCATAAATCTCATAATATGATCAATAATATCAACACTGGTAAGTTTCCTGACTCGACTAATAAGAGAAAGATGGATTTTCATGATGATAACCGAGGAAAGAAAGTTAGATTTCCCTCATGTAAATCATGTGGGAAGAGGCATCAAGGAAAATGTTTCAAATGAACTAGAAGATGATTTGGGTGTGGAAAAGATGGATAGAAAGCCTGTAAGTGTAAAGGAAAAGGTTCAGTTAACACCATGGACAAGGATAATGGTATTTATACGACATCAACAACGATTAAATGTTTTAAATGTTGAATGTATGGGCATTATGAAAACCAATGCCCTAAGGAAAATTCTCATTAAGAGGATCAGCATGGCCGTATGGGTAGTATTTATGCTGATGATGATAAAGAGACTACAAATGATATGTGAGATAAAATAATTGTTCAATATCGGTCAATGGTTTAAGAAGGCAGTGGGATGATTTATGTTTAACAAGAGTTATGTTCTATAGGTAATGGTACTATGGAATAAAGACACATCTAAGGATTGTTACACTTTAGTTTTTATTAAATTATTTGAAATTATATGTTGAATTGTACTGGTAACCATGAAAGGTTATTAAAATATTTTTTGAAGGTAGATGATATGTGAATAATGAAAGGATAAGAAGATAATGAGATGTTTGATAGTATTATTGAGCTCATGACTGGTATAAGGACAAAGTGATATCATGGTTTGAGTATACAGAATTTTGGGATTTTGGTATGTGGAAAGAGTTAACTTTTGACAACAGTCATGTTTTTACTAAGGTTCATTGGGTATTCATTTTTCAAAAGAATACATGATTAAGGAATTCACATGTTTGGAGTGTGACCAACAAGATATATGTCTTATGATATATGGGTGATAAATGATTTTATTCAATGCTTGGTAGATGACCATTCTAGTACCCATTTTATTTACACTATGAGATTGGATAGAAGTATTTTGGATCAAACTAAAGATTGGAATAGATTAATTGAGATATCATATAGTATTATTTAAGGCTAGAACTTTTTTATATGTTATAATAGTATAGTTTTAGAAAAAGGACAACCCGTAGGACGGGTGACAACCCATCATGTCGGACAAGGCTGTGGGAATCAAACCCACAAACGAAGTGTGAGAGGACTTTATCACCTACCACTAGCCTACATGATGTCCTTGGTTAGTAGAAAATCGATTTATTTTATTAATCAGGATGATATATGAAGTATAAGTCCATTTTGGAACTATATCCGATTAATCCTACCATATATGGACTTATGTATATAAATTTTCCTAACTTATGTTTGAGAGAGATGGAATAACCTATCATTCTATCGCATTATCTTCTAAAACTTCACAAAAGACAAATTCAACTTTATTTCTATAAGAGATGAAGTGGAAATTGTTTAAGGAACGACCAACGGTGAGATTGTACCAAAATCATGAAAGTGTTTCTTCTAATTCCGATATTTTTTTCAACTTTAGGGAAATGATCTTGAAAACCAAAACTATTTTCTTATTTCCCCCATATCTGATGAATCAGATGGTACCTTAGATCATCACAAATTTATGGCTTTGTGATTGTTGGCTTTTTCATAGACATGTTCTCTTCCACTATCCATCAGAACATGATGGTTAGATTTCCCTTCCATATCCTTATTTTCACCTATGTTTTCCTATGTGGGATCTCACGTGATGAGTTACTTTGGGTATCCATTTTTTTTCTAAAATTCATTTGTAAAATTATGTTTTAGCATTCCCTTTTACGATGTGGGTTTCTATGAAAGAAAATTTCAAGTAGTAAACCATTTATAACCTTGACGAATTTTGAGGGCGAAATTATTTTTAAGGGTGGTAGAATGCAACAACCTGAGATTTTAAGAAAAATTTTCTTTTTAATTTCATTTATATCTTGTGTTGTATGCTACACGAAAATTAGATGGCTCTATACGCAACATCGTATAAACTTGTAGTATACGCAACACTATTCTTTGCTCATGTTACACACAATTTCAAGTTTGTTTTGTAGGAATTATTCTACACAACATTAAGTGTAGATTTTGTTTAATGTATAAATGAAATAAGTTTTGATTATGTTATATGCAACACCAAAGGGATCTTTCACTACACGCATCCCTGACTTGGCTTGCAATACACGCAATCATGACTTTCCTCGATAGCGTGTGTAGTACGCAATATCGGGTTTCACTGAACAATGATTTATTATTATTGTTGGGCAAAAATCCCTCAAGGTAACTTTGCAGCATTTTTGGGTTGATTGTGTTTGTTGACAAAGCAGGTTTCCATGGAGAATTGTCGAGTTCCCGAGAAGTTGTTGACATTCCATGTTGAAAAAGAACTTTGACAAAGGAAAGGACGATCTGGAGGCGGTACAAAAGAGCAGTACAAGGTGGCGCCGTTTTCCAGTGTTTGCCAAATTTTTGGGCCTAAAAATCGCCAATGGAAAATGGAGTGATATGTTGTTGGCGAAGGTTTTGGAGAGAGAAATGAAGGAGGTGTGCGGAAAAATTAAGCGTGGCGCGCAAAACTAGAGGGTTGCGCGAAATCTTGAAGTGTGGCGCGCAAAACAGCGGGTTGCGCGAAATTGTATTTCGCGCAAAAGATGTTTCAAGGCCGAAAGCTTGAAAATCGGTAAAGGCATGAGGCGCGCGTAATTTTGGAGGTGTGCGCGGAAAATTGAAGCGGTGCGCGAAATAGCGGATGAAGTATTTCGCGCAAGAGGTGTTACGAGGTCCGAAGCTCGTAAAATGGCAAAGGCGTGAGGTGCGCGAAATTATGGAGCAGTGCGCGGAAAATGTTTGTGCGTGGAAGATCAAAGCGGATTACGCGCTCAAGGAGGGTTTTTCGCGCGGGGTCGATTTTGCCTATAAATATGAAGTGACCCTCCTCCATTCACAAGAGTTCAAGACATAGAAAATACCTGAGCTCTGGTGCGCGAAATTGAAGTTTGAAAGGGTGTTGCGCGTAAACTTAAAGTTTGCGCGGAAAGTCAGATTGCGCGAAAAGAAAAGGCTGCGCAGAAAGTTTGAGTTGGCGCGTAAAAGGAAGGTTGCGCGAAAAGTGGATTTCGCGCAAAGGCATTGAATTGCGCGCAAGGCAGTTTCCAGGCTGCGCGTAAAATTTGGAGGTTGCGCGAAAAAGGAATTTCGCGCAAAGCATAGAAATTGCGCGCAAGACACCGTAAGGGTTGCGCGTAAAAATTGAGGTTTCCTGGTACATCCGGTGCAAAGTGAGATTCAACTGCGGGTGAAAGTTGGACTTCAAAAGAGCATCTACATACAGAGAAAGATGCATTCCTTAATGGAAATGAAGAGACCTACAGGTCTATAAACTGTGAGTGAATCCCTTCCAAGAGCAGTGAGCTTAGGAAGAGGAAGAAGGTGATCCTCTCCACCGGCAGTGAGCCAGAGAGAGAGAAACAGGGAGTGACCCTTGGGAAAGCAGTGAGCTGACCCTAAACCTTGTATAGGCAGTGAGCCTGGGCATAGAAGTGATCTAGCCCGAACATTGTAATCCACAGCTAGTGAAGCCTAGTGGAATTTGGTACGAACCGGCAACTTGTCGGCGTATGCTCCTTGGACGTAGCCCTTAGCGGTGAACCTAGTAAAAATCACTGTGTCTGCCTGCTTACTTTCCTGCATTGCATTCAAAGCATCATCATCAGGTAAATGAGACAACTGATCACAGTAACCACACAAGTGCAAACAAAGTGACCCTTGTAACAAAGAGGTCAAGATCCAGTGGGGCAGAAAGAACTTTGAAAAAGAATATCCATACCCTGATTCACCCCCCCTCTCAGGGTATATATAGGCCCCTATTGGCCCTAACAATTATAATATTATGAACTAGCCATTATTAATATTATTAAATACATTTTTAATTTTATAACATTATTATTCATCTTACACATTTTCTAAAGCATGGTATGTGAACAAAATAAATTTTTCAGGTAAAATAAGTATTTTTCGAAAAATGCAGTTTTGCCGCCTTTTGATGGTGCACCCACTTTAAATCTAGTTTTTGACAGGTTCATAAGTTAAATTTGACAAAATAAAATTATTCATTGCAATTAGGATGTAAAAAATTACTTTGGATAAAATTTTCATATTATTCTGATAACTTTCATATTTTAATGAATAGTAAAAACACGATATATTTTAATTAAAAACATTTTTTTATCACAATAATTTATTTGGTTAAATTATAATATTGATTTGTGTTAAAGTATAAATAGAATATATTTTTACCATTTATTATAGTTTATGTCATTACCATTAATTTTACATTGAATTCATAGGTAAAAACATTTCAATCTTTGGAAATGTTTTAACTTTTAAAACTCGTTTTCTTAACAACGAGAATAATTTTAATTTAATTAATCCAACTTCTATTTTTTTGGATTTGGAAAAATGGATTCATTATTTGAATTCATTGGGTTCAAATTATGTTAATAGGTTACTTTTTTGATATTATGAATAGGAACTACGGTAATTTTTATTTACTGTAGTTAAAGGTAGATCGGCTAATTAAGGGTAACAATAAGATTATAAAATTACCCTAACACCTAGAAAAATTATATTGGATGACTGAAATTAGACCCATATCACATAAGGGTCGGAATAGATTATTTTCATGAACTTCCTACCATGAAAATAATTTAATTATTATTAAAACCAAAGAAAGTGACAACATGTCACTCTCTTAAATCTTATAAGCATAATAATTTTAATTTTGTGATAAACATAATGAAACTTCGAACATGAACAGTCTCCAGAAATCTAATAAAATTATCTACATCATGAGAATTTATTTAGTAAATTTAGGGATTATATAATTGTTATTAATGTTGACACAATTGTGATGCAAGAATTATTTTATTTAGTGAAAAATCAATATTATTGTTTTTATTAAACTAATAGTGAACATAAAAGGCACAAAAACATGACCAAAACTTATTTTTCATCTACAAGTAAACCATAGGCATCCAATGGTAGAATAATTGAACATTTAGATCCGTATAAAAGTGATTATGACACTTATATTATTTTATTTTAAATGATGTCAAAGTTGTCACCATCGAATTTTAATAAATATAAAAATTAAAATACTATGATTTTAAGATGATAAATTCGAGTAAAAATATTATTATAAAATTTATTATATTTATATTCGTCATAGGATTTTATTTTTAATTTTTATGCAACTAATATGTATATTAAATGATTATACAAAAATGATGTAGAAATTGTTTTATTAAGAGAAATATCAAATTAATTGTTTTATAAATATTAAAATAAATATTATATGAACTAGTTAATGATCTCCACAAATTTTATAGATGAATATGACATGTTAGGAATCTATTAAAAAATTCTGTTCATATATTTCCTCTGTTTGGATTTTATTTAAATTCAAATAAATGAATAGTGTCAAAATTAACACTATTGGTATGTTATAAAAATAACAAATTATTAAATTGTTTAAAAATCACATAAATATTTAAAAATTATAATTTGAAATTTATATAGTATAAAACTTCATAAATTACACAATTATGGATAATTAACAACACATAAGTAATTATTTATAACAATTTAAAATTAAGAATCTTATAACCACAAATAAGATTAAATAAATTAAATAAGGATAAATCAAGTTGATAAGGTTTATGTTTTTTTTCAAACATGTCTAAATTTTATTGGTTGATGATATTGCAACCCTATATTATCTAATATTCTAATATGAGTCATTTTTAGAGGCTTTTAATTGGTTTTTGATTTATTATAAATTAATATTTTTGAGGTTTCCAAAGGTGCCCCTCTCCTCCCTTATAAAAGGGAACCTCCTCCCTCTCCTATTTACAACACTTTTAGCTTTCAAGAATGGCCAACCGCTGACCATTTCTCTTCTCCACTTCCCTAGAAACATTATGGAGGTTCTAGTCTTCTCAAAATAACAACTCTAGTCCCTTAAGTGGAATCATAAATGAGATGCGTCGAAGAAGAGGTAATCTATTCTATCGATTCTTTCATGTTTCTTTCTTCTTCAACTTCTTCTTATTTAGTTGTTTCATTATAAAGTAATAACATATTTATCACTAATATATGGATATGTTATTATAAATATGAAACAACCCCATTTCACCATCTATCCATCCTACAGAAAACGAAATCACCACGCGTGCGTACGTACAGAATACCGTCTCCACGTCGTGGAGTAATTTGTTTTCCACCACCACCTTACTTGGATGTGTATAATTTTGTATATAATAACTATATATGTCTATTATAACATAATACTGAATCTGAGATATTATATCGTCCACTCCAATTCCATTAAATAATTATGGGAACGATATCATCGCTCGTGCGTACGTACAGATTACCGTCTCCGCGATGCGATGAGATTCAATCTCCATTTTAACCATTCACGAATGATTATAAAGTATATATTACGAATAATAATGGTATATATAACATAATAATACTACTGGATTTATGTATATGTTATTTACTTACTTTCATTCAAGTTAATAAGAAAAGGAAAACAATGTTCATGCGTACGTACGACCTATCGTCTCCATAAACGGTGTGTTTCATTTCATTTATCTATCAGTTATATATATATATATAATGAATATATATGATATATAAATCCTGTTTTATATGCTGGAAGATATTAAATAAAGATATACGTAATAATAATATCAATAACAACAAGTCCAAACATGGACGATAAATGAAACGATTTTACCCAAAACACTGCTTTAACATGGAACTGAAAAATGAACGGGTAATATAAAGTCTTAAGTGAATCATATATGATATCATAAATATTATTATTGTTCTATTAAAAGTTAATAATATGTTTAAACCCACTATACTGTAGTCTCGGACACACAAGGAAGAAATTGGACATAAGGTATGGGTTAATTTTGCAATCTCATTTTTATAAGAGATTGCATATACGTAAGTATTTACTGGGGTTATATTTTTCATCCATGCCCATAAAAATGTTATTAATGAAGTGTTTAATATTATTACATGTATTTTTAATTTCATTTTTACACCATATTGAATTTTACTTTAGGTTATGGAAGTAATCTTTCTTTTGTTTACCATACATGGTACTTTTTGACTTTTCCGACAAAAGTATGAGGAGAATGTTTTTTAACTTATACGGCATGAACTAATTTATACGGTTTCATAACGCCTAATTTTCATAAAGATTAATTTACAATATTTCATGATATTTTTTAACAAAAGTCCTTTTCTTTTAAAATTACATTGCATTTTGTGAAAAGAAAATGATTTTAAAGAAGAAAGAATATTTTCCTCAAGAATTCATTTCAAGTGTTTTGTCAAAACTATTTTCCATCTAAGATGACATTATTTAGTATGATTATGCATCAAGTATAATTACTATATTATTTTCATGTTTTGATTCTTATTATGATTAAATGATATACATTTGTTTTATATGGATTATGTTATGATGGGATGATGTTTATGAAACCCATTTTATTATTTGGGTTATGATGAATGATTTAAGTTTATGTTATGGAACACATAATAATGATTTAATTATGATATGGGTGGGACCTATATCTCCCCCAATGAATTGGGTAAAGATTTATATCTCATTAGATAGACATGGATGGAACGGTAACTTAATCCGATTCAGTGATACATGACTGGAATGAGGAGTGAACTTGATTCAGAAAGGGACTTTTTCCACTATGATGGTCTTGGAAGCAATGCCTTGGCTACTATGGAAATCATATCATGTGCTTAATGGTTTTCCACAATTACATGTTTTATTCCCATGCTATATTATCATGATTGATATTATTTTATAATCTATGCCTTATGTAATGCTATGATTTATGTCATGATCATGTTTTTATGTTCAAATGTTTATGGGTTGTTTTATGTTCTCCATGTTTACCATTATTGAGCATTTGAGCTCACCCTTTTTTTGTTTTATTTTCCGCAGTATATAAAGAAAGGTTTTGGGTAAGAAAGAAAGGGGAATATATTTATCGGAGATGGTGAAGATCTTTCACCATGATTAGAAGATTATATTCCGAGTTTTCAAAGACACTAAACTATTACGATCCTTCGATGTTTGTTTTTGTTATGTATTAATTATTCTACAAAAGAAATGTAATGTCTATGTACGTAAAGTTTGGGGTATCTACAGGTATTTTTTTTATGGGTTTTTAGATTTCTAAATGTATTTAGGGTCTTTTATGGTCCTTTTTGGAATATTAAGGTCATTTACGGGTTTTAGGGATTTTAGGGGTTTTAGGGTCTTTGGGTTTTTAGGGGTTGAAGGTATTTTAGGTGTTTTGGGGTGTTTTGGGGGGTTTAAATGTTTTGTTTTTTCAGAGTTATTCATGGTTTTAGTTGTTTTTTGGTTGTTTATAAATTTATTGATTTTAGAGGGATTTAGGGTTTTTAGGGTTTGAATATTTTTAGGGGATTTTGGGATATTAGGGATTGTAAGTGGGTTATAAGGGGTTTTTATGATTTTTTGGGTTCTTATGGGGTTTAGTGTATTTTTGGGTTTTTAGGGGTTTTAGTGTTTTTTGGATTTTTTTGGGAATTCTAGGGGTTTGGGGTTGTAATGGTTTTTTGGTATTTCTTAGGGTATTATGGTTTTTAGGTTTTTAGGGTGTTTAAGGGTTTTTTCAGGGGTTTTGGTGGTTTTAGGATTATTTTAGGGTTTATGAGGGTTTTTTAGGTTTTTAGGGATTTTGGGTTTTTTTATGGTTTTTACAGGTTCATAGTGGTTCTAGGGATTTTTTATTTTTTCGGTGTTTTTAGGGTTTTGGGGTTTTGGGATATTTTGGATTTTTAAGGATTTCATGGGGTTAAGAGTTTTTAGAGGTTTTTATGGAATTTAGGTTTTTTGGGTTTTCAAAGTATTTCTATGTTTTTAGGGTTATATACATTTTTAGGGGTTCCAAAAAAAATTGTTTTTTACTGGTATTATATTTTTTAGTGTTTTTAGTGATTTTCATGTTTTTTGGGGTCTTATTTTATTTGGTTTATTGTATATATTTAGGGATTTTCTATAGTTTTATTATTTTTTATAGTTTTTAAAGTGTTTTATTATTTTTTAGTGTTATAATGGTTTTTATATTTTCATGGGTTATTATTTATTATGGGTTTTAGTGTTTTAATGGTGTTTTTATATTTTTTTTATGGTTTTCATGGTCTTTATTTGGGTTTTTATTGGTTTTGTAATGTTTAAATAATTTCTATGGGGTTTTAATGCTTTTAGGGGATTTAAGGGGTTTAGGGGTTTTAAAATTTCTAGGGTATTTTGGGTTATCAAGGTTAATATATTAATTTAGGTTATTTCAGTTTTTTGAGAGTTTATTTTTGGAATTTTAAGGTTTTTTTGGTATTTATGTGTTTTTTGGGTATTTAGGGGTTTTACTATCTTTTTAGCGATTCTTCCATTTTTAGGGTTTTTAATGTTTTTTAGAGTTTTTAAGATTTTTAGGATTGTTTTAGGGTTTTTAGTTAATAGTTTTTTCATGGATCTCTTCATTTTCTCGTTGTTTTTGTATTTGTTGAGTTTTTATATTTTGATGGTTTTATCAAGTTTTAGGGATTTAAATGTTTTTTAGGGTTTCATACAATTTAATTTGTATTTAGGTTTCTTAGGGTTTATTATAAGTTATGTTTTGGGTGGTGGGTTATTATGTTCTTATTTTTTATGATTTTTTTGGTTTTTATTGTTTTTAGGGATTTTAAGGCTTTTATTTGTTTTTAGGGACTTTCTGGGTTTATGTTTTTTTTTGTGTTTGGGGATTTTATGGGTTTTCAATTAATATAGGTTGGTAATTTTTTAGGATTTTTAGGTTATTTATGGGATTTAGTGGATTTTGTATTTTTAGGGTTTTTAGTGATGTTTTAGTGTTCTTATGGTTTTTAGATATTTTTATATTTAAAGGTGTTTTAGGTTGTTTTAGGGGATTTTTGTATTTTTAGGGTTTTCTGGGGGTTTTCAGGGTTGTCATTATATTACAGGGTTTGTAGGGTTTTAGATATTTCAAGAATGTTTATGGAGTTTAAGAATTTTATTTGTCTCATAGGGTTTTTAGTTCCTTGTATGGGTTTTAAGGATTTCATATATTATATTAGTGTTTTTAGGATTGTTTTCTTTTTTGAGGGCTTTAGGGTATTTTAGGGGGTCTTAAAGGGGTTTTAGGGTCTTTGGGTGTGTTTTAGGGTTTTTAGTTAGATTTTTTTTGATTTTTAATGTTCTTAGGGGTTTAATATTTTAATAGGTTTTACGGTTATTTTGGGGTTTTTTATAATATTTTGGTTTTTATGTTCTTTTAGTATTTCTTGGGTTCTTGGTTGTCTTTAGGGTTTAAGGGTTTAGGGTTTTAGAGGTTTTTGGGGTTTTTAGGGCTTGGGGATTTTTTGAGATTTTGGGTTTCTCTTGGGTTTTAACGTTTTTACGGGGTTAAATTGGATTTTAGGGGGGTTTTTTTGGGATTTTTAGGGGATTTAGGTTATTTAAGGGTTTTTAGTGTTTTTATGATTTTTAGGTGTTCGTGGAATTTAAGGGGTTTATTATTCCTTTTAGGGTTTTAGGGGTTTAAAAGATTTTATGGTTTTTAGAGTAATTTCAGTTTTAATGTTTTTCTAGGGATTTTATAGTTTTAGTTGTTTTAGTGTTTTTGGGGTTTCCCTAGTTTTTAGGGGGGATTTTAATTTTCAAATAGGCCTTATGGTTTTATGTATTTTTGGTTTCTAAGGAATTTTTAGGGTTCTTATCATTTGTTATTTTTTTGGGTTTTAGAATTAAAAATATTTAATGTTATTTATGGTTTTGAAGGATATTTAGGTGTTTTAGGGTGTCTATGGGTTTTTAAGGTTTTAGGGTTTATGATAGTTTTTAGGGTTTTTAGTGTTTTTATTATTTTTGGGTATTTTTGGTGTTTTAGGTGTATGTAGTTTTGTTTTGGTTTTTATTGGGGTTTATTTATTTATTTAGTGTTTTAGGTTTTTTCATATTAGGGGTTTTAATGTTATTTATTGATTTTAAGGGATTTTTTTGGATTTTTGTGTTTTTAGGGTATCATAACGTTTTTAAATTTTATTAGAGTTTTAATTGTTTTTATAATTGTTTTAGGGTTTTTTATGGTATTTTAGGATTTTTAGGTCTTTTATGGTTTTTTGGGTTTTTTTGTTTTTAATGTATTTTTGGTTTTTTGAGGTTTTAGGGATTTAAAGGGATTTTTATGATGCTTTATAGTTTTATAGAGTTTTAGGGGAATTTACCGTGTTCATTGTTTTTGGGACATTTCATAGTCTCTTAGTGTTTTTAGAGATTAGGGGTTTATGGTATTTTAAGAGGTTTTATGGGCTAAATTATTTTAAGAGTTTTAAGGTTTTTAAAGGGTTTTAATATTATTAGTGGTTTTAGGGTTTTTAGGGTATTTTAGTTTTTTTGGGTATTTAGTAGTTTAATGGTTTTCTAGAATATTAGGGTTTTCAGGGTTTTAAGGGTTTTAGGATTTTTAAGTTATGGTTTGGATTTTTACAATTTTATTAGGGTTTTCATGGGTTTTTCTATTTTTAGGGTTTTAAATTTTTATTATGGGTTTAGGTATATTTTTTGGTTTTTAAGGATTTTTTTGGGTTTTCAAAATATTTAGTGTTTTTTAGGGTTTTAGTGGATTTACGGTTGTAAGCATTTTTAAGAGTTTTTTTAATTTTTAAGGGTTTTTGGTTTTTTTTTTTGAGTTTTTAGGGTTTTGGGGGGTTTATGGTTTTAGGGTTGTTTGGAGTTCTTATTGTTTTTATGGTTTTAGGGTATTTCTAGGGTTTTTATAGTTTTTATGGGTTTTGAGGAATTTTTATTATTTTTATTATTTTTTAAGATTTCTAGTCTTTTTAGGGGTTTTATGATCATATGGTGATTAAATGTTTTTTAGGGTCCTTTAGTGGCCATTTATGGGTTATTAATTCTTTTAGAGTCAAATTGGTTTTTTATATTTGTTTTAATGTTTTTAAGGGTTTTTATGGGTTTTAGGGTATTTAATATTTTTAGTGACTTTAAATTTTTTGGGTTTTTTTAGGGGTTCTTATTTTTTATGGGGTTTTAATGTTATAATTTTTTTATGGTTTTTGGGGGTTTGGGGTTTTTATGGTTTTGAGGTGTTTATAGTTTTTAGAGTCTTAGGGGTATAAAGGGATATTTTTGGTTTTTAGGGGTTTAGGGTTTTCTTGGGGTTTCATCATGTTTTTTGGGAATTATTTGGATCTTCATGGGGTCTAAGTTGTTTTGGGGTTTTAGGTTTTTTAGTGGTTTTTATGGTTTTTACAGTTTTTAGGCATTTTAGGGATTCTAATGGTTTATGACTTTTGAGGTGTTTAGAGGGTGTCCATATTTTTTATGGGTTTTTAGGATTTTAACTGTTTTGAAGTGGGTTTAGGGTTCTTATGGTTTTTTGTTTTTTAGTTTATTTCATATACTTTTCTTATTTAGTGTTGTTTATGGGTTCTTGTGCGATTTAAGGTTTTTTGGATTTTGGGGGATCTAAATATTTTTAGGGGTTTTAAAGGTTTTATGCTTTTATGGGTTTTTAGGTTGGTTTAGGGGTTATAATTTTTCATTATGGTTTATTTGGGGTGTTTAGTTTTTTGTGTTTTTTATGTTTTTAAGTTTTTAGGGGTTTTAAGTGTTGTAGGGTTTTTTATGGGTTTGATGGGTCTTTTAAGGGGTTTATATGGTGTTAGAGTATTTTAGAGATATTAATGGTTTTAAGGGATTTTTAGGGTTGTTAGGTTTTTAGGGTCTTTTAGAGGTTTTAATGGGATTTTAGGATCTTTTAGGGGGTGTTCGAGTTTTCATAGGGTTATTAGTTTTATGGTTTTTAAGTTTTTAACATTTTTATGATTTTTTTGGTTATTTAGGGCTTCTATGTGGTTTCAGGGGTTTTTAGTGTTTTTAGGGATATCTGGTAGTTTTTAGGATATTAGGGGTCTTATTTCCTTATAGTATTTTTATGATCATTGTGATTTTATTTTTGTTTTTAGGGTTTTTAGCTGTTTGGGGTAATTAGGGTTTGGGGGTGAGTTATTGGGGGGTGGGTATGGTTTTAGGGGTTTTAGGGATTTTAGGGTTTTCAGGGTTTTAGGGATTTTAGGGTTTTTAGGGTTTTATTAGGATTTTAGTGTTTTTAAATATTATTAGGTGTTCTATTGGGATTTAATGTATAATTATATTTTTTAGGGTTTTTAGGTATTTTTAGAGTTTTTTAAAAAATTAACGGGTTTTAGGGTTTTAGCGGTATTTAGGGTATTTAGGATTTTTATGGTGTTTAGGGGAGTTTTCAAATTTTTTATGGTTTTTGGGTTTTTATTATTTTTCAGGTTTTAGGGTTTTTATGGGTTTTTGGAATTTATAGTGTTTATGAGGGAATTTTTAATGTTTTTTTCTACTTTTTAGGGGTTTTAACATTTTTAGGATTTTTGGGTTTTTTGGGGTTTTAGGGTTTTAGGGTTTTTGAGGACTTTTATGGGTTTTAGGGGTTTTATTGGGTATTTTCCAGTTTTGTATGGTTTTTTATTGTTTTCATGTTTTTTGGATGGTTTTATGTTTTTATACGTTTTTAATGGTTTTTAGGGGATTTTGGGTTTTTTTTGGATTTTTAGTGGTTTTATAGTTTTTAGTGTCTTTCAAATTTTTTATGTTTTTAGGTTTTATTAGGGGGTTTAAGTGTTTTTAGGAGTTTTATGGTTTTTTATGATCTTTTAGGGTATTTAGTATTTTTATGGTTTGTAGGGTTCTTATGGTTTTCGGGTTTTTTGGTTTTTTGGATTTTAGTTGTTTTATATTTTTTAGAGTGTTTCTAGGGTCTTTTTTTGTTTTTAGGATCTTTTGGGGGGTTTTATGTGTTTTTATGGTTTTATGGTTTTTAGTGTAATTCTGAGTTTTTAGTTTTTTATTATTGTTACAGACATTTAGTGTTTTTAGATTTTTTAGGGTCCTATAGGTTTTAATCGGTATAATGATCCATTAGGGGTTTTTAGTGTCTTTTGGGGCTCTCATGGTATTAATGTTCTTTTAGATTTTTTTGTGATTTTTAGAGTCTATAGTTTTTTTACAGTTTTAAGGAATTTTAATGTTTATAGGGTATTTTAGAGGTTTTATTATTTATATGTTTTTATGGGTTTTATAGTGTTAGGGGTCTTTTAGGTTCTTATACCTTTCAAGAGTCTCTTCATGTTTGGATGGATTTTAGGGAAGTTATAGGTTTTCAGGATTTTCAATTTTTTTTAGAGAATTAGAGTGTTTAGGGTTTTAGGGATTTTATGTGTTTTAATGAGTATTGGGGTTTTTCAGTTTTTATGGGTTCTAAGGCGTTTATGAGCTTTTATGATTTTTAGGGGTTATATATTTTTTTGGTAATTTGTAATTTTTTAGGGGTTTTTAATGTTTTTTTGTGATTTTTTTGGGTTTTTTGGGGTTTTGAGGTTTTTTAGAGTTTTTAAAATTTTATTTTTGGGTTCGTTGTGTTTTTTAGGAATTTTTGGGATTATGTAGGGGTTTTTTTGGATTTTTGGGGATTTAATGGTTTTTATTATTTTAAGGAATTTGAGGGTTTGTATAGGGTTTTTAGGGGATTTAGGAGTTTTCAGTGTTTTTTTAGATTATTTTAATTTCTACATTTTAGGGCTTAAATAATTTTCTGGAGTTTTGGGAATTTAAATGTCTTAAAAGATGTATTAGGTTTTTATGTGTTTTCACAGGATTTTAGGGTGTTTAACGGTTTTGAGGGATTTTATAGGGATTTTAAGGTTTTTTCCATCTTTTACTGGTTATATGGTGTTTTTGGAGTTTTTATTATTTTTAGGGTCGTTTAGATGTTTTAGGATTTTAAGGGGTTTTAGGGTTTTTAGGGTTTTTGGAGTATTTTTGGGGTTTTACAGATTTTAGGATCTTTGGGATTTTTGGATTGTTAGGGGTTTTAGTGTTTTTAGTGGCTTTTTGGGTTTTATGGATTTTTTGGTCTTTAGTATTTTTAGTGTTTTTGGGGGTTTTGGTTTTTAGTTTGTCGTAGGTATTTTTAGGTGTTTTAGAGGTTTAGGGTTGTTTTGTTTTTTAGGGGCTTTAGGGTTTTGGTGTTTGGGGGACTCCATTGCCTTATAGGGTTTTTTGGGTTTTTTGGGGGGTTATAGGGTTTTTTCGGATTTTTAACGTTTTAAATGATTTAATAGGGTTTAAGTATTATTTTAGAGTTTTAGTATTTTTAGAGTTTTTTTTAGATGTTTAGGCTGTTTGATGGCTTTATAGGGTTCTAGGGTTTTAGGGATATTATTGTGTTTAAGGGTTTTAATGATCATTTAGGGTTTTATATCCTTTTTCGGGTTTTTTTTTGTTCTTTCTGTGTTTTTATGGGTTTACGGTATCTTAGTGTTTTTGGGTCTTTTAGGGGTTTTAAAGGTTTTCAGGGGTTTGAGGGTTTTTTGTCCTTTTTAGAATATTCTTGTTTTTTAGGGTTCTTTTTTTTTGGTACTTTTTAATGGATTTTAAGGGTTTCAAAGTTATTTAGTGTTTTTAGGACATTTGGTATATTTAGTGGCTTTTAGGATTTTTAAGTGTTATAAGAAATTTATGGGGGTTTAGGTTTTTTGAGGGATTTTGATGGATTTTTTGGGTTTGTATGGTGTTTTAGTATTTCCTTGGTTTTTAGCATTTTTAATTTTTATGGTTTTTAGGGTTTATAATGTTTGTAAAGGTTTTTTTGATTGTTTTATTGGTTTTGGGATTTTTTGGGTATTTAGGATTTCTAGAGTTTTTTAAGGGTTTTTGGGATTTTAGGTTCACTTATCATTATCACGTGTTTTAGGGGTTTTATTCTCTTTATGATTTTATATGTTTTTAGACTTTTAATGATTTTTATTGTTTTTGGGAGTTTTATGTTGTTTTAAGAGTTTCTAGGGACTATCAGTTGTTTAAGTGTTGTATGGTATTTTTGATATTTTTTTATTGTTTTTAGGCTCTATTTTGTGTTGTTTGGGGCTTTTATTGTCTTTTAGGGTTTTTAATTTATTTTATAGTTTTTAATATTTTTTGGGGAGTTATGGGTTTTAGGTATTTTTAGGTTTTTTGGTTATTTAACACGTCTTATGGGTTTTATGTTTTTTAGGTTTTTACAAGTTTTTAGGATTTTTAGTGTTTCATTAGTGTTTTTATTATTTTTAGGTTTTTAAAGATATTTTATGGTTTTTTAGGACCTATAAGGTTTTTAGCATTTTTATAGTGTTTAGGGATTTCTAGGGTTTTAGTATTTTTATGCGTTTTCATGAATTTTTCCTAATTTTATCGTTTTATTGGTTTTTAGGTGGCTTTAAGGTTTTAGGAGTTTTTAGGGGTTTAGAGTTTTTAGTGGTTCTGAGTGTTTTTTTTTGTTTTAAATGTATTTTAGGGGTATCATGATTTTTAGGATTTTTAGGGTTTGTAGTGTTTTTAGAGTCTTTGTAGGGTTTTAGGTTTTTTTTAAGGTTTAAATATTTTTAGCGGGTTTTTTAGTTTTTTAGTTTTTTAAAGGTTTTTATAGTTTTAGCGATTTTCAACGGTTTAGGGGGTTTTATGAACTTTTAGGTGATTTTGTTTTTTATGGTATTTATGCGTTTTTTGTGGTTTTTAGGTGTTTTAGTGATTTTAGGGATTTTAAGTCTTTTTAGGTGTTTTTATATTTTCTATGGATTTTATAGTCTTCATTGGGTTATATGATTTTTAGGGGGATTTACAGTTTCTTGGGATTTTATCGGTTTTAGGGGATTTAGTATTTTATAGTTTAACGATTTGGGGGGTTCTTTTAATTTTTGGGTTTATAGGTTTTTTTTTCTATTTTATAGATTTTATAGGTTTTAGGGTTCTTCTAGGTGTTTAATGGTTTTTAGTTTTCTTTTTGGGATTTTGGTCACCAGGGTTTTTTGGGTTTGGTATGGTTTTTCATTTATTCCTATTGTTTATTAGTGTTTTTAGGGGTTTTGGGTTTTAGGTTATTTTGGGTCAGATATGATTTTCTATGGGGTTTTTTCTTTTCTTGGTGTTTTGGGGTTTTATTATTTTTAGGGTTTTTAAGGGTTTTTGGGTTTTCAAGGACAATTTATTTTTAGGATTTTGCGTAATGTTTTGATTTTTATGGTGTTTAATGGGGTTCTGGGTGTTTTGGATCATTTATAGGTGTTATGGGTATTAAGGTATTTTATAATTTTGAGGATCTTTTTCAGTTTTTTTATGTTTTTAGGTTATTTTAAGGGGTTTTAGAGGTTTAATGGGTTTTTATGGGTATTATGTTTATTAATGGAATTTTGGGGGTTTATGTGGGGTTTTAGGACTTTAGGGGGTTTATGGGTTTTAGGAATTTGGGGTTATTAAGTTTTTTAGGGTTTTTAGTGTTTTTAGTGTTTTTAGTGTTTTATGGACTTTTACTGTTTTAAGGGTTTTTTTGGTTTTCATGAGTATAAAGAGTTTTTAGGGTTGTCGGGATATTTAAGGGTTGTTATGGGTTTTAGGGATTGATGATTTTAAAGAATTTTTTAAGTATTTATGAGATTTTCTGGTTTGACGATCTATTTAGGGTGTTTTAGGGTTTTATGTGTTCTTAGGGTTTTTAGTGTGTTTAGGGTTTTTATGGATTTTTCTGGGTTTTGGGGTTCTTGGTTTTCGAGGTTTTCTGAAGTTTTAGGTATTTTATGATTTTGGATTATATTATGGTTTTAATGGTTTTCAATGGATTTAAAGGATTTTTAAGGTTGGGGGTTATTTGTTTTTTGGGGTTTTTTTGTGTTAAAAATATATTTTAAAGGATTTTATGGGTTTTAGGGATTTTATTGTTTTTAAGGTTCTTAGGGATTTCATGTGGTTTAGAGGTTTTTTGCATTTTTTAAGGTTTTTAATGTTTCTAAGTATTTTTAGGGTTTTATGGTTTTTAATGGTCTTTAATGGTTTTTGGGGGGTTTTAGTATTTTTAGAGTTTTTACGGTTTTAAGTGACTTTATGTTTTTTACTCAATTTTAGTGTTTTAACTTAATTTTTTTGGCCTTTAAGGGGTTTTGCAGTTTTAATGATCTTTTAGTGGTTTCAGGGGTTTTAGGGGTTTTAAGGTTTTAGTGTCTTTAGGGTTTTATGGATTTAGGTTTTTTAGAATTTTAATGGGTTTTAATAATTTTCTAGTGTTTAGAGGTTTTGGGGGTTTTTAATGTATTATATGGGTTTTAAGAGATTTGAGTGTTTTCAGGTTTTTGGGGTTTCTTAGGGTTTTATGGTTTTATGTTTTTTAGAGTTTTTATGGGTTTTATGGTTTTTAGTTTTTTATTTTTTTAGTGTTTTTATGGTTTTCAAGGGGATTTATTCTTTTTCAGGTGGTTTAAGAGTTTTCAGGGTATTTAGATTTTTTGGGTTTTTAGGGATTCTATGGGTTTTCACAGGGTTTTAGGGAATTTTTTGGGTTTTTTAAGGACTTTTGGGGTTTTATGGTTTAGTGTGTTTTTAGAGTTTTTAATATTTTTTAAGGTTTTTTGGGATTTATAATTTTTTGGGGTTTTATTGGTTTTTAGAGTTTTCTGAATTTTTTATGGTTTTATGGTATTTTGAAGATATATATATGTTTTTTGGATATTTTATGGTTTTTAGGATTCTTTTATAGTTTATAAGGTTTAAAGGTTTTGAACAGTTTATGGAGTTTTCATCCTTTTAGTGGTTTAAATAATTTTTAGGTGTTTAAATGTTGTTTATATTTTATTTTGGTTTTAGGGTTTTATTTTTTCTAGGGATTCAAGGCCTTTTTTAGATTTTTTAGCGTCTTTAAAGTTTTAAATGTTTTTAGGGTTTTAGTATTCTTTGGGTTTTTTATGGTTTTTAGTTTTTTATGATTTTAGTATGGTTTCTTAATACTTTTAGTGTCTTTTACTATTGTCATAATGGTTTTAGGGGTTTTTTGATTTTTAGGGTTTTTAGAGTTGTTAGGGGATTTAGGGTTTTTGTGGATATTTTTGTTTTAGGGATTCTTGGTTTTCTAATTGTTTTTATGTTTTTAGTGTTTTTTATTATTTTTAAATGGTTTTTATATTTTTTAGGGTTTCTATGGTTTAAGGTTTTTTTGGATGGTTGGGTTTTTTTGGTTTTGAGGTTTTAGGTGTTCTCAATGTTATTTTAGGGATATTATTTTTTTAATGTTTGGGTCTTATGGTTTCAGATTGTTATTTTGTATTTTTAGGGTTTCAGGGTATTTTAGGGGTTTCACAACTTTTTAGGGGTTTGGGGTTTTTAGGGGTTTTAGTGATTTTAGGTTTTCTATTGTTTTTAAGGTTCTTAAGAGTTTTTTTTCTTTTAGGGTTTTGAGAGGGGTCTTATTGTCACTTATGGGTTTTTATGGGGTTTTATAATCTTTTTTTGATTTATGGTCTTTTAGGGAATTTAATTTGGTTTATTGCGTATTAGTGTTTTAAGGGGTTTTACGATCTTTTATAATTTTAAAGGGGTTTTAAGATTTTTAGGGCGTGTTTTATGGTTTTAATAGGTTTTTTCTATTTTTAGGGTTTTATATGTTTTTAGGGGTTTTAATGGGTATAGGGCTTTAAAGCTGTTTTTTGTGTTTTAGGGTTATGTATGGGTTTTTATAGTTTTTATGGTGTTTTAGAGTTTTAGGGATTTAGGGTCTTAAAGGGGTTTAAATGGTTTTTAAGGGTTTAGGGGTATTTTTTGTTTGGGTCGGGGTGATGTTTTTTTAGGGGGTTTTGGGTTTTCATGGTATTTAGGTGTTTTGGGGAGTTTTATAGTGGGGGTGGGGGTAGGTTCTCTTAAGGGCATTTGGGGTTTTATGGTTTTTAGGGTCTAATGGGTTTTTCATTTTTTGAGTTTTAGGGGGCTATGGTTTTCAAGGAGGTTGGATAGTTTTTAAAGGATTTGGGGGGGGGGGGGGTTGTTTTTAAGGTTTTTTAGAATTTTTTCATTTTTTGGGGTTTTTAGAGTATTGAGGGGATTTTAGTAATTTTATAATTTTTAGGTTTTATCAGGTATTTTTTGAGGTTTTTTGGATTTTTAATTCTTTTTGGGTTTTTATTATTTCAATGACATTGAGGGGTTTTATTTTTTTTATGATTCTCTTTGGTTTTAAAGTTTCTTCAAATATTATTTCATTTTTATGAATTTTCAGTTTTTTAAGGTTTTATTGGGTTTTATGGATTTTTAGCATTATTAGTATTTTTAGTGGTATTCTATATTTTTTATGTATTTTGGATTTTTAGGGTTTTTCATGGGTTTTAGTTTTTTTTTTGGTTTTTTTGGATTGAGGGTTTTTAAGGGTTTTGAGGTGTTTTATGGTCATTTAGGGGTTTTTAGGTTTTTTGGTGTTTTCATGGGTCTTTCAGTTTTTAGGTACTTTTTAATATTTATTGGTTTTTTGGTACATTTAGGGGTCTTAGGAATTTAACGGTCGTTAGATTATTTATGGTCATTAAGGGTGTTTATGTATTTTTGAGATTTTTTTAGGTATTTCAGGGTTTTAGGCATATTTAGCATCTTATATGGGTTTTAGGGGTGTTATGGGTTCTTCTAGGGGTTTTAGGGGTTTAAGGTGTTTTTAGTGTCATTTAGGGAAATTAGGGGGTTTTATTAAAAAAAAATTGGGTTTTATGGTTTTATAAATTTTAGTGTCTTTTAATGTTTTTATGTTTTTATATTAATTAGCGTTTTAGGGATTTTTACAAATTTTAAGGTTTTTTGGGGTTTTATGAGTTTTTTTGGTTTTTTTGAAAATTATGGTTTTCCAGGGTTGTTTAGTTTTTTATGAGTTGAATATTTTAGGGGTTTATGGTTTATAGGGTTTTTAGTGTTTTAGGGGTTTTCCTCTTTTTTATGAATATTAATTTTTTTTGGGTTTTAGGGTTATTTAGAGTTTTCATGGTATTTAGGGTTTTTAGTATTTTTAATTATTTTATGGGTATTAATGGTTTTATAGTTTTTTATGGTTATTGGGTATTTTAGGGTTTTATATTTTTTTGAGTTTTTGGGTTTTTTGTGTTTTTAGGTTTTTTGTGTTTCTAGGGTTTTAAAATATTTATGGATTTTAGGGGTTTTTAGTGTTTTTTGGGTTTTTAGGGTTTTTATGGGTTGCTAGGGTTTGTAAGGGTTTTAAATGTTTTAAGGATATTAAAGGAATTTAAGGATATTTATGGTTTATTTTTGATTTTTTTAGATTTTTTTCTTCTACTTGGGATTTTAGTGTCTTTTTAGGTTTTTAATGTATTTAGGATTTTTAATGTTTTTTAGGATTATTTGTGTTTTAGGGTTCTTTTATGTTTTTAAAACATTTACTATTTTTAATATTTTCATAGGATTTATTTTCATTTTATAGGTTATTTTATGTTTATAAGGGATTTCAATGTTTTTAGGGTTTATAATGTTTATTATATTTTCTAGGATTTCAGGATTGCAGGGTTGTTATAGGGTTTTTTTCTTTTTAGGTTTTTTTTGGTTTTTTAGTTTTCCCAAAAAAAATTATGGTTTTTATGGTTATATGATTTCTTAAGGGTGTGTAAATGTTTTTATGTGTCTTTTAAGGGTTTTATATGGTATTAGGGTCGTATATTTATGTAACTGTTTTACTGTTTTATCAGGTTTTTAGGTAAATTTGGAGGAATTTTGGGTTTTATGATTTTTAGTATTTTTAGGGATATTAGTTATTTTAGGGATTTTTTTGGTTTTATGGGTTTTTAGGGTTCTTACGATTTTATGGTTATTTTAATTTTTAAATATTTTTCTAGGGTTTTCTTGGTTTTTATAGGGTTGTTAGATTTTTATGGTTTATTTTTGTTTAAGAATATTTAGGGTTTTTTAATTTATAGTGTTTTATGGGTATTATGGTTTAACATTCGGGGGGAGTAAGGTTTTTTGGTGGTTTTAGAGTATTATATGGGTTTAGAGAGTTTTTATAATTTTTGGGGTTTCTATGAGGTTTTAGTGGATTTTTTGGGGTATCAAAGGATTTTAGTGTTTTAGGTGTTTTTTGGTTTTTTAAGGATTTTAGTTTTTTGATGTTATTTATTTTTAGAGTTTTTATTGTTTTTAGGGTATTATGGGTTTTTAGGGTTTTTTAGGGCTTTAGATATTTTCAGTGTTTCTCAGAGGTTTTATAGTTTTTTGGGGTTTTATGGTTTTTATAGGTTTTGGGGGTTTTAGTTTTTTTAGGGATTTTATGGTTTCAGAATTTTTAGTATTTTTACGAAAAAATTGAGTTTTTAGTGTTTTTTAGGTTTTTTCGGTTTTTAGGGGTTTTAAGGTTTCTAATGTTATTAGGGTTTATTTGAGGTTTAAATTGTTTTTTGGTTTTTAAGGGTTTTTAGGGACTTTTAGGAGTTGTTTTATGATTTTAGTTGTCTTATGGGGTTTTTGAATTTTTAGGCAGTTTTATTGTTTTTAGGGACTTTGGGGGTTTTCAGGACTTTAGGTGTTTTTTGTTTCCTCTATGATGTTTTAGGTTCTTTTTGGGTTTTTAGGGGGTTTAGTGATTTTTATGGATTTTAGGGTTTTTGAGGTCAGGGTTAGGGTTTTTTTGGGGTTTTAGAGGATATTGGGTTTTGGGGGGTTGTAATGTTTTTTCTTGGTTTTTTTCAAGTTTTATAGTTTTAATTATGTTTTAAGTGTTTTTAGGGTTTTAGTGGTTTTATTAATTTTACGTTTTTTCTTGTTTTTTATGGTTTTTTTGAATTTTTTGGTATATTAGGGTTTTTAGCATTTTAATGGTTTTTTTTGATTTTTGGGATTTTTTAGGTTTTTTCAGTTTTTAGTGTCTTAGGATTTTAGGGGTTTAAAAGTTTTTTGTGTGGTGTTTATGATTTTTTAGTGTTTAAGGGGTTTTTAGTGTTTTATATGGTTTTAAGGGTTTTTTTTGCAGTTTTGTGTTTTGAAGTAGTTTTTGGGTTTTTTGGTTGTTTAGGGTTTTTTAGGATTTATTTGTATTTTTTTTTTGTATTTACGATTTTATGGGTTTTATGGTTTTATGTGTTTTTGGTTTCTCATGGGTTTTTTTGTGGTTTAGGGTCCTTTGGGTTTTTAGGGTTCTTAGGGGTTTCATTGTTCTTAGTATATTTTTGGATTTTAGTGTTTTTAGGGTTGTTTAAAGTGTAAATTGTTTTTGGGGGTTTTGGGTTCTATGCTCCATTTAGGATTTTAGGGGGTTTTGGTCTTTTTTGGGGTGTTAATATTTTTTGGATGTTTATGGTATTTAATTCTTTTTATAGTCTTTTATGGAATTTTTGGAGTTATATTAAAGGATTCATAGATTTTTTGGTTTTAGGGTGTTTTTGGGGGGGTTTTTTGGGAATTTTTTTGTTTTTTATGGTCTTTTAGAGTTTTTCGGTTTTTAGGGACATTTATGGATTTTAGGGTCTTGGCAAGGTTTTTAGGGTTTCTGGTGTTCATTATGGGTTTTAGGGCTTTTATGAAACTTTTGGGTCTTTTAGAGGGTATAAAAATTTATGTTTTAATTAGGGGTTTTAGTGAGTTTTAGGGTTTATTTGTGCTTTTATGGTCTTTTTAGTTTTTAGGGATCTTCAGTGTTTTTTTGGTCCTTAACGGTTTTTAGTGTCCTTTAGGGATTTTAGTGAAAGGATTTTGTGAAGCCAGGCTAATCATGGCCCCCCAAAATTTATTAGAAAATATACGTTGCAGACAAGGGAGGGGCGGGGTCAATCAACCCACACCCAAAAGCCTTGGACACCCCCAAACAACCCAAGAGACCCCAAAAACAATAAAAGACACAAAGAACCAAACAAGCAGAAAAATAAAATCATCTCAATCAACATCTCCCAAACAACCAGCAACTAGCATCCCACAACACATTTTTCACTATCCATCACCACCTTTCCAAGCATATCCATCACCAGAAACATAGAACCACCATCACTAAAATCATAAACAGCTTCTTTATGACATCCTAGACATACAACACCCAAGATCCAACATCTCATTTTCCAACAACCATTACCCCTTTAGATCACCAAACATCTCCTAGCACCCCGCTTCAGTTCTAGAATCCATCAACACTAATTCCAAACATCAGAGCCATAACATTCTTCCAGCACCCACCAACTCTAGTCCTCAAGGAAAGTAACAATAAATAACCAACATCTCAGCATCCAGTAACCATCACTTCCAAGACAAATGGCATCCAACAACCTACAACTCGAACCCAACAACACCCATTCAAAGGGAGACAAAACAGGAACAACAATGCCTGCATCTAGTTCCGTAACGCGACCAAGAATCAAATAGTATCTAGTCACCCCATTTGAATCTTCCCACACCTCCTCCCCAGGAAGATCTACCATCAAGAGTGAAGAACCCTCAACACCAAAATCATAAGCATAGGCTTCTACACATCCCAGTCTAGCATAACACATCAAACAACACCATGGTATTCAATAGCCAACAGATTCATCCGTGACTCGAAAAGAAATAGAAAAAACAACCTATCTCTCTCATCGGCACACACCAAATGCCACAACAGTATCAAAAAATTCTGATCAACCAGAACCATGTCTTCCATAAACTCAAAAGGAATACCTCAAACCAGAAGAGGAGACCAATTAACAGACTAATCCACCAGCCAAAAAATCCATAACAATTGATCAAACATCCCCCACTATGCAGAAGAACACTAAAATCATGAGCCAACAGGACACCAAAAGCAGAGGAAAATCACATGTACAACACCAAAATAGAGACGACATACTAGATCTGAAGCACCATCAGGAAATAAACCATCCAGGCCACCGCTCGAAGGAGACTCATCTGCTAAACAAATCGAGGAGCACCTACTGACATGAATCCGATGAACACTGCTGAGGCCCATCACCGCAAACCGTAACAACTAAATCTGACCTGCACCACCCTTTAGGGTTCATATGGTATTATTATTGATTTTAAGTTTTTATGGATTTTAGTGGTTTTAGGGGGTTTTAGGGCGTTTATGGTTTTGGGGTTTTTATAGGTCTTTTACGGTTTATATGGGGTTTTAGGGTTTTAAGGGATTTAGATTTTTTTGTGTTCTAGGGGTTATTGTACAGGTTTCAGTGGATTTTATGGAGTTTCATTTTTTTAGGTTTTTAGGGGTTTTTAGTGAGTATTGAAATTATAGTGTTTTTAGGGTTGGCTGGGCTTTAGGGTTTATATGGGGTTTTGTGGTTTTGGGTTCATTTTTGTGTTTTTTGGGGTTTTGCGTTTTTGTATTGTTTTTAGTGATTTTATTATTTTTGGGGTTGTAAATTTTTCATTCTTTTTATGGTCTTTAATGTATTTAATATTTTTATGGTTTTCAAATTTTTTGGATTATTTAAGGTTTTAGGGGCTATAAGTGTTTCTAGAGTTGTTAGAGTTTAATAGGGTTTTTTTATTTTTAGGGGCTTTAAGGTTTATGGTTCATTTTGAGATTTAGGGTTTTTTTGTCATTGGGGTTTCAGGGTTTTTAAGGGTTTTATGGGGTTTTAAAGTTTTAGTGGGTATTATGGTTTTTTTGTGTTTTAATTTATTTTGGGTCTTTAGGGTTTTTAGGATTTTAGGGGTTTTAGTGACATTTAGTGGTTTTAGGGTTTTAAGTGTTTTTTTTGTTTTTAAGTGTAATTTATGGTTCCTAGAGTCATTTTGGTGTTTTTAGGGTTATCTTGGCTTTGAGGGTATATTAAGGTTCTTCGGGGGGGGGGTTATCTCATTTAGAGGTTTTAGGGTTTTTTCTGTTCTTATTGGGGTTTTAATAGGTATTGGATCATTATGGGTGTTTAGGGGGTTTTAGGGTGTTTTATGAGTTTTATATTTTTTGGGGTATTTTAGAGTTTTGAGTGTTCTTATTTTCCTTTAGGGATTTTTAAGGATTTTAGTGGATGTTAGGGTTTTTAGGATTTTTTATGGTCCTTTTTCATATTTTAGGATTTTTTTGTTTTTAGGGTATTATATAGTTTTTAGGGGTTTTTAGGTTTTTTTGAAAATTATTATGTTTTTTCATTTTTAGGGGATTTAGTTTTTTTAGGAATCTTTAGGGGTTTTTCTTTTTTTAGGGTCTTTTAGTTTATTTAGGGTCTTTTCGGGTCTTTTAGGTTTTAAGTGGTTTTTATGATACTTTTATAAATTTAGTTTTTTCTCATTTAGGGTATTAGGGGTATTTTATGGTATTTTAAGATTTTTAGGGGTTTTTAGTTTCTTTTTAGGTTTTTTTGGGTTTTATGTTATTTTAGTGTTTTAGATGATTTTAGGGAGTTTTAAGATATTTAGTGATTTTTTATGACTTTAGGGTTTTAGGATCTTTTATAGTTTTAGTGGGTTTGAGTTTCATTAATTTGTTTTATGATTTTATGGTCATTTTTGAGTTTTTTTGTTATTTATTATTTTAGTATTATTTGAGGTTTAAGGTATTTGTGGTCTTATTTTTTGGTTTTAGGGTTTTTATTAATTTTTAAGGTTTTTAACATTTTTATGTTTCCTTAGGGTTTTAGGGTTTTTGATAGCCATTAAGGTTTTGGGGATTTTATAGGTTTTAGGGTATTTAGGGTTTTGGGGTTTTGGGGTTTTCACATATTTTTATAGGTTTTCTGTGTTTTTTAGTGTTTTTAGGTTTTTTGGGGATTTTAATGTTTTAGGGGTTTTATAGGTTCTTATTGTTTTTGTTGTTATTTAGATTTTTAGGGTTCTAGGTGTCTTCATAGTTTCTTAATTTTTTATGGTTTGGGGGGATTTAATGGGTTTTTAGGTTTTAAAAAGGTTTTTAAGGTTGTTAGGGTTTCTAGGGTTTTTAGTATCCTAGGTTTTTGGTTTTGTAGATATTTTTAGGTTATTAGTGTTTTTTTGGTTTTTTTGGGTTTTGCGGAATTTATTTGGGGATTTAGTAGTTTTTGGGGTTTTGAAGGGTATTTAGTGTTTTTTGTGTGTTTTTTTTATGAATTTTTATTTTGTTTTTAGTGTTTTAGGTTTTTTAAGGTTTTAAGGTTTTTAGTGTTTTTCATGATTTTTATGGTTTTCAAGCCTTTTTATATTTTTAGGGTTTTAGGCATTTTTTTGGTTTTTAGTGTCCTTTGGAAATTTCGGGGTTTTAATGGTGTTGAGGTTATTTTAAGGAATTTATGGTTTCTATTTGGGTTTTATGTGTTTTTTGGGTAATTATTGGTTTTGTTGGTTTTATGATTTTTAGGGTTTTAAGGGTTTATATTGGGTTTTTGGGTTTTTAGGGTTCTGTTTCCCTCGGAATTCGGGGATGACCTCCTGGATGGGAGATTCAAATGTTTCGATTGGTTTCTAGCGGGTTTGTTCGTAGAACCAGAAACATCCAATGATTCCACATCCATTTGGACCTACTTTCGAAAGGTAGGGGCTCATTAGCTTGTGGACTGATGAGGCTTAGGAATTTGCATTGGTCGAGAGGATGGGAGGTCGGACTCATCACACCTTTTTGAGGGGAATTATTGTCTATTCTGGGACTCTCTTTATAGATTTAAGTTATGTTCGTGAATCCTTATTACATTACCAATTATAAAATGAGCTTTTCCTTCAGTTTTGACAGTCAATGATTAAATATGTAAGAAATTTAGAGAATATTTTATATGTATTCGAGGTTCTTCATCAATAGAGAATAATCTATATCTATTTAGAGATTCTTGGTCAATGGTAACCTTCAAAACATTCATATAAAAGTCTCTTAGTCATTATGATAACCAGGATGGTTTTAAAGCCACTCAGTGGGTCACTTGATGTTTATTGTCATTCAGAAGGACATGAATTATTTCAGAGTTGGGATCGGACCCATAGATGGGCTACCTACGTATCCTTTGTTTTGGAAAATGAATCAGAACCCACGTAGTTCGAGTAAAGGAGTATGATGTTTATGATTGATGGCTCAAAGAAGGATGTCACAATTACTTTTACACTCTAAGCTCACGTGAGTCATTCTCGGTGTGAGAAACAAGAGGTATTGGTAAAATTTAGACAATTGTGCCATGAAAGATGCAATCATAAGAAGTAATGTGGGGCTTATGTATGTATGACTACCCAGATAAATGAAGGTTAGGATTTACTTTAGAAAGAAAATCCAGGAACAGGGTCCATAAATGTATTTGTGCTTCATGGATATTTTAATACTCTAACTTGGGACTTATTCCTGAAAAGGAAACCCAAATCAGGAGAGGATTGATAACTGGGTTTTACTCCTGAGAAGGAATCCCAGATCAAACGTAAATTAGGACTGGTTAAAGATAATTTAAGGGACTTGGGGCTTATTCATGAAAAGGAAGCACAAGATTATGACTGGGACTTATTCCAGAAAAGGAGACCCAGGTTAAGGGATTTATGACTAGGACTTATTCCTGAAAAGAAAGCCCAGGTTAAGGATTAAGGTTTGGGGCTTACTCCTGAGGAGGATGCCCATATTTGAGACTGGGGCTTACTCCTGAAAAGGAAGCCCAAATTAAGGAATCTGGGGCTTACTCCTAAGAAGGATGCCCAAACATTTAGGGGACTTGGGGCTTATTCCTGAAAAAGAGGCCCAGGTTAAGGGATTGATGACTGGGACTTATTCCTGAAAAGGAGGCCCAGGTTAAGGGATTTATGACTGGGACTTATTCCTAAAAAGGAAGCCCAGGTTAAGGGATTTGGGGCTTACTCCTAAAGAGGAAGCCCATGTTAAAGATTCTCTCATCTTAAAGGATGAGGTTTAATGAATGAGCTCTCCATATTTGGTGACATAAAGATATTTAAATCACTAGGTTTTGAGATATATTCCACCGAATTCCTTTCAGATAAGGAATTCAAATCAAGAAATTATGCCATAAATGGATTTGAAGAGTGTCTTGAAGATTGAATCTTGAAAAGGAAAGGTGTAATGGCTTCAGAGGGGTGAAATGGGCAAGAAAGGCACCCAAAAAAGGAAGGGGCACACAAGTCTTGGAAGGCGCGCAAGTATTTCGGGGGTGCGCAAGTATTGGTCGCCTTGGTATACCTGCGCGACATATGGTGTACTTGCACGATGGTCAACCAGCATTGAAATACTTGAGCGACTCTTTATTAAAGCCTTTAGGATCCTCTTGAGGTTCTTCCAGAAAAGGGACGCGCAAGTTCTATCGAAGGAGTAAGGCGACGCGCAAGTGTGACCACTTCCCTTAAGGGCTGGCCACTCAGGCGCGCAAGTGTTGATGAGTTTCAACACTCAGGCCTTCCTCCCTCTCTTTAGATCTTCCGTTCTAGGTAAGAAATTACCTTAGAAGTTTTCCGGAATCTTTGAGAAGAGACTTGGGCGTCGGGAGCTTCAATCCGAGTTTCTGAAAAAATATCCTCTCGAATGAAGGGCACACAGGGACTATTTATAGGCAGGAGAAGACCCTGGGTGGTTACCGGGTTGTTATCACATAGGTCATGCAAGTCACTTGCACGACTATAAGGTGTCACGCAAGTAGACTTGCGCGACCACTAGGCGGCGTGCAAGTGCACTTTCGTGACTATGAGGGAACTTGCGCGACCTATGGGAAATGTTCTCCTTATTCATCCCTTTGTCGATTTTTGATGTTTCTTCAAAGGATGAATCACTTTGGACTAAGGTATTTCCTTTTTTTCAGTCGTTAGACTCTGTGACGGAAAGGAGCGTCAACAGGTTCTTATAATTTTTTATTGTTTTATGGATGTTTTGGGGTCATAGTATTTTAATGGGTTTTTATAATTTTAATGGTATTTTAGTGATTTTTACATTTTAGGGTCTTTAAATGTTTATAGGTTTTTAGAGTCTTATATTGATTTAAAGTTTTTTAGGATTTTAGGGACCTCTTGGGTTTTTTTGGGTTTTTTTCCCTTTTTGGGTTTTTTGGGGTTCTCAATGTATTTTTTTGGGTTTTATTGTTTTTAGATATTAATAGAGATTTATGGATTTATAGTTTTTTTTTTGGGATTTTTTGGGTTTGAAAAGGTTTTTATTGTTTTTAGGGGTTTTATGGTTTTTGGGGTTTTACTATATTTCAAATGTTTTTAGGGATTTTTAGGGTATTTTAATGTTTTTATGGTTTTTAAGGTCTTTAAGGATTTTTTTGGGTATTTTATTTTTTTTAAAGGTTTTTATGGTATTTTATGATTTTCTTGGTTTTTTGGGGTTTTTTGGGGTTTTAGGGTCTTTCATGGTTTTTTCAGGGGTTTATGACTTTTACGGTTTTATAGGCTTTCTATGGGTTTTTTAGGTTTTAGGTTATTTTTAGTTTTTAGGATATTTGGGTCCTTTAATCTTTTTAGGGGTTTTAGTTTCCTTTAGGGGTTTTTTTATTTTTAGGGAAAATTTGGGGGTTATGTATTTTAGATTTATTTAGGGGTTATTATGGTCATTTATAGTTTTTGAGAGTCCTTTTAGGTTTTGTGTGTGCTTTATAATCTTTTGTGGGTTTTTAGGGTTTATGTTCCCCTTTGGGTTTTTAGGGGTTATATATTCTTTTTCGGTTTTAGTGTATTTTAAGGCCTTTTAGGGTTTACCCAGGGCTTTAAGGACTTTTAGGGTTTTGATTTTGTTTTTAGTGTCTTTTAGGGGATTTTAGGTATATAGGGGATTAGTGTTTTAGGTTAATTTTGGTTTTTAGGGGTTTATGGGGGGTTTTATGAGATTTTAGCGGTGGAGGGGGGTTAGGTTTCTTTGGGGTTTTATGTGTTTTAGGGTTTTGTGGTGTTTTTTTGGTATTTTTAGTGTTATAAGGGTGCTTTATGGGGTTTATGGACTTTAGGGGTTCAAATGTTTATAGGGGTTTCAAGGGTTTACAATGTTTTTAGGGTTTTTAAGTGTTTTTAAGGACTTGAGGATTTTTTGGGTTATTATGGTTATTATATGTTTTTTAGAGTTATTAGGGTTTTAATAGGGTTTTATTCCTTTAGGTTTTTTAGTGTATTTTGTGTTTTTGGGGGTTTTAGGGTTTAAAATGTTTTTATGGGATTTAAGGGGTGTTTGGTTTAAATGTTTTATTTATTTTTAGTGTTTTTTATGGTTTTTCGAGTTTTATATGGATATTTGATGGTTTCTTATGGGGGTAAATTGGTTTTTACTAGTTTAGAGACGTTAGGTTATTTTAGGGTTTTTAGTGTTTTTTAGGGTTTTAGATGTTTTATGACTATTTTAGGGGTTTTAGAGTTTTTAGGTGATTTTCTTGGTTTTTAGGGTTATTTATTGGGTTTTAGAGATTTTTGGAGGTTTTAGGGTCTCTCTGTATTTTATAGTTTTATGTGTTTTTTGGGTTTTTATTGTATTTAGGTTTGTTTAGATTTTTATAGTGTTTTTAGGGTCTTTTTGGATTTTTTTGTGGTTTTGTGTGTTTTTAGGTTTTAATGGTCTTTTAGAGTTTTCTAGGTTTTTTAGGGGTTTAAGGTTTTTAATGGTATTTAGTGGTTTTTGAGTTATTAGTTTTTTATGGTTTTCTGGGTTTTAATGGTTTTTCAGTTTTTGTATATATTTTTTGTGTTTTTAGGTATTTTCTAGGATTTAGGTTTTTTGTAGATATAAATTTATTTAGGTGTTCAAATGGTTTTTAGGGTTAATGGGGGTTTAAAAAGATTTAATGTTTATTATAGAGTATTAGGGTGTTTATTGTTTTTGGGGTTTCTAATATTTTCTGGTGCATTTATATATTTTTATGGTTTTTAGAAATTTATAGAATTTTATGTGTTTTAATGGATTTTAGAATTTTTTTGGGGGTTCTGGGAGTTTTAGGGTTTTTGTGTTTTTTGGGTTTTTAGTGTTTTAAGGGTTCTTCGTGGATATTACTGGGTTTGGGGTATTTTTAGAGGTGTCTAATGTATGTAATGTTTTTGTACGGTCTTTATGCTTTCAGTGGGTCTTAGTATTATTTTAATTTGACTTGGGTTTTTAGTATTTCTAGGGACTTCTATGGATTTTTAGGGGTTTTATGTGTTTTAGAGTTTTAAGGATTTTTTTTAGAGTTTGTGTCCTAGAACCCACTATTTGTACTTTGATTACATTAATATTTAATGTATTTAAATATTAAAAATCATATTACATATTTTCCATTGTCATTCATTACTATAATTTAATAATGTCATTGAGTATTTTTAGTATTAATAAGGTCATAATAGTTCCCCGATATGATGAGAACCTTGAAGTGTTATGAAAATATTCATAAATATTGTTCTACGGTTGGATGACATACTATGATGGGACACATAGTACACATAGTATTAGGTGTGAGTACTTGTTATCGGATGAGACCTCTTCTCATTAAGTTCACACATGGTAATCCACAAGACGATAGATTATGAAAACAAACCTTCTGTTAGGAATTCCATATGTTTTAACTTCATTGTATACTCCCATATGAGAGCCTGTGTAATGATCCTTAGAAATTCGGATTATCATTAATATGTGTCATGACTCGCACAATTTGATTTACTAAAAAAATCATCACGCCATATGTTGGAGGGAAGTGGGGTATGTTGGGTGCATCATGAATGACATGTTATTAGTTGATAAGTCGAGGAAGGATTTTTGACTTCCAATTATAGAAGTTGGTATCTCATCCCTTTTATTGAAAGAGAACCCTCAACTGAAATGTCATGTCCATGGTGTGATGACGAGTTTATCCCATGTAGTCAAAGAATGACATATCAAGAATATAGGTAGATGATACTATCATGAAACCTAGTTGATGAGAAATTTTGAAAAAAGGATTATATTACATAGTGAGCATTTGAATGTTGATTTTTTGTTGCAACTTTACGTTACTACTATTGGGTGCCTTGACCTATTACTATATAGTTATCTTAGACTTTGGAAAAACTCTCCTAATGCCAATGAGAAATAATCCTAGAGTGTCACACACTAAGTATTTCTTTTGTCCTGGATTAAATTCTAATTGAATTTAATTAATGGATAAAATATTATCCTCAAGACTAAGGAATAATTTTATTCAAGTAAAAATGATCATATAAATTAAATAAATATTTATTCACCAGACTGTGAATAAAATATATAAATTTATTTTTTCAACATTTATTAAATATTTATTTTCTAGTTTGTAAATAAAAATATTTATTGAAGAGAATAAAAATTTTTATTTGGGTATACAATAAATGGAAGAGGAGTTCAATTCGACCAAGACCATGTCCATTTATAAATTAAATACATATAAGTCAGTTAATAATATTTATCAATTTTTCATAATAAATAATAATATTGTTATCATTTTGTGGAATCTAATTTCATTTATGGTTCTATTTTGCACACGTTTTCATGCCCCAAATAATGGTTCTCTTATTTTTATTAAGTGGTGTGGGTTTTCTCTAATAGTTATAATTTCTAGTAATCATTGTTTCACAATTAAATATTGTAACATAGACCCCATGTTGATCAATAGGAAGGTAAATTTATTGTGCCAAACCCCAGTGAATTGAGAATAGTTTAGCCAATTATTTTCTCTCTCGACTCCTCTCATCTCTCCCTCTCAATAACGAGAGAAGTTCTTCAAGACTGAAGAATGAATGATCAATAATGACTGATGCAAGACATTCGCTTCACCACAATAGCATCTAGAGAATGAGTGATGTTGTTCAGATACCATTGGAGCACTTATGGATCACCACTAGAGGGATTCTACTTTGTATCCTCACAAACATAATTAATGAAACCCTAAAGGGACATTCTAGACTATAAAAAATCATCAACAAAGAAAGTAACAAAGACCCAGTTCTTTAATTTCTTCATAAATTAAAAAAATTATTATAAAAATGATGTGAAATATTAACTTTCTCAAATCCAATGATTTTATTTTCTTTGTCTAAATCGTTGATTTTAACCCATGGAAACTGGCATTCATCGTCGTATTAATCCATGATTGTTCATCGATTACAAAAAAAGAAAAGATGGGCCCCTCCCAACAGCCATGCTTCCACTATTCTTGGATCCTTCAAGTTGTATCAATAGGGTTAATCATTGTTTTTAATTATTTAAATAATTCTTTGATAATCTATACTTTAATAATTTTGTTTTCAATTTATGTGGAACTGTTCTTGTAATCTGAATTTTGATATCTTTTCTTCCACTTTTTGTTTCTTGCAGATCTAACAGAAATAAATAATTTTTTGATTAAAATTAAATCAAGGATCTCATTTGGAGGCCCCGATGATTCTATCTAGGTAACGAGATAGTACATGTTGTGTATTCAGATTTAGAAATCAGGTAATCTTCCATACAAACAATGTAATCCGGAATGCACACTGTCTAGTTGTGTTCAGTGCATCCGGAGTAATTTGGAAATTACTCAAGCAATGTGCATTAATGACATGTAGTGTAGTAAATTAATACATTGTGTGTTGACTAGTATACTATTGCATCATCAGATAGATTATATTTTGTGTTTTTAGGGTGTTTATTTTTTTCTTTATGGATTTTTGAACTATTTCTAGGGTTGTTATAATTTTTTTACTATATATTAGGGATTTTGAAATTATTATTCTATTTTTATGGGTTTTAAGGGGTTTAGGGATTTTTAGTGTTTTTAAGGGTTTTAATGGTTTTTAGGGTTTTGAAATTATTTTATGGTTTTTTGCAGTTTTTAGGTTTCATTATGTTTTTATGGGTTTTAGGGTTTTTAAGATGTTTTAGATTATTATTTGGTATTATGGTTTTTTTTAGGTTTTTCGTGTTTTCAAACTTTTTTTATGGTTCTCTAGGTTTTCTGGTGTTTTTTTTAGTTTTTAGGGTTTTTAGGGATTCAGTGGGTTTTTTATGGTTTTTTGGATTTTTTTCACGCTCTTTGATTTTATAGTATTTTTAAGGGTTTTTATGATTTTTACAGTCTTTTGGGTTTTTTGGATTTTCAGAGTTTTTAGTGTTTTACATGTTTTTATGGTTTTTTCATTATTTTAGTGTTTTTATTAGTTTTATGGGTTTTATGGTTTTTTAGAGAATCTTAGTTTCTTTTGTAGGTTTTTACTATTTTTAGGGGTTTTAGGTTCTTTAAGGGTTTAATGTTTCAAGTGTTTAGGGTTTTTAGGGAATTTATGATTTTTAGAGGATTATTCCTACATTTATAGGTTTTTGGTTTTTAAGGTGATTTGGGTTAAGTTATTTTAGATAGTTTTTACATTTTTTAGGTTCCCATAGGTCTTTTTAGTGTTTTTAGGGACAATTATTTTTTTATTGTTTATTAGGGTTCTATAGTGTTTTTCTGGGTTTTTATGGTCATTAAGTGTTTAAGGGTTTTCAGAGTATTTTAGGGTGTTAGGATTTTTAGGGACCTTTAAGGGTTTTACTGTAATTTTGGGTTTTTATTATCATTTTGGAGTTTTATTATAGTCTAGGTTTTTTAGTTTTTCTGGGTTTTTTGTTTTTTTAGGGTTTTTATGGGATTAGGATCTTTTAGGGTTTTTAGTGTCTTTTAGGGTTTTAGGGATTTTAGGGACTTTGGGGGTTTTGGGTTTTTGGGGTTTTTTTTGGGTTTTTTTGGGTTTTTAGTATCTGTTGACACCCCATTCTGTCAAAGAGTCTAAAAAATATGAAAAAGGGAATCCATTAGAATGAAAAAGTGGGAAAATACATAATGAGAAGTCAATATTTTCAAAGGCATGAGTTTTTGGCTGCCTTAGTCTAGACAAACCCTTGTCGGCGCGCAACCCACAAGCACGCCCCCATATGTCACTCAACCCAGTTGTGTACCCCCATATGTCACACAGCCTACTTGTGTGACCATTTCCTTTTCACCCAGGGTCCAATATTTTCCTATAAATAGACCTTTGGGGCCTTCATTTTTATGGACGAATCTCCTCGAAGCTCAATTACTGCTCTTATCACCCCAGTACTTAGCCGTAGTCTTCCAATGATTTAAATTTTGTTCTTCAACACCTTGAGCAGAGTATTTATGGTTGGATCATTGGACATAAGTCCTTTTAGTGTTGGAAAACCATAACACAAGCGCGCCTAAAGCACCCAACCTCCCCCAATCAGAAATAATTGCACGCCGCCCATTCCTCCTGCAAGAACATAAGTTCCCACTTCTGGTATCAACTCTAAATACTCTTGATGTCTTGAGCAAGGTCTCTCCCAAGTATTAACATGCGGGTTGTTCGTCACTTAAGTGAACATCAGGTTTCCCAACTGTACTTGTGCTCCCATACTTGTGCACTCTTCCCTACTCGGGTGCCCCTATTTAATTCACCTATTCTCTTCAGTTTACAATCCATCAAGCCTTCATCAAAGCCATTCCTGGAAAGGATTTTTCTTACAGGGAACCCTAATCTGAAAGGGATTTTTTTGAGACCTACACCAAAACCTTCTTACTTATCAAACCTTTGCTAAAGGCATATCAATGTGTCTCCTATTTGGGTTTTTATTTCCACAGCCATAGGTTTCCAACATTTGAATCACAATGGGGTTATAATTCGTGGATTGTTTGTGGGTTTGTATATCCACAGTCACATGGACCTTTCTCCCAGAAATAGTGTTGGGAAGTTACCGTTTTGGAGGAAGGTTGGGTCATGGACTCTCCCTTCTCGAAGAGAAGACCTGGACCCTCAGGTCTCTGTTAGGGGAAGATATAGTTCATACCTACTTTTCGTTTTAAAAATAAAGGAGATGTTTCCCTTCCCATACCATGATCAATTTTAGGGAAATCATCCTGGCGTAAGCCCCTATCTTTTCTTGGAGGAGGTAGCATCATTTCTCCTCCCCACTTCTTCTGTGCCAAAGACCAAAGGGGATATGGGCAAAGGGACTTTCATTTCTCTTTCCCACTCTTATTGGGATTTGTCACCATAAGAATCCATCCTGCTATAATCCCTTAACCTTCATCCCTTCTTCTTCCTATTGGACCCTTATCCAATGTGAAGATAATAGAGGGAGGTATTTTCACCTTTCCCTCTTTTTGGGTTGTTTCAACCTCGTTCACCTTGGAAACCATAGGTGTGCCCTCTTCCACTAATAGAAGAGGAGAAATTTTAAAGTGCAAGTTTCATTGTTTAATCATTCAAATTTTCTTGTTTCTCACACCGAGCATGACTCACATGGGCTTAGAAATTCGTGATGGTTACAACATGTACACAAACACTCATGAAGGAAGGAACCATGAGAACTTGGATTCCTCTTCAAACTAGGATACGTATGAATTCCTTTCATGGCCTGAGCTCTTTTAATATCCTCCTCATGAATCCAATCCTAATTTCCTAAATTTGGGCATCCTCCATATGAATAATCCCCAAATTGAACCCCAAATCATCAAGGCCTTCTTTTTCAGGAAGTAAGCCCAAACTCATCTCTCTCAAAGAATCATACTCTCTTATAAGACTTATCGAACTATGCGGGCTATGATTACCAACCATATGGGATACATATGAAGCCTCCTAGAGATTCAAACCAAACACTTAAAATCAACCTTGTTCTCCTTCGGCCATATATCAATCATAGTGTAATATGACTTGGAAACCCATATCCTTTCCAAGTTCTTTTGGCTACTTCAGCTTCAGTCTCACACTATGATTTTACCAAGAACCTTCCACTTATATGTCCTTATCATGTGACCTTAAAAGATATGATGTTTCCAATTATGCAACACCGAACTATGAGGTTTCTAATTCCTTTCACAAGGATATGTTGGTAGCCCATTTTATGGCCACGATCCCAAAATCAAACCAATCCTTGGTCTCCCTAGATGAAAATAAATTCTAGAGTGCCCCACTAAGTGGATTAAAAACCAATATAATCACAATGATGATTAAAATAATCTCTATGCAGTATATTATAGGATACCTTTGATGGAAAACCTCAAATACATACGGATAATTCCATTAATGAATAACTTTGAATGCATACTGATGATTATGAAGTTTAACCATGTTAATATGTGTTAGAAAATTCCATGTGAAACTTATTTTATGCTTGGTGAATTAGTAAGGATTAATGAAAATATCTTAAATTTACACAGAGTGTCCTGAAGTACACAATAATTCTCTCCCAAAAGCGTTTGATGAGTTTGAACTCCCATCCTTTCGACCAATGCACATTTTTAAGTATCATAACTTTAAAACTTAATGAATTCTTGCCTTTGGAAAGAAGGTCCCCATTGGATAATGAACTGTTGGAATTTTTATGTTCCATAAATAAATCCAATGGAAACCGCCTAGAAATAATGATTCTTAAAACTAGAACACAAGTTTCACGGAATTACAAAACAAAAATGGTGTACCCAATGTGAATCCTTATCCATGTTAATAATGTTACCCACGTTTTAGGACCTAATAAATTGATAATGAATGTCCATACAAAGGATTCAACCATGCATGTATCCATCAAAAATATGTTGATTTAATGGAGTTTGTTGTCCTTTTAAGTGTTTCAAGAATTCCCTTCACTCCAAAATGGATTCCTTCAAAACAACATCTGTGAACTTACTAACCGCTACTAAAGATGGATTCCCATTCATGTGAAGAAAATCATCACCAACCTATTATCTTAAACGCTCGGTCTCTAATGTGCTGGTAAAGGAATATCTCCAGCATGGTATAATCCTGACATTAGAGGATGCCCGTCAAGCCCTCCAGGTGAGTAACAATCCTAGATCATCTAGCCAACAATGACCAATGATCATGAATTAGATGGTGCCAACCAATTTAATTAACTATTTCAGGTCCTTATCCATGGAACACAACAATCAATCCCTCCTGTACTATAGATAGGTGGATCAAGAGGTCACTCAAGGCCCCAATTCAAGAATGTAAGATTCTTTCCAGAGGAATCCCACTAGCAATGGCCACTAGCAGAATCATGTTGTAGTAAACCCCCAACATGATGGGGGTGTTTCATTGGTACCTTTGGCCTTGGTCTCTCAGACCTGGGAATGCAAGAAGAACCTCCAGGGAAAACATCCAGTCAATAGGGAGCATACCTAAACCCCTTACAGAGAAGCTCATCAACCTAACATAATGGAAAACAACAAATGGGCACATACACTGGTCAGTCCTACACTTTCTATTCAGAAGACTCGTCCAGAAGCAACCCACAAATCCCACAAGATTAATCTGGTGGAGTACTGTGAACAAGAACATACACCTGATTATATGTTATCAACCAATTAACAGGCTCGTCTGACTACATTTAAATAAGCCCACCAATCTAATGTGGTGGGAACTGGTAAATAGGAACATACACCTGTTTACAACCACCAATTATGTTTGTAGTCTTGTTTTCCAGTGTTTAAGGATGTTTGTCAACCATACATGATGAGAAATAGACCATAGGCACAAAAACATACCAATGTTAATTAACCCTACTAACACTATCATTTTGTAACACCACGAGAAGTCAGTCGGAAAGCTCCGACGACAAATTTGGGACAGACCCAACTCTCTACCACCATGAATGAGTACTATCAATATCTATTTATTGGAAAAGAAGGATAGGAGCAGACACATACACCTTATCTAAATACAGAATGTACGTATATTCCCGTTCCTTCCACTGACGTCACCAAACCCATCTTATCAATGGTGAAAGGGAAGACGCACCGTGTCCATTTTCTAGAAGCATGCTAGGATATTATAACAACTAGTTCTGCAGTATCAGGGGAATACACACATAAATCTATCCCCACACATGGGACGAAACATCAAAATGTCATCCTAGAGCAAATAAACACTTCTGTTCTAGTCCATGAAGTTCATGGGGAATACTCTCCCATATCATACGGACAATAAGATCGGGAACATACACCATTTCCAATTAGAGGTAATCGGTCCATTCTGATAACCACTCCAAGGCAGGCACATACAAATTCCCATGATTACATATTTTCTTAGAAAGTGACCCCAACTATGTATAAGAGAACATCCAAGAAGAAGTCCTGCCAAGAACTGTTGAAAAATCATGATTGAAGCAGCAATTTGGCTCCTTTTAATGGTGTGGTTCTCGAAGCCCTCTTACATTTATCTGTTGCAGCTCAAGATTCTACCCTCTCATTTCCAAATTTTGGGAGTGGAAGTTATAATTCTGAAGTTCCTCATCAGACCCTTCATCCTGGAGGATTGCTTCCTGAAAATTTGGTCAATCTAGAGTGCTTTTCTCTAGATGAGAGCTATGACAACCTTCTATGTTGACAGAAGACAAAGGATCAAGAATGTTTATCACTTTCTGTATTATATCATGGTAATCTACCCCATGATTATATTTTCTATGAGATTCCTCTCTATAGTAGTATTTCTCATGGTCAAGACAATTTAATAATTGACATTGTAGCGATGAGAAAGAACTCCTATCTCGAGGCACTTGAAAACACAAGGCCATTCAAGTCTGATGCCTTGTCATTTATGGGTGAAACACTTTCTCAACCAGAATACATATTAAGAGAATAGTAATTCTCTGAACCTCTATTGGTTCATTTGTATTCAAATATAGATCATCCACATTTGTCGGACCAGGTAGATAAAACTCTAATGAAAGAAGATGACGATATGTTAAACATGATAAAACAATTTTCCAAAGGAGAAATACCACTCATGTTCTTGCATTTGGAAAATTCTCAGTAAAAAATTCTAGAATTGATGATATAAGATTTCATTCATGACATCTGCCTCATCTTAGAAAAAACACGTCGTCATTTGAAAACCAAAGTATTACCATATGATGAATATCAAAATCATGTAAAGTCCATTTAAAGTTTGCAGTGCCAAATTGACTTGGTATCTCTATCAGTTTCCCAACATCCAAAGTTTGAAAAATAGTAGAGAACCCTTCAACGTTCATGGCTCAATTCTCTAAAGAGGATACAATAGTAAATTTCTGATTCACTATCTAGTGTTCATATCAGAGGATGAGGTGAATATGGAGGATTGCATTTCACTTAACTCCAAAATCAGAAAAGTCTTCTAAAAGAGGTCTCATGAAATATTATTGCCCATAGTCGGACACAATCAATAGATTTTGTATGTAATCAGATGTTCGCTCAACCAGTTATCATTAGAGTCAGGCCCAATGAAAATAATTTGTTGAGTTACTTTTACATCAAGAATCTGAGAATCTTTAGTAGGCATCATATTTAGAGGATGTCATCCATCATAGAATGAAAATGTCTGAAATGTCAAAATGATCTTTTGAAACATGTGATTTAAGTAGTTTTCAGATGATGCACCCAGCTAATTCCTGAACAAAAATCCTCAAAATTAGAAAAATAGTTTCATGAATTTCAGCCATACCAGTTCCAGAATCACCCCATTTTCAAGGTTGGGTGATCATTTAATTCAACCTTCAAATTCATTAAAAAAATTTCAAATATTTGAAGAAGAATAACCGAAATATCCCCAGCCTGTAGGGCGGGGGGATTTTTCACATGTGCAATCCCCTCCTCAACCAATGTCTATTTTCTCCTGATTATGAAAGAAGACACAAGGAGAGCATACAAATGAATTATCCTATGATTCCATTTGGGTTACTATCCACCAAAAATTTCTAGGGAATTCATAATATAGTACTGTGAAGATTCATGGATGACACAAAAGAAGAAGATCTCACAAAAATAATGATAGATTGCCATTAATGTATTATGCATCAGTGAATGTCATTAACACAACTATAGAAGATCCACCAAAAAATGAGTCCAGTTCAGGGGAATCAGAATATGATTTTATTTTCTATAATACTATAAACACTGAGGAAAATGATAAAGGTGTGCACACCTGAAATTAGAGGCTTACCTAGAATATAGGGATGCCTTCAAATAACCAACTCCACCACTCTGAAAGGAATCTAACAAGGAGAAAGGAAAAATTCAGATCACATATAACTTTTCCACAAGATAAGGTCAATCACTTTTTCTTGAAGAGATATTTTCACAACAAGAAGAGGAAATGCAGGAGTTGAAGATACTCAATACAGAGTTACTCCGAATGAACCTTTCTACTAGATGTACTCCCTAGGTAGGTCCTCCAATTACAAATCCTATTGGATCTCCTCATAATAGAGGATTTTTAGTAACTACATATGAGGATATTGATTTCCCTCCACTGGGTACACAATCAAGGTAAGATCAAACACATCGGGATATGCCTGTACCCATGGATTATCAAATGAAGATATTAGCACCAACATCAGTGTTTTTGATGGTCATTGCATTCGATCAAGATCCAATTGGTATACCTGGACATAATCCATATCATCCAGATATTCCCCAAATTCATATGACCACAATTGATGAATTAACCACTTTATTGGAATATATGGAGGAGCAACGTGCACCAGTTCAATCAGAAAAGAGAGATTACCTTGAATGGGTGGATGTAATTCCTCCCGCAACAAATTTTTTGAATACCACATTCCCAATATTTAATGGTTGGGGTGATCCAGAACAACACTTAGCACATTTTGTATCTCATTGCAATCAAATGAGTGCCTCTTCTCAAAAAAAATCAGTAAAGATTAGGTATTTTTCTAACAGAAAATTCTATTTTTATTTGATTTTCAAAATCGGGTCGAGCAATACATGAGATTACCAAAAATAAAATTCAAAAAACACTTTCACGAGATCTTATTTTTGATTCAAAATTCAAAATCACCCAAAAACCATCATCGCATCACCACCAGTACACCTTGGGACACAAATCCTCTAGCAGCGAGCCTTTTGGAGCTATGCCGCCGACATCGAACCACCTCGTCGTTGCCATCAACGGACAATGCCAGCAAGAACCCTACCGGCCAATGCCACCAGAGCTTCAAACATCAAAATATAATGGATCTTCAACCTTAACATTGTCTATACACCAGCTTTTTTTTGGTATAAAAGTTTACAATCTCGATCAATTATTGGATGGGAAGATCTCTATCAAAAATTTATTCTTCAATTTAGCTCAACGCTACCAAAAATGAAAGTTTTTGATTTTACCAATTGTAAACAAAGGCATAATGAATGATTTTTATATTTCATTTCTCAATGGAATGGATTATAATATTCTTATGTCTATCACTCCCTCAAGAAGAGTTGCTTCCAATTTGTGTGACAAATCTACGCGATGAGTTACGCACACCATTGATCCCTATGAAATACAAAGGAGGGTTTCGATACCTTACTTTAATCGATTAATAGATAGAAGACTCTATTATAGAAACCATGGATAAAACTTGTGTAATTCCATCCACTCCAGGGAGGAGGATAGGAATGGAATAAGCTTCTATAGTCACACTCATGTAGGAACCTATACCTGTTTCTACTTCCAGACATTCATCATACCCTACGGCTCTGCCGCCTAAGAATTAGTAGAAACAACCACCTCATCAAGATAATTAGAGAGATCAAAGGTAGAAACAGTTTTAGGAATTAAAAAAAAAGATTATTCTTTTTAGAATGAAAATGTTTCTGGTTACTTCATCTCATCATTGGAAAACAATTTGGATTAGTTTCCAAGGTCTAAGAAACTAAATAAATATGGAGATGAAGATATTCCAAATTATTGTCCATTTCACTAGATGTTAAGACATCCCATCCAGGAACGTTTTGTTTTCAAGGACCTCTTGCAAAAGATGGTAGACTCCTGGAATGTTAAATTGAAGAGATCATGAGCTCAAATAGCATGTGTTACTGCTACCGATCTAGAGGAAGAATTCGAATGGAAAGAGGTCAAAGGTAAAAATGTGTAGAAATATGACAATTGGATGATCAGGAAAATGATCAACTGAACTCAGGTCATTTTAAAAACATAGTTGAAACCACCAATTGTGTATTCTAACTCTCCTGACATAGTAAAACCACCTTCATCAAAAGTTCGTTCCTCAGTAAAATGAAGTGATTATAAAGATAAAGAATAGTCAGAAGAAGACGAACTCATGTCAAGGACAAAGTTGTCCTTGACCCTGGAGTATTTTATGCCATTTGTTTCAAAAGCACATGAACCATCCCGCCAAAATAGCACAACCAGAATTAACCTATCATGAAGAATCTTCATCAGATGAAGAATTGATCTTTGGTTCTGTTAATGTTATCCATTTAACGGATTCTTATGCCAATGGTGATTCTATTTATAATAATCCAAGATTCTTTATACCTAATTGGGGAACTATATGACAAGGCCATTGTTGAGGGTATAATGGAAGATGTGGGAATTATAAAATTCATAATTTTAACTCTATATCTACTCAAACCATATATGTGGCAGAAAATCTTGGAAGATCCATTTTGCGTGATCAACAAGAACATGGAGTTTCATCCAGGAAAGAAAAGTTCAGTTTTGAAGAAATTATTTTGTAATACCAATTTAAAGAAATAGGATATTCTTCTCAGCTAGTGAATAGACCTACTCAGTCTAATCTACCATATCTGAGAGTATTTCTAGATTCTTCTCTGACACGTAATACGGTTACATAAACTGCATCAACTTCTGAAGAACCTATAAAACCACATCTTCTTACTGGAAAACACAGAACTTTGGACAAAAAGTATGATTTCTTAAAACAATTGGCCTAAGTAACTTCCAAGTTTTCAATTCTGGATGCTTTGAATTTGTCAAATGATCTTCAAGTGGCACTCATTGAGGCTTTCTCAAGTCCTCAAGAGTTTGAAACCAAAGATTCAGTTGCTGAGGTTTACTATATAGAGAATGATTCGACATAATTTCATGCAGTAAAATATTTTATAGATGAAGATGAAAATGATGTGGTGCATGGAAATATTAGACCTTAGTATTTTTCTGGAAAATTCAATGAATTAAACATCTTATGAGCCTTCATTGATAATGGATCTAGGTTCAATATCATTATCGTTCGTACACTTTGTCGATAGGGCTTGACTGAATCTGAATTATCTCCATCCAAATTAATGTTGCATGATTTTGATAAGATTGAAAAAGAACCTCTAAGAGAAATTACACTCAGAACATAGTTTGGAGATCTTTTTTCTAATTCAGACTTCATTGTTGTTTTTCTGGACAAAGCCTTCAATATTCTGCTTGTAAGGACTTGGCTTCATCAGCATGGAGTCGTACCTTCGTCATACCACCAATGTATTATGTTCAATTTCAATGGTAAAATTGGGACATTTTATGGTGACAGGGATCCTTTCAAAACATGTGAATCTCAATACATTGAGGTAGATTTTTATCACACAAAAGGAACGAAGTCCATGAAATAATAAATAACCAGAGTTAATTCTCCTAATGGACTAGAAAAGATCCCAGAAAATCCATTTATACATCTAAGTGTAGATTATGTGGTACCCATAAATCAAATTGAAAGTGTAAAACTAAATACAAGAACTACTCCAATAAATTACATAATGACAATTACATAAATTAATCCTGACATCATGAGAGAAGCTGTTGATCCACTAATCAGTGATGGAAGTTTAAATGGAGATGTCTTCATTTCATCCACTGAACTACAACAAGCCTCTTATTCATCAACCAGAGTAGAAGATATTTTAGTAATTCTAGAGGAAGAAAAGATGTTGATTCTCAATAAATCATTCCCTCTTTATTACCATTGAAAGACCCTTCATCATCAGTAGGGTCATATATGGTGGCCTCTTGTTCGGGATGTTCAAATAATGACTCCTCCCATAGCTCTGGGAGTTTTTCCTCATCATTTACTATACAAGTGGAAACTGAAGAGGTATCACGTAATGAAGAAGAAGAGGATGATCTTTGGAGTGCTCCTCTAGTATTTGTGGACGATGTCTCTACCACCACAGATAAGATCATAGAAATAAATCTGGGTACATAAGATGATCCACTCTCCACTCTAATTTGTATATCCATGACCTCAAAAGAGCAAGAGGTGTATACTTAATTTCTAAAGAAACATCAAGATATATTTTCTTGGAATTATATATAAATTATAGGTCTTTTTCCTGATGTATCCACCCATCATTTGGGTTTTCCTGAAGAACATCGGGGATTCATGCAGGTAGAAAGAAGAACACACCCAACTCATGCAACTTAAATTGAAGCTAAAGTTGATAAATTTATAAAGGTTAACTATATTTGGGAAGTTCAGTATCCGAAATGACTAGCACACATTGTCCTAGTGAAAAAGATGAATGGAAAAATTAGTGTTTGCATTGATTTCAGAGATCTTAACTGGCATTTTCCTAAAGATGATTTTCCAGTTCCAATTATAGAGCTTTTAATTGATGCAACGACAAGCTATAAAGATCTTTCCTTCATGGATGGATACTCTGGGTATAATAAAATAAATATGGCCCCAGAGGATGAATATTCTACATCATTCAGATCCCCTCAAGGTGTGTTTTTCTATCAGGTAATCCCCTTTGGATTAAAGAATACAGGTGAAACATACTAACATGCCATGCACCATATCTTCAAACCCTTCTAAGGGGAATTTGTTGAATGTTTTGTGGTTGATTTGGTGGTGAAATCCAGAAAATTTTCCAATCACATGGCTGATTTGAAGACTATATTCAATAAACTTTAGCAACACAGTTTGAAGTTGAACCCATTGAAATGTGCTTGCTAGGTAACCTCTGGATAGTTTTAGGGATTCATTGTATGCTATCATGGTATCGATGTTGATCCTGAGAAAAAAAAATCAATCCATGGTATGTCACCTCCTCAAAATTTGAAATAATTAAGAGGACTCCAAGGACACTTGGACTATATTCGACACTTTATCACCAATTTAGTTGGAAAGTGTTTACTCTTCACCATATTACTAAAGAAGGTAATCACCTACCAATGGAATTAAGACTACCAAGAAGCATTTGATACCCCAAAGAAATATCTCTTGGGTCCACTGGTATTAATGCCACCTATTTAAGGAATACCACTTATTCTCTACGTGACAATTGTAGAGTTATCACTAGGTGCCTTTCTCACCCAAATGAATGATGTTGGGAATGAAAAAAACCTTTATTATCTTATTCGAACAATTATTGATGAGGAAACATGATATTCAATACTGAAAAGTTCTGCCAAGAATTAATTTTTGCAGTTCTGAAATTGATGCACTACCTGCAACATCATGAAGTCCAATTGGTGTCTCGCAATAATCCGCTCAAATTTATCTATAGTCGCCTTATGCACAGTGCATCTGACATGGTGGGTGGTTATTTTCCAAAAATTTTATATCCAGTTTATGCCTCAAAAGGCAATAAATGGCCAAACTATGGTTGAATTTATTGTTGAGCATCCATCTACGGAAGATGCATAATTTAATACTAAACTTCCTAATGAAGTGGTCTTCTCTATTCAGGATAATTCCAAAACATAGGAAATGTATTTTTATGCTTCTTCTAGAAGTCCAACATGGAAAATAATGGAAAATCCTATACTCAACAATGTTGGGTTAATAATTGTCGTTATTTCTACATAAAATGAAGTATTGCCTTATTTCTTCTTATTTTCCAAAGGTAGTACCAACAATGAGTCATAATATCAAGGTCTCATCGTACGTTCAGAATTGGCCCTTCAGGTGAAAATAGATCATTTAAAGGTGAAAGGTGATTCATAATTTGTAATCAAACAAATTAATGGGGAATATTCTATCATAAAATAATATTTCATCCCTTTGTGTCCTTAAGTCAGAGGGTTAATGGAAGAATTTTCCTTAGAGATGACATTTTCTTATGTCCCATGATCACAAAATACTCAAGAAGATGCACTGGATAATGCAGCTACAGACTTGGAAGATCCAAATCGGGATGAGACAGTCATCAACATAGCCCATTGTCATGTGGTTTTACCTATTGTTCAAACCCGAAAGGAGGAAATTAATGAAATTAGCCCTATTTCTGAACCATATGGTCATAACATGGTTTGGATAACATCCATCCTATAATTTCATCAAAATGGGATACTTCCACCTGCTAGGGCTGAAAAAGAACATATCTGACAATGAGCATCCAATTTCACTCTTTATGATAGTCCAGACCACAAAATGATCATCTACAAGTGAGGCTTTGATGGAATAATCTTCATAGGTCTTGATGGATAAGAGACTATAGCTATAATGAAAGAAGTACATTCAAGAGTTTTTGGTTCCCACCAGTCTGGGCACAAACTCTTTGATCAGATATAATGGCTTGGATACTTTTGGCCTTCAATGATGTAGGATTGTACAGATTTCACTAAAAATGTCATCCCTGCCAAGTGAATTCCAACTTCATTCGTCAACCCTTAGAGTTTCAATGTACATATAAATACTCCTGGCCATTTTCCACAAGGGGAATGGATTTATTAGGGCCATATCCTCCAGCCACAGCTAAGTAGTTCTTGTATATTATCACTACTACTAACTTCTTCTATAAATGGGATGAGGCAATACCTCTAATGAAATTCAGAGCACAAATCATTCTTATTTTGGTAAAAACTAATATCATCACCATATTTGGTTTCCCTCATAATATTTTGATGGAAAATGGCACCATTTTTTGTTTTGCTGAGGTAAAAAAGGTTTATCATGAACATAATATCAAATCCATCCATTCATCTCACTATCATGCGGCGACCAATGGACAGATAGAGGGTTTTAACCAGACCCAATCAAATATACTCCAGAATATTGTGGATAAAAGTAAGAAATCTTGGCCTGATAAACTTTTGAATGATTTATGGCCTTATCAGACAAATACTTGTACTACCACCCAATAAACTCCTTATTCATTGGTATATGGAACTGAAGCTGTTTTGCAAATTGAAATGCAATTACCTTCACTCAGAGTTAAAATCTATGATCTATTTTCTATAGATGAGAGGTCTCAGAAATGGTTCCATTAGTTGGAATGATTAGATGAGAAAAGATTTCATACATTGCATCATTTAGAAGTTTATTAGAACAGAATAACTCCAGATTTTAACGAGAAATTTTACCTCCATTCAGTTCTTCAAGGAGAATTGGTATTGGTCCTTAGGACTCTAATGATACCAGGTATGAAACCTCCAATGCTTGAGAAAAATTGGGAAGAACCATATTCTATACATAAAGTCTATTCAAATGAATCTTACGCCTTAATTTCAATGGAATGAGAGCTTATTAAAATTCCAATCAATGCATGATTCATAAAGATATGTTTTGTGTAGTATCATTCATCCTCACTTAAATACTTTAAACTACACAGTACAATGTCCTCACTACATGATTTAAAACTATACAGTACAATGTCCTTGCTACAATATTTAAAACATCACAGTCCCCATGTCCTAGTTGCGAGACATTAAACTGCATAACAACCATAAGTGTCCATGTTCCTTGATGGTAAAATGTGTATCTTCATCATCCTTGTAACATGACATTAAACTACATGCCATAAATTTTACAACTAACATTTTCTCTATTTGGCATTAGAAGATTCTATAAGCAATCATCATTGAAATCATCACTACTGCTTAGTGGAACATGAGTCCCTCTTTTTCCTATGTCTAAGTCAGATCTGCGTAGGTAGCTTATTTCAAGAACTATGTGTGTCTTGATTCTAATTTTCCAATGAGATATGTATAGATACCTAAATCTCCAATTTTGGTCCCAAACATAATCACAAAATCTTCTTATTTTCTTTTCTCCTTCTGTATATGAATCAAATCTATATAGAGTGTTTCCTAATGATATATGATTTGGTCCTTATACCATTTTATGTCTCACGATTTAACATTCTCTTAGAATGTGTCAAAATCCCCCATTATTTATGTTAAACATGATTAGCTTGAGGAATGACGATTTAATGAACTACGTACATCTTGATTCTCATCTATTTAAGATACAAAAATACGTCTAGATCTCCAATCTTGGTCCCAGCTGCGAAAAAAATAATTATTTCTTATATAAGAATCAAATCTGCAGAGGGAATGTTTTAAGAACTATTTATGAATTGATTCCTTCCCCAGCAAGACACATAGTGAAACTTTGGTTTATCCCTTAATCCAATTACAATATATCGTTATTTTCATATCAGTCCATCTTCGTCCTTACCGCATGATGTTAAACTACATGGAAATTTAACACCCCATTCTTCACCTGTGTGATCTTTATATTATAGAAGAAAAATTTACTACTCCTTGTTTCTCACACTGAGAATATCTCAAGTGTGCTTATGAATTTGGTAAAAGGATTCTTTATATAAATAAAATGTCTCAATTTATTATGGGGTTATAAATTTCTTCATTAAATGAATTAAAACTACATAGTATAATGTCCTCATTGCATGACTTAAAACTGCACATCACAATATTAATTCCGAGGAAACAAAGAAAGTCTTCATTTTACATATAAGTAAAATATCTGTAAAAGACATCAAACTCAAGGCCAATATTGATTCAAATATTTCACATGTGCATTGACCAAAATCCCCTTCCATATTTCACACTATAAATCTTGAATATTTCCAGATCATCATAATATTTCTTAAAATTTATGGTGACATACTTTCTAATATTTAAGAACTCTTTTGGTTGACTTTGCAGCATGTGCCCTTAGGTGGCCTTGCATAAGTTTCCTCCATAGCAGGCCTGTCAGTCAAAACATGCCACTATTTGGCTATGCAACATTTACCTTAGTTATCCCTACAAAAGACAGCCCCCATAATGTTTTTTTCACATAATGGTAACTTTGTTCTTGGTTATAGTATCTTTGTCGCCATTAATCTTTGATGAAAATATACAAGAATTTGAATTTTAAGAAAATCATTCATGTATACTCATCCCATTATCTTTCTCACAATCTGAAATTCTTTAAGACCATGGTTTACACATTTCCTTCACCATGTGTTTAATACAATATGAAATAACCTTGAAATCACTTGGCCACATATTATATATTGTTTCCATTTATAATCCTAGTTGAATGACCTAAAACTACAAAATCTAAAATTCCTACGTTTGGGTTAGACCATCGTAGGAGTTCAATTCCTCCAATTCATTGGAAATATTGGTTGGAAATACTCTCTCTATATTAAGGTACCATTCCAAGTAAACCAAACTCTATGCTTCATAAAATCTGAATCTCCATAATCTTTCTTCATCTTTTAGCAGTAGAATGTAAAAATTCAAAGAGATATTTTGTTTGAATATTCAGCACGTTCCCTTAGGTATCCATGCATAATTTTTCTACATAATAGGCATGTCAGTCAAAAGATTCCACTATTTTGGATATCCAACACATTCCCTAGATGTACCAGCATAAGACAACCCCATAAAAGGTTTTTCAAATAATGGTATCATAATTCTTAGAAGAGACTTCCTATAATTATTTTATCCCTTTTTCCATATCATCCTTTGGATTCCAAAATTCTTAAATCATAGTTTACAATATTCCATTACATACCTATATATGGTAGTATATTTATAAAAAAATCATCAAGAAATTTTGAGAGTCTCATGCCTTCGGACAGAGATAAAGAACTTAAATTAAAGACACACAATGTCCTCACAACATGACTTAAAACTGCACAGTACTAATGTCCTCACTGCATGGCTTAAAACTGCACAGTACCAATGTCCCCACAACATGACTTAAAACTGAACAGTACCAATATCTCAAAACATGACTTAAAATTGCAGAGTACCAATGTCGTCACTGTATGACTTAAAACTGCACAATATGATATTAGGAATTCCCCTTTCTGATAAATTTTAGCCTTTACTCATTCACAAAATTTTTATAGAAATGGATTTCCTATCCATGACATATGTTAGTGTAAAATAGCCTTTTCATTCTTAAAATTCATTTCCTTGAAAAACCCACCCATTGTGGTCTTGAGTCACCAAAATCTTATTTTTTCCAATCTATCAATAGAAAAATGTTAAACTTCAAAGATCTCTTTTGTTTGACTGTGTAGCACATGCCCTTAGGCGGTAGTACATAAGTTTCCTACATAACATGAATGTCATTCAAAATATTCCACTAATTGGCTATACAGCATATGCCCTAGTTGGCCCTGCATAACACATCCCATATAACAGGTTTTTCAAATATTGGTAACTTCGTTCCAGGAAAAGACACCGCTTATTTTGATACAGTTTTTAAATTTGGTGACAATAAAAATCATGGATCAAGATTCCCCATGGAAATATTTAAAGAATATAAATAAATTCTTACCCATAGAGTTTTTTGGGACTTAATTGAAAAATTTATGGTCAATGCTATTCGACCCTAAATATTATCCCATTATAGTTCAACATGGATGACTCTAAACTACCAAATAACAAAAGACTGGGTACTCATTAGATTGAGAACCTGCAAAGGGCACTCTAAACAAAATTTGAGTCCCAGCTCACTAAATGTGCATTTTTTATAGTTTAGGTAATATTGAGAAATAAATAGTCATGAGATATAAAGTTTGTGGGGTTATATATATAACCCTTGCAAAAAAATCAAACTATTCTTACTAGGCCCAATGGCCTCGGTAAAACAAAAGAAGTTAGAAAAAGTAAAAACATACGCGATTAAAGACAAAATACATTTCATTTATGAAAAATTTTCACAGAGGAGCATCCAAAAATTAGTGTATCTCCCTCATAAATTACAAAAGGCTTTCTACATAATTCCTCTTTTGTTTGACAACCTCTTGATCCTCATAAACTAATTGTTGAAGTTTGTCTATTTGACCAGCCCCATTCTATTCAGCAGGATGAAGTGCTTATCTAGAATCTTCAATAGCCTTTTAACCATCCTTATGGACTTCTCCTAATGAGCTATAAAGTCGTTAAATCTCCCCTGTAATGATCTCTAACTCCTGTTGAAGGCGCAGTTGCTGAACAATATTTTTTTAATTGTCTGCTTCAGTCCCTTGAACTTTTCATTATGATTAGCCTCAGTATGGGACAGTTTTTCTTGGAACTCTTAAATATTGATCGACAGTTTGGCATTTATCAAGTCTTGTCTAATCTTTTTCTCTTTCCCCCTCTTTAATATAATCTATTTCACCATAGTATGAATTTCATAGCATTCAAAACTTCCAAATCCTAGCATGAAAAATTGATATGAATGTTGTTGAATTCTTGAAGGCAGATCCGAAAGGGGAATCTCAGATATTATCTTCTAGATGATTTTTCATGCATTGCAATGAGAAAGATGAAGAACCTTATATAGTTTTGGGACCAATTCATAATCACTGTCATAAAGAGGGGTATATTCTGGGACTAATGTACTTAATGAAGTTCCATGTTGCATTCCTTCTTGAATAATGGTTTCTCCACATTCCAATGTTGTTTGGGATGATGCAAAGGCTTAACCTCTAGACCTATCCATTGAAGTTGGATGTTCTATATGGTAAATCAAGAATTATGGTTATGATTAGATTCAAGAATTAAAAAAAGTGAATGCAACCATAATATTTGTATCTCTTACCTAACAATAGGTCAGAAACTTGAGAAGAATCCTCCCCAATGTTCTCAATTTCATAAATTTTGTTTGATGTCTTTGGATTAGGAGTGCTATCTTTAATATTCTCAGGATTTTCAGAGTGAATCTCAAGAAGACCTATTATCTCAAGATCAACCTGAGCCAATGTCTCCTCAATGGTGGGGTTGACATTAATATAATAACTTCCTTTAAGTACCATTATGGAAACAATTTATTTATATGGAACTACATATTTCAATCGACCATGGTTAGAAGGTTAATCATAAGAAGAATAACAGGATGAATAATGAGAACTCACGTCCAGTTGATTCTATACAAGGAACTATAAAATCTTCAAAATAATTTTATATATTAAAATTTTCTAATAGTTATTCAAAAACATTCAATGGTTCATCATTTAATCCAATGATATCCAAGATCCTAGGTTAGTATCACATGTGGGAGCAGTTGACGTGTTCGCTTCACAACATTCCTCCGACAACCTTTGACCCCGAATATCTTCTTCAACAATAATTGTTGGGTCAACGTTAGTTGTTTCCATATGTTATGGTGCATATGATGAACCTAAAAGCATCACATAATGGAAGTTATCTATTTTTGAATTTGATGTCTTATAAAGTATTATTGATTTTCCAGAAGCTTCCTCTCTTCCTATAGTAGGAATCAGAGTAGTTCTGGGAAAAGATGTTGCTTCCTTTAGCTTCAATGCCTCTTCAAGAACCACTAGATTTGTAGGAATTTGTGTCTGATCTGTGACACCTTCCACGGGTCCTTGAATCATATCAGTAGTTTTAGTGAAAGAAGAATAGAAAAATCCCCTATAATCATAAAATGTTTAAACACTTTTTCAGGAATAAAGACTAAAACTCATGATTATCAGGGAGACTTACCACTTCTATGAAAGCACTTAACCGTGGCCTTCTTTCATCAGTGATTTTTCTTCTTCACCTTTTTGGAGGTCTTTCATCATCACCTATAAAGACATGTATCAGGGATTAAAGTACCCTCTCAATTCCCCCCTTTATGGCATGTTGGCCTAGATATATTTCTCCCGATTCATGGGGTGACCCAATAGCTCCAAGAGCAGTGCCTCTGAGGTTATACTATGGTAAAGGAACTTCAATTGTTTTTTCCATTACCCAAATATAAGTTAAGATGATATTTCTCCTAAGTAACAATGTTTTGACTAAATTTCATGTTTCAAAATTGAAGTGAATGTGTGAGAAAGGAAGGCTACATCCTCAAGATTTAAAAATTCACGCCACTCTTAATCTAATAATGGATTGATCTCTTCGGTGGAACAACAATCTATCATTTCCTTCACCTGCTTTATGGTAAGAATTGATTCATTAGTGGAATATATGAGATTTTCCATCTCTCGAATGTATGTCCTTAACTCATTGGGATTATCCTTAATAATAATGTTAGAAGAATCCTGCAAATCCCCTACTCTTGAAATTTGCATTCCTTCACACAGATCCACCCACATTATTTCAACATCACAGTACAAATTCTGCCATATTTGAACTGAATCCAGTCATATATATTCAGAATGTATGTCTGAGGGTTGTGAGGAGGATCCTATAACCTTGGACTTGAGTTTCTTCCTGGCACCCACAAACATGAATGGCTGATTAGAAAATGGAACTTGTCGCTCTTCATAATGATGGCTAATAGATCTCCTTGATATGACTTCATATGGGATTAATGGAGTGGCTTTTTTAATTCTAGTAGGAGGATTATATCTAGCGCAAGGCCTCTTTGGTGAATTTGGAGCATCGTCACTTCCAACCTCTGATTCTTGCAAGTCAGCCCCTGATGATGAAGAATTATCTTCTAAAGGATGGGGTTCTTCCTACTACATCCCTTTATCTCTACTTGAGGGATTACATGATTTAATAACCTTTTAGGGTAATATGAAGCCCCGATTTCAGCATACCAAATGGTCAATCTGCATACTGATTCAATGATGGGTAAATTAAAAACTACCTCAGCATTCTCTACAGATGTCAACAACCATAGTTGTCAGGAAACATTTGGGTTTTACTCTAATATGACATGCACGGAATGGGATATAGTATTTTTTTGTAGAAATTTTAATTTACGCGCAAATATATAAGGATCATAGACCTTACATATGATTTCTCCATCGATTTTGGTGGCCAACACGCCATCTCTAAAATCTAGCATATATGCCCTCAATTCCAAACTGGTAGTACCATCATCAATGAATCACCCTGTAGGTGTATTAACAAAAGGAATGAAATTTAATACCTTATGAATTCTTAATATAGACTTGATATCATTAGAATTCAAAGACAATGGTGAAATACCAAAAAAAGCTTGAACAGATGATCGGAAAGAACATACAAAAAATGTACTTCACTTTGCACTACATATGTTCTAAAGTAAGTATAATTCCATCCCCACAACACATGGAATGGTCACGCTATTCTAAAGGGAGACTTCCCTTTGTATGTATGTAGAAAACATCTATGAATCTTGGCCAAAATAGGAGTATCTAACCCTACCATCCTTTTATTCTCCATCTCATCTGCAATAATAAAGGTTCCCAACCTCATGCCTCCTTTGGAGTCTCGGACTAGTAATAAATACATGCTGATCCACATGGGTAAAAAACTTTCTAGATGTGACTTTTTTGGAATATTGGGGTTGAATTCAATTCTCATTTATCAAATTCTCCTTTCTCGAATGTTGTCCAAAAGATCTCACGAGTGCCTCTATTATCTGCCCTTGGATATCTAGTCGTACGGGTGTAAGTGGGACCCTTTTCCTTCCTCTTTATTAAAAATATTTCCATCTATTCCTCCAGATGAATATCCATCCTAGTGTGAGTTTTTGTGGTGAATTAAATTCCTGAGTTTGTTAAATCTTTTCATCAACTCAGGAACCAAATATGGTTTTTTTCTAAGTCATTACATGTCACCTTGGGAGGAATAAACTCATCATACATGTCTTCCAGGATTGGATCTCCAGAAATATTTTAAACATCCCAAAATATGATAGCTACCTATCCATGTGTTAAATGGAAGAAATTAGACTCTGGGCTCCATCGACTTAATAATTCTGGCACAAAATCATTTTTCCTATACACATTGGTTTGCCCAACCCAGATAGCCTCAGAAATCCAGAGGACTCTCGAATAATCTGCAAATTATACACAAGTATTTTGCACGTAGTATGCCCACATCGATGTGGGTTTTACACCTCACACTTGGTGGATGTCCCATATTTTCTACCAACCGCTGGACTGATCTGTCTGAGAATCTAGAAATATGGATGGATAGAAGAGTGGCTGGAGCACAGGTGTGTGTGCCTTAAAATCTAGAGCACACGGGATATGATGCATAATATGCACATTCTCTGCTATCCTAGAATTATAAAATGACCCCCAATAGAAACATTAGCCGATGATAAGTTGGTATAATCCTAAAACCAAGAATGTGGGACATAGATATTTGGATCTGGAATGTTAGCATATTATAAATGGCCATAGCTATACAATGGTAGATAGGTGCATCAAGGAATATTGAAATGATACTTCTTTAAATATTTATCTATGTCTAGAAGGGTGGTTTCACAGATTTTGAAGTAATCATGATCAAATACAATCATAATGTCATCAATCCTCTAGCTAGAAAGCTCATCAGTAGTTACAATTATTTTAGGATCCACTGAACCTGCAAAAAGACAGAGATCATCTTTTAAATGTATGTTAATTTTTGGTGATTTACAAAAAAATGGGTCAATAATTATGTTACACAAGTTTAAAACATGGAATGAAATTATAAGTAGGTGTGAAAGTATGGTGCCCCACTTATAGAGTGCAACTAAAAAATGTACAGAAGAAGTGTGGAAAAACAGAAGTGCCTGAATAGAAGAGGACTTGCAGACTGAGAGTTGAGAATTCAAAGGTTTCGAGAATTTTCATGGCAATGAGGCTGTTATATATGAGCAACACATGTCACTTTATGTGCTAGAAGTCTTACACATAGAAAACTTGTGTACCCAATTCTACTTGAGCGCCAAAACTTTGGTGTCCTAGTTCTTTTTTTGTTTCTATTTCATTACCATACCTCATTATAGAATCCTATTTTCATTTGGAATTTAATATAGGGGGGTTTGGTGACCCCCCATTCCTTCAGAGTCTAAGAAATATGAAAAAGGGATTCCATTAGAAAGAAAATGGGAAAATACACAAATAATGTTCATTATTTTCAAAGGATTGAGTTTTTGGCCGCCTTAGTCTAGCCAAAACTCTATCGGTGTGCAGCCCACTAGTGTGCCCACATATGTCGTTCATCCCACTTGAGTGACCCTATATGTCGCATATCCTACCTTTCCTCCCATTTCCTTTTCACTCAGGGTCCAATATTTGCTTATAAATAGACCATTGGGGCCCTCATTTGTACGGACAAATTTCCCCAAAGCTCAATTACTGCTCTGGTCACCCTAGTTCTTTTCCCCAGTCTTCCAAAACATTCAAGGTAGTTCTTCAACACCTTCATTAGAGGATTTAAGGGAGTATCATTGTAATTAAGTCATTTTTGTGTTTGAAAACCATAACACTTGTCTGCCTAAACCACCCAACCTCCCCAAATCAGAAATACTTGTGTGCCGCCCTTTCCTCCCACCAGAACATGAGCGCACAACAAATGGGATCACCTTTTAATACTCTTGAAGGCTTGAGTAATGTATGGCCCAAGCATTAACATACATGTTTTTTGTCGCTTAAGTGAACATCAGGTCACCCAAGTGTACTTGTGCGCCCACACTGGCGTGCCCTTCCCTACTTGGGTGCCCCTCATTGATTCACTTATTCTCTTAAGTATACAAGCCATCAGACTTCATCAATTCCATTCATGGAAAGGATTATTCTTCCTTGGAACCCTCATTGGAAAGGGATTCTATTGAGACCTCCACCAAAACCACCCGACTTATGAATCCATTGGGAAAGGCACATCAGTATGTCTCTTATTTGGGTTTGTATTTCCATAGTTAGAGGTATCTCAAATTTTTTTCATAATGGGGATAGGATTCATGGAGTTTTTGTGGGTTTATATATTCATAGTCACAGGGAACATTCTTCCAGAAACAGTTTTGGGAAGTTCCCAGTTTGGAGGAGAGTGGGGTCCTGGCCTCTCCTATCTCGAAGAGGTGACCCGGAACCTGAGGTATCTGGTAGGGGAAGATATGGTTCATACCTACTTTTCCTTTTAAAAATAATGGATATGTCTCCCTTCCCCTATAAGGATCAATTTTAGGGAAACTATCCTGGAATAATCCCCTATATTTTCTTTTAGGAGGTAACATCATTGCTCCTTCTATCTTCTTCTTTTCCAAAGACCTAAGGAGATATTGGCACAAGTACATTCATTGGCCTTTCTCTCTCCTGTTGAGATTTGTCACCATGGGAAGCCATCTTGGTGTAATACCCTAACCTTCATCCCTTCTTCCTCTAATTGGACCCTTTTCCATTGTGAATAGAATAGGAGGATAGCTCGTTACCTTTACCTCTTCTCAGGTCACATCAACCACGTTCACCTTGGACACCATAGGTGTGCCCTCGTCCACCAACGGAGGGGAAAAAATATGAAAGTGAAAGTTTCATTGTTGAATCTTTCACAACCTCTTGTTTCTGACACTGAGCATGAATCACGTGGGATTAGAGATTTATGATGATTACAACCTGTACACGAACACTCATGAAGGATGGAACTACGAGAACTCTGATTTCTGTTCAAAATGGGATAAGTAGGAATCCCTTTAAGGGCCCTTGCTCAATGGATATCATTCTCAAGAATACAAACCTAACTCCCTTAATTTGGGCATCCTATTTAGGAATAATCCCCAAATTAAAACCCAAATCATCAAGGAATCCTTTTCAGGAAGTAAGAGCAAACTCATCTCTCTCAAAGGACCATACTCTCTTATTAGACTTATTGAACTACATGGGCTTTGATTCTAATCCATATGGGATATGATGGAAGCCTCATTGAGGTTCAAACCCAAAACATTAAATCCACCCAGTTATTTTTGGTTCATATTCCTAAGAGGGTCTAATATTACTTGGAAACCCATATCCTTTCAAGGTTCCTTGGGCTTCTTCAGGATAGGTCCCACACTATGTTTTGACCAAACACCTTCTTCTTAGAGGTCCTTATAACATGACCATAAAAGGTATGATGTGTTCTATTAAGCGGCACCAAACTACAAGGCTACTGATTCCTCTCACAAGGATACATTGGTAGCCCATTTCATGGGCACAATCCTAAAATCAAACCAAACCTTCATCTCCTTGTATGATAATAAATTCTAGAGTGCCCCGCTGAGTGGCTTAAAAGCTATTATTATCACAATGATGATTAAAAGAATATCTAAGAAGTATATTAGAGGATACCATTGATGGAAAACCTCAAATACATAAATATATTTCCATTAATGATGAAACTTGAAAGCATACCGATGATTATAAATTTTACACATTTTAATAATTGATTGTAAATTCTAAGGGAAACTTATGATATGCTTGGTGAATTAATAGGGATTCAGGAAAATATCTTAAATTTACAAAGATAGTCCCAGAGTAGACAATAATTTCCCCCAAAAGTGTGTGATGAGTCCGACATCCCATCCTCTCGACCAATGCATGTTCTTATGTATCGTAAAGATCAAACATAAAGAACATCTACCTTTGGAAATAAGGTTCCCTTTGGATAAAACTGTTTGAAATTCCTGGTTCCATAAATAAATCCAATGGAAACCACATGGAAACAGTGATTCTTAAAACTAGAACACACGTTTCAAGGATCTATGAAACATTATCTTTTATGGTTTTAATATTCTTAAGGTATTTTATATATTATTATTTTATTTAGGCGTTTTAATGGTATTTTAGTGTTTTTTAGGATTTTTATGGTTTAGGATATTTACAATATTAAGGGTTTTTAGTATTTTATGGTTTTTAGGGTCTTAGTGTTTTTAGGGATTTAAATCACTTTTGGGATTCTATGTGTTTTTGGGTTTTTAGTTATTTAGAGATTTCAGGGTATTTTTATGGGTTTTTAGGGTTTTAGGGTTAGTTACAAATGTAATGGTTTCTAGAGTAGTATGGTTTTTAATGGTTTTCTATGTTATTAATGGTTTTAGGGTTTTAGGTCTTTTAGTGATTTTAGGTATTTTTAGGGATTTTTAGTGTCTTAAAAGGGTTTTTGGGTTTTTAGGATTTTTTAGGATTTTTTAGGAGTAATATGGGTTTTACGGTTTTTAAGGACACTTGGTTTTTAAAGGATTTTTGGGTTATAGGGTTTTTATGCATTTTTGGGCATTTTGAGAATTTAGGGATTTTTTATGGTTTTTAGGGTATTTAGTGGTTTTTTGTGGATTTTTATTTTTTCATGTTTTTAGGGATTTTATTATTTTTAGGTTTATTTCGGGGTTTTACCGTTTCTTATGAATTTATGGTCTTTACATACTATTAGGGATTTTTTGGATATTGGTGTCAATAGCGTTTTTTGGGTTTTAAGATTTTAAGGTGTTTTAGAGTGTTTTAGGTTTTATATGTTTTTTTGGGGGGGGGTGGGGGTTGGTATTTTTATGGTTCATTGTGGTTTTTGGGGGGTTTCATTTATAGAGTTTTTTAGGAGTTTTAGGGTTTAAGATATTTAAGGATTTTTAAGGGGTTTGTTGTTTTATGTACATTTAGAGATTTTTTTTATTTTTGGATTTTTTTGTTTTCCCGGGAGTTTCATGGTGTTTAATGTGTTTTTCATAGTTTTAGTGGGTTTATATTTTTTATGTGTTTCTAGTTATTTGAAGGGTATTTTTGGGATTTAGAATTGATTTAGTTGTTTTAGAAGTTATTAGGGATTTTTTTGGTGTTGATTGATTTTTTGGGGTTTTAAAGGGGTTTAGCGTGTTTATGGGTTTCTGGTTTTTATGGTTTTAGTAGTTTTTATGGTTTTTCAGTGTGTTAGGGTGTTTTCGGGGTTTTTAGTGAATGAAATTTTTTTACAGTATCTTTATATTTTTTTTGATTTTATGGTTTTAGTGTGTTCAATATTTTTAGGATCTTTTATTTTTTATAATAGTTTTAGGTTTTTTGGTTATTTAATTTTTTTAGTGGTTTTAGGGAATTTTAGGGTTCTTAGAGTATTATGGCCTTTTTGGGATTTTTTATTTTTTTTGTTTTGTTATAGATTTTCATAGTTTTTAGGTTCTTTATATATTTTTATGGTTTTAGGGATTTTTTTGAGTTTTTAAGATTTTGGGTGTTTTTTGGGTTTTAATACTTAGGGATTTTTAGGTTATAAAATGGTTTTAGGGGTTTTGGAGTTTTTGGCAGTTTTTAGTTTTTTTGGCGTTTTAGTGTGTTTTAGGGATTCTGATGACTTTTAGGGGTGGTAGGTGTTTTTTTGTTTTTAGGGGTTTAAGAGAAATTTACGGTTTTTTGAGTTTTTAGGGTTTTCATGATTGTTTTAGGGTTTTATGGTTTTTAGAGTTGATTAAGATGTTTTTGTGATTTCAGGTTCTTTTAGATGTTCTTATGGTTTTTGTGGGGTTTTTTGGTTTTTAAGTGGTTTATGTGGACTTGAGAGTGTTTAATGTTATTAGTGTTTTTAGGGTTGTTTATCTTTAGGGGTTTTTAGTGTTTTTGTGTGTTAAAGTTTATTAGGTTATTTTAGTGATTTTTGGGGGTATTTGGGTCTTTTATGATCTTTTATTGTTTTTTCGTCTTCTGGGGTATTAGGATTTTTAGAACTTTTATGGGGGTTTAGGGTTTTTAAGTATTGTTGGTGTTTTTAATAATTTCTTTGTTTCTTGGGGTTTTATGATTTTTTAGGGTTGATCATGTCTTTAGTGTTTTTAGTTATTTTAGTGGTTTAAGGGCCTTTTATGATTTTTAGACTTTTATGTGTTTTTAGTGTTTTCAGGGGTTTTATGGTTTTTATGGTATTTTGGATTTTCTGCGTTTTTTAAGATTTTTCAAGGTATTTATAGGAGTTTTTAGGTTTTAAGGGTTATTTAGATTTGGTTACATTTTTTAATATCTAAAGGGGTTTAGGGATTTTTAGGGGGCTAATAAGGTATTAAGGTTTTTAGTTGGTTTAAGGGGATTTAGGTGTTTTGGGGGTTTTAGGGGTCTTTTGGGTTTTTTTAAGACTTAGGGTTTTTAGGATCTTCTTAGGGTTTTAATATTTTAGGGGTTTTTGGGTTTTGTTGATTTTAGGGAGTTTAAATAATTTTTAGTGTTTTATGGTTTTTAGGGTTTTTAGAGTGTTCAGGGTCTATTAGTTATTTTTCAGGGTGGTTTTGGATTTGGGGGGGGGGTTAGGGTTTTTAGGGTTTTCAGGGGTTTTTGTATATTTTAGTGTATTTAGTTTTTTCAAAGAATTGGTATTTTTAATGTTTTTTTATTTTTTAGGGTTTTGATGTTTTTATGGTATTTAGGGGTTTTAGGGTCTATTGGGTTTTTTATTTTTTAAGGTGTTTGTGGGATTATTTTATATTTTAATAAAATTATTTAATGGGTTTATGTTTCAATTAGAATTTTAGGGGTTTTATGGTTTTTAGGGGTTTTTAGGGTTTTATATGTTTGTAGGGTATTGTAATGTTTTTAGGGTTTTTTAGTGTTTAGTGTTTGATATGGTTTTAAGGGGTTTAAAGGATTCTATGTTTTTACTATTTAAGGGGATTTAGGGTTTTTATTGATTTTTATGGTTTTAAATGTTTTTATGGTTTTAGGGTTTTTCATGTCTTTAGAGTATTTCATGCTTTTTGGGGACTTTTATGTGTTTTAGGTTCTGGTAGAGTTTTTAGTGTTTTTAGGTACTTTAGGCGTTTTGGAGTCCTTTTAGGGTTTTAGGATCATTTACGATTTTAGGGGTTTAGGGTCTTTTAGGGGTTTTAGGGTCTTTTAGAGTTTTTAAATGTTTTAAGATGTTTTTATGATTTTCAAGATTTTTAGGGAAATTAGGGGTTTTAGAAACATTAAGTATTTTTAGGTTTTTATGGATTTTTTGGGTTTAAAGTTTTTAGTGTTTTATGGTTTTTTGGGTTTCATATGGGTTTTTTGGGGGTTTTAGGGTTTTAGGGTTTTTAGAAGTTTTTAGGGTTTATTATGGTTTTAATGATTTATACTTGTTTTATGGGTATTATGAGGTTTTAGAGGTTTTATGGGTTTTTTTTCTTTATGGTTTTTAGGGTTTCTTGGGATTTTTTTTGTGTTTTTATGTTTTTAAGGGTTTTTAATGGTATTTAAGACTTTTTTACTATGTTTAGGGTTTTTAGGGGTTTAAATTTTTTAGAGAGTTCAGTGGTTTTAAAGGATTGCTTGGAATTTTTATCATTTGGGGGGTGGATTTTTTGGATTCTTCATGGATTTTTAGTGGTTTTAGGGATTTTAGAGTTTTTAGTGTTTTAATGTTTTTATAATGTCTAGTACGATTTGTAGGGGTTAATGTTTTTTAAGATTTTTTGTGTTTTTTTGTGTTTTTTTTGGATTTTTGGGTTTTTAGGTGGTTTTAGCTTTGTAGGATTTTTAATGTTATTTTGTTGTTTTATGGTATTTACATTGTTTTAGTGGTTTTATGATTTTTAGTGTGTTCAAGAATTCGTTTGTACTATCTTTTATTGTTTTTTGTGATATAATAGTATTTTTGGGGTTTTAAGGATTTTTATGGTGTTTTGTGGTTTTTTATATTTATTGGGGTTTTAGGGTTTTCAATGAATTTTAGTGGGTTTTTTTTTCTGGGTTTTATGAGGTTTAAGAGGGTTTTAGGATATTTTGGATTTTAAGGGTTTTTTGTTTTTGGTTGTTTTGTGGTTTTTAGGGTTTTTAGGGGGTTTAATGTTGACTAGGGGTTGTTTGGGATTTTAGGGGGTTTAGGGGGGTTTTATAGTTTTAATGATATTTAGGTATTTTAAGGTTGTTTAGGGTTTTATAGGGTTCTCATGGTTCTTCATGGTTTTCAGGATTTTTTTGGGTGTTAATGTTTTTAAGATTTTTAGGGTATTTAGGTGTTTTTATGTTTTTTGGTGTTTTATGATGTTTGATGTGTTTTTATGGGTTTTTAAGTATCTTAATAGGTCTTAGGGGTTTTATTGTTTTTAAAGGATTTTTAGTGTTTTTTAGTCATTATAGGTATTTTCTTTTGTGTTTTTAGGGGTTTTAAAGTGTTTTAGGATCTCTTAATGGGTTTAGTGGATTTTAGATTTTATTTAGGAGTGATGTATGGTATTTTGGGTATTTTGGGTTATTTGAAATTTTAGAGTCTTTTATGGGTTTTAGTTAGTTAGGTTCTTTAAGGTTTTTTAGGTTTTTTAGGTTTTTCATGTTTTAGAGTTGTTTTAGGGTTTTAGTTTTTTAGTTTTTTTGGATTTTATTATGTTTTCTTATGATTTTAGTGTTTTTTAGGATTTTCATAATGTTTTTGGGCACTTGGTTTTGTGCTTTTAGGGGTACTAAATATTTTTAGTTTTATTATTTTTTAGGGATTTTAGTGTTTTTATAGATTTTAGAGGTTTTAAATGTTTGTTAGGGTTTAGGGTTACTAATGTTTTTGTGGTTTTAGTTGTTTTAGGGGTTTTATGGTATTTTAGGACTTTTAGGGGGGTCTATGGTTATTTTAGAGCTCATATTGTTTTTATTATTCTTAGGTGTTTTTTGGTTTTTGGGTGTTTTGGCACGTTTAGGGTGCTTTATGGTTTTTAAGGTTGTTTCATCATGAATGTGAATATTGTTGTTCTCCTGTCGGTCGATTGTAGGGATTGAATTTGTTATACTCATTTGTGGCGGGCTTACTACTTTTGAACAATCTCTAATTGTTTTTGTTTGTGGAACCAAAAACACCTAATGGTTCTTATATCCATTATACATGGACCTACCATCGAAAGGTAGGAGTTTCCTTGGTAAAATGGCCAATGAAACAGAAAAAATCATAGTGGTTGAGATGATAGGAAGTTGGGATCATCAAACTCTTTTGGGGAAACTATTTCATATTATGAAACACTGATTTAGATTAAAGATATGTTCATGAATCCTATACTCATTCCCATGTGTGTATATCACAGATTACCCTGAGGTTGTGATCAATCATTAGTACGCATTGGTTTGGAGTTAAATGTATGTATCTAAGGTTCTCCATCAATGGAGATATCTATATGTATATGAGGTTCTCTATCAATTTCACATTTTCTTGATAAATCAAAGATTCCTTGTTCGTTTGTTGGGATTATGACAATTTTAAGAAATTTGTTGAGGTGCTTTTGAATTTATTATCATCAAGGGGAAAAAGTTGTTTGGATGTCAGGATCAAACCCATAATCCGGGATTCCATCTTGTTAGAGGAATCATAACCCACATATTTTGGTTCCTCTTAAATAGAAACATCACCTTTTAAGGTCATGTGACAAGGACCCATTCATGCAATCTAACGTCAGGTGGTCAGGACTTCTAGAAGGAAGGTGCATAGTCAAAGTTTGATGTGGCACTTACAACGAGACAACCCGAGGGACCCGGGAGAGATGTGGTATCCAGTGTAAGGGCATGATTTTATTAGGGATATGATTCAATAATATTGGTGATAGAAGGGACCTAAACGGAATATGGCCCCAGAGTTGGATGTGGCCTTACCGAGAATGTAGCCCCAAGAAAATTAGGGTGGAATTTGGTGTTAGGTTTGGACCTCCAGGAGGCTTCATACATAACATAGTTAGTTTGAAATCCAAGCCTAGATAGTTAGGTAGGTTGGATCATAGAAATTAAAGCATCCCATATTTTTGGGGGTTGCATCTTACATATGGGGAGATTTCCATATTGGTTGGGGATTATGCATGAATTCTACCAATTTGGTTGGGTTTATGCTTTGAAGATTCCCATTTGAGGGGGTATTAATAGGGCATACACCATATAAGAGATCTGATTGGTTGGGGAATGAACATAGAAGCTACCCATTTGGAATGGGATCTTTCATATGTCATTATTTCCACCCACCTCTAATCCCATGTAAGCCATGCATAGTGTGAGAAATAATAGGAAGCAGTAAATCAAAAAATCAGATGACTACACTCTATCCACTAATGGATGAGGCGACAAAGAAAAAACGGAGAGGGAATAGGAGTTGATTGTGCCTATCTACTTTCTTGTTTTCATATCCAATATAGTCACATTTGATGATCAATCTAGATATTTCCCAAAAATAGTTTAAGAGAAGAAAGAGTGTCACCTCCCTTATGAAAGGCTATGGGATTAACTAAGAAGGAGATCCCTTTAATTGGTTATTGAAGGTAGATGAATTTTCATCACCAAATCTCATATTAGGGAAAGTCCAGAGGCTCCGCTTAATCAATAGAATAGGGAGGTTCACATGAACATTCTAAGGTCGGAGTCCAAGTTACCATGGGAAATTAAACCTGATGAAACTCTAAGTAAATTACTTTTTTCTAGAGTTACACACATGACTTTGATTACCATGGGTGCATAAACCTGATAGGACATGTTGATGCGCCCAATGAACTCACATTTATTAGGCATCTTTCTATGGGGCCTCAAACCGTAGAATTGGTTTACAAAGGGGATAATATTGGTACTTCATATGAAATGTAATAGGGAAATGGGATACTAAGAGTGGAACCCACATGGGTTCACCGTTCTACGTAGATGGTTCCTATGCATTATGGGTTACCTCGGTGTAGTATGTTGCTACGCGGGAGAGGGGATAGTCGGAATTGTGTTGTGCTACGCAGAATCGGGGTCAGACTTCATAGAATGCTTCTATGTGGGACTAGGTTCTACCCACGTAGCATATTTCTATGTAGGGTTGAGTTCCACCCATGTAGTGTTTTCCTACGCGGGGTAGGGTCCTGCCCGCATAGTGTTTTGATATGAGGGGAGAGGTTTCACTCACATAGTGTTTTTATGTGGGATGATCATATGCAGAGGTGCCATTAGTTTTATACCTTGTGAGATTGTGTCTGAAAATTTTTTTGGTCCGTATACCTACATATGATTTATTATTTCTACCTTATTGCTATGTGGTGACTTATACCGTCTGGGAATTGTCAAAAAGGCCTATGGATTTTGTGGTTCATCAACTTTCCCTGAATCAATCTACTCTACTACATCCATCCTATCCTTTTTTTTTTGGAAAAAACTCAGGGTCTTGATTATTTAGGAGTGGAGAGATAGGATATCAGCATTGATGTTCATCCTTGGTGGTCCACATAGCATCTTTTGTAGGTTCCCACAAAGGACTGAGTTCATGGGGTACCCTTTGTGGGTGAAGAAATCCCTCCTAGACCTAAAAAAAAATATTTTATATTTATGGAGTTGATGGTAATGCCTCACCTCATGAATGATTTAGTTCATGGGAATGGGTTATTTCTGAGGGAGAAACCCACTTCTCCTTCCCACGAATGGCTTTGTTTTGTTTTGGGTTCTGCTGGCTTCATCCTTTTCCGAAAACTATTTTTGTTGGTGGGTGATTTTTGGAGTAGTGAAGTGGTTGTCTATGAAAGGATTTTTGCTTCACGGTCACCCATACATTAAATTTTTTGTTCAATCTTCTTCCAGATTTGTTTTTCTCCTTTTTCAAATTAATGGACTCACATTGATAATTTTTACTGGTATTTCAAGAACCAAAAATTTCCCCACATCAAGATGGTTACCAATATGGATGAAGAGGATTATATTATGATATAAAAAGTAGTCCATATTTGAATGAATGATCATATAATTTCCAAATATTTCCTGATCCAAGGGATTCAGGAATCATAGTTTGACTATTTCATGGGTTATCTAAACTAACCAACAAGTTTTTTGTATTTTCTATTATAACCCCTTTTTCCCTAAGTCCATAATGGTGCAAGATTAGTGTGCATACCAAGTATTTATATTAGGTTTCCCTTTGTTGTCTTGCATCCTAAAAAGCTTTTTGTATTTTTAGTTTCGGATGACTTCTTTTGGTTACTAAATTTCTTCTTAAACCGTGTAAAGATTTGGTTTAGTGAGCTTAGTACTAAAGTTTTTTTCAAGGAATCCCTTTTGCGGGTTTTCCAACCATGCATGTTTTGTGTCTTTTCATGGATATTTTAGTGTCATGAAAACATGACAAATGTGAATGGTTTTATAGGTTTAATACTTTTGACCAAAAAATATGTGGCAAGGGACCCAAAAGTACTTTTTATACAAGAATGTCCCTAAATTTTTCAAACATGAATGAGGGATTTTTCTTGAACCTAATTTGTGATTTAGGGATATGATACATGATATAGGGAATGGAAGTCATTGGCCCGTATGGAGGTATGAAAATACTCTCCTAAATCCTAATTTTCTTTTTGTTGAAATGACATTTTATGGTGGAAAAAATATAAAAATACTTCTGGGGAATATTTTGAATGGTCAAAAAAGGCGTCCTTGGGAAAATAGTCCTCTATTTACAATGGCCAGAGAATTTGTCAAAATATAGATTTTTAATTTGACACCATTTTTTATAATACCTTAAGGGGTGGCTTGTTTAGGTAATGATGTCTGAATATAATAAGGGAACCTATGTCAGCATTAGTCGTGAAATATAAACCACTCTTATATGAATTTGATGAGTGTAAAAATTTATTGGAGATTTGTGATGTTTAATTCCATAAATCTATGATATAATACATGTAGTTTTACATCTTATGGTAGTGAAATTTGGGGTTATGGTTTAGGGTCACACAGATTTTAACTGAGGGACAAATGATTATACCCTTATACAGTAAGTCATCCTAGAATGTTCCATAATATTAAAGAATAAATGGGTAATGTTTTAAATTTTAATTTTGAAATTTTAGAATATAAATAATACTATCAGGTATATAATCCATTGAGGTGTATAGTGGTAAAAAAATCATCTATCAAAGATGATTTTTTTTTGTTGATAAGCCTTTCGGTTGGAAACATTTTTCGATCCAACTAGGGCATATTATGTAAAGTTAAAAAAGGTGTCTGCATTACACTGGCCTTCAATTTCAAATGTTCGTGGAATGTTTATGGGGATTTGGAAATTTGCAGACATAGAGTCTGGTTTGTGAAAGGTGCTTCCGTAATATGAAAGGTTCATTTTCTGTCATGATTTTACAATAATTTGTAGAAAGATTTTACTTATGCATGTATGAGGAGGTTCCCCACGCGGGTCTGAATCATGAATAGGGAAAGGGGTACTCTAGTTTTTGTTGTGGTTGGACCAAGGATTGGATATTTGGGTGTCACTACGTATATTGTAGTTGAAGGGATGAAGCCACACACTGTTCTCAATTGTTTCCCCATTACTCTATTAAACTCTTGCATGTGGAACGAGGAATTTTCTTCTTAACCCATGCTCATAGAAATAGGGGTGATACTCATGTTTTAATCCCATTTGAGGATCTGGCTCACGTATAAGAGATTGGGGGGTTTTTTGTGGCTGAACCGGGATTTAAGATCAAGGTGTCACTTCATATCTTGTCCAGCAATGAATCGGGCCGAATATAGTTCATATAAGGTTCCTTATATAGGTTTGACTCTTCAAAAGGGAGGGGTATTTTTAAAATTGGTGGCAGATAGATCATAACATAGAATTTGAGCATCACTACGTACCTTATGTGGATAGAAATAAAGATGTATGTAGTTCTGTATTACAGTATTATGAATAACAAATGATGAGGGTAATTTTTTCTTAGGTGATATTATTATGGCAATGTGAAATTTTTCATCATAGAGTGAGGACATTTATCAAGAATTTTAATGTCATGTGATTAGGTCAATTTCCCATATAGTTAAACATCTTGTGGAAGGGAGGAATATTCCATGTATTTGATCATCATGTGGCTAGGATAATTTTCCATATAAAATATGAATATATCGAGGCTAATCAGGACAAGATGTTACAACATGACCCGAATGTGAAGGGGAAAGAATGTGTAAACCTTGATCTTAGGGATTATCAGATCTAGATAAATGATATAAGCCATTTAATCCATTGATTCATACAAAGGTATAAAAATAATCTCATGAAGAAGAATTTTCCTTTGGTTGAAAGGCCATTTTTTGTGGGAAATTTATTGAGAGCCAACTGAGGAATATTATGCATATTAAAGAAAATGTTTTCTTAGAAAATTGGGCCCCCATTTCTGATGACTGAGGAGGATTGTGAAGATATAATAGTACCTAGGTTATAGATTTTGGTTAATGGGAGGAACGTATCTGGATATTCAAGAAACATTCAAACCATGATTTTCCATGATGTATTACATTCCCAACATAGATCTGGTCCATATGTAGGGGTTATTTTTCTTCTTCAAGATACCCCATATGTGTAATCCCAAATTTAAATCTTCTATATAGATCTATATTTACATGAAGAAGATGGGTAAATTTTCCTTTTTCTTTTCATTGAAGTTAGGACTAGGATTAAAGGCCTAGATGTCACTTAATATCTTGTTGAACTGTGAATCATTCTATAGTAGTTTATAAGAACCATGCATTTTATCATCATATGGTAAGGAAATTTGTTCACCATTGTGAAGGGGAAATACAAGGTGTTCTTTCTTAGGTTTGGTTACCAGGACCACAACAACCCTGATATAGATTTTAATTCCATGATCATGTAGGTAATACCATACCAAAATTCCTAAGCCCACTTAAGCTGTTCTCGGTGTTAGAAATAAGGGAAAACAATGGTTTATTCCACTAAACAAGAATTACATAACAAAGGATAATGGCATTTTTTTTCCTTTTACGGGGGTTGGTCCAAGGATTTAGGATCTGGATGTTACTACATACCACGTGAGGACATGATCAAGTCAACACAAAGTTCATAGAAATCTAATTGTATAGATCTGAATCATATATTGAGAGAAGGAATTTTTTTCAAGTATGGACCCAAAAATAGGGTTCCATAATCTCTACATAACTCGTTGAAATGAGAATCACGGTGGACGTAGTTTTATGAATTTACCTCAAAAGGTATTACCCTTAAACAGGTAATTGTAATTTTTATAATTTGGGTGGCTAAAAAAGGAAGTATAATATGATCATCACTACATATCATGTTATGTTGGGAATAAATCCACACATAGTCCCTGAGGAACTGTGTAGTTTAATGTCATATTGTAAGGACATTCATCACTGAATGTGAAAAATTATCGATTCGTGTTGTTTTTCATCATAAAGTGAGGACACGATGGTATTGTTTAATGTCAAATAACCAATAATACATGTTAAAATTATGGGAAATATGATTTCATAAATCAGTGAAAAACACAATCACAATGTGGAAAGGGACCTTGGGGCCAAAGGTTAGTAATAAAATCATCCCAGAGATAAGGGAAAATTTGTAGTTAGGACTGACATAAGAAGATTGGGAATCACTTTGTATCTCATATAAATGAAAATCAATCCATATATTGTTCTTAATGGTAATTCTATAATAATGTCTAACCCATGCACATAGGGTAAATTTTTCTGGTGTTTCATGGCTAGGCTCAGGACAAGAAGTATGAGAATCACTATGTATCTCATTATGATGAGAATCAAGTCAGATGAAGTTTTAAAGAAAATCATTGCATAGTCCTAGCCCATGTGAAGGGAGAATGAGTAACATTAACCATTCTTTTAGGGTTTATAGAACAAGATGTGAGATATAGTAATATCCATGTATCCTTTGTGGATAGGAATCAAGCTGTTTATAATTATTGATTATGGAATGGTGTATAAACAATGTTATAGGAAAGGTCATGTTGGGTAAGGACATTGTAGTGTTCTATAGTTTGACATCATAAATGAGAACAATTATCAAATAGTTTATTTTCATGTGATTAGGATGATTTCTACACGTTTTAGTGTCATTTGGAAAGGAAAAATAATCCATTTAGTTTATCATCATGTGGTTAAGTAAATGTTGGCGTTACAATTATTCATGTCGTGAAACTAGGACATCCTCTCTACATATAAGCATTAGGAAATCATTATTATTTGTGTGTTATGTGGTTTAATTTCTTGTGATCAGGACATCCACCCTAAAATTTATCACCATGTTATCATGACATTTTGGGCGTTACATAGTTTAATGTTGTATAACTAGGATATCCACCCTAAAGTTTAACTTCATGTGACTTGGATGTTTTTGGTGTTACAGGATTTAATGTTATGTAACTAGGATACCCACCCTATAGTTTAACATTATGTAATCTTGATGTTTTGGGTGTTAAAATGTTTAATTTCATTCTAGTAGGATGTCTACCCTATGTCTTAACATCATGCCATTAGGACGTGAAATACTTTTGGAAAAAATAATATTTCCACAGGAATCTTGCATTGGTGGGATCTATGGTGAGTTTTTCCATCAATTGGAAAAAATAAATAGAATCCATAGAAGTAGAACTTATGTATGGCATAAAGTCCTTCCAATTTTTGATCTAACTACATAGGATTCTTTCAGGTATCATTAGGGTCTTGAGAACCAATACCATTTCTCCTTTAATGAATGATTGGAGGCAAACCTTTTTGGCAAAGGTTCGCATGATCTAGTTATGGTGGACTTACAAATGATGCAAGGCATGAAATCTTCTCTCATCTAGTCATGTAAATTCATACTGTAATTTTTTTAATCTCTCATCTATGGATAATTGATCACTGATGGATACACGGAGTGAGGCAGATCTTTTAGGTATTAATGCCTTTTTAGGGTTTAGGGTCCATTTGGCTTTTTTATCATTTTTTGGGGGTTTTAAATTTATATAGTTTATTTAGGGTTTTTAGGTATTTTGGGGTTTGTAGGGTTTTAGTTCTTTTTAATTATTTAGTGTTTTACGTGTTTTGGGATTATTTCAAGGGGTTTTATAGTTTTTAGAGGTTTTGGTGTTTTATGGTTTTTAATGATTTTTAAGGTTATTTTAGTATCTTTTGGGTTTTTAGGGGTTTTATTGTTTTAAATTATTCTTAGTTTTTTATGGGTTTTTAGATTTTTTAGGGGTTTTAGGTTTTTTATTGTTTTCTTATGTTTCTAGGTTTTTTAGCGTTCTGGGGTTTTTAGGGGTTTTAAAGCGTTTTGGTGTTTTTTTTGAGTTTTTGGTAAGGGGTTTTGTGGTTTTTTATGGTTTTGAATTTTTTTTGGGGGGTTTAATAGTATTTTAGAGTTTTAGGTATTTTTAATGGTTTTTTCGGTTTTTAGAAGAATTTATGGATTTTAAGGTTTTTCTAGGGTTTTTAGGCTTTTAGGGGTTTTGGGGATTTAGGGGTCTGAGAGTTTTTATGGTATTTTAGGGTTTCTATTATTTGAGTGGTTTGTTAGTGTTTTCTTATATTTTAAATGGTTTTATTATGGTTCTTTATAGTTTTTAGTCCTTCTAGGGATTTTATGATGTTTTAGGATTTATGTGTATTTTTTGGGATTTTGTCTTTATTGGGTTATGAAGGGATTTTGGGGGTTTTGGTTTTAATGTTTTTAGGTTTTTTAAGTGCTTTTAGCATTTTTTTTTTAATATTTCTATATTTGTTATTATTTTTATAAGGTTTTGGGTTTTTTTAGAGTTGTTATAGTTTTCAAGGATTTTCAGGGGTTTTAGGTGTTTTAGGGTTTTTTCATATTTTTAGGGTTATTTGGGATTTTGTGGGTTTTAAGTGTTTTAGGTTATTTTTTTATTTTTGGTGTTTTATGGTTTTAATGGTGTATTTATGTGTATTTGAGGGTTTTTATATGGTTTTTTATGTTCCTTTTTCTTTTTATGTTTTTTTTGGGGTCTTTTAGTTGTTTTAGGGGGTTTAGGGTTTTTAGGACAATTTTTTATTATGATTTTTACAATTTCTACGGTTTTTATGGTTTTTAAGGGCTTATAGGGATTTTGGGGGGTTTTGAGGGATTTGGTTTGTTTTAGCTTTTTTTGTTTTTCTAGGTATTATTAGGTTTTTAAGATGTTTTCAAGGGTTTTTAATGTTTTTAGTTGTTTTATGGTTTTTATGGGTTTTTATGATTTGTTGGGTTTAAGGGGTTCTTAGGGGTTTAAGGGTTTTTTTGGAATTTATCGGTTTAAATGATTAATATAGGGTTTATTGATTTTTGGGTTCATTTAGGTGTTTTGGTGTTTTTAGTGTCTTTTGGTGGTTTTTAATATTTTAGGGCCTTTTAGGGATTTTTGGGTTTTCAAGGACATTGAGGTGTTTTAGGGGTTTCATGGTTTTTAAGGATTTTGGTGTTTAGGGTTTTAAGGGTTTTTAGTGTGTTTTTGTATTTTAGGGGATTAAGTATTTTTCTCAGTTTTAGGATTTTTAGGGTTTTTTGTGTTTTTTAGTGTGTTTAGGTATTTTATGTTTTTTCATAATCCTTTATTTTTTTAGGAATTTAAGGATTATTATCACTTTTTATGGTTTTTAGGATTGTTTAGGGGTTTTGAGGATTTTTGGATTTAGGTCCATTTAAGGGTTTTAAGGGTTTTAGGTTATTTTATGGGATTGAGTGTTTTTTATTGTTCAATGGGTATTTTTAGGGGGTTTACAATAGTTTAGGATTTTTAGGGTATTTTAGGGTCCTTTATGGTCTTTGAGGTGTTTATTATTTTAGGTCCATTTAGGGGTTTTAGGTCTTTTAGGCTTTTATGGTCCTTGTGTGTTTTGAGTGTTTTGTAGGGTTTAGGTTTTTAGGGTCCTTTCATATTTTTTTGGTTCCTTGAGTTATTGTAATGGAGTTTTAGGATATTCAGGGAATTTTATGGTTTTTAGAGAGTTTATAGATTATGGGGCTTCTAATTTTTTTAGGGTTTTAGGGTCCTTTACGGTTTTAGTGGTTTTTAATTTATAATATGTATTTCTAGGGTTTTAGGTCCATGTATGATTTTTGGTGATTTTTATGGTCCTTTAGAGTCTTTTAGGTGTCTTAGGTTGTTTTATGTTTTTTGAGGATCTTATTATTTTTTATGGTTCTAGGTTTTTTAGGGTAATTTAGGGTCTTTTAGGGATTTTAGTGTTTTAAAGGTCTTGTAAGGTTTTAAGTGGGTTTTAGGGTCCTTTAGGTTTTTGGATATTTTGGAGTATTTAAAGGGTTTTAGTTATTTTATTGTCTTTTAGGGGTTTTATGAGTTTTATTGTCTTTTAGAGTTTTAGGGGTTTTATGTTACCCTTTTTTTTGTTTTTTTCAGGATTTTAAGTTGTTTAGGATATTTATGGTATTTTAGGGTTTTTAGTTCTTTTGGACTCTTTAAGGGGTTTTAAGGGTTCTAGAGCCTTTTATGGGTTTGGGGGGTTAGGGGGGTTCTGATGTTTTTGGGGTTTTATGGTTTTTATGGCTTTTAGGTTTTTTTATGATTTTAGGTGGTCTGGGGTCCTTTTATAATTTTAGGTTTTTTAGATCCCATTTGGGTTTTTAGATTTTTAATGTTCACATATTTAATTTTAGTTTTTTTTTGATTTCTAAGGGTTTTTGAGTGTTTTTGGTATTTAGGGTATTTTATGGAATTTAAGGGTTATTGGGGTTTTTAGTGTATTTTTAGGTTTTTTGGTTTGTAGGGGGTTTTTGGATTTTCTTTTTGTTTTAGGGGTTTTCGTATTTTTTTCGTTGTTTACGTTTTTAGTGGTTTTAGGGTCTTTTTTATTTTTTGGGTACACTAGAGTTTTTATTTTTGGGGGGTTTAATGTTTTTTTTGGGGTTTTAGGGTTTTTAGGGATTTGTTGTTTCCATTAGGGTATTTATAATTTTTTTGGGTTTTAGGGTGTTTTATGGTGTTTTGCATTTTTTTTGGATATTAAGGGTTTTTGGGTTTTTGGGAATTTTAATCATTTATAAGGGTTTCTAGGGTTTCTAGGGGATTAAGGGGGTTTTAGGTTTTTTTACGAGTTTTGGGGTTTTTTAAGGTAATTTGGTTTTTAGGGTCCTTAGTGTTTTTATGGGTTTTAAGGGTTTTTAGTTTTTAGTTATTTTAATAGTTTTTAGTGTGTTTTAGGGATTTAGGGTATTTGTTTTAGTTTTTTTAGGGTTTTTTGGGTTTTTTGGGTTTTCTGTGGTTTTTTGGATTTTAGGGTTTTAGGGGGTTTAAGTGTTTTAGGGTTTTTTAGGGTTTTAATTGTTTTTTTTGGTTTTATGATTATAATTTTTTTTATGGATTCTTGGTATTTCTTAAAAAATTGGTGTTTTTGGTGTTTTTACAGTTTTGTGGGATTTGTTAGTGTTTTAGGGTTTTATCTGTATTTAGGTTTTTTTTGGAATTTTCAGGTTTTTCTTGGTTTTATATGTATTAATGTTTTAGGATTTTCTTAGGGTTTTTATGGTGTTTAGGTAGTTTTGTTTTTTATGTAATTTTTATTTTTAGGGTTTTTAGTTGTTTTGGGTTTTTAAAAGTGAATAGAGTTTTTATGTTTTTAGGGTTTTTTGGATTTTTTCTTTTATTTTCTCGTTTTTAGGGTAATTAATTTTTTAGGGTTATTTTAGGGTCTTATAATTTTAAGAGGTTTTCAATTTTTAGTGTCATTTATTTTGTTTTAGTGGTTTTTGGTCTTTTGGGTTTTTTATGGTTTTTTCGGTTTTTTCGGTTTTTGGAGGTGCTTAGGGTTTTTAGTGTTTTCATATTCTTTTGGTGTTTTTATGTTTTTTTTGTTTTTTAGGAGTTTTAGTGTTTTTAAGGTTTCATAGGGTTTTAGGGGTTCTTTGATTTCTTAGGGATTTTAGTGGTTTTGGGTATTTAGTTTTGTCTGGGTTCCTATCGATTTGATAGAATTTAATGTTTTCTTATGAATTTTTGGGAATTTTATAGTTTTAGGGTCTTCTATGGGTTTATGAGAATTTTATAAAAATTTAGGGAGTTTATGGTTTACAGGATCCTTTACTGGTTCTATGATTTTATTAGTTTTTAGGGGTTTTAGGATTTTTAGGATTTTTAGGGTTTTAGATTCCATTAAGGGTTTTAGGGTTTTCAGCATTTTAGGGGATTTAAGATTTTAATTGTTTTTATGGGGTTTAGGGTTTTTCTAGTTGTTTAGATTTTTAGGGTTCTTAGCATCTTATGTTTTTTTGGGTTTAAGGGGTTTTGTGTGGGGGGGGGGGTTGTAGTGGAATAGAGGGGTTTTCAGTGTTTTTTGGGTTTTTACGGATTTTTCAGTTTTTCAAGGGTTTTAAATTTTTTATAATTTTTTGGGTTTAAGGGTTTTAATGGAATTTTTGGGTTCATAGGGGTTTTTTATGAGTTTTATGTTTTAATGGTGGTTTTAGGGGTCTTAGGGTTTTTCGTGTCTTCTAGTGTTTAATAGGTTTTTATGACTTTATTAATTTTATGGATCTGTTAATTGTTTCCGGGATTCTTATGTTGTTTTATCGTTTTATGGGTCCTTTAGGGTTTTTATGTTTTTAGCATTTTAAAAGGGTTTTAGGTTCATTTAAGTGTTTTAGGGGGCTTTAGGGGTTTTAGGGTTTTTAAAAATTTTACGTTCCTATAGTTTTTAGGGTTTATATGGTCATTTATGGGTTTTTAATGTTTTTTGGGGTTTCTAAATCCTTTTTTGGGTTTTAGGGTATTTATATTTATTAAGGGTATTTATGTTGATTTAGAGTTTTTTTTGGTTTTCTCTTATTTTTATGGTTCGAAACGTTTTTATGGATTTTATGGTTTTTATGGCTTTTTAGACATTATGGGATTTTAGGGTTTTTTCGGATTTTATGGTTTATTTTGGTTTTTAGAGTGTTTTTGTATTTTTAAGGGTTTAAAAGGGTTTTAGTATTTTTAGGATTTTTTTTGTTTTTAAGGGGTTTTAGGTTTTTTTTATGGGGGGAGGATATGGGTTTTAGTGTCATTTAGGGGTGTTGGATGATTTTGGTCATTTTTGGGATTTTAGGGGGTTTATTATTTTTTAAGGGTTTTAGATTTTTTATCCTTTTTGGTGTTTTTTCAGGTTTTAAAGTCATTAAGGTGTTTTGGGGATTTTATGGTCCTTATGGGTTTAGTGTTTTAAGGGTATTTTAATTTTTTTTGGAGAATTTGAGGGTTTTTTAGGTTTTAGATTCATTTAGGGTTTTATAGGCCCCCTAGGGTCCCTTTGGGTTTTTAGACGTTTCATGGGTTTTGGGGGGTTTTATGTGTTTTTAGCATTTTAATACTTTATGTGTTTTTTTGTGTTGATCGTTTTTTGGGTCTTTATTATTTTTACGTTTTTATAAGAATTTTCTGGATTTTTAGGTGATTTTAGTACTATTAGAGCTTTTTAATGTTTTTCGGGTTTTTAGAGTTTCTAGAATTTTTATTGGTTTTAAAGGCTTTTAGGCTATTTTATTATTTTTAGGATTTTTGGGGGTTTTTAAGGAATTTTTAGTGTTTATGGGTTTTATGGGTTTTAGGTTTTCATAGGTTTTCTGAATTTTTAGGGTTTTTAATATTTTTTAGGGTGTTTAAGGTCTTTAGGGTGTTTTAGAGATTTTAGGGGATTGGGGATTTTTTGATTTTTTAGGGGTTTTAGTTGTTTTCCTGGAATTCTTATGTAGTTTGGTTTTTTTCAATGGTCTTAGGGTTTTTATGGGTTTTATTATTTTTGGTGTTTTGGGGTTTTTAATGATTCTAGTATGGATTTATGGTTTTTAAGGGGTTTAGGGTTTTTAGGGTTTATTATATTCATTTGGATTTTTAGGGGTTTAAGGGTGTATAATGGTTTTTTTGGTCTTGTAGGGCCTTCTAAGGTGTATTATGGTTTTAGGGGTTTTATATTGTTTTTATGGTCTTTTGGGATTTTAGGGTATTTTATGGTTTTTTAGGGTTGCAGGGTCTTTTAGGGGATTTGGGATTTAACGGGGTTTTATTGTTTTTATGATTTTTAGGTGTTTTAAGGATTTTAGAATTTTTTAGTTTTTTAGAAGTTTTAAAGTGTTCTTGGATTTTTAAGGTTCAATAGTGTTTTAAGGGGTTTTAATATTTATGGTTTTTAGGATTTCGATCGTTTTTAGGCTTTATAGGGATTCTTAGGTTTTTGCGGTTTTTTACTGTTTTTAGTGTTTTTAGGGGTTGTAGTGTTTTTAGAGATTTTAAGATTTTTTTGTTTTTTGGGGGTTTAAGTATTTTTAAAGGTTGTAGGGGTATTAATGGTTTTTACGGTTTTAATTTTTTAGGGGTTGTAAGTTTTTAAGAATTTTTGGGGTTTTATGGGGTTTTAGGGTTTTATTTTTTATGTATTATATAGTTTTTTTGGGATTCTTGGGGTTCTTTTTTCTTTTAAGGGTTTTTAATTGTTTTAGCTTTTTAGGGTTTTTAGGGGTATAAGGGATTTAAGAGTTTCTTGATTTCTATCTCCTCCATTGATTTTAGGGGGTTTATGGTTTTTTAAGATTTTTTTGGTTTTTCGGAATTTAGTGTTTTTTGGGTTTTTATGTTTTTTGGGTTTTTTTGTGTTTTTATTAGTTTATCATTTTTATGGTTTTTGGGGTTGTAAGGATTTTTAGTGGTTTTTGGGTTTTGGGAGTTTTAGGATTTTAAGGACTATTATGGGTTTTTTGGTTTTTAGGGCTTTTTAAGGGCTTTCGATGGTTTTTTTTTCATAGGGGTTTTTTTAGTTTTTTATGATTTATAGTGTTTTTTTAATATTTTTATAGATTTTTTTTGTGAATTATTGGTTTTAGGGTTTTTAGAGTTTTTAGGGGGTTTCAGAGGTTTTGGGGTTTTAGACGGGTTTAGAGGGTTTTAGGGTTTTTATGGATTTTTAGGGGTTTTCTGTTTTTAGGGTTTTTAGGGGATCTTAGGATATTAAAGGTTTTATTTGTTTTATAGTTTTAAGTGTCTAAAGGGGTTTTAGGATTTTTTAGGGATGTTAGTATTCATAGGGGTTTTTTGGCATTATAAGGGCTTTTTTGCGTTTTTTGTTTTTTTATGTTGTTTAGATTGTTTATTTGTTTGTTTTTTTTAGGTTTTTTTGTGTCATTATGGGGTTTTAGGGTCTTTTATAGTTTATATATCATGTGTTATGGTCTTTTAGAGCTTAAGGGGTTTGAGGGTCTTTTTGGGTTTTAGGTTTTTACATTATTTTTGGGGTTTATATTATTCTAAGTATTTTTATGGGGTTTAAGGGGTTTGACATGTTTTATGGTTTTTATGGTTATTTCTAATTTTAGTTTTTTATCCGTTTTTAGCGGTTTAAAGGGTTTTTAGTGTTTTTTCATATTTAGTTTGTTTAGGGATTTTTAGGGTTTTTACAATTTTTAGAGTTTTCTATAATTTTTGTGGATTTTTAGGGGTTTTAGTTTTTTATGGAGTTTTGTATGATTTTTTAGTTTTCAGAGGGTTATAGGGTTTTATATGGGGATTAATGAATTTTTGGGGTTTTTAGGGTTTCATAGTTTTTTAGGATTGTTTTATTTGTTTTTGTGTTTAAGATTTTTTTGGAGGGTTTTCGGGGGGGTTAGAGGTTTTAGGGTTTAAAGGGTTTTTTATGTTCTTAGGATTTTAAAGGGTGTTTAGGGTGAGTAAAATATTTTAGGTTATTTTAATGTTTTCATATATTTTTTTTGTTGCATTTAATGTTCTTTAGGGTTTTTGATTCGTTTAGGGTATTTTAGGGGTTTTAAAGGATTTAGTGTCTTTTAAGGGTTTTTAATATTTTTAGGGGTTTTATATGGTTCTTATGAATTTAAAGAGATTTTATTTTTATAGTTTTTATTTCTTAATGGTTTTTAGATTTTTAGGGTTTATAGGTTTTTTTATTTCTTGGGATTTTAGAAATTTTAGGGTATTTTGTGTTTTAATGGATTTTTTGAATTTTAAGTGTTTTCTGTGGGTTTAGGGTCTCTAAGGTTAACGGGTTTATTTTTTGGGGATTTCATGGGGTTTTTGGGTTTTTAAGATTTTTTAGTGTTTTATGGTTTTTTATGTTATTTAGATATTTTTAGGGGTTTTAGGTTTTTAGGGGTTCTCAAAGTTTTTATCATTTTTATGATTTCTTGGTCATTAATTGTTGTTTGGAGCTTGAACGGGTGTTTAAATTTTTTGGTGTTATTAGTGTTTTTAGTTTTTTGAGAGGTTTTTAAGGTTTTTGGAGGGATTATGATTTTTGATGTATTTTTTTTGTGTTTTTGGGATTTTTGGGGGGTTTGGTGGTTGTTAGGATTTTTTAGAGTTTTTTTTATCATTTTTAGGGTTTTTATGGCCCTTTTGGGTTTTAGGGTTCTTTTTTGTTTTTTGGATTTTTATTTTTAGGGATTCAAATAGTTATTGGGGTTTTAGGGTTTTAATAGTTTTTAGGGTATTATGTGTTTTTAGGTTCCATTAGGGTTTGTATGGTTTTCTGGTTATTAGGGTTATCCTTATTGTTTAGGATTTTAGGGTTTTAGGGGTTTTAAGGTTGTTTATGGTTTTTGGGTTTTAGGGGTTTAAAGAGTATTTTTGGTGGTTTTTTGGTTTTATTAATGGTTTTAAAGGATTTATAGTGTTTTAGGGGATTATATGTATTTTAGGTTTTTATGGGTTTTTAGTGGTTTTTGGGTTTCTTATGGGCTTTAACAGGTTCATATAGTTTTTTTTGTTTTTAGTGTTATTATTTATTTTTAGTGGTATAATGGTTTATAGGGGTTTTAGGAATTTTTACGTTTTTTTGGGGTTTATGGGTTTTTAGGTTTCTTAGTGATTTTTAGCATTTTAGGGGATTTTAGGGGGTCTAGTTTTTTCCTAGTTTTTAGTGTTTTTTTATTTTTTTGGTTTTTAGAGAGTTTAGGTTTTTTAGTTTTTTATGGTCATTATGGTTTTATGGTTTTAGGTATTTTAGGGGTTTTATGGTTATTAGGTTATTTTTGTTTTTAGGGACTTTATCTGTTTTTTAGGATTTTAGAGTTTTAGTTTATTTCTTAGGATTTTTAGGGTGTTTATGGGTTTTTGGAATTTATTGGGTGTTTTTAACGTTTTTTGTTTTTTGAGTTTTATTTGGTTTTATGATTTTTTATTATTTTTATGGTTTCGGGGGTTTTATGGTTTTGGGGTTTTTAGTGGGTTTTAGGGTACTAGAGGTTTTAAGGGGTTTATGGGAATTTAAGGGTTTTTTGAATTTTTAAGGGATTTATGGGTTTTTAGGGCTTTTCAGGGTTTTCAAGTATATTATGGGGTGGGGTTTGGGGTTGTGTTTTTATGGGTTTTAAGACTTTTTAGGGTTTAAAGGGTATTTTATAGTATTTGAAAATTTTATGAGTATTTTGGATTTTTTAATGTTTTATAGGGTTTATTTTGGTTTTTATGATTTTTGGATTTCTAGGGGTATTAGGGTTTTAATGTTTATTGTGGGTTTTATGGTTTTAATTTTATTTTCGGATTCAGGGTGTTTTAGGTGTTTTTAGGGGCTTTTAGGAGTTTTGTGTTTTTTAGGGTTTTTAGGGAATTGGATTTTTTTTATGATGGTTTGATGTTCTTTTGTTGTTTTTGGTGTTTTTCATCTTTTATGATTTTATGTTCTTCAAGGGGGTTTTTTGGGTTTCTAATGGTTCTTATTATTTTAGGGTTTTTAGTGTACTATGTGTTTTTTAGGGTTTTTAGCATTTTAAGGGTTTTTGGGTTTTTGGAGTCTTTAAGGTTTAAGGTTTTATATATTTTTTTTACTCTTTGTAAGGATTTTAGGTGTTTTTTATTATTTTTATGGATTTTTATGGTTTTTTCGGTTTTTGGGATTTGGGGTTTTGGGGGTTTAGTTGTTGGGGGGGTTACATGGTTGGTTTGTTTTAATGGGTTTAGGGGTTTTGGGTGTTTAAGGGTTTATAAGGGGTTTTGGTTTTCAATCAGGTTTTTGGGGTTTTATAGAGTTTGTAGGGGTTTAGGTTTTATGTTTTTAAGTTTATTTATGGTTTTAGGGAGTTTATGGGTTTTGGTGTTTTCAAAGTATTTTAGTATTTTAGGATTTTCATGGGTTTTTTGATATTTATAGTTTTTAGTGTTTTAAATTGATTTTAGGGGTTTTGGGGTTTTGGGTTTTAAGGGGGATTAGGGGTTTTTAAAATTTTCAGGGTTTTAGGGTCATTTTAGGTTTTTATCATATTTAGGGTTGTTTAGGGGTTTTAAGTGATTTAGGGCGTTTTAGGGGGTTTAAAGGATTTTTAGTGTCTTTTACCAGGTTTTATGGGTTTTAGTATTTTTAGGGGGTTTAGTGTCTTGTTATGGTTTTTATTTTCCTTTGAGATTTAAGGGGTTTTAATGGTTTTGGGGTTTTTAGGGTCTTTAAGGGGTTTAAGGATTTCTAGGATTTTTATGGTTTTTTTGTGTTTTTAAGTATTTTCGGTCCTTTTAGTGTTTTTTAGGGTTTTTATGGTTCTTTAGGGTTTTAGGGTTTTTAGTGTTTATTAGGGTTTTTTGTTTTTTTAGGGTTTTATGGTTTTTAGGGTTTTTTATGTTCTATCGTTTTTTAGGCATTTAGGGTTATTAATAATTTTTTGGGTTTTTAAAAAACATTTGGATTATTCGGGTTTTTAATGTTTTTAAGATATTAGGGGTTTTAGGGTCTTTTAGGGTTATTAGGGTCTTTAGGGGTTTTATGGTCAATTATGGTTTTTATATATTCTTGGGTTTTTAGGGGTTTTATGGTCTTTTATAGTTTAATGTGTTTAGTATTTTTAAGGGTCTTAGTTCCCTTTTAGGTTTTTGGAGGTCTTTTTGTGTATTTAGTGTTTATAATGGTTTAAGGGAGTTTTTTGTGTTTTTAGGGTCGCATAGGGTTTTATGTAGTTTTTTGGGGTCTTTAGGATCATTTAGTGTTTTAGTGTTTTTGGTGTCTTCTAGTTTTTACTGTTTTTACAGTTTTTGTGGGTTTTAGGTCTTTAGGGTTTTTAGGGTTTTTATGGAATTTTATGTTTTGAAAGTATTTTTTTAAAAAATAGAGTTTAAAGGGGTTTTAGGGGTTTTAGTGGTTTTTAATGTATTTATTGTTTTTATGGTTTTTAAGGTTTTAGGGTGTTTAGAGATTTTGAGGGTTTTAAAGGGTTTTTACATGAAATTAATGGTAATTGGGGTTTGTTCCACCCAATGATGTTATTTTCAAGGAAAAAAATGATCTGACAGGGACTGTGCAGTACATCCTTTTTATCTTCTGAATGAGGTTACATAGTTAAGTGATTCACATCAATTTCACTATTCTTGTTTCGACCTGATGATGTGATTATTCTGTCCGAATAGGAAATGTAGCCCATTGGTTTGATGGCAGGGGTTAATTAGTGTGCAATTACTGGTAGCAGTTATAACATCTTAGATGGTCTCCAATGAGTTTGTTTAGAGATCCAAAAACACTCAGCGACCCTCATATCCATGATTCATGAATATTCTTTCCAAATGAAGGCATTTTTTGGGTTATTTTCCTAACAACGTATAATAACTCACATTATTGAAGAGTATGGGAACTCAGGCTCACCCCCCCCCCCCTTTGAGTGGGACTATTTTCTATTCTGAGACTCTCTTTTAGATTTAACTTATGTTCATATGTTTATGAATTCATAGTTCATTAACAATCATGTTTCTGTACTATATCCTTAGGGAAGTAGTTAATCATGATTATACATGGTTTTGGAATCATCTGTATGTTTTTAAGGTTCTCCATTGATGGAAATATTTTCATGTATTTGAGGTTTTCCATCAATGTTTCCCTTTGTGGATGAATCAGGTATGATTTGGTCGTTCTCTAAGACAGTGTTTAATTAAATCCATATTGGATGGCACTCTATATTTTATCATCATCCAGGGGTGATATGAGATATTTTTTTGTCGAGATCGAACCCATAATATGGGCTTTCTACATATCCTCGTCAGAGGAATTAGAACCCAGGTATTTCGGTGTCGCTTTACAGGACACATCATCTTTTAAGGTCATGTGACAAGGAAGAAACCATGCAGTTTAACATCATGCGAAATGGACACACAAGTGAAATGTTGATATATTAAGGGTGGTGTGAGACTTATGTCGAAGAAGACCAAGGTACCCATAAAGGATATGGTCTTCTGGGTGGACTTGACCCTACTGGGAATGTAGCTCGAAAAAAACATTAGGGTGATTTGAATTTTGGGTTTGGACCTCATGGGATATTCTTATGTATCCCAGTAAGTTGGGAATCAATTCCCTCATAGTTCAGTTTCAGTTGGGACTTACACCATAAAGGATTCTCGAGGAATCATGATTGGGGATTTCATCTATGGGGAAGGATTGTTCTATAGATTGAAGTTGGTTCTTAAATCTATAAATAAGTCACATTTTTTATTGAAGTTTGGGATTACTTCTATGGAGAAGACTCGTGATTTGTAACCATGTAGAAGTCATGATCACCACCAACCTCTAATCCCACATGAGTCATGCTCGGTGTGAGAAACAAGATGAGGTAGTGGATATGAAGATTGAACATCCCACTTCATCTGTTGATAGATATTACTGGATCCCAAGGAGGGAGAGAAAGGGTTTTGGATGTGTATAACTCCTCTTTTGTTTTCATATCCTGGATATTCATATTTGGTGACCAATCTGGATATGTCTTGGGAGAGGGAAAAGAGGAACGTGGGTGAAAAATACTCTAAGAAAGGCTTGGGGATTACCAGAGTGAGTGGTCCTTGAATTGGGTTCTGAGGGGGGTGGATCCCATTCTTTGTCAAAAGGAAGGAAAAGTGTGATCCCCTCTAATCCAGCCTAAAATGGGGAGGTACATGTGGGTGTCCCAAGGATAAATCTCATGTAACCATTAGAATGTGAACTTATGGTAAATCAAGGGGTCATCCTTACTCTTGGAATAACCAACATGTCTCCACTCACTATGGGTATGTAAAATCAAATAGTCACAATGGTGAACCCAATGGTTTTATCATAATGGTCCAGTGGCTTTGAAAAAGGCATTTTTTTAACATAGATGGACTAGTTTGTGGAAGAGTTGACATGGGGTCTGGTAATGTGATGGAAGGGAATGATCATGGATGGAGAGTGGAACCCCATGGGGTACCCCCTCACATGACATGTTATCATTACAGATAGGGGTTATTTTTTGTAACATGTTGCTACGTGGGCAAGGGGGCCGGCCACATGCCATTGTAGTACGCAGGCCTAGGTGGAGGCCACGTAGTGTTCAGCTATACAGGGACAGGTTTCATCTGTGTAGCATATTTCAACATGGGGCCACATTCCTCTTATGTAGTGAATTTATATGTGAGTTAGGGTCCCATCCACATTTCATTTTTCTATGTGGGGAGCCTGGTTATGGAGGGGGCATTGGTTTTGTGCCTCTCAGAGAGTATGTCCACAAAGGCTCTTTAGTCCACAAATTACCATGTTTAATTTTATTCACCTTATTAATGGTAATAAATGATGTCTTTACCTCCATTTAATTGTTTAATGAGTCTTGATTCTATGGAGATTTCAATTTTTCCTTCGATCATCAATCCTCCAAAAATCTATCCCCATTGGATCCCCTTCAACTCTTATTTATGTAGAATCTGGGAACAAGATTCCGATGTATCTAGTTCATTGTAATGAGTCCATAATCCCCTTTTTTTGGAAGCCTATGGACATTACCTATCCTGCAAATGACTTAGTCAGTAGAGACCACAAGGTTTCTATTGGCAGAGGTGAAAATCACTATTAGAGTCTTTCAAACAACTTATTTTTGTTAGCTGGAATTCATTGGATTTTCCTTGCCTGCGGACTATTTGTATCTATAAGGGATGTGGTGAGTGAGGAGAATTTCTTCACCCTCTTCCTACAAAAAACTGCATTCGCAGAGCTGGTACTGCCATTTTCCACTTACAAATGGTCCTATTCGCAAGCATCTTCACGGTCTGGATTTTTCCCTTTAATGAATTTTCCCCTTTAATCCATTTTTCCTGTAATTCATCCATCAGTTTAGTTTCATCCCCTTTTACATTTCATGGGACTATTTCAATTCACTTTTCAATGTTTTTAGTACCCAACAAATTCCTCCATTGGAAGAGGGACTAGTTGGGATGAAGAGGAGGCTATTCTCATATAGAAAGTGATCCTAATTTGAGTTGGTCTATGGTATAAGGGTGTACCCATAAAATTGGGTACATGCCTATATAAATTTCCCCATGTAATTTTCCATCTACAATATTTATGGGTGAACAAAGTGCTCTCGAGACCCTCTCTTGATCACCTTCTCTTACATACTGAAACCCTTTGCAGACACCTCCATCCGCGAACCGAAATATGGACCCATGAACTAAAACTTTGAACCTGAGATCGGAATGTTTTTATTTATATGTAGCGAGGTCCAATGTGCAGATAACTTGTTTTGTGAACTAATAGTACTCTAGCCAACGCCTCATGGTCAAGAGCATCACATGCATCCCCAAACTATCGGTTCGCGGATGACATCTTCTGCAGACCATTCATTCATGAGAAATCCAATAAGCAGGCCACTTTTATTCCATTGCCAATTTTTTTGTGATAAATATTCCTGCATGTACTTTTGATGCATAAAAAATATAGATCCTTTGAAATACACTTATGTCATTTATTCTTCCCTTTCATCTATTTATGTGAAGTGAAAAGCCATGATAGATTTTATTTACATTCCAATAACTTTTTCCCAATTCATAAGTCTTTAGCTCAACTCCTTAGTATGGGTCAAAAGGATTATCCAAATTTATATAGGCTTTCCATTTATGGATTTGGCCTACCATATAATACAGTGATTTTGACACCACATCCGTCTAACCAAACTTCATCTTGGATACTTGAAAATAGTAATATTCCTCGTAATATTATTTCATCAATTGAATACTTCATATAGAAATATATTGTTGATGGAACCTTGTTGAACTAAACCCCATTATCAGTAAAGGATGAATGATGAGGGCCAGATGTCAACTCCCATCACTACCATATCATCACACTGCACTACAAGAGAATCTCTATTTAGCGGTGGTTTAAACCGCCGCTAAATGGGTTGGCGGCGGTTTCTATCAACCTCCGCCTAATACGGCGTCGCCAATCTATTAGCGGTAGTTATTTCCGTTTCGCGGCGGTTTCAGGAAATCGTCGTAGTTGCCTCATTTTGCGGCGGTTTTACTGAATTTAGCGGTGGTTTTTTACGAGCCCTTGACATCAGTTTATTCGCAGGGGTTATAACCGCCGTGAATAAACTCATATCCAGTGGCAGTAATACCGCCGCTGAAGTCACCAGAACCACCGTGGAATGAGAACCTACGATGCGACTATGTAGCGGTGGTTTTAACTGCCGTGAAACGTAATTTTTTTTACGTTTCGAAGCAGTTTTCACGGTTTAGCGGCGGTTTAAACCACTACAAAAGATATTTTTTTACGTTTCGCAACAGTTTTTACCGTTTGGCGGCGGTTTAAACCGCTGCGAAATTTGGACCAGAAAAAAAAATTCTGCTTCCATTGCACCACTGCTCTGAAAGACAAATCAAACTAGAAATACCATATTGTACATACCAACAGAAAACAAGAAACATCAACATAGGAAATCAGTATAGAATAAATTGAAAAAAATAAGTAAACATAGACATGCTATATAAGAATTAACCATATTGTACATACCAACATAAAACAAGAAACATCAACCTGGGAAATCAATATAGAATAAATTAAAAAATATATATATGATAGAATCAACTATAAAACATAGGTCTATTATTTGACTAATCTCCAAACATACATCTAGAAAATCTTTCTTGATACCCCATAATATATATCACTTGAAAATGAAACATTAGATCTACATGTGTTTCAGTGTTCCCATATAGGGACTGAGCGTAAAAGAAAGTTATATTTTCCATGTGTGGGCCTCCTACTTGGTTTAATACCCCAAATATACCATCACCACACACATCTACTATATCAGGTGTCTTAGAGAAGATCATGTGTTAGTCTCACTCAAAACATTATTGTGTACTTTTATTTAACATAACTAATCTTCTATTAAATTATTTCTTAAAAAATTCATGATACACAAAAACATTATTTTCTATTGGATCATAATTTAAAATAATTATTAAGATACATTATAGTAACCACCTTCTAAACCCGGTAGGACGACTCTAAAATTCATTACACATGTCATTTCAACACAATTTTAATCTAGGATGAATCATTTCACATTACCTTAAAATGCATGCTTTAAATTATATTGTATTTTATTCCTCTTAACTAGGATACAATATATTCCCCTCTGAGGTTCAATCCAAACAACAAGAAACATGCTATTATTCTTATGTGATATGAATAATATGAATCACTTTTACAAAATACCATAGTTAAAGACTTTAGTATTAGATTATTTATATAGTCCTTAATTTTAGATTCCCCTCCTTGTATCACAATATCATATCCACCTTCAAGTTGTATGCCCCAGACTCTTAAGCATTCATCCATTATCATCATACCAACATATATGATATTGAAAACAATATATGGGCCCTCTAATAGGTGTAATACAAAACCATACCTTCTCCAAATTAGTCATTGAAGACCAAGATGAAACTGAAATGGAAACTCATGACAAATTCAAACACTATCTATTTTTAGGCACCTTTCAAAAAGCGTTCCCCTTCACAAAATGTAAACATTCTTGAAATATTACTATTTAAATTCAACATAAATGTTATGATGTATCCCACTAATAATTAATAATCTATTTGTGTTATGATTCTATTTATAGAGATTCATATGATGCTCATCACATGGGCCTGATCCCAACAATGTAGACACCTAAGGCCTCTTTGTATGGCTAAAAATGAATAATTTCCTAACTATGTGGCCACAAACAAATGAGTCATAAACATGTATTATATGTGTGATTAACCTAAAAATCATATATTTTCATATGTACCCAGATTCAGAGAGATCATAGGAATATGGGTAACTCGTTAAACACTATTATTTTGATATTATTCATTATAAAATCATAAATCTATAAGGGAGTCCAATAATTCAAATGATTCCACCCAAAGAATATTTGATGATCCCAAAATCTCACACCTTTTACCAACAACTATTTTGAAGAATCTATAGTATATGAATCACTAGTGATCACCTTTCATTGTAATTTAGTTCTAAAAGGACATCCATACCAAATATTCATATACATGGAAGCCCATTGGAGGTTCTCATCAAAAAATAGATAACCTAATGTGAATCCATTAACATGGGATTGGATTGATAAACTATGAACTCTTACATTTGATGATGTATTGATGGGTTTCTTCATTTAGTTTTCTTTTCAATGCCTTCATCTCATCCTTCAATTAAAATTGAATCACCAAATGCACCAACTATGTTCCAGACCAAAAACAAGCTGATAGTACCCATAAGGAACACAATGGTGAGGCATGAAAACAATTGTTATGTCATAAATAAGACTCAATTTCTATGAATATATGTTCCCCATACCCTAAAATACATTGTCTCTTACCCTTGTAAATTTAGTGCATGATGGTACACACCTTATTTCAGGAATACCATCTAAATGGATCTATCCTGACATTATATGACACTCATGGTAATCTATAGGTAATAATTCCCCATAGGTTGTCCAACTAAAAATATTCTATGGCAAAACACTTGGTCCATAATTTCACATCCAAACTTTTTGTATCTTTTCAATAGATCATGAGAACATTTTCTTCTCTTATCATATTGATTTGGATAAATATTTCCACCATAAAGTAGAAATCACCTTAGAAAATAATTATGAGTAACATGTTCACTATAGTCATTTTTATTAACATGTGACCTTGAGTATTCAAGAATATATATAGGGTGTTTTCTCCTATTGTCTATACTCAAGCATCTAAAAGTTGATCCCACTGGGGATATCCAACCACTGACACTCAAGAGTATTTTTATACCCCTACTAGTTTAAATAGCCTTGAGGCCCATTTGAATATCGAGATAATATACTAGGGATGGTTACAATGCTCTAATATCTAAAATCATCATAATCTATCCTAAGTGGAGTTTGTGACTATAAAATTACAATGGAAAACATAATCCACAAGCATGGGGGAATTTTTTTATCATTTTTTCCTCATGGTAATCTCCAGTTTCATTCATCATATGGGATCACACCCAAATTAATGATATCCCTCTTACAATGTAAATATGTGTTTCCTATTGGTGGTAACACATTAGTATATTTCTTCAATGTTAACCCAATTGATGTTGGGAAACATGATTCTATTGAGTATGAAATAGGTGTGCATGAATCAACTACCCCTCACCACTAAAAAATAGTAAAACCATCTCAAAATAAGATAATATTACTTAGTTCAAATTCAAAATAGTATAACATGTGAAATTACCAAATTTTTTCAATACATCAACAATGGGTTTAACTCCTAGTCATCCAAAATCTCAGCTACCAATTCAATCACAGGCCTAAATGGAATGATGTATACCACACTCGAGAAATCAAGACATAAAAAGAAACATCAGAAACCAATAAAACGCATAAAAGGAAACATGAGAAATCAAGGAAATTTTTGGACATGAAAATGTTTTGTGGAAACTATGTGCCACAAATGTTACATATACAAACAAACTATTCCAATATTTGTTCAACACATGAAAAATACAACTACTCATGGTTTGATGATGCATCGTCACCCTCGCCACCTTCATCACCACTTTCTGTTGTCACCTGTAAGAATATTATATTGAATATTAAATATGGTTGCATATTTATATTAAAAAATAAAACCAATGAAAGTTATAAAACTAAATGATTTTGATATTTTGAGATTTACCTGCTCACCACCACTCGGTGCACTACCACCGAGGTAATATCTACTCATCTGCTGATATAAATCAGTCAACGCTTTCTACATAGCGGATATCTGAGTCCCCTGGTCCTGAACTATGGCTCATAGAGAAGAAATCTCCCTCTGAGCATCATCAGGTAGAGGATGACTATAACCAGGAGTAGATGCAGCTAGAATCCCTGGTGGCCTTCCAAATACTTCAGATGGTATGGGTCCCAAACCCTTCCCGCACACTCTACCAAGATGCTCCTTCCCAAGGACTTTAGCAACCGGATCATCCTGGGAGACTGAGTAGGACTGCACAAGATTGACATTCCATAGTTCTTTAATTTTTACCTATAAATCAAATATCAATATATATTAACACAGTAAAAACAGATAATAAGTTATTATAATAAAAAATTGACTTCATACCCCAACTTCTTTAGCAAGCTCATTAACAAAACTTCCATTTGATTTATTGTGAACATCCAACCACAATTCAGTTCAGGATGCTTCTTACCCTAAACTCTGTGACTTCATTTAGTAAAGATAAATCCATAATTCAATATATTAAATTGATAATACTGTATTATAAATATTTAAACTAATTAAAAGATTATCAATGTCTTTCAATTTCTAGAAAATCTTTTCGAGCCCATAGTGTGAGGGATGACTTTCTTAGCACGGTTTAATGCATTATTTCTTGAGAGATCCTGAAATTAATAAAATGAAATTTAATAGTAATGTATTCAATTTCATGTCCTATTCATATATATGTATAAATTTAAAATGAGGACAATATAATAATATATATTTCAATACCATCCGCTTCTCATCACGATGTCTGTCAACAAAAACTTTCCACTATTCTTTTAGTACCCCGCTGGGTAGCTTCTCATATATTTGTTGCACAGTCAATGAGGTATCATTGACATCACACCACAATCTCCATTTTAAATCTTTCAATTTATTACCTAGATTTTTCAACGTCCACTTCCGTGCTATAACATCATCAACTGTAAAGTGGAAGAACATCTATATACAGAAACTCATTTTGAATATATTAGTAACATGACCTTCAATTAAACCATAATGTAATAAATTTACCTTTATTTGAGAATCAAAAACATTATTTTTCTAGCTTGGAGGCATTTTTCTCTAATCATCAAATGAAATAGGAAGGTAAATGGGCTCCGCTGCCAGCTGGCCTAGAATCTGGCCAAGTAACCCTGTGGTGTCATCTGTCGGGTCCCCATAAGAATCAAATGGCATGACTATCTTTTCTCCAGTCATATTCCAAACATCTTAACTTTTTATGTTTTTCTCCACGTTTTCATTTTTCTCATCTTCAATGAGAAAACAATTAGTATAAACAAAATGAAATAAAATTATTTAATTAAAATTTGTACCTATGATAGTGACAGTTCAGTATTCCCGTGAAGAACTGGAAGGGGCATATCGCTGCCCCACAGCTGAGGAGGGGGAGTCGATGACTCACCCTCTAATTGGACATCCAAATATGGTGTGAGAGATGGTGCAGGGGGAGAAGGTGTGGGTGGGTAGGCAGCCGGTGGCTCAGATGTCGTGGGGAGGGAGCCAGATGGATTGTCATCTGTAGTCGGACTAGATGAAATAGTATAACTCTTCCTCCTTGGAATTCCTGTCAATTAATCAAATAAAATTACGTTCTAAATATATATTTCAAAAATATTATGCAGAAAAAAATTAAAAATGATAATATATTCCCATTACTAACATAGAAAATATATATAACAATGATAATGAATGATTGCAAAAATGTAACAAGTGGTTGCTGAATAAATAAATAATTGTACATACAATAATTTTCCCCTTCAATCTGTAGGATCGAAATAATGATGTAGATGCTCAATATATAAGAGGAGGGTGAATTTTATACATTAAAAATTCTTTTAACCAAAGGAAAGATCTATGTTTAACAAAGTTTAAATTATGGAAATTCACAACACCTCTAATACCAAATGAAAACTTGGAAAGAGATTTCGAAAGTAGGTTCTGGAAATATGGATTCAGAAATCGAAACTTAACAAAAGATTGCAATATGAGATTCTACCTTAAAGCGTATAGAATCTAAATGTAACAGAGTACGAGTAAGGAAGTATATGAAAGTTATACTTTCCTTATAATACAAAATGCAACGGAAACAATCAAGTAGTAAAACTACAAGTAACAAGATATAAGTCTTTTAACCCAAAGAGAAGGGTATCCAACAACCTTGGATAAAGGTCCCTTGATTTATACTTTCAAGAAAGTCTGTCTTACCCACACCAGGGTAAGCCCTCGATACAAAGATCGGAGTCTCTGTCTTGCTATCCCCGCAAGCCCTCAACTTCAAGGTAGTTGGAAACCTCTGTCTTCCTCAGCAAGGAAGCCCTCAACTTCAAGGTGTTGGAAACCTCTGTCTTCCTATCCCTGGAAGTCCTCGAATGTAATCACCAACATTCGGAGTCACACGAAGCTTTGAGAGTTAATAAGAGCCTCTCTCTCTAGAAATCACTTCAACAGCATGTATGCACGATGTCGAATAAGTTATCCATCAGTTATGAGCTCTTTCAAATGAGCTCCTATTTATAGGCAAGGTCAGCCTCCTTTCCAAGGTCATATTTTCCTAAAAAATCGGAGGGACCTGTACACTTGTAACTTAACCAACGGTTAGTTTATAAATGAATAGATGACATCATTTTATAACAAAACAAGTGTAACAGATTGTACGACATCGTTTTAAGTCTAAACTAAAAAGTTCGGAGTGAAGATTCAGAGTGAAAGTTCAGAGTGTAAAAATATATTAAAGAGTAGACAAATTATAAAAGCGTAACCAAAATGAAAGTTCGGAGTCTAACCAAAAATAATTTTCGGAGTCTAAATAAATTAGGAGTGAATAAAATAAAGATGATCAGATTCTGTTTAATAGGTGAATTCGGAATGAGAATTCATCATCAGAATTCGTAATGAGATTTCATCATCATAATTCGTAATGAGAATTCATCATCAGAGTTCATAATGATAATTCATCATCAGAATTCATAATGAGAATTCAATGTCGAACTTCATAAGGATTTGTATCCAGAATTCGGAGTAGAACTTAATCAGAGTTCGTATCCAAAATTCGGAATGAAACTTTATTACAGTTCTCATCTAGAATTCGGAGTGAAACTTCCTTACAGTTCTTATCCAGAATTCGGAGTAGAACTTAAATAGGGTTCGTATCCAGAATTTGGAATGAAACTTTATTACAGTTCTCATCTGGAATTCGGAGTGAAACTTCTTACAGTTCTTATCCAGAATTAGGAACCTAAAACAGAATGCTTCATATCAAAGTTTCAATGATTCCGAGAATATAGAAATGAATCCGAATCTCATACTTAAGAAAAATATGGATGAAAATATGATAGGGATAATTTTTCTAACAAAAGCGATTTTCCTTATAAAAGCAATTTTCCTTATAAAAGTGATTTTCCTTATAAAAGCATTTTTCTTAAAGATAAGGTGTTTGTGATTTTCAAAACAAGAAGGAATGGAAAAGTCATAAGGAAAACCTTATTGACTCAACAATCTCCCCCTTTTTGGAATGCACAAACATCCTTACGAAAAAGAAATTCTCAGAAGAAAGAAAACATTAAGGCTTATCTCCCTTTGCTTATGGATATAGATGAATACGACTAACTCCCCCTTAGGCTTTGAAACTCTAAGGATCGTATTCTAGATTTTCGGAATGACATTTAATTACAAATAAGAAAGTATTCTTTAATGAAAAACTCCCCCTTAGATAAACTTTTATTAGATTTTGTTTTCTTTCTCACCCTTTGTTAAGATTCATTTTCCCTTTTTATTAGGGTCTTTTCCTTCTCCCCCTTTGTGATTTTCAAAAAGCATTCGAGGGAATGGAAAATATAACAAGGTAACTAAAAAAATTAGTAGCAACAACAAAAGAAACGAGCAAGCAAAAATTTTCATTAAGTTTGAAGAGCTCAACAACAAAGGAATTTAGATACAACAAAAGATCGGATCTGTCTATTTTGGATCTTTTTCCTTCGCCATGAGACCCTTAAGAATAGTCTTTATCTTTTTCAAGTCTTTATGGTCTTCCTCGGCTTGCTTATCTAACACAACAATTCTTTCACTTTGGGCTTCAATATTTTCTTCCTGGGCTTGAAGCTTTTCTTCCTATGCTTTAAGCTTTTCTTCCTGAGCTTTAAGCTTTTATTCCTAAGCCTTCAACTTTTCTTCAAACACGATCTGATGATCCCTTTCATACTTCCAATTTTGAGAGACAGAATTTATCTTCCCATTCAGATCTCTGACTTCTTGAATCCGGAAATTCTTTTTATTTTTCAATTTCTCTTCAAAGGAAGAAGTTAGCTCATTTATCTTCCTGTCCTCGGTCTCAAAATCATCCTTCACATTATCTTGAAATTCATCAAAGATCCTCATTTATTCTATAGTCTTCTGCGACCAACTGGTCATCCTTTTGAAAGATCTTTTGGGGGCTTCATAGCCGACAAAGAAAGATTTGAATTGAGCTTCTATCTCAACACACTTATCCATGACCATGGATACGGAGTCTGATTTCTGATTCAAAGCATGTTGGAGCATCTGACATCTTGAATCAATGCTTGAGAAGGTCGGAATAGAACCTACTAACTTCTTTAAAGACTAAACAACATTATTTCCCCAACGAAGATAACTCCGAATCCAGGACTATGCTTGGAAAATTTTCTTCTTCAACTTGGTCAAGCTTTCTCTTTGAATAACTACCAACTTCCTTTCTCTTCACCACTACTGAGCTCGGAGTATCAACAAGAATTTTCTTTCCCTTGTCTCTTTTCAGAATAGAATCTTGTTCCGGAGTTCTTTTTTCACTATCAGTTACTTGAATAATATTGTCTTCATCATCAGAAAATTTTTGAGCTACATCCTCTACGTTCTCCATTTGAGAAAAATCATGTAGAAGTTGTTCTTCTTATGCATGATAAGATACTTCTTCTTCTCCTTGCTGCTCATCGTTTCCAGGAGTGACTAATTTCGAAGATTCGGCTTCTGAAGTTCGGAGCGACATGTGTTCCAAAGGTGTTCCCTTATAATCACCTACTTGTTTTAAAACATCTCCAGTTTCACCACTTCCTTTAGCTACAGCTTCTTCTTCTTCCACTCACTCAATTTTCTCTACTTCCTCAGCAGTCTTAGCAACAACTTCTTCCAGAGCGACGAAATTTCTTCCTGGAGTCTCAGGAAGAGAGTCCAAGGAAAAGGATCTCGGAACATGAATATTTGCTGAAACCATCTCATTGAACTTCAACAATGCCTGAGCTACTTCTGCTTCAGATAACTTCTTCTTAAGATTCTTTTCTTTGACTTGTTTTTCTAGCTCATCCGCAGTTCTTTCCTTAAAGGCCTCAGCCTCCGCAGGATCCAAGCCAAACTGAGGCTCCCCTTGCACTCTTTTTTCTTTGATCTCCCTCAATTTAGCAACTACCTCATATCGGGAAGCTTTCTTCTTCTTTGGTTTTGGAGGTGCATAATGAACTTCCTTAGACTTGGGATTCTCTGCGTCAACATCAACTTCTTTCAACTTTCTCTTCCTTACTGGCTTAGAGGATTCCGGATCAGCAACTTTCAGAACTACTTCCTCTTGAGCAGGTAAATCAATAAACTAACCAGTCTTCTTGTCGAAAGCTACATCCATCCTTTTAAGAGTGCCATCACTCACCAACATAATCTTTCAAACTCTTGTCTTAGACTTTCAAGCCTCTTTGAAAGACTCAAGGAACCGAACTATCATCTTTGAGAGGATTGCAGGATACATTATGATCTGAGCTCTCAGATTCCCTTTCTTAACATTCTCAAGAGTAATGAGAATGTGCTTCATCAGGTTATACTTCCTCAGATTTATCAGAAAATATAGGATGTAGATCTCACTCTTCTTCAGACTATCTTTGTCACCCATTCTTGGTACGATAAGGCCTTGTACCCATAATTCTAGAATTTGAAAATTCGTAGATAAAATAGCAATCTTCGGAGCCATTTCAACTGCCAGTCCGAGAGTTTCTAATGCTTTTTTCCTTGTCGAAGCTACCCTTTGAATCCGGCAACACATGAGATATGAGTTCAGCTTCTCCTTCATTATTCAGCCCTACCAAGCTAGCTACCTTGGCATATGAAAGCATATAAGTATTACCATAATACTTAAAAGACAACTTTTCTCTTCCATATTCCTTAAGAAAGGAGAGTGTCTCATAAAACTCTATAAGCAAATATGAATAGACTTCATCTTGATTCCTAGGTTTCGACACAACAACATCTTCCCATCCATTAAGCTTAATATTCTTGGATATAAGAGAGTCATACTTGTTGAAGAAATCAGGATGAACCAGCCTCTCTCTATATACTAACCACTTCGTAATCGGCTTAGAGGAAGACATGTCTTGAGAAGCTACTTCCACAGACATCCGGATCTGAAGACCTATGAGAAGTTTGGAAGAGAGAAAGCTGAAGTTTGGAATGGATTTAAAACAGAGAGGCAGAGCTTCGGGATGCTGGAGCTTGAAAACTGATGTGGGACAACCATTTTTGGTCCCCTTTATATAGGCAACGAGAAAACGGTTCAACTTCCACGGTTGATCGAACGGTTGTGACAAGCTGAGATTAGATCTGACGGTCAACAACCAATTCTAATGAAAACTTGAATCCGATCTTTTGAGGTTTTATTAAAAACAAATATTTAAAAAAATTATAATCCGAAATCAAAATATAAGAAATTCCAGCAAGTAAAGTATGACTAAGAAAACTTGAGTAAAGAAATTATACCTTTCGGATTGGCTTAGGAGGATTATTCGTAATGGGTAATATAAAAAAGACTACAAAAAATCTTTATTACAAAAAGACATAGTTCGTAAAACTCACTATGAAAAACAAACTCAGTACGGAAAAATCAGTATGAAAAACATAGTAAGAATTCAATACGAAAAAAAAAAATTAAAAATATTTGAATATGAAAAACTCATTATGAAAGACTCAGTACGAAAATCTCGTTATGGAAATACCAGTACGAAATTTCCCATTCTGGAAGTGTTCAATATGAAGTTTTTTTATTTCATAAGTCTTCTATATGAACATATCCATTCTGGAAATTTTAGTTCCGGAAATTTCCATTCCGGAAATTTAGTTCCGAAAAGTTTGAAAACAAACTTTGAAAAACTAAGTTACTCTAAAAACCAAATGTACTCCCCCTATGAAAAGGAGTTTATTATTGTAAGGAGAATTTTTCAACAGAAAGTTAATGAAGAATGATTACCTTATAGTTATCATTCCTAACTTTTGTTTAATGTATTCAAATCTATCAGAAGGCAAAGATTTTGTGAAAATGTTAGCGAGTTGATCTTGCGTTCCGATAAACTGAAGAATAATATCTCCTTTTTGTGTGTGATCCCTAAGAAAGTGATGCCTAATATCTATGTGTTTTTCACCAGAGTGATGTGAAGGGTTCTTACTTAAGGCAATAGAACTTGTGTTATCACATAAAATTTAATTTTTAGTAAAACTCAAGCCATAGTCTGTGAGTGTGTGTTGCATCCACAATACTTGAGCACAACAACTTCTAGCTACTACATATTCAGCTTTAGCAGTGGAGAGTGCTACAGAATGTTGCTTCTTGCAGGACCAAGAAACTAATGAATCTCCTAATAAATGGCAAGTTCCAGATGTAATCTTTCTATCCATTCTACATCCACCAATTTCAGCATCAGAAAAGCATTTTAGAACAAAATCATCTCCAGAAGTATAAAAAAATCCTAGATCCATGGTTCCCTTAAGGTGGTGAAAAATTATTTTTACAGCCTTTAAGTGAGATTCCTTAGGATTGGATTGATATCTTACACAGAAGCATACAGAGAACATTAATTCTAGTCGACTAGCTGTTAAGTAAAGTAAACTTCCTATCATACCTCTAAAAGATGTTTGATCTACTGGTTTCCCAGCTTCATCAAGATCTAAAGAGTTTGAGGTACCAATAGGAGTACTTATACTCTTAGTGTTGTCATAACCACACTTTTTAAGAAGATCTTTAATATACATATGTTGAGATATATAGGTTCCTTCTGGTTTTTGAGAAATTTGAAAACCAAGGAAAAAAGTTAACTCACCCATCATACTCATTTCAAACTCAGATTTCATTATACTTGCAAAAGAGTCGGTCAAAGATTGCTGAGTTGAACCAAATATGATGTCATCAACATAAATTTGAATAATCAAAACATTTTTCTTATCTTTCTTTATGAAAATGGTTGGATCTTCATTTCCCTTAACATAGTTATTTTGAAGCAAAAATCCAGTGAGTCTATCATATCATGCTCCTGGGGCTTGTTTAAGACCATACAAAGTTTTGGTAAGTCTAAAAACATGATCAGGATGTTTTGTATCCTCAAAGCCAGGAGGTTGTTCAACAAAAACTTCCTCTTGAACATAACCGTTAAGAAAAGCACATTTCACATCCATTTGAAAAATTTTAAAATTAAAGAATGCTGCAAAGGAAAGTAGAATACATATAGATTCAAGTCTGGCTACTGGAGCATAGGTTTCTTCATAGTCTATTACCTCTTTCTGATTATAACCTTTAGAAACAAGTCTAGCTTTATTTCTTACTATGACTCCATTTTCATCACATTTATTTCTGAAAACCCACTTTACACCATTTACAGAAGTTTCCTTAGGTCTTTCAACCAAAGTCCAGACTTTATTTCTTTCGAATTCATTTAGTTCATCTTGCATGGCTTTGATCCAATCATCATCACCTAAAGCTTCATCAGTGCTTTTAGTTTCTAATTGGGAAAGAAATGCTAGATGGTCTACTTCATTTATTAAGGAACTTCTAGTCCTTACAGGTTTATTTACATCACCAATGATACTATCACTGGGATTATTCTTAAGAAACACCTGATTTGGGTTTTGAAAAGCCTATTCATCAACATAGGGTAGAAAGTCTTCTGGGGTAAATGTTTCAGAAGTATCTTCTTGAACATTTTCCTTATCAAAAGTTTCTTCTATCAAAGGTTGATAATCAGTTTTTGAAAACACATCTGAGGATGTAGATTGGGATGGGTTAAAAACAAAAGGATCAGAGTCATCAAATTTTACATGCACTGTTTCTTCAATAGTACAAGTGTTTTTATTAAAAACTCTATAAGCCTTTGATGTTGTGGAATAACCTAAGAAAATTCCTTCCTCAGATTTTGGTGCGAATTTATGTAAGTTATCTTTAGTATTAAAAATGAATACTTTTCAACCAAAAACCTTGAAGTAGGATAGTCTTGGTTTTCTACCATTCTCATAAAGAGTTTTATTAAGAAAAGGTCTAATCAAAACTCGATTTATAGTATAGAAAGAAGTACTTACAGCTTCTTCCCAGAAATGTATAGCTATAGAATATTCACTCAACATGGTTCTAGTTATCTCTTGAAAAATTCTATTTCTTCTTTCAACTACACCATTCTGCGGAGGAGTTCAAGGTGCTGAAAAATTGTGAGTAATACCTTTTTTACTACAAAAAGTTTCAAAATCAGAATTTTGAAATTCTCCTCCATGATCACTATGAATAGTTTTCAAAGAAAGGTTTTTCTCATTTTTAACTTGAGCTCTAAAACTTTTGAAATAAGAAAAAGCTTCAGACTTCTTTTCTAGAAAATAGACCCAAGTAAATCTAGTGTAATCATCAACTAGAACAAACACATAGTATTTGCCTCCAATACTTCCAGTTTGTGTTGGACCAAAAAGATCCATGTGTACTAACTGTAATGCATTAGTTGTTGAGACTTCACCGATTGATTTAAAACTAGATTTATGTTTCTTTCCATATTGACAAGGATCACAAACTTTAGAAGAATCAAATATATGCTCTGGTAGATCCTTAACTAGTTTCTTCTTAGAGAGTTTGCATAAGTTCCTAAGATTACCGTGACCTAGTCTTCTATGCCATAACCAGGAATGATCTTCCATTGCACTTAGGCAAGGTAAATCTTGACTCCTGAGGTCTTCTAGGTTCAATGTGTAAACATTCTCATGCCTATTGGCAGAGAGAATAAATTATTCCTTGGAATTGTGAACTAAGCACTTATCATTCCTAAAATTCACAAGGAAACCATCATCACATAACTGACTTATGATAATGAGGTTGTGCTTAAGACCCTTAACAAAAAGAACATTTGAAATCAAAGTTTTACATAAAAGAACAATATTACCAATACCAACAATCTCACCCTTAGCATTATCTTCGAAAGTTACCTTTCCTCCTTTCGTTTTGATAATCTTTTCAAAATAGCTTTTGTTACCGGTCATGTTCCGGGAACATCCACTATCCATGTACCATGTATTGTTGCTGGTAAACTATTTATTTTCCTGAAATCAAGAAGAGAATTAGACTTTCGGAATCCAAACTTTCATGGATCTGAGATTTCCAGACAACAAAATTTTAGGAACCCACATCTTCTTTGAGAAATAAGCTTTATGAAAACCTAAGGATTGGGTTTTGTTTAAGGAACAATTCTTTCCCCAGTGACCACCACATTGACACTTAGTACAAAATGGGGCACTTTGAGGAACAAAATAATAGTTACTAAAAATTGGTTTTTCATGGGTATAACCAAATCCGGATTTGTTTCTTAAAGGTCATATTTGGGAATACATTTTATCAAAAGTTTCCTTACCATGGGTAAAGTTTGATAAACACTTTTTAAGGAAAAAATTTCGGACTTGAGTTTTATAACCAAGTTTTTATCCTCAAAATCATTAGTTTTAGAACTAGAGCTAGGCTCGATAACATTTTTCTTAGAAATTACTTTTTCTAATTCCTTAGAAAGTTTGTTCTTCTCAGAACTTACTTCCTCAAGATTTTTGGAAATACATTCAAAATCAGTATTTTTCCTATCAAGATCTTTAGAAAGATCTGATATCTCTTTTGTAAGAATAGAATTCCTAGAGTTTGCCTTATCAAGTTTCTTATTGAGTTTGGAATTCTAAATTTCAAGAAGTTCAGAAAACCTAGAGACTTCTTTATAAGTAGGTAAAGTATTTTCTTCATCAGAAGAGGATTCTTCATCAGATGAGTTATAATACTTACTATCATTATAATTTAAAGAAACATTGGTCAATGATTCAGCATTTCGTACCTTAGCCATAAAACAATGATTATCAATAGGTAATATGACTATAAGACCAAGATTCTTTTTTCCTGAAGATTCGTAATCAGAAGATTCATCTGAAGAGTCACCACCACTGGCACTCTAGGTATCATTAGATTTCAAAACTTTTCTAGCTTTGGCTTTATAATACTTCTTTCTGTTCCTGTCTGAATGCCTTTCTTTCCTTTCTTTCTTTTTAAGCAAAGGGAAATATGGTCTAATATGTCCAGCTCTCTTGCATTCATAACAAGTGACTTCTCCATATTTATTATCTTTCCTGTCCTTTTTCTTATACTTGGATTGGAAATTTCTCTGGACAGCTATCTTGTTCATCCTTCGAACAAGATTTGCTAATTCATTTTCATAGATTTCACTCTCACTAGATTCAGATTGGAAAATAACTTTCTTAGACTTGGATCTGGTTACTCTCTCAGGAGTCTTAGCTTTCATCTGATTTGATGTTGTTGTAAAAGCAACGGTACCATTTCCATTTTTCTTTTTGATGTTGTCAGCATCTCTCTTCATTCTTGTTTCATGTTGGAGAAGACTTCCAAATAACTCATCAAGAGAAATTTGAGTGACCTTCCTATTCTCATCTATAGCAGTTCTTTTGGATTCCCACTCAGTAGGCATGATATCAATTATCTTATCCACAAGTGCTTCATCATCTAACCCTTTTTCTCCCATAGACTGTAAAATGTTCACTATATTCATAAATCTCTATTGAAATTTACAAATTGGTTCACCATACGGAAAGTTGAAGCCATGATATTCAGCTCTAAGCATAGCTCTCCTAGTCTCAATCACTTTAGAAATCCCAAAGTGTGTAACCTCTAACTTCTTCCAGATACAATTAGCTGCTTCACAAGAAGAAATTTGGCTATATATATTTCTAGTCATTGAACAAAGTAATGTTTTGTGTACCTTATAATTAAGTTGATATTCTTGCTTTTCCTGGTTAGTGAAAGTTCTAACTTCCTTATCAGGAATTTTATAATCTCCAGTAAGCATAACAAAGTTTTCCACTCCAGTATTGATAAGAAAAGTCTTCATTTGATCTCTCCAGTACTCATAGTCATTACCATCAAATATTGGTGGTCTTGTAGGATTTAGATTATCAATTGAACCAACATTAATTCCTGTCATACTTAAAAAACCTTCAGCACACAAACTTGTTAGTAGAAAAAGTTCGTAATCACAATGTTCGGAATGACAATGTTCGGAATGACAATGTTCGGAATGACAAAGTGAGTAAGAAAAACATATATGTGAGTACAAGTATTCCAGAGACCTGCTCTGATACCAATTGTAGGATCGAAATAATGATGTAGATGCTCAATATACAAGAGGGGGGGTGAATTTTATACTTTAAAAATTCCTTTAAACAAAGGAAGGAGCTAAGTTTAACAATGTTTAAACTAATAAAATTCACAAAACCTCTAATACCAAATGAAAACTTGGAAAGATATTTCGAAAGAAGGTTCCGGAAATATGGTTCCTGAAATCGAAACTTAAAAAAAGATTGAAATATGAGATTCTACCTTAAAGAGTATAGAATCTAAATGTAACAGAGTATGAGTAAGGAAGTATAAGAAAGTTATTCTTTCCTTATAATACAAAATGCAGTGGAAACAATCAAGTAGTAAGACTACAAGTAACAAGATATAAGTCTTTTAAACCAAAGATAAGGGTATCCAACAACCTTGGATAAAGGTCCCTTTATTTTTCAATTCAAGAAAGTCTGTCTTACCCACACCAGGGTAAGCCCTCGATACGAATATCGGAGTCTCTATCTTGCTATCCCCGCAAGCCCTCAACTTCAAGGTAGTGGGCAACCTCTATCTTCCTCAGCAAGGAAGCCCCCAACTTCAAGGTGTTGGAAACCTCTGTCTTCCTATCCCCGGAAGTCCTCGAATGTAATCACCAACATTCGGAGTCGCACGAAGCTTTGATAGTTAATAAGAGACTCTCTCTCTATAAATAACTTCAACAGCATGTATGCACGATGTCGAAGAAGTTATCCATCAGTTATGAGCTCTTTCAAAGGAGCTCCTATTTATAGGCAAGGTCGGACTCCTTTCCAACGGTCATATTTTCCTTAAAAATTGGAGGGACCTGTACACGTGTAACTTAACCAACGGTTAGTTTATAACAGAATATACGACATCGTTTTATAACAAAACAAGTGTAACACAATGTACGACATCGTTTTAAGTCTAAACTAAAAAGTTTGGACTGAAGATTCGGAGTGAATGTTCGGAGTGTAAAAATATATTAAAGAGTAGAAAAATTATAAAATCATAAGAAAAATGAAAGTTCGGAGTCTAACCAAAAATAATTTTTGGAGTCTAAATAAATTCGGAGTGAATAAAACAAAGATGATCAGATTCTGTTTAATAGATGAATTCGGAATGAGAATTCGGAATGAGAATTCGGAATGAGAATTCATCATCAGAATTCGTAATGAGATTTCATCATCAGAATTCGTAATGAGAATTCATCATCAGAGTTTGTAATGAGAATTCATCATCAGAATTCGTAATGAGAATTCTATGTCGAACTTCATAAGGATTTGTATCCAGAATTCGGAGTAGAACTTAATCAGAGTTCGTATCCAAAATTCAGAATGAAACTTTATTACAGTTCTCATGTGGAATTTGGAGTGAAACTTCCTTACAGTTCTTATCCATAATTCAGAGTAGAACTTAATCCGAGTTCGTATCCAGAATTCAGAATGAAACTTTATTACAGTTCTCATCTGGAATTTGGAGTGAAACTTCTTTACAGTTCTTATCCATAATTCGGAACCTAAAACAGAATTCTTCATATCAATGTTTCAATGATTCCGAGAATATAGAAATGAATCTGAATCTTATACTTAAGAAAAATATGGATGAAAATATGATAAGGATAATTTTTCTTACAAAAGAAATTTTCCTTATAAAAGCAATTTTCCTTATAAAAGCGATTTTCCTTATAAAAGAAATTTTCTTAAAGATAAGGTGTTTGTGATTTTCAAAACAAAAGGAATGGAAAAGTCATAAGGAAAACCTTATTGACTCAACACAATCATGTAGGTTTCCTTCTCCATTACTTCATCCACTTCATTCATCCTTGCTAGACTGATATTTTCAATATCATTATGGACAAATAATTCGTCTTCCTATTGTTGATTAAATTCAATTTTAGAGGTCAAATTATCCACTTCATCACCCATATCATACAAATCTATTTTTATTACGTGAGAAACTACACTCCACACATCATCGACATCATCATTCACATAATATACCATTTTTTTCTTACGATGGTAAGATATATAGATCATGCAGTTCATGATCACCAACATCCATCAAGCAAGAGATGTTCACAGAAGTAAATTTCAAGGAATGTCTTCTAACACCTATGATAATATCAACCAATTTTCATTTGAATAAAACAACAAAAAAATGTCTATGGTAGTTTAATTCAACAATATCATGCATATTTTCATAGTATTCCACTTCAGAAAATGTAAATATACCACTACTCTCTATTTTCAAACTCACTTCTCGATCGACTCTACGAAATCTAAAGCCATTCACATTATAAGTGTCAAACTTTCTAACTTGTTTTAGAGGACCTCTAGAAAGAAACATCAAATCTTCTGACACCTCTGCTTGATTATTAGTATTCATGAACTAAAAAAAAGAAATATACTTTATTATATTTACAAAATGTAGGTGTCAAACTAATATTCGAACTTATTGCAATATTTATTAACTTACACATCGTGAAAACTATTCTACAACCTCTTTATTAACAGATTTCATTATATCTTTATCATTTTGTGATCATTATTTCTTTCGTCAATTTTTTTGTATCCTCAAATCTTCAATAAATGGATCTGAAATTTCACTATTCATCATCACATATCTATGTGCCTGTTACAATTCCAATTCAGTCAGTGTCACATTTGAGGTCCTCCCAACTGATCGGCCAATAGCAGTAAATATTTTGGATTTCTGATGTATTTTAGATTGATTCGATGTGTCATCAACACGTCTAAATCAATTAAATCTTGTCTCAATATCATCCAAGTATCGAGTACAAAAGGTAAGACACTCCTCATCCAAATATCCTTTATCAATAGAGCATTCTGGTTGAGCTTTATTTCTCACGTATGATTTCAAATGCCCAAGATATATGTGAAATAAAATAAACATATTTATGCATTTAATTAAGTACCAAAAATTATTTACTTAACTGAAAAACATATAAATAAAGTACCTCTCAATTGGATACATCCATTGATAATGAATGGGGCCTCCTAATTTAGCTTCCTCAACCAAATTCACATTTAAATGCATCATTATAGTAAAAAATGATGGAGGAAAGATCATCTCCATTGCACAAAGGGTTAATAAAAAACATTCCTGGAGGTTGTCATGCTGAAATGGATGTAGATATTTCTCACATAGTTGTCTGAAAAATGTGCAGAATTGGAGTAAAACAGCAATAATGTTTTTAGGTATTAATGTACGCAATGCCAATGGCAGTAACTGTTGTAACAAAATATGTGAATCTTGAATTTGCAATCCATTTAACTTAAGTTTCCTCAATCCAACACACCACGAGATGTTACTTGAATACCCATCAGATACCTTAATATTCTTTAAAATTCGAAGGAATGTATCTTTATCCCGATTTTTCATTGCAAAAATTGTCGGAGGATACTTTTCATTCCCATCTGGCCAGAGATCGCGTTTTATGTTCATTGCTTGTAATTCTTTACAAGCATTGATACGATCCTTCAACTTTCCATGCTCATTAAGAAATGTGAAAATCAAATTGTCATGGACATTCTTCTCAATATGAATCACATCAAGATTATGCCGTAACAAATTGAATTCCCAATACTGAAGTTTCAAGAAAATACTTTTTTATTCTATTGTTGCGTTACAATTTCACTTGATGATGCACTTCGGACCGGTTTTCTACTATCATTCAAATGATGAGCCTTCCCAAATTCTATTTCAACATTTTAAAGCTGTGTCAATATTTCAGAACCTGTTAACAACTTTGGAGGTGGTCTACGATTAATGGAACCATTAATTTTTTATCTGTTCAGCTAAAATCTATGAGATGCATCGAGAAATCTTTGATGACACAAGAAAAACCATTTTCAACTGTGAGGTAGCTGTTTGGGATCAAAATCAATGTTACAAATGGGACAATCCTAATTGGTTTATGTGTTCCAACCAGATAAATTCCCAAGCCCAGGGAAGTCACTAATGGTCAACATTAAAGCAACATGCATTTTGACCATTATTTTAGAAAAAGCATCAAATGTCCCAACACAGTTGCTCCATAACTCCTGCAATTCATCAATTAAAGGCTATAAGTATACATCAATATCATTTACATGCATTTTTTTCCAGGAATAATCATCGAAAGGATAACAGATGTTTGTTGCATACACATCCACAGAGGCAGATTATAAGGGATCAAAACAACTGGCCAAATGCTATAACTGGTACTCAAAGTCCCAAATGGGTTGAATCCATCGACAGCCAATCCCAGTCGAACATTCCTAGGATCAGCTGAGAAATATATATGTAATGAATAAAATGTCTTCCATGATTGGGAATCTCTTGGATGTCTCATTAACCCATCATTGTTATTATCTACAGAATGCCACTTCATGTGTTCAACAGTTTTCAATGACATGAATAATCTTTTCAATCGAGGCTTCCAAGGAAAGTAATGAAAAACCTCTGCAAGTGTGTTCCTTTTCTTCATCTCTATAAAATTATGTTCATTCAAACTTCCAACATCACCCTTTTCCTGCCATCTAGAAGAATAACATTTCTTGCAATTCTGTCTCCTTGAATCCTCTCCCCAATAAAGCATAAAATCATTTCGACACGCATGTATTTTTGTATAATTCAGACCAAGCTTGTTAAAAAATTGTTTCATATCACAAAAATATTCTAGGATTTTTTCTTCTTGAAATTCATCACAAATCAATTCCAATATCATGGACATTTCCTTATTTGTAATTCCACATAGACATTTGATATGGTACAACTTCAGCAGAAACGAAAGCTTTGAATATTTTAAACACCCACTATACAACTCTTGATTTCCAACGTAAACTAAATCATGAAACACATTTTCCTTAGTGAATTTCTCTCTTACATTTGGCTCCACATAATCAAGAGGAGGATCCAATGATATGTTACAATCTTGATCTTCTTGTGTTACAGTCTCAAAAAAATCACTTGTCACATTGCAATTTGTATCACCCTCTTCTGGTTGTTCTGGTATGTTTTGATGCTGATAGTGGTGTCTTGCAGTGTCTAATGCATCATTTATGAAGTTTTGCAATTCATTTCCCATTATCAATGAACATGGGACCTCATTCTGTTGATTAACATCAGTGCTCAATCTTTCTGTAACATTTGATTCTCCATGCCAAATCCAACACAAATATTGACCAGGGAATTACTTCATTATTAAATGTTCATAAACTTAATCTCTCATCAACCATGTTCTAAAATTACATTTAGGACATGGAAATTGTATTCTCCCTTAAACTAATTGATTAGAAATTGCAAAATCTATAAACTCATTCAATCCCTTAACATACTGAGGTGTGTTCCTCAGTAATGTGATCCAGCTTTTATCCATGTATATCACAATGTACCTACACAATAATAAAAAAATTTAAAACACATAGTTATTACTAAAAAGAGAATGAGATCCATATATACGATAGAATATGATTACAGAAACATAATATAATAAAGATGATCCCCTGAGTTAGATATGAACCCTCTAGTTTTTGGGATAGGGGAAGTTTCTTTGGTAAAGAAAAACAGTGTGCTAACAACGTGGTAGCAACTTTACCATGAAAACCAAATCACAATGTTAATTTTGAATAACCCCAACCTATTTTTTCTATAGAGTCTTCATATAAAACACTAATATCGAATAAATCTATTATAAATAATTTTTAGGGAAAACCTTATGATGCTTACAAAACTCAACACATTGTTAATTTGGAGTGGCAAGAACCATGTGAGGGATGGTAGTCTTGAGGCATGATAAGTGGTGGTGTTCATGGAAATTCATGATGAAATAATCTGGGATATTAGGTTTTGAGGTTCTACGAAGTTTTTGTGGATTGAATTCCTAGACCTCTCTTTTGTGTATTCACATAGAAAAGAGTGGTGGTGTGACTTTAGGGTGATTCGGATCATATATGTTTTAGTGCTCATGAGTAGAGAATTATGGTTAAATGGGACGATCGAGGATCTGACCATGGAGTTGAACTAAGTGTCAGATTCAGACTTCGGTGTGGGCATTGAAAATTTTTTTTATTCCTTTAAGTGGCCCAATATTTATGGGGAGATATGATCCATGGGGTGGATGTGCTAATAAAGTACATGTTAACTAAAGGAAGAACTGATTAAATCCAAAAAATGCATGAAATAAGTGATGTAAAAATTATTTCAAGTCTCATTTGATATAAAATATGATCAAAACGTGTCATGGATGATCATGAATCAGCAAGTGGTGTTAAGAAACCACTTTTTTCTTCAAAACATGATCTAGAAGTTTCATGCTAATGTAAAGTCACTTGTTGAATCTAGAAATACATAAAAAAGGGATTATTCTAGAATATAAAGTGGTTTCCATGTCTTAACTAAGAGAATCAATGATATCATATTGAATCTGGTTTATAACAAGGGATATCAAGCACTGAATTTAGTAGGATTAGACCACTAATAAGAAGAAAAATTTTAGAGGAAGTAGTTATTCCATTACTATAATTAGTGTGGTTCTAGTGTGATTGGTAAGTTTTTATTGACATAATAAATCAAATTTTGATGTTATATTGATATTGTGAAATTTGATTAATGTGGATGATAAAGACACCGCTTATGGTTCTATTCCCTAGGTATCTCAACCCTACCTAAGGGATAAATGTCTGTCAAGGGCCACATTCCCAACTCATAAGTTTTGAGAACCTATCATTATCCATATAGTCCATATTGATTGCTCATCAAGCAAAGGAACCGAACTTGGTTCCATACTGGCACATTCATATGTTCTCATATATTATCATACCATAGATGATCATTACCACACCATCCCATAGCCTCGCCCCTAGAAATTTCTTTAGGAGAGAATCAATTACCTCAAACAAGACCTTTATAGAGAACTTGACCCATAAATACATGATGGAAACCCTATTGGGGTTTTAATTTCCCTATAGTTAAGCCTCTCACATATATAACATAGCCATCAACGACTGTATAATCAATGCATCATACTAAAAGGAAATACTATGAACCAAATATGAATCTCTATCCTCATGTATCATAAGGTAAATAACTCATGGATCCCATTAATGTCACATACCCACCTATATGAAATTTCAATCCACACAATAAATGTATAACCATATCCCATGGTAATATTAGTCATTAACTACCTTGACCATAGAGTTATCCCCTTAAAAAATATCATTCCATCCTCATCAAATCCATCTCTAGGAACAAAAACCATCTCAGTCCCCTAAATCATAAAATTACAACATATATTATAAAGTAATAATAATTAATTAAGAGAATTAATCCATGTTAATCCAATTAGTCATACATTTGGGGCATCTCATCAATTATGTATCCTCATTGTAACTTCAAGCAATGGTGTATGGATCACTCTTGGAACACCTCTAAGCTCATTTCTAAACAAAAACCAAATATATGAAGTCAATCCATTAAATTAATTAATCCAAATTTGATGATAAACCAAAATAAATTATTGTAATGACTCAACAATAATGAAACTACATAAAACCATATGCATTTTTCCTCCACAAGATTCCTCTAACCATTACACACAATAAATTCACCATAATAGGATGATCCCACTAACGGCAGGGGAGGGGAGCATACCTACAGTACGAACATGACGGGGTCGAGGGAGAAACCAGCATCACAGGAGTCAAGGGGAGAAGTGGGGTTAGCAGAGACCGGTGGTGAGGTCACCGGCAGAACGGGAGGGCAGCGAAGAGGACTGGTGGTAGGGTTCACGATCGTCGGGGTGAGAAGCTCGCGGGTTCAGGGTTGGCTCAGGTGGGGGGGGGAGTGTCGCCGATGTAAAAACCTAAATAGGTTTCATGGTGCTTTTTAATAAACCTCCACTAAATCTTTTTAACGAAAGGTTTCGCGGTGGTTTTGTAAACCACCGCTATAAAACCACCAGTTAAGGTGTTTTCTATTGTAGTGATAAAGGCCAAAATGAATGAACATCAGGGTTCATCATCACATTGGTTCCTTCCCTATGGAGTTTTATTCAGTTAGGACTTGGGGTGACCTTTCTGGGATCTCCATGGCTATAAGGAATTCCAAACTAAATTACAGACCATGGGTCTATATGAAGTATATTTGGTATCCCAAAAATATTCTTATGTAACCCATGAACTCACTCCATAGCTACAAGGTTGATGGATTCTACATACCAATACCTTTCATTTAGTTCATGGGAGGTCATTATTAGTCTATGGGATATATTACTAAATTTAGGGTTTCCCATCATTGGAGACATGTATGATGAGTTTTTACCACCCCCTTCCACATGGGATTAAGAGGAGAGGACTCCACCCATTTCTAAGAAACTTATTGACAAAGAAAAATACATGTATAATGATACCAACCCTCACCCGAAGAAATAAAACCATATTTTCTGATTGGATTAATGTATTTTCTATGAAAAGTGGTCAATATCCCCATGCAGATAGACCAAGGTCCTTCCCAACCATTGAAACTCAAAGGTGAGTTGGTTTATACTAGCCTGTCATAGAGGAGGGTCAGTTCCACAAAAGGGGATGGGAACATATACCTGATGTTGAATGTTTCATTCTACTAGAAGCCTTCTTAACCATATTTCTAAGTGGGTATCTTTTACCAGTATGTGATTCTAGTCCTAGGTTTGAATCTACAAAATTAATCATGGTGGAAGAGCTGGCGAATGGTAGATATATAAACTTGGACATACCTATATTGGCCAAAATATATCACTTGTTCGGCCTGATCAATTAAGGGAGGCCACCTCACCAGCCGGTAGGTCCTTTTCAAATCCTCTAGGGTTGGACAGTATCCCACATGGGAGGTTACGCATTCATCAATCCTCATCTGATCTCACCTCCATGTTTTTGGACATATCTTTATAGAATTTTTATGGTCATGCCAATGGAATAGACCATATAAGATAAGAAGGATGATAAGAATGAACAAAAAATGAGAATTGGTGGAATGAGTTAACTGTAATGATCACTTTACTTAAAATCCTAACTCCACCCCCATCGGTGTTTTGGTGAAGGATAAATAAGAGGAATTTTTTTAAGTCTGTTGACCTCTTTTATTTGAGAAAGGATGTCTTGGTCACCCATATTTATGGGGAACTTATATATGAGGGATATGAGCCTTGAAGATTTGGGTACCAATTTAACTATGTCTAGATTTTGTGTCCCTCTACTCTAAATAGTGAATGTTAAGAAAAACATTTTATGATAGACCAGCAATAGTTTCTAATGTTTACCCAGCAAGATACAATTTGTAGGATTAATCAACCATATTTTGTGTGTTTTACACCATCCCTCACAAAAGGTTATTCAAATATATGGATTCAATCATACCCAAATGGTAAGATAGCAGTGACAGTTCCCATTACCAAGACCCCTAAATCATCTGAAGGTATAGTGAAAAAAAGAAACTCATTGCACATTCCAGGCCTGGAAAACATCTGTGAAAGTATCATGTTTATGAACCTTCAAGGAAGGATGTGAGTGCTTGGGGATCGACTCCTCAAGGTATTGGTGCTATTTGTAAAATTCAAACACATATCCCCTCTATTATTTCTTTTCTTATGTCAAGGAGGTACTAGGATTATCTAAGGGTTGGAAAATCTTTTCTTGATAAATCCACTAGGACTTTGTGGAATTTTCTTTAGGAGAAATACATTTCTTTTACCAATTTTGGAAACATGTCAGTGCCTACTGACATTTATTATGCTAATGATTCTGAAAGGGTAAATATTTTCCTTCAAGAGATCAAAACCCTGATTCATGATTAGAAAAATTATTTTAAATAATCATATCAAGTATTCTCTATGGTAATACTAGAGGTTGACGAACATGATGATGATAATGGTCACTCTTTATGGGGTGACGATACATCCAATTTTCTTACTGTAACTGAAGTAGTGAAAATTCCTTTCCTACATCCAGAGTATCATAGGTTTCTATCCCATAAGAGTTTGAGGGCTATAGTGGCACCAAAGAAAAGGTTATGTTTAATGGAACCAGATACACATTCCAAAGTAGATCCTCTCGTATTATCCATTCCTATCATGGATTCATTCTCGATGTCTTATAAATTATGAGATGATTTAAGGGTAAATGTGTATAATAATGACATCTAGGAACTACTATAAGAATAACCCTTTGATCTTCCAAGATTTGGAGTGGCAATTTCACCCAAATTGATTTTTTATCCTTAGACTCTATGTGATGTAGCATTGTATCTAAACAAGATGGACACCAACCTTCATTATTCCTAGGATAGGACTTATTAGTATGATCAGGTAAAATATATATTACTGATCATAGATTCGGGGGATTCTGATGGAGAGGTAGTTATATTTGATAACCCCAATCATTATTTCCCTTGTTTTGAGGATCCCCAAACATTATCACTTGTTCTTGTAGAAGTATTAGGAGGATCAGGATATGGCACATTATTTAGAGTCTTCCCCCAGAGACACTTCATTTGGGGAGTGTGCTCCCTTGGACATGGGGGTTATTGTAGAGGGTTCTCATGGTGTTATTGACCACATGGAGGTAGTCATTGAAAATAATTCCAGGGTTTTTTACACCTTTGTATCCACTTTATTCTCTCACTAGTGATCCATCCCTATGGTGTAACATGAAACTTTGAAAAACATATCATCTATTGATATGCAGAAAATCAAGGATTACAAGTAACTATCATATATGACTAATGGGTTGTCATATTAAATTCTTACATTTGTTGATCAATTATCCTACACATATCCTAATGCATAACTAATATGTAACTGATCCGCAATCACCTAAACATATATGGATCCAACTCCTTTAGAATTGTGAGAGATACAATCCGCAGTTGTAGCTAAGAAGTTCATAAATCCCGGCCAACCAAGGTGGGTGAGGGCATTCCTAATCCCCTATGGGCATCTATTCTGGATCAGATGAACCCTAACCCAATAGTGGGGGAGTATTTAGAAGTTGAAACATTGACTAAGCATGTAGACCTTCCCTTATGGAGATGGATGGAAAAACTCCAATGGAAATGGCTGAGATGGATGGGGATCCCTAATCACTGGAGAACATCAGGGGGATTCCCAATCCTAAGAGATTGGATAGCTCAAACCAAATAAATCATACCCTTGTAGAATGGTTGTCTTCAAGAGTTAACACCCCGATTGAGAATTATAATCCCAATTTTATAGGGGATACAACCATAAGGGTTGAAATGATCCTAGATTAGGGAGGTTTGGAACTAGCCATAATTCCCTTTTTCATGATGGTTATCCCTATGAGTAAAATTTCTATAAACAATTTCCTGGAAGCATATGACCCTATTGATCATGACCTTGTGCAACTTTTGCCTTTATAAAACCCTGATACCTAGTCACATATCAAATATTTAGTAGAGAATTCATTGGGCCGAAATTCGTTGAGGGATTTCATAGGTTTTGATACTCCCATGGGTGGAGGTTAGTTTTTTACCCTTCCAACTATCCCCCCCCCCTCAGAAGTTTATATACCCATATGTTTTGTTCATAATTTTAGAGTCACAGCCATAAGAATTTGTTTTTTTTAATACATTTAACTATCAAACTACCAATACTTATATAGATGTGACTAGTGAGGGGTCAAGTTGCACTGAGGTTCTTGGATCAAGGCCTTATTTAGTGGAACTAATTCATCAATATGTTCTACCATCTGGAAGAGACTCTAAAACTAACTAGTATGGCCTTTCTAGCCTTCTTCATGACCGCCAATAAGTGTGGATAAATATTTGGAGGTTGATTTCTAAAACACCTCTTGGAGATACGGTGATGAAGATGCTCATATTACACCACATGTTTTCCATAATGGGGTTTCGAGGGATCAATTATCATGGTATTTATGACATAGTGAAGGAGGTATTCACTACTAGGGAAAGAATCAGCCTTCCCCATTCTATCCTTTATACAACTGGGTCAATAGCTTATCTTTCCACAACCATGAAAGTTATTGTTGATGAAGCCATTGACCATGCTTGAAAGGTGGAAAAGTGACAGGGTTAACAAATAGAGCAAATGGAATCATTTGATCGGCTTGATCAAGAAATTGAGTGGCTGAATCAAGAGATGACCTATCTGAGGCAAGAAATGACATGTACTGAGGTGGCAGTCAATGAGGGGTAACAACTGGTAGATGAAGAGTAATATTCTATAATTAACTCATATAAGAATGTGAAAGAGTTCTAGGATTGCGCAACTGCTGAGACGAAAACCCTGTCAGAACTTCACTACTCTATAAAGTACTTACACCAGACACTAATATTTTCTCTGTGGATGCTTTGATAAACTCTTTTAATTTTCGTGACTTACCTGAATAGATAGGGTCTATGTTTTGGTTTCCCCTACATATTTAGGAAATGAAATGATATCATTTTTATCTCCCTTCATTTACTTGATTTTATCCTCATATGATAAACTTTATCGGATATTGATTTCAATCATGATTTGAAAGAATTAAATTAAAATAAAATAAGAATTCTCAATGTTTTTTTCTGATACAAGGGATTTAGAGAGTATAAAAAGTGAATTTCTAGGGTCACATGAAACACCCTACAAGTTATATATCTTTTTCAAATATAACCATAATTTTTTCCTATTCCTATTATGATGAAGGATTAGTGGGCATAACATGACTTTTTATTAAACTGACATTTGTGGGTTTTTGACCTAAAAAGGTTTTTGTCACTATATTTTTTTTTGATTTCTCAATATCTTTACTAAACCATACAATGTGTTGATATCTAAAGCTGATACTCAAATTTTACCCACGGTTCCCTTTGCATGTATCCAACCTAGTGAGTTTCAAGTCTCATTTTGTTGGTAGTTTAAAGTCTTGCAATTAGAAATATAATTATTGAGGTTTTATGTCGAACATCATTGACCATGAATTTTTGGTGTGAGGTACCCAATATGATATATTGACATATAATAGCCTGATATTTTTAAAATCTATAAGAGGGATTTTGTTTGACCCTGATTGGCGATTTAAGGATGTGAGAGATGACATGGGGCATGGGATCCATTAAGTCGAATGAAATTTTGAAAATCATCTAATTAGGATGAATTTTTCTCTGGTTGCCAGAAATTTTTTGTGGGAAACTTATACCGATCCACTGGAGTGTATTGTTCATAAAAAAATAAATGTTTCCTCAGGACACTAACCATCCATTTTCAATAGTCGTGGTTATTTCATGGGACTTTGGATTTCTCAAGACCAAAAGTGGTCTCTCATCAAAGGAATGGTGTTTGAAAATTATGTAGGTATTCTTGTTGATTTAAATCATGAGTGGTAGATTTATCATACATTAATTTGTCTTTTGTAAATGAGATTTCAATCATGGTGAATTTTAATGTCATACAACTAGTGCTATTTTTGGTTTACCACTTTGTTTTGACCAAATGATGGGAAAAAACTCATCCTTTTCACGGTAGTCTAACTATAAATTTCCTACCATGTTCAGGCATGAGAGATGGGGGGAAATTATGAAAACTCTAACTTGGGGGGTTTCTGAATCCAAGGAATGATAGAAGGAAATAGAGCCACTAGGGTCTATAGAGATTGAAGAAATATCTCATAAGAATAAAATTTTCTCTAATTGGAATTCCTTTTTGTGGGAAACATATGAATATCCACTAGGGAATGTTTTTTATATTCAAGAAGAGGTGTCTTTAGAACACTGACAATCTATTTTGGATGGTCATGGAAGGATATGGCAACTCAGACCACTCCGATCATAGATTTTGATTTATAGAAGAGAGGTATCTAAACGTGACAAGGGAATTGAAACTAAAAATTTCTCAATGTAAATAATAAAGATGATTTTCATATCCTGTGGTAGGGAGGTTCCCTTTTGTTGTACTTCTCCATACATAAGACAGAACATTTTCCATGTAGTTTAGTGTCTTGTAGTAAGGATATACCCATATCATATTCTCCCATGAAGATCTAGCTCATGAATGGGAGTGGTGTGTTGTTTGAATACAAACGTACCAGTGGGTCCAACATCACATTTCACTATACCATGAAATTTCATTTCAAGTATGGGTGTATGGGGTAAAACACTCCATGTCATGTCCAAAATTTTCTGTGTATATATGACTCATACAAAGTTATAGTGGGGATATTTATGTCTTATGGTTAGACCTGAAATATATTTTTTGGTGTCACCAGGTATCCTTTGAGGATATAAGTTAATCCATACATATAAATTAAAGATAATACTCCATACATGAGTCTGAATCACACACAAAAAGGCGTATTCTTACTTTTGGGGTGGTTAGACTAGGATGTAAGAATCTTGGCATCACTTTGGAATCATTCCACCCCTGGTTTTCGATATCATGCAGTTTAATGTTAGTTTATTAATATTTTTTCCATTAATTTTAATTATAATGTGTAGGAATGTAGCATTATAGCTTAGTTCCATGTTTATGGGAGCAATTTTTAGGGAAATCAGGTGTAACTTGATGGAAAATTTGGCTAGGAGGTTCTGGTATGCTCTATACATAATAGGGGAGGAATATGTACACTGTGATCCCGGGGACTCTTGGATAATGAGGAATGATATGGGGCATGGAATCCATTAAGGAATATAGAGATAGGAAAATCCACCCATGAGGATGAATTTTTCCTTGGTTATTGGGCCTTTTTTGGAAACTTATGCAGAGCCACCGGGGTATATTGTGCATAGTTAAGTAGAGGTGTCCATAGGACACTGTCCATATATTTTAGATGGCCATAGAGGTTTATGAAGATCCGAGATTCTTAGGGATCTGATTTTGGTGAATGGAAATGATGTGTATGTACCTAGAAGCAACATTCTAACTATAATTGTATATAAATTATGGATCTACCTATAATGATCTCAATAATATGTAGGGGTTATTTCTCTTTCTGGATACATCTTTTATGTGGAATCCACATTTAAAACCATCTTCATGGATCTGTATTTTGGTGTAGAAGATGTGGAATTTTTTTTTGGTAGCTGGGCCCAGGATATAGGAACCAGGTGTCGCTACATACCTTGTTGAAACTAGTATCAATCAATACATTGTTTTATAGGATTTCTTATGTAGATATGATTAATGCGTAGGGTGGACTCCCTTTTTTGGGGTGGTCTTTCTAATAAGACTTATTTAGAAGTCCCCCTCATAGGCTGGACTTGTATGTAGGGGAGAATTAATTTAAGCTTTTTGTGGTTGGGCCAAGATGTGATATAAAAGGATTTATACATATCCTATAAGGGAAAGAATCAGGCCACACATAGTTCTTGGAATGATTTATCTATAGGTCTTACCCATGCATGAAAAAGGGTAATTATTTTGTTTCAGGGTGGATAAATCGGTATAAAATAATTTGGGAACCACTATATATCCCATATGAATAAGAATAATTTTACATGTAGTTATCAGAGTTCCATGTAGATTAGTTTCATGTGGTGAGGGTGAAGGCAGGCCGACCTGAATAAATTATAAATTTCATGGATGAGCCCAAATATGACAGTTCGGGTTTAAATTTGTATCCCATGAGAAGGAGAATCAAACAAAAGTTAGTTTCTAAAATACCATGTAGTTTAATGTCATGCAGAGGGGACACGGGGTATTAATTTTATGGCTGTACATTCTGGACCATAATGGGACCATGCTGTAGCTTTATTCTTTTCTTTTGAGGTTTATCCCTTACCGCAATTTCTAATATCATATGAGAAATACATGGTGTGAGACACAAAGAGTGGAATGGTTTCCCTGCAATGTTGAGACAGGTGAGAGTAAAAAAGGTAAATTCATATCATATGGTGGCTACACCACGATATAGGATCAAGGCATCCCTATGCATCTCATAGAAAATGAGAATCAAGACATATGTAGTTTTTTGAAGAAACCTCCTTACACTAGTTAATCCCAAGAGAAAGGATTGGGAATTTTTAGATGAAGGATTTGTCTAGGACACAAGGTCTATGAATCACTACCTATCCCATGAGGGAATAAATGAATCCAAAAATAGTTATGTAATCTGACATAGAAGGTGACCAATTCTGGAGGTGATGTCCTCTCAGGTGAGAACATCTTGGTGTTATGTAGTTTACCATCATGCAACAAGGACATGTTGGGCATTCAGGTTAACATCATGTATTAGGAGCATTGGAAGGATAGTTTAATTTCATCTTGTAGGGATGAGTTCTATATAGTTTAATGTCATGTGGTAAAGAAATTGTCACTACGTAGTTTAATAAAAAATAGAAAAGAATTTTAACCCTATAGTTTGACGTCATGCGATCTAGATGATGGATTCTATGCATTTAATTTTCTTGCTGCCAGAACATGTTCATAAAGTCTAACATCATGTAACTAGGATGATTTGTTATAATTTAATGTCATTTTTCTAGGATGTATTCATATAGTTTATCATCATGTAACTAGGATGGGTTGGTACAGTTTAACATCTTTTTTCCATGATATAAACCTTTTCAAACATAAAAATTTCATTAAGAAACTTTCATTCGTAGGTGCTTTAATGAGATGTACATTCATTGAAATTATGGAATTTTCTCTATTTGAGTATAAATTATGTACTAAATATGGTTCTTATCATTTTGCTTTCAACTTTGGAGTTTTATTTCCGAGTATCATTAGAGTTATGAGGATCAACACCATTTCTCCATTGAGGAAAGACCGGAGGTTCACCTTTTTGTTAAAGGCATAGGAAATCCATTTTTAGTAAACTTCCAAATAGTACAAGGTATAAACTATATTTTCATCTAGATTTTATAATTCATCCAATCACTTCTAGGATTACTCATCAGTTGAAAATTGGTCACAAATGGAAACACATAGTGAGGGTAGTTGAACTTCTATAGGTACGACTCCTTTCATCTAATATTGTAATGAATACTCGGTTTCTTAAATAGAAGTATGGGTGGTGGTCTGGTAATCCCATAGAGTATGGAGGAGAGTATCCATCCATGACTTATTATCCTCATCTACAAAATTTTGGAGTATATTTTATAGGATTTTATTGAAGGAAAATATCTATCTATTAGCCATTGCATGGTAGAGGGATGAACAGTTAGTCTTGATACTATACTCCTGATATAATTTCTCAATTATAGAATAATTGAAATTGGTGCCAATTTTCATCAGTGTTTTATGAGGGATAGAAAATCGAGTGATGATATTGGATTTCACAATGTTGACAATGTTTCATTCCCCGACTTCTTTTAGGGGTGTAGCTTCTACCTATTTGGAAAATAAGTCAGTTTATATGGGGATATATTTTAATTTATTAGCCTTGGTGGGTGGGTATGGTCCCACAACAACTATTCCTCATATAAAAAACATCTAGAAGTAATTTTTTGTGTTTTGTAACTCTAGGGCCTAGGGGATGAAATTTTCATGAACCTGTCAGGAATGACATTTCATGGTAAAGTTAGTGAAGTCCGACATCACAATGGGCCAGTAGTATCCAATCCTTTTAATGTGATGGGAATTCTTGGATTCTTATTGATGTGCACCAAAAGCTCTAGTGTGTAATTTATTCATGATGGTAGTAGCTTCCCCTCTATCAATTCACTAGAGAATTACCCCATAAAGGCCTTGTTATTAGAGGACCTTTTGTTGATTTGGGCCGTCATATATATCCAAATAAATTACTCTTCTCTAGATTTTATCCCTCCATGATCTATCTGGGGTAGTTCTCTCTTTTGAAGATAGTTCATAATGGGAGTTATCCAGTTGGTGGTAGGACCATATGGATTAGGGACATGACTAATTTTGTCAATTTCTTCTTCTTTGACCTGAGTGAATGGAGAGACTATCTGGTAGTGTGCAATGTTGATGACTATTTTATCCTGATCTATGATATCTACTGTTGTGGATTCATTTTCCTATTAATCTGCTTAAGAATTTTTTAACTGGGGGATATAGGTTAACACCAACTCTGAAGTTAATTCTATTATCAATCATCAGAAATGATAATGAAATGGGATTATCCTTGTCTTTTTAATGGCGTAATCATAGTTAACTTTCTTGATGACCATTTATGAGTTGCATTTTATCTTCAAGTGTTTTACTTGTAGTTGAGGTTCGAGCTCTAGACCTACAATAAGAGCAGGGTATTCTACTTCATTGTTTTTACACCCCTCCAACAATAAGAAAGAGTATGGTAGGACCTCCTCTACTGGATATATGAGTACAATTCTCAGCCCAGCTATGTTGATCTTGGAATTATCCATCCTTTATTCTATTGGACTTCTAGATTCACCATCAAAATGAATCTCTCTTTCTTGGGCTCCCTCTTGAACAGAAAAAACCTCTTCATCAAAAAATTCAACTACTGATGAAGTTATTTCTTCTGAGGGTTTCTCTACTAATAAATATTCTAGTTCTAGGACTTGGATATATTTCTATGGCAAGAACTGGATGTTAAAAAACTATTGAATGATATCCCACCAAGAAAAAATTCTATAAAGAATTAGAAGATTGAGAATATAATTGAGTTAGTTTCTCCATGATACCAAATGGATCTCGTGGTGCTACAGGTAGTTTCATTGTTTCAGGACTGTGAAGATTAATTTCATAAAATTCTACTAGATATTTGAATATCAAGTCTCATCATCGATCATGGTTCTACTGAGATATTAATGGTTATTTTTTCTATCAGTGTCATTTTTTTATGCATGGAAGGATCCAACAGATCACTCCTGGGTAGTCATGTAAAAATTTAGTGTTCTTCTTTCAACGAGTGAAATTATCATTGGAAAACATAAGAGTTATTTCATGAGAATGCAGAATTCTTCCTAACAGTCATTATTCCATTAATATTTGACCCCCTTTTTCAATAACCTAGTTAAGGGGTATGAATTTTTTTCCAGACTGGATATGAAGCACTGAATGATGGCTATATGTACCTGTAGTCCTATAAAACTGGTGAAATTTCCATTATGTGACATTACATGGATATATTTTGTCTTCATGGGGTCAACTTTAATGCCATGGTGGAATATGATGAAGCCAATGAATTTCCCTGAGGTAAAACCGAAGAAACATCTCAAGGGGATATTTTTTATGATGTTATATCACAGTTTGTCGAAGAATATTTCATAATCTATCAGGTGTTTGGGAAATTGTCATGATTTAACCACCAGGTCATTAATATAGAATTTGATTAAGTTTCCAAGGAATGGATTGAATATGTGGTGCTTGGAACAATTATATGTGGTGCTGAAATTTTTAGACTGGAGAGAATTACCTTATGAAAAAATAAACCACGGGCCCCTGAAGGTGGATCCTTCTTCAACTTCTCGGGCCATTTGGACATGATTATATCTTGAATAGACATCTATGAAAGAGAGAGATTGATATCTGGTAGTCGCATCGATTAGAAATTATGTGATCTGGACTAGGATATCATCTTTCATATAGTCCTAGTTTAGATTTCATATATTTATGTAGACTCTAATTTTTCCCTTAATTTTTGTAATGAGGATTATATTGGCTATCTAGATGTGATATTGTACATCTTGAATGAAGTTTTATATGATGATCTTGTCAACTTCAACCTCTATTTTTTCATTATGTGTCAAGTGAGTTCTTCTGGATGCTTATTTATAACCATGATGATATTTTGGTTGGCCTAGGTGGTGAGTGGCCACTTTGGGATCAAGTCCTAGAAGTTCTGTATAGTTCTCGGAAAAAAAATATTGATCCATCTTTAGGAAAAAGGTTTACACCTCTTAGTCTTCATAATGCAAGGATGCACTGATCAGGGTAGGTCACAAATCTTCTTTCATACCCTGATAAATTTCTTCATGTTTATCAATGGTGGTAAAGACGCCTTCTAGAATGGTTGTAGGGGAATCCATGAGATACTAATCAACTTCTTCCAACTCATTTTCTTCATCCTCTTCTTATTATGATTGGGAAATAATATTTAAGATAAGATCTCTATAGTTAGGAGGAGAACATAGGCCTTGACCCTCCAGGGATGAAGTGACTTATCCTGGGTCGACTGATGGTGGGGTATGTTCCAAAGAGGATGGAATGAGGGATGGAAGGGTTCTTTCTTCCTCTTCTACCTCATTGGGTGAGGTTTAGATTTTTTGGATCTCTGAGTATGGTTTGGGAGGCTTTTCGTTTGAGTATTCACCATTGCTTTGGGTTGGAACATGTTCATCAATGTAAATGGTTTCAGAGGCTATGACTAAAACCATGAGGACTATCAAATACATGTTCAAACATGGACTCTTGTACTCAACTGAATTGATGGTAAATACATATTCTTCGTCGAGCTCCATGAAGGGGTCGGCGGGGACCTTATCCAAACCATTTGGGGTGGTGACCCTATCAATACTTTCGAATGAGGGTCACTCCCCTTTCTTCTGGTAAAACCCTACATCGATATAGTTTAAATCCCATGATTTTAATGGGGACATGTTGGTGTATAAAATCCAATTTTTTTCCATTAATAAAATATTTGATGCACTAATGGTAGGATGAATGAATAATTGCATGCAGGTGAAATAGATGTCTTCCTAGAAAAATGATAAAGGTTGTGTTTTTTTGAAAAACCATAAATTCCAAGTTAGCTAAAAGGTCACCGAATTTAGTTATGATCATGATTTATCCTAATGGGGTTTTTACATATTTTTTTATAACCCATCAGGGTTATGGCTGAGGGCATCAGGTTATCTTCATTGTGACCCAGCAGATGAAGTGATCAAACTGGTAAAAGATTAACTCTAGATCCATTACCAGTGAATAATTTCTTAACATCAACAACATTTACCATATCATACATTTATATGGTTTTTATGTGTATGTACATAATGGAGTCTTAATCTTGGTACGTAAAGAATATGACCACATTGAATTCTATAGGTCCAGTCTCTATCTGATAAACATCAATAATGGATAATTTTTCATTAAACATCTAGAGACTTAGAAAAGTTTATATAAGTGATTCCATGATGTCACTAAAAACATATAGCTTCCAAGATTTGTAGTTTGCATGGTACTAAGGAAATTTGTTTTAGGATATCATACTTATGGTATAAAGGTCAGAACATCCCAGCATGGGGATTCCCTTTCATAGGAACTTTAGTTGATGATGACAGATCGACCCTTGGGATGAGGGATAGAGGAGATTTATCTCTTTCTGAGTTGGGCAGATAGGTCTACCCATATGCCGAGGGAAATTAGACACATGTTCTTATTCTAATGGATTCTCTATAATGATTGGACGAGAGTGACTTATGGAAGGTGTGGGGGAATTTCCATGTTCCAGTTCGGTCCATGGAGAGATATTCCCCATGTTTCAACAACATTTATTATTTGAGAGTGGGTGGCCATATGATTGGTTTCTTCCATGGCTACGTCTTCCTTGGTATCCATAGCTTCTACGAACTCTTCCTATGGTTCTCCAATCAGGTGTGTGGAACTCAGGTTCATACCCATACTCGTCATCAAGTAAGGGTTCCATTAATTGAATGAAATTAACAAAGCCAAATATAAACACTTATTCAGATGACAACTCATCCTGATTAATTACTTTTGGTGGTTCCGTTTGGTGGGCCAGTTCTTATTATTTCAGATTTTTTGGAAAGAAATATATGAGTGTCAAATATAACTTTTTCCTTATCATGGGTTCATCTTCTGACACTTCATCTCCACCTTTATGGTCAGACTACTTTTTAGACACCCAACCCTAGGAGGGTTTTAAGGCCAAGGATGTTAGATACATTGTGTTAGGGGTTTTTTGGAGGAGTGTTCAGTTGCTTCAACAATTATTGATGTATTCCATGATCTATGTTGACCTTTTTTTAAGTCTTCCAACTATTGAACTTATGCTTTATTTTTCTAGCAACGTTTTTCCACTCCTCTCCCTCATCAGAGGTAGTGGTGGATACATATGCCACTTGCACTAATAGTGGTCCCAATTTTACATTAATAGAACCAATAATTCTCTCCAGGAGGTCCTTGAAGATGAAACAGTCTTGGACGTTGCATCCCAGTATTGATTGGAAGGCATAGTAATCAAGCCGGACATCAAGAACAACTTCTTAAATAGTTTTGTGGTTCTGGTAGATGGAGTAGGTTGCAGTTAATAGAATATATAAAATGGATAGAGACATTTATATCTCAAAAAGAGTAATAATTTTTCCTTCATTAAACAAATGGATTTCTTTTGGGGCCCATTCACTCATACAGTAAAAGTAGGGGTTTCTGTTAGTCTCTAGGGGGTCCTACATGATTCGGTGTAGACCTCAGATTTTGTGCAGGCACTATGGGTGGCTTTAACGTGATATTATTAGTTTCAAATCTTCATACCGTCTTTCTGAGGACCTGTGGGGATTTCTGAGACTTGAGCATAGTCTGTTGTAAGGAATAATCTATTATATGTGGAATAGATGAGAAATCCCAGAACCCACATGTATATTTTACAAAGATGAGTAGTGTTCACAATTCATCATGGTGATTATCGATTCATATAGAAATCATCTCATTATTGAGGAGCTTCTGATTCAAGGAGTAGTTCAATCCCATACAGCTAGAAATGAAGTATAAGATTCTATCATTATTCCACTATATTTATTTCATGAGTTCCTTGACTGATGTATTTGGATGTTTTGGACTAAACTAGAAAAGAAACTTCCATCCGAGATCCTTCCATTCTGTTATCGACTGAGCTAGAAAACTAGTGTACCATTTAAAAGGATGATACTTGTAGGGTTTTTAAAAGGAATATGAGTTTTATTTCTTCTTGTTGCTAGGGGGTTCCCATCATGGGATCACAATAGGATTCAAAAATCAGACTATGTTGTTTCGAGTAACATAAGCCATTGAATACTAGGAATACGAGGATCTAGAAATTTGGTGGTGGCAGAACATTACTCACGTAGTCTGGGTAAGGCATATGTTCTAGTTCTATCATAGAACATTATCCTTACACGGATTCAAATTGAGCATCTAATGACTCTATGGTATTCATGATCCCTTGACACATGTCTTGCAGGACTTCATCCTAGGATTGTGTGGCAGGGGGAAATATGGTCATGTTGGTTCTGCTGATACTTGAGGGGGATACCCAGCTGTGGGAATACTTTTTGGATTTATTTAAACCTTTTACATTTATTTTCTTAATAGTGGGAAACCATGATTTCTCATCAATATTGGATTCAGGTAGACTAGGGGTATTGGCACTGTGCTGGAAAAACCTCCCAGCCTTGCTTCATTCACTGGGATGAACCCTTATGGCTAAGGCACGCTAGTTAGAATCATATGTTGAGGATATTACATAAGATGTTGAGGAGCATATTCTATTGGATTACTTTCCTAGAGTAGATCAACATTGATTATCCTTACCTCTTTCATCTCTTCCTCTTTCCGAGTGAGTATCTCCTAAAGCGTAAGGATCATTCTATCATTGGGTGGAGGACATGGGCCATATGTGACCTTGATTTTATACTTCTCCTTATTAGATAAAAGGAAATGATATAACGATGTATTGGATTAGGGGGACCCTAAATTTACAGTGGCCCTCTATGCACACTATCAACTTCAGTACAGATCAGATTCTGGGCAGAACCATCATCTCCAAGATCTTCTACATTCATATCATCCTTAGTGTAGTCCATGAGATTGATGTCCACGATGTTCAACGATTCTAACACATTTTAGGTATCATGATGAAAATTGAATGGTAGGGGTGATTATTTCATCCCTTGTTGGATCCTCCCCTTCTGTTCCTGAATTCTCTTTGTGCTTCTTGAAGAAGAGTAACTCAGACAGAACCATGATGTGATCTTTTTGTATGCCTATCTTATGGGGGAACTTAATCACGAGATAGGGTAGACCAGGTGACCTCTTTAATTGTTTTCCTCCCTATTTAGGTAAATACCAACATCTGTTATGCGTGTGTTTGAGGTAATAATTCCCCCAAATCTATAGGCTGGGGTTACTCCCATTTCATTTTAAAGATACCTAGTCCTAGATTTGATGGTCTTATGAGGGATTTCTTTGATAATAATATCCCCAGACATGCGCATTGGGGCTTGTCCTGTATTGAAGAAAGTGTTTCTACAATTGTTTCTTTCTTGATCTCTTCAATTCCCATTCGGGTGTGAGGAAAATATGGTGTCATATTTTCAAGTGAAATAGATTATGAGGACATTATAAATGCTTGTTGATCGGCCTCCTGTCAGCATGAGGCCTTCTAAATGTTCTTGGTAGCCTGATTCAGGAGTCTTTCAATGGGTCAGTATTTTTTCTGGTTCTTTTGAGACATATTCGAGACCAGTTCATGTTGAGGATACCACCTTTCCTTCAAAAGAATTCCATTTAATAGCTGCCTTGGGATAATGAAATTACAGGATGTCATTTTCAATGGGTTTTTCAAGATGAAAGTTGGGAGACGTGAAAATCTCCATGATCTCCCCATCCCTAGATGTAAACATCAGATGATGAATCGTTGATTAGGTAACCAAACTTTTGCAATGTGTGGAGGAAGGTAAGTTCATGATATTTCTTTCACCTCTCTAATTGTGGTCTTCATGCAGATGGGAGGGCTTCCATATTTATCTGAAATCAAATCTCTCCCATTATTTTGACATGTTATTCATACCAAACCTAGGGTAAAACCATTTATTCATGTGTTAGATGGTTTTATAGATATTGAGGAGAATTTTATGTATACATTCCTCTGACAATTCCATTGGTATGTCTAAATGAGAATTGGATGTGGTCCAAAACATAACTGGAACATCATCTCGGATTATTTTTTTCTCTCAAGTAACATGTCCATTTGTTCTTCCACTAGAGATTCCTCTACATTATCAGATCAATTTGGACACTTCTTGATAAATTCATCATAAGAAGTGGGGGTTGTATGGATCTCATTGGTATGTGAATTCTATGGGGGGGTTTGATGATGAACGTGGCCCTAGACCATCTTCAGGTTGAGAAAGGATATCACTTTTCCTTGACATGGTATCTAATATCTTTGACCTTATCCATGAAAATGATTCATTATATGAGTTCTTCCTAATGATTTCATTGGAAACGGGAGGACCTTCTTGTTTTTGTGAAATTTGACTATGGGGTGGACATTCACAATTGATGCAATAGTGGGGAGGGATACCATCTTGGCATGGTATTTTCTCACAAGGAAGATATATATGGTCTATATCCTGGGTAGGAATTTCATGATGGACATAAACAAGGGGATGGACTTCTGGATGCTTTATTTAATTTTAAGAAGTACCCTCACAGTGACTTCCATCATGGTGAGGAATACCATCATATCTTGATGTACTACTATAGGGAGAATTTATGTTGCATATAACATACGGAAGACCATTAGGGATGATGATAGAAAGGGGAGGGCCTTCTTTCTATTCGATCTTCTAGTCACACAGAGGGCTACCCTGATGCTCATCAAGAGATAAGCTCTCATGATCAATTTTTTCTTTACCAAGATGTAAGCCTATGTGGTGAGTTCTCTAGGGAGGACCTTTAGAGATGATAGTGACAACATTGTGGGGTGGAACATCACAATTTCTACTTCTAATTCAATAATTTGGTAACATGTCGATAGGATCCTAATCCCTTATTTATAAATATTAGATGGAGTTAATAACTCAGGCTTCTAGTAGACCATGTTACCGAATGTGCTCTCCATTTTCCATTTTTCTCTAGAGCATTTACATTTTTTAAGCTCTTTTGTGGGAAACTGGGGCCACCTGTTGTTGGTAGTAGCCTTAATATATGGATTCATGTTTGAGTGGTCCCATGATGCCTCCAGTATACACTAACAAGCATATTGTGTTTTGGAAAGGATATATTTCAACCCTCAAGCAGCCACTATATTGGACCAATGTCCCCTAGTTGGAACATTTATTTTATCCCGATCTAGTTGTCCATTTATCAAGGTATATGGGAAAAAACCCTCCTGGACTGTAGTAGGGATCCAAGTATACTCATGGGTGACAATCATATTTTGTGGGTGATTCAACCCACTTGAGAAGACATAGTTGTGGGATCACCTCCTTGGTATTTCTGTGAACGCGATTACCTTTTGACAAGGTTAGAGGATGTGGTAAAAAACTAACTTATGTTCCTCTATTGTTGTTAGGATGTGTTGAGATACTTATTTGGATTAATTGGGAATGTATTCCCATTCTGATGTTGGAGCAAGAATATGTGCCATCTCCAGTCCTCCATGTTCTACATGTGGATATGGTAGTTCTCTTGTGTCAGGTAAGTGGAATGAGTCTAACCCCGATTCATGGCTGGGATATGCCAGCTATTTTATCTAGTTTCCACCATATTTTACAAGTGGGATTTATATTTTCAAGCTAGTATTTTCATTTTCTCATTTGTCGCATTTTTTTTCTAATAGGATTGATATGAATCCACAAGAATCTAACTCTTCTTGTATTTTTTTGCTACTATATTTGTCTGGTGGGCATCATATGCATCCATAAGAATTTTTAATATGGTTTTATTTTAATCCACAATATTTTTATTGTGGTATCCATATTCATTCATAAAAATTTGAATCATTTTGATTTTTTTTCCACTGAGTTTGACTGGTTGGATTTATTTTTGTAAGCAGGAATTGACATCCTCCTGTTTATTGCCACCATATTTTTCTGATGGGATTCATATGAATTGATAGGGTTGTATGGATGTCTGTTATTTTCTGTCCTATTTGGATGATTGTATTTGTGGGCATTAGTTGGAATTTTTGTTTACTTATAGTTGGTTTCCAACCTATTTGGATGAATGAATTCTTTCACATAGGCAGGAATTTTCAACTGTGTATAATTTTTCACCCAACATTCATGGGGGGTCTGACGAATACCAATGGGAATATATGGATGCTCGTATTTTCCATTGTATTTACAAGGGGGCTTTAGGAGAGTGAGAAGGAATATATATCTTCTCATAGTGCATCATTGTATTTGTATAGTGGATATCCTCATTAGAAATTAGGGTGATGACTTGTACCTAGTTTTATTTTTTTCACCCTATATGGGAAACTAGAATAACTTGTGTATTTCAACCCACAAATAGTAACCCACAGAGCAACCTTCTCATCAAAGAGTGGAGGTTGATATGTGTGTAATTGGAAACAATGTCTTCTAGTAGCGGCCCATGAGTTGGGATCCTGTGTAGTAGGGATTAAGTCATTTATGATGTCCCCATCTACCTTTCTAGGATTATTGAAGTACTCATTGTCACATTCTTGGTATAGGATTTCAAAACAATTAGAGATATCTAGTGAAGTCATTTGGTTCTGGACCACTAGTCGCTGATGGTTCGGTGGCTGGCATGATTTCATTGAATGGATGGCATGTCTTAATTCCTCCACTATGAGGAGAGTACTATTCTGGTGGAACTCCCAGATCAGCACATTTGAAATCTTGCGTTGGAGATGTCGGTTGGATGACAGAGCCCTCTACATTGTGGAAGACTCAATCATTGCATTGATCGATATGTGTAACAATAAGATATTTTGGTATACCATTGGATTGAAGGTAGCATAGAAGAACTGAAATATATGGGATAAGTACATACAAATAACCCCATCAATGTAAAATTTCATAATCACATTCATAATTGAGTATATTTCTTTGACCAATTTATTAATTTGGATGTGAATGGGGATTGGGTGGTGTAATACTACCACCTTAAGGATTCACATCAGGTTCACCATTTTTTTTTCAAATGAGGTTGTTATTGATGAGGAACAAAATGGTCTAATTGGGAATGAGTAGTACATCTTCTATATCTTGTGATGGTGCTTCCAAATTAAAGTTATTCACATTAGGTTTTCCATTTTTTGGACCCGATGTTGTTTTTATTTCGTCCAAAAAGGAAATTTAACCCATCGGTTCAATTTCAAGGTGTTAATTGGTGTGAAATCAATGGATTCAGTTATAACATCTTCGATGGTCTCCAATGGGTATTTTCATAAAGCCAAAAACACCCAATGTCTCTAATATCCATGATTCGTGGACCTGCTTTCCAAAGTTAGGCACCCATTATTTTATTTTCGCAATAAAACTTAAGAACACACATTGGTCAAGAGGATTGGAAGTCAGGCTCATCTCACCCATTTTATGGGAACTATTTTCTATTTAGGGTCTCTCTTATAGATTTAAACTATGCTCATCTGTTTGTGAATCATTGGTTTTTTCCCAAGAATGTTTTCATGGTATATCCCTAAAGAATTAGTTAATCATGATTATGAATGGGTTTGGAATCATCCAAATGTATTTGGAGTTCTTCATTTACGGAATGATCTTCATGTATTCAATTTTTTTCCATCAATGGTACCCTTTTATGGATGAATCTGAGATGATTTATTTGTTCTCTAATACATTGATGGTTTCAAGCCATATGGGATGGTTCTCTAAAGTTTATCACTATCTAGGAGGGACAAGATCTATTCTGATGACAAGGTAGAACCCATAATATAGGATTCTTATCTATCATCATGAGAGGAATCAGAATCCACATATTTAGGTGTCACTTTACTGGACAAATCAATTTTTAAGGTAATTTGAAGAAGACCCAACCATGAATTTTAACATCATGATACAAGGAAACATTGGAAAAGGTTGCCTGATCATGGGTGGTGTGGGACATATGCCAAAGAGGTCTGAGGTAAAATGAATGGATATGGTATCCTGGGTTGATATGACCCTATTGGTGATGTATCCTGGAAAACATTAGTGTGATTAAGATGTTGGGTTTGGACCTTGGGGGGGGGGATTTCTATGTATCCAAGTTAGTTGGGAATCAAAGCACTCATATTTTGATTTGAGTTGGGACTTTCACCTTAGAGGAGGCATGAGGAAGCATGATTGGGCCTTACATATATAGAGAAGTCTTTTTAATTGGATCAAAGTTGGGGATTACATCTATAGATAAGGCCCACTCTTTGGATGGAAGTTGGGGAGTACATCTATAAAGATGTTTCATGATTTCGAACCATGCATATGTCATTATTTCCACTAACTTCTAAGCCCATGTGAGTCATTCTCAATGTAAAAAACAATAGGGGATAGTGGATCTTAAGATTCCATGTACCACTTCATCTTCTGATAGAAGGTACTAGAGCCCAAGGGGAGTGATAAGGGGATTGGTATGTTCCCATTACCTCTTTTTTTATTATCCAATAGAGTCATATTTTCTAACCTATCCTGATATGTCTCGGGTTAGGGTATAGGGGAGCACAGGTACGAACTCTTGTAAGAAGGGATAGGGTCTTACCTAAGTGGGAGTTCCCTAAATTGGATTCTATTAGGGAGGATGTTTTTCCTTTTCAAAACTAAATTCACGTGTGGTCCTCTGTATTTCCCACCCGAAATGGAGAGGTACATGTGAGTATCCCAAGGTCAAACCCTATGTTACCATGGGAATGTAAACTTATAGTCATTCTAGGGGTCATCCTTACTTATGGAATAACCAACATGTCTCCTCTCACCATGGGTATGTAAACACAAAATGAAACATTTATGAACCTAATAGTTTTATCATAAAGTTCCAGTAGCTTTGGAAAAGGCATTGGCTTATCACTATTGGATTGGTTTGCATAGAAGTTGAAATGGGGACTACTAATGCGAAAGAATGGTATGATCAGGTTTGGGGAGTGGAATGCCATGCCCCCCCCCCCCTCACGCAGTAGGTTCTTAGAAATGATATGGGTTCTTCCACATTTCATGTTTCTACTTGGGAAATCGGTCAATCCATGTACCATTTTGGTATGCAGACCTCGGGGGATTCCACATAGCGTTCGACTATATGGGGATAGGTTCCATCCATGTAGATTATTTCTATGAGGGGTCACATTCCTTCTGTGTAGTGAATTGATACATGGGGTAGGGTCCCATCTATATAGATATTTTTCTGTGGGGTTCTTAGTTGTGGAGGGGTAATTGATTCTATGCCTTTCAGGGAGTACGCATGTGAGGTATTTTTTGTCCATAGAATAAAAATATTAAATTTATTCTCTTTATTAATGTTATGAGACAATGAGTTTAATAGTACGTAATTGTAAAGTGATTTTGTCTTCTTATGAGATTTCTATTTCATCATCCAATTTTAAATCCACTAAAAATAGTTACCCTTTATCTCCCCTCAAACTCTTTTCTATAGAGAAGTTGGGAACTGAATACCGTTGTTGTTAGTTCTTTGTAATTAGGCCATGATCCCCATTTTTTGGATTCCCATGGCCATTGACCATCCCATGGATGAATTATTCAGTAGAGGACAAGGGTTACGGTCGGTAGATGCAAAAATGAATTCATCGACCTAATAACGACATCGTTTCATTGGCCAGGAGCATTTGAATTTCCTTTCCCATGGACAGTTTGATTCTGTAGGGGATGTAGTGCATGTGGAAATTTTCTCTGCCCTCATCTTATGAATGACTACAATCGAAGATCTGGAACCTCTTTTTATCTCTTGTGAATGGTTATATTCATGGGAGTATTTTAAAAGTGTATCTCCAAGCAGAGAGGCAACCCACAAAGGTTTTCCTTCTTCACAGTCTGACATTCCTACTTTACTAATTGTGCTCCTTTAAACTGTTTTTCCATCAATTTTTCCTTGAGTTTAGTTTCCTCCCATTTCCAATTTTAGGAAATAATTTCAATTCCCATTGAAATTATTTCAGGACCCAACCAGTTTTTAGTGGGTTTTAGGGGTTTTCAGGTTTTTAAATTTTTTAGGGGGTTTATGGGTTTTAAGATTATTTTAGTGTTCTAAGGGTTTTAAAGTATTTTTAAAGGAATTTAGGGTTTTTATTATTGTTTTTGGGTATTTTAGTTCTTTTACATTTGTTATATATTTTTAGGAGTTTTAGGTTAATTAGTATTTTTAGGGGTTTATGGTTTTTATAGGTTTTAATGGGTTTTAAATTTTTTACAGTTTGGTGGGATTTTATGTTTCTTGAGATATTTAAGGACGTTTAAATGTTTTTAGGGGATTTATTGGATTTTCAAGGTTTTAAAAACTTTTATGGGTTTAAGGGTAGTTTAGTTGTTCTATGGTTTTTATGTTCTTATTGGGGTTTTCAGGTATTTTATGGTTTTATCATGGTTTTAGGGATTTTTAGTGTTTTAAGGGGATTGGGGGGTTTTATGAGATTTTATGGTTTTAGAAGTTTTTGTGTTTTTGTAGGGTTTTAAATTTTTTTATATTTTTTTGGGTATAATGGGTTTTGAGGGTTTTTTTGTGATTTTTATGGGTTTTTAGGGGTTTTAGGGGATTTTAGGGTTATTTGGTGTTTTCCGGGTTTAAGGTTTTTATGAGGTTTTTGGGGTTTTTTATGGTCTAAATGATTTTCAGGGGTTTTAGGTATTTAGGATTTTTTTTTTGTATTTTTGGGTCTCTTTAGGGTGTTTTAGGGGTTTTATTACTTCTATGGATTTTTTTGGCTTTTAGGTTATTTTTTGGGGTCTTAGGATTTTAGGCAGTTTTATAAATACTAAGGGTTTTGGGGGTTTTTAGGCTATTTTGTGGTATTAGGGTTTTAGGGTTTATGTTATATTAAAATATTTGTTGGGGTTTCTAGGGTTTAGTGTTTGTAGGGTTTTTTATGGTTTTAGAGTATTTTAGGTTCATTTAGGAGTTTTTAGTTTCTTGGTGGTCTTTTGGGAGTTTTGGGGTTTTATAGGGGTTTTAGGGTTTTAGGGTTTTTAGAATTTTTATATTTGTTCAAGTTTTTTTTAGTTTTTTTAGGGTTTTAATGGGTTTTAATGATTCGAGTGTTATTAGTATCATTTTTTGATTTTTTGGGTTTTTTTTATTTTGCGGGTTTATAGGATTCATATATAAGTTTTTGTTGTTTTTAGGGTAATTTTAAAATATTTAATGATTTTTTGTTTACTTTTAAGGTCATTGGAGTTTCTAGGGGTTTTAAATTTTTTTTAGGGTTTTTAGGGTTTTCTAAGAGTTTTAGGGATTTTGGGGTTTTAGGGTTTGTTGGGTGTTTTTAGGGGTGTTATGGTTTTTATGGTTCAATAGGTTTTATTATGGCTTTAAAATATTTTTAGGATTTTTAAGGGTTTTGGGGGGTTATATGTATTTAAAGTCTCTTTTGAGTTTTTATGGGTTTTAGGGTATTTTTGAGGTTTTAGGGTCCTCTTGGGGGATTTATATTTTGTAGGGTCTATTAGGGTTATTTGGTCCTTCATGGATTTTTGGGGTCTTTCTCGGGGTTTTTTATTTTTAGGGCCTTTTATGGGGTTTATGTGTTTCTAGGGTCATTTAAGGTTTTTTTATTATATTTTAGAGTTATTTGGGGTTTTTAATAGTTTTTATGGTTCCCTTATGGTTTTTAGGGATTTTTAGAGGATTTAGGGTTTTTAAAATTTCTAGGTTTTTTAGCGATTTCTTGGTTCTTAGGGGATTTTTGGGAATTTTTTGGATTTTATGGGTTTTCATGGGCATTATGTTCTTTTTGGGTTTTTATTGTTTTTTGGTGTTTATAGTTTTAGGGTTTTATGGGGTTTATGGTTTTAATTTTTTTTAGCTTTTTAGTATTTTTAGGGGTTTTAGGCAATTTTGGGAATCTTAGGGGTTTTAGTGGTTTTATGGTTTTTGGAATATTTTAGGATCTTTGGTGTTGTTTATTGTTTTTATGTTTTTAGCAGTTTTATGTTCTTTTGGTATATTTTACATTTTTTGGGGTTTTAGGGTCTTTTGTGTTTTTATGATTTTTTGTGGTTTTAGGGGGTTTTAGTGTTTTTTGGGTGTTTAAAGGGTTTGATGGTTATTTAGAGTATTCTGTTTTGTGAGTGTTTTTTTGTTTTTAGGTTTTTATGAGTATTTTAGTATTTCTAATGAATATTAGTGTATTTTTAAGGTGTCTTGCGGTTTTTACGGTTTTTGGGTTTTTAGGGTTTGGGGGAATTTAGGGATTTTAGGGTCTTTAGGGGGTTTTGGGTTTTATGGTGTTTTGGGGTTTTTTGGTGATTTTTTTTTTGTGGTTTTAAGATTTTATAGGGGTTTTAAGATATTTTTAGGGTTTTATTAGGCTATTATGGATTTTTTTTGTGTTTTTCATGTTATGGGTTTTTTGGGAGTTTTGGGATTTTAGAGGCTTTTTAGGGTTTTTAGGATAATGGTTTTTAATGTTTTAGGGTTTATATTTGGGTTTAGGGTTTAAATTTTTTTATGCACTTTAGAGATTTTATGTTTTTTATAAAGGGGTTTCATGATTTTTTAGGGTTTTAGGGAATTTAATGTGTTTATAGTATTTTATGTTTTTTGGGTTATCATGGTCTTCTTGGGTTTTTAGGGAATTTATGGATTTTAAGTTTTTTAGGGACTTTTAGGGGTATTATGGGGTCGTAGGGTATTTTAGGGGTTTTTCGGTTTTTCGGTTCAAATAGTTTTTTTGGGGGGGGGGGTTTGGGGTTTTTATAGTATTTTAGGGGATTATAGGGTTTGGGGTATATGGATATAGTTTAAGGTGTTGGTTTTGGGGTTTAAGGTGTAGGGTTTAGGGTAGAGTTTTTAAAGAGTATAATGTAGGGAAAATGGTTTATGGTGTTGGGATAAGGGTGTAGGGTATAGGGTTTTGGGTTTAGGGTTTTGAATTTAGGGAGTTTGCAGTTGGGTGTAGGTTTTTCGGTGTAGGGTTTTTGGTTTAGCATTTAAGGTATAGGGATTCATGTGTTGGTTTTGTGGTTTAGGGTGTAGGTTTTAGGGTTTCATGTATACGGTGTAGGGTTTAATGTATTTGATTTAGGGTTTATGGTTTATGATATAGGATATAGGGTTTAGGGTGTAAGGGATTGGGTTCAGGAAGTAGGTTATATGGTTTCTACAGTAGGGTTTTGGGTTTTGGGTGTAGGGTGTAAGGATTAGGTTTTTAGGGTTTTTTATGGGTTTAGGGGATTTAGGTTTTTAGTGTTTTATTACTATTTTAGTGGTTTTTTGGGGGTTTTGGGGGTTTTATGAGTGGATACCATTCATAGAGTTTTAGGGGGTTTAGGGGTTTAAAGGAATATTAGGGTATTTAAGGTGTTTTTAAGGATTTTATGGATTTTATGGTTTTTAATGTTTATAGGTTTTTGGATTTATTTAGTGTTTCCCATGGATTTAGGTATTTTTAGAGGTCTTATGCCTTTTTGGGTGTGTTGGGTTTTTTGGATTTGTTAGAGTTTTTAGGGTTTTTTAGTTTTTTAAGTGATTTAGAGTTTTTTGGGCTCTTAAGGGGTTTTAGTCGAAATTATGGGGTTTTAGAGTTTCTTTGGTTTTTACACGTTTTTAGTGTTTTTATTATTTTTAATGTTTTTATTGTTTTTAGGGTTTTAGGGTTTTTAAGGTCTTTTATGGCATTTTAATGTATTTTATTTTATTTTATGGATTTTTAGGAATTTAATATTTTAAAAGGATTCTACGGGATTTTAGGGTTTTTTGGGGGATTATGGGTTTTAAATGGGTTTTAATGATTATAGGGGTTTTTAGGTATTTTTGGGTTGTTTTGGGGGTTTTTAGGTTTCCAGGGTTCTTTAGGATTTTTATGGTTTTATAGAGATATTTTAGTTTTTTTGGAATTATTTTAGGGTTGTTTTGGGTGTTTTAAATATTTTTAGCGGTTTCAAGGGTTCTTAGGGTTTTGGGGGGTTTTGGGGTTTTGGGGGGTTTTAGCATTTTTAGGGGTTTTATGGTTTTAGGGTGTTTTTAGTTTTGAATTTAGGTTTTTAGGGTGGTATGTGGTTTTCAGATTTTATAGTATTTTATTGGGTTTTAAAGTGTTTTTGGATTTTTTATGTTTTTCAGTGGTCTTAATGTTTTTAGGGTTTTTAGTGATTTTTGGATTTTTTGGTTTTTTTTGGTTTATAAGGATTTTCAAGAGTCTTTTTAGGCTTTAATGTTTTTAGAATTCATAGGGTGTTTAGGGGTTTCAAAGTGTTTGAAATATTTTATTTGTTTCATTATTTGAAGTGTTTTTTTGGGTTTTTAGAGTTCATAAGGTTTAAGTGATTTTATAGTTTTTTAGTGGTTTTATGATATTTAAGATTCTATGGGGTTTTATGGAGTATTTAATATTTTTAGGGTTTTGGGGGTTTTTAGAGGGTTTTGGGGTTTTTATTTATTTTCTTGTTTTTAGGTATTTTTAGAGCCTTTTAGGTTTTCAGAGTTCTTAGGTGTTTTAGGGGGTTTAGGGATTTTTTAAAAATATTAGGGTTTTAAGGGTTATTTAGTGTTTTAGTAGTTTTAGGTTTTTATAATATTTTTTTCAGTTTTTTTGGGTGTTTGGAGGGGGATTAGTATTTTTAGAGTATTTTAGTTGTTTTTAAGGTTTTAAGATATTTTTAAGGTTTTTAATATTTTTAGGGTTTTTAGATATTTTTAGGTTTTAGGGATATTCACAGGTTTTAAGGGTTTTAGAGGTTTTTTTGGGTTTTTTAGAGTTTATAGGGGTTTTTAATGTAACATCCCAGGTAAATAAAGAATAAAGAATTTTCATATTTATTAATATTTACGAATTAAATATTAATTTTATTTTAAAGGGGTTGCTATGTTCGATAGCGTACCTGATACGCAACGATGAGTTTCTTTGAAACTTATGTAGCACACTAGTAATAAAATAATATTATTTTAAATGTTAGATAACAAGTAGCCGTTGTACTGGCGGGAATGGATAGAAATAACTAAAATATGATTAGATATGTTTTTAAATGTTTATACATTTACCCAATAAAAGATAAAGGCTTAAAATACGGAAAGAGTCCAATTTTAGGGCTTATATACTCTAATTTTCACTAAAGGTTCACTTATCACCTTTTAATGGTGAACCGTCATTAAATATAGTTTTGATCACTCTTATACTTTATTTTGGACCAAATATAACTCTTCTTTAGAATCGGGACATCAAAATTTACATTGTGTAAATTTGTGGTACCTTTCTGATAAAGTTCATTTTTTTTATGAATAGTGTAAAATGTTGTATTTTAATTCAAAACCTCTTTTTAATCTAAATTATTTATATGATTAGATTATTATTTTAATTGGTTTTAAAGTGAAATTAGAAAATATTTTTACCAGTTAATCCAATGGTGGTCATTGGAATCAATTTCACTTTGAAATTGGACTTAAACTGGTGTCAATCTTTTGATACTTATTGTTTCACAAAAACACGCTATTTGTCATGACAGTGGGAATTAATTATTAAATTAATTAATTTGACTTATATGTTTTGAATTTTGTAAAATGGACTTCATTTTTGAATTCGGAATATCAAATATAGCTTAGGGTGAATTTTTGGTAATTTTCTGAAAAAGTTCAATTTTTGATGAATAGTGAAACCACTAAGTGGTAATCAAGCAAACTGATTTTTCAGTTAAATGAAAGTTTACCACTAATGTGTATTGAATTTTGAAAATCCGACATACATGGTTGTCATTAAGAAGTAAAATGTGGTTCAATGAGATTAAAATAATTTTTTGGTGAATAGTAACGTTTTTTCATTAATCGCGATTAGAGGTAATTAGTGTAGTTTAAGGTAAAAATGGTATTATAAGAATGTGAAAACACCATGACACTTTTCCTACACCTATTGGGTGAGTCATGGACGACCAAGACAAGCCATGGGCCAACTTGGGGACCCCATGGAGCCACTTTAGTTGGAAAATGACATTAATATATTTTTATTTAATGTTAAAGTGAAAATGACACTAACATAAATTGTTTTACTAAAATAACTTTTGAGTGGGGTTATACAAGTCAAAATTTTGATTATAAATAGTCATTGGAAAGATAAAAAGATTTTCTACATCATAGTATTTGTTTCATAATTTTATAAATTAAATAAATTAAATTATATATGACATAATAATGATGCAGTGATGACATCATTATTTGACGATTTAAATAAAATGGAAAGATAATGAAACATATAAAACCTACACATGGCCAAAACCAATTGGATGAGTGTATTTCGAACCCTTATCACCTTATACACGAATTATATCAATTTGGAACCTTTTAAAACCGAAACACATTTTCAAATAAAGTAATATTTCTTTACTTTCCAAAAGTGCCTCTCCTCTCCTCTTATAAAAGGCCCCCACCTCTACCTCATTTCACACACTTCTCAAGCCATTGGCTCGGCCAACCCCTGCACAATTACTCTCTCCACATCCCTCTCATCATCCTAGAGGATTACCTTTGGGAATAATCCTTTCAAAGGAAGCCTTTAGGCTCAAATCAAAAGGGAGTTACACTTTTAAAGATAATTCATTCTCTCTTGTTCATTTGTTTTATTTTGCTTCTCCAACCCTCTAAACTCTTTTTATTTACTTATTTTTTAACAACACCAGTATCTTCAATATACTAGGATGTTTTTATAAGATTTATTTGAGCTACACTTTCACACAACTACATCAAATGGTTAAAGAACATACGGTTTCCGTGGATGGAGAAATTCTGCCTCCCGAAACGATGATTGTTCAATACTCATTTAACACCTTCAAGGGTGGCCATTATGATGTCACTATTTTTATATATGATATATAATATGTTTATGTTTTCTTTAAGCTTCTGTATTTTTCATTTTTGGCATACCTTCATGGTTTCCATTATGGGTAAACACGATATCTTCATTTAAGGAAGTGCGGACTACCGCCCCCTCAAAGTGATGTGATTCGTTAATGCCATATGTGGGACGTGTAAAGGATGGATTTAAAGTTATTATATATGATGTTATACTAGAATTATAATATACCTCTATATCATTATTATTTCATTCCATTAAAGTATGATATAGAAATGAAAGTAGCGTTCATGCGTACGTATGGCTTACTGTCTCCATGAACGGTGCATTTCATTTCATATCCCCAAATGTAATGTACTATTAAAATTACATGTATATAATGTATATATATAATTAATGATATATATAAATGATGAATATAATTCTGGAATTAAAATGTACATACCTCTCATTTAGTTTTAATTCCACTAATATGACAAAGAAATGAAAGTAGCGTTCATGCGTACGTACGGCTTACCGTCTCCATGAACGGTGCATTTCATTTCTTACCTCTAAATGATTATGTAATATTATAAATACATGTATATGTTGGATATATATGATACATATTATATCCAAATCGGGAATTTCATTCTGGATATAAAGAACTTTTGACCACATGAACAACATGTAATTGTAAGAAGTCAACTTTCGACTTAAGAACCAAATATTGACAAAACAAACATTATTAACTTAAATGGTTAAATAATGTTTATAACCTGGAAATAAGTGATATAAAAAGAATAATGAACTTTAAAAAGGTTCTTAATCAAGTATAAATTAACTCAAGTTTATTATTCAGGACGTTAAAGAACGATCGAGTCAAGTGGGACCCAAGGTAAGGGACTTCGTCTCAATCTCCTTTCATTGAGGCATATTTCGTTTTATACACAACTTTCTTTTATACGGTGTATAAACTCCTTTGACTTTTAATTTTATACAAAAGGAATCTTTTTCTACGAAGCGTTTTACTAAACGACAAAAAGTAATGTTTTTTTTAACGTACGCGGTGACAACGACCTTTTCCGCCGCCGTGAGTATTATTTGATCTTTGGATTTCTCAACAAGCCGTAATGTTTTTAGAATAAAATAAATACCATATACTCTTTTATGTATTTTGGTATTGAAAATGGTTTTGAAAAAGGATTCTATTATGTCAATATATTTATGATATATTGTGATTGAAATGTGGAAATGTTATCATTCCTTTATATTGGTTTTATGTTTTATGATTTTATATTGGTACTTGGACATTTTAACGGGTGGTTACGTTATAAACCATATGACGGGTGGTGTCGTGAATACCAGGACGGGTGGTTACGTTATAACCTCCAATGCATTGGGTATGGAAGTCAGTCGTATGGCTATTCCATTAAGTATGTATGGAAATTGGCCGTATGGCTATTCCATTAAGTGATAAGTGTGGAAGTCGACCGTATGGTTATTCCACTTAAGTATGTTTATGTCCCAAGTTACCTTTATATATTCTATGTGTTATTTATATGGGTTTTATGGTAATTCCTTTGGTTACAAAAAGGTAAGTAATGATACTTTATTCAGTGAAGATTTTTTTTACTACTTCATGAAGGTGAAGGTATTACTTTGATATAGTATACATGGTTTACTTGATGTTTGAAAAACTAACAGTTTTCATTCTTTTTGTATCCCTTACTGAGCTTTTTATGCTCACCCCAAGTTTTTCGAAATGTTTTTCACAGGACTTAAAGTGGAATAAGGTCAAGGATGGGATCAAGGGAATTTCATGCTATCTAAAACATGGAATCTAGACATATTTCTTTTTAAGAGTTTTTATTTTATGGAGACTTAGTAGAAGTGTCTACTTTGTAATCTTTTAAGATGTAATAGTTATGTTCTAATTCTCTAAAACTCTAAACCTGAAAAGATCCTCAATGTGAATTATTAATTTAATTCAATATTAAGTAAGGTTTAAGGATGGGGCCTTATAGTTGGTATCATAGGTCGGTTTAGACAACTTTAGGAGTTAGAAAAGTGTTAAATTATAATATTATTGAAATGATATAGCATTTACGGATTACCATGTTGCTTCGCCTAAGATATTTCTGTGTTCAGAATGGTTTTCCGCAGAGGAAACAAAGCAGCTATGTTGGGACGACATCAGGAGGAAGATAACCTTCCAAATCAGCAACCTGAGATGGTCGGAATCGGAACTGAACAGTTTGTTGCAGTGATGGCACAATTGACTCAGGCTATAAATGGTGGTGGTATCAATGCACGAGATCAGCCAGATCAACCGTAGAGGAACATGTCAGTGGTGGAACATTTCATGAGGTAACATCCCCCATCATTCAGAGGATCATCTGACCCTGTGAAAGCTGAAGGGTGGATTAAAGCACTGGAGAAGATTTTTGATGTCATGGGGTGTTCAGAACATCAAAAGGTTAGTCTTGCTATTTACCGTTTTGAAGGTGAAGCTGATCAGTGGTGGTCAATGGTGAAAAATATAAGGGATAGTGATGAGATTGAGGATCTTTACTAGGACGAATTCAAAGGTATGTTTCTTGAGAAATATTTTCCTAAGGTGGTTCGTCTTAGGATGGAAAAACAGTTCCTAGAATTGAGGCAGGAGGATGATTCAGTGGCTACTTATGAAGAAAAGTTCACTCGATTGGCAAGGTATGCTCCAAACTTCATACGAGATCTTGATAGTAAAATAAACCATTTTTACTCAGGGTTAAAGCCAAAGTATCGAAGGGATTTAGCTTCTCGTGAGTTCAAAAGTTATGAAAAACTTGTTCGATGTACGGAGAAGGTAGAAATGGAGTTTGCCGATGATCAGGTTCTCTATGACAAACAACAGAATAAGAGGTCTAGTTGGCAGGAAAAGGGGAAGAATTCATCAAAGAAGCAAGGAGGTAAGAAAACCAAATATCCATCCTGTGAGAAGTGTGGTAAAATGCATCCTGGAGAATGTTTATCCAAGTCTGGTAAGTGCTTTCGGTGTGGTAAGTCTGGTCATATTGCTCGTAACTGTAAGGAAGATGATCAAGCAGGAAATGAAAAGCCAACGGTAAGATGTTTTAAGTGTAATGAAATGGGTCATTATGCAGACGAGTGTCCGACAAGGAGCTTGAGTGATGGGAAGCAGTTAGACTACAAGTAGAAAGGGGTGGTAAATCATTTGCAACAACTTCAGCAGATGTTGGGCCATCGAATGAAGTGGTATCAGCTCTAGGGAGCTCAGTATTTTTTGAAGATTGACTTGAGGTCGGGGTACCATCAGTTGAAAGTAAAAGAAGCAGACGTTCCGAAGACTGCGTTCCGTACTAGATATGGCCATTATGAATTTGTAGTTATGCCTTTTGGGTTAACCAATGCACCTGCTGTATTCATGGACCTTATGAATAAAATTTTCCATGAGTTCTTGGATAAGTTTGTGTTTTTGTTTTGAGGTTTGTGAAGAGTTTATGTGTGCCTTGTGATTCACAGTTGAAGAATGAGTTGTTTTTTCATCCTGGAAGTACTAAGATGTACAGAGGTCTGCGGGAGTATTACTGGTGGGATGGAATGAAAAGAGACATTGCTGATTTTACTGTGAAGTGTTTGACATGTCAACAGGTTAAAGCAGAGCAGCAGTTACTGAAAGGGATGCTTCAGCCTTTACCAGTGCCAGAGTGGAAATGGGAAAACATATCCATGGACTTTGTTGTGGGATTACCGAGGACATATCGAGGTAATAATGCAATCTGGGTTATTGTTGATCTCTTGACAAAATCTGCTCATTTCCTTTCTATACGAGATACTTTCTATCTAGATCAACTTTCCCGTTTGTATCTTAAAGAGATAGTCAGGTTACATGGAGTTCCTCTCTCCATTGTATTGGATCGTGAACCCAGGTTTACTTCTAACTTTTTGAAAGGCCTTCAGAAGTCGTTGGGTACTGAATTAAAATTTTAGTACAGCTTTTCATCCTCAATCAGATGGGCAGTCAGAACGAACAATTCAGAAATTGGAGGATATGCTGCGAGCTTGTTCTATGGATTATCAGGGATGTTGGGACCAACATCTTTCTTTGGTTGAGTTTTCATATAATAACAGTTTTCATTCCAGTATACAGATGGCACCATTTCAGGCATTATATGGGAAGCGGTGTCGAACTCCAGCATTTTGGGATGAAGTGGGTGAAAGGAAGCTGATGGGACCAGAATTGGTAGAAGAGATGGAAGAAAAAGTTCAGTTGATTCAGAAGCACATGAGAACAGCTCAGAACAGGCAGAAGAGTTATGCGGATAACCGGAGGAAGGATCTATCTTTCGAGGTAGGTGATCATGTTTTTCTCAAGGTTTCTCCTTGGAAAAGTGTGATGAGATTTGGTAAGAAAGGAAAGTTGAGTCCAAGTTTCATTGGACCATACGAAATTCTGGAGAGAGTTGGATCAGTTGCATACCGAGTGGCTTTACCTCCGAGTTTATCTCAGGTACACAATGTTTTTCACATTTCGATGTTGAGAAAGTATATGCCAGATCCATCTCATGTTTTGAGTCCAGAGGTAGTTCAGCTGGAAGAGAACCTATTTTATGAGGAACAATCGGTCCAGATTCTTGACCACAGGGAGCAAGTGTTACGGAATAAGGTGATTCATCGGGTAAAGGTTTTGTGGAAAACCATGTGATTGAAGAGGCAACGTGGGAATCTGAAAATGCTATGAGGGATAAATACCCCCACTTATTTTGATAAGTGAATAAAATTGCGAGGACGCAATTCCCAAAAGGGGGGAAGGATGTAACATCCCAGGTAAATAAAGAATAAATAATTTTCATATTTATTAATATTTACGAATTAAATATTAATTTTATTTTAAATGGGTTGCTATGTTCGATAGCGTACCCGATACGCAACGATGAGTTTCTTTGAAACTTACGTAGCACACTAGTAATAAAATAATATTATTTTAAATGTTAGCTAACAAGTAGTCGTTGTACTGGCAGTAATGGATAGAAATAACTGAAATATGATAAGATATGTTTTTAAATGTTTATACATTTACCCAATAAAAGATAAAGGCTTAAAATACGGAAAGAGTTCAATTTTAGGGCATATATACTCTAATTTTCACTAAAGGTTCACTTATCACCTTTTAATGGTGAACCTTCATTAAATATAGTTTTGATCACTCTTATACTTTATTTTGGACCAAATATAACTCTTCTTTAGAATCAGGACATCAAAATTTACTTTGTGTAAATTTTTGGTACCTTTCTGATAAAGTTCATTTTTTTTATGAATAGTGTAAAATGTTGTATTTTAATTCAAAACCTCTTTTTAATCTAAATTATTTATATGATTAGATTATTATTTTAATTGGTTTTAAAGTGAAATTAGAAAATATTTTTACCAGTTAATCCAATGGTGGTCATTGGAATCAATTTCACTTTAAAATTGGACTTAAACTAGTGTCAATCTTTTGATACTTATTGTTTCACAAAAACACGCTATTTGTCATGACAGCGGGAATTAATTATTAAATTAATTAATTTGACTTATATGTTTTGAATTTTGTAAAATGGACTTCATTTTTGAATTCGGAATATCAAATATAGCTTAGGGTGAATTTTTGGTAATTTTCTGAAAAACTTCAATTTTTGATGAATAGTGAAACCACTAAGTGGTAATCAAGAAAACTGATTTTTCAGTTAAATGAAAGTTTACCACTAATGTGTATTGAATTTTGAAAATCTGACATACATGGTTGTCATTAAGAAGTAAAATGTGGTTCAATGAGATTAAAATAATTTTTTGGTGAATAGTAACTTTTTTTCATTAATCGCGATTAGAGGTAATTAGTGTAGTTTAAGGTAAAAATGGTATTATAAGAATGTGAAAACACCATGACACTTGTCCTACACCTATTGGGTGAGTCATGGCCGACCAAGACAAGCCATGGGCCAACTTGGGGACCCCATGGAGCCACTTTAGTTGGAAAATGACATTAATATATTTTTATTTAATGTTAAAGTGAAAATGACAGTAACATAAATTGTTTTACTAAAATAATTTTTGAGTGGGGTTATACAAGTCAAAATTTTGATTATAAATAGTCATTGTAAATCTAAAAAGATTTCCTACATCATAGTATTTTTTATAATTTTTAGAAATTAAATAAATTAAATTATATATGACATAATAATGATGCAGCGATGACATCATTATTTGACGATTTAAATACAATGGAAAGATAATGAAAAATATAAAACCTACACATGGGTAAAACCAATTGGATGAGTGGATTTCGAACCCTTATCACCTTATCCACGAATTATATCAATTTGGGACCTTTTAAAATCGAAACACATTTTCAAATAAAGTAATATTTCTTTACTTTCAAAAAGTGCCCCTCCTCTCCTCTTATAAAAGGCCCCCACCTCTACCTCATTTCACACACTTCTCAAGCCTTTGGCTCGGCCAACCCCTGCCCAATTACTCTCTCCACATCCCTCTCCTCATCCTAGAGGATTCCCTTTGGGCAGAATCCTTTCAAAGGAAGCCTTTAGGCTCAAATCAAAAGGGAGTTACACTTTTAAAGGTAATTCATTCTCTCTTGTTCATTTGTTTTATTTTGCTTCTGCAACCCTCTAAACTCTTTTTATTTACATATTTTGTAACAACACCAGTATCTTAAATATACTAGGATGTTGTTATAAGATTTATTTGAGCTACACTCTCACACAACTACATCAAATGGTTAAAGAACATACGGTTTCCGTGGATGGCAAAATTCTGCCTCCCGAAACGATGATTGGTCAATACTAATTTAACACCTTCAAGGGTGGCCATTATAATGTCACTATTTTTATATATGATATATAATATGTTTATGTTTTCTTTAAGCTTCTGTATTTTTCATTTTTGGCATACCTTCATGGTTTCCATTATGGGTAAACACGATATCTTCATTTAAGGAAGTGCGGACTACCGCCCCCTCAAAGTGATGTGATTCGTTAATGCCATATGTGGGACGTGTAAAGGATGGATTTAAAGTTATTATATATGATGTTATACTGGAATTATAATATACCTCTATATAATTATTATTTCATTCCATTAAAGTATGAGATAGAAATGAATGTAGCGTTCATGCGTACGTACGGCTTACCGTCTCCATGAACGGTGCATTTCATTTCTTATCCCCAAATGTAATGTACTATTAAAATTACATGTATATAATGTATATATATAATTAATGATATATCTAAATGATTAATATAATTCTGGAATTAAAATATACATACCTCTCATTTAGTTTTAATTCCACTAATATGACAAAGAAATGAAAGAAGCGTTCATGCGTACGTACGGCTTACCGTCTCCATGAACGGTGCATTTCATTTCTTACCGCTAAATGATTATGTAAAATTATAAATACATGTATATGCTGGATATATATGATACATATTATATCCAAATCGGGAATTTCATTCTGGATATAAAGAACTTTTGACCACATGAACAACATGTAATTGTAAGAAGTCAACTTTCGACTTAAGAACCAAATATTGACAAAACAAAAATTATTAACTTAAATGGTTAAATAATGTTTATAACATGGCAATAAGTGATATAAAAAGAATAATGAACTTTAAAAAGGTTCTTAATCAAGTATAAATTAACTCAAGTTTATTATTCAGGACGTTAATGAACGATCGAGTCAAGTCGGACCCAAGGTAAGGGACTTCGTCTCAATCTCCTTTCATTGAGGCATATTTCGTTTTATACACAACATTCTTTTATACAGTGTATAAACTCCTTTGACTTTTACTTTTATACAAAAGGAATCTATTTCTACGAAGCGTTTTACTAAACGACAAAAAGGAATGTTTTTTTAACGTACGCGGTGACAACGACCTTTTCCGCCGCCGCGAGTATTATTTGATCTTTGGCATTCTCAACAAGCCGTAATGTTTTTAGAATAAAATAAATACCATATACTCTTTTATGTATTTTGGTATTGAAAATGGTTTTGAAAAAGGATTCTATTATGTCAATATATTTATGATATATTGTGATTGAAATGTGGAAATGTTATCATTACTTTATATTGGTTTTATGTTTTATGATTTTATATTGGTACTTGGACATTTTAACGGGTGGTTACGTTATAAACCATATGACGGGTGGTGCCGTGAATACCAGGATGGGTCGTTACGTTATAACCTCCAATGCATTGGGTATGGAAGTCAGCCGTATGGCTATTCCATTAAGTATGTATGGAAATTGGCCGTATGGCTATTCCATTAAGTGATAAGTGTGGAAGTCGACCGTATGGTTATTCCACTTAAGTATGTTTATGTCCCAAGTTACCTTTATATATTCTATGTGTTCTTTATATGGGTTTATGGTAATTCTTTTGGTTACAAAAAGGTAAGTAATGATACTTTATTCAGTGAATATTTTTTTCACTACTTCATGAAGGTGAAGGTATTACTTTGATATAGTATACATGGTTTACTTGATGTTTGAAAAACTAATAGTTTTCATTCTTTTTGTATCCCTTACTGAGCTTTTTATGCTCACCCCAAGTTTTTCGAAATGTTTTTCACAGGACATAAAGTGGAATAAGGTCAAGGATGGGATCAAGGGAATTTCATGCTATCTAAAACATGGAATCTAGACATCTTTCTTTTTAAGAGTTTTTATTTTATGGATACTTAGTATAAGTGTCTACTTTGTAATCTTTTAAGATGTAATAGTTATGTTCTAATTCTCTAAAACTCTAAACCTGAAAAGATCCTCAATGTGAATTATTAATTTAATTCAATATTAAGTAAGGTTTAAGGCTGGGGCCTCATATTTAAGGTTTTAATGGGTTTAGGGTTTTGTACAGTTTTTATGGGATTTAGGGGGTTTTATGGGGTTTTAGGGGTTTTTAGAGGTGTTTCACCCAAAGATCTTGATTGGGGTCAAGAATGAAATGGTTGAGCAAATAATATGAAATATATCTTTTTTCATGTTAAGGAACCACCATAGTCATGTTGTTCACATTGGGTTTCCATTTTTCTTCTAATAAAACAATGTTTGTTTCTTGAATAGTTGATTTATGGGGTTAAATGGTGGGAAATCACTATCACTGGGTAAAAAGGTCTTAATATGTTCTCCAACAGATTTTGTTTGTAGAGATGGAAATGTCCAACGACTCTCATATCCATGATTCATGGAACTACATTCCAAAGTCATACATTCATTGGGTTACATGGCCAACCACATATAAAAACTCACATTAGTCTAGAGGATGGGATGGTGGGATCATCACACACTTTGGGGGGGATTATTTCATGATCTAGGACTCTCTTATATATTTAATATATGTTTCTAAATCAATGGTTCATTCCCAACAATGTTTCTATGGATTTCTCTTAGGTAATCATTGATCACGACTACACATGGGTTCAGAATCATCTATATGTATTTGAGGTTCTCCATAAATGGAGATATCTATATGTATTTATGGTTCTCCATCAATGAAACCTTTTTGAATAAAACAATCATTATTTAGTCATTTATTGAGATTCTATTGGTTTTAAGCCGTGTAATGGGAACTCTATATTTTACCATAATCCATGGGATGAGTGTTTTTTTATGTTGGGATCGAACCCATGAAATGTGTTTCCTACGTATTTTCATAAGAGGAATCATAACCCACATATTTCAGTGTCACTCAACTAGACAAATCCCCTTTTAAGGTTGTGTGATGAGAACCCAACCTGGCAGTTTAACATCATGCGGTACAGTTGTCCATGCGAAGGGTTCCTGGTTAAAGATATTGTAGGACTTTTGTTGAGGTGGCATGCAGATCCCAAAAGAGATGTGGTATCCAGGGTGGATATGAACCTACCAGGAATGTGTCTTAGAGAACATTAGGGTAAATTAGGTGTTGGTTTTGGACCATGTGGAGGTTTCTGCATATCCCAGTTAGTTGGGAATCAAATCCCACTTATTTCACTAAGACTGGGACTTTCACCTCAGAGGAGTCCCAACTAAGGGGTCATGATTGGAGATAACACATATAATATACCTATTTGGGGATGATTCATTAGGAATATGTCCTTTTGATGATTGATTTATGGTTTCAATATTTGTACTGAGTAGGAGGCCCATTCAACATTTGAATTTGGGGATCATATCTATTCAAAAGGTCCATTTTAGGTTGTGAATTACACATTGAAGTTTCCAATTTAGATTGAACTTGGTACTTATATATATTTACAAGTCCCATGTGTGGTTTACGATCATTTAGATGTCATGATTAACACAAACCCTTAATCCCACATGAGTCATTCTTGGTGTGAGAAACAAGAGGATGTAGTGGATCTGAGGATCACGGAACCTACCCTATCCACTGATGTATGGGGTGACGAATCCCAAAGGGTGGGAGAAAGGGATTTGAGTGTGAATGTTTCATATATTGTTTTCATATCTTGGATATTGAAATATTCTGATCTATCCAAATACGTCCCTGTGATAGGTGAAGAGGAGGAAAAGTGGCTCGTACCGCAAAAAAGACTAGGGGATTATCTTAGGAAGAGGGCCCGGAAATTAGTTCTAATGAGAAATTTGATTATACTGGCCCTCATCAAAGAGAAATGACTATAGTTCCTATCAATTCCCAGTATGGTGAGGTTCTTGCGAGCATCATGAGTTCGGAACCCATGTTACCACCAAAATTTAAACTTGGGGATATTCTCTAGGTCTGCCTTTCTATAGAGATTACTCACGTGACTCGACTTGCCGTAGATATGTAATCGTAAAAGGACACACTGATGTGTTTGATGATTTTATCATACTTTTCATTTGTCTTTGGAAGGAGCCTTAGCCTGATGATGTTGGAATGGGTTGTGAGGTGGATAACATGGGGGCTAATGGCACGACATAAGAGGAATATTGTAGATAGAGAGTAAAATTACCTAGGATTCCCCATTTCGGGTAGCATTTTCTTACATGGGATGGGGTTACCTCTACATAGAGTATTTCTATGTGGGTAAGGGCAACTTTTACATGCCATTGTGGTATACAGACCTAGATTTATTCCACATAGTGTGCTGCTTCGTGGGGCCAGGTTCCACCCCCATAGCGTGCCTCTACAAGGGGAAAGGTTCCAACCACATAGCATTTTGTAATAAGGGGACAAGTTCTTCTAAAGTAGAGTTTGGATACACGGGGTAGGGTTCTGCCTGCATATAATTTTTCTATGTAAAATAGTAATTTCCAAAGTTTCTATTGGTTCTTATCCTATGGTAATTATATTCATATAGGGTTTTGGGTCTGCAAACCACCTAATGAATTATTATTTCTTCTTTAATTATTTGTGGCAGGTTTTACCTTTAGGGAATTGTTGAAGATATATAGTTTTCATGGTTCCTTCCTTCAGCTCTCTTCAGTTTCACTTGTCAGAGTGTGGCTTTATGTGTGTTGATCTCTTTGGTTCCCCTCAGGTTCTATTAACAGAGAAGTGGAGGAATTGGATATCGGCATAGATGGTCATTTGTCGTGAGCCTTGTTTTGCTGAATCCCATGGATGATACTCAGCTCATGAACAACTTAGTTAGTGGGGAAATCATTCACTGTTGGGGATATTCATTTGAGTGGGGCGGACGCCACCACCTCAGTCTCACAAATGGATTCATTTCTTTTTTGGGGAGGTGATAGTATTGCCTCTTCCCACGAACTATTTAGTTCACGGGGCATATTCGTTTGAGGGGGTAGGGATAACCACCAACTTCCCACAAACTAGTTCAATTTTTTCCTGGGTGTTGTTCCACCATATTCATCTTGAAAACTATTTTAGTTATTAGGTTCTCCATGAAGGTACAGATAATCATGTGGACTAGCGGTCCACAAATGGATTTTCACTTCGCGACATCACTTCATCCTTTGAGATTTGATCCCATTGAATCATTACTCCTTTAAATATTAGTTCAATTTTTTTATTTTTTTAAAATAAATGGAATTATTATGATATCGTTTTCATATTTTTTATGACCCAAGAAAGGACCCCCATTAGAATGGGTTCTAATTTGGATGAAGAGTAGGCTATTTTGGTGCAGAATCTGTCCAAATTTGAATGAAATATTTGGTAATGCTATGATGTTTTCTTGATCGAAGGGACTCAATGAGCATAGTTTTACTTTTTCTAGGGTGTCATGGAAAACCCTAAAAACTTTTTTTAATTTATTTTATAACCCGGATATTTTTCTATGTCCACATTAATGCGGGCTTAGAGGGTATAACATGACTTTTTCATAGAAAAACCTCCATAGGTTTTTAATATTTCAATATTTATTCCTTTTTAAATTTTTTATTTTTGGATATTTTTCATGTACCTTGAAAATAATATGTTTAGTGAGTTGATACTCAACTTGTACCCAAATTTCCCTTTGTAGGTTTTCAACCAAGTGAGTTTTGTGTCTCTTTTCAGAGAAAATTAAAAGCATTGCAATTTAAAAAAAACTTTACTAATGTTTTATTTTAAATATATTTGACCATGAATTATGGGGTGAGGGCCCCAATAGGTCTCATCTTATGAGAATGTCCCAATATTTTTCATATGTGAAGGAGGAATTTTTAATTACCTTTGTTTTGATGATTTTTTAATCCGAAATAGGATATGGGAAATGGAATTCATTGGGGGCATATAGAGGTAGGAAATTCATCTACTGGGGACATATTTTCCTTTGGATGATGGGGATTTTCGGTGGGAGACTTATGCCTAACCAACAATAGAATATTTTATATTTTCAAAAAAGGATTCCTTAAGATATTGGCCCTCCTCTTTTGATGTCCAGGTAATTTATAAAGTTTTTGATATTTTTTTGTAAGACCATTGCGGGTGTCTTGTCAGGGGAATGATGTCTAAAAACAATAAGGGAATTTGTATCAGATTTTTATGGGGAAACTGATCTAACATGATTTTTTATTTTCTAAATTTAGGTTTAAACAAAGTATTGTTTAACATCTGAGAACTAGGACTTGAGTGGTTCATTTTAATGACTTATTTCATTGATGTTCAAGCCTTTAAATGAAAACCAAAGGGTAAAAAATTAATCCTTTTAATGATTGTCTGACTAGGAATGTTCTGTCATATTTTGGAATGAAGGGGTAAAAGGATGTAAACTCTAATCCCTAGGATTTACAAGTCTAACGAGTGATGTGGGATGTTAGCATCATATTGGAATATGGAGGTAAGAAAATACTCTCTTGAGGAATAATTGTCCTTTTTTGAAAGGTTTTTTGCATTGGTAAAATATGTTGATCCAAAGGGGGTATATTATGCATATTTAAAAAAAGGTTTCATCAGGACACTAGACATTAATTTCTGATGGCCAAATAGGATTATGGGGATTCCGACCATTCTAGAAGTAGAGTTTTGTTTGTGAAAGGATGGTGATTAAACATGATAGGGGTATATTATGCATAGTTAATCAAAGGTGCATTTTTTGAATATTATCTCATCAATGGGGATAAGAACATATTGGACTCTTCTATGTAGATTTATTTCATACATAGGAATATAGGGGGGAACATTGTTTTTTTTGTATGGAAATTTCCCATTCAGGTATGACCCATACAACGGGAAGGGGTAACATTTTCATCTCATGGATGGACACGATATATGAACTTGGGTGTCTCTACCTATCATGTAATGATAGAAATCAATCCATATTTAGTTATTAATACCATTCAGTTTAGCATCATGCAATTAGTACATTGGAAATGCAGTTTAACATCATGTGGTACAAAAAAATCGGGTTCTTGCAATATAAATTCATACGATAAGGAACAGTGTTTATAGAATCCATGATTATCTCGAGGATAATCAGGCCAATATGTTATTACAGGCCTCAAGAGTAAGGGGAAAGAATGTTTAAACCATCATTTTTGGGATTCTCAAATCAGAATAAATGATACATGGCATGGAAGCCATTAGGGAATATAAAGGTAGGAAAAGCCTCTTAAGGGGATGAATATTCCATAGGTTGAAAAGACTATTTTCGAGAAAATTATGCATAGATAATCAAGGAATATTGTGTATAGATAAAAAAACATATCGTTAGGATAGAAACAGCCAACATTCGATGAATGTAGAGGTCAATGAAGATCCAAAATTTTCTAGGTTATAAAGTTTGATGAATGGAAAGGATATGTCTGGGCACCAAATAATTATTTAGATCATGATTTTCCTTGGTGTTGAAAAATCCCAAGATATATCTAACTATTATTTAGGGATAATTTATGTTTTTTAATGGATGTCCGAATGAGGGACCTGAATTTGAAATCTCCTTCATAACTATTCATGCGGGAGACATGATTTTTTTCTGATTGAGACTAGGACACAAGGCCTATGCATCACTACGTATCCTAAAAAGTCTGGAATCAATCCATAAATTGTTCTTGAGAAATGGGATCAATGTGAATATCTAAAGTGAACATAGGGATGAGGGAATTTTTCAATTTTATATCACATATAGTCCTGGGAATGGTTATTTGGGTGTCACTATATATCCTATGAAAAATAATCAATCCATACATAGTTCTTTAAAGACAATTCCTTGCATAGGTTTGGCCCATAAGAGGGGAGGGGAATTTTATTTTTAATTTTTTATGGATGAGTCCAGGGAATAAATTATGGTTGTCACTATGTATCATGTAAATGAAGGAATTATTTCACACATAGTTATAAAGAAATAGATTTCCCATGTGGATCTAGCTCTTATGTATGAATACGAGATTTTTTTCATCTGTGGTATCTAGACAAGGAAATATTATATGGGAATATCTATATTTACTATGTGGATATAAATCAATCCATATGTAGTTTTGTGAAAATTCTCTATGAAGTTATGAACTTTACACCGAGAAAAAGGGGAATTTTTAACTATTTGTTTTGTGTGGAAAGACCAATATGTAAAATCTGGGAGTCTCTATGTATCCAATGTGGACATGAATCAATTCATATGTAATTCTATGATACTATGTTGTCGTTGTATGATGTAGGGGAAATTTCCCCTCTGGAGAGAAAATTGTAGTGATACACAGTTTAGCATCATAGAATGAGGAAATTTATCACACAATTTAACATCATGATATTAGGAAAATTTCTATACAATTTAGCATAATATGGAAAGGATGAAGATTCCATGAAACCAATCATCATGAAGTCAGGAAGTCTGATGTGTAATTACATAAAATACTTCTTCAAGAACCTTTTATTGGTGGGGGACATGGTGATTTGTCCATCAATTGAAATAAATAAATAAGAACCATTAGAGTAGACATTATGTATGGAATATGTTCCATCCCACATTGGATCTAGCTTCATAGGTATTAGTATCATTGGTATATAGAGGACTAAAACCATATCTCATTCTAGGAAAGATCAGAGGTGAACCTTTTTGTTGGAGTATCATGAATTCAGATTTTGTTGAATATCCAAATTGTTTATGGTATGAAATATCTTTCAATTGCATCACACAAATTCATTAAACTATTTCTACGATCTCCCATCTATGTATTTTTTATCACAGATGTAAATTATGAGTGAGGGAAATTTAACTTCCATGGGTAGGATTTTATTTTTCTTGTATACTAATGAGTACAGGGTTTCCTGAGTGGTGGTGTGGGTCGTGGTCTTGTAAGACCATAGATCAAGGAGGATCTTTTCCTACCATGATTTCATATCCTTATCTACCATATTTTGTATTATATTGGATAGGTTTGTGTTGAAGTCCCCTATTTATATGTTATCCATTACATGATACCTAGGAAAGTTGTTGGTCTTAGTACCATACTCTTGATATCATTTTCCCAATTCATAAGAACAAAAATTAGTGCAATTTTCATTAATATTGTACGAGGGGAAAATCTAGTGATAATGATGGGTTTCACGATGCTAAAAATGTTTCTTTCCCCAACCATCTGAGGGGTATGACTTCTAACACTTGTAAAAGATGTCGATTTAAATTAGAATATACTTGAATTGATTGATCCTAATAGGAGGATATGGTCCAACAACATCTATTCCCCATATGGTGAAAGACTAGGAGTACATAGTTGTGTGAGGTAACTCTAGGGTTTGTTGGATAAAATTGGAAAAAACTTGGTAGGAATGTAACATCTTGGTGAATTTAGTGTATTTCTTTATTAGAGCAGGCCACTAGTATCCAATCCTTCAAATTTTTTAGGGATGCTTAATTCCTGACTGGCGAGCTCCACAAGATTTGGAATGGACTTCCTCCATGACAGTAGCAGTATCTTCTCCATCAATGCACTGGAGAGGAACCCCATAGAGGTTTCTTTTATAGGTCTCCTTCTGATGGTTAGTATCTATATATTGAACAAAGATAATTTATCATCTACAAATTTTCCCCCTTTCAGCCTTATCTGGTGGGAGATCTCACTTTTAAAGGTAGTCTATAATGGGTGTAAGATAAATGGTGGCTGGAACATATGGATCTAGTAAGGGGATAATATAATTGATTTCTTCCATGTGGGCCTGAATTAATGGTGAAACAATCTAGTTATGCACAATGATAATGATCGTTTCATCCCTCAATGGATCAACTAGAGTTGTAGATGCCTTTTTCAATGCATCATTTTGGAATTTTGTGATCACGGGACATGATTCAATGTCAGTTATGAAGGGAATCCTATCATTAATCCCTAAACATGGTATAATAAGGGTATTTTCTATTCTTTTTTAATAGCATAATCACCATTGACCCACATGATAACAAGTTCTGAATCTCTTTTTATTTTCAAGTGTTTTACTTGCACTTGATGTGCCAGATCTAACTCTATAGAGAGGGCATGATATTATGCTTCATTATTTGTGAACCCCTATAAAATAAAGAATATTTAAGGTAGGACTTCCATTTCTAATGATATGAGTACAACTCCATGTCCTACTTTGTGGAGATTAGTGTATTTTATCCGTTTTTCTAATAGAGCTTCTATATGCTCTATCAAAATGCATATCTCATATTTGGGGGTCCTAATGAATATATAATACCTCTTAATTGGAAAAATTTACATCCAATGAATTCATTTCTACCAAGGGGTGCTCTACCATAAAATTTTATAACACATATCCTTTAGCAGCTTTATGAGGCGTGAACTGTATGTCAAACTGCTACAAGATTACATACCACCATCATATACATCTAATCAACATTGGATGGAGGAGAATGTAATTCATTAGTTTGTTATGAGATACCAATTAAGATTTATGTTCTATTGATAGGGTCTCAGTTATTGGACTATAAATATTAGATCCAAATAGCTCTTCTCGATATCAAATAAATGTGTCTCAACATCGATCATGCTACGATTTAGATAATAAAAGACGTTTTCACTACCCGCATTGTTCTTATGTGATAGGTAGTCACCTAGAGATTGAACTAGGGTAGTCAACTAAAAAATGAGTGGTATTACTTCAATGGTTGGAACTAGCACTAATGGTATTAATAGATATTTTTGGAGATAGTTGAATGCTTCTTGACAATCATCAGTCTATTGATATACAACCCCCTTTTTCATCAACTTGGTAAAGAGAAAATATTTCTTGTGATTTTTGATATAATTAAACAAATGTAGGATAAATTTCATTGAAGTCCTCTCAAATATGTGTTGTTTCGAGGAGGTTCCCTGCCCTGGATAACCTTTGTCTTCTTGAGGTCAACTTCAATACCACGATGGCGTATAATGAATCCAACAAATTTACATAAGTTATGACCGAAGGAACATTTTAGGGGTTTAATATTCAGGTTGTGTTGTAGTAGTTTACTGAATATGGATGAAAGATCTACTAGATGGTCCAAGAATTATTGTGACATAACACCCAGTTCATAAAAATAACATTCAACAAACATTCCCAGGAAGGGATTCAAAAATCTATTAATGGACCATTGATATGTAGTGATGACATTATACATACTAAAGGGAATCACTCAATAGAAAAATTCTCCTTTGGGAGCGTAAAGTTTTTGGATTATTCATCATATTAGGAAATTTGGTTTTGGTTTTATCATGAATATCCATCCATGAAATCAAGATCCTGATATCCTACAGTTGCATTTATCAGAAGTTCTGTAATCAAGACTGGGAAATCATCTTTCAAATATTAGCAATTGAGATCTATAAAATCGGAAAAAACTATGATTTTTCTAATTCTCTTATTGATTGGGATGATATTTTCTAGCCATATTGGATATTGGACTTCCCAATAATGTTGGCTCATATAATCATTTTAACTTCATCCACAATATTGGATGTATGTGTCGGGTGCATCCTTATGGTATGTTGTTTATAGCCCTGATGATCTTATGGCCAACCTATGTAGTGATTGGCCACCTCAAGATTGTGTCCTAGAATTTATATTTAGTTCAAGGAGAATAAAATTCAATTATTACATAGGAATTAGGTGTATACCTATTTCTCTTCAGAAGAATTGGTTTCACTAATCTATGTGGGTGGTGGATCTTCTTTTGTACCTAGATTTATTTCCCTATATTCATCAATGGTTGTATAGACGCCCACCAATAATGATAGAGGGGAATACCTAAAGTCTTCCTCCTCCTCCTCTTCCTCCTCCTCTTGTTCTTATGGTGAAACAATTCTTGAGATATGTTCTTCGTAGTTTAGAGAAGAAGTTGTATCTTGGTATCTAGAAGATTAAGTGACTTTTTATAATATGTCCAAGAAATGGGGATTTTCTAAAGAAGGTGGAGTGATGTAAAGAGGATTATCTTCTTCGTATTTGGGTGATAATATGTCCTCTCCCACCTGAGTGGTAGAGGCAAGTATTTTCTGGAGGTTTGGGGTTGGACTAAAGGCAGTTCCATCTAAGCATATACCATTATCTAGGGGTTAGCAAATTTTTTGGCACTACTAGCCTCTGGGGTCATGGATAAAATCATGAGTGTGGCTGAATATGCATCAAAATTTGGAATCATACACCCATCATAATTTATGGGAAGTGTTTATTATTAAAAAATCTATTTGAATGGAACTATTGGGATTATTTCAAAACCGTTTGGGGTGGTAACCCAATCAATGCCATCGACCGAGAGTCACTTCCCTTTCCACTCATAGAATCCAAAAATGATATAGTGTGACTCTCATGATTTGAGTGGGGCCTCATCAGTGTCCAATTTCACAGTTTTTCTATAAATGAAATATTTCATGCTCTTATGGTATGATGACAGAATCAATGTGTGTGGATACAACGAGGTCCTTACTATCGGGAAGTTGGAGGTTTTGTTTTTCTGAACCACAAAAAAAAAATTGTGCCTTCTAATAGGTCTATAACAATGTTTTGAGCTTGATTCTTCCTAATATATTCTACTCAAGTTTTTAATATCCTACCAAGGTTGTGGCAGAAGATGTCATGTTATCCTCGTTGAATCCCAACTAATGAAGTTTTCTCACTTGGATGATATTAACTCCATATCCATTATCAATGATGACTTTTTCAGATATCTACAACATTTATTCTACTAGACACATATAATGGCCTATTTTTTCCCAAATAATGAAATATTCATCTTGATCTATGAATATTTAACTATATGAGACTCTTAGTGATTAGCATCCATCTTATAGAATTTAGAGGTGGACACTTCAGCTTCAAACACTTGGGGGATTAGTAAGGATTCTATGAGTGCTTCAAAGAGGTCTTTTGACAAGCTTAGTGTAGTAAATATTGACAGTTTAAGTAGTAATAGGGAAATATAATTCAAGATATCACACTTATGGTTTAATGTCCGATGCTTCGAAACATGGGTATTCACTTTTATAAGGGATTTAGGGTCATGGGTATTGGACGTAGAAAAATTATCCCTCGAGACAGGAGATGGTGGTGTTTCTATGTTTTGCGGGTTGGGTTGGGGAGGCCTTCCTACACACTATGGGAAATAAAACACATGTTACTATCCTGATGAATATTATAGAAGGATCAGTAAAGAGTATCATATAGAATGGTTAGGGAAATTTTCTTATTTCTATTGGATTCACATAAGGGATTTTCCTTGTTTTTCTATAACATTAATAGTTTGGACATGAGTACGTCCAGAAATTTGACTTATATCATGGTTTCACCTTCCCTTGTATCCTAATATCTTGTGTCCTCTTACCCTGGATACTTGATCGGATGTGGGGATCTTCATTTCATCAAAAAACTCATCTCTAGAAGAGTTATCCATTAAATGGATTTCATTAATGGAACCGAAGATCAACTCCTCTTTTGATAACAACTCTTCTAGACTGACTACTTCTGGTGGTGTTGTTTCGAGGGGTGGTTCTCATTGATTAATATATAAGGGAATAAAATATCAGAGTTTCAAATCCTCTATTTTTTTGGTTCAAGTTAATTCTTTACACTTTATCTCTATCTTCCGAGCCAGAATACATTTTATAGGGATGTACTTTGGAGGTTTGTTTCTCTATTGACATTGGATTTGTTACATTGGGAGTGGTTGGGGGAATATTTGGTTATTTAAACTGTTCATGTATGATTCTATGTGATTGGTTGACTATTTCTTGAGTCATAAAACTATTTAAATTCTTCTCCCTTATTATAACAACTTCGTTCTGCTCCTCTCCTTCATTAGGATCGATGGTGGAAACATATTCCACTTGTGTTGGCTGTGGTCCAAGTTTGACAACTCTAAAATCTACCATTTCTTGTTGGAGTCCATTAAAGAAATGATATTCCTAGATGGTGTGTCCCAATATCCATTTAAAGGGATAATAATATGGTTGGTCATCAAGATTGACCCCAACAGACATTTTCGTCTAAAGTAGATGGAGTAAATTGTAGTTCATAGTGTCTATAAAGTATCCATGGACTTGATCATCATGGAACGAGTAAAAAATATTCCTAAATTATTAAAATTTATTACTCCTAGGTTCCCTCTACTCATATTTTCAAGTTAGAGGCGTTAGTTGATTCCCAACAAATGATTCATGATATAGTGTAGGTTTTGGATCCGGAGAAGGTGCAGGGGATGGCTTAAGCATGATGGAGGTCACTTCTGCTTTTCCTTATCTTTTTTTTTTGTGATTTTTTGGGCTACCCATGACTTGAGAATAGTCCATTTTATGGATTCTATATTAATTGGGGAATGGTGGATAAATACTAAAACCCACTTTTACATTTTACCTGGATGATTTGAGTTTATAGATCATCATGGATATTATAGATGCACATAGAAAGAATCTCATCCTGGAAGAGTGGCCATATCAAAGAGGAGGTCAGCCCTTTCTTTTTTGGTTATGTAGTCCGAGACTCTCTCATTAAATTTTTTTGACAGTTAGTGAGGTCAATGATAACTATCATTGGCAGCATTGAGATGAACTAGAAAAGGAACTGCTAATGGAGGTCCCCTAATAACGTTATTGACCGAGGTGGAAAACTGGTGTACCATACAAGGGTTAACCCTTATAGGGTTTGAATGAAGCATATGAGTTTTATTACTTCATTTTTATCTAGGATTCCCATCATGGGATGATAATAATATGAATAATGTGTCATATGTTGTTTCAGGTCCCTTAATCCCTTGAATATTGGGAACAAAGGACTCCTAAAATTTGGTGGTGACAGAGTCTCGCTCACCCAATCAAGGTAAGGTTTATGTTTCCTTTGTACAAGTGTGTACCACTCCTCCATAGATACCAATCATGTTTCTAATTACTTAATGGTATTGATAATACCATTATGTGTGCTCTATTTGACCTTCTATTAGGAATCCACAAAAATGGGAAAGAGTTGACATGATGGTTCTACCAGTACTTGAGGTGGATATCCTACCAGGGTCATCTTTTTAGGATTTTATATCACCCATTATAGTTTCCACTTAGATGGAGGAAAATATTGATATCAGTCTTCGATTGGGTTTAGGTATACTAATGGTATAGGTGTCGTGTTAGGTGGATTTCGGTTACATTCTTCAATTACCAGGATAAACCCTTTTGGTTCAGGTAAACCTGAGAGCAGATCGACGTTGATTTTTCACAACACTTTCATTTCTTCCTCATATAGAGTTAATATTTCATTGAACATAAGGGGATCATTATCACAAAGAAGAGGAAGTAGGTTGTGTGTCAATTTTCAATTATTCTTCTCTCATTTAGGCATTTTAGAAGGAGTTAATGAGGGATTAGATGATGTAGTTCTCAAATTTAGTGCATATCTCTAGTTCTGGGTAAGCACACCTTCATTCTTTGTGTGGATCATATTATAGGTGGAACAATCCCCTCCCTATTCCCATGTTTTTTCATCATTTTTTGTGTGGTCTAAAGGATTAATTTCCAGGATGATCACTGATTCAAAATGCATTCTGGATGGTGTACCAACTTCCAAGAGGTAGGAGAGTTGTTTTTTTTCTTTGTTGTATATTCTCCTTCTATTATGGGATCTCTTTCAGGATTCTTGGTGAAGGTTAACTTAGAGGTAACCTCGATATGAACTTATTTTATGCATCCCTTTTCATGGGATGAGTCATGAAATGGGATAGAATGAGATATCTCTCTATTTTCCTTCCTCCATAAATGAGAATGGACTTATTTCCACTAGGTGTGTGGTTGAGGTAAAAATTCTAGTATCCCTATGGTTTGGGGTTTCTCCCATTATCTAGTTGTTTGACCTCAACCCAAATTTCTTGACCTTAATGGGACTGGGGTCACTATCGCACTATAGAAATTTATGAATCTATTATTTATTTTTTAATATCATGTTTCCCTATTTGAGCATGACACAGATATAGTGCTTGGTCTATAAGTAAGTTATTTGTTTCCAAAATTATTAATAGTTCCTGATGATTGGATTCCCTTATGTGGGAAGCCTTCTGAATATTATGATTTACAGGGTTCATGAGTTTTTTGATGGTATTCTCTCATCAGGCCTAACTCTTTTGAGACTTACTTCAGGCTAGTTCTTGTCGATCTTGTCACCTTCCCTGAGTAGTGAATTCATTTGATTGTTGCCTTATGATAATGACTTTAAAATATGTCATTTACAATAGTATTTAGTGGATGGGTAATGGATTGAAATGTGGAGATCCATGTTACCCCACCGTCGGATATGAACACCAGGTGGGGTGTCGCTGATTAGATGATGAAACTTTTGAAATTCATTGATGAAAGTTAGATGGAGACCTTTATGACACCTATTATATTATAGTCAACGTGAATATATAAGGGCTTCGAAGTTAATTTGACAATGAACATACCACAAATATTTTTACATGGTTGGACAAACCATCATAGGGAATGAAGTTTTCATTTAAGTGGTGGAGTGTTTTCTTCATATTGAGATGAATGTTATGTAGATATTCATCTGACAATGCCATTGGTATGTTGATCTGGGAAGTGAAAGAAAGACAAAACATTACTGTTATATCGTCTCCGACAGATTTTATTATAAAAAAACATATACTTTTGTTCTTATTCATTAAAATCATCAACATGATCATCCCAACATGAACACTTATGGATATTTTCATTTCAATCTGCGTGGTTTATGGGGTTCTCACTAGCATGGGAAGGGTCTAGGGGTGGATCAGAGGAGGTGAGCTGTCATGATCCATCTCCTAGTTAATAAAGGATATATCGTTTCATTTATAGTGTTTCTAATGTATCTGACACCATACTTACAAGCACTACAGCATATGAAAGATTTCATGTATTTGAATCGATAGGGGAGGAAATTACTGATAGAACGAGAAGTCTCTATGGGGAGGAACATTGTAGCACATGATCCTATGAAGAAGAATACAATCATAGCTTGATTTTGTACTGTAGGGAGAATTTTTGTTGCATATACCATCAGGAGGACCATCAGGGAGGATGAATGCAAGGGGAGGACCTTCTTTCTAGAATGAGATGTAACTCTTGGCAGGACCTTCATAGTTACTTCTACAATGAAAATGACTACCATTATATCCTAATTTCTAAAGGATGGGAGAATATATGAAACATATACCTTGGGGAGGACAAATAGGGAAGATGATATAAAGGGGTAGTGCTTCTTATTTTTCGATCATCTAAACATGAGGAGGGATACCATGAAACTCATAAGGAGATAAGCTATCATGATAGATTTTTTCTTGTCCATTATTTAAGTGTTCACGGTACATGATTTAGGGAGGACCTTTAGAGATAATAGTAACAATGTTCCATGGAGGACCTTAAAAACTTCTACTTCTACACCCATAATTTGGTCATGGATTTGTAGGATCCTGAGCCAATAGAGATAAGTATTTAATGGAATTATGAACCCCATATTCTAGTATAGTAGGGTTATAAATATTCTCTTCATTTTCTATCTTCCTTTGGTTTAATTTATTTTTGGAAACTCCATTCTGGGAAATTGGGGGGGGGAAACATCATATATGGGCACCTATTTGAGTGGCTCCCATGGTGCTACTAAGATACTCTAAAGAGCATCTTGAGTTTTAAAAGTGATATATTCCTACCCTGGAGTAGCCACCATTGTGGAATAGTTTACCGTAGTTAGAACGTGTATTTTTTCGAGATCCAGTTGTCCATTTATTGAAAAATATATACAATGACCCTCTTAGAAGGTATTCGTTATGAATGTATTCTCAGGAGTGGCCACCCTATTGTGTGGATTATTCAACCCACATGGGGAGGTAGGTTTTTAGTTCCAATTCATTGAAATTTCAATTGTAATGATAACTTATTGATATTTATAAAGGATATAGTTAGGAATTGATGTATTATCCTCAATCATCGCCTAGATGTGTTAAGAGGTATCTTAGAATGGAATGAGATTATATACCCATTATGATTCCAGAGAAGGAAATTTTTCCTAATCTGGTCCTCCATTTTTTTCTAATGGGTAATGACATTTCTCCCATGTGGGGGAAAAATAACGAGTCTTCCCCTAGTTTATAGCTGGGATATGTTGACTGATTTCTTTTGTTGTCACTGTATTTATTTTCCGAACTAGATATTGTTTGGTAGGAATTTCAGTCTTCTTGTTTTCCAATATATTTTTCTGACAGAGTTTATATGTAGTAAATTTTTTTTAACTCTACTTGTATTTGGTGGACACTGTATTTGAATGGTGGGATTCATATTTTCAATTGGTAATTTTTCGTATATATGTTTTCCATCCACTTTGGATTATGGTATTGGTGTTTTTAGCAATAATTTTATTTTTCTTGTTAGTTTCCATCATATTTGACTGATGGAATTCATGTTCATTGGTAGGGATATGAAACTCCCTATAATTTTCCACCCTTTTTTCATTGAGTGTTTGGAGAGTAATAATAGAAATTTGTGCCTTCTTATAACATGTCATTGTATTTATATGGTGGGATTCAAAATATTGAGCGATAATATAATTCTTCTTAGTGTGTTACACATTATTTTCAAGGATGATTTCTTCCACATGAAAAATAGTGATAACCTTTTCCTAATCACTGGATTTTCACTCTTGGTGGGCATCTTGGGGGACCTGGGTCCATTGTTCTTCACCAGGACTCTCAGGGATATATCTTCCTCAGGGATAGGATATTAGTCCATATAGAATTATTGGGGAGTAATTCCAGCATGGTACCTTGAGTAGGAACCATGATGTATATGTATAAAATCATTGGCTATCACTTCATCATCCTCCCTATGGCAAGGGAGGAACTCATTGTCAAGTTTCTGGTACAAGTTACTAAAACAATTGGAGATGCCTAGTGGAACCACCTGTTTATGGGTCACCAACCATCGTTGGGGAGAAGGTTGACATGGGTTCATAGCCTAGAGGTCCTTCCTAGCTTTCTCTAGGGTAGTGAGAGTACCCCTGTGGTGGTACTCTAGAAACAGTGAATTCAAGACCCAATTTTGATGATGTTGTGTGAACGATAAGGCATCCTCTTCATGGAGGGCCCGACTAGTGCATTGGCATGTGCACATGTATGTGAGAACTTATGGGATTACATTGGATTGAAGAAATCTATGATGAATTCTTGTAGTATATGTGAAAAATATAGACAACAAAACCTTGTAAAAGAAGCATCTCATGTCTACATGTGTAATTGATAATATTGATGGGGACTATTATGTTTGGAATTTAAAATGGGTTAGAAGCAATTTAACACCACTACCTTTGTTGAGGATTCATTTCGACTTCACCATTTTTTCACCATTTAATTTTGACTTGGGGTCTAGAATGAAATGGTATGGAAGAGACTGGGAAATAAATTCTTTTTGTCTTATGGTGGAGGAATTTTAGCATAGTCATTTACATTAGGTACCATTTTGTTTCCACTAAAGGCATGCTTGTGGCCTGAAATATTGATTGTAGGGAGGATAATATTGTGAAATACCTAATGTAGGGTATACGGTCTTTGTATAGTCTCCAATGGGTTTTGTTCATTGGTTTAGAAAAGTTCAACGAATCTTATATCAATGATTCATGTACAGACTTTCCAATAGTTTTTGAACATTGGGTAACATGGCCAATGATACTTTAGAACTCACATTGGTTGAGTGGATGGGAATTCGAGATCATCACAAACTTTTGGGGGGAATTATTTCTTATTCCTAGAGAATCTTATAGATTTAAGATATATTCATGAATCCCTGGTTTGTTCCCAAGAATGTGTTTGTACATTAACCCAAGGTAAGGATTGACCATGACTACATATGGTTTCAGAATCAACTATATGTATATGCAGTTCTATATTAATGTAGATATATGTATGTACCCAATATTCTTCATCAATGTTACCATTTTGTGGAAAAATCAAGGATTACTTGGTCATTTCTTGAGTTGATGCTAGTTTTAAGTATCATAATGGGATCTCTGGAGGTTACTATAATCAAGGGTGGATAAAAGTTGTTTTGATGTTGCGATAGAACTCATTAAATGGGATTCCTGCCTATCCTCGTAAGAGGAATAAAAACCCATTTATTTTAGTGTCACTCAATAGGACAGGTCACCTTTTAAGGTCATGAAACGGGGACCCAACCAGGAGATTTAACTTCATGCAGTATTGATTTCCATGAAAAGGGTTCCTGGTAAATCATGGTGTGGAACCTATGCTACAGTGGCCTATAGATCCCATAAGAGATATGGTCTTTTGGGTGTATATTACCCAACTATGAGTGTGACCTAGAGAACATTATGGTGAATTTCGGTGATGGTTTTGGTCCTCAAGGGGGCTTCCAATGTATCCTATTTAGTTGGGAATCAAAGCCCATATAGTTCACTAAGACTAGGACTTACACCTTAGTGGAGTCCCAACTTAGGGGTCATGATTGGGTCTTACACATGGGAGCTTCCCATTTGGTGTGGCTTCAATAAGTTCCTTTGAAGAATTAAGTATGGTTTTGGGACATATATTTTGTAGGAATCCCATTTGACATTTGAATTTGGTGCTTATATCTATGGATAAGGACAATTTTTTTGGTCCGGGAATATGCATTGAAGCTATCCATTATGATTGAAGTTGGCACTGATATCTATAGAGAAGGTCCATGTGAGATTCAGGATATTGTGGATGTCATGATCACCACTAATATCTAAGCCCATGTGATCCATCCTTAGTGTGAGAAACTAGAGGAAGTAGTGGATCTTAAGATCTCGTGACCCTCCCTATCCGCAGATGGATGGGGTGACAAAGACCTATGTGAGAGAGAAAGGGATTTGAGTGTGCCTATTTCCTCTCTTGTTTTCATATCTCGGATAGTAAAATTTGGTGATATATATGGATATATCGCTCAGAAAGGTGAAGATGAGAAAAAGTTCCACCTATTACAATAATTTATTGGGGATTACCTCAAGAAGAGTTCCCTAAAATTGCTTCTAGGAGAGAAGAAAATTTTCAACACAGGCCCTCATCAAAGGGAAAGGACATTGGTTCATCTCAATTTTCATAATGGTGAGGTTCATGATAGAATCTCAAGGTCAGAACCCACGTTACCATGATAAAGTAAACATGGGGACATTTTGAGGGTCCACATTCCTATAGATATTACCCACTTGACTCCACTTACCACCATTATGTTAACATGAAAGTACATGTTGGTGTGTCTGATGATATTATCATATGTGTCAGTTGTCTTTGGAAGGGGCCTTATCCTGATTTTGTTGGAATTCTTTGTGGAATGGCTAACATGGGGGTGATGACACAATGGAACATGATGATTGGATCTTGATAGTTGAACTTCCTTGGATTCCCTAGTCCACATCACATTTTTCTACATGGGATGGGGTTCCCAACCCATAGCATATTATTATGCATGTAAGGGGAACATCCATGTACAATTGAGGTACATAGAACTAGCTTTGTCTTGTATAAAATGCTTTTTCATGTGGTCAGGTTCCACCTATATAGTGTGCCGCTTTGTGGGTCCATGTTTCAACTGCATAGTATTTTGCTGTATGGGGTCAAGTTCCTACCATGTTGTTCTTGGATACATGGGGCAGGTTTCCACCCATATAGAATTTTTCTATCTAATATTCCTATTTTAATAGGATCCATTAGTTCTCTTACTACATGAATTATTTTCATAGAGGGTTTTGCGTTCTCTTACCACCAAATGACTTATTATTTTTTCCTTAATTCTTTATAGTGGGTTTTAGTTGTAAGGGATCATTGAAGGGCTCTAGTTTTTAAGGTGACTTCTTTAGAATCTCTTATGTTTCATGCATTCAAGTGTGGCTTTACTTGTTTAAATATCTCTGGTTACCCTCAATTTCAATTTATAAAGAAACTAAGGAACTAGATAATGACATAGTATTTCATTTATAGTGGTTTTTGATCCATATTTTGTAGAAGACCAAAGAGGATGCCTAACTCGTGGATGACTTATTCAACGTGGACATAGTTCACAGAATGGGTCGTATCTTGTGGGGGAATATATCATCACTTATATCAAATAAACAACTTCATTTCTTTTATGGAGATCTAATGGTGCCACCTCATCTCATTAATAATTTAGTTCATGTGGGATATTCATTTACGGTAGAGCGGATGGCCACCTCCTTCCTGTAAAAAAGATACGTTTCATTTGCAGGTGAAGGTCCACTATCTTCACACGGAGAACTATTTTAGTTTGAAGGTGCTTTGTGAAGCCACATATCACTACGCAGAGCAGCGGTCCACAAAAAGATTTTATCTTCATATTATTACATCTTCTATTGTGATTTCATCCCTTTGAATCATTATTAATTTGACTCTTCCTCTGATTTTTTATTCCTTTTCCAAATCGATGGTATTATTTTGATCTCTTTTATATAATTTTTAAAAACCTATAGGGGTTTTAATGTCTTTCTAGAGATTTTGGGTGTTTTATGGTATTTATCATTTTTATGGCTTTGGAGGAGATTTTATATTTTTATGTTTTTAGGTTTTTTAGGGTTATTTTTTTTTTAGTGTTTTTCGGGTTTTAAGAAGTTTTAAGGGGTTTTAATTTTTTTAGAAGTTTATTAGTTTAAGGTTTTTTAGGGTGTTACTGTGTTTGGGGTCTTTTAGTTATTTTTTATTTTTTTCATTTTTTTGGTTTTATGGTATATTTATTATTTTTTAGGGCCTTTTAGAGTTTTTAGAGTTTTTTGTGTAGTAAAAGAGTTTAAGAGCTTTTATATTTTTATGTTTTTAGGGTTTTTAGGGTTTTTAGGGGTTTTTGAGGATTTTATAGGTTTATTGACATTTTTTGGGTTAAATACTTTTCAGATTTTCAGGGGTTTTATAGTTTTTCGGTATTTTTAGTTTTGTAATGTTTTAGTGTTTTTAGGAATTTTCGGGTATTATGGTTTTAAGAGGTTTTAAGAGGATTATTGTTTTTAGATGTTTATATTGTTTAGGATTTGGGGGGGGGGTGAATAAATTCATTATTTTAGGTTTTTTAGTGTTTTAGGAATTTTTTGGGGTGGGGTAGGATTTTTTAACATTTTAGGAATTTTTTGGGGTTTTTAATGGTTTTTGATTTTAGGGTTTTTTAGAGATTTTGTATTTTTAGGGGTTTATGGTTTTAGTTTTTATATTTTTTAGTGTTTTTATCATTTTTAGAGTTTTTTGGGGTTTAAATGTTTTTGTTTTAAAAAAATAGTGGTCGTTGAGGTTTTTAGTGTTTTTAGGGTTTCTTAGTGATTTTCAGTTTTATGAATATTTTAGTACATAATGTTTTCATGGATATTATATTTTTTTATTTTTTTTAGGATTTTTAATGTTGTAGAGGTTTTATTGTATTTTATGGTCATTACGGTTTTTTTGGTATTTGGTTATTTTAGGGGTTTTATTGGTTTTATGGTGTTCTTTTGGAGTTTTTATGGTTTTTAGTATTTTAGGGGTTTTTAGGTTTAAGGGGTCTTTTGGTGTTTTTAGGTTCTTTTATGGTATTTGGTTTTTTTGGAATTTTTATAAGTTTTTTGGGCATTTATGTTTTTTTTGGTTTTTTGGGTATATTAGTAATTCTAGGGTTTTTTATGTTTTTATGGTTTTAGGGTATTTTACTAGTTTTGGGTTTTTATTATTTTTAGAATTTTTAGGTTTTCTATTGATTGTTAATGTCTTTTTGGGGATTTTAGGGACTTTAGTGTTTTTATGGTTTTAAGGACTTTTAAGAAATTTGGGTTCATTTAGTGTTTTGATTTTTAGGGTCCTTAAAGGGTGTTATGTGTTTTTAGGGTGATTTAGGGTGTGTAGGGTTTTTAGTGTCCTTTTGGATCTTTTAGGGGTTTTAGGGTTTTTACTATTTTTAGTGTCTTGAATGTTTTTTAGGTTGTTTTCAGTTTTATTTGGTTTTAGGGAACTTTATAGTTACTATGGTTTTTAGAGTTTTTAAGGATTTTAAGTACCTATAGGGGTTTAAATCACTTTTAGGGTTTTGGGAGCCATTTATCATTTTTAGGGGCTTTAGGGTCCTGAAGGTGTTTTAAGAATTTTTACTGTCTTTTATGGTTGTTAGGGAATTTTATGGTCTTTTTTTGTTTTTATGGGTTTTAATGTCTTTTGAGGTTTTAGGGTATTTGGGATCTTTAAGGTTTTTAGTGGTTCTAGGGGGTCTTGTGGTTTTTTTAAGATTTTAAGTGTTATATAGGGTTTTTAGGAGGTTTACAGACTTTTATTTTTCTATTCTTTTTAGGTTTATTTGGTTTAGTATTTTTAGGGACTTTTAGGAGTTTTTAATATTTCAGGGGGGGTGTAAATATTTTTTTTGGGTTTTATGTGTTTTTATGTTTTAGGGGTTTTAGGGTTTTTCTATCATTTATAATTTTTTTGAATTTTTTAATTTTTGGCGATTTTCAGGGTTTTGATATTTTAAGGGTTTATTGGTCTTTTAGGGGTTTTGATGATTTTTAGGGTTTTTAGTGTTTTTATAGGTTTTAATTTTCTTTATCATTTTTAAGGGATTTTAGTGTTTTTATGTTTATTATACTTTTTAAGATTTTATGGGTTTTTATGGATTTAAATGGGTTTTTAATTTTTAGGGATTTATGTTTTTTCGTGTGTTATGATTTGTTAGGTAATTTATTTTTTTAAGTTTTTTAGAGTTTATGGGGTTTCATTTATAAAGTATTTTTAGGTTTTTAGGGTTTTTTATTGTTTTAAGAATTTATGGGTTTTTAGTGTTTTAGGGTTTTTAGATTTTTTATGGGGTTTCAAGTTTTTACAGATTTTTAATGGTTTTTTGAGTTTTAAGGATTTTTAGTTTTTTAGTACTTTCAGGGATTTCAATGAGTTTTTTAATTATTCATATGGTTTGTAGTGTTTTTTTATTTTTTTTATGGTTTTAGGGTTTTATTTTGGGGTTTTTATTATTTTTATGGTTTTTATGTTTTGAAGTGGTTATTTGGGTTTTTACTAAGATTTTAGAATTGTGAGGTTTAAGTTATTTTGGAATATTTTAGTTTTTTAATCAATTTAATTTTTTTGGGTTTTAGATCATTTTACCATTTTTAGTGTGTTTTAACTTGTTTTTGTGATTTTCATGGTTTTAGAGTTTTTGTTGGTTTTAGGGTTTTCAGGTTTTTCATAGGTTTATAAGGTTTTTAGGGTTTTAGGGATTATAGGTTTTTAATGGTTTTTTATGGGTTTTATCATTTTATGGTATTAAAGGGGTTTTAATCATTTTTAAATGATTTTATAGGATATTTATGGTATTTTAGGGTTTTAAGGGTTTTTGGGAACTTTAAGGGGCTTAAGGGTGTTAGGGGTTTTTTGGGTTTTTTGGGTTTTTTGGGTTTTATATTTCTATGGGTTTTAGGGGTTTCAAGATTTTTTAGAGCTTTATAGTTCTACGGTTTTAGGGTTCTTATAGATTATTAGAGTTTTATATGGTTCTTTGGGGTTTTTAGTTGGTTTTTAGTGATTTTAGGGTTTTTAGATTTTTAGGTTTTTAGGTTTATAAAAATATTTTTTTGATTTCAATGGTTCATACAGTTTTGAGAGAAGTTTTTTTTTGGGTTTTTAGGTTTTTTAGAAGTTTTAGTAATTTTCAGGTGTTTATGGGATCTTAAGGGTATTTTAGGGTTTTATTTAGTTTTTTGTGACTTTTATGTGTTTTAGGGGTTTTTATATTCTTTTAGGGATTTCATGGAATTGAGGTTCATTTATGGGGTTTTAGAGATTTTTGGGTTTGGAGGGGTTTTATGGTTTTTGTATTTTTATTTTGTTAGGGGTTTCAAGGTTTTTATAATTTTTTGGTATTTAGTTTATTTATAACTCTTTTTGGTTTGGGGGAGTTTTTCAGGGTTTGAAGGGTTTTTTATATTTTAGTTTTTAGGGGGTTTGGGGTTTTATGGGGTTTTATGGTTTTATAGTTTTTAGGTACTTCTTGGGATACTATATTTTTTTTAGGTTTTTATGGATTTTAGGGTCTTCTAATGTTTTTTTGGTTTTTAGGTAATTTTCGGTGTTTAGGGTTTTATAAGGTTTTTAGAGGTTACTAGGGTTTATGTGGTCTTCCCGGGATTTGGTGAGTTTAGGGGTTTTTTAGCTTTTTATATCCTTTCATAGGTTTTTAGGGGTTTTAGGGGTTTTAGGGGTTTTTAGAATTTTTATATTTTTAGGTATTTCTAGGGTCTTTCATATTTTTTAGTGTTTTAGTGGTTTTAATGTTTTATTACCCTTTACGGTTTTAGGGAACTTATAGGGTTTTTATTGTTTTTAGGGCCCATTATCACCTACGTTTTTGGGTTTTTAGGGGGATCTAGGGGTTTAGTGTTTTTTGGGTGTTTAGTTTTTTTAGATTTTTAGGTCCCTATAGAGGTTTTTAGGGATATTCATTTTTTGAAGGTTTTAGGGGTTTTAATGCCCTTTATGTTTTTTGGATTTTACAGAGTCTCTTAGGATTTTTAATTTGTTTTAATTTGTCTTTTTAGACTTACTTTGTTTTTTATATTTATTTATGGTTGTTTGGGTTTTTTAGGATTTTTTAGGCTTTTAGGGTTGTTTAGGGTGATTTTTGAGTTTTTAGGGTTTTATGGTTTTTGGGAAATTTTAGGGTTTTATTGGTTTTATGGTAGTTTAATGTTTTTAGGGATTTTATAGTCTTTTAAGGTTTTTTAGTTTTTGTAGTGTCTTTTGTGGTTTTAGGGTTCTTAGTGGTTTTATAATTTTTAGGGATTTTTGGGTTTTTAGATTTTTTAGGGTCTATTAGGGGTTTTTGGGTCATTTGGTGGATTTTTTTCTTTTGGTTTTTCGGTGTTTTTAGTGTTTTCAGTGTTTTTATGGTTTTAGGGGTGTATATGGTTTATAGAATTTTTAGGGGTTTAAATTTTTTTTTAATGTTTTCAAGGGTTTTCGGTTGTAAATGATTTAGTGTTTTTAATGCTTAATGGTAATTTTAGGTTTCCTTTAGTGTTTTAGGGGTTTTCATGTTTTAGAGATTTTTTAGTTTCTAATGGTTTATTATGATTTTTAGGGTTTTTTGGATTTTTTTTTAATTTATTAGGGTTTTTAGTGTTTCTAATGTTTTTAGGGATTTTTATTTTTTAGGATTTTTTAGACTTTATTGTTTTTTATTTTATAGCGTTTTATGGTTTTTTGTGTTTTAGGGATGTTTAGAATTTTTAGGTGTTTTAGGATTTTAGGTTGTTTTAGGGTTTTCATGATTTTTTGGGTTTTTAAGGGTTTTGAAAGGGTTTTAGTGTTTTCTTGATGGTTTTAATTGATTTTGTTATTTTATTGTTCTTAAGGTGTTTTAAATATTTTTTAGGGATTTTGGGAGTTTCAGGTTTTTTTGGTTCTATATGGGTTTTCATGTTTTTTTGTCGTAGGGATTTTTTGCATTTTAAGGGTTTATGGGATTTTTAGTGTTTTAGGTTTTTCTGGTTTCTTTTGGGAATTTTTGGTTACTTTTGGTTTTTAAGATTTTATGGGGGTTTTGATTTTTAGGATTTTTAGGTGTTTTAGGGTTTTTAGTATTTTTAATGGATTTAGGGTTTATGGCTGTTTTATAGTTTTTATATTTTAAATGGAGTTTTAATGATTTTAGGTTTTTAGGGTGATCATATTTTGTTAGGGTTTTTAGGTTTATAGGATATTTAGTATTTTTTTAGTGTTTTATGTTTTTTATGATTTTTATGGGTTTTAGGGTCATTTGTGGGGTTTTGGGATTTTTTAGGTTTTGTAGGTTTTTTTGGGTTTTAGGATTTTTAGGGTTTTGGGGGGGTTTGGGGGGTTTTTATGGTGTGTTTTGGAAGTTTTAAGGGTGTTATGTTTTTTAATGGATTTATTGTTTGTTTCTACAGTTTATGGGGTTTTTTGGAATTTTTTATAAATTTTCAGTTCTTTTTTGGGTGTTTTTGGGGTTTTTTTTTAGGGTTTTTTTTTTGGGTGGTTCTTTGGATTCTTCATCATGTTTAAATGTTTTATGGTCTTTTATGGGCTTTCTGAGGGTTATTTGGGACTTTTAGGTTTTTAAGGTTTTTAGGGTTCTTTAGGGGTTTTATTTTTTTCTTGGATTTTTATTACCTTTGTGGGGGTTTTATGAACTTAGGGTTTTTATGGGACTTAAGGTATCATAGTGATTTTAGGTTTTTTAGAGTTTTAAGGCAATTCTATGTTATTTGGGTTTCTAGGTTTTCTTAGCTTATTTAGAGTTATGGGGATTTTAAGTGTTTTTAGGGGTTTTAGGTTTTTTATTGTTTTCTTAGGTTTATTAGGTATTTTGATGGGTTTTCAGGCATTTTAGAATCATTGAGTGGTTTTAGGGATTTTTGGGGGTTAATGAGTTTTTTTAGCGGATTCCTTGTTTGTAGTTGATATTTTGGTTTTTAGTAGTTTATGGTTTCTTATGGTTTTTTATATTTTTTATGTGTTTTCGGTTTTTAGAGTTATTAATGATTTTTAGGGGTTGTAGGGTTGTAGTGTTTTTAAGGGGCATTACGGTATTTATTTTTTTGGGTGTTTATAGAGTTTTTAGATTTTTATGAATTTTTTAGAGTTTTAGGGTCTTTTAGAGCATTAGGGTTTTAGTTTTTATTATGATTTTTCAGTTATTTTCATATTTTTTTTATTTTAAGGGTTTTTTGGGTTTTTAGCAGTTTTAGAGGATTCTGAGGATTTTTGGTCTTTTAAGGGGTTTCACATTTTTTCGGGTATTTTAGGGGTTTTTAGTTGGTTTTATTGTTTTTAGTAATTATTTTGGGGTTTTTGGTTTTTTAGTGTTTTTAGTAATTTTTAGTGTTTTTAGTGTCTTGTTAGGGTTTTTAGTGTTTTAGGGTTTTTATTTTTATTCATGTTTTATTTTTTCCTTTGTGTTTTTTAGGGTTTTTATGGTGTTTATCATTTTTAGTGTTTTATTATGATTTCTTATGGTAATTAGGGTTTTAGGAATTTTTAAGTATTTTTTCAGTTTTTTGGCCTATTAGAATTTTTTAGGGGTGTTAGGAATTTTTATGTATTTTAGGATTTTTATAGAATTTAGGGTTTTTAAGGGATTTAAAGGGTTTTAGGGGGGTGAAAAGTTTTTTAGGGTTTGTATTGAGTTTTAGGGTAAGGAATATGAGAGGGTTGGGCTATTCCCCCCCCAATTTATTAGAAAGAAAAAAATAAGACACAACAGACAAGGGAGGGGAGGGGTCAAATTACCCACACCCAAAAGCCCCTTACAACCCAGGACAAAAAAAGAAAACAAAGAAAGAAAAAGACTCAAAAACCAGACAGAACAACGGCATCATCATGTCACATCCATCTAGTACCAGCATCCAGCAGCACCACATCCAATCATCATAGCCACACAGTAGCAGCAACACGTCCAAACCAACCAGCCCCAGTAACCAATAGCACCAAATTCGACATCACAACCAGCAGCATCAAACCACAGCACAAGCACCGCAACCAAACGCAGCCATCCTCACCTCCCAGCAAACAACAACCAGCAACTAGCAGCACAACAAAAAACTCATCAACAGCAGCAGCAGATAACCAAGAAACCACAAGCATCAGCCCCTAATTCACATTCAACAACTAGTAAAAAATGCAACCTTCCCCCAAATAGCCTACATTCACACCCTTTCCAGCAACCAGCATGTCCTCCCCAATATAGTCAAACTCATGATCCAACAGCAACAATAATTCACAAACAAACCAAGCATCATCACCACAACAGCCAATAAGAACACATAAAGCACCTCCAGAGTCCAAGATAGCATCCAAAAAATAGCAGAAATCCAGGAGATTGACAGCAGCATGAAAGGAAGTGAGTTGGAAATGAACCTGTATCTTTGCATAAATCGTGAATTTCCCGAATCCAAGCCACTATGTCCCTCTTATCATCCGCCAGAGACCGCCACTGAGCCAAAATAACAAGAAAAGCCACCACAGACCTCCCGAACACTGGTTTTGAGGGGCTGCAAGATCAAAGACAAGGAAGGGCCAGACACAAACCTTTCCTCCCTAATCGAGGACCTCCACTGTCAGATCCGCAGATCTTGAAACCCTAGAGGCAGATTCCAGATCTGTCGCGCCCACACCACATTGCTGCATCTTCGGTACTAACCATTGACCAACAGATCTGGGGGCCCACCCCACCAAGCCAAGAATACCACCAATAAGCTGAATAAAAACCTTTTGACACCACCATATATGCCGAGACGAGTCACTGCCGCAACTGAAGCACCAGAAATGTCCCACTACCGAAGAGTCCTTGTCTACAGCTGATACCCTTTCAACCGTTAACTCGACTGTGGAAGCCCCATATCCATGCACCTGAGACAGCACAACCATCCTCGAAACCTTCCTCCATAGAGCCGAAATCCAACACCAAAAGGTCGCGCTGGAGACTCTCGGGAGAAACTCAGCACCGAAGAGTCACTGCAAAAAAATCTAAACCTTGATAGGATCTGAATCCGAATACTCAAAAGTCACTGCTCGGGAAAGATGAAGCCACCGAAGATAGGAATCCACCACCGCCTTGTAGCTAGAGAGCGCATCCAAAGCACACAGATGTCGAGATCTCCATCCACAAGCAGGAATGGATGAAGATGTAGCACCGAATCCCAAATAGCAATCTAGGAGAAACCCTTGATGAAGCATCGATCGGGAGAGAGTTCCAGGAGAGTGTGCCACTATCTATTCTAGTTAGTTTTAGGGATTTTACTTTATTTTAGGGATCTTAATGATTTTAGGGTTTTTGGGGATTTTAGTGGGTTTTATGTTTTTATATCATTTTTCAGATTTTTTGGTGTTCTAGGATGTTTTTGGGGGTTTCATGGTGTTTTATGTGTTACTAGTGTTTTTTTTGGGTTTTTGGGTTTTAGGGATTTTTAATATTTTTTAGGGTGTTTAAGGGTTTTTGGGTATTTTATGGTTTTTATAAGTATTTTTAGCATTTTGTATTGGTTTTAATAGTTTTTGTGTATTATGTTATTAATAAAGTGGTTTTTTTTGAAATTTATTGTTTTAAAATGGATTTAGGGTCTTTTAAGCATGTTTTTGGATTTCTAGGTGTTTCGGGTTTTGTATGAGTGTAGGGGTTTTTAGAGTTTTGTAGTGTTTTTGGGATTATAATTTTTTTAGTGTCTATAGTGGTTTGGGGGTTTTATGATCTTTTATGGGTTTAATGGTGTTCTAGGGTCATATGGGTTTTTTAGGTTATTAATATTTTTAGGGTTTTAGGAGTTTTCTCTATTTTTGTGAGGTTTTAGTTATTTTTAGGGGTTTTAGGGGATTTTATGTTTTTACGGATTTATGGATGTTTTAGAGATTTTTGGGGCTCATTTGGAATTTTAGGTCTTTAGGGTTTTTAAGTTATTTAAAATAATTTTAAGGTATTTTGGATTATTTTGGAATTTTATGTGTTTTTTCCTGGTTTTTTATGATTTTCATGTTTTTAAGGATGTTTTTCTGTTTTTTTTATTTTTAGGTTTATTATTGGTGTTATGGTTGTTAGTAATTTTTCAGGTTTTTAATGTTTCCCAGCAATTTTTAATTTTTTATCATTTTTTTTGGTTTTTATGGTATTTAGGTTATTTTATTGTTTTAATGATTTTTGGATTTAGTGTTTTTAAATTCATTTTTGATTTTTAGGATTTTTTTCAAACTTTTAGGGTTTTATGGTCAAAATGTGTTGAAGGGTTTTCTTAGCTTTTTATGATTTTAATGGTTTTTAGGAGTTTCAAGGTTTTAGGGATTATATATGTTTTTTTTGGTTTTTTATGGTTTTTTGATTTTTATGGGTTTTAAGGGTTTTGTGGGTTTTAGTGTTTTAGGTTTTTTATGAGTTGTATGGTATTTTATGGGGTTTAAAGGTTTTTTTTGGGTTTTGGGGTATTTTTGGTTTTTAATGGTTTTTTATGTTTTTTAGAATTATTATGATCATTACCGGTTTTTTGGTATTTTTAAGGGTTTTATGGTCTTAAATATTTTCATAGGGTTTTAAATAATTTTATTGGTTTTTATGGGATTTTGGTTTTTTTAATTTTTAGGGATTTGATGGTTTTAAATGATTTATAGTTTTTTTGGGTTTGTTAGGATTTTATATAAGGTTTTATGTTTTTAAGTATTTTATGGGTTTTTGGGGTTTTTGGGAATTTAATAATTTTAATTATTTTTATTGGGTTTATGGATTTAATTAGTTTTTAGGTTTTGAGGGGTTTTGTATTGTTTTAGGGGGTTTCAGGGTTTTTATGGTTTTCAAGATATTTAGAGTTTTGCATTTTTTGTTTCCTTTTAGGTTTTTATGGGGTTTTTAGGTATTTTATGGTTTCGGGTGTTTTTAAGGGTTTTAGTGTTCTGGGGATTATGAATTTAAGGATTTTTGGGGTATTTTGTTTTTTTTGTGTTTTACGGTTTTTCAGGGTTTTGGGGGGTTTTTGGGTTTTTTGGGTATTAAGAGTTTTTAGGGTTTTAAGGTATTTTAAGGCTTCTATTGGTACTTTTAGGTCTTTTTATTATTTTAAAGAGATTTGGAGGGGTTTAGGGTTTTTAGTATTCCTTAGGGTTTTTAGGGGTTTTTAGGGGTTTTTAGGATTTTTATTGGTTTTTATGACATTTCCGGGTTTTGGGGTTTTAGGACATTTTAAGGTTTTATGGGGTTTATAGTTTATTTAGGGTTTTTATGGTTTTAAGGGGTTTAGTGGAATATTTTAGCTGTTTTTATTTTTTTAATAAAAATTATGATTTTAATGAATTTTAGGGTTTTTAGGGATTTTTTTAATGGTTTTAGGTGTTTTAACATTTTTGTGTTTTAAAGGTTTCTTAGGTTTTTATGGGTTTGTGGGTTTGTGGGTTTTTTAGAATTTTTAGGGTGTTTAATGTTTTTATGGACTTTTATGGTTTTTCTAGGGCTTTATTTTTTAAGGTCTTTAAACAGTTTTATATTTTTTAGGGCCTTTAACGGGATTTTAGGGTTTTAGGGTCTTTTAGAGGGTTTTATGGTTTTAGTTTTTTAGGGAATTTAGAATTTTTTAGGAATGTTTAGATTTTTGGGGTTTTTTGGGTTTTCGGATCTTTTAAGGTTTTGAATATTTTTTAGGGTTTCAGTCATTTCATGGATTTGATGGGATTTTAGGGTTTTTAGATGTTTTTAATGGACTTTGGAGGGGGGGTAAAGGGGGTTTAGGGGTTTAGGGTTTTTTGGATTGTTTTAGTGGTGATTAGTATTTTTAGGATTTTTAAGGTTTTGAAAGGTTTTTAGAATTTTTTTTATAGTTTATAAAGAGTTTAGAGATTTTTTAGGGGTTTTGGGGGGTTTAATGGGTTTTAGGGTTTTTTTTTTGGTTTTTTGGGTTTTTAAGGTTTTGAGGGGGGGGGGGTTGATTTTTAGGGGCTTAAAGGGTTTTTAATATTTTTTTATTTTGTTCGGGTTTTTGAAGTGGTTTTAGGGGTTTTAGGGTTTTCAATGTATTTATATGCATTTTATGTTATTATGGTATTTAAGGTCTTTTAGGGTTTTACGATATTTTAGGGGTTCATTGTTTTTATGGTTTACAAGGATTTTAGTTTATTATTGGTTTTTACGATTTCTTGGGGTTTGTGGGTTTTTTCGTGTTTTTAGGATTATTATTGGTTTTTAGTTTTTTTAGATATTTGACGGTTCTATGGGTTTTAGGGGTTTTTTTAGGTTTTTTAATTTTTTTATGATTTCTATGGTTTTTAATAATTTTAGATTTTTTATGGTTCTTAGGGTTTTTTAAGGATTCTATGGGATTTAGGATTCTTTTTTGGTTTTAAGAGTTTTATATGGTTTAGGAGTTCAGAGTCAATGTAGGGTTTTAGAAGTTGTATCATTTTAGGGGGTTTTAGGGTCTTTATAAGGGATTTAGGGAATTAGGGGTTTTAATTATATTTAGGTGTTTTAATGTTTTTGGGTTTTTAGGATTTTTAGGGAATTAAGAGATTTATTATGTTATTTTAGTTAATTTCAGCGTTTTTTAGGATATTTACGGTTTTTTTATTTTTGTGACTTTTGTGGGGTTTTATTGTTTTCTATGTTTTTATTGGTTTTAATGTCATTTAGGGTTTTAATTGGAATTTATATTTTTTAGAGTTTTATGGGATTGTACGATTCCATTATGTTATTTTATGATTTTAGGGTTTTTTCATATATACTAAGGTTCTTTTATGGGTTTTTATGGTTTTTTGGTTCTTTGACTGTTTTTAGGGTTTTTATGGTATCTAGGGTTTTGGGGGTTTTCTTGTATATTTGTTTTTTGTGTTTTTAAGGTATTTAAGGTTTTTTAGGGTTTTTTGAGGTTTTAGGGTGTTTAGAGTTTGTTTACGATTTTTTGTGATTTTAGGGGTTTTAGGGTCTTTTAGGGGATTAGGGTTTTAGGTTTTTAAGGGTCTTATAGTTTATTAAGTATTAGGGTATTTTTAGGATATTTAGGGTCTATTTGGGGTTTTTAGGGGTTTTTAGGTTTAAAAGGTTTTTATGTTTTCATGGTTTTTTGGGTATTAGAATGTTATTAGAGTTTTTAGTGTCTTTTTCTATTTTTTATGATCATTTAGGGTGTTTTATGTTTTTATGGCTTTATATGGTTTATATGTTTTTAGGAGTTTTGTGGATTTTTATGGTTTTAGTGGGTTTTAGGTATTTTCATGGTATTAAGGGATTTTAGGGTTTTTATGGGTTTTAAAGGGATTATAGTGTTTTTATGGTTTTAATGTTTTTATGTTTTTATAGGTTTCTAAGGTTTTTAAGGTTTTTTGGGTTGTAGGGGTTTTTATGTTTATAGAAATTTTTAGGGGTTTTTAGGAATTTTTATGGGTTTTAGGGTTTATAGAGCATTAGGGTTTCTGTAGTTTTTATTGTATTTTAAGGCCTTTTGGGATTTTAGGGTCTTTTAGGTGTTTTAGGGACTATTAATGGGTTTTAATGTTTCTTTGGGTATTTAGGGTATTTAGGGTTTTTATGTTTTTTATGTGTTTTAGGGTTTTTTTATATTTTAATAGTTTTTATGGATTTTTTTGTTTTTATGGTTTTTAGTGGTTTGAGTGATTTTATGGGTTTCAATGGGTTTTAATGGGTTTTAAGGTTTCTTAGGGTTTTGGGTATTTCTATAGTGTATCATGACTTTTTTAACAATTAGGTTCTTTTAGGTTTCTTAAGGTCTTAGGGGTTGTTGGGTATTTTTGGTTTTTTAGTCGTTTTATCATTTTTGAGGGGTTTTAGGTGTTTTATTGGTTTTAAGGGTTTTAGTTGTTTTATAGTTATATAGGGATCTAAAGATATTTTTCTTGTTTTATTATGTTTTTAGGGACTTTTAAGGAGTCTTGGGGTCCTTTAGGGTTTTATGGGTTTTTATTGTTTTTATGGTTTTGGGGTTTTGTGTCTTTTTATGTTTTTTTGGTCATTTCAGTGTTTTAGGGTTTTCAAGGTTTAATTATATATTTTAGAGTTTTTATGGGGTTTATGGTTTTTTTGGTGGTTTTGGGGTTTTAGTAATTTTTAGGTTGTGTATGGGTTTTAAGGTTTTAAATATTGTTTAGGTTTTTGTTGTTTTTTAGGGGTTTATTATTTTTAGGGGTTTAGGGGTTTAAAAGGTTTTAATTTTTTTGAACTATTTTTAGGGTGTTTTGTGTTTTTGGGTTCTATGTTCTTATTTGGGGTTTTAGGGTTTTAGGGCCTTTTATAGAGTTTTATGGCCTTTTAGGGGATTTTAGGGGGGGTTTACGGTATTTTAGGAATTTAGTTTATTTTATGTGTTTTGGGTTTTTATTGAGTTTTACGTGATTTTTAGGGTATTTAGAGGATTTTAGTAATTTTTTAGCGTTTTATTGTATTTTATGGGTTTTTAGGGTTATTTGGGTTTTTAGGGTTTTTTGGAGTGTAGGGTTTAGGGTTTAGGGTGTTGAATATATGATTTAGGGTGTAGTGAATTGGGATTAGGTGTAGGTTATAGGGTTTTGGGTGTCGGGTTTAGTGTTAATGTTTTAAGGTGTGGGGTTTTGTGTAAAGGTGTAGGTTTTAGGTTTTATAATGTATAGTATATGGTGTGGTTATATGGATTTTTTTTGTGTTTTTATAGATTTTAGGTTTTCAAGGGGTTTTAATGGTTTTTTTGCAGTTTTAAGTATTTTAGTAATTTTTATTCATTTTTAGGGTTTTAGGGTTATTATGGGGGTTTTGGGATTTTTTTATTTTTGGGGGTTTTTGGGATTTAAAGTTATTTTAATTGATTTAGGTTTTCAAGGTGTTTTTAAGGGTATTAGGTGTTTTATTGAATTTTTTTTGGTTTTTTGGGGTTTTTATAGTGTTGAGGGGTTTTAGGGGGATTTAGTGTTAGGTGTTTTAGGGTTTTTTGGTTTTTTAGTTTTTTGGGTTTCTTGGGATTTCATTGTTTTTAGGTGTTTTAGCGATTTTTGTATTTTTTTAATGTTTTTATTGGATTTTATGGGTTCTTATGTTATTTTGGTTTTTAATAATTTTATGTTTTTTTATTTTAATTATTTTTAGGAGTCTTAATGGGTTCTATTTCATAATTTGTTTTTAGTGTTTTTTTAGTGTTTTTGGGGTTTTAGTATTTTAGGGGTTTTAAGGTTATTTTATGGTATTTTAGATCTTTTAATGTATTTTAGGGTTATTTTGGTCTTTATGGGTTTTATGGGTTTTTTAGTGTTTTAGGTATTTGAGGTTTAGGTGGTTTAATTTTTTTAATTATTTTCATAGTTTTATGATTTTTAAGGGTTTTGGGGATTTTGAGGGTTATTTTAGAGGGTTTTAGGTGTTATCAATCTTTTAGTGTTATTAGGGTTCTTTCAGGTATTTTAACACTCTTTTATGGTTCTGTAGTGTTTTTAGGATTTTAAGGTTTTCATTGATTTTGTGGTTTGTTAGGGTTTTGTATGGTTTTTTATGGTTTAGGGTTTCTAGAGTTTTTATGGGTTTCTAAGTGTTTTTATATTTTTTTAGGGTTTTAATGTTGTCAGGGTTTCATTATAGTTTCATGGGTTTTTATGGGTTTTATGGTATAAGAGATTTATGGTTTTGTATTTTTTTTGTAGTCGTAATAGGGTTTTAGGGTTTTTAGGGATTTTAGGGTGTTTAGGTTTTTAGTTATTTTTAGATTTTTTAGGTTTTTAGGTTTTTGTAGTTTTTATGTACTTTAGGGTTTTTAAATTTTTTAATGTTTTAGGTTATTATAGGATGTTTAAAATATTATAGAGGTTTTCATGATTTTAATGGTTTTAGTGGTTTCATAGGTTTTCTGGTTATCTTATGGTTTTTAGGGTTTTTGGGTCTTTATGGTTTTTGGGACTTTATGGTTTAAAGGGTTCAAAGTGTTTTTATGAGTTTTTAATGGTTTTACAGTTTTTAAGATTGCGGGGGGGGGGGTTATGAATTTTTGGGTTTTTAGGGTTTTAAAAAAATCTTGGGGGTTTTATTACATTTAATAATTTAGGGGTTTTATGGGTTTTATGGGTTTTATGGTTTTTATGTGTGTTTTAGGGTTTTATTGTAATTTTAGTGTTTATAGGGTTTTTAGTGGGTTTTAGAGGTTTTCATTATTTTATTCATTTTTAGGGATTTCTAGGGATTTTAAAAAAAAATTAGAGAGTTTTCAGTGTTTTAGTTGTTTGTTTGTTGTTTTTTTTGTTTTTTTTAGGGTTTTTAGGTGTTTAGAATTTTTTAAAGGTTTGGTTTTTAAATATTGTAAGGGCTTTTATAGAATTTAGGGCTCTTATGGTTTTTTAGGGTTTTTGGGTTTTTAGAGTTCAACGTTTTTATGTTTTTTAGGTTTTAGAGATTTTAAGGGGTTCTAAGTCTTTTGTGGTTTTATTGTTTTAGGAATTTTTCATGGTTTTTAGGTTTTTTTTCTTGGTTTTCTAGTTTTTAGGGTTTTATCTATTTTTAGGTTTTTTAGGGATTTTATTATTTATATGGTTTTCTGACGGTTATTAGAATTTTATATTTTTTAAGTATTCTTTTGGGTATTTAGATTTCTTTAGGATTTTTTGGGGTTTATGATCTCTTTAGGAATTTTATAGAGTTTTTTGGGTTATGTATGTTTTTTATGGTTTTAGGTATTTTTCATATTTTTAGGGTCTTTTAGGATTTCTAGGGTTGTTTCATGTTTTTTAGGGTTTTAGGGGTTCTTTGGGTTTTTAGCAGTCTTAGGGTTTTAAAGAATTTTTTTAGTTTTTAGGGGTTTTATGGTGTTTAAGGGCAAGGAAGGCTCGGGTCTAGACTATTCCTTGAACCCACCCAAAATTTATTAAAAAAGACACAAAGACACTGCAGACAAGGGTGGGGAGGGATCAACTGATCCACACTCAAAACCCCTTACGACCTCAGCCCGAAGGTCCCAAAAAGAAAGGATGGAAAAAACAAAAAGCAAGAACGACACGCCAAAAATGTCCAAAATGAAAGGCACACAAGGGGAGGATCAGCCAATGTCACCACCAAAATCATCCAGCTCCGCACCACAATACCCCGTGCCCAGACCAAATTCATCACCCACATCAGCAAGACTGAAATCGGACTCAGCATCCAAGTCTATTGAATCCCATCCAGACTCAAAATCCTCTTGCATGCCATGCCTGGATAGCAGCTTCATCCTAGCCTTCTCTTGCTCAGCAGAAATTGAAATCCCCTCCCACTTATTAACTTTTATATTAAGTCTGATAGCTCTTCAAGAGGCCCTAGTTGCCATGGGACGTGAGAGGGCAGAATAACCCCTCCTCCATCTTCTCCTTGGAGGGGAGGAAGTGGATCCAGCTTCAACACTTGACTTCGCACAAGTGACTCCATCGCTGACAGCCGATGGTGCCTTCCCTTTCTTACATTCTGATCCAGGAGTTTCTTCACCTCCTCAAGTTCTTTCCTCCTTTGACCTGACCATAGCATCGTTTATCTGGAAATCGGCCTCAGCAAACCTCTCTCCAAGCCTCTTAGCTTCATCCCCAAGCGGGAACCTTTACCATTCAACCCACACCATCTCATGCAACTGCACACAATGATCATTATAAAAGGGAACACCATGGAGGACCATGTCCCTCTGTAGGTTCATGGACATATCACCAGCATCGCCAGCATTCCCCGGAAGAGGGATCAAAATCTGAGCACTGGGAAGATCCTCAGCACCGCTAGTTCTGTCTGTGGGAGGAGATAACCTAGGCTCCATGTCAGGTCCCCCCCCCCCCACGTCGGGACACTCGGAAAGAACCAGAGGGGAATCACGCCAATTAGCGTATTGCACCCTGGGGTCCAGGTCTCCTCTTCTGCCATAGACCTTTCCTCCTCAACTGAAGACATAATACATTCATCCCCAGTCCTCAGGCCCTGAGCAACCACTTCCTCCTTCATGACATCTGCCACAAACACATCCACCGCTGTGGGCTCATCCAGGACTGCAACCTAGAAATTTGGAGCAGTCGCAGCGACATTAACTGCTAAAAAGGATCCATTGGAGATCTCATTATCCTTCAACCCAACTATATCATCTCATCCCAGATCCAGAGCACAGGGGTCCTCAATATGATCATTCCCTTTCTAGATGCCCATCACAGCAGCCTTCCCTAAATCTGGATGCCTCCTAGGGGAGTCACCACACCCATGAACGCCTTCAGCAGAAACCCGAATATCTCTCTCTTCCAGAAGCACTTCCCCCTCATCAGCATCTCCCGAAACACAAGCACCTACAGCCATACTTACAATGAAGCCACCCAAATCCATCAGGGAAACCTCAAAATCCCATCCAGCCAGAAAAGCAGATGAGCAAGGGACATCAGCAACCAAAGGTTGGGAGGACTCATCCACCCCTGTTGTCCCCTTCACCTCCACCAGAGGGAGGATGCTCTCACCGTAAGACATGCGATCCAGAAAACCACCACCCCTGAGAGGGATAGAACATCCTCTAGATTGGTCATTGTGCCCAAAGTTCCAACAAGAAGATCATAACACCGACCATTGATCAGAAATAACAGGTTGTATCCACCTGAGTTCTTCCCCCACCGCAACCCAGACAACATCCACAGGAGTCTTCGAAGCATCAACTTCAACAAAGGCCCTTGGGACAACCAGATGACAGAGGTCCGTAATCTTACTATCCACACAAAGGAACCTCCCCACCAAATTCCCATGCATCTAAATAATAGAGATATTTTGAAAGGGAAGGGGAAGTTCAGGAAATCTCACCCACGTAGCAACAATCGGGGAACTCTGCTTCATATGAAAGTCAATGCTCCACTGAAAAAGGGATAAACGAGAGCCATTGCACGACAGAGGAGTCATCGACCAGGAAAGGTCCAGGTCTTCCTCTGAGGCAAATTGAATCATGATGTAGGAGATATCGATCAGGACCACAATCTCCCGAGACCTAAGATTCCAAAAAGCTGAAACGAACCTATCAAAAGTGACCACCGGGGGTCGCCGCATTAGGAAGCTTGAAACCAGAGTCAGTCGGTGTAGTTCCAAAGCCTCAGTGAACTCACGAATCGAGAGGGGAAGCTGCGGAAAACATTTGAAGAACTTCGGATCCTTTGGGAAAATCACCATTTTTGGGAAAGATGGTATCAATTCAAGAGAAGAGAGTGACGAAAAAAGAAAATTCCTCTGAGTGAGGGTCCTCCCCCGCAGAGTGTGGAGGAGGTGCGTCATTTTCCATCGTCTTCAACCTGGGTGGAAGCCGCCATCGCGAAGGAGCCAAATCTCCAGAATCACCAGAGCCACCCATGCCGCCATCTCCTCATGGTGTTTAAGGGAATTAAAGGGTCTTTGGGGGTTTTATCCAATGTGTATGTTTTTAGGTTTTCTAGTATCTTTTAATGACTTAGAGTTTTAACAGTCTTTTGGGGTTTTTAGGATCTTTGGGATCTTTTGAGAGTTCTTAAGTATTTTTAGGGGTTTTCTATTTTTTAGGGTTTTGGGTTTTTAAAGTTATTAAGGGTTTTTAATGGTTTTAGGGGTATTTAGGGGTTTATAGTGTCTTTGGGATTTTTATATATTATCAAGGGTTTATGTTTTTTAGATTTTTCGAGCCAATTATGGCTTTTTATTGGTTTAATGGTTGTGGGGGGGGGGGTAGGTGTTTTAGGATTTTCAGAGTTTTTAGTGTTTTTAAGGATTTAGGGGTACTTTCTGGTTTTTGGTGTTTTAAAGGTTATTTAGTGGTTTATAGTTTCAGGGGTTTGCGGGTTTTTATGGGTTTTATAGTTTTTTGAGTATTTTTAAGGTTTTTATAGAATTTTAGTATTTTATGGGTTTTATGGGGTTTTATGGGTTTTTATGGGTTTTTATGTTTTTTATGGTTTTTATAATTTTTTAGGTTTTATTTTTTTTATTACTTTTAGGGGTTGGGGGTCAGCATTTTCAGGGGTTTTGGGGTCTTTAGGGTTTATTAGTGATTTTTGGGATATTTGGGTTTTTATGATTTTTAAATTTCTTAATTTTTTTCTGGATTTTATTGATTTTTTTTTGGGTTTTTAGAGTTTTTTATGTTTTTCATGGTTTTAGGGTTTTAATATTTTTTAGGGTTTTTATGTGTTTTAGGGTGGTTTATGGTTTTTAGGGGTTTTTATACAATTTTTAGGGTCTTTAAATGGATGTAATAATTTTTAATAGTTTTTGGGGGTTTTTTGGTTTTTAAGGTCCATTTACAGATTTGAGTGTACTTTATGTTTTTTGTGTTTGTATGTTTTTATAGGGTTTTAATTATTTTTTTAGATTTTTTTTATGGTTTTTGTGTTGTTTTTGGGTTTTAGGGTTTTTATAATCTTTTGGGGTGTTTTTGGGTCTTTTATGGTATTTTATCATTTTTAGGATTTCAAAGATCATTTAGGGTATTTCTAGTTCTATAGGGATGTTTTAGGGTTTTATATTTTTTAGGGGTTTTGGGGTTTTTTTATGTTTTTTATAAAAAAAATTATTTTTATGTTTTGGGGGGGGGGGTTTAATGGGTTTTAGTTGTTTTAATGATTTTTTAATTTCTTTATGGGTTTTTAATATTTTAAGGTTTTCAGGGTTTTCTAAGGGTTTAAAATTTGAATGACTTTAGCTATTTTTTGGTTCTTTTGGTATTTTAATAGATTTTATGGGTTTTATTTCTTTAATGTGGTTTTGGGTTTGTGGGATTTTAATGATTTTTAGGGGTTTTATAGTTTTCGTGTTTTTGTGTTTTAAGGTTACTTTTTTTTTTGTTTTCGGTTTTTTAGGGGTATTATGATTTTTTACAGTTTTAAGTGTCTTTTTGGATTTTAGGTATTTTAGTGTTTTCAGGGTTTTATTTTTTATGGATACTAGGTTTTTTTAGGTTTCATTGTTTTTGGGTTTTTAGGGTTTTAACATTTTTTTAAATTTTTATAGGTTTTATGGGTTTTATGGACTTTTGGGTTATAGGGTTTTAAGGGGTTTAGATTTTTCTATTGTATTTCATTATTTTAGGTGTTTTTTTATGGATTTAGGGTTTTATTGTTTTTAGGGTTTTCATGATTTGTAAGGATTCAATATCTGTTTATAGGATTTTTGGTTTTTTTGGATCTTAGAGGTTTAATTTTTTTAGGTTCATTGGGGTTTCAAATGGTGTTTTAGGATATTAGAGGAGTTTTTATATTATATTATATTTTATGGTTGTTTATGGTCTTGATGGTTTTGGGTGGTTTTAGGGGATTTAGGGGTTTTTCGGGGTTTTAGGGTATTCTAGGAACTTTTATGCTTTTAAGGTTTTTAGGGGTTTGGGTTTTTAAGTCCTTTTATTATATTTTGGGGGACTTAGGAATTTTTTAGGGGTTTAAGTTATTTTATGGTGTTTTAGAATTTTTATTGTTTTTTGTGATCCTTTGGGTTTTTATGGATTTTAGTATAATTTAGTGTCATATAGGGATTTTAGTGGTGTTAGGGGTTTTAGGGATTATTATTTTTTTATAGAATTTTGGGCCCTTTATGGGTTTGAGGTTTCTTAGGGTGATTTAGGGTTCTCTATGGTTATTTTGGGCTTTTAGGGTCATTTAGGGTCACTAGGGGTTTTTATATTCATTTAATGTTTTAGGGTATTTTATAGTTAGTTTTGGTTTTGAAATTTTTAGTTTCTTTTGTGGGTTTTAGAGGGATTCTATTATTTTGGAGTTGTTATGGTCTGTTGGGTATTTAGGTTCTTTTAGGATTTTAGGGTTTTTAGGGCCTTTTAGGGGTTTTAGGTGGTTTTAGGATATTTTATGGGTTTAATGGGATTTATGGTCTTTTAGGGGGTTTCGAATTGTTATGGTTTTTTGGATTATTTGGGTTTTATAGATGTTTTAGGTGTGTTTTATGGTTATTTAGGTTTTATGTGGATTTTGGTTCCTTTAGAATTTTTAGAATTTTAGTGTTTTATGGGATTTACTGGTTTTCACTATTTTTAGGGGTTTTTTGGTTTTTTGGGTTATTATGGGTTTTTAGGGTTTGAAGTGTTTTTAGTTTTTGAAAATGATTTAGTGTTTTTTCATGAATTTTCACGGTTTTTATGGGATTTTTAGTGGTTTCATGGTTTTTAGTATTTTTTAGAGTTATTAGAGTTTCTTTAGGGCTTTAGGGGTTATAGGGTTTTTAGGGTTTTGTAGGGGTTTTTAGGTTTTTATAGTTTTATTGGTTTTTTAAAATTTATTATTTTTTAATGGTTTTTTCTAGTTTTTAGGGTTTTTGGGGTTGGGTTTTGAGTTTTTACGGGTTTTAAATTTTTTTATGATTTTTTTGGTTTTAAGGGGTTTTCGGGCTTTTGCGTTTTTTAGAGTTTAATGATTTAGTGTGTTTTCATGGATTTTTTTGGTTTTAGGGTTTTTTAGGGATATTAGTTCTTTTGATGGTTTTAATATTTTTTAGTTTTTTTAAAATTCTTATGGTTTTCTGGAATATTTTATTGGTTTTAGGTCTTTCCTATCTTTGTTAGGGGTTTTGGGTTTGAGGGTTTTTAAGGGATTTATTGGGATTTTAGTAACAATATGTTTTAATGGGTGGGGGGGTGGAGTTTGGTTATTTTTAGGGTTTTAGGAATTTTTGGTCGTTTAATGCTTTTTCTAATGGTTTTAATGGGTTTAGAAATTTTGGGGATCTTTTATGATTTTTAGGGGTGTTAGGGGATTTAGGTTTTTATGGTTTTAAAAAAATTTAGGTTTATTTTGGGGTTTTTAGAATTTTAATGTTCTAAGGTTTTTATCATTTTAGGGTAATTATTTTTTTAGGGTTTTGAGGGATTCTCTGTGTTTTTGGGATTTTTAAGAAATTTATAATTTTTTGCTTCTATGAGGTTTAGGGTCCCAAAGGGTTTTATGGTCTTTTAAGGGTTTGGGGGGATTTAAATGGTTTTAGGGTTTTTATGTTCTTTGTATTTTTTAGAATTTTTAGGGTTTTTATGGGTGTTTTTAGTTTTTTAGGGTTTTGGGGCGTTAGTGGTTTTAGTGGGTTTTTATAGTTGTTCGGGTATTTATTGTTATTAGGGGTTTTGGGATTTTATGGCGTTTAAGGTGTTTTAAGGTTATTTTTTGGAATTCTATTGGGTTATTTGGGTTATTTAGTTTTTTATAGATTCTTTTGTTGGTTTTAAATGTTTTTATGTCATTTTAAGGTTTTTAGGTTTTTAGGGTTTTAGGGTTATTGGGTGATTTTGTTTTTTAGGGTTTATATGGTCTTTGGGTTTTTGGGGTTTTTAGGGGTTTCAGTGTTTTAGTGTTTTAAGGGGTTTTGAGGCCATTTAGGGTCTCATGCCTTTTTTAGGGTTCCTTGGAGTTTTAATTCATTTTAGTAGTTTTAAGGTCTTTTAGGGGTTTTTAGTAATTTTAATATATATATTTTTAATGGTTTTAGGTCCTTTTATGGTTGTTCTGGATATATTATCATTTTTAGGGTTTCTTATTGTTTTAGAGTTTTTTTGGATCTTTTAGTTTTTTTGGGTTTTTTCGGTTTTTACGTATTTAGGGTCTTATTATTTTTTAGGAGGTTCTATGATATTTTATGGGTTTTGGGGTCTTTATAGTGGTTTGGGTTTTTAGAGTCTTTTTTGAGTTTTCTAGTGTTTTTATTGGCCATTAGGTTTTTTGGGATTTATGACTATTTTAGGGCTTTTAGGGTCCTTTAAGAATTTTTTGGGTTCTTATGTTCTCTTATGTTATTAGGGGCTTTATTTTTTTAGGGTGTTTAGTGTGTTTTTGGGTTATCTAGGTTTTTATTGGTTTTAGGGTCCTTTCATTATTTTGATGATCATTTCGGTGTTTTTTTGGGGATTTAAGTGTTCTTTTAGGGTTTTAGGGTTAAATAGATATTTTTTGGTCCTTTTGATTCTTTTAAGGATTAAAATGTTATATTAGGATATTTTAGTGTTTAAGGGTCTTTTATAGGTTTTGTCAATTTTAGGGTGTTTTAGGATTTTTTGGGGATTAATGGGTTTTTTGGACCCTTTATGGATTTTAGAGTCCTTCTGGTTTTTTCATGGTTTTTATGGTTCTTTAGGGGATTTTTTGTTATTTGGGACTTTTAGGATTTGGGGGGGGGGGTAGATTCCTTTAATGGTTATCAAATATATTTTTAATTTTATAGTTTTTGATTGTTTTTAGTGCCTTTTTTGGTTTTTGGGTTTTTAGGGTCATTTAGTTGTTTTATGGTTTTTAGGGTCTTTTATGGTTTTAGGATTTTTGTGGCCTTTTGGGGTTTTAGGGGTTTCAAAGGGGTTTTAGTTTCTTATTTTGTTTTTATGATCTTTAAGGTATTTTAGATATTTTTTGGTTTATATGGGATTTTAATATTTTTTGGGATTAATGGTTTTTAGGATGTCTAGGGTTGTTAATGTTTTTTTGGTTCTTTAGGTGTTTATTGACATTTTAGTATTTTTAGTTGTTTTAGGAAATTTATGTTTTTTAGGATCCTTTAATTGTTTTAAGGTTTTTAGAGTCATTTAAGGTTCATATTGGTATTTTATTTCCTTTTAGGGAGTCTAGGGGTTTTAGTTCCTTCTAATGGTTTTAGGGTTTTTAGGTTTTCTTGGGACTTATAGGGGTTTTTATGGTTTCTATGTTATTTTATGGGTTTTAGGGTCTTCTATAAATTTAGGGTAATTATGAATTTTTTTGGATTCAACGATTTAATGATTTTTGGGTTTTTAGGGGTTTTAGGATTTTTTTTGGCATCTTAGGGGTAGTATGTTTTTTTGGTTTATTAGGGTTTTAAGGATATTTTTCGCCTTTTAGTTTTTTTATGGTTGTTGGGGTAATTAGGGGATTTTAGTGTTTTAACGATGTTAAAGGGTTTAAATTGTTTTCGTGTTTTTTGAGGTTTTGGGGTTTTTTGGATTTTTTGAATTTTAAAAATTTTAATGTAATCAAAGGTTTATACTGTTTTTAGTATTTTTAGATGTTTTAAGGGGTTTTTTGTTTTAGGGGTTTTAGTATTTTTATGGTTTTTAAGGGTATTAATGGATTTTTTGGGGTTTTTTAGTCTTTAGGGCTTTTAGAGATTTTATGGTGTTTGGGGGTTTTATGGATTTTTAGTTTTTTAATGGTTTTTAGGATTATTTATAGTTTTAAGAGTTTTTAGGGTTTTAGGGGTTTTAGGGGTTTTAGGGTTTTTCATGGTTTTCACGTTTATAAGTTTTTTAGGGTTTTAATGGGTTTTACAGTTTTTAGTACTTTAAGGGTTTTATTGTGTCTAGGGTTTTTTGGGTTTTTATTTGTTTTTAGTATTTTTAGGGGTTTTAGTGTTTTTTAGGGTTTGTACCCATTTTTCAGAGGATCTTTTTTTTCAAGGATATTTTTTGGGGGTTGTTGACGCTCTTTTCCGTCACAGAGTCTAACGAATGAAAAGGGAATACCTTAACACAAAATGATTCATCCTTTGAAGAAACATCAAAAATTGACAAAGACATGAACAAGGATTTGTTTACACTTGGGTCGCGCAAGTTTCATCATGGCCATGCAAGTATACTTGCGTGCCTCATATTGGTCGCGCATGTGACTTGCGCGCCCTAAGTTATTTTCTCCCAAGGTCTTCAAAGGCCTATAAATACCAATTGTGGGCCCCCCATTTTGAGGACGGAAAAATATAGAAACTCAAATTTGAGCTCTCAATGCCCTAGTCTCTTCTCAACACCTTCTGAACACTTCTAAGGTAATTTATTACCTAGAATGGAAGATCTAAAGAGGGGGAACAAGGCCTAAGTGTTGAAACTTATCAACACCTACGCGCCTAAGTGGCCAGCCCTTAAGGGAAATGGCCACACTTACGTGCCGCATTATTCCTTCAATAGAACTTGCACACCACTCATTTAAAATTATTTAGGGATAATACTAAGGGCTTGAGCTATGTCTCTCCCAAGTATTACCCTAAGGGTTGACCGTCTCACAAGTACCCATGTGTCGCGCAAGTATACTTGCGCGACCATGACTTGCACGCCCACGCAGGACTTGGGCACCTCTCTCTTTTTTGGGTGCCCCTACAGCCTATTAACTTGATTTCTTCAAATCCACCTCTCCTCTTCAAGATTTAGCCTTTAGAACCATCTTCAAAACCATTTATGGCGTGGTTCTTTTGTTGGTTTCCTTATCTGAAAGGAATTCTGTGGAACATCTCTCAAAAACATAGTGATTTATATATCTTTATATCACTAAGGTGAGATTTCCTTCATTCAACCTCATCCTTTAAGATGAGAAGTTCCCTAACCTGGGAATTCTTTTCAGGAGTAAGCCCCAGTCATAATTTCCTAACCTGGGCCTCCTTTTCAAGAGTAAGCCCTAGTCCATGTTCCCAAATATGGGAATCCTTCTCAGAAGTAAGCCCCAAATCCCAAATTCCCTTAACCTGGGCCTCCTTCTCAAGAGTAAGCCCCAATTCTCAAATCCCTTTAACCTGGGCCTCCTTCTCAAGAGTAAGTCCCAATTCTCAAGTCCCTTTAACCTGGGCCTCCTTCTCAGGAATAATCCCCAGTCATAATTTCTCTTAACCAGTCATAACTTCTTTTGATTTGGGCTTCCTTCTTAGGAATAAAACCCAATCACAAGTCCCCTATTAATTTGGGCATCCCCCTCAGGAGGAATCCCCAAGTTAGAGTATCCAAATCTCCATAAAGCACATATAACTTTATGAAACTTGTTCCTGGATTCTTATCTAAAGAAATTCTTGATCTTTATCTGTTAGGGAAATCCTACATACATAAGCCCCATATCATTCCTTGTGACCACATCTTTCGTGGAAAAAATTGTCAGGTTTACTGATTCCTCTTATTTCTCACACCAAGCATGACTCACATGAGCTTAGAGTGTAAATGTAACCACAACACATCTCTTTGGGTCGTTAATCATACGTAAGCCCCACAATTCTTAACCGAACTACATGGACTTTGATCTCTACTTTAATAGTATAGTATGTAGGAATATTTTCTAAGTTTCAAGACCATCACCGATTAATTCTCATCCGTCCCATATGACGTTAAAATATATTTTAATTCCTGAACTACGTGTGTTCTGATTCCTTTTCTAAAAAAGGATACGTTGGTATCCCATCTGCAGGTACGATCCCAACTCTAAGATAGTCCATGTCCTTATTAACGAGAATAAACTTCAAGTGCCCCACTGAGTGGCTTTAAAACCAATATGGTTATCATAATGACCAATAGATCTTTATATAATGTGTTAAAGGATACCATTGACTAAGAATATCTAACAAAAACAGATGATTCTCTATCGAGGAAGAACCTCAAATACATATAAAAGATTCTATAAATTTCATGCAAATTAATCATTGATTGTCAGATCTTAAGGAAAGTTCATTTTTATACATGGTGGTGTAATAAGGATTCATGAACATAACTTAAATCTTTTAAGAGAGTCATAGAGTAGACAATAATTCCCCCCAAAAAGGTGTGATGAGTCCGACCTCCCATCCTCTAAAACAATGTAAATTCTTAAGCCTTTTCAGTCCACAACTAATGAGAACCTACCTTTGGAAAGTAAGTCCAAATGGATATAGAATCATTAGATGTTTCCAGTTCTACGAACAAACCCGTTAGAAACTGATTGGAATGGTTGAACCTTAAGAAAAAAAGGTCATCCTGATTTCTAGAGGAAACCAAAAATGGTGAACCCGACGTGAATCCTTAACCAAGTTAAAATGATGTTTTACTTATTTGTTAGGCCCCTATTTAAACTCAATGAGAGGGCCAACAATACAATAAATAACATATGTGCTCATAAAAAAGATGTAGTGGCCAAACTTATCTTGATTGTGTTTTTTATATCAAATAGGACCTCTTTTCCAAGATCTTCTACGTCACAGAAATGGATTCTCTTAAATTCACACCTGTGAATGCCTCTGCTGTGAATACCTCTGCTGATACTCCTTCTTGATCATCGTCCCCTCTGAGGATGACATCACCTACGCAGCATCTTTAATGCTGGGTATCGAATGCACTGGTTAAGGAATACTGTCGACACGGTAACATTCCAACTCTGGAGGCCGCTCGACAATCCCTCCAAGTCAATAACTCACCCTGGTCATCTGGACAGCGACGACCAGCAATCAAGAAACAGGTTGTGCCAACCACCGTCTCAAATCCTTTTGGGTCGTTATCCCCAAAACGCAATCACCAGTCCCTCCCATATTATGTGGAGGTGAATGAGAAGGTCACTGAATGCCTTAATTCAAGGAGACATGAGTCCTTCCCAAAGGCTCCCACCAATAATCGATGCCAGACTCATGCGTCCGTGCACCCTCAACATGATGAGGGTGTCGTCTCCAGGCGTTTGGCTCAGGTTTCTCAAACCTGAGTAGGCAAGACGAACCACTAGAGGTGACGACCGGTCAACAGTGAGAAGGTTCGTATCTCTGCTATTTCCGGAGAATTCCACCATCCAAACATGGTGGAAAACAACGAGTGGGCACACACACCCGTCCATTTTAATTCTGTTGTCTAGAAGACTCATCTGGCAGCAACACGCCATTCCCTCCAGGAAATTCCGGCAGAGTACTATAGACAAGGACATACACCTGTTTATAAATCATCATCTAGTCAGCAAGCTCGTCTGACTACATACGATGAAGCCCGCCAACCAAATGTTTTGACAACTAGTAAACAGGCACATACACCGACATACACTCATCAATCCTGCCAGCAGTCTCGTCTGCCAGTATTGAAGGAAGTTCATCAACCACATTCGGTGGAGTGAAATCAGAAGGCACATACACCTGCTAGTATTAATCAATCCTACCAACAGTCTTGTTTGGTATCACCCGGATAATCCAATTGGAAAGCCCCAATGACAAACAGGAGGCAGACTCAACTCTCTGCCCCCACACATGAGTACTGTCAGAATTCACTGATAGGAAAAGGAGGACAGGAGCAGGAACACACACCTACTCCAAGCACGGAATGGATGTATATTCCCGTTTCGGCAGCTGAAGTCACCCAGAATATTCTGTCAATGATGAATGATCAGAAGCAAATTCTTGCTCATATTATGGATGCCTACCAAGATATTATAATAGATTCAGCAGCATCAGAGGGAAAGAAATGCAAATCTATCCCTACCAGTGGAGGGAAACATCAATAGTTCACTCCGAAACAGACACAAACCTCCGTTCCAGTCCAAGAGGGTTGTGGGGAATACTCCCCCATGTCATATGGACAACCAATTCAGGAACATACACCTGATTTTAGTGGAGATAATCAGCCTAACCTGACTATTTATCTTGATCAGGCACATACACCTTCCCATAATAGACACTTTCGTCAATAAGTGGTTTCTAAAGTGAGTAAGAAGGTGTCTAAGAAAAAGATCCGTCCAGCATAGTCAACTAATCAAGAGACAATCTATAACAAGGCCTTGCTCTATGCTGGAGTTCTTGATAAACTTAGAAAACTATTTGTTGCAACTCAAGATTCTACTCACTCAGTTCCCAATATTGGGAACATTAATTCTAAAGGTCTTCATCAGAAACATCCTCATGAAGGCTTGCTTCATGAAAATTCGGTCGATCTCAAAGTTTCATCTTCAGATGAGAGCCACAAGATCCCTCTGTGTGGCTAGAAGACTAAGAAGCAAAAGGTTTCATCTTTTATTGTAACAAAACATGGTGGTCCTCCCAATAATGATGAATCTAGATGCGAAAGTACTCTTCGTAGTAGTAATTCACATTTCTTGGAAAATGCTCCAACAGATAATGTAGTAACGAGAAATCCCCCTTATCTTGAGGCACTTGAAAATGTGAATCCAGTCATGTCTGATTCTTTACCAATAGCATGTGAAATACGTTCTCAACCAGAGGATATCCCGGGTTGTAGTTCATTCTCCGAACCACCCCTGGGTCATGCATCTTCTAATTTGGTAAATGAATTCTCTACCAATATTGTTGAATATGATGAAGTAACAAGGAAGCACCATATCTGGTCTAATTAGGTAGAAGATTCTTCATCGAACGATAAAGAGGAAATGCGGAATATGGGAAAACAACTGGCAAAAGGTGAAGTGTCAGTCATGTTTTGGCCTTTGTATGACTCTTAGTATGACATTCTATAAATGTTGACGGAAGAATGTATTCGAGATATTCGTCTCAACATGTGGAAAAATCTTTGTCAATTGAAAAAAATATATTATCTTATGATGAATATGAAAATCATATCAAGATAATAGAAGGGTTACAACGCCAAATTGACTTGGAATATCTCTCAGTTTCTCGATATCCGAAGGCTGAAAAGTAGCAAAGAGCCCTTCAGTGTTCATGCCTTGGAGCACTAAGAGGATTGCGCCAGTTAATTTCCAATGCCCCATCTGGTATTCATACCAGGGGATGGGGTGTTCATGGAGCACTAAATTTCACTATACTCTCCATCCAACAAAGCCCACCAAAAATAGTCTCATGCAATGTTATTTCCCATGGCCAGCCACTGCCAATTGGCTTTGTTTGTAATCAAAGGCTCGCTCAAGAACAACCCTCAACTAGTTCTTCTCAAAATCAGGCATACAGAGAAGAAGTTTTTGAATCACTCATACATCAAGAAAATGATAATATCGAACATGCTTATCGTTTAGAGCATGAACATCATCAAGTGACCAAAGTGTCAGAAATCATCCAGCGTTAATTTGATCCAGGTGATTTGAGTGGATGAAGGTTGATGCATCGAGCCAAATTCCAGACTAAAGTTCGCAAGATCAGGAGAGATTTTAAGAAAGTCTCAGATATAGCAACTCAAGAGCTACCCCAGCTTTCCAGACTGGGGACTCTTTTAACCCAACCCTCAGAATCAACAAATAGGGTTTGAGGAGTTGAGCAGGAATAACAGGAACAACCCCAGTCCACAGAACTTGGGACTTTTTCAAATCTTCAATCTCTTCCTTAGAGAAATTCAGTCTTCTCTCGATTAGGGAAGAAGCCCCAAGAGGAACTAAGAACCGAATTATCAGGAGACTCCCTCCAAATTACGGTTCGTCAAGAAGTTCCTGAGGGATCAAATCAACGAAAGGCAATGTCTCATCAAGGACATGGAAGAAGGAAATATTATAGAAATTCCGATAGAAGATATGCAATAAATTATGAATTAATTAATGTCATCAATGCCATTGTTGCTGATCCCCTAGATGAGGCTCGCTCAGAGGGATCAGAAAAGGAAGGTCCTGCTCAAGAAATTGTACACAAAGACACAAATGAAGAAGGTGTGCGTACAGGAAATCAGAGGATTACTCAGAATCTAGGTACTCCTTCAAATAAACATCTTCCCCCTATCTGAATGGCGTCCAACAATGGGGAAGGAAAGAATCGGGATACATCCCACCCTTTCTCTAGAGAAGGCCAATCGCTCTCACTAGAGAAAATATTCGTGCAACAAGAGGAGGAAATGAAGGAATTAAGGAGGTTGAATGCAGAACTACTTCAAGGTAGTCTTCCTCCTAAGCGTGCTGGAGTCAGTCAGCCAAGGGAATTTATTGTGGATACTGATATGGATCAAGAGTATCCTCCTTTACTAGTTCACCCTCACAGGTCTAATCCTATGGGTCATACGCAACAACAATCGGTGGTGCTACTATCAGTTGCAGTACCAGCCACCACACCTGTCCAAGCACTAGATATTGCACCTCCTTAGGTCCAATATCAACGAGATGTTTCTAAAAAGTTAATAACTAACATTCAGTCATTAATAGCTCAGTTGGAAACTATGGAGGGAAAGTGTGCACAGATTCAACCGAAGAAGAGATCTTACCCTGAATGGGTTGATGCAATTCGTCCCCCGTCAAAATTTTCTAGTACCACATTCACAATCATTAATGGTTCGGGAGACCCAGAGAAACACATAAAAAATTTTGTTTATCATTGCGATCCTATGATGGGAACCCCTCATCAAAAAGAATCATTTAAGCTCAGGTGTTTTGTACAGTCATTACAAGTCCCTAGTTTTGTCTGGTATACAAGCTTGCAATCCTAGTCAATTACCGGGTGGGAGGATCTCCATCAATGATTCCTTCTTCACATCAGCTCAACTTTTCCAAAGACAAGAGTTTTTGATCTTACAAATTGTAAGAAAAGGGATAATGAAAGGGTTTCATATTTCATTACTCGCTGGAAGGGATTAACATATTCCTTGATCTTAGCACTCCCTCAAGAAGAGTTGTTGCCAATCTGTGTGACAAATCTGTGTGATGAATTACGCACACTATTGATCCCTGTGAAATACATAGGAGGGTTTCGAGAACTTACTTCAATCGCTCAGTAGATTGATGACTCTATTATGAAGACTAAGGATAAAACTCGTGTAATTCTATTAGCTCTAGGAAGGAGAATGGGTAAAGCAGAGACTGCTACATTTACGCTTAAACAAGCACTTGTACCTGCTTCTACTTCAAAAACTTCATCTTATCGAAGGGCTCCACCTCCTGAGCATCAACAATAGAGTCTATTACGTCAAGATGATCAAAGAGATCAAAGACAGAAACAATTTGAGGATCTAAAGAGAATATTTTACTCTTTCTGAAATTAACAAGTTCCTAGTTATTTCATTTTGGCTCGGGAAAATAATTTGGTTCAATTGTTAAGGCCAAAAAGTCCGAAAAAAGGAAGAAGATGAAGACCGCCCCAACTATTTCCCATTTCATCAGATGTTGGGGCATCCCATTCAGGAGTGTTTTGTCTTCAAATACCTCCTGAAAAAGATGGTGGACTCAGGAAAAGTCAAATTTAAAGGTTCTTTAGCTTAGGTAGCATGTGTTACTGCTAAAAATACCAAGGAAGAAGGTGAGTGGAAAGAAGTCAAAAGAAAAAATTCGCAGAAATATGATGATTGGATGGTCAGGAAAATGATCAACCGAACTCATGCCATTTTACGAACGCATTTGAAGAAACCAATTGTGTCTTATACTATGAATTCCACAGCAAAACCCTCTTCATTAGAGGGAAAATCCTCAAAGGGATGGAATAATTCAAAGAAAGAGGAACAATCAGAAGAAGATGAGATCGTGTCAAAGCCCAAGTTGTCTTTGAGTCTGGATGATTTTATGCCATCTACTTCAAAGCCACGGGCACCGCCCTGCCAAACGGGATAGACTAAACAAGCTAATCAGGCAGAGTCTTCATCAGATGAAGATTTGATCTTTGGTTCTGTTAATATGATTCACTTAACCGATCCTTATGCCAATCACAGTTTCGAGCTTGATGAGCCTGAATTCCTTGTATCAAACAGAGAAATTAGAGGGATTTCCATAGTTCTGGGATACAGAGGAATATGTGGATATCCCAGAAACCACTTTTCCAATTCCACCCCTTCTAGAACTGTGTATGCAGCAGAAACTCATTGTAGAGCCCTTCAGCGGGCTCAACAAGAACAAGAAAATTATTCCATCCATAGTAGATTCGGTGCTGGTATAGTTATTCTAGAGGATCGGTTCGAGGTTCCACCCTCTTTTTCTCAGCAAGTAAATAGGCATATTCTGTCTAATCTTTCAAATCCAATAGTATTTTCAACTCCTACCCTGATACAAGATGCATCTACTTCCAAAGCATCAACTTCTAAGGCACATGCGAAACCACATGTTCCTATTGGGAAACACAGATAGTTGGATAAAAAATATGATGTTTTGAAACATTTGGCCCAAGTACCGACCAAGTTATCAATTTTGTATTCCTTGAATCTATCCAAGGATCTTCGGGAGGCACTCATCGAGGCTTTGTCATGTCCTCAGGAATTCGAAACTGAAATTACTGCAGCTGAAGTCTATCATGTTGAGAATGGTCTTATAGAATGCCATGCAGTGATATCTTTCACAGATGAAGATGAGGATGATGGACATATTAGACATTTGTACTTATCTGGAAAGGTCAATGGTGTAGAGATCCAAAGATATTTCATTGATAATGGTTCAAGAGTCAACCTTATCCCCATTCGTACACTTCGTCGATTGGGCCTCACAGAATCTGATTTATCTCCTTCTACTCTGATGTTTCAAGGATATGATAAAAATGAACAAGAACCACTGGGAGAGATTACAATCAGAACTCATTTTGGAGACCCTGTATCCAATTCATATTTCATGGTTGTTGATCACGATACAACCTTCAATGTTTTTCTTGGAAGACCTTGGCTATATCAACATGCAACTATCCCTTCATCATACCATCAATGTCTCAAATATTGTATCGATGGTCAAATTATGACATTGTATGGTGATAAATCCCCCTTCAAAGCATGTGAATCTCAATACATTGAAGAATAATTTTATCACATTAAGGGTAAGGAGAAATCCACAATAAGGGAGGTTACCAAGGTTAATGCTCCATATGGTTTGGAAAATATTTCAGAAAAACCATTCACACATGTGGGTACAAATTATGTGTTTCCTATCAGTCAAATTGACAGGATAGACCCGAATCCAAGTACTCTTATGGAAACTTCCATAATTTCAATTACGGTAATCAAGCCAGACAGCATGGGAGAAAGTCGTGATTCACCAAGCAATGATGAAATCTGAAATAGAGATGTCTTCATTTCATCCGCTGAAATCCAGCAAGTCTATAAATTTCCAACTACTCCAGAAGAAGTTATAGCAATGTCATAGGTGAACGATGTTATTGATTCTCAATCTATTATCTCCTCTTTATTACCCAAGGGAGACCCTTCATCATCAATAGGGTCAGAAATGGATGCCTCTTCTTCAAGATGTTCAAATTTTAACATCTCTCCTGATTATGGAAATTTTGCTTCATCATCTATTGTGAAAGTAGAAACAGAATAAGTAACACATATTGAAGAAGAAGTGGAAGATCTCAGGGATTCTCCTCCCGCTTTTGAAGAGGGTATCTCTACCACTGTGGATGAACTCATAGAAATAAATCTGGGTACGAAATAAGATCCATGCTCCAGTTTAATTAGTGCATCCATGACTCTTGAAGAGTAAGAAATGTATATTTCATTTTTAAAGAAAAATCAAGATATATTTTATTGGAACTATACAGAGATGGTAGGGCTTGATCCTGATGTTTCTACTCTTCATTTGGGTTTTCCAGAATAACAACAAGCATTTAACCAAGCCGCAAGAAGAACAAAACCAACTTATGCTTCCAAAATTGAAGCTAAAGTGGATAAGATTATCAAAGATAACTTCTTCGGAGAAGTTCAATATCTCATTTTCTTGGATAATATTGTCCCTGTGAAAATTAATAATGGAAAAATTAGAGTTTTCATTGATTTCAGAGATCTTAATCGGCATTGTCCTAAGGATGATTTTCCCGTTCCAATTACAGAAATCTTAATTTATGCAACAGCTGGCTATGAATCACTTTCCTTCATGGATGGATATTCTGGGTATAATCAAATCCGAATGGCTCCAGAAGATGAATAATCTATAGCTTTCAGATCCCCTCAGGGTGTGTTTTTCTATCGGGTAATGCCCTTTGTCCTAAAGAATGTAGGCGCAACATATCAGCGTGCCATGCATCGTATCTTTAAACCCTTTTTTTGGGAAATTTATTGACTGTTATGTGGATGATTTGGTGGTTAAATCCAAACAAAGTTCTAATCAATTGGATAATTTGGAAGTCATATTTCACAAACTTCGACAACATAATTTGAAGATGAACCCCTTAAAACGTGCTTTTGGGGTAACCTCGGGAACATTTCTCACCTTTTTTATAAGCCATCGTGGTATCGAGGTTGATCCTGAAAGACGAATTCAATACTTGGTATGTCACCTCCTCAAAATTTTAAAGAATCGAGGGGACTTCAAGGAAACTTCGCCTATATTTGGCGTTTCATCACCAATTTGGCCGGAAAAAATTTAACCTTCACCAAATTGATGAAGAAGGTAGTCACCTTTTAGTGGATTGAAGAATGTCAAGAAGCATTTGATATCCTCAAGAAATATCTCTTGAGTACACCAGTATTAATTCCACCTGTTGAAGGAATACCACTTTTCCTCTATGTGACAGCTTTAGAGCGATGATTGGGTGTCTTCCTTGCCCAGAAGAATGATGCTGGGAATGAAAATAGCCTCTAGTATCTCAGTCGGACTATGCGTGAGGCAGAAACCTGATATTCAAGTATTGAGAAGTGCTGCCTAGCATTAATCTTTGCAGTTCAGAAGTTGAGACACTACTTGCAACATTATGAGGTCCAATTGGTATCTCGCAATAACCCACTCAAATTCATCCTTAGTCATCCAATGCTTACAGGACGTCTAGCAAGGTGGGAAGTTATTTTACAGCAATTTGATATCCAATATGTGTCTCAAAAGTCAATAAAGGGCCAAGATCTAGCTGATTTCCTTAATTAACACCCTTCAGTAGAAGATACATCTTTAGATATTGAACTTCCTAATGGGTAAGTCTTCTCTATTCAAGATAAACTTCAAACATGGGAAATGAACTTTGACGGTGCATCCAGAAGTTCAACAGGGAGGGAAATGGAAGATCCTAAATTCAACAAAGTTGGGTTAGGAATTGTTCTCATATCTCCAGAAAAGGTAGTTCTACCTTATTCCTTTTCATTATTGGGAGGTGGGACAAATAATTAAGCAGAATAAAAAGCTCTTATCACAAGATTGGAGTGAGGTCTTTAGGCACCAGTAAATCACTTAAAGATGAATGTTGATTCAGACATGTTAATCAAACAAATCAATGGGGATTATGACATCATAAAAGAAGTGTCAATCCCTTTGTATGATTACCTTAGAGAGTTAATGGAGGAATTTCCTTCAGAACCAACATTTTCTCATGTCCCATGATCACAAAATGCCCAAGCTGATGCACTGGTAAAAATAGCCATAGCTCTGGAAGATCCAAATCGGGGCGAGACAATCATCAGTATTTCCCACCATCGTACAATTTCACCATATGTTCTAATAAAAATAGAATAAATCAATGAAATTAGTCCCATTCCTGGACCATATGGTCATATTACTATATGGATGACACATATTAGGTAATACCTTCAAAATGGAACACTTCCATCGGATAGAGCCATAAAAGGACAAATCTAGTGATGTGTGGTCAATTTTACACTTTATGATAGCCCAGATAACCTAGAGAAAATTCTATAAAAAATTGGTTTTTATGGAACTCTCTTCAGATGCATTGATGGTGAAGAGACAATGGCTTTCATTAAAGATGTACATGTAGGATTCTGTGGTGCCCATCAGTCTGGACATAGACTATCTGATCAAATTTGAAGGCTTGGATTCTTTTGGCCTTCAATGATAAAAGATTGTGTTTATTTCACAAAGAAGTGTCATTCTTTCCAAGTACATTCCAACTTCATTCATCAACCCCCAGAAATGTTTCATACAGCTAAATACTTGTGGCCATTTTCCACATGGGGAATGGATGTAGTGTGACCTTATCCTTAAGCTACATCCAAGCAGTTTAAGTACATTCTTACTGCTACTGAATTATTTTCCAAATGGGCAGAGGAAATACCTCTCAAAGAATCCAGTTCTAAAATCATTGTTAGCTTCATCAAGTCTAACATAATTACTAGATTTGGTGTCCCTCATACCATATTGACGGACAATAGCACCAACTTCTGTTCATCCGAGGTAAGGAAGTTGTATCAAGAATACAACATCAAATCCAACCATTCCTCTCTGTATCATGAAGTGTCCAATGGACAAATAGAAGCCTTAAACAAGACCCTTTCAAACATACTGAAAAAGATGATGGATAAATATAAGAAATCATCCCCTGATAAACTCTTTCATGCTTTATGGGCTTATCGGACCACCACCCGCACTACAACGCGGTCAACTCCATATTCATTGGAATATGGAATAGAAGAATTCTTGCCCATTGAGGTTCAATTACCCTCACTCAGGGTATCCATTTTTGATCAGTCATCTATGGAATAATAATCTCAAAAGTGATTTGATGAATTGGAATTATTTGATGAGAAAAGATTGTGCACCTTGCACCACTTGGAAGTCTATCAAAATCTAATAGCAGAATATTTCAACAAAAAAGTTCGTCTCCGGTCATTCATTCTGGGAGAAGTTGTATTGGTTCTTAGAACTCCAATGATTCCAGGAAAAAGACCTCCCAAGCTTGAGCCAAAGTGGGAAGGACCTTATTCAATACATAAGGTCTACTCCAATGGAGGTTATTCTTTAATCATAATGGATAAAGAACTCATCACGACTCCAACCAATGCTATATTTCTGAAGAAGTATTTTGTATAATAAAAATACATAACACGGTCCATGCGTATGACCTTAAAATATTTTCACTTATGTCCAACATGATGTTAAATTGTGTCATCCTTGCTATATGACATTAAACTGCACAGTCCCTTATTCGTCCAACATGAAGTTAAACTATGACGTCCTAGCTACATGACGCTAAACTTTACAGAAGTCCCTTATGTCTATCCAGACGTTAAACTGCATAATCTGCAGTCCATGCATATGACCTTAAACTATGTCATCATCCAACATGATGTTAAATAGTGAAAAAGTCCCTAATATGTCCAACATGACGTTAAACTGTGTCCTCTTTTGTCTTTAATGCATGACATTAAACTGCATAGTCCCCCTTTCGTCCAACATGACGTTAAACTATACTGACCATTTGTCCTACATGATGTAAAACTGAGAAAAGTCCCTTAATACGTCTTACATGATGTTAAACTGTATTTGGTCCCTGCTACATGACACTAAACTAGGCAGCACCAATATTTCTCACTACAAGCCCTTAAACTACGTATTCCCTTCATATGTCCTACATGACATTAAACTGTGCATCATTAAGGTTGTTTCTAACTCTTTGTTCTCACACCGATTATGACTCCCATGAGATTAGAGTAAATTTCAACCATAACACCCTCTCTAGGCCACTAACCATGCATTAGTCCCACCACCATTTTTAGGTTGTTGGCCTCAAGAACAACTTGATTGCCAATTCATTATTTAATCAAACTACATAGACTTTGATCCTTGACTTCTAGGATGGGTACGTAGGAAACCACTTGTGGTTCAAGCCCAAAATAAATCTCTTCACATCGGTTCACCTTCATATCATACGACGTTGATTCGTGAAACCGCCCCCAGAACCAATATTTTTGACATTGGTTCACCATCGTCCTTGCTATATGATGTTAAAATATTCACACTTTTGTCCTATACGACAATAAACTAAAACATTCGTTGACCCCCTCACCATAGAGGGAATAATTATTTACATTGATCTCTGATCATGTTATACTCTAAAGACTATGTGCATACATGGAAATGCCCGAACCTTTTATCTTGGATCAAACCATCATTGCACTGATGTCCACTTTCACCCTTCACTTGTACGAACCAAATCTATACAGAGGGTATTTCAATAACTACATGCGGTTTGATTCCCATCCTTATGGGATATGTAGGAATGTTCAAGCGTCCCTCGAATCCAGCCCTAAGTCTTTGGGCCTTACCCAAAATTTCACTTTCAATCCCTTGGCTGATAAGTCCCCTTGTGAAAATATGAATGTGTAATGAAAACCCTGGTCTTCATTCACATCAAGTTTATAAAACACACACTTTGTATTCCTTATTATTGTCCATGTTCTATGACCCTAAACTAAGATCTCCTACACTTTCGTCCCACATGACGTTAAATTGTGTTTCAAGAACTACGTATGGATTCATTCCCATCCTTATGGGATACGTAGTGATGTCCAGCATCTCAATTCAGGACCTAGGAACAACATGATTATGGTTAGCATTGTTTTTTGTATATCTGCATACATAGAATAATTCCCATTTTGATGTGTCATAATCTTGACCTTAAATAATTCTAGATCACCATAACCCTTTTCTTGACTTCTGGTCACAAAATGTCTGATTCCTAAGAATTATTTTTATTGACCATGCATCACGTGCCCTTAGGCAGCCTTGCATAAACAGTCTACATAACAGACTTGTCATCCAAAAGATTCTATTATTTGACTATGAATCCAATTCCCTTAAGTGGCCCTACATAATTCAACCCCCTAACGGGTTTGTTAAATAATGGTAACTTCATTCATGGGAAGAAAACCTCTTTCGTCCTTAGATGTCTTAATGAAAATATGTAGGGATCCAAAAAAAATGGTGATCCTTAACATATCTGTCCCATACCCTTTTTCATGATCTGAAAGTATTCAAGTCTATGGTTTATATTTCCCTTACCTACGTTTGGGTCAGACCTTCGTAGGAGTGACATTTATCCAATTCTTTGATAACCTTGATTGAAATATATTTTCTATATTCTAGTACCTCCTTTCATAGAGCAGACTCTATGCTTTGGAAAATTTGAATCTCCATAAACATCCACTATCTTTTTAGCAATAAAAAAGTAAAATTACTGAGAGTACTTTTGCCTGAATATGTAGCATGTGCCCTTAGGTTGCCTTGCATAAACAGTCTACATAACGGACATGTTAGCCAAAAGATGTTATTATTTGACTATGTAGCCAATGCCCTTAGGTGTCTCTGCATAATTCAACACCCTAACGGGTTTTTTAAATAGTGGTAATTTCATTCTTGGGAAATACTTCTTCTAATTCTTTTTAGTCCTTTTCTCATATCATTCATCATATTCAAAATTTCTTAAGTCATTGTTTACATGTTTTCCCCTATAATTGAGTGTGGTAATATGTTTTCAAATAAATTATCAAAGAATTGAGTTAATTTTAATCCATTCAGTCAAAGCTATTTTGACCTTAAACATTAGCCTTTTTATTTCTGATGTGAATGACTTTAAACTGCCCACAAAAGACAAGGAAACTCTAAAAAAAGTCAAGTCCCAGATCACCAAACATACATTTGTATGATTTAGGTAATATTGAGCAATAAAAATATTCAATGTTTGTAGGGTTATTTATAATAATCCTAGTAAAAATAAAACTATGCTTACTAGGACCATTGGCTTAGGTAAAAATTTAAAGCAGGTAGCAAAAGAAGGCATGCACAAATGATTGGAGATGAAAGTGTTTGTCATTGATGCACAAGAGTTATAAGGACATCCACATACTAGAGTCTCTTATCTTTTCCATGAATTACAAAAGGCTGTCAATGTAAATATTAATTTTATTTACAACATCCTGAGTTTCATCAGCAGCCACTTGAAGCTCATGCACTCGAGGAGCTTCACACTTTTCTTCTTGATAGAGTGCTTTCTTGGCATCTGCAATGGATTTCATACCATTCATTTGAACTCCTTCCAATGAATTGTTAAGGTGGTAAAGTTCCCCAGTAACAACATATAACTATTTCTAATGGTTCATCTACTGGAAAACATCCTCTTTGATCTTATGATTCAATTCCTTCAACTTGGTAGCATGATCAGCCTTATCTTGGGACACCGCAGCCTCAAATTCGCTGATATTGGATGAAAAACTCAACCTGGTCAAATCTTGATGGTAATTTTGTTCCTGCTCCCTTATTAGGATGACTTGTTTCACCGAGGCATGGATCTCTTAATATCCAAAAACGCCAAGTCCCAACATGACGAATAGGGATGACAGTCAGGGGATCTTCGATGATAGCTCTTCAAGAGGTACTTCAGATATGATCTTCCATATATTTTTCCATGCCTTGTGTCGTGAAAATTGGAGTGCCTTTTGTACTTCCGGGTCTGACTCAGCATCACTGTCACATAGGGAAATTTAATCCGGGATTAATGTACTTAGGGAAGTGCCATGTTCTATTCCTTCCCCCTTGACCCATGTTTCTTCACTTTCTATTCCCGTTGTGACGGAGGCTGAGACTTCACCTACAGATCTAGACACTGAAATTGATGGACCAACATAATCAATTTAAAGCTTTATTTAGTTTTAAAGAACAAAAAAAAATTATTAGTTGTCTTGCAGATTAAGTGAACCCACAAGTTTTGTTATCTCTTACCCAACGATAGACCAATAGTAGAAGAAGGCTCTTCCCCGTCTTTCCTAACTTCAATAGGATTTTTAGGATGAGTTTGAGGAAGCTCTACTGGGTTTAGCTCCACTTGAGCCAGTGTCTCTGTAATAGTGGGGTTTTTTGTACCACCTTCAGGCATTGGTAGTTCAGCAACTTGTTCAGATGGAACAGCACATTTGAACCATTCATGATCATAGATGTAATAATAAGTTATTTTAATAGGATGAAGGATAACACTCATGTCCAAAATCTTCTAAATTACATGGTGATTTAACATGATCTAAAAAATATTCAAAATATGCTCCAAGCTCCATCATTTCATCTAATGTTATCTCAAATTCCTGGTTAGTCTCACCAGTGGGAGCATTCAATACATTTTCTTAGCGACCTACATGTTGCGGCCTCTGATCCCAGACATCGTCTTCAGATAAAATTGCAGCATCAGTTGCAGTGGCTGCTAATTGTTCCGGTGCTAGGGTTAAACCTAAAGAATCACAGAATAGAATTCAGTTGATGTTTTCATTCAACATCTTATGAAGCATTGTTAATTTACTAGAAGCAGGCTCTTCTCTCCTTGCAACAGCAGCAGGAGGGATACTGGGAACAGATGCTGGCTCTTCTCCGAGTGTATCCAATTCATCCTGAACTTTTGATTATTCACCAGTACCCTATGTCGTCCTCAATGGAGGGTCAGTCTTCTCACTCAAATGGGAAACTGAAGAATCCCATGCAATCCCAAGAAGTATGAGTATCCTTTTCATGGTTTAATACTCATGACTATCCGAAGGACTTACCACTACTGATGAAACATTTAAATGTGGATATCCTACTTCGATGCTTTTGCTTCTCTGGATTTTTGGGAGTGTTGATATTCTCCTCTCCAAATAAAGGTATTGGAGAGTGAAAGGACCTTTCTAATTCCTCATCCATGGATTTTTGGCCTAGAGATACCTCACCCAGCTCGTGAGGAGATCCATTAGCCCCGATGGCAGTACCACCAGGGCTATACTATGGTGAAAGAACCTCATAAGTTCCTTTATCTTCAAGCTAGAGGATGAAGAAAATAATTTCCTTCAGTAAAAATGATTTGACTAAAATCAAGTTTCAAATCAAATAAGGAAAGAGACTTACATCTTCCAGAGCCACGTAATCATGCCACTCCTTATCTCCAGAACCACCAGTCCCCTTAGTGGCGCCATGATCTATCATTTCCTTCACCCGCTTGGTGATAGGAATGGAATCATCAATGGCATATATGAGCATCTCCAGCTCTTTGATGTAAGCCCACACTTCATAGGGATTATCCTTGAAGCAGATATCAGAAAGATCTCGAAGATTCCCTATTTCGGGGATGTGTATCCCTTCGCATAAATCCATCCAGGCGGTTTCAGTATTGCAATATAAACTCTGCCATGTCTGGACAACCTCTGGTCAAAGATATTCAACGTTTGTACCAAAAGGCTGTGAGGAGGGTCCTACAATCATAGACTTTAGCTTCTTCCCAGCTCCTGCAACTGCAGATAAAGGATAAGAAAATAATATTTTCCACTCTATAAAGTAATGATGATTAAATTTCCCCAATAAAGTAACTGACTAGGAGTTGATGGAGATGGTCTCTTAATTCTGACAGGAGGATTATATCTATCATGAGGTCTCTTTTCCGCATGTTGTGCCTCATCATCCCCATCTTGGGAATCCGGCGAATCATACCTAGGAGAGGAACCTGGTGAATCAGCTCCAGGTGGGGAAGCTTTATCTTCCCGATGAAGGGTTTCTTTCTCTACAGTTCTTTTCTTCTTCCCCACCTGATAAATCGAATGATTCAGTGCCCCTTTAAGGTATGATTCTATCCAGTTCTCGGCATACCATGTAGTCAAGTTACTTTCTGCTTTGTCAACAGGTAGATTAAACACTTCCCCTATCTTCTATATAGATATCTGCAACCATAGTTGTCGGGAAAGCATCAGATGCTACTCTGACCTGACATGCATAGGAGGGGATACAATAGTCTTCTATAGACACTTGAATTGGCGTGAAAATATGTATGGAGCATAGTCCTCGCATATAATCTCTCCATCAATTTTGGTGGCCAATACACCATCTATGCAAGCCAGCATGTATGCCCTCAATTCCATACCAATGGTTCCATCATCAAAAAACTGCCCGGTTGGTGGGTTTCTGTAAGGAAAAAAATTTAATTCCTTGTACATGCTCAGCCTCACCTTCATATCATAGATGTTGAGAGCCAATTGAGATATTACATAATATGCCTGAACTAATGGCCTAAAAGAGATTCCAGGAACCTGTACTCCGTTCTGTACAACATATGTCCTGAAAGGAGTGGCAATCCATCCCCACAAAACATGGGATGGTCCCACTAATCTCAAAGAAGACTTACCCATAAAGACATGGAGTAAGATCCTGTGAATCTTCACCAAAATTGGGGTGGCCAACCCAAGCATTGTTTTCTCAGCCAACTTGGCTGCCACAAAAAAAGTCACTGGCTTGACGCCTCCCTTAGAATCCCTGACTGGCAGAAGATAAACACTGAGCCACAAGGCTATAAAGCCCTCCAGACGGGTATTTTTTGGGATTCTCTGATTTACTTCATATCCACACTTCTCAAATTCTCCTGCTTCCACGGTCGGCCAAAATGTTCTAGGAGAACCCCTCTTCTTTGTTCTGGGGCTGGTAGTAGGATGAGTACAGGTGGGCCCCTTCTCCTTTGAATCATTCTCCTCCTTCTTTGTAAGAAACATATTCATCCACTCCTCTGGATGAATATCCTTTCTAGAATGATTTGGGGAGGTCTTTGAACTCTTGATCTTGTGAAAAATCTTCAATAAATCCAAGCCAAAACCGGAGTATTCTCTGAATCATTCCAAGTTGCCTTGGGAGGGATGAATTCATTGTACATGTCACCTAGAATTGGAGGCCCCGAGATCTTGTGGACATCCGACAGATTGATGCCTACATCTCCATGATTCAGATGGAATGAATTGGTTTTTGGGCTTCAGCGATTGATTAGCTCCGGCACAAATTCATCATTCCTGTAGAAATATGTCTTCCCAGCCCAGACGACTTCATATAGTGCATCTTCTTTCAAATCCTTGACAAAATCTACATAGTTTTTTCGCACCCAGTATGCGCACATCCATGTTGGTTTCACACATCCTCTAGGATGGAAGTCCCAACTCTTCTTCCAGCCTTTGGATTGATCCATCTAATAATTTTTGAAGATTGAAGGATAACAATGTGGTTGCAGCTTGGGATTGTGAGGTTTCAGATCTAGCGCAAAAGGGCTATGATGCATCATATAGACCTTCTCCACTGTTCCAGTATTTATAAATGCTCCTCCACTTGAGATATTTGCTGAAGAAAAATTGGTTTAATTCTGAAACCAAGAATGTGGGAGATAGTTCTTTACCTCTAGAATGTTGACATCTTTCAGATGACCACGACCATACAGAGGCAATTAAATGCTCTCTGGAAAGCTAAGATGATACTTCTTCAATTACTTGGCCAAATATGGAAGAGTTCTGTCGCAGATATCATAGTAAGCATGGCCTACAATGTTCATCATATCATCAATTCTCTTACTATCCAGTTCATCAGAAGTTTCGAATCATCCAGGTTCCATTGAATCTACAGAAAGGTCTAATAATTAACTCTTAAGTGAGTTGATTTTTCATAAAATTTGTGAATAAAAAGTAAAAAAATGGAAAGGGAATTAAGGCACGCAATTCCAATTTTGGCGCGTAAGTATAGTTGCGTCGCGCAAGTTTTTGGCGCGTAGTTATCACCATGCAAGTCCAAATAACTTTACAGAAGCATGACATAGTGAACCAGCAGAAAACAAGGAACTTGTGCGATGAAGGCAACTTGCGTGGCGAGGGCAGGAATCTTTGATAACCGGTTGCTTTGCGTGAGGAATGGCCGCCTATTTAAAGGCAAGGTCGCACCCCTGCGTGTTGAAGCCTATGCGGCTCTCACCTGCGCGCCGCTATCTGTGTGCTCAGAACCTACGCACCGCCCTTCTTTGGTCTTCTTCTTTACCATAGAGTCGCATCCTAATTCCTTTTGGTTCTAACTCTGAAGGGGGACTTTTTTTTATGCTCATTTCTGTCACAGAGTCTATTGAATGAAAAGGGAAATACTTTAACACAAAATGATTCATCCTTTGAAGAAAAATTAAAAATTGAAAAAGGCATGAACAAGGATTTGTTTACACTTGGTCCACGCAAGTTTCATCATGGCTGTGCAAGTATACTTGCGCGTCTCATGTTGGTCACACAGGTGGCTTGTGCGCCATAAGTTATTTTTTCCCAAGGTCTGCAAAGGCCAATAAATACCCCTTGTGGGCCCCCCATTTCGAGGGTGGAAAAATCCAGAAACTAAGATTTGAGCTCTCGGCGCCCTAGTCTCTTCTCAATGCCTTCCAAAAAATTATAAGGTAATTTCTTACCTAGAACGGAAGATATAAAGAGGGGGAAAAGGCCTAAGTTTTGAATGTTGTCAACACCTGCGTGACTAAGTGGCCAGCCCTTAACGGAAATGGCCACACTTGCGTGCTGCCTTATTCCTTCAATAGAACTTGCACACCCCTCATTTAAAAGTATTTAGGGATAATACGAAGGGCATGAGCTAAGTCTCTCCCAAGTATTACCCTAAGGGTTCACCGTCGTGCAAGCACCCATGTGTCGTGCAAGTATACTTGCGTGACCATGACTTGCGCGCCCACACAGGACTTGCACGCCTCTCTCTTTTTGGGTTCCCCTCCTGCCTATTCACTATCTTTCTTCAAATACACCTCTCCTTATCAAGATTTATCTTTCAGAACCATCTTAGAAACCATTTATGGCATGGATCCTTTGTTGGTTTCCTTATCTGAAAGGAATTATGTGGAACATCTCTCAAAACAAAGTGATTTATGTATCTTCATATCACTAAGGTGAGATTTTTCATTCACTCAACATCATTCTTTAAGATAAGAAGTTCCCTATCCTTGGCCTTATTTTCAAGAGTAAGCCCTAGTCATAATTTCCTAACCTGGGCCTCCTTTTCAGGAGTAATCCCTAGTGAATGTTCCAAAATATGGGAAACCTTCTCAGGAGTAAGAACCAAATCCAAAATTACCTTAACCTGGGACTCCTTCTCAAAAGTAAGCCCCAATTATCAAATCCCTTTAACATGGGCCTCCTTCTCAGGAGTAAGTCCTAGTTCTCAAGTCCCTTTAACCTGGGCCTCATTCTCAAGAATAAGCCCCTGTCATAATTTCTCTTAACCACTCTTATCTTCTTTTGATTTGGGATTCCTTCACATGAATAAATCCTAATCACAAGTCCCCTCCTAATTTGGAAATCCTCCTCAGGAGCAAGCCCCAAGTTAGAGTATCCAAATCTCCATAAAGCACATTTACCTTTATGGACCTTGATCTCGGTCTTCTTCTCTAAAGTAAGTCCTGATCTTTATCTATTTGTTCAATCATACATACATAAGCCCCATATCATTCCTTGTGACCACATATTTCATGGAAAAAAATTCAGGTTTACTGATACCTCTTGTTTCTCAAACCTAGCATGACTCACATGAGCTTAGAGTGTAAAAGTTACCACGACACATCTCTTTGGGCCGTTAATCATACGTAAGCCCCACAATTATTAACCGAACCATGTGAAATTTGATCTCTACTTTAATATTAGAGTACGTAGGAAGCCTTTCTAAGGTTCAATCCCATCACCCATTAATTCTCATCTGTCCCATATGACGTTAAAATATATTTTAATTCCCAAACTATGTGGGTTCTGATTCCTTTTCTAAACAAGGATATGTAGGTAGCCTATCTGTGGGTACGATCCCAACTCTGAGATAATCCATGTCCTTCTGAACGACAAAAAAATTCAAGGGCCCCACTGAGTGGCTTTAAAACTAGTATGGTTATCATAATTACCAAGAGATATTTATATAATGTATTGAAGGATACCAATGACTAAGAATATTTAAAAACATAGATGATTATATATTGATGAAGTACCTCAAATACATATAAAATATTCTCTAAATCTCATACATATTAATCATTGATTGTCAGATCTTAAGGAAAGCTCATTTTAATACTTGGTAGTGTAATAAGGATTCACAAACATAACTTAAATCTATAAAGAGTGTCCTATAGTAGACAATAATTCCCCCCAAAAAGGTGGGATGAGTACGAACTCCCATCATCTAGACCAATGAAAATTCTTAAGCCTTATCGGTCCATAACTAATGAGCACCTACCTTCGGAAAGTAGGTCCAAATGGATATTGAATCATTGGATGATTCCGGTTCTACAAAAAAACCCGTTAGAAACCGATTGGAATGTTTTAACCTTAAGCAAACAAGGTCATCCTTATTTCCAGAGGAAACATGGGTTTTACGGTTTTTAGGGGTTTTAGGGATTTCTTTGTGGTTTTAGGCTTTTCTTTGGGTTTTCTAGTATTTTCATGTTTTTTTTGTGTTTATAAGGTTTTCATAGAGTTTTAAACATTTTTTAATATTTTTAGGTGTTTTTAAGAATTTATGGTTTTTAGGGGTTTTTATGGTTTTTAGGGGTTTTAGTATTTTTTGGTTTTATGGTTTTAAACATTATTAATTAATATTAGAGGATTTAGAGGTTTTTATATTCATTCTTGGTTTTTTGGGTTTTTAGGTTTTTTTTTGGATTTTTATCATTTTATGGGGTTTTAGGGATTATTAGATATTTTAGGGTGGTTTTGGGATTTAAGGTATTTTAGGATTATTTGGGTTTTAGGATCTTTTAGGGGTTTAATAAATTTTATTGGTTTTGGGGATTTTAAATTTTTATGGGGTTTAAGTGTTTTTGTGGTTTTTGTGGATTTTTAGGGGTTTTAGGGTTTTCAAGGGATTTTGGGGTTTTTTGATTTTTTTTAATTTTTTAAGGGTTTATTGGGTTTTTATGATTTTCCTTATTTTTAGGATTTTTTGGGGTTTTTTTTTTGGTTTTTTTTAGGGTTTTCGATAGTTTTTGGGCTTTATTATTTTTATGGATACTAGTTTTTAGTGTTTTCATGTTTTATAGTATTTTTGTTCTTTTAGGGGATTTTAGTGATTTTTAGGGTTTTATGGGCTTTTAGGGTTTTCTAGGTTTTGTAGTTTTATTGTTTCTATGTCTTCTAGGGTATTTATGGATTCAAAGTTTTTGGGATTGTTTTGGGTTTTTTTGATTTTCAATTGTTTTGGGAAGTTTTTTATGGTTTTTAAGGTTATTTCTGGGTATTAGTATTTTTATACCATTAGGGTATTTTTGTTTTTTATTGTTTTTAATTTATTTATTGGGTTTTTAGGGTGTTTATAATTGTATAGTTTTCAATGGGTTTATGTTATTTAGTGATTTTTTTGTATTTAGGGGCTTTTATAGTTTTAGGGTTTTCTGGGACATTTAGGGTTTTGAGGGAATTTAAATGAGGTTTATGGGTTTTATTTAGTTTTAGTGTTTTATTAATTTTTGGGTTTTTAGGGGGTTTATAGATTTTATTGTTATTTTCTAGTTTCATGGTTTTATTGGAATTTATCGGTTTTTTGGGTTTTCAAGGTTTTAAGGCTGTTTTAGGGTTACTATGGGTTTTAGTGTTTTTTCGTGTCTTTTCTGGTTTTTAGTAGTTTTATTGGTTTTGTGGGTCTTTTATTGTTTTTAGGGGGTTTGGATTTTATGGATTAAGTTTCATTTATGGGTTTTTAGGGTGTTTATGTTGGTTCAGGGGTTCTAATTTTTTTGGCTCTTTTAGTGTTTGAGGGGATATTAAGGTTTTACGATCTTTATGGATTTTTGGGTTTCATGGTCTTTTAGGGGTTTTAGAAAAATTTATGGTTTTTGGGGGGGTTTTAGGGACATTTATTGATTTTTAAGGTTTATGGGTTTCATTGTGTCTTTTAGGGTAGTTTTAGGGTTTTATCTTTTTAGGGTGTTAGGGATTTTATGGTGTATTAAGGTTTTCCAAATATTATAGGGGGTTTATGATTCTTAATTATTCTTAGTAATTTTATGTTTATTTCAATTTTTTATGTTTTTTATGTTATTTTTTGTTTTTAGAGTCCTTAAGAGTATTTATGGTTTTTATGGTTATTTATGGTTTTCTGAGTTTTTAGTGTCCTTTTGGTTTTATTGGTTTTTTGGGGTCCTTTTGGGTTTTTTGGAATTTTGAGTCATTTCGGTTTTTATTATTTTTAGGTTCCTTTATGTATTTTAGGGTTTTAGGTCCCTTTATAGGTTTTGGGGTTGTTTAGGGTATTTTAGGGGGTTTAGGTATTTTTATGGTCATTTAGTATTTTATGGTTTTTAGAGTCTTTTAGTGTTTTAGGGTATTTTTCGGTCTTTTAGGGTGTTTTAGGGTCTTCTAGTGTTTTCTTGGGTTTTAGGGTCTTTCATTAATTTTAGTAATTTTAGGATATTTTAGGTGTTTTTAGGGATTTTTTTCTCCTTTTTGAGTTTTAGGATTCTTAGATTTTTAGGGTTTTAGGTTTTTAGTGTGTTTTAGTGTTTTTGTATGTTTTGATCATTTTTATGGGTTCTTAGGGGTTTTAATGTTTAATGGGGTTTTAGGACCCTTTAAGGGTGTTTATGGGTTTTGTATTTTTTTATTGTTTTTAGGAGTTTTGATAGTTTTTAGGGTTTTTATGGTTTTAATGGTTTTATGGGATTTATAGGGGTTTGGGGTTTTATGTGTTTTTATTGTTTTAGGGGGTTTGGGGTTTGGGGGGTTTTGTGGTTGTTAGGGTTTTTATTGTTTTTAAGGTTTTCAGGGTCTTTTATTTTTATTATTATTAGTAATTTTCATGTTTTTTAGTGTTTCAAGTAATTTTTTAGTGATTTTATGGTTTTTAATGTTATAAGGGTTTTTTGTGTTTTCGGGGATTGTAAGGGTTTATGGGTTTTTACATTTTAAGGGGTTTTAGGGTTGTTTTTATCCTTTTTAGTGTTTTTCATCAAATTTTTAGTTGTTTTAGGGTTATTACGGTTTTAGAAATTAAGGGTTTTTTATACTTTTAGGGTCGTTTAGAGGTTTTTGGTATTTTAGGGTTTTAAGGGGTTTATGGGAGTTTAGTTTTTTTAGGTGGTTTCTTGAATCCTTATAGGTATTTATGGGTTTTAGGGTTATTATGGAATTTTTCGAATTTAGGTTTTTTTAGTGTTTTTATGGTTTTATTTTTTCATGATTTTTTAGATTTTTGCGGTTTTAGGGGTTTTAGGGTTTTAATGTTTTTAAAGAATTTAATTTTTTTTGGGGTTTTCATTAGTTTAATGGATTTTGGGTCTTTCAGTTATTTTTATTGTGTTTTAGAAAATTTTAGAGTTTTTATAGGGGTTTTAGGGTCTTTAATGGTTTTTTGGATTTTTAGGGTCTTTTTTGATCTTTTTCTGTCTTTTAGGGGATTTAGGATTTTTATGTGTTTTTAGGGGGGTTTATGATATTTAGGGATTTTAGGGATTTTTTGTGGGGATATTTAGGTAATATTTGAGTTTTAATGGGGTTTGGGGGTTTTTACGAATTCTAAGGGTTTTAAGGTTTTTAGTGTTTTTTATGTTTTAGTGTTTATGGGGTTTTGATGGTTTTTTGGGTTTGTAAGATGTTTTTAAGGTTTTTATGGGTTTTTGGATTTTTTTTTTCTTTTATGGGTTTTTGGTTTTTGGTTTTTTAGGGATTTTATGGGTTTTTTGGGTTTTTGTGTTATTATTGTTTTAATGGTTTTTTCATGTTTTTATCAGTTTCACGGTTTTAGGGATTTTAGGTTTTAAGGTTTTAATGGTTTTATTGTTTATATGGTTTTTTGGGTTTTAAGGGTTCTTAAGTGATTTTAGGTTTATTTTTATTTAATGGTTTTTAGTGTTTTAGGGGGTTTATGTTACTTTTAGTTTTGTATGGATTTTATGGATTTTTAGGCGTTCTAGGTATTTTTCTAGGTTTTTAGTAATTTATAGGGTTTTATGGTTTTTAGGGGTTTTAGGATATTTTACTGGTTTTTAGGGGTTTTAGGTTTCTTCATGGATCATTAATGGTATTGGGGTTTTTTTTGTGGGAAGGGGCAAGGAAATGCGAGGGTCGGGCTATTCTCGCCCCCCCCCCAATTTATTAGAAAGAAAAAAAAGACACAGCAGACAAGGGAGGGGAGGGGTCAAACGACCCACACCCAAAAAACCCCTTACAACCCAAGACGCAAAAGACCCCAAAAAAAGAAAAAAAAGAGAGTGTACGAGGTACAATATTCTCACACAAGAAAATCATTTTAAGAACATAACCATAGAAAATGTCAAGGAAAAAAATTGGAAGTGAAGTAGCAAGAGTGTATCCCATATCTTCAAGATGTAAAAAAAAGTTGGTGTAGAGACAAAATCCTCATCATCCAATTGATGCACTACATGGGGAGAATGATGGGACGTAGCAGAACAAAATTTATAAATCCATGCTCCAATAAAAACACAAGAAGTAGAAGTATAAATCAAAGAAGCACATGAAAGCACGAGAACTAAAAAAATTCAGATAGTGTATTGTGAGATGGTCAGAATACTAACATGAAGAATCATGACCATTAGCCCAAATGGTTCTATATAAGGCCAAGGAAGCAGCCATAAGGAACTCAATATACAAACCCATAACATCAAAGAAGTTCTCGCAACATGTGGAAAGGAGGAAGAATCCCAATTCAACCCCAAACTAACCAGGGATTCATGAGGTACCAAAACACTTAATGTAATAATCTAAATGCACTGAAACTCATAGGAACAGGCTACTCACTGAGTAGCAAATCCCATCACTAAAAACACAAAATAGAAAACATTAAAACATGAGAAAACATAATTCCCAAGGAATTTATATAAAATTAAAGTCGAGATTTCTTTTTTATTCTTCCACCACCTTAATGGACATACACTTCTTTATTTGATGATAATTCTCTATACTGATATCCCCATTCCGATACTTCTGGAAAGTGATTGCATCAGGTTCATCCATCCAATCATCAACTGCTTCACCAACATCCTCCTTAATCAATTATGTTTCCCATCAAACATGACAGTTTTTCCATCATCATCCTCCTTATCTAAACCAGTGGATTCAGTAAGAACATCTACATGAAGTGTTATAGGTTCAATGATTTATTTCATAGAGACTTACAATGATCTTGTATCAATTTTTCATTGAAGGTTCTAATAGTCCATATGCTTCCTAGTTTTTTTAGATTTGTGATAATATATCTATCAGCATCCACAATTGGGGTTTTAATCATCCTAGATCATGATTTTAAGTAGGATTCCTCAATTTGAATAGGTTGGACATCAACCTCCTGTAATGATTCACTGGAATCAGAAAGCTTACATTGATCCTTATCCCATGTGTTATACATTTCATTATGCTTCTCTTGATCATCAAACAGTCTGAGAGGTTCCTGATGGAATTTGAGTCAGTGATAGTAACATATAAAAATCCTAAAAAATCCTTATCCTCAATAAAATGATGTGCAAGTTGGATTGGATGATCATTTTTACCATTAGATCCTTATTTTCATCAGTCAATAGCCCTCTAGTGGGTTCCCTAACATCATGGGGGCCAACATCAACTATGTGGAAAAACATTGATCACTTCTAGGCCACCTTTTTTTTTCTATTTTCCACACAATTTTCTCTCCATGCCTCAGGACACAATATATTATAAACACATTCCTTCATATCATGTCCAATCATAAAGCAAAGATTATAATATAGGGGAAGTTTTTCATAAACTACATCCTAAAAGAAACCATGATCTCCATTCTGAATCTATATATAATATGGAATCACCTGATAAATATCAATTTCAACGCAAACTCTTGCAACTGAGGGTATTAAGAGAGTCCTTGTCTCCAAATAATGTATCAATAGATTTGCAATGAGATTGGAAATTTGGAATATTGTAGCCTGTTTCAACAAGTGAATAAGTAGTCTAGGAAAACCAATCTAGACAATAGTAATGGGAGACTCAGTATGTGCTTCAAAGTCCAAAATTTATTTTGGGATATTTTATTTTTTGGGTTTTAAAAGGTTTTAGGTTTTTAGGGGTTTTAGGGTATTTATGGATTTTAGGGGTTTCTGTAACACCCAAAGATTTTATGAAAAATATTATTTTAATTTCATTAATGTCTTGTGTTTTATTCTACACCAATATTACCTTGCGCTATACGCAACACCGTATTAGCTTGCAGTATACGCAACACTATTCTTGGACCGTGTTACACACAATTTTGATAATAGTTATTCTACGCAAAATTGAGTATATATATATATATATTCAATGTGTAAATGAAATATGGTTGGATTCTGTTATACGAAACAACGAAGGATTCTTTCACAACACGCAACCCTGACTTGGCTTGCATTACACGCAATCACGACCTTCCTTGATAGCGTGTGTTGTACGCAATACCGGGTTTTAATAAACAATGATATATTATTATAATATTATCATGAACTAGCCATTATGAATAGTATTAACTAAATTTTGAATTTTATAACATTATTATTCATCTTACACATTTTCGAGAACATGGTATAAGAACAAAATAAATTTTTCGGGTAAAATAAGTATTTTTCAAAAAATGCAGTTTTGCCACCTTTTGATGGCGCACCCACTTTAAATCTAGTTTTTGAAATGTTTATATGTTCAATTTGACAAAATAAAATTCTTCTTTTGAATCAGGATAGAAAAATTTACATTAGATAAAGTTTTGATATTTTTTCGATAACTTTCATATTTTAATGAATAGTAAAAACACGCTATATTTTAATTAAAAACAACTTTTTTCATCATAATATCTTATGTGGTTAAATTATAATATTGAATGGTTTTAAAGTATAAATAGAATATATTTTTACCATTTAATATAATGTATGTCATTAGCATTGATTTTACCTTGAATTCGTAGGTTAAATCAATTCAATCTTTTGCAATGTTTTAAACAAAAACCCATTTTTATTCGACAACGGGATTAATTTTAATTTAATTTATGAAACTTCTGTGTATTGAATTTAAAAAAATGGATTCCATATTTGGAATCAGTGGGTCCAAATTATGTTAGTAGGCTACTTTTTATTTTTGGTAATTATGAATAGTAACTACGGTAAATTTTATTTACCGTAGTTAAAGTTAAATCGGTAATTAAGGGTAAATATAATATTATAAAATTACCCTAACACATGCCAAAATTCTATTTGATGGCTAAAAGTAATCCCATATCATCTAAGGGTCGGATTACATTCATTTTATGGACTTTTGACCATGAAAATAATTTAATTATTATTAAAACCAAAGAAAGTGACAACGTGTCACTCTCTTAAATCTTATAAGTATAATAATTTTAACTTAGTGATAAAAATCATAAAACTTCAAACATGAATAATCTCCAGAAAGATAACAAAATTATCTACATCATGAAAATTTATTTATAATTTTTTGGGATTAAATAATTATCATTAATTGTGACACAATAGTGATGCAGAAATTATTTATCTAGTGAAAAATCAAGAATATAGTTTTTATTAAACAAATAATGACCATAAAAGGCACAAAACCCTGACCAAAACTTATTGGTCATGTAAATTTAAACTATATTCATCCAATGGTCTAATATTTTACCATTTTGAGTCTTATACAAGCAATTATGACACTTATATTATTTTATTTTAAATGATGCCAAAGTTGTCACCTTCATAATTTAATAAATATAACAATTTAAATATTGTAATTTTAAGATGATAAATCCGGGTAAAAGTATTATTATTAAAGGTAATATATTTATCTTCATCATAGTAATTTATTTTAAATTTTTATGCAACAAATAAGTATATTAAATAATTATACAAAAATGATGTAGTAATTATTTTTTTAAGAGATAAACAAAATAAATGGTATTAAAAATAATAAAATAAATATTATATGAACTATTTAATGAGATACAATACTTTTATAGATACATATGACCTTTTATTAATATATTAAATCTTTTATTATGAACATATCATCTGTATATATTTTATTTAAATTCAAATAAATGAATAGTGTCAAAATTGACACTATTGTTATTTTATAAACATAACATATTATAAAATTGTTTAAAAATCACAAAAATATTTAAAATTTATAAATTTAAATTTATATGGTCTATAATGTTATAAAGTAAACAATTATGGAAAATTCACAACAAATAAGTAATTATTTTTTATAATTTAAAATTTATAATTTTATTACCACAAATAAACATAATAGATTAAATAAGGATAAATCAAAATGATAAGGTTTAAAATAAGATCCAAACATGTCTAAATTTGATTGGTTGATGAGATTAAAACCCTATCTCATCTAAACTTTGAATATGAGTCATTTTTGGAGGTTTTTAAGTGGGGTTAGATTTATTATAAATTAATATTTTTAAGAATTCCAAAGGTGCTCCTCTCCTCCCTTATAAAAGGGCACCTCCTCCCTCTCCTCCTCACACCAATTTGAGCATTCAAGCTCGTTCAAACCCTGACAAAGTATCTTCTCCACTTCCCTAGAAACACCCTAGAGGTTCTGGCCTTCATTAAAGACCAATCTTAGTGCCCTAAGAGGAGGTTTCAAAGAGGCGTATCAAAGAAGAAGTAATTTCTTCTCCCGATTCATTCAAGCTTCTTTCTTCTTCAACTTATTCTTCTTTAGTTGTTTCATTATAAAGTAATAACATCAGTATCAATAATATACTGATTTGTTATTATAAATATGAAACAACCCCATTTCACCTTCTATCCATCCTACGGAAAACAAAATCATCGTGCGTGCGTACGTACGGAATACCGTCTCCACGCCGTGGTGTAATCTGATTTTCCACCAACACCTTTCATGGATGGGTATTATGGTGTAAAAAAATAACTATACAGAGTTATTATAACATAATAATGATTCTGATATATTGTATCATCCACTCCAATTCAATTCAATAATTATGGAAATGATATCATCGCTCGTGCGTACGTACGGACTACCATCTCCACGACGCGATGAGATTCATTCTCCATGTTAACCATTTAAGAATGACTATAATGTATATATAAGCAATAATAGTGAAATATATGAAATTATAAAGCTACTGGATTTATTTGTATATATATGTATGTCATCTACTTAATTCCATTCAACTCAATAAGAAAACGAAAACAGCGTTCATGCTTACGAACGGTCTACCGTCTCCATGAACGGTGTATTTCTTTCCATTTACTGATATATTATATATATATATATATATTCTGAATGTATATTATATTTAAATCATGTTTTGTATTCTGGAATTAAGTAATCATTATCTAAGTAATCATATGAATAATTACAAGTTAAAACACGAACGACAAATAAGATGATTTTACCCAAAACTCTACTTTAACATGAATTTACAAAAGAACGGGTAATATAAAGTCATAAGTGAACCATATATGATATAATAACAATGAATATGATTCTTTAATAAGTAAATGACATTATTTAAATCATTATACAGGAGGTTCGAACACTTACGAAGCAAATCGGACCTAAGGTAAGGGAAATATCACAATCTCATTTTTATCCGAGATTGTTTATAATTCAGTATTTACTGGGGTGTATTTTATCATCCACATCCATGTTTCCTCAATATTTAATATTATTTCCATCCACCTAAAATTGTTTAAATCCTATTTTACTCTTCGGTGAGTTTTTAGTAAAAGATATGAAAGGAATCTTTTGTCGTTTTTCGTACAAGGTACTTTTTTGACTTTTCCGACAAAAGTATGAGAAGCATGTTTTCTTTTAACTTATATGACATGAATGGATTTTTAAAACATTATTTCCAAAAATATTCCTTTACAAGTTTTCAAGTTTATTTTTAATCAACTTATTTTAGTTTAAAATTGTATGACATGTTAAGAAAGGAAAAGTGTTTTTGAAGTAGAAAGGATATTTTCCTCAAGAATGAAGTTCAAGTGTTTTATCAAAATTATTTTCCATATATGATAATAAAGGGTTCTGTTTTTATCCCTATTATTACATTGATTTTATTATGTTGTGATGAAATTATTTTTATGAATTCCTTTATCGTATATGAATTTTTTTATGATGTCATGATGTTTAAGATTCCCATTTTTATTACATGGGTTATGCAATGATGTATGGTTTATGATTTTGTGGCACACATAAGAATGGTATCATTATGAGATGGGTGGGACATATATATCCCTCAAATTCATTGGTTAAAGATTTTATATCTCATGAGATAGACATGGCTGGAATGGTAGGTTATACCGGTTCAGTGAAACAGGACTGAAACGAGGGTGACTCGGTTCAGAAAGGGACTTTGTCCACTAAGATAGTCTTGGTAATAAGTCTTGACTAATAAGATATGATTATCTATGATTATGTGTGTATGCCACAAAGTTTCATGTTTTAAGTTATGATTATTGGGATTACATTTCACTACTATGATTTATACCATGTTATGAAATTATTCTCTCTTTTGCAGTTTAAGATTTCCAAAATGTTATGTTCTTATGAATATGATGTGATTGATATTTCTTTTGTTTACCCTTACTGAGCATTTGATCTCACCCTTTTATGTTTTCTTTTCCCCAGGATATAAAGAATGGTTTTAGGTAAAAAAAAAGGGAAGATCTTTATGGGAGATGTTGAAGATCTTTCACCACGTTTAGAAGATTATATTCTGAGTTTCCAAAGACACTAAACTATTACGGTCCTTGTGTGTGTTTTTTTGTTATGTACTAATTATTCTGCAAAAGTAATGTAATTTCAATGTACGTCAAGCTTCAGGTCTCTACAGTTTTAGGGTTTGTAGAGTTTTAAGGGTTTTTAGGGATTTTAGAGTTTTTATGGGTTTTATGGTTTTTATGGATTTTTAGGTGATGTTTTTGGTTTGAGGGGTTTTCAATAATTTTTTGGGTTTAATATAGATTTTTCAATCATTTTTATGGGATTTTGGGTTATAGGGCATTTAGGGCTTTTTAGATTTCTAATATTTTAGGGGTTTAAAAGGGTTTTTATCATTTTTAGGGTTTTTAGGGGTTTTTGAGGTTTTAGTGTTTTTTATGGGGTTCATTAATTTTTAGGAGTTTTTGGTTGTTTAAGAGATTTAGGGTCTTTAGGATTTTTATTGGGTGTTTTACATCCTTTTAGGGTTTTAGGGATTTGAGGGCCTTTTAGGGTTTTAGGGTATTTTGAGTGTTTATTTTTGGGTTTTAAGTGTTTATTGGGTTTTTAGTGGTTATAATATTTAGGGTTTTTATTGAAGTTAGAGTTTTAGGGTTTTTATGGTTTTTATAGTTTTTAGTGTTTTAGGGTTTTATGGGGTTTTGGGTGTTTTGAATTTTTAACAAGTTTTTAGGATTTTTAGGGATTTTAGGGGATTAAATGGTTCTTATGGATTTATGGGTTTTTAAAATTTTTGGTATTTATGGGTTTCAGGGGATTTAGTGATTTTAGTATTTTAGGAATCTTTTAGGATTTTATGGGTTTTTATGGTTTTAAGGGGTTTTAGCGATTCTATAGGGTTTTTACGGGTTTAAAATAAACATATGTTATTTAGGGATTTTATGAATCTAGTTGTATTAAGGGGTTTTCATGATTTTAAGGGGGGTTAGGATATTTTATATTATTTATAAAGCTATTCTGATATTTTACAGTTTTTATAGCTTGAGATACATTTTGGAAATTTTATGGGTTTTAGAGTCTTTTTGGGGTTTTATGTCTTTTAGGGGTTTTTTTCATTTTGGGTGTTCAGGGATATTTTGGTTTTTACGATTTTTAGGATTTTTAGGTTTTTTAATGGTTTCAGGGGTTTTATGTGTTTTAGGGGTTTTCAGGTTATTTTGGGGTCTTATATTGTTATAGTTTTTAGGGTTTTATAATTTTCAGGGTTTTTGGGGGTATCACGATTTTCTTGGTTTTTGTGGATTTTGAGCGGTTTTAGGTGTTTTCGATTTTTTTAGAGATTTTATGGTTTTTATGGTTTTTGGGATTTTGAGGGGTTTAAAAAGTTTTTAGAGTTTTTAGGGTACTTTAGGGTTTTAGGTTTTTTTTTTTAAATTTAATCGTTTTTAAGTGTTTTTTGGGTTTGGGGGTTTTAGAAGGTTTTAGGGGTTTTATGGCTTTTAAGAGTTTTTATAGTTGTTTGGATTTATCTAGACTTTTGGTAATTTTAGTTTATTTGGGGTTTAGGATTATTTTTTGTTTTTAGGAGGTTTAAGGGGGGGGGGTTTGGGTTTTATGGGTTTTTGGGATTTTTGTATCATTTTGAATTTTCTAGGATTTTTAGGTATTTAGGGGGATTAAGTTCGTTAGGTTTTTAGGGTTTCATAAGTGTTTTTATTTATTTATATTTTGAAGGGTGTTTTAGGGAATCTAGTGCTTAAATTTTTTAGTGTTTTTAGGGGTTTACAGATTTTATTTATTTTTAAGGTTTTTTTGACTGGTTATGGGTTTTTAGGGTTTTAGGTTTTTTAGGGTTTGTAAGGGTAATAATGGGTTTCCGTGATTTTTATGGTTTTTAGATGTTTTTTCATTTTTTAGGATTTTAGGGGATTTTTGACATTTTAGGGGTTTTCGGGTTTTAGTGGTTTTTAGGGTATTTATTGGGTTTTTATATTTCCAAATGAGTTTATTTGTTTTAAGGATTTTTATGGTTTTTAGTATTTTTAGGTATTTTAGGGGGTTTTAGGATTTTTTTTGTGGTTTTATTGGTTTTAAGTGGTTTCAAGGTTTTTTATGTTTTCTTTTTGGACTGTAAATTATCTGATTTTTTTTGTTTTTATTATTTTATCATGGTTTTTAGTGTTTTAGTGTTTATTTAGAGTGTTTACAGTTTTTAGGGTTTTAGGGTTAGGGGTCAATTTTTTTATTGGTTTGAGAGTATTTAAGGTTTTTTAATGATTGAAGGTTTTTTTCAGTTTTTGTGGGATTTATGGAGTTTTAGTGTTTTTTTAGTTTCTATATTTATGAGAGATTTTAGGGTGTTTTAATGAGTTTTAATGGTTTATAGTATTTTATGATATTTTTGGGTCTTTATAGGTTTGTAGGAGTGTTTGGGGTTTTTAGTGGTTTTTAGGGTTTTTAATCCTTTTAGATCTTTTTATAGTTCTTTGGAGGATTTAATGTTTTCTTTTGGGTTTTTATGATTTTTAAGGTTAAATGTTATTAGGAGTTTTTGGGTTTAATGGTAATTTTAGAGAATTTAGGTTTTTTATGGTTTTTGGGCGTTTAAGGATTTTTTATCTTTTGATGGATTTTAAGTGTCTTTATTCTCTTTAGCGATTTATGGTGTTTTAAGAATTTTACCGTTTTAGGGTGTTTATGTGTTTTTATATTTTTAATGTTTTTACGTTTTTATTGGGGTTTTATTGGGGTTTTATGGATTTTAAGGTTAATTTAGTTTTTTAGTGTACTTTTATAGATTTTAGGGTTTTTAGGGTCTTTTAGGGATTTTGTCGATATTTTAGGGTTTTATGGTTTTTTAGAGTTTTGGGGTTTTCAGGGGTGTTTTGGGGTTTTGGGGGGTTTTAGTGTTCTTAGGGGGGTTACATGTTTTATTGTTTTAGGGATTTTAGTGTTTTATTGGGTTATTAGTGTTTTTTTGGATTTTTGATGGTTTTTAGGGTTTTTATGGTTTTTTGGATAATTTTAGGGGTTTTTATGATTTTAAAGTATTTTAATGTTTTTAGATTATTTATGAATATTTTAGGTTTTTTCGGTTTGAAGAGTTATTTTAGGGTTTTAGGATTTTTTTTAAGGTTTTGAGGGGTATTTAGGGGCTTTAGGGTTTGAATGGTTTTTAGGGTTTTAGGGGATTTTAGAGTTTGTAATGTTGTTTATGTTTATAGGGTTTTATGGAGTTTTATAGTTGTTTGTTCATTTAGGGGTTTTAAGGGTTTTTCAGGTCTTTAGGTATTTTTTAATGTTTTTTGGGTCATTTAGGGGATTTAGGTTCTTTTAAGAATTGGGGGGGGGGGTTAATGTTTTTTAGTTTTTTAGTGTCTTCTAGATGTTTTTAGAGGTTTTAGGGGTTTTAGGGTTTTAGGTTTTTTAGTTTTTTATTTTTTTATAGATTTTATGGTTTTATTGGTTTTTGTATTTTTTATAGTTTAAATGGGTATTTAGGGGTTCTAAGCTGTTTTAAAGGTTTTTATGGTTTTAAGAGTCTTTTAGGGGTTTTAGGGTTTCAGGGTTTTATGGTTTTTAGGGATTTTAGGGCCTTTCGGGGGTTTTTAAGTGTTTTAGTGTTTTTAGGGATTTTCATGGTTTTTTAATGTTATTTTGTATTTTTAGTGTGTTTGGGTTATTTAGTGTTTTTTTAGGGTTTTGGATATTGATGGTTATTTATGGTTTTATGGGGTTTTATTGTTTCTAAGCGATTTTAGGTGTGCTTAGGAGTTTTTATTTGTTTTATGGTTTTTGTGGTCTATTGGGTTTTTAAGTGTTTAGGGTAATTTTATGGGGTTTTTTGTGGTTTTCAATATTTTAATGGTTTTTAGTGGTTTTTTAATTTTTAAGGGTTTTAAGGGTTTTTGTTATTTTAAGTGTCTAGGATTTTAAGTTATTTTAGGGGGATTCTGTGGGTTTTAGGGGTTTTCATAATTTTTATGGTTTTTTGTATATTATGGTTTTTATGGTCTTTATGTTTTTTTATGTTTTTATTATTTTTAAGGGGTGTTTTGTTTTTATGCCTTTAAAGGGTTTTTAGGATTAAATTATGGGTTATATTAATTTTTAGGATTCTTTTGGGTTTTTAGTGTTTACGTGGGTCTTTTAGTGTTTTAAGGGTATTTTGGGGTTTTTAAGGCATGTTATTGGATTATGGGGTTTTTTTGGTTTTTTCGGTTTTATGGTTTATTAGGGGTTTTTGTGTTTTTTATGGTTTTAGGGACTTTTAGTTTTTCGGATATTTTGGGGGGGTATTGGGTTTTCGGGGTCCATTTGGGTTTTTAGGATCTTTTATAGGTTTTAGTGGTTTTAGATTGTTTTTTTGGGGGTTTAGTGTTTTCATGATTATTTTAGGTGTCTTGAGGGTTTTTAGGATCTTTTAGTATTTTTATAGGTTTTAAGGTTTTTTATGATTATAGGTTAATTAGGTTTTTTGGGATTTTTGGGGTTGTAGGGTTTTTTATTGATTTTTTGGGTTTTTTGTTTTTTATGATGTTTTAATGATTTTAGGTGTTTATTGGGATTTTTATGGATTTTAGAGTTTTAGTGTATTTATGTTTTTAGGGTGTTTTGGGGGGTTTTTATAAATTTTAAGGTTTCTAGGAGTTTTATGGGTTTTTAGGATTATTTTAGGGGGTTTGATATTTTTTTTTATGATTTTTAATGTTTTTTGTACGGGTTAGAATTATTTTCAGGGTTTTTACTATTTTTTATGTTTTTTGGCATGTTAAAGTTTTTTAGTTTTTTAGGGATTTTTCATTTTTTAGCTTTTTTTTGGTTGTTAGGGTATTCTATAGTGTATTAGAGGTTTTAGGGTTTTTAGGGTGTTTAGCGATTTTTACAGTATTTTTTATAGGTTTTAAGGGTCATTGGGTTGTTTTAGGGTTTTAAGGAATTTTGGGTTTTTGGTGTTTTGTGGACTTATAATACTTTCAGATTATTTTTGATTATTTAGGGGTTTCTTATGGTTTTTAGTGTTTTTATTTTTTAAAAGATTTTATTTATTTGGATGGTTTTAGGTTTGTTATTGGTTTTATAGATTTAATGGCTTGGTTACTATGATTTTGTGGCTTTTGGATTTTTAAATGTTTTATGATTTTTAGAGATTTTAGGGATTTTTAGGGTTTTAGGTTGTTTAAGTGTTTTATGGTTTTAAGTGTTTATGGTATTTAGGTTCTTGGGGGTGGTTGGGTTTTTAATGTTTTTGCAGTTTTTGGGGGTTTGTCAGTTTTTAGGGGTTTGTCAGTTTTTAGGGAGTTTTGGAGTTTTAGGGGTTTTTTGGGTTTTATGAGATTTTATGGATGTTATGAGATTTTATGTATTTTTGGGGGTTTTTTTGTTTTGATGGGTTTGGTTTGTTTTATGGTGTTTAATGGTTTTATTGGGTTTTTTTACAGATTTTAGGGTTTTTTGGTTTTTATGGTTTTAAGGGTTTTTATGGTGTATTGGATTGTTTTGGTGTTTTTTCATTATTTTTATGGGTTTTAAAATTTTTAATTGTTATTTATATGTATCTTAGGTTCTTTAAAATTTTTAGAGATATTTTAGGGTTTTAGGGTTTTTTAATGTTTTGCGGGATTTCTATGGGATTTAGGGTTTCAAGGGTTTTCATTGTATTTAGGGGATTTTATGGGATTTTAGGGTCCTCAATGTAGTTTACATTTTTAGGGTTTTATGTGGTTTTAGGTTTTCTTGTTATTATGATGTGTTTATAGGTTTTTAGGGACTTTTAGGGTTTTGGTAGGGTTTTGAGGTTCATATAAGGGTTCTAGGGTTTTAAGGTATTTTATTCTTTTTATGGACTTTTATTGGGGTTTTGAGGGGTTTTAGGGTTTTATGTTCATAGGTTTTTTATATTTTGTTATATACTTTATGATTATTAGGATATTTTTGGTTTTTAAGGTTTTAAATTGTGTTTAAAATATTATTTAGGAATTTTAGGGTTTTAAAGGTCTTTTGGTAGATTTTTGGATTTATCGAGTTTTTAGGCTTTTTAGGGCTTTTTAGGAATTTAGGGCCTTCAGGGTTATATGGGAATTTATGGTTTTATGTAATTTTCATGTGTTTTATGGTTCTTTAATATTTCTAGTGTTTTAGGGGTTTTAAGGCGTTTATGGGTTTTTAGGGGGTTTTGGGGTTTTTAGGTGTTTTTTGTTTTTTTGGTTTTTAGGGGTCTTTAAGAGTTTATGGGTATTATTATCATTTATGGGTTTTATCAGTTTTTAGGGTTTGGGGGGTATGTTGGGTTTTAATGATTTCTTTGGGAGTTTTAGGGTTTTTAGGACATTTTATGGGTTTAGGGTTTTTAGGCTATTATAGGGAGTATTTAGTCTTCCAAAGTATTTTAGGGGTTTTTAGGGGGTTTGAGGGTTTTTAGGTTTTTAAGGGTTTTAGTGGTTGTTTTGATTTTAGGGTTTTTAAGGGTTAGTAGGATTATATTATAGTTTTTATATATTTTTATTTTTATTTTAGGTTTTTAGGGGTTTTAGTGTAGGTTTTTTGAACTTTTAATCCTTGTTATTGGTTTATGGTTTTTTTAAATATTTTTTAGGGGTTTACGGTTAATTAGAAATTTTAATAGATTTTTGGGTTTTAGTTCCATTTAGTTATTTTAGGGTACTTTAGAGGGGGTCACATTTTTAGGATATATTAGGATTTTAGGGTCTATTTATTGGTATTAATGGGTTTTATGATTTTTAGGGTCCTTATACGGTATAATGGTTTTTTAAGGTTTTAGGGGGTTTCCGGAGTTTCTATTGTTTGTTGAATTTTAAGTCATTTTATGGATTTTATATGGGGTTTTTGGTCTTTTATTATTTTACAACTTTTAAGGAATTTTTTTGGTCATTTACTTGTTTTACTATTTTTTATGATTTTTAAGGAATTTCGTTTCTTTTAGGATTTTATGGTTTTTAGGGATTTTAGGCATTTTTAGCCTCTTTTGGGGAATTGGTTTTTCTGGGTTTTAAAATATTTTAGGGTTTTAGATGTTTTTAGTTTTCAATGGTGTTTTAAATATTTTTAGGGGTTATTTTGATTTTATGGGTTTTTAGGTTTCGGAGGTATTTTAGGCATTAAGGGGGTATTAGGGTTTTTATTCATTTTATGGTTATTGAGGTTTTATTGGTTTCTAGGATTATTTTAGGGGTCTAAAGGATATTTAGGGATTTTAATAATTTCTTGGGTTTTTAGGATTTTTTGATAATTTTTTTAGTTTTTTGGTATTATATTTGACTTTTAGGTTTTTTAGTGCTTTTAGGTTTTTTAGGTTGTTCTGTGTTTTTTGGGGTTTTGGGTTTTTTGGGGTTTTTGGGTATTTTAGGGTTTTATGGGTTTTATGGTGTTTAATGGGTTATATGGAATTTTAAGTAATTTTATGTCTTTTAGGGTATTTTAGGTTATTTTATGTTTTTTATATTTTTATGGTTTTTATGGACTCTTTGGTGTTTTATTGTCTTTGTGGGTTTTATGGTTTTTTCTAATTTGTACAGAATTTAGAGATTTTAGGTTTTTATGGAATTTATTTATTTTTAGGGTTTTTGAGTTTTATGGGTTTTATATTTTTTAGGGTTTTGTTGATGGGTATTATGGGTTCTAGGTGTGTTCTATAGTTTCTATGTTTTTATTGGTTTTAAGGGTTTTAAGGGTATTTTAGGATTTTTAGGGTTTTACAGAATTTTCTTGTTTTTTAGAAATTTATTAATTATTTTCAAAAGTTTTGGGTACTTTTACTGTTTTGAGGGTTTCTTAGTGTTTTTTTAGGTTTTTTGATGGGTTTTAATTTCTTTTGAGTTTTATGGGTTTTTATGATTATTAGGGGTATTAAGGGTTTTAAGGATTCTTTATGTAGGTTTCTATGGTTTGTAGGGTTTTTAAGGGTTTTAGGGTTTTAGGGTTTAAGGTGGTAAAATTATTTTTTGGTTTTTAGGATTTATAGAGGGTTTTTATATTTTTATGGATTTTTAGGGTTTATAAGAGTTTAGGGACTTTTAGGGTGTTTTTGATGTTTTAGGGTTTTTATGATTTTTAGTTGATTTTAACATTTTTATTTTTTTAGTTTATTTTTATATTTTTATGTGTTTTCATGGGTTTTACGTTTTTTATGTGGTTTTTAGGTATTCTTGAGAGTTTAGGTCTTTTTGTGTTTTAGGGTAATATTAGGGTTTTTAATAAATTTATATGATTCTTTTATAATTTTATTAGTTTTAGGGTTCTTTTAATTTTTAGGGTTTTACGGTTATTTTTTATGGTTTCTTCGGTTAATTAATGTTTTTATTGTTTTATGTTTTTTATTATATTTTGGGTCTTAGGTTTTTAGGGTTTTTAGGGTTTATTGCGTTTTTATGGATGTTTTTTTGGGTTTTAAGGTTTTTTTTATTTTTTATAGTTTTATGGGGTTTTTAGGGGTGTTGAATACTCATAGGGTTTGAAATTTTTGGGTTTTATATTTTTAGTGTATTTTACCATTTGAGGATTTTTAAGTGTTCTAATTTCCCTTAAGAGTTTTTAGGGTTTTTCTAGGTTTTATGGTTTTAGGGTTTTTATTGTTATTTATGGGGTTTTAGAGGAGTTTATGGTTTTTAGGGTATCTTTATGGATTTAAGGTTTTTAGAGTCATTTTATGGTTTTAGGGTCTCTTAAGGCCTTTTTGGGTTTTTCATGTTTTTAGGGACTTCTTTAGTTTTAGGGTTGTTGACGCTCTTTTTTTGTCACAGAGTCTAAACAAAATGAAAAGGGAAATACCTCAAACAAAGGAGATTCATCCATTGAATAAACATAAAAAAATAGAAAGGGATGAACAAGGAGAACATTGCCCATAGGTTGCCCAAGTTACAGCATGGTCACGCAAGTATACTTCCGCGCCGCCCAAATGGTCACGCAGGTGAATTGAGCACCCTCTTTGAAAATCGCTCAGGGTCTTTTCCAGCCTATAAATACCCCCGGTGGGCTCCCCATTTGAGGAGGATTTTTTTTCAGAATTCAGTTATAGTGCTCTGAACGCCCAAGTCTCTTCTTCAAGTATTCCGAACATTTCTAAGGTAATTTTTTACCTAGAATGGAAGGTCTAAACAAAAGGAATAAGGTCTAAGTGTTAGAATTCACTAACACTTGCGCGCCTAAGTGTTTTACCCTTAAGGGAAATGGACACATTTGCGCGCCTCCTTAGTTACTCATTGAAACTTGTGCGCCACTCTTCTGGAAGTACCTCGGGATAATTCTAAAGTCTTTGGTCAAGGATTGCCCAAGTATTACTCTACTGGTAAAGGATCGCCCAAGTATATATGTGTCACGCAAGTATACTTGCACGACCAAGACTTGCACACCCATGCAGTACTTCCGCGACCCTCTCATTTTGGGTTCCCTTCCTGCCTATTTCATCCATCTTACATCTATCCACCACTCCTCTTCTGGATTAAGCCTTCATAACTCTCTCCAAATCCATTCATGGCATGATTTATTTGTTGGTTTCCTTATCTGAAAGGAATTCTGTGGAACATCTCTTAAAACCTAGTGATTTATATATCATTATATCAATAAAGTTAGAGATTTCATTCATTCAACCTCATCCTCTAAGACGATAGAATCCTTAATTTGGGCCTCATTTTCAGGGGTAAGCCCCAATCCAAATTCTCATTAATTTGGGCATCCTCCTTACAAGTAAGCCCCATGTCCTCATTAATTTGGGCCTCCTTTTCAGGAGTAAGCCCCAAGACCCCTAATTTGGGAATCCTCTTTAGGAGTAAGACCCAGTCATAATTCTCTTAACCTGAGCTTCCTGTTTAGGAGTAAGCCCCAGTATTAATGTTCCCAAATATGGGCATCCTCCCAAGGAGTAATCCCCAACCATGGATCTCTTAACCTGGGTTTCCTCTTTAGGAATAATCCCCAGTCTAAAAGTCCCTTAACCTGGGCTTCCTTCTCAGGAGTAAGACCCAGTCTTAATTTCTCTTAACTAGTCTTAATTATCGTCTGAACTGAGCTTCTTTCTCAGGAGTAAAACGCAATCATGAGTCCCCTTTTAATTTGGGAATCTTCCTTAGGAGTAATCCCCAAGATAAAGTACCCAAATCTCCATGAATTACATATACCTTTATGGACCTTGTTCCTGGATTTCTTCCCTGATGTAAATATTAATCCTCATATATTTTGGGCAGTCATATATACATAATCCCCACATCATCGCATCTTTCATGGAACAATTGTCTAGTTTCCCCAATACCTCTTGTTTCTCACACTGAACATGACTCACGTGAGCTTAGAGTGTAAAAGTAATCATGAAATCTTTCATTGAGCCATTAATCATGCATAAACATCATACTCCCTTACTAGAACTACATGGGTTCTGATTCCTTTCTAAAATAAAGGATACGTAGGTAGCCCATCAGTGGGTATGATCCCAACTCTGAAATAATCCATGTCCTTCTGAATGACAATAATCTTCAAGTGCCCCATAGAGTGGCTTAAAAACCAGTATGGTTATCTTAATGATCAAAAGAATTTTATGTATTGAAGGATACCATTGACTAAGAACCTATAACAAATACAGATGATTCTCTATTGATGAAGAACCTCGAATACATATAAAATATTTTCTAAATTTCCTACATATCAATCATTGATTGTCAGATCTAAAGGAAAGCTGATTTTATACTTGGTAATGTAATAAGGATTCACGAAAATAACTTAAATCTATAAAGAGAGTCCTAGAGTAGACAATAATTCCCCTCAAAAAGGTGTGATGAGTCTGACCTCCCATCCTCTTGACCAATGAAAATTCCTAAACCTCATCAGTCCACAACTAATGAGCGCCTACCATTGGAAAGTAGGTCCAAATAGATATGGAATCATTGCATGTTTCCGGTTCTAAAAGAAACTTTTTAGAAACTGATTGGAATGTTTGAACCATCAATTAATGAGGTCATCCCCAATTCCAGAGGAAACAAAAAATGGTGAACCCGACGTGAATCCTTAACCAAGTTAAAATGATGATTTTCTTATTTGTTAGGCCCCTATTTAAACTCAATGAGAGAGATAACAAAAAAATCAATAACATATTTGCTCATCCAAAAGATGTAGTGGCCGAACTTATCTTGATTATGTATGTTATATCAAACATGAACTCTTTTCTAAGATCTTCTGCATTACGAGAATGGATTTTCTTAAGTCCACATCGGTGAATACCTTTACTGTGAAAACCTCTGCTACGAATGCCACTACTGCTACTCCTACTGGATCGTCGTCCGCTCTGAGGACGACATCACCTACTCAGCGTCTTCAACACTGGGCATCAAATGCGCTATTTATGGAGTATAGTCAAAACGGTGATATTCTAATTCTGGAGGCCGCTCAACAAGCCGTCTAAGTAAATAATTCAACTTGGTCGTCCGGACAGCGATGACCAGCGATCAAAAGCAGGCGGTGCTAACCACCGTCTCCAACCGTTTCGGGTCGTTATCCCAGGAACGCAATAACCATTCACTCCCTTATTATGAGGAGGTGAATGAGATGGTCCCTCAGGGTCTTAATTCAAGGATACAAGAGTCCTTCCCGAGGGATCCCATCAACAATTGCCGCCAGACTCATGCGGCAGTGCGCCCTCAACATGATGAGGGTATCAACTCTAGGCGTTCGGCTCAGGTTCCTCAAACCCGAGCAGGAAAGATGAATCGCCCGAGGCTAAATCTGGTCAACAGTGAGTATGTTCTCATCTCTGCCATCTCTGGAGATGTCCACCAACCTAACTTGGTGTCAAGCAATGAGCGGGAACACACACACGTCCGTTTTAATTCCATTATCCAGCAGACTCATTTGGCAGCATTACGCCAATCCCGCCAGGAAATTCCGACGGAGTACTATAGACAGGAACATACACCTGTTTATAAATCGCCAGCTAGTCAGCAGGCTCGTTTGACTACATATGATGGAGCTCTTCAACCACATTCGGTGAAGTGAAATCAGCAGGCACATACACCTGCTAGTATTGATCAAGCTTACCAACAGTCTCGTTTGGTAGCACTCAGAGAAGTCATTCGGAAAGCACCGGTGACAAACAGGAGGCGGACTCAACTCTCTGCATGCACACATGATTACTGTCAGGATTCATTGACAAGAAATGTAAGATAAGAGCAGGAACACACACCTACTCCAAGCAATGAATGGACATATATCCTCGTTCCGGTAGCTGAAGTCACCAAGCATATTCTATAAATGGTGAAAGAGCAGAAGCAAGTCCCTGCTCATATTCTGAACGCCTGCCAGGATATTATAATAGCTTTAGCAGCATCTCAGGGAAAGACATAAAAATAAATCCCTAACAGTGGAGTGACAAATCAACAGTTCACTTCAGAAAAGACACACGCATCTGTTCCAGTCCAAGAGGGTTGTGGGGCGTACTCCCCCATATCATACAAACAACCAAGTCAGGTACATACACCTGGTTTGAGCAAAGATAATCAGCCTAACTTGATCATTTCTTATGAGGAGGCACACACACCTGCCAAATTGAGTAAGAGGGCGTCTAAGGAGAAGACCCGCCCAGAACAGTGAAGAAATCAAGGGAAAATCTGTAACATGTCCTTACTTGATGTTGGGGTTCTTGATGCACTCTAAAATTTATCTGTTGAAACTCAAGATTCTACTATCTCAATTCCCAATAGTGGGAACATTAATTCTGAAGGTCTGCACCAGACACTTCCTCGTAAAGGCTTTCTTCGTGAGAATTCGGTCGATATCAATGTTTCAACTTCAGATGAGATCCACAAGAACCCTTTGTGTGGTCATAAGATCAAGGAGAAAAATGTTTCATATTTTGTGGTAACCCCCCATGGTGGTCCCCCCCATGATGATGAATTTAGCCGTGAAATCCCTCTCCACAGTAGTAATTCGCATTGTCTAGAAAATTCTTAAGAAAACAATGCAGGGAAGAGATAGCCATCTTATCTTGAGGCACTTGCAAAACTAAAGCCAGTCATTTCTGATGCTTTACCATCAACAAGTGAAATACTTTCTCAATCAAAAGATAGACCGGGGTGTAGGTCATTCTCCAAACCACCCCTGAGTCATTCATCTTCTAGTTTGATCAGTGGATTCTCTACCAGTCTTGTTGAATCTGATTAATCAACAATAAAGGACTAACTCTGGTCTAAAAAAGTAGAAGAATCTTCATTAAATTATAAAGAGGAAATGCTGAACATGATAAAACAACTGGCGAATGGTGAAGTTCCAGTCATGTTTTGGCCTCTGGCTGACTCTCTGTATGACATTCCAGAGATGTTGACGGATGATGGAATTCATGATATTCATCCCAACATATGGAAAACACTTTATCAGTTGAAAAAGAAAGTATTATCTTATGATTAATATGAAAATCATGTTAAGATAGTATAAGGGTTACAACGTTAGATTGATTTGGAATCCCTATCAGTCTCTCGATATCCGAAGGCTGAAAAGCAGCAGAGATCCCTTCAACGTTCATGCCTTGGCGCACTATGAAGATTGCGCCAGTTAATTTCCAATGCCCCTTCTGGTATTCATATCAGGGGATGGGGTGTTCATGGAGCACTACATTTCACTTTACTCTCCAGTCAGCAATGTCCGCCAAAAATGGTCTCATGTAATGTTATTTCCCATGGCCGGCCACAGTCAATGGGTTTTGTTTGTAATCAAAATCTTGACCAAGAACAAGCCTCAACTAATTCTTCTCAAAATCAAGAATACAGAGAACAAGTTGTTGAATTAATCATGCATCAACAAAACAAGTATATTGAATAGGCCTCTTGTTTGGATCAAGCACATCACCAAGTGACAGAAGTGTCATAAATCATCCAATGGTCTTTTGATCCGGGTGATAAAAGTTGATGTAGGTTGATGCATCCAGCTAATTTCCAGACTAAGGTCCACAAGATCATGAGAGATTTCAAGAAAGTCTCAGATATAGCATGTCAAGAACCACCCCAGCTTTCCAGACTGGGGACTTTTTTAACTCAAACCTCGAAATCAACAAATAGGATTCGAGGAGTTGAGCAAAGACACCAGGAACTGCCCAAGTCCACCGGACTGAGGACTTTTTCAAATCCTCAATCTCTCCCTCAGAGAAAGTCAGTCTTCTCTCGATTGGGGAAGAAGACTCAAGAGGAATGAAGAGCCAAATTATCAGAAGATTCCCACCATATTACGGTTTGTCAAGAAGTTCCTGAGGGATCGAATCAAAAAAATGAAATGTCTCATCAAAGTCATGGAAGAATACAATATCACAGAAATGCTGATAGAAGGGATGTGATGTGTTATACATCAATTAATGTCATCAATGCTGTTGTTGATGATCCACCAGATGAGGCTCATTTAGAGGGATCAGATGAACAGGTTCCTTCTAAAGAAGTAGTATGTACAGACACAAATGAAGAAGGTGTGAGTACACAAAATCAAAGGCTTACTCAGAACCTAGGTAATCTTTTAAGTAACCCACTTCCCCCTCTCCGAAAGCTGTCCAATAAGGGGAAAGGAAAGAACCAGGTTACATAGCCTTCCTCTGGAGAAGGCCAATCGCTCTCACTAGAGCAAAGATTTGAACAACAGGAGGAAGAAATGAAGGAATTAAGGAGGTTGAACTCAAAACTACTTCAAGGTAGTCTTCCTCCTAAGCGTGCTGGAGTCAGTCAGCCATGGGAATTTTTTGTAGCTACTGAGATGGATCAATAATATCCTCCTCTATCAGTACACCCTCACAGGTCTAATCCTACAGGTCAAGTGCAACAACAATCGGTAGTGCTACCATAAGTTTCAGTACCATCCACCGTGCCTGTCCAGAATCCAATTATTGCACCTGACCAAGTCCAAGTTCAACCGGATGTTTCTCAAAAGATAATAACTACCATTGAGTCATTAACAACTCGGTTAGAGACTATGGAAGGAAAGTGTGCACAGGTTCAACCAGAAAATAGAGCTTACCCTAAATGGGTATATTCAATCCCTCCCATATCAATTTTTGGGAACCCTGTATTTCCTATTTTTAATAGATCGGGTGATCCTAAACAACATTTGACACATTACATGTCTTGTTGCGATCCTATTATGGGAACTCTGGAATAGCAAGAAGCAGTGAAACTCAGATGCTTCGTGCGAACCTTGCAAGGACCAACATTGGACTGGTACACAAGCTTTCAATCTCAGTCAATTACTAGGTGGGAGGTTCTTCATCAACAATTTCTTCTTCAATTCAGTTCAACATTTCCAAAGACAACAGTTTTTGATCTTACAAACTGTAAACAATGGGACAATGAAAGGGTTTCAGATTTCATTTCTCGCTGGAAGGGATTAACATATTCCCTAACCTTAGCACTCCCTCAGGAAGAATTTTTTCCAATCTATGTGGAAAAATTATGTGAGGAGTTGCGCACACCGCTGATCCCTATGAAATACACAAGAGGTTTTTGAGACCTTACTTAAATCACTCAATAGATTGAAGATTGTCTTATAAAGACTAAAGATAAAGCTCGTATAATTCCATCATCTCCAGGAAGGAAAATGGGTAAAGCATAAACTGCTACATTTATTCTTAAACAAGCACTTGTATCTGCTTTTACTTCAAATACATCATCTTCTCAAAGGGCTCCACCTTCTGAGCGCCAACAACAGAAGTTGTTTCATCAAGATGATCAAATAGATCAAAGAAGAAAACAATTTGAGGATTTTAAAAGCAAAGTTTACTCTTTCCGAAATGAAAAAGTTCCTGATAATTTCATTTTGGCTCTGGAAAATAATTTGGTTCAATTTCCAAGTCCCAAGAGTCCAAATAAGAAAGGAGATGAAGACCATCCCAACTATTTCCTGTTTCATCAAATGTTGGGGCATCCCATTGAGGTTTGTTTTTTTCGAGGACCTCCTGCAAAAAATGGTCAATTTGGGACATGTCAAACTGAAAGGTTCTTTAGCTTAGGCAGCATGTGTTACTTCTACAGTTACAGAGGAGGAAGGCGAGTGGACAGAAGATATGAACAAAAATGCACAAAAATATGATGATTGGATGGTCAGAAAGACAATCAACCGAACTCATGCTATTTTTTGAACACAATTGAAGAAACCAATTGTGCCTTCTTCCATGAATGCCACAGAAAAACCCTCTTCATCAGAGGGAAAATCCCCAAAGAAATGGCACAATTATAAGAAAAAGTAACAATCAGAAGAAGATGAGTATGTGTTAAAGCCTAGGTTGTCTTTGACATTGGCATATTTTATGCCATCTACTTCAAAGTAACGAGAACCTCCCCACCAAACGGAACAGGCTAAACAGGCTAATCAGGTAGAGTCTTCATCAGATGAAGAGTTGATCTTCAGTTCTATTAATATGATTCAATTAACAGATCCATATGCCAGTCACAGTTTCAATTTTGATGAGCCCAAATTCCCTATATGAAATAGATGAATTAGAGGCAGTTCCAGAGGCTCAGGATACAGGGGAAGACGTGGATCTTTCATAGGCCACTATTCCAATTCTACCCCTGCTAGAACTGTATATATGGAAGAAACTCATGGTAGATCCATTCAACAAGCTCAACAAGAACAAGAAAGTTCTTCCACACAAGGTAGACTCAGTCCTGGCACAATTATTCTGGAATATCGTTTGAAGGTTCCATCTTCTTCCTCTCAGCAAGTAAATAGACCTAATCGGTCTAATATTCCAAAGCCAAGAGTATTACCAACTCCTATCCCGGTACAAGATGCATCAAATTCCAAAGCATCAACTTCCATGGAACAAACTAAACCACATGTTCTTATTGGGAAACGCAGACCTTTGGATCAAAAATATAATATATTGAAACACCTGGCCCAAGTACCGGCCAAGTTATTAATTATATATGCCTTGAATTTATCAAAGGATCTTCGAGAGGCACTCATCACGGCTTTGTAAAGTCCTCAAGAGTTTGATACTAAAATTGTTGCAGCTGAAGTATAACATGTAGAGAATAATCATCCAGAATGCCATGCAATAATATCTTTTACTGATAAAGATGAAGATGATGTCGTGCATGGAAATATTAGACCTTTATATTTATCTGGTAATGTCAATGGCATAGACATCCAAAGAGCTTTCATTGATAATGGTTCAGGAGTCAACCTCATGCCCATTCGTACACTTCGTCGATTGGGCCTCATAGAATCTAATTTATCTCCTTCAACTATGATGTTACAAGGATATGATAAAAATGAACAAGAACCACTGGGGGAGATTACACTCAGAACTCATTTTGGAGATCTTGTGTCCAATTCAGATTTCATGGTTGTTGATAAAGACTCAGCCTTCAACATCTTGCTTGGAAGACCCTGGCTATATCGACATGCGGTTATCCCTTCATCATACCGTCAATGTCTCAAATATTGTTTTGATGGTCAAGTTGGGACATTGTATGGTGATAAGGCCCCATTTAAGACATGTGAATCTCAATACATTGAGGCGGAATTCCACCACATGAAGGGAAAGGGGGAATCCACAATAAAGGATATTACCAAAGTTAATGCTCTATATGGTTTGGAAAAGATTCCAGTAAACCCATTAGCACATGTGAGTACAGATTATGTGTTGCCTATCAGTCAAACTGACAGGATAGACCCAAATCAAAATACTCTTATGGAAACCTCCATAATGTCAATCACGGCAATCGAGCCAGACAACATGGTAGAAAGTGGTGATCCACCGAGAAATGATGAAAGCTCAAATAGAGATGTCTTCATTTTATCTGCTGAAATCCAGCAAGTCTATACTTCGACAACCAGGCCAGAAAAAGTTATAGAAATGTTAGAGTTTAATGATGATGTCGATTCTCAATCCATCATCTCCTCTTTATTACCCAATGAAGACCCTTCATTATCAATTGGGTTGGAAATGGAAGCTTCTTCTTCAAAATGTGCAAATTTTAACGTCTCTTACGATCATGAAAATTCTTCTTCATCAACTACTATGCAAGAAGAAACAGAGGAAATAAAACATGTTGAAGAAGAAGAGGAAGATCTCAGGGATGCTCCTCCATCATTTGAAGAGGGTATCTCTACTACCATGGATGAACTCAGAGAAATAAATCTGGGTACAAAACAAGATCCACACCACACTTTAATTAGTGCGGCTATGACTCTTGAATAGAAAGAGATGTATATTTACTTTTTAAGGAAAAATCGAGACATATTTTCTTGGAACTATACTGAGATTCCATGGCCTGATCCTGATGTTTTCATTCATTGTTTGGGTTTTCCAGAAGAACATTGAGGATTCAAACAAGCTGCTAGAAGAACACACCCAACCTATGCTTCCAAAATTGAGGTTGAAGTGGATAACCTCATCAAATCTAACTTCATCAGAGAAGTTCAATATCCCATGTGATTGGCTAATATTTTCCCAGTTAAAAAGAAGAATGGGAAAATTAGAGTTTTCATTGATTTTAGAGATCTTAATCGGCATTGTCCTATGGATGAATTTCCGGTTCCAATTAAAAAACTATTAATTGATGAAACAGCTAGCTATGAAGCACTTTCCTTTATTGATGGATCTTTCAGATATAATCAAATATGAATGGATCCATAAGATGAAGAATCTATAGCCTTCAGAGCCCCTCAGGGTGTGTTTTGCTATCGAGTAATGCCATTTTTCCTAAAGAATGAAGGTGCAACATATCAGTGTGCCATGCATCGTATCTTCAAACCCTTTTTAGGGTAGTTTGTTGAATGTTATGTGGACTATTTGGTGGTCAAATCCAAACAACGTTCTAATCACTTGGCTTATTTAGAAGTCATATTCCATAAGATTTGACAACATAATTTGAAGATGAACCCCTTAAAATGTGCTTTTGGGGTAACCTCAGGAAAATTTATCAACTTTGTTGTATGCCATCGTGGTATTGAAGTCTATCCTGAGAAGACCAATTCAATCCTTGGTATGTCACCTCCTCAAAATTTGAAATAATTAAGAGTAATTAAAGGACATTTAGCCCATATTCGGCATTTCATCACCAATTGAGCAGGCAAAAGTTTACCCTTCACCAAATTGATGAAGAAAGGATTCACTTACCAGTGGAGTGAAGAATGTCAAGAGGCATTTGATATTCTCAAGAAATACCTCTTGAGTCAACTAGTACTTATGCCACCTGTTGAAGGAAGACCACTTATCCTCTATTTGACAGCTTTAGAGTGATCATTGGGTGCCTTTCTTGCCCAGAATAATGATACTGGGAATGAGAACAACTTATACTATCTCAGTTGAACTATGCTTGAAGCAGAAACCTAATATTCAAGTATTGAGAAGTGCTTCCTTGCATTAATCATTGCAGTTTAGAAATTGAGACACTACCAGCAACATCAGGAGGTCCAATTGGTATCTCATAATAACCCACTCAAATTCATCCTCAGTCGTCCAATGCTTACAGGACGTCTGGCAAGGTGGGTAGTTATTTTGTAGCAGTTATACATTCAGTATGTGTCTCAAAAGGGAATGAAGGGACAAGATTTGGCTGATTTCATGGCTGAACACCCTTTAGTGGAAGACACATCTTCAGATATTGAACTTCCTGATGAGGAAGTCTTCTCTATTCAAGATAGTCTTCAAGTATGGGAAATGTAATTTGATGGTGCTTCCAGAAGTCCAACAGGGAAGAAAATGGAAAATCCTAAATTCAACAAAGTAGGCTTAGGAATTGTACTAATTTCTCCAGAACAAGCAGTGTTACCTTATTCCTTTTCATTGTTGGGAGGAGGTACAAATAATTAAGTGGAATACTAAGCTCTCATCACAGGCTTGGAGTTGGATCTTTAAGCACAAGTGAATCACTTAAAGGTGAAAGGTGATTCAGACCTGGCAATCAAACATGTCAATGGGAATTACGCAATCAGAAAAGAAGAATTCATCCCTTTGTATGATTACTCCAGAGAGTTAATGGCAGAGTTTCCTTCAGAACCAACATTTTATTATGTCCCAAGATCACAAAATTCCCAAGCTGATGCACTTGATAATATAGCCACAGCTCTGGAAGATCCAAATCGAGATGAGACAATCATCAGTATTTCCCACCATCATACAATTTCACCTTATGTTCAAGCCAGAACCGAGGAAATCAATGAAATTAGTCCCATCTCTGAACCATATGGTCATACTATAGGATGGATGACACCTATTAGGGAATACCTTCAAAATGGAACACTTCCACCTGTTAGAGCTGGGAAAGAACAAATCTGGCGACGTGTGGTCAATTTTACTCTTTATGATAACCCAGATCACCTAGAGAAAATTCTCTAAAAGCGTGGTTTTTATGGAGTTCTCTTCAGATGCATTGATGGTGAAGAGATAATGGTTTTCATGAAAGAAGTGAATGCAGGAGTCTGTGGTGCCCACCAGTTTAGACATAGACTGTCTGATCAGATTCGAAGGCTTGGATACTTTTGGCCTTCAATGATACAAGATTTCGTTGATTTCACAAAGAAGAGTCATTCATGCCAAGTAAATTCCAACTTCATTAATCAACCTCCAGAGTTCCTTCATATAGCTAAATACTCGTGGCCATTTTCCACATGGGGAATGGATGTGGTGGGACCTTACCCTTCAGCTACGACCAAGAAGTTTAAGTATAATCTTACTGCTACTGACTTCTTTTCCAAATGGGCAAAGGAAATAACTCTCAAAGAAGTTAGTTCTAAAATCATTGTTAGCTTCATCAAGTCTAACATCATTACCAGATTTTGCGTTCCTCATACCATATTGACAGACAATGGAACCAACTTATGTTCATCCGAGGTGAAGAAGTTGTATCAGGAATACAACATCAAATCCAATCATTCATCTCGGCATCATGTAGCGGCCAATGACCAGATAGAAGCCTTCAACAAGACTCTATCAAATATAATGCAAAATTTGGTGGATAAAGATAAGAGGTCAGGGCATGATAAACTATTTCGTGCTTTATGGGCTTATCGGACCACCAAATGCACTGCAACACGGTTAACTCTATATTCACTGGTGTATGGAATGGAAGTGGTCTTGCCCATTAAAGTTCAATTACCTTCGCTCAGAGTAACCATTTGTGATCAATCATCTATAGATGAACAATCTCAAAATCAATTGAATGAATTGGAATGGTTAGATGAGAAAATATTGTGCACTCTACACCACTTGGAAGTCTATCAGAATCGAATAGCACGAGTATTCAACAAAAAAGTTCGTCTTTGTTCATTCGTTCAGGGAGAATTGGTATTAGTTCTCAGAAATCCAATGATACCAGGAAAGAAACCTCCTAAGCTTGAACCAAAGTGGTATGGACCTTATTAAATACATAATGTCTATTCTAATGGAGCTTATTCTTTAATCTCAATCGATGGAGAACTCATCACTATTCCAACCAATGCCAGATTTCTGAAGAATTATTTTTTATAAACACAAAATACACCATCAACGGTCCATGCATATGACCTTAAACTATTTTCATGTCCCTTACATCTAGCACGACGTTAAACTACACCATCCAGGGCCCATGGATTTGAATTTAAACTATTGGAACTTACGTCCAACATGATTTTAAACTGTGACGTCCAGACTACATGATGTTAAACTGTACAAAAGTCCCTTACATCCAGCAAGATGTTAAACTGCATAACCAACGGTCCATGAATATGACCTTAAACTATTCGTAGTTTTGTCCAACATGAAGATAAACTGTATCATCCTTTTTTTCATCCAACCTGACATTAAACTGTGAAAAAGTACCTAATATGTCCAACATGATGTTAAAATGTGTCATCTTTTGTCCTTACTACATGACATTAAACCGCACAATCCTCTTTTGGTCCAACATGACATTAAATTGTATTTTTTCCATTGTCCGAACTACATGATAGTAAACTCTATAGAAATTCCATAATACATCCTACATGACATTAACCTATAATTTTTTCCCTGCTACATGACACCAAACTGTGCAGCACAAATAGTCATAACTGTAAGACTTTAAACTACATAGTCCCTTAATATGTTCAACATGACATTAAACTGTGCATTGTTAAGGTTGTTGTTACCTCTTGTTTGTCACACCAAGTATGACTCACGTGAGCTTAGTGAAAATTTCAACCATAACACCCTCTTTGGGCCAGTAACCACGCGTAAGTCCCAACATCATTTTTAGGTCGTTGTCTCTAAAAAAAACTTGATCACTAATTCATTCTTCAATTGAACTGCGCGGACATTGATCCTTTCCTTCCAGGCTGCGTACATAGGAAAACTCCCAAGGTTCATTCCCAAAACCAATCTCTTCACATCTGTTCACCTTCATCTCATATGATGTTGATAGGTGAAACTGCTCCCAGAATCAATATCTTTACATTGGTTCACCTTCGTCCTTGCTATATAACGTTAAACTGTACAACACTTTTGTCCTGTACGAAAATAAACTACAATATTCTTTGATATTCTCACCTGAGAGGGAATCATTGTTTACATTGATTTTCAATCATGTTATATTCAAAAAAAAACTAAAAACTATGTGCATACATGGTAATACCTGATCCTTTTATCTTGGGTTAAACCATCATTGCACTAAAGTCCCCTTCCACCCTTCACATGTTCGAACCAAATTTGTACAGAGGGTATTTATAGAACTATGTGGGCTTCATTCCCATCCTTATGGGATACTTAGGAACATTCGAGCGTCCCTAGAATCCATCCCCAAGTCTTTTGGGCCTAACCCCAAATTCCACTTTCAGTCCCCTGGCTGAAAAGTCCCCATGATAACAAACACTGTGTATTTCTTATAATGTTCCGAGCTCTATGACCCTAAACTAAGATCTCTCATACTTTCCTCCCACACGATGTTAAACTATATTTCAAGAACTACGTATAGATTGATTCCCATCCTTATGGGATATGTAGTGAAGTCCAGTATTTCAATTCAGGACCCAGCCATAATGTGACTATAGTTAGCATTGATCTATGTATCTTTTCATACATTGAAAAATACCCATTTTTATGTGTCATAAATCTTAACCTTAAATATTTTTAGATCTTCATAACCCTTTTCTTAACTTCTAATCACAAAAGGCTTGATACCCGAGAGTTCTTTTGCCTAACTATACAGCACATGCCCTTAAGAGGCCTTGCATAAGTAGTCTACATAACAGACCTGTCAGCCAAAAGATGCTATTATTTGACTATGCATCCAATTCCCTTAGGCAGACCGGCATAATTCAACCACCTAATGGGTTTGTTAAATATTGGTAACTTAATTCTTGGGAGGAAAACCTCTTTTTTCCTTATTTGTCTTAATGATAATATGTAGGGATCTGCAAAAAAATAGCCATCCTTAACATATTTGTCCTATATTCCTTTTCATGATCTGAAAGTATTCAAGTCTATGGTTTATATTTTTCTTCCCTACATTTGGGTCAGACCTTCGTAGGAGTAACATTCATCCAATTCTTAGACAATCTTGATTGAAAATATCTTCTCCATATTCAAGTACCTCTTTCCATACAGAAAACTCTATACTTTGGAAAAGTTGAATCCCCATAAACTTTCACTGCTTCTTAGCAGTAGAAAAGTAAATTTCTAAGAGTTCTTTTTCCTGACTATGGAGCACGTTCCCTTAGGCGTCCTTGCATAAGTAGTCCACATATTGGACCTGTCAGCCAAAATATGCTATTTAATTGACTATGCAGCCAATACCCTTAGGTGGCCCTGTATAGTTCAACCCCCTAACGGGTTTGTTAAATAATGGTAACTTCATTCTTGGGAACTACTTCTTCTAATGCCTTTTTAGCTCTTTTTCATATCATTCCTCATATTCAAATTTTTGTAAGTCGTAGTTTACATTTTTTGCCACATAATTGAGTGTGGTAATATGTTTTCAGATAAATTGTCCAGGAATTGAGTCAGTTTTAATCCACTTCGGTCAAATCTATTTCGACCTTAAACAATAGCCTCTTTATGTCCGATGTGCATGACTTTAAACTGTCCACAAAAGACAAGGAAACTCTGAATAAAGTCAATTTCCATCTCGCTAAACATACATTTTGTATGATTTAGGTAATATTGAGAAATTAAAAGATTCAAAGAATGTAGGGTTATTTATTATAATCCTAGTAAAAATCAAACCATTCTTACTAATCCCATTGACTTAGGTAAAAATATAAATCAGGTAGAAAAAGAAAAATGCATGCACAAATGATTGATGATGAGTTTTTTTTCATTTGGTATAAAAGAGATTAGAATGACATCCACAGATTGGAGTCTCTTCTCCTTTCTAGGAAATTACAAGAGGCTATCAATATAAGTCTTCACTTGATGAACAAAATCCCAAGCTTCATCAGTAGCAACTTAAAGCTCATGCACCTGACCAACTTCACTCTTTTCAGCCTGATGGAGTGCTTTCTTGGCATCTACAATGGCTTTCATACAGTTCGTTTGAGCTCCCTCCTATGAATTATTGTGTTGGTCAAGTTCCCCAGTAACAAAATTTAACTGTTGCTGGAGGTGCATCTACTGGACAACTTTATCTTTGATCTTTTTCTTCAAATCCTTCATTTTGGCAGCATAATCAACCTCATATCGGGATACAGCATCCTCAAATTCACTGATGTAGACTGACAGCTTCACCCTGGTCAGATCTTCACAACACGTTTTCTCCTTCTCCCTTCTTAAGATGACCTATTTCACTGCGGTATGGATCTCTTGATATCCAAAACCACGAAGTCATAGCATGAAGAACAGAGACGACAATCAGGAAATCTTTGATGACATCTCTTCAAGAGTCACTTCAGATATGATTTTCCATATGTTTTTCCATGCCTTGCGTCTTGAAAAGCTGAGCACCGTAAGAACCTTCGGGTCTGATTCGACATCATCATCACAGGGGGCCCTGTAATCTGGGATTAATGCACTTAAGGAAGTGCCCTGTTCTGCTCCTTCCCCCCTGACCCTGGTTGCTTCGCATTCTACTACTGTTTGGGCGGAAGTTGATACTTCACCTCTAGATCTACCCTTTGAAGTATATGGCCCTGTTTGATCAATTAAAAGTATGGTTAGTTTCATAGAACAATGAAAGTTGGTTGTATATCATGAAAACTCAGTACAATCATTACCTAACAGTAGATCAACAGCTTTAGAGGAATCCTCCCCATATTTCCCAGTTTCAACAGGATCTTCAAGATGGGTCTCAAGAGGGTTTATTGGGTTTAGCTCCACTTGATCTAATGTTCTGCAATGGTAAGGTTGACATCAACCTACACACCCTCTTCAGTCATTGGAAATTCAGTAGCTTCTTTGGATGGAACTTCATATTATTTTCAGTCATGATTAGAAGTGTAAATTATAAGAAAATTTGATGGACGAAGGATAACACTCATGCCCAAGATCTTCTAAATAGAATGATAACTTAGAATGATCAAAAAATTCATCTAAATACATTCCAAGATTCATCATTTCAACTAATGATATTTCAGAATCCTGGTTAGTCTCACCAGTGGGAGAATTTGATGTGTCTTCTTGGTGACACTCATTCTGCGTCCCCTGACCCTGGACAGATTCTTCAGGAAGGATGGTAGATTCAGTTTCTGTGGCCGCCAATGATTATGGTGCAGGTGTTATACCTAAAATATCATAGAACGGAAGATAGTTGATGTTTTCATTCAACATTTAATGAAGCATTGTATGAAGCATTGTTAAATTACCATAAGAAAGGTTTTTTTACTTGTAGCAGTAGCGGAAGCAGTACTGGGAATAGATATTGGCTCTTGTTCAGAAGCAACCAAGTCATCCTGAGTTTGTATTTGTTCCACAACACCCTTTGTGGACCTCAAAGAAGGATCAATCCACTCCCTCATAGAGGAAATTGAAGAAGCCCCTGCAATCCCAAGGAAAATGACCAATCTTTTCATGGTTTAAGACTCATGATTATCTGAAGGACTTACCACTAATGATGAAGCATTTAGTTGTGGAATTATTCCTCCGAAACCTTTGTCCCTTTGGATTTTTGGGAGTGTCGGTAGTCTCCCTTATAGGTACCTGAATTGGAGAATGGAAAGCCACATCCAACTCCTCATCCATGGCCTGCTGGCCTGGAGATATCTCGCTCGACTCACAAGGAGATTCAGAAGCATCCCCGATGGTAGTACCACCAGGGCTATACTTTGGTGAAGGAAAATTAGTAGTTCCTTTCCTTGAAAGCTGTAGGATAAAGAAAGTAATTCCCTTGAGTAACAAAGCTTTGACAGAAATCAAGTTGCAAAGTAAATAAAGAAAGAAAACTTACATCTTCAGGAGCCACGTACTCATGCCACTCCACATCAGTGGCACCGTGATCCATCATTTACTTCACCCTATTGGTGATAGGGATAGAATCATCAGTGGAATGTATATAGGTCCTCAACTCTTTTACATAGGCTCTTACTTCATCAGGGTTATCCTTGAAATGAATATTTTCAAGAGCCTAAAGAGTCCCTATTCCAGGAAGATGTAGCCCTTCACATAGCTCCAGCCAGATAGTTTCATTATTGCAGTATACATCCCGCCATGTCTGGATGGCCTCTGGTCATAGATATTCCGGTGTACTAGAATGTTGCGAAGAGGGTCCTACAACCTTGGATTTTAATTTCTTTCTAGCTCCTGTAACTATAAAAATATAATTAAAACTTGTTACTCTATAAAGTTACTAGCAATTAAATTGCCTCAATAAAGTAACTCACCAGATGTTGATGGAGTGGCTCTCTTGATTTTGATAGGAAGATTATATATGGCTCGTGGCCGCTTTGACACATGTTGTATCTCTTTAAAATCTGATGAATTAGCCTCGGTTGAAGAACTCGGTGAACCAGCTTCAAAAGTGGAAGAATCACCTGCCACCTGAATTGTTTCTTTCTCAATGGATCTCTTCTTCTTCCCCACCCGATAAACAGGTTTATTCAATATTGCCTCAAGATATGACGCTACCCAGTTTTCAGCATACCATATGGCCAAATTGCTTACCGCTCCAGCATCTGGTAAGTCAAAAACTGCCCCAGTCCTTTCCATAGCCATTAGCAACCATAGTTGTCGGGAAACCATTAGATTCTGCTCTGACCTATCGTGCATTGGAGGAGATACAACAATTGTCTGCAGACACTTGAATTTTTGTGAAAATCGATATGGAGCATAATCCTCACATATAATTTTGCCATCAATTCTGGTGTTCAGTACACCATCTCTGCAGGCCAGCATGTAAGACCTCTGTTCCAAGATTGATGATCTATCATAAAAAAATCGCCCTGTTGGTGGATTTCCATAGGGAATGAAGTGGAATTCCTTATGCATACCCATCGTTGGCCTAATATCATATGCATTGAGGGACAAAGGACAAACTCCAGAGAAGGCCTGAACAGACAGCCTGAAAGAACTTGCAGGAATCTGTATCCATTTCTGAACAGCGTATGTCCGGAATTGAGTGGCGATCCATCCTCATAAAACATGGAATGGTCCCACTAATCTCAAAGGAGACCTACCCATATAGACATGGATTATGATCCTGTGAATCTTTTCCAAAACTGGGGTAGCCAACCCCACCATATTCCTCTCAGCCAACTTGGATACAATAACGATGGTCCCTGGCTTGACGCCTCCCTTTCGAATCTCTAACTCGCAGAAGATAAACACTGGTCCATAAGGCTAAAAATCCTTCCAGACAGGTCTTCTCTGGGATTTTATGATTCACTTCATACCTCCATTTCTCAAACTCTCCTGGTTCTAGAGTCGTCCAAAATGTGCCAGGAAAACCCCTCTTATCCACTCTAGGGAAGCTAGTAGGACAAGTACATGTGGGCCCCTTTTCCCTCTTCTTCTTGAGAAACACATCCATCCATTCCTCTGGATGAATATCCCTTCTAGAATGAGTCTTTGAAGTCTTTGAGATTTTGAGCTTATGATAAATCATCAATAATTCTCGAACCAAATCTGAAGTCTTCTCTGAATCATTCAATGTTTCCTTTGGAGGGATTAATTCGTCATACATATCACCCAAAATTGTAACCCTTGAGATCTTGTAGACATCCCACAAGCTAATGCCTACTTCTTCATAGGTCAGATGGAATGAATTAGTTTCTGGGCTCCAGTGGCTATGCAACTCCGGTGCAAAATTATCATTCCTATAAACATACGTCTGCCCAGCCCAGAGAGCTTCATAAATTGCATCTCCCTTCAAATCCTCGAAAAAATCTTCAAAAGTTTGTCGCACCCAATAATCCCACATACATGTTGGCTTCACCCCTCCTCCCGAACGGAATTCCCATTTCTCCTTCTAGACTTTGGATTGATCCATCTGAGAATTTCGAAAGATTGAGGGATAACAATGTGGTTGCAGCTCAGGTTTGTGAGGTTTCAGATCTGGTGCACATGAGCTATGATGCATCATATAGGCTTTCTTTACTATTCCAACATTAGAAAATGTTCCTACGATTGAGAAATTTGCTGAAGCAAAGTTGGTATATGACTAAAACCAGGAATGTAGGAGATAGTTCTTTGCCTCTGGAATCTTGACATCTGGAAAATGACCATGGCCATACAGAGGAAAATAGATGTTGTGCGGGAAATCAATATGATTCTTCTTTAGGTACATGGATAATTCTGGGAGAGTCCTTTCACATATGGAATAGTAATCATGTACAACGATGTACATCATATCATCAATTCTTTTTCTTTCTAGTTCATCACTCATTCTGATTCTCTTGGGAGCCATTGGATCTGCACAAAATTTGAATAATTAACTCTTAAAGCAAGTTAATTTTTCATAAAATTTGTGAAGGAATTAGAAAAATTGTCTAAGTAATTTAGGCACGCAAGTCCCAAAGTTGGCGCACAAGTCTCCTTTGGACCATGCGCGCCTGAAGCCCATTGGCGCCCCATACCCTGCTCACCCTAATTTCCTTTTGTTTCTCGTTTTCCTCAGAGTCAAATCCTTGTTCCTTTTTGGATCCAACTCTGAGGGGGGACTTTTTATGATGCTCCTTTTTTTCATAGAGTCTAAACAAAATGAAAAGGGAAATAACTCAAACAAATAAGATTCATCCTTTGAATAAACATCAAAAAAAGAGAAAGGGATGAACAAGGAGAACATTTCCCATAGGTCACGCAAGTTCCAGCATGGTTGCGCAAGTATACATGTGCCCCACCCAAATGGTCACACAGGTGACATGCACGCCCTCTTTGAAAATTGCCCAGGGTCTTCTCTTGCCTATAAATACCACCGGTGGGCCACCTATTTAAGGAGGATATTTTTTTTCAGAATTCAGATACAGAGCTCTGAATGCCCAAGTCTCTTCTTCAAGTCTTCTAAACACCTCTAATATAATTATTTACCTAGAATGGAAGGTCTAAACAAGAGGAATGAGTTATAAGTGTTAGAATTCCCTAAAACTTGCGCACGTAAGTGTTTTACCGTTAAGGGAAATGGAAACACAAACAAGCCTCCTTACCTACTCATTGAAACTTGCACGCCACTCTTATTGAAGTACCTCGAGATAATTCTAAAGGTTTTGGTCAAGGATCACCCAAGTATTACTCTACTGGTCAAGGATCGCCCAATTATATATGTGTCGCGCAAGTATACTTGCGCAACCAAGAGTTTTGCGCCCATGCAGTACTTGCGCGACCTCCCAGGACATGTGTGTCCCTCTTTTTTTGGGTGCCCTTTCTGCCTATTTCACCCCTCTTACATCAATCCACCACTCCTCTTCATGATTAATCCTTCAAAACTATCTCCAAATCCATTCATGCATGATTTCATTGTTGGTTTCCTTATCTGAACGGAATTATGAGGAACATCTCTTACAAACTAGGTATTTATATATCTTTATATCACTAAAGTTAGAGAGTTCATTCATTCAACCTCATCCTCTAAGATGAGAGAATCATTATTTTGGGCCTCCTTTTCAGGAGTAATCCCCAGTCCAAATTCTCATTAATTTGGGCATCGTCCTTAAGAGTAATCCCCAAGTCCACATTAATTTGGGCCTCCTTTTCAGGAGTAAGCCCCATGTCCCTTAATTTGGGAATCCTCCTTAGGAGTAATCCCCAGTCGTAATTCCCTTAACCTGGGCTTCCTTCTCAATAGTAAGCCCCAGTCTTAAAGTTCCCAAATATGGGAATCCTCCTCAGAAGTAAGCCCCAACCATGGTTCTTTTAACCTGGGTTTCCTCTTCAAGAATAAGCCCCAGTATAGAAGTACCTTAACCTGGGCTTCCTTCTCAATAGTAAGACCCAGTCATAATTTCTCTTAGCTAGTCTTAATTTACTTTTGATCTGGGCTTCCTTCTCAAGAGTAAAACCCAATGATGAGTCCCCTATTAATTTGGGCATCTTCTTCAGGAGTAAGCCCCAAGTTAGAGTACCCAAATCCCCATGAAGTACATATACCTTTATGGACCTTGTTTCTGGATTTCTTCCCTGAAGTAAATCTTAATACTCATCTATTTTGGGCAGTCATACATACATAATCCCCACATCATTGCATCTTTTGTGGCACAATTTTCTGGTTTCACCAATACCTCTTGTTTCTCACACAGAGCATGACTCACATGAGCTTAGAGTGTAAAAGTAATCATGACATCTTTCTTTGAGCCATCAATCATGCTGAAAAATCGTACTCCCTTACTCGAACTACGTGGGTTTAGATTCCTTTTCCAAAACAAAGGATACGTAGGTAGCCCATCAGTGGGTACGATCCCAACTCTGAAATAATCCTTGTCCTTCTGAATGACAATAAACTTCAAGTGCCCCACTGAGTGTATTTAAAACAATTATCGTTATCATAATGATGAAGAGACTTTTATGTATTGAAGGATACCATTGACTAAGAATCTCTAACAAATACAGATGATTCTCTATCAATGAAGAACCTCGAATACATATAAAAGATTCTCTGAATTTCCTACAAATCAATCATTGAATATCAGATCTAAAGGAAAGCTCATTTTATACTTGGTAATGTAATAAGGATTCACGAACATAACATAAATCTATAAAGAGAGTCCTGATGTAGACAATAATTCCCCGAAAAAGGTGTGATGAGTCTGACCACCCATCCTCTCGACCAATGCAAATTCCTAAGCCTCATCTGTCCACAACTAATGAGCACCTACCTTTGGAAAGTAGGTCCAAATGGATATGGAATCATTATATGTTTCCAGTTCTACGAACAAACCCGTTAGAAACCGATTGGTATGTTTGAACCTTCAATCAATGAGTTCATCCCCAATTCCAGAGGAAACAAGGGTTTTAATGGTTATTAGGGATTTATTTTTATTTTTTGGTTTTTGATTTCATTATATGGTTTTGGTGGTGGTTTATATGGGGTTGAGTGATTTTAGTATTTTTTTTGGGATTCTTAGGGTTTTTATGAGTTTTTAGGGTTTTATGGGTTTTGGGAGTTTTTAGGGGTTTTTGTCTTATTAGGGGTTTTATGCTTATTTGGGGATTTTTATGTTCTATATTGATTATTTATGTTTTTTAAGTATTTTATAGTTTTTCTGATGATTTGGGGTTTTGAGGTCGTTTAGGGTACTTTTAGTTGATTTTAGGGTCTTTAATGGTTTTTATGAAATTTTAGGGTTTTTATGGATTTGTGTTTTTAGGGTTTTATGGATTTTTGAGTTTCAAATGGATTTTTATGGATATAGGGGTTTTTATGTGTCTTACTATTTTTTAGGTTTTTTAGGGTTTTAAGGGGTTTTTGTGAGTTATATTTTTTTTAGCGTTTCTAGGGTCTGGAAGTGATTTTTAGGCTTTCTATGAGTTTTTAGGGTTTTAGGGGTTTTATAAGGAATTTGGGACCTTTTAGAGACTTAGGATATTTTGTTTTTTTAGTGTTTTTGTGTTTTAATAATTTTTTTATTGAGTGTTTTTAGGTTTTTATGGGCTTTCAGGTTTTTACAATCTTTAGGGAATTTTAGGGGTTTTAGGGGTTTTTGTGTTTGATTGGTTTTTAGGATATTTAGGGGTTCATTGGATTTTAGGGCTATTTTAGGTATTTTTTGGTGCTTAGAGTCTTTTAGGGTTTTAAGGTGTTTTAGGGTTGCTTGAGGAATTTAGATACATTTCATGGTTTTAGAGTTTTTAGGGTTTTTCTAGTGTATTAGGGTTTATGTAGTGTTTTGGGGGATTTTAGGGGGGTTTAAGTATTTTTAGGGATATTTAGTGTTTAGGGGGTTTTAGGGGTTTTTTTAATGTTGTTTTGGTGTTATAAGGATTTTAGGGTTTTTAGGGTTTTAGGGTGTTTTGATGATTTTAGGGTCTTAATGGATTTTTGTGTATTTTATGTTTTAGGGACTTTAGCGGTTTTCCAGATTTTTATGGCCATTTAATGTTTTTATTAGTTTTAGGTTTATTATTTTTTTGTGGTTTTTAGTGTTATAGGTATTTTTAGGAGGTATTATTATTTTTAAGGACTTATGGGTTTTTTATGTTATTTTATAGAATTTTTAGGGTTTTAGGGGATTTTAGGGATTATCGTATTGGGTTTAGGGTTTATGTTGTAGGGTTTTGTATTTAAGGTGAAGGGTTTTGGGTTTAAGGGGAATGGTTTGAGGTTAAGTGTGTGGTGTAAAGGGTTTAGGAAGTGGGTTCTAGGGTTTTGGTTTTAGGGTATAGAGTTTAGGATGTAAGGTTTAGAGTATAGGGTGTAGTGTATAGTTTTTGGGTTTTGGTTTTAAGGTTTAGGGTTTAGGGTGTAGTGTATATGGATTAGGGTATAGGGTTTAGGTACCAGATTAAAAGGTTTAGGGGTTTTAGTGTTTTTTGGTTTTCAATTTTTTTGGTATTTTTAGGAATTTTTATCTGTTTTAAGGTCTCTTGGAGTATTTAGGTTTTATTTGGTTTTTAGTGTTTTTTGGGTTTTAGGGTATTATGGGTTTTCAATGTTTTTGGATTTTATTATGGTTTTTAGGTTTTATTAGTGTTTTGGGGGTTATAAGGATTATTTGGGTTTTAGTGTATTTAGGGTTTTGGGGTTTTTATGTTTTATGGATTTTTATGGATTTTACAGTTATAGAATTTTAGTGTTTTATGGGTTTTAGGGATTTTATGGTTTTTAGAGGGGTCAGGTTTTTAGGTTTTTTGGGAGTTTTGATGTTTTTAGCGATTTTATGGGTTTAGGATATTTTTATATAATTTTAGTGGTTTGACAGTCTTCTAGTGTTTTTAGGATTTTATGGTTTTAGGCTTTTAGGGTTTTTAAATTTACTATGGTTTTTATGTGTTTTGGGTTTTAAATATTTATTAGGTGTTTTGGTATTTTTAGGGGTTTTAGGGTATTTTTTGGGTTATTTTAGGGTTGTTTTATGGTTTTTATAGTTATTTTATGGTTATCATCATTCTTTTAGATTTTTGGAGTTTTTAGTATTTTTAAAGGCTTTTGGGTTTGTAGAGGATTTTAGTTTTTTTTGGGATTTTTTCGGGATTTAATGGGTTTTAGGGTGGAAGAGGTTCAGGGATAGGCAAGTCGTGCCCCCCAAAAATCAATAAAAAATAAATAAAATTACAAGATTTGTTGATAAGGGTGAGAGTGGATCTCACCCCTCATATCCGAGTCATCCAAGGGAGAACAAAAATATTGGGACACAAAGGACCACATCAAGCTTCTTTCATCAATCGCCCTTTTCGAGAGAGCATCCGCAACCGAGTTGGCCTCCTTGTAATCGTGAGATACACTAAAGATCAGGGACCAAGAGATATCAAGGCACTCGATCCAATGTGAGATTGGTCTCCACGTTAGATCCCTAGAAAAATTCTTATGAGCCGCAACCGCAAGCATTGAGTCCGACTCGATCCAAATCCTCTGCCACCAAAAACGGATTGCATATTTCACAACCTTTATAGTGGCCCAAAGCTCCACTTCATAGGCACAACCATCCCCAATAAAATGAAAGAAGAAGCCCTTGACAAATCCTCTAGAAGTAAGAAATACATCGCCACACCCCGAGGGCCTCAGAGCTCCCAGTGCCGCACCATCAGCATTGACTTTCAACCATGTTGGAATTGGAGGAATCCATCTAACCAAACTCAGGACCATTGGTTTCCTGCTTCGACTAGCAACCCCAAGAGAGCGCAATAATGTTAGATCATTAACATCCTTCCACATCGAACCTGTTTGAATTCGTGAAGCATTCTGAATCATCTTGTGAATGGCGACCATGCCTCCATGTAGCGTACCGGGTTGTCGATTGAATGCAGAAGCGTTGCAAGAAGCCCAGACATAATGAATAATTCCCGCCACACTAGCAATCAGCAGGTTATGAACCTGATCACTTCATTTCGTCTCAACCAGGCCACGCAAGAAATCACAGATCGGTCCTTGTAGGATGTAGTTTATCTAGAAGAATTATAGTAGATAGCGCCAAAGGTCCAAGGCAAAGGTACAATTCACGAAGATGTGATCACAATTCTCTTCTGCCGTCCTGTATAAAAAAAGGCAGAAGCAAGATGCCATCCAGCCGCTTTTAGCTGATCATGAGTTGGAAGCTAATTCCACTAGATTTTCCAGATCAGAAAAAAGTTTGAAGGGGGAATGAAAGGATCCCTGAATTTGTCCAGCCACAACGGGGGAGGCATCCCATACTGGCACATAATATGATAAAAATAACGGGTATTGAATTTACCCACTATGTTGGTCCGACATATGAGGTTGTCAATGTTAAAAAAGGCATAACGCTGAATTTTCATAGCAATATTGCTCGCGATCAAGGTCTCCAGGTTATTCTTCTGCTGAATGAGGCTAGAAATGGTTAAATACTACATATCTTGGGGAGGCGTAATCACCTCCGAGATGATCTACTCCAGCCAAGGGGTAGACCAGCAGTTCAGGGCGGAGGACCATGACACGATCCATTTTGATTGAGACATAATATATTTGTAAGAGGATCACAGATCCAGCCAGACTGAGGATGGAAAGTACCTAGCAAAACCATCACATAACCTGTTTTTGAATCTTTCCCCAAAGAAATTGTGGCCACCACTCTGAGGCCGAAGTAGGCTCTAGGTAAACTTCCCAATCATAGCATAATTGAAACGCTGTAAATACTTGATACCAAGACCTCCCAACTCAAACAGCTTTGTGCATTGTTTCCAGGCCACTGAGACCAATTTTCCCTCACTAGTAGAACCAGTCCAGAAAAAATTTATTATCTTGGAATTCAGGTTATTAAGGAGAGCAGCCGGTCATCTGTAAATATAGATATCATGTACGAACATAGAGGTGATCACCGTGTTAACCAGGCAGACCCTGCCATCTTGGGAGAGAAACATTCCCATCCATTTCAACATTTGAATTGTAATCTTTGAAACAATGTTCTCAAAGGATCTGCACTTGGATTTTCCCCAGAAAAGGGGCACACCAAGATACGTACAGGGGAGGGAGCCGCGCTTAACTCCAATCCTACTGTCTATGCGGAGCTATCTAGTGGGAGAGATCCCGTCACCAAAGAAAATAGAATATTTCGTCCAACTTATATATTGCCCAGCCATGCTTTCAAAATGACCGACGATCCGCTTAACTGTGGACAAAGTTTAATTATCATCCTTCCCAAACAGGAGGATGTCATCCATGTAGAGAAGGTGTGAGGGGACACATAGGTACCTTCCTAGATTAATTGGTGAATACATCCCTGCTTTTATAAGACCAAGGAGGCATAAAGTCATGTAATCCTCCACTATTGCAAAGAGAAATCCCAACATTAGGTCACCCTGTCGCACTCCCTAGGAGAAATGGAAAAAGAAATGGGGGGAGCCATTAATTAGGACCGAGATTCTGGCGCTATGGAGAATTTCAGATATTATCTTGATGAAGCTATTGGAAAAGCATTTTCTTTTGAGGACCTTAATGATAAAGCTATGTTTCATAGTATCAAAAGCCTTTGAGATTTCAAGATTAAGTGAAATGCTACCTGCTTTTGATATCTTCCTCATAATACTAATCCCCTCTGAGGTAGTGAATAATCAGGACTGGATACATCACCCAGGGATGAATCCAAACTTGTTTGGAGTCACAATTTCACCCAAAATTTACCCTACCTAAGGACGATAATCTTACTAATAATCTCTGGAACTGTGTTGCCAATGGAAATAGGTCGGAAGACACCAATCGCAATGGCATTTTCTTTCTTCGGGATCAGCGAGATGAAGTTTGCGTTGGCACCATGGGGAATGGATCCTGAGTGAAAAAACTCCCTAAACACGTTTTTGACAGCCTCAAGGAGGATATACATGTAAGACATGAAGATCTTGTTGACAAAACCATCCAGACCATCAGTGTTGTCCATATTCAGAGAGAAGAGCATTGCCCTGACTTCACCTTCAGAAGGGGCCTCCCCGAGGACCACATTTTTCTGGCCTATGATACACCTCAAGATAGAGTAAAAAGCATGGGGGGGGGGGGGTGGACCAGTCCGTCATCAGTGGGCAGCCCAAGGAAGTACTCCACCGAAGCCTTTGCAATATCCCCCACCGAAGTGAAGGTTGAGTCGCCAACTCTAACAGCACTCAGATTATTCTTAACCCTTATTTCCTTATGAAGGTGGTGAAAGAACATAGTGTTGTAGTCCCCATCCTGAAGCCCTCTCACTTTGAATTATGCCATCGCAAGCTTCTCATTGAGGGAAAGCAACTCGTGTAGTTTAGAGTGCAGTCTAAGCTCTTCCCCCGAAGGTACATTTTGCCTCTTATGCATAATTTGACATGCAACAAGCTGAGATTTAGCCACTATAATCTCATCATCCAACCTTGAGAAGGAAAATTTTCTCAACTCCTTGAATCGACGATCAAATTCTCTCATCTTGGAAATCAAAATAAACTGGGGACTGCCAAAGAAGGTGCTGCTCCATGCTCCCAACACCTCTTCCCTGCACCCCGGAATAGTGATCCAGGCGTTGCGGAATCTAAAGGGAAGGGGAGAAGATCTTGGGACTCTCTCCCTAAGTTCTACAAAAATTGGATTGTGATCCGAGTTGAGTTTTGGGGGGGTGAAGCCAGACAGATCTACTGGAGAACCACCTCCTCACATGAATCAAAAACACCTGTCCAGTTTACTAGCCTGCCTGCCATTATTGGTGTATCTCCCCCAAGTGAAGTCTGCCCCCACAATGGATACCTTAGAGAGGTCACATTGGTCAAGGAAAGATGCAATGACATCTGCTGTAGTGCGAGAAAAATTCAGACCTAGCTTTTCTTCATGCCTTAGGACCGTGTTGAAATCACCAAAAACCATCCAATTATGATCAATTTCATCACTTATCTGCACCATCCATTCCCAAAGGTTCCTGTGGGTAGTGTACAATCAATAATAATAAACAAAGGAGATGTTGAGGATCCCATCAGTCCCTTGGATGGTAACAGAGATCATTTGCGGGCTTGAAACAAACTAGACGATCTGGACAATATAATGCATCATAAACCATAAGGTTCCCATACCATTTCCATCCACATTTGTTGAAACAAGAGAGTATCTAAGAGAAACCCAGTTAAAACCTTTCCTACAGTCGAACCTGATCATGGGTTCAGATAACCCAATAAGCATCGGCTTATGTGAGAGGAAGTGCCTAAGGACTGAAGTCGTGGGAGTGTTCCCCCAACCATGGAAATTCCAAAACAAGGTCTCCATTGGGGCTTGGGGGTGACAGGATTGGGGGTATTTACATTTCCCTTTCCTTTCCCTTTCTTCCCATTCCTTTTGGATTCAGAAGCATGCTTCTCAAAAGTTGGCAAGGGATATTTTTCTGCCAAACTCTCGACAATAACTCGTTGAAATTCAATGGGAACATTGGAGGGACCCTCATCAGCTTGATTCTCTTCCACCATGTCACTCTAGAAGACTCCACTAAGTTGGTTGAATTTGTTCAAGGTGCAGATGGACTCTTCCTGGGGGACCTTCTACATCTTCCCCACAGCCTTTTCTGAAGAAACAGCAGAAAAACCCAGCTCCGCTGCAGGGGCTGCGGGGGAATTGGATTCACCCTTATCCAAGAAGGCCGCAACCTGAGTATCCAGAACAGTTCCAGGAACAGCCCCTAAGGCGAACACCTCACCCGAGACTCCTCTCGACCCACAAGATTCAGCCCTCATTGCCATGCCTGAAGGAGAGGAGGGGGCCTGCTGTAACACATGCAGAGGGGTCACAACTTTTGGACTCCCACAAGAGCCCTCCGAATCCTCCGAGGCACGTACGTGATTACTTTCCCTTGGGGAGGCAGGGGCATCACTCACGTCATCCCGCCCACCCTCAGTAGTCGTCTGAACACCACCCTCAAGCTTATCCACAACGGAGCCTTCCCTAACAGTAGGAGGAGCTGCAGCTGGGCCACGGTTCCTCCTGCAATGGGATGCGTCAGGCCTCTTTAGAAGGCAGGTCAAGCAGGAAAGAGACCTCTTGCATTCAGAAACTTGATGTCCAAAGATACTACAAGGGGAAAAAAATTGCGGGCACCTCTCGTATTGGATCTTCAATGACAAACAATCTTCAAGGGTGTTGAAGACCACCCCCTCAACAAGAGTACTTTCCATGTCAACCTCAACCAGCACTCTTGTATAATTCCCATATATTGGGTTGTTTGTCTCCTTATCAATTCTGATGGGAAATCCCACGGCCCAGGCAATATCCCATAGGATTCGCGGGTTCCAATAAAACAAATTCAACATACAGATGCAGATCCAGACATGTGAAAAAGTGTTCTTGACACTGAACGAATCAAAATTCTGGTTCCAGTCATGAATCCTCAGAAGACTAGGTTTAAGGTGTAGAGACCCAAAGGCCCAGGCTCTACTTTTTCACTCATCAGAGGGAAATATAATTTTCTAAAAACCCCAACCCATTGCCATCATCTTCCAATCCGAGAATCCCCATATATCTGCAATGCACTTGGAAAGGTCTCCACTTCTCCACAGGTTTTCCCCTTTCGACACGATCACCCTCCCAATAATGGAAAACCTTCATAAGCTCTCCCGTTCTTCCAGTGCTTCTTGATTTTTGGAGACATGCGCAATCCACCCCTTTCGGATGACATGGCCAGGAGAGGGAGCATCATAGTCCGTGAACGTGAGTGAGGCTGCAGATTTCACAGCATCCGCAAAATTCATTTTGGACCCAAACACTTCCAAGGCCTCACCAACAGCGGTCACCTTAAATTTATTAGATCTACAGAGCTGAAAAAGCTCTTTGTGCCCCACCACATCGAGCTGCCTTGGAGGATCATCTCCAACCTTCACATCCTATGGGGGCGCATTCAATGGTAGAAAGGGTGCCCCATGATCGCCCTACTCCCGACCATACTCCATCTTCAATGGGTTTTAGGGGTTTATTAGGATTTATGGGTTTTTTATGAGGGGTTTTTAGGTCATTTAAGGGATTTTATAGTCTTAGTGGGTTTCAAGGGTTTTCAGGTTTTAGGGTTTTTGGTATTATAGTATTTTTAAGGGGTTTATTGATTTTATGGGTTTCCTAGGTTCAGGGGTTTTATAAGTTTTATGCTTTTTATGATAGTTTTAATTTTTTTGGGTTTCAGTGTTTTTCTTCTTATTTTAAGGTTTTTAGTGTATTTAAGTGGTTTTAAGGACTTTTAAGAAATTTTTACAGTTTTTAGTGCATTTTATGATTTTTATGATTTTTAGGGTTTTAAATTATTTTTATATTTTTTAAGGGGTTTTAAAATTTGTTATTGTTTTTTCATGGTTTTATGGATTTTTATGGTATTAGATATTTTTATAGTTTTAAGGGTTGTTTTAGTGTTTTAATGGTTTTTAGGGTTTTTATGGTTTTAGTGGATTTTATATTTTTTAATGTTTTAGGGTTTTTTATTGGTCTATAGGTTATTTATAGGTTGTTTTAGAGTATATTTTGGGGGTTTTGTGTCATTTTTGGGTTTTTTAGGATTTTTTGGGTTTTAGGTGTTTGGACATTTTACTGTTTTTATGGGTTTTAGGGAGTTTTTTGGGTTTTAGGTGTTTTAGGGTTATAGGTGTTATAGGGTTTTAGAGGGTTTTTAGGATCTTTTATTGTTTTTTTGGTTTTTAGAATTTTTGGGTTTTTTGGGGGTGGGGTTTAGGGTTTTTATGATTTTTATGACTTTAATGGGTTTTTCTGGTCTTGGGGTTTTCAGGATATTTTTACAGTTTTATGGGGTTTTAGGGTATTATGGGTTTTTAGGGTTTTAGTTTATTTTGGGTTTTAATGTTCTTTTAGGGTTCTATGGGGTTTTTCAATATTTTATGGCCTTCTATTGGTTTTGTGGGTTTTTGAATTCTTTTATTGTTTTTAGGTTCTTTTAGGGGTTTTTAGTGTTTTACGGATTTTACGGTTAAGTGTATACAATTTAGGGTTTAGGGTGTAGGGTTTATGGTTTAGGGTGTTGGGTTTAGGATCAAGGATGTACATTTTATGGTTTTGGGTGTAGGATATATGGTCTAGGGTATAGGTTTTAATGAGTATGGTATAGGGTTTAGGGTTTATTGTTTTTGGGTTTCGGCTTAGGGTGATGAGTTTTGGTTTTCTAGTGTTGGGTTTAGGATGTTGGGTATAGGGAATAGGGTGTAGCATATAGAGATTATGGTGAAGGAAATGGGTCTATGGGTTTTTAGAATTTTTAGTGTCTTTAATTACTTTTTGGTTTTACATGATTTTTTTAATTTTTTAGGTTTTCTAGGATTTTTGTTTATTTAGTGTTATTAGGGGTTTATGAGTTTTATTGTTTTTTTTGGGTTTTTAGAATTTTAGGGGTTTTAGGGTTTAATATTTATTTTAGGTTTTTTAGGTTTTTCATTGTTTTTAAGGGTTTTTATGTTCTTTAATGTTTTTTTTTTGATTTTTGGGTTTTTAGAGTTTTTGGGTTTATAGTTCATTTTAATGTTTTTTTTGGGTTTTTCGTGGATCTTTAGTGTTTTTTGGGTTTTTGGGATTTTAGAGGCTCATGGTTTTAAAGGTTTTGTGGTTTTTAGGTGTTTTAGGGTTTTTAGGGCTGTTTGGATTTATTATTTCATTAGGGATTTAATTTTATTGGGGAGGTTTTAGGTATTTTCAGGGTTTCAATGGTTTTTCTGTATTTTAACACTTTTCTATTGTTTTAGGGTTTTTTTGGTGAACATTATATTTTTTATATTTTTTGGGGGGTTTTTATATTTTTTATCCTTTTATTGGTTTAGATTTTTTAGGGTCTTCTAATGGTTTTAAGGTTTTTATGGTTAATAGGGTTTAAGATTTTTTTAATTCTATTAGGGTTGTTTTGTTTTTAGTGGATTTGAGTTTTTATTGTTTTTAGGGTTTTAGAGTTATTTTTGGGGATTAGGGTTTTTATTATTCTTCGAATTTTCTTGGTGTTTTAAGGATTTTTTTGGGGTTTTTTTTTATGGATTTTTGGTTTTACATTTTTTATGGGTTTTTATGTTTTTTATAGATTTTGGGGTTTTATATTTATTACTTTTTTCTCTATATTTTCATGATTTTTTCATGTTTTTATGTGTCTTATGTGTTTTTTGGAGTTTTAGGGTTTTTAGGGTTTTAGGGATTTTATTGTATTGGGGATTTTTTCCTGTCTTTTACAGAAATTTTTTCTTTTAAGGTTCTTTAGGATTTTTGTGTTTTTAGGGTTTTTATATTTATAGGGCGTATTAGTGATATTAGGGGTTTTAAAGTGTTTTTAGGTTATTTAGGGGTTTTGTGTATTTTTGGGATTTAATGGGATTAGGTTTTTAGGTGTTTTATCTATTTTAGGGACCATTATGTTTTAAAGGGTTTTTTGGGTTTTTGGGATTTTTGGTATTTTAGAGTTTTTTTAGATTTTTAGGTTTTTTTAGTTTTTTTGGACTTTTAGGGGTTTGGGGGTATTTATTGGTTTTACAGTGTTTAAGTGGGTATTATGGGTTTAAGACGTTTTTAGGGGTTTATTCATTTTAAGGGTTTTATGGGTTTTTAAGGATTAAATTTTATTTTATAGTTCTTTGGAGTTTTCGGTGGTTTTCAAGTGTTTGTAGGGTTTTTTTTAATTTTAATCTATTTTATAGACTTTATGGATTTTTAGGTTTTTTATAGCTTTTAGGGGTTTTTTATTTTTTGTGGTTTTTAGGGGGTTTTAGGTTTTTTATTATTTTTACTCTTTTACGGTTACTCTTGTTTTTTTAGTTTTTTAAGATTGTTGTTGTTTTTATAATTTTATTTTGATTTTCTTTCAGTTTTAGGTGTTTAGGGTTTTTATGGTAATTATTTTTTTTATGTTTTTTATTTTTTCTATGTATTTGGGGTATTTTATGCTTTTAGGGTTTTTATAGTTTTAGGGTGTTTTAGGGTTTTTAGATTTTTTTAATGTTTTTAGGGGTTTTTAGGGTTTTATTAGGTTTAGGGTTTTTCATAGGGGAATTTAGGTTTTGTGTTTCTATGGATTATAAGATTTTTAATAAGTTTTATGTTTTTGTAATTTTTTTAGGGTTTAATGGTTTTTAGGTTTGTTTTGAGTGTTTTAGGGTTTTTAATAGTTTTATGGGTTTTTAGCGCTGTTTGGATATTTTTGGATTGGGGTTTTTTGGTGGTTTTTATATTTTTAAGGGTTTTTTTGGATGTTTTAGGATTTCTATAGTGTTTTTAGGATCTTGTAGAGTTGTTTAGGTTTTTATGGTTTTTTTATGTTTTTTGGTTTTTAAATTTTTAGCGGTTTTTCTATTTTTTAAAAAAATATTATGGATTTTTAGGGTTTTATTGTGTTTTATTGTGTTTTATTGGTTTTAAAGGTTTTTTGGGTATTGTTATATTTTTAGGGTTTTATGGTATTTTGTGTTTTTAGTGTTTTTAGGGGTTCAATTTTTTTTTCCTTTTATGGTTTCTTATGTTTTTAGGGTTTTATAGTCTTAGGGTTTTCTAATGATTTTTGAGGTTTTAATTTTTTTTTGGATTTTGGGGTCTTTTGGTATTTTTATATTTTTGTGAGATTTAGGGGTTTTAGAGGGTTTTAAAGTTTTTAGGGATTTCAGGTATTATTCAGGGTTTTAAATATTTTATGTGTTTTAAATGATTTAGGGTAGTTAGGTATTATAGACGAGTTATTTGTTTTGGGGGTTTTAATGGGATTATAGGTCATTTGGGATTTTAGGAATTTTATGTATTTATTATGTTCTTTTTTATTGTTTTTATGTTTTTTTGGGTTTGGGGTTTTTAGTGTATTTAAAATTTTTATGGTTTTTAAATGGTTTTTTGGTTTTTAAGTATTTTACTATTTTTAATTTTTTATGTATTTTTGGTTTTATCAATGTTTATGATTTTTTAGGGTTTTAGAGTTATTGAAGGATTTTATGGTTTTTAGGTTTTTTAGGGTTTTGTATTTTTTAGGGTTTTAGTATTTTTATGCTTTTCAAAGGTATTTTAGGGTTTTAGGGTTTTAAATGGTTTTTAGGGGGGGTTATGAGGTTTATGATATGGGGGTCGGGTATTATGGGTTTTTCAATATTTTAGGGGTTTTACATTTTTTACATATTTTCATGACAATTTAAGGTTTTTAGGGGTTTTAGTGTCTTTTAGTTTTTTTGGAACATATAATGTCTTTTAGGGATTTTTGGGGTGGTTTCAGTTTTTTGGGTCATTAATGGTTTTTTGGGGTTTTAGGGTCTTTGGAGATTTTGTGGGTTTTACGGTCTTTTAGGGGTTTCAGGAGGGTTAGGGTTTTTTTGGTTATTTGGATTTTTTTGGAAATTTTATGGTTTTTACGTTTTTAGGGTCATTTGGGGGTTTTAGGAATTTTAAGGTGTTTTATGGTTTTTTGGGTTTTTAGGATCCTTTACAGTTTTTAGGGTTTTTTGATTCCTTAATGATATTTTAGTGTTTAAAGGGGTCTTTATAGTGTTTAATGTTTTTATGAGGTTTTAGGGTTTTTAGGGTTTTTTTGGTTTTTTTGTTTTTCAAGTATTTAGGTGTTTTAAGGGAATGTTAGTGTTTTATATGGTTTTAGTGACTTTTAGGGTTTTTAGTGTCATTTTGATATTTTAGGGTTTTAGATTCTTTTATGGTTTTTAGGGTATTTAATGGTTTTTATGGGTTTTAGTATCTTTTAGGGATTTTAGGCTTTTAGGGTATTCTATGAATTTTAGGGGTTTTAGTGTCTTTTACGAGTTTTAGGTTGTTTGGGTCCTTTAGGGTATATTGGGGTTTTAGTGTCATTTGGGATTTTTTGTTTTTTAAGGTTATTTTTTTGGGTTTTCAAATGTTTTAGGGTCTTTTATAAGTTTTTAGGGTCTTTGTGGGGTTTTTTTGGTTTTTAAGGGTTTTAGGGGTTTCAAAATTTTGACGGATTTTTGGTGTATTTATGAGTTTTAGGATTTTTAGTGTTTTATGTACTTTTAATAATCTTTTACTTGGGGGGGGTCAGGGTTTTTAGAGTTTTAGGGTTTTAGGTTTTTAATGGTTTTAAGCATTTTTAGGGGATTTTTGTTTTTTAGGATCTTTATGTTTTTTAGATGTTTTTGGGGTTTTAGCGGTTTTAGTGTGTTTTATGGATTATAGTGATTTTAAGGTTATTAGGGCTTTAGGGTTTTATATTTTTTTGGGGATTTTTTTTCTTTTTATTATTCTTTAGGTATCTAGTGTTTTTTGTTGTTTTGGTGTTTTAGGGATTTTCAGGGTAATTTGATCGTTTTTTGATTTATTAGAGTTTTAATGGTTTTTATGATTTTTATGATTTTTAGGGTTTTATGGATTTTATTGTTTTTTAGTGTTTTTGACTTTTAGGGGACTTTTTGGTTTTAATGTTTTTATGGTTTTTTAGTGTTTTGGGGGGGTTTTTTTATTTTTAGGGTTCATAGTTATTTTAGGGTTTTTAATCCTGTTAGGGTTTGTTAGGGCAAAGAAGGCGCGTGCCAAGAAGAAAACTTGGCGCCTCAATTAATAAAAAGAAAAGGTACAAAACATTACAGGGGGGGCTTGTACATTCGTGTGCGGGTAGCACCCATCATGTCAGCGGCTACATGAGACGTGCAAAAGGAAGGAGCAATGAATGACCACCGTGAGCAGCATTCTACGATAGCCATCTTGGAGAGAGCATCAGCCACCATATTGACTTCCCTGTATGCATGAGAAATCTTGAAGGTCAAGTTCTTGGAAAGGCTAAGGCATTCAATCCACTGAGGAAGAAGCCTCCATGGAACCTTCCTTGAGTTTTGGCGAAGCGCCTCCACTGCAAGCATTGAGTCCGATTCGATCCATAGATGCAACCACCCAAATTGAATTGCAAAACGAACAGCCTTGATAATAGCCCAAAGCTCTGCCTCATAAGCACATCCATTCCCAATGTAGTGATAGAAAATACCCTTGAAAAATCCTCGACAAGTACGGAAGACCCCACCACAACCTGAAGGGCCTGGTGAGCCTGCCGCCGCACCATCAACATTAACTTTGATCCATGACGGGATTGGTGGAATCCATCTAATGTACTTCATCAACATTGGTTTTTTGCACCTGCCAGGGACACCAAGGGTGCGGAGTGTAACAAGATCATTGAAGCAGTAGTTCATTGTACCTGATTGGAGACTCCCATCCAGCCGAACAGCACTATGCATGGAAATAATACCCTCATGCGTGGAGCATGATTTGTTCCGAAACATAGCATAATTTCTTGAAGCCCATAGGAAAGAGATAATGGCCACCGAAGCTGCAAGAAGGAGGTTGTGAAGCTGCTCACTGCAGCTAAAATCATTGATAAAAAGCATCCGTTGAGAAAAGGTTCTAGGAGGCAAGCGGAGACCAAAAACATCCTGCATGTAGCTCCATAATCTGTGTGCAAGGTTGTAATCAATAAAGAGGTGATGTATGCTTTCAGCACCTCACAAACAGATGCTGCAGACCGAGGCAATCTGCAACCCAATTTTTTGAAGCTGACCATGCATAGGCAACCTGCACCTCCAAATTTTCCAAAGAAGAAGAAAGTTTCTAGGGGGAATGAAATGACACTGGTATTTCAGAAGCCATGAGGGGGGTCAGAACCTTGCCGACATTCATGCTCGTAGAAACCTCTTGCAGTGAGCTGGCCAATCAGATCTGGCTTCCATATGAGAGTGTCTGAATCAACGTAGTTGTAACAGTTTAGGGTTTGTTAGGGGTTTCTAATGTTTTTTGGGTTTTTTGGATTTTATAGTGTTTTTGGGTTTTTTTGTGTTTTTTTTGAGTTTTTGGGGGTTTTAAGTATTTTAGTATTTTTGGGTTTTTAGGATTTTAGGATTTTCTTGGTGTTTTATGTTTTTAAAATGTTTTTAGGTTTTTTAGGGTTTTTATGTGTTTTAGGATATTTTTTATTTTTTATGGTTTTTATATTTTTAAGGCCTTTTAAAGGTATTACAGTTTTTAAAGTTCGTTAAGAGTTTTCAAAAAAAATTATATTCTTTTAGGATATTTAGAAATTTTAATTCCTTTTATGGTTTTAGTATCTTTATGGTGTTTATGGTTTTTAGGGTATTTTGTGGATTTTTATGGTTTTAGGGTCTTTTACAGTTTATTGGGTTTTTTGTGTCTTTTAAGAAGTTTTGGGTTAATGGGATCTTTTAGTGTTTTTAGGCCTATTGGTTCTTGGATGGTTTCAGGGTTTTAAGGTCTTTTATGGGTTTTTAGGTTTTTAGAAGTTTTCAGTTTTTACGGTATTAAGGTTTTTTGGTGTTTAGGGTTTTCTTGGTTTTTACGTTTTTAGTAGTTTTAGTGTTTTAGGGTTTTTATACGTTTTAGGGGATTTTCAAGGTTTTTAGGGTTTTAGGTGTTTTAGGTTTTATATGGTTTTATGTTTCCCTTATTTTTTAGGTTTTTGGGGGGAGATTTAGTGTTTTCGGGTTTTGGGAAATTTATAGTTTTTAGGGATTTATGGTTTTTAGGTTTTTAGAATATTTTTGGGTTTTGGGGGGTTTTATGGATTATTGTTGTTTTTAGGGTTTTTAGGTTTTTTAATAGTTCTTAGGGTTTTATAGGGTTTTTAGGTATTTTATGGTTTTTAGGGTTTTTTATTAATTGTAGGGGGTGTCATATTTTTGTGGGTTTTAATGGGATTTTAGGAGATTTTAGGGGTTTATGGGGTTTCATGGTTTTATTATGGTTTTATTTGGGTTTTAGAATTTCACGAGTTATCTTTTGGTTTTTAGGAAATTGTAGTGTTTTTAGGGTTTCTAGGATTTTCACAGATTTTATGGTTTTATGGTTTTTAGGGATTCTATGACCCTTGATTTTTAAGATTTCTGATGGTATTTTTGGTTTCTTATAATTTTTTAGGGTTTTTAAAGGGGTTTGGTATTTTTTTTGGGATTTTTAGGGATTTTTTATTTTTAAGGATTTCTTGGTATTTAGGGGGTTTATAGTTATTTATAGGTTTGAGAAGATTTAAATGTTTACTAGGGTTTTTAAAAAAATTAGTGTTTTAGGGTTTATTATAGGTTTTTATTGATGTTTTGTTATTTTTATGGATTTTAGGTGGTTTTTAGGGCCTTTATGGTATTTTATGGTTTATGGGGTTTTACAATTTTTAGGGGATTTGTTTAGTTTTTTGAGATATCTAGGGTTTTTGTAAGGGTTTTATGGTTATTAAAAGGTTTTTTTGGGTTTTAGATACTTTTGAGGATTATAGGGGAATTGGAAATTTTATTTTTTATGGTTTTTATCGTTTTCATGGTTTTACGGAGTTTGGGTTTTTTTGGCTTTTCTATGTGTTTCAATGTTTTTGGGGTTTTTAGGGTTTTTATAGTTTTAAGGATTTTATGTTTTTTGGGGAGATTTTAGTGTTCTTTCGGTTTTATGGGTTTCTAGGGTTTTTTATGGTTTAATGGTTTATAACAATTTTGGGGGTTTTAATGCATTTCAGTGTTTTTATGGGATTTTAGGGTTTTCAGTTTTTTACCTTTATTTTTGTTTTTATGGATTTTATGGATATTTATGGGTTTTTATAGTTTTAATGGTTTATTGGGGGGGGGGTTAAAATTTTAAGGCTTAGAATTTATTAGCGGTTATTATTATTATTTTTGATTTTTATTGAATTTAGGTGGTTTTAAGGTTTTATATTTTATTTTAGGGTTTCTAGGGTTTTTTATTTTTTAGGGAATTTATGTGGTTTTTAGGTACTTTTAGAGTTTTTATATTGAGTTTAGGGTCTTTAATTTTTTTTTGGTATTTAGAGACTTTTATGGATTTTTAGGGTTTTCAGTATATTTAGTTTTTTATGATTTTTAGGGTTCTAATTTTTCTTTTGGTTTCATGGGGTTTTAGGTGGTTTTGGGTTTTTATGAGTATTTGGTGTTTCAGGGGTTTTATGGGTTTTATGGGTTTTATGGTTTTTATGGGTTTTAGGATTTTTTGGGGTTTTTAGTGCTTTCAGGTTTTTAGGGGTTTCTATATTTTTAGTGTTTTTAGGGTTTTTAATGGTTTTATAGTTATTTTGGGAGTTTAAGGGTTTTAAGGGTATTTTAGGGTTTTATCTGGTTTTTAGGGTCTTTTGCTGGTTTTAGGGAATTTAGGTTTTTTAGAGGTTTTTCATTTTTTAGGGTCTTCTAGGGTTTTTTTGGTTTTTAGGGGTTTTAATAGTTTTTATAGGTTTTTTTGGGTTTTTTTGGGTTTTATGGATTTTATAGTTTTTAGGGGTTTTAGGGTTTTAGGGGATTGTAGGGGGTCTTAGGGTTTTTATGTATTTTGGAATCTTTAGTGTTTTTATATTTTTAGGTGTTTTAGGTTTTTTTAGCGTTTTAGTGTCTTTTAGGGTTTTTATAATTTTTAGGGGTTTGTGGGATTTTAGGTTTTTAAGGGGTTGTAGGGTTTTAGGGGTTTTAGGGGTTTTTTGGATTTTTATGGGTTTTAGGGTATTCATAATGTTTTTATATTATTTTATGGTTTTAGGGGTTTAGATTCTTTTAGGGGTTTTAGGGTTATTTAGGGTCTTAAGGGTTTATGGTTTTTGGGGTATATTTTCCTTTAGGGTATTTAGTTTTTTTTTTGGGGGGGGGTTACGGTTCGAAGAGGTTTTATTATTATTTTGTGTTTTTTTATTTTTAGTGACCATTAGCGTTACTATGGACTTTTTGGATTTTCAGGTTTTAGGGTTATTGTGGGTTTCTACGGTGTTAGTGTTTTAAGGGTATCATTTTTTTAGTATTTTTAAGTGTTTTTAGGGTTTTGTAGGGTTGCTAGGGTTTGTAAGGGTTTTTTGGTTTTTTGGTTATTTGGTTTTTTGGGGTTCTAAGGATTTTCATTAATTTTATGTTTTTAGAGATTTAGGGTTTCAATATTTTATTATGGTTTTTAGGGATTTTAGTATTTTTAGGTTTTTTAGGGTTTTTAGAATTTTTTGGGGTTTTACGGTTTGAGAGTTTCTTTAGAATTTTGGGGGTTTTGGGATTTTGGGGTTTTAGATGTTTTGTTGGTGTTTTTTGGGTTTTAGGGTTATTTTTTATGTTTTAGGGGTTTTAGGGTTTTTGAATATTTGTATTGTTTTTAGGTTTTTTTGGGTTTTGATGATCTTTTGGGATTTTATGGGTTTTAGGGTTTTTATTTTTTTATCCTTTTTATGGTTTTTAGGGGGGTTAATGGGATTTTCGGGTTTACAGGATTTCATAGAGTTTCAGGGAAAGGAAGATGCGGGGGTCGGGCTATTTCTAGCCCCCCCCCCAAAAAAATTTATTATAAATAAAAACAGAGACACAACAGACAAGGGAGGGGAGGGGTCAAACAACCCACACCCAAAGACCCTTTACAAACACACACCGAAGGACCGTAAAAAAATCAAAAGTATGCAAAAAAAGAAAAACCAAAGAATCCCTGATAGAATCTCCCAGAAAATCCGCAACCAGCAGTAAAGCAACCACATCACCTTCAACACCTCCCACCCAAGCAGCAACCAGCATCCAGAATCACCAGCAATCAACATCACAGAACCACCAGCATCAAAATCACAACCATCAACAGCATTCAACAACTCACCACCAATCAGTGACCAAAATCCAATGTCACAAAAACCAGAATCGATCACCATCACACCAAAACAGGCTACCACTAACAGCACATAACCATCATCACCAAAAGCACACCACCACCAGTCACCAAAGCTCACATCCATACAACAACCATCATGCTTTTTCAAAAAAACCAGAACCCAGCTCCTCCCAACCAAGAAGGTCCATCACAAGCACCATAGAACTCTCACACCAAGAAAAGACAACATCTAATACCTCAAAACATAACAAAGCACTAGCACCCAAACAATCCCGCCACAATCTGTGAAACAACCATTCTAGCCCGACAAAGATCCCAGAATGCATAACTTATCTAGACCAGCAACAAGATCATAACACAAAAAATAAGCCCAGAAACAGACATGCCTCTGTGGTGAGGTCCAAAGTGAGAAATTAGCACCATCGCCTGACCACCCGAGCCAAACCAAAGTAGGTGCTCCCCACACAGTTTCAAGGATCGACAATGTCCCACTACACAACATCCAGAAGCACCGAGTCCTGGCCTCTCCACACCACTGCTTGGAAGAACAATCCGTGAAAGAAACCAGGAACCACCAAGAGCTCCTCCCAACGAGAGGCTCCACTATGACAGTGAAAAGCCATAGCAATAAGGTACTGGATCTCACCCACACCTACATGGATCTGAACCGCTGCACGCTAGGGGAACCAGATCTGAGCTATTCGATAGAGGAAGAATCCAACGTCTGAAGCCGACACCCACAGAAACATGACTTTTTCATCTTCATAGTAGAGCTCGGATCTGAAAACGCAAAAAACAAGTTCCACCATAACCGAGCCAGATCGCCGGAAAAACCAATCCATGCCAAAGCCTCCGATGATTGGCCAACTCCACTAGAATTCTCTCAATCATGCAACCATGGAAGAAAACCGAACAAGATTTCTAGATTAACCAAGCCCAATCCAAACCGCTGCAAGACACGATCCAAGCCAATTCATCACTGAAAAGCGCCACGTCACCAAACCGAAGCCTTCCAGAATCACACCACACCACCAAGTATCACCGTAGCCAAGAAGCTTCCAAATCCACCTCGAGATCGAAGCGGCGGAGGCCACATCTGCATCTCTATGCGTGAGCAAGGTGAAACTTCCAGATAGGAGAATCGATCGGCGCGAGAGACGAGAGGTTCCAGGAGAGAACGACTACATACATAGGGTTTTAGGGGTTTCTAGTGTTTTTAGGATTTTAGGGGTTTTTGGTTATTTTATAGGTTTTTAGGTTTTTATAATTTTCCTTTTGTTTGTAGGGGTTTTACAATTTTCCTTGGGGGTTTTATGATTTTAGGGATTACATAGAGTTAGTTTGTTTTTAGGTTTTTAGGGGTTTTAGAGATTTTTATGAGTTATAGGGTTTATAATTTTTTATGTTTTTTAGTGTATAGTGTTTTTTTGGTTTTTTGGGTTTCTAATGAGTTTTTCGGTTTTTCGGTTTTATAGTGTCTTAGTGGTTTTAGTTTTTTTTTCCCGATTGTTTATGGTTTTTCGTGATATTTAGTGTTTTAGAGTTTTAGGTTGTTTTATAGGTTTTTAGGGTTACCTATGGTTGTTATATTTTTAGAGTTTTAGGGGTTTAGGGGTTTAGGGGTTTTTAGGGGTTTTAGTTTTTTAGGGTTATTTAGGGACCGTTTGGGGATTTTAGGGGTTTTTAATTTTTTTAGGATATTTTTGTAGTTTTAGTAATTCTTTAGGTTTTATGGTTTTAAATGGGGTTTTAGGGTTTTTAGGGTTCTTTAAATGGGTTTTATTTGGTTTTGGGGGTGTGAGGGGTTTTTAGTGTTTTTAGGGATTTTAGGGGTTTTAGTGCTTCTTAGGTTTTTATGGTTCTTAGGGGTTATTATTATTTTAGGGTATTAGGGTCTATAATTTTTTTAGGGTATTTAAGGTTTTATTGTATTTTAGGTTCTTATAATGATTTTAGGGACTTTTAGGGATTTGGGGTTTATATGGTCTTTTAGGGTTTCAGGGACTTCTATCATTTTTTTGGGTTTTTAGGGTTTTATAGGATTTTAAGGGTTTTAAGATTTTTTAATTAATTAGGGTTTTATAGAATTTTAGGTTTTTATCTTTTTTAAAGGGTTTTGTGGTTGTTTTTGGTTTTACGATTTTACGGTTTTTGGGTTTTTTGGGTTTGGGGGTTTTATTTGATTGATGGGTTTTTAGGGTTTTGTTAGAGGTTTTAATGAATTTCATGTATTTTTGGGTTTTTAGGGATTTTGGTAATTTTTAGGGTTTTTTGGGGTTTTAGGAATTTTCAAGGTGTTTGTGTGTTTCCATTTTTTAGGGGTTTTTAGGGGATTTCCGTGGTTTAGGGTATTTAGATTTTTATCGTGTTTTATAAATTATTTGGTGTTTTAGGGTTTCTTTGCGAGTCTTTATGGTTTTAATGGGTTTTAAGGGTTTTAGGGTTTTTTTTGAATATTAAGGGTTTTTGGGTGTTTTTAGATTTTTTTTGGGTTTTTACAGTTTTCGTGGCTTTTAGGGTCTGAGTGTTTTTTTGGTTTTTTATAATTATTATCGTTTTAGCATTTTTATGGGTTTTAGGGGATTCTAGGGTTTTTTTGGTTTTATCGGTTTTTAGGTTTTTGGTGGGTTTTAGGATATTTAAAGGGGTTTAGGGATTTTAGTGACTTTTAGGGGAGTTTAAAGTATTAAGGATCTTTTAGAGTTTTTTTGTGTTTTGGGGTTTTTTAGAGTTTCACTATAGGGAAAAAATGAATTTTGTGGTGGTTTTTAAAAACAATTTTCAAATCTACCACTAAATATTTAATGAAAAAATATTTCACTATTGTTTTAAAAACTACTACTAAAAATGTATTTTTCTTTTTTTATTTTTAACTTATTTGTAATGCTAGTTTTTTTGAAATCCACCTATAAAAAATATTATTTTAAATTTAATTTTAGGGGTGGTTTATAATAACAATCATGAATTAGCGATGAATTTTTAAAAAATGCAGCTAAATTAACTTAAAAATATATTAATGTTTAGGGAATTTAGGGATTTAATGGGATTTAGATATTTAATGGGTTCTGGGGATTTTAGGTAAATTTACAAGTTTATAGGGTTTTTTGAATTTTTTTCTTCATGGAATTTTATGTGTTTTTAGTGGTTTTTAGTTTTTTGGAGTTTTACTATTTTTAGAATTTTACATGGAATTTTAAATTTTTATGGGTTTTATGGTTATTTAGTATTTTTCTGGGGTTTTTATTTTTTTTTGTTTTATGAATGATTTTCTAGGGGTTTAATGTTTTTAAGGTTTTAGGCTATTTATAATTTTGAAGAGTTTTAAGGTATTTAGGGGTTTTAGGATTTTAGGATTTTCTAGGACTGTTAGGGTTTTTATAGTTTTAAGGGTTTTAGAGTTTTTAGTGTTTTATATATTTACATGATTTTTCTTGTTTTTAGGTGTTTTATGGGTTTTAGTTTTTTTAGGGTTTTCATAATTTTTTGGTTTTTTAGTACTTTTAGGGTTTTTAATGTTTTCATGGGATTGAAGGTGTTTATAGGTTTTTGGGTCATTTAGGGTCTTTTAAATGGTTTTATGGCTTAAAAAGGGGTTTAGAGGTTTAAAGGGGTTTAAGGTTTTCATGTTTTTCTAGGGGATTTTAGTCTTTTAGGGTTTGGGGTGGTTTATGGATTTTACATTTTTATGGATTTTTTTGGGTTTTTAGGGTTTTTAAATCTTTTTTAGGGTTTTTAGGTTTCTAGGGTTTTTAGGGTGTTTGAGGGTTTTACGGAATTTTGCGGTTTTATAGGGTATTTTAGGGTCTTCTATTGTTTTTTTGGGTTTTGTGGGTTTTTATAGTATTTTAGGGTTTTTAGTTTTTTTATGTTTTTTATATTCTTTTGGGGTTTTTATTTTTTTACATTTCTTATATTCCTAGTGGTTTTTCAAGTCTTTTTGGTTTTTTGTTTTTTTTCTTTTTTAGGGTTCCAGGTGTTGTTAGTGTTCTAGGGTTATAAGTGTTTTAGTGGTTTTATGGTTTTATGTGTTTTAGGGTAATTTTTAAATTTTATTGGGTTTTATGGATTTTTAGTGGTTTTACGAGTTTTATAGGTTTTAGGTGTTTTTAAGGGGTTTTAGGTTTTTAAGGGCTTCTAAGGGATTTTGGATATTTTATTGATTATATTTATTTTATTGTTCTTTATGGGTTTAGGATTTTTTTAAGGTTTTTTAGTTTTATAAATTAATTTTGGATTTTTGAGGCTTTACTAGTTTTATGGATTCTTTTAATGTTTTTAAGTGTTTTAGATTTTTAACTGTTTTTAGGGTTTTCGTGACCTTCAGGTATATTTATGGGTTTTAGGATTTTTTAGTGGGTTTTAGGGTTATTAGTTCATTTATTATTTTAATTTTTTAGTGGTCTTATGGTTTTATTGGATTTTTTTGGGGTTTATGATATTTAAGTAGTTTTAGGGGTTTTGGGGTTTAACGGTTTTTAGGATTTTTGGTTTTTAATGGTTTTAGGGTGTTAAATGTGTTTAATAGTTGTATTTCTATTTTAATAAAATTTTTAAAAATATTTTATGATTTTAAGGACTTTTATGGGTTCTTAGTGGTTTATTTGGGGTTTTGGGGGTTTTGGGGGGTTTTGAGGGGTCTTTTAAAGTTCTATATGTATTTAATGGGTTATAATGGATTTAATTATTTTTATTGTTTTTAGAGGTTTTTAGGGTTTTTGGTGGTTTTTGGTTTTTTAGAGTTTTTATGGTTTTATTGGATTTTGGGGGTTTTTTGTATTTTTATGGGGTTTAGAGGTTTAGATGGGTTTTAGAGATTTTAAGTATTTTTCAGGAGTTTATGCATTTTCTTAGGGGTTTTAGGGTTTTTTATGATTTATGGGTTTTTAGGCCTTTTTATATTTTTAGGTATTTTTGGAATTTTAGGGGTTTTAGGGGTTTTTACGGGTTTTTAGGGTTTTCAGTGTCTTTAGGGTTTTGGTGGGTTTTAGGATTTATTTGGTTTTTGGGTTCCTTGGAGGAATTTAGGGGTTATATGGATTTTAGGGTTTGTTTGGTTTTAGGGAATTTTTAGGGGTTTTTATGATTTTTAGGGTTTTTATGAGTTTTTAGATTTTTTAGGTGTTTTTTGGATTTTAGGTTACTCAAGGATTTAGAGTTTTGGGGGGGGGGGTTTAGTAATTTTTATGGTGTTTTATGGTTTTAGGTTATTATCAATTTTAGATATTTTTAGGGTTTTTGGGGTTTTAGTGTCTTTTAGGGGCGTGTTATTTTTGTGTGTGTCTTTTATAGGTTTTGCAGTTTTCATAATTTTATAGAGTTTTAAGGGTTTTTAAGCTTTCTTTATGGAAAAAATAATTTCACAACTCTTTTAAAAACCACCGCAAAATATTTTATGAAAATTATTTCAAATTAATTTCATAGCTATGGTTTTTAAAAATAATCTAAAATGTGAAATTTATTTATTTATTTATTATTTTTAGTTGTGGTTCTTTAAAAACTACTTATTAATCAGATACATTTATTCTTTTGAAAAAAAAATATTTTTAGCAATGGTTTACAAAATTCTTGGCTAATTTAATAGGGAATAATATTAAATTTTACCAATATATTTATGATTTATAATTAATAATTATTGCTTTTTAGTTATAATCATTTTTACTATTTATAATATTAATTAATTATTACGTGTTATTTATTAATTACTTATAATTATTATTTAGTAATTATTGGAAACATAAATTAATTCTTCCATATGTTGGAAATCAGACCTCATAATCAAATGACTATAACTTTTGATTCGAATGTTTGTTTTTATCTACACAACTAGTACAATTGAGGCTTATGAAATGATCTATAATGGCATTAGATAATATGTTGGTAATAATTAATAGATTAAAATTTATTAATATCATGTTATAATTTAAAAAATGACATCAATTTCAAACATCAATTACTTCTGATTTGGGTGATTGTTTAATATTTTTATAGGTTTTAGGGGTTCTAATAGTATTTTTTGGGTTTATTCATTTTTAATGGGTTTTATGGTTTTTTAGTGTCATACTATTTTTAGGGGTTTTAGGTTTCCTTTAGGGTTTTTAGGGATTTCGGGTTTTCTAGTGTTTCTAGTGCTTTTAGGTATTTTTATGGTTTTGTAGGGTTTTAGAGTTTTATAGGATTTTTGGGGATTTTATGGGGTTTTAATGTATGTTATATTTTATAGAGGTTTTTATGTATTTTATGGTTTTGTAATGTTTTTAGGGTTTTTATGGTTTCTATGGTTTTCAGTGTGTTTTTTAGCAGTTGGGGGGTTTTAAAATTTTATTAGTTTTTTATAAGGATATTCATGTTTTAATATTTGTTTTTGTTTTTAGGGATTTTTAGGGATTTAGGGGTGTTATGTGTTTTAAAGGGTTTTTATGGGTTTAAATGTTTTTAAGGTATTAGGGTTTATTGGGTTTTAGTGTTTTATTTTGTTTTATTTTTAGGGGTTTATGGTTATTTTAGAGTTCTTATGGTTTTAAGGGATTTTAAGGTATTTACGATGTTTTAGGGTTTTATTGGTTTTCAGATTTTAGTGTTTTTTAGAGTTTTTAGGATAATCTAGAGATTTTTCGGTATTTTATGGTTTTTATTGGGTTATTAGTGTCTCTTATGGTTTTTGGGGTATTTACGTGCTTGTTTTTGTTTTTTCCTTCTTTTAGAGTTTTTAGGGATTTTTGTGTATTTTATGGTTTTTATGGTCTTTTAGGGTTTTATAGGTTTTTAGGTCATGTAGTTGTGTTTTATGGTAATTTCAGGTGTTTGTTATTTTTTTTGGGGTTTCTAGGTTTTCTATGGTTTTTTATAGTATCCGAGTTTTAAGGGTTATTTAGGATTATTTAGGTATATTTAGGGTTTTTGTGGAATTTTGGATTTTCAGGTTTTGAAGTTTTAGGGTTTTTACAGTTTTCAGGGTTGTAAGGTTTTTTTGGAGATTTAGGGTTTTAGGGGATGTTTGGGTATTTCTGAGTTTTTTGGCATTTCCCCTAAAGTTTTTTTTTGTCCTGGAATGGAATCATTTGATGGGGACTGAGCTGTATATCCTTTTAATAATTTGAAATAGGTGTCTTAGTTAAGTCATTCATAGTGGGTTCGCCATATTATTTCTAATGAAAACTGTTTGTGCTTAGGTGGTTGGTTGAATGGGTTTGAATGGTGTGTAATCACTAACATCGGTTATAAAAGATTTGATTGGTCTCCAATGGGTTTTTTTTGTGGAGATATAAATGCAAAATGGCTCTCATATCCATGATTCATCGACCTACTTTCCAAAGGTCGGTTATCATTGGGTAATTTTTCCCATAAAACATAAGAATGCACAATGGTAGATATGATGCGAATTTAGGACCATCAAACCCTTTTGGGGGGAAATATTTCTTATATTGGGATTCTCTTATAGATTTAAGATATGTTCATGAATCATTGGATCGTTCCCATATATGAATATACAAATTACCATAACATAGTGATCAATTATGACTAATCATGGGTTAAGAACCATCTGTATGGGTATGAGGTTCTCCATCAATTGAGGGACCCATATATATATGTGGTTATCCATCAATGGTACACTTTTTTGAATGGATCAGAGAATATTTTTTCATTTCCTTGGATGATACGGGTTTTAAGACATGTGGTGGGGCACTCTAGTGTTAACCATCATCCAGGGGGACATAGGTTGTCTTGATGTTGGGATTAAACCCATAAGATGGCCTTCCTATGTATCCTCACGAGAGGAATTAGAAACCATGTTGTTTGGTTCCACATAGCATGTCACATAAAATTTTATGTTTGTGTGACAAGAACCAAACAATGCAATTTAACATCATGTATCAATGAGGGTTAGGAAAAATGTGCCTTGTGAAGGATGGTGTGAGACTTACACCATGGCAGCCCTAGGAACCTGGAAAAGATTTGGTCTCCTAGGTTCATATGAACCTAACAAGATTGTAGCCCATAAAACATTAGGATGAATTTGGGTGTAGGGGTTTGACCTCATGGAGGATTTCTACATATCCCTATTAGGTTTGAATCAAATTCTAATTATTTCAATAAGACTGGGGATTAAACATTAGAGCGGGCCCATTTGAATGGGGGGCATGCTTCAGACATACACTCGAAAGGATTCCTATTTGAGAAGATATGATTGAGTACTATACAATATCATAGGGACTTTTGAAGGGAGTTTGGGGCTTACATCTATAGTGAATGCCCATTTTACATTCAAATTTGGGGCTTGTATCTATGGATCAGGCCCATTTGAGCATGTATGGATGGAGTTCATATCATATGGGATGCCCATTTTAGGTTTTGGATCATGCGAATGCCATTATTTACACTAACCCCTAAGACCGTATGAGTTATTATTGGTATGAGAAATAGGAAGAAGAAATAGATCTGAAGATTAGATGATCTATCTAGTACACTAATGGATGAGATAATGAAGCCCAAATGGAGAGGGAGATGGATTTGAGTGTGTTTGTATCATCTTCTATTTTGATATCTAGGATAGTCACAGTTGGAGATCTACCCAAATATGTCATGGGAGAAGGATAAGAGGAGCATGAAAGGATAGTGGATTACCTCATGAGTTGTGCCCTAAAATTGGATCTGGGAGGGAGAGGAATGTTCAACATGATCCCTCATCAAAGGGAAAGGTAATAAGTTCCTTTAAATCCCTAGAATATAGAGGTTCAAAAGATTATACCATGGTCAAGACCCTTGTTATTGTGTAAATATAAACCAAAGGATAATTTTATGGTCCTCCTTAATGTATTGGTTTCCCACGCTACTCCACCTACCATCGGTATATAAAGATGAGGGGACACAGAAATGTGTCAGACGATTTGTTTATACATTTCATGTGGCTTTGTAAGGGGACTTTTCTTAATATAGTTACACTGGTTTATGGAGGGGCCAACATGAGAACCAAAATTAAGGAAAATATTGATGGCATATGGAGAGTAGAATTCCCTGGGATGCCCCATTCTGTGTACTATGTTCTTAGGAGGGATGGGGTTCAATCCACATATCGCGTTTCCCCATGGGTGAGGGTACCATCTACATATCATGGTGCTACAAAAAACGAGGTTATTCCTACATGGCATGTTGATATGTGGGCCTAGGGACTATCAGTGTTGAAATTTTCTATTTGGGTCCTAGTCACTCCTACATAGCATTGGGCTATGCGGGGTAGTGTTCCACCCACATAGATTTTTTTCTAGGAATGGTGGTTGTTCGCAAAATTTCCATCAGATTTTTGACTTATATAATTGTATCCTCAAAGGTGTTTGGGTTTTCATAAGGTTGGATGATTTACTATTTCCTACTTACTTTATTGTGGAGGATTTTTACCTACTATCAATCGATATAGGGGATCTAGTTTTCAAAGTTCTTCATCGCTTCTCAACTTCATCTCTATTTGGTTTAGTATCCTTTATCTATGTATGTTTGTGTTTCGTTTCTCGACCCCCCTCAGGGATGGATGGTCATGCATGGTGGTTCATTGGACTTCTTTTGTGGGATCCCATTAGGATGCCCCAAATCACAACTGTTTGTGAGGAAAAAATCACATCTCTTCCCTACAAAAAACATTTTTTCATTTTTAGAAATAGGTGGTATCACATGGGCCGATGAACTATATAGGTCACGAGGATGGTCATTCACAGGGAAGAAAATCACCATCTATCCCCAAAAAAGAAATTGTTTCATTTTTGGGCATTGGAGGCTCCACCTCTTCCTGTGAACTATTTCTATCTGTAGGTGATTTTCTAAGTGGAAGAACACCATGTGAAGTGGTGGTCCATAGAGATATTTTAAATTCACATAATTGACCCACACGTCATGGGTCTCCCTTTTGAAAATTCTTCCTTAAAACCATCATCGAGTTTTTCCCAATTTTTTAAATTATTGGAATTATATTGATATTATTTTTTAAATATTACAGACCCATAAAATTTCCCCCATTAGAATGTGGTTCGATTAGGATGAAGAGGAGGATATTCCAATGTAGCAAGCAGTCCTTTTTTGAATCAGCTTTCGGTACGAAAGTGGGCCTAGAAGAGGGGACCATTCCTATAAATAGGGGCCCAACTCATTTTTTATATCATATTTTTCAGCAAGCATGGTGATCTTTTAGACTCTCTCAAAATGGTTTCATGAACAGCTTCCATGAATTGTTTCCTTTGGGGTCGCTTCTTTTGTGAACTGAGTTTCTTCACCCATGAACTGAGATCATAAGCATGAATTAGTATATTTCAATATTCTTCATATCAGGTGATACTTTTAGGATTGAGCATTCTTCAAACTACCTCTACATTGTCTAACACTTCACGGGATAGAACATTCATGAATGGATGACTCAGATGGGTTTTTTGGCGAACCATTGTTTCTTGTGACAAAATTTCCTGAACTGATAGTTTGTGAGGTTGATGGGTTTTGAACTGATTGTTATCATAACCTTATACATTCCCAAAATAATATTAAATTGATTTATTTATATACCAATTTGGATATAGGCAATAAGATGGACCCTTCATTGGATGACTCCACTATTGCAGCCACTACTCCCTTGACTGCTAATGAATATATGAAGGCTATGGTCGATTTTGTTGAAAATACAATCAACATCAACCCAATTTACAAGCTTTTGGTGTACTTCTTAATACCGATCAAATTAAGTATCTAAAATCGGATAAGCTTATCTTTTATGGATTCAGGCTACCATATGATGTCATGATCCCAAAACTACTACAAACAAATCAACCTGCATCATATATAGTTGAAAACATCAACATTCCTTAAGGTAATATCTCAACGACAAGGTTGTTCATCTGAAAAACTTATTCTACTAGGTCATTTTTTTAATATGACCCTTTTTTAATGAAGGAATATTTTTGGGTTCCCTATGATAATGTCCATTCCTACCATAGCATTGAATTAAAGTCTACAGTAAACGAGCAACTGTTCTGGTCATCAAAATGGGGCAGTCACCCTGTGGACTCTTTCAACCTGGACTGGGGGTGGCCTTTTTGTTTCTTATAGACATGTCAGTATTTTAAGATAGATCTGAAGGAGGTGGGTATTTATGAGGCATTTTGGGTATCATAGACATACACTCACCCAATCTAGAAAATTCTTCTGATGCTATTAACAGGTGGATCCCAGACACCAAAACCTTCCTTGTAGTGCATTGGGAGGAAGAAATTTGTCTCTAGGATGTCTGGTGAATCATAGAGGTTCCCACCATGGGTGATATGTATGATGAATTGTTTCTGCTCCCATCAGTCTGGGATAACATGGAGAAGACTCCACATCTTTTCAAGAAGCTTATTGACAAGACGAAGGACGTTTTGGATGGTGATCCACATCTGAAGAAGGATTTCCCATTTTATGATTGGATTAATTCCTTTTTTTATGTGGACTATCAAGGAGACTCATGTGCATAGATCAAGTAATTTTACACCTGTTAAACCTGATGGCGTATTGGATCATACTGTCCCACTCTTGAGCATGGTCGGTTCAACGAGTTGGGATGGAATGCTACTTCTAATTATGAATGACTATTCCAACTGGCATCCTTTCTTTCCATATTTCCGAGTGGCTAGCTACTATAAGTGCATGATTCTAGTACCAGTGTCAATGTAACCAATTTAATCAAGGCTGATCAATTGTACATCAGTAGGTGTAACAATCACGCCATCCCAGTACTAGTGAAGATTTATCATTTGTTGGGATGAATCGGCATGGGGAGGCCACTATATCAACTGGTGGGTCCCTTCCAAGTTAGTTGGGGCTGGGTAACATCCCCTACCGGTGGAAACAAATATATCAACCCCCAAAATATCCTAGATGCTGACATCGAATCATACCTCCAAAGAATAATTGGGGAAATGACACCACACTGGAGTGAGATTAGAGTGATGTATCAACTCAATCATCATGATTTCTTCTCCTATAATACTAACATCCCCCCTTCCAGTACTTTGGTAAATGATCTATATTGGGACTTTTTCCATAGGGGATATCTTATCTCTTCGAGAGAAGGTGTCTTGGTTTCCATGATTGGTGGATAGCTTATCTGTGCGAGGTACATGCCTTGAAATTTTTTTCTTCAATTCAATTGTTTTCGTATGAGATATCATCTAACCATAAATTATTTACAACAATTTTGGAACTTAATGATAGCCCAAAAACGTTTTCTGAGGTTCACCTGAGAGGAAATACAATTCCGAATTTGGCTCTCTTCTTATGTGGGTCTTTATCCTACACTTACTAAATCATATGATGATATCTGGAATCATTATTATTCTAATGTCCAATTGTCAAGAGTGGTCCCTACTATCAAATTTAAAAAAGGTATAAGTCGACAGGGAATCCAAAGAAAACATTCAAGCATTATAGTCCTGGGATGAAACTACTAAAATACCTCATTTCCAAACCCCCAAGGAAGGTTTTGAAAGATTGGGGTTCAACCCCCATGCTACTGATATTACTACCCATGTTCAATCCTCCATCCCTCCATATTTCACCTTTCCAATGGCTAGGATACAGTGGGATTATTTTATGAGTATTCCTTCATCTCTCACTCTATGAAACTTTTTTGCATGATAGTGAGGTTAAATTAACCTAGTATGTCTATGTGTCTGTGTATTTTTACATTTCTTATGATGATGACCCTAAAAGGGTGGATTTCCATATTCATGAGCATGATGCCGTAATTCATTCCTATGAGAATTGACATAAATATTCATTCTGAGTGCTTACAAAATTGAGGATAAAATTTGATTAAGCTGATAATGATAACAGTCATGCCTCTGAGGATACTGATGTTGTTGACCTTTCCATCGCTACTGGAGCGGGGGAGATTCATCATTTCCCGTTGGAGTCTCACAAGAACCCAAATCCAGATGTTTCTATTGTATCATAGGTTCCAAAAAAATTAATTGAAAATATTGGAACTTGCATCTATTCCATGATATATTCCCCTAGTATTAATAATTCTCATTACTATGGTATTACTAGAGGCTTGTAAGGAATGGTATACCCCAAGGGTATATACATCGGACAAAGACATCTGGGATAAAATTCAGGCAGAGCCCCATAATCTTACAAGATTTAAATAAATCACTACTACCATGTGGATTTCAGATTGAAAAGATCCCCACAAGAAGGATACATATCTTGACGAGTTGGATACCAACCTACACTCATTCAAGAGTATACCATATTGGTCTGATCGAGTAAAAGACTTGGACATAATCATGATGGAGACAGATGGTTCTAGTAAATAGGTAATTTGTGATATTTTTTTCTCCTTGCTATCATGAAATTAAACCCCTACTCCTAGAACATGATAGAGTCTGGAGAAATTTAGAAAATATCCACTTCCTCAGTGTATAATCCAAGCGGCACCGTAGCTGGTGAGAATATCCCTTTGGATGTAGGAGCTTCTAGAGAAGGATCTCTCGGGGCAATAGAGCACATGGATGTGGTCCTTATGGATCCTGCCTGAGAATTTCCACCACTAGATACACATATTGTTCTATCCTAACATCCATCTTCAAGGAATACCAAGAAGTTTCATCATGTATCATTGTTGTCGATACATCTAAACTTGAGGATCATAGGTAATTGTTTTATTTATTTATTTAATTATCATGTTGGGTGTCTTAATTTACTAACTAATTTTCATACACATAAGTTGGTATAGGTCTGATTGGTAATTAGGTATTAGTCATCCAATTTTCTATAGATCCTACTTATTTAGAGGAATATGTGTTATCACTGAAGGCATCATCAGAGAAATATATGGAACCCATGATCATTGAAGCTATTGAGGGATCCCAATCCCACTAGGGTATTTATTCATGATCAAATGACGTTTTCAAATAAGTTGGAGAGTCTTCATAGGTTAAATCATCAACTTAGCATGTTGACCCATCTCTAGTAGAGAAAAATGTTTTAAATTTACCAACTATAGATAAGTTAAATCGGGATCCCCAAAAAAACGAGGATATCAGGGAGATTATAAGTCCAATAAGTTATATTTCCCCTGATCAAGTGACTTCTGCCCCCATTGAAGGGGTGTATTTGGGATTTAATGTTCCATTTAAGCATATTGATTTTGTCCCTCTAGGGAAATTTTCCATGGAAGAGGGAGCGATTCAAGATCAAGGAGGAACAGAATTGGATATCATCCCAGGTTCTATGATAATTACTCCTAGGGGAACAGTTTCTCTGAGTGATATTTTGGAAACCACAGACCTATCTGAGCATGGTTTTTCACCATAAGTGTTTCTAAAAGATATAAGGGTCCACTACTACATAAAGGATACAACCTCCCTTTTTTAGGTGATGATGAGGCAATAATGGTTCAGAATGTTAATGTTTCTAAGGGTTATGGTAGCTCTTAATTAATTTCCTCTTTTACTTTTATTTTTTATAAAATATAGGAATTTATTACTTCAGTTTTATAATTTCATAATTACAGCTTAAATTGAATGTGGTTTCAGTTGGTGTTCCTATATTTCCTCCTACTAATTTTGTGAGAGGAGCGGCTTCTGTGGGTTCAAGACCCAATTTGGTTGTTGAACCACAACCTTATCTAGTAGCACTCATTACTAAATATAAATTATCATATTATAGATACTCTGAGTAAGACTAGGAGGACATGTATTACATTTTACCAACTCTCTAGAAAATATATTAATACATATGAAAGTTGATTTATCAACCCACCTGGAAAATGCCGATGAAACTGCCCAAATTTAGCCGCGTGTTTTCATTTCCGTGGTATGGGGGATTTACTATCATGCTATTTATGAAGTAGTGAAGTAGGTGATTAATGATTTGGATAACACTATAATTATCTACACTCACCATTCTGATGTATATTCCATATCTCATCTTGTCACAACCTAGAAGATCCTTATTAATGAAGCTGTTGAACATGCTAGGATGGTTGCAAAGAAACATGAAAAAATAATAGGGCAGAGGAACTTAGTGGAGAAGATTTTTTAAGAGGTGGAGTGGCTTCGTTAGGAACTATAAATAAATAATATATAATTTACCCACACCTAGGTTGATATTGATGAAGGGAAATGGTTTGTGGAGTATGAAGATAAGGCATGACTAGTCGGGGTTAAGGAGGCATAGGCAATATAGGCTAGTGCAGATGCTGAGACATAAACATTGTTGGAAATCCACCGAGCCACATAAAACTCAAACCAAACACCTTTACAAATTTAATAATATGATGAGTGACTTTTTTTAATCTCAAAATCTTACTCACAATGAAAGACGCTAGATTTGGGATGCCCAATTAATTTTATTCAATAAATAAATGAAAACATATTTGTATTCCAGTGATTATTCTTCATCTTTTCCTACAATATTCTTCAATCAAAATTTTCCATATGCTTCAAATGATATATTACTCAACTTAATTAAATAATTTCATCGCTATATACCAATTCCAATTCCCATATAGGGTAATTAAATTAAAATGATAATGAAATTTCTCTAATTTTTTTCCACAGTTGAGGGACTCAACGATAATATTTTGGACTATTTATAAGATTACATTGGAAACCATAAAAACTTTATGTCTTTTAAAATATCACCCTAATTTGTTTCTATGTGTATTATGGTGTGGACCTTGTGGGAATAGCTTGAATTTTTCTTAGGCTTAATTTGTAGTTTTTTTAACTAACAAGCTTTGTGTATTTTTTCCCTTTTTTGAATTACTCAAATTTTTCCTAAACCATTAGTAGCATAGGTCTAAAGAGTTGGTAATCGAATTTTACCTTAGGTTCCCTTTGAGGGTTTTCAACAAGGAGAATTGTTTGTGTCTTTTCATTGGTAATTTTGAGTCTTAAAACATGGATTAATGCTACTGTTATTTTTGGTTGAGAAATATTGACCATAAAGTATGGGCATGGGCCGTGATATGGCTTATTGACCAAGAATGTCCCAATAATTTTTATACAAGGATGAGGGGTTTTCTCGAACATTTTTTTGGGATTTCATAATAAGATACATGATATGGGACAAGAACCTGAGGAATAACCATTAGTATGATTTATAACATTATGTTTCTTAGGAGTACAGAGATATGATAATCCTTGCTTGAGGATGTGTTTTAATTTGGTTGATAGTCCTTTTTTGTGGGCAACTAATGTAGAGACAATCGGGGCATAATGTGAATAGTCAAACAAAGTTTTCCATAGGACACTTCCCCCCCATTTATGATGGCCATATAATTTTGTGGAAATTCTATTTTTCACAACCATGGAGGGTATCTTGTCATGGGATTGATGTCTAAAAATGATTAGGAAAATTGTATCAGCTTAACCCATGAATGATAAACAACTATTACATGTATTTGTCTTGTGAAATGGAGGGTTTAATCATGATATAGTTAACAACCTGAAAATAGTGCATGAATGGTTTAGTTTATCATCTTACGACCAAAACGTTCGATACTTAATATTTGAGGACACTTTTCATTAACTGAGGGATAAATGATTCACCTTGTTCCTGGTGATGTGATCGGGAATGTTTTATCATCCACAGGAATGAAGGGGGAACTACTGAAAAATAACATGGTTGGTTTCTGAATCTACAATGTGATATGGGATGTTAATGTCATTTAGGGAAAATAGAAGTAGGAAAATCCTACCCTAGAGACAAATTTTACATTTTTTTACTAGATATTTGTGGGAATATTAGATAGAGACAACTGAGGAATATTATGCATAGTCAAACAATATTTCCCTCAAGATACTGGCCCTCCACATCATTTTTTGGGATGTTTATGGGGATTCATGACATTTTGAACATAGAAGATGGTTTTCAAAAGGAGAGTTCCTGGATATGAATGGGTCTTTAGAGGTCAAAATTTTCCAGGAATTGGTAAGACATTTCACTTATGCTAGTCTGACCCAAAAGCAGGAAAAAAGACTTTTATATATATGTGTGTGTATTGGTCTGAGGAATAAGGTGTAGATTTTACTATATATCTCATCAAAATGAGAATAAATCCAAGCATAATTTAGGGGAATATCTTCATGTAGGTCCAACCCGAGCATAGGGAAGGGGACAACCCTTTTTTGAATAGGAGATCACAGATGGGGAGAGGCTCGAATTGGACTTTCTTAAACAGATCAAACTATTTCATATGAATATGGGTGAATTTTTGTTATTTTTTTTTCTTGAAATTTCATGTGAAAGTCTGACCAATTAATAAGAAAAACGGGGCATATTTACCTAATGGATGGACATAAGATATGAGGATCAAGTGTTACTATGTATCTTGTGATGATAAGAACTAGGATAGGTGTAGTTCTATGATGTTTCATAATGCATGTCTAGATTGTTCATATGTACGGAGAATTTTTAAGTTGTGCTACCACTAGACCCAATATTGAACATTTAGGTTTCACAATGTATCATGGGATAAAGGAATCAATCCATATAATGTTATTAATATCACACATTTGAGTGTCAAGAAATTAGGACATTTTTCATGTTGTTTAACATCATGTGGTGAGGTTTACATGGAGTCCTCTAATTTAAGGTCATATGGTTAGGGCCATATATCATAAAAACCATGAGTAATCAGAGGTTAATTAGGTTGGGATGTTCTAACATTCCTTGGATGTGAGGGGGGAAGATAGTGTAAAACATAATCCTAGTGATTATCATTTTAGGAAAATTGATATGGGGTATGTAATAAATCAGGGCATATAAAGATGGTGAAATATTCTCCTGAGGAAAAATTTACTTGTGTTTGATGGGATTTTTTCATGGGAAAATTATGTATAGCCAACATGGGTGTATTGTGCATAGTCAAACAAAGGTGTCTCCAGGACACTAAAGTTGTATTTATGATAGCCATAGGAAGATTGTGAATATCCAAAATTTCATAGGGAGTTGATTTTGATGAATAGAAGGAATGTTTTGGTCAGACAAGAAACATTTAGACCATGAATAGTAAGATGCGTGAAATTCCCTATATAGATCTGACTCATACGTTGGGGGTTCATTTCTGTTTTAATGATATATCCCTGAAAGGGGAACCAAAAAATGAGACCGCCTATATATATATATATATATATATATTTGGATACAATATATGAAGAATTTTTTTAATTTCTTCTTATTTGGGACTAGGATAGAGGGCCTAGACATTACGAAAAATCTCATCTAAATGAGAATAAATCCATATGTTTTTTTTGAGGAACCATACAGATTAATATCATGCGCTAAGGAAAATAGGATATCCTACTTGAATGTAGATGTATATTAGGGATACATTTAGTTTTTCATCTTTTGGTAAGGACTTTTCCTTATATTTTAACATCATGGAATAAGGAAAATTGTTTTTCTTTTTATGGTCTTGATACCAGGACCATGGAAAAATTAATATGGATTGATACACCTTGTTCAAGTGGTGAATACCCTGCTGAACCAACCTAAGCTCACATGGTCTGTTCTTGGTGTCAAACAAAATTGAGTAAAAGGGTTATCCACCAAAAAAGTGATAAAATTAAGAATGTATGATTTTTGAATTTGTAGTGGCTGGACTAGAATGTAGATTCTATGATTCACTATTTATCATATGTGGACAAGAATCAAGTTGTACATTGTTCATGAAAAGATTCCATATGCATATTATACTCATAAAAAGAGAGGAGGGTATTTTTTATCCATTTTTTGTAGCTCGAACCAAGATTGGAGATACATACGTCACTATTTATCAAATATAATGAGAATCAAGCAACACATAGTTCTCGATATGCATCCCTACATAAATCTGACTCATATATATTGAGAGGGAATTGATCTTGAAATGGTCCTATAGATAGAGAATGTTTTAGATTCCACTAAATTGATTTAGTTTGTATGTAGGGTAGGGAACATTTCTTGTATTTTTTAATTGGGCCCCAGACCTAGGGTCCATACATCAATATGTATCCCCTAAAATGAGAATCAAGTCACACGTAGTTCTTGATGGAAAATGTTTTTCATGGGTTAGAACCTTTCACATGGAGGGGTCATTTCTTTTTTCATTGAGTCGATGAAACATGATATAAAATTTGGGCATCACTACATATCCCATAGGATGGGAATCATGCCTTATGTAGTTCTTGATTATGGAATAGTAGGTGACTGATGCTGAAGGAGACATTATCTCAGGTGAGAATAGTATGGTGATGTGCAGTTTAATGTTATATAGTGAAGATATTGGTGTTATGTAGTTAATTGTCTTGAGAAATGGACAATGTACCATTTATTTTACCATCATGCAATCAGGACGAGGGTCTTATAGCTGTGGAAAGGATGGTTTTATAGACCAATAAGAAACACAATCTGGATAGGAAAAGAGGCTCTAAGGCCAAAGGCTTGAAAAAAAAACATCCCATGGATGAAGGTAAATTTGTGACTAGACCTAAAATTATATGTCTATGTGTCACTATGTATCATGTTGAGGAAGGAATCATTCCCCATTTAAATATAGGGAAAGGACCCCCCCACATTGATCTGATTCTTACTTGGTGGATAGAAGAACTTTGTCTTTCCCCTACACATATCTTTCACATATAAGACTAATATTTGAGTGAAATAATGAATACAATTTATTTTAATGTATGTTTTTGTAAAATTTAACTCATATTTTAAGGTCAAAGAGATTTAACCAAGGTTAATGTGCTCCAAAGGGGGTATGTGTGATGTGGTGGCTCAACAAAACCGACATGAGTGATGTCCCAGCCATGCATTCCCAAAATTATTGCATATATTTTGAAATCATATAGTAAGTATGATAGGTTTTATGCAGATTTATCATCATGAAACTAGGATTATTTATAATGCAGTTTAACATCGTGTGATTAAAATGATTTTCCATGTAGTTTAACATCAGGCTATCAGGATGATGTTTTCATTTTTCCACAAAATATTTATTCCAAAACCTTGAATTGGTGGGAGTCTTGGTGAGTTCTAATAGGGACTAAGAAATAATCTCAATTAGAGTAGAATTTTTATATGGTATGGGGTTCCACCAATTTCGTCTCCAACTTTGGTGGTTTCTTTTATATTATCATCGATGTTATAAGGACCATGACAATCTCTCTTTAAAGGAAATACATGAGGAAAAATATTTTGTTAATGGCTTGTGAAATCCAATTTTTTGAACCTCCAAATGGTGTAAGGTATGAAATACATTTTCATCAAGTCACCCTAATTAATCCATATGTTTCAGGGATTTATCATATGTGGATAGATGGTCACAAATGGAAATGTGGAGAGAGGGTAATTGAACTTCGATGGGAAGGCCTACCTCTGTCCCATATACTAATGAGTATGAAGTCTCTTATGTGGTAGTGTAGGTTGTGGTGTGGTAATCCCACAAAGTATGGATGATCTTTTCTAGCCACAACTTCTTATCATTACATTACATCTTTTAGAGTTTATTGTATGGGATCTTGTTGAAGGACTCTATATTTTCAATTTTTCATTTCATGGTTTCGGGATGAATGGTAGAACATGATGCCATACTCCTGATACAATTTATCCAATTTATTATAATATAAATTTGTTTCTTTGTCTGTCAGTATTTTATGAGGGACACCAAACCTAGTAATTATGCTAGCTCTCATAAAGAATACATTTTCCCCCTGACCTCTTTGAGGGGTACAAATTTTTCCTACTTATAAAGGATGTCAGTTTCTATGAGAATATACTTGAATTGTCTTTACATTGATAAAGGATATGGTCACATGACGTCCATTTCCTATATGGAAAATTGAAATGAGTACATGCCGATGTGATTTATCTCTAGGGGTTGGTGGATGAAGATGGTATTAACCAAGAAGGAATGAAACATTTTTCTGAATTTAGTGTTGTCTTGTATTAAAGTGGTCTAGTAGTACCCATGACTATAAATTTAATTGCAGATATTGAATCCTAGTTAGAAATCATAATAGGATTCAATGTGAAAATATTTTATGATAATAGTGGCCTCTTCCTCAACAATTAATTTGATAAGGACTCTATAAAGTCTCTATTTTCATAGTACCTTTTTCTTATTTATGTCATCATTAATAACAAAATTAATTTCTCTTCTTCGAATTTTCTCTCTATTGGATCTGTCAAGTGGGAGTTATCCTTTTCAAAGGTAGTCCAAAAGGGTTAACATCCTACTGGTGGTAGGAACATATAGTTTTGTGATGGATCCAATATTATTGATCTCTTCTTTGTTGGATTAAATTAATTGCGTGACTATCAGCCAGTGCACAATTATAATGATAGTTTCATCCTAGTGTGTATCAGCTACTGTTGTGGATTCATTTTAAGATGAATATTCCTAGGAATTTTGGGATCATGGAACATGAGTTAATGTTCTCTTTCAAGTTAATTCAACTATTAGTACTAGGTTTTGATTTATCTGGGAGTTAGTTCTTATTTTTTGATATCATAATCACCATTAACCTACTTTACGACCATTTTTTATCCACATTTTGTTTTCAAGTGTTTTAATTGTACCTGAAGTTCCTTCTCTAGACCTGTAATGAGACCATAAAATATTGCTTTATTGTTTGTTCAACCATCTAATAGTGAAAAGGGGAAAGGAAAGACTTCTTTTTTTAATATATGAGTAAGAATCCTAGCCCCACTTTGTTGACCTTAGTATATTAAATCCTCTTTCATATAAGGCTCCTAGATGTATCTTCAAAATAAATCTCACATATCTTGGGGTCCTCTTTAATAGAGAATACCACTTCATCGAGATCATGATATCCAATGAATTCATTTCTACTAAAGGTTTATCTTATATAAAATTTGTTAAAGTCTAGAATTTGACAACTTTATGAGGCATGGAATAAATTTCAAACAGATAGTGTATGATTTCTCACCGTGAAAAATGCCTGATAAAAATCAGATGGTTGTGAATGTATTTGTGTGTGTTTTTTCAAGAGACCAAATGGACCTTGTATTTATGTAGGCAGGGACTTAGTTTTTGGACTACACAAATTAGTGTCAGATAGCTCTTCATGATCTATGAGTAATAGGTCTCCACACCGAACATGATTCAAATGAGGTAACAGAGGATATTTTTATTGTTGGCATCATTATTTTATGTGAGGAAGGCACCTAGTGATCACACTAATGCTATCACATACCAAATATGTGTTCTTACTTTGACATGAGGAATTATAAATGAAGGGAGTAAGATATATTTCTTGATAATGTCTAGTTATTTCTAATAATCATTATTACACTATTATGTAACCCATTTTTCATCAACATAGTAAAAGGAAAACATTTTCCTAGAAGGATGAATGTGAGGCATAGAATGTTGTCCAAGTGTCCATGAATTCCACTCAACTATGTGATGTTGATAGGAGGTGACACTCACATTATATACATTTTATTCTTGGCTTCGAATCTGATAGGACAATGGAATATGACAAATCCTGGAAATTTTCCAAAGGTAATTCCAAAAGTACATATCAAGGGGTTCATTTCTCGGATATACTATCAAATTTTATGGAATTTGGTGCCATGTTCCACTAGGTGGTATGATAGTTGTTGAGATTTAACCACTAGGTCATCAGCATAGAATTCAACAAACATTTCCAATAAGGTTTTTAAGATGTGATGCTTGACATCTTGACATATAGGGATTGCATTTTTCAAGCCAAAGGGAATTAAAAGATAGAAAAATACTCCCTATGGGGCCTAAAAGAAGTGGTTTATTCATATCCATGGGATATTCAGATATGGTTGTATCTAGAATATCCATCCATCAACGAGATATCCTAGTATCTGGATATTTAATCAATCAACAGTTTTATGATTAGGATTGGGAAATCATCTTTCGATCAGTGCCAATTGAGATCTATAAATTTTTTGGAGACTCTAATTTATCCTTATTATTTTTTATGAAGACTGTATTGGCCAACAAATTTTGATATTGGACCTCTCGGATAAATTTAGATCTGATGAACATGTCCACTTCAGCCTCTAGTTTTGTTTCATGTGTCGGCTGCATCCTTATGGTAGCTTATTTATAGCGATGGTGATACTTTGGCTAGACCATGTGGTTAGTGGACACATTGAGATCAATACCAATAATTTATATGTTTTTTTCACTGAATGCATCTCGATTCTGTATTTGGAAGGCATTATATACCTCTTTCTATTTGGAATGCATGTCTGTACTAATCATGGTGTCTTGTGGGTCTTCTTATATACCCATATTTATTTCTATGAATTCATTAAATGTCGTATAGACACCCTCCTAAACTAATAATAGTTCATCCCTAAGTTCCTCCTCCTACTCCTCATATTTCCCTTTATCCTCTTCCTCTTCTTTTTATGGGAAACATGCATTGGGATCATTTTTCCTGGGTTAGGAGAGGGTTCGATTTATTGGTATTTAGAAGATGAAGTGGATTCTTATAACCCATCTAGTAGTGGGAGATTTCCATGAGACTCTAGAGAGGATAGACCGTGTGATAAAATATTGTATTTTTTATATTTGGGTTATGATTTTTCATCTTCTACATAAGTTGGAGAGGAAGGGATTTCTTAGTGCTCTGGAGTTGGATTGAAGGAATTTTCTTCTGAGATTTCACCATTATTTGGGGAGTCGAGAGACTTTACGACACTTCAAGAATTATTAATCATGAATAAAATAGTGAGGACGTACAAATACACATCCAAATGTGGACTCATACACCCAACCTGATAGATGGGTAGCATATATTCTTCACCAAGCGGTTTTAATGGGTTAGTCGGGACCATTTTCATATTGTTTGGGGTGGTGGCCCAGTTAAAACCATCGACTAGGGGTTTCATTAATTTCCCTTGATAAAATCACACATTGATATAATGAGACTCATAGGATTGAAATGATGAATTTTTAACATGAAACATCACAATTTATCCATATATGGAATATTTAATTCATTGGTGGTACGATGAGGGGATTTCCGCATGTTGATGAAATCAAGGCCTTCCATGAAAGATATTGAAGGTTGGGCTTTCCGAACCACTAGAAATTATGATTTGGTAGTAGGGTCTCGAAATTGTGTTCGGATCTTGATTTTTCTCAACCGATTTTATTTATATTTGTCATATCCCCATAGGGTTATGGTAGAAGGCTCTATGTTATCCTCATTGTAGCCCAACTGACCAAGTGTTCATAAAGGGTTTAGGTTAACTCCCAATCCATTGTCAATGAAGAATTTTTGAACATTTACACCATTTATCCTACATGACACATACAAGGGTCTAATGAGCCCTTTTATAATGAAATGTTCATCATGATTTGTGAAGGAGATAATTGTGTGAAATTATGAAGGATCGGCCTCTATCTGATAGACCTCAGTAGTGGCCACTTCATCTTTGAACTCATAGGGAATTAGTAAGGCCTCTATTAGTACTTTTCTAAGGTCTTTTTAAATGATATAGGCATCCAGGATCAATATCTTTGTTGGTATTGAGGTTAACTATTTTAGGATGTCATACTTTTGGTTTAAAGGTCTATGCCTCCCTAGATGGGGACCTTCTATCATAGGAACTTCAGGGGATTTATTTTTTGAGGTAGATGGGTCATCCCTTGAAATATGAGTTAGATATCCTCTTTTCATTGGTGGGTTGGGTTGGGCAGGTCTATCTTCCTACCAAGGGTGATCATCCCCATGATCCCCTCCTGATTTACATTCTATAGCAATGAGTTCAAGGTATATTTTTATGAGGCATAAGGATTATTTGACCCTGGTGATCTCACAGAAGTGATATTCCATGATATTATGCAATTTTTATAGTTCTAGTGAGTGTGCGTCTAGAATTATTGCTTCAACCACAGTTGTTCCTTACCTAGTATCCTCGACTCTTGTGGCCTCTTCTTCTATCTCCATGACCAGGAGCGGGTAACTCGAGATCATAGCCATACTCATTATAGTAGAATATATCCATTAAGTGAATTAATTTAATGGAACCTAAGATCAGCTCCTCATCTTATGGGACATTTTCTTAGAAGTCCATTTCTAGTGTCGTTGTTTGGTGGGGCAATGCCCATGCTTTCAGATATGAGGGAATGAAATATGAGAGGGTCATACGTGACTTTGTAATTAATGTAGGTTCTTTTTTCCTCCACATTATCCCTTCCTCTCTAGTCAAACCAATTTTTTGATGGTAGGACTTTAGTGGGTTTTGGGGCCTAGGATATTGGATATGTTGCAGTGGGATCAACTGGGAGAATAGTTTGTTGTTTCAAATTTTCTTAGATAATACCTTGAGATTGGTTTATTTTCATTGATCCATCTAACCATAGAACTTTTTTTCACTCCAATAAGCAAATTCTTTCTACTCACCTCCTACATTAGGGGTAGTAGTGGAAACATACGCCACTTAGGTTCTAGGATTTCCAAGTTTTAATTTCCTAGAATCTATCATTTTCTACATATGTATTTAAAGATGAATCATTAATGAATAGTGTGTACCAGTATCCATTGGAAGGGACAATAATCTTGATGGTCTTCAAGACCCACCTCATCGGCCCTTTTTAGCTCTGGTAGACAAAGTAAATCATATTCCAGTGTGGCTATAAAATAGACACATACTTGATCATCATAGAATGAGTATATTTTAACCCTCCATTCCTCTAGTTGATTTAACATGGGTCCCATCTATACTTCCTATAGAGGTAGGCGTTTTTATTTATCCCCTTGGGTGCGGCATGATGTGGTGAAGTATTTAGAGCTGGAGAATATGAAGAGGATGGATTAATCATAACAGAGGTTTCATCCACTTTTCTCGTTATTTCCCCACGGACAATGGAGTTATTCTGGACATGAGCATAGTTTTCTATATGGATTCTTCCATTATTTGGGAAATATAAGATAAATCCTGGAACCCACTTGTATATTTCACTAGGATGAGAAATGTTCACATCTCATTGTAAAGGTTATTGATGCTTTGAGAAAGCATCTCCATCTGAGGGAGTGGTTAGTTCAAATATTAGGCTAGCCTTTTCCATCTTGCAATGAAGAAGGAGACTCTGTAATTATCTCAACTTTTGTTGTTAGAGATGTCTCTAACTCTCATATTTGGATGTGTTGAGATGAAATAGAAGAGGAAATTCTATTGGAGATCCCCCAATTCCATTACTGATTGTCTAGAAAACAAGTGTACCATACAAATGTTGGCCCTTGTAGGGTTCACACAGAGCATCTGAGTTTAACTGCTTCGTGTTGTTTTGGAGTTCCTATCAAGGATTCATAATAGGATTCATAGTGTGTCATATATTGTTTTTGTTCACCTTATCCTTTGAATATCAGAAATGTTGGACTAACAAAATTTTGAGGTGGTGGGGTGCCACTCACCCAGTTGGGGTAAGGTTTTTGTTCTAGATGCATTGGTTCACATCACTCTTCCATGACATCCAATAAATCTGCTAATGACTCGATGGTGTTGATAATCCCTATATTAGAGTTTTCTTGAACCTGATCTTGGATAGGTGCAGTGAGGGGCATGATTTGATGTGCCAATTCTACAATTATTTGAGGCAGATATCCAACATGGGACATTTTTTTGTTATTTTTTGAAATTGCTTTTTGTTGTATCCTTAATGGAGGGAAATATTGATACCTATCCACAATCAAGTATACTTGAATTGATGGTCTAGGCACTGATTCGGGTGGATATCCTAGCTTTTAGGGTTGGTGTCCTAAGAACCAACTGTTTTGTACTTTGATTACATGAATTTTCACTTATTATATATTGTTCATTGTTCTACATGGATATAAAATAATAATGTTCTGTAATATTTGTTGCACTGATAAGGTCATGGAAGATCCCCGCTATGATGAGAACATTTAAATTCTATAAAAAATATTCTTAAATAAAGTTCGGTGGTTAGATGGAATACTATTATAGGACACATAGTATACAAACCATCATGTGCGAGTACTCATAATAAGACGTGACTCTCTCTCATTGAGTTCACACATGGTAATCTCCAAGATGGGAGATTATGAGAACAGACCCACAAGTAGTAATTCAACCTATTTTGGTGTCATCAGATATTTCTCTCTGCGAGCGTGTGTAATGGTCCTTAGATTGGAAGATTATCATTAACTCATGTCATGACTCGCATAGAAAACTGTCACGAAGACAGTTGGCGGGATGTAGGATAAGTTGGGTGCATCACAAATGACATGTTGTTAATGGATAAGTTGAGAAGGATTTGTACCTTCCATATTTGTGGAAGTATATATCTCGGGCCATCTAATTGAAATAGAACTGTCGAACAAATTTAATGGCCAGGGTGACACGACGAGTTTATTTCTGGAAGTCAAAGAATGAAAGATCAAGTATATAGGTTTATCACACTGCCATGAAACCTATTTGATGAGATATTGAGACAAAGGGATTAAATTAAACAATAAGCATTCTTATGAGGTGACATGTGAATGCAAAGTCAAATTTTTTCTCTTGGGTGCCATGAACCGTTTCTAGACAGAAATCATGGAGTTTAGGCATGCCCGCCTATTGCCAATGAAAAAGAGGCCTAGAGGGTCACACACTAAGTATATCCAAGTATCTCAAGTAGAATAAAGATTATTCCCATACATGGTTTAAATAATTATTCAAGGAAGCATAAATCATTTTAATAATTGGGAAAGAAGGGAATGAAAAACAAGATATACATGCCATGTATTAATGATTACATGTTGTGTAGTTTTTTATGGAAAACATGTACACGCCGTGTATTAATGATTACACGCTGTATAGTTTTCATTTTGGAAAGGAAATGAAAAACAAGTGCACACCATGTATTAATGATTACACGCTGTGTAGTTTTATGGAAAACAAGTACACGCCATGTATTAATGATTACACGTCGTGTAGTTTTTTAGGTTTGATTTTGAGGATATAATATTGTTTTATTAAATGATATTTACTATAATCAGTGTGGGTGCATGTCAAGGAATTAATTATTCAACACGGGGGGTTTTCAATAAGAGTCAATGAAATAAATAAAACACGTAAAGCATTTATTTATTGTCATAACTCTACAACCACAATCCCGATTATAAATATCCCCACAACCCTAACTCTTTTCCGAACAAGAGAATCATTGTGCACAAAAATTTTGGAGAATCCTTTAATGGTTGAAAGAACCTCTTCCTCCAATAATGCTCTCAAGACCGAGAGATATCCTCTTCCATTGGATCAATACAATCTAAGGCAGACAACACAGGCAAAGGTTTCTCTACACTGGCACCCGAATACTCTTTTGGAAACGTCTAGAGATACAAGGTTCATGTGTGGATCACCGCTAGAGGAATTCTGCACATGGATTCTGTGATGCAATGATGAATCACATCAAAATGTGATCATGAATATCAACAAAGAAAGAACATATAAAAGGTAATTCTTGTCAATTAATTAGATTAATTATAATCAACCAGTGACGATCCACTTTTGTGGTTCGAGGAATTTTCTTCTTATTTGTCTATTTCTGTGAATCAATCCGTGGAGACTGGCGTTTATCATCGTATTGATCCCAGATTGATCATTATTAAGGAAAAAAAGCCAAGTGGGCACATCCAACCATGCGATCCACTACACCCAGAACCTTAAATTGGTATCAGAGCGAGGTTGCAATGTTGATTAATGTTATTTAATTTTCATTTATAATTTACACATTTATATTTGATTCAATTTGTGATAAATCTTTCTATTAAACTGAATGAATGAGATCTGTTCTTCCTCCTTCATTTCTCGATTCACATCATAGAAAGGAACTTTAAATTTTAATTTTTATTACATTAAAAACAAGGAAATCATCCAGAGGAGCCTCTCTTTCTGTCTGTACAACACAAGAATACACGACGTGTAATGAAAACTACACGCTGTGTACTTAGGTTCAAATAACCGGTACTGGTCCGCCAAACCATGCCGTGTGAATTGAGTATACCTTAGTTTTATTACACTATATTGACCAGAAATGAATGGAGCGTGGAACCAGAATACACGACGTGTATGTTGAATCAACACACCGTGTAATCCGATCTGGCCCAAGTGAAACTGTGTACAAGGAGAAGTCATGTTCCGTGTACACGGGATTTCCAGGCCGGTAACCACGTAACACGGAAGTACACGCAATGTTAGATTAATCTACATGTTGTGTACTCCAAAATTTCCAAAGTAGATAAAACACGCCAAATCCCCTAGCGTGTACTTCAGATAAAGGGTGAAAAGAAATACATGCCCTGTAAATATAAACTACACGCTATGTACTTTCCAGAAATGGAATTTCACCAGGTTTCTTCCAAAAGTACAAAGACCTGTACAAGGAATATGGATGAGAAGAATCTCAAGGAAATTCAGAAAGGAATTTATAATAAAGAATTGAATAATTATAAGATCATAATTAATTAATTTCAAGCGTGACTTATCTTAAATAATAGAATGATTAAAAGAATTTTAATTCTAAATATATTTAAATGTCGTTGCATGTTATGGATGATCATGAGCTAGACCAAAGACCCTTTTGTATGTGTGTTTGGTTTCATTTAAATTCGTTGGCCTGTGAGCCTTCTTTCAATAAAATTTAGGGCATGCGTGCCCATGGTTTCTTTAATGTAAACCCCATGTAATAGAGTATCTCCCAAGCTGGAGGAGATAGTTTGAAACCCGATGTTGAGGCGAAACCAACCCAAGGAGATACAAAGGTGGACATGTGGGAGCTGCAAAACACGAACCATCAGTTCAAGGTGTTTTTCCCTAGGTTAGGGTTAGATTATCAAACCGCTAGATAAGCTAACCAATAAAATCTCATGATCATGCCATCTTATTTTATTTCTGTCTGATTGCATGGTTTATTTGTTATGTATGTATTTTTGAAATCACATAGTTTATAAAATGAACAAGCATGCAAAGATGGAATAAAATAAAAACCGGACTATGAGTAAACATTATCGGAACATGGTTAATAACTTAAGCAAGCATCAATTAATATTAACAAGCATGTGATAATGAGAAACTATGCATAAAGGATTAAAATCCCTCAATACCATATTAAGTCAGACCAATCCTTCTGATACCTGATTAAGGGCAAGAATCAATAAAACTATGTGTTTGACCAACCCTTGTTGGGACACTTACTTTTATAAAGGAAGCCCTTATGAAGGGTTTCAGGTTTACTTAACCACATTACATCAAGAGGAGTATCCCTTTCTAGACTTGATATAATATTTGAGGAAATAGTTTAGGAAATCCAAGTCAGGATTTTAGGATTGGGGAGTCCACTCAACAGATCAAGGAACTGTAATCTCATAGTTGGCGAAGACCTACCTACCTAAATACCTTCAAATAGCTTGACCAAATCATGTTTGGGTTATGCGAAGGGAAACATGGATCCTTGCCACTAGAATTTCAAAGCAAGTAGACATTCCATGTTCAATGGCGAGGGCCATTGTGACTTGATAAAATAGTGAGAGACTTAATAAAATTTATTATTTCTCATAAAATGTAATCAAGAAAGTACAGATTAATATGCTCTTCTAATTTGTAAAATCAATATGAAAAACTCATCAACCACATTTTCTCTATGATCCATTCTGTACAAAGACAATATACTCACAGGTAGTAACTTTCAAGAATGATTTATCCACCTTTGGGTTATCCTATGCGATGAACGAACATATTACGTATTGGAGTCCTCACTTCCTGATTCTCTTCCCCAGGGGCGAGTGATGAAGATTTATTGGTCTATGATCAACATTTGAGTGATGCACTCTACGTTCAATGTTTGATGTTGTCATCAATGTCTAGTGAGCTCATGAAGTCTCATGAAGACATGAATTCCTACAGCATGCTCGAGAACCTATGTTATCTATAACAGGAGAGAGAAAGACCGGAAAGGTTTGAGATCTCCAAGGCTCTATTTCAGAGAAATCATGGAGAGGGTGCCCCAACTGGGCCTTATGTAGTCAAGATCATTGGCTACATTGAGCACTTGGAGGTTCTAGGGTTTAAACTCCCCAAATAATTGGGCACCGATCTAATTCTTGCATCACTCCCCCAAATATTCTCAATCTTTGTTGTGAACTTCAAAATGAACAACATTGAGAAGTCTCTATCTGATCTTCGTATCCTTATTCGCCAAGTGGATAATGACATGAAGTGTGAAAAGCCTCCTGTCCTCATGGTGAATAAAAGGAAAGGAAAGGCAAAGAGCTTTAATCCCAAAGCTTCTTCAAGGCCTTCCAAGAAAAGGAAGATCAAAGGAGAGGCAAGAGAACATGAGGCTATTTGTTTCGCATGTGGCAAGAAGGGCCACTGGAATAAAAACTACACCCAGCCAAGGAAGCAAGGGGAAGCTTCAGGTGATTTTGTTATCGAATGCAATCTATCTGTTTCTACCAATTGGGTATTAGATACTGCTTTTGGTGCTCACATATGTATCCAAATATAGGAACCATGTAGATTTAGAAAGATTGATCGAGGTGAGGTGGATCTAAGAGCAGCCAACAGAGCCAGACTCGCTGATGTAGCTGTCAGAGACTACCACCTCACATTGCCAACTAAGATGGTCTTGGTTTTGAAAGGATGTTATTATGTACCCTCTATAACAAAAAACATCATTTCAGTATCCAGATTAGATACTTATGGATTCATCTTCAAGTTTGGAAGTGGATTTTGATACTTTTATAAAGATATCATTTGTTTTGGTAGGGAACATTTATATAACAGCCTTTATGTGTTAGACTACACAAACCAAGTAGTAGAAATTGATGACAAATTTAATTCACATGACTCATACCACACCCAACTTTGGCATCACCGGCTCGGTCATGTCAATGATAAATGTTTGAAAAAATTACATCAAGATGGGTATTTATATTCTTTCGAACTAAAACCACTTCGTGTATGTCATGCGTGTCTACAAGGAAAAATGACCAAAACCTCATTTAGTGGGAAAGGTGAAAGGGATAAAGATCTTCTAGAATTAGTTCAAACAGATATCTTTGGACCATTTCCAGTTGAATCAAGGGGTAGTTTCTCGTACTTCATAACTTTTACTGATGATTTTAGTAGATATGGATATATTTCCTTAATGAGGAATAAGTCAGATTCTTTTGATCGATTCAAAGAATACATGAATGATTTTGAGAACCATCTTGGTAAGAATATTAAGAAACTCTTCTTAGATAGAGGAGGAGAATATCTTAATCAGGACTTCATTGATTTCTTACGAGAGTTTGGGATTCTATATCAACTCACACCTCCTTACACACCTCAATGGAATGGTGTAAGTGAAATGAGGAATCGCACCGTATTGGACATGGTGAGATCAATGATGAGTCATGTGAGTCTTCCATTATCCTTTTGGGGATATGAATTACAAATAGCAGCACACATACTAAACCAAGTACCAATTAAATTGATAAATGGAATTCCATACGAGTTATGGTGTGGATGAAAAGCCATGTTAACGAATTTACATGTTTGGGGTAGAGAAGCATTTGTTAAGTCTTCTTCAGGTAACAAACTTGTACCCTGAGGCAAAAAGAGTATCTTTATAGGATATCCCAAGGAAACAATGGGATATTACCTATACAACCCCTAAAAAAAGGATACAATGGAAAGACATGCCATATTACTTGAGAGGGAGAACATCTCCATAAGCGATCGTGGGAGTGAGATAGACTTCGATGAAGTCGAGGTTCAAGATACACAAGAGCTGGTACAAGAACAGATTCCAGAACGACCTGTGGAAGAAAATCTATTCCATAGACAGAAGAACTACATAGGAGCACGAGAGAGGTGAGAGAACCAAAACGATATGGTTTCCTTGTCACCAAGGATAGTGACTCATTATTGGTTGACCATGATGATCCTTTTACCTATAAGGATGTAGTTAAAGGAACAAGATGTTTCCAAGTGGCTTGAAGCCATGAATTCTGAAATGGATTCCCTGTACCAAAACCAAGTCTAGATTTTGGTAGATCCTCCAGTTTATGTAAAGACTATTGGTAATAAATGGGTATTCATGATGAAACTGTACATGGAGGGGAAACTTAACACTTATAAGGAATGGCTGGTTTCTAATGGTTTTAGACATCATAAAGGAATTGAATATGACGAAACCTTTTCACCGGTTGTGATGCTGAAATCCATCATAATCCTATTGTCTATTTCCCCTTACCATGACCATGAAATTTTGAAAATAGATGTCAAAACAACATTCCTTAACGAGAACCTCCAGGAAGATGTCTACATGACACAACCTAAAGGGTTTGTGACTCCAATGAATGCCAACAAGGTATTCAAGTTACAGGAATCCATTTTTGGATTAAAGAAAGCATCAAGGTCATGGAACATTCATTTTGATGAATCTTTAATAGAATTTGTCTTTGTTAAGAAAAAATGTGTGCCTTGTGTCTACAAGCGGTTTAGTGGAAGTGGAGTCGTTTTCCTAAAAGTATATGTTGATGACATATTACTAATTGGAAACGAAGTAGTTGTCTTATAGTCAGTTAAGGCATGGTCAGATAAATGTGTCTCTATGAAAGAATTGGTAGAGGAATCATATATTATTGGGATCAAGATTCATCGTTCTATATCTAAGAGAATGATGGGCCTGAGTCAAAGTACATACATTGACAAAATACTGAAGAGATTCAGTATGGAACAATCCAAGAGGGGATTGTTTCCAGTGTAACATGGCATTAATATTTCCAAGAAAATGTGTCCTCAGACACATGAGGAAAGAAAGAAAATGGAAAGGATCCCTTACGCATCTGATATTGGGTCAGTCATGTATGGTATTCTATGTACAAGGATAGATGTTTCTTACACATTAAGTGAGGTAGTCAGATATCAATATGATCCTGGAGACCACCATTGGATGGCCATCAAGACTATCCTTATGTATCTGAGATGTACTAAGGATATGTTCCTAGTTTATGGAGGAGATGAGGAACTAGTCATCAGAGGACATGTAGATGCTATTTTCCAGACTAATCAAGATGACATGAAGTTACAGACTAGTTATATCTTCAGTTTGAATAGAGGTGCAACGAGCTGGAAGAGATCAAAGAAAAGTGTGGCGACAGATTCTACAGCAGAGTACAAGTATATCGTACCTTCTGAGGGAGCTATAGAAGAAGTATGAATACAAAGCTTCGTCCAAGAACTAGATTTAGTACCTAGCAGTAAAGATCCTATAACACTCTATTGTGATAATACATTAGCAGTGGAACTTACAAAAGGGACAAGGTCACATCAGCGAACAAAGGACATACTTCGGAAGTATCAGCTCTTGAGGGATTTTTCTCATAGAGGTGAAGTTGTAGTGAGTAGTATTTCCATGGAAGACAACATGGCGGACACCTTGACTAAAGCCTTGACTCAACAGAAACATGATCATCATGTGAGGTCTAGCGGACTAAAAGTCGCAGGCAGTTGGCTCTAGTCCAAGTGTGAGTTTGTTAGGGTTGGTGTCCTGAGAACCAACTATTTTGTACTTTGATTACATGAATTTTCATTTATTATATATTGTTCATTGTTTTGCATGACTATAATATAATAATGTCCTGGAATATTTGTTGCATTGATAAGGTCATGGAAGATCCTTACTATGAAGAGAACCTTAAAATTCTATAAAAAATATTCTAAAATATTGTTCTACGGTTGGATGACATACTATGATAGGAACCATAGTATACAAACCGTCATGTGCGAGTACTTGTAAGAAGACACGACTCTCTTTCATGGATTTCACACTTGGTATTCTCTAAGATGGGAGATTATGATAACAGACCCGCCAGTAGTAATTCCGCATGTTTTGGTGTCATTAGATATTGCTATCTGTGAGCGTGTGTAATGATCCTTAGACTAGAAGATTATCATTAGCTTAATTCATGACTCACGCACTTAGATTTGTTGACGAAAACTGTCACGAAGACAGTTGGCGGGAAGTAGGTTGTGTTAGGTGCATCACGAATGACATGTTGTTAATGGATAATTCGAGGAAGGATTTGTCCCTTACATATTTATAGAAGTAGATATCTCGGGCCCTTTGATTGAAATAGAATTTTCCAACAAATTCTATGGCCATGGTGACACGACGAGTTTATTTCTGGAAGTCAAAGAATGACAGATCAAGTATATAGGTTTATGACACTACCATGAATCCTTCTTGATGAGATATTGAGACAAAGGGATTAAATTACATAGTAAGAATTCATATGAGGTGCGACGTCAATGCGGCACCAACTTCTTTTTCATGGGTTCCTTGACCTGTTGCTAGACAGTAATCTTGGACTTTAGGAAAGACCACCTAATGCCAATGAGAAAGAGGTCTAGAGGGTCACACACTAAGTATATCCAAGTATCTCAAGTATAATAAAGATTATTCCCATACATGGTTTAAATAATTATTCAATGAAGCCTAAATCATTTAAATAATGGAGGAAGAAGGAAATGAAAAACCAGATATACACTCCATGTATTAATGATTACATGTTTTGTAGTTTTTTATGGAAAACAAGTTCATGTCGTGTATTAATGATCACACGCCGTGTAGTTTTCATTTTGGAAAGGAAATGAAAAACAAGTGCATGTCGTGTATTAATGATTACATGCTGTGTAGTTTTATGGAAAAAAAAGTACACGCCATTTATTAATGATTAAACGCCGTGTAGTTTTCCAGTCGGGATTTTGAGGATAAAATATTGTTTTATTAAATGATATTTATTATAATCAGCATGGGTGCATGTAATAGAATTAATTATTCGACATGGTGGTTTTAAATAAGAGTCAATGAAATAAATAAAACGCGTAACACATTTATTTATTGTCATAACTCTACAACCTCAAACCATATTATAAATATCCTCACAACCCAAACTCTTTTTCGAACAACAGAATCATTGTGCACAACAATTCTGGAAAATTCATTCAAGGACGAAAGAACCTCTTCCTCTTAGAATGCTCTCAAGACTGATAGAGATCCTCTTCCATCAGGTCAAGATGATCTAAGGCGGACAACGAAAGAAAATGTTTCTCCATGCTATCACCCGGAGACTCCTTTGGCGACGTCCAAAGATATGAGTTTCATGTGTGGATCACCGCTAGAAGAAGTCTACACTTGGCTGCTGCGATGCAACGACGAATCACAATGAAATGCGATCAAGAATATCAACGAAGAAAGAACACAAAAAATTTACTTCTTGTCAATTAATTAGATTAATTATAATCAACCTATGACTATCCACTTTTGTGGTTCCAATATTTTTTTTCTTCTTTGTCTATTTCTATGAATCAATCTGTGGAGACTGGCATTTATCGTGGTATTGATCCCAGATTGATCATTGCTAATGACAAAAGGACAAGTGGGCACATCCACCCATGCGCTTCCGCTACGCCCAGAACCATCGCTAGCCATGCTTCAATTTCTAGGATGAATACTTTTGTATGTGGTTCACCTTCTTAATGTTTACATCGAGGCTCTTACGAGGCAGAATATTTGTTATGAATGCTACATTGACGTAGCTCAGTGTTGATTCCCCTCATCACTTTCATTTATTCCCCCTTTCGGGTGAATCATTATTCATGTGTATGGGGATCATTCTCATCAAGAGGAGGAGGAAGGCGATGTATAACCATGCCTTTATTCTTCTCTTCGGTGGAGATTTGTTTAGGAGGAAATTGGGGTTTGGCAGGGAGAGTAATCAAATTTATGGAGATCTTATGGTTCTAGGTAATCACACCTTCATTCATCGTGTGGATATGATTTTGGGAAAAACCGTCCTCTCCTAGTTGTTCTACATTCACATAATTTCATTTTTTCATCTCAAACATTGATTCCCATGACTTATATCAATTTACAACACATGGTAGAAGCCGTAATAGTTGAAAAAATGGAAAGAGAGCTATTAGAATCATTTTCTGGTCCTCTCACTTTCTTTTCGAGATCTTTTTTGATCTTCTTGGCGAAGAGTAAATTAGAGGCAACCATTATAATGCCTTGTCATATGCTTCCCTTATGGGGAAATTGAGTCACCAGATGGGATGGAATGGGATACTCGTCTACTTTCCATCCTCCCTAAGATAAAAAATAATGATTTTCGTTGAGATTGTGGTTGAGGAAAAAATTCCCCATCTCTGTACGTTGGGGTTGAACCCATTCTTTTATTGTCATGACTTGAAATATTTTTTTGGTATTATAGGGTAATTTGTTGTTAAAAACTCCCCCATATATATGGGTTGGGGGTGAACTCATACTTTGGAGGCTATTACTGTTTTCGATTCTCTCTTTATCTTGTGCATTCATATACAAGAATGATCTAGATATGATGTTGGTAGTGTATGTGAACTGTTTTCTTCTGAAGACATTAGGATTGCTTGATGATTGGCTTACATAGGTGAGAAGCCTTCTAAATGTTCTCAGTTTCCTAGGTCATGATTGTTTTAATGGATTTATCCTATTGGACCTGACACTTTTGTCACTTATTCATAGCGGATGATTTAGGAGTGTGTCACCTTTTTGGGAATGGGTTTTGTTTGATAGCCTCTTTTGAAATATGACATTACAAGATGACATTTAGAGTGGGTTATGCAACACGAGCATGGGGTGAAATTCAATGCTCTATGTTCTTACCACCTATGGATATGACCACTATACTGGGTGTTGAAAATTAGGTGGTGTATCTTGTGTAGTTCATTAAGGAAGTTCATTTGGGGATCTCTCTGCTGCCTTTGTAATTGTGGATGCCACACACACGTAAGGGATTCCAAGTCAAATTGACAATGAAGCACGCCTACTATTTTGACATACTCTTTATACCCATTTTAAGGAAATAATTGTTCTTGTAGGTTGTAGATAGTTTTCCAGAGATTGGGATGAATGCTATGTATACATTATTTTGAAAAAAACCTTGGTATGTTGAATTGGGATGTGGATAAGGGAAAAAAATAACTTGTATGTCATCCCTGGGATATTTTCTTCTCACAAGAATCATGTTCTTTTTTCCTTCTTTTAGATGCTTATATACATGATCTTACCAACATGGGCACTTCTTTAATGTTTTTTCACAACTAGCGAGGCTAATAGGGGTCCCATTAGAATGTGAATGGTTCAGAGTATGATTAGAAGATGAGCATTGTCTCGGGCAGTCTCATGGATGAGAAAGTATGTAACTTGTTATTTATAGGGTACCTAACATTTTCAACCCCATTATTACAATTGCTTTAACAGAAGAGTTATTTATTTTATTTAACATGGAAATGGGAGGACCTTCTTTCTGACATGGAATTTGACTATTGGGAGGACCTTCAGAGTGAATTCCCTCATGGTGAGGACTACCATCAATACATGATTCATTAATATAGGGAGAATTTCTACAATTTATACCCTGTTGAGGAACTTTAGGGGCTATAATATAAATGGGAGGACCTTTTTTCTGATTGATTTCATCCTTGGGAGGACTTTAAATTTGAATTAATTCATGGAGAAGACTACCATTATTGCCTTATTTCCAAATGTAAGGAGAATTTCTAAAACATATACCCTAGGGAGGACATTCATGTCAGATGATAGAAAGGGGAGGATGTTCTTTTTGTTTGATCTTCTCTCCATGGGGAGGTTTTCAATGACACTCATAAGAAGATAGGCTCTCATTATCAATCGACTTGTTTCCATGATGGAGGCCTTTATGGAAGCTTTTCTAGGGTGGACCTTCGAAGTAGATGGTAACAATGTTGTAGGGAGAAACTTTGAAACTGGTAATTCCACTTCTGTATTTTGATAATGGAATGAAAGGATCATGGGCCAACATGTATTATTTCTTGATGGACTCTTGAACTCTAGAATCCATCAGATCATGGTCGTTGTTATACTCATCATTTTCCAGATGTCTTTGGTGCAATTCTGTTTTAGGCACCCTCTTGTGAGAAACATGGGTTTCTTGTTTTGTATAATGGCCTTAATGTATGAGTTCTTATTCAAGTTTCTCCTATGGCGTGGTCCGGATATTTTGATGATCATCCTGTGTTATAAAAGGGATATTATCCTACCATGCAGTTTCCATATAAATGAACTAGTGTCCCCCAATTAGAACTGGTATTTGTTCCTAATCCTGTTGTCCATTTATTGTGAAATATAGGTGAATTCCCTATTGTATGGGATATGGATGAAGGTATAATCTGAAGTGACCACCTCATTGTGAGGATGAGTCACCCCACTTGGGGAGGTAGTGTTGGGGGACCGAATCCATGCTATTTCCATATACATGATTATTTATTGATAATTATGTATAATGTGGTAAGAGATTAATATATGATCATCCATAATTTCTAGAATGTTTTGAGAGATTCCCTTGGTGGGAATGAGAATATTTTATCATTCTGTTGTCAGAGAAAGAATATGTGTCTTCTTTGGTCCTCCATTTCATCATAGTGGGTACTGACATTTATCCTGTGTAGAGGAATATATATGAGTTAGCCCATGATTTATAAATAGGATATGCTAGTTACTTTCTCCAATGACTGACGTATTTTCATTGAGGTTTTGACATGAATGAGAAATAATTCGCATCTTCTCGTTAGTTTACATTGTATTTAAGAGATCGTATTGTGATGCATCTGTAGGAATTATTAGATGCTTGTATTTTTTTCCTGCTATATTTTTCTGTAGGTATTCATATTGGTGAGAAATAAATTACATTTACTTTAATTTTTTCACCCTATTTAGCTGATAGGTTTGGTGTTTATTAGAATAAATTTTCATCTTCCTCTAATTTGTTTCAATTGTATTTTCATGGAGGGCTTCATATGTGTTGGAAGGGATATGAATATTCCTATTTCTTGCCTCCCTATTTTCATGACGGGTTTAGCATGAATTAGAAGGAATATGGGCCAACTCATAATTTTTCATTGTATTGGACTATCAGGCATCATGAGTGTGCGAAGGAATATACATATTCTAATGGGTTATCGCCGTATTTACTTAGTGCAATTATTCATTAGTAATGAGGATGATGACCTTCTCCTGGTTTTCTATTTGTTTCCCTATGTGGACTGTCCAATGCATCTTAGTCTATTTGGATTTAGTGGGGGTACATGGGGAAACATCCCCTTTATGATAAATATGTTTGGATGTACGGTGGTGGAGATAATGATTTATGGAAGGGCCCTTGTGTGGGATCCCTATGTTGGGATGAATTCATTGGATATTTCATCATTAAACTCCCTAATATAAGGTAGGAACTTGTTATTTCATTATGGGGACATGCTCTTGAAATGGTTGGAGATGGATAGTGGAGCCATCTGGTTCTTGACCACCTATCATCACTAGACGGATCACAAGAAAGGGTTCATGGATTGGATGGTCTATCTAACTACCTCTAGGGTAGGGAGAGTACCCTTCTAGTGGTACTTCATAAATAGTGCATTTGAAACCCAACATTGAAGACAATGGGTTGGTTATGGAATCCTTGGTTTGGATGAGGACAATGTAAGTTCAATGGTCGATACATGTGTATGTGATTTCTGGCGAGATTCCAATGGATTGAAGATAGCTATGAAGAGTACATGAAATATATGTGACAAATACAGACAATAAAAAATCAACAAAAGCATCGTCTCAAGACCACATGCGTATTTGATTTTCTTATTAATCCATCTTTAATTTTGGATATGGATGGGGCAAATTGTGGGTAACACAACCACCTTGGTTAAGGATTCATATTGAGTTTACCATTTTGTTTCCCTCGATGATTTGATTTGGTTAGGGATGAAACGGTCCGAAGAGGATTAGGAAGTAAATTTTTTTTATTTTGTGGATGAGGTGCTGTAGTTAAGTCATTAACATAGGGTTCACCATTTTGATTCAATTGAAAAGAATTTAGGAATGAGGGTTTGATTACAGTGGTTAAATGGTGTGAAATTCTTGACTTTGGGTGCAACATCCTTGATTGGTCTCTAATGGTGTTTTTATCATAGAGTTGAAAATTCCCAATGACTCTCATATCCAAAAATTCATGGACCTAATTTCCAAAGTCATGTGCTCATTGGGGAACTTGGACAATAACACTAATTAAATCACATTGGTCGAGAGGATGAGAAGTTGGGCTCATCACACCATTTTGTGGGGAAATGTTGACTTTTTGGAGCTATCTTATAGATTTAAGATATGTTTATGAATCCTTGGTTCATTCCATAGTAGGCATATATGGAAAATACTTTTCAAGGTTTTACATATTAAGAGTTTAAAAAATATAGAGAATATCTGATGGATATATTCAATAATGATATCAGTTCCATGTTCTTTAGGGAGTTTAAACCACAGAAACTCCAAGATCTCAATGTATCCAATATCCGTGAATATGTGAAACCCAAATGGGGTACCCACTCCAATATCACTCTGAAATAGAACCTTGTAAATCTCAAATTCTTCTTGTTTATCTCTCTCCCTATAAATAAAATGGAGGTGATCCAGAATACTATATATTCCCATGTTTTCATGAGACTTAATGACTTCAATAGACATAGAAAAAATAATTAAATATTGAACATCAAAATCATCGATAAAATATTTCTCATAGACCCGTAACTCTTTATCATTCACCTCTCAAATAGGCAGGCCTGGAAGTGAGGATTCTATCACATAAAATGTTCATTCATGTTAAAAAGTAACCTGAAGGTGTTTAAACCACTCATATATGTTACTTCCAGTGAATATATTTTCTTTCTCTAATATTTGATGAAGGGATAGTGTGGAATAATTTTTCTTCCTTTTATTCTAAAATTAAAAGTTTATATTATTAGTAATTTTATGGATTAAAAAATATTTAAAAAATAATAAATTAATTGATTTTTCTAAATCTCCCACTATTTTATCAAGTCCTAATAGACATCATCATTGAACATGGACTGTTTAGTATCTACTAAAGTCCAATGTAAAGGATCCATATTTCCCTTCACATGACGCAAATGAGGGTAGGCAAGGATATTTGAAGTTGTTTAGGTAGAAAGGTCTTCTCCAACATCAGGATTGCAACTCCAGGAATAATTGAATGGACTCCCATATCCTGAAATTCTAACTTGTTCTTCTCCAATACATGTCTCCAAGTTACATCAAGCCTAGAAAGGGCTAACAATCATTATTAAAAATTGTTAAGTCAATCCATAAAATTCATAAGAACTCTATATTAAAAGAAATTGTCCCAACAAGGGTTGGTCAAACACTTAGTTCTAAAGATTTTATTCTTATTCAAGTGATGGAAATATAGTTCTAGATCAATATATATTTCATTGGTATTAAATTATTAAATATAAATTTTATCTTTCTTATCCTTCACATAAATGTTTATTATTAATTTAATGTTACATAATTGATTAACCTTATTGGATAAAAAATTTAGGCACAATCCTTTTATTTTGATTCTATTATTTCACAATAGTTCATTTATTTATGTGATCATGATACTGAATCCATAAAATTAAATAATTCATATAAAAAATAAATAATTAATTAAATTACCTATTAATTGGATTTATCTAATGGTCGATTTAATTAGTAGACAATCAATTAACCTATAACATAGGGGAAATAAATCATGTTGTGGGTCTTGGCATGAGTTATAGAATTCCAGTTTTCCACTTGTGTAACACCTAGGTTGGAATCATTATGGTTCCGTCATGAACCACCTCAATGCACATTGGTAAAATCCATTAGCTATATGTATTTATAACTCACATGCATGCAATGGAAAAATTATTGGTTAAAGGGATATTATATAAATGCCTTTGGACACAAAGGTCATGAATAATAATGGAGTGAGGGATGACTCACATACCTTTATGTTTAATTTAATAGTAAATAATTTTAAACCAATGAAATAAATTAAATTAATGTAATTTAAACACACACACTAGTCTTGGTATTATCTCACGAACAATCTTACATGAAACATATATACATAAGTAAATGGCTCGAATTCACTTTTTTATCTATTCTAAATTATTAAGATAAATCCACTTCACTAATGAATTGCCTTTCAACTTAATAACCATTTGAATTCATTTAGGAGATACCTATAACTAATGTAATTCATAGAAAATTAATCAAAGAACCAATAGTTATAGATTTTATTTCAATAAATTAATTTATCAAATAAAATTATTTAAAACCATTATTAAATTTTCAAATAGAACTGGTCACAATCAACAAAATAATGATTTAATACTGAAATTTTCATTATCATTTACTTTAATATTGTACATTTACTGACAGACTACCTAGAAATTAATATATAGCTACATGCCATGTACCTCAGTTGTTATGTATCTTGGGTAAATTTTTAGGTCTTCGGTATGTACCACAGACAGACTACATTGTTTATACTATTGAGATACACAATGTGTGTTCTAATTGATGTGTTCGTGATATACATACCAAGGTCATTAATTTCTATCTCACCACATTAAATGGTGTGTACAGTCCAACTATACACTATGTGATCTGTATGATTCATTATTGTGATGCTCGCTGTTATAATTTTCATGTTATCGGGTGAAGGATTACACGACGTATACGTCCCACTAAAAGTCATGTATCTTTAATCTAGTGTTTTAAAATATTATGATTGATGACTCTGCATGTATCTTGAATAGGAGAATTTATTAAAAACATGTTGTGTACACTGGTTCTGAGATGTGTAAGTAATTAATGTTCTAGATGTTTGTCTCAAATAGTTTGAAAATGTATAATGGTCACATAGATTTCAATAATATTACCACTAACCCAAAAAGTCTACATGGTGCGTAAGATGTATAACCACCATATAATATAACATACCATGTTCGATGTTAGATAGTAAACAATTAGTGTACCCTGCATGTAATAACAATGGGGGTATTCCATTAATCCCATGGCATAGCAAGGTTCAAAAAACTAGGCTATAAATGTGTACTCCAGCTACCCATTGTGTAACATTATCTTACTGGCCAATATTTGGTAGTTCTTGATGGCATATTTTGTAATTTTTAATATGTTCTTAGAAAATTTGGAAAATGAAACACTGAAAAAACAAGATTAATATGTAGATAACAAGTTAATTCAAAACCCTTAAAAGAAAAAATAATATTAATTGAAAATTCAACCATGATCATGTAAGGATAAATAATCAAATAAATTATTTAAAATTTAAATGTGATCCCCATGATACCACGTCTTCATTCCGGGTGGAATGGAAACATGTAGTGGTGGGAGATGTGTTAGACAAATTAATATTTAATTTCCTGAAACCCCATGTGAGGATATTACATGTCACATTTATAATTAATTTTTTTAATAATAGAACAAACAAATACGTAATCTAAGAATTATATCTTTGATGTAGATGTTGATCATTCCAAAAGATCATTTCAGGTTTCCTTTTTTTCTCTAATTATATAAGGATAGAATCCATCTAGATATGATCCACACCTACTCCTTTGATATTTAAGTAATTCTAATCGATATATTGGTTCTAGACTATGGATTTAATTGCCTTTCATTATTTGTGTCGATTTATCTTCCATCGATCATGAAGGGATAAATATTTCATTTCTCATTATTTACTAGAAGAGATAAATGAGGAGTAAAGATAGGCTTTCATTGTTTTCAATGATTCTCATGTTCCAATTTTTTGATGCAATTAAAAATAGAGATAATTTTCAATTTATAGAGCTAGGGTCAGGAAAAAAATAATTATTTAATTTCATACTAGAACATAATGATATAATAATTCCGAATAAACCCCATTCTGAATAATAAAAATAAAAATAATATAATTATTTTTTGGAACATGATATCTTTCACAATAACAAACATTATTTAACTAGATTGTTGATTAATATTTTTCACCGAACTCATTATTGGTCCATTAAAAATCCTTTAGAATTTGTTAAACTATGTATTAAATATTTAATTTAAAAAATTAATTTATTAATAAAAAAATTTATCAATAAAAAGTGAATAAAATTATCCATCCACCATTAGAATAATATTTATTTAATTAATAAAATTTAAATATAATTCAATTGAGAAAATTTCAAACACATAGTGTTTGACTTTCAAGGATTATTTCTTATTTTCATGAGGCGGCCTTGCTCAACGTCCTATATTAATGTCTCTAATCATTTCAAGGAACTCAAGAAAAAGAAATTAACATCAAAATGATGAAAACCACTTGAAAATGCTCATAGTTTTATATAATCTTTTTGTCTCAATATCTTATCAAGAATGTTTCACTTCTATGGCACAATTGTATATGTTCTATATGTATTTCTTTGAGTATATGAAATAAATGTGGCGTTTCACCATAGACATGGAATTTGATATGATATTTCTATTCTAATCATGTGGCCAAGATATCAACTTCCATAAATATGGAAGGAAAAAATCCTTATTTAACTTATCCATTAATGACATGTCGATTGTGACATTTCCAACATGATCTACTTTACTATGACCATATGGTAACATATTTTTAATCAATAAATACATGTGTGAGATTCAAGTGATGCATTAATGATAATATTAATTTCTAAGGATTATTTAAAATGATCGAATATAAGGATATCTAATGGGACCAAAATATTTAGAATTCCTAATAGCGTGTCTGTTATCGTAATCTCCCATATTAGAGATTACCATGTGTGAACATCATGTAAAGAAATATCATCCTCATATGAGTACACACAGTTGAAAGTTTACATACCATGTGTCCCATCATAATACGTTACTCAACTGAGGAACTATATTTAAGAATATAGTTATATCACATCAAGGTTGTCATCATAATGGGGAACTGCCATGACCTTATAATTTTAGGTAAACTCCAAGACTCTATAATATTAGAGTCATAAAAAATAATGACTAATGTGTAACAATAATTTTTATTTATATTCAATATGTCATAAATAAAAGTAATAAAAATAGAAATAGTTGGTCCTAGGACACCAAATCCAATCATTTTTAGGGTATTTCAGGGATTTTATATCTTCTTAAGAGCTTTCATGATTTTAAATTTTTGAGTGTTTTTAGGGTGTTAGGGGGGTTTATGACTTCTAGGTTTTTGAGGGTCTTTTTTGGGATTTTATGGTTTTAGGGTTTTAGTAGATTTTATTATTTTGAAGGGTATATAGGTTTTTTTATGGTTTTAATGTATTTTTAGTTTTTAGGGATTTTTAGGTCATTTATGATTTTTGGGGGTTTTATGGGTTTTAGGGGAATTTTTTATTTTTTTTAGGGTTTTAGGTTTTTCTATGTTTTTATGGATTTATGGTTTTATATTTTTTAGGGATTTAGGTATTTAAGGGGGTTTAGGGTGTTCTAGGGATTATTTAGGAATATTTTTTGTTTTTAGGGGTTTTATAGTTTTTAGGGTGTTTTTGGGGTCTTAGGGTAATTTTGGTTTTTAGGGTCATTTAGGTTATCTTAAGGGTATTATTATTTTTTATGTTCTTATAGATTTATTATATATTTTATGGTTTTTAGGGTTTCTAGTTTTTTATGGGTTTTAGGGGGTTTAGGGTTTTGAGAGTATCTTTTGTTTTTGAGAGTCTTTTAGAGTTTTTATAGTATTTATGGGGTATTATTTTTTTTCATTTTTTTAGTGTATTTTTAGTAATTTTAGGTTCTGTTAAGAGTATTTAGGGTTTTTTAAGGAATATAGGTTTTTTTTATGGTTTTAAGGGTTTTATGCTTTTTACTGTTTGGGGGGGGGGGGTTACGGGTTATTAGGGGTTTTAGCATTTTTTTGGGGTTTTATAGTGTTTCAGGGTTTTAGGGATTTATAGTGTTTAGGATCTTCGGATTTTTTTATTAGGGATCTAGGGATACTTTTCATTTTATTGGTTTTAGGGTCTTTTATGGGTTTAAGGGTTTTTTTTGGTTTATGGGCCTCTTAGAGTGTTCAAATGTTTTAAAGGGTTTTATTATGTTTTTCAGGTTTATATAGGATTTATTTTGGGTTTTAGGGGGTTTTAGGGTTTCAGGTGATTTTTGGGATTTTTAGGGGTTTAAAATGTTTTTAGGGTTTCTAGAATTATTTTAGCATTTTTAGGGTAATTTTCTGTTTTTGGGTTTTTGGGGTTTTGAATTTATTATGTTTTTATTGGGTTTTTAGTGTATTTATTTTTTAAAGGTATTTAGGTTATTTTAGGGACTTTTAGGGGTATTTAGGGCCTTTTATAGTGTTAGGGTCTTTTATGGGTTTAAATGAATTTTATGGGGTTATATGATTATTTAAGGTTTTTAGATTATTTTATGGTTTTCAGTTTCTTTTAGGTTTTTATGGGATTTTAGGGTTTAAGGTACATGGTTTAGGGTTTATGGTTTGGATTTGGGGTTTATGGTTTATGTTTTACAGTGTATGGTGTATAGTTTAGGTTGTAGGGTATAGCATTTATAGTGAAAACCTTAGGGATTGGGAAGTAGGGTATAGGGTTGGGGCGTAGGTTATAGGGGTTTAGCATGTAGGGTATTGGGTTTTCAGTGTATTAATTAAAGTTTATGGTGAAGGGTATAGGATTTAGGGTTAAGGGTTAAGTTTTTACTGTATAAGGTATACATTATAGGTTTTTATGTTTTTTGGGGTTTAATAGTTTTTCAAAAAATTTATGGTTTTCATCATTTTTAGGGTATCATTGGATTTTATGATTTTTTAAACATTATTATTTTTATTTTAGTATTTTAAATATATTTATGTTTTATAAGGTTTTTTGGGGTTTTTTATGGTTTTCTTATTGTATTTAGATGTTTGGTGGTTTTTAGGTTTTTAAGGGTTTTTTGGGGTATAAGGGAAATTATGGGTTTTTAGGGGTTTTAAGGGATTTTAATGGATTATAGTGTTATAAGGGTTTTTACATTTTTATTAGTGTCTTCTTGGGTTAGTTAATGTTTTAATGGGTTTTACGGTTTTATAGTGTTTTAATTTATTTTAATTTCATTCAAATTTATTTAGGTTCTTTTAGGTTTTTAGGGTCTTTTAGGTTTCATAGAGGTTTTTGGGGTTCTATGGTTTTATGAGGATTTGTGTATAAGGGTTTTAAGGTTATTTTATGTTTATTATGGTATTATGGTAATTTTATTATTTTTTGGGTTTTTGGGGGGTTTCTACCATTGTATTATAGTTTTTTATGGTTTTTAGGATTTTTAGGGTTTCTACAGTTTTAGGTTTTTATGTATTTTTTGGGTTTTATAGATATTATTTTTTAGGGTTTCATTTATGATTCATAATTTTTTCTGTTTTTTTATGGTTTTATAATATTACAATTTTATTAGGGTTTTTAGGTTTTTTAGGGTTGTTATAGTTTTTCAGGGGTTTAGGGTATTGTTGTGTTTTTTTAGCATTTTAGGGGATCTTGGGTTTTTAAAGGATTTTAGGGGTATTGGTAATTTTTTAGGTTTTTTATGGTTTTAGGGTTTTATGCTTTTATGGGTTTTTAGAGGTTTTTAATTATTGGTCTTTTTTAGTATTTTTAGCAGTTTTCAGGGTTCTGTGGATGTTAATGTTTTTATTATTTTTAGTGGTTTTTACTATTTTTTTGGAGGTAGGCGTTTTAGGTATTTTTAATATATTTAAGGTTTTTTTCGTTTTTAGCTATTTTTGGGATTCTTAGGGGTTTAATTTGTTATATGGTTTTTATGGTTTTATCATATTTTTATGGGTTTTAAGGGTTTTTATTGTTTTGGGGGATTTTAGGAATTAGGGGATTGTGGGGATTTATGGTTAATATAATTTTAAGGATTTTTAGGGTTTGTTGGGGTGTTAGGGTTTTTAAGGGGTTTTAGGGGTTTTATGGTATTTAAGGGGTTTATGTGTTTCTTTGGATACTTAGGGTTTATTCAAATTTGTATGGGTTTTATTGATTTTTTTTAGTTTTAGGGGTTTAATTTTTCTTTGGGTGTTTATGTTTTTCATTATTTAAGAAGATTTTTATGGATTTCTGGTTTTATTGGTTTTTAAGGGTTTTAGGGGTGTTTACGTTTTTATTTTTTATTTTTTGGTATCTCTATGGTTTTAAGTTTTTTAAGGTTTTTACGGTTTTTATGGGTTTTTAATGTTTTTATTATTTTAAAAGGGTTTAATGTTTTTCCCATGATTTTAGGGTTTTATGGTTTTACGGTTTTTAATATGGTTTTAAATAGTTTTTATGGTTTTTAGAGATTAAGGTGTTTTTAGGGTTTTATAATTTTTCAAGAGTTTATGAATTTTTTGGGGTTTTAGGGTGTTTTATGGTTTTAAAATTTCTTATGTGGTTTAAGAGGTTTATGGGTATTTTAATGGTTTTATCATGTCTTAGCAACTTTTATGAATTTCAGGGGTTTTTAGGGTCTTCTTAAAATTTTTAGGTGTTTTGGTTCCTTAAGAGTTGTTTAGGATTTTAAGGATTTTTATGTTCATAGGGTTATTATTTTTTTAGGAGTCATAGGTTTTTTTTAATTTTCTGAGTTTTTAAATGTTTTTAGGGGGTTTGAGGGTTTTTAGTGTCCTTTGGGATTTTTAGGATTTTTATGTTTTTTATGGTTTCTTAGGCATTTGGGATTTTTATAGTTTTAGTGTTTCTATTTTTATTGATGGTTTTTATGGTCTTTAGAATCTTTAGATTTTTCCGTGATTTTAGGGTTTAGTATGTTTATGCTTTTTAGGGTTTTAGGTCTTCTAGAGGGTTTTTTGGTGCTTTTAGGGTTGGTGATTTTTAATGGGTTTTTATAAAAATTTATGGTTAGGGTGGATTTAGGGGGGGTTAGGGGTATTTAGGGGTTTTATTTTTGTTTTTCTTTTAAATTATTTTACATTTTTATTATTTTACGGATTCTAGGGGGTTTGGGGTATTTATGTTTTTTAAGATTTTTAATGTATTTTAGGATTTATAGAGTTTTTTTGTGGTTTTAGGGGTTTTTTATTTTTTTTTGTTATTTAAGGAGTATTTAGGGTTTTGATGAATATTTTGGGTGTTTAGGTGTTTTTAGGTTACTGTAGGGGTTTAAAGTGTGTTTAGTTCCTTTTAAGGTTTTTGAGTCCTTTAATAGTTTTAAGGGATTTTAGGGTCTTTAAAAAGGGTTATGGGTTATCTATTAGTTTTTTTATGTTTTTTTGGGTTTTTTGTGTCTTTTAGAGGTTTTTTGGGGTTTATGGCCTTTTATTGTATTTTCGGTTTTTTTATTTTATATTTGGTGTTTAGTATTTTTAAGTTCTTTTTTGGTTTTATAGTCTCTTAGGGTCATAAGAATTTTTATGTTCATTTTCGGGGATTTGGTGTTTTTAAGCTCTTTTTGGGGGTTTTAGTGTTTTTAGGATTTTTAGAGTTTTTTGTGTTTTTTAAGGTTTTTTGGGTTTTGTGGTTTTTAGGTGGTTTTAGGGGTTTTAGGGGTTTACTAGGTACTTTATTCCTTTTTATAATTTTTAGGTTTTTTATGGGTTTTATTGTTTTTTTGGGTTTTTTGGGGTTCTAGTGTTTTTATCGGATTTTTAGCATTTTTATATTTTTTAGTGACTTTAGGGGTTTTATGTGTTTTTATTTTTGTATAGTTTTTAAGGTTTTTAGGTATTTTTACGTTCTTAGACATTCTATAAGGGTTTTAGGGGTTTTAAGGGGTTTTTATTTCTTTAATGTTTTTAGGTTTTTTTAAGGATTTATATTTTCATGTTTTTAGGGTTTTCATCTTTTTAAGGGGATTTAAGGGTTTTATGTGTTTTTATGATTTTTAGAATTTTTAGGTTTTCTTAGTATATTTTTTTCTTTTTATATTTACGGTTTATGGATTTTTAGGGTTTTTATTGGGTTTTAGAAGTTTTGTGGTAGAAAGGGTGTTTTAATATTTTTATAGTTCTTAGGTTTTTTTAGAGTTTTTAAGGGTTTCAGGGTTTCTTGAGGTTTTTAGGCTTTTTATGTTTTTTAGTATTTATAGGGTTTTTGGGTTTTATTGTTTTTTAGGGTTTTAGGATATTGGGGTTTTAATGGTTTTTAGAGTTTTTTAGTGTTTTATGGTTTTTATTAAATTTTTTGTTTTTTGGTGTCTATTGTGTTTTATATGATTTTTATCTTTTTTAGGAATTTTATGGATTTTTAGATATTTTAGGTTGTTTATAGTGTTTAGGGAAAGGAAGATGTGAGGGTTGAGCTATTCCCCCCCCCCCAAATTTATTAGAAAGAAAAAAAAGACACTGCAGACAAGGGAGGGGAGGGATCAAACGATCCACACCAAAAAACCCCTTACAACCCAAGATGCAAAGACCCCCCAAAAAAAGAAAGGTCAAAAAAGAAAAATGAAAAAAAACACAGAAAGCCAAGCAGCCACCGCCATCATCCAGTAAAAACCAGTATCCATAAGCTCACAAAATCCAGTATCCAGCACCTTCTCACCACGAATATCCACCACCAGCAGCATAGAACCATCAGCACCATAGTTATAAGTCTCACCTTCATCACTTCAGAGTGAAGCAACACCCCTTACCAAGCACCATGAGCAAAAATCATCTTCAAACCAATCAGCCTTCAGCAACCCATACCTAGTATCACACCCAGAAACAAAACCACAGCACCCAAAGGCAGAACAACATGCAGCGCCACTCAACAGAACCACCAGCTAGCATCCACATCGAATTACCACCACACTAGCAGCACAACAGAATAACATCGTCCAAATTTGTAGCCATAACACAACACTTAGCATGCCCTTCATCAACATATTGAGGGGAAACCCGCACCCATGCCCAGAATCCAACCGCCACACCCAAAGCAGCAGCCAACGCCACTCAACATAACCAAAATCCACCATCCGTAATGAATCACAACCAACCCAGCCACAGAAAAAAGGCGAAAATCTTGTATAGAAACCATAATTCAACCTAACTTAACGATCCCTTAAGAAACAACATGAATCAAATCCGAAAGAGAGAAAACAGAAAATCAAACCTGTATCTTCTACACAAAATGAAGCCAATCCAAACTCTTCTGCGCCTCCAGCAGCCCCTGAGAAGAACCAAAAGCCTCGCTTGGGCTTCTCACAAGCCACCTGAAACCGAGTAGCACAAGAAGCTGCATCACCATCTACATCTCCACCCACCACTTCCACTATAGCTGAACGTGAAGCCAGAAGAACCAAAAAATCTCCTTTGCGACTTAGATCAAGAAGCACGGGGCCGGGCGCAGAACCCTACCCGCCACCGCCAAGGAGTCACAAATCCAACCACGCCAACCAATCACCAAATCGAAGCTTGATCCCTCCCGGATCTGGAACCAGCCACCACGCCGGAAACCAAGAAGGTATCATCCATACCTGTTGGGTCATTCTGTCACACCATCGACGAGATCCAAGGAACCAAACACCATGGGAGTTGAAAATCCAAGACCGAGACTAGATCTGAAAAACAGATCTGAAATATTGGATAAACATGCCACTACCCAAGCGTCGGGACGCCCGACGCGCCCTTCTTCCTCCATCGCAAGACCAAAGGGGCCAACGCATCCTTAGTGGATTTTGAAATCTTTTTGTGATTTCGTGATTTTTTTTGTTTTTCAGTGTTTTAGGGGGGATATATATTTTTATATTTGTAGTGATATTTTAATTTTTTTTAGGTTTTTCTGGTTTTTCATGATTTTAGGATTTTTTTATTGTTTTTGGGCTGGTTTCTGGTTTATAGGTTTTTTAGGATTTTAAGGGTAAATAAGTTGAATTTAATAATTGTTAAGGTTTTATCAAATTTTAGGGTATTTTATGTATTTTAGGGGTTTTAGGGTCTTTTGGGGTTTCATGATTTTTAGAGTTTTTTATGAGTTTAAAGAGGTTTTATGTTAATTTAGTATTTTTGGGTTCTTTTTAGTGTTTTTAGTTTTTTATAGGTTTTTATTTTTTTATAGGGCATTATGTTTCTTCAGGAGTTTTATGCATAAATAGGGGTTTTTATGGTATTTGTGGGATCTGAGAAGTTTTATGGGTTTTATAGTTTTTAGGTTCTTTATAGGGTTTTTATGGTTTTTGAATGTTTTTATGTGTTTTTATGGTTTTTTAGTATTTTATGTGTTTTTAAGGTATTTTAAGGATATATGGTTCTTTAATGATTTTATGATTTTTAGGTTTATAGGTTTTTTATGGTTTTTGGGATTTTTCGTGTATTTTATGGTTTTTTTGTTTTTGGGTTTTCTAAGGATTTTATGGTCTTTCTGATTTTATGGGTATTATCTACTTTTTTGAGTCTTTAGGGGTGTAGGATTTTAAAATGTTGTATGGTTTTTAATATTTGATGTTTCTTTCATCCTTTTTAACGTTTTTTGGAATTTTATTCGGGGGGGGGGGGTAGGATTTTTCATTTTTAAGTGTTTTAGGGAGTTTTATGGGTTTTGGGTCTTTTTGGGTTATTTTACATTTATAGAGATTTTGGATTTTTAGGTGTTTAAATGGTTTTTATGTTTTCTAAGGGATTTAGTGGTTTAATGGTTTTAAATATTTTTTTTGGGGTTTTAATGGTTTTTAAGGGATTAGGGATTTTTAGGTTTTTATTATTTTTAGGGGTTTTTAACCTTTTCGGGTTTTTTGTGTTTTTTAGAATTTTTAGGATTTTTTGCGTTTTATGGTTTTTTGAGGTTTAGTGTTTTATAGTTTATATGGGGTTTAATGGGGTTTTAGGGGTTTTATGGTATTTTATAGTTTTGAGTGTTTTAGGGGGTGTTTGGGTTTTTAGGTGTTTTTAAGGTTTTTAAAGACTTTTTGTGTCTTTTTGGGTTTTTATGGTCTATAGGGTTTTTTATAGTTTTTAGAGTCATTAATAATTATTATGATTTTTATTGACTTCATAGGTTTTTTATGTTTTTTATGTTTTTTATGGTTTTTATGGTTTTCTTGTTCCTTTAGTGACTTATGTGGTTTTAGGGACTTGTAAGGTTTTTTGTTTTTAAAGGGTATTTTATGGATTTTAGAGGTTTTAGGGTTTTAGAGTTTTAATTTTTTATTGTGTTTGGGTAACTTTTTGGGTTTTAATATATTTATGGGTTTATGGTCCTTTAAGGTTGTGTTGGTTCTTTTAGTGGTTTCTTGGTTTTTAGGGTCCCTTAGGGTCTTTGAGAATTTTTTAGGGTTTTATAGTATATTAGTATTTTTAGAATCTTTTAGGGAATTTTTATGGGTTTTGGATGTTTGATGGTCCTTTTGGGGTTTTATGGGTTTTATGGTTTTATTATGATTTTTTTGGTCCTTTATGGGTTTTAGGGTCCTTTAGGGGTTTTAGGATTTTAATGGTCCTTTTGGGGTTTTAAGGTTTGTTAGTGCCCTTTATGGGATTTAGGGTTTTTAGGGTCTTTGGGGATTTTAGGTTTTTAGGTCCCTTTAAGATTTTTTTGATAATTTTAGTGTCTTTCAGGGGTTTTATGGTATTTTGGTATTTTATGCTATTTTAGGAAGTTTAGTGTCTTTAAGATATTTTTAGGGGTTTTTTAGGGTTTTATTGTCTTTGGGGGGGAGGTTAGGATTTGAGGGTGTTTTGGGGTTACAAGGGGTTTTTATGTTCTTTTTTGGGTGGTTAATGGTTTTAATGGAATTTGGGGGTTTGTTGTGGTTTTTATGGTTTTTATGGTATTTATGATTTTTTGGGTTTTAGGGTTTTTAGGTTTTTAGAGTTTTTAGGTGTTTTAAGGTTTTAGGGGTTTTAATGTTTTTAGGGGTTTTAAGGTCCTTCTGGTTTTTATCATTTTTAAGATCATTAGTGATTTTACGGTTTTTAGTGTTTTTAAGGTTTTTTAGGGTTTTTAGAGGTTTTATGGGTTTATGGGTTTTTAAGGGTTTATAGAGTTTAAAGGGTTTAAAGGATTTTTTTGGGGGTTTATGGATTTTAAGGACATCAGTCTTTCTTTAGATTTTTATTGTTTTTTGGGGTTTTAGTTTTTTTAATAGTTTTTGGGTGTTTCAGGGGTCTTAGATTTTTATATAGGTTTTTAATTTATTTTATGATTTTTGGAGTGTCTAGGAGGTTTTACTGTTTTTAGAGATTTTAGGGGTTTTAGGGTTTTCTTGGGTGGGTGGGGAGGGGGGGGGGGGGGGGTTTGGGTTTTTAATATTTTTAAGGGATTTTTGGTTTTTTACTGTTTTTAGGATTTTAGGGCTTTAAAAGGGTTTTTAGGGATTAAGATTTTTTAAGGGTTTTCAATTCTATTAGGGTTTTTTTAGTTTTAAAGGGTTTTTAGTGTCATTCAGGGTTTTTTGGGATTTCTAGGCGGTTTATGGTATTTTAGGTGTTATAGGGTCTTTTTGGGATTTTAGGGGTTTTAATTGTCTTTTAGTGGTTTTAGGGGTTTTTTGGTTTTTTGTTTTTAAGTGGTTTTAGCGTTTTTATTTTTTGGTGGTTTTAGGTTCTTTGGGTGTTTTAGGGATTCTTATTGTTTTTAGGGTTGGGGGGGGGGTTATTTTTTTAGGGTTGTAAGGGTTTCTGGTTTTTATGGGTTTTAGGGTATCTTAGGGGTTTTTACGGTTGTTTATGGGTTTAGTGTTTTAGGGTTTTTAGGGGTTTCAGTGTTTGTAGGGTTTTTGTGGTTTTTAGTTTTTTTATGTCTTTTTGGTTTTTTAAGTGTTATTAGGTTTATAGGTTTTAGGGTTTTTCGTGTTTTAGGGTTTTTAGGGTTATTATATTATTTTGGGTGTTAGGTGTTTCAATGTTTTTATGGATTTTATAGTTTTTTGGTATGTTTAGTGATTTTTAGGGATTTTAGGGGTTTTATAGATTTTCAATATTTTTTATTGGGGTTTTGGGTATTTTGGGTTTTTATGGTTTTTAGATTTATTAATTCCTTTTAGGTTTTTAAAATAGATTTAGCGATTTTCAAGGGTTTTTTGCGTTCTTATGTATTTTTAGGGTCTTTAGAGAACATCCTTGATTTTTAGGGGGTTTAATGATTTTAGGTATTTTAAGGTGTTACTAGGTATTTTTGGAGTTTATAATATTTTTAAGGGTCTTTAGGGGTCTTAATGTTTTTAGGGTTTTAGTGTTTATTTGGGTTTTTTGGGGTTTTAGTTTTTTCCATGTTATTATTGGTTTTTATGGTTCTAAGTGGTTTTAAGGGATTTAATGTTTTTAGGGTTTGAAGGGTTTTAGGGTTGTAGGGTTTTTAGTTGTTTAAAGTGTTTTTAGTGTTTTAGTGTTTTTAGGGTCTGCAATTTTAAGGGGTTTTTGGGGTTTTTATGTTTTTAGGGTATTTCAGGGTTTTTATTGTTTTATTATTTTGGTGGGTTTTTAAGGTTTTTTGGGGTTTTTTGGGTTTTAAGGGGTTTTATGTTATTTTTTTTAAGTGTTTTTAGGGCATTTAATGTGTTTTAAAATTTTTTTAGGATTTTTTGATTTTTAGGAATTTTTATGGGTTTTGGAGGTCATTAAGATTTTTAGGGATTTACGGTTTAGGGGTTAATATATTTCTCAGTATATATTAATGGGGTTATAGGATTATTTGGGTTTTTTACGAGCTTTTATAGTTTTTATGGTTTTTAGGGTTTCTAGTGTTTTTTATTATTTTCACAGTGGTTTTTCTGTTTTTAGGGGTTTTAAGGTTTTTTTGGTTTTTCAATAATTTTATATTTTTAATGTATTTTTAGGGGTTTTAGTGGATTTTAGTTTATTTATGATTTAGAAGAGGTTTTAAATATGTTTTACATTTTTTGGGGTTTATGAATGTTTTCAGATTTTTAGTCTCTTTAGGGTTTCATACAGATTTTAGGTTTTTCAAGGGGTTTTAAGGATTTTTTGGTTTTTAATAGTTTTTAGGGTTTTAGGTTTTTTACTATTTTTACTAGTTTTTTGAGCCTCTTAGGCTTTTATAATGTTATTAGGGACTTTTATGTTTTTATGGGCTTTCATGATTTTGAGGAATTTTTTGATTATTTTATAACCTGTTTGGGTTTCTAAGCTCATTTAGGTGTTTTTTGGTACTTGTGTTTTTTTTGTATTTTTAGGGTTTTGTTGGTTTTTTGGGTTTTAGGGTTATTATAAATTTTACTGGGTTTAAATGTTTTTTTGGGTTTTATGGGTTTTAGGAGTTTTAGTGGTTTTAAGAGGTTTTTGCAGTTGTTATGGTTTGGAGGGTCTTTAGTGTTTTAGTGTTTCAGTGTTTTATGGTTTTATGGGGTTTTATTGTTTTTTGGGGAGTTATATTATTTTTATGGTTTTTGGGATTTTGGTTTTTTAGGGTTTTTAGTGGTTTTAGTTTTTTTTTGTTATTTCAGGTTTTTAGGTTTCTAGGTTCTTTCTTGTTTTAGGGAATTCTTAGTGTTTGTGATTTTAGAGGTTTTTAGAGTTTTTAGAGTTTTAGGATGTTTTCATTTTATAGAGGGCATAAGGATTTCAAAGGGTTTTATGATTTTTTCCGATATAAGGTAGACTTAGGTGTTTATAGATTTTTAGTGTTTTTAGGTTTTTATTTGTTTTTTAGGGTATTTAGATTTTTTTGGGTTTTAGGGGTTTTAATGTTTCAGGGGTCTGTAGGAATTTTTACATGTTTTAGGTGTTTTAGGGTTTTTATGATTTTTAGGAGTGATTTAGGTATTTACAAGTTTTTAGGGTTTTTAGGGTCATATAGGGTTTTTTGTTGTCCTTTAGGGTTTTTAGTGACTTTGGGTTTTTAGGGTATATTAGTGTCTTTTAAGGGTTTTTAGGGTGTTAGAGACTTTAAAATTTTAGGGTATTTTATGGTTTTTGAGAGGTATTTAGGATTTTGTAGTCTTTTAGGGTTATTAGGGTCTTTTAGGGTTTTTGAATTTTACGATTATTGGTGGGGGTTGTATTATTAAGGTATTTTTTTGGTATTTTTGGGTTTTATGGCCCTTTAAGAGTTATATGGGTTTTAGTTTCTTTTATGATTTTTAGGGGTTTTAGTGGTTTTTAGGGTTTTTATGGTTTTAGGGGGTTTAAAATCGTTTTTAGCATTTTTAGCATTTTTGGTTTAATAGGGTTATAACGGACCTTTAGGGGTTTTAGTGCTTTAGGGTTTTAGGGTCGTTATGGTATTTAGTGTTTTTAGGGTTTTAATGGTTTTTGGTTTTATTTAGGAGTTACATATTTTTAGTGTTTTTAGGGTTCTAATGGCTATTAGCGTATTTCAGGTTATTATAGTTTTTAGGGTCTTAGGTTTTTTAAATGTTTTTAGGGCATTATTATTATTTTGTTTCTTTTTGGGTTTTATGGTGTTGTCATATTTTTACGGGTTTTGGTGTTTCTATTGTTTTTTGGGGATTTTTGGGCTGTTTGGCATTCATTAGGGTTTTATGGGGTTTATGGGGTTTTAGGCGTTTTAAATGATTTGTAGGGTTTTTAGGATTTTCAAGGATTCTGGGGGTATTGTTATTTTTTTTGGGTTTTTAGTGTTTTAGGTATATTTTAATGTTTTAAATAGTTTTTAGGGTCTCATAGTGTTTCTTTAGGATTTAAGGATTTTCAGAGTTTTTATGGGTTTTTTGGTTTGTTAATGTTTTTTTAGTTTTTAGGGGTATTAGGTTTTTTTGGGGGTTTAAGGTATTTTTCGGTTTTGGGGTGTTTTTATTATTTTTTATGTTCTTTTTGTCTTTTAGTGACCATTCATATTTTCTTTGAGTTTTGGTCCATATTAGGGTTTTAATAATTTTAATGGGTTTTTGGTATTTTTAGCATTTTTATTTGGTTTTGAGTGTTTTGGGGTTTTTATGTATTTTTAGGGTTTTTATGGATTTTTTTGGGATTTAAGGTTTTTAGGAATTTTTATGGGTTTAGGGTTTCATGTAATTAAAAGGTGTTTAATGGGATTTCATTGTATTTTAGGTTTTTTTTGGGTTTGAGGGTTTGAGGGCATTTTCTGCTACTTTTTGGGTTTTTAGGGTTTTATGTGTTTTAGTCTTTTTTGGTTTCCTAGGGTTTTAATAGTTTTTAGGGGGTTATAGTGTGTTTTTTTGTTTGAATCGATTTTAAAAGTTTTATGGGTTTAGGGGTTTTTAGTCTTCTTTGGGGTTTTAGGGATTTTCTATTTTTGGGGGGTTTGGGGTTTTTAACAGTTTTTAATGTTTTTAGGGTTTTTTTTATTATTTTAGGGGTTTATGGTTTTTGTTTTATTTAGGATTTTAAGGTGTTTAAGGGGTGTAAAGGGTATTTATGGTTTTTATGAAGAGTTTTTTTGGCATTTTGGGGTTTTAGGGTTATTAGAGTGTTTTTGTGGTTTTATCGGGTTTCAATGTCTTTTAGGGTTTTAGTGTCTTTTAGTGTGTTAAAGGGTTTTTGGAGTTTTGTTGGGCTGTTTATATTTTTTAATGATTTTTTGGATTCAGGGGTTTTTAAATGTTTTTACAGGATTTTAGGTTTTTGATGGTTTTTTTTTATTTTAAAGTTCATTAGTATTTTTAGGGGTTTAGTATTTTTAGGTATTTTTAGGTTTTTAAGGGTTTTAGGGTATTTTAGGGGTGTTAGGATTTTATAGGGTTTTTTTAGGTCATTTAATATTTTTAGCATCTTGGATGAGTTTTGAGGTTTTGTAGGATTTTTATTTTATTTTAGGGTTCTTGGGGATTTTTGGATTTTAACGTTTTTAGGTGTTATAGGTACATGTATGGTTTTTAGGGGGGGTTAGGGGTTCTTTGGGGTTTTAGGATTTTTTATGGGGTTTTATGGTTTTTATAGTATTTTAGGGTTTTAGTTTTTTTTATTTTCTTTTGGGGATTTTAGGGGTTTTAAGATTGTTTAAGGTGTTTAGTATCATTTGTTGTTTTTAAGGTTTTCAGTGACTTTTAGGGTCTCTTAAGGGTTTTGGGTTTTTAGTGGATTTTTCATATTTTTAGGATGGATAAGGTTTTTAAGTTTCTTTAGAGGGTTTTAGGATTTTACGTGTCCTTTAGGGTTTCTATTATTTTTAGAGTCTTTTAGGGTCTTTTTGGGTTTTAAGATCATTTAGTGATTTTAGGGATTTTAGAGTCTTTGAATATTTTTAAGGAATTTTATTGTCATTTATGTTATTTTGATGTTTTAACTATATTTTAGTGAATTTAATGGATTTAGGGTTTTTTTTGGGTATTTTGGGTTTTTTGGTACATTTAGGGATTTCCATGATTTTTAGGGTATTCTAAACTGATTATGCTTTATATGGTCTTTTAGAAGATTTAGGGTCTTTTCGGTTTTTCAGCATCTTTTAGGGTTTTTTTGTTTTTCTAGGGTGTTTAGGGTTTTTAAATGTTTCTTCGTGTTTTAGGTTACTACGGGTTTTAGGGTTTTTAGGGGTTTTAATGTTTTTTTGTTTTTTAGAGATTTTTCAGTTATTAGGGGTTTTAGGGTTATAGAATTTTAATGGTCTATTAGGGGGTTTTAAGGTTTTAGTGTTTTTTGGATATTATTTTTTTTAGTGTTTTTACGGTTTGTAATGTATTTTTAAGGGGTTTACGCTTTTTTTTATAGGGGTTTAATTGTTTTTAGTGTTTTATGGGTTTAAAGGGTTTTTACAATTTGTTAGGGTTTTATGGTTATTATGAATCCTCAGGTTTTTAAAGGCTTTTATTGTTTTCTTAGGGTTATTAGGTTTTTTAGGGTTTTATGGTTTTTAGGATTTGATTGGTTTTTAGTGATTTTAGGGGCTTTAGGGGTTTTCCTTGTTTTTGGTAATTTTAATTGTTTTAGGGTTTTAAGGTATTTTGTATTTTTAGTGATTTGAAGGTTTTTATGATCATTATTAATTTAGGGGATTTAGGGTTTTGTAGGGTTTTAGGGTAAATGGGTTTTTAAAAGTTTTTTAGTGTTTTCATAGTTTTATTTATATTTAATTTTTTACTATTTTTTAAGGTTTTAGAGTTTTTTAGGGTTTTGGGGTTTTTATGTTTTTTTAGATTTTTCGGTTTTTTTTGGGTTTTCGTAAGGGGTTTACGGGTTTGTAGTGTTTTATTATCTATTTTTTGGGTATTTAGGGGGTTTCTTGTGTTTTTAGTTTTTTAGGTTGGCTTTGTGTGTGTAATGTTTTTACGGATTTTTAGTTTTTATGTTTTTCAAAAAAAATTAGGAGTGGTGGGGGTTTCAAGGTTTTTAGGGTTTTTTCTTCAATTATTTGGCTTGTTAGTATATTTTACATGTTCTATGGTTTTTTCATATTTTTTCGGGTTTTTTTATTTTTTAATCTTTTTAATTTTTTTAGGGGATTTACTTTTTTTATGGTTTATATTGTATTTTTTGGGTTTTAGGTATTTTAAAGTATTTTAGATATTTCTAGGTGGTTTTATTGTATTTTAGATTTTTTTTTATTTTTAAGGTTTTTAGGGTTTTCTAGGGTTTTGGGAATTTTTATGGTGTTTAGAATTTTAAATATTTTTAGTGTTTTGAGGTATTTATTTATTTTTTGGTTTTCTTAAAAATTATATGCATATTTAGTTTTTTTGGTGTCTAGGGTTATTTTAGGGTTTTTAGTGTTTGGTGGGTTTTTAGTGGTTTCAGTGTCTTTTTGTGTTGTTTAGGGTTTTAATTGTTTTTTGGTGGTTTTAAGGGGTTTATGGTCTTTTTGGTGTTTTCGGTGATTCTTATGGTCTTTAGTGTTTTTTTTGATTTCTTGTTTGTTTAGTGGTTTCTATGGATTTTTTTGAGTTTTTAGCATTTTCGGGTTTTTAAGTTTTTATGGTTTTTATTTTTATAGGGGATTTACGAGGTTTTATGTTTTTTAGTGTCTTATGGTTTGTTATGGGAATTAGGGGTTTCTAGATTTTTTAGGTTTTTTAGATTTTTGAGGGTTTTTAGGGGTGCTTAGGGATTATGGTGTTTTTATGGTTTTTATTGGTGTTTATGGTTTTAGGGGTTTTCATGTTTTTAGGTGTTTTGGGTTGTATTATTATTTTTAGGGTTTTCATTTTTAGGGGTCTAGGGGGTTTAGGGTTTGGTGGGGTATTAAGGTTTTTTTGGGTTTTCAGTGTTTTTTCGTTTTTTAGATTTTTTGGGGTTTTAGGATTTTTAGGGATTTAAGATATTAGTGCCTTTTAGTGTTCTTAATGTTTTTAGGTTTATAGTATTTTATGGTATTTATGGTTTATGGTTTTTGGTATTTTAGTGGTTTTTGGGGATTAATGGTTTTTAGTGTTTTTAGGGCTTTTAGGGGCTCTAGGTCGTTTACGGTTTTATGGTTTTCATGTCCTTAAGGGATTTTAGAGTTTATTATGGTTTTAGGGTCTTTTATTATTTTGGGGGGTTTAAGGACATTCAGTATTTTGTTAGGTTATCAGGGTCATTTAGGATTAGGGTTCTTTTACTAAATTTTTAGGGGTTCTAAGTGTCATTTAGGGTTTTAGGGTCTTTACGGTGTTTTTGCGATTTTAAGGGTTTATGAGTTTTTAGTGTTTTTTGCTTTTTGTGTCTTTAAATTTTTTTAGTGGTTTTAGTGTCTTGATGGGTTTTTAGGTACCTTTTGGGTTTTCAGGATTTTTAGGCCCTTTATGGTTTGTTGGAGTGTGTGGGGGGGGGGGGGGGTTTATGATTTTAGAGATTTTATGGTTATTAGGGGTTTTAATTGTTTTTAGGGTTTCTGATTTTTTTTGTTTTAATAGGTTTTTATGGTTTTATAGGGGTTTAGAGTGTTTTTATGGATTTTTGTGTTTTTATGGTGTTTAAGGCTATAATGGTTGTTATGATATTTTAGGGTTTTTATGATCTTTATGGGTATTTAGATTTTTTTTAATTTCTTTAGGTTTTTTAGTGTTTTTAGTTGTTTCAGAATATTTGGGGGTTTTTGTTTCATTTAAGGTATTTAGGTATCTTTTTATTTTAGAAGGGTTTTGGGGGATTAAGTTTATTTAGGGTTTTTGGATTTTTTGGAGATTTTAGGGTATTTTATATTATTTTATTTTTTTAATAGTTTTGAGGTACATTGATGAGTTTTTGGGTTTCTAGGACCCTTCATGGGTTTTAGTGTTTTTTAGGGTTTTTAAGGGGTTTTGGGTATCTTAGAGTTTTTAGGCCCTGTAGAGCCCTTGACGGTTTTTATCGTGTTTTAGGGTCTTTTAGGGGTTTTTATTTCTTTATAGTCTTTTTGTGTTTTATGGTATTTAATGTCATTTCAGGGTTTTTTATATGGGTTTTATGGCCAATTAGTGTTTTACTGGTTTTATGGTCTTATTGAGATTTCTGGGGTTTTAGGGGTTTTAAGTATTTTTTACGGTATGCTGGTGTATTTATGGTTTTAGGATATTTTAGTGATATTTAGGGGCTTTAGTTTATAATTAGGGGTTTTTTGGGTTTTTTTGGGTTTTATTGATTTTAGGGTCTTTAGGGTTTTTAGGGTTGTGGTTTGTAGACATGATGAAATGTGTTCCATGCACTTCTCCAAATAATTGAAGAGGTTAACCTCACAAAGACACCAAATGATAATTTCTAGAAAAATACATCTCTTCGGAGGAAGGAGAAAATTTGATTTCCATGTGGCGCGACCCAAAACGTAATCAATGGGGGTGGAAAATTTTGTAGTAAGACTGTCCATTTTTCATGAGGGGTCAATTGTTTTAGTGAAGGCATCAGCCCGAAGGTCCAGGAGTGATTCCCGGTAGTGATCTTGAGTAGGGTTGTGTGGGCATGGATTGTGGTATTGAGAATTTTGTTTTCCAACGTGGTTTTACTCGCCCCCATATGCGGTACACATGTGCATACCACTTAGGCAGAAAACAACTAGCGCGAGTCCTTCCCATATAGCCCAATGCACAACAACTATGCCGCAAACCTACACTGAGGACATACATTGGGTATCTACATGGAAATGTAATTTATACACCCATATGTGTAAGAGATATCCCATGGACCTATGCTAATGACCTACGCCGAAATCTTCCTTTCAATTATCCCCCCTAATTTCTTATACATATAACCCTCGGAATCCCCATTTAAACAACTGGAAAAGTCAGAAGAACTCTCAAATATCTCATTGCATAGATCATTTTCCTAGGTCCCCCAAATTTTCATTTGTAGCTCTCTAAAACATCAGAGAAGAGATAATTGAATGTGATAAACAAGATCAATGTCCCTTCAGGGTCTAAAATACAAGATACTTGTTTGAGGACCCTCATTATATAAGAATAAGTCTCTTAATTATGGTCCTTACCTTATGAAAAGTCATGCACAATATTTTTCCTAGTACATAAAGGACTCCTAGGGTACTTATGTTAAAAACCTCACCCAAGTGTTTTTTTCCCGACAGTCCATTTCCCAAGGAATATAAAGCTTTAAAAGGCCTTCCCATCATGTATTAATCATTTTTTATTTCTTCCTAGGAACTGAATGGAATACCTACACAACATACCTATGCAACATACCTATGCGGAATTCCTACACGGACCACCTATGCAGGCTATCATTTAACACCATTTTTAATCCACCCATGGAAGGGATTCTACTTCTTTGGATCCTTTGTCTGATAGGGACCAATTTGGTACCACAATCAGTACCTTTTGATTTATCAGACTTTTGGGAGAGGCACATAAGCATGTCTCCTATTTTGATTTGGATATCAATGGTCATTGGTTTTTCACACTTGTCCTACCAAAGGGTAAATATCCATAGGGTGTCTGTGGATTTGGATATATTTGGTAACATATACCGCTACCCTATAGAAAATATTGAGGAGTTCTCGGTCATGTATTCTATGGATCAAACTATGTCTTCCCCCTCTAATATTTAATATACAAAGGCTCTGATCCCTAGTAGAATGATTGAGGATCACCCTTTCTTTTCCCTTCCATAGGGAATGATATCCTCATCGCACTGCATGAACCATTCACAGGAATCCCTCATAGAATAATCCCCTATCATTTCAGGAAATATTTAATGACCTTAAACATCATTTCATAGAGAAAGCTTCATTTCTCCATTCCCTCAACCACCGTCACCCCGACTTATATAGCTGTAGGCCTAGCCTCTTCCACAAGTAGAGGAATAAAAGTGTGTTGTTCATTGAATCATTCACATATTCTTATTTCTCACACCAAGCATGAATCATGTGGACTTAGATATTTGTGATGATCATAAAAACCAAAAATCCACATGAATGAATGAACTATGAGAACAATGATTCCCACAATAATTGGGGTACATAGCAAGCCTTCACCTAGGGCCTGAACTCAATAGACATCCTCCCCAGGAGTCCAATCCTACTTCCATTATTTCGATCATCTTCCACAGGAATAGGCACCGAATTAAACAGCCCTAAATCTCCATGAGTTATGAAATCTCTCATGGACCCCGTTACATGGGATTCTTATTTAGGAGTAATCACTTACCCATTTTCTCTCAAATGTTCATACTCCCTTGTGAGACTTACCTAACAACGTGGGCTTTGATTACCATCCAATTGGGATACATAGGAAGCCTCCTATAGGTTGAAACCCAACACTCCAAATCTACCCTATATTCTCTAGGACACATTCCCATCAATGTATATTCTAAATTGGAAACTCATATTCCTTCAAAGTTATTTAGGCTACTTCAAAAAAATTCCCACACCAAGATTTGACATGGAACCTCCTACCAAGATTCCCTTACCACATGACATTAAACTATTTGGGTTTGTAATTATCACACGACCTTAAAAGGATTGATGTGTCCCATTAAGTGGCACAAACTATGAGGGTTCTGATTCCTTTCATTAGGATACCTAGGTATCCCATCTAGGGGTATGATCCCAACATCAAAACAAATTTCATCTCCTTGGATGATGATAAACTCTAAAGAAAAGTTCCTTCTCCCTAGATGTGGATAAATTCTAGAGTGACATTCTTCTACCTTGATGAACATAAATTCTAGACTGCCCCACTGAGTGGCTTAAAACCTTGAATCATTGTAACAATAGATAAAGAATCTCTATGTAGTATATAATAAGATACTATCGATGGAGAACCTTGAATAAATATAGATATCTACATTGAGGAATAACGTTGAATACATATAGATGATTATGAATCTGACACATGCTAAATAATTGATTGAAAATTTCAAGGTTAGCATACATTATGCTTGATAAATTTATAAGGATTCACCAACATATCTTAAATATATATTTGGGTCCTCGAAGTAGGTAATAATCCCCCCCAAAATAGAGTGATGATTCCGAACTCCCATCCTCCTAACCAATATGAGTTCTCAAGTACAATAGGTAAAAAAACCCAAAAAACACTTACCTTTGGGGGGTTTTTGGGTGTTTTAGGATTTTTATTATTTTTAAGGGTTTTATGGGTTTACTATCCTTTATGAGTTTTATGGTTTTTAGGGATTTTTAGGGTTTTGTGGTTTTAGTGCCTTTAAGGATATTTAAGGTCATTAAATTTGTTTTATGATTTTAGAGTATTTTATGGGGTTGTGTTATTTGATGGTATTTTAAGGTTTTTATATATTTTTAGTGTATTATAGGGTGGTTTAGTGTTTTTAGATACTTTTAGGGTGTTTAGCGGTTTTTAGGGTCTTTTAGATATTTTTGTATTTTTATGGTCTCTTGAGGATTTATTGGGTTTTAGGGTATTTTATGGTTGTTGGGGTTTTTATGTTTCTATGGGTTTTAGGGGTCTCTAGTCATTTCGGTGCTTAAGGGGTTTTTAATTGGTTTTTCATTTATTTTGTTTTGGATTTTACGGTTTTTTATGATTTTTAGGGGTTTTAGTACCTTTTTAGGGGTTTCAGGATTTTATGGGATTTTAGGGGGGTTTATAATTTTTAGTTTTTTTTTGGTGTTTTTTGTTCCCATAGGGTTTTTTATCTTTTCTGTTTTTTTATTTAAGGATTTTTAGGGGTTTTATTCATTTTTAGTGTTTCAGTGGTTTTTAGGTTTTTAGGTTTTTTTGTTAATTTTATGTTTTAAGGGCTTGTATTGTTTCCTAGTTTTTTTTAGTTTTTATGGATATTTATGGTTTGTATTTATTTTACCATTTTTAGGGTTTTTATTATTTTTATAGTTTTTTCAGTTTCTAAGGGTTTTCAGAGTTTTTTGATATTTTAGGGGTTTTATGGTTTTACATTTTTAGGGGTTTAGTATTTTTCAGCTATTTGGGTTTTATAGTGTTTTTAGGGGTTTTATAATTTAAAGGGTTTTATAATTTTTCTAGTTTAAAGGGGTTTTATGGATTTTTAGGGGTTTTGGGTTTTAGTTTTCTATGGTTTATAGGGTTTTCTGAGTGTTTTGTTATTTTATTTTAGTGTTTTAAACATTTTTAAGGATTTTTATTGTTTTTTGGGTTTTAATATTTTTATCATTTATAGAGTATATATGGTGGGGTGGGGGGGGGGGGTAGTGTTTTTTATGGATTTTAGATTTTATAGAGTTTTCTAGGGGGTTTTGGTTTTTTGAGATTTTTGGTAGTTTTTTCGGTGTCTATTTTTTAGGGTTTTATGTTTTGTTGTGTTTTTCAATTTTTAATAGTTTTTATGATTTCTAGGGTTTTTTATATTTTTATGTTCTTTTATTTATTAGGTCCATTTTAGGATTTTTAGGTTTTTTAAGGTTTTCTGTTTTTTAGGGTCTGTTATGTTTTGTAGGGAATTTAGAGTCTTTTAGGGTTTTGTTAGTGTTTTTAGGGATTTTTTTGTTTCTTATTATTTTATGGTTTTTATGTATTTTGATGGTTTTATAGAGTTTTTTATGGTTTTAGGGGTAGTTAAGTGTTTTATTGTTTTTAGGGGTTTTAGATTTTTGAGGGTTTATTTAATTTTTAGTTTTTTTAGGAATTAATTTATTTTAGGGATTTATCTTTTTATGGAATTTTAAATAATTTTAGGGTTTTTAGTTTTCTTATGGCCTTTTTGGGTTTGAGGTTAGTTTGCAACATTTATTGGTTTTCAACATTATTTAGGGTTTTTAGAGTTTTATGATTTTTGTGGTTTTATATGGATTATTTTCAGTTTTAGGGGGGATAAATGGTTTTTAGGGGTTTAGGGGTTTTAGAGTTTTTATGTTTTTTTTTGTATTTTAGGGTTTAAATTTTTTAGAGTTTTTATGGATTTTAATGGTTTTTAGGGCCTATAGGGTTATTATAGTTTAAATGTTTTTTAGGGTTTTAGGGTTTTTGAGGAGTTTTTATGTGTTTTAATGGGCTTCATGGTTTGTTTTTTCTGTTTTAGGGTTTCTTTGGGTTTTTAGGGTTTTTGTGCGGGTATAGGGGGATTTTTTTTGTGTGTTTTTGGGTTTTATGGGTTTTCATATTTTTATTGGTTTAGATTTTTTTTGGGGTTTTAGGTGTTTGGTGGGGGTTAGGGTTTCTTGGGTTTTCTAGGGTTTCAGTGTTTCTAGGGTTTCTATTGTTTTTATTGTTTCAAGATTTTATGGGGTTTAAATTTTTTTTATATTGTTTTTTATATTTATGTTTTTTTGGGTTTTAGGATTTCATACGGTTTTATGGGTTTTAGGATACTATTCTTTCATATATTTATTATGGATGATGAGTTGTTTCAGGGTTTTTTCGTAGTTTTAAATTCCTTTAATGTTTTTTTATTTTTAGTGGTTTTTAGGGGTATTGTATATTTTGTTGTTGTTTTGGGGGTTTTTAGGGTCGTTCAGGGTTCATTACGGGTTTAAGGGTCTTTAAGGTATTTTGAGAGTTATAAAATGTTCTATACGTTTTTAGTTTTTTAGAGTATTTTAGTTTATTTGGACTTTAATATAATATTTGGGTTTTTTTATCCTTTAGGGTTTTAATTGTTTTTTGGTTATTTATGGTTTTCATGGTTTTTTAGCGGTTAGGGTTTTTATGTGTTTTTAGGGGTTTTTCGGTTTTTGGGTTAGCTGGGGTTTTTTTTATGGTTTTAGGTTTTTTAAGGTTTTTATGGGTTTTAAGGTCATTAAGGGGGGTTTAGGGTTTTTATTGTTTTAATATGTTTTAGGTTTTTAGGATATTTTAAGATATTTTATGGTTTTTAGAGCCATTTTTCCTTTTTTAGGGTTTTAGGATCTCTTATATTTTTTTATGTTTTTAGTGACTTTTAATGTTATTTTGGCGGTTTATTATATTTTATGGTTTTAATGTTTTTTAGGGGTTATTAGTTTCTTTATGGGTATTTTATGGTTTTATGTCAGTTTAGGGTTTTGTGGTATTATAATATCTTATGGTTTTGGGGGGTTTTCCATGGTTTTTTTGGGTTTTTGGTTTTTTATGGTTTTTATTTTATTTTAAGTTCATTTTGGGTTATTAGGGTTTTCAGGGTCCTTTTGAGATTTTAGGAAACATTATGGGTTTTAGGGTCATTTAGGGTTTTTTTGTGTTTTTTAGTCATTTAGTTTTTTACAGAATTTTAGGGGTTTTAAGGTTTTTAGGGTAATTAAAGGATTTTAATGTTTTTTGAGTTTTGTTATCATATTAGATGGTTTATTTGGTTTTAATAGTATTTTTATGGTCCTTATAGTTGTTAGGGCGTTTAGTTTTTTATGGGTTTTTGCATTTTTAGGGCCTTCTTGGGTATTTAATGTTTTTTATGTTTTTTGGTCTTTCATGGTTTTTAGGGGTTCATAGGAATTTTTTGGGTTTAAGGGGTTTACATGGGTTGGGGGCGGTTTGTGGTTTTATAGGTATTTTTAGGGGTTTTAGGGGTTTAATGGGTTTTTACGTGTTTTAATGGTTTTATAATATTTAAGGTATTTTTAGGGTTTTTTGGTATATTAGTTGTTTTAAGGTAATATCGTTTTTTTATTTATTTTTATTTTTTATTTTTCTAGGGTATATTGTGGTTTTTTTTGTTTATAGTGGTTTTATGGTTTTTTTATTTTTAGGGTTTTTATGATTTTAGTAATTTTATAAGGATTTAGGTTGTACAAAAGTTTTATGGATTTTTAGGGTTTTATAGGGGTTTTAGGACAATTTATAGTTTTCTAGAGTCCTTTAGGGTTATTATGGGTTTTAGTAGTTTTCAGGGTTTTAGGGGTTTTAGGGTTTTTAGGGTATTTTAATGGTGATTATGTTTTTAGAGGTTTAGGGTTTTCAGTGTTTTTATGGTTTTAGTGTCTTTAGGGTTGTTTAATTCTATTTATTTTTTTAGTATTTTAGGGGTTTTTATGGTTTTTATGGTTTTTTAGTATTTATGGTTTTTATGGTTTTTATGGTTTTGGAGTGCATTTGGGGTTTTTTTTAATTTTATAATTTTTCTAATGTTTTCAGGGTTTTTTAGTGATTGAATAGTGTTTTCAGTGGTTTCTAGGGGTTTTAGGGTTTTTAGGTTTTTCATGAGTTTATGAATTTCAGTGGGGTTTTGGTTTTTATGGATTTTGTGGGTTTTAGGGTTTTTAGGGGGTTTTATACTTTTAAGGGTTTTAGGGTTTTAGTGGTTTTCATTTTTTATGTTATTTAAGGTTTTTAGATTTTTTTGGGGGTTTTAGGGGGTTTAGAGTTATATATGTTTCTATAGTTTTTAGGGTGTTTTGGAATTTTTAGGTTTTGTGGTTTTTTTGGTTTTAGAAGTTAGGGGGTTAGGGGTTTTTGGTGTCTTTTTTAGGGTTAAAAGGTGTTTTTAGAGTTTTTATGGTTTTAAAAAAATTATAAATTTTTTGTGTTTTTTGTGTTTCTCTATAGGAAGAAATTAATTTCATAGGGATTTTAAATAAAATCACAAAACATTAAATGGAAAATTATTTCACTACCATTTTTGAGAAACCCATTACTATTTTTTATTTTTTATTTTTCATTTTTTTGTTTATTTTTATAGGAATTTTATAAAAACTTGATGAATTTCTGGTGATTTTTAAAATGATTTGGCTATATGAATGGAAAAATATTAAATGTTACATATTTTTTTATGATTTATTATTTATAATTATTAATGGTTTACTATTTATAATTTTAATTAATTATAATGTGTTAATTATTAAATATTTATAATTTTTTTCAGAAATTAAGTTAAATTTAAAATAATTCTTAGATAACATGAAAATGATACTTTAGTATCAAATGACCTTAAATATTAATTTGGGAGTCCATTTTAGCCCCAAAACAAGTCAAATTGGATCATATAAAATTAGATACAATGAAGTTATATAATAATTTGGTAATAATTAAAATATTAAAATTGATTAAGGTTTTAAGAGAGGTTGAAAATTGTAATTCAACATCAAACATCCATAACTTTTGATATTAGTGTCTATTTAGGATCTACCACATATGAAATAAAATTCTAGGATGAGATCCGTATCATGTAGATTGAAGGACCATGTCACTATTTTTTTCATTGTAAAAAATAACCTCAAATGCCTCTAAAAGTAATTGTTGGTTCAGATACAAAAATATTGGAATATTCGATGAGATTTTAGCTTCGTTTTAGACGACCTTCATATTCTTATTAGGTAGTATGTGATTTTCTTCTATGGAATTAAATTCTGATTGATTTGATGGTGTCGAAATTGTTGTGGTTTCCCCATTTTATGTATTTATATTATATTATATTATATTATATATATATAAGTATTTCTATGCTTTTATGTATCATTATTTAAAATTTATATATATTTATCAATATTTATTCAGAATTATATATAATTGTATCTATGTGTGGATATTGAATGGTATTTATGAATATTAGCCTGTATTAATATACATTTTTAAATATTTATACATATTAATTTTGATATATTTTTTTATCTTATATGGTTATATATATAGATATTTATATTTATTTATGTTTTTATATATTTCATTATTAATATAAATTTATATATGTGTGTGTGAATTTATATATATTTATTAAACATAAATGTGTGATTATATGTATTTATATAAATTTTGTTATATATATATATAGATATTTATATCAAATTATTATTCAATCATTTATTATTTATTTATTATATATTGATTTATTATTCATTTATTACATATTTATTTATTATTTGTTTTTTTGTTTTCTATTAATTATTTTTATTAATTATTTTGTTTATATTAATTTTCTATGTATTATTAGGTTTTTATTACTTATTATGATTATTTAATATTATATATATATAATTATAATAAATTATGTTTATTCACCTGGTGAATAACTTTATTTAGTGGTAATGTCTTTGCAAAATAACCAAGAGGTAAGGGGTTCAAATTTTATGGAACACATATATATGATCAATTTCTACATGGAACATATGGAATATGAATGCATTGAATATTCTTGGTAATAAACAATAAATAAACATTAATAACTAATTAATTATTAATTACTAATAATAATTTATATAAATAACCATCGCAAAATGATTCTCCTGGTTTTTTCAAAAAACCCCCATTAAATCATTTTCAATAGTTTTCAAAACCACTACAAAATGATCATCGACACATGATTTCGATGTGGTATCCCAAAATAGTTGTGAAATAATTTAGTAGTGGTTTAAACTGCCACTAAAAGCATAAATTGGTGTTGTTTTTATTGATTTTAGGGGATTTAGGGTTTTTAATTGTATTTTCAGAGTGTTTTGTTTTTTTTGGGTATTTAGTTTTTTAGGTTTTTTTTGTGGTTTTAGGGAATTTTTTTTAAGGTTTTGGGGTTCTTTTATGGGTTTTAGGTATTTTATTGTTTGTTTGTGTTTTATAGGGTTTTTGGGTGTTTTTTATTTTTTTCATATGTTTTATGGGGTTTATTGGGATTCATTTAATGTTTTTTAGGGTTTTTTAGGATCTATTAGGGTTGTAAGGATTTTTTGGGTTTTCAGGGGTTTTTAAAAATTTTAGGGGTTTAGGGTTACTTTTTAGGTTTTTAGTTTTTTCTAATGGTTTCTTGGGGTTTTTGAGGATTCTTGGATTTTCATAGGGTTTTTAGGGGTTTATTCATTTTAAGGACTTTAGTGATTTAATAGTTTTTAAAGTTTCTATCACTTTAATTTTATTAAGGTGTTTTATGATTTTTTACGGTTTTTAGGGTTTTTAGGATTTTACAGGTTCTATGAATTTTTAGGGTTTTTTGGGTTCTTTGAGATTTAAGGATTTTTGGTATTTTTAGGGTATTTAGTGTTTTTATGGTGTTAAGGTGGTTTTTGGGTTTTTATAGTTTTAATGTTTTTATGGTTTTTTATAGTTTTTGAGTATTTATGAGGTTTTATAGGGATTTTTTTGTGTCTTTTAGGATATTTAGGTTCTTTTAGGGGTTTTTAGTTTTTTGGATCATTAATGTTTTATAGATTTTAGGCACTAAAAAAATGAATTATACCAGTAGAAATTTATCATCAGATAATACTAAGATTGGTAAAAATGAGAAATTCCAACATTTATTAATTTTTATTTGTATTAATTTTAATTACAAACACTTTTTTACCCATGGGTATATCTTTTTATATTAATGGCTCAATACCAAAAAAAACTTTTATGCATAATAAAATACTTTTCTCTATCATAATAATACCAACATTTTTTTTCTGACACATGAATTAGTTATTAATAATAAATATTACCAACAATTCTTTTTTCATCAATAAAAACTGGTATAAAAATACCATCAATAAAAAAATAATTTTTTCAATACACAATCAAGGAAAACCAAATTATATATATATATATATATATATATATATTACACTAGATTCAATATCCATTTTTGGGGTTTTATTTAAAATATCTCTTTAATTGATTTTAATTTTCAGTTTTATTAAAATATCAATATAATATATTTTTCAATGTTGATCATTTAATAAATATTTAAATATTTTTTATAAAATAATTAATTTAAATCATTATGATTTTTGATATATTTTCATATATATTTACATACTCTAATTATAAATGATAATTTACTTTTTATATTTAAATTCGAAATAATTAATTATGTATAATTGAAATAAATTTAAAAAATAAATTATTTAAATTTAATATGGAGGGATTTTTTCTCTTTAATTGATGTATCCCTATATCAGGAATGGTTGTTCCCTTGACCCCTACTTCATCTCCAAGGGGATAGCTTCATTATAATGGATCGATTCATCTCTTCTCTAGGTAATTCATAAATAAATCAAACATTTCTTGAAGGTTCCATGGGTATTCAATGGAAATATATTAGTTTTTTTTGTGATTATTCAGCATCTAGTTTCTTCCCATTTTCAATATTTCCCTTCATGTTAGTGGTCTTGTTTATTTGGATTTAGTGACATCTATGGTGGCATCGAGTAATTATTGAGGTTGTTGTGGTGGATTATATTTGTAGCGATGAAACCTAGATGCATCTTGGTGTCCTGGTGTTTCTCAAAATTTTGTTACGGTACCTAAAAACAATGGATATTGGTGCACTGATGGTTTTGGTGTCATGGATCTAACCTATGTTCTATAGTAATATTTGGTTCATTTTATCATTAAAATTCTTTAAAGTGGGTCTGAGTTTGCACTCAAGATAATGGTTGTTCTACTAGATTGATTTTCAATGTGTTAAATTAGAGTTTAAGGGTATATGATTTTTATGAATCAGATTTCTTTAGTTCATTTTTTTTGTTTCTTGAGTTGAAAAAATTAACTTCATAGAATTTATGTTTTCTAAAAGAGGTTGTTTTAACTATAATATTATAATTATTGTTCATTGATTTATGATGTGGATAACGAGAAATTTTACAGTAATAGTGGATAGTTTGGGAATCTAGTGACCAGGTGTACTAAAATGCACACTTATATTTGTCTCTAAACAAGAGATAATTGTGTTTTATTGATTGGTTTTATCCTTGATGGGGAATCATAATTTATTCTATTAGTTTTCTATTTTTGTTTGGTATGGTTCCCTCTGAACCAAAAAGAATCCTTTTATGAAAAATAAAAAATCAAATTAGATTCCATATGTGGTTCTCTCTCAGTGGAATTTTCTGAATCATCATATATGAATTATTGTGTATTTATCACATATTTTTAACATCATTAGTCTATGGTGTATTTCTTCAACAATAATATCATTTATTTTTTTAGGTCAAAATCATCACATTGTGGTGACCCTACTTAAATAATAATTGTCTTATTTTTTTCTTCATCAAATAGGACACGGTGACATTCTTTAAATTCGCATAGCTCATTTTATTTCTATTTTATTTGGTAGATGTTCACCTTTATCAGGAAGGAAGATATTATTAATGCAACAGTTTCGGTTTGGTTACCTTGTCTCCCTCTTCCATTTCAAGACTTCGTATGGCTATGACTCATGGAGAATCTGTTCATGAATTTTTTTTATCTCTATCTTTGTAATAACTCCCAAAAAAAATCCAACTCTTTCAAGAATTTGTTTCAAATTTAATATTTATAATCTACCTCATGTGTTTATTTGGAAGTGAGTTTTATGTTTTATATTTTTCATTGATGTAAAATACACTTTTTTCAGTTTATTTTTTTTATTCTAGGCTAATTATTAATCTCACATAGAAGTCTACAAAAACCATTATTTTCTTAATGTTTTAAAATTTTATAAATTTGGATTGAAAATCCATGATGATAAAAAAATACTATCAAACATTTCTTTATTTTGTTTTAGTTTTTTCACATGCCTTATCAAAATGATATTTCTTTATCATGTTTATGATATATTTATGATTATTAATATTATCTTTAGTTTTGTGTTTCAGGACCATTGATAGGATATATTGAGGTTCCTCATGTTTTCATATCATTACAATTCAACATTGAACATACCACTAAGAGACACATGTTATTTCAATGTTTTCCAAATTATTTATTATTTTTTATATGTAGTTTTAAAATTCATTTTATTTTTTAAGTAGTTATGTTTAATTGACTAAACTAGTTAGGGGGTTTTATAAAATAGGACGTGATGGTGGGTGTATATCTTATGTGGTATTTTTTATTATTTTTGGACATATGCATGTTATATAGTTTTACAAAAATGACCCATGTTGAACTCTAGGATCATGTGGGTAACTTATAGGACTTCCTTTTGACTATAAGTTTCATTATTGACTATAACTAAAAGATCATGTAAAAACTCACATACCTTCCATTTGAGCCGTTATAGAACCATTTTTTGAATACATTCCATAATTAGGGGATGATACAGTTTTTAGTAATTTTATTTTCACAAAACCAATTTTTAACTATTATCATTGTTATTAGAACACTTGAAAAAGATAAAGAATAAAAACTTGTTTTCAAATCCTTACTAATTTTCTATGTTTAATAGAAGGAGATCTTGACATTTACCTATCAAGTATTAACTAAATTAGATCACTTTATTTTGGAAAAAATAATTGAAATCATGGAATGTTATAATTGTAATGGTGGTAGTGGATTAGTGTGGGTTTCATAGGGTATTGATTTTTTTAACTTGGTTTTCTATATGTTCCATGTTCCTTCTAATGTTATTTCTTTATTAGTATTATCAATACTATTCAGGACCTTTCATTTTAATTGTTATGAATATTTATCTTATGTGATGATTTCTAATTTAGTAGTTTTATTAAATATTTAAGTATTTGAAAGTTTTCATGGATTTTAAAATAGTCATTTGTACATAATGTAGTAAACTGTTTTATTGTTTGCCTCTTAGTGGGTTCTAGAAAGGTAAAAATTTATTCACCCAGAATCAGCCAAAAAATAGAAATTTTAGGTTTGAAATTTGTTTTTTACATTTCAAAGTTATTCATATTTTATGTGATTTTTTTTTCAAACTGCATCCCCAGTGTTTTTCACGTGTATTTATCCACATATAGAACTCATTGAAGCTAATTGGGTAGAACAATTAATGTTCTAATATCATGTACAAAAGTATTAGTTTTTAAAGTAGTATCTTTATAATCATCCATGGATTCAATCATTAATGTTCTAAATCCTTTGGATCATGCATTTATTTATTCTTTGGAGAATATATTACATTGTTTCCTCCTAATTCATAGTATTAATGTCACTAAAATATTCCTATTTCTATTTAAATAAAATGATAGTGATGCTGCTATAAATTCCACAATTAGGTAATTATTCTATGTATGTTTTCATAACACTATAATTATTTAAATTTACATAAAACAAAAAAATTTATATGACATGACACATCACACACATTTATTTGGATGCATATTCCTTTAGAAGTCATGTTATATTGGTAATGATCTTTATAAATTTTGGAATATAAAAAATCCTTCATTTTGTTAATATAAATATAATCACGTTCATTAAATGATAATTAAAAACAAGTAAAATAATAAATCATTATTTACATTGAGGGTTCAGGGTCTAAATGATTCAATGCAGTTAATGTTTTAATTCTAGGATGATGTAAAACTGAGAGCTAATGTCTATTTTCCATGACTATGAAGAAAAATGGCTAATCCAATCCATTAAAACCTTGTATATTCAAAATGGTCATGGTTTATATGATTTTTTGAAATAATTTAGATTAGTTGAGATTATTTAACTATGTTTTCACATTCAAATGACATGGTCAATAAAAAAATAAGGATATATATATTTGTGATCTCAATGTTTTCAAATTCAATTAAAAAGTTCAGTGAAAAAATTTAAATATATGTATTTTAGATTATATCTCTAATATTGTTGGCTGAATATTTATAGTTTGTTTAAAAATATTAATATTATAAGGGGTTTATGGTTTTGGCTGCATATTTATTTCTTTTAGGATGCATATTGAATGTTTCAAGTGTAAATAAAAATGACTATTTTTGTGGTTTATGTTAATTGAATGCATAAAAAAGTTTGAATCTGTGACAGTTGGTTAGTATTTGTATTAGATTAATTGTTATTTTGAAATTTTCATGAGTAAATAACAAATGAATTTGGGCATGTATATTGATTGTTTCAAGGATTAATTGTATTTGTTAGATGGTTGGTATTTGTTTAGGAGTCATATTAAACTCATTTTCTTGATAGAATTTATGTTTCATTAGACAAATTTGTTTGGTTTGTAGGTGGTTTTAGAGGTGTGTGTGTCTAGTTATATGATTCACATGTTACAAGAGTGTTATTTCATTCTTAATTTGGTTGGTTTTATGATAGGGGTGTGCTGCATTAACTCATTGGAATTTTTTCTATTCGAATGACTTTTCTTTGTTACACAATGTATTATTCACTTATTTTTAACATTTATTTTATTATTTACTTTAATTTATTTGGGTTTATTTAATTTTCACTAAATTTTATTTTTTTAACAAAGATTGAATTCATTAATCTATATTCAATTTATAATTAACTCATAGAGTAATTGCATAACCCATTCGAGCTTACCTGACCCATTTTTTTGTTTTCAGGATGGGTCCTCTAGGTATACAAAATGTTACCCAACATGACCTAACCCATCAGATACTTATTAGGTTGTGTCCAAAATCCACCCAAACACGACCCAACCAAACCCAAGGACACCCCTAATTAGGCGTGTCCCAATAATTTGGGACATTCCATTATTACTATGAGAGTTTTTCTTCTTATAAAAAGGTACATGATCTCTTATTTTATTTATAATGTTATCATTATCTTGTATCTATTTGAATTTTAATGCCTTGATTATTTCAAATAAGACTAATTTCCTTATAAAATAGTACTATTGTGGTGGAAATTTAGGGATGGTATGGTTAATTAAGACCACATACACATATTTATAGAGAATCATAGCATTATATTTTCACAGTGGGAATCATTATTTTCATATTACACATATTCCCTACATCAGTTTACATGTTTTATAAATTGTTGGTCTCACTCATTTTCTCTGTATCTTTTTGTCCCTTTAAATTATATAATAGAGAGTGTTATTTTAGAGTTGGTATGGTTGTTCTAAGGACCATACTTGTTTGAATGGTATAACTAAGAATGCATATTATTATATAATGTTTTTTAAATTTATATTCTTATGTTAATAATAAGAATTAAACATTTTTATCATTTCTATCACTACTCAGATAATTTTCAACCTGAATCCATTTATATATTATATAAACATGTTTATCTCATGTGATGTCAAATCAGGTTATCATGTGAAGTAGGAACTCACCATCATCAATATATTCAATTAGATCTCAATATAGACACATTCATATCACTAGTTCCATGTTAATTGACCCAATAAAATTCCAAACATATGGCCTGAAGGATTCATCATTTAATGGAAAATAGTTGGATCCATTTCCATTTGATCCAATTTTTCAAACCTATCCTTTGGATGTTTGATCTTGTCTATATAACAAAGTAAAAGTATGTACACTCTAAAATTCATATCACAGAAGCCTAATTCACTAGTAGTTATTACATGCAAGGCACGAAAAGGCCGCTCTTTTTGATACCTCTCTCTTTTAGTATTCTCTTCAAATAAATATTCAAAGATTAAATCAAAATCTGAATATTGCATTAGATCTTACTTGGAGGAAACATCATACCATATAATATCAGGAAATTTATCTCTTATTCCCTTTTATACATTGAACATGTCATAAGGTAACATGACACAATGTAAATAAAGGTTATTAACATATATAACTACATTAGGAAAATTCGATAGTATTGAAAACGTTTTTCTCACCATGTTATTTCCATCACTGCTTACTTAAGGTGTAAATGATATTTTGAGAATGTATAGTGTTTGAGATCTTTTTAAAATATTTTTAGAGAAATAATTTCTATATTTTAGTTAATTGTACTACAAATCCTTGATATTTCAATAGGGATGATGAAGAATGCTAATTCTATGAAAATCCTTTTTTATGCTCTCATTTATTTTAATTTTGGTTTCAATTCGTGTAGATATTTTACACTAATTTGTGGGTAAAGTTTGTGATTGGGTGTGGGGTATATATTTGATATGAAAGGTGTGGAATTGTAGTGACTTGATATTTCTCAACGGTATCAGATATGGATTGATTTAATTCTTCTAGTGGCTGATGTTGGGGTGATGAAGGAGATCTTTGGAATTAGGGAATTGAGAGTGACTTTTCCCCCATAGTGAAAAAAATATGGGTGTTGGAGGATTTAATTCAATAGACATATTGGAGGATTGTGACATACCGTTTTTTCATGTGGGTGGGGGGGGGGGGGGGGCGAGAATTGATGGATCCTTGGTTTTGGGGTTTTTATAAAACTTTTAGGTATCAAGAAACTTCAACTATTAATTGATTCATTATTTATTAAATTTCACTATTAATATAATTAATATTTTTCTTAAGTATGAAGTTGTGTGAAAATAATATTAGGTTTAATAATTAAAATAAGAGTATTATATATTATAGATCATTAAATAAAATATTGAGTTTTACTAAAAATAAATATTTATAGTTTTTAATTAAATGTATTTTATAAAAATATATTATATATTGCTAATATTGTTACTAATAGATAATAAAATTTCTTAAGAATCTATTGATAAAAACTGTAAACCACATATATATTATCTATTGGTATTGTTATAATTGTAATATAACTATTTTATCTATCTTAATAAATATTTATGAAAAAAAATTTACCAACAGTTTAGTGGAAGGGATGTATATGTTTTGAAAACATTTTACCAATAAAAAATGTACCTTTACTAAAATATATACCCATATTGGAAAAAGATAAATATTTTTTAATAAGGTTGTTTTTGGGTTTTAAGGGTATTTTATGGGTTTCCAAAAAATTTAGGGTCTTTTAGGAATTTTTTAATATTAGGTAGTGTTTTTAGGGTTTTTATGGTCTTATAGGGGTTTTTGGATTTTTAGGGGTTTTATGGTTTCTAAGGGTTTTATAGGTTTTATGGGGTTTCATGGTTTTTATGATTTTTAGAGTTTTTGGGATTTTAGGGGCTCTAAGAACACTTCATGGATTTTAGGGTTTTTATTTGTTTCTAAAAATATTCTAGGGGTTTTTGGTTTTTAGGTTTATTAGGGTTTTAGGGTTTTAAGGGGTGTGAGGTTTTTAGGGGTCTTGAGGGATTTTAATGGGTTTAGGGTTATTTTTTGGTTGTTATAGGTTTTAGGTTTTTTTGTATATTTTTTTTGTTTGTAGGGGATTTTTTTTGGGTTTTGGACGGTGTTACATTTTTTTTGTTCTTTTAAGGTATTTAGGGTTTCTGTGGTTTTACAAGGGTTTTAATGATTTCGGATCTATATATTTTTTATGTTTTATTAAGGTTTTAAATGTTTTTATGGTTTTTTATTTTTTAGTGTTTTTGGGTTTTTTTTAGTTTTTATGCGTTTTTTGATTTTTAGGTCTTTTTTATTTTGGTTTTTTGGGGATTTTAGAACATTTATAGATTTTAGGGGTTATAAGATATTTTAAGGGTTTCTTGAATTTTTATGGGGTTTCAGTTTTTTAGGAATATTTTAGGGATTTTCTTAGTTTTAATGTATTTTAGGGGTTTGTAGGGTTTTGGGGGGATGGGGGTTATGGGTTTTCATGGTGTTTTAGGGATTTAATTGAGTTTTTACGGATTTTAATGTCTTTATTTTATTTTTTTTCATTTAAGGTGTTTTAATGTTTTTTTTTCTATTTTTGGGTTTTACTGCCATTAAGAGTTTTTACTCTATTTGGGGGATTTTGGGTTTTTTGGGTTTTGTTTTTTTTTTCTGGTTTTTATGTTCATTTTTTTTTTTAGTGTTTTAGATGTTTTTTTAGAAATTTTATTGTTTTTTGGGACTTATATGGTCAGTTAGGGACTTTTATGGTTTTAGGGTTTTTAGAATCGTTTTGTTGTTTTTTAGGTTTCTGGGGTATAAAGATTTTTTGGGACTTTTAGTGTTTTTAACAGATTTTTAGGGTCTTTTAGTGATTTTTTTATTTTTTACAACAATTTAGGGTTTTTTGGGTTTTATAGTCTTTTTAATTTTGTAGACCATTAGGGGTTTAAGGTCCTTTAAGGGTTTGGGGGATTTTAGAGTCTTTTTAGGGGTTTAGAGACTTTTAGGGATTTTTAGGGTATTTTTGGTGTTTTAGAGATTTTTAGTGTTTCTAATGTCTCTTATTTGTTTTTATTAGTTTTCAGGTCTTTTAAGGTTGTTATGTCTTTTAGTTTCTTTTAGGGGTTTGGGGTCAATTTGGTATTTAGGGTATTTTATAGGTATTTATGGGGTATATATTTTTTTGTGTTTTAAGTGATTTTAAATATTTTTATGTTTTTAGGATATTTTAATTTTTTTAGGGTTTCATGGTTTTTAGTGTCTTTATGGTCCCTTAGGGGTTTTAATGGTTTTTAGGGTTTTGGTTTCTTTACAATTTTATGATATTTTTTTCGATTTAAATGATTTTTTGGTTTTTAAGGGTTGTAATTTTTTTAAGGTTTTAAGGGGTTTTAGGATTTTTTGGGATTTTAAGGGGTTTAGGTGTTTTTAGGTTTTTTAAGGGATTCTTTGTGTTTTTAGGTGTTTTAACTATTTTTAGGGTTTTTATGGTTTTTGGGGTTTCAAGGTTTTTATGGTGTTTTTTATATTTTTAGGGTTATTATGGGGTTTTGTTTTTTTATGGGTTTTAGTATTTTTATTTGTTTAGGGTTATCATAATTTTTCATAGGGTTTTTAGGGTTTTAAGGGGGATTTAGGGATTTTAGGGATTTTAGGTATTTTTAGTCTTTGTAGGGGTTTTTTGGTTTTTAAGGTTTATAGTGATTTATGGGTTCTTATAGGATTGTTTTGTGGGTTTTTAAAAAATGTTGTGTTTTAGAGGTTTAGGGTTTATAGTGTTTTTGTAGGGTTTGTTGGGATTTTTTGGGTTTTAATATTTTTTATGATCTTTATGGGTTTTAGGGTGTTTTGTTATTTTTATGGTTTTATTATATTTTTGTTTGTTATGGATTTAAGGTGTTTTATGAGGTTTAGAGTTTTTATTGGGGTTTTATGGTATTTAAGGTTTTAGGAACATTTAGGTGTTTTATAAGGTCTTTTAGGATTTTTTTTAGTGATAATAGGGATTTTTAGGATGTTTTAGTGTTTTTAAGGGATTTTAGGGGTTACTATTTTAAGTGGTTTAATGTTTCTTAAGGTTTTTAATGATGATTAGGATTTTTAGTTTTAGCGTTCTTAATGGGCTTTCTTATTTTTATTGTTTTTAATGAATGTTTTGGGTTTTGGGGGTTTTAGGGGTTTTAGGGAGTTTTTAGTGTTTTTAGGGTTTTTAAGGGATTTTCAGGTTTTTGGGTTTCAAGTGTTTTTTTGGTTTTATGGTTGTATGGATTTTTTAGGTTTTAGGGGTTTATAGGGTTTTTTTGTTTTTAGGGGTTTTATGAGGTTTTTGGGATTTCAAGAGGTTTTAAAGGTTTTTAGTGGTTTTAGGGGTTTTTATAAATTTGTAGGGGGGTTTAAGAGAATTGAGGCATTTTAGGGTTTCTATTTTTATCTAGGGGTTCTTAGGTTTTTTATGGGTCTGTAGAGTATTTTAGGGTTCATAGGGTTTTTATGTGTTATTTTTGTTTTTAGTGTTTTTAGGGTGTTTAAGGATTTTTAGAGGCATTTAGTGTTTGTATAGGGATTTAGGGTTTATTAGGGCTGGAATTATTTTTAGGGTTTAGGGGTTTTTGGAGGTTTTAGGATCTTCTTAGTTTTTTGGGGTTTTATGGATTCTGTATGGTCTTTTGGGTTTTAATGGATTTTAATATTTTATGTTTTTAGTTATTTTTGGGGTTTTAGGGGTTTTAGATGTTTTTTAGATTTATTATATTTTGGGGTCCTCAATGGGTTTAATGTATTTTTAGGTATTCTGAGGGGTTTTCAAGGTTTTTTTGGGGTTTTAGGGTTTTTTTTGTGTTTTCTGGGTTGAGGGTTAATGGGTTTTGAGGAATTGTTTTTTTATTGGATTTTTTGCGAGTTTTGTTGGGTGTTTATGGTTATTATTGAGTGTTTGGGTTATTTAGGGGGTTTTAAGGCTTTTAGGGTGTTTTCTTCTTTTTAGTGTATTTAAAGGGTTCTAGGATTATTTTAATGTTTTTTTGTTTTTAGGCTTTTAATAGTTTTCATGGAATTAAGGGGTTTTAGAATTTTTTTGGTGGGTTTTAGGGTTTTTATAAACTTTATAAGGTTATTTAGATTTTACAGTTTTATAGGGGTTTTAATATAATTTAGTGTCTTTAAGGTTCTGTATGGATTTTAGGGTTTTTAGGGGTTTCACGGTGTTTCTGTCTCTTTAGGGTTTTAATGGGTTTTCATTTTTTAAGGAGTTTAATTTTCTTTTTGGGATTTCATGGTTCTTTAGTATTTTTGGGTTTTTTTAGAGTTTTATAGTTAATAGGGGTATTTAAGGTATTTTTAAGTTTTTAATGAGTTTTAGGGTCTCTTAGGGTTTTAGTGGGTTTTGCATCATTTAGGATGTTTTAGGTTTTTTTTATGTTTTTAGAGTTTTAGGGTTTAGGGTTTTTGTGGTTTTTTATAGTTTTATGTAATTTATTGTTGTTTTTATGTTTTTACAATGTGTTTAGGATTTTTAGAGTACTTAAGGGTCCTTAGGGGTTTTATGATTTTTTGGATTTTTAGGGGTTTTAGAGGTTTTTAGGTTATATGAAGGGTTTTTAGTTCTTTTTTAGGTTTTTTAGGTTTTTAGTGTTTTTAGGGGTTTGAGGGTTTTTTGGGTTTTTGTTATTTTTAACGGTTGTAGGGTTTTTGTGGTTGAAGGGGTTTATAGAAGGTTTTATTATTTTTGGGGTGATTTTGAGTTTCTAGGAGTTTTATGGGTTCTGGGGTTTAAAGGGTTTTTTGGAGGTTTTGGAGTTTTTATGTTATTTTTAGAGTTTTTATGGGTTTGTAGGGTTTTAGCCCTTTCTTAGGGTTTTAGGAGAATTTTTGGGTTTTCTTAGTGTTTTTTGGATTTCAACTATTTTTGATGGTATTATGGTTTTATAGGGTTGGGTGGGATAGGGTATTTTAGGGTGTTTTAGGGATTCAGGGTCAATTAGGGTGTTTTATGGGGTTTTTGTGTTTTTAGGTATTTAATGGTTTTAAGGGGATTTATGGATTTTTATGATTTTATGGTTTTTAGAGTGTTATTCAAATTTTAAGAATTCTTAGTGGTTTTATAGTTTTGACATGTTTTAAGGTTTTAGGGTTTTAGGGTATTTATGTTTTCTATGGTTTTAGGGGTTTTGAGGATTTAAATATTGTTTTTTGGGTTATTAGGGAAATTTTAGGGTTTTATGGTTTTTTAATGGGTTTTAGACTTTTTGGATTTTTGGGTTTTTTAGGGTTTTAGGGGTTTTTAGGATTTTTTGGTTTTTAGGGTTTTTAGGGTTTTAGGGTTTTTAGGGTTTTAGGGTTTTTAGGGTTTTTAGTTGTTCTTATATTTTTTATGGTTTTTTGGGGTTTCTAGGTTTTTTAGGATATATATAGAATTTAAGTGTATTTTATTTTTTTATTAGGTTTTTATTGCCATGTATGTTTTTCATGTTTTTTGTTTTTTTGTGTTTTTAGAGTCCTTTATTAGTTTTCTAGGGTGGGGGGGGGGGTTAGGGGTTTATGTTTTTAAGGTTTTTTGGGTATTTAGGGGATTTTGGGTCTTGGGTAATTTTTATTGTATTTAAGTATTTTAGGTGGTTTCTATGTTTTTATGGGTTCTAGGAATTTTTACGGGATTATTTGGTTTTTGAGGTTTGGGGGGGGGTAGTTATTTTATGTTTTTGGGGGTTTTAGGATTTTTATATATTTTTTTGTGTTTATGGTTTTTTGGGGTTTTTAGGATTTTGTTGGTTTTTAGCGTTTTAGGTGTTTTTAGGTTTTTTGGATTTTTTTACGATTTTTAGGTTTGAAGGGTTTTTTTTGATTTTTTTGATTTTTTTAGTTTATTTTCTGTTTTATGATTTTTATGGGATTTTACAGTTTTACGGGTTTTATAGTTTTAGGGGTTTCATGGTTTTTATGGCCTTTTAGTAGATTTAGTGTTTTAAGTTATTTAAGGGTTTTAATGGTGTTTTAGGGGTGTTCGAGTTTTTGGGTATTTTAAGTTTTTTAATATTTTTTGGGGTATTTTTCAGTTTTTACTGGTTTTTTAGGTTTCATAGGTTTTTAGGGGTTTTAGGATTTTTATGGTTTTAACTATTTTTAGATTTCTAGTGGTTTATGTTTTTTATTGTTTTATTCTGTTTTTTGGGGTTTTAGGGTATTTTAGGGTTTTTTGGCTTTTGTGGATTTTTCTGTTTTATGGTATTTTAATATTTTTATTGTTTTTAGTTGTTTTTTGGGTTTTATCGGGATTTATGGGTTTATTACGATTTTTAGGATTTTAGGGTTTTTAGTGTTTTTAGGGGGTTTTGGGTTTTTAGGGTCTTCTAGGGTTTTGGGGATTTTAGTGTTTTTAGGGTCTTTTATATTTTTTCAGTTTTTTGTGTCTCTTAGTATTTTTTAGTTTTTTATTTTCCATTAGTTGTTTTTGGGTTTTAGTGTTTTTAGGTCTTTTATATTTTTTGAATTGTTTTAGGGACCTTTTACATTTATTTATTTATTGATTTTTGGTGTTTTTATTATGGTTTAATGTTTTCAACATTTTTTTAGGTTTAAGTTAATTTAGAGTATTCAAGAGATTTTACTGTTTTTTGGTTTATTAGGGTCATTACGATGTTATTAGGGTTTGTAAGGTTTTCTTTGGTTTTTTTGTTCTTTTGGGGGTTTATAGTTTTTTAAGACCTTTAGTGTTTTAGGGGTTTAGGTTCTTTTATGATTTTTAGGTTATTTTATGTTCATTTAGGGTTTTTAATTTTTATGGGGTTCAATGGTTTTTATTATCTTTTAGGGTTTTTATGGGATTTTAAGGTCTTATAGGTTTTTTAGTATTTTTTGGGTTTTTAGTGTTTTATAATGTTTTTAGAGTCTTTTTCAAGTTTTTAAGGTTTTATGATTGTTCATGGATTTATTTGGTTTCGGGACTATTAGGGTTTTTAGGGGTTTAAATATCTTTATAGTTTTTAAGGTTTCAAGGGATTTTTTGTTTTATAGGTTTCAATTATTTTTATAGTTTTTAGGGTTTTTAGGGGTTTTTTGTCCCTTGAAGGATTTTTGTTTGATTTACAAACATTTTTTATGTTTTTTGGGTTTTTATGTTTTCTTGTATTTTAATGATTTTTAGTGTTTTTTGGGGTTTTGGGGTTTTTTGATTTTTAATCATTTTTTGGTTTTAATGGTTTTTAGGGATTTTAAGATTTTCAGTGTTTTTTGGGGTTATTGTGTTTCTAAATTATTTTAGGAGGTTATTTGTTTTTAGGTGTTTTATGGGTTTAAAGTATTTATTTTGGGTTTATATGGGTTTAATGTTTTAGAGAGTTTTTAGGGGTTTTGTGTTTTTAGGGTTTTTAGGTCATAGAAGGCGTAGGACAAGTTGATTTCTCACCCCCCCCAAATTTATTATAAAAAAATAAAAAGAAAAAAAGGGAGGAGATTTGTCAATCGTCCCACACCCAAATACCATGGACACCCTCAAGAAAACAACCCCCCCCCCATAACCCCAAAATGCAAACAAATAACCAAACACAATAGAATTTAAAAATCATCACCTTCAGTACCACCTTGCCAAGCAGAAACCAGCATCTAGCAACATAGTTTACAGCATCCATCACATTCTCACAAAGCAGATCCACCACCTGCAACACAGAACCACCAGAACCAAAATCATATACATCAACTACATCACATCCCATCCAAACTTCAACTAGTATTCACCACATCAGTTTCCAAAAAATAGCACCTCTTAGCCAGTCATCATCCATCATTTCACACCCAGAAGCACAGACTGCAAAATAGGACCACCAGTACCCATGCCTAGGACCATTCCACAACACCCATAACTCTTTGTTCAGACCCATAACCAGACATCCCCTCTAGTAACCCAGTAGTCACACAACATAACGATACGCTCCCAATACCTTGCATCAAAACCATCAACATGCACCAGCAGTGACTCACAACCAATAAAGCCACAACTCGTAAAGTATCCGAAGAGAAAACACGAAACAAACTGACATAGATGTTTTGAACAACATATCCTTAAATAAAGTAAAATATCCTACCAAAACCTTCAGCAAGATACCCGGGTCCAAAGAAACCGCCTTGTCACCATAGGAATCCACAGACCAATATAGAAATTATATCACAACACACCCTAAACCAACCAACAACAACATTGTTAAATGAAGACGAAGCTGAGGAACATGATCAAACATAGACCTACAGCTTCTATGCAAATTGACGACAAACAGATTTAAAAGCCCACAAAACATGACCGATCACACCACCACAAAGCTAATGCAACTCCCTCTACATCAGTCTTGGTCTATCAAGAATTCAGAAAATCCACCATAGCCATCCCAAAATAAAATATGGAAGGGATGGAATCACTGATGACCGAGAAATCCAGTCCATCGCACTGCACCTCTACCGAAACTAGTCACTCTCATAACCGAGACAGCTGATCTGCTGGAAGGAAACCCTTATGTGGGACCTTACGAAGTCGACATGGAAGGTGAAACCACATTCATCCCTATCCCTAGAAACCACAAATGAATACATCCACCTTAACTGAATCGTAGTTCCAACTCCAAGGGAGAGAGAGGAGGCCGAAGACGGAAGGAAAATTTAGAAGATCGGTTTAGTGAAGCCTCCATTAAGGATTACAGGAGGAATCCCTATGGAACACAAAACCAAGATGGAGACCTCAAGAGGGAATGATGACTTTTTTCATTTGGGTGTTTTTTATTGGGTTTCATAGGGTTTTAGGGTATTTTTTTTTATGTCTTTAAGTGGTTTTAAGAGTTTCTAAGGCTTTTAGGCTTTTCGTGATTTTAGTTTTTTTTATGTTTTTTTACAATGTTTAGGGGTTTTAGTGTGATTTAGGGTTTTTTTTTTGTTTTTTATAATTTTTAACTATTTTGTTAGTGTTTTGAGTTTTTAATTATTCTATGGTTATCATGTGGTTTTTTGGTTTTTAAGGTTTTCTTAGGTACATTAGGGGTTTTAGGGTTCTGATAGTGTTTTAGGGGATTTTGGGTTTTTAGGGTTCTTAGGATTTTTATGAATTTTTTAGTTTGGGCATTTTAAGGTTTTTTGGGTTTTACGATTTTTAATATTTTAATGGATTTTAGGGTTTTTATTATTTAAGGTTTTTAAAGGGATTTTATGAATTTTTTAAAATTATTGGGTTTTAGGGTATAAAGGTTTATAAGGTATTTTATGAGTTTTATGTATTATAGGGGTTTTGGGGTTTTTCTGGGTTCAATAGGGATTTATGGTGCTTAAGGGGGTTTAAGGTGATATTATTATTTTTAAAGGGAATTTAGGTTCATTTAGGATATTTAGGGTCATTTAGGTTTTTTAGGGTATTTAGGTTCTTTTATGTATTTTTAGTGTTTTTATAGTTTTTATATTTTTAGGGGTTGAGTTTTTTCTGTTTTTATAAGGTTCTATGGGATGGGGTCAGGTTTTTATGGTTTTAGGGTTTTTTGGGGGTTTTAGGACTGTTAATGATTTATATATATTTTCATGGGTTTTATTGGTAATTATTGTTTTAGGGGTTTTAGAGTTTTTTATATTTTTTAGTGTTTTATTGGGTTTTAGGGTATTTTTAAGTATTTTTGGGGTTTTGGGATTTTTGGGATTTTTGGATTTTTACGATTTTTGTGTTTTTTTATTTTTAGAGTTTTAAGGGTTCTTGGTGTTTTACAGGTTTTTGAGGTTTTTAGGTAATTCATGAGTTTTTAGGTGATTTTATTGGATTTAGTGTTTTTAATGGGATTCTTGTTTTTAGGAGGTTTTATGTCTTTATGGGTTTTCATGGATTTTAGGGGATTTTAGATGTTTTAGTGGTTTAGAGTTTTTAGGGTTTTTAGCATTTTATCGATTTTTAGGTATTTAGTGGGTTTTTAGTTGGTTTGTGGTTTTTTAGGCTTTTTGGGATTTTAGTTTGGTTACAAGTTTTTATTGATTATGGGTTTTTATGTTCTTTTTGGGTTTTAGTATTTGGACAGAGTTAAGGTTTTTAGGGTCTTTTAATGTATTTAGGTTTTGAGGGTTCTTTATTGTTTTTGGTAATTTTTTGGGTTTTGGGGTTTTATGGGTTTAGGATCTGTAATGGAATTTAATGGGTTTTGTGGTTTTCGGTTTTAGGGAATTTCTTGGATTTAGGGGGTATTAGGGTTTTTTGTATTTCATGGGGTTTTAGGGTATTTTAGAAATTTTAGGGTTTTGTGTGGTTTTATATGTTTTTAGTGTTTTAATGGTGTTAAGGGTGTTTAGTATTATATCAAGGTTTTTAGGGGTTTTAGAATTATAGTTTTTTTTATTTTTGTATCTTCTTGGGTTTTAGGGTTTTTAGTGTCTTTTGAGGTTTATTTGGATTTTAGAGTCTTTTAAGGATTTTAATGGTGCATTTTCTTCTTTTATGGTTTTAGTGTATTTTAGCGTTTTATTGTCTTTTAGGGGTTTGGTGGAGGATTTATGGTAATTTAATAGTTTTAGGTTTCAGTGTGTCATTTAGGTATTTTTAAATGGCTTGAGGGAGTTTTAGAAATAAAAACACGGTTTTTGTGTATTTTACGGTTTTAGGGTCATTTAGGAGGATTTAGGGTGTGTAATGTTTTTAGGGTTTTATATGGTTTTAGGTTCCTTTAAGAGTTTTAGAGGTTTTTAGGGGTTTATTGGTATTTTATGTTTTTTAGTATTTTTTAATGGATTTAGTGTTTTAAGTGTTTTAATGGTTTTTATGTTATTTTAGGGAATTCAAGTATTTAGCTTGTTTGGGTTTTCAATGGATATTATGGTTTTAAGGGTTTTTATTTTTTTAATGGGGTTTTACTCTCATTAGGTTTTTCTCGTGATTTAAAATTTTTATGTGTTTTAAGTGTTTATTAATTTTTCTCATGGGTTTCATGGTTTTTATCATTTATTAATGTTTTAGGGGTTTAGGGTTTTCAGAGTTTTTAGGGGTTCTAGGGTTTTCTAGGTCGTTAGATTTTTTATGGGGTTTTAAGGTGTCTTGTTTATTTAAATAATTTTTAGGGGTTTTAGGGTTTTATGGGTTTTTAGGGTTTCAAAGGGTTTTTATGGTTTGGTATTGATTTTTAGATGTTTAGGGTTTATAATTTTTTAGTATTTTTAGAGTATTTTTAGGGGTTTTAGTGTTTTTAGGATTTTTTTTTGGTATTATGGGTTTTTATAGTTTTTTAGGGTTCTCTTAGTGTTTTTAGAGTTTTTAGGATTTTATTTGGATTTTAGTGTTAAATTAGGGTTTTAGGTTTTTTAGGGTTCTTAGGGTTTTTTTGAATTTTAGGGGTTTCAAGGGATTCTAAGGTTTTTAGGGGATTTTTGAATTTTTAATGTTTTTAGTGTTTTTAGGGGTTTAGGGTTATTTGGAGGTTTTTAGAGTTTTAGGGTGTTTTAGGGTTTTACAGTTTTTAGAGTTTTGTGGGTATTAGGGTGTTTCAGGGATATGGGTTTTTTGTATAGCTTTTAGAGTTTTCTAGGGTTTTTATTGATTTGTATCATTTTATAATTTTTTTAATGGTTTTAAAGGTGTTTTTGGGTTTTTTGAGTTTTTAGAGTGTTGACGGTTTTTATGGTTTCTAGTGATTTGTATCATTTTGTATATTATTATTGGTTTCTAGGGTATTTTTAGGTTTTTAAGGGTTTTTAGGGTCTTTATATGTTTAGATTTGTTTGGTCGTTTTAGATTTTTTAGGTATTTTTTTTATTATTTAGGGTTTTTAGGGTATTTTTGGATTCTCAATGGTTTATCTATTTTTATAGGGGTTTATGGTTTTTAATCTTTGTAGGATTTTTGGGGTTGTTATTTATTTTAGGATTTCTATTTTTTTAGATTTTTATTATTTTTGGGGTTTTAGAAGTTTTTAGGGTTTTTAAGGTTTTAGGTATTTCAGGGATAATTGGGTTTTTTGGGTTTTTTGGGGTTTTAGGGGGCTTAAGTGTTTTAGGGGTATTTATGGTTTTTAGGGGGGTTAGGGTTTGTTCCGATTCTTAGGTTTTTTTGGGGGGGGGGGGTTTAGGTGTTTTTCATGTTTATAGGGGTTTTAGGGTATTTACTGCTTTTAGGGGGTTTTAGGGGTTTTCCTGATTTTTAGTGGATTTTAGGGGATTTTAGCAGACATTATGGTCTTTAGGGGGTTTTAGGGGTTTTATTTGTTTTATGGTTTTTAGGGGTTTCATTTATTTAATATTCTTTTTGGATTTTTGGGTTTTTAATTTTCTTTAGGTTTTTAGTTTTTACGTATATTTAGTGGTTTTTAGGGTTTTCAAATATTTCTTTAGATTTTGTAGTTTTTAACTTTTTATGGTATTTTAGGTTTTTTATGATTTTTACAGGTTTTTAGGTATTCTCAGGGTTTTTGGGACTATTATGGTGTTTTAGAGTTTATTAGGATATTTTTGTGTTTTACGGATTTTAGGGACATTGGGGGGGGATTTTTTTAACGTTTTTAAAGGTTTTTAGGGGTTTTGGGGTGATTATGATTTTTAGGGAATTTAGAGGGACTGGGGGGGTTTTTTTGGTTTTCGGGGGGTTTTGGGGTTTTATTTGGGGGTTTTAGTGGGTTTATGCATTTTTAGTGTTTTTAGGATTTTCTAGTATTTTTATGTATTTAATTATTTTGGGTTTTTATTGGGTTATAGGGTTTTTAGGGTTTTTAGATATTTTTGGGATTTTAGGGGGTTAAATGGGTTTTTATAGATGTTTTAGGGGTTTTAAGGGTTATAGGTATTTAGGGTTTTTTATTTATTAATTTGTTGTTTTTTATGGTTTTTTGTTTTTTAATGTTTTAGGGTTTTACGGGTTTAAGGATTGTTTTATGTGTTTTTAGGGTTTGGGGATTTTTTTAGATTTTTATGGATTTAAATAATTTTAGATATTTTATGGTTTAAGGGGTTTTTCGGGGTTTAGGGTTCTTCATTTTTATTTATTGGTTTTATGTTGTTAAGGATTATTTTTTTTATAGTATTTTTCTTAATGTTTTAGTGTTTTTTAGAGTTTTTAGTTACTGTAGGGTTTTCTGGACATTTAAGTGGTTTTTCGGATTTTTGGGTTTTTTTTGGTTTTTAGGATTTTGGGGATTTTTTAGTGTATCTTAAGGTTTTTATATTATTTTCAGGATCTTTTTTGATATTTATTATTCATAGTTTATTTAATGGTTTTAGTTTTTTTACTGATTTTAGGAATTTTAGGTTCTTTTATAGGGTTTTATGTGGTTTTTATGGTTTTTAGGGTTTTATAGTGGTTTTTAGGTCTTAAGAGTTGTTTTGGGTTTTTATTATTTTTAAGTGTTTTGGATTTTTACGGTTTTTTATGAATTTTATGGTTTCAGGGTTTTCAAGGTGTTTTAGTGTTTTTATGGATTTTTGGGGTTTTAGAGTTTTAGGGTTTTAGGGTTTTCATAGGGATTTCAAGGGGTTTCATGGTTTTTGGGTTTTTAAGATTCTTCATACATTTAGGGATAATTTATGATCCATATTGTTTTGGGTTTTTAGGATTTTTAGGTTTTTTATTGAGTTTTGGGGGTTTTTGGGTTTTTATGTTTTAATAGGGTTTAAAGGTGTTTTAAGGGTGTTTATGGGTGTTTTAGGGGGTTTAAAGGGTTTTAGCATCTTTAGAGTTTTTTAGGATTTCAGTGTCTTTGGTGGTTTTTAGGATTTGTTGTCTTTTTTATGCATATTATGTTTTTATGTTTTTTTATAGTTTTTAGTGTTTTATAGTTTTATGGGTTTTACAATGTCTTTTTGGATATTTATGTTCTTTTAGGAGTTTTAGGGGTTTTATAAATTTTAGGGTAATTTTTTTTTATATTTTTGGGATTTTCGCTTCTTTATGGGTTTCACCACTGGAAAAAATGACTTTCATTGTGGTTTTCAAAAGAACTTCCAAATAATTTATGAAAAAATATTTCATGGTAGTTTGTTTGTGGAGGTTTCGAAAACAGCCGCTAAATTTGTGTTTTATTATTTTTATTATTATTTATTATTAGCAACTATTTTTAAAAACAATTGTAAATTAATGGAAAAAATTTTAAATTATAATTATATAGTAATAATTAATAATTAATAATTATTTTTTTATTTATAATAAATTTTTTATCCTTTACAATTTTAATTATTTATAATTTGTTAATTATTAATTAATTATAATTATTTAAAACATAAATTCATTCTTTGAAAATTTGAAAATATGACTACATTGTCAAATAACCATAACTTTTCATCTGGGTGTTAATTTTTTTCTCAAAAACTCATCAAATTGAATCTATTAAAATGATATAAAATAACATTAGATAATAATTTGGTAATAATTAATTTAATAAAAAAATTTACGGTTTTATGATAGTTTAAAAAAAATTACACTTTCAAATGACCATGTCATTTCATACAGGGTTTTTTGGGCTCTACCACATATCAAATTGAATCCTATAAATATATATATGTCATTATAATTAAGGGGTCCCCACTCACTACTTTTTCATTGTTGAAAAAGTCCCACATGACCTCCAAAACTATGTTTTTTGTTCAGATGCCATGAATTTTTAACATTTGAAGAGATTTCAACTTCATTTAAGAGTGTCTTGATATGTTTGTTTGTTTTTCCTTGATTTTATTACATGGATCTACAATCCAATTGATTTTATGGCATTTTAATTACTGTGGTTTTTCCTTTTTTAGTAATTTATTATCTTATATATGTATATATATTTATTTATTTATGTATTTCTATAAATTTATTTATAATTTATATATATTTCACAATATTTATTTAATGTTATATATAATTATATCTTTGGATGGATATTTATATATATTTATTGTTAATTTTTACAATTTCTATACATTTTAAAATATTTATATGTATTTATGTTTATATATTTTTATATATTAGATGGGTATATATATATATTAATATTTTCTTGTGCTTATATATATTTTTATATTAAAATAAAATTATATATATCTGTGTGTTTATATATATTTATGTAACAAAAATGTTTGTTTAAATATATTTATGTAAATTACATTACATATATAAATATAGATATTTATTTCCATTTACTATATATTAATTTATTATTTATTATTTCTTGTTTTATTTATTAATTATTTGTTGCATATTGATTTATAATATATTAATTAATTAATGTTACCTTAGTATTTAAAATTTAATTAATATTTACTACATATTACTTATAATTGATTATTAATTGATTATTTAATTATTAGTTATTTTTTAATATAAATGACATGTTATATATTGTCTATTATTTATTTGTTATTATTATTATTGTTACTAATATTTATTATATATTGATTTATTATTTATTTACAACTTATTTATTTTATATTTTTATTTTTTATGAAAAATTTATTATTTATTTATTTTATATTTATTATGATTTTTTTATTTTTTTTAATATTTTATTATTATTTTATTATTTACATATTATTTACCATTTATTTATTACTTATTTTTTATATATTAATTATTTATTATTTATGAACTATTATTTCCTACTTGATTATCATATATTAATTTATTTTTTTAATTTATTAATTATTTATTATTTATTCAATACTTATTTATTAATTATTTATTAGTTATTTATAATTCATAATTTATTAATTTATTATTTATTTACTACTTATTAATTTTTAATGATGATGTACTAGATATCATTTATTATTTTCCATTTATTATCGTAATATTTATTTATATATTTATTTATCTTTTTTCATTAATTAATTAATTATTAATTATTAATTGATACTTTATATTTATTTGTTAAATATTTTTTTCCTTTTTTATAAATATGTAGGGATGGACACAATGGACCCATCCAATTTATTAATATTAAATGAAACATCATGGAAGAGATGGATATGGATAAGGCTTTAACTGCCCTCTTTATGAAAGAAAAGATTAAGACACAAAAATATATGACCATTAATGTCACTTGATACAACCTCGATGAGTGCCTCTACCACACAGATATCATCTGTACCTTTAATATTTTACCTTCTGTCAAGGTTCGGTCCCCTTGTTTGAAGAAGATGATGATGACTCACTGTTTAAAATCCATAATCCATTTTTTCCATGAGAGGTCTCGAATGTCTGACTCAAGGTTATATATAATTTCATACTAAATATTTTCTATTAAAAATTACACTATATTATGAAAATCATGAATACTGAAGGATCCCTACTCTAAATTTGTGAAAATGACCTCAACTTACAAGTCAAACCATTCCACCATAGCATTTCTAGGACCTTGTGGCGACCTCTCACCCTCAAGTTGCTCCAATAGGGGTTTTCTTTCAAAATTTACTACTTTTCCATTTTCTCATTCCTGGATAATGGCCTAGCCAATGATTATGAAAATATATTTCATTATTTCATAAAAGTTTTAGGGAATGTGTACTTCTATACTCATGTCAACAATTTAGGGTGCATTACAATTTTTCCAATCATATTATACATGACACAGACTTTCAATGGGCTGACAAGTCCTCATATTCCTTTTTTGCTTGTCTTAAAAGAAGATTAAAATAACTAGGAGAATCTATTCCAATAAAAGGGGTCACTGAATAAGAAGGGGTATAATTCAATATTTGATACCACAGGGCACCAACACACCCCTTACTTGGTTTATATTTTTATTTGGTTTTCTCTTCTACAAAGCATCAAGGACATGGGAAATTTTACCACCCGAGGCTATCATTTTCCTCTCATGCAGCAGTTGGTTGTCCATATTAGCATGAGAATCTATCTCATTAGTAGTTTCTTCAAGATCATTATCATGGAGAAACTGGTTAGAGTTCCCAAATAGATAATATTTGAAAAAGTATCATTGGGAGGGGATTTCCTTGGTGATAGAATCCATAGTCATATGCTTATGAAATTTGGAAAAAAGTATTGTATGCTAAGTTGGATGCACATCCAATCCTGAAGAATGTTTCTGTTGTTCCTGATTAAAAATAGTATAGACAAACCTCAGAACATATTCCATTGACTTCTGGGCCTGTACCTATATTCTAATGTCACTATATTGAGATTTACTTTTTTTCAGAATTCCACGGTATGTTTTCATTCCCTTCCAACACATCCAGTTAAGAGGTGATAGTATAAGATTAAATATTTGGAATGGAGGATGATATTTTTTCCTGTTGCTCCATGGGATTAGGGTCAACTAATATTCCCTTAGTCTATTCATCATGACTTATTTACCTAGAACAATTTCAAACAAATACCCATCCTTTGGCCATATACTTTCTCAAATTTTAGAAACTATGATCTTTTTCTCTATGATAATTTTATGAGGAGACCCATACTTATTTAATTTGAATCATCTTAAAGTTTCTACAATTGGTTACATCATGCCCCACATACCTATAAAAGTCACAACAAGTTACGATCAACTGATATTACAATTTAACATCTATTTTATCACAATCATCCACCATTGTGGCATAATCAGGTAGATAACTTTTCATATCATCATCTACCATGACTTTAGAGAAGTTACCAAATTTCTATTCCAATGTGATCTCATCCATCTTAATGGGATCACCATTATAGAAGAATAATGCATTCCAAATTAGGGGGTGCCAAAGAAGTCAGTTAATACTATGAATTATGACCCAGATCTATGCTTTTGTGTGTTTCTGTGTTCTAGGGTTAAAAATTAATTAATATAGAGATAGTAGATATAATATTGGATTTGGTGTGCTTAATCAAAATATATAATCATATTAACTATCATCATCAGAAGAAAAAATGAGATGAAAATGGCCTATGCATATGTGAATGATCTACCAGTAAGAGATACCCTAAATTTGAGAACGTGTGGTCTTTAACTTCTCAGTATTCATCAACTCGTTACACTTAGTAAGGATAAAAAATAAAATAAAAGAAATCCTAAATGCTTAAATGAATTCTTTGAGAGTTTTTAAATTGGAAACGACTGTGAATATTTAGTCATTAGATTTAGAATTTCGAGGTTTTCATACATCATCGAAGATATTACCTAACTCCTTAAATTATTACTTAGTGAGGGCTTGGATGAATGAAAATACTTTTCACAAGGGTTTCCTAGAAGCTAGATGTGAAGAAATTGGTTTCCTATTCGATTCAATTTCCCAGAACCCTTGATGCACAAATTATTAGGAACTAGGAAATTAGGCTTTTTTGAAGCTCTATTTGAAGGGATGTTCCTGAAACCTTTATAATCTTACAATGCTGGAGTTGAAACCATCAATTGAGAAACCAAAAAATTAATTCCTTTATGATTGTTGAGATCACTGATTCCCTCTAATGATTCCTCCATCCCATCATTTTTATAGCATTTTTTATTCATTAATATTATTTTTTTCTCTATATATAAGTATATTAAATTCTTTTTACTCATCACATAAGTCATTTGTTTGATTGTTAAAGTCTTTATATAATAACCAATAGGTTAGGGGGTTCAAATATCATGAAGCATATATATATATATATATATAATTTATGAAAGGCATATATGGCATATCAATGGAAATAATATTCATGGTAATAAATAAATAATGAATCAAGATACATAAAAAGGAAATTAATTATCATTTATTTGTTATCAATTATCAATTACGTAAATAAAAATAGGGAAAAAAAGAAATAAAAAACACTGAAATGACTTAGTGGTGGTTTAAATTTCCACTAAATGAATCTTTTAGTTTTTCAAAAACCAATGTTAAATCATTATTTACTAGATTTAAAAACAATTCAAAATGATTAGTGAAACTACATTTAGAGTTGGTTTAAAGTACCACTAAAATTGTACTTAGATATAGTTTTTAGCATATTTGGTTTTTTAGATAATTAGGGTTTTTAAATTATTTTTAGATTTTTAGTGTTTTATTTTAAATGTTTTTATGGTTATAAGTGGTTTTGGGGTATTTTGGTATTTTAGTGGTTCATGGGTTTATAGGATTATTTTTGGGGTTTTTAGGTCTTGGTAGTGATTCTAGGGCTTTGTCGAGGTTTTTAGGGTTTTTAGGGGTTTTATGATTTTTAAATTTTTAGAGGTTTTTAGGGTTTCTTTAGGTTTTGGGGGGTTATTAAGATTTTTATAGGATTATTTGGGGTTTTTATATTTTTTGGGTCTTTAGTGTTTTTAGGGTTTTATGGTTTTTTAGGGGTCATAGGGAATTATAGATTTTTGGTTCTTAAGGATTTTAGGTGTTTTAAATGTTCTTTAGGGATTTTAAAGTATTTTTTAAATTTTTAGGTGTTTTAGTATTTTTCTTGTGTTTTAGTGGTTCTATGGGTTATAAGGATTTTTTTGTGGCATTTAGGGTTGTATTATGGTTCTTATAGTCTTTTGGGGGTTTAGGGTTTTTAGGATGTTTTATAGTTTTAGGGTTATTTAGGATATTAAGGTTTATAAGAGTTTTTTAGGATGTTTTAGTATTTTTTGTGTCATGTAGGGTTTTTGTAGTGTTTTTAGTTCCTTTTATGGATTTCAGAGTCTTTCACTGGTTTTAATTATTTTCAGGTTCTTTTAGGGGTTTTGGCATCTTTTAGGTGTTTGGGTTTTTTACTGTATTTTATGTTTGTTTTAGGGTTTTTATGTTTTTTATGGTTTTCAGGGTCTTAGGGTTTTATGGGATTCTAGGGTTCTTATTGTTATTTAGGGATTTAGGTGTTTTTTAGGTGGTTTAGGTTTTTAGGGTGTTTTTGTGGTTGTATATTCTTTTAGGGTTTATTTTGGTTTTTGGGGTATCCTTATGATTTTTTATGGTTTTAGGGGTCCTATTATTTTTATGGGTTTTATGTTTTTAGTGTTTTTAGGGGTTTAAATGGTATATGGTGGTTTGGGTTTTTGGGGGTTTTAGGGATTTTGAGATTTTTAGGCAGATTTAGGGTTTATTGAGTTTTTAAGGGTTTATAGTGGTTTTTTAAGATTTTATGGATTTTGATTGTTATTATTTTTTTATATTTTAAGTGTTTTAGAGAGTTTTTATGGTTTCTTGGGGGTTTAAAGTGTTTTTACGTTTTTTTAGATTTTTGTTCGATTTTAATTATTTGTATGATTATTTGGTGAGGAGGTTAGGGTTTTTGGGGGTATTAGCACTTTTAAGGGCTTTTACGGGCTTTATGGGTTTTTAGGGTTTATTAGAATTCTAAAAAAAATTCTTTTAGGATTTTAGGGTTTTTATACTTTTATGGGTTTTTGGTTAATATTTTTTTTAGGGTTTTAGAGGTCTCTTAGGTTTTTAATGGATTTTTAGGATCTTTTAGTGTTTTTAGTGTTTTATAGGTTCTATGGTGATTTGGTATTTTATTGTGATTATAGGTATTTTTACTTTTTTTTGTTCTTATTTTTTTCAAATATTTTATGATTTTTAGGTTTTTTATGGTTTTGGGGTCTTTATTGATTTTTTGGGTTTTTAGGGTTTTTATATATATTTGGATTTTTATGGTCTTTTAGTGTTTTATGGGTTTTTATGTTTTTTTATAGTTTTAGGGTTTAAAAATTTTTTAGGGTTGTTTAGTGTTTAATGGTGTTTATGGTTTTCTATGGTATTTTAGCGTTTTTAGTGGTTTTTAGGATTTTTAGGTTATTTTAGGGTTTTTTAGGTTTTTTAGGTTCATTTAATATTTTTAGAGTTTTACGGTCTTTTATGGTCTAAATGGATTTTTGTATTTTTAGTGTCTTAGAGGGTTTTTAGGTTTTCTTAGGGTATTTTAGGGTTTCTTAGTTGTTTTAGGGTTTTCATGGTCCTTTGGGGGTTTTAGGGTCCTTCTAGGGGTTTTAGTACTTTTAGGGGTTTCTGATTTTTAGGGTCCTTTGGGGTTTTGGGGTCATTTAGGGTTTCAAGTCTTTTAGGGTCTTTTAGGGTTTTTGTAGTTTTTTATTTTTAAGGGTTTTTAGGGTCTTTAGGATTTTCTGGGGTTTTTTGGAACTTCTAGGTTTTTTATAGTCTTTTAGGGGTTTTCATGCTTTTGGGGTCTTATAGGGTCTTTTAACATTTTAATTAATTTTTTTTTGGGGTTTGTTGGTTATTTTAAATGTTATTATGATTTTTTAGTTTATTTAGGGGGTTTAGGGTTTTTTTGGATTTTTATGGGTTTTTGAGTTTTTTGGGTTTTGAGGATTTCTTTGGTTTTAGGGATTTATTGGTTTTAGAGTCCATTATTGTTTTTTGGGATTTTTATGTTTTTTAGAATCTTTTTTATTTATAGGGAATCTTAATGATTTTTTGGTATTTTACTTTTCTAGTGGTGTTATGGTTTTTAGGGGTTTAAAGGGTTTAAGGGTTTATAGGGGTTTATTGGATTTACAAGTGTTTTTAGGGGTTTAATGTTTCTATGAATTTTTTAGTTATTTTAGGGTTAATCAGCTATTTTTGGATTTTAATGGGTTTATAGTTTGGGAGGGTAAGTGTTTTTAGGGTTTTAGTAATTATATGGGTTTTCTAGTTTTAAGTATGTTTTAGGTGTTTTAGGGATTTAGGGAATTTTAGGGCTTTAAGGGGTTTTCAGGGTTTTCATGGATTTAGGGTTTTAGAGACTTATATGGTATTTTAGGATTTTATAGGGTTTTTTGTTTTAGGGTTTTAGGGGTTCTTAGGTTTCTAATGGAATAATGGGGTTTAAGGATTTTTAGGTATTTTTAGGGTTTTTTTGGGATTTTTAGAGATTTATATAGTTTATAGAGTTTTATAGTTTTAGTTTTTTTTGGGTTTTGTATGGTTTTATGGGTCTTTAAGGGTTTTGTGGTTTTTTAGATTTTAGTGTGTTAGAGTTTTTATGGGTTTTATGGGGACTTAATATTGATTTAGGGTTTTTAGAGTTTTAGACTGTTTTGGGTGTTTTGGGTTTTAGGTTTTTTAAGGTATTTTAGGGTTTTAAGGTATTTTAGGGTATTATAGGGTTTCATTATGGTCTTTAGGGTTTTAGGGTTTTTAAAGGGATTTTATGGTATTATTTGGTGTTTTAGGGTCCTTTTAGGGTTTTAGTTTCTTTTTAGGGTTTTTATACTTTTGGGTTTTGTCAGGATTTTAGGAGGGGTTTGGTGTTTTATGTTTTTGGGGGGTTTTTGGGTTTTTGGGTTTTTTGATTTTTTATAGGTTTTAGGGTTTTTTGATCTTTTTGGGATTTTTGGGATTTTAGTGTTTTATAGGGTTTGAGGTTTTTAGGATGTTTTGGGTTTTTAAGGTCTTTGTTTTGTTTTTTTGGGGTACTTGGGTTCTTTTTAGTGTTTTTAGATGTTTGAAATGTTTTTTGTGGTTTTTTGGGATTTTCAGAGTTTTACTGCTTATCTTGGGGTTTTAGAGTCTTTTAGGGGGTTTTATGGGTTTTTAGGGTTTTTAGGATTTTAATATATTTTTAGTGTTTTTTATAAATTTTAGTTCCTTATTTTTTTGGGGTTTTGGGGTTTTTAATATTTTTAGGTTTTCAGTTGTTTTTAGGGTTTTACCGGGTTTTTTTGTTTTGATGGTATTTTACGGTACTCTATGTTTTTATGGTTTTTAGGGTCCTTTTAGGGTTTTATGGGGTTTAGCAACTTTTATGTTTTTCAAGATTTTTCGTTTATTTTATGGGTTTTATAGTATTTGTATGGTTTTTAGTGTTTTTATGGGTTTTCAGGTCTTTTGGGGTTTTGGTAATTTTTTTGGGGATTATAAGGTTTATGATATGAGGTTTAATGTTTAGGGTTTAGTGTTAAATGTGTAGGGTTTAAGATTTAGGGTTTATGGTGTAGTTTTTAATGTTTTGGGGAGTAGGGGATAGGGTTTAGTGTTTAGGGTTTAGCGTTGATATTTTAGGGTATATGGTTTGGGGTATAGTGTTTTCTGTTTAGTGTGTGTTGTATAGGGTTTCTAGTGTAGTTTTTTGGGTTTAGGGTGTTTGGTATTGGTTTTAGGGTGTATGATATATGGTTCAGGGTTTAGGGTTCAGGGTTTAGGGTGTAGGGTACATGGTATTGGGTTTTTAGGGGTATTAAGGTTTTTTAAGGTTTTAGGGGTTTTAAATCATGTTAGGATTTTTCGGATTTTAAGGTATTTTCGATTTTAAAATTTTTATGTTTATTTGTGTTTTTAGTATTTTTAGGGGTTTCTTATGTTTTTTGGGTTTTTTGGGTTTTAGGTGTTTCGAGGGGTTTACTGGTTTTTTATGGTTATGGGGTTTTTTGGGGGTTTAAATTTTTACATTTTTTTGTTTTTATTATTGATTGATTAGGGTTTTTATGGTTTTTTGGTATTTTTAGTGTTTTAATAGTTTTTTTTGGGTTTTTAGGGGTTTTCATGGGGTTTGGGTGTTTTTATGGCCTTTTAGGTTCTTTTTTGGTCTTTCAGGTTCATTTTGGATCTGTAAGGGTTTAATTTGGTATTTAGGGTATTTAGGCATATTTACAGTTTTTAGTGTTCTTAGGGGCTTTTATGGTTTTTAGGATTCTTGGGTATTTTTGGGTTTCTTATTGTTTTTAGGGTTCCGTTAGGGATTTTTGGGTTCTTTTATGCTTTTGTGCTCCTTTTAGGGTTCTTTAAGAGGGGTTTTAAAATTATTTAATGATTTTGTGTGTTTTTTAGGATTTTTAGATGTTTTTGGTTTTTTTAATGTTTTTAGGCGGTTTTTTTGTGTTTTTAGGTTTTCATTTGTTTTCATGGGTGTTAAGGGTTTTTAAGGATTTAGGGGTTTTTTGGGTTGTAGGGTTTTTTAGGGTTTTTAGGGATTTTAGTGGTTTTTTTGGTTTTTAGGGGTTTTAGGGGTTTTCATGGATTGTTTTAGATTTTTAGGGTTTTTAGGGGTTTAATAGTATTTTATGGGGTTTTGTGGGGTTTTATAATTTTTTTGGGGTATTCAGATATTTAATGGTTTTTTTGTTTATTTTTGTTTTTGATATTTAGAGTTTTTTATGTTTTGTGGTATTTTTATGGTTTTTGTGTTTTTATTGTTTTGTGGTCATCACATGTTTTAAGGGTTATTATTGGGATTTATGGTTTCTAATGTTTTTTTGGGTTTTATTGGTTTTAGAATTTTAGGGGTTTTATGGGTTTTTAAAGGTTTTAGTATTTTTATGGTTTAAATGGACTTTTATGGATTTTTGGGTTTTTTGAGTTTTTATGTTTTTTGTGATTTTTAGGGGTTTAAAGGGGTTTCTAGGGTTTCATGGGTTTTAGGGTATTTAAGGGTTTTACATATTTTAAGGATTGTATGATTTTTTATAGTTTTTATAGTTTTTTACGGATTTTCTTGTTTTTAGTGGTTTTTGGGTTTTTTTATTTTTTGGGATTTTTAGGGGATTTAGTCATTTTAATATTTCTATGGTTTTATTGTTTTTAAAATTTTTACGGTTTTAGGGTTTATTTGGGATTTTAATATTTTTATTATATTTACGTTTTTTAATTTTTTTAGGGTTTTAGAGTTTTTATGAGTTTTTAGGGTTATATATGGGTTTTACCAGTCTTTAGGAGGTTTTAGGGGTTTTAGGGTTTTATGGATTTGAGGGTTTTTGGTAATTTTTATGGTTTTAGGGTATTTAAGTGTTTTAGGGATTTATTTTTTTCTATGATTATATAGGGTTTTCATAGAAATTTTTAAAGGGTTTGGGGTTTTTATTTATTTCAGGTTTTTTAGGGTTTTGGTGGGTTTATGGGGATTTAAGGACTTTTTAGTGATTTTAAAGTATTTAGGGTTTTTTTGGGTATTTTAGGTTGTTATAGGGAATTTAAAAGGTTTTTTAAAAAAAATACAGTTTTATGGGTTTTTAGGGTTGTTTTAGGGTTACTTTAGAGTTTTTATGATTTTTAATGCTTTTAGGGGGTTTAGGGTTTTTATTTATTTAGGGTGTTTAAGTGTTTTAAGGGTATTTTTGGGATTTATCAGGTTTTAGGATATTTTATGTGTTTCTATGGTTTTTAATTCCCTTTATGGTTTTTATAATTTTTAGTTATTTATGGTCTTTTAGTATTTTTTTTGGGTTTCGGGGTCACTTATGGGTTTAAGGTTATTATGGTTTTTATGGTTTTAATGATTTCTAGTGTTTTTTAGGGTTTTATGGGTTTTATTAGTTTTTATGGTTTTAAATTTTTTTAAGGGTTTCAAGGTTTTAGGGTTTCAAAAGGTTTTAAAATTTTATATATTTTATGGTTTTTAGGGTTTTATATTATTTATGGCTATTTTTGGCATTTTTTGGGTTTTAGGGTTTTTTAGGGTTTTACAGTGGTTTTAAGGGTATTAAGGGGGATTGGTTTTTTGGTATTTTTATGGTTTATGGGTTTTTTTTGTTTTTAGTGGTTTGGGGGTTTTTTGGGTTTCTAGGGATTTTTTGGGGTTTTATGGGTTTTGGGGTTTTTATGGGTTTGGGGGGTTTTTTGGGTTCTTAATAGTTTTAGGGTTTTAAATATTTTTAAGTGTTTTTAGGGTTTTCATGTCGTTTTTAGGGTTTTATGTTATTAGGGATTTTAGGTTATGTATGGTTTTATTATATTTTTTTAGTGTTTTTAGGTTTTTATGGTCTTAGTGTTTTAGAGGGGTGTTAGGGGCTTCGAGTTTTTTAGGGTTTTGGTGTTTTTATGTTTTTAGGGGTTTTAAGATTTTTAAATATTTTCAGAATTTTTAGGTTTTTTTATATTTTAGCATTTTCTAGGGTTTCTAGTTTTTATATTAGTTTTTATGATTTTTTTAGGTTTTTATGGTTTTTAGGTTTTTAGGGGTTTTAGGGATTTTAGTGTTTAGTTAGGTTTTTAGGTTCGTTAGGGTTTAATAAATTTTAGGGTTTTTATTATATTTAGGTGTTTAAAGGTTCTTAGGATTTTAGGGATTTTAGTGTATTATAGATTTTAAATTTTTATACTCTTTTGGGGTTTTTAGGGTTTTGAGGGGTATTTTCTGGGTTTTTAGGAATTTTAGGGGTTTATGGTTTTTAGGTGTTTTAGGGTTTTTAGGGTTTTTATGGAATTTACGACTTTCCAGAGGGTTTATCTTATTTTAGAGTATTTTATTGTTTTTTTAAGTGTTTTGGATCATTTAGGGTTTTATGGTTTATAAGGATTGTTGGATTTTTTGGGATATATATTATTTTCAATTGTTTTTATATTTTTTTAAGGTTTGTTGGTTGTTTTAGGTTTTTAATGGTTTTTGTTTTTTAGGGTATTTTATTGTTTTGTAGGGTTTCTAGAGTTTTTAGGATTCATAGGTTTTTCAAGGTCCTTTCTATTTTTTAGTGTTTCTAGGTACATTTAGTTATTTTAGAGTTGTTTTTTCTTTTAGAGACTTTGATAGTTTTTAGGGACTTCTATGATTTTTGTGATTTTTCAGGGTTTATGATTTTTATGGTTTTTATGGTTTTTGGGATTTTTATGGTTTTTAGGGACCCTTATGTTGAAGGTTTTTATGTTTTTCAAGGTTTTATTGACATTTAAGGGTCTCTTATAATATATTATGGGTTTTAGGGGGTTTAGGATATTCTGTTGTTTTTAGGGTTTTTATTTCACTTTAGGTTTTTAGAGTCTTTTAATGTTTTTAAATCATTTTATGGTTTTTAGGATTTTTAGAGTCTTTTGTGTTTTTTTCTTTTTTTAGACATCAAGGGCTACATTAGGTTATTTTAAGGGGTTTTTACGTTTTGGCTGTTTATGATTTTTTTGTTTCTTTTAGAGTTTTTATTTTTTTTCATGTATTTTACGTCTTTTATGTTCCTTTAAATGATTTAATGGGTTTTAGGGTATTTTAGGAGGTTTTTTGGGGGATTTAGTTGTTTTTGGGTTTTTAGGGTTTTGGGTTCTAAAGAGATGATGAGTTTTATGGGTTTTAGGGTCCTTAAGTCTTTTTTTACCTTTTTTATGATTTTAGAGCTTTAAATAAATTTTTAATATTTCTAGGGGTCGTAGGTTATTTTCGGTTTTTAGGGGTTAAGAGTTTTAATGGTTCTTAGTGTTTTTTGGGTTTTTTTAAAGTTGTAAGGGTTTTTATATTTTCTTGTTTTTTATTGACTTTAGTTCTTTTACATATATTATGGAGTCTTTACAGTTTTTTTGGTCTTTAGGTTTTTAAGGGTTTTTAGTTTTTTAGGGTTTTAGGTTTTTAGGGTTTTTCGATTTTTATTGTTTTTAAATATTATAGGGGTTTTTGGATTTAATGGGTTTTTGTGGTTTTAGGGGTTTAAAAGGTTTTCTGGGTTTCTTTTTGGTGGGGGGGGTTGGGTTTTTAGTGTTTTAAGGATATTTTTTTTGTTTTTTAACATTTTTTACGCTTCTTAGGGTTTGATTGGGTTTTAGGGTTTTAGGGGGTTTATGGTATTAAAGGGGGTTTTAGGATTGTTATGGGTTTTTAAGGTTTTTTCTAGGATTTTAGGGTTTTGTGGTTTTTAGTGTTTTTTGTGTTTTTAGGGGTTTTTGGGTTTTCATGGGTTTTTTTTTGTTTTTAGGGGTTTCTTATGTTTTTAGGGGTTTTATGGATTTATGTGTTTTTAAGGTTATTTAGTTTGTTATAGTATTTTTTAGGATTTTATTTTATTTATGGTTTTTCTGGTTTTTATTATTTTTAGGATTTTTAGGGGATTATGGTTATTTATAATTTTTAGAGTTTTTATAGTTTTTTTATAATTTTTTTTTGTTTTTTTAGCATTTTAAAGGGTTTTTAGAGTTTTGAAAGGTTTTCATCGTTTTTATTATTTTACGATTTTAAGGAATTTTATGTTTTTCTGCAGATTTTTATGTTTTTCTGGTTTCTCATGTTTTTAGGGGTTTTAATTATTTTCATGGTTTTTATAATTTTTAGGGTTTTAGGGTGTTTAAGGGGTTTTAAGGGACTTTTAGGGTTGTAGTGTATTACAGTCATTTGGGTTTTAGGGGTTTTAAGGTCTTCCAGTATTTATTTTGGTTTTAAGGTATTTAGGGGTTTTATGGCTTTTAAATTTCTTATATTTTTGGGTTTTAGGAGGTTTGGGGGGTTAGTGATTTTTAGGGTTTTCTGATTTTTTTGGGTTTTTAGGGGCTTATAAACTTTTTACGGGTTTGTAGGTTTTTTAGGATTTTTTTAGTTTTTAGGATTATTTTAGTTGTCTTTGTAATTTTTTGGTCTTTTAGGTATTTTATGTTAATTTATGGTATTTTAGTCTTTTTTAGATTTTTATGATCTTTTGGGGTTTATGTTATTTTAGGGGATTTGAAAATTTTTATGCTTTTAGGATTTTTTTAGTACTATTTAGTATTTTTTAGTATTTTTTAGTTTTTTATTGAAAAGAATCCTCAAGACCAAGCATTCCTAGTCTCCCAAAATTTATTAAAAAAGTAAGAATATAGAGTTACAAGGAGAGTTTATAAACATGGGTGTGAAGTTCAACCTTCATATCAGTGTTCACGAAGGGAGAGAAAAAATATTGGGCCACAAAGGACCACATCGAGCTCCTTTACACAATTTTTTGTTCGGATAAAGAATTTACCACCGAGTTCACCCCCCCCCCCCAATATGCTAAGAGTGAGACCTGGGAAAAGTTTTAGTCATTCAATCCAAAATGAGAGAAGTCTCTAAGGAACTATTCTTGACTTTTTCTTGAGAACTTACACCATTATCATTGAGTCGGATTCAATCTAAAGCAACCTATACCTGAATTGGGCCTCAAATTTGGTCTCCTTATTTATTTCCCAAAATTAAGCTTCATATGCACATTCATCTCTAATAAAATGCTAGAAGAATACTTTCATAAAGCCTCTATGTGTATGGAATATTACTCAACACCCTGAGGGGCCAGGTGCTCCTAAATCCACATCATCCACATTGATATTGATCCATTATGTATTCAGGGGAATTCGACGAATAAACTTTAGAACCAATGGTTTTCTATTCCTACCAAAAACTCCCAGAATATGTAAAATAATGAGATCATGGAAATCATTTTCCATCGAACTTGTTTGAATTCATGACAATTCATGATCCATGTTATGAATATTGAAGACTACACCATAAAAAGGTAGGTGCTTCATATTTAAGGAAATTTCATTCCAGGCAAACCAAATATAATACAGAACAACCACAATATTAGTGAGTTGAAAATTTTAAACCTTCTAACAACATTTCTCCTCAGCAAGACTGCTAAGAATGTCAATCAAAGGCCCATGTAGGCTAAATTGAAACTCGAACATCTGTTGAAGGTCGTTTCATAACATAACTGCAAACATGCACTGCACAAAGGTATAATGAGTTGTCTTATCTTCCCGAACATAGAAAAAGAAGGCTGATTACTGGTTGTAACTATCCTTCTTCAACCAATCATGAAAGAGAAGATTGTTCTTCAATAGTTTCCACAGTAGCTAGTGGTTTGTAGGTTGGATAAACGTTCTCTTGAAAAGGGAGATCCAAGATGGAGGATCAATAACATAGGAACATTTATGTTGGTAAAAATCTATTGTATTACGCTTCCCAATAAGGATGGGTTTTCAGATGAGGGTTTTAGTGTCAACAAAAATGCACCTTTGAATTTGTAGGATAATATTATTTGGAAAGATCACATTATAATCTCATTGTCATTTATTAAGAGAATAAATATAAATATTCCATAAACTAGGGGGAGGAGTCACATATTCAATAAAGGGATTATCAAGCCACGTGGTGGACCAATAATTTTGATTTGAATGTGGTGACATGATCAATTATGAGTAAGCTTCAATGTACTTCTATGAGGAATTGATTTCTGAACAGAGAGGAGGGTAAATATCTTGTGAATCCATCATAAAGTTTCTGCATGAACCTCTACTAAATAAACTTCAAGACATGATCATGTGTATCAAAAAAGGCCAGGTAAACTTAGAAATGAGGGAATCATTAAATCTCATGATATCCTTAATTCTCAATCCCCCCAGATCAATCAGTTTATTGCATTATTTCCATGCCACAGAAACCAACATTCTTTCTCTTACGTAGCCTATCCTATAAATGTTCCTAATCTTAGATTTAAAACTTTTGAAAAGATTAATAATCCATCTATAGATGGATAAATGAAGGAAGAACATGGTTGTGACAACATAGTTGATTAGGAAAACCCTTCCCACCTGAGATAAGCTCTTACCTTTCCATTTGTAACGTTCTTGGGTGATTCTATATGATATTCTCTCAAGATGGAATCTCTTTACCCTCCCCCCAAAAAATAAGGGTACCCAGATATACAAATGGGAGTGAAACCCTATTCACACCAAGGGACCAATAAATACGATGTATCATAAAGAGTGAAATTCCCTTAACAAAGATAATAGAGTATTCTCACCTACTAATGAAATGTCCAACCACACTTTCTTATTATCGGAAGATCCTACAAATTTAAGACAAGGTTCACTTGTTGGATGACCAAAACCGTATTATGTCATCAACAAAGAGAATATGAGAGGGCACATGAAGGTCTCTCCCTTCTTTTATGGAATTATATAGTCCATACTTCAGGAGATCAATGATTCAACAGATCAAATAATATTCAGGATCACAAAGAGAATACCTAAGAAGATATCTACCTTCCTGACTACATGGGGGCATTGAAAGAACCCTTTTGAGGAGCCATTAATAAGGATGGAAACCCTTACACTAGTCAAAATGGTGTTAATAATTTTGATGAACTTACTGGAAAACTTGAACTTTCTTATAACATGGAAAAGAAATATCCACTCGATTGTGTCAAAGTATTTTGAGATGTCCAAATTCATGAAAAAACTCCCATGGTTTGTATGATTCCTCATGATGTCGATACCGTCTGAGGATGTTTTGAATACTCTTCCCCAGAACAAACCCAAAATTGTTTTGGGTGATGAGGATTCTCACAATCCTCCCCATCATGATGACTAGGATATAACTTTGAATTTTTGGAATTGTGGTCCCAATGAAAACAGCCTGAATATCCCCAATGTCAATATCTTTATCTTTATTTGGTATCAAATCTATAATGTTGGAATTAGTTACATGGTGGAATGACCAGGAGAGAAATAATTCTCTGATTGAATTTGTAATCTCCACAAGAATAAGGTTCGAATAGAATATTAAAAACTTTTCTTTAAATCCATCCAAACCTTCTACACTTTCCATGTTCCAAGAGAATAATTACATTATCACTTTTTCTTCTAAAAATAAATCATTTATGGCTTTGTTATGGTGCCCATAAAGACATGACATAATAGATTTATAAAAAGGAAGATAATAGTCCTCGCCATCTTCATTATATAATTCCTTAAAAAATCCACCATAGTATTGGAAATTTCATTCACAGATGTGAACGTGGAATTATTTATATGAATGGAATTCATAATTCTCTTAGAATTGTTTTCCTTCTGTACACGATGGAAAAATTTAAACTTCATATCCCTATCCTTGATCCATTTAACATTGAACTGATTCTTGGAAAGAATCTCCTTAAGAGTCATAAGATCATGCAACTTGTACTGAAACTGTATCACTTTCTAGGAAGGCATGTGCAGCTACTGGTTGGTAATTTGGAAGTAGGTGATCATGGATTCATCGGCCCTAATTTCCTAATCAATCCTGGAAAATGAGTTTATGTTCCACACTTTCAATATAAATTAAATTTTCTAGATATTTAAACCCCCAATCTAGTGAGAGCTTCTATGAATATCGATATTCCGGCCATTAATAACCACTTCCCTACAACTGGGGATCCTGATCTATGCATTTTTGAATTTAAATGGCATAGTGGATGACCATATAAAACCATCCCAGAAATAAAAAATATTGTTTTTTTGATCTGATTTGAACTTGGGAAGATTTAACTCAGAGACATAAGTTTGGGTAGTCCCGTAACTAATCTGATAGAAACACCTTTTGAGCTAGATTCCATGAATACTATTAACTTTGAACCTTCCCCATGTGAAATATTCTCCATCAATAGGGACATTAGTTAGGTCACATTGGTCCTAGAAACAAGATAAATACTCTACAATTGTTCAGGATATGTTGGGTCCAATCTTCTCATCTGGTCTAAGAACAGTGTTGAAATACACAATAAAAATCTAGTTTTGATTTATAAGATCATTCATATGATCCAACGTCCTTTGAAGGACCCTTCTCCTAGCATACAAGAATAATGCATACAAAAAGGTTGGGGTTAAATTAGCATCCTCGAAATGGATTAATAAAGAAGTTACTTGAGGGTTCACCTCAAATGAAAGAACCTATATTTCATTATGCTTTATATTCCATATGATTTCCAAGGAATTCCCAATTATATTGTGAGAGATAAAGTAATATAGAAGGATGTTCTAATTGAATCCCTTCAAGTTTTTAAAATTCATCATTGCTTTAGAAATCCCAAAGATCATTGGCATATTAGAGAGGATAATGTGCCTAAGGGTTGAGGCTGTGGGAGAATTCCCAAGCCCTTGGAAATTACATAACATGATCCTCTTTAATTAAAGGAAATGTTGCCCCTAATACAAGGAAATTTCTCCTCCACAGATTCATGGGATGGGTTGTTACCTCTCCATTTTTCTTTCAACCCTTTGTTTTTGGTCCTATATATAGGGTTCTTCATTGGATTAGAACATGTGGTTTCATCAATCCAATAAAAATAACTATATTTTGGAGGATGGTCCTCCCCATATTTAGTACCACCAGTTTCCTCTATCTGATCACTATCCTTAACATGCTAGTCCTCAACATCATTAGACCAAAATCTACCACTGAGTGGGGTGGATTTGTTCAAAAGTCACATCCCTTAATTTTAATTATCCCCCTCTAGTTTCTTTCTCACAATGTTTCCTAAGGATGCCACTTTGAAGGAATCATAAAATAGACTAGGAATAGGTAATTCCTTGGGTATGTCCATATATTTCTCAGAGTGGATGGAGTTTACTTCTATACCTAGAGAGCCCGTGGGTGACACTCCTACAATGGAAGGTGTGAAACCCTACTTTAGGTCCACTTGGGTTTCTTTTTTCATATAAATAGGGCTTGCATAAGAACCATTACCTTCATGATAAATATGTGAAACTGACTCTACAACAAAAGTTACTAAGATTTAAGTGTCCTTGATATAAATCTCACTGATGGTTTCCTCAATGGTTGGGTGTTAATGATCCACAATCAGTGTGGCCTCATCAGAGATAATACATTTATGTTGGATATGTACCCCCAACATGGTCATTAGTTCCCTGAAAGTGGGGGTGTATCCTAATAGTACGTGCCTCCCACTTCATCAGCATTAGGCATGCAAATGGGTGAGGGGAACTTTGTAGGGTCTTGGGAAGATACCTCATCGACAGGGATCTAATTTTTAATGGCTTAGGAGTGGGGTCCTATGTTATATCACTATTATTATGAAAGGAAATAGAAGTAGTGGGAGCATGGGAAAGGGGGTTCATCAGTATTTTCAGGACCCTTTCATTTACCAGCCTCATTAATCCTCTTATAGAGAGTATAATCATGCCCCTAGAGGTTACAGAGAATGAAAACCATCAATATTTGACAATCTGAGAGAATATTTCCAACTAATTTAAAATTGTGATAGAACTAGGGCCACCTTTCATATTGAATTTTGATAGTAAGGCTATGCCCAGGGGTGTTGAGAACAAACTCCTCTACCAGCATGGTCTCCTTGTCGAATTCAACTAGAACCTCCAGCATAATGTTCATACTACGGGTTGTATTTTTTCATTATAAATTTGGATAGGGAAACAAACATAATATGCAATGTCCCATAGGATCTGAGGATGCTAGTAAAATCCAATTCAACTTAAAAATCCAGATCCAAACATGCATAATGTTGTTTTTCAACATTATTGGGATCAAATTTGTGATCCCAGTCTTGGATCCAGAGAAGGCCTGGTTTTAGATTGAGGTAACAAAATCTAGAGGTCCTCATTTTCCATTCATTAGTTGGAAAGGAAATGTGATAAAACACCTTCTCATGGCTATAATATTCTATTTTTATGAATCCTGAAATATTAGAAATTCATTTTGTAAGGTCTTAAAACATTCAAATCCTTTCCCCTTTTGGATTCAATAGTTACGCAATAATATAAAATTGGCATAAATTTAACCTCCCCTCCATTGCTTAATGATTTTAAGAGACATGAGACACACACACTGTATTGATCACACAACCATAGGAAGGAGAAATAAAAATCATGAAAGTGAGTGAAGCTACTTTTTTTACTACATCCTTGACAGTCAACATCAAACTCGATGCCTACAGAACCTTGCAAAGACCATCAGGCTTCGATATAGGTTAACAAAGGTGAAATAGCTCCTTATGGATAATCAACTCTATCTGAACCAAGTCTGGATCCTTCTTTCCATCGATGGGATCATGACGTGGGGTCGCAAGCAAACCCCAAGATCACCTGATTTTCTACCTTGCTCCTTATTCATCAGAATTTTAGGGTAATTTCAAGGATTTATGTTTTTTATGAATTTGATGGTTTCTAGGGTTCAAAATAATTTTTAGGGTTTTTTTTGGAGTTTTAGGATTTTAAATGTCTTTTAGAATTTTTCCTATTATTTTTGGTTTTTTGGTTATATTATGTTTTTATGTGTTTTTAGTGTTTTTATAGAAATTTTTGTATTTTTATGGGTTTTTTTATTATTTCTATGATTTTTTAGGATTTTTTGGGTGTTTGGGGGTTTTAGGGGTTCTAAGGCCATTTAATTTTTTTGGGTGGTGGGTTATGATTTTTTGGGTTTTTAGTGTCCTTTACTTTTTTAGAGAGTTTAGGATTTTATTATTTTTTTAGGGGTTCAAAGGTATTTTAGGATTTATTTTGGGGTTTTAAGGTCATTTAGAGTCTTTTAGAGTTATATGGTTTTTAGGGACTTTTCATGGGTTTAATTTTTATGGTTTTTTGTATTTTTTATTTATTTTAGGGGTTTTATGGTTTTTAGTGTTTTTAGGGTCCTTTTGGGGTTTTATATTTTTAGGATGCTTTTGGGTTTTATGTGGTTTTGGTTATTTTAATGTTTTTACAATTCTTTAGGTTTTTTAAATTTCTTTTTTGGTTTTATGATACTTTATTGTGTTTTAATATTTTTAGGTTTTCCATTTTTTTTCTTTGGTTTTTTGGATTTTTGGGGACTTTTACAGATTTTTAGGATTTTTAGGGTCTCTTAGGGGTTTAGTAATTTCATTTTATTTTTAAATTTTCAATGGTTTTTAGGAAATTTTTGTGTTTTTATGGGTTTTGGGTCTTTTATGGGTTTTTGTTTTTTTAGGGTTTTAAAAGTTTTGGGGGTTGGTGTTTTTAATGTTTAATTGTTTTTATGGTTTTTAGGGTTGTTTTGGGGTTTTCGTTGTTTTTTGTATTTTTTGGGTTTTTAGGGTTTTTATTGTTTTAGGGGGTTTTCATGTTTTTTGGGGCCTTAGGGGTTTTAAGGGTCTTTTAGGGGTTCTATGGTGTTTTAGGTTTATTTGGGTTTTAGGGGTTTAGGGTGATTTGGGATTTCTACGTATTTTTGGGTCTTTTGGGTTTTTATTGTTTTAGGACATTAGGAGTTTTTGTGGATTTATAGGTTTAGGGGTTTTTTTTGTGTTCTAGGATTTTATGGGGATGGGGTTTTTATGGTTTTAGGGGTTTTAGATGTTTTTATGTTTTATATAATTTTAGGGGTTTATTGTTTTAGGTTTTTTAGGTTTTTAGGGTGTTTAATGGGTTTTCATTTCATTTTAGTGTTTTTATTAGTGTTTTAGTGTCTTTTGGGTGTTTTAGATTTTTTAGGGAATTTTCGGGGGAGGAGGGTTTTAGGGTTTTAGCCTCTTCTAGGGTTTTTGGGTTTTTTTGTACATTAATATTTTTATGGGATTTTTGGCTTTTGTAGGGTTTTTATTTTATTTTTTTAGTTTAGAGGTTTTTATTGGTTTTAGAGTTTTAGGTTTTATATGTTTTTATAAATATTTTGGGATTTTAGTGTATTTAGAGTTTTAATGGGTTTTAAAGTGTTTTTTGTTTTTTATGGTTTTTAGGATCTTTTTTGGTTTTTTTGTTTTTTTGTTTTTTATGCATTTATGTTATTTTACGGATTTAAGTGTTTTTAGTGTCTTTGAGGGTTTTTTGTGTTTTTAGGGTTTTAGGGTATTTTACAGTTTTCAGAATCTGTTAGGGTTGTTGGGGTTTTATGGTTATTTATGTTTTTTTCGTGTCACATATCTGTTTAAGGGTATTTTATCAATTTTTAGAGTATTTAGTGGTTATAAGCACTTTTAATGGTTTTTGTATTTTTACTGTATTTTATGGTTCATTATAGTTTTTAATTCTTTAACGGTTTTTTGGTGTTTTAGATTTTTTAGTGTTTTTTGAGACATTTAGATTTTTAATGGGATTTGTGTACTAGTGTATTTTAGGGGTTTTATGGGGAGTTAAGGTTTTAATGATTTTTTTGGGTTTTTTGGAGTTTTTTGGTTTCTTAGGCTTTCTAGGGTTTCAGGGTCCTTTAGGGGTTTTAAGGGTTCTTAGTTTTCTTTAAGGGTTTTCATTAATTATTAGGGTCTTTTAGGGTCTTTAGTGACGTTTATATTTTTAGTGGTTATTAGGGACCTTTTTGGTTTTAGAGTATTTTTTGTGTTTTTTAGAGTTTTATGGAATTTTAGTGTTTTTAGGGGTTTTATGCTCTTTTAGTGTTTTTTTGGATTTTCGTGGTCTTTTATGATTTTTAGTATTTGTTTATTCTTTTGGGTTATTAGGGTCTTTTAAGAGATTTAGGGTTTGAAAGAATTTTATGGATTTTTATATCTTTTATGAGTGTTTAGGATTGTTTAATTTTTATAGGTTGTTCATGATTTTTAGGGTTTTTATGGATTTTAGTGTGTTTAGGGATTTTAGGATTTTTATGGTTTTATTGGATTTATTTGTCTTATGGTTTTTAGAATTTGTAGTTTTATTCATGGATTTAATGTTTATTTGGGATTTTAGGGTTTTAAATGTTATAGGGGTTTTTGGGTTTTTAAGGATTTTAAGAGTTTTTACCGTTTTTAGGTATTTTTGGGTGTTTTAGGTTTTTGGGTTTCCGTGTATTTATCATATTTAGGATTCATTAGGGACTTAGGTGTTTAAATAATTTTTAGGGGGGTTTTAGATTTTAATGGGGTTTGGGTTTTTACATTTTTTTACTGTTTTAATTTGTATTCGGGTTTTATTAGGTTTTCATGTTTTTAGGGATTTAAGGGTTTTAGGGTTTTAAGGGGTTTTGGATTTCTAGGAGATTTAGGGGTTTTACTACTTTTAGGTTTATTAATATTCAATATGGATTTTAGGTATTCCTACAGGCTTTTCAAGGGGTTTCACATCTTTACCAATTATAAGGGGTCTTAGGGGTTTTAAGGTTTTTTTGTATTTTTAGGTTTGTGGGGTCTTTATAGCGTTTTTAAGAATTTATTAGGGTTTTTACAATATTTAGGGGTTTCATAGGGTTTTTAGGTTTTTTAGGTGCTTTTAGAGTTTTTATGGGTTTTAAAGGTGTTTGGGTGTAGGTAATTTTAAGGGTTTTTATGGGGTTTTAGAAATTTTTTTGGACATTTTATTGGTTTTAGTGTTTTTTTGTATTTGTATCATTTTAAAGGGGTTTAGCGGTTTTTAGGATCTTTTAGTGTTTTTTTTGGGATTTTTGGATTTCTTAGGGTTTTTAGGTGTTTTAAGGGCTTATGGGGTTTTAAGGGTATTATTATTTAAAGGGTTTTTAGGTGTTTTAATGTTTTTAGGGTTTATTGTTTTTAGGGGGGTTTATGGTTTTTAAAGTTTTAGGGTTTTTTATGTTTTTAGGGTTTTGGGTTTTTCATGTTATTTTATGGTTTTTGGGGGGTTTTAAGGTTTTTAATGTTTTTATGGGTTTTAGAGTTTTTATGGTTTTGAGGAATTTTGGTGTTTTATGTGTGTTTTATGATTTAAGGGTTTTTAGGATTATTTATGGTTTTTAGGGTTTTTAGTGTTTTTTATGTTTTTACAGTTTTTAAAGTATTTAGGGTTTTAGGTTTTTTATAGTGTTTAAGGTTAATTGGTTGTTTTAGTGATTATTGGGGGTTTTAGGCTATTTTAGTGTTTTTAGGGTTTTATGGATTTTAGGGTCATTTAGAGTTCATTAGGGTTTTTTGGGATTTATTGTTGTTTAAGGGTTTTTAATCTTTTTAGAGTATTTTAGTGTTTTTTTGGTGTTTTATCATTATTTATGGTTTTGTGGTTTTTAGGATCATTATGGATTTTTAGTGGTTTTCAATGTTTTAGTGACTTTAAAGTGTTTTAGGTTCTTTTAGGATTTTAGAGGTTTTTTTGTCCATTATGGTTTTAAAGGGTTTTAAGACTCCTAACGTTTTTGTAGGTTTTAAGGTTTTAATTGTTTTTTTTGGATTTATGGATGTTACAGATTTTAGGGGTTTTAAGGTCGTCATGAGCTTTTAGGGTTTTTAGGGTTTTGTGGGGTTTTGTGTTTTTTAGGGTCCTTATGAGGTTTTTGTTGGTTTTTAGGGTTTTTATTTATATTATGTTTTTTAAGGGTTTAGGGTTTTTTATGGCCATTTAGAGTTTTTAGGATTTTTACTCATTTTTAGTGTCCTTTAATATTTACAAGGACTTGTATGTTTTTTTTTTTGGTTTTTAAGGGATTTTAGGGATTTCATGGTCTTTTAGGGTTATTTAGGGTTTTTATGGTCGTTTAGGGTTTTTGGGGTTTTAGTGTTTTTAAAGTTTATAGGGTTTTAGGTTCTTTTGGGTTTTTTGAGTTTCTGAGGTCGATTAGGGTTCTTAAAGTCCATTATTTTTTAAGGTCCTTTTTCTTTTTAGGGTTTTTAGTGTTATTTGGAAATTTTTAGGGTACGTTAGGATTAATTTGTATTTTTTGGGTACTTTAGGGGTTTTTTAGTTTTTTAAGAACTTTTTAGGGGTTTTAGGGTCCTTTATGGGTTTTAAGAATATTTAGGGCCTTTTAGGTGTATTATATTATTTAATGTCAGTTTATGGATTTCCTAGAGGTTTTTAGGATATTTATGGTCTTCTATGATTTTTAGTGATTTTAGGGTATTTTAGGGTTTTTAGGATTTTTAGGGTGTCTAAGTTATTTTATTATTTTTTGGTTACTTTTGTGTTTTTATTGGTTTTTGGGACATTCAGGGTTCTTTTATGGGGTTTTGGGTATTTCTGGGGTTTTAGGGAATTTACGGGTTTTAGGGGTTTTAGAGTTTTATGGGTTTTATGGTTTTTAGGTTTTTTAGGGTTTAAAAGTGTTTTAGGGGTTTTATAGTTTTATAGTATTTTTAGGTTTTTATGTGTTTTTTTGGGTTTTAGAGGTTTCAGGGTTGTTATATGTTTTATGGGTTTTAGGGTCATTTTGGGGATTTTAGGGTTTTATGGTTTTTATGGTTATGATATGTTTTAGGGTTATTATGGTTTTTTGTGACTTAGGGATTTTAGGTTTTTATAGGTATAAAAGGTTTTTTAGGTTTTTAGGGGTTTTAGAATTTTTAAGCACTTCTTGGTATTTTTAGGGTTTTTAGGGTTTTTAGGGTTTTAAGAGTTTTTATGGTTTTATAGTTTTTAGATATTTTTTTTGCAGAATTTTATGTGTTTTAGGGGTTTTGGGGAAATTTAGATGTTTTATGGTTATTTCAGGTTTTTATGCGTTTTAATGGGTTTTAAAGGGTTTTTAGGGTTTTTAGGGATTCTATGGGTTCTTAGGGGTTTTAGAGATTTTAGGGATTTTATTTTTATTGGGGATTTAAAATAATCTTAGGTTTATTTTACCGTTTTTATCATTTGTAGGGTTTTTATGGGGTTTTAGGGTTTTAATGAGTTTTAGGGTATTTACTATATTTAGGAAGATTAAGTGTTTTTCTGTTTCTTATACAGTGTTTTATAGTCTTTTAGGGGGGGGGGGGTAGGGGTTTTTAGGTTATTTTATTGGTTTTACGGTTTTTTGTGGCATTAGGGGATTTTAGGGTATTAAAGTATTTTTGAGTTTTTATGATTTCATAGGGTTATTAGGGGTGTAGGGTTATTAGGGTTATTAGGGGTTTTTATATTTTCTAAGTATTTGAGGGTTTGCAAGGGTTTTTTAATTTTTATGATTTTTTAGTGTCTTTATGATTCATTCCGTATATTTAGTGGTTTTGTGGGTGTTTATGGTTTTTTTCTATTGTTACATGTTTCAGGGATTTTAGGATTGGGGGGATTCAAGGGTTTAGGGGGTTTAGGGTTTGTAGTGTTTTTCACAGTTTTTAGAGTCTTTATTTTTTAGGGGTTTTAGGGTTTATATAGGGTTTTATGCATTTTTGGGGTTTTAGGGTTTGTAGGGTTTTTAGGGGTTTTATTGTTTGTATGGGTTTTCATAATTTTAGGGGGTTTTAGTGGTTTTAGATTTTTCGTGGGTTTTTAAGGATTTTATGGTCTTAGGGTTTAGTAGGGTTTTTTTGGTTTTTAGAGACTATTTTTTGGTGTGAGAGTTTTTAGGTTTTTTAGGGTTTTTAGCATCCTTAGGGGTTTTTCTTAATTGTTTTTTTGGGGTTTGAGGGGTTTTTATGGATTTAAAAGAGTTTTATGGTATTTTAGGGGGTTCATAAGGGTTTTCATGGCCTTCTATGGGTTTTAGTGAGTTTTATGGTCTTTCTAGATTTTTTAGTTTTTTTAGGGTGTTAGGGTTTTTAGATTTTTTATGGTTTTATGAGTTTTTATGGTCTGGTATTTGTCTTAAGAGTTTCTGGGGTTTTACAGTTTTTAGGGTTTTCTTGTTTTTAGTGCTTTTAGGGTCTTGGGGTTTTTAGGAGTTTTAGGCAGAAAAGGTGACGGATCAGACAAAGCTGACCCCGTGATTTATTAAAGAACATGAAAATTAAAGTACAATGCATTACAAATGAGGCTTGAATATCCTAGTGTGGGTCTCCCCCTTCATGTCTGAGTCAACTGAAGACAGACAGAACTGGAGTTCTGAAAGACCACACCGAAGTCTCTTCGTTAATCGATCTCTTGGAAAGAGCATCCAAAACCCAGTTTTCTTCCCTATATGCATGTGATATGCCCAGGGTGAGAGACTTGGCAGCATCGAGGCACTCGATCCAGTGTTGGAGATATCTCAATGGTACAAATCGTGACTGCTTCATGAAGGCCTCCACCACCAATGATTAATCAGATTCAATCAAGATCTTATTCCATCTGAGATGGGTTTCATATTGAATCGCTTTTATGATGGCCCAAAATTCTGCCTCATACGCAGTACCACTCCCAAGGAAGTAGTAAAATAATCCATTGACAAAGCCCCAAGAGGTTCGAAAAACCCCACCACACCATGAGGGACCTAGAAAACCCATGGCAACGCCATCAACATTGACCTTGATAAAGCCCGCTATCAGAGGGATCCACCTAATAAATTTCAGAATCCTCAGTTTTCTGCATCTTCCTGGAATTCCAATTCTGTGTAGGACCAGGAATTCATTTATATAATTATTCATCTTCCCATTCTGGATACCTTCTTCTGCATGGATAGCCCTGTGAATGCTCACCACTCCTTCATGGAAAGAACCTGTTTTATTCCGATTTTCCACCGAATTTCTATCAAACCAAACATAAGAGAGCAGTGCCGCTGTAGCTACTAGGAAAAGAATGTGAAGCTGTGATCTTAGGCCGACCTCAGCTATAGCACCAAGAAGATTCACCAGCTCCCATTGACTATTCAAATTAAGATGAATTCCAAAGACATCCTGAATATAAATCCATAACTCTGAAGCCATACTGCAGTGTACGAAAAGATGGTTACTAGTTTCCTCCTCCCACAAGAAAATGTTACAGCCTGAAAAAATCTGCCATCCAGCCATTTGCAGCACCCCAGGTAGGGGCAGTCTCCTGTTCCATATTTTCCATAAGAAAATTTCCCTTGATGGAGGGGTAAACGTCTTTCTATATTTGGAAAGCCATGCTGGAACATAGGAATTGTTTTCACATTTGTGCCGATATAACCTTTTGGTGTCGAGAAGACCGCACCTATCAGGTTTCCAGACTAAAGAATCAACATTTAAAAATTTATATCTCTTTATCTCCATGGCTATCATGCTCAGAAGCATTCCAACCATGTTGTCAAGATTCTACAAAAACCCCGAAATTGGCATTTTCTGCATGCTATCTGGTGGCTGGAGTATTGTATTTAGCGTAGTGTCCAACCAAGTACTTGTCCAGAAGTTCAGGTTGGATTGCTTCGAGACAATCCACCTTGAATTTGAGATAATATCATTGTATGTTTTCTTGATGGAGGTCCCAACCGAAGAGAGAGAATAACCAGCGGATTCATTCACCAGCCTGAAAACAAACCGATCATTGAGGAAATCCAGAACCTCATTTCTAGAATTGGGTAGATTCCAGACAAAGTTACCCAGGAGTGACTCATTGAACTTCATCATGTCCTTGGTACCAAGACCGCCCATGTTAATTGGTTCAGTGCTCTTTTTCCAAGACACTGTGACAAGCTTCTTTTCGTTTATGTATCTTTTCCACATAATGTTTCCTATTTTCTCTTGCATTTTCTTAAGCAAGCTGACTGGCCACCTGTAAATCAAGAATGCATGCGCCAGTATGGGAATTAATACCGGATTGATCAAACAAACCCTTCTTTATTGTGACATAGAATTCCCTTTCCACCTGGAAATTTGGTTGATGGATCTTTCCGAAATTGATTCAAAGTGAGAACATCTAGGCTTACCCCAATAGAGAGGAACCCCAAGGTACGTAAATGGAAGTGTATTCCTCTTTGCACCCATAAGATGGGCATATCGTATCTTCCTATCATTAGAGATTCCTTTTCCAAATATGACGAATGATTTGCTCCAGCTAATGGATTGCCCTGCTGCCTCCTCAAAATGCTGGAAGAGATTCTTGATTGAAATAAGTGTTATACGGTTTGCCTCCCCAAAAATAATGATATCATCATCATAGAGTAGATGTGATGGTACATTAAGATCCTTTAATTCTTTAAGAGGTGTGAAGAAGTTGTAGTTAGCCAAGCCTATAAGAAAATTGCTTAAATAATCCTCAACAATGGAGAAAAGAAGTGCTAATAGGGGATCCCCCTGCCGGACTCCACGAGAGCAGTGAAAAAAACCTTTTGGGGATCCATTTATCGTGACAGACATTCTTGCACTCTCTAGGATAGATTTTATAATCTTTATTAAGTTGTACGAGAAACCATATTTTCCAAGGATATCGAAGATAAAACTCCATCTAATTGTGTCAAAAGCGTTGGAAATGTCAAGATTTAGAGCAAACCTTCCATATATGGTTTTCCTACGCATAACATTAACTCCCTACGAGGAAATTTATAAATAGCTTTGAATATTCCTTCCTGCAACAAATCTGAACCGATTTGGAGTAAAAATGTCGTTGTGGATCTTTGACAACTTGATAATAATGATTTTGCTGATGACATTCAGGATAGTATTCCCAAGGGCAACTGGGCGAAAATCCTTGATGTCAATCGCATTCTCCAGCTTCGGAAGCAAGGAAATAAAATTGGAATTGGCCCCATATGGTATATATGCAGTCCTGAAGAAGTACTTTATCGCAGAGGATACCTCAATGTGCACAATATCCCAGAAAAACATAAATAATTTATGGCTGAAGCCATCATGACACACTACGCTGTCCATGTTGTGTGAAAATAGAGCATTTCTGATTTCATCATCAGAGGGAATAACAGCCAAGTGAATTTTATGATGCTCATTGATACATGGTACAATGGAATCCAGAAGCAGGAAAGTCAGCGGTGTTCGAGATTCTGTATATAGATCCTTGAAATAATCCACCACTACACTATCTATATCATGCTCTTCCGTAAAAAGGAATCCATTTACCCGGATAGCACTAAATATTTTCTTTGCCTTTTTCTCCTTCTGAATATGGTGGAAGAATTTGGTGTTCTTATCTCCTTCTTTAAGCCATGTCACATTGAACTAATTCCTTATCAGCCTCTCTTTTAACTAAAGAAGGTCGTCCAATTTTGTGGTCAACCGCAATTCCTCCCTGGAGGGCTCATGTTGCTGCTAGTTCAAAAGTTGGCGATAAGCAAGCTAAGATTCAACATCATTGATTTCATCGTCCAATTTGGAGAAAAAATTCTTGCTCCACTCTCTTAGCTTGGATTTTATACTTTTTAATTTATAAATCTCTTTAAAAAAGGAATTACCTTGGGTATCATAAATCTATCCACTAATGACATCTTCCCTGCACCCAGGAATTGTGAGCTATGGATTATTAAACTTGAAGGGTAGAGGGGATGACCTTGGTGGACCATCTTGAAATTTAATCATCAGCGGGTTATTGCCTGAATGATATTTTAGAAGGGTTTTCACAAAAATTTCCACAGGCACCCCATTCTCATTTATTCGTAGAAAACAACTATTAAGCGTACTAGCTTGCCTTCCATTTCTAGTGAACCTTCCCCATGTAAATTTATCCCCAGTAATTGGGATATTTTTCATGTTCCAGGAATCAATGCAACAAGAGAATACATCAGTAGTAGCACGAATGAAATTGTGTCCAAGTTTCTCCTCAGGCCTTAGGAATGTGTTAAAGTCTCCCACCACAGTCCAGTGACAATCCACTAGGGTTTTAGAAATTTTTCGAGGGGGATTTTAAGGATATATATGGGTTTTATTGGTATTTAGGAGATTTTACAGTTTTTTAGGTTTTTCAGGGTTTTCAATGTCATGTGGTTTTTATACGTTTTAGGATTTTTTAGTTGATTTAGTCATTTTAGTATGTTTTGGGGGTTTTTAGATGTTTTTACTTTCTTTTATGTGTTTTTAGATGTTTTTAGGGGTATAGGTCTTTTTAGATTATTTAGAGATTTAAAGGGGTTTTACGAGGTTTTAAGGCTTTGTCTACTAGAAAAAATGAAGTTCATAACCATATTTAAAATTTATGGAAAATTCTATAAGACAATTTAATTCTTTATGGTTTTAAAAACTACCGATAAAAGTGTTTTTTTTTATTTTTTTAAAACTATTTGTTGTGGCTGTTTTTGAAAAACCACTATGAAATCCAATATTTTATTATTTTTACCCTTTTTTAATTTATTTTTTGGGGTGGATTATAAAAAATACCATTAATTTCACGAGAAAATTATTCAATGTGACATATTTAGTTATTATTTTTTATTATTAATAATTATTTATTATTTATAGTCATTTATTTTTTATTATTTACAATTTTAACGAAATATAATCTATTAATTTGTAATTATTTATAATTATTAGTCAGTAATTATTTATAACAAAAAATTAATTCTTATATGTGTTGAAAAGTATAATTCAACATCAAAAAACCATAACTTTTTATCTGTATGTTTTTAGTACCATAACCGCCAAAAATTGAATTATTTGAAATGAGGTACCAATATATTAGATAATAAGTTGGCAATATTTAACACATTATTTTTTTATATAGTTTTAAGAGAAGTTAAAAATTGAACTTTACTTCAAACATACATAACATTTGATTTAGGTGTAGGTTTCGGCTCTACAACATATCAAATAGAATACTGTTATGAGCTCTATGTCATACTGATCACAGAAATCCCTTTACTATTTTTTGATGAAAAAAGACCAACATGCATCCAAAACTATGTTTTTATTTGAATACCATGAATTGTGATCATTTGATGATATGTTTGCTTCTTTTAAGAGTGTCTCCATATGCTTGTTAGGTTGTCTTTGATTTTGTTCCATGGATTTACATTCCTATTGATTTGATTACATTACAATTTTTATGGTTTTACCTCTTTTGGGGATTTATTATTTATTATATTTATATATATTGATAAGTATTTCTATACATTTATGTATATTTGTTTATAATTTATATATATTTATCAACAATTATTTAAAATTGTATTTATTTTTTTATGCATGTATATTTATATATATTTATGAATATTTGTTTCACATTTATAAACATTTGTAAATATTTATAATTAATTATGCATATATATTTTTATATTATATATATATATATACTTGTGTTTATATATATATATATATGATTAATATAAAATTATATATATGTGTGCAATTATATATATTAATGTAACATAAATCTATTTTTATATATATTTATTAAATTTTTTATATGTATATATATATATCCATTTATTATTTATTTATTTATTATTTATTATTTATTATTTATTAATTAATTTATTACTTATTTATTATATATTGATTTATTATTTATTATTTAAATACTATTAATTAATTATTTAATATTTATTTAATATTTATTAAATATTACTACATATTATTTATAATTTATTATAAATTATCTAATTATTTATTTATTTGTTATATATTATTATTTTTTATTTAATTACTTCATATATATAATTTATTATGTATTATATATAAATTAATTGTTTCTTTACTAAATAAATTTTTTATATTGATTTTTATTTATTTATTTATTGGTTTATTTATTTATTATTAGTTATTTATTTATTGTTTATATATTTATTATTAATTTGTTAAATTATATATTATTATATTGTTAATTAATTATTAACTTGTTATTTATTAATTATGTAAATATTATTCAATATATATTTGTAATATATTTATTATAATATTATTATATATTGATTATTGATTATTGATTATTTATTTTTTTATTTTTTTATTAATTATATATTATCTATTTTTAATTAATTTATTATTCATTTATCATATATTAATATATTATTTATTTATCATATATTAATATATTATTTATTATTAATTTATTCATTATTCATTATTTTTATTACTTATTTATTATTTATTTATTAATAATTTAAAATTTAAAATTTTAAAAATTTTATTTAATTATTAATTTTTAATTATTAATTATTAATTATTATTTTTTATTATTTTTTTCAATTTATTAACATATTAATTAATTAATTAACTATTTTTTATTTATTTATGAATTTTTTATATATTTGTTGTTTTTTAATTATTAATTATTATTATTTTGTTTATTTATACTTTATGTTTTTTAATTTTTTTTATTACTTAGTATTATTCTTTAATAATATCATTATTATTTATCTATATATATATATATATATATAAGTATATTAAATATTCTTTACTGACCACATGAAGAGCATGCAGGAGTAGTAATGTATTTTTAGAATAATCAAGAGGTAAGGGGTTAAAATATCACCCAACACATATATATACTGAATTTATGTGTGACATATATGGAATATTCATGAATGACACATGCATGGTAATAAATAATAATGATAAATATAAATAATAAATTATTAATTATTAATTATTAATTATGTAAATAAAAATAACAGAAAGTGTCATGAAATTATTTAGTGAATATTTGTACCTCTTCTAAATGATTCTTTTGCTTCTTCAAGAATCACCACTAAATCATTTCACAATGGTTTTGAATAGTACCGACAAATTATTCGTGACACCTGATTTATCTGTGCATTCTCAAAACTGCCACTAAATGATGTATAGACTGTTTAAACTACCACTAAAATCTAACTTTGGCATAGTTTCTTAGGGATTCTTGGGTTTTTAGTTTATTTTTTTTATGTTTAGGGTTTTTATTAATCTTTAGGGTTTTTGAGTCTTTTTAGTGTTTTTAGGGGTTTGGGGGTTTTTAGTGTTTTATGTGCTTTATGGTTCATTTAGGGTTTTTAGGATTCTTTTTGGTTTTTTAGGGTTTCTTTTGGTTTTTAGGGATTTTATGGTTTTATGATTTTTTATTCATTCATAGCATCATTTCGGGTTTTTATTTCATTTCATGGATTTAAGAGTAGTTAGGGTTTTAGGGTTTTAGGGGGTTTTAGGGTTTTAGGTTAATATTGGGTTTTTTGGAGGCTGTTAGGGTTTTCTAGGTCTTTTGTCGGGTTTATTAAGGGGTTTTATGTGCTTTTAAGATTTTATTAGTGTTTTTAGCGGGTTTTGTGTTTTTAGGCTTTCTATAGTTTTTTTTGGTTTTTAGGATTTTTGTATATTTTAGGGTTTTTATTGTTTTAGTCGTTTAATTGTTTTTAGATTATTTTTCGGTTTTTAGGTTTTTAAGGGGTTCTAGATCATTTAGGGGTTGTAGGGGTTTTTATATTTTTTTTACGAATTTATGGTAATTTATTGGTTCTTATGGTTTTATATGGGTTTTAGGTTTTTTAGGGATTTTTTAAGGGTGTTGGGATGTTAATGGGGTTTTGCGGGTTTTTTAGGGGTTTTATATGGTTTTATGTGTCTTTTAGGGTTATTAGGGTGTTTAGGGTTTTTTTTCAGATCATTTAGTATTTTTCGTGTGTTTTAGGATTTATTAGGGATTTTTGGAAATTCTAGGGGTTTTAATTGGTTTTGGGGTCACTTAGGGGTGTTTTATGGATTGTTTTTGGGTTTTATGGATTTTAGAGTTTTCTAGGGTTTTTTAGGGTTTTAATGTTTTAGTGGATTTAGGTGATCATAGGGGTGTTAGGGTTTTTAGTGTGATTTAGGTGACTTATAATTTGTAGGGGTTTAGGGGTTTTTTGGGGAAATTTTAAGGTTCTATGGTTTTTTTTTGGAGTTTTTTTGTTTTTGGGTTTTAGGGGTTGGTGGAGGTTATAGAGACTCTGGGTATTTAAGGGTTTTGTTAGTGTTTTAGGGATTTGAGGAGTTTCATAGTGTTTTTTAGATAATTCATGTTTTTATGGGTTTCTAGAGTTTTTTTGTAGTTTTGGGGGGTTTCAGTGTATTTTTTTTTGTTTTAAAAGTTTTATGGGTTTCTAGAGTTTTTAGATATTTTAATGGTATTATGTGGTTTTATGGGTTTTATGGTTTTTAAGGACTATAGGGTTTCTTTTAAGAGTTGTAGTGTTTTTAGTGTTTTTATGGGTTTTATGATTTTTTAATGTTGGTTATGGATTTTAATGCTTTTTTGTTTTTTAGTATTTTCTTAGGATTTAGGGTTTATATGGTCTTTTATGGGTTTTACATTCTTTTAGGGTTTTAGGGTTTTTAGGATACTTTATGAATTTTTTGTTTTTAAATGTTTTTTTTGGATTTTTGGGGTTTTGGTGTTTTTTGTTGAACTTTTAGGGTTTTTTGAGTTTATTGTGATTTTTGTGGTTCTTAGGGGTTTTATTGCCTTTATGGCTTTATTAATTTTTAATTTTTTTATTATCTTTTTCAGTTTTAATTTATTTTTATCATTTTTTTGTGTTTTGGATATTCTAAGGTTTCAAGGGGTTTATAGTGTTTAATGTGTTTTTTTATTTTTAGGGTCGTTTTGGTTTTTAGTGTATTTAGGATATTTTAGGGACTTTTAGGGTTTAAGGGTTTTCTAGGTCTTTTAGGGATTTTTGGGGATTTAGGGTTTGTAGAAAATTTTCAATTTTTTTGAATTTTTAATGGATTTTAGGGACTTTTAGTGTTTTTGAAGGTTTTTAGGGAATTTTAGGGTGTTTTAGTGTTTTTAGAGTCTTTTAGGGGTATTCGGAATTAAGGCCCTTTGGGGGGTTTATGGTTTTTAAGGTACTTCCTGGGTTTTCCATTCCTTTAGGGTTTTTAGATATTTTTGTTTCCTTTATTGTTTTAGGTAATTAAGGGCCCTTTGGGGTATTTAAAGTCTTTTGGGGTTATCTTAAGTAATTATAGGGTCTCGTAGGTTTTTTTGTGTGTTTAGTGACTTTTAGGGTTTTAATGGTTTTTAGGGTCTTTTGGGGAGTTCTAGGGGTTTTAGGAATATTGAAGATTTTTTAGAGTCTCTTATGGGTTTTTAATTTATTTTTTATTTTTTATGGTATTTTAGGGGACATTTGGTTTTCTGGGTAATTTTGGACTTTAAGGGTTTTTATGTATTTTTAGTGGTTTTTAATATTTTGAGGGATTTTAGGGATTTTTTAATTTTTTAATTGTTGTTAGTGTTTTTAGGGATTTTAGGGTCTTTAGGTTTTTTTTTTGTTTTTTAGGGTTTTAGGGTCTTTAGTTCTTTTAGTTGTTTTTACGGTTTGTTGGTTTTATAATGTTTTAAGAATACTTTTTATGGGTTTTATGGTTTTTAGGGTTTTTATAGTTTTTTAGATTTTAAGGGTTTTAATAGTTTTAAGAATTTTTGAAGGGTGTTTAGGGTTTCTAATGTATCATGGATTTCATAAAGATTTTAGGAATTTATAGGGTTTTCATATTTTTTGGGTTTTTTAATAATTTTTAGGGTTTTAAGGGATTTTTTGGTTTTTCTTCATGTTTGGGGGTTCTATTGTTTTTAGATATTTTATGGGTTTTAAAGGTTTCTGGTGTTTATATTGTTTTTAGGTATTTTCATGTGTTTTTTTTGGTTTTAATGTTTTTAGATTTTTATTTTTCTTGATTTTTTTGGGATTTAATGTTATTAGGTTTTAGGGGTTTTAAGAATTATTTTATGTTTTTAGGGTATTTTAGAATTTATTTATTGTTTTTTATGTTTTTTGGATTTTCATATTTTTAGGGTTTTTAGTGAATTTAGGGGGTTGTGGTTTATTATTCATTATAGGGGTTTCTTTGGATTCTGAGGGGGTTTTATGGTTTTTCGGGTGTTTTTGGATTTTTTGTATTTTTAAGGGTTTCATAGGGTTTTAATTGTTTTTTAGGGGCTTATGGTCTTTTTGGGTTTTGGGGTTTATTTTCATCTTTAGAGGGGTGTTTAGTGGTTTTTTGGAGTTTATAGGGATTTTGAATTTTTTTATAGTTTTGGGGTGTTGGGGGTTTAATTTTTTTTAGGGATTTTATAGTTTTTTGGGTTTTTAGTTTTTTTGGATTTCATGAGTTATTGGTCATTTAAGGTATTTTTAGAGTTTTTTGGATTTTTTATGTTTTTTTAGTATTTTTTTTGGTTTTTTGAGGATCCTTACAGGGTTTTAAGGGTTTTTAGGAATTCTATAAATTTCTACTGTATTATTGGTATTATTTTTTCGGGGGGTTTTATGATATTGGGGGGTTTTAAGCATTTTAGGGGTTTTATGTTTTTTAGGGTTTTGATGGTTTTTTAGTATTTTTGATGGGTTTTAAGATTGTTTGAAGGGTTTTTTGGTTTTAGTGTTTTTTAGGGTTTTATGGGTTTTAAGTAGTGTTTTGGTTTTTAGATTTTTTATGGTGTTTAGTGGTTCTTCGGGGGTTTTAGGTTTTTTTTGTGTTTTAGGGTTTTAGTATTTTTAATGGTTTTAGGGTTTTTTATAGTTTTTAGGGGTTTTAGAATTTTTAGAGTATTTTAGTGTTTTAGCTAATTTAGGATATTTTAGGGGGCTTTAGGGTTTTAGGTTACTCTATGGGGGTTAGGGTTTTATGTTTTTTAGCTTTTTTCATAGGTTTGGGGTTTTTGGGTGGTTTTTTACGTTTTTTTGGTTTTTGGTATTTTTTTTGTGTTTTAAGTGGTTTTAGTGGTTTTTATTGATATTTTGGGTATATATGGTTTTTTAGAGTTTTAGGGGTTTGGGGGATTTAATTTTTTTATTTTTTTAAGTTCATTTTTTTGGCTTTTGAAAGATTGTTAGGTTTTTGAACGTTTATTAGGGTTTTAGTGGATTTTAGGGTTTTTTTGGGGTTTTGAAGTTTTTATATATGTTTTTTATTTTTTAGGGCCTTTTAGAGATTTTAGAGATTTATGGTTTTAGGTGTTTTTATAGTTTTTAATAGAATTTTTGGTTTTTAATTTTTTTTAAGGGATTTTAAGGCTTTTAGGGCTTTTAGTGTTTTTAGGGGTTTTATTGAATGTTTTTGTGTTTTAGGGGTTTTAATTTTATTAGCGTTTTAGGGGATTTAGGATGTTTTATGTTTTCTAGGGTATTTTATATTTTCAGTGGTTTTAGTGTTTTTAGAGGATTTATGGTGTTTAGGGTTTTTAAGGGGTTTAATGGTTTTTAATGTTTAGGGTTTTTATTATTTTGAATTTCTAGGGTGTTTAATGGGATTTAAGGATTTCTGTGTGTTTTAAGGTTTATTTAGTGTCTTTTCGTATTTTTTGGGTTTTTAGGGGTTTTTGTTTTTTAGTTTTTAAGATATTATATGGATTTTCGGTCTTTTAGGTGGGTTTAGGGTTTTTACGATTTTTATGATTTTTAAGTTCTCAGAGATTTTATATTTGTTTTGTTTTTGGGTTTTAATCTTTTTTTTTGGGTTTTTGGATTTTTTATAGTATTAGGGTTTTAGGTATTTTCAATTATTTTTGTTTTAAGTGGTAATTTAGGGGATTTTTGGGTTTGTAGGTGTTTTAAGGTTTTTAGGGTCTATAAGGAGTTTTATGGATTTCTTAGGTTTTAATGTTTTTAGGATTTTGGGGTTTTTGAGGAATTTTAATGAGTTTTAATGGATTTAGGGTTTCATATGGTTTAGGGGGTTTTAATGTATTTAGGGTCTTTTGGTATTTTTTAGGGTTTTAAGTGATTGTAGGGATTTTAGGTGTATGGTATTTAGTATTTTAATTGTTTTTTAGGGTTTTAGGGGTTTAAAGAATATTTAGAGGTTTTATGGGTGTTTAGGGGATGGGGTTTTATTGGATTTTTAAGGTTTTATGGTTTTGGGGTTTTTTGGATTTATTAGATTTTATAGGTTTTTTGGGTTGTTTGGTTTTTTTTGGTTTAAGTGTTTTTAGGAAGATTTAGGGGGTTTAGGTGTTGTAGGTACTTTTATTTGTTTTTAGGGTTGTTTCGTTCTAGCTTTCTTCGGCATCGAGTCACCCAACGGCTCCGTATCCAATGATTGATGGACCAGCTTTCCCAAGGCAGGCGTTCGCCCGATGGTCTGACCAGCGACTCTTAAGAACTCGCATTGGTAGAGAGGATGGGAAGTCGGGCTCATCACACCCTTTTTGGGGGGGCAATTATTGCCTGTTCTGGGACTCTCTTATAGATTTAAGACGTATTCATATGTTCGCGAATCTTTGATTTATACCCAAACATAGTATCCACGGATTTAACCTTGGGGGGCAATGGTCAACTGGACATAGGGGTTCAGAATAATTTATGCCTGAGGTTTACCATCCCTCATTGGCTTAATGACCCCGAAGGGTTGGAACTCCCTTGAGGTGGCACTAGGAGTGGCGCGGTGAACCGATGTGGAGATGATCGGATCGACCAGTTGTAGGTCTTGAACCTCAGGAAGGCTTCCTACGTACCCTGCCTAGGAGGCAAGGATCAATGTCCATGTAGTTCGAATGGAGAGCATCGGAGAACCGACAAGAAAGGGGGGATCAGAATGACCCATTATTGGGCTTGATCCTCGGAGAGGCTTCCTACGTACCCCGCCTAGGAGACAAGGATCAAAGTCCAAGTAGTTCGGATTGGCTTGGGACTTTCAATCTGAGGAAGCCCGGAATAATGGATTGGGGCTTACACTTTGAGGAGGCCCATGATGTGGACTGGGGATTACACTCTGAGGAGGCCCATGATGTTGGTAAACCGACGTGAATGGGGGGGGGGGTCAGAATGACCCGTTATTGGGATTGAACCTCAAAGAGGCTTCCTACGTTCCCCGCCTAGGAGACATGGATCAATGTCCACGTAGTTCAGATTGGCTTGGGACTTACGCTCTGAGGTAGCCCGAAATAATGGATTGGGGATTACACTCTGAGGAGGCCCATGATGTGGATTGGGGCTTACACTCTGAGGAAGCCCATGATGTTGATTGGGGCTTACACTCTCAGGAGGCCCATGATGTGGATTGGGGCTTACACTCTGAGGAGGCCCATGATGTTGATTGGGGCTTACACTCTGAGGAGGCCCATAAAAGGATGTCATGGTCAATGCTTACTCTAAGCCCACGTGATCCATGCTCGGTATGAGAAACAAGAGGCAGCAGGGACTAGAGGATCACATCACTAGAGGTGCGTCCGTGAGACGTGGAGTGGGGCTTACGCATGAGGGCAGCCCATGAGGTCGGGGCTTACTCCGACATGGATGCCCGGGGCAACAAAGCCCAGCGGGAGAGGGAAAGGGGGTTCTCTTGTGCCCATCTCCCCTCTTGCAATGCATGAGGCCCTCTTTCTGATGGCTATTTTACCATCTCTGAGGAACCCTCAACAAGTAGAGGGGAAGAAAGGGGAGTCCCGAGCTCAGATTCCACATTACCATGGGAATGTGAACACAGTAATGCTTCGGGAATCTGCTAAAGGGTTGGGGAAACCCCTTTGCCCTTGTTTACCTTGGGTATGTGAACTCAAAATGGCACACTGATGTGCCCGAAAGTTACACCACGCGGATCTGGTGGCTCTGGTGGAGGCCTGGGCTCGGGGCTGATGAATAGGCCAATGAGGGAGTCGCGGAGGACTTGGCTGGATCGGAAGGATTTTACCTGGATTAGGAAATGAGAACACCAAAGTATTTGGTGAGCCACCAAGAGGTATGGGTGGTGTCGCCCTTCGTGTGGGGAAGTGTCACACGGCTGGAGAAGCCATCCGCGAACCAGGGCGGTCTGCGGACTAATAGGCATCCCGTTAACCAGGGTGGTTCACGGCTTCTGGTTCAATCCGCAAAACAGGGTGGTTCTTGGAGGGTTCCGGGCGAGCAGCGGTGGTCAAGGGTGGCACCGGTCGGAGGCTCGTTGGTCGGGGCTTTCCCCGCGTAGGAGAGTGCTACACGATGCGATGAAAGGGAAAAGATGCATAAACTCCCTTGTCCGCGGGGAAGTCATCCACATATGGGATATGGTTCGTGATTCTCCTTGTTTTTGTTATTTTAGGTTCACGGTTCACCAAATTATTATGTGTTTTCCAATTCCTTATTAATTCATATACCTGCTATGGTTCGCGGGTGGGAATTTCGCTGTTTGCAATATCCAAAGCCTTCCTTCAACCGATCTCCTTCCAAACCTCTAATACCTCCGAATCTGATTCCAGGTCTCTGATCCTTCCTCCTTTCCCCCTTGGTCTCCTTTTATAGAGTGGTAAAAGGGATGTATTTGTGGCCGCACGACGCCTTTTGTGGAGGCCCATAACCGAATACTCAGTTTACAGCTGACATGGTCAATCCACGATTTGCGGTGGGTATTGAACGCCCCCCCCTCCGCGAGGTGAACTCAGGGAGTGCTCCGCGGCTACGGAGGGTTCCGCCTCCATTCCACGAATGACAACGGGTGATGCTTGAACCGGTCGACACGGTCCGCGATTGGGGTGGTTCGTGATGGTGAACTGGACAGGCGCCGACCCTACCTTGCGACCGTAGAGACTCTCCGCCTCCATTTCACGAACGACAATGGTTCGTGGAGAGGGTGCCTCGTGGGGCCTGGCCACGTTGTGCTTCCATGGGACCGGTTCGCAGACCGATCCTGTTTGTGTCCCTTCTTTGATTATTTTCCCCAATTCTTTGAGGTATTTGGGTAGAATTCCCTTTGTGGATTTTCAGGACCCTACAAATTCCTCCCATCGTAATGGGGTCTGATTGGAATGAATAGGAGGCCATTCCGATGCAAAGTGGTCCTGAAACTGAGACGGTTTGCAATAGAAAGGTGGACCTGGTAGGGGACCACACCTATAAATACAGGGAGCCCTTCATCTTTCTTTTACCGAATTCCTCACGAAACCATAGCTCCTTTGCCTCCATGTGTTTTCTCTTTCGTGAAGTGCCTTGTCCGCGAACCGGCAGTGACCTCCGCAAGGCATTCCTTCTTCGCGGTCGCCTTCATCCGCGAACCAACTTTTCAACCACGAACCATTACTCTTAATAAATTAAAAATTAAGTGATGACGGGCTGCAGAGGAACTTGCTTCGCGGTTTTGATATTCCATGGAATAAAAATCTCTTGAACTTTTTAAAAAGTATCTGAGTCTTCCAAATAAACTCGGGATTGAAATTCCATGAAGCGACATGGTTCGAGGTTTCCTGGACAATGCTCCACGGGCCAGGGCTTCTTGGACTGATTTCATGAAGGGCTGGTTCGTGGGATGATGTCATCGCAAACCATCCTCTAAATCCTCCTTGCGGTCTTTGCCTATGAAGTCTCCTTTTCCATATATCTGGATATTTTTGACCAGATTCTTGTTCCGGACTAACTGATTGTTAGCTCTCATTATGCAGGGAGAAAATATGGTTCTCCCTCGTTTTATGTCGAGGCCTGCTGCAGATCCACTCTCCACTAGCTTAGAGAGAGGTTCAACTATGATTCACAGAGTAGAGGGCATCAAAGAAGACCCTAGTCGGTACATTATTCCGGATGACGATGTATTGAAGAACCTGCTCTCTCCTGAGCTTTTGAGTTATCCACTATCAAATCGACTCCCTCTCTATAGCTTCGGTCTTTGGGATTATGTCCCTACCCCCCCTACTTTCTTCAGTCTCCATTCTCCTTTCCCGGAGGCGCCGTCAAAATGCATTCAGTAAAACTGTACAAAATCCGGCAATATAATATCTGATTTTGGATTGAAAAACACATTTATTCTGAGGGGATCTATCTGGACCCAAAGCAATCAGTGCACTCAAGACTTTTCTTAGAAAGGTGTCCTTAAGGACTACCCTTCTATTATCAACCTTGCTCGAAGGGATCCTGAAACGGGGTGGGTTCCTAGGTGGGATCTTCGGTCTGGCGGGCTCTTCTAAAATGATTGGGCCAGGGCTTTCTGGGTCCATCATCATTTTCGGGAGTCTTTTTAATTACTGGAAGTTGTCAATCTATACTCTATAGTGCAGGCTTCCCAATTCGTTGTTTATCCACCATCTCTGATCCTGCCCGACCTATTCAACCACTGGTGTTCAAGTACTAATACTTTCAACCTTTCCCACGGTGAAGTCGGCATTAGTCTGTGGGACATCTACCAGATAGAAGGACTTCTGATTACTGGAGAGATGTATGACGAATGTTTTCCCACTCCCAACGCATGGGACGATGTTTAACAGGTGCCATTATTGGAAAATGAGCTGTTGATTATGGCAGAGCAGTCATTGGGTTAGGTGTTGCGTGCCCTCTCTCTCATTCCCTATGGTAGCTGGATAGGGTTATTTCTGAACACTAGTGGTCATGTTCCAAAGATCAAGCACCCCAGGACACACCCTTCTCAGCAGTCACGAACCTCCCCAGGTTCCTACTAGGTGGTTCTAGAGTCGGGCGACTACCTTTCATGGGGGTACGAGGTGTGTCCTGGTGTGTCGCCTATGCTTCGGTTGGCTGGTCTGTTTGCTATGTTTTTGAGTGGCTGGTTATTTCCTTCCCAGGATGTTAACCCAGGTGTTCGGGCCTGCACTTTGATGATGGCGGCTGAGTTAGGAGAGGGCCGCCTACTGAATTTAGGCATGCCCACTTTGGCCCGTATCTATGAGCTACTGAGCCACATGAAGGTAGGCGGGTCACCCTACTGTCTGAGCGGGCCCTTTCAATTTTTGTATGGCTGGGTTGTGGATCATTGTCGTTGTTATGAGTATCGTCACAACATGGCCATCCTGCTCCCCACCTTTGGGCCTACCCTACTGGATATAGCCGGAGTTCGCTTGAAGTCCCTCAACTCTAGTGAAGTCCTTGAGCTTCTGAGTGACTTCTCCCAATTCATCTTCACTCCCTACTCCACCACTTCTGGCGCCTTAATTGACAACCGCTGGGGGAGCCTGGAGGAGCGCTCTTACATGATCTCCCTGCGGGACGGGTTTCTATCAGCACGGATCGACGGGGTTTCTCAGTGTGAGTTGTATGTCCCGTATCACTTTTCTCGCCAGTTCAGGTGCATGAAATTACTAGTTTCCCTTCCCCCTTCTTAGGCTCAAGGGCTGTATCCGGTCATACTTTGTCCGTGGTGGATGATGCTGACATGGGAGGGATCTGATGCAAGCATTCCCCTACCTGATACAGGGGTGGCTGCCGGCCTTTCCATGGAGTATGCAAAAACATGGGTAAAATATTATCTAGATGGGATCCTAAGTAAGGCTATCTGAAAGGTTCCCAAATCGGGAGGTATTATGGCTGATGCATCAACTACACCTTCCTCATCAGTCTTAAGGGAGGACCGAATAATGGCTCGTTGATCAAAGAGACTCAGAGAACTTTCCTCTCCCAACCCTGTGGTGGCCGCTGTTCATGCAAATTCATCCCTCTTGTGTGTGGATGAGGATGACCCTGTGGTTTTGGGTCCCATCAAGACCATCCCGGAGGTTCCCCCAGTCGATACCGGGCTTAGAAACATGTTCCCCAAGCCTGAACCGGGGTTAGAGGCTCCAGACATCCCAGCTTCGGAGTCAACTTCTAATGAGCACACGTCCGCGCTGGCTGCCAGGCCAGACTTTGTTCTCATGTCGTCAAGCGAGGATACCAATGATCCTCATACCACGGTGGACCATTGGTCAGTGTGCAGGTGATCCTTGCCCCGAATCTGCGAAATCATCACTAATACCCCTTTAGTAGAAATGGAAACTAAAACTAAAGCTCTTCATCTACTCTTCCTAGGTTTGGGGTTAGGTGGCTTTGACTATCAGTAGTTCCATTCTCATGCTTGCCGAGTTATCATGGCTCGTGAGGAAGCTGTCACTAATGAATGAAATCTTTCTCACTTCGATAACACTCATTGTGGGGCCTGAACCTTGGAGGAAACCACAACAAAGATCCATCAACTGATAGCACAGGAGGTGATCTCTCGAGACCAGGCGGTCGTCCTGTCCTCTGAGATGCATGAATGCGAAGAACGGGCCGCGGTGCTAAGGGTTCAGTTATCGGCTATGAATGGTCGTCTTGAAGCTACCAGAAAAGGGATCAACGACCTCCAAACCGCAGTGGAGCATATCCATCTGGTGGCTGAGGTTGAAACCAAAGAGAAGGCAGTGTTGGAACAGTCCTGCAATGACCTTCTCCGCACGGTTGCTGATCTGGTGGGGAGAGCGAGTCGGGATACTTTATAACTATTAGAGCCACTTTTATATCCCTTGTTTTACTCACCCCTCTTCTTCCCCCCCCTCGTTTTTTGTGTGTGAAGGAGAGACTCCAGCTTGTGGACGTCCTTCCCTTTTTTTGTTCGAAAGAAACACAATCTCTATCAATCACTTGTTGCTGAGAAACATGATTGTTACTAAAAATAATTGTTTTGTAAATAACGATTCACCGAATCAGAATTTATCATAACCTTGGAAAACAAACTCTAAATTTTGCCTAGACCATGGGGTCCAGCGAGCTTAGTCAGACTATTGCTGGGGTTTTGTAGGAAAACCCCACAAAATTTTTGTCTTTCTTTTTTTTTCTCTTTTAATGCCTTGATTTTTCCTGGGTCCATTTAGTGTGGACCCAGCGGGTATAAACCAATTTTTTCTTAGGTCACCCTTTTTGGGTTTTCGGCCTAACGAGCTTTGTGCCTATTTCTTTTGTGAGCGGTTTAAAGTCCCCCCATCAAGAATATCACTACTGATGTTTTAGGTCGAACAGATTTGACCAAATATGGTGGGGCGAGGGCCCCAATGGGGTTTGACTGATTGAAAGATGTCTTAATACCCTTCATATGCACGTGGGGAAAATCATGTTTGAATTTGAGTGGCATGAATGGCATGTCTCAAGGCATGGGAGTCGTGTCTGTGTATAGAGGTAGGAAGAGAATTTACTGAGGAAAACATGCCATTGGTAGACGGGCCAGGGGCGATCAATATGCAGATCCGCTGAGGGCATGGAATGCATAGTGATACAAATTTGTCCTTAAGTCAAAGACTTGTCCATTTCTGATGGCCATGGGACTTCATGGGAGCCCAGCTCATGGAAACCAGGATGGGTGGTTTGGTGAAATTATGAAAACCACCAGGGGTGGCTCATAAGGGGAGGGTGACATCTGAAAGGGTTACGGGCGCATCCATACTAATCAGGAGCATGGTCAGGAGACCACTTCCCTACGTATTTAGTTAGCGTAAGGGATGGTCGAGGCTTGGTGCAGTTTAAAGTCATGCACCTAGGACATCATTTAAAATGGAACTACTTCTCCTGGTTCTCCATAATCTTATCAATGACATTCCACCGCATTCAGGTATGATTGTGGAAGAGGTTGATAAATTTTAGCTCAGAGGGTTTCTGAATCCCGGGATAAAAAATGGGGGCTCAGATGCCAAGAGGCATACGGAGAGAAGCATTTCCTAAAGAAATCTTGCCTTTGGTAGATGGGCTAGGGTCGATCAATATGCAGATCCCTTGAGGGCATGGTATGCATAGTCGTACAAAGGTGTCCTTAATTCAAAGACTATCCACTTCTGATAGCCGAGAAACTTCAGGTAAGTTGAGATTTGGGACCACCAGGGGTGGCTTATGAGAGTTCGGCTTTTTCTGAGTACAAAGTATGGATTATGATGAGAGGATGCCTGAATACGGGGGAACTATCTAGACTAAACTTCCCAAGAATGGGTGAAGTAATTCTTTCTCACACTGGTGTGAGACGATGGTTCGTGCAGGTCTGACCCGTGCACTGATGGGTGGAGAAAAACCTTTGTTTCTCGTTGAACCCATGACAAGTATGACCGTTTAGTTTATCGTCATGTGGTTGGGACATAATCCGTGCAGTTTAGCGTCATGCGGCAAGGACGAGAGGCATTTTTGAAGGTTTTTTGCGCAGTTTAACGTCATGCAGTGAGGTCAGGGGAGGGTATTTTTGATGTTTTCTATGCAGTTTAACATCATACAGTGAGGACATGGGGTATTTTTGCAAAGGTTTCTCTTCATTAGAATGTAACTTGGTTTGAATACCTCAAAACACTCCAGACGTTGGGGGTTTGATTGGTGTAAATCATGGTTCTGGGGCTTCTTGGATCAGGAGATATGATATGGGGGCTCTGAGGCTGGTATGCGAATGGAGCTAGGAAGAGCATCGCCTATGGAATTCTTGCCTTTGATGGACGAGCCAGGGGCTATCATTATTCAGAGCCGCTAAGGGCATAGTATGCATAGTCATAAAAATGTGTCCACGGGTCGATCACTTTTCACTTTCTATGGCCACTAATGGTTATGAAGATCTGTAATTATACGGGACACGAAGTCTGTCATTTGGAAGGAGAATGTCTGGACATGTCGAGGATATCCGTCCCTGGTTTCTTGTTGAGTTTCAAGGAGCCCCCTATGCTGATCTTTTCTCTCTCTATTTTGTTTGTGTGCAGGGGTGTGCCTTCATTCCATATAGTTTAACGTCATGCAGTGAGGACGAGGTACTCCTAGTTTATCGGTCCTAGAGCTCGAACCATTGGGTGACTATTACTGCAGTCACTCGAAGGATAACTGAGTCAACATGTTCTGATATACTTTGAACAAGGTGGGGGATGAAGGTCGTAAACTGTAACTTTGAGATTTCTTGGATCAGGAGGTATTGTGTTGGGGCTCTGAGGCCGGTAAGCGTACGGAGATAGGATGAGTACCGCCCGAGGAAATATTTCTTTTGATGGACGAGCCAGGGGCTATCATTATGAAGAGCCTCTGAGGGCATGGTATGCATAGTCATACAATGGTTTCCCCGAGTCGATAACTTTCCACTTCTGATGGCCATGAATTATTATGAAAATCCATGATTGCTCACAGTGCAGAGTTCAGCACGTGGGGATAATGGCGTCCTGGTATACAAGGAATATCTTCACTGCAATTGTCCGTTGAGTCAAAGTAGCCTAGTCCTGGCTTGATGTTTTTTTATGCAGGTCGCTATGTGAACCACTGATAGACACATAGGTTAGCCAAATAGAGATACCCCGGCAACGCCTGGATGTGAAAAGGGTAATGAACTTGTAAACCACTTATCCACAAACTTCTGGATCAGGAGGTATGGTATGGGGGCTATGAGGTCGGTAAGCGTATGGAGTTAGGAAGAGTGTCGCCTATGGAAATCTTTACTTTGGTAGACGATCCAAGGGCTATCATTATGCAGATCCGCTGAGGGCATGGTATGCATAGTCATGCAAATGTGTCCACGGGTCGATGAGTTTCCACTTATGATGGCCATGAGTGGTTATGAAGATCCATAATTATTTGGGTCATGGAGTCTGATGTTTGGAAAGGATGCATCCCAAATGTGCAAGGAGTATCTCCATATCGTATCTCCATGTGTCTTGGGTGGTCCGCGATGAATTCTGTGCCGTTTAGCGTCATGCGGTGAGGAAGAAGATATACACCCTCTATAGGTCTAGTTCGTACACGGGGGAAGGGGCATTTTTATCATAATTGTCCATGAAGTTTAACGTCGTGCGGTAAGGATGAGATGTACACCCCATGCCAGTATGGTCTTCACACGAGGAGAAAGGGAATTATTTTTGTTTATTTAGGGGGCTGGGCTAGGACTAGGGATCCTGGAATCCCTACGTATCCTGCGAGGGCAGGAATCAAGCCGTACGTAGTTATCTGGAATCCGAGCAGTTTAACGTCATGCGGTGAGGACGAAGTACACCTTGTGCAGGTCTGGTCCATACATGGGGGAAATAAGGCATTTTTTTTGTTTTTTGAGGTGGTTGGGCCATGGTGTGGAATTCTGGCATCACTACGTATCCTACGAAGGCAGGAATCAAGCCTCACATAGTTCTCTAAAAGATGATACACCTTGTGTAGGTCTGGTCAGTACATAGGGGAAGAGGTAATTTTTAAATCACCTTGTCCGTGCAGTTTAAAGTCATGCGGTAAGGACGTAATCCATGCAGTTTAACATCATGCGGCGAGGACGTTCTTCATGCAGTTTAACATCATGCAGTGAGGACGTGAATACACCCCGTGCATGTCTGGTCCGTACACAGGGGAATGGGCATTTTTGTTTTTTCCTTTTGAGGTGGCTGGGCCAAGGTGTGGAATTCTGGGGTCACTACGTATCCTGCGAGGGCAGGAATCAAGCCTCGCGTAGTTCTCTGAAAGACGATACACCCCGTGCAGGTTTGGTTCATACACAGGGAATAGGGCATTTTTAAATCACCCTATCCATGCAGTTTAACGTCATGCGGTGAGGACGAAATACTCTTAGTTCAAGGTCATAGATTTTGGACCGTTGGGTGCTTGGCAGTTTAACATCATGCAGCTCAGACGAACTCCATGCATTTTAATGTCGTGCGGTAAGGACGTAGGTGACCCGACATGAAAAGAAAAAAGAAAAAAAGGGGTCTGCACAGTTTAACTTTGTGCGGTGAGGACAAGTTCTGTGCAGTTTAACGTTGTGTGGTGAGGACGATCAATACACCCCGTACAGGTCTGGTCCGTACACAGGGGGAGGGAGCATTATTGACTCTTATTATCCGTGTAGTTTAACATCATGTGGTAAGGAAGAACTCCATGCAGTTTAATGTCATGCGTTGAGGATGTGTTCTATGCAGTTTAACTTCGTGCGGTGAGGACGAACTCTATGCATTTTAACGTCATGCGGTGAGGACGTAGTCCACATTTGGTTTCTATGCGAAATACTTCTTCAGGAATCTCGCATTTGTAGGAGCGGTTGTAAAATGTCTGTGCATAGAGATCAGAGTATATGCTCTGTTGGAGTAGACCTTGTGTACAACATATGGTCCCTCCCACTTGGGCTCCAAATTTGGAGGCTTCTTTCCGGGTATCATTGGGGTCCGGAGGACCAACACTAATTCTCTATTCAAGAAAGACCGGGGGGCGAACCTTTTTGTTGAAGGCTCGTGGGATCCGGTTCTGGTACACTTCCAGGTGGTGCAGAGTGTGCATCCACTTCTCGTCTAGCTGTTACAATTCACCTAGACGCTTTTCTGACTGCTCATAATTGGATAATTGATCACAGATGGAAACACGGAGTGAGGGAAGTTGGAGTTCAACAGGCAGAACGGCCTTTGTGTCGTACACCAATGAGTATGGGGTAGACCGAGTAGCGGTGCAGATTGTGGTTTGATAAGACCACAAAGCATGAAGTATTTTATCTGGCCATGACTTCTTGTCTTTGTCCTCCATTTTATGGAGGATGTTTGACAGGGTCTTGTTGAAAGCTTCTATTTGTCTGTTGGCCACTGTATGGTAGCGGGATGAGTGGTTAGCCTTATTACCATACTCGTGGTATAGCTTTTCCAACTCAGCAGAGCAGAAATTGGTGTTTTTGTCCGTTAGTATAGTATGAGGGACACTAAATCTGGTGATGATTTTGGTATTCAAAAGGATGCCAATATTTCTTACCCCGACTTCCTTGAGGGGTATGGATTCTTCCCATTTGGAAAAGAAGTCGGTTTCCGTGAGGATATACTTCAGCCGTTTGGCCGTGGCGGGAGGATATGGTCCCACAACGTCCATCCCCCAGACGGAAAATGGCCAAGAGTACTTAGCTTGATGATGTAACTCCGGGGGCTAGTGTATGAAGTTGGCATGAATTTGGCATGAGTGGAATATTGCGGTAAACCGCTCGCAGTCTTGTACCACTGTGGGCTATTAGTACCCAAGCCTTCAAACCTGATGGGAAAGCTTGGTCCCTTGTTGATGTTCTCCACAGGCTCCTACATGTACTTCGGTCATGACAGTAGTGGTTTCTTCTCCGTCAATGCATCTTAGAAGCACTCCATTGAGGCCTCGTTTGTAGAGGACCTCTTGCTGACCCGCATTGCTATATATGACAAAATTGATTGCCCTTCTTCTTATTTTCTCTCGTTCATCCCTGTCTAATGAAAGCTCACCTTGTTGAAGGTAGTTCGCGATGGAGGTCATCCAGTCAGTGACAGGAGCATATGGCTTGGGGACATTACTGACTTCTTGGATTTAATTCGTCTTAGCTTGAACAAATGGCAACACCATTCAACGGTGAGCAATACTGATGATCGTTTCATCCCGGTCTGGGTAAGCTAGGGCTGTGGTCGCGTTGGTTAATGAATCAGCCTGAGCATTCTGGGACCGGGGAATATAGGCCAATGTTGGTTCTGTGGAGAACTTGACCATTATCCCTCGGACATGGTCAAACAGGGGGATTAGATCCTCCTTTTTAATAGCATAGTCACCATTGACTTGCTTGATGACCAGCTCCGAGTCACCTTTTACCTTAAGGTGCTGTACTTGTGCCTGGAGTGCGAGCTCTAGGCCTGCAATGAGTGATTCATATTCCACTTCATTGTTTGTACATCCCACTGACAGGAGGAAGGAATACAACAAAACTTTATTTTCTGGGGACACGAGTATTATCCCCAGAACCACATTGTTGAATTTGGGATCCTCCATCCTCTTCCCAGTGGAGCTTCTCGACGCGCTGTCAAAGTACATTTTCCATGCTGGGAACTCCTCTTGGACCGTGAAGATATATTCATCAGGTAGTTCGACGTCTGGTGTAGTGGTCTCTGTTGAAGGGTGATCTGCCAGATAGTCTGCTAATGCTTGTCCCTTGATGGCTTTTTGAGGCATGAAATGTATGTTGAACTATTGTAGGATGACCACCCATCGGGATAGGCGTCCTGTTAGCATCGGGCAACTGAGGATGTACTTGAGTGGGTTACTCTGCGAGATCAAATGGACTTCATAATGCTGCAGATAATGACGCAGCTTTTGTACTGAAAAGACCAAGTCTAGACAGCTCTTTTCAATATTTGAGTATTGATTCTCAGCATCAATCATGGTTCGACTGAGGTAATAGAGACTGTTTTCGCTGCAGGCATCATTATTTTGTGCGAGGAAGGCTCCTAGTGATCGCTCAAGGGCCGTCACATATAGAATGAGAGGTATTCCTTCAACTGGGGGAATGAGCACCGATAGGCTTAAGAGGTACTTCTTCAAGTTGTCGAACGCCTCTTGGTAGTCATCCGTCCATTGGTACGTGACCCCCTTCTTCATTAACCTTGTGAAAGGAAAACATTTTCCAGCCAGGATGGCTATGAACCGACTAATATAGGCTAGGTGTCCTTGGAATCCCTTCAGCTCAGTGAGATTTCGGGGAGGTGGCAGGCTCAGGATAGCCTTCGTCTTCTCAGGGTCAACTTAGATACCACGATGGCGTACGACGATGCCAAGGAATTTCTCTGAGGTAACCCCAAAGGCACATTTCAAGGGGTTCAACTTCAAGATATGCTGTCGGAGTTTGTTGAAGTCGGTCTCAAGGTCTGACAGGTGATCAGAGTGTTGTATGGACTTGACCACTAGGTCATACACATAACATTCAACGGATTACCCCAAGAATAGCTTAAATATCTGATGCATCGCATGCTGATTAGTGGCGCTAGAATTCTTGAGACCAAAGGGCATGACCCTATAACAGAATACCCCTTGAGGGGCCCTGAAGGCAGTGGATTCTTCTTCTTCTCGGGCCATCCTGATTTGATTATATCCGGAATAGTCATCCATGAAGGATAGAGCCTCATACCCGGCCGTTGCATCAATTAACAACTCAGTGATTGGAACTGGGAATTCAACTTTCGGACAATGCCGATTAAGGTCTATGAAGTCAATGTAGATGCGGATTTGCCCTTTTTTTCTTGAAGGGGATGATATTGGCCAACCAAATGTGGTACTAGACCTCTCGAATGAAGCCTACTTTAATGAGCTTATAGACATCAGCCTTTATCTTGGCAGCATGTGGGGGATGCATCCTTCTGGAGGCCTGTTTTTAGCCCCGATGGTCTTCTGGAAGACCTAGGTGACGCGTCGCTACCTCGGGATCGAGTCCTGGCATTTCCGTGTAATTTCAGGAGAAGAAATCCCGGTGTTTCCTTATGAAAGAGGTATATACCTCGTGTTTCTCAGGAGACATGGCCACGCTAATGAGAGTGGGCCTCAGGTCTTCCTCGGTACCCATGTTTATTTCCCTGAGTTCATCCACAGGGGTGGAGATACCTTCCTCAAATGCGGGAGGTGCATCCCTGAGATCATCCCCCTCTTCTTCTTGCAAATACTCACCTTCTTGGTCTGACGATGAGAGAGATCCTGACACGAGTTCTTGGGTGTCTGGAGGCGAGGAATCATGGGTGTCCTTGCTCAAGTTTTCGTCCCCCATTTGAGGGTCAGTGGATGTTCCCACATCGTCACACTCTGCTGTTTTGGCTGAAGTCATGAGGACATCCGAGTGCGTGTCTGGACTTGAACTCCTACCTTCCATGAGGTTGATGTTCAAGACATAATCTCTTCCAAGATGCCTGAGGGGGTCATCAGGAACCATTTCCAGGCCATTTAGAGCAGGGATCCAGTCAACACCATCGACCAAAGGCTTCTTTTTATTTTTCTCGTAGAACCCGGCGTCGATGTAATGTGACTCGGAGAGCTCGAAAGGGTCCTTGTCGGCATAAAACATCTCTCTTTTTCCATTGACGCAGTACTTGATAAACTGGTGGTAAGTTGAAGGAACGACCATGTGCTTATGGAGCCATGGCCTTCCCAGTAGGGCATTGAATGTTGTGCTCTGCCGGACCACTAGTAATTCCGTGTCGGCTACCAGGTCACCAAAAAGTGTCTTTAGCTTAATCTATCCCATTGGTTTCTGCTCACTCTTATCATAACCCAACAGAGTTGTGGCTAAGGTAATTAGATCACCCTCACTGTAGCCCAACTTACAGAGTCTCTGTAGGGGAAGGAGGTTAAATCCAGAGCCATTGTCTATAAAGACTTTTTGCATCTCAATACCATTCAGCGTGCCAGACACATATAGCGATCTGATGTGTCCTTTCATGATGGAATCTTCGTCCTGATCAGTGAAGGAAATCACTGCATTGAATTCAGCCGAGCCTGTCTCCGTCCAATAAATCTCAGTGGCAGCTACCTCGGCTTGAAACTTCTGGGGGCTGATCAATGCTTCGATAAGCACCTCCCTAAGGTTAGCTGACAAACCCAGGGCATCCAAGATAGACAGCTTGGCTAGTACCGATGCCAGCTGCTTAAGGATATCATATTTCTACTCCAGCGGCTGACGTTTCTCCATTGGTTGGAGAGTCTTGTCGGGTGATTTGGGATCTGGAGAATTTGACGAGGAAGGACCGGCCACGGGGACGGACGCTGATGGCGTTCTTGCATTTTGAGGACATGGCCTGTCTAGCCTATTTGTGCGCACTAGGTGACCAGACACTTGATCCTCCTCTAGTGGGTATCACAGAACAACAGGGCCAGAGTTGCTGCTTATGGAGGTAGAGGGGTATTCCCTCTCCCACTGAGTCTGATGAAGAGTTCTCCCACGGGTTTCTGCGATATTAACGGTTTGGGACGGGGTCCAGCCGTAGGGTTGGTTTAGGCCATGGCTGCACCTCATCTGGTATCCCCTACCTTTGTGGTTCCTCCTCCCGGTTCCTCGTGTAGGGAACTCAGGTTCATAGTAATACCCTTCGTTAGGGAATGATTCCATGAGATGGATGATGTTGATAGAACCAAAAATTAGCTCTTCATCCTATGAAAGGTCAACCTGGTCGGTTGTCTCTGATGGTTCCGTTTGGTGGGTCGGTGCCCATGGCACCAAATTTGAGGGCATAAAGTCTGTCAGGGTTGGAACTAACTTTGGCCCCATCGCAGACTGCACCTCTTGTGATTGTTTCCTCCTTCGACTCTTCCCGGATGACCGGCTCGTAGAGGATTGTGAGGCCAATGTTGTCAACTCTGCGGCTTCAGTGGATGTTAGTGACAACACCGACCACTGTAGTTGAGCTCGGAGTATGCCCTGGGCTCGGTTGATAGTTTTCTGAGTCATACAGTTGTCAAATTTATGGCCCTGCTTGCTGGTGACTTTCTGCCACCCCTCCTCTTTGGCGGAGTCGGTGGTAGAGATACATGCCACATGTGCTGGGGGTGGTCCCGGCTCGACTTGTCTAGAATCTACCATCCTTTGTAGGAGGTCATTGAATACGAAGCATTCTCAGATACTATTCCCCAACAACCAATGGTAGGGGAAGTAATCAGGCCTGTCATCGCGGCCGACTTCTTCAGGTCTCCTTGGATCCAGGAGGCGGAGCAAGTTGCAGTTCATGGCGGCAATGAAGTAGCCGTAGACTTGATCGTCCCGGAACGAGTATACTTTTTGTCTTCGTTCCTCAAACTAGTTCCGCTTCAGCCATTTCTGATCATTCTGTTTATGTGTGGTGGTCGCTGATATGCAGGGGGCCCTTGATGATTTTGTGGAGGCCTGAGCGGCGGAGCGGGCACAGGGGCCGGTTTGAGTGTGACAGCGAGCGCTTCAACTCTAAGGGCTCTATTCGTAGGATCCTGTGATGCTATTCGGGACTTTCAATTAGTCCGTTATAGGGAGTCCTCAATTATTTGTGCAATGGTCGAGATATGGAGGAAGACAGTGGTGAACTCCACCGGTATGAGCGGTGTTCGCAGCTCATCTCTAAGATTATCGATGCATATGGCTAGCATCTCATCTGGAGGCATTGGTCTGTTCAAGGAATAGGTCAAGCCTTTCCAACTGAAGATGAAATATGAGACCCTCTCATTCTCCCTCTACTTTCAGTTCATGAGATCACTGACCGTTGTTTTAGGAAACATTGAGCTAAAGTGGAACAAGAACTGCTGCCGATGGTCCTCCCAACTCTTTATTGACTGGGTCGGCAGACTCGTGTACTAGACGAAGGCGGACCCTTTTAAGGTTCGTACAAAGAAACTGAGTTTCACCACTTCTTTTTGTTCTGGAGTTCGCATCATGGGGTCGTAAGAGGTTGTGTAGTGCATCAAATGCTGCTCTAAATCGCCTGATCCATTGAATATGGGGAATTCAGGGCTCCCAAAATTGGGTGGAGGTGGTGTGTTGGTCACCCAATCTAGGTAGGGTTTTTGCTCCGGCTATATCAGAGCGCGTCAACCTTCCATCGCTTCCAATGGAGTTGTTAGTGCCTCGATGGTGTTGGTGGGTCCCTGGTTTACATCCTGGTGGGTAAGGTCCGGGGCAGGCATATCCCGAGGTATTGCCTGAGGATCCGGGTTGGCCGGCACCAAGGGTGCGTGTACCGTTTGTGGCACCTTCAGAGGGTTCAGGTGTACTCACTCTGGTTGCTTCCTGAGTGGAAGGAAATCTTGGTATTCATCCGGATCCACATCTAGGTAGTTGGATGGGCCAGACACCTCATTATACGAGAGCCATGGCCTTATTTTGTTTTCCAGGGAAAACCTAATCCTTTTAGGTGCACTTTCTGGATGATCATGATGTGGTTCCTCCTGGGATGCACTTTCAATAAGGCGGTTCCTCTGGAGTAGCTCGGCGTTAAGCCACCCCAATTCGTTCATCTCCTCTTCCTATTGAGCGAACCTCTCTTCGAGTGTGAGTGGCTTGTTTTTATCGAGAGAATGGGATGGGTTAAGGGTAACCTTTCCTTTATTCTTATCATTGTTGGAAGATCTCAAGGTAAGTGGAGGGAGGTTAGTAGAAGGGGCAGCCATATTTAAGGAAACCCTCTGGTTCCGGGTGTGCACACATGGGGGCTCGTCGTGAGTCACAAACTGTCCGGAACCGTCATCTCCCGATCCATCCAGATTTGTATTTTCTCCGGTTTCTCCGATGGGGTTAGCCTCTATGGCGTTGATGAACGCATATTGTAGGGTGGAGGGGACGTCATCTTCTAAATAGGAAGAGGATCTCCCGTGTCTTTAGTTGGCCTTCCCTTTCATGACCTGGGATTGCCCTCAGACTTCTTGATGAAGGGTGACATGGAGAGTTCTTTGACCTTCATCTCGGAAGGGATGATGATTCCAATGATGTGATAGGACATGAAGCTCCTCTTCTGACTATCCTCCTCATATGAGAGAATACTGACTCTCGTGGGGGAGGTTGCTGTTGAGGGGGTAATAATGCCCCCAGCCCTGAGGGCTGGGGTTGGCTCTGTTCCTTGGACGTTGAGTCTCTTCCAAGTTTTATTGGTCTTACAGGGGAATTTGTTATTAAAAATCCCCCCATCCCTACAGGATAGGGTTGACTCTGGATTGTGGCAGTGGCTGCGGCTATCGCGACCTGCCTGATCTCGCATGCTCCCATTTGGGGGTGAACCGGATCTGGTTCTGAATTCACCTATGGATCAGTCCCTTCTAGGGAGTCAGGTAAAGATCGTTGATTGGCCTCTCTTAGGCGAGAGGCCTTCTGGATGCTCTCGGTGGCCTAATTCAAGAGTTTTTGAATGGATCGTTCCCGCCGGGCCTGACGCTTCTGGGACATACTCACGGCCCGACTCTATTGGGTGTGTTGCCTTTCCTGAGCAGGGGGTCCACTCGATTTTCGTCTTGTTGTGATGACGTTGCAAGACATCATACCAAACATGTTCTTTAGGCAGGGAGCAGAGTGAAATTCATAGCTTTGTGTTCCCCCCCCATCCCCTAATATGGACTCCCTTTGGAGAATCACCGATGAGGCGGCGCAGTTCGTGCAGTGCACGGAGGCAAGCTGCCTCTATATTCCCATTGGGCCTCTCGGGGCGTTGTTGTCATGTCGAGGAAAGGGCCTCTAGGTCGATGTGATGCAGGAGGTCCCATATCGTCTTAACGTGGTCTAAATACCCGTCATAGGGTAGGAAGATCGATTTCAGCCGGCGGAGGGTCGTCCATAGATTTTGGCGGATGTCGTGCATGCATTATTCTGACAACTCCTCGGGTATGTCGTATTGAGAGGTGGCTGTGGGCCAAAACATAACCATTATATCATTCCTGGCCAGTCATTTCCTCAGGTGCAATATATAGACATACTCCTCCACCAGTTATTCCTCTACCTAGTCATCTCAACTAAGGTCCTCACTATAGTTGGAGGCAGTGGGACTAGTAGGTATCCAATTATCTTGTGGGTGATTCTTAGGTGGTTCAAAATATGAATGCAGCCTTGGAGCCATTCCTGATCTAAGAAGGGTGTCTCTAGTGACAAGCTGGGAATCTGACATGCTCGATCCCGTCCTTCTGAGTGCCTCAGCATACGAGGGCCTTTCAGTGCTTGTTTCGGCAGGGGGAGGGCCTTCCTGTCGAAATAATATGTCATCGCGGGGAGGACCTCCGCAATGGCACCTGTAATGGTGAGTAATACCATTACTGCTTGATGCTTCACTGCATAGAGTACATTTGCAGTGCACACCCTAGGGAGGACCTCCAAGGCATGTCCCAGTAAGGGGAGGACCTTCTGGCTGTGTAGCGTCGTTATGGGGAGGACCTTCGCAACAACTGCCATCATGGTGAGGATGACCATCATGGCTTGACGTTTGACGCGCATCCTATGGAGGACCTTCAGGACACACCGCGACAAGGGGAGGACCTTCTTGTTTCTTGGGGCCATTGTAGGGAGGACCTTCGCAATGGAGGCCGTGGTGGCGAGGACTACCATTACAACTTCAGAAATGGAGAGGACTACCATTACTGCTACCGTAGGGAGAATATCTGTGGGATACATCCCGGGGAGGGCCTCCAGAATTTACCGCAACGAGGGGAGGGCCTTCTCATTTCTTGAAGTCTCTATGGGGAGGACCTCCGTTATCAGGGTGGGGAGGACTACCACCATGATTCGATGCCCGACTATGTGGATTTTTGTTGTAGGGTAACCCCTGGGGAGGACCTTCAGGGCAGGAAACGACAAGGGGATGACCTTCTTGTCATGATGAGACGTCACTACGGGGAGGGACTCTGTAGTTGCGACTATTATAGCTAGGACTACCATCACAATGTGTGTTCCCACTGCATGGAGAGTGATTGTAGTGTATACCCCGGGGAGGACCTTCATGGCGGACCACAGCTAGTGGAGGACCTTCTTGCTGCTCGATCTTCTGGCCACGTGGAGGGTTTCCGTGACTCGCATCAAAAGAGGATCTCTCATGATATATTGTTATATAACCGTGGGGGAGGCCCCCACGGGTGCTCTGAGGAGGACCTTCAGATCTTCTAGTAGCGATATTGCGGGGTGGACCTTCACAACTGCTACTACTACTCCCATAATATGGTAATGGGCAGGCAGGGTTCTGAGCCTTTGACATGTGATTGGCAGTGTTGGGAACCCCATCTTCCAGCAGAGCGGAGTCATGAACCAGCTCTTTATTTTCCGACTGCCTTTGATGCGTTCAGGGCACTCTTTTGTGGGCAGCGGGGACCGTCTGCTGTTGCCCACTACCTTAACCTTTGGGTCCCTATCTAATTGGGTCCGGTGAAGTTGCCGAGACATGCCGATGAACATCTTGACTTTTAGAAGGGATATATGCCTGCTCTGGAGCATCCACCGTGATGGATGGGTGTCCCCCTGTTGGAATGAGTGAAGCTTCTCGATCTGGTTTCCCTTGCGTCACAGAATATAGTTGGTGACCCTCCTGGGTAGAAGCAGGGATGAAGATCTGCTCCGAGGTGGCTATCTCATCTCTTAGATGTGTCACCACAATTGGGGAGACGGGCTCATGGGCCCGAGTCCTTGCTATTTCTGCTGATGCAATAACATGCTGGAAAGTCTACAAGATATGATATGGGATTGATACCAGCTCCTCCATCATTTACAGGATATGTATAGAGACATCTTTGGATGGAATGGGTATGAAGGACCATTCCTGTATCGGAGAAGGAATATCCTGCTCCGGTCCTGCAGTGGTCAGTGGGTACTGACAATTCTCTTGCGTCGGGGAAAGTGAACGAATCTTCCCCTATACTGGGATATGCTAGTTTATCTCTCCGTTTTCTGCCACATCAGGGTGGCAGGCTTTACTTGCATCTGCCGGGATCTGGCCCTATATATATTGATTTCCACCCTATCGAGTCGGTGGCCTTTTTTGGCGGGGAGACATGCCCACCTATGATTTTCCGCCACATCTGGGTGGCAGACTTTGTTGATTGCCACCATGTCAAGATGGCGAGCATCAGGAGCAACTGGTAGGAGCTAGTCCTGTAGGTGTTGGGTCTCCACCACGCCAAGCTAGTGGGCTTCACGACCCTGGGCAGGGAGAGGTGCCTGCCGAGTAAGTTTCATCTGGAGTGAGCGATGAGCTTGATGGAGCTCGGTGGGGATACGCTCCGGCTTGTACGATGCTGCCATGTCTTGATGGCAGGCTCGTGAGGAGTGAACATGTGTAGGTACCTGTTCATGGTACATCTCTGTGGCTGGGTAGTGGAGCTCCTCCTCAGGGACCAGGGTGATGACTGGTCCCCGATTGTACGTTTTTTTTCCATCGTCGGGCAGTCCGAGGGGCTGGATCTCGGGGAGCATGGTACTGAATCCTCAGGGAGACATCCTCCTCAACGCAAGGATGTCGGGTCGCGGCGTGACCATTATGATGTCTGCCGGTGGGGGACTTGGAGCAGAACCACCATTCAGTGGGGATAAAGTCCTAAACGTCGACCTCATCCTCCTCCCTAAGATAAGGGAGGTATGCATTGCCCCATTCCGGGGACAGACTCCAAAAATAGTTGGAGACAACAACAGGGGCTGTCTAGATCCGCCTTTGCGGTCACTGCTGGGCAGGTGACTGGCAAATCTTGATGGATTGGAGGGCATGCATGTTAGCCTCCACCGTTGGGAGAGTACCATTCACATGATACTCTCGGATCAGCGCGTCCAAAACCCAGCATTGGAGACACTGGGTGGGTGACGGGGTCCTCCGTTGTTGAGGATGTCTCATCCTTGCATTGTTGGAAACGCGCGCTTGTGAGTTTCTTTGCGATACCATTGGATAGAAGGGGGTTTTGAAAGTGGTATCTGCAAAACATTTTAGAAAATAGAAGCCGGAACCCATAAAAGAAGTATCTCATAATCCCATGCGTAATTAATGACCTTGCTTGGTCGTCCTTTAGAGCATGAGGGGGCACAAGGTGGGATTAAGTTGAACCTGTCATGTTAGGTTAAATATTCTCATCGGGTTCCCCATTAATTTTCGTTCTGGATTTTTTCGGCCTCAAAACACCCAACGACTCCGTATCCAATGATTGATGGACATGCATTCCAAGGCAGGCTTTCGCCGGATCGTCTGACCAATGACTCTTAAGAACTCACATTGGTCAAGAGGATGGGAAGTCGGGCTCATCACACCCTTTTTGGTGGGAAATTATTTCCTGTTCCAGGACTCTCTTATAGATTTAAGATGTATTCATATGTTTTCCAATCTTTGGTTTATACCCAAACATAATATCCATGGATTTAAAATTAGTGGGAAACGGTCAACTGGACACAAGGGTTCGAAATCATTTATGCCTGAGGTTTACCATCCCTCATTGGGATAATGACCCCGAAGGGTTGGAACTCGCTTGAGTCGGCACTAGGAGTGGTGCGGTGAACTGATGTGGAGATGATCGGATCGACATGTTGTTGGGCATGAACCTCAAGAAGGCTTCCTACGTACCCTGCCTAGGAGGCAAGGATCAAAGTCCATGTAGTTCGAATGGAGAGCCTTAGAGAACCGACTTGAAGGGGGGGGGGGGGGGGGTTAGAATGACCCGTTATTAGGATTGAACCGCAGAGAGGCTTCCTACGTACCCCACCTAGGAGACAGGGATCAAAGTCCACATAGTTCAGATTGGCTTGGGACTTACGCTCTGAGGCATCCCGGAATAATGGATTGGGGATTACACTCTGAGGAGGCCCATGATGTGGATTGGGGATTACACTCTGAGGAGGCCCATGATGTTGGTAAACTGACGTGAAGGGGGGGGGGGGGGGGTCATAATGACCCGTTATTGGGCTTGAACATCGGAGATGCTTCCTATGTACCCAGCCTAGGAGACAGGGATCAAAGTCCACATAGTTCAGATTGGCTTTGGACTTACACTCCGAGGTAGCCCAGAATAATGGATTGAGGCTTACACTCTGAGGAGGCCCATGATATGGATTGGGTTTTACACTCTGAGGAGGCCCATGATGTTGATTGGGGATTACACTCTGAGGAGGCCCATGATGTAAATTGGGGCTTACACTCTGAGGAGGCCCATGATGTTTATTGGGGATTACACTCTAAGGAGGACCATATGAGGACGTCATGGTCAATGCTTACTCTAAGCCCACGTGATCCATGCTCGGTGTGAGAAATAAGAGGCATCAGGGACCAAAGGATCACGTCGCGAGAGGTGCGTCTGTGTGAAGTGGAGTAGGGCTTACGCATGAGGGTGGCCCATGAGGTCGGGGCTTACTCCGAGATGGATGCCTGAGGAAACAATGCCTAGCGGGAGAGGGAAAGGGGGTGATCCTATGCCCATCTCCTCTCTTGCAATGCATGAGGGCATCCTTCTGATGGCTATTTTACCATCTCCGAGGAACCCTCAACAAGTAGAGGGGAAAAAAGGGGATTCCAGAGCTCAAACTCCACATTACCGTGGGAATGTAAACTTAGGAATGCTTCGTGAATCTGCTCATGGGTCGGGGAAACCCATTTTCCCCTGTTTACCATGGGTATGTGAACTAAAAATGGCGCGCAGATGCGCCCGAAAGTTACACCATGCGGATCCGGTGGCTCTGGTGGAGGCCTCGGCTTGGGGCCAATGAATAGGCCGATGAGGGAGTCGTGGAGGACTTGGATGGATCAGAAGGATTTTACCTTGCTCAAGAAAGGAGAACACCGAAGTATTTGGTGAGCCACCGAGAGGTATGGGTGGTGTTTCCCTTTGCGTGGGGAAGTGTCCCACGACTAGAGAAGCCATACCCAAACTAGGGTGGTCCACGGACTAATTGGCGTCCCGCAAACTAGGGTGGTTTGTGGCTTCGGGTTCAATCCGTGAAACAGGGTGGTTCGTGACTTCAGATTCAATCCGCGAACCAAGGTGGTTTGCGGAGGGTTTTAGGAGGGCAGCGGCGGCCAAGGGTGATGCTGGTCGGAGGCTCGTCAGTCGGGGCATTGCTCGCGTAGGAGAGTGCTACGCGGTGCGATAGATGGGAAAAGAGGCATAAACTCCCTGGTCCGTGGGGAAGTCATCCGCGGAGGGGATATGGTTTGCGATTCTCCTTGTTTTTGTTATTTTAGGTTCGCAGTTCATCAAATTATTATGTGTTTTCCAATTCCTTGTTAACTTATATACCAGTTGTGGTTCGTGGGTGGGAATTTCGCTGTTTGTGAAATCTAAAGCCTTCCTTCAACCGATCTCCTTCCGAACCACTAATCCCTCCGAATCTGATTCCTGTTCACTGATCCTTCATCCCTTCCCCCTTGTTCTCCTTTTATAGAGTTGGAAAAGGGATGTATTTGTGGCCGCGTGACACCTTTTGCAGAGGCCCATAACCAAATACCCAGTTTACAGCTAACTTGGTCAATCCGCAATTTGCGGTGGGTGTTGAACGCTCCCCCCCTTCCACAAGGAGAACTCAGGGAGTGCCCCATGGCTGCGGAGGGTTCCACCTCCATTCCACGAATGACAACAGGTGTGGATTAAACCAGTCGATGCGGTCCACGATTGGGGCGGTTCATGATGGTGAACCGGACTGGCGCCCACCCTGCCTTGCGACCGCAGAGGCTCTCTGCCTCCATTTTGCGAACGCCAATGGTTCACAGAGGGGGTGCCTCGCGGGGCCTGGCCACGTTGTGCTTCCATGGGACCGGTTTGCGGACCAGTCCTGGTTGTCTCCATTATTTGATTATTTTCCCCAATTCTTTTGGGGATTTGGGTAAAATCTCTTTTGCGGATTTTTTAGGACCCTACAAGGGTTGTATGATTTTTTTGGGGGTTTTAATTTTTTTTGTTTTAGGGATTTTATTGTCATTTTTAATTATCTAGTGTTTTCATCGTTTTAAGGATTTTTAGGATTTTTTTATAGGGTTTTGTAGGATTATTTTTTAGTTTTTAGGGTTTTAGCGTTCTTTTACTGTTTTTTGGGTTCTTTTAGGTTTTTTATAGATTTAGGGATTTTAGGCTTTTGTAGGGTTTTTTATTGTTTTTTTGGTTTTTGGGATCTTTAGAGTTTTTGTGTTTTTATGTTTTATAGGGGTTTCAAGGGTTTTTGTTGTTTTAATTTTATTTTAGGGTTTTATTGGGAAATTAAGGTATTATTGGGGTTTTAGGGGTTTTAGGGTCTTTTAGAGTTTTAGATTTTTTGGTTCTTTTAAGAGTATTTTGGGAATTTTACAGGTTTTATGGGTTTTAATGTTTTTTTTGGATTTCTGGGATTTAGTTTTGTTAGGGATTTTATGGATTTTTGATTGTTTTCTATGTTTTTGTGGGTTGTGAGTGTTTTTATGAGTTTTTGAATTTTTAGGGTATTATGGGTTTTGGTGATTTTTTATGTTTTTCTGGTTTTTAGGGTTTTTCTGGTTCCTAGGGGTCCAATGTTTTTTGGGGTTTAAAAGTTTTTATGGTTTTTTTTGGGTTTTTAGGTTTTTTGGGGATTTAGGGTTTTTAGGGGATGTAGGGGGTTTTATATTTTTTGTGTTATTATAATTTTTAGGTGTTTTATGTGGTTTTATGGTTTTCTTAGGGTGTTAGATTTTTTATGAATTTTAGGGTTTTAGCATGTTTAGGTTTTTATGGTTTTGATGGTTTAATGATTTTTTAGGGTTTTATGGGTTATTTTGGGTTTTAGGGTTTTTAATATATTTTTTTTTGTTTTTAGAGTTTTTAGGGACTTGTAATGTTTTTTATGGTTTTTGGGTTGTTTTATGTGTTTTGTTTTTTCTTTTTTAGGGTTTTATGGTTTTTACGGTTTTAAGGGTCTTTTTAGGACTTTTAGGGGTTTTAGTCTCATTTAGAATTTTAAGGGGTTTTAGATTATTTTAGTTTTTCTAGGATCATTAGGGGATTTCTGATTTTAGTTTTTTGTGGATTTTGGTTTCTTTTAAGGATTTATGATTTTTATGATTTTTATTTTTTTAGTGTTTTAAGTTTATTTTAGGGTTTTAATGGTTTTTATGGTGTTTTGGGTTTTTGGTCCTTTATAATTTTAGGGTTTTAGAGGCCTTCAGTATATTTTTTTGGGTTTTGAGGTTTTTAATATTTTTATTGGATTGGGGGTGGGGGGTGGGGGTAGGGACTTTTGGTATTTTAACTGTCTTTAGAGTTTTTTAAGGGTTTTTCTTTTTTTATAGTTTTATCGGGGTTAGTGTTTTTATGGGCTTCAAGGGATTTTAGGTATTTTAGCATTTTTAGTATTTTCTATGTATTTTATGGTTTTCAAGGGTTTTTCAGGTTTATAAGATCATTAATTGGTTTTTAGGGTTTTTAGGGAATTTTAAAATTTTTATTATCTTTTAAAATTTTAAGGTCTTTTTTGGGCCTTTTAGTGTTTTTAGGGTTTTATTGATTTAGAGAATTTTCTGGGTCATTATGGGTAATTTAAAGGTATTTATGGATGTTTAGGGTTTTATGGAATTTTAGGCTCTCATATGTTTTTACGTTCTTTTAGTGTTTTAGGGGGTTTTAGGGATTTTAAGGCGTCCCAATAGATTTAATGGTTCTTAGGGTGTTTTAGGGTTTTTAGGGGTTTTAGGATCCTTTATGTTTTGTTTGAATTTTTAGGGTCCTTTAGGGTTATTAGTGTTTCTAGGGGTACTTTAGGTTTCTTAGGTTTTTTCAAAGTCATTTGGGGGTTTTATGGGAATTTAGGGGTTTTATGGATTTTACGGTCCTTTAGGGGATTTGTGTCATTCAGTGTCTATTAGTGATTTTTAGATTCCTATAGGGGTTTTTGGGCCCTTTAGGGTATTTAGGTATTTTATGTATTGTTATAGTTTTTAGATACTTATGGGGTATTTTATTTCCCTTTAGGAGTTTTAGGTTCTTTTAAGGCCTTCTTAGGGGTTTTAGGGTCTTTTAGGGTTTTAAGGGGTTTTATTATCTTTTTTTGGTTTTTATGGGTTTTATGGTCTTTAAAATATTTTTTAGGTTTTATAGTTTATAGGGTTTTTAGTGTTTTATGGATTTTAGTTTTTTCGGGGGTTTTAGGGTTTTTCGGATTTTTAAGGGTTTTGGGGTCCTTTTGGGTGTTTTAATGGTTTTTACTATTTTTAGTGGTTTTAATGGGGTTTTTGGTTTTTCGGGTTTTTAAATGTTTTAATGGTTTTCAACAATTTTATGGAGATTTACCAAATTTTCGTGCTTTTCGGGTTTTATTGGTTTTAGGGTTTTAGGGGCTTTAGGGTTATTAGACAGTTTTAGCGGTTTTAAGGAGTATTAGTGTTTTTAGGGTTTAGTGATATTATTGGTTATTAAGGGTTTTAGGGTGTTTCAAGGGTTTTGTATGGTTTTAATTTATTTTTTTATGATTTTTAAGGTTTTTATAGGGGTTTTGGGTTTTACATTTTTAAGAGGTTTTAGGTTTTTTGGGGTCTTTTGGTTTTTATGTTTTATATGATTTTAAAATATTTTATACTTTTAGGGTTTTTAGGGGGTTCTATGGTTTTCTTCTTCTTAGGGTTTTATGGTTTTTATGGTTATTTGGGTTGTCTAAGAGATTTTAGGGTTTTTTTGATTTGGGGTGTTTGGGGGTTTTTATGGTTATTTAATGATTTTCTTGGATTTAGGGTTTTTATGGGTTTTTATAATTTTTAGGTGTATTAGGATATTTAGGTATTATTACATTTTTTTAAGGGTTTTTAGGATTTTTTATGGTTCTTTAAGAATTAAGGGGGGGGGGAGTTGTGTGTTTTTTTGGAAGGTTTAGGGGTTTCTATAGTTATTAGGGATTTTATAGATTTTTATGGGTTTTAAGAGTTTTAGGTGTTTCTTATGGGTTTTAGGGGTTTTAGGGAATTTATTATTTTTTGGGAGTTTAGTGTTTTCATGGGTTTTTTTGGTTTTTTGGAGATTTTAAACGGGTTTTTTTGGTTTTTTTGGGATTTTATGTTTTTAGCTTCTTATGGGTTTTATGATTTTTATGTTTTTTTGGTTTAGGGGTGTTTAGTGTTTTTAATGTTTTTAGGGTTTTTAGGGGTTTTAGTATCTTATATGGTTTTAGGATTTTAATGTGTTTTATGTTTTTCTTTAGTTTTTTTTGGTTTTTTTGGGTTTTTAGGGTTTTAGGGTTTTATGGGTTTTTTTGGGTTCTAAGAGTTTTTTATGGTTTTTATGTATTTTTTGGGTTTTAGGGTGTTAATTGTTTTTTATAAATTTATTTTTTTTGGATTTTCTTGGTATTTTAGGGGGGTTTTACCGTTTCTAGGGTTTTACTGTTTTTTTGGCTTTTAGGGTCTTTTATTGTTTTTATGTGTTTTACAGTCTTTTGGTTTTTAATATTTCATTAGTGTTTTTATTTATTTCCATGTTATTTTATGGTTTTTTTGTGTTTTTATTAATTTTAGGAATTTATGGATTTTATAGAGCCTTTTATGGTTTTAGTGGGTCTTAGGGTTTTGTTGTGTTTTTTGAGGTCTTTATGGGTTTCATAGTTTTAGGATATTTTAGAGGGTTTATGTATTTTTGGTCCTTTTAGGGTGTTTTTATGGGTTTTATTGTCTTTTAGGGGTTTATGAGTTTTTTCCCTTAAGGGGGGATTTAAGGGTTTTAATTCCCTTTATGGTTTTAGGGTCCTTTAGGATATTTATATATTTTTGGGTTTTTCAGCTATTTTATTTTATTTTAGGTGTTTTAATGACTTTAGTGTCTTTTATGTATTTTTATGGATTTTAGGGTGTTTTGGGGGGGTTTAGTGTTTTATTTCATTTAGGTATTTTACAGTCATTTTGGTTTTTAGGGATTTTTAGGTTATATTATGGCCTTTTAGTGGTTTTATTGATTTTAGGTTCTTTTAGGGTTTTTTAATTTTTAGGGACTTTTAGAGTTTTTTGGGGTTTTTAAGGGGGTTTTGTGTTCTAGGGTTTTTTTGTGTTTTTAGATTATTTTATGAATTTGGTTTTTATAGTTTTTTTAGGGGTTTAGGGTTTTTATTTTCCTTTAGGAGTTTTATAGTTATTTGGGGTTTTTGGTTCTTTGTTATTTTTTGGATATTTTTCGAATTCTTTAGGTTCTAAAGAGTCTTTATGAGGTTTAAATGTTTTTTATGTTTTTAATGGTCTTTATGGTATTTCTGGTTTTAGTGATTTTTAGGGTTTTTTGAATTTTTATTGTTTTTAGTGTGTTAATGGTTGTTTTATAATTCCTTGAAACGTGTGTTCAAGTTTAAGAATCACTATTTGTAGGATCTTTCCATTGGATGTATTTATGGAACCAGAAACATACTATAGTTCTTTATCCAAAAGAGACATTCTTTCCAAAGGCATGGATTTTTTAAGTTCGAACTTATGATACTTAAGAACATGCATTGGTCAAGAAGATGGGAGGTCGGACTCATCACACCCTTTTTGGGAGGAATTATGGTCTACTCCAGGACACTCTTTATTGATTTGAGATATTTTCATGAATCCTTATTAATTCACCATGTACAACATAGGTTTCCCTTGGAATTTGCAATCAATTATTAGCATGTGTGAAATTTAGAATCATCCATATGTATTTTAGGTTCTTCATTAATGGAGTCATTTGTATGTATTCGATGTTCTCCATTAATGGTATCCTCTCATATACTATTTTGAGATTCTTTTAATCATCATTATGATGGTAGTGCTTTTTAAGCCACTATGTGGGGGAAATCTAGAATTTATTGTTGTCCAGGGAGATAAAGGTTTGTTTCAATATTAGAATCATACCAATAAAATGGGATACTATGTATCCTTGTGAAAGGAATTAGAAACCTCATAGTTTGATGTTGCTTAATGGGATGCATCATAACATTTAAGGTAATTTGATAAGGACCTTATCATACCATTTAATGTCATGTGTTAAGAACATCTAAGAAAGAGGTGCTTAGTCCTGGTTTGGTGTGGGACTTTTGTCGAAGCATCCAAAGGAATATGGAAAGAATATGGGTTTATAAGTATGATTAGACCATGTAGGGAATATGGACTAAGGAAAATATGGTTTAATTGAAGTGTCGGGTTTGAAGCCTAGAGAGGCTTCCTACGTATCCCATTTTGATGGGAATCAAAGCCTGCGTAGTTCGATGAGTCTCATAGGAGAGTTTATTCCTTTGAGAGAAATGAGTTTGAACTTACTTCCTAAAAACGATGCCATGGTGGTTTGGGGGTTTAATTTGGGGCTTATTCATAAGGATGATGCCTAGATTAAGGTAATTATGGTTGGATTCTTGAAGAGGATATCTAGGGATCTTGGGCTTTAAGAAGGATTCATACGTATCCCAATTATGGTGGGAATCATAGTTCTCATAGTTCATTCACCATGGGTGTTTTTGAAAATTTTGTAATCATTATGAATCTCTTAGACCACGTGAGTTATGCTCTGTGTGAGAAACAAGAGGATGTGAAAGATTCCACAAATTCACCCTCACTTTTTCTCCTCTACTGGTGCAAGATGACGCCCTTATAGTGGCAATAGCGGACGAGGGTGAGCCAACTAGAAAAGAGGGTGAGGCGAACATCCTTCCCACTTTCTAGTTTACAATGGAAAAGTGTCCAATGTAAGGAAGAAGTGAAGGTGAAGGATGTAGAGAAGAGCAAGACTGCACCTTTTAATTTAAATTTTAAAGGCCTATACCAAGATGGATTCGCTAGTGGATCTCGTTAGATGAGGGAGACTTATCATTTGCATGATTGGAAAAGCTAGTGTGAATTGCACAATCCCTACTAGAGACTAGAGGCTCCGAGATTTAGAGAAGAGTAGGGAAGGTCAGAACCCAAACCATAATCATCTATACTGGGAACTACCCAACACTGTTCTGGGGAGAAAGGTCAATGTGACTGTGGATATAAAAACCCCCAGACACTCCATGAATCCTAACCCCATTGTGAAACAAATGTGGGAAACCTATTACTATAGATATACAGACCCAACTAGGAGGAAGACTTATGTGAGTTTCCAAATGTTTTCATAAGTCTGGAGGTTTTGGTGGAATTTCCAACATAATCCCTTTCATAAAAGAGAGACAATGATGAAGAATCCTTTCCATGAATGTATTTTAAGAAGGCTTGATGGATTTTAGATTGAAGAGAGTATGTGAAGCAAAGATGGGTTCCCATGTAAATATTGGCATGCATGTATGGGTGCACAAGTAAGATTGGGTGACCTGATGTCCACTTATGTGATGAACACCTTGGATGTTAATACATGGGTGAGACCTGACTCAAGACTTCAAGAGTATTCACAGGTATTCCCAGAATTGGGGAACTCCAGTTCCTATGAGAGGAATAAGTGGCACAATAGTGTTTCTGATTTATGGAGGATGGGATCCTTAGACGCAAAGGTGTAATGGATTTTAAACACTAAAAGGACTTATTTCCAATGATCCTCCTTCAAATAACCACCATGTGAGAGCACCAAGAGAATTATCTTAAAAGTTGAAACAATAACCATAAGATATTATAAAAAGGGACTAAAAAAACCAAAATATAATCCATTTAATGAACATAGTAAGAATATATAACCACTTAATACCAAACATTACATAACAAATAATATAAAAATAACCAATGATAAAAACAATAGAAAAATGAAAATAAGAATCACTGACTACAAAAAATTAAATGTGAACATGTAAGTTCAAGATAACCAGTGACCAAAAATAAAAATAACAACACATGATATAAAAATAACAGGAATTTTATCTATCCTGTCACCACAAACCTTTGATAATTCCACTAATTTCAATTAAAAGTTACACATAACTCAAAATTTTTTAATGTAGTGACACTAAATTAAATTATACAGTCTTTTAAAGATTGTTTCAATTTATAATTACATTACTTATAAATTGAGTTTGAAACCTAATTTAGAATCCAAACAACCCATTTATAATAAATAAAAACCTTAGCAGTTAAGTATAGAGTTGGGAATATAGACTTGAATAAAATTATATTTCAATAGTACCACCCCATGAAATCAACAAAAAACACTAAAGGATGAACATAAAGGTGTGGAAGGAAATATTGTATCCATTGTACAATTAGTGGTTGTAAATATAAAGTTATAAGATTAATGGTGACACCATATTTGATGATGGGGGCCTTAAATACTATATTAACATCTATAAAGGAGGGTATAAATTGATAGAAACATATACCTAGAAAATTAAAATACCAACGTTTATCATATTTACATCTTTTTTATTACAGAATTTGAAGCACAAAATAAATAATAAATGAATTTAATATATGTTGTAATCACTAGTGCATAAAACAATTTTTTATGTCGGTTATTTATCATTTTTTATGTCAGTTTTTAGTCGACGTTAATACGGACGACATTATAAATATTGTTTTTTATGTCGGTTATTTAAAAACCGACGTAAAAAGGATAACATCGCAGTGTTTATCACGTCAGTTATTAATTAACCAACGTGAAGAAAACCAGGGGGAGGGTTTATCACATCTCTTATTAGTTAACCAATGTAATAAACCAGTGCAGAGGTGTTTATCAAGTCGGTTATATAATAACTGACGTGAAAAAACAGTCCAGGGGAGTTTTTATCACGTCGGTTATTTAATAACCGACGTGATAAACCATTCCACATGTGTTTATCACATCAGTTATTCAAATTAACGATGTGAAAAACCCTTTCCAATTCCTTTATCACGTCGGTTATAAAATAACCGGCATGGAAAACCAAATTTTTATAAATGGAATGCAGTCCTCTGCTCTCCCCAGAAACAACCAAAAACAACCATAAACCAAATAAAGAATTTGTACCACAAAAATAGAAGTATAACAAAACAAGAACCAAAGCTAAATTAAGCATTTACATTCATAACATTTAAAACTTACCCCACTGGACAGCCCCCCACCACCCCCTGAACAGCCCCCCCTCACCCCACTGGACATCCCCCACCACACCCCTGGACAGCCCCCAACCCCCTGGACAGCCCCAAACACTCTGGGACAACCCCCCACCATCATCTATACCCCCCTCCACACCCTATACAACACTCCTACACCCCTGGACAACCCCCCCCCCACTCACCCCACTAGACAGCTGCCACCATACCCCTGGACTGCCCCACGACCCCATTGACTACCCCAAACACCCCAAACACCCCTGTAACCCCCCCCACCCTCATTTATACCCCCCACCCCTTGGACATCACTCCCACACCCCTGGACAACCCTCCCACACCCCTGAAACATAGTAAAAAGTTACCAAAAACAAACCAAAACCCCCTCACCCCACTAGACTGCCCCCACCATACCCCTGGAACCCCCCCACCCCTGAATATCACCACCACCCCCTGGACACCCCCCCACCCTCCTGTATACACCCCACCCCCTGGACAGCACTCCCACACCCCTGGACAGCCCTCCCACACCCCTGAAACGGACCAAAAAGTTACCAAAAACATACTATAACCCCCTCAAGCCACTGGACAACCCCCACCACACCCTTGGACACCCCCACCCCATGTAATTCACTCCCACACCCCTAATCAACCCTCCCACAACCCTAAGACAGACAAAAAAGATATCAAAAAACAAACCAGAACCCCCTCACCCAACTGGACTGCCCCCACCACACCCCTAGACACCCCCACACACTTGAACATCACCACCACCCCTGGACATCCCCCCACCCTCCTGTATACCCCCACCCCTTGGACAGCACTCCCACACCCCTAGACAGCCCTCCCACACCCCTGAAACAGACCAAAAAGTTACTAAAAACAGACCAGAACCCCTTCAACCCACTGGACATCCCCCACCACACCCCTGAACACCCCCCAAACCCCTGGACATCACCACCACCCCTGGACATCTCCCCACCCTCCGGTATACCCCCACCCCCAGGAAAGCACTCCCACACCCCTGGAGAGCCCTCCCACACCCCTAAAATAGACCAAAAAGTTACCAAAAACAGACCAAAACCCCTCAACCCACTGGACAGCCCCCACCACACCCCTAGACACCCCACCACACCCATGGACACCCCACCACACCCTTGGAAACCCCCACACCCCTAGACTACCCCCACCCCTGGATATCCCCCAACACCCCTAGACAACCCCCCCCCCCCCCCACCCCATGGACACCCCCACCTCTGGACTTCCCCACCACCCCTAGACACCCCCCACACCCCTGGACAACCCCCACACCCCAGGACTGCCCCCAACCCATAGACAACCTTCAACAACCCTGGACACCCCCACCCTCCTGGAGTGCCCCACCACCCCATGGACAGCCCCCTCACCCCACTAGACAGCCCCTACCACACCCCTGGACACCCCCACACACCCCTGGACAGCCCCTCGAACCCCTAGATAGCCCCCCACACCCTTAGACATACCCACCACCCCTTGGACAGCCCCCCACACCACTGGACAACCCCCCCTAGACTACCCCACCCTCCTGGACACCCCCTCAGGGGGCACGCTGTTGAAAGGTACTCATCACTACCACATGCAAAGCTTGATCCCTCAAAATGTTTCACATGTGGGAGTGATTAATACCTTCCAACAGTGTTCATCCCTCCAAGGTATGGCAACTCCTCCCCTCCCACCCCCTGAACTACCCCCCCCCCCCCCACCCCTCTGGATAGCCCTCCCACCACTGGAAACCCCCCTCACCCCCACAGGACAACCCCACACCCCTAGACACCCCCTGGACAGCCTCACACTCCCCTGGACAGCCCTTCCACCCTTCTGGAAATTCTCCCACCTTCCTGGACTGTCTTCCCACTCTCATGGACACCCAGGACCCCCCCCACCCCCACCCCACTGAACACCCCCCCCCCCCACACCCTTGGAACCCCTCCCCCCCAGACCAGAATCCATACCATAAAAACCATCATAAGTAGACCAAAAAAGTAAGTAGAGTAAAATTAATCATTCACATATATAACATTCAATACTTTCACTGTCAGCTTCAATAAAAACTAAATCTATCCTAAATGACTACCAAATACACAATTACAGTGACAATATTTAAAATTACATTTTACACAAAAAACAACTAAAATTCAATCAAACCTGTAAAATAATTTGACCACTCCACTTCTAAGTGTTTGATATCTTGAGAAGTATAGGGTTGAGGGTCATCAGATAGCTACAAATGAAAAGTATAGTAGTTAACATGTATAATGAATAAATCAAATTGAAATATTATAACAACATTTAAAAGGAAATCTTACCAGGTCAAAGTTCACAAATGTCCTAGTTGTTATTATTTCATACATAAATCTTAACATATAATATCTTCATTTGATGGCGCCTTGTTGTTCATGTCAGTTCTGTTTGAATGAGTGTAAATTCAACATATTTTTTATGTGATAAATCAAAAAGTACAAATTATAAATGGATATTTACCTTCGCATTTACATATTTGATCTTTGCACTCCTTTTCTTTGTGTTTTTTCAAAAGCAGACCCATGCACTGTTAGAAAATAATACCAATGGGGTAAATTTAAAATTCATTATAATATATAAAACTATTGAGAAATTAAAACTTACTTTTCCAATATGTTCTTAAAACTTTCCCGCACATCATCATGGACAAAGAATATCCAATAAAGTGTTTTCTCCCTCAGAGAAAAAACCATAACATCCAATGATCACTGATAAAAGAAAATTTAAGGTTATTTGGTTTTTATGATAAAATATAATGAACTCTTTGAGAGAGATGTGTTTCATACCTCTCACAAAAAGGAATCATCCAATATTTTGTGACTATATTATGTTCAAGTCTTTTAGTAATTTAATGTATTATTTGGTCCTCATCCAATGAACATGCTTCAGGGGAAATCAATTACGGGTCCATGAATCCATATACATCTGTCAGCTCATTCCTCTCACAAATGTTATAAAGATACCTAATAAAAAACAGACATATGTATATGTTTTTAAAAAATATAACGCAGGGAAAATGTGTTAAGAATTATATGGAAAAACTTTTCACCACATTTTTGCCAAACTTATCTCCAGTAACAAGCTCCATAATATCAGTTTTCATAATTCCCCCAGTTATTTCACTTCCACAAACACAAGCTTCCATTAGAAACTCATAATGACCAGCTAACAAATTTGAATATCTTGACAATATATCAAGACTACTAGAATATGTATATGATGTCACAACCATTTGTCTTTGTTGTTTTCTATACAGTATTTCTTTGCCATTGAAGTATTCCTGTAAAAGTAAATAGAAAAATATATTAGTTTTCAAATGATAAAACAACTATAATAAAAAATAAAATAAAAGATATAACATTCATACCACTATGGTAATGAGTCAAAGAAGTCTGGATGGCCAAATTAAAAAATGTTCGATACTATTCCCAGCTGTCCCCACCTGATCTGTAGGTATTGGTACTCGAGCTGAGAGGGTTGATTTGAAATACCTCGATCTCCTAGAAGCCATCGATAATCATTTCTTCCTGACTCCTCCAGTGTTAAGAATATCAAATGTCATCTGATAATGAAGAGTCTAAACATATTATATATACTAGAAACATATAAAGAATAGTAAAACAATAGCAAAAGATCTTATGAAAATCGTCTCCCACAACTGAGAGATTATCGCTTTATCCACACTTCTCCAGTAATCATACAAAATGATTACTTTTATCTTAGCCTGAAATGATACAAAACTCTTTAAATCTATTACATTTTGACCTCTTGGAATATTATTATCATCAAACTCATCGAGTATCCTCTGATCCTACGTATGGGAAAGTGCTAATTTTGGTAAATGTGTGCACCCACATTTACTTACTATTGAACTCTTTGTCATAATCGGATCACATGAGGAAGATTGGGGAACATCAAGAGGATCATGTGAATGTTCCTCCCCAGAGGTATGACCAATATGCTCATCTTCAGAATCATGTTGTCGATCAACTGAATGATATGTCATTATCCTTCAAATAAAAAAAAATATTAGTTAAAAAATATATAAATTCAAATATTTTAATACTACTATAATCAGAAAATATAAAATTGTACTAAGTTATGTAATAGTAAACATTGTTAATATGGTAAGCATGTTAAACAATGGTAAAGATGGTAAAGATGGTCAAGATGGTAAACATGGTAAACATGGTAAACCTGTTAAACCTAGTCAACATGTTAAAGTAATTGTCATTGAACAAAAATAATAGATATATAATTCATGTAATGGTAAACATGATAAAGTAAACTAAACAAACATAAAACAAACAAAATATTATACTTATTTTTTAATACAAATTTTAATAAAGAAAAAACATACAATATCTTACATTTTATGAAAAAAATAAATGTCAACAAGAAATAAACATATGTTACCTGTAATTTTAGGAATGTACAAATGGATTGTTTTCCCAAATTCCTTCATCATGATCATTCCTTATGGTACAAACCATGTCTTCAAAATGATCATCATTATGTTCTGTTAATCTTTCCATGGAAGTAGGGATCTCACATAAATCAGCATCTTCATCAAGTTCATCCTCACCAACATATTGTTTTTTCCCTTGTAAAATAATAGCCCACTGCATATCTGATTGATCTACTACATAGAAATTTTTTTTGCATGTGTTTCCATTATAAAAGAATCAGTCGCATCTTCCAATCTATTCTGATTAACAAGTGTCATTCCAAATTCATCATGTATGACACTGTTGTTACCGAAAAACCATTTATAGTTAAAAATAGGAACTTTAATTTTAAAGTAATCTACCTCCCATATTTCTTCAATCACTCCATAATATGCACTTGATGCAGAAATTGGGTTTTTGTCCTTATCACTTGAAAAATGCGTTACTTCTGCAAACACCAATACACCACTATTCTGAACTGCACTTCTGTTGTCCTATGCTTTTGTATAAAATGTATAGCCATTAATGTCAATACTGGACCATGTTATCACATTAAAACATGGGCCACCCACTATCCATTTTAATGTCTCTAATACATCTGATCTACCAAAAAAGGTCTTTTTAAACCATGACAAAAATGTTTTACTATTCTCATTCAAAATCCTCATTTCTTTCCTCTTTGGATGACATTTTTTCAACTCATTAATATGCAATGTGATATACGGTTGATCATCAGCTATGTTATTCAAGATGTATGATTCTAACTTCATCTGTTCAACTGACAATGATTTGACTTTCAAGCCATGAATCCCCTTTCCCTCATTGTTAACTCATTCATGGAGAGATGGAGGCAAACCTATGTACTGCGCCACAACCATGTATCTCATACAAAACTCTGCAACCTCCTCATAAATATACTTTTCAATAATGGATAATTTAGGTCAATATGGATTCTTAACATACCCATTCAATATTTTTATATATCTTTCAAAAGGATACATCCAAAGAAGATTTACAGGTCCACAAAGCTTTATTTCTCTAACCGGATGAATCATTAAATTCACCATTATAACAAAAAAAGTTGGAGGAAAATGCATTTTCAATTGAAAAAGAATAAAAATTAGAACCTTTTCAAAAAAATTCAAAGCATCCACAACAATCGCCTTATTACAAATTGAATTGAAAAAATAACACAACTTCATTATAGTCTTTCTGACATGGATGGGAAATATTCCACACAATGCAACTGGTAGAATTTGTTGCATCATGACGTGACAATCATGTGATTTCATACCTATCAACTTCAAGTCCTTCAATGAGAATTTTTTTTACCTTTTAAGAATAACCTTGAGGCACATTGATATCATGAATACACTGACAAAAGCTAATTTTCTCCCTCTTCGATAATGTATGACAAGACGGAGGAAGAAATGTTCGTCTTCCTTTAGGAGTGGGAGCTAACTCCAAACGTATTCCCATTGATAGTATGTCTAATCTTGCATTCAACCCATATTTTGTCTTTCCTTTAATATCTAACAATGTTCCAATCAAACAATAAAATATATTATTCTCCACATGCATGACATAAATATTATGTTTAACTTCATGATATCTTCAATATGGTAACTCAAAAAATATTTACCTTTTCTTCTAAATATTTCTATCAGTACCAGATTTTTGTGACTTTCCCAATGTTACATCAAGGTTTTTCACCCTCTCAAAATAAAGATCATGGGATAAAGGTTTTGGAGTAATATAAAATTCTTTTGATCCATTGAATTCCTTTCTTAGACTTATATAAGGGTGATCCATAGGTAAAAACTTTAGATGACCCATGTACACTGTTTTCCTCACATGATGTAATTGACAATATGACGTCTCTTGTTCACAAATTGGACATGCTTTATGCCCTTTAACACTGTATACAGAAAAATTTCCATATGCTGGGAAGTCATTTATAGTGAAAAAAATCACTTAATGTAGTTGAAAATATTCCATTTTATAAGAATCATACACCCTAGTACCATCAGCCCATAAAAATTTCAAATCATCAATCAATGGTGACAAGTAAACATCAATATCATTTCCAATATGCTTCGGACCAGAGATCATTATACTCTACAAGACATATTTTTGCTTCATACAAACATCAAGAGAGAGGTTGTAAATTACCAATAAAATTGGCCATGAAATATGTGTTCTACTGAGGGTTTGGTATGGATTTTTTCCATCTATGCACAACCCTAGTCTAAGATTTCTAATTTTATTTCCAAATGTAGAATACTGCTCATCAATTTTCTTCCATTGTGGACAATCAGCTGGATGACATATTTTTCCATCACATAACCGCCCATTAGCATGCCATATTAACCTTTTTGCATCTTTTGAATTATCAAATAAATGTTTTAAATGATTAATTATAGGAAGATACCAAAATACCTTTGAATGGATCTTTCTAATCTGTACATCAAACTATGATTTTTCTTTCACCTTATACCATGATGTCCTACATTTAGGACACTCTGATAGAAATTCATATTCCTTCCTATATATAATACAGTCATTCAGACAGGTATGTATTTTCTTTTATCCCAATCCCATCATGCATAATATTTTCTTGGCCTTATAACGTGAATCTGGAAGATCGTTATATTTTGGAAGAATGTATTTCATCAATTATAGCAGCTCTGTAAAACATTTATCACTCCATCCTTCTTTATCCTAGAGGATAATCAATCTTAACACCACCGAAAAAATTGTAAAATCTATACAACCAGGATATAATGGTTTTTCAGCATCACCATATAGATGCGCAACTGTACGTTCTATCTCAATTTGTTCTGCTGCAATATCACGAATCATTTCTTCAATTCCATTGGAGTTACCATCTTGAGAATCATCATCATCAGTGACATTCCATCCAGTTTCACCACGCCAAATCCAAGGGCTGTAACTCGGATTAAATCCATGAAAAATTAGATGATCTTTTATCTCTATACTTTTAAACTTCTTCATATTCAATCATTTCAGACATGGACAGAAAAAAATTTCACTACTTGGAACATTTCGTTTAGAAAATTCCAAAAAGGCATCAAAAACTTCCTCATATTCATTGCTCATTCGATGTTCCGTAATCCAATTTCGACTCATTATTACCTAAAATAAATATCAAAATTATACATATTTTTATGATAAGGAAAATATATGTTTATATGAAAAAAATCATAATTTGAATGTCAAAAAATTTTGAAATATAAAACAAATATATAAGTATTTAAAAAAAATATGTGTGACTATGATTTAAAAAGAAAATATAGTTAGATATAACAGTTTTAAATTATATTGAATCAAAGAAAACCTTGGGGCCTCCAATGGTTGATAGAAAATTGGAGAAAATGGAGTAAACCTAAGAATGAAATCAAATTTAAAATAAAAACTCAAATGGAGAAAATCCCAATGTAAAGCCAATCATCACAGCATAATGGGGTCAGGATAACTACGCATATTTTAAATCCATGACATGGTCTCCCCAATAACCCATAACTTTCACATAGTCAATGACTAGTCAAAATATATTTAACCAAATAGAATCATATTGCAACACTAATATCCATGAAACAATACAATCATCATGTCATAATCTCACAAACCATGATGCAATAGTCAATCCCAACTAACACTTATCCCCCACCACCTTCGACACCCCCTGGACACCACCACCCCCTTGGACAGCCCCCACCCCTCTTAGACACCCACATCCCTCCTGGACACCACCACCCACCTCCTACCCCCTTGGACAACCCCCTAGACACCACCCAACCCTCTCGATCCCCCCCTGAACAACCCCTAAACCCTCTGGACAGGCCCCCACCCCCTTGGACATCCCTCACCCCCTTAGACACCCCACCCCCCACACACACCCTTGGACTGCCCACCCCCCACCACCACCATGGACACCATGGACACCCCCAACCCTCTGGAGATCCCCCTAAACCCTCTGAACACCACCCCCACCCCCTTGGACACCCCCTGGACACCACCACCCCTTGGAAACCCCCCCCCCTCTGGACAGCACCCCCACCCCTCTAGACAGTACTGCCACCCCTTCTGGACACCACCCCCACCCCCTACCCCCTTGGACAACCCCTGGACACACCCAACCCTCTGGACAGCCTCCCCACCCCCTAGACAGCCCCCACCCCCTTGGACACCCCCCTGGACACCCCCAACCCTCTGGATAGCCCCCAACCCGGTACAACCCCCAACCCTCTGGACAGTCCCCCACCCCCTTGGACAGCCCCCGCCCACCTAACACTTGGGACAACCCCCCACCCCCTTTGACACCCCCACCCCCTTAGACCCCCCACACCCCTGGACTGCCCCCCACCTCCACGGACACCCTGGAAACCCCCCAACTGTTGGAACCGGGTGTGCAGCGGAAGCCCCAAACATGTGGGTTTTTAAATTTTTTCCATTGACGTTCGACGTAAACTTGTCGACGGTGGAGAAGATCAGCCCGGTCTTTGCCGAGGACCACGCGTGGAGGATTTTAAGAACAAACAAAAACCGTAAAGTACCTGGTTCAGATCCAAATCCGCACACGACGTCTGCTCATCGTTGGCGATCACTACTCGAAGAATCTGAATCCGAATTCATCTAGATCGTCCCCACGTGCTTCAAGGAATACGCTGGAGCGCCGTTCGTCGTAATCCGGGTGCTAGCGCGGATTTGCAACGATGCCTTCAAAGCTCCAACGACCACCGCATCGCATCACCAGTGATGCCCGAGAGAGAGCTCCATCCGAGCTCCTTGGATCCAGAGCGTCTCTCTCTAGAATGTGGGAGAGAGGAGAGGAGAGATAAGCTCCATAAATAGTGTTTGGAAAATGACCCTCCTCTTCAATTTATAGTGCTCAATTAAAATACCTGGTATCGCCTCGCCGGCCCCCGAATACTTAACGCACTATCAACGACATTTCTGACTACTACACTGAGTCATAAATATTATTATCATTTACTTGTAATATATAAAAATATATTACATGATAATAATTGAGTCATTAACTCGACTCGTTGCTCCCATAAATATTAATTGAAACTTGAATAATTTAATATTCGTCAATTAATATTTTTTCATGTATTTACTTAAAAATCATAAATACATTTAATAAATAATTAAATACTCATTATTCTAAACTCAAATAATACGAATTTATTTATTGCATTGGTGATCATTTAACTTTGGACAATTCTCGGACTCTTTTTGCGGGGCCTACTATGTCCAATTCTCCTATTCAACAGAATATGGATGATTCTTGAAAACAGTATTGTGTGTGACCCTCTAGGCCCTTATTTCGACAGCCGTGGATAGTATTCACAGACCAAGAGCAGGATCTAGCAACCCATCATGGCCCCTGAAGAAATAAAGATTGTCACAGTAGCGACAACCAACCTACAAACATGCACTATGTATTATAATCTCTTTGTCTATAATATCTCATAAAGTAGGACACACTCTCGTGTCATCGCCCTTTACTTGCTTTATTCTTCGTTGATGTAACTGGATGGATTTACCCTCAAATACCATGGCCATGGTCTTATAAAGGTACTTCCATCCATATCAACATGGCCAGAGATATATTACTTCCATAAATCGGAAGCGACAAATCCTTTCTTGACCATTCAACCAATGTCATGCCACCAATGACGCACTTGACACAAACTACCTCACCCCAACTTCATTGCCATGGTTTTCTTCTTTCATCAAAATATATAATCAAATGACATACATTGGTAATGATCTCAAGTCAAGAGACCATTACACATGATCGTTGATAGGAACATCTAATGACATCCGAAACGTGTGGTGTTCCTATTGGCGGGTCATTCCTCATGATCTCGTTACTAGAGATCACCAAGTGCGAACTTCATGAGAGGAAGTCTCAATGCTTATGAGCCGCCAACACCTGATGGTCAGACATCTACTATGTCCAATTAGTAAGATATATCTAGACTATAAAACATATATTTAAGATTAATGTCATAGTATCTAGAGGTTCTCATTATAGCCTAGGAACTACTATAACCTTTTTATATGACAATTAATATTTGGACATTACCATTTCAATAGTGGACGCAGAAAAGTCTACCCCATAATGGTAAGATGACATCATGCGTAGTTAACTCTATACATGTTATGGTAATCAAAATCACATAATAGTTGGGTCTAGGGCACCCACTATTTCAACACCAACCCTCTGGACAGCCCCCCGAACCCTCTGAACACCACCCCCACCCCCTTGTACATCCCCTTGACACCACCGCCCCCTTGGATAGCCCCCACCCCTCTGGACATCCCCCACCCCTTAGACAGCCCCCACCCCTTTAGACAGCACCCCCACCCCTCTTGGAGACCACCCCCAACTCCCTACCCCCTTGGACACCGCCCTGGACACCCCCAACCCTCTGGACAACCCCCCCACCCCACGGACAACCCCCCAAACCCTCTGGATAGGCCCCCACCCCTTGGATAACCCCCCCCCCCTTGGAAAACCCTCCCACCCCCTTCGACACCCCCACCCCCTTGAACCCCCCCCCCCCACACACCCCTGGACTGCCCCCCCCCCACCTCCATGGACACCCTGGACAGCCCCCAACCCTCTGGACATCCCCCAACCCCTTGGAAAGCCACCAAACCTCTTGACAGCCCCCCAGAACCATGAGATTTTAACCTCAAGCTACTAGTTTTGTCATATCTAGGGATTTCAACCTCAAGATACTTGTTCTGGTATCATGCCATTATTCAAAATGAGAACTATGAACTGTATCTCCTACTAGTCTAAAATGATCTATTGTGTAATGAATCAGGTTTTAATAGCATATGAAGACTTTTAATAGTCCATGAAAATAAGAGACGTAAATAGATTATGGAACAACAAAAAGTGATACCCAAAATAGAAACAACCAAGGATCCAAAACAATCATTCCACCATGAAAAATCATATATACTTATAAAATAAATCACACTGGTACACGAAATGGGTGTATCACAATGGTTTACATATAAATTGCAGTAATATAGGTGAATTAGATCATTAGTTGTCAAAGACAACAAAAATTACCATCAATGTCGGGCATCCGTGAAACAAAAACAAACGAAATAGAAGTAGGTGAGGCTTACATGAATATTTCAAGTCGATCTAATATATTTGATGATAATAAATAAGATGATGATATAAAAACGAGGTAAGAGGGTTTGAAATCGAAGAATCTTATATAGTTTTAACAAAAAAAATCACAAAACGTAAAAATAAACTATCCGGGAAAAAACGAACGAAATAAAGTCATGGGAGGCTTACCTGAGTGATGAAAGTGGAGATGACAGATCCGAGGAGAGTAAAGATGATAAACGATGATGGAAAAATGAGTTTAACAAAACAAGATCAAAGAGTCGATTAGGGTTTTCCATGCGAGAGATACAAGTCACCGGTCTGTCGATCGAAAAATCATAAATGACAATCCAGGGGGCGTGCTAATTTTTTAAATGTTTTATAACATCGTTTATTTGTCAACTGGCGTTATAAACTATTTTTAGTACGTTTATATCATCGTTTATTATAATAATAGACGTTATAAATGTATCAGATACCGCATTTTTTACGTCGGTTATTTTATAACTGATGTAAAAAAGCCGCATGTTTGTTTTTTACGTCGGTTATTATATAACCGACGTAAAAAATACATCAGAAACCAACATTTTTACGTTATTTATTTTATATCCAACGTAAAAACTTCTGGGTGTTGGTTTTTTACATCGGTTATAATATAACCGACGTTAAAAGATCAGTGGGTTGAGTTTTTACGTCGATTATTTGATAACCGACGTGAAAAAGGCCTCAGATGCCGCATTTTTTACATCCGTTGTCAAATAATCGACGTAAAAAATTTACTCTCCGTATTTTTTACGTCGGTTATAAAATAATCGACGTAAAAAACCATGTATCACAATTTTTCACGTCGGTTATATTTAACCGACATAAAAATGGTGATGTGAAAAACATTTTCTGCACTAGTGAATTGAAGATCATTTATTCATATATCTAAATCAATGTGTTTAAAAATATTTAAATTACATGGTTTAATAAATACAAGTCATTATATATTAACTAAATTCTTAATATATTTTATTTTTCGTGTGAGATCTTATGAGAGAATTGAAAAAAAATTGTATTAAATATATAAATTTTTAAAAAAAATGAGGAATTTATTTTTTTCTAAAAAAGTAGGGAAACATCATTCAAAATAAATGAAAAATTTTGTCTCCATTTGAACTAATTCATAACAAAAGACAACATAAATTTTTATTTCTATGAAGAATTTTTTAGAAAAAATGTAGTGGTGTTTCTTCTATTTATATTTAAGTAGTAGTAATTACTTTTGTATTAAAACTACTATTTTGAGCAATAAAAAAACCAATATATCCACAAGATGTTTTTAATTTTTTATATAAAAATTTTCTATAATAAAGTAACATGATTGTATGATAGGAATTAATAATTACTAGCAGTGAACATTTCTAATAAGATGTTTGGAAGTATCTATAGGAAACTAATTTCTTTTAAAAGAAAAAAAATAGAAGAATGTTTATTTTATATAATAATTTAAAACTTCATTAAGATCATAGTCACCTCTATACATTAATTGACATAAAGTATAGTTATTTTGTTCTTGTGAAATGTTAGTGTGGTAAAATAAGCACTCAAAATAGATATAGATATCGGCTGGATAATCTAGGAATCCATCACTAGTGTTGACTTGAAACATAATAGAATTAATAATTAAATATAAGAAAATTGATTATATAATGTTTATACAAGTAAATAGTTTATACCATTTAACCGAAGATGAAAAACATGAATAACCAAATAGATGTGAATTATTTATGTATAACATATACAAGTATGCAATTTTTATAGAAAAAATCACCTAAATTTAATCATTTTCAAAAATAGAGTGTAAGGATTAAAAAATAATATTGTAGCATTAAGGATTATAGTAAAATTTAAAGAATATTCCATATATTACATGAAAAAAATATAATTGAATGATTATTAAGGTGTATGATATTGATTCTAATAAAGGAAACATTGATATTGGTGAGCACTTACCGCTATATCACTTCATATAAACTGATTTCATCACTAAAATAGTTTTTGGCTGTGAGTTTTCATTGAAGATCTCATTTATTCAAAAAATTCATACTAGAGTTTTAAAATTATAATTAAAAATCTGAAAAATTATCTTATAGAAAATAATAACTTTTAAATAATGTGTAAAGTTCATACTTGTTGAGAAAGATATGTAAAATAAATAGTCTTTCATTCTCAATAAAATTTGAATCCACTTAATTGAAATTACTCCCATGGTTTTATTGGATGATATCGATGTAGTTTTCCAACAAAATAATGAAAACAGTTAATTAGGTTTAAATGAAAAATTATAGTAATGGAAATATATGAAATGATTATCTAAAACATGTTTGTATGATGGAGAAATACTGAATTGAAATAAATGGTATTTTAATATATTTTAAATAAGAGGAATTGGTTGAATTCATATAAAATGTTAACCATCATAGTATATTATAACTATAAATCTATAGAGGTGAGAGAATATTGGGAAAAAATTGAAGAATGGTGAAAGATGAACTAAAAATAGGATAATAAATTTTTCTAAAGTAAGTTATGCTAAATATTATCTTATGATTAATATAGAAATTAATATTCAATTAAGGAAATGGTACCATTCTAGAAATCAGGGAGTTAATGCAATGGTTGATATCCTAAGAGGAAGTCACTATCTAAGAAATTGCAAGTTTTATTCTTCATTTATATAGTACACCTACATATATTTGAATATAAAAATAAAAATCCACTCTCTCTGTCTCATTTTGTGTTACTAATACAAAATGAGAACCATGGTGCTTTGTTAAGTGTTATTCTAGTGAGCCTTAAAATCTATATTTACAAATATTATGTAAATAAATAACTAAATCTGAGGAATAATGAAACCATATTGATAAATATATATTTATGTAGGTGATTTTACTTGTTTATTCTAATTAATTTATTGGTGATAGGTTATTCAGTGCACATAGCCTTCGCTGAAATATTTTAATGGAATGTTTGTCACTAAATAACATTGGTGAAGATGGTATATTTTTATGAAACTAATTTATGAAATAAAAATCATTATTATGAGGAATTCCATTGGATGGTACCATACAAAATTATAGATTAAATAACATGAAATTCAATAAAAGTACCTAAAAATAAACCTTTAAATGGTTTTTCCTAAGGGATAAATTTATCCATTCATAAGTTTTTAAAATAATACCATATATGAATGAAACATCCAAAATCATAACCATGTAACCTATAATATAGTTTGTTAATATCTATTTTTTATCCTATAAACACATGTCTCACACTGACCAAATATATTTTGAATATGAATGTAGTAATTAAAATTGTGAAAATAATTATAGTAGTATTCCATATATTAAATTATCTATCCATGAAATTTTAATTTTAATAGAATTTTTTTAGAATAAATGAAAAATTAAATTAAAAATAAACTACAAAAGTAGGACATCCATATATGATATTAGATAAAGAAGTGTTTGGAAGGAAATTTTTGATGTCCTAACTGGTGTCCTTTTCTTCAAAACTATAAAATATAAAATTATGAGAATAGAATGGATGTGTACTTGGACTGAATCAAATAAACTGTGGATTAATTATACTAAAAACATAAAATCACCAAAAAATAAACAAAAACATAAACCAAATAACAAAATTATACTAAATTCTACTAAATCCTAAACCTAAATTCAATTCAGTCACCTGATGCCCATTATTCTAAGGGATTATAACTTGAAGATATTATTCCATACCTAATAAGAATCTCAATCCTTGACTCTTCTCCATGAAGATGATAAGCTACACACATAAATGGGCCCAACTCCATCAGCAATATCTAAATCGGTGTAAAATATAAAGAAAGGTTATAGGAGGGGGAATGGGCCTCAAATAATCTTAAACAAGGTAAAGGTGGGGGAGTGTTGTCTTGACATTCAAGGAGGATGTGGTTTTGGGTGTGGGTGATGATGATTAACCATGTCTATAACTGTAGGTAGAGATTCTATAGTCTGGAGTGGTAGTGGGAGACCAAGATGTGGGGATAGGGGAGGTGTGGGGGAAATAGATTTATAGGGTTGGATAATACAAAACAAAGGAAATAATGGGGATAGTCAATATAAGCTTTTAGGAGAGTGTGGTTGTTCGTGCAGGCAACAAAGATAAACCAGGTCTGTCAGTGTAGGAAAAGATTATTGGGGGGGACTAAGTTGAGGGGATTTGTAGGGAAAATAGGATGATGAGGAAGGAATTTATTCTATTCCTTTATTTAATTGTGTATCATGAATACAACTCTTAATTATTATATTTTTTCTAAATATTTTTTAAAAAATTCCTATTCTATTTATTTGAATTATTATAAAAATTCATGTTGGATAATATATTTCATCCAAAAAGAAATGTATTTAAAATATAATTTTTTTATTTCAAAATTAATATATATTGGATCAAATTTTTATTTTTTCTTAAGGTTCTAAATATTATTTGTTAATAATCACATAATTTTATATCTTTAATTTAGAAATTTTCATATAAGCATTTTTATTTTTTTTAGTAATAATATTTTTTTAATAAATCATTAACCAAATGTATTAATAATTTTTGTACTTAAATTACTTGTTTGTATTGAATAAATAAAAGATAAAAATTTTATATTTTGAAGAAAATGGATGGTTATAATGATATATAATAAAATACTGATTTGTTGGTTAAAATTGTCGGTATTAATATGATGAAGTTACGAATTTAATTTCTTGTATAGGATTGATTGTTATTAATTAATTAATAACAATAGATATATATTTATGATGGTCAAAATAAATGTAGGTATTTAATTTTAATACTAACTAAACATAACATCCTTTGGAAAGGATCATTTTTACCAACAAATATATTATACATTACTGAATTTATGTTAGTACAAATCACCATCATGTAGTGTTTAAGAATTTTAGGGATTTTAGGGTTTTATGCGTTTTTTTGATTTTTAGTTTTTTTATGGTTTTTAGGGATTTAATAATGGTTTTAGTTTTTTTATTGGTCTTATAGTTTTTGGGGTATTTATGGTTTTCATGGTTTTGAGGGATTTTAGGGGCTTTAAGGCGTTTTAGGGGTTTTAGGAATGTTTATAGGGGTTTGAGTATTTTAGATTTTATTTTGCAGTTTAAAGGTTTTTTAGGTATTTTTTGGGTCTTCATGTGTTTTATGGTTTTTAAGTATTTTTAGGATTTAGAGTTTTTATGGGTTTTAGTGTTTTTAGGGTTTTTATGCTTTTATGGTATTTAAGGTGTTTTATGGTTTTTATGGATTTTACGATTTTAAAGGGGTTTGAGGGTTGTTATGATGTTTAAGGGGTTTTAGATTATTTTATGGTTTTATAAGGGTTTAAGGATATTTTAGGAGTTATGAGGTTCTTTATGGTTGTTATTAACTTTTATGGGGTTTTAGGATTTACATAGGTTTTTAGGGTTTTTTGGATTTATATGGGTTTTAGTGTTTTTAGTATTTTTATAGGTTTTTTGGGCTTTGTGGGTTTTTATGTATGTAGAGGACTTATGGGGTTTTATTGGTTGTGGGAGAAGTACTTAGGGATTATATGGTTTAAGAGATTTTTAGGGGTTTTTGGGATTTTTTGGGGTGGTAGAAGACTAATATGTGGGGGGAGGGGAGGTACGGGGAAAATAGGTTGACGGGGAATGATTTTTTTCAATTCTTTTTTTTTGGATCGAGTATCATTAATACAGATTAAATTATTATATTTTTATCTATAGTATTCTAATAACTTTTATTCAATTATATTACATTGAATAATTTTACAAATTCAAGACGGAAAATATATTTCATCTAAAATTAAATTTATATAAAATATAATTTTTTTTATCTCAAATATAATATAAATTAGATAGATTTTTCCCAACTATTATAAATATTTTCTTGTAAATAATAACATAATTTTCCTTGATTAACTTAGAAATTTTCATATATGCATTTTCTTTTTTTCCAAAAATGACATATTTTTTTAATAAATCATTAATTAAAAGTAGAAATCATTTTTAGTAGTTAAATTACACTTTTGTGTTGAATAAATAATTGGTAAAAAATTCTGTTGAAGAAAATTGTTGGGAATATTTATTTATAATAAAATATTGATTTTTCTTTTAAAATCTTGTTTGTATGAATATGAAAATGTGACTCATTTAATTGTTGGTAGAGTGTTTTTTGGTAATAAACAATTAATAACAATTAATATATATGATGGTAAAAATAAATGTTGGTATTAAAAATTAATAACAACAAAACATAATATCCAATTGAATGGATCATTTTTACCAACATATACATTTTCTATCACTTAATTTTTATTTTTATAAGTCACTTTTTTCGTAGTGTTTAGGGATTTTATGGCATTTACGGGTTTTATGGGGTTTTAAGGGGTATTGGTGTTTTAAATTTTTTTTATTTTTTATGGGTTTTAGGGATTTTAGATGTGTTTTTAGGGTTTTTAGGGGTTTTTTTGGGTTTTTATGGTATTTATGGAATTTAGGGGTTTAGGGGCTTATGGGATATAAGGTTTTTAGTGGTTTTTAGGATTTATTAGAGGGGAGTTTGAGGCTTGAAGAGTTTTTTAGTGGTTTAAAGATGATTTACGGATTCTTTTGGATTTTCATAGGTATAGGGTTTTAAAATTGTTTTAGGGAATAGATTTTTTTTTGATTTTTAGTGATATTATGGTTTTTAAGATTTTTAGGGATTTAGGTGTTTTGTGGGTTTTATGATTGTTAGGGTTTTAAAGGGTTTTGAGGATTCTTAATGATTTCAAGATTTTTTGGTGATTTTTTGGTTTTGTATGATTTTAAGGATATTTCACAAGTTCTTAGGTTCTTTTACAGATTTTAAACATATTTAATGTGGTTTTAGGATTTTCGTAGTGTGTTACGGTGTTTCAGGGTAATGGGGCTTTTATATATTTATAAGGTTTTTAGGGGTTTTAGTGTTTTTAGAGGTTTTTTAGGTTTTGTGGGGTTTTAGGGATTTTAGGGGTTTTATGGTTTTTTAGGGTGGGGGGGTAAGAGGTAATTAGGTGTTTTAGGGGTTTTATGGAGCTGTATAGGTTCAGGGAATTTTTGGGTTACATGGGGATTTTAGGGGTTTTATAAGATTTTAGTGTTTTTAAGGATTTAGGGTTTTTAGGGGTGTTTTAGGGTTTTAGTGGTTTTATGGTGTTTTAGGGTATTCTTGGGTTTTTTAAATCAGTTTTGCGTTTTTAAGAGTTTTTGGATTTTTTTGGATTTTATGGTTTTTGTAGGTTTGAAGATTTTAATGATTTTATGGTTTTAATATTTTTTGGGATTTATGTTTTTATTGGTTCTTGGGGTTTTTAATGTTTTAGGGGTTTTTAAAATATTAAGGTTTTTAATGATTTTAGGGTGTTTTAGAGTTTTTGGTTTTTAAGGTTTTTTAGGGTGTTCAATGGTTTTAAGAGTTTTAAGGTGTTTTATAGATTTTTAGGGGTTTAGGGTATATTATTATTTTGAGGGGTTTTAGGGTCCTTAGGGTTTTGTGGTATTATATGTTTTTTAATTGTGTATGTATCTATGGTTTTTAGTGGGTTTAATGTCTTAGGGTTTTAGAGAGTGTGGAGGTTAGAGTTTTTAGGGTTTTTTGTTTTTGTTTTTGTGATTAATCGTCTAGGGTCGATAGGGATTTTTATTATTTTTAAGAATTTCGAATCCTTTTCAGGGTTTTTAGGGAGTTTTATGGTTTTTTTGTGTTTTAGGGATTTTGAGGGTTTTAAGGTATTTAGGGGTTTTTAGGTGTTTTGGAGTTTTTTGGAGGTAAAATGAAACATTTGGTTTTTTATCATTTTTATGATTTTTAAGGATACGAGGGTTTTTAGGATTTGTTTGGATTTTAGGGGTTTTTATAGATTTTTAGGGTTCTTTATCATTTTAGGACTTTTCGGTGTTTTTGTTTTTTTTCGGATTTTATGGTTTTTAGAGGTTCCAGGTTTTTTAGGATATTTTTAGGTTTTTAGAATTTTTTATGTTTTTTATAGGGTTTATGTGTTTTTTTGGGTTTTGGGGGTTTTTATGATTTTTTAGAAGTAATAAGGTTTTTTATTTTTAAGGGGTTTTTTGGTTTTTTTGAATTTTTTGATTTTTAGAATGTTTAATAGTTTTTAGAATATTTTAGTGATTTTTAGGGTGTTATGTTTTGAAAAGGGGTTTTATTATCTTTTATGGTCTTTAGGGATTTAGTATCTTTTAGGGGTTTTTAGGTAGTTTATGGTATTTTATAGTTTTTTAGGATTTAGTGACTTTTAGGTGGGAGTAGGGGTTTTATGGTTTTTAGGTTTCTTATGTTTTTAGGTGTTTTGTGGTTTTTTGGGTTCTGTTTTTTTATTTTTTATGGGTTTTAGAGGTTTTATGGGTTTTTAGAGTTCTTGAGGATTTTTGTTTTTTAGGGGGGTGGTTAAGGGTCTTTAAAGGTCATTTAGTGTGTAGGGTTTTTAGGGATTTCATGGATTTTAGGTTTCTTAGGGGTTTTAGGGTCTTTAAATATATTTTGTAAGGTTTATGGGTTCTAGGGGTTTTTTGGATTTTTATGGTTTCTAATGGTTTTTAGGTTATTTTTGGGTTTTAAGGTTTTTAGTGTTTTTAAGGGTATTTAGGGGTTTAGGGGGTTTTGTATTTTTAATGGATTTGTAAGGGTTTAAAATGTTTTTGGGTTTTTATTGGGTTTTATGGGTTTTATGGACTTAATGTTTTTGAGTTTTTAGGGGTTATATTGATTTTAGTATTTTATAGGATTTTACGGATTTTAACGGGTTTTAGGCTTTTAGATATTTTAAGTTGTTTTGGGTTTTTTTTTGGAATTTAGGGTTTTTAGGTCGTTTTAGGGGTTTTTAGTGGTTTTTGGGTTTTTAATGTTTTTTGGGTTTTAGGGTTTTTAGTTTATTTTTAAGAGTTTTAGTGATTTTAGTGTTTTTTATTCTTTTTAGGGAACGTTTATGTTTTTATGGGTTTTATGGTTTTTAGTTTTTTTTTTGTATTTAAGAGTTTGTAGGATTATTTTACGGAGTTTTAGAGTTTTTGGGTTCTTTTATGGTTTTAGGCTTCATTTAGAGTTTTTTAGTGTTTTAGTGGGTTTTTTTTAGGTATTCCGGTATTTTTGGTTTTTAGGTTTATGAGGATTTTTTGGGTTTTTAGTGGTTTTAGAGTGTTTTAGGGGTATTTTTGGTATGTAGGTGTTTTATTTACTTCTAATTTTAAGAGTATTAGGGTCTCTTAGGGGGTGTATAGGTTTTTAGGGTTCTTTGGTTTTTTGAATGTATTAAGGGTTTTTAGTCTATTTATGGTTTTTAGGGGTTCATTTTTTCGTTGGGTTTTGATGTTTTGAAGTATTTATAGGTTTTTATGTGTTTTCACGTTCTTAGGGTACAATTGTTTTTGGGTTTTTAATATTTTTATTATATTAATCATTTTAATGTGATTTTGGTGTTTTAGGGAGTTTCAAGTGGTATTAGAGTTTTTAGTGCTTTTAGTAATTTTAGGGTTTTATGGGTTTTTAAGGGGATTATGGTTTTTTAGTGTTTTAGGGTTTTTACTGTTTTTATAGGTTTTGATATTTAGGTTTTTTAGTTATTTTTTCCTTTAGAGTGTGGGGTAGGTTTTTTGGGTATTATGGTTTTAGGGGATTTATGGATTTTTACGGGGTTTTCATGTTATTTTTTGGTGTGGATAGGTGTTTTTAGTGTTTTTTTTGTTTTTTGGTGGTTTAAAATATGTGAATGATTTTATTGGGTTTTGGGTTTTATGTACATAATGATTTTTTTTTTTAGTTTTTTAGTATTTGGGTTGTAATTGTTTTTTAAAGTTTTTAGGGTTTCTAGTTTTTTATAATTTTTAGGGTTCCTTAGGGTTTTAATGTATTTTTTGGGGGTATTAGGTTTTATTATTTTTAGGGTCTTTCAATTTTTTTAAATTTTTTTAAGGTCTTTTAGGGGATCTTTTGGATTTTTTGGGGTTTGGGGGGGGGGTCTGTTTCTGAGGTTTTAAGGGACTTTCTGAGTTTTCTAGTGTCAGTTTGTGTTTTTAGGGGTTTCCTATCCTTTTAAATTTTTAGTGGGATTTCGTATATTTATGTTTTTTAGGGTTTTTAGCGTATTTTAGGGGTTTTGGGGTATTTTAGGGGGTTTTAGGATACTTTAGGGTTCCATTTAGGGTTTTAGGATCCTTTAGGCAGTTTAGAAGATTGTCGAGTCCTTTAGGGATTTGTGGCACTTATTTATTTTTAATGTTTTTTGGGGTTTTAGGGTAATTTTGGGATTTAATGGTGTTTAAGGGTTTTTAGTGTTTTATTTTTTTAGAGTATTTAGTGTCTTCAAGGAATTTTGGGGTTTTAGGATCCTTTAGGCCATTGTAGAGTCTTTCGGGTCCTATAGAAGTTTAGGGTTTTGTTAGTTTCCTTTAGGGTTCTGAGGATATTTTGGGGGTTTTAAATGATTTTAGGGTTTTTATGGTTCTTTAGGGTTTATAGGGGTTTATTTATTTTAAGAGTTCTAAACGTTTTTTATAGTTTTTATTATTTTTAGTTTTTTTAGGGTTTTCGAGGTTTTATGGTTTTTATGGGTTTTAGTGTGTTTTGGGTTTTTTATCGGGGTTTTAAGGTTTCATGTTTTTAGTGGTTTTAGGTTGATTTAGTGGGTTTTGAGGTTTTGATGTGTTTTTGGGTGCTTTGGGGTTTTAGGGTATTTTTAGAGTATTAATTAGTTTTTAGGGTCTTTGGGTATTTTTAGAGTTGTTAAGGTATTTTACGGTATTTGTTTTGGGATTTAGGGTCATTTAAAGGTTTTAATATCATTTAAGGTTTTTAGGGGAGTTTAATGGTTTTTATTATTTTTAGGTATTTATTGTTTTTTTATGTTTTTTTATGTATTTAGTGTATTTTAGGGTTTTTAGGGGTTTTAGGTATCTTACGTTGTTTGTTGGGTTGTTAGGGGTTTTTTGGATTTTTATGGTGCATTTCAGTTTTTAGGGGTTTCTTGACTTGTTTAGGGTTTATAATGGTTTTTATGGTCCTTTAGGGTATTTAGGGTTTAAATGGTCCATTAGAGTTTTATGGTGTTTTATTGTCTTTCAGTTTTCTTAGTGTTTTTAAGAAATATTAGTGTTTTACTGGTTTTAGATTCTTTTAGGGGTTCTAGGGTATTTTATGTTTTTTAGGTTTTCTTAGTGATTTTTTTTCTTTTAGGCTTCTCATAGTGGTTTATGGTGTTAATGGTTTAAAGATATTTTAGGGAAGTTAAGGTTTTTTATGGTTTTTTGGCTGATTTCTAGGTGTTTTCAGGGTTTTATTAGGGTTTCGGGGTTTTTATATTTCTTGGGTTTTAATGGATTTTATGATCTTTTAGGGTTTTATGGACTTTTAATCAGATTAGGATTTTATGATTCTTTAGGTTTTTATGTTTTATGGGATTTATTGAATTTTCACTATTTTTTGGGGTTTTATGGTTTTTAATAATTTTTACGGGTTTTTAAATATTTTAGGGTTGTTATGGTTTTTAATTTTTTATGGTATTTACGATTTTTATGAGATTTAAAGGTTTCTTAGTGTTTTTACATTTTTTAATTTTTTTTTGTATTTTATGGTTTTTTTTGTTTTTTTGGGTTTTAGGGTTTAAGGGAGTTTTAGGGTTTTTAATTTTATTATTCTTTTTTAGGGTATTTTGGGTTTATGTTTTTTAGGGTTTTTAGGGTTTTTAGGGGTTTTAGGGCCTTTAGTGGTTTTTAGAATTTTTCTGGTATTTAGTGGTTTTAGGGTTTTTGAGGTTTCATGGGGTTTCTATGCGTTTTCATTATTTTCATGGGTATTTTGGGTTTTAGGGGTTTTATGGTTTCATGGATTTTTTTATGTGGTTTTAGAGGGTTTTAAGGGGTTTTTTGGTTTTTTGGTGTTTAGTATTTTTAGGGGTTTAAGTGGTTTGTAGGGTTTTTTAGGTTGTTAAAGGGTTTTAGGTGTCCTTTTGGGTTTTTAGGGATTTATGGTTGTTTTAGTGTTTTCAAATTTTAAAGGTATTTTATGGTTTTTAGAGTATTTTATGGTTTTTAGATATTTTTAAGGGTTTTATGGTTTTTAAGGATATTAGGGTTTATACGGGTTTTAATGGGTTTTAGATTTTTTGGGTTTTTGGTATTTTAAGGGGGTTTAAGGGGTTGTCATTCTTTTTAATGGTTTTAGGGTTTTAGGGTTTTTAAGGTTTTTATTGTTTTATGGGTTTAATGGTTTTTAGGGGGCATTAGTGGTTTATGGTTTTTTAGAATTTTAGGGTGTTTTAGGGATTTAGGATTTTTTTGGTGTTCAGTATGTTTTGGTATATTTTTTATTTTTTAGGGTTTTTCTAGATGTTCAATGATTTTTTAGTATATTAGTTGTTTAAATGGTTTTAAGGAATTTTTTATTGTTTTTATATATTTTTGTGGTTTAGGTGTTTTAGGATTTTAGTGGTTATAAGGTTCTTTTGTGTTCATCATGGAAATTTAGATGTTTTTAGAATTTTATGGTTTTTTGGGGGTTTTGAGGGATTTTTAGTTGTTTTAAGGTTTTTACGGTATTTAGGTTTTCAAAGGGGTTTAGGGTTTTTAGGGTATTAGTATAATTTAGTATTGTTTTGGGGTTTTTCAATTTAATTATTATTTTTATGTTTTTTAGGGGTTTTAGGATGTTTTAGAGAGTTTCACAGTTTTTTGGGTGTTAACAGTTTTTTTTGGTTTTCTTACGGATTTAAAGGATTTTTGGTTTTGTTATGTTTTTAATGTTTTTACAGTTTTGGGGTGTTTATGGGTTTTAGTTTCTTTTAGGCTTTTGACTTGGGTTTTAAGGTTTTTAGTATCATTTTGTTTTTTAGGGATTTTAGGGTCTCCTAGGGGTTTTAGGCTCTTTTAGGGGTTTATGGTTTTTATAGGTTTTAGGGTTCTTTGGGGATTAAGGGTTTTTTTGAGAATTTAGAATTTTTATGGAGTTTTAGGGTTTTTAGGGAGTTTAAGGTTTGTTATGGTTTTTAGGGGTTGTATGAGTTTTATGGTGTTTAGTGTTTTTAGATATTTCAGAATTTTCATGGTTTTCATGGATGTTTTTTTGGTTTTTATTATTTTTTGGGGGTTTTAAGGAATTTTAGGATTTGTGGTGTTTTAGGTGTTTCTTGGGGTTTTAGGGATTTATGATTGGTCTTTAGTGTTTGAGGGTTTTTAGGGGTTTTAGAGTTTTTTAGGGGTTTTAAATGTTTTTTGGGTATTTTAGGGATCTTGGGGTTTTTAGTGGTTTCTAAGGGTATTTAAGTGATTTTATGGTTTTTAATGGATTTTAAGAGTTTTAAAGTTTTTAGGGGGGTTTGGGGTTTTAGGATATTTTTAGGATTATCAGCATTTTTATGTTTCCTATGGGTTTTAGGGTTTTTTGGGGGCCCTTGGGGTTTTATAATTTTTAAGGATTTTTAGGATCCTTTCATGTTTCATGGGTTTTTATGGACTTTTGGTGTTTCCTTGTTTTTGAAGGGACTTAATGTTTCTAATAGTTTTATGGGGTATTTATGCGTTTTTAGATTTTTTTATGTTTTCTATGGTATTATCCATTTTAGTGTCATTTAGGATTTTTTTATTGTTTTTTATCCTTTTTATTTTATAAGGTTTTTTATTATTTTTTAGGTTTATTTTATCAATTGTAGGATTTTTAGTATTTTCATTATTTTTAGGGTTATTTTAGAGTTCTTTTATTGATTTTAGGGGTTTTAATATTTTGTAGTGTATTTTGGTTTTTTTTGGGTTTGTCATGTTTTTTTTGGGGGTTTAGTGTTTTCAGGGATTTTCCAGAATTTTATATGGTTCTTAGTGTTTTTGGGGTATTATCAGTTTTTATGATTTTGGAGGTGGTTTTTAGGGGTTTTGGGTTTTTAGGTATTTTGTTATCTGTTATTGTTTCTTAGGTTTTTCGGGGGTTTATATGATTTTCTTATACTTTTTGTGGTTTTGGGTTGTTTTAGGATTTTATAGTTTTTTGGGTTTTTAGGTTTTTTAGAGGTTATTTTGTTTTTTAAATATTTTACAGGTTTTAGAAATATTAGGTTATTCATGGTTTTTCTGTGTTTTCAGGTTGTTTTTGGTATTTTAGTGTGTTTTTTTGGATTTTTGGGGTTTTAGGGATTATAGGGGTTTAGGGTTTTTTGAAATTTTTGTGGTTTGTGGTTTTATGGGGTTTTAATATTTTATGGGGTTTAAATAAGAATTTTAGGAGCGTAGGGTTTGGTTTTTCGGATTTTTTGAGTTTTTAGGGTTTTGTGTGATATTTCACGGGGTATTAAGTACTTTTTGGAGTTTTTTTATTTAAAGGATTTTTTTGTTTTCGTATTTTTTTGTGGTTTTGTTTTTTTTGTGTTTTTAGGGTTTTAGGGGTTTTCGTGGGGGTTGGGGGTTTAGTATTTTGTAAGTTTTTTAGTGTTTTAGTGTTTTTATGTTCACTTTGGGGTTTTAGAGTTTTTACCATAATTAGTGATTTGAGGGGTTTTAATGTGTTTTAGAGTTATCCTGGGTTTTTAGGAATTTTAATGTTTTAATGTTTTTATCGTGTTCTGGGTTTTTAGGATTCCCTATCGTTTTTTTTGTTTTTATGAATTTTCGGTATTTTTTATTTTTATAGTTATAGGGTTTTAAGAATTTTTAGGGGTTTTGGGTTTTTGGGGTTTTGGGGGTTTTACAGACTTTTTGGTTTTTAGTGTTTTTAAGGATTTTGGGACTTTTATGGGTTCCTAGTGGTTTTAGGGCCTTATATTGGTTTATTGGGTTTCATGGGTTTTTATAGTCTATTGAGGTGTTTAGGGGTTTTATGGTATTTCAGGGTTTTGTTGAATTTTTATTCTCTTTTAAGAGTTTTTAGGTTTTGAGGGTCCTTTAGAGTTTTTGTAGTTTTTACAGATTTATGGTTCTTTTGTGGGTCTTAGGGTTTTTAGGGTCCTTTATGGGATTTTAAGGTTTTATGGTCCTTTAGTAGGTTTAGTGACATTTAGCGTTTTTAGGGTTTTTGGGTCAATCAGGGTTTTTTATTGTTTTTAGTTTCATTTAAGGTTTTATAAAAAATTAGGGTATTTTAGGTGTTTTTATAGTTTTAGGGTCTTATGGTGGTTTTAAACATTTTAGGGTAATTTATGATTTTTTTGGTTCTTTGGGGTCTTATATGGTCATATATGGTTTTTAGGATTTTAGGGACTTTTAGAAGATTTTAGTTCCTTTTAGTTTTTATGGGTTTTAATTATTTTGGGTATTGTATGATTTTTTTGGCATTTTAGGGGAATTGAGTGTTTTTAGATTTGTTTATATTTTTTCATGTTTTTAGGGGTTTTAGGTTTTTTAATTTCCTTTTGGGGATTATGGTTTTTATGTTCTTTTGGATTTTAAGTGTTTTTTAATTATTTTTTGGGTTTTTAGGGGTTATAAGAGTTTTTAGGAGCTTTAATTTTTTAGGGTTTTATGGTTTTAAGGGGTTTCCAGTAATTAGGGATTTTATGTATTTTAGAGGTTTTAGGGGGGGTTATTTTTATGTTTTTTAGAGTTTCGTAGGGGTTTTAGGTTTTTAGTGGTTTAAAGGGGTTTTTAGGATTTTAAGGGGGAATTTTGGGTTTTCATGGAATTTAAGTGTCCTTAGGAGTTTTTGGTTTAAAGTGTTTTTAGGGAATTTTATATTTATCTTTTATTTTTGGGGATTTATGGTCTTTTAGGGTCTTTTAGGTTTTTATGGTCTTTCATTCTTTTAATGTTTTTATAGGATTTTATCTTTTTAGTGTTTTTATGTTTTTTTTGGATTTTATGGGTATTTAGGGTTTTGAAGGTCTTAATGGGTTTTCATATATTTTTAGGTTTTTAAAGTTGGTTTATTTGTTTTTATTTTTATGAGTTTTAGGGTGTTTTTTATTTTTCCAGGATTTTAGATTATTATGGTTTTTAGGGGTTTTCAAGGATTTATAAAGTTTTTCAATGTTTTGAGGGGTATGGGGGATTTTTTGGTGTTTTAGGGTTTTTATGATTTTAAGGTCTCTTAGGGTTTTAGGGTTTTAGGGGTTTAAATTTTCATAGGGGTTTTAGCGGTTTTTCAAATTTTTCTCATTCTCTTAGGGTTGTTAAGGATTTTTGGGGTTTTAGGATTTTTTCGGTTTTTTGGGGTTTTAGGGTTTTTAGAAGTTTTTATGGGTTTTAAAGGGTGTTGACACTATGAATTGTGTTCCATGCACATTGTTGTAGAATCTATGATTTTATCCTCACATATAGACCAAATGTAGAGTTTTAGTTGAATTAAATATGTAGGATTGAAGGATATGAATGGAATTTCATGTGCCGCAGGAATTATCATAGATCAAGCGATGGAGATTCCCTAGAAATGCTTCCCAATCCAATGTAATGGGGGTGAAAACTAACATTTGAGATTATTCCATGGAATGGGAGTGATAGGTGGGGATTTATAACTCACAAAAATATTGTTGTAGACCCAATCCATAAATTTCACTATGTGAATCTCCTACTTTTATTGAATTTAGTGATGGTAGGAAAGGGAATGAACCAAAGGGTACGGCCCGCAGTACAATAGTGATCTTGAGAAGGGGTGTGGTGGTGCAACCCCTATAGTATGAAACCTAGAGGGATCAACCACCCCAGGAAAGGCACATGTTCACACCTAGCATGCACGTCAGAAGGTCCATGCAGCCCACTTACGTAGAAATGGATGCATGGATTCTCTTTCACAGGGTACCTACACCGATCATCTGTTTCATGGACTTATGTCATGTAACTCTTTTGACCAGAGACTTCTATTCTCTTATAAAAAGCACCCAACAGATCGACATTTTCACAATGAAAAATCATGAAGAAAACTCAAAATTCATCTCACCCTAGTACTTCACTGAGGCCCTCATAATCCAATCAGGTAGATATCTAAAACATAAGATAAGAGAGAATAGTGTGGAATAATGGAATTAAAATAATTCAAGGTTCTGAATTCTATGAAACCTACATAAGGAACCCTTTCCACCTAGTTGGGATATGATAAGAGAGAAGGTAACTTCCTTTACGAGGGGCTTGTGTGAGATAAACTTGGAAACACCTAATGAAACCATTGAATCCTTGATCAATGCCTCACCCATTTGTAGTTTCCCAGGCGGTTTATCTCCCAAAACACCTTAAGATCTTGCTATCCTACCTACAAAAACTTTATAGTCTGAATTGGCCTACCCTATGCAAGACCCCCTTGGCTCACCTAGCCTCTACCCTATGTGATCCACCTCTGAATCCCTATTTCAAGCCACCAATGTTAGGGCCCATCTCTATTTTTCTCCCTGGTCTGAGATGGATGAAATTGAATCCACCAATGAAGCCTATAGACTTCCAAAGAAAATGTAAGAGGTGCAAAAACATGTCTCCAATTTGGATTTTAATTCCTTAAGTCATAGGTGTCTAGATCATTTACTACCAGATAGGTAAGGTCCTTTGGGTGAATGTGGGAATGCATCTCTTCAGTCATAAGGACCTCTACCTAGGGGACAATGTTAGGGAACTCCTAATAATGGATACCAAGGTAAGTACCATTACTTTCCCTATTCATTTCTTAGAACAGGGACCTCCAGTTCTAGTGGGTAGGGAGAGGATCACTCTTTCCTTTGACATTGAGTATTTTTAATTTATCTTCCTCTCTTCCCAATGAACCAATTTTAGGGCATCCATTATTGAGTATGCACCTATCCATTCTTGCAGGACCTCTCCTACTTTATTTATTCCTACTTCTCCCTACCCATGGTTTTATCCATATGGGTAGTTAGATGTGACTATCCTAGATAACAAAGAAAATAGGGGATATGGTCACTTAAAAAACCGTTCTATCCCCCTTTGTTTGAAAGGTACAGTGACTATAGGGATGTTCCAGAGCCCACATTCCTCCCTTATCCCTTTGTGTTTTGGCCTCTTCCATCAATGGACATAGATGATTGTGTGGTTTCTGTGATCTTCTACTTCCTCTTCTTTCTCACACCGATCCTGACTCACATGTTCTTAGATTTTGTAAATGGTCATGAAATCTGAAATATCCAAAAAATTAGGGAATCATTTCAAGTGTAATCCCCAACCAATCCATGGGCCTTATAATTTGTAGATTCCCTAACCATGTCATAGTAAAATGTCAGCATATCCTTATATACAATGCATTCCATGAAATAACTAATCAATCCTATCAAGGAGATATATTCCATATGAGGAAAACCATCATAGGGCCTCTATAGGTGTGGGTCCTCATAGAAAAACTATGTGGGCTTTGATTCCTATCCAAATGGTATATGTTGGAAGCCTCCCTGAGGTCCAAACCTGACACCCCAAATCATCCCTATTCTCTTTGGGCCACATTATTAGTAATGTCTTATCCAACATGTTGGTACATAACCCTTATTGCTTCCCTGAGGTTCTTTGGTATATGTCCCACACTATACAATGGCAAAACACCTTTCAACTAGATGTCATTTTCATGTGACATTAAACTACAATGTCTGGTTCATATCATAGGACATTAAAAGGTATGATATGTCCCATTAGGTGGTAATGAACTATGTGTCTTATGATTCATTCTAGATGATATGTAGGAATCCCCTTAATGGGTACGATCCCAACATCAAAATAACTACCATATACCTGGATGATGATACACTCCAAAGAACCCCATTATGTGGCTCAAAACCGACATCATAATAATTAACAACAAAATAGTCTCTAATCAATACATAAGAGGGTACTATTTATTGGGAACCTTAGATACATATAAATATCTCCATTTATGATGAACCATAAATACATAAATATGATTCTATGTTCCATAAATGTTAATAATTGAATGTTAATTCAAGAGTGAACCACATAACAATTTTTAATTAATGTAGGATTCATGAACATATCTTAAATCTATACGAGTATCATGGAGAAGGAAACAATTCCCCCTAGAAGGGTGTGACAAGCTGGACCTCCCATAATATTGACCAATGTGAGTCCCCAATTATTGTTGTTCCAATCCCCACCTACTTCCCACCTTTGTAATCGAAGTCAGAATAAGAGAACCATTTGGTGTTTCCAGATCCATGAACAAAACCCATTTGAGGACCTTTGAAAAATATTTATCTCAACATGAGTGATTTTAAGAAACTCAACCACCTAAAATCAATCATCGGGTATGTGAAAATATCATTAGAAACAAAAAATGGTGAACTCGAACTAAATCATTATCCAAGGTCATGGTGTCACCAACCTGTGAGGACCCTTTCTCTCTCAAAATGAAAGAGGTCCATACAAGACAATCAATCATTCATGTGATTGTTTAATCATATACTACTTTACTGAGGTTTTCTTATTTTATTCAACTATATTTCAGGAACATTCAATAAGATTCCCTTTAATCCGAATGGAATCACCCCAAATATCATAGATATATTCCCCAGATACTATTCATGTTGGCTTGTCATCTATGTAGAGGAAGTTGTCTCCAACACAACATCTTCAATGTTGGGTATTGATTACACTTTTCTTGTAATATCATCATAACGATACCATCCCAGCCATGGAGGCTTCCCAGAAGACCCTACAGATTTCAAATCCCTGCCATTCATCCACTGGGAGATGGATAGTGGTCCAGAAGTAGGCAATGCCAATCATTGTATCCTACTATTTTGGGAGATTATCCCTATAATGCAACAACCAATTCCTCATTTACCTTAGGGTGGTGGATAAAGATTCCACAAATGGACTAATCTAAGAGACATAGGGGTCCTTCCAAAGGGATTTTTCAAGAAATATTCACTGCCAATGTCGTATGACAGTTAAACCTCATCCTGATGAGGGTGAAATCCTTGGTTGTCTGGCCTATGTCACTATGTCTTGATCATGCTATAAAACTCACCATGGATAGAATCTTGTCAATAGGGAGTAAGACCACACCACTTACTCTTATGAAAAATCCATCAAATCACACATGGAGAAAAACAATGAGTAATAACACACCCCTAATCTCACTAATAAATCCAACCAGCAGACTTTTCTAGAAACTGTTAGAGAATTTCACCAACCTAATATGGTGGTAGACAACAAGGAGGTAAAAAATCACTTCTATTCCCAGAAATTTTGCAATATAAATTCGGAAAAATCCTATGAGAAGGCACAAACACCATCTAACATTAATCAAGCCTACCAGAACCCCATCATTCAAATTCTATGAAAAAATTTGATCAGGAATACAAACCTTCCTACACACATCACGCTTTCTAGAAGTCTCATCGCGAAGCATCCAGGGAAGTCAATCAAAAAGTCCCAAAAACAATAGGGGTAGGACTGAAATCTCTTCCCCATACCTAAGTACTATCAATATCCATTAACAGAAAATAGAGTATATGAGAAGGTACATACCCCTTCTACATAAACATATTTCGAATATATCCACATTCCAATCACTAAACTCACCAACAATATCATTAAAATTGTAAAATAGAGGATGAAAATAATTTTTCCCAAATTATAACGACCATCCAAGATATCATAATAGTGATAATGGCAGTGAAAGGGGAATACAAAACTCCTTCCTCGAAAATTGGATGACCCATCAAAGGGTCCTTCCAGAGAATACAGACACATATAATCTTGTCCAAGAGGGCTATGTGGAAAACTCCCCTACAATATACAGACAATTGGATTAGGAACATACACCCATTAAAACATGATTTAATTGACCTATTCCAATAGAAAATCCAAGGTAGGCATAATCCATGACCAAATTTCCAAAATATTGTTGGAAAATAACTACAACAACACAGGATCTAGTGAAGAAATCTTTCATAACTGAAAACCACTTTCCCTATCAAGTGGCCCCAGTTTCTTGCAAGAAGGCATACAAAAATATGCCTCATTAGAGACATCTAAAAAAATGAATGGTCGATATATGACCCTTCTCTACTTAATGAATGAGTTCTTAAAGAAATCATATTCTTATCTATGGAAGATAAAGAACCTACTTCCCCATTACCAAATTATGAGGACTATAGCAGTAATTCCAAAGGTCTTACTTAGACACCATGCCATGAAGGATTTCATAATGTCCATAATCTGATCAATCTTGAGAGCCTATTTTCTTATGATAGTTATGGAATCCCTTCATGGGGATATAATATAAAAGAGTAAGAGGTTATTCGTATTACTATTTTCAATGAAGGTATTACTACCAATGGTGGAATTCACTACAAAAGTTATCTCTGCAGTAGTGTAACAATTTTTCAAAAGAGTCCTCCTTTGGAGATTTAATTATGTGAAATAACTCCTACCATGAGAATCATGAGAATACAAGGTCAATCATTTTTGATGCATTGTCAGTTATAAGTGAAATCCTTTCTCATCTAGAATATATATCAAGGAGATGATCATTCTCCCATCCACCCTTGGATCATATGCCTTCTACTGTGACAAAGAAATCCCTTACCAGTCATGTTATTTATAATAAAACTATATGGACGCCTCCATGTTGCTTATATCATATTGAGAAAAACCTTTTGAAATATCAATAAGACATTATGAATATAAGGAATAATCTAGTTAAAGATGATGAACCATTCATGTTATGCCATTTAAACACTCCTTAATATATAATTCTAGAGGAAATTCCAATAGATTGTGTGCATGACATAAGACTAAACATTTGAAGCACTCTTCATCACATAAGAGTGAAGGTACTAACCTATGATGGGTATCAAATTCATGAAATGGTAATCGATGGGATTTAATGCTAAATTGACATGGTATCCCTCTTAGCTACATGACATCCAAAATTGGTGAAATAGTAAGGATCCCTTTAGCGGACATGCCTCAGCATGATAAAATAATTATGTCAACTAATCAAAGATACCACATCCATTTTTCATATCATCTAATGTGGTGAATAAAAATAATTTTATTTTGTCACACTCTCTGATCAATAAATCCCAATGAATATGTCGTTTTACAATTTCATAGTTTCATGTTAGTTTCATAAAATGGAATCTGGTCACAACTGATAATATGCTAAACAAAAATTGGCCTTGACCAAATCTCACCATCATTTTTCTAGAAGGGAGTAAGGCATCAAATGAATTTTTCATAAATCATTTGAGAATATTGATAAAACCTCCTACTTGAGGAATGTTAATCTTCAGATAGTGAAAAGGTCATATATAGTGTGAAGTTATTAAGAAGTAGGTGATTGAGTTGAAAAAAAAATGATTTTCTCAGACTATGCTAAAAAACCCTATAAAAATAAAAGGGTGGCCACAGTAGTAGTAGACATGGTAGTTTAAAAGCCCCCCCCCACCTTGAGTATGTAGGGATAGGGGACTTTTTAACACAGACTTTGAGGTCAATGAACAAAGCTCATAGAAAATTAAGGGGGAGTATCCTCATACCTCAGGGATGCGGGATTTGTTACATTAACAACATTATTCTCTGTGGAATTCAGTATTCTCCCGGTTATGTGTAACACCATAGAACAAATCCTCCCATTTTGTACCATATTTTGATTTGGTATCCCCATTGGATACATGTACAACCAAACATTTTGAATATTACCTTCTGATTACCCTCTTTCAAACAACGTCAAGAGAGCCAAAAATAAGGGACAAGAAGTAATAGAGGACAAAAAAGAGGTAGTATTTAAAAGATACTATTGAAGTACATATAATGAGTTACACATCAGTGAATTTCATCAACACCTCCCTTGATGATCCTATAGAACATGAGACCAATATAGAGGAATAGGAGGAGTAAGCCTCAGTTCATAATACAGAACACATCAAGAAATCGATGGAGGTGTGCATACCCTGAACCAGAGACTTCTCCTGAATTTGGGTATTCTATCAAGTAACCAATTATTACCTCCTAAAAGAACATCCAAAAATGAAATGTGTTATGGTAGATTTGTGGCTCACCTACCTCTTGAAGTGGTTAAACCCATTATAATTGATGAAATATTTTATTCGAGAGAGGAAGAGATGAATGAATTGAGGAGGCTCAATGTATAACTACACTAAAGAAGCCTTCCTACAATATATTTTATAATATAAAATCCAGAAATTTCCCTCCCAAATGGTGTACCTTTACTAATAGGGTTCTCCATGGCAATCAAAATAGAGCTACAAGATACTCTAAGTGAGGGGTACCAACAAACCACATACTTGGATCCGACGATAGTCGATTAGGTGTTACCTCTATTGGATGCACCACCAAAAAAGGGCCAGACACATCCTTATAGGCGAACCCCCTATATTCTACCCATGGAAGATACGAGTAGTTCCACTATAGTTGGCCCAACCTATTGTTTCCCCTATTCAAGCTCTTTATTATCCAGATATTTCTCAAGTGATCATTACTACTATTGGATTGTTAACAGATTTATTGGAAGATATGAAGGAACAATGTGTGTTGATATAACCCAACAATAAGCCTTAACTAGGATGGGTTTATTCGACTCTTCCATCACAATAAAATGGTAACCCTACATTTCTAATTTTCAACAGTATGGTGGAACCAAAACAGTAATTGACATAGTTTTTATCCCATAGTGAACCCATGATGGGGACCCCTAAACAAAAAGAGGTAGTGAAACTCAGTTTATGTATGAAATTAATATTGTGACTACCCTTTATATACCACACCATCTTACTATCATGGAAAATTATAGGGTGGGAAGATTTCCGCTATAAGTTTCTCTTCCAATTTAGCTCAAAGCAATAGAATATGATAATCCTTGACCACTCAAACAAAACATAGTGGGAGAATGAGAAAGACTGAGATTTCCCCACTCGATGGAAAGGGTTGATATACTCTGTAAACCTACAGACTCCCCAAGAGTATTTTCTATCCATATGTATATAGAATATTTTTTTAATGTTACACACACCACACATCCCTATAAAGTACATCAGGAGGTTAAAAAACTACCCTAATTTCCCAATGAATGGAATACTTCATCACACAGACCAAGGATAAGTCCAAATTAATTTATTCATATTAATAAAAGATAATTTGGAAGGAAGAGTTTTTTATTATTTCACTAAAGCATTCCCCTACACCCGCTACAAGGCCCACACCGAATTATACTATCCCCCATCCTAAGCATCAAAAAAATTCCCACCTCATCAGGATGAGAAAAGTGAGAAGAGGTGAAAATTGTTTGAGGATATGAAGAATAAGGTTTATTAATTCTGAAATGGCCAAGTCCCTGACTAATTTATCTCGACATTGGAGAACAACTCGATCAATTTTCCAATGTCTATGAAGAATAGCCCAGATGATGATAAAGATATCTCGAAATGTTTCCCCTTATATCAAGAATTGGGGAACCCCAAATTGGAATATTATTTTTTTCAATGAAATTATCCAAAAAATGGAATAATTTGGGTAGGTGGAGCTGGGTAAGCCACATACGTAGGTAGGATATGTTTCTGTCACTAATCTAGAGGAATAGGTTGAATGATAGGAAGTTAATAGCAAGGAAATGCAGAATTTATGAAATTTTATGGTTATAAAAGTGATCAACAAGACTCAATATATCCTTTGAGCATAGTTGGAACATCCAAATATTCCCTCAGCTGCTTCTACCATGACATAGATGAATCCATCGACACCTCGGTCTTCTAAAATCCAATATTCCAAAAAGATATATGTACAAAAGAGAATGAAGAAATCATAGGAATATGTGAATGTTCTATGTTTGAAATAGTCTTTAACTATCGTGGACTTAAAACCTTCATTCCCCAATGAAAGGGTACCACCCCACAAAATAGTACCACAAGAGTTGACCTGCCTGACCAATTTTTCAACAGATGGGGAGTTGATGTTTTATTATGTTAATATAATTAAATTAATTAATCCCTTATCGAATAAGAGGGCGACTATAAAAAAAATTCCCTAAATATTATTGGGGAATTAAGGGAAGAGGCTTCTATAGCTGTGGTTACGGGGGAATATGTGGTCTCACCCAAAGTCAATACTTCGGCCTAGTACCCTCTTGGACAATCTATGTTGATGATACTCATGGGAAATCCCTTCAATGATCTCAGAAGGAGAAATAAAACTCCCCCACATAGGATTGAGTTTTCCCTAACTCGATCATTCTAAATGATCTACTAGAGGATACACCTCCTCCCAATCAACTTTGTTGTGCTGAAAGACCAAGATGACCTAACCCACCAACAACAAAATTACTTCTAACTCCAATTCAAATGGAAGACTTTCCCAAATCGAGTACTTCATTTCCTAATGTTCCTATAAAAGTGAATCCCCATATTATTAGTCATAGACCATTGGACTATAATTATGAAATTTTCAATTAGTTGGATCTAGTGTCAGATATGTTTTGAATCCTAGATTCTATGACTCCATTAAATATCTTGTGGGAAGAACTCATAGAGGCTTTGTAAATCCCTCATAATTTGAAGTAGATGTTTATACTTCCATGTTATATCATATAGAGAATTATCCTTCATAATTAAATAGGATAAAATCTTTCATAGACTAAGATCAAGACACCATAATACAGGTACATGTCAGATATTTTTATGTATCGAGAAAACAAATTACATTGATATCTGATGATCCTTCATTGACAACATCTCGAGAGTCAACCTCATTCTAGTTCAAAAACTATGTAAAATGGGTTTCAATGAGTATAATTTCCCCCCTCCACTATAACCATACATGGTTATTACAAGAACAAGAAAAATGATCTTAGTGAAATCAAACATTGGACCAAGTTCAGGGACTTTGGGTCTTACATAGAACTCATGGTTTTTTTGTAAGATACATATTTCAACTTTCATCTAGGAAGGCCTTGGGTACATCATCATGAGTTTATTCCCTCATCATACAACAAATGCCTCAAATATTGCATCAATGGTCAAATTGGAACACCACATAGTGGAAAATCCCAATTTAAATCCTTTCAGTCACAATACATAAACACATGATTCTACTAGGGGGAAGTAAAACATGACATAAATGATGATTTTGGTAAAATAAATGTACCAAATGGTATAGGGATGATCCCAGATGACCCTTTAAAGATTTTATGTTCATAGTACATGATTCACATCAATCAAATTGAATGGTTGGGTTCAAATTCAAGAAAACATTCAGAAACTTCTGTGATATCAGTCGCAAATACTGAACATGGAAACACAAGATAAGTCTTAAACTCTTCAAGAAATGATGAAATCCTAGATAAAAATATAATCCTTATATCCCCCTAGATTAAAAAAATGCATGCCTTGTTAGAAAGAATGGAATTGGTTATCATGTCACTGGGATATAATTAATATGTCAATTCACATTCCCTCATCTCCCCTTCAGAGATTCAAAGAAATCCTACATCATCAGTTAGTTCAAATGTAATGACTTTATCTTATGAATGTCATCAAAATAGTGAATCCACCCCCAATATTGAAAATTTTAATTCATTCCTTATTTCCCAACTAGAGGAATAAGAGGAAAATAATTAGGAAGAGGAAGGGGAAAAAGACCTCAGGTTTTCCCCTCTAGTATCCGAGGAAGGTGTTTATACCACTGGTGATGAACTCGGAAAAATAAATCTGGGTACTGTAGAAGATTCATGACCCATTTTGATCAGTGAAACCCTGAATTCCTAAGAAAAATGGGATTATAACTCCTTCCCAAAGTAGCATCAGGATGTGTTCACCTATAATTACATAGAAATTTGTGGTCTTGATCTTGTGGCATCCACGTATCACCTAGGATTTCCAGAAGACCACCAGGGATTAAAATAGGTTTTAGGAAGAACACGCCCATCTCACACATCTAAAATTGAGGATAAAGTGGATAAAATTATCAAGGATTAATTCATCTGGGAAGTTTCGTACCAAAAATAGATGGCCAACATCATCCCAATAAAGAAAGAGAATTGTATAATTATGGTCTACATTGACTTCATAGATCTCAATCAGTACTATCCAAAAGATGATTTCCTAGTCCCAATCACAAATCTCTTGATTGATGAAATAGACAAATATCAAGATATATCCTTTAAGTATGTCTGTTTAATTTACAAACAAATTCCTATGTCCCCATAAGATGAATAATCAACTACCTTTTAGTCCCCAATAGAGTATTATGCTATCGGTTCATTCCCTTTTGGTTTGAATAATGATGGCTCCACTTATCAACACGACATCAACCGCATCTTCAATCTCTTAATGTAAAGTTTTTTAATGTCATTTTAATGATATTTTGGTTATGTATAGATATAGTCATCACCATTTGGATGATCTCAAGATCATATTCAACCAACAAAAATAGCATATCCTAAATATGAACCCCTTGAATTGATCTTTTGAGGTTACCTCAGTGATGTTTTTCAGTTTTTTATTAGACAATCGTGACAAAAAAATTGACCTGGAGAGAACAAATTATATCCCTATCAGGACACCTCCACAAAAAATTAATGATTTGAGAGGATTCAAATTATACTTATCCCCCATCTAGTGATCTATATCCAACCACTCATGAAAGTATTTTTCATTCACCATGTTGATGAAGAAGTGGGTCACATATCAAAAGACATGTGACTATTAGTAAGAATTTAAAAACTCTATGAAATACCTCTTATGACACTAGTTATAATTCCTCTCATTTAGGGGAAGCATCTCATTCTATATGTTAGGGCCATAGACCAATCACTAGGCATTTTTATTGAACAAAATAATGATTTCGGAAATGAAAAAAACTTTTATTGTCTATGTTGAAACACGATTGGCATTAAGGCTCATTATTTGAATATCATGAAGAGATTCATGGAATTAATATTTATGGTTCAAAAAACCGAGGCACTACATGTTGCACTAGGAGGTCCATTTGGTCTCTTGTAATAAACCACTAAAATATATACTCTATCATCCTATGTTGATATGATGTATTTAAAGGTGGAATGTTACCCTACTGTGGTTTGATATAGAGTTTCTTCCTCAGAAAGTAATGAAAGGCTAGGCTTTGATATATTTTCATATAGGAAATCCATATTCAGAAACAACAATATTATATAATTAATATCTAGATTAAGAGATATTGTGAATTCGTGATGGTCCCCAAATGTGGGAAATTTATTTTGAAGGATCCTACATTTTCCCAACATGAAAGAGAATAGAGGAGCCTAAGAATAATAAAGTAGGGTTAGGGGTCATTATTTTATCTCTTTAAATGGAATTTGTGCCTTAATTTTTCATATTTTCATAAGGCTACCCAAATAATGCGTTGAATATCAGGCCCACATTTCAGGTTTTCAATTGGCACTCTAAATATTAGTGGTCCACCTAGAGGTGAAGTCTGATTCAGAGTTGGTAATAAAACATATCAACAAGGATTATTACATAAAAATGAAGTGATAATTCCCATTTTTGACTATGTTATAGGGTTAATGGATGAGTTACACTTAGAGAAAATATTGAATCACATACCATGATATAAGAATGACTAGGAATATGTGTTGGAAAATGAAGCTACATCTTTGGAGGATCCAAACCTGGATGAAACGATCATAATCATTACACATCTCTAAATGGTATCACCTTTTATTTAAGTCTGAATCAAAGAGATCAAAAAAATTAGTATTATACTTGAGCTATATAGTCCTTCCACTAGGTGGATGACACCAATCATGTATTAACTCAAAATGGTGTTCTCCCAAGAGAAAAATCTAAGAAAGAGAAAATATTATGGTGAGCAACTAATTTAACTATTTATGATGGGCCAAATAACCAGAAGATATTTTATTAGAAAGGCTTTAATGGAGTCCTTATTAGATTTATCGATGGAGAAGAGGCTTCTTCCATCATGAAAGAAGTACATTCAAGATCATGTGGTTCCCACCAAAAATGGTATATTATTTCCAACAAAATTCTATGACTTGAATAGTATTCCCCCACTATAAAATAGGATTGCACATATTTTATCCAGAAATTTAATTCCTTCCATGTTCATGAAAAATTCATCCATCAACCATTAAATTATATATATATATATATCCAAATAATCATGTCCATTTTCGATATTGGGGATGGATATCGTGGGGTCTTACCATATATCTACGGACAAATGGATCATATACATTTTAACTAATAATGATTTCTTCTCCAAATGGGATGAAGAAATACCCCTCAAAGAATTCAAGTCCAAAATAATTATCAGCTTTGTGAAGGACAACATTATTACCATATTTTGTGCCCCTCATACAATAATTATAGACAAAAAAATCATTTTTTGTTATTATGATGTGGAAAATACATATCACAAATATAACATCAAATCCAAACACCCGTACCCCTATCATGAAGTGGGTAACAGAAAGGTAGAATCCTTTAACATGACCCTATAGAACATACTACAAAATATGGTTGATAAGGATAATAACTCCAAAACTAATACATATTTTCATGTCTTGGTGTCTTACCGAACCACAACCTGAACTACCACATAGGAAACCCCATATTCACTTTTCTATGGGATAGAATAATTCCTTCCAATTGAGGTCCAATTTCCATCACTACATAGTGACATATATAATCAATTATCTATAGTTGATAAGTTGAAGAAAAGATAATATGAATTATATAAACTCGAGGAGAAATTATTGAACACTTTTCATCACCTGGAGATCTATCAAAATTGTATTGCATGATATTTCAACAAGAATGTTCACCTCTGTTCATTTCTCTGAGTAAAACTGGTATTGGTCCTTAGGACTCCAATGATACCAAGAAAGAAGCCCCCAAACATTGATTCAATGTGGGAGGTACCTTACTCCATACACAAGTAACACACTAACATATCATATTACTTATTCTCAATTGATGGAGAGCTCATTAGGACCTCAAACAATGAAAGGTACTTGACGAAATATTTTGTATAATCCCACATCATATTATCTTAGTAGTATTATTTTAAACTTCACAACACTATATATTCCAATTTTGTGCCTTTAAATTGCGTAGCATGTCAACCTAACCACATCACATTAAAGTGAATGGTATATGTCTCTGATGCATGCAATTAAAATATGAAGTTGGTCTTTGTCACATGAACATAAAAATCATGAACAGTCATCCACATAAATAGATTCTAAACTGCATGACACTAATATCCTAGTCACATGATGTTAAAATATATTAAATATTATTTTCTATATTACATAAAGGTGTATGGTTTAAATCCATTCTTCATGCCATAAAAACATTTAACATTTTGATCTGTGCTTGAGAGGGTCTCATTTCTTGGTGTTGGTCTCCTGCCACTGTTTAATTGCAAGAATATGTATGGATTTATTTTCATCTCAAAGAGGCATGTAGTGACACATATACCATATTTCTTAGAACCAACCATCGTTATGGAGAAAATAAAAGTCCATTTTCTCAGTGTTAAAACATGATTTATGTAGTGAAATAATTTCATGAAATACATGTGGATTGATTCCAACCATAGTAGGATATGTAGTGATTCCCATACCACTATTAATGGGACCAACCACCATAATAATTCCCTTCCATGTGGTATGACCCTTGTCCTTACCGAAAGATGTTAAATTTCACATCTAACCTCCTTATATCATTACAATAAACTGCATGATCTCCTCAAGAACTGCATTTTTATTAATTCACATTCCAATGAGATATGTAGTGAAATCTATGTCTCCAATCCTTAGACCATCTCTAGTAAAAAAATAAAAATATCCCCCTCCCTCGGTATTGGTCGAGCTTGCATTGGGATACATTCATGAAAACATATGGATTTATTCTCATTAAAATTAGATATGTATTGATTCCTAGATCATCAATCCTAGAACAACCACCAAAAAATCTAAATTTTCTTATCATTTATTTGTATTTAATTTTCATGGTGGAAGAAACATTTTCCACTCCATGTATCCTACATCGATTATAGATCACATGAGATTAGAAATTTTGATAGAGAAGTCCCTCATATATGTAAGGAATATCAATTAACATTGTGGTTATCATGGTACTAGTTTGAATACCTTGAAAGGAACATCATATGTCTTTGACCACATAAAATTAAACTGCACAGTTCTTTATGAACTATGAATAGATTGATTCTCATCCCCACATTATATGTATTAAAACATGAATCCTAAATCTTGTTCAAGCCACAACATTAGAAATGACAAAAATATCCTATGTATGAATCAGATCTATATTAGAGGATCCAATATGGGTTCTCACCCCATGCATAATATCATGTTCAAAAAACACCCACTTTCTCCACATATGAGTTGAATGAGTACGGAGAATATTTTTTATAACTAAATGTGGATTTATTCTTTCTCCAATGAGATATGTATTGATGCATGTGTCTTATACACTAGTCCAACAACACTATTCTTTATTCACATCAGATCACCATCATCCTTACAACATGACATTAAACTGCATGGTTCCCTAAGAAATTTGTGTGGCTTGATTATCATAAAAATGACATATGTATTGAATACTAGACCTTATATCCTTATCCCAACCATAGGGTAAAAAAATTCCCCTCTCCTACATAAAAAAACGATTTATACGGGAGATCTTAATTTTGGTTCCCCTCATTTAGGGGTTGACCAAGGAAATAAAGATGTTTCACTTCTGCCTACGATTCATATCTATGAAAGGAAATATAGACTTCATGGAAAATTTTGGTTCATATTATTCTATTATGGTAAAACATATCCCTTCCCTGTTTCATACTCCTAGTCTTGGAAACCATCATATTTTAAAAATATTTCTCTGGACACCGATGATAAAATGTATGATACCTGGGGAATATTTTTTTTTGACTATGCTATAACATGGCCTAGTTGGATTTTCATAAGTCACCCATATAAAGGTCCTATTAACTAGAGGATTCCACAATTTGAATATGTTGTAACATTACCAAGTTATATTTCCATAAACTCTCCCTCAAAAATGGGTTTGTCAAAACCACAATACATTTCATCCCTATGAGAAGCCTCTTTTATCATTGTAAGACATGATGTCATTATTTCGAAATCTAGGAATAAAATTTGATCTGTGTTCATCCCTCACATATTTTTCCCATATCAAATCTTCCAATCAAAGAACTCCCTATATCATTGCCTATAATGTCCTCTCCCATTTCCGAATTATGATGGAATTTCCTTCGTATAGTAGTCCAAATTTTACCTATCATTTCCATAATACTATGGTCTTAGTTGTATGACCCAAAAATATAGGACACCATAATTGTCTTATTCATATGACCCAAAAATACACGTCACTATATCATCCTTACCACATGATGTTAAATAGCATTCTCTACTAATGAACTATTTATGGATTGATTCACATTCAAATGAGATATACTGTGACACAAAAATTCTTCATCTTTAGCTGAACAATAAGTAAATATCCCTCTTTCCCTACGTACATTCCAAACCGGTTTATGTAAATATTTCCCTCCCTTCATAAGTGATTTTGAAAAGAAATTACCCTCCCATATTCAGGTACTTAATCTCTTTAAAACAATCTCTGTGTCTATGGAAAATGAAATCTACAAAATATTTCATTGGTCATCAGCAATAGAAGGTATGATACCTTAGTACACCTCTGTCTTGACTATACTATAATACATCCATTTTTTCATTGCATAAATTCACCCACTACATGGGCCTTTCAAAAAAATGATGTCGTCATTTAACTATGATTTAACTCCCCCATGTTGACATTGCATAAAGTATCCCAAAAAAAGGGTCTATCAACTAGGATCACATTAATCTTCAAGAGAAGCCTCTTCTAACATAGTAATACCCAAATACATTGTTCATCTTTGAAAAATTTTCCCATCTCACTCCTTGGACCCAGAATCCCCTGGATTACAACATATAATTGCATCCCCTTTCATACATGAATGTGGAAGAACATCCTCAACTCAATAACCTTGTAATGGAAAAATACCCATCTTTAGGTCAAAGATAAATGAACTTAAATTATATCCCTTAATGTCCTTGTTGTATGAAATTAAACCGCATGGTGAAATGTCCTAGTAAAATGATGTTAAACTATACAAAATTTCCTTTCTCTATGATGTTAAACAATATAGTCAATGTCATAGTCACATGACACTGAACTACACGATGCTTTAACCCATATCAGAGAGGGGGATTCCCTTTCGACATTATTAATTTTACAAAATGTACACTCGTTCACATAATCTAAATTCATGTAGGAGAAGTTTCCTATTCCTGGATAGTTCCAATATAGGTACTCCCATCATCCTTTTATTACTTTTCTTAGAAACCACCCTTCATGATCATGAGAAATTTGAATCTTTAAAAATTAATGAAATATTATAATTGAATGTTGGAATTACTAAGGGTATCAATGTTTCAACTATGTTATAACATTCCCTCATAGGCTTTTTGTAAGTCACCCACAAAATTTCATTGATTATCATTAAGGGGATTACACTGTTTTTCTATGTTTTAACACACCATTGTTGGTTGTGCATAATGTCACCCACAATAGAGTTTTTATACTAGTGACATATTCATCCTTGGAATATACCTCCTATATTCCCATCAACACTAACAAAATCATGATGGAAAGCACTCACTAAGCAAGGTTTGCATCATTTCATCAAATAATTGTCTTATATCATGTTTTAGATAAAAGAATAAAAAAATCACGAATAAAAATAAAAATGGTGTATCTAAAGTCATTAGGAACATTATTGGTTAAAGAACATTGTTTAGGTCATCATTCCAATACTCAACGTCGAAGCTGTTCGACCTAAAACAATAGTATTTGTATAGTTTTTCATGTAAGACTATAAACTTCCAATGAAAAGATAAGCATTAATCACCATGTTGAAAACTAGAAAAGGGATCCCTAGGTAAATGTTGAGTCTCATCTCGGAAAACGTGTTATATTAATGCTTTAGGCAAAAATCATTCCACAAAAAGATAAATGGGCCAAATATTTTTTGGATGAAAACCCATGACGGGTGTCATAAGAAAAATACATATTTGGATTTCTAATACTTATTCATATTTCACTCAAGAAAAAATTTGTTCAATTACCCAAAAGAAAAATTTTGAATGTTTTTCCACATGACCATAGAAAAAATCGAACTATGCTCAATATGCTCTATGTATTAGGAACAAATTTGAGCATCCTTACACAGTTGAGATAGATCCAAATTAAACCAATTTATATTGGAATGTGTCAAATATCCATACAGTTACCTTATAACTATATTATTTCTTCTTTCAATTTATATAATTATAAGGGGGTATTTTTTGACACTGTCAAATGTGTTCATTGAAATTTTCTATAGAATTAATGATGCAATTCACACTTAGACATAAAATGTAGAGTTTGATTATAAATGAATCTCTATGTCGTAAGGAGCGAAATGGATTTCCATGTGTCATAAGAATTTTCATGCATAAGGGGATAAATAATCCTCAGAAACATTTTCCAATCCAATCAAACGGTGGTGAGAATAAACCTCTTAGAGTTGTTAATGAAATGGTAATGATAGGTGGGGTAGTATGTATCCCAAACCAAAAAATAATATACCCATCCCAAAAACATCATCATGCGACTATCTATTTTTCATGAGGGTTAGTGATGGTAGTGAGGGGATGAGCCTAAAGGGTTAGTACTGTATCCTGATAGTGATCCCAATGAGGGGTGCGGGGGTGCATCCCCCATGGTATGAAGCACCAGGTTTTCCATGGTGGTCATATGTGCAATAGCTCTGCATTCTAGGAGGCTCAAAGAGGCCCTTCCTTTGTAGCCTTGAAGTCACAACCACACATAAATGAGGCTCTTGATCACACCCAACATGCACATAAGAAGGCATGTGCATCCCCTTATGGATAAATGAAGACATGACCACCCCTGTGTATGGAACCTTCTCTGAGAACCTGTTCTATGGAACTGTGTCAGGTAACACCTTTGACTAGGGATCCTATTCACATATAAATAGGACCCAAGGGTTCCCCATTTTCATAATGAAAAATCCTGAAGAAACCTCTAATCTATTCTTATCCTACTAATTTTTTCAGAACATCAGAAAACATTCAGTTAGCTCTATAAAATTATATAGTATAAAGAATGATAGGGGAATGGTGGAATTAAAATCATTCCTCGGTTAAAAATCTAAGACACATATGTGAGAAACCCTTTCCCCTAGTAGTAAGTGATAAGTGTGATGCTCTCTTGCTTAAGTAAGGACCTGCACGACATACTTCTAGGAACATGGAATTCCACCATAGGGTTTATTTTATATTTATTTATTTTTTAAATATTTTAGTATTATTTTATTATTTAAATATTATCTATTATTTATTTATCACTTATTTTTTATATATTACTTATATATTATAATTTATTTATTATTTATTAACTATTATTTCTTATTTATTTATCATAGATTAATTTTCTATTAATTTATTAATTATTAATTATTTATTCCATACTTATTTATTATTTATTTATTTATTATTTTTAATTAATAATTTATTAATTTATTATTTATTTATTTATTTATTAATTTTTAATGATTATGTATTATGTAATATTTATTATTTACTATTTATTAGCGTATTATTTATTTGTTTGTTTTTTTATGTTTTGTTATTTATTATGTAATTATTAATTATTAATTGATACTTCATGTTTATTTGTTACATATTCTTTCCCTTTTTGAAAAATGGGTATGGATAGACACAAAGGATCCATCCAATTTATTAAAATGTAATGGAACATCATGGAAGAGATAGAGATGGATAAGGCTTTAATAGAACTCTTTATGAATGAAAAGATTAAGGTTCCAAAAAATGTGACCAACAATGTCACTTGATAGGACCTCGACAAGTGCCTCTTCCACACAGATATCGACCTTACCTCTAAGAATTAACCTTCTATCAAGGCTCATTCCCTTGTTTGAAGAATATGACGATTACTCACTGTTTAAAATCCATAGTCCATTTTTTCATGAGAGGTATCGAATTTATGACTCATGGTTATATATAATTTTATACTAAATATTTTATATTAAAAATTCCACTATATTAAGAAAACCATTAATGTTGAAGGATCCCTACTCTAAATTTGTGAAAATGTCCTCAAATTTTAGGTCAAACTATTCTACCATGGCATTTATAGGACCTTGTGGCGACCTCTCACCCTTAAGTTTCTCCATGAGGTCTTTTCTTTAAAAAATTACCAATTTTCCATTATCCCATTCATTGGTCATGCAATTGAAAATGATTATGCAAATGTATTTCATTATATCATAAATTCTTGAAGGCAAGTGAACTCTTATACTCAAATCAACAATTTAGGGTCCGTCACAATTTTTTCCAATAATATTATACATGACACAGAATTTCAATCTGTTTACATGTCCTCGTATTCCATTTTCACTTGTCTAAAAAGAAGATTAAAATAATTAGGAGACTCTATTCCAGTAAAAGAATTTATTGAATAAGAAGGGGTATAATTCAATATTTGATACCATGGGGCACAGACACACCCCTTACTCGGTTTAGATTTTTATTTGGTTTTCTCTTCAGCAAAACATCATGTACAAGAGAAATTTTACCACATGAGGCAATCATTTTCTCTTGCATAGTAGTTGTTTGTCTATCTCAGCATGGGAATATATCTCATTAGTATCTTCTTCAAGATCATTACCATGGAGAAACTGGTCTATGTTCCCAAATAGAGAATATTTTAAAAAGTCTTATAGAGAGTGGATTTCCTTAGTAAGAGCATTCTTAGTCATATGCTTAGGCATTTTGGAAGGAATTATAGTATGATAAGTAGGATGAACATCCATTCCAGAGGAATTTTTATGTTCTTCTTGATTAGAAAAAGAATAGAAAAACCTAGGAACATTTTCCCTTGATTTCTAGACTTGTACCTATATTCCAGTGTCATTAGATTGAGATTTATGTTTCTCAGAATTCCTAGGTATTTTTTTATTCCCTTCCAACACATTCCTTTTAGAGGTTATAGTATGAAAAGAAATATATAAAATGGATGATGATATTTTTTCCTAGTGCTCCAAGTGATTAGGGCCAATAGATATACCCTCAGTCGATTTATCTTGACTGGTCTACCTAGAACAATTATAAACATAGAATCATCATTTGGCCATATAGATTCACACATTTGAGGAACTATGTGCTTTTTTCTATGTTTAGGATATGAGGAAACCCATACCTATTTAATTTGAATCATCATAAAATTTATTCAATTGGTTACATCATGACCCACTAAACTATACAAGTCAAACCAAGTTACGATCAACTCATATTAATATTTAACATCTATGTTATCACTATAGGCCACCATTATGGAATAATAAGGTAGATAAAATAGCATATAATCATCCACCAGGACTCTAGAGAAGTTACCAAATTTCCATTACACTATGCTCTCATCCATCTTAATGGGATCTCCCCTATAAGATACTAATTCATGAAGAATTAGGGGGTTCCAATGCAGTTACTTAAAAATATGAATTATGTACCAGATCTAATCTTTTTTGTGTTTCTCTGTTCTAGGGTTAATAATTAAATCATATAGAGATAGTAGAAATAATATTGGATTAAGTGAGTTTAATCAAAATCTATAAGCATATAAAATGTCATCAACAAATGAAAAATGAGATGAAAATTACCTATGGATATGAGAACGATCTACCAGTAAGAGATACCCCAAATTCAAGAATTATTGGTGTTTAACTCCTTTGTATTCATCAATTTGTTACTCTTAGTAAGGATTAAAAATCTAATAAGAGAAAACATGCATGCTTAAATGAATTCTTTGAGATTTTTTAAATTGGAAATGACTTTTACTATTCCATCATTAGATTTAGATATCCAGTGTTTTCATACATCATCGAAGAGATTAAATGGATCCTTAAATTATCTTTTAGTAAGGTCTTGGATGAATGAAAAGCCTTTGTAAAAGCATTTCCAAGAATCTAGATGTGAAGAAATTGGGTTCCTATTCGATTCAATTTCCCAGAACCCTAGATGCACAAATTATGAGGAACTACAAAATTATGATTTTCTAATGCTCTATTAGAATAGATGATCCTAATACATTTCAAATTCTACAATTTTGGAGTTGAAACCATCGATTTAGAATCCAAACCATTTTTTCCTTCATGATTTTCATGATCACAGCTTCCCTCTTCTGATTCAACCATCCCCTCATTTTTATTACATTTATTATTCATTAATATTATTATTTTTACCTATATATACAAGTATATTAAATTCTATTTACTCATCACATAAATCATTTTTTGGAGTAGTAAAGTCTTTATATAATAACCAAGATGTTATGGGTTCAAATCTCATGCAACATATACATATTAAGAATTTATGCAAGGCATATCTTTCATATTCATTCAATGAATATGCATGGTAATAAATAAATAATATATAAATAAAAATTAATTATCATTTATTTATTATCAATTATCAATTGTGTAAATAAAAATAGGAGAGAACAAAAATAAATAAATAAGTGGTGAAGTTACTTAATGGTGGTTTAAATTGCAGCTTAATGAATCATCATATTTTTCAAAAACCACTGTTAAATAATTCCATAGTGGTTTTAAAAACTATTTCTAAATGATTACTGAAACATGTTTTAGAGTTGGTTGAAACTACTACTAAAATTTACTTTAATGTAGTTTTTAGAATTTTTTGGATTTTTTAGAGAATTAGGGTTTTCAATGTATTTTTAGGGTTTTAGTGGTTTTTTAAATGTTTTTATGGTTATTAGTGGTTTTAGGGATTTTTGGTATTTTGGTGTTTTTAGTGTTTTAGGGGTTTATAGGGTTCTTTTAGGGGTTTCAGGTTCTTTTAGGGTTTTTAGGTCTTTGTAGTGATTTTTGGGTTTTGTAGAGGTTTTAAGGGTTTTTAAAATTTTTAGGGGGTTTAGGGTTTTATGGTTTTCATGGATTTTTGTGGTTTTTAGGGTTTCATTCAGTTTAGGGTGGGGTGGGTATTAGGATTTTCATTGGATTACTTGGGGTTTTTAGATTTTTACGCTCTTTACAGTTTTTAGGGTTTTAGGGTTTTTTGGGGTTGTAGATATTTATGGTTTCATAGGTTTTAAAGGGTTTTAGGGGTTTTAAAGGGGTTTTTGGGATTTTATTGGATTATTATAATTTTTAGGGTTTTATGAATTTCTAGTTTTTAAGGGGTTTTATGGGTTTCTATGATTTTTAGTGGAATTTAGTGTTGTATTATGGTTCTTATGTTCTTTTAGGGTTTTAGGGGTTTTAAGATGTTTTTTAGTTTTAGGGTTATTTAGGGACAGAGGGTTTCTAAGATTTATTTAGGGTGTTCATGTTTTTATGGGTCTTGAAGGGTTTTGATAGTGTTTTTAGTGTCTTTTAGGGATTTCAGGGTCTTTTATAGGTTTTAATTGTTTTTAGGTTCTTTTAGGGGTTTTGGCATCTTTTAGGGGTTTTATTTTTTTGGGTGTCTTTTATGTTTGTTTTATGTTTTTATGATTTTTTAGGTCTCAGGGTTTTTATGAGATTCTAGGGTTTTTATTTTTATTTAATTTTTAGGGGAGTTTATGGTGTTTTCGGGGTTTTAGGGGGTTTTAGTGGTTTTTATGTTCTTTTAGGGTTTATTTTGGTTTTTAGGGTATTCTTATGATTTTTTATGGTTTTAGGGGTCATATGATTTGTTATGGGTTTTAGTTTTTTAGGGTTTTTATAGGTTTTCATGATATAAGAGTTTTTTGGGGTTTTTGGGATTTCAATGATTTTGCGTGTTTTTAGCGTGTTTTAAGGTTTATTGAGTTTTAAAGGGTTTGTAGTGGTTATTTCAGATTTAATGGATATTGGGTTTTTATTCTTTTTTATAGTTTATTGGTTTTAGAGGGTTTTTAGAGTTTCTTGGGGGTTTAAATTTCTTTAGGGTTTTTATATTTTTTTTTGTTTTTTATGGTTTTATGTATTTTTAGGTTTATATGGGGAAGGAGTGGGGTTTTTGGGGGATTTCACTTTTAGGGTTTTTTTGGGTTTATTTGGGTTTATTTGGATTTAAGAAAAAACTTATCTCTTTTGGGGTTTTATGGTTTCTTATGCTTTTTTGGGTTTTATGTTTATATCGTTTTTAGGGTTATAATGGTCTTTGGGGGTTTTAATGGATTTTTTGGATCTTTTTGTGTTTTTTTAGTTTTTATAGGATTTAAGGTGTTTTAAAATTTTATTTCTATTATAGATAATTTTACTATTTTTTTGGTTTTTATGGTTTTTCATGTATTTTTTGGTTTTTAGGATTTTTATTGTTTTAGGGTCTTTATGGATTTTTTTGGGTTTTTAAGGTTTTTACGGGTATTTGGGTTTTTATGGTCTTTTAGTGTTTTATGGATTTTTAGGTTTTTTTATAGTTTTTAGGGTTTCAAAGTGCTTTCAGGGTTGTTTAGAGTTTAATGGTATTTTATGGTTTTCTATGGTCTTTTATGGTTTTATGGGTTTTTAGTGGTTTTTGTTTATTTTAGGGTTATTTAGGGTTTTTAGGTCCATTTAATATTTTTAGAGTTTTTGGGTCGTTGGTGGTTTATATGTGTTTTAGTATTTTTATTGTATAATAGGGTTTTTAGGGTTTCTTAGGGTGTTTAGGGTTTTTATGTTTTTTAGGGTCTATAAGATTTTAGGGTTTTCATGGCCCTTTAGGGGTTTTAGGGTCCTTCTGGGGGTTTTATTACTTGTATTAGTTTATTGTTTTTAGGGTCCTTTGGGGGTTTTGGAGTCATTTTGGGTTTTGGGAATTTTTGGGTCTCTTAGGATTTTTACAGAATTTTTATTATTTTTTATGGGTTTTTAGGGTCTTTAGGATATTTAGGGGTTTTAGGGACTTTTATTTTTTAAAAGTCTTTTAGGGTTTTTCATGCTTTGGGGTCTTACAGGGTTGTTTAAAGATTTAGGTAAATTTAATTTTTAGATTTTTTTAGGGTCTTCTAAATTTTATTATTATTTTTTCTATCTTCAGGGTTTTTAGGGATTTTTATCATTTTTAGGGGTTTTGGGGTTTTTTGTGTTTTTAGGATTTTTATGGTTTTTGGGTTTTAGGGGTTTTAGAGTCCAATATTTTTAATAGTGTTTTTAAGGTTTTTTTAGTATCTTTTCTATTTTTATGGTATCTTTATGGTTTTATGGTTTTTATGTTTCTAGCGGTGTTAGGTAATTTTAGGGGTTTAAGGGTTTATTGGGTTTTATAGGATTTATAGGTTCCTTTAGGGGTTTATGGTTTTTATGGTTTTTTAGGTATTTTATATTTCATTCTGTATTTTGGGATTTTAAGGGGTTTTAGAGTTTGGGTGGGGGTATGTGTTTTTAGGGTTTCAGAAATTTTAGGGTTTTTCAGGATTTTAGACTTTTTAAGTGTGTTTTAGGTATTTAGGGATTTTTAGGGGTTTTATTGTGTTTTTAGTGTTTTTAGGGTTTTTATGGATTTTGGGTTTTTTCGGGACTTTTAGGGTATTTTAGGGTTTATAGGGTTCTTTTTGAGTTTTTTTAGGGTTTTATGGGTTCTTTTTGTTTTTATGGTTTTATGGGGTTTAGGGATTTTTAGGTATTTTTAGGGGTTTTTGGGATTTATAGAGATTTATATTGTTTATGGGGTTTTAGGGTTTTATATTTTTTTAGGGTTTTTAGGGTTTCATGGTTTTTAAGTGTCTTTAGGGTTTTTTGGTTTTTTAGTTTTTAGTGTTTTAGATTTTTTAGGGGTTTTATGGGGTTTGAAGATTGTTTTTGGTTATTTAGAGTTTTATACTATTTAGGGTGTTTTGGTTTTTTAAACTCTTTTAGGGTATTTTAGGGGTTTTAAAGGGATTTTATGTTTTTTGGGTGTTTTAGGGCCCTTTAAGGGTTTTTAGTGTCTTTTTAGGGTTTCTATTCTTTTAATATTTGTAAGGATTTTAGGGGGATTTCAGGGTTTTATGTTTTTTGGGGGTTTTTTTGGTTTTAGGGTTTTATTGTTATTTGATTTTTAGGTGCTTGAAGGGTTTTCAGGTTTTCTTGGTATTTTAGGGATTTTAGGGTTTTATAGGGTTTTGGAGTTTTTAGGATTATTTTTGGAGTTTGAGGGAATTTTTTTATTATTGTAGAGTTCTTGGGGTCTTTTTATTATTTATAGAGGTTTGAATTGTTTTTGGTGGATTTTAGTGGTTTTAAGTGTTTTAGTGATTATCTAGTGGTTTTAGAGTCTTTTAGGGGGTTTTATGATTTTTAGGGTTTTTTATTTTAATTGGTTTTTTATAGTTTTTCATAATTTTCATTTTTTTATTGATTTTTGGGTTTTCTGGTCTTTAGGGTTTTTGTAGTTTTTAGGGTTTTAGTGGGTTTTTGGTGTTTTGCTGGGATTTTAGGGTACTCATTGTTTTTATGGTTTTTAGAGTCCTTTTTAGGGTTTAATGGGTTTTAGTGGATTTCAGTGTTTTCTACAGTTTTAGTTTCTTTTATGGGTTTTAGGGTATTTGTAGGGTTTTTTAGTTTTTCATGTGTTTTAAGATCTTTTCAGGTTTTTTGTAATTTTTTTTTGGGATTTTATGGTTTAGGTTATAAGGTTTAGGTTTTAGGTTTTAGGGTTTAGGGTTTAATGTGTTGGGTTTAGGATTTATGGTTTAGGGTGTAGGTTTTAATGTTTAGGGTGTAGGGGATATGGTTTAGCGTGTAGGGTTTAACATTTATGGTGTAGGGTATATAGTTTTGGGTATAGTGTTTTGGGTTTTGTGTGTGTGGTATTGGGTTTCTGGTGTAGGTTTTTGGGATTAGGGTGATGGGTATAGGGTTTTCTGTGTATGGTTTTAGGTTCAGGTTTTAGGGTATAGGGTACATGGTATAGGGTTTTTATGTGTTTTTAGGGTTTTTAGGGTTTTATAGTTTTAACCATTTTTGGGTTTTTTGTCTTTTAGGGTTTTTTCGGTTTTAAATGTTTTTATGTTTCTTTGGGTTTTTTGAATTTTTAGGGGTTTCTTATATTTTTCAGGTTTTTTGGGTTTTAGGAGTTTTAAGGGGTTTTAGTTGTTTTTTAGTTTTTAGGTCATTTTAGGGGTGTTATTGGATTTTTAGGGTGTTTAGAGGTTTTAGGGGGTTTTGTGGGTTTAAATGTTTTTAGGGTTTTATGGGGTTTTGAAGGGTATAATATTTTTTGGGTTTTGTATGGTTATAGGGTTTTTTGGGAGATTTTGTTTTTTAATGTTTTTTTGTTTTTATTATTGGTTGTAAGGTATTTATGGGTTTTATGTATTTTTAGTGTTTTAATAGTTTTCTAGGTTCTTTGGGTTATCATGGGTTTAGGGTGTTTTTAGTTCCTTTTAGGTTCTTTTATGTTCTTTCAAGTTCATTTAGGGTCTTTGATGGTTTAATACGGTTTTTAGGGTATTCATGCATTTTTAAGGACTTTAGGGTTCTTAGGGGTTTTTATGGTTTTTAGGGTTTTTGGGTATTTTCAGTTTTCTGGTTGTTTATAGGGTTCCTTTAGGGGTTTTGGGGGGTTTTTTTGGTTCTTTACGGTTTTAGGGTTCTTTTAGTGGGTTTTTAAAATTATTTAACGATTTTGTTTGGTTTTTAGGATTTTAATGTGTTTTTAATTTTTTGGTTTTTTACTATTTTTAGGGTTTTTAATTATTTTAGGGGTTTATGTGTTTTCATAGGTGATAAGGGTTTTTAAGGTTTCATGTTTTTTTTGGGTTGTAGGGTTTTTTAGAGTTTTATAGGGATTTTAGGGTGTTTTTGGTTTTTAGTGGATTTAGGGTTTTTCAAGGAATGTTTTTTATTTTAAGTGTTTTTAGGTGTTTAAACTAATTTTAGGGGTTTTTGGGGGGTTTTCGATTTTTTGGGGAATTTAGGGATTTAATGGTTTTTTTAGTTTTTTAAGAGTTTTGTATGTTCTTTTGGGATTTTTATTGTTTTAGGGTTTTCAGTGTTTTTGGGAATTCACAGATTTTAAGGGGTTGTAGTGGGATTTATGCTTTATTAAAAAAAAATCAGTTTTATGGTTCTTAGGATTTTATAGGTTTCATGGGTTTTAAGCGGTTTTAGTGTTTTTAGAATTTTTATAGATTTTTATGGTTTTAGGTTTTTTTTTATGTTTGTATGATTTTTAGGGGATTTAAGAGGGTTTTAGGGTTTAATGGTTTTTTAGGGATTTTTATTCTTTTTAGAGTTTTTATGGTTTTTCTTGTTTTTAGTGGTTTTAGGGGTTTTCTTCTTTTTTGGGATTTTTAGGGGTTTTAGTACATTTAGGATTTTTATGGTTTTATTAGTTTTAGTGTTTTTATGGTTTTAGGGTTTCTTTGGGTTTTTAATATTTTTATTCTTTTAGGGTTTTTAAGTATTTCTAGGGTTTTATGGTTTTTATGAGTTCTTAGGGTTTTATATGGGTTCAATCTGTCTTTTGGAGGATTTAGGCTTTTTAGGGATTTATAGATTTGAGAGTATTTGATAGTCTTTTTGGTTTTTAGGGGTTTTAAGGGTTTTAGGGTTTTATTATTTTCTTTGATTATTTAGGGTTTTATTTGGTATTTTTAAGGGGTTTAGGGTTTTACGTGTTTTGGGGTTTTTAGTGTTTTGGTGGGTTTATGAGGATCTATGGACTTTTTTGGATTTTAGTGTGTTTTAGGGTGTTTTAGGTTACTTTATGTTGTTATTGGGATTTCAAAAAGGTTTTTTATAAAAAATTTAGGGTTTTATGGGATTTAGTGTTGTTTTAGGTTTATTTTAGAGTTTTTATGTTTTTTATAGTTTTAGGGGGTTTATGTGTTTTTATTATTTTTAGTTTGTTTATGGGTTTTATGTGTGTTTTTGGGTTTTATCAGGTTTTGTGTTATTTTAGTTATTTCAATGGTTTTTAATTCCCTTTATGGGTTTTATAATTTTTTGTGTTTTAGGGTATTTTAGGAATTTTTTTGGGTTTTGGGGTCAGTTATTTGTTTACGGTTTTTATGGATTTTATGGTTTTTATGTTTCTAGTGTTTTTAGGGGTTTTATTAGTTTTATAGATTTAATTTTTTTAAGGGTTTTATGGCTTTATGGCTTCAAAAGTTTTTAAAATTTTATTTGTTTTTATGGTTTTTTAGGAGTTTATGTTATTGTAGGGTTTCATAGGGTTTTTTTGGTTTTAGGGGGTTTTAGAGTTTTATAGGGGTTTTAAGGGTATTGATGGGGTTTTGTTTTTTGGGATTTTTAAGGTTTAGAGGGTTTTGGGTTTTTGGTGGTTTGGGGTTTTTTTGATTTTGGAGTTTTTTGGGGGGTTTTACTGGTTTTAGGGGTTTTAGTGTATTTTTCTTGTCTTGAGAGGTTTTATAAAATTCTTACGTTTTAGGGGATTTATGGGTTCTTAGGGGTTTCGAGTTTAAAATATTTTTTTTATATTTTGGGGAATTTAGGTTTTGTATGGTTTTATTAAATTTTAAAAAGTATTAAAGCTTTTAAGGTTTTTAGAGTTTTTGAGGGGTTTTAGGGATTTCAGGTTTTTAGGGTTTTGATGTTTTTAGGATTTTTAGGGGATTTAGTAGTATTAAAAATTTTAAGACTTTTTAGGCGTTCTATGGTATTATATCAATTTCCTGGGTTTCTTGTTTTTATATTGGTTTTTATGATTTTTTTATGGTTTTTATGGTTTTTAGGTTTTTAGGGGATTTAGGGATTTTAGTGGTTATATAGGTTTTTAGGTTTTTTAGGATTTTATAATTTTAGGGTTTTTATAATTTTTAGGGGTTTTAAGATTCTTAGGATTTTGGGGATTTTAGTGTTTTACATATATTAAATGTTTACACTATTTTAGGGTTTTTGGTGTTTTGGGTGGTCTTTTCTGAGTTTTCAGATTTTTAGGGGTTTATGGTTTTAAGGTATTTTAGGGGTTTTAATGGTTTTAGGGAATTTAAGGGTTTCTAGGGGGTTTATATTCTATTATGGTATTTTAATGTTTTTTATAGCATTTCTGTTCATTTAGGGTTTTTAGGTTTTATATGGTTTTTAGGATTTTTAGGGGTATTTATGGTTTTCAGGGGTTTTTAAGATTTTTTATGTTTTTTTTCCTATTTTTTGTTTTTAATGGTTTTTTTTATTTTTAGGGTCTTTAAGTGATTTGTAGGGTTTTTGAGTTTTTAGAATTCATAGGGTTTTTAAGGTCCTTTATGTTTTTTAGTGTTTTTAGGTAACTTTAGTGATTTTAGAGATTTTTTTTCATTTAGAGTATTTGAGAGTTTTTTGGGTATTCTATGATTTTTGTGGTTTTTAGGGTTTTTCTGGTTTTAGGGGTTTTATGGTTTTTAGGCCCCCTTATGTTTTAGGTTTTTATGGTTTATAGGGTTTTTAGAGACATTTAAGGGTTTATTAGAATAAATCATGGGTTTTAGGTGGTTTAGGGTATTCTATGGTTTTTAGGGTTTTTATGTATCTTTATGGTTTTAAGGTCTATTAATGTTTTTAGAGAATTTTATGGTTTTTAGGATTTTTATAGTTTTTAGTGTATTTTTGTTTTTTCAAACATCTGGGGCCACTTTAAGGTATTTTATGGGGTTTTCTGGGTTTTGGGTTTTTATGAATTTTTATTTTCTTTTGGATTATTTAGGATATTTCATTTTTTAGGGATTTTTGGTTCTTTTATTGGATTTCAAGGTTTTAAGGGTGTTCTACGAGGTTCTTTCTGTTTTTAGTTGTTTTTGGGTTTTTTTATCATTTATGGTTTTTAGGGAGATTATGAACATTAGTGTTTTTATGATCCCTAATAATGTTTTTAATTTTTATGATTTTAGGGTTTAAAATATTTTTTATAATATTTTTAAATGTTGTAGGTTATTTTGGGATTTTAGGGTTTAAGGGTTTTAATGGTTCTTAGTGTTTTAAATTTTTTTTAAAAATTTAAGGGTGTTTATATTTTCTAGTTTTTAATTGTTTTTGTTCTGTTTTGGCTATTATGGAGTCTTTAGGGTTTTTGGGTTTTTGGGTTTTTTGGGTTTATATTTGTTTTGGGTTATAGGTTTTTTGGGTTTTAGAATATTTAGGATTTTTAAATATTTTAATGGTTTTTGGTTGTATGGGTTTTCATGTTTTTAGGGGTTTAAAAGGACTTATGGGGTTTTGGGGTGGGGGTGGGGTAGGGTTTTTAGTATTTGTAAGGATTTTTTTTTGGTTTTTTAACATTTTTTAAGGTTTTTAGGGTTTTTGAGTTTTTTTGGGTTTTTATGGTTTTTGTGGTATTAAAGTGGGTTTTATTATCATTATGGTTTTTAATTTTTTTCTTGGATTTTAGGATTTTGTAGTTTTTAGTGTTTTTAGGGATTTGGGGGGTTTCAGGGTTTCATAGGGTTTTTAGTTTTTTTAGGTTTTTCTTAGGGTTTTATTGGTTTTTATGGATTTTAGGGGTTTTGAGGTTGTTTATTTTATTGTTTTTTATGTTTTTATTGTATTTATGATATTTCTGGTTTTTATTATTTTTAGGATTTTTAAGGGTTTAGGGTTTTTTAATATTTTTTTGGGTTTTTAGATTTTTTTTAGATTTTTAGATTTTTTAGAATTTTGAAGGGTTTTCAACATTTTTAGCATTTTTTTGGTTTTAAGGAATTTTATGATATTCTGAAAAAATTTCTGTTGTTCGGGTTTTTTTGGTTTTTATGGGTTTTAATGATTTTTATGATTTTTAAGATTTTGAGGGTTTTAGGGTGTTTAAGGGGGTTTAAGGGTCTTTTAGGGATGTAGTGTATTAGGGTCATTTTGGGATTGAGGCGATTAAAGGTCTTTAAGTCTATTTATGCGTTTTACAGTCCTTTGGGGGTTTAATGGGTTTTTAATTTTTAATTTTAATTTTTGGGGTTTTAGGGTTTTTTTGGTTTTAGGTTGTTTTATTGGGGGTTGAGTGGTTTTTAGGGTTTTCTATTTTTTTTTGGGGTTTTAGAGGCATATATCGTTTTATGGGATTGTATGATTTTTAGAATTTTTAGGTTTTTAGGGGTATTTTATATGTTTTGTGTGTTTTAGGGTCTTTTAGGTATTTTAGGTTAAGTTAGGGTCTCTAGTGTTTTTTGTAGTTTTATTGTCTTTTGGGGGTTTATGGAATTTTTGGGTTTTTAGGGTTTTTAGGTATTTAGGATTTTTTAGTATTTTTTTTGAAAAGAAGGATTGAGACCAAGCATGCCTGGTCTCCCAAAATTTATTAAAAACGTAAGAATAGATAATTACAAGGAGATTTTATGAAAATGGGTGTAAAGTTCACCCTTAATAACAGAGTCCGCGATGGGAGAGAAGAAATATGGGGCCACAAAGAACCATATCGAGCTCCTTTACACAATTCCATGTTTGGGTAAAGCATTTACCACATAGTTTTCCACCCTATATGCAGAGATTGAGACCCCTGAAATGTTTGAGACATTCAATCCATTATAGGGGATGTCTCCAAGGAACTATCTTGAACGTGTTTTTGAGAAATTACATGAGGAGAAATGAGTCAGACTCAATCTAAAGTAACATCCACCGGAATTAGGCTTGAAATTTAATCTTCTTCATCATTTCCCAAATCTCATATCCATAAAAATATCCATCTCCAATAAAATTATAGAAGCATCCATTCACAAAGCCTCTGTGTGAATGGAATATTCCTCCACACACCATGGGGCTCGGTGGTCCAAAATCCACACCGTCCACATTGACTTTGATCCATGATGTAATCAGGGGAATCTTCTGAATAAACTTTAGAACCTATAGTTTTTTGTTCCTACCATAAACTCCATGAATACGTAAAATAATGAGATCATGGAAATCATTATCCACAGAACAATTTTGAGTTCCTAACACTGCATGAACCTCATTATGAATATTGGAGACTTCACTGTGAAAGGATAGGTTCTTCATATTGAAGGAAAATTCACTCCGAGTACCCCAAATATAAGAGAGAACAACAAAAGTTGTAGTGATTATAAATTTCTTATCCTTCTCACTACATTTATCCTCAGCAAGACTGCTAAGCATGTCAATCAAAGGCCTGTGTAGGATAAATTGAACCTCAAACATCTGTTGAAGGTAGTTTCATAACACGACTGCAAACCTACACAACAAAAAGCTATGATAAATGGTCTCATATTCCCGAACATAGAAAAAAATATTTATTATATGCTGTAACCACCCTTCTTCAACTGATCATGAAAGTGCAGCTGGTTCATCCCTTGATTCAACAACTTCTAGTGGTTTATAGGTGGGATTAAGGGTCTCTATAAAAAGGAGAGCCAAGATGGAGGATCAAAAACACATGCACATTTATGCTAGTAAAAATCCCTTGTATTTAGCTTCCCGAAAAGGTTTGTTTTTCATATTAGGGTGTTAGATTCAACAAAAATATACCTTTGAATTAGTAGGACAATATTATCTTGAAATATCCCATCAAAATATCAATGTATTTTATTAAGTGAAACAATATAAATATTCCGTAAATTTGGGGGAGGAGTCACAAATTCAATAAAGGACCAATAAATCCATGAGACAGACCAACAATTCAGATTCAAATGTGGTAACAAGATCAATTTTGAGTTAGATTCAATGTCCTTGTATGAGGAACTGATTTATGACTTGATAGAGGAGGGTAAATCTCTTGTGATACCAACACAAAGTTTCGTCATGAACTTCTAGAGAATAAACTCTAGGACATCATCATGTGAATCCAAAAAAAGTCCAAGTAAACATAGCTAGAAGTTCATCATTAAATCTCATGAGATCCTTAATCCCCAAGCCCCCAGATCAATTAGTTTATTTCATTCATTCCAAGACAAAGAAACCAACTATCTTTTGCTTACACAACCTATCCAAATAGAGTTCCTAATCTTATCTTGAAAACTATTTACAAGATTAATCATCCATCTATAGATGTAGAAATCATGGATTAACATGGAAGCGATAACAGTGTTGATTCACACCTAAGATAATATCTTCCCTTTCCATTTGGAATGTTGTTGAGTGATTCTATATGATATTCTATAAAGATGGAATCTCTTGACACTCCCCCAAAAATTAAGGATACCTAGATAAAAAATGGGAGTGAACCCCTATTTTCCCTAAAGGACATAGAAATACGATGTATCCTAGAGAGTGAAATTCCCTTACCAAAGATAATGTATAATTTTCACATACTAATGGATTATCCAGGCACACATTAATAGCATTGTAAGATCCTTCAAATTAAGGACAAGTCCCACTGGTTGGATTTCCCAAATAGTAGTATGACATAAATATAGAGAATATAGGAGGGAACATGAAGGTCTCTCCTTGTCTTTATTGGATTATAGAGTCCATCCTTTAGAAGACCAATGATGAAACAACTCAAATACTATTCAGTGATCACAAATAGAATATCTGAGAGGAGATTCCTCTTCTTGACTCCATGGGAGCATTGAAAGAGACCTTTTGAGGATCCATTGATAAGGATGGAAAACCTAACACTAGTCAAAATTGTGGTAATAATTTTGAGGGTCTTACTAGAAAACATGTACATTCTTAGAACATGTAAAAGAAAGATCAACTTGATTATGTCAAATTCTTTTGATATATCCAACTTCATAGAAGAATCCCAATGCTTCGTATTCTTCCTCATGATTTTGATACCATCTAAGAAGGATTTGAATACTCCTCCCCAGAACTATCCCAAAATTGTTATGGGTGATGAGGTTTCTCACAATCCTCCCCATCATGATGACTAAGATCTTACTTTGAATTTTTGAATGGGGTTTCCAATAGAAACAGTCCGAAAGACCCCAATGTCAATAGAATTATCCTTCTATGGTATCAAAGAAATAATATTGGAATTAGTTCCACGGTGGAATGATTTTGTGAGAAATAATCCTCTGAATGCCTTGGTAATCTCCACATGCATAACGTCCTAATAAAACATGAAAAACATGTTTCTAAATCTATCCAGATGAGCTAAATTTTCATGTTCAAAGAGAATAATTCCATTCTCACTTCTTAAAAAAATAAATCCATTAAGTATTTTTTATGCTGCTCATCAAGACATGGCATAATAAATTCAAAAGAATTATGATAACAGTTCTCACCAACATCGTTATAAAATTCCATAAAAAATCTGCCATAGTTTTAGAAATTTCATTCACAGATGTGAAGGTGGAATCATTTAAATGAATGGAATTCATTATTTTCTTGGAATTATTTTCCTTCAATAAATGGTAGAAAAATTTAGAGTTTATATCCCCATCCTTGATCCATTTAACATTGAACTGGTTCTTGTAAAGCCTCTCCTTAAGAGCCAAATGATCATCCATCTTGGAGTGAGAGTAAGGCTCTTTTCAAGAAGGCATGTTCAGATGCTGGTTGGTAATTTGGAAGGAGGCGAGTTGGAATTTATCGGACCTAATTTCCTCATCATGCCTAGAAAAGGAGTTTCTGTTCCACTCATTCAGAATAAATTTAATTTTCTAGTTCTTTGAACCCATTGTCTAATGGGAGCTTCCATGAAATGTGATATTCCCGCCATTGATAACCACTTCCCTACAATTACGCATCATGATCCATGAATATTGACATTAAATAACATAGGTAATGACTTTATAACACCCTCCCAGAGATCAAAAATAAGGGAGTTGTGATCCGAGTTGAACATGGGAAGAGTAAACCTGAAGACACCAATGTGGTTACTCATGTAACTAATCTGATAGAAACACCTGTTGATCTTTATCACCTACATACCATTAAATATTAACCTTACCCTTGTGAAATATGCTCCAACAATAGGGAGATTAGTGAGGTCAGATTGGTGCTAGCAGAAAGATAAATCCTATATAGTTGTTTAGGTGATATTCGGACCAATCTTCACATATAGTCTAATAATTGTGTTGAAATCCCCAAAAAAACCAGTTGTGATCTATAAGCTCATTTAGATGAGGCAACTTCATCTAAAGGAACCCTCTCCTAGCATACAAGTATGATGTATACAAAAATGATGGGGTTAAAGTAGCATCATGGAAATGGATTGATAATGAAATTACTTGAGGGTTCACCTCAAATGAATGAACCTCTATTTTATCATTCTTTATAATCCATAAGATTTATAAGGAAATCCCATTTCTATTATGAGTTATAAAGTAATATCAAAGGATGTTCCAATTTAATCCCTTCTAGTTATGAAAATTCAACATTGGTTCAGCAATCCCAATGAGCATTGGCATATTGGAGGGGATAAAGTGCCTAAGGGTTGAGGATGTGGGAGACATCCCAAGCCCTTGAAAATTATAGAACATGATCCTCATTAATTAAAGGATGTGTTTCCCCTATTAATAGGAATTGTTTTCCCTAGATTCATGGGAGGGGTTTCTACCCTTCACTTTTCCTTTCATCCGTTTCTTTTTTGTCTAAACAATAGGGTTTTTCGTTGGATTAGAACCTCTGGTTTCATCTATAAGATAAAAATAACCATGTTCTGGAGGTTGGTCCTCCATAGATTTTGTACCAGTAGTGTCCTCTATTCGGTTTCCATTCTTAGGAGGCTTATCCTCAACATCATCAGACCAAAATCTACCACTGAGTGTGGTGAATATGTTCCTAAGTCACAACCCTTCATTTGAATCAACCCCCTATAATTTCTTCCTCACATATTTTTCTAAGGGTACCACTATGAAGGAATCATCACTCAGACCAAGAACAGGTAATGCCTCGGGTGTGTCCAGCTATTTATCAAGGTGGATGGTGTTTAATTCTTTTCCTGGAGAGCCCGTGGGTGACTCTCTTACAATGGAAGGTGTGAATCCCTACCTTAGGTCCACTTGGGTTTCCTTTTCCATTACAAAAGGGATCAGTAAAGAACTACTCCCTTCATGAACAACATGTGAAGCCTTATCTATAGCAGAAGGTACTAAGATAGAAGTTTCTTTGACAGGAATGTCCTTGGGAGTTTCCTAAATGGTAATGTCTTAATGAGCCACAATCACGGTGGATTCATCAGGGATAACACCTACATGTTGGATAGGTCTCCCATCATGATCATTATATTCTTGAATTTGGGGGTGTACTCTAATAGTAGGTTCCGTCAACTTCATCAACATTAGTCATGAAAATGGGTGAGGGGATCTCTGTAGGGTCTTAGGGAGATACCTCATCGATGGGGATCTTCTTGTTTAATGGATCAGGAGTGGGGTCCTCAGTTCTAGCACTATTATTCAGATAGGGAATAAAAGTAGTGGGAGAATGGGGGAGGGGGAGAATAAGCCTTTTCATGACCCCTTTATTTACCATCCCCTTGAGTCCTCTTATAGAGATCCGAATTAGTCCCATGTAGGTTACAGAGCTTGAAAACCATCAATCATTGAAAATCGAAGAGAATATGACCAAATAAATTACAATTGATATGTAAAATGGGCTAACTTTCATATTAAATTTCCATGGTAAGGATTTCCTCAGGGGTGTTGAGAACATACTCCTCTACCATCATGGTCACCATATCGACTTCAATAAGAACCAAGAGCATAATGTTCATACTATTGGTTGTCTTTTTTTCATTATAAATTCATATGGGGAAACCAACCGAAGATGAAATTTCCCATAGGATCTGAGGATTCTAGTAAATCCAATTCAACTTAAAAATCTAGATCCAAACCTACACAAAGTTTTTTTCCACATTAGTGGGATTAAAATTTTGATCCCAGTCATAGATCCATAGAAGGCCTAATTTTAGATTGAGTGAACAAAAACTAGAGGCCCTCCTTTTCTAGTCATCATAGGGGAAGACAATATGATAAAACCCCGTCTCATGATTATAATATTTTATTTTATGCAGCCCCAAATATCATTAATTCATTTAGTAAGGTCTCTAAACATCCAAAACCTTTCCCATTTTGTGGTCAACACTCACACAATAATAGAAAATCGGCATAAATTTAACCTCTCCTCTACTACTTCATTATTTTTAGAGACATGAGACAAACACCATTTATTGATCACACAACCATATGAAGGAGCACCAAAATTCATGAAAGTGAGTGAAGCCACTTATTTCACTACCTCTATGACGTTCTACTTCAAAATCGAGTCCTATAGAACATTACAAAGACAATCATGCTTTGATATAGGTTTACAAAGATGAAATAAATCATTATGGCTAATAAACTCTAGCTGAATGAAGTCTGGATCCTTCTTGCCTTCGGGGGATCACGATTTGGGGTCGCATGCAAACCCCACGATCTCCATATTCTCATCCTTTTTCCGCATTCATCTGTGTTTTTAGGTGGGTTTCATGGTTTTAAGTAATTTAGGAATTTTATAGTTTCAAGGGTTTGAATTAATTTTTTGGGGTTTTTTGGGGTTTAGGTATTTTAATATTTTTAGAGTCTTTAATATTTTTTTGGTTTTTAGGTTATTTTATGTTTTTAAACATTTTTAGGGTATTTGAGTGGATTTTAAGGGTTTTATGGGATTTTTTAAGATTCTGCAGATCTTTTTGGTTTTTTTGTGTGTTTAGGGGTTTTAGGGGTTTTTTGGGCCATTTAATTTTTTTTGGTGGGGGGGGGGGTTGGATTTGTTGGGTTTTTAGTGTCTTTTATGTTTTTTAGTCAGTTTATGAATTTATTAGTTTTTTTATTTTTTAGGGGTTTTAAGGTGTTTGAAGATTTATTTAGGGGTTTTAGGGTCCTTTAGATTGTTTTAGAGTTTTATGGATTTTTTGGTATTATAGTGGTTATATTTTTTAGGGGGTTTTGTGTTTTTTGGTTGTTTTATGGTTTTTATAGTTTTTGGGTTTTTATGGTCCTTTATAGAGATTAGGATTTTTTAGTATCCTTTTGGGTTTATGTAGTTTTGGGTCTTTTAGGGTTTTTATGGTCTTTTAGGGGTTTCAAGATTATTTTTTGTTTTTATGATACATTAATTCCTTTTAAAATTTTTAGTGTTTTAGTGTGTCTTTGGTTTTTTGTATTTTTTTTGACTTTTGTTGCTTTTTCAGATTTTTAGGGTATCATAGGTGTTTAGGAATTTTATATTATTTTATAGTTTTCATGTTTTTTTGGGAAATTTTGTGTTTTTGTGGGTTTTGGGTCTTTTATGGGTTTTAGGGTTGTAGGGTTTTAGGGTTTTAGAAGTTTTTGGGTTCTGGGGTTTTTAATATTTTTTGTTTGTAGGGTTTTTAGGGGGTTTTTTGGTTTTTCGGACATTTTGGGTCTTTAGGGTTTTTAGTGATTTAGGGGTGTTTTGGGTTTTTGGGTTTTTAGGGTTTTTAAGGTTATTTTAGGTGTTTTATAGGGTTTTAATGTCTTTTGGGTTTTAGGGGTTTAGGTTGATTTACGGAGTCTATGGATTTTAGGGTCTTTTGGGTTTTATGGTTTTAGGACGTTATGAGTTTTTGTGGATTTATTGGTCTCGGTTTTTTTTGGTGTTTTAGGATTTTATGGGGCTAGGGTTTTTAGGGTTTTATGGGTTTTAGTGGTTATTAGTTTTTATACTATTTTAGGGGTTTCTGGTTTTATGTTTTCTAGGTTTTGAGGTTGTTTAATGTTTTTAATGGTATTTTTGAATTTTTATTTGGATTTTAGGGTCTTTTGAGGGTTTTAGGTTTTAAGGTAATTTAGGGGAAGGAGGAGTTTGGGGTTTTAGGGGCTTTTAGGTTTTTTGGGTATTTGGTGTCTATTAATTTTTTATGGGATTTTTTTTGCTTTTGTAGGGTTTTTATATTTTTTATTGTTTAGGGGTTTTTATTGGTTTTAGAGTTTTAGGATTTATATCTTATTTAGGCATGTTTTTGGATTTTAGTGTTTTTTGAGTTTGTAAGGGTTTGTAGGTGTTTTTTATTTTTAAGTGTTTTAGGTTTTTATGTTTTTTTTTGTTTTTTATGGTTTTAGGTTATTTTCAGTTTTTAAGTGTTTTTAGGGTGTTTAGGGTTTTTAGGGTTTTTTAGGGTTTTATGGTTTTTTACTATTTTCAAAATCTATTATGGTTTTGGGGGTTTTATGGTATTTTATTTTATTTTTGACTCATTTAGTTGTTTAATAGGATTTTTGGGATTTTTAGAGTGTTTAAATATTCTAGGTTCTTTAAATGTTTTTAGGGTTTTTAGTTTATTCTAAGGTGTTTTACTGTTTTTAATTCGTTAACACTTTTTGGGTGTTTTAGGATTTTTTAGTGTTTTTTGCGCCATTTATAGTTTTATAGGGTTTGGGGTTTTACTGTATTTTATGGTTTTTAGGGGTGGTTAAGTTTTAATGGTTTTTATGGATTTTTATTTTTATTTTTAGGGTTTCATAAAATTTTATATATTTCAGGGTCCTTTAAGGTTTTAAAGAGTTCTCAACGGGTTTTATGTATTATTATGGTATTTTAGGGTTTTAGTGACCTTTTGGTTTTTATTGGGTTTTATGGACCTTTTAGGTTTTAGAGTATTGATTTTCTTAGGGTTTTATTGAATTTTAGGGTTTTTAGGGTTTTTCTGGTCTTTTAGTGTTTTTGGGATTTCAAAGACTTACGGTTTTTAGTATTTTTTTTGTTATTTTGGGTTTTCATTGGGGGTTTTAGGTTCTTTTATAAGACTTTGGGTTTAAAAGAATTTTATGGTTTTTAATGTATTTTTTGAGTATTTATGATTGTTTATTGTTTAAAGGTATTTTTGGATTTTTAGGGTTTTCGGGATTTTAGTGTTTTTTGGGATTTTACTGTTATTTGGGTTTTTAAGGGTTTTTTTTTGTTTTATAGTTGGTATAATTTTTAGGATCAGTTATTGATTTAACATGTTTTTTAGATTTTTAGGGTTTTTTGGGGTGTTATGGGTTTCAAATATTATAGGGGATTTTTGGTTTTTTAGAGATTTTAAGAGTTTTTACTTTATTATGAATTTTTAGGTGTTTTAGGTTTTTGGGTATTTTAATGGGTTTTTATGAATTTGAATGATTTTAGGGGTTTTAATGCTATAATGGTTTTTGGGGATTTTTAGGATTTCTAGGGTTTTTAGGGTTTTAATGTTTTTATCATATTTAGGATTCATTAGGGACTTTATGGGTTTAAATATTTCAGGGGATTTTAGTATTTTTGTGTTTTTTTGTGCTTTTTAGGAATATAGGTTTTTTTGGGGTTTTAGATTTTATAGGGTATTTGAGTTTATACGTTTTTTATTGTTTTAAGTATTATTAGGGTTTTATAAGGTTTCCTGGTTTTTTGGGGTTTAATGGTTTTTTGGGTTTTTAGGGGGTTTTGGGTTTTAAGGGGTTTTAGCAGTTTTAGTGCTTTTAGGATTTTTAATATTCATTATGGATTTTAGTTATTACTACCTGCTTTTCAAGGGGTTTTAAGGATTTACCAATTTAAGGGGTTTTAGTGTTTTTAAGGGTTTTAGGGTTTTAAGGTATGTGCAGTCTTTCTAGGGGTTTTTGGAATTTATTACATTTTTTAGAATTTTAAGTGGTTTCATAGGGTTTTTAGATTTTTTGGAGCCTGTAGAGTTTTTTGGGGTTTTAATGGATTTTTTGTCTTAGAAAAATTTTAGGATTTTAGGTGTTTTTCATATATTTAGGGACTTTTAGGGTCCTTTTTTCAATTTTTATCATTTTAATTGGGTTTTGGGTTTTTAGGTTCTTTTAGATTTTTTGGGGTTTTAGGATTTTATTTTGTTTTTAGGTGTTTTAGTGGTTTTATGGGGTTTTAGGGGTTTTATTATTTTTAGGGGTCTTAGGGGTTTTAGTAGTTTTAGGGTTTTCAGGGTTTTGGGGTTTTGGGGGTTTTAGGGGGTTTTATTGGTACAATGTTTTCTGCCTATTTATGATTTTGTTGGGAAATTATGGTTTTTAGGGTTTTTAGGGTTTTTATGGTTTTTAGAGTTTTTTGGTCTTTTATGTGTTTTTGGGTTTTGGGGTTTTTCATACTATTTTCGGGTTTTTTATGTTTTTTAGTGGTTTATGGTTTTTAGGATATTTTGGTATTAAAGTGGTTTTAGGATTTTTTAGGGTTTTATGTTTTTTCTAGATTTCCATGGTTTTAGAGGTTTTTTGGATTTTAGGGGATTTTTGAGGTTTTTAGTGTTTTATGGTTTTAAATTTTTTTAGGTGTTTTGGAGATTATTTTCATTTTTGGGGTTTTAGGTGTTTTAATGGTTTTATGTGTCCTTATGGTTCTAAGGGTTTTATTGTTTTAAATATTTTTTGGGGTTTTAGGTTTTTTTGGGTTTTTAAGGGTTTTAATGTTTTTTGGGTTTTATATTTTTGTGTTTTATAAGTCATTTTGGTGTTTTAAGTGTATTTTATGATTTTATGGTTTTTATGATTCTTTATGGTTTTAGGGCATTTAGTGTTTTTAGGGTTTTTTTAATTTTATGAGTATTTAGGGTTTTAGGGTTTTTATAGTGTTTAGGGTTATTTGGTGGTTTTAGAGTTTATTGGGGGTTTTAGGGTATTTTAGTGTTTTTACGGTTTTATAGGTTTTAGGGCCATTTAAATTTCATTAGGTTCTAGGGTTTTATTGTAGTTTATGGTAGAGTCTTTCAGAGTTGTTTTTGGATTTTTATCATCATTTCGGGTTTTAGGGTTTTTAGGATCATTAAGGATTTTTAGTGGTTTTCATGATTTTCAATGTTTTAGGTACTTTTATGTGTTTTAGGTTCTTTTAGACTTTTTGGGGGTTTTATGTCTTTCATGGTTTAAATGGTTTTATGTCCCCTTAGGTTTTTCATAGGTTGTAATTTTTTAGTGGTTTTTTTGGGTTTTAGGGTTTTTATTGATTTTAGGTGTTTTAGGGTCTTTAGGATTTGTTAGGGTTTTTACGGTTTTATGGGTTTCTAGGGTCTTTATGAGGGTTTTATTGGGTTTTAGTGATTTTAGTTATATTAATTTTTTAAGGGATTAGGGTTTTTTATGGTTATTTATAATTTTCAGGATTTTTACTGATTTTTAATGGCCTTCAAACTTTTTAGGGTCTTTTATGTTTTTTGGGATTTTTAGGGATTTTGGTGATTTTAGGGTCTTTATGGTTATTTAAGGTTTTTATGGTAATTTAGGTGTTTTTTGGGTTTTAGAGTTTTAAGGGTTTTTATGGTCTTTTGGGTTTTTAGATTTTTTGGGGTCTATTAGGGTTTTTATAGTCCATTAGTTTTTTATGGTCCATTTGGTTTTTAGGATTTTTAGTGTTATTTGAAAATTGTTAGGGTCGTTTAGGATTTATTAGTATATTTATGGTAAATCAGGGTTTTTTAATGTTTTAAGAACTTTTTGGGATTTTAGAGCCCTTTATGGGTTTTATGGGGATTTAGGATCTTTTAAGAGTTTTATATTATTTTATGCTAGTTTATGGAATTCATAGAGGTTTCCATGGTATTTATGGTCTTTTATGGTTTTTAGGAATTTTAGGGTTTTTAGGGTTTTTTAGGATTCTTAGGGTCCTTAAATGATTTTATTGTTTTTAGGTTATTTTAGTGTTTTATTGGTTTTTGGGACTTTTAAGGTTCTTTTAGGGGGTTTATGATCTTCTAGGGGTTTTAGGGAACTTACGGTTTTTAGGGGTTTATGGGTTTTAAGGATTTTATGGTTTTTATGATTTTTAGGGTTTTAATGGGTTTTATAGTTTTTAGAGTTTTATAAGTTTTTTAGGTTTTTTGTGTGTTTTTATGGTTTAATGGGTTTTAGGGGTTTTAGGGTTTTTATGGGTTTTAGGGTCATTTAAAGGGTTTTAAGGTTTTATGGTTTTTAGCGTTATGATATGTTTTATGGTTATTATGGTTTTTTTGTGTCTTAGGGTTTTCAGGTTTATAATAGGTTTAAAAGGTTTTTTAGGTTTTTGGGGGTTTTAGAATTTTTTACAACTTCATGGGATATTTAGGGTTTTAGGGTTTTTAGTGTTTTAAGTGTTTTTAGGGTCTTATAGTTTTAGGGGTTTATGTTTTTTTGAAGAATTTTATGAGTTTTAGAGGTTTTGGGGAATTTTAGTTGTTTTATGGGGTTTTCAGGTTTTAGGGGTTTTCATGGATTTTTATGGGTTATTGGGTTTTTAGGAATTCTAAGGGTTCTTAGGGGTTTTAGGGATTTTAGGATTTTAGGTTTTTTTGGGGTGTAAAATATTTTTAAGTTTATTTTACTATTTTTAGGGTTTTCAGGTTTTTATGGGTTTTTAGGGAAAGGAAGATGCGAGGGCCAGGCTATTCCCGACCCCCCCCCCCCCAAATTTATTTGAAAAAAAGACCCAAAAGGCAAAGGAGGGGAGGGGTCAAACGACCAGCACCCAAAAACCTTTACAACCCCAAACCCAAAAGACACAAAAAAAAACAAAGAAATAACACACAACCAAATAAAGCAGAAAAACTGACTTTTCCCCTATATTACCACCCATCCAATCAGCAACCGACATCCAGCAGCATTAAAACCATCGACAGTAAAATCCACAACCCAGCTTCAGCCCCTCCCAGCTAAGCAGCATCAAGCATCCAAGAACAAAATTTCCAACATCCATTGTCTACAACATCAGCATATCCTTCAAAAAAATTTCAGGCCAAGGTTTTCCTCCTCTCTAAGAAGTAAACATCATCCAGTAGCTCAAATTCCAATCCCGAACCACCTAGACAGACATACCCTAGCATACCACTTCTCATTTTCCAGCAACCATCATAACCATAATTACTTAACCAAGCATCCAACACCTCCTGAACAATCATATCGTGTAGACAAGTCACAACTAATAACCATTACCACTATCAATTCACAACCAATTCATTCACACACCCCAACTAGCACTCGGACCATGCAGCGACACCACGTCCTACACCACCTCTGTAAGCAACCAATAACAACAAGAAACACAATATTCAACAAACATCCCCTTCAAACCAATTAGGTCCCCACATCCTGCAATTTTCATCCAGAATTTCACATCTAGATGCACTACTAGCATTACAGGACCTATAGCCCTCTCATTGAGGAGTAATCCGCAGCACCAAAAAATCCTTGGGAAGACCCATTACCAATCTACTCCTCCAACCACCCATAGATTTCACACCCTTAACAGGAAACATCTATCACCTCACTCCATGACCATCAACCAGCCCCAAACCAATCCAACAACACTCTGTGGACCAACCACCACAGCCCGAAAAGTAACCAAAAACGAAACTCTGATCCAGACCAGCATCAACATCATATTGTGAAAAAGTGTCACAGAAATGAAACTGCATTGCTCTGATGTCCACAAATTGGCCCCATCACATGACAACCCGAGAAAAACTAGATCAAAGGATCCCCTCACAGATTCTAGGAATGCCAACGCTGAGACTTCCCACCATGGACAATGCATTGCTGAACGGACCATGGAACCGAAGAATGTCGCCAGCTCCCATCTCTTAGCTTCCATAGACACCGAAGCCAGGCCTCCCTACGCCGCTCCCTGGAGAAGGAAAAGTCGTAGAAAAATCTGGAAGTCACCAACCACTATGAAACTAGAGTTTTTCATTGAGGTCCATCGAAGCCGAAGGGATAGAGATCTACAATGCAGCTACACAAAGAACCTAGATCTGACATGCTACTTCATAGACTGCCTCATGATGTAATAACCAGATCTGAAAGGCTTCACCATGTTAATGTAGAGCCGCTCCAGGGAAATACCAGATCTGGACCACTCCTCCATGAACCTGAAGCATTGCCCGATGGGGAGACCAGATCTGACCCGGTTGTTAAAATTTAAAGCCATCAACCGAAGTCGACACCTGAGAAATCCAGATTGCAAGGGCGCCACCAATCCAGAAGAGACACACCACCAAGGGAAGACACAACATTGTGAAAGTCAACCTCAGAGAACCCAAAAGAGCCAAGAAGGCAGCTCCACGCTGGAGGAAGCACACCACGAAGGAAATTTCAGGAAATCATGAGTGAGAGAGGAGCCGAGAGAGATAACCCCCATCCTTAATTATTCTTAGTTATTTATGAGTTTAATGGCCTTTACGAGATTCTAGGGGTTTTAATGGAGTTTAGGTTTTTTAGTATTTCACGGTGTTTAAGTGTTTTTATGGTAAATATTTGGTGTTTTATAGTCTTTTATGGGTCTGGGGTTAGGGGTTTTAAGGTTATTTTTGTGGTTTTTAGGGTTTTGGGGCCTTTATTGGATTTATGGCCATAAAGGGTTTTTGCGTTTTTTAGATTTCATTGGGTTTTTAGGGTTTTAGTGTAATTTTGGTTTTTAGTTTTTCTATAGAGTTAAGGGTTTGTAATGGTTTTTTATTTTTTAATTTTTTTAGTATTTTTACGATTCATTTCATATTTTCAGTGGTTTTGTTAATGTTTATGGGTTTTTCAATTTTTATGTGTTTTACTGATTTTATGTTAGGGGTATTCAAGAATTTATAGGGGCTTTAGGGTTTTAGGGGTTTTAGTGTTTATATTATTTTTAACAGTTTTTAGAGTCTATGAATTTTTCGGGTTTATATTGGGTTTCAAGAATTTTTTTATGGTTTTAGAGTTTGTTGGGATTTTTAGAGGTTTTATTGTTTATAAGCGGTTTTGAGATTTAAGGGGGTTTTAGCTGTTTTAAATTTTTCTAGGGTTTTTAAAGATTTTACAGTTTTTTGGGTTTCAAAGGGGTTTTTGGTTTTTAGAGATTCTTCTTTTTGTTGTTATAATTTTTAGGTTTTTTATGGGTTTTAGGCTTTTTAGCATTCTTATGGGTTTTTAGGTTTAATGGGTTTTTTGTGGGGATGGATGGGATTTTATGATTTTTATGGTTTTCATGGGGTTTTAGGGACTTTTAGGGGTTTTGTAAGGGTTTTCCAGGTCTTCAATGGGTTTTAGGGAGTTTTATGGTCTTTCAAGATTTTATAATTTCTATGGTGTTAGGGTTTTTAGGGTCCTTATGGTTTTTATGGATTTTCAAGGTTTGATATATGATTTAATGGATTCTATGGGTTTTTTGGATTTTAGAGTTTTTAGGGGCTTCTTTGATTGTATTGTTTTTATGGTCTCATGGTTTTTAGGAGTTTTAGGGGGGCGGTGATTTAGTTTTTTAGGGTTTTAAGGGTTTTTCAAGGATTTTTATGTTTTAAGGGATGGTAGGATTTATTTTGGTTTTTTAGGATATTAATATGTCAGGGGTTTTTTATGGATTTTATTATTTTAATGATTTTTTGAGTTTTTGATAGTTTTTAGAAGGATTTAGTTGTAACACCCCAAGATTTCATAGTGTGTTATTTCTTCAAAATAATTCAATAACTTGCACTACACGCAACACCGAGTTCAAGCGCACCATGACTTACCAAACAAGCCGTTCAAAAAAGGTTATGAATAGTATTAACTAAATTTTAAACTTTATATAATCCTTATAATTTTAGAATCCATATTATGAGTTTCTTAGACATAATGTAAGAACAAATTCATCTTCAGTATTGTAGTTTTACCAACTTTTAATAGTGAACCCTTTTTAAATAAAATATTTTAAACTTTTTGACTAAATGGGGACATCAAAAAAATTTAAAATAAAACATCCCAAGTTTCCACGGTACGCTTTCCTTTGAATAAAACAGTAGCGTGTGTTGTACGCAACTTCGAGTTTTAACACACCCCACAACCGATCAAACTAGCCATTATGAATAGTAATACTTAATTTTTTGAAATTATATATATTTTATATTTCAAAATGGACTTCATTTTTGGATTCGGAATATCAAATTTAGCCTAAGGTGAAATTTTGGTACTTTTCGGATAACTTTCATATTTTGATGAATAGTAAAAATTACTAAATTTTAATTAAAAACAACTTTTTTAATCAAAATAATTAATAGTGATAAATTATGAATTTGAATGGTTTTAAAGTATATTTAGAATATATTTTTACCATTTAATATAATTTTGGTCATTGGACATAATTTTACAATTAAACCGAACATAAACAAGTGTCAATCTTGTGATAGTTATTATCTCTTAAAAACACGCTTTTTGTTTTGACAGCGGGAATTAATTTTAAATTAATTTCTGCCACTTCTGTGTTTTGAATTTAGAAAAATGGATTCCATATTTGGAATCAGGATGTTCAAATTGTGTAAATAGGTAACTTTTATTTTTAGACATTTTGAATAATTACTGCGGTAAATATTTTATTTACCATGGTTAAGGGTAAATCCGGTAAATAAGGGTTAAAAAATAATATTATAATAATACTAAATTACCCTAAAACGTGTCTTAACCCTATTGGTTTATACATGGTCGACCATGGGCATCTTTGGGTCAATTTTGGGACCCCATTGATCCACTTGTAAGTGATAATGACACTTTATTTTAATTAAGTTAAAATGAATACAAAAATGGCATAAGCTTACATCTTTTAAAAGAACAATTTTTACATAGGGTTATACATGTTGGATTTTAGATTATAAAAATTCATTAGAAAGCTAAAAAGATTTCCTACATAATGATATTTTATTTATAATTTCTAGACATCAAATAATTTAAATTATTAATGACACAATAATGATGCAATGTTTACCTCATTAATAAATCATTTAAATAAATAAGATTATAATGATTAAAATATTATCTAAAACCTTTAAAATTCTTATTGGTTGATGTTATTTAGAATATGAGTCATATTAGCTTCGACCTCAATGATTTTTGGACCATTATAAACCTAATATAATTATATTATAAAGTAATACTTTCACTCTTTCCTAAAGAGCCCCTCCTCTCCCTTATAAAAGGAGACCACTTCTACTCATTCCTCACACCTCTCAAGCCACTTGGCTCGTCCAAACTCTGCCCAACTAAGCTCCCCACATCCCTCTCCTCCTCCTTGAAGCTTCCCCTTAGGCAGAAAGCATTTCAAGAAGTCCTTTGGTTCCAACCAAAGTGAGTTACCTAAATTAAAGCTAACATTTTCTCTTAAATTATTTTCAATTATTTTGCTTCTCCAACCCCCAAAATATTTTTATTTCCTTTATTTTGTAACAACAACAGTATCCACAATATACTAGGATGTTTTTATAAGAAGGATTCAAACTACACATTCACACAACTCCATCTAATGGATGATGAACATAATGTTTCTGTGGATGGAAAACTAACGCCTCACGAAACGATGATTGTTCAAATACATCTTACCGCCTCTCATGGTGGCCATTAGGATGGCACTGTAATTAAATATGATATTAATGATATATATTTTATATATAAGCTTCTGTATTTCCATTTTATTTCATACAATTATTCGTTTCATGTTGTATATACATACGATAATTTCATTTGAGGAAGTGCGAACTACCGCCCCCTTAAAATGATATGACTCGTTCATACCACACATGGAACGTATAAAGGATGGTGTTAATGAACTTAAGTAACATATATAAAATATTATATTTTACTGGAATAGTAATATACCTATGTATCATTTGGATTCGATTCTTTTAAAATAAAAATTAAATGGAAGTACTATTCGTGCGTACGTACGGACTACCGTCTCCATGAACGCGATGAGATTCATTCTCCATCGTATCCATTCAAGTATAATTATCATTTGATGATTTAAAAATGATGTTTAAGGACTTGATACCATTCTGGATATGAATAATATACATCCCATTAATAACGAATATGGCTCACATAACAAAGAATGTAAAGTAAAATGAACCCGTTAACACCTGAAATGACGATAATTCTAAGATATTATTAACAAATAAATGTTAAAAGATCATATATGATATCATATTAAAGTAACTGATTCTTGTATTATTCAATAACAATTATTTCACCATTATATAGGAGGTAAACCTACCATCGACCAATGAAAAAGTACAAAGTAAGGGATTCTCTTATCTCACTTTCAATTCCGTGAGATTTCCATTGTTCGCTACTAAATTATTGAATGTGGTGTATTGTGTACTTCCATTTGATATATATTATCATGATTCACTTTATATTCATGTTATTCTGTAAATCATTTGGTGGTTATTAACTTTTGGCCATGCGACTCAGTTGATTAACGTGGTAAGGGGTTTCTTGTCTCACTTTTAATTCCGTGAGAATTCCATTGATCACCACTTAATTATTGCATGTGGTGTATGTGTACTACCCATGATTGTATTAATTGTGTAATATACTTTATTTTATGGGTATTTACATCATCATGGTATGATCTTTCTTTCATGGGTGTTTGTTTCTTAAGTTACCTAGTCAATAAGGGAATTTGAGATTTCAACTTCCACTCATTTGGCTTTACGCATATTTCATTGATTATATTTCCCCAAGATTATGTGTGGAATCACTATTCATTTGATTATGTCATAATTTCCACTCCCCTTCCTGTGGATATAAGTTTGATACACATAATCACTCCATTGATAATTCTCAAGCCATTGATATGAATTTGATAAGAGTAATTTTAACTCATTCTCCATTTGTTGAGTTAAACATCCAATTCGTTGGTATTGTTTTTACAAGAATATGTGTGAATGTCCTTTGATTGATTTACACTGAATATACAATCATATTTAGTGTATTTATATTTGTCACACATAATTATGTCGTTGATTTATCCTTAACCTAAGGATACAACCTTTACAAGAGATTTCATCTCAATTTACATTCCATTGAGACTTCTTTGTTGATATACACCAAATCACTTTTATGTGGTGTATATAATGTACTTTGACATAGTATATCATGAATCCCTTTATTCTCATGATATTACAAAGTTTTGATTACCTCAATTATTTGTATTCAAGTGTCTCTTTTGGTTGGAATCTCTAACTAAAATACCATTTTTAAAATGATTTAAAGACTTATTCATCTAAATCTTTCTCATTAATGTCCATGTTTTAAAAAATGGTTTTAAGGATTTATTTATATGGACATTAAAGTTTACAAATTAAAACTCCTTTTAAAAGGTTTCAAAGTGGTATGGGACACTTTGATTCAAAAATCTATTTTTAAATGGATTCTTGACAAATAGTGTGACTTTTAAATGTTTTCAAGAAAAGGGGGATATTTCTCTCAAATAGTTTTGATGATTATTTTCATCTATGTCAACATCCTTCATTATTCATGATTGAGGTTAATGTGATACAATACAATATTCCATATTGTATCAAATGAGTTATATTTGACTGTGGATGTTCTATTTTTATACCATTCATGGTTTGTGGTTAAAGTATTGACATTTCGTATGCTAGTTTTAATACGAATGTTTATTTTATGCTTAAACCTATTCATATGAGGAATTCATTGGACTTAATAAGTGACGGGTGGAGCCCGCTATAGCTCCTCGATGCATCGGTAGGTCTCATGAGACAAACTAGTGTCTTGGCACAAGGCCTTGGCAAAATCTTATTTGTAGTCTTGGCACGAGGCCTTGGCTATGTGGTTATGATAGTCTGGCATTATGCATTCCATCATTATGAAAGTGGTTATTGATATTGCATGTGATCATTCGACTAGTAGAATATCCATGTGAGTAAGTAAATGGCATTATTTCATTTTACCTTTTCCATTTTATGCTGAAGTTCAAGTTTCAAAGGCTTTTGTTTTAGTTATAAATTGCCTTAAGTGTTTATGCTTATTTATGAAAGCTTCTGCTATAATGTTATCCTTACTGAGCATCCGAGCTCACCCCTTTCAATGTTTTTTTCCAGGATTATGAAGAAGTAATTTATGAATGACCTGCAAGGATAGTATGAGGGGATATGAAGACAAGATGTTTTTTTATGATGTAATGTAAAAATTTATGGATGTATCTAGTTATTCCAAGGCTACTAAACTAATCGGTCTTTCGAGACTTGATCTTTCTCATGATCATGCCAATGTTATGTAATAATGCACTGACTCTGGGTAACTAGGGTTGGGGCGTTACAGTAGGTATCAGAGGAAGTTTAGTACAAAACTTGGTAGCTAGATTTAGATAAACTCTGATTAGAGCACGTAGACCTAAGATGAACTTCGAGGATTAGTATAAAAGAACTTCCTAGAATTTTGGTATTGTAGAGATTTTGTGAGTTTTCCGAGCAATACATCCCTATCTGGATACGAGCAGGTAGAGGCGGCTCTGGCACAGATGTACCTAGGGGTAAAACCCGAAAACACCGCTTTGAGCTAGACTCGAACGGGAACTGGTGCACGACAACGGGCCTTGCTGCACTCTTGGTTACGACACTCCCGGGGGATATGCTTAGGATAATTTACATTTTTTCTTTACAAACCGATTTAAGTAATATATACATAAGATGAGAGTAAATGACCTTGGTTAATCCTAATATGTTTCAAATTGAGAATATGGTGACATTTTAATCTTTAAATGATTTTACGACTACTATTACTCAGACAATGCTTTATGGTTTTAGTCAATGGCTGGATTCCAAGGAAGTCATAGTGACTTTGAGAATGATGTACAAGGTGGGAACGGTGGTGGAAATGAGCAACAAAATGGAATGTTGATAGGCGTAAAAGATATCGTCTTTATGCCAAATCAGTTTTCCAAAAATATGATCAACAACATATATATTAACCAACTCCCAGACTCAACAAGGAAGAGAAAGGTGATAAATGATAAGATCTCCAGCAATGGAGACCATGGAGAAAAGAAACCTCAATTTTCATCATGCAGGAATTGTGGAAAGAGACACCCAGGAAAGTGTCTCAATGGGACAACGAAATGTTTTACGTGCGGGAAGGAAGGACATAAAGTGAAGAATTGCCGAAGAAAAATGAAGAGTACTATGGAAGAAGATAAAAATGGTCCCAAGAGTCCATTTACAGTCATTTTCCGTAAATGTAGGGACCTGGCCATTACCTGAGTGAATGTCCTATTTTATAGGATATTTTCTTGCTCAAAGAAGAAGCTATGCGGAAATAAATGGTTGGAGAAAAATTTAAAAAGTATTATCACTCCTTTTTGATGGGTTTACATTGGAATAATTTTCTCTTGTATTTGTAACCCCTCAGTTTTCCATGTGAGAATGATATTTGAGGAATAATTGTCTCTTCTCTTGTGGATATAGGTATAAATAACCATTTGGTTTTATATGATCATTGGGGTTTGAGAAAATGATAAGTTATTATAATTTGGGATGAAAATGCAAAGTATGATATAACATTTGTGGTTAAATTATGTTATTTTGAAAAATTTATCTCATTTTGGTAATATTATAGAATATAGTTTTTGAAAAAGGACAACACGTAGACTGTGTGACAACCCGTCGCGTCGGACAAAGCTGTGGGAATCGAACCCACAACCAAAGTGCGATTGGGATTTATCTCCTACCACTGGACTACGTGAAGTCCCTGGTTAGTATGACTATTTTTTTTTGTTAAATGATTTTATTGATCAATAATAAGATGATTTGGGTTCTTATGTCTTATCAAATGAATACCCTTGGTATAGGAAAATGATTTGGTGATTAAGTGATAAATGTTATTTTGGAAGATGTTCGTTTTGTTAGGAACACTATATGCCCAAGGAAAATAGAATACAATGAGGTTTCATTTGTAGAGTAATGGTGGATTTTTATCTACATTTTTATTGTTGATTTATAGTGATTTGGGTTATTTATGGAAATGATTAACCTATAACAGAGAATATGTGATGATGTTAATTACTTTTAAGTATGTGACTTTAAGAGTATTTGATGTCATTTGGTGATACAATGTAACATGGGAGACTACATAATCAAATTCTTCTATGTTTTGGGTTTCAATATTAGTTTGGATTATATTAAAGGATTTTAAGGACAATTGGTTATTGAATGGTATCTATTTAACTTTGGGGTATTGTTGGTTTAATTTTAGAAATTAAGATTAGTGCATATTTATCTCAATGAATATCGTTTTGGGGGATCATTAGATCATTCACTAACCATTTTGGTTTTGATTAATCTTCAAAGACAATGTAAATATATGGTTTATCCTGCATGGATCATGTTATTCTATAGAAGTTTATTCTAGCTCTTCCAGTGTGACCAAGTCTTCTTGAATACTCATCGTTTAAAAAAATTGAGTTAGTGGTGGAAATTTATTAAAGAATGAAAATCTACTTAAAATTTAAGTATATCTCATAATGTTCTTAGTCAATATCATAAATGAATTCCTCTTCCTTATGTAATGTAACTTAAAATTTTTTTTTGTCCTAGATGGTACCTTAAATCATCACTAATTTATGGCTTTGGGATTGTTGGCCTTTTCATAGCCATGTTCTCTACCACTCTCCATCAGATAATTGATGGTTAGATTTCTCCTCCATATCCATATTTTCCTACATAGAACCCTAGTATGTGTTATTTTCGGTAATCTTCATACTTTCCACTCTTTATTTTAAATATAGGCCTCATTAATTCATTTTTCGATGTGGGATTTCAACTAAGATATTTTGAAATGTCAAAAATGTGTGATCCCAATACCCTATATTTTGTTGAACCGATGGTACTTCAAATCATCATAGATTGATGAGTTTAAGGACCTCAATTTTATACTTGTTTGTGATTTATGACCTCAACCACTACCTATAAATATTTACGTTTTTCCTCTAATTATATGTCTCTAATTGCCACCAATGTTCTTATAATCGAGATCATAATTTGGTGGTGACCCTTTCATTTCTCTTTTCCTCATATTAAGACTAAATTTTAGTAAACCAATTTCTGATGTGGGTTTTCCCACAAATATATTTTCTATTTTCAACCTTTTATTTTCGAAGAACAATTTCAAATTGCGAGGACGCAATTTATTGAAGGAGGGGAGAATGTAACACCCCAAGATTTCATAGTGTGTTATTTCTTCAAAATAATTCAATAACTTGCACTACACGCAACACCGAGTTCAAGCGCACCATGACTTACCAAACAAGCCGTTCAAAAAAGGTTATGAATAGTATTAACTAAATTTTAAACTTTATATAATCCTTATAATTTTAGAATCCATATTATGAGTTTCTTAGACATAATGTAAGAACAAATTCATCTTCAATATTGTAGTTTTACCAACTTTTAATAGTGAACCCTTTTTAAATAAAATATTTTAAACTTTTTGACTAAATGGGGACATCAAAAAAATTTAAAATAAAACATCCCAAGTTTCCACGGTACGCTTTCCTTTGAATAAAACAGTAGCGTGTGTTGTACGCAACTTCGAGTTTTAACACACACCACAACCGATCAAACTAGCCATTATGAATAGTAATACTTAATTTTTTGAAATTATATATATTTTATATTTCAAAATGGACTTCATTTTTGGATTCGGAATATCAAATTTAGCCTAAGGTGAAATTTTGGTACTTTTCGGATAACTTTCATATTTTGATGAATAGTAAAAATTACTAAATTTTAATTAAAAACAACTTTTTTAATCAAAATAATTAATAGTGATAAATTATGAATTTGAGTGGTTTTAAAGTATATTTAGAATATATTTTTACCATTTAATATAATTTTGGTCATTGGACATAATTTTACAATTAAACCGAACATAAACAAGTGTCAATCTTTTGATAGTTATTATCTCTTAAAAACACGCTTTTTGTTTTGACAACGGGAATTAATTTTAAATTAATTTCTGCCACTTCTGTGTTTTGAATTTAGAAAAATGGATTCCATATTTGGAATCAGGATGTTCAAATTGTGTAAATAGGTAACTTTTATTTTTAGACATTTTGAATAATTACTGCGGTAAATATTTTATTTACCATGGTTAAGGGTAAATCCGGTAAATAAGGGTTAAAAAATAATATTATAATAATACTAAATTATCCTAAAACGTGTCTTAACCCTATTGGTTGATACATGGTCTACCATGGGCATCTTTGGGTCAATTTTGGGACCCCATTGATCCACTTGTAAGTGATAATGACACTTTATTTTAATTAAGTTAAAATGAATACAAAAATGGCATAAGCTTACATCTTTTAAAAGAACAATTTTTACATAGGTTATACATGTTGGATTTTAGATTATAAATATTCATTAGAAAGCTAAAACGATTTCCTACATAATGATATTTTATTTATAATTTTTAGACATCAAATAATTTAAATTATTAATGACACAATAATGATGCAATGTTTACCTCATTAATAAATCATTTAAATAAATAAGATTATAATGATTAAAATATTATCTAAAACCTGTCCAATTCTTATTGGTTGATTTTATTTAGAATATGAGTCATCTTATCTTCGACCTCAATGATTTTTGGACCATTATAAACCGAATATAATTATATTATAAAGTAATACTTTCACTCTTTCCTAAAGAGCCCATCCTCTCCCTTATAAAAGGAGACCACTTCTACTCATTCCTCACACCTCTAAAGCCACTTGTCTCGTCCAAAATCTGCCCAACTAAGCTCCCCACATCCCTCTCCTCCTCCTTGAAGCTTCCCCTTAGGCAGAAATTATTTCAAGAAGTCCTTTGGTTCCAACCAAAGTGAGTTACCTAAATTAAAGGTAACATTTTCTCTTAAATTATTTTCAATTATTTTGCTTCTCCAACCCCCAAACTCTTTTTATTTCCTTTCTTTTGTAACAACACCAGTATACACAATATACTAGGATGTTGTTATAAGAAGGATTCAAACTACACATTCACACAACTCCATCTAATGGATGATGAACATAATGTTTCTGTGGATGGAAAACTAACGCCCCACGAAACGATGATTGTTCAAATACATCTTACCGCCTATCATGGTGGCCATTAGGATGGCACTGTAATTAAATATTATATTAATGATATATATTTTATATATAAGCTTCTGTATTTCCATTTTATTTCATACAATTATTCGTTTCATGTTGTATATACATACGATAATTTCATTTGAGGAAGTGCGGACTACCGCCCCCTTAAAATGATATGACTCGTTCATACCACACATGGAACGTATAAAAGATGGTGTTAATGAACTTAAGTAACATATATAAAATATTATATTTTACTGGAATAGTAATATACTTATGTATCATTTGGATTCGATTCTTTTAAAATAAAAATTAAATGGAAGTAGTATTCGTGCGTACGTACGGACTACCGTCTCCATGAACGCGATGAGATTCATTCTCCATCGTATCCATTCAAGTATAATTATCATTTGATGATTTAAAAATGATGTTTCAGGACTTGATACCATTCTGGATATGAATAATATACATCCCATTAATAACGAATATGTCTCACATAACAAAGAATGTAAAGTAAAATGAACCCGTTAACACATGAAATGACGATAATTCTAAGATATTATTAACAAATCAATGTTAAAAGATCATATATGATATCATATTAAAGTAACTGATTCTTGTATTATTCAATAACAATTATTTCACCATTATACAGGAGGTAAACCTACCATCGACCAAGGAAAAAGTACAAAGTAAGGGATTCTCTTATCTCACTTTCAATTCCGTGAGATTTCCATTGTTCGCTACTAAATTATTGAATGTGGTGTATTGTGTACTTACATTTGATATATATTATCATGATTCACTTTATATTCATGTTATTCTGTAAATCATTTGGTGGTTATTAACTTTTGGCCATGCGACTCAGTTGATTAACGTGGTAAGGGGTTTCTTGTCTCACTTTTAATTCCGTGAGAATTCCATTGATCACCACTTAATTATTGCATGTGGTGTATGTGTACTACCCATGATTGTATTCATTGTGTAATATACTTTATTTTATGGGTATTTACATCATCATGGTATGATCTTTCTTTCATGGGTGTTTGTTTCTTAAGTTACCTAATCAATAAGGGAATTTGATATTTCAACTTCCACTCATTTGGCTTTACGCATATTTCATTGATTATATTACCCCAAGATTATGTGTGGAATCACTATTAATTTGATTATGTCATAATTTCCACTCCCCTTCCTGTGGATATAAGTTTGATACACATAATCACTACATTGATAATTCTCAAGCCATTGATATGAATTTGATAAGAGTAATTTTAACTCATTCTCCATTTGTTGAGTTAAACATCCAATTCGTTGGTATTGTTTTTACAAGAATATGTGTGAATGTCCTTTGATTGATTTACACTGAATATCCAATCATATTTAGTGTATTTATATTTGTCACACATAATTATGTCGTTGATTTATCCTTAACCTAAGGATACAACCTTTACAAGAGATTTCATCTCAATTTACATTCCATTGAGACTTCTTTGTTGATATACACCAAATCACTTTTATGTGGTGTATATAATGTACTTTGACATAGTGTATCATGAATCCCTTTATTCTCATGATATTACAAAGTTTTGATTACCACAATTATTTGTATTCAAGTGTCTCTTTTGGTTGGAATCTCTAACTAAAATACCATTTTTAAAATGATTTAAAGACTTATTCATCTAAATCTTTCTCATTAATGTCCATGTTTTAAAAAATGGTTTTAAGGATTTATTTATATGGACATTAAAGTTTACAAATTAAAACTCATTTTAAAAGGTTTCAAAGTGGTATGGGACACTTTGATTCAAAAATCTATTTTTAAATGGCTTCTTGACAAATAGTGTGACTTTTAAATGTTTTCAAGAAAAGGGGGATATTTCTCTCAAATAGTTTTGATGATTATTTTCATCTATGTCAACATCCTTCATTATTCATGATTGAGGTTAATGTGATACAATACAATCTTCCATTTTGTATCAAATGAGTTATATTTGACTGTGGATGTTCTATTTTTATACCATTCATGGTTTGTGGTTAAAGTATTGAAATTTCGTATGCTAGTTTTAATACGAATGTTTATTTTATGCTTAAACCTATTCATATGAGGAATGCATTGGACTTAATAAGTGACGGGTGGAGCCCGCTATAGCTCCTCGATGCATCGGTAGGTCTCATGAGACAAACTAGTGTCTTGGCACAAGGACTTGGAAAAATCTTATTTGTAGTCTTGGCACGAGGCCTTGGCTATGTGGTTATGATAGTCTGGCATTATGCATTCCATCATTATGAAAGTGGTTATTGATATTGCATGTGATCATTCGACTAGTAGAATATCCATGTGAGTAAGTAAATGGCATTATTTCATTTTACCTTTTCCATTTTATGCTGAAGTTCAAGTTTCAAAGGCTTTTGTTTTAGTTATAAATTGCCTTAAGTGTTTATGCTTATTTATGAAAGCTTCTGCTATAATGTTATCCTTACTGAGCATCCGAGCTCACCCCTTTCAATGTTTTTTTTTCCAGGATTATGAAGAAGTAATTTATGAATGACCTGCAGGGATAGTATGAGGGGATATGAAGACAAGATGTTTTTTTTTATGATGTAATGTAAAAATTTATGGATGTATCTAGTTATTCCAAGGCTACTAAACTAATCGGTCTTTCGAGACTTGATCTTTCTCATGATCATGCCAATGTTATGTAATAATGCACCGACTCTGGGTAACTAGGGTTGGGGCGTTACATTAGTGATTTCTTGGGTTTTAGAATATTTTTTGGGGGATTTTAAGAATTATCATGGAGTTTAAGGTTTTAGGGTTTTTTTACTATTTTGGGGGTATTTAGGGTTTTCAAAGTCATGTGATTTTCATAGGTTTTAGGGAGACTTAAGTGATTTATTCATTTTATGGTCTTTTTGATGTTTTTTGGATTTTGTTACTTTCTTTTAAGGGCTTTTAGCAGTTTTTAGGGTTATAGGAATTTTTAGAGTTTTTAATGTTTTAAATGGGTTTTACAGGGTTTTTACGGTTTTAGGTGATTTAGTCATTTTATTGTATTTTTGACGTTTTTTTTGGATTTTGTTACATTATTTTAGGGTTTTTATCAGTTTTTAGGGTTATAGAAATTTTTAGAGTTTTTAGAGTTTTAAATGTGTTTTACGGGGTTTTATGGGTTTCTCTACTAGAAAAAATGATTTTCATAACCATTTTTAAAATTTTTGGAAAATAATTTAAGAAAAAAGTATTTTTTTTATTGTTTTAAAAACTATCGATAAATGTGTTTTTTATATTTTTTCCCTTTTTTAGTGGAATTTTTTTTTGAAAAAACACTATGAAATCTGATATTTTATTATTTTTTACTCTTTTTAAATTTTTAGGGGTGTTTTATAAAAAACACCTTTAATTTCATTGGAAAAAATTCAATGTTACATATTTAATTTTTACTTTTTTTTATAAATAATTATTTATTATTTATAGTCATTTAGTTTTTCATTATTTACAATTTTAATTAATTATAACGTGATAATTAGTAATTATATATAATTTCTCATCAGTAATTATTTGAAACCAAAATTAATTCATGGATAAGTTAAAAAGAATACTTCTTCATCAAATAACCATAACTTTTGATATGTATTTTTTTTCACCAAAACCACTAAAAATTGACCAATTTGAAATGAGGTACAAATATATTAGATACTATGTTGGAAATATTTAAGGCAGTATATTTTTTTATAGTTTTAATAGAAGTTAAAAATTGAACTTCGACTTCAAACAGACGTAACTTTTGATTCAAGTTTTGGTTTGGTCTCTACCACATATCTAATTGAATACCGTTATGGGCTCTATTTCATACTAATCGGGGAAACCCCTTAACTATTTTTTTATAAAAAATCCCAAAATGCATCCAAAACTATGTTTTTGTTTGAATACCAGGATTTTCGAACATTTGATAAGATTTTTTGCTTCATTTATGATTGTATTCATATGCTTGTTTGGTTGTGAATAATTTTGTTCTAGGGATTTTCATTCCTGTTGATTTTATTACATTACAATTTTTATGGTTTTCCCTCTTTTGGTGATTTATTATTTATTATATTTATATATATATATTGATAAGTATTTCTATACATTTATGTATATTTATTTATAATTTATATATATATATATATCAATATTTATTTAAAATTATATATAATTGAATATATGCATGGATATTTATAGGTATTTATAATATTTTTTTGTATTTATATACATTATTAAATATTTATATATAATTATGCATATATATTAATTTATATATATATATATATTTACTTGTGTTTATATATATTCAGGAAAGTCTGAACCAGGCATAGGCCTGGTCCCACAAATTTATTAAAAGAAAAGTGCAAGTAAAGTCAGAAGAAAATAAAACGCTACATAACATCAAAACCATATGCATCCTTCTCCCCATCATCAGATAACTCATCACCAGGATTAGCTGACTCCCATTCAGAAGATTCGTATTTGCGCATCATCTCAAGGTACATATTTTTCTTCCGCAACATTTCCTCAGACAACTTCTCTTTGACCGGCCGTTTTCCACTGAATCCTTTGTCCCTCTTCGGGGACCCTCCTCTTCATTTTCCACTGTACCCATTTGCAATGACATTTTCTTGTGACGCTCCAATCTTGTGTGCAGACCTTGTTGCCATTGGTTTGGGTAGATCCGTGTAGACTCTCCTTGGCCTCCTCTTTGGTGGCGCAATCATGACACCTTCACTTTCAGACATCTTCGTTCGAGCACCTTGAACAATATCACTATAGGAGGGCTGGACCATACCACCATAGGAGGGCTGGACCATACCACCATCATTTTCTTTCTCATTATCAGAACAGTCCCCCCATTTACCAGAAATGTGCACCACCCTATACCCGTCACTGCCACCATGCATGCCTTTTTTCACATTACAATCTCCAGCTAAGCTGTCCAACAGTGGACCATTGTCTGTATTTTCTTCAGAGCCCTTCTCAGCACTATATGTTCTCTCATTCCCCAGATCTTGATCACAAGTGCCAACACTAGCAACCCTTGGCTCAACATTAGCACATAAGGAAACAGAATTTTGATCCTCATGAGTCCTTTTGGCATCCAGCTCATGATCCAGGACCAAATCAATATCCACCAGGCATGCAAACCGATTGTCGAGCTCAATGTCGTTCGCCTGCCTCCCAGGTGTTTCCTGCATCCCATCCACTGTCATCACAGCACCAATGGAATTAGCACTTTCCTTGATAGGAGATTCTTGATTCCCATCCAACTTCACAGCCCCAAGATCCATGTGTTGATATTGCCTCTCAATCTCCTCTTGAGATGGGGAATTAGGACCTACAGCAACAACTTGTACATCATGGATAGCGACAACGGCTGCAGGTGCCTTCACAGTTTCCAGACCGAGAGAATCCACACCACCATTCTGCCCACCCAGTTCCACATCTTTCTCCACAGCAGCACAACTTCGTTCAGCATGAACATTCCTCTCCACACTAGCACTCACTTCCCTTCGGGGGCTTGCCATCAAGGATGGAACCTCAAACATAGGAGTTTCAGCAGAGCCTCCTGCATCCTTAAAAGCAGAATAAGACTCAACACTGCATTTCAGGGTATCAACATTACCCAAGTCCCGCTTCATCCTGTTAAAAATATCACTGACCTTCACTCCAGGAGGCTCCACACCTGGCTTATGCAATTCATCCCCCATTCCCAGAACCCCACTGTCCACTAAGTTCACCATCTCATGGCGAGGGAGTATGGGTTGTTCTACGTTCACCCCACCATCAACCAAAAGCCCATGTTTCCTCAAACACCCCACAGAAGCAGCTTCATGAGAACCCAAACCATCCCTCACCCTCCTGCACACCCTCCTGTTCAGAGATCCATTTCTGCAGGCAGAGGAACAATGTCCCAGCCGATGGCACAAACTGCAATAATCAACCCACGATTCAAACTTAACATCCTGCTTCTATCAGAATTCTTTCTCATCAGTAATCCACACCCAGTCCACCGGCGTCTTGGAGACATCAATCTCCACACATATGCGAGGGAAGATGGGATGACACACAGTCTCAGTTTTGATGTCTGAGCACAGGTAGCGGCCGACCATGTTCCCAAGCATAGATAGAATGGAAGGGTTCTGGAATTGGAGAGGAAGGCCCGGGAAACGTACCCAAATCGCTATACTCAGATTATCCCGCTGCATATGGAAGTCAAAATTCCACCGAAGAAGAAAGAAAGGCATACCTCCACACCGTCGAGGAGCCTTAGACCACGCCATGATGAGATCCTCCATAGACCCAAAACGAATCATTATGTTTCGTCGATCGAGAAGACCAATCATCGCCCGATCTTGCAGGTTCCGGGCTTCAAAGACAAACCGATCAAAAGCATCAACTGAGGGAAGACTTTGATGAAATCGAGCCACTAGAGTCAGCTTGAAAAGATATGTGGAAGCGTTAAGTTCTGAAGGTGCTAAACATAGTTGAGGTGCTCCACAAAACAAATCTGGAACTTTAGGGCAAAGTGAGATTCACGGGAATGGGTGAAAGAATTCAGGATTATAAAATGGAGTGAAAGCAGGCGGGGAAATCCGTGACGAAGAACGAGAAAGAACTCCCCCCTCCGTTGGGGAGGGGGGAGGGAGGACCTCCATCGCCGGATCTAGGTCATCGTCACTGGTCTTGCTCAGACATCGTCGCTGCCGCCACCATCAAACGTGTTGTTGGGTAACGAGGTATAGGGCTTAGCCTTGCCCAATTATTTTTTATTTATTATTAAATTAATCTTAACTTATTATTTAATATTTATTTAATATTTATTATATATTATTATATATTATATTATTTATAATTAATTAACTAATTATTTATTTATTTATAATGTATTTATAATGTATTATTTAATTACTACATATTTATAATTTATTATAATTTATATATTAATTCATTTTTTTTCTTTACTAAATAATTATTTTATATGGTTATTTATTTATTTATTAATTATTAGTTATTTATTAATTGTTTATATATTTATTAATAATTTGTTAAATTATATATTATTATATTATTAATTTATTATTAACATATAATTTATTACTTATGTAAAGCTTATTCGATATATATTTGTTATCTATTTATTATTTTTTATTATATATTGATTATTGATTATTTATAATTTATTTATTATTTATTATTTATTATTGATTATATATTATTAATTTATTTATTATTCATTTATCATATATTTATTTAATATTTTTTATTATTTTATTAATTTTAGAATAGTTTTATTTATTTATTTATTAATAATTTAAATTTTAAAAATTTATTTATTTTTACTTATTTATTACATTTTTGTTACAGGTGATTAATATTATTTGTATTTTTTTCTATTAATTACCATATTAATTAATTAATTAATTATTTATTTATTTGTTTATTTATTTATTTTTTGTTTTTTGTATTTTAATTATTAATTATTATGTTATTGTTTATCTCCACTTTATGATATTTTAATTATTTTATTTCTTAATATTATTATTTAATAATAATAATATTATATATATATATATATAAGTATTTTAAATATTTTTTACTGACCACATGAAGCCTATGAAGGATCGGTAAAGTCATTGCAAAATAATGAAGAGGTAAGGGGTTCAAATCTCACCCAACACATATATATTCTAAATTTATGCATGACATATATAGCCTATGCATGCACTACACATGCATGGTAATAATAAAATAATACTGAATATAAATAATTAATAATTAATTATTAATTATTAATTATCTAAATAAAAAATAACTAAAAGTGTCGTGAAATGATTTAGTGAAGATTTATACCACTGATAAATAATTCTTTTGTTTTTTCAAAAATCACCACTAAATCGTTTCACAACGGTTCTGAATACCGCCACTAAATCATTTGTGACCCATGATTTATCAGTACTTTCTCAAAACACCCACGAAATGATTTATTGATTATTTAAATGGTCACAAAAATCATACTTCGGCATAGTGTTTTTTTGGTTTCATGTGGTTTTAGTGTATTTTTTGTGGGTTTAGGGTTTTCACGGTTCTTTAGGGGTTTAGTCTTTCTCGTGTTTTTAGGGGTTTGGGGGGGTTTTAGTGTTTTAAGTGATTTATGGTTCACTTTGGGTTTTTAGGCTTCTTTTTGTATTTTTACGGTTTCTTTGGGTTTTTAGGGGTTTTATGATTTTATAGATTTTTATTCTTTAGTAGAATTATTTAGGGTTTTTAATATTTTTCATGGATTAAAGGGTATGTTATAATTTTAAGGTTTTTAGGGGGTTTTTGGTTTTTTATGCTTATGTTGGGTTTTTGGGGGCTATTAGGGTTTTCTAGGGAGTTATTTGGGTTTATTTGGGGGTTTTATGTGTTCTTAAGGTTTTATTAGTGTTTTTAGGTGTTTTTGGGTTTTTAGGGGTTTTGGAGTTTTTTAGGGGTTTTGAGGATTTTTAGATATTTTAGTGTTTTTTAAGTTTTTTAGGTCTTTAATTGTTTTTAGAGTTTTTATTAGGTTTATATGGTTTTAGGGGGTTTTAATGTTTTTAGGGGGTTTTATATTTTTTTTCAACATTATGGTAATTTGAGGGTTCTTATGGTTTTGTATGGGTTTTAGGTTTTTTGGGCTTCTTTAAGGGTTTTAGGTAGTTTAGGGGTTTTTGGGGTCTTTTATGGGTTTTATATGGGTTTAAGCGTCTTTTATGGGTTTTAATGTCTTTTAGGGATTTTATGTTTTTAGGATATTTTAGTATTTTTCAAACGTTTTAGATTATCTTAGGGATTATAGGGAATTTTAGGGGTGTTGATTGGTTTTAGGGTCATTTAGGGGTGTTTTAATGAATTTTAGGGTTTTTAGGGTTTTTACAGTTTTCATTGGATTTTAATGTTTTAGGGTCTTTAAGGGATTTAGGTATTCTTAGGGGTGTTAGGGGTTTTATTGTCATTTAGGGGCTTTAGAATTTTTATGGGTTTATGGTATTTTGGTATTTGTTTTGGTTCTATGGGTTTTTTGGTGGTTTTGTGGTTTTTAGGTTCTTAGGGGTTTTAGGGGGTTGTAGGGATTCTTACAATTTAGTTTTGTTGTTAATGATTTAGGGTTTTGAAGAGTTTCATTGGGGTTTTTAGAGTATTATGGTTTTTAATGGGTTTCTAGAGTTTTTTTTTGGGATTTTGGAGGGTTTCAGTGTCTTTTGGTTGTTTTAAAAGTTTTAAGGATTTCTGGGGTTTCTGGAGAATTTAGTGGATTTATGGGGTCCTATGGGTTTTATGGTTTTTAGGGTTTATAGGGTTTATTTTTTGAGTTTTAGTGTTTTTAGTTTTTTTATGGTTTTTACGATTTTTGATCATTATTTATGGTTTTTAATGATTTTTGGGTTTTAATGATTTCTACGGTCTTAGGGTTTGTATGATATTTTATGGTTTTTACAGCCTTTTAGGGTTTTAGGGTTTTTTATAATATTTTATGAATTTTTGACATTTAAATTTATTTTTTGGTTTTCTGGGGTTTTAGATATGTTTTTGAATTTTTACTATTTTTGGTGTTTTTTGGGATTTTTTGGGTTTTAGGGGTTTTATGAACATTTATTGATTTATTGGTTTTTAAGGTTTTTATTATTATTTTTTCCAATTTTAATGGCCTTTTATCATTTTTTTTGTTTTTTGGTATTTTAAGGTTTTAAAGGCTTTAAAGTGTTTAATGTGTTTTTTTTTGGAATTTTTAGGGTCATTTAGGGTTTTAGTGTTTCCAGGATTTTTAGGGACTTTAAGGGCATTATGGTTTTCTAACGTCCTTTAGGGATTTTTGTGGATATAGGTTTTGTAGAAATTTTTCAATTTTTTAGAGTTTTTAATGGATTTTAGGGACATTTAGTGTTTTTGGAGAGTGTTTATGGATTTGTTTTGGTGTTTTAGTGTTTTAGAGTCTTTTTAGGGTTTCGTATTTTAGGGCCATTTTGGGGTTTTTAGCGGTTTTAAGGCCCTTCATGATTTTTCAGGTTCTTTAGGGGTTTTCCGTATTTTTGGGTCCTTTAGTGTTTTTATGGAATTATGGGAATTTGGGGGGTTTAAGAGTCTTTTGGGGTATCTTAAGGAATTATAGGGTCTTTTAGGATTTTTTGTGCATTTAGTGTCTTTTAGTGTTTTAAAGGGTTTTAAGGTCTTTTGGGGTGTTCTAGGGGTTTTTGGGATATTGAATATATGTGAGAGTCTTTTATAGGTTTTTAATGTATTTTTTAGTGTATTTTAGGGGTTGTATGGTTTTTGGGGTATTTTAGGGCTTTTATGGTTTTTATGGACTTTTAGTATTTTTAGGATTTTGAGGGCTTTTAGAGATTTTTAATATTTTTTATGGTTGTTAGTGTTTTTTAGGGATTTAAGGGTCTTTAGGTTTGTTTTGGGTTTTTAGTGTTTTATGGTATTTAGGTATTTTAGTAGTTTTTATGGATTTTTTTTTTGTTTTTTAATGTTTTAAGAATACATTTTATTGGTTTTATGGTTTTTAGGGTTTTAAAGTTTTCATGGTTTTATGGGTTTTTTAGATTTTAGGGTTTAAAATGTTTTTAGTATTTTTAAAGGGTTTTTAGGGATTTTATTGTATTATGGATTTCATAAAACTTTTTGGGATATATAGGGTTTTTATATTTTCAGTGTTCCCTAATACTTTTTAAGGGTTTAAGTGGGTTTTTTATGCCTGCTTGGGGGATCTAGGGTTTTTAAATATTTTATGGGTTTTAAAGGTTTCTTATTTTTTAATGTTTTTTGTAGTTTTCTAGTGTTTTTTGGGGTTTTATTGTCTTTTATATTTTTCGGATTTTTAGTATTTTTTAGGAATTTGATGTTTTTTGTTTTTAGGGATTTTAAGAATTATTTTGAAGTTTGTTGGGTATTTGAGATTTTAATTAGGGTTTTAATGTTTTTAAGGATTTCATATTTTTTAGGCTTTTTAGTGCTTTTAGGGGGTTGTGGGTTTTTAGTAATTTAGGGGTTTCTATTGGTTCTAAGGGGGTTTTGGTGATTTTCAGGGTGTTTGTGGATTTTTATGTGGTTTTAAGGGTTTCAGAGGGTTTTTATTGAATTTTAGGGGTTTACAGTCTTTTAGGGTTTCGCTGGTTTTTTGCATCTTTTAGGGGTGTTAGGGGTATTTAATGGTTTTTTGAGTTTTTCGGGTTTTTGGTTTTTTATAGTTTTTTGGGTTTTGGGGGGTTTAATGGTTTGTAGGTACTTCATAGTTTTCTGAGATTTTAGTTTTTTTATAGTAGTTGTTAGTGGTCATTTTAAGGTTTTTTAGAGTTTTTTATATATTTTGGTTTTTTAAAAATTTGTAGGGTTTCTGACGGTCATTAGTGGGTTTTGGGGGTTTTGGAGAATTTTATGGAATTTTATGGTTTTTTGGATTTTATTTTTTCAGGGGGTTATACATTTTTAGGGGGTTTTAGGGGTTTTAGGTTTTTTATGGTTTTAAAGGTTTTTTAGTATTTTTAATGGTATTTAGGATTGGTTCAAGGGTTTTTTGGTTTTAAAGTTTTTAGGGTTTTAGGGATTTTAATTTTTTTATGGTTTTTAGAGTTTCTATGGTTTATAGGGGTTCTTCATGGTTTTTAGGTTTTTTTTTTGTTTTAGGGTATTAGGATTTTTTATGGTTTTAGGGTTTTTTTATAGTTTTTAGGGGTTTTAGTATTTTTAGGGATTTCAGCTTTTTTAGAATTTTCAGGATATTTAGGGGCTTTAGAGTTTTAGGGTATTCTATGGGGGGTTAGGATTTTATGTTTTTTAGTTTTTTTTCATGGGTTTGGGGTTTTAGGTGGTTTTTAGAGTTTTTTTAGGTTTCGGTGTCTTTTTATGTTTTAAGTGGTTTTAGTGGTTTTTATTGATTTTTTGGGTCTATATGGTATCTTAGAGTATTATGGGTTTTTTGGGGTTTATTGTTTTAGTATTTTTAGTGAGTTTTTTGGGATTCTTAATGATTCTAAGGTTTTGGAGGTTTTTAGGGGTTTAGGGGATTTTATGGGTTTTATGGGTTTTTGAAGGTTTTATAAAAGTTTTTACTATTTAAGGGGTCTTATAGATTTTAAGGATTTAGGGTTTTGGGGGTTTTTATTGTTTTTCAATGAATTTAGGGTTATAATGATTTTAGTGGATTTTAAGGCTTTTAGGGATTTTAGTGTTTTTAGGGGTTTTTTGGATTGTTTTCGGGTTTTAGGGGTTTTAATTTTTTTATAGTTTTTAGGGGTTTTATGATTTTTTTATGTTTTCTAGGAGTTTTTATATTCATATTTGTCTTGGGGGATTAATGTGGTTTTATGGTTTTTAAGGGGTTTAACAGTTTTTAGAGTTTTAGGGTTTTTATGATTTTGGGATTTTTAGGGTGTTTAATTGGATTTAAGGATTTTAGTGTGTTTTAGGGTATATTTAAGGTATTTTTGTATTTTAAGGGTATTTTAGGGGTTTTAGTTTTTATTTTTTTAGGGTGTTTTAGGGATTTAGGGTCTTTTATGGTGGTTTAGTGTTTTTTAGATTATTTAGGGTTTTTTTATGTTTTTAGGGATATTATATTTTTTTGGGTTTTTATAGATTTTTTGGGTTTTAGGTTTTTTTATAGTATTACGTTATTTTTTTTTCAGTTTTTGTGTTTTTTAGTGGACTTTTAGTGGATTTTAGGGTTTTTAGGGGATTTTAAGGATTTTAGGGGATTTTAGGTGTTTTAAAGATTTTTTGGGTTTTAATGTTTTTTAGTGGTTTTGGGGTTTTTGATGGGTTTTAAAGAGTTTTACTAGTTTTAGGGTTTCTTGGGGGTTCAGGGGGTATTAATTTTTTTAGGGTCATTTGATATTTTTTAGGGTTCTAAGGGATTGTATGTATTTTACATGTTTTTATGGTATTTAGGATTTTAACAAGTGTTTAGGGTTTTAGGGTTTAGGGACTTTTTAGTGGTTTTATGGGTTTTTAGTGGATGTGGGGTTATTGTTTTATAGAATTTTTTAGGGTTTTACAGTTTTGGGGTTTTTATGATTTATTAAATTTATTTAGTTTTTTGGGTGATTTTTGTTTTTTTTGGGGTTTAAGGGTTTTTAGGGACATTTAGGGTGGGGTATGTTGGGAATTTTATTTTTTTATAGGTTTTATTGTTTTTTGGGGTTTTAACATTTTTTTTGTTTTTTAGGATTTTATTTTCTTTTCCAGTTTTTTTGTGTTTTCATAATTTCAGGGTTATTTTGGGTGTTTTAGGTTATTTGTTTTTATGGGTTTCTAGGATTCTATTCTAGTTTTTATGGGTTAGGGTTCTTTTATCATTTGTATATTTCTTTTATAATATTTATATATTTAGAGGTTTTTAGTGTTTTTTGGGTTTGTTGTTTTTTTGGGTTTCTTGGATCTTTGGGGTATTTTTTTATGGTTTATTGGATTTGGGTTTTTTTGTTTTCTTAATGTAATTTTAGGGTTTTTATTGGGTTATCAAGGTATTATTGGGGTCTTAGGGGTTTTAAGGTCATTTACGATTTTAGGGGTTTTGAGACTTTTAAGATTAATTTGGAAATTTTACGGGTTTTATGGTGTTTAACATTTTTACGGGTTTTTAGGGATTTAGTTTTGTTAGGGTTATAGGGTTTTTTAATTTTTTTTTAATGTTTTTGTGTATTTTTAGTGTTTTTATGAGTTTAGGAGTTTTTAGGATTCTAAGGGATTATGTGTTATTTTATATTTTTAGGGTTTTTAGGGTTTTTATGATTTTCAAGGGTCTAGTGTTTTTTGGGGTTTTGAAGTTGTATATGAGTTTTAGGGGTTTTTAAGTTTTTTGGCGAGGGTTAGGGTTTTTATGAGATTTTATGGGATTTTTACATTTTTAGTGTTTTTAGAATTTTTATGTGTTTTATGGGTTTTTAGGGTTTTTACATAGTTTAAGGGTTTTATGGTTTTCCAAGGGTGTTATGGTTTTTTGAATTTTAGGGTTTTATAATTTTTAGGTTTTTATGGTTTTTATGGTTTTTAGAGTGTTTAGGGTTTAATGAGTTGTTTTGGGATTTCAAGGTGTTTAGGGTGTTTAGGATTTTTAATGTTTTAAGGGGGTTTTTATGATTTTTTGGTTATTTTAATGTTTTTTATGGTTTTCAGGTTCTTTTAGGGTTTTTTAGGTTTTTTAAGGTTTTAAGGGTCTTTTTGGGACTTTTAGGGGTTTTAGTCTCATTTAGAATATTTTAGGGTTTTTATAATATTTAACTATTTCTATGTTCTTTAGGGGTTTTATGATTTTAGTTTTTTATTGTTTTTATTTTCTCATAGGATTTTATGGATTTTATTTTCCTATGTTTTTAGTGTTTTAAATGTCTTTTATGGGTTTTAGGGTCTTTACGGTGTTTTAGGGTTTTTAGGGTCCTTTATGCTTTTAGGATTTTTAGAGTACTGTAGTATTTTTTTGGGGGGGTTTTGTGGTTTTTAATATTGTTGTAGTATTTGGGGGGGGTTAGGATTTTTAATTTTCTTTAGTGTTTATTAGGGGTTTTGTTTTCATTATGGTTATTTAGGGTTCGTGTTTTATGGGTTTTAGGGTTTTTAGTGTATTTTAGTGTTTTTAGTATTTTCAGTGGTTTTTATGGTATTGAAGGGTTTTTCTGGTTTATAGGATCTTTATGGTGTTTTTACGTTTTTAAGGGATTATTAAAAAAACTTATTGTCTTATAATGTTTTAAGGTCTTTTCTGGGCCTTTTAGTGTTTTTTTGGGTTTTTTGGTTTTTTAGATTTTTTTGTGTATTTATTGGTATTTTAAAGGTATTTATCGATGTTTAGGGATTTATGGCGTTTTAGGTTCTTATATGTTTTTAGGTTCTTTTAGTGTATTTGGGGGTTTTATAGTTTTAAGGATTTTCTAGAGATTTAATTGTTTTTAGGGTCATTTAGGGGTTTTAGGGGTTTTAGGATCCTTTAGGTATTGTTTGGATTTGTAGGGTCCTTTAGGGTTCTTAGATTTTTTCATATTCCTTTGGGGGTTATAGATTAATTTTTGTGTTTTAGGGATTTTGTCGTCCTTTAGGGGATTTATGTCTGTTTTAGTGTCTATTGGTGATTTTTAGGGTCCTTTATGGTTTTTTGGGTCCTTTAGGGTTTTAAGGTCCTATAAATATTGTTAGAGTTTTTAGAAACTTTTGGATATTTTATTTACCTTTAGGGGTTTTAAGTTCTTTTAAGGCTTTGTAAGGGATTTTAGTGTCTTTTATGGTTTTAGGGGTTTTATGGTTTATAGGGTATTTAGGGTTTTAGGGATTTTGGGGGGTTTCAGTGTTTTAGGGTTTTTAGGATTTTTAAAGGTTTTAGGGTCCTTTTGGGGGTTTTATTGGTTTTTACTATTTTTAGTGGTTTTAATGGGTTTTTAGGTTTTTAGGGTTTTTAAATGTTTTATTGGTTTTCAACAATTTTAAGGGGCTTTAGGGTTTTAGTGTTTTTATGTTTTTAGGGGTTTATGGATTTACGGGATTTAAGGTTATTATATTGTTTTAGGAGTTTTTAAGGGTTTTAGTGTTTTCAGGGTTTTATTGATATTATTTGTTATTTGAGATTTCAGGGTGTTAAAAGCTGTTTTTTAGGGTTTGTAGTGTTTTTTTAGATTTTATGATATTTTGGGTTTTTACTGGTTTTAAGCAGTTTTAGGTTTTTCGGGGTCGTTTGGTTTTTATGATTTATAGTATATTTAAATCTTTTTATGGTTTTAGAGTTTCTAGGGGGTTCTATGGTTTTTTTGTTCTTAACGTTTTATGGTTTTCATGGTGTTTAGGGTTGTCTAGTGTATTTTAGCGTTTTTAGGATTTTGGGGTTTTTAGGGTTTTATGGTTATTTAGGGGTTTTCTTGGTTTTACACTTTTCGTGGGTTTTTATAATTTTTTGGGGTTTTAGAGTATTTAGGTATTCTTACATACTTTTATGTTTCTTAAGATTTTTTATGGTTCTTTATTAATTTGGGGGGGGGGGTTCTATGGTTCTTTTGGTGGGTTTAGGGGTTCTTATAGATATTTTTTGGTTTGTATAGTTTTTAGGTATTTTTATGGGATTTATGAATTTTTAGGTGTTTCTTATGGGTTTTAGGTGTTATACGGAATTTTTTATTTTTGGGGTTTTAGTGTTTTCATGGGGTTTTTGGGTATTTTAGAGATTTTAATGGGGTTTACAGGGTATTTTTGGGTTTTTAGGTTTTTATATTTTTATGGGTTTTATGGTTTTTAGGGTTTTAGGGTTTTATGTATGTTTAGTGTTTTTAAGGTTTTTAGGATTTTTAGGGGTTATATAATCTTATAGGGTTTTAGGGTTATTAGGTTTTTAGGGTTTTCTTGGGTTTTTATGGTTTTATGGGATTTTAGTGTTTTTGGGTTTTATTGTGATTTTGGGTTCTTAGAGTTTTTATGGTTTTTATGTATTTTGTGGTTTTTAGGGTTTTAAGGGATTTTTAGGTTTTTAGGTTTTTAAGGGGTTTTATAGTATTTTAGGGGAATTTTACGATTTCTCAAGTTTTGATATTTTTAGTGTTTTAGGGTCTTTTAATTTTTTAGGGGTTTTACGGATGTTTTTGTTTAAAATGTTTTAGTGTTTTTTTATTTTTATGTTATTTTATGATTTTTTTGTGTTTTTATTCTTTTTGGGATTTTAATGGCTTTATAGGGCCTTTTATGGTTTTAGAGGGTCATAGGGTTTTATTGTGTTTTTTTGAGGTCAATATGGGTTTCGGTGTTTTAGGATCTTCTAGGGGGTTTTATGTGTTTTAGGGTCTTTTAGGGTGTTTTTATGGGTTTTAGGGTCATTTAGGGGTTTTAGGGTTTTAGGGTTTAATGGTCTTTAAGGGGGGATTTTAGGGGTTTTAGGTCCCTTTATATTTTTTAGGGTTCTATAGGGTATTTATATATTTTAGGGGTTTTAGGGTATTTTATATTATTTTTGGCGTTTTAATGTCTTAGTTTCTTTTAAGTTTTTTTATCGGTTTTGTGGTGCTTTGGGGTTTTTAGTGTTTTATGTCATTTATATATTTTTACAGTCTTTTATGTTTTAGGGGGTTTTAGGGAATATTATGTCCTTTGTGTTGTTTTAACATTTTTGGTTTCTTTTAGGGGTATTAATTTTTAAGGTCTTTTATAGGTTTTTGGGGATTCTAATGTGTTTTGGTTTTTTAATGTGTTTTAAGAATATTTTATCCTGTTTTATGAATTTCTTGTTTTTTGGGGTTTTTTAGGGGTTTAGGGATTTTAGGGTCCTTTAGGGGTTTTAGGTTTTTTAGGGGTTTTTTATTTCATTGTTATTTTTGGATATTTTTATAATTTGTTTAGGCTTTAAAGTGTTTTAAAGGGGTTTAATGTTTTTTTAGGTTTTAATTGTTTTTATTGTTTTTATGTTTTTAGGAATATTTATGGTTTTTTCTTTGAATTTTTTATTGTTTTTAGGGTGTTTATGGTTGTTTCATAGTTCCTTGAAACTTGTGTTCTTGTTTAAGAATCACTATTTTTAGGTGGTTTCCTTTTGATTTATTCATGGAACCGGAATCATCTAACTGTTCTTTATCAAAAAGGGACCTTCTTTCTAAAGGAAGATGTTTGTTAAGTTTGAACTTATGATACTTAAGATCATGCTTTGGTCAAGGGGATGGGAGGTCAGAATCATCACATTCTTTTGGGGGGAATTATGGTATACTATGGGACTCTCTTTATATATTTGACATATTTTCACGAGTCCTTATTAATTTAACAAGTATAACATAGGTTTCCCTTGGAATTTTCAATAAATTATTATCATTTGTAAAATTTTGAATCATTTCTATGTAATAAATGTTTTTCATTATTAGAGACATTTGTATGTATTTGATGTTCTCCATCAATGGTATCCTCTCATATACTATTTAGAGATTCTTTTAATCATCATTATGATGACAGTGGTTTTTAAGCCACTCTGTGGGGCACTCTAGAATTTATTTTTGTAAAGGGAGATGAAGGATTGTTTTGATATTGGGATTGTAACCATAAAATTGGCTACCTATGTATCCTTGTGAAAGGAATTATAACCCTCGTAGTTTGGTACCACTTAATGGGACACACCATACCTTTTAAGGTCACGTGACAAGGACCTAACCATGCAACTTAATGTCACATGTTAAAGACATCTAAGTGAAAGGTGCCTAGTAAAGGTTTGGTGTGGGACTTATGCATAACAGCCCAAGGAACATGGAAATAATACGGGTTTCCTAGTAAGATTAGACTCTGTTGGGAAAATGGACCAAGGAGAACTGGGTTGATTTGAAGTGTCATATTTGAACCTCAGAGAGGCTTTCTATGTATCCCATTTGGATGGGAATCAAAGACCGCATAGTTCAATGAGTTTCATAAGAGAGTATAGTTATTTGAGAGAAATGATTTTGGAATTATTTCCAAAAAATGATTCCTTGGAGATTTGGTGGATTAATTTTGGTTTTATTCCAAAGGAGGATTCTCAAATTTCGGTTATTAGGGTTGGATTATTGAAAAAGATATCTAGTGATCTCGGGCCCTGAGAAGGATTCATACGTATCCCAATTATGGTGGGAATTATAGTTCTTATAGTTTATTTACTATGGGTGTTTGTAAAAATGTTGTAATCATCTGGAATATTTTATCCCACATGATTCATGCTCGGTGTGAGAAACAAGAGGATCTGAAAGATTCCACAAATGCACCCACACTTTTCCTCATCTGTTCGTGGAAGAGGATGCACCTACAACAACAACAACGAATGGGGGTGAGGAAACTGGGGAAGTGGGAGAGGCGACGAACCTTCCCTATTTTTGGTTTCAATTTGACAAGGGTACAATGTAAGGAAGGAGTGAAGGTTAAGGATGTTGATAGAAGAATGACTACAACCTTTTACTTCAAAGGTTAGGCACTTACACCCGGATGGAAACCTTATTGTTTCATGGTAGATGATGGATTCTTCTTAATTTCATGAATGGAAAATCAGGTGTGAACTGTACCTTCTCTACTAGTGACCTGATGTTTTGGGTTCTAGAGAAGATAAGGGGTGGTCAAAACCCAAACCCTAATCCTCAAAAATAGAAACTCCCCAACACTGTTCCTGGGAGAAAGGGAAATGCGACTACGGATAAACAAGCCCAAAAACACTCCGTGAATCCTAAAACCATTGTGAACAAAATGTGGTAAACCCTTGACTACAGATATACAAACCCAAATATGATGCACGCTCATGTGCCTTTTCAAAAGTTTTGATAAGTCGTGATGTGTTGGTGGAGTTTCCAACATAATCCATTTCAAACAAGGGAGGAAATGAAAAAGAATCCATGCCATGAATGGAATTGAATAAGGATTGATGGCTTGTAACTGAATAGAGTATGTGAATCAAAGAGGGGCACCCAATAAAATATTGGAACACATTTATGGGTGTGCAAGTCGTCATGGGTGACTTTATGTTCACTTAAGTGTTGAAAAAACTAGATGTTAATAATTGGCAGCGACTTGACTCAATCCTTCAAGATAATTCACTAAAATTCCTAGAACTAGGGCACTCAAGTTCCTATGATAGGAATAGGTTTCGTGCAAGTGTTTCTAATTCAGGGAAGTTGGGAACCTTAGACACACTAGTGCTAGGGATTAAAAACTCTAAATGGACTTAAGTCCAACGATCCTCCTTCAAAATCATCTCTCTAGGTGTTAAATAGCTACCTTGAATGTTTTGGAAGACTTGGATGAAGCACTATAGAGACCATAGTAGAAATTAGGCCTCAAGGAAATTAGTCCATACAAATGAGGCCCCAATGATCTATTTATATGAAATAATAGGAAACAAGGTGAAAGGAGATTGGCTACACATGTGTCTTGTGCTCCAGATATGTGGCGTGCAAGTACCTTGTTCACCAATGGTGTTTTGAAAAAACTAGGGTTCTGCTTTAAGATAGTAGAAAAAATAATTTCTTTATTCATCTCTGACATTGTGGCGCGCAGGTGTTTGCATGAAAGTTCCTTGGGTTCCTCTTTGATTAATTATCCAAAATAATTTCTCCATACCACGTGGATGCCACCCCTCCTCCCACCCATTCCTTGGATCAGTGAAGGGATGTGGTCCCGACCCTTTGGGCTAGTGCCTTTGATACTGTCACTAACCCCCATGAAAAATATAGAGTCGCACCACAAACTCTTTGATCCCAATTCTGGAAATTTTTTAGGAAAATTAATGGAACACATTTCATGGTGTGTATAATGATTTTTAGGGGTTTTACAGTTTTTAAGGGACTTTATTGTTTTAATGGGGTGTTCCATGTTTTTTTGAGGGGACTAGGTTTTTAGGGTTTTATGGATTTTTATTGTTCTAAGGGAATTAAGGATTTTTGTGGTTTTTTCACTAAAAAATAATTATCTTACTCCAACAAGGGTTTATCTCTTAGTAAATGAGCCTTTTATGTTGGTAACATGTTTTACCCACAGAAATTGTCATGTTGCTAAATTTTTAGTATAAACTCTATTGCTAAATGTTATTTCCATGGATGAAATAGTTTTTTTTTTGGTAATTATAATAACACCAAAATATAATAAATATGTTGGTTAAAATTTTTAGCAAAATATTCATATGAAATATTAATCTAATGATTATATTATTAACAACAATTTTATTTTCTTTAGTAATATTAAAAACAATATTATAAGAAATACCAATAATTAATATCTAGTATTAAAATATTTTTTAAATAAAATATTTTTTGTGGGTATTTTAATATTTGTCACTAAAAAATAACAATATATTTATTATATAATAATTATAAAATTAGATTCTATGAAACTCTAATAACCTCAATATTTATTTGAAAAAACATTTTCAAAGATAATTTAAAAACTTGTTCATCTTAAATATGTTTCTGTCATACATCGAGTGTCACTATCTTGGTTAAAATTGGCGACATGATCCAAGCATCTAAGCAGGTCCCCTTTCTTAATGGTCTCTTTTCATTCACTAGTACTTATGGGTGGAAGAAGAAATCTGTGAGGTTGTTGTTTCTGTCATGGTTCAGCAAGTAGATCTCTTTCTTTACATCTATTCAAGGTCCCTTTTCATGAGCATGTACTTTTGGATAGAAGAAATTGTGTGTGAGATGGATGTCACTTTTTTGGATCACCATTCATTTAAGAAAGTCCCCTTTCATAATCATGTAGATGGACGTGGTTCATCCCCTATCTCACATTAGAAAAAAGAAGACGTGTATAGATAATAAAATAGTAAAACACAAGTTCATTTAAAATAATTAATATAGAAATTTCAAATAGGTTGTATAAATTTACTATAGGGTCACTTACGATTCCTTGAAATCCTAAAAATATTTCACCAATAGTGTTGATTAGTTCAATCTACTATACAGGGGTAGGTACATGTTAAAATTATGTTTTTATAGTATGGTGACAAATGATACATGGGAGGAATAAAATATAAGAATTTTTCTGTCAAATTCTCCTTGGAGATTCCAAATTTTTTGGAATTGACTATAATTGTATCTTGTACATGTGATATGGGATCTATTTAATGTTTTGAAGTGGTCCACCATACACCATGTGTAATGTGACCAACTAAGATAATGACTCTAAGAGAGTTCCAAACAACCACAATCCCCTTTGTCTGCATCATTCAACCTATCTCCACCACCCGGTCCCCTTGGAAAAACCTATAACAAAATCTCAATCACTTAGCCTCTCCAAATGAGTTGAAATAGGGATAAGTTTGGTTTTGTATAATGTTTATTAGAGAAACACTTTGATGAATACATATATTAGAAAATGAATATGAACTGGGAAAAGTGAAATGGTCATACTTATTAAAACAACATACCTAGGAAATGTGAATGAACTTGGAAATGGGATTGAACTGGGAAATTGACAATGGGAATACCTTGGAAATGGTAATGAACTATGGAATTAGAAATGGGATATGGGTATAACTAGGAAATGGAAATGTGCATGAATTTGAAATACCTAAGAATTGGGAATACCTAAGAAATGGGAATGAACTCGGAAATGTGAATGAATTGGGAAATTGAAAATGGGCATAACATGGAAATGGGAATCAAATGGGGAATTGGTAATGGGTAATGGGCATACCTTGGAAATGGAAATGTATATGAATAAGGATATTGGGAAACCTTCTCTTACTAGTAACTAGATATTTGATGTGTGAATTGATTATGTAAACATGGATGAAGTCCTATGTACATGAATATGTTGATAATGGTTCACACATATCACTATCCATTTACAAAAAAAAACTATTTTTGGGTAGAGTCAATTAACCTATAACTGAAAAAAAAATTAGTAACTTCATATACTTTTTTTCACAAATTTTTTAAATGTAAAAGTAGTGAAAAATATAATTGGTCATAGAAGACTCCAACAAGTACATGGTTCAAAATAACCACCATGTGATAGCACAAATATGATAATCTTTCTAGTGGAAACAACAACCATAAGATATTCTAACTAGAGACTAGAACAACCAAAAGATAATCTATCCAATAAACACAGTACGAATATATAACCAATGAAAATAAAACATTCCATAACGCATAATATAAAAATAACCAATGGTAAAAACAATAAAAAAATGACTAGAAGAATCAATTACTATAAAAAATTATTAGTGACCATTTTAATAGAAGATAACCAGTGACCAAAACATAAAATAACAACACACAATATAAAAATAACATGAATTATATCTAACTTGTTACCAAAAACCATTGATAATGACACTAATTTCAATTAATAGTGACTCATAACTCAAAATTTTATAATTTAGTTACACTACATTAAATTATAAAATCTAGTACAGATGCATTCAATTTATAATGACATTACCTATCAATTGATAATGAATACCAATTAAAAATCTGAAAAATCGATTTATTATAATGAAACACCATAGTATTTAAGGATAGAGTTGGAAAGACAAACATGAATAAAGTTATATTTCAAAAGTACCTCCCTATGAAATCAAAAAAAATACACATGGATGAACATAAAGGTGTGGAAGGAAATATGGTAGGAATTGTACAATAGGTGGTTGTAAATATAAAGTTATAAGATTAATATTGACTCCATATTTGATGATGGGGGCCTTCAATACTCTATGAATAGGTAGAAAGGATGGTATAAATTAATAGAAACATATCACTAGAAAATGGAAATAGAAATGGATTATCATATTTACATTTTTTTTATTATATAATTTGAAGCACAAAATAAATACCCAATGAATTAGGTAAATGTTGTAATTGAAGTTCATTTATTCATATATCTAAATCCATGTGGTTAAAAATATTTAAATTACATGATTTAATAGATAAAATTCATTATATATACACTAAATTAAAAATATATTTTCTTTTTCATGTGAGATCTTATGAGATAATTGAAAAACAATTGTATTAAATATATAAATTATTAAAAAATATGGGGAAATTATTTTTTATGACAAAGAAGGGAAAAATCATTTAAAATAAATGAAAAATTGAGTCTCTATTTGAAATATTTCATAACAAAGGACTATAAAAAAATTTAGTTCTATGAACAATTTTGAAAAAAATGTAGTGGTGTTTCTTCTATTTATATTAAAGTAGTAGTAATTACATTTTTATTAAAACTACTATTGTGAGCCATAAAACCCAATATATCAATAAGATGATTTCAATTTTTTTATATAAACATTTAATCTAATAAATTATCATGATTTTAAGATAGGAATTAAAAATAACTACTTGTAGTTGTGAACACTTTTGATAAGATGTTTGGAAGTAGATGTATGAAACTAATTTTTTTCTGAAAAAAATAGAAAAACAATAGAAGAATGTTTATTTTTTATAATAATTTTAAATTTCATTAAGATTTTAGTAACATCTATACATAAATTTTCATAATGTATAGTTAATTTGTTCTTGTGAAATGTTAGTAGAGTCAAATAAGAAATAATAATTGATGTATATATCGGTGGGATAATCTAGGAATCCATCACTAGTGTTAACTTGATACATAATAGAATAAATAAATATTAGAAAATTCCTTATATAATGTTTATACAACTAAATAGATTATACCATTGAACTGAATATGAAGAACATTAATAACCAAATAGATGGACATTATTTAAGTATAACATATACAAGTATGCAATATTTATTGAATAAATCACTTATATTTAAACATTTCATAAAATAGAGTGTAAGTGTTGACAATTAATTTTGTAGAATTCTAGATTATAGTAAAAATTATAGAATATTCCATATATTACATGAAAAAAATAGAATTGAATGATTATTAAGGTGTTTGGTATTGCTGCTAATAAATGAATCATTGATATTGGTGAACAGTTACCACTATAGAATTTCACATGAACTAGTTGCATCACTAAAATAGTTTTTGGCTGTGATTTTCTATTTATGATCTCATTTCGTCAAAAAATCTATACTAGTGTTTTCAAATTATGGTTAAAACTTTGAAAAAAATTATCATATAGAAAATAACAACTTTTAAATAATGTGTAATGTTCAGGCTTGTTGAGAATGATATGTAAATTAAATAGTCTTTAATTGTCTAGAGAAATTTGAATCCACTTAATTATACTTACTCTCTGGGTTTAATTGGATGATATTGATGTAATTGGCCAAAAAAATCATGAAAAATAATTAATTAGTATTAAATGAAAAATTATAGTCATGTAATTATATGCAATGATTATCTATAACTTTTTTGTATGATGGAGAAATAATGAATTGAAATAAATTGTGTTTAAATATATTTTTAATTAGTGGAAATGGTTGATTTCACATAAAATTTTAACCATTATAGTATATTATAACTATAAATCGTTAGAAGTGATAAAATATTGGGAACAAATTTAATAATGTTGAAAGATAAACAAAAAATAGGATAATCAATTTTTCTGAAGTAAGTTATGTTAAATAATTTCTTAAAATTTATATAGAAGTTAATAGTCTATTAAGGAAAGGAGAATATTATATAAATTAGGGAGTTAAAGAAATGGTTGATATCCTAAGAGGTAGTCTCTCTCTAAGAAATTGTGGTTTTTATTCTTCATTTAGTTAGTACACCTATATATATTTTAATATAAAAATAAAAAACCAACACAATCTGTCACATTTTGTGTCACTAATACATAACTATAATCATGGTTCTTGGTTAAGTGTTATTATAGTGATCTTTTAAATATATATTTATAAATACTAAGTAAATAAATCACTAAATTCTAAGAATAATGAATCATGATTGATAAATATATATTTATGCGGGTGATATTACTTTTTTATTCTAATTAATTTATTGGTAATAGGTTATTCAGTGCACATAGCCTTCCATGAAATATTTTAATGGAATAGTTGACACCGACTAAAATTGGGGAAGAGGGAATATTTTTATGAAACTAATTTATAAAATAATAATCATGTTTATGAGTAATTACATTCGATGGTACAATAAGAAATTATAGATAATATAACATGAAATTCAATAAAAGTAACTAAAAATATACCATTAGATGGTTTTTTCTGAGGGAGAGTTTTATATTTTCATAACTTTTTAAAATATTACCATGTATGAATGAATCATAAATAATCATAACCAATAAACCTATAAGACGATTTGTTAATTTCTATTTTTTATCCTAGAAACACATGTCTCACACTGACCAATCAATATTTTGAATATAGATGTAGTAATGAAAATGGTGAAATAAATTATTGTAGTATGACATATGTTAAATCATCAATCCATGAAAATTTATTTTTATCACAAGTTTGTTATAATAAATAAAAATTTGAATTAAAAATAAACTAAAAAAGTAGGGCATCCATATAAAAAATTAGATAAATAATAGTTTGAATGGAATTTGATAATGTCCTAGCTAGTGTAATTTGGTTCAAAACTATAAAATATAAAATTATGAGAATCTAATGAAGGTGTACTTTTCCTGAAACAAATAAATGGAGGATTAATTATATTATAAACCAAAAATCACCAAAACAAATAAACAAATACATAAAACAAATACACAATTACTCTAAATTTCACTAAATCCATGACTTAAATTTAATTTAATCAATGGACTCCAATTATTTCATGGGATTATAACTTTAAGATAATCGTGCATACATAATAAGACTCTCAATCATTGACTCTTACTCATGGATGTGATAATATGCACACATGAATGAGACTAGCTCCATAAACAATATCTAAATCAGTGGAAAATATGAAAAAAAGATATAGGAGGGGGAAAGGGCCTCAACTAACTTGAAACTAGGTTATGGTGGGTGGGTGTTGGTCTGATATTCGAGGAGGATGTGGTCGTGGGTGTGGGCTATGATGAATAACCAAGTCTATGAGTGTAGGTATAGATTTTCTATTATGGGGTGGCAGTGGGAGACCCAGATGTGGGGAGAGTGGAGTTGTGGGGAAAAAATTGATAAGGTAGTATAATCCAAAACAAAATAAAGGACGGGGCTAGTCAGCATAAACTTAGAGGAGAGTGTGGTTGGGGGTGCAGGAGAAGAATATGAACTATGTATTTGAGTGTAGGAAAATATTAGGGGGGGGGACTAAGCTATGGGGAGAGGGGAGGTGTGAGGAAAATAGGTTGATGGGGAAGGAAATTATTCTATTACTTTTGCCAATTGGTTATAATGAATACAAGGCTTAATTATTATATTTTTTCTATAGTTTTTTTAATATTTTTACTATTCTATTTATTTGAATTATTTTACAAATTCTGGTTGGATAATATATTTCATCCCAAATTAAATGTATATAAAATATAATTTTATTTTTATTTCAAAAATAATATATATTGGATAAAATTTCAATTTATCCCTAATGTTCTAAATATTGTTTTTATAATAATATTATTTTATTTGATTAATTTCAAAATTTCCATATACGCAATTTTATTTTTTATAGTAATAATATTTTTTAAAATAAATCGTTAACTAAAACTAGCAACATTTTTTGTAGTTAAATTACTTTTTTTATTGAATAAATAATAGATAATATTTTATCTGTTGAAGATAATTGCTAGTAATAAAGTTTTATAATAAAATAATTATTTTTTGGTAAAAAGATTTCAGAATTAATATGATTAAGTTACAAATATAATTATTTTTATTGGTTCAATTGTTTATTAAATAATTAATAACTACATATATATATGATGGTAAAAATAAATGTTGGTATTTAAATTTTATACCACCAAAACAAAATATCCATTGGAAAGGCTCATTTTTACCAACCAATAAATTATATTTCACTGAATTTTTTCTAGTACAAATCACTATCTTATAGTGTTTTAGGATTTTATGTACTTTTAGGGTTTTATGGATTTTTAGGGTTTATAGGTTTTTAGTATTTTTAGTTTTTATCATTTTTAGGGATTAAATAGGGTTTTTAGGGTTTTTAGTGGTCTTAATATTATTTGGGTTTTTATGATTTTTATGGTTTTGAGGGATTTCAGGGGTTTTAAGGATTTTTAAGGGATTTAGGAATGTTTTTAGGGGTTTTATTATTTTATAGTTTATATAGAAGGTTATTTTAGTTTTTAGTAACTTTTATGGGGTTTTGGGATTTTCATAGGGTTTAGGGTTTTAAGGTTTTAAGGGTTTTTTGGATTTATTTAGGTTTTAGGATTTTCATTATTTCTAGATATCTTTTGGGTTTTGTGGGTATTATGATTTTAGAGGTTTTTATGGGGTTTTATTGTTTTAGAGGGAGAGTTACTTAGGTGTTATAGGATTTTTATGGAGTTTTAGGGTTTTAGGGATTTTTTGGGGCTGTAGGATATTAAGATGCGAGGAGAATGTAGGTAAATGGAAAATTTGTTGATGGGGCATGATTTTTTTCTACTCCTCTTTTTGGATCGAGTATCATAAATACAAGGTTAAATTTTATATTTTTATTTATATTATTTAAACTTTTTTTCCTATTCTATTAAATAGAATTATTTTACAAATTCAAGTCAGATAATATATTTCATCCGAAATGAAATGTATTTAAAAAATAATTATGTTTTTATTTCAAATATAATATATAGTAGAAAGATTTTTTTTTTCAAATATTCTTAATATTTTCTAGTTAATAATAACCTAATTTTCATTGATTAACTTATATATTTTCATATATTCATTTTTATTTTTTCTAATAAAGATATATTTTTTTAGTAAAACATTAACTAAACAAAGTAATAATTTTTTTGTAGTTCAATAACATGTTTGTATAGAATAAATAATAGATAAAAATTTATATAATGGAGAAAAATGTTTGTAATATTTATTAATAATAAAATACTGATTTTTTGTAAGGAAATTGTTGGTATTAATATGATAAAGTTACACATTTAATTGTTTGTATCGTGTTTTTTGGTACTAAACAATTAATAACAATGGATATATATGATGGTAAAAATAAATGTTGGTATTTAAATTTAATACCAACAAAAACTAATATCCATTGGAAAAACTCATTTTTAGCAACATATATATTTTCTATCACTGAATTTTTATTTTTATATGTCACTGTTTTTGTGGTGTTTCGGGATTTATGGGTGTTTAAGGTTTTTATGGTGTTTTAAGGGGTTATAGGGGTTTTTATAAATTTTATTATTTTACGGGTTTTAGGGATTTTAATTGGGATGTTAGGGTTTTATGGGGTTTTTTGGTTTTTTTGGTATTTATGGTATATAGGGTTTTATGTGTTATAAGGCTTTTTAGGATTGTTTTTGGGGGGTTTTGAGGCCTTAAGAGCTTATTTAGAGGTTTAATGGGGATTTAGGGATTCTTTTTGTGTTTTTATAGGTTTTAGGGTTTTAACGAGTCTTAGGGTTTAGCATTTTTTTTGTTTTTAGTGCTATAAGGGTTTTAATGCCTTTTATGGATTTAGGTTGTTTTATGGTTTTTATGGTTTTTATGGTTTTTAGGGTTTTAATGGGGTTTTAGGGTTCTTAGGGGTTTTAATATTTTAAGGTTATTATATGGTTTTGTATGATTTTAAGGATATTTTTGTGGTTATTATGTTCTTTTAGGGGTTTTTAACATATTTAATGTGGTTTTAGGATTTTCTTACGGTTTTGGGTTTTTAAGGGTTATTGGGATTTATGGATATATATGGTTTTAGGGGTTTTAGTGTTTTTAGAGGTTTTTTTGGGTTTTTAGGGGGTTTTAGGGTTTTTAGGGGTTTTATGAGTTTTTAGTGTTCTTGGGGGGGGGGTGTAAGAGGTAATTAGGTGTTTTAGGGTTTTTATGGAGCTGTAGGGGTGTTAGGGAATTTTTTGGGTTCTTTGGGGATTTTAGTGGGTTTTAGGGTTTTATTATTTTGGGAGATTTAGGGGTTCTAGTAGAGTTTTATGTTTTTATTATTTTATGGTGTTTTAGTGTTTTCTTGGGGTTTTAAACGTATTTTGTGTTTCTAAGAGTTTTAATATTATTTATAATATTATGGTTTTTATTTTTTTGAGGGTTTAAAGGATTTTATGGTTTTCATAATTTTTTGGGATATTAGTGTTTATGGGTTCTTGGGGTTTTTAGAGTTTTATAGGTTTTTATATTTTAACTGTTCTTAATGATTTTTGGGTTTTATTAGTTTTTTTTGGTTTTATGTTTTTAGGGTGTTTAATGGGTTTAATAGTTTTAAGGTATTTTATAGTTTTTAGGGGTTTTTCGGTATATTAGTATTTTTAGGGGTTTTAGTGGCCTTTACGGTTTTTTGATATGATAGTTTTTTTCAAATTTTTTATTTATATATTGTTTTTAGGGGTTTTTTGTCTTAGGATTTTAGGGAGTGTGAGGGGTTATATTTTATATGGTTTTTCTTTTGTTTTTTTGGTGTTTAAGGGTCATGTTTTTTAGGAATTCTTATGATTTTTAGTAATTTTGAAGCCTTTTTAGGGGTTTTTTGGAGTTTTTGGTTTTTGTGGTGTTTGAAGGATTTTGAGGGTTTTTTTAGACATTTAGGGGTTTCTAGGTTATTAATAGTATTGGGGGGGGGGGGGGGGTTAAATGAAACATTATGAGTTTTATCGTTTTTATGATTTATAAGGATTTTATGATTTTTAGGATTTTTTGGGGTTTTAGGGGTTTTTATGTTTTTTGGGTTCCTTATGGTTTTAGGTTATTTTGGGATTTTTGGTTTTTTTGGGGATTTTAGGGTTTATTAGGGTTTTAGGGTTTTTAAAAAAAAATTAGGTTTTTTTAGAGGTTTTAAGTGTTTTTTGGGTTTTTTGATTTTTAATGATTTTTTATAAGTAGTAGGGGTTTATATTTATTAAGGTTCTTTAAGGTTTTAGGGGTTTTTTTGGTTTTTTGTGATTTTCTGGAAGTTTGATAGTTTTTTGGATATTTTAGGGTTTTTATGGTGTTAAGGATATTAAGGGGTTTTATGAACTTTTAGGTTCTTTAGGGTTTTAGGACCTTTTGGGGGGTTTATGGTGTTTAGGGTATTTATTGTTTTTAGGGATTTAGTGTCTTTTAGGTGGGTTTATGGGTTTTAGGTTTTTCATGTTGCTTATGTTTTTTGGGGTTTTAGTTATTTTTTGGGGGTTATATTTTTTTAATTTTTATAGTTTTTACGGATTTTTTTTTATTTTTAGTGTTTTGGGCTTTTAAGAGTTGGGGGGTTAAGGGTCTTTAAGGATCATTTAGTGTCTAGGGTTTTTAGAAATTTTATGGATTTTTAGATTCATATGGGTTGTAGGGTCTTTATGTATATTTTGGAATGTTTATGGGTTCTCGGGGATTTTTGGTTGTTTATGGTCTTCAATGGGTTTTTGGTTTTTTTGGGTTTTAGGGTTTTTAGTGTTTTAAGGGTTTCTAGTGGTTTTAGTTTTTTTGTGATTTGTTATGTTTTAAAAAGTTTTTTGTGGGTTTTAGTGGGTTTTCTGGTCTTAAATTTTCCTAGTGTTTTTAGGGGTTGTAGTGTTTTTTTGGTTTTATAGGATTCTAGGGGTTTTAATGGGTTTTAAGATTTTAGGGATTTTAAGTAGTTTTGGGTATTATTAGAGGTTTAGGGTTTTTAGTTTCTTTTATGGAGTTTTAGTAGATTATGGATTTTAAGGTTTTTTTGGGTTTTAGGGTTTTCAGTTTACTTTTATGGTTTTTATTGAGGTTAGGGGTTTTAATGCCTTTTAGGGTATTTTTATGTTTTTACGTAATTTAGGTTTTTAGTTGTTTTTTGGTATTTATTAGTTTGTAGGAATATTTTATGGTGTTTTAGGGTTTTAGGGTTATTTTAGAGCTTTACATTACATTTGGAGAGTTTTTAATGTGTTAATGGTTTTTTAGGTTTTCTGGTATTATTTCCTATTAGGATTTTTAGGCATTTTAGGATTTTTATGGTTTTTATGGTTTTAGGGGTTTTAGTGATTTTAAAGGTTTTAAGTGTCTTTTCTGGTTACTAGTTGTTTTAGATTCTTTTAGTTTTATAGGGATCTTAGGGTTTGTTTTGGGGTTTTACATAATTTTTTTGTTCTTTTGATTTTTTATTGTATTTATAGTTTTTAGTGTCTTTAGAGTTTTTATGGGTTCAGGTTTTCATGGGGTTTTGATGTTTTGAGGAATTTTTAGGGGGTTTTATGTTTTTTAGGGTTAATAGGGTATGGTTGTTTTAGCATTTTTAGTTTTTTTTATAGTTTTTATCATTTTAATGGGGTTTTGGGGTTTTGGGGAGTTTCATGGGGTATTTGAGTTTTTAGGGTTTTTAGGTTTTTTAGGGTTTTATGGGTTTTAAGGGGTTTTGGGTTATTTGGTGTTTTAGGGTTTTTAATGTTTTCATAGGTTTTGGTATATAGGATTTTTAGGTATTTTTAGGTTAGGAGGGGGGATAGTTTTTTTGGGTATTATGATTTTTGGGGATTTACAGATTTTAGGGGGTTTTCAGGGTTTTTTGGTTTCTAGGTGGTTTAAAATATGTGTATGGATTTACGGGGTTTTTAAGTTTTTTATAGACTCAATGGGTTTTTAGGGTTTTTAGTTTGTTTTTTTATGTTTTTTGGTTTGTAATTGTTTTTCAAGGTATTTAGGTATTCTAGTTTTTAAATAATATTAGTGTTTCTAAGGGTTTTAGGGGTTTTAATGGATTTTTAGGGGGTCTATATTTTTTATTTTTTTGTGTATTCATATTTTTAAAATGGTTTTTTGGGACTTTTAGTGGTTCTTTCAGATTATTGATGTTTGGGGGGGTTTGGGGGGTTTAAGGGATATTTTGGGTTTTCTTGGGTCATTTTGTGTTTTTATGGGTTTCATAGCCTTTTAATGTTTTAGGGGGATTTAGTATTTTAATGGGTTTTATGGTTTTTAGTGTATTTTAGGGGTTTTAGGGTATTTTAGGGGGTTTTAGTATCCTTTAGAGTTTCTTTTACGATTTTTGGGACCTTTAATGATTTTATAAGTTACTAGGGTCCTTCAGGGTTTAGTGAAATTTTTTTTCTTTTTAATGATTTTTGTGTATTTTGGGGACTTTAGGGAGTTTATGGGGTTTAATGGTTTTTATTGTTTTATAATTTTTTAGAGTTTTTAGTGTCTTCAAGGTATTTAGATTTATTATGTTATTTTAGGGTGTTTTAGAGTTTTTTTGGCCCTTTAGGAGTTCAGGGATTTGTTAGGTTACTTTAGGGTATTGAGGGGATTTTTTTGGGGTTAAAAAGTTTTTAGGGTTTTATCAGTATTTAGGGTATGTAGAGGTTTTGTTGTTATAGTGTTCTTAAGATTTTTTATAGTTTTTAGTGTTTTTAGTTTTCTTTGGATTTTTGAGGTTTTACGGTTTTTTATGGGTATTATAGTGTTTTTGGTTTTTATTAGGTTTTTAAGGTTGTATGTTTTTATGGTTTAGGTTCATTTAGTGGGGTTTAAGGTTTTCATGGGTTTTTTGGCGCTTTTGGGGTTCTAGGGTCTTTTTGTGTTTTAATTGGTTTTTTGGGTCATTAGGTATTTTTAGAGATGTTAAGGTATTTTAGGGTAATTTTTTGGTAATTAGGGTCGTTTGATGGTTTTAGGGTCTTTAGGGTCATTTGAGGTTTTTAGGGTAGTATTAGGGGTTTTATGGTTTTTAGGGATTTTATGTTGTTTTAGGATTTGTTTTTATGTTTTTATTGTATTTTAGGGATTTGGGGTTTTTAGGCTCCTTTTGTTGTTTTTAGGGATTTGGGGGGTTTTTAAATTTTATTGTGTGTTTTGTATTTTCAGGGTTTTCTTGACTTCTTCAGGGTTTTTAGGGTTTTTAGGGTCATTTAGGGATTTTGGGGTTTAAATTGTCCTTTAGGGTTTTAAGGTGTTTTCAAGTATTTTAGTGTTCTTAGTGTTTTCAAGGAATATTATTGTGTTCAGGCATTTAGAGTATTTTAGTTGTTCTAGGGTATTTAATGTTATGTTGAAGTTTTCTAAGTGTTTTATGGTTTCTTTTAGAGTTATCATAGTGGTTTATAGTGTTTAGGGTTTAAAGATATTTTAGGGATGTTAATGTTTTTAGGGGTTTTATGGGTGTTTTCTAGTTGTTTTCAGAGTTTTATTAGGGTTTTGGGGTTTTTAAGGTTTTCAGTTTGTAAGGATTTTAAGATTTTTTAGGGTTTTATGTACTTTTAATGCATTTAGTATTTTAGTATCCTTTAGGTGTTTTACATTTTATGGGGTTTATTGTATTTTTTGTGGTTTTGGGGTTTTATGGTTTTTAATGTGTTTTATGGTTTTTTATAATTTTTAGGGGGTTTTTATATATGTATGGGTTTTTATGGTTTTAGTATTTTTATGTTTCCTAAAAGTTTATGATATTTAAGGGTTTCTTAGAGTTTTTTGGGGTTTTATTTTTTTTGGATTTTTAGGGTTTCTTTGGTTTTTAATTTTTTTGGGTTTTAGGGTTTAAGGGGGTTTTAGTTTTTTAATGTTATTAGTGATTTTTAGGGTTTTATGGGTTTAGGTTTTTTTAGGGTTTTTAGTGGTTTTAGTGGTTTATGGCCTTTAATGGTTTTTAGGATTTTTTAGATTTTTGAGGTTTTTGGGTTTTTGGGTTTTATGGGGTTTCTATACATTTTAGGGGTTTTCATGGGTTTTTAGGGTTTTAGGGGTATTATGGTTTCTAGAACTATTTTATCAAGTTTTAGGGGTGTATTGGTTTTTATGGGGTTTTAGGGTTTCTTGGGGTTTAGGGTTTTTAGGGGTTTAAGAAGTTTTTAGGGGTTTTTACTTTGATGAAGGGTTTTAGGGGCCTTTGGGGGTTTTTAGGGCTTTATGATGGTTTGGGAGTTTATAGGTTTAAAAGATATTTTAGGGTTTACAGATTCTTTTTTTGGGTTTTAGATATATTTAAGGGTTTTATGGTTTTTACGGATATTAGTGTTTTTTGGGGTTTTAATGGGTTTTAGTTTTTTTTTGGTTTTTTCGTGATTTAAGGGGGTTTTGGGGTTTGTAATGGTTTTATGGGTTTTGGGGTTTTAAAGGTTTTGGGGTTTTATGGTTTTAATGGATTTTTGGGGATTTTTGGGGATTTTAGAGTTTTAGGGTGCTTTAGTTTTTGTATAGTTTTTAGGATTTTTTATGGTTTTCATATTGTTTTCCCATTTTTTATATTTCCAGGGGTTTTATGTGTATTTAAAGATTTTTTTTGGTTTTAGGGGTTTTAATGGTTTTAGGGATTTTTTTATTGTTTATATATCGTTAATTGTTTTAGAGGATTTAGTGTTTTTATGGGTTATAGGGGCCTCTTTGTGTTCTTCATGTCCTTTTAGGGGTTTTATAATTTTTTGTGGGTTTTTAGTGGTTTTTAGTTGTTTTAAGGTTTTTAGGGTTTTTTAGGTTTTAAATTGGTTTTCGGGTTTTTAGGGTGTTGAGAATTATTTAGGATTGTTTTGGTGTTTTCACATTTAATTATGGTTTTTATTTTTTTATGGTTTTTAGGACATTTTAGAGAGTTTTATGGTTTTTAGTGTTTTTAGGTTTTTTACGGTTTTGTTAGGGTTTCAAAGGGTTTTTAGTGTTGTTATGTTTTTACGTTTTTTACGATTTTGGGGTGTTTATGGGTTTTAGTTTCATTTAGGGGATTGATAAGGGTTGTAAGGGTTTTAATATCTTTATGGGATTTCATGGATTTTAGGGTCTTCTATGGGTTTTAGGTTCTATTAGGGGGGTTTATGGTTTTTATAGGTTTTAGTGTTCTTAGGGGACTATGGGTTTCAAGAGAATATAGAATTTTTAGGGGGGTTTAGGGTTTTTTGGGAGTTTACGGTTTTTAGTGGTTTTAAGAGTTTTAAGTGTTTTAGAATTTTTAGGGATATTATGGTTTCCATGGTTTTCATTTTTGGGGGGTTTTTATGATATTTCGAATGGGGGTTAAAAAATTTAGGATTTTGAGGGCTTTTAGGGGTTTTAAGATTTTTAGGGGCAAGGAAGGTGTGAGAGAAGGCTATCCCTAGCCCCCCAAATTCATTAGAAAGAAAGGCACAAGAGACAAGGGAGGTGATTTTAGGGGTTCTAGGAGTTTTTAAGGGGATTTAGGCAATTTAAAGGTGATTAAGGCTTTTTAGGAGTTTTAGGGTTTTTAGGGGGTTCATGGTTTTAGGATATTTTTAGGATTATTAGCATTTTTAAGTTTCCAATTGGTTTTAGGGTTGTTTGGAGTACTTGGGATTTTAGAATATTTAAGGGTTTTTAGGATCATTTCATGTTTCATGGGTTTTTATAGTCTTTTGGTGTTTTCATGATTTTGAAGAGTTTTGGAGTTTCTAATAGTTTTAGGGGTTTTTATGGATTTTTAGAGTTTTTATGTTTTTTAAGGTCTTATCCATTTCAGTGTATTTTAGGGTTTTTTATTGTTTTTTATCCTTTTTTGTTATTAAGGGTTTTCATTATTTTTAGATTTATTTTAAAAATTATATGCTTTTGGTGTTATCATTGTTTTTAGGGTTCTTTTAGTGTTCTTTTATTCGTTTTAGGGGTTTTAATGTTTCATAGGGTATTTAGGGTTTTTTTGGGGATTTTCAGGTTTGGTTGGGGTTTTGGTGTTTTTAGGGGTCTTTAGGAATCGTATGTGGTTCTTATTGTTTTTGGGGTGTTATCAGTTTTTACAATTTTTGAGGGGTTTTAAAGGGTTTAGGGTTTTTAGGTTTTTTGTTTTTTGCAAGTGTTTCATAAGTTTTTTGATTTTTATATGAATTTTCTACACTTTTTAGGGGTTTTGTGTTGTTTTGGGAGTTTACACTTTTTAGTGTTTTTAGGTTTTTAAGGGGTTTTCTGCTTTTTATAGATTTTACATGTTTTAGTGTTATTAGGTTTTTCATGGGTTTTCTGGGTTTTTATTGCAATTTTTGGTATTTTAGGGTTCTTTGAGATTTTTTGTTTTTTAGGGATTATAGAGATTTATGGTTTTTAGAGTTTTTTATTGTTTGTGGTTATTATTGTGGTTTTAAGATTTTTATGGGGTTTAAATAATATTTTTAGGAGGGGTGGGTTGGATTTTTATGTTTTTTTAGTTTTTATGGTTTTTTGTGATTTTTTAGGGGGTATTAATTTTTTTTGTGTTTTTGGGTTTCTTAGGTGTTTTTTGTTTTAGTATTTTTTGGGGTTTTGCTTTTTGAGTGTTTTTATTGTTTTATGGGTTTTTGGGTTTTTGGGGTGTTGTCGAGGTTTAAAGTTTTTTTATTTTTTAATCTTTTAGTGTTTTTTAAGTACACTTCGTGGTTTTAGAGTTTTTAGCGTCTTATGTGATTTGTGGGGTTTTAATGTGTTTTAGAGTTATCCTGGGGTTTTAGGGATTTTATTGTTTTTAGGGGTTTTAGTATTTTCATTGTTTTTAGGGTTCTTTAGTGTTTTTTGGTTTTATGAATTTTAGGGATTTATTTTATTTTTATAGGTTTAGGGTTTTTAGGATTTTTAGGGGTTTTAGGGTTTGGGGGGTTTACAGACTTTTTTGGTTTTTAGTGTTTTTGGGGTTTTAAGGTATTTTAATGGTTTCTAGGGGTTTGGGGACTTTTAGGAATTTTATTGGTTTTGGGGGGTTTTTAAATTCATTTTAGGTGTTTAGGGTATTTATGGTATTTTAGGGTTTAGTTGGATTTTTATGCTCTTTTAGGGTTTTTAGGTTTTTAGGGTCATTTTGGGTTTTTATAGTTTTTAGGGCTTTATGGTCCTTTTGTGGGTATCAGGGTTTGTCGGGTCCTTTATGGGGTTTTAATGTTTTATGGTCCTTTAGTAGGTTTAGTGGAATTTAGAGTAATATGGTTTTAGGGTCATTCAGGTTTTATTAATGTTTTCATTTTCATTTATGGTTTTCAAAAAAATTATGGAATTTTATGAGTTTTAAGGGTTTTAGGGTCTTTTGGGGTTTTAGTGATTTTAGGGTAATTTTGGATTTTTTTGGTTCTTATAGTGTCATATATGGTTTTCTGGATTTTTGTGCCTTATAAAAGATTTTAGTAAATTTTAGTTTTTTAGGGGTTTTAATTGTTTTTGGTATTTTATGATTTTGTTGGCATTTTAGGGGTTTTGAGGTTTTTTGGGATTTTTTATATTTTTTTGTGTTTTTTGGGGATTTAGGGTTTTTAAATTCATTTAGGGGTTTTAGGGTTTTTATGTTAATTTGGATTTCGTGTTATTTTAATTATTTTTTGGGGTTTTAGGGGTTATCAGAGTGTTTAGGTGCTTTAAATTGTTTTTAGTGTCTTCATGGTTTTAAGGGGATTTCAGTTTTTAGTGATTTTATGGATTTTTTTTTGTTTTATGGGGGGTGTTGTATTTTTATATTTTTTATAGTTCCTTTCGGTTTTTATGTTTTTTATGGATTTAAAGGGGTTTTTAAGAGTTTTAGGGGGATTTTAGGGTTTTCATGGGTTTAAGTGTTGTTAGGTGTTTTAGGATCAAATTGATGTAGGGCCTTTTATGTTTTTTACGATTTTTGGAAATCTATGGTCTTTGACGGTCTTTTAAGATTTTTAGGTTCTTTCATGGCTTTTAGGGGCTTTAGGGTCTTTTTTGAATTTTCAGTGTTTTATGGTTTTGGGGGGTATTTTGGGTATTTTGGTTTTTGAGTGTCGTAATGGGATTGCATATATTTTTATGTTTTTAGGGGGGTTTGTTTTTCCGTTTTAGGGATTTTAGGGTGTTTTTTATTTTTTCAGGGTTTTAGGTTATTAGGGTTTTTTGGGTTTTTCAAGGATTTCTAGGGGTTTTCAAGGATTTTGAGGGGTTTGGGGGATTTTTTGGTGTTCTATGATATTTATTATTTTTAGGTGTTTGGGGGTTTTAGGGTTTTAAATGTTTCTAGTAGTTTTAGTGGTATTTAGATATCTTTGGATTTTTTTAGATTTTGTAATGATTTTTGGGGTTTTAGGTATTTTTGGGTTTTTATAGTTTAGTGTTTTTAGAAGTTTTTATGGGTTTTAAGGGTTGTTGACACTATGAAAAGTGTTCCCTGAACTTTTTTGTAGAATTCATGATGTTTTCCTCACATAGACAACAAATTTTGAGTTTGAGTTGAAAGGAATATCTATGATGGAAGGAGAAGAATGGATTTTTATGTGCCGAAAGATTTGTCACACATCGAGGGATGGAGACTCCTAAAAAATGATTCCCAATACAATGGAATAGTGGTGACAACTAACCCCTAAGAGTAGGGATTAGAATATGAGTGGTAAGTGGGGTTGTATGTGTCACGAAAAAAAATGTTGTAGACCCAACCCAAAAATTTCACTGTGTGAATCTCCTTCTTTTATTGTAGTTACTGATGGCATCAAAGGGAATGAACCAAAGGGTAGGGCATACAGTCTGATAGTGATCCCAAGAAGGGATGTGGTGGTGCAGCCCCCATGGTATGAAACAGTGTGTTCACCCAGGTATTCCAATGTACACCATCCCTATATGCTAAGATGTTGGTGCAGGCCCTACATGCATAGCTCAGAAGGCTCAACAACCCCCGGGAAAGGCACCTGTTCCCACCTAGCATGCACATTAGAAGGCTCATGCGGCCCACCTATGTAGAAATGGAAGCATGTATTCACTTGCATGGGGTACCTACACCAAGCATAAATGTCATGGACCGGTGCAATGTAACTCTATTGACCAGGTCCTTCTATTATCCTATAAATAGGACCCAACATCTCCTCATTTTCACAATGATTTTTTTGAATAAACCTCGATCCTCATCTCAACCTAGTACTTCACTGAGGCATTCATAAGATATTTATGTAGATCCCTAAAACATAATATAAGAGGGAATAATGTTGAATAATGTAAATAAAATACTTCTTGGGTATGAAATCCAAGACACCTGTATACGGAACCCTTTCCACCTAGTTAGGATGTGATAAGAGAGAATTTCCTTTCCTTTACCAGGGACTTCTGTGAGATACACCTGAAAAATTCATATGGAAACCATTGAATACTTGATAATTCCTCTCCCAAGTGTAGTTTCCCTGGTGTTTCATCTCCAAAAATACCTTCAGATCTTGCAAGCCTACCTACACAAAGTCATTATTGTCCAAATTGGCCTACCCTGCACAATACCCCCTTAGCTCACCTATCCTCTACCCTATGTGAGCCACCTCTAAATCCCTATTTCAAGTAACCAATGTTAGTGACCATCCCCATTTGGCCCCCTCATCTGAGATGGATGAAAATGAATCCACCATTAAAGCCTCAAGACTTACAATATCATGGTAAAGGAACACAAACATGTATACCATTTGGATATGAATTCCTTAAGTCAGAGGTGTCTAGAACATGTCCAACCTAATATCTAGGGTTCTTAGAGTGGATTCAGGCATTCATCTCTTCAGTCATGAAGATGTATACCCTAGGGGCAGTGTTAGGTAACTCCCAATCATGGATTCTACGGTTATGACCATTCCTTCCATATTCATCTCTTATAATAGGGTCTTATTATTCTAGTTGGGAGGGAGAGGATCACACATTCCTTTCCCTTTGAGGATTATTAATTTATCATCATCTTTTCCCCAGGAACCAATTTTAGGGAATTCATCCTGTAGTAAGCACAATTCCATTCTTTCAGGACCACTCATGCTTCATTCCTTCATGCATCTCCATACCTAAGGGTTGTATCCATATGGGTAGTCATATGTGACTATCCTAGATTCCAAAGAAAATATGGTATATGGTCAATTCAAATAACTTTCTCTCATTATTTGTTTCAAAGGTACAATGACTAGAGTTAGGTTCTAGAGTTTGATTGCATTCCCTCTCCCTTTGTGTTTTAGACTCTTCCATCAACAGACATAGACGATTGTGTGGTTTCTAGGATCTTCCACTTCCTCTGGTTTATCACACCGAGCATGACTCACATGTGCTTAGAGATTGTAAATGGTCTTGAAATCCAAAATATCCTATAAATTAGGGAATCATTCCATGTGTAATCCCCAACCAATCCATGGGCCTTCTACTTGGTAGATGCTCCAACTATGTCACTGCAAAATGTATGTGTATCCTTATATATGATTTATTCCTTGAAAAAACTAATCAATCCTATCAAGGAGATAAATTCCCTATGATACAAACCATCATATCACCTACATAGGTGTGGGTCCTCATAACCAAACTATGCGGGCTTTGATTCCTACTCAAATGAGATACGTAGGAAGCCTCCCTAATGTCCAAACCTGACACCCCAAATCATCCCTATTCTCATTAAGACAAATTATCAGCAGTTACTTATCCAACATTAGGTACATACCCCATATATATTCCATGGGGTGCTTCGGTATATTTCCCACTCTAAACTTTGGATAAGCATCTTTGACCTAGATATCATTGTCATGTGACATTAAACTGCATGGTCTGATTCATATAACAGGACCTTAAAAGGTATGATGTGTCCCATTTAGTGGAAATTAACTACGTTTCTTATGATTCCTTTCAAGAGGATATGTAGGAATCCTATTCCTGGGACTGATCCCAGCATCAAAATAACATCCATTTACCTAGATGACGATACACTCCAAAGTAACCCATTATGTGGCTCAAAACAGAGATCATAATAATTAAAAACAAAATAGTCTCTAATCAGAACATAAGATGGTAATATTTATGGAGAACCTTAGATACATATAAATATATCCTTCTATTATGAACCTCAAATCCATAAAGATGATTATATGTTCCATAAAATCTAATAATTTATTGTTAATCCAAGAGTGACACACATAATAATTTTGAATTAATATAGGATTCATGAATATATATTGAATCTATAAGAGAGTCCTAGAGTAGGAAACAATTCCCCCCATAAGGGTGTGACAATCTTGACCTCCCATCCTATTGAAAAATATGAGTCCCCAATAATTGTTGTACCAATCCTCAAAAACAGCTGACCATTGGAATGAAAGTTCAAATAAAGAAACCATTTGGTGTTTTTGGATCCATGAACAAAACCCATTAGAGTTCCTCTGAAAAATAGTGATCCCAACATGAGTGATTGTACGAAACTCAAGCACCTAAAATCAATCTTCAGGTGTGTGAAATTTTCATTAGAAACAAAATGGTGAACTTGATGTGAATCCTTAACCAAAATGATGGTGTAACCAGCTTGTGAGGCCCCTATCTCTCTTAAATTTAACAATTTCTAAACAAGACAATCAATCATGAATGTCTTTGTTTAATGAGATACTACTTTACTAAGGTTTTAATATATTTTTTTCAATTATATTTCATGAACTTTAAAAAATTCTACCCTTCAATACATATGGCATCACACAAAATCTCATAGATATATGCCCCATATACCATTCATGATGGGTCCTCAACTAAGCAGAGGATGTTTTCACCAACCCATCATCTTCAATGTTGGGTATCAATTACACAATTATCGTAATATCATCATAAAGATACCATTCGAACCCTAGAGGCTTCCTAGAAGACCCTCCAGATTTCAAATCCCTACCATTAATCCACCCAGAGAGGTCCAGTGGTCCAGAAGTAGACAACGCCAATCATCGTATCCATCTATTTCGGGAGATTATCCCTAGAATTCAATAACCTATTCCTCCATTAACTTAGGGTGGTGGATCAAAATGCCACAGATGGCCCTATCTAAGATACACATGGGTCCTTTTATAGGGATGTTTTAATAAGTCTCCACCACCAATGTCATATGACATTGTTCCCTCAACAAGATGAGGATGAAATCCTTGGTTGTCCAGCCTAGGTCACTAAGACCCAAGCACGCAAGACAACCCACCATGGATTGAAACCATTCAATTGGGGGTAAGACAACACCTCTTCCACCTATGTGGAGTCCCTCTAATCACACTTGGAGGAAAACAATGAGTTGGAACACACACCTAATCCCACGAATGAAGCCTACTAGTAGACTTCTCTAGAAGCTTCTAGATATATACTCCAACCAAATATGGTGGTAGACAATAAAGAGGTAAAAACTCCCATCTATGCCTCGAGTGTCCACCACCCAAATTCAAATGCAACATTTGAGAAGGAAAAAACACCTTCTCACATAAATCAATCTTAAAATAATCCTAGGATGGTAGAGTACAAGGAATCTCATCATTTAGATTCTTAGGGAAAATGTGATCAGGTGTACAAACCTTCCTACAAACATCAATACTTCTAGAAGTCTCATTTGGCAGCATCTAGGGAAGTCAATCAAAAACTCTAAAAAAAGTTGTAGAATTAAATACTTTCTTCATACTTAATTACTATCAATATCCATTAATTCAAAATAGAGGATAGGATCAGGCAAAAACCCCTTCTACAGACCCAGATTCGGAATATATCCATATCCCAATTACTAAACTCACAAATAATATCATAAAACTGGTGATATAGAGGATGGAAATATATTTTCCAACATCCTAAAGACCTTCCAAGAAATAATAGTAGTGATAATGGTAGTGAAAGGGGAATACACACAACTCCTTCCTAAAAAATGGGATGACCCATCAGAAGGTCTTTCAAGAGCATACACACTCCTATACTCCTATCCAAGATGGAATGGGGAAAACTCCCCTATAATATATGGGCAATTGGATCAAGAACATACACCCATTGAAACATGAGGTAATTGACCTATTCCAATGAAAAATATTTGGTAAGAATAATCCCAAACAAAATTTCTAAAATATTGTTGGAAAATTCCCATAATAACACAGAATATAGTTAAGAAATAATTCATACCTGAAAACCGCTTTCCCAATCAAGTGACCTCAGTTGCTTTCAAGAATTCATACCATGTGAAGCCTCATAAGAGACAACTAAACAATTAATAGCCGGTCAAGGACTCTACTCTACTTAATTCACGAGTTCTTGAAGACCTCATATTATAATCTTTGGAAGATAAATATCCAACTGCCCGAATTTTTATATTATAGGGACTATAGTAGTAATTCCAAATGAGTTCCTATGAAAATTTACCATGAAAGATTTATTCATGTACATAATCTGATCAATCTTGAGAGATTCTCTCCATATGATATTCATGACATCCCTTCATGTGGATAAAATATAAACGAGTAATAAGTTATTCCACTTGCTATTTTCCACCATGGTATTACTACCAATGATGGAATTCACTAAAAACGTTATCTCCATAGTAGTGTTTAAATTTGTCAAAAGGGTCCTCCCTTGGAGATTTAATTGAGTGAAAGACCTACTACCATGAGAAACATTTAAAAATAAGGTCAATAATGTCTGATGCCTTTCCATTAACTAGTGAAATCCATTCTCATCTAGAAGATATCACAAAGAGACGATCATTCTCCAATCCACCCTTGGATCGCCTGCCTTCCTCTATGAAAAAGAAATACCCTACTATTCTTGTTGTTTAATATAAAACTATAGGGACACATCCACTTTTTTTAGATCAGATTGAGAGACCCATTTTGAAAGATGAAGAAGACATGCTGAATATGAAGAAGAATCTAGTTGAATATGATGAACCATTCATGTTAGGAAATTTAAACACTCCTCAATATAGAATTCTTGAGAAAATTTCAAAAGATTGCGTGCATGAAATATGACTAAACATTTGAAACACTCTTCATCGCTTAAGAGTGAATGTATTAATCTACGATGAGTATCAAATTAATGCCAAGTTAATAGAAGGGATTCAATGAAAAATTAACTTGGAAGCCCTTCTAACTAAATGACATCCAAATTGGAAAAACAGTAAGGATCCCTTCAGCACACATTCCTTAGCAAGATAAAAGAATTATGTCAACTAATCAAATATACCACATTTATTCTTAATATCAACTAATGGGGTGAATACAAAGAATTTAATTTTTTCAGACTCCTCAATCAATAAATACCATTGAATATGACATCATATAATTTCATAGCTTGAAGTCAACATCAACAAAAGGAATCTATTCACAACTGATGATATGCTAAACAAAAATAGGCCTTGACCAAATCTCACCATAATTTTTCCAGAAGGGAGTAAGGCATTAAATGATTTTTTCATAATGCATTTGAAAATATCAATAAATCATCCTACATAAGGGACGTTAATCATCAGATAATGAAAATGTTAGATATATTTGGAAGTTATTTAGAATTTTGTGATCTATATGAAAAAAAAGATTCTCCCAGCCTATGTTCAAATAAAAATACATAAAACTCATAGGGTATCCACATTAGTAGTATCAATATTAATTTAGGATCCTCCTACCCCTATAGTATGTAGGAATAGGGGATTTTTTAAACCAAACTTCTAGGTTAGCGAACTAATCTCGAAGAAAATGAAGGGGGATATCCTCATACCTCGAGGATGGGGGATTTGTTAAATTAACAAAATTATTCTCCGTGGAAGTTAGTCTTCTCCCAATTAGGGGGGACGACATAGAACACGTCCTCCCATTTTGTCTCAACCAATGATTTTGTATCTCTATTTGGTATATGCATGACCAAACTTTTTGAAGATTCCCTTCAAATTACCCTCTTTCAAACAGCATCAGGAGAGGCAAAAAAAGGTGGAAAAGGCTTTATAGGGGAGAAAAACATATGTATTCTTTCAATGAGATAGATTAAGTACATGAAAAGTGTTGTACAACATTTAATTTCATTAAAACCTCCCTTGAATATCCTACATAACATGAGACCAATATAGAGGAATATGAGGAGGAAGCCTCAGTTCATAATACAGTAGACACAAAAAAAATAGATGGAGGTGTGCATACCAAAAACTAGATACATTCCCCGAATTTGGTTATTCCATCAACTAATCAATCATTACCTCTTAAAAGAGAATCCAAAAAAGAATCATGTGAATGTTGAGTTGGGCCTCAACTACCTCTTGAAGTGGTTAAACCCATTATAATTGATGAAATATTTTGTTCGAAAGAGGTAGAGATGAATGAATTAAGGAGGATCAATTCATAATTACAATAAGGAATCCTTCCTACCAGATATTCTATACATGAAAATCCTCAAATTTCACTACCAAATGGTGTACCTTAACAAATAGTGGTCATCATGGTAATAAAAATGGAGCTATAGCGTCCGATCAATGTGTGGTACTAAGAACCCACATACATGGATCCCATGATAGTAGATAAGGTGTTCCCTCATTTGGGTGCACCTCCAAAATAGGTCCAAACACATCCTTATAGGCCTACCCCCTATATTCTACCCATGGAAGATACTAGTAGTTCCACTGTAGTTGGCCCTACGTGTTGTTTCCCCTGTTCAAGCTCTTTATAAGCTAGATATTTCTCAATGGATCATCAATAATATGGATTTGTTAATAGTATTATTGGAAGATATGGTGGAACAATTTGTGATTATATAACCAAATAAGAAGCCTTACCCTGAATGGGTTGATCCGACACTTCCATCTCCAAAAATTGGGAACACTACATTTCCAATATTCAATGGTTTTGGGTAACAAAATTAGTAATTGAAACATTTCTTATCCCACTTTGAGCACATAATGGGGACCCCTAAATAGAAATAGGTTGTGAAACACAGTTATTTTGTAAAATCCCTATAGGGGATAACCTTTATATGGTACACCATCTTACTGGCTTGGAAAATTATAGGGTTGTAAGATCTCAGGTAGAATTTTCTCTTCAAATATAGCTCAACACTATAGAATCTGATAGTCCTTTACGAATCAAAATAAAAATAGTGGGAGAATGAGAGGGACTCTGATTTCATCGCTTGGCGGAAAGTTCAGATATACTCTATAATCATACAGACTCCCCAAGAGTATTTTCTATCCATTTGTATATATAACATTTTTTATGAGTAACACACACCACACATCTCTATGAAATACATAGGGGGTTAAAAAATTTCCATGATTTCCAAAATAGTGGAATACTCCATCACACATACCAAGGATAAGCCTTAAGTAATTTCGTTAGCGTAAGAAAGATAATTTAGAAGGAAGAGTTCGTTACTATTAAACTAAATCATTACCATGTACGTACTTTATGGCCCACACCTCATTGTATTATCCCCCATAATAAGCATCAATAAAATTCCCACCTAGTTAGGATGAGAAAAGTGAGAAGAGGTGAAAATAGTTTAAGGATATGAAGAATTAGGTTTATTTGTTCTAAATGGCCATGTCCCCAACTAATTCATCTCGACATTAGAGAACAAATTGATAAAGATTCAAATGTCTATGAAGTGTATCCAGGAATATGATAAAAATCTATTGAAATGTTTCCCCTTACATAAATCATTGGGGAACACCGAATTGGAATATTTTTTTTCAATGAAATTCTCCAAAAAATGGTATAATTTGGGTATGTGGAGCTGGGTAAGCCACATATGCAAGTAGGATTTGTTTATACCACTGGTCTGGAAGAATGTGGTGAATGATAAAAAGTCAATAGAAAGTCTATGTAGAAGTTCTAAAATTTTATGGTTATAAAGGTGATCAACCAGACACACTATATCCTCCAAGCATAGTTGAAACAACCTACTATTCCCCAAACTGCTTCTATTATGACATAGATGAATCCATCGACAACTCAATCTTCTAAAATCCAATATTCCAAAAAGATATATGTAAAAATGTTAAATAAGAAATAAAAGTAATATATTCATGTTCTATGTTCGAAATAGTCTTTAAATGTAGTGGACTACAAACCTTCATTCCCCATAGAAAGGGCACCACCCCACTAAACAGTACAACAAGAGTTGACCAACTAGACAAATTTGTCATCAAATGGAGTGTTGATATTTTATTCTAATAATATAATTCACGTAATTTATCCCTTATCGAAGACGAGAGTGACTATGAACCCAAATTCCTTACATCTTGTTGAGGAATTATGGGAAAATGCTTCTATATCTAATGTTTCTGGGGAAGATGTAGTCACCCCAAAAGTTAATACATCATCCATGTCCCCTCTCGGACCATCTATGTTGTTGAAACTCATGGGAAAGACCTCTAATAATCTTACAAGGAGAAATAAAATTCCCCCACAAAGGCTTGAGTTCTCCTTGACTCAATCATTCTAGAAGATGTACTAGATGATACATCGCCTCCCAATCAACCTTGGTGTGATGAAAGACTGAGATGACCTAACCCACCATGAAAAAAATTAATTCCAACTCCTTTTCAAATGGAAAACATTCCTAAATCCATTACTTAATTTCCTAATATTCCTATTAAATAGAATCCCCATATTAAAAATCATAGTCTTTTGGATGAAAAGTATGACATTTTAAACTAGTTAGCTCTGGTGTCAAACAGGTTTTCAATCCTAGATGCTTTGACTCTGTCAAAATTCCTATGGGAAGCACTCATTGAGGCTTTATAAATCCCTCATAATTTTAAGTTGATGTTTATACTGCCAAGGAATATCATATAGATAATTATCCTCCTTAATTTGACACAGTCATATCTTTTATAGACTAGGACAAAGACACCATCATATAAGGATATTTCAGATCTTTTTAAGTATCCGAAATGAAAATTACATTGATATCAGATGATCCTTCATTGACAACATCTCAAGATTCAACCTCATTCGGGTTCAAACACTATGTTAAATGGGTTTTAATGAGTATAAATTTCTCCCTCCACAATAATTATTCATGGTTATTACAATAACAATAAAAATACTCTTAGGGAAATCAAACTGAGGACCTAGTTCGGGGATCTGGTGTCTGACATATAATTCATTGTTTTTTGTATGATACATCCTTCAACATTCGGCTGGGAAGGCCTTGGTTACATCAATGTTTCGCGTGGAATCCAGGGATGACCTCCTGGACGGGAGATTCAAACGTTCCGATCGGTTTCTAACGGGTTTGTTCGTAGAACCGGAAACATCCAATGATTCCACATCCGTTTGGACCTACTTTCCAAAGGCAGGCGCTCATTAGCTTGTGGGCTAATGAGGCTTAGGAATTTGCATTGGTCGAGAGGATGGGAGGTCGGACTCATCACACCTTTTTGAGGGGAATTATTGTCTACTCCGGGACTCTCTTTATAGATTTAAGTTAAGTTCGTGAATCCTTATTACATTACCAAGTATAAAATGAGCTTTCCTTTAGTTTTAACAATCAATGATTAAATATGCAAGAAATTTAGAGAATCTTTTATATGTATTTGAGGTTCTTCATCAATATAGAATCATCTATATTTGTTTAGAGATTCTTGGTCAATGGTATCCTTCAAAACATTTATATAAAAGTCTCTTGGTCATTTTGATGACCAGGCTGGTTTTAAAGCCACTCAGTGGGGCACTTGAAGTTTATCGTCATTCAGAAGGACAGAGATTATTTCAATGTTGGGATCGAACCCATAAATGGGCTACCTACGTATCCTTTGTTTTGAAAAAGGAATCAGAACCCACGTAGTTCGAGGAATGGGATATGATGTTTTATGATTGATGGCTCAAAGATGAATGTCATAATTACTTTTACACTCTAAGCTCACGTGAGTCATGCTCGGTGTGAGAAACAAGAGGTATTGGTAAAATTCAGACAATTGTGCCATAAAAGATGCAATCATAAGAATTTGTTTTGGGGCTTATGTATAGATGACTGCCCAGATAGACGAAAGTTTAGGATTTACTTTTAGGGAGAAAATCCAAGAACAGGGTCCACAAAGTTATATGTGCTTCATGGAGATTTGAATACTCTAATCTTGGGGCTTACTCCTAAGGAAGATGCCCAAGTTAGGAGGGGACTTATGATTGGGTTTTATTCCTAAAGAGGAAACCCAAATCAAAGGAAATTTATGACTGGTTAAGAGAAATTTTAAGAGACTTGGGGATTACTCTTAAGAAGGATGCCCAAGATTTATGACTAGGACTTGTTCCTGAGAAGGAAGCCTAGGTTAGGGGATTTGGGGATTACTCCTGAAAAGGAAGCCCAAGGTTATGACTGAGTCTTTATTCCTGAAAAGGAGACCCAGGTTAGGGATTAAGGTTTGGGGCTTACTCCTGAGGAGGATGCCCAAGATTAAAGGACTTGATTGGGGCTTATTCTTAAGAAAGATGCCCAAGATTTATGACTAGGACTTATTCCTGAGAAGGAATCCTAGGTTAGGGGACTTGGGGCTTACTCCTGAAAAGGAAGCCCAAAGTTATGACTGAGTCTTATTCCTGAAAAGGAGACCCAGGTTAGGATTCTCTCATCTTAAAGGATGAGGTTGAAATGAATGTACTCTCAATCTTTGGTGACATAAAGATGTTTAAATCACTGGGTGTTTGAGAGGTATTTCACAGAATTCCTTTCAGATAAGGATGTCAAATCAAGAAATCATGCCATAAATGGATTTTGAAGAGTATCTTGAAGACTGAATCTTGAATAGGAAGGGTGAAATGGCTTAAGAGGATGGGAACCCAAAAAGCTAGGGGCGCGCAAGTATTGAAGGTCGCGCAAGTCCTACGTCGGCGCGCAAGTGTTGGTCGCACAAGTATACTTGCGCGACATGAGGGATACTTGCGCGATTTTCAACCAGAGTTGAATTACTTGAGTGACTCTTTATTAAACCCTTTCCCATCCTCTTGAGGTTCTTCCAGAGAAGGGACGCGCAAGTTATATTGAAGGAATTAAGTTGGCGCGCAAGTGTTTGATAAGTTTCAACACTCGGGCCTTCCTTCTTCTCTTTAGATCTTCCATTCTAGGTAAGAAATTACCTTAGAAGTGTTCCGAAAGATTTGAGAAGAGACTTGAGCGTCGGGAGCTTTGATCCGAGTTTCTGGAAAGAGATCCTCCCGAATGGGGGGCCCACAGGGTCTATTTATAGGCAAAATAAGGCCCTGGGCGGTTACCGAGCGGTTACCGAGCGGTTACCACTTAGGTCGCGCAAGTCACTTGCACGACCATAAGGTGTCGCGCAAGTACTTGCACGACCACTAGGCGGCGCGCAAGTGTACTTGCGCGACCATGAGGGAACTTGCGCGACCTATGGGCAATGTTCTCCTTGTTCATCCCTTTGTCGATTTTTGATGTTTCTTCAAAGGATGAATCACTTTGAGATCAGATATTCCCTTTTCCGACCTTTAGATTCTGTGACGAAAGGAGCGTCAACAAAAGTCCCCCCTCAGAGTTGGATCCGGAAAGAAATGAGGATTTGACTCTGAGGAAATCGAATCCCTCCAAAGGAAAAGGGAGTGCGCGCAAGTCTTTCAAGGCGCAGAGGGCAGCGCACAAGTGTGCTGGAACTTGACTTTTATTCAGAGTTCCTTTGTCTTTTGTGTGGGCAGTTTAAAGTCATGCACGCCGGACATAAAGGGGCTAATGTTTAAGGTCGAAATAGCTTTGACCGAAATGGATTAAAATTGATTCAATTCCTTGACAATTTATCTGAAAATAAATTACCATACTCAAGTATGAGAGAAAATATGTAAACTATGGCTTAAGAATATTTGAATATGAGGAATGATATGAAAAAGAGCTAAAAGGCATTAGAAAAAGTAGTTTCCAAGAATGAAGTTACTATTATTTAACAAAACCCGTTAGGGGGTCGAAATATGCAGGGCCACCTATGGGCATTGGCTGCATTGTCAAATAAAATAGCATCTTTTGGCTGACAAGTCTGTTATGTGGACTATTTATGCAAGGCCACCTATGGGCACGTGCTGCATAGTCAGGCAAAAGAACTCCCAGAAATTTACTTTCCTAGTGCTAAAAGCCAGTGAAAGTTTATGGAGATTCAAATTTTCTAAAGCATAGAGTTTGTTGTATGGAAAGAGGTACTTGAATATGGAGAGGATATTTCCGAACAAGAATATCGAAGAACTGGATGAATATCACTCCTACGAAGGTCTGACCCAAACGTAGGGAAGAAGAATAAACCATAGACTTGAATACTTTCAGATCATGAAAAAGGATGTGGGACAAATATGTTAAGGATGGCTTTTTTTGCGGATCCCTACATACTGCCGTTTAAGACAAATAAGGACAAAAGAGGCATTCTTCCCAAGAATGAAGTTACTATTATTTAACAAACCCGTTAGGGGGTTGAAAACATGCAGGGCCACCTATGGGCATTGGCTGCATGGTCAAATAAATAGAATCTCTTGGCTGACAAGTCTGTTATGTGGACTGTTTATGCAAGGCCACCTATGGGCACGTGCTGCATAGTCAGGCAAAAGAATTCTCAGAATTTTGACATTTTTGTGACTAGAAGTCATGAAAAGGGTTATGAAGATCTGAAAATATTTTAAGGTTAGGATTATAACACATAAAGATGGGTATTGTCCAATGTATATAGAGATACATAGGTCAATGAAAACCATAATCATGTTGTGGCTGGGTCCTGAATTGAAACTTGGACTTCACTACGTATCTCATAAGAATGAGAATCAAGCCATACGTAGTTCTTGAAATGCAGTTTAACGTCGTGCAGGACGAAAGGATGAGTGATCTTAGTTTTTGGGGTCATAGAATTCGGACCATAATAATGAATACACAGTGTGTGTTTTCATGAGGACTTTTCAGCCAAGGGACTGAAAGTGAAATTTGGGGTTAGGCCCAAAAGACTTGGGACTGGATTCGAGGGACACTCGAATGTTCCTACGTATCCCATAAAGATGGGAATCAAGTCCACGTAGTTCTAGAAACTACCCTTTGTACAAATTTGGTTCGTACATGTGAAGGGTGAAAAGGGACTTTAGTGCAATGATGGTTTTAACCTAAGATAAAAAGTTTAGGCATTACCATGTATGTACGTAGTCTTTTTGAAAATGAAAACCATGATTGAAAAAGAATCAATGTTAATAATGGTTCCTTCTCAAATGAGGAAATCAAAGAATATTGTAGTTTATTGTCGTACTGGACAAAAGTGTTGTATAGTTTAACGTCATATAACAAGGACGAAAGTGAATCAATGTAAAGATATTGATTCCAAGGGTGGTTTCACAAATCATCATCATATGAGATTGTGGTGAACCAATGTGAAAAGATTGTTTTTGGGCTTGAACCTTTGGGAGGTTGCCTACATACCCAGCCTGGAGGGCAAGGATCAAAGTCTGTGTAGTTCAATTAAAGAATGAATTAATGATCAAGTTGTTCTTGTGGACAATGATCTAAAAAAAAATGTTGTTGGGACTTACACATGGTTAGTGGCCCAAAGGGAGTGTTATGGTTGATGTTCGCTCTAAGCTCACGTGAGTCATACTCGGTGTGAGAAACAAGAGGTAATAACAACCTTAACGATGCACAGTTTAATGTCATGTAGGACATATCAAGGATTTTCTGTACAGTTTAGCGTCATGTAGTTAGGACGATGGGGACAATACAGTTTAACGTCATATTGGACGAAAGGGGGATTGTGCAGTTTTAATGTCATGCTGTACTTTTGATGATTATATAGTTTAACGTCTTTCCGGACGTGAGAGACTTTTATACAGTTTAGCGTCATGTAGTTAAGACGTCACAATTTAACGTCTTGATGGACATATTTGCAAATAGTTTATGGTCGTATACATGGACCAGGAATGATGCAGTTTTAAGGTCATGCTGGACTGTTTATGGAACTTTTTCACAGTTTTAATGTCGTGTGGGACGAAGTTGCAGTTTAAAGTCATACTGGACCATTGCTGTATAGTTTTAGCGTCATATAGCAAGGACGAACTGATGCTGTACAGTTTAAAGTCATGTAGCTAAGACTAAGGTGAATCAATATGAGGATATCAGTTCTGATCTTTTTACAGTTTATCGTCATGCTGGACGTTGGAAGTGCCACACAGTTTAATGTCATGTTGCTAGGACACAATATAGTTTAATGTCATCTCGGACAGAATACAGTTTAGTGTCATGTAGGACAATAAGGGACTTAACACAGTTTTAACGTCATGCTGGACGATGAAAGTGCCACACAGTTTAATGTCATGTCGCTAGGACAAAATATAGTTTAATGTCATCTCGGACAAAATATAGGAACTTCTATACAGTTTATTGTCATGTAGGACAAAATCAGGGACTATGCAGTTTAAAGTCTTGCAGTTAGGACTATTGGTGCTGCACAGTTTAATGTCATGTTGCAGGGACAAAATTTAGTTTAATGTCATCTCGGACATTGAAGGTGACACAGTTTAACGTCATGTTGGACGAAGTTGTAGTTTAAGGTCATACCGGACCTTGGTGTAGTTTAAGGTCATACCGGACCTTGGTGTAGTTTAAGGTCATACCGGACCATGGTGTAGTTTAAGGTCATACCGGACCTTGGTGTAGTTTAAGGTCATACCGGACCTTAGTGTAGTTTAAGGTCATACCGGACCTTGGTGTAGTTTAAGGTCATACCGGACCTTGGTGTAGTTTAAGGTCATACCGGACCTTTGTGTAGTTTAAGGTCATACCGGACCTTGGTGTAGTTTAAGGTCATACCGGACCTTTGTGTAGTTTAAGGTCATACCGGACCTTTGTGTAGTTTAAGGTCATACCGGACCTTGGTGTAGTTTAAGGTCATACCGGACCTTTGTGTAGTTTAAGGTCATACCGGACCTTGGTGTAGTTTAAGGTCATACCGGACCTTTGTGTAGTTTAAGGTCATACCGGACCTTTGTGTAGTTTAAGGTCATACCGGACCTTTGTGTAGTTTAAGGTCATACCGGACCTTTGTGTAGTTTAAGGTCATACCGGACCTTTGTGTATTTTAAGGTCATACCGGACCTTTGTGTATTTTAAGGTCATACCGGACCTTTGTGTATGAACCAATGGTAAGTCTTGGTTCTGGGAACAATATTTTGTGTTTATACAAAATACTTCTTCAGAAATCTGGCATTAGTTGGAGTCGTGATGTGTTCTCCATCCATTGAGATTAAACAGAACCAAAGATTAACTCTTCGTCTGATAAAGACTCTGCCTGATTAGCCTGTTTAGGCTGTGCCGTTTGATGGGGCGGTGCCCGTTGCTTTGAAGTAGATGGCATGAAATCTGCCAGAGTCAAAGACAATTTAGGCTTTGATACATACTCATCTTCTCCTGATTCCTCTTTCTTCTTTGAATTGCTCTGCCCTTTTGAGGATTTGTCTTTTGATGGAGGCTTTACTGCAGCTTTTGTAGGAGACACAATTGGCTTCTTCAATTGTGTTCGCAAAATGGAATGGGTCCGATTGATTGTCTTTCTGACCATCCAATCATCATATTTTTTCGCAGTTTTGCTTTTGACTTCCTGCCACTCGCCTCCTTCCTCTGGATCTGTAGCGGTAATACACGCTACATGAGCTGAAGAACCCTTCAATTTGACTTGTCCCAAGTCGACCATCTTTTGTAGGAGGTCTTTAAAGACAAAACACTCCTGGATGGGATGCCCCAACATTTGATGAAAGGGACAATAATTGGGACGGTCTTCATCTCCTTCCTTGTTTGGTCTCTTCGGCACTGGTAATTGAACCAAATTATTCTCCAGAGCTGAAATGAAGTAACCAGGAACTTGCTCACTTCGGAAAGAGTATGTTTTACTCTTCATATCCTCAAATTGTTTTCGTCGTTGATCTTTTTGATCATTTGGACGAAACAGCCTTTGTTGTTGGCGTTCAGGAGGTGGAGCCCTTCGAGAAGATGAAGGTTTTGAAGTAGAAATAGGTACAGGTGCCTGTTTAAGCATAACTGTAGCAGTTTCTGCTTTACCCATTCTTCTTCCTGGAGCTGATGGAATTACACGAGATTTAACCTTAGCATGCATAAGGGAATCTTCAATCTGTTGAGCGATTGAAGTAAGGTCTCGAAACCCTCCTGTGTATTTCACAGGGATCAATGGCGTGCGTAATTCGTCACGCAAATTTTCCACACAGATTGGCAATAATTCCTCCTGAGGGAGTGATAAACTCAAGGAATACGTTAATCCCTTCCAACGAGCAATGAAATCAGAGACTCTTTCATTCTCCCTTTGCTTGCAGTTTGTAAGATCGAAAACTGTCGTTTTTGGCAAAGTTGAGCTGAACTGAAGAAGGAATTTTTGACGAAGATCCTCCCATCCGATGACTGACCGGGATTTCAAGCTTGTATACCAGACAAAAGCTGGTCCTTGCAAGGTTCGCACGAAGCATCTGAGTTTCACTGCTTCTTGTTGCTCTGGAGTTCCCATCATAGGATCACAACAAGACACGTAATGCGTCAAATGTTGTTCAGGGTCACCTGATCCATTGAAAGTAGGGAAAATAGGGTTTCCAAAACTGGATGGAGGAGAAATTGAATCTACCCATTCAGGGTAAACTTTCTTTTCAGGTTGAACTTGCGCCCGTTTCCCTTCCATAGTTTCTAACCGAGCTGTTAAGGACTCAATAGTAGTTATTAACTTTTGAGAAATGTCAGGTTGAACTTGGTTTTGGGTAGGTGCAATGAATGGAGCTTGGACAGCACTGCAACTAATGGTAGTGCTGCCAACCGTTGTTGTGTTTGACCCGTAGGATTAGACCTCTGTGGGTGTACTGATAAAGGAGGATATTCCTGATCCATCTCAGTAGTTACAACAAATTCCTTCGGCTGTCGGACTTCAGCATTCTTAAGAAGAAGACTACTCTGAAGTAGTTCTGCATTCAACCTTCTTAATTCTTTCGTTTCTTCCTCCTGTTGTGCAAGCCTTTTCTCTAATGAGAGCGATTGACCTCCTTCAGAGGAAGGGTGAGAAGTAACCTGATTCTTTCCTTTCCCCTTATTGGATCCTTTTCGGAGAGGGGGAAGTGGGTTACTTGAAGGAATACCCAAATTTTGGGTAAGCCTTTGATTACGTGTGCGCACACCTTCTTCATTTAGGTCTGTGTGCGCAACTTCTTGAGCAGGAACCTCTTCATCTGATCCCTCTGATTGAGCCTCATCTGGTGAATCAGCAGCAACGACAGTGATGACATTAATGGATGCATATTTCATGGAATCCTTTCTATCAGCATTTCTGTGATATTGTCTCCTTTTATGTCCATGATAAGACATGGCATTCCGTTGACTTGACCCCTCAGGAATTTCTTTGTGAACCGTCACTTGGAGAGAATCTCCTGACATCTTGGCTCTTCGTTCCTCTTGAGGTTTATTCCCTAATCGAGAGAATACTGACTTTCTCTGAGAGAGGGATTGAAGATTTGAAAAAGTCCCCAGTCCGGTGGACTGGGGATGTTCCTGTTGCTTCCGCTCAACTCCTCGAATCCCATTCGTTGATTCTAAGGGTTGGGTTAGAGAAGTCCCCAGTCTGGCAAGCTGGGGTGTCTCTTGACATGCTATGTCTGAGATCTTCTTGAAATCTCTCTTGATCTTGCGGATCTTAGTTCGGAAATTAGCTGGATGCATTAACCTGTATCCACTTTTATCACCTGGTTCAACAGACCGTTGGATGATTTCCGAAACTTCTGTCATTTGATGACGTGTTTGCTCCAGACGAGAGGCTTGTGCAATATTCTCGCCTGCTTGGTGTAGGAGCAATTCAACAACCTGTTCTCTATATACTTGATTTTGAGAGGAACTAGTTGAAGCTTGATCTCGAGCAAGATTTTGATTATGAACAAAGCCCATTGACTGTGGCCGGCCATGGGCAATAACATTGCATGAGACCATTTTCGGCGGGCTTTGCTGACCGGAAAGCACTGTGAAATGTAGTGCTCCGTGACTACCCCATCCTCTGATATGAACATTAGATGGAGCATTGTAAATTAACTGACGCAATCTTCTTAGTGCGCCAAGGCATGAACGTTGGAGGGTTCTCTGTTGCTTTTCAGCCTTCGGATACCGAGAGACTGATAGAGATGCCAAATCAATCTGGCGTTGTAACCCTTCTATTATCTTAAGATGATTTTCATATTCATCATAAGATAATACCTTCTTCTTTAATTGACAAAGAGTTTTCCATATGTTAAGACGAATATCATGGATTCCATCATCCGTCAACATCTTTGGAATGTCATACTGTGAATCAGCCAAAGGCCAAAACATGACTGGTACTTCACCTTTTTCCAGTTTTTTCCTCATGTTCAGCATTTCCTCTTTATCATTAAATGAAGATTCTTCTACCTGTTTGGACCAGAGTTGGTGTTTCCTTGTTGCTTCATCGGATTCAACAAGATTGGTAGAGGAATCACTATTAATACTGGAAGATGAATGACCCAGGGAAGGTTCGGAGAATAACCTGAACCCCAAGCTATCTTCTGATGGAGAAAGAGTTTCACCTGCCGATAGTAAAACTTCAGACATGACTGGTTTTACGTTTGCAAGTGCCTCGAGATAGGAGGGCTTTCTCGTCACTACATTGCCTTCTGAAGAATTTTCGAGACAATGTGAATCACTACTGCGGAGAGGACTTTCGCAGCGAAGTTCATCACCATGAGGAGGACCTTCATGATGGGTTACAGCAAAAGATGAAATCTCTTGCTCCTTGGTCTTCTGACCACACAGAGGGTTCCTGTGGTTCTCATCTGAAGAAGAAACTTCAAGATTGACCGAATTTTCATGAAGCAAGTCTTCATGAGGAAGTGTCTGTTGAAGACCTTCGGGATTAATGTTCCTGTTATTGGGAACTGAGGGAGTAGAATCTTGAATTCCGACAGATAAATGTCTGAGGGCTTCAAGAACTCCAGCATTGAGCAAGGCCTTGTTGTAGATTGGCCTTTGATCTCCTGACTGTGCTGGGCGGATCTTTTTCTTAGATGCCTTCTTACTCGCTTTAGAAATCACTTGATGACGAAAGTGATTGCTCTGAGCAGGTGTATGTGCCTGATCAGGAAAGATGGTCAGGTTAGGCTGACGATCATCGCTCAAATCAGGTGTATGTGCCTGACTTGGTTGTCCATATGATATGGGGGAGTAGGCCCCACAACCCTCTTGGACTGGAACAGATGTGTGTGTCTGTTCCGGAGTGAATTGTTGATGTGTCACTCCACTGCTAGGGATAGATTTATGTGTCTGTCCCTGAGATGATGCTGAAGCTGTTATGATATCCTGGCAAGCATCCAAAATATGAGCAGGAATTTGCTTCTGCTCTTTCACCATTGACAAAATATGTTTGGTGACTTCAGCCGCCGGAACAGGGATATACGTCCATTCCGGGCTTGGAGTAGGTGTATGTGCCTGCTCCTGTCCTCCTTTTCCTCTCAGTGAATCCTGACAGTACTCAAGTGTGGAGGCAGAGAGTTTAGTCTGCCTCCTGTTTGTCGTCGGGGCTTTCCGACTGACTTCTCCGTGCGCTACCAAACGAGACTGTTGGTAGGCTTGATTAGTATTAGCAGGTGTATGTGCCTGCTGATTACACTTCGCCAAACGCTGTTGACGAGATCCATCATATGTAGTCAGACGAGCCTGCTGACTAACTGCTGATGTATAAGCTGGTGTATGTTCCTTCCTATGGTACTCCGCCGGAATTGCCTGGCGGGATCGGCTTGATGCTGCCAGACGAGTCTGCTGGACAGCGGGATTAAAACGAACAGGTGTGTATGCCTGCTCGTTATTTGCCACCAAGTTAGGTTGGTGGACTTCTCCGGAGATGGCAGGGATGACAACCTGCCTATTATTAACCGGATTCCGTCTCTGGTAATTCATCTTGCCTGCTCGGGTTCGAGGAACCTGAGCTGAATGCCTGGAGCCGGTACCCTCATCATGTTGAGGGCGCACTACCGCACGAGTCTGGTGGCAATTGTTGATGGGAGCCCTTGAGAAGGACTCCTGTATTTTTGAATTAAGGTCCTGCAGGACCTGCTCATTCACTTCCTCGGAGTAAGGGAGTGAATGGAAATTGCGTTCCGGGGATAACGACCCGAAACGGTTGGAGACGGTAGTCAGCACCGCCTGCTTCTTGATTGCTGGTCGCCTTTGTCCGGACAACCAGGTAGAATTGTTAACTTGGAGGGCTTGACGAGCGGCCTCCAGAGTTGGGATAGTACCGTTGCGACGGTACTCCTTAACCAGTGCATTAGAAACACAGCGTTGAAGACGCTGAGTTGGTGATGTCATCCTCAGAGCGGATGACGTTCCAGCAGGAGTAGCAGTATTGGTTTTCACGGCAGCAGACCTCACAGTAGAGGTGTTCCCAGCAGCAGTATTCACAGGGGTGAATTTAAGGAAAGCCATTTTTGTAGAAGATCTTAAAAAAAAGAGTGCCTGTTCCATGTAACAGACATAATCAAGATGAATTCGGCCACTGCATCTTTTGGATGAGCACATGTCAATGATTGCCTTGTTGGCCCAAAGGGCCTAACAGATAAGAAGAACATCACTTTAATTTGGTTAAGGATTCACGTCGGGTTCACCATTTTTGTTTCGCGCGGAATCCAGGGATGACCTCCTGGACGGGAGATTCAAACGTTCCGATCGGTTTCTAACGGGTTTGTTCGTAGAACCGGAAACATCCAATGATTCCACATCCGTTTGGACCTACTTTCCAAAGGCAGGCGCTCATTAGCTTGTGGGCTAATGAGGCTTAGGAATTTGCATTGGTCGAGAGGATGGGAGGTCGGACTCATCACACCTTTTTGAGGGGAATTATTGTCTACTCCGGGACTCTCTTTATAGATTTAAGTTAAGTTCGTGAATCCTTATTACATTACCAAGTATAAAATGAGCTTTCCTTTAGTTTTAACAATCAATGATTAAATATGCAAGAAATTTAGAGAATCTTTTATATGTATTTGAGGTTCTTCATCAATATAGAATCATCTATATTTGTTTAGAGATTCTTGGTCAATGGTATCCTTCAAAACATTTATATAAAAGTCTCTTGGTCATTTTGATGACCAGGCTGGTTTTAAAGCCACTCAGTGGGGCACTTGAAGTTTATCGTCATTCAGAAGGACAGAGATTATTTCAATGTTGGGATCGAACCCATAAATGGGCTACCTACGTATCCTTTGTTTTGAAAAAGGAATCAGAACCCACGTAGTTCGAGGAATGGGATATGATGTTTTATGATTGATGGATCAAAGATGAATGTCATAATTAGTTTTACACTCTAAGCTCACGTGAGTCATGCTCGGTGTGAGAAACAAGAGGTATTGGTAAAATTCAGACAATTGTGCCATAAAAGATGCAATCATAAGAATTTGTTTTGGGGCTTATGTATAGATGACTGCCCAGATAGACGAAAGTTTAGGATTTACTTTTAGGGAGAAAATCCAAGAACAGGGTCCACAAAGTTATATGTGCTTCATGGAGATTTGAATACTCTAATCTTGGGGCTTACTCCTAAGGAAGATGCCCAAGTTAGGAGGGGACTTATGATTGGGTTTTGTTCCTAAAGAGGAAACCCAAATCAAAGGAAATTTATGACTGGTTAAGAGAAATTTTAAGAGACTTGGGGCTTACTCTTAAGAAGGATGCCCAGGATTTATGACTAGGACTTGTTCCTGAGAAGGAAGCCTAGGTTAGGGGATTTGGGGCTTACTCCTGAAAAGGAAGCCCAAGGTTATGACTGAGTCTTTATTCCTGAAAAGGAGACCCAGGTTAGGGATTAAGGTTTGGGGCTTACTCCTGAGGAGGATGCCCAAGATTAAAGGACTTGATTGGGGCTTATTCTTAAGAAAGATGCCCAAGATTTATGACTAGGACTTATTCCTGAGAAGGAAGCCTAGGTTAGGGGACTTGGGGCTTACTCCTGAAAAGGAAGCCCAAAGTTATGACTGAGTCTTATTCCTGAAAAGGAGACCCAGGTTAGGATTCTCTCATCTTAAAGGATGAGGTTGAAATGAATGTACTCTCAATCTTTGGTGACATAAAGATGTTTAAATCACTGGGTGTTTGAGAGGTATTTCACAGAATTCCTTTCAGATAAGGATGTCAAATCAAGAAATCATGCCATAAATGGCTTTTGAAGAGTATCTTGAAGACTGAATCTTGAATAGGAAGGGTGAAATGGCTTAAGAGGGGTAAAAATGGGCAAGATGGGCACCCAAAAAGCTAGGGGCGCGCAAGTCTTGAAGGTCGCGCAAGTCCTGCGTCGGCGCGCAAGTGTTGGTCGCGCAAGTATACTTGCGCGACATGAGGGATACTTGCGCGATTTTCAACCAGAGTTGAATTACTTGAGTGACTCTTTATTAAACCCTTTCCCATCCTCTTGAGGTTCTTCCAGAGAAGGGACGCGCAAGTTATATTGAAGGAATTAAGTTGGCGCGCAAGTGTTTGATAAGTTTCAACACTCGGGCCTTCCTTCTTCTCTTTAGATCTTCCATTCTAGGTAAGAAATTACCTTAGAAGTGTTCCGGAAGCTTTGAGAAGAGACTTGAGCGTCGGGAGCTTTGATCCGAGTTTCTGGAAAGAGATCCTCCCGAATGGGGGGCCCACAGGGTCTATTTATAGGCAAAATAAGGCCCTGGGCGGTTACCGAGCGGTTACCGAGCGGTTACCACTTAGGTCGCGCAAGTCACTTGCACGACCATAAGGTGTCGCGCAAGTACTTTCACGACCACTAGGCGGCGCGCAAGTGTACTTGCGCGACCATGAGGGAACTTGCGCGACCTATGGGCAATGTTCTCCTTGTTCATCCCTTTGTCGATTTTTGATGTTTCTTCAAAGGATGAATCACTTTGAGATCAGATATTCCCTTTTCCGACCTTTAGATTCTGTGACGAAAGGAGCGTCAACAATCAACATGAGTTTATTCCCTCATCATACCACCAATGCCTCAAATATTACATCAATGGTTAAAATGGAACACCACATAGTGACAAATCCTCATTTAAATCCTTTCAATAACAATTCATAAACACATGATTCAACTAGAGGGATGGAAAACCTGACATGAAGGATTATTTTGGTCAAATAAATGTACCAAATGGTCTAGGGAGGATTCCAGCTGATCCTTTCAATAATTAATCTTTATAGTACATTATCCCTATCAATAAAATCAAATTGGTGGGTTTGAATTCATGTACACATTTAGAAACTTTTGTGATATCAATCCCAATAACTGAACCTCGAAACACTAGAGAATGTTTCAACTCTCCATGAAGTGACAAAATATTAGATATAAATGTATTCTGTATATCACCCTAGATTAAAAAAATGTATTTTCAGCTATACTAGAATTGGTTGTCATGTAACTGGGATAAATTAATAAGTCAATTCGAATTCTCTCATCTCCCATTCAGAAATTCAAAGAAACCATGTATCATTAGTCAGTTCGGAAGTAACTACTTTATCTTCTAAATATCATCAAAATATTGAATCATCCCCTAAAATTGATAACAAGAAATCATTTCTTGGTTCCCAACTAGAGAAAGAATAGGAAAATCATGAGGAATAGAAAGATGAATAAGACCTAAGGTATGCATTTCAAGTATCTGAAGAAGGTGTCTATACCACTAGAGATGAACTCAGAGAAAAAAATATGGGTACTACAGAAGATTCATGATCCATTTTGATCAATGAGACCATGAAATCCTATGAAAAAGGTGTCTGTAACTCCTTCCCAAAGAAACATTGGGATGGGTTTACCTAGAATTACATAGAAATCCATGGTCTTGATTCAGAGGCATCCACTAATCACATGTGATTTCTATAAGACCACCATAGATACAAATAGGTATTAGGAAGTTCCCACCCATCTCAAGCCTCTAAAATTGAGGATAAAGTGGATAAAATTATCAAGGATCAATTCATCTAGGATGTTCATTACCAAAAATAGATGGCCAACATCTTCCCTATAAATAATGAGAATTTTAAAATTAGGGTCTACATAAACTTCAGAGATCTTAACCAGTACTGTCCGAGAGATGATTTCCTTTTCCCATTCACAATGATATTGATTGATGAGATAGAAATATATAACTACCTATCCTTAATGAATGTCTATTGGGTGTAAAAATAAATTCATATAGCCCCATAAGATGAATAATCCACTACCTTTAGGCTCCCCAAAGAGTATTATGCTATCGGTTCATGCACTTTGGTTTGAGTAATGATGGCTCCACATATCAATGTGACATAAACCAAATCTTCAAAATATTAATAGGAAATATTCTTTAATTTCATTATTATGATATTGTGGTTAAGTATAGATATAGTCATCACCACTTGGATGATCTCAAGATCATATTCAATAAACTAAAACAGCTTAGCCTAAATATGAACCCCTTGAATTTAGATTTTGGGGTTACCATGGGGATGTTTTTTAGATTTTTATTACACCATCGCGACATCAAAACCGGCCCAAAGAGAAAACAATATATCCTTATAAGGTCACATAAAAAAAATTAAATATTCAAGAGTATTCCAATGATATTTGTCCTACATCTAGTGCTTTATATCCAATCTCTCTTGAATGATTTTTTCATTCACCATGTTAATGAAGAAGTGGGTAACATATCAATGGAACTATGGCTATCAATAATAATTTGAAAACCTCATGAAATACCTCTTTATGACACTATTTCTAATTCCACCCTTTGAGGGGAAGCCTCTAATTCAACATGTTATGGCCCTAGACCAGTCACTAGGAATTTTCCTTGAAAAAAAGAATGATTTCAAAAATGAAAACCACCATTATTATCTATGTTGAAACGTGATGGAAATTTAGAATCATTATTCAAATAAAAAGAAGAGATTAATTGAATTAATCTTTATGGTTAGAAAACTGAGGCACTACAAGCAGCACCATGAAGTCCATTTGGTCTCTCATAATAAACCGCTAAAATATATCCTCTATTATCCTCTATTGATAGGATGTTTGTAAAGGTGAAATGTTATCCTATAGTTGTTTGATATACATTTTGTTCATAAGAAAGCATTGAAAGGATAGGCTTTGATAGATTTTCATGAATGACACCCATATCTAGAAATAACGTTATTAAATACTTAATTTCAAGATAAAGATATATTTTCAATTCATGATGGACCCCAAATGTGGGAAATGTATTTTAAAGGAACCTACATCATCCCAACATGAAATTGACTCGAGAACCAAAAGATCAATAAAGTAGGGTTAGGGATCATTATTGTCTCTCTAGAAATGGAAGTATTGCATTAATCCTTCTTGTTTTCAGAAGGCTATACAAATAATGAGTAGAATATTAGGCCCACATTTCAGGTTTGGAACTAGAACTCTAAATTTTAGTGGTCCACCTAGTGGTGAAAGACGATTCATAGTTTGTAATAAAACATATCAACAAGGATTATTAAATCAAAAAAGTATAGCTAATTCCCCTTATTGACTGTGTCATAGGGTTAATGGTTGATTTCCCCTTAGAGACAATATTGAATCACATGCCATGATCAAAGAATGACTATAAAGATGTGTTGGAAAATGCAGTTACATCTTTAGAAGATCCAAACTAGGATGAAACGGTCATCATCATTTCACATATAAAAATAGTGTCACCTTTTTATTATGTTAGAATGGAAGAGATCAAAAAAATTAGTATTTTACGTGAACTATATGGTCCTTCCACTAGGTGGATGACACCAATCATATACTACCTTCAAAATAGGGTTCTCCCATTAGACAAATCTCAAAAAGAGAAAATGTGATAGGGAGAAACTAATTAAAGTCTTCATGTTGGAACAAATAACCAAAAGGTATTCTATATAAAATCATTTGATAGAGTCCTTATTTGATGGATTGATGTAGAAGAGGTTTCCACCATCCTGAAATAAGTACATTCAGGAGCATGTGATTCCCACCAGACATGGTGTATTCTTTCCAACCAAATCTAAAGACTTGTGTACTATTCCCCCACTATGACACAGGATTGAACATATTTTATAAAGAAATGTAATTCCTACTAGGTTCATGAGAACTTCATCCATCAACCTCCAAAGTTGATATATATAGAGATATACTCATGTCCATTTTTCATATGGGGGATGGAGGTCGTGGGGCCATACCCACTAGCTACGGAAAAATAGTTTAGATACATATTAACTACTAATGATTTATTGTCCAAATGGACTAAGGAGATACCCCCCCAAAAAAGTCAGGTCCAATATAATTATCAGCTTTGTGAAGGAAAACATCATCACCATATTTTGTATCCCTCATTCAATACTAATAGACCATAAAACCATTCTTTTTTATTATGATGCTAAAAATATATATCATCAATATAACATCAAAACCAAACACACATACACCTATCATGAAGTGTGTTACATAAAGATATAATCCTTTAAAAATTTACCATATAACATACTACAAAATATGGTTGATAAGGATAAGAACTCCTAAACTAATATATACATTAATTCCTTGTTGTCTTACCAAACCACAACCTGTTCTGCAACATGGACCATATTCACTTTTCTATGGGATAGATGCATTAATTCCCATTAAGGTAAAATTTACATCACACTATAGTTCCATATGCGATAAATTATCTATAGATGTGAAATTGCAGAAAAGACTGGATGAATTATAGAAACTCGACGAGAAAATATTGAAAACTTTTCATCACATGGAGGTCTATCAAAATTGGATTTCACGAGCTTTCAACAAGAATGTTCACCTCTATTAATTCCAATGATTATAACTGGTATTTTCCTTAGGACTCCAATGATACCATGAAAGCAGCTTCCAAACATTGATTCAATGTGGGATGTACCTTAATCCATACACAAGTTACACTCAAATAGATCCTATTCATTATTCTCAATGGATGGGGATCTCATTAGGACCCAAAACAATAGAAGGATACTGAAAAAAATATTTTTTATAATCCCATGACATATCATATTAGTAGTATAATTTAGAATTTCATAACACTATATGTTCCAAATTTTAAGCCTTTAAATTGCATAACATGTCATCCTGACCACATGACATTAAACTGAATGGTATACAGATCGGCTTCATGATGTTAAACTATGAATTTGGTCTTTGTTGCATGACCTTATAAATCATTACAAATAATCCATATAAAAAGATTCTAAACTACATGAAACTGATATCTAAGTCATAATATTTTATAATATATAAAAAATTCCTTTCTGCATTACAAAAAGATGTATGGTTTTCATCCTTGGTACATTATTGAAAACTATATGGCATTTTGATCCGTGCTTGAAAGGGTCACATTTCTTTATTTTGGTCTCCTACCATAGTTTCGTTCCAAAACTATTTATGGTTTGATTTTCATATCAAAGAGACATGTAGTGACACCTAGACCTTAATTCTTAGACCCAACCATAATTGTAGAGAAAATTAAAATTCCATTTTCTCATTGTTAAAACCTGACTGGTGTAGTGAAATAATTTCATAAAATATGTGTGGCTTGATTCCTACCATCATAGAATATGTAGTGATTCCCAGACCTCTATTCTTGGACACAACCCCCATTCTACTTCCCTTCCATGTGGTAATACCCATGTCCTTATAGAAAGATGTAAAATTTCACTAATAACATCCTTGTCTCGTGAAAATAAACAACACGATCTCCACAAGAACGACATTGGTATGGATTCACATTCCAAAGATATATGTAGGGTCATTTGGGTCTCGAGTCCTAGGACTTTCTATATAAAACAATAAACAAAAAACCCCCCTTCATGTGTATTGGTCAGACCTTCATAGGGATACATTCATGAAAAATATAAGGATTGATTCCCATTTAAATGAGATATGTAGTGATTCCTAGATCATCAATCCTAGAACAACCACAAAATAATATAAATTCTCATATCCTTAATTTTTTCCTTTTCATGGTGGAAGAATGATTTTCCACTCCTTGTTTCCTACATCGATCATAGCTCACTTGAGCATAATAATTTTGTTATAGAAGTTCCTCATTTATGTAAGGAATATCAATTAACATTGGGTTTATCATTGTACTAGTATCAATACCTTAAAATTAACATCAAATTTCTTTGACCACATGAAATTAAACTGCATGGTTTTTTAATAACTACGAATGGATTGATTCTCATTCCCACAATATATGTAGTGAAATATGAATCCTAAATCTTGGCTTATCCACAACATGAGAAACTCACGAAATCTCCTATTTATGATTCATATCTATGTTAGAGGATCCAATATGGGTTCACACCACATGCATAATCCCATTTTCAAAAAAGAGCCACCTTCTCCACATATGATTTCAATGGGTATGTGGAATCTTTTTTAAAACTAGGTGTGGATTGATTCTTTCTCCAATGCGATATGTAGTGATTCCTAGTTCCTATATACTATTAAAACATCAATATTCCATGTTCACATCAGATTGCCTTCATCCATAAATCATGAAATTAAACTGCATGGTTCCCTAAGAAATTTGTGTGGCTTGATTCCCATACAAAGGAGATATATAGGGAATAATAGACCATATGTCCTAGTACCACCCATAGGGTAAAGAAAAATTCCCCTCTCCTATATAAAATAAATTATTTATTAGGGATATCTTAATTTGGGTTTCCCTTATTTAGGGGTCCATGAAGGAAACAAAGATGTTTCTCTTCAACATAAGTGTCATATCTATGAAATGGAATCTATACTTCATGGACAATTTCAGTTCAAATTCTTTTTTTATAGTCATAAATATCCTTTCCACATTTCGTACATCTAATCTTGGAAACATTAATATCTTCAAAATCTTTCACTAGATACTGATGAAAAAATGTATGATACCCATGGAATCCCTTATTTGACTATGCTATAACATTCCCTAATTGGATTTTCATAAGTCACCCACATAAATGGCCTATCATCAAGAGGATTCCACAATTTGAATATATTGTAACATGCTCTAGATGTATTTTCATAAACTCCCTCAAAAAATGGGTTTCTCAAACCATAAATACATTTCTTCCCTGTGAGAATCCTCTTCTATCATTGAAAGACATGACGACATTATTCGGAAATATAGGAATCAAATTTGATCTGTGTTCATCTGTCACATGTTTTTCCCTTATCACATCTTCCAATTCAAGAACACCCAATATCATTGTTTATAATTTCCTCTCTCATGTTTGATGTATGCTAGAATAACCTCGGTACAGTAGGACAAATTTTACCTGTCATTTCCATAATACTATGGTTTTTTCTGTACGACCAAAAACTATAGGACACTATAATGGTCTTATTCGTATGACCCAAAACAACAAGATGCTATATCATTATTTTCACATGATGTTAAATAGAATTACCTCCTAAAAAATATGTATTGATTGATTACCATTCAAATGAGATACATAGTGACACCTAAATTATTTACCTTTGTCCCAACCATAAGTAAAAAACCCTTTTCACCTTTGTACAAGTCAAACCAGTGAATGTAAATATTTCTTTTCATTCCTAGGTTATTTTTACAAAAAATTATCCTCCCATTTTCAAGTACTTTCTCTCTATAAAATGAACTATGTGTCTATGGAAAACAAAATCTACATAATATTTCATTGGTCATCAACAATAGAATGCCTGATACTTGACGAAACCACTATCTTGACTATACCGTAACTCACCCAATTTGTCTTTGCATAAATTCAACCACTAAATGGCCCTTTCAGCCAAAAAATGTTGTCATTTAACTATTATTTAATTCCCCCAAATTTGCATTGCAAAAAGTAGCCCTCAAAAAAGGTCTATCAACAAGGACCACATTAATCTGGAGTAGAATCTTCTTCTAACTAAGTAATCCCTAAATACATTGTGCTTTCTTGAATATTTTTCCCATCTCACTCCTTGGAACCAGAATCCTATGGATTATAACTTATATTTTCCTCCACCTTTATACATGAATATAGAAGAACATCCTCAACACAATAACCCTGTAATATAAAATACCGATCTTTATGTAAAAGATAAATGAAGTTAAATTATATCCCTCAATGTACTTGTTGAATGAAATTAAACCACATGGTGCAATATCCAAGTCACATGATGTTAAACTATACAAAAATTTCCTTTCTCTATGACGTTAAACTACATAGTCCATGTCCTGGTCACATGACACTTAACTGAATGATGCTTCAACCCTCATCAAAGAGAGGACATCCCCCTTGACATTATTCATTTAACAGAATCTACCCACCTTCACATAAGCTAAATTAATGTAGGAGAAGTTTCCCATTCTAGTATAGTTCCAATATAGATACTCTCATCGTCCTTTTATTCATTTTCTATGAAACCACCCTTTATGGTTATGAGAAATTTGAATCTTCACAAATTGAAGAGATATTTATAATAGTATTTTGGAATTACTAAGGGTACATATGCTCTTACTATGTTGTAACATTCCCTAGTAGGCTTTTTGTAAGTCTCCTAAGAAGTTTAAGGTATTTCCAACAAGAGGATTACATTTTTTGACTATATTGTAACAAACTCTTGTTGGTTATACATAATTTCACCTACAATAGGGTTTTTAAACCAGTGATATATTCATCCTTAGGAGATACCTCTTCTATTCCCATTGACACTAACAACATCATGATGGAAATCACTCCCTAAACTTGGGTTGCATCTGTTCTTCAAATAATTGTCTTATATCATGTTTTAGATACAGGAATAAAGAATCTATGAATAAAAATAAAACTTGGTGAATGTAAAATAATTTTGGTACATTCTTGGTAAAATAACATTGTTTAGGTCATCATTCCAAAAAACAAGGTCAAATATGTTCCACCTAAAACAATAGTCTTTTTTTAGTTTGTCTTGTAAGACATTAAACATCCCATTAAAATATATTCATTACTCACCGAGTTAAAAACCTGAGAAGGGAACCCCTGGTAAATTTTGAGTCTCAGCTCACTAGACCTATTATATTCACGGTTTAGTAAATAACCGATACACAAAAAGATAAAATTCCCAAAGCTTGTTATGATGAATAACCATTAAAGGTGTCCTAAGAAAAATACTAGTTTGGACTTCTAAGACTTATTCATATTTAGCTCCAGAAAAACTTTGGTCAATGACACAAAATAAAAAAAATGTTTGAATGGTTTTCCATATGACCATATAAACAATTGGACTATTCTCAATTAGCTCCATGTATTAGGAAAAAATTAGAGCATCTATGCACTTTTGAGATAGATCCAAATTAGGCTAATTGATATTGGAATGTGTCAAAGATCCTCACGGTTACCTTATAACTATATTCTTTGTGTTATCAATGTATATAATTATAAAGGGGTATTTATCTGACACCATAAAATGTGTTCAATGAGTTTTTCTACAGAATTCAAGATGTTATTCTCACTTAGACACGAAATGTTGAGTTTGAGTATAAATGAATCTCTATGCCGGAAGTAGAAGAATGGATTTCCATGTGCCATAATAATTTTCATACATCTAGGGATAAATATTCCTCATAAAAATTTCTGAATACAATTGAACAGTGGTGAGAAAAACCCTCTTAGAGTTGGTTATGGAATGGTAATGATTGGTGGGATTGTATGTGTCCAAAACCAAAACTTCATATACCCTACCCAAAAACATCATGATGTGACTCTCTATTTTTCATAAGGGTCAGTTATGTTAGCGAAAGGATGATACCAAAGGGTTAGGATGGTTTCCTGATAGTGATCCCAAGGAGGGGTGCAAGGGTAAATCCCCCATGGTATGCAGCATCAGGTTCGCCGTGTTGGTCATGCATGCACTAGCCCTGCATTCTAGCAGGCTCACAGAGGCCCTTCCTACGTAGCCTTGAAGTCATAACCACCAATACATGAGGCACGTGATCACACCCAACCTACACATCAGAATTTATTTGAATCCCCATATGCATAAATGAAAGCATGACCACCCTTATGTAGGGAACCTTCTCTGAGAACCTGTTCCATAGACCTATGTAAGGTAACACCTTTGACCAGGGCTCTAGTTCACATATAAATAGGACCCAGGGGTTCCTCATTTTCATAATAAAAAATCACAGACAAACATCAAATCTATTCATACCCTACTACTTGTCCCAGTACATCTGAAACCTTTTAGGTAGCTCTATAAAATGATATAGAATAAGGAATGATAGGGGAATGGTGGAATTAAAATCTTTATAGGGTTCAAAATCCAAGACACCTATGAGAGAAACCCTTCCCACCTAGTTGGAAAGTGATAAGTGGGAAGTTCCCTTCCTTAAGTAAGGACTTTCAAAAGATAGTTCTAGGAACACCTATATAAACCCTTGATGCTTTGAGAAAAGCCTCACCCATGTTTTTCATCCCTGGTGGTCCGTAACCCAATACACCTTCAGTATGCATAAGCCTAACTATATGAAGCCTTTCAAGTCTACGTAGGCCTACCCTGAATGATACCCCTTGGCTCACTCTACTTCTACCCTATGCAAGACAAATATCAGGACCTATTTCAAGACACAGATAGTAGGTCATCTCTCTCCTTGTCTTCCTAGTTTGAAAGGGACAAAATCGAAGCCCCCAATAAAGCCTCTAGACTTGAAAAATCATGTTGAGAGGCACACCAATGTGTCTCCCATTTAGATATGCATTCCTTTAGTTAAATATTTCCCACACTCATCAGACCTGATGGGTAGGGTCCTTAGGGTGCATGTGGGTATGCATGCCTTTGGTGATGAGGACCCCAACCCTAAGGACAGTGTCTGGGAACTTTTGGTCTTAGATAATAGGTATAGGACCATGTCCTTCCCAAGTAGTCTATGAGACTAGGGAGCTCTAGTTACATTAAGGAGGGATATGATCATGCTTGACTTTCCCTTTGAGGATTGTTGTATTATCCACCTCTCTTCCCTAGGAACAAATTTTACCGAATCCCTCATATATTAAGCCCATAACATTTCTTTCAGGACCCCCCCTTTTAAATTTTTTCCTCATTCTCCATACCCAAGGGTTGTATCTTTATGCGTATATGGACGTGACTATCGAGGATACCAAAATAACAGGTGATATGGTCACTTTAAATCACTTTCTCTCTCCCTTTGGGTCTAAGGTGCAAATAATGGAAGAAGGTTCCATAGCCTGCTTTCCTTCCATCTACCTTTTGGTTTTGGCCTCATCCATCAGCTGACAAAACAGGGTGTGTGATTTCCTAGTTATTTCATGTACTATGGTTTCTCACACAGAGAATGAATCATATGGGTTTAAAAGATGTAAATGGTCTTGATATTCACAAGATCCCATAACATAGTGAATCATTCCAAGTGTAAGGTACCGCAAATTGTTGGTCCTCATACTAAGTATAATTTACAACAATATCAAAGTAAAACCTTAGGAAATATTTATATATGGTACAATCCCTAAAATCATTACTCAATTCTATTATGGGAACACATTCACTATCATAAAAACCATCAGGGGATTCCATGGGTGTGGTTCCTCATAACCAAACTATGTGGGCATTGATTTCTGTCCAAATGTGTTATAATGGGAGCCCCCTGAAGTTCCAAACACGACACCCCAAATCGACCATATTCTCTATGGGTCATATTATCTTTATGTTCTTATCCATCCTATAATTACATACCCCTTCTAGGTTCCCTGTTCCGATTCATCATAAGTCTCATACTGAACATTGGCTAGGGACCATTCACCTAGAAATGCTTTCCACATGACATTAAACTGCACAATTGGCACCTTATCACATGACCTTAAAAGGTATGATGTGTCCTATTAAAGGGAAATGAACTATGTTATTTCTGATTCCTTTAAAGAGGATATATAGGAATCCCATTCATGGGTGTAATACTGACATCAAAAAAAATCCCATCACTCTAGATGATGATACACTCTTGTGAACCCCACTATGTGGCTCAAAACCAACATCATGTTAATAAACAACTAAAGAGTCTCTAATCTATACATAATAGGGTACTATTTATGGACAACCTTGACTACATAGAGATATATCCATTGAAAAATAACTTCAGATACATATAGATGAACCTAAGTTCGACACATTGTTATAATTGGTTGTTAATTCAAGGGTGAACCATGTCATACTTGGTAATTAATTAAGGATTCAAGAACATGTCTTAAATATATAAGGGAGTCCCGGAGTAGGAAACAATTCCCCCTAAAAGGGAGTGCTCAGATCGACTTCCCATCCTCTCGACCAATGCGAGTACCCAATAAATTCTGTTCCAATCACTAATAACTGTCTACCTTTGGAAAGTAGGTATAAATAAGGTAAACATTGTGTGTTTCTAGATCCATGAAAAAACTCATTGGGGTCCATTCAAAAGAAAAGTATGCTCGATGTGAATGATTATACAAAACAAAAACAACATCAATTAATCATCAGTACCTCAATATTTTCATTGTAAACTAGGGGTTGTAGGGGTATTGAGATTTTTTAGGGGTTTTAGGTTGTTTTAAGGCGTTTTAGGGGTTTTAGGTTTTGTTGGGGGTTTTGTGTGTTTAATATAATTTAGAGTATTTAGGGGTTTTATATATTTTTAGGGACTTTAAATGTTTTTAGGGGTTTAAGGTATTTTAGGGTTTCTATGTATTTTGGGTTTTTTATTGGTTTTATAGTTTTAGGGTTTTTATAGGCTTTAGGGTTTTTTGGGGGTTTTAGGGTTTTATGGGTTTTTAGTATTTTTATGGGATTTATGGTTTTTAGGGATTTTAAGGTTTTAATATTGCTTATATTTTAGTTTATTTTAGGAATCTTGGGGTAAATTTAGTATATCTAGATTTTTTAGTGTTTTGGGAGTATTTTTGATTTATGGAGTTTTAGGGGTTTTGATGTTTTTAGGGTTTTAGGGGTTTTATATTTTTAGTGTTTTAATAGGTTTTTATGGGTGTTAGTGTTTTTATGATTATTTTATTTTTTTAGATTGTTTAGGTTTTTAGGGTTCTTTTATGGGTTTTTAGAGTTTCTTCAGTTGTTTTAGGATTTTTAATAATTTTTAGGATTTTAGGGATTTTAGGTGGGTTTTGGTTTTTTAATGGGGGTTTAGGTTTATTAGGGTTATTAGGGTTTTTACAGTTTTATTGGGTTTTTATGGTCCTATAGAGTTTTTATATGGTTTAGGGTCCTTAATAGTTTTTATCATTTTTTGGTTTTTTAGGGGTTTATTGGTTTTATGGAGTCTTATATTTTTTTATTGTTTTATGGGTTTTTATAGTTTTTAATTGTTTTAGGATTTTGTTAGGGTTTTATGGATTTTATGTGTTTTATGGTTTCTGTGTGATTAAGGGATTTTGAAGGTTTTTGAGTGTTTTAGGGGGTTAGCGATTTTTTATGCTTTTAAGGTTTTTAAAGAAGATTCTATGGTGAGGGGTTAGGGTTTTTTAGGGTAACTAATAATTTTAACTAATTTAAGGGGTTTTAGTGTTTTATAGGGTTTTATGTGTATTTTCTTATTTTTTGGGGTTTATTTCTCTTAATGGTTTTATGGGTTTTATTTTTTAGTGATTTTTAGTGATTTTAGGGGTTTAAGGTATTTTTACGGTTTTTATGATTTTAGTTGTTTAAATTTGTTCATGTAATTAATGTTTTTAGTGTTTTTTGGGGTTTTTATGGATTTATTGGTTTAGGGTTTTTAGGATTTTTAAGGGATTATGCGTTTTTTGGTATTTTTTATGGGTTTTTTGTTTTTTTGTTTAGGTAGGGGTTTATGGGTTTTTTTGAATTTTTAGTGTTTTTATGTTTCTTTTAAGGTTTTAGAGTTATTTTTGGGTTTTATAATTTATAGGGTTCTAGGTTAGTTTATTTATTTGAAGGTGTTTGAGGGTTTTATAGATGTTGTTAGTGTTTTTAGATATTTTTTGTGTTTTGTATTTATTTTTAGGTGGTTTTTGTGTTTATTAGTATATTTAAGGGGGTTTATGGTTTTTATGGATTTTAAAAAAATTTATGGGGTTTATGGGTTTTTATGGTTCCGAGGACTTTCTATGGCTTTTTATGTTTTTTTATTTTTAGGAATTTTTTTATGTTTTTATGGTTTTTGGGTCTTTTAGAGTTTTTAGGGTCTTTTAGGGGGTTTTTATGATTTTTTGGATCTTCTAGGGAGGTTATATAGTAGTTTAAGGTATTAATGGGTTTTAGTGTTTTTAAAGGAATTTTAATGCTTAGGTTTTTTCGGTTATTTCTAGGTATTTCATCGGTTTTAAGGGTTCTAAGGGTTTTAGGGGTTTTTGGCTGTTTAGGGTTTTTAGGTTTTTGGGGGGTTTTTAGGGGTTTTAGGAGGTTTTATGGTTTTTTTATTGTTTTTATGGATTTTTTGTGATTTTTTTTGTTTTAATGGATTTTTTTTCATGGTTTTGGGATATTTTTGTGGTTTGTGTTTTTAGTAGTTTTTATGTTTTTAAGAGTTTTTAGGGTTTTAGGGTTTTTAGGGTTTTCGGTTGTATGGGATTTTTTATTGTTTTATAGGGGTTTATTTTTGTGTTTTTATTGTTTTTAGGGGGTTTAGAATATTTTATGGTCTCTATATTTTTTAGGGTCTTCTAGGTGCTTGTATTGTTTTTTGGGTATTCTGGATTTTAAGGGGTTTTTTGGAGGTTTTAGGGTTTTTAGGGGTATTAAGGATTTTTTTGGGTTTTATGGGTATTTTTTAAATATTTTAGTGATTATCAGTTTTTTTAATATTTTTAACGATTTTTATGATTTTTATGTATATTAAATGAATTTAAAGGATTTTTAAGGTTTTAGGATCCTTGTATTATTTTTGTTTGTAATTATTTTTATTATTTTTAGTGTCTTTAAATGTTAATAGGGTTTTTATGTTTTTAGGTTTTTAAGGTGGTTTAGTTTAATTTTAAGGTTTTAGGGTTTTTAGTGATTTTATGGTTTTCTAGGGTTTTTAGGGCGATTAGTGTTTTTTTATGTTTTATGTTTTTTATTTTCTTATAATTTTTAGGGTTTTGATGGTTTTGTGAGTTTTTAGGGTTTTATGGTTTTAAAAAAAATTTCGTAGTTTTTAATGTTTTGAAGAATTTTTTTGATATTTTAATATTTTATAGTTTTTAGGTTATTTAATGTTTTTTAGGTATGTAGTGTTTTTAGTTTCTCTAAGATTTTTATAGTTTTTTAGTTCTTTTAGTACTTTTAGTATTGTCATGTGTTTATGAGTTTTATGGGTTTTGGGATTTTTTTCGTGTTTTTAAGGTTTTAGTAGTTTTTATTATTTTTAAGGACTTTTAGGATTTTTTTTAGTTTTTTTTGGGTTTTTTTGGGACATTAGTTGTTTTTAAATATTTTAGTGGTTTTTAGGTTTTTTAGGTTTTATGGGGTTTAAGTGGCCTTTATGAGTTTTAGGTTCTTATATTGTTTATTTGGATTTTATAGTCATTTAAGGGGTTTTTCCTATTTAGTATCTTTTATGGGTTTTTTTTCTTTTAGGGTATTTTAGGGCTTTTAGGGGTTTTGATTTTTTAGGATTTTTTAGGGCGTTATTGTTTTTTAGGTTCATTAGAGTTTTTATGGTTTTTAAGATCCTTTTGGGTTATATTTGGTATTTTAGGTTCCTTTAGGGTCCTTTAGATTTTTAGGTATCTAATCAAAATTTTAGGATATTTGGAGATTTTTAGGATTTTTAGAGGTTTTAGGGTTTTTATGGTTTTTAGGTGTTTTAGTGCTTTTTGTGGGGGTTTTGGGGGGATGGGGGGGGGGGGTACTTGGGATTTTAAAGGTTTTTAGGGTTTTACGAATTTATTAGAGGGCTTATAGATTTTTATAATGTTTAGGTATTTCATTAGTTTTAGATATTTTTATGGTTTTAGGGTTCTCTAATTGTTCTTACAATTTTAAGGGTTTCTAAGGGGTTTTAATGTTTTTCATGTTTTTTAAGGGAATTTTTTTTTATGGTTTTAGGGTGTTTTAGGGGTTTTTATAATTTTTGAGTTTTTAGGGTTTTCATGGTGCTTAAGGCTTTTATAATGGTTTTATGTTCTTTCAGTGTTTTAGGGGTTTTGGGTCTTTTATTTTTTTAGGTATTTTTGGGGGTTAATGGTTTTTTCAGGATTTACTAATTTATGGTTATTAATGTTTTAGGGATTTTAGTGGTTTTAATGTTCTTAGAATTTTAGGGGAGTTAGATTTTTTTAGGATTTTAGGTTTTATATGATTTTTTAGGTTTGAAGGTGTTTTAGTTTTTTAGGGGATTAGGGTGTTTTTTGTTTTTTGGGTTTTTTTGGGTGTTCACGGTTTTTAGGGTTTAGGGGGCTTAGGAATGTTTAGGGGCTTTAGCTGCTCGATGGGTATTTTGAGGGTTTTATAGGGTTTCATGGGTTTTAGGTTTTTAGGGTTATTTAGGGTTTTACGGGTTTTATGGTTTTGGGGGTTTTCTATAGATTTTTTGGGGGTTTTATGGATTCTAGGATTTTTTGGTTTTTTTAGGATTGAGGGGGTTTTTTGGTATTTTTTTAGTTTTTCGGTTTTTATGAGATTTTTTTGGGTTTTATATGTTTAAGGGTTTTTACTGGTTTTAGGGGTTTTAGGGTTTTTTTTAGATTCTTTAGGGTTTTTAGGGTCTTTATAGGGTTTTAGCAACTTTAGGGATTTTACATTTTTTTGGTGTTTTGTGTTTTTGTGGGTTCTATTTTATTTTATTGTGTTTTTGGATTTTTTTTGTTCCATTTATAGGGTTTTAGTGATTTTAGGGTATTAATGGTTGTTTTAGGGTTTTAGTGTCTTTTTAGGGTTTTTAATGTTTTTAATGTTTTACGGATTTTAATGCCTTTTTGGCGTTTTATGGGTTTTATGGTTTTATGGTTTTTAGAGTTTTAAGTGTTTGTTGGATTTTAGGCGGTTTTAGGGTTTTTATGGTTTTGAGGGGTTTTATGGTTCATTTAGGGGTTTTGGGGCTTTTTTTTCTTTAAGGTTTTCTAGGTTTTTAGTTTTTTAGGGTTTATAGGGATTTTATAGTTTTAGGGCTTCAAGGGTTTTTTAAGGTTTTATAGGGTTTTTATGTTTTTTATAGGTTAGTGGTTTTTATGGTTCTAAAGTATATTTAGGATTTAAAGGATTTTTGGGGTTTTAGTGTTTTTAGGGTTTTTAATGATTTTTAGGGTTTTAGGGTTTTTTAAGGGATTTAAGGATTGTTAGGGTCTTTTGGGATTTTTAGAGGTTTTTGGGACAACTAGGGTTTTTATAGTTTTTAGGGGTTTTAGGGTTTTCTAGGACCTTTTTATGATTTTTAGTGTGTTTAGTTCCTTTTAGGGTTTTATGGCCTTTTTAGTGTTTTTCGGGTCTTTTTGGTATATTAGGATTTTTTTTACAGTTTTTTAAAGGTGTTTTAATGTTTTTTTTGGCTGTTTATATCTTTTTGGGACCATTTAGGTTTTCTATGGAGTTTTAGGGGGGTTATTAGGATATGTTTAGTGTTTTTAGGGTTTCTAATGTTGTATAAGTTTTTAATTATATTTAGTGGTTTTGGGGGTTTTTATGGTTTGTATGGTTTTATGGATTTTAGGATCTTTTATGGTCTTTTTGGTTTTAAGGGATTTAATAGTTTTTTTGGGTATTAGGATTTTCGGGTTTAGAATTTTTTGGGATTTTTTGGGATTTTTAGGGATTTTTAGGGGTTTTAGGTTGTTTTAAGGGTATTTAAGTTTTTTAGGTGTTTTATGGTTTTTTTTTATTTTAAAATATTTTTTTTGTATAGGTTTTTTAGAATTATTTTTTTTTATTAGTGGTTTAATGGTATATTAGGATTTTTGGGTTTTTAAGAGTTTTTGGGTGTTTTAGTGTTTTATTTTTTTAGGGTTTTAGGGTTTTTATTGTTATTGGTGTTAGAGGGTTTTATGGGTTTGTTATGGGTTTTAATTTTTTTTACAAATTTTTTGGTATTATAGTGTTTTAGGGGGTTTAGGATATTTAATAATATTTAGGAGATTTTGGGTATTTAAAATTTTGAGGGTATTATAGGGGTATTTGGTTATTTTAAGGTTTTTAGGGGGTTTAAGGTCTTATATGGGTTTTATGGTCTATTAGGAGTTTTCTTAAGGGTTTTATGGATTCATAGGGTTTTGAGGGGTTTTGAGGTTTTATGGGTTCTTTTCGTATTAGGGTTTTTATTTGTTTTATAGTTTCATAATCTATAGGGGTTTTAAGAAAATTTTATTTTTTAGGGTATTTTATAGTTTTTAGGGTTTTAAGGGTTTTAAAGGGAATTTTGGGCTTTTAGAGCGGTTGGGGGTTCTAGGGTTTTTAGGAGGATTTGGAGGTTTTTAGGGTTTTTAGGGTTTTTAGGATATTTGTATTTTTTATGCTTTTATGTTTTTAGGGTCCCTTTATGGTTTTTAAGGTTCTAAGTGGTTTTTAGTGCTTCTAATAATTTTAGGGGTTTTCTAGGTTTTAGTAATTTCTATGGGGGTTTAGAGTTTTAAGTGTTTTAAAGGTTTTATGGTTTCAAGGTTTTATGGGTTTTCAATGATTTTACGGGTTTTTAGGGTTTTAGGTGTACTTATTTTTTTTGGGGATTTTTGGGGTTTTTAATGTTTTGCAGTCTTTTAGGGGGTTTATAGGGGTTTTTAAGGTTTTAGAGTTTTTAGGTTTTTTTAGTGATTTTATAGTTTTATAGTGTTATTAGAATTATGTATGGATTTGTTTGATGTATAGATTTTTTGGGGGTTTGTCAGATTATTTTATGGGTTTTTACAGTTTTTTATGGGTTTTAGGTTTCTTTTATACATTTAATGTTTTTAGTGTTCTTTAAGGTTTTTATGGTTTTTAGGATTTTGTAGGGATTTTAGGGCGTAGAAGACTCTAGATTAGGTGAACGTTGTCCCCCAAAATTTATTAAAAAGAGCAGGAAAAAGCATAACATTACAAGGAAGGATTACAAACTCGGGTGTGCAACTCACCCTTCAACTCTGACTCCAAATACTATGAGCAGAAACATAGGGCAACAAAATACCACATCGAACACAACTCCATGATTTCCTTCTTGGAGAGAGCATCCGCAACCGAGTTCACCTCGTGTTGGGAATCGATGAAAATGATGTTCAATCCTTGATAAAGGGAAAGGAATTCCATCCATTGAGGAAGAATCCTCCAAGGGACTCTCCCAGATTTGTTCTTGAGGGAATCCACCACAAGCATTGAATCCGATTCAAGCTAGAGAAGTCTCCATCCAAACAGAACAGAAAATTTAATCACCATTATCATAGACCAAAATTCAGCTTCATGACCACACACATTGCCAATAATTTGATGTAAATATCCTTTAACAAAACCAAAATGGGTGTGAATGACCCCTCCATATCCTGAGGGGCCCGGTGCTCCCAAGGTCGCACCATCGACATTAACCTCAATCCATAAGGAGATCTAGGGGATCCAATGGATGAACTTGAGAACCTAAGGTTTTTTTTCCTGCCAGAAACTCTAAACAACCATAGAAGAATAATATCATTAACATCATTTTCCATCGAACCTGTCTAAATATGGGATGCCGCATTAATTTACATATGAAGTGTCACAACCCCTCCATGGAACGAGAGTCACTTCTTATTAAACAAAATTTTATTCTAGGAAGTATAAATATAAGAAATTATGGTAGAAGCAGCAATGATAAGAAATTGAGAGACCTCCTTACTATAAGTCCAATTTATTAGGTAGTCCAGTTGCTCAAAAATTGTAATTTTCAAGAAAAAAGGTAACCCCAACAGCTTCTGCAAGTAGTCCCAAAAAGCAGCTGCAAACCTGCACTGAAGAAAGGTATGCTGGATGGTTTCCTTAGCACAAAGACAGAGAAATCATATCGAGTCCAGGTTATTCCCAGCCTTTTTCAGTTGATCTTGGAATGATAGGTGATTTTCCCAATGTTTCTAAAGAAATAGATGATTAGCTAGTGAAATGAAGGGTCTCTTGAATCTTGAGAGCTAGGTTGGGGGAGTCGTCCCCATTTCACATTTATACTGGTAAAATTCCATCGTATTAAGCTGCCAAACATGATTGAGTTTCCAAATTAAGGTGTCACTGTGAAAAAAATGTGTATCTTTGAATATACATGAGAATGTCTGCTAGAAGGAGCACTTCAAACTCTCCCAATCGATGAATAAACTCTTCAATAGGCACGTTTCTTAAATCATTAGGAGGCACCATGAAATCCAACCAAGGAATATAGATCAATATCGTGGACCACAGATTCCGATTCATATTCTTATAGACAATTCATTTCTAGTGATCAATAATTACCTTATATGACACTCATATTGTTGGCCAAACCAAGGATGGAAAATATCCTATAAACCCATCACAAATTATCAACGCAAACCTCTCCCAAAAAAATATCATACCATCAGCGTTTGTGTTAAACAAGCCCTAGATAAACTTAGAATGGAATGAATCACTAAATCATCTAAGGTCCTTGATGCCAATCCCTCCCAAATCAATTGGCTTTGTGCAATATTTCCAAGACACAGAGAACATTTTTAATTCACTAATGCAACTTGTCCAAGAGAAGTTTCTAATAATCACCTGTAAGTCTTTAATGAGGTTAACCGTCCATATGTAAATGGAGAAAGCATATGTGAACATAAATATGATAACACAATTAATGAGGCAGATTTTCTCATCCTATGATAAGCACTTATATTTCCATTTAGCAAGTTGTTGGGTGATTTTGTTCATCATTCTCTCAAGATAATAGCTCTTGACTCTTCCCCCAAATATAGGGACATCCATATAGACAAAGGGAAGTGATCCTATTTCCCCCCAAGGGAACGAGCAATGTGTAACTGTTGAGAGGGGGAAAACCCCTCCCCGAAGAAAATAGAGGACTTAATCCAACCGATGGATTGCCCCGCCACAAATTCATGGTGACTGAAAATCATTCAAATTGATGAAAAGGTCTGCTTGTCAGCCTGTCCAAAGAGGAGGATGTCATCATTATATAAAAGGTGAGAGGAAACTTGAAGGTATCTCCATTCCTTAATTGGTTTGAAAAGAACAACCTACCTAAGATCAATGAAGAATCTTCTCAAGTAGTCTTTGGAAATCGAAAAGAGAATACCAAAGATTGGATCTCCCTGCTTGTCACCACAGGAGCATGGAAAGAACCCCTTAGGGGAGCCATTAATAATAAAATAAACTCTTTCACAATTCAAGATGTATGAAACCATATTTATGAAACTGTCTGAGAAACCATATTTTCTGAGCACATGGAAAATAAAGCTCCACTTAATGGTGTCAAAAGCCTTATTAATGTCATGTTTTAAAGCAATGTTGTCATACTTTGACTTATTTCTCATTATGTTGATACCCTTCGAGGTTGTAAATAATATGTTTTGGAAGTTCCTCCCTGAAACAAACCCAAATTTATTTGGGGTAATAAGCTCCCCCATAAAGTTCTCCATCCTCTTGACCATAATCTTGCCAATAATTCTGGGGACATTATTTCTAATAGAGACTGACCAAATGTCCCAAGTGTCAATAGAATTTTCCTTCTTAGGAATCAAAGAAATGAATTTTGAGTTAGTGCCATGTGGGAAATAGATAGAGTGAAATTATTCACTAAGAGCATTAATAATTTCCATATGCATGATATCCCAGTAGAACATGATGAACTTGTTGCTAAAAGCATATGATCATACTGCACATTCCATGTTCATAGAAAACAAAGCAGATATGACATCCTCCTCCATGGGAGCATTCATTAGACCTTTATTCTTCTTCTCATTAACACTAGGAAAAATGGATTTCGTAAAAAGAAGGGATCATTCCCCACCATCATCACTGTACAACCACTTGAAATAATCCACCACAACAATGTAAATATCATCCTCCGAAGTGATGGTGGACTCATTAATGTGGAAAACATTCATGCATTTACTATCCTTCTTTTTTTTATGTAATCAGTGAAAGAATTCATTATTTTGATACCTATACTTGAGCCAATTGATATTGAGATGATTCTTGGCCAACTTCTCCTTAAGGGACAGGAGATCATCCAATTTCACATGAAGATGTAGATCCTCTCGAGAGGTTATGTACAACTGCTGGTTGTAGGATTGGAGGGAGGCGAGAAGAAGTTCAGAAGCCTTAATATCATCATCCATCCCAGAAAATGATGACCTTCCCCACCCCTTAAGTAATACTTGGATTTTATTATGTTTGGATACCAAAATAAAATAGTGATTTCCATGAAAGGTTCCATTCCACCCATTATTAACAATATCCCTAAAACTTGGGATCCTGAGCTAGGAATTATTTAAATTAGGAGGTAGAGGTTATAACCATGGAGATCCCCTCAAGAATTCTACAATAAGGGGATTATAGTACTAATTGATAATTATAACGGTGATCCCAGAGACATTAGAAAAATACTTCTGTCATTGATCTGATAGAAGCATCTATCCATCTTACTAGCCTATCTTCCATTAATTGTGAATTGTCCCCATGTGAAGGAGGCTCCAAAAAATTTATCTTTAGTGAGGTCAAAAATTTATAATAAACGAGAGAACTCTTCATCAGTTGAGTTGGGGAAGTTGGAGCCAATCTTCTCATCCTATCTCAAAATAGTATTAAAGTCTCGAATAAAAATCTAGTTATGATGAATTGAATTAAAAAATTGAGAAAAAATCTTCCACAGGACCCTTCTCCTTGTGTATTAGCATGAATCATATATAAAGGACAGAGAAAAGGGGGAATTATTCAAGCTGTTTGACAGGGTGATGACTTGAGGACTCTCTTCATAATACATCAACTGGATTCCATCATACATCAAAGGCCATAAAGTATCTAAACCACTCCAATTATAGTGTTTGTGGTTTTTTTGGTGGTTTTAGGGGTTTTATGGTCTTTTAGGGGTTTTTGGGTATTCTTAGGGGTTTTAGATTTTTTGTGTCTATTAGGGTTTCTTGGATCTTTTATTGATTTATGGCCTTTATAGAGGTTTTTTAGTGTTTATGGAATTATTAGGGTTTTAAGATTTTTAGGTTCTTTTTAGGTAGTTCAATTGATTTTTAGGGTCTTTTAGAGTTTTATATGTTTTAATTTTACCTTTCTGGTTTTAGGGGGGTTTTAGACGGTTTTCGGGTTTTTTGGAATTTTTATGATTTTCTGTAATTAATTAATATTTTTATGGGGTGATAATAATTTTTATGGATTTTATGGTTTTATGGGGATTTAGGGTATTTTTATGTTTTATGTACTTTTAGGGGTTTTGGGGTTTTTAGGGGTTTTAGGGGTTTTTAGTGTTTATAATTATTATTAGTTTTAAGTGTTTTTAGGGTTTTAAGGGGGTTTAGTGGTTCTCAGGGTTTTAGATGTTTAGGTTTTGTAGGAATAGTTTACATGTTTTATGTTTTTATGGAGTTTTTAGGTTTTTTGGGTGTTTTTGGTCTTTTAGTGTCTTTTAGGATATTTAGGGTCTTTATAATTTTTATCGGTTTTTATGATTTTTAAAATGTTTTAGGATTTTTATTGATTTAGGGTATTTAAATGGTTTCATGGATTTTTAGTTATTTTAGGTTTTTAGTGTCTTTATGTTTTTGTTTTATTATGGGTTTTTAGGATTTCATCGGGATTTAGGGTACTTTTATGGAGTTTTAGTGTCATTGAGGCGGGGAACCTAGGGAATTTAGTGTTTTTAGGGGTTTTTTCATATTTTTTGGTTTTTAAGGAATTTTTTGGGTTTTTATGGGTATTAGTGGTTTATAGGGGTTTTATGACTTTTTAGGGATTTATTGGGGGTTTATGTAATATTTATGAGGGTTTAATATCATTTTGGGATTCTTTGGTGTTTGTGGTTTTTAGGTTTTTAGATTCTTATTTTGGGGGTTTTGTGGGTCTTTATGGTTTTTTGGGTTTATTACAGGTTTTAGGTGTTTTAGGGGTTTTATGGAAAAAGGGATTGTTGGGTCCTAAAAACCATAAAAAAGTCATTGAAATAATTCCATCAATTTGGAAAAGTAAGAAAATCATATCTAGGGAATAGCTAAAGGAAAAAATGATTCAAATGGGTGGAATTGCCAAGAATAAAGTGATTTCATGAAGCACAAATACCTTTACAGATCACTTCTCCACATGATGATCTAAAACTTCCCAAAGAACCCAAAAACTAAAATAGGCCACTAGATGAAGATGGTGGCACCAAAACCCACAAACAATCCAAAATTTGTTTGCAGGAAAGAGGTGGTGATCTTTGTTCCCATGATGCAAAATAGTTCATGGGACGAGGTTGTACCATTGGCTTCCCAAAAATTAAATAAGGTCATTCACAGGACCTAGGAAGTCATATACGCCATTATAAATGAATTCCCCTGTTTTTGAATGATTCCTCCACTAACTAAGTCGTTCTCAGGTCGAGAATGCTATGTGGGATTCCGCAAAAGAAGTCTCGGGGCCCACCATGGATGACTGAATACATTGGTATCTAATTCCTCTACTTATCTATTAGTATAACTTGAAGGGAACCAAATAAGGCGATTGGAACATAAGGGGAGACACATACATAAGAAGAGATTTTAAGTTAGTAACCCAAAAAGACGGAGCCTTTTGACGATTCCCTATAAGTAAAACCCACTGCATAACATTAAATGAAAAATAATAAATCATTTTTTGGTCCATGAACCCAAAATACTATATTTACTGAATTACTACGAAGATTAAAACCAAAGTCCCCTTTTCAAATATGCATCCCTCATAGTAAATTCTATGTGGACGGAATGCTTCCCCTCAAAGAAAATCATTATGCGAGAGGAACTCATCCCCGTGTAAAAAATTGAAACACAGGCAGAACATTGTCCGATGTAGAAATAACTACAAGGGAAAAACACAATTACTCATAAATATTTTTTCATAGACAGTCCCTCAAATTGAATAGAGTCACACTATGCATAGGGAACCCAATCCTGTGTTAAAACATAATACGCAAAATGAGGCATCTTTGGGAGTTAAACTCTTCATCTCTAACCATTCTCTTCATTTTTTCATCCAACATGTAGGACCATCAATGAACTAGTCCAAAGCCATCAAGATAAGGAATCATCCATGGCCACCTGACACATATGATAAGATCATCAGGCATATCATCATGCCCATTTGAGTTTATATACCCATGGTAAGTGGAGTCTTTTTAGTAACCTCCACAGTAAAGATGAACCTTAGAAATGTTTTCATGTTTAAATTTCCAAGGTAACTCAGGCTTTGACCTTGGGATACTTAGGTGAATATCCTTATAAAAGTGATTTATAGTGACAACTAGCCTTTCCATTTAATGAATCCTTGATTTGATAGTTCTCTTTCTCTCAAAAACAATTTTAGGGAACTCCTCCTAAGGTAAACCTCTAGCCTTTGATGAAGGAGGAAAAAATTTTGTTCCTCTTCACCTCCACATAGGGACGTATTCAGATAGATCACCAAATATGACTATGAAAAAATAGTGGAAACTGGAACAATCCAATCCATTTCTCTATATCTTTGTACTTTTCACCTCATCTACGAGTGGGTAGGTCGGGTCATGCAAACTTCATATCCACTACTTCTTCTTGCTTCTCACATAGAGCATGACTCACGTGAGCTTAGAGGATGGAGGTGATCATGAAATATACATGATCTTGAACAACATGCGGTCCTTCTCTACATATATAAGTCCCAACATCAATCTAAATTGTCACCTTCCATGTGTTATCCCCGATGTCAAATGGGCCTTCTCTATAGATATAATCCCCAAATTCAAAAGTCGAATGGGCCTCCTATATGTTATAAGTCCCAAAACCATACTTCAATATTCAAAGGTCCATTTCCCTAAGGAAGTATCACCAAACAAGAATCTTCCATGAATTATCCTCAATAATGACCCATTTATTAGGCCTCCTCCAAGGTGTAAGTCCCAGTCATAGAAAACTTGGAGGGCATTGACTCCCAAATAAATGGGATACATAAGAAGCCTCTATGAGGTCCAAACCCAGAACCAAAATTCACCCTAATGTTCTTTGGGCCACATACCCAATGGGGTTATGTCTACCTGGGGACCACATATCTTCCATGTCCCTCAAGCCACCTTAGAATAATCCCGACATCAAATCTTGATTATGAACCTTCCACTTGGACATTCTTTCCATATGATGTTAAACTGCATTGTGGGGCCCTTATCCCATGACATAAATATGTGATTTTCTCTAATAAGTAGGATTAAGCTATGTGGGTTTTGATTCCACTCATTTTGATACATAAGAATCCCATATTATGGGTTTGATCATGACATCAAAACAACTCACATGATGTCAAGATTAGAGAAATATATGGAGGATTAGAGAAATGTATGTACCCACTAGAAATACATGGAGGATTAGAGAAAGGAAATATTTTTGTTCTAACATCAGAATATGAATATATTCTGATTCTATCCAAAGATGTCTGTCAACTGATCTTGGAAATTATAGAGGATCATACATCAATTTTTGACCATATCATCAAAACATGTCAAGATTAAATTACGTCCACACAAATATCACGGAGAAGATCCCACAACCTCACCTCCCCATGTAGGGTGAGTCATCTACACAAAAGGGTGGTCACTCTAGATTAGAACTGCATCCCATCTCCCATCTAAGAGGTTCATTGGGAATATATCATGATAAATGGACAACAGGATCGATCACAAATGCTCATTCCAATGAGGTAACATCGGTCCACCATGGTGGCCACTTCAGGGTAGGAATATATCCCTACTAAAACTCAGGATTATCACCAGTGTATCCCTACATCACCATGGGAGCCACTCGAATAGGTGCATGTATATGAATGTCATCACTCACAACAAACGACCACATTCTCCCACATGAGACTGTCTATAAATAAATTATGTCAAAGGAAACTAGAAAATGAAGAGAAAATCCAATATCCTTCTTTATAATAATCTAGAGTTCTTGATGCCATAAAACATCAATCAATGGAGGATTAGGATCCTGAATTTTTTTTACTAAATTATGGAAGTGGCAGTAAAAGTTGAGAAGGTTCTCCCCCAACATTGTTTCAAGCTACTCTGAAGGACCTCCCCATAGTATGTACTTTGAAGGATTACCTCGTTGACAAGAAAAGGTCGATCAATAGATCTTATCTCCTAGTGAGTGTCCTAGTATCCCTCCTCAAGGATAGAAGATCAAACAACAATAAGGTATTCCCCTCACTATAGTTTTCCCTAAGGGCCCCCCTTAGGGTATAAGCTGTAAAAATTATCCTTGAAATTAGTCCTCTAGCTATGATAGTAGTTATCACAATGATTCAATTTACATAGAAGTTCCATATAGTAGAGATTTGAAATAACAAGAAGTTCATCCACTTGTTTGCATCCACCCTGAAGGTCCTCCCTAGGAATTAAATAATAGAAATTATCCCTATAGTCGTACATCAAGATATGATGGTAGTCCTCTCCATGATGGAATTCTCTAGAAATATCATCCCCACAGTGATATCAAACAATAAGAAGGTACTCCCCTTGTAGGAATCCACCCTAAAGGTCCTTCCCAGAGTATACAATGTAGAAATTCTACCAGAAGTGGGACATCAATCTATGATGGTATCCCTCTCCGTGGTATAATTTTCAATGAAGGACATCCCCCTGACAAAATCTCATGTTAGAAAGAAATTCCTCCCCTTACAGATTCAAATATATGAAATCCCTCATATGTTGAGGCATTTGGATAAACGGGGTGAGACACATTCATCACTCTATTAGTGAAAAGTGAAATCCTTTATCAATTAGGAGATGGTCCAGGGCCATGCTAATCTTCTTAGCCTCCTCATGACCATTCTAATGTTAGTGAGACCCCCATTATCCCTAATACTTGAAATGAAAATATCAATAAGTGTTCATGTTGGGCTGATCAAGTCGAGGAGTATCTTGTAGAATAATTGAGAGATATGTTGCTTGTGGGAATAAAATTAGCTAGGGGTGAAATATAAGTCATGTTTTGGATCAAATCCACATAATAATTAGACATACCAAGGGAGTTGTAAAATTAATGCATACATAACATTCATCTAAATCTCTAGAAAAATATCCATCGCATGAAAACCAAATTCATTCCTATAATGGGTATGCAGACCATGTCAAAATAGTGGGGGACCATCATCATAAAATCAACCTAGAATCCCTCCATCTACACAACAACAAAAATTGGAGAGGTGGATAAAAGATCCCAAATTGTACAACCTCAACGTGCTGCATAAGATGCATCTTCTAATCACTAATGCCATGTCTAGTGTTCTCATCCGAGGATGGGGAGAGCATGGAGCTTTTCATTTTACCCCATTAACTATTTAGTAGAACCTATTATAAATGGAGTCATGTAATTTAATTGTCACAAGATAGAAATTACATAAAACCTCTTCTCAAGAAAGGTGATATGCTCGATAAGAATCAGCCTTGAGTATGTCTCAAAAGCATCCGACCCAATGAGAGAAAGACATTGAAAAACTTATTAACTAGGAAAAAATAATATCCATCCATATTACCTCTTAGGGGAACCCAATCATCAATAAATCCTATTATCCTCAGAAAAAAATAGTTCACATGTAGACCTGACACCATATCCATCTCACACTCAAATGGGAATATGCAAGATAAAGAAAAAGGATATAGAAGTAGTGACTTCCATAGTAGGAGATCAACCCCATCCCACAGGGTTGGGGAATTTTTAACAAAAAATTCCTTTATAAGACTTAAATGTTTGGGATGAATCATAACAACAAGAGAGCGGGAGAAACCCCATCCTACAGGGCTGAGGGAATTTTAACCTCAACCACCAACCCAATAGAAATCAGTTTTTTCCCATTTATAGAGTACAAATATAGAGAGGCCTCCCATCCCGTCCCATCTCATGACTCATTCCCCAAGATGGTAGGCATACTAAAAGGCTATATATAGGTTCCCTCTATGTTACACTTGTCAGAGAACCCCGAATAAGATCCCATAATAGAAGTAGAAGATCCCAAAAAGGACATAAACAACTCTCCTAACACTCAATAGTTGGAATTACAGTCACAATTCATTATTCATTGGTGAATTTCTGGAAAATATATCATTTAGACCACTCTGAAAATGACTCAAATGTATACTAACATAGAGAGGATGGTTCCCCAAAGAATCTGATCCATACTTAAAATGAAGGTGTGCATACTAGAAACCATAAGGTCATCGTAAATTTGGGAATTCCCCTAGTCAATCCCCGAGCTCCATGGAAAATCCCTAAAAAAGAGAAGAATCAAATCAAGGTCTCATTTGACCCACCACCTCCGCTTGGTGAAAATGAACCCCTTATTTTTGAAAAATATTCTCTCTATGAGATTATGAAATAAAAGAGTTGATGTGAATCAACGCTGAATTTCTTAGAGGTGTACATCAACCAAAATAGTTTATCCTAAAAATTGAAGCAAGGCCTGGACATCCACACAATCTGACACATGGACCGTCTAACAACTTGGACCTGGTCATTTACAGATATCAATATCCCCCCTATTGATGAAATAACCAGAAAGAGTATAAACATGTCCTCAAAATAATCACCCGGTCGGATACCCACGTCAATTACTAGAAGAAACGACTCTTCAAATATTTCCCCATGTATACTTGTACAAGAAAAGGTTCAATAAGACACAAATAAAGGTCTTATAAACACCATTGATTAATTGGTATATTGACTAGAATCCCTGGAGGAGTGATGCTCACAAATATATATGGAATGGAAACCTTACCCCGATTGGGTGAGCGACACCCCACCACTACCAAATTTCAAGAGTCTTGGTTTCCCGATATTCAATGGATTAGGGGAGATAGAACAACTTATGATGCATTATGATTCTTATTTTGATCCCATTATGGGGACCCTAGAGTAACAAGAAGTAGTGAAACATATATTGTTCATGTGAACCTTGTAAGGTTCATCCTTCATAGGGTACATCATTTTTTCGGCTCATTTGATAACGGGATGGGAGGATCTCCATTGGTAGTTCCTTTTCTAGTTCATCCCAATGCTTCCAAAGACAAATTTCAATGAAGTCCTGAACTAGAAATAATAGTATAATGATAAAGTATCATATTTCATCTCCATATTGAAATATCTAACCTACTCTTTGAACCAGACACTCCCCCATGATGAGATGATTGCTATGTTCATTGATAACATCCACGATGAGCTACCAATGCCACTCATCCCAGTGAAACATACAAGTGGGTTATGTGATTTCTCTACTCTTTCCCAAGTAATAAAAGATTATATACAATTTTCCAATATGAATTCTTGAGTAGTCCCACTGGTCCCTTTAAAAATATCATGAAATGCTAAAGCGGCCTTTGTCACACATAATCCATATTTTGCAACTCCTCTAGCTCCAAGTCATGCATCGAATCGTGCAGGTCCCCCTAAGAGTCAAAAACAACCCCCACTATTACCAGATTAGTTGATGTGACAAAGTATTAATAAATTTTAGGAACAAAGGAATAAATAATACTTGTTCAGATATGATCCATTCAGTGGATATTTTATAGCCACCATGAACGGAAATTTACAATGACTACTAGATCCCAAAAGGGCCGACAAGGTCCATCTTGATGAAAAGAAAGATTGTTGTATCTTTAATTAGATAAAAGGAAATACTATCTAGGAATGTTTTGTATTAAAATACATCCTGAAAAAATGATATATTCTAGGAAATTCAAATGGGGACCACTGCCAGTTCAAGTGTCATACAATTTCAACTAAAGAACTAGAGGAGGGAGGAGAATGGAAGGAAGTTTTTAGTAGAAGGGAGAATAACTTTGATAGTTGGATGACTCAGAAAACAGTCAACCATGATCATGTAATTATCCAAGAATAGCTGAAGGAACAAACTATGCACCAAATAGCTCCATATATAATTTCATCGAAATCCTCAGCTTGAATACCCTCCATAAGAAGTTCATCTAAAATGAACTGTGACTTGAATGAAATAGAGTAAGCATAAGAGGATAAATCTTTATGAAGGGAAAAGTTTCCTTCGACACTCTTTGATATTATACCCTCAGATCTAAAACAATGGGAACCACCTCACCAAACAATACTACTAGATGTTGTTAGTAAGGAAGATTGATCATCTGCAGAAGAGTTGATCTTTGGATCCATTAAAGTCATTCACTTGATGGATTCCTTATCCAAAAACGAGTATGGATATGAACTTGAGTTTTCTACACCCAATCAAGAAGTCAAAGGAAGAATTCAAAGTATCCAAGGATACAGGGGAAAAAAATTCCCTGGATGAAATGAAATTTATGGTCGTTCTACTGCTCGAACTGTCAATGTTATGAAAAATTGTGGAAGAGACCTTTATTAGACCCAACAAGAACAGGAAAATTCTTCTACCACTTCCAAAAACCACTCTGGCCTTATCATTATGTAATATCCTTCAAAAGAGGAACATGTTTCTAATAACACTATGTGTTAAATAATAACTATCCAGACCAATCCAAAAATAAAAAATCATCTTGAACTCATTTATTAGGGGTCGATCCATCTACAACCAATACTCAAGACCCTAAAGTTCCTATAAAAAATAATCCCTATATTGGGAAGCACTGATCTTTTGAACAAAAGTATGATTTCTAAAATAATTGGCCTTATTAGCAGACAGTATATCAATCCAAGATGCCTTATTTTTATTGAAATGCCTTAGGGAATAACTTATAAAATCCATTAAGTCCCCATGTTCTTGGAGATTAAGTGGCTACTACCAAAGTCTATTCGGAAAAGATAGATCCCACAAAATTTCCCACAATTATCTCCTTCATTTATCAAGATGAAAATGTCATCATTTAGAGACACTTAAAACCCTTGTATGTGTCAGGGAGGATAAATGATATTGATAAACAAAAATTATTCATCAAAAATGGTATGAGAGTTAACCTCATTTTAGTATGAACACTCTGTAAACTTGGCTGCAATGAAGATAACCTAGAACCTTCCCTCACAACCCGGTAGGACTATGAAAAAAGTGATCAGAAGACACTGGGATAAATCCAGATCAAGACTTAGTTTCGAGACCATGTGAGTGACTTAGAATTTTTCATTTTTCGAAAAAAAACATAGCCTCTAACTTCTTACAAGGAAGGTTTTTTTACATCAACACACAACGATTCCCTCATCCTACCATCAATGCATCAAATATTTCATTAATGGGAAACATTGGAAATTGCATGATGATAAGGCCCCATTTTAATCCTGTGAGTCCCACGATATTGATATTGTATACTATGAATAGAAAGGAAGGAAACCCTTAGTCAATGGTATTGATGGATTCACTTCCTCAAATAGTTTGGAAATGATCCCATTAGACACCTTCAAATAGATCAGTGAAGAATACATACTATCCATAAATTATGTTGAGTGCATGAGACCATATTCAGACATGTATTCAGTAGTCCTCATGATTTTTATCTTCTTTGCTGAGTTTAAAAGTGTTTAAATTTCCACTGACCCCCACAATAATAGTGACTTGTCAAATGGAAATTACCTCAATACATCCTCAGTGTTCAAAAAAATCCATGACTCTCTCACTGAGGCAGAAGGGTAATAATAAATTCAACCATCACTCACTCTATCCTCTATTTAAAATCACCTACTCTTTGTTGGGATAGAATAAGTCGCTCCATCTTCCGAATAACAAAATCTTGAATCTTTTTTAAAATCTAAGGGGCTCATCTCAAGAAATGCTTCCCCATCAGAATAATATGAAGAGGAAGAGGAAGAGGACATTAGGGATTCCCATCCAACATTCTAGGAAGGTGTCTCTATAACCATTGATGATCTTAAAGAAATAAACCTGGGTTTATAAGAAGGTAAATGACCCACCTTGATTAGTGAAGCCATGTATTATGAAGAGAAAGAGGTATAAACCTCCTTTTCGAGGAAGAATAAATATATATTTTCACAGAACTATACAAAAAGGTCAGGTATCGATTTTGAGGTGGAAACTCTCCCCATGGGCCTAATAGAAGATCATTGGGTCCATAAAAAAGAATTCAAAAGGACACACCTGACAAATTATATCAAGATAGAGGCTGAAGTTGATTACATCGTCAGATAAAAATTCATTTGGGAAGTCCAATATCCTATGTGGATAGCCAATATCATCCCCTTCAATAAGAAGAATGTAAAAAATTAGAGTTCACATCGATTTTAGAGATCTCAACCAACACTATCAGAAATTTGACTTCTTGGTCCTGATTATTGAACTACTAATTGATGAAACCACAAGATATCCGGATCTCTCTTTCATGGATGGCTATTTAGGATACAACCAAATCCAACTGGCCTAAGAATATGAATAATCAACCACCTTCAGGGGCCCTGTTTAGTATTTTTCAATCATTTAATGATAATTGGTTTAAATAATATTGGTGTTAAATATGCATTTTCCATGCATCTCATCTTCATGAACATCATGGATTTTTTTAAAGAAATGCTGATGACTTGGTGGTTATGTTGTGATAATGTTTGGACCACCTGGTAATTCTTGAAGGTATCTTCCACCAACTGAGACAACATAGTCTAAAAATGAACCCCTTTAAATGTGCCTTCAGTATTACCTCAGGGAATTTTTTTTTCTTTGTTGTATGTCACAATGCCATTGATTTTGACCATGAGAAGAAAAATGATATTCTTGTAATGTGACCTCCTCACTTCATAAATTAGTTGAGAATATTACAAGGAAACAAAGAATACATTTGATTCTTTATAGAATACCTTGTAGGAAAATCATTTCCCTTCAGTAGGTTATTGAAAAAAGGGATTGTATATTAATGGACAGATGATTTTTTATAATAATTCAATAGTATAAACAAGTATCTCTTAATAATTTTAGTTCTAATGACACTTATAGAAGTAATAACACACATCATGTTTTTTACTTCATTGGAGTTATCACTAGGTGCCTTCCTCATATTGAATAATAATGAAGATATTGAAAACAACCTCTATGATCTCATGTGAACTAGGATTTATGTTGAGACTCATTACTTAGATATTGATAAGCGCTTTATGGTGATGATATTCATGATCAAAAAATTGAGACGGTATCTAAAACATAATTATGTCCATTTGGACAATTGTAGAAACCCACTCATGTACATTGTCGGCCATCCAATGTTTATTGGACATCTTTCATAGTGTTTGGTTATCCAATAGTAGTTTCACATACGGTTCATGCCTTATAAAGTCAATGAAGTTGATGTGTTGAAATTTTTTTGGCAGAGAAACTCTTGGATGAAATAAATTCATTAGATACTGAGTTTATCGATGAAGAGGTTTTCTCTATTCAAGAGGACCCCCAAATATGGGAGATGCATTTATATGATGCATTTAGAATCCCAATCGGAAAAATGATGGAAGACCCCAATCTCAAAAATGTAGCAATATGAGTCATACTTATATCATTGGAAAATTAAGTACTTTCTTATTCCTTCATGATGAGAGAATAGTACACAAATAAAGAAGAATAATATTAGGCTCTCATCATAGGAACAGATCTAGAACTTAAAGTTAAAGTAAAACACATGAAAATAAAAGGCAATTTGGAATATTTCATCAAGCAGGTCAAAGATTATCATGAAATAATAAATAAGTTCTAATCACCTTAGTATACCATATATAAGGATTAATCGAGGAATTCCCTTTGGAACTGACATTGAATCATGTCCCAAGATCACAAAATTCCAAGGTCGGTGCATTGGGAAATACAGCTACAACTCTAGGTGAGCCAGAGTGGGATGAAATAGTCATCAACATTACTCAGTACCATATTGTCTCACCAGTATTTTCTGAAAAAATGGATGAAATCGGTATGATTAGCACCATAGCTAAGTCATATGGCACTGACACTACATAGATTAAACCCATTTTGGACTACCTAAAAAAGGGAGAGCTTCCAGCATATAGGGTTGAGAAGAAGAAAATATGAATACATGCAATTAAACTTGTTCTATATGATGGAACAAGTCTTCAGAAGTTCCTCTATAGAGGGTCCTCAATGGGAACCTTCTAAGGTGAATTGATGGAGAAGAGACCACTATTGTTATAAAATAAGTGTACACTGAAGTCTATAGATCCAACATATTAGGATCCATGATATCCTATAAAATTCCAAGGCTTGGATACTACTATCCCACTATAAGGTATAATTTCATTAAATTCACCATGAAGTTACATTCCTACCTACTCCATGCTAATTTCATCCACGAACCCTAAAAGTTACTTCACACAACCAAGTACTCCTAGAAATTTTACATATGTGGAATATACATCATGATACTATATCCACCTTCATTGGACATTAAATTCATATATATTTTAACAAAAAATGAATTATTTTCAAAATGGGTAGAAGACAAACCCCTCAAAGAGGTCAGGGGTAAGAAATGAATTCAATTTCATGAAATCCATCATCATCACCAGATTTGGTGTCCCTTTTAAAATACAATAGAACAACCACACAAATTTATATTTTGATTAGTTAGAGAAACATTATCAAGAGTATGGAATGAAGACCAACATTTCATCCTTCTATCATGCAACAATAAACAGAATGGTAGATTCCTTCAACAAGACCCTATACAATAAACTCCAAAAGATGGTAGATATGGATAAGAAGTCACGGTCGCACAATCTTATATACATTCATTGGTCCTACCAAACCCCAACCATCATGGCTACTAGGAACAACCATACTCAAAAGTGTATGGGGACAATGTGTTCCAACCCATCTATGTTCAATTTCCCTTGCTCCGCATCACGATATGTGATCAACTATCCACTGATGAGAAATCCTAGAAGTGGCTGGATGAATTGGGGAGACATGATGAAAATATATTGTAAAACATTCACTATTTTTAAGATCTCCCAAACTAGATTTCACATTCCATTAAAAAAAGGTTTTCCTCCGTTCTTTCATCGAAGGAGAGATGTCGTTGGTTCTCAAAAATCTGATGACACTCAAAAATAATCCTCAAACATTGGAGACAAAATGGTATGTACCTTATGAAATACATAGAGTATAATATAATATAGTTTATTCCTTGATCTCCATGTATGGAAAGATCAAAATATATCCCACCAATTAGAGGTTCCTAAAGAAATATTTCATGCAGCCAAAAAGGCTATTGTCCTGATTGTATGAAGTTAAAATGCATGGTGTATCATCCTGATAGCATGATGTTAAAATTCATGGTGGACCATCCCGATCTCGTGATGTTAAAATTCATGGTGAATCATACTTATGGAATGATGTTAAAATTTATGGTGGATCATCCTGATCACATGATGTTAAACTTCATGGTGGATATTCCTGATCTCATGACATGAAACTACATGGTGAATCATCCTAATCACATAAAATTAAAACTTCATAATAGTAGAATATTTATTTCATGATGATAATTTACATGATAATCATCATTTTAATCAATGATTAACCACACATGATCTAGATATGTGTGAGGAAAATGGAAAATTTCCTTATTCCAACATGAGAGTCAGATCTACGTAGGGTGATTTCTTCTAGAACTATGTATGGATTGATTCATGTCTGCACAGGATAGGTAGTGATTCCTAGATTCCACATCCTTGTCTAGTTACCCACTAGAAAACACACATGAAAATCCCCTCTCCGTGTATGGTTTATATGTGCATAGAGAATTCACATCCAAGAACTATGAATGATTGATTCATATCTACAATGGTTATCTAGCAATGCTTGGATTATACATCCCACTCCATCCACTCGAAAAAATAATGTCCCTCCCTGCAAATGGGTTATACATACATGAAAAGATTTTATCAGTAACTACATGTTCTGGGATTCATACCCTTGTAGGATATATGGTAATGCCTAGACCTCACATACTAGGACCAACTACAAAAATAAAAGAAATTTTCACTATACTACATACAAACTAAATCAATGTAGGGGACTCCAAAGCAGGGCATACTGATAGGTCAATTGCAAGTAAGATAACCCTACCAATACCTGAGTCAAATATATATAGATAGTCTTCCAATAAGTATGTGTAACCTGATTTCTATCAATAATGGATATGTATAGAAACATCGATTCTATATCCTGGTCCATCCACCCGAAATAAAAATCCCCCTCCCTATGCATGGGTGAGACCTATGTATGGATCTTTCAATAATTACTATGTGCAATTTGTTTCCTTCTCTCACATTATATGTAGTGATTCTAGAATCTATAATACCAAGTGTATTTGGATCCCGGAGGTAAAAAATTCCTTAATCTCATTGTACGAGCCCGATCTACACTAGTAGGTTTTTGGAGAACTACAGTTGTCTGGATATTTATTTTGAAAATATAAACATAAACACTTGGATTTCTCATCCCTGTCCAACCACCGTGAATAAAAAATTCCCCTCATTCTTTATTTTATCACCTCTGCTTAGTAGAACAAACAATTATAGCCCCTTTGGTTACCACACTAAGCACAACTCATGTGGTCTTAGGAGCATTGGAAAGGGACTTCATGCATAGTTGAGGAATATCAATCCACATCAGATGGTCCTAAAAGTAAGACCTTAAATTTCACAATGAAGTCCTTTCCACATGAAATTAAACTCCATGGTGACTCAATAAATATATTTGGCTTCATTCACATTTCAAAAAGATACATAGTGACGCCTAGGAATAATATTCTAGTCACAACCATAGAAAAAAAATAATGACCATGTCTCCTAGATGGAAATTTATATAGGTAATATAGAATTTGTGTCCCTCATATGGAGATCCATCATAGAAATAATGATCCCTCTACTTATGATTCATATCTATGTAGGGAGTTTCCAAATACATGGAAAATCATAAGTTTGAGTGATTCTTAAATGCATTGACACATCCTTTCCATTTATGAAACTCTATGCCCCGAGAAATTTCAGATCATCATAAACCTTATCGACCATCAGAAGTGGAGGGATAGTGTCTTAAGGACACCACTTCTTGACTATGTATAATATTCCCATGTTGTCTCCATATGTTTCCCATAATAAAATTCTTTCAACCAGTGTAATTTTTTCCCTCTAAGGGTATTTTCCTACCTTTATATGCTTCAATGGCTTCCTTTACCCATATCATTTATATTGATACAATAATACCTAGAAACAAGGTTTACACTCTCCTACCCCTCACATTTGGGGCATGTTATAATTTCTTGTCCTGATTATCCTCTGGTTAATTGTGGATTCTATAAAAAATTCCTCACTATATGACATTAAATTGCATGGATAATGTCCTCACCACATAACATTACACTACATGGAAAATTTCCTTACCACAAAACCATAAACATCCTATTTAATTTCCATTCCCTATTCATGGGTTAGAACAGTTTGGGGAACCTCCTCGCACCTACATAGGGAGAATAACATAACCTATTCTCAGGATTTTTTGACATGAGATGTCTCTTTCATTTTCAGGATCCATACATTAACAAACCAAACTCTTTGTCTAGAAAGGTAGGAATCCCCATAATCCTCCCTTGACATTGGAAATGGAAGGTTTGTTTCCTGAGGGGAAAAAATAAACTATGAATAATATTCCCCAGTTTGAAATGAATTATTTTCCTACAAAAAAGGCTTTTCAATCAATGGAGCATTCATCCTCATTAGAGGATTTTACAACCTCTTAATTCCTCTACTAAATTTATGTCCCACATCACATATTGGATTTGAAAACCCCATGGATTAATGTTTACACACTTTCTCCTCCTTCATGCCTGAAGATGATAGAAAATTTTGGTCAGAATATCATGAAAAGGGAAAATCATTTACCCCTTAGTCAAAGAAAAATTATTTTATATTTAAAATATGAAACATCACGGCTGTATGACTTTAAACAACATCATGCATCATTATTTCATTATTTAATCCAAATTCTTGTATTAGGGGTTTCCATCCATGATCAAAGTTGACACGAATTTCTTCATATTTTTAGACAGACCCCCTTGAAAATACACCTTTAATAGTCTTGAAGAAAATTGTAATTGCCATATAATTACCTAGACATTGAAAATGGATGGTCAGTTTCACGAGGGATCCTTTGTTTGAAAATGAATAACATTCCCCAGTTGAATCTACATATGTTTCCCACAAAAAAGGCATGTCAACCAAAGAAAAATTCATCCCAATGAGATGATTTTACTACCTTTATATGACCCCATAAACATAGTTTTGTAATACATTCTAATGGTTACCCATCATTTACTTTCCCCATATCATGTTACAAATTCTAAATTTGTAAAACCAAGGTCATGAAAAAGCATGCATTCATGTATAAAAACTATTAGGAATTTCTCAACCACTAAGCATTATTGGGACCATCACCTCATAATTCATGGTAAAATATGTTCAACATAAAACATCAGTAATGTTTTCTTCATTTTTCAAGAATTCAAAAATCCCATGAAAATTGAAACAAAACTCGCTAGGTTGAAAACCCACAAAGGGAACCCCAAGTAATTTTTTTGTTTTCATCCCACTAAATATACTATTTGCATAGTTTATAAAAAACATAAAACAATAAAATATAAAAATAAATTCATAATGATTTTTTTCAAAAACCTACAAAGGGAGGCATAATAAAAAGTCAAGTTATTCTCGGTAATTCGGTATCACTATGGACTTAGGAAAACATTTGGGAAATAATAGAAAAAAAATGGTTTCTGGGGTTCTTCATATAACCCTAGAAATAGATTGAAAAATGTTCATCAAGTCCTTCAACTCAATAAAAAATTAGACTATTACATTATTATTAATTATTCTAGAAGATAGTTAAAATTGATATCCAGTGATTGAAACATCATGTCATTAGGAGAAGGTTTTTTTCAAAGCATGGAAAATTCTGATTAGTGGATATTGTAGGAAAAGGACAAGAATTTGTAATCAAATAATTTTTTATTACATTTAATAAGAATGAAGTACAATCCCCACCCTGGAGTCTCTACATGATTCTATAAAGAAAAAAAGAGCATGGGATAACATGAATGGTTACAACAAAGATCACATACTTTTTGAAGGAAATTGATAACTGTATGATGTGGGCCATCACAGGTTTTTCCAATGTGTTCCTTTACTCAGACTCATATTCCCCTATTTGAATAATTTTTCTAACTATTTCCATAATTTATTGACCGTTCCAGTTTATGAACTAAAAATTAGCATTCATTAATAATAGGTGCGCCTTTAGCTTGGCCACATGGGAATTTCACTCCCATAACTCTTCATCATGTGCAACCATTTTGTTATAAGATGTTTCTTCTTCATCCAATAAGTGTTGAAACTCAATGGTAATATCCTGTAAGGAGTCCATTTGATGGTGGGAGGTGTTAAACTGAGCAGGGTCTCTATCATGAGTGGATTGGTCATCTCGAGTTATAAAATTTTGGTTGAAAAAGATGTATAAGTGTCGATAATAAAATCAGCCAGATCCCAAATTAGTAAACAATTGTTGAAGGGTTCCCTCTTTATTAGAAAATTCTGTTAAGGATGTCTCCTTAATAATAGTGTATATTTGAAACCATACCCATCCCTGTATATCATGATTTCTATGTGAAGCACTGGAATGTCGATATTGTTCTTCTATTGTAGCGAGTATGTAATATTGTATTGTTGTTACGGTTGATATGATTTCCTTAAATTGAGAAACCCATCCTGCACAACTCTCCATCTCTATATATGGGTCAATCTCAGAAGATGAACGTATATGGTTGGATTTCAAGATTTCTTTGTGTTGTTTCCCTTGTACTAGCATCAATCGGACTTCCAAAAACTTCATTAAAGGGCATGGGGTCTGAATCAATCTCCATAAAAATAGGGTGTGTGGATGAAGTCCCCTCTAAATTCATGTGACGGAGAAAAGAACAACTTCTTACAGGAAAGGTAGAAAGAGATGGTGCAACTGGTGATAGTCTAAAATCAACCAATTGTCTATGCACTCATTAAATAAACCTATCCAATACTCTATCAGGGTAGCAATCTACCCACATTTGGGGATAATCCAATAAAAATTTAGATTATGTCACTATATGAGAAATACATATTTTTATTCTAGACTGCGGATGCATCATCACCAACTATAATTAGATATGACCCACTAGGTGATATTACCTCTTGATATGGGTACGAGGTAAATATATGACTTGATGTAGACATCCAAATTTACATGAAAACCTATAAGGTGTATAAGGTTCATATATTGATATATTATATACTATAGTGTTTATGATTCCAATCATAACACAAAAATATAATAATTTTCTTCTACAAAACCACTTTTATCATCTACAACTACTCCATTGGGTGTTGGGTAAGGTGAAAAATAAAATTGTGAAAAATCACTCAACTACTCAACCAAACTGTCAACATTCAAATATTTCATGTGAATGGTGGATGATTTCAGAAGGGAAGAACATAAGATGTAATGAGGAACTATTGTAGAATGTTGATACTCATAGTAGTAACAATGATCATATATTTATATATAAGAAAATTTAAATGTCCTTATAAGGAAATGTAGGGATCTTACTTCCTCTATCTTACCCAATAGTTCAAAAATGCGATCAAGGGTGGGAACAACCAAGTTGATTGGATGAACCTATACAAATGTGGATTCAAACATTCGGTTAAAAATATAGACACCATTATAGATTTCACAGGATGGGAAGAGCCATCTGCTTAAGAACATAGAAAAGAAACCTGCCAGTCTAAGTTCAGGTGATACATCAGGCTAGACCCTATAACCCCACATGGGGTATAGACCCACCTCAAAGTCATCCCAATATTAACCTAGGATTCATAACATTTTCCAGGTTGGATGAGTCTATCTATGGGGTACTTTCAGCCTGAGACCATCATCCTCTAAAACTAACTCTACCCAATCATCGAATGGGATGAGTGGGTGAACATGGAGGGGATGACCAATAAGTATATCAAATGTAACCAAAAGATCTCTCTCTAGTGGAGACACTCTATTATAATTCTACCATGTATTTAACACTAGAAATAATTCATAATACATTTTTTCAAAGACGAGGATTCCTCCCAGCTGATAAATGTCCCAAAAACTGATCCCAAATTCCCCATATTGTTTTTAGAATTTATTGGTGATCAAACACCAGTGACTAAGAAGTTTGGGCGGTAGGTCATTCGGTGAATAAATAAAAAATTCAGAAACTCATAGTGCTTGGTTCAAATTGATATCATCCAATAGTTCAGGAAATTTCAAGCAGTTTTTTGTGTAACCAAAATGCCTAAGCCCATTCATATAAGATGCACCTCCAGATCGCAAATCACATTTGGAGCTCCACCCTCCATTGGGATTACCTTGTGAGAGGTTAGAAATAGATGGGTAATCATGGATTATTGATTCCAAACATTTTTCAGGGATAGGTAGATTTATTTACATCCACTTGGATGTATTTAGTATGAAACCATCTCCTCAATTTGAATAAGCTATGATTTCCCCTTGTAGCATAAATGTTTTCTTGGGAATGCTCCTAAGACATCCTTAACTAGGAAATCGAGAAGTTATCATAAACTAGTGAAACTGTTTCATCATATTGATGTATGATGTTATAAAGAGGTATGTGACTATAAAATGGATATATCATAAGTTCTAGTGAAATGATATCATTTAGAGTACCCACCTATGGAGTGATGCAAGATGAAAGATTTTACTCAATATTTCCATCCATGGTCATTCTTCTTCTGATAAAATTTGTTGAGTAAAGAGATATATCCATTGAATTCCATGAAATTAATTATCTAAATTTTGATAAATTGTTTTGAAATAATACAATGGAGAAAAATTATTATTTTTCGAACGAATTGGTCCACGAACCATCATCTTCTGGAAATCACCCTTATTAGAACCACTAGTTCAAAAAAACTGTGAAGGAACTGGCCCATGAAGTGTTATAAAAAAAATCAATATTTCATATAATTATTTAATCCTCAAACCAAAAAAATTTATTTGGAAATCATAACGTACCATTTTTAGCTGAATTATTTCAGTTTGTAGGTGAAGAATCTCTATTTGCAGATGTCGGACTCCATAAAAGAAGGCATTCATGGATGAAAAAGTTATTGAGAGAGTTTGAAAAAGCACTAATTTTAAAAAGATAAATTGTAAAATAAAAATTAGTTGGGGAATGTATATACTTGCTTGGTTTCCTCCCCTAGGTTCGTTGTTGTACCACAAACCATTTGAATCTAGGGCTGCTTTCCGTATAGGAATAGCCTCCGCTTTGTTCTGATTTGATACCATTCCGATAGGGGTTAATTTTTTGGGCAGTAAGTGTTGTGTAAAAGAGATCCAAATAATTCCATATATGAGGAAAATGAAGAGAAAATCATAGTAAGAGTTAAAGGAAAAAGTGATTCGAAGGGGTGAAATCAAAAAAGAATAAGCAATGCTGTGAAGTGGAAATCCCTTTGTGGATGGAAGCTCCACATAGAGATCTGTGACTTCATGAAAGCACCATAGAACTAAAATAGTTTATGCAATGAAGATGACAATGTCAATTCTTGAAAATGAAACCAAATTCATTTATTGGAAGGAGGCTGTGATTTCTACTCCTGCAAATGACAAGTCCCCAAACAATAAAATAGTATGAAGAATGATGTGGTACCATCAGATCCCTGAAAATGAAATGAATTCATTCATAGGATTGTTGTAGAAATATCTAACCTAAAAAATTAAGGCCCCATTTAGTGACTGTTTACCCCACTAAAAAATTCATCAGTGGGAAGGGAATCCTCTATGGGATTCTGAAAAATATGGCTCACGGTACACCCTAGATGACTGACTACACCATTATCCACTTTCTCTACTTCTCTAAATATAGAAAATTAGGGGGAAATATATATATAATATCAATAAACAAGAAGATACATAGATGGAAGATGATAGCTGATGTATGGTCTCATAAAATATGGAGCATTTAGATGATTCCCCACTTGTAAAAAACTTTGTATAGCATTAAAGAAGAAATAAAAAATCATCTGGTGGTGGGTGAACCCAAAATAATTTATGGAATGAATTCCCCTAGGCATAAATCCAATTTCCAATTTGCCAATAGACATCCCTCAAAAGAAATATTCTATGCATAAGGAACCCTACCCCATGTAGTAAACCACTACAAGGGTGAAACTCAACCCCACGTAGAAAAATGATGCATGGGAAGAACCCAAGCATATGCATCACAATGCTATGAAGACAGTCCCCCAACCTATATATTGACATGCTATATATAGGTAACCCCATTCCATGTAAGAAGATGTTGTGTAAAATGAGGAAACTTAGGGAGTTCAACTCTTCAGATCCAATTATTCGATTTCTTCATATCACCATCCAACATGTTGGACCCTCTACAAACCAGTCCAAATACATAAGGCTAAGGAATCTTCCAAGGCCACCTCACTCATATGATAAGATCATCAGACAAATATATGTGCCTTTTGAGTTTATATACCCAATGTAATTGGATTCACATGAGTAACCTCCATAGTTAGGAAGAACCTCATAATGTTTTCAAGTTTACATGTTCATGGTGACTGGGGTTCTAATCATAGGATACTCACGTGAACCTCCCTGTTCATGGGATTGAGAGGAACCACTGTCCTTTTCCTTCAATTTTGGCCAGCATAGAAAATTCCCTTATACCCCATAACCAATTTCAAGGCACTCCTCTGGAGGTAATCCCCTACAATTTATTATGGGAGAAATAACTTTTTCTCCTCCTCGCCTCCTCTTAGGGACGTATCCAGATAGACCCCTAAATTTTAATATGAAAACAAGAGATGAAATATGCACAATCAAATAACTTCTCTCTTCATTTTGGATTTTTCACCCCATCCATTAGCTGGTTGGGTCAATCGCATGATATTTAGATCCACTAATTCCTATTGTTTCTCACACCCATCCTTCTCATCGTATGAAGATATTATCTCATGTATTGTAAAGACACAAAATGAATTCTCTAAGTCTTATGACATTAAAGCAAAGAAAGAGAATATGTGATCTGTTGAAAACTCTGGGAAAAGAAATAAGGAAACATGGAATAAGGGAAGTGTTGAATTTCCACCCTGTGATAACTGTGGAAGGAAGCACCCCAGTTCTTGTCTAAAATGAAAAAGATTATGCTGCAAATGTAGATAGAAAGGCCATCTTGCTAGTGATTGTAAGCATAATAAAGAAGATACCAATGTTCAATGCTATAATTGCAGAAATATGGGATATTATGTAAATGTATTTACTAAGGGTCAAGGAAACTTACCTAAAAAGTCCAAGATATAAAGGACAAGATTATGCGATCACTACTTCTTAGGATGAAGCTCCGAAAGATGTGGTGGTAGATAATTTAATGGTTTCTTCAAGTTTAGAAAATGATTTAGTTGATTCTGGATCATTGCATTGTTTCATATCTTCCCAGTTTGCTATGAAAATTTGATATTTATAATTTGATTTAACAATGTATTTTTCATTTAAAACTCCTAAGGGAAGTATAATTGCAATAATGTTTTGTGAATCAGTCCCCATTTAGGCATATAAATGATATTTATATATTGATCTAATCCTCATACTCTTGATTAAATTTGATATAATCCTCATTATGGATTGGCTTTCGGACCATGATGTCAAAATTTATTGTAAGAATAAGGAAGTTACAATTCTCAATGATGATAAGGAGTACCTTATCTTTAGATCAGAAATGTCACCATTTTATTCTCTTCTAGATCCACCCCTAGTAACACTACTAAATTAAATTATTGGGGAAGATGAGAAAGAATTAATTATGGGTGAGGAAAAGAATATTAGAATAGAGGATGTAACTATTGTGCAAGAATATGTTGATGTGTTTCTAGAGGATTTACCTAGAAAAGCTCCATAATGAGAAATTGATTTTTCTATTGATTTAATTCCTGGTTCAAGTCCCATATCGAAGACCCCTTATAGAATGGACAATGTATGATTAGTGGAACTAAAGAAACAACTAGAGGAATTAAGGGATTTATTTTCCCTAGTGTTTCTCCATGGGGATCCCCTGGCCTTTTTGATAAGAAGAAAGACATATCTATGAGGTTGTGCATAGACTACCAGGAGATCAATGCTATAACATTAAAGAACAAGTATCCGCTACCTCACATTGATGATTTATTTGACCAAATTCATGTATCTCAATATCTTTCAATGATTTTCCTTCGATCTGGATATCATCAGTTGTGTGTGAAGAAGGAAGACATTCCGAAAATAGCATTTCGAACATGGTACGGGAATTACGATTTTACAATAATGCCTTTTGGATTGACTAATACACCCTCTGTCTGCATGGATCTAATGAATAGAGTTTTCAAGGAATATCGTGATGACATTGTATTGGTATTTATTTATTATATCTTGGTATTCTTCAAAAGATACAAAGATCATGAAAAGCACTTACGCATTATTCTAAAGACTCTAAGATGAAATGAATTATATGGTAATTTTATCAAGTGTGAATTATGGTTTCATGAGATTTATTTTCATGGAAATACTATCTCTATTGATGGAATATCTATTGATCCTTCAAAGACCAAGAAAATACAATAATGGCTAGCACTGATAAGTATAACTGTGGTACGCATATTTATTGGTTTAGAAGGTTATTTCGACCTTTCATCCAGAATGTTTCTCGGTTGGCTAACCCATTAACCACGATCCCATGTAAAGGGGTTAATTTTTTTTGGAAAAAAGTGTGTGAAGAATATTTTGAAGAACTAAAGAAAATGTTAGTCAATGATCCAATCTTGACTCTACCATTAGGGAATGATGGGTTTTTTATTTATAGTGATGCTTCAAAGAAAGGACTTGGTTGTGTATTTATGCATAATGATAGAGTTATTTCATATGCATCATGACAGCTAAAAATTAATGAGTAAAACTATTATAATCATAATCTTGAGTTAGTAGCTATAATATTTACTCTGAAGATATGGAGACACTATCTCTATGGTTAAAAAATGCGAGATTTACACTGATCACAAGAGTTTGAAGTGTATTTTTCTCACAAAAAGAACTAAACAATCGGCAAAGGAGATGGCTTGAACTACTCAAGGATTATGATTGCATAATACACTACCACTCCGGGAAGGCGAACAAGGTGGAAGATGCTTTGAGCATAAAGGATCATGGAGTTTTGAGCAAGATGAGAGTTTAAAGGGATCCTATTTTCATGGATCTAGTAATGATAAATAAGGGAATAACCATGGAGGGTAAAACATCAATACTTTTTCAAATGGTTTCCAAACCATATTTACTTTAAAGGATAAAAAAGTATTATACTGATGATCAGGGGTTTCAAAAGAAGATTAATGTTGTAAATAATGGGACATTAAGTGACTTCGTATATGAAGATGGAATTTTGAAATTTGGGAAGTGAAATTGTGTTCCCGATATACCTGATCTAAAAAGGGAATTCTTGGATGATTCTCATAGATCCAATTTCTCTATACATCCTGGGAGAACCAAGATGTATAGATATTTGAAGGAAAATTTTTGTTGGGACAACATGAAAAGGGAGATTGCAGATTTTGTGTCAAGGTGTATTGTTTGACAACAAGTGAAAGATGAAAGACTACATCCTAAGGGATTCATGCAACATCTTCCCATACCTGAGTGGAAATGAGATGATATTAAGATGGACTTTCTCATGGGGATACCAAAGACTCATTGAAGGAATGATGAAAAATGGGTCATTATTGATCATCTTACCAAGTCAGCACATTTTCTTAGTATAAGAGAAGATTTACCACTTGAACGTTTAGAATTACTGTATATTAAAAAAAATTAAAGACTTTATGGAGTACCCCTATCGATTGTTTCAGATTGTGATCCCCGTTTTACATCAAGATTTTTGAAAGGCCTTCAGAAATCCCTAGATATGGAACTTTGTTTGAGAACTACTTACCACCCTCAAACTGGTAGAAAACCAAAATAGACTACTCAAACCTTAGAAGACATGTTGATATCTTGCTCGCTTGACTTTCAAGGTATATGGGATCAATATTTACCTATGGTAAAATTTTCCTATAACAATATCTTCCATTCATGTATTCAGATGGAACCATATGAAGAATTATATGGAAAGAGATGTCGCACACCAACTTGATGGGATGATGTTGGTGAAAGAAAACTCGTAGGTCCATAACTTGTAGAGGAAATGATGGAAAAGGTGAAGGTTAACCAAACCCACATCAAAGGAGATACAAGTATACAAAAGAGTTATGTCGATAATCGAAGGAAGGATTAGGAATTTCACGTAGGAGATCATGTTTTCTTGATGGTAATGCAATTGAAGGGAGTTATACAATTCGATAAGAAGGGTAAATTAAGTCCTAGTTACATTGGACATTTTGAAATTCTAGAACAAACTAGGGGGTTATCTTAACATTTGGCAATGCCGCCATGTCTCTCCAAAGTTCACGATGTGTTCCACATATCACTATTGAGAAAATACATTCCTGACCCAACGCATGTACTCAGCTATGAGGAAAATGAACTGGAACCTGATCTATCTTATTGTGAAGAGCCTGTCAAAATTCTGGATACCAGAGAAAAAGTTCTGAGAAACCGGATGACTCGTCTGGTAAAAGTTATATGGGGAAACCATATGATGTAAGAGGCAATGTGGGAACCAGAGTAACTTTTAATGTAGAACCACCTGAATATTTTTGTGTTGTAGTATTATAGAAATTTTGAGGATGAAATTATTTTAAGGAGGGAAGAACATAACACCTCAATCTTCCATGGTATGTTTCTGTTTGAATAACGAAATAGCTTGCGTTGTATGCAACTTTGAGATTCTAACACACTATGACCAATCAAACTAGCCATTGTGAACAATAATACCCATTTTTGAAATTTTATAAATTTTATTTTTCAAAATGGAATTCATTTTTGAATTCAGATTATCAAAATTACCATAGGGTGAATTTTTTGTATTTTTCTGAAAACATTCAATTTTTGATGAATAGTAAAAAACACAGCGTTATTGGTTAAAATTGACTTTTTATTTAAATAATTATTTTTTTTATTTAAATTTATTTTAGGTAAAAATAGATAAATAATATTTATATAAGTTCAATGTATTTCATTTGAGTCATTTGATAATAAGTTTAGATATATAAAAATTTTATTTAACATTTTACCATCTTTTACCCACCTCCTAGAAGCATTTGCAAATTTGCATAAAACATAATTTTACTGCTTCTGTGAGTTGAATTTCAAAAATATGAAAGACATGGTTAATATTATTAAGTAAAAATTGGTTAAATAAGACAAAAATAATTTTTCGTGGATAGTAACTTTTGACTTTTATTTACCACGGTTAAAAGTAAATAGGGTAATAAAGGGTAAAAATGATATCATAATTACACTAACACATGTCCTAATTCTATTGGATAAATATAATTCGAACAAAAACAACATTAGTAATAAAATATGTCCCCCTTTGGTCTACATGTATTAGATTGGGACATTTATTATTATTTTATTTAAAGAAGAGTTAAAAGAGTTAAATTCAAAGTTTAATAACTAAAACATTTTTAATATAGGGATAAACACAATATAAATTCTACTATAAATATTCATTAGGAAGCTAAAAATATTTCATACATAAAGGTATTTTATTTATAATTTTTAGACATTAAATAATTTAATTTATTTATGACAAAATGATGATATAGTAATTACATTATTAATGACATATTAAATTAATTTATATTATAAATATCCAAATAAATGTTAATTGAGACTTCTGATAAAAAAAAATTATAGGTTAATATTACATGTTAGGGTTTATTAAATAAATTTTATTCTAAGTGATAATGTTTTAATGGATTTTAAAAAAATCAAATACTAAATAGTGTCAAAATTCACATAATTGAGTTTTTAAAACAAATACAATATTATTAATTGATATAATATTCATAAAAATATAAGGTTCAGCCAAAGGACTTAGATAAGTTATATATATTAATAATTAACCACTTGGTATTCTCTTTCCTTTTTATAGTAAGTTTATTAACGATATAATATAAAAATACAAAGAGACATGGTAAGTGTACAACTATTTAACTAAGTGTTAAATCTAAAAGATAATTTTAATGGGTTTTTAGGGTCTTTTATGGGTTTTAGGGGTTTTTAGGGTGTTTAATGGGTTTTACGATCTTTTAGGGTTTTATATGGGGTTATGGGTCTTTTGGGTATTATGGTCTATTAGTTATTTAGATTTTTAGCATCCTTTGGGGGTTTTAGAGTTTTTATGCTTTTATGTCTTTATGGGGTCTTTTAGGAGTTCTTGGTATTTTATTTTGTTTGGGTTTTTGGTGGGATTTTTTGGGTATTATATGGTTTTTTGGGATTTTTGAGGCTTTTAGGGGATTTGGGAGTTTTATGTTTTAATGGGTTTTAGGTTTTTTAGGGATTTGAAGGGTTTTAGGGGTTTTATGATTATTTAAAGGGTTTTTATAGTATTTTATGGGTTTTTTGGTTTTTGGGGGAGTTCAAGATTTTTTAGGTTTTTTAGTATTTTTGGTGTTGCTTTGGGGGGGGGGGTTTAGGGTTTTTAGGGCTTGTTAGGTTATTTTTTGTTTTTTAGATATTTGGTGTTTTATGGGGTTTTCTAGAGTTTTATGGATTTTAAGGGTGTTTAATGGTTTTTTTGATATTTTAGGATTTTTAAGGGCTTTTATAATCCTTTTAGTTTTTGGGGTCTGAAGATATTTTATGGTTTTTAGTATCTTTTGGGGGTTTTAATTTGTTTTTAAGGTTTTATGGATATTTATTGTTTTAGTCTTTTATGGATTTTATTTATTTTGAGGTTATTTTTGGGTTTTATTGGTTTTTGGGATTTTTTAACGGGTTTTGGGGGGTTTTAGAGTTGTAGGTTTTTAGGGATTTATGGTTTTTTTATGTTTTTAGGGGTTTTTAGAATATTCATAGGTTTTAGGAGTTTTGAGAGGACTTTGGGTCTTTAGGGGTTTTTAGTTGTTTTAGGGTTTCTTATTTTTTTCAGTGGTTTTTTTTTTTAATGTTCTAGGATTTCTTATGATTTTTAGGGGTTTTAAGGATTTTTTGGGTTCTTTAGAGTTTTTTCTGTTTTTAGGGTTTCTTGGGGAATTTAATGGTTTTAGGGGCTTTAAGGGTTTTATGTGTTTTAGGTATTTTAGGGTTTTTATGGATTTTTAGGTTTTGTTGGGTTTTAATGCCATTTTATGGTTTTAGTAGTTTTCAGTGTGTTTTATGAATTTTAGGTGTTTCTATGGTTTATAAGGAATTTTAGTGGTTTTTAGGGGTTTAATATCATTTATGGGGTTTTCTTTATTTTTAGGGTATTTAGGGTTTTAGTGTATCTTTACGGTTTTTAGTGTTTTTCAAGGGTTTTGGGATTTTATTGGGTTTTTTGGGTTTTCAGAGAGTTTAGGGTTTTTATTTTTATAGGTTTATTTTAGGTTTCAAGTTGTTTTTATAGTTCTGTAGGAATGTTTTCTAATTTTTTTGGGGGTTTTAGTGTTCTTTTAGTTTTTAAGGGTTTTATGGTTTGTAGCATTTTTTTGGTATTTAGGGTTTTATAGTTTTTGTAGTTTTTTATGGGGTTTTATGGTTTTAGTAGTTTTTTTTGCTTATTATGGTTTTAAGAAAATTTTAGGGGTTTATGGTTTTTTAGATTTTTAGGCGGTTTGTGTTTTTTAGGGTTATTAAATAATTTTTATGTTTTTAAATTTTTTTTTTGTTTTTTATAATTTTTATGTATTTTTAGAGTTTTAGGGAATTTTAGTGTTTATTGGGACTTTTTGGGTTTTCAGGGATATTTAGATGTTTTATGGGTTTTAGTGTTTAAAAGGTTTTTTAGGGGATTTTTGCGGTGTTTATTATTTTTTGGGTCTTTAAAAGATTTAAGGAATTTAGGGTCTTTTGGGTATTATGGTATTTTAAGGTCTTTTAGTGGTTTTGTAGGTTTTTGGGTTTTCAATGTTTTGGGGTATTTTTATGATTTTTAGTGTTTGTAGGGATTTCTATTTACTTTTTTTGGTTTTTGGGGATTTTTGGTTTATTAGTGGTTTTCGTTTTATTCAATTTTTATGGTGTTTTAGTGGTTTTAGGTTTTTGGGGGTTTTAGGGTTTTTATGAGTTTTAGGGTTTTATGGATTTTTAGGGTTTGTTGGTGTTTAAGGGTTTATGTTTTTTACAAGTTTTGTATTTTTTTAAAAGATTAAGTTTTTTATCATGGTTTTAGAGTTTATAGTCTGTTTTTTATTTTAAGGTGGTTTAGGTTATTTTACGGGGTTTTAGGGCCTTTTATTGTTTTTATATACTTTTTAGGTTTTATGGGTTTTTAGGGTTTTATGGGTTTTAGGGTTTTTAGGGATTAAAGGGAATTTTAGCGTTTTTGAGTTCAAGGGTTTTTTTTTGGTTTTAATTGTTTAATTTTTTATTTTGTATGATTTTTAGTGGTTTTAGTGTTTTTAGGGTTTTTAAGGATTTCTAGGGTTTCTATTGTTTTTAACGGTTTAGGTTCTTTTTCGGGTACTTAGGACCTTTTAGGGTGTTTATGATTTTTCGGGTTTGGGGGTTTTTTTGTTTTGTTGGGTTTTTCTGCATTTTTTGGGGTTTTGAAATTTTTAGGGTCTTTAGGTAATTTTTAAGGTTTTTAGGTATTTAAGTGTTTTACACTATTTTGGATCCTTTTAGGGTTTTATTGGGTTTTTAGTGTCATTTTATAGTTTTTTTTTGTTTTTAGGGTCTTTTAGGGTTTTTTCTGTTTTTAGGGGTTTTGAGGGTTTATAGAGTTTTAGGGTTCTAGGGTTTTAGAGATTTTAGTGTTTTAGGTGTTATTTAGTTTTTTTAGGTGTTCTTAAAGGATTTAGTGATTTTAAGGGTTTTTAGGGTTTTCAAGGTTTTGTGGGGTTTTATTGTTATTTTGGGGTTTAAATGTATTGAAGGGGGTTTTAGGGTTTTTAGGGTATTTTAGAGTTCGAATGGTTTTTAGTGTTTTTAAGGGGTTTAGGGTATTTTATGATTTTATGGTTTTAGTTTCATTTATGGGTATTTAGAGGTTTTAGGGCCAGTTATGGTTTTTAGGGTTTTATGAATTTCAAGGGGGTTCTTATGGATTTTATGGCCTTTTATGTTTTTTAATTTATTTTAGAGATTGTTATGGTTTTTAGGGGCTTTTAGGGTTTTATGGTTTAGGGTTTAGGATTTACAGTGTTGGGTTTCAGGTTTATGGTTTAATGTTTAGGGTTTAAGGTGAATGGTTTAAGGTTTATAGTATAGGGTATATAGGTTAGGTAATGGGGTTTTGGGTTTTGGGTTTAGGGTTTATGGTGTAGGGTATAGGGTATAGGGTGTAGGTTATTTGGTTTTGGGATTAGGGTGTATGGTGTAGGTTTTAGGATGTAGGGGTTAGGTTTTAGGGTTTGGGTTGTAGTGTATATGGTTTAGAGAGTGGGTTTTAGGGTGTAGGGTACAAGGTTTAGGGTTTTTAGTGTTTTATGTGTTTTATGTTTTTTTGGCATTACATGGGTTTTTAAGGTCTTCAGGTGTCACTACTATAAATTTAGGCTATAGCGACAAGTTTGAACCATGGATATAATTCCAAAACTGTGGCTATAGTTTATTTCCCCAATTTAATGTATCAAGGCTAGTATTGGCATGGCTATAGGGAAAATCCTATATCCACAGTTTCCAACCGTGGCTAAAGGCTTATATCCACGGTTCAAACCATGGTTATATCCCTATAGCCACGGTTCAAACCATGGACAATGCTTTATAGACACGATTTGAAACTCTGGATAAATATATATCAACACATGGGCTACAACCATGGTTTAAAACCAGGGCTATATCTATTCCCATTTAATAAAAAACACCCTAGGACACATGCCCCCAAGACAGACCCCCCTAGACAGACCCCCTTTCCCCTCCCCCTTGTACAATCCTCTTCCCCCTACAGACCCCCTTGCACCCCCTGGACATCCCCTATTATTCATGGACACCCCCTCGACAACCCCACCTTATTATCCCTCTCCCTCTTGGAATGCACAAAGGGACACCCCCCTCTTGGAAAACCCCTAGACACCCCCCCCCCCTAGATAGAACCCTTGGAAATCCCCCCCCCCTCTCCTAGACACCCCTTGGACATCCCTCTCCCCTAGAAGAACACACTACACCCCCCCCCCCCCCTACACTGCCCCCCTCTCTCTTGGACACCCCTTGAACACCCCCTCCCCCTACAAACCCCACATACATCCCCCAGGATGGACCCCTCCCCCTAGATATCACCACCCTCTATTGGAAACCCCCCTCTCTCCTAGACACCCCCTGGATAGCCCCCCCCATTCTAGACACCCCCTTGGAAAGCGTCCCCTCCCTCCTGGATAGCCCCCTCCCCCTTGGACTCGCCCCCTCCAGGACACCCACCTTCTGGAAAACCCCCCACCCCCTCTTGGATAGCCCTCCCTCCCCCTTATATACCCCCAGGAAACACCCCCTGGACATCCCCTCCCTCTGGGAAAAACACCCTTGGACAGCTCCCCCTCCCTCCAGACCACCCCCTTCCCATGTATATCACACTACACGCCCACTAAACAGTACCCCACCCCCACCTCCAGGACACCCCCCCAGACACCCCATAGACAGTCCACCCTCTCTCCTGCACATCCCCCACCCCTCCCCCCTACAAGACCCCCTTACACCCCCTAGATAGCCCCCCCATAGACCCCCCAGATAGCACCCCCCACACCCCCTGGATAGCCCCTCCCTCCGGGACACCCCCTATACCGCACCCCCAGACACCCCCTTAGACAACCCCCCCCATCTCCTGTACACATCCCCCCTATACAACACCCAACCCTTCTAGATAGAACCCCCTCCTGGACGACCCCTCTACCTCTTGGAAATCCCCCCCTCTTGGACACCCCTTCTTGGACTGCCCCCCCCCCCTCATGGACAACAACCCATCCTAGACATCCCCCTCCCCCTGTATACCCCCATGGACATCCACCCCTCCCCTAGACACTCCTCCTCTCGTACAGCCCCCTCCCTCATGAAGATCCCCCAATGCACCCCCTGGACAGTCCCTATACCTCTTAGACATACCCTGGGGCAGCCCCCATTCAACTACCTTCTGGAAACCACCCCTCTTGGATTTCACCCCCCACCTGGAAAGCCCCCCCAACCCCCTATAGACCCCCATGGAGAGATCCCCCTCCTGGATAGCCTCATCCCCCCTGCAGACCCCCCTTCCACCTCCTTGACAGCATCCCCCCCCCCAACAGTAAACATGTTTTCCATAAGCAAGAATATTTTCAATAACAATCATAAACATATTCAGTTCAATAACATTAGTATGAGAATTTTTCGTTAGAGCACAAACACTAAACAATCATAGCTTCCTAAAATCAAGAATTTCAAAAGAGTTCAATTAAGTTATAGCATGAATGAATTGTTAAAATCAAGTAAAACCCAATTTAAGTACTCCCCTATAAGGATATAATGAAGTTTTATTCTTTTTAATAAGCCAACCATCCTCATTTATTTTTCACTCAACCTGGATATTTACATTGAAGTACCTAAAAAAGAAACAAAATCAATATTAGATTCTCATAACTCTATTCCTCATTAAATAACATAAAATAATTAGAAACTACATTATAAATTACTGAGTTTCAAAGGAAATATTGAAGGAGACACCCCCTCCTTCCTAGACAGCCCCCACACCCCCCTCCCTAGAGAGACCCCCCATGTACACACACCCAGAAAGACCCCACCCCCTTGGATAGACCCCCCTGATAGACCCTCTACCCCTCCCCTAGAAATCTCCCACCCCTTGGACAGTCACCCCCACTCCTAAACACCCTCCTTATTAGATAGTTACCCTCCCTAATAGAACCCCTCGGACAACTCCCCCTCTCCCTAGACAGTCCACCCCTCCTGGACACCCAATCCCTCCAGGACACCCCTGGATAGACCCCCCCCCCCCCGGGACATACACCTCTTGCACCCCTCCCCTACCTCCTAGACATACCCCACCCTATATCCCCCTAGGTATCCCCCATCCCATTTGGACACCCCCCCACTTCTGGATAACCCCCCTGTCCTGGAAACCCCCCTCCTTCCTAGATAGACCCCCCTTCCTGATAGACCCCCTGGATAGTCCCTCCCCTTCCTGGAAACCCCCTCCTTCTTGAACACCCACTGGATAGACCGCCTCCATTCCTAGAAAGACCCACCTTGTACCCCCTCCCCTCATTTCTGGATAGACCCCCACCCTACATCCCCCCTCATTTCTAAACTAATATATTTCCACTTTTAAATTCAAGTATTGTTTACATATTACTAATACCTTCTTCATTATAGAAACTTCTTGAAGAGAGGGGCCAGGATATACACGAGTATTCTTGTCCATTCAAAAATTTAAGATGGATATAAAGTGTGTTATGATATATGAGCTAACATGGTGAATAAAATTACATGTCTACAATAATTAAGACTTCATTCTAGAGCAGATGAGAAAATAGACACTAGGGACCAAAAAATTTCTCCTACATCCTTGGGAGGTTAGAAATGGTATATGGGGCCTCTAACACTTCATGAGAATCTATACCGTTGGAGAAATGTATGATTAGATCCCTCTAGATATGGACATATGTGATGACAAGGGGGAGATGCCAACAATCACATTGGTGTCACAACAATTGTCCTATGGGAGAGTGACCAAAAAATAAAGACGATAAACATCCATTCCATGCAATGTTTTGGTTATTTTCAAAATGAATCAATGGAAATACATATAGGGAAGTTGTGTCATTATCTAAAGGATATTTAATAAGGCATGTAGAACTCATTTTATAAAATACTAGAGGAGAATGGACGGTTGTTGTGCGTATAAAACATGAATCTCAAGGATCACATGGTCAGGATAGTTGTTTGTATTACTATTATGAATTGTAGGTGGACGATATTGATTTGGAATGCACAGATGAGGGTGTGGCTGGGAGACCTTATCATGGAAGAGATTATATAGATGAGGTAGGGAAAAAACATAGTAGTCCCAATACATGTGAATCTATACAATTGATTACAATTATCAGTCAGAAGAAGACTCTCTTCTTTGTGTGCTACCCATTCAACTTCTTTTATGGTTATCTTTCCAAACAGATGGGATTATATGAATATAAAAACCAAATCTCCCATCCCAAAAATTTCATCTGGTAATTAATCATAAACATCACTAAGATTCAACTTCTGAACCTAGTATTTGTTCTAATTCGGTGTAGGATTTGAAGTTGTTGACTTACAGGAGAAACTTTTTATGAGTTATGATACCAGTAAGGGGAATAATTCCCTTGTAATTATGAGTGTTTATTAACATATTCAAACTCCCTATATTAGGTCATATAATAGGGATAAATATGTGAAGTATACCATTATTTCAATATCAAAGGTAGTTAAAAATAACCACCCTAGTAAAGAGAAATCCAAGGATATCTATAGAGATAATTGGTTTTTTAAAGTGATGATTATGGATTTAATAATGATGATACAAGGAATGTGGATGATAAAAGCATGGAATTTGATGGTGGTAATTATAGTAGTGATACTAATAGCTTAGTTGAATCTAGTAAGGCTGGTAAGGATGCTTTAATAGTGGTTAATATAGGTGAATATGGGAAGAAGGATGGGGACTCTTCTTTATATGTTCAATCTGGGAAGGCTAAGTATTCATATTCCATGAAAATGGAAGTAGTGGAATTCCCCATTAGGAAGTATGTCTTCATAATTTCTTCTCATAAATCTCAAAAAACAAATTTTAATTATCAGGAGAGGATAATTATATGAATATTTGATCCCAAATATTTAGAAGATATTTTAGATCCTACTATCAACACTCTTATCCAGATCAGTAATACACATAAGGATGAGTTAAAATCCACTAGAAATCTAGATACTTCTAGGGGAAGAAATTATATCCTCATTAAATCATCTGATAAAGGTTCCTCTAATGATTTTGGTACTCTTGTTAAGGACGGGGAAGGGATATTTGATAACAATGTTAAATACACCAACAACAGTGAATAGCCTCCCATTAGATATCCCCACTAGGGATAAGACCCCCAGATAGAACCCACCCCCAAGAAGCACCCCTTCCCCTTGAAAATAACCCCCCCTCCACTCCCCCCTAGATAGCCTCACCCTGAACATACCCTAGATAGACCCCCTATAGAGCCCCCCCGGACAGACCCCCCCCCCCTACATCACCACTTCCCCCATGAAAAGACCCCCTCCACGACCCCTATAATGACCCCACTACAACCCCCCCCCCCCCCTCCAACCCTAGATAGAGACCCCCTGGATAGAAACCCCCTATAGATATCCCCCCCATATAGACCCCCCTACAGTGGTTTTCACACGTGCATTCACACAGTGATAATCCAATGCTCTAATAAATGAACCACTGCTCAATAAAAAACATGACTGCTCAAAAAAACATATTATAATGGTCTAAGAAACTATCCAATACTATAATTAAATAAATCATCCACTACTCAGTAAGAGTCATGTAGTCTAAAAAAAGAATCATAAATCGTATTAAATACATGTAAAAGGAAATATTAACTGAAACAATATAAAATGACCCATTACATGAAAATATTCCATTGCTCTAATATTTCATGATGGTGTATTTCTCCATAATCGAGTGTTAGTCCACCATTTCACCTTGTAAGCAGGATATAAACCCTCCATGAATATTGATTATACATAAAACATTGAAAACATACATTTTTGTTACATACTATTTAAATAAATGTGGATTAAACATGAGTAAGCATCATAAATTTCAAAAAAAATTGAATTCATGAAAAAAATCACCAAATGTAATAATCAATTTAAGTTAGGGTGCATGTTTACTAATTAAACCATGCAGATAGACATTAATTGTACCATAGGGGATATTTCATGTATTTTTACATGGCTAGACAATCTGTGTACATAGAGTGCACAATCATATGAGAGAATACACAAGCATTGATTGGAGTACCCAAGCATACCCCATGGAAGATAAGATACTCTATGTTCCACAAGTAAATTCCATATAATTTCACAAGGATTACCATGCCAATTCTAGATGAGAACATTCCCAGGTGTTTAGGCATGGTCACACAACATGTGAAACTATTCAAACATCATTTAAATTTCCATGATACATACAACCTAAGAATATATTTATTGAAGACACATATTTAGGCCTTTGAGTAGTTTATCCTTAGTAGTTTACCATGAATAACATAATAGTGGCACTCATTTTTATAGGTGATATTTGGAGAATTGTGATGCTAATGGGGCATTAATCTTAGTGATTCTTATCCAATAGCAGCAATTAGATGTGAGATAGAACATTGAAGAAATTAAAATTCATTTTGTTATGTAATACAATTAATGACACTAACATTTTCCTTGAACAGTCAAAAGTAATGATCAATTGTGTTAGGTAGCCATCATAGTCAGAAAGCCATGTGGTAGGTGTGGAAAATTATATTATCCATTAGGGTAATTAATTATGTGTGCATGTGTCTTCTATGTGTTCTGTGTAATGGTGTTTCATGAAAGGTGAGGTCATGGTTGATATATTGTGGCTGTTAGATCCCACCAATAGCTCAATGAATAGTTCACATGGCATGGCTTATAATTCAGGGTAACATCATCCTCAAAATTTAACTGGGATCGCAGAAACGTGGTTGTTGTTCCCATTTTTTTTAGGAAGGTGGTGCCTCAGTCAAAGACCAAGGCACAATTAATTTAATAGAGAAAAAAATAATTACATGAGTCTAAATGACAGAATATTACAACAATATTTCTCCAAAAGAGGAATCAAATCCCCAGGCAAATCATCCTGCCATGTAATGACATTGTTGAATCCCTTATTGGAAAGACCTTCCGCAACCATATTCACTTCACTGAAATCGTGCATAATAATGTAATTGGTTTCCTATAGATAAGCGATACAATTCATCCAATGGGAAGCGGCCAAGCAAGATGAACCACACCCTTCCACATATCATAGACAATAGTGGTCGAATAACTTTCAATCCAAATATTGTTCCAAAATTTTCATTTATCAATGTAAATTGCATGAATGACCCCCATCATTTCCGCTTCAAGAGACGAGGTCGTACCACATCCTCCAAAAAAATCTGAGACATTGGCCAAGATGATCTCTAAAAATAGAACCACATCCAGCAAGTCGTGAGTTTCCTTAGGAGGCACCGTCAACATTCACTTTGATCCGTCCTAGAAGCGTGGCTTTCCAGAATACCTCAAATGTACTTCTAGGTTGTTGATAAATACCCTAAATTTGAAGATGATTCAGGATCTCAAAGTATCTCATGGTGTTGTCACAGTAGGATTTCTGAATTAAGGCAACATCATGAATGGCAATAAAAATCTGCTCCCAACATGAATTAATCTAGAATGAGAATTTATTATGGATAATATTAAATCTTTCATACCAGATCACATGGAATATATCAATTAAAACATCAAAAAAAAAGATTCTTAATTTGTTGCAATGATTCGAATCCAGTACATCATTGAAGCTAGGAGCTGACAGAGTTAAGGATTAACCATCTACAACCAAAGATGTAAAAAATATAGTTCTAAAGATTTGAAGCTATATCCTAAGAAAGAAACATATGATCACCATCTTCCCTATGTTGGTTTCACTAGTGACATTTAGATCAATGTTGGATCCCAAAGGATTTCAAAAAAACTTCATTGGGGACTCTTTTGTGCACAATACTCCAAACAAGACTAAGTATCAATGGTTTAATCCAAGTTCTGCTAATGGAATTCAACCAACATAAGTTAGAATCAGTATCAATGAAATTGAGTTTATAAAAACTCTTGGAATCAAGGACACCATTATAGGCTGGTTCCAAAATAAAGAAAATATTCAATGTTTTAAAAGGGATAGTTTTCAATGACATTTCTAATGTTTTCAGGCAGGTCTGTGTTTTGTGAATTTAAAACATCCTTTATAGTGGAGTTAGTGTTATCAGGAGGGTATTTGGAGGAATCATGGAAATTAGAGGAACCCCCATCAAGTTTTCATGCCAAAAATTCAATGTTGAATTAGAAGTGGCCATCCATCTAGAGTAGTTCATAATTTTAGTTTAAGAATGTCTAATGGATGGCCATATGGAAGAGGTGATATAGTTAAAATTCACATTTCTATTCTTAGTAATGAATCTTTTTTTAAGAAAAGCAATAGAGTTATAGTTGTTGTTAAGAAGCCTCCAAGTGACCCTATCTTGAAGAGAGTCATTAAAAAATTTTATATTTTTTGTGCCAATACCACCCTTCTTTAGGGGTTTAAAACAGGTGGACCAAGAGATGTTCACAAGATTCTTTTCAAGCGTGATTCCATTCCAATGTTACTTTGATCAATTGGATATGTGTATTCTATTTTTTCCCACTATTATAAAGTTTTGTATTAATCTAGTTTGAGTTCATCAAATGGTTTGAACCCTGTATAACTTCCCCCCCCCCCACACATAGACACCCCTATTGGACACCCCCCCTCCCTTCTGCCCCACCCCCTCCCACCCCTTTCACCTCACCTGCACCCTCCCCTTGCCCCTTTAACCCCATCACCCTTATAACCCTCCCCATGCCCCTTTGACCCACTTTGCTTGCCCCCGACACACCCCCTTGCACCCACTTTTTCCCTCCCCCATTCACACCCCCTTGCACCCCATGCCCCCTGTACACCCCCTCCCCTACACACCCCCTCCCCTACACACCTCTACCCCCTTCCCCAGAACCACTCCCCTTCACACCTCCATCCCCCTCCCCTATACACACCCCTTCCCCCTTCCCCAGCACCACCACTACCCCAGAACCCCTGCCCCACCCTTCCACCCTTTCACCCCACCTTCCCCTAACACACCTCATCCCCACCATTACCCCTTCCCCTTCCCGTCACACCCACCACTTTCCCATCCCCACTTCACAGCCCCGCCCCCCTTCCCTGCACACCCCATGCAAAAATATCTTTCTTAAAAATCCCCAAATTTTAAAAAGAAGTATGACAAATCATTTCAAAAAGAAAAGAACATTGAAAATAATCTCTCTTCCTTAAAATTTACAAAATCCATTTCGTAGGGTAAAATTACAACTTCCCAAGTATATAGTTTTAAAAAAAAATTAACACCATAATTGATAATGATGAACTTATTTAAAATAAAATTGCACTCTAATATCACAAAGTTCTCCTCTATTTTCAAAACATCCCATGATTTTTCATCATAAGACCAAAAAAATTCATGAAAACCCATTTATTTTTAAATCATTAACCAAATTATATAATGTAATCAAACACTTTCAAAGCATCATGTGAAAGTAAAAAAATCATAAAACCTATTTTTTAATACAAAACATCCTTTGCTCCCATTATTAAATTAACCACAAAAAAGGTTATAAATTAAAACACTTTGTCAAATGGTTTCTCATTTTAAATCATTTCCCAATTTCTTTTTAATCCTTACTAATATAGAAAACATTATAAATGATATTCAAAATACTTTACAAATATGCCCCCAAAACGAGTTTTGAATAAAAATCAATAAATTTACTTTTGAACAAACTAATTGATGCACCAAACATAAGTAAACCATAATGTGGAACAACATAAAAAATTAATTACAATAACACAAAAAAATTATTAAAACCTCATTTGATCCATCTCCCAGGGTGTCAATTTTATTAGGAAACATTGGAAATCAACATAGGTTTACCAAATAAATCTGAAATTGATGAAAAGTTATATATGACTTGGTCACAAGGTTTACCTGACCATACACCAATCATATAATAGCATTTGAAAAATTTCTGAGACCACATGCATAGGCACCATATATTTTTTCAGACTATGTAAGATGATGATGATACTTTAAGGTGTATGTTATATGTTTTAGTGTTTTTTAAAAAATAGGTTTTAAGTGTTTATTTTGGGGTTTTTGTATTTTTTATGGTTTTTATGTTTTTTTTGGTTTTTTAAACCTTTTAGAGATTTTAGTGGTTCTTTGGTTTTTTGGGTCTTCAATACAATGTCCCATTTTTTCATGTAAAAATTTTAAAAATTTATATGTGATTATTTTTGGACCTAGCGCAAAGGTGGCACATGATTTCTAGGCCTGGGGTATCCAGAACAAATTTTTGAACTATTTTTATGTTTATAAAAAATAGCACCCATGTGAGGTTTTAGTAACCTATATATGAGTGCCTATATCGGAAATCTAAGGGCACTGTTGAACTCAGAGCAGTGATTTTACCTTAGGCGGGGCCTAACATTGGATTACATAGGTCGACTTCAAAAGTTAATTTATGTGTATTTTATGAGAAAAATAAAATATACTTTAAATTTTATTTTATTTTATTTCTTCATTGTTTTGCAGTGAGTCAGCCACACTGTGATGTGGTGACTCAGTGACGCTGCAAAAAAACATCATGGGAATGATGAAACATGTTTAAAGCACTGAAAAACATTGAAACATTTACTCCATTAATAAGGGATAGATACCATCATTAGAATTTATAATGTTAGAGAATTTCATTGGAACCCTAGAAATCATTATCACCGGTGACAAAAGTTTAGAGATCAGAGCTCATATCGAATTCCGGTGAATGACGAATTAAGGATGATCATGGATGAGTCACCATTGACAAAATATTATATCCTATGACTAATACTCTATCCAGGTAGGGGTTATTTCATAGTATTTTTCTTTCCCCGTTCTTGATTTCAGTGATGATTGCAGACAAACCCATAAACAGGTTGATTTCTGGTTCGATCATTCATGTGGGATGGATAAACTGTGGGATTAAAGGGAATAGATTTAATTATTATCCTTCTTCATAATCCTTATTAAATGAATAGGTGAAGGATGACATGAATAAATCCATGGTCCATTCTGAGGGTGTTCTTGTACTTATCTCTCTTCCTAGTTCTTGCGTTATTCGTCGACAGACCCTTGTGGTTGCAGTTCATTTGTGTGGGTGCTTCAGAATGTGATTATACCCCCAGAGTGATGAAAAGAAAATATTTATCCCATGGAAGTGATTGGGAAGACTAGAGGTTTGGAATGATATTATTAGTTCTAAGAATAGAACACAACGATGATGGTGGAGACCAGCATAAAAGGAGATATCGGCGAGGGTGTGCGACAGTGCGACCACCAAGAAAGAGGAGGCCACCTGTGATGGAGGACCCCATGGCACAATGATCACAGGTGGTGGATAGGGCATCCATCTCAATGGATGGTGGCGGCCTTAGTCGAATTAGGAAGGGGGCTGCATCATGATGAAGAGGGTGGTGGTCCCGTTGGAATGTAGTTGCTTCCCTATGTTGACTAGGCATGGACACGATGATGGCCGCGTCTAGTGGACCATGTTGGTCCCCACCATATAGACCGAGTGGGATAACTCATCCAGGTGGGTTGGGCTGAAGTGAGGTGGGTTGGACTGGGCCCAGTCGGTCAAGTTGATCCAGTGGGTCGGGTTAGATCTAGAAGGTGGGGTCGGACCCAATAGGTCAGGTTAGGTCAGCCCGACCCTGTTGGACTAGATCCGAACCCAACTGGCCCCTTTTTACCTAAATTACCATAACTCTCAAAACATAAGTCTATATAAAAATTTGGTTGTAGTGTTGGGACCCTCATTATGATGAGTTTATTTTGGACTACACTACGAGGCTTTTCATGGAGGTCGGAATATGACCTATTGGATTGAGTAGTAGGTTCTCCTAAAACAAGCATGTTAATGATTGAATTCTATGACTGGTTGTGGAAAAGATGCAGAGTTAGTATACAGTGAGCGTAAAAATTTTGTCTCCTGGGAAGACATACTGTTGGTCTCCATCGAGGAAATGGAGTTAGTCTCCTAAAAATATGTGGAGTTTTTATCCATTGAGGGTGTGGAGTTGGTCTCCTTCTAGGGTGTAGAGTTGGTCTCCTATGAGGCATGACGTTTTTCTCCTATGAGGGAATAGAGTTTGTGTCATGTGAGGGTGTGAAGTTTGTCTCCTATGATGACACGGAGTTGGTATCCATTACGGGTATGGAGTTGGTCTCCTGTAGAGACTGTATGTCTCAATGGATTTGGATATTTATGTAATTTATTATTATATGTATCTTGGTGTGAGCTAACTCTAGTGACTCTCTTGACTATACTTATTAGAGGCTAAACATTGATTACCTTTTTGGTAGTCTACCTCGAGTCTTTGTTTCTAGTTTACCATTGTGTTTCGAGGTCCCTAATGATTATTTCTTTACTCACCCCTACACAGGCTTCACCTCCACGTGTTTTGTCTTTTGCAGATGATCGAAAAACGTGATGGATTCCATGGTGGTCTGGAAAAATTTGGTGCTTTAGGGAGACCCGACGAATGTTGTACGCTTCAGTGACATTCAAACAACTTATTATACCTACTCTTCAAGTATGGTTTTCTATGGATGTGACCCATGATCTTGTACTCTTCTTCATTAGTTGGGCTTATATTCTGGATCGTTTACGTTACTTTTTTTTACTCTAAATCTCTGTGGTTTTCTTAGTTTAATGCATACATATTTACTCAGTGTTTTCAGTACAATGATTTTTCTCATAGATGGGTTCATTTGTACTGGTACTTTAGAAAATGCCTCCACTTTGTGGTATATGCCTACTCAACACTACTTGCCAACCCCTAGCATATGGGAGGCAGACTTGGGTAGTCATAACACAGGCCCCAGGGGACAAGTCATGAAATAGTGGTATTAGAGGGTTGTTGGTTTTACTTTTGTTTGGGGTCAACAATGTTATGTTTTTAATGTTCGGCGTTCATTCTAGGGAACCCGGTGTTTGTGTGGCGGCCAACATATCCATACACCAGGACATTGAATTCTTATTTACGACTCTATATATTAAAATAGTAGTTGTAGGTGAAATCAATGGTTCATTCATCATATTGGAATTGAGTGTGTTCTCTTGTCCTTATTTATTCAAAGTTAGATCACCAGCTTTACACTATTTCTCATGGTACATCTTGTTCTATTTCAAGATTCTTCCATACAAGAAGCCAGCCAGGATTTCTAGGTGTGACCATGAGTATAGTCCTCCAAGTGATTAGGCATCAATGTAGGGACCATTTCCATATATAGAACATCATTGTGGTGCACCAGTGATACCACCACCCAGAGAGCTGTAGTTCCTACCAGTGTAACCAGTAGAGGATCCAGGTAGGCTCAGTGTGTTTCTTAAGTTTTAGAGATAGTGACCTCCCAGGTTACAAGTTGTTATAGATCCTCAGGTCACTGAGGATTGACTGTAGGCAGTTACGTGAGTTTTCTACTGATGGAGGATGCCTCTTGAACAAATGGTGGTCTTATCCGCGAGTCTTATATAGGGTTTTGTGGGGAGGTGGTGGAGCTTGATGATCTAGATGAACGAGGAGGAAACCCATTATTGGGTAGACTTTGACCATCTATTCAGGGGGGATTTCATTCCAGAGATTTTATGCTATGTGAGTATATATGAGATCCTACATCTGTAGTAGGGAAGCCAGATAGTGGCAGAGTACTCTGTGAGATTCAAGGATCTTTCTTTTTACTCAATAGACATGGTGTGAGACCCTTTCATTAGGGCCCATACCTTTGATAAAGTACTATGTTGGTATATCAAGGTATTGATGATATCCCTTAGCATATCTATACATTCTGGGGTTCAGGAGGGAGCTCTACTGGTAGAGAGATTTCTTGAGGAGTAAGCACTAAATGTGGGAGCTACCACTGGGCATCAGGTAGAAGGGTCTTTGGCAGATGGTTTCAGTCTGCTGACGCTAGTGTCTAAGAAGTCCAGACAATCCAAGGGATGACCCCAGGACATGGGGTCAGTGGTGCTAGGATTTCAGGAAAGATTAGGTCATCTGACAGAAAGGTTTTTCTACGCATGTGGTGGTCAGGGACATATGGCGAGAGATTTTCCAACCAGCTGTACAAATGACTAGGAGGTAGTCGAGGTACCACCGAGGTAGGGGATGAGATAGGAATAGGGTGTTATTATAAATATAAGTCATGTTATATGAGATGGATGAATGGTAGGAGGTGAATGGAGCATTGATGCACTACCACCACTACCCTCCGGTGGTCCACCATGAGATCAGGGAGCTAGTGGAAAGGGGTGAGGCCAGCTCCAGATGACGAAGTCTTACAATACCAAGGATCCAATGATGATTATAGGTAAAATCTATGTATTTTTCAACGTAGATACAATTTTGATAGACACAGGTGCCATTAACTCTTTTCGTTCCTCAAACCATTTTCAAGATATGGAGGTTCTAGTGGATCCATTGACTCAATACCTATACTTAGAGACTCCTACTTGAGAAAAGTTTATGATCACACACTGGTGATCACACTATTCTCTTACTCTTACGAGTTGTTTCATAGTTCCTTGAAACATGTATTCTTATTTTAAGAATCAATAATTTTAGGAGGTTTCCATTGGATTTATTTATAGAAATAGAAAATTCCAATAGTTCTTTATCCAAAGAGGACCTGCTTTACAAATGTATGCATTCATTACGTTTGACCTTCATGATAATTAGGAATGTGCATTGGTCGAGAGGATGGGAGGTCAGACTCATCACACCCTTTTGGGGGGGGGAATTATTATCTACTCCAAGACTCTCTTTATAATTTAATATATTTTCATGAATCCTTATTAATTCACCAAGTATATCATAAGTATCCCATAAAATATTCAACCACTTATTAACATGTGTAATGATTAGAATCATCAGTATACATTCAAGGTTCTTCATTAATGGAGATATTCGTATTTATTTGAGGTTCTCCATCAATGGTATCCTCTAATATACTATTTCAAGAATATTTTAGTCATCATTATGATGATACTGGTTTTTAAGTCACTTAGTGAGGCACTCTAGATTTTATTGTTATCGAGGGAGATGAGGGGTTGGTTTGATTTACGGATCATGCCCACAAAATGGGGTACCTATGTATCTTTGTAAAGGGAATCAGAACCCTTGTAGTTCGGTGCCACTGAATGGGACACATCATACCTTTTAAGGTCATGTGAAAAATACCCGTCCATTCAATTTAATGTCATGGGATATAGACATCTAAGTGGAAGGTGTTTTGTCCAAAACATAGTGTGGGACTTATGCTGAAGCAGCCCAAGGAACATGGAAATGATATGGGTTTCAAAGTAAGATCATACCCTGTTGGGAATATGGTCGAAGGAGAATAGGGTTGATTTAAGGTATTGGGTTTGAACCTTAAGGAGGATTCCTACGTATCCCATATAGATGCGAATCAAAACCTACGTAGTTAGATTAGTGTCATAGGAGAGTACAGTCCTTTGAGATAAATGAGTTAGGGTTTACTTCATGAAAAGGAATACTTAATGATTTGGGGGGTTTAATTTGGGGATTATTCTTAAGGAGGATTCCAAAATTAAAGGAATTATGGTTGGATTCCTAAAGAGGATATCCAGTGATCTTGGGCCCAAAAAAGGATTCCTATATATCCTGGTTATGGTGGGAATCAAAGTTCTCATATTTCATTCCGTCATGAGTGTATGTGCACATGTTGTAATCATCACGTATCTCTATGCCCACGTGATTCATGATCGGTTTGAGAAAAAAAGATTATGTGAAAGATTTAACAATGACACTTTCAAATTTTTCCTTATCTACTGGTGGAAGAGGTCACACCTATGGCGGAAAGGGTGGATGAGGTTGAGGAGACCTGGGAAGAGGGAGAGGCGACGATCCTTCCCTCTGTTCGCATTACATTGGATAAGGGTCCAAATAATGGGGGAATTGATGAAGGTTAGAGGCTTACACCAGGTTGGCTTCCCATTTGAGATTGGTTGGGGATTACTCCTAAGTATGATGCCCATTTTATATTGGTTGTAGCTTACTCTTACTAAGGATTCCCAATTGAAATTGGTTGGGGGTTACTCCTATGGAGGAAGCCCATTTGAGATTTGTTGGGGCATACTCCAAAGTAGGATTCCCATTTGGAATTGGTTGTGTCTTACTCTTAAGGAGGATTCCCATTTGACGTTTAACCTGGCATAGAAGTCAGGTGATGAAGATTGAGGAGTTTCTTCAAGAGTGTATCAACATAAGGTACTCGGGGAATCCATAAAGAGATTCCAAACATGCAACATGCAAAATGATCAAAGAGGACTAAGTCGACTCAAGGAACTTCATTGAGTGTTATGGCATGTCTTAAATAATTTTATTTGAAGGATGGATGTTGGGCCACATAATGGTCACAATGAAAAATGTTTTCAACCAGATCCTAAAAGTTAGCAGTGAAACTCTCCATTTTTCATGGGGGTGAGTGAGGAAATGGAAGGGACAGGCCCTTCGGGCAAGTCCCTTCACTTCTGTCACTGATCCATAGTAGGGGTGTAGGGGCGCAACCCTTTCGGTATGGACTAGGGGGTTGCACAGGTCCTCCAAGTAGGTGCATCGCGTAGTTTCTAAGCCAAGGTGCATGGTGTAGGTGCTCCGCTAAGGTACTTCACGTAGGTGCTCCGTTCAGGTGCTCTGAATAGGTTCATCGTGCAGGTCCTCCACGCAAGTCTTTGGTGCAATTCCATATGTTATTGACCCTAATGGGACTTTGAAACACTTTTCCCAATTTAATTCTCTCTACACTCATGTTTTAGAGAGAAACCTGAGAAAATTTGGGGGGTCTTGGCGAAAGATCTACGCAATGGGAGCTTTGGGAATTCTTCCAACTTTTTCTTCTTTTAAATGGGGAGCCAAAGGGTCCTATTTATAGGCAAGGAGAGGACCTTGGGCAGAGTAGTTACTCCATGTAGGTCCTCCAAATATGTCTTCCGTGCAGGTCCTTTGTGTAGGATTGAAAAATTACACTTCCGCGTAAGTCCTCTTCGTAGTTCCGTTGCGTAGGTCTTCTGCATAGGTCCCCCATGTAGGTCCCTTTGTAAAATTTTAACTATCTTCTGAGAGACATAATTTTTTATCTGTAAGTCTGTTTGGGCTCCAAGACTAGTCAAATCAATGTTCTGGAGGGGATCTAAACTTCATGAGATTCTAAATACAACACTTATTCTTATAATCAACTCAGAAATTGAATTTAATGGGTCAAAACATTTTCATCATTGATCAAGGAAATCAACTTCCTATTCCTAGATGGGGGAATCCTTCCACTTATCTATCGGTATGGAGTAGTATTTTGGAACATTTGAATATTTCCCGCATCTTCTTCCTTAATGGTGAAAACATATTTACTCATACTTGAAATTTGTTGTCTATGTGAGAATCATATCTTCAATATTTGGAAAAGTTCATGGAACACATTTTATGGTGTCTACAGGGGTGATAGTTTCATTTGGGGTCTCTTGTTGGAAGTGTTGAGGATTTACAACATCTTTATGGGTATTTAATGGTTATCCACAGTTCCTTCTCAGATCATCTATTTTAGGTGCACAGTGTGGTGAGTCCACATAGACGGGACCATGTTTCCCTTTATCAGTGAAAATGAACGCGAATTAACATAGGATGGACTCATACATAAACGGGTGTAGTAGATAAAACATAAATTGGCTACCATGACCCTCGCTACAGTGGATGAAACAAGTCCTCGTATTCTTGCATAGGTGGACAAAAACAAAGGCATATTTCTAGTAGATTTTCTATGAATACCTCATCGCAAAGAGGTAGACTTCTATATGACCTGTACCCCAGGACAACACCAATATTTACATCAGCATATCAGATGGATCCTGTAGAACTTCATGAGATGAGGTTATAGTTTGAGGACTTACACAGGGTAAGGGCTTCGTGATACCCAATGTTTTACCCTGGGAAGACCCAGTTTTATTTTCCATGAAGTCAGACAGGGGTTTGAGGTTATGTGTGGTCTTCAGGTGCCTAAACAAGGTGAACATGAAAAATAAGTATCCAATACCAAGGATTGACGAACTCTTCGATCACCTAATGGGAGAAAGATGGTTTTCAAATATAGACCTCAGATCAGGCTATCACAAGATTTAGGTGAGGGATGAAGACATTATAAATATGGTTTAAGATGTCTCTATAACCACTATGAGTACTCAGTGATGTCATTTGGCCTGAATAATGAACCAGAATTGTTCATGGGACTCATGAAATGGATTTTCCAACCATACCTAGATTGTTTTGTAGTGGTATTTATTGAATACATACTGGTGTATTAGGTGTCCGAGGAGGAGAACATGACACACTTGACTATAGTTATGGAATTACTCTAAGATCACCAGCTTTATGGAAATCTATTGAAGTGTAATTTTTGGATATGAGAGGTCCACTTTATATGGAACTTCATTTCAGAGTCTGAATTTTTAGTAGATTCAGAGAATATAGAGGTGGTGATTTTGTGTGAGCCACCTAAAAACATTACTAAGGTGAGGAGTTTTATTGGGTTGGATGGGTACTATTAGAGGTTCTTACCCAAATCATACAAAGTAGCAACACACATGATATTCTTGAAATAAAAGGAGAACAATTTTGTATGGATGAAGATGTTCCAGGAGAGGTTTCAGAAGCTGAGGTAGAGTTTGAAATGCTCTCCCATCCTGAGATTTCTAGAGGAGGGTGTCAAGTATGTGGTGTTCTATAATGCATTATGTATCAGGCTAGGTTGTGTCCTGATGAAGGGGAAACCAATTATTTTTTATGGTTCATGGATATTGAGACCACATGAGCAGAACTACATTACCCATGATCTATAGTTGGGAATGGTAGTCTTTACATTGATGATGTTGCGACACTACCTCATGGGAGAGTGGTTTATAATCTACTTGGAACAAAAATGTCTCAATTATATCATCTATCAGAAGGATATGAAATTGAGAAAGAGGAATTTTATAGATTTCTTCTAGAACTATGTCTTTGAGAAAGTCTGTATTCCTAGGAAGGGGAATGTGGTGGAATATTATCTTAGACAGAGATCGAGTTCACAGCTACTGAACGTGGCCTCGAAGCAATTGGCCTTGCATTAGATATCCTTCATGGATGGATGTGGAGCAGCTTATCACCAGTAAATGGTATTCACTCCTCCAATCATACATCAATTCAGAGAGATACAACTCAGAGATAATACTTGTGAGACTACATGTTCTTATATGTCAATAGGGCATGCCCCTGATGAATATTCAAAAGGTGGGGGAGCACGTCATCCATTTCAGAGGATGCACAGTTGTACCAGCTACATTACGAGAGTAGGTGTTGAGGTAGTTCCATATATCCCTTTTTCAATACATCCTGGTATGTAAAATAAGTACTAGGATATTTGACATTAGTTTTTTGGTCGGGGATGATGAAGGTAGTGGTAGAGTCTATCTCTAGTTCCCTCACTTCTCATCTCGTGAAGGTTGAGGACCAAGTCCCAGTGGGTTTGAATCAACCTCTTAAGGTGATAGAGTTGAAGTTGGATGGAATATCAATGGACTTCATGGCAGGTTTACCTCGTATGTCTAGGGGGCATGATACCACTTGGGATATTATTGACTAACTAACCAATTAATCCCACTTCCTAAAGATTCAGAAACAAGTATTAGTAGAGATATTGGGATGCCTCTATATACAGAATATTGTTTGACGGCATAAAATCCCATCTAGGATAATATCAGATTGTGAAAAATGCTTTACATCCCAGATGTGGAAGGGATTGCAGGCGGCATTTGGGACTCAACTGCGCTTGATCACATCTTTCCTCCCACATAAAGATGACCTGACAAAGTGGACCATTTAGGTCCTAGAGGACATGCTATGTGGTTTCGTCCTCGAATTTGGTCGTATTTGGGATGATTAACTACATATGGTGGATTTTTCATATAGAACAACTACCACTCCACCATCATTATGGCACCATTCGAGGACTTGTATGGGAGACCCTATAGGTCACCACTTTACTGGGTTGGCCCTAGAGAGTCATCACTCAAGGGCCTGGAATTGGTAAAAGCTACTATAGATAAGGTTCAAGTCATACATGAGAGGATAATGATGGAATATAGCCATAAAAAATCCAATTTTGATTGAAGATGTAGGACCTTGGAGTTCTAGGAGGGAGATCTGGTGTTTCTTTAGGTCTATCTTTGATGTGGGATACATAGATTTGGTTAGGGTGGAAATTTATCTTCAAGGATCGGCGAACCCTTTCTAATAATACGTATAATGGGAGAGATGGTGTACCACGAAGATCTAACTCCGTAGTTAGAGTGGGTGCGTGACCTCTTCCATTTATCCTAGTTGATGAGATACATAAATGAACCATCACATGTCATTGACTGGGGTGAGCTGGGCGTTGACAACGGGATGACTGTTTGGGAGGTCTGGGTGGAGATTGAAGATTGATGGGAGAGGACCCTCTGTGGGTGACTGATTCTTCTAGTGTGCATTCCATGCCATCACAAGAATATCCAGGAGAGAACATGGGAGTGATTGGCTTAAATTTGTGCTCAGTATCCCTATTTTTTGTTTAGTCATTATTTTGGATTTTGGGGACCTAAATCCCTATAGTGGGGAGAATGTAATGTCCTGATTTTTCCATTTAAATATTTTGAAAAATTATATGTGATTATTTCAAGACTAGGTGAGGAGATGAAACGTGATTCTGAGGCTTGTTTTTCTTGAAATAAATGTTTGAACTATTTTAAATTTTATTAAAAATAGAGTGCATGTGCAGTTTTAGTAAATTTTAAATGGGTGCCCAGGTCTGAAAATCGAGGACACCATTGAGTTGAGTACAGAATGTTTACCTTAGTTGGGGCCTATCATCGACTAACACAGGTCAGTATAAAATGTTATTTTTATGTATGTTTTAAGAGAAAAAATAAACTATACATAAAAAGTTATTTTATTTGATTTCTTCAATGTTTTGCAGTGACTCGGAAGCACTGTGATGCAGTGACTTAGCGATGCTACAACATAACATCGTGGAAATGTTAAAACATTTTTAAAATGATGAAATTCGTTAATGTGTTTTCTCTATTAATCAGGGGTAGGGAACATTGTTAGAATTCAAAACATTGGAGAATTTATCTAGAACCCTTGGAATATATCTCACCGATGATGACAATTTAGAGATCGGAACTCGAATCGAATGTCAACAAACAAATGATTGAGGAAATTCATGGATGGATCTACATCAATGAAGAATTATCTCTTCTGAATCATCCTCATTCATGGCTGTGGGTGATTTCATAGTATTTTTCCTTCCCTGTTATTATTTTCAACAATGAACACAGACCAACCCATGAACAGGTTGATCTACAGTTTGATCATTCATGTGGGATGGATAATCTATAGAATTAAAGGGAATATATTTGATGATTATATCTATTCATAATCATGCTGACAATAATGGTCCATGTCTGACACAAAAAAGCCTAGTTCCATTCTAAGGGTTTTCTTGGGATTATCTATCTTCCTCTTTCTTTCATTCTTTGTCGGTAGACCCTCGTGGTCATGGTGGTTTTTTAATGGGTGGTTTTGAACAATACTGAACCACCAGAGCGATGACAAGATGATCGTGAGCATGTGGAATTAATGGTCACAATTAGAGGATTGAAATGGTGTTCTTGGTTCGTTGAACAGACCATCATGGCAACGGTGTGGTGGTCTGCATAAGAGGAGTCATCGGCGGGGGCATACGGAAACACAGTCATCAGGGGGGTAGTGCAGTTGCACAACAACAAGAGGCCACCATCTCTACAACCTATAGTAGAGGACCCAATGGCACCGTGGTTGTGGGTGGTATACAGGCCCACCGACTCGATGACTAGCAGTGGCCTCGGTCTGAAACGGAAGGAGGCCGCATCACATGACAGAGGGTCGTGATCCAGCTACCCCGTGTTGACCAAGCGGGGACACAACACTGGAAATTTACGGTGGAACATGTCAGACCATACCATGTTGACCAAGCAGACCATCTCATCTAGGTGGGCTAGTCTAGAGAAAGATGGGACGAACTGAGATTGGCGGGTCGGGTCGGCCCGAACGGATCAGACTAGATCTGGATCCATCCAACCCCTTTTTACTTAAATTCCCATAAATCTCAAATCTTAAGTCTATTTAATGATAAATTTAAGGTTTTGGGACCCTCAAGGAAAAGAGTTACATTTTTGATAATCTACATGACCTTTCTTGGAGCTTGAGTATGACCCATTTCCTTGAGGATTAGGTGCTCCAGGAATGAGCATACAAAGGATGGAATCATGTGACAGTCTGTGGAAAAGTCACGGAGTGGGTCTTTAGTGAAGGCGCTAACTTGATATCCTATAAATAAGCAGAGTTGGTCTCCACAAAGGGTGTGGAGTTGGTCTCCTATGAAGATGTAGAGTTGGTATCCTTCGAGGGCACCAATTTTTTATTTTGTGAGTGCATGGAGTTAGTCTCTTGGGAGGGTACAATGTTTATCTCCTGTTTGGGAGTGTATTTGGTCTCTTTTGAAGATGTAGAGTTGGTCTCTAGAGAGGGAGAGGATTTGGTCTCCTATAGAGACTGTATGTCTCTATGGAATTGGATATGTCTAGACTTTCACAGTATATATATCATGGTGTGCGCTGACTCTAATGACTCTATAGACAGTTCTTCTTAAAGGATACACTTCATTTACCTCTTTGGTAGATGGCCTTGTATATTTCATTGTGTTTTACCTTTGTGATTAAGGGTCCCTACTAAGTATTGTTTTACACACCCATGCATGGGCTTCGCCCGCATGTGTCGTCTCTTGTGTAGATGATCAATAGCTTCAATAAAGTCCTTGGTCAGCCAGAGATAGGTGGTGCTTTAGGGATTCCTGACAGACATGTTATGCTTCAGCAACATTCATAAAACTTACATACTACCTAACCTTTTGTTAGGGTTTTCTATAGACAAGATCTAGGAGCTTGTACTTTTCTATTATAGTTGGACTTGTATTCTGGCCTATTTACTTTACTTTTTTTACTGTTAATATTAGTGGATTTCATAGTGGTATGCATACCTGTTTAATCAATTTTCTCAGTTCAATACTACTTATTAGAGTTTAGTGTGTGTGTGTGTGTGTGTGTGTCTAGGTATGAAAGAAAATGCCTACCCTTTGTGGGAGATGCCTACTCAATGATAGTCTCTAGCCCCATGCCCATAGGAGTCAGGCATGGGGTAGTCATAACATGGGCCCTGAGGGACGGGTCATGACATTCAAGGGGTATAATTAGTGTTTTTGGCGTCATTGGGGTTTTTTGTGTTTTATAAGGATATTATGGTTTTTAAGGTTTTTAGGGTTTTATGAGTTTAATGTGATTTTAGGTGGTTTTTAGGTTTTATGGTTTTTTAATGATCATTATGGTTTTTAGGGGTTTTTATAGTTTTAGGGGTTTTAGTGTTATTATGGGGTTTTAGAGTCATATAGGGGATTTTTAGGGATATTTATGGTTTTTTTGGGTATTTTGGGATTAGGATTTGTAGGGGATTCATTTTGTTCTATTTTTAGGTTTTTTAATTTCATAGTGTTTTTAGTGTTTTTAGGTTAATATATATTTTTAGGGTTTTAAGGGGACTCTAAGGTTTTTGGGACTTTTGTTGGGTTTTTAGGGGTTTTAGTGTTCTTATGATTTTTTAAAATTTTTAGGTTTCTTAGATTTTTGTGAGGTTTTAGGGGTTTTGAGTGTTTTTACTGTCTTTTAGGGTCATTAATAGTTTTTATGATTTTATAGGTTTTTAGTATTTTTTAATGTTTTTCTGTTTTTTATTTTTCTTAGTTTTTTATATTTTTTACTGTTTTCCATGGTTTTAGGGTTCTTTAAGTGGTTTTAATTTTTTTTTATTTTTTTAGTGTTTTTAGGATTCTTTAAAGGATTTATCATACTTTTAGGCTTTTGGGGGTGTTATGGATTATTTAGGTTTTTTATATGAATTTTGGTTTTTAATGGTTTTGTAGGATATTGTAGGGTTTTTTGCGTTTAAATGTTTTTTAAGTTTTGAGGGTTTTTAGCCATCCTAGATATTTTAAGGGTTTTTAGTATTTTTAGGGTTTTAGGGGGTTTACGAGTTTTTTATAATTACATGGTTTATGGTTTTGAGGGGTTTTTTTTAAAATTTTACTTATTTTAGGTTTTTTATGGTTTTGAGTTTTTGGGGTTTTATGAGTTTTTATTTATTTTAGAGTTTTTATTTTTCTTGTGTTTTGGTTGTTTTAGAGGTTTTAAGGGGTTTTAGTGTATTTAAGAGTTCTAAGAGATTTTAGAGTTTTAAGGGATTTTAAGTTTTTAATGGGGTTTTAGTGTTTTATCATATTTTTTGTTTTTAAGGGGGTTAAGGGTATTATTGTTTTTTAGGGTTTTTATCTTTTTTAGGAATTTTTAGGGTTTTAGTGTTTTTATTGTTTTTAGGTATTTTAGAATTTTTATGGATATATGGGTTTTATGGGTTTTATTGGTTTAAGGGTTTTATTGGTTTAAGGGTTTTTAGGGGTTTTAGGGTTTTTCTATTTTTGGGGGGGTTTCAGGGTTTAAAGGGTATTTTATAGTTTTTCGCGGTTTTTATGGTTTTCTATGTTTTTTATTTTTTCATCATTTTCAGGGATTTTAGTAATTTTTTTGGGTTTTTATGGTTTTAGGGGTTTGAGAGTTTTTATGTTTATTTTCTTTTTATTTTATATATTTTTGTATTTTTTGGGGTTTTTATGATTTTTACAATTGTTAGGGTTTTCTTAGGATTTTTATTTGGTTTTTAGGGTTTTATGGTTTTTTAGATTTTTAAGGTTTTTGGGTATTTTACCTATTTTATGGATTCTACAGTTTTTAGGTGTTTTTGGAGTTTTTTTGGGCTTTCAATGTTTATAGGGTTTTTAGGGTTTTATGGAGTTTTAGGTTTTTTGTAGGGGTTTTAGGTTTTTAGGGTATTTACAGTTTATTGGTTTTTATACTTTTTAATATTTTTATTATCTTTTTTAATGTTTTTAGGGGTTTTAGAGTTTTTCTTGTGTTTTGGGTATTTTTTATTCTTGGGGGCTTAGGGTTTTTAGGGTATTTTTAGGTATTGTTTGATTTTTATGGATTTTATAATGTTTTAGGTTTTTCCAATTTTTATTTTTTTTACGGTTAATTTGGGGGTTTTAGTGTTTTTATGGATTTAAAGATTTCTTAAGGGTTTTTTGGGATATTTAGGTTCTTAGTGGTTTTTAGGGTGTTTAAATGGGTTTTAAAGACTTTTAGGGTTTTGATATGGTTTTATGTTCTTGTAGAGTTGTTTAGGGGTTTTAGGGTCTTTTAAAGGTTTTATGGTTTTATGGGTTGTTTTATGTTTTAGTGGTATTAATGTTTTTTAAATTATTATTTTAGGGTTTTTTTTATAATTTTTTGATTTTTAGGGATTTTTATGATTTTTAGGGTTTAATGGATTTTAGGGTTTTATAGTTTTTATTGTTTTATTTTTTTTATATTTTTGGTTTCCTATGGTTTTCAGGGTTTTAAGGTTCTCTAGTGTTTTCTGGGTTTTTGAGATTTAGTGTTTTAGGGGTTGGGGGGTTATATTTTTTGGGGTTTAGGGTGTTCAGGGGTTTTTAGGATTTTATGTAATTATGTTGGGGTTTTAGATATTTTTATGGGTTTTTAGGGTTTAGGTTTTTTAATCCTTTTAGATTTGTTTAGGGTTTTTTGGGTTGTTAATATTTTTAAGGCCTTATCTAGGTTTTGGGGGTTTCATGTTTTCTAATGTGTTCTGGGTTATTTAGTTTTTGTAGCTTTTTATGGTTTCTTGATTTTTTAGGGGTTTCTAGGTTTTTTTAGTTTTTAATGTATTATTGGTTTTAAATTTGTTTTATGGTTATTATGGATTCTAGTGTTTTTATATTTTTTGGGTTTTTTGGTTTTTAGGGTTTGTTTGGGTTTTAGAGGTTTTTTTGGGTTTCTATGGTTTTAGGGTTTTAGTTTTTTATGGTTTTTAGGGTTTAGGGTTTTTAGGGTTTTCAAATTTTTTTTTTGGTTTTTAGTGTTTTAATGGGTTTTAGGGGGGTTGAGGAGTTTTACGGTTTTTTGGGGTTTTTTGGTTTTAAGGTATTTTATGGGTTTTAGGGTTTAAAAGGGTTTTAAAGTTTGTTTGAATCTCTTAATGTTTTTAGGTATTTTAGTTACTTTTAGGGGTTTTAGGGTAATTTAGGGTGTTTAGGGTATCTTAGGTCTTTTAGGGTTTCAGGGGTCTTTTAAGGATTTAGGGATTTTTAAGGTTTTATGATCTTTTTTGGTTTTTAGGGTATTTTTTTGTCCTTTAGTGTTTATTTCTTTTTTAGTGTCCTTTTGGATTTTTTGGGTTTTAAGGGGTTTTTAGGATGTTTTATTATTTTTCTATGGGTTTTAGGGGTTTTATGGTTCATTATGGGTTTTAGAGTTTTTAGGGGGTTTAAGGGCTTCTTAAGGGTTTTTTACGGTTTTAGGGTCTTTCAGGGTTCTAGATTTTTTAGGTTCTTTTAGGATTTTTATGGTTTTTGAGTATTTTATGATTATTATGTTATTTAACAGTCTGTTGCGATTTTAGTATGTTTTTTGGATTTTGGGGGGTTTTAGGGTTGTTTTGACCTGATTCTCGTCGTACCAGGGCATACGAAATGGTCTGACAGATAATAGCTATTTTCTTTCCATTGTAGAGTTTCACATCAGTTTTACCACATCACTTCGACATGATTCTTGTCATGAAACTTTTTTGTATGAGATATTTTCACACCAGGATAGGGAAGTGTATCCTTATTTATATTACGAAGGAGGTTCCACAGTTTAATGATTAGGGCAGGCGATTGTAAGAGGTTGAGTATTGTGTGTAATCAGTCTATGTTGGGTACGATGTCCTCAGTTGGTCTCTAATGGGTTTATTCATGGTGACAGTAACACCTGACATCCCTGGTATCCATGATTCATGGACTTTATTTCCAAATATAGGTGCTCATTGTGTGACAATTTGGCCAAAAACATTTAAGGACTTCATTGGTCAAGAGGATGGGAGGTCAGTCTCATCACACCCTTTTGGGGGTAAATTATTACCTACATCTTGAATCTATTATAGATTTATTCAATGTTCATATGTTCATGAATCCTTGTTTTTTTTCTAATCATGTGTCCATAGGTTACCCCTAGGTTTCATGATTAACCATATTTATGCATGGGTCGGGAATTGTTGAGACAACGCTACTTTAAGCCCTACGATGAGGTGCTCTAGATTTTATCATCATCATAGAGGATAGTAGTTTCTTTGATATTGGGATTGAAACCATGAGATTTGATTCCTACGTATCATGATGAAATGAATCAGAACCCATGTAATTCAGTGCCACTTAACAAGACACATCACCTTTTATGGTCATGCGACGAGGACCCATCCATAAAATTTAACATCATGCAGTTAATACGCCTAGGTGAAAGGTTCCTAATCAAGATTTCATGTAGGACTTACATCAAAGCGGCCCAGGATGATCAAGAAAGGCATGGTCTAATGGGAGGATATGTCCTAGTGAATACTAGAATGATTTGGGTGTTGGGTTTGGACCTCAATGAGGATTACTACGTATCCCAGTTAGTTGGGAATCAAAGCTCATGTAGTTTGGATTAGTTTGGGGATTCTATCGTAGAGTAGGCCCATTTGTAAGAATTCAAATTGGGATTACTTCTAAATAGGATTCTTTTTTATGAGGGTACATGATTGGGGCTATCACATTGGAGCTTCCCATTTGACAAGACCCGGTTAGGGATTATACCATAAAGGAGGAATTTCTAGAAAGAGTAACACTGTGGTGTACTCTTGGAGAGGAGGCCCTTGTGAGTTAGTGGAAATTATTATTGGGATTGGTTTTAAAAGAGAATTTCCCTTGAGATCAGCCCTTCATACATGCATTATATGTACCCTAGTTAGAGAAGTAATCTAAGTTCTCGTAGTTCAATTGGGGTATGGTGTGGACATTGTGATCATTATTATACTCTAAACCCATATGGGTCATGCTTAGTGTGAGAAACAAGGGGAAACTATAGATCCAACAAAAAACATAGTTTCTCTTCTCCTTTGGTGGACAATGAGGATGATGGTGGAAGAGGCTAGGGAGATGGCTCGATGAGGGAGAGAGAGGGGATTTGATTATACCAAATATCACCTATGTTGATTACCATGATATTCATGTTTGGGAGTCCATCCATAAATTTTTTGGGATGATCCTTATAATAGTATGAGTTCCACCTCTAGTAAAAGGTTTATAGGGTCACCTTAAGAGGGTTTCCCTAAAGCTGGTTCTGGGAAAGGAGGGAAGCATCACTCTTCACCAAGAAGAAAAGCATCCATGATCCCTTTGACTTATAACTTCCCTCATTGAATGGGAAATATAGTGATTATCCTTGATCCCTAGAATGAGGAGGTTCACATGACTATTCCAATGTTGTTCTCTAGGTAACCATGGGAATGTAGGCTTAAAGAAATTCTGGGCATCCACACCCCGTCTAGGATTACCCACATGACTCTACTTACCATGGTTATGTAAACTAAGAAGGATGCCCTAACACTCTTGATGGTTTTATCATATGGGTTCAGTGGCATTGAAAGGGGATTTTTCCTGATGTTGATGGACTAGTTAAGAAATGGTATTAAGATGATGGGATGGAAATTGAAGGTTGTGATCGGTACCAGATGGTGGAGAGCCTGAAGGTACCCTATTCTACATACCATTTGATCATACGAGGAATGGTACACTATACATAATGTAATGCTATTCAAGTGGAGTGAAAATATGTGTACTAAAGTGGTACACAGACGTGGATGTCTTACATGTACTAAAGCGGTATCTGGACTTGGATACTATTTGCATACTGAAGTGGTATAAATACATGGATGTTGTCTTTATACCAAAGTGGTATGCAGACAAGGATATTTTCTGCATAATAAACTGGTACGCAGATCTATATGTCGTCCACATACCATGGTGTTATGTGGAACTGGAATACATTCATGTGGAAGGATGCTACATAAGGAAAGATTTCATCCACATAAAGATGTATTATACAACATTCTATATTGAAGGCGGGGCATTGGTCCTACAGTTTGTGGGATGTTCATCCACGAAGGGAGCTTGGCTCAGGGTCCACCAATTAGGTTCACATTTTTCCTATATTATTATCCTTCCTTATTTTGATGGTTCATGGAAGGTTTATACCAACTAGACACTATTTAGGGATCTATACTTCATCGATCGTTTTCTATCGAAGACTTCCGTTAATAAAATATAATCTCTCCAAAAATTTGATCCTCCCTTCCTTTGCCTCCTTTATTTTCTTTTTTTCTCCACCATTGATTTTGTTAAAGAGGTATTAGGAGGATGTATTTATGAGTAGTATGTAACCATTTTTGGAATCCCAATGGGAAATAATCCAGCCTGTGGACAACTCTGTCAATCGATGTTTACGAGGCTGAGGTTCACAAGGCAATGGTTTGTGGTGGTGAAAATCAACACCTCAATCCCACAAAACGTTGTTGTTCATAGTACGTCATCAGTCACACCTTGTCCACAAACTGAGCTTGTAGGCACATTGTGTGGGGGTGTATCTCTCTACCTCCATTCCTCCAACAACATGGTTCACGAGGGATTGGTGTAGCTCCATATATATTCTATGAACATCCTGGTTCACTGGTCAACACCTCGCAAACATATATTTTTTTTGTCTTATTTCATATCGTTCTGTTCACAGGAAGTGCCATCTGCATACTATTTCCTAAAATATGGAGGCAGACATCTTTGGCCCTTTTCTAAATTCGATTTATTTAATATTCTTCTCAAATTTTCAATAAAACCTGTATCTTATTCCTTCATCAAAATTTTGGGAGAATTTTCCTTCCCTTTATGGAGTTTTAGAACCCCACAAATAACCCCCATCAGAATGGGCTCTAATTAGGAAAAAGAAGATGCTATTCTGAATTAGAAAGTAGTATGGAACTAAAATGGTTTGTGGTTGAAAGGTGGACCCATTAGGGGGACTGTGCCTATATATAGGAGGCCCATCTCAGTTTTCATTTACTAGACTTATCAGAAAATTGATCTCTACAATGTGATCTAATATTTCCTTGCATCCGTGTACCAGATGCTTCACAAAATCTTTCATCCTTGAACCATTCTTCGCATTCTCCAAAAAATGAACTCTTCACAGTCTCTCTTTTCTTTATTCCTATATTTTAATCCGTGAACCAAACTGTGAAACAAAAAATGTATGTTAGAACTATATCATAGGGATACGCTACACAGTACTCCTACTCAGTGGACTAAATATTAATTTTGAAAACTGACCATTAAATTTCAAACTTTAAAATTTTAAGTATTCAATTCAAATGACCATGTAGTGAGGCTTGGTGAATGGATCACCTTGTCCACATATATATTGCTTTTTAGGCCATCACTTTGTGGGTCAGTGTCTTGTAGATCCTTCCATGAATCACTGGATCGAGGGGAAGTCATTTCGTGAACCATTTTCGATGTTCAGAATATGGATCCTTGAATCATGTGGAATTATTTATTCCTTTATCAATTTTTCTTATTTTTACCAAGTATTTTATTGGAATGAAACTTTTGTATTGTATTCTTAATTCAGGATAATGGATCTTCCTCTTATCTCAATAGAATTGGCCAGGATGAGGAAAACTATGGTTGAGAATTATGATGACAACCTTCATTCCAACATCGCTCCTCAAGAGGGTACTCTTAGATACCTCCATTCACTATATTTCATGGTCTATCTACTATATATCTAATTTTTTCTTTACAACATTGACCTCCTAGATGACGCTCCCCTACCATTGGCCAATCACAGTACTCCTGTAATTCACCTCAAGGTATCCCAAGGGCATGGTCGGACCAATATTTATTCAACAGGATAACTTGTAACTACTTTAACTCAAGAGAATGTGTTCACACTAAAAGGATCTTTGTGGACTCAAATTAATCATAGTCATTGTATCACCTCTTTGACGTTTGTCATACAAGAGTACCTGTCCATTATCAATATTTCTTGAGATAATCCCAATTGAAAGTGAATCATAAAATGGGTCTTATGATCCAATGTATGATTCTCCTATGACTGGGAGTAGGAATTCTAGGTGAATCAGATTTTTTAGATCACCCCAACCAGTTGGATGTAGTAAACTTTTATCAAGTAGCATGGGTTTCCCAATTTCAATCTACTCACTTGGTGATATATTTCCCAAACTGCTTAGTCATTGTTGTTTAAGCACCAATATCATCCACCTATTTCATGGGTAGGTGGGGATTAGTTTATGGGACATCCATAAACATATAGGGCTTCCCATTATAGGAAACATGTATGATGACTTTCTTTTAGTGGCTAATTCCTAGGGGAATTTTAAACATGTATCTCTACTGGAAGAAAATTAATTGCCCATGGTAGATGCATTACTCAATAAAACACTCCATGATCATTCTACTATTTCATTTAATGTTTGGATAAGGATGTTATTATAAGAGAACATTCCTAGTCTGAGGGTTTTCCATATTTAGATTGACCCGACTCATCAGTCACATAAAATCCCAGGCTCATACTTCTCCACCATTTAGGCAGGTCGATACACCACATGGGGTACGGAATTATATCAGATGTACCTTATGAGATCAGACTAGCAGGGTTATATTCCATGTTCCATATTATATGGATCTACCCCTCTAACTATGATTTCACTGATTCTATATTTTTCACTCTGATGATGGAATCCACACTGGCAGAGGGACATCCCATTAACTTGGTCATTCCAACCCTCACCAAAATCTATGAACTGTTAGTGAAGATACATGAAGGTAAACCCTCACATCATCTTAATGGACTATTTCCATTTTTGTATGGATGGATAGTATTGAATTTCCCCTATTACAAGTATCGGCATATTATGAGGGTTCCTCATTCTGAATCATTCCTATATTTCCTCAATATTTTCATCATTCATCCCCAATCATTGAGTGTGGATGATGTAATCAAACTATTAGGCGACACTACTCAGTTTTCATTTTGACCTTACGTTTTTTCCCATGTATCTATGATGGATAATGGAAGGTTCTCTTCGGAAGAGCATTCATATATCATTGAGCTATGAGATAGAGTTTTAACTACATTCATATACAAGGTAACTATCTATGAAGCCTACTTCCCATATAGGGTTTCCAGGAAATTTGGATGACTTCAATAGGTCTCACCTCTCTCTACTACTCTATTTAAGAGGGAGTCTCATCTTGTGATTCTTTTCTAATTGTGGTTGGCCATGATGTGAGAGGATGCTAATGTGTATGTTTTCCTTACCCTCATAGTAGCCTCAAATTACTTTACATTAGTGTACGGGAAATTTTGGGTAGCTTTCTACACTGATGGGGTGTTGGGAAGGCCAGTTCGACATGTTCAGAGACTGTAGGTTGTTTCTAATCCTATCTAAACTATGCCAGTTTCACTATATGTTCCTTTTCCCATGGTGAGAAGGCGTTCTACCCTCCATAACAAGGGTTTGGAAGGGGATTCACCCACACAACCCATCTCTGTGGAAAGAGACTCATATCCCATATCAATTTCTGATGTGGTATGTGGTCTTACTAAAGATGTTCTGAGTGGGACTTCACCAGGGGTTCCTGACATTGTTGCCAGCCACCCTCATTTAGTCCCCAGGGTTATACCATCTATTGGAATGGGAAGTCCCACTACTTGAGTGCCCCAGCTCCAGGCACTTCCATATACCAGAATGATGCTTCCCCATCACATACCTACCACAGTGGAGGTGGACCAATACTCAAATGCCATTAGAAGGTATCAAGCTATGGGAAAATGGGAATGGCGTCAAATCCATAATCATGATATACAAGCTCCCCTAATAAACTTCTCCAATGAGGAGGATAAATTTTCATTACTATTTGTCCATTTTAGTTAGGGTGGATTTGATTAATGAGGCCTGTATCAATTTTCACCAAATTAATATAGCTTGAGAGGATCTCACTACTTAAGAAGGCATCCCTGCTTGGTTCAACACTTCCCACCACGAAGTGAATACATTTAGGGATATTACTAGTATGTTTCATCACTTGGAGGCTAAGGAAGACAGTGCTCAAAACCAGGTGATTTCCGAGATAGAGGAACTACGTGAGTGTTCAGTTTGAATGTCCATACTAAAGACACAACAAGTATCATCATGTTCTATTTACGAGGCCATCAAACTAAAATTTGAATACCTCCAGACTGTTATGAAGTGAGTACACCCAATGGTTGAGGATGAAGATGAATGGAGGGATACTTTGAAACAGTCCTTTGATTTCCCTCATCAGTCTATTATTGACCTGCTGAAAATAGAATGTAAAACCTCATTGTAATCCATTGGGATACCCTACTCTACCATTGTTTTGACATTAGGGAGAGACTATGGATTGTGGATGTTTCCCCCATTATCACTTATTTTGATAAAATGGAAACATTTTTCATTCTAGTGATCCTATTTGACCTTTTACTTCAATATTAGTCATTTATGATCAACATCAAGTTAAACCATTATCTTAACTGGATATTGATTTTAAAAGTAATCTGGGATAATGAAAATAATAAAATCATGCCATAATTTTTTACATAGCGGAAGTGATCAATGAGCGTAGTTTAACTATTGTGTAGGTCACATGGAAAACCCTACAAACATTGTGCCTTTTTCATTATCAACCTAATTTTTTACCAAGACTTTTATGGTGTGGGATTAGCAGTTATAACTTGACTTTTTATTAGGAAATCATTTACGGTTTTTTTTACCTAACAAGATTTTTGTCTTGTGATGATTTTTCAATTGCTTGAAATTTTTCCTAAACTGTGTGCAATATAGGATTAGAGAGCTGGTACTCTACTTTTTTTTCAGGGTTCCCTTTTTTGGTTTTCATCCTAGCGAGTGTTGTTTGTCTTTTCACTAGATGTTGAGATTCTTTCCAACCAGACTATCATTACTATTGTTTTCAGTAAAACATCTTTGACCCTGATTTGTGGGGAAAGGGCCCCGATTTAGGACACATTAATTAAGAATGTCCTGAAAACTTCCAGACATGCATTAGATATATTCATGACCTTTACTTGTGATTTCTAGATATGGGAAATGATATGGGTAATGGAATACATTGGGAATATGGAAGGGAGAAAGGCCCCTCTTGAGGGTGAATTTTCCCTTGGTTGACAAGCCATTTTTGTGGGAAACATATGCAGAGTCATTAGGAAATTTTATGCATAGTCAAAAAGAGGTGTCTTTAAGACATTAGACTTCCATTTCTGATGGCCATAAAATTCATATAGAATTTTGGATTCGTTTTTTTGTTGAAGGAAATGGGTGGGGGTATTTTTAATGAACAATGTCTTAAAGTATGGGCATTTATATTCATTCTAGTTTAGAAACTGCTCCCGCATGAATTTGACTTGTGAAAATGAGGGCTAGTACATGGTTTAGTTTAACGTCGTACAATCGAGACGTTTGAGACTTATTGTTTAAATTAATATTTTTAATCATAGGGGGGAATTTTTTTATTTTCCCCAATAATTTGACCAGAAAAATTCTATCACCTTCTGGAATGAGGGGATAAATATGTAAACTGTAATCCAGGGGATTTCTGAAACTAGGGAATTAGGTGAGACATAAACATCATAGGGGAGTACAAAGATAGAAAAATACTCTATTGAGGACTAATTTCACTTTGTATGAAAGGCCATTTTTGTGGGTAATATAAGAAGAGTTGACAAGGAATTGGGTTCATAGTCAAAAAAATGTTTCTGAAAGACTCTAGCTATCCATTTCTGATGGATAGGGATGGTTATGGGGATTTAGATCTTTTTGAATGCAGAGTATGGTGTGTTAAGAGGGGTTAAAAATCATGAGAATGGGTAATTTCATGTTGAACATTACTAAGAAAATCAGAAATTGGTGGAGGCATATTTATCCAATCCATGTGAATTTTTTCCCATACACATGTTGGGCCCTTGTATGTGAGGGGATTGGATAATACTATTTCATGTATGGATTTGACATATGTGATTCAAATGTCACAACATATCCTATGATGATAGGAATTAATCTATACATAGTTCTTTGTAAAGGATAATTCCTAGGAGGATATGATTCATGCATATGGTTAGGGAATTTTTTTTGGATATGGATTCATCAATGAGGCGAGGTCTATGTCAAAATTTCTTACAATGATTCATTTCTTTCACAGTGTCATGAGGGAAAATACACATTTTTCATTACATGAACTATGAGTTAATACTGGGTATTGAGTATTGTGCAGTTTAAATGCCATGCAATTAGCACATTGATATAGAATCCCCAAGTAAATGGAATGTAATCAAGACAAGATGTTCTAACATATCTTGGATGTGGGTAGGGGGAAGTGTAAACCATGGATTCAAGGGATATTATATTAGGAGAAATGAGATGGGGCTTAGGAGATGTTAGGCATATTAAAATAGGAAAAGCCTCTCCTTGGGACAAATTTTTCTTTGGTTGACAGAGCATTTTTATGGGAAATGTATATAGATCCACAAGGGGCATCGAGTTCATAGTAAAAAAATATTTTCCATAGGATAATAACCTTCCATTAATGATGTACATAAAGAATTATAATGATCCAAGATCACTCAAATCATGGAATTTGAAAAATGGAGAGAGTGGGTTTGGATATATCAGAAACACTCAGGCTGTGATTACTAACATAATTGGGAGTCTCTCTAAAAATATTTGAAAAGTATGTGTTGAAGGATATTTTAACTCCCTTTTGGATTAGGACCCTGTTTTGAAGATCTCGGTGTCCCAAGATCAGATTCCCTAAAAACGTTTGGTCCATGATTAAGGATTAGGGGAATTTTTAGCTATATTTAGGGTACCATGATGTTTAAATTCATACGGTTAGGACTTTGTTCCATGTAGTTTAACATCATGTTATGTCAAAGAGGGTGACTAGATGTTAATGAGAAAACTATTTTGGGTCCATCCACTTTTATGTATTACGAAACAGATGTTGACAACATGGTTTAATTTCATGTTCTATGGATGATATAACAAAAAGATCATGAGTAAATATGCGATACTTAGGCTCAGATATTCTTGATATTCCTCATACATGAGTAGGGGAGGAAGGAGTAAACCAAGATTTTGGGAGCCCTCGAGTTTGGAGGGATGATGGGAGGCTTAGGAGCCAATGGTCATATGGAAGGGAAATCATCCTTTCTCATGGATGAATTTTCATTTGGTTGATAGGCCATTTTTTGGGAAAAATATGTAGATACCCAAGGGAATTGTGCACATAGTCAAATAAAAATGTATGTACGACACTAACTATCCATTTTCGATAGCCATGGGTGATTATGGTGATTTGATATTTCCCATTACATGGAGTTTTAGGGATGAAAAAGGGATGTAAGGGTATGTGAGAGACATCCAGACAATGATTAGTTCTGAGGTATGAGATCTTATACAAAGATATGATTCATATGCAAAGGGAAGAATGGTATTTTGAAACTTTCTAGATCTAAGATTCCAGATTTGAAATCCTATGCATCTATATGAATTTCCCATAAAGGGAAATGGGGTCATTTTCTATATTATTTTTCATGGTTGGACCCAATATTTATGACTTGAGTATCTCTATGTATCTCGTTATAGAGAGAATCAATCCAGACATAGTTATTAAGATACCTTAAAGATTAATGTCATGTGTTTAGGACTTATTTGGCAATTCATTTTAACATCTGTGGTCAGTAATCCTCTATCCATGCATTTTAATGTCACGCGGTAAGGACTCACAAATTTCCTTGCACAAGTCTGGAATATATGATGTGGAGGCATTTGTTTCCTGGTCATTGGTCCTAGGATAACCCAGGTGTCACTATGTGTCCCATTGATGGATTTGAATCTATCCACATGTAGATATACTATCCTATATAGTTTACTATCATATGGTGAGGATGAGAGTGAACCAATGTGAAATGGGTGAGGTGAGTGAAGTGTTGGGCATGAACCTCATGGAGATTTCCTATATATCCCAGTTAGTTGGGAATCAATGTCCACATTGTTCTGGGATCATGTACATTGTGCTGGTCAGAACCATGTATAGAAAAGGATAAGTTTTATTTTTTGAATGGTGACTGGACCTGTATGAAGGATTCACGCATCACTGCATGTCGTATGAGGGAAAGAATCAAGCCACAAATATTTATTGAAAAATCTACATGACAATTTGACCTATGCACACAGAGGGGGGGAATCTATACCATGTTCTGGATAGACCGTGATTTAAGGTCAAGGTGTCTCTATTTATCCCATTAATTTATGGGAATAAAGAAATTCATAGTTCTATAAGTTTCTTGTAGTTTAATGTCATATGGTTTGTAATTTGCATGGATTAACCTACACATGTATAACCTATACATAGGGAGAGAGTCATTATTGACCTTGACTACTGGTAGGACTTGGATGTAGAATCCATACATCCCTACATATCCCATTGATTAATGGGAATCAATCCATACAAAGTTCTAATGACTCCCCATGCTTGTCTAACCGGTACACAATGCGGGGGAATTTTATACAATTATTTCAAGATGATGGGATTATTATACTTCTATATGCTTTTTCCATGTAGGGGAAATCCGTTCCACCATTACTATGCTCATGTGAATTATACTCGATGTGAGAAACAAGGAGCGATTAGGAGTTCCCTTATAGTACCAGGAAATAGAGGATATAACAGAGTCATTCCATGTCATGTGATAGCTCGATGAATACATAGGTTCAAGGTGTCTCTACGTATCCAAATTTTGATAAGGAATTAATCCGTACATAGTTCTACAAAAGGTCTTCCTTATACTGGTCTGACCCATATGCATTAAGGGGGGCATTTTTTGTTTTTCCCTTTCATTGATATGATTCATACACAACAAGCCATTATTTAGGACACAATGATTACCATGTAGTTTAACATCTCAAATTAAGGATGAAAATACTATTTAGTTTAACGCCATACATCATGGATGCATATATTTCTATGAAGTTTAACTTTTTGTAGCTAATACAGATTCATCATGCTATTTAATTTCAGGTGAGAATGACTATTTATTTATAGTTTAACATTGTATAACATAGACGTAGGTTTTGCTAAGCGGTTTAACATCATGATGCTAAAACGACTTAGATACGATTACACAAATTACTTCTTTAGGAACCTATCATTGGTGGGAGATATGGTGAGTTGTACATACATCGAAATTAAGGCATGTTATCCATTGGAGTAGACCTTGTGTATAACATATGGTCCTTCCAATTTTCTCCCCAATTTTAGAGGTTTAATTCTGAGTATCATCAGAGTTATGAGGGCCAAAACTATCTCTCCTTCAAGGAAATATTGTAGTTGAGACTTCTTATTTAAGTCTCCGGAAATTCGGTTCTGGTTAGCTTCATAATGGTGAAGAGTGTGCAGTATTTTCCCATCCAACTACTCGATCTCATCAAACAGTTTATTGGATTGCTCATATGTGGGAAGTGGATCACATATGGCCACACAAAATAATGGTAATTGAACATCAATGGGTAGAACCTCTTATGTTATGTATACTAATCAGTATGGGGTTTCTTGGGTGGTGATGATGTTTGAGGTATAAAAATCCACCAGAGCATGGAGGAGATTTTCTAGACACAATTTCTTGTCTGGGATTACCCTCATCAGGAGTATATTGTATAGGGTCTTGTTGAAGGCCTCTATCTTCTAATTGGCCACTACATGGTTGTGGGATTAAAGGTTGTCCATGATTCCCTGATGCTGATATAGCTTGTCAAATTCAACAGAGAAAAAATTGGTGTCATTGTTTGTCAGTATTTTATGAGTGAAATCAAGCCTGGTGATGATGTTGGCTTTCAGAAAGATGACAATGCTTCTTTCCCCAACCTATTTGATAGGTACAACTTCTTTCCATTTGGAAAAGAATTCGATTTTTACGACAATATATTTGAATTGTCTTTCTATGGTGGGAGTGTATGGTCCCATGAATTCCATTACCCATATGAAAAATGGCCAGGAGTACATGCCCATTTGATGTATATCTAGGGGTGGGTGGATCAAATTTTCATAAAATTGGTAGGAATGACACTTCTTGGTGAATGTGGTGAATTCCTACATCATGGGGGGATAATAGTACCCAATCCTTCAAATCTTCTATGAAATATTGGGTGCATATTGATGTGCTCTACAAGTTATGGAAAATACTTATTTTATGATGGTGATACTCTCTTCTCCATAAATGTACCTAATCAGGAATCCATCAACGAACCTCTTATAAAGGAACTTCTATCAGTTGGTGTTGTCATAAATCATGAAGTTGATTTCTTGTCTTCAGATTTCTCCCTTACAGCCCTATCTGGTGGGATCACTCGCCTTTGAAGGTAATATATAGTGGGAGTAGTCTCGCTAGTGGTAGGACAACATGGCTCAGATATGGGACTGATTACTTTAATATCTTACACGATGGCTTGAATGAATGATAATTCCATCTGTATGTGGGGAATAATGATTACTATTTTGTTCCAATCCTGGTCATCTAGATTAATGCCTACATTTTCCAATGCATCGGATTTTTCATTTTCCATCCAATGAACATAATTCAATGACTTCTCTAACAATAATTCTACCATCAGTTCTCATACATGGTTCATCAAATGTATCTACTCCTCTTTCTTGAGAGCACAATCACTATTACCTTTCTTGATGATTAGTTTGAAATTTCCATTAATCTTTAGGTGTTCATCTTGTTCTTGAAGTTCCAAATCTAGAACTATAATGTAGGCATATTTCTCTAATTCATTGTTCCTGAATCCTTATGATTATATTAAGGAATATGGAAGAACTTCCTTTTCTAGGGATTGGAATATGAATCCCAGCCCAATTTGTTGAATACGTGGTAATCCATTATTTTTCCTGTCGGGCCTCTGGATGCATCGTCAAAGTGAATTTCCCATATCTAGGTGTTTTATTGAATAGAGAACACTTCCTCTCTAGGTTTCTCAACATCTAATGGGGTCACCTATTTTGAGGTATGCTCTGCTTGGAATGTTTCTAATGCATGTCCTTTGATGGATTTCTACAGTATGAACCGTATATCGAACTGCTATAGGATAACTTTCCACAATGACATGCATCTAGTAAACATTGGATAGATGAGAATATAATTGAGAGGGTTGATATGTGATACCAATTGGAAATCATGGTTATTCAAGTAATTCCCCATCTTCTGGACAACAAATAATCTTACAAACAATCTTTTCCTGATATTCAAATAAATAGTGTCATCATCGATCATGGTTTAGCTGAGGGAATACCATCTATTCTCATTTCCAACATCATTATTCTATACAAGGAAGGTGAATAGGGATTTATCCAAGACAGTTACATATATAATGAGTGGTCTTCCTTCAACAGGAGGCATTATCACCGGTAGACATAAGGGATATTTCATGGGATTTTTGAACGCTTCGTGACAATCTTTTGTCCATTGATATTCCACCCCTTTCTTCATCAACCTAGTGAAGGGAAAGCGCATTCCTATGATGTTGAATATAAACCATAACATTTAGGCTAGGTTTCCTTGTAGTACTCTAATCTAAACGAGTTTTTGAGGAGGTGACATACCAAGAATGGCCTTTTTCTTCTCAGCGTCGACTTCGATTCCCCAGTGACATATAATGAATTTGAGGAATTTAGCTGAAGTAACAACAAAAGAATATTTTAGGGGGTTCATTTTCAGACTGTACTATCATTTTATAATAAAGATAGTTTTAGTATCTTTCACATGATCTGAGTGTTGTCATGATTTAACCACTAGATCATCAACATAACATTCAATGAACATTCTCAAAAAGGGTTTAAAAATGTGGTTCCTGGCATGCTGATACATGGCGCCAACATTTTTCTAAATGAAAGGAATCACCTTATAGAAAAACATTCCTTGTGGAGAGATAAAGGCTATCTATTCTTCATATTCTTATTCCATTCAGATATTGTTATATCTTGAATATCCCTCCATAAAATAGAGATCCCCATATCTATCAGGTGAATCGGTCAACAATTCTGTGATCGAGACTGATGAATCATCATTTTGGATGTGCCGGTTGAGGTCCCTAAATTTAATGGATACACAAATATACACAAATATACCAATTTTTCTTTTTTAACAAGGAAATATTTTTCAATATATTTGGGTTATTGAACCTATCAAATGTAATTACCATTGATGATCTTGTCTAATCCAGCCTCTATTTTGGAAACATGTGTCGGCAGCGTCCTTCAGGAAGCTTTCTTGTAACCATGGTCGTCCATTGGTAGGCCTATGTGGTGAGTGTCCACCTTTGGATCGAGACTTTGAATTTCTGTATAATTACATGAAAAAACCTATCTATTATTCTTTAATAATGAGTCACGTATCTCTTTCTCTTAAGAAGGAATTATCGCACTAACTAGAGTGGGTTGTAGGTCTTCTTCGGTACCAAAGTTGATTTCCCAGAGTTCATCAATGTTGGTGGAGACACCATCCTCAAATGCTATAGGGGGGTCCCTTAGGTCCTATTCTTCCTCTTATGCATCCTCATCATATTCCTTTTCATCTTTTTATGAGGAAAAAACCATTGAAATTATTGCTCCACGGTTGAGGTAAGAGTATAAATTTTGGTGTTAGGGGGGTGAAGTGGTCTATTTTGCCTCTACAATTGGTGGGGGGTCCTATGGAGAAGATGTAGGGAGGTGTAAAAGAGTTTCCTCATCTTATTTGAGTGAAAATACACTTACCACCACCTTAATGGGTGAGGTGAGAATTTTCTGGGGTTATGATGTCAGCTCAGGGCCATTTTCATCATTATCCCCACTATTATATTGGGAGTTAGTGAGATTTTCAACATTATCTGGCTCAAAAGCTGTGAATAAAATAATTAAGACTGCTGAATATGAGTTCGAATTTGGACTTTTTATTTCAATATGATTGATGGGGTGCACATATTATTCCTAGATCTTCGTTAGGGGACTGGTAAGAAACATTTCCTTAATATTTTGGATGGAAACCTAAGAAATTCTATCATCCAAGGTTTTTTTTCATCAGTTCATAGAATCCTACAAAAATATAGTGTGATTCATATATGTGGAATGGGGCCTTATCGTCATGTTGTTTCCCACTCTATCCATTAATGATATATTTGAGGCATTGATGTTACAAGGAGGGTATTGCACCATGTTTATGTAGCAAGGGCCTCCCTAGAAGGGAATTGAAGGTGGTATTATTTCAGACCATAAGAAATTTTGGGTAAGCTATGCGGTCACCAAACTAGGTTTCGATCATGATTTTACCTAACAGATTCTTATCACTTTGGTTTTATCCCAATCAGGTTGTGGTGTAGGGAATCTGATTTTCTTCACTATAGTACATCCGATGAAGTGTCTACAGTGGGAGGATATTAACCTTGGAGCCAATGTTGATGAAGAAATTTAAGATATTGACACCATTTATTGTGCAAGACACATATATGGGTTTGATATGTCCTTTCGTGATGAAGTATTCATATTGATCCATGAAGGATATATTTTTGTGGTATTATACAAGAACAGACTCTGTCTGATAGAATTTAGTAGCAACCACCTTGGCATCAAAATCCTAGGGACATAGTAAAGCACTGATGAGTGCTTCCCCGAGATCCGGTGATAGATTCGGTGCATCCAGGATCAAGAGATTTGCTGGCACATAAGCTAATTTTTTCATAAATTCATATTTCCGGTCTACGTTCTCGTGCTTCCCAGATTGGGGATGTTCTTTCATAGGCTCTTTATGTTCTTGATCATTTCATGAAGATGGTTTATCCCTTGGGGTCGGAGTTGGTGGAGCTTCCGTCCACTGTAGATTGGGTTAGGCAGGCCTTCTTGACTACTGAGGGAAAATAGTCATTTGTTCTTCCTATGAAAGATATTTTAGAAGGATTGGAGTGGGTTTCTTTCTTTGGGGTAGTATAATTATTCTATCCCTATCAAATCTACTGGAGGGTCCTTAAGTGAGTTTCTGGAACACTAGAGGGTTGAGAGGGTGTGCGGCCATGAGGTTGATTTTATCCATGGCTGCATCTCCCTTGATATCCCTGGCCTCTATGGCTTCTTCCTTTGGCCACCCAATTGGGTGTGGGAAATTCTGGTTGATGACCATATTCATCATTGTAGAAGGGATTCATCAAGTGGATGACATTGAAGGAACCAAAAATAAGCCCATATTTTGATGAATATTTTCCCTTATCTTCTTCCCCTGGTGGTGCCATTTGGAAGGATGGTGCTTGTATCTTTAGATATGTTGGCATGAAGTATGAGAGAGTCAAATATGACTTTAATTTTTGTGTATGTTCATCTTCCTACACATGTTTTCTCCCTTGTGATTGGGCAGTTTGTTGGGTGGTCAGTGTTTGGAGGGTTGTGGGGACCAGGATGTTAGTTTTGTTGCATCATGAGCTATTAGAGGCATAGTTGGTTGTTTCAGATGTGTCTGGAAGATAAAATGGGAATGGTTTATTGTATTTTGGGTCATCCAACTATGAAAGAAATTCTCTTCTTTGTTAGAATCTTTTTTTCACTCCCCCTCTTCATCCAGGTCAATAGTGGAAACATATTCCACTATGATGGAAGTGGTCCCATCTTGACTTTTATAGAATCTATCATATTTTTCATTAGGTTCATGAAGACAAATAATTAATGTATGTTGGGACCAAATATTCAGTCGAAGGGACAATAATGTAGTCGGTCATCAAGACCAACTTCATCAGCCCACTTTGGCTCGGGAAGCCTAATAAAGTTTCAATTCATGGAATCTACAATGTAGCCATAGACTTGATCATCCTAGAATGAATACACATTATTTCATAGTTCCTTGAATTTATTCCACCCCCCCCCCCATTTTCTCATCTTGATGAGGAAGGGGAATTTGTTGACTTCCATGTGTCCCTACACGATTCGGTGTGGGCCTAGGATTTAGAGCTGGTTTAGGGGGTGGATTAAGCGTAATAGAAGACATTTCATCTCTCCTCAAATTTTTACTAGGAATGATGGGGCTACCTAGGGTTTGAGATTATTCCACTGTATATAATCTTCTATCCTTTGAGAAATGGCAGAGAAGTCTCGGAACCCACTTGCATACTTTATAGGAATGAGTGGCATTCACAGCTCATCTAGGAGATTGTCAATCCACATGGAAAGAATATTATCTTGGGGGTGTCTAGTTCAAGGATTATGCCATACCCTTACAACTTTTAATAATGTCTGAAACACAATCAGTCTCTCATTTTTTATATTTAATGAGATCACTAATAGTTGTTTTTTGAAACATCAAGTATAACTAGAGTAGGAACAGTTGTTATAGATCCTACCATATTGTTATTGATTTCTCTTGAAATCTGGTGTAACACACCAAGGGTTAACCTTAAAGGGGAATCTGAGCTTCAAAAATTCTTATTTCTTTGGGGTTCCCATAAAGGGATCACACTAATAAGTGTAGTGCATTAGATGCTTCTTTAGGTCCCCTGATCCATTGAATACTAGGAATATGGTGATCCAAAAATAGGGTGGAAGAGGGACATTGCTTACCCAATTAGGGTTTTTCTTCTATTCTTATTGTATGGGATCATGTCATTCATCCATTACATCCATCCGAGTTGTTAATAACTTGATGTAATTCAAGATCCCTTGATGCATGTCTTGTTGGACCTGATCACGAGCAGGTGAAGCATGGGTCAAGATTGGATGTGTCATTGCTGCTGGAACTTGAGGTAGATACCCAACCGAGGGAATCCTTTGCACATTTTTCTGAATCTATTATGGTTTCTTCCAAAATGGAGGGAAATCTTGATATCATCCCAGGATGGGGTTTAGGTAGACAGATGGTCCCTACACCACCTTGAATGTGCTTTATAACTTGCTTTATTTGTTGGGATGATACTGTGTTGTAGAGGGACATCTGATGGAAGTGTGTGTTGATGCTCCACCTGAGGAATATAAACGATAGGATGATTAGCTCATAGAAGCCTGACATTGAGTCACCTTATCTATTTCATTTCTTTTTCATGGCGATTGAATCAGTCCATAAGCATGGGAGAATCATTTTCACGAGGGAGATGTGGTGGGTCATACGCCTTGATCATTTTCTTCTCCTTGTTGGTGATTTTCATGAGAGGGAAAGGCATATTGACTGAATGGGTTCCCAAATTTAAGACAACTCTTTGGTTTCTGGTGTGGAAACCTCCAAGCTCATTGTGGACCATTTCTGATAGGGAACCCTCTTCTCTAGTTTACATGTTATTTGTATCATTTTCAGCAAGTTTTTTGGGGAAGATGTTCACAATGTTCACTGATGCATACTACAATGGGGGTGGAACACTAGGTGTTGAATGTTATGATATTTTCTTTAATCATTTACTATATCTTCTCTAGCCATTATGTGATACTCTATGGGTTTTTGGGTGAATAGTGACTCTAACAGATCCCTAATATGACCTTGCAATATGCCTCCATTCTAGGGGATGTGAGTCACATGATGGGATGGATTGGGTAACCCCTCTATCCATTGATCTTCTGATTTAAAATAAAAAAGATGCCCATTGGGATGGAATTTGAGGTAAAAATTCCCCCATCCCTACAGACTGGGGTTGATCACATTCTTCTATTAATGTTCCTCAGCCTGGATTTGATGATCTTATGGGAAACTTTTGTGTTAAGAATTCCCCCAGCCCTATGGGATGTGGTTGATGCAGTGTTGTGGAGGATGCTACTAATTTTTATTCCTTCTTGATCTCACATATTCCCATGCAGGTTTGAGAGGATATAGTGTTGTGTCTTCATGTGAATTGTTTTCTCCCAAGTACATGAGTAGTATTCATAGATTTGCTTCCCTCATATGGGAGGCCTAGTAGATGTTCTCATTGGCTTGGTTCATGATATTCTCAGTGGGTTTTTCTAGTCGGTCTTGATGCTTCTGAGACTTAATCAAGGCCAGTTCTGATCGAGCATTCCACCATTCATAAGTTGGGACTTCATTTGAAATCTATATAGGGATGATGAAATTGCAAAATTTCACTTCCAATGGGTTATTATAGATCGAATATGGGATGTATCGTAATGCTCTATGTTCTCCCCATCCTTGGATATTAACACCAGATGAGGCGTTGCCAATAAGGTTGTGAAACTTGTGCGATGCATGGATGAAGGAAATATCAAGGTATTTCTTTCACCTTAATGATTGTGATCTCCATGCATACAGAAGGGATTATAGGATTATTTTATGTAGAAGCTCTACTAATACATTAACATTGTATGCATTCCCACCGTTGGGAAAAAACTTCATTTAATTGGAGCAATGTTGTCTAGATATTGAGGCGAATGTTATGAATTCATTCTTCTAACAACTCTCATGGTACGTTGAATTAAGAAGTGGTAATTGGATAATACATCACTACTATGTCATCCCTAGTAAGTTGTATTCTCCCCAGTAACATATCTTGTTGTTTTATTTCGAGGGCCTCTTCTATTTGATCCTAGTTTGAATTCACATTAATTATTTTATTTAATGTAGTAGGGTTATCGGGAGTTTCATTGACATGTGAATGGTACAAGGGTGGATCGATAGATGATAATGGACTTGGGACATCCTATGGTTGAGAAAGTATATCTATTTTTTATGGATAGAGTATCAAACATATTGTACTCCATTTTTTCAATCACCTTATCATACGAGGGTTTTCTCACTTTTGACCTGATGAGGGGAGGATCTTCTCACCGGTGCAAATTTTGATTGTAGGGAGCACCTTTGCAGTTGGTTCCTTAATAGAGAGGACTAACATTGTAGCTCAGTACCCTACTGTAGAGATAAATTTTTTGGTGTATACCCTATGGAGGTCCTTCAGGGAAGACCACAACAATGGGAGGACCTTCTTGCTTTATAAAGTCATTGAGGGGAGGGCCTTCACAATGATTAATATCACAGTGAGGACTACCATCATAACTCTGGATACAGGGAGAGTATATGTAGTGTAAATTATAGGGAGGGAATTATGGTGTAATACAATGAGGGGTGGACCTTCTCATTGCTTTATGTCACTACGGGGAGGGCCTTCATACTTAATTCCATCGTGTAAAGGAATTCCATCACAACTTGACATCTGACTACAAAGAGAAACACATCTCTAGTGTATACCCTGGGGAGGACTATCAGGGAGGCCGACAGTAAGGGGAGTAACTTCTTAATGTTCAATCGTCTGGTCTAGGGGAGGGAAACCCAAACACTCATCAGGAGATAGGCTATCACAATCGATCATTCCTGGCCCATGGAGTAAGCCCTTGTGGGTGCTCTATAGAGGACATTCAGAGATGCTGGTAGAGAAATTGTAGGGAGGAACTTTAAAACAGATACTGCAACTTCCATAAGTTGGTAATGGACTAAAAAGTCCTTGATCCTATATTGATAGATTCTATATGGAATCAAGAACGCTAGCTTATAGAAGAGTATAATTTTGAATGTCCTCTTAATTTTATAGTTTCATATAGGGCCTTTAATGTTTGGCTGATATCTTGCAGGAAACTGGGGCTGCCCAGTAATTGGTAGTGGCCATTACATATGGGACCCTATTTTAGTAGCTTCCCATAGTGTCATTCAGATATTCCAATGAGAATATTCAGTTCTGGTAGGGATATATTTCTACCTTAGAGCATCCACCACATTTTACCGGTGTCCCCTAGTTGAAACGAGTGATTGTTTCCCATCTGATTGCCCATGTATCTCAGAATATATTTGTTGACCCTCCTGGTCTGGAGTAGAAATGCAGGTCTACATCAGGGTGAAATTTTCATTTTGTGGATGAATCACCCCACCTGAGAGGATAAGATCATGGTCCCAACTCATTGCTTTTTCCACTAATGCAATGATATCTTCACACATCTGTAGGATACAGTCTGGGATTGACATATGATCGTCCATCATTGACAAGTTATGTTTAGATACATATTTCTATAGAATCGTTATGAATGCCATTTCTGTTTCTAGGGTAGGAGTTTGTGCATGATCTGGTCCTCCATTGGTTTCTATCAGACATTGATAGTTCTCTTATTCCAGGATAGAGGAACGATTTTTCCACCTTCTGTCTTCACCGGTTTCCATTATATTTCATTGGTGGACATATATTTGAGAGCAGTAATTTTCATCTACTCATTTTCTATTGTATTTTTCTCATGGTTTTGATTAGAATATATAGGAATATTACTCTTATCATATTTTCTTTCCACAACATTTGTCTTGTGCATTTCATTGTGGTGGGTAGGAATTTTCATCTGCCTGTAGATTGCCAAAATATTTGACTGGTGGGATTCATACATATTGGCAGTGTTATATGATTACCCATGGTTTGTATCCCTATTTGTATGGTGGGATTAATGTGTGCCTGTGTTGACGCTCCTTTCCGTAACAGAGTCTAACGACTGAAAAAATGGAAATACCTTATTCCAAATTGATTCATCCTTTGAAGAAACATCAAAAATCGACAAAGGGATGAACAAGGAGAACATTTCCCATAGGTCGCGCAAGTTCCCTCATGGTCGCGCAAGTACACTTGCACGCCGCCTAGTGGTCGTGCAAGTCTACTTGCGCGACCTAATTGATAACCGCCCGGTAACGGCCTGGGGTCTTCTCTTGCCTATAAATAAATCCTGTGGGCCCCCCATTCGAAGAGGATCTTTTTTCAGAAACTCGGATTCAAGCTCCCGACGCACAAGTCTCTCCTCAAAGCTTCCGGAACACTTATAAGGTAATTTCTTACCTAGAACGGAAGATCTAAAGAGAGGGAGGAAGGCCTGAGTGTTGAAACTCATCAACACTTGCGCGCTTGAGTGGTCAGCCCTTAAGGGAAGTGGTCACACTTGCTCGTCGCCTTACTCCTTCGATAGAACTTGCGCGTCCCTTTTCTGGAAGAACCTCAAGAGGATCCTAAAGGCTTTAATAAAGAGTCGCTCAAGTATTTCAATGCTGGTTGACCATCGCGCAAGCACACCACATGTCGCGTAGGTATACCTGCGTGACCAATACTTGCGCGCCCCCGCAATACCTGCGCGCCTTCCAAGACTTGTGCGCCCCTCTCTTTATGGGTGCCTTTCTTTCCCATTTCACCCCTCTTAAGCCATTACACCTTTCCTTTTCAAGATTCAGTCTTCAAGACACTCTTCAAATCCATTTATGGCATGATTTCTTGATTTGAATTCCTTATCTGAAAGGAATTAAGTGGAATATCTCTCAAAACCCAGTGATTTAAATATCTTTATGTCACCAAATATGGAGAGTTCATTCATTAAACCTCATCCTTTAAGATGAGATAATCCTTAACCTGGGCTTCCTTTTTAGGAGTAATCCCAAAATCCCTTAACCTGGGCTTCCTTTTCAGGAATAAGTCCCAGTCACAAATCCCTTAACCTGGGCTTCCTTTTCAGGAATAAGTCCTAGTCATAAATCCCTTAACCTGGGCCTCCTTTTCAGGAATAAGTCCCAATCATAAATCCCTTAACCTGGGCCTCCTTTTCAGGAATAATCCCCAATTCCCCTAAATGTTTGGGCATCCTTCTTAGGAGTAAGCCCCAGATCCTCTAATTTGGGATTCCTTTTCAGGGGTAATCCCCAGTCTCAAATATGGGCATACTCCTCAGGAGTAGGCCCCAAACATTAATCCTTAACCTGGGCTTCCTTTTCAGGAATAAGTCCCAGTCATAAATCCCTAAACCTGGGTCTCCTTTTCAGGAATAAGTCCGAGTCATAATCTTGGGCTTCCTTTTCAGGAATAAGCCCCAAGTCCCTTAAATTCTCTTTAACCAGTCCTAATTTACGTTTGATCTGGGATTCCTTCTCAGGAGTAAAACCCAGTTATCAATCCTCTCCTGATTTGGGTTTCCCTTTCAAGAATAAGTCCCAAGTTAGAGTATTCAAATCTCCATGAAGCACATATACCTTTATGGACCATGTTCCTGGATTTTTTCCCTAAAGTAAATCCTAACCTTCATCCTATGGGCAGTCATACATACATAAGCCCCAAACCATTTCTTATGATTGCATCTTTCATGGCACAATTGTCTAATTATTACTAATACCTCTTGTTTCTCACACCGAGCATGACTCACGTGAGCTTAGAGTGTAAAAGTAATTGTGACATCCTTCTTTGATCCATCAATCATAAACATCATACCCTTACTCGAACTACGTGGGTTCTGATTCCTTTTCCAAAACAAAGGATACGTAGATATCCCACCTATGGGTTCGATCCCAACTTGGAAATAATTCATGTCCTTCTGAATGACAATAAACTTCAAGTGCCTCACTTTGTGGCTTTAAAACCAGCCGGGTCATCATAATGACCAAGAGGCTTTTATATGAATGTTTTGAAGGTTACCATTGACCAAGAATCTCTAAATAGATATAGATGATTCTCTATTGATGAAGAACCTCGAATACATATAAAAGATTCTCTAAATTTATTACATATTTGATCATTGATGGTCAAAACAGAAGGAAAATATCATTTTATACTTGGTAATGTAATAAGGATTCACGAACATAACTTAAATCTATAAAGAGAGTCCCAGAATAGACAATAATTCCCCTAAAAATGGTGTGATGAGTCCGACCTCCCATCCTCTCGACTAATGAAAATTCCTAAGCCTCATCAGTCCACAAGCTAATGAGCGCCTACCTTTGGAAAGTAGGTCCAAATGGATGTGGAATCATTGGATGTTTCCAGTTCTACGAACAAACCCGCTAGAAACCGATCGGAACGTTTGAATCTCCCATCCAGGAGGTCATCCCCGAATTCCGAGGGAAACAAAAAATGGTGAACCTGACGTGAATCCATAACCAAGTTAAAATGATGTTTTACCTATTTGTTAAGTCCCTATTTAAAACTCAATAAGAGGCTAACAAAAACAATCATTGACATGTGTGCTCATCCAAAGGATGAAGTGGCTGAATTTTATCTTGATTACATCTGTTATATCAAGTAGACACTCTTTTCCAAGATCTTCTGTATTTCCATAATGGCTGCTCTCAAATTCACATCTGTAAATACTGCTGCTGCAAATACCACTGCTGCTATTTCTACTGGATCTTCATCCGCTCTGAGGATGACATCACCTACTCAACATCTTCAACGCTGGGTATCAAATGCGCTGGTTAAGGAGTACCATCAACATGGTACCATCCCAACTTTGGAGGCTGCCCGACAAGCCCTCCAAGTGAATAACTCACACAGGTCGTCCGGACAATGACGACCAGTGATCAAGAGGCAGGCGGTGCTGACTACCGTCTCCAATCGTTTCAGTTCGTTATCCCCGGAACACAATTTCCATTCACTCCCTTACTCTGAGGAAGTGAATGAGCAGGTCCCTCAGGGACTTAATTCAAAAAAGTAGGAGTCCTTCCCGAGGGTTCCCATCAACAATCGCCACCAGACTCGTGTGGCAGTGCGCCCTCAACATGATGAGGGTACCGACTCCAGGCATTCAGCTCAGGTTCCTCGAACCCGAGCAGGCAAGACGAACCGCCAGACACAGAATCCAGTTAACAATGGGCAGGTTTTCATCCCTACCATCTCCAGAAAAGTCCACCAACCTAACATGGTGGCGAACAACGAAGAGGCACACACACCTGTCCATTTTAATTCCGCTGTCCAGCAGACTCGTCTGGCAGCATCAAGCCAATCCCGCCAGGCAATTCCAGCGGAGTACTATAGGCAGGAACATACACTTTCTTATGCATCATTAGTTAGTCAGCAGGCTCGCCTGGCTACATATGATGAAGTCCACCAACCTAACTTGGTGGCGAACAACGAACAGGCACACACACCTGTCCTTTTTAATTCCACTATCCAGCAGACTCGTCTGGCAGCATCACGCCAATCCCGCCAGGAAATTCCGGCGGAGTACTATAGGCAGGAACATACACCTGCTTATACATCATCAGTTAGTCAGCAGGTTCGCCTGACTACATATGATAGATATCGTCAACCGTGTTTGGCGAAGTGTAATCAGCAGGAACATACACCTGCTAGTACTAATCAAGCCTACCAACAGTCTCGCTTGGTAGCGCACAGAGAAGTCAGTCGGAAAGCTCCGACGACAAACAGGAGGCAGACTCAACTCTCTGCCTCCAGACTTGAGTACTGTCAGGATTCACTGACAGGAAAAGGAGGACAGGAGCAGGCACATACACCTACTCCAAGCCCGGAATGGACGTATATCCCTGTTCCGGTATCTGAAGTCACCAAACATATATTTGTCAATGGTGAATGAGCAGAAGAAAATTCCTGCTCATATTCTGGATGCTTGCCAGGATATCATAACAGCTTCAGCATCATCTTAGGGAAAGACACATAAATCTATCCCTAGCAGTGGAGTGACACATCAACGATTCACTCCGGAACAGACACACACATCTATTCCAGTCCAAGAGGGTTATGGGGCGTACTCCCCCATATCATACGGACAACCAAGTCAGGCACATACACCTGATTTGAGTGGAGATCGTCAGCCTAACCTGACCATATTTCTTGATCAGGCACATAAACCTGCTCAGAGTAACCACTTTCGTCAACAAGTGGTTTCCAAAGCGAGTAAGAAGGCATCTAAGAAAAAGATCCGCCCAGCACAGTCAGGAGATCAAAGGCCAATCTGTAACAAGGCCTTGCTCGATGATGGAGTTCATGAAGCCCTCAGACATTTATCTGTTGGAATTCAAGATTCTACTCCCTCAGTTCCCAATAACGGGAACATAAATTCCAAAAGTCTTCAACAGACACATCCTCATGAAGGCTTGCTTCATGAAAATTCGGTCAATCTTGAAGTTTCTTCTTCAGATGAGAGCCACAGGAACCCTCTGTGTGGTCAGAAGACCAAGGAGCAAGAGATCTCATCTTTTTCTGTAACCCATTATGGTGGTCCTCCCCATGATGATGAATTCCGCTGCGAAAGTCCTCTCCGCAGTAGTGATTCACATTGCCTGGAAAATACTCCAGTGGACAATGTAGTGCCAAGAAAGCCCTCTTATCTTGAGGCACTTGAAAATGCGAAACCAGTCATGTCTGATGCTTTATCGCTAGCAAGTGAAATACTTTCTCAATCAGAAGATAGCCCAGGGTGTAGGTTATTCTCCGAACCACCCCTAAGTCATGCATCTTCTAGTTTGATCAATGATCTCTCTACCAATCTTGTTGAATCCGATGAAGAAACAAGGAAACACCAACTTTGGTCAAAAAAGGTAGAAGAATCTTCATTTAATGATAAAAAGGAAATGCTGAACATGAGGAAAAAACTGGTGAAAAGTGAGGTACCAGTCATGTTTTGGCCTTTGGCTGACTCCCAGTATGATATTCCAAAGATGTTGACGGAAGATGGAGTCCATGATATTCGTCTCAACATATGGAAAACTATTTGTCTATTGAAGAAGATGGTATTATCTTATGATGAATATGAAAATCATCTTAAGATAATAGAAGGGATACAACGTCAGATTGATTTAGCATCTCTATCAGTCTCTCGGTATCCGAAGGCTGAAAAGAAACAGAGAACCCTTCAACGTTCATGCCTTGGCGCACTAAGAAAATTGTGTCAGTTAATTGCCAATGCTTCATCTGGTGTTCATATCAGAGGATGGGGTGTTCACGGAGCACAACATTTAACAGTGCTTACCAGTTAGCAAAGCCCGCCAAAAACAGTCTCATGCAATGTTATTACCCATGGCCGGCCACAGTCAATGGGATTTGTTCATAATCAAAAGTTTGCTGAAGAACATGATTCAACTAGTTCCTCTCAAAATCAAGCATATGGAGAACAAGTTGTTTAATTGCTCCTATATCAAGCAGGCGAGAATATTGCACAACCCTCTCGTATAGAGAAAACACATCATCAAATGACAGAAGTTTCGGAAATCATCCAACGGTCTGTTAAACCAGGTGATAAAAGTGGATACAGGATAATGCATCCAGCTAATTTCCGAACTAAGATTCGTAAGGTCAAGAGAGATTTTAAGAAGGTCTCAGACATAGCATGTCAAGAGCCACCCCATCTTGTCAGACTGGGGACTCCTTTAACCCAACCCTCAGAGTCAACAAATGGGATTCGAGGAGTTTAACGGAAGCAGCAGGAACATCCCCAGTTCTCGGGACTGGGGACTCTTTCAAATCATCAATCCCCTTCTCATAGAATATCGGTCTTTTCTCGATTGGGGAAGAATCCCCAAGAGGAACGAAGAGCCAAATTATCAGGAGATTCCCTCCAAGTTATAGCTCGTCAAGAAGTTCCTAAAAGATTAAATCAGGAAAAAGGAAATGTCTCATCAAAGACATGAAAGAAGACAATATCATCGAAATGTTGATAGAAGGGATGTGATGCATTATACATCAATCAATGTCATCAGTGCCGTTGTTGCTAATCCACCAGAGGAGAATCACTCAGGGGACTCAGATGAAGAGTGTGCTGCTCAAGAAAATGTATGCACCGATACAAATGAAGAAGGTGTGCGTACACGAAGGCAAAGGATTACTCAGAACCAAGGTAATCCACTTCCTTCTCTCCAAAAAGTATCCAAAAAATGGAGGCGAAAGAATCAGGTTACATATCCTTCCTCTGGAGAAGGTCAATCGCTCTCGTTAGAGCAAAGGTTTGTACAACAAGAGGAAGAAATGAAATAATTAAGAAGGTTGAATGCAGAACTACTTCAGAGTAGTCTTCTTCTTAAGAATGCTGAAGTCCGATAGCCGAAGGAATTTGTTGCAGTTACTAAGATGGATCAAGAATATCCTCCTTTATCAGTACACCCTCAGAGGTATAATCCCGTTGGTCAAGCGCAACAACGGTTGGCAGTGCTACCATCAGTTGCCGCACCAACCACCACGTCTGTCCAAGCTCCATTCATTGCACCTACCCAAGACCAAGTTCAACCTGATGTTTCTCAAAAGTTAATAACTACTATTGAGTCATTAACAGCTCAGTTAGAATCTATGGAAGGGAAACTGGAACAAGTTCAACCAGAAAAGAAAGTTTACCCTGAATGGGTAGATTCAATTTCTCCTCCATCTAGTTTTGGAAACCCTGTTTTCCCTACTTTCAATGGATCAGGCGACCCTGAACAACATTTGACGCATTACGTGTCTTGTTGTGATCCTATGATGGGAACTTCAGAACAGCAAGAAGCAGTGAAACTCAGATGCTTTGTGCGAACCTTGCAAGGACCAGCTTTTGTCTGGTATACATGCTTGCAATCCCGGTCAATCATCGGATGGGAGGATCTTCATCAAAAATTTCTTCTTCGGTTAAGCTCAACTTTTCCAAAAACGACAGTTTTCGATCTTACAAACTGCAAGTAAAGGGAGAATGAAAGAGTCTCTGATTTCATTTCTCGCTGGAAGGGATTAACGTATTCCCTGAGTTTAGCACTCCCTTAGGAAGAGCTATTGCCAATCTGTGTGGCAAATTTGCGTGACAAATTACGCACGCCATTGATCCCTGTGAAATACACAGGAGGGTTTTGAGTCCTTACTTCAATCGCTCAACAGATTAAAGATTCCCTTATACAGGCTAAGGTTAAATCTCGTGTAATTCCATCAGCTTCAGGAAGGAGAATGGGTAAAGCAGAAACTGCTACAGTTATGCTTAAACAAGCACCTGTACCTATTTCTACTTCAAAAACTTCATCTTCTCGAAGGGCTCCACCTCTTGAACGCCAACATCAAAGGCCGTTTCGTCCAAATGATCAAATAGATCAACGAAGAAAACAATTTGAGGATATTAAGAGTAAAACATACTCTTTCCGAAATGAGCATGTTCCTGGTTACTTCATTTCAGCTCTGGAAAATAATTTGGTTCAATTACCAGTGCCCAAGAGGCCATACAAGGAAGGACATGAAGACCGTCCCAATTATTGTCCCTTTCATCAAATGTTGGGGCATCCCATCCAGGAGTGTTTTGTATTCAAAGACCTCCTTCAAAATATGTTCGACTTGGGACAAGTCAAGTTGAAAGGTTATTTGACTCAGGTAGCATGTGTTACTGCTACAGTTCCAGAGGAGGAAGGTGAATGGCAAGAAGTCAAAGGAATAAATGCACAGAAATATGATGATTGGATGTTCAGAAAGACAATCAATCGGACTCATGCCATTTTGCGAACACAATTAAGAAAACCAATTGTGTCTTCTGTCGTGAATATTACGGTAAAACCCTCTTTCTCAGAGGGAAAGTCCTCAAAGAAACGGTTTGATTCAAAGAAGGAAAAAGAATCCGAAGAAGATGAGTATGTGTCAAAGCCTAAATTGTCTTTGACTCTGGTAGACTTTATGCCATCTACTTCAAAACAACGGGCAGTGCCCCATCAAACGGCACAGCCTAAACAGGCTAGTCAGGCAGAGTCTTTATTAGACAAAGAGTTAACCTTCGGTTCTGTTAATATGATTCAATTAACAGATCCGTATTCCAGTCGTAATTTCAATTTTGATGAGCCTGAATTCCCTGTATCAAATAAGGGAATCCGAGGAAGTTCTAGAGGTTCAGGATACAGGGGAAGACGTGGATCTTTCCGAAGCAACTACTCAAATTCTACCCCTGCTAGCACTGTGTATGTAGTAGAAAGTCATGGTAGAGCCCTTCAGCGAGCTCAAAAAGAACAAGCAAGTTCTTCTGCCAATAGTCAACTCAGTCTTGGCACATATATTTTGGAAGACCGATTGAAAATTCCATCTTCTTTATCTCAGCAAGTAAATGGATCTAATCGGTCTAATCATCCAAAACCAAGGATTTTTCCAACTTCTATCCCAATACAAGATGCATCAGCTTCCAAAGCATCTGCTTCCAAGGTACCTGCTAAACCGCATATTCCTGTTGGGAAACGCAGACATCTAGATCAAAAGTATGATATATTGAAACACTTGGCCCAAGTACCAGCCATGTTATCAATTTTGGATGCTTTAAATCTATCAAAAGATCTTCGGGAAGCACTCATCGAAGCTTTGTCAAGTCCTCAAGAGTTTGAAGATGAAATTGCTGCAGCTGAAGTCTATCACATAGAGAATAATCCTGCAGAATGCCATGCAGTGATATCTTTTACTGATAAAGATGAAGATGATGTTGTGCATGGGCACATAAAACCTTTGTACTTATCTGGCAAAGTCAATGGTGTGGATATCCGAATAGCTTTCATTGACAATGGTTCAGGAGTCAACCTCATGCCCATCCGTACACTTCATCGACTGGGTATGATAAAAATGAACAAGAACCACTAGGCGAAGTTACACTCAGAACTCAGTTTGGAGATCTTGTATCCAATTCGGATTTAATGATTGTTGATCAAGACTCAGCTTTCAACGTCTTGCTTGGAAGACCCTGGCTACATCAGCATGCAGATATCCCTTCATCATACCATCAATGTCTCAAATACTTTTTCAATGGTCAAGTTGGAACATTTTATGGTGATAAGGCCTCATTCAAGACATGTGAGTCTCAATACATTGAGGCAGAATTTTATCACATGAAGGGAAGAGAAAAATCTACAAAGAAGGAAATTACCAAAGTTAATGCTCTATATGGTTTGGAGAAGATTCCAATAAATCCATTTACACATGTGAGTATAGATTATGTGTTACCTATCAGTCAAATTGACAAAATAGGCCCAAATCAAAATACTATTATGGAAAGATCCATAATGTCAATTACGAAAATTGAGCCAGACAACATGGGAGAAATTGGTAACCTACAAAACAGTGATGAAAGCACAAGTGGTGACGTCTTCATTTCATCTGTTGAAATCCAACAGGTCTATACTTTGCCAATCAGGCCAGAAGAAGTTACAGCAACATCAGAGGTGAATAATGATGTCAATTCTCAATCCATCATCTCCTCGTTATTTCCCAAAGAAGGCCCTTTATCATCAATAGGGTCGGAAATGGAAGCTTCTTCTTCAAAATGTGCAAATTTTGACATCTCTTCTGATCATGAGAATTTCGTTTTGTCATCTACTATGCAAGTATAAACGGAAGAAATAGCACATGATGAAGAGGAAGAGGAAAATCTTAGAGATTCTCCTCCATCATTTGAAGAGGGTATCTCTACCACTGTGGATAAACTCAGAGAAATAAATCTGGGTACAGAGAAAGATCCACGCCCCACTTTAATTAGTGCGGCCATGAGCCTTGAAGAGAAAGAGATGTAAATTTCTTTTCTAAAGAAAAATAAAGATATTTTCTCTTGGAACTATACAGAAATGCCTGGGCTTGATCCTGATATTGCTACTCATTATTTGGGTTTACCAAAAGAACATCGAGGATTTAAGCAAGCCGCGAGAAGAACACACCCAACCTATGCTTCCAAAATTGAAGCTGAAGTGGATAAGCTGATCAAAGCTAACTTTGTCAGAGAAGTTCAGTATCCCAAGTGGTTGGATAATATTGTCCCTGTAAAGAAGAAGAACGGACAAATTAGGGATTGCATCGATTTCAGAGATCTTAATCGGTATTTTCCTAAAGATGATTTCCCAGTTCCGATTACAGAACTTTTAATTGATGCGACTGATGGCTATGATGTACTTTCCTTCATGGATGGATATTCCGGATATAATCAGATCTGAATGGCCCTAGAAGATGAGGAATCTACAGCCTTCATAGCCCCTCAAGGTGTGTTTTTTTACCGGGTGATGCCCTTTGGTTTAAAGAATGCAGGTGCAACATATCAACGCTCCATGCATCGTATCTTCAATCCTTTCTTAGGGAAGTTTGTTGAATTTTATGTAGAGGATTTGGTGGTTTAATCCAAACAATGTTCTGATCACTTGGCTGATTTGAAAGTCATATTCCACAAGCTTCGACAACATAATTTGAAGATGAATCCCTTAAAATGTGCCTTTGGGGTAACCTCAGGAAAATTCTTCGGCTTTTTTGTACGCCATCGTGGTATTGAAGTCGATCCTGAGAAGACCAAGTCAATCCTTGGTATGTCACCTCCTCAGAATTTGAAAGAATTAAGAGGAAGTCAAGGACACTTAGCCTATATTCGGTGTTTCATCGCCAATTTGGAAGGCAAAAGTTTACCCTTTACCAAATTATTGAAAAAAGGAATCACTTACCAGTGGACTGAATAATGTCAAGAAACGTTTGATGTTCTCAAGAAATAACTCTTGAGTCCACCAGTACTCATGCCACCTGTTGAAGGTAGACCACTTATCCTCTATGTGACAGCTCTAGAGCGATCATTGGGGCCTTTCTGGCTCAAAAGAATGATGCTGGGAATGAAAATAGCCTCTACTATCTCAGTAGAACTATGCTTGAAGCAGAAACCCGGTATTCAAGTATTGAGAAGTGCTGCCTGGCATTAATCTTTGCAGTCCCGAAACTGATACACTACCTGAAACATCACGAGGTCCAATTGGTATCTCGCAATAATCCGCTCAAATTTATCCTCAGTCTTCCAATGCTTACAGGACGTCTAGCATGGTGGGAATTTTATTTTGCAGGTGTTCGACATTCAGTATGTATCTCAAAAGGATATAAAGGGCCAAGCTCTGGATGATTTCCTGGCTGAACATCCTTCAGTGGAATACATGTCTTCAGATATTGAACTCCCTGATGAGGAAGTTTTTTCTATTAAAGAGTGTCCTCAAACATGGGAAATGTATTTTGATGGTGCTTCTAGAAGTCCAACAGGGAAGAAAATGGAAAATCCTAAATTCAACAAAGTTGGTTTAAGAATTGTACTCATTTCTCCAGATAAGGAATTGTTACCTTATTCCTTTTTATTGTGGGAAGGTGGTACCAATAATTAAGCCGAATACCAAGCTCTTATCACAGGCTTGGAGTTAGCGCTTCAAGCACAAGTGAATCACTTAAAGGAGAAAGGTGATTCGGACCTGGTAATCAAACAAGTCAATGGGGATTATGCCATCAGAAAAGAAGAGTTAATCCCTTTGTATGATTTCTTCAGAAAGTTAATGGCGGAATTCCCTTCAGAACCGACATTTTCTTATGTCCCAAGATAACAAAATGATCAAGCCGATGCACTAGCGAATATAGCCACAACTCTAGCAGATCCAAATTGGGACGATACGACCATCAGTATTGCCCACCGTCGTGTAATTTCACCTTATGTTCAAGCCAGAACAGAGGAAATTAATGAAATTAGTCCCATTCCTGAACCGTATGGTCATACTACAGGATGGATGTCACCTATCAGGGAATACCTTCAAAATGGAACACTTCCACCTAATAGAGCTGAGAAAGAACAAATCCGGCGACGTGTGGTCAATTTTACTCTTTATGATGGCCCAAACCACCTAGAGAAAATTCTCTACAAACGTGGTTTTGATGGAGTTCTCTTCATATGCATTGATGGTGAAGAGACAATGGCTGTCATGAAATAAGTTCATGCAGGAGTCTGTGGTTCCCACCAGTCTGAACATAGATTGTCTGATCAAATTCGAAGGCTTGGATACTTTTGGCCTTCAATGATACAAGATTGTGTTGATTTCACAAAGAAGTGTCATTCATGTAAAGTACATGCCAACTTCATTCATAAACCTCCAGAGTTGCTTCATACAGCTAAATACTCATGGCCATTTTCCACATGGGGAATGGATGTGGTTGGACCTTACCCTTTAGCTACGGCCAAGCAGTTTAAGTACATTCTTACTGCTACTGATTTCTTTTCCAAATGGGCAGAGGTAGTACCTCTCAAAGAAGTCAGTTCTAAATTCATTGTTAGCTTCATCAAGTCTAACATAATTACTAGATTTGGTGTCCCTCATACCATATTGATGGACAACGGCACCAACTTCTGTTCTTCTGAAGTGAAGAAATTGTATCAAGAATACAACATTAAATCCAACCATTCATCTCGGTATCATGCGGCAGCCAATGGCCAAATAGAAGCCTTTAACAAGACTCTTTCAAATATACTGCCAAAGATGGTGGATAAAGATAAGAGTTCATGGCCTGATAAACTCTTTCATGCTTTATGGCATTATCGGACTACCACCCGCAATGCAACGCGGTCAACTCCATATTCGTTGGTATATGGAACAGAAGCAGTCTTTCCAATTGAAGTTCAATTGCCCTCACTCAGAGTATCCATTTTTGATCAGTTATCTATAGATGAGCAATCCCAAAAGCGATTGAATGAATTGGAACGGTTAGATGAGAAATGATTGTGCACATTGCACGACTTGGAAATCTATCAGAATCGAATAGCACGAGATTTTAACAAAAAAGTTCGTCTTCGTTCATTCATTCAGGGAGAATTGGTATTAGTTCTCAGAACTCCAATGATACCAGGAAAGAAACCTCCCAATCTTGAGCCAAAATGGGAAGGACCTAATTCAATACATAGGGTCTACTCCAATGGAGCTTATTCATTAATCTCGATGGATGGATAACTCACTACTACTCTAACTAATGCCAGATTTTTGAAGAAATATTTTGTATAAAATACAAAGTATTCACATTATGTCCCCACAACATGACACTAAACTATGTAGCACCAATTCGTCCTTGATATATGATGTTAAACTATACAGCAACGGTCTAGGCATATGACCCTAAACTATTTGCACATACGTCCAACATGACGTTAAACTGTGTCACCTTCAATGTCCCCGCAACATGCCACTAAACTATGCAGCACCAATTCGTCCCTGCTATATGACATTAAACTATACAGCAACGGTCCAGTATGACCTTAAACTGAAACTTCGTCCCACACGAAGTTAAACTATGAAAAAGTTTCCTAAATGGTCCAGTATGACCTTAGACTGCAACTAGGTCCTGTATGACCTTAAACTGCATCATCAACGGTCCATGCATATGACCCTAAATTATTTGCAAGTCCCTTACGTCCAGCAAGACGTTAAACTGTGACGTCCTAACTACATGACGCTAAAATGTATAAAAGTCCCTTACGTCCAGCAAGACGTTAAACTACATAATCATCAAAGGTCCTGTATGACCTTAAACTACACCACCGTCCAACATGACATTAAACTGCACCATCCACGGTCCATTTATATGAGCTTAAACTATTCGCCATTTTGTCCAACATGACACTAAACTATAGAAGAAATCCCCAATTCATCCAACATGACGTAAATGGTGTGTTATTTTGTCCTTACTGCATGACATTAAACTGCGCAGTTCCCCTTTTTTGTCCAACATGACGTTAAACTGTATTGTCCCCACCGTCCTAACTACATGATGCTAAACTGTACAGAAAGTCCTTGGTATGTCTTACATGACATTAAACTGTATTTTTCCCCTACTACATAACACTAAACTGTGTAGCACTAATAGTCCTAACTGCAAGACTTTAAACTGCATAGTCCCTTTATATGTCCTACATGACATTAAACTATACATCGTTAAGGTTGTTGTTACCTCTTGTTTCTCACACCGAGTATGACTCATGTGAGCTTAGAGAAAACCTCAACCGTAACACTCTCTTTGGGCCGCCAACCATGTATAAGTCCCAACAACATTTTTTTTATTAGATCGTTGTCCCTAAGAACAACTTGATCATTAATTCATTCTTTAATTGAACTACACGGACTTTGATCCTTTCCCTCCAGACTCGGTATGTAGGCAACCTCCCAGGGTTCAAGCCCAAAAAAAAATCTCTTCACATTGGTTCACCACCATCTCATATGATGTTGATTCGTGAAACCACCCCTAGAATCAATATCTTTTCATTGATTCACTTTCTTCCTTGTTATATGATGTTAAACTATGCAACACTTTTGTCTGGTATGACAATAAACTACAATACTCTTTGATTTCCTCATTTGAGAGAGAACTATTATTGACATTGATTTTTCAATCATGTTTCATTTCAAAAGACTATGTGCATACATGGTAATACCTAAACTTTTTATCTCAGGTTAAACCATCATTGCACTATTGTCCCCTTTCACCCTTCACATGTACGAACCAAATTTGTACAAAGGGTAGTTCTAGAACTAAGTGGGCTTGATTCCCATCCTTATGGGATACGTAGGAATGTTCGAGTATCCCTCGAATCCAGCCCCAAGTCTTTTGGGCCTAACCCCAAATTTCACTTTCAGTCCCTTGGCTGAAAAGTCCTCATGAAAACACACACTGTGTATTCATTATTATGGTCCGAACTCTATGACCTTAAACTAAGATCTCTCATACTTTCGTCCTGCACGACGTTAAACTACATTTCAAGAACTACGTATGGCTTGATTCTCATTCTTATGAGATACGTAGTGAAGTCCAAAATTTCAATTCAGGACCCAGCCACAACATAATTATGGTTATCATTGACCTATGTATCTCTATATACATTAGAAAATAACCATCTTTATGTGTTATAATCCTAACCTTAAATATTTTCAGATCTTCATAACCCTTTTCATGACTTTTAGTCACAAAAATGTCAAACTTCTGAGAATTCTTTTGCCTGACTATGTAGTACGTGCCCATAGGTGGCCATGCATAAACAGTCCACATAACAGACTTGTCAGCAGAAAGATACTATTTATTTGACTATGTAGCCAATGCCCTTAGGTGGCCCTGAATAATTCATCCCCATAACGGGTTTGTTAAATGATGGTAACTTCATTCTTGGGAAGAATCCCTCTTTTGTTCTTATTTGTCTTAAACGACAGTATGTAGGGATCCGCAAAAAAAATAGCCATCCTTAACATATTTGTCCCATATCCTTTTTCATGATCTGAAAGTATTCAAGTCTATGGTTTATTCTTATTCCCTACGTTTGGGCCAGACCTTCGTAGGAGTGATATTCATTCAATTCTCGGATATTCTTGTTTGGAAATATATTCTCCATATTCAAGTACCTCTTTCCACACAACAAACTCTATACTTTATTAAATTTGAATCTCCATAAACTTTCACTGACTTTTAGCACTAGGAAATTAAATTTCTGAGAGTTATTTTTCCTGACTATGCAGCACGTGCCCATAGGTGGCCTTGCATAAACAGTCCACATAACAGACTTGTCAGACGAAAGATGTTATTTATTTGACCATGCATCCAATTCCCTTAGGTGGCCCTACATAATTCAACCCCCTAACGGGTTTTTGTCAAATAATAGTAACTTCATTCTTGGAAACTACTTCTTCTAATGCCTTTTAGCTCTTTTTCATATCATTCCTCAGATTCAAAAATTCTTAAGTCATAGCTTACATATTTTCCCTCATACTTGAGTATGGTAATATGTTTTCAGATAAATTGTAGAGGAATTGAATCAATTTTAATCCATTTTGGTCAAAGCTATTTCGACCTTAAACATTATCCCCTTTATGTCCGGCATGCATGACTTTAAACTGCCAGATTTCTTGTTTTTCTTTTCACCTCAGAGTCAAATCCTCTTTTCTCTCCGGATCCAACTCTGAGGGGGGACTTTTGTTGACGCTCCTTTCCGTCACAGAGTCTAACGACTGAAAAAATGGAAATATCTTTGTCCAAATTGATTCATCCTTTGAAGAAACATCAAAAATCGACAAAGGGATGAACAAGGAGAACATTGCCCATAGGTCGCGCAAGTTCCCTCATGGTCGCGCAAGTACACTTGCGCGCCGCCTATTGGTCGTGCAAGTCTACTTGCGCGACCTAATTGATAACCGCCCGGTAACCACCTGGGGTCTTCTCCTGCCTATAAATAGATCTTGTGGGCCCCCCATTCGAAGAGGATCTTTTTTCAAAAACTCGGATTGAAGCTCCCGACGCCCAAGTCTCTTCTCAAAGCGTCCAGAACACTTCTAAGGTAATTTCTTACCTAGAACGGAAGATCTAAAGAGAGGGAGGAAGGCCTGAGTGTTGAAACTCATCAACACTTGCGCGCCTGAGTGGCCAGCCCTTAAGGGAAGTGGTCACACTTGTGCGTCGCCTTACTCCTTCGATAGAACATGCGCGTCCCTTTTCTGGAAGAACCTCAAGAGGATCCTAAAGGCTTTAATAACGAGTCACTCAAGTATTTCAATGCTGGTTTACCATCGTGCAAGTAAACCACATGTCGCGCAGGTATACCTGTGCGACCAATACTTGTGCGCACCCGCAATACCTGTGCGCCTTCCAAGACTTGCTCACCCCTTTCTTTTTGGGGGCCTTTCTTGCCCATTTCACCCCTGTTAAGACATTACACCTTTCCTTTTCAAGATTCAGTCTTCAAGACCCTCTTCAAATCCATTTATGGCATGATTTCTTGATTTGACATCCTTATCTGAAAGGAATTCGGTGGAATATCTCTCAAAACCTAGTGATTTAAATATCTTTATGTCACCAAATATAGAGAGTTAATTCATTAAACCTCATCCTTTAAGATGAGAGAATCCTTAACCTGGGATTCCTTTTTAGGAGTAAGCCCCAAATCCCTTAACCAGGGCTTCCTTTTCAGGAATAAGTCCCAGTCAAAAATCCCTTAACCTGGGCTTCCTTTTCAGGAATAAGTCCCAGTCATAAATCCCTTAACCTGGGCCTCCTTTTCAGGAATAAGTCCCAGTCATAAATCCCTTAACCTGGGCCTCCTTTTCAGTAATAAGCCCCAAGTCCCCTAAATGTTTGGGCATCCTTCTTAGGAGTAATCCCCAGATCCTCTAATTTGGGATTCCTTTTCAGGAGTAAGCCCCAGTCTCAAATATGGGCATCCTCCTCAGTAGTAAGCCCCAAACCTTAATCCTTAACCTGGGCTTCCTTTTCAGGAATAAGTACCAGTCATAAATCCCTTAACCTGGGTCTCCTTTTCAGGAATAAGTTCCAGTCATAATCTTGGGCTTCCTTTTTATGAATAAGCCCCAAGTCCCTTAAATTCTCTTTAACCAGTCCTAATTTACATTTGATCTGTGATTCCTTATCAGGAGTAAAACCCAGTTATCAATCCTCTCCTGATTTGGGTTTCCTTTTTAAGAATAAGTCCCAAGTTAGAGTATTCAAATCTCCATGAAGGACATATACCTTTATGGACCCTGTTCCTGGATTTTCTCCCTAAAGTAAATCCTAACCTTCATCCTTTGGGCATTCAAACATACATAAGCCCAAACCATTTCTTATGATTTCATCTTTCATGGAACAATTGTATAATTATTACTAATACCTCTTGTTTCTCACACAGAGCATGGCTCACGTGAGCTTAGAGTGTAAAATTAATTGTGACATACTTTTTTGAGCCATAAATCATAAACATCATACCCTTACTCGAACTACGTGGGTTCTGATTCCTTTTACAAAACAAAGGATACATAGGTAGCCCATCTATGGGTTCGATCCCAACTCTGTAATAATTCATGTCCTTCTGAATGACAATAAACTTCAAGTGCCTCACTGAGTGGCTTTAAAACCAGCCTGGTCATCATAATGACCAAGAGACTTTTATATGAATGTTTTGAAGGTCACCATTGACCAAGAATCTCTAAATAGATATAGATGATTCTCTATTGATGAAGAACCTCGAATACATATAAAATATTCTCTAAATTTCTTACATATTTAATCATTGATTTTCAAAACTGAAGGAAGAACTCATTTTATACTTGGTAATGTAATAAGGATTCATGAACATAACTTAAATCTATAAAGAGAGTCCTGCAATAGACAATAATTCCCCTCAAAAAGGTGTGATGAGTCCAACCTCCCATCCTCTCGACCAATGCAAATTCCTAAGCCTCATCAGTCCACAAGATAATGAGCGTCTACCTTTGGAAAGTAGGTCCAAATGGATGTGGAATCATTGGATGTTTCCGGTTCTACGAACAAACCCGCTAGAAACCGATCAGAACGTTTGAATCTCCCATCCAGGAGGTCATCCCCGAATTCCGAGGGAAACATCCTGTAATGATTTTTTCCTTCTTATAGCTGGGTGCCACCCTATTTGGATGACGTGCTTCTTGCACATTTGTGGAGACATTCATCTTCCTATAATTTTTTTCTCTGTCTACATGGAGGGATCGGCGAGCACTAGAATGAATGTGTGTTTTCTTATATTGTGACACCCTATTTCTATAGAGGGATTCATAAGAGAGAGTGGGGATATCCTATAACTCATAAATATCTACTGTATTTTAATGGAGGGATTCAGTAGAATGGGATGAATTGAATGTCAGGATATTATATGCCACCTCATTTGTGTGGAGGACATCCTCCTCTGAAACCAGGGTGATATCCTGCTCTTTATTATTCATTTATTTCTTTTGGTAGGTATCCCAAGGGCCCCATGTCCATTGGACTTCCATATGTTACCTTGGTATGGGATTCCCTTTAGAGAAAGGACATAAAGTTGTACACCATTGGTGGTGACGTCCTCCAGCAGGATCCCTTGAGTGGGGTTCCTATGTAGTAGGGATGAAGTCATTGGTTTCGACTTCAAATACCTTTCTATGATAAGATAGGTACTTGTTTTTGCATTCTGAGGATAGGATACTGAAACAATTTGAGATATCCAGCATTTCCATCTTGTGTTGGAATGTTGGACACGACGAAAGATGTGGCTGGCATGTTTTCACCAATTAGAGGGCATGCGTTGCATCCTCTATCAAAAGGAGAGTACCATTTTGGTGGTACTCTTTGATCAGTGTGTTTGAAACCCAGTGTAGAAGATTCTAGGTAGGTGAGTGAGTCTTTTTATTTATAGGGGACCCAACTATAACACCCCAAGCTTCAACAGTAGGCTTCTTTTTAAACAATATACTGGCTTGCATTGTATGAAACACAGAGTTCAAGCACACAACGACCTATCAAATTAGCCGTTTAAAAAGAATTTATGAATATTATGAACCATATTATGAAAATTTATAAACATTATTCTTCAAAATAGAATTCATTTTTTAATTCATAATATAAGAATTATCTTAGGGTAATGTTTTGGTAATTTTCTGAAAAGTTTCAATTTTTGATGAATACTGAAAAATACTGCATTTTAATTCAAAACCACCTTTTCATCTGATTTACTTATATAGATAGATTGTATTTTTAATTGGTTTTAATGTGTAATTATATTAATATTTTATAATTTAATCCAATTATGGTCATTTTATGTAATTTCACATTTAAATTGTACATAAACACATGTCAATATTTTGATAGTTTTTACTTTTTAAAAACCAGCTTTTAGGTTTTCACAACGAGATTTAATTTTAAATTAATTACTAAAACATATTTGCATTGAATTTGGAAAAATGGATTCCATATGTTAAATTATAAAGTAAAAATTGGGTAAATATGTACATTTTATTTGTGTACATTATGAATATTAACTTTTGTAATTATTATAATTTACCATGGTTAAAGGGTAAACCTGGTAAATAAGAGCAAACAATAATATTATAAAAACATTAAACAGCCAAACACATGTACCAATCCTATTTTATGAGATATTTCCTACCATGGTAATCCTTTGTCTGATTTTAGGACCTCATTGGACCACTTGGTTTTGATAATGACATGTTATAAGAAATAATTTAAAGCAAAGCGAAATATAACATAAACATGCATCTTTTACTAAAATAATTTTAATATAAGGTTTTATAACATATCTTTTTAACTATAATTATTAATTATAAATATAAAAATATTTCCTACATCATGGAATTTTTTTATAATTTTTACACATTAAATAAATAAATTTATTTACCACACAATGATGATCTAGTGATTACCTTATTAATGAAGGATTCAAATAAATAACATTGTAAATATTAAAATAAATATAATTTGATCATTTTTCTACCATAAATGAATTTTATGTATGATATTTACATATTATATTTTATTTAATTCTTTTTTTTAAGTAATCAAGTTTTTATGACTTTAACAAAATTCAATTACTTTATAGTGTAAAAATAGACAAAATGAGTTTTTAAAAACAAATACTATTTAATTAAATGATATAATAGTTCTAAAAACATAATATACTGAAAACAGACTTATTTAATATTAAAAATGTCATTAATTATCCACTTATGGCTCTTTTTCCACATTATAGTAAATATAGTTACCATATATTATGAAAATTCTAGAAGACATTGTAAGAGTTAATGTATTTAACTAAGGGGTAAAGATAAAACGTAAGATACATTTGGTGACCTAAACATTTCTAAAACCAATTATTTGAGAGGTTTTAGAACCAAAAGATTCTTATATTTTAAATAAATGTGTTTGGGACCATTTGAAACTAAAAATCAATTTATAATATTTCAATACCTTCCTAAAGTGCCCATCCTCACTCTTATAAAAGGCCACCACCTCAACCCACTTTATAACACCACTAAATACCATTGGCACATCCAAATTCTGCTCAAATAATCTCCAAACATCCCTCCATTACTCTTAGAATCATTAACTCAGATAGAAGGAAATTCAAGAAATCCTTTTGGCTCAAATCAAAAGAAGATACCCAATTTAGAGGTAACGTCTTCTCACAAGTAATTTTATTTTATTTTCCTTCTCCACTCCCTATGATCTTCTTATTATTTGATTAAATAACAAAAACAGTATCCTCACTATACTAGGATGTGTTTATGAGATGTATTCGAACTATACATACACACACCTCCATCTAATGGATATGAACTTACTATTTTTGTGGATGGCGAACTACTACCTCAAAAAACGATGATTGTTCAATTTTCTCCTACAACATATCATGGTGGCCATTATGATGGAACTATATTAATGTATGATATATATTATTTTTATATTGTCTCTATGATTCCATAATTATTATTTACAATATACCTTTATTCTTTAAATAATGTGTAAATACTATAATTTCATTTGAGGAAGGGCGGACTACCGCCCACTAAAAGTGATATGACTCGTTCATTCGATTAATGGACTGTTTAAAGTATGGTCTTAATGAAATTATTTAACATATATAAAATATTATATTATAATTTAATTATAATATACCTATGTATGATTTAAATTTCCTTCTTTTAAAAATGAAAAAGAAATGAAAGTAGCATTCATGCGTACGTACAACTTACTGTCTTCATGAACGGTGCATTTCATTTCTCATCTCCAAATGTTATGCACGATTCTAAATACATATATACTATATCTAAAAACATATATAATGGATATATATGATACATAAATCATGAATAATATTTTTGTGATGATGGAATTTTTACTACATGGACAATTTACCTCAAAACAAGTTCATTTTTGACTCAAGTAATGTACATCGACAAAACGACTGATATGAACAAAAATAATTATGTAATTTTTATAACCTTATGATATGTAATATAAAATGAATAGTATATTTTAAAATTTTTATGAATCAAGTATAAATTAACCTATGTTTATTATTCGGGAATATAAAGAATGAATGAGACTAGTTAGACTAAAGGTAAGGGATTTCGTCTCAATTTCATTTCATTGAGGCATATTGTAATGTTATGCAACTAGTTATTTTTATATGGTGTATATTCTAAATTTTTAATTTTTATCATGATTCTTGTTTTTTTTCATGATATTATATTATTTGTTTCATTGTAACTATTGATAGGTCCATATTAATCATTCAATATGGTTATTTCATAAGGCATATTATTTATTTTTGTTATTCAACACGAGAAATACTTTGGAATAGAAATAACAGGTGGAGCCCGTACTATATATAGATCCTTGATTGATTGAAAAGTTCTCATGAGATGAATAACTTGTCCATATGGATTTCTACCCTTAATTTTAAACCTTCTTGTGAATGGTCATGACGGTAATATGTATTCATGTTCCTGAGACATGACATCATTAAATAATGTATTTCACCCATTTAATTTTAGTTAATATTTAACCATGAGATTTTGAATCAACTAATCTATAGATGAATTTCAGTATCAGTTTATTAATTTATGGAATATGTTTCAGTTTCTTATTTTCGATATTTTTTTCATTATCTAGTTTTATAAATTTAATGTTTTCTCAGATATTTAACTTTCCAAATATATTGATTATTGATTCCATAGTACTTACCCTTATAAATAATTTAATCTCACCCTTTTTATTTTTATCTCCCCTTGTTATGAAGAATAGAAAATTGATTAATATTTCAAGGATGCGATTTATTTCAGTTATTATATAGCATGTCTTATTTTGTTTTCCCAATGTACTATGGGTATCATTTAAGTAATCTATATTTCCAATACTTCTAAACTATATGGTCCTCTAGGAATTATTTCCTTTTAATAATTCTAATGAAATTTAGTAATGCACTGGCTTCAGGTTATCTGGGGTTAGGGCATTACAGTTGGTATCAAAGGAAGGTTTAGCAATAACCATCCAAACTATATTTATATAACATAGACTAGGGAACATACCCTAATTTATTCTTTGGGTGTACACTTAAAATAATTCCCAAAATTAAAAAAAAGGTTATGAAATATGATGTCAAAATATATTGCAAGAAGAAGGAAGTTGTGATTTGTGAGGAATATACATAATCTATTGTCATTAGAGCAGAAACTTCATTACCTGATTCTTATCAAAATCCACCCCCAATAGCTGTACTGAATGATATTATCAGGGAAGAAGAGAAAAAAACATATAGTAATGAAGGTGGTAATCTTCAAATGGATGATGTAACTATTTTAAAGGAATACATTGATGTTTTTCTTGAAGATTTACCTAGGCACCCCCAGAGTATGAAGTTGAGTTTTATATTGATTTAATCCCTGATTCAAGGACAATATCAAAAAATACCTATATAATGGCCATTGTGGAATTAGTATAGCTAAAAAAAACTTGAAGAGATGGGTCCAAAACTCCCTATATAATACCCACAGTTCTCTTTTTTAAGAAAAAATATGGATCCATGAGGTTGTGTATTGATTATAGGTAAATCAATGCGATTAAAATAAACAAATAGTATCATCTACCTTGAATTGATGATTTATTTGATCAAATTTATAGAGCTAATTTTTTTTCGAAGATTGATCTTTGTTGCATATATCATCAATTAAGAGTGAAGAAGGAAGAAATTCTGAAGAAAACTTTTCTGAATAGGTATGCTCATTATGAATTTACAGTAATTCCTTTTGGATTGACTAATGATCCCTCAATTTTTATGAATCTCATCAATAGAGTATTCAAGTAATATCATGATGATTTTTTGTGGTATTCATTGAAGTTATTATAATATAGTCTAAAATATTTAAAGATCATGAGTATCACATGCGAATTATTCTTGAGATTCATTGGAGAGAAGAATTATATGCTAAATTTAGTAAGTGCGAATTCTGGATTCAGGAAATTTCTTTCCTTGGCCGTATAGTCTAGAAGGATAGAATATATGTTGATCCTTCAATGAAAAATTCAATTCAAGAATGGATAGCACAGACAAGTATAACTGAGGTGTGCAGTTTTATTGGTTTAGAAGGTTACTATCGGTGTTTCTTCTAGAATTTTGCTCGGTTGGTTAATCCATTATCCAAGCTCATACGTAAAGGGGTTAAATTAATTTGAATAAAAGAGTGTGATGAATGTTTTGATGAATTTAATTGAATATTAGTCAACGCTCTTGTCTTAACATTACCACCTAGGAATGATGGGATTGTTATTAATATTCATGCATCAATGAAAGGAATTGGTTGTGTCCTTGTGCAGAATAACAGGGTTATTACATATGTATCAAGGAAATTACAAATGCAAGAACAAAAGTATCCAACTCATGATATTGAGTTAGATATTGAAATATTTTCTCTCAAGATATGGAGACACTATCTATACGGTAAATAATGTGAGATATATACTGATCACAAGAGTTTGAAACATATTTTCTCACATAAAGAACTCAAAATTAGACAAAGTATATGTCTTGAGCTATGAAATGATTATGATTTCACAATAAACTACCACCCAAGGAAGAAAAATATGGTGGACAATTCCTTGATTAGAATTGACCATGGAGTTATGAACAAGATGAGAGTTGAATGGGATCCTATGTTCATGTATCTAAAAAATATGGATATGGGAATTATCATTGACGATGACACATCAATACTTTTTCAAATGGTTTCCAAAACATCTTTACTAGAAATGATAAAAAGTTCTCAAACCAATGACGATGAGTTTCAAAATAAAGTTAATGTTGTGATTGATGGGAGATTGATTTCATTAGTATTTGAAGATGGAATTTTCAAATTTGGCAAGAGGATTTCTGTACCCACTATACCTAAGATGAAAAGGGAATTATTTGATGATTCTCATAGTTCAAATTTCTCTATACACCCTGGTGGAACTAAGATGTATATAGATTTGAAGGAACAATTTTTATGGGGCTACATGAAGAGGGATATTTTTTATTGTGTCTTGAAATGTTTGCTTTGTCAATAGGTGAAGAAAATAAGTCAGCATCCAAGAGGATTCATGAATCCTATTCCAATACCTATATGGAAATGTGATAACATTATGATGGATTTTGTCATGGGGATACCAATGACTCCCAGAAAAAGTGATATGAAATGATTTATTATTGATCATCTTACCAAGTTAACACATTTTCTTTCTATAAGAGAAGATTTACAACTTAAACATTTAGCTAGACTATATATTAGTGAAGTTATAAGACATCATAGTGCCCCCTATTGATTGTTTCTGATTGTGATACTCGTTTTACATAAATATTATAGAAAAGTATTAAGAAGTCCCTAGATACTGAACTTTGTTTGAGCACTGCATACCACCCTCAAACTGATGGACACTCACAAAGAACTATTCAATGTTTATAAGACATGTTGAGATCATGTTCCTGTGACTTTAAAGGTGTGTGGGATCAATATTTACCTCTAGTATAATTTTCCTATAACAATATCTCCCATTCAAGTATCTAGATGGAACCATATGAATAATTTTATGGAAAGATATTTCATACACAAACTTGTGGGGATGATTTTGGTGAAAGAAAACTTGTATATCCATAATTTGTTGAAGAAACAATGGAGAAGTAAATTATTATCCAAACCCAAATAAAAACAGCTCAAAGTAGGCAAAAGTGCTATGCCGATAACCAAAGGAAGGATTTGGAATATCAAGTAGGAGATAATGTTTTCTAGAAGGTATATACTAGGAAAGGTGTCATACAATTCAGTAAGAAGGATAATTTAATTACTAGGTACATCAGACCTTTTTAATTTCTATAACGAATAGGAGCTATAGCCTACTATTTGGAAATGCCTCTAAGTCTCTTGAAAGTTCATGATGTCTTCCACATATCATGTTAAGGAAATACATGCTAGACCCAACACATGTACTCACCTATGAAGAAATATAACTCAAACCTGATCTATATTATTGTAAAGATCCTATCAAGATTCTTGATAAAAGAGAAATTTTTTTGAGAAATCAGAAAACTCATATGCTAAAAGTTCTTTGGAAAGACCATAAAATTGAAGAGGCGATGTGGGAACCTGAAGAACATATAATGAAGAACCACTCGAATCTTTTTATTTTGTGATATAAATAAAATTTAAAGGATGAAATTATTGAAGGATGGAATAATTTAACACCCCATGCTTCAATGGAATGATTATTTTTAATTAATTCAATGGCTTTCATTATGCGCAACCTCATGTTCAAGTACACCATGACCTATCAAATTAGCCATTTAAAAAATAGTCATGAATAGTATTAACCACATTTTAAAATTTATAAAATTTATTTTTCCAAATAGGCTTCATTTTTTAATTCAAAATCTCAAAATTATATTAGGGTGAAGTTTTGGTAATTTTCTAAAAAGATTCAATTTTGTAATGAATAGTGAAAATACTGCATTTTAATTTAAAACTACCTTTTAATCCAATTTTTTGATATAGTTATATTGTCTTTTTAAATGTTTTTAAAGTATAATTTTATTAAAATTTTATAATTTAATCCAATTATGTTCATTGGAAGTAATTTGACATTTAAATTATATATAAACACATGTCATTCTTTTGGTCGTTTTTACTTCTTAAAACCCACTTTTTGGTTTTCACAACAGGAATTAATTTAAAATTAATTACTAAAAATTCTTGGTTTTTAAAATGTAAAAACAGATTCCATATTTGGAATCATAAGATCCAAAATGTGTAAATAGGTACCTTTTATTTTTGGACATTATAAATAGTAACGTTAGTAATTATTTATATTTACCATGGTAAATGGTAAATCGGGTAAATAAGGATATAAAATAATATTATAATAAAATTAAACTACCCTAATACATGTTATAATCCTATTTTATGAGATATGTCCGATCATGGTCATCCTTGGGTCGATTTTAGGACCTTATGGGACCACTTGGGTGTGATGATGACATGTTATAGAAAATAATTTAAAGCAAAGTGAAATAAAACATAAACATGTATCTTTTTTTAAACAATTTTTAATATAGGATTATATAACTTATCATTTGGAATATAAATATTTATTATATATCTAAAAATATTTCCCACATTATATTATTTTATTTATAATTTTTAGACATTAAATAAATAAATTTATTTATGACACAATGATGATGTAGTGATTACCTTATTAATGAAAGATTCAAATAAATGTCATTATAAATATTAAAATAAATTTAATTTGAACATTTTGATGCCATAAAAAAATGATACTTACATATTATATTTGAGTTAATTATTTTTATTTGAAGTAATAAAGTTGTTATGACATGAACAAAAACCAATTATTTTATAGTGTAAAAATTGACATAAATGAGTTTTTAAAAAAATATTATTTTATTAAATAGTAAAATAGTATTAAAATCATGATATTCGGCCAAATGACTTATATAATGTTAAAAATTTCAGCAATGATCCACTTATGGTTCTCTTTTCATTTTATAGTAAATATAGTTACCATATCTTATGAAAATGAAAGAAGACATGGTAAGAGTTAATGTTTATAACTAAGGGTTAAAGCTAAAAGATATGGTAAATTTTTTTACCAAAACATTCCTAAAACCTATTTTTTGAGATTTTTTAGACCCAAAATCATGTTATATTTTAAATAAAGGTGTTTGATACCATTTTAAACAAAAAATAAATTTATAATACTTAGATAACTTCCTAAAGTGCTCCTCCACCCTCTTATAAAAGGCCACCAACTCTACCCACTTAATCCCACATCTCAATCCTCTTGGCTCATCCCAATTCTGATAAAATAATCTCCCAACATCCCTCCATTAATCCTATAATCCTCAAATTAGAAATAAGGCAATTCAAGAAACCCTTTTTGCTCAAAAGTTCATTTCTATAAAGGTAATGTCTTCTCACAAGTTCCTTATTTTTATTCTCCTTCTCCCATCCTTATGGTATTCGTACTATTTGGTTTCATAAAATCACTAGTATAATCAATATACTAGGATTTTGTTATGATAAGGATTAAAACTACACTTACACACACATCCATCTAATGGATATGAACATACTGTTTCTATGGATAACAAATTACTGCCTCACAAAATGATGAGTTTTCAAGTTTCTACTAGCACCTCTCATGGTTTCCATTATTATAGAACTGTAATTATATATTATATATATTATGTTTATATTTTCTCTATTATTCTATAATTTTTATTTACATCATAAGTTTATGCCTTCCATAATGTGTAAGTACTATAATTTCATTTGAGGACGTACGGGCTACCGCCACCTAAAAGTGATACTAATCATTCATGCCATACATGGAACATATAAAAAGATGATCTTAATGAACATATGTAACATATATAAAATATGATATTATACTATTATTATAATATAACTTTGAATCATTTTGTTTTCATCCATTTAAATTTTAAAAAGCAATGAAAGTAGCGTTCATGCGTATGTACGACTTACCGTCTCCATAAACAGTTTATTTCATTTCTTATCTCCAGATGTTATATACTATTATAAATACATATATACATGATCTAAATATATATTTACTAGATATATTTTATACTTAAATCCTGAATAATATTTTGATGATGATGGAATTTTGACTACATGAAAAATTTACATCAAAACTAGTTCATTTTCGACTTAATTACGAATCATCGACAAAAAGAAAAATATGAACATAAATAATTATTTAATTTTTATAACAAGATGATAAGTAATATAAAATGAATAATAAACCTGAAAAAGGGTTTTAAGTAAGTAAAAATTATTCTAAGTTTATTATTCCGGAATATATAGAACGAACGAGACAATTAAGACTCAAGGTAAGGGATTTCATCTCAATTTCATTTCATTGAGGCATATTGTAATGTTATGCACATAGTTCCTTTTATATGGGGTATATTATACTGTTTAACTAGTTATCATGAATCTCATTATTTTCATGATATTATATTATTTAATTCATGGGAATTGTTGATAGATCCATATTACTCATTCAATATGGTTATTTGATAAGGCATATTATTTATTTTGGTTATTCAATATGAGAAATACTTTGGTATGTAAATTATGGGTGGATCATAGACTTTATATTGCTCCTCGATGCATAGATTGGTAATCGTGAGATGAATAAGTTGGAAAATGTATTTCTACTTCTAATTTTAAACCATCTTGTGAAAGGTCTTGACGGTATTAGGTTTTCATGTGCCTAAGACATAACATCTTTAAATAAAGTATTTCCCCCATGTAATTTCAGTTATTATTTATCCATGATATTTTTCATCGAAATATATATGGAATTAGTTCATTCTTAGTTTATTGATTTGTGTAATATGTTTTAGTTTCTTATTTTCCATTTTATTTGTGCCTTATCACATTTTATGAATGGAATGTTTTCCCCAATAATTACCTTTCCATATAGATTGATTATTTCTTCTGATGTAATTACCCTTACTAAGCATTTGAGATCACCCTTATTATGTTTCTATCCCAAGGTTATGAAGAAGAAATCATTGATTATGATTTCTAGGATGCAGTTTATTTTAGTTATTATGTAGCATGTCTTATTTTGTTTTCCCAATGTATTATGGGTATCATGTATGTAATATATATTTCCAAGAATACTAAACTATATGATCATTTGAGAGTTGTTTCATTGTAATAATGCCAATGAAATGTAATAATACAATGGCTTCAAGTTTTCTGGGGTCGAGGCATTACACTAACTTCATGTGTGGTCGTTGAAATGTGTTTATGATAAAATTTTCGAGATTCAATTTGGATCGAAGAGAGCTATACAAAATGCCTACAATATATATATGACATATACTAAAAACAGAATCCATCAAAGTATAATCTCCAGATGAAATTCATAATTGATGATCTTTATTGGCCCTCTTCCTTCTTGGATGAATGGGGCCTGTGGTGGGATAATATCGCCACCTCAGTTAAGGATTCACATCTAATTCACCAGTTTTGTTTCGACCTACTTAGAATCGTACGAGGGTCGAAAAAATGTTCTGACAGATAAGATCTAATTTTATTCCCTTATAGAGTTTCATGTTAGTTTTACCACATCATTTGAAACTGATTATGGCCATGACCCTTTTTGTTGGGTTATATGGTCGCACCAAGACTTGGAATTTTGTATTTTTTTATATTATGAAAGTGGTTTTGTAGTTGAATGGACCATAATGATAATTGCAGGGGGTTAAGTATGTGTGTAATCAGTTTATGTTGGTTACAATGTCATTGTATGGTCTCTAACTGGTCTATTTGTAGTGCCAAAAACACCCAATGACCCTAGTATCCATGATTGATGGACCTGATTTCAAAAGGAGGGCTCTTGTTGGATGACAATTTGGCCAATAACACTTAAGGACTCAATTGTTTTGAGAGGATGGGAGGTTCGGCTCGTAAACCATTTTGGGGGAATTTATTTCCTACTCTTGGGATCTCTTATATATTTAACAAAGCTCATATGTTTGTAAATCCTTGGTTTTACCCAATCACTTGTCTGTGGGTTACCCCAGTTTTCATGATGAACCATATTTACCCATGGTTTGGGAATTTCATAGAAAAAACTAATTTAATCCCTATGATGAGGAACTCTAGATTTTATCATTATCTAATGAGGACATAATTTTCTTTGATATCAATATCAAACCTATCATATGGGATTACTATGTATCCTTGTGAGAGTAATCAGAACCCACGTAATTTAGTGCCACTTTACTAGACACATCACCGTTTATGTTCGAGTGACGAGGACCCATCCATGTAGTTTTTCATCATGCATATATGGAATTTAGGAAAAAGGTTCCTAATATAGATTTTTTTTAGGACTTACAACGAAGTGGCCCATAATTCTCGGGAGAGGCATGATCTCCTGTGTTGATAGAACCCTACTGGGGATATGGTCCAGTGAACACTAGGATGAATTTGGTGTTGGGTTTGGACTTCAGTGCAGCTTCCTAGGTATCCATGTTAGTTGGGAATCAATGTCCATGTAGTTTGGTTTATGTTGGGGCCTATATCATAGAGGAGGCCCATTTGTGATAATTAAATCATGGCTTACTCCTAAATAGGATTCCCTTTTATGAGGGGTAATGACTAGGGATTACACATTGGACCTTCACATTTGAGAAGACACAGTTGAGGATTACACCATAAAGGTGGCCATTGCTGGAATATTTATGTCAGGGTTTACTCCTAAAGAGGAGGACCTAGTGAGTCCAGGGGAATTATTTTTGAGACTGAATTTTAATGATAATGTCCCTTGAGCTCGGGTCTTCAGATAGGAATCATACATATCCTAGTTAGAGCAGGGTTCAAAATTCTAAAAGTTCAATTAGCTTATGGGGTGGATGTTGTGATCATCGTCAATGTATAAGACCACATGAGTCATGCTCAGTGTGAGAAATAAGAGTAATTCATTGATCTAAAAATACACACTTTACCTTATCCACATATGGATATGGAGGATGACAATGGAAGAGGCTGGGGTGACAGCTCGATGAGGGAGAGAGAGGTGCTTTGAATGTGCCAAATCTCACCAATGTTGATATCCATGATAGTCACATTAGGGAATCAGTCCAAACATTTACCAGGACAAGATTGAGAGGATAAGGAGTTCTGCCTCCATTAGAAGGGCTATGGGGTCACCTTAAGAGGGTTTCCATGAAGACGGTTCCAAGAAAGGGGAGAAGCACCACTCTTCATCAAAAGGAATGGAAGGAATGATCTATTTGACTTATCATTGTATCTCATTGAATTGAAAATCGAGTGATTACCATTGATTCTTATAACTAGGATGTTCACATGAGTATTACAAGGATGGGCCTCATGTTACCATGGGAATGTAGACTCAAAGAAATTATGGGTTTTTACACCCTTTATAGGATTATCCAAGTCACTCCACTTACCATGGGAATGTAATTTCTGATGGATATATTGATGTTCCTAATGGTTTTATCATAGTGGTATGATGGATTTTAAAGAGGCTTTTTCCTGATGCTGATGGACTGATTAGTGGAGGGGATTCAGAGGATTGGATGGGAATGAAAGGCATGATCAATACTAGACAGTTGAAATCCCAAAGGTACCCTGTTCTGAATACCATTTGCTCATGTGGGGTAGGGAACCCTCCACATAGACTATTTATATGTTGGTGGATGGTTCGTTAGTGTATTGAGGTGGTTCATGAACTTTGATGTCATCCACATATTGAAGTGGTATGATAACCTGGATGTTGTCTTTGTACCAAAGTGGTATGCGGATTTGAATGTTGTCTGCATACTAAAGTAGTATGCAGACATAGATGTTGTCTACATTCCAAAGTGGTACACAAACTTGTATTTCATCCATATACCATGGATTTATGTTATACTGGAATACATATTTTTGGTGTAATGCTACTTAGGGGTAGGTTTCGTCTGCATAGAGATGTACTATGTTGAATTCTAGACTAAAGAGGTTCATCGGTCTTCTAGTTCGTGGGAAGTTCATTCGTGAAGGGAGTATGGCTGGCAGTTCCACAATTAGGTTTTCATTTTTTCGCATATTATTATTCTCCATTTTTTATTGTTCTTAGTGTGTTTATAACTAATGTAAACCATTCGTGGTTACTTACTTCATCGATCATTTTTCTTGGATGTCTTCCATTCATAAACTCTAAGCTCTCTGAAAATTCAATCCTCAACTTATTTCTCTCCATTATTTTCTTTTTTTCTCCTCCTTTCATTCCTTTTTTAGAGTAAAAGGAGGCTATATATATGATTCACACAACAATTTTTATATAATTTCATGGGGAAATCATATCACTTGCAGATTACACAGTCAATTGAGGTTTGCAGGGCTGATGTTCATGGGGCTCTAGTTCACAACGGTGGAGATGAACACCTCAATCTGGTAAAGGACTTAGTTCATGAGATGATGTTGTCTGCACAATTTCTATTAAATGAGGTTGAATGGATGGCGTGTGAGGGCATACCTTTCCATCATGTGTTTTTCCGAAAATGTGGTTCTTGGGGATATGGTTCGTGGGTTGAATTTATCCACCTCTATTTCTCTAATTACGTGGTTTTCCTAGGATTGGTATCATTCCTTATTTATTCTGTGAATAGCTTGGTTTTCTAGCCAATACCTCATAGGCTTTTTTTCTCATGGGATATTTGTGTACAATTTGGTTTGTGGGAAATTCCATCCCCGTACTATTCCTAGAAATCTGTACGCGGACCACTTTTTCTATTTGCTAAATTTGATTTCATCAATATTATTCTCAAATTTTTTAATAAACCTACATCTCATTCCTTCATCAAATTTGAGGTAGTATTTTTTTTACCATTGTGGTGTTTTCAAGACCCTATAATGGGATTTTAGGGGTTTTAGGGGTTTTAAGGTCTTTTAGGGATTTTAGGGATTTTTAGTGTTAGTCATGGTTTTTTGTGGTTTTGGGGTATTTTAGTGTTTTTAGGTATTTTATGTTCTTTTATCATATTTTATGGGTTTTAGATTATTTTAGTTATTTTTAGGGTTTTAGGGTTTTTTATGGGTTTTATATTTTTAGGGGTTTTAATTATTTTATGGTTTCAAGGACCTTTGGTATTTTTATCAATTTTATGGGTGTTTAGGGTATTCTGTTTTTTAATTGTTTAAAGAGTTTTTATTTTTTAGTTTTTTATGTTATTTTATGGTTTTGTGTTTTTTTGGGGTATTAGTGTTTTTAAGGTTTATTGGGTTTTTAATTTCATTAGGGTTTTTATGGTTTTTATATTTTTCTAGTTTTTTAGGGATTGTTAGAGTTTTAAGTATTTTTTAGGTTGCTAGGTTCTTTATGGTTTTTTAGATATTTTTTGAGGTTTTAGGTATTTTTAGGATATGTTGGTATTATTATGGTTTAGAAGGGTTTTTATGTTTTTAATGGGTTTTAAGAATTTTTAGGGTTCTTTGGGTTTTAGAGGTTTTAGGGGTTTTTAGTGTTTTAAATATTTTTATTGGTTTTTAGGGTTTTTCTGTTTTTTTAAGTTTTTTTTGGTTTTTTTTTATTTTTAAGGGTTTTAGTGGATTTAGGTATTTTTGGATTTTAGTGTTTTGAGGACGGGTTTATTTGTGTTTTGGGGTTTTTTAGTGTTTTTAGTGTTTTTATATTTTCTTAGTTTTTATTTTATTTTTTAGGGTTTTTAGGATTTTTATTGATTTTAGGATTTTGTGTGTTTTTTATTGGAATTTTTTTTTATTTTAGTATTTTTAAATATTTTTATTGTTTTAAGGATTTTAGGTACATTTAGGGGTTTTATGGTTTTTAGGGGCCTTTAACGGGTTTTCTAGTTTTTCGTACCTTTTATGATTTTTTGGTATTTTTTGGTCTTTTATTGTTTTTATTATCTTAATTTTTTTGGATTTTTAGGTTCTTTTAGGGTTCCTAGGGTCGTCAAGTATTTTAAGTGTTTTTTAGGGGGGTTGGGGTTTTAGGATAATTTATTATTTTAAGGAGTTTTTACGATAATTTATAGTTTTCAGGGTTTTAGAGTCTTTAGTATGTTCATACGATTTTGAGGGGTTTTATGGACTTTTAGGTTTTTAGGGATTTTTAGGGTTTTAGGGTTTCTATGTTTTTTTTTTGGATTTTTGGGTGTGAGGGTTTTTATGGGTTTTATGGTTTTTATGGGGGATTTTTGCTTTTTGGTTTTCAAAATTTTATAGTGTTTCATGGTATTTTGGTATTTAGAGGTTTTACGGATTATATTGTTTTATTTTCATTAGGGTATTTATCATTTTAGGGGGTCATTTAGAGTTTTTAAGGATTTCTAGTGTTTTGTGGTTTTAGGATTTTTTTGGTTTTAGGGGTTTTACTATTCTTAGTGTTTTTGGGGTTTTAGGGTTTTGGGTTTTTGTTTTTTATTTTTTATTTAGTATTTGGGGTTTTTTGGTTTTTTAAAAGTTTTTTGGGTTTTTTTAGAATTTTAGGGGTTTAGTGTTTTTAGGATTTTTTGGATTTCTTGAATGTTTTGGATTTTTGTGATATTTAGTGTGTTGTAGGGTATTTTTCAATTTTATGGGATTTTAGATTATTTTACTGTTTTATGGGGTTTATGATATTTAGGTTATAGGTAATTTTGGGATTTTAAGGGGGTTTAGTGTTTATTTGGGGATTTAGGTTTTTCAAAATTTATTTTAGTTTTTAGTGATTTTTATTTCTTTAGGGTTTTCTAGAGTTTTAGAGTTTTTAGTGTTTTCAAGGTTTTTGGGAAATATTAGGCCTTATCGAGTTTTTATAGGTTTTAAGGTTTTATGGTTTCTTTATATTTATTATGGATACTAAAGGGTTTTAGTATTTTCATGAATTTTAAAGTATTATTTTTATTTTTATGGGTATTTGGTTTTTTAGGTTTTTTAACATTTTAATTGGTTTCTAGGTGTTTAGAAAAAATTTAGGGGTTTTAGGGTGTTTTAGGGGTATATTGATTTTAAAATATTTTTATGAATTTTAGGTGGAATTATGGGTTTTATTTTACTTTATGCAATTTTATGATATTTTTTGGTTTTTAGTGTTTTTGAGGTTTTTAGGGAGTTTATGGGGTTTTAAGGGACTTTATCGGGTTTTAGGATTTTAGTATCTTTTAAGGATTTTTTTTGGAGTTTTTGTGTTTTTTAATTTTTATGGGTCTTAGAGTATCTATGGTTTTTAGGTCATTTGGGTTTTAGTGTTTTATTCAGGTTTGGGGGGGTTTTAGGGGTTCTTATTGTTTTTATGGGTTCATGGTATTTATGGGTTTGGTGGTTTTTTTTATTTTTTGGGTTTTTAGGGGTTTCAGGTTTTTTACAGTTTTTTGGGTTTTTATGGTTTTAGGGTTTTTAGGGGGTTTTAGGATTTTAGGGATTTTAGGGTGTTTAAGGGTTTTGAAGGTCTATTTAGAATGCTATCAAGTTATTACAGACTTTTATTTGTTTGGGGTGATTAGGGTCTTTTAGGGGTTTTAAGATGTTTTTGGATCTTATTGGGGGTTTAGGTCATTTTAGGGGTTTTAGGAGTTTTACAGTCTTTTAGTGTTTTTAATATTATTTATGTTATTTTTTTGGGGTTTTAGAGTGTTTAGGTTTTTAGTGGTTTTAGGGTTTTTTAGGGGGTTCAGGTTTTTAGGATATTTAGTGCTTTTTGGGACTTTAAAGGTCTTCAATATTTTTGGGGTTTTTTAAATTTTTAGTGTCTTTAATGGGGTTTTTGAGTTTTTACAGTTTTTAGGGGTTTTTTGGATTTTAAGGTGTTTTCAGGGTTATTATGGTGTTTAAGATCTTTTAGGGATTTTAGGGGGTTTAGTGTTTTTATGATTTTAGAGTCAATTAGCAGTTTTAGGGTCCTATTAGGGGTTTGATTATCCTTTAGGGTTTAAAGGTGTTTTGGGTTTTTAGGGATTTGATGTCTCTTTAGAATTTTAGGTACTTTGGGGGATTTATGGTTTTTACAGTCCATTAGTGTTTTTACATTTTCTAAGGGTTTCATTGTTTTTATTATTTTTAATGTTATTACTGAATTGCAGGTTTATTAGGTGTTTTAAGATTTCAACTGTTTTTAAAGTTATTAGGTTTTTATATTTTTTATAAATTTTTCAGTTTTAAGGTTTTTTCATATTTTTAGGGTTTTTAGAGTTTGTTTGGGTTTTTAGGGGTTTTATGGATTTATTGGATTTATATGGTTTATATGGTATTTAGGGTTTTTTTCCATAGTTTAAGGTTTCATTTAGTGTTTTAGTGGTTTTTAGGTTTGTAATTGTTCTTAGGGGTTTTGTAGGGGTTTTAGGGTTATTGTTCAGTTTTTAGGTGTTTTTATATGTTTTTGTAGATTTTTATTGGTTTTTAGGGTTTAATGGTTTTTAGGGATTTTAGGGATTATAATATTTTAGGGTATTTATGGTTTTTAAGTTTTTTAAAGTTTTATAGGGTTTTAGCAGTTTTAGGGCTTTGTGTTTTTAGGTCTTCTTTAGGTTTAAGGGGTTTTATGGTTTTTAGGATTTAGGGTATTTTTTTTCTCTTTGTGTTCTTGAGGTCTTTTATGATTTTATTTGGGGTTTTAGGAATGTTAGTGATTTCTTAGGGGTTTTTTGGGTTGTAAGGATTTCATATATTTTTTGTTTTTTAGGGTTTTTTATTGGATTTAGTTGTTTTTTTTGAAATAGTAAGGTTTTTAGTTTTTAATGGTTCTTAAGGATTTTAGGTTTATTTTTTTTGTATTAGTTGTCTTAGGGCTTTGGTAGGTTTTAGGGATTTTAAAGGGTTTTTAAGAAATTAAGGGTTTATTCAGAATTTTGAGGGTTTTGGGGATTGTTAGGGTTTGTGGGTGTTTAGTGTTTTCTTGGGCTATTAGTGTTTTTTATTTTTTTATGTTTTTATGGGTTCTAATAATTTTCTAGGGATTTATGGATTTTAAGGGGTTTTAGGGTCCTTTGGGGGGATGGGGTTAGTTTTTTTAGGGTTTTAGTGTTTTTTTTAATTTTAAGGGTTTTTACTGTTTTAATTGATTTATGTTTTTAAAAGGATTTTTAGGGGTTTAAAGATTATTTTGGGGTTTAAAGATTTTTTTTTGTTCTAAGAGCTTACTGTGTTTTTAGGGGGTTTTATGGTTTTAAGGGTTTCTTAAGATTTTTTGGTATTTGGGGTTCTTACTGGTTTTTTGGTTTTTTAGAAGCATTAAGGATTTTAGGGTGTTTAAGGGTTGTTAAGGTCCTTTTGGTTTTTATAAGGTATTAGGGCCTTTTAGTGGGTTTATGGGTTTTTATGGTCTTTAAGGAAAATAAGGATTTATTTATGTTTTTATGTGTTTTTAGGGTTTAAATATTTTTAGGGATTTTTGGATTTTATGTAATTTTAGGGGTTTTAATGTTTTTTTTGGTTTTTATGGTTTTTATGGGGTTTTATGTTTTTTTTGGTTTATACGGTTTTAGGGTTTTTTTGGGTTGTAGTGTTTTTCATGGTTTTTAGGGGATTTAGTCTTTTTAATAATTTTATGGGTATTAGGGATTTTTGGGGGTTTTAGGATTTTTAAATTTTTTTGTTTTCTGGGTTTTAATGTTTTTTGTAATTTTTTGGTGTGTTCAAAAGAAAATTGTGATCAATGATCAGCTAGAGGGATTGAATTTTGTGATAAAATTCACATCCACTTCACCATTTTGGTTTCAATGACTATAGTTTTTTGTTCGAGTGGGTCAATTTCAAGGGGTTATCTAGTGTGACATTAATGATTTCGAGCAAAAAATATCTGAATGGTCTGCAACAGGTTTGTTCATGGAACTAGAAACACCCAACGAATCCCAATTCATGACTCATGGATCAAATTTCCTATGGAAGGTGTTCATTGGATTATTTGTCCAATGACACTTAATAACATTCATTGGTCGATAGGATGGAAACTTTAGATCATCTCACCCTTTTGGTGGGAATTACAACCTATTCCATGACTCTGTTATTGATTTAAGCTATGTTCACATGATCATGAATCCAAAGTTCATTCACAAGAATGTGTCCATGGATTACCCCAATAGTAGTAGTTAATCATGATTATGCATGGTTTTGGAATCATCTGTGCATATATGAGGTTCTCCATTTATGGAAATATCTGTATGTATCTGAGGTTCTCTAACAATGTTACCATTTTATGGGTAGATCAAGGATTATTTATTAGTTCACTAAGACAACACTAGTTTTATGCCATATGGGATATTGATCTGGTGTTTATCCTTATCCGAGAGGATGGGATATATTTTTATGTTGGGACTAGACCCATGATAAGGGCCTCCGACATATCCTCATGAGAGGAATTAGAACCCACATAGTTTGGTGTGATTTTACTAGACACATCACCTTTTAAGATTGTGTGATAAGGACCTGACCATGAAGTTTAAAGTCATGAGGCAAGGATATCCAGGTGAAAGGTTAATTGGTAAAGATAGTGTGGGACTTACGTTGGGACAACCTGATATAAAAAAAAGATATTTGGTTTTTAGGGTGGATATCAACCTACTAATAATGTGGCATGAAGAAAATTAGGGTGATCTGAGGGTTGGTTTTGGACCTCGTAGAGGCTTCCTACATGTCCCATTTAGTTAGGAATCAAAGCCCTAATAGTTCAGTATGATTTGGGACATACCCTTTAGGGGAGGCCCATTATGGGTGAGTGATTGGGGCTTATGCATGGGATCTACCCATTTTAGGGAAGGTGATTGGGGATTACACATTCTATGTGGCCCAATTGAATTAAAATTGGGGCTTACATCTACGTAGAATGCCCATTTTTTGGACCATGCGAATATCAGGATCACCACCAACCTCCAAGCTCACATGAGTCACTCTCGATGTGAGAAACATGAGGTGTCGGTAGATCCAAAGACCTCACGTCCACTTCATCTACTAATAGATGTTACTGGATCCCAAAGTGAGAGAGTTGGGACATTGAATGTTCTCATTTCCTCTCTTGTTTTTAAATCCTGGATAGTCATATTTTGTGATCTATCCTAATATGTCATGGGTAATGGAAAAGGGGAACGCAGGGGCACCTCTAACAAGAAATCCAATAGGCTTACCTCAGTGGGAGTTCCCTGCAATTGGTTATGGAGAAAATGGAAGAATGTTCAATAATGTCCCACATCGAAGGGAAATGACAACGATCCACCATAATAACTAGAAATGGGAGGTTCATGTCAGTATCCCAGGGTCTAAACTGAGGTTACCATGGGAATGTAAGCATAGGGACATTCTTGGAGTCTACCTTATTATGAGGATTACACACGTGACTCCAATTAATAATGGTATGTAAACCCAAAAGGACCCGCTAGTGTGCCCTTTAATTTTACCATAGAAATATGGTGTATTTAAGAGAGGCCTAGGCCTGATTCCTTTAGAATGGTTCATGGAAGGTCCAACATTGGAGCTGATGATGTGACAAATGGGAGTGATCAGAGATATAAAGAGGAACTCCCTATTTTACCTTGTTCCACATATCATGTCTGTACATGGTATGGGACTTCTTATATGTAGTGGGTTTCTACATGGGTAATGGGGTCGTTCTTATACCATGGTGGTATGCGAGCCTCGGTTCAGTCCATGTGGAACTATTCTATGTGGGACCAGGTTCTGTTCGCATATCATGGTGGTGCCTGGACTCAAGTTCCACCCACATAGGGATTTTATTTGTGGAGTAGGGTTCCACCCATGAAGTTATTTTCTACATCAAGCGCCTAGTCGCAAAGAGGCCATTGGTACATAACCTCATGGGGGATATGTCTGTTGGGGATTTTATGTTCAAAGGCATCCAATTTTAATATGATGTTTTACTTAATAAAATGTGGTGGGGTTTTCCCTATAGGGAACCATCCAAGGAGATTGTCTATTGTGGAGATATTGATCACTCGGTCAATCCTTTCAACTGATCTGCATACTATCTTCCGATTATTTATTTTTGATCCCTTCCTTAGATCCCATAAGGTTATATTTATAGAGGATCGAGGAACTGGATACTGATATAGCTGATCGTATGTGATGAGGATGGGTTATATCTTTTGCAGAATCCCATGGAAGAAACATGGACCGCAGATGACTTATTTAGTGGGGAAATAGGGTCATCATCTGTGGTGGTGAGGATCACTACCTTGGTCCTAAGAACGACATTGTTTCAGTCATGGGTAGAAGTCGGATTCACCCTTTATTTGAACCACTATAGTTCGTGGGGTAAGTCATGTGTGAGTAAGATATATATGCACCCTTCCCACATATGATTTTGTTTACAGGGAACTAGTACCATAGTCTTTCTCTCATGAACTATTTAGTCCATGGTCATCTAATGAAGTGGATACCCATGTGGAGAATACATCCCAAAAAGGATTATAATCCACATTCTGGCTTTTTCCATTTCCATTTTTTCTCCTTTAAATAACGTCCCCTCAACTATTCTTTCAATTTTTTCCCTTCACATTGCAATTCATGATATAATTTTGATTTTCCTTGTAATGTTTTCTGGACCCATCAAAATCCCCCATTATAATGATTTCTGATCAGGACGAAGAGGAGGCTATTTTGATATAGAGACTCGTTCAGACTTGAATTGTGTTGTGTTAAGAGGGTGGAAGCATAAGAGGGGACCACAACTATATATAGGGGTCCCGTGTAATTATTCCTTTACTATTTTTATTGTCGCATTCAATTCTATCACAGATCTCTCTTAGCTGCCTTACTTTTACGAACTACATCATTTTCGGAAACCATCACCCACAAACTGTGACGTTTCATCAATAAAATGAAAAACATCATCTGCAGACAGTGAGTTTTTCCATAGGCATAGCTAGGTTTGGTGAATGGCTCACTCATTCCATGAACTACTGATTATATGTCCAATGATTTTTTGGCCAGTTCCTCATGAGAGTCCACGAACTATTGGTTCATGGATGGTCCATTCACAAACTATTAGTCCGTGAAATTTTTTCCATTTGTCAATTTTTTAGTATAACCATTTTTCGAGGACTTTCATAGAAAAACCAAATGTATCTAATTATTGATTCAGTGAATATAGTTAGGAGAGATTATATGGTGAGAATATTGAATATGATCTTTGGTCTCAAGTTATTACTCAATAATGTATTATGAAATATCTAATTTTTCTAGAACTTTTATACAACCTATTATCCAATTGATTACCATTTTATAACATTGGGGTAAAAGATGATTCTACTCTACCACCAATTGACATGAAAAACCCTAATGATCATTTGGAGATGTTTAGGGGACATGATCGAGAGAATATTAATATTATGGGTGATATCACATCTAACTTGTGCCAAAAGGTCGTTTTTTCCTTTCATGGATCCATGCGTATGAAGCGTAATCATCATAGATATGATACATCCTTATAATCAGTTATCCATAACTATATATCCATTTTCAATAATTCTCGAAGTGGTATCAATGGAGGATGGAACTCCAAATGGGATATGTGGTTTGGAGGTTCCTTTTCTAATGAATGGTCTTGGGACTTCCATGTTTATCAAAACTGATTAGAATTCCCAAAACCATTGGAAACATTTAATTTTTACAAGGAATTTTGGGTTTTCCAATTTATATTTTATCTATTGGGAGAGGTGTTTCCTGAACTACTCAATAGGTTGTGTTCAAGAACCAACAAATTCCACTTATCTCAGGTGAAGTGGGAATCAGTTTGTGGGATATATATCAAATAGGGGGACTTTAAATCCTTGGTAATATGTATGATGAATTTTTACCTACAACCAACAACTAGGAGAATTTTTAAAATTATCTTCACAATAGATAGATTTATTAGTCACAACATATAGATTCTTTGGTCAAACACATCATTATCACTCCCTTATTTCATTTGAAGATTTGATGGGACTATTCTTACAAGTGAATGGAATGAGGCCAAAAGTCCACCCTATCCATATGCATCCAACTCAATAGTCATGATGTATTATAGTATCTTATTATTCCACCCTTGAGGTAGGTCAATATAACACATGGGGTTACGATATGCAATCAAACATATCGTATGAGATCAGACTAGAAGATTTCTTTATTGTGTTCCTGAGCGGATGGATTTTCCCTTCGTGAAATGTCTATACTACTGTTAGAGGTTTCTCCTTGATGATGGAAGTTACATTGGTAGAGGTACAACCTATCAATTTACCCACCCTCACCATTGACTGTGTTTATGAATTATTGGGGTAGATTCAAAATGGAAGGCCTCTCAATCATGTTAACAGGCAATTTCAATTTTTCTACGGATAGAGAGAGGAGAATTTCTCATGTTATGAGTATCGATACACTACAACATTTCCTCATTATAACTTCATACTGGCTCTACTCAACATCTCTTCTATTTATCCAAAATCATTTAGTGTTGATAACCTGATTAAATTGATGTGTGATTTCTCTCATTGTTCCTTTTCACCTCACCATGTGCCTTATGGAGAAGTGTTAGATTATGGTATAGGATCTTCAAAATAACATTCCTACATCATTGTGCTATAAAATATAATCCTAACCCCTCATATAGATAGAGTACCCATATGTGAACTGTATAGTCCATATAGTTTTTTCAGGATATTGGGGTGTGTAAAGAAAGCCTCCATTCGCCTGATTACTTAGGCAAAAAATGAATCCCATCAAGTAATCCTTCACCAATTATGGTTGATGATGGTGCGGGAGGACTTCGGTATTAAAGTCATTATCCCCCCCCCCAAGACCTCAACTTACATATCATTGGAGTATTCTCAATTTTGGGTTGATTGATACCCTGACAGAATATTGGAAAGGTTGGTTCGATGAGTACCCAGACCGTTGACTACATTTAGTCCTACACTATTTTCATAATCTCTTGTTCGTCCTACTTTAAGAAGTAATTACTCTCACCATCACATGAATTCATATAGGAATTCATCCCCACAAATTATATTTATGGGGATTGATTCATACCCCATATAATTGACTGACATTGGTGGCATTCCTATAGATGTTGGTCCTAGAGGAACAACACATTTCATTCTGGATATCAAATCAAACCCTAAATTCATATATTCAGAGGTTGAACCCTCTATAGAAGATGAATCTATCCCTACTTGGGTAACTATACATAGAGAGGATCCCCTTGGTATTCTCACACTATAAAATTATATACCTATGGTGGAGGAATAGAATCAAACTTCTGATGCTCTCTAGGGACATCGAGTTGTGTAGAGATGGTCAGAGCATAAAATATGCGCCATTATCATAGAAACTCCCCTCATAAATTTTTCTAATGAGGATGATACCCTTAAACAATTTTTCATTGATTTGGGATCAGTTGTATTTAACTACTAGTTCCTACATCTTCTTACTTATCATATTTTCATACCTCAAGAAGACTCGGATGAGTGTGAAAGAGACATGTATCTGTTCAAAACCCATCATCAGCAGATAGATAACTTTCAAGATATTACCACTAATTTTTATCACTTAGTAGTGTAAAAATCTAGTTCATAAGATCATGTGGTTGCTTAGACCATAGAGATGAGGGAGTGTGAATGTTTTAGAGATGGAATGAAGGTGAAATTATCATTAAAAATTTCTAAATTTGAGTAAATTAAATATAAAGGGTGATATATAATAGAATTTATTAAAAATGCTTCATTCTGGTGAAGATGATGTTGAATAGAGGAATGTTATGGAACATACACTTGATGACCCATGTTAATCATTCAAAAATCTACTGGAAAGTGAAAATAAAGTTGTGTTGTGATCATCTGAGTTGTCCAATGCCCCTCCCCACATTTTTTGACATTAGGGAGGTACTCCAGATTGTGTACATTCCCCCTTTCTTACTCAAATAATGAATTTTTTTTAATCTCCAATGATTTTCCTTTTATCTTCTCTTCAAATTCCATTCAATAATATTTCATCTTACTTCGAATGGTAATATTCCCTAGATATTGATTTAAATCACAATATGGTATAATTAAATAGAAATGATCAAAGCATGTGCTAATTGTTTCTAGAGATGAGGGACCCAGTGAGCATAACATGACTATGTATTGGGTAACATGAAAGGCCCTATAATCTTTGAATATTTTTCTATTATAACCCTAATTTTCTCCTAGGACTATCATGGAATTAGTGGGTATAACCCGACTTTTTTCTAGTCATCCCTTTTTGGGGTTTCGACCTAACAAGATTTGCGTATCTTTAATTATTGATTTCATGATATTTTTCATGAACCATTCAATGAGTAGCTTTAGCGAGCTAGTACTAGACTTTTACCCAGGGTTCCTTTTTCTAGTTTTCAACTTGGAGAGTTTCATGTCTCTTTCCAAGGGTAGTTTAAAGGCATGAAAACCAGACCATCATTAATAGTGTTTTTGGTTAAACAGCTTTGACCATGAATTATGGGAAAGGGCCCCAATAGGGTGTATTGACATAAAATTCCCTAATAATTTTTAGACATGAGTGAATGATATATCTTGACCCTGGTTTTATGTTTATTTTTTTTAATCTGATACAAGAAATGGGGAAAGTATGTTTGGAGTAACCATAAGTATGGTTTTCAACATGATGTTTCTAGGGGGATTATAGAAGTAAAACAGCCTATCCTAAAGATGAATATGTCTCTGGATGAAAAGACCTTTTTGGTGGGTGACTTATGCAGATCAATATGGTGCATATTATGTGTATTCAAATAGAGGTTTTCTCAAGACACTAACCATCCATTTTTTATGGCCAAGTGATTTTATACGACTTCATATTTCTCAAGACCACGAAGAGTGGCATGTAAAATGAGTTGGTATCTAAAAATTATGGAGGTATCCGTGTCAATTTTAAATCATGAATGATAGACCACTCCTACATGAATTGTTATTTCGTAAAGGAGGGTTAAAGCATTGGGTAGTTTATCATCATGAAACTGATATATTGGTGGTGCAGTTTACTATCATACTAATAGGAATGGTATTATTACTTTGTTCTAATAAAGGGGGTAAATATTTCTCTCTCTTCATGATAGTCAGACAATAAATGTTTTCCCATTTTCTAGAATGAAGTGGGAAATGATATAAACTATAATGTAGTTGGGATTATAAATCCATATATTGGTATGAGTCATGGGAGCCATTTGGGCGTATAGAGGTAGGAAAATCCTCTCCCAAGGAAGAATTTTCCTTTGATTGACATGACTTTTTTATGGAAAAATTATGCATAGAAAACAAGGAATATTATTAATAGTCAAATGGAGGTTCTCTTAGGACACTAACCCTCCATCTCTGATATCCAGAGAAGATTATGGGGATTCAGACCTTTCCAGAAAAAGAGTATGGATCATGAAAGGAGAGTTCCTAATAATGAAAAGGGGAATTTCAAGTCATAATTTCCTGGTGAAAATGATTTAGACCTTTTCCCTAACATAGGTGTGAGGATGTTCCCTAGGTGGGACCAACCCATTCATTGGGATAGAACATCATCTATGTTGTTTAATGTTTTTTTGGTAAGGAAATTTCAAGTATTACATTATCCCACAAAAATATAGCTCATGCAAGAGAGTTGGGATTTTTTTGATTTTGGGGTTATGAACTCACTAGTGTGGAAAACAAAGACTTTAGTCCCATATGTAGATCTATTTCTTGCATAAAAACATGGGGAAACACCCTTGGTTGTGGTAGAATTTCTTTTTGTAGTTATGAACCATACATAGTAAAAGTGGGGACATTTATGACTCATGGATAGACCTAAAATATGATGTTCCAGTGTCACCATGTATCCTATTCAGGCTTCAAGGAGTACATAGTTCTCTGATGTTTTCTCGTACAAGTATGTCCCATACATCAAGAGGGGGAATTTTTTATTTTGAGGGTATGAACACAGTAGTGGGGAAAACCCACGTTGTATTCCCATTTGAAGATCTACTTCATGCATATGAACATGGGGAAACGATCTTTTTTGTGTCTAAATTTCCTTGTGTAGGACTAACCCATACTCAGTAAATTTTGGGACAATTATATCTCCTGAATAGACCCAAAATATGATGTTTAGGTCTCACCATGTATCCTATGAGGGAAGGAGTCAATTTGTACATAGTTCCTTGATGTTTTCCCATGTAGTACTATCCCATGAATTGGGAGGAGGGTTTTTTAATTTTCAGAGTGACTGAACGAGGATATAAATAACAATGCATTGCTACTTATCCCATATGAGAAGGAACCAAGAAACACGTAGTTCATGGTATCGTTTAGTTTAATGTCATAAGATTAGGACTTTTTCCATTCATTTTAATGTCATGTGGTTAGGATTATGGTTGCATAGTTTAGTGTCATGTTGTGGGTATGAATTTCCATAGGAACCATGAATGTTTATAGGAATATCATGTAGCGATATTCTAACATTCTCTAGATGTGAGGGGGAAGGAATGTGTAAACCATGATTTTGGGGACCCTTAGATCAGGAGGAATGATACGGAGAATGATAGCCATTGAGGGAGTAAGGAGGTAGGAAAAGCCTATCCTAAGTATGAATCTATATCTTGTTGAAAGGACTTTTTCTGGGAAACATATTCAGATCCAATTGTTGAATATTATACCTAATCAAATAGAGGTGTCCTCAGGACACTGACTGTCCATTTATGATGCCCATGGAGGTTTATGATGATTCAAAATTCTCTAGGGCATAGAGTTTGTTGAATGGAAGGGGGAGATTGGGAACATAAGAAATATGTTAAACATTATTGATAAAGAACTGTGAAATACCCTACATAGATCTGACTCATACATATGGGGGTTTCTATTTCTTTGATGTATCCTTGAATAGTGGACTTAAATTCATGATATACTACATAAATTATCATACAATGATAGTTTTATTTTAATTTTTTTTGTGTATAAGACTAGGATATCAAGCCTAGATGTCTTTACATATCTCATTTGAATAATAATAAATACAAACATTGTTCTAGAAGTCTCTTTGTGCAAATCTGGTTCATTCATAAGGAAGATGTAATTTTTGAACATGACCTGGTGGATGACCAATGTTGGGGTTGATGTCCTTTACGGTGGGGTAATCATAATGGTGCATCGTAGTTTATTATTGTGCAGCTAAGATGTTGGTGACACTATTTAATTTCATGTTGCGGGGACAAAGAGAGAAGAAATGTTACAATGGTAGCTTCATATAGTGGATGATATAAGCTATCATGAATGAGAAACCAAGGGGCCCTATGACACACCACAAACTTTTGAAGTGAACATGAGCCAAGGGGGTGGAACACTGAATAGATATGTGGTTGGGCCCAAGATATGAAATTCAGGTGTCGCTATGTATCCCATTTGGATGTGAATCTAGCTGCATGTGGTTCTTGTATATAAACCACCCAACATTGGTTTGGACTATACAAAATTAGAAGGAATTTTTTTTACTGGTGGTGGTTGTTGTGCCCGAGAATTGATATACAAGAATCACTAAAAATCCTGCGAGGGAATAAATCAAGACGTATATACTTCTGATATGGATTCTCTATGCAGGGTTGACCCATACACAGAGGAGGACATTTTGCCATTACTCATTGATAGGACCAGGACATAGAGTCTAGAAATCTCTACGTATCTCACTAGAACAACAATCAAGCCACACATAGTTTTGGATAAAGAAAGTTCCTACGAAGATATGATTCTCATGTGAGAACAAAGACATTTATTCTTTATTCCACATAGATCTAGCTTAAGTGTGCTAAATCGTTGATTAGAATAATGGAATCTCTATAGTTTAATTTCATGTGGCTGGTAAAATAAATTCTTTGTCGTTTAATGTCTTGTAGTAAGGACACTTAATTCTAGATCTAAAGGGACATTCATATTGTTCCCTTTAGTTTGATGTCCTGTGATTAGGATGATAATTCTTATTTTACATCCATAGAGTTTGAACCATATGCATAGTTTATTGTTGTACAACCAGGACAAGGGTATCATAGTTTATTATCATATGGACAAGATAAGGTAAACACAACTTAATTTCATGTGGTTAAGAAATTCATGCTATGCAGTTTAATATTGTACAATAAAAACTTTTCACCCTGTAGTTTAATGTCTTGTGATCAGGATGTTTCATCTTTCTTAAATGAAATATTTCATGAGGAAACATGCATTTTTTGGGGATGTAATGAGTTTTCAATCCATTACAATTAAGGAATTATCTTCATTAGAGTAGACCTTATGTATTACATTTGGTCCTTCCCATTTTGGTTCCAATTTTGGAGGTTTCGTTCCAATTATTATTGGAGTTATGGTGACCAAAACCATTTCTCCTTCACGGAAAGACTAGTGGTGTAACTTTTTGTTGAAGGATCATGCAAAACAGTTTTGGAAAACATCTAAATGGTGTATGATATTCAATCTATTCTCTTCGACTCATTCTAATCCATCCTTTTTCTTTTACGATATCACATCTGTGGATAATAAATCATATATGGGTGTGAAAAGTGAGGGAATTTGAACTCCAATTGGTAGGACCACCTCTATCATGTACACCAATGAATACTAGGTTTCTTGGGTAGCGGTACAGTTCTTTGTCCAGAAGGAAAAAGAGCACGACAGTGCTTGTCTAGAAAAAATTTATTACCATTTCCGCCATCTATTGGAGTATGTTGGATAGTTTCATTTTGAAGGCCTATATCAGTCTATTAGCCATTTCATGATAGTTGGATGAATGGTTAGTCTTGATAATATATTCTTGATATAATTTCTCTAACTCAGTGGAATAGAAGTTGGTTCTGTTTTCCATTAGTATAGTGTGAGAGACACTAAATCTAATGACTATATTGTCTTCCACAAAGTAGAATTTGTTTCATGCCCCAAATTCTTTGATGGGTACAACATCAACCCATTTAGAAAATAATTTGGTCATTGTGAGGATAATATTGAATTACATAGAAAAAACAAGAGAATATTGTTCACAACATCCATTACTCATATGGAAAATGTCTAAGAGTACCTGGCTATGTGAATCAACTCTGGGTCATGGTGGATGAACATAGAAAGGACATAGTAGGAATGACACTTCATGGTGAATTAAGTGCAGTACTGCATCACAACGAGCCATTATTGTCCAAGCCATCAAATTTTATGGGAATGCTTGGATCATGATTGATGTGCACCATGGGATCCAGTGTGTACTTATTTCATGATGGCATGTTTCACTTATCCCAAAATACACCTATGAAGGACCCCATCAAATCCCTTCTTATAAAGGACCTTTTGTTGGTTTGTGTAATTATATATAATAAAATTAATTAATCATCTATAGATTTTTTCACTTTCAACTATATCTTATGTGTCTATACCATTTAAATATAGGTCAAAATGCGAGTCATATAGGAATTGGTATGACCATATGGATCAGGGATGGGGATAATCTCACGGATTTCATCCATGTGGACTTAAACAAATGATGTGACCATCTGGCGGTTCCCAATGCTGATGACTATTTCATCCCAATCTAGATCATCCAGATATGTGGCTATAATTTATAATGCATCAACATGGGAATTTTTTAGAACAAGGGATATAGGTTAGTCTCATATTTTAGGGAAATTCAACCATTATTCCTCAAACATGACCCAACAAAGGGATTAATTCATCATTTTTTATGGTGTAATCACCATTAACTCGCTTGATGAACAATTCTGAACAAAATTTTATCTTCAAATTTTTTACATGTACTGATGTGTCGTATCTATCCCTACAATGAGATCATAAAATTTGGATTCATTGTCTGTTCACCCCAATGAAAATAGGAAGGAGTAAGAAAATACTGCCTTTTGGGGGGTTATGAGTATGACTCCCAACACCACTTTTTTAATCATGAGGTCTTACATCCATTTCCCTATCAGGATTCTAGATCCACTGTCAAACTGAATCTCCCATATTTTAGGATATTCCTTTTATATAGAAATACTCTTTATCATGTAGTTCGTATTTTGAGGAAGTTATTTCTTCCAATGGGTTATCTTCAATGAAATATGCGAACACATGGAATTTTGGGAGCTTTATGAGATAAAAATTGTCTGTATAAATGATCCAAGATAACCTCCCACCATGATAATAGTACAGTCAGTATTGGATAGTGGATAATGTACCTGAGTGGGTTGTTATGAGAGATCAAGCGGACCTCATGATATTGTAGATAATACTTCAATTTTTGGATAGAAAATATCATTTACAAACATCTTTTTTCCATATCTGAGAAACGAGTTTCAATATTTATTATGGTTCGGCTGAGATAGAAATGGTTGTTTTTACTACTAGTGTAATTATTTTGTGCAAGGAAGGAACCTTGAGATCTCTCCAAGGAAATCACATACAAGATGAGAGGTCTTCCTTAGATTGGTGGAATTAACAACGGATGACTTAAGAGATAATTCTTGATATTGTCGAATTATTCATGAAAATCATAATTCAATTGATATGAAACCCATTCTTCATTAATTTGGTAAAAGGAAAACATTTTCTTGCAAGGTTTTCTATGAAGAATCCTTTTTAGGACAAGTGTCCTTGTATTCCACTTAAATCATTGAGGTTATAAGGTGGTCACATGTCAAGGATAAACATTTTCTTCTCAGGGTTGACTTTTATTCCACGATGGAATATGATTAAGATGAGGAACATCCCAGAGGTAACCCAAAAATAACATTTTAAGGGGTTTATTTTTGGACGGTGATGTCACAGTTTGTCAAAGATGATTTCATGATCTGATAGCTGGTCCGAGAATTGTCATGATTTAACAACTAGTTCATTAACATAACATTCAACAAACATTCCAAATAAGGTCTTGAATATAAGCTTAATGATAAGTTGATATGTGGTTCCAACATTCTTCAAACTGAAGGGCATCACCCTATAGAAAAATACTCCTTGGGGGCCCTAATGGTTGTGGCATCTTCATATTTCTGGGCCATTCAAATTTGGTTGTATGTTGAATATCCATCCATGAAAGAGATATCCCAATATCCAAAATTTTCATAGATCAACAATTCTGAGATCAGAACTGGGAAATCACCTTTTGGACACTATCGATTGGGATCTCTGAAATCAATGCAGATTATTATTTTTTTATTCTTTTTTTATGGGGACTATATTGGCTAACCAAAAGGTATATTGAACATCCAGAATTAATTTGGATCTAATGATATTATTGACCTCAGCCTCTATTTTGGAAGCATGTGCTAGGTGTGTCCTTGTAGCCTCATTTTTTTAACACCGATGATCTTCTAGAAGGCCCTGGTGGTGAGTGGTCACTTCAGAATTGAGACCCAACATTTCTGTGTAGTTCTAGGAGAATACATCTTGATTCCTAATTTGGAAGGTGGTGTATACTTCTTTCTCCATGGGTGGAATGGATGTACTTATTTGGGTGGGTCATGGATCTTCATCCACACCCATATGGATTTCTTTTAATTTATCCATGGAGGAAGAGATTCCCTCCACAAGTGATAGAGGGGAATCCCTCTGATATTCTTCCTCATCCACCTCATACACTTCTTTTTCTAATTACTATTATTTTTTAGATGGGGCAATGATTCTTGATATGAGATCTCCATAGTTGAGACAGGATCCGACAAACTGACATTTAGAGTATGAAGTGACTTATTCTGACCTGGATAACAGTAGGGGGTGTTCTAGAGAGGATGGAATGATGGATAAAAGTGTGTTTTCTCTTCTTATTCCATGGTGGGTGAGGCATGGATTATTTGGTGCTCTAAGGATGGTTTGAGGGAATTTTCATCTAAGTATTCACTATCATATTTAGTTTTAGGATATTCCCCAATGCTGTTAGGACCAGGGACCATGACTATAGTCATGAGGATGGTTGAACATGCCTCTGAGCATGGACTCCTACAACCAACCTGATTGATGGGAAGTATGTATTCTTCATCGAGCAGTTTTAAGGGATCTTTTGGGATCGTTTATTGACTATTTGGGGTTGTGAATTAATTAATACCATAACTTGAGGGTTTCGTCCCTTTCCCCTAATATAATCCTACATTGATATAACATGACTCAGAGGATTCAAATCGGAATTTATTGGAGCATAATGTACTGATTTATCTATTTATAAAATATTTTATGCACTAATTGTATGATGAGGTAACAGCTACATATTGGTGTAACCGGGACCTAACTAGTATGATATTGATGGCCGAGTTTTGTTGTATGAACAAAAATTATGATTTAGTTAGAAGTTTTCCGAAGAGGGTCTTAAGATTAATTTGAACCAATGGCTTCTGCTCAGTTTTTTCATAGCCTTGGAGATTTATGGATGAAGTTAATATATTTTATTCATTGCAGTAAAACCAATGAAGTCTTCACACTATAATGAGATTACATTTGGAACCATTTTAAATAAAGGATATTTAGATATCAACATAATTTATCATATTGAACACATAAAAAAGCCTGATATGCCCATGGATAATGACATACTCATCCTAATTTATGAAGGAGATAACTGTGTGAAAATCTTCAGGATCAGTCTCTATTTGATAGACTTCAGTGGAAGTTACATTGGCTTCAAACTCCTAGGAGATTAACAGAGACTCTATGAGTGCTTCTATGAGGCAACTTGAAAAAATATGAGCCTCCTGGATTGATATATTAGATATAACTAAGGGAAACTGCTTCATAATATCATACTTCTAGTCTAACGGTCGGCGCTTCCCAGAATGGGGATGCTATTTCATAGGCTCTTAAGGGAATTGAACAATATATGAAGATGGATTAACTCTAGAGAAAGAAACTAGATGAGCTTATGTTTTCATCAGGTTGGGTCAAACTGGTCTATCCATGCACTGAGGGTAATTATAGACTTGTTCTTCTTCTGATGGGTACTCCGGAATGATCTATCCAAAGTGAATTCTGGCGGGTGTTGTATAATTTTCCATCTCCCATTGGGTCTACTAATGTTCTCTTCCAGAGGTTTCTGCAACATTGATGGTTTGAGGAGGAGTGTGGTCATAATCATGATTTCTACCATGGTTGTGTATTTTTTTTGTATCCATGGATTCTAATACCTCTTCCTTCGGTTCCCTAATCGTGTGTAGGGTAATACATTTCATATCTATATTCATAATCAGAGAAGGGATCCATTATGTGAATGAAATTAATTGTGATAAAAAACAACTCCTCTTCTGTTGATTTCTTTTCCTAAATGAATACTTATAGTGGTTCCATTAGCTAGGATGGTTCTAATTCTTTCAGATCTAATGGAAAAAAAATCTGAGAGGTCCCATGCTAATTTTTTCCATGGAACTAGTTCATCTTCCCACACATTCTCTTTACCATACTTTTTAGACTGTTTTCTAGACAGCTGGATTCTGGAGGACCATGGGGCCAAGGCTGTCAGTTGTGTTACAGGAAGAGAAACTAGGGGTACAACAGGTCACATTAACTATGATTAAAGAATTACATGAGTTAGGTTGATCATGTTTTGAGTCATCCAACTATTGAAATTTTGTTCTTATTTTATGAAAACATCTTTCAATTAATATTTTTCATCAGGGGTAGTAGAGGAAAAATATTCCACTTATGCTGGAAGTGGTCATAATTTTACAAACCCAAAATCTATCATCTTTTTTTGGAGGTCATTGAAGATGAAACACTCATGGATGGGGTGTTCTAGTATCTAGTTTAAGGGATACTAATCTATCAATTCATTGGGAACTACTTCACCATCCGTCATTGGATCTAGTAGACTAAGAAAATTGAAATTCATTGTGCCTATAAAGTAGTCACAGACTTGATCATCTCAGAATTAGTAAACTTTTTTCCTCCATTCCTCAAACTAATTTCTCCTAGATCCCATCCACTTATATTTTCTATGAAGAGGTTTATGCTGACATCTAGGGGTCCTACATGATTCGATGCAGACCTTGGAGCTGGCTCAATTGCAGAGGTTGGCTTAAGCATAACAGAAGCCATTTCAACTCTTCCCAAACATTTTTCGGGGGCCGTTAGTGTATCCCAGTACTTGATCTTAGTATGTTGTAATGAATATTTTATTCATTGGGAAATGTAAGAGAATTATTGGAAACCGCTTGTGTGTTTCACCAAGATGAGTGGTGTCTACAACTCTTCATGAACATTATCGATGCATATAGGGAGCATCTTGTACTAGGGGTATTCCAGTTAAATGATTAGGTCAACCCTTTCTATATGGAAATGAATTTAGAGACTCTCTTATTCCCCCTATATTTTAAGATCATGAGGTCGCTGATTATATTCTTTCGTAGAGTTGAACTAAAATTTAAAAGACACAGCCAATGAATTTCCCTCCAATGTTATCGAATGGGATGAAAAAAGGTTGTACCATACAAAGGCCAATCCATGCAGAGTTTGAATGAAGTATCTAAGTTTTACAACTTCTTGATACATTAGGGTTCCCATCATGAGAACAAAATAGGATGGATAATGCATCAGATGTTTTTCTAGATCACCATACCCATTGAATATTGGGAACCCAAGGTTCCCAACATTTGGTGGTGATAGAACATTACTCAACCAGTCAGTTTAATGCTTCTATTTCAGTTTTATTATATCACTCCATCTTACCATGGATTCCAATCAATATTCCAATTAACTTATGGTATTAATGATCCCATAATGCAAGTCCTGTTGAACTTGATCATGGACGGCTTTAGTAGGGAAAAAATTGGTCATTTTAGTGCTATTTGTATTTGAGGTGGATACAATACCGGGGGTATCCTTAGTGAATTTTATTAATCTGGATCTAGTTGTTTCCTCAACAGGGGAAATCTTTATATCCTTCTAGGATTAGATTTAGGAAGACAGATGGTCACAGTACTGTGTTGGAAAACATCATGTCCTTGCTTCATTTGTCTAGATAAACCCTTGTGGCTATGCTACACCTACTAGAAGTGTATGTTAAGGGTTTTTTTAGAGAAATCTAAAGAGAATATTCCATAGTACCTATTCGATAGAGAAACTTGAAATTGATTTTCCTCAACTATTTTATTTCATCCACTATACATGTGAATCATTCCTCGAGCATGAGGGGATCATTCTCATTTGGGGAATATGCAAGTCGTATGTGACCTTGTGTTTGTTATTTTGTTTCCTAGAAACTCTCAAAGAAATTAATGAGGGATAGGATGATATATTTACCAAACTTGGGGTGACTATCTTGTTCTGAGTATGCACACCTCTAGGTTCGGTGTGGATTGAATTTTCAGCAGAAACGTCCCCATCTTTCTGTTCTTCATTTTTATCATTTTTTGTGTGGTCCATGGGATTTATGTCCATTATTTTCAATGATTCATAATGAATTTTGGGTGGAGTACCAGCTATTGAATAGAAGGATAGATTTTAGTGTCCTTTTTTGGACCATTTCATTTCATTCTGAGATTCATTTTGAGATACTTGGTGAAGAATAACTTAAAGGGAACCTTTATGTAATCTTTCCATGCACCTCCCTTGTGATGGGAATGAATCATGATATGGGAAAGAATGGGTGAAATCTTTACTTTTAATCCTCCTTAATAGGTAAAATATTTATGTTTGTTGGGTAGGTGTTTGAGGTAAAAATGACCCCAGCCCTATGGGGTAGGGTTGCTCCCATTCCATTTTTAAGATTCATTCGGAAATATTTGTTAGTCTTATGGTGTTATTTTGTGCTGAAACTACCCCCCAAATCTATTGACTTGGGATCTTCCTATATTGCGGAAAATTCTACTACTAATGATTCTTTCTTGATCTCATGCATTCCCATTTAGGTGTGAGAAGGATTTGGTGTTAGGTCTACACGTGACTATTTTTCTTCTGAGGACCATATAAGTTCTTAAAGATTGAATTCCCTTAGAATAGAAGAATTTTAAATGTTTTTAGTTTCATGATTCAAGAGATCATCAATGTATTTCTCTCATCAGGCCTAATGATTTTAATAATTACTCAAGGATGGTTTTTTTAGCATAACACCTTTCCAAAACATGGATTTCATTTGATAACTGCCTTGGGATAATGGCATTGCAGGATATCATTTTTGATGGGGTCTGTGGGAAGAGGTGTGGGGTAAAATGAAAATATACATGATATCCCCATCATCTGATATGAATGTTATATGGGTTGTCACAAATTAGATGATGCAACTTATGAAGCACATTGAGGCAGGTTAGTTTAAGATCTTTCCTCCCCCTCTTTGATTGTGGCCATTTCATAGACATAAGGGCTTCCATGTCGATTTGATGGTGAATCTCTTCTAATATTTTGACATGGACTATGTAAACATCATAAGTTAATAACTTTATTTTCATGTGGTGTAAGGTTTTCCCATGATTGAGGTGAATTTTATGTATGTATCCCTCTGAAAATTCCCTCATTTTGTAGAAATGAGAAGTTGTTGTGGGGAAAAACATAACCGGTATGTCATCCATGAATAATTATCTTCTCACAAGAAACATATCTATTTATTCTTCCACAATAGATTCCTGTAATTGGTTTTCCCAATTTAGACACTTCTTTTTTATCTCATCAGTATTGGGTCTCATAGGGGTCTCATCGATAAGTGAATAGTGATGGGGAGGCTCAGAGGACAAGCGTGGCCGCAAACTGTCTTTTAGTTGAGAAAATATGTCACTTGTTATTGATAGGGTATCTAACAGGTTTGAACCCATATTTCCAATTTTCATAGAATATGATTGCTTCCTCGTGCTTGAATTGTCATGGGTATGACCTTTTAGTCGGTGTAATATTTGATTGTGGCGAGGTCCTTTGCAACTGGTGTCGTGATGGTGGGGGATACTATCACAGCATAGTGTATGTATATAAAGATAATATCTGGGGAGTGAATCCTAGGGAGGACCTTCATAATGGAATGAAACAAGGGGATGGAATTATTTCTTCTTGATGTCATTATGAGGAGTACCTTTTTAGTGAATTCCATGATGTAGAGGACTACCATCATATCTTTATTTCCGACTGCAAGAAATTTTTTTTAGCATATACCCTAGAGAGGACCATCAGGTCGGATGAATGTAAGGGTAGTAAATTCTTTTTTAATCTTCTGTCCATGAGGAGGGATATCGTGATGGTCATCAAGAGGTAGAATATCATGATCTATAGTTTCTTTCCCACTAAGTAAGCAATCATGGTACGTGCCCTGGGGAGGACCTTCAGAATAGTCAGTAATAGTGTTGTGGGGAAGACCTTCACAACTACTACTGGTACATCCATAATTTGGTAGGATTATATTCTTCTATTTATATGTGTTTTATGGTATCAAAACACCAACTTCCAGTTGAGTTGGGTCATGAATGTGCTTTACATTTTTCAGTTTCTTTTTTGTGAAATTCATTTTTAGCACTCTCTTACAGATGACTAGGACAACTTACTATTGGTAATGACCTTCATATAAGAGTTATTATTTGAGTGGACACCATGATGTATTTGGTATATTCTGATAAAAACAATGACTTGAAAAGAGATATATGTCTTCTACGGAGTGGACACCATGGTAAATCTGTGTCCGCTAGTTAGAAAAAGTATTTATTCCCATTGTTGTTTCCCATTTAACATGTAATATGGCTGATGAACCTCCTGTATTTGAGCAGGGATGCGAGTCTAATCCAAACTGACCATCATATCTTGTGGATGATTCACCCAATTAGGGAGACGGGGTTATGGGCCCAACTTCATTCTATTTCCGCAGACATGATTACATCTTGTTAGGTCGGGAGGATATTTTTGGGAATTTACATATGATCCTCCATAATTACCATTATGTGTTGGAATATGTATTTGGACAGAATGAGTATGTATTATTATTCAAATTCTAGAGAATAAATATGTTCCTACTTTGGTTATCCATGTTCTACCAGTGGGTACTGGAAGTTTTGCTGTGTGGGGGAAGAGGAACGAGTCTTACCCAAATTTATATCTAGGATACACCCGATGTTTTCTCCTGTTTCCATCATATTTGATTTATGGGATTCAAATTTTAGTGTAGGAATTTTACACTTATTGTTTTTTACTATATATGTATGATGGGATTAATAATCTTCCATGGGAATTTGACTATTTTTTTATTTGATTTCCACTATATTTGACTAATGGGATTCATATTCATTAATAGGGATATATTCCATTCCATATTCATTAACTCTATTTAGAATAAGAACATTATGTATATTAGAATGGATTTCTGTATGCTTATATTTGATTACCCCTATATTTGACTAATTTGATTAATTTTACTTAGTAAGGATATGTTCCTACATGTAGTCTACTTCCCTATTTGGATGGTGGTCTGCATGGGCATTAGTAGGGACATTCATCTGCTTATAATTTTTCTCCCTACATGCATGGTTGGATTGGAAAAAGGTAGAGTGAATTTTCACTTTCTCATTATTTACCAATGTAGTTTCATGGAGGACATCAGAAAATGAAGAAGAAATATACATCTTCTCGTAGTTTGATGTCATATTTTTATAGAGGACTCTTCCTCAGGAAACTGGGCAATGAAATCTTCTGTATAACTTTTTATTTTTACTTGGTGGGCGGCTTGGGGTTCTTATGTCTGTATTCCATCATCTGGGACCCTTGGAGCTATATTATAATCAGAGAGATGATATTGGGCCGCATGGTGTTAGAAGCGACGTCTTTAGGCATGGGACCTTGAATGTGACCCTTGTGCATTAGGGAAAAAGTCATTGGTGGTGAATTCATCAACCTGCATATGATAATGGAGGTAATTTTTTTCTCATATTAGGGATAGCCTCCCGAAACAATTGATGATGAATAGTATAGCTTCCTAGTTCTGGATAGATGGTTGCTGCTGGATTGGTGGCTGGCAGGCTTTCCCTGACTATAGGGATTGTCATTCTACCTCAATTTTTGGAAGAGTACCAATGTAGTGGTACTAATGAATAAGTGTATTTGAGACCCAGTCCTGGAGACACTGGGCGGGAGACAAATTCCTTTGTTCATGGAAGACTCAACCAATGCATTGGTTGACATGCATGTCTATGATATCTTTTAGGATTCCATTGGATTGAAGGAACCAATGAGTAATTCCTGTAATATACGTGATAATTATAGAAAATAAAACCATCTCAAAGTATCATCTCATGACCACATAGGCATAATTAACAATCATTCTTAGACCTCTTCATTTTTTGGATGTTAAAGGGGCATGTAGTGGGGTTAGACTGCCACCTTAGTTAAGAATTCACATCACGTTCACCATTTTTGTTTCCAAATAAAATGCTATTCTCAATGATCCTTTATAGGGATTTAGTTTTTTACAACCATTCACATCATTTTCACCATTTTTTTCCTCAAAATACGAGTTTATGTATGAGTGGGACAATTCCACGGGGTTATCTGAAGTGTAATTACTATTTAAAAGCATAAATTCTATTAATGGTATCCAATTGATTTTTTTGTATAACTAGAAACACCCAACTACTCATACTTACACAATTCTAAGACCTTATTTCCAAAGGCAGGCGTTCATCAGATGATTTCACTAGCGACACATAAAACCGATATTAGTCGAGAGGATTGGAACTCAGGATCATTTTACCATTTTGGGGGAACTATATCCTATTCTGAGCCACTCTTATAGATTTAAGTTATGTACATATTTATGTGAATCCATGGTTCATTCCCAAGAATGTTTCTGCATATTACCCCTATAACATTAGTTGATCATGATAACACATGGGTTCGGAATCATATGTATGTGTATGAGGCTCTCCATCAATGGAAGGATCTATATATATCCTATGATATTCATCAAATTTACCCTTTTATTGACAGATCATGGATTATTTAGTCTTTCACTAAGACAATTTTGGTTTTAAGCCATATGGGATGGTGCTATAGAGTTTATCATCATTCACATGGGATGAGATCTATTTAGATGTCAGGATCAAACCCATAATATGTGATTCCTACATATCCTCATGAGAGGAATCAGAACCCATATAATTAGGTGTTAGTTTATATGACACATCATCTTTTAAGGTCATGTGACGAGGACCCATACATGTATTTTAATTTCATGCAGAAAGGACATCTAGGTGAAATTTTACCTGGTAACGATAGTGGGGGACTTACTCTTGGAAAACCCAAGATACCGGAAAGAGATATGGTCTCCAGGGTGGATATGAACCATCCATAAATGTGTCCTAGAGAACATTAGTGTGATTTAAGGGTTGGTTTTGGACTTAAGATAGGATTCCTACATGTCCAATTTATTTGGGAATCAAATTCTACCAAGATCTGTATGATTTGGTACTTTCACATTATAGGAGGCCCATTAAGGGAGCATGATTGGGGTCACCCATGGGAGATATGCATTTTAGGGGATTTGATCATGGATTACACCTTCTAGGGGGGCCACTTTAATTGAAATTGGGTATTAAATCTATTAATAAGGACTATTATTTTGTATAATGCAAATTTCATTATCGTATCCAAACTCTAAGACCATGTGAGTCATGATCGGTGTGGAAAACAAGATGTGGTAACGGATCTGAATTTCACATGTCCCACTTCATCTGCTAAAAGATGGTACTAGAGCCCAAAGTGAGAGAGAGGGGACTTTGAATGTTTTCATTTCCTCTCTTATTTTTATATCCAAGATATTCATATTTGTTCAACTATAAAAATACATCCTAGGTGATGGAAAATAGGATAATGAGTTCCACCTCCAGTAAGAAAGGATAAGAGTTTACCTCAGGGGTAGTGCCCTACAATTAATTCAAGGGAAAAGGGAAGAATGTTAAACATTTTCCCTCATTGATGGAAAAGTCCAGTGGTTCCCCTTAATACCTTGATCTTGGAGGCTCACATTAGTATCCCATGGTTGGAACATAGGTTACCATGGGAATGTAATATTAGGGGAATTCTAGGGGTTCTTCTTTCTCTGGGGATTACCCACATGACTCCTCTTACTGTGGGTATGTAAAAATAAAAGGGCACATTAGTGTGAACTTTGACTTTATCAAAGACACTAGCTGGATTTGTAAGAGGCCTTACCCTGATGTCGTTATACTGGTTCACATTGGGGCTAACATGGGTGATGATGATGTGACAAAGGGAATGATCAGAGCTGGAAATTGGAATGACCTAGGGCATCATGTTGTGTGTAGAATGTTCTTACTTAGGATAGGGATTCTTCCCAAATTAGGTTTCTATGTGGGTAATGGGCCATCCACATACCATGTTGGTATATGGACTTGGGTTTAATCCACATATTGTGGGGTTGAGTGTACTCGAGTTCCACCCATGTAGTGATTTCCTTACATAAAAGGTTTCCACCCGCGTAGTGATTTTCTACATGGGGAGTTGGTTACAAAGAGGACATTGGTTCTATGACACATGAGGGATATAATCGTATAGGATTTTAACTTTTTAGACTTCCAATTATAATTTTACCTCCTTAAGTCTATGCGGTGGGGTTTTACATACATAGAATCATCGAAGGAGTTTGTCTTCAAGGAAGCTATTGATCTCTCAGTCGATCCATTCATCTGCTCTACTTTTGATCTTCTTATTTTTTATTTTTGATCCCTTCCTTGGATACCCTTGAGATATATTAATAGAAAAGTGAGGAACTGGATTCTATAATAGACAGTCGTCTATGATGCGGTTGAGATACTTCTTTTGTGGAAGCCCATGGACGAAACCTGGCCTGCCGGTGACTTAGTCAGTAGGGGCACGAGGTCATCATCTGCAGTGGTGAGAATCACCAACTGATTCCCATGAATGACATCATTTAATTTATGGGAAGTAGTCAAATTTTCCTTTCCTGTGAACAGTTATAGTCCACAGGGGTTGTCATGTGCGGGGAGGATATTTCTACCTCCTTCCCACAAAAGATTTAATTTATGGGGAACTTGCACCACTGTCTCTCTCCAATGAACTATTTAGTTCTTCGGTGTCTCAAAAAGTGGATAATAATGTAGATTAATGACATGAAAAGGGTTTATACTTCACATTCTAGCATTTTCTTCTTCCATTTTTTCACCGTTAATTTTTTTTCTTCAACTCTTCTTTCAATTTTATTCCTTCAATTACTAATTCAAGGGATTATTATGATTTCAATTAATAAATTTTTAGGACCCAACACATGGGTTGTATGTTTTTCTAGTTTTTTTTGGTTTTTATGATATTTTATAAAATTTTTAGGGGTTTTTAGGTTTTTGGTTTTTTGGGGGTTTTATGGTTTATATGATATTTTCATGGATTTAGTTTATTAGTGTTTTTTATTTAAGGTTTTATTATGTTTCAGATTTTTTATGTTTTTTGGATTTTTTCAATGTTTTAGGATCTTTTAGTGGTTTTATATTTTTTAGGTTCTTTTATGGGGTTTTATATTTTTATGGCCTTTTAGGTCATTTATGGTTTTTAGGGTATTTATATTTTTATAATTTTTTATAAATTTTGATGGGTTTTAATATTTTGTGGGGTTGTAAGGGTTTTAGATTTTTTTTGTTTTTAGATATCTTATGGTTTTATGGGAATTATGGTTTATATTGGTTTTAGTGGTTTTACTATTTTTAGTTTTTCTATGCTTTTAGGGGATTTTAGAATTTTTTTGTGTTTTACACTTTTTCGGTACTTATGATGTTTTATGGTTTTTGATTGGTTTTTGTTTTTTATAGGTGTTTTAGGGGTCATAAGGGTTTTTAGGATCCTTATAGGATTTTGGGGTATTTATGGGTTTTATGGGGTTTTAGTGTTTATAAGGGGGTTTTAGGGAAGTTTAATATCATTTAGGGGTCTTAGTGAATTTTAGGTTATTTAGAAATTTTTATTTTCCTTCGGTTATTTTGGTTTTAGTGACTTTTAGGATTTTTAGGAAATTTTATGTTCTTTTAGTGGTTTTAAAGTATTTAGGTCCTTTTAGGGGTTTTAGGGGTTTTAATGGGTTTTTTTGCATTAGGGTGTTTTAATGTTTTTAGGTTACCTTAGAGTGTTTAAGTGTTTTTGGGGTCCTTTAGGGGTTTTAGAGTCCTTTAGGGTGTTTTTAGGGGTTTTTGTCCCTTTAGAGTTTTTAATACTTTTAAATTCTTTCATGGATTTTTATGGTATTTTATGGTCATTTATAGTATTTTAGGGATTTTTAATGCCTCATATAGATTTTAGGGGTTGGGGGGGGCATTATGATTTTTAGTGTTTATAGGGTCTTTTAAGGTTTTTTAGAATTTTAATTGCCTTTTAGTTTTTTAGGTTTTTTGGGCCTATTATTGTCTTTATGGTTTTATGGTTCTTTTGTAGTTTTTAGGGTATTTTATGAGATTTCATGGGGTTTAGTAGTTTTAATTATTTTTAGGGGTTTTACAGTTTTTATGGGTTTTATGGTTTTTATGGTATTTTAGGTTTTTAGTGTTTTTAGTTGATTTTAGGGTTTTGATGATTTTTTGGTTCCTTTAGGGAAATAGTATCTTTTGGGGGGTTTATGTTTTATAGGGTTTGTGGTGTTTTAGAGTTATTATGGTTTTATGGTTTTTAATGTGTTTTATTATTTCAAGGGTTTGATGGGTTTATATAGTTGCATAAGGCTTTATTTTTTTTATGGTTCTTTGGATTGTTAATTTTTTAGGATTTTAATGGTTTTTATTTTTTTAGGTCTTATTCATTTTTTATGGTTTTAAGGGTTTTTTGTGAATTTGGGGTTTTAAGTAATCTTTGGGATTTTATGTTTTTTTTAATTTTTTTGGTTTCATGGGGTTTAAGGTTTTTGTGGTTTTTATTGATTATAGGTTATTAGGGGATTTTAAGTTTTTAATGGTTTTAGTGTTTTTATAGTTTTTAGGGTGTTTTAGGAGTTTTTTGGGATTTTTTTTGGTTTTTTGAGAATATTTTTAGGGGTTTGGGGATTTCTATTTTTTGGGGTTTTAGAGGTTTTAATGGAATTTATGGTTTTTTTTTGTTTTTAGGGGTTTTATTTATTTATTTGGGTTTTAAAATTTTATGGGTTTTAGAGGTTTTTAGTTTTTTAGTGTTTCCATTGTTTTTTGCGTTTTTAGGGTTAATGATGGGTTTTAGTTGTCTTTAGGGTTTTTCTGTTTTTAGTGGTTTTATTGTTTTTAGGGGTTTTCATGTTTTTAGGATTTTTATAGGGGGTTTTAAGGGGTTATAGAGTTTTCATATGATTTTATGAGTTTATGGGGGTTTATGTTTTTTATGGGGTTTTAGGGATTTTATGTTTTTAGTGGGTTTTAATGGATTTTTAGGTTTTTCTGTTTTTAATGTTTTCAAGGGTTTTCATGTTTTTATAAGGTTTTTATGGTTTTATATTTTTTTGAGATATAATGTTTTTTTGTATTTTATTATGTTTTTAGGAGTTTTAGGTTTTCTTATATTTTCAATGGTTTTTAAAGCTTTTATGGGTATTAGGGTCTTTGGGGGTATTTGGTTATTTTAGGGGTTTTTAGGAGGTTTATGGTTTTTATAATTTTTAGGGTTTTTATGTTTTTATGGGGTTTTCTAATATTTCATGTGATTTTATGGTTTTTAGTGTTTTGGGGTTTTTTAAGTGTTTTTTAATTTTTTATATTTTTAGGGTTTAATGTTTTTAAGGGTATTTAGGGTATTCATATTTTTAAGGGTTATTTTGGGTTTTTAAGGGTTTTACAGTCATTTTAGGAGTTTTATAAATTTTAGGGTTTTATGGTTTTGTGTAATTTTTATGTTTTTTGGGATTTTAGGGTCTTTTAGTGTTTTAGAGTCTTTTAGTTTTTTTAAGCTTTTAGGGCCTTTAACCTTTTATGAGTTTAACGATTTTTAGTGTTTTTGGGGGTTTTTAGGCACATAAATGGATTTTTTTTGTTTTTTCAGGGTTCTTAAGGTTTTTTTTTGTTTTATGGGTTATATAGGTTTTTAGTTTCTTTAGGTTTTCATGGGTTTTTTGGGGTATTTGGGATTTTTTGGGGTTTTCATAGTATTTAAATGTTTTTTTTGCAGTTTTAGGGGTATTAAAGGTTCTCATTGTTTTTGGAGTTGGGGGTGGGGGGGGGGGGGTTCTAGTGTTTCTTGAGGTTCTTAAGGGTTTCGGCGATTTTTAAGGTTTTGGTGGTTTTTAAATGTGTTTGGTGGTTTTTAGGGTTTTTTTTATTTTTAGGATCATTGGGTTTTATTGGTTTATTATGGTTTTAGGGGTTTTTATGTTTTCAATGTTTTAGGGTGTTTTATTATTTTTAGGGTTTTAGGGTTTTCAATTTTTTTTCATTTTGGGGACATTAATTATTTTATGATTTTTAATGTTTTGTTAGTCTTGTAAAATTTAAGGGTTTAGAGTCAATTTGGATTTTTTTGTACTTCTGGGTTTTATAGGCTTTCTTGTGTTCTTAGGTTTTTAAATTTTTTAGGGTTATTAAGCTGTTTTGGGTACTTTTGTGGTTTATAGGTATCAAATAGTGGTTAGAGGGGGGGGGGGTTATTAGTTTGGGGTCTTTAAGGGATTTGTAGGGGTTTTAGGGTCTTTTAGGGATTTTAGGTGTTTATAGGGTCTCTTAGGGTTTTTTTGGGCCCCTTAGGGTTTTGTGAGTTTTTAAAGTTTGTATGTATTTGTTGGGTATTTATGGCTTGAGGAATTTAGAGTTTAATGGATTTTAGGTGTTTTAGGGGGGTTTGGGGATATTTTTGGTTTGTAGGGGTTCTTGGATTTTTTTAGGGTTTCAGTGTTTTTAGTGGTTTTAGATTTTTATGGAATTTTTATCTTATAGGGTTTTGGGGGTTTTATTTGTTTTAGTGTATTTTAATGTTTTTTAGGGTTTATAGGGGTTTTATGGTTTGTAGATTTTTTAGAGGTTTTAGAGTATTTTAGGATCTTGAAGGGGTTTTAGGGTCTTTTAGGGTGTTTTAGTGTTTTTAGGGTCTTTTTAGATTTTTATGTGGTTTTGTGTTTTTATGTTTTTATTATTTTTAGGGATTTAGGATCATTTCGGGGTTTAGGGCCTTTAATGGTCTTTTAGGTTTTTAGGGGTTTAAGGGACCTTTTGGGTTTTCTATTTTTATGTTTTTTATTGTTTTTGTTTGTTTTTCGGGCCCTTTATAGTTTTGGGGGGTTTAGGGTCTTTTAGGGTTTTTAGGTTTCTTTAAGTCCTATTAGTGTTTTCAAATTTTACGGAGATTTAGGGTTTTCATTTTTTAGTATCTTTTAGGTTTTTATGTTATTTTATATTATTTTATGTTTTTCATAGGGGTTTCTGGATATTTTCATGGTTTTGGGGGTTTTGTGGTCCCTTTAGGGTTTTTAGGGATTTAGGGAATTTTATGGTTTTTTGGGGTTTTTTTGGTATTTTTGGGGCTTTTAGTGTTTTATTAGGGGTTTTATGGGTTTTTAGGTTTTTATTGTTTTTAAAGTTTCTGTGGATTTAAAGGTGTTTTAATGTTTTTAGTGTTTTTATGGTTTTTAATTTTTTTATGGTTTTAAGGGTTTTAGGGGTTTTTAGGGGGTTTAGGCATTATTATGGTGTTTAGGGGTCAATGTTTTTAAGAGGTTTTGCCGATTTTTATATTTTTTAGGTTTTTTGGGGAATTTAGAATTTTTGGGGTTTTTTGGGTATATAGTTGTTTATGGATTTTTTTTAGGTTTTTAGGGTCTTTAGGGGTTTTTAGGTTTTTAGGATTTTAGGTTTTTAGGGATTTATGGGGATTTTTTAGTTTTTACAGTTGTTTAGTTTTTATGATTTTTTAGGCTTTTATTTTTTTAGTTATTTAGTGTTTTTATAGTTTTTATAGTTTTTTATGGTTTTAGGTGTTTTAGGGGTTTCGGGTTTTTACTTGTTATTAAGGGTTTTTAGGTTTTTTTATGTTTTCTTGGTGGTTTTTTGTTTTAGGGGGTTTTAAGGTTTTTTTTATCTTCTTTGAGATTTTATGTGTTTTTTATGTGTTTTAAGATTATTTAGGGTGTTTTTATGATTTTTTGGGTTTAGGGGTTTTAATTGGTTTTAGGGTTTTAAGGGTTTTTGTTGTTTTTATCTTTTTTGTAGGGTTTTATGGTTTTTAATAGTTTTTTAATAGGTTTTTTGTTTTTATTGGTTTTTTTTATTTTTATTATTTTTAGATATTATTTTTTCTTTTTTCATGTTTTAGGAATTTTATGGATTTTTAGTGTTTTAGGGTTTTTAGGTTTTTTATGGTTATAGTGTTTTTAGGGGTTTTAGGGTATTGCTTTTTGTATTAAGGTTTTTTTCTGTTTTTGAAGAATTTTAGGGGTTTTTATATTTTTTAATGTTTTATATTGATTGAATTGTTTTTTGGGTGTTTTTTGTTTTTCACAATTTAGGGTTTTTCAGTGTTTTATGGGTTTTTTGAGGTTTTAGTGTTTTAACAGTTTTTATGGTTTTACAGATTTTTTGGGTTGTAAGGGGTGTTTTGGGTGTTTTGTGGGTTTTTATTGTTGTAGGTTGTTTTTAATATGGTCTATGTTTTTAATGGATGTTTAAATATGGTTTATGTTTTATGGGTTTTAGAGTTGTTTTGGTTTTTAGGAATTTTTGGGATTGTTATATTTTTTCGGGGTTTTAATGGTTTTTTGGGTTTTTTAGAGTTTATGGGTATTATGATGTTTTACGGTTTTAGGGAGTTTAAGGGTTTATAAAGTCTTTTTGGGTTTTATTCAGTTTTTTGGTCATTTAGGTTTTTCCTTGTCTTTCATAGTTTTATGTGGTTTTAGAGACTTTTTGAAATTTATTGGGGTTTTAATCTCATTTTGGCGTTTTCAGGGGTTTTAAGATTTTTTTTGTTTTTATGATTTTTATGGTTTTTATGGGTTGTAGGTTTATTACTGTTTTTTGGGGTTTTGATTTTTTTTGGGTTTTTAGGGGTTATAGAGTTTTTAGGTTTTTAGAGGATATTAGGATTTTTTTCGGTTGTTAGGGTTTTTATCGGGTTTTGGGTTTTTTGTATTTTTTTATTTGTATCTTTTTTATGGTTTTTTAGTATTTTTAGGGGTCTGTTGATATTTATGTTTTTAGGGGTTTTAGGAATTTTTTTTTGGAATTTTGGATTTTTTTAGTATTTTTTTTGGTTTTAGGGGCTTTACGATGTTTTAAAGGGGTTATAGGGTTCTGTAGGGGATATTTAGGGTTTTTTATTTTTATGGTTATATGAGGATTCATTAATTGGGGGGTTTAATGTTTTTAGGTATTTTTGGGTTTTGGGGTTTTAGGGGGGTTTAGGGGTATTGATGTGTTCAGGGTATTTCATGTTTTCTAGAGTTTTTTGGTATTTCTTTTTTTAGGAATTTTAGGGGTTCTAGGTTTTTATAATTTTTTATAGTTTTTAGATTTTTTACTATGGGGGGGGGGAGGTTAATGTATTTATATGTTTTGAATGGCTCCTATGATTTTTTTTATTTTTAGGGGTTTTGTGGTTTTGTATGTTCCTTTTATGTTTTAAGGTCCTTTATAGTTTTTTGGGATTTTAGGGTTTTAATGTTTTTTGGGTATGTTAGGGTCCTATTGGGGTTTTTAAGGTGTTAGAGTATTTTATTGTATTTATGGTATTTTATGGATTGTATGTTTTTTAGGATTTTTAGTGTATTTTAGGATTTTTAGGGAATTTTGGGATTTTTAAAGGGTTTTTGGACTTTTTATGGGTTTTAGGGATTTTAGGTTCTTTTTAGGGGTTTAGGATTTTTAGTAATTTAGGGATGTCTTCGGGGTTTTAGTGAGTTTTTAAGTTTCGTAGTGTTTTTAGAATTTGTTTCTAATTTTATGGTTTTTTGGTTCTATATGGGTTTTTTCAGTTTTTAGGGTTTTTATGGAGTTTAAGGTATATAGAGATTTTAGGGTTTTATGGGATTTAGGCTTTTAATGAATTTTAGGGATTTTAAGGGGTTGAGAGGGTGTTTTAGTGTTTCTATGGTTTAAGGGATTTTAGATTTTTTAGCCATATTATGGTTTTTAGGGTTTTTGAGTTTTTAATTATTTTAGGGTTTATTATTGTTAGTAGGGGTTCATTAGAGTTTTTATGGTTTTTTTCGAGTTTTTTATGGTTTTTATGGGAATTATGGGTTTTTTATGATTTCCAGGGGTGTAAGGTTTTTAAGGGTTTAAGGGGTTTTTAAGGGGTTTTAAGGGATTTTAAATTTTTTTTAGGGTTTTAGGGTTTTAGTGTTTTTATAAGTCTTAGTTATTTTTCATGGTTTTAGGAGTTTTTAGTGTCTATTAGGGTTTTTAATATTTTTTTTGAAATTTTATCGTTTGTTATGGGTCTTTATATATTTATTGGTTTTTAGTTTTTTAGGTGTTTTTTTTTGTTTTTTGGGTTTTCATGGCTATTTATTATTTTTCTGGCTCACAATGTCTTTTTGGGTTTTTCATGTTTTTAGCCTTTTTAGTATTTTTTGTGTAGTTTTTTGAGTTTCTAGAATTTTGAAGGGTTTTAGGGATTTCCATCATTTTTGGGGTTTTATATTTTTTTCTTATCTTCATGGAATTTTATTGTTTTTATCAGTTTTTATCATTCTAATGTTCATAGGGTTTTTTATGGTTATTTGGATTTTTATGCAATTTTAGGGTTTTTATGTGTTTTTAAGGGAATTTTTGGGTTTTATGGTATCTTTGATTTTAGGTAATTTTATGTTTTTTATTATTTTGGGGAATTTTTGTTTGTTCTTATGGTTTTCATAATTTTTATGGGTTTTGGTGTTTTTAGGTTTTAGGATTTTCAGTGGGTTTTAGGGGTTTTAATGGTTTTTTAGCTTTTCTAAGGTTTTTCGAGGTTTTTAGGATTTTTAGGTGTATTAGGGGTTTTAGTGTTGTTAGGGTTTTTTGGATATTAAGGTTATTGTGGGTTTCATGGTTTTATATAGTTTTTAAGGGTTTAGGGGTTTCTTAGTGTTTCGGGGTTTTAGGGTTTGTAGTTTTTTTTAGTGGTTGTAAGTGTATTTTAGTGTTTTTATCAACGGTTTTATATTCTTTTACTTGTTTTAGGGTTTTTATGGTCTTAATTTGATTTACTGTGTTTTCTAGATCTTTTATGGGTTTTAGAGTCTTTTAGGGGTTTAAAGGTTTTTTATATTATTCGATATTTTTAGGATTTTAGGGTGTTTTAGTGGTTTAAGGGGGTTTAGTATTTTTTTAGGGGTTTTAGTGTTTTTGAGAGTTTTAGGGGATTTAGCTTTTTAGGTTTTATAGGGTATTTTTAGATTTTAAACAATTTATTTTGGTTTTATGGGTTTTTGGACTTTCAAGGGTTTTAGTTTCATTGAGTGGTTTTTGGATAAGTTAGTATTTTTATGGTTTTAGGGTCATATAGGGTTGGTTAGTGTTTTTATTTGTTTAAGGTGTTTTAGTGTCCTTAGTGTGTATTAGGGGTTTTAAGGTTTTTTTTGTGATTTTAGATTGTTTTACTATTTTTAGGGTTCTTTGATGGGGTTTAGGGTTTCTATGTTCCTTTAGGGTTTTAGATTTTATAGAGTCTTTTTGCGTATTTTAGGGTTTTTTGGATCATTTAGTGTTTTTAGGGTTCTATATTCTCTCATGGTTTCAAAGAATTTTATGGTCTTTTATGGTATTTTTGGGGGTTTTACATTATTTTAGTGGTTTTAGGGTTTTTAGGATCTTTTATGGGTTTGGTTTTTAGGATCTTATAGGGGTTTTTTGGGATTTTTACAATCTTTTAGGATTTTAATGTGTTTTTGGGCCTTTTAGGTATTTTAGGGACTTTTATGGTTTATAGAGTATTTTATGGGGTTTCCTGGGGTTTTAGGGTTTTCATTTTTTGTGCATTTAGGGTATTATGGTTTTTTTAGTTTTTTATGGTTTTTAGGGTATTTATTTGTTTTAAGGGTTTTATGGGTTTTTAGAGTTATATGGGTATTAAGGTCTATTAGGGGTTTTAAGGTTTTATTGTTTTTGGGGGTTGAAGGGTGTTTATGGGTTTTAGGGTTTTATTAGGTTTTTAGGGTGTTAAATTTTATTAGTGATTTTAGGGGTTTTGGGGGTTTTAATATTTCTTATGGTTTTATGGATTTTATATTTTTTTAGTGTTTTCAAAGTTTTATGTTTTCTTAAGGTTATTATATTTTTAGGGTTTTAGGGATTTTGATCTTTTTAATGTTCCAGGGTTTTTCCAGTTTTAATGGTTTTAGTGTATCTAGGGTTTTTAGTGTTTTTTTGTTTTTAGTTTTGTAAATATTTTTAGTGTTTTAGGGATTTTTAGGTGGTTTTAGCGTTATTATGATTTTGTGGGGTTTTGGGGTTTTAGGGGTTTTGAGTTTTTAGGATTTGTTTAGTTTTGGTTCATTTTTAAGGATTTAATTTTTTTTATGTTATTAGTTTTTTTAGGATTTTCATATTTTATTATTATTATATTTTTAATGATTTTTCATTATTTTGATTTTTTTCTATTTTTTTGGATGTTTTGAGTATTTTTTGGGTTTCAGTTTTAAAGTGTTTTTGGGTTTTCTAGTTTTTTTTTGAGTTTTAGGTTTTTTGGTGTTTGATGGGTTTCTAAGGGGTTTTAAAATTTTGGGTGTTTTCTTATAGATTTTTAGGGGTTTTGGTTTTTTTAGGGTCTTTAGGTTTTTAGTATGTTTAAGGGTGTTATGTTTTTATGGGTATTCTATTTTTAGGGATTTAAGGTATGTTGGTGTTTTGGGGTTTTTTATATTTTGGTGGCGGGTAGGAGTAATGTTTTTATTTATTTTATTTTAGGTGCTTTATGGTTTTTCAAATTTCTTATTGTTTATGGGTTTTGGGGTTATTAGAAACCTTTAGGGGGTTTTAGGGGTTTTTTGGGCATTGAATGGGTTTTAGGATTTTTAGTTTTTTTGTGTTTTTAGTAGATTTTATGGTTTTCTAGAGGATTTTGTGTTTTTATGGGTTTTGGGTTCTAAAAGTTTTTTTTCGGTTTTTGCATTTTTTATGTAATTTTACGGTGTTTTCAAATTTTCAGGGTTATTATGGGTTTTTGGACTTGAATGGTTATTTTAGTAAATTTAGGGTTGTTTTAGGGTTTTTACATTTTACATTTTTACGGGTTTTAGGTTCCCTTAGTGTTTCATTATGTTTTTATAGTCTTTATTGTTTTTAGGGTGGTTTTGTTTTTTTTCCATTTTATGGTATTTATGGTATTTATGGTTTTTAGGGTTTTATAAGGTTTTATAGGTGTTTTGGGGGTTTTATAGTGTATTTTTTATGTTTTAAGTGTTTTAGGGGTTTTTAGGTTTTTTTTGTTTTTATGGTATTTCATGGTTTTTATGGATTTTAGGGTTTTAAGGGTTGTTATTGGTTTTTTGGTTTTTAGTGTTTTTGGGTTTTCATGGTGTGTTAAGAAGTTCTGAGGTTTTTATGGTCTTTATTGTTTTTAGGGTTTTAGGATTTCCTTATATTTTTAGGGGTTTTAGGGGTTCTTTATGGGTTTTAGGGTTTATATGGGTTTTACGGGTTTTAGGATTTTAATTCTTTTTTAGGGTTTTACGTGTTTTTTTGGGGTTTTAGGTGTTTTAGGATCTTTTATTATTTTTATTGTTATTAGTGGTTTTAATATTTCTATCAATTTTTATGGTATTTTTGGTTTATGTGTTTTAAGATATTTTGGGAATTTTTATGTTTTTAGGGTTTTTTTGATGTTTTATGAGTTTTTTGGGTTTTTAGAAAAATATAGGTTTTCATGGTCATCTATGATTTTTTTTAGGGTTTTATTGGGTCATTTAGGGTTTTAGGGTTTTTAGGGTCTTTTAGGTATTTAAGATTTTAAGGGTTTTAAGGGTATTTAGTGTTTTTAGGGTCATTATGGGGTTTCTAGTGTTTTTAGGGTCATTTTGTGTTTTTCGGTTTTGAGGGTCTTTTTGGGTTTTCAGGGTTTTTTGGGGGTTTAGGGTGTTTTCTGTTTTTAGTTCTTTATGATTTTCAGTGGTTATTGGTTTTTTTTGTTTTTAGGGGGTTTTAATTTTATCATGATTTTATGGTGTTTTAGGGTGTTTAATGATTTTTAGTATTTTTATGGGTATTCAGGATTTAAGGATTTTAGGACCATTTAGAGTTTTTAGGGGTTTTAGAGTTTTTAGGTTATTTTATGGTTTTTATAGTTTTTATAGTTTTTAGGGGTTTCAGGCCCTTGAGTGTTTTTTTGGGATTCATAGGGCTTTTGGAGTTTTATGGTCTTTTAGGATTTTAGGGTGTTTTAAGGGATTTTAGGTTTTTAGTTTTTTTACATTTTAGTGTCTTTTAGGTATTTTGGGGGGTTTTAGGGTCATATAGGGGTTTTATGGTTTTTATCTCCCTTCAGTATTTTAGGGGGTTTGGGGGGTTTTATGGTTTTCAGGGTAGTTTAGGGGTTTTTTTGTTTTTTAGGTCTCTTTAAGGTTTTATGGGGTCTTTGCATCCTTTTGCATATTTTTATTATTTTTATAGTCTTTTAGGGGATTTAAATTTTTAGGTTTTTTTGTGTTATTGGGTTATTTATTATGTTTAGGGTATTTATTATTTTTAGTATTATTATTGGTTTTAGGTTTTTTTAGAGTTTTATGGTTTTTAAAAAAATTAAGGGTGTTAAGGGTTTTTTTGGGGGTTTATGTTTTTAGGTGTTTTATGGGTCGTTATGGGGTTTAAAGGTATTTAGGGTATTTATGGTTTTCATCTTTTTTTTAGGGTCATTTAGTGGTTTTTAATATTTTATAGTCATTTTTGGGTTTTAGGATTTTTGGGGGGTTTAGGGTTTTTTGGTTTTTTTGGGTTTTTTGGGTTTTGTATAGTCTTATAGTGTTTTTTTTTTGTTTTTTTAGTGTTTTTATGTTTTTATGGGTTTTTTGGTTTTAGGTGTTTTTAGGGTTTTTGGGTTTTTATGATTTTTTGATTTCTTTGGAATTTTTAGGGTTTTACAGGGTGTAAGGGTTATTTATGATTTTTAGGGGGTTTAGAGTTTTTAGGGTGTCTGAGGGTTTTTATGAGCCTTTATTGGTTTTATAGGGGTTTTAGGGACTTTTATGGTTTATTACCTTTTGGGATTTTAGGTTTTTTATGTTTTTTAGGGTTTTTTGGTATTTTAGGGTTTTTCGTAAAAATTATTGGCCTCCATCATTAGAAAATGCCTTTCCAGGTTCATTCAAGGCTGGATTTCAGATGAGGAGCAAGATTTTATCCAAGGCCAGACTATCCAAGGTGAAATTGAGATTTCTAAAAAGATGGTCGGTGAGATTAACAGAATGTTTTTGGGTTCCAACATTTTCATTAATATTGATATGGACAAAGATTTTCATTGGCTTGAGTGGAACTTCATCATCTAGTTGATGAGATGCATGGGCTTTTCGGAATGGGTTATTGAATTTTTTTTTTCACTACTGTAGCTCCCCTTGGTTCAAAATAATGTTCATGGTAATGGAATGAGGATTCATTAAATCCCTTAGGTTTCTTAGATACGGTGATAATTTTTCACCCTTCATTTTTATTTTATCCAAAGACGCTCTCAGCAAACAGGTTTCCAAGAATGTGCAGGACGAGACACTTATTCCTTTCCACTTCAGGGCTCACTTTATCGGAGTGTCTCTCCTTCTATTTTCTAGAAAAACATGTCCTATTTGTCAATGGAAATAGTTCTTCAGTTATGAATCTCTATAACATCTTGATATAGTACTCCATATAAACTATTAAATACCTCAACCTTGAAAAATGATAGATTTTGCTTCCACCATCCTGCTCGAATAGCCATAAATCCACTATTAATTCCATTATGGGAATGTATCACAAGAGATTCCCAATATAATACTTAGGTTCTCCCATTTATCCAGATAAGATACATATCAAGAACATTGATGGATTTTTCAACAAGATTAGTGATCACATGTTCAACTAGAAGAACCATTTCCACCCATTTGGGGGAAGGATAACTCTTGTTAACTGTGTTTTATCTTTGATCCCTGTTGACGCTCCTTTCCATCACATAGTCTAAATAATTGAAAATGGGAAATACCTTGAACCCAATGTGATTCACCCTTTTGAAGAAACATCAGAAATTGACAAAGGCATGAACAAAGGTTCAAGTGCACTTGATTCGTGAAAGTTTCACCAAGGTCGCACAAGTATACTTGCGCACCTCCCATTGGTCGCGCAGGTGATTTGCGCACCCTCTTGGAATTTCACCCAGGGTCTTCTCTAGCCTATAAATACCCCCTGTGGGCCACCCATTTAAAGAGGAAAAATTCCAGAGACTCAGATTTGAGCTCTCGGCTCCCTAGTCTCTTCTCAATGCTTCCGAACACTTTTAAGGTAATTTTTTACCTAGAACGGAAGATCTAAAGAGGGGGAGTAAGGCCTAAGTGTTGAAACTCAACAACACTTGCGTGCCTAAGTGGCCACCCCTTAAGGGAGATGGCCACACTTGCGTTCCACCTTGCTCCTTCAACAGAACTTGCGCGCCAATCTTCTAGAAGCCTCTAGGGATAATACTAAGGGTTTGAGCCAAGGCTCGCCCAAGTATTACCCAAAGGGTTAACCGTCGCGCAAGTAACCATGTGTCGCGCAAGTATACATGTGCGACCCGGACTAGGGCGCCCACGTAGGACTTGCGTGCCACATTCTTTTTGGGTGCCCCTCCTGCCTATTTCACCTCTCCTATGCCTATCCACTCATCCTCATCAAGATTAAGCCTTCCAAACTCACTCCAAAGTCATTTATGGCATGATCTCCTTGTTGGATTCCTTATTTGAAAGGAATTCTGTGGAACATCTCTTAAAACATAGTGATTCACATATCATTATGTCACAAATGTCAAAGATTTCATTCATTCAACCACATCCTTTAAGATTAGAGAATCCTTAACCTGGGCCTCCATTTCAGGACTAAGCCCCAGTCTTCAAGTTCCCATAATTTTGGGCGTCCTCCTTAGGAGTAAGCCACAGGTTCCCAAAATACAAATTTCCTTAATTTGGGCTTCCTTTTCAGGAATAATCCCCACTCCAAATTCTCATTAATTTGGGAATCCTCCTAAAGAGTATGCCCCAAGTCCCCTAAACAGGGAATCCTCTTTAAGAGTAAGCCCTAGTCATAATTTTCCAAATCTGGGCTTCCTTTTCAGAAGTAATCCCTAGTCTCAAATATGGGCTTCCGTTTCAGGAGTAAGCCCCAACCATGGTTCTCTTATCATGGGCTTCCTTTTCAGGAGTAATACCCCAGTCTCAAATATGGGCTTCCTTTTCAGGAGTAAGCCCCAACCATGGTTCTCTTAACCTGGGATTCCTTTTCTCGAGTAAGCCCCTGTCATAATTTCTCTTAACTAGTCTTAATTTACATTTGAATTGGGATTCTTTCTCAGGAGTAAAACCCAATCATAAGTAATCTCCTAATTTGGACATCCTCCTTAGGAATAAACCCCAAGTTAGAGTATTCAAATCTCCATAAAGCACATATACTTTTATGTACCTTGTTCCCAGGTTTCCTCCCAGAAGTAAATCCTAATCTTCATCTATCTGGGCAGTGATACATACATAAGCCCTACTCATTTCTTATAATTGCATCTTTCATGGAACAATTGTCTGGTTTTACCAATACCTCTTGTTTCTCACACCGAGTATGACTCACGTGAGCTTAGTGTGTAAAAGTAATTTTTACATCTTTATTTGAGCCATCAATTATTCATAAACCTCATACGTCTTTACTCGAACTACGTGGGTTCTGATTCCATTTACAAAACAAAGGATACGTAGGTATCCCATCTGCGGGTACGATCCCAACTCTGAAATAATCCATGTCCTTCTGAATGACAATAAATTTCAAGTGCCCCCATTGAGTCACTTTAAAACAAGTATGGTCATCATAATGAACAATAGACTATTATCTATTGAAGGATACCATTGACTAAGAATCTATAAAAAATACAGATGATTCTCTATCGATGAAGAACCTCGAATACATATAAAAGATCCTCTAAAATTCATACATATCAAATAATTTACTGTCATATCTAAAGGAAATATCTTTTTATACTTGGTTATTTAATAAGGATTCACGAACATAACATTAATTTATAAAGAGAGTCTCGACGTAAAAAATAATTCCCCTAAAAAAGGTGTGATGAGTCTGAACTCCCATCCTCTCAACCAATGCAAATTCTTAAGCCTCATTTGTCCAAAACTAATGAGCACCTACCTTTGGAAAGTATGTCCAATTGGATATAGAATCATTGGATGTTTCCGGTTCTACGAACAAACCTGTTAGAAACCGATTGGAATGTTTGAACCTTAAATCAACAAGGTCATCCCCAATTCCAGAGGAAACAAAAAATGGTGAACCCGACGTGAATCCTTAAATGAGTTAAAATGGTTTTTTTTCTTATTTCTTAGGCCCCTATTTAAAACTCAATGAGAGGGCCAACAATGAGATCAATAACATATGTTCTCATCCAAAAGATATTGCAGCCGAACTTATCTTGATTATGTTTGTTATATTAAACATACACTATTTTCTATGATCTTCTGCATTACAAGAATGGATTCTCTTAAGTTAACATCTGTGAATACTTCTACTGTGAATACTTCTGCTATGATTTCCTCTGCTGGTACTCCTACTAGATCATCGTCCGCTCTGAGGATGACATCACCTACTCAGCGTCTTCAACGCTATGTATCAAATGAGCTGGTTAAGGAGTACCATCAACACGGTACCATTCCAACTCTAGAGGCCGCTATACAAGCCCACCAAGTCAATAATTCACCTTTGTTGTCCGGACAACGACGACCAGTGATCAAGAAGGAGGCAGTGCTGATTACTGTCTCCAACTATTTTGGTCTTTATCCCCGAACACAATAACCATTCCCTCCCATATTCTGGGGTGGTGAATGAGCAAGTCCCTCAGGGCCTTAACTCAAAGAGACATGAGTCCTTCCCGAGGGGTCCCACCAACAATAGCCACCAGACTCGTGCGACAGTTCACCCTCAATATGATGAGGGTGTCATCTCCAGGCGTTCGGCTCAGGTTCCTTGAACCCGAGCAGGCAAGACGAACCACCAGAGGTGAAGACCGGTTAATAGTGAGCAGGTTCTCATCTCAACCATTTCTGGAGAAGTCCACCAACCTAACTTGGTGGCAAGCAATGAGCGGACACACACACCCATCTGTTTTAATTCTGCTGTCCAGCAGACTCGTCTGGCAGCAGCACGCCAATCCCGTAAGGCAATTCCAGCAGAGTACTATATAGAGGAACATACAACTATTTATAAGTCATCATCTAGTTAGCAGGCTCCTCTGACTACATATGATGAAGCTCGCCAACCCAATGTGTTGAAAACTGGAAAACATGCACATACACCTGTATAAACTCATCAATCCTTCCAACAACCTCGTCTGTCAGTATTGAAGGAAGATCTTCAACCATGTTCGGAAGAGTGCAATCAGCAGGCACATACACCTGGTAGTATTGATAAATCCTACCAATAGTCTCGTTTGGTAGCACCCTGAGAAGTCAGTCAGAAATATCTGATTAAAAATATGAGGCAGACTCAAATCTCTACCCCAACACTTAAGTACTGTCAGAATTCACAGATAGAAAAAGGAGGACAGAAGCAGGAACACACACCTAATCCAAGAATGGAATGGACGTATATTCCCGTTCCAGTAGCTGATGTCACCAGGCATATTCTATCAATGGTGAATGATCAGAAGCAAATCCCTGCTTATATACTGGATGCCTTCGAGGATATTATAACAGCTTCAGCAACATCACAGGGGAAGAAATGAAAATCTATCTCTACTATTGGAGTGAGACATCAAAAGTTCACTCCAGAACAGACACACACATCTATTCTAGTCCAAGAGGGTTGTGGGTCATACTCCCTCATATCATATGGACAACCAAGTCTGGCACACACACCTGATTTGAGTGGAGACAATCAGCTTAACCTGATCATTTCTCCTGAGCATTCATATACACCTGCCCATAATGACCACTTTCGTCAACAAGTGGCTCTTAAAGTGAGTAATAAGGCATCTAAAAAGAAGACCCACCCATCACAGTCAGGAAATCAAGGGGCAATCTGTAATGAGGCCTTACTCGATGCTGGAGTTCTTGATGCACTCAAACAACTATCTGTTGGAACTCAAGATTCTACTCTCTCAGTTCCCAATAGTGGGAACATTAATTCTGAAGGCCTGCATCAGAAACTTCCTCATGAAGACTTTATTCATGACAATTTGTTCTATCTCAAAGTTTCATCTTCAGATGAGAGCCATAAGAACCCTCTGTGTGGTCAGAACACCAAGGAGAAAAATGTTTCATCTTTTTCTGTAACCCGCTATGGTGGTCCTCCCCATGATGATGAATTTGGCTGCGAAAGTCCTCTCTGAAGTAATAATGCACATTGCCTGGAAAATTTTCCAATGGATAATGTAGTGACGAGAAAGCCCTCTTATCTTAAGGAACATTAAATTGTGAAGCCAGCCATGTATGATGCTTTACCACTATCAGGTGAAACACTTTCTCAATCAGAAGATAGCCTGGGGTGTAGGTCATTCTCCGAACCACCCCTGGGTCGTTCATCTTCTAGTTTAATTAGTGAATTCTCTACCAGTCTTATTGAATCTGATGAAGCAACAAGGAAGCACCAGCTTTGGTCTAATCAGGTAGAAGAATCTTCATTGAATGATAAAGAGGAAGTACTGAATATGAGAAAGCAACTGGAAAAAGGTGAAGTAACAGTTATGTTTTGGCCTTTGGCTGATTCTCAATAGGACATTCCAGAGATGTTGACGGAAGATGGAATTCATGATATTAGTCTTAACATATGGAAAACCCTTTTTTAGTTGAAAAAGAAACTATTATATTATGATTAATATGAAAATCATGTCAAGATAATAGAAGGGTTACAATGCCAAATCGATTTGGCCTCTCTCTCAGTTTCTCGATATCCGAAGGCTGAAAAGAAGCAGAGAGTTCTTCAACGTTCATGCCATGGTGCACCAAGAATATTGCTCCAATTAATTTCCAATGCCCCATTTGGTATTCATATTAGGGGATGGGGTGTTCATGGAGCACTACATTTCACTGTGCTCTCCAGTCAGCAATACCCGCTGAAAATGGTCTCATGCCATGTTATTGCCCATGGCCAGCCACAACCAATTGGCTTTGTTTGTAATCAAATGGTCGCTCAAGTACATGCTTCAACTAGTTCTTATCAAAATCAGGAATACAAAGAAAATGTTTTTTAATTACACCAGCATCAAGAAAATTAGAATATTGAACATGCCTCTCGTTTGGAGAAAGCACATCATCAAGTGACAGAAGTGTCAGAAATAATTCAACGGTCTTTTGAACCCGGTGATAGGAGTGGATGTAGGTTGATGCATCCAGATAATTTCCAGACTAAAGTCTGCAAGATCAGGAGATATTTCAAGAAAGACTCAGATATAGCATGTCAAGAACCACCCCAGATTTCCAGACTGGGGACTCTATTAACCCAACCCTCAGAATCAACAAATAGGATTCAAGGAGTTGAGCAAAGACAGCAGGATCAACCCCAGTCCACAGAAACGGGGACTTTTTTAAACCCTCAATCTCTCCCTCAGAGAAAGTCAGTCTTCTCTCGATTAGGGATGAAGCCTCAAGAGGAATGAATAGCCAAATTATTAGGAGATTCCCTTCAAATTATGGTTCGTCAAGAAGTTCCTGAGGAATCAAATCAGCAAAAGGCAGTGTCTCAACAAGGACATGGAAGAAGACAATATCGCAGAAATGCCGATAAAAGAGATGCAATTCATTATGCATCAATTAATGTCATCAATGTCGTTATTGTTGATCCCCCAGATGAGGCTCACTCAGAGGGATCAGATGAAGAGGTTCTTACTCAAGAGGTTGTACACACAGACACAAATGAAGAAGGTGTGCGTACACGAAATTAAAGGCATACCCAGAATTTAGGTAATCCTTCAAGTAACCCACTTCCCCATCTCCTAAGGGGATATAATAAGGGGAAAGGAAAGAATTAGGTTACATACCCTTCCTCTGTAGATGTCCAATCTCTCTCATTAGATCAAAGATTTGCACAACAAGAGGAAGAAATGAAGGAGTTGGGGAGGTTGAATGCAGAACTACTTTAGGGTAGTCTTCCTCCTAAGCGTGCTGGAGTCAGTCAGCCAATAGAATTTGTTGTGGCTACTAAGATGGATCATGAATATCCTCCTCTACCAGTACACCCTCACAGGTCTAATCCTACAGGTCATGTGCAGCAAAAATTGGCGATGCTACCATCAGTTGTTGTACCAGCCACCACATCATTCCAAGCTCTAGTTATTTCACCGACTCAGGTATAAGCTCAACCGGATTTTCTAAAAATTTAATAACTACTATTGAGTCATTAATAGCTTGATTGGAAGATATGGAGGGAAAATGTTCTAAAATTCAACCAGAAAAGAGAGCTTACCCTGAATGGGTTAATGCAATTCCTCCCTCATCAAATTTTGCAAGTACCACATTCCCAATCTTTAATGGTTCAGGAGACCCATAGAAATACAGAAAAAATTTGTTCTCGTAGAAATCCTATGATGGGAACCCCTCAGCAACAAGAAGCAGTTAAGCTCAGGTGTTTTGTACAATCATTACAAGGGCCTGCCTTTGTCTGGTACACAAGCTTTAAATCCCGGTCAATTACTGGAGGAGAGGATCTCCGTCAACGATTCCTTCTTCAATTCAGCTCAACTTTTCCAAAGACAATAGTTTTTGATCTTAGAAACTGTATGCAAAGGGAGAATGAAAGGGTTTCAAATTTAATTTCTCGTTTGAAGAGATTAACATATTCTCTGAGCTTAGCGCTCCCTCAAGAGGAATTGTTGCCAATCTATGTGGAAAATTTGCGTGATGAATTGTGCATGCCATTAATCCATGTGAAATACACAGGAGGGTTTTCATACTTACTTCAATCACTCAAAAGATTGAAGGATCTATTCTGAAGACTAAGGATAAAGCTCATGTAATTCTAGCAGCTCCAGGAAGGATAATGGGTAAAGCAGAAACTACAACAGTTATGCTTAAACAAGCCCCTGTACCTGCTTCTACTTCAAGGCCTTCATCTTCTTGAAGTTCTCCATCTCCTGAGCATCAACAAGAGATTCCTTTTCATCAAGACGATCAAAGAGATCAAAGATAGAAACAATTAGAGGATCAGAAGAGAAAATTATACTCTTTCCGAAATGAACAAGTTCTGGGTTACTTCATTTCGGATCTGGAAAATAATTTGGTTCAATATCCAAGTCCCAGAGGCCAAATAAGGAAGGAGATGATGACCGTCCAAATTATTGCCCATTTCATCAGATGTTGGGGCCTCCCATTCAGGAGTGTTTTATCTTCAAGGACCTCCTGCAGAAAATGGTCGACTTGGGACAAGTCAAACTGAAAGTTTCTTCAGCTAAAGTAGCATGTGTTACTGCTACAGATCCAGAGGAAGAAGGCGAGTGGCAAGAAGTCAAGAATAGAAATCCGCAAAAATATGATGATTGTATGGTCAGAAAAATAATCAACTGAACTCATTTCATTTTTTGAATGCAATTGAAGAAACCAATTGTGTCTTCTAATATGAATTCCACAACAAAACCCTCTTCATTAGAGGGAAAACCCTCAAAAGGGAGGCATAATTCCAAGAAAGAGGAAAAATCAGAAGAAAATGAAATCGTGTCAAACCCTAAGTTGTCATTGACTCTGGAAGATTTTATGCCATCTACTTCGAAGCCATGGGCACTGCCCCGCCAAACGGCACAGCCTAAATTGGCTAATCAGGTAGAGTCTTTATCGGATGAAGAGTTTATTTTTGGTTCTGTTAATATGATTCATTTAATAGATCCAAATGCCAGTCACAGTTTCAATTTTGATGAGCCTGAATTCCCTGTATCAAACAGAGGAATAAGAGGGAATTCCAGAGGTTTGGGATACAGAGAAAGACATGGATCTTTCAGAGGCCACTATTCCAATTCTACCCCTGCTAGAACTGTGTATGTAGCAGAAACTCGTGGAAGAGCCCTTTAACGAGATCAACAAGAACAAGCAAGTTCTTTTACACAGGGTAGATTCAGTCCTGGAAACGTTATTCTAGAAGATCGGTTGAATGTTACACCTTATTCCTCTCAGTATGTAAATAGACCTAATCAGTCTATTCTTCCAAAAGTATGATGTATTGAAACACTTGGCCCAAGTACCGGCCAATTTATCAATTCTGGATGCCTTGAATTTATCAAAGGACCTTCGGGAGGCACTCATCGAGGCTTTGTCAAGTCCTCAAAAGTTTGAAACTAAAATTACTGTGGCTGAAGCCTGCCATGTTGAGAATAATCCTGCAGAATTCCATGTAGTGATATCTTTCACAGATGAAGATGAAGATGATGTCGTACATGGACATATCTGACCTTTATACTTATCTGGAAAGGTCAATGGTGTAGATTTCTGAAGAGTCTTCATTGATAATGGTTCATGAGTCAACCTCATCCCAATACATACACTTTGTCGATTGGGCCTCACAGAATCTGATTTATCTCCTTCTACTTTGATTTTACAAGGATATGATAAAAATGAACAAGAACCATTGGGTGTTATTACACTCAGAACTCAGTTTGGATATCTTGTATCCAATTCAGATTTCATGGTTGTTGATCAAGATTCAGCCTTCAACATCATGCTTGGTAGTCCCTGGCTACATCGGCATGTGTCTATCCCTTCATCATACAATCATTGTCTCAAATATTGTTTCTATGGTCAAATTGGGACATTTTATGCTAATATGTCCCCATTCAAGACATGTGAATCTCAATACATTGAGGCAGAATTCTATCACATGAAGAGAAAGGAGAAATCCACAACAAGGGAGATTACCAAACTTAATGCTCCATATGGTTTGGAAAAGAATCCAGTAAACCCATTTACACATGTGAGTACAGATTATGTATTGCCTATCAGTCAAATTGACAGGATAGACCCAAATCAAAATACTCTTATAGAAACCTCCATAATGTCAATTACGGTAATCAAGCCAGACAGCATGGGAGAAATTGGCGATTCACCAAGCAATGATGAAGGCTCAAATGGCGATGTCTTTATTTCATCTACTGAAATCCAGGAAGTCTATACTTCACCAATCAGGCTAGAAGAAGTTATAGCAATGTCAGAGGTGAACGATGATGTCGATTCTCAATCCATTATCTCCACTATGTTACTCGAGGAAGACCCTTCATCATCAATCGGGTCACAAATGGAAGCTTCTTCTTCAAGATGTTAAAATTTTAACATCTCTTCTGATCATGAAAATTACACTTCATCATCTACTATGAAAGTATAAACAGAAGAAATAACACATGTTGAAGAAGAAGAGGAAGATCATTGGGATTCTCCTCCATCATTTGAAGTGGGTATCTCTACCACTGTGGATGAACTCAGATAAATAAATCTAGGTACAAATAATGATTCGTGCCCCACATTAATTAGTGTAGCCATGACTCTTGAAGAGAAAGAGATGTATATTTAGTTTTTAAAGAAAAATTGAGATATATTTTCTTATAATTATACAGAGATACCAGGGCTTGATCCTGATGTTTCCACTTATTTCTTGGGTTTTCCAGAAGAACATTGAGGATTCAAACAAGCCGCTAGAAGAACACACCCAACCTATGCATCCAAAATTGAGGATGAAGTGGATAAGATTATCAATGCTAACTTGATCAGAGAAGTTCAATATTGAAAATGGTTGGCTAATATTTTCCCAGTGAAAAAAAGAATGGGAAAATTAGAGTTTGCATTGATTTCAGAGATCTTAATCAGCATTTTCCAAAAAATGATTTTCCAGTACTGATTACAGAACTCATAATTGATGAAACGACTTTCTATGAAGCAATTTCCTTCATGGATGGATATTCTGGATATAATCAAATCCGAATGGCTCTATAAGACGAGGAATCTAAAGCTTTCAGAGCCCCTCAGGGAGTGTTTTTCTATTGGGTAATGCCCTTTGGCCTGAAGAATGCAGGCACAACATATCAGCGTGAAAAGCATCGTATTTTCAAACCCTTTTTAGGGAAATTTGTTGAATGTTATGTGGAAGATTTGGTGGTTAAATCCAAACAACTTTCTAATCACTTGGCTGATTTGGAAATCATATTCCAGAAACTTCGGCAACATAATTTGAAGATGAACCCCTTAAAATGTGATTTTGGGGTAACCTTAGGAAAATTTATCAGCTTTGTTGTATGCCATCATGGTATCGAGGTCGATCCTGAGAAGACAAAGTCATTCCTTGGTATGTCACCTCCTTGAAATTTAAAGTAATTAAGAGGACTTTAAGGACACTTGGACTATATTAGGCTTTTCATCACCAATTTAGCAGGAAAAATTTTACCCGTCACCAAATTGATGAAGAAAGGAGTCACTTACCAGTGGACTGAATAATGTCAAGAAGCATTCGATATAATCAAGAAATATCTCTTGAGTCCACCGGTATTAATGCCACCTATTGAAGGAAGACCACTTATCCTCTATGTGACAGCTTTAGAGAGATTATTGGGTGCCTTTCTTGCTCAGAAGATTGATGCTGGGAATGAAAACAGTCTCAACTATCTCTGTTAGACTATGCATGAAGTATAAACCCAATATTCATGTATTGAGAAGTGATGCCTTGCATTAATCTTTGTAGTTAAAAAGTTGATACACTACCTGCAACATCACGAGGTTTAATTGTTATCTCGCAATAACCCACACAAAATCATCCTTCGTTGTACAATGCTTACATGACGTCTAGAAAGGTGGGCAGTTATTTTCCAGAAATTTGATATTCAATATGTGTCTCAAAAGGAAATAAAGGCCCAAGATCTAGATGATTTCCCTGCTGAATACCCTTCAGTGGAAGATACATCTCCAAATATTGAACTTTCGGATGAGGAAGTCTTCTTTATTCAAGTTAGTCTTCAATCATGGGAAATGTACTTTGATGGTGCTTCCAGAAGTCCAACAGGAAGGAAAACGGAAAATCCTAAATTCAAAAAAGTTGGCTTAGGAATTGTTCTCATTTCTCTCGAAAAGGTCGTGTTACCCTATTCCTTTTCACTGTTGGGAGGCGTTACAAATAATGAAGCATAATACCAAGATCTCATTGCAGGATTGGAGTTGGCGCTTCAAGCACAAGTGAATCACTTAAAGGTGAAAGTTGATTCAGACCTGGTAATCAAACAAGTCAATAGGGATTATGAAATCAGAAAAGAAGAACTAATCCCTTTGTATGGTTACGTCAAAGAGTTAATGGAGGAATTTCCTACGGAACTGACATTTTCTTATGTCCCGAGATCACAAAATGCCTAAGATGATTCACTAGATAATATAGCTACAACTCTAGAAGATCCAAATCAGGATGAGACAACCACCGGTATTGCCCACCGTCATACAATTTCACCTTATATTCAAACCAGAATAGAGGAAATCAATGAAATTAATACCATTCCTAAACCATATGGTCATACTATAGGATGGATGATACCTATCAGGGAATACCTTCAAAATGGAAAACTTCCACCCGATAGAGCTGGGAAACAACAAATCTTGCGACGTGTGGTCAATTTCACTCTTTATGATATCCCAAATCACCTAGAGAAAATTCTCTACAAAAAAGGTTTTGATGGAGTTCTCTTCAGATGCATTGATGGTGAAGAGACAATGGCTGTCATGAAAGAAGTGCATGCAAGAGTCTGCGGGGCCCATCAGTCCGGACATAGACTATCTGATAATGTTCGAAGGCTTGGATACTTTTGGCCTTCAATGATACAAGATTATGTTTATTTCACAAATAAGTGTCATCCATGACATGTACATGCTAACTTCATTCATCAGCCCCTAGAGTTTCTTCATACAACAAAATACTCATGGCCATTTGCCACATGGGGAATGGATGTAGTAGGACATTATCCTTTGGCTACATTCAAGCAGTTTAAGTACATTCTTACTACTACTGACTTATTTTCTAAATGGGCAGAGGCAATACCTCTCAATGAAGTCAGTTCTAAATACATTGTTAGCTTCATCAGTTCTAACATCATTACCATATTTGGTGTCCATCCTACCATATTGATGTACAATGGCACCAAATTCTGTTCATCTTAGGTGAGGATGTTGTATCAAGAATACAACATTAAATCCAATCATTCATCTCGGTATCATGCAGAGGCCAATGACCAGATAGAATCTTTCAACAAGACTCTTTCAAACATACTGCAAAAGATGGTGTATAAAGATAAGAAATCATGGCCTGATAAACACTTTCATGCTTTATGGGCTTATCAGACCACCACCCACACTGCAACGTATTCAACTCCATATTCATTGGTATATAGAACGGAAGCAGTCTTGCTAATTGAGGTTCAACTACCCTTGCTCAGAGTATCCATTTCTGATCAGTCATCTACAGATGAACAATCTCAAAAGAGATTGGATGAATTGGAATGGTTAGATGAGAAAAGATTGTGCACCTTGGACCACTTAGAAGTCTATCAGAATCGAATAGAACGAGCATTCAACAAAAATTTTCGTATTCGTTCATTCATTCAAGGAGAATTGGTATTAGTTATCAGAACTCCAATGATACCAGGAAAGAAACCTCCCAAGCATGAGCCAAAATGGGAAGGACCTTATTCAATACATAAGGTCTACTGCAATGGAGCTTATTCTTTATTCTCAATGGATGGTGAACTCATTAAAACTCCAACCAATGCTATATTTCTGAAGAAGTATTTTGTATAAACACAAAATACACTAAGGGTCCATGCATACGACCTTAAACTATTGGCATTTTTCTTGTCCAGTGAGACGTTAAATTGCATAATCTCTGGTCCATGCATATGACCTTAAAATATTCGCACCATCATCCAACATGACGTTAAACTGTGAAAAAGTCCCTAATACGTCCAAAAAGACATTAAACTATGTCTCTTTTATCCTTACTGCATGACATTAAAGTGCATAGTCCCCCTTTAGTCCAACATGACATTAAACTGTATTGTCCCTATCATCCTAACTACATGACGCTAAACTATATATAATTACCTTAATACGCCCTACATGATGTTAAACTATATTTTGTCCCTGTTTCATGAAAATAAATTGTGCAACACCTGTAGTCCTCAATGCAAGACTATAAACTGCATAGTCCCTTCATATGTCCTACATGACATTAAACTGTGCATCATTAGGGTTGTTTCTACCTCTTGTTTCTCAAACCGAGTATGGCTCATGTGATCTTAGGGAAAACATCAACCATGACACCCTCTTTGGGCCGCTAACCTTGTGTAAGTCCCGTCATCATTTTTTTAAGTTGTTGTCTTCAAGAACAACTTGATCACTAATTCATTATTTAATTGAACTACGCAGACTTTGATCCTCTCCTACTAGGTTGGGTACGTAGGCAACCTCTTGAGGTTCAAGCCCAAAACCTATCTCTTCACATTGGTTCACCTTTGTCCTTTCTACATGGCGTTAAACTATATATCAATTTTGTCTTATATGACAACAAACTACAACATTCTTCGATACCCTCACCGAATAGAGAATCATTATTTACATTGATCTCTGATCATGTTATATTTCAAAGACTACGTGCATACATGGAAATACCCGATCCTTTTATCTTGGTTCAAACCATCATTGCAATAAAGAACACTTTTCACCCTTCAAATGTACGAACCAAATCTGTATAAAGGGTATTTCAAGAACTACGTGCGGATTGATTCTTATCCTTATGGGATACGTAGGAATGTTCGAGCATCCCTCAAATCTAGCCACAAGTCTTTGATCCTAACCCCAAATTCAACTTTCAGTCCTCTTGCTGAAAAGTCCCCATGAAAACACACACTGTGTATTCATTATTATGGTCCGAGCTCTATGACCCTAAACTATGATTTCCCATATTTTCATCCCACATGATGTTAAACTATATTTCAAGAACTACGTATGGATTGATTCCCATCCTTATGGGATACGTAGTGAAGTCCAACATTTCAATTTAGGACCCAGCCACAACATGATTATGGTTAGAATTGGTCTGTGTATCTCTACATGCATTGAATAAATGCCCATTTTTATGTGTCATGCTCCTAACCATGAATACTTCCAGATATCCATAACACTTTTCTTGACTTCTAGTAAAAAAATGTCCAATTTCTGAGAATTCTTTTTCCCAACCATGCAGCACGTGCCCTTAGGCGGCCTTGCATAAACAGTCTACATGACAGACGTGTCAGCCAAATGTTGCAATTATTTAAATATGCAGCCAATTCCCTTAGGTGGCCCTGTATAATTCCACCCCCTAATGGGTTTGTCAAATAGTGGTAACTTCATTCTTGGGAAGAAAATCTATTTTTTACTTATTTTTCTTAATGAAAATATGTAGGGATCCGAAAAAATGGCCATCCTTAACATATCTGTCCCATACTCTTTTTCATGATCTGTAGTATTCAAGTCTATGGTAAATATTTTACTTCCCTACGTTTGGGTCAGACCTTCGTAGGAGTGACATTCATCCAGTTCTTAGGAAAATATGTTTGGAAATATCTTTTCCATATTCAAGTACATCTCTCCATATAGAAAACTCTATGTTTTCGAAAATTTGAATCCCCATAAACATCCACTGGCTTTTTAGCAGTAGAAATGTAAATTTCTGAGAGTTATTTTTCCTGACTATGCAACACCTGCCCTTAGGAGGCCTTGCATAATTAGTCTACTTAACGGACCTGTCAACCAAAAGATGCTATTATTTGACTATGCTGCCAAGGCCCTTAGGTGGCCCTGCATAATTCAACCCCCTAATGGGTTTGTTAAATAGTGGTAACTTAATTCATGGCAACTACTTCTTCTAAATTCCTTTTAGACATTTTTCATATCATTCCTTGGATTCAAAATTTCTTAAGTCATCGATTACATATTTTCCCTCATACTTGAACATGGTAGTATGTTTTCAGATAAATTATCAAGGAATTAAGTCAATTAACATCCCTTTGGTCAAGGATATTTCGGCCATAAACATTATCCTTTTTTATGTCCAACATGCATGACTTTAAACTTCTCACAAAAGACAAGGGAACTCTGAACAGAAGTCATGTTACAGCTCACTAAACATACATTTTTCATGATTTAGGTAATATTGAACAATGAAAAGATTCAAAGTTGGTAGGGTTATTTATAATAATCCTAGCAAAAAAATAAAACTATGCTTACTAGGCCCATTGGATTAGGTAAAATTTAAAGAAGATATCAAAGAATACAAGAACAAATGATAGAAGATGAAATTATTATTCATTGATGCACAAGAGTTAGAAGGACATCCACAGACTGGATTCTCTTCTCTTTTACAGGAATTACAAAAGGCTGTCAACAAATGTGTTCACTTGATGTAAAACATCCCATGCTTCATCAGCAGCCACTTGAAGCTCATTCACTCGACCAACTGCACTCTTTTCAACCTGATGGAGTGATTTCATGGCATCCGTGATGGCTTTCATCCCACTTTTTTGAGCTCCCTAGAATGAATTATTGATTTGGTCAAGTTCCCCAGTAACAACATCTAACTGTTGTTGAAGGTGCATCTGCTAGATTACTTTATCTTTGATCTTATGCTTCAACTCCTTCATCATGGTGGCATAGTAAGCCTCATCTCGGGATACCGCAACCTCAAATTCAGTGATATTGGCTTACAGCTTCACCCTGGTCAGATCTTCATGACACTTTTTCTCATTCTCCCTTCTTATGATGACTTCTTTTACCGTGGCATGGATCTTTTTATATCCAATACCACCAAGTCCCAACATGACACATAGGTATGAAAGTCCTAAGATCTTCGATGAAAGCTCTTCAAGAGGCACTTCAGATATGATTTTCAATATATTTTTTCATGCCTTGCGTATTGAAAATTGGAGTGCCTTTTTTACTTCGGAATCCGACTCAACATCACTGTCACAAGGGGGAATATAATCTCAGGTTAATGCACTTAGGGAAGTGCCCTGTTCTACTCCTTCCCCCCTGACCTGTGTTTCTTCACTCTCTATTCCCGTTGGGATGGAGGCTGAGGCTTCACCTCCATATCTAACCACTGAAATTGATTGCCCTGCATAATCAATTGAAATCATTGGTTAGTGTTTAAAGGATAAAAAAAGATAATTGGATGTCTTGCAAATTAATTACAGTCGCAAATATTGTTATCCCTTACCCAACGGTAGATCGGTTACTTGATAAGGCTCCTCCCCATCTTTCCTACTCTCAACAAGATTTTCAGGGTGAGTTTGAGGAAGCTCTACGGTATTTAGCTCCACTTGCGCTAATGTCTCTGTAATAGTAGGGTTTTTTATACCCCCTTCAGGCATTGCTAGTGCATAAGAATGCTCAGATAGAGCTTCATATTTGAACCAATCATTATTAGACATGTAATAAGATGTTTTTTTAATAGGGCGAAGGATAACACTCACGTCCATAATCTTCTAAATTACATGGTAAGTTAACATGATCTAAAAAATATTCAAAAGATGCGCCAAGTACAATCATTTCATCCAATGTAATATCAGAATCCTGGTTAATCTCACCAGTGAGAGTATTTGGTTTGTCTTCTTGGTGACCTTCATCCTGCGATCTCTTACCCTGAATGGAATCTTAATATAAAATAGCGGCGTCAGTTTTAATGGCCACCAAAATCTCAGGTACAGGGGTTGAACCTAAAGTATTACAGAATGGAAGTCAGTTGATGTTTCATTCAACATTTTGTGGAGCATTGTTAACTTACCAGAAGTAGGTTCTTCTCTTATTGCAACAACAACAGTAGGGATACTGGGAACAGACGCTGTCTCTTCTCCAGAAGTAGCCAAGTCAGCCTGAACTTGTGATTGTTCACTAGTACCCTCCGTGGTCCTCAAAGGAAGGTCAATACTCTCCCTCAAAGGGGATATTGAAGAAGCCACTTCAATCAAAAAAATTATGAGTAACCTTTTCATGGGTTAAGACTCATGATTATCCGAAGGATTTACCACTACCGATGAAGTGTTTAGCTGTAGACTTCCTCCTTCGATGCCTTTGCTTCTTTTGTTTTTTGGGATTGTGGTTAGTCTCTTTTATAGGTAATTGAATTGGATAATGGAAAGCCATAACAAACTCCTCATCCATGGCTTGCTTTCCTGGAGATATCTTGCCTGACTCACGAGAAGATTCAGCAGCAGCCCTGATGGCAGTACCACCAGGGCTATAGTTTGGTGAAGGAACCTCAGTAGTTCCTTTCTTTTCATGCTGTAGGATAAATAAAACAATTTCCTTGAGTAACAAAGATTTAACTCGAATCAAGTTAGAAAGAAAATAAGGAAAGAGACTTACATCTTTAGGAGAAATGTAGTGGTGCCACTCCTCATCTCTGGAACCACCAGTCCCCTCAGTGGCGCCATGATTTATCATTTCCTTCACCAGCTTGGTGACAAGAATGGAATCATCAGTGTAATATATGAGAATTTCCAACTCTTTGATGTAAGCCCTCACTTCATCGGGGTTATCCTTGTAACGGATATCTGTAGAATCCAGAAGTTTCCCTATTCCAAGGATGTGTAGCCCATCACACAAATCCAGTCAGGCAGTTTCAGCATCGCAGTATAAACTCTGCTATGTCTGGACAACATCTGGTCATAGATATTCAGTATGCATACCAGAAGGCTACGAGGAAGGTCCTACAATCTTCGAATTCAAATTCTTCCTAGATCCTGCAACTACATATAGAGAATAAGAAAATTAGACTTATTTCTCTATAAAGTAATGGTGGTCAGATTTACACAATGAAGTAACTCACTAGGAGATGATGGAGTGGGCCTTTTGATTATGACTGGAGGATTAAATCGGGCACGAGGCAGCTTTTCCGCTTGTTGTGCCTCATCATCCCCATCTTGGGAATCTGGTGAGTTAGTCATAGATGAGGAATATGGCGAATCAGCTTGAGGTGGAGAAATGTCACCTTCCCGAGGAATGGTTTCTTTCTCTAGAGTTCTCTTCCATTTCCCCACCTAATAAACTGGATAATTCATCACCCCTCTAGGGTATGATGCTATCTAGTTCTCAGCATACCATGAGGTTAAGTTATTTTCCACTTTATCAACTGGTAGATCAAACACTTCCCTAGTCTTCTCCCTAGATTTCAGCAACCATAGTTTCCTAGAAACCATCAGATGTTGCTCTATCCTGACATGCACAGGGGGAGATACATCAGTCTGCTACAAACAATTGAATTGGTGTGCAAATATATATGAAGCCTAGGCCTCGCATAAAATCTCTCTGTCAATCCTGGTGACCAGCACACCATCTCTGCTGGCCATCATGTATGCCCTTAATTTTAGACTATCTATTCCATCATCAACAAACCACCCAGTCGGTGGATTTATATAAGGAAAGAAATTAAATTCCTTATACATGCTCAGCCTCACCTTCATGCCATAAGAATTGGGAGCTAGTGGAGTAATTCCAGAGAATGCCTGCACTGATGGCTTGAATGAACTTCTGGGAATCTGTACTCAATTCTATACATTATACATCATAATGTGAGTAGTGATCCATCCCCATAAGACTTGAAATGGTCCCACTATTCTTAAAGAAGTCTTACCCATGAAGACATGGAGGAAAATCTTGTGAATCTTTGCTAAATGGGGGTATCCAACCCATCCATATTCCCCTCAGCCAACTTGGCCCCAATGACGAAGATCCCTGGTCTGACGCCTCCCTTCAAGTTCCTAACTGGAAAAAGATAAACACTGAGCCACAAGGCCAAGAATCTCACCAAATGAGTCTTCTTTGGGATTCTCTGATTTACTTCATATCCCTACTTATCAAATTCTTCTATTTCCAAGGTCATCCAGAATGTTCCTAGATCACCCCTCTTCCATGATTTAGGGCTGGTGGTAGGACGAGTGGGGCCCTTCTCCTTGGGCCCCTTCCCCTTCGATCCCTTCTCCATGGATCCCTTATCCTTTGGCTTCTTCTCCTGCTTCTTGGTAAGGAACATATTCATCCACTCATCTGGATGAATGTCCTTTCTATAATGAGTTAAGGATGTCCTTGAACTCTTGAGCTTATGGAAGGTTTTCAATAATTCCCGATCCAAATCTGTGGTTTTCTCTGAATCATTCTATGTCACCTTGGGAGGTATGAATTCACCATATATATCACCCCAAATTGGAGCCCCTGAGATCTTGTGGACATCCCACAGACTGATTCCTACTTCTCCATGAGTCAGATGGAATGAATTGGTTTATGGTCTCCAATGGCTGAGTATCTCTGACACAAAATTATAATGCCTGTAAACATATGTTTGCCCAGCCTAGACGACTTCATATATAACAACTTCATTTAAATCCTTAAAAAACTCTACACAGGTTTGTCGTACCTAGTATACCCACATCCATTTATCTTCACACCTCCTCCCGGACGAAAGTCCCAACTCTTCTTCCAGCCTTCGGATTGATCCATTTGAGAATTTCATAAGATTGATGGATAACAATGTGGTTGCAGCTCGGGCTTGTGAGATTTCAGATCTGGTGTACAAGGGCTATGATGCATCATATGATCATTCTCCACTATTCTAGCATTTTTAAATGCTCCTCCACATGAGATATTTTCTGAAGAAAATTTGGTGTAATTCTGAAACCAAGAAATTGGGAGATAGTTCTTTGCCTCTGGAATGGTAACATCTTGTAGATGACCGTATCCATACAAAGGCAGATAGATGCATTGTGGGAAATCAAGATGATACTTCTTGAGGCACTTGGAAAAATCTGGGAGAGTGTTGTCACAGACGGTATAGTAATCATGGCCAATGATTGTCATCATATCATTAATTCCCTTGCTAGCCAGTTCATCGTTCGTTCTGAATCTCTTGGGATCCATTTAATCTGCACAAAAGTTGAATAAATTAACTCTTAAATGGGTTGAATTTTTATAAAATTTGTTATGAAATTTGAGAAAATAGAAAAGGCATTAAGGCACGCAAGTGTAATTTTGGAGCGCAAGTATGGATGTGTCACACAAGTATGGATTTGTCGTGAAAGAATGGATGTACTAAGCATGTTTTTGGTGTGCAAGTATCACCACACAAGTCCAAATACCTTCATAGCAGCGCAATAGAGAAGAAATAGAGGAAAACGGAGAAACTTGCACGGCAAAGGGAACTTGCGCGTTGAGAGCTTTAAATTCTGAAATTTGGTGCTTTGCGTGAGGAATGGCCGCATATATATAGGCCAGGCCTCAACCTTGTGTGCCTAAAGCCAGCACGCACAACCAGCTATGTTGAAGCCTGTGCGACTTGCACTTGCACGACACCATCTGCACGCTCAACACTTGTTCTCCAAAGTTTCCTTGGTTTTCTTCTTTCCTCAGAGTTACATCTTCATTTCTTTCAGATCCAACTCTGAGGGGGGAATTTTGTTGATGCTCCATTCTGTCACATATTCTAACGAATTGAAAAGGGGAAATACCTTGAACCCAAAGTGATTCATTCTTTTGAAGAAACATAAAAAATTGACAACGGCATGAACAAAGGTTCAAATGCACTTCAGTCGCACAAGTTCCACCAAGGTCACGCAAGTATACTTGCGCGCCTCCCATTGGTCGCACGGGTGAACTGCGCGCCCTCTTAGAATTTCGCCCAGGGTCTTCTCCAGCCTATAGTTACCCTTGTGGGCCCCCCATTTCAAGAGGAAAATTTCCAGAAACTCATATTTGAGCTCCCAGTGCCCTAGTCTCTTCTCAAAGCTTCCAAACACTTATAAGGTAATTTATTAACTAGAACGGAAGATATAAAGAGGGGGATTAAGGCCTATGTGTTGAAACTCATCAATACTTGCATGCCTATGTGGCCATCCCTTAAGGGAGATGGCCACACTTGCGCATCGCCTTGCTCCTTCAACAGAACTTGTGTGCCACTCTTCTGGAAGCCTCTAGGGATAATACTAAGGGCTTGAGCCAAGGCGCGTCCAAGTATTACCCTAAGGGTTAACTGTCGTGCAAGTACCCATGTGTCATGAAACTATACTTGCACGACCAGGACATGCATGCCCACGCAGGACTTGCATGCCACCTTCTTTTTGGGTGCCCCTCTTGCCTATTTCACCTCTCTTATGCCTATCCACTCATCCTATTCAATATTAAGCCTTCATAACTCTCTCCAAAGTCATTTATGGCATGATTTCCTTATTTTATTTCTTATCTCAAAGGAATTATGTGGAACATATCTTAAAACATAGTGATTCACATATCTTTATGTCACTAATGTCAGATATTTCATTCATTCAACCTCATCCATTAAGATAAGAGAATCCTTAACCTATGCCTCCTTTTCAGGACTAAGCCCCAGTCTTCAAGTTCCCATAATTTTGGGCATCCTCCTTAGGAGTAATCCCCAAGTTCCCAAAATCCAAATTTCCTTAATCTGGGCCTCTTTTTCAGGAATAAGCCCCAGTACAAATTCTCATTAATTTGGGCATCCTACTCAGGAGTAAGCCCTAAGTCCCCTAAACTAGGCATCCTATTTAGTAGTAAGCCCCAGTTATAATTTTCCAAATCTGGGATTCCTTTTCAAGAGAAATCCCCAGTCTCAAATATGGGATTCCTTTTTAGGAGTATGCCCCAACCATGGTTCTCTTAACCTGGGATTCCTTTTCAGGAGTAATCCCCAGTCTCAAATATGGGCTTCCTTTTCATGAGTAAGCCCCAACCATGGTTCTTTTAACCCGGGCTTCCTTTTCAAGAGTAATCCCCAGTCATAATTTCACTTAACCAGACTTAATTTACTTTTTAATTGGGATTTCTTCTCAGGAGTAAAACCCAATAATAAGTCCCCTTCTAATTTGGGCATCCTTTTTAGGAATAATCCCTATGTTAGTGTATTCAAATATCCATAGAGCACATATACCTTTATGGACCTTGTTCCGGGGTCCCTTCCCTGAAGTAAATCATAATATTCATCTATCTGGGCAGTCATACATACATAATCCCTACTCATTTCTTATAATTGCATCGTTCATGGAACAATTGTCTAGTTTTACCAATACATCTTGTATCTCACACCGAGTATGGATCACGTGAGCTTAGAGTGTAAAAGTAATTATGACATCTTTCTTTGAGCCATCAATCATGCATAAACCTCATACTTCTTTACTCAAACTACATGGTTTCTGATTACTTTTCCAAAACAAAGGATATGTAGGTAGCCCATCTACGGGTACGATCCCAACTCTGAAATAATCCATGTCCTTCTGAATGAAAATAAACTACAAGTTCCCCACTGAGTGTCATTAAAACCAGTATGGTCATCATAATGACCAAGAGACTTTTATGTATTGAAGGACACCATTGACTAAGAATCTATGACAAATACAGATTATTCTATATCGATGAAGAACCTTGAATACATATAAAATATTCTCTAAAATTCTTACATATGAAATCATTGATTGTCAGAGCTAAAGGAAATCTCATTTTAGACTTGGTAATTTAATAAGGATTCACGAACATAACATAAATATATAAAGAGAGTCCCATAGTATACAATAATTCTCCTAAAAAGGCGCGATGAGTCCGAACTCCCATCCTCTCGACCAATGCAAATTCTTAATCCTCATTAGTCCACAACAAATGAGTACATACCTTTGGAAAGTAGGTCCAATTGGATATATAATCTTTGGATGTTTCTGGTTCTACGAACAAATCTATTAGAAACCGATTGGAATGTTTGAACCTTAAATAAACAAGGTCATCCCCAATTCCAGAGGAAACAATCCCCATGAACATTTTTCTATTTTCAAGGTTCCCAAGTAGATCATGAATTTTATCGAGAAACTCATGAATTTATTTATTAGGGATTACCAAGGCGAGGGAAAATTCCATTGGTCCTCTTGGAGTAAACAATCCAAACTTGTGGAGAATGGTGGAATCAATGTTTAGAATGTTTGGGAGTCAATGTAATGCCTCCAGGATAAACTAGCATGGGATATTATTGAAGGATTATCCCATTATATTAGGTACATAGTTGTAAAATATGTATTTGGATCAAGGTATAAAACAATGAAATTATCTTCCATTTGGAACTCCCTTCGTGTTCATATTCTGGAACATCAGGCTTAATCACAGGGCATCCTTGTATGGGGTGATATAAACATCTGGGAGTTCTATTGGAGAGGTGGATTCTTGGGGTACCATGGGTTACCAATTCCTGATATTACCTTAAATCATGTTTATGAATTCTCCTCCTTTAACCAGGTGATCCTAAATCCTACTCAGCAAATGTCTTTTGAAAGCATCCTCCTAGACAACTCTGATGACCACTACATCTTCATAGGCTCCTCCTCAAGAAAATTCACTGGTAAGGAATAAAAAAATTATATATTCTCACATCTGGCCAGTGATCCCTAGGTTAATACCATCTGGTGAAAACCCATTCCTCCTAAAATATAATTTCTTGTTTTGCAGAATTTAGCACCAATTCGTTCTGACTAATGATGCAGTCATGGGAAAGAGTGTCCACAGAGCTTCAAAATGTTTATGTTTCTCCCTCTCAAAGGTGGAAACTTTTTCTCACCATTTCATCCAATTTTAATTTGAGGGAGTGATTCAGAGGGATATTGGAATATTTTAAGGTGATTATAGAAGTTTTGACTCCTTCGAGGACTTCACCCAGATCTGGTTTGAGGGAGTGGGAAGCAACAAATCCAACGAGGCTGCCTACTCGGATATCCTTGCAACTGGTTTCTGTTGTCTATGGCTAGCTCACAACGAGGCGCATCACATGGGCCATCCATCGCCAAGCTTGGCGGTGTTGCTAAGAGCTATCTGTCTCTCTTAAAAGCTATCGGTGCTTTTGAAAAATCAAAGTAAGGCCCCCTTTCTTATATGACTTCTTAGAGGAAGAAGTTCTTCTGTCTTTCCCACAAAATAGTAGGCGGGGCACAAGGTGTGATGGAACCCTCCCCCCATGGTATTAAAATTAACATTTATGGAGTGTGAAACCAGGGGGTATGAGAGGGGTAGGTGTGGTCTTTGATTCTTCAAGTTCTTTTTAGTTCTCCTTCAACTCTTTCTATGGTATTTGGGACTCCTTAAAGGTGGAGGCCATGTCCTTTCTCAGTGGACTCAAGATTTTAAAAACACAGAATATTAATCTTTCATTGCTGGAGTTGGATTCCAAAATCATATATAAATCTCTTGTTAGGACCTCTATTTTGACATGGACTATCACTTACCTGATTTTCAAATGCAAGGACCTCTTCTCTGATGGAATCAAAATCACCTATAAATGGCAGGATTGGAATTGTGTGAAAGATTTATTATCTTCTTTGGCTACTATAGACTCTCCTTGAAGACTATCTTCATACATAGGCACTTTCTCCTCAAGAGGAGTTGGTATTGTTCTTTGGTATTATCTCAGTCTTCAATTTTTTAGGCCTACAAGATGTTGTTCTCCCCTTTTAGTAATATCATTTCCCTATTAATAAATGAAATAAGTTGGAGGGTGTTTAAGGGTTTTTTCGACCATTAGGGTTTTTATAAGGGTTTTAATGGACTTTAAGGTCCTTAGGGGTTTTATCTTTCTAGTTTCATTTATGGGTTTTAGGTTTTTTTTGGTTTTAAGGGAGTGTTAGGTATTTTAGGGATGTTATTGGTGGTTTTTATGGGTTTTATGGTTTTTATGGTTTTTGATGTTTTTAAAGTCTTTAGGTTTTGTAGGGTTTTAGGGGGTTTAGGGGTTTTAAGGTTATTTTGGATTATTTTTTGTTCTTGTCCCTTTTTAGTGATTTTTATGATTTTTTGGGTTTTCGGTGTTTTTATGATCTTTTAGAGTATTATGATTTTTAAGGATTTTTATGAGTGTTAAGGTTTTAGGATTTTTTAGGTTTTTTGGGATATTAACATTATTTTTCTTTTTTTTCTTTTTTTTTGGTTTTATGGGGTTTTGGGTTTTTAAGGTTTTTAGTTTTTTAATGTGTTTTAGTGGTTTAGAGTTTTAGGGGGGTTTTTTTGGTTTTTTGGGTTTTGGAGTTTTTTTTGTTATTAGTGGTTCATGGGGATTTTAGGTTTTTTGGGTTTTCTAGGGTTTATGAGGTTTTCTAGGTTTTTATGTTTTTTTAAATATTTTAAAGGATTTTTTACGGATTTTTAATTTTTTGGGGAGGGGGGGGGGTTAGTTTTTAGAGGGTTTAAAGTTTTTCTTAATTTTATTATCTTAATATGTTTTTATGGTTATTAGGGGTTTTAGTATTTTTAAGGCCTTTAGGTTTTTTATGGTTTTTAGTTTTTTTTATGGTTTTTAGGTTTTTTATGGTTTATGTTTTTATTAGGATTTAAGGTTAATTATGGTTTTTAAGGGTTTAATATTTTTTATTGTGTTTTAGTATTTTCTTGGGTTTTTAGGGTTTTTATTATTTCTATAATTTTCACATTTTTAGGTGATTTTGTAAATTTTAAAGTTTTTTCATTTGTTTATTAGTTTTTATGGTTTTTAGGGTTTTAACGAATATATTGGGTTTTTAGGGGTTTTAGTGTTTTTTTGGGGTTTTTAGGGTTTTTATTATCTTTTCTGGATTTTATAGTTTTTATAACTGTTTAGAGGTTTCAATGGTTTTCTGGCCTGTTGGGGTTTCTATTGTATTTAAATTATTTTTTATGGTTTTCTAAGGTCGTTATAGGTTTTTGGATTTTTTTGAGATGTTTTAGTGTTTATAGAAATTTTGTTGGTTTATAACGGATTTTAGGTTCTTTTATGATTTTATAGGATATTTAGGGTCTTTTGGGGGGTTTTAGATGTTTTAAGGGATTTTAATGGTTTTAATATTTTTAAGATCACATATGAATTTTTAGGGTCCTTAGGGTTTTTTTGGGTTTTTCAGTTTTTTGGATTCCTTTTTTTGGATTTTAGATACATTTAGGATTTTCTGGGTAGTTTAAGGTTTTTAATGGTTTCATGTTTTCTAGGGGTTTTATGATTTTTAGGGTCTTTTATGGTTTTAGGGGTTTTTGTATCATTTATAGGGTTTTATAGTTTTTTTTGGTTTTGTGGTTTTTAGGTTTTAGGGTCTTTTAGTGTTTTTATGATTTGTTAAGATTTTATGATTCTTTTGGATTTTTAGGTAATTTTACAGTTTTAGAGGTTTTAGGGATTTTATGTGATTAAAGGTTTTTAATTTTTTTAGAGTTTTATGGGTATTAAGGCTTTTGGGGGTTTAGGGTCCTTTATAGATTTTAGTGTTTTTAGGTTCTTCGTTGTTTTTTGGGATTTTTTAAGGTTTTTATATTATTTATGGTTTTAAGGGGTCTTTAGTTTTTTAGGGTTTTAGGTTTTTTAGGTTTATTAATGTTTTTAAGTGTTTTTATATTTTTTATGTGTTTTAGTGTTTTATAGAGTTTTTAGTGGGGTTAGGGATTTAAGGGTTTTAGGGGTATTAGGTAATTTTTGGTCTTTTATGTGTTTTAGAGTTTTAGTGGTTTTTTTGTGTTTCATGGTTTTATGTTTTTTGTTAATTTATGGAGTTTTAGTGTTTTTAGGATTGTTTTAGTGGTTTTTGAGCTTTTAGGGGTTTTCAGTTTTTAGGGTCTTTTAGTGTTATTTTATGGTCTTTTAGGGTTTTTATTGTCTTTTGAGTTTTAATATTTTTATTATTTCTTGTATTTTTGGATTTTATAGGTTTTTTAGTTTTTGAATAGTTTTAGGAATGTTTTTTAGTTTTTAGGTTTTATATGGGTTTTAAGGTTTTTAAGAGTTTTTTTGTGGGTTTAGTGTTTTCTATGTTTTTTCATTTTTATGGGTTTTAGGGATTTAAAGGTATTTTAGGGGGTTTAAAATATTTTTGTATATTTTTAGTAAATTTATGGTATTTTTAGAGCATTTTGGGTGATTTATTGATTTTAGGAATTATTAGTGTTTTTTGGGGTTTTGGGGTTTTATGTATTTTTATGGGTTTCTTGGGTCTTTTAGGGTTTCTAAGTGAATTATGGTTTTTATGTGGTTTTATTTTTTTTAAGATTTTATTGGGACATTTAGTGTCTTTCTAGGGTTTTATTGGGGGTTTAGACACTTTTTTTTTTGGTTTTATGGTCTTTTTTGGGGTTTCAATGACTTTTTATGGTTTGTAGTATTTTTTATTGACTTCAATATATATTTATTTTTATTTTTATTTTTTTAGTGTGTTTTTTGTTTTATTTTGGGATTTAATGTTTTTTGGGTTTTACAGGTTTTCTAGGGTTTGATAAGTATATTTATAGGTTTTGGGGGGGTTTTAGGAATTTTTAGTGTTTTTAGAGTTTTAATCATTTTTAGGGAGTTTTTAGGATCTTTTTGGGTTTTTAGGTTTTTTTAGGTTTTAGTGTTTTAATGAATCTTATGGTACTTTTGGTTGTTTAGTATCATTTTGGGTATTTTTAGGGTTTTATATGGGTTTTAAAGAATTTTAGGTTATTTTATTGGTTTTAAGGTTCTTAGGGTCTTTTCAGTTTTTATGTTCTTTTAGGTGTTTTAGAGGATTTTGGTGTTTAGAATATACTGTATATTGTTTTGGGTGTAGGTTTTAGGATTTAAGGTATAGATTTTAGGATTATGGTGCAGGATTTAAGGTTTTGTGTGAAAGGAATATAGTTTAGTGTGTAAGGTTTAAGATTTAAGGTGTAGAGTATAGGGTTCATGGTGAAGGGTACTGAGTTTAGGGTGTAGGGAATCACGTTTTTGGAAAATGGTTTATGGTTTATGGTTTTGGATATATGGTTTATGATTTAGTTTATAGGGTATATATTTTATGGGGGTTTAGGGGATTTATTGTTTTTAAGGGTTTTTATAGTTTTGTTAGTTTTTCTGGTTTTTAGGGTTTCCATAGGGTATTGGTGGTTTTCGGTTTTTAGGTGTTTTATGGGGTTTTTTATTTTTTGGTGTTTTAGAGTTTTTAGGGGATTTAGGGGTTATTTTGTGTTTTAGGGATTTAGGGATTTTAGGTGTTTTGTGGTTTATTATGTTTTTATGGACATTAGTGATTTTTAGGTTTCTTAGTTTTTCTAATGTTTTGATGTATTTTTATGGTTTTGATATAATTTTTTGGGTTTTTAGTGTTTTTTATTTGATTTTATAGAGTTTAGAGGTTTTTAGTGTTTTTTAGGATTTTCTAATTGTTTAGGGTTTTTTTGGGTTATTTAGGGGGTTTTAGTTTTTTAGTGTTTTTATTATATTTAGGGGGTTTAATTATCTTTTTATGGGTGTTTGGGTAATTTTATGGTCTTTTAAGTTCTTTTAGGGGTTTTTACTATTTTTGGGGTTTGGGGGATTTTTGAGTTTTTTAGGGTTTTTATGGTTTTTAAGGGTTTTTTGGTTTAAAGGGTATTTAGGGTTCTATTGTGGATAATTAGGGTTATTTTGGGTTCTTTTATGGTTTTGGGGGGGTTTTAGGGTTCTTTTAGGGTTTTTATGTTCTTTTAGGGTTTTGATATTTTTAGGGGTTTGGGGGTTTTTATGGGTTATAGGGTTTCATAGTGTTTTTAGGGGTTTTATGGGTTTTATATTTTTTTATTATTCTAGGATTTTTATGGACTTTTTGGGTTTTATTAGGTTTATAAAGGTTTAGAGTTATTTATAGTTTTTAGGGTTTGATAGGGTTTCGTAGGGGTTTTAAGGTTTCTTTGGAATTTTAGGGGTTTTATGTTTTCCCGGGGGGTAGGTTTTTAAGGTTTTTAGGGGGGATTATGTTTTTTGTTATTTTACGATTTTGGGGGTTTTATGGTTGTTAGCATTTTTATATGTTTGTATTTGTTTTTGAGTTTTTTGGGTTTTTAGGTTTTTTAGGGTTTAGTGTTTCATGGTTTTTAGGTGTTTTTAGGGATTTTACCATTATTTCCTATGAAGATGTTACTGATGAGGGAAAAATTTGTCTAATGGGGAATGGGTAGTATATCGATTTAATCTTGTGAAAGAGGAATTATAGACTAATTCTAATTCACACCGAGTTCACCATTTTTGTTTCCAAAAAAAATTTATTACCTGACGATCGATTTTAGGGGTTGAGTAATGTGAAATCCATCTATATATGGAATTTTATATTTGAATGGTCACCAAATAGTTTGTTCACTGAGCCAGAAACACCCAATAACACCCACATCCATGGTTCCTGGACCTTATTTCTAAAGGTAGGTGTTCATTGGATGATTTATACAATGACATTGAATAAATCACATTGGTCGAGAGGATGGGAACTCAGGATCATCTCACTCTTTTTAGGGGGAACTATCACCAATTTTGGGAATCTCTTATAGATTTAAGCTATGATGATATGTTTTTTAATCCATGGTTCATTCCGAATCATGTGTCCGTAGATTATCCCTATGTAATATCGATCACAAAATACACTTGGGTTTGAAATTATCTATATGTATATGAGGTTCTCCATTAATGAGATTATTTGTATGTATATGAGAATCTTAATCAATGTTACCCTTTTGTGGATAGATCAGAAATTCCTTCATCATTTACTAAGACAAATCTAGTTTTAAGACAGTTGGGATGGCGCTCTAGAGTTTATCATCATCTAAGGGGACATGAGCTTTTTTGATATTGGGATTGAACCCATATGATGAGATTCCTACATATCCTTGTGAGAGGAATCAGAACCCACATAGTTTGGTGTCACATTACTGGAAACCTCCCCTTTTAAGGTCTTGTGATAAGTACCTGAACATGTATTTTAACGTCATATGGTAAGGATATCATGGTGAAATGATACCTTGAAAAGATGGCGTGGGACTTATGTCGAGGTGGCCCAAGATACCCAGAAGAGATATGGTTTCCTAGGTGAATGTGACCCTACTAGGGATGGGTCCTAGACATCATTGGGGTGATTTAGGTGTCGATTTCAACCCTCATATATTCTTTCTATGTATCCCAGTTAGTTGGTAATCAAATTCCTCAAAGTTTTGTTTGAGTTGGGTCTTACACATTGGGGGTGACCCATTAAGGGAGCATGATTGGGGCCTACGGATATGAGCTACCCAAATGGGGGACTTGATCGGGAATTAAACCTTCTAGAAGGACCATTTGAATTTCAAGTCAAGGATTACATCTATGGATAAGGGGCATGATTTGGGGTTATGTAGATATCATGATCACCACACCCTCTAATACCACATGATTTATTCTTGGTGTGAGAAAAAAGAGGAGGTAGTAAATCTGAATATTTCATGTCCCACATAATCTTCTGATAGATGGCTTTGGATCCCGAATGGGAATATGGGGCGACTTTGAGTTTTCCCTTCTCCTCTCTTATATTCATATCTAGGATATCCGTATTTTTTGATCTACCTGGATATGTCCCAGGCTAAGGAAAATAGGGGAAAGAAATCCATCTCTCATTAGAATGTATAGGGGCCTACCTCAGTGGGAGTGTCCTACATTTTATTTCAGGGAAAAGTGATGAATGTTCAACATTGTACCTCATCAAAGGGAAAGGCCAGTACTTCCCATTAATTCCTAGAATGGGGAGGTTCATGTTAATATTCCAAGGTTGGAACCGTCGTTACCACGAGAATGTAAACTCAACGTCATTTCAGGGGTCTAACTAACTTCTATGATAAACAAAAAGACTCCACTTACAATGGGTATGTAAACTCAAAAGAGAATGTCAGTGTGCCCGATGGTCTTATAGAACATTTACGGTGGATTTGGGAGTAGAATTGGCCAGATGCCATTGGACTGGAATTCGAAGGAGATGCCAATAATGAGATGGAAAAAAAAGGAAGTGAATAGAACAAGAGGGTATAACTCCCTAGGACACCCCATTCTGCATAGAAAATACTTATGTGGGATGAAATTTATTCAACATATCATATTTCTATGTGGGTATGGGGCCCTTCCACATACCATGGTCTTATTCCAACCAAGGTGTTCCGCCTTTTAGGAGGCACGCTTCAGGTGATGGTGAAATGGTTCGATGAGAATCATCACACGTCACATTTTTAAGGGATGGTCTCTCATCAAGTTCACCATTTCATCAGTTTGGACCTGTTACACATCATTATCCTTTAAAAGAAGGCTGGATTAATCTTGTGGGGACTGGGTAATTCTCCACTTTTGTATTGTGAAGGAGACACTGTTGTCATATGGTCCGAATGAGTGATTTCATGGGGTCAAGTACTTGTGAAATCGGTCATCCTATGACATAACTTCCACAGAAGGTCTCGAACAGGTTTATTTGTCGAGAAAGAAACACCGATCAACCCTAGTATCTAGGATCCATGGACCTTACTTCTAAACACAGGCACTCGTTGGACAATGGTTTGGACAACGACACTTGGGGACTCTGTTGGTTGAGATGATGAAATTTTGGGATCATCACACCCCATTGGGGGGGGGGGTATTTCATTTCTGAGACTCTCTTATAGATTTACGTCATGTTCATATGTATTTGAATCCATGGTTCATTATCAAAGAGTGTGTCCATGGGATTACTCTAGTTTTCAGAATTTTCATAGTCATACATGGATTTGAATTTACAGAGGTGATGCTAACATGAGCCATACAATAAACCAATCTAGAGTTTATCGTCATCCAGGGAGGATGGAAGGTAATTTGATGTTGGGATTTGACCCATAAGATGGGTTTCCTATGTATCCTCGAGATAGTAATCATAACCCACATTGTTCAAAATAGTTTGGGATTACGTGTGGAAGCTGCCCATTTAAGGGAATCATGATTGGGTGAATTATTTTGGGAGGCACCCTTTTGATCTTGGGCCTTCAAATATGTGTCCTACGTATCCTGGTTTAACCAAAGAATCAGAGTTATCATAGTTCTTAATGGCTAGGGCTTACGTGTGGAAGATTCCCATTTAAGGGAAATATGATTGCGTTAACCATTTTGGGAGGGAAACCTTTTGAGCATGGACCTTCAAATAGGTGTCCTACGTATCCTGGTTTAATCATAATCATTGTTCTCATAGTTCAGAATTTTTTGGGATAACCCTTTAAGATGGGAACCCTTTTGAGCTCAGTCCTTCAAGTATGCATTCTACGTATCCTAGTTTGATCAGGAATCAGAGTTATCATAGTTCAGAATGGATGGATCTTACCTGTGGAAGCTGCCAATTTTAGTGAAACATGATTGGGTGAACCATTTTGGGAGAGAACCCTTATGTGATTGGTCCTTCAAATAGGCTTCCTATGTATCATGTTTTGATCAGGAATTAGATTTCTCACAGTTCAGAATGTTGTGGATGTTATAATTTTCACAAACCTCTAATCCCAGGTTAGTCATGCTTGGTGTGAGAAACAAGAGGATGTGAGAGATACAATCAACCACATTCTTCCTCTCCTGCTAGTGGGAGAGGGAGAGCCTATGGAAGATGAGGTCGTGGCGACAATGGGTGATGTGGTGGAGTGACAAACTTTTCATTGTGAAATGACATTAAAGGTCATCTATATCGACCATGGAAGATTGGGGACTTACCACAGTGGGAGTACCCCTGAACACATTCTAGGTAGGAAAGAAGTGTCATCCTCATAAAAGGGGGAAGCAATCATAAACCCTTTGACAAATCACCGTTACTCATTGAATGGATAAGTAGGTGATATCCCTTAATACCTAGAATGGGGAGGTTCAAGTTGGCATCCCAAGCATGGATTCTGGGTTACCATGGGAATATAGACCCATAGAAATCCATGGATCCCAAAATGTTGTGGAGATATCCTTCGTGAATCCACTTGCCATGGGTATGTAGACCCAAATGGGTGTGTCGATGCACTCGATGGCCTGATAATATGAGCCCGGTGACTATGGAGGAGGCTTTGTACTGATGTCGAGGGACTAGTTTGAGGAGGGATTATGGAGGAATGGATGGTAACGAAAGGTTGAGGTTAAAACCAGAGGAAATAATACCAAAAAACACACCGTTCCACATACTGGTTTTTTATACAGGATGAGGGAAGCTCTGCATACCATAGTGGTATGTGGGTAGAGGGGTCGTCTGCGTACTGATACAGTATGTATGCATGAGTAGGGACAACTACATGCCATAGTGGTACATGGTCCAAGATGCGGTCCTTCACGCCACTTTGGGTTCCACCATGATTTTGGTGCAGTACGTGGCACCGAGTTAAATTCGTATAATGATACACTATGAAAAACACCATTTTTATGGAGGGTCCAAGAGATTATCATTCGCGGTGAGTTCATCCGTGAGAATTTTTTGGTTCGTGGTTTCACCAATCAGGTTCATAGTTGTCTTATTATTATTAAGGTCCACTATTTTATGGTTCGTGGATGGTTGTGCCTATAAAGAATGTGGTTCACAATTAATACTTCACTGATTATTCAAGAATGAAGTTGAAATCTTCCCCAAGTTCTCTCTTCCACCCTCTGGGCCCCTTCAAGCATTCTTCATCCATCGTCTACCAATTCCTTCTATGCTAATTTTATAGAGCATTGGCGTGATCATATCTATGGGAATGTAGCGCTATTTTCAGAGGCCCCTGAAGATATATCCCGACCCATGCAAGACTCTGTCAACTGGGGTTTGCAGAGGCTATTGTTCATGATAATGGTTCACGGAACCCTTCCCATTCGCTTTGTTTGTGAACTACTGAGTTCACAAGATGGTATGTGGATGGATTTAACTTGAATGTTTCCTTTAGTGACATGGTTCATGGTCCACTGGGTTCGTTGTACTTCGCTCTGTATGCCGGTGCCTCATAGACCATTCTACATACTGGTGGTTCGCAATGTAGGTTGCCCTCTAACCCTTCTCGGTGTTGTTATGTGGGCCACTTAAAATCCTTTGAAATCTCAAATTCCATCAAGTTTCTTCTAAAATTTGTAACTCAATTTGAGTCTATTCACCTTGTTTTAAATGTAGTAGTACTTTTTCCTTATACAATGTGATTTCGTTGTATTTTCATACATTGTAGAAATATTTAGGACCCTAAAAATTTCCCCAATGGAATGAGGTCTATTTAGAATGAAAATGAGACTATTCTAGTGTAGAAGCGGTCTTAAACTGAAATGGTTCATGGTAGAATATTTAGGACTGGTAGGTGGGGACCACGACTATATATAAGGGCCCATTTCATTTTTCTTTTACCGTTTCTCATGGAAAAAATTCCTCTCAACTCTCCCAACTTCATCTGCATTTTCTACCATTATTTTGTGAAACGTTTGTTTGTGTACTGCATCATACATGCTGCAAACCGATCTTTTGGCCATTTATCTATCCGCGAACCCAATTTTGGATTTTTTTGAAGCGCATTGCGGAGTTTGAAAATTAAAATTCAAAATCTACAAAGAAGAACACTATACTGCTTATGTGTCTGCATATTGTGGTTGAACCTATGAACCAAACTTTAAGACTTATTAATCCGAACATAATCCATTAATATACAACCTTTAAAAATAAACTTAACGAGGCCTATGTTCATGTTATCTATCTTCCAAAAAAACTTTTTTCACTGTACAAAGCTTTGTGGGCCATCACATCATGGTTTCATCGCATACCATGGATATACATGGTGTAATTCTCCCACATACCATAGATGTATGCGGTGGTTGCTTCCGCACATCATGCAGTACACATAATTTTCCTATCACATACCGCTTCCAGGAACATTATGAGGAGCATTATGTAGACTTATCTTAAGTCTTTTAGCCATTCCTTTGTAGCCTTTATCTAACAAAATTCATTGGAATAACTTTTTGTTTGCTTTTGGATTTTCCTGTGCAGGCTATAATGGATTTATCATAGGATTCCGCTGAGATCGTTTCTTCTTTTGAGGCTATTACTGTTTTCCCACATTCCACTGCTGATGGAAAATCGAAGAACATGGTGGCATTGGACGAAAAAAAATCCAATCATTCCATTTCACCAATATTTGCAAAATATGCTTACGGTGAGCCAATGATAGTACCCCACTTCAATAAAGATTCCTTATTATGGGTTTGGTATATTATCAGACACAGTTATCCCAGTGCAAAATCCGAACAATTATCCTATCTACTGGATAATTAACACCTCTATTCTGAAGGCATTGATTTCTTACAAGGGGTGGTAACTTCAGAGAGATATTTAATCTGTGTCCTTGCTAATCTATGCACATCGAAATTTAGAGGAAGTGCAGCGGAAGCTTGACCAGATGGCCCACTACTACCAGAGCATTGCGTGGAAAGCTACAGTTAATGATCAACATAGTTTGTAATCTCGGAGGTATCTTCATTCCAGAGGCTTGTTTGGCTTTGAATGGCGGTATCATTTTTGGGTTCTCCAGAGCTGTAATGAATTATGAACTGAGCTACATACTATGGGACTATATAGGGATTATGGGGTTTCCTAGACATATACTAACCATCCTACTACTCTTATTTCACAACTCTTGCTCTGGTGGAGTCTAGATACCAATACCTTCCATTTGACCCACAAGGAGGTCGACATTAGTCTTTGGGACATCCAAATAATCTCAAGAGTCCCTATCATTAAGAAACTGTATGATGAATTTCGTCCTCCCTATTCTTCTTGGGATGACGAATAAATAACCCCTCCTTTAACCTGGAAACTCATCATTCAAGTGAAGACAATTTTGATGGAAACCAACCTTTTTCCAAAGCAGGTGGTTCCTTTTGATGACTGTTTTGGATCTTTGGTTAAGCACACTGGTCTAAATCCTGATGCACAAAGACCCAGGTCATGTCTTACTAACACCACCCGAAGGTGAGTGGGTACTTACTTGACTACCCTAGAAGAGGTAAATTTTTAGAAATGGGGATGGCGGCTCTTCCCTGACGTTAATCGATTATTTCGATTAGTGGATTTCTTGTCCATGTTTCTGATTGAGTGGATCTTTCCAGTGCGAGAGTATAGTGGTGTAAGAGCCTCAAAATTTATCACACCTTCTCATTTGGCCATTAGTAGATGTATTAATTTTTCCATCCCAGGGTTGGACAAAATTTACCACCTATTGGGTGGTATCGGCAAGGGGGACACCTTATCAGATGACTGGACCCTTCAAAATTCTTTGAGGCTGGATGTGATCCCCAATAGGAGGTTATTCATTCATGAATTCTTTACCAATTCTATATTCCACCCTCCAAGAGAACTAGTGGGGTCATGAAAGTTGCTTGGGCTTCACAGAATAAGCAATTTGAGAAAAATGAAAAGAACAAGCAAGATATAATTGATTATCTCATCTTTTACAAACATTTCTCTTATCACCCATATGATTCCCCCATTGGTAATATTAAAAATAGTGCACCTTAAGACTTTTTCAACCATGGATACTTATTTTTATTAAGAGAAGGAATCATAGTCATCTGTATCGATGGAGAGATTATTTTTCAGGGATATGGACCATGTATATTTAGTCGTCAATTTAACTATGTTCATAATCTTGGCCCTCCTTCTCTCAACAGTTCTTGTCAGGAGAAGCATCCGATGATAGCCCATCAACAATAATAATGTTCACATGGGAGGACACCCAATTATAGGTAAGACTTCCAGATCCTAGGGAATCAGTGCCTTTCCTTAACAAGAACAATGTTGAGGCCTGGGTTAAATCATATCCCGATGGCCAATTATTCGACCTGGTTCCTATCATGACAAATTCTGTGGAATCTAGGGAAATGGGAGAGGATAATAAAAGGGAGTGGTTGAACACTATCGACCATGAAAATTCCAATTAATGTCTCTTGGACACCCCCATGGAATATTTTGAAATATGGGGTTGTGACCTCACGAGCGGGCAAACAAGATGTTGAACTTGCTGCAGAGAGTTCACCATCCATTCCTCTTGATGCTTATTTTCTAATGTCCTGGAGGAAATGGTACCTTTTGAAAGGTCATAAATCTACCCACGACTAGTCACCTTGTGATTTATGGCAGCTTATTAGAACTAGAGAATATTCTCTTACTGTCATTGGCTATGTGTCATCACCCACTGACATTTCTTTTGATGAGGATCCAGAGAGGGTAGGTTGTTACCTTAAGGACCTTGAGACCCTCATCCATTCCCGAAGTGGTTTCCCCAAATTATCACATAGGGTAATTTCCATGCTGTGGCCACAAACCATTGATGAGGATGACAATGTCGTTGGATCACCTATTGTGGCTATCATAGAAACATCTTCTTAATGGCTCCCAATTTCTCATAAACATTCATATTCATGAGGTCCTGAGTTTTTAGAGACAGCCAGGAAACACATGTAATGGTCAAAACCTAATCTACTCCCCTGTACTAACCTTCAAGTGTTGTCGATCCAAGTTACAGCTGCATTTCCAGATGCCTGGATAGTCTGGGATGAACTTAGGGCAAACACTTCTAAGGAAGATATATAGAGTCTTCTCAAGGGGGAGTTTCTACCTTCTAGGTCTTGGTGGATCCAATTCTCCTACCAGTATTTGGGACGACAAAGAGCCTGAGGAGGTGCATACCTATTTTAATGAAATGGAAAAGTGTCTCCACACTCCAGTAGATAGTTATTACTGGTCAGATCGCATGACGTTGATGGCAGTACTCCTGCAGATAATGGGAGAGGTTTTATCTTCAACCTCTATCTATAAATTTATTGGATGTGGATATGATAAAGGTACCTTGATCCCTTTTTTATTTTTCAAGGGTCTACAGGATCTTGGGAAACATATTTTTCTCTGATTGATTCTCCAGGAGGTACTGCAGATGGGGAGTGCGCCCTATTAATGCTAGGGGTATAGTAGAAGGATTCAGTAGGGGCCAATAACACATGGAAGCAGTCATTTCAGAGCGTTACAGGGAATTTCCCCCTCCATATCCTCTTGGTGATCTTATCCAGGAGCCATCCTCCCAACAATCAAAGAAACACAAGCAAGACTCTCAGCTGTCAAATCATATTCAGAGGGGAATCATAAGTAATTGTCTATTTACCTGGTGATTGAACCATGTACTTTTAGCTTTTCTATTCACGAATAGATGTATGTACTTTGACTCTGGGACTATCAATAACCAGATGACGACTGCTTAATAATCTATAGCTCATGTCCCTTTTAGGGTAGTGGAAGGGTCGCCATCTTTTGCAGCTGATCAAAACAGGGAAACAGGGGCATCTGAAGAGACAATGGGGCATTGTTTACCTATCAAGTGTTCATGATCCCACTCAAACAATCTCTATAAAAATAATACAAAGACATCCAAGATTTTAGGGCTCACTTGACCGTCCTGAGTTGACACTCAGGGAGAGAGACTGGGTGGTATTTATAGATTGGGATGACACTAGTGGTGAGACCCAATCCTTGATGGATCTTGAAAAAGATTATTATATTGAGGAGCTAATAAATCATTATTGAATGTCCATTTATGCTACAAAGGGAGTAACTTTATAGATTTATATTCTTCCTTCTCATGGTGTCTTTGGGGAAATCCCAACTAGGGAGTCTAATGTTTCGACACTTGATATTTTGGAGTGGGATATCGTGCCTTTTTTTCTTGTTCTGAGAGGGGTTATGTTTTTTTTCCCTATGATTTCAAGACCAATAAACTTATATTGACTGAAAATTCCTACATTCCTTATATTAATCAGCAACCTTTTGAGGGTCTCCTTGGGGGATACTATTTTGGACGAGCATGGCCTCGGGTCTTCAGTATTATTAAGTATCCATGAAGCGTAAATGATTATTGAAGATGTATAAACCCCTTTTTAGATAGTGGTACTTTTATGGGGGTGGGATATATAGAATTCACCTCCTCCCTATCCTCATAATCACAACCACAAGCCTTTATAATAGCTGTAGATGTCCCCGCTCTGTCCTCTACTATAATTACCTGGGATGAGGCTGTTGCAAGGCTGATTCTCAATGTATCTACTCAATCAAGTCCCTATCTTGTAATGTTTATTCCTGACTACATTTTTTAGGGAGTGAATCTAAGACCAATCAAGAAATCCTAGTCGATATTCGCCCCATTAGGAAAAAGGCATGAAAGACCATTTGGTGATTAATTTCTCAGACTCCATTAGTTGAGAAGGTCTTTCTGCATCCCTTGGGTGATTGGACATTTGTTCCCCTTATGAAGGATATTTCGTGATGATTGGAGAATATTATCTTCCATTAGGAATAGGGTAATTTTACTCTTCATGTTTTCTAATCTAAAGGTATCTTCCATGAGTTTTTTCAATATTGATGATTTGACCTCGGGTGCGGCTAGAAATTTAGTTTCTTCCATGACTGTGTCATCCCTGGTATCCCTGACATGTGTGGACTCTCCCTCCAATATCGCTATTTGGAATAGAGAACTCAGTTTTATATCCATAATCTGCATAAGACAAGGGATCCACTATGTGAATGAATTTAATGAAACCAAAAATCAGTTCCTCATCTGATGATGGGTCTTCTTGGTGGACTTTTTCTAATGGTGGCATTTTGTGGGTTGGTGCATGTGATTTCAGATCTATTTTCATAAAACCTAAGAGTTTAAAATATAGATTTTCCTTGACATGGGTTCATATTCTATTAATTTTTTTACAACATTATGGTTGAACTACTTTTAGACCATCGACTCTCATAGGATTCTGGATCCAAGGATTCCATCTGTGATGAATAAAGTGTTTTTGGGGGAACAATTGGTTTCTTAAACTATTCTTGGAGTATTACAAGAGCCCAGTTGACTATATTCCAATTCATCCATCTATATATCTACTGCGCCCTTTTTATAACCACCTTTTACACTTACCTCCTTCATTCGGTTTAGTGGTGGAAACATATGCCATGTGTGCTGGTGGTGGTGCTGGTTTAACATTCTAGGAATCAATCATTCCTTGCAGGAGCTCTTTGAATATGAATAACTAATTGAAGGTTTTTTCCCGTATCTTGTGGATGGTACAATAATATGGCTGATCATCAATACCGACTTGATCATCCCACTTTGTCATTGGGAGACGGAGAAAATTTCAATTCACGGTGGCTACAAATTACCCATGGACTTGGTGATATCTAAATTAGTATAATTTATTACTCTATAAATTGAATTTATTTCTCTTAGGTCCCCTCACCTTGTCTTGTTTAGGAGGTAATTTTTGACATATAGGGGGTCCTACATGATTTGATGTAGGTCTCGAAGTTGGATCTGGTGCATGGGTGGATTTAGAATAACAGTGGTCACTTCATCTCTTCCCACTCTTTTCTCTAGGGTGGATGGGGCTACCCAGAACATGAGGATAGTTCACAATAAATAATTTTATATTCTTAGTAAATTGGATGAGAAATCCAAAAATCCGATTACGTATTTTACTAGGATGAGTGGTGTTCGCAGCTCATCTCATAGGTTATCAACACACATAGAAATAATCTCATCTTGGAAGAGTAGTTAGTTCATGGTGTAGGTTAGACCTTTCCATCATGAAATTAAATATAAGAATCTCTCATTATCCCATTTTTTCAGTTCATGAGGTCACTAACTATTGTCTTTAGCAACCTTTATCTAAACACGAAGAAGAATATCCATCAGATATCCTCTCATCATTTTATTAACTGAGCTATAAAACAGGTATAGCATACGAAGGATGAAACTTGAAAATTTTTCACCAACCATATGAGTTTCAATACTTATTATTGTTATGGGGTTCCCATAATGGGATCACAATGAGACTCGTAATGCATGAGATGTTGTTCTAGGTCACCGGAGGCATTGAATACAGGTAACATAGGATTCCAAAATATTTGTGGTGGAAGAACATTACTCATCCAGTCAGGGTAAGACTTCCTTTATGGTTGTATCAGATGGTTCCATACTCCCATGAATTACAATTAATCTTCCAATGACTCAAATGTATTAATGATCCCTTGATGTGTGTTCTATTAGACCTAGGAATGGGTAGGTGCAGTAGGGGGAAATGTTTGCTATGACACTACTGTTGGTACTTAAGGTGGGTACCTAGCTGGGGGTATCCTTTGGGGATTTTTTCTAAATCCATTTTGGTTTATTCCTCAATAAGGGTAAATCTTTATATCCTTATGTTATTTTATTTAGGTATACTGATGGTACCAATACTATCTTGGATGATCATTATCACCTTGCTTCATTCACTGAGAAAAATCTCTTGTGGTTGGGGTACACCTACTAGAAGTGTACACTGAGGCTCTATTAGAGGAAAATTAGGAGAATATTCTACAGGATAGGTTTCTTAGAGTATCTATACATTTATTCTCCTCAAATATTTAATTTCCTCCTCCTATTGAGAAAATCTATCCTCTAGTGTTAGGGACTCATTCCCATTGTCAGGAGGAGGTGGGTCATGCGTGACCTTGTTTTTATTTTTCCGATTGTAAGATATTTTAGAAAGAGTTAATGATATATTGTCTTAGGGAGTACCCATATTTATAGAGATACTAGGGTTCTAGGTATTCACACCACTGATTTCGGTGTGGATCAGATTCTGTGTGGAACCATCTTCTCCTTGTTCCTCTGAATTTTCATAAATTTTGGTGTGGTCTATAAGATCAATGCCTATGATGTTTCCTGATTCATAATGAATTTTAGATTTTGTACTAGCATCCATATGGTTGGAGGTCTCTTTGCTTCCTTTGTTGGATCTTTTTATTCTATTTCGGGGTCCTCTTCGAGTTTCTTGGTGAAGGTTAACTCGGAGGGAACCATTATATGACCTTGACAAATAACTCCCTTATAGGGGACATGAATATCCAGATGGGACGGAATGGTGGAATTCCTGATTTATTATCCCTCCTAATCCAAAAAAGGTTGATGTTTTTTGTCCATGTGGTTGAGGTAAAAATTCCCCAATCCCTACTGGTCGGGATTACTCCCTTTCCCTTGTTATGATGCCTTGGACCTAATTTGTGGGTCTTATGGGAGTGTTTTGTGTTAAAAATTCCTCCAGCCTTGTGGGATGGGGTTCGTCCCATACCATGATTATTTATGTTGTTATTTCCACTCTCTTGATCTCGTGAATTCCCATTTAGGTGTGACTTAGATAAGGTGTCAGGTCTGCACATGAATTATTTATTTATGAGGACATGAGAAAATCTTTTTGATTGGGTTCCCTTACGTGACAAGCCTATTTAATGTTCTTAGTTTCATGGTTCAAGAGTTTTTCAATGGATTTATCTCAATGGGCCAAACTCTTTTGAGACTTACTGAAGTCTAGTTCTTATCTATCATGAATTCCTCCTAATATGGGGATTTAATTTTATCTTATTCTTTGGATAATGACATTACATGATGTAATTTCTTGTGGGTCCTCCTATATGGTAAGTGGGGTAAAATGAATATATCCGTTCTCTCCCCATCCTCAGATGTAAACACCAGTTGGGGTATTGTTGATAAAGCAACACAACTTGTGCAATGCATTGAGGTAGGTCAATTTCAGATCTCTCTTTTGCCTCTCTCATTATGGTCACTGCTCAGAAAAAAGGGATTCTAAGTCTATTAGTTGGAAAATCTCTCATACTATTTTGGAATGGTATGCATACCCTTCATAAGTAAATGATATTTCTTCCAGGATTAAGAGGGTTTTTCAGAGATTGAGTTGAATTTTATGTATTCATTCCTCTGAAAATTCATTGGTATATCGAATTGAGATGTGGTTGTGGGACATCACCTAACTGGTATTCTATCCTTGGATAACTGTCTTGTCAAGAGAAGCATATCCATTTATTCTTTCACTGGATGTTCCTCTACTTGATCTTCCAGATATGGATGTTTCTTAATGACTTTTTCCCAAGAAATGGGGTTAGTAGGATTCTCATTAACATTTCATTGGTTTAGAGGTGTCTTATAAGATGAGTGTGTCCTCAGACTATTTCATGATTGAGAAAGGATACTTTTTTTGGTTAGTAGGTTTTCAGACATTTGTGACCCCATCCTTCAAAGCACCTCAGCATGTGAGGGAATTCTAGATTTTTATTCGGCAAGGGGAGGACATTCCTATCAATATAGACCATGACTGTAGGGAGGACCTTTACAATTGGTGATATAATGTTGTGGAATACCATCATAAATTGGTATCCATTCACAGGGATAATCTCCATAGTTTCTCTCTTGAGGAGGACCTTCATGATGGACTGAAACAAGGGGAGTACCTTTTTTATGCTTGATTCCATTTCATGGAGGGCCTTCGCTGTGATTGATATCTCAATTATGAATACGATCATAGATTTATTCTGACTACAGGGAGAATTTCTACAATGTATACCATGGGGAAAACCTACAGGGTGGATGAAATAAAGGGGATGACCTTCTTATTTTTTGATCTTCTAAAAACGGGGAGCGATATCATCATTCTAATTAGTATATAGGCTCTCATGATCAATCATGTATTTCCCACAAAGTAGTTATTCAAGGGTTCTCATAAGAGGACCTTTACAGCTGCTGGAAACAATATTGCGGGGAGGACCATTTCAACTTATACAACCCCTTCCATTATTTGATAATGGATTTATATGATCATGATACACTATTGATAAGTGTTTATGGAATCATAAAAATCATCTTACAGAAGATAATGGTCATGAATATGCGTTTAATTTTCCAGTTTTGTTTGGAACGATGTATTTATGGGCACACTCTTGTAGGAAACTGGGGTTTCCTACTATTGGTAATGACCTTCATATATGGGCTCCTATTTGAGCGGATACCATAATGTAGCCAGGATACATTGAAGAATATCATGAGTTTTGGAAGTGAAACTTTCTTTCTCTGTAGTGGCCACCATGGTGGACAGACATCCTCTAATAGGAATGGGTATTTTTTCTGGATCTAGTTATTCATTTATCAAATAATATGGTCTATGATCCTTTTAGACTAAATAATGGATGCAAGAATGCTCTGGAGGGACCATCTTATTTTGTGAATAATTCACCCCTTGGGAATATGAGATTGTGGGCTATAATCCTTCCAATTATCATGGAGGAAATCACAACTTAACAGGGATGTTGGATATGATTAAGAATTTATGCATAATCCTCCATCATTTACAGGATGTGTTATGATATTTCTTCAGTTGGAATGGTGATATATTCTCATTTTTATGTTGGAGTAATAGTTTGTTCCTACATCGGTCTTCTATGTATGGCTAGTGGGTAGTAGAAGTTCTCTTGTTTTGGGGCATAGGAAAGAGTCTACCTCTGATTTATGGTTAGGATTTGATAGTTGTTTTCTCATGTTTCCATTGTATTTCACTGAGGGGATTCATATTTGTGAGTAGGTAGTTGCTTCTTCTTATTTGTTGTTGTATTATTATGTTGAGATTGATATGTTTGCACAGGAATTTTACTCTTCTATTATTTGATTGCAATCATATTTGAATGATGGGTTTGATATGAGGTTGTGGATATTTTATTCTTCTGTTACTTGATGCCCATTGTATTTGACTAGTGGGCTTTCTATTCCTTGGTAGGGACATGTTTATTCCTATATTCTTCCATTATATTTGAATGATGGGATTGATATACATCTATAGGGATTTGGATCCACTCATAGATGGACAATTCCCTATTTGAATGAAGTTATTAATTCACATTGGTAGGTATTTTCATATGCATATAATTATCCTCTACATTTTTATGGTGATCTTGATGAGCATTGGCAGTAATTTTCACTTGCTTATAATTTTCCACTATATTTTCACAATGAGATTTCGAATAAGGATTAAGGATATAAGAATTCCAATAATTTTATGTTGTTTGTGCATGAAAAACCACTTCATTATTAACTAGGGGGATGAACTACTCCTGATAATATGTTATTCACCCTTAGAGAGAATCTAGGGGTTCTGTGTTCATTTAACTTCAACTAGTGTCCTTGGTCTGATATCCTCTTCGGAATTAGGATACTTATCCACATGGTGTTGAAAAAGATGTCTTCCAGTAGGGGCCCTTGAGAGGGACCTCTTTGTAGTAGTGATGAAGTCATTAGATATGACCTCATCAACCTTCCTATGATAAGGTATGTACTCATTTCCACATTATGGGGCATGCTCCCTAAATGATTAGAGATGGATAGTGGAGCCTCCTAGTTCTAGACTACTGACTGCTGTTGAGTGGGTGGCTAGTAGGATTTTATCAACTAGAGGTCATGTCTAAATACCTCTAGTGTTGGGACAGTACCATAGTAATGGTACTCTCAAATTTGTATATTTAATACCCAGCATTGGAGACACTGGGTGGGTGACAAAGTCCAATTCTTTCTGGAGGCCCCAACCAGTGTGGTGATTGACAAATATTTCTGTGAGAACCTCTGGGATTCCATTGGATTGAAGGAATCTCTAAATAATTCCTACAATATATGTGAAAAGTACATAAAATAGAACCTTATCAAATTAGAACCTCATGAACACATGTAAAATTGTTTATCTTTCTTGGCCCGCTTCTCTTTGGAATATGAAAGGGGCCTGAGGAAGGATAACATCGCCACCTTGGTTTTGGATTCACATAACGTTCACCATTTTTTTGAATATGATCTTATTGATGTGGAAAAAAACGTTTCAATAGGGACTAGGTAGTATATCATATTTATATTTTGAAGGAGGTTTCGTGGCCCATTTTTGATTCACATCAGGTTCACCAATTTTATTTCTGATGAAAATGTTATGAATTTAATATCAATCACAGGGATGGAGTTTTGTGAAAACGATCTATATTAGGAATAATATATTTTAAAGGTCTCCAATGGGTTTGTTCGTAGAGCCATAAACACACAAAAATTCTCACATACTTGATTTGTGGACCTAAATTCAAATGGTTGGTGTTCATTGGATTATTTGTCCAACTACACTTAAGAACACACATTGGTCAACAGGATGGGAACTTGGGATCATTTCACCCTTTTTGGGGGGAACTATTTCTTAATCCAGGACTCTCTTATAGATATAATCTATTTTCATATGTTCATGAATACTTGGTTAATTCCCAAGTATGTGTCTGCAGGTTATCCCTAGGTAAGATCGAACAAAAATATTCATGGGTTATGAGTTATCTTTATGTACCTAAGGTTATCCATTAAAGAGGATATGTATATGTATTTGATGTTCTTTTTTAATGTTACTCATTTCTAAATAGATAAATAATTCCCTAGTTATTCCCTAAGAAAATGTTTGTTTTAATCCATGAGGGATGGTGCTCTGGAGTTTACCTTTATCTATGGGGGATGAGAGCTGTTTTGATGCTAGGATTTAACCCATATGATAGGATTCCTATGAATGCTTGTGAGTAGAATCAGAACCCACGTAGTTCAGTTTTTCTTTAATAGAAACATCACCTTTTATGGTCTGGTGACAAGAACCTGGCCATGAATTTTAACGTTAGGAAGCAAGGATTTCCAGGTGAAAGGATTCCAAGAAAATACAGTGTGGGAGTTATGCCAAGGTAGACCAAGATAACCAAAAGATATATGGTCTCTTGGGTGAAAGTGACCTTACTATAGATGTGATTCAGACAATATTAGGATGATTTGGGTGTCGTTCTTAGACCTTAGGGAGGCATCCTATGTATCAAAGTTAGTTGTGAATCTATGCCCTTGCAGTTCAGTTTGAGTTGGGTCTTACACTTTGGATGAGGCCCATCAAGGGAGTTTTATTGGGGATTATGCATAAGAACTACCCACTTGATGGACTTGATTGGGGATTAAAAATTCTAGGAGGCCCATTTGGATTTGATGTTGGGGATCACATCTATAGAGTAGGACCATGATTTGGGGTCATGAATATTTCACGATCGCTTCCACCCTCTAAGACAACATGTTTCATGCTTGGTGTGAGAAACAGGAGGAGGAAGAGGATCTGAAGATCACACATCCCACTTCATCTACTAATAGATTGTAAAAGAAAATAAAGGGGGAGAGAGGGAGGATTTTAGTGTACTCTTATCCTATATTATATTCATATCTAGGATATTCATGTTTGTAAATCTACCTGGATACATCCTAGGATGAGGTAAATAGGAGAAAGAGAACCATCTTCTACAAGAAATGATAAGGGGTTACCACAGTGGGAGTGCTATGCATTTGGATTCAGGGAAAAGGGAAGAATGTTCAACACTATACCACATCGATGGGAAAGGCAACAGTTCCCCTAAATATCTTGAACCGGGGGTGGTTCAAATTAGTATCCCAATGACATAACCCATGTTAACATGGGAATGTAATCTCAAGGTCATTCTGGGGGTCCACCTCACAGCTAGGGTTACAAACATGACTCTACTTACCATGGGTTTGTAAACTCAAAATGGCATGCTTCTGCACCTATTGGTCTCATCATACATGTATGGTGGCTTTTGGATAGGCTTTTTCAGGATTCCATTGTACTGTCTGGCAGAGGTCCTGTCAATGAAGCAACGAAAATAGAATGAAATGACTGGAACCAAAGAGTAGAACTCACTACGACACCCCATTCCTTATATAATATCCTTTTAAGGGATTGGGTTTCTTCTAAATAGAATATTTCTATGTCAGTAGGAATATAATACACATAACATGGTGGTATGAAGACTTGGGGGTTTGTTATGTGTATCACTTTATTTTGCTGGGATAGGTTATGTCTACGTAGCATGATGCTACGCGGGGCTAAGTTCCAGCCACGATGTGATTTTCTACACTGAGTATGGTTCCACCAACATAGTGATATTCTATTTAGGGAACCCTGTTTCAAATACTTCTTTGGTTTTGAACATCATAGGGAATATGCTAGTAGAGGATTTTTAGTTCATGAATTGCCAATTGGTTTTAGTTTTTTCCCCCTTAATGCTATGTAGCGGGGAGTACATGCAGAGAATCATCCAAAATGAGTCTTTATTTTTTAGTGGTTTCATCTTCCATGCCTTCTTCAATCAACCAAAACTCTGATTGTAGATACACCAAAATTCCACCCTCTGACTCTATTTATAGAGAAGTGGGTAACTAGATACCGTTGTAGTCTGTTGGTTGTAATGAGGCCACAATCCTTCTTTTGTGGAATCCCATAGAAGAAACACAGCCTGTGGTTGACTTAGTCTACTAGGGTAGGAGGTAATCATCTTCAGTGATGGGGATCAAGGCCTCGGTCCAGTGAATGCCTTCAGGTCGTTTGCGGGGATCCATCATTGTGGAATTGCGTACAACCATTTGAGATTGTGGGGGATGTTGTATGTCGGGAAAATATTTCCACTTACTTTTCAAAGATGATTTTGTCTGTGGGGAACTAGAACCAATGCCTTTCTCCCAAAAACAACTATGTTTGTAGGTGTATCACTAATTAGATTTCTCAGTAGAGAAGTGTTCCCTAAAGGGTTTGTACTCTACAACCTGACTGTTTCCTTTTCCATTTTTTCTCCTTCGAATTTTTCCTTTTCCAATCATTCAAGTGGTTTTCCTAACTTCACCAAATCCGTGGGACAACTTCAATTTCCCTTATAATATTTTTAGGACCCAAAAACTATTGTTTAGGGTTTTAATATTCTTTAGTTTTTTAACTATTTTCAGGGGTTTTTCAATATTCTGAGGTTTTAAATAATTTTTCTAATTTTTATGGTTTTTAAGGTTTTGGGGTTCTAAGGGTCTTCTAGGATTTTTAAGTGTTTTTAGGATTTTTAGGGGTCATTATGGTAGTTTGGTTTTTTTTGTTTTTAATGTTCTAAGGTTTATAATTTTAGGCCTTTTAGGATTTCTAAGGTTTTTTTAGAGTTTTTAGCGATTTTAATGGTTTTTAGGGACTTTAGGGGTTTTTAGTATTTTTATCATTTTTAGTGATTTATATGGGTTTTTAGGGGTTTTATTTTTTATGGTTTTTTAGGTTTTTATTTTTTTTGGGGTTGTAATGTGTGTATGGGGTTTTTATGGTTTTTATGGGATTTTAGGGGGTTTTATGTTTTCATGTTTTCAGGTTCTAAGGGATTTTAACTATTTTTATGGGTTTTAGGGATTTTAAAGGATTTTATGGGTTTTATGGTTTTCTACATTTTTAGGGGTTTTCAGTTATTTTTAGTGGTTTATATTTTTTTGGGTTTTATGGTTTTCTTAGGGGTATTAGTGTTTTAGGTGTTTTATGGGTTTTATGGGGTTTTATAGATTTTATTGGTTTCAAATGGTTTTTATGGTTCTACCATATTCTTAGAAATTTTTGGGTGTTTTTAGAATTATTAATGTTTTTTTGTGTTTTTTATGATTTTTAGTGTTTTTTGGGTTTTTAGGGTTGCTATAATGTTTTATATTTTTAGTGTTGTTTTGGGGGATTTATAGTTTATAATGGTTGTTTTGGGTTTTTATTGGTTTTCAGTGTTTTATGGGGTTTTAGGGGTTTTTAGGTTTTTAGGGTCCTTAATGAACTTTTGGGTTTTTATATGGTTTTATGGTGTTTTTGGGGGTTTCAGGGTCATTTTTTTATTTTTGGGTAGAATCTTTTAGGGTTTTAAGGTCATTTATGGGTTTTATGTGTTTTTAGACTTTTTAAAGATTTTAGGGTTTTTTATTTTTATTTATGATTTTAGGGGTTTTGCCGAGGTTTAGGGTTTTTATGATCTTTAAATATTTTTAGAGTTATTAAAGGGGGTTTCAGGGGTTTAAAGGGTTTAATATCCTTTTGGATGTTATAAATATTTTTAGGGGTTTGGGTTTTTTCCTGGTTTCTATGGATTTTACATTCCTTAAGGATTTAGGTTATTAGGGGCTAAAAGGGGTTTAAGGGGTTTTATTTGGATATTATTATGGTTTTTACGGTATTGGGGGGTTTTAGGGATTTTTGTGGGGTTTATGGTTTTTAGGATTTTACAGTATAGTTTGGGGTTTTAATGGTTTTTATTTTAATTCATTGGTTTTATAGGGGTTTTAAGGTGGTTTTTGGATTTAGGGTTTTAGGTGTTTTAAGGTATTTTTAATGTTTTTAGTTTTTCTGGTTTTTTTAGTTTTTTAAGGTTTTAGGTTTTTTGGGGGTTTTAGGGGTTTAAAGGGTTTTCTAGTGTTTTTTTTTTATTTTTAGGTTTTGAATGGGTTTTTGGTTTTTTGGTTTTTTATGGTTCATAAGGTTTTTAGGATATATAATGATTTTTATTATTTTTTATGATTTTTAGTGGTTTTATAGTTTTATAGTGTGTTTAGGTTTTTGGGGATTTTATTTATTATTAGGTTTTTTAGGATTTCTAGGGTTTTAGGTTTTTTAGGTGTTTTAGGGGGTTGTTTATGGTTTTCATGGTTTTTAGTGTTTTTATGTTTTATAGAGTTTTTTGTGGTTTTATGGTTTTTTGGAATTTAAGGATTTTAATATCACTTAGAGTTTTTATGGTTTTAGAGTTTTTCTAATGTTTTTAGGGTATTTTTAGGTCATTTAGTGGTTTAGGGTATTTTAGGGTATTTTAGAGGAATTATGTTATTTTTGAATATTTTTGGGTTTTTATGCCTTTTAGGGTCTTTTAGGGGTTTTGGGTTTTTTAGGGTCTTCTACTATTTTTAGGGTATTTTAACAATTTTTTGGGATGTTAGGGTATTGTATGATTTTTATGGTTTTTATTTTTTTAAGGGTTTTTGGGTCTATTATTGTTTTTATGGGTTTTAGGGTTTATTTGGTTCTTTTAGAATTTTTATGGTTTTTAGGGCCATTTAGAGTTTTATTGGGGTTTAGAGTTGTTTTGGTTTTTTTGGGGGTTTTGGGGTCCTTTTATGTTTTTATTGTTATTAGTGTGTTAAAGTGGTTTTGGGTCCTTTAGGGGTTTTTAATGTTCAACTGTGTTTTGTAGGGTTTTATGTTATTTTAGTGTTTTTTTTTTGATTTTTTAGGTTTCTTTAGGGTTTTTTAGGTTTTTAGGGTCTTTTATTGTTTTCTATGGTCCTTTAGGGTTTATAGTGATTTTAGATACTTTTGAGGTTTTTGGGGTATTGTATGGTCCAATAGGATTTTTAATGGTTTTCACTGGTTTTATGGGTTTTAATCTTATTTTAGGGTTTTTATAATTTTATAGGTTGAATTGGGTTTTTAGGGATTTTATGGATTTTAGATATTTTATTTTTCTTACGTAGTTTAAGGGTATTCATGTGTATTTTAAAGTTTTTATTGGGTTTTAAGGTCTTTTAGGTTTTTAGGGTTATTAGGGTTTTTTGGGGGTTTTAGGGGTTTTACGTTTTTAGGGGTATTTAGGGTTTTTTAGAGGTTTAGGGTTTTTAGTGCATTGAGGGGTTTATAGAATTTTCCACAGTTTTAGAGTGTTTCATGTATTTCTATGGATATTTTTGTTTAAGGGTTTTAATATTTTTTAGGGATTTTAGGGGATAGGGTTTTTAATTTTTATGGGTTTTATGGTTTTTATTGTATTTTAGTGGTTTTATGGTTTTTGGGGGTTTTAAATGTTTTAGTGGTGTTACGGTTTTTAGGGTGTTTAAGGGTTATTTAGGGTCAATAGGGGTTTTATCGGATTTCTAGGGTCTTTTAGGGGTGTTCAGGGTTTTAGGTTATTCTAGAGGTTTTTTGGATATTTTGGTCCATTTAGGGTTATTATTCTCTTTTAGGGGGTATTTTTGGTTTTTAGGGATTTTTATATTTTAGTGGGTTTTCTGGGTTTTATGGGTTTCAGGTTTTCTAGTGTTTTAGGGGTTTAAATGTTTTTAGGAGTTTTTATTATTTTAGGGTTTAGGGGTTTTAGAGGATTTTGGGTTTTTTGGGATTTTATGGTATTTAGGATCCTCTCCCATTTTCATGATTATTTTTCTAGTTTTAGTGGATTATAAAGGTTTTAAGGATTTTTTAGAGTATTTTAGTGGTTTTAAGGTATTTCAGTGTTTTTAGGTTTTTTATAGTTTTTATGATTTTTTGGGTTTTTTGTGTTTTTAGGTTATTTTGGATTTTTAGGGGGCGTTATGATTTTTTAAGGTTATTTTAAGGTTTTTTAGGGATTTTAGGGCCTTTAAAAGGTTTTCAAGTTTTTTATCACCCTTTAATGTTATTAGGGTTTTTATGGTCTTTTAGAATAGTTTCTTGGTTTTAGAGTTCATTAGGTTCTTTTTGGATTTTTATGTTTTTTGGGACCATTATGGGTTTTAGGGGTTGGTGGGTTTTAATAGGTTTCCTGGTTTTTTATTTAATTTTTAATTTTAGGGTTTTTTAGGTTTTTATGGCCCTTAGGTGTTTTTAGGGTTTTAGGGTTTCTAGGGGTTTTTAGATTTTTTATAGATTTATTGATCCTTTAGTGATTTTAGTGTTTTTACTGTTTTTTAAGTGGTTTTAGGGTCTTTTATAACATTTTAGGGGTTTTAGGGGTTTTAGGATCTTATAGTATTTTTAGTGTCTTTTAGGGTTTTTAGGATTTTTATGTTCTTTTAACTTTTTTAGGGGTTTTATTTTCTTTTAGGGATTTGGGTTCTTTTATGGTTTTAGGGTTTTTAGGAATTTTTGGGGTTTTAGGTTTTTTCTTTTTTAATTGATTTTTAATGGTTTTAATTTATTTAGGTATTTTGGGGTTTATATGGCTTTTGGGGGTTTATTGTATTATAAGTTTGTGTAGGGGTTTTAATGGTTTTTATGTGGTTTCTGTTTTTGGGGTGTTTTTTGTGTTTTTAGTGGTTTTAAGGGTTTTAAGGGGTTTTAGGTTTTATTGAGGTGTTTAGGGGTTCAAAGGTTTTGAGGTTTTTAAGGTTGTTATGGTTTTCTTGGGTTTTAGGGTTTTTTGGCTCTTTATGGTTATTAGTGTTTTTAAGGATATTTCTTAATTTTATGGGTTTTTAGAAATTTTTTGGGTTGAGGGGTTTTTAGGGTTTTTAGGGTATATTGGGTATTTATGGGTTTTAGGGTTTAAGGGATTTTTTGGTTCTTTTGGGGTTTTAGGAATTTTTTTGTTATTTAGGGATCGTGGGTTTTTTTGGTTTTAAAGGATTTTTAATATTGTGTGGTTTTTTAGAGTTTTTAAGGGTTTTGGGGGTTTTGGGGTTATATAGGGTTATTTTGGGATTCAGGTTTTTTGGTTTTTAGGAGTTTTAATGGTTTTTGGGGGGTTTTAAGATTTTTTCGGCTTTTAGGGATTCAGTGTTTGTAATGTATTTTTAGTGTTTTTTGGGTTTTTTATATTTTTAGGTGTTTTAGGGGTTTTAGAGGTTTTATGAGTTTTAGGGTTTTATGTTTGTTAGGTTTTCATTATCGTTTTTAGGTTTTTTCTTAGTGTTTTGTAGTGGTTGTTTTGGTTTTATTATGGGATTTAGTGTTTTTATGGTTTTCTAGGATTTTATGTTTTAGGGGGTTTTATGGTTTTTTAGGATATTTTGGGTTTTAATGGTTTATAGAGTTTTTTGGATTCTCTAGGGTTTTTGGGGATTTTATGGTTGTTTAAGGTTTTTTATAAATTTAAGGATTTTTACTGACTTAGTGGTTTTAGAGTAATTTAAGGGTTTTTAGGTTTCTTAGTGTTTTTATAGTTTTTGTAGGTTTTATGGGATTATGGTTTTAAGGATTAATGGGTTTTTTGTTTAATAATATTTTTATGTTTTTTTCATTTTTATGGGGTTTTAGGTTTTTTAAGGTGTTCTTGGTTTTTAGGGATTTTATGGGTTTTAGTCATTTTTTTTATTTTAGTGTTTCGTCGGGTTTATATGGTTTTTGGGGTTTTTAGGGGGGGGTTATTTTTCGTTTTAAGGGTTTATTGTATTTGTAGATTATTTTAATGTTTTTTGGAAGTTTAGGGTCTTTTAGGGTCATTTAGGGGTTTTAAGGGATTTATGGATTTAGGGTTTTTAATTTTTTTAGGGTTTTAGTGTCTTTATGTGATTTTATGGACCTTTAGGGTTTTGGGGATGTTTAGGGTTTTAGGGTAATTTCTTGATTTTTTAAATTTTTTTGGGGTTTTTTGGTTTTCTAGTTTTTTTCATTTTTAGGGTTTTATAATGTTTAGAGTTATTAATTTTTTAGTGACCTTTAAGAGTTTTTAGGGACTTTTAAGTTCCTTTTTTTTGAATTTTCAAGTATTTTTAAATTATTTAGGTTTTTTTATATTTTAAAAATTTTCTATTAGTGATTTCTAGGGTTTTTTATGGAATTCATGGGGTTTCATTGTTTCAAGAGGTTTTTATGATTTTGGGATTTTAGAGATTTTTAAGAGTTTTTTATGTTTTTTGGGTTTTTTTACGAATTTTAGGGGTTTGGGGGTATTTGGGTATTTTGGGGTTTTGGATTTTTATGGTTTTAGATTTAATAGGGGTTTAAATTTTGAAGGTTAGGGATTTTTGGGGTTTTTTTGGTTTTAGAAGTTTTAGGGTATTAAAGAGTTTTTTTACGGATCGAGGTTTTGGGTTTTCTAGGTATTATATGCGTATTTTAGGGGTTTTCGGGGGTTTTAGTGTTTTAATGGTTTTATAATTTTTTATATTCTTTAAATTTATTATGGTTTTTATTGGTTTTAGGGAATTTTAGGGATCGTTAGGGCTTTAAGAGTAGGGGTTTCAGGTCTATTGGATTGCTTCATTTTTTTTTTGGATTTTAGTGTATTTATGATTTTTTAGAGTTTTTAGGGGTTGTATGATTTGTTATGTTTCATTAGGTTGTCTATGATGTTAGTTATTTTTTAGGGATTTTAGGGTCACTTTGTATTTTAGATTCCTTTAGGATTTTAGGGTTCTTTAGAGACCTTTAGTGGTTTCTTGAGGGTTATAAGGTTTTTAGTGTTTTTAGTGTTTTTAGGATTTTAAGGGGGATTTAGGGCATTTTAGGGCTTTTATGGGTTTTAACTCTATTTATGGTTTTCGTCTTTTAATGAATTTTAGGGTTTTTCGGTGTCTTTTAGGGTGTTTAGGGGTTTTAGGGTTTTAAATTTGTTTTTTTTTATTTTTGGGTTTTTAGGGTGGTTGAGGATTTTTAATGTTTTGGGGTTTCCTATGATATTTTATGGTTTTAGGGATTTTAGTTTCATTTAGGTTTTTTGGGGTTTTTATGGTCCTTTAGGGGGTTTTAAGGGTTTTAGTGTCCTTCTAGTTTTTTTGTTGTTTTTCTTAGTGTTTTAAGGGATTTTAGAGTCATTTTGGGATTTTATGGTCATTTTGTTATTTTTAGTGATTTTCAATGTCCATTAGTGTCTTAGGGCGTTTTATGATGTTTTAAAGCGTTTTATGGTCTTTTTTGGGTTTAGAATATTTTATTTTTATTTTTAGGGAACCTTATGTTCATTTATGATTTTTATGAACTTATAGGGTTTTGTAGGTTTATTTAGGGTTTATGGTATTAAAATATTTTAGTGTTTTTAGGACGTCTTAGCATCTTTTAGGTGTTTCAAAAGGTTTTTAGTATTTTTTTAGGGTTTTAGGGTTTTTCACGATTTATGTGGTTTTAAAGGGATTAAGGTTTTTTAGTCTTTATGGACCCTTATGGTCCTTTATGGGTTCTAGTGTTTTATGGTTTTAAGGGTTTAGGGTTTTATGTTTTTTCTGTTTTTAGGGGATTTAAGGGTTTTTTTAGTTTTAGGGGTTTTATGGATTTTTAGAGTTTTAGGGTAATTCTGTTTTAGGGGCATTATGGGGTTTTTAGCATTTTAAGTACTTTATTGATTTTAGGGTTTTGTAGGGTTTATGGTTATTTTTGGTTTGTTTAGTTTTTAGGGGTTTTTATGGGGTTTCATAGTTTTATGGTTTTATGTATATTCATTATTACTTTTTTGGTCTTTACAGTTTTTAGTGTTTTTGGGTTTTTCAATGTTTTATGGTTTTTTCATAATTTTAGGGTTTTAATTTTTTTATGGTTCTTTAGAGTTTTTAGGTTTGTAAAGTTTTTTAGTGGTTTTTAGGGGGTTTTAGGGTTTTTAGTGCATTTAGTAATTTTTTTAGGTCATATGGGGGTTTTAGGGGATTTTTGGGTCTTTAGGTTTTTTAAATTTTTTCATGGATTTTAGGTTATTTTGTGTTTTTATGGGTTCTTAGGATTTTATGGTTTTCTAGGGGTTTTAATGTTTTTTGGGATTTTAAGGTGTTTAGGTTTTTTAGTGTTTTAGGGGGGGGGGTTTGGTTTAAAGGGGGTTTTAGGGCTTTCAGGGTTTTTAGGGCTTTTAGTGAGTTTGGGGTTTTTAGGGTTTTATATTTTTTTTGGATTTGAGTTTATTTTAATGTTTTATGGCCTTTTATGATTTTATAGTGTGTTTTTGTTTTTTTTAGTATTTTAATGTTTCTTTAGGGTTTTAGGTGTTTTGGGATGTTTTTTGGGTTTTATGGGTTTTGGGGTCTTTTAGGGATTTTAGGAGTTTTGGGGTCTTTACGTGGTTGTTATGGTTTTTAGGGAATTCATGGTACATATGGTTTTTAAAGGAATTTTGGTTTTTGTTTTTTTATAATTATTAGTTTTTTATAGTCTTAAAGGGTTTTATTTATTCTCAGTGTTTTATGATTTTTTACTATTTTTAGAGTATTTATGGGGTTTTTGTGTTTTTTGTGTTTTGGATAATTTTAGGGTTTTGAAGGATTTTATTGGGCTTATGTATATTTTTTTTAGTATATTAATAATTTTTATAATTTTTAAAGATTTTAAGTATATTTAGGGATTATTTGGGGTTTAAGGGTCTTTAGTTTTTTATGGGTTTTTTAGCATTTTAATTTTGAGCAATTTTTGGGGTGTTTTAGATTTCTGGAAGTTTATAGTTTTGGGGGTTTAAAGTGTTTTTATGGATTTAAGGTTTCTGTTGTTTTTAGCGTTTTGAGGTTTTTTGGTCATTTAAGTGGTTTTATTGTTTTTTAGATATATTTTGGGTTTTATGGGTTTTTATGTTTTTTTGGGAACTTCATGGCCATGTTTGGTTGTTTTAGGGGGGTTTTTTGGATTTTTTTGTGTTTTTAAGATATTTAGGGCTTTAGAGTTTTGTCGGTTTTAATATTTCAATGGTTTGGGGTTTTAGGGAGCTTTTATGTTTTCTTATTTTTTAGGGGTTTTAATCTTTTTTAGGATTGATTATGTCATTAGTGTATTTAGCATTTCTGGGGGTTTTTTGGTTTTCCATGTGTTTTTGTGTTTTTTGGGGTTTTTTTTTGTTTTTAAGGTTATTAAGGGTTTATGGGTGTTTTTTGGTTTCTTAGGGTTTTAGGGTTTTTATGGATTTTTAGTTTTTTTGTTCTGTTGTGTTTTTAGGGTTTTATTGGTTTTAGGATTTGTAGGGTTTTAGGTTATTTATTTTTTGAGTGTTCTTAGAGATTTTTGGGTCTTTAATGTTTTTTTTATCTTTTCTGGGTTTTAGTTTTTAATGATTTATTGGATTAATATTTATTTTAGGGTTTTTAGGGTTTGGAAGGATTCATATGGGTTTTATGGGTTTTAAGGATTATTTATGGGTTTTAGGATTGTTTTGGAAAGCATTTTCATGGTTATTTAGTGTTTTTAGTGTTTTTAGTTTCATTTTTGTCTTTTCGTGAATAAGGGTTATAAGGTATATAGTTTTCTTTAGGATCTTTTTTAGTGTTTATAAATTTCTTAGGGACTTTTTAGGTTTTGGTTTTTTTAGGTTTTTAGGGTATTTTAGAGGTTTTATGGGTTTTATGGGATTAATGGTTTTGGGGTTTTAAGGATTTTAGAGTAATTAGTATTTTCTTACGGTGTTTAGGGTTCAATAGAGGTTTATGTTTTTTTAGTGTTTTTTTTATTTTTTGGTTTTGAGGCTATTATAGATTGTTTTGGGTGTTTTTGGGTTATTATGTTTTTACAGGTTTTTAGGGTTTTTAGGGTTTGAGGGGTTTTAATGGTTTTAAGGGGTTTCTGATATTTTTAGGGTTTTAGGGTTTTTTTGGATCTTTAGGTTTTGTAAGGGGTTATAGGTTTTGATGTTTTTAGTGGTTTAAAGGTTTTAGGAATTTTATGGGATTTCAGAGGGGTATTGTATTTTTAGGATTTTTAGTGGTTTTAGGGTTCTTTAGGTATTTATAGAAGATTTTAATATTATTAAGAATTTTTAGGGGGATTTATGTTTATTTGGGGTTTTTTGGGGTTATTTTGGATTTTAAGGTTTTTTATGTTTTTAAATGTTTTATGGTTTTTAGGAAATTTTTTGGGTATTTAATGTTTTTAAAAGTTTAGGATTTTATTTTATTCTTTATGGTTTATGGGTTTTTAGATTTTTGGTGTTTTTTTCGGTTTTTAGTGTTCTCTTGGAATTTTAGGGTGTTTATAGGATTTTATGGTCTTTTAGGGTTTTCATAATATTGTTTAGGGTCTTTAAGGGTTTTTAGGGGTTTTAGTGTCTTTTAGGATTTTTGGGATTTTAGTGTTTTTATTGCAGTTTAGGGGTTCTTGTGGTTTTTAGAGTTTTATATGGTTTTTGGGAGATTTTAAGTGTTTTAGGTGTTTTATAGAATTTTAAGGGGTTAAAAGGTTTTTATGGTTTTAAGGTTTTTAATGGTGTTTATGGTTTTTACGGGTTTAGAGGATTTTATGGGGTTTTTTTTGGGTTTTTATGGTTTTTACGGTTTTCTAAGGGCTTTCATATTTTTCAGTTTTTGTGGGTTTTAAGCTTTTATGATTTTTAGATTCTTTTATGGGGTTTTAAGGATTTTAGTTTTTTTTTGGATTTTTTGATTTTAGGTTTTTTTTGGGTTTTAGTTGGTTTAGGGTTATTAAAATATGTTCACAGGTTACAGAGTTATTTATGGTTTTAGGATTTTTAGGATTTTTTTTGGTTTCTTAGGGTTTAAATGGGTTTTGTGGGTTTTATTGGATTCTTAGGCTTTTTAGGGGGTTTTTGGTGTTTCTATAGTTTTTAGGGTTTTTATTGTTTCAATGGTCTTTAGGGTTTTGGGTTTTTAGGTTTTTGAGGATTTTTTAGGAGTTTTTATGTTTTGCAGTGGTGTATGGTTTTGAAGGATTTTTTTGGAGGTTTAAGTGATTTTTTGGGTTTTATGGGGTTTATGGTATTTTATAAAGGTTTTTGGGGTTTTAAGTGTTTTAGATTTTTCTGGGATTTTTAGGATTTCACTACATGAAAAAATAAACTCCAAAATGGTTCTTTAGAAATGGTTTTCTAAACCACCTCTAGATGTGCTGTTTATTTATTTATTTACTTTTATCTATGGTTTTTTAAAAACCTCTTCTAAATAAATTTTTTATATATTTTTTTTATAAATTTATTTGAATGGGTTGGATTATAAAATCCAAAAAAAATAGATTCAGTTTTTAAAATATTCATCTAGATTAATGGGAAAAATATTAAATGTTACATTTTTATTTCTGATTACTGATTCATAATTGTTATTTATTATTTAAGGAATTATTTTTTTATTTTTATAATTTTGCTAAATCATAATGTTTTAAGTATTAATTATTTATCATTATTATATAGTGGTTATTTGAAACTTAAATTAATTATTTGATAATTTGAATATCAATATTCAGCCTAAAATTAAAATAAATTTTGATCAGGGTGTCCATTTTGGCACCAAAACCAGTAAAATTGAAGCTTTTGAAATGATCTACCATAGGCATAAAAAAATAATTTTGTAATGATTAATTGAATAAATTTATTAAACATCTAAAAGATTTTGAAAATCTATCATCAACTTCAAATAGATGAAACTCTTTATCTAGCTGTAAATTTTGGGTTTTTATGGGTTTTAGGCTTTTTAGTGTTTTTTATTAAAACTTTTATGTTTTTTAATGTTATTTAATTTTTTATGATATTTATGGGGTTTAGGGGTTTTTTTTGTTTCTAGATTTTTGGTTTTATTTTAGGGGGTTTAGTTTTCTTTTAGGGTTTTTATGGTTTTGTATGGTTTTTAGGGTTTCTAGGGTTTTTACAGCTTTTTTTGTATTATTAGGATGTTTAATGGTTTTAAGGGGTTTTAGGGTTTTTTAGGTGTTTTAGTTTTTTTAGGGTTTTTTGGGTTTTATTTGGGATTCATATGGGGGTTTTGGGTTTTAGGTTTCTCTTTGTGATTTTAGGTTTTTTTGTGTTTTATGGTTTTTTGAGTTTTTCTGGTTTTCAAGGCCTTTTTTGGGTTTTAGGGATTTTAGGGGTTTTAGGTGTTTTTGAAGGGTTTTATGGTTTTAAAGTCGATTTAAGGTTTTAAATGGGGTTTATAGTATTTTGGTATTTTAAAATTTTTGGGTATTTTGAGATGGTTTAAGTGTTTTATGGGTTTTTTTTTGGTTTTTTTAGTTTTTAAGGTGTTTTATAGTTTTTAGTATTTTTAGGGTAAGGTTGTTTAAGGGTTTAAGAGTTTTAAGGGTGTTTAAGGGTTTTCTGAACTTTTAGGTGGTTTTATAAGGATTTTATTAGATTTTAGGATCTTCATGACATTTTAGGGGTTTTAGGATTTTAAGATCATTAGGGTTTTTATTTTTTTAGGTTATTTTAGGGTCATATTATTTTGTTGGGGTTTTTTGGGATTTATATAGTTTTTAGGGGTTTTAGTTATTTTTAGGTTTAACGTTTATTTTGATTTTGTAGGGATTTTTATGGGTTATATGGTTTTTTGGGGGTTAAAATGGGTTTTAGATTGTTTACAGTCTTTTATTTTTTAAGGGTTTTTAAGGATTTAGGTTTTTTAGATTATTTAGGATTCTTAGGTGTTTTTTGGTTTTTTGGATTTTAAAAGGTTTTTGGGTTTTTTTTGGGATTTTTTGGGTTTTAAGGGATTTTTTGGGTTATTTGGTTTTTAGATTATTTTAATAGTTTTTATGGATATTTTGTTGTTTTATATTTTTATGAAATTTTGGGGGTTTATAAAATTATTAGAGTCATTTAGGGGTTTTATAGTACTGTTGGATTGGGGGGGGGGGTGTTTAGTGTTTCTAATGGTTTTTAGGGTTTTTAGGATTTTTAGGATTTTTATCTTTTTTAGGAGGTTTTGGTTTTTAGCCCAATTATAGGTATGTTTTTGGTTTTTAGTGTTTTTAGGTGGATTTTGGTTTTTATGTTTTTAAGGATTTCAGGGTTTTATATTGTTTTTTATGGTTTTTATGGGTTTTTATTATTTTTAGTTTATTTAATGTTTTCATATTTTTAGTTTTTTTGGGATTTTTAGGACATTTAGGGTCATTTAGTGTATTTAAGTTATTTTTGGATATTTGTTTTTTTATTTTTTTGATATATATATACATATTTAAAGGTGTTTTAGATTTTTAATTGGTTTTTATGGTTTTTAGGGGATTTAGTGTTTAATGGTTTTAAGGTGTTTTGGGTTTGAGGGTTTTAGGGGGTTTAAGGATTATTAGTGGTTTTTAGGGTTTTTATCATTTTAAGGTTTTTATGGATTTTTTGGGGGTTTAGGAACTTTTTTATGTTTTAGGGTTTTAGGATGTTTTAGGGTTTTAGGGTTTTACGATTTTGATAGTGTTTTAGGGTTTTAAATATTTTTTAGGATTTTTTAGTTTCTAATCTTTTTCAAGGTCTTTTTTGTTTTTTTTAGTTTTTAGGCGTTTTTAATGTGTTTTAGAGGTTCTTTTAGTTTCTTATGGTCCTTGATGTTTTTTATTGGGTTTTAGAGTCTTTAATTGTGTTTTTAGGGTTTTCATTTTAATTTATCATTTTTAATTTATTATGTGCTTAAGGGTTTTAGAGGCATGTAGAATTTTTAGGGGTTTTAGTGTCCTTTATGGTTTTATGTATATTCAGGGTCCATAATGTTTTTTAGGTTCTTTTAGGGTTTATTATATCCCATAATGATTTTTTAGTGTTTTAAGGCCCCTTTGGGGTTTTTGGGTCCTCTAGGGGTTTTAGGGTCTTTAAAGAACTTTTAGTGGAGTTTAGTGTTTTAGTTTCTTTTATGTTTTTTCTGATTTTAGGAACTTTTAGAGTTTTTAGGGTTTTTGGGACATTTATTTTTTAGAGCCTTTATGTTTTTATATTGATTTTTACGTCCATTGGGATATTTTTTGTTTTTAGGGTCATTAGGGTCTTTTATTGGTTTATGTTCTTTTAGGGTTTTCTTGGAGTTATTATGGGGTTTTGCAGTTTTTATGTGTTTTTAGTGTTTTAGGTATGTTTAAGGTTTTTATGATTTTTGGATATTTTTATTGTTTCTAGGGGTTTTTATAGTTTTTTGGTGTTTTAAAGGTTTCCCGATTCTTAGGGTCCTTTCCAGTTTTAAAGGGGTTTTATGGTTTTTATGGTGTTTATGTTTTTTTGGATTTTTAAGGGTATTCATATTTTTAAGTGGTTTAATATTGTTTGGATTATTTATGTATTTTAGCGTTTTAATGGTTTTTTGAGGGTTTAAGGGGTTTTTGGGTTCTTTGGTATTTAAGGGTTGTTGTCATTTTATGCTTTCTAGGGGGTTTTAAGGTAATTTGGTTGGGGTGGGGGTTTGGTTTTTAATTTATTTTTGGAATTTAGGGATTTTATATAATTTTATTGGGTGTTAGGGGTTGTACATTTTTATAGGTTTTTAGGTTTTTAGTAATTTTAGGGTCTTTTAGGGCCTTTTAGGATTTATATGGGGTTTTAGGGTTCTTAGGGGTTTATGGATTTAGGGGTTTTTTAAGTTCTTAGGGATTTTGGAGATTTTTTTGGTTTTCCCTTTTAGTGTATTTTATCAATTTTTGTGTTTCTAGGTTTTAAGGGGTTTTAGTGGTTGTAGGGTTTTAGGTTTTTTTGATGTTTATTTGGATTTTTAGGTGTTTTAGGGGGTTTAACTATTTTTAGTGCATTTTGTGTTGTTAGGGTTTTAAGAGTTTTAAAATTGTTTTAGGGTTTTTTAGAGTCTTTAGAGTATTTTGGTTGTTTTAGGGTTTTACAGTCTTTTGGGGTTATAAGGACTTTTAGGGGTTTTAGTGTCTTTTTTATGAAGGTTTTTAGGGTTCTTAGGATTTTATAGGGTTTTATGGGTTTAAATGGTTTTTTTGGGTTCTATAGGGTTTATGGTTTTTATAGGTTTTAGGGGATTTTGAGTTTTTTGGGTATTTACAGTTTTTATGATTTTAGGGTTTTAATGGGTTTTTTATTTTTTTCTATGCTTTTTAATTATTTTATGGTATTTTTTGGTTTATAGGTTATTTTTAGGTTGTTTTGTTGTATTTATAGGGGATTAGTTTCATTTATTGTTTTAAGGATTTATTAGGGTTTCTTCATTTTTTGGTTTTTAGGGTTTTTAGGATTTTTAGAGGGTTTAGGGGTTTTCAATTATTTTTTTTGGGGTTTTTGGTGGCTTTTGGGTTTGTGAAATTTTTATAGGGTTTTAGGGACTTTTAGGGGGTTCAGGGTCTATTTAGGTGTTTTAGGGTTTTTTTGGGATTTTTAGGGTTTTAATTTCTTGTTATAGATCTTCTGGAATTTTTAGTGGTTTTTTGGGTTTTAAGGTATATTTGGGGGTGTTAAGTGGTTTTCAGGGTTTTTAGGGTAACTTTAGGGTTATTTGGAATTTTTAGTATGTTTAGGGTTTTCTGGGGTTTTAATGATTTTTAGGGTATTTTGGATTTTTTATGGTTTGTTTCTGTGTTTAGGGTTTTCGGATTTCTAGATTTTTATAGTTTTAGGGAGATTTTAGGAGATTATATTTTTTAGGGATTTTAAGTTCAATTTATGGGGTTTAATGGTTTTTAGAACATATTAGTGTTTTGCGGTCTTTTAGTGATTTTAGTGGGTTTTTGGAATTTTAGTGTATTTTTTATATTTTAGTGTCTTTTACAGTTTTTCTGGTCTTTTGGGTTTTTAGGGACATTTATAGTTTTGTGTATAGTGTTTAGGGCTTACGGTGTAGTGTTTAGGGTTTAAGGTGTAGGGTTTTGGGTGTATGGATTACATTTTAGACTGTAGGTTATTGGGTTTAGGGTGTATGGTATATGGTTCAAGGTGCAATGTTTTAGGTTTAGGGTGTATGGAAAAGGCTTTTAGGTGTAAGGTTTACGGTTTAGGGTGTATGGTATAGAGTTTTGGAGAGTAAGTTTGAGGGTTTTGGTTCTAGGGTTTATGTTTTAGTATTTTGTAATATTTTAAGGTTTTTATGAGGTTTAGTTTTTTTTGATTTTTAGGGTATTTATGGGGTTTTAGGAGTTTCTTATGGTTTTCTGGGACTTTTAGTGTTTTATGTGTTTTAGTGGGTTTTAAGGTTTTTAGGGGATTTTAATGAGTTTACATGTTTTTTAGGTTTTACATTGGTTTTGTTATTTTTTGTGGTTTTTAATTTTTTTAGGGTCTTTGGGGTGTTTTTGGATATTACGATTTTTTAGTTTCTAGTGGGTTTTACGGGTTTATTGGTGTTTTTGCGTGGGTTTTCAGTGTTTTTAGGGTTTTAAATGTTTTTATAGTTTTTATATATTTTTTGGATTGTTAGTTATCTTAGGTTTTTATGGTTTTAGGGAATTTTAGGGGTTTTAAATGTTTTTATGCGTCTTTAAGGGGTTTTAGGTTTTTAGGGTTTGAGGATGTTTTAGGGTATTTTATATTATTTTATGTTCCATTAAGGTATTTTGGGTGGTTTTAGGTATTTTAGGGTTTTTATTCTATTTAGGGTTTTTAGGGATTTTCATATTATTTGGGGGTTTTAGGGTTCTTTTAGGGGTTTTCATCTTCTTTTAGGGTTTAATTAGGTTTTTATAATTTTTTAGGGTTTTAGGGATTATAATTTTTTAGGTTGTTAAATATTGTTTAGGATTTTTAATGTTTTTAGGGTTTTAGGGGTTATTAGTGTTTGTAGTGATTTTTGGATTTTATGGGTTTTTTGGTTTTATTAAGGTTTTATGGATTTTATGGTTTTTAGAGGTTTTAGGATTTTTATGATTTCTACGGTTTTGAAGGATTTTTATGGTTTTTAGAGTTTTATAATTTTTTATTTTTTTTGTAATTTTGGGAATTTTGGGAATTTTAGGATTTTATGTTTTTGGAGTTTTTATTGTTTTTTAGTGTTTTTAGAATTATTTAGGTTCTTTAATGGTTTTTATGTTTTTGAGGGTTTTTAGGGTTTTTACTATTTTTTTAAATTTCATGTTTGTTTGAATTTTTAGTGTTTTCTAGGATTTGTAAGGTTTTTTGGGGTTTTTAGAATTTTTAGGGGTTTTATGAATTTTAGGGTGGTTATGGTTTTTAAGGGAGTGGAGGCTAATTTATTTTAGTGTTTTTTGATTATTTAGGTTTTTGGTGTTTTAGGGTTCAAAGGGTTCATTTATGGTTTTTAGTTTTTTAGGGTTCATATGGTTTTATTGGGTTTAATGTTTTTATGGTTTTATGTGTTTTTAGATTTTAAAGTGGTTTCATTGTTTTTCTCTACATTTATGGTTGTTGTAATTTTTAGAGATTTAAAGGGTTTTCAAGGTTTTCTATGTTTTTTTATTTGGAGTTTTATTGTTTTGGAGTTTTTTTTGTATTTTTAGGTATTTTAGTGTTTTTAGAGTTTTATAGGGTTTTTTATATTTTTACATATTTTTAGGCTACTTACTGTTTTTAGGTTTTTAATGGTTTTTAATGTTTTAAAAGTGTTTTTAGGATTCTATGGTTTCCGTGTGTTTTTTTTGTTTGTAGGGTTTTAGATTTTTTTTTCGGTTTTAGGGTTTTTAAGGGGGTTTCAAGGGTAATAATTTATTTTATATTTTTTTAGTCATTTTTGGTTTTTCGTTGTTTTAATGTCTTTTGGGGGGTTATTATGTTTTTAGGATTTATTAAGGGGTTTCAAAGATTTTATAAATTCTTTTGTGTTTTTAGGATTTTAGGGATTTTAGGGTTTTTAAGGTTTTATTTTTTTTAGGGTTTTCAGGTTTTGAGGGGTTTTTATGATTTCAGTTGTTTTTGTTGTTAATAGGTATTTTTTGGGTTTTAATTGTTTTAATGGTTATTTTATATGTTTATTATGTTATTAGGTTCATTTATAATGTGTTTTCTTTTTAAGGGGTTTAGGCAAGGAAGATGTGAGGGTCGGGCTATTCCCCCCCCCCCAATTTATTAAAAAGAAAAAAGAGACACAGCTGACAAGGGAGGGGAGGGGTCAATCGACCCACACCCAAAAAAAGAAAAATCAAGAACAAAAAAAGAAAAAACACACAAAACAAAGCAGCCACCACCATTATCCAGCATCAACCATCATCCAGCAGCTCCCAACTAACCAACAACCAGCATCCAAACTCAAACAGAAATCCACATCCAGTAGCAGCACAACACTAAACCACAGCTTCGGCACCTCCCATCCAAGCAGCAACCAACATCTAGAGCCACGAACATCCAAAAAAAGACATAACGCCAAACTCACAGCAGCTTCAACACCTTCTCATCCAATTCCAGAAGTCGGCAGCTCCATTACCCCTTTATCACTTCCCATCCAAGCAGAATCCATCATCTGAGGCCCACAACCATGCAACGACCAGCGTCCAATCTCACATGTTCCAGCAGCCAACACCTTCTCACCAATAAGATCCTCCATAAGAAGCTCCATCATCCAGCGTTCACCAGCAACCATCAGCTCACAACTAACCAAAGACCAGCATCCAAACTCACAGAACCCAGCATCCTGCACCTTCTCACCATGAAGATCCACCACCATCTGCATAGAACCATCATCACCAAATTCATAACCCTTCCTTTCATCACTTCAGGATGAAGCAGCAGCTCCACAGCACCCAAAGGCATAACAAAGTGCAGCACCACTCAGCAGAACCAATAGCCAACATCCACATCAAACCACATCCGAACTAGCTTCGCCACCATGTAGTAGAACATCACCCATCGCCAAGCACCATCATCCATAACCATATACCAGTGCCCTCAAAAAATCACAACCAAACCAACCGTAGCAGAGAAGACTACAGGTAGCAGCCAAACCGCAGCACCGAAGCGACTCCTACTCAGAAAACCAAGAAAAAATCATTTAACCAAGAAACCAGCAGTAACCTCCGACAAATGACGACACCAAAACACCAGCATTAACAACAATAACATCACCACCTCCAAGCCAAATAGCCCCAAATAGCTTACAGCACAAAAAACTGCAACTAGTTCATCAGAACCCATCATCTCCCAAGAAATCATAGCTCAACATCCAACAATCAAGGCCATCGGACCAAACGATATCCAGTATTCCACACCTCGTAGCAAAATTTGTAGCATACCACCAGCAAGTGCGCATCAAAACTCGTCGATCCCATTTCAGCAAAACCGAATGATTCACAACCAACATCACAACCAGGAAATAGGAGGACATGGAATACCAAAAGGTCCAACCAGATCTAGCATTAACTGCATGGAGCAGAGACGAAGCTGAGATATAAAGAAGAGAACGCACCTGCATCTACTTCATGAATCAAGGAAATGATCGATCCAGAATATAAAACAAACCTTTACCAACACGGGATCGGGAATCGGAGAGATGAAAGCAAAAAAATCCATCGTTGCATTTCGCCTTTGAGCTGGAGAAACCCGTTGAAGACCGTTGATGCCAAGATCTCCCCCTAAGAGTAGGGGCCGAGAAGGGATCTAGTGCCGACACACCAGTCAACGTCGTCGCTTGCCGAAGCTGAGGGGTACCTGTCACCTTTCATCTAGAGAATACAGCTGAGGCCCTCCATCAGCGAAACCCCAATCTATGCCAGGATCTCCCTCCAACAGCACAAGAGAGAAGGGGCGGGAAGATTACCCCGGTCCGCGCCGCCCCATGGAAATTCCGAAGAGCAACGACATCGTCATGGGAACCCGAAGAAAACCATAGAAGCCGCCTCGAGGGGGATAGAGCACCAAGAGAGTGTGCCACCATCTCTATCATGTTATCTTAATGGGTTTTTATTTATTTAAGGGGTTTTATGTGTCTTTCTTATTTTTTGGTGTTTTAGGGATTATATGGTTTTTAGTTTTTTTTTTGGGTTTTTAGGGGTTTTAGGGGTTTTATGGGTTTATTTTGGGGTTTATGATTTTTATGGGTTTTAGGGTTTTTGGAGATTTTGGGGTTGTTGGGGTTTTTAGGGTTATCAATTGTTTGTAAGGACTCTAAGGGGGGTTAGGTTTTTTATGTTTATTAAGATTTTATGTTTTTGTTTTTTATGGTTTTATGTTATTTTTTTCGTTTCTATGTTCCTTTAGGGGATTTGGGGTATTTTAGGATATTTTTTATTATTTTTAGGGGTTTTAGGGACCTCTTGGTTTTTTTACGGTTTTAGAGTATTTAAATTTTTTAGGTTACTTTCTATTCTTTTAGGAGGTTCTAATTGTTTTAGTGACTTTTAGAAAATTTAATGGTTGTTGGGTCTTTTAGGGTTTTTACAATTTTTAGGGACTTTTTAGGATTTCGAGGGTTTTTTGAGGTTTTAAGGTTCTTTTATGGTTTTAGGGATGTTGACACTCCATTCCATCACATATTCTAATGACTGAAAAAGGGAAATACCTTAGTCCAAATTGATTCAACCTTTGAAGAAATATCAAAAATTGACAAAGGCATGAACAAGAATTTGTTTACACTTGGGTCACACAAGTTTCAGCATGGCCGCACAAGTATACTAGCACGCCTCATATTGGTCGCATAGGTGACTTACGCTCCCTAACTTATTTTCACCCAAGGTCTTCAAAGGCCTATAAATACCCCTTGTGGGCCCCCCGTTTCAAAGACGGAAAAATCCAAAATCTCATATTTGAGCTCTCGGAGCCCTAGCCTCTTCTCAAAGCCTTCCGAACACTTATAAGGTAAATTCTTACCTAGAATGGAATTATAATGAGGGGGAACAAGGCCTAAGTGTTGAAAATTACCAACACCTACGTGCCTAAGTGGCCAGCCCTTAAGGGAAATGGCCACACTTGCGCACCGCCTTATTCCTTCTATAGAACTTGCGCGCGACTCATTTAAAAGTCTTTACGGATAATACTAAGGGCTTGAGCTAAGTCTCTCCAAAGTATTGCCCTCAGAATTGACCATCATGGAAGTAACCATGTGTCGCGCATGTATACTTGCGCGCCCATGAAAGACTTGTGCGCCTCCCTCTTTTTGGGTGCCCCTCCTACCTAGTCACTTGCTTTCCTAAAATCCACCTCTACTCTTCAAGATTTAGCCTTCAGAACCATCTTCAAAACCATTTATGGAATAGTTCATTTGTTGGTTTCCGTATCTGAAAACAATTCTGTGAAACATGTCTCAAAACATAGTGATTTATATATCTTTATATCACTAAGGTGAGATATTTCATTCATTCAACCTCATCCTTTAAAATGAGAAGTTCCCTAAACTGGGCCTTCTTTTCAGGATCAATCCTCAATCACAATTTCCTAACCTGGGCCACCTTTTCCAGAGGAAGCCCCAGTCCGAGTTCTCAAATATGGGCATCCTTCTCAAGATTAAGCCCCAGTTCTCAAATCCCTTTAACTTGGGCGTCCTTCTCCGGAGTAAGTCCCAGTTCTCAAGTCCCTTTAACCTGAGCCTCCTTCCTAGGAATAATCCCCAATCATAATTTCTCTTAACCCGTCTTAACCTATTTTGATTTGGGCTTCCTTCTCAGGAATAAAACCCAATCACAAGTCCCCTCCAAATTTGGGCATCCTCATTAGAAGCAATCCCCAAGTTAGAGTATCCAAATCTCCATAAAGCACATATAACTTTATGGACCTTATTCACAGGATTGTTCTCTAATGTAAGTCCTGATATTTATCTATTTGGGAAATCATACATACATAAGCCCCATGTCATTCCTTGTGACCACATCTTTCATGGCACAAATTTTCAGGTTTACTGATACCTCTTGTTTCTCACACCGAGCATGATTCACATGAGCTTAGAGTGTAAAATTAACCACAACACATCTCTTTGGGTTGTTAATCATATGTAAGCCCCACAATTCTTAACCAAACTACGTGGACTTTGATCTCTACTTTAATAGTAGAGTACGTAGGAATCCTTTCTAAGGTTCAATCCCATCACCCATTAATTTTCATCTGTCCCATATGATGTTATACTATATTTTAATTCTTGAACTACGTGGGTTATGATTCCTTTTCTAAGAAAGGATACATAGGTATCCCATATGTGGGTACGATCCCAACTCTGAGATAATCCATGTCCTTCTGAATGACAATAAACTTCAAGTGCCCCGTTGAGTGGATTTAAAACCAGTATAGTTATCCTAATGTTCAAGAGACCTTTATAAAATGTGTTGAAGGATACCATTGACTAAGAACCCCTAACAAACACAGATTATTCTCTATCGATGAAGAACCTCAAAAACATATAAAATATTATCTAAATCTCATAGATATTGATCATTGATTTTTAGATCTTAAGGAAAGATCATTTTCATACTTGGTAGTGTAATAAGGATTCACGAACATAACTTAAATCTATAAATAGAGTCCCGAAGTAGACAATAATTCCCCCCAAAAAGGTGTGATGAGTCCGACTTCCCATCCTCTCGACCAATGCCAATTATTAATCCACATCGGTCCACAACTAATGAGTACCTACTTTTGGAAAGTAGGTCCAAATGGATATAGAATCATTGAATGTCTCTGGTTCTACAAACAAACCCGTTAGAAACCGATTGGAATGTTTGAACCTTATGAAAACAAGGTCATCCCCATTTCCAGAGGAAACAAAAAATGTTGAACCTGACGTGAATACTTAACCAAGTTAAAATTATGTTTTACTTATTTATTAGGCCCCTATTTAAACTCAATGAGAGGTCCAAAAAAACAATCAATAACATATGTGCTCATCCAAAAGATGTATTAACTGAAATTATCATGATTATGTCTGTTATAGTAAACAATAACTCTTTTCCATGATCTTCTGTGTTACAGAAATGGCTTCTCTAAAGTTCACACATGTGAATGTCTCTGCTATGAATACCTCTGCTGCTAATCCTACTGGATCGTCGTCCGCTCTGAGGATGACATCACCTACTCAGAATCTTCAATGATGGGTATCAAATTCAATAGTTAAGTAATACCATCGACATAGTACCATTCTGACTCTGTAGGCTGCTCGACAAGCCCTCCAAGTCAACAATTTACCCTAGTTGTCCGGACAGCGACGAGCAGGAATCAAGAAGCAGGTGGTGCCAACCACTGTCTCCAATTGTATCGGGTCATTATCCCTGGAATGCAATCACCATTCCCTCCAATATTCTGGGGAGGTGAATGAGAAGGTCACCTAAGGCCTTAATTCAAGGAGACTGGAGTCCTTACCAAAGTCTCCCACCAACAATCTCCACTAGACTCATGCGGCAGTGCGCCCTCAACATGATAAGGGTGTTGTCTCCAGGCGTTCGGCTCAGGTTCCTCGAACCCGAGAAGGCAAGATGAATGACCAGAGGTGATGACTGGTCAACAGTGAGTAGATTATTATATCTTCCATTCCTGGATAATTCCACTAACCTAACTTGGTGGAACGAAATGAGCAGGCACACACACCCGTCCGTTTTAATTCCGATGTCCAGCAAACTCATCTGGAAGCAACACGCCATTCCCACTAGGAAATTCCGACGGAGTACTATAGATAAGAACATAAACCTATTTATAAATCATCAGCTAGTCTGCTGGCTCATCTGACAATATACGATGAAGCCCTCAAACCCAATGTGTTGACAACATGTAAATAGGCACATACACTTTCTTACACGCATCAATCCTGCCTGCAGTCTCGTCTTCCAGTATTGAAGGAAGTTTTTCAACCACGTTCGGTGGAGTGCAATCAGCAGGCACATACACCTACTAGTATTGATCAAGCCTACCAACAGTCTCGTTTGGTAGCACCCATAGAAGTCAATTGGAATGTCCCAATAACAAAAAGGAGGCAGACTCAAATCTCTACCTCCACACATATGTACTGTCAGAACTCATTGATAGAAAAAGGAGGATAGGAGCCGGAACACCCACCTACTCCAAGCATGGAATGGACGTACATTCCTGTTCCTGTAGCTAAAGTCACCAAACATATTCTGCCAATGGTAAATGAGTATAAGAAAATCCCTACTCATATTCTGGATGCCTTCCAGGATATTATAATAGCTTCAGCAACATCACAGGGAAATAAATGCAAATCTATCCCTACCAGTGGAGTGACACATCAACAGTTCATTCCAAAATAGACACACACCTCTGTTCCAGTCCAAGAGGGTTGTGGGTCATACTCCCCCATGTCATACAGACAACCAAGTCAGGAACATACATCTTATTTGAGTGGAGATAATCAGCCTAACCTGACTATTTCTCCTGAGCAGGTACATACACCTGCCTATAATAACCACTTTAATCAACAAGTGGTTCCCAAAGTGAGTAAGAAGGCATCTAAGAAAAAGACTCGTCCAACATAGTCAATAAATCAAGATCCAATCTATAACAAGGCCTTGCTCGATGCTGGAGTTCTTGATGCACTCAGACAATTATCTGTTGCAACTCAATATTCTACTCTCTCAGTTCCCAATAGTGATAACATTAATTCCGAAGGGATTCATCAGACACTTCCTCATGAAGGCTTGTTTCATGACAGTTTGGTTGATCTCGAAGTATCATCTTCACATGAGAGACACGATATCTCTCTGTATGTTCATAAGACTAAGGAGTAAGAGGTTTTATCTTTTTTTTGTAACCCACCATGGTGGTCCTCCCCATGATGATGAATCTAGCTGTGAAAGTCCTCTCTATAGTAGTAATTCACATTGCCTGGAAAATGATCCAATGGACAATGTTGTAATAAGAAATCTCTTTTATCTTGAGGCACTTGCAAATGTGAAGCCAGTCATTTATGATGCTTTACCAATAGAAGTTGAAATAATTTCTCAACCAGAAGATAGCCTGGGGTGTAGGTCATTCTCCGAATCACCCCTGATTCATGCATCTTCTAATTTGGTAAATGAATTCTCTACCAATATTTTTGAATCTGATAAAGCAAAAAGGAAGCACCAGCTCTAGTCTAATCAGGTAGAAGAATCGTTATTGAATGATAAAGAGGAAGTGATGAATATGAGAAAACAACTGGAAAAAGGTGAAGTGTCAGTCTTGTTTTGGCCTTTGGCGGGATCTCAGTATGACATTCCAGAAATGTTGACGGAAGAATGTATTCAAGATATTCGTCTCAACATGTGTAAAACTCTTTGTCAATTTAAAAAGAAAATATTAACTTATGATGAATATGAAAATCATGTCAAGAAAATAGAAGGGTTACAATGCCAAATTGACTTGGCATCTCTCTCAGTTTCTCGATATTCGAAGGCTGAAAAGAGCAGAGAGGCCTTCAGCGTTCATGCCATGGCGCACTAAAAGGATTGCACCAGTTAATTACCAATGCCCCATCTGGTATTCATATCAGGGGATGCGGTGTTCATGTAGCACTACATTTCATTGTACTCTCCATCCAACAAAGCCCACCAAAAATGGTCTCATTCAATGTTATTTCCCATGGCCGGCCACAACCAATTGGCTTTGTTTGTAATCAAAGTCTCACTCAAGAACAAGCCTCAACTAGTTATTCTCATAATCAAGCATACAGAGAACAAGTTATCGAATTACTCCTGCATCAATAAAATGATAATATCGAACATGCTTCTCGTTTAGAGCATGCGCATCATCAAGTGACCGAAGTGTCAAGATCCATCCAGCATTCATTTGAGCCAGGTGATTTGAGTGGATGCAGGTTGATGCATCTAGCCAATTTCTGGACTAAAGTCTGCAAGATCAAGAGATATTTTAAGAAAGTCTCAGATATATAATCTTAAGAGCCACCCCAGCTTTCCAAACTAGGGAATCTTTTAACCCAACCCTCAGAATCAACAAATAGGATTAGAGGAGTCGATCAGGAAGAACATGAACATCCCCAGTCCACAGGACTGGGTTTTTTTTCAAATCCTCAATCTCTTCCTCAAAGAAAGTCAGTCTTTTCTCGATTAGGGAAGAAGCCCCAAGAGGAATGAAGAGACAAATTATCAGGATACTCCCTCCAAATTACGGTTCTTCAAGAAGTTCCTGAGGGATCTAATCAATTAAAGGCAATGTCTCATCAAGGAAATGGAATAAGACAATATCGCATAAATTCCTATAGAAGAGATGCAATGCGTTATGCGTCATTTAATGTCATCAATTTCGTTGTTCATGATCCCCCAGATGTGGCTCACTCAGAGGGATCCGATGTGGAAGCTTCTCCTCAAGAAATTTTACACACAGACGTAAATGAAGAAGGTGTGCGTACATGAAATAAAAGGACTTCTCAGAATCTAGGTATTCCTTCAAATATTAAACTTCCCCCTCTCTGAAAGGCATCCCACAAGGGGAAAGGAAATAATCAGGCTACATTCCACCTTTTCTCTGTAGAAGTCCAATCGCTCTCACTAAAGCAAATATTTTCACAACATGAGGAAATGAAGGAATTAAGGAGGTTGAATGCAGAACAACTTCAAGGTAGTCTTCCTCCTAAGAGTGCTGAAGTCATTCAACCAAGGGAATTTGTTGCGGCTACTGAGATTGATCAAGAGTATCCTCTTTTACCAGTACACCCTCACAGGTCTAGTTCTATGGGTCATGCACAACAACAATCGGCGGTGCTACCATCAGTTGCAATACCAGTCACCACACCTACCCAAGATCCACTTATTAAACTTGCTTAGGTCCAATCTCAACCGGATGTTTCTCAAAAGTTAATAACTATCACTGAGTCATTAACAGCTCAGTTAGAAGCTATGGAGGGAAAGTGTGCACAAATTAAACTGGAGAATAGATATTACCATGAATGGGTTGATGCAATTCCTCCCCCATCATTTTTTGCAAGTACCACATTTCCAATCATTAATTGTTCGAGAGACCCAGAGTAACACTTAGCACATTTTGTTTCTTGTAGTGATCCTATTATGGGAACCCCTCAGCAACAAGAAGTAGTTAATCTTAGGTGTTTTGTACAGTCATTACAAGGGCCTGCTTTTTTCTGGTATACAAGCTTGCAATCCCGGTCAATTACCAGTTGGGAGGATCTTCTTTAATGATTCCTTATTCAATTCAGCTCAACTTTTCCAAATAAAATAGTTTTTGATCTTAAAAATTGTATGGAAAGAGAGAATGAAAGGGTTTCAGATTTTATTGCTCATTGGAAGGGATTAACATATTCCCTAAGCTTAGCACTCCCTCAAGAAGAGTTGTTTCTAATATTTGTGGAAAATCTGTGTGATGAATTACGCACACCATTGATCCCTGTGAAATACTCAAGAAGGTTTCAAGATGTTACTTCGATCACTCAACAAATTGAAGAATATATTATGAAGACTAAGGATAAAACTCATGTAATTCCATCAGCTCTAGGAAAGAGAATGGGTAAAGAAGATACTTCTACAGTTACAGTTAAACAAGCACCTGTACCTGCTTCTACTTCAAAACCTTCATCTTATCAAAGGGATCCACCTTCTGAGCATTAACAACAGAGGAAATTTCATCAAGAAGATCAAAGAGATCAATGACGGAAACAATTTGAGGATCTAAAGAGAAAAATTACTCTTTCTGAAATGAACAAGTTTCTAGATACATTATTTTGGATCTAGAAAATAATTTGGTTCAATTTCCAAGGCCCAAAAGGCCTAACAAGGAAGGAGATGAAGACCGTCCGAATTATTTCCCATTTCACTAGATGTTGGGGCATCCCATTCAAGAGTGTTTTGTCTTCAAATACCTAATTAAAAAGATAGTGTACTCGAGACAAGTCAAATTGAAAGGTTCTTTAGCTCAAGTAGCATGTGTTACTACTACAAATCCAGAGTAAGAAGGCGAGTGTCAAGAAGTCAAAAACAAAATTACGCAAAAATATGATTATTGGATAGTCAGAAAAATGATCAACCGAACTCATGTGATTTTGCGAATTCAATTGAAGAAACCAATTGTGTCTTCTGCTATAAATTCCACATCAAAACCCTATTCATTAGAGGGAAAATCCTCAAAGGGATGACATAATTCAAAGAAAGAGGAACAATCAGAAGAATTTGATATCATTTCAAAGCCCAAGTTGTCTTTGACTTTGGTAGATTTTATGCCATGTACTTCAAAGCCATGGGCACCATCCCACCAAACAGCACAGCCTAAATTGGCTAGTCAGGGGAACTCTTCCTCAGATGAAGATTTGATCATTGGTTTTATTATTATGATTCACTTAACAGATCCTTATGCCAATCACAGTTTCGAGCTCGATGAGCCTGAATTCCCTGTATCAAATAGAGGAATTAGAGGGAGTTCCAGAGGTCTGGGATATAGAGGAAGAAGTGGATATCCCAGAAACCACTATTCCAATTCCACCCCTGCTAGAATTGTGTATGTAGCAGAAAATCATGGTAGAGCCCTTCAGTGGGCTCAACAAGAACAATAGAATTCTTCCATTCATAGCAGATTCAGTCCTGGTATAGTTATTTTGGAGGATCGGTTAGAGGTTACACCCTCCTTCTCTCAGAAATTAAATAGACATATTTGGTCTAATCTTTCAAAGCTAGGAGTATTTCCAACTCCTACCCCGATACAAGATGCTTCTACTTCTGAAGCATAAACTTCTAGGGAACCTACGAAACAACATGTTCCTGTTGGGAAACGCAGACCTTTGGATAAAAAATATGATGTCTTAAAACATTTGGCCCAATTACCGGCCAATTTATCAATTTTGGATTCCTTGAATCTATCAAAGGATCTTTGGGAGTCACTCTTCGAGGCTTTGTCATGTCCTCAAGAATTCAAAACTGAAATTGTTGTGGATGAAGTCTATCATGTTGGGAATGGTCCTACCGAATGCCATGCAATGATATCTTTCACAGATGAAGATGAGGATGATTTTGTGCATTGACATATTAGACCTTTGTACTTACCTAGAAAGGTCAATGGTGTAGAAATCTGAAGAGATTTCATTGATAATGGTTCAGGATTCATCCTTATCCCCATTCGTCCACTTCATCGATTGGGCCTCACAGAATCTGATTTATCTCCTTTTACTCTGATGTTACAAGTATATGATAAAAATGAACAAGAACCACTGGGTGAGATTACACTCAGAACTCAGTTTGGTGACCTTGTATCCAATTCAGATTTCATGGTTTTTAATCACGATATAGCCTTCAATGATTTTCTTGGAAGACATTGGTTACATCAACATGCAGTTATCCCTTCATCATACCATCAATATCTCAAATATTGTTTTGATGGTCAAATTGGGACATTGTATGCTGATAAACCCCCCTTCAAGAAATGTGAATCTCAATACATTGAGGTGGAATTCTATCACATGAAGGGTAAGGAGAAATCCTCAATAAGGGAGGTTACCAAGGTTAATGCTCCATATGGTTTGGAAAAGATTTCAGTAATCCCATTCACACATGTGAGTATATATTATGTGTTGCCTATCAGTTAAATTTACAGGATAGACCCGAATCCAAGTACTCTTATGAAAACTTCCATAATGTCAGTTACGACAATAAAGCCAGACAACATGGGAGAACGTGGCGATTCACCAAGCAATGATGAAAGCTCAAATAGAGATGTCTTCATTTCATCTGTAGAAATCCAGCATGTCTATACTTTTCCAGCTAGGCCAGAAGATGTTAAAGCAATGTCAGAGGTTAACGATGATGTTGATTCTCAATCCATCATCTCCACTTTATTACCCAAGAAAGGCCCTTCATCATCAATAGGGTCCGAAATGAAAGCCTCTTATTCAAGATGTTCAAATTTTAACATCTCTCTTGATCATGGAAATTTTGCTTCATCATATACTATGCAAGTATAAAGAGATGAAGTAACACATGTTGAAGAAGAAGAGGAAGATCTCAGGGATGATCCTCCCTCTTTTGAAGAGGGTATCTCTACCACTATCCATGAACTCAGAGAAATAAATCTGGGTACGAAAGAAGATCCACACCCTACTTTAATTAGTGCGACCATAAATCTTGAAGAGAAATAAATTTATATTTAATTTTTAGAGAAAAATAGAGATATTTTTTTTTTGGAATTATACACAGATTCCAGGGCTTGATCCTGATGTTTCTACTCATCGTTTGGGTTTTCTAGAAGATCATCGAGGATTCAAACAAGCTGCAAGAAGATCACACACAACTTATGCTCCCAAAATTGAAGCTGATGTAGATAAGATTGTCAAAGCTAACTTCGCTAGAGAAGTTCAATATCCCAAGTGGTTTGCTAATATTTTCCCTGTGAAAAAGAAGAATGGATAAATTAGAGTTTGCATTGATTTCCGAGATCTTAATCGGCATTGTCCTAAGGATGATTTTCCAGTTCCAATTATAGAACTCTTAATTGATGAAACAGTTAGATATTAAGAACTTTCCTTCATGGATGGATATTCCGGGTATAATCAAATTTGAATGAATACATAGGATGATGAATCTATAGCTTTCAGAGCCCCTCAGGGTGTGTTTTGCTATCGAGTAATGCCCTTTGGCCTGAAGATTGTAGGCGCAACATATCAGCGTTCCATGCATCATATCTTCAAACCCTTTTGAGGAAAATTTGTTAAATGTTATGTGGACAATTTGGTGGTTAAATCCAAACAATTTTGTAACCACTTGGCTGATTTGGAAGTCATATTCCACAAACATCGACAACATAATTTGAAGATGAACCCCTTAAAATGTGCTTTTGGGGTAACCTCAGGAAAATTTCTCAGATTTTTTGTACTCCATCGTGGTATCGAAGACGATCTTGAGAATAAAAATTCAATTCTTGGTATGTCACCTCCTTGAAATTTTAAATAATTGAGAGGACTTCAAGGACACTTGGCCTATATTCGACATTTCATCTCCAATTTGGCAGGCAAAAGTTTACCCTTCACCAAATTGATGAAGAAGGGAATCACCTACCAGTGGACTGAATAATGTCAAGAAGCATTTGATATCCTCAAGAAATATCTCTTGAGTCCACCGGTATGAATATGACCTATTGAAGGAAGACCACTTATCCTCTACGTGACATCCTTAAAGAGATCATTGGGTGCCTTCCTTGCCCAAAAGACTGATGCTGGGAATGAAAACAACATTTACTATCTTAGTAAGACTATGCTTAAAGCAGAAACCTGATATTAAAGTATGGAGAAGTGTTTCCTAGCATTAATCTTTGTAGTTTAGATGTTGAGACACTACTTGCAACATCATAAGGTTCAATTGGTATCTCGCAATAACCGGCTCAAATTCATCCTTAGTCGTCCAATGCTTAAAGGACGTCTAGCATGGTGGGTAGTTATTTTGCAGCAATTTGATATCCAGTTTGTGTTTCAAAAGGAATTAAAGGGCCAAGGTCTGGCTGATTTCCTTGCTGATCACCCTTCAGTAGAATATACATCTTCAGATATTGAACTTCCCGATGAGGAAGTCTTCTCTATTCAAGATAATCTTCAAACATGGGAAATGTACTTTGATGGTGCTTCCAGAAGTCCAATAGGGAGGAAAATGGAAGATCCTAAATTCAAAAAAGTTAAGTTATGAATTGTTATCATTTCTCCAGAAAAGGCAGTGCTACCTTATTCCTTTTCATTGTTAGTAGGAGGGACAAATAATGAAACGGAATACCAAGCTCTCATCACAGGATTGGAGTTAGCGCTTCAGGAACAAGTGAATCACTTAAAGGTGAAAGGTGATTCAGACCTGGTATACAAACAATTCAATAGGGATTATGCGATCAGAAAATAAGAGTTTATCCCTTTGTATGATTACATCATAGAGTTAATGGTGGATTTTCCTTCGGAACCAACATTTTCTCATGTCCCACGATCACAAAATGCCCAAGATCATACACTGTCTAATATAGCTACATCTTTCGAAGATCCAAATCGGTACAAGACAATCACCAGTATTTCCCACCGTCGTAAAATTTCACCTTCTATTCAAATCAGAAAAGAGGAAATAAATGAAATTAGTCCCATTCCTAAACGATATGGTCATATTATAGGAGGGATGACACTTATTATGTAATATCTTCAAAATGGAACACTGCAACCTGATAGAGCCTGGAAAGAACAAATCTAGCGATGTGTGGTCAATTTTACTCTTTATGATAGCCCAAATTTCCTAGATAAAATTCTCTACAAAAGAGGTTTTGATATAATTCTCTTCAGATGTTTTGACGGTGAAGAGACAATGGTTGTCATGAAAGAAGTGCATGCAGGAGTCTGTGGTGCCCATCAGGCCGGACATAGATTATCTGATAAAATTAAAAGGCATTGATAATTTTGGCCTTCAATGATACAAGATTGTATTCATTTCAGAAAGAAGTTTCATTCTTGTGAAGTACATGCCAACTTCATTCATCAACCCCCAGTGTTGCTTCATACAGCTAAATAATCGTGGCCATTTTGAACCTGGGGAATGGATGTAGTAGGAAATTATCCTTTAGCTACATCCAAGAAATTTAAGTACATTATTACTTCTACTGACTTCTTTTCCAAATAGTCAGAGGAAATACCTCTCAAAGAAGTCATTTCTAAAAAACATTGTTAGCTTCATCAAGTCTAACATCATTAACAGATTTGGTGTCCCTCATAACATATTGACCGACAATGGCACCAACTTCTGTTCATCTGAGGTAAGGAAGTTGTATCAAGAATACAACATCAAATACAACCATTCCTCTCGATATCATGCAGAGGCCAATAGAAAAATAGAATCCTTCAACAAGACTATTTCAAACATACTGCAAAAGATGGAGGATAGAGATAAGAATTCATGGCTTGATAAACTCTTTCATGCTTTATGGGATTATCATACCAGCACCCACACTGCAACGCGGTCAACTCTATATTCATTGGTATATGGAATAGAAGCAGTATTTCCCATTGAGGTTCAATTACCCTCACTCAGGGTATCCATTTGTGATCAGTCATCTATGGATGAAAAATCTCAAAAGCGATTGGATAAATTGTAACAATTATATAAGAAAATATTGTGCACCTTGCACCACTTGGAAATCTATCAGAATCGAATAGCACAAGATTTCAACAAAAAAGTTATTCTTCGTTCATTCATTCCGGGAGAATTGGTATTGGTTCTCAGAACTCCAATGATACCGAGAAATAAACCTCCCATGCTTGAGCCAAAGTGGGAAGGACCTTACTCAATACATAAGGTCTATTTCAATGGAGCTTATTCTTTAATCTCAATGGATGGAGAACTCATCACGACTCCAACCAAGGCCAGATTTATGAAGAAGTATTTTTTATAATACAAATACATCGATAGTTAATGCATATGACCTTAAACTATTTGTACTTACGTCCAACATGACGTTAAATTGCGTCGTCCTTGCTATATGGCGTTAAACTATACAACCCTTCTTAAGTCCTTACTGCATGACATTAAACTGCATAGTACCTTCTTCGTCCAACATGATGTTAAACTATGACGTCCTAGATACATGACGTTAAACTGTACAGAAGTCTCTTATGTCTAGCAAGACGTTAAACTACATAATCTCCGGTCCATGCATATGACCTTATAATACTCACACCATCATCCAAAATGATGTTAAACTGTGAAAATATCCCTAATACGTCCAACATGATGTTAAACTATGTCCTCTATTGTCTTTACTACATGAAATTAAACTGCACAGTCCCCCATTTGTCCAACATGGCATTAAACTGTATTGTCCCCATCGTCTTAGCTATAGGATGCTAAACTGTACATCATCCTTTTTGGGTTTTTGGTATTTTAGGGTCACTGTAGGGTATATTTAGTGTTTTTAGACGTCCTTGGGTTTTTAAGATTGTTTAGGGTCTTTTAGAATTTTGGTGTTTTTTCAATTCTTTTAGTGTTTTAGGATATTTATGGGTTTTCAGATTTTAGTTTCTTATTGGGGTTCTGTAGGTTTTACGATTTTTAGGTATTTTATGAAATTATATTTTTATGGGTTTTTTGGGGTTTTTGAGATTTTAGGGTTCTTAAATTATTTTATCATTTTAAGGGTTTAAAATATTTGTTTATGATTTTAGTGTTTTTTGGTTTTTAGGTTTTTTAGGGGTTTAAAGTGGTTTGAATATTTTTAGTTTTCATAGAGTTTTTCAATGTTTTAGGGGTTTCATTTTTAAATGTTTTTAGGGTTTGAAGGTTATTATGGTGTCTTTTGGGTTTTAGGGTTTTTAGGTTTTTAAGTATTTTTAGTGTTTTTCTATTTTAAGGGTTTTTATTTTTTTAGTAATTTTAAGGGGTTTTAAATGTTTTTAGGGTTTTTTGGGGTTTTTTGGGGTTTTATTATCATTAGGGGTTTCTTGGTGTTTTGAATGATTTATGGAATTTGTATGGGGTTTTAGGGTTTTCCATGTTTTGTTTTTGGATTTTTAGGGGTTTTAAGAATGTTTAGGATTTTAGGGTTTATTAGGGTTTTAGAGGTTTAGGGTTTTAATGGGATTTAGGGGTTTTTATGTTATTAAATGTTTTTTAAGGTTGTGATGGGTTTTTATGATTTTTCTAGGGTTTTATGGTTTTTAGTGGTGTTCAGAGTTTTTAGGGTTCTTTGTTTTTAGGGTTTTATTATGGTTTGAAGGGATTTTAGGGGTTTTTTGGGATTTTACATGTATTCAGGGTTTTAGAGTCTTTTTAGGGAGTTAGGGTTTTTATTGAATTTCAAGGTTTTATGTTATCTTGGGTTTTCAAGGCATTATATTTTTTTTATGATTTTATGGTGTTTATATTTGTTTAATTTTATTTTAGGGTTTTAATCATTTTTAAGTGTTTTTAGTGTTTTTAGAGTTTTTAGGTTTTAGGGGGCTTTATGGTTCATATTTTTTTTTATGTTTTTTCAGGATTTTAGGGTTTTTTTGATATTTTTTTGGGGGTTTTATGATTTTTAGAGGTTTTTTGGTGATTAATGATTTAAGGTTTTTCTATGGGTTTTATAGTGTTTTTAGGGTCTTTTGGGTTTTTCTAGGACAAGGAAGGCTCAGGGCCAGGCTATTCCTAACCTCCCCCAAAATTTATTAAAAAAGATATGAAGACACTGCGGACAAGGGAGGGGCAGGGTCAAAAAACCCACACCCAAAATCCGTTAACAAACACAAACACACAGACCACAAAAAAGAAAAGTAAAGAAATAGAAGACTCAAACTAGATACAACAACAACATCATCACATCACGTCCAACCAATACCAGCATCCAGCAACACCACATCCAATCATCAAAACAACACAGCAGCAACAACCCATCCAAACCAACCAGCCCTAGCAACCAACCGCACCAAATCCGAAATTGCATCCAATCATAACCAAAAGCATCAAACCAAAGCATATGCACTGCAACCAAACACATCCATCACCAACTCCCAGCAAATAACCAGCAGTAGTCCCAACCAAGAAACAATCAACATCCAGCAGCAGCAAGACCATGATCCACAACCTCCTTACCTCTCGGTTAAGTAGTACCCCGCATCCAGCATCACCAATTCCAGCATCCAACGCCTTCACTTTATACAAAATAACCACCAGAAACCATAACTTCAGAGTCTCCCCACTAAGCACTAGCCTGCATTCAACATCACAAATTCCAACAGCCATCACCATCTCTCCAAGAAAGTTAACCACCAGCAACATAGAGCCACCACCACCAGAATCATAAAAACCACCTTCATCACATCTTAGCCAAACAACAGCCATTATCCATCCCAATAGCATCTGAAAACCAACACCTTTTCCAGCAGTTCTCATCAAAGCAGTGAACGGTACCCAGCAGCTCCAAAAATAGCAACCAGCACCTCCTGGACATTCAGCAAACAACAAACCATACCTAGCAACAAAGACGACGTCATTGGGCCACCAGTACCAATGCCTCATCCCAGACCACAGAGAACCCAAAAGGAACTCCCGGAACAGCAATAAAACCATATCGCATCACAACACAAAGCATCCAGTAATTACAGCGTGAAACCTGGCCAAAGTCGAAAGTCCAGTACCATGAACCTGCAGCTCCTGTGAAAACCAATCGTGAGGAGATCTCATCACTGAAATCTGAGAGGACCAGCCCATCACTCCACCGAGACGTCGAGGTGTCCGTTGCACCTGCCTGAGACCTTCACAAATCCAGTAAATCCATTTTAATACTAGATCCAGCGTTATCTTCTCCATTGACCTAGAAAACTACCATGCCCTCATGCTGCAAAAACAGAGGCATGCCCACGGGGGAAGATCATCCGAAGCTGAGCTGAAGGATAGCCAGATCCAGAACGTACCGCTACCGCCCAGGTCTGAAAAGAGCTGCCAGATCCCGTCACTATTGATCATGATCCTTGACTCCCACAAATGCTTCAAAGGAGAAGACCGCCAGGACAAATCTCCATCCGCGTCTGAGGGAAATTGTAAGTGATCAACGAAGTCGTCGGGAAGTAATCTAGAAGAATACCCTAAAGATCGCCGAGTCAGGAGGGATAACCCAGGAGAGAGCGTCACCATCCTTTAGTTTGTCTTTACATATGGAGGGTGTGATGCTTTCTAGGGATTTTATGTTATTTTATGTTTTAATGTTTTTCTGGTTCTTAAGGGGTTTTAGGGGTTTCTATGGTTTTTAGAGTTTTGTAGGTTTTTATTCGGTTTTAGGGATTTTGGGTTTTTATGGTTTTAGGGATTTTTAGGTAATTGTAGTGGTTTTTAGGGATTTCTTGGTTTTTTGGGGGTTTTAGGAATTTATATATTTTTAGGATTTGTAGGGTTTTTAGTTGTTTTAGGGGTATTTAATGATTTTAATGGGCTTTAAGGGACTTTAGGGTTTTTTTTGTTTTTAGGGTCATTTAGTGATTTAGGGATATTCAATGTCTTTTAGTGCTCTTGGGGTTTTTATGGTCTTTTAAGGAGTTTTACAGTATTTTAAGGATTAAAATTATTTTATACTTTGATATTTTTCAGTTATTTTTATAGGGTTTTGGGTTTCAAGGTTTTTATAGAATTTTTGGGTTTTTAGGGTTTGAAATAGTTTTCAGGGTTTTGGGGGTTTTAGTGTTTTTTGGGGTTTTAGGGTTTTTATAGTCTTTCATTGTTTTATTTTTATTTTTTTGGTTTTAGGGTATTTCATGTTTTTAGGTGGTTTGGGTTTTTTATGTGTTTTAGTTTTTTTATTTTTAGGGTCTTTTAGGATTATTTAATGCTTTTGGGGATTTTAGGTCGTTTTAGTTTTTAGGGGGTATGGAGATTTTTAGAATTTTTAGGTTCTTTTAAATTTATCTAGGGGGTTTAGTGTTTTATTAGAACTTTTTACTGTGATTTAGGGTTTTTAGTGTACTTTTGGATTTTTTTTTTATTGTTTTTAGGCTTTTTTAGAGTCTTTTAGGGTTTTATGGTATTTAGGGTATTTAAGGGGTTTTTGGTTTTTGGGGTTTTGGTGTTCTTAGGGTTTCTTAGGGGTTTTAATAGTTTTAGGATTTTAGTATCCTTTATGGGTTTTATGATTTTTTGGGCCTTAAGGGGTTTTTTGTTTTTGGGACTTTTAGGGTTTAAAGGGTTTTTTGATCTTTTAGGGTTATAGGGTCCTTTAGGGTTTTAGGGGTTTCTAGCGTCGTTTAAGTTTTTTGTTTACTTTATAGTCTTTTAAGATTTTTTGGGTTTTTAGTATCTTTTAGATTTTAGGAACTTTTATGATTTTAATTTCTTTAGACTCTCATAGTGGTAATTAGGATTTTATTGACTTTTACAGTTTTAAGGGGTTTTATGGTGTTTTAGTGTTTTTAGGGGTTCTAGGATCTTTTATGGGTTTGGGGGGTTTCAGGGTCTTTTAGGGGTTTTAGGGGTTTTATGGTATTTTAATTTATTAGAGTTTTATGGGTTTTAGGGTTGATTAGGAGTTTTAGTGGTTTTGAGGGTTTTTAGTGTTGTCAAGTGTTTCTAGTTTTTTACAACCCTTTAGGGGTTTTAGGGGTACTTATTATTTTTTGGGTTGTAATTTTTTTGAAGTGTTTTTTGGGGTTTTAAGTGTTTTACAGGTTTAAGTGTTTTTATGATTTTAGGTGGTTTATAGGTTTTAGGTCTTTTAAACAGTTTTTAGTTTTTTAAGGGTTAAGGGTTATAATTTTACTCATAGTTTTTTGGGTTTTTAAGGTTTTTATGGTTATTAGGGTTTTTAGGGGTTGAAGGGTTTTTATTTTTTTGGTCGGTTTTCATATTTTATTTCGGGGTTTTTAAGGTTATTTTGAGGTTTTTATATGGTTTTAGGGTCTTCTAGGTTATTGGTGGTTAATAGTGTTTTGGATTAATAAGGATTTGAAGGCCTTTTAAGGTATTTTTTTTGGAATTTTAGGGTTATATGGGTTTTTAGGTTTTGTTAGGAGTTTTAGTGTTTTATGGATTTTAGTGGTTTTATGAATTTAGAGATTTTTGGGTTATATAGTTTTAGTATTTTTAAGATTTTATGAGGTTTTTGGATTTTTAGGGTTTGTAGTGGTTTTTTGGTTTTTTAGAGTTTTTTTTGGGATTTATGGTTTTTAGGGTGTTTATTGGTTTTATAGTGGTTTTAGATTTTTTATCATGCTTTTATGGTATTTTATATTTTTTCGGTGTTTTGTGGTTTTAAGGTCTTTAGTGGGTTCTAGGGTTTTACGTTTTAGGGACTTTTAGGGTTTCTAGGATTTTAGGGTCTTTTAGGGTTTTAGGGTTTATTATGGTATATATATATATATATTAAGGTTTTATATGCTTGATTATTCGTTTTTGGGTTTTTAAGGTCTTAGCAATTTTGGGGCTAATATTTTTATATAGTTTTGGAGGTTTTATTGGGTTTTATGGGTTTAAATGATTTTTATGTTTTTTAGGGTTTTAATGATTTATTGTATTTTTTTTGGATTTAGGGTCTTTTAAGGTTCTAAATTTTTTAAGTGTCATTGAGTAATTTTTATTGTTTTCTATGTTTTTTGGGTTATTTACTATTTTTATTGTCTTTTATAGTTTTTAGATAATTTTATATTTTTTTAAATATTTTAGTGGTTTTATGGGTTTTTATGTTTTTTATAGTTTTTAATGGTTTTAGGGTCGTCTAATGTTTTTATGGGTTTTACGGTCTTTTAAGGGTTTTTAATTTTTTTTATCTAGGGCGTTTTGGGTGTTTTATGTTTTTAGGGGGTTTTTATCCATTTGTATTGTTTTAGGGTTTTTTGGATATTTAGGGTATGGTAGTGTTTTTTAAAGGGTTGTATGTATTTATTTGATTTTAGGGGTTTTAGGGGTTTTTAGGGGTTTTAGGGTTTTCAACTATCTTTAGTGATTTTAATGGTTTATTGGGTCCTTTAGTGGGTTTTAGTGATTATTAGGGTTTGTTAGAGTTTTTAGGGGTTTTTAGTTACCTTTAGGGGTTTAGTGGTTTTTTAGCCTTTTAAGGTTTTAGGGTATTTTATTGTTTATGGTTTTTTATATAATTTTTTTGTATTTTAGGGTTTCTTTGGGTTTTTAGGGGTTTTAGGGTCATTTATGGATTTTGTTTTTGGATTTTTTAGGTATTTGAGAGGTTTAAGGATTTTTTTAGTTTCTTATGATTTTATTTGGCGTTTTAGGGTCATTTAGGAGTTTCAAATTTTTATGAGGTTTTAGGGGGTTTTAGTTATTTTAGGAGTTTTTAGTTTTTTTAATATTTTTTATCTATTTTTTGAATTTTTGTGGTTCCAGGGTTTTTATGGTTTTTATGGTTTTTAGTAAATTTTGGGATTTAAAATGTATTTTTTATGTTTTTTTCCTCTTTAGGTATTTTGTGGGTTTTTTGGGATTATTTGGGGTTTTAGTGGTTTTAGAAGTTATTAGGTTGTTTAGGGTATTTAAAGAATTCAATATTTTTTAGTGTATTTAGGTATTTTAAGAGATTTGAGGCTTCTTATTGTTTCAATGGTTTTTATGATTTTGAATTATTTTAGGTGTTTTAAGGTAACTACAATTTAAAATATTGTTAGGGGTTTTAGGGTTTTTAGGGTTTTTTTATTTTTAGGATTTTTTATTGATTCTAGTGGTTTTAAAATTTTTAAGATTATTTTTGGTTCTCAAGAATTTTATTGTTTTTTAGTCTTTTTAGGATTATATGAATTTGGGGGATTTATTTGGCTCTTTAGTGTTTATAGGTCATTCTGTATTTTCTGGGGTTTTTTGGGGTTTTATGTGTTCTATGTTTTTTTGGTTGCTAGGGATTTTAGTGTTTTTTGGGTTTTTTGTACTCTTTAGGGTTTTTAGGGTTTTTTTTACGAGTTTTCACTTTTTTTTAGTTTCATATAGTTTTTAAGGGGTTTTTAGGGTTTCATGGATTTTTCGGCTATAGATGTTTTTAGGGTTTCATTGGGATTTTTGGGATTTCTTAGTGTTTTTATCATTTTTATTGTTTTCTTATGGTTTTTGAGTTTAAGGGGGTTTTAGAGGTTTTAAGGAGTTTTTTTTTGTTTTTTTGGGTTTTAAGCCCTTTTGGTTTTTAGAGGATTAGTGTTTTTTCATATATTTAGTGTCTTTTATGGTTTTAGGGATGTTTTTTGGATTTGTAACATTTAAAGAGGTTTGATGGTTTCTATTTTCTTTTATAGTTATTTATGTTTTTAGGATATTTAGGAATTTTAAGGACTTTAGGGGTTAAAGATGGATTTAGGGTTTTTAGGGTTATATTTGGGTTTTAGGGATTTAAGGGATTTCTTTGGTTTTGTGGGTTTTAGGGTTTTTTTGGGGTTCTTAGGTTTGTGATGGTATTTTGGGATTGTAGGGTTTTTAGGATTTTTTAGGTTATTATAGGGTATTTTGGATTATTGGTATTTTAGGATTTTTATAGGTTTATGGATTTAAGAATTTTTTGTGGTTTTAGTGGTTTTAGGTGTTTTGTGGTTTTTAGGGGTTTTGTGTTTTTATGCGGGTTTTATGATTTTTGGGTTTTGGGGGGTATTTTAGGGTTTTTCTTATATTTTTTTGGTAATAGGGGTTTAAAGGATTTTTTATAGTTTGGGGGGGTTCAGGTTTTAGGAGTTTTAGGTGTTCTTAAGATATATAAGGGTTATTAATGTTTTTATGGATTTTTAGGCGGTTTATGTGTTTTTTTGGGTTTATGGTTTTTAAGGTGGTTTTTATTGGTTTTTAGGTTTTCAGTGTTTTTATGGTTTTTATGTTTTGTAATATATTTAGGGTTTTTTTGATTTTTTTGGGTTTTTATGATTTTTAATGATTTTTCAGATTTTTAAAGTTTTTTGAGTTTTTAGAAATTTTTGGATTTTTTTGGTCTTTTTGGTTTTTTATGCTTTATTAGGATTTTAGGTTTCAAGGATATTTTAGGGTTTTTAGAGATTTAGTATTTGTAGGGTTTTTGGGTTTTTGGTACTTTAAGGGTTTTTAGGGTCTTTTATGGGTTTATTATTTTTTAAGACCTCTAGGGTTTTTAGGCACCTTATAGTTTTTTGGGGGTTTTAAGGATTTTAGTGTGTTTTTTGGGTATTTTCGGGGGTTTTGAGGTTTTTTGGGACATTTAGGGTTTTCAATGTTTTGAGGGTATTCATGTGGTTTATGAGTTTTAAGGTATTTAGTGTTTTTTTTTATTTTTTGAGAGTTTTAAAGTTTTAGTGACTTTTATAGGTTTTAGGTTTTTACTTGTTTTTAGGGTTTTTAAAAGTATTAGGGAATTTTTGGTTTTTTTAAGGTTTTTAGGGGTTTTTGGGTCTTTTCAAATAATTTAGGGATTTAAGGGTCATTTAGGTGTTTTATGTGTTTTAAGGATTTTTGATGTTTTTAGGTATATAGCTCCTTTTGGTGTTTTATGGGTTTTTAGTGTCATTTGGGATTTTTTAGTGTCGTTTAGGATTTTTTGTTATTTTTAGGCCTCTTTAGGCTTTCATGGTGTTATAAGGTCTTTTAGATTTTTTATGATCCTTTTGGTTTTACTGTGTTTTTTCGATATTTTTGGGATTTTGTGGTATTTTTGGTATTTTAGACTTTATTTTGGGTTTCTTATGGTTTTCAGGGTTTTTGAGTCTTTTTGGGTTTTTAGGGGTTTTTAGGGTTTTTAGGGTCTTTTTTTAATTTTTACTGTTTTTGGGGTTTTTAGTGTTTTTTGGGGTTTTAGAGACTTTTAGGGTACTTTTATGGTTTTTAGGGTCTTTTATGATTTTTACTATTTTTATTTTCATTTAGACTTTTTAGGGGTGTTAGGGACATTTAGGGTTCTTTTAAGGGTTTTAGTTTCATTTAGGGTTTCTGGGGATTTCATGGATTTTGGGTTTTTTATTTTAATATTTTTAAGGTTTTTATGGTTTTAAGGGTTTGAAATGATTTATAAGTTTAGGGTTTTATAATATTTTTTAAATTTTGTTAATATTTATATGTATTTTAGGAATTTTCAGGGTTTTATGGTTTTTGGTTTTGTTAGGATTTTAGGGATTTTAGTGTTTTTGGGGTTTTAGGTGTTTTAAGGTTTTTTATGGGGTTTAGGGGATTTAGGGTTTTTATGAGTTTTATGGGGTTATAGGGTTTTAGGGATATTAGGGTTTCTTGTGTTTTACGGGTTTTATGGTTTTTATGGGTTTTAGGGTTTTTAGGTTTCTAGGGGGTTTTAGTGTTTTGATGAAATTGTTGGGGGGTTTACGGTTTTTAGGGGTTTTAGGGTCTGAATTTTTTTTAGGATTCTTATTGTTTTTAGGGTTTAATGGTTTTATGGCTTTTTTAGAGTTTTAGGGGTTTGGGGGGTTTTAGTACATTTCAGAATTTTTATGGTTTTATAGGGTTATATGGGTTTTAGGTATTTTCACTACTTTTTAGCTATTTTCGGGTTTTAAAGGGGTTCTAAGGGTTTTTAAGTATTATGTTTATAAGGTTTTTTATGGGTTTAAAAGTTTTTTGGAGTATTTTAGTGTTTTAATTTTTATGGGTTTTAGTGTTTTATGGTTATTATGGGTTTTAGGATTTTTAGGTGTTTTAGATCATTTACGTTTTTTAGAGTTTTTAAAGTATGTTTTAGATTCATTTTGGGGTTTTTAGGTTCTGTTATGTTTTTTTACATTTTATGGCCTTTAGTGGGGTTTGCAGTTTTTAAGGGATTTTTAGGTTGTTAGGGGTTTTTAAATTTGTAGGGTTATTAAGGTTTTAGGGTTTTAAGGTTTTATATGATTTATAGATTTTGTAAGTGTTTTTTAATTTTTAGGGATTTTTTAGTTTTTTAGGGTTTAACCTGTATTTTTTGTGTATTTTTTGTTTAGGAATATCTTTTCTATTTTATGTTTTTTTGGGTTTTTAGGGTTTTGGGGGGGAAGGGTTCTGAGGGGTTTTTGGTGTTTGTAAGGTATTGAGGGTATTTCGGGGTTTTATTATTTTTTATATTTTTAGTCCTTATTCCTTTTTTGGTTGTTTATGTTTGTAAGGGTTTTGGGGATTTTTTAGGGTTTCTAAGAGGTATTATGTTTTTATGGGTTTCAGGGGTTTTATTAGTGTATGGTTTTTAGGATTTTTATATTTTTTTAATGGATTGTCAATTTTTTATGGATTTTATGGTTTTTAGTGTTTTTATTATTTTTTATTGATTTTCTTTTTGGTTTTTCATTTTTTGGGTTTTTATGGGTTTTTTCGGTTTTTTGGTTTTTTGGGTTTTTTGGATTCTATGTTTTAATGTGGTTTATTTTTTGGGGGGTTTTAATGGTTTATATCATATTATAGGTGTTTTACAAGGTTTTTCGATGTTTTCTATGGTTTTAAAGTGATTTAGGGTCTTTTAGGGTTTTTATATTTTTTTGTAATTTTTAGGGTTTTTATGGGTTTTTGGATTTTAGGGTCTTTTTGGGGGTTTATGTATTTTAGGGTATGATATGGGTTTTATAGGTTTTATGATATTGAGGGTTTTTGCGTTTTGAGGGTTTAGGATTTTTTAGGTTTTTAGGGTCATTAGATGTTTTTAGGGGGGTTAGGGTTTTAGGGTTTTTAGTGGTGTTCATGGTTTTTTATGTTTGAAGGCGGTGTAAGATTTTTTGGGTTTTTAGAACTTTTTATGGTTTTTGGGGTTCTTCATGGGTTTTACAGTTTTTAGGCTTTTTAGGGGTCCTAGTGTTTTTAGATATTATAGGGATTTTCATATTTTTTTGGGTTTTTATGTTTTGTTTTGGAATTTTATGTTTTTAGGCGGTTTTAAGGGTTTTTAGGAATTTTTTGATTTTCTAATGTTTGAGGATTTTAGGGAAATTTAATGGTTAATGTTTTTTAGTGTTTTTTCTGATTTGTATAGTTTTTAAGGGTTTTTAGGGATCTTTATATTTTTTTGGGTTTTATTGGTTTATGGTTTTAATGGGTTTAGTATTTTTTAGTGTTTTAAGTGTTTTTAGGGTTCATTTAAGGGTTTTAGGATCTTTTTTCTGGTTTCTAGGTTTTCATGGGTTTTAGGGGCTTTAAGGTTTTTATGGTTTTTTTTGTTTTTATTATCTGATAGAGATACTTATGGTTTTTTGGGGATTATTATCCTATGTTAAGGATTTTTTGGTTTTTATGGGGTTTAAGGGGTTTTAGCTTTTTTGGGTTTATTTCAGGTTTCTTTCATTTTTTCGGTTTTCATAGAGTTTTATAATGTTTTGTGGTCGCGAGTTAGGATTTTCTAGGGGTTATTAGGTGTTATGTGGTTTTCAGGTTTTTAGATTTTTTGGGTGTTTATATTTTTTAGGGATTTAGGGTTTTAATGAGTTCTAGGGTCTTAAAGTTATTTAGAAATTTTTATGTTTTTAGGTGTTTTATATTTTTTTGTTTTTAGGGTTTTTAGGTTTTTTATGTTTTTTGGGTTTTTATGGGTTTTTAAGGTTCTTGTGACTATTTATGGGTTTTACAATATTTAAGGTTATTTAGTGTGTTTTATTTTATTATTTTTTTATGGTCTTAGGGTTTTTAGGGAATCTTCATGGTGTTTAAGGTTTAGAGTGTTTAAGGGTTTTTTGGTGTTTTAAGATTTTATAGGATTTAATGGTCATTTAAGGGTTTTTAGGTTTTTAGGATCATTTAGAGTATTTAGGATTCTTCGTTCCTTTTAGGTTTTTAGGGGTTTTATGGCATTTTATAGGTTTTAGGGTTTTGGGGGTTGAGTTTCATAGATTTTTAGGGTTTTAGGAGTTTTTTTGGGTTTTATAGTTTTTAGGGTTATTTGGTGTTATTTTGGGTTTAATGTTGTTTTATTGATTTTAGAGGATTTTATGTTATTTTTGGATTTGAGGATTTATTAGGGGGTTTGGGGGTTTTGGGATTCTTTAGGGATATTTATGTTATTTGGGTTTATTGTGTCTTTTAGGGTTTTGAGCAGTCTTTTGGGTTTTTAGGGTGTTAGGGTATTTTGGTTTTTAGGCATTTAATATGGGTCATAGGGTGTTTTAGGGGATTACGATATTTAATGGTGTTTAATGTATTTTTTGGTTTCGGGGGGATTTAGTATCTTTTTGGGATTTTAATGGTTTTTAAGGTTTTAGGAATTTTAGGGGTTTTTATGGGTTTTTATTTATTTCTAATGTTTTTAACAGTTTTTTGGAAGATTTATTGTTTTTAGGGTTTTTATGGGTTTCATTGGGTTTTTAATATTTTAATGGTGATTAGTTATTTTTGGGTTTTTATTATTTTATAGGGTTTTAGGGTTTGTATATTCTTTTAGAGGTTTTATGGTCTTTATTGTTTTTCAACATCATTTATGTATTTTAATTATTTTAAGGTGTTTTTGGTTTTCCATAGGATTTTAGGGGTTTTAAAGTAATTTTCGTGCTTTTAGGGGTTTCAAAGCTATTTTAGGGTTTTATCAATTTTATTATTTAGAGATTTTTTTTTGTTTTTAACTATTTTTTGGTTTTTTAATAGTGTTTTATTTTACGTTTTTTAGGGTCTTAAGGTCATTTTTTCATTTTAAGGTTGTCATGGATTTTTAGGTTGTTTTGGTTTGGAGGTTTTCTATGATTTTATAGGGTCTTTTAGTGGATTTTAGGGCTTTCAATGACCTTTTAAGGATTTGGGGGGCTTTGAAAATTTGTATATTTTTAAGGAGTTAGGGTTTTAAATGGGTTTTAGGGTCTTTTCAGGGTTTTTAGAGGTTTTTTGGGTCTTTTATGGTGTTTATGTAGTTTTTCGGGTCTTTCAGGTGTTAATGGTTTTTAAGATCCTTTAGGGGTTTTAGGGTTTTAGGGTCCTTTAGTATTTTTGGGTCCTTTAAGGGGTTTAGGGGTTATAGGTTTCTCTAATTTTTTAGGGATTTAAGAATAATTTTAGGATTTTAGAGTCTTTTATGTGTATTTTTGTGTTTTTTTGATGTTTTACAATTTTTAGTGTATTATAGGGTTTTTATGGTTTTATGGTATTTTAGTGTGGTTTAGGGTTATTAATGTTTTTTTGAGTTTTTTATGGACTTTTAATGATTTTGGTGTCATTTAGGTTATTTTAGGGGATGTTAGGGTTTTTAGGGCCTTTTAGGGGTTTTATGGTTTTTAGGGTCTTTTAGAGGTTTTCAAGAGTTTTAATGATTTTTTGGATTTCTAATGTTTCTAAGGGATTTCATTCTTTTTATGGGTTTATAAGGATTTTAGGGTTTTTGGCTCCTTTGAATATTTTATGGGGGATTTAGTGTTTTTTTAATTTTTATATGATATTTTTAAGGGTTTTAGGGTTTTTATGATTTTAAGGGTTTTTAGGTCTTTAAAGGTTTTCGGGTTTCTAAAATGTATTTAAGGGTTTTGAGGGATTTTATATTATATTTCGGTTTTTAGTGGTTTGTGTAATATTAAGGGTTTTTATTATTTTAAGGGGTTTTAGGTTATTAACAGTTTTTTAGGACTTTAACAGTTTTGGGTTTTAGTATTTCAAGGGGTTTTGGGGATTTTAGGTATTTGTGTTTTTGTAGTTTTTAGGGGTTTTAGTGTTTTTAGGGGACTTTAATGGTTTTTTTGTTTTTAGGTTTTTTGAGGGATTTTAGGATTTTAAAGGGGTTTTTAGTTTTTTTGGGGTTTTTGGTATTGTTTTGGAGTTTTAGGGTATTTTTGAGTTTATTTAATATTTTTTGGGATTTTAAGGCTTATATCAGTTTTTTTGTGTGTTTTTATGGGTTTGTAGGGTTATTTAGGGTTTAGGGTTTGTGGTATTTAAGGTTTTTTATGGGTTTTATGGGTTGTATGGGGGTTTTGGTTGTTTTTGGGTGTTTAAGGGGTTTAAGGGTCTTTTATAGTTTTATAGGGTTTTGAGGGACTTTTAGGGGTATTTTTGTTTTTATGTGTTTTATGGGTTTTAGGTAGGGTTTTTAGTGGTTTTGGTGGGTTTTAGATTTTTTCAGTTTTTTGGGGGGTTTTAATGTTTTTTTGGGAATTTAGGTTTTTTTAGTTTTTGGAGTTTTATGTTTTATAATTTTTAGGGTGGTTTAGGTGTTTAAAGGGATTTTAGGTTTTTTCGTGTTTCTAGGATTTTTATTGTTTCTGAGGGTCTTTAGTGTATTTTAATTTTTTTATAGATTTTTAGGGATTTTTGTGATTTAAGGGGATTACGTTATTAAGGGGGTTTCTTGTTTAAGGTGTTTTAGGGTTTTCTAGTGTGTTTAGGTTTTTAGGTTTTTAGAGGATTTTTAGTATTTTTTAGTTTTTTAGGAATGTTTTCAGTGTTTTAGGCGTTTTAATGTTTTTTTAGAGTTTTAGGGATTTATAGGATTGTTATTTGTTTTAGGGTTTTTTATTTTTTAGGGGATATTTGTGTTTTTATGTTATTTAGTGGTTTTTAGTTTTTTTTGGGTTTTTGAGTATTTTAGGGTTTTATAGTTTTTTAGTACTTTTAGGTTATTTTACTGTTTTATGGCCTTTTGGGTTTTTAGGATTTTGAGGGACTTCTATGGTGTTTTCTTTTTTTTTTGAGATTTGAGGTGTTTTTTATGGTTTTAGGGAGTTTTAGGGGGTTTATGGGGTTTTATTAGTTAATAAGGTTTTTATGGGTTTTTGGGATTTTAGTGGTTTTAGTGTTGTTAGTGTTTTAAGGGAATTTTTGGAATTTTTAGGTATTTTAATATTTTAGGGGTTTTTCGGTTTTAGTTGACTTTTGGCAGTTTTAGGGTTTTTTCATATCTTTTTGGTCTTTTTAGTGTTTAGGTCGTTTTAGTGGTTTTAGGGGTTTTTATGAATTTTTAGGGTTTCAAGGTTTATGTTGTTTTAGGGGTTTTAATGTTTTTTTCGATTTTAATGGTTTTTAAGGGTTTTGTGATTATTTTAGTGTTTTTAAAGGTTTAAATGTTTTTATGGTTTTTACAGTTTTTAGTGTTGTTAGTGTTTTTAGGATTTTTAGGGTTTTTAGATTAGTTTTAGTTGTATATGTGTTTTTAGAGGATTAAAATGTTTTTTCTGTTTTTACGGTTTTTATTGTTTTAAAATTTTTAGGGTGTTTAAGAGGTTTTAGGGAGTAGTGTGTTTTAGGGTTTATTTTTGGTATTTTAATATTTTTATGGTCGTTTATGGGTTTATGGTCTTTTAGGGATTTTAGGACTTAGAAAGACTTTAATGTGGGGGGGGGGTGTTAGATTTTTTTGGTTTTTGTTTTTTTAGTTTTTTAGTTTTTATGGTTTTTATATTTTGTAAGGAGTATTACTGTTTTTATAGATTTTCATGGTTTTATTTTTTTATTAGATTTTTAGATTTTTATGGATTTTAATGGTCTTTATGGTTTTTATGCGTTTTTAGAGTTTTTAGGTTTTTTTGGGTTTTAATGTCTTTAGATTTTTTAAGGTTTCAAGGGAGGGGTAATGGTTTTATAGACATATGGTTTTTAAGGGTTTAGGGGGTTTACGGTTTTAGAGTTTACTGATTATATAGGGTTTTAAGGGGTTTTAGAGATTTTTATGGGGTTTTGGGTTTTTAGTGGTTTTAGGGTTTTGATTGTTTTAATGGGTTTTAAGTGTTTTTGGATATTTTTAGTTATTTTAAGGGTTTTTTGGAGTTTGGGTTGTTTTTTCTGGTTTTTAGTATTTTGATTATTTTGGGGAATTTTTGATTTTCTCGGTTTTTTGAGTTTTTATGAGTTTTATGGTTTTTTTGTGTTTTAGGGGGATTTAGGGTCTTTGGGGGGGGGGGGGGTAGATGTTTTAGTTCCATTTAGGTGTTTTTATGGGTTTAAGGGGGGGGGGGTTACGTTTTTTGGGTATTTAGGGTATTATCTTTTTTTGGGTCTCAGGGGTTTTTAGGGCATTTTTAGAGGTTTTAATGGTTTTAATGGTTTTATGGTTTTATTGGTTTTCATGATGTTGAAGTTATTTTATGATTTCAGGGTTTTAGGATGTTTTGGATTTTTTGGGTTTTTAGGGGTTTTTAGGATTAATTTTTTGGTTTTCAATGTTTATAGGGTTATTTTGGTGTTTTTAGGTTTTTTTAGGTTTTAGGGTTCTTTAACATTTTAAGGGCTGTTAGGGTTTTTTGGATTTTTGGGTTTTTTTGGTTTCTAAGGGGTTTTATTTTTTTATGGTTTTTAGGGATTCGGGGGGTTTAGGGATTTTTAATGGAATTATATGGTTTTTATTAGGTTATGAAGTTATTTTATATTTTTTGTGGTTTTAGAGTATTAGAGAGGTTTTAGGGTCATTTAACATTTTTTGGGCTTATGGGATTTTTGGGTTTTTAATGTATTTATGGGTTTCAGTGGGTTTTAGTGTTTTTATTGTTTGATGGATTTTTTATATTTTTCTTTATTTTTATTGTTTTTAGGTTTTTTATGGTTTCAGACGTTTTTAGGGTTTTAGGGGTTTTGATTGTTTTTTATGTTTTTAGGGGTTTTGTGTTTCTAGGGTTTTAGTGTTTTTTGGGGGTTCTACAGTAGTTTAGGGTTTTTAGTGTTTTTAGGGATTTTAGGTTATTTGGAGGTTTTAGGGTTTTTTGGTGATTTTTTTTTGTGTTTTTAGATTTTTATGGTTTTAATGGGTTATAAGTGTTGTTAGGTTTTTATGTTTTTTATTTTTTTTATAAGGATATTTGTGTTTTTATGGTTGTTATGGTTTTTAGGGGTCTTAGGGTTTTTATGGTTTTTATGGTTTTTTTGGGTTTGGGGGGGGGGGGTTTAAAGGTTGTTAGGGTTTTTTAGTTTTTGAGGGTTTTAAGTGTTTAAAGGGTTTTTCATGTTTTTATGGTTTTCTTTAGATGTTTAATGTTTTTACTGTTTTTTGGATATTTTATTTTTTGGGGGGTATTAAAATTTTTTAGGTTTCTATGGTACTTTTTGTGTCTTTTAGGGATTTAGTGCATTTTATGATTTTTAGGGTTTTTAGGAAATTTTATGGTCTATAGTTTCTTTTAGGGTTTTATGGTTTTAGGTTTTTTATGGTTTTCTATATCTTCCCGGGTTTTAGGTTATTTTATGGTTTCTAGGGTTTTTTGTTTCTTTTTGGGTTTTTAGGGTCATTTGGGGGATTTATAGATCTTTTATGGTGCCTTAGTGTTTTTAGGGTCACTTATGATTCTTGGGGATTTAGGGACTTTTAGTATTTTTAGAGGGTTCTGGGACTTTTATGGTTCTTTATGGTTTTTATGGGAATTAGGGTTTCTAGCATTTTTCAATGTCTTTAGTGTTTTTTGGGGTGTTTTTATTTTTAAGGATTTTTAGGGGTGTTGGTGTCTTTATGGGTTTTATGCTTTTTATGTTTTTATGGTATTTTAGGAGTTTTAGGGGTTTTATTGATATTATATTTTTTACGACAATTTAGTGGTTTTAGGGTTTTTAGAAGCTTTTATGATTTCAAGGATTTTTTAAATGTTTCTAATTTCTTTTCTGGCCAAACTAGTTTTTTAGGGTCTCTATAGGTATTTTTTGGGTTTTTATGGGGTTTTAGGTTCTTTTAGGGTTTTAGGATCTTTTCGGGTTTTTAGGGTTTTATGGTGTTTCAAGGGTTTTTATGGTATTTTAATTTTGTAATGGTTTTCAGTTTCTTTTAGGGTTTTTAGGTTTTTTATAGTCATTTAGGGTTTTAAGGGTTGTTATGTGTTTAGGTATTTGTAGTGTATCTACGGTTTTAGGTATTTATGGATTTTTAGGGTTTTGGGAGTTATTAGGGGTTTTGGGGTTTTAATTGTTTTTGGGGGGTTTACATTGATTTTAGCATTTAATGGGAGTTTTTATTATTATTATGGGGATTTAGGTTTTTAGGGTGTTTCAAGGATTTTTCGGGGTTTATTCAAATTTTATGGTTTTTACGGATTTTCGGCTTCTTATAGGTTTTAATTGATTTTTTGGGTTTTTTGTTTTTTTACGGTTTTTAGGATTTTTTATTATTTTTAGGGGTTTTAGAGATTATAAGGGTTTTAAGGTATTTTTAGGGTTTTTAAGTTTGTCATTAGTTTTTTATGGTTTTATGATTTTTAATATTTTTAGTGGTCTTATGGTTAATTTTGGTTATATGAGGTTTTAAGGGATTTTAGGGTTTTAATAGGTTTTATTCTTTTTATTGTTTTTTTAATTTTAGGGTTTCATATGGTCATTTAGGGGTTTTTAGAATTTTTAGGGTTTTCGGGGTTTAGTTGTAGGATTTTTAGGTTTTGAAATTTTAAGGGGTTTAAGGGTTTTTAGGGGTTCTTTATGGTTGTTAGTGGTTTTATAGGGATTTATTATTTTTAGGGGGTTTTGGTTTTTATGTTATTTATAATAATTGAGGGTTTTGCAGTTTTAAAAGGTTTTTATGGTTTTTTTGTGTTTTAAATGTTTTTGGGGATTTCAATGGTATTTTTTGGTTTTATGGTCTTTAGGGGGTTTTAGTGTTTTTAATAGTTTTTATTATTTTTAAGGTTTTAGGATATTTTATGGATTTAATTTGTTTTAGGTTTTTCTTTGGGTTTTAGGGTTTTTCTAAGAATTTAGGTTTTCTAGTGTTTTATGTGTTTTTTAGGGTTCTTAGACTTTTTATGTTTTTAGTAAGTTTTTAGGCTTATAATTTTTTAGAGTTTTTTGGTTTTTTGGGTTTTTATATTTTTTTTAGGAATTTCGATGGTATTTTGGGTGTTTTAAGGTTATTTAGGGGTTTTAAATAGTATTTAGGGTTTTATGGTCTTCTAATGTTTATATTTGTTTTAGATTCCTTTTTGTTTTATAAGATTTTATTGTTTTTAGGATCTTTTAGGGTTTTCTTGGGGTTTTAAGGCCTTTTGGGTTGTTTTATGGTGTTTTAGTTCTTTTTTGGGTTGGTGGGTTTTATGGCACTTAAGGGGATTTTTAGGATTTTTAGGGACCTTTTTGGTTTTTAGGGTTTTTAGGGTTATTTATGTGTTTAAGAGTTTTTAGGGGGTTTTATGTTATTTTAGTGCCTTTAGTTCCTTAAGGAATTTTTTTGCTTTTATTTTCTTTTAAGGGTTCTTAATGTTTTTAGGGTCATTTTGGGTTTTTAGTGTTTTTTCATTTTGGGTTTTTATATCCTTTTTGTATTTTTAGTGTTTTTGTGTGTTCTATTATGCTCTTTTAGGGGGTTTATGGGTTTCTGGGTCATTTGGGATTTTTTTTAAATTCTAGGGACTTTTAGAGGTTGGTGGGGGGGGGGGGTTAAGGGTGTTTTCGGTTTTAATGTGTTCGTGGGGGTGTTTTATGTTTTTAGGTTTTATAGGAGTTCTGGGTTTTTAGGGATCTTAGGGTGTTTTGAAGGACCCCAGAACACCCTAAGAGGGGAGGTGTGAATCAGGGTGTAAACTTTTTCTTTTTAATGTTGGGGATCTGATTCCCACATTGGTAGGAACTTTCTATATTGGGCAAACAAATAAAAGCGGGAAGTTGACACGACACTTTTACTTGGTTCACCACAAAGGGATACATCCTAGGATCATACACCGACAGTGTGTCGGACATACCAAAATCCAATAATCTTCAATAGTTTATGGATTTCAAGTTTTGTTTACAATCACACTATTCCAAGAACAATGCCTTTATAAAGGTTTAGGGATAGCTCACTACGTCCCTCTGGTCACTCATGTTGACTTCCCCTGGCTCACTGTCTTTGGTGAAGTCCCACTCTGATTATAGGCGTGATGGTCTCTTCAATAGATATGCATTGAAGTCTTTGCCTCTATTCAGCACGAGAATCTTCTAGCATCGAAGTCCAAAAATGATTCACTTCAAATCACTGAACCACTAAAATGGATATTTGGAACACACAAACAGTTTACAATGAAGATTTCACGCAACACCTATCGTTTGCGCGAAATATCTCAATTTTTCACACAATACATGATTTTTGCGTAGAAAATATTTCACACAACAACCTCCTTTACGCACAGCCTCAACTTTTATGTGCGGCTTCTACTTTTTCATGAAACTTAAATTTTTATGCACAATGGTTGCATTTTCGCGTGGCTTAAACTTTTACGCACAACACCTTTTACGTGCAACTCGGACTTTTTCGTGCAACTCAGCCTTTTTTGCGCAAACCCCTTCATGAGAACATTTTACATACATCATCACTCGGATCTTCTCTGATTCTTCAACTGTACAGAAAGAGGGGGTTTACCTCTTATTTATAGGCTTCGTTGAGCCCCACGTGAAAAACCCATCTTGGCACGAAAAACCTCTCATTTTGCGTGCAAAACATTTCGCGCAGGAACCATTTTCCATGCACATCTCCATGTTTTTCGCGTAGCCCATTCCTTTTCCATTTTTCGACATTCTGATTCTAAAACACCTCTTGCGTGAAAAAATATCTCTCCACTATTTCACGCACCACACTGTTTTTCACGCACCATACTATTTTTCGTGCACACCTCCCCTATTTCGTACACCATCTTCAATATTGTTGTTTGCTTGAACTGTATGATCACTTTACTAGCACACATTCTGGACTTCCATAAAAATTGACAACAAACACAAACCATTCTCTAATTCATGCAAAGAACGACCATGGTTCCTACATTTTTTAGGTTTTTAGGTTTTTTAGGGCCATTTAGGGATTTTAGGTGTTTTATGATTCTTTACTAGTTTTAGGATAATTGTAATTTTTTTTTAGGTTTTAAAATAAATTTATGTGTTTAATTTTTTTTAGGGTTTTTATGGATTTTTAGTGTTTTTTGTATTTTTAGCGATCTTAGGGGTTTTTTGGATTTTTGGGTTTTCATAGTTTAAGGGTTTTTAATTTTTTAAGGGATTTCATTTTTAGGGGTTTTTATGGGTTTAAAGTATTTTAGTGTTTTTGGGGTTTTAGGGGTTTTAGGGTGTTTTCATTAAAAAATAATTAGCCTTTTCCAAAAAGAGTATATCTCTTAGTAAAATTTAATTTTATGTTGTTACAAAATTTTGCCAAAAAAAGTGAGGTTACTAAATGTTTTTTAGAAACACTACTGCTAAATGTTCTTACAACATGTAAAATAGTTTTTTAATTATAATAATATCAACAGATAATATATATGTTGGTTAAAATTCTTTGTTACCAATTCATAAGAAATATTTATCAGTAGATAATATTAATACCAAAATTTATATTTTCATAGGTAACATTATTAACATATTACAATAAATACTATCAATTAATATCTATTATAATATTATTTCTTAGGAAAAATATTATTTGTTGTTATTATAATGTTTTTGCTAAAAATTTAAAACATATTTATCAATATAACTATATATAGTATATTTAATATATAATAATTATAAAATTATATTATATGAAACTACAAAAAACTATCTTTATTTGAAAAATCATTCTCAAACATAATTTAAAAACATGTTCATATATAATTCATTTCTAACATGCACCAGGTTTTTCTATCCAGGTTTACACTAGTGACAAGATCCTTGCATGTAAGCAGAGACCCTTTCTTACATGTCCATTTACTGGCACATGTACTTGTGGTTAGAAGTAGACTTATGTTTGATGGATGTTTATATCATGGTTAAACAAGTATTACTCTTTATTTATGTTTTTTCTAGGTCCACTTTCTTGAACATGTACTTCTGGATAGATGGAAACTTCTATGTGGCTGATGTCAGTATTTTGGTTCCCCATTCATGTAAGAAATTCACCATTAATACACAAGTTTATGGAATCGGTTCATCCCCTATCTCAAACTAGAAAAAAAATGATGTGTATAACCCATTAAACAATTAAACTCATGTTAATTTCAAACAATTAACATAGAAATTTTAATTAGGTTCTATTAAATTATTATAAGGTATATTATGAATCACTAAAATATAAAAAAAATTCCAATAATTTTATTCATTATTACCATCCATATTTATGGTTTATTTACAATTTACAATTGGGTTTTTATATCATGGTGGTAAAATATAGATGTGATGAAGAAACTACAAGCATTATTTCAGTCAAATTCTCTTTGGAGATTTAAATTTTTTATTGTATGCGACCAGAATCTCCTCTCGTATGACAGATCCAGATTTCAATTCATGTGTGGAATAAGTCTATCATAAAAAAATGTGATATAGATGACTCTGATAATGACTTAGTTAGAGTCCTGGAAAACCACAATCCCCTCTGACGACATCATTCAGTCTATCTCCAACATCAGGTCCACCACACTAAACCTACAACAACAAAAATCCCAATCACTCCACCTCTCTAAAAGATTTTATATAAGATCATGTTTTGTTTTGGAAAATATTTATTAGATAAGAACTTGGAAGAATCAATGAACTGTGAAATGGGAGTGAACTGGGGAATGGACAATGATAATACCTAGGCAATGGTAATTAACACGCCATTGGAATTAGACTGGGAAATGGGAAATGGTCATGAAGCAGGAAATTAGTAATGGGTAATGGGCATACATGGGAAATGGAAATTGGAATAAACTAGCTAATGGGCATGACTACTCATAAAATTAACATTATAGTTAATGATTTAAACATGTAGGAATTAACAGTTTCATGAATATGTTGATTATGGTTCACACCTATCAGTATTCATTTTCCCCAAAACCATCATTTATGGGAATATTCAATTATCCTTGAATAGAAAAAACTAAACTTGTAACATGAAATATGTTTTATCCATAAAATTTTGTAATATAAAAGTAGTGAAAATCATTCCAGACATGGAAGAGACCAATAATTACATGGTATAAAATAAACACCAAGTGTTCACACTAATAAGATTATCATACAATTGGAAAAATTAGAAGATATTCTTTCTAGATACCACAAAAACCAGAAGATATCCCATCCTTTGAACACAATCAAAATATATAACCAATGACCAAAAAACATTCCCTAACATATAATATGAAAATATCCATTGAGAATAAAAATAGAAAAATGACTAGAAGTACAAGTGACTACAATAAAATTTACAAGTGATCACATTAACAGAAGATAACTAGAGACCAAAACTTAAAATAAAATTGCATGATATAAAAATAACAAAATGATTACCTAACTTGTGACCACAATCCATTAATAATTACACCAGTTTCAATTAAGAGTGAAACAAAATTATAAATTCTATAATCTAGTAACACTATATTATTTTATATATCTAGTAAAGCTACTTTCAATTTATAATGACACTACTTATCAATTGAGAATGATACCTAAGTTAGAAGCTGAAAATCCATTTAGTATAATGAAAAAGATTAGGTGTTAAGGATAGAAGAACAATGATACCTTTCAATATAATTTTCAATTGTATGAATTTAATTGGGAACTTATTGAGGGTATTTTTTTATTCCACTAAATTATTATTCATAATATTATGTTAAAATCAATAAATTATATTGAAATATAAATATTTTAATGAAATAAAGATATGCATATACAAAATAATATTTAAACATCAGTACATTGAGTGAGATAAAGTCATGTGATCTATTCTATTATAATCTCAACATTTATATATATACCTCAAAAAGAAAAATTAACAAACCTATGATGCATTGATCAAATATTGTAAATTTTTTATAGTTGTTATTAACAATAGTTGAAACAAAAATTACTATACTTAAATGAGTATGAAATATTCATGTTTTTCAATTGTTTCACATACAAAATAATAAAAATTAATATATTTTTTGATTTAATGGTTACTAATCACCACATAAAGTATTGAATATATTTTTTCCTGTGACATTTCAATAGTACATCCCCATGAAATCAACAAAAACAATTACAGAGAAACATGAGGGGGTGGACAGAAATATGGTAGGATTTGTACAATTGGTGGGGTAAATATTATGTTTTAGGACTATTGGAGACAACATATTTTATTTTAGGATCTTTACGAACTATATGAATAGGTATAAAGGAGGGGATAAATTGAGAGAAACCACATATTCCTGAAAAATGAAAATAGAAATATGTTATCATATTTATTTCTTTTTTATTATATAATTTGAAGAAAAAAATTAATACTCAATCAAGGTAATAAGTTTTTTTAATTGGAGTTTATTTTTTCACATATGTAAATTAGTGTGGTTAAAAAAATTTAAAGTACATCATTCAGTAAATACAATTCATTATATATACAATAGATGCCTCATCTATTTTTTTATTCATGTAAGATCTTACATGATAATTAGAAAAAAATTGTATCGAATAATGAAATTAATAACAAAATATTAGGAATTTACTATGGTCTAACTATGCTAGAAAACAAAATTTAGAATAAATGTCAATTTGAGTCTCTGTTTGAAACACTTTATAAAAAAAGAGTGTAGAAATTTTTACTTCTAAGAATAATTTTGAAAAAAAATCAAAAATGCAGTGGTGTTTATTCTATTTGTATTTAAAAAATGGTAATTAAAATTTTTATTGATACTACTATTGTGATTCGTAGAAAATAAATATATCAATAATAGGTTTGTTAATAGCATTATAGAAATGAGTTTTATAGTAGAGTAATATGATTTTATAACAAGAATTAATCACTACTACTTGTAATAGTGTACACTTCTGATATGAATTTCAGAAGTAGTTGTATCAAACTAATTTAGAAAAATATAATGAAAAAATATAAGAATATTAATTTTCAATAAGAATTTAAAATGTCATGATGATTTTAGTTACCTCTAAACATTCATTGATATAATGTATAGTTTTTTTGTTATTGTGGAATATTAGTGAATTCAAATAAGAACTCACAATTTATGTAGATATCATTTTGATAATGTAGGAATATATCAAATGTGTTAAATTAAAGCATATGAGCATTCGTAAATAAATATATGAATATTGATTATGTAAATCGTATATAAGTAATTAGTTTCTTCCATTGAACTGAAATTGAATAACATCAATAACCAAATATATGGTCATTATTTATGTATAACATATACAAGTAATAAATTTATACTAAATAAATCACAAATATTTAAACATTTCTAAAAATGGAGTATTAGGATTAAAAACTAATTTTTTAGCATTCAAACATGTAGTAACAATTACAAGATCTTCCAGATAGTACCCAAAAAAATATAATTGACTAATTATTAAGGTGTATGATATTGATCCTAGTAAATGAAACATTAATATTGTTGAAAAATTACCAAAAAGTCATTTGATATGAATTGGTTTCACTACTAAAATAGCATTTGGATGTGATTTTTCATTCAATAATTTTTTTTCAAGAAAACCGTCCTAGAGTGTTCAAATTATAGTTAAATCTGTAAAAAAAATTATTTTATAGAACATATTAACTTTCAAATAAAGTGTTAAGTTCATACATGAAAAAAAATTAAATTAAATAGTCTTTCAATCTCCAGATTAAATTTCATCTGTTTAAATGTACTTCCTCTAAAGGTTTCATTTTTCGATGTTGATGTAGTTGGAAAATAACATCATGAGAAGTAATTAATTAAGGGTAAATGAAAATTTATAGTCTCGAAATTATAAGAAATTATTATCTAAAATATTTTCATATTATGGAGAATCATTGAATTGAAATAAATAGTAGTTAATTATATTTTAGATAAGAGGAATTAGATGAATTCACATTAAATGTTAACCATGATAGTATATTATGGCTGAAAATATTTAGAAATGAAAAAATATAGGGAATTTTTGGATGAATTTTGAATATATTAATAGAAAAATGTATAATCCATTTTTATAGTGTAATTTATGCTAATTATTATCTTATTATTAAAATGGAAATTAATAGTATGTTATGAAGTATATGGGTCTATTCTGTAATTTAGGAAGTTCAAGGAATTTTCGATAGCCAAATTGGCAGTCTCTCCCTAAGAAAGTGTGGATTTTATGCTTCATTTATTCAATACAATTACATTTACTATAATCTAAAAATAAAAACACTCTACATATTCATCATTTTGTGTTACTAATTGTTCCGCCTCCAAGGTGGCACGTTTCGGGTGTTGTGGAAATCCTCTGACGAGGGTCTTCATCCGTCCCTATTTTCAGAGACAATTTCCTATCAAATTCACCATTTATTCTATTTCAACTTGTTCTATATCATTATCCTATGAATATGGTAGTATTAACCCTACAGGGACTATAAAATTCACCACTTTTCAATTGCAAAGGATATTCCACAGTTAGTTGGTCCCAACGGGTGATTACGTTAGAGTCTAGTACTTGTGCAATCAGTCCTCCTCAAATATAACTTCCTCAGATGGTCTCCAAAGGGTTTATTCTAGCAGCCAAGAACACCTAATAGCCCTGGTATCCATGATTTAAGGACCTTCTTTAAAAAAATTAGTGCTCGTTGATTGATTATTTTGCCAATGACACCTGAGGACTCCATTGGTCGAGAGAATGTGAAATCAGGCTCACTCCACCCTTCCAAGGGAGGATTATCATCTTTTCTGGGACTCTCTTTTAGATTTACGTTGTTTTCATATGTTTATTAATCCTTGGATCATTTCGTAAGAGTGTATCCATTGACTACCCTTGGTTTGAAATATCTTGTAGGAATGCATATATTTGATGATATGGAGGTACTATTGACTTGAGCCATATAATTGAGAGCTCTATAGTTTATCAGAATCTTGGAGAGATAGAAGGTGATTTGATTTTGGGATCTGACCAATAATATGGGTTCCCATGTATCCTTTGGAGAGGAATAAGAACACACTTTGTTCGGATGTATATGAGGCTTACGCATAGAAGCTGCCCATTTTTGGGGACATGATATGGTGGACCCATTTGGATGGGCACCCTTTTGAACTCAGACCTTCAAGTAGGTAACCTATCTATCATGGGTTGATCAGAAATTAGGGTTCTCATAGTTCAAATTGTGTGGATGTTGTAATCATCACAAACTTCTAATTCCACATGAGTCATTCTCGGTGTGAAAAACAAGGGTTTGTGAGAGATTCAACCAACACATGCTTCCTCTCCTATTAGTGCGGGAGGGAGAGCCCACGGAATAAGAGGTCAGGGTGACCGTGGTTGAGGGCATGGAGTAACGAACCCTTTAATGTGAGATTACATTAAAGGTCGCATGACTCAGCATTAGTATATTGTGGACTTACCTTAGTGGGAGGGCCCTATAATACGTTCTAGGAAAGGGGAGGAGTTTCGTCCTTGTCAAATAGGGTAGAGAATATAACCCCTTTGACTGATCACTATTTCTCACTGAATGGAAAAGAAAGTGATCACCCTAAATCGCTAGAATGGGGTGGTTTATGTTGGAATCCCAGGGTTGGACACCGTGTTACCATTGGAATGTAGACCCACAGGCATTCCCGAAGCCTGACCCATTGTGGGGGGAGCCTTCATGATTATGCTTACCATGGGTATATAGACTCAAAGGGGAATGTTAATGCACCCGATGGTCTGATCATACTAGTTTGGTGACTTTTGAGGAAGCTTTGGCCTAATTCCAGAGGATTGGTTCATAGAGGTATTATGTAATACTACACGATAATTGAGGGGTGAGGTTAGAACCAGAGGAAATAATACCTGAAAATACTGCATTCCATGTACTGGTTTCTTATGCGGGGTAGGGAAGGCTCCGTATACTGTAGTTGTATTCGAAAAGAGGGGTCATCCATGTACTGATGTGGTACACAGTCGTGGGTATAGACCACCACGTACCATAGTGGTATGCAGACCATCATGCCACTTTTGGGTTCCATCCACGTACTGATGTAGTACGCGGGGCCGGGTTTTGTTCCCATTGTGGTACACTACGCAGAGAACCATATTGAAGTAGTGTTAGGGGGATTATCATTTGCTGGGAATTCATCTGTGAGAAGTATGGGGTTCATGGTTCACCAATTAGGTTCAAAATTATATTATTATTATTAAATTACCATGTTTTATGATTCACAGCCGGTTGTACCTACGGAGAGTGTGTTTTCTGATTTAGGATTCATTGATGAATCGAGACGGAAGCCATAATCTTCTCCGAACTTTTTCTCCCAACCTCTGATTCCCCTTCTTGATTTCATTTTCCCCTCCGTCATCATACTCATGTACTCATTCTATAGATCATCGGGGAAATTGTATCGATTGGGAACACAACACTATTTGAGGAGGCCCATGAACATATATCCTAACCTGTGGAAGACTCCGTCAATCTGGGGTTTTCAGAAGCTTCAGTTCTCTATCATGGTTCGCAGAACCCAATTGGCTTGCTTCGCCGTCGTACTGATGAGTTCATGGGACAGAATGATGATGCGCTTCACGCGCATGAGTCCTTTGGTGACGCAGTTCGTGGTTTGTCATGTTCACTGGACATTGCTTCAGGGGACAGTGTCTATTGGATCATTCCACGCACCTAGTGGTTTGTGATCCAGGTGGTATGTAGTTCCCTCCCGGTGATGGTACACGGTCCACTTGAACGTCTATGAAAACATGAATTCCTTCATGTTTCTTATGAAATTTTAAACTTTATTTGAGTCCATTCTACTTTCAATACATGTAGGAGTTATTGATTCCTTTTAAAAAGTTATTGTAGGGGTATTTTCTCCCCTTGGATGAATTTTCATTACCCTACAAATGAACCATTGGAATGGGGTATGTTCGGAACAAAAAGGGGACTATTATTATGTAGAAGTAGTCCTAAACTAAAATTTTTCATGGTAGAAAAGATAGGGCCAATAAGAGGGGACCACACCTATATATAGGGGCCTATTTCATTCTTCTTTTACCATTTCTCACGAAAAAAGTTCTTTTAACTTCCCTAACTTCCTCTTCCATTGTGTATCGTGCTCCTTGTGAATGTACCTTTTGTGAAACTCTACCTACATAATGTGGATTGGTCATTTCTCCATTAATCTGCCTGCATAATAAATTTTATGTTTTGCAAACAACACTCTGGAATTTTAAATCTATAATCTGGGTTATGTGTAGGACGATGCTACTCGTATAGTGTGTCCATATAACGAAATTTGATCAGAGAACTAATATTTAATAATTAATCACCGGGACATAAACATTAATCTAAAACTTCTGAACATGAACTTAATAAAGTCCTAGGTTCATGGGCCACCTTCCGCAAACCTTTCTATTCATCGTCCAACAATCCATGTGCCAACACCTCATGGATGGTTTGAGTACAAGGGTTGTACACAGTGATATGCACTTGTGTACTGTAGTTGTAGGTGGGGTTTCTTCGACAAACTATACAGTATATGGGATGTGGATACCGCATAACGTTTCTGGATACATCACAAGGAGCCTTTTACGGACATATTTTGAGTCCTTTAGCCATTCTTCCACAACCATTATCCAATAATTTTTATTGGACTGACATTCGGTCTGCTTCAAGATCTTCTGTGCAGGATACAATGGCTGCTTTATAGGTTGTGATAAAATCAACGAAGTCAATGGAAACCGTGGTGGGGAATATTGATGATCATCTTCAAGCACAAATCATTCCTCATGATAGCCTCTTAAATGAATTATTGATGCCAGAGCTTCGAGATTATCCGCTATCTGTACAATTTTCACTTTATGGTTTTGGTCTCCCGGATGACATTCCTCTATCGTTGGCTGGCCCCAATACCCCTTTCATTCTCTTGGAGTCACTGTAATGACATGATCGTGATAATATTTCCATAGTAGGAGAAGTCATATCTACTTAGATTCAAGAGAATGTCTTCATACTAGGAGGCTCTTCAATGACTCAGGGAAATTGTGGGGGTAACAATGCTATCTTGAGTCTAGGATCCTAACAGTATGCATCCATTATCAACATTTTCCAAGAAAATGCCAACAGATGGTGGAGAACCAAGTGGGATCTTTAGGACGAAGGATGTTTCCCAGATGAATGGGCCTGGGAATTCTAGGCACATCATACATGTTTGGAGTCCCCCAAAAAGTTGGAGGCGGTGGGATTGTATCAGCCATCCAGGGTTTCTCAGTTTTTAGTATTTTCCCCATGATAAATCCTTCCTGAATCTCTATGTCACTGGTTTTCAAGCACAAAAACCTTCCACTTATTGCATGGGGAGGTGGGAATTAGATTATGGAATATCCGCCAGCTAGGAGGACTCCCTATCCTTGGAGAGATGTATGATGATTTTTTCTCAACAGCCTCCAAATTTAATGAAACTGACCATGTGTCCCCTTGGAAAAGGATTCTACTGGCCATGGTAGATGGATTACCCATTCATCCACCTTAGGATCACTCGCTTATCTCATTCAAGGTGTGGATGTGGTTATTCTTGTAGGTAAATGGACCCAAGATGAGGGCTCGCCGCAGCCGAACCCATCAATCCCATAAGTGCCACCAGAATCTAGGGTCATATTGTGCTACCCATCAAGAGGGAAGATATACCACATGAGGATACGAGATTCTACTGGATGTATCACCTGTTCTTAGACTAGAAGTTTTCTTTTCCATGTTTTTTAGAAGATGTATTTTCTCATCCAGTGAAGTATATACCGAGGTTTGGGCATGTATATTGATGAAGGCGGCCAAACAGGCAGAGTTTTCACCCATTAATTTGGACCATCCCACTTTTTCTTGGATTTATGAAATTTTGGGACCAATGCAGGAAGGTAGGCCCCCACACCATCGCAGTGGACTATTTCAATTTCTGTAAGGGTGGATCACAGAACACTTCCCTTTTTATGAATACTGGCATACTAAAAAGCTTCATCATTCTGACTTTTAACCCCTGATTCTCAAAATTTTCCATGTTCTTCATAATACTCTAAGTGTTATTGATGTGTTTGGGTTGTTGAACAATGCTTCTCGTTTCTCATTCGCACCGCATGATACCCCTCATGGGTCATTAAGAGGTGACAGAGATGATTATTTGGAGGAATTTTCATAACAAATCACACATTGGGATGGGATTATCACCACTCATACAGACCGATTATTCATTTGTGAGCCATACCTCCACTACCGGTTTTCCAGAAAGTTTGGATTCCTTCAATAGACTGTGATACTTCCGACTATTCAATTAAGGGGAGAGTCACACCCCATAATTCATTGCCAATTATGGCTCATGATGATGTATCAAGGTGCTTCTATGGAAGTTATCATCCCCAATACGATAGAATCCACTTTTCTTTCATTGGAATATGCACGATTATGGGTAGTTTGTTACCCCAATGGGATTCTGAATGAATCAGTTCAGAGAGTTCGGAGACCATTAACCATTTCTTTCCCTATCCTTTCACTGATTGCAACTCCATAAATTTATTCTATTGTAAAGAGTGTGACATCTACACTTTCTACTTCTGTCCATGTAGCCAGGATGGATACACCACCTGTTCCTGCCCTTGTGGTAAGAATGTGCTCAGTTCATCATCATAAATGTTTGGGAGGGGCCTCATCAGTACAACCTATCTCATTGTGTTGTGATTCGGACTTCTCCCCTCCCTTGGATACCTCCCAAGAATTAAATGAGTCCAACACCAGTATAGTATCACTGATCACCCCGGAAGCCGCGGCTAGTCCTCCACATCCGACTCCAGTGGTTGAACCATTTAAGAGAAAAGAGAGTCTCCTATCATGGGTAACCTGTATTAGGTCCCTCCCCACTCTTGTGAGGACGCTTCCTTATTGTATACACATTAAAGCGTGGGTGAATCATGGTATTGGCGTACAATGAGGCACCAGGAAATCTGAAAGTAGGCATGGCACCAACTATGTTCTCTTGTCGCAGAGACAACTATGGCCAATTTTTCTGAAAAGGGTGAAAGTTTTCAGCGATTATTCACCGAGCTAGGTTCCTATAGATTTTTTTATTTTCACTTACACCTCCTCATAAACCAAATAGTCATATCCTTTGAATAACTTTCCTCTTGCGAGGACAAGCTAGAAAACATCAATTCATCCGATGACCAAGTGGCCACTGTCCAAGATGTTTTAGAAGAATTTGATCTTCTAACAGATGATGAGGTGAACGCTCATGATTTAGTAGACACCAAAGAAGAAGAGTTGTGGGAGTGTGAATCCAATGCAACAAGGTTAAGAAATCAACTGGGATCTTCATGTTTCAACTATGAAGCCATCCCGAATAAAGGGTGGGACCATAAAGTCCTTCTGGATTGGGTGCATCCAACATTCAAGGATGAAACAGAGGAGAGATCCTCTTCAAGGAAAACTATTGACAGTCTGTGGTAATCACTTTCCATCCTTCTAGAAAGGGGAAAACACCCTTTTTTTAGTTTTTCCCCAAATCATGATATGTAATATTTTTTATGGTATGTCGAGACTATGAACTGGGGATGCTCTTCCATTTTTATTGAACTCAATGAGATTGATTTGCATTTAAATCTTCTTTCTTCAAATTTTCCTGTCATTTCAATTATTAATAATCAATCATGTAAACATCAATTTAATAAGGTATTAATTTTAAACCATGATTTGAAACATGTAAACTGAAATAATCGAATTAGGCTCTAATATTTTCCCAAGTTGTGGGACTCTGTGAGTGTAGTTTGACTATTGATGAGGTTTTATGAAACACCTCATGAAATTTTATGTCCTTTTCATTATTAACCTAATTTTTTCCTAATCCTCCTAGGCACGAGCTTAAAAGGCATAACTTGAATTTTTCATAGGCTCCCTTTGCTCGTTTTCATCATAAAAATATTTACACCTTTTCTGATGGCTCATTATTTTTTAACGAACCGATACATGATTTTTCCACCCAGAGGTGAATTCTGTAGATTTTCCATCTAGAAAGTATGGAATATTTTTAACTAGTAGTTCATATTCCTACCAATGAAACTCATTACTAATGTTTTAGGTTGAACAACTTTAACCCAATTTTACAGGACGAGGCCCTGACTCTGGATCGTCAGCCGAGAATGTTCAAATATCATTCATACTTGGATTAGGGATTTTTCATGACCCTTAATTTGTTAAATTAGGACATGGATGAGGATCAAGATACATTTTAGGCATACAGAGTTAGGAAAGTACTCTCCTTCATATGAATTTTTCATTTATTGATGACCATTTTGTGGGAAACATATGAAGAGCCTCCAGGGCATGATGTGAATAGTCAATCAAAGATGTATATAGGACACTGTTCTTCTATCCTTGATGGTATTTTTAAGATTTTCAATACTTCAAATTTATTTTAATGTTTGGAGACATAGTGGGTGGATGGACTGGGTAGTGGTGTTTGAAAACATTAGGGACATTCATGTCAGCTTTAAGGGGGTGACTGTTCTCGCATGGTTCTTACTTGCATGAGGGAGATTCATTGAATGGTTGGTTCAGTTAGAAGAATTTTATATGTTAGAGGAATTTGAAAAGAAAAAGGAATGTAAGACATTATCCAAATGTTCTCTAAATATGAGGGTATGAAAAGACCTGAATGTCATTGGAGTGTACGGAGACTGGGAAAGACTCTCCTGGGAATAAATTTACCTTTGACTGATAGCCTTTTTTGTAGGAAACATATGTAGTGCCTCCAAACCATGATGTGCAAAGTCAAACATAGGTTCCCTCAGTAACTTGGACTTCAGTCCTCGATAGATATGATGGATTATGGAGATTGAGAACTTTTTGAATGCAGCATGTGGCCATTGACAAGGGTGAACTTGGACACAAAAGGGGAATTTTAACTAAATTTTTTTAGGGAAACCCATAAAGGAGTGGGGAAACCCATATTTTTTATGCAGATCAACTTAACACATATGGATAGGGTGCCTTTAAAAACCTCAAAAAAGGGTCCATAGATGAATCAGGCCCACTTGTTCTGATATAACCAGGATGTGTCTAGGGAGGAGAATGTAATCCTTGAATTTAAAGGGCCCTTGAATCAGGAGGGATTCAATGAGTCTTGGAAGCTATTTGGCATACTAAGAAAGGAGTGGACTCTCCATAGGATGAATTTTCTTTTGATTTAAGGACATTTTTGAGGGAACCATATGCAAAGCCTCCATGGCCTGATGTGAATAGTCAAAAAATTGTGTCCATTTGACACTGGCCTTCCATTTGAGATGGCCTTGGAGGGTTATGTAGATTCAATAGTACTCATATCATGGAGTTTGTAGTGTTGAAGGAGTGTATCCAGACATATTGGGGATATTTGGGGTGTAATTTACTCATGGAATCTAGTATCCATTACATAAATATGACTTGTATGCATGGGGAGGAATTCATTCCATCTTTGGGATACCTGGTAATTCAACATCGTATGGCTAGGAATTGGGGTTACTCAAAGGGAATAGAACTGTGACATGCCTTTTAGGGTCGTGTTGTTAAGACCAAATTCCTAGAATGTTTTTTTAATGTCATGGTGGATCTCTTGATAGGATCCCTAAGATGGAATGATCTATGCTTGGTGTGAGAAATAAAGGATAATGAGGAATCCGTCTAATTTTTGAAGAATATAAAAATCAACATCAGAGGGTAATTTAGGCTTAAACCGTTTCTATGAATTTTAATGTCATACAACAAGGATGATTTTGGCCTCATAGTTTAATGTCGTGTGGTGAATAAATGATGATGTGTAGTTTAGAGTCATCAAGTGGGGATGATTATGATATCATAAATATCCTTAATAGTTTCGAGTTAATTGCAATCGGGATGCTCTGAAGTTACCTAGATGTGAGTGATGATAAAAGGTGTAAACCATAGTCTTGAGGGAAACTTGAATCAAGCGGTATGACATGGGGATAAGAAGTCATCAGGCGTACTGAGATAGGATAGGACTCTCCTAGAGATTAATTTTTCTTTGTTTGATGGGAATTTTTTTGGGAAACATTTGTGAAGCCACTAGGGATGATGTGAATAGTCAAACAAAGGTTTCTGGGGGACACTAGCCTTCCATCGTAGATGGACTTGAAGGATTATGGGGATCCATGTTTTCTTGGGGTATGGAGTTTGAAAAATTGGAATGTTGTGTTTGGGAGCATAAAGAATACCCAGACCATGATTAACTATGAACTACTAGAGCTTCCACATAGGTTTGAATCATATGTATATGCGGATGAATGATCTTTTGAATTCTCATGATTGGGAGGTATGTGGGGGATCTCGTAACATAGAGGGTTGGTCCACACATTACTCATGAAGAATTTCGTTGTTTATTATCATGCGATTATGACCTTTCATGGACTCCCCGTACAAGTCTGACATATACATGGGAAAAGGGGAATTTTTTTATGGTGGATGGGTAGGGATCCAAAATCTTGGCACCACTACATATCATGCAAGGGTAGGAATCAATCTGTACATAGTTTTAAATGACATTTACAAATGTTTTCTCAACATGTAATTACATGTGAGGTCATTTTTTGATGATTATGGATGGTTCAGGATTCAAAATCTAGGCATGACTATGTATCCTTCACAAGTAAGAATCAAGACAAACATTTTTCTGAACATTACACCTACCGATCTGGATCAGTCCATATGTAGGGACATTTTTGTTTCACTTTCTACAGGTGTCGGTTCTACCATACCTCTCTATAATTTCTTTTCATAAGATAATCCTTACCATTGATCCTATACTCATGAGAGTTATACTTGATGTTAGAAAAAAGGAGTGAACATAGGGTTTCCTTCACAGGTGTGGGGAGTTATAGAATATGATGGGGGGTTTTTTTTGGGGGGGGGATGGGCCAAGATCGAGGATCGATGAGTCACTATGTAGCAAATGAGACTTAGCCTAGTTGGTGAGGAATCTTAAGTTCATCCAGGAGACCACGAATCAAATCTAGGTGGAGGCATAATTTTTGGGTATTGTTGCATTACTGTAGCAGAAAATGTGCAGTACTATAGTAGGTACTGTAGCGGGAACTATAGTATGCACTGTTTGGCACTATAGCAGCCAGGAATTTGACATTGTTTGGTCCTTTGAGCCACTGATTTGGCCCCCCGAGTCCTTTAAGGCCTTCAGGCCACCCAAGCCTTTGGTCCAGTAAGGCCTTCGGGCCACCTCAAGGCCTTTGGGCCACCTTGAAGTGCAGATGAAAACCAGACAACCTATAAGGAACAAGCTCTATAATGAGGATGAGCAAGGAGCATTCACCACAGCAGAAGCTACAAGGATTGCAAGAATGAGAGGGTATGGCACCTACCATCAGGACAAGCCTATAAATGCATGGTATAGCCTAGCCGAACAGCCATAAGAAGGCGGAGAGATAATTTCATGATGAATATGCTAGGGAGGAGCAGTTCCAAGTAGTTAGTCTGGGTTGATTGTAATGATTCAAGCCTATAGGCAATTAATTCCTATAAGGCCTATGGGACATGTAATAATTATGCCTAAGGGCCTTTTAAGGGTTCCATATCACCCCTTTAAAGGTATATTATCAAAATAAAAAAAATTAAGGCCTTTGGGCCATTGGATGGATGGATGGTAGTCGCTATTTATCATGAGATGGCAAGAATCAAGTCGTACATAGTTCTGTGAGAGATCATGTAGTTTATTGTCATGCGATTAGGATGCTTTGTGTCATGTAGTTTAACGTCTTACATTTAGGACACGAGTCATCGTTTAATGTCATGTTTCAACGACTAATTCCTTATAGTTTAATGTCACTTGGAAAGGACAATGACTCATAGTTTAAAGTCATAGAGCATGGACAATGGCTTCACTTTATGGCTACTCACAGTTTATGGTCTTCAAGTTTAGAGCATGGAATCATGGTTCAATGTAATGTTTCATGGACTTATACCATACAATTTAACATCATGTGGTTACGACCGAAACTCATTGTTTAGGGCCTTAGAGTTTGAACCATGACATTGATTTATTGATACTCATAGTTTAAGGTCTTAATGTTTGGTCCATGATTTCACATTACGACTACTCACTATTTAAGGTCTTTGAGTTTGGAAAATGGAATGGGGGGTTGCTAATACATGAATTACTTCTTCAAGAACTTTGTATTTTTGAAAGTCGTGATGAGATATATGTCTATTGATATCAGGGAATGTGCTCTATTAGAATAGACCCTATGTATGAAAAATGGTACTTATCATTTTGGTTCATGATTTGGGGGCTTCTTCCAGAGTATTATTAGGGTTCTGAGGACTATCACCATTTCTACTTCACAGAAAGATCGAAGGTGAACCATTTTATTGAAGGCTCATCCAATCTGGTTTTGGTAGATTTCCAAATGGTGCAGACTGTGCACCATTTTCATAGCTGATCCAACTCATAAAACCATCTTGGGATTGCTCTTCCATTGGCAGTTGATCTCAAATGGTCACATGAATTGATGGAACTTGAATTTATATTGGAAAAACCACATCTTCCCCCATATACTTGTATGTACATGGTCGCCTAGGTGGTGGTACGGGTCATGGTATGGTAAGCCTGTAAAGCATGAAGAAGCTTGTATGGCCACAATTTCATATCCTTATCTACCATTTTCTATAGTATATTGGACATGGTATTGGTGAATGATTCTATATTCCCATTGGCTGCCGTGTGGTTTCAGGATGAATGGTTGGATTTGATTATATACTCTTAATATAAATTTCCCAACTCAGTAGAGCAGAATTTGGTGTTGGTGTTCATCAGTATTGTATGGGGGACACCAAATATGGTAATGATGTTGTACATCACAAATAAAACGATGTTTTTCCCCAAATTATTTAAGGGGTATGGCTTCGGCCCATTTGGAAAAGAATTTGGTCGTTGTGAGTATGATTTTAAATTTTCTAGCTGTGGTGGGAGGATACGGTCCAACAACATCCATCCGCTAGGCAGAGAATGGACATGAGTACTTAGATGTATGACGTAACTCCGGGTTTCAGTGTATTAAATTGTCATGAACTTGGTCGGATTGGAGAATGTGGAAAAATGCTATATCATAGTGGGCCAGAAATAACCAAGACTTCATATTTTTTGAGAGTGCTTGGTTTCTGATTGTTGTGCATCACAGGATCTAGTGTGAACTTCTTTCATGACAGAATCAGTCTATTCTCTATAAATGCACCTGAGAAGGACTCCATCAAGTACTCATTTGTAGAGAATCTTTTCTTGGTTTACCCAATTGTACAAGACAAATTTGACTACTCGTCTTCGGACCTACTCCCTTTTAGCCCTATATGGTGGGAGATCCTCATTCCAAAAGGTAATTTGCAATGGGTGTCATCAAACCTGTGATATAACTATGAGGATAAGAAATCGAGATAATTTCTTCAATTTCATCTTTATTTGTCTTGATAAATGGAAACAAAATCTAACATTGGGCAATGCTAATGACTGTTTCATCCTGGTCTAGATCAACCAAGGTTGTGGGTGAATTTTCCAAAGAATCGGCTTGGGAATTTTGTGACCAATGGACTTAAGTCAACATTAATTCAGATGGGAATTCTGCTATCAGTTCTCAAGCATGGTTCATCAAGGGAACCAATACTTTTTTCTTAATCGCATAGTCACCATTTACATGTTTGATGACTAGCTCTAAATCACCTTTTATTTTTAGGTTATTGGCTTGAAAATGAAGTTCTAGTTCTATAACAACAATGAGGGAATGATGTTATACTTCATTATTTGTTCACCCTTATAAAAGTAGGAAAGAGTAATGCAAGACGACATTTTCAGGGGATATGAGTATAATTCCCAACCCCACTTTGTTGAGCTTGGGATCCTCCACCATTTTCCATGTCGGGCTTCAGGAAGCACTATCAAAATACATGTCCCATATATAGGGTTCCTTCTGAAAGGAAAACACTTCTTCATCCAGATGTTCGGAATCTGACAATGTTGTATCTTCTGAGTGGTTCTCGGCCAAGAAGTCTGCTAAAGCCTGAACTTTTGATAGATTTATGAGGTAGTACCGTATGTCAAACTGTTGTAGGATGACTGTAAGGACCCAACCATTTTCTTCTTGATCTAATTAAATGTCATATTATGTAAAATGGTAATGTAAAATTTTCACATCTTTGTTTTTATTATTTTTAATTTCAAAATAACATTAAGAATTGTTACCATTGCCAATATATTCATTGAACAGTGATCAATTGATTAGTATAAATATAAGGATTTAACAAATCCAATATACTCAAAAAAAATAAGTGATGGCCTCATCTAGTATAATTGCTTTATACGAAGCCCATTTATGGTAGTTCGGAAAACAGGTGTTGTCATTGGGATTCGTTCTTGACCAAGCCCAATATGAACATTAACACGTTAAGCTCGAACGGAACCACCTACGGGAGAACTGGATGTTGGGAGAGATTACCACCCAAGTGATGTTATCTGAGCCACCCCAAGAGTCTGTCACCATCGCACAGCTTACCCTTAGGTTATATGCGGGTGTTATAAGGTGTTATGTAACAAGACCTCAGAACTTTGATTATGTGCATTATTTTTTATATAATAATGAATATACATTCATTTTATTATTGGTAATTTGTAAATAGTTTTTAAAGTGAAAATAATATTCTTAGTTAATATGCAATTAAGAAATATATTTTGATGAATTAATGGATTTTTGAATTAAATATTATTTTAATAAAATATTATTATTAAATATATTTTTATTAAATATAAATGATTGTATCATTTTTATGAATACAATTGAGATTTTTATTATGTTTGGAAACCATTTTTATTGAACCCGTGAATTATAAATAAAAGTTGGTTTTTATTTTAAAAGTAAAAATTCACATATTATGAAAATTCCTTAGATAAAATGAATATTATTTTTGGAATCATCATGTCGAAATTATCCAAAGGTAAAATTTTCATAATTTTCTGAGACAATCGAATTTTTGGGTAAAAATTAAATACTGTTTAAATATATAATATATTTTATGACATCATAATGACCCAATAATAATGTAATAAAATACTATAAACATTATTTTCAGACAATATATATTTTACCATTAAAATAATGTGATTTTTGGTTTGTTTGATTTATTTTACAAAGCTTTAGTGGACCCTCCAAGATTTATAGAACATTTTATATTTTTTAAATTGATTTCCTTGAGAGTGTGACTCACCTATACATAAGTAAGACTAATATTTTATGATGTTCGCCCATTTTCATTATAAAATATTTTTTTCCACTCCCCTTTGAAAATCATTTTTGGAAAAAACGATGGGATGGTTTGTGGTTTTGATTAGTTTAATGTGTAGTGTCCAAAACCTAAATAATAAAGAATTCCCTCCCTTTTCCTATATAAACCCAGCCATTCTCCCACATTATCATCACTAAAAGCCTTTGTAGGTTTACCAAAATCTTCCCTGATCTCTCTAGAATCCTCCCAAGAAGCCTCTATCAGGCCCCTCCCAAGCCTTTGAGATCACACTTCCAAGTAAGGCATTCCTTCCTTTATTATTTTCATCCAAGTTTCTTTATGTTGTAGTACCCTTTTACATTCAATTAAAATTGTTGGGGTAGGAGGGAGAACCTACATTATATTACCCTCTCTATATTTTAAATGATGAGGGACCTCTTTCTCTCTCATTAATGCCTCCCATTTACACCTATTACCATGTCAAAATTCCATAAGGAATTTCTCTCTTCTCATTCTCATTCAAGAAATTGTTTTGTATTATGAATCTAAATTCGAATACATTTGTTGGGAAATGTATCTATATTACACCTTAATTTATTTTTAATCTAAATATGATGATACACCCCTTGATCTCTCATCAACCATTTTTATGAATTCTTATGTCACGTCGTTATGTTGCCGAAATTGCGCCACGATTTTTCTCAAGCCAAAGTCCTTATGTACTGAATACCATGCCCATTTTTATATCAATGTTATTCAAATTTATGAACATTTACATATTGATTATAATGTTTCATGTATAAATTCCACATTCCTCTATCATGGATTAAATGATTATTTTTAATGAATCAATGTTGTATGATCTATATGGCACACATATGCATGAAATGAAATGTTTAACAAGTGTGCTCCCTAATAGTGCTCTAACGTATTGTGTAAAGATTAGTATCATGATAAGTCTAGTTAATTGAGGTTTTAATCTTTATAATTCAAGTTCAATGAGGGTTTAATCATGCTCCATGTTCAATGAACCTTGGCTCATGCTAATACAATGTTAAGTGTTGTTTCCACATTTCCATGTTATGATAATCTTTCTATATAATGCCTTTATGTTCATGTTTCATTAATGCTTTTTTCATATTAATATTTCCTAAAATGTATTTTATTATTCAGTTTATTCCTTGTTTACTCCTTTACTAGGCTTTATAGCTCACCCCTTTTATGCATGTCCTCAGGTTATCCCATGAAATACTTAGTACGAGGGAATATAATGGCCATGTAAATGAAGTTTTCAATAAATATTTTGTGTTTCATGTTTTAAGACATTGTTTAATTTTATTAAGCCCCATATAGACTATAAATCTCGATCTTAAATGTTGTATCAGGTGGATATTTTATGTAATAAATCATGTTTAAGTGTGTAATAAAAATCAGGGTTGTCATAGTGGGTATCAGAGGATTGGTTTAGTTATTTTTTGGATTAGGATTAGAAAAAGCAAGTTAAGAATTAGAAATAAGAATAAGTACAATAATAAATCCCAAATGTTTTATGAGTATTGAGATAGTGGTTTATCAAAAAAATTAATCCCTGTCTAGATATGAGTAGGTAGAGGCGGCTCTACCATAGATTTACCTAGGAGTGAAAACTCTGAAAAGGGGTTTTAGGATTGATTCAGGGTATCTTGGTACACGAAAAAGGGCCATGATTCACACTTGGTTACGACACTCCTGCGGATATGATTTGGTAAATTAACAAGCTTAGTATGAAACAGTGTTAAGGGAATAAGAAAATGCCCCTAAGAATAAATGGTGGGAAGTAGATCATGGATAAAGAAGATTGAATCCTATAGATTCATAAGTTAATGAAATGAAATCTATGTATGTGTCATCGATTTTTGTCCGTGGATTACCCTTTATGTGTTAACCCTAACATTCCTTTTATTCCATACAATGACTAGAAATATGAGAACTTGAGCTAACTACCAATGTGAACATTAATGAGACAACTATTCTAATGAGATTCCCAATCTGACAGGAGTGGGAATCAAGAACATTGTCATGATAATCTCGCATTTAACTCAAGTTTTTAATAGAAACATGGGTCAAGAGGAACATTCAACCCCCCCCCCCCCAATAAATAACAAGTCACAATCAAGAGCTTTATGAGACAAAGACCTCCTATTTTTAATGCACCATCTGATCTCGCAATTTCCAACAATGGATCAAATCCATTGAAAATATCTTCCCAATCCTTCAATGATCCAAACAAGAAAAGGTTCTTCTAGATTCATATTGTATGGAATTTGAAGTGGATAAATAGAGGAAATTGATAAAAAATATGAAGCATAAGGAAGAGATCAAAAATTTGGAATTGATGAAATTATGGAAATTGTTTTTCATAAATATTGACTGTGCACCCTCTAACTTAAGATGGAAAGGGACATCCTTGCCTTCAAGAAAAAAAGACGATGAATCCATCGAAGTATAAGAGGAAAACTTCACAAGGATTGAATTATATTCCTTCATCTTTGTTGTATCCCCCGAATGATAGGTTGAATGCTTCTTTGGTGGGCTAAATCCAAGCCCATGGAAATCCCTAGTGATCCGTGACTTTGAAGGCTATGATGAAATTGTCTGATGTTCCCTCAAAGTCAAAATGGAGATTGAAGAATATCAGGGGTTGCATGGGGATAAGAAGAAAAATGTGGAATTTAATTCTACATGTCCAATGGATAAATCCAACAGTGATAAGAAAATTCCGCACCCCACTTGCCAAAGGTGAAAAAATAATCACCCTAAAAATTTAATGAATGAGACAAGGAAATGCTTTAGGTGTGGAAGAGAAGGGAACCAAGCCATTAACTAACAATATGAGAAACACGTGGTTGTGACCGAGTAGAGGAATACTTCGTTTAACCCTAAATGTGTTGTTCATTGCTTCATCTTCAATGAACTAGGGGACTATGCAAAACAGTTCTCTAAGCCAACGATTTTCGGGGGCAACCAACAACCTCCATGGTAAGAAGGGATTGATTTTTCCATCACTACCACCAAAGTGAACCCCAACAATGAAGTGGTGGTAGGTACTCTATCTATTCATTTAATAATAGAAAATTTAATTTTTTATTTTGGTTCTACGCATTCTTTTATATCCCGAAAGGTTAGTAGAACAATCCCAAAACCACCACAAATTAGGGAAGTAAATATGTTAGTGAGTACGGAAAATGGGGAATTCATGGAATACCATGAATATAACTCATCCCCTGTCATTATTTGTGGATTTAACTTCCCATCTAACATTTTTATACTCACTTTGGTTGAATTTGATGCAATTATTGGCATGGATTGGATTTCCTTCTATAAAGTCAACATAAATTTCCATGAGAGGGAAATCACTCTCTATATGGGGGATCGACCCCCGATTCTATAAAAGTTCAACTATGAAGATGAATCTTCTTCAGAACCATCATCTCAAGAATGGATACTAATAACCTATGATCATGTATATTGGGATCAGATGATTGAGTCTACAGAAGCAAAAATCCTTGAATACGTGCCTATATTGAGGAAATTTGCTAAAGTGTTTCCTGAGGAATTTCCTGTTATTCCTCCTACAAGAGATATTGAATTCTAAATTGACCTTATACATAGGGAATTACCAATTTACAAGAATATGTATATAATAGCTATTTTAGAGCTTAATTATCTAAATAAATGACTACAGAAGAATCTAGATAAAGGGTTTATATACCCAAGTGCTACACCATGGGGTGCACCAGTCCTCTTCGTCAAGAAGAAGGATGGGTCAATGCACCTTTTCAGTGATTATCATGAGATCAAAAAATCACAATAAAGAACAAATATCCTCTTCCATGAATTGAGGACTTATTCGATCATCTATATGAAGAAAAATAATTTTCCAAGGAGGATTTTTTGTGAGGATATTACAACGTAAGGGTTAAGAAGTAAGATATCCCCAAGAATTCTTTTCATACAAGGTACAGGCACTATGATTTCATAGTAATTCCCTTTGAAATCACTACTTCTATAGAAATATTCATGAACATGATGAATAGATTCTTAAGATATTACCTCAAAAAATTTGTGGTAGTCTTTATAGATGATATTCTAATATTGTCTAGAACCAAGGAGGATCATGAGGAGAATCTAAGAACTGTACAAGAGACCATGGGAAAGGAGAATATCTATGGAAAGTAAATCAAGTGTGAATTATGGTTGAAGGAGTTCTCTTTCTTAGGCCATATCATCACAAGCAATGGGATATATGTGGATCCCTCCAAGAAAACTACAATTGAGGGATGTACGAGGCCCACATCGGTAACAAAAATCTATATATTCCTTGGGTTCGCTTGATATTATCACTAATTTTTGAGAAATTTATCATGATTTTACAACCCTCTTACCATGCTATCACGGAAGGGAGTCTAGTTTTTTTTTTGAGTGATGAATGTGATGAGATATTCAAGGAGATGAAAAGGAGGCTTATCATTGCGCTCGTGCTCACATAACCTAGTAGTGTAGAACTTTTTGTGGTATTTAGTGATGCTTCGAAGAAGGGATTGGGTTGTGTGTTGATGTATAATGCTAATGTCATTACCTATGCTTCATGGAAATTAAAAGTTAATAAGAAAAAGTATCCAACACATGATCTGGAGTTGGATGCAGTGATCTTCACTTTAAAATTTTGGCGGAATTACCTCTTTGGGGAGAAGTTCGAAATATATATGGACCACAAACTCGTCAAATATATATTCACACAAAAATAGTTGAACATGTACCAACCAAGATGGTTAGAGATAATTGAAGACTATAACTTCTCAATCCATTACCACCTTGGGAAATCGAACAAGGTCGCAGATTCTCTAAGTAGAAAGGACCCAACAATTCTATCATTAATGAGAATTTAAAAGGATCCAATATTCATAGATTTGATGAAGATGGACATGGGAATCATAGTGAAGGGAGAATCATCAATCCTTTACCAAATTATTGTGCAACCGCCAATTTTGGAATGGTTAAAGGATGATCAAAAAGATGATGTGGGAATTCAAAAGAAGGTTGAAATTATCATAAAAGGGAAATCCTCAGAGTTCAATGTCAATGAAGAATGAATTGTGAGATTTGAGAAAAGGATATGTGTTCCATTAACTATAGAGATGAATAAATAACTTTTAGATGATTCAAATAGTTTGAATTTATCTATTCACCCAAGAAACAAAAAGAAGTATCAAGATCATAGAGATCATTATTGGTGGGATAACATGAAGAAGGAGGTCACTGAGTAAACATCAAAGTGATTTGTATGTCATCATGTGAAGGCTTAGAGATAGAAGTCCAGGGGGATGATTCCACCATTACCCACACCAACATGGAAATGAGAGAACATCACCATGGACTTTGTCACCGGACTTCCAAATACAACCCTAGGAAACAATGATATTTGGGTTTCTGTGGATAATCTTAAAAAGACTACACATTTCATTACAATTTGGGAGGATTTCTCACTGGATCAAATGGAACAGATATACATCAGATACAAGGTAAGGCTACATGGGGTATCACTATAGATTTTATCTGATTGAGATCTAAGATTTTCCTCTAGGTTTTGGAAGAGTCTTTAAGATGATATGAATATTGAGATGAACTTTAGTACGGTCTATCATCCTCAAACTGATGGAAAATATGAGTGGACTATCCAAACACCTGAGGACAGGTTGAGAGTATGTTCAATGGAATTAAAAGGAGAATGGGATCAACATCTCCCTCTAGTTGAGTTCTCTTACAACAACAGTTTTCACTCAAGAATCCAAATGGCTCCATATGAATTACTTTATGGGAAGAGGTGCAGAACAACAGCATGTTGGGATGAAGTTGGGGAGCAAAAAATCCTAGGTCCAGATATGGATGAAGAAATTTTGGAGAAGGTTAAGACCATCCAATAGCACATTAAAGATTCTCAGAGACAAAAAAATAGCTATGTTGATAATTGTCGATGAGACCTGTAGTTTGATGTCAGAGACATGGTATTCCTCTACATATCACCATGTAAGATAGTTATGAGATTTGGAAAGAATGGAAAGCTTAGTCGAAGGTACATCGTCCCTTTTGATATCCTTTATCACATTGGAGCAGTGGCCTATCGACTAGATATCCCACCAAACCTATCTCAAGTACATCATGTATTCCATGCAACACTCTTGAGAAAGTACATACCTGATCCATTAAATTTACTCAATCCAGAGGTGGTACCATTGCAAAATGGCCTCTCCACAGAAGAGAAGCTGGTGAAAATATTAGATCATAGGGAAAAAGTTCTACGAAATAAGACAGTTCCCCTCAACAATGTGTTTTGGAGAAACCACCTGTTAGAAGAAGATACATGGGAATCATAGAAAGTAATGAAGTAGAGTTACCCACATTTGTTTTGGGGTGGGAAGAGTAAATTTTGAGGTCGAAATTTCTTATGTGAGGAAGATTTTAATGACCAAAACATTTTTCTCATGATCTAATTAAATGTCTTAGAATGTAAAATGGTTATATAACATATGCACTTAATTGGTTTTATGATTTAGGATTTCTAAACACCATTAATAATTATTACCATTACAAATATTTCCATTGAGCAGTGATCAATTGATTAGTATTAATATAGGGATTTAACAAATCCAATTTACTCAAAGGAAGTGATGGCCTCATCTAGTAGAATTGCTCCATACGAAGCTCATTTGCCAAAAAATTGATAATAGGTTGCATCATTGGGGTTTTATCTTGACCATGACCAAGCTGAGCTTCCACACGTTAAGCTCAATGGAACCGCCTACGGGAGAACTGGAAGATGGTAGAGATTACCACCCATGTGATGTTATCTGAGCGACCCCAAGAGTCTTTCACCATAGCACACTATACCCTTAGGTAATATGCGGGTGTTATAGGGGATTATGTAACAAGAACATATCACTATGATTATGTGCATTATTTTTATATATAGTAAAGAATATACAATCATTTTATTATTGTTACTTTGTAAATAGTTTTTAATGTGAAAATTGTATTTTTACATAATATTCAATTAAGAAATATATTTTCATGGATTAATGGATTTTTTTAATTAAATAATATTTTAATAAAATGTTATTACTAAATTAATTTTTATTAAATATAAATGATCGTATAATTTTTATGAATACAATTGTTAATTTTATTATGTTTTGAAAGTCGTTTTTATCAAAACCCATGAATTTTGGATAAATGCCGCTTTTTATGATAAAAGTAAAAATTCACATATTTATAAAATTATTCAGATTAAATGAATTTTATTTTTGGTATCAGGATGTCGAAATTACCCAATGGTTATTTTTTCATAATTTTCTGAGACAGTCAAATTTTTTGGGTAAAAATTAAATACTGTTTAATTATATAATATGTTTTATGACATCATAATGACCCAATAGTGATGTAATAAAATACTATAAAAATTATTTTCGGCCTATATATGTTTTAATATTAAAATAATGTGATTTTATATTTTTTTGAATTTTTTTACAAAGCCTTAGTGGGCCCTCCAAGACTTATAACACATTTTAACTTTTTAAATTGATTTTCTTGAGATTGTGACTCACCTCCACATACGAAAGAATAATATTTTAAGAAGTTATTCCATTGGCCTTATAAAATCTTGTTTCCACTTCCTTTTCTGAATAAACATGGGAAAAAAACTAGAGAATGTTTTGTGGTTTTGATTAGTTTAATGTGTAGTGTCCAAAACCGAAATAATAAAGAATTCACTCCCATTTCCTATATAAACCCACCCAAGATCCAACTCCCTCATCACTAAAAGGATTTGGAGATCGACCATAATCGTAACTCTTCTCTATATAATCCTCCCAAGGAACCCCATGTTCCCATGAATCCTCTCTCAAGCCCCTACCAAGCATTTGGGATCACACTTGCATGTAAGGGATTCCTTCCTTTATTATTTTTATCTATTTTTCTAAATGTTGTAATACCCTTTTAAATTCAAATAAAAATGTTGGGGTACAATTTCAAACCTACCTTATATTTCCATACCTATTATTTAAATGATTAAAGACCTATTTCTCTCTCATTAATTCTTACCATGTATGCCTGTTACTATGTCAAAATTCTGTAAGGAAATTAAATCTTCTCTGTCACATTCATGAAATTATTTTATATTATGAATCTAAATTTCATTACATTTCTTGGGAAATGTATCTATATTACCCCATAAATTAAATTTCATGTACATATGATGTGAAATGATTTTATCTCTAACCAACCATTTTTATGAATTCTTATATCACGCTATTATGATGCCAAAATTGCACTGTGATGTTCTTCAAGACAAAGTAATTTTGTAGTCTATACCATGCCCATTTTTTATCAAGGGTATTTACCTTTATGAAAATTTACCTATTTATGATAGAGTTTCATGTATTAATTCCATATTCCTTTATCATGGAATAAATTATGATGTTTAATGAATCTGTTTTGTATGATCTATGTGGAACACTTATGCATGAAATGAAATGTTTAAGAAGGGTGCACCCTGATAGCACTCCAATGCATTGGGTAAATATTAGTACCATGATACATCATTTAAAATGAGGTTTTACTAATGATAATTCATGTTTAATGAGTTTTTACTCATACTTCATGTGAAATGATCCTTGGCTCAGGTAATACCATGTTAAGTGATGTTACTATAATTCCATGTTATGGTAATCATGTTATAACATTCCTTTATGTTCATGTTTCTTTTACGCTTTGTTGATATGCCTATTTCCCAAAATCTATTGTATTCTTCATGTTGTGACTTTTTTACTCACTTACTTGGATTTATAACTCACCTTTTTTTATGCATGTCCTTAAGTTATCCCATGCAATGATAAGTAAGAGGGAATGTAGTGTTCATGTAAAGGAAGTTTTCAATAAAGTTGTTGTGTTTCATGTTTTAAGTCATTATGTATTGTTCCTAAACCACAAATACTCTAGACCTCAAGATCTTCTATGTTGTATCAAGTGAACATTTTATGTAATAAATCATGTTTAAGTGTGTAATAAAAATCAAGGTTTCCATAATGACTTCCCATCGTGATAGGCACCCATTTAGCATGGGATGGTTGAGTATATATTTCAGTGGGCTATAGCAAGAAACAAGTTGGACCTCATAGTGCTTTAGGTAATTCCTATTCTTTTGAACTACAAATATTAGGTCTAGGAAGTTCTTTTTAATTTTTTAATACCATGTTACAACATCAATCATTGTTTTGATGAGGTAATAGAGGTTGTTCTCACTACTGACATCATTCTTCTATATGCAGAAGGTGCCTAATGACTATTATTGGGCAGTTTCTTACAAAATGAGTGGCCTACCCTAAACTGGTAGTATCCTCCCCAATGGTTATAGAATATATCTTTTATGATTGTTGAATGCTTCTTGTAAATCATTATCCCACTCATATGTAACTCTTTTCTTCATGAGCTGGGTGAAAGGTAAGAATTTTCCAGATAGGTTGGCTATGAGGCACTGGATGTAGGCGAGGTTCCCCTGGGGAGCTCTCTACTCAGTGAGGTTGCGAGGCAGGGACATTCCAAGGATGGATTTTTTCTTCTTGGGGTTGACTTCAATTTCGTGATGGCATACGACGAAGCCGAGGAATTTTCCCGAGCTTACGCCAAAGGCGCATTTTAGAGGATTCATCATTAAAATGTGTTGCTGCAATTTGTTGAAGATAGTTTCATGATTGGCCTGGTGGTTTGAGAGCTGTTTTGATTTAACCACTAGGTGTTCGACATAACAGTCGGAAAATCATCCCAAGAAGGTTTTGAAGATGCGATACATGGCACGCTGATATGTGGCATCAGCATTCATTAGGCCAAAGGTAATAACTTTAAAAAATAACAATCTTTGAGAGGACCTAAAAGAAGTAGATTATTTATCTCCTCAAGCTATACACATCTAGTTGTATCCAGAATAGCCATATGTGAAAGAGAAATCCTTATATCCAGCTATTGTGTCGATCAAAAATCTATGATCGAGACAGGGAAATTATCTTTTGGGAAATACCGATTAAGGTCCCAGAAGAAAATGAAGATTATAATATATCCATTTTTCATGTTAACAAGGACTATGTTTGAATGAAAGATCATATATTGGACCTCCTATAAGAAGTTGGAATTGACCATCATGCAAATTCAGTCTCTATTTTTGCATCATGTGTTGGGTGGGTCCTTCGGGCTACCTTCTTATAGCCCTGATGGTTTTATGGTATGCCTAGATGATGAGTGGAAACATTAGGATGGAGGGCTGACATTTCGATGTAATTCCAATAAAACAAATCTCTATTCTTATTTTAAAGAAGGAGTATGCCTCTTGATCCTTGACAGTCATATCCAAACTGATCAAAGTGGGCCACATGTCAACTTCCATTCCCAGATTTATCTCCTTATGTTCATTTATTATGGTGGAGACACCTTCTTCGAATGCAGGAGGGGAATATATGAGGTCTTCTTCATATTCTTCTTCTTCTTCTTCATCATCATTTTCTTCTTCTTCTGATGGAGAGAGAATTTTGGAGTATAATTATGAATTTTTGGGAGATAAATCTTCATTTTCCTTAGTGTGTGAGGTAAGGGACTTATGGGGTCCCAAGGATGGGTCATGAGAATCTTTGATAGGGATTTTCCTGACATCATGGGAGTCAGCCCGCTCTTTTGTGTCTTTGGACTTGGTGGTCATGGTGGAGATCATTCATACAATTGAGTATGCATCTAGACTTGCACTTATACATTCAACTAGGTTAATGGGTAACACATACTCTTCCCCAAGATATTGTAGGGGGTTGGCAGGAGCCATTTCCAATCCATTCAGGGCAGTAATCCAATAAATGTCGTTGGCCAAAATATATTTTTATTACGATTCATAGAACCTTGTGTCGATATAATGTGATTCACAGGACTCAAATGGGGATTTATCCGCATGAAATGTCCCATTTTTTCTATTAGTGAAAATTTTGACGCACTGATGGAATGATGATGGAATTTCAGCGTGCTGATGTAGTCAAGGCCTCCCTAACTAGACATTGAAGGTCGTATATTTTCATTCTACTAGGAACTCAGAATCTGACATGAGGTCTTTGAGCCATGTTTTAAATAAGATTTTTCCCAATGGTTTCTACTCTCATTTTTTATATCCTAAAAGAGTTGTGGTACAAGATGCCAAGATGTCTTCATCATAGCCTAGCTTTTGAAGTATTCGCAGTGGGAGGAGGTTGACTCCAGAGTCATTGTTGATGAATATCCTCCAGAAATAAATTCCATTTATCATTCCAGACACATATAAGGGTTTGATGTGCTCTTTCATGATGGCGTCTTCATTCCGGTTTTTGAAGGAGATACCTACATGACATTATTTAGCACTGGTATTCATCTGATATACTTTGGTTGCTGCTACTTCGGCCTCAAACTCCTAGGGACATAGTAAGGCTTTTTTGAGTGCATCCCTTAGATATGTGGATATGTTTAATGCATTAATAATTGAAATCTTTTCTGGTACTGAAGATTGATGCTTTAGAATGTCATACTTCATCTCTAAAGGTCGGTGCTTCCTGGCTCGAGGATTCTCTTTCACAAAAACTCAAGGGGTTTGAGCTTTGGATGCGAATGGTTCTGCCTCCATAGCAGGGGCTGGTGGTGTTGTGTTCCATTCCAGTTTTGACCGGATTGGTCCATCTACATACCTTGGGAAATTTGACATATGTTCTTCCATTGATGGATATTCCAAGATTACTGGGCTTGAATTTATTCTGATGAGGGTGAAGGTGCATTTGGTTTCTTGTTTCATCTACTAGAGGGTCCTTCCATGAGTTTCCACGATGCTAACAGTTTGATTTGTAGCATGGCCGTGAATTTGACTCCTTCCATGATCATGCCTTCCATGAAACCTCCAGCCTCTACGACCTCTTCCTACAGCTCTCTAGTTGGGAATGAAAAATTTGGGTTTGTGTCCATAGTCTCAATTTGGTAAGGGTCCCATCAAGTGAATGACATTAATGAAGTTGAAGATATGTTCTTGATCTGAAATTTTTTATGTCTGACTATCTCTTTCTGATGGGTTCATTTGGTAGGGTGGTGCCCATTATACCATTTGGCGGGGAAAGGCCCATTTTACTGTTTGGAGGGGCAGTTCCCATTGTACTTTTTGGTGGGGTGGCACCTGTTGGGCCATGTATATTGGTATGAAGTCCTAATGTGTCAACACGAACTTTAGAATTGGATTCATCTCATCATCATGATTTTTATTTTTTCCCATCTGGCATTTGGAGGGATGTGGGGATGAGAAGAATGGTTGTGTTATATTGGTAGATTTTTGGGGAACAATTAGTTATTTCGAAAGCTCTTGGAGGATTCCATGGACTCTATTTACAGTCTTCTAGGTTATCCAGTTCTCAAACTATTTCTCTTTACTTTTGAATATTTTCCATTCCTCTTCCCCTCTTGAGTCTGATGTGGAAACATATGCCAATGTGATGGTGGTGGACCCAACATGACTTTCCCAGAATCCACCATCTTTTTGAAGAGATCCTTGAAAACGATGTATTCCTAGATGTTTTTTCCCAATGTCTGGTGATAGTGACAATAATTTGGACTATCTTCAAGACCCAATTAATCATCTCTTTTTGGCTTTGGTAGCCCAATAAAATTATAATTCATGGAGGATATGAAATAGCCACATACTTATTAATCTTAGAATGAGTAAACATTATGTGTTAGTTCTTAGAAATAATTTCTTTTAGCACACCATTTATCATATTGCTGAGGTGGGGGTGGATATTGGTGTCCATTGGGTCCCATGGGGATCGGTGGGGGTCTCGAAACTGGATCTAGTATCGGGGGTGGATTAAGCGTGACAGAAGCCGCTTCATATTATCTCGTTCTTTTCCCTAAGGTTGATGGGGACACTCAGAACTAAAGATTGGTTTGTTTCAAGGATTCTTCTATTTATTGGGAAACAGAAGATAAGCCTCTAAATCCACCTGTGTACTTCACTGGGATGAGCGGTGTAGGAAATTCATCACAAAAGTTGTTGATACACATGGAGAGTATTTCATCTTGGGGAGTGTCCGATTCAAGGAATAGTTCAGGCCTTTCCATCTGAAAATGAAGTTTGACACTCTTTCGTTCTCTCTCTACTTGTATTTCATAAGACCATTGACCATCATCTTATGTAGCATTGAACTGAACTTGAAGAGAAACTATCATCAGAGTTCCTCCCAGCCAATGATTGAATTGGATGGTAGGCTAGTATACCATGCGAAAGCCGATCTTGGTAGGGTTTGTACGAAGCACCTAAGTTTTACAGTATTTTTTCTACACTGGAGTTCCCATCATGGGGGTCACTATAATAGGCATAGTGCGTTAAATGATTTTCTGGGTCCCTGAGCCATTAAATACTAGGAATAAAGGGGTTTCTGTTTTTTGGTGGTGGTGGAACATTGCTCACCGAATAAGGGTAGGTTTTTCTCTCTGGTTGTGACAGAGCGCATCTATCCTCCATGGCTTCTAGTCATGCTATTAATTGCTCGACAGTATTCAAGATCCCTTGATGCATATTTGATCAGGATTGAGCATTGGATGGTGTGGTAATGGCCAATATTGGGTATGCTGGTGCTGTTAGAATATGGGGTGGATACCTAGCCGGGGGTATCATTTGTGGGTTTTCCTAAATATATTCTGGATGCCTTCCTAGTGGGGGGAAGTCTTGATGTCCTTCTCGAGCCGAGTTGAAAAAACCTCTAAGCTTGTCTTCATTCACTGGGATGAGTGTCTGTGCTAAAGGTACCACTTCTGGGATCACCTACTGACATTCTGTGGGGGGAACACATCCAACAAGGTATCTCCCTCGACACATCTTGACATTAATTCACCTAAGCTCTTTCATATCATCCTCCTTATTAGCGAAAATTTCCTCAATAGTGAGGGACACATTTATATGGGGATGAGAAGGTGGTTCATAGATGACCTTGGATTTATTCTTCTCCTTGTCAGGGTTTCGCATGGGAGGAAATGTCAGATTAACTGAGGGGGAACCTAGATTTAGGACCACTCTCTGGTTCTGGGTATGCACACCATTAGACTCGGTGTGGGATACCACTGATAGGGAACCATCATCCTTCGCATCCTCTCCCACCGGGTCATTTCATATGAGATCTGTGGAGTTGGTGTTTACCATGTTCATTGAGGCATACCACATTGGGGGTGGTGTACCCAGTGCCAAATGGTAGGATGTCTTTCTGCATCCTTTATTGGACATTTTCTTTCCATTCCATGGTATTCTTTGGGTTTTTTGGAAATGATCAACCAGAAGGAATTCCCGGTCTGACCTCGTAATGTGCCTTTTTCTGAGAGGGTGTGATCCGCGAGAATGGGTGGAAGGTGTAACTTCTTTGTCCATTGTTCTTCCTAGACTATGAAATACAGACATCTGTTGTGTGGGGATTTTAGGTAAAAATTCCCTCAGCGTTGTGGGTGGGGTTGTTCTCATTCTCCTCTTGATCCATTATGACCTGGATTTGTTGGTCTTACGGGGCCATTTCGATTTAAAAATTCCCCCAGCCCTGTGGTCTGGGGTTGTTCCAATATTGCAGTGGTATCCACCACTATTTCCACCTTTTTAATTTCACGTACTCCCTCACAAGTGTGGTCTGAGTATAGCATTGGGCATGTACTATAACATCTCGTCCGGGCTCACCACTATGACAATGGCCATACCAGTTTCCATATAACCTCAAGCATGCATCCTTATAGGCCAGAGGCTACAGACTAGCAATGAAGGTGTAAGGATAGTTAGTGGGGAGACTATAACCTGATATCAGATTTACACAATGGTATTTTAGAGTAAATAACAATCAATAGTGGAATTAGTAATAGCGATAATAAAGCATGAGAAGATATATTTTTATATTATTAGACAAAATCGACCAACACCAGTTTATACAGTAGTTGAATGCATGACATGGTATTGATACATTATGGAAAATATTAAATAGTACAACATTCCTTTCAATACAATACAATGAAGGACTCAAGTGTGAAAAGAAAAAAAGACCAAAGGCTATCTCCATGAGCATTCCGAGCACCAGCTCATTCCTATGCTCCTGCTATAGGTATAGGCAAACAACAACAAGCAAGGTAAAAAGACCTGTGAACAAGAAAGGTCTAATCAGGCACCACAGTACAATGGCGGCCTGATTAGGGTGTGAGATAGAAATCTCAGTAGGCTGGCACAACCGGTGTCTAACGTAGTACAAACAGTATCATATAAATTAAATAGGGTGCAATCATGCATAAATTATGTAAGCTGTAAAATGTAACTAAACACCCAATTACCTGCTTTAGACCTCGACTACTGTCTAAACTTTTAACTAGTTAACTAATTGAGTATTATCGTATTATTCATAAGTCACATGTGATTAAGTCAACTACTGTGTCCAAGTATTTTCTTCTAATGTAAAATAGGGCTATGAAATGACTACACATGATGGGATTTAACAATATAATCAACTTGTCAATGCTGGAACCAAGGAGTGTATCCAAGGCATCCTGTGAGAGTATAAGAAGTTAACGTTCCAAGATGAAACAAGTCAACCTGGAAAAGATATCTATTGAGGGAGTTCCTGTGTAAAAACCAAGGTAACATAAACTCACATAAAGATAACTCAGTAGTATTAGAGTCTATCTAAGGGGTAATAATGTAATCCAAGGAGCATAATCCAAATTATTCCACAATAAGTCACCTACTGACTTCAAGGTGACCGACCAAAGTAAAATTGCTCTATGAAAAGATAGGTCTTTATGGGCTCTATCCATGGAACCTACTAGTCAATGCAGGATCCAAGGAGTGTATCTGAGGTGTCCTGTAAGAATAAGGGACCCAACGATAATATATCGGGTTCCATGGAATTGAAAAGAACAAGAGTCTAGGTGGGTATCAACCGAAGTAAACCATATCCTTGAATTGGAATGGGGTTCTCGTGACCCAAGGTATTCTCCTCTTAGAATCTAAAGTGAGCTCGAGTCAGTCTATTTATTTGATAAAGAAGTCATGTAATTATTCACCCAGTTCATGTCTTGCCTTCCATTAGTGTGGATAGGTCATGTAGAGTTGAAACCATTATTTATTGGTTCAATCCTTACATTCGATTATTACAGAAAGGCCAAGTAGCATTGCAATTGTTTAGTTATTGGTTCAAGCCTTTCATACCATTAGTTTGGAAAGGTCAAGTAGCATTGAAACCATTTAGTAAAAACCATTAAGGAAATTTCAAAGGGCAAGGTCCACACCAATTCCTTCCAATATCATGGTAAGGGTTGCCACAGATGTGGATCAAATCCTTTTGTCAGGAACCCAGGTCCGTCCATGGAATTACTATAAAGGAATCCATGTATCTCCCAAGGCATGAGCATGAAAACCCATTGATTTCGTCATGGAATTCCTACATGGGAACCCACATGTCACCCTAGGTTTTATTAGCATTACAAACATTTGAAAACAAATTGGTAACTTATTTTGAGTGTAAATCATCAATCACTAACCATTCATTTAACTCAACTCTTTCCATTTACCAAAACATGTCAATTGCATTAAAAGGGCTCCATGTATCCATACAAAGGGAAATTAACTACATGGGTAATTCCAATGCAAAATTGGATTTCTTCCAATGGGTCATTTGGTCCATTTCATAATCATGTCTTATCTCAACATAACATTAAGCATAATTATTATAAACATGAAAAATCATGAAAGGAAGGTCTAACCACTACTTTATATCTTGAAGGCAACTCACCTCTGTTGGAGGGGTTTTATTATAAAAGCATGATATTGTTTATCAACAAATCATTTATCATCATTATCATTTATAATATGAAACACGTTAATTTCACATTTAAGAGTCATTGAACATAATACTTTATTTAATGACTTAATTATATCAAAAGTATAGTAAGAAACTTTATTAAAGCATTTATAATGTTTGAGGACTTGGAAAGTGACCCTAACTCATGGTGGAACCAAGCTATCCAATTTAGCGACGAACCAAAATGAATCAAAACCACTCCGAACAACTCAACACCCTATCATTTTAATAAAAGGGAGTCAAGAAAAAATAAAGATTTTAATTAAAGAGGTGTGAAAAAATTAATAAGGTATAAACAGTTCCCTGAAATATTATCGGCGGATTGACACCACCAGAACCACCTCACCTTTAGCAGTGGTGGAAGACAGACATCCACTGTGCGGGGATTTGAGGTAAAAATACACCATGCCTTGCGGGATGGGGCTGTTCCCATTCTTCCATTTATGCATCACGGCCTAGATTTGGTGGTCTTATGGGGGTCATTTAAATTTAAAAAATCCCCCAAACCTGTGGGGAGGAGTTGTTCCCGTATTGTATTAGTATCCACCATTATTTCATCCTTTTCAATTTCACATACTCCCACACGGGTGTGGAACAAGTATTGCATTGGTCCTGAATGGAGTCTATGGTATTTTGAAGACCTGAGAACTATTTTTGGATCTCTTCCCTTAAGAGGGAACCCCGCTAGATGTTCTTGGTTTCTTGACTCAGAATCTTTTCGATGGATTGATCTCTTTAGTCCTGATGCTTTTGATACCTACTCTGGGAAAATTTTTGTCGAGCATCTCATCTTTATAGAGTAGGGGTTTCATTTGATTGTTTCCTCTGGGTGATGACATTGAAAGACGCCACTTCCAATGAGGTTTGTGTTATGGTACATGGGGTGAAGTGTAGATCTCCATGTTCTCCCCATCCGTGAATGTGAACTCCAGTCAGAGTGTCACTAAGGAAGCAATGCAACTTATGCAGTGCATGGTGGAAATCCAGTTCAAGGTTTTTATTTCACCTTTATGATCGTGGTTGTCATGTGGATGGGATGGATTCTAGGTCGATTGATGGAGAATCTCCCCTAACATGTTGACATGGTCTGCATACCCTTTGTAGGGTAGTCATTATTCATTCAACTTATGAAGAGCTGTCCATATATTGATGCTAATTTCATGCATACATTCCCCAAACAACTCTCCTAGTATGTTGAAGTGAGAAGTCGTCATAGGAAAATACATCACCAGTATATTATAATTTTCTAGTTGTATTATCCTAAGAAACATATCTTGTAGTTTTTCTTCCGAGGGATCCCCAACATGATATTCCCTACTCAAATTCTTCCTAATTATTTTGTTCCATGAAACCAGGCTGGTGGGATCCTTAATGATTTTTGGATGTTGTGTGGGTGTCTTAGAAGATGATAATGGACCTGGGCCATCCTATGGTCGAGAAAGAATATCACTCATTATAGATGGAGTGATCAATGTGTTTATCTCTTTTATGAGTGCCTCATCATAAGAGGGATTTCTCTCATTTGTTCTATAAAGGGGAGTACCTTCTTACCAGTACAAATTTTGATTGTGGGGAGGACCTTCACAATTGGTGTTTCAATGGAAAGGGCTACTATTGAAACTTGATTCTTGATCGTAGAAAACATATTTATGGCATAATACCCGGGGAGGACATTCAGGGAGGGCTATCGTGAAGGGGGACATTATTTCTTCTTGAAGCCATTGTGGAGAAGTCCTTCACAGCAACTACCATTACAGGGAGGGCCTTCACAGTGACCATCATCAAGGCAAGGACTACCTTAATGACTTGATACCTAGATATAGGGAGAATTTCTATAGTGCACTTCATGGGGAGGGCCTTCAAGATGTAATACAATGAGGGGAGGACCTTCTCATTGCTTAACGTTACCATGGGGATGACCTTAACAAAAACTATCATTGTGGGGAGGGCCTTCATAATGATCATCATCATGGCAAGGACTACCATCAGGACTTGATACTTGGATGCAGGTAGAATTTCTGCAGTGCACATCCTAGGGTGGGCCTTTAGGATGTACTGTAATGAGGGGAGGACCTTATCATTACATGATGTTACTATGGGGAGGACCTTCATATAAACTGTCATTGTAGGGAGGGACTTCTCAATGATCGTCATCATGGTGAGGACTCCCATAATTACTTTATACCTAGAAGAAGGAAGAATTTCTATAGTGCACATCCTCGGGAGGGCCTTCAGGATATTCTGCACTGAGGGGAGGACCTTTTCATTAGTTAACATTACTATGGGGAGGACCTTTACAGTAACTGCAATTACTTGGAGGGAAATCATAATGATTTTCAACATGGGGAGGACTACCATCATGACTTGAAGTCCGACTACAGGGAGAATCATATCTGTAGCATATACCCTTGGGTGGACTATGAGAGTAGAAAATAGAAATGGGAGGACCTTCATTCTTTTTGATCTTTTGGTTGATGGGAGGGCTACCCCGACGTGAATCAAGAGTAGGATATCATGATTGATCGTTACTGGACAATGAAGTGAGCCCCTATGAGTGCTCTGTGGAGGACCTTTAAAGCTTTTGGAAGAGACATTGCGAGGATATCCTTCACAACTGTTACTACCACTTCCAAAATTTGGTAATGTACTGACAACGTCTTTAGCCTTTATTGATAATGTTGGAGGGAATTAAGAACCCTAGCTTCCAATAGAGCAGGATCATATATGTGCTCTTCATTTTCTGGTTGCCTTTGGAACATTTCATGTTTGAGAACTCTCTTATGGGAAACCAGGGATGCCTTCTATTTGTAACATACTTCATGTATGGGTCCCTATATTATTGGATCTCTTGATTTCATCAGGATATGTCCATGTGCATATTGAGTTTTAGTTAGGATATGTGCCTTCCCAAGAGTGGTCACCACATTGGACTGACATCACCCAGTTGGACCGAGTATTTGTTCTCGATCTGGTTTTCCATATATCATGGGATATTTCCGTTAACCCTTCTAAACTAGTGTAGGGATGAATAACTAATCTAAAGTGACTAACTCATTTTGCGAGTGAGTCATTCCATTCGAGGAAACTAGGTCGTGGGCTCAATTTCTTTCAATTGCTGCCGATGCAATGATATTGTGGCATGTATGGAGGATATGGACTGGAATCAATGTCTGATCTTACATAATTTCCAAGATGTGATGAGATACATATTTTGATGGAATGAGTATGAAGGACCAATCTGATATCTAAGAAGGATTTTTTTCCACTCCGGTCCTCCATGAGTGTCCAGTAGATACTGGTAGATCTCTTGTACGGGGATAGAGGAATGAGTCTACCACCGGTTTTCTTCTTCAGTTTCCACTATATTTGACACAAGGTATCTATATTCATGATCAAGGATTTTCATTGGCTCTCTTTCCACTATATTTGTTTCACATGATTTTTATTCATCCACCTGAATTTAGCTCTGCTCATATTTTCTTACCACCCTATTTGGATGCCAGGCTGGAAATGCATTAGCATGTGTTTGTGCCCGTGTGTAGCTGGTTGCTTCCCAATTTGGATGACAGGCTTGAAATGTGTCAGCAAGTATTTATTCCTTTGTATATCTGGTTTTTGACCTATTTTAATGGAAGACTTTAAATGCACCAGGAGGTGTTTCTACCTACATATAGCTGGTTGACACCCTATTTGGATGGAGGGCTTGAAATGCATCAGTAGGTGTTTGTGCCTAAATGTAGTTGGTTGCTGACTAATTTGGACGACGATATTGAAATGTGTCAGTAGGTGTTTGTGCCTGCATATATCCAGTTTCCACCTTATTTGGATGGAATGCTTGAAATGAATCAGTAGGTGTTTGTGCCTATGTATAGCTGGTTGCAACCCTATTTGGATGGCAGGCTTGAAATACATCAGCAAGTGTTTGTGCCTGCCTGTTGCTGGTTGCCACCATATTTAGATAGAGGGATTATTTTGTATCAATAGATACCTGCATGAGCCATTAGTTTTTTTCTCTATATACATGGAGGGACTGGCGATAACTAGCAGGAATGTGTATGTGCTCGCATTGTTCCACCCAATTTCTATGGTGGTCTTGACTGGAGGGGGAAGAGTCGTATGTCAGTGCGTTGAATGACACAGCGTTAGTACAACAAATTTGTATCTTAGAAACCATATAAATAGTGCGTTCTAGATTATATATTATCTGCCCTTGGAAGGAAGGCCAAGGGTCCTGTATTTCCTATAATTTAGAAGGGTCTATTAGTATAAGGTCCTCTTCAGTGAGAGGAGGTCTGGTCGTCCGATGTCAGTGACAACACTCTCTGGTCGGGGCCTGTGAGTAAGACCCCTATGCAGTTGAGATGAATTTCTTAGTATCAACTACATCTGCCTCCCTATGTTAAGGGAGGTACTCTTTGTCATGTCCTGGGAGAAGGCACCTGAAACAGTTTGTGAAGACCACCAGGACCGGATTATGTTGGGGTTCCATCTACACCTAAGGATGAAATTGGCAGACCTTTACAGACTTGAGGTCTTGTCTCCCGACCTCCAACATGGAGAGAGTACCATTTCGGTTGAAATCCCTAATCAACATGTTTAATGTCCATCATTGAAGATGTTGGGTAGGCGAGGCGTCCTGCTCTTCATTTGGGCACTAACCGTCTGTGGGATTTCTAATGCATGTGTATGCATTTGTATTAGGGATTTCATTTGGATCGAAGGTTGCTCTTCAAGAACCTGAAACTTACATATATGACATAAAAACCACAAACCTTGTCAAAGTAGCATTCTTTTAATCATATTCATATGTGACAATTCATCTTGTCCCCATACCCCTCTCTCTTTTTTTCATTATGGGGAGAAGGGGCTTAGGTGGGGTATGACCGTCACCTTGGTTAAAGATTCACATAGGGTGCACCATTTTTGTTCCGCCTCCGAGGTGGCGTGTTTGTCACGTACCGGGGAAAACAAAATGGTCCGATGTGCAGTATCCTTTTGTGTCAATTTTCATTGGGGTAAAACATCCATCTTGGTTAAGGATTCACATCAGGTTCACCATTTTATTCCCACTTTCAAGGTGGTGCATTTAGGGCATTGTGGAAATGGTCTGATGAGGGTCATCATCCATCCCTCTGTCTGGAGACGGTTTCTTATCAAATTAAGCATTTTTTATCCATTCTATGTCATTATCCTTTAATGTATGTTAGATTAACTCTATGGAGACTGGACAATTCACCCATTTCTCATTGTGAAGGAGATTCCATAGTAATTAGGTCCCAGCAGGCAATTGTGTGGGGTCAATTATATATGAAGTCGGTCCTCCTCGGATATAACTCCCTCAGATGTTCTCCAATGGGATTATTCATGGAGACAGGAATTCCCAAAAACCCTAGAATCCATTATTCATGCACCTGATTTCCAAAGGATGGCGCACAATGATTGATGATTCAGCCAACGACACATGAGGACTCCATTGGTCGAGAGGATGGGAAGTCAGGCTCACGGCACCCTTCTGGGGGAGGATTATAATTTTTTTCTGTTAATCTCTTATATATTTAAGTCATGTTTATATGTTCATGAATCATTGGTTTATTACCAAAGAGTGTGTCCATGAGATACCCTTGGTTTGCAAGATCATCATAGGCAATCATATATTTGATGCTAAAGAGGTATTACTGACTTGAGCCATATAATAGGTCTCTCTAGAGTTTATCGTCATCTAGGGGGGGTAGAAGGTGACATGATGTTGGGATCATACCCATAATATTTTTTTCCAACGTATCCTCAAGAGAGGAATCATAACCCACGTAGTTCTGATGTATATGGGGATTACCCATGGAAGCTATCCATTTGGGGGAACATGATTAGGTGGACCCTTTTGGATTGGAACCCTTTTGAGATCGGTCCTTTAGGTAGGCATCCTACATATCCAGGTTTGATCAAGAATCAGAGTTATCATAGTTCAGATCATGTGGATGTTGTAATCGTCATAAACCTCTAATCACAAGTGAGTTTTACTCGGTGTGAGAAACAAGGTGATGAAAGAGATCCAACCAACCACATTCTTCCAATCCTTTTGGTGGGAGAGGGAGAGCCCATAGTGTAAGAGGCCAGAGCGAATAGGTGCAAGGGCGTGGAGCAATGAACCCTTTAATGTGATATGACATTAAAGGTATCATGACTCAGTATCGAACGATTGGGGACTTAACTCAGTGGGAGGGCCCCATAATATGTTATAGTAAAGGGGAGGAGTTTATTCCCCATCAATTTGGGGGGAAAACATAACCCCTTCGACTGATCACTATTCCACATTGAATGGAAAAGCATGTGATCACGCTTAATTCATAGAACGGGGAGGTTCAAATTGGTATCCCATGGTTAGACTCTAGGTTACCTTGGGAATGTAGAACCACGTGCATTCTCAAAGCCCGAACTATTGTTGGGAGAGTCTTCATGACCCTGTTTACCATGGGTATGTAGACTCAAAGGGGTGGGTTGATGCACCCGATGGTCTGATCATATGGGTCTCATGGAATTGGAGGAGGCTTTGGCCTAATGCTGCAGGACTGTTTTGCGGAGAGATTATGGAGGAAAAGATGGAAAAGGTGGGTTGAAGATGGAACTAGAGGAAATAATACATGAAAATACCCCATTTCGTGTACTGGTTTCTTATATGAGAAAGGGACAGCTCAACATACCATAGTGGTTTACGGACAGAGGGGACATCCACATACTGTTGCGGTATGCAGCAATGGGTATAGACCACCATGTACCATAGTGGTACATGGCCTATCACACCAATTTGGGTTCCATCCATGTACTATTGTAGTACGTTGTGCCATGTTAATGTTCATGTAGCGGTACACTACGAGGAGCACCATATTAAAGGAAGGTCTGGGGGATTATCATTCATGGGGAATTCATCTGCGAGAAGTATGTGGTTTTAGGTACACCAATTAAGTTTTCATTTCAATTATTATTATTCAATTCCCCCATTTTATGGTTCACAGCTGGATGTACCTGTAGAGAGTGTGGTTCACGATTCGGACATCATCAATGAATCAATACTAAATTCAGAATCTTCTCTAACCTTTTTCTTCCAACCTCTAATTCCCCTTAAATATTTCTTCATCCCCTTTTTCAGTGTCCTCATGTGCTCCATTTATAGATCATCAGGGAAATTGTATATATTGGTCACATGGAACCATTTGAGGAGGCCAAATAAGAGATTTCCCGACCCGCAGAAGACTCGGTCAATCTGGGGTTTGCGGAGGATTCGGTTCGCGATCATGGATCGCGGAACCCTTTCGGTTTTCTTTACCTATTAACTGATGAGTTCATGGGATGGTATGTTGATGGGATTCATGTGCATGAGTCTTTTGGAAATGTGGTTTGTGGTCTGCCTTCTTCACTGGCCATCGCTTCATAGTCAGTTTCTCATGGATCGTTATGTTCACCTAGTGGTTTGCAATCCAGGTGGTATTGATACCCTTCCAGGTGATGGTATGGAGAACACTTGAAAATACTTGAAAACTTGAATTCCTTCAAGTTTCTTTTGAAATTTTCCACTTTATTTGATTTCGTTCACCTCGCAAGACTTATAGGATTACTTTCTTCCATCTACAAAGTCATTGTGAGGGTAATTTCTTCCCCTGGAGGAATTTTTAGGACCCTACACCAATACCTAACAAGAACCACAATTCTTGGTTAGTTGTGATGTATGTGACAATTAAAATCAATATTTCTAATGATTAAGTAAATAAATAACTCTATCTAGGGAATACTAAAAGAAAAATTAAAAATAAGTATTTATGAATGAAATTTTTATTTTTTATTCTAATTAATTTGTTGTTGATAGATTATTCAGCATGCATAGCCTTCGATGAAATATTTTTTTTTGGAATGGTTGTCACCATCTAATAGTAGTTATGTGAGATTGGTTTCACTAAAATATTTCTGAAATAAAAATCATGATCATAAAGAATGAACTAGATTGTACCATGAAATATTATATCTTATGTCACAAGGCATGTTATAAAAGAAGAAAACACGCCTTTGATGGTTTTTTCTATGAAATGGTTATATTTTTTCATAAGTTACTAAAAAAATACCCTCCTTGAATGATATATTTAAATGGTTAACCAAATAAACTATGAGATGGTTTGTTGATTTCTATTTGTTATCATACAAACACATCACTAAAACTAGCTAATCTATATTATAGATATAGAAATGGTAATGAAAATGGTTAAATAAATTATTGAGGTAGGCCATATATTAAATTATTTATCCATAAAATTTTATTTCTTGCACAAGATGTACAATATAAATGAAATAGGGAATCATAAATAATCTAACAATTTAAGAAATCTAAATATAAAATTTGATAAAGTAGAGTTTGGAATGAATCTAATGATGTCCCAACTTGTGTCCACTGGTTCAAAAATTTAAATATATAATTATAAAAATAGAATTTATGTGTACGTATTTTTATTATAATAACTTGTGGAATAATTATATTAGAAAACCAAAATCACTAAAAAATATTAAAAAAAATATTTTAAATTACACTAAATCCCTAACTAGTAATCAATTCAATCATTGGATTCCCATTATTTCAAAGAATTAGAACTTGAATTTTATGGTTTATACCTAATAAGAAGATCAATCATCAAATCCTCCATATGAAAATGATAGGACACACACATGAATAAGGTTGGATCATTCACTGAAATCTGAATCAGTAGAAAATATAGAGAAAGGATACAGGAGGGGGAAAGGGAACTCAACATATCCAAAGTAAAGGAAAGGTGGAAGCATGTCTATCTAACCTTCAAAGAGGGTGTGGTTTTGTGTTTGGGAATCAATGATGAACCATGTATGTCAGTGTAGGAAGAGATTCACAGGTCTCAGGGCGGCTATGGGAGACCAAGCTATGGAGAGAGGGGAGGTGTAGGGAAATTGGTTGATAGGCTAAGATAATCCGAAACAAATTAAAGGTTGGGCTAGTCGGCCTGACCTTTGAGGGGAGTGTGGAAATGGGTTTGGATGGTGGAGATGAACTATGTCTTTGAGTATAAGAAGATATTCTATTTTCTGGGGGTGGTGATAAGAGGCCAAGCTGCGGGGAGAGGGGAGGTGCGGGAAAAATAGGTTGATGGGGCGATATTTTTTTATTCTTTTTTTCAATTCATTATAATTAATACATTGTTAAATTATTTTTTATCTATGTATTTTTTAATTATTTTTTCCCATATTATTGTTTTGATTTATTTTACAAAGTGATGTCAGAAAATATATTTCATCCCAAATTAAAATTATTTAAAATTTAGTTTTAATTATAATTGAAATATAATATATATTTGATTTAATTTTTAACTTCAAAAAAATATTATAAATATTCTATGAATAATAATGACATAATTTTTATGATCATGTTTCAATTTAATATATAAAATTTTTTATTTTTGTAAATAAAAATATAAATTTTTAATAAACCATCGACTAAGAGAAAAAGACATTTTTTAGTTAAAATACTACTATTTATTGATTAAATAATAGAAGAAAATTTATATCTTGAATAATGATTAATAATAAATGATATATTTTTTTAAATTTTTTATTGTATTAATATGATAACATAAAAAAATTAATTTTTTTCATAGCGTTTCTTAGTATTAAAAAATTAATAACAATATATATGTGAGTGTTGGTAAAAATAAATGTTGGTATTTAAATTTAATAACAAAAAAAATAATACCCATTGGAATTTTTAATTTTTACCAACATATGTATCATATTTAATAGATTTTTTTGGTACAAGTCACATTTATATTGTTTTTAGGGATTTTATGTATTTTTGGGCTTAATGGGATTTTAAGAATTTTAAGGGGTTTTTAGGGTATTCAATTTCTTATGGGTTTTAGGATTTCTCTAGAGGTTGTTAGGTTTTCGTGGATTTAAGGCATTTTAGGGGGTTTATATGATTCTAGGGGGAGATTTAGAGTTTATTTATGGGTTTTAAAATGGTTTAGGATTTTTTAGGGTTTTATGGGGTTTTGGTATTTGAGGGTTTTAGGGTTTATGGGTTTTATGTTTTTTGGGTCTTAGGGTATTTTAGGATTTTTAGTGTTTTTAGGGTACTTAGGGTGTTTAGTTGTTTTTCGGGTATTTTAGGTTTTTAGTGGGGTTTAAGTATATTTTGGGGGACTTGGGTGTCTTTTACGGGTATTATCATTTTTTGGGGGTTTTAGAATTACTTTAGTGTTTTGGGATTTTAAGGGGGATTTTGGGTGTTTTGGGTTTGTTTTTGGTATTAGGGTTTTTTAAGATTAAATTATTTTTGGTTTGGGGGGGGGGGTGGGGTAGGGTTCATAGGGGATTTTGGTATTTTTTGGTTTTTTTGGGTTGTTGGGGGGTTATAGGTATTTAGGGGTTTAATGGTTTAATATAGTTTTATGGTGGTTTAGTGTCTTTGGGTTTTGGGGTTTTTTATATTTTTATGTGTTTTTATATTTTTTTTCGGGTTTTATGGGACTTTTCGATTTTAGTGGGTTTAAGGGTTTTAAGGCTTTTAAGGGTTTTCTAGGATTTTGTGGGGTTTAATGGTTTTTTTTGCATTTTAGTGTTTCCATGATTTCATTGGGTTTTATAGTCTTTATAGTTTTTCAATTTTTAGGGTTTTAAGGATTTTAGTGTTTTAGGTTTTTTTTGGAATTATGGTTTTATTGGTTCTTAGGGTTTTTAGGTTTTGTAGTTTCTATGGTTTTTATGGTGTTATGGAATTTTTATTTTTTTAGTGGTTTTTAGGGTGTTTAATTCTTTTTATGGCTTTTATATTATTTTAGGGTTTTTAGGTTATTTTATTTTTTCATGGGTTTTAGTGACCTTGAGGGTTTTTAGGGGGTTTTGTGGTATTTTAAGTGCATTATGGTTTTGTTTTAGAATTTTATGTATTTAAAGGTTTTAGGGTTTTTAGGGTTTTAGGTGGGTTAGAGTTTGTAGGGTTTTATGTGTTTTTTTTCTGAGTTTTTATTGGTCTACAATTTTTTGGTTTTTTAAGGTTATTTTGGTTTTTAGGGGGTTTAATGGGTTTTTGGGGTTTTGGTTGGTTTTTGGGGTATTGGTGAGTTTTTTGGTTTCTAGGATGATTTAGTTATTTTCAGGGCCTTTTATCTTTTTATAGTTTTTAGGTAATTAGTTTTCTTAAGGATTTTTAGTGGTTTCAGTGTTTTTTTTGTGTTTTTAAGGATTTTAGGGTTTTTAGGAATTTTTGTGTTTTAGGGGTTTTATTGGTTTTTAGGGTTTTCAGGTTTTGTTAGGGTTTTTATATTTTTTAGGGATTCATGTGTTTTAGGGTTTTTAGTTTTTTTGGGTGTTTTTGGGATTTATATATTTTAGTTATGATGTTTTAAGAGTTTTTGGGGTTTTGGGGGGATTTATGGTTTTTTTTTTGTTTTTTTGGGTTTTTCTGTTTTATGGGATTTTTGGTTTTTAAGGTTTTTTTGGTTTTTAAGGATTGTTAACAGTTTCTATGTTTTTTAGGGATTTTTTTAGATATTTAAGGTGTTAGGATCTTGTAAGGTATTATGGTTTTATGGTATTTTCGGGGTTTTAGGGGTTTCAAGAACATTTGTTGTTTTCTGGTTTTAAGGGCCTTCTAGGTGGGTTTTAGAGATTTTAGGGTCTCAGTTTATTAGGTTTTTAGGGTTTTTAGGGGTTTTAGTGTTTATTTTTTTTTACAGTTTTAGGGTTTTTGTGTGTTTTGAGTATTTTGAGGGGTTTTTTGGGAATCTTTGGGGTTTTGAGGTTTTAAGGGTTTTTTATTTTTTATGGTGTTTTGTGTTTTCATGATTTTTTTTGGTTTTTTGGGTTTTAGGTGTTTTTTAGTATTTTTTTGGGGTATTGGATGTTTTGAGGGATTTGAAGGGGTTTTAAGTTTTTTTAAATTTTTGGAGTTTTTAGGGGTTTAAAGTATTTTTGAGGATTTAAGGGGTTTTATGGTATTTATGGTTTTATAAGGTGGTTTGGGTTTTTGTGTATTTTTAGGGGTTTTAGGTTTTTATTATTCTAGAATATTTTTAGTGGTTTTAATGGGTTTTATATTTTTTATGTTTTTTGGATTTTTTGGGTTCATAAGGGGTTTTGGGGTCTTTTAGGGTGTACGTAAGGGTTCTTAGGGTCTTTTGGGGTTTTAGGGGTTTAGTGTTTTAGTTTTTTTTTGTTTTGGGATATTTAGGATCTTTTTTGGATTTTTGTTGTTTTTAGGGGTTTTAGAGTATTTTCTGTTTTTAGGGTTTTACTATCACTTATAGGTTTTTGGGGGTTTGTAAGTTTTTTTAGTTTTTAATTGTTTGTATGATTTTTTTATGAGTTATTAGGGTTTTAGGTCTGTTTTAGGGTTTAAGGTTCATATAGTGATTCTAGGGTGTTAGTGGGCTTTTATGGGTTTTTTATGATTTGTTGTTTTATTAGTTTTTTTGGTTTTTTGGCGTTTTATGGTATTTATGGGTTTTAGAGTTTTTTTGGTTTCTGGATTTTTTGGTTTGTAGTGTTTTTAACGGTTTTAAGGGTCTTTTGGGTCTTTAGGTGTTTTAGTTTCTTTTAGACTATTTATGAATTTTATTTGTCTTTTATGGGGTTTTCACGTATTTTAGGGTTCATTTGGTTTTTTATGGTATTTTGGGATTTTATTTTATTTAGGGGTTTTAGAGTTTTCAAGTTTTTTCAACGGGTTTTCCGGTATTTTGTATTATTTGGGTTTTATAGGTTTTAGGGTTAGCTTTTTTAGGGTTTTCAGGTCTTTATATTTTTTAGCAGTTTAATAGTTTTTAGGTGTTTTAGGGGTTTTCATAGTGTTTGGGGCTTTTTATGGTATTTTATGGTTTTAGTTTTTTTTGGGTTTTAGGGTTTTTACTCGTTTTAAGGTTTTAGGTTTTAGTGTTTTTAGGTGTTGTAGGGTTTGGGGGGGGTTATGTTTTTTTGTGTTTTAGGGACTTAGGGGATTTAGGTGTTTCTTGGTATTTCAGAGGTTTTTTTGGGTGGGGGGTTAGATAATTTCATATGGTTTTTGGTATTTTCAATTTTTAAATAATTGTTGGGTTTTAAGGGTTTTCTGTTTTTTGGGTTTCTGGGGGTTTAGGGATTTATGTTTTATATGGGTATTAAATTTTTTATATTATTTTATTGATTTTCATGATTTATATTATTTAATGGGTTTTTATGGTTTTTAGGGTTTCTTATTTTTAACGATTTTGTTGTTTTTTTTGGGGTTTTAGGAGTTTTAGCGGTTTTTATTAGGGGTTTCGAATTTTTATGGTTTTTGCAGTTTTTAGGGTCTTTTAATTTTTTTGTGGTTTTCATGGAATTTTAGGGGTTATTTATGTTTTTAGGGTGTTTTGTGTTTTTTGGGGTTTTAAGGGACTTTTAAAATATTGTTAGGGTCGTTTATGGATTTTATGGTTTTCAAGGTCTTTTAGGGTTTTAGGGGGATTTAGGATTTCGAGGGTGTTTAGAGTTTTTGTTGTCTATTTGGGTTTTTAGGGTCATTTAATGGTTTTAGGATTATTTAGTGTGTTTTATGGTCTTTTAGAGTTTATAGTGGTTCATAGGGTCATTTAGGGATTCAGGGTTTTTGTGTGTCTTTTTAATGGTTTTTAGGGGTTATTACGGATTTTAGGGGGTTTTAATGTTTTTAGAGTTTTAGGGGTTTTTTACATTTTTTTAGTATCATCAGTGTATTTAGTGTTTTTAAGATATGGTATGGTGTATTTATAGTTTTAGGGTACTTTAGGGGTTTTATGGGTTTTAGGTTTCCTTAGGGTTTTGAGTGCTCTTTGAGGTTTTAATGGTTTTTTGGATTTTTAGGTGTATCTAGGGTATTTATTAGGTTTTAGGGTTTTTAGGGTTCTTTGGGTTTTTAGTATTTTTTGGTGTTTTTAGGGTATTGATCATTTTTATGGTTTTTAGAGTCTTTTATGGGTTTTAGGATTTTAAATATTTCTTATTATTTTTCGGCATTTTAAGGGTTTTGGGGTTTTATGGGTTTAAGATTCATTTAGGGGTATTATGTTTTTAAAGTTGTTTAGGTGTTTTAGGGGTTTTAGTGTTTTTAGTTTTTTAGGGTTTTAGGGTTTTTCATCAGAGTTAAAGAGTTTTTAGGGAGTATTAGAGTATTTTTTTAGTTTTTAGGGACTTTTAATGGTTTTAGGGTCTTTGAGGACTTTTAGAGTTTTTAGTGGGTTTTAATGTTTTTATGGGTTTTTAGGGAATTAAATAGTGTTTTTAGGGTTTTTAGGGTCTTTTATATATTTACAGGGTTTTAGGTTGCTTTATGGGTTTTTAGTTTTTTAGGGGTTTTAGTGTTATTTTGTTTTCCTTTAACGATTTTTAGGGTTTTCAGAGCCATTTCGGGGTTTTAAGTAGGTTTTAGGGCCCTTTAGAGTTTTAGGTTTTTAATGGTCTTTTAGGGTTTTATGTTGTTTTAGAGACATTTTGTGTTTTAATATTTTTATGGTCCAATAGTTTTTTAGGGTTTTTATAGCCTTTTGGGGTTTTAGGGTATTTTATATTCTTCTAGAGTTATTAAGGTTTTTTGGTGCATTTAGGGTTTTCTTGGTGTTCTTAGGATGTCTAGGGGTTTTAGGGTTTTAAGATCATTTCTGGGTTTAATGACTTTTAGGCATTTTAGGGTGTGTACATGGTTTTATTAGGGTTTTGGGGATTTGCGGTTTTTAGGGTTTTTAGTGTTTTTATGGGTTTTTTTTAGGATTTAGTACTTTTAGGGGGTTTAGGGTTTTAGTAACATTTTTTTGGTGTTTGGATTTTTTGGATCTTTTAGGGGGTTTTACAGTTTTGAGAGGTTTTTCGAGGTTTTATTGCTTTTTGTGTTTTATGGTTTTAAGGGTTTTTATAGTTTTTAAGAGTTTTTTAATGTTTTTTTTTGGCTTTTTGGGTTTCAGGGTTTTTAAAGTATTTAAGGATTATAATGGTTTTTGGGGGTTATTGTTTTAAGGGGTTTTATGGATTTTTAGTGTTTTAGGGTTTTAAATTTTTTTTATTATTTTTTAGGTTTTTTTAAAAAAAATTATGGTTTTAAGGTTTTTTTAGTTTTTAGGGGTTTTGGGGCTATGGGGTTTTTATGACTTTTAAGGGATTATTAGGGTTTCATGGATTAGGGTTTTATGCTCTTTAGGGTTTTTAGGGTTCTCTAGGGTTGTTAGGTCTTCATAGGTTTTACAGGTTTGGGGGGGTTTAAGGGGTTTTATGGGTTTTAGATTTTTTCATGGGTTCTATGGTTTTTAGATTTTTTAGAATTATTTTATTATTTTTTAGTGGTTTAGTGGTTTTTATGGGTTTTTTAGATTTTCGGTTGTTTAAGGGTTTTTAGGGTCTTTTTTGGGTTTTTAGGTTTGGGAGGTGTTTTGGGGGTATTATGGATTTTTGTGGTCTTTTAGGTTTTTTATAGACTTTTAGGGTTTTATTGTTTTAAGGGGTTTTATGGTGTACTATGGGTTTGTATTGATTTTTAATACTTTTTAGGGAATTTAGATTTTTTAATTTTTTAGGGGTTTAAGGGGTTTTAAGGATTATAGGGGGTTTTTATGTATATAATAGTTTTTAGGGGGTTAAATATTTTTTATGGTATTTAGGGTTATTAGTGTTATTAGTGTTTTTCAGAATTTTTTTATTATTTTTTGGAGTTTTTAGGTTTTCTTGAGATTTTTAGTGTTTTTTAAGGTTTTGAGGGGTTTTAACGGGATTTAGGGGTTTATTAATGTGTTTATAGGTTTTTAGGGTTTTATGTTTTTATTGATATTTTGGGATTTTTAGGGTTCTTCCTGTATTTTTTGGGGTTTTGGGTTTTAGGGGTTTTTAGGGGTTTTAAGGGATTTTTATGCTTTTTAGGTTTTCTAGGGTCTTTAGGTTTTATAAAGTGTTTTAGGGTTTTTATGGGTTGAGGAATCTTGTTTATTAATTTGGATTTTTTAAATTTTTGAATGGTTTTTGAGGATATTAGGATTTTAGGTGTTTTGGGATGATTTATGGAGCTTTTATGGTTCTTAGTGTTTTTAAGGGTTTTAGGTTTTTTTGGGTTTTATAGGGTTTTTGAGTTTTATGTTTTTTTGGTTTTGTTAGGGTTTTTTTGGTGGGTTTTCAATTTTTAGGGATTTTAGGGTTTTTTTCTATCAGTTTTATGTGTTCTATGATCTTTTGGATGTTTTAAGGGATTTTAGAGTGTTTTAGATGATTTTAGAGTCTTTTGGTGGATTTTTGGTCTTTTAGGGGTTTTATGGTTTTTAGGGGTTTTAGGGTTTTGAATGTTTTTACGTGTTTTGGGATTTTAGTGTTTTAGGATTTTTTAAGGATTTAGTGTTTTCTTTGGTATTTCGTGGTTTTCAGGGTTTTTTGGTTTTTTATCGGTTTTATGGGTTTTATGGATTTTGATAGATTATTAATATTTTAAGGGGTTTGTTAAGGATTTATAAGATTTTAGGTGTTTTAAGGGATTTATAGGGGTTTTTAGTGATTTACGTTTTATAGGGGTTTTAGTGGTTTTAGTGGTTTTAGAGGTTTTAAAGGGTTTTAGGGGATTTAATGGGTTTTATGGTTTTCAAAGGGGGTTTAGGTGTTTTAAGGAGTTTTTTAAAATTTTAAGGGTTTTATAGTTTTTAGGATCTTTTTATGTGATTTTTTTATTTTTATGATTTCTTATGTTTTTAGGGTTTTTGGGTTTTTTGGGTATTAAGGGTTGTTAGGGGATTTTGGGGGGTTTATGTTTTTAAAATTTTTAGGATTTTTTCAGTTTTTCGAGTCATTCCATGTTTTATGGTTTTCTACGATCATTTGGGGGTTTATGGGTTTTTATGGGTTTTTGAGTTTTTATGGTTTTTAGGGTTTTATGGATTTTCAATGTTTTTTAGGGATTTTAAGATCTTAATCCTTTTAGTTTATTTTTGGGGATCTAGTTTTTTTAGTTCTTTTAAAAAAATTTAAGGTTTTTATTATTTTTAATGTTTTTATGTATTTTATTGTTTTTATGGTTTTTAGTGTTTTTATGGTTTTTTGAGTTCTTTTAGGTATTTTTGTTGTTTTAAGGTCTTTTATTGTTTTTAGGGTTTTATATTTTTTTGGATTTGAAGGGTTTTGTAGGGGTTTTTGGGTTTTTGGGGTTTATTAGGATTTTTATGTGGTTTTTAGTGTTTTTGGGATTTTTATATGTGTTAAATATTTTGTAGTGTTTTTAAGGGTTTTAAGTTTTTTATAGTTATTAGTGTCTTATTAGGGTTTCCTAGGTTATTTAGGTCATTTTAGGTTTTTTGGGGATTTTGGTGTTTTTTGGGATTTTAGGGATTTTTAGAGTTTTAGTGTTTTACAGATATTAGAGTTTGTATTGGTTTTATTATTTTTTTGATGTTATGGGTTCTTTGGGTTTTAGGGTAATTATGGGTTTTAGGGTTTTTATAGTTTTGTAAGATGTTTAAGGGTTTGAGGGTATTTTGGGGTTTTATATTATTTTTTGTGTCTTTAATGAATTTACGGTCTTTTAGGGGATTTAGAGTTTTTTACGGGTTTTAGGGCATTTTTGAGTTTTTAGGGTAATTTAGTGTTTTTAAAGGTATATAGGGTCTTTTAGGGGTTTTATGGGGTTTATGGTCTTTTATGATGTTCTTAGGTTTTATGGTTTTTACTATTTTTAGGGTATTTGAGGTTTTATGAATTTTATGGTTTTTTGTATTTTTGTGTTCTTAGGTGCTTTTGGGTTATTTAGGTTTTTAGGGTATTAGGTGTTTTTACTACATTTTAGGGTTATTTTGGGGTTTTAATATTTTTTTAGGGTTTTAGGTTTTTTTTGTGTTTCCTAACGTTTCAGTGATTTTAGGTTTTTTAGTTGTTTTTAGGGTTTGGGGGTTGTTTGTTTTTTGGAGTTTTTATGGGTTTAATGGGTTTTAGGGGGTTTTTTGGGGTAGGTTTTTATTTTTTTTTAAATTTTTATGGGTTTAGGGGATTGTTTGGGGGTTCTATGTTATTTTTTTTTGTTATTTTTTGGGTTTTAGGGTTTTTTTGTTTTAGGGTATTTTCGGGTGTTAGTGTTTAATGTTTATTAGGGTTTTTAGGGTTTCAAGGGTTTTTATGGGTTTTTAGGTTTTCAAGGTTTTTATAGTTTTTGGGGTCTCTTATTGTATTTTTATTTTTTAGGATATTATTGAGATTTTATGTATTTTTAATGTTTTTTAGATTTATCTTCAGTTTATATGGTTTTTAGTGTTTTTAGTGTTTTTAGGGTTTTGGGGATTTTTAGGGTTCTCTAGGGTTTCTTATTGGTTTTACAGTTTTTAGAGGTTTTTTATATTTTTATATTTTTGGGATTTTAGGTATTTTAGAGGTTTTAGCCTGTTTAGGGTTTTTTTGTACATTTAGGGATACTTAGTGTTTTAGGTTTTTTATGGACTTTAATGTGTTTCTATATTTTTAGGGTGTTTTAGGGTTTTTAGTGTGTTTTAGGGGGTTTAAGTGTTTTTTTGATGTGTTTGGGGGTTTTTATATTTCTTTGGGTGTTTTATGGGTTTGGGGGTTTTAGGGCCTTTTAGGTTTTTGTATACTTTTTACGACCCTTTAAGGTTTTTTGGGTTTTTTAGTTTTTAGGGCTCTTTAGGGGGTTTTAGGGCATTTAGGGTACTCTAGAGGGTTTTTGGGTTTTAGCATTTTGGGATCCTTTAGGGTGTTTAGAGACTCTTAGTGTTTTTAGGGTTTTTAATGTCATTTTGGTTTTTTAGTGTTTTCGTTATTCATTATGGTTTTCAAAAAAAGGTCTTTTAATGTTATAATGGGTTTGGGTACTCTTAGTGGTTTTTAGGATCATTTAGGGTGTTTAAGTTTTTGGGGGTCTTATGGAGTCATATATTGTTTTTAGGGATTGTAGGGCCTTTTGGAGGTTTTTTGTCCTTTTATTGTTTTTAGGGGGCTTGTGGAGCTTTACGAGTTTTAGGGGTTTATAATTTTTAGGGATTTTTGGGGTTTTAGTGTTTTTAGGGGTTTTGGGGTTGTAAGGTCATTTAGGGTTTTTAATTGTAATTAAGGTTATGTTCTATAAGGGATTCATTGTTTTTTTAATGTTTTTATGGTTTTTAGGGATTATAAGAGTATTAGAGGTTTTTAAAGTTATAGGGGTTTGAAAACATTAAGTGGTTTTAGGGATTTTATGGTTTTTATGGGTTTTAAGGGGTCTTAGGGTATTTAGGGTTTTTAGAGTGTTTACTGATTTTAGTGTTTTTGGGGTTTAAAAGGGGTTTAGGGGTTTTTAAAGGTTTTTTGAGGTTTTATGGATTGTTAGGGTTTTTAGGGTTGTTAGGGCATTTTAAGGGTTATATATTTTCAGGGGTTATAATAGATTTTAGTATTTTTAGGATTTTTATATATTTAAAGGTTTTTTGGGATATTCAGGGTTATAGGGTTTTAAAGGTGGATTTTTTGGTTTTAAGGTATTTTTTGGATATCTTAATGAGTCAAGGAAATTTAATGGATGCAATGAAATCTGGTTAAAGGGACCTATAAATCATACCTACACACAAGAAGGCCAGTGTTTCTCCTTCCAGTACAGCCAAAAGGAATAATCCCTATGACAAGGACCTACGTTGAGGAACTACACCAGGGACCTATGTAGAAATATATGTTTTACAACCCTATGCAGGAGACCTATGTGGTGGATCTACACCCATGATATATGCGTACAACCTACTTTCAACCAGGTCCACTCCATTCCTATAATAGGACCCTTGGGCTTCCCATTTCAATAACTAAAAATGTCAGTGGGACTATTGAAAATCTCATTGAACAGCTCCTTCTCCTAGGTCCCCTGAATTTTATCATGTATCTATCTAAAACATGAGATAAGAGAGAATTGAAAGGGATAATCAAGATCAAATTCCCTTCAGGGTATAAAATACAATATTTTTGTTTGAGGACCCTTCTTCCAGAAGAAGAAGTCACCCACACAAGGTCCTTTCCTAAAACAACGACCTACGCAGTATTCTTCCACAGACATCAAGGGATACCCAAGGTGATTAATTTAAAACCTCACCCAAGTATTGTTTTATAGATAATCCATTACCCAAGGAATATCAGTATCTCATAGGTTTATCTTTCATGTGTTAATCATTTTTCAGTTCCTCCCAAGACCTGCATAGCATACCTACGTGGAATACCTTTGTATAATACTAGCGTGGCATACCTGTGTGGTCCACCTATATGAGATATCCATTAATCAATATTTTAAGCTAATCATGGTAGGTCGTCTCCTTATTTGGCTCCCTTTTCTGAAAGGGACCAAGTTGAAACCTCCACCAAGACCTCATGATTTATCAGTCCTTTGGGAAAGGCACATCCACATGTGTCCCATTTGGATTTGGATATCTATAGTTAGGGGTTTCCCACAATCATATTACTAGTGGGTAAGTATTCGCAGAGTGTCTTTATATCCTTGGTCACATAAACCCATACACTAGGAGAAATGTTGGGGATTTTTCGATTTTGGATTCTGGATATAGGACTTTGTCCTTCCCCTGTTGTCTCTACGATCTAGAGCCTCAGGTTTGTAGCCGGGAGGATAAGGGTCACACATTATTTTCAATTCCATATGAGATTAGATCCTTCCCTACTAAGTGCACAATTTTATGGAATCCCTCCTTGAATAATCCCGTAGATTTTTGGGCTGGTCCAAATGAACTTCACCTTTATTTCACATTGAAATGTTCATTTCTCCATGCCCTCATCCACCATCGCGCTGACTTCTTTTGCAATTGGCCTGGCCTATTCCACCAATGGAGGAGGAAAAGTGTGTGGTTTATTTAATCTTTTACATCATATTGTTTCTCACGTTGAGAATAAATCATTTGGGATTTTAAATTTGTGATAATCATAACAACCATATAATACACCAGAATGAATTAACTATAAGAACTCTGATTCACACTATAACTAGGATATATAGGAAGCCTTTACCTAAGAATCGATCTCATGGGATGTCCTCTTTAGGAATTAAACCCCAATTCCCTTAGTGTGGTCATACTTCTTATGATTAGGCCCCAAATTAAACCCTCATAAATCTCTACGAGTTAAGACATCTCACGTAGACCTTGTTATAAGGGAAACCTCTTCAGGATTAAGACCTAACCTATTTCTCTCAAAGGACCATAATCCCCAACGAGACTTATCAAACTATAAGGTCTTTGATTCCCATCCAAACTGGATATTTAGGAATCATCCCTGAGTTTCAAACCTGACACTCTAAATCAACCCTATTCTCTCTAGGCCATATTCCTAGAAGGGTCTAATCCAAAATGGAAACTAATATCCTTTCTTTGTTACTTGGATGCTTAGGCATAAGTCCCACACCAATCATTGACTATGAACCTTCCACCTAGATTTCCTTTCCACATGGAATTAAACTGTATGGATGGGTCCTTATTGCATGTCCTTAAATGGTATGTTGTGTCCAATTAAGTGGCATCGAACTACTAGTGTTCTGATTCCATTCACAAGGATGAAATGGAAGCTTATTTATGGGTTCAATCCCAACATGAAAAAAATTATGTTTCCCTAGACGATTATAAATTTTAGATTGACTTTAATCTCTAGGGATAATGATAAATTCAAGAGTGTCCCACTGAGTGGAATAAAAACCAGCATTGTCATAATAATGACCAAATAATCTATAGGTATTATATGGTATGATAAAATTTCTAGAGAACCTCAATTACATATAGAAATATCCATTGATTAAGAACATTTAATACATACAGATGATTCTGAATTCCATACATTCTAATAATAGATTCAAAATTTCTACGAAATCCTACATTAAACATGTTAAATTAATATGGATTCATGAACATATCATAAATATATAAGCGAGTCCCATAATAAGAAATAATTTCCCTCTAAAGGGAACAATGAACTTGACCTCCCTTCGTCTTGACCAATTTGAGTTGTTAATCATTGTGGGTCAAAATACGTAATGAGCACCCACCTTTGGAATGTTGGACCCTTTGGATTTAGAACCATTGGTTGTTTCTAGATCCATAAATAAATCCATTGGATACCGTCTAGATATAGTGATTTCTAACTAAAACACACATTCTTAGGGTAACAAAAAATCGTGAACTTGAAGTGAATCCTTAACCAAGATGATAGGGTAACCCATATTCAGGCCCCTATTAATTGATAAAAGTGGGATAGATAAGTCAATCAATTGTGCATGTGTTCATCCAAAAAGATGATACTTTTCTTGAGATCAATGTTTGTCTTTTTTTTATATAAATAGGTACTTTATTTCAAATAACTCCCTTCATTCCAAATGTAATCTTTCAAATTTTCATCCCGGAATGCCTGAGCTTCTATTCATGTTGGAACCTCATCCACTCAAATAATGTTATCACTGACTTAGTGTCTTCAACATTGGGTCCCTAGCACATCATTTCATGAGTACCATCAACACGGTACTATCCCAAACTTTTAGGCATCCTGATAGGCCCTCCAAATTAATAATAACCCCTATTCGTTTGGTCAATGATGAATGATAGTCCGTAAGAAGATGGATTCAACCTCCATATTCAACCATTTCAGGAGTTTATCATCATAACCCAATCACCAATCCCTCCCATATTCTAGGGAGTTTGACCAAAAGTCCACCTACGACCACAACTCAAATACACATGGGTCCTTCCCCAGGGCTCCTTCCAACAATCAACACCTCCATTTCCACAAGACAAAAACCATCAACATGATGAGGGGTTTATCTTAGGCTGTCTATCATAGGTCCCTCATACCCAGGATTGAAAGACGAACCACTAGGGATAACAACCGGCTAATAGGGAGTAGGTTCCTACCTTCCCCCCAGAGAAGTCCACCAACACAATTTTGTGGCAAACAGAAAATGTGCACATACACTCGTATGAATTAATTCCGCTAGCTAGAAGACTCATCTTGAGGTGCCCAACCAATACCTTCATTCAAATCCGGTGGAGTACCATGAGCAGGAACATACACCCTCTTACAATCTATGATCCAGTCAACAAACTCGTCTAACTACATTCATTGAATCCTTCCAACAAAAATCAACAACAACTTGTAAGTAGGAACATACACCTGCCTACACTCACCAAGCATGCCAACAATATCATCTGGTTGAACTTAAAGAAGTCTTCCAACTAGGGTTGGTGGAAAACATCCAATAGGTACATACACCTTCTAAAATCCATAAATCCTACCAAGAGTCTCATTTTGTAGAACATAGAGAAGTCAATTAGAATGCTCTGATGACAAACTTGGGATTGACACAACTCTTTACCCCTTCACATGAGTACTATCAGTATCCAATGAAAGGAAATTAAGGATCGAATAAAATACATACACCTACTGTGAATACGTAAGGGATGTATATTCTCATCCTGGATGCTGAAGTCACCAAACACATATTTTAAATGGTGAAAGGGAACTCAAAAATTCTTTCCCATATCTGAGAAACTTTCATAAATATCATAATGGAAACATCAGCAAACCTGAGTGAAAAACACATTATTATGTCTCCATACATGGGATAACTAATCATCATACCATTCTATAAGTGATACCCACCTCTATTCTAGTCTATGAGGATTATATGGAACACTCACCCATATGATATGAACAATCGAATCAAGGAAATACACACAATAAAATTGGAGATAAACGGCCTATTCTAATGGCCACTCAAAGGTAGGCACATACACCTATCCCTAATAACCACTCTTCCAAGGAAGTGGTCCTAACTACATGTAAGAGGCATCTAATAAAAATTATCACCAAGAACAGTTGGAGAATAAAGTGTTGATTTGTGATTTGGATCCTCTTAATGCTTGATTTATGGAAGCTCTCAGACATTTATCTATTGCAGCTCAAGATCCTACCCTCCCATTACCAAATTATAGGATTAGTAGTAGTAATTATGATGTTACTCACCAAGAACTTCTTCATGAAGGATTTATTCATGAAAATTTGGTCAATCTCAAGAACCTATAAGATCTATTGAAACCCTCCATGTGTCTGTAAGACCAAGGAGAAATAGGATTTATCCCTTGTTTAGAATCCACCATGGTTGTCCTCCCCATGATGTAATTCATTGAAAATGTTCTCTCTACTGTAGTGTTTCACCTTGTCAAGAGAATTATCCAACTGAAAATGTAGTGATGAGGAATCCCTCTTATCTTGAGGCACATTCAAAAATAAAGACAGTCATTTCTGACTCCTTGTTACTGTTAGGTGAAATACTTTCTCAGTTAAAAGACATCCCAAGGTGACAGTCATTCTTTAAACCTCCCTTGGGCCATTTTCCTTCTAATATAGAAGATAAAACACCAACTGATCTCATTGCTTGTGGTAAAGAAACTAGGAAGTGAACACTCTGGTTGGACAAGGTTGGGAATCCTCTAAGAAAATATGATGATGATATGTTGAACATGAGGAAACAACTGGATAATAGTGAAATACCAGTCATTTTTTGGCCTTTGGCCACCTCTCAATACAATATTCCATAGATGATGGCAGAAGATTATATTCATGATATTTATCTCAACATATGGAATAATATTCATAATCTAAAATCCAACTTATTATCATTTGATGAATATCAAAGTCATGTCAATTCAATATAATGGTTTCAAAACAAAATTGACTTTGAATATCTTCAGGTTTACCAACATCCAAAGATTGAGAAGAAACATGAGTCCCTTTACTGTTTATGTCTCGATGCATTAAAGAGGATGTGATTAATGATCATAGAAACCCCATATGGTGTTCATATTACAAGATGGGGTGCACATGGAGAATTGAATTTCACTACGCTCCAAAACCTGAAAAGCCCACTAAAAGGGGTCTCATGCAATGTTATTGCTCCAATCTAGCTACAACAAACACATTTTTTTATAATCAAAGAGATGTTCAACTAGAATAGGCCTCGAGTGGATTTCACCAATGTCAGGACCAAAGAGAGTGAGCTATTGAGATACATTTCCATCAGGAATCTGAAAACATCGATCAGGATTCCCACTTAGAGGATGTCAACCATTATATCACACAGATGTCTGATATAGCACAACAATATTATGAAAAATTCTATTTAAATGAGAATCAGATAATTAAACCAACCATTGTACAAACTAGAATTACTATGATCAGAAGAGAAATTGAACTGATCTCATCCATAGTACTTCAAGATCCACCCCACCCATAGGGTTGGGTTTTTTTATCCCAAACCTTGAAGTAAAAAAATAGAGCTCGAAGGGTTGATATGGAAGAAAACGAATATTCCTATCCCATAAGGTTGGGAGGATTTTTCACAATCACAATACCCTCCTCATAGAAAGTTAGTTTTATCCTAGTTATGAAAAAATATACAATGTGAACACACAATTGAACTATCAATGGATTTATTTCTAATTAATGTTTTCTAAACAGTTCATAGGGAACCATCATATTGGGAAAGAATACTTGTGGTGGGGATAGAAGAAGGAGATATCACAAATATATTGACAGAATTCCATAAATTCATTATGCATCAATCAATGTCATTAATTCCATCATATAAGATCCTCTAGAAAAGGAGTCTGGTTCAGGGAAATCATAAGAGAATATTCATGTTCTTGATACGGTCCACACTGAAGAAAATCAATGAGTAGTGTATAGAAAGAACCAGATACTTTCACAAAATCAAGGTGTCCGCTAAAATAATCCATTTCCACCATTTCAGAAGGAACCTATCAGAGAGAAAGGTAAGGTTCATACCATGTCACACCTTTCCTCTGGAGAAGTTCGATCCATTTTTCTTTAAGAAATATTTTCTCAACAAGAGGAGAAGATGAAGGAGTTAAGGAGACTCAATGCAGAGTTACTCTGAAGTATCATTGCTATCAGACCTGATCCACAAGTAGATATTCAACTTGCCCTTCTAGAAGGATCAACTTAGTAAAGAGGGTTTGTTGAAACTACCGATACAGATAAGGAATTCCCTCCACTGGGTACATAGTAAGAATTGGGTCAAAAACATCTTTACAGGCATGCCCCCATGGGTTTTCCAAGAAAAATACCATTATCACCAACATCGGTTGTCCTTCCAGTTGTCACACCAGTTCAGGCTCTAGATGTTGTACTTATATAGGTCCTAGATCTTCTAAATATTCCCTGAATTATTAGGAATACCACTGAGTCATTGATCTTCCATTGGATGCTATGAAAGGGTGATGCACACCGGTATAATCGTAAAATAATGCTTAACCTTAATGGGTAGATCTGATTCCTCCCCTAAAAAACATTGTGAATACTACATTTCCAATATTTAATTGTTCAGGAGATCTGGACGAGAACTTGATTCATTTCATTACTCACTTTGATCCCATGATGGGGACCCCTCATTAATAAGAAGTAGTAAATCTTAGATGTTTGTTTGAATCACTACAGGGGTCGACCTTTATCTTTTATACAAGTTTGCAGTCTCAATAAATTACTGGATGGGAATACTTCCGTCAGAAATTCCATGTTCAATTCAGATCTAAGTTTCATAAGACAACATTTTTTGATCTTATAAACCACAAAAAAATATAGAATAAAAGAGTTTCATATATAATATCTCACTGGAAAGGACTAACATAGTCCTTAAACCTACCACTCCCCCAAGAAGAGTTGTTGTCAATCTGTGTGGAAAATATCTGTGATGAGTTGTGCGCACCACTGATAACTGTGAAATAAATAGGAGGGTTATGAGACCTTACTTAGATCTCACAACACATGGATAATTCCATCATGGAATCCAAATATAATTCTCATGTAATCCCTTCATCTATAGGAAGTAGAATAGAAAAATCATAGTTTCCTATAGTTACAGTCAATAAAGAACATGTACCTGATCCTACTTAGAAGACCTCATCATACTATAGGGGTCCACCTTCTAAATGTCGATATTAATTACCAAATCTTAAAGATGATAAAAAAGGTTAAAGGTATATACATTTTGAGTAGTTGAAAAACAAGTTCTATTATTTTAGAAATGACCAAGTACCTGGTTACTTCATCTCAACTATGGAAAAATATTTAATCCAATAACCAATGCCCAAGATTCCAAATAAAGAAATATATGAAAATCTCCAAAATTATTTTCACTTTATTCAAATTTTGGGGCACCCTATCCAAATGTTATTTGTTTTTAAAAACCTCTTACCAATAATAGTGGATTATGGGCAGGTGATGCTGAAAAATTCACTGTGTTAGGTAGTGTTTCTTACTACTACCGATCCAGAGGAAGAAGGTGAGTGACAGAAAGTAAAAACAAAGAATGTGAAGAAGTTTGATGACTATATGGTTAGGAAAATGATCAATCAAACACATGCCTTTCTATAACATAGTTAAAACAACTGACTCTACCTCCCCCCACTTCCACTACAGCCAAGCCATCTTCATTAAAATATCAGTCCTCCAAAGGCCAAACCTCAAATAATAGAAATTTCTAGAAGAATAAAAAGTAAGAGTAATAATATGAGTTTGTGTCAAATACAATGGTTTCCTTGACCTTAGAATATTTCAAGCCATCTGTCTCAAAAGCACATTCACCACCCCTTCAAATGGCACAACAAGAATTGACTTGTTAGTCATAATATTTAACAAATTAAGAGTTTATATTTGGCTCAAGTAATGTTATTCACTAAATGGATCTATTTGAAAATGATTATTTAGATTATGAACATGAGTTCCCTATACATGATTAGGGAACTGGGACAATATTTCATCAATGTTGAGGTTAGAGGGGAAGACATGGGTCTGCTAGAATCCCCTATTTAAATTACACCCATATATGAACCATTTATGCAGTAGAAACTCACTAGAAATCCCTTCAGTGTGATCTACAAGAACAAAGGAATTCTCCCACACCTGATTGGGTCATCCCTAACATGATTATCTTAGAAGAATTATTAGAGGCTATAAACCAATATCTAAACATGTGGGAAGACTTATCCATCTTAACACACTAAGAGAAGAAGTATTTCTAGCTTCTACCCTCATCAAATGGTCCATCCAAATCCGGAACATCAACTTCCAGATCACCTATAGAACAACATCTTTATACTAGAAAATGCAGACATTTGGATCAAAAGTAGGATGTATTGAAGAAACTGGCCCATGTAATTGGTAAGATATCAGTCCAAGATGCTCTGAATCTTTCAAAATAGCTCCTATAATAACATATTGAGGAATTTTCAGTCAATCAATAGTTTTAAATTAATGTTATTAATGTAGAGTTTTATCTTATAGAGAATAAGTCAACATAATTCCATGCAGTCATATCTTTCCTAAAACTGGATTTGAATGTTGTTGTACAAGGAAACCTCATGCCCATTTAAATATCTAGAATGATTAATGAGATTGAAATCTAGTGATCCATCATTGATAATGGCTCAAGGGTCAAGATCATTCCCATCTATACACTTCTCTAGTTAGGTCTTAATGAATCTGACTTTTCTCCCTATACTATAATGCTGCAAGGTTATGAAAATAATGAACAAGAACCCCTATGAAAAATTACACTAAGAACTACATTTGGGGATCTTGTATCTAATTTAGATTTAATGGTTGTGAAGTAGGACACATCATTTTACATTTTGTTAGGAAGGCCTTGGATACATCAGCATGTGACCATTCCTTAGTCATACCACCAATGTCTGAAGTCTTTATCCACTGGTCAAATTGGGACATTTCATGGTGACAAGGAATCATTCAAAACCTTTTAATCTTAGTATATTTATAAATATTTCTATCACACATGGAGAAAATAGTCTTTGGGAAATTATATAACAAGAATCAATGATATGTATGGTCTGTAAAAATCCATACTAAACCATTCTAGCATCTTAGTGTAGATTTCATCTTTCCTATAAATAAAATTGATAGGGTTGAACCAAATACATGCACTCATTTAGTGGATTCAGTAATTTCAATTTTTTTAATTGATATTGACAACATAGGATAAATCATTCATTCATTAAACATTAATGGAAGCCTAAACAGATATGTCTTCATTCTATAAACTAAACTTCAGAAACTCACTGATTCATCATTCAGGCTAGACGAAGTTATTAAACTTATGAAAAAAATATAGGGATTCTAATTACTGTCCCATCATCTTCCCTTTAGAACAAAAAAAATAACCTCCATACTCATTTGGTCTGGAGATGGTTGCATCCTCTTCAGGATGTCCAAATACTGACCCCCTATCTCTACAAGTATTTCATCATCACCTACCCTTATAGAAGAGGTATAAGAAGAAACATATGAAGAAGAGGAAGAATGGGAAGACGTCAGAGACTCCTCTCCATCATTTGTGTAAGTATTCTCCCCCAATGTGTATGAACTAATGGAAATAAATCTGGGAAGAGGGGAATATCCATTCCCCACTCTTATTTGTGCATCCATGACTCAAGAAGAGAAATAGGTGTATATTTCCTTTCTAAAGAAACAGTAGGATTTTTTTCTTGTAATTACACAGAGATGGAGGGTCTTGACCCTGAGGTGGTTACCCCATATCTGGTATTACCATAAGATCATTGGAGATACAATCAAGCAGCAAAAAGAACACACACGACATACACCTCCAAGGTTGAGGCTGAAGTAGACTATCTTATCAAAGATGATTTCATCCTAGAAGTGAAATATACAAGTTAGTCAACCAATATTGTCCTAATTAAAAATAAGAATATTAAAATTAGATTATTTATTGATTTTAGAGATCTCAAACAACTTTTTCCCAAATATTAATTCTCAGTTCCAATCACAAAACTCTTGATTCATGTAACAATTGACTATGAATCATTCTCCTTAATGGATAACAACTTTGGGTATAAAAAAAATTTGAATATCCCTATAAGATGATGAATCTATAGCCTTTAGATTTCCTGAAGGTGTATTTTTCTATTGGTTAATTATTTTTTTCTTGAAGAATGCTGGTGTGACTTATCAGCATGCAATGCACCACATCTTAAAACACTTATTTGGAAAATTCATTGAATTCTATGTTGATGATCTAGGGGTTAAATCCAAATAACATTATAATCACCTGAATGACTTGGAGTCCATATTTAGTAATATTCGACAACAAGATATGAAGATGAACCACTTGAAATGTTTTTTCGGGGTAACCTAGGTAAAATTTCTTGATTTTGTTATACTCCATCACAACATCGATGTTGATCTCGAGAAGACTAATGTTATACTTGGAATGTCACAACCATGAAACTTGAATGAGTAGAGAGGACATCAAGGATAGTTAGAGTAAATTTGGTGCTTCATAGAAAATCAGGAAGGTAATTTTTCTCAATTCACTAAATTGATGGAGAAGGGGTCACATATCAATGGACCAATGACTGTAGAAAATCATTTGATAACCTCCATAAATACCTCTTGAGGCCATTGATATTAATGCCACCAACTGAATTAAATCCTCTCATTCTTTATGTGACAGCCTTAGAGGGATCACTGGGTGACTTCCTTGGACAAAAGTATTATTATAGGAATAAAAAAATTTCTATCTCATTTTAACCATGCTCAATTTAGATACTCGATATTCATATACTGATAAAAGGTGTGTTGAATAAATATTTCTTGTTTAGAAACTAAGGTACTATCTGCATCATCACAAGTTTCACATGGCACGTCACAATAACCCACTCAAATTTATCCTTAGCCATTCTATACTTACCAGATGTCTGGTATGGTGGGAAGTTATTCTACAGTAGTTTCATATACAATTTTTACCTTATAAAGTAGTAAAAGGTAAAGCCATAGCAGACATCATTTCTAAACACACATCTTTAAAAGAGACATCATTGAATATTGAACTTCCTGGTGAATAAATCTTCTTTATTCAAGACAATCCCCGAATATGGGAAATGTACTTTGATGGTGCTTCCAGAAGTCCAATGGGGAAAATAATGGAAGAACCTAAGCTAAAAAAAGTTGGGTTATGGATTGTTCTTATCTCCCCATAAAGGATTTATTTTCATTCTCCTATTTATAATAAGGTGGTACCAACAATGAGGTATAGTATTAAGATCTAATTTTAGTCCTAGAATTATCACTCCAGGTACCAATAAATCACCTAGAAGTGAAAAGTGATTTAGAACTGGTAATTAAATAGATCAACAATAATTATGCTATCAAAAAAGAAATGGATGAATTTTCTTTAAATCCAACATTATCTTATATCCTACGATTAAAAAATTCCTAGCCTGATGCATTTGGGAAACACTTCCACTACCTTAGAAGATCTAAATATGGGAGAAACAAGCATCAGCATTTCCCATCATCATATGGTTTCACCTTTTATTAAAATCAGAATAGAGGAAATCAATGAAATCTGTCCCATTTCCAATAAATATGTTGATTCCATGGGATGGATGGCACCCATCATAGAATATATCAAAAATGGGGTACTTTCACCACAGAGAGTTGGAAGAGAGAAGATCTGACAACAAGTAGTTAATTTCACTCTTTATGTTTGCCCAGATAACTATAAGATCCATTAAAAATGATGATTTGATGAAATTATCTTCATATTTATTGATATATAAGAGACTATAGAAATCATGAAAGAAGTACATATGGGATCCTATGGCGCCCACCATTCAGGGAATAGACATTCTGATCAAATCCTAAGGCTGGGATATTTGTTGCCTTTGATGATTCATAATTTCATAGATTTCACATTGAAGTGTCCTCCCTTATAGGTGCATTCCAACTCCATTCATCACCCCCTGGAGTTTCCATATAAATTTAAATACTCCTTTCCATTTTATACATGGGGAGTGCATGTAGTGTGACCTTCTCCTCCAGTTATAGTTAAGAAATTAAAGTACATTCTTACTACTACTAATTTCTTATCAAAATGGGCTATGTTAATACCTCTTAAAAAAGTTGGGTACAAAACCATTGTTAGCTTTCTCAATGATAATATAATCACCAAATTTGTTATACCTCATAACATATTGACAGACAACATCACATATTTCTGTTATGCTGAGGTAGGAAAGTTATATCAGGAACACAATATCAAATCCAACAATTCATATCACTATCATGAAACAACCAATGGACATATAGAGGTTTTCGACAAGTCTTTACCAAATATACTCCAAAAGATGGTGGATAAAGATAAGAAATATTGTATTGATAAACTATTTCATGCTTTGTGGTCTTATAGGACTACTACTTGTACATCCACATGACCTACCCCATACTCATTGGTATATGAAACTGATGAAATCCTACATGTTGAAATTTAATTTCCTTCACTCTGAGTTTCCATCTGTGATCAGTTATCTATAGATTTAATGTTCTGAAAGTGACTAGATGAGCTGGTGTAACTAGAAGAGAAGAGATTTCATACCTTACATCACTTAGAAGTCTATCAAAACTGAATAGCATGAGCTTTGAACAAGAAAGTTTTCCTCCATTAATTCCATCAAGATGAATTGGTATTAGTCCTCATGACTCTAATGAAACTAGGAAAAAAAACTCCAATGCTTGAGCCAAAGTGGGAAGGACTTACTCTATATAAAAATTCCACTCTAATGGAGCTTATTCCCTAATATCAATGGACAAAGAACACATTAAAACTCAAACTAATGATTGATTCTTGATGAAATACTTTGTGTAATAGCACTGATCATGTCCTAGTTGCATGATGTTAAACTGCATAACAACCATCGCCTTAACTTGAGGATGTTAAACTACATTGCACCATACACGTCCATGTTGTACAACATTAAACTGTGTATCACTGTACATTAAACTGTGTATCACCCTCAACCTTGTCACATGATGTTAAACAGCATGACACCATTTTTCCTCACTACATGACATTAAACTATATGATTAATGTATCCTTCATTTGACGTTAATAAATCCTCCAAGATACCATGAATTGGCATTCCTTGTGGTCCTTTAAAAGTTGAGTAGCTTACATGCACAAGCATTAATCACATCATTGGCACTCTTTAGTGTCACTAGAGCCCCATTTATCTCTGTTTTTGAATCATATCTTCCTGGGAATTCTTTTTCTAATAACTACATGTGGTATGATTATTTCCCACAGTTTGATATGTAGTGACACCTAGGTCTTATTCCCTAGTCCAACTGCTAGTTTTATTTCACATCAGGTGACTTATGTTCTCACTAAAAAAAAATTAAACTTCATGGTTCTTTAATAACTATGTATGGTATGTTTCTCATTTAAATGAGATATGTAGTGATGCCCAGATCTCCAACCGTTGGCCCAACTATAACCATAATTAAATTTACTTAGAATTTCTTTGTATATGAACCAAACTAATCCAGATCACTCTTCCCAAATACATGGTTTGATTCTTATACAATCCTATGTATTTAGTTTAATTATAATTCTGGAATATATCAAAACCCCCCATCTCTCACATCAAATTCAGTTTGTGTGGGGATTGATATTTTCATGAACAATGTATGTATTGATTCTTCTTCTAAAATGATATATATATATGCTTATATTTACAATATTAGGCCTATCCCTTACCAAAAAATCCCCTTCATCCCCTAGGTGTATGAATCAATCATGTATAGGTAATGTTTAAAGAACTACATGTGGATTGATTCTTATCTCAGCAAGATACGTGGTGATGCCTCGATCTCCAATCTCCCTTGATTTTGGATAAGAAATCACCCTTATTTTCCCCATGAATGAGCCATATTTTTATAGGGTCCTCTTCCAGGTTTTTTAAGTTGATTATCATTTCAATGAGATACATGGTGACACCTAGACTTCCTGATTTAGGCCCAACCGCCAGCTTGAATGTTTTAAAAAAATCCTTCTTATCCACATCAAAAACTTCTGATATGGAGAACAATTTCAAGAACTATGTGTGGATTGATTATTTCTCTTAGAAATATACATAGTGATGACCGATCCCTATATCCTAGATCAGCCACCATTCAATCGTTACACCCTTATATTTTACTTTCCTTAACTTTGTGTTGGAAAATAATCTTTTACCACTCCTTGATTCTCACACTGAGAACATGTCATGTGGGATTAGAAATTGTGTGAAGAACATATCTGTATAAATAAGATATCTTAATTCATATTTTGTGTTATCAATGGTCCTTGCTATAATACCTTAAAAGACACAACCAATTTCCTCATCCCATGATGATAAAATGCATGATATTATCAAAAAAACTACATGTGGTCAAATTCTCGTTTTCATGATATATGTATTCATTTCACATTAGTTCACCTTCATCCTTACGACATGATGTTAAACTACATGGAATTACAAAGAAATACATATGTCTTGATTATTTCCCATAGAAAGATACGTACTGACACATGAATCTCCAATCTTGGGTCTATCTAAAATTAGAAAAAATCACACATTCCATGTGTATAGATCAGAACTACATGGGAAACCACCTCAAGAACTACTTATGTATTGATTCTCGTCCATATGAGATAAGTAGTGACATCAAGAATTTTAATCTTGAACAAAAATGAAACATTGTACAATGGAAGAATCTTTTATCTCATGTATGAGTCAAATCTACATAAGGAGATCAATATGAGTTCTCATTGTATGTATGAACCCATATTCAATAAACACCTATTAACCCCCAAATGTGAATTCAATTAGGGTGGTTCAAATTTTATTTAATAACGACATGTGGCTTGATTCTTACCCTACCAATATACGTAGTGACACCTGGATCATATCCTCTAGTCTAGCAACAACACTCTTTTTCATGTCTGAATCACTTAACGTCCTCATAGCATGATGTTAAAATGAATTGTTCTTTAAGAACTACATTTGTCATGATTTACACCCCTATGAGATATTTATAGATGTCTACATTCTCAACCCTAGGCCTAGCTGCAACATGACATAAAAAACCTCTATTCTCCCATTTACAAGTTAGATATATATAAGGAAATGCAATACAACTTTACACCTTGTACATGAACTTGCATCTAATATGAAATATGCGTGGCATGATTCATTATTTGAAAATTTAAATAGTGAATATTGGTCTTTATACCCCAGTCTAACCACAATATTCAAATTTCTCTTCATATCAAAGTCCCTAATGTCCTTACTACTTGACTCTAAACTACATAGCATAATTTCCTTTCTGCATGTCTTTAAACTGCATGTTACCCAAAGAACTATGTATGGATTGATTCTCATCCCATTGAGATACGTAATGAAGAATTGGCCTTAGATTCTCGTCCCAACCATGAGATAAAAGAAAATATTCCCCCTCATGTATAAAAATAAAAAATATATGTGGGCACTTATTATTTTTGATCCTCTCCTTATAAATTCCACCAAGGAAACAAAAGATGTCCCATTTATACATATGAGTTAGATCTTTTTACAGGACTCCAAAAACATGGACGATATAATTAGAAATACTTCCCTTGTGTGTGGGAAATTATCCCTTTCTAATTTCATACTCCTAATCTTGAATATCTTAAGATCTTCATAATCATTCCTTAGCGTCAAGTTACAGAATTATTGATACTTGAGATCACTTTTTCCTGACAATGTAGTTCATGTCCCTAGGTGTCCTTACATAAGTTCCCACATAACGGGTCTGTCCGCAAAAAGATTTCACTCTTTGGTTATGCATCACATGACCTAGTTGGACCTGCATAATATATCCCCCATAAGGGGTTTGTCAAATAGAAGTAAATTTGTTCTTAAAAGAATTCTCTTTTATCCCTTTATGAATTAATGAAATTATAAAGGATCCATGCAAATTAAAGTGGCCATCCTTTGTTTATTTGTGTCATATCATTTTCCTTGACCTGAAATTCTCCAAGACTATGGTTTACATTTTTCATATCCAAATGTTCAAAGAATATTGTAATGGACTTGGACCATTCAACAACATAATCTTATATTATTTCCATAATATTATTGTTCTAGTCATATAAACTAAAAAAACCACACTTATTACACTTGGTCCTAACCTTTGTAGAGATCCTATTTCTCCAATTCTTTGGAAATCATGATTGGAAATAACCCTTCTATTTTAAGTACTTTTCTCTATAAAACCAAAATTTGTGCTTGGGAATATCCTAATATCCCTAAAAATTTCATTGGATTTTAGCAATATAATATCATAATTCCTTAGATATCCTTTACTGAACTATGCAGTACATGTCCCCCAGTTGGTTTGGCATCTGTATCCCACATAACAGGCTAGTTATCCAAAGAATACCACTATTTGGATTTGCAGTATATTCCCTAGTTTTCACAACATAATAAAACCCCCATAATAGGTTTTTCAAATTGTGGAAACTTCTTTCATGGAAGATATCTCATTAAAAAACTATTAGCTCTTTTTCCCCATATCACTATTCAGATTTAGAAATCCCCAAATCAAAGCTTACAAAAATTCCTTTCTATACCTAAATATGGTAGCACATTCTCAAAAAAATTCCATGAATTATAAAACCATCAAATCTTTGGTCAAAGGTAATGAAATTAAATAAAATTGCATAAAATTAATGCTACAAGACTTGAAACTTCATAGCATAATCTCATTGCTACATGACTTTAAACTACATATCATATTATCAAGAAACACTTAATTTCTTTATTGCACAACTGGAAACATCACAACATAATGTCCATACTACTTGGATTTAATATTCATAGCATAACATTAGAAGGACTCATTCTAAAAAATGTACCTTCCTTAACACATCAAATTATTATACGAGTGAATTCTCATTCATGGCCTATGTTGGCATAGAAAAACCCTTTTTTCGTAGGCATATTTCCTTGGAAGATCCACCCACTATGGTATTTAGTCACCCAAATCTTAAAACCCATTTTTCTCTCTATAATAGAATTTGAAAATTCTTAGGAACTCCTTTACCAGTCTATTTAGTACATTCCGTAGTTGGACTTGCATCAGACTTACTTACATAATGGTCATGTTAGCCAATGGATGCCAATATTTTCTATAAATCACATGCCTTAAATGGACATGTGTAACATAGACCCCATAATGGGTTTTTCAAATTGAGGTAAAAATTTATTCTCCTGAGATACATCCTTTATTATTATGATTCATGTTCTATATTTTGTGATCATAAAAAATCATGAATAAAGACCCCCAATAAGTATTTGAAGAATATCGGGACCTTCCTAGCCATCTAGACTTATTTTTTTAATCATAAATTTCATGGTAAAATACAATCAACATAAAACACTAGACTTATTAGTCTAACATGCATGAATTTAAACTACTAACAAAAAAGAGACATAGTACTCATCGGGCTGAAAACCCGCAAAGGGAACTCTAGAAAAAAGTTAAGACTCATCTCAATAGACTAACACTCTATATGGTTTAGGAAATATCGAGTAACAAAATTCAAAAGACACAAAGTTTTTAGGGTTTTCCACATGAACCTATCAACAGTAAAATTTCACTTACTAAGCCTCTTGGTTTAGGTAAAAATTAGAGTGCCCCCATCCCTATTATTGTAATTATTATTTATATAATGTAAATATGAAATGTTATGAAAATCATATTTGATATTGCGATTATAGAAATAAAGTAGTGATGAAGACATATATCTGATAAGGGACCAAATCCTTTTCATTTATATAGTAAAATAATAAGAAAATCCATATAATGTAGTGTCTCTGTCATATATTATATGATGCTTTCAGAATGAATATTCATTTGATAAATGGCTTCCTAATCTCTATCAATCGCTTCTTAAAGCTCAGTCAGATTACTAGATTCAGTCCCTTCGGCTTTTTGAAGCTTTTATATGGTATCCCCAATGTTAGTTACCCCTTTAATTTGGGATTTTCATAATGATTGATGGAGTTGTACAATTCCCTCTTAAGTAGTATCCAACTCTTGTTGAAGGGGTAATGCCTCTTACTGATGGAACTCAACTTTAATTGATTATTTTGTGATTTTATAATATAACTCTACCAATTTTACACTATTGGTAAACTCCTCCCAGGATGCGGCAACTAAAAAAACCCTCAATGTTTGCGAGAAATTTTTCCTTTAAATGATCTATCCATAATTTGTGTTCATTATCTTGTTAGATAACAGTATCTTTCACGGAATTATAATTTAGGTGATAATCAAATTAATGAAATCCCAGTATGCTAAATAGTGCTGGATGATGGAAAGAATTTAAGGGATGCACATACAATGTATTCTCATAGATTATCTTATAAATGATTCAATATGTCTTTTTATGCATGATACCGGGAGAAACCTACATGTCTATGTCTAAATCAGAATCACTACCATGAGGTGGAAAATATTCTAGAATCAAATCATTCAAAGAGGTGCTTGGATCTGCTTCTTTAAAAGCCACAATTGATTCATCTTCTTTTTTAATTTCCAATGCAAAGGCTTTACCTTTAGACATAATTGTAAGAGCCAATATTCCTAAAATGGTGAATTAGATTAATTATTAGCTTCATAAGTGCTGCAAGTACAAAGCATGATCATGATAGTCAATGAAATTTACTCAGTAATAAGTATGTTGATTGAGGAAATTCCTCCTTAGTATTCTCAATGTTAGTATTTTGAACAAGTACTTCTTGGTGAGGGGAATTTTCATTAGCATGTCCGGTCACTATAACCATAGGATCATAAGCATCTCTTAATGATGGATTCTTAATCGGTACTTCTCCAACATCAACAAAAGTACGATGATTTGGGATGACCCATTCTTGAAATCTCTTTGCAACGTTCTATGAAGAAAAGGCTGCGTAAATTGATCTTTGATGTGTAATATCACATAAAATATCAATCATGAATGATAAATTAAAGAACAAAAATTTATGACCTTTTAGATCCACATTGAAGTCCCCAAACTCCTTGATGTGACCTAGAATATCAATGTCAAGATTAAGAGAATCCATCATTTTAGTGTATATTGTAAGAACCTGAGTTGTTAGAAACGGGTCAAATTCTGACCCTGTATAAACTCTTTGACTGGTTTTGAGAAGTCTGGAAAATCTGGGCAGTTTCTAGAAATTTCCAGACTACACGATGTGTACTTTAAGTACACATCGTGTATTATTTACCCGAGTGACTGGCTGTGTGCTCTCCGAGTACATGCCATGTGAAGACCGTGTAGAAGTTTCTTACTACACGGCGTGTATTTATAGACACGCCGTGTATCCCTTACCCGTGTGAGGACATGTACATGTCGTGTGGTGTCCAGGTGTAAATTTCCATCTACACGGCATGTAGTCTTCCTTGACATACCGTGTATCTTTGTCCCGTGTAGCAGCTAAGACCCTGGCCATGTGTTGACCCTTTACATGGTCCAACCCGTGTGCTGGACTCTGCTTAATTCGGAGTACGGAAACACATATACACGATGTGTACTTTGGAAATACATGTTGTGTACTTTTTTTATTTAAACGATCGAGGCGTCGTCACGTCTCATTCCCAGAAATCGCTTCTTCTTCCCTGTTGGACGGATGGTTCAATTGAGAACCTCCTAAAAACACAAACCCTTCTAGAATCGTCATACAACCTCCGTTCTTCGATCCATCGGTGGCAACAGGACCACATTGGAAAGGCTAACCCCACGCACCCTTCTTCATCTTTGATCCCTCACCTATTCCTCTACATATTCCATCTGAAGAGAATTTCCCGATTTGATGGAAACACAGATATACTGCGATTCAGTCCGATTCAGATGCTGAAATCAAAGGATTTTCATCGTACGAGGATGAGGTGGGTGGTGCGTACCTTCTTTCATGTTTTCATAGACAATTTGGGGTTGCGACCTCTAGGAGTGACATCAACTATTGAGAGAAACCCTGTTTATTTGTTGTTAATTAATTATCTACATTTTGGGATGCCTCTGGGTATTCCTTTACCCTTGTTGTGCTGGAGCAAGGCCGGGTGAGAGGTCATTCCTCGTTTGGGTAAATTCGGCCGGGGGTTCCGAAATGCATATGTTTTGGACCAGTATTTAAACTGCTGATTTTAGACTGCTTTTATTGCTGTTGGATTAAACTGCTGAGTTTGATTTGTTATATCATGCTAGTAATTTTTAAGGCATTTAAGACCTTAGGTACTGGTATGGTTTGGCGTAAGTTAGTGCAATTAATTGTTTAGTAATTGCCTGTTTCAAGTAATGCTTGAGTATAGTTATGCAACGTGTGATATTATCTGTGTTGAGCTGCTCGTTGTGTTGGGCGTGGCCCAAATATTTGTTGAGTGATGGGGATCACAGGTTGGGGCTTTGGCTCGGGTTACGTTGGGTGGTTGCTACCATGGGATTGGGCATCATGGACGTCGGTTGAGGTAGTTGGACTGTCAGGTTGGGCTTGGCCCGGGTTACTTGGATGGTGAGGTCTGAGCGACAGGTTCGCAGGGACACGAGGTGTCAGAGGTGTTGTGGCTTGGGACATACTAAGGTGATTACCGCTCACCAGGTACTTTTGAGTAGTGTGCACACAGATAGACTCCGAGATGAGGTGGTTCGGACACTCGCTGGGTAGAGGCCCCTGATAGATGCAGTTAGGTATTTTGGGTTAGGGGTTCTTACCATAAGAAGCCACGTGGAATGTGAGGAGCCTTCAGGAGATATATTTGAGGCGGTCAAGTAGGGGGGCAGAGGCTTGTCCTGATTTGAGGGCAGCTATCGATGTCCCTCTGGTTATTATTTGAGGACCGGTATCGTTGTTCCTCTAGACGTTGTTCAATGGGCAGGTTGAGATTTCGAGCTAGGTTACAACGGTTGGGTGTGCCTTAGGGACGTCTCTACTTGAGACAGATGGTGTCAGGTGGCACGAGGTGCTGAGCTAGAGACCAAATATTCTGGCACTGGCCGAAGCAGGTGACACTTCCTGGTGGCTGCTGAGCTCTAGTGGAGTTGTGTTTACTTTTGGGCATTGTACTATTTACTATTTTTCTTATATAATAATTTCTTCCTAAACACTTATATTAGGTACACACCCTTGGGTGGTATCCTACTGAGACTTTTCTCACACCCTACACGGGCCCTTCGAGACGCATGTAGACTTTATGAAATTGCGTGCAGGTAAAGGGTCAGCCTCAAGAGCTGGACTTTAGTGCTGTTGGAATGGAGACTGGTATGGACCTTGAGGTCGTGCCTTGATGGAGTTATTTTGTTTAGTTTTCCTTTTGTATCAGCATGCTTACCTTATGTAGCAACTGTTGGTTATCCATTGGCGCCATTATATTTTGATCTCTATGAATTTCTTTAGATGCATGAATTGTTTGGTTATATTAGTAGTTTCTTGTATTCTCTGCATGTTGTTTTGTTTACTTTCCACTGCTATTGTTTCTATATTACTTTGGTTGTTTGTTGATATTGGATATGATTCCGCTCTACGGGTCTGGTTCAAGTCTGCTGAGTCATTTATTTTTCGCTGCATACTTCAGTTTTTTACTCGGACCAGTACCATTTTTATTCCTCCGAGAGGGCATTGCCTCCACACTATACCTATTCAGACCCTCGCTGCTAGTCGGCAGCCTTTGGCATTCAGGGGAGGTGCGCTTAAGGTAGTGACACTCGACCCGTTTGGCACTGTTCAGGCGGCTGGCTGGGTTTGGGTCGTTACAATGTGGTATTATAGGGGTTCTTGACATGGATTTAGTAGCATCATTTTACTGGATACTAATGTGTTTGAGGCTTCTCGTTTCATTCTGCTGGTTTTACTATTTGGGATATGGTAGACTGGAGATAGTTTGTTATAAGGACTGGGTTTTTAGCTTGTGCATGGGTGCCTGCAGCCCCAGATACGAGGGATGGACCTAGTTGCCAAGGGTGGGAATTTTTGTTTGCTTTTTGCTCAGATTATAGTTGATATGATTTAAACCTCGTTGGCTCACTTGTTGTGCGATGTTATTTATTATGATATGTAAACCTTGGCCGGTATGGAAAGAGTTGCTTGATTGGCTTTCGATAGGCACATTTTAGGGTATTTCAATTTCATAACTGCACGTATGCTTTGTGAAATGATAATACAATGTGAACAAAATCAATTTCCATGCTTTGTATGCTCTGAAATGTGAATAGGTAAAACTCCTGATAGAATTTCTTGTTTATGGCAATGTGTGTTCCATGATTTTTATTCTGTAGAATTTCATTTGCATGACATATGGGTATGTCTCTTACTAGAGTAGGCAGGTACAATGGTTGAGGCAGTGTAACTGTCAGGATTAGGCAACTTGGTCATTGGGATTGAGGCAACCATGGTTGTTAGGATGGGCACGACCTGAGGTACTATTGGTGCTTGGCTCTATTGAGGGAGGGTAAGGAGGCCGTGAGGTCGGGATGCCGAGGGAATGGGTTGCGGTGAGGGGGAGTAAGGGTAGTTGTTATGCACTGCCTTTTGCTTCTTTCCTTATCTATGTAGAATATCTTTTTATATATATATGTGGGTTGTATGAACATTTATGTTATTCAGTGGGTTTCTCATTCATGACACGATGGAGCGTCAGGCAAGATAGGATACAGTACCATAGGATTAGGTCCAAAATCCGGTGCAGGCAGAGCATGAGCTGCAGGTACAGGCTCAAGGCCAGGATCAGGTTCAAGATCCAGTGCCAGCAGGGCAGTAGCTGGGTTTGGCATGGTTCGGACCATGGCTTGACGAGTATCTCCAAGCTAGCCTGGAACACATCTTCTAGGGGATTGACAGAGGCGTGAAGGGTACAGATCCTTCTATGGCATATCTGATGCAGGAGTTCCAGTCGCAGCACCCACCTCTTTTTCAGGTTGAGGGTGGTCCTCAGGTAGCAGCGAACTGGATAGAGAGAATGCAGATGATCTTCGAGTAGCTGGAGACGCCTCCAGGACATAGGGTCAAGTTGGTGACGTACATGCTGAGAGTGCCGGTGAAGCGTTGGTGGGACGTACAGTTACAGGCTCCTAGGCACGAGGGACTCGCTTGGAAGGACATCGAGGATAGGTTCTTCGAGCACTTTTACCCAGAGACGCTGAGGGCGGAGAGAGCTCGGGAGTTCTTGAGTCTTCAGTGGGGAGATATGTCCATTATGGACTATGCAACTACCTTCATAGAGTTATTTAGTTTTTCACCTGGTATGGTGAGTGATGATGCAGCTAGGGTGAGGCTCTTTGAGGATAGATTGCGACACGCACTTGGGTTCAGGAAAACATCTTTAGGCTGGGTACCTTCTCCGAGGCAGTGAACCAGGCGCTCATAGCCGAGGTCAACGAGAGAGATAAATCTCGTTTTGGCAGGGTGACAGCTTTAGGTGATGGTCTAGACAACAGGAAACGAGGGAGAGATGAGTTCCAGCAGGGCGGACTGGCCAAGGACTCAGCTAGACCACCCTGTGGCAGTTCAGTAGTGGTTTTCTTTCAGTGTGGATAGCCGGGACAAGTTAGGGCTCAGTGCGATAGGCCCCAGAAGGAGTGCCAAGTGTGTGGGAAGGTCGGAAATCTTGAGAGGTTTTGCAGGAATCCTTCTCAGATAGCCGGAAGGCAGGGACCAGGACAGACTGTGGCGTCAGGAGTTGGTTGAGGTTCGGTACTAGGAGAGGGTAGTCGAACTTCAGCTGCATGTGGGGGACATGATAGAGATAGTAGGCCCCAACTGAGGGGTCCGTGGCCAGAGACTGGTGCAACACCACAGGGAGTTCAGGCATCAGGCAGTCAGGATTCTGGTCAGGTGCACGCTGTGGAGGAGCCAGGGATTGAGTCGGCTGGAGAGCCGACGACGGTGCCAGGTACACCACAGGTGTGGCTATGAGTTTCCTTGCTTTCTTTTGGCATGGCCTCTTGAGGCGTGTCTGGTTGAGTGCACGGGTTTCACATGTTACTTGTGGACTGAGTAGAGACTATTTAGTGTGATTGACATCTAATCGGATGTGTTATGTATTTTATTATATATTTGAGGTGTCATGGACATCGGGTCATCTTGGATGCGGGATACTTGAGATGTATGGAACCAGGTTTGATTTGAGAATCTATTAGATGTATGACCTCAGGGAGGTGGGCACTGATGTAGTGAGGGTTACATTGCCTGTCGGAAGCGACATGTGAGCACCGAGGAGGTGCAGGGGTGACGATTCGTCACGAAAGGACATGGGTCCGGGAAATAGCTTGTTGGGACTTCCTTGTTTATTTGTTTTTCTTGATCTTTGTTCGGTTTGAGACCAAGTATGAAATTCCTAAGGTGGGGAGCCATTTTAGGAATTTAGCCAGAACCTTGAGACCGGGGTAGTCCGGGTTGTTTAACCGGGATGGACGTGTTTGGTGCCATCTTCTGGTTTCGTTGGTTAGTTCGTAGATGAGCTACATTAAGGTGGGGAGTTTGTAAGAACCCGAGTTTTTAGAAATGGGTCAAATTCCGACCCTGTATAAACTCTTTGACTGGTTTTGAGATGTTTGGAAAATCTGGGCAGTTTCTGGAAATTTCCAGAGTACACGCCGTGTATGAGTTACCCGAGTGACCAGCCGTGTGCTCACCGAGTACATTCCATGTAAAGACCACGTAGAATTTTCTTATTACACGGCGTGTATTTATAGACATGTCGGTTATCCCTTACCCATGCAAGGCCAAGTACATGCCATGTGGTGTCCAGGTGTATATTTCCATCTACATGACATGTAGTCTTCCTTGACACGCCGTGTATATTTGTCCCGTGTAGTGGCCGAGACCCTGGTCGTGTGTTGACTGTGTACACGGTCCAACCCATGTGCTAGACTCCACTTAAGTTGTATTACAGAAACACAGCTACACGGCGTGTACTTTTGAAATACATGCCATGTAATTTTTTTTATTTTAGTGATCGAGGCAGTATCGTGTCTCATTCCCAGAAATCCCTTCTTCTTTCCCATTGGACGGATGGTTCATCTAAGAACCTACGAAAAACACAAACCCTTCCATAATCATCATACGACCACCGTTATTTGACCCGTCGGTGGAAGCTGGACCGCATCAGAATGGCTAACCCCGCGCACCCTTCTTCATCATTGATCCCACACCTATTCCTATGTATATTCCATCCAAATGGAATTGCTGGATTTGACGAAAACACAGATCTACTGCGATTCAGCCTGATTCAGAGGATGAAATCAAAGGAGTGTCATCGTACGAGTATGAGGCAGGTGGTGAATAACTTATTTCGTGTGTTCATAGACAATTTGGGTTTCGACCTCTGGGCGTGATGTCGGGTATTGATCAAAACCCTGTTTATTTGTTGTTAATTAATTATCTACATTGTGGGATGCCTCTGGGTATTCCCTGACTCTTTTGTGCTGAAGCAAGGCTGGGTGAGAGGTTATGGCTCATTTTGGGCAATTCAGTCGGGGTGCCAAAATGCATATGTTTTGGACCAGTATTTAAACTGCTTATTTTAGACTAATTTTATTGCTGTTGGATTAAACTATTGAGTTTGATTTGTTATATCATGCTAGTAATTGTTTAAGGAATTTAAGACCTTAGGTACTGGTATGGTTTGGCGTAAGTTAGTGTAATTAATTGTTTAGTAATTTCTTGTTTCAAGTAATGATTGAGTATAGTTATTCAATGTGTGATATTATCTGTGTTGAACTACTCATTGTGTTGGGCGTGGCTCAGATATTTTTTGAGTGATGAGGATCACATGCTGGGCATTTGTCTTGTGTTACGTTGGGTGGTTGCTACCACGACATTGGGCGTCATGGACATCGGTTGAGGCAGTTGGACTGTCAGGTTGGGATTGGCCTAGGTTACTTGGATGACGAGGCCATCAGACTTGAGCAACAGGTTCATAGGGACACGAGGTGTCAGTGGTGTTATGGCTTGGGACATACTGAGGTGATTACCACTCATAGGGTAAATTTGAGTAGTGTGCATAGAGATAGACTCCGAGATGAGGTGGTACGGCCACTCGCTGGGTAGAGGCCCCCGATAGTTGTGGTTAGGTATTTTTGGTTGGGGGTGCATGCCATAGGAAGCCACATGGAATGTGAGGACCCTTCGAGAGACAGCATTGAGGCGGTCAGGTTGGGGCAGAGGCTCGCCGTGATTTAAGGACAGACATCGATGTCCCTCCAGTTATTATTTCAGGACATGTATGGTTGTTCCTCTAGATGTTGTTCAATGGGAAGGTTGATCTTTCGATCTGGGATACGACGGTTGGGCATGCCTTCGGAATGTCGATACCTGAGACACATGGTGTCAGGTGGCTTGAGGTACTGGGCTACAGACTAGAGATTCTGGCACTGGCTGAAGCAGGTGACACTTCCTAGTGGCTACTGAGCTCTAGTGGAGTTGTGTTTACTTTTGGGCATTGTATTGTTTACTATTTTTATTATATAAGAATGTCTTCCTAAACACTTATATTAGGCACTCACCCTTGTGTGGTATCCTACTGAGACTTGTATCACACCCTACACGGGCCCTTCGGGACGCGTGTAGACTTTATGAAATTGCGTGCAGGTAAAGGGTCAGCCTCAGGAGCTGGAATTTAGTGCTGTTGGCAGGGAGACTAGTATGGACCTTGAGGTCGTGCCTTGCTGGAGTTACTTTTTTTAGTTTTACATTTGTATTAACATGCTTACCTTATGTACCAACTGTTGGTTATCCATTGGCGCCATTATATTTTGATCTGTATGACTTTCTTTAGATGCATGCCTTGTTTGGTTATAGTAGTAGTTTCTTGTATTCTCAGCATGTTGTTCTGCTTACTTTCCACTGCTGTTGTTTCTATATTGCTTCCTTTGTTTCATGATATTGAATATGCGTCCACTCTGCGGGTTTGGTTTGAGTCTGCTGAGTCTTTTATTTTATGTTTCATACTTTAGTTTTATACTCTGACCAGTACCATTGTATTCCTCCGAGAGGGTATAGCCTCCCCACTATACCTATTCAGGCCCTCGCCGCTAGTTGGAAGGCTTTGGAATTCAGGGGAGGTACACCTAAGTTAGTGACACCTGAACCGTTTGGAACTGTTAGGGCGGCTGGCCAGGTTCGGGTTGTTACATATATGTATTTTTATATCATATCACCCTTGCCATTTAAGGTATCCAAAAAACATTGATCGATTCCCAAATTGTCTCTTTTGACATTCTCCTCCATCAGATCTTCAACTGGTGCAATGTCATTAGGCCTTATTGAATCAGTATCAACACCAACACATTCCATATACTACCCAGGATCCTTGCACCGTACTTATGGAGAAACAAGAGTATCAACATAAATTATCATGGAATCCTTCATCATAGGTAACAAATCAGAAATATTTTAGAGGAAAGAATGTTAGAAACAACATGAGATGCCCCGAAGAAATGAATATAACATTATAATGACCCTCATCTCTCTCTATATAATTATTATAAGATTCAACCACATCCCTTGACACTTTTTCTATCATGGTGACAGTAATTTCAGCACAAATTTGTACTTCCCTCATGGTGTCCTTATCAATCTTTGAAGGACCAGTACTTGATTCCTAAAGGGAAAAAAGTAATGAATATGTTGTGAGAAGGTGATCATGGTTATAAAGTGTTTCAAACATGTTTTAATATAATATGAAAACACAAATAATCACTTTGATATACTTGTCAGACCAGTTTCAATGCTCTCTTGTGTTTCTTTTCCAAAGATAGCATAGAGAAAGTACTAATTTTCCAAGAAATAGAAACATGTGGTAATGGATGAGTATTTTACGTCACCATTACCTCCATCATAGTTCCCCCTCCTAGAGAATGTTCTAGATACATAGGGGTTTCATTTAGTCTATTGATATGGGTTCCCATAGGCCCATACTTTAGTGACTCAGACACCATTCTTGGAGCTACTCCTTATCTGATTTCAAGCTATAAAATGAATTCCCATCAAGATTGGTGATAGTGGATGATAGAGCAGAACTAAAATAAATGAAAATGGAAATACATTCTCAGTGTTAACATAAATTTTCCATTCCTTCTCGGGGTAAAAAATTACTCCTTCACGTATTCCTCTATCTAGCATGTTCGATACTCATTTTGAGGCTAGGACATGGTCATCGATTACATATATAAAAATCTATAACTCTATAATGTAATCCTATACCACATCCAAATTTCTCTCTAGATAATAATCATAAGGTGCTATAATATGGCCCAAATTCGTTATTGAAAGGATAGATTGAAGAAACACCCATGAATCCCTGAGATAACATGTCATACTTTCCTATTATTCAATTTCTAAAGTCCACACATAGTTTGGATTTGATGTGGTTGGCTGCTGAGAAAACTCAATGCCCTCAGATTGTAAGGCCACTTCAAGCCTCTCATTCTCTATTGAAGAATAATTAGTTGAGATGGAAACCTATTTTTTATATAAGTGACTAGATCACGTCAGTTCTAGAGTTGTTTTCACCCTGTCCTTGGTCTCCCTGGTGTATTTTTTTCCATGATGTTTTGAAGGATCTAAATCCTCTAAAGCCTCTATATCATCATTTTTTTCTATTTTTTCCAAGATTGATATGAACAATAGTTTTCATGGACTCTATTCGATGTATTCCATTTGTTAAATCCCCATAAGGGTATGAAGAAACCTATGATTTAGCATATACAACCTCTAATCAAATTGATTCATTTTATGGAGGTAGCATAACCGACATTTTTAATATCTCTAAAGACATCAGTATCCATAAATTTTGGGCTACCAATGGGTGATTATCATGCCTATCATATATTTGGATATAGTTTCTCAATGGATGATGAAAATTGAACAAGTGAGTAAATATTGAAGGTACATAAGTCACACATATGATTTCACCTTCAATCCTGGTTGATAATACACTATCATAGAATTTCATCATATATAACCTTAACTCGTAATTATTTTCCTTACAATCATCATCAAATGTTCCAGTTGGTGGGTTACTAGAAAGAAAAGAATATAAATTCTCCCGATAAATTCAATGTCCTTAGCGCTTCATCAAGATTCATGTTCAGAGGCTAAATCCTAGAAAAATTCTTTACAAACAGATTAAAATGACCATTGGGGACTCTAACTAAATTCATAACCAAATATCAACATAAATGTGCTATAATACAACACCATAACACCGAGAATGGTCATGCGAATCATAGTGGAGCCTTCCCATTATTTAAGTGAAATAAGAAATGATAGATTTTTTCTATGATTTGGGTGGAAAACCCGATATATTTCCCCTCTACTAACTTGGATACAATAACAAATGATCCTGACCTTACACCACCATCAGACTCATGGATTGAGAGAAAATAAATTCTTGGCTACATGAAAAGGAAGACGATTATGCATACCATTGCATCAATCTTGGGTTAAACCTTGTAACCCCAATGCTTGTAATCACCCCTCTCTAATGTGGGATAGAACATTCCTAAATCCTCTTAATTATCTATAGTTCTAGGAAAGTTAGGACATTCTAAAGTAGGACCCTTCTATTTCGTTGGTTGTAAAAAATATTTCTTACACACTTTTGCAAGAACATCATCCCTAGGATGAGGATCTTTCTTTTCTTTCATCAAATTCTTTTCTATTTTAAATAATTCATGATCCAATGGTAGAGTCCTCTCAGAATCATCTCATGTTGTTGTTGGTATAATTAATTCATCATATATATTCTCGAGAATGGGAGCTTTATATATTTGGTAAACATCCCAAAAACTGAGGCTGACCTCACCATGCATCAAATGGAAAGAATTTGTTTATATAATCCATTAACTTAGTAATTCAGGATTGATGTAGTTTTTTGTAAATATATGGTTTTCATACCTAGATAACTTTATAAATGTTAACATCATTATACTCTTTCATGAACTCATCATAAGTTTGGAGTAAGAAAAATTCTGACATCCATTTAGTCCAAATTCATCCTCTAAAGAAAAGATCATAGTCTTCTTTCTAGCCATTGGATTGTTATATTTTTGACACATGGAAGGTTGAATCATTGAAATTTGGCTTTGTCTCTACAACACAATCCTTCGTATCAAGATTACAGCCATTGTGATGTTGGATGAATCCAATAGAAATTGTTCACTCATGAATAGGGACATACCTCATTGTAATATTCATACAATGATAGTTGAGGTGTTTTAGAAACCAAGACATTAAAAAAATTCTTATATTATGGAATGTATCTTTCATTAAAAAGATCGGGAAAATACAGAGGTAGATAGTTGCTTCATAGATATTTCCGTTGGTGTGGAATCAAGCCTTTCTCTAACTTATTAAGGGTACTCTCAACAATGTCATAATAATATGGTTCAATGAATTTCATCATTTTGGTTGGGAAAATTTTAGATTCCTATGTTGAATTCATCAAGAGATAGATTTACTATAAGAGAATCACCAATTTTTTCTCATTAAGTTGTAATAATGACATAATAATGTTAAAATTATTAACTTCAAGGAATTCAAGAATTTGGAAAAAGAAAATCCCCAAATAGCTCATTCGATATGGACACCTGTGTAGGTCCTTTTACAAGGTACCCAACACAAGTACATAGATGAGGTCATCCTATGAAACTCGATAGATAAAATCTATCCCCATAGATTTATTACTGAGGGGGATATACATTGAGAAATTCTAAAATGACCTTCATGAGAACACAACACAATAGAGCTGGAAAAATGTGAAATGCAACGAGATAAAAAAATTCAGAAATGTTGATGAATAAAATGGAAAAGGAATGAGGGTATTTATAAGCATCACTAGACTACACCACTAACCTAAACCAAATTACCTATTACTATGAACCATGTTGCATAGCTACATAGAGAACATGCACAATCCAACCTCATTTTCTTCAATCTTTTTCCCATAATCTTACCTCAGGACTAAAACCTATTTTCAGCCGTATCCAATTTTGAGGGGGGATTTTTTGATACTCCCTTTTAATAAAGGAAGGAAAAAATATTTTTAAGAGAACATTGGATATCTTAAAGCATAAATTAAATTTCATGTAATAAATGAAATATTTTCTAAAGTGACATTTTCAGCATACGTATGCACAAGAAATCCAACACAACACCTACCAGTACAACATAAAGGCATAGCCCCTATGACGAGGACCTACATAGAGGGAATAAAATTGGGGACCTACGTGATATTATATGTTTTACACCCTTGCGTAGGGGACCTACATAGAGGAGCTACACACAGGACCTATGCAGACAACCTCTTTTTGACCAGGTCCCTTCCTTGCCTCTAAATAGGTCCCTTAGGCTTCCCATTTCAACAACTAAAAAAGTTATAAGAACTCTTGAATCTCTCATTATGCAGATCCTTCTCCCAGTTCCCCCAAATTCTCTCAGGTAGCTCTCTAAAACATGAGAGAAGAGATAATTTAAAGGGATAAATAAGATCAAAGACACCTCAAGGTCTAAAATACATGATATTTGTTTGAGGATCCTCCTTCCATAAGAAGAAGTCACATAGTTAAGGTCCATTACTTAGAAAATACCTACATGATATTATTACAGGGATGTCAAGGGACACCCATGGTTCTTATGTTAAAACCACTCCCAAATTTTGTTTTCCCAATAGTCCATTTCCTAAGGGATATCAAGATTTCATTGGATTATCCTTCCTATGTTAAGAATTTTTTAGTTCCCTCCGTGACCTACGTGACCAAACAACTAAGAATACCTACGTGACAAACAGACAGAACACACCTATGTGGACCCCCAATGAGAGATATCATTAAAACACTATTTAAAGCCACTCAGGGATAAGATTCTCTTTATTTAGATCCCTTCTCTGAAAGGGACCAAGTTGAAACCTCCACCAAGACCTCTGATTTGTCTTACCTTTGGGACATGAAAATCACCATGTCTCCCATTTGTATTTGGATATCTATGGTTATGTGTTTCCCACAATAATATTACTAGAGGTTAATGTTTCATGGTGTGTTTGTGGATCTGGATATCCATGGTCACATAGACCCTTACCCTAGGTACATTTTTTTGCAGTTCCTAATTTTATATTTTAGAGATAGGACTCTTTCCATCCCCTATCTTCGTTGGGATATAAAGCCTTAGGTTGCTAGTAGGGAAGATGTGGATCACACATGATTTTAACTTTCATATGGGATTAGATCTTCTCTTTCTAAGAACCCAAATTTAGGGCCTCCCACATATAAAAAGCATGTATATTTTCGGGTCTGACCTAATGACCTTCACCTTTATTTCACATTGAAAGTTTCATTTCATTTCACCCTCATCAACTTCCACCCCATCTTCTTTCATAGTAGGCCCATCCTATCTCACCCATGTAGAAGAAAAAGTGTGTGGTTTTCTCAATATTTATATCCTCTTTTTTCTCACACTGAGTATGAATCACATGGGTGTAGAAATTTATCATAATCATAACCACATTACAATCTATATTAACGAATGCACTATGAGAACTCTGATTCCCACCATAATTGGGATACATTGGAAGCCTTTACCTGGGGCCATATCTCCATAAACATCTTTATCAAGAGTCAAACCCTAATTACATTAGTCTGAGAATCATTCTTCAGAATAGGCCATGAATTGAACCCCCCCTAAATATCCACGAGTTAAAAAAAATATCATGGACCGTATTACAAGGGAATACACTTTAAGAGTAATTCCAAACCTATTTCTCTCAAAGGGGCATACTCCCCTATGAGATATACTGAACTACGTGGAGTTTCGTTCCCATCCAAATGGGATTCGTAGGAATCCTCTATGAGTTTCAAACCCAAAACTCCAAATTAACCCTATTCTTTTTGGGAAACATTCTCAATAGGGTATAATCCAACTTGGAATCTAATATCCTTTCCAGGTTACTTGGGATTCTTAGGCATAATTCCCACATCAATCAGTGACTATGCACTTTACACTATATTTCCTTTCCACTTGACATTAAACTATATGATTGGGTCTTTATCACATGATCTTAAATGGTATAACGTGTCCCATTAAGCGGAACTAAACTACATGGATGATTCTTTTCACAAGGATAAATATGAAGCTAGTTTATGGGTTCGAATACAATATCAAAACAATTTCCATATCTATGGATAATGATAAATTCTAGAGTGACTTTAATCTCTATAGATGACGACAAATTCCATAGTTCCCCACTCACTGACATAAAAACATAAGTTGTCATAATTATAAGCATAGAATATCTAATTAGTATATAAGAGGATACCATTAATGGATAAACTTTAATACATACATATATCCATATTTATGAAGAACCTTAAATACAAACAGATTATTCTGAGTTCCATACATGCTAATAATTGATTTCAAATTTCTAGGGAAACCTACATTATGCTTGATTACTTAATAAGGATTCTTGAACATATCTTAAATCTATAAGAGTGTCCTAGAGTATGAAATAATTATCCTAAAAGGGTGAAATGAGCCAGACCTCCCATCTTCTCAGACGATGTGATTTCGTAAGAATTATGGTTCAAAAACCTTAATGAGTTCTTGCCATTGGAAACTAGGTCCCTTTGGATACAGAACCATTGAGTGTTTTTGGTTCCATAATCAAATCCATTAGAAACTGTCTAGAAATAGTTATTCCTAACCATAATACATATTTCGAGGGGAACAGTGTTTATGGTTTTTTTTTGTTTTGGTGGTTTTATTTTTTAGGGTGTTTTATAGTGTTTAGGGTTTTTTACTTTTTATGATTTTTATGTTTTTTTGATTTTTTTGTGTTTTTATGTGTTTTTAGGGTTTTTGTGGAGTTTTATGATTTTTTGTTTTTTAGGGTTTTTAGCATTCTTAATGTTCTTTAAGGTTATATTAGGGAGTTTTCATTTTTAGGATTTTAGGTGTTTTATTGTTTTTATTATTTTAAGCAGTTTTTAGGGGTTTTAGGGGTTTAAGTGGTTTTCATGTTTTTATGGGTTATAGGGATTTAAAGAATATTTTAGGAGGGTTGTTAGTGTTTTTATGTTAAATTTGGGTTTTAAAGGTATTTATGTGTTTTTAAAGGTTTTATGGTGGTTTTGGGTTTTTATTGGTTTTCAGGGGTTTAGTTGTTTTAGGGTTTTTAGGATTTTCATGGGTTTTTTTGAGTTTTGATGGATTTTTAGTTCATTTTAGTGTTTTAAGGGTTTTATTATATTTAGGTGTTTACATTTTTTTTCTTTCTTTAGGATTTCTTTATGTTTTTATGGTTTTTATATTTTTAATGGTTCTATGGATTTTAGATTGTTTTGGGGTTCTGAGTTTTTTATTGTTTTTAAGTGTTTTCTGGTTTTTAGCTTTTTTTTAAAAAATTACCTTTTTTTGGTATTTTATAGTTTTTGGTTTCTTTATGGGTTTTTAGGGTTTTAGGGATCAAGGTTAGTTTATGTGTTGTAGGTGTTTTTTGTTTTTTATTGGGTTTTTTGTCATTTTAGGCGTTTTTAGGGTTTTATATTATTTTTATACGTTTTTTATATTAATTATGGGTTTTAAGGTTTTTATAGATTCTAAAGGGATTTATGGGGTTTCTGTGATTATATGGCTTTGATATTTTTCTATGTTTTTTGTTTTTTTGGTTTATAGGGATTTTAAGTGATTTTAAAGGTTTTTATGGTTTTTAGGGGTTTTAGGTCATTTGTGTTATTTTGAGGGATTTTGATGTTTTTTCTTTTTTTTGGGTCTTTTGTGGGTATTTATAGTTTTTTAGGGTATTAATGGGTTTTAGGGGGTTTTAGAGTCTTTTTAGGGTTTTATGGGTTTTTAGATTCTTCTTAGGGTTTTACAGGGTCTAAGGGTTTTTATTGGTTTTTAGGGGTTTTATGTTCATATGGGGTGTTAGTATTTTTTGGGATTTTTATTTTTTCTTGGTTTTTCAGTGTCTTTGGTGTTTTATATTGGTTTAAGTATTTTTTTAACTTTTAGGGGTTTATATTTTTTAGGGGTTTTTAGGTTGTTAGGGCTTATAGTGGGTTTATGGGGGTTTTAGGGTTTTAAGGATTTTTAGGCTTCTTATGATTGTTATAGTTTTTATAGGTTTTATGCGTTTTTATGGGTTTTAGGGTTTTAGGTTATTTTTTTGTTTTTTTGAAATTTTAGGGTCATTAAGTGGTTTTAGAGTTTTTTAGGTTCTTAGGGATTTCGATGTTTTTGTGATTTTAATGGTTTCTATGGTATTTTTTGAATTTTATTGCTTTTTTGGAGTTTTCTACTTTCTTTATCATTTTTTATTTTTAGGGGGTTTAGGGGTTTTTATGGTTTCTAGTGTATTTTACAGGAGTTTTATGGTATTTTAATGGTTTTGAGGCACATTTAGTGGTTTTAGGGTTTTTATAATTTTTGATGGGTTTTAATGTTTGTATGGTTTTTAGGGGGTGTTATACTGATTTTAGTGTTTTAGGGGATTTTTGGGTTTTTTGGGGTTTTTTTTGTTTTCTAAATTTTTATGGTCTTTTTACGGTTTTTTTGGGTTTTTAGCGACCATAGAGGTGGTTTAAGGATTTTGGGTATTTTTAGACTTTTTTTGTTTTTGTTAGGGTTTTTGGGTTTTGTTAGGGTTTTAGGGTTTTTAAGGTATTTTAGAGGTTTTAGTGTTTTTAGGGTGTATAGGGTTTATGTGATGGGGGTGGGTTTTTAGTATTTTTAGTGTTTTTTGATAATTTTATGTATTTAGGGGTTTAAAATGTTGTAATTTGTTTTAAAGGTTCTAGGGTTTTAGGATTTTTAAGGGTTTTAGGGGTTTTTTGAGTTTTTATAGATTTTAATCCTTTATAGTTTATTTTAATATTTTATTGAATTTTATGATCCTCTTGGTGTTTTTAAGGATTCTAAATCTTTTTAATGTTTTTTAATTATTTTTCGGGTTTAATAGGTTTTTAAGATCATTTAGGGTTTTTAGGTTCTTTAATAGTTTTTAGGGATTATAGGTGATTTTTGGGTTTAAATTATAGGGTTTAGAGTTTATAGTGTATGGTTTTGGGATTAAGATGTAGGTTTTGGGGTTTTGGGGTAGTGTTATGTTGGTTTTAGGGTTTAGTGTTTAGGTTATAGTGTATATGGTTTAGGGTGTAGGGTTTTCGGTTTGGTGTGTAGGGTATAGGGTTTTAGGTGTAGGGTTTTGGGTTTAGTGTGTAGGGTATATTCTTTAGGGTGTAGGGTTTAGGATTTATGGTGTAGGGTATAGGGTTTACAGTTTTAGTGATGTTATGGTTTTTAGGGTTTTATGGGGTTTAGTGTATTAGGGTATTTTAACGTTTTATGGGTTTAATTTTTTAGGGGTTTTAGAGTTTTTAGGTTTTCAGGGATTTAGGGTTTTTAGTATTTTAAAGGGTTTTTTGCGTGTTTGGGTATTTTTAGTGTATTTATAGTGTTTCCTTAGGGTATTTTATGGTTTTAATCGCTTTGTAGTATTTTAGGGTTTTAGAGTTTTTAGGGGTTTATAATATTTTTAGGGTCATTTAGGGTTTTCTATGGTCTGTCAATGTTTTTATTATTTTTCTAGAGTTTATTTTTTTCAAGGATTTTTTGGTTTTTTAGGGTTTAAAATGTTTTTAGGGGTTTATGGTTTTTAGTGTTTTTATGGAGTTTTAGTGCTCTTTTAACGAATTTAGGGTACTTTTAAAGGTTTGGGTGGTTTTAGGATTTTGTAGTGTTTTTAGGGTTTTATAGGGTTTTTTGGTTTTTTAGATTTGTTGTGTTTTCATGTGATATTTTCTTTTTTAGTGTTTTTCGTGTTTTTAGAGTTTTTATGTTTTTTAAGGATTTTAATGTTTTAATGTTTTTTTTGGTTTTTAGGGGTTTTAGTGGTTTTATGGTTTTAGGTATTTTTATGTTTTTTTAGTTTTATATGGTTTTTATTTATTTTGAAGGTTTTGGGGGGTTTTATTATTTTATGGTATTTTATAGTTTTTAAGGATTTTAGTGGTTTTAGTGTTTTCATGGTATTTTATGGTTCTTAGTGGCTTTTATTTTTTTTAGGGGTGTTAATGGGGTTTAAGGTATTTTTAGGGAACCTTAGGTGTTTCATGGTTTTTAGGGTTTTTTAGGGTTTGATTATTTTTACGGATTTATTGCATTTAATGTTTTTATGGTTTTTATTGGTTTTTAGGTTTTTATAGGTTTTTAGTATTTTTAAGGTTTATATGTGCTTTAGGGTTTTAGGGGTTTTAGGTGATTCATTAGTTTTTTAAGGATTTTAGTTTTTTTTAGTGTTTTAGGATTACTCAGGTTTTTAGGGTTTTATGGGTTTTTAGGTTTTTAGGGTGTTTTAGGGATTTAAAAGATTTAGGGACTTTCATGATTTTATGGGGTTTTAGATATTTTTGTGGTTTTATTGTTTTTTAATGATTTTTTAGATTTTTATAATATTTAGGGTATTAAGGAAATTTTGGTGAACTTAATGGTTTCAGTGAGTTCACAATTTTTTATGTTTTTGTTGGATTTTTAGGTTTTTTTTAGTGTCGTTAGGTTTTGTTGGGTTTTTAGTTTTTCTTAAGGACTGTTAAGTTTCTTTAGTATTTTTGTAGGTTTTTATTTTTTTAATGGTTTTAGGGGATTCTAGTTCTCATTTTGGGTTATATGATTTTTTGGGATTTTAGGGTTGTATACTTTTTTTAGTGTTTGGGGTGTTTTTACATTTTTTTTCACAGTTTTTTGGGTTTTTTTGTTTTTTAGTGTTTTATTGTTTTAGGGGATTTTAGTGATTTTAGGATGCTTTAGGTATATTTAGTGTTTTTAGGGTTTTTAGTGTTTTTTAGATTTTTTGATTTTAAAGGGTTGTTAGGGGTTTAATGTTTTGATATTGTAATATATTTTAGAGATTTTAGGTGTGTTATAGTTTTTAGTGTTTTTAGGGATTTTAAGGGGTTCTAGGCTATTTAAAAGTTTTTAATGGCCTTTTATGATTTTAGGGTCTTTACTGGTCTTTGAGTGTTTTAAATTCATTTAGTTTTTTAGGGTTTCTAGGATCGTTTAGGGTTTTAGGGTCATTCAAGGGTTTTTTTGCCTTTTATCATTTAAGGGTTTGGGGGTTTAGGGGTTTTTAGGGGTTTTGGGTTTTAAGTTTTCTTATTGGGTTTTAAGGGTACTTTATTATTATAGGGATTTAAGATTATTTATTATTTTTAAAGGATTTTTGGGTATAACGGTTTTTAGGGCAATTATGGTTTTAGGGTATTTTGTGTTTTTCAAGTATTAGGTGTTCTCTAGATTTTTGAGGGTTTTTATATTTTTGGTTGTCTTTAGGGGTTTTAGGGGATTTTAGGGTTTTGGGGGTTTTGAGGGGTTTAAGTGTTTTGGAGGGCTTTGAATGGTTTTAGGATCTTCAAGGGTTTATTTTTTAGGGTTTTTTGCGGTTTTAGGTGATTTTTGTTTTAAGGGGTTTTAGTAGTATATTTCAGGTTTTGGAGTTTTGAAGTATATTTATTAATTTAAATATTTTTCTGGTTTTTGGGGTTTTTTGGGTTTTTTTTTGGGTATTTTGAATTTTTTTTGGGGGGGGGGGTTTCGGGTTTATGGTTTTTTAATTTTTTTAATATTTTCTTGGTTTTTAGAGTTTTTAATTTTTTATGGGTTTTTAATATTGTAAGGTTTTTTAGGGTTTTAAGGGGGTTTTTTCATTTTTGGGGTTTTTTAGGTTTTTAGGATTTTTAAAATGTTTTTGTATATTTTTAATGGATTTTAGGTTTTTAGGTTTTTAATATTTTATAGTTTTTAGGGTTTTGGGGTTTTTTAAGATGTTTTAATTTTTTTTAGTGTTTTTAGGTTTTTTTATCATTTTAGTTTTTTAAGGTTTTATGGTTTTTTATAATTCTTTATAGTTTTTTGGGTTTAAGGAGTTTTTTGGGTTTTAGGTTTTATTAATGATTTTTTGGTTTTTTATGGGTTCTTAGGATTTTTAGGGGTTATCAAGTTTTTATATTTTTGAGGATTTTAGGAGTTCTTATTAGTTTTAGTTTCCTTTTTTTAATTTTTGGAGTATTTCTGTTATTTTTGTTTTTTAGGGTTTTCTAGGGATTTTATGCCTTTTAGGATCGTTTTGGGGTTTTATGAGTTTCATAGACTTTTAGGGGTTTTAGTTTATTCTAGGGGTTTTAAGAGTTTAGGTTGTTTTTAGCATCTTTTAGGGTTCCTAGGGGTTTTAGGGTCTTTTATGGGGTTTATTGTTTTTGGGATCCTTTAGCTTTATTCTGGGGGTCTTAGGGACCTTTGGCTTCTTTTATGGGATTTAGGGTTTTGTGAGTCCTTTGGATTTTTAGGAGGTTTAAAGTTTTACAGGTTTTATGGACTTCTAGGGTTTTTAGGGTTTTATAAAGATTTATAGTATTTTAGCATCCATTACAGTTTTTTGGTTCCTTTACTATTTTCAGGGTGTTTAGGGATTTTTTGGTTTTTAGTGTTCTTTAAGGATTTTTATGGGTTTTATAGTCTTTTATAATATTATGGGTTTTGGGTCCTTTTGGGTCTTTTTTGGGGTGTTTAGGGTTTTTAGGGTATTTTTTGGGTTTTTTTTGGGGGGGGCTTATCTTTTTTTAAATAGTTTCTTAGTGTCATTTAGAGATTTTAAGGGTTATTAGGGATTTTTATGTTTTTTTAGGTTCTTTTTTAGGGTTTCGGGGCTTGAAGTATTTTTAGTATTTTAAATATTTTTCTGGTTTTTGGTTTTTTGGGCTCTTTTTTTTTGTTTTTTTGTTTTTTCAAATTTTTGGGGAGTTATGGGATTTTATGGTTTTTAATTTTAATAAGGGTTTTTTTGGTTTTGGGTGTTTTTTCAATTTTCTAGGATTTTTAGGTTTGTTGTGTTTTTTAGGGTTTTGAGGTTTTTTTGAGTTTTTAGGGTTTTCTAGGTTTATAGGATTTTTAAAATGTTGTTTGTATTTTTTTATAGGTTTTATGGTTTTTAGGATTTTTTAATATTTTATAGTTTTTAGGGGTTTAGGTGTTTTTTTAAATTTTTTTTAAGGTTTTTTAGTGTTTTTTGGTTTTTTTATCATTTTAGTGTTTTGTGTTTTTTGGTTTTTTGGAATTCATTATTGTTTTTTGGGTTTGGGGGGGTTTTTTGTGTTTTACAGTTTATTAATGATTATTTTGGTTTTTTTGGTTCTTAGGATTTTTTAGGGGTTTACACGTTTTTAGATTTTTTAGGTTTTTAGGAGTTTTTATGAATTTTAGGTTCATTTTTTTGATTTTGGGGGGTTTTAGTGAATTTTAGGGTTTTCTAGGGTTTTCTAGGGATTTTAATCCTTTTAAAATAGTTTTGGGTTTTTTTAGGGATTAGGGACTATTTAAGGTTTTAGTGTATTTTTGGGGTTTAGGGGTGTAGGTTGTTTTTACGTTCGTATAGAGTTCCTAGGGGTGTTTAGGATTTTTTAGAGGATTTATATTTTTTAGGGTCCTTTATGCTTATTCTAGGGGTTTTAGGGTCCTTTGGGGCCACTTAGAGGTTTTAGGGTTCTGTGTGTCTTTTGGAATTTTAGAGGGATTTAGAGTTTTAGGGGTTTTATGGTCTTTTAGGAGTCTTAGGGTTTTATATAGATTTATACTATTGTATCATCCTTTAAGGTTTTTATGGTCCTTTAGGGTTTTTTTGAGTCTTTTGGGGTTTTTACAGTTTTTAGTGTCATTTACGGGTTTTAAGGTTTTTATAGTATTTTAAAACCTTAGTTTTTTAGGCCTTTCTGAGTATTTTTTGGGATTTTTTGGTTTTTATGGTGTTTTTGGGATTTTCGGGGGGGCTTATTTGTTTTTATGAATTTATTAGTTTCATTTAGGTATTTAAAGGGTTATTAGTGATTTTTAAGTATTTTGGATTTTAGGTTCTTTTATGGATTTTAAGGGTATTTAATTTCTTTTATGGGGTTTTTTAATTTTTGAGGGGTTTCGGTTGTTTAGGGGGGGGGGGGGTTAGGATTTTAGGGGTTTCAAGTATTTTTAAGGGTTTTAGGGATTTTATGGGATTTTATGATTTTTAGGGTCCTTTTGTCCATTTTATCTTTTTTTATAGTTTTGTTGTTTTTAGGGGTTTTATAGTTTTATGGTCATTTATGGATATTAGGGTTTTAGAGTTTTTGAGTGGTTTAGGGTTTTAAGAGTATGTAGTATTTTTAGTGTTTGGGGGGGTTAATGTTTTTAGGTTTTTTTATTGTTAATAAGGATTTTAGTGTTTTAGGGGGGTTTTTTTAGAATGTTTTGGGGGATTTATGGTTTTTAGGGTATTTATTGGTTTTTGGGGGTTTGTGGGTTTTTTTGTTTTATGGTCTTCAAGTATTTTAGGAATTTGTCTATTTTTGGGGTTTAATGGTATTAGGGTTATAGGGTTTTTAGGTTTTTTGTTTTTTGGGGATTATATGGGGTTTCATGGATTTTTACGTTTTTGGGGTTTTTAGAGTTTTCTGTGTTTTAAGGGTTTTTAGTGTTTTTAAGGTTTCTATGTATTTTAATTTATTATTAGGTTTTATAGGGTTTAAGGTATTCTTAGGGTTTTATTATTTTCATGGTTTTATTTGGGTTTTAGGTTTTAAGGGATTTTAGGATCTTTGTGTTTTCTTGGGGTTTTAGGGGTTATTGGAATTTAACTTTTTTTATATGGTTTTTTATTTTATTTTTATTTTTATGGGTTTTATAGTTTTTAATAGTATTTAGGCTTGTTTTATAGTTTTATTAGTTTTAAAGGTTTTTTGGTTTTTAGCATTTTTTTGGGGTTTTATGTTGTTTTAGTGTTTTTAAGAATTTTTTTAGTTTTTATAGTTTTAGGGGTCTTTATGTTTTAGGGATTTTTATAGTTTTGTGGGTTTTTAGGTTTTTTATGGTGTTTTGGTGTTTGGTGTGTATTTTTAGGGTTTCTAAGAGTTTGAAAACATTTTGTAATTTTTATTGTTTTTATGGAGTTTTGTGGCTTTTAGAGTTTGAGGGGTCTTCTAGAGGTGTTTAAGGGTTTTTATGGGTTTTAGGGTATTTATAGTTTTTAGTATTATTATTGATTTTTTATATTTTTAGGGTTTTTATGTTTTTCTATGAGTTTTGGGGGGTTCTTTCATGTTTTTTGTGTTTTGGCGGGTTTCATAGGGGTTTTTAGGTTTTTAGGTGTTTAATTGTTTAGGATTTTTTTGTTCTTTTGGGGTTTTTAGGTGTTGTATTTAGTTGGTTTCGTGGTTTTAGGGTTTTATTGTGTTAATTTTTTTATGGGTCTTTTAGTATTTCTATAAATTTATAAGTTCTTTTAGGAGGGTATGGATATTTGGGTATTTTGGGGAATTAAATTTTTTAGTGGTTTTATGTTTTTTGGGCCATTCTGATGTTTTGGGTGTTCTAGTGATTTTTATGTTTTTTATGGTTTTTTGGAATTTTTATAGATTCTAGGGATTTTATCTTTATTGGGGTTTTAAGTGTTTTTGGGGGGTTTTGGGTTTTTTGGGTTTTAATTGTAATTTGGTGTATGTTAGGGTTTTATGGTTCTTATTGGTTTTCACTTTTTTATGGTTTTCTGTTATTTTAGGGGATATAGGTTTATAGGATGTTTTAGGGGTTTTTTTATTTTTCTATATTGTAGGTTCTTTTGGTGTTTCATGGTTTTATATGGGTTATTTTTGTGGGTTTTTATGGTCACTTAGGGTTTGTAGGGTCTTCTGGGATTCATTAGGGAGTATAACCTATTTTTAGGGTTTTTGGGGATCTATTAAGGGTTTTTGGGTTTTTAGGGCATTTTAGGGTTTTTATATTCATATATAGTTTTTAATGTTTTTTAGGTTATTTAAGTATTTTTGTGTCATTTATGTTCTATTTATTATTTTTTTGTTTGTTTGAGGGCTTTTTAGGGGCTGTTTTTTGAGGTTTTTGGGGGTTTTAGGGTGTTTTAGGTTTTTAGGGATTTTCATATTTTTGTATTTTTTGGGATTTTTAAGGTATCTTTAGATGTTTTAATGCTTTTAGAGTTCTATAGGTATTTTAAGTGGATAATATGGTATTTTTGGGTTTTAACGTTATTTAGTGTCTTTTAGGGTTTTAAGGGTTTTTAGTTTTTTAGTGTTTTTTAGGTTATTTTTGATTTTTATGGTCCCTTAGGGGTTTTGAATGATTTTCTGATCATTTAGAGGATTTTAGATTCTTTTATGTGTTTTTGGGTTTTGAGGGTCTTTTAGGTTTTTTTAATGGTTTATACGTTTTTAGGGGTTTCTATGGTTTTTAGAGTTTTAAGAGATTTTTTTGAGGGGGAGAGGTTACGATTTTTATTATTTTAGGAGAGTTTGTGGGTTTAAAGGATATTTATGGATTTTTCAGTTTTTAGGGTTTTTATAGGGTTTTTAGTTTTTTGGTGCTTTTAGGGTTTGTAGGGGTTTTTTTGTTTTTTTTCAAATTTTTAGGATTTTATGGGTTTTATGGATTTTTATAGATTTTTAGAAGTCTTACACTATTTTAAAGATTCCACAGTTTGTAGGGTCTTTTAGGTTTTTTTTTGAGTTTTCAGGTTTTGTTACGAAATTTAGATTTCTTAAGGAATTTTAATGTTTTTTATTGTATATTGGATCTTTTAATGTTTTGGGGTTTTAAGAGTTTTTAGGGTTTTCAAGTTTCTTTTAGGATTGTTTTAGGGGATTTTAGGATCATTTAGGGGTTCCAGGTTTTTTTACTATATTTAGGGGTTTAGGGTTTTTTAGTGTTTTTAGTATTTTTACTATCCATTAGGGGTTTTAGCATGTTTTAGGGTCTTTTAGGGGTTTTAAGTTTTTCTTTTCATTTTTTATGTTTTTTAATGTAACATAGGTTTTTTGGGTTCATAGGGTTTTTAGTGTTTTTATAGGTTTTATAGTTCTTTATAGTTTTTATAGTTTTTCTGGTTTTTACTATTTTTGTGGATTTTTATGGGATTTTTCATTTTTAGGGTCCTTTAGTGTCTCTTAGGGGTTTATGGGTTTTTAGGTTCTTATAAATGTTTTATTTTTTTACATTATTTTAGGGGTTTAGAGGTTTTGGGGGGGGGGGGGGTTAGGGTTTTTAGGTTATTCTAGGATCTTTAGGATTGTTATGGGTTTTCTTGGTCTTTGAGAATTATTAATGGGGTTCTAGTTTTTTAAGGTATTTAGGTTCTTTTGGAAACTTTAAGGGGTTTTAGTGTCCTTTTAGGGGATTTAGGAAAAGAAGGCTCGGGTCCAGGCTATTCCTGGCACCCCCCAAAATTTATTAAACAGAAAGACAGAAACACTGCAGACAAGGGAGGGGAGGGGTCGAATGACCCACACCCAAAAACCCTTACAACCCACTCCAAAGAAAGAAAAACAAAGAAAGAAAAAGACACAAAAACAGACAAAACCGCAACATCATCACGTCACATCCAGCCAGTACCAGCATCCAACAGCACTACATCCAGCGTTAACCAGCATCCAGCAGCTCACAGCTAACCGAAAACCAGCATTCAGACAACAGCAGCAAACAACATCCAGCAGCAGCAACCAGCCAACCAGCATCCACAACAAACCAGCAACCAGCATCCTCATTTTCAGACAGCCAACACCACTTTCGACCACCAAACATCTCCTAGCATCCCACTTCCACTCCAGCAGCACATCAACAAGCTCATCCACAGCAGCAGCAAATACCAACCAGCCACACGTCATCCAGCATTTACCATACACCATTCACTCAAAACCAAAAAAATACCCACATCCAGCACCCAGTACCTTCTCACCAAGAAGGTACCTTTCCAACAACATAGAACAAACAACATCAACAGAACATGAATCATCGCCATCCAACAGAGCCGGCAGCTAGCATCCACAACAAAGCCAAAAAACCAGCCAAAAAGAAGCACCAATCCTTCTCCCCAACAACAGCTTTGGGGGAGGCCACGAATGAAAAATCCAGCCAAAGTCTAGTCGAAGCAGAAACACAGAACCAGTCCAGCCACCAAACAAGAACACGCAAGCCAGCAAAATCCGTCGGACACAGGACATAGCGACTGTACCTTCGCCAGCAGCAAGATCAATGAGCAAAAATCCTGCACCTCTTCGGATCCGGACAGACAGCGTCGAACCAAGTGCAACGCCAATGCTCGCGCGAAGTAGATGCAAATCCCGACGAACCCGTTTGTCACCAGGACGTGGCCATACCTCCCCCCGACACCTGAAATTCTCGTCGCACCAAAAAACCAGCAAGCTGAACCCTCCTATTCGGCAAAGCAACCATCTCATAGGCGTTGACATCACCATCGACAGCTTCAGAATCGTCCAACACATAGGAAAATCATCTCTGCTACCACCAGAGAGAGCAGAATCTAGATCTAGAAACGCCGATCCAGATCGAAACAAAAAACTGCCACAACCTGAAACAGCCCTCAAGATCTCCGCGCCTTCATCCATCCGTCGCGAAAACCTCCATCGCACCAGGAGATAATGCTTCCCGAACATCAATCCATCTGCATCGCAAAGCCTGAGGAGATCAACGAAGCCGCTGAAGGGGGTTCCAGGATGGAACCCTAGAGATCGCCGCATCGGGAGAGACCCGGGAGAGAGCGGCGGCATCCTTCTCCTTTAGGGTTTTACTTTGAGGGTTTTCTTTTAGGGTATTTATGGTTTTCTAGGATTATTTTGTGTTTTTTGGGTCCTTTAGGGTTTGTAGGGTCATTTAGGGGTTGGGGGTCTTTTGGGTTTTTAGGGGTTTTGTGAACCTTTAATGGTTTTAGGGATTTTATAGTTTTTAGTAGTTTTGGATATTTTATGATCTTTTAGATTTTTCTTTGGGGTTTTATGGTATTTTATGGTTTTAGGGGTTTTATGGTCTTTTAGGTTTTTTGTGGGGTTATGGATTCATTTATTTGTTTTTAAGGGTTTAATCATCTTTAATGATTTTTTGGGGTTTTATGGTTTTTAGTGATTTTTTAGAGGTTTTTAGGATTTTTATGGTTTTAGGGTTTTAGTTTTTTTAGTTTTTTTTTGGGTTTTTATGGTTTTTTTCGCTGTTTGGTTTTTTAGTTATTTTTTATGGTTTTTATGGTTTTTAGTGTTTTTTTGGGGTTTCATAATTTTTTACAGTTTTAAGTATTTTTAAGGGATTTTAGTTTTTTTAGTATTTTTAAGGGGTTTTTGTGGTGTTTTGGTTTTTAAGGGATTCAAGGGTATATGGTTTTAAATGATTTTAGGGGTTTATGGTTTCTAAGGGTTTTGAGTGTTTTTTTTGTTTTTTAGTGAATTTTGTGATTTTTAGGGTTTTTATGATTTTTATGGGTTTTTATGTTTTTATGTGTTTTAGGGTTTTTATGGGTTTCTAGGGTTTATATGGTTATATAGGGGTTTTTAGGTTTTTTCTGTTTTTTATGTTTTTAAATGGTTTTTATAGTTTTTTTATTTTTTGGGTTATATGGCTTTTTAAGGGGTTTTGGGGGATTGGGGGGGGGGTTAGGTATATTTACAGGTTTTAGTGGGTTTTGGGTTTTTTTGGGATTTTAAGGGCTTTCATTGATTTTTATTTTATTTTGTGTTTTCCCATGGGGTCTTATTATTTATTGGGTTTTTGGTTTGGGGGGGGGGGGGGTTAGGGTTTTTAGCGGTTTTTTGGTTTGTGGGGGTATTGTTTTTAAGGTTTTTTTGGATTTTTTTGATTCCTTTAGGGTTCTTAGTATTGGGTTAGGATTTTTATACTTTTTATGGGTTTTAGAATTTTTAGAGTTTTTGAGGTTTTGGCGGTTTTAGGGATTTAGGGTGTTTATGGGTATTTAATGTTTATAGGATTTTTTATTTTTTAGGGTGTCTTAGGGTTTTTATTTCCATTTAGGTGTTTTATATTGGTTTTTAGGTTCTTTTAGGGGTTTAGGGTTTCTAGGGTTTTAGGTTCTTTTAGGGTTTTTTTGCTTTTATTGTCTTTTTGGGATTTTTTTGGTTTTTGGGGTTTTTAGGTTTTTAAGGGTTTTAATAATTTTTAGGGTTGTTGTGGGGTTCAAGGTTATTAGGGTTTTATGGGATTTTCATTGTTTTTTGGGGTTTTTAGTATTTTTAGCAGTTTTCAGGGTTTTCAGGGATTTTAAGTGGGGGGGGGGTTGAGGGTTTTGTATTTTCATGGTTTTAAGGGGTTTTAAAGATTTTAAGATATTTTGAATGTCTTTAGATTTTTAGGGGTTTTAGTTTTTTTGTTTTTTTATGGATTTTAGTGTTTTCATGTTTTTATGTTTTTTAGTATTTTTAGTATTTTTACTATTTTTTTGGTATTAATGGTTTTTAGGGAATTTTTACGGTTTGTAGGGGTTCAGGATTTTTAGGGGTTTTTTTGGATTTTTTGGATTTTTTGGTATTAAAGGGTTTTTAATGTTTTTTTATATGCTTTAGGATTTTTAGGATTTTTAGGTGGTTTTAGGAATATTTATAGTTTTTTTAGGGTATTTAATGATTTTTATGGTATTTAGGTCTTTAGATATTTTTATTATTTTTTAGGGTATTTAGGATTTTTAGCATTATTGGGCTTTTTTGGGGCTATCAGGTTTTTAGGGTTTTAATGGTTTCTATGTTTTTAAGGTATTTTGGGGGTTATTAGGGTTTTTATGGGGTTTTTAGGTTATTTTATGTGTTTTACGGTCTATCAATGTATTTAGGATATTTTAGGCTTTTTAGTGTCTTTTAGGGTGTTTTATGGGGTTTTATAGGGTTTTTAAGAGTTTTTTGGTTTTTTGGTTTTTAGGGATTTAGGGAAGAAGAGGTGTGAGGCCAAGCTATTCCCGACCCCCTCAAAATTTATTATGAAAAAAAGAAGTAGCAGAAAAGGGAGGAGATGGGTCAATCAACCCACACCCAAAAACCCTTTACAACCCAAGACACAAAAGACACAAAAAAATCAAAAAAGAAAAAAACACCGTAGCAGCTTCAACACTTATCATCCAACAACACCTTATCTATCAACAACAACTTCCACATTCATCAGCTCAAAATCATCATCACCACAAAAACCATTCCACAACACCACCGTACTCACCGTACCAAGATTTGCAGCCATCGGCCAAGACAATTCACAAGCCATCACCTCTTAGCACTGCTGCCCTGCCAAGACACGCCCTTGACGCTGAGATGAACCACCAACACCATCCCAAAACCTCCACATGCACCATCATACCAAACCAAGATATGGTTCAGTGTGATGGGGAGGGAAGCAAGAGCATAGGAGGATGCACGAGCCAAGGGGAATGACAACAGTGGGCAGCCACAATCCATGATCCAAGTCCAACAATCACCAAAGAACAACACACACAAGAAATAACCATTAATCCTCATCAAATCCAACACAAGAACAAAAAAACATTTAGCACTACTAAGAAACATCACTAAAGTACAGTTGCTCATCATCCATCAAGTCAAGGTCCAACCAAAAACCAGCAGCAACTCATTGGGAAAACAACAACCAGCTACAATCAGAAAACAATAACTAAAAATTCATAAACTATCTCCTCATTGGGTTTAGGGTTTTGTTAGTGTTTTCATGTTTTTTAGGGTTTTATGATTTTTTAATTTTTTATGGTCTTTTAGGGTTTTATAGTGTTTTTATAGTGTTTTAGGGGTTGTATTGACCTTTATGGGTTTTAAGGGTTTTTAGGGCCATTTATGGTTCAATGGTTTTTAAGGTAATTTAGGTGGTTTTAGAGTCTTTTAGGTTTTTTATGGTTTTAGGGTGTTTTATAGTTTTTATGGTCTTTTATAGTTTCTTAGGTGTTTAGAGACATTAAGGGGTTTTATGGTATTTTTTTGGTCTCTTATGGTATTTTTGAGTTTTTTGTTTGTCTTTTAGGGGTATTAAGGTCATTTTTTTATTTTAGTCTTTTATGATTTTAGGGGTTTTAAGATATTTTAGGGCTTTTATGATTTTTTAGGGTTTTAGGGTTTTTTGGGTCATTGAGTGGTTTTACGCTATTTTTAGGGAATTTCACAATTTTTAGGGGTTTAGGGTATTTTGGGTCTTTTCATGTTTGTAGGGGTTTTAGAGATTTTAGGTTTTTGGGGAGTTCTTAGTGGTTTTAGAATTTTTATGTGTTTTTAGGGTTTTTTGTGTTTTTATAGATTTTAGTGGCTTGATTTTTGTGGGGGGGGGGGTTAGTTTTTTGAGGGGTTTAATGATTTTAAGGGTTTTATGGTTCTTAGAGTTTTTAGGGTATTAGTGTAATTAGGTATTTCAGGTTTTTCTACAATTATTTTTGTTTTTAGGGTTTTTATTGGGTTTTAGTGTTTTAAAGTGTTACTGTTTTAAGGTATTTTAGGGGTCCTAATGGTTTTTATGGGTTTTACACCTTTTTAGGTTTTTAGTTTTTTATGGATTTATTTGGGATTTTAGGGTTTTTTAGTATTTACAGTTTTTATGGTATTTGGATTTTTGGGGGGTTTAAGAAATGTTTAGGGTTTTTAGAATTTTTTGGGTTTAAAAGGGTTTTAGATATATTTTAGGTTTTAGGGGTTTTTGGAGTTTTCATTGGTTCAAGTTATTCCATTGCATTTTGGGGTTTTTATGTTCAAATTGTTTTAAGTGGTTTTTAGTGTTTCTTGATTTTTTAGGATTTTTAGGGTATTTTGGATTTCTTTGTGGTTTTTAGGGTTGTTAGGTTTTTACATGGTTTTTTTATTTTTAAGTAGTTACGGGAGTTTGATATTTTTAGGGGTATTTAGGGTTTTAGTGTTTTTTGGGTTTAAGATGCTTTAGGGTTTTAAATAGCTATTTTAGGTATTTTAGTTTTTTTATGGGTTTTACAGTCTTTTATGATTTTTTTTTTGTTTTTTAGATCCTTTACATGTTTTAAGGGACTTATGGTTTTTAGATGTTTTTGGGATTTTTGGGTTTTTAGGGTTTTTATGGTTTTTTAGTGTTTAATTTTTTATGGATTTCTATGTGTACTTAGGGGGTTTCAGTTGTTTGAGGGGTTTTGGGGTTTTTTGGGGGTTTTAGGGGTGTTGAGGGTTTTAGAGTTTTCTTGGGTTTTTAGGGGTTTATTAGGGTTTTTAGTTTTTTAGGGGGTTTTAGTGTTATTTTGGGTTTTTTAGGGTTTTTAGGGGTTTGTCATTTTTTGTCATTCTCATGGGTTTTTATGGTTTAATGTTTTTTGGGATTTCTAGGGCTTTTTGTGGTTTTAAAAGTTTTTCGTAGTTTTTGTGGATATTATGGTTTTAGGGGTTTTATAGAGTTATTGGGATTTTTATGGGTTTTTATTATTATTAGGGTTTTGGGAGTTTAGGGTTTTAGTGGGTTTTTTGTTTTTAGGTTTTGGTTTTTTGGGTTTTTAGGTTTTTTATGGATTTTTTGTCCTTTTGTAGTTTTATTGTTTTTAGGATTTTTAGGGGTTCTAGGTTTTTAGTGTTTCCATGGGTTTTATTTGTTTTTAGGGATTTTTATGATATTTTTAATTCTTAAGGATTTTGGGGATTTTAAATTTTTGAAGGTTTTTATTATTTTAGGGTTTTAGGGTTTTTATGTTATTTTATGTTTTTTTTGGTATTTTTGAGTTGTTTTATTTTTTAGGGTTTTTAGGGGTTTAGGTTTGTTATGTTGTTTAAGGGTTTTAATGTGGTTTTAGTGGATTTTAGTGTTTTTAGTGTGTTTAAAGGTTTTTATGGGATTTTTAGGGATTTGAAGGGTTTTAGGGTATTTATGGTTTTGAGTGTATTTAGGATCATTTAGGTTTTTTAGTATTTTTTGGGACTCTTTAGAGATTTTTATGGGTTTTTAGTAGTTTTTATGATATTTAGGATTTTTACTATTTTTAGTGATTTTTGAATTTTAGGGATTTTAATGGTTTTTTTGTGTTTATTTATTTTTATCGGTCTTTGGGGGATTTAGATTTTTTAGAATTTATTTCACTTTTAATGGTTTTTTACAATTTTAGGGGTTTAGAGGGTTTTTATGGGTTTTTAGGTTTTTTAGGGTTTTGTACTATTTTCGACCATTTTAGGGTTGTTTAATTTTTTAGAGATGTTAGGTTTTTTAGGTTATTAGTGTTTCCTTGGGTTTTAGTTTTTTATGGTTTCAAATGTTTTTAGGCGGTTTATGGGTTTTTTATGTTTTTATGGGTCTTTTTGTGTTTTAGGGTTTTAGATGTTTTTCTGGTTTTGGGGGTTTTATGAGTTTTTTGGTATTAGGAGATTTTATGGTTTTTAGGGGATTTTAGGGGTTTTAAAGGATTTTTCATTTCGAGGGGTCCAAATGTTTTTAAGGTTTGATAGTGTTTTGGGGGTTTTAGGGTTTTAGTGTTTTCTTAGCATTTTTGAGGTTTTTAGGGTTTTTAGTTTTTTTTTGGATTTTTATTGTACATCAGGGTTATTATGGGTTTTTAGGGTTCTTATGGGTTTTTGGAGTTTTTATAGTTTTTAGGGTTTAACGGTGTTTAGGTTTTTTCGGTTTTTAGGACCATTTATGGGTTTTTAGGGTTTTTAAGGTTTTTAGGGGTTTTTATGGGTTTTAGTGTTTTTAGGGTATTTTTTGGGTTTTTATGGTTTTTATTGGGTCTAAAGATAATTTAAATTGTTAATAGGTTTTAGGGTCTTTAAGAGGGGGTTTAGATTTTTAGGGTTTTAGGGAGCTTTAGGGTTGTTTAGACTTTAATATTTTGTTAGGGACATTATGGGGTTTTAATTTTTTAGAGTCTTTTAGGGGTTTTAGTGGTTTTTAGGGGTTTACATGTTTTTTTTACAATTTTTTGTTTTTATGTCTTTAGGGACTTTAGGGTTTTTATGATCCTTTATGGGGTTTCAATTTTTTCACTATTAGGGGTTTGTTATGGTTTTTATGGGGTTTACGGTTATTTTGGGTATTGGGGTTTTTTAGTGGATTAAGTGGTTTTAATATTTTCAATATTTTTTATTTTTAATGGTTTTTAATGGATTTTCGGGTTTTTTGGATTTTTAGGGTTTATTTGTTTTTTGGGTATTCTATATGTTTTAGTGTTTTTATGGTTCTTAAGGCCTTTTAATGATTTATAGGGTTTTGGGGTTTTAGGTTTTTTAGGTGTTTTACGGTGTTCATGGATTTTTAATGAATTTTAAGGGTTCTGGGGTTTTTAGGGTACTTTAGGCTGTTTAGGGGTTTCTATGGTCATTTAGGTTTTTTGGATGTTTTAGGGTTTTAAGGGTTTTTTATTATTTTTTTCATCATTGAGGGTTTTAGGAATTTTAGGATAATTATTGACTTTATGGTCTTTATGGGTTTTTATTCTCTTATAGGGTTTTAGGGTTTTTAGGGATCCTTTGGGGTTTTTAATATTTTTAGGATAAGTTAGTGTTTGTATGATTTTTTTGGGTTCTTTAGGGTTTTCAGGGTCATTATGGGATTTTTTCATGTTTTTATGGTCTTTTAAAAAAATACACTTGTAATTTCTTTTAGGTCGTCTAAGGGGTTTTAGATTCTCTTAGGGGTTTTATGTAATTTTTTGGTCTTTTAACTATTTTTTGAAAATTTTAGAGATTTTTTGGGTTTTTATGTTTTTTAAGTAATTCAAGGGGGTTTATAGGCATTTCGTGGTTTTAGGGATTTTATGGCAATTTAGGATTTTTAGGGGTTTTAGGTTATTTTAGTTATTTAAGGGGTTTTAGGGTCATTTATGGGGTTTTATGCATTTTAAAGGGTTTTAGGTTTTTATTGTTTTTATAGTCCTCTAATTTTTTTTAGGATTTAAGTGTTTTTTTGGGTTTTAGCTTTTTTAGATGGTCTTTGGGTTTTGTGGTTTTTAGAATCTTTTAGGGTTTTTAATGGTTTTACATATTCTTTGGGTTTTTTAGATTTTTAACGGGGGGTTTTGGATTTTTAGGGGTCTAAGTGGTTTTTAGCTCCTTTAGGGTTTTTAGGGTTTTAATGGTTTCATGTGGTTATTAGTTTTTTATGGTTTGGGGTGTTTTAATTAGGTTTTAATGTTTTAAAGGGGTTTTTAGTATTTTTAGGGTTTTAGGGGTTTATGGTTATGTAGTGATTTTTTAGGGTTTTTGGGTTTTTGGGATACTTTTAGGGTTTTCAGGGTTTTCATCATGTTTTTTTTGGGTTTTTATGGTTTTTAGTGTTTTTAAGGTTTTAGCGTTTTCACTATTTTTAGGATTTTTAGGGGATTTTAAGGACCTTTAGTGTATTTTAGGGTATTTATGGTATTTATGGTTATTTAGTGTTTTCTAGGGTTTTAAAAATTTTAGGGGGATTTAGTTATTTATGGTTTTTAGGGATATCTTGGTCTTTTTGGGTTTTTTGAGACTTTTAGAGTATCTAGGGTCCTTTTTTTAAGGGTCTTGAGGTACTTAAAGTGGTTGTTGTGTTTTTAGGGGTTTTTAAGATTTTTAAGTTTTTTAATGTCCATTAGGATTTTAGCGTTTTAAGAGTATTTTAGAGTTGTTAGTGTATTGAATGGTCCTTAGGTTTTTTAGGGTTTTAGAGATTTTTGTGGTTTATTAAGGATTTAATGATAATTTATAATTTTTCTAGTTTTAGGGTATTTATGTTTTTCGGGTTTCTGGATACATTAAGAGGATTTTAGGGTTTTTTTTGTTTTATGTTTTTAAGTGTCTTTTTTGTGTTTTTAGGGTTTTTAATGTTTTTAGGAATTTTATGGTTTTAAGGATTTTTCACAGTTTTTTGGTTTTTTGGGTTTTTTAGGTATTCACGGTTTATGGATGTTTTAGGTATTTTTATGGTCCTCTAATTGGTTTTATGGGTTTTAGATTTTATAGGGGATTAATGGAATTTAAGGGTTTTTAGGGTTTTCAGGTATTTAGTGATTTTAATGTTTTAAGGGTTTAAAGGGTTTTGGGGTGTTTTATGGTTTTGTTTGGGTTTTATAGTTTTATAAATTTTATTGGTTTTCAAGGGTTTTTACGAGGGTTTTTTTTTCTGTAGTTAGGTTTTTAGTGTTTTCGAGGATTTTAGGGTTTTGGGGGTTTTGTCTGGTTTTTTAGAGTTTTTAGGCAATGTGAGGGTTTTATGGTTTTTAGGGATTTTGAGGTATTTATTAGGGTTATTATATTTTTTTGTGTTCCTAGGTTTTTTAGGGTTTTATAGTGTTTTTATGGTTTTTAGGGGTTTTATGGTTTTTAGTGTTTTGGGGTTTTTTGGGATTTTAGGCTCTTAGTTTTTACTGGGTTTTAGTGTTTTTAATAATTTTTACTGTTTTTTAGGGTTTTTAGGATGTTCTTAGTTTTGATCATTTTTAGGGGCTTAAGATTTTTTTAGGAACATTTTATGTTTTTCTAGTTTTTTTTGTGGGGTTTTTGGTTGTTTTAGGGTTTTAGCATCTAAGGATTAGGGTTTTGTGTATTGAGTTTAGGGTGTTGGGTGTATGGTTTAAGGTGAAGAGTACATGGTGTATGGTATATGGTTAAGGGGTGTAGGGTTTTTGGTTTAGGGTGTTGGGTATATGGGTTTTTATAGTGTTTAATGTTTATGGTGTAGATTATATGGTCTAGAGTAAATGGATTAGAGTTTATGGAGTTTCATATTGTTTTTGGGTGTATGGTGTATTGTTTAGGGTGATGTTTATAGGGTTTACGATGTCAGGTTTAGGGTTTAGGGTGTAGGGTATAGGGTTTTAGGTTTAGGGTTTAGGGTGTAGGGTATAGGGTTTTAGGTTTAGGGTTTAGGTTTTACTGTCTAAGGTGTATGTTTTATATTTTAGGGTGTAGGGTTTAAGGTTTAGGTTGTAGGGTATATGGTATAGGTTGTACGGTTTAGGTTTCATGGTATAGAGTTTAGGGTGTAGAGTTTATGGTTCATTGTATAGGGTTTGGGGTGTATAGTCTAGGGGTTAAGGTGTGGGGTATAGGATTTTGGGATTGGGGTTACTGTTTAGGGTATAGGGTATGTGGATTATGGTGTAGGGTTTAGGGTTTAAGTGTATGGTATAGGGTATAGGTTGTTGGGTGTATGGGTTACGGTGTAGGGTATAGTGTTGAGGGGGTATGGTTAAGGATTTATGGTGTAGGGTATATGTTTTCGGGTGTAGCGTTTAGTGTGTATGTTATAGTGTTTAGGGTGTAGGGTTTATGGTTTAGGTTGTATTGTATATGATTTAGTGTATAATTTTAGGGTTAGAGTGTGTGGTATATGGTTTGGGGTGTAGGGTATATGGTGTATGTTTTTGGGTGTAGGTTTTAGGGTTTGGGGTCTAGGGTATAGTGTTTACTGTGTTGGGTGGAGGGTTAGGGTACATGATATTGTATTTATAGTTTATTTTTTAGAGTTTAGGGTGTAGTGTTTAGGGTTTATATTGAAGGGATTAGAGTTTATTGTGATGGTTATAAGGTTTAAGGTGAAAATTTTAGGCTTTGGTTGTAGGGTATAGGGTTTATGGTGTAGGGTATACTGTTTAGGCTATAGGCTATAGAGTTTATGGTTTAGGACATAATGTTTAGGGTGTAGGGTATAGGGTTTATTGTGTAGGGTTTAAAAATTATAATGTATGGTGTTGGGTTTATTGTATAGAGTGTAAGGTATAGGTTTTATTGTTTAGGGTTTCTGGTGTAGGGTATATGTTTTTAGGTGTAGGGTATTGGGTGAAGAGTCTAGGGTTTTGGGTGTAGGGTTTACGGTTCGGGGTGTTGGGTATAAAGACTAAGATGTAGGGTGTAGGGTTTAGGGTATATGGTATTGTTTTTAGTGTTTAGGTCTTAGTATTTCATGAATGTGGTTTATTACGTGATGTATAGTTTATGGTGTTGGTTATAGGGATTAGGTTGTGGGTTTTATGATTTAGGGTGTTGGGTGTTAGGTATAGGGTTAATGGTGTGGGGTGTAGGATTTACGATGCAGGGTTTAGTTTTTAGGTCACAATGTATATTTTTTAGGGTGTATAGTTTAGGGTTTAAGGTGTATGGTATTGGGTTTTAGTTTGTTTAAGGTTTTAGGGTTCTTATGGGTTTTAAGGGGTTTTGGATTTTTAGGTGTTTAAGGGTTTTTTATTGTTTTTACAGGGTTTTGGGGTTTCTATGGGTTTTTAGGGTTTTATTTATTTTAAATATTTTTAGGGGCATTTAAGAAATTTTTAGTGGGTTTATAGTTTTTAGGGTTTTTATGGACTTTTAGTAGTTTTATAGGGGTTTTATGCCGTGTTAGGGTTTTTTTGGGGGTTTTATGGTTTTTATGGTCTTTAGGTTTTACGTTTAATTTATGGTTTTAGGGGATTTAAGGCTTTCGTGTTTTTCTTATTTTTTGGTTTTTTTATGTTTTGTGGGTATTGTGGGTTTTTAGGTTTATTTTGGGTTTTTAGGGTTTTTAGGGTTTTAATGGTTTAATGTTTTTTATTACTTTTATAATTTTCAGAGGTTTTAATGGATTATTTATTTTTTAGGGTTTCATATGGTGTTTAATGGGTTTTCATGTTCTTGTATGGTTTTTATGGGGTTTTAGGGTCTTTAGGTTTTTAGGGGGTTTAAGTGTTTTCAGGGTTTTAGCGATCTAGGTTTTTAGGGTTTACTGTCTTTTATGAACTTTTATGGTTTTTAGTGTAATTAAGGTTTTTTTTATAGATTTTAGGGTTTTAACTTTATTTATGGGTATAGTGGTTCTTTTGGTTTTATAGGGGTTTCAATTTTTTGTGTTCTAGGGTTTTTTTGGGATTTTATGGTTGTTTTTTTATTTTTGTGGTTTTCATGGGGTTCTTGGGTTTTCTTTGTGTTTATGGGATTTGGGGGGGGGGGTTGGTTTTAATGTTTTTAGAGGTTTTTTAGGTTTTCTAGGGTTTTTTGGGACTTTATGGTTTTTGGGTCTTTTATATGTTTTTATAGTTTTTATGGACATTTAATGTTTTTTGGTGTTTCAAAGAAATTTTAATTTTGAAGGGGTTTTAGGTGTTTATAGGGTAATTTAGGGGTTTTAGGGTTTCTATGGTATTTTATGGTTTATAGGGGAATTTATGGGTTTTTGGGGTTTTTGGGGTTTATATATTTTTTTAATTTATGGTTTTTATGGTCATTTATGTGTTTTAGGGTCCATCAAAATTTTTAGAGTCCATTAAGGTTTTTAGGGGTTTTAGGTTCCTTTTTTTCTTCTCGGGTTTTAGGCTCATTTATAGGTTTTAGGGGTTATCAATATCAATAGAATTTTTAGGGCTATTGGGAGTCTTTTATAACTTTTGGGGGAGTTTATGGTCTTTTTAGTTTTAATAGTTTATTATGTACTTTCGTTATTTTTAGAGTCCTTTATATTTTATAGGCTTATTAGTGTCATTTACGTAATTTTGGAATTTTTTGGGTGTTTTGGGGGTTTCTTAGGTTTTTTTGGGTTTTTGGGGATTCAGGGTCTTTAAAGGTGTTTAAGGATCCATAGGGTATTTAATGGCTCTTATGTTCATTTATGGTTTTATGATTGTTTTGGAATTTTAGGTATTTTTAGGTGTTATGGGTATTTTTGATTTTTGGAGGTTTGAGGGTTTTTAGTGTTTTGAATAGGTTTTAGGATTTTTATATTATTTTAGGGTTTTATGGTTTTTAGGTGTTTTTAGGGTCCTTTAAGGTTTTAGGGTGTTTTGTGTGTTTTAGGAACTTTAAGAGGTTCTTAGGTTTATTATTAGATTTTAATGTATTTAGGGTATTTTAATGGTTTTTAGGTTTTTATATGTTTTTAGTGGTTTTAGGGGTTTTAGATGTTTTTAGGGTTATTAGTGACATCAAAAGGTTTGTTAGGTGTTTTTTTAGTTTTCCAGGGTTTATAAGTGTATTTTGGTTTTCTTGGGTTTTAAGGGGTTTTAGGTTTTTATGAGTTTTAAGGGGGTTTAAGGTTTCTTTTTTGTTGTTTTGGGTTTTTCATATTTTTATGGATTTTTTGTTTTTAGGGTCTTTTAGGGGTTTTTAATAAATTTATGGTTTTTATATTTTTTCAGGTTTTTAGAGATATTTAGAGTTTTTATGGGGTTGTTAGGTTTTTGGGGGTTTTAGGGGTTTTGGGGTTGTTAGGGACTTTTAGGGGTTTCTTGGGCCTTTTACGGTCTTTTTGGGGGATTTATGGTTTTTATGTGGATTTAGAGTTTTTAGTTTTCTTTTTAGGTTTTAGGTTGGGGGGGTTAGGGTTTTTTTGGTTTTTATTGTTTTATGGTTTTTATTCTTTTTTGGGTGGTTTTTTGGTTTTTTACGTTAATGGATTTTTAGGGGTTTTATTGTTTTTTAGTTTTTCTTGGGGTTTCAAAGAATTTTAGTGTTTTTATGGATTTTTAGGGTTCTTAGGGTTTTAAGGGACTATTAGAGTTTTTATTGATTTTAGGGGGGTTTTGGGTTTTGAGTATTTTTTATGTAATTAGGGTTTTTTTGGGTTTTTATGCTTTTTTGGGTTTTAGGGGGTTTTATGGTTTATAAGGGTATTTGGGTTTTTAGTGGTTATTGGGTTATTTTAGGGTGTTTTGGGTCATTTAGTGTTTTAGGGTATTTTAGGGAGATTTAGGGGATTTCGGGGTCTTTTAGCGTCTTTTTAGGTTTTAGGGTTTTTAGGGGTGTTTAGGGGTTTTAGGGTTTTAACACATTTTAAGGATTTTATGGTTTTTGTGACTTTTTATAGGGTTTATGGGTTTCCAATGGGTTATTGGGGTTTTGAGTAATTTTAAGGTGTTTTAGGCCATTTAGGGTTTTCTATTTTTTTATAAGAGTTTTAGGGGGTTTAGGGGTTTTTAAGGATTTTTTGGGATTTTAGTGTTTTTAGGTATTTTTGGGGGGGTTTATGAATTTTTTATGTTTTTAATGGTTTTTATTATATTAAGGGTTTTAGTAAATTTTGGGGGTGTATTTGTGTTTAGTGTTTTTAGGGTAAAAGTGTAGTGTTTAGGTTTTTAGAGGGTTTTTTCAATATATATGGTTTTCTTAGTTTTTTATAATTTTATGGTAGTTAGGATTTATGGGGACTTTTATGATCATTTGGTGGTTTTCGGTGCTTTTAGGGTATTTTATGTACTTTTAGTATTTTTATTGTCTTTTAGGGTTTTTATGGGTTTTATATTTTTTATGGTTTTTAGGGGTTTTCTGGGTTTTTGTAGTTATATGGTATTTAATTTTTTTTTTTTAGTCTTTTTAGAGAGTTTTAGTGTTTTTTGGGATTTAATGTTTTTTTTCATTTTTTATGTTTTGGGGGGTTTTAGGTTTTTTATGATTTTTATTGGTTTTAGGGTGTTTTGGAAATTTTTAGTGTTTTTAAATTTTTAACTATTTTGTAGTGTTTTTGGTGTTTTTAGTTTCTTTATGCTCCTATGGTTTCTTATGGTTTTTTTGTTTTTTAGGGAATTTTGTTTTTTTTAATTTTTATGGGGTTTTAGGGTTTTTATGGTTTTGTGGTTATTTTTTATTTTTACTGTTTGTAGGATATTTGGGGTTTTATGGTTTTTAGGGATTTTACAGTATTTTAGGGATTGTTAAGTTTTTTTTTGTTTTTTTGGGCCTTTAATGGTTTCTTTGGATTTTTAGGGACTTTTGGGGTTGTAGTGGTTTTGGGGGTATTTTGTTTTTTGGGGTCCTTATGGATTTTAAGTGTTTTGAGGGTCTTTTTAGGTTTTAAGTGTTTTAGGGGGTTGTAAGTTTTTAGAGTCATTTTGATATTTTTTTAGTGTATTTTATAGACTTTTAGGGGATTTAGGTGGTTTTAATGGACTTTAGGGGATTTATGGTTTATAAGATCTTTTCAGGTTTTTTGTTTTTAGGGTTTGTATGTTTTTAGAGTCTTTTTGGGGTATTCGAGTTTTTAGGGTCTTCTGAGGTTTTCTAGGGTCTTTTAGGGGGTTTTATGATTTTTAGGGTTTTGATGGATTTTACAGGGTTTTACTATTTATTTAGGTTGTTTATTGATTTTTTTTGAGTTTCTAGGTTATTTAGTGGGTCTTGGGGTTTTTATGGATTTTAGGGTCATTTACAGTTTTGAGGATTCTTTAGGGGTTTTAGGGTTTTAATAGTTTTTAGGGTTTTAGGGGTATTAAGTTTTTAAGTCATTTTTATGTTTTAATGGGTTTTAAGGTATTATATGTGTTTTAGGATTTTATGGTGTTTTATGTTTTTTTGGTGTTTTATGGGTTTTTTTGTATTTAGGGGTTTTCATATTCATTTAATGTTTTTAGGGTTTTTTAGGTTTCTAGGATTTAGGAATTTTTAGGGTTATTTAGGTGTTTTAAATGTTTTAAAAATTTTACGGGTTTTATGGACTTTTAAATTTTTTTACAATTTTTAAGTGTTTTTTTATTTTTAGGTGGGTAAGGGTTTTTAGGGTTTTCAGGGGTTTAAAAGATTTTAATGGGTTTTAGTGTCTTTTAGTGTTTATGGTAATTGGGTATTTTTAGGTCTTTAATGGATTTTATTGTGTTTATTTGTTTAGGGTCTTTTAGAATTTTTACACGGTTTTTAGGTGTTTTACAGTTTTCATGGATTTTAGGGGATTTTAGGATTTTTACGGGTTTTAGGATCTTTTAGAGTCGTCTTTTAGGGTTTTAGGTGGTTTAGGGTATTTTACGTGTTTAATAATGTTTTTAGGGTCTTTTATAATTTTCCATGGTTTTTAAATTTTATTTATGGTTTAAAGGTTTTTAAAGGTTTAGGGTTTTATGGTTTTTAGGGTTTTTAGGGGTTTTTAATTATTTTTTTGGGTTTAGGGGTTTTAGGGTTTTTAGTGTTTATATTGTTATTTTTTGGGATTTTTGGGATTTTGAGGGTTTTTAGTGTTTTAGGGTCTTTTTTTCAAGATTATTAGGTATTTCAAGGGTTTAGGGTTTTTATGGTATTTTTAATTAATATTATGGTTTTGGGATTTTAGTGTCCATTTGGGGTTTCTTTGGGTGTTTAGGGTCATGGGTTTCTTTTTGTATTATATTATATTTTAAAGGTTTTATGGTTTTTATTCTTTTTTGGGTTTTAGTGTCTTTTTTTAGTGGTTTTTAAATTTTAAGGGGTTTTAAGGGGTTTGGGGGTTTTGGCGTTTTTTGGGGATTATTTGGGTTTTTCAGATTTTTGAGGGTTTTTAGGGTTTTTAGAGTTTTGGAGGTAAGCTATTAGGGGGTTTTGGAATATTTTAGGGTTTGTAGGGTTTTTAGAGTTTTTAGGGTTTTGTGGGAATTTAGGGGTTTTAGCATCCTTTTGGGTTTTTATGGTTTTATTAGTTTATTTTATGATTTTTAAGGTCTTTTATTGTTTTTATTGTATTTTGGTATTTTTTGGGTTTTAGGTTTTTTATTGAATTTTAATGGTGTTTAGGTTCATTTAGGGTTTTTATGTTTTTAGGTTATTTTAGGGTTTGGGGTGTTTTATGGTATTTTAGGGTTTTAATGGGGCTTTAGGGTTTTTTATGATTATTACTGTTTTCAGGGGATTTTAGGGTCCTTTGGGTTTTTAGGGATTTTAGGTTCTTTTATGGTTTTTAGGGTTATTTAGGTTTTATTAGGTTCCTTTTTATTTTTTATGGTTTTTAGTGTACTTTAGGCTTTTAGAGATTTTAGGTTTTTTGCGATTTCTTGGTTTTATAGAATTTTTTAGTGCTTCTTGGGTATTTTATGTTCTTTTAAGGTTTTTTGGGGTTTCGTTTTATTTTAGCTTTTTTGGGGTTTTTGAGCGTTTTAATTTTTAGGGATTTTAGGACATTTTAAAAACTTTTTCGTGATATTTTCGATCCTTTATGGTTTTAAATGGTTTTCGGATCCTTTTGGGATTCTAGGGTGTTTAGGGTCCATTAGGGTCTGTTTGATGATTTGGGATGTTTCGGGTTTTTTTGGATCTTTTAGTGTTTTTAGGGTTGTAAGTAATTTTATGGTTTGTGTGACTATTTGTGTAATATAAGGACTTTTATATTTTTCTTGTATTTAAGTGTCTATTAGTGTTGTTGGTTGTTTTTTATGTTCTTTATGGTTTATAGGGTCTATTAAAAATTTTATAAACATAGATTTAGTTTTGGGTTTAAGTGGTTTTTATGGTCCCTTATGGGGTTTATGGACTTTTTTGTTTTCTAGGGGTTTTACTGTTACTTTAGGATTTTGGGTGTTATTTTTCATTTTAGGAGTTTTCTGGGTTTTCTGACTTTTTTAGGGTTTTTAGGTATTTTAAGGAATTTAGACGATTTATGTGTTTTAGGTTTTATAGGGATATTAGGGTTTTATAATTCTTACTTTTTTAAGGTTTCAGGGTTTATAGGGTATCACAGTTATTTGGGTTTTTTTGGGTTTCAAGATTTTTTTTTCATTTTTCGGGTTTTTAGGGGTTTTAATGGTATTTTTTTTGGGAATTTAGGTTTTCTACTGGTTTTTAGTGTTTTTTTGGGTTTTCATCATTTTGAGGGAATTTAGGGTTTTAGGGTACTTATGAATTTTATGGTTTTTTAGATTTAATAGGATGCTATAGGTTTTATTGTTTTTAGGGTTTTAACTGTTTTAGGTGTTTTAGGGATTTTAGATTTTGGAGGGGGGTTTAAGGGTTTTTTGGATTTTTTGGGGTTTTAAGGGGGTTTAGGTATTTTTATGGCTTTCAGAATTTTAGGGTTTTATGTTTTTTTTTGTTTTTGAAGGGTTTTTAATTCCTTTTAGGGTTTTTATTTTTTTATTTGGCGTATATTTGAGTTTTTTGGGTTTTTAATATTTTAAGTAATTTCTATTGTTTTTATAATTTTTATAGGGTTTAAGGGTTCTTTATGGGTTTTAGTTTTTTTGTTTTTAGTGTTTTTATAGTTATAAGGGTTTTATAGATTTTAAGGGGTTTTATGGTTTTTATAGCTTTTAGGTTGTTTTTCGTTTTTAGTGGTTTTAGGGTTTTCCAAGGGATTTCAAGGTTTTAATAGTTTTTAAGTATTTATAGGGTTTTAGATATTTTTAGATGTTTTGTGGGATTTTAGGTTATTTCCAGTTTTTTGAGTGTTATAGAGTTTTTTTTGGTTTTTGGTGGTCCTTTGGGTATTTAATAGTTTTTTTGGCTTTAGGGTTTTTTTGGGGTTTTATGGTCTTCATGAGGATTAAGGGTTTAAGGGTTGGGGGGTTAGTGTTTTTTGGTTTTGTTTGGGGTTTGGGGGGAGATTTTGTATTTTCATGGGTTTTAGTTTGTTTTAGGGTTTTATAGATTTTTCAGGGTATTTGGGTATTTGGTGGGTTTGGCGGGTTTTAGGATATTTTATGGTCTTTAAGGTTTTATTGGGATTTTCATGGGTTTTAGTGGTTTTATGGGGTATGGAATATTAGGCGTGTTTTAGGGTCATTTATTTTTTTAGGGGATTTAGGGGGTTTTATGAGGTTTTAGGGTTTATGGTCTTGCGGGGGGGGGGGGTAGACTTTTTCGTTCTTAGGGGCTTAAAGGGTTTTTGGGATTTAGTGTTTTAAGGGTATTTTAGAGTTTTCATGGTTTTTAGGGTTTTAGTGGTTTTATTGATTTTACGGGGGTTTAGGGTATTATTATTGTTTTAAGAGTTTTTAGGGTTTCCCTGGAATTTTAGGGGTTTTAGTTTTTTTTATGGTTTTTAGGGTCTTAGAATTTTGGTTTTTTCGTGTTTCTAGTGGTTATTGGTTGTTTATGGGTTTTAGGATTTGTATGGGGTGTTTGGGGTTTTTAGGGGTTTTATATTTTTATGGTTTTTTGGACGTTTAAGTGTTTTTAAGTAATTTGGGGTTTTTATTGGGTTTTAGGTTATTTTAGTCGTTTTGTTACCTTTTTTGGTGTTTTTAGTATTTTTTGGGTATTTTTTGGGGTTTTATGGGTTTTTAGGGACTTTTATGTGTTTTTAGGTATTTATTTTTGTAGAGTTTTGGGGGGGGGGGTTTGGGTTTTACTTTCTTTTAAGATATTTATGGATATAGGTTTTATAGGATTTTAGGGTTTTTTTGGGTTTAAGGTTTTTTATTATTTTTAGGCGTTTTAGGGTTTTGTGTGTTTTTACAGTTTTTTTATCATTTTTAATATATTTTACTATTTTTGGGTTTCATGGTTTTTTAGGGTTTTTTTTATATTTTAGGGTTTTGGGGTGTTTTTTAGTTTTTAGGGTTTTAGTGGATTTTATTGGGTTTTTTGGGTTTTTGGGTTTTTTGGGGTTCTAAGGGGTTATTGGGGGTTTTATGAGATTTTTGTGTTCTTATGGTTTTTTTGATTTTTTTGAGTTTTATGGATTTTTAGGGGTTTAGTGTTTTTTTAGGTTTTTAATTTTTTTAGTGTGTTTATGGGGGTTATGTTTTTAGGTTTTTAGAGTTTTGGGGATTTTATGGTTATTTCATTTTGGTTTTTTTATGCTTTTTAGGGTTTTACTGTTTTTAGAGTTCGTATATTTTTAGGGGTTTTTAGAGGTTTTATGATTTTAGGGTTTATAGGATTCATATGAGGTTTTATGATTTTTATTATTTATAGTGTTTGTTTTGTGATTTCAGGGACTTTTAGGATTTTTTGGGGTCTTTAATGTTGTTTATGTTAATTTAGGGATTTAAAGGTTTCAAGGGGTTTTAGGCTATTTGGAGACATTTAGGGTATGTGGATTTTTATTGGTATTTACAGTTTCAAGATTCTTTAAAATATTTTAGGGGTTTTTAGGTTTTAAAAAAAATATGTCTTTTAGGGGTTTAAGGTGTTTCTATTGTTGTTTACAGTATTTTATGGGTTTTAGGGTCTTTAAGATATTTTATGGGGTATTGGGGGGTTTTATGGGGATTTAGATTCTTTTAGGTTTTGTAGGGTCCTTTAGGGGTATTAGGGTTTTTAGTTTCCTTTATGGTTTTTCAGTTTTTAGGTCCCATCAAAAACTTTAGGATAAATTAGTGCTTTTTGGGTTGTTCAGTTTTTTAAGGTATCAAGTGTGTTTTAGGGTTTTTATGGTTTTCAGGTTTCTTCCTGTATTATGGAGTTTTTAATGATTCATGTTCAATTACGGTTTTTTGGATTATTAGTGTTTTATGAGGTTTATAAATTTTTATATTCTTTTAATGATTTTAGGGTTTTTACAGTTTTTAGGGGTTTTAAGTTTTTGAGGATATTTTATGGTTTAGTTAGGGTTATAGGGTTGTCTAATGATTTTTATGATTTTTAGGATATTTTATGATTTTTAGGGTTTTTAGGTTTTTTAGGTATTGAGGTATTATAGAGAATTTTAGGGTAATTTAGGGGATTTAGAGTCATTTCCAATTTTTAGGGTTTTCATCATTCTTTAGGGTTTATAAGGGATTTTAGAGTAATTTAGGATTTTTGGTGTTTCTAGTTTCCAAGAGGGGTTTTATGGTTTTTATGGTTGTTTAGGGGTTTTTGGTTTTCTTTGTGTCCTTAAGGGGTTTTAAGGTTTTTAGGGGTTTTGGGGGATTTTAGGATATTAAGTGTATTTTATTTTTTTTAAGGGTTTTAGGGTTTTTTAGAGTCTTCCAGGGTATTTTAGGACATTTTATGGTCTTTTAGGGGTTTTGGGTACTTTGGTGACTTTTGGGGGGGTTTTCTAGTTTTTAAGGTATCTTTAGGATTTTTGTCCATTTTTATAGTCTTTTAGGGATTTTAGGGACCTTTAGGTTTTTTAGATTTTTGTGATATTTTTGGTTTTTTAGGTGTTTTAGGGTCGTTTATGAGTTTTTAGGGTTTTTTACAGCTTTAAGTTTTTTAGGGTGTTTACAATTCTTTAGGGGGTTTACAGGTTTTAATGGTTTTTCTAGTTTCAAGGGTTTTTATAATTTAATGGGTTTTAGGGTTTTGAAAATTTTCATTGGGTCTAATGGGGGTTTTATATTTTTTTTATGTTTTTGGGGATTTTAATATTTTTTTAGTTTTTTAGGGGTTTTTAGTTATTTCAATGTTTTTAGGTTGGGGGTGGGGTTAGGGTTTTGTAAGGGTTTTAAGATTTTTATGAGGTTTTCAAGGTTTTTAGTATTTTCTTTGGGGTTTAACTTTTTTTTTTTGGTTTTTTGGGTGATTAGTGTTTTTAGTGGTTTTGGGTTTTTCGGGTCATTTAAGGGTTTTAGGTTCATTTAGCGATTTTAGGGTTTTGTTAGATATTTTAGGTGTTTTAATAGTTTTAGGTGTTTTAAAGGGTTTTAGGGTCTTTTGATTTTTTATGGATTTTATGGTCTTTTAGGGTTTTTGGGGGATTTTATGGTTTTAGGGATTTTAGGGTCCTTTATTATTTTTATGTTTTTAGGTTATTTTAGAATTTTTTGGGAGGGGGGGGGTTGTGTCATTTAGGGTTTTTAGGTTTTTGAGTCCTTTAGGGTTATAGGGTATTTTCTGGTCATTTTTGTTCTTTTAGGGTTTTTAGAGAATTTGATGTGATTTTATGGTTTTGAGGGTCTTTTATGTTTTTAGGGTTTGTAGGATCTTTTACGGGATTTCGGGTTTTTAGGGTCTTTTATGGGTTTTAGGGTTTTTAATGAAATTTAGTGGGGTTTGGGGTTCATAAAGGATTTTTTGGTGGTTTTAGGAGTTTTAGATCCCTTTATGGTTTTACTGGTTTTATAGTTTTTTGGGTTTAAGGGTTTTTAGTGGTTTTGGGTTTATCGATGTATTTATATTTTTAAGGGTTTTCTACGATTTTATTATATTTTATTTCAGGGTTTTAAGGGGTTTAATGTTCTATTAAGGATATTCTGTTTTTAGTAGTTTTTGAATGATTTATGGTTTTCTAAGGGATTTTATTCTTTTTGTTTTCATGGGTTTTTTGGCCTTTTGAATAATTTCTTGGGGTTTAAGGGTTTTTAGTTTTTTTGTGATTTTAGCGTTTTAATGGGTTTTAAGGTTCTTTAGGAATGATAGAGCTTTTTATTGTTATTTAGGGTTTTGAGGGTTTATTTAGAGATTTTTATTTATTTTAACTTTAGGGGTTTTAGTATTTTTGAATGTTTTGTGGGGTTTTTTTGGTGTGGGGGGGGTGGTTTGGTTTTTAAGGGTTTTAGTGTTACTCATATTTTTAACATATTTTGCACTTTTAGGGGTATTATAGTTTTTGTAAAGTTTTTTGGGGTAATATTTTTAGTGTGTTGGGTATAGGGTTTAGGTTGTAGTGTATATGGTTTAAATTGTTGGGTATAAGGTGTAGGGTAATGGGTTTAGGGTGTAGCATTTTGGGTTTGGGTATAGGGTATATGGTTTAGGGTGTATGGTATTGGGTTTGGGGTTTACGGTTTATATTGTAGGGTATAGGGTTTAGGCAGTAGGGTTTAGGATTTAGGGTATGCAGTTTAGGGTGTAGGGTCTAGGGATTAAGGTGAAGGGTATTGGTTTTAGGCTATATGTTTTATGGTTTACGATATAGGATGTATCGTATAAAGCTTAGGGTATAGGGTTTATGGTTTAGGTTTTTGGGTATAGGGTTTAAGGTGTAAGGTTTCAGGTTTAGGGTTTAGGATGTAGGGTTTAGGGTGTTTGGGTTAGGGTTAAGATTGTAGGAATTAGTTTTTACAGTGTTGGGTTTATAATATTTGGTGTAGGGTATAGATTGTATGGTTTAGGTTTCTGGGTTTTGGTTGTTGGGTGTATGGTTTATGTTGTAGGGTTTAGGGTTTACAGTTTACGGTTTATGGTATAGAGTTTAGGTCTAGGTTTTAGTGTTTAGTGTGTAGTGTTTAGGGTTTAGGGTTAAGGGGTTAGTGTTTATGGTAAAAGGGTAAGGGTGTAGGGTTAAGGGGTTAAGGTGTAGGGTATAGGGCTTATGGTGTAGGGTTTAGGATTTATAGTTTAGGGTTTAGGGATTAGGGTTTTAGCTGTAGGGTTTAGGTTTTGGGTGGGAATAGGATGTTGGGTTTTGGGGTTGGGGATTAGGGTATAGGGTATATGGTATATGGTTTTAGGTTATGGGTTTAGGGATCACTAATGGAAATTTAGGACATAGCCACCGACCTATAGCTATGGTTTTATTAGTCCATGGCTATAGGTTTTTTATAGCCATAGTTTAATTTTGATATGTGGCTGCACATTTTCATCCTCCATTTTTCGATTCCCGTTGTGCTCATCCTCACGCAACCCTCTCACCGTGGAACCCTCCTCCCCTGAGGACCTCCCTCACCACACCCTCCTCCCTTCCCTCACAACTTTCCTCTCTCACATTCACTACTGTCCTCTCTCATGTGTCCTCACAGGCATCGGTTCCCCAATCCCTCATTGCATTTCATTTATTCATGGCACAGATTCTCCAATCATGGATGGGCTTATCCATCAGGGGTTTCTCCATCCCTCTCATGGTACTCCCCTCCTCTATACCATTCTTTATGCATTCCTCCTCCATTTAGTGTATTGTCTGAATGGTTTCTCCTTCCATACCCTTCTACGGGACTTACCCCTTTATATGGTGCATTCTCCAACCAATTTACTTAATTATGTTATAAGGATACTATTTGTAGTTTTGTTCCTAGTAAAATGAGTAAACACTATGTTCCTTATAACTTTGGAACATTCCCCAGGATCCATGACTCATGGTTGAGATAAATTTAAATATTCATGCCAATACTAAATGATAAACTCTTTGGATTTTTTAATTTTGGTTTTCCAAGGAAGGGGTAATTTTTAGAATCATTATTTTTTTAGAGAATATATATTTTGAAATTGTCAATAAGATTTTCAGTTATGTGAATTTAGGCCTGGGAGTGATATAGACACTCGACTGTATGTCTGGGCATAGTTGAGTGGACCTGTAACCATTTTAATCTTTAGGTTTTACACCATGGGGCCTCCATGGAGTTTTCCTCCATGTGTTGGAGGGAAAATACCCAGGTGGAGTGGCCTTTTCCCTATTTTTGGGAAATTTGGTTTTACTTATCTCCTAATTGTAAAATATCAGTTTACCATGTCAATGGTTTTGGTAGTTTTGTCTCTTCATAGGTGAGGTGGTCAGGTGTTTTGGAGGGATTGTCCCGAGGGATTATCCCTGTTGAAAAAATAAAGAAACTTTCCATTTTTTATTGGTTTGGCATGGTGGAAAATTGCGATGGTTGAGAGGTATTGTTTTGGTGACTATTTATACTATGAATGGATAAGTATGGTGCCTTATATTAACACCAATAGAATCATCGAGACAAAATGCACTACATGGGAAATTTAGGTGATAGTGGTGCTTCTTGGGAAATACAACCATGATATAGCACTATATTTTTGTGAATTTTTTAAACAGTTATAGATGAGGGGTTTCATTAGATCTCATTTGAAAAATTAATTGAAAGGGTTGAAGTATTTTTATAGTCCTTAGTGTGTATAGGGCTTGTGGGTTTTATTTGATAGTTCCATGGAATCATAGAGGAATGGAAATGTGTTTTGTTTGTTTGGTACTTCTGATTATTCCACCTAGGAAATCGAGGCCACTACCACAACCAAATGGATATTTTAATGTATGTTTAAATGTTGAGTATGGAGGCTCACTCAAAAAAGGGTAAATATACATTTATCTACTTTGAGCTTTTAAACAACTCACCCCTCCTCTCTTGCTCACACACATGTGACAAACCAGGGGAGGCTGAGGGAGCTTAATACCCTATTAACCATCAATATTACCTTTTAATGTTGTGTTTTTATGAACCTCCATGGTGATTCAATGTGCTATTTCATATTTATATAATTATAGTTTCACATTTCTCTTCTAACTGATTTAGTGAAATTAAGAATGGTGTTGGAGTTGATTTCTGTTAAATATTGGTGGAATTCATCCAATTTCATTGGACTTTTCTTGGAATCACTAGTGAGAGTATAAAAATTATAAAAGATTGTATTTCCATTTATTTTCATTTGGGATCATAATTGTATGCTTTTATTTGTAGGTTTTTTTTATTAAATTAGATTTAAAAATTACGTGAATCAATGTTTTTTATTATGGGTTGGAATTTAGAATGTATTGGAATGTGACATGGACCTTCCATGAGTGGTTGGTCACAATAATAGTTTTAATAGGTTATATGATGATATTATAGACAATTATACCATTTATTATTAAACTGGAAAAAATATGTATATATTAGTTAATAAATTGTAATTTTTTATAAATAATTTATTCCATTTTTATGGTGTGAGTTTGGGAACTATTTGTAAAGAAACAAACCAATTGTACTTGGATAATATAGGGTGAGAGTATGCATGTTATGCTTAAAGGATTTATCTCAATATTGAATTAGGTGTTCTCCCCAATATTTACCCTTTTCTAACTACTCTTTTATTTGTGAATTTTTATGAGTTATCTCCACTAATGATGATTAATAATACCTTTTTAATAATTAATCTTATTCAAATTTAATTAATAGATTTCACAAAGTGTTAAGGGCCATTATGGACCCTTAGTAAATTGGCATGATTCCATTGCCTCTAATGTCCAATACCATAATATTTTATGTATCCCTTGAGATGTATGGACCATGGTGTGAAATTTACATGATTTAACTGAATATAATTCCCCTTAGTATAGGTTCACTAGTGACCTATGAGTTGAGTAATGTAATTGTTTTTCATAATTGGCCCTGTTTGTCCTTTAGGTTCACTTCACATACCATTAAAACCTTCAAGAATGTTTGGATGAACATGGGGTAAGTTTTTTTAACCCAATAGGATGCAATTTTCATCATACATATTTCCTAGGTAGGATTTATATATGTATATGTGTTGATCTCAAAAGAAAAGACGTAGGATATCCTAGGAATTGAGATGGGATATATGCCACGTCTCAAGAATGATGAATTTTTTTCTTGTTTTTATATATATGTGAGGTTGTGTGATGATCATGATAATTCCAAAGAATGTTTTACCCATTTTGTTTTGAGTGAGGACTCTATATGGTAGTTTTAGATTGAGTAACCCATTAAGGGTTTCAAAACCTGATGAGATCTATGGAAACCTGATGGATATTCTAATTATTATGTTAACCACTGATATGATGTGTGTATTAATGGGTTATGATGATTTTTGGTGTAACCTTAGTACTTGAATCTGTTTTTTAATCCACATTTTTATATTGTGAAAACAATAGGTTTTGTTCTTGAGAGTATAACCATGGGGACATGAGACATGTTGGGTGGTTGGTTAACCAAAATTATTTCTTTCATGAAACGATGTTCAGGTGGGATGCACTACCCATGATAAATTATATAGAATTCCCATGTGGTAACCAAATATTTAACAATTTGGTCTAATTATAATACCTAGGGCTAGTCTCACTGGATTTTTCCAGTGAACCAGATATTATTTTATGGCAAGGTCATGCTCTTAAAATTTAGTTGTTGAGCATAGTACTATATGAATATCTTGGTTAATCCCCTTTTATTCATCCTTTAGGACTTTATGAAATTTCCATGATGATGGGATACATCCTTCTCTATATTATTTCCCTTGTCTTACATTATAGAATTTTTTTAATACCTAAAACAAGATTGCCTAGGATTTTCTCCTAGGAATTAGTTGTAGTACTAATGATATTATATTTTGTAAGGTAATCCCCCAATGAAATTTTTATTTCACATACTGCTATATGTAAATTGGGTTTTTTATATGTTGGTATGGTTATATGATGTGCTTGAATACACAATGACATTAGTTGAAGTGGGTATAGTCTATCTTGAGGGTCACATAAGAACCCAAGGATCAATAATAGTTATTATTTATACATATACACCTTATTTATTCATTCATTTGATAATTTAAGTGAATATTGAAAAAATTACATTTTATATAAAGGATAGAATTAGTGATTCCCTACTAATTTTTACATATATCCTGCTCAGCAGTCTTTGGCCCTTAAGTACCATATAAAGTAATTATTAATCCTAGAATTAGGTTCAGCAGAGTCGCAATGTTTCCTGATTGAGTATTATTTCTCAAATAGAGTAGATTAAATGATGAGGTACAACTCAGGGATGTTTATATACCCTTGTACATTTCTTTTATTAATTTGTTTCATATATGTGATTAAACAATTTTTTGACCAGTTGATGTGATGGAATGACAATGAGTGTCTATAACTATTTGTTTTCTCAATCCATATGTTATATCATATTTTATTTAACCTCCATTCACATACAATGTTTATTTATGATGTATTTGTTGATTTATATAGAGAATGATTATTAAAATGATGTAGATCATGTTTAGTGTTATGATATTGAAAATATATATTGTGTTATAATTTTTGGATATTGATATAAAAACTATGTTTCAAGGTTTACCTCTATAGTATTCAATACGTATATCTTTTGTTTTTCTATATATTTTATATATAGGTATACCTTGGATTTTAAATTTTTAAATATGTTTTCTAGATATTAAACCATATAAAACATCTACATGTTACATCAAATGGTATCTAGAGGATTTTTTTAGAGAGTCATCCTCCCTCTAAAATAGAACAGACTATCTACACATATGTAAATTTTCTTTATAATATCTGACTTGAAGAACTCAAGGGTATCATAAGATTCATGTCTATATATTTGAGAAACTAATGGGAGACCATTTTTTAAGATTCCTTTAGAATATTGAATCAAAATAGAAGTGAAAATCTGAAAAGAACAAAATAAGTGTATAGGTTGAGTACTACATGAAGCAGCTGAAAGGTCTAGATACAACTTGTTTAGAATCTGGTAAACAGAACAATGGATGCAGACCAATCTTCCATTAATTGATTTTACTTTACTTTCTATTTTATTAATCCACTCTACCAGAAATTGAGCTATGTTTTGAAGAGTATTGAGAATGGTTTCAGACACTCTAGTAGTAACATTGGAAATAGAAGACTTGGATGTAATTGGATAAAATATAGTAATTAGTTTCATAGAAGGGAGAATATTGAAAGGTTCGTAAACCAAACGCTCTTTCTATGTAGTAGAAATTGGAACTGGTGCATTTTATTCAGATTATAAGGAACTATAATCCTCTTCAATGTACAATCCTTCAACTTATTCCAAGACTATAACTAGTAGGTCTATTATTCCCCCATGATTTTTCATCACAAGTCCAATAGACCTAGATATCATTCCCTAAATATTTTTTGACACTTCCAAGATATCTTTCATAATATCCTTTTTCTAATTAAGATTACTGAGGTCAAATACCCAACATCTTATTAACATATATTGACTAATAATCATTCAATATATCACTATCAGACTAACACGTTACTCTTATAGTTTCCTTTAGGCTGATAATGGATTTATAGAATCTATAATTGATTTTAAGGGGTAATTGATATGATTTACATATTTTATTTTCTTACAGGCTTTTCATTAACATTAGTTTCTTAATCCATCATGTATATAGTGCTACTTGATGATTTATTTGTGATGATATTAAAATCATTAACTGAGGAGTACTATGGGAAGAATGTAATCATAACATCCATATTCCTAATATGAAAAATATATAATGATTTTTTCTTTTAAAATATAAGATTTTATGTCACTGTTATGTTATCTTTTTCATTGGATCATCTTTTTGATATTAATATAAATGTTTTATATTACTATAACAACATCTGTAATTTATGTTACAAAATAATGAATGCGTGATTACCTTCTCACAAAAATTGTTTTTAAAAAAATATTCTATTACACTTACATATCAATCTGAATATTCTTTGTTCTTTGATGGTTATGGATTCATGTATCATTTATCATGTAAAAGTGACACATTGATCACATATATATAAGAAGTCGTTATATCTCACTTATTTTCCCATTATATACTTATAGGTGGTTTCATATGATGAGGTTGGTTCTATCCACCGCCATCGAATGCAGTGAGTTCAACATTGGATTCAGGTAAGGTGTCTTCTATTATTAATGATGATGCATGTTGATGCTTATATCATCATAACCTATCCTATTATTGCCTTTCTCACTAATCAAGATCCTACCACGTTTATTTTTAGGTTCCATTAATGATGATTAATCAGATCACTGTCATTTTTCTGTATTCTCCTAGGACCTGTTCATGTGTGTTTAAATAACCGGAGTCAAAGGAGACTCGTCGTGTAGGCATAGTTAAGCATATATATAATATGTTCTCTCATTATATGTATATCCACCCATGGAAATGTGATTACATATAAAGGGATATGTGATATTATGTATATATATGGAAGATGGATACATGTGTGGGTGATAACAAGATTTTGCATGTTAGAATATATGTAAGGATCCTCTTCTACGTGTTCAAGGCCATGAAGACATGTACATAAGTGTTATGGAGTCCTTATGTTTATGAAAAGGTTCATATGGCCGAAGGATGGATGGAGCAGCCTAGAGTTTTCACTGATAAAAGTGTCGAGCGCCATTTGTGTCTTAGCACTTTTGAGGTAGGGTCCCCCTTTTAGCCTCTTTAATTTAAGATTATTTTAAATTTCATTTAGGTGCCTACTTAATTATGCTTGTCTATCCCCCACCATCGATGATAGTGTGTTCAAAATTGGATTTTTGTATGTTTTATTCTGTTTTTGTTCTTTGGCCCAATTTTAATTAAGTATTTTTTTATTTTTGAGTTTCTTATATTTTTTGTAGTGTGCATTGGATTTCGTTGAGGTGGATTTGAGTCGTCGTTGAAAAAGGATTACATGCGTATCCATAGGTAAGAATATACATATATAAGTTCCCCCTTTATATATATTCACTCATGGCTATATGAATATATATATTCGGGATAGGTGTGGTTATATATAGATATGAAAAATTCGTACATGTGTAAGTGTAAAAGGGTATATGCACGTATAAACATATATCTAAGGACCCCCTTGTGCATATATGGCCTTGAAAATATGTAAATTGGGGATATGTGTCCTTATATATATGTGAAGTTGCATATGATTGCCAGAGAGAAAAAGGAAAATTCAAGTCATCGTCATCAAAATCAATGAATATTGAGGTTGAGGTAGGTTCCCTCTGCCAAAATTTTTAATTTGAATTCTATAATTTCCTAATTATTTTAAAAACATGTTTCCATAATTTCTTTATTATTTTAAAAAATGAGATTTGTCAAGGAATAATATTAATATAGCCCTTGAACTTATTTATAGACCTTGTTCCAAGAGGTTAACAAATGCTTCTAGTTTCAGGATACTAGAACAATATATCTAAAAACCATAAATTGATCATCCTTAGATACATTCATGATCTCATTGAACCTCCCATTAAATTCATCATAATGACCACTAGTTAATTTAAAGATATATTTGTTCCAATACTAGGATTCAATATATCTTCTCTGGTGTCATGGAACTGACCCATAATATTCCTCTTGAAATCTTTCATATAGACTAGTGTGAACAAATCACTCTATAGGGACTAAATCTTTAAGGATACATAATTCAATTTTGAGAGACTCCTTCCCAACTAACTAACTACAAGGAATTTGAGTTGGTATCCTAGAATTACCCAATGGTCATCAAAATAATTGTAGATAGGGTATTACTCTAATAGAATTTCACTGCCTCTCCCTCATTCAAATCAACTACCATATTCATTAAAACTAGTTAGATCAGCCTACCATAAGGAGGACCCTAGAACATCCAATACTCAATTAGACTATGGTTAGTATGATATATGGGTTTGGTTTTTCATCCATGATGTAGATCCTCAATTCCACCTTTCTATATTATTTTCCATGTTGGGAATAATATATATAAAACCCATTCATGAATCATAAATTTATGTGAGGTCAACAACATTTGTGATGGTGACATTACTGGAGGAGTTAAAAACAATCTACCTATGAGTGTTAATACAACCCAAGATATATTAGTATCTAAATCACACATGCAAGAAAAATTACACTTCCATGTCTGCGATATATTCTAGGTGTTGTAGGGATGGGTATCCATGCATTTTAATAAATAAAAATTCCAAAAATACTTTCATGATTCATTGATGTAGGATTATATTGTATATTTACTTTATTTATCTTGGATCCAACATCTTACAAAGAAATCAGAAAAGATTATCAAGGCTATAGGGATAAATTCATAGTTTAATTTACTCCTATATGAAGAGGTTCTAAATAGAATGAATATTCATTAATACTCTATAAATTAAAAGGTTATTTCATATAATATAAATTTAGGGGATTTCAACCTCTATAAGGGAAATTTTCATGAGGGTTTATGGACCATGGGACCAATATCTACCTAATTTTAGACAACTCATGAAAACTATATATGCTTTACCAGAATTATATTATCCCACATTATATTCCTATGTATTAAATAAGTGAAAGGCAAATCAATGTACATGCCCCACATGTATCCTTACAGTTTCAATGAATGTTCTTGGCATCATTTTTGTTGTAAGAAGAAACCAAGTATGCATTGTGTGTTATATACCTTATCCAATCGATTATCCATTCCTCTAGGTGGGCGTCACACTAGGTGTACACCCCATAATCCTCCTACACCTGAGCCACATACCATGAAACAGACTTGGAAACACTAATGTGTAGCCCTAATACATCACATATTGTCACTTATTTCACAACAAAAAAATCATTATCACATTATGTTAAACAATATCAACTATATTATAATATGAACATAAATTATGTCAATCAAACTATGAGGTTTTTGATTTCTGTTCAAAAAAGATACATAGAACAACTCTACAAGGTTCATTCACAACATCCCAACATCATCACCATCACATAAACAACTTTAGAGGTAATATATTTGATTCATGGCCATCTTTCAAGTGTACTCTAAACCTCATATTAGTTTCCACTAGTCAATAAACCATTAATTTTCTTATGTGAGGAGTATAAGAGGATTAGTTCCCACTGGAATTTAAATTGTAACCAGACCTATGCGATGAGCATAAGGAGACTAGTCCCCACTAGACCTAAAATCATGACTAAAATTCTATGACGAGAAAAAGAGGACCCAACCTTTCAATATATAAAATGTATAAGAATTATTATGTGATAAGAATAGGATGATTCACCATTCCTAATGCATCATAATCCCATCCTTCCTCATGCGATGAGCATGGAATTCTTTAGGTGATGTGCCTAAAATACCACAAGTGACTAGCCTATGATGACTTTGGTGATGAAGCTAGGATTATATAGGTGATGAGTATAGTAGTCCTTAGATTATGATCCTAATATGTCTATATGGCTAGACATAAGAAGATATAACATTGTTTCCTCTAGAAATTGGGATGACCTTGTTTGTTTAAGGTTCAAACATTTCAATCGGTTTCTAACGGGTTTATTCATAGAACTGAAAACATCCAATGATTTTATATCCATTTGGATATACTTTCAAAAGGAAAGTGCTCCTTAGTTGTGGACCGATGAGGCTTAAGAATTTTCATTGGTCAAGAGGATGGGAGTTCGGACTCATCACACCTTTTTGGGGGGAATTATTGTCTACTCCGGGACTCTCTTTAAATATTTATGTTATGTTCGTGAATCCTTATTAAATTACAAAGTATGAAAATGAGATTTCCATAGATCTGACAATCAATGATTGATATGTATGAGATTTAGAGAATCTTTTATATGTATTTGAGTTTATTCATCGATAGAGAATCATCTGTATTTGTTAGATAATCTTGGTCAATGGTATCCTTCAAAACATTATATAGAAATCTCTTGGACATTATGATAACCATGATGGTTTTAAAGCCACTCAGTGGGGCACTTAAAGTTTATTGTCATTCAGAAGGACATGGATTATTTCCGAGTTAGGATCATACCTACAGATGGGCTACCTATGTATCGTTGTTTAGAAAAAGGAACCATAACCCACGTAGTTCGGGAATTAAGATATAGTTTAACGTCATATGGGACAGATGAGAATAAATGAGTGATAGGATTGAACCTTTAGAAATTATTCTTACGTAATCTACTTTTAAGGTAGAGATCAAAGTCCACGTAGTTCAATTAATAATTGTGCGGGATTACGTATGATTAATGGCCCAAATAGATGTGTTGTGGTTACTTTTACACTCTAATCTCACGTGAGTCATGCTCCGTGTGAGAAAAAAGTGGTATCAATAAACCTGACAATTTGTGCCATGAAAGATGTGGTCATAAGGAATGATTCAGAGCTTATGTATGTATGATTTCCCAAATAGATAATGATCAATAATTTATTCAGAGAATAATCCCGGTAACAAGGTCCATAAAGGTTTATGTTCTTTATGGAGATTTGGATACTCTAACTTGGGGCTTACTCCGGAGGAAGATGCCACAATTAAGAGGGGAATTGTGATTGGGTTTTATTCCTGATCAAGGAAGCCCAAATCAAAATAAATTAAGACTATTTAAGAGAAATTATGACTGAGGCATACTCCTAAAAAGGAGTCCTAGGTAAGGGAATTATGATTGGGACTTACTCTTGACAAGGAGGCCCATATTAGATAACTTGGGGCTTACTCCTAAAAAGGAGGCCCATGTTAGAGAAATTATGACTGGGGATTATTCCTGAATAAAAGGCCCAGGATAAGGAATTTAGGACTTGTGGATTACTTCTAAGGAGGATGCCCATATTTGGGAACTTGGGGCTTACTTCTGAAAAGGAGTCCCAAGTTAGGGAATTTAGGACTTGGGGCTTACTCCTAAGGAGGATGCCCATATTTGGGAACTTGAGGCTTACTCCTGAAAAGGAGGCCCATGTTAGAGAAATTATGACTGGGGATTATTCCTGAAAAGGAGGACCAGGATAGGGAATTTAGGGCTTAGTGCTTACTCCTAAGGAGGATGCCCATATTTGGGAACTTGGGGCTTACTCCTAAAAAGGGGGCCCGGGTTAGAGAAATTATGACTGGGGTTATTTCTGAAAAGGACGCCCAGGTTAGGGAATTTAGGACTTGGGGCTTATTCCTAAGGAGGATGCCCATATTAAAGATCTTTTCATCTTATAGGATGAGGTTGAATTGAGAAAATTTCTAACCTTAGTGACATAAAGATATGTAAATCACTTGGTTTTGAGTGATGTTCCACATAATTCCTTTCAGATAAGGAAGACAACAAAGGAAACATGTCATAAATGACTTTGAAAAGGTCTTTGAAGGATAAATCATGAATATAAGAGGTTTATTTGAATAAAACAGTTGAATAGACAAGAGGGACACCCAAAAAGAGGCAGGGGCGCAAGTCTTGTTTGGGCGCGCAAGTCCTGGTCACGCAAGTATACTTGCGTGACACATGTATATTTACGTGACGGACAACCCATATGGTAATACATGGGCGAGGCTTGGCTCAATCCCTTAGTATTATCCCTAAAGGATTCCAAAAGAGTGGCGCACATGCTCTGTTTAAGGGATAAGGCGGCGCACAAGTGTCTTCATTTCCCTTAAGGGTTAGACACTTAGGTGTGCATGTGTTGGTGAATTTTAACACTTTGGCCTTATTCACCCTCTTTAGATCTTCCATTCTAGGTAAGAAATTACTTTAGATGTGATCAGAAGACTTTAAGCAGAGACTAGGGCGCCGAGAGCTTAAATCTATCTTTTGAAAATTTTCGTTCCTGAAATGGGGGGCCCATAAGGGATATTTATAAGCTACTGAAGACCTTGGGAGGAAATCAAATAGGGCGCACAAGTCACCTGTGTGCCCAATATGTGGTTCACACGTATACTTTCACGACCATGATGAAACTTGTGCTACCCATGCTTGGGGAATTCCTTGTTCATGCCTTTGTTAATTTTTTATGTTTTTTCAAAGAACGAATCTCTCTATGCTAAGGTATTCCCCTTTTTCAGTCATTTAAACTCTGTGATGGAAAAAAGTGTCAACAAAAGTCCCCCCTCATAGTTGGATCCGAACGAAGGAGGATTTGACTCTGAGGTAAAGGAGAGAACCAAGGAAGGGCGGCGCGCAAGTTTTGAGCGTGCAGGTGAGAGGCGTGCAGGCTTCGGCATGCGGGGGTGCGGCCTGGACTATAAATATGAACCTCATTCTCACGCAATGCACCCGGATTTGAACGCTTATGAGCTCTCACCACGTAGTTTGCTCTCGTCACACAAGTGGCTTGTTTTCTGCTATTCATTGCTTCTGTTCATGTCGCGCTTCTGCGGATGTATTTGGACTTGCGTGGTGATACATGCATGCCAAAACTTGCGTGACATAGTTACACTTGTGCACCAACATTGGACTTGCGCTCCTTAATTCCTTGGACATTTTTTCACTTTTATTCACAAATTTTATGAAAAAACAACTTACTTTAGAGTTAATTATTTGACTTTTGTTTAGATTAAATGGCTCCCAGAAGAATTGGAACAGCTAATGAACTGGCTAGAAAGAGAATTGATGACATGATGAGCATCATTGGCCATGATTATTAAAATATCTACGACAACACTCTCCCAAATTTGTCCAAGTAAATGAAGAAGTATCATCTTAATTTCCCACAGAGCATATACCTGCCTCTGTATGGCCATGATCATCTGCAAGAATTCAACGTTCCAGATGCAAATAACTATCTACCTGATATACAGCCGCACTGCTACCCCTCTGTTTCGGTTTTGTTGTTCATTAAGAGCAACAACAATGGTGTGAACATTCAAATTTTTTCTCCATAATATTTCCTTGAAGATATGAAAATAGAAAACCCATGGGATGATGTGTTTTCCGCTGTAGATTGGTGGAGAGTTGACTATCATGACATTAGAACAATATCTGAAAAGAGTACTCTCTCCAAATGGATCTTTACTTTCAATGCTCCATTCTCAAATCCATGTATCCATCTTCCATGTCTCTTGGAGAGAAACAGAGTCACTATTTGATTAGTGGATAATTTTCTCAAACCGTACTCAAGAACATTCCTTTACAATTGTTCCAAGAAGAGCTAGTATCACTACATCTCTTATTGTATCCATTTGGATGAATGAATTATAGGTGGCTGCTGATGAAGCTCGGGATTCCATAAATCAAATGAAGAGATATGTTGAAAGACTCTTGTAATTCCTGAAAAAGATAAGATACTCAAATCTATGGACGTCCTTCTAAATATTCTGCATCAATGAAAAATACTTTCAACTTCAATCATTTGTGTCTATATTATCTCTCTACTTTCTTTAAATTTTTCCTAATCCAATGGGCCTAGTAAGTATATTTTTGTTTTTTCTAGGGTGATAAAAAAAACCCCACAAACTTTGCATCTTTTAATTGGTTAATATTACCTAAATCATACAAAATGTATGTTTAGTGAGCTGGGACTTGACATTTGTTCAGAGTTCCCTTGTCTTTTGTGGGAATTTTAAAGTCATTCACATCGGACATAAAAATGCTAATTTTTAAGGTCAAAATAACTTTGACTGAATGGATTAAAATTTACTTAATTCCTTGATAATTTATCTGAAAACATATTACCATATTCATGTATGAGATAAAAAATTTAAACTATGACTTAAGAAATTTTGATTTTGAGGAATGATATTAAAAAAGGGATAAAAGGCATTAGAAGAAGTATTTCCCAAGAATGAAGTTACCACTATTTAACAAACCCATTAGGTGGTTGAATTATGCAGGGCCACCTAAGGGCATTGGATGCATAGTCAAATAATAGTATCTTTTAGCTAACAAGTCCGTTATGTAGACTACTTATGTAAGGTCGCCCAAGGGCACGTGCTGCATAGTCAGGCAAAAGAACTCTCAAAAAAATTTCCTTTCATTTGCTAAAAATCCAGTGAATGTTTATGGAGATTAAAATTTTCCAAAGAACAAAGTCTATTGTATGGAGATAGGTACTTGAATATAGAGAGGATATTTCCAATGAAGATTATCAAAGAATTAGATTAATGTCACTCTTGCGAAGGTCTGGCCCAAACGTGGGGAAGGGAAATATAAACCATAGACATGAATACTTTCAGATCATGAAAAAGTGTATGGGACAAATATGTTAAGGATGGATAGTTTTGTGAATCCCTATATATTATCGTTAAGACAAATAAAGATAAAAGTGGTTTTCCTCCCATGAATGAAGTTACCACTATTTAAGAAACCCGATAGGGGGTTGAATTATGCAGGGCCACCTAAGGGCATTGGATGCATAGTCAAATAATAGTATCTTTTAGCTGACAGGCCCGTTATGTAGACTACTTATGCAAGGCTGCCTAAGGGCACTTGGTGCATAGTCAGGCAAAAGAAATCTTGGGTATCATACATTTTGTGACCAGAAGCAAAGAAAAAAAATGGAGATCGGGAAGTATTTAAGGTTAGGATTATGATACATCAAAATGGGAATAGTACAATGCATGTAGGAGATACATAGACCAATGCATACCATAATCATGTTGTGGTTGGGTCCTAAATTGAGGTGATGGACTTCACTACGTATCCCATAAGCATGGGAATAAATCCATATGTAGTTCTTGAAATATTGTTTAACGTCATGTGGAACTTGAGTGTAGGATATCTTAGTTTAGGGTCATAGAGCTCAGACTATAATGAGGAATAAAGGTTGTGTGTATTCTATAAACTTGATGTGAATGAAGACTATGGTTTTCATACCACATTCATGTTTTCATTGGGGGACTTTTCAGGAAAGGGACTGAATGTGTAATTTGGGGTTAGGCCCAAAGAATTAGGGCTGGATTCGAGAGACGCTCGAACATCCCTATGTATCCCATGAGGATGGGAATCAAGCCATATGTAGTTGTAGAAATACCCTTTTCACAGGTTTGATTCGTACATGTGAAGGGTGAAAGGGGACTTTAGTGTAATGATGGTTTGACCGAAGATTAAAGGTTCGAGCATTACCATGTATGCACATAATATTTGGAATATAACATGATTGGAGATCAATGTAAATAATGATTCCCTCTCAGGGGAGGGTGTCAAAGAATGTTTTAGTTTATTGTCATACAGAACAAAAGTGAGAATATTTTAACGTCATATATCATGGACGATGGTGAACCAATGTAAAAAATATTGGTTCTAAGGGTGGATTCACAAATCAACATCGTGTGAGATGGAGGTGAACCGATGTAAAGAGATTGGTTTTGGGATTCAACCTCAGGAGGTTTCCTATATACCCAACCTAGAAGGCAAGGATCATAGTCCATGTAGTTCAATTGAATAATGAATTGGTGATCAAGTTGTTCTTGAGGACAATGACCTAAAAAATGGTGTCGGGATTTACACATGGTTAGCAGCCCAGAGAGGGTGTTACGGTTGAAGTTTACTCTAAGATCACGTGAGTCATACTCGGTCTGAGAAACAATAGGTAGAAACAACCCTAACGATGCACAATTTAAATTCATGTAGGACATATAAGGGACTATGCAGTTTAATGTCTTGAAGTGAGGACAATGGGGACGCAGTTTAACATCATGTTGGACGTATTAGGTACTTTTCACAGTTTAACGCCATGTTAAGCGAAGAGGTGCACAGTTTAATGTCGTATAGCTAGGATGACATAGTTTAGTATCATTTTGGATGTAGAGAGTAAAATACAGTTTAACGTCGCATTGGACGACATAGTTTAATGTCATGTTGGACGTAAATGTATTGTACAGTTTAGCATCATGTAGCTAGAACATAAGAGGGAAAATACAGTTTAACTTCATGTTGGACGAAAGGGGGACTGTGCAGTTTAATGTCATGCAGTAAGGAAAAAAGAGGGGCTGTATTGTTTAATGTAATATTGTAAGGATGACACCATTTAACGTTTTGTTCGACGTTTGTTGCACAACATAGCATCATGTAGATAGGTCGTCGGTTATGCAGTTTAACGTCTTGCTAGACGTAAGGGGAAAATACAGTTTAACATCATGTTGAACGACACAGTTTAATGTCATGTTGAATGTAAGTGAAAATATTTTAAGGTCATATGCAAGGACTGTGTGATGTATTTGTATTATACAAAATACTTCTTTAGAAATATGGCATTGTTTGGAGTTGTGATGAGTTCTCCATTCATTTAAATTAAAGAATATGCTCCATTGGAGTAGACCTTATGTATTGAGTAAGGTCTTTAACACTTTGGATCAAGCGTGGGAGGTTTCTTTCCTGGTATCATTGGAGTTCTGAGAACAAATACCAATTCTACCTGATCGAATGAACGAAGACAAGATTTTTTTATTGAAATCTCATGCTATTCAATTCTGAAAGACTTCCAAGTGGTGCATGGTGCACAATCTTTTCCAGTATAATCATTTCAATTCATCCAATCGCTTTTGATATTGTTAATATTAACATTATTGATCACAAATGGATACTCTTAGCGAGGGTAATTGAACCTTAATGGGCAAGACTGCTTCTGTTCCATACACTAATGAATATGGAGTTGACCGCGTTGTAGTGCGGGTGGTTGTCTGATAATCCCATAAAGCATGAAAAAGTTTATCAGTCCATAAATTCTTATCCTTATCCACCATCTTTTGCAGTATGTTTGAAAGAATCTTGTTGAGGGATTCTATTTGGCCATTGGTCGCTGCATGATACTGAGAGGAATGGTTGGATTTGATGTTGTATTCTTGACACAACTTCCTTACCTTGGATGAACATAAGTTGGTGCCATTTTCCATCAATATGGTATAAGTGATGCCAAATCTGGTAATGATGTTAGACATTAAAAATCTAACAATGATTTTAGAACTAACTTCATTGAGGGGAATTGCCTCTTCCTATTTGGAAAAGAAGACAGTAGCAGTAAGAATATACTTAAATTGGTTGGATGTAGTTGAAGGATAAGGTCCTACTACATCCATTCTCCATGTGGAAAATGGCCATGAGTATTTAGTTGTATGAAGCAACTCTGGGGGTTGATGAATGAAGTTGGCATGTACTTGGAAACAATGAAACTTCTTAGTGAAATCAACACAATCTTGTATCATTGATGGCAAAAAATATCCAAGCCTTAAAATTTGATATGATAGTCTATGTCCGGACTAATGGGAACCAGAGACACCTACATGTCCTTCTTTCATGATAGCCATTGTCTCTTCACCATCAATGCATCTAAAGAGAAATCCATCAAAACCTCTTTTTTAGTGAAATTTTCTAGGTGATCTGGGCTATCATAAAGAGTAAAATTAACCACACGTCGTCGGATTTGTTCTTTCCCAGCTCTATCAGGTGGAAGTGTTCCATTTTAAAGGTATTCCTTGATAGGTATCATCTATCCTGTATTATGAAAATATGGTTCAGAAATGGGACTAATTTCATTGATTTCCACTATTCTAGTTTGAACATAAGGTGAAATTGTACAATGGTGGGAAATACTGATGATTGTCTCGTCCCAATTTGGATCTTCCAGAGATGTGGCTATAATATCCAATGCATCAGCTTGGGCATTTCGTGACCGCAGGATAGGTAAAAATGTCGGTTCCAAAGGAAACTCCTCCATTAACTCTCTGACATAATCCTACAAAGGGATTAACTCTTCTTTTCTGATGGAATAATCCCTATTGACCTTCTTGATTACCAGGTATGAATCACTTTTCACCTATAAGTGATTACTTGTGCCTGAAGCGCTAACTCTAATCCTGTGATAAGAGCTTTCTATTCTGCTTCATTATTTTTCCCGCCTCCCAACAATAATAAGGAATAGGGTAGAACTGCCTTTTCTGGGGAAATAAGCACAATTCCTAACCCAACTTTGTTGAATTTAGGATCTTCCATTTTCTTCCCTGTTAGACTTCTGGAAGCACCATCAAAGTAAATTTCCCATGTTTTAATACTATCTTGAATAGAGAAGACTTCCTCATCAGGAAGTTCAATATCTAAAGATGTATCTTCTACTGAAGGGTGTTCAGTAATTAAATCTGCAAGATCTTGTCCCTTTATTGACTTTTGAGACGCGTACTGGATGTTAAATTGTGACAAAATAACTGACCACCTTACCAGTCATCCTGTAAGCATTGGAAAACTAAGGATTAATTTGAGCGGGTTATTGCGAGATACCAATTGGACCTCATGATGTTTCAGGTAGTGTCTTAACTTCTGAACTGAAATGATTAATGCTAGGAAACACTTTTCAATACTGGAATATCGGGTTTCTACTTCAAGAATAGTCCGACTGAGATAGTAAAGGATGTTTTCATTCCCAGCATCATTCTTTTGGGCAAGGAAGGTACCCAGTGATCGCTCTAAAGCTGCCACATAAAGAATAAGTGGTCTTCCTTCAAAAGGAGGAATTAATACTGGTGGAATTAAGAGATACTTTTTGATAATATTGAATGCCTCTTGACATTATTCAGTCCACTAGTAAGTGACTCTCTTCTACATAAATTTGGTGAAGGGTAAACTTTTTCCTTCCAGACTGGCGATAAAATGATGAATATAGGCCAAGTGTCCTTGAATTCCTCTCAATTCCTTCAAATTTTGAGGAGGTGACATACCAAGGATTGACTTGTCTTCTCAGGACCGACTTCGATACCACAATGGCATACAAAAAAGCCAGGAAATGTTCCTGAGGTTACCCCAAAGGCACATTTTAAGGGGTTCATCTTCAAATTGTGTTGTCAATGATTGTGGAATATGACTTCTAAATCATCCAAATGATTAGAACGTTGTTTGGATTTAACCACCAAATCGTCTACATAACATTCAACAAATTTCCTTAAAAAGGGTTTGAAGATACGATGCATAGAACAATGATATGTTATGACTACATTCTTCAGGACAAAAGGGCATTACCCGATATAAAAACACACCCTGAGGGGATCTGAAGTCTGTATATTCTGTATCTTCTAGAGCCATTTGGATTTGATTATACCCGGAATATCCATCCATGATGGAAAGTGCTTCATAGCTAGTTGTTGCATCAATTAAGATTTCTGTGATCGGAACTGGAAAATCATCATTGGGACAATGCTGAATAAGATATATAAAATCAATTCAAACTCTAATTTGTCCATTCTAATTTTTCACAGGGAAAATATTAGCCATCCATTTGGGATATTGAACTTCTATGAAGAATTTAGCTTTGATAATCTTATCCACTTCAGCTTCAATTTTGGAAGCAAATGTTGGGTGTGTTCTTCTTGTGGCTTGCTTGAATCCTCGATGTTCTTCTGGAAAACCCAAATGACGAGTGGAAACATCAAGATAAAGCCCTGGAATTTCTGTATAATTCCAAGAAAATACATTTTTATTTTGCTTTAAAAATTAAATATACATTTCTTGCTCTTCAAGAGTCATGGCTACACTAATTAAAGTGGGTGTAGATCTTCTTTTTTACCCAGATTTATTTCTCTGAGTTCATCCACAATGGTAGAGATACCCTCTTCAAATGATGAAGAAGATTCTCTGAGATCTTCCTCTTCTTTTTCAACATGTGTTATCTCTTCTACTTCTACTTGCATAGTAGATGATGAAGCAGAATTTCCATGATCATGAGAGATGTTAAAATTTGAACATCTTGAGGATGAAGCATCCATTTATGACCCTATTGATGATGAAGGGTCTTCCTTGGGTAATAAAGAGGAGATTATGGATTGAGAATCGACATCATCGTTCATCTATGACATTGCTATAACTTCTTCTGTCCTGATTGGAGAAGTATAGACTTCCTTGATTTCAGCAGATGAAATGAAGACATCTCTATTTGAGCTTTCATCATTGCTTGGTGAATCACCAATTTCTCCCATGTTGTCTATCTTGGTATCCGGAATTGACATTATGGAAGTTTCCATAAGAGTATTTTGATTTGGGTCTATCCTATCAGTTTGAATGATAGGCAACACATAATCTGTACTCACATGTATGAATGGGTTTACTGGAATCTTTCCCAAACAATATGGAGCATTAACTTTAGTAACCTCCCTTGTTATGGATTTCTCCTTTCCCAACATGTGATATAATTCCACATCAACGTATTGAGATTCACATGTTTGGAATAGGGATTTATCACTATACAACTTCCCAATTTGACCATTGAAACAATATTTGAGACATTGATGGTATGGTGAAGGGATTGCCGCATGTTGATGTAGCCATGGTCTTCCAAGAAAAATATTGAAGGTTGTGTCATGTCAAACAACCATGAAATCTGAATTGAATACAAGATCTCCAAACTAAGTTCTCAGTGTGATCTGTCCCATAGGTTCTTGTTAATTTTTATCATATCCATGCAACATCAAAGTAGAAGGAGATAAATCAGATTCGGTGAGGCACAATCAATGAAGTGTACAAATGGGGATGAGTTTGACTCCCGAACCATTATCAATGAACGATCTTCGGATGTCTACATCATTGACCATTCCAGATAAATACAAAGTTCTAATATGTCCATGCACAACATCATCCTCATCTTTATCTCTAAAAGATATCACTACATGGAATTTTGCAGGATCATTCTCTACATGGTGGGCTTCAGCTGCATCAATTTCAGTTGAGAATTCCTGAGGACTTGAAAAGGCCTCAATGAGTGCCTCTTGAAGATCCTTTGATAAATTCAAGGCATCCAAAATTGATAACTTGGACGGTACTTGGGAAAAATGTTTCAAGACATCATATTTTTGATCCAAAGGTCTGTGTTTCCCGAAAGGAACATGTGTTTTTGTAGGTACCTTAGAAGTTGATTCTTTAGAAATAGATGCTTCTTGTATCGGGGTAGGAGTTGTAAATACTAATGGATTTGGAAGATTAGACTGACTAGGTATATTTATTTGCTGAGAAGAAGAAGGTGTAACTTCCAATCGATCCACCAAAATAATTGTGCCAGGACTGAATCCACCATGCATGGAAGAACTGTTTCTTTCCTGTTGACCCCGCTGAAGGGCTCTACCACGAGTTTCTTCTGTATACACAGTTATAGAAGGGGTAGAATTGGAATAGTGGTTTCTGGGATATCCACGTCTTTCTCTATATACAAAACCTCTGGAACATCCTCTAATTCCTCTATTTGATATAAGTAACTCAGGCTCATTGAGATCGAAACTATGACTGGCATAAGGATCTGTTAAGTGAATCATGTTAACAAAACCAAAAATCAACTCTTCATCTGATGAAGACTCTTCCTAATTAGCCAATTTAGGATGTGCCGTTTGGTGGGGTGGTGCCCATGACTTTGAAGTAGATGGCATAAAATCTTCTAGAGTCAAAGACAACTTGGGCTTTGACACGATTTCATCTTCTTCTGATTGTTCCTCTTTCTTTGAATTGTGCCGCCCCTTTGAGAATTTTTCTTTTGATCAAGGAGATTTTGCTATGTAATTCATAGAAGATGTCACAATTGGTTTCTTCAATTGGGTTCGAAAAATAGCATGAGTTCGATTGACCGTTTTTCTGACCATCCAATCATCATATTTCTGCGCATTTTTTCTTTTGACTTCTTGCCACTCGCCTTCTTCCTCTGGATTTGTAGCAGTAACACATGCTACCTGAGCTGAAGAACCTTTCAGTTTGACTTGTCCAGAGTCCACCATCTTTTCCAGGAGCTATTTGAAGACAAAACACTCCAAAATGGGATGCCGCAACATATTATGAAATGGGAAATAGTTGATAAGATCTTCATATCCTTTCTTGTTTGGCCTTTTGGGCCTTAGAAACTGAACCAATTTATTTTCTAGAGCCGAAATAAAGTAACCGAGAACTTGTTCAATTTGGAAAGAATAAACTTTGATCTTTGATAGAGAAAATATTTTCAATTAATTTATATTGAATATCATTGTTTATAATCCCAAAGAAGTGTTATTGGATGGGTAATTGTCATGTTTTTAGGTTTTAGTGTTATTTTGAACCCAAATGTGAAAAACGACTATTTCTGGATTTTTGACAGATTTTTAAGTCAGGGGTATTTCGGTCATTTATGGAAAAACAAAATTCCAAAATTTTCTGATTAAATTTTTTTTATAATCCTTGTTTTATTTCCTTCATTTTTGTCTTCTGGACCAGGAGCTGATTCGGCCATCTAAAGGGTCTAAAAATTCATTGAAGTTGGGGATTGTTCCGGGCGGACAGCGTGGACCCACCCAAAATAAAGGACATCAAACTCGGCCTATAAATATCTAAATGATGTGTTTCCACCTGGGCTATGACGAGGACATATAGTTCCGACTATAAAAGAAATTTGGGGAATTTTGGAAGTCATTAAGGAGTCCATTAAACGACATACATTTGGAGGAACCATCCTGGAAACTTCATCCAGAAACAGAAATCTAGAATGAAAAATTCATAACTCCTCCATCCGGTTTTCAAATGATCTTACATTTTGGGAAGAGACTGCCAAGATAATTTTTCACAACATTCATGAAGGGTGTAACGCGTGAAGAGGTCATTAATGGGGTCGAAAACGCTCAAACTTTCGGGGGTCGAATTCTGCCTATAAAAGGAGAAGAGCTCCTCCCCCTCAAGACATCCGATTCTCCATCCCATTCCTTCTCGGGCACCCAGGAGAATAACTTCCCAGATTTTTCTTTTATTTCTTTTAAAATTTCTCTCCTCTCCCACATTATCTCTCTTACCCCATCCATGGAGGGGTAATTTCATTTGAGTGATCGGAAAGAGGGGAGGCTGGACCTATGTGTTGTGCTTGAGTTTTTGTGCTTGAAATGAATAAAATTTGTTCTTCTTTCTTCTTCTGGTTCCAATTCTTAATTCAGAATTAAATTCCGAATGTGGTTGTGTTAAGGTTTTTATTCTAAAATTATAAATTTCTTTGGTCGATGATCACATCTCCCTCCACCCAATTCTAATCTGTATACGGTGGAACATGATTAGGGTTGGGTGGTGATTGCTCGACGGTTGTCAAGCACGTGTGTAGGATTGTATATCGAAATCTTGGTTTATTAGGGAACAACAATTCCAGGTCTGGGATTTCTCTAATTAATCAAGAGACCTTCTACAACCCTAAACACATTGGAAGGAGGATAGACCAATCTAAGGTTTTAGAAAGGGAAATTCTCATCACATCTCTCTTACCAGTTTAAGGAAGAAGAAGAGATAAAATTTGGAAACCATGACGAAACAACACTAATTCTAGCCGAACCAAATCCGATCACCGTCTTTATAATTTGTTAAAATCAATCAATTTCTGTTGTTTGTTTCTCTCATAGTCATTCAAATTTGTTAAAACCAATCTTTTTAAGAAAACCAACAAAAAGTGACAACCTTGTTTTGTGTGCACTCGTCTTTGGAAGACTACCTAGGGTCAACTGCTATACTATACTTAGGTAAATAAAATATTGTTTTACCACGCCCCATGATAGGCATGCGTCAAACTTGGCACCGTTTCCGGGGAGGCAGTGCCACAATCAAATTGTAAATATTTGACTTTTTTCCAAATTAAAAAAAAACACACTTTCCATGTTGTTTTCAAATGACTATTTCTTTAATTCATGGAACAATTACCCACCAATAAATGAACCAATTATTGAATCGACCTTTTCCGCAGAGGATGGTGTTTCTTCTATTGTTAGGCAGGTGAGGTTATTTTGGAAAACAAATAATGATGATAAAACATTCAATGAATTCATAGATGGGCTAAGGGAGGACATGAACGAAGATGTTTTTGAAGCGATGGCACGAAAGCTAGATGAGTTCTCCCATTACTTTCCAGAATTCTATGAAGTATCCAAGGTCCAAGAAGATCCCCCATTAGACATCCCTGATTTTTCAATGGAGATCCAAGATATAGTGGAGCCTGACTACCTGCATATATCATCTACTACTCAACTCCAAGAGGTGATTTCAAATGAAGAAGAGATTGAAGATGTATAAACTCAGGGAGATAATCATTCCATTAACTCGTTATCTTTTGATTTTGTTGAAACTGAATTGAGTATTACCTTCCCTTATTTTAATTTTACAGATTAATCCAATACATGTGTTTCCTTGGAGAAAGACGATGAAAAAGAAGATGAACCCAAAGAGGAACAACTGGATCTCCCCAAACATGTAGATCATTTATTAGAGGGAGATCAAGAGAAGATCATGGTTTATTTTCAAAAAGAGAACAATTACCAAGATGAATTATCTAAAAGGGAATATTTATTTATTAATTCTTCATGTTTTAATCTTATTCAAGCTGAATTGCTTTCTGATTTCTCTTTCTCAGAAATTTACGATACACCAAAAATGGAAGAGACAATGGATGTTAAAGAAGAGGAAACTCAAGTGGTGGTGATTGAAGAAGAAGAGATGGAGTATATGGTCATGCAACTACCTCCTCAACAACAATTTACATACCATATAGAGGAGGACACCATGAAAGTCAACAGGGAGCACCCCTATATTCTATTCCCTCTCACTATTGAAATCAAAATTTATCTTTTTTCTTTCTTGGGGGTTGGGAAGTTTCTTATATACTTTGGGGTTCTCTACATGAAATATTTGCTCATGGAAATTGGGAAAAATCACATGTGGTGGTTCATATTAAATAAAACACACCCACCATCAGATTGGGGATAACCGATTAGAACTGCCCCTCTGGAGGCAGTCAAAACCCAGGGCCCACTTGGGGGAATAAACCATGATCTGTCCTTCTTTTCATATCCTATTTCTGTTGTTGTTTCATTCAATAAATGTCTTAGGTTTTATTTTGTTTTTTCAAAGGTTATCAGCGTGCAACACTTAGGATCTTAACTCAATGTTGCACTACCAATAAATCAGGTCCATTAATGAAGAGGGTGTCATGGGATTATACGTTGTGAAGAAAAGGATCCATTTGACAGGGGAGTATGAGTTTCAATTCTATATTATCCGACTTTATTCCCTAAATTTTTTAGTATTTTAAAGAATTAATCAAGAAAAGGCATGCCCACGCTTGAATTCATGTTTTACTCAACTTATCTAGGAGACATGAGTTTCTTAGGAATCCAGTGATTCTATGTTTTAGATTTCAATGTTAATGAGATTGAATGATTAAAATGGATAATTGGATGATTAAAGTGAAGCAAGGATATTGAAATAAGGACTCATGATTTAAGGGAATTAATTGATTCATGTAAATGAAATTTCCCTTCCTTTTTTCATTCTTTGAATTTCAGAAATTCATGTGAATTAATTTGTTATTATTAATCATGCCATAAGTGATTTTCCAATATCATATTCTCATTCCTGAGAGGATTTCTAGACCAAATATTTCCTATTTTATCTTGAGAAAATTTCTTGAGTGATCTTGGGATGTGCCACCTGCTAGAACTTGTATTGAAACTTGTCAAAGTTATGACTGTACAAAACCACATTTAAAATGATTGAGGCATCTCTTTGGCTAGCCACATTTTATCCTAAGACCCACCTTTACATTTATCCTTAGTAAGCCCTTAGATGACATGAATTGCCTTATAGGTTTAAGCCACATTACAATCCAATTTTTCCTTACCTACCAGCACTTTTAGTATTTTTGCATGGTTATTTCAAGTTTGAGTGTGGGGGAAGGGCCTTTCGTGTGCGTTCCTTGGGATATATATCATTTTTGGGTGGTGTAATGTGTGCGTCATCATTTTGGGCAATGTATTATTAGAAAATTGGGCATGAGTCATCATTTCATTATGCTTCTTTCATTTCATCCGGTTCTCCATAAAAAAAAGAAAATAAAGCTGTGCCTTTCTGGAGCTTTACAAAAAAAATAGGGAGAACTTGGATGATATCATTCTTTGTAATCGTTTATTGACTCATGACCCATGTCATTAAAAGGGGAGTGGTGTTGTGATTCACATTTCAAGGGGATTTGAGTTAGGTTCATCTTGTGTTTTCACTTGATTAATCATGCATTGTACTTAAGAGTCAAACCTCCTACTTTTGGCCTTAAATTATTTCAATCATTTACCCACCAACCCTAAGCCACAGAGTCATTTGAACCTTTATTGCAAGTCCTCATGATTTTATGTGTGTTTTTTCTTTACAAAGTGGAGAAAGTAGTTACTTTACAAGCCTATGGATAAGGAGCATGTTCTCATGATATGAGCATAACTCTACTATTAACTGTATCATGAGTGATGAGAGAAAATATTCAGAAGTAAGGTAGGTCATGATTTGGCATGTTTAATAATAATAAATTGAGAATCTTGAATGAATGAAAGGAGAAGCTTCATTATTTTTCAAAGGGGAAAAGTAAAATGCATGAATTGATTGTTTCTTTGAAAAATGGGAAATTAAATTGTTATTTTTTGTGGAACTGGAAAATTTGATTGGTCATTGATAATCTTTGATTTTATTCCATTTGAAATTTAAATATTGGTTACATTGGTGCCCTTTGAATTCCATGTTGAGATTTTATGCTTGAGGACAAGCATAGTTTAAGTGTGGGGGAATTGACAGGGCTTATAATTTGCACATTTTTTAATGCATTTATATTATTTTAAACATCCCAAGATACCATTTTGAGCTTATATGTAACAATTTTGGATTTAAGAAGTATTTTATGTTTAAATGCAAAAATGACCAAATTCTGCATTTTGGACAGATTTTCACTACAGGGGTATTTTGGTCATTTACAAAAAATATAAATCCAAATTTTATGATTATAATTTTTTTATAATCTTAATTTAATTTCCTTCAACTTTGTCTTCTGGACCAGGATCGGATTCGACCATCTTGAGGTCCAAACAATTCAATGAATTTGAAGATTATTCAGGAACACCAAGGAAGTTTCCTAGAAATTTCATCCAGAAAAAAGAAGGTTTAGTGAAATATCCATAACTCGCTCAAAACGACTTTAATGGATCTGATATTTTTTGGATAGATGGATAAGAAGATTTGGAACAAGTTTCATTAAGGAGGCCACGCCTTAAATGGCCGTGTTCAGGGACATTAATTCAGTACAAAACGGTGTTTTTCGGTTTGATGATTCTGACTGGACAGAATATATTGTCAGAGGAAATTGGCCATAACTCTCGGAATACCTGTCCAACTCCGCTGAGATTTTGAGGGGACACGTACAAGACAATTTTGCACAACATTAATGAAGGGAGGAACGCGTGAAGAGGTCATTAATGGGGGATAAAACGCTCCATCTTTCGGGGGTCGAATTCTGCCTATAAAAGGAGGAGAGCTCCTCCCCCTCAATACATCCCATTCTCCATCCCATTCCTTCTGGGACACCAAGGAGAAGAACTTCTCAGATTTTTCTTTTATTTCTTTTATTTTTAAATGTCTCTACTCTCCCGCATTATCTCGCTTACCCCATCCATGGAGGGGTAGTTTCATTTGAGTGATCGGAAAGAGGGGAGGCTGGACCTATGTGTTGTGCTTGAGTTTTGTGCTTGAAATGAATAAAACTTGTTCTTCTTTCTTCTTCCGGTTCCAATTCATAATTCAGTATTAAATTACGAATGCGGTTGTGTTAAGGTTTTTATTCTGAAATTATAAATTTCTTTGGTCGATGATCACATCTCCCTCCACCGAATTCTAATCTGTATACGGTGGAACATGATTAGGGTTGGGTGGTGATTGTTCGACGGTTATCAAGCACATGTGTAGGATTGTATGTCGAAATCTTGGTTTATTAGGGAACAACAATTCCAGGTCTGGGATTGCTCTAATTAATCAAGAGACCTTCTACAACCCTAAACAAATTTGAAGGAGGATAGACCAATCTAAGGTTTTAGAAAGGGAAATTCTAATCACATCTCTCTTACCTGTTTAAGGAAGAAGAAGAGATAAAATTTGGAAACCATGATGGCACAACACTAAGTCTAGCTGAACCAAATCCGATCACCGTCTTTATAATTTGTTAAAATAAATCAATTTCTATTGTTTGTTTCTCTCATACTCATTCAAATTTGTTAAAACCAATCTTTTTAAGAAAACCAACAAAAAGCGACAACCTTGTTTTGTGTGCACTCCTCTTCGGGAGACTATCTAGGATCAACTGCTATACTATACTTAGGTAAATAAAATATTGTTTTTCCACGCCCCACGACAGGCGTGCGTCACTCTTCAACTCATCAAATCGTTTCCGTCTTTGATCTCTTTGATCATATTGATGAAATAGCCTCTACTGTTGACACTCAGGAGGTTGGGTCCTTCGATAAGATGAAGGTTTTGAAGTAGAAACAGGTACATGTTCTTGTTTAAACCTACCTATATCAGTCTCTTCTTTACCCATTCTCCTTCCTGGAGCTGATGGAATCACATGAGTTTTATCCTTAGTCTCTGTAAGAGAATCTTCGATCTGCTGAGCGATCGATGTAAGGTCTTGAAAGCCTCCTTTGTATTTCACGAGGATCAACAGTGTACGTAATTCATCACACAAATTTTCCACACAGATTGGAAACAACTCTTCTTGAGGGAGTGATAAGATTAGGGAATATGTTAATCCCTTCCAGCAAGCAATGAAATCAGAAAATATTTCATTCTCCCTTTTATTACAATTTGTAAGATCAAAAACTGTTTTCATTGGAAAATTGGAGCTGAATTGAACATGAAATAATTGACGGAGATCTTCCCACCCATTAATTGACTGGGATTGTAAGCTTGTATACCATACAAAATTAGGCCCTTGTAATGAATGTACAAAATAACTGAGCTTAACTACTTCTTATTACTGAGGATTTTACATCATCGGATCAAAACGTGAAACAAAATGTGTTAAGTTTTTTTATGGGTCTCCCGAATAATTAATGATTGGGAATGTGGTACTTGTAAAATTTGATGGGGGGGAATTTCATCAACCCATTCAGGGTAAGCTCTATTTTCTAGTTTAATTTTTTTCATGCTTTCCCTCCATAGCTTCCAACTGAGCTGTTAATGACTCAATGGTAGTTATTAACTTTTGAGAAACATCTGGTTGAGATTGGACCTGAGTAGGTGCAATAACTTGATCTTGGACAAGTGTGGTAGTTGGTACTGCAACTGATAGTAGCACCACTGATTGTTTTTTCACATGACACATAGGATTAGACCTATGAGTGTGTACTGGTAAAGGAGGAAACTCTTGATCCATCTCAGTAGCAGCAACAAATTACCTTGGCTGACTGACTCCAGCACGCTTAGGAGGAAGACTACCTTGAAGTAGTTCTGCATTCAACCTCCTTAATTCCTTCATTTCTTCCTCCTATTGTGCAAATATTTTCTCTAATGAGAGTGATTGGACTTCTCTAGAGGGAGGGTATAATGTAACCTGATTCTTTCCTTTCTCAATGTTGGATGCCTTTCGGAGAGGGGGAAGTTGGTTACTTGAAGGAATACCTAGATTCTGGGTAAGCCTTTGATTTCGTGTACACACACCTTCTTTATTGGCTTCTGTGTGCACAACCTCTTGAGCAGAAAATTCTTCAACTTATCCCTCTGAGTGAGGCTCATCTGGGGGATCAACAACAATGGAATTGATGACATTTATTGATTCATAACGCATTGCATCCCTTCTATCAGAATTTCTGCAATACTGTCTTTTTCCATGTCCCTGATGAGACACTGCATTCTGTTGAGTTGATCCCTGAGGAACTTCTTGATGAACCGTAATTTGGAGGGAATCTCCTAATAATTTGGCTCTTCGTTCCTCTTGTGGCTTCTTCCCTAATCAATAGAAGACTGAATTTCTATGAGGAATAGATTGAGGATTTGAAAAAGTCCCCAATCCTGTGGACTGGGATTGTTTCTACTGTTCATGCTCAACTCCTCGAATCCTATTTGTTGATTCCAAGGGTTGGGATAAAAGAGTCCCCAATCTAGAAATTTGGGGTGGTTCTTGAGCTGATACATCAGAGACTTTCTTAAAAGCTCTCCTAATCTTGCAGACTTTAGTCCGGAAATTGGCTGGATGCATCAATCTACATCCACTCAAATCACCTAGCTCAAAAGACCGTTGGACGATTTCTGACACTTCTGTCACTTGATGATGTGCACGCTCTAAAGGAGAATCCTATTAAATATTATCATTTTCCTGATGCAAGAATAATTCGACAACTTGTTCTATGTATTCCTGACTTTGAGAAGAACTAATTGAGGCCTTTTTCTAAGAAAGCCATTGATTATGCACAAAATCAGCTATATGTGGCCAATTTTGGGAAACAACATTGCACGAAACCACCTTTAGTGGGCACTATTGACTAGAGAGTAAAGTGAAATGTATTTCTCCGTGAACACCCCATCCCCTGATATGAATACCATATGGGTCATTGGTAATTAACTGGTGCTATCTTTTTTGTGTGTCATGTCATGAATGTTGAAGGGTTCTCTGCTACTTTTCAGCCTTCGGATATTGGGAGACTGAGAGAGATGCCAAGTCAATTTGGCATTGCAACCCTTCTATTATCTTAACATGATTTTCAAATTCATAATAAGATAATATTTTATTTTTCAATTTACAAATATTTTTTCACCTGTTGAGGTGAATATCATGAATTCAATATTCCGTCAACATTTCTGTAATGTCATACTAAGAGTCATCCAAAGTCCAAAACATGAATGGTACTTCACCTTTGGTTAGTTGCTTCCTCATATTCATAATTTCCTCTTTATCATTAAATGAAGATTATTCTACCTTATTAGACCAAAGTTGGTGCTTCTTTGCTGCTTCATCCGATTCAACAAGATTGGTAGAGAATTCATTTATCAAACTAGAAGATGAATGTCCCAGGGGTGGTTCGGAGAATGACTTACACCCCGAGCTATATTCTGATTGAGAAAGTATTTCACCTGCTAGCAGTAAAGCATCAAACATGACAAGCTTCACATTTGCAAGTTCCTCAAGATAAGAGGGAATTCTGGTCAATGCATTGTCATTTGAAGAATTTTACAGGCAATGCGAATTACTACTGCGGAGAGGAATTTCGTAGCTAAATGAATCATCATGGGGAGGACCACCATGGTGGGTTACAACAAAAGATGAGACCTTTGGCTCCTTAATCTTCTGGCCATGCAGAGGGTTATCATGGATCTCATATGAAGATGATACTTCATGATCAACTGAACTATCATGAAGAAAGCCTTCATGAGAAGTGTCTGATGAAGACATTAGGAATTAATTTTCCCACTATTGGGAAATGAGAGAGTAGAATCTTGAGTTTAAACATATAATTGTATGAGTGCATCAATAACTCTAGAATCGACCAAGGCCTTATTATAGATTAACTCTTCATATTGTGATTGTGTTGGATGGGTCTTTTTCATATATTCCTTATTACTCACTTTGGGAACCACTTGTTGATGAAAGTGGTTATTATGGGTAGGTGTATGGACCTACTTAGGAGAAATAGTCAGGTTAGGTTGATTGTCTCCATTCAAATCAGGTGTATGTGCCTGACTTGATTGTCCGTATGACATGGGTGAGTATTCCCCACAACCCTCTTGGACTGGAACAGAGGTGTGTATCTATTCCGGAGTGGCATGTTGATGAGTCACTCCACTGGTAGGGATATATTTTTATTTCTTTACCTGTGATGCTGCTAAAGTTTTTATAATATTCTAACAGGAATTCAGAATATGAGTAGGGATTTTCTTCTACTCTTTCACCATCATCAAAATGTGCTTGGAGACTTGAGCTGACGGAATGGGCATATACATCCATTCTGTTCTTAGAGTAGGTGTGTGTTCCTTCTCATGTCCTCCTTTTCTTGTTAGTCAATTCTGACAGTACTCATGCATAGGGGCAGAGTGTTGAGTCTGCTCCATATTTGTCATCAGATCTTTCCGACTAACTTCTCTGGATGCTACCAAACGAGACTGTTGGCAGACTTGATGAACATTGGAAGGTGTATGTGCCTACTGTGTACTATTTTTCAAGTATGTATGACGACTTTCCTTCAATACTGGCAGACGAGATTGCTGACAAAAATGTTGATTGTAAATAGGTGTATGTCCCTGAGTATCAGTTGCCACCATATTAGGTGGGCGAACTACTTTAGTTGTAGTCAGACGAGCCTATTGACTAACTGATGAGTTATAAATAGGTGTATATGCCTGCCTGTAATACTCCGCCGGAATTTCCTGGCGGTATTGGCGTGTTACTTCCAGACGAGTCTTCTGGGTAGTAACATCATAACAGACAGGTGTATATGCACGCTCGTTGCTTTCCATCAAGTTTGCTTGATGGACTTCTCCAGAGGGGGCAGAAATATGAACCTGCTCCCTGTTGAACGGATTTTACCTCTGCCGGTTCGACATGTGTGCTCAGGTCTGAGGAACCTAAGCCGAACCCCTAAAGGTGATACCCTCATTATGTTGATGGTGCACTGCCGCACAAGTCTAGTGGCAATTGTTGATGGGAGCCCTCAGGAAGGACTCATGTCTCATTGAATTAATGCCTTTATTGACCTTTCATTCACCTCCACATAATATGGGAGGGACTAGTGATTTTGTTCTGGGGATAACGACTTGAAATGGTTGGAGACGGTGGTTGGCACCACCTGTTTCTTGATTACTGGTCATCACTATCTGGACAACCAGGGTGAATTATTGACTTGGAGGGCTTGTCGAGCAGCCTCTAGAGTCAGAATGGTATCATGTCGACGGTATTCATTAACCAGTGCATTTAAGATCCAACATTGAAGATGTTGAGTAGGTGATGTCGTCCTCAGAGCGGATGAAGATCCAGCAGGAATAGCAGTAGATGCATTCACAGGTGTGAACATTAGAGAAGCCATTTCTGTAATGTAGAAAGATCCTGGAAATGAGTGCCTATTTGATATAACAGACATTATCAAGATAAGTTCGACCATTACATCTTTTGGATGAGCACATATGTTATTTATTGTGTTGTTGGCCCTCATATTGAATTAAACAGGGGCCTAACAAATAAGTAAAACATCATTTAACTTTGTTAAGGATTCACGTCAGGTTCACCATTTATTGTTTCCTCAGGAAATGGGGATGACCTTGTTTGTTTATGGTTCAAGCATTCCAATTGGTTTCTAACGGGTTTATTCGTAGAACTAGAAACATCCAATGATTTTATATCTATTTGGACATAAATTCCAATGGAAGGTGCTCATTAGTTGTGGACCGATGAGGCGTAAGAATTTTCATTGGTCGAGAGGATGAGTGGTTGGACACATCACACCTTTTTGGGGAGAATTATTGTCTACTCCAAGACTCTCTTTATAGATTTGAGTTATGTTCGTGAATCCTTATTAAATTACCAAGTATGAAAACGATATTTCCATAGATCTGACAATCAATGATTAATATGTATGAGATTTAGAGAATCATTTATATGTATTTGAGGTTCTTCATCGATAGAGAATTATCTGTATTTTTTAGAGATTCTTGGTCAATGGTATCCTTCATTAAATTATATAGAAATATCTTGGTCAATATGATAACCATACTGGTTTTAAAGCCACTCAGTGGGGCACTTGAAGTTTATTGTCGTTCATAAGGACATTGATTATTTCAGAGTTGGGATCATACCTGCATATTGGAAACCTAGATATACATGTTTAATAAAAGGAATCAGAACCCACATAGTTTGGTAATTAATATATAGTTTAACGTCATATAGGATAGATTAGAATTAATGATTGATAGGCTTGACCCTTTAGAATGGTTTCCTACGTACTCTACTTTTTAGGTAGAGATCAAAGTCCACGTAGTTCGATTAAGAATTATGGGGGTTTACGTATGATTAACGGCCCAAAGAGATGTGTCGTGGTTACTTTTACACTCTAATCTCACATGAGTCATGCTCGGTGTGAAAAACAATAGGTATCAGTAAACTTGAAATTTTTTTCCCTGAAATATGTGGTCACAAGAAATGATATGGGGCTTATGTACGTATGATTTCCCAAATAGATAATGATCAAGACTTTATTCAGAGAAGAATCCCAGGAACAAGGTCCATAAAGGTATATGTGATTTATGGGGATTTAGATACTCTAACATGGGGCTTACTCCTGAGGAAGATGCCCAAATTAGGAGGGGACATGTGATTGGGTTTTATTCCTGATCAAGGAAGCCCAAATCAAAAGAAATTAAGACTGGTTAATAAAAATTATGACTGGAGCTTACTCCTGAAAAGGAGGGCCAGGTTAGGGAATTATTATTGGGACTTAATCCTGAGAAGGAGGCCCATATTTTAGAACTTGGGTCTTACTCTTGAAAAGGAGGCCCAGCTTAGAGAAATTATGACTGGGGATTATTCCCAAAAAGGAGGACTAGGTTAGGTAATATAGGACTTGGGGCCTACTCCTAAAGAGGATTCCTAGATTAAAGATCTTCTCATCTTAAAGGATGAGGTTGAATGGAGGAAATCTCTAACCTTAGTGAAAGAAAGATATGTAAATCACTAGGTTTTGAGAGATGATCCACATAATTCCTTTCAGATAAGAAATCCAACAAAGGAATCATGTCATAAATGACTTTGAAAAGGGTTTTAAAGGATAAATATTGAATAGGAGAGGTGGATTTGAAGAAAATAGTTGAATAGACAGGAGGGGCACCCAAAAAGAGGCAGGCATGCATGTCTTGTTTGGGCGCGCAAGTACTGGTCGTGCAAGTATACTTATGCGACACTTGTATACTTGCACAACGGCCAACCCATAGGGTAATACTTGGGAGAGGCATGGCTCAAGCCCATAGTATTTTCCCTAAAGGATTCTAAAAGAGTGGTGCACATGTTCTGTTGAAGAGATAAGGCAATACACTAGTGTCTTCATTTCCCTTAAGGGTTAGACACTTAGGCGTGCAAGTGTTGGTGAATTTCAACACATAGGTCGTGTTCCCCCTCTTTAGATCTTCCATTCTAGTTAAAAAATTACCTTATAAGTGATCAAAATACTTCAAGCATAGACTAGGGATATGGGAGCTTAAATATGACTTTTGGAATTTTTCATTCCCGAAATGGGGGGCCCATAAGGGGTATTTATAGGCTACTGAAGATCTTGGGCGAAAATAAAATAGGGAGTGCAAGTCACCTTCGCACACAATTTGTGGCACACAAGTATACTTGCATGACCATGATGAAACTTGAGTGACCCAGACTTGGGGAATTCCTTGTTCATACCTTTGTCAATTTTTGATGTTTCTTCAAAGGATGAATCTCTCTGTGCTAAGGTATTCCCCTTTTTCAGTCATTTAAACTCTGTGACGGAAAAGAGTGTCAACAAACAGCCTTCCTTCCCATATCATAACTATAGAACCATCCTTTAATTATATGTCGAATGCATAAGATTCCCTCACTTCCAGAAATGAGAAATATATTTATTGGATTTTATAAATATACAATTTCATTTAAATTATATTCAACATCGATCATTAGGTTGTCACCTTGATAAAGAAGAAAGTGGCACTATTAACCGATGTCTACATGTAGATGGAATATTGAACAAGATTCAAGGGAATATGTTAATTATTTCAGAGAAATAAGGACTATGAAATAAAAACCATAGAGATATAAAGGGGAGGGCGTGTCCAGGAGGGTCTGCTGGGGGGGGGGGGGGGCTGGCAGGGGGACTAGCAGGGGGTACTGGTAGGGGGGACTGGTAGGGAGACTGGAAGGGGGGAGGGGGCGTCCATGAGGGTTTGTAGGGGGGTGGTTTAGGGGGTGATTGCATGGGGGATTGGTAGGGGGAGGGGGTGTCCATGAGGGTCTATAGTGGATGGTGGGGGGGGGCTGGAAAGGGGGGATGGCAGGTGGGGGGGGGGGCTGGAAGGGGGTGGTGTGGACTAGCAAGGGGAGGGGTTTCGTGGAGGGTACTGTTTATATCCATTTTATTTATTATGAAATTCCAGAACCACATCCCATGATGAAAATTCCTATTATTTACCTTTATTCATGAATATTAATTAATGAAACCATATGTTTGTGTCCTCTCCAAGAGATAAATTTTATATGGATCACTTCTAATAGATGGGTTTTAACTCATTTTTTGTGAAACCATAGCTCACCATAACAATATCTACTTCTCCTGGGATCATTATCAGCCTTTCTTCCTCCTTTTCTACTCCTATTACAATATTCATTGTGAATTTTTTATGATATTCTATCATAAAGAATATGTTTGGTTGTCTGTTTGATCTAGAATTTCCCAATGTACTATGAACCAACATACCGAGAGGTGTTTCTACATTTTGAAGGGATTATTACTATTTGAGAGGCACCCTCTTTGGATTGTAAGCACTCTAATTCCTCTTTTTTAGTTATTGATAATAGAATATTTTTATCATTTCAATTTTCTTATTGTTCATACTACTGGTTTGTTACACGTAACATTTTTTTTAGAATAATAAAATTGGTTCCTTCAGGTGATTGTTTTTTGAACCAGTTGCAGGGGGATGGGCTACAGGGGGGAGGTTAAATGGGGGAAGGGGGAAGGGGGAGGAGGAGGTCTACAGGGTAGGGAGCAGGGGCAGGGGGGAGGTCTGTATGGAAGGGGGAGGGGATGGGGGTGGGTGGAGGGGGAGGGGGCCGGGGGGAGGGGGTAGGTTTGTAGTCCAGGGGGTTGGGGGAGTTCTGTAGGGCAGGGTTAGGGGGTGGGGGAGGGTGGTAGGGCAGGGGGAAGGGGGAGTGGGGTGGTCTTCAGGATAGAGGTAAGGGGGGTGGACTGCAGGGGGGTCGGCAAGGCAGGGGGAGGGTGCAAGTGGGATGCCAGGGGGAAGAAGGTGGTGGTCTACAAAGAAGGGGTGTTAGGGGTGGGGTTGTGGGGCAGCGGGTGTAAGGGGGAAATGGGGGAGGAAAAACTGTTAGGTGGAGGGCTATGGGGGGAGGGGGTCTATAGGGCAGTGGGGGGATCTGTAGGGGTAGAAGGGGGTATGTCTAGGGGACCAAGGGGGGCCAAGGGGGTCTGTCTAGGGGTTCAAGGGGATCCGTCTAGGGTGCATGGGGGGGAGGGTTTAGGGGTACAAGGTGGGTCTATCCAGGGTGTAAGGGGGTCCGTCCTGGGGTGCAAGGGGGTCTTTCCAGGGGTGCAGGGGGGTTTGTCCCGGGTGTAAGGGATGGGCAGGGAGAGGGGGTATGTTCAGGGGGGTGGGGGTCTGCAAGGCAGTGGGGAGGGGGAATGGGGGTCTGCATAGGTGAAAGGGGTTTTTCTAGGGTGAAACGGGGATCGTCTATGGTGGAAGGGGGTCTGTCCTATGGGGTAAAGGGGGTCTACAAGGGTGTAGGGGGTCTATCTAGGGAGGGGGTGTGTCCAGGGTGTAGGGTTTGTCCAGGTTATAACGGGGTTTGTCCAGGGGTACAGGGGGTCTATCCTGGGTGCAGGGGGGTCTGTCTAGGGTGCAAGATGGTATGTCTAGGGGTGAAAGGGGGTATGTCCCGGGTGTAGGGTGGTGCAGGGGGAGGGTAGGGGGTCTTTCTAGGGAGGGGGTCTGTAGGGCAGTGAGGAGGGGGGGGGGGGTCTCGGGTACAGGGGTGTGTAGGGGGAGGGGCATGGTGTTTGTATAGGGAGGGGCTTTGCATGGTAGTGAGGAGGGGGTGGGGGTTGTCTACAGGGGTACAAGGAGGTTTGTCCAGTGCACAAGGGGGGTCTTTCTAGGGGTGCAAGGGGGGTCTTTCCAGGGGTGAAAGGGGGGTCTGTCTCGGGTGTAGTGGGGTCTATCCCAGGGGGTTATGAAATGGGAAATTCTATACCCATGGTTTCAAACTATGGATATAGCCATATATCCATAGTTCATTGAACCATGTCTAGTATTGGTGCGGCTATAGGATTATATCCATGGTCAAAACAGTGGCTATATGGTTCTCCCTATAGCCACGCCAATACAAGCCATTGTTTTTGGATTTATAGCCACAGTTCCAAACCATGGCTATAGGCTAGCTCCCTAGTAGTGGATCATGGTTTTGGGTGTAGGGTATTGGTTTGAGGGTGTAGGGTATTATTTTTAAGGTGAGGGGTATATTTTTTAGGGTGTATGGTATAGGGTTTAGGGTTTATTATTTCGGGTTTAGGGTATAGACTTGAGTTATTAGGTTATGGTATATAAGGTTTAGGGTTCTGGGTTTATGTTTTAGTGTGTAGGGTATAGTGTTTAGTGTGTATGGTACAAAGTTTGGGTTATAGGGTATAGGGTTGAGGGTGTAGTGTATAGGATTTATGGCATAGGTTATAGGGTTTATTTCATGGGTATAAGGTTTAGGGTACTGGTTATAGGGTTTAGGGTGTAGGGTATAGAGTTTTGGGCATAATGTTTTGGGTTTAGGGTCTTCATTAGTTGGATTTGGGTGTAGGATTTAGGGTGTAGGGTGTAGAGTTAAGGGAATAGATTTTATGGGATTTATGATTTTTTTGTATTAATTAAATTTCTATTCTTCTTTTTAGGTTTTAGTTGTTTTTCAGTTTTTAGGGGATTCGGGTTTTTTTAGGGTTTTATGCATTTGGGTTTTTTATGGTTTTGTGGTGTTTTAGGGTTTTAAATTTTTTTTAGATTGTTATGGGATTTTTTTGTGTTTTAGTTTATTTGGGGGTGTCTAAGGGTCTTTTAGGGTTTTAGGGGTATTTTATGTTCTGTACAGTTTTTAGGGTTTTGAGGGATTTTTAGGGTTTTGTGGGGTTTTATGGGTTTTAAGATATTTTTGGGGATCTATTGGTTTGAGGGTTTATTATGGTTTTTATGGTTTTTATTAGTTTTTAGGGTTTTTAGTGTCTTTCTAGGGTTTAAAGGTTTTTTAAGGTTTTAGCTATTTTTACAGGGTTTTATGACTTTATTTGGGTTTTTTTGTATTTTTTTGGGTTTCAAGGATTTTATGGGTTTTAGTGGTTTTTTTATTTTATTGGTTTTATATATTTGTAGTGTTTATATTTATTTTAGGACATATATTTTGGGTGGGGGGGGTTAGAGTTTTTAAGTGTTGATAGGGGTTTTTATTATTTTTAGTGTTTTAAGGGTTTTTTGGATTTAATGTTTTTTATAGTTTTTAGGCTTTTAGGGTTTTTATATGTTTTATATTTTTATGTATTTTTGGAGTTTTCTTGGATTTTTTTTGTGGTTTTAGGGCTTTTATGGTCATTAGTGGTTTTTAAAAATATTTTGGGTCTTTAAAAAATATTGTTGTTTATTGGGTCTTTCAAAAAGATTTTGGGGGTTTTAGGGTGTTTTAGGTTCTGTTAGCGGTTTCGGGGGTTTTAAGGTCTTTTTGGGTTTTAATGATATATTATATATTTTAGGGGGTTATGGGGTTTTTGGGTGGATTTAGGGTTTTTAGGGTTGTTTAGGATTTTTAGGCCCCATTATGGTTTTTATGTTCCTTTAGGGGTGTTTATATTTTTTTCTTTTTATGTTTTTAGGGTTTTTAGGGTCTATTAGGTGTTTTGAGAGTCTTTTAGGTTATTTTCGGGTATTTTAGGTTATTTTGGGATTTTATGGGTTCTTAGTGTCTTCAAGGGTTCTTTTTTGTGTTTCTATGGTGTTTTTGGAATTTTAGGACCTTTAAAATATTTTAGGGCGTTTTTGTTCTTTTTGGGTGGTCTAGGGGGTATTATTAATTTTATGGTCTTTCTAGGGTATTTCATGGGATTTCAGGGTTTTAGGTTCTATTAGTGGAACATTAGGGTTTTTTAGGGGTTTTTGGGGTTTGAAGGGATTCTATAGATTTTATGGTTTTGGTGATATTTAGGGTTTTAGGGTTTTTTTGGATTTTAGTGTCTTTTTTGGTCTTTAGGATCTTTTGGAGGTCTTAATTTTTTTAAATTTTTTTATTATTTTTAGGGTAATTTAGGGTTTATGGGGGTTCTTAGGAAAAAAATTTTTTAGATTTTCGGGGGTTTTGGGTCTTCTAGGGGTTTTGGGGATTTATGTTATTTTTTGGGATTTCTGGGTTTTTAGATTTTTTGGGGATTTTTTTGTGTTTTATGTATTTTTTAGCATTCAGGGGGTGGATGTTAAATTTTTAGATTTTTAATGATTTTAATGGTTTTTTGGGACTTTTGGGTTTTAGTGTAGTTAATAATTTAAGTGATTTAGCTTTTTAGTGTTTTTTATTTTTATATTTTTGGGTGTTTTTTTTTTCAGATTTTTAGGATTTTTAGGTGTTTTTTTATTTTCATTGTTTTTTAGTGTTTTTATTATTTTAGGGTTTTTAGGGGTTTTATGTTTTTTATGGGTTTTGGGGTTTCTAGTGTATTTTTAGTTTTTGTAGTGTTTAAGTGTTTTTATTTATTAGGGGTTCTAGGGTTTTTTCTGTTTTAGGGGTTTTAGGGGGTTTTTTGGGTTTTTTGGGTTTTATGCGTTTGTAGTATTATGTTATGTTTTTGGGAATTTTTAGGGAATTTATGATAATTTATGTATTTTTTAGGGTTATTTAGGTGTTTTGGGGTTTTTTTGGGTTTTAGTGTTTAATTAGGTTTCTAGGGGGTTTAGGTTTGTAGTGTTTAATAAGGTTTTAAGGGTTTTAGGGTTTGTTCGGGTTTAAAAAAATTTAATTGTTTTTAATGTTTTTAGTATTGTAATGTTTATTCCGCTTTTGAAATTTTTTGTTGCTTTTATTGGTTTTAGCATATTTTTATATTTTTTAGGGTTTTTTGGTTTTTATGTTTTTTTTGAATTTTAGGGCGTTTAGGGGGTTTATGGTTTTTAGGGTCTTTTAGGTTCTTTTCGGTTTTTTGGTTTCCTTTAGCGATTTTAGGGTCTTTTATGATGTTTTAGGGTATTTTAGGATTTTAAGGGTATTTTTTTATATTTAGGGTTCTCATGGTATTTTTATGGGGTTTTGGGTTTATAGAATATTTTTAGTGTTTTAGGGGTTTTAGGGTCTCTATAATGTTTTTAGGGTGTTTAATGGGATTTAATGTTTTTAGGGACTTTTAATATTTTAGGGGTTATAAGGGATTTAGGATTTTAGGTATTTTTAGGGGTTGTAGGGGTTTTATTGTTTTTTGGTTTTTTGTAATTATTTATGGTTTTTAGGGGGATTAATGTTTTTTTTGTTTTTTGGGGTTTATAGTGTTTTTAGGGGTTGAGGGTTAGGGTTTTTTTGGTTTTTTATTGGCTTTAAGGGTTTTGTAGACAATTTTAGGTGTTTTTTAGTTTTTTAGGGTTTTAGGGTTTCTATGGGTTTAAGGATATTTTCGGTTTTTAGGATCTCTTATGCCCTTTTAGGATTTTTAGGGCTTCTTAGGGTTTTTAGGTTTTTAGGTTTTTTAACATTTTTATAGGTTTTAGTGTTTTTAGGGTCTTTAGGGACTCTTAGACTTTTAAAATTTTTACTATTTCAAAGTTTTTAGGATTTTTTGTTGTTTTTAGGGTTTTGTTGGGTCTTAAAGTTGTTTTTGGGTCATACTGAGGTCTTTTAGGTTTTTTTATCTTTATGCTCTTTTAAATATTTTTAGGATTTTTTATGGTTTTAGGGGATTTATTATTATTTTCGGGTTGTTATGGTTGTTTTGGAAATTACAGTTTTCAGGGGTTGTAGGGGTTTAAGGGTTTTTTATGTTGCTTTGGAATTTTAGGGTTTTTGTTGATTTTTAGGGTCTTTTTAGGGACTTTTGTGGGACTTTTTGTATTTTAGCGGGTTTTAGGTATTTTGATGGGTTTTATGGATTTTTATGGTTTTAAGGGTTTTAGGGGTTTTAATAGTTTTAAGGGGTTTTAGGATTTAATGTGTTTTTATACTTTTTTATATTTTAGGTATTGTAGGAGATTTAAGTGTTTTTTGGTCATTTATGTTTTTAGGGGAATAGGTTTATTTATGGGGTTTCAGCATCGTTTAGGGGTTTTAGGGTCTATTATGTTTATACGGTTTTTATTGAATTTTCGGGGGTTTCCGGGGTTTTAAGGGGTTTTAGGGTTGTTATGTTCTTTTAGGGGATTTGAGGGGTTTTATTGTATTTTTGGGTTTAGAGTTTAAATTTTAGGGTTTGAGGTGTAGGGTTTGTGGTTTATGTTGTAAGGATTAATGATTATGGTGTAGGGTTTATGGTTTAGGTTTTAGGTTTTTAGGTTTATTTTATAGGGTATAGAGTTTAAGGTGTAGGGTTTGGGTTTTGGGTATATGTTATAGGGTTTTGGGTGTATGGTTTAGGGTTTAGGTTGTAGGGCATAGGTTTTAGTGGGCATGGTTTATGATTTTTGTTGTTCGGTACCAGGATTATGGTTTTAGTTGTTTTATACTGGTTTTTAGGATTTTTAGTTTTTTATGGTTTTATGGTATTAGGGGTTTTTGGGTTTTTATGAGTTTTTTGGAGTTTTATGCGTTTGGAGGGGTTTTGTGTTTTTTTAGGTTTTTAGGATTTTTTTTTCAGTTTTTGGGGTTGTTGTATTTTTTTAGGGTTTGGGGAGTTTAGGGTTTAAATAGTTTTTTATGGTTTTAGTGTTTTGAGGTGGGGTTGGGGTGTTTTATGGGGTTTTAGAGAATTTATAGCTCTCATGAGTTTTTAGGAATTTTATGGTGTTTTACCGTTTGGGGTGTTTTTTATGATTTTTAGGTTTTGTAGACGTTTTAGGGGTTTTAGAGTATTTTATGGTTTTTTTATGAATTTTAATTTTTACGGATTTAGTTAATTTTAGGGATTGAAATATTTTTTAGGGTTTTTATGGGTTTTTGGGATTTTTTGGTCTTTTCTTCTTTCTTAGGGTTTCTATAGTATTTTGTTTTTTTGGGGGTTTCTACGGTTTTATGGGGTTTTTGGGTATTCATAGGGTCTTTAGGGTCGTTTGAATCCTTTTAGGGTGTTTTATGGATTTTAGGGTTTATTAAATTTTTATTGTTTTGGGTTTTATGGTTTTAAGCGTTTTTAGTTGTTTATAATATTTAGTGATTTTAGGGGGTTTGCAGTTTTCTGGTTTATAGGGTTTTTGGGGTTTGGGGGGGAGTGGGGTTGGGTCTTTTATAGTGTTTAGGGTTTTTATGCTATTTTATGTATTTTATAGTTTTGGGGGTTTTTATAGTTATTTACACTCATTTATGGTTTCTAGGGTCATTTTGGGTTTTTTGGATTTTTAGGGGTTTTAGGGGGTTTTGGGTTTTTTGTCCTTCAGGATTTTTTGTGTGTTTTTAGGCTATTTGGGTATTTTTAGGCCTTCTGGGATGTTTTTATTTTAAAGGTTTTTTATAATATTTTATTAATTTTTATTTATTTTAGTTCCTTTAAGTGTTTTAATTAATTTAGGGGTTTAAGGGTAGTGGGGTCTTTTAGGGTTTTTAGAGGTTATTAGGTTTTTAATGTTTTAAGGGTTTTGGGGGGTCTTTGGGGTTTTTTTGGGTATTTTAGTGCATTTTAGGGTTTTATGGGTTTTAGGGTATACTAAGGGGTTTTATAATTTTTATCTTTTTAATGGGTTTTAGGGATTTTTTGTTTTGGGGGTTTTAGGGGGTTTGGAGTTTATTGTGTTTTAAGGGTGTTTAGTGTTTTAAGGTTTTTTTAGCATTTTAGTTGATTTATTCATTTAGGGTTTCATGATTCTATTGATTTATTTTGGGGTTGGATGCTTTTAATGGTGTGTGGGGTTTTAAGGGTTTTTAGATATTTTTGGGTTTTGAGAGTTTTTTAAGGTTTTTATAGTTATTATGGTTTTAGGGTTTTTAGGGTTTTTGGGGTTTTTTGGTGTTCTTATGGGTTATTATGGTATATTAATGTTGTTTTGGCATTTTAAGGCTTTATTTGGATTTTATGGTTTTTATGGTTTGTATGGATTTCTATGGTTTTAGTGGATTTAGAGTTTTTTTTGTGTTTTTAGGGTTTTTATGGGTTTTAGTAGTTTTTATGGATTTTTAAGGGTATTAATTTTTGAAGGGTTTCTTATGGGTTTTATATATTTTTTAGATTTTTAATGGCCTTTATGTTTTATATGTGTTTTATGGTTCTTGTGATTGTTTAATGGGTTTTTATATTTTTTAGGTTTTTTGGGGTTTTGTGTTTTATGGGTTTTATGTTTTTTTGAAGGTTTTGTCTTTTTTTAGTTTTTTAGGTTGTTTAATTGTTTTTACGGTCATTTACGAATTTTATATGGTTTTTAGGTCTTTTTCGATATCTTGGTTTTTTCAGGGTTTTTATGGTTTTTCGTTTTTTAGGTTTTTTTAGTGTTTATTGGTATTTTGGATCTCTTATGGGTTTTATAGGGGTTTTAGGGTCTTTTAGGTGGTTTTTATGGGTTTTGGGGGGCTTTAGGGAATTTAATGGTTTTATGGTTTTTTAATGTTTTTAGGGGTTTTAGGGTTTTTCATTATTTTTAGGGGTTTCATAAGGCTTACATGATTTTATTTTTTCCTGGATTTTTATGGATTTAAAGGGTTTTTAGAATATTTTAGAACATTTTGGGTATTTTTAGTTTTTCATTTTTAGGGTTTTATGATTTTAAGGGATATTGGGGTCTATGGTTTTCATAGGTTTTATGATTGTTAGGCCCTTTTGTGGGTTTTTATCATTTTTAGGAATTTTTGGACTTCTAGGTGTTTTAAGGTTTTAGGCTAGTTTAATATTTTTTTTATATTTATAGGATTTTAAATGTTTTAATTGTATTTAGGGTATTTTAGGGGTTTAATGGGTTTTAAGGCCTTTTAGGGGTCTTTTAGTGTTATTTTATATTTTTTATATTTATTGGAGTTTTTATGGGTTTTTAGGGTTTTATGGTATTAGTATATTTTTATGGGTTTAGTGTTTTAATGAGGTTTTAGGATATTTTGAGGGGTTTAATAATTTTTTAGTCTTTAGTGGTTTTAGGAGTTTTAGGGACTTTACGATTTTATAGGGTATTTAGGGTCCTTTAACGTATTGTGGTTTTTAGGATTTTAAAAGGTTTTTATTGTTTTTTGGGTTGTCAGGGTTTTAGATATTTTGAGGGGTTTTATGGGGGGTTAGGTTCTTTAGGGGTTTATGGTTTTTAGTGTTTCCAAGTTTTTAGTGGTTTTATGGTTTTTAGGAATTTTTTGAGGTGATTAGTATATTTAGTGAGTTTTTAGGTTTTTTAAGGTTTTTAGTGTTTTTTGGCCTTTGAGGGTTTTTGGGGTTTTTGGTTTTTTATCTTATTTTTAGTGTTTTCTAGGGTTTTAATGTTTTTACTTGTTTTAGCATGTTAGGGTATTTTATGGGTTTATAGGGTGATTTTGGGTCTTTAGGTTTTTTTGGGGTTTAATGTATTTTATGGGGTTGATGGGCTTTTACGGATATTTAATGAGTTTTATAGGTTTTATGTTTGTTTAGGTTTTTAGAGATTTTAAGGGTTTTTTTTTGGGTATTATGGTTTTTTAGGGATTTTATGGATTATGAGTTTTTTGGGTTTTAGGGATTCTAAGGGTATTTATTGTTTTTTGGGGTTTTAGAGATTTAAAGGGTTTGGGGGTTTTTATGTTTTTAAGGGTTTTAGGGTTTTTAGTGGTTTCTATGTTTTTAGGGTTTTTTGGTTTTTTGGTTTTTTTGGTTTTTGTGTTTTCTTATAGTTGTAAGGCGTTGCTGGGTTTTTATGATTTTAAGGGTTTTATGTGTTTATTGGGTTTTAGGTGTTTATTGGGTTTTAGGTATTTTCTGTATTTTTTCATGTTTTATGGGTTTTTTTTTGTTTTTTAGGGGGTTTCAGTTTTTTAGGCTTTAGATATTTTTAGTATTTTTAGTGTTTTTATGTTGGTTTTGAGGGTTTTTGTGTTTTAAGGCGGTTTTTTTTGGGTTTCAATATTTTTACGAGTTTTAGTGTTTTTGGTTTTTTCACTATTTTTATTGGGTTGCTGGGTTTTTAGGGTTATTGGCTATTTTAGGTTTTTATTTTTTTTTGGGATTTTTACGGTTTGGCTATGTCTTTTTTGGGTCTTTATCATCTTTTAGGGTTTTAGGGCTCCTTGGGGGTTTTAGGTTTAAATAGTTTTAGGAATTGTTTAGGGTTTTTAGGTATTAATGTGTTTTTGGGATTTTTGTGGGTTTAGGGGTATTTTTTTGTTCCTTGGGTATTTATATATTTTTTAGTGTTTTTACAGTTTTTAGGGGATTTTAGGTTTTAGGTATTTTATTTGTTCTCATTGTTTTTAAGGTTTTATGTTTTTTATGTTATTTGGGTTTTTAGAGTTTTTATGGTTGTTTTAGGTTTTTATAATTTCAGTTTTTTGTAGGTTATTAATGTCTTTATGGGTTTTTGTGTATTTTTATCATTTCTTGGTTTTTTTGTTTTTTTTTTGTTTTTAGGGTATTTAGGGGTTTTAGGGTTTTTAGTCTTTTTAGGGTGTATAAATGTTTGTATGATTTTTTTTTTGTTTTTATATGTATTGTTAGGGTCCCTTTTGGGTTTTCAAGATTTTATGGTCTTTTAGTAGTTTTTATAATTTTAGAATATTTTAGGGGTTTTTAGAATTTTTGGGGTTTTTTTATTTTTTTATTTTTTAGGGGTTTTTGGGTTTTTAGAGTTTTTAGTGATTTAGATGTTTAGATTTTTTATTAATATTAAGGTTTTTATGGCCTTTATAGGGGTTTTAGGGAGTTTTGGTTTTATAAGTGTTTTTATGATTTTAGGGGGTTTTACTATATTTATGATTTTGGGGGGTTTTGGGTTATTTGTGGTTTTAGGGGGTTGTGAAGGTTTTTGGTGGTTTTCAGAGATTTAGGGTTTAAAGGGTTTAAGTTTTAGGGGGATTTGTGTTGTATCGGATTTTGGGTTTTAGGTTTCTGGTAATTTTTTAGGGGTTTTTAGTTTCTTTAGTGGGTCAAATTTTTTTAGTGTTTTTAGGAGGTTTGGGTTTTGTGGGGGGTCTTAGGGGTTTGGGTTTTTTTATTGATTTATTTTGATATTTTTATGGTTTTTAATATTTTCTTATGGGTTTTTATGGTCTTAGGGGATATAAATGTTTATTATGGGTTTTGGGTGTTTTAAGGGTCTTTTACATTTTACGGTTAGGGTTTTTAGGGTCTATTGTTTTTGGAGTTTTTAGGCTATTATGGTTTTTAGGGTCTTTTGGGTTTTTTTGGGGGAGGGGGGTCATGGATTTTTATATCATTATATTTTATTGATTTTTAAAGATGTAGGGACATTGGTTTTTTTGGGGTGTTTTAGGTTTTAGGGGGTTTGGGTTTTTAGGGTTTTAATGACTGTAAGGGGTTCAAGGAATTATCATATTTTTAGGTATTTTTGGTTTTTAGGTTTTAGTTTCTTTTATGATTTTTAGGGGGTTTAGGGTTTTTTATGGTTTTACGGGTTTTTAGTACCCTTTAGGGGTTTTAAGATTTTTATGGTCTTTTATTTTTTTTATTCCTTTATAGTGTTCGGAGTTTTTGTTTTGTTTTTAATGGGTTTATGGTTTTTATGGTTTTTAGGTTTTTTGGTGGTTTTTTGGTTAGTTTGGGTTTTTTAAGGTTTTCTAAGATTTTTAAAGGTTTTTTTGGTTTTATGGGGTTTTTAGGTTTTTCGGGGTGTTAACAATATTTATGCTTTTTTATTGTTTTTATTGTTTTTTGGGTTTTATGGGGTTTTAGGGTCTTTTACTGTATTTATAGTTTTATGGGTTTTTAGGGTTTTAAGGGCATTTTAATGATTTTTATGGTATTTATAGTTTTTAAGGGTTTTGGGAGTTTCTTGGCCTTTTACAGTTTTTTGGGTTTTATATATTTTAAGGTTCTTTATAGTTTTTAGATCCTTTTAGTGCTTTTAGGTTCATTTATGATTTTAGTTATTTTTTTGGGTCCTTAGGTGTTTTAGGGATGTTGGCATGCATTAGGGGTTTTAGAATTTATAAGGTGTTTTAAGGGTTTTAAGGGTCATTTTTGATTTTTTATATTTTGAGGGTCCCTTGGGGTTTTTAGGGTCCTTTATCAATTTTAGGGTCTTTTAGGAAATTTTGTGTTTTTTAATATTTTTATTTGTCTATCATGGTTTTTATGATCTTTTGAGTCTTTAAGGTTTTTAAAGAATTTTATGGTCTTTTAGGGGTTTAGGGTCTTTTAGGGGATTTGAGGGTCTTTTAGGGTTTACGGGTTTTAGGAAATTTTTTGGTTTTTTGTGTTTTTTAATATTCTTTGGGTTTTAGGGTTTTCTTATGGATTTTAGGGAATTTTAAGTTTTTAAAGGTCCTTGGGAGTTTTAGTGTTTTTAGTGGGTTTTAGGGTCCTTTAGGGGTTTTAGTGTTTTTTATTATTTTACAATATTTTATTTTTTTAGGGTTTTAAGGTTTTTTGTGGTTTTATGGGTGTTTGGAATTTTTTTGGTTTTATGTAGTTTTCGATGGATTTAGGGTTTTAAGGGGTTTTCGTGTTTTTAGTTGTTATTTGGGGTTTTAAGGATTTTTTTGTATTTAGGTGGTTTGGGGGTTTAGTTTTTATGGTTTTCATAGTGTTTTATGGGTTTTATGGTTGTTAAGTTTTTTAGGGTTTTAATGTTTATAAGGTTTTTGAGGATTTGTAATGTTTTAAGAGTTTTTAGGGTCTTGGATGTGCTATTAGGTTTTTAGGGAAATTTAGGATTTTTAGGATTTTCTAGGGTCTGTTAGTGTATTTTAGGGCGTTTAGGGCTTCAAAAAGTTTTTTTGGGATTTGGGGTCTTTTATGGTTTTAGGGTCTTTTGGATCTTTTAGGATTTTTATGTTTTTAGTGTCATTTAGGGGATTTTGACCCATTTAGTGTTTTTAGGAAATTTTATGGTCTTTTAGGGGTTCTAGGATTTTTAGTGACATTTTGGGGTTTTATTGTTTTAGTATCTTGTGGTTTATTAGATTTTTAGGGACTTTGAGGTTTCTTTGGGGTTTTAGGTTCTTTTGATGTTTTCATTATTTATAGGGTATTTTGGGGGTTTGTAGTTTTTTTGGGTCTTTTATGGGTTTTATGGCTTCTTATCATATTAGGGTTTTTATTATTTTCTAGGGTTTTTGGATTTTTTTTATTTTATGGGTTTTTATTTTTCTTTAGGGGTTGTAAGGGGTGTTAGGATATTTAGGGTTTTAGGGGCTGTAGGGTTTTTAGGAATTTTAGTTTGTTAGGTGTTTTAAGGTATTTTAATGTTTTTGGGGTTTTTAGGTATTTTTAGTCTTTTAAATGTTTTTGGGGTGTTAGGGGTTTTTAGTATTTTAGGGTTATCATTGGATTTGGAGGGTGTTTTATTTTTTTAGGTGTCTTTTTCTGTTTTTATGGGTTTTAAGGGGTTTTTAGGGTTGTGCAATTGTTTTTAGGGGTTTCAAGGGTTTTTAGTGATTTTATTATTTTTAGGATACTTAGGGTTTTTATTGTATTTAGATTTTTTATAGGTTTTAGGGATTTTAGGCAGTTTTGGGGTTCTTGTTCATTTATGGTTTTTAGGGGGTTTGTGGTTTTTAGGGGTTTTAATTTTTTTCTGGGTTTTAGGGTTTTAATGGGGTTTTATTGTTTTATAAGGTCCTATAGGTTTTTTTTTCAAATTTTTAGTTCCCTTTAGGGGTTTTTTGGTTCCTTCTGTGGGTTTTAGGGTCCTTTAGGTTATTTAGAGTGTTTTAGGGTCTTTTAGGGTTTTAGTTTTTAGGGCCCTTTATGAATTTTAGATAAATTTAGGGGTTATGGGTATTTATGTCTTTTAAGGTTATTTAGGGTTTTTAGTTTATATTAGAGTTTTAGGGTGTTTTAAGAGTTTTTATGGTTTTAGTGTTTTTTAGGTTTTTTAATGTCCTTCTGAGGTTTTAGGGTTTCATAAGATCCTTTAGGGTTTTAGGGCATTTTAGGGTCTTTCGGGACATTTAGGGGTTTGGTGGTTTTTTATGGTCATTGATGGTTTTAGGATACTTTGGGGTTTTAAGGTTATTTAGATACTTTTAGGGGTTTTGAGGAATTTATTGCCTTTTAGGGTTTTAGGGTTTTTAGGGTCGTTTATGGTTTTTGGTTTTTATTAGTTTTTGGGTGTTGAGGTGTTTTAGTATTTTTTTAGTTTTTAGTATGTTCATAGTTTTTAGAGATTTTACAAGTTTTCAAGGGTTTTAAGGGTCTTAAAATTGTAGGGGGCTTAGGGTTTTTAAGGTTTTATGTTTTTATAGTGTTTTAGGGTTTTAGGGTTTTATGAGTTTTTTGGTTTTATATGTTTTAAGGATTTGGAGATTTTAGGGTTATTTTTTGTTTTATGGGTTTTAGTTTTATTAATGGTTTTCATTTTTTAGTGTTTTATGTCATTTTAGTGTTTTAAGGGGTTTTATTAGTTTTAGTGGTTTTAGGGGTTTTCAGGGTTTTAAGGATTTAAAGGATTTTCATGTTTTTTAGAGTTTTTAGGGTTTTTATGGATTTGATGGGGTTTAATATTTTTTAGAGTTTTGTAGGGTTTTTTGGATTCTATTTTTTTGGTGGGGGGTGAGCGGTAGGGTTTTCATATTTTTTGGATTTTTAGTTGTTTAAGGGATTTTAGGGTTTTTAGGTTTTTAGGGATAGAAGGTATTTCTTGACCTTTTTAGGAGTTTTAGAATTTTAGTATTTTAATGGGTTTAAATGGTTTCTATAAATTTCAGGGTTTTTAAATGTTTTTGCAGTTTGTATTATTTTGGGGTTTTAGGGTTTAAGGGTTTTAGTGGTTTATGGTTTTTAGGGTTTTAATGCTTTGTTAGGGTTTTTAGGATTTTTAGGGTTTTAGGGTGTTTTAGTGTTTCTAGTATCTTTTAACGTTCTATATAGTTATTTAGGTATAATTAGGGTTCTTATGGCCTTTTATGGTTCTTAGGGTTTTTTATGATTTAATTATCTTTTATGGGTTTCTATGTAGTTTTTAGGGTTTTTAGACATTTTAGGGGTTTCCTCATTTTTAGGTGTTTTATGGAATTTTATAGCGTTCGGGGTTTTTAGGTTTTTCATGGGATTTTTATGGGGTTTCAGGGATTTTAGGGTTGTTTTGAGTTTTTAGGGATTTTATAATTTTTAGTCTTTTTGTATTTTTAGGGCTAGTCTAGGTTTTTCAAGGTTTTTGTGGGATTTATTTATATTTTAAGGTTTTTAGGTTTTATGGAGGTTTTAAAATTTTGTGGGTATAAGGTGTTTTAATGGTTTTTTGGATTTGAATTGTTTTATGAATTTAAGGGTATTTTTAGTGTTTTTAGGCATTTTAGGGTTTTATGGGTTTATGGGTTTATGGGATTTTTTGGGGGAGGTTTTAGTGTTTTAGAGACTATTACAGTTTTTTGGATTCTTGGTATTTCTAGGGGTTTTAGGGTTTTAGGTTTTTAGGGTCTTCTGGTTTTTAGGTATTATTCCGGTTTTTGGATATTTAATTATTTTTAGGGATTTTAGGTCTTTTATGTTTTTTCAGGTTTTTAGGTTTTTAGGGGTTTAAAGTGTTTTGTAGGGGTTTTAGGGTTTTTATTGTTTTTCTTGGTATTTAGGGTTTTAGGGTTTTTAAATTTTTTGTGTTTTATGGTTTTATAGTTTGTGGGTGTGTTTTTAGAGTTTTAAGGTGTTTTAGGGTTCTTATAGGGAATTTTGCGTTTTTTGGGTATTTTACAATTTTTATGGGGTTTTTGGTTTTTTAAATATTTATAGGGTTTATAGGGTTTTAACAATTTTATGTTATTTCTACGTATATATTGTGCATTAGGTTTTTTTATTTTAAGGGTTTTAGTGTTTTTGTGGGTTTTTTTATGGTTTTTAGGGTTTTGAGTGTTTTTGGTTTTTTTGGATTTTTATGGGGTTTTATTGTTCTTTTATTTTTTTGTAGGGTTTTTATGGATTTCTAATTTTTTAGTGGTTTTAGGGTTTTTAGGGTTTTTAATATTTTTACAGTTTTTAATAGGTTTTACAGTTTTTAGTGTATTTTAGGGGTTTTGTGGTCTTTTGAGTTTTTAGAGGTCTTTAGGGGTTTTTAGGGTTTTTTTTCATTTTTGTTTTTTTATCATTTTCATGGTTTTAGGGGTTTATTTTTCTTTTTTTTCAGTTTTTTCATTTTTTAAGTATTTTAGGAGGGTTTAAGCGATGTTAATGTTATTTGTTGTGTTTTGTGTTTTTTATTTTTATAGGTATTTTAGGGTTTTGTAGGGGGTTGTGGTTTTTGAGTTTTTAGGGGGATTTGGTGTTTATTATTGAATTTAGGGTTATTTCACATCCCTCAGAATGTGTGTTCTTGTTTGGAATCACTACTTATGGGAAGTATCCATTGAATTTATTTATGGAACTGGAAACAACCATTGGTTCTTTATCCAAAGGGACTTGCTTTCTAAAGGCAGGTGTTTGTTAAGTTTAAACTTATGATAATTAAGAACATGCATTGGTCAAGTGGATGAGAAGTTGGACTCATCACACCCTTTTGGGGGGAATTATTTCCTACACGAGGAATCTCTTATAGACATGATATATTTTCATGAATCCTTATTAATTCACCCAGTATAACGTAGGTTTCCCTTGCAATTTTCAAACAATTATTATCGTGTGTAAAATTTAGAATCACCCATATGTATTCATAGTTATTCATTAATATAGACATCCATATGTATTCCTGATTCTCCATCAGTGGTATCCTCTCATATACTATTTAGATATTATTTTAACCATTGTTATGATAATAATGGTTTTAAGCCACTATGTGGTATACTCAAGAATTTATTTTCATACAGGGAGATGAAAGTTTGTTTTTATGTGGGGATCATACCCATAAATGGGATACCTATGTATCCATGTGAAAGGAATCAGGACCCTCATAGTTTAGTGCTGCTTAATGGGACACATCCTGCCTTTTAAGGTCGTGTGATAAGCACATAGTCGTACAGTTTAATGTCATGTGGTAAGGTTATCTATGCGAAAGGTGCTTAGTTAATATTTGGTATGGTAATTATGCCTATGTATCCTTAGGAACATGGAAATAATATAAGTTTCCATGTTGAAGTAGACCCTGTTGTAAATATGGCCATTGAAGAACAGAGTTGATTTAAAGTGTTGGATTTCAACCTTAGAGAGGCTTCCTACATATCCCATTTGGATTGGAATCAAAGCTAATGTATTTTGATGATTCTCATAAGAGAGTGTAGTCTATTGAGAGAAATTAGTTTGTCCTTAATTCCTAAAAAGGATGCCTTTTTTGGATGAAATGATATAGAGCTAGGGCCTTATGGAGGCTTTCAATGTATCCCAATTATGGTGGGAATCAGAGTTCTCGTTGTTCAATAGTAGATGGATTGTGTGGATGTTTTGATCATCATAGTTCCCTAAGACCACATGAGTCTTTCTAATTGTGAGAAACAAGAGAACGTGAAAGATTAAAAAACCACACACTCTCTCTTCCGATAATGGGAGAGGGAGGGCATGTGGAAAATGAAGCTGAGGTGACCATGGAAGAGTGTGAAAAGTGATGAAACTTTCAATGTGGGATGAAATTAGAGGTTATGCGGCCTAAATATCAAAATATTAAGAACTTACCTCAATGGGAGCTCCCTGATAGATCCTATGATAGAAGGGAGACTTCTCATTTTATTGAATGGAAAAGTAAGATTGACCCTCACTCTTGTTATTGGGCACTAGAGGCTCTGAGTTTCAAACATGAAAAGGGGAGGTCGTAACCCAAACCATAATCCTCTAAACCGAGAACTCCTAAACAATATTACTAGGAGAAAGGCCCATGTGATTATGGATATACAAGCCCAAAGAAACTCCATGAATCCTGACCCCATTACGAAATAGATGTTTGAAACTTCTGACTGCGGATATACAAACCCAAATTGAAGACACGCTGATGTGCCTCTCCCAAATTTTTGATAAATGAGTAGGTTTTAGTGGAGGATTCAAATTAGTCTCTTTCAGATAAGGGAACCTAGGAATGAAATACCCTTACATGAGTGGGTTTGAATATGGTTTACATGAAGATTTGTAGACCTTGTGCCTAACAATGCAGCGTAGTTGTGCCGTTTAGGTACATCTTATAGGTACACTACATAGGTATGTTTCATAGATGTTCCACGTAGTTCTTTTAAATGACTAAATAAAATTATTAATATAGGAGAACCAATACTATGCAAGCTTCAAACTATGAAAGGATTTCCAAAAATTCTTATCCAATCTAATTCCTTCTTATATCATGTTTTTATAGAGATACCTAAGACAATTTGAGGGATCTAGGAAAAATATCTATGTAATGGGATCTTCAATATTTCTTTCAACTTTTTCAGTCATCAAATGAGGAGACCAAGGATCCTAGTTATAGGCATGGTGGGGGATAGTCGAAATCAATTCGTTGATGTAGGTCGGACACACAACCCTTCCGCGTAGCTCCTCTGCGTAGGTGTTCAAAAAGCATCTTATAGTGTAGCTCTATCACGTAGGTCTACCGGATAGGTCTACCACGTAGGTTCTGATGTGCATGTCCTCTACAATTTTTTATGCCTTGGAGTTCTTTGAGCTTCATCTTGAGACTTTGAAATTTCCAGGGTACATCTTCATAGTATTGTTTCCTTACTATAGAGTGTCAGAAAAATCCCCCCCTTAGGATGGGATCCTATTAGAATGAGGGTCGAGTCCTGAGGTATGATTGTGGGAAAAATACTATAGAGTAATTTCTGAGTCATGCGTGTTTTTCGTGTAGTTATTTTATGCAAGTATGTTTTGTAGCTATTTCGGGAAGGCATGTCACATAGGTATTTCACACAGGCATGCCACGTCGGTCGACAATGTCTATAAATAACTCTATTCCATTGAGATTTCCTTCCCCTGGGATCTCAGTTTTTCAACTCTCATTACATTTTTTATTCATCCATCCTTGTTGTTTTGTGCTCTTTCCTAGAATCCATTAAATTTTCTCAAGGTGAAACCATTTGAGCAATGGAGCTACGTAGAAGGGCCTCTTCAAAGGATTTTCACTATGACCCTTGTCGAAGGACCTACATGAATGAAATCATCAAAGGAACTATGTGGAGCATTTCCTTTTCAAAAAATTAAAATCCATTTACGTTGAAATTTAATTTTTTAAAAGTCAAAATCCCTACCTAATAGGGGTAACTTGGTAATTTCTTTATAGTAAATGGATCACTTGATGACCGCCACTGAGGAAGCTAAGGCTTGTCAAAATGAGATGATGAAAATTCTTGGACAAGAATATTATGAAATTGTTGAGAGTACCCTCCCTAGGCTACTAAAGGGTTTAATTCCATACCAATGGTAATATCCACAAAGTCCTTATTTGCCTCTATATGGACATGGGATTTTTCAAGATTCCCACATTCTGAATATTAAGAGATACCTTCCAAAGAATTGGTTTCTATAGTTCTCCAATTATCCTTGCAGGAATATTACTATGAAGGGTATGCCAATTCATGAGGGAAATGTCCCTATTGGATGCATACTACACCATGGTGGTTGTACTCATGATATGAAAAATCATGTTTTAGAGACAAGTCCACAATGCTATGATTCAAACTTTCATTATTCACAAACTGATCAGTCTAATGTTTGGAAGATAAACAGGGATCCTCGTTCTAGAGGAGGATTTAAACCTGAATGGATGTGGGAGTTTTGGGTATGCCAAACTTGTACAGATTTCAGGAAACAGCTATCAGGTGATCAAATTTATGAATCTGTCTGGATGGGGAAAAGTTATGTTTATAAAAACTACATCATTTCTTAATTGATGTGCTGATAGGGTCCGCAAACTAATACATTTGACTTTATGTATGGTGAGTTTGGAATCATATTATGGGATATTTACCAAATATCTGGGGTTCCCATTCTTGGGGAAATGTATGATGAGTTTATTCCTCTGGTAACAACATTGGGTGATGTTACCAGGAAACCACCACTGAATCATTAATTATTCAAAATATCATATAAATTTCATAAAAACAATAAAGATATTCATGCAAAAGTGGGGATGGAAACCATTTTAGAACCAATAAAAGAGAAAGGTCCCACCTACATACATCCTATATTTTTTCATTATGTAGATAACTATGGAATTTCAAGCACATATTGGCATACATTGGATAAAGGTATATACAAGCCCTGGGGATATAAGGTAAAATCTGATATTGATGCAAATATACTCTTATCCAGCTTCCTTTCCATGTGGCTAAGAATTTACTTGCTTCCATTCCGTGAGTCTAATGGAAATGTAAGGCCAGGGACTTTATTTATTGCCGCAAAATTGGTAGAGGGAAATTATATTGGGTTCGAAAATTTTGTATTAGCAAGAACTTATTATTATTTGCTACATTTGTATAATCAGATGGCTCTATTTATACTTCTAGGGCCATTCCAATTCATTTGGGGCTAGATTGCGGCACACTTTTCTATATACTCTATGTTGAATTTAGTTAGAGTCCCCAATGGTTGATTTTCTCCATTTTTAAAGAAATTATCCCTTATTTATCCTCAAAATAGGAGACCTAATGTAGTGTTTAAGGAATTTAATGAATTAGGAGAATTAAGCTTCTTTACTTTTGTAAACCCACCATCAGGACCATTTATTGATGATGTTAAGGAAGAAAATTATTACTTGAGGTCTTATATGATAGAATTCAGGGAGATTGTATTATAGCCCAAGATTGATGGTGAAATTATTTGTGAGTCTTACATCCCATATAGGTTTTTTCACTAGTTCAAATTTCTTCAAAAATCAAACACTTTTCCTCCCATGCACGTTATATATGAGAAACACCAAATAGTAGTGAGAAAATTGTGTATTTTGATGGTTTTAGAAATATCCAAATTATCAATTATGTTACGTCCATCAGATGCATCAATTGGATTGGAATCGGTATATTCCAAAGCATGGTATTCTTCATACCCTGATAGGAATTTGATGAAAGGAATATATTGTGTGGAAGCCACAAATACTATTTTGTGTAGTGATCATGGTAAGAGGTATAAAGCTAGAGATGATGCAGAGGCTTCCAAAGTTTTAGAACCTTCAAAACATCTTCACAGAAGGTATACCAAGAAGACTAGGGCTAGGGAAATAACACATCTAAAACTGAGGAGATCTAGATGCCGCCATCAAAAAGAGATTCCCATCCGAGGTGATGACCTTTATGAAGAAAAAGGGATGCCTGAAGAGGCTCACCTGTCAGAAGGTATTGATCTTTCCCCCAGCCAACCATATCGAAACCGAATTATGTTCGGCCTTCATCTATTCAATTTTGGGAGTGATTGACTCGTGAACTCTTGGATTCCTAGGAATTACTCCAATATGGACTATGAATATTTGATGTGGGAGACATTAAAGAACTTTTGATTTTCATCTGGATAATAAACTGGATGAAGTATGAGAATATATTGTGTAGATGGAGACCTTTATATATGAAACTAATGAACAAATAACAACCTCTAAAGAAGTATATGATATAATGGAACTAGGGATACATGAGGGTGTAATTATTCACCCTAAGGATGAATGGGACATTTATATTCATACTAAGAATGTATTTTCATTTTCATTTGTCTCAATTATTCTTTTTCATTCACCTTTATTAATCATGATGAGATTTCATTTTGCAGCTTGAATTTAGGGAAGGAACCTCAGGACAGGTTCTCGGGTCACCAAGGTATGGACCCACATTTTCTCCCATTGACACACTAAATGATCCTCAATAGTATCCAGAGCATTATATAGGAGAGAGAATCATGACATGGGTAATGGATACAGAAAATACTTTTCCATTACCTTAGGTTTATCCTACCAAGAGAAGTATTTCAATTTCTCCACAAGATTATAAAAATAAATGCAATAGAACAATGATATTGGTCTGAAGTGTACATCAATGAAGTAAGTATTTATACTATCGTCTAGAATTATGAATTTCTGATACCCTTTGGTAATTAAATTCATCTTCTCATATGATCTGCATTTATCTCATCTCTTAAGGTCTTAAGAGATGATCCTTTAAGAATGGATAAGGAAACCCTAGGAGAAGCATAGGTTCATGGTGATGAATCTGTTACCTTGATGGATAAGACATCAAAAGATTTAGCTGTATCTGATCTTGATTCCATTGAGAGAGGGAGAAAATTCATGGTAATTTCAAATACATTCCTCTTGAATATTAAATGCTTTTCTAATATTCTTCTGTTCAAAATATCTCAAATCATTTGGCCATTCAAATGGATCCTGTGATAATAAATGCTGATATTTCTATCTATTCAGAAAGAGTGAATGTGAATCCAGGGCCATCTGAAGATGATACTGGTGTTGATTCTAACCTGGGAATATCTGATGATTCTATACCAGTTGAATAAATGATAGAAAAAATGTTAGTGGATCCAATTTTGTAATCAAGCAACATTTTTGGATACCTTAAATGGTGAGGACACTATAACATTCCAAGCCACATACACTAAAATTATGTATGCCTTTAGTAAAAAATTGATATTCCAGGTACCATTAAAGAGTATGGGGACTTTCGTAACGAATTTAAAGGACATAAGTTCTCATTATTGTATTTCCCATACATAATTGTTCTTATTTTACCTAGTAATTCACATCAAAGTTCATATTATGTAGCTTTGTCTATAGAGAATGTTTCAAAGACCCTTCAAGAACATAGCATTCCACTTTATCCTTCTTCTACTGAAGTAAGAGAAATACTTACCGAGGACCCCATGATGAGAGACATTCCAGAGACTTCAATTAAGGAAGCTGGGAAAACTTAGGAGAATTCCCCTCCTCGAGAAACATCTGCTCAAGTTGTTGATGTTGAGAAGATTGGGGATGAATCTAATCATTTAGTCGACTTATTATTGGATAAATGTTATCGGCAGTCTAGATCATGCTCTATTTCTATAATTCTTCTAAATCTAACAATGATCTGGATTCGCCATTTAGGGTTATCAACTCCCATTGCTAGATCGGAAGGTGAGGATTCTGTATTGGATCAGACATTGGCGGAAGGTGACTCATATGTTGTTCTGAGAGAAGTAGAGCAAGGAACCTCTTTAATAGATTTTATTCTAGAGTACATTCTACCCCATGGTATTGACTCAAATTTAGATTTAGATATTCAATTTAATCTTTGCATGGAATGTAAAAATATGTGGAAACATATATGAAAAATAATTGTCGAGATTCCTTTGGATGAGCTGCTATGCCATTTTTGCAAACTCCGAGTGCTATTTTGTATCTTGGGATTCTGTGTATTTAATTATCACCCAGTCTACAATGCAATGAAAGATACCATTCACCAATTAAATCAAGAACATAAGATGAAACAAGATATATAAAAGTGTAAATGAATTATTAATGTTGAGAGCTTCCATGTTGCAGTAGCTGAGGTAGAGGCCAACCATATCAAGAGGTTGATTGAAATAGGCCAAAAAATTAAATATGTAATGAAGGATCTGATATATCATTAGTAGAAAATTGTTATTGTTCATAAAAAACTCGTTTAGTTGAACCAATCATTGGGAGAAACCCAGTTGGAAGGGATAAACACCATTGTAACTGCCAAAGAATCACTTCGTCAATCCAAGGAGGCTGAGGTCGGTCCACTGCCTCAACTTTAACAAGCGGCTAATAGGGATCAGGAGGTTGTTCCACAGATGAAGAGTCATGCTGAGATTTTCTTTTAACACATGACATAGAGGATCTATTCTATGAATGTTCCCATGATTTTACCATATGAATGAAAATAATTTTGACTCCAATAATATATGTCTCTATTCTTGATTTATCTAATTGTAATATCAAAGGTGATGATGATGATGATTTTTTAACATCAAACCTTTATGCCGGATAATAATAATTACAATAACAAGAATAGGTGTTCATAAAATTTTCTTATTTAAGACAATGGGCCTAATGAGCATAGTTTTATTTTTACCTGGGTTATATAGAAAAACCCCACAAACATTGTATCTTTTGACTTCTTATTGCTCAATATTGCCTAAACCATAAAAAAATGTAATTCTAGTGAGATGAGACTCAACTTTTGTCCAGAGTGTGGATTGTGGGTTTTCAATTTCATGATTACTATGTCTCTTGGTTATTGGCAGTTTAGAGTCATGCATGTTAGACTAGAATGGCTAGTGTTAAGGTCGAATATATTTGACCATAAATTTTGAAATTAGATCCCAAACAAGGAGCAGTGGTGAGGAATTTCTCTAATAGTATTTGAATACTTCCATTGAGAATCTTGATTCATGATTTTATGGTTACCAAATAAACAAATTGTATAGACATAAAGGAGGTATTTTACAAGAATTAGGATACCATTATTTGTCAAACTCGTTATAGTGGTTGTGTTATGCAAGGAAAATTGGGGCATATGTTTCATAGACAAAAGTGGAATATTTTGACTAACATGCCTATTATGTAGGAAACTTTTATGCAAAGACCCCTAAGGGAACGTACTGGATAGTCAAGAAAAAGAGTTCTCATAAATTTTACATTTTATTATAGGTAGGAAAGGTAAAATAAGATTTGGGTGACTTAAGACCACATTGGGTGGTTTTCCAATGAATGAAATTTTATAAATATACGGTCATCTAGGAAAACATAAGTCATGAATTGGGAAACCACTTCTACATAAATTTTTTGAATGAGGAATGGTTAATTTTTTTAGAAATTGGGATTATCGATATCATGCTATGCAGTTTTAAAGACAAGCAGTGAGAACATTATACTATGCAGTTTTAATTCATGCAGTGAGGACAATATACTGTGTAGTTTTAAGTCGTGTAGTAAGGACATTGGTTGGATTTAATTTTAGGTCTTTAGCTTTGACCAAAGATTCATGAGTCTCCAATTTCTTGATTATTTGTCTGGAAACATACATCTATGTTCAAATATGGAAAGGAAGAATTGTAAAATGTGATTTTTGAATTTTTGGATTTGAATAATGATATGAGAATAAAGGAAAATACATTGGAGGAATTGTTTTCTAATAATTAAGAGACCATTATTTTACAAAACCATTATGGGGTTTGTATTATGCAAGGCTGAGTAGGGCATATGCTTCATTTTCAAAATAGTGGCTTCTTTTGACTAACATGCTCATTATATAGGAAAATTATGAAAGGCCACCTAAGAATATGTACTACATAGTCAGCAAAAAGAGCTCACAAAAATTTGACATTCTATTGCTAAAAGATGAAGAAAGTCTATAGAGATTCAGTTTTTCCAAAACATAGAGTTCAGTTTATGGAGAAGGTACCTGAACATAGAAAGATTATTTCCAATCATGATTTCCAAATAATTGGAGGAATATGATTTTTATGAAGGTCTAACCCAAACGTATGAATTACGGTGTCTGTAGTTTTAGGTCATATGACTAGGACCAAAAATATAATGGAAACAATGGATGATATGTGGTCAAATGATCCCAGGATATTTCAATATGCTTTGAACACATGGAGAGGGAAATTTGTAAACCATGGTCTTGAATATTTTTAGATTGAGAGAAAGGTAATGAGACAAATATATATGGATGACTACTTTAAGATATAGATTATTGTATATTTTCATCAATGTTTGAAGGGGAAAAAAGATACATTAACCAAGAATGTATTTACCATTATTTGACAAACCCATTATGTTGGTTGTGTTATGAAGGGACAACTAGGGCAAATGACGCATAGACAAACAATGGCATATTTTGACTGAAAAGCTTTTTATAGAGGAAAATTATGCAAGGACACCTAGGGGAACATACTGCATTGTCTGGAAAAATAATTCTCAGATATCAAAAACTCTACCTCAAAAAATTGGAAGAAAGATTATGAGGATCTGAAAATATTCAATATTAAGAGTGTGAAACACAAATGGGGGTAATTCTCAATGCACAAGAGAAATATTTGACTCAATATTGGATAAGAGTTTGGATTCCCTTGTATATATTGACTCAAATGTAAAATGGGTACATTTCTTGTTTCCTTGGTGGGATCTCTAATGGGAGGACCCAAAATAAAGACTCCCACATAGATTGTTAATTATATATGGAAGAGAGATAAAAAGTTTATCCCATAGATATGAATATGAGACAAGGCCTTACTTTCACATCATATCTCAATGGGATGAGAATCAAGCCATACATAGTTCTTTGGTTTCTTTTCATTTTAATGTCGTACAACAAAGACAATATGCTATGAAGTTTAGAGTCATGCAGTGAGGACATGGAATGATTTTGACGTGAAAAAGGAATATAGTGATTGGACCAGGGAATTAAACATAGGTGTTACTACGTATCTAATATGGATGAAAATCAAGACATATGTAGTTATTTGAACACATCCTCTGTATGGTTGATTCGTACATATTGAATACATGGTTTTTTGGTGGTGGTGGTTGGGCCCAAGATTACATATCTAGGTGTCGCTATGTATCTCATTGAAAATGTTAATCAAGCTAAACATAGTTCTTGAAATAATCATTTCCCGCACTAATTGAGATTGATGCGAGAGATGGTGTATTTTAACACATTTCAGAAGAATGGTTAAACTTAAGAGACAAAATGGTATGAAGATCAAACCATGTATCCTACAAGAGTACTCTCTATAAACCTGGTTCATATGTAGGATGATAAAAGGGAAAAATATTTGATTGTGGTTGGGCCCAATATTAGAGATATCAGAGTCTCCATGTATCCCATTTGAATGAGAATAAATCCATACGTAGTTCTTAATATAAGGTCTCTATGTAGATCTAATTCACACATAGGGAAAAATGGAACTCAGGTGCCACTAAGGATTAGTAATGATGTAAGTGATGCTTGTGAATGGAAGCTATTAACATAAAAAATGAAGATGTTTACCGTATAGTTTAATGTCATGTAACAAGGACAAATGATGTCACGTAGTTTAACATCGTGTGACAAGGACAAAGATGCTAAGAATTTTATCATTATGCAGTATATATTCTTATGGTTGTTATTCCATTCAATGTCTTGCAACTAATACTTTTTTCTATGAGGTTTAGATTCATTCCGTGAGGACATATGAAAATGTGCAATTACACAAAGTAATTATTCAAGAATCTGGCATTGGTTAATGTTTTAATAAGTTCTCCATACATTAAGATAGTATATAAGATCCTTTATAGTAGATGTTATGTATAGAGTAAGGTCCTTCCCACTTTGGCTCAGGTTTTGGAGGCTTATTTCCTTTTATTATTGGAGTCCTAAGGACTAATACCAATTCTCCATGACTAAATGACCAGATGTAAATTTTTTTTTTAAATCTCATGCTATTGTATTCTTATAGACTTAAAAATGATGTAAAGTATGTAATATCTTTTCATCTAATCATTCCATCTCATCAAATCACTTCTAAGACTATTCATCTGTAGATAGCTGATCAAATATTGTAAATATAATTCCAGGAAATTGAATTTCAATTAGAAAAACTGCTTATGTTCCATACACCATTGAAATGGAGTTTCGTGAGTGGTAGTATGGGTAGTATTCCCATAAGACCATAAAGAAAGAGAATGTTTATTAGGCCAAGATTTTTGATTTTTATCTACTATTTTCTAGAGTATATTTTATTGGGTCTTATTGAAATCCTCTATCTGTCTATTGTCCACTATATGATAGAGAGATGAATAGTTGGATTTGATATTATGCTCTTGATATAACTTAATTACCTCAACAGAAAAGAAATTGGTGCTATTGTCTATCAATATAGTATGAGGGACACTAAATATGGTGATGTTATTATTTTTGACAAAGATAAAAATGATTTTGGGTCTGATTTTTTTGAGTGGTATTGCCTCATCCCATTTGGAGAAGAAATCAGTAAAAGAAAGAATATACTGGAACTAATTAGCCATAACTAGAGGATAAGGTCCTTCTATATCCATTCCCCTTGTGGGAAATGGCGAGGAGTATTTAGATATATGGAGCAATTTTAGAGTTTGATTAATGAAGTTGTCAGGAACTTGGTAGGGATGAAATTTATTGGTTAAATCTGTGAAATACTTTATCATTTAAGGCCAAAAGTATCCAAGACTTTAGATTTGATCTGAAATACTATACCCTGACCGGTGAGCACCACAATCTCCTTCATGTACATTTTTCATGATAGCTGCATTTTCTTCTCCATCAATAAATCTGAAGAGGACACCATCGAAGCCTTGTTTTAGAGGATCTTCTAGTGATCTGGACTATCATAAAGAGTTAAATTGGCCACTCATCATCAGATCTATTCTTTTTTAACTCTATCTAGTGGAATCACTCCATTTTGAAGGTATTCCATGATGGATGTCATTCATCATGTAGTATGGCCATAAGGCTCAGAAATAGGGCTAATTTCAATAATTTCCACATTCTAGTTTGAACGAATGGTGAAACCACATGATGATGGGAAATACTAATGATTGTATCATCCCGATTTGGATCTGACTATGTTGTGGCTACATTATCAAGTGCATCAACTTGATCATTTTTTTTATTGAGGGACATAAGACAATGTTGGCACTATGGGAAATTATCCATTAACACTCTTAAATAATTTCACAATGGGATTAACTCTTCTATTCTGATAGCATAATCCCCATTTATTTTTTTATTTCCATCTTTGAATCACCTTTCACTTTCAGGTGGTTCACTTGTACCTGGAGTGCCAATTCCAGGCCTACGATGAGAGCTTGATATTCTGCCTCATTGTTAGTACCGCCATCTAATAACAGAATGTAATATGGCAATGATACCTTTTCTAGGGAGATAAGTACAATTACTAACCCAAATTTGTTGAGTTAAAGGTTTTCCATTCTATTTCTTGTTGGAATTATAGAAGCACCATCAATGTACATTTCCCACATTTGAGGATTATATTGAATAGATAATATTTATTCATCAGGAATTCAGTATTCCAAGATGTATCTTCTACTGATGGGTGTTCAGAAAAGAAGTCCAGAAAGGCTTGGTTTTTATTTCTTTCTGATGCAAAAAAGGATATCGAACTATTAAAAAATAATTTCCGACCATTCCAAATGTCCTATAGTCATAGGAAAACTAAGAATAAAATTGAGCAGGTTATTATGAGATACCAATTGGACCTTGTGATGTAGAAGGTAGTGCCTCAATTTTTGAATTGAAAATATTAATTCCAGGAATCACTTCTCAATACTTGAATATCAAGTCTCTGTGTCTAGCATAGTTCGATTGAGATAGTAAAGGAATTTTTATTCGCAACATCATTATTTTGGGCAAGGAAGGAACCCAGTGATCGCACTAAATCTGTCACATAGAGAATAAGTGTCTTTTGTTCAGTATGTGGAATTAATACTGGTGGAGTCAAGATATATTTCATGAGGGTATCAAATGCCTCATGGAAGTCTTCGGTCCATTGATAGGTGACTCCCTTCTTCCTTAATCTGGTGAAGGGTAAAGACATTCCTTCCAAATTGGCGATGATGCACCGAATATAGGACAACGGTCCTTAAAGTACTCTTAATTCTTTCAAATTCCTAGGAGGTTACATACTATAGATTGCTTTTAACTTCATAGGATCAACTTTTATTCCACGATGGAGTACAATGAAGCTGAGTAATTTTCCCGAGGTAACCCCAAAAGCACATTTCCATGTATTCACCTTCAAATTATGTTGCCAAAGTTTACTGAATATGGTCTACGAATTAGTTAGGTGATCAAGAACATTGTATGGATTTAACCACCAGATCATCCACATAACATTCATAAAACATTTCTAAGAAGGGTTTGATGATATGGTACATGGTATGTTGATATATTGCACCTGCATTAACTAACCCAAAGGGCATTACCCGATAGAAAAACACACCTTGAGGGTATATGAAGGATATAGACTCATCATCCTCTGGGGAGATTCATATTTTATTGTACCAAAGTAGCCATCTAGAAAGGAGAGATATTCATAGCCGGCTATTGTGTCAATCAAATATTTTGTGATCCAAAATGGAAATTCATCCTTGGGACAATACTGGTTAAGATATCTAAAATCAATGAAAACTAAAATTTTCCAATTTTTATTTTTCAATAGGACAATATTTTCCATCCATTTGGGATATATCACCTCCCTGACAAAGCTATCCTTGATAATATTTTCAACTTTAGCTTCAATTTTAGAGGCACGAGTTGGGTGTGTCCTTCTTGCTGTCTTCTTGAATCCTCGATGCTCTTTTGAAAAACCAAAATGATGAGTGGATACATCAGGATTAAGGCATATAATTTATGTATTATTCCTTGAAAATATATATTGATGTTTCATTAGTAATTAAGTATACATATCTTGATCTTCAGATGTCATGGAAGCAATAATTAGAGAGGGGCATGGATATTCTTCTGTACCCATATTTATTTCCCTGAGTTCATCCATGTTTATGGAGATGCCTACCTCAATTGTTATAGTATATTCCTTGATCTCTTATTCTTATTCTTCCTTAAATATCACTTCTTCTATTTATTATTTCATAGTAGGTGATGAAGCAAAACATACAGTGCTAGGGGAGGAGTCGGTATTTGAACATCATGAAGAAGAGGCAACCATTTCTGAAACTACTGATGATGAAGTGTCTTTTGGAGCATTGAAGAGAAGATTATGGGATGGAAGTCAACATAAATGTCTTTATCTAGTATTTTGGGAAATTATTATAGACTGATTGATGAAGATAATATTTTCTGAATTTTGGTGAAAGAAATGAAGACATCTCCATTTAAGCTTTCATCACTGCATGGTAAATAAACAGTTTCTTCCATGTTGTCAGGCTCAATTTCCACAATTGACATTATGGAAGTCACTGGATGAGGGGTTAGATTTGGGGTTTCCTTTAAATTTGATTGATAGGCAACACATAATCTACCCTCTAATGTTTTATTGGGTTAGCAGGGATCTTTTAAAGGACATTTAGAGCATTGATTCTTGTTACAAATTTTTCTATGGACCTATTTTCCTTTCTTTGATATAATTTTTCTTCTATATTCTGAGATTCAAACATTTTTAATGGAGCCTTTTCACCATACAATGTACCATGTTTACCATTGAATCAATACCTAAGATATTTTTGATATGATAAATGAATGGCCATATGTTGATGTAGCTATGGCCTTCCAAGATTAATGTTGAAGGCTGTGTCCTAACAGACAACCATAAAATCTGAATTAGATACAAGATCTAGAAAATAAGTTCTGAATTTTACATCACCCAAATGTTCTTGTTCATTTTTTCCATAAACTTGAAACATCAAAGTGGAAGGAGATAAGTCGTATTTGGGGAGGCCAAATCGATGAAGTGTACGGATGGGAATGTGGTTGACTCTTGAGCCATTATCAATGGAGTCTTGTCTGATGTCAGTATCATTAAACCTTCAAAATAGATACAAGGTCCTGATATATCCATGTACAACATAATCCTCTTCTTTATCCATTAAATATATGACTGCATTACATTCAACATGATCATTCTTTGTACTTTAATACTCATTAGAAGCAACCTCGGTTTCAAACACTTGAGAACTTGAAAAGGCCTCAATAAGTCCTTATATAAGATCTTTTGATAGATTCAAGGCATCTAAGGTTGACAACTTGAATGGTACTTGTGAAATATGTTCAAATAATCATACTATTGGTCCAATGGTCTGTGTTTTATATTATGAAGAATCAGTTTGCAGGCACCTTGAAAGACGATGCTCCTCATGAATATGTACCATGTATTGGGGCAGAAGATGGAAATACTTATGCTATTGTTAGATTAGGTAGACTAGGTCGATATACTTGCTAAGAGAATGATGGTGTAACCTCCAATCGGTCCTCCAAGATAAACATATAAATGTTGATCATGACATATGTGATAGAACTTACTTGTTCTTGTTGAGACAAATAAATGGATCTCCCACGAGTCTCTACCACATAAACAGTTCAAGCAAGGATAGAGTTAAAATAGTGGTTTGTAGAATATCTGTATATTCACCTCTATACTCAACTTCAGCATCATCCTCTAGTTCCCTAGTCAGGTATAGGGAATTTAGGATCATCATAACTAGAACCATCATTTTCATAGGGATCCGTTAAGTGGATAATGTTAACATAACCAAAGATCACTTCTTCATCTGATAAAGATTATACTTGACACTTCGGCCCTAGTTGTGCTATTTAGTCGGGTGGTGTCCGTGATTTTGAGGTACATGGCATGAAATCTACCAAATTCATGGACAACTTGGGCCTAGACACGAGATCGTCCTCTTCCAACTGATCTTTATCTTTCGGATCACATCACTTCTTTGGGGATGGAACTTTAGAGGACTGATATTTTTATGAACATGGATTTGCTATATAGGAAGTTTCAGTAGACATAGTCGGTTGTTTCAACTATTTTCATAGAATGGCCTGATTTCGGTTGATCGTTTTTTTGACCATCCAGTCATAATACTTCTGTGCATTTTTTCTTTTGACTTCTTGCAATTTGTCTTATTTTACTAGATCAGTAGTACTAAAACATTCTACATGGGCTGATGAACTTTTTATTTTCACTTATCCAGAAGTTACCATTTTAGGAGGTTTTTGAAAATGAAACACTCTTGAATATGATGCCCCAACATTTGATTAAATGGGAAATAACTCAAAATATCTTCATCTCCTTCTTTGATTGGTTTCTTTAGACTTGGAAATTGAACCAAATTGTTTTCCAAAGTAAAAAAAAAGTAACCAGGAACCTGTTCATTTCGAAAAGATTAAAATTTATTCTTTAGCTCCTCAAAATATCTCTACCTTTGATCTTTTTTATCATCTTGACGAGGCAGTCATTTCTTTTGAAGCTCAATAGGTGGACCCCTCTAGTATGATGAAGGTTTTGATGTAGAATTAGGTATGGTTGTTGGTTTGAGTGTAACTGTAGTAGCCTCTACTTTCCTTGTTCTCATTCCCAAAAGAGATAGGATAACATGAGATTTATCTTTAGTTTTCACAATGGAATTCTCCACTTGTTGGGAGATTGAAGTATGGTCGTGAAACCGTCCTTTGTATTTCATTGGGATTAGTAGTGTGTGTAACTCATCACAGATATTTAACACACAAATTGGAAGTAGCTCTTCTTGAGGGAGTGCTAGATTTAGAAAAATATGTTAATCCTTTCCCTTGAGAAATGAAATATGAAACTCTTTCATTCTATCTTTTTTTGAAATTTGATAGATAAAAAAATGTTTTCTTCAACAACATTGAGCTGAATGGGGGAATGAATTTTAGAGGGAGGTCTTCCCATACAGTAATTGGTCGAGACTGAAAACTTGTATAACAGACAAAATCTTGCCCCTGTAATGATTGAACAAATTTTCTATGATTTAATGCTTATTTTTATTGAGGGGTCCCCATTATGGGATCACAATGAGGAAAAATATCATTAAGTGATGATATGGATCTCCTGAACCATTAATGATTGGAAATATAGTATTCAAAAATTTTGGTGGGGGAGGGATCAGATCCACCCATTTGGGGTAAGATTTAATTTCTAACTATACTGGTGCACCTCATTCTTTTCTATCTCCCAATTGATTTGTTAATTCATCAATTGTGTTTATAGGAATTTGGGGAATATTATGATGATTTGGGGCCTATAAAGGTACAAAAGTTATAGATTGAACTGGTGCAATTAATGGGAAAACCACTAGTGGTGGTGGTGGTGGTATTTGCCTTGGATAACCCATGGGGAAATGCCAATAAGGATGTGTTTGATCCTTCCCTGGATGTGTACCCAATGGATGGAATGCATTATCTGCATCTGTAGATGCAAAAAATCCTCTCTGTTGATGAGTTCCTATAGGATGTGCAAACTGAGGATCTTCTTGGGGAGAAAATCTAGCAAAAATTCTTCTTTGAAATAACTCTAAATTCTCTCTATTTAACTCTTTCTTATCATCTTCTTGTTGGGAAAATCATTCTTCAAGAGAATGATACTAACCTTCTCCAGTTGAAAAGTGATACATAATATGACTTTTACCTTTCACCTTGTTAGATTCCTTTCAAGGGGGGGAGTTGGTTACTTAATGGAATACCCAGATTCTTGGTATACCTCTAATTTTAGGTATGCGCTCCTCCTTCATTTTATTTAGTTTATACCATGTTATGGATAAGAACTTCATCTTCTGACTCCCCTGAATTATAATCATTCACTGGAGGATCTTCTGTAATGGTATTGATGAAATTCACTGATGCATAATGTGTTAATGGCTTTCTGTAATTATCATTGTAAGATCATATCTTTCTGTATCTTCCATGAGACTTTGTTCTCCAATACACAGAATTTTCTAGAACTATTTGACAAACAACAATCTAAAGGGAATCCATGGATATTTTAGTTGAGCAACAACTTTATGACTTCTTCCCTAATCGGGAGAAAACTAAATTCCATTGAAAATGGGATTGTAGATGATAAAAAGTCACTATCCCTATAGGATAGGGTTATTATTATTATTATACTACAAACCATCAAACATTGTTTACTAAATTCGAAGGTTGAGTTTAAAAAGCCCCCACCCCTTGTAGGTTCCAGGAGCAACAGAAGCATGGTTGGTCCAACACCCAACTTTTATTTTTACCATGATCAATGATTATTCCGGGATCAACATGATAATGAGTTCCAGTCTCTATAGAATAGAATCAAAGATTTAGATAAATAAGGAAGATTCCAAAAACCTTTAGAGGGGATCTTTCACATCATGTTTATAATAAATTTCATAAAGAAAATAATACTTGGATATTTTGTATTTTCTTCATTGATGATGTTGATCTTCTCGAATGACCCTTTCTAATTATCTTGTTGTTCTTGTAAGGATCCAAACTAGAATCCCTCTAGCAGTGATCCACATGTGCTCTGATGGCCTCTAATCGACACTGCTTGTTCCCCTGGTGCTAGCACGACTAAGTGAGTGTCTTATGTCAGTCGTTCTTGATCTATTATTCTTTATCCTTGAAGAACATCTCTTGTTCTTGAGAGGGGCGTAAAGAGGATTAGAGAGAGAAATTGTTTAGCCCAACAATTCTCAATTCACCAGGTGTGCAGTTCGGTACATGGAACAATAGACATATGTGTGTATTTATTGAAATGCGGCTTCAGTTACAATAATTAATTATGTAACAACAATTAAATACAATCATAACCTTATAGAAAACCCATACTATTAATAATAATACCACTTTATTATTTATGGTGCTCCAACTTGTGCAAAACATAATTATAAATAATAATCTGTGTCACAAAAAAATTACTGCATTATTTTAATATTTTCCAACTAGTTAAATAATTATTTATTATCTTGCAAATAATTATTTTACTACTATGCTGGCCTTGGTCCTCTTGATATCTAGTTACATTTATTGAAAACCCAAATAAATAATTAAATAATTTATTCTATTAAATAAATATTTTATTTAAAAACTAGTTAATAAATATTTATTAAATGATTAATAAAATAAATTAATATATTATACCCACAGTCCAGTGAATAAATATTTATTTAATTTATGAAATCATTTTTAATTGAATAAAATTATTCAATTGTCTTGATAATAATATGTATTAATTAAATTAAAAAGGAATTTAATTTAAACCACCAGAAACACTTAGTGTGTGACCCTCTTGGATTCTTTCTCATTAGCATTAGGCAGGTTTTCCTAAAGTACAAGAGTTCTATCTAGAAATGGGTCAGGGCACCCAAGAGAAAGAACTTAAATTCACAATAATAACATCCATATATGACTTCTCATTGTGCAATATAATCCGTTTGTCTCAATATCTCATCAATAAAGATTTATGATCGTGTTAGAAACTATTAAGTTTGATATGTCGTTCTTTGACTACCTGAAATAAATTTGTCATTACACCAGGTCCATGGAATTCCATGTGACGGTTCAATTTCAATCAAAGGGATGTGATATCAAATTCCATAAATGGAAGGGAAAATCCTTCCTCGACTTATCCATTAATAATATGTCCCTCGTGACGCACCCAATGTACTCAACTTCCCGACAACTATTTGCATGATGGTTTTCGTTAGTAAATCAAAGTGTGCGAGTCATGAAATGTATTAATGATAATATTAAATTCTAAGGATCATTACACCCGCTCTTAGATAGAAATATCTGATTACACCAAAACATGTGAAATTCCTACTGGCGGGTCTGTTCATATAATCTTCTATCATGGAGATTACCAAGTGAGAACTTCATGAGAGGAAGTCTCATCTACTTATTAGTACTCACACCTGATAGTCTGCATGTTATGTGTCCCATCATAGTATGTCATCCAACCATAGAATTATATTTAAAAATATTTTTATAGAATTTCATGGTTCTCATCATAGCGGAGAACTTCGATGACCTTATTAGTGAAACAAATACTCCAGGACATTATTATGTCATAGTCATGAATAATAATGAATAATATATAATTAGATATTTAATATTTAAATACATCAAATATCCATGTAATCAAATTACAACTACTTGGTTCTAGGAAACCATCTCTTACAAAATCCCACTTAGACTAGAGACAACTTCCTACGACTTTCAATCCACTAGACCTCACATGGTGATCACGTTTCTGCGGAATGAAATCATCAGTCCAGGGGTCCACCACATTGTCTTTCGTAAAAATTGTGCCCACTACAACTTCACATATCTATGAAAAATCCCTCAAGAGATGATACTTCTGAAGTATGTGCTTCGCCCGCTGATATGTCCATCGCTCTTTTGATAGAGCCACCACTGCAGTATTATCACTGTACAATGTGATCGGATATTTACGTCTAGGTATTAAATCTATCTCCTCGATGAATCATTGCTTCCAAACTATTTCTTTATCTACCAGAAAAGTTATTTTATATTCATACTCTACTATAGAATCTGCAACCACACTCTGCTTTGAACTCTTCCATCTCCCTATACCTCCATTCAAAGTAAAGATGTATCCTGTTTTCGACATCATGTTATCTTGATTAGTCTAGAAATTAGCATCTTCATATACTCTGATGACAAGTTCATCATCTCCTCTATAAACAAGGAATATATCCTTAGTACACCTTAGATACTTTTGGATAGTATTGAGTACCATTCAATAGAGGTCACCTTGGTTAGCATTATATCGTCCTACAACATTCAATTCATTTGTGACATCCACTCTAATACATTTCATGTCATACATGAATGAACCAATCACTAATGCATATGGAGTCCTGGCCATGATCTCTCTTTCCTCATGTGTCTGATGACACATTTTCTTGGAAAGACGAATGACATGTGATGCTGGCCACAACACCCTCTTGGATTGTTCCATACTAAATCTCTTTAGTATCTTATCAATGTGTGTACTTTGACTTAGGTACAACAAAATCTATGATATATCATGATGGATCTTGATCCCAAGAATATATTCTACCTCACCCAAGTCCTTCATGGAGATGCATTGATTCAACCATGCCTTAATAGAATGTCTAGTGTCTCATTTCCAATAAGTAATATGTCATCAACATATACTATTAGGAAAATTATTTCACTCCCACTAAACTATTTTTAGACACAAGGATCACATTTGTTCTTGAAAAAACAAAATTTCACAATGGATACATCAAAATGAATGGTCTATGACCTGGATGCTTGCTTTAATTTATAAATGGATTTCTGAAACTTACATAACTTATTGACATCCTTTGGTGTCATAAACCCTTAATTTTGTGTCATTTAGACATCTTCTTGAAGGATCCTATTAAAGAAGGATTTTTTGAAATACATTTTCCAAATCTCATAGTCATGTTAAGTGGAAATGGCCAATATAATTCTAATGGATTTGAGCATTGAAACTCATGAAAAGGATTCTTTATATTCAGTGCGTTGATGTTGTTTGAAACCTTTTGCAACCAGTTGTTCCTTATAGGTGCTGACATGTCCTTCCATGTCTAGTTTCTTCTTGAATACCCATTCTCAACCAATAGGCATTACATCAACTGGAAGATCTACCAAAATCCAGACTTGGTTTTGGTACATGGAATCCATTTCAGAATGCATGGCTTCTTGCCACTTGGAAAAATCTATTCCACTTACTACTTCCTTGTAGGTTATAGGATCATTATTAGAAACTAATAATGAGTCACCATCCTTGGTTACTGTAAAACCATACCATTCTGGTTCTCTATCATTTCTTGTACTCCTATGCAGCTCTTGTGTCTCTCAAATAGTTCTTTCTTCCACAGGGCTTTGTGGGATCTATTCCTGTACCAACTCTTGTGTACCGTGAGCCTCAACATCATCTATGTCTATCACTCTACCAATATCTCTTTTGGATATGTGCTCCCTCTAAATAAATATGGTGTGTCTTTCCACTATAACATTTTTTTTGAGGGGTTGTATATGTAATATACCATTGATTCCTTGGGGTATCATATAAAGGTACACATTATTCCTCAAGGTACAAGTTTGTTACCTAGAGAGGCCTTAACAAATTCATAACTTCCCCCACATGTAAATTCAATAATATTTCTTTCTTTCTACTCCATAAATCATATGGAATACCATTTATAGATTTAGTTGGTACTCGGTTTAGTATATTCTTCTTTGTTTGTAATGAATATCCCCAAACGGATAATGGAAGACTCACACGACTCGTCATTGATCTCACCATGTCCAACAGGGTGTGGTTCCTCCTTTCACTCACACCATTCCACTAGGGCTTGTATGGAAGAGTGAGTTGGAATAGTATCCCAAACTCTCATACGTAATCAATGAATTCTTGATTAAGATATTATCCATCTCGTTTTGAGTGGAGTTTCATAATATTCTTACCAAGCTAGTTCTTAATGTCATTCTTCTATTCATTTAACTAATCAAAATAATCCGACTTATACCTCATTAAGTAGATATATCCATATCTACTAAAATCATCAGAAACATTTATGAAGTATGAGCACCCTCCCCTTTCTTCAATTGGAAATGGTCGACACACATTGGTATTAACCAATTAAAGAAGCTCTTTAGCCCTTTCACCTTTCACACTAAATGGGGATTTGGTCATTTTTCCTTGTAAACATGCATGACATACACCAAGTGGTTTTAGTTCGAAAGAATCTAAATATTCATCTTGATGTAACATTTTCAAGTGTTTCTCATTTACAAGACCTAGCTTCTGATTCCAAAGTTGGGTGTGTTATGATTCATGTGAAGTATCTTTTTTATGGATTTCCATTACCTGTTTTGTGTAATCCCACACGTAAAGACTTTTATATAAATGTGCCCCACCAAAACCAATGATATCTTTGTAATAGAATCAACATTCATTTATAAACATGAAAAAAATTCATCTTTATCTAATCTGGATAATGAAATAATGTTTTTTAATAGAATCCACATAATAACAACCCTTTAACAACAAGATCATACTAGTTGGTAGTGTGATGTGGTAGTCCCAAATAGCTAAAATAGCATGTCTGGATCTATTGTCTTCTCATAGATCTACCTCCCCCTGGTCAATATTCCTCAATCTACTTGTTTCCTATATTTGAATACATAGGTGACCACCACAAGATATATATAATACTAAATTTTTAGAAACAGATAGATTAAATTAGATAACAAATTCACTAAAGCATCCCATTTCCTATTAGGCTGGGTGCAATTTATCTTCCAACAGCCCTTCTTGCCACATGTGAAATAAACAACCTCATTTTCCCTTTCCACCCCTTTTATTTTCCTTTTCATGGAATTCTGTGAAGAATAATTAGGCTTAAGGCTATTATCCTTTCCATTACTTTTATTCACCATAAGGATAGAAGGATTTTCATGCTTCATATGTAGGAAAATGAGGATAAGAAAGATCAGATAGGGACTTCTTAATGTTTTTCATATTGAAATTGAAAAAAAAGTTAAAGAAGCTCTAAGGGAGTGATGCGAGAATGAGATTGGTGCCCAGTTCTTTGAAGAGTTTAAACCCTTGAACCTCTAGGCACTCAATGTAGCCAATAACATTGACTACATGAGGCCCATAAAAGGCACCTTCTCCATTATTACTCTGAAAGAGTGCCTTAGAGATCTCAAACCTTTCATATATTTATCTTTCCTGGTAAAGACCACTGAGGTGATCGATCATTGTATAAGAATCCATGTTTTTATGAGATTTCATGAGCTCACTAGACATTGATGATAGCATCAAACATTTAACGTAGACCATGTCATTCATATGTTTCTCATAGACCATGAAATCTTCATAACTCACCTCTTTGGAAGGAATATTAGGTAATTATGACTCAATAATGTAATACTTCCATTAATAGCATCGGATAACCTAAAGGCTTAAAAACCATTCCTAGATGTTACTGCTGGTGAAGATGTTCTCTTTATCCTGAATTGATCACAGCGATAGTGTGGTTGATGAGATTGTAATTTTTCTTCTATAATTAAAATAGTTGATCATTAGTACTTTCGTGATTACAATTTATGAGAAATAATAAATTTTATTAAGTCTCCAACAATTTTATCAAGTCCCAATGACCCTGACCATTGAACTCGGGATGTCCGGTTTCCATGACATTCTTATGGAAAGGATCCATATTCTCCTTCACATAACCCAAAAGGGTTGTTCAATCTAATATAAGGTATTTAGTTACGCAGGTCTTTAACAACTATGGGCTTGCAGCTCCTTGATCTGTTGAGTGGACTCCCCAATCCTGAAGTCATGAATTTGGATTTCCTTAACTCTTGCCTATAATTTTACACCAAATCTAGCCAGGGCTCCTCATCTTGATGTAATATGGTTAAGTAAACCTGAAACCTTTCATAATGGATTCACGTATAAAATTATGTTTCCGAACAAGGGTTGGTTAAACACATAGTTTTATTTAGTTTTTCTCTTAATCAAGTAATGGAAGGCTTCGTATGAATTAATATTTTATGTGAGGTATTTTTATCTCTAATGCGTGTATTTGTTATTATCATTATCACATGCTTCTTAATATTAAGTGTAACTTAATTATGTTATTAACCATGTCTTGATAATATTTATGCAAAAGTCTATTTTATTTTAGTTCTACCTTGCATACTTGTTTAATACATTAATTATGTAATCATGACAACACATGCTTAATGATAAACCATGAAACTGATAGAAATAAAATAAAGCGAATGATCATGAGATTTTCAAATGGGTTTTTATCTTTTAGTTGATAAACTAACCCTGGCCTAGGGGAGAAACATCTTGAACCTTTGGGTTCGTGTTTACAGCTTCCCACCTTCCCACCTTTGTATCTCATAGGATTGGTTTCATCTTTGCTAAATCTTGAACCTCCTCCAATAGCTTGGGAGTTCCATCCATTACATTTAACTTTTTTAACTCGCATACAGGTGAGGGGTAAAAAGGGTTTTTACATAAAATAATCCTGGGCATGTATGCCCTACATATTAATAAGGAGAAGGCTCATATGACAACAAATTTAATTTAAATAAATTAATTAAACAAAATCATCCACATACAGTGGTCTTGGTCTAGCTTAAGATCATCCGTATATGCAATGATATTTCCACATAAATAAAACACACATTCAATTATTTAATCGATCTTATTTAAGATAAATCACACTTGAATAAACTAATTATCATCTTTAATTAATCAATTTTTTTATCTTAAACCCTTTTATTAATTTCCTTGAGATTCTCATCCACAGTAATTTTAAATAAATAAATTCATATAAAATTATCATGGTATGTAACATGTCCCTGGAGGCAACCAAGTTAATTCTTATTCATAACTACCCAATGAGTAGTAATGAACATTACGTGTATGTTAAATTAAACACATACATATAAAACACCTATCATTTGTTGTTCCTTAGATTTATGCCCACACGATGGTACACATGTTATGGTTTTGTATAATATAATAATAAATCTGTGTAATTTGGATAACTACCCGGAGTGTACTTCCAACTACATGACATGTACTATTTTTTACCTTCTATCAAAAGTACATGCCTAGGGAAATAGTGTTTTAGTGTACTTTGGAAATAATTAGAGTACACGACATTTACAGTGGGTCACACTCCATGTAGTTCCACGTGACACGGTCTCCAGCCGGGCAAGCCAGGTATGTGGTACACAGTCTAACCCTAACCCTAAAGGGACTACTCATCCTTTCCAGTGGGCCACAAGGTGTGTAATCTAGAAACCACATTCCAATTGTTCTAGGTGAAAAAACAGAGTCATTAAGACTTAGAAAAACTCCAATGACATGGCTTGGTTTAGAAGACCAGACCTGGTGCATTGAACCTTGCCTACATGGAATGTACTTCCGAACACACATCATGTGTTCTTGTGTTGTATGGACAAGAACCTTTGGCACCTACAAATGAGAAAATCTATTCTATATTAATCAAAACTAAAAGAAAACACTGTTTCTATAAGGTGAATGAGAAACGAGAGAGGAGTAATATATCTCGAGAATCAGATTTTCAGAATTATTCACTTGAATTGAAACAAATAAATAATTAAATATATAAATCATCTACAAAATATTTAGATAATTATAAACTATGATGGAACCACTCTGATACCACTTGTATGTATAGGAATAGTGGAAGCGGGGTTATTCTAGCACCCAAATTTGATTTTTACCACGATCAATGATTATTCCTGGATTAATACAATGATGAACGCCAGTCTCTAGGGAATAGAATCAAATATTTGGATAAAGAAGAAAAAGGCCTGAAACCTTTAGAGAGGATCTTTCACATCATTTTTAATGTTAATTTAACTAATTACACAAAGAAAATAATACCTGGATCTTTGGTATTTTCTTCATTGATGACGTGGATTGTCCAGAATGAACCTTCTGAATTATCTTATTGTTCTTGCAAGGATCCAAAGTAGAATACCTCTAGCGGTGATCCACATGTGCTCCAATATCCTCTGATCAACACCGCTCATTTTCCAGGTGCTAGTGTAGCGAAGCAAGTGTTTTGTGTTGGTCGTTCTTGATCACTTGGTCTTCATCCCTGAACAACGTCTCTTATTCATAAGAGGGATGGGAAGAGGATTAAAAAGAGAAATTTCTTAGCCCAACAATCCTCAATTCACCAGGTGTGCGGTTCAGTACATGGAACAATAGATGTATGTGTCTATTATTTTTACATAGGGATTCAGTTACAATATTTATTTTTATAATAGCAATTAAATACAATCATAAACATTGAGAAAACCCATGCTATTAAAAATAATAATTTATCAATGTTAATGGTGCACGAACTTGCGAAAAACCGAATTATAAATAAAATTCCGCATCAAAAAATAATAGCTGCATTATTTTAATTTGTGACAACTAGTTAGATAATTATTTATCCTCTTGAAAATAATTATTTTACTACTGGATGAACAACGGTCCTCTTGAAATCCAATTCCATTTATTGAACACCCAAACAAATAAATAAATAATTTATTCTCTTAAATAAATATTTTATTTACACACTAGTAAAGAAATTTTTATTAATTGTTCAATAAAAAAAATATATCTTACCCACAATCTGGTGAATAAATATTTATTTAATTTATGAAATAATATTAACATGAAAAGAATTATTCCATTTTCTTGGTAATAATATTTATTAATTAAATTTAAATATAATTTAACTAAGACCACCAGAAACACTTATTGGGTGACCCTCTAGGATTCATTCCCATTGGAATTAGGCAGGCTTGTCTAATGTCCAAGAGTACTATCTAGTAATGGGTCAAGGAACCCAAGAAAAATAAATTATAGTTGAAATAAAAACATCCATATGTGAACACTCATTGTGAAATATAATCCCTTTGTCGTAATATCTTATCAATCTGGTTTCATGATCATGTCATCAAATTTTATGTTTCATACGTCATTTAATGAATATCGGAAAGAAACTATTCATTACACCATGGACATGGAATTTAACGCGACGGTTCTATTTCAATAAAAGTGTTGAGATATCAAATTCCATAAATGGAAGGGATGAATCCTTCCTCGACTTATCCATTGATAATATGCCACTCGTGATTCACCCAACGTACCCTACTTCCCACCAACTATTTGTGTGACGATTTTCATCAAAAAATAAAACTCCGTGAGTGGTGAAATGTATTAATAATAATCGTAAAGTCTAAGGATCATTGCACACACTTGCAGATAGAAATATCTGATGACACAAAAACATGCGGAATTTCTACTGGCGGGTCTATTCATACAATCTGCTATCTTGGAGATTAAAAAGTACGAACATCATGAGAGGAAGTCTCATCTGCTTATGAGGACTCACATCTGATGGTCTGCATGCTATGTGTCCCATCATAGTAAGGCATCCAACCATAGAACTATATTTAAGAATATTGTTATAGAATTTCAAGTTTCTCATCATAGTGGAGAACTTCCATGACCTTATCAATGCAACAAATACTCTAGTACATCATTACATCATAGTCATGTAGAAAAATGAACAAAATGTAATATGATGTTTAATATTTATATACATTAAATATCCATGAAATCAATGTAAAAAAGTTGCTTCTAGGACACCAACTCGGAAAACCCTAAAGACTAGGGTGGATTGTGAACTACTAAGGCTGAGATTCACACAACTACTCTTCTAATTTTGTGAATTTGGTTCAAACATTGGCTGGGTGCATTATCCAACAACCAATTAAATAACCTTTTTTAGAAGACCGCTATGCTATTTATGGAATTTGTTCCATCAAATGGATAAAATCCTTTAAATAGGAGGACTTATTAATGTTCTCATATTCTTGATGCAAATGTATCTCAATGGATTTTCTCTTTAGTCATGACTCTGATGAGAGCTAGTCAAGGTCTGTGCTAGAGTGTATCTTTGATTACATAGAAAATCTATTTATTTTAACAAGCCATGGTAAATAACATTGCATGAGACAACTTTTTTCTGAATTTTTTTATTTTGGGGTTCAATGAAATTCAATGCTCCATGTGCACCCCAACCTCTAATATGAACATCTACTGAGGTATCATAAATTAACTGGTGAAACCTCTTTAGCGCATCGACTCATGAAAGCTAAAGGGTTCCCTTATGCTTCTAATCCTTTGGACATTAGGAAAATGAAAGGGATTCGCAGCTAATTTGGTGTTTCAATCATTACATTACCTTTACATGACTTTGATATTGATCATATTGTAATACATTGTCTTTTTGATAAAGAATGATTTTCCAAATGTTTAGGAGGATATCATGAATGAAATCTTCTACCATCAATTCTGGAATGTGTATAGAGAGGTTCTAAAATGATAAAACATGATTGGTGTTTCAACATTAACCAATTATTTCACATATTCAACATATCTTCATCATATTTTTCTTGAGGTTTCTCAATATGGTCCAACCATAGTGGATGCTTCTCAATTGTTTTATTAAAAAACAATGGAATCAATTTCTTTTTCCTCTGCTATATTAAAAGATAAATGGCCCAATGGAGGTTAGGAGAATGACTGTCCCCTTAGGATGTCTTTTCTTTTTTAAATTATTTCACATGTTAGTGAAATTACATCAGACATGAGTGGCCAAATATTGGAAAGTGACTTGATATAAGAGGCATTTCTCATTACCACATTTTCAATTAGAGAATTATATTAACAATTTGAAGCACTACTACAGATAGAACTTTCACAGTGAATTCCAACAAGGGGAGGACCACCATGGTGGATTACAGCAAGGGATAAATCATCTTTCTCCTTTATCTTCTATTCACACATATGGTTTCCATGGCTCTCATCTAGATATAGGATATCTATATTAGCCAAATTTTCATGAAAAAATCATTTATAATGATGTTTCAGATGCGAAATTTCATAATTACTACTACTACTCCCATAATTTGGTAATGGGATGGTAGGATCTTCGGTTTCAATAGATAAATTTTTGATGGATTCAATAACTCTAGTATTAAGAGGAGACAGATCGCAAATAGGATCTTTCTTTTCTAATTGTGTTTGGCAAGACATCTTCATAGATGCTATTTTACACATAGTTTGGGCCACTTGTTGGGAGAAGTGGTTCTCATGTGATGTTTTATGTGCCTACCTTGGAGTGTTCACAAGAATGGTATGATTATATCCAATTGTAAAAGGTGTATGTTCCTGATCCATTTGACCATATGATATGGGGGATTATGTCCCATAACCCTCTTGGACTAGAAAAAAGGTGTGTATATGCTCCAGGATGGCATGTCGATGAGTCATCTCAGGTGTGGGGATAGAATTATGTGTCTATTCTCCTAGTACTACTGAAATTCTATTAATATATTCGAGAAATATTCTAGAATATGGTTTGGATTTTTTGTCTACCCATTCACCATTTCTAAAATATGTTTTCTGACTTAAGTATCCATAACGGGAAAATACATCCATTATATATATAGAGTAGGTGTATGTGCTTGCTCCTATCCTATTTTTCCTATCAATGGATACTGATAGTACTCATGTATGATGGAATAGAGTTGAGTCTGCCCCTGGGTTTTAGTCGAAGATTTACAATTGACTTCCTCAGATACTACCAAATAGGACTGTTGGTAAGATTCATGGATGTCAGTGGGTGCATGTGCTTGCTGGTTTTTATCCACCAAGAATGGTAAAAGGACTTCTTCTAATGCAGATAGATGAGACTACTAGAAGAATTGGTGAGTGTAAGAAGGTGTATTTTCCTGCTTACCAGTTTCCATCATATTTGATTGGAGAGCTTCATTGAATGTAGTCAGACGAGCCTACTGAATTAATTATAGTTTGTATGTAGATGTATGTGTCTACTCATGGTACTCCACTAGATTTAAATAGAAGGATCGGTTGGACACCCCTAGATGAGTCTGTTGTCCAGCGCAATTGGGATGTATTGGTGTATGTGCCCTTTTGACGTTATCCATCAAGGTATGTTAATGGACTTATCTAGAGGGGAAAAGTTAAGAAATAGCTCCCTATTGGTCGAGTATTGTTCTCGGCGGTTCTTCTAGTGTACCCGGGTTTGAGGGACCTGGTCTGAAGAACCGAAGACAACACCCCCATCAGGTTGGGGGTTCCCTGCAACACAATTCGGATGAAAGTGATTGTTGGTAGGAGCCCTCAAGAAGGACCCCTGAATATTTGAGTTCTGTTGCATCTTGGATTTGAGTTCATGAGTGTATTCTTGTTCAACCTCCCTATAGTATGGGCGGGATGGGTTGTTGCATTCCAAAGATATGTACCTAAAATGGTTAAATACGGTGTTTGACATCGTCTACTTCTGGACCATCGGTCGTCACTGATAGGGTGATCAATGTTTTTTGTTAATTGGGAGAGCCTGCCAAAAAGCCTCTAGGGTTGGGATAGTACCATGATGATGGTATTCCCATACCAGTACATTAGATACCTAGTTTTGAAGACACTGAGTTGGTGATGAAATCCTTCCAACGGATGAGGATCTAACTAGAGCAGTGGTTGGGGTATTCATGTTTGTAAAATTGAAGGAAGCCATTTGGAGAGAAGGAAATTCTGAGAAAAATAATAAAAACAATGATCTCCATTAAAGAGATAATTATTTATGGATACATGCATGATTGATTCCATTGTTTGGCCTTTATTTATCAATTGATGGGGGCCTGATAGATGGTTAACACTATCGACATGGATGAGTATTCACATCGGGTTATTTATTTTTGTCTCACATCCCTCTGAACTTGTGTTATGGTTATAAATCATTTCTTCCAAGAGGTTTCCATTAGAATTATTTATGTAATCAGAAACATCCTACGATTCTTTACCCAAGGGGACTTTTTTTCCAAAGGCATGCATTTGTTATGTTTTAACTTATGATACATACGAACATGCATTGGTCGAGAGGATGCGAGTCCAGACTCATCACTCACGTTTGGGTGAAATTATTACCTACTCTAGGAATCTCTTATAGATTTGAGATATTTTCATAAATCGTTATTAATTCCCCATGTATAGTATAGGTTTACCTTGGAATTTGCAATCAATTATTAGAATGTGTGAAATTTAGAATCATCTATATGTATTCGTGGTTCTTAATTAATAGATACATCTATATGTATTTGAGGTTCTCCATAAATGGTATCCTCTCATAAACTATTTAGAGATTCTTTTAACTATCATTATGATAATATTGGTATTTAACCCACTTAGAGGGGCACTATAGAATTTATTGTCTTCTAGGGTAAAGAATGTTTGTTTTGATGTTATGATCGTACCCATAAATAAGCTACCTATGTATTCTTGTGAAAGGAATCAGAACTCTCTATGTTCAGTTCCTATTAATGGGACACGTCATAACTTTTATGGACATGTGATGAGGACCTAGTCTTATAGTTTAATGTCATGTGGTATGGATATATTAGAAAAATGTGCTTAGTCAATGTTTCGTGTGGGACTTATGCCTAAGAATCCCAATGAACTTGGAAAGAATATAGGTTTCCAAGTTGGATTGGGCCCTATTGGGAATATGGCCCAGGTATAATATGGCAGATTTGAAGTATTGGGTTTGAACCTCAGATTGGATTCTTACGTATCCCATTTGGATGGGAATAAAATCCACATAGTTCTATGAGTCTCATAGTATAGTGTAGTCCTTTTAATGAAATGATTTTGGGGTTGATTTCTGAAAAAGATTCATTTTTTTATGGATGAAATAATGTGGAGCTCAGGCCTTATGAAGTATTCCTATGTATCCAAATTATGGTGGGATTCATAGTTCTCATATTTCATGAGCGGATAGATCATGTGGATATTGTGATCACCATATTTCTCTAATCCCACGTCATTCATGCTCAGTGTGAGACACAAGAGAATGTAAAAGATTTAACAAACCACTGACTCTCTTTTCCACTAATAAGAGATGGAGGGACTATGGTGAATGAAGCCGAGGTGAATATGGAGGAGGGCACGAAATAATGAACCTTTCAATGTGGGATGACATTGACGGTCATGAAGCCTGAATATTGAATGATTAGAGACTTACCAAAGTGGGAGTGACCTAATGGATCCCAATAGATAAGGGAGACAACTCATTGTCATGAATGGAAATGAAAGTGTGGACCTCAGTCTTGTTATTAGGAATCAGAGGTTCTGAGTTTTAGAGATGAAAATGGGAGGCCATAACCCAAACCCTAAACCTCTAAATCAGGAACTCCCTGACATTGTTCCTGGGATAAAGGACCTTTTGAATGCAGATATACCAACCCATAGACACTACCTGAATCCTTAACACATTAAGAAATAGATTTTGTAAACCTCTAATTATGGATATAAAAACCCAAATAAGAGACACACTAATGTTCCTCTCCTAAAAGGTTGATATGTCAGGAGGTTTTGGTGGAGGCTTCAACTTAGTCCCTTTCAGATAAGGTAACCAAGGAAGGAAATAACCTACAATGACTGGATGTGAAGAAGGTTTACATGATGATTCATTGGCCCCGTGTGTAGCTATAAATTGTAGCTATTTCATGTAGGTACACCACGCATTTATGTTGTGTAGGTGTGTCACGCAGGTCCTAGCAATGACTTAATAAAATTATTAACATAGGTTAACAAAGCCTATGAAAGATTCAATGTGTGAGAGTATTTCAAAGCATGATTATTCCATATAATTCCCTCTTCTCTCAAGTTTTTAGAGAGTTAATTGAGACAATATGGGGGATCTGGGTGATAGAGCTACGCAATGGGAGTTTCAAGAGTTCTTTTAACTTTTTCAGTCGTCAAATGAGGATCCCAAGGGTCGTATTTATAGGCAAGGAGGGGGTTGGTAAAAATAAATTTGTCAGTGTAGGTTGGCAACGTAACCCTTCCCTATAGCCCCTCCACATAGGTGGATAAAAAGCATATTGTCATGTATCTCTGCCGCATAGGTCTTCCGTTTAGGTCCTCAATAATTTGTTATGCCTTTTAGTTATTTGAGATTCTTCCTGAGACTTTGAATTATCTGGGGGATGCCTTCATTTTAATTTTTTCTTACTAAGGAGTGTCAAAAAGGTTTTAAAGGGTTTTATGGTTTTGGGGTTTGGATGGGTTTTTGTGTTTTAGGGGTCTTTTAGTGTTTTTTGGGTTTTAGGGGGGTTTGGGTTTTTAAGTGTTCTAAGGGGTTTGGGGGTTATAATGTTTTTTGAGAGGTTTTAGGCTTTTAAGTATTTAGAAATTTTTATTTTTTTCTTAGGTGTTTAAGGGGTTTTAGGGTTTTAGGGTTTTAGGGTTTTTATATTTTTTGGGGGTTTCAAGGTATTTAGTGTTTTTAGGTTGTTTGATATTTTTATGGTTTTTAGGGTCATTTTACAATTTTTTGAATTTTTTTGGGTCGTTCAAGGAGATGTTGGTGTTTTTATGTGTTTTAGTCATTTCAGGGTTTTTAGTGAATTTAAGGGGGGTTTGAGTTTTAGGATCTATTATTTTTTTTTGTGATTTCTATGTTTTTATAGTTTTTAGTTTATTGTAATGTTTTTTTGGGGGTTTAAGGTTCTTTTAGTGTTTTTTTGTGTTTCTTGGTTTTGATGGATTTTAAGGGCTTTAAGGGTCGTTTAGGGTTCTTTTTTGGGTTTCTAGTTTCTTTAGGTGTTTTTAGGGGTCTTTAGGGTTTTATGTTCTTTTATGGTTTTTAGGGTCTTTTAGAGTTTTTAGTTTTTTAGTGTCAATTTGGTGTTTTGGGGGTTTTATATACCATTAATTATTTTTTGTTTTTTATGGGTTTTGAATGTTTTATTATCTTTAGGGTTTTTGTATCTTTTGGGTTTTTAGGAGTTTTTAGGGGTTTTTGTTTTTTTCTGGGTTTCTAGGTTTTTTTGGGTTTTTGGGGGTTTTATGTTTTTTTGTTTTATGGTTTTAGGAATATTGGGGTTTTGAGGTTTTATGGTTTTTACAGATTTTTGTGTTTTCAAGATTTTTTTGGGGGGGGGGGGGGGTTGTGTTTTAGGGTATTTAATGTATTAGGGGTTTTTAGGGTCTTTTAGTGTTTTTGGGATTTTAGGTACATTTAGGGTTTTCTAGGGCCATTTATAGTTTTATAGGGTTTTAGAGAGTTTTAGGATTCTAGGGTTTTTAGGGTATTATAGGGTTTCTTTGGGGTTTTAGGTTATTTTAAATGATTTAGGTTTTTTGTGGTTCTATATGGGTTTTAGTGTTTTTAGGGTTCTTTAGGATTTTTTTGGGGCCTTTAGTGTTTTTGGGTTTTTGAGTTTGCTTCAATTTTGATGTGTTTTTTGGTTTCTTTAAGGGTTTTGGATTTTTTAGGGTCCATTAGGTTTTTTAGTATTTTTTTGGGTCCTTTAAGATTTTCAGGATTTTTAGTGTCTTTTAGGGGTTTTAGAGTCATTACGGGAATTTATGGTATTTTATCGACTTTTATGTGTTTGGGGTTTTTTATTTACATTCAGATAATTTTATGGTTTTTAGGGTCTTATAAGGTTTTTGGTGTTTTTATAGTATTTTTTGGTTTTATTGGTTTCATGAGTTTCTTAGGGGTTTTTGGGAATTTTGAATTTTTAGGGGTTTTAGTGTTGTTTTAAAAAATTTAGGGTTTTTGGGTTTTTATGGATTTTAGGTTTCATTGGGGTATTATGTGGTTTTGGGGTCTTCAGGGTCCTTTAGGATATTTATGGTTTTATAGGTTTTTAGGGTTTATAGGGTTTTATGGGTTTTTAGGGTTTTAGGAATTTTAGGAATTCTTAGTGGTTTAAAGTGTTTTTTAGATTTTAGTGTTTTTAGGAGTTTTGGAAATTTTTGGGTTTTCAGGTTTTTTCAAGGGGATTTATTATTTTTTTGTTTCATGTATATTATGGCCTTTAGGGTTTCTAGGGCTATTTTTTAATTTTTAAGGGGATTAGGGTTATTAGGGGTTTTTATGGTTTTTTGGGTTTTTTGGGATTTTGATGTTTTCTTCTTGGTTTTTGGGGTTCTTATGTTTTTTGGATTTTTCTAGGTTTTTAGGGTTTTTAATGGTTGTTAGGGTTTTTTGGGTCTCTTAGGGTTTTTATGGTTTTAAGGTTTTTTAGGTATTTTTGTTTTTTGTTAGGTCTTTTAGGGTTTTTTGGGTTTTTAGTGTTTTTTGATATTTTTAAGGGTTTTATATAATTTTAAGGTTTTTAGGGCCGTTTAGGGTTTTTATGGTCTTTAAGAATTTTTTAATTTTTTTAGTGTCGTTTCAGTATTTTTTGTGGTTTAGTGTCTTTTATTATTTTTATGTAATATTATTTTCTTTTACAGCTTTTGGTTTTTTAGTGACTTTTATGGGTTTTAGGTACTTTTATGGTTTTTATGTTTTTTAGGTTCATTTATTGTTTTCTTTTTTAAGTTCCATTTAATGTTTTTAGTCTCTTTAAGGGTTTTTAGTGTTTGAGGGTATTTTATTATTTTGAAAGGTTTTGGTTTTTCAAATTTTTTTAATAATTTTTGGGGTTTTTTTAGTTTTTATGGGTTTTTAAGGGTTTTAGGTTTTTTAGAGGTTTTAGGTTACATTGGGGGTTTTAATGGGTTTTAAGGTTTTGTAAGGGTTTTATGGTTTTTTTGGTTTTTTTGGGATTTAGTATTTTATTTGGTTTCTTAGGGTTTTAGGGGTTTAAATGGGTTTATGGTTTTTTTAATTTTTATGTATTTATTGGATTTTTAAGGTTTTTTAGTGTTTTAAAGATTTGAAATATTCTACTGGTTTTAGGGGTTTTTAGTGGTTTTATGGTCTCTTGGGTTGTAGTGTCGTTTAAATAGTTTTAGAGATTTCTTAGGGTTTAGGGTCTTAAGGATTATTTAGTTTTTTAGAGTTTTTAGGGTTTTAGGGTTTTTAGCATTGTTAGGGGTTTAAGGGTTTTTTGAATTTTTTATTATTTTAGGTGTTTTGTGGTTTATTTAGGGATTCTAGTGTTTTAATAATTTTTAGGTTTTTCGGGGTTTTAAAGGATTTTTATAGTTTATATGTGTTTTTTGGGGCTTTATGGGTTTTTGAATGGTTTATCGTTTTTAGGGGTTTTCTATATTTTTAGGGGGTTTTATGATTTTGAGGGTTTTTTTATTTTATTTTTTGAATTTAGTTTTTTCGGTTTATATTGAATGGTATAGGGTTTTGGGTGTAAGGTATAGGTTGTAAGGTATAGAATATAGGGTGTATCGTATAATGTTTACGGTGTTGGGTTTAAGGTGTAGGGTATACATTATTTTTTTAGGGTGTAGGGTATAGGGTTTGCGGTGTATATTTTAAGGATTAGGGTGTAGGTTATAGGGTTTATACATTATAGTTTATGGTGAGGGGTTTAGGGTTTAGTTTGTAGGTTATAAGGTTAATGGTGATTGGTATTAGGTATTGGGTCTTTGGGTGAGGCTTTAGGTTGTAAGGTATAGTGTTTAGGCTGTAGGGTTTAGTGTTTAGGGTGTAGGGTATGTAGTTTTGGGTGAATGGTTTAGCTTTCACAGTGTGGGGTATAGGGTAAAGGGTGTAGGGTTTACAGATTATGGTGTAGGGTATAGGGTTTATGGTTTAGTGTTTATGGTTTTTGGTGTATGGTATAGGGTGGTGGGTGTAGGTTTTAGGGTTTGGGGTAAATGGTTTTAGGTGTGGTGTTTAATGTATTGGGTTTATGGTATATGGTTTAAAGTGTAGGGTTTAGGGTTTTGGATATGGTTTATAGGGTCCCAGGTGAAGGGGTTAGGGTTATGGTGTAGGGTATATGGTTTAGGAGGTGGGATTAAGGGTTTAGTATGTAGGGTATATGGTTTAAGGTGTATTGTTTGTGGTTTAGAGTATACAATATAGGGTTTAGGGTTTAGTCTGTATGTTATAGTGTTTAGGGTGTGGGATTTAGGTTTAAAGTTGTATGTTATATTGTTTAGGCTTCAAGTTTAAGGTTTAGAATAAGGGGTTTTGGGTTTTGGGTTTTGGGTTTAGGGTGTAGGGTATAGGGTTTAGGGTGTAGGGTCTAGGGTCTAGGGTCTAGGTTCTAGGATGTAGGGTATATGGTTTAAGGTGTAGGGTTTAGGTTGTGTTGTATACTGTATAGGGTTTAGGGGGTGGGGTTTAATGTTTAGGGTATAGGGTTCACAGTTTAGGGTGGAGGGTTTAGGGTTTAGGGTCTTGGGTATAGGGTTCACGGTGTTGGGTATAGGGCTAAGGGTGTTGGGTTTAGGGTTTATGGTTTTGGGTATAAGGTTTGGGGTCTGTATTATAGGATTTTCTATTTAGTGTGTAGGTTATATGGTTTAGGGTTTTGGGTTTAGGGTTTACGATGTTTATTATATGGTTCATGGTGTAGGGTTTAGGGTTTAGGGTATATAGTGTTGGGATTTGGGTTTATGGGGTTGGGTATCAGGTTTAAAGTGTTTGTTTTAGGGTTTAGGGTGTTGGGTATAGGGTTTAAGATTTTCAGTTTTGGGTTTAAGGTGTAGGGTGTTGGGTTTTGTGTTTAGGGTTTTGGGTTTTGGGTTTTGGGTTATTGGTGTTGGTGTATGGTATAGGGTTTAGGATGACGTGCTTGGGGTTTGAGGTTTAGGGTGTAGGGTTTAGTGTTTAATGTGTCGGGTATATTGTTTAGGTTTTAGGATATATGATTACTGTATAGAGTTTATGATTTATAGTGTAGGGTATTGGTTTTGGGGTTTATGTTTTAGGGTTTAAAGCGTAGGGTATATGATTTGGTGTTTTTTAGGGATTTTAGTTCTTTAGAGGGGTGTTATGTTTTTTTGGTTTCTTAGGGGTTTTTTGAGTTTTATTATTTTTAGGATTTTAGTGTTTTTTTCATTTGTATGGTTTATGGGTTTTAAAGTGTTTTTTATGGATTTGGGGTTTTTATGACTTTTTGGGATTTCTTGGGTTTTCATGGTTTTTTAAGTTTTCTTATGTTTTTATGGGTTTCTTTAGAAAAATAGGTTTTCGGGTTTTTAGTGTTTTAAGGGGTTTTATGGGTTTCAATGGTTTTATAAATAGTTTTAGGGGTTTTTTTGGGTTTTAGGGGTTTTAATATTTTTTAGGGATTTTTTTATTAGTCTTTTTAGGGGTTTTGTGTTTATTATGGGTTTTGGGTCTTTTTGAATTTCAGTTGTTTTTTAGGTTTATTGGTTCTATAGGATTTTTATTGTTCTTTTTTTTATAGTCTTCGGGTTTTTATGGTATTTTACTATTTTTAGAATTTTTTCAGTTTTTGGAGTTTTTATGGGTTTTGTGGTTTTTAATGTATTTTGGGGATTTTAGAATTTGTTAGGTGTTTGAATGGTTTTTTGTGTCTTTAAGGGGTTTATTGTAATTTTTTAGCATCTTTAGTTGTTTTAATGGATTTCCTATATTGTTTTAGTGTCTTTTAGGGGTTTTCGGGGTTTTAGGGTCTTTTAGGGGCATTTTGGGTTTATTTGGGTTTTTTATGGTTTTGATTGGTTTTATGTATTTTAACGATATTATGGGATTTTAATTGGTATTATGGGGTTTGGGGGGGGGTTAAAAATTTTATAGGGTGTTCTAGATTTTTTGGGGGTTTATGGGGTTTATGGGTTGTTATTATTTTTGGGGATTTTTGGGGGTTTTCAGGATTTTATAATTTTAGGTATTATAAGGGTATTTAGGGGTCTTAAGGGTGTTTAGGGTTTTTATGGGTTTTAGGATTTTTAGGTAAATTATGTTTTTTAGTGTTTTTGGGTTTGTTGGGTTTTTAGGTGATTTTTTGGTTTTTTGGATAATTTTGGGTTTTAAGATTTTTTATGGTTTTGGGGTTCTCAAGGTTATATTGGGGTTTAGGTTCTTTTGTGGATTTTAGTGGATTTTATATATTTAGGTTATTTTAATATTTTTTTGGTTTTTATGGTATTTTGGGTTTCCATGCGTTTTTAGGTTCGTGTAGGGATTTTTATGTCTTATATGGTATTTAGTGTTGCTTAGGGGTTTGGGGGTTATTTTTGTATTTTGGGTTTATGGGATTTTTTTGTTCATTTTTTCTTTGTTTTAAGGATTTTTAAGTTCCTTTTTAGGTCTTAAGGTCATTTAGAGTTTATTTAGGGTTTTTTAAATCCTTCTGTGTTTTTTTAATTTTTAGAGTCTTTTAGGGTTATTAGTATATTTTATGGTCTTTAAGGGTTTTTAGTGTCTCTTGGTGTTTTTAGGGTTTTTAGGGTCCTTTAGGGTTTTAAGGGTTTTCCTATATATTATAATGTATTGTAATTTTTAGGTTCCATTAAAGGTTTCATGTTCTTTTCTTGTGTTTTATAATTTTTTGGGGTTTTTAGGGGTTTTAGGGGGTTTGGGGGGGGGATTTAGGTATATTTAAGCATTTAGGGTGTTTCTGGGTTTTTTTGGGGTTTTAGTGCTTCTGGTATTTTACAGTTTTAGGGAAATTTAGTGGTTTTATTATCATTTATGGATTTTTGGGGATTATAGTATGTTAGGGTTTTTAGATTTTTTTAGATTTTTTGGCTTTTTAGTGTGATTAGGGTATTTTTAGGGTTTTATGGTTTTCAAGGATTTTGGATTTTTAGGATTTTTAGGGTCTATTGTGGTTTTTAGTTTTTTATAGTTTTCACAGGTTTCAGGGGGGTTGGTTTTATGGGTTATTATAATATTTTTAGTGTTTATGATTTTGGGGGACTTTAAGGGTGTTTTAGGGGTTTTAAGGTTTTTACTATTTTTTGGGTTTTTAGGGCTTAGGGTTTAAAAAGGATTACGGGTGTTTTAGGGTTCTTAATGGGTTTTAGGGGGATTTTAAGGTTTTTTCAATTTTAGGGTCGTTTTGTGTTAATTTTTTTAGGAATTTAGCTGTTTTTTTGGGATTTAGGCTTTTATATATTATTTAAGGTTTTTATAGTTTTTAGAGTTATAGTAGTTTTTAGGGGTTTTTAGGTTTTTAGGATATTTTAAAGGTTATGGGTCTTTTATTAGTTTTAGTGTATTTATGGACTTTAGTGGTTTTATAGTATTTTATCAATTTAGCATCTTTTTAGGATTTTTTGTATTTTTTTAGTTTTTTGTGTTTTTTTTTGTTTTTAAATGATTTTACAGTTTTTGAGTTTTTAAGAGTTTTAATGGTTTTTAGGATTTATGGTTCTTAAGGTTTTGATGGATTATTTTAGAGGTCTTATGGATTTTAGGGATTTTTTATTTTTTGGTTTCTTTAAAGTGTTTTTTGGGTTTTTGGTGTTATAGTGGTTTTGAGTTTGTTTACGGTTTTTAGTGTTTATATTATTTTTATGGTTTTTATGGGTTTGATAGGGTTTTTTATTGTTTTTAAGTAATTTATGGTTTTTATGGTTTTCAGGATTTTATGGGTTTTATGGGTTTTTAGGGTTTTTAGGGTGTTTTATTGGTTTTAGGGTTTTTTCTAGATTTATTTGGGCGTTAATAGTTATTTGCGGTTTTAGGGTTTTTATTGGTTTTATGGTTTTTAGGTACTTTTGAGTTTTTTGGGTCTTTTAGGGGGTTTAGGTTCTTTTTGGCTATTTTTGGGGGTTTATAGTCTTTTATTGTTTTTTGGTTCTTTTTTGGGTTCTAGCATCATTTTAATGTTTTAGGGGGTTAAGGGATTTTAGGATTCCTAAGGGCTTTTATTGTTTTTAGGTGTTTTAGTTATTTTTTTCTATTCTTTGGATTTTAGAGTGTTTTGTTATTTTGGGGTATTTTAGGGGGTTTTATAGAATTTTATGGGTTATAAATATTTTTAGGGTTTATATATTTTTAAGGGGTTTTGATGTGTTTAGGGTTAGGGGGATAGTGTATTTAGGGGGTTTTTTATGGGGGTGGGGATATTAGGGTTCTGGGGTATTTTTAGGATGATTATGATTTGGGGGTTTGGGGGGGGGGGGGTTGGGGTTTTTTGGGTTTTTAGGGGTTTTACAGTTTTATAGTTTTTTATAACTTTTAGGGATTTATGGTTTTAAGGGATTTATGTGTTTTTAGGGTCTTTTATGTTTTTATGGATTTCGTGTTCTTTTAGTGTTTTTGGGTTTTTGGGTATTTGGGGGTTTTTTGGTCCTTAAGGTTTTTTTAAGGATTTTAGTTTTTTATTGATTTTTACTATATTTCGTGGTCTTCTAGTGTTTTTTAGTTCTATTAATTTTTTATATTTTTTTAGGTTTTCATGTGTTTTAATGATTTTATTGTTTTTTGAGTTTTTACAATCTTTTATGGTTTTTAATATTTTAGAATCTTGGGGTTGGGGAAGAGATTTCATGTTTTTTAACATTTTTATCATTTCTAGGGGTTTTTTGACTTTTTAGGGTATTAGTGGTTTTTTGGTTTTTAGGTTCCTTTATGGTTTATAGGGCTCCATAAAGATTTTTTGGTTTTTAGGGATTTTTATGGGTTTGAATTGTTTTTAGGGTATTTCGGTTTCTAAGGATTTTTAGGGTATGCTTGAGGTTTAAAAGGTTCTTAGGGATTTTAACGTATGTTTAGGGTTCTTAGGGTTTTATAATGTTTTACAGTTTTAGGAGGGTTTGTGGTTTTGATGGTATTTTATTCGGTTTTATGGTTTTTAGGTCTTTTTTGGTTAATTTTGGGGGGTTATGGGTTTTAGATATTTTTATGTTTTTCCTTGGAGTTTTATTATTTTTTGGGTTGTTTAGGGTTTTTTAGTGTTTTATGGTTGCTAGGGTTTTTTATGGGGATTTTGAATTTTTAGTAAATCTTTAGAATTTTTAGAGTTGTTGGGTTTTTAGTGTTCTTAATTGTTTTAGGAATGTTTTGGGTTTTTTAGAGTTTTATGTGTTTTAGGGTTTTTAGGGACTCTTGGGGTCTTTAATGGTTTTTACGGTTTTTATTTTTCTTTTAGTTTTAGTGTGGTTAAGGGTTTTGAGGGACTTTTTGAATTTTTATATTGCTTTTAGGTCTTTTTTTCTTTTAGGATTTCTAGGGCATTTAATAATTTTAGGGTTTCTTGATACTTCTAGGGGTTCTATGGGTTTTAGTGACTTATAAGGGATTTCTATGTTTTTTAGGGTCTTTTATGGTTTTTAGTGTTTTAAGGTTTTATATGAGTTATAGGGTTTTTCGGGGTTTTAGGGGTTTTGGTTTTTTAGGGGTTTTAAGGGGTTTTGATGGTTTTTAAGGGCTTTTAGGATTTTATTTATTTTTTTTGGGTTTTCAGTTTTTTGACGGATTTTTTAGAATTTTTTGGGGGTACGATTTATTTATTATGTTTTTTTGGGTTTATATTTCTTTTATTGTTTTGGATGGATTTATGGTGGGTTTCGGGGGATTTTAGTTTTTAGCGGTTATTAGAGTTTTTCAGGTTTTTTGGGATTTTTTCGTCTTTTTAGGAGTTTTAGGGTTTTATGTCGCTTTATAATATTTTGGGTATTTTATGTGTATTTTATGGTTTTTAGAAGGTTTTAGGTTTTTAGGATCTTTTAAGGTTTTTTGAGGATGTTAGGATTTTGGGGGTTTTATGGTTTTTATGTTTTTTAGAGTATTTAGGGTTTTTAGTATTTTTATGGGATTTAAGATATTTTAGGATTTTAAGGTTTTTTATTCTTTTACTGGCCTTTTAAGGTTATTTTAAGGATTTTAATGTTTTTGGGGTTTTAAAATTTTTAAGGGTTTTTTAATTTTATGGTTTTTAGTGTCTTTTTATGGGGGTGGCATGTTTTAGGGGTTTTTAGTTGTTTTAGAGGTTTTCAGTTATTTTTAGTGTTTTGGAGGGTTTAAATTTTTTTATATTTTTAATGTTTTTATGGTTTTTATAGGGATTTAAGTTTTTTTTGTGTTGTTAGAGTCTTTTAGGGGGTTTAGGGGTTTAAAGTATTTTATGATTTTAAGGGTATTTTAATGGTTTTAGGGGGTTTTAGGTCTCGTTAATGTGTTTAGTATTTTTGTAGTATTTTAGTGGTTTTAGGTTCAGTTATTAATTTTATGATTTTTTACGATATCTTAGGGTTTTAGGGGATTTAGGGTATTTTAGGGTTTTAGGGGTTTTAGTGTATTTAAGGGTTTTGACATCCCTTTGGTGTCTGATTATTTATCGATGAGAAACATGACAGTGTGTGGTTTCTATAAATGGAAGATGAACTTAATAGGACAATGTTTCATTCATATCATATTTCTATATAAATATCTAAAAAAGAGGTCATGGTGTTGTGGCTTCATTCTGTTAAAACTAGTTACGCTCCTCATTCAAGAATGGGATCCATCATTTAACCCTCTTGAAGCACGAAACTCATTCGTATTAGTATGGGTTAAAATATTTGGACTTATTCATCCATTTAAACACTAATAATAATTTATAGTTAAACTATTTGACATAGATTTAGGCCCTATTATTTTAATTTATTGCACGTTGATTTATCATCAACAATGATTCATCAAGTTCATTTATCTACTATGAATGAAAAAAATTAATTTGAAAGTGGAGTATGGTAAATTAAATTATTATTGTGATATATGACAAATTATTAGAAATTATTTTGATGTGTTTCAGAATAACATACCTGGTATGCGTTCTTTTTAACATATTTTAGTACACGATGAAGCTAATTGAAGAAATATAAAATAGATTCAAAGAAATAAATACAAGATGTTTCTTGAAAATGATGATGAAATTTGAAAAATATTGACTTTATATGGGAGAAGGAAAGGTGGGGGATCTGATGTTGGCCTATCCAATGGTTTGGATCTACAGTTTTATATTTACTTAGAGTGTCATGTTTAATAAGATAAAATTGTATCTTTTTTGTAGATTGGGAAATCCATGGGATTATCTCAAGGATGATAAAAAGTTTACCCCCTCCCAAGGTTTGGGGGGGGGGGGTTGGGGGGATTCACTAATGGATTAGCTAGAAGGTCATTATAATGTTATAGAAGGATAATTTGGTGATGAGAAACAAAAAATATTACGCCCAATTGGAGAACATAGAAGAACATGATTTTAATGGTGATGAGTCAAAAAATAGAATTAGTTTAATTGTAATGAGAATGAAGCGAAACATTTTTTTTCTCAAGTGCAACCAAGGGTAACAATGAAATACTAGATGTGAGAGGTTTTTACTCCTTGAAACAAAATAAATCTGAGTGACATAAGGATTATTCAAATTTGAAAAAAAATTATTATAGAAAATCCTCTAGTATTGGAGAAATATTGCTTCCAATGTTATCTATGAAGGTGTTAGAGAATATGAAGGGTGTTTTTTAGCTGAAGATGATATACCTAAGGATTTTGATCAATGGGTCTATTAAACGAACACCACTTGTTATAAAAAATATGAATATGACCTAATCATCATTAAAACCTATCACCAAACATGGGATCATATGGCATCCATTATTAATAAATAGGATGGATCTAATACAAATTTGGATTTCAGTTCCCTTACATGTGAATGTTAATGCCCCTGTTTGGAAGGTGTGTCTTTGACATTTGAATAATGATTTGAATTGTTTAATCATTGCATATATTTATGGGATTTTAAGATTTTTTGGTCGATGCTCAGTGTCTGGTCTTGGAATTCTATGAATAGGAGTGGTTGACTGATTTTCTCAATGGTAATTCTGATGTTCACTTGTTAATGATGAATGCCAGTTGTATTGGGGCTCTCACTTAAAATGTGGATTTTTCTAATAGGCATGGTGTATGCAGGAAAAAACCAAGATGATTTGGATAAATTTTGGATGGAAATTATGATGTTTGTATGAAGGTGATGATTGGTTGTAGAATGGTATCCATATTTTAAGGTTTCATTATCATGTAATACTGGATTTTAACAACAAAATTTCTTTGGAATGGATGCTTCACTCAGTAGTTGTACAAGAAATGATCTATTTCATGCTTGTATGGGACATTATAGGTTCTTTAGTGTTTTTAGGGTTTTAATAATTTATCAGTTTTAGGGTATTTTAGGGGTTCTAGTGTATTTTAGGGGTTTTAGGGTACTTAGGGTTTAGAGGGTTTTGAAACAATTTTTGGTATCTCAATGAGGTTTAGTGCATTTTTAGGGGGGTTTATGGTTTTTAAGGGTTTTAAGGTTTTTAAAGGTTTTAGCGTTTTAGGGTTCTAAGTAGTTTTTAGTATTTTTATGGATTTAGTTGTTTTTATGGTTTTTTAGGTTTTCTAAAGGATTTTAATTTTTATAGGGTTCTTATAGGTTTTAGGGTTTTTGAATATTTTAGGGGTTTTTATAGTTTTTAGGGTTTTAATAATTTTTTGTATTTTTAGTGGGTTTTTAATTTATAGGTTTTTTAGGGTTTGAGGGTTTTTTTTTATTTTTAGACATATTTTGGTTTTTAATGTCTTTTTTTATTTAATTTTTTTATTATTTTAAGGGTTTTAGGGTTTATTAGGGACCATAATAGTTCATTGGGTGTTTAGTGGGATTAAGTGTTTTTAGGGGTTTTAGTGGTTTTAAAAGTTTCTTTGGGTTTTGGGCTTTTGTTTTTTATAAATTTTAGGGGTTATAAGGGGTTTTAGATGTTTTTTGTGTTTTTATAGTTTTTGTGCATTTTTAGGGGTTTTAGGGATTTTAGGTCATTTTAGGGATTTTGGGATTTAATGGGGTTTTAGTGTATTTAATGTTTTTATGGGTTTTACTGGTTTTAAGGTTTTTTAGTTTTTTGGGTTTCCATGGTATTTGAAAGTGTTTTTAGGGGTTTTAATGTTTATAGTATATTATGGTGATTTATGTTTTTAGGGGTTTTTGGGATTTAGGAATTTTTGGTGTTTTAAGGTTTTTGGATTATTTTGTGGTCTTTAGGGTATTTGTGTTTTTACAGTTTTCAGGGATCTTAGGGGTTTTAATTGTTTTCGGGTTTATTAGTGTTTAAGGGTTATTGTGGGATTTTATGGTTTTTAGGGTTCTTAGTGTTTTTAGTGTTTTTGGGTTTTTTTGAGCGTTTAAGGGGTTTTCTCGGTATTTTAAGATTTTTATATGGTTATTTTGGGCCTTTTGGGGTTTTATGGTTTTATGGTGTTTTATTATTTTAGTATTATTTATCCTTTTTATGATTTTTAGTGGCATTATGTAGTTTTATGGGTTTTAAGCGTTTTAAGGGTTTATGAGAATTTATTAGTTTTAGGGGTTTTTTGGGTTTAGGGTTTTTTTGGTTTTCAAGGGTATTTAGGGGTATTCATTGTTTTAAGGGTTTTAGGGGTCTCATTTTTTTAGGGGTTTTAGTATCTCTTACCATTTTAAGGGTTTTATATTTTAATGTTTTGGGGTTTTCAAAAGTTTTTTTGCGTTTTAATGATTTTTAATGTTTTTTTTTTGGTTTGTTTTTGGGTGGTTTACGGTTTATAGATTTTCTAGGTTTGGTATGGTTTTTATAGTGTGTTAATAGTTTTAGGGGTTTTAGCGGGATTTAATTTATTAGGGATTTAATGGGTTTTAGAGTTTTTTGAGGTTTATTATGATTTTTTGGTGTTTTAAGGTTTTTGGTGTTTGAGTGTTTTTTAATATTTTTAGGGTTTTTAGAGTTTTGAGGTGATTTAGGGGTTTTAAGTATTTTTTGGATATTTTAGGGTTATTATGGTTTTTTGGGATTTTTTGGATATATCGTTTTTAGTGGTTTATGGGATTTATGTTGTTTTATGGTCTTCTAGGGGTTTAGGGTTTTAAGGTTTTTTAGGATTTTTAGGGATTTTAATGGGTATTAGTATATTTCAGTATTTTTATGGTTTTTGGTTTTTTTAAATATTTGAGTTTTAGGGGTTTTAGGGTAGTTTTAGGGATTTTATAATTTTAATTGTTTTTGGATTTTAGGGGGTATTATAAGGGTTTTGGGATAGTTTATGGGTTTTTAGGTTTTTGGGGTAGTTATGGGTTTTTAGGCTTTTAAGGGTTTTTTGGTTTTTATGTTTTAAGAGAATTTTTGGAGTTTTCAGAGTTTCTTGCAATTTTTGGTCTTTTGTGTTTATATAGGTTCTTTAGAAACTGGTATTGTTTTAGGTTTTTTTGAGTGTTTTAGTGTGTTTATGATTTTTAGGGTATTTTAGGTTTTTTTTGGGTTTTTAGGGTTGTTGGGGGATTTTTACAGTTTTTTGGAAAATATTGTTTATAGGAGTATTTGGGGCTTTTGGGGTTTTAATAATTTTTATCATTTATTAATTTAATTGGGTTCTAAGAGGGTTTCATGATTTTATAGTTTTATTTGTTTTAGGGTTTTTAGTGTTTTAGGGTTTTCTTATTGTTTTTCGGGGTTTGGGTATTTATGGATTTTTTGGTTTTTACACTATTTTTGGGTTTTTTGGTTTTTAGGGTTTTTTTGGGTTTTAGGGTTTTTTGATATTTTTTGGGGATTTAGTGGTCTTTTAGGGTTTTTTTGTTTTCTTCATTATTAAGGGGTTTTTGGGTTTTTGGGGCTTTTAGGGGTAGTAGGATTTTTAGGGTTTTTAGGGTTTTAGGTCTATTATGGTTTAGGTTTTTTGGGTTTTTTGGGGATTTCTTATCGATTTATAGCATTTAGGGGTTTTAGGGTTTCGGTCTTATAATGGGTTTTAGGGTTTTTAATTCTTTTTAAGTATTTTTATTGGTTTTTAGGTTTCTATAATTTTTTTTTGGTTTTTCTAGGTTTTACGGTCTTTTAGGGTTCTCAGGTTCCTTTAGGGTTTTATGGGTTTTCTTGTTTTTTATGGGATTAAGGGGTTCATTGGGTTTTATAGACATTTAGGGTTGTTGGGATTTTTATTGTTTTATCTGTTTTGTTATGCTAATTTAATATTTTTTGGTGTTATAGGGTCTTTTGTTTTTTTGGATTTTTATGGGTATAATGGTTTTTATGGTTTTTTGTCCATTAGGGTTTTTATGTTTTTAGGGGTTTTAGGGATTTTTAATGTATTTTAGGGTGGTTTAAGGTTTTTTTCATCCTTTAGGGGTAATTAATATTTTCATCTTCTTTTAGGGATTTTAGGTATTTTAGATTACATTAGTGGCTTTTACGGGTTTTACGGTCCATTAGGGGTTTTTATGGATTTTAAGGGGTTTTCGGTCTTTTAGTGATTTTTGGGTTTTTTTGGTGTTTTTAAGGGTTTTATTGGTTTTTTGGGGTTTTGAATTTTTTAGAGTTTTAGTGTTTTTAGATTTTATACTATTTTTAATATTTTTGGGAATTTTAGGAATTTTAGGTTTCTTAGGGGTTTCTAGGGCCTTTTAAAAAATTTTAGGTTTTTTTGCGTTTTTGGATCTTTAAATGTTTTTGGGGTTTTCGAGTTTTTTGAGTTTTTAGGGGTTTTTAGAGTCCATTAGGTTTTAGGTTTTCTAAGTTATTTTAGTGTTTTCAATGTTTCATAGGGTCTTTTATGGTGTTGTACTGGTTTTTAGGTTTTTAGGGTCTTTTATGTGTTTTTGGGATTTTAAGGTCTTTTCTGGTTTTTAGAATTCTTTATGTTTTTTTTGAGTTTTTTGAGTCCATTATTGTTTTTTTTGGGTTTTAGGCCCCTTTCTGTTTATTTGGGGTTTTAGGGCCGTTTAGGGTTTATTAAGGATCTTTATGCTTTTTACGGTCTTATAGGATCATTTAGGGGGTTTGGGGTTTTATTTTCTTTTAGGGGTTTTTATGGTTTTAGTGTACATTAGGGTTTTTTGAGGTTTTAGATTATTTTAGGGGTTTTAAGATAATTTATCATATTTTAGGGTTTTTTTGTGATTTTTAGAGTTTGTATGAGTTTTATGGTATTTTTGGGTTTGTAGGATCTTTTAGGGTTTTGAGGGTCTTTTAAGGATTTAGGGGTTTTTAGGGTCTTTTAGTTTTTTTTATTGTTTTTGGAACATTTATAGATATTTAGTGGTTTTATGGGCTTTAGGGAGTTTTACAATTCTTAGGATCCTTTAGGGATTTTATGGGTTTTATGGTTTTTATGGATTTATGGTTTTTAGGGTTTTAGTGTTTTTTGGGATTTTTGGGTTTTTTATCTTTTAAAGGCCATGAGAGTTTTTAGGGTTTCGTATGGGTTTTAGGTGTTTCTTGGAATTTTTGGGGTTTTCATGGGTTTAGTGTTTTTATTATTTTTAGTGTTGTAGGGGTTTTTAGATTTTATTAGGGATTTTAAGATTTTTTATGGGTTTTTGGGAGTTTTAGCAATTTTAGGGTTTTTATCTTTTTGATGTCTTTCTTAGGGTTTTTGGTTTTTTTGGGGTGTTTATGGTTTTAAATATTATTCATGGTTTAATAATTTTTAATGTCTTTTGAGATTTTTGATTCAATTGGGGTTTTTAGGATTTTCTAAGGCCCTTTGTGGTTTTTGGTGGGTTTTTTATTCATTTCTAGTTTCTAGTGTTGTTTCAGTCTTTTACATTTTTTAGGGTTTTCTAGAGTCCTTTAGGGTTTTGGGGAATTTTAGTATTTTTTACGTTTTGTATTTCCATTTATTGTTTTTTTTTTGTGTTTTTTAGTCCTTTATGGGGTTTATGGTATTTTAGGTATTTTAGGGGATTTAGTGCCTTTTGGGGTTTTATTGATTTTACAGTCTTTTAGGGTTTTATGTTTTTATTGTCTTTTACATTGTTTAGGGTAAATAGGGTATTTTAGGGGTTGTAAGTGTTTTAGGGACTTTTGGGGTTTTTACAGTTTTAGGGTACTTTATGATTTTTTTGGAATTATGGTTTTTGGGATTTTTAGGGAAAAGAAGGATTGAGACCAAGCATGTCTGGTCCTCCAATATTTATTAAAAAGAATAAGAACAGAGCATTACAAGGAGGGTTTACAAACATGAGTGTGTAAATCACCCTTCATATCAGTTTCTATGAAGGGTATGTTGAAATAGGTGGTGACAAAGGACCACACTGAGCTCCTTTCTATAATGTCCTGCTTTGATAAAGCATCTTTTAACAAGTTCACCTCCCTAGAGGCCTGGTTGAAGTTGAGTGTGATATCATGGAAAATGCTAAGAAATTCAGTTCATTGATGGAGAAGCCTATATGGAACTCCCCAGTACTTGTTCTTGATAACATTTACCACTAGCATCAAGTCAGATTCAAGCCAAAGTATCCTCTACCCAAATTGGACCACAAATTTGACCATCTTTATCATTTCCCAATGTTCATATTCGTATGTACATAAATCACCAATAAAATGATAGAAGAAACCGTTCACAAACCCTCTATTTGTATGTAATACATCGTCACACCCTGAGGGACCCAATTCTCCCAAATCCATGTCGTCCACATTGACTTTGATCCATGGGCTAATCAGGGGAATCCAACGGATAAACCTGAGATCCTATGGTTTTTGGTCCTTCCAAAAACTCCAAGAATTAATAAAATAATGAGATAATTAACATCATTATCCATCAAAACTGTTTGAATTCGATACACCGCATAAACCTCATTATGATTCATCAGTACTCCACCATGAAAAGATAGATGCTTCTTATTGAAGGTGGACACATTTTGGGAAGCCCAGATATATGAAATAATAGCAGAAATTGCGGTGAGAAACCTGTTTTGAACCTGGTCACTTTGGTTCCTCTCAAAATGGTTTTTCATCTTGTCAAAGAATCACCAATGCAGACTAAACTGAAACCCGAACAGCTTCTTGAGATACTCCCATAGCGCAACTACAAAGCTACACTGGAAGAAAGAATGTTGAATGGTCTCCTCATCCTAAAAGTTGAAAAAATAGGCCGAATCAAGGATGTATCTATCTTTATTTAGTTTTTCTTGAGTGGGTAGTAGGGTCTTCCAAACCTTCCACAATAGAAAGTGATTAACTGGTGGTATAAATGTTCTCCTAAAACATGAGATCCAAGAAATAGGATGATTACCCCTAGCATATTTATGATGGTAAAAATACCATGTAATATGTTGTCCAACACAGTTGGGTTTCCAAATGAGGGTGTCAATGTCAAAAAAACATACACTGTTGAATCTGTAGGATGATATTATTAGGAAATAACTCATTAAATTCTCTAGGTATATGGTTTAGAGTAGTAATAAAAATCATCCTTAAATCAATGGGTATCATAGATTTAATAGGGTCCTTTCAAGTCATGTAGTAGACCAAAATTTTTGAGTATATTGTTTTGAAATGACCCATTTGTAATTATTAGTAATATTTTTGTACTAGAGCCTAATTATTGACCAAAAAGAGGAAGGGATCTAACATGTGTAACCATTAGATATTTCAAGCATGAACCTATCCTAAATAAACTCAAGTCCATCATCATGTGAATCAAACAAATTTTAGGTAATCATGGAATGAAGAGCATCATTAAATCTCCTGATATCCTTAAGGAACAGACCTCCCAAATCAACCGGTTTAATGCAATATTTCCAAGTCAATGAGACCAACATTCTTTCAATTATGTATCCCATCCATGAAACGTTCCTAATTTTATCCTCTAGTCATTTTACAAGGTTAACCAGCCATCTATAGAAGGAGAAATCCTGGATAAACATATAGGTGATAATAAAGTTGATTAAGAAAACCCTTCCTTCCTGTGATAGACACTTCCATTTCAATTTGGAAACTTGTTGGTGATTCTTGTAGATATGATCTCAATACATTATCTCTTTACCCTCACTGAAAAAATGGGAACACCCAAATAAATGAATGGGAGTGAACCCCTCTTCCTTCCAAGGGACCTAGAAATACATAGTTTCCTATAATGTTAGACTCCTTTTCTAAAGACAATCACTGATTTTCGCCATCTAATGGATTTCCCATCCACACTCTCATAATGGCGGATGATCATTCTAATTGAAGACAAGGTTTTCTTCTTAGCTTTCCCAAATAGGAGGATTTTGTCAACATAAAGAAGAGGTCAGTTCACATACAGGTCTCTTCCTACCTTTATTGAATCATAGAGACTATATTTCATGAGATCAATGATGCATCATCTCAAATAGTCCATAGAAATCTTAAAACTAACACCTGAGAGGGGATCCCCCTCCCCACTCCACGGGAGCATTTAAAAAACCATTATGGGAATCCATTGATAAATATGGAGACACTGACACTGGTCAATATAGTGGTGATCATTGTGATGAAAAATCATGAGAAACCATAATTGATAAGCACTTGGAAGATAAATCTCCACTCGATTGTGTAAAAGGACATAGAGATATCCAACATCATGGAAAAATTACCATGCTTCATCATGATGTTAATACCCTCTGAGGATGTAAAGAGATAGTTTTGAATATTCCTCCCCGGAACAAACCCAAATTGATTTCTGGTGATGATATCTCTCACAATCTTCACCATTCATATGACCAGAATCTTTCTTATAATCATCCAAATAGTGTTCCCAATGGCAACTGGCTGAAAATACACTATATCAATAAAATTGTTTTTCTTTGGGATCAAGGAAATAAATTTTGAATTGGAACCATGTTGTAAATAGATGGAATGAAATAATTATATAAAAACATTGGTAATCTACACATGCCTAAAGTCCCAATTAAACATAATGAACTTGTTTCCAATACCATCTGGGCCCGCTACACTTTCCATGTTCAAAGAGAAAAATGCGTACTTGAATTCCTCTTCAAAATGGAATCTATTAAGGCCTTTCTCTATTTCTCATCAATAAATGTAACAATGGAGTCATACAGTGAAATAGAATAATCCCAATCACCATCGTTATACAATGCCTTAAAATAATCCCCCACATCATTGGAAATATCAGTCATTGATGTGAAGGTTGTTTCATTTATATAGATCACATTCATTCTTTTTTCCCTTATTCACCATGTGTAAATAGTGAAAGAATTTGTGTTTCTTATCCCCATACTTGAGACACTTAACATTGAACTGTTTCTTTGCAAGCTTATCCTTAAGATAAAAAAGATCATCCATCTTGGAAGGAAATGTTTCGCCTCTCAGGTGGTCATGTGCAGCTACTAGTTGGTAATTTTATTGGAGGAAAGCTAATATTCAAAAGCCTTTATATCCTTAGATAACATGGAAAAAGAGTTCTGGATCCACTCTTTCAATAATCATTTTATTCTCTTGAGTTTGGAGACCATAACATAGTGTGGGATTCCATTAATGATGATATTCCATCTATTGAAAACCACTAACATGATACCAGGAATCATGATCCATGCATTATTAAATTTAATTGGCACAGGGGTTGACCTTGTATATCCCCACCAAGATCAACAATCATGGGGTTGTTATCCAAGTTGAAATTTGGAAGAGTAATCCCAGAAACATTGGTGAGGATACTCCTATCATTAATATGATAGAATCACCTATCAAGCTTGTTGGCCTATATCCCATTAATTTTGAACCTTACCCATGTGAAAGAGGCTCTTGAAATAGGGACATCAGTGAGGTCACACTGGTCCAAGTAGTGAGAAAAATATTAAGTAGTATAATGTGAGAAGTTGGGACCAGTCTTCTCATACGGCCTCATGACAGTGTTAAAATAACCAATAACTATCCCATTTTATACAATAGTCTCATTTAGTTGAGTCATATTCCTCCAAAGGTCCCACCTCTTATCGTACAAGAAAGAAACATGCACAAAGGATATAGTTAATTTTATATCTTGATGGAAGATAGAGAGGGAGATAACATGAGATCTCACCTCATAAGAATGAACCTAGATATCACCATACTTCATAACCCATATGGTTTCTGAAGCACCATCCTCCATATTGTGAGAAACAAGAGAGTAATCAAGTTTAGTCCAGTTGAATCTATTCCAAATTTCTAAATTCATCATGGTATCAGAAATCCCAATGAGCATTATCTTGTTAGATATAATAAAATGCTAAAGGGACTGGGTTGTGGTAGAGTTCCCAAGCCCTTGGATGTTCTAATACACGATTATCATTGAGAAATGGATGCATTTCCCTAGGAATTTTTGGAGGAGGAGGTTATTATCTTAAATTTTTATTTCTTCCTTTCCTTTTTAAGCCCATCCACGGGATTCTTTATTGAGATATAATTAATGTACTTCTCCTTCCTGATAAACCTATATTCATGTAGCTCTGTGGGATCAGATAAATTTTGTTTCTCAACCTGTTCTCCATCATTTTTGTCTATAAAATCCTCAATAGCATCACCCAAAAATACCCCAAATAGTGGGATGAATTTTTTCAAGGTTAAAATTGTTTCATTGGAATTAGGTTTTCACTTTAAATCCTTCTTCAGGGGTACCATATTGAAGAAATATTCACTAATGTTGATGGTTGTGATACCTCAGGAGTGACCACCTGGTCTATAAACTGGCTTGGGTCCATTGGTTTGCCTTGTACAGGAAGAGATGGGAAAGTCACTCCAACCTGCTATGCACCGGCCTCCTTCACAGGAAGATGTGTGTTCCATACACAACCCGTAGGGACCACCATTTTCTCAGTAGCTAGACTATTAGGTGGAGTGTCAGATTTTGCAGATTGGGCCTACTGAATTAGTAGGGGATGGGTGGGTTTGGGAGTCCCAATGGTCGGGTCCATTTTTCTTTTCATCCTGACTATTGGTTGGATCAATATATTAAGTAAGTAGTACCTAATTTATCATAAGGAATCTATCCATTGCAACCTGGGTGGGTTTGAGAGGGAATGTCCCTGTAGACTAATCCTGGAGAGTATTCTCAAGGATTCCAGTGGCAGACCTAAACGACTCCCTGATATGGTCAACTACACCTTGAAAGAGTTGGGGTGTGTTCGGAACCACAAGACAACAATTTCCCCATACCCCAACAACACCAATAGGTGATACAACTCTATTGGTCACTATCCTAAATTTAGGAGATGGAAACAAATTAGGGACCAGACGGGGTCACCAGTTTCCTGCATAATGGAGGGTTTTTGGGTCCCCTCAATTCCAACATCTATAATCTTCCTGAGCATAGATACAATAGTAACATGTGGATGAGATTCAATAACCTTGGGTGCATGATCCCTACCTTTAGCATGATTATTCTTGTCGAGGTTGGCTTCATGTACCCGCAGGTTGAATAGTGTAAAAACCTTTATTCTTCTACTCTTCAAGATAAGGTGACCAAAGAACATTCAATGTTGAAAAAACAAGGGCCTCCTTTCATATTGTATCTCTAGGTTGGGGCTATTCTCAAGGGTATTTAAAATTACCTCCTCATCCAGGGTTCTCACCATATCTACTTCAACAAGTACCTTGGCCTAATTACCATATCTTGGGTTATCAGTCCCCTTGTTAATTCTGATGAGAAAGAAAACCAAAGAAGTAATGTCTCAGATGATTCATGGATTCCAATAGAACCAATTCAATTTACTCATCCAGATCCAGACTTGGGAAAATGTTTTTCATCACATTATAGGGGTCAATGTTTTGATCCCAATCTTGAATCCTAAGGAGGCCTAGATTAATATTGAATGAGAAATATATCCAAACCCTCATTTTCCATACATTTTATGGGAATAAAATCTGATAATAGACACTTCCCATGGTTATCATATTCCCTTAATTTAACCCCCAAATATCATCATTATTTTTGGTATGATCACTAATATTTCATAGCCTTTTCCCCTTCAGGATAATCACTCTCAGAATAATTGAAAAACAACACAAGATTTCGCTCTCTTCAACCGCTTTGTGATTTGTAGAGACATGCAACACATGACCTTTCATGATCACACAACCAGGGGAAGGGGTGCTGAAATCCATGAATGTGAGTGAAGCCATAGATATCACCACATCCGCAAAGTTCAACATAGATCCAAATTAACCAGGTGCCTCATGATCGTCTAGTTTTTCCTCACTAGATTTGAAATGATGTAAGATGTCTTTATTCCCTACCAAATCCAACTGAGGGAGGTCCATACCATCATTTAATCCTTTAGGGGAATTCGTGGTCTTGGGCCACCTGGGGTACCCATGTTTTCATGGCTCCCTTCATTATTCTATCTCTCTTCTTATGGTTTTTAGGGGTTTTAGGGGTTTCTTGTATTTTTATTAGTATTTTGGGTCATTATGGGTTTAGGGGTTTTTAGGGTTTTTAGGGTTTCTAAGTGGTTTTTAGGGATTTTGGTGGTTTAAATGTGCTATTATAATTTTAGGTTTTTGATTATTTTTATGGGGTTTTAAGTGTTTTTAGATATTTTTGGGGGTTTTTGGGATTTTGAGGGTTTTTATTGGGGTTTTATGGTTTTTAGAGTGTTCAATGTTTTTAGAGGTTATAGGGGTCTCAGATATTTTTAGGTTTTTTAATTTCTTTTAAGGATAAATTTTATTTTAGGGTTTTTGGGGGTTTTTAATGTTTTCTATTGTTTTTTCTGGGTTTTTATGGTTTCTTATATTTTTAAGGGGTTTATGTGTTTTTATGGTTTTTAGTGTTGTGTTAGGGATTTTAGGGTAAATGATTTTAGTTATAGGGTATAATTTTAGGGTGTAGGGTTTTTGATTTTGGGTATATGGTGTAGGGTATAGGGATTATGGTTAAGGGTTTAGGGTGTTAGTTATAGGGTTTAGCGTCTATGGTATATGGTTTAGAGTATAGGGTATAGAGTTTACGGAGTAGAGTTTAAGGTTTAGGGTGTTGGGTTTTGGGATTAGGCTAAAGGGTTTATGGTTTTGGGTGTTGGGTATATGGTTTAGTGTCTAGGGTGTCGGGTGTAGGGTTTAGGGTTTAGGGTTTAGGGTGTAGTGTTTAGCGTTTCTGGTGTAGGGGTTAGAGTTTATAGTGTATTGTTTAGCGTGTAGTGTTTAGGGTTCTAGGTGTAGTGTGTAATGTTTAGGTTATAGTGTTTATGTTTTAGTGTGTGGGGTATGGGGTTTAGGGTATAGTGTAGAGGGTTTAGGGTGCAAGGTATAGGGTTTAGGTTATAGGGTATAGGGTTTATGGTACTGGATTTAGGGCTTTGGTTGTATGTTATATGGTATAGTGTGCAGGGTTTTGGGTTTAGGGTGTAAGCTATATGGTATATGTTTTTGGGATTAGAGTGTATGTTATAGGTTTTAGGGTATAGATTTAAGGGTTTAGGGTTTAGGGTTTAGGGTTTTTGGTTTACTGTTTAAGGTTTAGGGTATAGGGTATAGGGTTTGGTGTGTAGGGTTTAGGATTTGGCATGTATGATATAGGGTTTAGTGTGTGGGGTTTAGGGTGTAGGGTGTACAATATAGGGTTTAGGGTGTAGGGTATAGGTTTTAGCATGTGGGGTATAGTGTTAGGGTGTTGTGTTTGGGGTTTAGGGTGTACGATTTAGTGTTTAGGGTGTAGGGTATAGGGCTCAGAGTATAGGATAAAAGGTTTATGGTGTACGTTTTGTGGTTTAATTTATTGCGGTTATGATATAGGGTACATGGTTTAGTGTTTTGGGTATAGTGTTTAGGGTGTATGGTATTTCTCTTATGGTGGAGGTTATAGGGTTTAGGGTCTATGGGGTAAGGTTTGGATGGTGGATGTGGTTTTTAGGTGTGTAGGGTATAGCAATTAGGGTGTAGGTGTTAGGGTTTAGGGTGTTTAATATTGGGTTTATACTATAGGGTTTTCAGTTTAGTGTGTATAATATAGGGTTTATAGTGTAGGTTTTATAGATTATGGTGTAGGTTTTTGGGTTTTGGTTTTTGGGTGTATGGTATATGACTTATAGTGTAGGGTTAGGATTTTGGGTGTCATATATAGGGTTTATGGTGAAGGTTTTTTGGTTTAGGGTGTCAGGTATTGGGTTTAGGGTATTGGAATTCGGGTTTAGGTTTAATGGTATAGGTTTTAGGTATTAGTTTGTTAGATTTAGGGTTCAAGGTGAAGAGTTTTTGGTTTAGGGTGAGAGTTTTGGTTTTATGATTTAAAGATTATGTTATAGGTTTTAGGTTGTAAGGATTAGGGTTTAGGGTGTGGGTTATTGTGTTTGTTGTGTTTTAGGGGTTTTATGGGTTTATAGGGGTTCTGGGGTTTTCAACTTTATAGGTTTTTTTGTTTTTTTGTTAATTTAATGGTTTTTAGCGTTTTTTGGTTTTTTAGGGTTCAAAAGAGTGTTTAGGGTGTTTGTTTATTTAGGGTTTTTAAGGGAATTGGGTTTTTTCATGCTATTTAAGGTTTTAGGTTTTTCTAGGTTTTTAGATATTTTTCAGGTTTTATAGGGTTTGAGGGTTTGTTTACAGTTTTAAATGGTTTTGAGGTTCTTTTATGGGGTTTAAGGGTTTCCATAGTGTTTCCATGGTTTTCTATGTGATTTTAGTGGTCTTTTGTGATTTTAGGTTTTTTTGGAATTTTAATGGATTTTAGGTTTATCATAGATACTTTTGTATTTTAACTATTTTTATGTATGTTATAGAGATGTTATGTGTTTTAGGGTTTTATGGTGTTTTGGTGTTTTTGGGGTTTTTAGGGTTTTAATGGTTCTATAATTTTAGGGTTTTGGGGGTTTTTAGGATTTCTTTTGGTGTCTATGGGGTTTTAAGGGTAGTTTTTTTTGTTTTTATGTGGTTTTTAGGGTATTCAAGAATTCAATGGGTTCTATGGTGTTTTGTGGTTTTTAGGGATTTTATTAATTTTAAGGTTATATGTTCTTTTATATGTTTTAACAATTTTTAGGATTTTTTGGGATTTAATGGTTTTTAGTGGTTTTAGGTGTTCAAGGGTTTAAGAGTTTTTATGGGGTATTAAATATTTTTTGGATTTTTGGTTGTTTTTAAGGTTTTTAATGTTTTTAATTTTATTAGATGTTTTTTTATTTTTTGGATATTTATTATTTTTAGGTTTTTATAGGAGTTTAAGAATGTTTTTTAAATTTTTAGTGCTTTTTGGGGTTTTTTGGGTTTTTCAAGTTTTTATGTGTTATATGGGGTTTTGGGGGATTTTATTGGTCTTCTGGGGTTTTAAGGGTTTTAGGGATTTTTAATGTTTGTTTTTTTGTTTTTTTTTGGTTTCTACATTTTTAATGTTTTTTAGGAATTTGAGGGTTTTATTTGTGTTTTTAGTATTTTTAATCTTTTGTAAGTGTTTTTTGGGGGTTTTAGGTTCTTTTAGGGTTTCTAGGAGATTTTATGGGTGTTAAGGTCATTAAACGTTTTTAGGGGTTTAAGGGTATTTTAAGGATTATTTTGTGTTGGTAGTGGTTTTTAGCATTTTTTTGTGTTTTTAGGATTTTTAGTGTCTTTTAGGGTTTTTACTATCCTTTTATGCTTTTAGATGAAAATAAGGCTTGGGGACAAGCATGCATAGCCCCTGAAAATTTATTAGAAAATAAAGACATCGCATTAAAAGGAGGGTTTACAAGCACGGGGGTGTAGTTCACCCTTCATATCTGAGTCCATGTAGGGCACAAAAAAATGTTTTCTAAAAAAGGACCACATGAAGAATCTTTCCGCAGTTTACTTTTTGGAGAGTCCATTTACCACCATGTTCACCTCTTTATAAGCATGCATTTCATTCAGAGTAAGAGTATGGGAGATGCTGGTACATTTTATTCATTATGTTAGGAGTCTCTAGGGAACATTCTTATTTTTTTTCTTTAGGGAGTCCACCGTAAGCATCGAGTCAGATTTAAACCATAGAAACTTCCACCTAAAATGATCCACAAAGTTGAACATCTTCTTTTTTCTAAAGCTCTGCTTCATAAGAAAATCTATTTATAATATAGTGGAATACCCCACCACACCCTGTGGGGCTGGGTTCAACCGAGGCCAAACTGTCCATGTTGACCTTGATCCATGATGTAATCAAAGGAATCCATCAGATAAATTTTAAAACATGTGGATTTTTTATCCTTATATAAACTACAAGAAAAACTAAATTGAATAATATCATTGATTTCATAATCCATAAAACCTATTTGAATGAGATATTTCACTTGTTCCACCTTGTGGATCTTCAAAATTACACCTTAGAAGGAGCAAGGATGGTGGTGGAAGGTCACCGCATTACGAGCGACCCAAATATAGGATCTCATGTTAGCTGCTCCACCAAGTAGAAGTTTGTGAACCTATTCACTAAACTTAATCTCCACCTATTCGTTCATTAGATGAAATATTTGTTCATGCTTACTTCAAATAAAACCAAACATCTACTGTAGGAGATCCTACAATTCGGTAGAAATCCAACAGTGAAGGAAGATGTGCTCGATGTTCTCCTCAGACCATAGGCATAGTTAGAAAATAGAAGCCAGATTCCAACGGGTTTTCTTCAGCTTCTCTTGAGTAGGAATCATGTTCTTCAATAGTTTCCACAATAGTATGTGACTTGTTTGTGTAATGAATAAGGTATTGAATTTTAATATCCAATATGGTTGGAAAATTCCTTGTAGACATTTAAGATGGTGGAAATCTCATATAGAGAATTTTCCCACTAAGTTCTATTTCCGAATGAGGATTTCATTGTCTAAGAAAATGTACCTCTGTATTTTCAAGATAATTTTTTCTGGAATAGTCACATGTAGTTCTCCAATTATTTTAATTAAATAATTAATGGATATGTCCTACAAATCCAAGAGAGGATCCCCAATTTCAACCAGGGGCCTTTCAAGCCAGGTAGTTTTCCAAAATTTAAGGTTTGACTGTTTTGACACTACATAATTAGAGTGGGATATAATTTACATATATGAGGATTTGATTGCAGCCTAGATAGAGGAAATTATATCACCTGTTAATACAACAAGGAGTCTCCATGTGACACTTTCACGAAGAAACTCCATAACATCTTCATGTGTATTGAGCAAATTCTAGGGGAAATTCCCAAGCATGGAATCATTAAATATCATGGGATCCTTAATGCCCAGCCAACCTAGATCAACTAGATTAGTAACGTCTTTCAAATCCCTAAATACCGGCTACCTTTCACTAATTAAACATATCCAAGTGAAGTTCCTAATCTTGTCATTAATGATTTTATCAAGGCACGTCTTACATGAATAAACATGGATGTGATGATAGAGTTGTTCAGAAAAAACCCTACCAGCCTGAGATAAGCAATTTCGTTTCCATTTGGCTAGTTTTTACTGATATTGGTTGATATAATATCAAGGTAATAGATTTTGGAATTCCCCTATAAAAGTGTACACCCAAATATGTAATGGGGAGTGAGCCTATTTTCACCCTAAGTAATCTGGGAATATGGAGTTGACTAGAGGCTAAAACCCATTTTCTAAAGACAGTGAAGGATTTATTCCAACTGATGTATTTACCTACAAGACATTCATAATGAAAGAATATCATTCTAATTAAAGATAATTTTATCTTATTATATTTCAAAAATATAAAGATCTCATCCTCATAAAAAATATGGGAGTGCACATGAAGGTCTCTCCCTTGCTTAATTGGTTTGTAAAAACCTTCCTTCATGAGATCATTGATGCATCGGCTCATGCAATCTTCAATAATCAAAAAAATGTCATATGAGAATAGGTCCCCTACCTAAATTCACAGTATCATTGGAATAAACCCTTTGGGGATCCATTGATAAGAATAAAAACCCTATCACTAGTCAAAATAGTGTTAATTAGTATGATGAAAGTATATGAAAATCCATACTTTCCAAGAATATTAAAGATGAAACTCCTCTTAATAGTGTAAAAGTACATCGAAAAGTCTAGATTCAGGGAAAATATCTAATGCTTCGATTACATACTCATAATATTGATGGTTTATGAAGTTATGTAGATGTATGTTTCAATGCTTCTCTCGGGAACAAAACCAAATTGATTTGGTGTGATAAGGTCCCACAAAATATTCCACAACCCGATGAACATAATATTACTTATAATTTTAGGAATGGTTTTCCCTATGAAAACAAGCTGCAAATACCCTATATCAATAGAATTATCCTTCTTTGGGATCAACGAAATAAAGTTGGACTTAGTTCCATGCATGATTTAACTATAGAGAAAAAAATTCCCTCTCTACATTAGTGATCTCCATGTGCATAATTCCCAATGGAATATGCAAAACATTTTTCTAAACCCATTTGTTCTCGCTGCACTATCCATGTTCAAGGATAACAGTGCAGATTTGAATTTTTCTTCAAAGTTGGCATCCAATAAGGCCTTATTCTGATGATCATCAATAAAAGGCATAATGGAGTCAGATATATGAATAAAATCAGTACCACCATCACATTATAGTGCTTGAAAATAATCCTTAATGGTATTAGAGATTCCATTCACATATGTGAAAGTTAATCCATTTATGGGAATGGAATTCAATTTTTCTTTGATCTCTTCTCCCTATGCAAAAAATGGATGAACATAGGTTTTCAGGTGGTTTTAGTGTTTTGGGAAATTGGGTTTTTAAGGGTTTTTAGGGTCTTGAATTTTTTTAGTTATTTAAGGTTTCATTTGGTTTTTAGGATTTCTATGGTCTTTTAGGGGCTTTAAGGTCCTTTATGGGTTTCAGGATTTTTGAGAGTCTTGTTGGGGTATTACGGTTATTTCGCGATCTTTTAGGGATTTTAATGTATTTTAGGGGTTTCTAGGGTTTTTAGGAACTTTTAGGTTTTTAGGGTTTTGTTAGGAGTTTATTAAATTTTAGGATCTTTTAGGTTTATTGGTTTTTAGTGTCTTGGATGCTATTTTTGTGTTTTATGGTCGTTTATTTTTTTGGTATTTTTTAGGGCCATTTAGGGGTTTTTAGGATTTTTTATGGTTTTTGAGAATTTTTTGATTTTTCGTGTTTTTAAGAATCTGTTTGGTTGTCAGGGTTTAAGCTTGATTAGGGTGTTTTATAGTTTTTATGGGTATTAGGGACCATTAGGGGTTTTAGGGGGGTAATTTTAGGGAATTTTAAGGGTTTGGGGATTTTTAAGATTTTTACGCTTTTAGGGGATTTTATGATATTTAGGGTTTTCCATGATTTTAGTGTTTTTAGCATTTTTTAGGAGTGTAGGGGTGTTAAAACTTTTTAGGGGTTTTAGGACCTTTTAGTAGTTTTCAAGGTTTTTTTTAATTTTTTGGTAGTTTTAATGGTCTTTAGTGGGATTTATGGTTTTTAGGATTTTAATTGGGTTTTTGAGTTTTTTCGGGTTTTAGGGTATTTAAGGGGTTTTACTATCATTTTTGGTTTTTCTCGTGGTTTTAGGGTTTTTTTAAAAAAAATTATGATTTTTAGAGTTCATTGGGTATTTTTTGGATTTTATGGTAGTTTTAGGGTTTCTTTTGGAATTGTAGTGTTTTTTTGGGCTTTTAAAGGATTTTAGGGGTTTTTGGATTTTATGGGTATTAGTATTTTTAGGTATTTTTAGGATTTATAAGGTTTATAGGTTTTTTTATTAATTTAGGGTTTTTAGTAGTTTATTGGATTATTTTATGGGGTTTTTGGACTTTCAAGATTATTTTATGGGGTTTTAGGGTTCTTTTAGTTTTATGTATTTTTAGGGGTCTTTATGGTATTGTAGGTGTTTTAGGTTTTATATTTATCTTATAGGTTTTTTGGATTTTTTTTGATATTAAATGGATTAAAGGGTTTTAAGGTTATTTAATGTTTTTTGGGGTTTGTTAGGGTTTTAATGGGTTTTAAGATTCTTAGGGTTTTTAGGGATTTTGATCCTTTTCCGGTTTTTATGGTTTTGTAAAGTTTTCAAGGTATTTTAGGGTTTTATGGGTTTTTAGGTTTTTTTTGGTATTTTGGGTTTTTAGGGGTTTTTGAGTTTTTATTATTTTATGTGGTTTTATGGTTTTATGTATTTTTATGTCCTTTTAAAGACTTTTATTTCTTAGGATTTTAGGGGCATTTAGGGTTTGGGAGGGTTTTCTAAGATCTTTTAGGGATTTTTAGTTTTATTTAGGGTTTTAGGCTTCATAGGGTATTTTATCTAGTTTTATGGTTTTAGGTTATTTTTAGGGATTTACATTTTTATGGACTTTTTAGTGTTATTAAGGGATTTTAGGTCCTTTTATCAATTTAAGGGTTTTAGGGTTTTTTTTGGGTTTTTAGGTTTTTAATTTTTTTAATGGTTTTTAGGGTTTCTAGGTATTTTTATGTGTTGTTAGGGTTTTATTATTATTAAGGGTTTTATGTGTTTTTATAGGTCTTTATTTTTTTAAGGGTTTTAGGTGTTTTTAGTGTTTTTTATTTTTTTTAAGGATTTTAGTGTTTTACACTTTTTAGGGTTTATGTTTTGGAGTGGTTATTTTAGGTTTATTGAGGTTTTAGTTTTTTATATAGTTTATGGTTTTCTATGAGTTATTAATTTTTTTTATTTGGTTTATGGTTTTTGGGGTATTTTGGGGGATTTTACAGTTTTTATTGGTTTTTAGGGTTTTTAGGGTCTTTTAGGGTTTTATGGATTTTAGGTTTTTAGGGTTTTTAGGGTGTTAGTGTTTTTAGTGTTCTTTAGTGTTTTTATAGTTTTTAGGTGTTTTATAGGATTTAGAGTTTTTAGGGTTTTTAGGGTTTTTAGGGTTTCAAAGAGTTTTTAGGGTTTCTAGTGTTTTATGGTTTTGGGTGTTTTATGGTTTTAGGTTTTTTAGGGTTTTAATGGGTTTTAAGGGTTCTAGGGTATTTTAGGGGTTTTAGGGTTTTCTAGGTATTTTAGTTGATTTATCATTTTTTATAATGTTTATGGTTTTATGGTTTTTAGAGATTTTCGTTATTTTAGGGGTTAAATGTGTTTTTGGGTATTTTAGGGTTTTTTGTGATTTTGGGATTTTATTTTCGTTTTTAGGATTTTATAGGGTTTTATAGGGTTTTATAGTCTTTTAGGATGTATTTTTTTTTGGATTTTTTTTATTTTAAATGTTTTAAGGTTTTTACGATGTTTTGGGATTTTAGGGTTTATTTAGAAATTCTTAGGGTTTAGTGGTTTTTTTTGTGTTTTTAGGGATTTTTTTTCATTTTTATGGAATTTAATGGTTTTTAGGTTTTTTATTGGTTGTAAGAGTTTTTTGGTTTTTTTAGGGTTTCTTTGAGTTTTTAGGTCTTTTATGTTTTTTGGGTCCTTAGGGTTTTTATGCATTTTAGGAATTTTAGGGTCCTTTAGGGTTTATAGGTTTTTAAGATCCTTTAGTGTTTTTAGGGGTTTTTAATATATTTCATGGTTTTTCGGAGTTTTATGGGTTTTCAGGGTATTTTTGGGTTTTTTAGGTTCTCTTAGAGTTTTGGGTGGGTTTAATGTCTTTTATTGTATATGGTTTATGGTTTAGCGGGTATGGTTTAGGGTTTAAGGTGTTCGGTTTATGGTTTAGGGTGTTGAATTTACGGTACAGGGTTTATGGTATAGGGTTGAGGGTTTAGGGTATATGTTTTAGGGTGTAGGGTTTTGGGTTTTGGGTGTAGGATATAGGGTTTGGGGTTTTGGTTTTTGTGTTTAGGGTTTAGGGTATAGGTTATCGGGTGTATGGTTTAGGGTTTAGGGTGTAGGGTACAGGGTTTGGGTTTTAGGGTTTAAGGATACGGTATAGGGTTTTTAGTTGTTTTTATTGGTTTTAGGGGTTTAAGGGGTTTTTTATTTTTGGTTTTATGTATTTTAGTGTTTTTTGGTTTTTCGGGGTTTTTTAGGTTTTGGGGTTATTTAGGTTTTGGGGTTTGGTGGGTTTTATAGTTTAAATGATTTTTCGGGATTTTTTATGGTTTTATGATTTTTAGGGTTTTTTAGTGTCTTAGTTTCTTTTCATGGTTTTTAATATTTTACATATTTTTTAGGGTTTCTTGGATGTTTTTAGGGTTTCTTAGGTTTTTAGGGGTCTTATAGTTTTCAAGGTTTTTAGTGTTTTTTCTTTGTGCTTCTTTGTGTTTTTTTGGGTTTTTAGGGGGTTATAGGTTGTTTAGGGTTTTGGGAGTTTTTAAGGGTTTTAAGGGTGAGGGATTTTTTTTTGTTTTTATTGGTTTTTAGGGGTTTTATGGGTTTTCGGGTGTTTATAGTGTCATTTAGATTCTTTTAAGGTATTTTAGGGTCTTTTATGGGTTCACGGGTTCCTATTATTTTTAATGTTTTAGGGTTTTTTAGGGTGGTTTGGGTTTTTTGTGTTTTTTGGGTATTTGGGGGGTTTTTGGGGATCTGTAGTGTTTTTATGGGTTTTATTGTCTTCCAAGGTTTTTAGGGTTCATTGGGTCTTTTATGGATTTTGGGTATTTTATGGTTTTTAAGAATTTTTGGGTTTTGTGTACTTCAATAGTTTTAGGGGTTTTAGAGAATTTTGGGTTTTTAATGGTTTTTAGTGACCTTTATTATTTTTGGGGGTTTTATATTCTGTTAATTTTTTAGTGTATTTCAGTTCCATTGGGGGTTTTATGAGCTTTTAGTTTCTTTTTTGATTTTTAGGGTTTTAGTTTCATTAGGGCAAGGAAGATGGGAGGGTCGGGCTATTCTCCCCCCCCCCAAATTAATTAGAAAGAGAAAAAATGAGACACAACAGACAAGGGAGGGGAGGATTCAAACGATCCACACCTAAAAACCCTTAACAAATCCATACCCAAAAAAAAACCAAAAGACCCAACAAAACACAGAAAAACCCAAAGGAACAGCGAAACAGAGGATTTTTAGAGTTCTTTATCTTTAATTGTTTTATGAATTTTTAGGGTTTTATGGTCCTTTAGGATTTTCAGGTTTTTTATTATGTTTATAATTTTTAGAACATTTAAACGATTTTTTAGAGTTTTAGGTGTTTTATGGAGTTTTAGGGGTTTTAAGGGGTTTTGGGGGGTTTTTATGATTTTTATTGGTTTTAAAAGATTTTTACGGTTTTTAGAGTTTTTATGGTTTATAGTGTTTATAGGGGTTTTTATTATTTGGGGGTTTTTAGGGGTATTAGGGGTTTCAGGGCCTTTTGATGTTTTGTAATGGATTCAGGTATTTTTGTGGATTTCAGTGTTTTTTAGGTATTTAATGGGTTTATGGTTTTTTTATATTCATCGATTTTTATGGGTTTTTAGTTTTTTTTAAGGATTTGTAGGTTTTAAGATTTTTTAGGGTTTTTTTGGATTTTGAATGTTTTTTTGGGTTTTATATTTTTTAGTGGGGTGGTAGTTTTTTTGGTGTTTTTAGATTTTGTAGGGATTTTAGGGGTTTTTTTACATTTTAAGGGTTTTTATGTATTTTTGATTATATGAGTTTATAAGGTTTTTATTTGTTTTTAATGAGTTTAAATGTTTTTAAGGAATTATGTATTTTTGGTTTTAGGGTGTTTAAGGGTTTTTAGGGCCTTTTAGAATTTTTATAGGTTTTTAGGTCATTTATGATGTTTTAGGGTTTTTAGGGTTTCTATGATTTATATGGACTCTTAGTGTTTTTCTAGGAACTTTACGACCCTTTATCAGTTTTCTAGGGTTTATACAAGCATTACGATATTTTTAGGTGGCTTTAAATGGGTTTTAGGTTTCTTAGGGGATTATAAGTTTTTTATGCTTTTATGTTTGTAGGGTTTTTATGACTTTTTTGTTTTCTATGATTTTTTGGATTTCATGTTATTTAAGGGAGTTTTAGGGCAGAATAGGGGCAGGACCAGGCTATTCTTGGTCCTCCCAAAATTTATTAAAGTAAAACAAATCAGAAAAGGGAAGGGTGGAGCCAAACATCCAACACCCAAATATCCCTGGACCCCCCATGACACCAAAACCCAAAAAGACCCAAAAAACAGAAAATAGAGTAGTAGAAACTACATGTCAACATCTCTATCCCCATATGGGTCCCCATCAGCACCATAGCTAGAATAAGAACCCTAATCCATCGACTCCTATTCATGTGATTCATATCTCTTTAAGAAGGCTGTGTAATACTCTCTGAGGATCTGATGCTCCTCATTCAACTGCATCTTGATAGACCGACCTTCCTTACCAGAGGAATCCTCCTTCACATTGCAAGTGGCTCTCATGGTGGGTTTTTAAGGGTTTTAGAGGTTTAGGGTTTTATATTATTTTATAATTTTTTGAGAAGTTTATTGGGTTTCTTGGGGTTTTATAGTTTTTTTAGGTCTTTAGGATTTTAGGAGTTTTAATGGGGGGTTTTGGGGGTTGTTATAGATTTTATGGTTTTTATGGGCATTATGGGGTTTAAAGGTTTTTTGGTGGTTTTAGTGTTTTTTTGTTTTTAGGTGATTTTTCTGTATTTTGGGTTTTTAGTGACTTTAAGGGTTTTTTGGGGTTTTCTTATTTGTATAGTTTTTTTTGCATATTTTTGTATATTTATGGGGTTTTATAAATATTAGGATATTTTACGGGGTATTTTAGTCTTTTTTTGATTTTTAGGGTTTTAATGTATTTTTATGGTTTTAATATTTTTCTTGTGAATTAATGGATTATATGTATTTTAGAGTTTTTGGGGTCTTTTGTATTTTCAACAGTTTTGGGTTTTTAGGAGTTTTAGAGTATTTAGGGTTTTTCTGGGTCTTATAGGGGTTTTGTGTTCTTTTTGGGTTTTGGTGATTTTTTAGGTTTTTTAGGGTTTTTATGCTTTTAAGGGATTTATCTTTTCGTAGGGTTTGTAGATTTTTTATGGTGTTTTGGGTGGTTAGGGGTTGTTATGGGTATTGAATGTTTTCAAGGGGTTTTCAGGGTTTTCTAAGATTTTTAATGTTTTATATTTTTTTAGAGTCTTTTTGGGATTGAGGGATTTTAGATTTATTGGGGCCCTTAGGGTTTTTTGGGATTATTTAGGGTATTTATGATTTTTTTGGATTTTTAGGGGTTTTACGGTTTTTAAGGTTTTTACAGTATTTCATGTATTTTTAGGTTCTTTTTTGGGTTTAATGTTTTTGTTTGGGTCTTATGGTTTTATGGGTTTTTAGAGTATTTTGGGTTTTTAGTGGGTTTTGGGATTTTAGAATTATTTTGGTGTCGTTTATTGTTTTTAATGTTTTGAAGTATTTTTATGTTTTTAGGGTGTTTAGGGCCTTTTAGGGATTCTAGGGTTTGTTATTCTTGTAGTATTTTTATGGGGTGATTTGGGGTCTTCTAGGTTTTTTAGGTTTTATGGTATTTTATGGATTTTAAGGGTTTTTAGGTTATTTCAAATATTCTTGGATTTTTATGATATATTTAGTAGTTTTAGGGGGTTTTATGGTTTTAGTGGTTTTAGTTGTTTTAGGTTTTCTATGGGTTTAAATGATTTCAGGGTTTTTAGGTTTTTTAAGGTTTTTGGGGTTTTTAGTGTTTATAGGTGTTTTAGGGTTTTTAGGGGTTTTTTGTGTTTTAAGGGTTTTAACGGTTTTAAGGGAATTATTATGGATTTTAGGGTTTTTATTAGGTTTTAATATTTTTTTAGAATCTTGTTTTATGGGATTTTATTAGGTTTTATGGTGTTTTATCGTGGTTTTTGGGTTTTTATGGTTTTGAGGTATTTTATAGGGTTTTGATGATTTTGGTTTTTTTTATATTTTTTGGGTTCTTTGGGTTTTTAGGAGGTTTTAGAATTTTAAGCAGTTTTAAGGTTATTTTGGTTTTATAAGGTGTTTAGGGTTATCAGAGTTTTCGGTTGTTTAGGAATTAGTAGTTTTTTATAGGTTTTTGGGTTTTTGGCAGTTCTATAATTTTTATGTATATTTTTAGGTTTTTATTGTTTTTTAGATTTTTAGTGTTACTTCATCTTTTTGGATGTTTTTGGTATTTAGGGATTTTCGGGTTTTGGGAGGATTTTTAATGGTTTTAGGGGTTTTTATAGTCTTTTAGGGGTTTACTTGTTTTTAAGGGTTTTAGGTATTTTAGAGGTTTTTAGGTTTTTAGGGACTTGTTTTTTAAAATAATTTAGGGGTTTTAAGTGGTTTTTTGGGTTTTTAGTGTTTTATACGTTTTTAAGGTTTTTAGAGTTTTTAGGGTTTGTATGGTTTTTTTGGGTTTTTTTGGGTTTTATCATTTCATTCTTGGAATTTTTACTATTTTTAGTGTTTTCATGGTGAATTTACATTTTTAGTGTTTTATGTGTTTTTAGGATGTTTATGTATTTTTTATGGTTTTTACGATTCTTATGGATTTATGTGTTTTTATTGTTTTTAGTGGTTTTGGGGTTTTCATTTTTTGGTTTTTAAAATGTTTAAATATTTTTATGGGTATTTTAGGGTATTATATTATTTTTGTGTATTTTAGGGTTTCTATGGTCATTTAGTATTTATAGAGCTTTTTTGGGGTTTTTAGGCGGTTTTGGGTTTTTAACTTTCTTATGAGTTTTTAGGGTTTTCTACGGTATTTAGGGGTTTTATTATTTTAAGGGGATGTGGTTTGTTTTTTAGTATTTTTGGGGTTAGAGATTTTTTCAGTTTCCAGAGTTTTTTTGGTTTTAATTGTTTTTGGGGTTTTATGAGTTTTTTTGGGTTTTAGGGGTTTTAAGTGTATTTAGCGTTTTAAGAGGTTTTAGGTTTTTAGTAGGTTTTTTAGAGATTTTTGGGTAATGTGGGGGGGGGTAATGTTTTTATTGTTGTAAGGGGTTGAGTGGTATTATGGTTTTTATAGTTTTTAGTCTTTTTTTGGTTTCTTTAGGGATTTCTAGGTTTTAGGGATGTTAATGGTCTTAAGGTTTTCTTTGGTTTTTATGTATTTTAGGGGTTTAATATGTTTTCTCTCGTTAGGGTTTTGGGGTTTTATGGTTGGTTTTGGTTTTTCGGTTTTTTATGTGCTTTGGGTTTTCTAGTGTTTTTGGGTATTTTTTGGGTTTTTATAGTTTATAAGATCATTTTGAATTTGTTGGGATTTTAGGTTCATTTGGGGTTTTGGGTAATTTTTGGTTTTGGGGTTTTTTTGGGTTTTTTGGTCCTTCTGGGTTTGATAGGTTTTATGGTCTTTATCTTTTTAGGGGAACGTATATTATAAGGGTTTTATGGACTTTTAGTTTTTAGGGTGTATTAGGGTTCTATGGTGTTTAGTGTCCATTAAGGGTCTAGGAGTTTTATGGTACTTTAGGGTCCTTTAGGGTTTAAAGGTTTTTTGGGTTTTTTAATGATTTTATGGTTTTTATGGTTTTATAGGATTTGGGGATTTTTTTGTGGTTTAAGTGTATTTAGAATTTTTAGGGAGTTTATTGGTTTTTTCAAATTTTTATCATATTTAGGTGTTTTAGGGTTTATAGGGTTTATAGGGGGTATTTTGGTTTTTTTTGTTTTATGGATTTAAGGATTTTTAGGTAATTTTAATGTTTTTATGATTTCTAGTATTTTTTAAAGGGTTTTATGGTCTTTTTTGGGGCATAAAGGGATTTTGGATTTTAATTGTTATTTGGGTTTTAGGGCCTTTGAGGGATTTTTAGGATTTCTAGGGTAATTTAGGGGTTTTAAGGGTCTTAGGGTCTTTTATGGTTTTAGGGGTTTTAGGGTATTTTGTGGGTTTTTAGTTTTTTATGTTCTTTTCTTGGTTTATAGAGTTTTTAAAAAATTTAGGTGTTATAGGGGGTTTGATGTTTTTAGGGATTATTATTTATATAGGGTTTTGGGGTTGTTTGGGTTTTTCAGTTTTTTGGGCCCTTTAGGTTTTGTAGGAGTTTAAGGGGTGTTTAGGGTTTTTAGTTTTTATGTTTTTAGCATTTTTGATCTGTTTTTAGGGGTTTTAGAGATTTTAAGATATTTTATTGTTTTATGGTTTTTTATGGTTTTTAGTTTCTTTTGGAAAGTTTTAGGTTTTTAGTGTCTTTGGAGGATTTTAAGGGTACTTTTTTTGTTTTTATTGGTTTTTAGTGTTTTAGGGGTTATAGTGTTTTTAGGGGTTTTCAGGTATTTTAAAATTTTTGGAGTGTTTTGGGGGGGGGGGTAGGGTTTTGAGGGTTTTTAGGGGTTTGGGAATATTATTAGGGTTTTGGGGTTTTAATTTTTTTTAGTTGTTTTAGTTTTTTGGGGGGGGGGTGGAATTTTTGGTTATTTTAGGGTGTTAATGGTTTTTAGTAATTTTATTGTTTTTAGGGTTCTAAGGGGTTTGAATGGGTTATTAGTGTTTTTATGTATTATAGTGTTTTTTGAGTTTTTATGGATTTTAGGGTCTTTTATTGGTGTTTAGGGATTTTAGTTTCATTTAGGGTTTTATGGATATTAAGGTCCTTGAGATATTTTTATGATTTTATGGTGTTTTAGGTTTTATTGTGTCCTTTAAGGATTTTTAGTGTCTTTTAGGGATTTTTAGGGGATTTTATGGTTTTCATGTGTTTATAATCCTTTAGATTTTTTATTGTTTTTAAAGTATTTTATGAGTTTTAGGGTATTTTATTTCCTTTTAGGATTTGGGGGAGTTGTTAGTGTCTTTATTGATTTTTATGTTTTTAGTGACTTTTAGGGTTTGTATGTTTTTAGTGCCTCTTAGAGGGTTTTTGTGTTTTAATGGTCCATGGTGTGTTTTACTGATTTTAGGGTCCTTTTGGAGTTTTTTCATAATTCAAAAATTTTGTGTGCTTCTACAGTTTCTTGGGTTTTTAGGGGGTTTAAGGTTTTTTAGGGTTTTATAGTTTTTGGAGTCCTTTAAGATTTCCTTTTTATTTTATGGTCTTTTAGTTGTTTTAGTGGCACTTAGTGTTTTTAGAATATTTTATGGGTTTGGGGTTTTAGGGACATTTTGGGTGTTTTAGGATGTTTTGGGTCTTTTAATAATTTTAGAGTGTTTTGGGGGGGTTTGTATTTTTAGGGGATTTTTGGGGTTTCAGTGTTTTTTGGGGTTTTTGAATGTCTAGGGGTTTTAGAGATTCAATGGGTTTTTTTATTTTTAGGGGTGTTTATGGTTTCTAGGGTTTTTATTGGTTTTAGAGATTATTTTTTGGTTTTTTTAGTTTAATAATATATTTAGGGTTTTTATGTTTTTAAAATTTTTTAGAGTTCTTATGTTTTTTTTAGGGTTCCTTAATTTTTTTCAGGTTTTTCGGGTTATATTGTTTTTTTATGATTTAGGGATTTTATGTTTTATAGTGTTTTTAATGGTGTTTGGTGTTTTTATGTTTTTAAGGGGGATTTAAAGGGGTGTTGGGTTTTGGGGGTATTTTTTCATGGTTTTATGTTTTTATGGTTATTAGGTGTTATAAGGGTTTTAGTGTTTTCTTGGTCTTTAAAAGGCTTTTAGATTTTTAGTGTTTTTGGAGTTTTAGTGGGTTTTAATGGGTTTTTAGTGTTTTAGGGGTTTTTTGGGTTTTAGGGGGTTTTATAGTTTTTGGGTATTTCATTGACTTTTAGGGTTTTATGGTTTTTAGTGTATTATTTGATTTTAATGGTTTTTTGATTTTTTAAAGTTTTTATGTGTTTTAGTGTATTATTAGGGTTTTTAGGGTTTAAGGGTTTGTTAGGTTTTTGTTTTTTTTATGGTTTTTAGTGTTTTTTGGGGTTTTATGGTTTATATGGTATTTTTGGTTTTTAGGGATTTGTAGGGTTTTAGAGTTTCCCTGCAATTATTAGGGTCTTTTAGTGCTTTATAATGTTGTTTAGTATCTTTTAGTGTTTCATGGGATTTAAAGTATTTTTTGGGTTTTAGGTGTTTTAGGGGTTTTTGAATCTTTTTGGGGGTTTTAGGGTTTATACAATTTTATGTGATTTTAAGGTTTTATTGATTTATTTTGATTTTTAATATTTTTAGGGTGTTTAATGTTTTTATGGGTTTTAGGGTCTTTTAGGTATTTTTAGGGGTTTAGTGTTTTTATGGTTATTAGGGTTTTTTTTGGGTTTCATGTTTTTTAGGGATTTTTTTAATTTTAAAGGTTTTCTTAGGGGTTTTAGGGTTTTAGGGTTTTTTAGGGTTTTGGTTTTTTAGGGTTTTAAAGGGTTTTTTGGTTTTTAAGGGGTTTATTGGGATTTTATATTTTTTTATGGTTTTATGGTTTTTATATTTTAGAGGTTTTTAATGGTTTTAGGGTTTATGGAGGGAGATTTTTTTAAGACTTTGGGGGGGTATGGGTTTTATGAATTTTTAGGGGTTTTAGGGTCTTTTAGGGTTTGGGGAGGGGGGTTATGGTTTTTAAATAGTTTTAGTTTTTTAGTTTTTAGTGTTTTTTGGAGTTTTCATGAGGTTTCTGTACCATTTTTAGGTTGTTTTAGAGACTCTAAGGTTTTTAGGGTTTTTAGGGTTTTTAGGGATTTATGGATTTTTAGGGTATTTTGTTTTTTAGAGGTTTTATGATTTTTAAGGGGTTTGTGGTTTTTAGTGATTTTTGGTTTCTTAGGGGTTTTTAGAATTTTTGGGGGATTTAAGGATTTATGTGTGATTAGGGAGATTTTTTAGATATTAGTGTTTTTAGGTTATTTTAGTCCTTTTAAGGTTTTTAGGATTTTATAATTGTTTTTCTATATTTTTTTGGGGTTTTAGGTTTTCCTAGGGGTTTTAGTATTTTAAGTGTTTTAGGTGTTTTTATGTTGTTCTAGGAGTTTTTAGGGTTTTATTTTTTTTAAGGAATGTAAGTGGTTTTTATCATTTTATGGGTTTTAGGGGTTTTTTTCATTTTTATTGGTTTTATGGTTTTTAAGGGATTATATAGGGCTTTTGGTTGTTTTATAGGGTTTTTTGGATTTTTTGGGGTTTTATGGTTTCAAGAGGTTTTTAGGGATTTTTGGGATTTTTTGAACCATTAACAGGTGTTTATGGTTTTAGGGTTTTAATGGTTTTTTTGTGTTATAGTATTTTAGTATTTTTAGGGAATTTTAGGGTTTGTATGGGTTTTAGTGGTTTAACTATTTTTCATGTTTTTTAATTTTCTAATTTTTAGGGTTTTTACGCTTTTAAGTTATTTAAGGGATTTTAATTTTTTTAGTTATTTTATGGGTTTTATGGTATTTTTAATTTTGAGGTTTCTAGGATTTTTGTTAGGTGTTTACTGTTTTTAAGGGGGTTTATGGTTTCCAGCATTGTAGGGTTTTATAGTATTTTTTGGGTTTTTTAGTTTTTTATAGTATTTTTTGGGTTTTTTAGTTTTTTATAGTATTTAGTTTTGGGAGTTTTTTGGGGTTTTGGGGGGTTTAGGGGTTTAGGGTTCTTAGAGTTTTTATAGCTATTTTAGTGTATTGAGGTTTTTCGGGGATTTTGCAAGTTTTAGGTGGTTTTTTGGGTTTTTAAGAGGTTTTACCATTTTCGGGGTTTTTTGGGTTTTTTTGCTTATTTTAGAATTTTTAATATTTTTAATGTTTTAAGGGTTTTCAGTGGCTTTCATGGTTCTTAGGTTTTTTAGGTCCTTAGTGTTTTTTATGGGTTTTGGTGATTTTAATGGTTTTTTGGTTTTTTGGGGTTTTTAAGGTTCTTTTAGTTAGTTTTTTGGGGTATTAGGAATTTGTAGGTCTTTTTAGTGATTTTTGTTTTTATGTGAATTTTAGGTGTTTTAGGGTAGTTTATTGTTGTTTAGGGTTTTTAAGGTTTGTTTGGGGTTTTTAGGTTTTTAGGGGTTTTAGGATCTTTCAGTGTTTTTATGGGTTTTTACCGCTTTTAGGATCTTTAATATTTTATGGGTTTTTTGGGTATTTTTGGTTTTTTGGGGTTTTATGGGTTTTGGGTATTTTTTGATTTTTAGGGTCTTTAGGGTTTTGAGGGGTTTTTGGGTTTTTATGATTTTTAGGGTTTTGGTTTCTTTTAATGTTATTAGTGGTTTTTTGTATCCTTTAGGGTTTTTTGTGCTTTTAGTGTTATTTAGGGGGTTTAGGGTCTTTTAGTGTTTATAGGGGTTTTGAGTTTAATATTTTTTTATGGTTTCATTAAATTTATGGGGTTTAGGGGTTTTTTTGGTTTTTTGGGGTTTTTTGTGTTTTTAGATTTTTTATTGTTTTTAGGAGAATTGGAATTTTAGAGTTTTAATGGCCCTTCATTTTTTTATATATTTTTTGGTGGGTTTTAAATTTTTTTGAATATATTTATAGTTTTTTGGTGGTTTTGTGTTTTTTTGTTATTTAGGGTTTTAAGGTAGTTTAAGGGTTTTTTACTAGTTTCAGGGGTCCTTAGAGTTTTGGGGGGTATAGTGTTTTTTGAGTTTTTTTTTTGGTTTTTAGGGTCTGTTTCAACCCGAGTTCACGTGTTTTAGTTAAAAAAATGGTCCGAAGAGAATAATCACTTATCTATTATTGTAGATAGATTTGCGTCGGGTTCACCATTTTTGTTTCAACTCAAGGTGGGTGTTTCGGGAGAAGAATAAATGGCCTCACTACTGACAATCATTTGTATATTATTATAGAGACTTCTACCTTACCATTTTTTGGCCCAATCCACATCTTTATCCTTTAGGGGTAATTGGATTGACCCCATGGGGATTGGGCAGTTTATCCCTCTTGCAATATGAATGAGGTTCCATAGTCGAACGATCCCAGTGGGGATTGTAGGGGTTAAGTATTTGTGCAATTGGTCCTCCTAGGATATTATTTCCTTATATGGTCTCTAACGGGTTTATTTGGGGAGAAAGAAACATCAAATGGCCCTAGTAACCAGGATTCATTGACTAGCTTTCCAAAGGTAGGCACTCGTTGGATGATGATTTTTTCAACGACACTTAAGGACTCCACTAGTCGAGAGGATGAGAAGTTGGGATCATCACACCCTTTTGGGGGGAATTATTGCCTATTATGGGAATATCTTATAGATTTATGCCATGTTCATATGTTCATGAATCCTAATTTCATTCTCAAAGACTATATCTATGGTATACCCCTAGGTTGTAGGATCGCCATGGATATACATCGATTTGGTGCTACGGAGGCAATACTGCATCAATCCATGCAATGAGTTGCTCTAGATTTTATCATCATCCATCAGAGACGGGAGGTGATTTGATGTTGGGTACATACTCATAAGATGGTATTTCTACATATCCTTGGGAGAGAAATCCGAGCCAGTGTCGTTCAGTTATCGGGACTTACGCCTAGGAGGAAGCCCTTTTGAATTTGGGGAATCTTTTATTGGGACTGAATTCTGAGGGGAACATCCCTTAATCTCAATCCTTGGATAGTCTTCTTACGTATCCCAATTATGGTGAGAATAATAGTTCTGAAAATTTCATTAGATTGGGGCTTACACCTAGAAGGGGGCCCATTTGTTGGGGGCTTAATTGGTTGAACCTTGGGAAAGGGACCCCCTTTGAGATCGGGCCATCAAGCAGGCATCCTACATATCCTAGTTGGAATAGGAATCAGTGTTCTCATAGTTCATTTATCTTGGTGATTACACCTGGAAGGAGGAAAATGTTTATGGAACAATGAGGCGGATCCCGACTCATGATGATTTGAGCGTTTTTTTGGGGCTTGCACTTAGAATGATGCCCATTTTTGGGACTATGTGGATGTCATGATCATCAGCAACCTATAAGACCACATGAGTCATGATTAGTGTGAGAAAAAAGAGGAGGTAGATGATCTGAAGATCACATGTCCTATATCATCTTCTGGTAGATGGTTCGAGAGTTCGTAGAAAGGGGGGATTTTAACATGAAACCTCCACCCATGTTTATATCTAGGATAGTCAAATCTTGGGGATCTATCCCCGTGTTGTGGAAAACTGGGTGAAGTGTGATACCTATAACAATAGGATAGGTGCTTACTTTAGGAGGATTTCTATTTTCCGGGTTCTAGGAAAGGGGAGGAGCATCCTCCCTGGTAAAAGGGGAAGAAAACAGTGACATTTTTTCTTATCACTGCCACTCATTTATGAGAAAGTCTACTGGTTACCCCTAAACATAAGAATGGGGAGGATCATGTTGACATTCTGAAGTTGGTCCTCGGGTTACCTTGGGAATGTAGACTTAGAGAAATTCTAGAGGTCCAAACCATTGTGGGGAAAACCTTCGTGAATTCTCTTACCTTAGGTATGTAGAATCAAAAAGGCATGCTGGTGTTCCCAATGTTATTATCATACTAGTCTGGTGGCTATAGAGGATGATTTGGCTTGATGTCGGTGGATTGGTTCGTGGGGGATCTATGGGGGGGTAGACGGTAAATGAGGGTCCAGATTAGAGATTGAAGGAAGTACACACAAAGACACACAATTCCATGTACTGTTTTCTTATGCAGGATGGGGTCAGTCCCGCATAGCATAATTCTATGCGGGTAGACGGGTCGTCCACGTACAGAAACAGTACATGGATGTGGATATAGACCACCACATAAAAAAGTTGTACGTGGTCCTAGATGTGGTTCCCCACCCCCTTATAGGTTCTATCTACATATTAATACAGTACACAACTTGGATTTTGATCTGTATAGGGATGTGCTATGCAGAGCGCCGAATTAAAGTAGGGTCCTGAAGCCTATTGTTCATGGGGAATTCATCCGTAAGAAATTAATGGTTCATTATGGAACTAATTAGGTACATAGTTCACCAATTATTATTAAGTTCCTTCTTTTTATGGTTTACAACTGGTTATACCTACAGAAAAGTGATTCACGGTTCTCACTTCATTTTTTATTTGAAACCGATGTTGGAATCTTCTCTATATTCTAATTCTCTCTTCCATCTTCTAGGGTATCCTTTGTGTTCACTTCCACCCATCTTTCCCTTCTATTTCATCCTTTTTTTCAATTCCTCTTGTGATACTTTTATAGATCAATGGGGAAATCATATCATTGGGAATGTATCACCATTTCTAGATTTCCATGAAGATACATCTCAACCCGAGGAAGACTCATTCAACCGGGGTTTTCATAGGTTGTGTTTTGTGAATGGTGGTTCTCAGAACCTTTCCATCATGCTTCATTCGTGAATTTATTAGTTCGTGGGAAAGTTTGAAGAGGGAATTTCTATGGTTGATTTCACCAATGACATGCTTCATGACGTCCTGGGTTTGTTGGTCATTGCCCTGTGGGCCAGTGCATCACGGGTCCTTCCGCGTACCGATTGTTCACAGTTTATGTGTTCCGCGAACCTTTACTAGTGATGGTATATGGTACACTAAAAACCATTGAATAATTTTATTTCTTCATGTTTTTTCTCAAATTTTCAATCCAATTTCCATCCATTTTCCTTACTGGACATGTAGGAATGTTTTCTTTACTCTTTAGAGTTCTTATAGGAGTATTTTATTCCCTTTGTGAATTTTTCAGGACCCTACAAATTATCCCCATAAAAATGGGGTCTGATCAGAACGAAGAGGAGGATATAATGATGTAGAAGCAGTCTTGAACTAAATTGGTTTTCTAAAGAATTGGTAGGTTCGGTAGAGGTACCACTTCTATTTATAGAGGACCAGGCCATTTTTCTTTTACTGTTTCTCTTGGAGAAAAGTGCTCTCAACCTCTCCTCAGCTTCCTTTGTATCCATGTATTGACTCCTTTGTGAAATGTATATTCACAAACCACATCGTAGGTTTTTCTAACCAAACACTTCACAATTACTTCTACTTGTGAATTGAATTTTTGGTCGACAAACTGCATTGTGGAATTCAGAACATATTTTTGGACCTCTATTTCGGATAATAATACATTATTTTTAAATTCCACACACTGAACATTAAACCGGTGAACTTAATTTTAATAATTGTTAAACCGAACTTAAAATATTAATAGGAAAACATTAAACATCTGCATAGTGAGTCCATGGTTCTTGTTTTCTTCATTCGGTGAACCAGTAAATTATTGGCCAAATATCTCTGGTCCATCAACTCATGGGCCTTCTACATACCAAGTTGATTCATGAGAAATGTCTTCCAAAAATCAATACAGTACGTGAGAAATGTCTTCTACATGCCATTTTTTGGAGATGTACATGGAGCCCCATATAGACCCCCATTTTTAGGTCCCTTGGAAATTTTTGTGTTTCTTATCCAATAATTTTCTCATTGGATTGAATTTTTGGTGGCCTTTTGGTTCATTTTTGTTAACACTACAATGTCTCTTCCTTATACCACTGCGGATGTCACTGTTCCTGCTGAGGTTGTTTCTATTGCACCTCTTTTAGCTACTTATGATAGATTCAAGAAACTAGTGGACTCATTTGACAATAAAATTATAGTTTATACATTACATAAATCTCTAGAAAATATACATACGATGAGTTAAAGGTAGTATCCAGCTTTAGACAAGATTTCAACTTATGGGTTTGGTCTACTTTATGACACGTTAATTCCAGCACCAAATCAGGTTGATCAGCCTACTTCTTGGATAACTAACACCTCCATCCAAAAAGCCTTGTTCTCTTTCAAATTATAATACCCATAGAGAGATATAGTTGTTGGTTCTATACTAATCTACACACCTCGAACCTTAGGGTTGGTGCAACAGAAGCTAGAAAATATTTCCCATTGTTAACAAAGCATTATGTGGAAGGAAACAATGAAAGAACAACACAACTGCTCATCCAAGCGAGACCTTTGCTCTGGAGGCTCATTGAGTTTAGACTAGGGGTGGCCTTTCTAGGTTATCCAGAGATGTAGAGAATTTAGGACAAAGCTGCATGTTGTGGGACTATACAAGGATTCCTAGGTATCTCATACATACACTCATCGACCTAATGACCCTATTTCACAAATCCTGTGCCGGTGGAGCCCAAACACTAATACCATTCATTTGAACCATGGGGAGGTCAACATTAGTCCTTGGGACATATAGATAATTTTATGATCCCCTATTGTTAGGGTCATGGATGTTGAATTCCTACCTCCTTCCCCTACATGGGACAATGACTACAGGACTCCTCCATTGACCAAGAAACTCATTGTTTAGGTGAAGGTACTTTTGAAGGAAGTCGATCTTTGTTCAAAATTAAACATTGATTTTGTGGATTGGTTTAGTTTATTTGATTGTAAAATGGTTTAGATCCCCACCCTTGCAGACCCATAGCCTTCTCTTCTAAGGAAACCTGAAGATGAGTGGGTACCTATTGGCCTACCTTGAAAATGGGATAATTTATTGAATGGGGATTGGAGCTCATCCCTGATGTTGAACGATTATTTCTACTGGATGCCTTCTTGGAAATGTTTTTGAAGATATGGATCTTACTAGTACAGGACTATGGTGGTGTGTGAGTATCAACTATTATTATGTCTGCTCAGCTGGACACTGGTAGATTTATCAATCTGGCTATTCCAATGTTGGCCATGATTTATCGCTAGTTGGGTCAGATTGACAAAGGGAGGCCACCTTACGAGATTATTAGGCCCTTCTGAATCATTAGGGGTTGGATAAGATCTAACATAGCAGGTAATTTCTTTATCAATTCCTTTCTATTTCCCCATTTTTTCCACTGACCATACCTTCAGAGCATCAAAGGGGTTTTGTTGATGGCTTAGGCCTCATAGGATTAGAAAAAGGAGAAGACTATAAATAATGGAAAAGACATAATGGATCACCTCAACATTCATGAATATTTTTCTTACCATCCGTATTATTCCCCTTCTAGAACTATTTTGAATAAATCATCTATATAATTTTTCAACTAAGGCTACTTTTTTATGAGAGGATGTCTTGGTAGCCTGAATTAGAGGGGTGCTTATCTGTGAGGGGTATGTACCTTGTAGATTCAGTAATCAATTTCATTTTTTTCCAGAAATTGTGTCCTCCCACTCTGAATAGTTCAGGTCACGAGAAGCATCTAATGATAGTGAATCAACTATGGCTGATGTTTATATGGGAGGGAACCCAGTGCCAGGTGATACTTCTGGATTCCTTGTATTTTGTACCCTTCCTCACCAAAAGCTATATTGTGGCCTAGATTAAATAACATCCATATGGCCAATTAGATGGTCTCTTTCCAATTGTAAAAAACATTCAAAGCCTTCGGTACCAAGAGGAAGGAGAAGAAAAAGGAATTTTTCAGGCACTCCTGGCTAGGAAAAGTCATCTGAAATCCTTTCAACTCTCCCATAATAAAGGTTATGAAAGAAAGAGTTATAACTTCATAGATGGACAAAAGATCTATCAAAGATGATATTGAGAGTCTACCATCCATCCCACCTATGGATGATTTTCCAGTGGAATGGAGGCAATGGGACATTTTGGAGGTTTCCAATACACTCACGACCAGTACCCTTATGCCTTATGGAATTTCCTCCAGACATGGGAGGTTTCCATTACTGGCATTGGTTATGTGTCAGCAACTATGGACATCCCTTTCGATGAGTATCTTGAGAAGGTAGGTCAATACCTTGAGGTAATATTGAGTCCAATCCATTCTATGAGTGGTCTCCAATAATTATCACATGGGGAACTTTCCATGCTTTGACCAGAAACTGATGATGGGGATGACAATTTTGCAGGCTCACCTATTGCGGCTACAACAGGAGAAGCTTCTTACCTGCTCCCAAAGTCCCATAAGTGCTCATCGTCTGGGTTTTCCAAGACTGCAGAAGGACCTAAGAATCCTTTAAGGCTGACGAGACCCACTCTACTCTCCCATTCCAATCTTCTAGCACCGGCCATCCCAATCCCGACTACATTTCGTGATGCATGGAGGGTCGGGGATGAACTACGAGAAAACACTTATGATGCGGATATCTGGAGAATAATTTAAGGTGGAAAATTTAACATTATAGGTTTTGGAGGATCCATTTATCCTGCCTATATTTCTTCTGAAGAAGATCATGAGGAGGTGGCTACTTATTTGAACAAAATGGGCTAGTTCCTTCACGCCTCCAAAGATAAGAATTAATGTTCCGACCGAGTAGCATTCATTGCATTACTCATGTGGTCAATAACACTTGAGGGGGAGTTTGTTCCATTTATGTACCCTATATTTAATTTCATTCATTGTGGAGATGCTTAATCCCCCCTTACTTTGAAGGAGCCTATGAGGTCTCAGGAAATGGTTCTTTCATAAGTTTATTCCCCAGGGGAACTACAGCTGGGGATCATACCCTTTTGATTGGGGGGGGTGCTGTGGAAGGATCTCCTAGAGCTCAAGATAATATGGAAGAAGTCATTGAAGACTCTTCTAGGGCATTTTCTCCTATGTCTCCCCTGGGTGATCTTATTCAGGAACCATCTCCATGACATACGAAAAAATGCAAGCAAGAATCCCAAATCTCAAGACTCATCATGAGGGGAATCAATAGAAATTATATATTCACCTAGTGGTCGAACCGAGTATACTTATATTGTTGAATCACTATTACATGCATATTTTGATGCAGAGCCTATCAGTAATCATATGGAAGTTTCTCAAGAATCTTCAACTCATGTAGCCTTAATGGAAAAGTAAGAGCCACCAACAATTGTGATTTACTGAAGCATAGAAATAGGATTAACTGATGAGGCTGGGGGTATTGATGACCATTTAGGTGTGCCTACTCCTGCTCAAAAAAACTCTTCCTCAATGATATAAGAACATCCATAAGTTGAGGCCTTGATTGAACTTGTTGAGCCTATTCCCATGGAGAAAGACAAGACAAATGTGAGGGAAGGGTTTGAATCCAATGACGATCCCTAAGCCTTAAAAGATGTTGGAGGGTCATTATGTCTTGAGGAAACAATCATTTGTGATCAAATGGAATTTTACCCTATATAGGGAATCCCTTCAGAGATTGATTCTCTACATTCACATGTCAACTCTACCTCTGAAGAAGTCACCACCATAAGGGAGGCTATTATCCCAGCTCTTGAAATCTTGGAGTGGGCCATTGTGCCTTTTTCTTCAGTTCTGAGGGAAGTTTTGGTCTCATCACTCATAATTTCATGACCAATAACCTTTTACAGACTAACAATACCTATAATCCTAATATCATTGAGTGACCTTATGGGGGATATCCTGGAGTTTATTGTTCTGGTCGAGCATGATATTGGGCCATTGATTCCATTGAGTGACTGCGGGGAACAACTGTTGATTGAAGATGTGGTGTCACCTTTTCTGGGTAGTGATATTTTCAGGGAGGTGAGAGGTATTGAAGCTTTGGTAGATTGAGGTTAGTTATCCAGTATTTCAATTGAACCTTTTTTTCAGGATTTGACGATATTTACTTGTATTTCATCTACTTTCATAATTGATACCGCAAGGGTTAGAAATTATGGTGGACTCTCCCACTCTATCCTCCATTGAAATCATACGAGGAGAGGCTACTGAGGGGTTGATTCATGTTGAAGACACTAAATTTATTCCATCTCTTATGAAGTTCATCCTTGAATATATTTCTTCATCAGGGAGTGACTTTGCGACTGACTGAGATGGCTTGTTCGATCTTTATCCCATATCTAAAAATTCATAGATGAATGTTTAGAGATTAATCTCTCAGACTCCATTGGCAAATATGTCAGTGAAGTTACTAAAATTACACCACCAGTTTGGGGCCCTAGAATTTGTAAGATTCGACTATCATGGTATCTATGATATAGTGAGTCAAGTGGTTGCTTCTAGGGAAGTGGTTGTAACACTTTAATCTCAAATTTCAACAACAAAGACGATGGATCATATTTTCATTGTGAGGAAAATCCATATTTGTGAAGCCACCAATCAAGCTGGAGCGGTTGTGTGGCTAGAAAATGATATCACAAACCCAGAGTCCTTAGCGGAACAAAATGACCTTGAAGTTGAGAAATAGAGATGGAAGATGGAGAGACTTAAAAAAAAGTGGTCCCCTGTCACGATCGCCGTTGAGGAGGGGGGTGGAGGATGGGAGAAGGATAAAGGACTAGCCTTGAATATTTGAGGGACACAGATGCAATGTGGGTAGGTGTAATGGATGAGACCACAAACTTATTAAAACTTCTTCATGAAATTAAGGTGTCACATCAATTGTTGATGCAACTTTTTAAGTCCACCGAACATCATTTGAAATGATCATGTCCCACCTACAAGGAGATGGTCTATGCTATGGAAGCCCTCCATATCTATATGGAATAGAATGTACCTATTTTTTCCTCCGATGCTTCACTTTTACCTTTTCCCTATAATTCCAATCAATCACAATCGACCATATAAACATCATTTCTATCAGGTATTAATTTAAACCATGATTCAAAACTGGTAAATTGAAATAATCAAATCAGGATCTAATTTTTTTCGTAAGCTACTAGACACAGTGAGCGTTGTTCGAATATAGATGGTGTTACAAGGAAAACCTCTTGGACTTTTTTTACATTATTGCCCTAATTTTATCCTATACCTATTTGGTGCGGGCTTATCAGGTATAACGTTTATTTTTCTTAGGCCTCCATTTGTGGGCTTTCGACAGAATAAGATTTATGTATTTTTTAGAATATTTTATTTCTCAAAATTTTATCCTAATCCAAACATAGTATAGGTTTAATGAGATAGTTCTCGAATTTAATCCTTGAGTTCCCTTTACAGGTTTTCATTTTGGAAATTATTTCATCTTTTTCATTGGTGGTTTATAGTCTTAACAATAAGACTTATTATTGATCTTTTATTTCAAACATCTTTGACCAAAATTGACGAGGTAGGTACCCCAAATTGGGATTCATCAGATTGGAATGTCCTAATAACTCTGAAATGAATGAGGGATTTTTATTGACCCTGACATTGTGAATTTTGGAGGTATGTGGGTCTTGGGATCCATTTTTGGTGTACATATGATGGAACGGACTCTCTTAAGGATGAATTTTACATTGTTTGATGGTTTTTTATTAGCGACATATGCAGAGCCACCGGGGCATGATGTGCATAGTCAAATGAAGGTCTCTGTTGGATGATGTCCATCCAATTTCAATGGCATGGGAAATTTATAACACTTTGGATTTGTTTTGAGGTTGGGGACCATAGTGGGTGGCCTATCTGAGGGATGATGTCCGAGATTATTAAGGAAATTTGTATCAACATTGAATAGGAAACTGATCCCACATGAATTTCACTTGTCTAAGGGAGATACATTGAATTGTATAGTTTGATTTCATACAACCAAGACACCTGAAACTCATCATGTGATATCATTTTACTCTAACAATGAGAGAGTAAATGATTTATCAGTTCAATGAGAAATTTTTTCTATCTTTGGGAATTTCAAAGGAGAAAAATATATAAACTATAATCTGGGGTGTTTTCGAATCTAGGAAGTGATATTATACATAAAATTAATTTAGGAATACAGAAACTGGAAAGGACACTCATGGGGATGAATTGTTTTTGGTAGATGGCTGTTTTGTAGGCGACATATACCGAGCCACCAGGTAATGATGTTCATAGTAAAACAAAGTTGTTCATTGGACACTAGCCTTCCATATTTTATGGCCATGAATGATTATGATGATTGGGACCTTTCTATCCATGGTTCATGGATTATGAAAGGGGGTGTGCATAAACATAAAAGGGGGAATTTATTTGGATGAACATTATTGTTAAAAACTAGAAATAAGTGGGGGAAATTTTTCCATGCGCGGATCAACTTCGTGCATATGGATGGGTAATCATTATTTTGTAGAATCCATGAGATACCAAAGGTGAATCAAGATAGGATTTTATAATATATCATGGATTTGGTTCAGAAAGAGAATGTAAACCTTGACTTCGATGGTTCTTGAATCAGGAGGGATGTCATGATGCTTTGGAGATATTAGGCGTATCGAGGTAGGATAAGACTCTCTTGAAGAGGAATTTTCCTTTGATTGATGGTTGTTTTGTAGAAAGCATATGTATAGACATTGAGTAATGATGTGAATAGTCAAAAAGAGGTGTTCGCAAGACCTTTTCCTTCCATCTCTCATGGCCATGGAGGCTTATGGGGTTCCAAGATTACTCAAAGCACAGAGTATGATGTGTGGTACAAGGGTATCCAGATATATTAGAAATGTTTGATCTGTGATTCACCCATGGTATCAAGTAATCCCCTACATATAAATGTCTCATACGTAGGATGAGGCATCTATTACATTTTTTAGTACCCTTCAATTTAAAGTCATACACCTAGGACTTGGGGTTTTTATGGAGAATAGAACCATAACATTCCTTGTAAGGTAATGCTGCTAAGAACAAAATCCTCAACTATTTTGTCATCACACCATGGTGGATCTCCTACTAAGGTCCCTAATCTCACATGAGATATTCTCAGTGTGAGAAATTAGGGATTAGAAGGATTTTAGGTCACCAATTATGAATGGAGTAATCAATGGAACGAGGAATTTTCTGCTTAGACCAACATTGTATTGCCTAACATTGTGCAACAAGGACAAATTCCACCCAATTTATCATCATTTTGGGTGGACGTAGGGAAATACCCTTGTGAAAGAAGGGAAATGTGATTACCCTTGAGGAGCCTTGTAAATAGGTATTATTCTAGGATTCTTTTCTTTGATTCAATTTTTGCGTAGAGAAGGGGAAATTTCAATACATTCTTTGGCCATGTTTGAATCGCATGATTTCATTCAACCACACATTTATCTGGGGAAAAAGAGTTACATAGGATTCCCAATGAAAATTTCATTCGGAGTTCTAGACAATACGAAGGAAGTAACAGTATTTTTTTGAGGAGGCCGAGCAAAGATAATAATCTATGCATTTCCATTTTTTGGTGTGGTTTAATGTCATGCAGCTGGGACAATCTTGGCCTAGTAGTTTATCATCGTACGGTAAGGTTGTTGGTAGAATAGTTACCTTTGTTTTACAGATAAAATATGTCACAACGTCTATTAATAGATTTGAGTTAATCGTGGTTGGGATATTTGTGTATTCTATAGACATGAGTGATTATAGAAGGTGTAAACCATTGTCCTGGGGGGGCATTAGATCTAGAGGAATGACATGGGTCTCAAAATCCATTGTGCGTGCGGAAATAGGAAAATCCTCTCCTAAGGAAGAATTTTACTTTGACTGAAAGGCCCGTTTTGTAGGCCTCATATACAAAGCCACCAAGGCATGATGTGCATATTCAAAAAAAAGTATCTACATGACACTAGCCATCCATTTCAGATGGTCATGAAGGATTATGGGGACACAATCTTTCCTAAATTATGGAATTTGATGAGTAGTAAATATGTGTCTCAAAACATAGGAAATATTCAGACATTCATTATCCTTGAACTACAGAAGATATTACATAGATCTGACTTCTATTTAGGGGGAAGCATGATCTTTTGACTCCTTTTGGGTGTTGGAATTCAGACATGTATTTCGCGTTATCTCTTTGAATTTTTTATTTGTGGGAAACTGGGGGCATGTTCATGATCTTGTAACACTAAGAATTTAGCAACACGGGATTCTTGAGGAACCTTGCAGTTTAATGTCATGCGATCTGGACCATTCATGGATTCCCCTGTGAAATTCTGACATATACATAGAGAATGGTGTATTTTCCTATTTTTTCAAAAAAATGTGTCTAGACCGTGATGGAGGATCCATGCATCACTATGTATCTTGCAAGGGTAAGAATCAATACACATATAGTTCTAGAAATATCTTCTCTGTAAATGTATGTTCCATGCACATGGAGGGGTATGGCATTTTGAATAATTGATGAATCGAGGCATGAGATTCGGGAATCACTACATATCCCACTAAGATAGGAATCATTCCATATGTAGTTCTATAATATTCCATGCAGTTAAACATCATATGGTATGGATGAAGGTAAATTGATTTGAATTATAACCATATTTCTCTTAGGACCAAAACTTGGGATCCAGGCATCACTACATATCTCGCTGAGATAAGGATCAAGCCATATGTAGTTATTCAAATTACCTCCATATATAGGTCCAATCCATACATAGGGTGGGGAATTTTGGTCTAGTTCTGATGGATGGACAAAGAAATATGATCCTAGTGTCACTAACTACCCTACAATGATAGGAATAAATCTATATGTAATTATAAAAAGGAATTCCCTATATAGTTATGTCCCATATGTAGGGAAAAGTGTAATTTTTTCTTTTATTGGTGGCTAGGCCAGGATGTTGAATCTGGGCATCAATATGTATCATTCAAGGGTTGGAATCATACCATATGTATTTCTAAATGTACCCTATAGAGGTTTGGTCCATGTGTAGGGAAACGAGAGGGAATATTTTTCTTTGATTGGTGGCTGGGCTAGGATATTAAATCTGGGCATCACAACGTACCCTGGAAAATGAGGAATCAATCCATACATAGTTATATAAAAATATGCTCCATGTACCGTACTGACTCAGATGAAGGAGTAGGGTCATTTTGGTATCATCCTCTATGGGTGAAAGGTCTATCATATTCCACTAGGATTTTTTATGTAAGGGAATTCTAACCACCTCTCCTAAGCTCATGTGAGTTTTAATCGATGTGTAAAACAAATAACAATAAGGATTTTCTCTTGTAGTATGGGGTGATAGAGCATATAACAGGGTCACTTGGTTTCATGTGATGGATGGGCCAAAATCGGGGGTCGAGGCATTGCTATGTATCCCACAGATTAATGGGAATCAAGACACACATAATTCTAGAATTTCCTTCCCATTTTGGTCATACCCATGCACAAAAAGGGGGAGGGTATTGCTATATTTTCCTCACATGAATTTTACTTATACATGATGGATTGTTAGCTGGAAGACAATACCTACCATCCAGATTAATGTCTTACAGTTAGTAAAAATATTATATGAATTTTAACATCATGTATTAAGGCAGATTTTGTCCTTGAAGATTAATGTATTGTGGTAAGGATGATTTAAGGCTTGAAAATTAATATCATGTGATAATGATGAAGGTGTTTCTATGTAGTTTTTATGTCTAATTGAATGGATTTATGTGATATTAGTATGTGATGTATTTCTTTAGAAACCTTGATTTGGTTGGAGATTTGATGAGTTGTCCATCCATTGACATCAGGAATATACTTCATTAGATTAGACCTTATTAATGACATATACTCCTAATTTTTTATCAAGATTTGTGGGTTTCCTCTTAAGTATCATCAAAGTTCTGAGTACCAACACCATCTATCCTTAGAGGAAATACCGAAGGAGAAACTTTTTGTTGAAGGCTCATGGGATTCGATTTTGGTATATTTCCATATAGTTCAGAGTGTGAAACCTTTTATCATCCATTTTATCCAACTCATCAAACCATTTCTAGGATTTTTCAACCATAGATAGCTGATCACAAACTGTAATGCGGATCGATGGAACTTGAACTTCGATGGAAAAAACTGCATCTATCCCGTATACTAGTGAGCACGAGGTTGCATGGGTGGTAGTGTGGGTCATGGTCCGTTAAGCCCATAAATCATGGATGAGATTTTTTTTCCATTATATCATGTACATTTTTACCATATTATGGATTATATTGGAAAAAGTCTTATTGAATGACTCTATCTACTCATTCGTCTATGCATTGTAATGGGATAACAATTGGATTTGATTCCATATTCTTTGTATAATATTTATAACTCAGCAAAGAAAATTTTAGTGTCCTTGTCCATAAGTATTGTATGAGGGAAACCAAGTATGGTAACGATGTTGGCTTTCACAAAGCTAACAATGATTCTTTACCTGACCTCTTTAAGGGGTACAACATCATCCCATTTAGATAATAAGTCAGTTTCTTTGAGAATAGACGTAAATTTTCTGGATGTGGTAGAAGGATATGGATCAAAGAAATCCATCCCCCACATGGAAAATATCTAGGAGTACTTAGTTTTTTGAAGTATTTCTGGGGGTTGGTGACTGAAAATAGAAAGAACTTTTCATGGATGGGACTTCATGGTGAATGTGGAACAATCCTATATTATAGTGGGCCAATAGAATACAAGACATCAAATTTGATGGGAGATCCTGACTGTTGATTGGTACACTTCACATTCAACATTTTTCACTTCTTTCATGATAGAAGTAGTATATTCTGCATCGATGAACCTGATAAGGACTCCTTCAAGGACTTGTTTGGAGATAAACTTTTCTTGGTCTGTTCCAATGCATAAAAAAATTGTCTTCCCACTTTTGGATCTGTTCTCCTCCAACCCCATCGAGTGGGAGTTCCCCCCTCCTGAGGTAATTTGAAATGGGATTAATACAACTGGTAGTCTGACTTTAAGGCTTGTCAAAATGTCTAATCTTGTTGAATTCTTTTGTATTGATATAAATGAACATCAAGACCATCTGACGGTGGGTAATGTTGATGACTATTTCATCCCGATCCGGATCTTCTAGGTTTGTGGCTACATTTTCCAGTGCATCGACTTGAGTATTTTTTGACCGGGGGATGTAATTTAGTGTTTGTTCAAATGGTAAATCTACCCATAGAACTTAGAGATGTTTCATCAAAGTACCAATACTTCTTTCTAAATTGCATAGTCACCATTGACCTACTTGATGACCAGCTCTGAATCACCTTTTATCTTCAGGCATTCATCTCGTGCATGAAGTGTCAGCTCTATTTCTGCAAAGAGGGTTTGGTATTCAGATTAATTATTTGTTCCCCTGTGAATGAAGGAAGCATTAAGTAATGAAAACATTTTCTAGATATATGAGTATAACTCCCAACCCAACTTTTTTGAGCTTGGAATCCTCTATCATTTTCCCTATCAGGCTTATGGAGGCACCATAGATGTATATTTCCCATGCCTATGGGCCATCTTGGGTGGAGAAAACTTCTTCATCAGGAAGTTTAGTATCCAATCAGTTCATTTCTTATAGGGGTGATCCTCTATGAAATCTACTAATGTATGGACTTTTATGGATTTATGGGGAATGTACCTTTAGTCAAAATGTTGTAGGATGAATTACCACCATGATATGCATCCAATTAATATAGTAAGTATGAGGATATACTTGAGTGGGTTGTAGCGAGAGACCAGATGAACCTTTTGTTGATGTAGGTAGTTCTTGAGTTTCTGAACTACAAATATTATGGCTAGATAGTTCTTTTCAGTTATTGAATATCGAGTCTCAGCATTGATCATTCCTTGGATGAGGTAATAGAGAATATTCTCGCTGCCATCATCATTCATATATGTAAGGAACGTTCCAAATGACCATTCCCAGATAGTTATGTACAAAATGTGTGGTCTTCCCTCAACTGACGACATCAAAATAAGTGGGCTTAAGAGGTACCTTTTTATATTTTTTTAATTGTTCTTGACAATCCTTATCCCACTAGTATTTGACCACTTTCTTCATCAACCTAGTGAAAGGAAAAAACTTACCTACAAGGTAGGATATGAAGAATTTAATGTATGCTAAGTGCCCCTACACACTCCTCAACTCAATGAGGTTGTGAGATGGAGAAATTCCAAAACACGCTTTTGTCTTATCAGTATTGGATTTGATGATGTGATGGAATATAATGAATCCTAGGAATTTCCCAAAGGGAACGCTAAAATATAACTTCCTGGGATTCATCTTTAGACTATGGTGTAACAATTTATTGAACACAGTTTCAAGATTTTTCAGGTGGTTTGAGCGCAGTCATGATTTAACCACCAAGTCATCGATGTTGCAATTGACGAATTTTCCCAATAATGGATTGAAAATGTGATGAATGGTGTTCTGATATGTAGTGCCCACATTTTTCAGACCAAAGGGCCTAACATTATAGCAGAACACTCCCTCATGGGCCTTGAAAGCAATATATTCTTCATCATATTGGGCCATTTAGATCTGGTTATATCCAGAATAACCATCCATGAAATAGAGGTCCTCATATTCGGCGGTAGCATTAATCAGTAATTCTGTGATCGGGACTAGGAAATCATCTTTTTGGAAGTGCCAATTGAGGTCCCTGATGTCAATTTAGACTCTGATATGTCCATTCTTCTTTTTATCAGGGACTATGTTTTCCATCCATATCAGATATTGGACTTCCCAAATGAATATTTCTTTGATTATTTTGTCAACGTTGGCCTCTATTTTGGTAGCATGTGTCAGGTGGGTCCTTCTAGCAGCATTATTGTAACCACAATGGTCTTATGGTTATCTTGGGTGATGAGTTGAGACCTCAGGATCGAGGCCTAGAATTTCCATGTAATGATAGACAAAAACATCTCAATTATTCCCTATGAAGAAGGTATATGCATCTTTCTCCTTGAAATACATATCCACATTAATCACAGTGGTCCACAGGTCCTCTTTAGATCTAGGGTTTATCTCCCTATTTTCATTGATAGTGACGGAGATGCCTTCTTCGAATGTGGGAGGTGTATATTTGAGATCTTATTCTTATTATTATTATTCTTCTTCCTCTTCATCATCTCATTTCTCTTCTGATGGAGATAGGATTATAGTGACGAACCGTCCATCATTGGGAGATGAATCAAAACTCCTTTTTATGGAAACTAAAACAACTCCTTTTTTCCCAGCTAATTGTGGGGAATTTTCTAAAGAGGATGGAATGGGGGTGGAGGAGTTTAATCACTTTCTTTTAGTTATAGGACATCATTTTATGCCTTAATGATTAAGAAATAAACGTTCTGAGGCCCCAAGGACATGTTGGGAGAATTTTTGTTTGATCCCTCACCGTCATCATGGGGGTTAGTGTTTTTTTTCACATTATTGGACTTGGTGGTTATAAAAAAATCATGCAGATGACTGAGTCTATGTATGATATTGAACTTATGCACCCAAATCGGTTGATGGGTAATACATACTATTCCCCAAGCTGTTTGAGGGGATCATCGAGATCCATTTCCAATCAGTTTGGGGAAGTGATGAAACCAACATCGTTGGCCAAAAATTATTTATATTTGGGTTCATATAACCCCTTATTGATGTAATGCGCCTCGTAGGATTTGAATTAGGGTGTATCGGTGTGTGATGTACTATATTTCCCATTAGTACAATATTTGATGCACTGATGGAATGATGAGGGAATCGCACCGTGCTGATGCAGCTAGGCCCTCCCCAATAGGACGTTGAAGGTTGTAATTTTCCACATTACCATAAACATGGAATCATACATGAGGTCCCTAAGACAACATTCAAGCATGATTTGTCCAAATTTCTTCTAATCACTTTTTTTCATATCCCAGCATAGTTGTGGTGCAGGGTGTCAGACCATCCCCATCATAGCCCAACCGAAGAAGTGTTCGCAGTGGGAGGAGGTAAAATATGGAGCCATTGTCGATGAAATTTTTCCAAACATCAATTCCATTTATCATTCCAGACACATATAAGGGTTTTATGTGTCCCTGCATGATGTAATATTCATCCAAATCTATGAAGAACATCAAATCATGGAATTATATGGGATTAGTAACTATTTGATAGACTTTGACAGCTTCTACTTCAACCATGAAATCATGGGGACTTAGTAAGACTTTGATGAGTGCCTCTCTGAGGTTTTCTCACAGATTCATGGTATCTAGAAATGATATAATTGACAGTACCAAGGATTTATAATTCATAATATCATATTTATACTATAAAGTATTTCACTTCCCGACTTGGAATTTCTCCTTCATGGGTGATTTAGGGGCTTTATCATTGGATGTAGATGGACCAGCCTCTATGACAGGAGCTGATGGTACAGTTGTGATTTCTGAGATTGGACGAACTAGTCTGCCTATATACCTTTGGAGATTATACATTTTCAATTCCTCCAACTAATACTCCAAGATGATTGGGATCATATTTCATATATTATGGGTAGAGAAACATTATGGTTCCTATTTTTTCTATTGGAGGGTCCTTCTGGGAGTTTCAACAACATTAACAGTTTGAGTTTTGGTGTGGATGGGAATTTGACTCCTGCCACAATCATGCCTTCCTAGAAACCCTCATCCTCTATGATCTCTTCCTCCGACTCTCTAGTTGGATGCTATGAATTCAGGTTTGTGGCCATAGACTCCATTATAGAAGGTTTATATAAAGTGAGTAGCATTAATGGAGCCGAAACTCTGTTCTAGATCCGACAATAAATTGGTATGTCTCTCTTCTTCTGATGGTTCCATTTGGTAGGGCAGGGCCCATTATCCCATTTGGAGTTGTGGTTCCCATTTTCTTATTTGGTGGGGCAGTTATCATTCTTTCAAGTTTCCTAGAATAAAGTCAGAAAGTGTCAAGACTAGTTTCAACATTGGTTCCATCTCATCTTCTTGCAACTAATATATTTCTTTTCATCCCTCAGAGGGTTGAGGGATTGAGGATGATGGTTGTGTTTCATCTGAAGATATTGGGGGAACAGTTGGTTTCATATAGAGTTCTTGGAGGATTCCATGAGTTCAGTTGATTGTTTTATGATTCATCCAACTATCAAATTTTTTCTAATTTTTTTTGGTGACTGTTTTCCACTCCTCTTCATCTCTTGGGTATAAGGTGGAGACATATGCCACTTGTGATGGCGACAGAACTAACATGTCTTGTTTGGAATCCACCATCTTTTGTAGAAGATCCTTGAATATGTTGCACTCCCGGATGATTTTTCATAGTATCTGATAGTAGGGAAAATAATTCGGATGATCATAGAGACCCACTTCATTGGATCTTATTGGATCTTGTAGCCAGATCAAGATGAAATTAATGGTGGATATGAAGTAGCCATGAACTTGTTCACATAAGAATGAATATATTTTATTTCTTATTTCCTAGAACAAGTTTTCATTTAGCACCACTTTTCTCATCCAGCCAATGTGGGGAAGGTTTTTGGCATCCATGGGGTCCTACACAGTTTGGTGGAGGACTCGTAACTAGAGTTGGTGTTGGGGGTGGCTTAAACGTGATAGAAGTTGCTTCAAATTTTCATGTTCTTTTTATTGGGGCCACTCGAGACTTAAGATTAGTACACTACAAGGATTATTCTATACAATGGTAAATGGAATAGAAATATTTGAACACACTTCTATACTTCACTGGAATAAGTGGTGTCCACAATTAATCATGGAGATTATCAATGCACATAGAGATCATTTCATCCTTGGGGAGTGTCCAGTTCAGGAAGTAATTCAAGCCTTTCCATTTAGAGATAACGTCTGAAACTCATTCATTTTCTCACAAGTTGAAGTTCATGAAATCACTAACTGTTGTCTTAGGCAATGTCCAACTGAACATGAGAGAAATTTTCATTGGTGATCCTCCCATCCTGTGATTGATTTAGCTGGAAATCTAGTATACCACACAAAGGATGAACCCTATAGAGTTTACTTGAATCACTTAAGTGTAACTACTTCTTGTTGCTTCAGGTTCCCATCATCAGGTCACATTTATATGAATAGTGCATTAAATGTTGTTTCAGGTCTCTTGAAGCATTGAACATCAGGAATACGAGGTTCCAAAAGTTTGGTAGTGGAAGAACATTTCTCACCGAATCAGGGTAATGTTATCATTCTAGTTTTATCTGAGCACACCGCCCATCCATGTCTTCCAGACAAGTTGTCAATTACTCAATGGTATTCAAGAGCCCCTGATGTATATCTTTCAAGACTTGAGCTTTAGTGAGTTCTGTCGAGGGGGAATTGGACGTGCCAACACTACTTGATTTTGGGGTTGATACCCAAATAGGGGTATCCTTTTTGGGTTCTCCAAAATGTATTCTAGTTGATTGATTGAGGTGACAATCTTGGGGTTACAGTAACATGCATTGTGCATTAAATGCTATTTCGGGTCTCCTGAATCATTGAACATTAAGAATATGTGGTTCCAGAAGTTTGGTGGTGGAAAAGCGTTTCTCACCCAATAAGGGTAATGTTTTTATTCTAGTTGTATTGGAGCGCGCTGCCCTTCTAGGTCTTCCAATATAGTTGTCAATTACTCAATAGTATTCAAGATCCCTTGATGTATATCCTGCCAAACATTAGCTTTGGTGGGCGCTACAGGGAGAAAAACTGGGCGTGTCTCCACTACTCTAATTTGGGGAGGATACCCAACTAGGGTAATGTTAAAAACAACTATTGACGTTCCTCTTCAAAAAAACATCTATAAAGAAAGCTTCCTTGACATAGCTCGACATTGATTGACCTAAAATCTTTCATTTCTTCCTCCTACTTGGTGAATCATTCCTCAAGCATGAGGGACACATTCTTAGGGGGGAGCATATGGTTCATAGATGACCTGTGATTTATTATTCTCCTTGTTAGGGATTTTAAAGGGAGTTATTAATGGGTTTGATGAGATGGAACCCAAATTTAGTGAAGCTCTTTGATTCCTAGAATTCCCACCAATAGGCTCAATGTGGGCCGCCTCTAGGAGGGAACTATCTTCTCTTGCATTCTCTATATTTGTACCATTTACTATGAGATCCATGGGACTGACATTCTCCATGTCCACTGATACATACCTCATTGGGGGCGGTGTACCAGTGTCGAATGGCATGGGGCCTTTTTTCATCATTTGTTGGACTTTATCCTTACATTATATGGTATTCTTTGAATTTCATGGAGAAGATCATCCTGAAGGGCGCCACGATCTAACCTCTGAATATGACATCATCTTGGTGGGTATGAACCACGAGACAGGACTAAACGGGTGACCTCCCTTCTCATCATTCATCCCATATGGGAGAAGACAAATGTATGCAATGAAATAATTTGACATAAAAATGCATCCAGTCCTATAGGATGGGGTTTCTCCCATTCTTTCTTTGATGCACTATGTCCTGGATTCATTGGTCTTATGTGGTCATTTTGAGGTAAATACTCTCCCAACCCCATGGGCTCAGGATGTTCCCATATGGCAGTGGTAGCTGCTGTTATTGCCACCTTCTTGGTATCACACACTCCCACGTGGGTGTGAGCTGGGTATGGTACTAGGTTTGCATGTGATTTATTTTCTCTCAATGACATGATCACTTCTTGTTGGTTGGATTCCCTTTTGTGGGAATCCTGTTGGATGTTCTTGGTCTCCTGGATCAAAATCTTCTCAATGGGATGATCTTTTTGGGATTGACTATTTTTAGGCTTACTCAAGGATGAATCTTATTGAGTTTACCACCTTTTCGGAGCATAGATTACAATTGATTGCTTCCTTTGGGTGATGAAATCAGAAGATGTCATTTCCAATGAGGTCTTCTAGATGGGGCATGGGGTGAAGTGTAGATCTCCATGTTCTCCCCATCCCTGAATTTGAACTCTGAAGAGGGAATCACCAATGATGCAATTCCACTTGTGGAGTGCATGGAGGTAGGCCAGATCAAGGTATTTCTTTTACTTTTATGATTGTGGAAACCATGAAGATAAGAGGGTTTTTGGGTCTATTAGATGGTGAAGCTCCCATTATTTTATGACATGGTCTTCATACCCTTTATAGGGAAAGAAATTTTCTTTTAGTCGAATGAGAGTTGTCTAGATATTAATAATAATGTTAGGCATACATTCCTTAGATAATTACCTTGGTATGCCGAAGTGAGAATTGGTCGTGGGACAATACATCACTAGTATATCGTCCTTATCTAGTTGTATTCTCATGAGAAACATATCTTGTTTTTGTTCTTCCAAGGACTCCTCTACATGATATGCCTAGCTTAAATACTTTTTAATGATTTCATTCCAAGAAGTATGGGTGGTAAGAGACTCATTGATATGTGAGTGGCATGGGGGTGGCTATGAAAATGAGTGTGGCCGTAGACCATCCTTTAGTTGAGAAAGGATATCACTCTTCAAAGACTGAGTGTATGACATATCTAACTCCATATTTTCGATCACCTCGGAGTAGGAGGGATTCCTCACATTTGTCTCGGCAAGGGGATTACCTTCTTGCTAGTGTGAATTTTGATTATGGGGAGGACCTTCGCAATCAGTGCTACAATGATGAGGGCTACCATTGCCACTTAATTCCTGGTCATTGGGAATGTACCTATTGTGTATACCCTTGGGGAGGACCTTCAGGGTGGGATGCAGTGAGGGGAGGACCTTCTTTCTTCTTGATGTCACTGAGGGGAGAACCTTCTAGATGATTTCTATGATGAATATGACTACTATCACAACATGATATCTATATGTTGGGAAAATTTCTAAAGTTTACATACTAGGTAGGGAATTATGGACTTACTAAAATGATCAAAGGATATTTTCGTTTTTTTTATTTTGCTATGGGAATGACCTTCACAACCAGTTCCATTGTAGGGATGGCCTTTGCAATGACTATAATCATGGTGAGTAATACCATCATGAGTTGATGTATGACTACAAGGAGAATCATATATGCAGCGTATACCCAAGAGAGAACCATTAGAGAGGATGACAGAAAAGGGGGGGGGGCTTCTTGCTGTCTGATCTTCTAGTCAAGAGGAGGGCTACCCTAACACACATCAGAAGATAGGCTCTCATGATCGATCATTCCTAGACCATAGTGTAAGCCCCCATGGGTGCTATAGGAAGGACCTTCAGAGCTACAGGTAGAAATATTGTGGGTATGGCCCTTGAAACCACTACACCCACTTCCATAATTTGGTAATGGATTGATAATATCTTGATCCTTTCTTAATATATGCTCAATTCCATCATGAACCCAAGATTCTAGTAGAGTGTAATCATCTCTATGCTATTCATTTTCTGATTACCTTTGGTTTATTTTATTTTTAGGAGCTCTCTTATGGGAAACTAGGGCCATCTATTATTGGTAACGATCTTCATATATGGGTCCCAATTTTGTTTGTGCCTATGACGCTACCAGGATATGCCAACAAACATCTTGAGTTTTGGAAGGGATATATGCCTACCCTAGAGAAGCCACCATGTTGGACCAGCATCCCCTAGTTGGAATGTGTATTTTTTCCCGATATAGTTGTTCGTGTATCATGAGATATTGTCATTGACCCTCTTATACTGGAGTAGGGATGGATAACGACTCCAGAGTGACCAACCAATTTTGAGGGCAAGTCATTCCATTTAAGGAAATTGGGTCATGGGATTGATTCCTCACCTTTTTTTCTAATGCAGTGATATCATGACATGTATAGAGGATTTACTCTAGAATTGATGTCTAATATTACATCATTTATAGAATGTTTTGAGAGACATATTTTTCTGGAACGAGTATGAACGCCCATTCCAATGTCAGAGAAGGTGTTTCTGGCTGCTCTAGTTCTCTATAGGTTTCTAATAGATACTGGAAGTTCTCATGTGCCCATATTGAGGAACGAGTCTCCCACTGGTCATCTCCTCATGTTTCCACAATATTTTATTCGTGGGATTCATATTTACAAGCATGAATTTTCATATACTCGATCGTAGAGGTATTTTTCTTATGAGATTTGTATGAATCTATCGAAATTTGACTCTTTTAATATTTTTTTCACCCTATATGGATGATGGGCTTCTTATGCATCAATAGATATTTTCATATGGTTGTAATTTGTCACTCTATCTATATGGTGGGACTGACAAGCACTGACAAGAATATGCTTGTGTTCGTATTGTGATAATATATTTTTGTTGTAGGCTTCGGCCGAGGGGGTTTAGTTTTATGTATACCTATTTAAGGCTTCCACATTTGTATGGTGGGCTTCCTCCTTTGGAATCATGGTGATTACCAACTTTTAGTTACATGTTTTCTTTCCTTATTAGGTATCTTGAGGGGCATGTGTCCTTTGGACTTCATTAGGTGCCCTCAACATGAGATCCTCTTTAGAGAGAGGATAATTTGTCACCTGGATTTTACGGCAATGCCCTCTGGAAGGGGCCCATGTGTAAGACACCTGTGTAGCAGGAATTAAGTCATCAGCATTGACTTCATCTACCTCCCTCGATAAGGATGTACTTTCTATCATGTTCTGGGGATAATCTCTCAAAAAAGTTTGAGATGGCCACTGAGGCTACCTTGTGTTAGGGCGTTGGTCATGACTGCATAGGTGGTTGGAGAGATTTCATAGATTGGAGGGCCTTTCTTACAACATCCATAGTGGGGAGAGTACCATTTTGGTGGTACTCTCAAATTAGTTTTTTGGAAACCCAGTGTTGAAGATGCTGGGTTGGTGAAGGGGTCCTACACTTCATCAGGGCCCCGAACACCAATGGGATTGCTGATGTCTGTGTCTGTGTGTTTTTCAGGATTCCATTTGGATTGAAGGTTGATATTTAAACATGAAATTTATATATATATGACATATAAGACAACAAAATCCTGTCAAAGTCAAATCTCTTGATTATATGAATAATTAGTGATTTTTCTTAACCCCAATCCATTTTATGAGTTGAAGGGGCTTTAGTAAGGTAAAATCACAAACATGGTAGTGGATTCACATCAGGTTCTCTATTTTTTCTTCAACCTGAGGTGACACTTTTGATGCATTTAGGTTAAAACAAAATGGTCTGATGAAAATCATTACTTATATATTATTATATAGAGATTCACATTAGGTTCACCTTATTTGTTTCGACCCATGGTTGGTGTTTGGGAAGAAGAAAAATGGTTCGATGGGTGACCCACATTTTTCTGTTATTATAGAGACTTCCACATTTCCATTTTTGATTCAGATCAATCAACATCGTTATCATTTTGGGGGTATTAGATTGACCCCATGGGGACGGGGCAGTTTATCCCTTTGCAATTATGATGGATGTGCCACAATCGAATTGTCTCAGTAGGTGATTCCAGGGGGTTAAGTATTTGTGCAATTGGTCCCCCTAGGCTACGATTTTCTATTACGGTCTCCAATGGGTTCATTCATGAATCCATAAACACCCAACGACCCTATTATCCATGATTCATGGACCTTCTTTTCAAAGTCAGGCGCTCATCAGATGAATATTTTTTCAACGTCACATAAGAACTTTATTGGTCGAGAAAATGGGATGTTGGGATCATTACACCATTTTGGGGAAAATTATTACCTATTATGGGACTCTCTTAATGATTTAATACATGATCATATGTTCATGAATCCACATTTCATTCTTAAATAGTTTATCCATGGGCTTCCCTAGGGTTGCAAGATCATCATGGATATGAATTGATTTGGTGCTACAAAGGCAATGCTAAATTATTCCATGAAATGTGGTGATCTAGAGTTTATCACCATGAAAGAGACATGGAAGGTTATTTGATGTTGGTTTGAACCCATAATATGGGCTATCTACTTATCCTTGGGGGAGGAATCATAGCCCATGTAGTTCGGTTATCAGGACTTACAACTAGGAGGAAGCCCTTTCGAATTTTGAGGAACCTTTATCGGGACTGGCTTTTGAGGTGAACATCCACTAATATTGATACTTATAAAGGTGTCCTACATATCCAGATTCTGATGGGAATCAGAGTTGTCATTGTTCATTATATTGATGCTTACACCTATAAGGAGGCCAATTTTTTGGGGGCATAATTGGGTGAACCTTTAGGAAGGGCTCCCCATTGAGCTCGGGCCTTCAAGAAGGCTACCTACGTATCCCTGTTGGAATAGTAATCAAAGTTATCATAGTTTGCTTAGATTGGGGCTTACACCTCTAAGGAGACCCATTTGTCTACAACCATGAGTCGAATCTCGACTCATGAACATTTTATGATTTTATTGGGGCTTACACCTAGGAGGATTCCCATGTTTTGGGACTATGAGGATGTCATGGTCACCACCAACCACTAAGCTCGTATGATTCATTATCGGTGTGAGATACAAGAGGAGGAAAAGGATCCAAAGATCACAAGTCCAATATCTTCAATTGGTATATGGTACTAGAGCCAAAAGATATAGAGGGGGGATTTGAACATACAACCCTCACTTGTGTTGGTATCTAGGATAGTCAAATCATTATGATCAATCTGGAAACATCCTGAGTTGAGGAAAAGAGGGTAAAGAGTGATACCTCTCTAAAAATGATTGGGGATTACCTCAAGAGAAGTTCCCTTTTCTGAGTTTCAGAGAATGGTGAGGAGCATAGTCCCTAGTCAAAGGTAAAGGAAAGAGTTAACCTTTTTCTTGTCACTAGCACTCATTAAAGGGATATTCCAGTGGTTACCCCTAAACCAAATAACGTTGAGGTTTACATTGGAATCCCAAGGTTGGTATTTGGGTTACCTAGGGAATGTAGACTTGGAGACATTATGGAGGTCCAAACCATTGTGGGGACATCCTTCGTGACTCCAAACACCTTTGGTATGTATATTCAGAATGTTGTGATGGTGCGACCAATGATCTAATCATATGGGTCTGGTGGCTTTGGATGAGGGTTTGGCCTGATGTTAGTAGAATAGTTCATGGAGGATCTATGGAGGGATGGATTGTAATAGAGGGTCATTATTGGAGGTGAAGGGAAGGACACCCAAAGACACCTCATTCTATGTATTGTTTTCTTATGTGGGATGGGGGAAATCCCACATAGCACAATGTTTTTGAAGTTCCCAATAAGGATCTAAGTATCACGGAGAGGGTGAGGGGGTGAATCAGTGATATCTTTTTATTTTATGTTTCCTTAAAATTGAAACAACCTTCGCATCCTATTAAAGATTTTCTTCTCTTATGAACACACACAACTACAGGAACACAAGATTTACAAGGTTCACCACTCAACAAGAGTATTTACGTCCTTGGTATGGTCTGAAAATAATCCAGTACCACACAATCCACTAGAGAACAATCCTTTGATGTGGAATACAACAAGTATGATATAACCTTACACTCGTGTAGCACTTGGAAAACAATCCGCAAGTGCGTGTTCACCCTTTTCGCACAAATAGGGTATTTCAGTATTTCAGTGCTTCTTTACAATTGAACAGATGTATTCTCTGAAGTTCAGATCTTCACTTTCCTACCCATAAGCTAGTAAGAACTTCCGTACTCACAACTGAATATGTGTGAAGACCCCAAATTTTCCACGCAGCCTTTAAGATATCATGCACGCAATTCAAGGGTCTTGCACGTATGAATTCCCTTTTGGCGTGAAAAACTTTTTCACACAACATTCCTTTTTCACGCAACTTTTTCTCCTTTCATGAAACTTCTCAATTTTTCACGCATCTCTCCTCTTTTCGAGAAAACATCTTTCTTTTTGCGCAACTCACTTAGTGTATAATTTACGTGCACCAGAGCTCGGGATTTCATCTAAGTGTCGAGCATTAAAAAATGAGAAGGGTTAGCCTCATATTTATAGGAATTTTTGACCCCGTGTGAAAAACACTAATCCGCGCATAAAACCTCATTCATGCGTGTAAATACTCTTTTATGCAACTTCATATTTCGCTCCATGCTTCAATATTTCGCACACCTCATGCCTTTTCCATTTTTAGTCCTTCTAAGCATGAAGCACCAGCTGCGCACAAAATTCCACACTGCATTCCATATTGTGCACAAATCCAACATTTCGTGCGACATCGTATTTCGCGCAATGATCTGATATTTCGCACATTACGCTACTATTTCACACGACCTTCATTTTTTCACGCATCCCGCTGAAATTTTGTGCCTTCCAAAAATATTTCACGTAACCTGCATATATTTCGTGCGCCACATTATTTTTGCGCGCAACTTGCCTAAATTTCCACGCACTCCATGCCTTTGTCATTTTTTGATGTTCTGACCTTGAATCATGCCTTGCATGCAAAAATCTAAACCATCTTCAATATTGCACGCTCCATCCATTTCCAAAAACACATCTTCATCTCCCGATTTTCAGGCCCTAAAATTTGGAAAACACTGAAAAATAGTGCCACCTTAGACTATGCTTTTGTACCACCCCTTGATTGTCGATTACTCTGTTATTTCTCTCTTCAATACTTCCCATAACCATTCTTCAGCTTTTATCACGAGTTCCACTATCGTGATATGTATCCTTTGATAGATCAGCTTTAGCATCGTCGGAGTTGCAATGGGAAGTACTGAAACATCCCATCTTCCAGCAGCATCATTCATTCCAATAAAAACTGTATATGATTGGCATCATCATTTCTCCCAATTTCCTTTATAAGTCTTGCATCACAAGTTCTCATAACTTATGATATTTTTGAAATACAAATCATCAAAGCGTCGTCTGATCTTTTGTCCTTCTACAAAGTGAATTGATTTATCTTCTTTGAAAACAAAATACAACACTCTACAAAGGATAAATCTTCAAACATCCTTCTCCATTCATCTTAGTCCCAACAGTTTTTGGGGTTGAGGGTTTGACCATGTACCAAAACAGTACTATTATGTGGGTATGGACCAATGCGTACCAAAGTGGTATGGAGTCTTGGATGTGGTTCACCGCCCTGCTATGGGTTCCATCTATGTACTGATATTGTACTCGTCATAGGGTTCTATCTGCATAGTGATGAGTTATGCAGAACCCCGAATTGAAGAAGCATCATGGAGCCTATGGTTCACGAGTAATTCATTCGTGAGGTATTTTTGGTTTGTGAAGGCACCAATTAGGTTCGCAGTTCCCCAATTATTATTAAGTTACTTCTTTTTATTGTTTTTGGATGGTTATACTTACAAAAAAAATGATTCTTGGTTTGCACTACATCAAGGATTAGAAATGGAATTCATAATCTTCAATATATCTGAATTCTCTCCTTTATCCTCTAGGGTCTCCTTCGTGTTCTCTTCCACCCATCTCCAACTTATTCTTCTGTCTTTTTTCAATTCCTTCTGTGCTCCTTTTATAGTTCATTGGGGAAATCATATCTGTGGGAATACAAAGCCATTTTTGGAATCCAATAAAGATACATCTCAACCTGTTGAATACATAGTCAACTTCGGTTTCCATAGGTTGTAGTTCGCGAAAGGTGGTTCGCATAACCCTTCCAGCAACCTCCATTCACAAATTGCTATGTTCCAGTGATTGTATGCGGAGGAAATTTATATGCTCGATTTCACCAATGACACAGTCCATGGCATCCTATGTTTGTTGGACATTACTACATGGGATAATACCTCATGTGTCCTTCCAAATACTGAGGGTTTGTTTTTTATTGATTCCACAAACCTTTTCTTGTGATGGTATGTGGTACACTAAAAAGCTATGAAAAAAATTATTTCTTCAAGTCTCTTCTAATATTTTCAATTCAATTTGCATCCATTTTCCTTACTGAACATATAGGAATTATTTCTTCCCTCCGCAAAGTTCTTACTGGAGTATTCACTTCCCTTTGTGATGTTTTCCGGACCCTACAAGGTATTTATGGGTTTTAGGGGTTTTAGGGTATTCTATGGGTATTAGGTTTTTTGTAGACCTTTAGGGTTCTATAATCTTTTACGTTTAAAGGTTTTTTAGGGTCCTTTATGGATTTTAGGGTTTTTGGGGTCGTTTATGGTTTTAAGGGTCTATTAGAGTTTATTATATTATGAGGGTCCATTTGGGTTTTCTATGTTTTTATGGGTTTGTATTTTATTTTATGGTTTTAGTTTTTTTAGAGTCTTTTAATGGGTTTATGTGTATTTTATTATGTTTTAGAGATTTTAGTTACATTTAAGGTTCTTATAGTTTTAGATCATTTTATGGTTTTTGTGGCCTTTTAGGGGTTTTGTGGGTATTTAGGGTCATTTAGGGGATTGAAATTTATATGGTATTTTGTAGGTTTTATAGTTTTTGGGGTTTTTAGGTACCTTTAGGGTTTTAGGTTTTTCATGGTTCTACGAGTTTTTTTTGTTTTTAGAGGTTTTTTGGTTTTAGGTGTTTTAGTGTTTTTTGGTATTTAAGGGATTTTATAGGTTTAAGGTTTTATGGTTTTTCATATTTTTAGAAATTTTTAAAATTTTTAGGTTTTTAATGTTTTATTAGGTGTTTTAGGGATTTTTTTTGGGGTTTCAGGGGTTTTCAAGGGTTTTAATTTATTTTTACTATTATTATGGATTTTAATGTTTTTCAGATTTTTATGGTTTTGTAAGGGTTTTATGTGGTTTTATGTGTTTTAATATCTCTTAGAGGTTTTGAGGATTTTATAATATCTTTTAGGTGATTTAGGGTTTTAGGGTTTTTAGGGTTTTTAGGGGGTTTAGGTTTTTTTTGGTTTTTTGGGATTTTAGGGTTTTTATGGCAAGGAAGATGCGAGGGTCGGGTTATTCCCCCCCCCCCCCCACAAATTTATTAGAATGAAAAAGAGAGCCCTAGAAGAAAAGGGAGGGGAGGGGTCAAACGACCCACACCCAAAAAACCCCCTTACAACCCATGCAAAAAAAAAGAAAATTGAAAAATGAAAAGAAGCAAAAAAAACCCAAATAGAAAACACAGAACATAAAGAAGCCACTATCATCATCACCAGCATCAACCAGCATCCAGTTGATCATAGCCAAGCATCGAACAGCCTCCAATCTTGCCAAGTCCATCATCCAGCATAATCTAGTCATCACAGCCACAACATCACTTATCAGCATCTCCAAGAGAATCACCCAGCCAAACAGAACAAGCCATAACACCGACCAGCCTCCAGACCCCAGAAACTCTTCTTCCATCCAACAAGCATCATGCAGTGCATTTTCATCAGCCCTCACCTCCTTTCCAATGGTAGCCACCGCCAACAACACCGAACCACCATAACTAGAAGCATTAAGAGTGGCTTTCTCACACCGTAGCCATATGGAAGCCAGGGTCCAACACCTCATCATCAAATAGCCAACATCTTCTTCAAGAACCAAACATCACCTAGCATCCCGCTTCCACTCCAGAACCCAGCAGCATCAAGCATCCAAGAGCACTCACCTACTCCAGCCCTTAGAGAGAGTGGAATCTAAAACCCAGCAACTAATCATCCAGCAAATCAGAAACCATCCAAACACCACCAGCAGCTTATAGAAAAACCAACCATCAACAACAAACAATATACAGTAACTCAGAAAATAGCAACCCCCTCATCCTGACCAGATGACTTCCAGCATCACGCCATATCCAGACACACAAGACAACCAACACCCTATCTTAAACCCCTTACGCATCATCCAAAGCTCCTTAAACTCATCATTCAGCAACATAAACAACTCATAATTGATCTAGCAAAAACTCAAAAGTCCACAGTCCAAAATATCATAGATCAGAATGACCAGACCATCATTAGTAGAAAGACTCAAGGAAAAAGAAGAAAAACAAGAAAAACAAACCCGCTTTTTCACCCTTTGTATCCACCTTAACCCATTGGGTACCCAGAAAATCCAGCAGGATCCACCGTGGGTCAAAGAGAGGAGCCCAGATCCAAGTGTAGGACCACTCACTCCACCTCCAAGAAGTCTCAAAGCCCATCACATCCACCTATCACCAAATCAAGGTCATATCCCTCCCACACGAAGCCATCAGGTCGTATTGTGGAACCACCAAACACCAAGAGACCCGAACAGGGAAGACCAAAACCAGATATGATACGAGTACCTGAAAAAAGGGCCTAGCATGCCTCCATCCAAATGATAAGAAGCCCATCGCATCCACCTAACAGCAGTATGAAACCAGTGAGACCTGCACGACTTCATATCTGGATCTGACTTTGATCGCTTACCTGTTTACTAAGAAGGGTTCGACCGAGAACTCCATACTTTCCCACCAAATCTCTGAAGAGAGAAACTGCATCTAAAGAGCTATAAGATTCATCGAGGCCGCACTCAAACCACCGAGAGATCACAACATCATCAAGAAGCAGGATAGATCCACCGGGGATAGGGGGGACGACGGAGGGGATTGCGAAGAGAGAGCACCCGGGGACTCAGCCACCATCATCAGGGTTTTATGGGTTTAGGGTAATTTAGGTATTTTAAGGGATTATTAGGTTGTTTAGATTTTTAAGATTTTATAAGGTCTTGTAGGGTTTTAGGAGTTTTATTAGTTTTTATTACATTAATATTTTTAGGGTCTTTTAGGGGGTTTATGGGTTTTAGGGTTTTAGGGTCTTTTAGAGGGTTTTAGTGGTTTAGGCCCCTTTATGGTTCTTTAGGGATTTTAGGGTCCTTAATGTTTTTTAGTTTCTAGGTGTTTTATGATTTTGGGGGGTTTTAGTGTCCTTTAGGGTATTTTAGGAGTTTTTGGAGACTTTTAGGGTTTTATGTTATTTTAGTGTCGTTATAATTTTTTTTTTGGGTTTTTAGTTTATTTTTGAATTTTTAGGATTTTAAATATCTTTTATAGTTTTTAGTGTTTTTGGGGCCTTTATAATTTTTGAGGGGTTTTAGGGTCTTTTATGGGGTTTATGGGTTTCAAGGTCTTTAGGGATTTTTATAGTATTTTAGGGTTTTTTAGGGTTTTATAACATTATTAGTTTGTTAGGGTTTTCAGGGGTTTTAGGTTTTTTATAGTTTTTTGGGGGTATTATGTGTTTTATGGTTTTTATGTGTTTTAGGGTTTTTAGTTTCCTTTATGGGTTTTAGCTTCTTTAGGGTTTTTAGTTTTTTTAGTATTTTTTAGAGTTTTAAGAGATTTTATTTTTTTTAGGTTATTTGGTGTTTTCGGGTTTTATGGGTTTTATGGTTTTAAAAGGATTTTATGGTTTTTTTTAATATTTGTATTTATGGTATTTTAATGTTTTTTAGTGTTGTTATGGTTTTTAGTTTTTTTAGGGGGATTTTAGAGATTTTAAGGGATTGTAATATTTTTTATGTTTTTGTGGGTTTTAGGGTTTTCAAGGTTTTGGAGTATTTTTAAGGGATTCCTTATTGTTTTAGGGTTTTTAGTGTTTTAGTGTTTTTTTGGGGGGTTTAGGGGTTTTATGTTTTTTGTGTTTTTATGAGTTATTATGTGTTTTAGAGATTTTTTATTTTAGGTTTTATTAGGTTATTAGGGGTTTTAGGATTTTGGGGTGTTTAAAGGTATTTTTATGGTTTTCCTGGGGTTTTAGTGTTTTAGGATTTTCATATATTTTTTATAGATTTAGGGGTTTCAGGTTTTTTTGGGTTTTTTTTTTGTCTTAGGTTTTATGGTGCTAAGTATAAGTTTTAAGTTGTAGGGTATATGGTATAGGGTATCGGGTATAAGGTGTATGGATTATGGTTTTAGGTTTAGGGTGTAGGGTGTAGGGTTTGGGGCATAGGGATTAAGGTTTAGTGTTTAGGGTATATGGTTTAGGTTGTAAGGATTAGGGTTTAGGGTTTAGGGTATAGTGTTTAGGTTCTAGGTTGAAGGGTGTTGGGTTTATGGTGTAGGGTTTATGGTATAGGGTTTAGGGTTTGTGGGGTAGGGTATATGGGTTAGGGTGCTAGGATTAGAGTTTAGGGTGTATGGTATAGGGTTTAGGATGTTTGGTTTAGGATTTAGTGTGTTAGGTATAAGGTTTAGGGTTTAGGATGCACAATATTGGGTTTTGGGATAAGGGCGTAGGGTGTAATATTTTTGGAATAGGTTTTAGTGTGTAGTGTTTGGGGTTTATGGTATATGGTATATAATTTATGGTTTTAGGTGTAGGTTATAGGGTTTATGGTGTAGGGTTTAGGGTTACAGTGTAGGGTATATGGTTTAAAGTGAAGTTTTAGGGTGTGGGGGTTGGGTATAGGATTTAGCGTGTATATATTAGGTTTTATGGTGTAGGTAACAAGGTTATGGGTGTAGGTATTAGGTTTTATGGTGTAGTGAACATGTTATAGGATTTAGGGTTTAGAGTGTAGGGTGTAGTGTTTAGGGTGTGGTGTTTAGAGTGAAGGGTTTATGAATTTGGTTTTATGGTGTATGGTATAATGTATAGACTGTATGGTATAGTTTTTATGGTGTAGGATATATGATTGATGGGGTAGGGTATTGGATTTAGGGTGTAAGGTTTTGTGGTTAGGGTGTAAATTTAAATGTATAGGGTGTAGGTTATATGGTTTCTAGTGTAGGGTTTGTAGTTTAGGGTGTTTGGTATTGAGTTTAGTGTGTAGCATCTAAGGTTTATGGGGTAGGGTATAAGATTTAGGTTGTAGGATTTGGGGTTTATGTTGTATGATATAGGTTTTTGGGTATAGGGTTTTGAGTGTAGGGTTTATTGTTAGGGGGTAGGTTATATTTTTTATTGTGTAGGATTTTACGGTGTTGGGTATCAGTATTTGGGTGTAGGGTTTGGGTTTATAGTGTAGGGTATAGGGTTTTTGGGGTTGGGTTTAGGTTTTAGGCTGTATGGTACAATGTTTTAGGTGTAAGCGTAAGGGTTAGGGTATATGGTATAGGGTTTTTGGTATTGGGTTTGGGTATATGATATAGGGTTTAGGGTGTAGGGTTTAGGGTTTAGAGTGTAGGATATAGAGTTTAAGATGTATGGTCTAGTTTTTAGTGTGTACGGTATTGGGTTTAGTTTGTAGAGTTTTGGGTTTTGGGTATACAATGTACGGTTTAAGCTTTAGGGTATAGGTTTTTGGGTGTAGGTTTTAGAGTTTATAGTGCTGGGTATAGTTTTGGGGGTATATGGTATAAGGTTTAGTGTTTCTGTGGGGTTTATATGGGTTTTAGTGTTTTCGGTTTTATTTATTTATTTATTTCTTATTATTTTGGGGGTTTTTAAGGGTTTTATGGTTTTTAGGTGTAAATGTTTTTAAGACATTTTCTGTTTTTAGGTGTTTTGTGGTTTTAAGAGTGTTTTAAGATTTCAATGATTTATGGTTTTTTGGGGTTTTGCTGTTTTGGTTGGTTTTTCGTATTTTTCAGTGTTTTGTATATTTTTAGGGTTTATGGATTTATTTGAGTTTTAAATGTTTTTATGTTTTTTGTTAGGGTTTTTAGGTATTATAGTGATTTTATGATTTTTTGTGTTTTAAGGATTTTTGGTGATTTTTGGATTTTTGGATTTTTGAGATTTTACAATTTTTGTTTTTTATTATTGTTTTAGGGTTATTTTATTGTTTTTGTGGTTTGGGTGTATTTATGGGTTTTTAGTGGGTATTAAATATTTAGTGGTTTTCTAGGGTTTTCAGGTTTTCATAAGGTTTTTGTGTTTTTAGGGGATTTCGGGTTATTTTCTGGATTTTAGGGAATTTATGGGGGTTAAGAGTTTTAAGGATATTTATGGTGTTTATGGGGTTTTTAGGGTTTTTAGTTTTTAAGGGAGTTTAGGGTTATTACTATTCTTCATTGGGTGATTATGAATTTTAAGTGTCTTTTAGGTATTTCATAGGGTTTTTATAGTCATTGGTGTCTTTTGGGTTTTTAGTGTTTTTAGTGTTTTTAAGGATTATATGTTTTTATATAACTTTTATGTATTTTTAGTTTTATTAGGTTTTTTAGGGATATTTAGGGTTTTATATGGTTTTCTTATGGTTTTTAGTATTTTTTTTTCTTTATAGGGGTTTTTGGTTTTGGTGGTTGTTAGGGGGTTTAGGGTTTTTATGGGTTTTTTTGGTTTTTTGTATTTTTAGGTATTTAGTGTTTTTGGTTTTTTATGCATTTTCAGAGTCTTTTAGTATTTTTAGGGTTTTGGGGTTTTAGTTGGTTTTAGGTGTATTAGGGTTATTTTGGGGATTTTAAGATTCTAGGGGGGTTTGGGGTTTTTTTGAGTTTTATAGGTTTTTATGGATTTTATGGTTTTGCGAGTTTTTTGTTTTTTTTTGTTTTAAGGTTTTTAGGGGTTTTCAGTCTGTTTATCCATTTAGGGGTTTTAAGGATTTTTGGGGGTTGTAGGGTCTTTTAGGGTTTCGTAGATTTTTTATGATTTATAGGGTCTTTTAAAGTTTTTAGGATTTTAGGTTATTTTGATGTTTTTAGAGTTTTTACCTGTTTTTATGGACTTCTACGGTACTTTAAGAGTTTTAGTATATTTTCATGTCTTAGGGTTATTAGGGACCTTTTGGGTTTTTTGGAGGTTTTGGTTTTTTGGGTATTTTATAGATTTTATGGTCATTCAGGGTTTTTTGGTGTCTTTAGGGTTTTTAAGGTTTTTAGGTTCCTTTATTGTTTTTAGGTGGTTTGGGGCATTTTGGGGTTTTAAGGTTATTTAGGGGTCTTTAGATTCTTTTAAGGATTGTTGTTATTTTTTGTTTTTTTTTGAGTTTTTAGGGGGGTTTAGTGTCTCTTAGGGTTTTTAGGTGTTTTAGTGTCTTTTAATATATTTTTTGGGGCTTTAGAGACTTTTAAGGTTTTTTGAAATTTTTAGGGTTTTTGAGGGGGTTTGCGTATCTTAGTATATAGAATAGTCTTAAGGTATTTTATGGTCAATTTTTGGGTTTTAGGGTATTTAGGGATTTTCACGGTTCTTATAGAATTTTGGTGCTTTTTCGATTTTTGTTTTAGTTAGGGGTTTTCTAGAGTATTTTAGGGTTTTTAGGGAATTTTAGGATTTCATAAGAATTTTAATGTTTTATGGGAGTTAGTATTTTTTTATGTGTTTAGTATTTTTATGGGGTTTTAGTGTTTTTAGGGTTTAATGATTTTTATTGTTTTTATGATTTTTAATGTTTTTAGGGTTTTTAAAGTGTTTTTATGTTTTTTAAGATATTATGGATTTTTAGGGTATGTACAGTTTTTATAATTATTAAAGGGTTCTTCGGTTATGATGGTTTTTAGTATTTCTAAGGGTTTTAAGTGGTTTTAAATGTTTTTAGGGTTTTTATAGGGTTTTAGGGTTTTTATGGGTTTTTAGTGATTTTAGGGTTTTAAGGTTTTATAGGGTTTTAAGGATTTTTTAGGGGTTTTAGGGTTTTCAGGGGTTTTAGAAGTTTTAGTGGTTATTTTTCTTTTATATTGTTTAAGGGTTTTGGGGTTTTCAGTATTTTAATGTTTTTAGGGTCCTTTATTTTTTTTAATGATTTTTTTTGTATTTTAGGTGGTTTTAGCATCCTATATGAGGTTTAGGGGGTTTAGGGTTTTTAGGGGGTTTTAGAGTTTTTATGTTTTGGGGAATATTTGGAATTTTAGGAATTTTGATGTTGAGGATGTTCTTACCGTTTAGTGTTTTTGGGTTTTCATGTTTTTAGTGTTTTTAGGGTTTTAGGCTTTTTCTTGAGTTTTTTGGTGTTTTGGGTGTTTTGTTGTATTTAGGGTTTTATGGGTTTCTAAGATTCATATAGTTTTAGGGATTTTTCTTGGTTTTTAGGGTATTTGAGTTTTTAAATGGTTTTACTGTTTTTTAGTGTTTTTAGGGTTTTAGGGGTTTTTTTGGTGTTTTGTGTTATTTAGTGTTTTAAGGGATTTTAAATGTTTTCAAATTTTTATGGATTTTAATATTGTTTCTAGTTTTTTTGGGGTTTAGGAGTTTAGGGTTTTTAGGTTTCATAGGTTTTGAGGGTTTTTTGGGGGATTTAGGGGTTTTAGTGTTTTGGGGGGTGGATTTTAATGTTCTTATAAGATTTTATGGGTTTTGGGGATTTATGATTTTTTTGCGTATTTAGTGTTTTTAATGTTTATAAGGGTTTGTGGGGTTTTACTGTTTTTAGGGGTTCTAAGGTATTTTAGGGTTTTTTGTTTTTTATTCTATTATGGATTAAGGGGTTTTAAGGGTTTTATGGTTTATGAGGTCTTTTATGGTTTTTTCAGTTTTTATGGTATTTTAGTGTTTTTAGGGTTTTTGTTTTTTTGGTAATTTTAGGGATTTACATTTTTTCTGGGTATTTTATGGTTTTAGGCATTTTTAGGGTCCTTCAGGGTAAAAAGTGTTTTTTGGGTTTTTATGGGTTGTAATGGCTTTTAGGTTCTTTTACAAGTATTTAAGATTTTGTATGGCCCTTTAGGGTTTCTAGGGTCCTCTAGGATTTTTAGGGTCTTTTACTATTCTAGGGAGTTTAAAGGGTTGTAGGATTTATATGGGTTTTAGGAGTTTTTTGGGATTTTATAATGTTTTGGTGTTTTAATGGTTTTTATGGATTTCAGGATCTTTTAGGTTTTTAGGGTTTTTAGGTTCTTTTACTTTATTTTAGTGGTTTTTGGGTTTTTAGTGTTTTTGGGATTCTAATAATATTTTAGGGTTTTTTGGGGTTTTTGTGGGTTTTAGGGTTTTTAGCGTTTTAGGGTTTTAGGGTTTTAATGCGTGTTAGGGTCTTTAGGGGGTTTTTGAGTCTTTTTTTAGTTTTATGTCCTTTTAGGGTTTTTAAATTCCTTTTTGGGTTTTTGGGGGTTTTTAGGGTCTTTTAAGGGGATTTAGGGTTTTTAGGGTTTATGGTATTTGGGGATTTAAGTTTTTTTTTGTTTTATTGATTTTTGTTGTTTTTTGTTTTATTTTAGAGATTTTTACTATTTTTATAGTTTTTTTGGTTTTTAGGGGTTTTAAGGATCGTTAAGGGTCTTTTAGGTTTTTATTGATTTTAAGGGATTTATGGGTTTTCATGGGGTTTTTAGCCTAATTAAATGGTTTTTAGAATTTTTAGGGGTTTTTTAGAGTTTTCATGGTTTTTGATGTTATTAGGGTTTTGGGAGATTTTTATGGGTGTTTTATGGGTTTTAAGGGGTTTTTGTGATTTTTATTGTTCTAGGATTTTAGTATTTTAAGGTTTTTAGTGGTTTTATGGTTTATATTAGTTTTTAAATTTGTTAAGGTTTTTTTATTTTCAGGGTATGTAAATTTTTTTAATGGATTGCAGGGTTTTTAGTGTTTTTCGGGGTGTTTTGGATTTTTATGTTCTTTAGGTTCTTTTAGGTTTTTCTGGGTTTTTGTAGAGTTTTAGGGGTTCGTTATTGTTTTTTAGGGTTTTATGTTTTTTATTGTTTTTAGGAATTCATATGGGTTTTAAGGTCTTTTATGATTTTTATTATTTTTCATTGTTTTTCATTTTTTGGGGGGTTTTGGGGGATTTAGGGGTTTAGGGATTTTTTGTTTTTTGTTTTTGGAGTATATAAGTTTTTCCTGTGTGTTTTACGGCTCTTTTAGGGGTGTTCATGGATATTTTAGGGGTTTAGGGTTTTTAGGGTTCTTTAGGGTTTTTTTGGATTGTAGTGTTTTTAGTGTTTTATACCAGTTTTAGGTTTTTTATAGTTTTGTAGGGTTTTAGTGTTTTTAGATGTTTTTAGGGTTTTTTAGGGTTTTATATTGTTTTATGGGTTTTAAGGTTTTTTAATATTTTTAAAATTGTTTTCTTTTTGGGTTTTTTAGTTTTTTCTGGTTTTTTGGATCTTTTAAGAGTTTAAGGGTCTTTAGCGGGTTTTATTTTTTTTTTCAGGTCTTTTGGTGTATTATGTATTTTTTGGGTCTTTTAGAATTTTGGGGTTTTAGGGACTTTTCATATATTTCTAGGTTTTAGGGTCTTCTTTAGAGCTGTTAGGGTCTTTATATTATTTCATGGGGTTTAAATGTGGTTTTAGGTTTTGCATTGTTTTTAGGGTTTCTTTGGTTATTAGGGAATTTTTGGGTTTTAGGGATTTTTAGGGAATTTTTATGGTTTTTGGTGATTCTTGGGTTTCTTGGGTTTTTAGTGGTTATTAGGGGTTGTATGGGTTTTAGGGTTTTATGATTTTTATGTGTCTATGGTTTTAAGGGTTTATTGGTGTTTATGGTTTTACATAGTTTGTAGGGTTTTGGGGGGTTTTAGGATAGTTTAAAGGGTTTTAGGGGTTTTAGAGTTTCTTGGGAGTTTTAGGGCCTTTAGTGTTTTAGGAGTTTTTATGGTATTTTAGACTCATTTAGAGGGAGATTTAGGAATTTAAATCGTTTTTTTATTCTTAAGGGTTTTTAGAGATTTTGGGGCATTTAGTGGTTTTTAGGGTTTTAGTGTTTTAGGTTTTTAGAAGTATTATTGTTATTAAGGTTTTGGTGATTTTTAGTGCTTTATGATTTATGGGTTTTTAGTGTAATTTTAATGTTTTTAGAGTATTTTTGCATTGTAAGATTATTTTTATGGTTCTTATGGTTTTTATGGTTTTTATGGTTTTGGGGTAAGTTTTGGGTTTTTAGGGGTGTTTGGGATTTTAGGGTATTGAGGGTTTTTGGGGTTTTTTAGGTTTTTTTATTTTTAGGGTTTTATAGGGTATTAAGAGATTTTATAGGTGATTAGGTTATTATTATGATTTTAAAGTGTATTATGATGTTTGGGGGGGGCCTTTAAGGGATTTAGATTTTTTAGAATTTTTGGGTGTTTAGGATCTTTTAGGCATTATATTCATTTTTAGGTTGGGGGGGGGGGGGTTGGTTCTTTTAGGGTTTTTATGTTATTAGGGATATTTACAGTTTTTTTATTTTTCAATGATTTTAGGTTGTTATGTTTTTTTTACAATTTTAGGGTTTCTATTGTTTTAAGGGGTGTTGGGTTATTTCAATATTTTTAGGGTTTTTATTGTCTTCGGGGGGGGGGGGGGGGGTTATGAACTTTTTGGGTTTTAGTGTCTTCTCAGTCCTTTAGGGATTTTAGGGGTTTAATGTTGTTTTAGTATTTTTAGGTTCTATAAAGTTCATTAAGGGTATTTAAGAGTTTTTAAAATATTTTGTGGTTTTTAGTGTTTTGTGTACTTTTATGGTTTATGGTATGTGGTTTAGGGTTTTGGGATTAAGGTGTGGATTTTAGGCTTTAGGGTATATGGTTTTACATTTACGTAAACCATAATGGGATTAGACTGTAGTGTGTTGGGTTTAGGGTGTAGGTTATTGGGTCTAGGGCACATCGTTATTGGTTTAAGGAGTAGGGTGTATGGTTTCAAGTGTAGGGTTTAGGGTTTGGGGTGTAGGGTATAGGGTTTATGGTTTTTAGGGTTTTGGGGTTTTTATGTGTGTTAGCTGGTTTTATGGTTATTAGGGATTTTTTTGGCTTTTTAGGGGTTTTAATGGTTTTTTGGTTTTTAGAGTTTTCAGGTTTTTTAGGTTTTTAGGGTTTCCTTATGGTTTTTTGGGTTTTCATATGGTTTTAGGGGTTTTTGGGTCTTGTGGTCATTTGGGGTTTTGGGGGTATTTAGTTTTTTAATGCATTTAATGGGTTTTAGGTTTTTAGTTATTTTAAGGCATTTTAGTTGTTTTTATAGATTTGTGGAGTTTTATGAGGTTTTAGATTTTTTGGGGGTTTAGGGGTTTTATTGTTTTTTTTGGGGTTTTGGGTTTTTATTTTTTTCATGGTTTTTAGTGATTTAGGGTTTCTAAGGCTATTTGTGTTATTTATTTTCTAGGTATTTTTTGGTTTGGGGTTGTTTTTGGATTTTAGGGTTTGAGGTTTTTAGTGTTTTTATTGTTTTTATGTATTTTCTAGGGTTTTAGGATTTTTAGGGTTTTATGGGTTTTATTGTTTTTAGTTATTTTTTTGGTGTTTTATAGTTTTCTCAGGTTTTTAGGGAATTTTTTGGTTTTTTGGGTTTTTAGTGGTTTGTTTTGGGTTTTAGGGTCTTTAGGATTCTTAGGGTTTTTATCATTTTTAGGTTATTTGGGTTTTAGGGTGTTTTAGTGTCTTTTATAATCTTTTAGGTCTTTATAGAGTTTTTAGGGGTTTTAAGTATTTAATGGTCTTCACAGTTTGTAGGGGTTTTAGGTTTTTAATGGGTTTAATTGTTTTTCGAGTCTTTAGAATTTTTAGGATTTTTGGGGTTTTTTCTAGTGGTTTTGGCTATTAGGATTTTTTTGGGTTTTGGGGCGGTTTTACTATTATTTTATGGTTTTTTGCATCATTTTAGGATTTTTTGGTATTTTTTAGGGTTTTTAGGGGGTTTAGGGTGTTTATGGATATTTGGGATTTATGTTTTCTAGGGTGTTTATGGGTTTTAGTGTTTTGGGGGTTTTAGGGGGTTTTGTATTTTTAATTATTTAGAATTTTTATGGGTTTTATGGTTATATAATATTTTTATGTTTTTTGGGGTTTTATGTTTTTTAGGGTTTTATGGTTTTAGGGTTTTTAGGGCTTTAGGGTTTTAGGTTTTAGGTATTTTAGGTGTTTTATATTTTTTTATGGTATAGGGGTTTTTAGGTTTTTAGTTGTTTTAGGTGTTTTGTGGGTTTGGGGATTTTTTATGATTTTATGATTTTTAGGGGTTTTGTTGTTCATAGTGGTTTTAAGGGTTTTTAGGCGATTTATGGTTTTATAAGAAGTTATTAGGTTTTTTATATTTTTTTAGGTTTTAAGGTATTTTAGTGGGTCATATTGGTTTTTGGTCTATTTTGTTTTTGATTTTTTGGGGTTTTTGGGTTTTTATGTTTTTTAGGTTTTAGGGGTTGTGAGTGATTTCTATTGTTTTTAGTGTATTTGGGTGTTTTTAGGAATTTTATTGTATTTAATGGTTATTTTGGGTCATATCTATTTTTTTGGTTTTATGGGCTTTTATGGGTTTTTTATGTTTTTTAGGTTTTTAGGGTTTCTTTGTATTTTTAAGGATTTCGTATTCTTTTGAGTAATTTTTAGGGGTTTTATTGTTTTTAAGAGTTTATAGGTGTTTTGGGGGAATTTAGTAATTTTTAGTATCTTTATCTTCATTTTTATATTATTGTTGATTTTTAGGGATTTTATGGTTTTAAGGGCTTTTTTGGTTTTTAATTTTTTTTGGTTTAATTGGGTTTTAGGGTTTTATCAGTTTTTAGGGTTTTTAATTTTTCTTGGGCTTTATGATTTTATTATTTTTATGTTTTTTAGAGGTTTTTATGATTTTCGGGGTTTTTAGGATTTTTTAGTGTTTTTAAGGTTTTAAGCTTTTTATGGTTTTATGGGTTTTTTAGAGTTTTGGGTTTTGTCACGTTTTTATTGTTTTTAAGAGTTTTTAGGGTTTTTTTAGTGTATAGAGTTCTTATGATTTATAGGTTTTTGGTATTTTTATATAATATTTTGACTTTTTTGGGTTGTTAGGTTATTAGTGTTTCTTGGGGTTTGAGGGTTTTTAGGGGTTTGAAGTGTTTTAAAAGTTTTATGGGGTTTTAGAGTTTTTATAGTCTTTTAGTGTTTTTTTTTGGTATTTTGGGTTTTAGTGGGTTTTGGGCATTTAAGGGGTTTGAGGGTCTTTTTGGGTTTTATTATGATTTTAGAGGATTTTAGCGTATTTAGGGATTTTAGTGTCTTTAGGGTTTTTTTTTGTTTTTATGGTATGTTAGGTGTTTTAGTGTCTTTTAGGAATTTTTATGAGTATTAGAGTTTTTATCGTTTTTATGTTTTTTAATGTTTTAGGGTTTTTAAAGGATTTTATTTTTTTCGGGTTTTTATGGATTTTTATAGTTTTTAAGGGTATTTAGTGGGTTTTGGTGGGTTTAAGGTTTATTTTGGGTTTTTACTATTTTTTAATTTTAGGGTTTTAGGGGTTTTCGGGGTTCCTGTGGATTTTTTGGATTCTTAGGGTATTATAGTTTATTTAGGTTTTTAGGTTATTTTAGGTTTGTAGGGTTTTGGGTTTTTAAGGTTTTTTGTTATGTGGGTGTTTTTATATGTCTTTTTTTGTATTTATTTACATTTATGTAAACTTACTTAAATATTTATATTTTCATAAGATATATGAAGGTGCATTTAAATAAATTTATAAATAATTATATATTAAAAGTATATATACTATTTGTTATTTATTATTTAATTCTTATTATTTAATATTTTATATATATTAATTTATCATTTTTTATTTATAGATTATTTATAAATTATTAATTTATTACTTATTCATTTTTTATTGATTTGTTATTTTCTATTTATTATGTATTATGTATTATTTATTTCATTTTATTTTATTTATTATTTATTACTATATATGGTATATTATTTATTATTAATTTTAAAGATTAATTATTTATAATTTATTGTTTATTATTTATAATTTATTATTTATTATTTATTAATCATTTAATTGTTATTTATTATTTAATTGTTATTATTTATTTATTATTTGTTTGTTTGTTTTGTATTATTTATTTTGTATTAGTTATTATTTATTATTATTATTCTTTGATATTATTATTTATATATATGTATTTATATTTATTTTTATGTGTATATATATTAGTATATTAAATTCTGCTTATTAACCACATGAAGTGATTACTAGAGTGGTAATGTCTTTGTAGAATTACCCAGAGATAAGGGGACCAAATCTCACCCAATGTATATATATGTAGAATTTATACATGGAAGAATGTCATATACATATATGGTAGGATAAATAAATATTAAATATTAAATAAATATTACATACATATATACATAAATAATAAATAATAAATAATAAATAAATGATTAATTAACACCGAATTTTCAATTAAAAATTTTCAATTAAAAATATTTAATTATGTAAATATAATTAAAAAACAACTCCTAAATCATTTTGGGACACTTTTGAAAAAGTGTCTTAAAATGTTTCACAACACATCTTTTTTGTGAGAATGTTCGAAAACTGTAGTAAAATAATTAGTGACAGTTTAAACTGTCGCTAAATACTAATTTTTGGTACTGTTTTACTGTTTTAGGGGGGCTAAAGGGTTTTAAGGATTTTTTGGGATTTTTCACATTTTTATTTTTCTAGGGGTAATACATTTTTTAAGGTTTTATAAATGTTTTTATGGTCTCATAGTTTTATTATGGTTTCTAGCTCTTTTAGGGTTTTTAGGGATTTTAGGGTTTTAATGTTTTTATGATTTTTAAAGTAATTTAGTATTTTTTGGGGTTTTTGTGTTTTTAGTATATTTTGGGGATTTCCATGTTTTTAAAAGGTTTTCTTGGGTTTTTTGGGTTTATATGTGTTTTAGGGTTTTAGTGTTTTTAGGGTTTCTTAGTGTTTTGGGGTGTTTTAGAGTTTTCTTGGGTCTTGTAGGTCTTTATTGTTTTTAAGGTTTTAGGTTTTTTTTAATGATTTAGAGTTTTATGTTCTTTTATATTTTTTATGGGGTTTTACGATTTTTATGGGTTTGGGGGTCTTTTAACATTTTTAAGGTTTTAATGGTATTTTAGGGGGTTTTAAGTTTTTTAAGCGGTTTTAGAGTTTTTAGAGTTTTTAAGGACTTCTAGGGGTTTTTTGGGTTTTTTGTGTTTTTATAGTCTTTTATAGAATTTAGGGTTTTTGAGGGTCTTTTATAGTTTTTAAGGGGTTTTGGGATTTTAAAATTTTTCCTATGTGTTTTAGTGTTTCTTTGGGTATTAGGGTATTTATATTTTTTGTAGGGTTTTAGGGTCTTTCAAGGGTTATTTGGTGTTTGAGGGTCTATTAAGAGTTTTAGGAGTTTTTAGGGTCCTTTAGGGGTTGTTCTGGTCATTAGGGGAGGTTAGGGGTTTTATGGTCTTTTAGGGTTTATAGAGTATTTTAGGGTTTTACGTTATTTTAGGTTATTTTAGGGTTTTTATTTTTTAGTGACCTTTATGGTCTTTATGTTTTATTTTTTATTTTAGAGTGTTTTTAGGGTTTTTTGGGTTTTTAGAGTCTTTAAGATTTTTTAGAGTATCCAGTGTTGTTAGGGTTTTCCAAGGTCTTTTACGATATTTTATGGGTTTTTAGGTGCTCTTAGGGTTTTATCTATTTTTAGGAAATTTATGTATTTTTAGGGTGTTTTAGAGTTTTTGGGGGTTTTTAGGGTGTTTTAGAGTTTTAAGGGTTTTAAGATTTTTTAGGTTTTTTTTTGTTTTTGGGGTTTTAGATGGTTTTGGGTTTTTTGGGGTTTTTATGTTATTACGGTTTTTATGATTCTTTATTGTTTTTTTGGGATGTAATAATTTTACTGTATTTGGTTTTTTAGTTTTTTGGGAGTTTTAGGGTTTTTATGTAACTTTAGAGCTTTTACGTTATTTTTTGTTTCAATGTAATTTTTTATGGTTTTTATTGGTTTTAGAGATTTTAAGTGTTTTAGGTTTTTCAGTTGTTCTCAGGATTTTTATGGGGTTTTTGGGTTTCTGGGATCTTTAAGGGGTCATAGGGATTTTTTTTATTTAATTGTTTTTTAGTTTTTTAAGATTTTTTTTGGTTTTTGAGAGTTTTTTGGGATTTAGGGTTATTTATGGTTTTTTGTGTTTTTAAATTTGTTGTGTTTATTAGGATTTTTAGGGGTTTTAGGGGTTTTAGGGTTTTTTTGGGATTTTACAGTTTTTTAGGGATTCTATGGTCTTTTCTGGATTTATAGGGTATTGGGGTCTTCCGATGATCTTTTTAGGGAATTTGGGGGAGTTTGGGGTTTAATGGTTACTAAGTTTTTAGAGATTTTAGTGTTTTTGAGGGTTTTTAAAAAATTTAGGGTTTTGAGGGTTTTGATGATTTTTTATGGTTCTTGGTATTTGTTGGGTTTTAAGGTATTTGAGTGGTTTAATAGGGTTTATTGGTTTTAATGGGGTCTTAGGGGTTTTATAAATTTTTTGGTGTTTTAGGGCTTTTATGGAGTTTTAGGGTTTTATAAGGGGTTTTAGGATTTTAGGAGATTTACAGTTTTAAGGATTTCTATGGGTTTTTAGGGGTTTTTTGGTTTTAGGGATTTTAGGATTTTATGGGCTTAGTGCATTTTGGGGTTTTTTGGTTTGGGGGGTGGGTTATGGTGCTTTTGGGTCTTTAGGGTTTTATGGGGTTATAGGGATTTTTATGGATTTTTATGGGTTTTTAGGTATTTGGGGTGTTTTAGTGTTTTTGAAAGGTTTACTGGTTTTAGGGTTATTAGGGGATTTAGTGCGTTTAAGTATATTTATGATTTTCTTTGTTTTTACTGCATTTTTAGGGGTTTTAGGGTTTTAAAGGGGTTTTGGGTTTTTAGTGTATTAATAGGTTTTTGGCTTTTTTATGTTTGGGGTGGGGGTTAACGTTTTTCTAGGTTTTAGAGTTTTTAGGGGTTTTAGGGGATATGAGGTTTTTAGGGTTGTATAGGATTTATAGATTTTAGGGATTTTATAGATTTTATGGGTTTTTTGATGTTTTAGTTATTTTTAAGGATTTATTACCTTTTTATAGGTCCTAGGGGTTTCTAGGGGTTGTTTATAATTTTAGCGGGTTTAGGGTTGATAGGGATATTTATGGTTTTTTTGGGTGATTTTTGGGGGTTTTAGGAGGTTTCAGTTTTTAGGGGATATTTGGTTTTTCTTGGTGTTTCAATGATTTCTAGAATTTTTAGAATTTATTTAGGGTTTCATCGAGAATTTTAGTGTTTTTTATATTTGGATGTTTAGTTTTTTAGGGTTTTTTAGTGTTCTTATGGGTCTCCCTTGGTTTTTATGTTTTTTATGGTTTATAGGAAAGGAAGATGCAAGGGTTGGGATATTCCCGACCCCCTCAAAATTTATTAGAGAAAAAAAGACGCATCAGACAAGGGTGGGGAGGGGTTAAACGACCCGCACCCAAAAACCCTTTACAAACACATACCCATGGACCGAAAAAAAAGAAAAACAAAAAACACACAAAACCAAACAAAGAAGAAGAAAAAAATGTTCCCAACATCATCACCAAGCCAATCAGCAACCAGCATCCATCAGCAACAAAACCATTAGCAGCAAATTCCACAACCCAACTTCATCACCTCCCAGCTGGGCAGAAATCTGTATCCATCCTCACAATTTACGACATACATTGACTTTAGAATCAGTATTTATTTCATCACCTAGCCCAACAACATCACCCACCAAAATAGTAACCCGCAACCGGCATCACCATTTGCAACACTCATTGCCTCACGAAGCAGCACATCCACGAATACAATCGTAGCACCATAAATAGAACCACCAGCATCCAGAGCAGGAACCATCACACAGCTTAAACAGCCCTTCTAGCAACCCAGAAATCACAACACATAACCAAAACACAGCACCTCAAAACAAACCCAGTGAACAATGCCAACATCGACCCATAGCAGAAACATCCACCACCACAAACAGATCCATTATAGAAGGATCCAACCAGAAACTTCAGTAATAAATTTGAGGCCAAAAAAACCACTTTGGCACTTTCAGAAAGTAAGGACCAAAACTAGAATGTCGCAAAACATAAACAGGCCATGAGAAGGATCATGAAACAAAGATCAGGCAGAGTATTTTTATTATTTTATGGTGTTTTAGGGGGGGGGGGGGGGTTGGGGTCTTTTAGTTGTTTTTAGGGATTTTATGTTCTTTTAGGGGTTTATCTTTTTAGGGGTTTTTTTAGGAGTTAGTAGGGGTTTGGAAGTTTTTCATTTTTATAAGGTTTTTATAGGATTTTATTGAATTTTTTGGATTTGGGAACGATTTTTTCTTTTTACATGATTTAGATTTTTTAGTATTTTAATGTCTTAGGTTGTTTTAGGGTACTTATGGGATTTATGGGGTTTTTTGGGGAATTTTCGTGGTTTTAATGGTTATGGGGTTTTATGATTAATTAAAGGATTAATGTTTCTTAGGGGTTTTCAGAATTTTTTTTGGATTTTTTTAGGGTATTTAAAAAAAATAGGGTTTTATGGGATTAATGCTTTTCAGGAATTTTTTGGCGTTTTTTGGTTTTTAGGGTTCTTAGAATGTTTTAAGGGTTTAATGGGTTTTGGGGGTTTTAGTAGGTTTTATAGTGTTGAAGGGTATTTAGGGTCTCTTATATATTATTAAGGGGTTTAGTAACTTTTAGGGTTTTAAGGGACTTTAAGGTTTTTTGGTTCGTTTAGAGTTCTCTAGGATTTTAAGATTATTTAGTGGGTTTATGTTGTTTTGGGTGTTTTACTATTTTTAATGTTTAGTAGTGTTTTTAGTTTTTTATTTTTTTGTGTTTTTAGGGTGTTTAATTGTTTTTAGATTATTTTAGGGAATTTATGGTTATTAGGTTATTTAGGGTGGTTAGGGTCATTTAGAGTTTATATGGGCTTTTAGGATTTTTAGGGGGTTATGGTCTTTTTGGGTTTTTAGGCTATTTTATGGGTTTTAAGGGTTTTTTGGTTTTTTGGTTTTTGAGTATTTTTATATTATTTAGTGTTTTAATGGTTTTTATGTTTTTTAGGATTTTGATGTTTTAATTTTTTTTAGGGATTTACTGGTTTTGAAGATTTTTAGAGCTTTTGGGTTTTTATGGTTTTAGGTTTTTTAGGGATTTTAACGGTTTTTTGGGTTTTAAGGTTTTAGGTGGGTTTAAGGGTTTCTTTGGGTTTTAATTATATTTAGGTATCTTTGGGGTATTCTTGGGTTTTTCATTGTATTTAGGGCTTTAAGTTTTTAAGGATTTTTGGTATTTTTATCACTTTTATGGTTTTTTGGATGCTTTAGGATTTTTATGATTTTTATGTATTTTTTGGGGTTTAGATTTTTTAGGGTTTTTTGTGTTTTTGTGTGGTTTTTAGGGTTTTAGGGGCTTGTATGATTTTTTTTTATTTGTGATAGGATTCTTTTAGAGGTTTTATGTTTAAAGGGATCTTTTTTGTTTTAAAGGTCTTTTTGGGTTTTGATCGTGTTTTTGGATTATGAAGGTGCGTGGTGTTTTTAGGGTATTTATGGTTTTTATGGTATCTATATTCTGTTAGGTTTTTAAGGGTTTTAATGGTTTTACAGTGTTTTAATGGTTTTTTGGTTATTTGGGGTGGGGGTCGGGTTTTAAAACATTTTTTGGGGTTTTAGTATTTTTTGGGATTTTTGTGTGTTTTAGTGTCTTTTGGGATTTTGGAATCTTTTAGGGGTTTAGTGTATTTTAGTGGTTTTAGGGTTTTTTATATCTTATTATTTTTTTGGTTTTTATGATCATTTAAGGTTTATATAATCATTTTAAGGGTTTAGGGTCCTTTAGAGTATTTTTATGATTTTTATAGGTTTTTAGGGGTGTCTAGTTTTTTAGACATTTTTTAAGTTTTTAGATAATTTTATGGATATTTAGGGATTTTAGGGATTTTATGGATTTTAATGGTTTACCAATTCTTAGGGGTTTTAGGGATTTTTTTGTTTTTATGTTTTTTATGTGTTTTTGGAGGTTATGGATTTTAAGGGTTATTTAGGTTTTTTAGGGGTTCTATTCGTTTCAGATTGTTTTAGGTTATTATGAATTTTCACATTTTTAGGTGATTTGTGGGGTTTTAGGTTCTTTTAGGTATTTTAGGGTTTTAAGTTCCTTTATGTTTTTAATGGTTTTTAGGGTTTTTTAACAATTCTTCGGGTTTTTTTAGTTTTTAGGGGTTTTATTTTTTTTATGGTTTATTGGGTTTTTAGTGGTTCCTATGGTTAAATTATATCTTTCAGAGTTTCAGGGTTTATGGATTTTTTTAGAAATTTTATGAGTTTTAGGGTTTATTTATGTATTTTAAGGGGTTTTAAAGTTTTCATTCTCTTTTATATGTTTTTATGTTAATAGGGGTTTTACGGTTTATGAGTTTTTTCTGAGTTTTTTTGGGTCTAGGGTTTTATAGATTTTTTATGATTTTTTAGTTTAGGATTGTTTTAGGATATTTTATTCATTGTTAATGTTTTTAGTTTGTGTTGGGGTTTTAGGGTATTTTAGGGCCTTTTATGTTTCTTAGGGTCTTTTAGAGTTTTTATGGTTCTTTTGGGTTTTTGGTAGCTTAGGGTTTTTTGATTTTAGGGTCTTTTTGGATTATTATATTTTCAGGTTTTTAGGGTTTTCAGGGTTTTTAATAGTGTTTAGGGATATTTAGTGTTTTTAATGGTTTTAGGGATTTTGGGTTTTATGGTTTTGAGGGGTCTTAGGGTATTTTTAGGTTGTTTTAGGGTATTTTTTGTATTTTTTGTGCCTTTTAGGGTTTTTTGGATTCTCTAGGGATTTTACGATATTTAAGCATTTTTAAAATGTTTTAGTGTTCTTGGGAGTTTTAGGGTTATTAGGGTTATTATGGTATTATTTTATTTTAATTGTCTTCTTAGAGTTTTTTGGATTTTTAGGGTCTTTTATGGTTTTTAAGATTTTTTTCCCTTTCTTAAGGTTTTTGGGATTTAGGATATTTGAAGGGTTTTAGTCGATTTTTAATAATTTTATTATTATTTTAGTATTTTTAGGGTTTTTAATTTTATTTTAGTGTTTTTATGGTTTTTAGGGTTAGGGTATTTTTGTTTTTTTGGATTTTTAGGGTTTTAGGGGTTTGAACGTTTTTAGGGGGTTTAATGTTTATAAAGGGTTTTACAGTATTTTACATTTTTATGGTTTTATGTACTTTTAGGGGGTTTGAGGTATTTTAGGGGTTTATTGTTTTTAGGGTCTTTAAGGGGTTTTAGGTTTTTCAATGTTTTTAGGGGATTTTTGTGTTTAGGATATATGGTTTAGGGTCTATGGTGTAGGGTTTAGGGTTTATGGAGTGGGTGTTAGGTTTTTGGGTCTTGGGATTAAGGTTTATGTTTTAGAGTGTAGGTATTATGATTTAGGGTATATGGTTTATGATGTATGGTTTAGAGTTTGGGGTGTAGGTTTTAGGGTTTATACTACATAGTATAAGTGTTTTAGGTGTATGGTATAGTATTTTGGGTGTATGGTATAGGTTTTAGAGTTTAGGGTTTAGGGTTTAGGTTATAGGGTGTATAGTATTAGGGGTTTTAGATTTTTGGGGTTTTATAGGGTTTTAGGGGTTTTATGGAACATCCAGATTTTTGTGTTTTTTTGGTTTTTTATAGTTTTCATTATTTTAGGGTTTTGCAAAGTGTTTTAGGGTTTTTACAGTTTTTTTGGGTTTTAGTGGTTTTAGGGTTTTTTGAGGTTTTGGTGGTTTTAAGTGTGTTAAGGTGTTTTGAGGGATTTTAGGGGTTTAGGTTCTTTAAGGGTTTTTATAGATTTTAGTGTTTTTTGTTGATTTTACAGTTTTTAGAGTTTTAGGGGGTTTTTAGGGTTTTTATGTTTTTTGGTGGTTTAAAGGATTTTTTTTATTTCTAGTTTTAGGGGTTTTTAAGGTTTTTGGGGATTTAGTTTCATTTTTTATTTTTGGGTATTTTAACTTTTTAGGTTTTATGGATTTTAAGGTATTTTTAACTGATTTTAGCTTTATTTGATATTTTTATGGTTTTAGGGTTTTAGGTTCATTGTCACATCCAGTTTTTCATGTTTTGGTTTTGATCTGGTTCGTATCAAATACCAATCCTTTTATGGGGTTTTAGGAGAGATTAATATTTAGTTTTGAATGACCATTTATTTCTAATCATCCTACCATGAGTTCTCTATATCTTGTTTTGAAGTTTTTGGAGAAAAGGGTGGTTACTTCAAGATTTGGGCCAAGTGTAATCCCATTTCAGATTTAAAAAAATGATTCTTTTATAACACTTTTTTTCAACAAATTTTACTCGTTCCACTTCCCACATGGCCTCCCCTTACCTATTCAAACCATCATATCCTTTTGAACCCCCTTAATAATTCTTAATCATGGTTGATTTTGGTGATTTATTCATGTACTGGGCCATCCCATGAGGCCATTTCAAGTTTTTTAGAAAATAATTTTTTTATTTAATATCATATTCATTTCTTTATATTTTTTAGTGATTCCACCTATCACTCAATAAAACAAACAATAAGTTAACCCCCCCCCCCTTGTGTTCTTTTTCTCCTATTTGGAGCTCATATTAATTGGGTATTAGGGAGAACATTCTCAAGGTGTCTCAAATCATCTAGATTTGAAGAGGTAATTTGATTATTCATAAATCATTATTTTTTTACTATTTTCCCCCAAATCATCTTACCATGGTTCTTCCAGACTTAATGAGATTCTATAATAAGTTCTAAGCCCATAAATTTACTCTAAGGGTGTACATATAAAGGAAGACGAAGAGTTTTCTAGTCTCAAAGGTTATATTCCTTCTCCTTTCTCCTCCCTCTTCCTCCACCTTCAATTATTTCATGGTTTTCTCTTCTCCCATGGTCATTATAGACCTAGGGTTCTATTATTCCATGATTTTTTATGGGGATTATGTTTTTTTGTGGTAGGTCGGCATAGGTTTAGGGTTTATAAACCCTCAGATGGTGATATTGGGTGTGCATTTTCGTTCGGCCAAGGATTTGAGGTAGGTTTCCCATTGCACTTGTCCTTTTTATTTAAGATTCATCTTTTTCATGGTATTTTTACCCTATAAAATATTTTAGTATTGTATTATAATCCCTCAATAACATTATTTGTTGTGTAAAGTGTTGTTTATGCCTTGTTTTGTGAAAAGTAGTGTTGTTTTGTTATAAAAGTTCACACAAAGTGTCTGTTTAAAAGTTTCATTATCCTTCACACCTCGTTTGTGAGGTTTAAAACTTGTTTTATGTTATTTTGGACATGTTTCAGTAGATATAATAAATCTATTGCATTCAATTATTATTTTTTTCCTTTTCAAGTGTTTAGAATGAATTGTGCTGTTACAGAGTGCATGTTATGGGTTCAATAAATTGACCAGTTGGATTTTATGTGTTAAGTGTGATTTAAAATGATTTTTTATTTATAAATGCATGGTAAGCATGAAAAATGGTATATTTGTGTCATTCTATGTCTTTCCAATGTGGTTTTGGTTGATCAAACAAATGGGTTTTTGGTTTATAACATCTTCTGTCCCGAGTTGCCGGAAAATGTCATGTTTGGCATCCTTATAAAAATGGTTGTGCTTTGAATGTGTAACCTAAATGTTTTAATTTATTTATGAAGTTATTTTTTCCTGTAAATATTTCATATACAACTCTATATAAAATGTAAAAATTTCACATTTGGAAAAAGTTAGTTTTGAGAAATGCTTAAAGGTCCGTTTGGAATCCTTTTAAAAAATGGTGAAATTGTATATTATGAAAACCTCCAGTGGATGTTTCTCATGCCATGATTTTTTTTATATAATGGATGGTATTTCATTAATGAGGAATCCTTGTGATACATTATGAGGGTGCCTCGGGTTGGACTCTTTATGTTCCTTTTGATTATTTGCATTATATCAGTCCTTAGAGTGACTTGGGGTGATGTATATTATGAATTATTATTATATATATATGTTGGGATTAGATTATTAGATGGAATCAGTTGGCTCACCCCTGTTATAAACTTGAGGCATGGGGACCTGTCTTATTGGGAGAATATTCTAATAATTATTTCTACATTGTTAGGTTATGGTACTGACCATTGGCCAATAGTAGGTGAATTTATTGGGTTTATTTCTATGGGATTTTCCCTCAACCTGATAGAGAAAGGATGGCCAAGCATATTAAGAATTTTGATTTCATCATGTGTGACATGTAAATGGGGATGAGATCTCATTTATTGTTGACTTTGGGATTATTCTAGATCTCCTAGGTTCACCCATGTCTATTTGGATTTCAGTTGATTACAGTAATCAATAAGATGCTTTTAAGTACAGTTATATAGGCCTTGTTGTGTGATTACTATCATGCCTTATTGTGTAATGTTTTTCATATAATGTGGTGTGATGGTTTTTATAATTATTATTAAAATGTTTTTCAAGTTAAAGTGTTTTATCCTCTTTATAAAAATCTGAAAATTTAAACATCAATTTCCCCTTGAATATACTATTGGAACACTAGTTGAAATAATATAGTTTTGTAAATGATTAGGTGAAATGGGTTGTATTTTGTTTTGAGTAATCATGTAGAAAATTTTAATTTTATATATTGTTGTTCAAACATAAAATTAAAGTTTATTTTATTTTAAATAATGTGCATTGGGAATATATTATTAGGCTACCCTACCGAGTTTTAATAATCACACCTATAGTTTTTTTTTGTTTTTATCCCATGTACAAGTTTCTGCTTGAGTTCGATTTCCATGAGGGACGTGTGAACGTTGTGTTGGAGAGTGACCACTGACATCACATGGAGTTAGTTGGTCATCAGGTCTGGTAAGTTTATTTGTATCATTCAGTTGTACTTCATGTTTTGTTGTATACATGTTGATCAGTTCAGGTTTTATATATTTGCATTGGGAGGTCCATTTCATTCCATTGTTTGTCTTATTGTTTATATTTGGGATAAATCATTCCCATGTCTACTCTAATGATGCCCGAAACACGTTTCCAGCCCATGGAGATCAGGAACTCCCTTTGGGAAATTCAAAAAATCTGTTCTGGTGCCCTTTCTGGGGTCAACCTAGGATGGTTCATGATAAAATGGTATCAAATGAGTTGGATCTTAGGAGACCTTTCTTTTCAGAGTGCCTTTTTTAATTTGGGTATGCCAAGGTAGATGGAGTGATATTTTCAAGACATGAGGGGTAGGTTCGGGAAGAGTTTCATGAAATCTTACTCATTTTTATCCTCAGGTATCCATTGGATGTCTGGTTTTATTAGTTTCTTTGTTCCTAGTTGATTGTTTGGTGTTGGGATACGACAAGGGGAGTTAGATTAATGGTCTCCATGATCTCGTAGGGCCTGAAAAGCCATGTGGATTTGGGTAATATTCCTAATATGTCTCTCTGTGTTGGTGGTGTGTTTGAAATATGGCATGCAACCATATGGTCATGTCACCCACCAACACTAGTTCCCTTTTTTGGGTCTCTTTGACTTTCTTGTATTCAGAAATTTGTTTTGAAAATCCTTGTGTGAGAATTGTAAAAATTGGTTTTAAAGGAATGGTTGGTTGTTGAAAAGTATAAAATGGGTTTTCAAAATTTAGTATGAGAATGGTTTTAGAATGTTGGTATTTGAGAATCAAATCATGCGGATAAAGAGAAAATGATTTTATAGGATTGAGATTCCTTAATCTAATCTTATGGTTTGTTGAAATAAAATTTTTGGAAAGCATAGATTTTTTTAAAGTGGTTCTAAATTTTTTTTAAAGTGGGTGTTGTCGGTTGTTGATTTTTTTAATCTGATGAATTGGTTTTGGGAAATTGGTTTGGGAGGATGGTGTTGTCCTTAAAAACGTTATTGGCAATTGTGGCTGTCAAATTAAGAATAGTGAGCTTGCTGAATTTTTTATTCAAATGATAATGGTTTGTTTGTAATATAATGTTTTTTTGGACTTCGTATTAAATTAAATTTATTGGGTTTTTAATCAAATGTTCCTTGATGAAGTGTGGTTTGTTTTGTGAAATCTTAAAATGGTTTTTCACTTGGTAATCAGTGTGACCTTATATGGTACATGACTTTTCGAATGATGTTTTTTTTCATTTGGTGTTTTCACGGGTGCTCACATGCAAGGTTTTATAGATATATGGATGGATGACCATTTTGGAATGGTGGTTGGGTGCCTAGGGTGGCACGAAATGTGCATGTGAGTGAGACTTGATGAAACACCATTGGTGAATGTGAGAATCCACCATGTTAGTTTGTTTTTTAAATGTGTTTTGTGCTAAAAAAATTGGGGTTTTTTTATTAACTGGTGGTTTTGTGGATGGTTATTCCTATGTCTTAAAATCATTTTGTATTTGGTATGAGTCATTGTAATCTAGAATTCATACTCTTATTGTGTCTTGAGATGGGATATTGTTGCTGGATTGGTTTTGGGGCAATGGTCAATGGGTTTCTAATCTTGTGTTGGATGTTGTGATGTGGCCATGAATGGTTCTCCATTAGATTGATTTCCAAACAATCAAACTAAGGATTCATTCCAAATGTTAAATCTACCGCTTTGAATGATGCCTCAACCTATTTGTATGAATAGATATCTATTTCGGATGGATTTAATGTTCCTTTATGTTATGGTATTTCTCTCTATTGGGGTAGTTGTTCTCTATGAGGTTGATGTGTTTATATGTGTTTTTCTTTTGTTCTCCTCATCGTTCAGAGTGAGGAAGAATTGATTCATGTATTTATGAGTTCTAGTTTGGGGTAAAAGTGTGATGTTTGAGGAAGAGAGTTTCATGGTGTCCCACATGTGTTGTTTCAGCTAGGGAGTGTTATGTGTCACTGTGTGGAACTAAGGGGAAGAGTTCAAGTTAGGGATTATCAAAAATTAAATTTGAGGAAGGATATTCTTCATTCATCAGAGCTCTATGCATAGGTATCAGAGTAAAGTTGGCGCATGGTTAGGAGTCCCAGGACTATGGGTAGTACTACTAATCTTGTTCCTCTTCCATTTCATTGAGTATGTTCATTTTATTCTTTTATGGTTTTAGTGGCCCAATTATTGGGTTCCCTTAACTTCCCTCTATTAGTGGTGGGGGTTTAGGTTCCATGCTGAGAGTGTTGGCTCAATTCTTTTCCCCTCTGTTCAAGAGTGGGGGGTTTAAATTTTCATGTTGTGTTCCTCTTAACTTGGGTTGGTAGGTTATTGTAGGAGAGTTTTAGTGGGCCTGCATGGGAGATACATGTTCCTAGTTTATGTTGAATTCTACTTTGATCATTGATCATTTGTTACTAATGGTGGGGAGAACCACCGAGGGTCTCATAGAGTTCCCTCCTAATAATTTTTTGAGTTCTTGTTGTTTCATAATTTTGGGGAGTCCATTCTAGACTCCCCTGGAATCTTTGGTTTTGGTGATCACTAGTTGGTTGGGGTGATCATTGGGTTCATGGGTAGAAGGCCGAACTAACTATTTCTTAGGATGTAGTTTTGATTTTGTGTTTTCCTTGGGAAATTGGATTAAGTTCTATTAGTGGGGGATGTTATGTCCATGGCATGAGAGGCTAGAACATGTTGATAAAAAATATGTTGGTTTTTTCTTTTAGCTAGAAAGTGTTATGGCTTTCTGGGGGCAGAAAGATTTAATGGTGGGGAAAATTGTCACACCCTATTATCCATGTCTTGGTTTTTATCCGGTTTGTTGGAAATCCCAATCCTTTTCATAGGTTTTGGGTGAGATTAATATTGAGTTTTGAACATCCATCTCTGTAACAACACAATCTTCCATCATACACTTTTTGAATAATTATATAGCGTGTGATGTACGCAACACCGAGTTCAAGCACATCATGACCTATCAAAATAGCCATTTAAAAAATCTTTTATGAATTTTATGAACCAATTTCTTAATTTTATATATCTCATAAAATTTTAATGTTCATATTTGGTTTTTCTTATACATAATATGAGGACAAATTCAACTTTTCAGGTAAAAGAAGTATTTTATAAAAAATGCAGTATTTCCACCTTTTAATGGAGAACCCTTTTTAAATCCAATATTTTAAACTTTTATATATAATATTTTATGAAATTAAATTATTTTTTAGAAGAGGGACATAAAAAATTAGTTTGGATTAATTTTTTTTACTTTCTGATAACTTTCATATTTTAATGAATAATGAAAAATAAAAAATTTTAATTGAAAACAACATTTTTAATGGAAATAATTTATATTGTTAAATTATTAATTTGAGGAGTTTTAAAGTATAATTACATTATATTTTTATCATTTATTATAATTTAGTTCATTGTAAGTAATTTTACAATAAACTGGACATAAAAACATATCAATATTTTAATGGTTTTTACTTCTTAAAAAGTTGGTTTCTAGTTTTGACAACGGGAATTAATTTTAAATTAATTTATACCCACTATGTGTTTAGAATTTGAAAAAATGGATTCCATATTTGGAATCATAAGGTCCAAAATGTGCAAATAGGTACCTTTTATTTTTTTAAATTATGAATAGTCACTTCAGTTATTATTTTCATTTACCATGGTTAAAGGGTAAATCAGGTAAATAAGGGTAAAAAATAATATTATAATAATATTAAACTACCCTAACAAATATTCTAATCCTATATCATGAGATTTTTCCAACCATGGTCATCCTTACGATCATTTTAGGTTCTCAAGGGACCACTTGGGTGTGATAATAATATTTTATAAGGATTAATTTAAAGTAAAGATAATTATTACATAAACATATATCTTTTACTAAAAAAATTTAATATAGGGTTATATAAATATATATATATATATATATATGTATATAAATAGTAATTTTAAAGATAAAAAATATATCCTGCATCATGGTATTTTATTTATAATTTTTAGACATTCGATAAATATATTTATTTATGACACAATTATGATGTAGCGATTACCTCGTTAATGAAAGATTCAAATATATAAATTTCTAAATATTAAAATAAATGTAATATTAACATTTTGATGGAATACATGAATTTTATGGATGAAATTGAAATATTATAAATGATTTAATTAAATTTTTTATTATTAATCAATTGATTACGACTTTAAGAAAAATCAATTACTAAATAGTGTCAAAATTGACATAAATGAGTTTTTTAACAAATACTATTTTATTAAATGATATAAAAATCCTAAAAATCTAATTTTCAGCCAAATTATTTGTATAGTGAAAAAAATTCATAAATTATTGACATTAGGTTCTCCTGTCATTTTATAGTAAATATATTAACTATGTAGTATAAAAATACAATACTACATGGCAAGGGTTAACATATTTTACATGGGGTTAAATCTAAATTATAAGGTTAATTTTATGACCCAAACATGTATATAACCTATTAGTTGAGAATATTTACACCCATACTCATATTACCCTATAAAAAATCAATTTATGTCTATTAAAAACCAAAAATATTTTTATAATAAATTAATATTTTTATATTATTTATTAAGTTCCCCTCAACTCTCTTATAAAAGGGAACATACCTTTATCTTTATCTCACACCTCTAAAGCCTTTTTTAGGCCAACCGATGAAAATTTATCCTCAAAAACTCAATAAATTCTTCCTAACATAATAACTTTGGGTAGATATCCATCCTATGGAGCCCTTTTGTTCAAATAAAAAGGAAACACCCAAAGAAGAGGTAATCATTTCATCCCTTCATTGAAATTTCTTTTCTTCTTATACTTCTTATTTCTATATTTTTTCCATAAAAAAGTAATAAATTCATTATCATTTAAATACTTAGATGTTAATATAATCATGGGATGATTATATTTATCATTCTATCTATCCAACTAATAATAATATCACCATGCGTGTGTACGTACGGCTTACCATCTCCACACCATGGTGTAATTTTTTGTTTCACATTAATTTATTTGAAGGTGTATAATTATAAGTATAATAGACATTAATAATTAATATTACATGATTATTATTCTTTATAATTAATGTATCATCCAGTTCCATATCATTTAATCATTACAGGAACGATATCGTCGCTTGCGCGTACGTACGACCTTCCGTCTCCACTATGCGATGAGATTCATTCTCCACTTTAACCATCCATGAATGATTATAAAAATATATATTTTTATTAATTATGGAATATATGACATAATTGTTTTACTGTAATGATATATATATCTATATATATGTATATATATGTCATTCACTTACTTCTATTAAATACTATATGAAAATAGAAACAACGTTCATGCTTACGTACGACCTATAGTCTCCATGAATGGTGTATTCAATTATATATATATATATATATATATATCTATTATATATATTTATATTATATATATATGATATATAAATCATATTATACATTCTTGAATTAAGTAAATCATGATCTAAGTAATACTATCAATAATAACAATTCAAAACATGTACGATAAAAAAAGCGATGTTAACTGAAATGTTGCATTAACATGGAATAATTAATAAATTGGTAATATAAAGTCATAAAAGAATCATATTTGATATCATAAATATTATTACGATTCTGATATAAGTTAATAATATGTTTCAAAACATTATATAGGAGATTTGGAATCGTACGGTGAGTATCAGACCTAAGGTAAGGTTTATTTCATCAATCTCATTATTGTCTGAGATTTTTCATGTGTAAGTATTTGTTGGGAATTATTTATCATCCATGTACATGTATCATAAAAATATTCTAAAAAGGAATATTTTACGTTTTCATGGAAGGGTCTCTTTAACTAGATCACCATTTTAAATGTTTTAATGATTTAGTTTTCTAAATCTTTTTAATTAATGTCAATGTTTTCAAAATGAATTTAAGGATTTATTTATATGAAAATGATTGATTTAAAAATGTTAATTACTTTCAAAAGTTTCAAAGTGGTATGGGACACTTTGAATAAAAAATTTATTTTAAATGACATATTTTATAAATTATGTTACTTTTGAATGATTTCAATAAAGAAAGGGATATTACTCTCAAAGAGTCTTACTGATTATTTCCATATATGTTGATATCCTTTATTGGATTTTATTATTGATTGAGGTTTATTTATTATAATACAATCTTACATAATTTATTGAATGAGTTATGATATTTTTTACCATGGATGTGCTATTTTTATACCATTCATTGTTTATGGTTAATTTATTGACATTTCGTAAGCAGGTTTTAATACGAATGTTTATGTTATGTTCCACCCTTTTCAAAAGAGGAATGCATTGGATAAAGTAAGTGATGGGCGGGGACCTCTATAGCCTCATGATGCATCGGTAGGTCTCATGAGACAAAATATTATCTTTTCACAAGGTCATGACAAAATATTTGTGAATGTTCTTGGTACAAGGCCTTCACATAGTAGTTATTATTTTTGGCACTATGCATTCCCCTGTAAAGAAATTGGTTATTGCATCTGATTATTCGACTAGTAGAATATACTTGTGGAAGTTTATATTGTAATTTTTGATTTATTTTTTCAATTTTATGTTCATGTTTATATCTTAAAAGTATTTTGTTTTTATTATACATCTTTCCTTAAAAGTATTATGGCTACTGCTGAATTATTTACCCATACTGAGCATATGAGCTCACCCATTTTTATATATTATTTTTCCAGGATGCCAAGAAGTGAATTATGATTGATATGAATTATTAAAATAGGGTAATAATGGATTTGTAAAAGGATTATATATGTGGTATTTAATTTTAGAAAATGTATTGTGATGTTCATGTTTGTAATCTATTTTCCAAGACTTTTAAACTGATCGGTCCTTCTAGACTTGATTCCTTGTAATCATGCCAATGTATTAAGATAATGCACCGGATTTGGGATTATGGGGTAAGGGAATTAAAATATATGTCTAATAATCCTACCATGGGTTCCTGGTTGATTTTTAGGGAGTGTTTGCAGAAAAGTGTGGTAACTTCAAGATTTGGGCCAACCGTGAGCTCATTTTTAGATTTAAAAACTAGATTTGATTATTTTATAAATCCTTCGTTTTTAAACATTTTTCACTCATTAAACTTCCCATTGGCCTCTCATGACCTATTATAATCACCATATACTTTTGGACCCCCTTAGTAATTCATAAACATTGTGGATTTGGTTTATTTATTCAGGTATTGGGCCAGTCCATTAGCCCATTTCCAGTTATAAGAAAATAATTTTTTGTTTTATATGTTATTCATTTTTATAGTCTTTGATGATTTTATCTCTCACAAGAGACCAAGAAACCTAGGATAACACTCACATTATAGTTCCCATCTTTGGATCTCATATTCATTGGATATTAAGGAAAACTTCCTCAAGGTGTCTCAAATCGTCCAGATTTGAAGAGGTAGTTTGTTTCTTTCATAAGTCATTATTTTTTAACTCTTTTTCCACAAAATCTTCTTCATATGGTTCTTCAAGACCCAAGGATACTTTAAAAGGAGTTACAATCCATTAAATTTATTATAAGGGTGTATATATAAGGGAAGATGAATAGTTTTCTAGTTTCCAATGTGAGATTCCTTCTCCTTTCTCCTCCATCTTCCTCTCCCATCCATTATTTCGTGGTTTTCACTTCTCCAATAGTCATTATTTACCTATGGTTATGTTATACCATGATTTTTTTGTGGTTTTTTTAGTTTAGGGCAGGTCTTCATAGGTTTATGGTTTATAAACCCTTAGATGGTGATATCGGGTGTGCGTTTCAATTCCGACAAGGATTTGAGGTAGGTTTCCCATTGAACATGTAATTTTTATTTAATATTAATATATTTCATGGTATTTCCACCCTATAAAATTTCTTTTTATTTTTTTATAATCCTTAAATAACTTTATTTGGTGTGCAAAGTTGTGTTTATGCCTTGTTTTGTGAAAAGTAGTGTTTTTTGTTATAAAAGTTCACACCAAGTGTTTGCTTAAATGTTCTATTATCTTTTGCACCTAGTTTGTGATGTTTAGAACCTGGTTTATGTTATTTTGGACGTGTTTCAGTATCTTGAATATATTTATAGCATTAAATTGGTATTTTTATTCCTTTTTAAGTGCTGAAAATTAATTGTGTTGTTATAGAGTGCATGTCATGTGTTCGGTAAATTGAACGGTTGGCTTTTATGTGTTATGTGTGATTTAAAATAATTTGTTGGGATTTATAAATTCTTGTAATGAATGAAAAATAGTATTTTTTTTCCTTATATGTCATTAAAATGTGGTTTTGTCTGTACAAACTAATGGGTTTTTGGTTTATAACATGTTTTTCCCGAGTTTCCGAAGAATGGCTTGTTTGGCATCCTTATGAAAATAGTTGTGCTTTGGATGTGTAACCTAAATGTTTTAAGGGACTTATTAAAGTGGATTTCTTCTGTAAATGGTTTTTACAAACCTCATTATTAAAATTTAAATTTTTTCCTTTCGAAAAGGTATGTTTTGAGAAACTCTTTAAGGCCGCTTTGGAAACATTGTGAAAAATGGTGAAATTGTTTTTTATGAAAACCTTTTGTGGATGTTTCTAATGACATTAATTAATGTATATAATGTATGGGATGTACTGAATTATGATTAATTTTTATCCATTATGAGACTAACCTAGTTTAGACTCTTTATGTTCATTTTGATTAATAGAATGAGATTGGTCATTGGAGTGACTCGGGGTGATGTCTATTGTGAATTATTATTATATATATGTTGCTATTGGATGCTTGGATAGAATCAGTTGTCTCAACCCCATTAGATAATTGAGACATGAGAAACTGTATTATTGATAAAATATTCTAAGAATGATTTCTTCACTGGTAGGTTATGATACTAACCAGTGGACCATAGTAGGTGGATATATTAGGTTTATTGCTATAGGATTTTCCCTCGGCCTGCCTGAGAAAGGATGGACAAGCGTATTGATCATTTTTATTTCATTTCGTGCGACATGAAAATGGGGATTAGGTCTCATGTATTGGTCTTTTCTGAATTATTCTTGATCTCTAATGTCCACCCATGTCTATTTAGCATTCAATTGATTGTAGCGATGAATATGATGCTTTTATTTATATTTACATTGCCCTTATAGTGTGATTACTATTGTGCCTTATTGTGTATTGTTTTTCTTGGAAAGTAGTGGTATGGTTTTGATAAGTATTATTAAAATTGATTTCAAATTATACTATTTTATCCTCTTTGTAAAAATCTGAAAATGAAAGCATCACATTCCCCTTGGAAATGCTATTGGAAAACTAGTTGAACAAATCTAGTTTTTGAAATGAATATGGGAAATGTCTTGTAAATTGTTTTGAGTAATTATGTTGAAAAACATAATTTTATATATTTTAGTTCAAACTTGAAATTGATTTTTCTTTTATTTTAATGAATTTTCATTGGGAATATATTATTGGGCTAGCCTACTGAGTTTTAATACTCACACCAACTGTTATTTTTTATCCCTTATGAAATTTTTATCATGAGTTTGATCTCCTTGAGAGATGTGTGATCATTATGTTTGAGATTGATCAGAAGGGTCACATGGAGTTCGTTGGTAATTCGTTTTGGTCAGTTTAGTTGTATCTTTCAGTTGTACTTCAAGTTTTGTAGAATACATGATGATAAGTTCAATATTTATAAATGTGTATTGGGATGCCAATTTCATTCCAATATTTTTTTTATTGTTTATATTTTGGTTAAATAATTCCCTTGTATACTATAATGATTTTTGGGACCAGTTGTCAGCCCATGGGGATTGAGAACACCGTTTGGGCAATGCCACAGATTGGTTCGGGTGCCTAGTTCATGATAGACTCGGGCTTGTTTGTGACATTGTTTTTAGTGTCTAATATATATTTTATGGGGTTTAAGGGTTTTTGGGTTTTTTTATTATTTTTAGGATTTCATTTTTTTCTGATTTTAGGGGTTTTAGAGGCTTTTTGTGTTTTTATGGTTTTTTGGTATTTTTATTTATTTAATGGTTCTTAGGTGTTTTTCATGTTTTATGTGTTGATAGGGATTTTTGGGATTTTTGGTGTTTTTAGAGATTTTTAGGTTTTTATGGGTTTTAGGGATTTTACAAGGTTTTAGGGTTTTAAATGGTCTTTAGGGTGTTTTAGGTTTTCATAAGGGTTTTTAGGGGTTTTTAGGATTATTTATGGGGTTTTCATGTAATATTTTGAGTTTTATGGTGTTTTATGTTTCATTATGGGCCCTTAATGGTTTCTTATCTTTAAGGGGTATTATGGTTTTTGGGTTTTCAGTTTTCTTAAGGATTCTTAGGATTTTTACAGGTTTTTATGGCTTTAGGGGTTTTTTAGATTTGTTAGTTTTTCTTAGGGTTTGTTAGAGTTTTTATAGTATTTACGATTTTAATGGGTTTTATATTTTTAATTTATTTTAGTGGTTTTCAAGTGTTTTGAGTATTTTTATAGTATTTTTAGGTTGGATTAGGTTCATTTTGTGGTTTTAGGGTCTTTTTGCGTTTTAATGGGGGTTTTTATGGTTTTAAGGTTTTTTTGGGTTTTATTAGGGTGTTTAGATTTTTATGGGATTTAGGGTTTTCAGGTTTTTTGGGTTTTATAGTGTTTTTTAAGGTTATTTAGGTTTTAATTTGGATTTAATGTTTATTTAGATTATTTAGGATTTTAGGGATTTTATGGTTTTTTGGGATTTTATAGGGGTTTAAGGTATTTTTTAGGTTTTTTAGTTTTTTAGGCTTCTTATGGGTTTTATGTGTTTCTGGGGTTTTTTTTGTATTTAGGGTATTTATATTTTTTGGAATTTTTTTTACATTTTAGTGGATTTTAGTTATTTAGGGGTCTTTAGTGTTTTTTGGGGTCTTACGGTTTTCTGAGGGTTTTAAGGTTTTTAGTATTTTTTATAGTTTTTAGAATTTTAGGGTCTTTTTGGGGAATTTAGAGTGTTTTTTATTTTTTTTATGATTTTTAGCATTTATATGGGCTTCACATATTTTTTTTTGGGATTTTAGGGTTGTATGGTTTTTACGAATTTCTAGGTTTTTTAGGATTTTTAGGATTTTTAGGGTTTTTTAAGGGTTTATGGTTTTTAGTGTTAAATGGGTTTTTTGGGTTTCTAGGTTTTTTAGTTTTTTATGGTGTTTAAGGGGTTTTAGGGGTATTTTAGGGTTTTTATCTTGTTTTTAGGGTTTTTTGGGTTTTCGTGGGGGGGGGGGTGTTAGGTATTTTTGGTTTTGGGGGTTTTAAAATGTTTTTTGGTTTTTGATGCTTTTTTTGGTTTTCAAGGGTTTTCAGTGGATCTTAGTGGGTTTATGATTTTTTATTATAATTTTTTTTATGGATTTTATATTATTTATGGTTTCTATGGATTTATGGCTTTTTAAAAAATTATAGTTTAATGGTTTTACGTTTTTTGTGGGTTGTTGGATTCTTATTTTTTGGAGTTTTTTTGGTAGTTTTTGAATTTTATGGGATTTTTAGGTTCGAGGGGGTTTGGGATGTTTTATGGGTTTTATGGGTTTTTAAGTATTTTATAGTTTTAAGTATTTTAGGGGTGTTTTAGGGTTTTCGGTATTTTTACGAATTTTAATGTTTTTTAGTTTCAGTTATGATTTTTATGGTTTTAGGGTTTTTTATGGTCTTTTAGGGGGGGTTTAGGATTTTTTTTTTGTTTTAGGGTGTTTAGTTTTTAGGTTTTTTTACATTTATTTATTATTTTTAGGGTTTTTAATATTTTAATGGTTTTTAGGTTTTCTATTGTTTTTATGGAGTTTAGATCTATTTAGCATTTCCTATGGTTTTTGTGTTTTTTTGGGTTTTAGGTTTTTATGAAATTTTAGGGTTTTTAGGGGTTTAAATTTTTTTAGATGGTTTTTAGGGTTCTAAGGGATTTATGTATTTTTTTAGTTTTTTTTATAATAATTAATGAGTTTTTACTATTTTTATGGTATTTTAATTGGTTTTAGGATTTTAGTGTCTTCTAGGGTTTTTATGGGTTTCTAGGGGTTTTAGTGTTTTTAGGGTCTTTTATAATTATTTGTGGTTTTGGGTTCTTTTAATGTTTTTAGGATTTTTTTATGGTTTATACGATCTATAAGGCCTCTTTAGGGGTTTTAGTGTCTTTTTTGTTTTTTGGTTTCATAGGGTCCTTTTGAGTTTTTATTGGTTTATTGTTCATTTTAAATTTTTAGGGTTTTTAGTGTTATACTTTAGGGTCTTCTGGGGTTTGACGGTCTTTTAGAGTTTGGGGTGTTTTGATTGTTATATATTTTAAGGGTTTACGGTTTTTTTCATTTTAGGATTTTTTTTGTTAGTTAGGGGATTTAGGCTAATTTAGTGTTTTTATGGTTTTTAGGGTCCTTTTGGGTTTTAGGATTTTTGGTGTTTTTATGGGTTTTATGTTCCTTCGGTGTTATTTAGGGGTTTAGAGTATTTTAGGGTTTTTTGAATTTTTATGGTCTTTTAGGGGTTTTTAGGATTTTTGATGTCTTTTAGGGTTATTTAGATTTTTTAGGATTTTTTAGGATTTTTAGGGTCTTTTAGGATTTTTTTGATTTTTAGTATCTTTTAATAGTTTTTCCGTATTTTGTTTCATTTATGGTTTTTAAGGTTTTTTGGGTATTTTATGTGTTTTATGGTTTTTAGGATTTTTATGGTTTTTTCAATTTTCATGGTTTTTAGGGTTTTAAGATTTTAGGGTTTTTTGGGGTTTTTAGGGGTCTTTATGTTTTTATAGTTTTTACAATTTTTAGGGGTATTAGCGGATTTTAGGGTTTTATGGTTTTTTTTGGGTTTTAGGACTTCTAGTTATTTTTAATGATTTGGGGGGATTTTGGTGTTTTGGGGGTTTTAAATATTTTTAATGGATTTTAGTGTTTTAGGGTTTTAGGGTTTTTAGGATTTTCATGGTTTTATGGAATTTTTTGGGTTTTTATGGGTTTTATAGTTGTTAATGATTTTAGGGTGTTTGGGGTATTTTTTACATTTTTTTACGGTGTAAAAAAAGGTGTTAGGGTCTTTTATGGGTTTTTTGGTTTTTAGAGTTTTTAGGGTCTTTTCGGGGTTTTAGGGGTTTTAGGGGTTTTAGGGTTTTTAGGGTCTTTAGGATATTAATGACTTATGTGTGCTTTTTAGGGTTGAGGGGTTTGTGTTTTTTTATGGTTCCTTGTATGTTTTAGAGTTTTCAATTATATTTAGGGGTTGTATGGGTTTTTATGGCCCATTATGGGGTTTTTCGGGTTTTTAGGGGATTTTAGTTTTTTGCGGGGGGGGGGGGGGGGGGTTAGGTATTTTTTGTGTTTTAAAGGTTTTTAGGGTATCAAAAAGGGTTTAGAGGGTAGGAATTAATGGATTTTATATTCTTTAGGGTTCTAGTGTCTTTTTAAATGTTTTTAGAAATTTTAGGGAATTTAAGGTTTTAGGGGTTTGTGGTGTTTAGTGTCTTCTAATGTTTTTAGGGTTCTTAGGTTATTTTATGTTAATTTGGGCATTATGGTGTTTTTATGTATTGTTAATTTTTTTATGGTTTTTAGGGTATTTTATGGTTTTTGGGATTTATTAGTTCTTTGGGGTTTATGAGCTATTTATGGGTTTTTATGTTTTTCGGTTTTAGGTCCTTTTATGGAATTTTAATGGTTTTTGGGTTTTTTTGGGTATTTTAATGTTTTAAAATTTCATTAGTTTTTAGGGGGTTTAGGGTCCTTCAGGGTTTTTAGGGTATTTTGGTGGTTTTAATGGTTGTATATTATTTAGGGATCTATTAGGTTTTTTGGGTCCTTTAGGCTTTTAGGTTTTTAGGTTCCTTTAAGGGTTTTATCATTTTTAGTGTCCATTAGGGTATTTAGGGGTATTAAGGTTTTTAAGATCCTTTATGTTTGTAAGGTGTAAAAATGTATTTTATGGTTTTTCAGATTTTTCAGGTGGGATTAAGGCCTTTTTTGGGTATTTTATGGTCTTTATGGTTTTTAGTGTTTTTAGGGGTTTTAGGGTATTTTACTGTTTTCGAGTTTTTTTGGGTTTTTTGGATATTTTGTCATTCTTTTTTATTTTTATTAGTTTTAGTGTATTTTAGGGATCTTAGGTTATTTTTGTATTTTTAGGGATTTAATGTTTTTATTTTTTAGGGTTTTATGGGTTGTCAAGTTTATTGGTTTTACAGTCCTTTGGGTATTTTAATGATTTTTTTTGGATATCAGGATTTTTCAGAGTTTATTTTTTTAATTGTTTTAGGGGTTTTACGGACATTATATTTTTTAGGTTTTATTGGTATTTTTAGTTTTTTGAGAGTTTTTAATATTTTTTAGGGTTTTAAGGATTTTTATGGGTTTTAGGGGTTTTAACGGTTTTAATGATTTTGTGGGGGTTTGGTTTTTTAGGTTTATTTGGTATTTTTCATGTTTTTATGGTCTTTAATGTTTTTATTGTTTTTTGATTCGTAGGGTTTTATGTCTTTTTAGGGGTTTAGAGGGGTTTATACGGATTTTAGGGTATTTTTTGGGTTTTAGGTATTCATAGGGTTTTTTCTTGGTTTTAGTGGGTTTAGGGTAGGTTTTGTAGGGTTTCTAATGTTTTTTTTCTATTTTTAAGGGGGTTCGAAGGTTTTTAGGGTTTTTAGGGTGTTTAGGGTTATTAGTATTTTTTTATTATTTTAGTGTTTTTTTATTTTTTTGGGGGTATAGGGTCATTATTTGTTTCATATTTTTAGGGGTTTTAAGGATTTATGGTTCTATCAGTCTTTTTAGGGTTTTAGGGTTTTGTATAGTTTTTTGGTTTTTGGGGTTTTCGGGTTTTTAGAGATTTTGTGGTTTATTTGGGTCTTCTAGGGTTTGCTATGATTTTATGTGTCTTTTATGTGTTTTATGGTCTTTTGGATTTTTAGGATGTTTTCGGATTTTAGGATCTTTTGGGGAAATTGTATTTTTAATGTTTTAATGGATTTCAGATCTTATAAAGTGTTTTAATCATTTATTTACGATTTTATGGTTTTAAGGGATTTTTATTATCTTTAGGGTTGTTTAGTGTTTTTTGGGTATTTATAGTTTTATTAGTTTTAGGATTTTTAATAGTTTTTCGGGTATTTTTTGGTTTTTGGGGTTTTTTGAGTTTTTGGGGTTTTTCAGTTTTTAGGGGTGGTTGGGATATTAGAGATTGTGAGTCTTTTATGTAATTTTTGGGGTTTTAGGGTTTTAAATTATTTTTAGTTTTTTAGGGTTTTAGGTACTTCTATGGATTTTTAGGAATGTTTAATGGTTTCTTGTGGGGTTTTATGGTTTTATGGTTTTAAGGGGGTTAGGATTTTTAAGGGGTTTTCAAGAATTTACAGTTATTTTAGGTATTTTATGTTTTTTACTATCTTTTAGGGTTTTCAAGGTTTTTAGGTTTTTTAGGGTTTTTATGGGTTTTTAGTGTTTTATGTCCTCTTAGGGTTGTTAGGTTTTTAGGTTATTAGTTTTTTATGTTTGTTTAGGGTTTTTAGTGTATTTAATGGTTTTATAATCTTTTAGAGGTTTTCTTGGGTTTTATGAGATTTTATGGTTTTTAGTGTCTTTTTTGGGTTTTAGTGTTTTTTTTATATTTTTAGTGTTTCTGGTCATTTACCGGTGTTTTATGTATTTTATGGGGTTTAGGTGTTTGAAGGGTTTTTATTGTTTTTTTTATTATTTCTAATAGTTTATAGAGGATTAGTTGTTTGTTTCATAGTTCCGTGAAACCTGTGTTCTACTTTTAAGAATCACTTCTCCCAGGTGGTTTCCATTGGATTTATTCATGGAACATGAATCACCCAATAATTATTTATCCCAAATGTACCTACTTTCTAAAAGAAGGAGTTTGTTAAGTTTAAACTTCACGATACTTCGTAACATGCATTGGTCAAGAGGATGAGAGGTCAGACTCATCACACCCTTTTGGGGGAATTATTGTCTACTCCATGCCTCTATTTATAAATTTATGATATTTTCATGAATCCTTATTAATTTAACAAGTATAATATAAGTTTTCCATGGAATTTTAAATCACTTATTAACATGTGTTAAATTTAGAATCATCTATATGTATTCGAAGTTCATCAATAATGGAGATATCCATATGTATTTGAGGTTATCAATTGATGGTATCCTCTCATATACTATTTTTATATTCCTTTAATCATCGTTATGATGATACTTGTTTTTAAGCCACTCAGTGGGGCACTGTAGAATTTATTGTCATCCAGGGAGATGAAGGTTTGTATTGATATTGGGATCATACCCATAAAATGGGTAACTAATGTTTCCTCGTGAAAGGAATCAGAACCCTCATAGTTATATGACGCTTAATGGGATACAACATACCTTTTAAGGTCATGTGATAAGGACCTAACCATACAATTTAATACCATGTGATAATTACATCTAAACAAAAGGTTCTTAGTCAATGTTTGGTGTGTTAATTATGCCAAAGAAGCCCAAGGTACATGGAATGAATATGGGTTTCCATGTAATATTAGACCCTGTTTGGAATATGGCATAATGAGAATAGGTTTGATTTGATGTTTTGGGTTTGAAACTCAATTAGGATTCCTATGTATCCCATGTGGATGGGAATTAATTCCCACATAGTTCGATGAGTCTCATAGGAGAGTGTAGTCCTTTGAGAGAGATGAGTTGGGGATTACATTCTGAAAATGATGCCTTGGTGATATATGGGATTAATTTGGGGATTACTCCTAAGGATGTTACCATGATTAAGGGTATTAGGGTTGGATTCTTGTAGAGGATATCCAATGAGCTTGAGCCCTAAGATGGATTCATAAGTATCCTAGATTAAACAAGAATCAGATTTCTCGTAGTTCATTAATTTTTGAAAATGTTGTGATAATGAAAAATCTCTAATCCCATGTGAGTCATGATCGGTTTGAGAAACAAGAGGATGTCAAAGATTCTAAAAATTCACTCACAGTTTTCCTCCTCTACTGGTGGAAGAGGGCATGCCTATGGTGACAGTGGTGGATGGGGGTGAGGTGACCTTGGAAGAGGGTGAGGTGAGGAACCTTCCCTCTCTTCCATTTACATTGGAAAAGGGTCCATTGAAAGTAATGAGTGAAGGTGAAGGAAGTAGAGAGGAGAAAGATTGTAACCCTCCTACTTGAAAGGATAGAGGCTTAAACTAGGATGGATTCTTTCATGGATCTTGGTGGGGAAGGGAGATTTCATTTTTTTCTTGCATGGAAAATCATGTGTGAACCGTACCTTCCCTACTAGATACCTAAGGTTCTAGGTTTTAGAGATAATCCCCAAAATCGGGAACATCCCAACACTATTATTGGGAGAAAGTCCCATGTGACTAAAGATATAAAAACACACAGAAAATCCATGAATTCCAACCCCATTGTGAAACAAATGTGGGAAGCCTCTAACTACCAAAATACAAACCCAAATAAAAGACATGAAGATATTATGTTCTCAAAGGTTTAATAAGTCAGAAGGTTTTTCTAGAAATCTCAATAGAATCCCTTTCAGACAAGGGAGCCAATGAAGAAGAATCATTTCTATGAAAGGCTTTGGGGAGGTCTTGATGGCTTGTAGATTGAATAGAGTAGGTGAATCAAAGAGGGGGCACCCATGTAGGTACTAGAGTGTAATTATGGGTGTGCAAGTAGGATTGGGTGACCTTACGTTCACTTAAGAGATGAACAACCTAGATGATAATTCTTGGGAAATACTTGACACAAGCAATCAATAGTATACACAGGTATTCCAAGAAGTGGGGCGCTCTAGTTCCTGTGAAAGGAATAGGTTTCACCCAAGAGTTTCTGATTTAGGGAGGTTGGGAACTTTAGGTGTGAATGTTTTATGTATTTCAAACACTAAAAGGACATAAGTCCTATGATCCTCCTTCAAATCCTCTACTTAAGTCGTTAAAGAACTACCTTGAAGTCTTTAGAAGACTTGGGCGAAGCACTAGGGCAAACAGAGCAGTAATTGGGCTTCGAGGATATTAGTTCATATAAATGAAGGCCCCAAGGGTCTAGTTATATGGAAAAAAATAGGACCATGGGAAAAATGAAATTGGTCACACAGGTAGGTTGCATTCCATATGGGGGCGTACAAGTAGTTGTCTCACTGATGGCCCCTTGGTCTGCAAAGGGTGATTCAAAGCTCATGCCTTTTCAAATCTTGATTTTATTCATATGTTTTCTTCTATTTTTTCTAAGGAATATCCTTTGTAATTTTTTAGACTCTATAATGTAACATAGTGTTAACAATATCCCCCCCCCCAGAATTGGATCCTGAATGAATATAAGATCCCATACTGAAGTAAATAAATTAATTAGTAAAAAGATGGTACTAGGGCATGCATGTTTTTAAGCGCGCAAGGAAACTGGTCACGAAATTTGGTATCACACAGGATCCTGTCATGCAGGGTGACTTGCATCGCTTATATATAACAGCTTTATTTCTATGAAAATTCTCCTGACTTCTGGAATTTTAGCTCTCAATGTGCAAACTCTTTCTTTCTTAAAGGTTTCTGTTTAATTTCACTTCTGTCATAGGTTTTATACTTGTGGGATATAACTGGGGAGTCACACTTGCACACCATGTTTTAGACTTGCGTACATTAATTCATTTTTCATTTTTTTCAATTATTTTTTCAAACTGTCAATAATTAACTTATAAAGATGATTTTTTATCATTATGTAGGTTCAATGGCTCCTAGAATAATCGGAATCGCTGATGAACTATCTTGTAAGAGGATTGATGACATGATGAACATTTTCGGTCACGAAAACTATGACTCCTCTGACACCACACTTCTAGACATGGGAAAATATCTAAACAGATATCACTTCAACTTTCCCCAAATCACTTATTTTCCTCTGTATAGATATGTCCATCTAGAGGAAGTCAATATTTCGGACCCTAACACCTATTTCCCACTCTCTTGGTTTTAGGATTATACCAACATCTCATTTTCCAATATTTCTATTGGGGGATCATTTTCTAATGATGGGGAAACCGAAAAATCACATATCATGCATCAAAGCCCGTTTGATCCAGCTTTAAAACCACACACACTCGAGCTACAACCACACTATTATTCATACATCTTTTGAAATTTCCAGATGGATCAATCCAAAGGATGGAAGAAAATTTGGGATTTCTACCCTGGACAAGGTCTAAAACTTGCATGGATGTTGGCATATTGGGTGCGCAAGACATGTTCATAATTTATAGAAAACTTAAAAGTTGTAGGGATTTATGAGGCAGTCTTGGTTGGAAAAACCTACGTGCACAATAAATATGATTTTGTGGCAGAGTTACTAAGCTAATGGAGCCTAGAAACTAACTCCTTTCATTTAACACATGGAGAAGTAGGAATTATCTTGCGGGATTTGTACAAGATTTCTAGAGATTTAATCCTTAGGGATATATACGATGAGTTTATTCCCCCGAGGTGAAATAGAACTACTCAGAGAAGACACCATCTTTGGTTCTTGATTTGAGGAAAATATTTAAAAAACTGAATCACACGACCACCAAAAAGTCTCACACAAGATGTAATATCCATCTAGAGGAATGGATGGAAATATTCATGGTAACGAAGAAGGAAAAGGGTCCCACCTGCACTCATCCGACCAGTTGTCCAAAGGTAGATAAAAGTGGTGGACCTAATACTTTAAGGAAAATGTTGGAGAAAGGAGTGTATGACAAGGGGGATATGAAGTTAGTTCAAAAATTCTTGAAGAGACACATTTGGCAGGTTTTATGGCCATATGGATTAGTGTGTACATGTTACAAGTCTGAGATTCCAAAGGAGGTGTGAGGATCAGAAATTTTGTTGTATCGTCCAAGATGGTTGAGAGATGGATGGTAGGGTTTGTCATTCCTGTTATGGAAAAGTTTCATAGTATCATACTACCTATTTATATAGGGAAGTCTTCTTTTAGAATAGTGGGGATATTACTGGTGTAATGGGTATGGATCGCTACTCACATCAAAACTTATTCTATACAATGTGGGGTACAGGTCTATGGAAGTTCATTTCGACCATTGGTTCTAGCTTTCTCTGGTATTTCACCCTTATCTCTGAACGCTTACGATATCAATAGGAAGGTTAGGTATGCATAAATAATTTCATTTCTCTCTTTATGGGAATCCACCTACAGGGAAATTATTTGATGATGGGGTGTCCATTTTAGAGATAAGGGCATACATGTTAGTTCCAAGGATAGAGTATTGGCCATCAGGATTGATTAAGAAATCATATGTGGGGTATATGCTCTTTATAAATTTTCATGTCAATTTAAATTTCATCAACAAAACACTGTATCCCCCCATGTGAATTTAAGATTATAGAAACATCTGATGGTTTTTGGACAACTATGGTTGATGACATCTATGGAGAATACTGGGGAAATATTTAATTTACCTTTCATTGATGCAGTAAGAAGATTGACTATTTGGTATGCCAAAATCTGGGTCGCTTCTTACCCTAAAGGGTTATTAAACCATGCTTCCTGTAATGAACTGGACCCACCTGGTCCATTACATTTCCAAAACATGGATCCACCGGTCACGGTGGCACCGAGACGGTCGCACACCGGTCATGGTGGAACCGTGACGGTCACACAACGATCAATGTGGCACCGTGACAGTGGCAATGTGAGGGTGACACTGTAATGATGGCACCGTGAGGGTGACACTATGACGGTGGCACCGTAAGAGTGGCACTGTGTCCTCACCGAGCGGTCTTTGTTCTTTTCCCAATTCTAGACTTTTCCACCGCAACATATATTTTGACGTAAAGATGATTTAATGCCCCCTTTCAAAGCCATTTAAATCCCATAAATAATATCTAAAATTTAACAACCTGAGATTTTATGAGAATTATTAATTTTAATTTCATTGATGTTTTGTGTTGTATGCTACACCAAAATTATCTTGTGCTATATGCAACACCATATTAACTTGCAGTATACACAACACTATTCTTGGCTCGTGTTACACACAATTTCAAGTTCGTTCTGTAGGAATTATTCTACGCAACATTAAGTATTGATTTTGTTTAATATATAAATGAAAGAAGTTTTGATTATGTTATATGCAACACTAAAGGGATCTTAAACTATATGCATCCCTGACTTGGCTTACATTACACGTAATCGTGACCTTCCTCGATAGCGTGTGTAGTACGCAATACCGGGTTTCACTAAACAATGATATATTATTATAATATTATGAACTAGCCGTTATGAATATTATTAACTACATTTTGAATTTTATAACATTAATATTCATCATACACATTTTCCAAAACACGGTATGTGAACAAAATAACTTTTTTGGGTAAAATAAGTATTTTTCAAATAATGCAGTTTTCCTGATTTTTGATGGCGCACCCACTTTAAACATATTTTTGACAGGTTTATAAGTAAAATTTTAAAAAATAAAATTCTTTTTTAGAATCAGGATATAAAAATTTATTTTGGATATATGTTTCATATTATTCTGATAACTTTCATATTTTAATGAATAGTAAAAACTTTCTATATTTTAAGTAAAAACAACTTTTTTTGTCGCAATAATTTATATGGTTAAATTATAATATTGAATGGTTTTAATGTATAAATAGAATATATTTTTACCATTTAATATAATGTATTTCATTACCATTATTTTTACATTGAATTCATAGATAAATAAATTTCAATCTTTGGCAATGTTTTAACTTTTAAAACCAGTTTTCTTAACAACGAGATTAATTTTAAATTAATTAATACAACTTATGTTTTTTGAATTTTGAAAAATTGATTCCATATTTTAATTTAGGGGGTCTAAATTATGTTAATAGGTTACTTTTATTGTTTTGATATTATGAATAGTAACTACGGTAATTTTTATTTAATGTAGTTAAAGGTAAATCGGGTAATTAAGGGTAAAAATAAGATTATAAAATTACCCTAAAACCTACCAAAATTCTATTGAATGACTAAAAGTAGACCCATATCACCTAATCGTCATAATAGATTAATTTTATGGACTTTTGACCATGAAAATAATTTAATTATTATTAAAACCAAAGAAAGTGACAACATGTCACTCTCTTAAATCTTATAAGTATAATAATTTTAATTTAGTGATAAAATTCTTGAAACATCGAACATGAATATTCTACAGAAATATAATGAAATTATATACATCATGTTAATTTATTTATAATTTTTAGGGATTAAATATTTATCATTAAATGTGACACAATAGTGATGTTGAAATTATTTTATTGATTGAAATATCAAATAAATGGTTTTAAAAATATTAAAATAAATATTATATTAAGTATTTAATGTGGTCCACTAACTTTATAGACAAATGTGACATGTTATGAATCTATTAAAGCTTTTATATCTAACATATCTTCTTTGAGGATTTTATTTAAATTCAAATAAATGAATAGTATCAAAATTGGCACTATTGTTATTTTATAAAAATCACAAAAAATATAAAAAATATAAAATAAAATTTATATGGTCTAAAATTTCATAAATTATCCAATCATGGACAATTAACAACACATAATTAAGTATTTATAACCATCTAAAATTTATAACATTATTACCACAAATAAAATTAAATAGATTAAATAAAAATAAATCAAAATGATAAGGTTTAAAATAAAATAAAAACATGTCTAAATATAATTGGTTGATGATATTAAAACCCTATATTATCTAATATCCGAATCTGAGTCACATTGTAATTTTTTAGGTGGGGATTGGGTTTATTATAAAATAATATTTTCGAGGTTTCCAAAGGTGCACCTCTCCTTTCTTATAAAAGGGCACCTCTTCTCTCTCATCTTCACAACACTTTGAGGCTTAAATCTCTACAAAACCCTACCCATTTCCCTTATCCACTTCCCTAGAAACATTCTGGAGGTTCTTTTCTTCTCAATAGACCAACTCTAGTACCTTAAGGGGAAGCTTAAAAGAGGTGCATCGAAGAAGAGGTAATCTCTTCTACCGATTATTTCAAGTTTCTTTCTTCTTCAACCTCATATTATTTAGTTGTTTCATTATAAATTAATTACCTAAGTGTCTATAATATACTGATATGTTATTATAAATATGAAACAACCCCATTTCACCTTCTATCCATCCTACGGAAAACGAAATCACTACGCGTGCGTACGTACGGAATACAGTCTCCACGTCGTGGTGTAATCTGCTTTTCCACCACCACCTTACATGGATGGGTATAATGGTATAAAAAATAAATAAATATAGATATTATAACATCATAATGATAATGAGATATTATATCATCCTCTCTAATTCCATTCAATAATTATGGGAACGATATCATCGCTCGTGCGTACGTACGGATTACCATCTCCACGACGCGATAAGATTAAATCTCAATTTTAACCATTAAAGAATGATTATAAATTATATATAATGAATAATAATGGTATATATAACTTTATAATGCTACTGGATTTATCTATATGTTATTTACTTACTTCCATTCAAGTCAATAAGGAAATGAAAACAACATTCATGTGTACGTACGGCCTACCGTCTCCATGAACGGTGTGATTCAATTCGTTCATCTTTCTATTATATATATATATATATGCTGAATATATATGATATATAAATCATGATTTACTTTTTTTAAGTAAGTAAAAAATGATATAAGTAATAATAATATCAAGAACAACAAGTCCAAACGCATACGATAAATAAAACGTTTTTACGCAAAATGCTGCTTTAACATAGAATATACAAAAATAACGGTTAATATAAAGTCATAAGTGAATCGTATATGATATCATAACAATGAATAAGATTATATAATAAGTCAATGACATTATTTAAATCATTATATAGGAGGTTCAGATACTTACAAAGCATATCGGACCTAAGGTAAGGGATAACTATTCCAATCTCATTCTTATCCGAGATTGTTTATTCGTAAGTATTTACTTTGGTTATTGTTATAATCCATGTCCATGTTTTCTAAAAACGTTTTCATGTATGTTTAATGTCCTTTATACGGATTTTGGACTTTTTCCACTTGTTATGGAAGGAATCTTTCTTTTGTTTACCATACGAGGAACATTTTGACTTTTTCGACAAAAGTACAAGATGCTTATTTTTTTATCTTATATGACATGAACATATTTTTACTGTTTCATAGCACCTTAGCTTCATCAAGATTAATGTACAATATTTCATAGATATTTTCAACAAAATCCATTTATTTTGAAATTTCATGTCATTTTGTGAAGATAAAATTATTTTTGAAGAAGAAAGCATATTTTCCTCAAGAATTCATTTCAAGTGTTTTGTCAAAACTATTTTCCATCTATGATGACATTATTTAGTATTATTATGATTCAAGTACAATGTCTTTGTGATTAACATGGTTTCACTTTTCTTATGATGATATTACATCCATTTTTTATATATGGATTTTGTTATGATGAGATGATGCTTATGAAACCCATTTTATATTTTGGGTTATGTTGAATGATTTATGTTTATTTTGTGACACAAGTAAGAATGATTTCATTATGATATGGGTGGGACCTATATATCCCTCCAATTAATTGGGTAAAGATTTATATCTCATGAGATAGACATGGCTGGAACGGTAAGTTAATCTGGTTCAGTGATACAGGACTGGAACAAGAAGTGAACTTGATTCAGAAAGGGAATTTGTCCACTAAGATGGTCTTGGAAGAAATTCCTTGGGTACTATGGACATAATATCATGTGGATAATGGTTTTCCACAATTAAATGTTTTATTCCCATGCTATTTTATCATTATTGATGTTTATTTATGATATATGCGTTACATACTGCCAAGATGTAATTCACAACTCAAGATTTTTATGTCTAAACATTATGTTCATGTTTTTATGTTCAAAAGTATATGGTTTGTTTTATTTTCTCTATGATTACCCTTACTGAGAATTTGAGCTCAACCATTATATTTTTTCTTTTCCCCATGATATAAAGTAAGGTTTTAGGTAAGAAAAAAAGGTAAGATCTTTATGAGAGATGTTGAATATCTTTCACCATGATTAGAAGATTATGTTCCATGTTTCCAAAGACACTAAACTATTACGGTCCTTTGGTGCTTGTTTTTGTTATGTATTAAGAATTTTGAAAAAGTAATGTAATGTCCATGTACGTCGGGTTTGGGGTCTCTACAGTTGGTATCAGAGGAAAGGTTTAGTTAACCATTGGAAACTAGGATGCGAAAACTTTAGTGAGATCTCTAGAGATATTTCTATGGTATGTCTAGGGATGTTCCTAAGGTTATGTATAAGTATAGCTTACAGTCCTAGAATTATGATAATGATCATGAAAAACCTGTGATTAAACCTAAGATGTTAGAGATTGAAAGTACTCCCCTTGATTATGTTGTTTTCCTAGTATGATTTTTTCCTCTCACGCTATTCTTTTTGGGTTTTAGAAATGGCTGGAAATAGGAAGATTCACAATAATGGAGGATATGATAGACAATGGAATGATATTATTCATGAGAAACCAAATGAAACGGGATTTATAAGTCCAAACATCGTTATTATTCCTAATCAAAAATCTCATAATACAATCAATAATCTCAACTTTGGTAATTTTCCGGACTCAGCTAATAAGAGATAGATGGAGTTCCATGATGATAATATCGGAAATAAAGTTAAATTTCCATAATGTAAATCATGTGGTAAGAGGCATTAGGGAGAATGTTTCAAAGTAGCTGGAAGATGATTTGGGTGTGGAAAAGAAGGACACAAAGCTAGTAATTGTAAAGTAAAAAAGTTCAGTTAACACCGTGGACAAGGATAATGATATTTCTAAGACATCAACAATGGTTAAATGTTTTAAATGTAGAATGTTTGGGAATTATGAAAACCAATTCTCTAATGGAAAATTTCATGAAGAGAATCAGAATTGTCGGATCGGTAGTATTTATGTTGATGATGATAAAGAGACTAAAAATTATATATGAAATGAAAGAAATGAATAAGCTCAGTCTATTGTTTAAGAAGGTAGTGGAATGATTGTATGTTTATCAAGAATAATTTATGGTACTATGGAATAAAGAAAAATCTAAGGATTGTCACACTGTTGTCTTTCCTTGAGTTTTTGAAAGTATATGATGAATGGTACTGGTAACCATGAAAGTTTATTCAAATATTTTTTGAAGGTAGATGATATGTGAATAATGAAAGGGTAAGGAGATAATGTGATGTTTGATAGTATTATTGATCTCATGACTGATGTAAGGACAATGTGATATCATGGTTTGAGTATATAGAATTTTTGGGATTTTGGTATGTGGAAAGAGTTAACTTTTGATAGAATTCATGTTTTCACTAAGGTTCTATGGTAATTTATGTTTCAAGAGAATACATGATTAAGGTATTCACATGAATGGGATGTGACCAACAACAACATATATCTTATGATATGTGGGGGGACAAATGAAGGAATTCACATGCTCGGTAGATGACATTTCTAGTAATTGGACAGAAGTATTTTCGACAAGCCTAAAGGTTGGAATGGACATCATATTGTATTGATTAAGGATATAAATTTTTGTTTTTATTTCTGAAATGTACTGATAGTATAGTTTTAGAAAAAGGAAAACCTACAGGATGGGAGACAACCCATCACATCAGACAAGGTTGTGAGAATCGAACCCACAACTGAAGTACGACAGGCCTTCATCACCTACCACTATCCTACAGGAAGTCCCTGGTTAGTAGAAACTAGTTTTATTTTATTAAGCGGTATGATAGATGAAGTATAAGTACATTTTAGGAACCATATACGATTAATCTCACCATAGATGGACTTATGTATATAACCTTTGATAACCTTATGTTTGAGATAGATGTAATGACCTATCATTCTATCACATGATCTGCTAACACTTCACGGAAGACAAATTCAACTTCATTTCTTTAAGAAATGAATTGTAAATTGTTCAAGGAACAATCAATAGTGAGATTGTACCAAAATCAAGTAAGTATTTCTTCTATTTCAAAATTTTAAACTATAGTGAAATTATATTGAAAACCAAAAATGTTGTCCTAGTTCTCTTATATCTGATGAATCATATGGTACCATAGATCATCACAAATTTATGGCTTTGTGATTGTTTTATTTTTTATAGCCATGTTCTCTACCACTCTCCATCATAACTTGATGGTTATATTTCTCTTTTATATCCATATTTTCACCTATGTTCTCCTATGTGGAAACCCAGTGATGAGTTAATTTGGGTAACTGTTATGTTTCATACTTCAATTTTTAAAATTAAGTTTTATTGTTCCTTTTTATGATGTGGGTTTCTATGAAAGAATCTTTCAAGTAGTAAACCATTTATAACCCTGACGAATTTCGAGGGCGAAATTCATTTTAAGGGTGGTAGAATGTAACAGCCCTAGATTTTATGAGATTTTTTTTTAATTTCATTTATGTCCTGTGTTTTATGCTACACCAAAATTATCTTGCACTATATGAAAAAGCGTATTAGCTTGCACTATATGCAACACTATTCTTGGCTCGTGTTACACACAATTTCAAGTTCATTTTGTAGAAATTATTCTACGCAACATTAAGTATTGATTTTGTTTAATATATAAATGAAATAAGTTTTGATTATGTTATATTAAACACCAAATGGAGCTTTCACTACACACATCCCTGACTTGGCTTCATTACACGCAATCACGACCTTCCTCGATAGCGTGTGTAGTTTGTAATACTGGGTTTCACTAAACAATGATATATTATTATAATATTATGAACTAGCCGTTAAGAATAGTCTTAAGTACATTTTGAATTTAATAACACTAATATTCATATTACACATTTTCTAAAACATTCTATGTGAAAAAAATTAATTTTTTGGGTAAAATAAGTATTTTAAAAAAAATGCAGTTTTGCCGCTTTTTTATAGAGCACCTACTTTAAATCTATTTTTTTGACATGTTTGTATGTTAAATTTGACATAATAAAATTCTTATTTCGAATTAGGATACAAAAATTTACTTTGGATAAAATTTTCATATTATTCTAATAACTATCATATTTTCATGAATAGTAAAAACACAATATATTTTAATTAAAAAATACTTTTTTCATCGTAATAATTTATATGGATAAATTATAATATTTAATGTTTTTAAAGTATAAATAGAATATATTTTTACCATTTAATATAATTTATGTCATTACCATTAATTTTACATAGAATTCATAGGTAAAAACTTTTCAATCTTTGGCAATGTTTTAACTTTTAAAACCTATTTTCTTAACAACAGGATTAATTTTAAATTAATTACTGAAACTTATGTGTTTTTAATTTTGAAAAATTGATTCCATATTTGAATTCAGTGGGTCCAAACTATGTTAATGGGTTACTTTTATTTTTTTGATATTATGAATGGTAACTACGGTAATTTTTATTTACTGGAGTTAAAGATAAATCAGGTAATTAAGGGTAAAAATAAGATTATAAAATTACCCTAACACCTACCAAAATTCTATTGGATGACTAAAAGTCGACCCATATCATCTAAGGGTCGTAATAGATTAATTTTATGGACTTTTGACAATGAAAATAATTTAATTATTATTAAAACTAAAGAAAGTGACAACATGTCACTCTCTTAAATCTTATAAGTATAATAATTTTAATTTAGTGATAAAATTCATGAATCTTTGAACATTAATAGTCTCCATAAATATAATTAAATTATATACATTATTTAAATTTATTTATAATTTTTAGGAATTAAATAATTATCATTAAATGTGACACAATAGTGATGTTGAAATTATTTTATTGATTGAAATATCAAATAAATGGTTTTAAAAATATGAAAATAAATATTATATGAACTATTTAATGTGCTCCACCAATTTTCTAGATAATTATGGCATGTTCTAAATCTATTAATTCTTTTAGTTCGAACATACCTTTTTTGAGGATTTTATTTAAATTCAAATAAATGAATAGTGTCAAAACTGACAGTATTGTTATTTTATAAAAATAACGTAATATAAAATTGTTCAAAAAACAGAAAAATATAGAAACATTATAAATTAAAATTTATATGGTCTAAAATTTAATAAATTATCCAATTATGGGCAATTAACAGAACATAAGTAAGTATTTAGAACCATATAAAATTTATAACATTATCACCACAAATAAAATTAAATAGATTAAATAAGAATAAATCAAAATAATAATGTTTAAAATAAAATAAAAACATGTCTAAATTTAATTAGTTGAAGAGATTGCAACCCTATATTGTCTAATATCATAATTTCAGTCCCTTTTTAATTTTTTAAGTGGGGTTTGGGTTTATTATAAATTAATATTCTAGAGGTTTCCAAAGGTGCACCTCTCCTCCCTTATAAAATGTCACATCTTCCCTCTCCTATTCACATAACATTGAGCCATCAAGTCCAGCCAAACCCTGCCTATTTCTCTTCTACACATCCTTAGAAACATTATGGAGGTTCTGTTCTTCTCAATAGACCAACTCTAGTCCCTTAAGAGGAAGCTTAAAAGAGGTGCGTCGAAGAAAAGGTAATCTCTTCTACCGATTCTTTCAAGTTTTTTCTTCTTCAACTTCTTCTTCTTTAGTTCTTTCATTATAAAGTAATAACATAAGTATCTATAATATACTGATATGTTATTATAAATATGAAACAACCCCATATCACCTTCTTTCCATCCTATGGAAAATGAAATCACTGCGTGTGTGTACGTACGGAATACCGTCTCCACGCCGGGGTGTAATCTGTTTTTCCACCACCACCTTACTTGGATGGGTATAATGGTATAAAGAATAACTATATATGGATATTATAACATAATAATAATTATTATATATTATATCATCCACTCCAATTCCATTAAATAATTTTGGGGACAATATCATCGCTCGTGCGTACGTACGGATTACCGTCTCCACGACGCAATGAGATTCAATCTCAATGTTAACCATTAAAGAATGATTATAAAGTATATATAATGAATAATAATGGTATATATAACATAATAATGATAATTTATTTATGTATATGTTATTTACTTACTTCCATTCAAGTCAATAAGGAAAGGAAAACAATGTTCATGCGTACGCACGACCTACCGTCTACATGAACAGTGCGCTTCATTTCATTAATCTATCTATTATATATATACTGAATATATATGATATATAAATCATGATTTACAATATGGAAGTAAGTAAACCATGATATAAGTGATAATAATATCAAGAACAACAAGTCCAAACACGTACGATAAATAAAATGATTTGACCCAAAACGTTGCTTTAACATAGAATTTACAAAAGAACGGGTAATATAAAGTCATTAGTGAACCATATATGATATCATAACAATGAATATTATTATGTAATAAGTAAATGAAATTATCTATATCATTATACAGGAGGTTCAGATACGTATGAATCATATCAAACCTAAGGTAATGGATAACTATTCCAATCTCATTCTTATCCGAGATTGTTTATTCTTAAGTATTTACTAGGGTTATTGTTATCATCCATGTACATGTTTTCTAAAAAAAATTTCATGTATGTTTAATGTAATTTATACCCATTTTTTTCTTTTACATCATGTTATGGAAGGAATCTTTCTTTTTTTACCATACGAGGAACATTTTGACTTTTCTGAAAAAAGTACAAGATGAATGTTTTCTTAACTTATACGACATGAACAGATTTTTACTGTTTCATAACACCTTAGTTTCATGAATCATACTGTACAATATTTCATGAATATTTTCAACCAAATCCTTCTATTTTTAAATTTCATAATATTTTGTGAAAAGAAAATGATATTTGAAGAAGAAATGGTATTTTCCTCAAGAATTCATTTCAAGTGTTTTGTCAAAAATATTTTCTATATATGATGAAATTATTTAGTATGATTATGTTTCAAGTATAATGTCTCTATGATTTACATTGTTTCACTTTTCTTATGAATAAATTACATCCATTTGTTTTATATGGATTATTTTATGATGGGATGATGTTTATGAAACCCATTTTATTCTTTGGGTTATGATGAATGATTTATGTTTATTTTGTGGCACAAGTAAGAATTATTTTATTATGAAATAAGTGGGACCTATATCTCCCTCCAATTAATTGGGTAAAGATTTATATCTCGTGAGATATACATGGCTGTAATGGTATGTTTATCCGATTCAGTGATATAGGACTGGAACAAGGAGTGAACTCGATTCAGAAAGGGATTTTGTCCACTAAGATGGTCTTGGAAGAAATGCCTTGTCTACTATAGAAATCAAATCATTTGCTTAATGGTTTTCCACAATTACATGTTTTATTCCCATGCTATTATATCACGATTTATGTTCCTTTATGATATATGCCTTACGTACTTCCAAGATGTATTTCACAACTCAAGATTTTGATGTTTGAACATTATGTTCATGTTTTGATGTTCAAATGTATATGGTTTGTTTTATTTTCTCCATGATTACCCTTACTGAGCCTTTGAGCTCACCCTTTATATGTTTTCTTTTCCCCAGGATATAAAGAAAGGTTTTAGGTAAGAAAAAAAGGGAAGATCTTTATGGGAGATGTTGAATATCTTTCACCAAGATTAGAAGATTATGTTCCATGTTTCCAAAGACACTAAACTATTACGGTCTTTTGTTGTTTGTTTTTGTTATGTATTAAGTATTCCTCAAAAGTAATGTAATGTCGAAGTACGTCAGGTTTGGGGTATCTACCTAAAATCCCCCATGATTCGGGAAACCCTTAACTTACCAAAACATGTAGTTTTTCCTCGGTGTCACGCCCTTCCCCATACCTTCCAGTTCCACCCTTCTTATGCATTTCCTTTTGGTTAAAGAAAACTATTTAATGCATAGCCATTATGACCACCCCCTCCTAAGAGAATTGTTAAATGACAATTAATTCCATCGTGCATAACTACCCAACTGCATGGGGAACCTTGATCCGACATTAAAGCCATTCATACTTCCATAACCCGTAACAACAGGATCTCATCCTTATATTGCAAAGGAATTCCTTCTTCTTCTTCTTCCTCTTTCTTGGTCTCTTTTTCTTCATGGTGTGTTTGGAGTTCCCTTTCCCAAGGAAAGTGGTGCGCCTGTGTCAAAGCCTTTCTTCTCACCCTTGGAGTCACCGACATTCCTCCCCTATAAGTCGCGCATCACCAATTCTCAGAACGTGGAGAAGAACTTTGATCCTTGATCAACCAAGTAAGGATTTTCCTTCATCTCTCCTTATTGTGTATCATGCGAGGTGCATACGCTTCTGTTTATGTGGGAATAGATGAAACCAAACCTTAACAAAGATAATAAACAGACTATTAAAGAATGATGTGGTGCCTTTGACAATTCTGCTGTAATATTTTGTGATTTCTATATGTTGTGAACTGAATGGGCTTATTCTCACTGAAAATCATGGTCGTTGGTGGTCTTTCATTTCGCACTAATGAACCCTTGTGTTCTGTGATGATTAAATGACTGTAACATGGAAATTGGTTATTCACCTAAACTCAGTTGGTTAAATGGATGCCCAGTGAACATAAATCCTTGTTCGGTCACCCCAGTTAACCAATAGAGCGAAGAACCTAATGAATGATGTGCTTGAACCTGGATATTTTCGTACTCTATTTTGGTAGTAGGTGTGTTGTTCTGCTTGATGCTTATGGGGTGAAGTGGATGGCGATGGGATCCTCTATTATGGAATGGTTATTGGTTGTGAATATGAAGCTATGTGGGGTTGTATCTAGAGGCTTGGATTGGTTCCAGTACTTTGAGGGATCTCACTGATCCCTTTGTTGTTGTGACTTCCCCAAGGAACTGGGTGTGAATGATTAAATTGTGGTTTGGCTATTTCTATTTCTCTGGCTTGTAGTTATGCCTATTAGTTTCCCAGTAGTGAAAAATTTACTTAAATGGGATCACTTTAACATTAAAGAAAGAATGGGTTAAATGATGAATTGGTTTGGGAATCAGTTGTGACTTAACCGTGAGTGATGTGCATTTCTTTTATGAATGAATAGTAACGAGGGTGTTTGTTCTTAGGATGGCTTTCGAAACCCTAGGTTAGGATGAGTGCTTATTACCTATACATATAATTGTAGTTCTTATGTTTCTTATTCATGCAACACCCACCATGAGCACTTAGTGCCGAAAACCCCCATTTCATGGGGGAGGGTGTTTTCCCAACACTCCTATGAGTGGCTGGTTATTAGCTCTTTTTCTGATCCTTTTCCCAAATATCCCATGACTCTTCGGGCCGGCTGTGACAGCCTGAGGTCCATTATAGCCCAAGATTCTTCAGACAGGGTAGTTGTGGTGGTTGGTCCAGGTGTGTGCAGGCAGGTTGTTTCCCAAGACTCTTCGGGATGAGGCCCAAGTGTCTTCAGGCGTGGCAGTAGTTGTTCTAGCCCAGGTGTTTGCGGGCGTGGTTACATGTGGTGGTTGTGGCCCAGGTGTTTGCGGGTGGGATGGTGGTTGTGTCCTAGGTGTGTGTGGGTGAGGTGTGGCAGTGGGACTACACTGAGAATGGCGGGAGAGGTTCGATGCGTAGGATGTCTTCAATAACAAGTGGGAAAGTGGTGCGGGGTACCCAAATATTGATGCGCTATTACTATACATTACTTGAATTGTGTGATTTGGGGATTGTGCCTTGGTGAGTCTTGGGGGATAGTTTTACTTTCTAGGTGGTTTGGATATCTCTTTTCTCGCGGGGCATTAGAATGCCTCCCCGCTTGTGCACAAGAGTCTTTGGTTTTACCTACAGAGTATACTTATATGCTCACCCTATGTATATAAAACTTTTTTTAGGTTTCCAGGAGGACTTCAGAGATCATGCAGGGATGTACTAGTTTAAACATTGGGACAATTACTGTTGATGTTTTTCGTTCTTTTGGTACTTTTTTTGGGGGGTTTCTTTTACTTTTGTATCATTTACTTTTGAAACATGCATATGAGAATGTCTTGTTTTGGATTTACATGTACTTCCACTTTTGGTGTTGTTCGGATTTACTATATTATCTCTTGATCATATTAAATAAAAAGGGAAATTCCTTCCATCTTGTGCGTGATTTTATACCCTTGGTGCTAGTCACCACTCCGAGACCTATTGAAGGTGGGTCTCGGGGGTCATTATCTTTCCTTCAACTTGAAGAAGGAAGTGTCTGGAAACCTATTGTCCATTATCTCATCTTGGTGAAGGCGGGTCGTGACAGAATGGTTTCAAAGGTGGGAGGTTGAGATATAGGATGGAGTTCGGGGTTAGGCACATTGAGGATTGCATGGGATGGTAGGGAAACAGTCTTGGATGATCATGGTGAGTGAAATAGGCCAGGGAAGACCGTCCAGAACATGGGATTTTAGGGCCCCCGTGATACGATGTAAGGACACTGGGCCAACCGAACGACCATGTAAGGCGACACTGATTGTAGGGTAGAGTCCCTAAGGAAGGTATATGCATCATAATGAATTGTGTTCCTCTGTTTCATGGGTATTTTGGGGATTTAAAATGAATAAGAAGTCTAAGAAAATTTAAGAACAATATTCCACACTACTCGGGCTTAGGTATTCCTTGTTTACCTTATAGCTATGGCACCAAGGAGACGACCACGAGTAGTTCATGTGATCGAGTCCCAGGAGGTTGACATGGATGATCGATAGAGGGTTGACCGAGAGGAGGAGGACGATTAGTGGCAGAAGACGCTTCGTGCCTTTCAGCGGTAGACCCTCGGGAAGTATGAGGGCAGCATCTCTAATGTGGAGACAAAGTGCTGGCTAGAGGAGCTGGTGATAGATTTCATCTTGATCTGGGATTCAATGGGGTACTGGGTTCCTCTGGCTGTAACCCAGATGTGTGGAGCAGCGCTTCAGTGGTGGACGCTTTATCTTGGGGAGAAGAGGGAGACTGAGGTGACGTGGACTGACTTCAAGAAGGAGTTCTGGGCGGAATTCCTCTCTTCCACGATGAAGGCTGAGAAGAGGCAGGAGCTACTCTCCCTCCAGCATGGGAGTATGTCAGTAAGAGAGTTGGGGATAAAGTTGAAGGATCTCCTTCACTTTTCTCTGGACCTTTTTCCGGATGAGGACTCTCAGGTGAGACGTTTGGAGGAGGCACTTCGACTTTCTCTCATGTATATTGTTACTCCCTTCACCTTACCGACAGACTTGGAGGTCTAGATGAAAGATGAAGTGGTGGAGAGGATGCACATTCTGGGAGGTGTATCATGGTAGGGAATCTAGTTGGGCTAGTCAAAGGGGAAATCCATTAGCAGCAGGCCTCCAGCATCAGGGATCTCTAGGTTTCGACCAGTAGGGAGCAGGCCCCAGCAGTTCTAGTTCCAATCTCATGGTCCTCACCCTTTCCTTTCAAGCCCAGGACTGAGATTCTTCATCTGTGGTATCCATGGGCACCTTTGGAATCAGTGCCTAGACCGAGTGCAGTATAATGGTGGTGGGCCAGTGCATCACCCTCCCCAGCTGCAACAGTTTCCAGCCAGGCCCTTTCAACAGCAGCAGTAGGGACAATGAGCTTTTTCTCATCTAAGGGCAGACGTAACAGGAGGAGGTCGAACTCCTGGCGCTCCTCAGGAACCTTGACCGGGGCACATTCGGGGAGGCGGCCAATAGTCAAGGGGCAGGGGAGCTAGGCATGGGCAGTTACACGACTTGGAGGCAACAGCTCCAGTAGGTCCGAAAGTTGTTTGAGGCACAATCAGCTTGTTTAGTACTCCTGCCTATTCCTTGTTCGATACAGGAGCTTCACACTCCTTTGTTGCACCCAGTCCGGCCCGTGCTCTGGGTCTAGATGCTAAGAGACTTCCAGTGCCTCTGGTGTTGAGTACACCAGTTGGAGTTCAGACAGACTTTTTTTATGTTTTTCGAGGGTGTAGACTGATGACATGGCCACATCAGTCAATCAGGGATCGTCGGTGATTTTATGGACTTCTTCAATGAAGAGGTGGTGACTCTACCCCCTCAACGTGATGTTGAGTTTGGGATAGATTTTCAACCTGGTTCCCATTCGATTTTGATGGCTCCCTACCAGATGGCACCTTCTGAGTTGCGGGAGTTTTGAATTCAGATTGACGATATGATGAAGAGGGGTTTTGTTCGACGAAGTGCGTCACCATGGGGTGCTCATGTCTTGGTTACAAAGAAGGAAGATGGTGGTATGAGGCTGTGCATAGACTACATGAGACTGAATTAGGTGATGGTCAAGAATCACTACCCTCTTCCGAGGATAGAATATCTCTTTGACCAGCCGAGGGGAGCAGGTTGGTTCTCTATGATCGATCTGTGGTCTGGATATCACCAGTTGAGGGTGAAGGAGGGAGACATCTCAAAGACTTCCTTTAGGTTTAGGTATGGACACTTTGAGTTTGTAGTCAAGTCATTCGGTGTAACGAACACACCAGTTGTGTTCATGGGACTCATGAACTCCGTCTTCTGGGAATACCTGGATCGGTTCATAGTTGTGTTTATTGACGACGTCCTAATCTACTCAAAGTCAGAGGAGGATCACACAAAACACCCAAGAACGGTTTTAGAGGCCGTCCGATAACACCAAATCTATGGGAAATTGTCCAAGTGAATGTCTTAGATGCGAGAAGTGAACTTCCTTCGGCACATGGTGTCCGAGAAGGGAATAGCGATGGGCCCATCGAAGGTCGAGGCAGTTTTTTCTTGGGAAGCACCCCAGAACGTGGCGGAGGATCATAGTTTCCATGTACTGGCAGGTTACTACTGGAGGTTCGTACCCAACTTTTCTTGAGTTGCAGCACCTTTGACATCCTTGACTAAGAAGGACCAGGATTTACTAGGGGATGGGCAGTGTGAAGCAGCCTTTAGCTATCTAAAGGAGAAGTTGGTAAGTGCCCCAGTGCTGAGGTTTCCAGAAGAAGGGGCGGCGTATGAGGTGTTATGTGATGCTTCTGGACAAGGCCTTGGGTGTGTGCTGATTCAATGACAAAGGGTGATCTCTTATGGGTCTAGACAGTTACGTCCCCATTAGCGTAATTATGCCACCCACGATATGGAGCTTACGACGGTTGTGTTCGCACTAAAGTTGTGGCGGCATTACCTCATCGGGGAGCGATTTGTGGTATTCACGGATCATAAAATCTTGAATTATATCCTCTCCCAGCGGGACCTGAACTTACGGAAGCAAAGTTTGATGGATTTCCTTCAGGACTGCGAATTCGAGATTTCCTACACCTTAGGAAAAGGGAATGTGGTGGCTAATTCCTTGAGTAGGAAGTCGCAGAAGGATGAAATTCGAGAGTCAGCAGATGCTTGGAAGGTGATGGAAGAGTAAGCTTTCTACCGGATTCGTTGGACCGTTCGAAGTGATGTGGTGGGTCGGTGAAGTGGCTTATCAGCTAGTGCTACCACCGTCGCTACTGAAACTGTACGATGTATTCCATGTTTCTCAGATCTGATGATATCTACATGATGATTCACACGTCCTCGACTGGGGAAATCTGGATATTAAGGATGATGTGAATTTTCTATAAAGACCAGTGAGGATCGAGGATCATGAGGATAAGTTGCTCCGTGGGTGGACCATTCCTTTTGTTCGTGTGTTGTGGAGGCATGGCGGGTTTGAGGAAAGTACTTGGGAACAGGAGATGCAGATGCGCGGCCAGTACCTAGAGCTGTTTTGAGTTTTGTTCTGTTTTTTTGTACTTATTTTTGATGGAACACTTTACCTTTTTAACTATGGAACGTATAGTTTTACTTATTCAGTGGATGTGTGTGAAGAGACCTGACTATTGGGAGGGGAACACCTGATCCCTAATCAAGACGCATTACGGTGGATGCGGTTAAACCAGTGCAGGTGATTCAGTGCCACCCAAAGCAGAGAGTATCTTGATATGGAGGAAGAAACTCCCTAACCCATATGACTGGGAAGTTTGACCTTCGAATTTTTCCTGGTTACCTGAGGGAGAGTTGTTCCTAGATGTAGATGAGGTTTGCTTTTGAGAGGTATCTTTCGATGTGGTTGGTCGGAACCCCTCTTTCTCCGGGTCTAGATTTGATTCTCAAGGGCGATAATAGTTTTAGAGGTATCTGATGTAATGAACCAGACCCATCAGGTCCATTACTTTTCCAAAAAACAGCTCCACCGGTCATGGTGGCACTGTGACGGTCGCACACCGGTCACGGTGGCACCATGACGGTGGCACCAGTGACGGTGGCACCGTGACAGTTTCACACTGATCATGGTGGCACCGTAAGGGTGACACTGTGAAGGTGGCACTGTGAGGGTGACAACTTGATGGTGGAACCATGACGGTGGCACCATGACGGTGGCACCATGATAGTGACACCGTGAGGGTGGCACCATGACGGTGACATCGTGACGGTGGCACTGTGAGGGTGGCACCCTGTCCTCACCGAGCGGTCTTAGTTCTTTTCCCAGTTCTGGAATTTTCCTCCACAACATATATTTTGACATAAAAATAATTTAATTCCCCCTTTTAAAGCCATTTAAATTCCATAAATAATATCTAAAATCCCCCAAGATTAGGGAAACCCTTAACTATTCCAAATGTGTGGTTTTTCTTCAGTTTCATGCCCTTCCCCATACCTTCTAGTTATTCCCCTGTTACGTGTTTCTTTATGGTTAAAGAAAACTATTTAACACATAGCCGTTATGACACCCCTCTGAGGATAATTGTTAAAGGAAAATTAATTCCATCCTGTGTAACTGCCCAACCGTGTGGAGAACCACGATCTAACTTTAAAGCTGTTCAAATTTCCATATCCCGTAACAACGGGATCTCATCCTTATATCACACAGGAATTACTTATTCTTCTTCCTATTGTATGGTCTCATTTTCTTCCTGGTGCGGTTGGAGTTCCCTTTCCTGAGGCAAGTGGTGCGCCTGTTCCGGAACCTTTCTGCTCACCCTTAGAGTACCCGACGTTCCTCCCCTGCAAGTTGTGTATCCCCAGTTCTCAGTGCATAGAGAAGCACTTCGATCCTTGATCAACCAAGTAGGGATTTTTCTTTGTCTCTCTATTTTTTGTATCATGATGGGTGGGTATGCTACTGTTTCTGTGGGAATGGATGAAACCAAACCTTAACAAACATAATAAATAGACTATTAAAGAATGATGGGGTGCGTTTGACAATTCTGCTATAATATTTTGTGATTTCTATATGTTGTGAAATGTATGGGCTTATGCTCCCTGAAAATCATGGTCATTGGTGGTATTTCCTTGCGCACTAATGAACTCTTGACTTCTATGATGATTAAATGACTGTAACATGGAAATTGGTTAATCACAGAAACTTGGTTGGTTAAATGGATTCCCAGTGAACATAAATCCTTGTGTGGTCACCCCAGTTAACCAATAGAGAGAATAATCTAATGAATGATGTGCTTGAACCTGGATGTTTCCCTACTCTATTTTGGTAGTAGGTGTGTTGTTCTTCTTGATTCTTATGGGGTGAAGTGGATGGGGATGTGATCCTCTGTTGTGGCACGGTTGTTGGTTGTGAATATGAAGCTGTGTGGATCTATATCTCGAGGTTTGGTTTGGTTCTAGTACATTGAGGGATCTCATTGATCCCTTTTGTTGTTCTGACTTCACCAGAGAACCAGGTGTGAATGCTTAATTTTTTTTGGCTGTTTCTCTTTCTCTAGATTGTGGTTATGTCGATTAGTTTCCCAGTAGTGCAGAGTTTACTTAAATGGGATCACTTGAACATGAAATCAATAATGGGTTAAATGGGGAATTGTTTTTTGGAATCAGTTTTGACTTAACCATGGGTGTTGTGCCTTTCTTTTATGAATGAATAGTAATAGGGGTGTTTGTGTTTAGGTTGGATTTGGAAACCCTATATTGGGATGGGTGATTGTTACCTATACATATATTTGTAGTTCTTATGTTTCTTATTCGCACCCCACCCAAGTTGAGCACTTAGTGCCGAACACACCCATTTAATGGGGAAGGGTGTTTTTCCCAACACTCCTATGAGTGAATGGTTATTAGATCCTTTTCTGATCCATTTCCCGAATAGTCCACGACTCTTCGGGCAGGATGTGACGGCCTGAGGTCCATTATAGACTAAGATTCATTAGGCAGTGTAGTTGTGGTGGTGGTACTAGGTGTGTGTGGGCATGTTGTTTCCCAAGAGTCTTCGGGATGAGGCCCTGGGGTCTTTGGGTGTGGCAATAGTTGTTCTATCCCAGGTGTTTGCGGGTGTGGTTATGCATGGTGGTTGTGGCCCAGGTGTGTGCGAGTGGGGTGTGGTAGTGGGACTGCGGTGAGAATGGTGAGATAAGTTCGATGTGTAGGATGCATTCAATAACGAGTGGGAAAGTGGCACATGGTACCCAAATAACGATGTGCTATTACTATACATTACTTGACTTGCGTGATTTGAGGTGTGTTCCTTGGTGAGGTTTGGGTGGATAGTTTTCCTTGCTAGGTGATTTGGTTATGTCTTTTCTCATAGGGAATTAGAATTCCTCCCCACTTGTGCACGAGAGTCTTTGGTTTTCCCTACTGAGTATACTTCTATGCTCACCCTACATATATAAAACTATTTTCAGGTTTCCAGGAGGACTTTAGGGATCGTGCATGGTCATACTAGTTCAGACGTTGGGACAATTGTTGTTGCTGTTTTTCTTTTTTTGATACTTCTTTTTGGGGTTTTCTTTTAATTTTGTATCATTTACTTTTGGAACATGCATATGAGAATGACTTGTTTTGGCTTTACCTGTACTTACACTTTTGGTGTTGTTGGGATTTACTATCTTATCTCCCGATCCTATTAAATAAAAAGTTTAATGACTTCCATCTTTTGTGTAATTCTATACCCTTGGTTCAAGTCACCACTCTAGGACCCATTGAAGGCGGGTCTCGGGGGCCATTATATCTCCTTCAACTTGAATAAGGATGGGTCTAGAAACCTGATGTCCCTTCTCTCATATTGGTGATGGAGGGTCAGGACACTTCCCTCGAGTAGGGGTAAAGAGAAATAGAAGGAGGAAATCCCTTCGTTTTGAAGGTAATTCTTCGTCATCAGGGGCCAACTCACTAGAGTCTTAGGGTGAAGGTGTTGAGGCTCCAAATTCACTAAAGTGGCCTCATTCCAGATATAATCCACCTACAAATGTTAATAGATCCACCCCATCAATCCATACTAAGGATATACTGAGGTAATCTAGTCTCCATAATTCCAAAGAGAAACAAGTCCCATTTTATCATCCCCCATCTATGATTGAAGGAGTTGGAAAGACACTTAAATCCAAGACTGCATGATTCTCTTCACAACCCTCTGGCGTGTACTCGGAGTATTTATGACCAGAGGTTGTTCAAACATGGAAAAGTTTATATTGTGATGCTGAAACCATTTTGATGGGTCTTTGTGGAGTGATTCATATTCTAGGAGTATAGGATCTACAATCCTCTTCAGATATTCCATTTAAAGACAATAAAAATGAAGTGATAACTCAAATATGAGAGCGGGAAATGCTCATATAAGCAACTAATGAATAAATTCCAACCACAAAGCAGGTGAAGGAAATGATAGATCATGGTACCACTGAAGGGATTGGTCCTTCATTAGATAAATAATGGCATGATTTTTTTGGATCCTAAAGATACAAGTTTCCCATTTTTCTCACAATCTCTTCAACTTTTCAATTTTAATTTAGTAAAATATTTATTACTCAAGAAAAATATATTCTTAAAATGAAGCTGGTAAATATAAAATCAACTAATGTTCCATCACCACGATATAGCCCTTGTGGAACTACTCTTGGTGCTACTGGATCACTCCATGAATTAAGAGAAATACCTTTAGGCCAACAGGCCATGGAGGATGAGATGGAAAGGGTATTGTTGTCTCCTATACTTGTCTTTGGATATGATTATGCAAGTCATCCTAATAAGTCAATGAAACAAAAGCATCGAATGAAAAAATACATGGTTAAATTCTTTCTTAGTCGTGTTAATCCTTCCTGATAATCATGAGTTTTAGCCATATTCATGAATAAGAGTTTAAACTTCTTGGAATTGCAGGAGTTTCTTCGGTTTCTTCATTAAAAAATTACTGATTAGATTCATTGAACCATATAGGGTGCTGCTGAACAGGCACAAATGCCCGCTAACCCAGTGGTTCCTAAAGGGTAATTGAGGAAAAAAGAACCGACATATGTTCCTAGTAGTTATCATTTTCTTGCTATCAGAAGATAGGTGGCCTTTGGTAAATCACCAGTACCTTATAAGACATAAAATTTAATAACAACTTAAATTCATTATGTGGTACATTAGGTTAATCACATGCACTATAAAATTCGAAAACAACTGATACTGACCCAAAAACAATTTTTGAAGAATCTATTTAAGGTCAAAGGTTGTCAGAGGAAGGTTACGAAGCAAACATGTCGATTGCTCCCATAGGTGAGACTAACCTAGGATATAGGATATCATTGAATGATATGGTAAACCTTGGTATGTCTTTTGAAGAAGTATTAGAACATATTAACATACCAAATTCATTAGAATATTTTGAAGTTCCTTATATAGAATCAACTATACATGAGTTTTCATTATTCATCTAATTAATATTCTTATGATTAAATTTCTAACCATGGTTGGTTGAAGTATGAATTTTTATCTAATGAAACTGGTTCTGCGACAATAGTTGAATGATGTATTGACATTAACGTAAATCCAATCATTATGGAGACATTGGCTTAGGTAAAAATTGAGACAAGAGATCTTCCTACGATTTATTCCGAAGATCCTGAGAAAATTAAAGAGAGCCTTCCCCACCTAGAGATATCAAACAAAACTGTTGAAACTGAGAATATTGGGGGGGAGTCTTCTCAAGCTAGAAACCTAATGTTAGGTAAGAGATATTGATATTGTGATTGTACTCACTTTTTATATCCCTTGAAACTAACCATAACTATAATCCATAATTGACCATATAGGGCTTTTAACTTTTATGGGTAGGTCTGGTGGTGAAGCATCTACCTCAGCTCAAACTGTATTAGAAGGTGAAGAAGCCATCATTAAGGAAGGAGAAGAATAGGGCACTTCTTTAAGTGCATCAATCCATGAATATGTTCCTACTTTTGACAGTGACTCTGAATCAGACCTAGAATGACAAAAGCTACATCGTCTTGCACATTGCAAAGCATGGAAAAATATATGGAAGATAGAATCTAAAATTCCCATTGAGGAACTAACTTCAATAATTCCACGACTTTCATATCTATTTATCATGTTGGGATTTGGAAGTTTTGAATACCGCAAAATTAATACCGCAATGAAAGATATTATCTGAAAGAGGGATCAAGAGAAGAATCTTCAGTAATACTTGATAAAAGATAAATTTTTTCTCAACACTGATGAATTACAAGCAATGTTATCCCATACTGAAGCGAATCATACTGTAAAGTTGAAGGAACTAAGGTAGAAGATTAATGAAAAGGTTGTTCTACAGATTTGTCTTCAATAGGAAATAGATATCACAATAAGGGAGCTTTAACATCTTCATAACTCATTATGAGAAGTCCAGAAGGATGGTGAAAAATCCATTGCAAATTCTAATAAAGAACTCTGTCATGATGAATAGAACGAAGTTGGTCGGCTAAAACAACTTCAATGGGAAGCTTATAGGGCCCAATATGTTTTTAAAAAATGATATGTTATGTAGAAATCCTTTGGTAATTTCTGAAAAAAATAGATACACCAATTTATGGATGATCGTCTATGAAATTTTCCTCATAAATGAAAATCATTTCTCCTTCAATATTCGGTGTTTTCATTATTTCTAATTGCTTTGTTTTTACCTAATCCAATGGGCCTAGTAAGCATGTTTTAATTTTCTTCTATGGTTATATATCCAACCCCGCAAACTTTGTATCTTTTTTCTTTTTTTTGGTCATTATTACCTAAATTATACAAAATGTACGTTTACTGAGCTGGGACTCATTTTTTGTTCAGAGTCCCCTTTGTAGGTTCCCAATCTGGTGAGTATCGTGTCTCTTGTTATTGGAAGTTTAGAGTCATGCACGTTGGATTATAAAGGGATAATGTTTAGGGTTGAATAACTTTGACCATAAATTTTGAAATTAGATCCCAAAAAAATATTAGGGGATAAGAATTACTCCAATATTAATTTAATTATTTCCAAGGGGAATCTTAAGCATGATTTTTAAGGTTAAAAAATATTAAACCTGTATATACATAAGGTAAGTCTCTTCCAAGAAAAAATTTACCATTATTTGACAAATATGTTATGGGAATTGTGTAATGCAGAGACAACTAGGAAATATTTTATATAGTCAAATAGTATCATCTTTGGACTGACATTCCTGTTATGTAGGAAACATATGCAAGGCTAACTAAGGGCATGTACTACATAGTAAGGAAAAATTGATCATAGTAATTTATCATTTTACTATTGATAGGAAAGGGAAAATAAGATTTGGGTGACTCAAGACCACAATGGGTGGTTTTTACAAGGAGGTAAATTTTAATAATAAAGGGTTATCTATGCCAACATATGTCATGAATAGGAAAAAATTTCTATACAAATTTGGTGTATGAGGAATGGTTAAAATTTATCATAAAGGGGAATTTATGATATTATACTCTGCAATTTTAAGTCATACAGTGAGGACATTGTACTATGTAGTTTTAAGTCATGCAGTGAGGAAATTATGTGGCTTTAATTTAAGGTCTTTATATTTGACCAAAGGTATGAGACTCTCCCAATTTCATGATGATTTGTTTCGAAATATATTACCATATTTTGGTATGGAAGGTATAATTGGGAACTATGATTTGGGATTTTTTGGATCTGAATAATGATATGGGAAAAGGTCTAAAGGCATCAGAGGAAGTCTTTTCCAAGAAATAAGTTACCATTACTTGACAAACCCATTATGGGAGTTGTATTATGCAGGTCCAACTAGGGAATTTGCTGCATAATTATATATTAGCATCTTTTTACTCACATACCTATTGTGTAAGTAACTTACGCATGGCCACCTAAGGGCATGTACTGCATAGTCAGGAAAAAGAGCTCCTATAAGTTTGAAATTCTATTTCTAAAAGCCAAATAAATTTTATAGAGATTCAAATTTTCCAAAGCACAAATTTTGGTTTATAAATAAACATACCTAAATATGTATACGTGACTTCCAATCATGATTTCCAAATAATTGGATTGATAGGATTTCTATGAAGGTCTGGCCCAAACGTAGGAAGTATGGTGTCTTTAGTTTTAGGTCATATGACTAGGACCAAAAATGGAAACAATATTTGATATGTTGTAAAGTGACCCAAGGTTATTTCATATTTATTTGAACACATGGAGAGAGATGTGTAAACCATGATCTTGAAGACTTTCATATCGAGAGAAAATAATGGGACAAATATACATTAATGACTATTTTAAAATACATATTTTGGTATATTGTCATCAATGTTTAATGGAAAAAACACTAAAACCAAGAACTAAATAAACATCATTTTACAAACCCGTTATAAGGGATGTATTATGCAGGAAAAAATGTGGTATATGCATCATAGAAAAATAGTTGAATCTTTTTACTAATAGGCCCGTTATGTAGGAAACTTATGCAAGGCCACCTAAAAACATGTATCACATAGTCTAGTTAAAGTGTTCTCATATTTGAGAGTCTCTGTCACAAAAAACCCGTAAAAATTATGAATATATAAGAATATTCAATATTAATAGTGTGAAATATGGAAGGGTATAATGATCAATGCACATGAGAAATATTTTAATCAATATTCGTTATGATATTGAAGACTTTTACATAGATATGACTCACATGTGAAATAGATTCTTTTGTTGTTTCCATTGAATCAATATTACACTGTGCAGTTTAGAGTCATGCAGTGAGGACAGTATACAGTGTAGTTTTAAGTCATGTCGTGAGGAAATAATGTAGTTCATAGATTTCCATTCATTTTAACATCATGTGGTAACGAAGATGAACCGATGTGAAAAGAAAGACATGTTGTACTTGGACTAAGGAATAAAACCCAAGTGTCACTACATATCAAGCTGGGGGAAAGTATCTAGCCATATGCAGTTCTTTAAACATTCCATGTACATGATTTAATTCTTACATAAGGAATAAAGTCGGTTTTTTTATCGTGGAAGGGCCCATGATTAGAGATCTGGGAATCTCTACGTATCTCACATAGATAAGAATCAAGCCATATGTAGTTCTTAAAACATTCATTTCCCACACCAATAAATTTTGATATGGGAGATAAGGGTTTTAATCACATTTTGGATGAACGGTTAAACTTAAGATAAAAAATGGTATAAATATCAAACCATGTATTTTAAGGTAATACTATGTATAGATCTGATTCATATATAGTGGGATAAAAGGAAATAAAAAAAATATTTTTGGTTTTGGTTGGGCCCAAGATTTAAGATCCAGGTGTCACTATATATCTCAAAATAGATGAGAATCAAGCCCCATGTAGTTCTTGAAATAAGGTCCCTATGCAGATCTGACTCAGACATAGGGAAGAAAGGGAATCATGTTCCACTAAATAGCATAAATTATGTCAACGATGCTTTCAAATGGAAGCTACTAACATCAAGTAGAGAAGTCGTTAGTCATATAGTTTAATACCGTGTAACAAGGACACATGATTTCATGTAGTTTAACATAATGTGACATGAAAAAATATTCTATATATTTTATCATCGTGCAACATGGATGCTTATGGATGTTGTGAAGTTTAATGTTTTGTAACCCGGACACTATGTTGTGTAGTTTAGAGTCATGAAGTGAGGGTGCAATCACACAATGTATTTCTTCAAGAATCTTGAATTTTTTGGAGTTGTGATAAGTTCTCTATCCATTGAGATTAAGGAATAATCTTCGTTTGAGTAGACCTTATGTAAGGAATAAGGTCCTTCAAACATTGGCTCAAGATTTAGAGGTTTCATTCCTAGTATCATTGGACTCCTGAGGAACAATACCAATTCTCCATGAAGAAATGAACGAAGTCAAACATTATTTTTAAATTCTCACATAATTCTACTCTGATAGACTTCTAAATAATGAAAAGTATGAAATCTTTTTTCATCTAATCATTCTAGCTCATCAAACCATTTTTCAGACCTCTCATCTGTAGAAAACTGATCAAAGAGTACAATTCTGAGTGAAGGAAATTAAATTTCAGTTGGAAAAACTTCTTCTATTCCATACACCAATGAATAAGGGGTTTTCTGGGTGGTAGTACAGGTAGTAGTCTAATAAGCCCCTAAAGCATGGAAAAGTTTATCAGGCCATGATTTCTTATCTTTATCCACCATATTCTAGATTATATTTGATAAGGTCGTATTTAATGCCTCTATCTATCCATTGGCCCCTACATGATAGAGAGAAGAATGGTTGGATTTGATATTATGCTTTTGATATAACTTATTTACCTCAATGGAACTAAAATTGGTGCCATTTTCTATCAATATTGTGTGAGGGACACCAAATCTAGTGATGAAGTTAGTTTTGACAAAACTAACATTTATTTTGGATCTGATTTCTTTGAGAGGTATTGCCTCATCCCATTTGGAGAAGAAGTCAACAGAAGTAAGGATATACTTGAAATTCTTAGCCATAGCTGGAGAATAAGGTCTTACTACATCTATTCCCCATATATAAAAAAGACATGAGTATTTTTTTGTATGTAGCAACTCTGGGGGTTGATGAATGATATTGTCATGAACTTGGAAGGGATAAAATTTCATGGTATAATCTGTGAAATCCTATGTCATTGAAGGCCAGAAGTATCCAAGAATTCATATTTGATCAGAAATCCTATGCCCAGATTGATGAGCACCACAAGATCCTGATAGTACTTCCTTCATGAAAGCTGTAGTTTCTTCTCCATCAATACACCTGAAGAGGATTCTATCAATGACTCATTTGTAGAAAGTCGTATGATGATATGGACTATCATAAAGTGTATAATTGGATACTCGTTGTTAGATATATTCTTTTTCATCCCTATCTAGTGGAAGTAATCCATTTTGAAGGTATTCCATGATGGGTTTTCTCTATCCCATGGTATGACCATATGGCTTAGAAATAGGTATAATTTCATTAATTTCCTCCATTCTAGGTTGAACAAAAGGTGAGATCACATGAAAATGGGCTATAATGATTATTTTTCCATCCCGATTTGGATCTTACAAGGTTGTAGATGCATTCTCCAGTGCATTAGCTTGGGAATTTTGTGATCGTAGTACATAAGACAATGTCATCTCTAAGGAAAATTCATCCATTAAACCTATAACATAATCACACAAAGGGATTAACTCTTCTTTTCTGATGGAATAATCCTTATCGGTTTATTTGATTACCAACTCTAAATTTCCTTTCACTTTCAAGTGGTTCACTAGTACATGAAGTTCCAATTCTAGACCTGCAACAAGAGATTGATATTCTACCTCATTGTTGGTTATGCCTCCCAGAAAGAGAAAGGAAGAAGTCAATACTATCTTTTCTGGGGAGATAAGTACAATTACTAACCCAACTATGTTGAGTTTAGGGTTTTCCATTCTCTTCCCTGTTAAACTTCTAGAAGCACCATCAAAGTACATTTCCCATGTTTGGGAATTATCTTGAATACTAAATACCTCTTCATCATGATGTTTAGTGTTTAATGATGTATCATACGCAGATAGTTGTTCAACAATGAATTCGTCCAGATCTTGGACCTTTATTTCATTCTAAGGCACAAAATGGATATCAAAAATTTTCAAAATAACTGCCCACTGTGCTGGAATCCATGTATGTATAAGATGACAGAGGATAAATCTAAGCCGGTTATTTTCAAACTCTAATTGGACACCATGATGTTTCAGGTAGTTCCTAAATTTATTAACTACAATGATTAATGCTAGGAAATACTTTTCAATACTTGAATAATGTGTTTCTGCATCAATCATAGTTCTACTAAGATATTAATGGTTTTTTTTCATTCCCATTATCATTCTTTTGGGCAAGGAAGTCACCCAATGATCACTCTAAAACTATCACATAGAGAATATGTGGTCTTCCTTAAATAAGTTCCATTAATACCAGTGGACTCAAGAGATATTTCTTAAGGGCATCAAATTTATCTAGGAACTCTTTAGTCCATTAATAGGTGACTACCTTCTTTATTAATCTTGTGAAGGGCAAACACTTTCCTTCCAAATTAGAGAAAAAGTGCAGAATATAGGCCATGTGTCATTTAAGTCCTTATAATTCATTCAAATTTTAAGAAGGTGACAAACCATGGATATCTTTTTTTATCAGGATCAAATTCAATTCTATTATGGTGTATAACGAAGGTGAGAAATTTTCCTAAGGTTACCCTGAAAGCATATTTCAAGGGGTTCATCTTCAAATTGTGTTGTCGATGTGTATGGAATATGATCTCCAAATTAACCTAGTGATCGAAACATTCTATGGAATTAACCACCAGATCATCCTCAAAACATTTTACAAATTTCCCTTAGAAGGGATTGAAGATATGGTACGTTGAATGTTGATATGTTGCACCTACATTATTTAAGCCAAATGGAATTACTCGATAGAAAAACATACCTTGATGAGATTTTAAGTTTGTATACTCTTCATCCTATGGGACCATGAAGATTTGATTGTACCCAAATTAACCATCCATAATCTAAAGAGCTCCCTAGCCAACCGTTGCATCAATTAAAAGATATGTGGTCAGAATTAGAAAGTCATATTTTGGACAATGCCGATTACGATCTATGAAATCAATAAAAAATATAATTTTCTCATTATTATTTTTCACTAGAAAAATTTTGTCTAGTGATTTGGTATATTGAACCTCCCTATCAAATTTAGCCTTTATATTCTTATCAACTTCACCTTCAATTTTATAGGCATGATTTGGGTGTGTTCTTATTGCTACATTCTTGAATCCTTAATGTTCTTCTGGAAAACCCAAATGATGAGTAGCTACATTGGGATTAAGTCCTAGAATTTTTGTATAATTCCAAGAAAATATATCTCTATGATTCTTTAGAAATTAAGTATATGTCTCTTTCACTTCAGAAGTCAGGGTCACACTAATTAGAGTGGGGAGTGGATCTTCTTCGATACCCATATTTATTTCTCTAAGCTCATCCACTATGGTAGAGACACCTTCCTCAAATGTTGGAGGAGCATCCATGTGATATTCTTATTCTTATTTATTATGTTTTACTTCTTTTTTTTCAACATTCAAAATAGATGACGAAGAAAAACTTCCAGAGTGCTTGAGAATAAACATCCAATTGATGATGAAGGGTCTTCCTGGGGTAATAGAGAGGAGATTATGGATTGAGAATCAACATCCTTTTCTTCCTTTAGTATTTCTACAACTTCTTCAAATGAATTAATGAAGAAAAGTCTTGCTGAAGTTCATTGGATGAAATGATGAAATCTCCATTTAAGATTTCACCAAAGCTTGGTGAATCAAAAATTTCTCTCATGTTGTCAGTCTCGATTTCCACAATTGACATTATGTAAGTTACTGGATGAATGCTTGGATTTGGGTTTACCCTTTCAATTTTATTTATAGGTAACACATAATCTATACTAAAATTAATGAATGGGTTTGCTGAGATCTTTTCCAAGCCATTCGTAGCATTGATTCTAGTTAACTCCTTTTCCATGGACTTTATTCCCTTCATGTGATAAAATTTAGCCTCAATGTATTGAGATTCACATGTTTTGAATGGAGCCTTGTCACAATACAATGTCCCAATTTGACCCTTGAAATAGTACCTAAGACATTGGTGGTATGAAGAAGGTATGGATGCATGTTGATGTAGCCATGGCCTTCCAAGAAGAATGTTGAAGGCTATGTCCTACTGAACAACCATGAAATCTAAATTAGACATAATATCCCCAAACTGTGTTTTGAGTGTAATATCACCCATAGATTCTTTCTCATTATTTTCATATCCTTGTAGCATTAAATTAGAATGAGATAAGTCATATTTAGTGAGTCCCAATCGACGAAGTGTATGAATATGAATGAGATTGGCTCCTGATCAATTATCAATAAAGGCTTGTTAGATGTCTATGTCATTAACCAGGCTAGATAGATACAAGGGCATTGTATGTGCATGTATAAAATCATCTCCATATTCATCCATAAAAGATATAACTACATGAAATTATGCAGGATCATTCTCTATACGGTAATCCTCAGTAGTAGAAACATCAGTTTGATTGTCTTTAGGACTTGACAAAGCCTCAATAAGTTCTTCTCAAAGATCTTTTGATCGGTTCAAGGCATCCAAAATTAACAAATTTCCTAATACATGGGACAAATATTTTAAAACATCATAATTTTGGTCCAAAGGTCTGCATTTACTTACATGGATTTTTAGTTTTGTAGGTGACTTGTAATTTGATTCTTCTGATATAGATGTACCCTGTTTTAGTGTAGAAACTAGAAATACTCTTGGATTTGGTAGATTAGACTGACTAGGTCTATCTTTTTTCTGAGAGGAAGATGGTGTGACCTATAATTGTTCCTCCAAAATAATAATTTTATCACCAAACCCATCATGCATGGAATAATATCCTTTTTCTTGTTGATCCCACATAAGGGATCTCCCACGATTTTATGCTGCATATATGGTTCTAGCATGGGTAGTGTTAAAATAGTCTATTTTAGAAAACCCACATATTCCCCGGTATCCTCAACCTTGGCCACTTCCTCTAGTTCCCTAGTTATGTACACGAAACTTAGGATTATTATAATCAAAACCACCATTGGTATAGGGATATTTTATTTACATCACATTGATGGAACTAAAGATCAATTCTTCATCTGATGAAGATTCTGCTTGGCAGGTCAATTTTGATTATGCTGTTTCGAAGGGTGGTGCCCATGCTTTTGAAATAGATGGCATGAAATCTTCTAGAGTGAAAGACAACAATGTTTTAACACGATCTCGTCTTCTTCTAATTGACCTTTTCCCTTATGATCATGTCACTTCATTAAGGATTGACCTTTTGATTAAGGTATTTTGGCTATGGAAGAAGTAGTAGAAAACACAATCAGTTTATTCCTCTGTGTTCGTAAAATGAAATGAGTTTGGATGATAATTTTCTTAATCTTCCAATCATCATATTCCTGTGCATTTTTACTTTTTACTTCCTACCATTCGCCTCATTCCTCTGGATCAGTGGCATTAAAACATGCTACATGGGATAAATAACTATTTAGTTTTATTTATCCAAAGTCTACCATTTTTTAAGCAGGTCGTTCAAAACAAAACACTTCTGAATGGGATTCCCCAAAATCTGGTGAAAGGGAAAATAATTTGGAAGCTCTTCATGTCCTTATTTTTTTAGATTATTTATCCTTGGAAAATAATCCAAATTTTTTTCCCAAGCTGAGATAAAGTAACTGGGAACTTGTTTATTCAAAGAAGAATAAACATTTCTCTTTAACTCCTCAATTTTTTCCTGACATTGATCAATTTTATCATGTTGAAAAGGAATTCATTATTGTTGACCCTCAGGAGGTGGATCCCTTTGATATGATGAAGGTTTTGATGTGGAATTAGGTATAAGTTCTTGCATAAGTGTAACTATAGAAACCTCTCCTTTCCCTATTCTCATTCCAAGAGGTGATAGAATTACACGAGTTTTATCTTTAGTTTCCATAATGGAATTTTCTATCTGTCGAGAAATTGAAGCATGATCTCAAAAGCCTCATGTGTATTTCATAGGGATCAGTGGTGAGCATAACTCATCCCACAGATTTTCCAAACAAATTGGCAGCAACTCTTCTTGAGGGAGTTCCAGATTTAAGGAATATGGTAATAATTTCCATCGAGAAATGAAATATGGGACTCTTTAATTTTCTCTTTATTTACAATTTTTGAGATAAAAAACTATTTTCTTTGTTAGTGTTGAGCTAAATTGAAGAAGAAATTTCTGACCGAGATCTTCCCATCCAGTAATTGATCGAGATTACAAACTTGTATACCATACAAAAGATAGTCCCTATAATGACTACACAAAACACCAAATATCTACTGCTTCTTGTTGTTATGGAGTTCCTATCATGGGATCACATTGAGAAATGAAATGCGTTAAATGTTTCTTTGGATATCACAAACCATTAATGATTGGGAATGTGATATTCACAATATTTGGTGGGGGGGATCAGATCCACCCACTCAGGTTAATATTTATTTTCAAAATAAACTGGTGCATGTAATTTTTCCATATCTTCCAATTGAGTTTTTAATTCCTCAATTGTGTTCATAAGCACTTTGGGAATAACCAGATGAGCTGATACCTGTAAAGGTACAATAGCTAGATCTTGAACTAGTGCAACGACCGGAAAAACCACTTGTGTCGGTGATGGTATATACCTTGGATAATCCAACGGAACATGCCTATAAGGATGTGTTTGATCCTACCCTAGTTGTATAAAAAATGGAGAGAATTCATTATCCACATTTTTAGTTTCCACAAATCTTCATTTTTAAGGATCTCCTACAGGATGTGCTAGATGATGATATTCCTAAGGAGTGTGTCTAGAAACAATTATTCATCAAAGTAACTTTGTGTTGAGTATTTTCAACTCTTTCATCTCCTCTTCTTGTTGTGATAGTCTCTCTTCAAGAGAATGAGATTGAACTTATCCAGTGGAAAAGTGAGATGCAATCTGACTTTTACCTTTCCCCATTTTAGATTCCTTTTAGAGAGGTGAGAGTTGGTTATTTGAGGGAATACCAAGATTCTGGGTAAGCCTTTAATTTTAGATATGCACACCTTCTTAATTCTCTTTAGTGTGTAGTGTATTATGGATAAGAAATTCATCTTCTGATTCCCCTGAGCTAGACTCCTTTTCTTGAGAATCTTCGGTAATGGTGTTAATGACATTTACCGATGCATAATGCATTGATGGAATTCTATCAGTATATTTGTAAGATATTCTCCTTCTATATGTTTCATTAGACAATGTTCTCCTATATTCTGAATTCCCATAAATGGTTTAGCAGACAGTTACTCAAAGAGAACCCTTGGAAAGTTCAGTTGTGCGCTCTCTTTGTGGATTCTTCCCTAATCAGGAATAAACTGAATTTCATTGAGGAGGGGATTTCAGATGTGAAAAATCCCCCAGTCCTGCAGGCTGGGGTTGTTCTTATTCTTTTTCTTGAAACCATTGAACTTTTTTATTTAATTCATAGGTTTAATTAAACAAGCCCCCAGCCTTGCAGGCTGGGGTGGCACTTAAGCTATTATAGCTGTGATTTGTGCAGCTTCCCATATGATTTTACCAATTTTGGTTCTGACATTAGCTAGGTGAATTATCTGGAAACCACATAAATCACCTATTTTATAAGATTTCTGTGCTATTTCAGAAATCTTTATTATCTGATGGCTGACATCCTCTAAGCGGGAGTTCTGCTGAAGATTATTAGATGCTTGATGCAAAATTATCTCAATAAATTTCCTTCATTGGGCCTTGTACTAATGAGATCTAGTTGTGGCTGATTATTGATTGTACATTTGATTACATACAAAATTTGTTGATTGTAGTTGGACATGGAAAATAACATTTCATGATACCACTTTTGGCGGGTTTTTCTGATTCTTAAGTGTAGTGAAATGCAATGATCTATGTGCACTCTATCCTCTGATACAAACACCGGATGGGGTATCAGAAATTAACGAGTGTAGCGTCTTTAAATCATTGAGGCATTCACACTAAAGGGTTTTTTGCTACTTTTCAACGACTGTATATTGGGAAACTGAGAGAGATGCAAAGTCAATTTGTCATTTCAACACTTATATTACCTTTACATGATTTTGATATTCATCATACGGTAATAATTTGGTTTTCAAATGATGAATATTATTCTGTAAGTTGAGGTGAACATCATTAACACAATATTCTGACATCAATTTTGGAATATTATGTTGAGAATTTTCCAAAGTCCAGAACATGACAAGAATTTCTCCTTTATAGAATTTTTTTCTCATGATTAACATATCTTCACCATATTTCTCTAGAGATTTCTCCACAAGTATTGGCCAAAGTGGATGCTTCTCAATTGTTTTATTAAAAACAATCAAATTAGTAGTTTTTTTATCTACTGTACTAGAATAAAAATGACCCATGGGAGTTTCAGAGATTGACCATTCCCATAATATGTCTTTTGGTTGAGAAAGTACTTCACCCGTTAATGACATGACATCAGACATTAATGGAATTTTGTTTGCAAGTTCCTCGAAATAATAGGACTTTTCTCATTACTGCATTTCCAATTATAGAATTATCTTGAAAATTTGAAATACTTATATAGAGATAAATTTCACAGTGAATGTCATCATTAGGAGGACCATCATGGTGGATTACAACAATGTATAACTCCTCTTGGTCCTTTGCCTTCTGGCCACACGGAGGATTATTGTGGCTCTCATATAAAGATAATCTCTTAGTATTGACCGAATTTTCATGAATCAAGCCTTCATTATGATGTGTACAACGGGGAACATCTGAATTACTACTATGACTCCCATAATTTGGTAATTAGAGGGTTGGATATTAAGCTGCAATAGATAAATGTCTGAGGGATTTCAGAATTCCATCATTAAGATGATTTAAATTGCAACTTGAATCTTGATTTTCCAACTATATTTGGAGATATTTATTCTTGGATTCTCTATTACACTTAGTTGGGTCCACTTTCTAGGAGAAGTGGTTATAATGGGTAGGTGTATGTTCCTTCCTTGGAGTGGTTATTAGAATGGGATGATAACCTCCAATTGGAAAGGGTGTGGATTCCTAATTCGGTTGTCCATATGATAGGGGGAAGTATGACCCATGACTGTCCTGGACTAGAATAGAGGTATTTATATGCTCCAATATGGCATGTTGATGGGTCATCCCAAGTGTGGGGATAGATTTATTTGTATGTTCCCCTGGTACTACTGAAGTTGTAGTTATCATATTCTAGCATGCTTTAAGAATATGGGCAGGAATTTGTGTTTTCCCTTTCACCATTTCTAAGATATGTTTGGTGACTTCAGCAGCCAGAACGGGAAAATAAATCAACTTCTTATCTTGAGTAGGTGTATGTGCCTTCTCTTGTCCTCCTTTCTCTATCAATGGGTATTGACAGTACTCATGTATGGGGGTAGAGAGTTGGGTATGCCCCAGATTTGTCGTCGGAGCTTTTTGACTGACTTCTCCAGGAGATTCCAAATGAGACTGTTGGAAGGCTTGATGAACTATAGTAGGTGTATAGGCCTACTGATATTTATCTATTAAGAATATTTGATGAAATTACTTCAACACTAACAAACAATATTGTTGGCATAATTAGTGATTGTAAGCAGGTGTATGTTCATTTTTACCAATTTCCACAACATTTGATTGGTGGGCTACATTAAATGCATTCAGATGATCTTTCCAACAATATTACATTTTATAAATAGGTTTATATTACTATTCATGGTACTTCACTAGATTTTTCCGATGGGATTGGTGTGTTGCTGGCAGATGAGTCTACTGGGTAGTGGAATTAGGACATATGGGTGTATGTGCCCGCTCGTTGTTCTCCATCGAGTTAGGTTGACGGATTTATTCAGATTGTGAAATGGAAAGAATCGGCTCTCTATTGACCATACATTGTCTCTAGTGGTACATCTTTCTTTCCTGGGTCTGAGGGACCTATGCCAAATGTCTAGAGGCAACACCCCCATCATGTTGGGGGTTCACTATCCCACGATTCTATTGGCAGCGATTGTTTGTGGGATTCCACAGGAAGGACCCCTACATCCTTGAATTGAGGACCTAAGTGAACAATTGATCCACCTACCTATAGTATGGGAGGGATTGGTTATTGTTTTCTGGTGATAAAGACTTAAAATAGATAAAGACGGTGGTTGGCAGTGTCTACTTCTTGATCATCGGTCATCGTTGGCCAGATGATCGAGGATGGTTATTGACCTAGAGAGATTGTCAGGTATCCTCCAAGGTTGGTATTGTACCATGATGAAAGTAATCCCTTACTAGAACATTTGAGACCTAGCATTGAAGAAGCCGGGTGGGTGATAGAGTTCTTCTCGTGGATGAGGATCTAGTTTGAGCATTGGTTGGGAAGTTCAGAGATGTCGTCTTGAAGAAATACCTTTTGGAATGAAGGGAGTTCTAAGAAAAAACTTGAAACAATAATAAAATACATTAAAGAGTCATCTTTTAGAATTATAAATTTGTTATTGATTCCTTTTTAGTCCTTCCTTTAACAATTAATATGGGCCTGACAGGTGGGTAACATTTTTAACTTGGTTAGGGATTCACATCGGGTTCACCCTTTTTGTTTCGTAGTTCCGTAAAACATGTGTTCTAGTTTTAAGAATCACTACTTTCAGATAGTTTCCATTGGATTTATTCATTAAAACAGAAACAAAAAATATTTCTTTATCTAAAAGGGACCTACTTTCCAAAGGTAGGCATTTGTTAAGATTGAACTTTAGGATGCTTAGGAATGTTCATTGGTCGATATGATGCGAGGTCGGACTCATCACACCCTTTTTGGGGGAATTATTGTCTACTATGGGACTCTCTTTATGAATATAAGATATTTTCATTAATCCATATTAATTTACCATGTGTAACATATACTTACCTTGGAATTTGCAATCACTTATTAACATATGTGAAATTTAGAATCATCCATACGTATTCAAGGTTGTTCATTAATGGAGATATCCATATGTATTTGAGGTTCTCCGATGATGGTATCCTATCATATACTATTTATAAGTTCCTTTAATCATCTTTTTGAGGATACAAATTTTTAATCTACTCAGTTGGGCACTCTGGAATTTCTTGTCATCCAGGAAGATGAAGGATTTCTTTGATATTGGGATCATACCCATAAAATGGGTTACCTATGTATCCTTGTAAATGGAATCTGAACCATAGTAGTTTGGTTCCACTTAATAAGACACATCATACCTTTTAAGGCCATGTGATAAGGATTTGACTATATAGTTTAATGTCATGTGATAAGGACATCTAAGTGAAAGGTTCTTAGTCAAAGTATGGTGTTGGATTTATTCCAAAGCAGCCCAAGGAACATGGAAAGGATATTGGTTTCCAAGTAATATTAGACCCTATTGGGAATATGGACCAAGGAGAACATGGTTGATTTGATGTGTTGGGTTTTTACATCAAGGAGGATTCCTACACATCCCATGTGGATGGGAATCAAATCCCACATAGTTCTATGAGTCTCATAGGAGAGTGTAGTCCTTTTAGAGAAATGATTTTGGGCTTACATACTGAAAAGGATTCCTCAGTGTTTTGGGGGTTTAATTTTGGGATTTCTCCTAAGGAATATGCCCAGATTAAGGGAATTATGGTTGGATTCTTGAAGAGGATATCTAATGATCTCAGGCCTTGAGAAGGCATCCTTTGTATCCTAGTTTGAACATGACTTAAAGTTCTCATAGTTCATTAATTTTTGAAACTGTTGGGATCATGAAAAATATCTAATCCCATGTGAGGCATGCTCAGTGTGAGAAATAAGAGAATGTCAAAGATTCAACAAAGTAACTAACACTTTTTCTACTACACTGGTGGAAGAGGGAGCACCTACTACAGTGACAGTGGATGAGGGCGAGGTGATCCAAGAATGTGGTGAGGTGATGAACCTTCCCTCTCTAAAATTTACATTGTTGAAGTGTCCAATAAAAGAAAAGAGTGAAGATTGATGGAGTAGAGAGGATCAAGATTGAAACCTAGTACTTAAAAGGTTAGGGTTGTACAACAAGATGAATTCCCTCATGGATATCATTAGGGGAGGGAGATTTCTCCATGCATGGAAAAGAAAGTGGGAACCATACCTTCCCTACTAGATACCTAGAGTTCTAGGTTTTTGAGATGAGAAAGGGAGGTCAGAACCTAAACCCTAATCCTCAAAACCAAAAACTATCTAGAATTGTTCCTTGAATAATTATCCACGTGACTACAGATATAGAAACCCATATACACTCCATGAATCCTAACCCCATTGAGAAAAAATGCGGGAATCCTATGACTATAGAAATACAAACCCAAATAGGGGACCCACATATGTGCCTTTCACAAAGGATTGATATGTCCGGAGTGTAGGACCCCTGGACACCCTGAGAGGGGAGGGGTGAATCAGGGTGTCAACTTTTTCATCTTAAAGTTGTGGATCTTGTTCCCATATTGGTAGGAACTGATTAAACCTGTATGATGGATATGATCAGTAATGAAACATTCATATGCACTGAGATGAAACAACTATTTTTACTTGGTTCGGGACAAAGGGCTACGTCCAACGAGCATATGCCGACAGGTTGTCAGTCATACCAAAATACACTATGCTTCACTAGCTGTAGATTACAAAGTTTTGGGCACAGTCACTCTATCCCAGGCTCACTGCCATTAAAAAAGTTCAGGGATAGCTCACTGCATCCCTTGGGTCACTCTCGTTGACTCCCTCTGGCTCACTGCCCTTGGTGAAGTCCCACGTAGTTTATAGACGTGAAGGTCTCTTAAATAGATGTGCATTGAAGTTCTTTGTCTCCTGTTCAGCATGAGAATTTGCTTGCATTAGGGTTCAGAGTTGATGCTCTTTTTAGTTCAATCCTTCTTCTTTAGTGCAATGACTGAATGCACTAGATCCCCTTGTCTTCGTTTGCCTGAATCACAATCACTTATGTGATTGCTCAATAAATGATTCTCAACTTACTTGTCAGCGTCAGAATCAGTTCACCATGCATGCATGAGATCATGTATGTATCATTTAGATTTCTTCATCAATGTCACATTGCACTGAAAGTATCAGGCAATCTTTCAGCTCTTGTGCAGCTCCAGAAAGGCGAGCGCGCTCCAACAACACCTAGTAAGCTTCTCTAAGCCAGACGTGCAAGTCCCAATATGGTGTGAAAGTCTCACTATGGCGTGCAAGTCTCCGGCACGCAGATCCAAACTGGCGCGCAAGTATCACCAAACCACCTGCGCGACACTGCCTTCCTCAACTTCTAACCTACCTGACTTACTTCCTTTCTCCCCCAAACCACCTTGGGCGCGCAGCCAACAACTGGCGTGCAGCTTCAGATAATGGCGCGCAAGTCCACCTGCGTGACCACACAATACTTGTGCTACTTCCACACCTGCACGATGAGATATCTTATTTTTCTAAGTGTTTAACTCCGTAAGAAGTGAGGAGGGATGGTCCTCTATTTATAGGCAAACTGGACCCCCTATGCGACGACGCACAAGTCAACCATCGGCGCGCAAGTCTCGGCACGCAAGTCTCTTCCATTGCTGTTCACTTGCGTGACCAACTTCCAAACATGCGCGAACCTCTTTCCTTTGCCAAATTTTGATCTTATGATCTTGAAAAACCATAGGCACGCAAGTTCTCAAGCTTCCAAGGCATTGGCACACAAGTCTCTTTCACGGCGCGCAAGTCACCTGCGCGACCTCACCGAAACCTGCGTGACCCTTATCCCTATGCCATATTTTGATGTTCTGATCCTCAAAAACATATGGTTCACAAGTTTCCAAGCCTTCAAGTACAAGGCGTGCAAGTCCCTTTTCCAAAAACACTTTTCTCCATTTGTCGATTTTCAGGCCCAAAAATTTGGCAAACAATGGGAAACGGCGCCACCTTGTATCTTCTCTTTTTGTCCGCCTCCAGATCATCCATTCCTTTCTCAATGTTCCTTGAATAAAACATTGATATTTATCCACAGTCCTTGAACTCGACATGCCACCATGGAATCTCATTTGTCAACAAATTTGTATGTCGTTTGTTTGCTTTGTCAACAAGCATGATCACCTCAAAAGAACTTCTTCTTGGTGATCTGTATCCTTCAGCAACTCTTCTACTTTTACCATAAACACCACTATTGTGATATTTATTCTTTGAAGGAATAACTTTATCATCATCATCTTCTATGACAATTTGATGTGCATGGAAATCTCATAATTCCAATCCCCGCACATCCATCTTAGAATTACAATCATTTGCACATTGTCTTCTTCATCAACTGTCATGATTGACTTCATGAAAACCATATGATTTAATTCTTCAAGAAGTATCTTGCATGGTTCATGATTTCATGAGTAATTTTATGTTCTTCATCAAAAACCAGTGGGTCTCATGAAATAATGAGGAATTTCATGGTCTTCATCAAAACCCATGGTTCTCATGCAATAAAGAGGAATTGCATGGTCTTCATCCAAAAACACCATTCTTCATTAATCATCCTCAGATGGAGTACACCTCACATTCTTCATTGTTGTAAACAATGTATCACCTTTGACACATGTTCTTTGAACTTATGATCAGTACAACAATTGTCTGAATTACCATTCCTCCACTTCGTTGGAGTACTTCTTGATCTCCTTCATTTTGATCTTCAATTCCTCCATTTCATTGGAGTACTTCTTTTTCTCCTTCATTTTGATCTTCATTGACAACTATTGAAAAAAAATAAAACCTTATACACAAATTGGTTCCAAAAATCTCCCCCTTTGTATTTTTTTGTCAATACCCTATACATCTTCTGAAATGAATTTGTCAATATCAAAATGAGAATCTTCTCTTCAATCATCTTTTTTTTTCAAACGTTCATTTCACTTTCTCTCCCCCTTATTGAAAAGAAATACAAAGCACATGGTAGGGAGGGTATCAATCCAAACTTAAGAAATGTTTCATTAATCATTTCACTCTAAGTCTACTTGAGCAATGACCGATGTAGAAAATAAGAGGATTTGATTAAGTCAACAATGTTGTCCATTATTCAAAGATCATGATACCAACATGAGATGAGAACTCATATATTTTGTATTCAAGGGTTTACCACATTTATTTCTGATAGAAGAAAATCAAATGTGATAGGGAATAATCAACCTGAAACTCTTGCACTCACATCAGCAAATAGATCAAAAACATTCAAGTTCAATCGGCAGGATAAGTGGCCTTGGGGCACTTCCATTATTTTTATGTCACTGATCAATTTAGTTACTCCCCCTTTGTAGAATGATCTGAGTTACCAAGGTTGAGAGATTGAGAAATGACATACCTTCTCCAATGACATGTTCTTCAATAAAATTTCAAAGTAACTACATTTGATACCAGCTTGAGTTGATATTGATTGAAACAGTGATTTTGGAAGCTTCTTCATTTTTCTCCCCCTCAAGGGAATCACTTATCATCATATTCATCAAGAGTGATCCTTCATCATCTTAATCATTGAATATCAATTGAATAATCTACTAAGGATGGAAACTTCTTTAGCTTGGCTATCAAGAGTTGACAGCATTCACTACTTCTCAGGTTCTCCCCCTGAGAGCATGCTTCACCTTCAATTCCCTGCATTATTAGCACAAATAAAATACACAAATGAATAAGGGAATAAGGTGGTTCCTCCTTGCTTCATCAACTTGTTCTATATGGTTGAGGTTCTTTTCTCAACCAAGTTCCTATGTTCACTCTAGTATTCATGCCTATACATTTGAACATATGTTCTGTCATCTGTTGATGTGGCATGGATTTCTTCACATTCTCTTATACTTTGTGTGAGGAATTGTTCTGCTTAATAGCCATCATTAATGATACATTCTTACTCCTCTTAAGGACTAATTCTTGCTCTGGTATTAAGGTTAGGCAACCTTTTGCAATGTGATCAGATTTCATGCATCTCACACACAGAACTTCTTTGAAACTTGTGATTCTCTTGGTTTGCAATCTCTCATGCATTGTGTCTTCATCATGTGAAAGTTTTTCTTTTCCTTTGTCACTAGCCTTGGCCTTTTCATCTTCAAGATTCCTCATTCTTTTCAAATATTCGGGCCAGATGACCAATATATCATTTGGAACTGTTTCAGCTGGTTTGGATCTTCCACATGGGTTCATCTGAGTTTCATCCCACTTTGTTTTTCTTTTGGATAACTGACCCATCAATTTCATGGATCTAAAATCTTGGGGCTTCTCAGCTCCCCTACATGGGATCTTCTTAGGAAAATGTGTGTTCACAAAATTCTTATGATTTCTTCCCAAGGTACTTTCTTCAGGCTTAGTTGGCATCTAAGGTCTTATTTTCTTATCAACAGTGAAATCATGTTGATATAGACATGTTCCTGCCTTATGACCGCTACCGTTGCATACATCACAGATGTTATCAAGAATTCCAAATCTGTTTGCGGTAAACAGATGCTTCTGGACCTGCGGATGTTTCTTCTTCTTCTCTGTCTTCCTTCCCTTTGATATAGGCTTTACTTGTGCTTTTCCATATAAGGGATTATAAAAACAATCCAGTGCACAGTGCCCAAATCTGTTGCAGTACCAACATTGACCAACAAACCTTGCCTTCTTTTTATCTTCTATAAAAGGTAGTTGGGCCTTCTTCCAGATGTGTTTTTCTCCATCAGGGGAACCATCTTCCAATTTTTTCTTCCTATCCACCCTAGCCATGGTGGTAGGGTTTTTCTCCTCAACTTTCCTCATCCATACGTGTTTAGAATTTTTCTTCCAACCTGCACTGATTGTGGGAATGTATCTAGAAACATGAGTATAAGAGGGTTTGGATGGTACCTTTACTTTCTCAGTTGCTTCTGATAGATCAATGAGTGAGGTCATGATCTTCTTATCAAATTTTGGAGGTCTTTTGACAATAGAATCCTCCAGTGAGCATTGAGTACCAGCAGCAACTTATTCTTGATGTGGATAATCAAGAGTTGTCATAATCTTCTTGTCACATGTTGGAGGTATTTCATCTTTAGATACCTCCAATGAACATTGAGTACAAGAATCACTCATTTCATTCTTTTGTGAAGTCTCAATATGTGTATTCTCAATCTTGGTCAACTGGGCTTCCAATTTTTGACCCTCAATATTGAGGATGATCTTCTGATCTTCAATCATGATCATCTTCTCTTCACAAGTCTTCTTCAATCTTTCAAGCCCATCTTCATGCATCTTAACATTGTTTTGTAACAATGAGTCAAGTTCCATGAATTTCATGGAAGTTTCTTCCAAAAAAAAACTCTTGACTTCATTTCTCTTCATCAGATCAACTTCTAGAGCATGGATCTTTTCTTTTAGAGTCTTATTGACTTCTTCTTTTTCTTCAAAGACTTTCACCTGTTTGGTGAGCTTCATACTTTCCATAACTTTTCGTTCTATCCCCTTTTCCATATTGTCTGCTTCCCTTTCAAATCAAGTGGTCTCAACCTACATAGATTGGAATAGGCTTCAAATAATAGCAACCCTTTATTCAGGAATATCATGCAGATATGTTTTGAGTTTTTCCTGAAATCTTGAATTAGGGATGTCATCCTTTCCTCTGGAAGAATTCTGAGCCACCTGCTCGATACATTCCAAGCCTGATATTTCTTCATTATTAGAATAGCATGGAGAGCAAGACACTGAATATTCTTTGGATATGTGGGACTTCTTTAGCTGCTTCTTCTCTTTCTTTTTCTTGTTTTTCATGGTCTTGCTAGATGTAGACTTATGCTCAGAAATGACTGAATCTTCATCAAGACTGCTCTTCATTGTTGACTTTAGGAAAGAAACTCAAATCCTCTTTTGAATAGAATTACTGTATAATATCCAACATACGTCAACCTCCCACTAATACCACTTGTAGGACCTCGGGACACCCTGAGAGGGGAGGGGTGAATCAGGGTGTCAACTTTTTCTTCTTAAAGTTGTGGATCTTGTTCCCACGTTGGTAGGAACTGTTTAAACCTGTATGATGGATATGATCAGTAATGAAACATTCACATGCACTGCGATGACACAGCTATTTTTACTTGGTTCACCGCAAAGGGCTACGTCCAAGGAGCATACGCCGATAGGTTGTCGGTCGTACCAAAATCCACTATGATTCACTAGCTGTAGATTACAATGGTTCAGGCACAATCACTATGTCCCAGGCTCACTACCTTTACAAAAGTTCAGGGATAGCTCACTGCGTCCCTAGGGTCACTCCCGTTGACTCCCCCTAGCTCACTGCCCTTGGTGAAGTCCCACTCAGTTTATAGACGTGAAGGTCTCTTCAATAGATGTGCATTGAAGTTCTTTGTCTCCTGTTCAAAATGAGACTTTTCTGGCATCAGGGTTCAGAGTTGATGCATTTTTTAGTTCAATCCTTCTTCTTTAGTGCAAAGACTGAATGCACTAGATCCCCTTGTCTTCATTTTCTTGAATCCCAATCACTTATGTGATTTCTCAAAAAATGATTCTAAACGTACTTGTCATCATTAGAATCAGTTCACCATGTATGCATGAGATCATGTATGTATCATTTAGATTTCTTCTTCAATATCACTTTTCACGGAAAGTATCAGGCAATCTTTCAGCTCTTGTGCAGCTCCAGAGAGGCGGGCATGCTCCAACAACACCTGGAGCGCTTCTCTAAACCAGACGTGCAAGTCCCAATACGGCGCGTAAGTCTCACTATGGCGCGCAAGTCTCCGGCCCGCAGATCAAAACTGGCGCGCAAGTATCACCAAACCACCTGCGCGTCACTTCCTTCCTCAACTTCTAACCTGCATGACTTACTTCTTTTCTCCCCCAAACCGCCTTGGGCGCGCGACCAACAACCGGAATGCATCTTCAGATAATGGTGTGCAAGTCCACCTGCGCGACCACACAATACTTGCGCGACTTCCACAACTGCGCGACGAGAGCTCTGATTTTTCTAAGTGTTGAACTCCGTAAGAAATGAGGAGGGGTGGTCCTCTATTTATAGGAAAACTGGACCCCCTGGGGGATGATGCACAAGTCAACCATCGGCGCGCAAGTCTCTTCCCCTGCTAGTCACTTGTGTGACCAACTTCCAAACTTGCGTGAACCTCTTTCATTTTCCAAATTTTGATCTTATGATCTTTAAAACCATAGGCGCGCAAGTTCTCAAGCTTCCAAGGCATTGGCGTGCAAGTATCTTTCACGACGCGCAAGTCACCTGCGCGACCTCACCAAAACATGGGCAACCCGTATCCCTTTTCCATATTTTGATGTTCTAATCCTCAAAAACATATGGTGCTCAAGTTTACAAGCCTTCAAGTACAAGGCGTGCAAGTCCCTTTGCCAAAAACACTTTTCTCCATTTTTCGATTTTCAGGCCCAAAAATTTGGCAAACACTGGGAAACGGCGCCACCTTGTATCTTCTCTTTTTGTCCGCCTCCAGAGCATCCATTCCTTTGTCGATGTTCCTTGAATAAAACATTGATATTTATCCATAGTCCTTGAACTCGACATGCCACCATGGAATCTCCTTTGTCAGAAAATTTGTATGTAATTTGTTTTCTTTGTCAACAAGAACGATCACCTCAAAATCACTTCTTCTTGGTGATATGTATCCTTCAGCAACTCTTATACTTTTATCACAAACTCCACTATTGTGATATGTATTCTTTGAAGGAATTACTTTAGCATCATCATCTTCTATGACAATGTGATGTTCATGGAAATCTCAGAATTCCAATCCCCGCACAGCCATCTTAGAATTCCAATCATTTTCACATTGTCTTCTTCATCAACCATCATGATTGACTTCATGCAAACCATATGATTTAATTTTTCAAGAAGTCTCTTGCATGGTTCTTATGCAATCATGAGTAATTGCATGTTCTTCATAAAAAACCCATGGGTCTCATGCAATAATGAGGAATTTCATGGTCTTCATCAAAACCCATGGTTCTCATGCAATTAGGAGGAATTTCATGGTCTTTATCCAAAAACCGCATTCTTCGTTAATCATCCTCAGATGGGTTACACCTCACATTCTTCATTGTTGTAAAAAATGTATCACCTTTGACACATGTTCCTTGAACTTATGATCAGTACAACAATCCTCTGAATTATCATTCCTCCAGGTCATTGTAGTACTTCTTGATCTCCTTCATTTTGATCTTCCATTCCTCCATTTCATTGGAGTACTTCTTGATCTCCTTAATTTTGATCTTCATTGACAACTATTAACAACAAATACAACCTTATACACAAAGTGGTTCCAACACAGAGGTTTTGGTGGAGGTATCAACAGAATCCCTTTCAGAAAAGGGAGCCAATGAAGAAGAATAATTGCCATGAATGGTTTTGAGGAGGGCTTGATGGCTTGTATACTGAAGAGAGTAGGTGAATCAAAGAGGGGTTCCCATGTACGTACTTGTGCGCAATTAGGGGCACACAAGTAGGATTGGGAGACCTGATGTTTACTTAAGAGATGAACAACCTATATTATAATACTTGGGTGATACTTGAATCAATCCTTTAAGAGTATTCACATGTATTCCCAAAAGTAGGGTGATCAAGGTCCTCTAAAATGAATAGGTGGCATTCAAGTGTTTCTGGTTTAGGGAAGTTAGGCACTTTTGGAGTGCAAGTGTTACGGATTTAAAACATTAAAAGGACTTAAGTCCTATTATCCTCTTTCCAAATCTCCTCCCAAGGTGTTAAAGAACTACATTGAATGTTTTGAAAGACTTTGGTGAATCACTAAGGTGACCAGAGCAGCAATTGGGCTTAAGGGAAATTTGTACATACAAATGAAGGCCCCAAGGGTCTATTTATAGACAAAAATAGGACCCTAGGAGAAATTAAATTTGGTGATCAAGTAGGCTGGCCACCCAATGGGGGCATGCAATTAGTTTATGCATCGATGGCCACTTGGTCCGACTAGGGATATTCAAATCTCATGCCTTTGAAAATATTTATTTTCTTCATATGCTTTCTTTACTTTTTTCTAAGTAATTTCACTTTACCATTTTCAGACTCTATGATGTAAAAGAGTGTTTGTAACACCCCGAGATTGTATGAAAAATATTCTTTTTAATTTCATTAATGTCTTATATTGTACGCTACACCAAAAGGAGCTTGCATAACACCCATCCTTGACTTTCCTTTCATTACACGCAATCACGACCTTCCTTGATAGCGTGTGTAGTACGCAATACCGAGTTTCACTAAACAACGATATGCTATTATTAAAACTAGCCGTTACGAATAGTAATAACCACTTCTTAAAACTTTGTAAATTTTATTTTTCAAAATGGACTTCATTTTTGGATTTGGAATATCGAAATTAGCTTAGGGTGAAATTTTGGTACTTTTCGAATAACTTTCATATTCTGATGAATAGTGAAAATTACTAAATTTTAATTAAAAACAACTTTTTAATTGAAATAATTAATAGTGATAAATTATTAATTTGAGTGGTTTTAAAGTATATTTATAATATAATTTTACAATTTAATAAAATGTTGGTCATTGAATGTAATTTCACATTTAAACCAGTTATAAACAATTGTGATTATTTTGATAGTTCTTATCTCTTAAAAACACGCTATTTGTTTTGACAACGGGAATTAATTTTTAAATAAGTTAATGTAACTGATATGTTTTGAATTTGGTAAAATAGAAATCATTTTTGAGTTCATAATATCAAATATAGCTTAGGTCTAAGTTTTCGTATTTTTCAGGAAACTTTCATTTTTTGATGAATAGTGAAACCACTAAGTGGTAGTAAAAAAAATGAATTTTTCATAAAACTTAATTTTACCGCTTCTGTGAGTGGAATTTAAAAAATACAAGAGACACGGTTGATGTCAGTAAGTAAAATGTGGTTCAATGAGATGGAAATAATTTTTGTTGAATAGTAAATTTTTACTTTTTTTACCACGATTAAAAGTAAATAGGGTAATTAAGGGTAAAAATGATATTATTATTACCCTGAAACATGTCCTAATTCTATTGGATAAGTGTAATTCTACCAAAAACAATCTTAGTAATAAAATATGACCATTTAGGCCCACTTGGATTAGATTAGGACATTTATTATTATTTAATTCAAAGAAGAGTTAAAAGAGTTAAAATCAATGTTTATTTACTAAAACATTTTTAATATAGGGTTATACATAAGATAAATTCGATTGTAAATATTAATTAGAAAGATAATACTATTTCCTACATAAGGATATTTTATTTATAATTTTTAGACATTAAATAAATTAATTTATTTATGACACAATGATGATGCAGTAATTACCATAATAGTGAAAAATTATAATAATTGATATTATAAATACCCAAATAAATATAATTTGAGACTTTTTATGAATTCCATTTATTTTATAGGTTATTATGACATGTTAGTAGTGATTTAATTTACTTTTTGCGAACTAATCATTCTGTTATAATTTTCACAAAAATCAATTACTAAATAGTGTCAAAATTGACATAAAATAGTTTTTAAAACAAATATTATATTATTAATTGTTATTTTATTCCTAAAAATCTATGGTTCGAAAAAATGACTTATATAAGGTTATATATATTAATAATAAACAACTTTGGGTTCGTTTGGCTTTTTATAGTATGTTTATTAACCTTATAGTGTAAGAACACAAGAAGACACGATAAAAGTAAAATTATTTAACTTAATGTTAAATCTAAATGATAAGGTTAAAATAGGAACCTAAACTTGTGTAAATTCTATTGGATGAGAGTATTTAGACCCATACCCACCTTAGCTTCGAAATAAATCAATTTTTAGCTATTTAAAACCGAATTTGGCTTTATAATAAAATAATATTTTTAGTTATTCCAAAGGTTCCCCTCTCCTCCCTTATAAAAGGGCACCCCCTCTCTCTCTTCCTCACACCACTTTGAGCCTTAAAGCTCGGAAAACACCTGCCAAATTCTCTTCTCCACTTCCCTAGAAACATACTAGAGGTTTTGGTCTTCCTCAAAGACCAATTTTAGTGCCCTAAGAGGAGGCCTCAAAGAGGCGCTTCAAAGAAGAGGTAATTTCCGTTACCGATTCATCATCTTTATTTCTTCTTCCACTTCTTCTTCTTTAATTTTTTCATTATTAAGTAATAACATCAGAATCAATCATATACTTATATGTTATTATAAGTATGAAACAACCCTATTTCACCATCTATCCATCCTACGGAAAAAGAAATCACCGCGCGTGCGTACGAACGGAATACCGTCTCCACGCCGTGGTGTAATCTATTTTCCACCACCACATTACTTGGGTGGGTATAATGGTGTAAATAATGACTATATATGACTATTATAAAGTGATATTGATTCTTAAATAGTATACATACACTCCAATACAATTCCACAATCATAGGAACGATATCATCACTCGTGCGTACGTACGGAATACCGTCTCCACGATGTGATGTGGCTCGTTCTACATGATCTTCATTGCATAATGATTATATAAATGAATTGAATGAATTAATATGATATATATTACACTAATACCATTCTGTAAATGAGGTATCTATAACCTAAAGAGAAGAATAATAATTTATTCGACAAAACACGCATAAGAACAAAAAGTAATAAACACCCGAATAACAAGTAGTAATGGAATATTACTAATAAGAAGCTAAGAATATGACCATATATGATATGATAACAATATTTATGATTCTGGAATAAGTCAATAACATTATTTAAATCATTATACATGAGGTTCGGACAATTACGAAGCAAATCGGACCTCAGGTAAGGGAAACTTCCACAATCTCGATTTTTATCCGAGATTGTTTATATTTCAAAATTTACTGGGGAATATTTATCATCCACATCCATGTTTCCTCAATATGTAATATTTATATCCTTATACAATAGTATTTATCCAATTTTACCCTTCGGTGAGATTTTTGTAAAAGATATTAAAGGAATCTTTTGTCGTTTTTTGTACGAGGTACTTTTTGACTTTTCTGACAAAAGTACGAAGAATGTTTTTTTTAACTTATATGACATGAATGGATTTTTAAAACATTATTACCAAGAAGCTTACTTTACAAGTTTTCAAGTTTATTTTTAATCAACTTCTTTTAGTTTAGAATTGTACGACATGTTAAGAAAGGAAAAGTGTTTTTGAAGTAGAAAGGATATTTTCCTCAAGAATGGAGTTTAAGTGTTTTATCAAAATTATTTTCCATATAAGATAGTATAGGGTTCTATTTCTATCGCTATTGTTACAATGATTTGATTATATTGTGACGGAATTTTTTTTATGAATTCCTTTATCTTATATGAATTGTTTTATGATTCCATGATGTTTAATAATCCCATTTTTATTACATGGGTTATGCAATGATGTATGATTTTTTTGATTTTTGTGGCACACATAAGAATGGTTTCATTATGGGATGGGTGGGACCTATATCTCCCTCAAATTCATTGGGTAAAGATTTTATATCTCATGAGATAGACATGGCTGGAACGGTAGGTTATACCGGTTCAGTGAAACAGGACTGAAACGAGGAGTGAACTCGGTTCAGAAATGGACTTTGTCCACTAAGATAGTCCTGGTAATGAGTCTTGACTAATAAGAAATGATTCTCTATGATTATGTGTGTATGACACAAAGTTTCATGTTTTATGTTATGATTATTGGGATTTCATTTCACTACTATGATTTATCCCATGTTATGAAATTATTCTCTTTTTTGTAGGTTAAGATTTCTAAAATGTTATGTTCTTATGAATATGATGTGATTGATATTTCTTCTGTTTACCCTTACTGAGAATTTGAGCTCACCTTTTTAGGTTTTCTTTTCCCCAGGATATAAAGAAAGGTTTTAGGTAAAAAAGGGAATACCTTTATGGGAGATGTTGAAGATCTTTCACCACGATTAGAAGATTATATTCCGAGTTTCCAAAGACACTAAACTATTACGATCCTTGTGTGTGTGTGTTTTTTATGTACTAAGTATTCTGCAAAAGTAATTTAATGTCCATGTATGTTAATCTTTGGGTCTCTACAGTTGGTATCAGAGGAAAAGTTTAGTCAACCTTTGGAAACTAGGATGTGAAAACGTTAGTGAGATCCCTAGAGATATATCAAAGGTATGTCTAGGTATGTCCCTAAGGATAAGTATATGTATAGGATATAGTCCTAGAATTATGGTAACAATATCAGATTAAACCAAAGATGTTAGATATTGAAGTTACTCCCCCTTTATTATGATTTTTGACTCTCACACTATTCTTTTTGGGTTTTAGAAAATGGCTGGAAACAAGATGATCCACGATAATGGAGGATATGATGGACAATGGAATGATATTCTTCATGAGCAACCAAATGAAATGAGATTTGGAAGTCCAAACTTCATTATTATGCCGAATTAGCAGTCTCATAATATGATCAATAAACTCAAATTTGGTAAGTTTTCTGACTCAGCTAATAAGAGAAAGATGGAGTTTCATGATGATCATAGAGGAAAGAAAGTTCAATTTCCCCTATGTAAATCATGTGGGAAGAGGAATCAAGGAGAATGTTTCAAAGGAACTGGAAGATGCATTGGGTGTGGAAAAGAAGGACACAAAGCCAGTAAGTGCAAAGGAAAAGGTTCAGTTAACACCATGGACAGGGATAATGGTATTGCTACGACATCAACAATGATTAGATGTTTTAAATGTGGAATGTACGGGCATTATGAAAACCAATGCCCTAAGGGAAAGTCTCATGGAGAGAATCAGTATGGTCGTATGAGTAGTATTTATGTTTATGATGATGAAGAGACTACAAATGATATGTGAGATGAATGAATTGTTGAAGCTCGGTCAATGGATTAAGAATGTATTGTAATGATGACATGTTTATCATGTGTAATGTTGTATAAGTAATCTCATTGTACTATGGAATAAAGAGACATCTAAGGATTGTTACAATGTTGTCTTTCCTTGAGTTTTGAAAGTGTATGATTAATGGTATCAGTATCCATGAAAGGTTATTCCGATATTTTTGGAATGTAGAAGATATGCGCATAATGAAGGGATAAGGAAAAAAATGAAATGTTTGACAGTATTCATGAGCTCATGATTGATATAAGGACTAAGTGATATCATGGTTTGAGGATATAGAATTTTGAGGATTTTGGTATGTGGAAAGTGTTATCTTTTAACTACATTCATGTTTTCACTAAGGTTCAATGGATATTCATTCTTCAAGAGAATACATGATTAAGGTATTCACATATTTGTAATTTGACCAACAAGATATATCTTATGATATATGGGGGATAAATGATGGCATTCACGTGATCATTTTCTTTATACTATGATCTTGGACCGAAGTATTTTAGATAAGCCTAAGGATTGGAATGGATTATGTTGGACATAAGTTAGTATTGTTTAAGGATAAAACTTTTTTGATTTTGTTTATGGGATGTTATAGTAATATATCTTTAGAAAAAGGACAACCTGCATGACGGGCGACAGCCCATCTCGTCGGACAAGGCTGTGGGAATCGAACCCACAACCGAAGTGCGACTGGCCTTTATCGCCTACCACTAGCCTACAGGAAGTCCATGTTTAGTAGAAACTAGTTTTATTATATTAAGCAGTATGATATATGAAGTATAAGTCCATTTTAGGAACCATATATGATTAATATCACTATAAATGGACTTATGTATTTTTTTTGATAACTTTTCTAACCTTTTGTTTGAGACAGATGGAATGACCCATCACTCTATAACATGATCTGCTAACACATCACGAATGAAAAATTCAACTTCATTTCTTTAAGAGATGAAGTGGAAATTGTCCAAAGAACGACAAACAGTGAGACTATACCAAAATAACGAAACTATTTCTTCTAATTCAAATTTCATCAACTTTAAGGAAATGATCTTGAAAACCAAAAATGTTGTCCTAGTGCTCTTATATCTGATGAATCAGATGGTACCTTAGATCATCACAAATTTGTGGCTTTGTGATTGCTGGATTTTCCATAGCCATGTTCTCAACCACTCTCTATCAGAACATGATGGTTAGATTTCTCTTCCATATCTATATTTTCACCTATGTGGAAACCCAAGTCAAGGATGCGTGTTGTGCAAGCTCCTTTTGGTGTAGCGTACAACATAAGAGATTAATGAAATTAAAAAGAATATTTCTCATAAAATCTCAGGGTGTTACATTCTACCCCCCTTAAAATAAATTTCGCCCTCGAAATTCATCGGGGTTATAAATGCTTTACTATTCGAAAGTTTCTTTGATAGAAACCCACATCGTAAAAAGGAATACCAAAACCAATCTTTAAAAACAAAAGTATGAAACGTAATGGTTACCCAATTAGGGCGAAATTCATTTTAAGGGGGGTAGAATGTAACACCCTGAGATTTTATGAAAAATATATATTTTTTAATTTCATTAATGTCTTATGTTGTACGCTACACCAAAAGGAGCTTGCACAACACACATCCTTGACTTGCCTTTCATTACACGCAATCGCGACCTTCCTTGATAACGTGTGTAGTACGCAATACCGAGTTTCACTAAACAACGATATGCTATTATTAAAACTAGCCGTTACGAATAGTAATAACCACTTTTTAAAACTTTGTAAATTTTATTTTTCAAAATGGACTTCATTTTTGGATTTGGAATATCGAAATTAGCTTAGGGTGAAATTTTGGTACTTTTCGAATAACTTTCATATTCTGATGAATAGTGAAAATTACTAAATTTTAATTAAAAACAACTTTTTATTTGAAATAATTAATAGTGATAAATTATTAATTTGAGTGGTTTTAAAGTATATTTAGAATATATTTTTACAATTTAATACAATTTTGGTCATTGGATGTAATTTCACATTTAAACCAGTTATAAACAAGTGTCAATCTTTTGATAGTTATTATCTTTTAAAAAAACGCTATTTGTTTTGACAACGGGAATTAATTTTTAAATAAGTTAATGTAACCGATATGTTTTGAATTTGGTAAAATAGACATCATTTTTGAGTTCATAATATCAAATATAGATTAGGTCTAATTTTTTGTATTTTTCTGGAAACATTCATTTTTTGATGAATAGTGAAACCACTAAGTGGTAGTAAATAAATGAATTTTTCATAAAACATAATTTTACCGCTTCTGTGAGTGGAATTTAAAAAATACAAGAGACACGGCTGATGTCAGTAAGTAAAATGTGGTTCAATGAGATGAAAATAATTTTTGGTGAATAGTAACTTTTTACTTTTTTTTACCACGGTTAAAAGTAAATAGGGTAATTAAGGGTAAAAATGATATTATTATTACCCTGACACATGTCCTAATTCTATTGGATAAGTGTAATTCGACCAAAAACAATCTTAGGAATAAAATATGACCATTTAGGCCCACTTGGATTAGATTAGGACATTTATGATTATTTAATTCAAAGAAGACTTAAAAGAGTTAAAATCAAAGTTTATTTACTAAAACATTTTTAATATAGGGTTATACATAAGATAAATTCAATTGTAAATATTAATTAGAAAGATAATACGATTTCCTACGGAATAATATTTTATTTATAATTTTTAGACATTATATAAATTAATTTATTTATCACACAATGATGATGCAGTAATTACCAAAATAGTGAAACATTATAATAATTAATATTATAAATACCCAAATAAATATAATTTGAGAATTTTTATGAATTACACTAATTTTCTAGGTTATTATGACATTTTAGAAGTGATTTAATTAACTTTATTTGAACTAATCATTTTGTTATGATTTTCACAAAAATCAATTACTAAATAGTGTCAAAATTGACATAAAATAGTTTTTAAAAAAAATATTATATTATTAATTGTTATTTTATTCATAAAAATCTAAGGATCAGCAAAATGACTTATATAAGGTTATATATATTAATAATAAACAACTTGGGGTTCTTTTGGCATGTTATAGTAAGTTTATTAACCTTATAGTGTAAGAAGACAAGAAGACACAGTAAAAGTAAAATTATTTAACATAATGTTAAATCTAAATGATAAGGTTAAAATAGGAACCTAAACTTGTCTAAATTCTATTGGATGAGAGGATTTAGACCCATCCCCACCTTATCTTCGAAATAAATTAATTTGGAGCTATTTAAAACCGAATTTGGATTTAAAATAAAATAATAGTTTTAGTTATTCAAAAGGTGCCCCTCTCCTCCCTTATAAAAGGGCACACCCTCCCTCTCTTCCTCACACCACTTTGAGCCATCAAGCTCGGCCAAACCCTGCCAAATTCTCTTCTCCACTTCCCTATAAACATCCTAGAGGTTCTGTTCTTCCTCAAAGACCAATTTTAGTGCCCTAAGAGGAGGTCTCAAAGAGGCGCTTCAAATAAGAGGTAATTTCTGTTACCGATTCTTTCATCTTTATTTCGTCTTCCACTTATTCTTATTTAGCTGTTTCATTATGAAGTAATAACATCAGTATCACTCATATACTAATATGTGATTATAAGTATGAAACAAACCTATTTCACCATCTATCCATCCTACGGAAAAAGAAATCACTGCGCGTGTGTACGTACGGAATACAGTCTCCACACCATGGTGTAATCTATTTTCCACCACCACCTTACTTGGGAGGGTATAATGGTGTAAATAATGACTATATATGACTATTATAAAGTTATATTGATTCTTAAAAAGTATACATACACTAAAATAACATTCCACGATCATTGGAATGTTATCATCACTTGTGCGTACGTACGGAATACCTTCTCCACGATGTGATGCGACTCGTTCTACATGATCTTCATTGCATAATGATTATATAAATGAATAGAATGAATTAATATGATATATATTACACTAATACCATTCTGGAAATGAGGTATCTATAACCTATAGAGAAGAATAAGAATTTATTCGACAAAACACGCATAAGAACAAAAAGTAATAAACACCTGAATAACAAGTAGTAATGAAATATTACTAATAAGAAGATAAGAATATGACAATATATGATATCATAACAATAAGTATGATTCTGGAATAAGTCAATAACATTATTTAAATCATTATACTGGAGTTTCGGATAATTACAAAGCAAATCAGACCTAAGGTAAGAGTAAATTCCGCAATCTCAATTTTTATCCGAGATTGTTTATACTTCAGAATTTACTGGGGAATATTTATCATCCACATCCATGTTTCTTCAATATGTAATATTTATATCCTTATACAATAGTTTTTATCCAATTTTACCCTTCTGTGAGTTTTTTGTAAAAGATATGAAAGGAATCTTTTGTGGTTTTTCGTACGAGGTACTTTTTGACTTTTCCGACAAAAGTATGAAGAATGTTTTTTTAACTTATACGGCATGAATGGATTTTTAAAACATTATTTCTATGAAGCTTCCTTTACAAGTTTTCAAATTTATTTTTAATCAACATCTTTTAGTTTAGAATTGTACGACATGTTAAGAAAGGAAAAGTGTTTTTGAAGTAGAAAGGATATTTTCCTCAAGAATGGAGTTTAAGTGTTTTATCAAAATTATTTTCCATATAAGATAGTATAGGGTTCAATTTCTATCACTATTATTACATTTCTTTGATTATGTTGTGATGGAATTATTTTTATGAATTCCTTTATCTTATATGAATTGTTTTATGATGCCATGATGTTTAATAATCCCATTTTTATTACATGGGTTATGCAATGATGTATGATTTTTTTGATTTTTCTGTCACACATAAGAATGGTATCATTATGAGATGGGTGTGACCTATATCTCCCTCCAATGCATTGGTTAAATATTTTATATCTCACGAGATAGACATGGCTAGAACAGTAGGTTATACCGTTTCAGTGAAACAGGACTGAAACGAGGAGTGAACTCGGATCAGAAATGGACTTTGTCCACTAAGATAGTCTTGGCAATGATTCTTGACTAATAAGAAATGATTTCATATGATTATGTGTGTATTCCACAAAGTTTCATGTTTTATGTTATGATTATTGATATTTCATTTCACTACTATGATTTATCCCATGTTATGAAATTATGCTCTTTTTTGCAGGTTAAGATTTCCAAAATGTTATGTTCTTATGAATATGATGTGATTGATATTTCTTCTGTTTACCCTTACTGAGCATTTGAGCTCACCCTTTTATGTTTTCTTTTCCTCATGATATAAAGAAAGGTTTTAGGTAAAAAAAGGTAAGATCTTTATGGGAGATGTTGAAGATCTTTCACCACGATTACAAGATTATATTCTGAGTTTCCAAAGACACTAAACTATTATGATCCCTGTGTGTGTGTGTTTGTTATGTACTAAGTATTCCGAAAAAGTAATGTAATTTCCATGTACGTTAAGCTTCGGGTCTCTACAATGTTAATAATGTTTAATGGTTTATAAGGGTTTTTAGGATTTTTTTATTATTTTTTGTTTTAGGGTTATTTATTCCATTAGGGTTTTAGGGGTTTTTTGGGTTGTTTTGTGTTTTGGGGTTTTTTGTTTTTTGGGTTATTTTTATTTTAGGGTTATTCGTTGTGGTTAAGTGTTTTAAAGGAGTTTTGTGGTGTCTTAAATGTTTTATAACATTTTTAGGTTCTTTAGTGGTTTTAAGGCCACCTAGGAGTTTTTAGGTTTTTATTGTGTTTTTATTGTGTTTTTTATGTTTTTATGATTTTTGGGGTTGTATGTTATTTTGGGATTTAATGGTATTTTATGTTTTAGAAGCGTTTTAGGGTATTTAAGGTTTTTAGTTTTTTAGTTTTTTAGTTTTTTAGCGGTTTTACAGTTTTTAGGTTTGTAGGATTTTTTATGGTTTTTAATGTTTTTGCGGTTTTTAGGGTTTTTAGTTTTTTTTAATTATTTTTAGGATTTTAGTGTCTTTAGTTTTTGTAGATTTTTTTTGGTTTTAATGGTTTTTTTGTTTATTAAGGGATTTAAGGGTTTTTAAGGATTTTTAATGGTTATTGGTGTTTTATAGATTTTTTGGGTTTTTGGGATTTTTAGGGTCTTTTAATGTTTTAAGTGTGTGTTAGGGTTTTTAGGTGTTTTAGGGATTTTCAGCAGTTTTAAGGGTTTAGGGTATTTTAGGGTATTTATGGAAATTTAGAGTTTGTTTAGGTTTTTAGGCTCTTTCGATGGTATTTAATATATTTATGGAATTTTAGGGTTTTTATCTGGTTTTAGGGTTTTAAGGGTTTTTGGATATTTTAGTAGTTTTAGGGGTATTAGGGATTTTTTGTGTTTTTTTGGTCGTTTAGTGGTTTTTATTATTGTTGGGGAACTTTATGGTTTTTTGGTTTTTAGCTTCATTTAGGGTCTTTTAGGTTTTGGTGATTTATTAGGCTTATTGAGGTTTTATGGTCTTTTTGGGGTTTTAGGGTCTTTAGGGTCATTTTAGATTTTTAGGGTTTTTATAGGGTTTTTGGTGTTTTGGAGTTTTTATGGTAATTATTTATATTTAGGGATTTTAGAGTCCTTTAAGTGGATTTAGATTTTAATTTTCCTTTAGTGATTTTTTAGGGTTTTACTGTATAATATAATTTTTAGTGTTTTTAAGGTCACTTTGGATTCTTAGGGTCTTTTGGGGTTTTTATGTTTTTAGTGTCTTTATTATTTTTTGGTCTTTTATGTTGTTTTATGGTTTTATGGGTTTTAGGACCTTTAGTGGGTTTTATGTTTTTTATGATTTTTTATAGATTTAGGGTTACATTAGGTTTTTAGTCATTTTAATAGTTTTTTCGGGGTTTTACGATTTTTAAGTATTTATTAGGTTTTTAGGGATTTTATGTCTTTTACGGGTTTTAGGGTTTTATTTATTTTTAGGGTATTTTGGGGTTTTAGGGTTTTTATGATTTTTTTATTTCTATTTCTTTTAGGTTTTTAGGGTTTTTTCGAATTTTAAGGGTTTTAGGGGTATTTTATGCTTTTTATGTTTTTATGGGTCATTAGGTCTTTTTTATGGATTTTCTAGTTTTTATTAGTTTTTTATTTTTTTATATTTTTATATTTTTTGGATATGTTTTAGTAATTTTAGTGGGTTTTAGGGTTTTTATAGTTTTATGGGTTTTAAGGCTTTTTTATGGTTTCTAGGGTTTTTTATTGTTTTTATGGTTTTAGTGTCTTTAAAGGGTTTTTAGGGTTTTTAGGGCCTTTTATGATCTTTAGAGGTTTTTAATGTTTTTAGGTTAATTTTGGGTTTAAATGGTTTTAGGGTATTTATGGGTATTTATGGTTTTATGGACTTTTGGTATTTTTAGGGGTTTTTTTGTGATTTTGGAGATTTTAGGGTTTTAAGTTGTTTTAGGTTTTTTATGTGTTTATTTTGTCATTTATGGTTGTCTGAATTTTTGCGTCCTTTAGAGGTTTTAGGGAGGTTAGTGTTTTAGTAATTTGTAGTTTTTATTGGGGTTTAGGGCGTTTTTGGGGTTTAACAGTTTTTAAGGCTTCTAGGGATTTTTATTTTTTTGGGATTTTTTGGTTTTTTAGGGATTTTTATGGGTTTTGGGGGTTTTAAGGTATATATGATTTTTAGGGGTTTAGGGTTTTTATGTTTTAATGGTTTTTTTGGGTTTTAGGGTCTTCTATTGTTTTTATGGATTTTTAGGATCTCTTATGTTTTTTGTTTTTTAGGGTATTTTTAGATTTTAGGTGTCTTTAGGAACTTTTAAGGTTTTTTGGGGTTTTGGGGAATTTTTTGGGAATTTAGGGTGTTTAGGGTTTTTTGGAATTTTTTGGGGTTTTATGGTCATTTTAGGGTTTTATGGGAATTTAAGGTCTTATATTGATTTTATATTTTTAGTGTATTATATGGTTTTTAATGGGGTTTAAGGTCCCTTGGGGTTATTAGGTTCGTTTTTGGTTTTTTTATATGTAGGGTCCTTTAGGGGAGTTTGATATTTTTTCAGACTTTAAGCATTATAATGTTCTTTAAGGTACTTTATAATTTTAAGTGTTTTAAAGGTCTTTTAGGGTTTTAGGGTTTTTTATTTTTTTTATTTTTTTAGTCTCTTTAGTGGATTTTAGGTATTTTGTGTTCTTTTACGGGTTTTAGTGTCTTTTAAGGTTTTAGGGTTTTAGGGTGTTTTATCTCTTTTGGGTCTTTTGGAGTTTTTGGATTTTTTGGTGTTTAGGATTGTTTTGTGTTTTTAGGGTGTTTTTGGTTCTTTATGGTTTTAGGTCCTTTAGTTATTTTTATGGCTATTTTTTGGGTTTTCAGGTTTTATAGTGTTTTTAGGGATTACATTGTTTTTAAGGCCTGGGGTTTTTTTGTGTTTTTTGGGTTTATGGGTTTATTTATGTTTTTTGGGGCCTTTAGGGATTTTATGGATATTAATAGTTTTTAGGGGTATTTAGGTGTTTGTGGATTTTTTTCTTGGTTTTAGGGTTTTAAGGGTTTTAGGGTTTTTTTGGGTTTTTAAGGGTTTTAGGATTTTTAGGTTTTTAATGGTTTTATGGTTTTTAGGATTTTAAGAGTGTTAAGGGGATTTATTGTTTTGGGTCTTAAGGGGTTTAACTAGATTTTAGGGTTTATAGGGTAATTGGGGAATTTTTGGGAATTTATGTTTTTTTGGGTTTTTAGGGTTTTTTTTTGTTTTTATGGTTTTTAGGGATTTTTAGAGGAGTTGATGTGTTGCATATGTTTTAGGAATTTTTTAGGGTTTTATGGGGTTTTAGGGTATTTATAGGTTGGTTTAGGGTTTTTTAGAGTTATTAATGGATTTTAGGGGGTTTTGGGGTTTTAGAGTTTCTTAGGGTTTTCTAGTGTTTTAAAGGGTTTCTAATGTTTATAGGGATTTTGGGGATTTGTATATTCTTTTAGGACTTTTTAGGGTTTTTATGGTTCTGTAAAGGGTTTTAAGGTTTTTCTGGGTTTTATTTTTTTTTTATTTTTTGGGTTTCTTTGGGGTTTAGGGTTTTATATGATTCTTATAATGGTGTTTAGCGTTTTTAGGTGTTTTTAGGATTTTTATTGTCTTCTTTCGGTTTTTAGGGTATTTTAGGGTTTTGAAGTGTTTTTAGTATTTTTTATGGTTCGAACGGTATTTATGGTCTTAGTGTTATTAGGTTGCTTTTTATTTTTAGGGGGTTTATGGGTTTTTAGTGTTTTATGGGTTTTTTGATTTTTTGGGTTTTTGGGTTTTAAGGTATTTTAATGGTTTGTAGAGTTATTAGAGTTTTTATGGATTTTTGGGTTTTTTTGGGTTTCTAGAAATTTTTAGTGTTTTTAGTGTTTTTTGGGATATTGCTTCTTTTTAGTGTTTTTAGAGATTTTTATGGTTTTTTTTAGTTTTTTGGGTTTTAGGATTTTTAATTGATTTTTAGGTGTTTTAGGTTTTTTTATTATGTTTTTGAGTTTTTAGAGTTTTTAGGGGTTCTAAATGTTTGTAAGGGGTTTTCAGGATTTTTTTTTGGGTATTTCTATTTTGAGAGTTTCTATGGGGATTTTGGTATTTAATAGATTTAAGGGGTTTTAAGGTTTTATTAATTTTTAGTGTTTTGGGGGTTTTTTTATTTTTGGGGTTTTAAGTGGTTTTTAGTGTTTGTAGGTTTCATAGTGTTGTTTATGGTTTTTAGGGTTTTAAGGGGATTTAGGGTCATTAAGTGTTTTATAGGATTTTTAAGGTCTTTATGGGTATTTTTTCTTTTTTATGTCTTTTGGGAATTTTGGAGTTTTAATGGTTTTAAGAGGTTTTAGGGGTTTTAGGGGTGTTTTATGTTATTTTTTTATTTGTTTTTAGATATTTAGGGTTTTAAGGGATTTTTAGCGTTTTTTTTTTGTTTTTAGGGAGGTTTGGGGGATGTTTTAGGCTTTTATGGGTTTTTTGGGTTTTTATTATTTGTAGTGTTTTTAGGGATATTTCGGTTTTGATGATTTGTTTTGGATTTTAAGGGTTTTATTTGTGTTTTCAGAGAGTTTTAGGGTTTTTTGAATTATTTATTGGTTTTTTGGTTTTTAGAAATTTTTAAGGGGTTTGGGGGATTTGGGGGTTATGGTATTTTCAAGGATTTTTAGGATTTTTAGGGTATTTACGCGTTTGAAAAATTTTTAGGGGTTTATGGGATTTTTTTGGTATTTATGGGTTTTAGGGTTTATTTGAGTTAATTATGGTGTTTTATGGGTTATTGGTGGTTTAAATTTGTTTTTAGGGTTTTAGGGGTTTTAGGTTTTTTTGAGGTTCTTAGGGTTTTTATGGTTTTTTGGAGTTTTTGGTGTTTTTATTATTTTGTTATTTTTAGGGTTTTTATTGGGTTTTAGGTGTGTTTAGGGTTTTTAGGATCATCTAGGTTTTATTAATGTTTTTTTTCGATTTTATTTTTTTAATGTTTTTAGGGTTCCTAGGGTCATTTAGGGTTTCTAAGGTTTATTGGTTCTTTTAGGGGGTTTTAGGTGTTTTTAGGTCCCATTAGGTTTTTTGGGTTTTTAGTTTATTTTAGTTTTATTTATGGTTTTTGGGTTCTTTTAGTGTATTAGGGCATGTTAGGGTGTTTAGGGTTTTTAGGGTCATTTATGGGTTTTAGTGTTTTATAGGGTCTTTTAGTGAGTTTTAAGGATTTAGGGTCTTTTATGTGTGTTTATAGTTGTTGGGGTCTTTTAGGGTTACATGGGTATTAGGTTTTTTTAGGGGGGTTAGGGGTATTAATTGTGTTTTATGTTTTTAGTGTTTTTAGACCTTTCGGGGGTTTTAAGGGTTTTCGGATCTGCTAGGGTTTCTTAGGGTCCATTAGGGTTTTAGTGGTTTTTAGTGTATTAGGGTTTTAGGGTTTCTAGTGGGTTTAGATTTTTTTAGTGGTTTAGGGCAAGGAAGATGCGAGGGTTGAGCTATTCCCATCCCCCACAAATTTATTAGAAAGAAATAAGAGACACAACAGACCAGGGAGGGGAGGGGTCAAACGACCCACACCCAAAAACCCTTTACAACCCAAGACGCAAAAAACCCAAAAAAAAGAAAAATCAAAAAAGAAAAAAGAAAAAACACACAAATCCAAGTAGAAACCACCATCATCCAACATCGACCAACATCCAGCAGCTCAAAGCTAACCAATGACCAGCATTCAAACTCAAACAGAAATCAACATCCAGCAACAACATGACCATAAACCGCAGCTTCAGCACCTCCTAGCTCAACAGCAACCAGTATACAGCATCACAATTCCCAGCATCCTGCATTTTCGTTCCAAGTAAGTTCACCACCAATAACACACATCCACCAGCACCAGAAGCATAAACATCACCATCATCATCCAATACCAAAAGAGAGTCCAAACCAAGCCATCCACCACCCCCTTCAACCACATCAAGCCAAGAAACACCTCCTTGCAAGTAAACATCCAACATTGCACATCCAATATCATTTTCAGCCTTCCATGACCACCAGCACCCATGCACAGAACCAATTCATAGCACCCAAGCCTCCTTGTTCAATCCCAAAACTAGACGGCCCCTCCAGCTGCTCAAAAATAGTGCAGCAAGACCATACAACACCCCCATCCCACAGAAAGACCATCAACTAGCATCAACAACGACTCACAACAAAACTAGCAGCCAACGGAAAACATAACCCAACAACTCAGAATCCATCGACCATCTCCTCCTAACCAGTCAACTTTTGGTATCCCAAAGACGCCAAAAGAAAAACCAAAACCGAGCCATCCATAACTCAAAAGTCCAGAGAACAACATCTCAAAAAGAGTGCAGCACAAATTGACCAAAACTTCATCAGTAGCAGGACCTAAGAACAAAGATAACAAACCATAAAAACGAACCTGCATCTTCACCATCCACATCCACCATAACCCATCATGGATCCAGAAAAACCAATGATCTCCTCTTTGTTCGAATTCCTGTCGCACTCACCTTTCACCATCGCAGGACCAGAAAGACCACCACATCCACAGATTTAGAGCCAGCTTCGAGAGTTGCATCTACATCGAATTCTAGGACCTCCTATTACCTCGCCGACATGAAAATCCACATCTGAAACCAATCCAGACGATCTCTCCAGACTGCATCTTCTATACAAACCACTACCCATCCAATCTCATCAAATCTTTATTCTCCGGAACATTGTCCCAAAACCTCACCTCTCCATGGCCATGATGCTGGAGTAACCTGTTACATCGATGAGGCCCCCGTCTCCACTGATCTGCCCTCGGAAACTGCAGATCTGCAAAGTCAACCTCGAACCGTGGATGACTTCCAGAAAGGTTTCTGACCACCCAAAGGCAATCAGCTTCGCCACAGTCTAAATCAGACCGATCAAAGACAATAAAATCCCATGTTACCTCCAAAGATTACAAAACCCAAGCACACCAGCAGAGAAGGTATTCCAAGGCTGAGAGCTGGATCACGGGATGGGGAAAAACAAGCCTACCGAAGAACCACTGCCATCTTGAGTATGAAGAGCACGACCGAAGAACACCATCACCGAGGAAGCAAAGAAACCTCTCCAGGACCCCGAGAAGAACCCATGGGAAAACCTGGACGAAGAAACGAGGGGGAGAAAGAACCGAGAGAGTGTGCCTCCATCCATGGGGCTTTTTCAGCTTTTGAGTGGTTTAAAGGGGGTTTAGAGTATTATCTTAGTGTTTTAGGGGTTTCTTATTATTTTTAGTTTTTTTAGTATATTTTATTCAAAGGTTTAGGGGTTGTTCGTGTTTTTTTGGTTTTTAATGTTTTTAATATTTTAAGGGGGGGGGGGTTTATTGTTATTAGAGTTTTACGGTTTTTAGTGTTTCTTAGGTTTTCTAGGGTTTTTATTATTTTTAAGGTTTTAGGGGTTTTAGAGATTTTGAGTGGTTTTAATGGGTTTTCTGGAGTTTTATTGTTTTTAGGGTTTTTAGGGGTTTTAGAGATTCTAAGTGGTTTTAATGGGGTTTATGGGGTTTAAGGGTTATAATTATTATTAGGGGTTTTAGAGGGTTTTAGTGTTATTTAGGATTTTAGGGTTTTTAGGAGTTTTAGGGTTATTGCGTTTTTTAGTTTATTATTGTTTTTATGTTTTTATGGTTTTTATAGTTTTTATGGATTTTTAGGGATTTTAAGATTTTAAATTTTTAGGGGTATTTTTGGGTTTTTCATGGTTCTTAGGATTTTTACAATTTTTACAGTTTTAGGGGGTTTTAGGGTATTTAGGCCTTTTAGGGGTTTTTAGAGATTTTTTGGGATTTTCAAGAATTTATGGTTTTAAGGCGTTTTAGTGTTTTTAAGATTTTTATGGTGTTTATGTTTTTTACGGTATTTCATATTTTTTATATGGTTTTAGGATTTTTAGGGTCCTTTAGGGGTTTTTTACTTTTATGGGTTTTATTTTCATTTCGGGGTTTTAGATTTTTTTTAATTATTTGGGTTTATGGTTTTTAATATTTGTATGGGTTTTTAGATTTTTAGGTTTTTTATGGGTTGGGGGGGTTAGGGTGTTTTAGGGGGTTTTATGGTATTTTTTCTTTCTGGTTTTTTGGTGGTTTTTGGGGTTTGGGGGTTTGTGGGGTTTTAAGTCTTTATAGGGATTTTTATGGTTTTAAGAGTTTTTTTGTTTTTTAAGTGTTTTTATGTTTTTAAAGTTTTTTTTTCGGGATTTTAAGGCTTTTTATGTGAGTTATAGGGGGTTTAGGGGTTTTTTAGGGTTTTATGGTTTTAATGGTGTTCTAGATTTATTTAATGATTTCAAATTTTTAATGGTTTTTTGGATTTTTTACGGTTTTTGGGTTTTTGGGGATTTTTAGTGGTTTTTTTTTTATTTTAGGATTTTTAGTGTTCTTTTGGGTTTTATGGGTTTTTATGGATTTTTGGTTTTTAAAGGTTTCTTTTGGGTTTGTAGGGGTTCTAATGTTTTTTATGTTTTTTATGGTTTTATGGGGTTTTTATGAGGATTTATGGTTTTTAGGGTGTTTTTATGGTTTTATAGTATATTTGGGTTTTTATAGGGGTTTTATAGGGTTTTTATGATTTTTAGGTTCTTTTACCATTTATGGGTTTTAGGGTTTTTAGGGATTTTAGTGACTTTTGGGGTGTTTTGGGGTTTTTTCAATATTTTATGGTTTTTAGGGTTTTTCCAATTTTTACTATTTTAAGGGGGTTTTATGGATTTTAATGGGGTTTTATGGTTTTGGGGGTTTTAGGTTGTTCTTGATATTTTGAAGGACTTTTTGGGTTTTAGGTTTTTTAGGGTATTTAAAGGATTTTATGATTTTCATGGGGTTTTATGGGTTTTTAGGATTTTTAGGGAAGTTAGGGTTTTTAAGTTGTTTAAGTGTCTTTATTGTTTTTAGAATGTCATATGATTTTCCATTTTTTTAATTTTTGAGGTTTTTATATATTTTAAGGTGGATTAAAGTTTTGGCGTATTTTAAGATTTTATCGGGTGATAGGGTTTTAAGGGGTTTTAATGTTTTTAGGGATTTTATTGGGGTTTATGTCTTTTAATATTTTTAGTGTTCTTAAGGGGTTTTATGTTATTTTGGGATTTTAAATTTTTTTAGGGTCATTTTAGGGTTTTAGGGTCTTTATGGATTTTTAGAGAATTTTTGTGTTTTTATGGATTGTTAGGGTTTTTTTGGGTTTATAGGGTATTTTAGGGTTTTTAGGTTTTTATGGTTTTTCAGGGTTTTAAGGTTTTTTGTGTTTTAGGGTTTTTTGGGTTTTAGGTTTTTATGGGGATTTTTATATTTTTTGGGTTTTATGGGTTTTCAGTGTATTTTTGGGGATTTAGAGCATTGGGGTTTTATAGGTTTTTAAGGTTTTCAATATTTTTTTATATATTCTTAGGAATTTAGGGTTTTTTGGGTTTCTTATGATTATCATTGGTTTATAGAGTGTTTATGGGTTTTTAGGGTTTTTTATGTTTTTTAATGGGTTTTATGATTTTTATAGGATTTGGGGGTTTTGGGGTTTTTAGTGGCTTTAGGGGTTTTTAAGGAATTTAGGGTTTCTTGGAGGTTTTAGTTTTTTTATATTTTTTATGGTTTCCATTGTTTTTATGATATGTTGTTTTCAGTTTATTTTTGTGTTTTATGGGTTTTTTGTATTTTTTTGGTTTTTTAGTGGATTTAGGGTTTTTAGGTTTTTACGGTGCTTTAGGCGTTCAAGGGTTTAGGGATTTTTTTGGATTCTAGGATCCTTTAGGTGTTTTTTGGTATTTATGGTATTTATGGTTTTGGTGGGTTTTTCAAATTTTTAGGGTTTTTATGTTTTTAGTGTCTTTTTAGGTTATGTTTTGTTTTTAGTGGACTTTGGGGTTTGGGGGGTTTTTACGGTTTTTAGGGGGTTTTAGGGTTTTGGGTTTTCTGTTTTTAGGGTTTTTATATATTTTCATAGCTTCGTAATGGTATAATAGTTTTTTTTGGTAATTTTAGGGTTTATAATTTTTTGTAGAGTTTTTAGGGTTTTTATGGATGTTAATTGTTTTATGGTTTTTTTGGTTTTTAGGTTTTTTTTATAGTTTTGTTTGGGTTTTTTGGGTTTTTATGGTTTCATAGAGTTTTTTTGGGGTTTATGGGTTTAATGTATTTTAAGGAGTTTTTAATGGTTCCATGGTTTTTAGGTTTTTGAGTGGTTTCTGGGTTTTTATGTGTTTTTTTGGTGGTTTTAGTTTTTTCATTTTGATTTTGAGGGATTTTATTGTTTTTATGGGTTTTATGTTTTTAAGGCTTGAATTGGTTTCAGGTTCCTATGGGGTTTAATGGATTTTAGTGTTTTGTTTGGTTTTTTTAGGGATTATATAGTTTTTAGGGTTTTTAGTGGTTATAGCGGTTTTGCGTTATTAGGTTATTTTTGATTTTCAAGGTCTTGGGGTGTTTTAGGTGTTTTATGGTATTTGGTTCTTTTAGGGGTTTTTTTGAGTTTTTTATAGTATTTTATTTTTTCATGTTTTTTTTGTCTTTTAAGGATGTTTGATGTTTTAAGGGGGTTTATGGTATTTTAGGGTGGTTTTATGGGTTTAGGCTCTATTAGTTCTTTTTAGGATGTTTCTGTTTTTTTAGGTTGTATTTTTTTATATTTTAGAATTTTTATTGGTTTTTGGGTTTTTTGGGATCATTTGGCATTTTTTGGTTTTGAGGTGTTTTTAGAGGGTTTTTGGTCTTTTGGGGTTTTTTATAGTTTTTGATGTTTTTATGGTTTTTAGGGTTTATTATGGGTTTTAGTGTTTTCTTGGTTTTTAAGATTTTTTTATTATTTTTAGTGTTTTTTTGGGGGTTTTGGGTTTTTTTAGTTTGTAGGGTTTTATGGGGTTTTAGGGTTTTTATAGTTTTTAAGGATTTTAAATGTTATTTAGGGTTTTTGAGGGTCAATTAAAGGTTTTAAGTGTTTTAATGGGTTGTAGGGTCTTTTAGGGGGTTTAAGGGGGTTTTAGGTGCTCTTAAGGGTTATTTATGTTTTTAGGGTATTTTAGTGTTTTGAAATGGTTTGAGGGGATATTTTGGTATTTTTAGGGTTTTTAGGGACATTTATGGTTTTTAGGGTATTATGGTCTTTTATGATTTTCTAGAGTCCTTTTGTATTTTTTGAGTTTTAGTTACCTTTAGGGGTTTTAGGGTCATTTCGGGGGTTTCAGAGTTTTTTTTTGGGTCTTTAGGGGTTTTTAGGACCATTTATGGTGTTTCGAGTATTTTGGGTCTTTTAGGATTTTAGGTTCTTTTTGTAATTTTTAGAGTCTTTTAGGTTTTGAGGATATTTTGGGGGTATTTATTGGGTTTTTTGTGGTTTTATTTCCATTAGGGTCTTTCAGTATTTTTAGGATCTTTTAGGTAGTTCAGGGTTTTGGGGGTATTTTAGGGTGTTTGGGATTTTTAGGGCCTTTTGGGTATTAAGGGGTTTTTAGGGGCTTATAGTAATTTAATGGAGTTTTAGAGTGTTTTATCTAGGTTTTAGGGGGTATAGGGCTTTTAGGGGTTAATGTTTTTTTAGTATTTTTTTCGGTTTCCTTAGGGTTTTATGTTTTTAGGGTCCCATGGGGGTTTTATGGGTTTTTAGTGTTATTATAGGTTTTGTGATTTTTAGGTTTTTTATGGTTTTAGGGGTTTTTATGGGGTTTTCAGGTTTTTGGGTTTTTTGGGTTTTAAGGTGTTTTAGGGTCCAAGGATTTTTTAGGGTTTTATGGGTTTTTTAGATTTTTAGGGTTATTATGGATTTTAAGGGTTTTTTTAGTTTTTAGGGGTTTTTGATTTTAAGGTCTGTTTAGATCCTTCTAGGGTTTTTAAGGTTTTAAAGTTATTTTTAGGTTTTTAGGGTTTTAAGAGTTTTTTAGTGTTTTATGGTTTTTTGGGACTTTTTGTGTTTGTGGTTTTTAGGGGTTTCTAGGGTTTTTAGTGGTTGTAAGGGTTTTAGATGTTTTAGATTTTTATGGGTTTTTTGGTTTTCCGGTTCTTTGGGGGGATTTTAAGGTGTTTTGAGTTTTTTTGGGTTTTGAGGGGATTTAGGGGTTCTAAGGGTTTTAGTGGGTTTTGGAATTTTAGTGTTTTAGGTTTTTTATAGTTTTTAGATTTTAAAGGGGTTTTAGGGTTTTAGGGTACATAAGGGGTTATGTGAATTTCTACGTGGTTTTAAGGGTTTTAGGGACTTTTGGGAATTAAAGGATTTTAATAGTATTTTAATGTTTTGCAAGGTTTTTTGGTCTTTTGGGTTTTTGAGGTCTTTTGGGTTTTTAGGTGTTTTATGTTTTTAGGGGTTTTGGGGTTTTATGGTTTTTAGGTACATTAGGGTTTTCATGGGTTTATGGGTTTTATAGACATATTTATAATTTATTACATTTTTTTGGGGTTTGAAGTGGTTTTAGGGATTATAATGGGTTATAAGGGGTTTTAAGGTTTTTTAGTGGTTTAATAGATTTTACAGCATTTAGGGTTTTGGGGGTTTTACGGTTTAATGGGTGGTTTTAGGGTTTTTAGAGTTTGTTGGTATTTTTATGGAATTCTTAAGAATTCTATTGATTTATTCAGATTTTAGAGATTTTTTTGGGGTATTTAGGCATTTAGGTGTTTAGGGTATTTCATTACTTTTAGGGGTTTTGGGTTTTTGGGATCTCTTAGGGGGTTTAGGAATTTGTGGGGTTTTTAGTTTTTTAGTTTTCTAGGGTTTTTTAGGTTTTTTAGGGTAATTTTTTTAGTTTTTTAGGGTCTTAGGGTTTTCTTAGGGCGTTCTAAGGTGTTTTAAATTTTTTAGAGTTTTTTAGTATTTCAGGATTTGAAGTATTTTTAAGTGGTTTTTAAGGTTTTTAGGGTTCTTATGGGTTTAAGGGGTTTTTAGGGTTTTTAGATTTTATAGGGTTTTTATGTTTTTAGGTTTTTAGAGTTCTTACAGGGGTTTAGGGGTGTTAGTTTTTCTTACGAATTTTTAGGGTGTATCAGGGGTTTTATGGTATTTTAATAGTTTTAGGGACTTTTGAAATTTTTTATGTTTTTTTGGGGGTTTAGATGTTTTGGGTTTTTTGGGTTACTAGGATATTTTAGTATTGTTAGGGTTTTAGTGTTATTTTAGGGTTTTTAGTGATTTTTACAGATCTTGGTTTTTTATGATTTTTAAGGGTATTTATTCCCTTTGTGGTATTTTTCGGGTTTTAGGGTTCCTTTGGGAGGTTTTGGATTATTTTAGGGTTTTATATTTTTTAGAGATCATTTGGGGTTTTGGGGGGGGGTTTAGGGTTTTGTAAGTGTTTGGGTCATTAGGGATTTTAGAGATTTTATGGATTTTAAGGTTTTGTAATGGTTTGGAGTTTTTGTGCGTATTAAAGATTGTTAAGGGGTTTTAATTTTTTTTAGTGATTAAAACTTTTTTATTGTTTCAATGGTTTTTTGGGCTTTAAGGTTTTTTGGGGTTTCAAGGTTTTTTGGGGTGTTTAGGGTCTATAGGGTTTTTAGGGCCATTTAGGGTCTTTTATGTTATTTTAGGGTTTTGATGTCTGTTTATATTTTATAGGTTCATTTAGATTTTTAGGTTTTCTAGGTCCATTAATGGGTTTCTAGGGCCTTCTTATGTTTTTTACGGTTACTTGGGTCTTCATAGTGTTTTTTTGGTGTTTTGGGAATTTTTAGGATTTTAGGGGTTTTATAGTCTTTTTTAGGGTTTTAAAGGATTTCTTGGTGTTTTAGGGTCTTAAGTGGTTTTATAATATTAATTTTTTTTTGTTTTTTTGGTATTTTTAGGGTTTTTATTAAATTTTATTGATTTTTATTGGTGTTAGGTGTTTTTAGGTATTTTTTTTTTGTTTTGGGTTTTTTATGGTATTAGGGTTTTTATGATTTTTAGGGGTTTTAGAGTTTTTATTCTTTTAGGATTTTAGGGGGTTTGGGGGGATTTTGGGGGTTTTATGGGTTTAGGGAATGTATGAATTTTTTAGTTTTTCTAGGTTTTTTATAATTTCTTTACGGTGTTTTAGGGGATTTAGGTTTTTAAGGATTTTTAGGCTGTTTCCTTTATCTATTTTCTATCTTTTGTGTTTTTAGTTATTTTATGTTTTTTATAAAGTTTATTTTTATTAAGGGTTTATTTGGATTTTTATGAGTTTAGGTGTTTTTTATGTTATTAGGGATTTTATAGTTTTGTGATTTTTGTAGCATTTGTTTTGTTTTTATGGTATTTAGGTTTTTATGGTTTTTAAGGGTTTTAGGGGGATATTTGGTTTTTAGGGTTTTATAGTTTTTATTTGTATTTTAGGGTTTTAAGGTTCTTTGTTGTTTTTATGGTGTGAACAGTTTTGTAAAATTTTAGGGGGTTTTATCATTGTTTTAGTATTTTAATGGGGTTTTAGAGTTTTTGGGTGTTTTAGTAATTTTAGGGTTTTTAACGATATTTAGTTTCTCTTATGGGTTTTATGGTTTTTAGGGATTTTTGTGTTTCTAGAGATTTTTAGGGTTTTTATAGGTTATTTAGTTTTTTGGGGATTTTTAGGGGTTTTATGGGTTTTTAGAGTTTTACAGTATTTTTGGTTTATTAGGTGTTTTAGTGATTTATTGGTTTTTAGGGGTTTTTATAGTATTAAAGGTTTTTAGGATTTTTAACTTGTTTTTGTGATCCTTTTTATGGTATTAGGTTTATATTTATTATTTTTTATACTTTTTAGGGATTTTAGAATTTGTATGGGGTATTAGGGTTTTTATGCATTTAAAGGGTTTTAATTGGTTTTAGAGATTTTAGGTGTTGATTGTTTTTGAGGTATTAAAGTGTTTTAGGGTCTTTAAGGGGTTTATTTGGGGTTTTTGGGTTTTTACAGTCTTTTAAATTTTTAGTTAATTTAGTGTTTTAGTTGATTTAGGTTTTATTTAGGAGATTTTATGGTTTTAGGGATTTTATGACTTTTAGTGGTTTTGGGGTTTTTAGGGGTTTTAAGGTTTTCATTGATTTTAAAAATTTAATGGGTTTTTAGTGTTTTTTTTGTTTTTTGGGTTTTTACAGTATTTTAGGTGTATTTAGGGGTTTTAGGGTCTTTTAGGGTTTTAGGGGGTAGTGTATTTTAGGTTTTTTATTGGTTTTAATGGTTTTTACGTATTTTAAGGGTTTTGGGTCTTTATGTTTTTATAGTGTTTTTAGTGATTTTCATATTTAGGGTATAAGGTTTTGGGTTTAGGGTGTATGGTTCACAGTTGAATGTTTAGGGTTTAGTTTTTAGGGTGTAGGTTATAAGGTTTATGGTGTAATGTATAGGGTATAAGATTATATGGTATATGGTTTAGGGTGTTGGGTATAGGGTCTAGGGTGTTGATTTTTGGGTTTTGTCTGTAACGTATAGGTTTTAGGGTTTAGGGTATAGGTTTTGGGGTATAGGGTTTCGAGTTTACTATTTACCATATAGGGTTTTTTGGTTTATTATTTTTTATGTTTTAAGGGTTTTTAAGGTTGTTATGATATTTATTGTTTTCGAGATTTTAGGGCAAGGAAGATGCGAGACTAGGCTATTCCTAGCCCCCCAAAATTTATTAGAAAAAAGACATCACAGACAAGGGAGGGGTCGGATCAATCAACCCACACCCAAAAACCTTGGACACCCCGACAAAACCCAAACGCCCCCAAAAAAATCTAAAAGACACAAAAAGCAGAAAAATAAGAAAATAGAGAGCATTCCCAACAACATCTCCCTGCTAAACAGCATCCCACATCACCATTTTCATCGACCATCACATCCTTGCCAAGAATATCCACTACCAGCATCCCAGAACCACCAGCTACAAAGTCATAAGTCTTACCTTCACCACCACACTGCGAAGTAGCAACCATCACCAAAAACCAACATCTATCATCACATCTTAACTAAGATTCATCCATAAACTAGAAACATATATCCCAGTAACCCTCCCCTTCAATCCAATGAGCATTCAACAACTCACTCCTAGTAGCACACCCACGAACACATTCGCAGCACCCAAAGGCTGGACAACATCCAAAACCACTCAACGAACCAATAACCATCATCCACATTCTCTCACAACCAAACTAGCTACAACACAGAAGAACACCGTCTAAATTAGCAGCCATAATGCAGCACTTTGTGTTCCCTTCATCGACAACTTGAGGGGAAACTAGCACTCATGTCTAGAATCCAACTGCAACACCCAATGCAGCATCCATCACCACTCAACAGAACCAAAATCTAGAATATGCAATGATTCACAACCAACCCATCCATAGAATAAAAGACCACAGTCCAACATAGAAGTCATAGTGCAACATAACCTAACGATCCCTTCAGTAACAACATGAAATAGATCCTAATGATAGGAAATTCAAACCTGTATCTTCTCCAAAAAACGATGCCAAGGCAATCTCATTTGCACCTCCAGTAGCCTTTGAGCAGAACTGAAAGCCTCAACATGACTTCTCGCAAGCCACCTGAATCCGATCAGCGCAGGAAGAAGAGGTGGCATCTGCATCTTCACCCTCCATGTCAGCCATAACCCTCCATGAATCCAAAATAACCACAAAGCTGCTTCATGACCCAGATCAAGAAGCACAGGTCCAAGCACAGAACCGCGCATGCCACCGCCAAGAAGTCGCAATGCCAACTACACCCACCTAACAACAAAACAAAACCCGATCCCCCCCAAATCTGGTATCATCCAACTCTTAGGTGATTAATATGGGCCCATCCGAACCCACCGTGTCAACTCACCACACCATCAACGAGTGTCGAAGAACCAAACACCATGGGAGCCGAACATTCAGGACTGAGCCAAGATCTGAAAAACAGATCTGAATTACAGGACCAGCACGCCACTACCCAAACGTTGAGATTCCTGGCACACCCTTCTTACACCATCGCGAGACCATATAGACCATTACAAACTCATATCTAGAACTGGCTTTGAGAATAATTTCATCGTTGACTGAGAAGGGACCGAACGAACCCACTAGACCATCCCACTGTCTCACTGATGAGAGCATCTGCATCCAATCCACACGATCTACCAAGACTGTTCCCAAACCACTGAGAAATAGACACCACCACCAAGGGTCAAATGTGGTTCATCAGGGTATGGGGGAAGCAGCGAAGACAATCAGGAAGGGAGAGAGATAGAAGACGTGGACTCCATCCCTAATATTTTTCCTCTTTCTTGAGATTTTAGGGGGTTTTAGTATTTTTTTGTATTTTAGAATTTTTATTGTTTTATAGGGTTTTTTTAGGGTTTTTAGTTTTTTTTTCTTTTAAGAGTTTTTATTTTTTAATAGTTTTGTTTTGGGTTTTATAGGTTTTCAGGTTTTTATGGTTTTTATGGTTTTAGGGTTTTTATGGGTTCTTAGTGTTTTATGGGTTTTTAGGATTTTTAGGGTTTGGTGGTTTTTATATGATTAACAGTTTCTAAAGTTTTTATTTGTTTTTATATATTTTGTTGTTATTAGGGTTTTTTAGAGGCTTTATTGGATTTGTGATTTTTAATGTTTATATCATTTTTAAGGGGTTTAGGATTTTAAAACGATATTGGTGCTTTAATGGGTTTTTGTGGTTTACTGTTTTCTTAGGGCCTTTAGGGTTTGTTGTGTTTTTTGGGACTTTTAGTGTTCCTAGGGTCATTTAGGTTTTTTGGGTTGGGGGTTTAAGTATTTTTCACTTCTTATGGGTTTTATGGTCTTTTAGGTTTTTTAGGGTTTTAGGATCTTGGGTTGTTGTGGTTTTAGGGTATTTAGTGTTTTATGTGTTTTAATGGTTTTAGTGATTTTAGGGGGTTTTTGGTTCTCAGGTTTTCGTGGTTTTATGGATTTATGTATTTTAGGGGTCTTATGGTAGTAATGATTTTTAGGGATTTCTTATCATTTGTAGAAATTTTTATTTTTTTTAGTTTTTTTAGGTTTTTTATAAGTTTTTATGGTTTTTAGGTTTTTATGATATTTAGAGTATTTAGGCTATTTAATGTTTTTGGGTATTTATTTATTTCAATGTTTTTTTGGGTTTTCAGGGTTTTGTGGGTTTTTATGGATTTTAGGGTTTTTAGGGTTTTTAGGGGTTTTAGTGTTTTTTATTCGTTTTTAGGAGCTTTATGTTTTTCAGGAATATTTTAAAGACTTTATAGTTTTTATGGTGTTTTATGGTCATTTAGGATCATTTATGTTTTTATTTTTCTTTTTGTTTTTATAGTTTTTTGGGTTTTAAGGGTTTTTAGAGTGTTTATTATTTTTATGGGGTTTTAGGGTTAATAGGATTTTTAGTGGTTTTTGAATTTTTTTAGTGTTCCAATAGGTTTCTAAGCTTTTATGTTTTTTATCAGTTTGATGTGTTTAATGGTATTGTAGGTATTTAGCATATTTTCAGGATTTTTTAAGATCATTTATCATTATTTGGATTTTATTGTGTTTTAATGGATGTTTTGGGGTTTTAGGGATATTTGGGGGTTTTAGGGTTTTTAGTGGTTTCTAGAGTTTTTAGGGTTTTTAGGATTTTTTAGGGTTATTAGAGGTTTTTATGTCATTATAGGTATTTTTATTGTCATTTAGGGTTTTATTAGCATTTTTATGGTTTTAGGTATTTTTAGGGTTTTAAGGGGTGTTTTGATTTTTGGGTTTATAAGGTTTTTATGGTTTTTTAATTTTTTTAGGTTTTTAGTGGTTTTAGGTTTTTTTTAATATTATTTTAAGGGATTTATGTGTTTTTTAGGTTTTATAAGGTTTTTAGGTTTTTAGTTTATTTTGGATTTTGGATTTTTTTTAGTGTTTAGGGGTTTCTTTATGTTTTTAAGGATTTTTTTCTTTTTTAGTATTTGTTAGAGTTGTTGGGATTTTTCATTGTTTGAATGTATTTTTAAATATTTTAGGGTGTTTTGTTTTTTTAGTAATTTTATGGTGTTTAACATTTTTATAGATTTTTTTTAGTTTTTTGGGGATTTCAGGGATCTTAGTGTGGTTTTAGGGGTTTTACGATGTTTACGGTTTTTAGGGTTTTAAAATTTTATTCTTTGGGGTGGGGGGGGGGGGGGGTTAAGTGGTTTGGGTTTTTAGGGATTTAGGGAGACGAAAGTTATTTAAGGGATAATATGTCTTTATCGGGTTATTAGGCTCCTTTATGGGTTTTAATGGATTTTGAACTTTCTACTCTTTTAGGGTTTTAGTGTTTTTTAGGTTTTAGGTTTCTATATGGTTTAATATTTTTTATTATTTAAAGTTGTTATTATGGTTTTAGGGTTTTAAGTGGTTTTAGTTTTTGGGGGAAGGAATTTTTAGGGTTTTTATTGTTTTTCTGGTTTTTGGGTTTTTGGGTTATTTGGGGGGGGGGGAGGGGTTTACAGCTTTTAGTTGTTTTGGGGGTTTAAATGGTTTTATAGTGTTTTAGTGATTTTTTGGGTTTGAATGGGATTTAGGTTTTTTAGGTGTTTAAAAGTGTGTTTTATGTATTTAAGGGTTTGTGGGTTTGTTTGGTTTTTAGGGTCATTTAGGGGGGTTTGGGGTTTCATAGTGTTTGTAGTGTTTTTTAGAATTCTAAGGGTTTTATGTGTTTCAATGGTTTTTAATTTTATTTAGTTTTTTATGGTTTTTAATTTTTTTAGGTTTTTAGGATTTTTTAGGTTTTTTGGATTTTTGGGCTTTTATGGGATTTATAGTGTTTATGGTTTTTAGGATTATATAATGCTTTTAGGGTTCTTTAGGATTTTTTCAGTTTTAGGGTTTTTAGTGTGTTTGAGTTTTTATGGTTTGTAATGGTGTTTTAAGGTTTTTATGGTATTAAGGTTTTTTTTTTGAATTTTATGCTTTGGGGGTTTTTTTGGTTTTTAGGGTCATTAGGGATTTTGGGTTTTTTACGTTTTGGGGTCTTTTAATGATTTTTATAGTCTTAGGTTCTTCTAGTGTTTTTTGGATTTTAGGAATTCTTAGGGTTTTAATGGTTTTTAGTGTCTTTTACTAGGTTTTTGGGTCTTTAAGTTTGTTAATAGATTTTGGTTTTTTAGCTATTTTTATAATATTTTATGGGGTTCGGGGTTTTTAGAAGAATTTTGAGGGTTTAGGGTTTTTAGGGGGTTTTTTGGATCCTTTATTATTTTTAGGATTTTTAGGGTCCTTAAGTGTTTTAGGCTCTTTTAGGGATATTGGGTTTTTAGGTTCCTTTAGGGTTTTTTGGATTTTAGGGTCCACTAGAGTTTTAAGAGTATTTTATGGGGTTTTAGTTTTTTAGGGTCTTTTAGTGTTATTTAGGGTTCTTGGGAGAATTTATGTCTTTTGAGAATTTTTTTTATTTTACAAATTATTTAGATTTTTTTGTGTCTTTTAGGGTTTAAGGATTTTCACGGTTTTTAAGGTAAATTTGAGTTTTTAGTTTTTTTGGGTTCTTTTATGGTTTTAGGGTTTTTAGGGTCTTTTGAAGGGGATTAGAATTTTTATGGTATTTCAATATTTTAAATTATTAAAAATATTTTTAGTGTTTGTAGTATTTTTTAGTTTTTTTTACAACTTTTTAGATTTTTAGGGGTTTTTAGGGGTTTTAGGGGTTTATGGTTTTGAGGGTCATTCAGGATTTTTATGGTTTGGGGGTAGGTTTTTTTGGGTTTATTGTTTTTAAGGTTTTAGGGATTTTTTTAGTTTTAAGGTTTAATTGGGGTAATTAGGGAGGGGTTAGTGTTTTTAGGGGATGGTAGGTGTTTTTTATAAATTTTTGGGTTTTAGGGGTGGGTTTTGGGTTTAAATGTTTTTTAGGGTTTTGTTATAGGTTTTCAAGGTTTTTTGGGTTTTTTGGGGTTTGTTATGATTTTTAGTTTTTTATATGGTTTTTGGGTTTGGGGTTTTTAGGTTTTTCTATGGATTTTAGGGTCTTTTAAAAAAAATTAGGGGTTTTAGGGAATTTTTTGGTCTTTAGGGTTTTTATGGTTTTGAGGGTCATTAAGGTTTTATGGTCTTTTGGGGGTTTTGGGTTTTAGGGCTGTATGGATTTTTACGGTATTTTAGGTGGTTATCTATTTTTTAATAGATATAGGGTCTTGTAGGGATTGTTTTGGGTTTTATGGTCCTATAGGTGTTTCAAATGTTTTTTTGGGAATTTTAGGTTATTTATGTGATTTCCGGAGTTTTTTGGGGTTTTTGGGTTTTAGGGGGTTTTGGGTTTTCTTGTTTTTTGGTGTTTTTTGGGGTTTTTATATTTTCGAGAGGTTTTAGGTTTTCTTTTTATTTTTTTATTGTTTTTATGGGTTTTTTGATTTTTTATATATTATAGGGGGTTTATGGTCTCTTTAGGTTTTCAGTGTTTTTTAGAGTCATTTTGAGTTTTAGATATTTTTTATGAATTTTTACATTTTAAAGGGTTTTGATCTATTTTTAGGGATTCATGGATTTTTAGGGTCATTTATGGGTTTTACAGTATTTGGGTCCTTTTTGGATTTTAAGGGGTTTAGGGAATTTTTTGCAGATTAGGGGTTTTTAGGGTCCTTAAGGTTTTTTGGGTCTGTTAGGTTCCTTTAGTGTTTTTAGGGTTATTTATTGTTTTTAGGATTTTTAATGTCTTTTAGTATTTTAGAGTTTTAGTGTCCTCTACAGTTTTTATGGTTTTATAGTCTTTTGGTTTTTAGAGTTTTATTTCCTTTTTCTTTATTTATATTATTATATGGTTTTAGGATTTTTTATGTTCTTTTAGGGGTTTTAGTGACTTTTAAGGTATTTATAGTTTATATGGTCTCTTAAGGTCATTGTAATTTTTAGGGATTTATGGTTTTTTGGGGATTTTAGGGTAATTTTGTGTTTTTAGGTTCTTTTATAGTCTTTTAATGTTTTTCAAGTTTTAGGATCTTTTATAAGTTCATTAGGGATTTAAGGGTTTTAGGATTTTTAGGGTTTTCTGGGTAATTTCTGGGGGTTTTTGGTTTTTTATATTTTTATGCACCTTTATGGTTTTTAGGGATTTCTAGTTATGGTTTTAAGTGATTCTATGGGATATAGGAGTTTTTTTTGTATTTTAGGGTTTCTATGGTTTATTAGGTGTTTTTTTTTGGGATTTTAGGTTTTTTATGGGTTTAGGGGTTTCTTAGTTATTAGGGGTTTTAAGGTTTTTTAGGGGTTTTAGGTTTTTTAGGGTTATTAATGGTTTTGAGGGTTTTTTATTTTTTATTGTTATAAGGTATTTTTAATATTTATGTGTTTTCTTGGGGTTTTTGGGGTATTTAGAAATTTTAGTTTTTTAATGGGGTTTTTGGATTTTTAGGGAATTGAAAGGTTTTTAGGTGTTTAGGGATTTTTAGGGTTTGATGGGATTTATAGTATTTTTAGGGTTTTCCATTACTTTTTAAGGGTTTTAAGGTTATCGGGGTTTTTAAACTTTTCTACTGTATTTAGGGATTTTAAGGGTTTTTAGGATTATTTTATGGATTTTAGGGTGTTTATAGTTTTTAAGGTTTTTAAGGTTAGTAAGGTTTTTTATGGATTTGTTTTGTGTTTTTTGTGGTTTTTTGGGTTTTGTAAATTTTTTTAGGGTTTTCAGGGAAGTTAGGTTTTTTAGGGTTTTAGGTTTTTTATGGTTTTTTAGCGTTTAGGGTCTTTTGGGGTTTTAGAAGCTTTTCTAGGTTATTTGGGATTTTATTTTGATTCTATGGTATTTTAGTTGTTTTTAGGTTTTTAGGGTATATTTCGGGGTTTAGTGTCTTTAAGGGTTTTTTGTAGTTTTAAGGTTATTTTGGTTTTTTAATGGTTAGATATGATAGTTATATTTATTATGTTGTTTTCTGTTTTTTAGGGTTTTTATGGGTTTTTAAACGTTTTTAGGATTTTTAGTTTTTTCAGGTTATGATGGGTTTCAAGGGATTGAAATTGATTATTTAGTTTTTTAGGGGTTTTATGGTTCTTTGGGATTTTTTGGTGTTTTAGGTTTTTAGAGTTTGTTAGGATTTTTCGAGTTCATTGTAAGTTTTAGGGGTGATTAAGGGTTTTTAGGGGTTTTATGTAATTTTAGGGGTTTGTGGGTTTGAGTGTTTTTTAGGTTTTAATAGGGTTTTTATTGATTTTTAGTTTTTTCTTAGGAGTTTTTTTGGGTTTTTACGAGTTTTTTGGAGTTTTTATTTTTCAAAACAATTTTAAGATATTTTTATTTGTTTTTATGGTTTTTTGGATTTCTTGATCTTTTGTGGGTGTTAGTTGTTTTACTAGGTTTTATGGTTTTTATGGTTTTAATGATTTTATTGTTTTTTAGAGATTTAGGGTTTTTATAGGTTTTTATGTTTATTTAGGTGTTTTAGGTTTTTTTTGTTATTTAGGGGTTTCAGGGTATTTAGTGTTTTTAGGTTGGTTTAGGTGTTTTTATGTGTTTCAACGGTTTTATGGGTTTTAGGGTCATTTAGGGGGTGTGTTATGTTTTTTTATCTATTTTTGCTGTTTTTAGGGTTTTCAAGGTTATTAGTATTTTTAATTTTTTTAGTGTTTATAGAGTTTTAAGGGTTGTTTTTGTTTTTAAGTGTTTTATAGATTTTAGGGTTCTTTATTATTTTATGGATTTTTAGGAGATCTATTGTATTTATTAGTTTTTATGGGTTTTTTAGATTTTTTTGGGGTTTTAAGGCTTTTTAAGGATCTTTTGGATTTTTCGGGTTTTTTTGGGATTTTTTGTTTGTTTATGGATATTGGTATATTTACTAATTATTATGGTTTTAAAGTGGTTTTTATGGTTTTATGGGGGGATCATTTATTTGGGATTTTAGAGGTATTTTGTGTTTTGGTGGTTTTTTTGGATTTTTGTGGGGTTTATAGGATTTTTTGTTTTTTTACATTTTTATGGGTTTTTAGAGTTTTAGGATCATTTAGGGTTCTTTGGTGTTTTTATTTGTCATCATGGTTTTATGGTATTTTAGGGTCTTTAGTGTTTTTAGGGTAATTTAGTTTTATTAGGATCATTTAGTGGGTTTAAAGGTTTCTTTGGGTTTTTATGGGTTTTAGGGATTTTTAGGGACCTTTAATTTTTTATGGTTTTTAGTGATTTTTAGTATTTTATTGTTTTAAGTATATTTTCATGATTTTTTGTTATTTTGGGGTCTTTCATGGCATCGGGGGATTTAAGGACTTTTAGAGGGGTTTTGATAGTGTTTAAGGTCATTTAGGGTTTTTTTGGGTTTTTTGGGTCTTTTATGGGTATTTAGGGTGTTTTAGGTATTTTATAGTTTTAGGGGTCTGTGGTTTTTTTAGGATTTATGGTTCTTATGAGTTTTAGGGTATTTTAGGGTACTTTAGGATTATTCAAGTTTCTTAAGGTCGTTTAGTCTTATTAAGGGTTTAGGGTTTTATGGGTTTCATGGTGTTTGGGGTTATAGAGATTTTTACGTTTTTTTAGTGTTTTTGGAATTTTTTTTGGGTTTTATGGGGTTTTAGTTTTTTGATGGTTTTAGGAATTTTATGTTTTTTTTGGGGTGTTTAGTGTTATTATGTTTTTTATGTGTTTTAGTATTTTTAGGTTTTTATTATATTTTTATTGTTTTAAGGTTTTTAGAACTACTAAAAAATGATCTATAGCCACAGATCTATAGCCACACATTAAATGATCTGTGGCTGTAGATAAGATATATAGCCACACCAAAATAGATGGGCATGGAAATAGCTTATGTGAAAATTATTTTGATCGGGTTTCCTTCCTCCTGCATTGCGAATCTCCTCCCTCACTGTCCTCGTCATTCCTCCTGCATCGCAATTCCTCCTCCCTCACCGTCCTTGTTGTTCCTCTTCCCCTCCTCCCCTCGGGATTCCTCCTCCCTCACCATTTCTCCTCCCCTCATCCCCTCCTCCCCTCGTTATTCCTTCTCCTCTTGCGATTCCTCCTCCCGCTTCAGCTCCGATGCAGCCAGCAAACCTCCTCGTCGGCTCCGACGTGGCTTCGACACCTCCCTACCGACGCGGCTCCAGCACTGCCAGCCCACCTCCCCGCCAACACGACCTAACGACCTCCCTGCGGTCACCTCACCTCCTTGTCGATGCTGCTCTAAGGCTTCATTCCCTTCTCCTCCTTCGGTGCACCTTTTGTATGGTGATTTGAGGTAGGAATGTTTATCTATTACCTTCGTTATTGCTTGAGTAGTTCATTATTATTGATGTGGATTCATTGGAGGAGATAAATTATCCTATTACTTTGAGTTACACTCTGTTGGTATATTAACTCTGATTAATTTTGAATTGAGTAACCTTGGCTTCTAAAACTCTTCCTCACACTGGGTATTCATAAACTTACGAGAAAGAGGCTTAGTTTTTTCAGGTAACAAGTAGGATATGGATACTGCTACACATTCCCCATTATAATAATTTGAATTTTATTGAATTTCAGACAATGAGGCTAAATTTGTGTTTCTCATTTTAATTCTTCTATTTCAATCATTTTCTTCCAATACTATTGTCTGTGTTCATTTGTAGTGGTTTGTACTTTGTAGTTTGTTGATATAGGTGCATATTTTTTTATGTTATAGACTCCAAAGCATGAGCTGAACCATCTATACTTGAATTCCTCATAATTTAGTTTTGGAGGATATATTTAAGGGGTAATCAGGAAGATATCCATACATCCAAAAAACCCTCTCACAAATAGTCATGCCTTGTAACTATATCTATCATCTACTACCTACTCTTGCTGATACATCCATTTATTCTGAATAAATTTATTACTATCAGGCCTCTCTATTTCCTCCCATGTCCCATACACATGGAGGGAATCATTGTCATCCCTTATGTGTAACTCCCAATAATTAATGTCTTTCAAATATCATTCCTCTTTTAATCTATTGGTTTCTCCATCATCTATTAGTAACACAAGTTAATTTCATACCTTTGTACTTGGCACTAAGGCAAGAGATTTTGAATATTAATAACTTCATGGTGATGTTGAAGTTCATCTAGAGCAATAACAATTTTTTTTGATATTGCAGGGTGTTTGATGATAGGAGATATATCATCCCACTTAACTATGCTCATAATATGATTATTTCCAATCTAGTAAAGGAAAGGGTCAATGTGATGAAGATTGAATTTTCTAGAAGTTTTGAGAAGATAAACACGGGTTTGAATAAATGGATCTTTTCTATTGGGATTTTGAAGGACTTATGTTTCGGTACTTTGTACCTATATTATTTGAATTACATCTAGAAATTGGTGGATCACTTCATCACAGGGGAGGTAAAACCAATTACCACACCCCTAGTTGAACATTTCAAATTGAGAAAGGAGAAGGAACACATAGAATCCCATTAGATAATATTGGGTTGATGTGAAGTGGATTTTATAGAAATTAAAGGGTTCTAGAAGCTTGGAAATTTCCTTCAAAATAGATGAGTCATTTCCTAGTTTTTCTAAGTAATACTTTGATAGTTATTCTTACACTTAAAAGAGAACCACTGTATATGTGTTCAATTTCATATGAAAGGATTAATGTCAAATGTCAATGATTTAATTGATATTTTCACTCTCAATAATAAAAGTAGATTTTATTTCTTTAAAAGAAGTTGGAAAGTTGTTTTTTGGGTAGAAGGGGACATTAAAAGATCTCAGAAAGAGTATATATGATGAGATGTTTTTTTTAGTCCCAAATTGTGATTCAATTAGTAAAAAATATGATGTTTTAATCTAGTATGAAGAATATTTTGAATAATTTTCACTTTATCTATAAGTTTTTGGGGGATAGAGCACTGGATATATAGAAAGATATAAGGGACTCATATATGGTAGATATACTAAAAAGGTCATTGTCAATAATGTTTTGAGGGGAAATTCACTTCAGTTGAACTAGGATAATTAAAATCATCATGTGGGAACCATACATCTGTTAAGGGAGTTTTAGGAATAGAAATAGGTTTATAGAAGTTGATGGGGGACTCAATAGTGATTCCAAAAAAAAGATTCCAAATTTTGAAGATTTTTAGGTTTCATCTATTTGTGTGAAAACCATTTTAGGTTCCAAAACATAGTCAAATAGAAAGATAAATTCTAGGACAGTAATTTCTAGAACATTTATTGGAATAATGAAGTAGTAGTTAAAAATAATAGAAGAATATAAGTTACTTTAACTATATGGTGTAGTCAGAAAATGAAAATCAAATATTACCCAACAAATTATTATAATGGAAGTAGTGTGGGAAATGAAAAGGACTTTCATATATTTTCTCTGATTGAAAAGTATGTAAGTATATACAATTGGAATATTTTAGAAAAGATAATATACTAGTTTGTTAAAGAATCAAACATAATTTTTTTCTCATGATTTTTTTATAATGTGCACAATTTAATAGGTGAAAGATTTTAGGTGGTGGGATCCTTTTATGGAATATAGATATAGTTGTGTAGATATGAGATATATAGAATCACTCTTCATAGAGATTAAAAGACATGGAATCTAGTTTCACTGGATAGATTCTACTATATTTATTAACATGGATTATTTAATCAATATTATTAAATTGTAATAATTTTTTATTCCTTGAATAAAAATAAAATAGTATTCTCCTTGAGGAGTAGGAATCATATCTTGACAATGTAAATATTTTTTTCTTTTTTTTCTTTATTTCATGTTGATAATTATATTTTGATACTCTTATATATGTCCCTTTGAAGTGGTTTGTTCATTGTAGTGTTATGATTTATGTCCATATCCTTCTAAGTCTTTGAAACCATAGCGTGGGATTGAATATTGATACATTGTTTCTGCCTACGTAATTTCTAGAAGATATATTCTAGTGGTCTTCCAAAATGTATCCAGGATCCCAAAAAAGCCTTTCACAACTAGCTGCATCTTATACCTCAATATACCATATCCTTCCTCCTTCATCTTTTAAACATATATTTTTAGAAATATTCTTCTGAAAAGTCCACTCTATTATCACTTATTATCTAAACACATAGAGGGAATCAATATCAACCCTTTTTTATAACTCACATTAATTTGAGTCTTTCAGATTTATGGACTTCTTCAGCCACTCAGGTTGTCTGTCATTCAAGAGAATCACATAGAAAAAGATACTTTTGTACTATTTATCTCTGAAATAAGGAAGCAGAATGAGAAGATTAATTACTTCGTGATGAAATAAAATTTCATCTAAAATAATACAAATCATTACTATTGCCTGAATTGTTTCTAATATTGGATCTTCATCATCCTACATATCCATGTTGATGATATTATTATTTATAGTCCAATAAAAGATATAGTTGATGAGATAAAGATTGAATTTTAGGGAAGTTTCACGATGAAGAATCATGTTCCCGCAAAATAGATCCCAGGTATGAGGATTTTGAGGGACATAAGTTATGATACTTTATACCCGACTCAACCCGATTACATCTGGAAGGTGGGGAAGTTATTCATAATGACTGAGGAAAATCTTTTGACTTTGGTTACCTTTCCCATTTTTTATTTTTGTTTCCATCCTACTAATTTCATTCATCGAGGAAGTTGTAAAGCTGAAACATACATTTCTTAATGCATACCTAAACCTTATAAATGTCTATAAGGTATATTGTGGTTATGTTGTGTTGCTGCAAGTGCCTGATTTTTTCTTGATTGAGGAAATTTTTTAACCTTTTACAAGCTCTATAAATGCCAAATGAGGCTATTTTATGCTTCAAGTGTGTTATTCAAACACAACCAAAACACGACCGGAACTGTGTATGATATTATACTGATAAAAGGAGCGTGTATTGTATCGTATCATTATATTCATTATATTCTGCCTTATATCTTAATTTTTCTGTTTTGTTGTTTCAATTACATAAGGAGATAACAGTACAACACAACACAAACAAGTAAACTCTCTAAGGAGCTAAGTTAGGAAGGCCCCGTTAGTGTCATCTTTTCAAACATGTTCATCATTTATTCCAGAATTTAACAGGTTCATATTTTGGTTCTAATTTGTTCATATATTTTTAAATAGTTCCATCTTTTATTCCATATAGGTATGCAGATTTTTCCTTACCCAAGGTTTTCTTAGGTGGAAGGGATTCCCCATGCCTTTGTATCATCAAACTGCTTTGATGGATACTTCCTCTAGGTGTCCGGCCAACTTGGAGCTGTTGTTGCACTGAGTGAAAGGGTTTTTATTCTAGGTGATAGAATAATGAAAGGTATTATTCATGAGGAATTATCATATACAGGGAGATCTATGTGATTTTTCATTAAATAATCTATATATTTCAATGTATTATTTTACAATATTATAATTTCTTCCTTTCCTATAGTTTTCTCATGTGGAAGGGATTCCCCAATCCTTTGTGTCATCAAACTACATTGATGGATACTTCCTCTAGGTGTCAGGCCAGATTGAAGCTATGATTTCACTATGGGAAAGGGTTTTTATTCTAGGTGATGGAAGCATGAAAGGTATTATTCTTGATGAATTAGCATCTTTTTATATTTTTTAACAGTTTCTTTGTTTACCTCTACACATCAAGATATGGTTTCCTGAAATTCAACTCTTTCTACTGCTCCTCCCTGGGATATGAGAAAGGGCCTATTTTTGGGACTACTATATTCTCTATGATTTATCTTAATTTCAATAGAGGTATGTCTCTACACATAGATAAAAACTTATTTTCCATTTCTATCTCTTTCTTTAGTTTTTGACTTGTTGAATGTTGGTACAAACTAACTGTATTAAAAACATTATCACTATTCCAATATTGTATCTGCGCATAGGTTGTAACAAATTGATTGCTCATAAAGAATTTTTTTCTATAATAGAGGATTTCTTTTACATCACAATACAATAATAATAGTGGATTGGGTTTACTACTTAGTACTAAAATGTAGCGTATTATTTCTACTCTCATTCCCTATGTGAATGGTATATTGGGTTTTAACCTTAGTACCATAAACATAGTGATCTCATTAGATGTTAAAAGCATTGTATAATGTAAGGGGTGAAATTATCCAAGTGGTAGGGATGGTGGGATTCGGGTTAGGTCTATTCTCATGTCAACAAAGAAAAAAAGAAACACATGATGATGATAACTACCTTAATCTATCCTTTCTATGAACATACATGTGACCAATAAAAACATTCATAGGCATTAATATTTTCTTGTAGAACACACATTAGAATTACCTGGAGGTCATGAAACAAGATTGGATACCTTTTTATGTTTCCTTTAGCCATGTCCATGTTGCTGGTGCTCAAGATCCACTGTCCTCATCTAGCCCGGTGGTAGGGTTTCCATTATCAAAACAACACACTAATTATGTATCATAAGTGTTACTTTTTAATCCTTTATTCTCCGTTTCATTTTATGTTAGTTTATAGGCCTACTAGTGTAATTTGAAATCACAATTATCATGCATGGTGATTTACAGTCACCCTCCTACTCCTTTCCTTCAAAAGAACAAGGAAAAATGAAAAATTTGATAGGTGATATTTTCCATTAGACTTGTACATAGTACAAATATATCTTATGCTAGCCTTCTCCACATGGCCAGAGGGTAATGTTAACTAGAATAACACATTTAATCAGTAGGTACATAAACACAACTACATACTATATAGGAATAGTAATTCATCAGAAGAAGTCATCAAATCCACCCTCTGTGATACATGCACAATTTTAAGAACCTAAAATTTCAGTCACTAACATATCCTCAACTAGAATTTGTAGAGCATTATGATTGAAGGGAGATCTATTCCTTGTTGATAAAGATAGGTTTGGAAATGTGAACATATAGTTGGTTGATGAGTTGTCAGATCTAGCATAACTAACATCAACTTCATGGTTATCAAGAATAGATGTAGAAGTGGAGGATGAGGCACATAAAATCATTTTTATATCTTGAAATAGCCCAGACATGGAGTATATAATCCTAAAGCACTCTTTTGAGAGAATCCTGGAGTTGATGGACTATCCTTTCAGTTTCTTCTATTTTATTCTATCTTCACTTGATTTCAAGGCTTCTTTGTATTTCCTTTCAAAATCATCGGTTCTCTATTTCTTTGAGAGTGAAAATTACTGAATTGACATCACCTTCTCAACTGTTTTTTCAAGTGTTACCATTAGGATGGTGTTATGTGCAACCAAATCAACTATAAAAACATGGATTGGTTTTACAGCTGAAGTTTGAGACTGTTTCGCGCGGAATCCAGGGATGACCTCCTGGACGGGAGATTCAAACGTTCCGATCGGTTTCTAACGGGTTTGTTCGTAGAACCGGAAACATCCAATGATTCCACATCCGTCTGGACCTACTTTCCAAAGGCAGGCGCTCATTAGTTTGTGGACTGATGAGGCTTAGGAATTTGCATTGGTTGAGAGGATGGGAGGTCGGACTCATCACACCTTTTTGAGGGAAATTATTGTCTACTCCGGGACTCTCCTTATAGATTTAAGTTAAGTTCGTGAATCCTTATTACATTACCAAGTATAAAATGAGCTTTCCTTTAGTTTTAACAATCAATGATTAAATATGCAAGAAATTTAGAGAATCTTTTATATGTATTCGAGGTTCTTCATCAATATAGAATCATCTATATTTGTTTAGAGATTCTTGGTCAATGGTATCCTTCAAAACATTTATATAAAAGTATCTTGGTCATTTTGATGACCAGGCTGGTTTTAAAGCCACTCAGTGGGGCACTTGAAGTTTATCGTCATTCAGAAGGACATAGATTATTTCAAAGTTGGGATCGAACCCATAAATGGGCTACCTACGTATCCTTTGTTTTGGAAAAGGAATCAGAACCCACGTAGTTCGAATTATGGAGTATGATGTTTATGATTTATGGCTCAAAGATGAATGTCATAATTACTTTTACACTCTAAGCTCACGTGAGTCATGCTCGGTGTGAGAAACAAGAGGTATTGGTAAAATTTAGATAATTGTGCCATGAAAGATGCAATAATAATAATTTGTTTGGGGATTATGTATAGATGACTGCCCAGATAGATGAAGGTTTAGGATTTACTTTTAGGGAGAAAATCCATGAACAGGGTCTACAAAGTTATATGTGCTTCATGGAGATTTGAATACTCTAATCTTGGGTCTTACTCCTAAGGAGGATGCCCAAGTTAGGAGGGGACTTATGATTGGGTTTTATTCCTGAAAAGGAAACCCAAATCAAAGGTAATTTATGACTGGTTAAGAGAAGTTTAAGGGGACTTGGGGCTTATTCCTGAAAAGGAAGCCCAAGGTTATGACTGAATCTTATTCCTAAAAAAGGATACCCCGGTTAGGGATTAAGGTTTGGGGCTTACTCCTGAGAAGGATGCCCATATTTGAGGTTTGGGGCTTATTCTTAAGAAAGATGCCCAAGATTAGAGGACTTGATTGGGGCTTACTCCTGAGGAAGATGCCCAGATCAAAGGTTTTATAACTGGGGATTATTCCTGAAAAGGAGACCCAAGTTAGGATTTTCTCATCTTAAAGGATGAGGTTGAATGAATGAACTCCCTGTATTTTAGTGACATAAGGATATTTAAATCACTAGACTTTGAGAGAGATTTCACAGAATTCCTTTCAGATAAGAAAGTCAAATCAAGAATTCATGCCATAAATGGTTTTGAAGAGTGTCTTGAAGACTGCATCTTAAAAAGGAAAGGTGAAATGGCTGAAGAGGGGTAAAATGGGCAAGATGGGCACCCAAAAAGATAGGGGCGCGCAAGTCTTGAAAGGCGCGCAAGTCCTGCGGCGGCGTGCAAGTATTGGTCGCGCAAGTATACTTGCGCGACACATGGTGTACTTGCACAATTTTTCAATCAGAATTGAAATACTTGAGCGACTCTTGATAAAAACCCTTTAGAATCCCCTTGAGGTTCTTCCAGAAAAGGGACGCGCAAGTTATATTGAAGGAATTCAGTCGGCGCACAAGTGTTTGATAAGTTTCAACACTTAGGCCTTCCTTCTTCTCTTTAGATCTTCTGTTCTAGGTAAGAAATTACCTTATAAGTGTTCCGGAAGCTTTGAGAAGAGACTTGGGCGTCGGGAGCTTTAATTCGAGTTTCTGGAAAAAGATCCTTCTCGAATGGGGGGCCCACAGGGTCTATTTATAGGCAAAAGAAGACCCAGGGCGGTTACTAGGCGGTTACCAATTAGGTCGCGCAAGTCACTTGCGCGACCAAGGTAGCCGCGCAAGTATACTTGTGCGGCAGTGGTATCACTTGCGCGGTGGATTTGCTGTTGATCCTTTGTTCAGGCCTTTGTCGATTTTTGATGTTTTCTTCAAAGTATGAATCACTTTTAGCTGAGATATTCCCTTTTCCTATCTTTAGATTCTGTCACGAAAGGAGCGTCAACAAAAGTCCCCCCTCAGAGTTGGATCCGGAGAGAAATGAGGATTTGACTCTGAGGAAATCGAATCCTTCCAAAGGAAAAGGGAGGGTGCGCAAGTCTTTCAGTGCGCAGAGGGCGTCGTGCAAGTCTGCATCGCGCAGGCCTTAAGCGCTCTGGGTGTGGCGTGCAGGTAGGCTTCCTGGCCTATAAATACCCGGCCTCATCTCCGTTACATGCATCTGGATTTCCGGATTTCTCGAGCTCTCTCCGCGCAAGTCTTAGTCGTCGCGCAAGTCTTCTGTTTTCACTGTTTCCTCGCTGCCGTGCTACTCTCAAGGTAATAAGGCTTGCGCGGAAATACTTGCGCGACAAAAACTTGCGCGGCACATGTATTACTTGCGCGATATTTCCATACTTGCGCGCCTTAATGCCTTGTCCATTTTTTCCAAATTCTTTCACAAATTTTATGAAAAAAAAATAAACCCACTTAAGAGTTTAATTTATTCAACTCCTATGCAGATTCAATGGCTCTTAGACCTGGATTAATTGATGAACTGGCTAGCAAGCGGATAGATGATATGATGAATATCATTGGCCCTGATTACTATACTGTAAAAGACAGTACTCTTCCAAATTTGGCTACGTATCTGAAGAAATATCATCGCGACTTTCCTCACTGCACTTATCTACCTTTGTATGGTCATGGTCATATGCAAGAAGTCATTATTCCAGAAGTAAAGAATTATCTTCCATTTTCTTGGTTTCAGAATTATACCAATTTTGCTTCAGCAAATATCTCAGGCGGAGGAGTATTTCAAACTGCTGGAACAATGGAGAAGGCTTATGTGATGAATCATAGCCCTTGCACACCAGATCTGAAAAAACATACACCTGAGCTTCAACCACATTGTCATCCTTCAATCTTCCGAAATGCTCAGATGGATCAATCCAAAGGCTGGAAGAAAAGTTGGGATTTCCGTCCTGGGGGAGGTGTGAAGCCAACTTGGATGTGGGTATACTGGGTGCGACAGACTTGCGCAGAGTTTATTGAGTATCTGAAGAGAGCTGCAATATATGAGGTTGTTTGGGTTGGGCAAACATATATTTACAGACATGATAACTTCGTGCCAGAGATACTCAGCCACTAGAGCCCAGCGAATAATTCTTTCCATTTGACTCATGGAGAAGTAGGTATCAGTTTTTGGGATGTCCACAAGATTTCAGGAGCTCCAATCTTGGGTGATATGTATGATGAATTCATTCCTCCCAAGGTGACTTGGAATGATCCAGAGAAGACTCCTGCTTTGGCTCGAGAATTATTTAAAATCTTTCACAGGCTCAAGAGTTCAGAGACCTCATTAACTCATTTTAGAAAAGATATTCATCCAGAAGAATGGATGAATGTGTTTCTTACTGAGAAGAAAGGGATGGATCCAAAAGAAAAAGGATCCAAGAAAAAGAAATCCAAGGATACCCGGCCCAGACGTCCTACCACTTGTCCAAAACCTGAGAAGAGAGGAGCTCCTGGCACATTCTGGCCAACTCTAGAAGCAGGAGAGTTTGAAAAATGGGGCTATGAAGTGAATCAAAGAATTCCAAAGAAAACTCGTCTGGCGGGTTTCTTGGAAATGTGGCTCAGTGTTTATCTCTTTCCGGTCAGGGATTCGAAGGGAGGCGTTAGGCCAGGGACATTCGTCATTGCGGCCAAGTTGGCTGAGGGAAAAATGGTTGGGTTACCTACCCCCATTTTAGCAAAGATTCACAGGAGTTTACTTCACGTCTTCCAAGGTAAATCTCCTTTAAGAATAGTGGGACCATTCCAGGTTTTGTGGGGATGGATCGCCACTCACTTCAGGACTTACAATGTACAGAATGGATTACAAATTCCTGGAAGCTCTTTCAGACCGTCAGTGCAAGCATTCTCTGGAATTTCTCCATTAGATGTTAATGGTTATGACATGAAAGTAATACTAAGCATGTATAAGGAATTCAACTTCTTTCCTTATGGAAGTCCGCCATCTGGGCGGTTTGTTGATGATGGGAAAGCCCATTTGGATTTGAGGGCATACATGCTAGCTTGTAGGGATGGCGTGTTAGTATCCAGGATTGATGGAGAAATCATATGCGAGGCCTATGCTCCATATAGATTTGCACGCCAATTCAAATGTTTGCAACAGATTGTTGTATCCCCTCCAGTACATGTCAGGTTAGAGCAACATCCGATGGTTGCTCGACAACTATGGATGCTGACATCAAGAGAGAAGACTGGGGCAGTATTTGATCTACCAGTTGAAAAAGCGGCACATTATCTGACTACATTTTATGCCAAACACTGGATAGCATCATACCCTAAAGGGATATTGAATCACCCAGTATATCAAGTGGGAAAGAGGAAGAGGACTGTAGAGAAAGAAACTCTTCCTCATGAAGGTGACGCTTCTCCACCTGAAATAGGTTCAACAAACTCCTCTTCTAGAACTGATTCATCGGATTATCACGATGGGGATGATGAGGCACAACCGGCAGCAAAGCGATTTCGTGCACGATATAATCATCCGGCCAGAGTTAAAAGACCCACTCCATCAGCTCCTGGTGAGTTATTTGATTGTAATAACTTCAATCACTGCTACTTTATAAAGTAATAAGTCTTACTTTCTTATTCTCTATCTGTAGTTGCAGGAGTCGGGAAGAAATTAAAATCAAAAATTGTAGGACCTTCCTCACAGCCTTTATATCTAAGACCAGAGGCTGTTCAGCTATGGCAGAGCTTATACTGTGATACTGAGACCGCCTGGCTGGATTTGTGTGAGGGACTACAACTTCCTGAAATAGGATATCTTCTAGCTTCTAAAGACCTTCAATACGGAGATAACCCCAATGAAGTGCGAGCTTACATCAGAGAACTGGAAATGCTCATATATGCCACTGATAATTCGGTTCCTTCACCAGGCGGGTGAAGGAAATGATTGATCGTGGCACCACTGAGGGGGCTGGTGGTTCTGGAGATGAGGAATGACAAGAGTACGTGGCTCCTGAAGATGTAAGTTTTCTTTCCTTATTTTCTTTGCAACTTGATTTTAGTTGAAGCTTTGTTTACTTATGGAAGTTATTTTCTTCATCTTGCAGCTTGCAAAGAAAGGAACCGGGGTTCCTTCGCCACAATATAGCCCTGGTGGTACTGCTATCGGGGCTGCTGTTGATTCTCCTCGCGAACCAGGCGAGATATCTCCAGGCCAGCAGGCCATGAATGAGGCACTAGACCTAGCCTTTCATTCTCCAATCCAAGTGCCAATAATGGAGACTACTGATACTCCGAAAAAACAAAAGAAGCCAAGGCAACGAAGGAGGAAATCCATAGCTAAACGTTTCATTAGCAGTGGTAAGTCCTTTGAACAATCATGATTTTATACCCATAATCATATGGTTACTCATATTTCTGAGGATTGCAGGGGCTTCTTCAATTTCCCCTTTGAGGGAAGGGACTGATCCTTCTTCAAAGGTCGTGGAGGGTGCTGTAGAACAATCACAGACTCAGGCTGACTTGGTTGCTCCTGGAGAAGAGCTACCATCCATTCCCAGTATCCCTCCTATCACTGAAGATGTTGTCCAGGGTCAGGGGTTGCAGGACATAAGTCGGCAAGAAGACGTAGCAAATGCTCCCACTGGTGAGACTAATCAAGATTCTGAAGTATCATTGGATGAAATGATGAATCAAGGAATGAATTTTGAAGAATTTTATGATCATGCTAAGTTGTCATATGATTTAGAAGACCTTGGGCGTGAGTGTTACCCTTCGCCCAAATTTTTTCTTTTAAAAAATATACTTCTAACCATGATGTAAAATAATATGCAGTTTCTTCCGTAGAAGCCGCTGAACTGTCAATGCCCGAAGAGGGTGTGGACACTGATGTCAACCCTATCATTGTAGAAACATTAGCTCAAGTAGAGCTAAATCCAATAAACTCTCCTGAGACTCATCTTGAAAATCCTGTTGAAACTAGGAAAGATAGGGAGAAGTCTTCTCAGGTTGCTGAACCACCATTGGGTAATGGATAACAATATTTGTGATTGTACCTTATTCGCAAGACAATCCATTCTTTTGTTATCCTTTTAAGCTGAATAAACATTTCAATTAATCATGCAGGACCATCAACTGCAATAATTAGATCCGAAGATGAGGCCTCAGCCTCTGCCCCAACGGGAATTGAAAGTGAAAAGCACAAGTCAGGGGGGAAAGAGCAGGACAAGGCACCTCCCTAAGTGCGCTAATTCCAGATTACATACCCCCTTCTGACGATGATATTGAATCAGATCCAGATATTCTTAAAGCATTCAACTTTTCACGATGTAAGGCATGGAATAACATATGGAACATCATATCGGGGGTGCCTTTAGAAGAGATATCATCAAAAATTTCCCAGTTGTCATCCCAATTTGTTATAATGGGACTTGGTGGTTTTGGGTATGAAAAGATCCATGCTGCGGTGAAACAGATCATTTTCAGGAGGGAGCAAATGCAGACAAGTCGCGACGATTTGACCAGAGTGAAATTGTCAGTCAACATAGGCGAATTTGAGGCTACGATATCCCAGGCTGAAGCTGATTATGCTGTCAAGATGAAGGATCTGAAGCAAAAAATCAAAGAAAAGGTCGTCCAGCAGGTGCAACTCCAGCAACAGTTAGATGCTATTACTGGGGAACATGATCAGCTTAATAAATCATTGGATGAAACTCATATGAATGGTATGAAAGCCATTGCATATGCTAACAAGGCACTTCAGCAAGCTGAAAAGAGTGAAGCTGGTCTAGTGCACAAGCTTCAAGTAACTGTTGATAAGGCTCAGGATGCTATACATCAAATGAAGACTTATGTTGACAATCTTCTATAATTCTTCAAAAAGAGAAGAGATTCCAGTCTGTGGATGTCCTTCTAACTCTTGTGTATCAATGAAAAACACTTTTGTCTTCAATCATTTGTACTTGCATTCTTCCATTACCTGCTTCAAATTTACGTAAGCCAATGGGCCTAGTAAGCATAGTTTGTTTTTTACTAGGATTATTACAAATAACCCTACAAACTTTGAACCTTTTAACTGCTCAATATTACCTAAATCATACAAAAAAAATTTATATTTAGTGAGCTGGAAATTGACTTTTATTCAGAGTTATTTTGTCTTTTGTGTGGGCAGTTTAAAGTCATGCACGCCGGACATAAAGGGGCTAATGTTTAAGGTCGAAATAGCTTTGACCGAAAATGGATTAAAAAATGGATTCAATTCCTTGACAATTTATCTGAAAACATATTACCATACTCAAGTATGAGGGAAAAAAATGTAAAATATGGCTTAAGAATATTTGAATCTGAGGAATGATATGGAAAAGAGCTAAAAGGCATTAGAAGAAGTAGTTTCTAAGAATGAAGTTACTATTATTTAACAAAACCCGTTAGGGGGTTGAAATATGCAGGGCCACCTATGGGCATTGGCTGCATAGTCAAATAAAAAAGCATCTTTTGGCTGACAAGTCTGTTATGTGGACTGTTTATGCAAGGCCACCTATGGGCACGTGCTGCATAGTCAGGCAAAAGAACTCCCAGAAATTTACTTTCCTAGTGCTAAAAGCTAGTGAAAGTTTATGGAGATTCAAATTTTCTAAAGCATAGAGTTTGTTGTATGGAAAGAGGTACTTGAATATGGAGAAGATATTTCCAAACAAGAATATCAAAGAACTGGATGAATATCACTCCTACGAAGGTCTGACCCAAACGTAGGGAAGAAGAATAAACCATAGACTTGAATACTTTCAGATCATGAAAAATGATATGGGACAAATACGTTAAGGATGGCTATTTTTGCGGATCCCTACATAATGTTGTTTTAAGACAAATAAGGACAAAAGAGGCATTCTTCCCAAGAATGAAGTTACTATTATTTAACAAAACCCGTTAGGGGGTTGAAAACATGCAGGGCCACCTATGGGCATTGGCTACATGGTCAAATAAATAGCATCTCTTGGCTGACAAGTCTGTTATGTGGACTGTTTATGCAAGGCCGCCTATGGGCACGTGCTGCATAGTCAGGCAAAAGAATTCTCAGAAGTTTGACATTTTTGTGACTAGAAGTCATGAAATGGGTTATGAAGATCTGAAAATATTTAAGGTTAGGATTATAACACATAATGATGGGTATTTTCCAATGTATATAGAGATACATAGGTCAATGATAACCATAATCATGTTGTGGCTGGATCCTGAATTGAAATTTTGGACTTCACTACGTATCTCATAAGAATGAGAATCAAGCCATACGTAGTTCTTGAAATGCAGTTTAATGTCGTGCAGGACGAAAGTATGAGTGATCTTAGTTTAGGGTCATAGAATTTGGACCATAATAATGAATACACAGTGTGTGTTTTCATGAGGACTTTTCAGCCAAGGGACTGAAAGTGAAATTTGGGGTTAGGCCCAAAAGACTTGGGACTGGATTCGAGGGACACTCAAATGTTCCTACATATCCCATAAGGATGGGAATCAAGTCCATGTAGTTCTAGAACTACCCTTTGTACAAATTTGGTTCGTACATGTGAAGGGTGGAAGGGGATTTTAGTGCAATGATGGTTTTAACCTAAGATAAAAAGTTTAGGCATTACCATGTATGTACGTAGTTTTTTGAAAATGAAAACCATGATTGAAAAAGAATCAATGTTAATAATGGTTCCTTCTCAAATGAGGAAATCAAAGAATATTGTAGTTTTTTGTCGTACCGGACAAAAGTGTTGTATAGTTTAATGTCATATAACAAGGACGAAAGTGAATCAATGTAAAGATATTGATTCCAGGGGTGGTTTCACAAATCATCATCATATGAGATGGTGGTGAACCGATGTGAAGAGATTGTTTTTGGGCTTGAACCATGGGAGGTTGCCTACATACCCAGCCTGGAGGGCAAGGATCAAAGTCCGTGTAGTTCAATTAAAGAATGAATCAATGATCAAGTTATTCTTGGGTACAATGATCTAATAAAAAATGTTGTTGGGACTTACACATGGTTAGTGGCCCAAAGGGAGTGTTATGGTTGATGTTCGCTCTAAGCTCATGTAAGTCATACTCGGTGTGAGAAACAAGAGGTAATAACAACCTTAACGATGCATAGTTTAATGTCATGTAGGACATAAAAAAAAAGGGACTATGCAGTTTAAAGTCTTGCAGTTAGGACTATTGGTGCTGCACAGTTTAGTGTCATGTAGCAGGGACAAAATAACAGTTTAATGTTATGTAGGACATATCAGGGACTTTCTGTACAGTTTAGCGTCATGTAGTTAGGACGATGGGGACAATATAGTTTAACGTCATATTGGACGAAAAGGGGGACTGTGCAGTTTAATGTCATGCAGTAAGGACAAAATAGTGTACCATTTTAACGTCATGTTGGACGAAAGTGCGAATAGTTTAAGGTCATATGCAAGGACCGTGGATGGTGCAGTTTAATGTCATGTTGGACCTTTGATGATTACATAGTTTTAACGTCTTTCCGGACGTGAGGGACTTTTATACAGTTTAGCGTCATGTAGTTAGGACGTCACAGTTTAACGTCTTGCTGGACATAAGGGATTTGCAAATAGTTTATGGTCATATACATGGACCAGGGATGATGCAGTTTAAGGTCATGCTGGACGGTTTAGGGAACATTTTCACAGTTTAATGTCGTGTGGGATGAAGTTGCAGTTTAAGGTCATACTGGACCATTACTGTACAGTTTAAAGTCATGTAGTTAGGACTAACTGGTGCTGTACAGTTTAAATGTCATGTTGCTAGGACACAATAACAGTTTAATGTCATCTCGGACAACATATAGTTTAATGTCATATCGGACAAATAAGGAACTTCTGTACAGTTTAATGTCATGTAGATAGGACATTATACAGTTTAATGTCATGTAGGACATTGAAGGTGACACAGTTTAACGTCATGTTGGACGAAGTTGCAGTTTAAGGTCATACTGGACCATTACTGTATGAACCAAATGTAAGAGTCTTGGTTCTGGGAACAATATTTTGTGTTTATACAAAATACTTCTTCAGAAATCTGGCATTAGTTGGAGTCGTGATGTGTTCTCCATCCATTGAGATCAGAGAATACGCTCCATTGGAGTAGACCTTATGTATTGAATAAGGTCCTTCCCATTTTGGTTCAAGCTTGGGAGGCTTCTTTCCTGGTATCATTGGTGTTCTGAGAACCAATACCAATTCTCCCTGAATGAATGAACGAAGACGAACTTTTTTGTTAAAAGCTCGTGCTATCCGATTCTGATAGATTTCCAAGTGGTGCAAAGTGCACAATCTCTTCTCATCTAACTGTTCCAATTCATTCAACCGTTTTTGGGATTTCTCATCTGTTGATAATTGATCACAAATGGCTATTCTGAGTGAGGGCAATTGATCTTCAATTGGCAAGACTGCTTCTGTTCCATATACCAATGAATATGGAGTAGACCGCGTTGCATTGCGAGTGATAGTCCGATAAGCCCATAAAGCATGATAGAGTTTATCAGGCCATGACCTCTTATCTTTATCTACCATCTTTTGCAGTATATTTGAAAGAGTCTTGTTGAAGGCCTCTATCTGGCCATTAGCCGCTGCATGATATCGAGATGAATGGTTGGATGTTGTATTCTTGATACAATTTCTTTACCTCAGAAGAACAGAAGTTGGTGCCGTTGTCCGTCAATATGGTATGAGGGACACCAAATCTAGTAATGATGTTAGACTTGATGAAGCTAACAATGCATTTAGAACTGACTTCTTTGAGAGGTACTGCCTCTGCCCATTTGGAAAAGAAATCAGTAGCAGTAAGAATGTACTTAAACTGCTTGGCTGTAGCTGAAGGGTAAGGTCCCACCACTTCCATTCCCCATGTGGAAAATGGCCATGAGTATTTAGCTGTATGAAGCAACTCTGGAGGTTGATGAATGAAGTTGGCATATACTTGGCATGAATGACACTTCTTTGTGAAATTAACAAAATCTTGTATCATTGAAGGCCAGAAGTATCCAAGCCTTCAAATTTGATCAGACAATCTATGTCCAGACTGGTGGGCACCACAGACTCCTGCATGCACTTCTTTTATGACAGCCATTGTCTCTTCACCATCAATACATATGAAGAGAACTCCATCCAAACCACGTTTGTAGAGAATTTTCTCGAGGTGGTTTGGACCATCATAAAGAGTAAAATTGACCACACGTCGCCGAATTTGTTCTTTCTCGGCTTTATCAGGTGGAAGTGTTCCATTTTGAAGGTATTCCTTGATAGGTGACATCCATCCTGTAGTATGACCATACGGTTCAGGAATGGGACTAATTTCATTAATTTCCTCTGTTCTGACTTGAAAATAAGGTGAAATTGCACGACGGTGGGCAATATCGATGGTTGTCTCGTCCCGATTTGGATCTGCTAAAGCTGTGGCTATATTATCCAGTGCATCAGCTTGAGCATTTTGTGATCTTGGGACATAAGAAAATGTCGGTTCTGAAGGGAATTCCGACATTAACTCTCTGACGTAATCATACAAAGGGATTAATTCTTCTTTTCTGATGGCATAATCCCCAATGACTTGTTTTATTACCAGGTCTGAATCACCTTTCACCTTTAAGTGATTCACTTGTGCTTGAAGTGCTAACTCTAAGCCTGCAATGAGAGCTTGGTATTCAGCTTCATTATTGGTACCACCTTCCCACAAAAAAAAGGAATAAGGTAACACTGCCTTATCTGGAGAAATGAGCACAATTCCTAAACCAACTTTGTTGAATTTAGGATTTTCCATTTTCTTCCATGTTGGAATTCTAGAAGCACCATCAAAATACACTTCCCATGTTTGAGGACTCTCTTGAATAGAAAAAACTTCCTCATCAGGGAGTTCGATATCTGAATACGTGTCTTCCACTGAAGGGTGTTCAGCCAAGAAATCAGCCAGAGCTTGGCCCTTAATTGCCTTTTGAGACACATACTGGATGTCGAACTGCTGTAGAATAACCGCCCACCTTTCCAGATGTCCTGTAAGCATTGGACGACTAAGGATGAATTTGAGTGGATTATTACGAGATAGCAATTGGACCTCGTGATGTTGCAGGTAGTGTCTCAGTTCCTGAACTGCAAAGATTAATGCTAGGCAGCACTTTTCAATACTCGAATACCGGGTTTCTGCTTCAAGCATAGTTCTACTGAGATAGTAGAGACTATTTTCATTCCCAGCATCATTCTTTTGAGCGAGAAAGGCACCCAATGATCGCTCTAAAGCTGTCACATAGAGGATAAGAGTCCTACCCTCAACAGGTGGCATGAGTACTGGTGGACTCAAGAGGTATTTCTTGAGAACATCAAATGCTTCTTGACATTCTTTAGTCCACTGGTAAGTGACTCCTTTCTTCAATAATTTGGTAAAGGGTAAACTTTTTCCTGCCAAATTGGCGATGAAACGCCGAATATAGGATAAGTGTCCTTGAAGACCTCTTAATTCTTTCAAATTATGAGGAGGTGACATACCAAGGATTGATTTGGTCTTCTCAGGATCGACTTCAATAACACGATGGCGTACAACAAAGCCGAGGAATTTTCCTGAGGTTACCCCAAAAGCACATTTTAAGGGGTTCATCTTCAAATTATGTTGTCGAAGCTTGTGGAATATGACTTCCAAATCAGCCAAGTGATCAAAACGTTGTTTGGATTTAACCACCAATCATCTACATAGCATTCAACAAATTTCCCTAGAAAAGGTTTGAAGATACGATGCATGGCGCGTTGATATGTTGCACCTGCATTCTTTAAACCAAAGGGCATCACCTGGTAACAAAACACACCTTGAGGAGCTCTGAAGGCTGTATATTCCTCATCTTCTGGGGCCATTCGGATCTGATTATATCCAGAATATCCATCCATGAAAGAAAGTACTTCATAGCCAGTCGTCGCATCAATTAAGAGTTCTGTAATCGGAACTGGAAAATCATCTTTGGGACAATACCGATTAAGATCTCTGAAATCGATGCAAACCCTAATTTGTCCGTTCTTTTTCTTTACAGGGACAATATTAGCCAACCACTTGGGATATTGAACTTCTCTGACGAAGTTAGCTTTGATAAGATTATCCACTTCAGCCTCGATTTTGGAAGCATAGGTTGGGTGTGTTCTTCTCGCGGATTGCTTGAATCCTCGATGTTCTTTTGGAAAACCCAAATGATGGGTGGAAACATCAGGATCAAGGCCAGGCATCTCTGTATAATTCCAAGAAAAAATATCTTTATTTTGCTTTAGAAAAGAAATATACATCTCTTGTTCTTCAAGGGTCATGGACACACTAATTAAAGTGGGGCGTGGATCTTTCTCTGTACCCAGATTTACTTCTCTGAGTTCATCCACAGTGGTAGAGATACCCTCTTCAAATGCTGGAGGAGCATCTCTAAGATCTTCCTCTTCCTCTTCATCATGTGTTATTTCTTCCGTTTCTACTTGCAAAGTAGATGAAAAAATGAAATTCTCATGACCATAAGAGATGTCAAAATTTTCACATTTTGAAGAAGAAGCTTCCATTTCCGACCCTATTGATGATAAAGGGTCTTCTTTGGGAATTAAAGAGGAGATGATGGATTGAGAATCGACATCAATATTCACCTCTGGTGTTGCTATAGCTTCTTCTGGCCTGATTAACGAAGTATAGACTTGTTGGATTTCAGCAGACGAAATGAAACCGTCACCACTTATGCTTTCATCACTGCTTGGTAAGTTACCAATTTCTCCCATGTTGTCTGGCTCGATTGCCGTAATTTACATTATGGATCTTTCCATAAGAGTATTTTGATTTGGGCCTATTTTTTCAATTTGACTGATAGGTAACACATAATCTGTACTCACATGTGAAAATGGATTTATTGGAATTTTTTCCAAACCATATGGAGCATTAACTTTTGTAATTTCCTTCATTGTAGATTTTTCTCTTCCCTTCATGTGATAAAATTCCGCCTCAATGTATTGAGACTCACATGTCTTGAACGGGGCCTTATCACCATACAATGTTCCAACTTGACCATCGAAACAGTATTTGAGACATTGATGGTATGATGACGGAATAGCTGCATGCTGATGTAGCCAGGGTCTTCCAAGCAAGATATTGAAAGCTGAGTCCTGATCAACAATCATAAAATCCGAATTGGAAACAAGATCTCCAAACTGAGTTCTGAGTGTAACTTCTCCCAGTGGTTCTTGTTCATTTTTATCATATCCTTGCAACATCATGGTAGAAGGAGATAAATCAGATTCCATGAGGCCCAATCGACGAAGTGTACGAATGGGCATGAGGTTGACTCCTGAACCATTGTCAATAAAAGCTCTTCGAACATCTATACCATTGACTTTTCCAGATAAGTACAAAGGTTTTATGTGCCCATGCACAACATCATCTTCATCTTTATCAGTAAAAGATATCACTGCATGACATTCTACAGGATTATTCTCTATGTGATAAATTTCAGCTGCAGCAATTTCAGCTTCAAACTCCTAAGGACTTGGCAAAGCTTCGATGAGTGCTTCCCGAAGATCTCTTGATAGATTCAAAGCATCCAAAATTGATAATTTGGCTCGTACTTGGGCGAAGTGTTTCAATATATCATACTTTTGATCTAGAGGCCTGCGTTTCCCAATAGGAATATGCAGTTTAGCAGGTACCTTGGAAGTAGATGCTTTGGAAGCTGATGCATCTTGTATTGAAGTTGGCAACATCTTTGGTTTTGGAAAATTAGACTGATTAGATCCATTTACTTGCTGAGATAAAGAAGATGGAACATTTAATCGATCTTCCAAAATAACTGTGCCGAAGCTGAGTTGGCCATTGGCAGAAGAACTTGCTTGTTCTTTTTGAGCTCACTGAAGGGCTCTACCACGAGTTTCTGCTGCGTATACAGTGCTAGCAGGGGTAGAATTAGAGTAGTGGGTTCGGAAAGATCCACGTCTTCCCCTATATCCTGAACCTCTAGAACTTTCTCGGGTTCCCTTATTTGATACAGGGAATTCAGGCTTATCAAGACTGAAATATGAATCTGTTAATTGAATCATATTAACAGAACCAAAGATTAACTCTTCGTCCGATAAAGACTCTGCCTGGTTAGCCTGTTTAGGCTGTGCCGTTTGGTGGGACGGTGCCCGTTGCTTTGAAGTAGATGGCATGAAATCTGCCAGAGTCAAAGACAATTTAGGCTTTGATGCATACTCATCTTCTCCTGATTCCTCTTTCTTCTTTGAATGGTGCTGCCCTTTTGAGGATTTGTCCTTTGATGGAGGCTTTACTGCAGCTTTTGTAGGAGACACAATTGGCTTCTTCAATTGTGTTCGCAAAATGGAATGAGTCCGATTGATTGTCTTTCTGACCATCCAATCATCATATTTTTTCGCAGTTTTGCTTTTGACTTCCTGCCACTCGCCTCCTTCTTCTGGATCTGTAGCGGTAATACACGCTACATGAGCTGAAGAACCTTTCAATTTGACTTGTCCCAAGTCGACCATCTTTTGCAGGAGGTCTTTAAAGACAAAACACTCCTGGATGGGATGCCCCAACATTTGATGAAAGGGACAATAATTGGGACGGACTTCATCTCCTTCCTTGTTTGGCCTCTTGGGCACTGGTAATTGAACCAAATTATTTTCCAGAGCTTCATCACGCAAATTTTCCACACAGATTGGAAACAATTCCTCCTGAGGGAGTGATAAACTCAAGGAATACGTTAATCCCTTCCAACGAGCAATGAAATCAGAGACTCTTTCATTCTCCCTTTGCTTGCAGTTTGTAAGATCGAAAACTGTCGTTTTTGGAAAAGTTGAGCTAAACTGAAGAAGGAATTTTTGACGAAGATCCTCCCATCCGATGACTGGCCGGGATTTCAAGCTTGTATACCAGACAAAAGCTGGTCCTTGCAAGGTTCGCACGAAGCATCTGAGTTTCACTGCTTCTTGCTGCTCTGGAGTTCCCATCATAGGATCACAACAAGATACGTAATGCATCAAATGTTGTTCAGGGTCGCCTGATCCATTGAATGTAGGGAAAATAGGGTTTCCAAAACTGGATGGAGGAGAAATTGAATCTACCCATTCAGGGTAAACTTTCTTTTCAGGTTGAACTTGCGCCCGTTTCCATTCCATAGTTTCTAACCGAGCTGTTAATGACTCAATAGTAGTTATTAACTTTTGAGAAACATCAGGTTGAACTTGGTTTTGGGTAGGTGCAATGAATGGAGCTTGGACAGACGTGGTGGTTGGTGCTGCAACTGATGGTAGTGCTGCCAACCGTTGTTGCGTTTGACCCGTAGGATTAGACCTCTGTGGGTGTACTGACAAAGGAGGATATTCTTGATCCATCTCAGTAGTTACAACAAATTCCTTCGGCTATCGGACTTCAACATTCTTAAGAAGAAGACTATTCTGAAGTAGTTCTGTATTCAACCTTCTTAATTCTTTCATTTCTTCCTCCTGTTGTGCAAAACTTTGCTCTAATGAGAGCGATTGACCTCCTTCAGAGGAAGGGTGAGAAGTAACCTGATTCTTACCTTTCCCCTTATTGGATCCTTTTCGGAGAGGGGGAAGTGGGTTACTTGAAGGAATACCCAGATTTTGGGTAAGCCTTTGATTACGTGTGCGCACACCTTTTTCATTTAGGTCTGTGTGCACGACTTCTTGAGCAGGAACCTCATCGTCTGATCCCTCTGATTGAGCCTCATCTGGTGAATCAGCAGCAACGGCATTGATGACATTAATGGATGCATATTGCATGGAATCCTTTCTATCAGCATTTCTGTGATATTGTCTCCTTCTATGTCCATGATGAGACATGGCATTCCGTTGACTTGATCCCTCAGGAATTTCTTGGAGAACCGTCACTTGGAGAGAATCTCCTGACATCTTGGCTCTTCGTTCCTCTTGAGGCTTATTCCCTAATCGAGAGAATACTGACTTTCTCTGAGGGAGGGATTGAAGATTTGAAAAAGTCCCCAGTCCGGTGGACTGGGGGTGTTCCTGTTGCTTCCGCTCAACTCCTCGAATCCCATTCGTTGATTCTAAGGGTTGGCTTAGAGAAGTCCCCAGTCTGGCAAGCTGGGGTGTCTCTTGACATGCTATGTCTAAGATCTTTTTGAATTCTCTCTTGATCTTACGAATCTTAGTTCAGAAATTAGCTGGATGCATTAACCTGTATCCACTTTTATCACCTGGTTCAACAGACCATTGGATGATTTCCGAAACTTCTGTCATTTGATGACGTGTTTGCTCCAGACGAGAGGCTTGTGCAATATTCTCGCCTTCTTGATGTAGGAGCAATTCAACAACCTGTTCTCTATATACTTGATTTTGAGAGGAACTAGTTGAAGCTTGATCTCGAGCAAGCTTTTGATTATGAACAAAGCCCATTGACTGTGGCCGGCCATGGGCAATAACATTGCATGAGACCATTTTCGGCGGGCTTTGCTGACCGGAAAGCACTGTGAAATGTAGTGCTCCGTGAACACCCCATCCTCTGATATGAACATTAGATGGAGCATTGGAAATTAACTGACGCAATCTTCTTAGTGCGCCAAGGCATGAACGTTGAAGGGTTCTCTGTTGCTTTTCAGCCTTCGGATACCGAGAGACTGATAGAGATGCCAAATCAATCTGGCGTTGTAACCCTTCTATTATCTTAAGATGATTTTCATATTCATCGTAAGATAATACCTTCTTCTTTAATTGACAAAGAGTTTTCCATATGTTGAGACGAATATCATGGATTCCATCATCCGTCAACATCTTTGGAATGTCGTACTGGGAATCAGCCAAAGGCCAAAACATGACTGGTACTTCACCTTTTGCCAGTTTTTCCTCATGTTCAGCATTTCCTCTTTATCATTAAATGAAGATTCTTCTACCTGTTTGGACCAGAGTTGGTGTTTCCTTGTTGCTTCATCGGATTCAACAAGATTGGTAGAGAAATCACTATTCATGCTGGAAGATGAATGACCTAGGGAAGGTTCGGAGAATAACCTGAACCCCAAGCTATCTTCTGATGGAGAAAGAGTTTCACCTGCCGATAGTAAAGCATCATACATGACTGGTTTTACGTTTGCAAGTGCCTCGAGATAGGAGGGATTTCTCGTCACTACATTGCCTTCTGAAGAATTTTCGAGACAACGTGAATCACTACTGCGGAGAGGACTTTCGCAGCGAAGTTCATCACCATGAGGAGGACCGTCATGATGGGTTACAGCAAAAGATGAAATCTCTTGCTCCTTGGCCTTCTGACCACACAGAGGGTTCCTGTGGCTCTCATCTGAAGAAGAAACTTCAAGATTGACCGAATTTTCATGAAGAAAGTCTTCATGAGGAAGTGTCTGTTGAAGACCTCCAGAATTAATGTTCCTGTTATTGGGAACTGAGGGAGTAGAATCTTGAATTCTGACAGATAAATATCTGAGGGCTTCAAGAACTCCAGCATCGAGCAAGGCTTGGTTACATATTGGCCTTTGATCTCCTGACTGTGCTGAGCGGATCTTTTTCTTAGATGCCTTCTTACTCGCTTTAGAAACCACTTGATGACGAAAGTGATTGCTCTGAGCAGGTGTATGTGCCTGATCAGGAAAGATGGTCAGGTTAGGCTGACGATCTCCACTCAAATCAGGTGTATGTGCCTGACTTGGTTGTCCGTATGATATGGGGGAGTATGCCCCATAACCCTCTTGGACTGGAACAGATGTGTGTGTCTATTCCGGAGTGAATCGTTGATGTGTCACTCCATTACTAGGGATAGATTTATGTGTCTGTCCCTGAGATGATGCTGAAGCTGTTATGATATCCTGGCAAGCATCCAGAACATGAGCAGGAATTTTCTTCTGCTCTTTCACCATTGACAAAATATGTTTGGTGACTTCAGCTGCCGGAACAGGGATATACGTCCATTCCGGGCTTGGAGTAGGTGTATGTGCCTGCTCCTGTCCTCCTTTTCCTGTCAGTGAATCCTGACAGTACTCAAGTGTGGAGGCAGAGAGTTGAGTCTACCCCCTGTTTGTCGTCGGGACTTTCCGACTGGCTTCTCCGGGTGCTACCAAGCGAGACTATTGGTAGACCTGATTAGTATTAGCAGGTGTATGTGCCTGCTGATTACACTTCGCCAAATGCGGTTGACGAGATCCATCATATGTAGTCAGACGAGCCTGCTGACTAACTGATGATGTATAAGCAGGTGTATGCTCCTGCCTATGGTACTCCGCCGGAATTGCCTGGTGGGATCGGCTTGATGCTGTCAGACGAGTCTGCTGGACAGCTGAATTAAAACGGGCAGGTGTGTATGCCTGCTCGTTGTTTGCCACCAAGTTAGGTTGGTGGACTTCTCCGGAGATGACAGGGATGACAACCTGCCTATTGTTAACCGGATTCCGTCTCTGGCGGTTCATCTTGCCTGCTCGGGTTCGAGGAACCTGAGCTGAATGCCTGGAGTCGGTACCCTCATCATGTTGAGGGCGCACTACCGCACGAGTCTGGCGGCGATTGTTGATGGGAGCCCTCGGGAAGGACTCCTGTCTTTTTGAATTAAGGCCCAGAGGGACCTGCTCATTCACTTCCTCGGAGTAAGGGAGTGAATGGAAATTGCGTTTCGGGGATAACGACCCGAAACGGTTGGAGACGGTAGTCAGCACCGCCTGTTTCTTGATTGCTGGCCGCCGTTGTCCGGACGACCAGGTAGAGTTGTTAACTTGGAGGGCTTGACGAGTGACCTCCAGAGTTGGGATAGTACCGTTGCGACGGTACTCCTTAACCAGTGCATTAGAAACACAGCGTTGAATACGCTGAGTTGGTGATGTCATCTTCAGAGCGGATGACGTTCCAGCAGGAGTAGCATCATTGGTTTTCACAGCAGCAGACCTCACAGTAGAGGTGTTCACAGCAGCAATATTCACAGGGGTGAATTTAAGGAAATCCATTTCTGCAGAAGATCTTGAGAAAAGAGTGCATGTTCCATGTAACAGACATAATCAAGATGAATCCGGCTACTGCATATTTTGGATGATCATATGTCAATGATTGCCTTGTTGGCCCAAGGGGCCTAACAGATAAGAAGAACATCACTTTAACTTGGTTAAGGATTCACGTCGGGTTCACCATTTTTGTTTCGCGCGGAATCCGGGGATGACCTCCTGGACGGGAGATTCAAACGTTCCGATCGGTTTCTAACGGGTTTGTTCGTAGAACCGAAAACATCCAATGATTCCACATCCGTCTGGACCTACTTTCCAAAGGCAGGCACTCATTAGTTTGTGGACTGATGAGGCTTAGGAATTTGCATTGGTCGAGAGGATGGGAGGTCGGACTCATCACACCTTTTTGAGGGGAATTATTGTCTACTCCGGGACTCTCTTTATAGATTTAAGTTAAGTTCGTGAATCCTTATTACATTACCAAGTATAAAATGAGCTTTCCTTTAGTTTTAACAATCAATGATTAAATATGCAAGAAATTTAGAGAATCTTTTATATGTATTCGAGGTTCTTCATCAATATAGAATCATCTATATTTGTTTAGAGATTCTTGGTCAATGGTATCCTTCAAAACATTTATATAAAAGTCTCTTGGTCATTTTGATGACCAGGTTGGTTTTAAAGCCACTCAGTGGGGCTCTTGAAGTTTATCGTCATTCAGAAGGACATAGATTATTTCAAAGTTGGGATCGAACCCATAAATGGGCTACCTACGTATCCTTGATTTGGAAAAAGAATCAGAACCCACGTAGTTCGAATTATGGAGTATGATGTTTATGATTGATGGCTCAAAGATGAATGTCATAATTACTTTTACACTCTAAGCTCACGTGAGTCATGCTCGGTGTGAGAAACAAGAGGTATTGGTAAAATTTAGATAATTGTGCCATGAAAGATGCAATCATAAGAATTTGTTTGGGGCTTATGTATAGATGACTGCCCAGATAGATGAAGGTTTAGGATTTACTTTTAGGGAGAAAATCCATGAACATGGTCCACAAAGTTATATGTGCTTCATGGAGATTTGAATACTCTAATCTTGGGGCTTACTCCTAAGGAGGATGCCCAAGTTAGTAGGGGACTTATGAGTGGGTTTTATTCCTGAAAAGGAAACCCAAATCAAAGGTAATTTATGACTGGTTAAGAGACGTTTAAGGGGACTTGGGGCTTATTCCTGAAAAGGAAGCCCAAGGTTATGACTGAGTCTTATTCCTAAAAAAGCATACCCAGGTTAGGGATTAAGGTTTGGGGCTTACTCCTGAGAAGGATGCCCATATTTGAGGTTTGGGGCTTATTCTTAAGAAAGATGCCCAATATTAGAGGACTTGATTGGGGCTTACTCCTGAGGAAGATTCCCAGATCAATGGTTTTATAACTGGGGATTATTCCTGAAAAGGAGACCCAAGTTAGGATTTTCTCATCTTAAAGGATGAGGTTGAATGAATGAACTCCCCGTATTTTAGTGACATAAGGATATTTAAATCACTAGACTTTGGGAGAGATTTCACAGAATTCCTTTCAGATAAGAAAGTCAAATCAAGAATTCATGCCATAAATGGTTTTGAAGAGTGTCTTGAAGACTGAATCTTAAAAATGAAAGGTGAAATGGCTGAAGAGGGGTAAAATGGGCAAGATGGGCACCCAAAAAGATAGGGGCGCGCAAGTCTTGAAAGGCGCGCAAGTCCTGCGGCGGCACGCAAGTATTGGTCGCGCAAGTATACTTGCGCGACACATGGTGTACTTGCGCAATTTTTCAAATAGAATTGAAATACTTGAGCGACTCTTGATAAAAACCCTTTAGAATCCCCTTGAGGTTCTTCCAGAAAAGGGACGCGCAAGTTATATTGAAGGAATTAAGTCGGCGCGCAAGTGTTTGATAAGTTTCAACACTTAGGCCTTCCTTCTTCTCTTTAGATCTTCCGTTCTAGGTAAGAAATTACCTTAGAAGTGTTCCGGAAGCTTTGAGAAGAGACTTGGGCGTCGGGAGCTTTAATTCGAGTTTCTGGAAAAAGATCCTTCTCGAATGGGGGGCCCACATGGTCTATTTATAGGCAAAAGAAGACCCAGGGCGGTTACCGGGCGGTTACCAATTAGGTCGCGCAAGTCACTTGCGCGACCAAGGTAGCCGCGCAAGTATACTTGCGCGGTAGTGGTATCACTTGCACGGTGGATTTGCTGTTGATCCTTTTTTCAGGCCTTTGTCGATTTTTGATGTTTTCTTCAAAGGATGAATCACTTTCAGCTGAGATATTCCCTTTTCCTATCTTTAGATTTTGTGACGAAAGGAGCGTCAACAGAGACACCATGGGCATCTCAATATATTTTGTTGACTCACAGGGGGTGTGCAGGCTAGGGGGTGGGGCAGGCTAGGAGGACTGGTGCAGGCTAGGGGGTTGGGGTGTAGGGGGTGCAAGGGGGGGTGTGTAGGCTAGGGGGCAGGGTGGAGGGGGGCATGGGGCAGGGGGCAGGGGTAGGGGGACGGTGGAGGGGGGGAGCAGGGGGTTGGGGGGAGGTCTGCAGAGCAGGGGGCAAGGGGTAGGGGCAGGGGGGAGGAGGAATGATGCTTAGCATATTAGTGTAATAGAGGGTCTATATAAATACAATAATCCTTCAATCCTACCAGCCATCATAGTTAAAATATGTCCACTACATACTATTCCAAAAGGTAGGTGACAGGTCAACGACGTCAATTTTACCATCCATAAGACTAATCCATTTGACAATGTACTCTTAAGGCAACGTACTCTTAATGCGCCCTAGTACTCGAAGGTAACTTTTTGGCATGTTCATTTTTTTTATTACCATACTACAACTGTAATGTTGAGAGGTGTATTTTCTCATTATTCATTCATGTTTCTATCCATATTGAAATTCCTGAGAAATATGTAAATACCGTTATCTAGATTAAAAACATTGATATTCCATATTTCATTTTTACTATTTTTTGTGGTTCTCAATTAAACAGTTCATTCATTATGCTTATTTGGATGGTATTAGACAAATAATTCATGGATTTAACATTTTTTCATTATGAACTCTTATATACATGAATCTACTTCTGTGTTATATCAGATTAAACATTTGAGTTCAGGTTTATTATTGTATAATAACTATCACTTAAGAAGTCTGGTTGATGCTAAGGGCGGGGAATACCGGGAAGAGCTACTAAGAGGTCTTAATGGACATCGTATTTACTTCACTCAAGTTGATGTTCAAGGGGAACTACAATCAACACTCAATAGAAACAAGATGAGGTGGTTCCTACTCTGATGACCACAAATACAAATGGACTGGGGTTGACCTGCTGGAACTGTCCAGCTGTGGACAGGTTAACAACAGCCCATTTTCGAGGCTTGAAACCTAAAAATTCTTTTACCTTTTCTTTTATTTTATTTCCATTAGTTATTTTACTATTTAATAACAATTTTCTTGTGTTTTATGGGCACGAAAAAATCTAGACAACACCTCATGAACCTGTTAAAGATCGAATCACACTGTTGCTGGAAGCATAAACAAACATCCAGATTCGTGTTTCTACTTTGTTTTCAATGTTTTTTATGTTTTCTACCTTCCTATTTAAATTGTATGTGAGACATTGCCCATTTAATTTTAAGGTTTCTGTAAAATCCATTTAATGTATAGGCTCCAGGTCACTGTTATCCAAGATGTGTGTGAAGGTGCATATACCTAGTGGAGGAGCAACAACTTTTAGTTAGAAATCTCCAAGAGCCGATGTGGACGGTTTGGTTCCACCTAGAGGTAGGATCCCTCTTCTAGACTCTTTAATTAAAAAATGCTTTAAATTTAATTTAGATTCTTTCTCAATTATTCTTAATTATATTAAATTTCATATCTTGAATAAGTGTTCTTTAATATAATTGTTTCATTTGAAAAATAAAGTCATGTTTTTATAATAAAACCCCTACAACGGAGGTGAGCTGTCTGTGAAAACTCACATTGATTGTTAAGTTGATCTAGTGGTTTAAATTATTGCATTTGATTTATGTTGAATTATTTTTAGAATAAATGTTTTATATAATTGAATGAATTGTGTGATAAAGCAATTCCATGATTTTATAATAAAACCCCTCCAACGGAGGTGCGCTATTTTCTAAACCAAAGAGTAGTGATAGTTATTTGTATCATCTTTAGATTTGGTTTGATTCTTCCATATGCCTCTTGTTGGTGTTTGTTTTGTGGCAAGTTAGTTTTTGTTTTCTTTGAATAATATAAATTGGCTTATCATACTCGTTTAACTCAAACGGCTTTTCCTGAGTAGGCATATTTCTTGACCATGACACTTTCATTTTCGCACTTTGAATATTATAAATAAAATTTCCATGTTTTGGAAAAGTGAATGAATTTGTAAATGGTTTGTGTAGGGTGTATGATTCTTTTTCGTCATTTTGTTTCCCTTTAGAAGTTGCATCATTGTGTCGCTCTCTACAGCCTTCTATGGAAATCTCTTGTTATAGCATATTAAATAGTTGATCTGTTCTATCATCTGTCAGTGGGGCGACGATCAGAATGCTGCCCCACCTCCTCCTGATCCCTTCATTTTTGGATGGAAAATGCTTCCCCATGGATGTCGCTGGACTGGGACAACATGCTGCGGTCACGCCGTAGTCACGTTGCAGTCACGCCGTGGCCACGCCGTGATTTGGCCCTGCTCCAGGGAGACACCCCGCGGCGGTTTACAGTGATAGTATTCCATGAATCTAGTGATAAATTTTGAGACTGAATAATCATAATTTTTGCCATTGGGGCAACGAACAGAATATTTCCCCACCTCCTCTCGCTCCCTTCGCTCTTGGACGGACGATGTTGCCCCGCAGATGTCGCTGGACCAGGCCAACACATCGTGGTCACATCGTGGTCACCATGTGGTCACGTAGGGGTCACACCGTGGTCATGTCGTGGTCACACCGCGGTCACGCCGTGGTCACACCGTGGTCACTCCGTGCATTGGCCATGCTCCAGGACGACACCCCGCGGCAATTTGAAGTGATTGTATTCCATGAGTCTTTTGATCATTGTTGAGACTAACTAATCACAATTTATGCCTGCGGGGCGATGGTTGGAATGTTGTCCCGCCTCCTCCTATTCCTTTTTCTCCTGGCCAGAAGATACTGCCCTGTGGATGTTTCTAGATAGGTCCAACACGCTGCGGTAACACTGTGGTCACACCGCGGTCACCCCACAGTCAGGCTGCAGTCACCCCGTGGTCACGCCACAGTCACGCTGCGGTCATGTCGCGGTCACACCGCAGTCACCCCATGGTCACATCGTGGTCACGCCGTGGTCAAGCCGTGTTCATGCTGATGTCACGTTGTGGTCACGCCACGGTCACGCCGTGATTTGGCCCTGCTCCAGGATGACACCCCCCCCCGGAGCGCTTTTCAATGTTATTATTCCATGATTCTTGTGATCAATGTTGAGACTGACTAATCACAATTTGTTTTTGGTGGGGAGATGACTGGAATGTTTCCCTACCTCCTCCTGATCCCTTCACTCCTGGCCGGAAGATACTACCACATGGATGTCGCTGGACTAGGCCAACACATCACAGTCACACCGCGATCACGCGGTGGTCACGCTGTGATCACGCCGCAGTCACGCCGCGGCCACGCCGTGATTTGGCCATACTCTAGGATAAAACCCCACGACAGTTCACAGTGATAGTATTCCATGAGTTTTTTGATCAATCTTGAGACGAACTAATCACAATTTCTACCGGCGGGGTGACGACCGGAATGTTTCCTCACCTCCTCCTGCTCCCTTCACTCCTGGCCAGAAGATGCTTCCACATGGATGTCGCTGGACCGGTCCAACACGCTACGGTCATGCCGCGGTCACGCTTCAATCACGCCGCGGTCATTCTTCGGTCACGCCGCGGTCACGCCGCAGTCACGATGCGGTCATGTCGCGGTCACGTCACATTAATGCTGTAATTTGGCCCTACTTCAGGATGACACCCCGCGACGGTTTGCAGTGATAGTATTCCATAAGTCTGGTGATCAATGTTGACACTGACTAATCACAATTTCTACTAAGGGGTCAATTATTGGAATGTTTCCGCACCTCCTCCCACTCCCTTCGCTCTTGGACGAAAGATTTTTCCCCACGGATGTTGCTGGACCGGGCCAACAAGTCGCGGTCACGCTGTAGTCATGTCGTGGTAATGCCGTGATTTGTCCCTTCTCCATCCACATCCATCCCACACTAGCCCCCTTACACCTTCATTTTATCCTACTACCACCATCATTATATCTCGTAATAGCCCCCCCCCCCACCCGCCACCTTTGAATTAGCCCGCACCATCCCCTCAGCACCTGCAACCAGACCCCTTCCACAAGCATTCAAGCCCCCTTCCACCTGCATTTGAGCTGTCACCAGCCCCCAGCCACCTGCAATACAGCCCGCACCGGCCACCACACCAGCCACCACCCCCATCATCCCGCAAAACACTCGTTCCAGCCCTCTACCTTCTGCAAAACAGACCCAGCCACCAGTTCCGACCCTCACCAGCCCCTGGACTCCTACATCCCTGCCCGCACCAGCCCCTTCCAAATTCCCAACAGCCCCCATCCACCTACAATCTAGCCCACACCAGCCCCTGCCACCAATTCTAGTCCGCAGCATCCCCTACCATCCCCATGCCGCCTGCCTTCCCGCCCACACCATCCACTCCATCCAGCACCAGCCACCGCACTAGCCCCCAGCCTCCTGCATTACAGGATGCGTGAGAAAAACTCCTTGCAAATCACAAAAATGGAAAGGAAAAAGAATATCCCCTTTCTACTCCCTTTTTCCCCAAAAAGTATCCATGTAAACTACCAATAATGTTCACCATGTACATTGGGGTAGAGACGCTTCCTTTAACCCAAGACGAGAACCTAACCGGAAAGCCGAGCAGATCCAGAGCATCCCATATGAAGTCCCACCTGACCGAATCAAAATTCTTGAATAAATCGACCTTGAAGTGTGTAGGTGGTGTGTCCAAAGGCTGTCTGGGGGTACGGTGGGGTCTGCAGGGTAGTGGGGGTGCAAGTGGGGTGTCTAGGAGGGGCTGTCTAGGGGGGTGTCCAAGAGCTGTCCAGGGGGGGTTCAGGGGGGGGGGTCTGTAGGGCAGGGGGTAGGGTGCAGGTGGTGTGTCTAGGGGTGCATCCTGGGGGGTGTCCAAGGGCTGTCTGGTTGGGCTGAATGCTTGTGGCCCACAACTGCCGCATCATTGACCACTGTAGCAGTGCAGAATTTGGAGTCCACTTTACTGTTGCACTTTTGACTTCCAACCGGCATCCACTAGAGTATTTGATACATATAGGAAAGGCATTATAGGATTAAAAATTTCTATAATAATATTTCCTCATATCTTCATACTACTATAGCAATTTTCTCCTTCATAAATAGCTTGAGTAGAGTTGTCATCACTTTCAACTGGTCATCCTATTCCTTGAAAACCCATTCTACGGAATCTGCCTCAATTAATCCTGATGAGATGAATGCATATCACCAATAACAACATGGAGATACTATTTAACTATATACTAGATCGAATCAGCTTCAACTAAATCCGAGGGAGGTGGAGAACTAGATGTATATGTAATAATAGGAGGGTCATGATAACGGAAAATTCCACAGAAATCAAAAATAATTATTTCACTGAAATATTATCAATATACCATGGATGCAAAATCTGAAGGCACTAGGGAAAAACTATATCAACACAAGGTAAATCATCCTCTACAGGTTATGATTTGGTAGGTACATATAAGGAAATGTCTGAAGCTCACCTTCTTAACTAAGGATCCCTTAGGATATGTGCAAGGTATGTGTAAGGGGGTTTGTTGTCCTGGAGGGGGGCTGTCCAGGTGGGTCCAACAGGGGGGGGCTATCCAGGGGGGTCCAACATGGGGGGCTACTTTCCAGGGGGTCCTGCAGAAGGGGGGGGGGCTGTCCAGGGGGTTCCAGTGGGGGGATACTATCCAGGGGGTTGGGGATACTGTCCTGGGGGGATACTGTCCAGAGGGGTCCAGCAGGGGGGGATGCTGTCCAAGGGGGCTAGGGCTACTATCCAGGGGGTCCAGCATGGGGCATGGATGGGGGGAGAAGTGTGGGTACAGGGGATGAGTACTACTACGTTCTACCTTGTTTTGTAGGTACATTTGGTCTGGTTATAGATTTCTTTGATAGTTTTTCTTATAGGGAGGCTCATGTAATTGCAGTTATGTGTTTTTTTATATTTGGATTTGTTTAATTAGTATTATGTAAGTATCTTTCATGAATAATTTAAATTGGAGGGGACTGGTAGGGGGACAGGGGGAAACTGGCAGGGGGTGCATGTGGGGGCTGGCAGGGGTTGAGGGGAGGGGAAACGGGCAGGGTGGGGTGGGTGGGTGTGGGGTGCAGGGCTGGCAGGGGGAGGGGGAACTGGTAGGGGGAGGGGGGGGAACTAGAAGGGGGGACTGGTAGGGGGAGGGGACTAGTAGAGGGACTGGTAGGGGGCGAGGGTAACTGGAGGGGGGTGCAAGGGGTGGGGTGTCCAGGTCTTGGGGGTGTGTCCAGGGGGATCTGTCCAGGGTCTGGGGGTGTCTAGGGTCTGGGGGGGTCAGTCCTAGGGGTCTGTCCATGGTCTATCTGGGGGGGGGGGGGGGTCTGTCCAGGGGGTCTGGGGGGTTTCCAGGTTTGGGGGTGGGGTAGGACTGGCAGGGGGAGGGGAAAACTGGCAGGGGGAGGGGGGGGGGAACTATCAGGGGGAGGGGACTTGTAGGGGGACTAGCAGGGGGAGGGGGTGTAAGTGGTGGGGTGTCCAGGTTCTGGCGGGTTTCCAGGGGGATCTGTCCTAGGTCTGGGGGGTGTTCAGGTTCTGGGGGGTTCTAGGGTCTGTCCAGGAGGGTGGGAGGGGGTCTGTCCAGGGGAGTGGGGTATCTGGGGGGTCCTGGTTCTGGGGGATCCAGTGTCTGTCCAGTAGGGTGGGGGTGGCTATCTGGGGGAGTGGAGTTCTGGGTTGTCCAGGGGGATCTATCCAGGGTCTAGGGGTGTCTAGGGGTCTAGGGGGTGTCTAGGGTCTGTACCGGGGGTATCCAGGGTCCGGGGGTCTGTCCTGGGTTTATTTGGGGGTGTCGAGGGAATGGGGGTGTCCAAGGTCTATCTGGGGGGTGTCCAGGGTCTATCTGGGGGTGTCCAGGGTCTGTCTGGGGGGGTTTCCAGTGTCTGTCTAGGGGTGTCCAAGGTCTGGGGGGGAGGTGTCTAGGGTCTGTCTGGGGGGGGGGGTGTCCAGGGTTTTTCCAGGAGGGGGGCTTTTGAAGTGGAGGGGGCTATCTAGGGGAGGTTGGGTTTATGTAGGTTGGGGGTGTCTAGGATGGAGGGGGCTGTAGGGGGTGGGCTACTACAAGGGGGCTTTGCAGGGGGGTGGGGGCTATTTTCTATATGATTTTCCAGACCCTATATCCATGGTTTCTAACCAAGGCTATAGGTCTATTGCCATAGTAATTTACCATTGCTATAGGTTTAATGCCACATTTTCTAACCGTGGAAATAAATTGTGCCCCTCCTCTTGTATAGCCATGATTCTAAACTGTGGCTATAGTGATATTACCACGGTTTGAACCGTGGCTGTATAACTAGATCCACAATTTGAACAATGGCTCTAGACCTATAGCCACAGTTCCAAATCGTTGTTATACATCTAGGACTATAGCCACACAAAACTTAGCCATGGTTTCTCAAACCATGGCTATTACCTATATCCACGGTCTGAGGACGTATAGCCACGACATTAAACCCTAGATATAGCCTGAATTTTTAGTAGTGTAGGGATTTTAATATTTTTCGGGGTTTAACAGTTTTTAGAGTTTTATGATTTTTAGGGATTTTAGAATTTTTAATTTTTTAATGATTATTAGGGTTCTGATGGTTTTTAGGGTTTTTTAGATTTTAATATTTTTAGATTTTGTAGTATTTTTTAGGGTTTTATGGTTTTATGGGTTTTTAAATATTTTAGTGGGTTTTAAGGGGTTTAGGGATTTTAGGGGGAGGGGGTTAGTATTTTTTGTTTTATTATTATTCACTAATATTTTTAAGGGTTTTTGTGGGCTTCTTTAGGTTTTAAGGATTTATACAGTTTTTTTTGAATATAGGGGTTTCAGGGTTTTTAATAAATTTAATGGGTGAAAAGGGTTTTTAGGGTATTTAGGATTTTTTTAGGTTTTTAGGCCTTTTAAGGTTTGTATGGACTTTTAGGGGTTTTATGGTATTTTAGGATTTTTTGGTCTTTTGGGAGATTTATTGTTTTTAAGGGTTTTTTGGGTTTTATGTGTTTTTTAGGTTTTAGAGTTCATGTATAATTTTATTAATTTAGTTACATTTGTGTATTAAGGATTTTTAGTGTTATAAGGATTTTTGGGATTTTGGGTTATTTGGGGTTTTTCAATTTTAATGGGTTTTAGGGTGATTGAGGGTTTTAAAAGCATTAATGGTTTTTACGGTTTTTATTTTTTTAGGGGGTTTTAGGGGTTTTAGAGTTTTTTAGGATCTTTTTAGTGTTATGGATTTGATGGCTTCTCTTGGTGTTTTACTATTTTAGGTAGTAGTTAGGGTTTTTAGGGGGTTTTAGTTTTATAGGTATTTTTAGGTTTTTTTTGGTTGAATTGTTTTTTTTGGATTATTTTACATTATTTAGTTATTTAGAGTTTTTTTAGATTTTACATTTTTTAGAGATTTTTATGGTCATTAGGGTCTTTAGGGTTTTTAATGGATTTAGGTTTTTTAATGGTTCTATGGGTTTTATAGTTATAAAGTTTTTAGGGATTTTAGGGTGTTTAAGGGTTTTCAAGGACTTTTATGGCTTTTATACTATGTTTTAGGGTTTTTAGGGTCTTTTATTTTTTTTTATTTTTGGTGTTTATTGGTTTGTTAGGGTTTTAACTTTTTTTTGGGTTGAATGGATTTCAGAGTTTTTTTTTCATTTTTTGGGTTTTTAGAGTTTTTAGGGTTTTTTTGGGATTTTTAGGGGTTTTTTGTTTTTACAAGTTTTAGGGGTTTTATGGGTTTTATAGATTTTATGAGGTTTTTAGAGGTTATAAGTGGTTTTTAGGGTTTTTAGGTTTCTATTGAGGGTTTATGGTCTATTTAGGATTTTGTTCTGTCTTTAGTGTCTTTTTAGTTTGTTGGTGGGGGGGGGGGGGTAGGGGTTTTTTATAGGTTTTATGTGTTTTAGGGTTTCATTATAGTTTTTGGATGTTCAGGGTATTTTAGGTTTTTGGTGTTTTGGGGGTATACTTAGCATTTTTATGGATTTCTCGGGTTTTAGTACTTTTTTTGGCATTTGTAGGTTTTTAGGGGAGTTTAGGTTTTTATGTTTTTTATGGTTTTAGATATTTTCTGGTATTAGGGTTCTTTAATGTGTTTTAGGGTTGTAGATATTTTTATTTTTATTAGGGGTTAGAGTTTATTTAATGTTTTTCAGGATTTTTAGCATATTTTTGGGGTTTTATGGTCTTTTTGGGGTTTTAGGTTCATTAAGGATGTTGAGAATTTTTAGGGTTTTATGTTTTTAAGGTTATTAAGGTCATTATGGTGTTTTAGGTATTTTTAGATTCTTTTATGAGTTTTTTATTTTTTATGGTATTTTCAGTTTTAGGGTATATGATTTGTTGTTTATGGTGTATAGTTTATGGTTTAATTTGTAGGGATTAGGGTTTAGGTTATAGGGTTTAGGGTTTAGAGTGTACAATTTATGGTTTAGGATATAGGGTTTTATGGTTTATGGTTTAGGGTATAAGGTTTAGAGTGTAGGGTTTTGGGATTAGGGTGGCGGGTTTTAGGTTTAGAGTATAGGGTTTAAGAGTAAGGGTGTAAGGTTTATGGTGTATGGTATAGAGTTTTTGATTTTTAGGGTGTTTTACTAGTTATACGGATTTTTATGCCTTTTTGGTTTTTATTGGGATTTTTGGGGTTTTGGGGTTTCTTAGGGGTTTAATGCCTTTTTTGGATTTTCTATTATTTATTTGGATGTTGATGTTTTTTGGTGGTTTTTACATTTTTAGGGTTTTTTGGGTTTTTTAGGGATTTTATGGATTTATGGGTTTTTAGAATTTTAGGTTTTTAATGGTTTAATGGTTTTTAGGGGTTTCTAGGATATTAGTTGTATTTTCAGTTTGTTGTGGGTTTTAAATTTTTTATGATTTTTTTGGTTTTTAAAATTATTAGGGATTTTAGGGTTTTTTAGAGTTGGTGGCGTTTTATGGAATTTATTATTTTTTGGGTTTTAGAGTTTTTTTAAGGGAATTTTAGTTTTTTTGGGGTTTTAATGATTTTATATTTTCTTATGTTTTTAGTGTTTTTATGTTTTCTCAGATTTTTTAGTTTATTAGGGATTTTTAGGGATTCAAAAGGATTTTTGTGTTTTGGGTTTTTAGGGGTTTTAGGGTTTTTAAGGGTTCATTAGGTTTTTTAAAATTTTTTGGGTTTTTAAGATTTTTAGGGTTTTTTGGGGGTTATTATGGGTTTTAGGGTTTTTTTGGGTTTTTAAAGGATTTTTGGTTTATGTTTTTTGTATGATTTTTAGTGACTTTAGGTTATTTTAAAGTGTTTTAGGGACATTTGGGTTTTTGAGTTTTTAAGGTATTTTAGAAATTTTTATGGATTTAGGGCCTTTTAGAGTTTTTACGGTCTCTTTAGGGGGTTTAGGGTCTTTTTTGGGTTTTATGCGGTTTTATGGTTTTTAGGGGATTTTAGAGGTTTTATTGTTTTAGTTTGTTTTGGGGATTTTTGGGTTTTTAGGTCTATTCGGGGTTTTTATGTTTTAATGAGTTTTAGATTTTTTTGTTTTTTTCGGGATTTTTGGGTTTTTTGGGTTTTATAGTTTTAGGGTATTTTATGAGTTTTTATGGTCTTAGAGTTTTTAGGGGATTTTGGGTTTTTATAGGTTTTACGGCGTTTTTGGAATATTTTATGGTATTATGTGTTTTTTTTAATTTTTATGGTGTTTTAGTGGATTTTAGTGTTTTTTGATATTTTAGGGTTCTTATGATTTTTATTTTTTTTAAGTTATGTAGGGTATTAAAGATTATTTGGATTTTTAGGGTTTTAGGGTATTTTAGTTTTTTTATAGTTTTTAGGGATTAAATGTTTTTACGGTTTTTTGGATTTTTTTTGGGTTTTTTAGGATTTCATAAGGGCATATTTTGTGGATTTTAGGATTCAAGGTTTAAGGTGTAGGTTATAGGGGGTTGGTTTTATGGTTTGGGTGTAGGGTATAGGGTGTATGATATATGGTTAATGGTTGAGGGTATAGGGTATATGGGTAAGGTGAATGGTTTTCTATTTATGGTGTAGGGCATAAGCTTTAGTGTGTGGGTATTAGTACCTAGGGTATATGGTATAAGATTTGTGGTGCAAGGATTATGGTTTAGGTTCCATGGGATAAGTTTTATGGTTTTTAGTGATATATGGGGTTTTTAGGGTTTTAGGGGTTCTAGGCCTTTTATGGATGTTATGGGTCTTAGGGTATTTAGTTTTTCAGGGTTTTTAGAGGTTTTATATGGTTTAGGTGTTTTAGTATTTTTAGGTATTTAGGGGTCTTTGGGTTTTTTAGGATTTTAAAGGGTTCGGGGTTTTTTTGGATTTTTAGATTTTTTTAGTATTTCTAGGGTTGTTAGGTTTTTTTTTGGATTTTTGGGTTTATTTCGGTTTTTTAGGGAGTTTGGTGGGTTTTAATAGTTTTTAGTGTCTTCATGGGTTTTGATAGACATTATTAATTTTAGTGTCTTTACTGATTTTTAGGGTTTTTAGGAGTTATATGGGTTTTAAGGTTTTTTTGGATTTTAGGATATTTAAAGATGTTTATGATTTCTAGGAATTTTTAGGGTTTTGAATGATTTTGATTGATTTTTAGGGTTTATAGTGTTTTTTTCGGGATTTTATGATTTGTTGTATTTTGAAGGGTTTTTTGGATTTTTTTTATGGTTTTATGGTTTTATCATTTCTTTATGGTCTTTTAGGATATTTTATGTACTTTAATGGTTCTTTATCGATTTCAGAAATTGGGGGGGTTAGGGTTTTATGGTTTTAAATTTTTTAGTGGTTTTTAATGTTTTTTGGGTTTTTAGGGGTTTTAGAGTTCTCCTATAGTTTTTAGATTGTTAGGGGTTTTAAGGGTGTTATGGGGTTTTAGGGTTCCTTTAGAGCATTTATAATTATTTTAATTTTATAGTGTTTTTTTATATTTTTAAGGTTTTCAAAGAGTTTTTATGGTTTTCTATTGATTTTATTGTTTTTTGGGTTTTTAAGGTTTGTAGGGGTTTTAGGGGTATTATTATTATTGGGGTTTGTATGGTTCATAAGGGTTTTATGGTATTATTATGTATTTTTGGAAATTTAGGGGGTTATTAGGGGTTTTAGGGTTTTGGGTTATTTAAGTTTTTTATAGGTTTTAAGGTTTTAGGGGTTTTTAGGATTTTTGTTATTTTTGGGTATTTTTTGAGATTTTTGGATTTTTATTTTGTTTAAATTTTTCTAGATTATTTTTAGTTTTAATGGGTTTTAGGGGTTTTATGATTTTTACAGTTTTCGGTGCCTTTAATGTTTCTTATGGTTTTAACATTTTTAATAGTTCTATAGTTTTTTTAGGTTTTTAATGTTTTTCATATTTTTAGGTTTTGTTAGTGTTTTGGGGGATTTTTGGTTTTTAACAATTTTAAGTGTTTTATTATTTTTTAGGAATTTTAGGGTTTTTAGTATTTCAGGGTTTTTGGAATTTTTAGGTTCCTTTGGGGATTTTAGGGACCTTAAGGTTTTTAGTGTTTTTTGGGTCTTTTTTGGTTGCATAGGGGTTTTAGTGTATTTTAGGCTTTTTATGATTTTTAGGGTCTTTGGAGGTTTTTATTTATTTTTTTTCTTTTTGCATTTTAATGTGGTTTTTTTGGTTTTGTTGGTTTGTATAGACTTTTAGGGGTTTTAGGGTATTTTAAGGGTTTTAGGTACTTTTAGGGGGTTTTGGGTTTTTGGGGTCATTTATGGTTATTAGGATTTGAAGGTTCTTTTTGGGATTTAGGTGTTTTAGTGTATTTTTAGGGTTTTTGTGGATTTTTTTTTGTTTTTAGGGTCATTTAGGGTTTTTATAGTCCTTCAGGTTTTAAGGGTTTTAATAGGTTTCTTTTTTGAATTTATTGTTTTTTTATGGGATTCATAAGAGTTTTTAGGGTTTTCTATGGATTTATCGATCTTTATAGGTTTTAAGAGTTATTTTTGGTTTTAGGGGTTTTTAGTGCTTTTAGTGATATTTCAAGTTTTAGGGGGATTTAGTTTTTGGGGGGGTAGGGTTTTAAAGGGTTTTTATTGGGTTTTAGGGTTTATAGTTTTTAGGGATTTTAGTGGTTTTAGGGTTTTTAAAGGTTCATAGGTTTTTGGTTATTTTGAGGTTTTAGTCTTCTTTTAGTGTTTTAATGTGTTTTTGGGTTTTTAGGATTTTCTAGAGTTTTTAGGGGTTTTAGGATTTTTTTGGGTTATTAGGGATTTTAGGGTTTTTAGGACATTATAGGGATTTTTATTGTCTTTTTGGGTTTAATTTGGATTTTTATGGTTTTAGGGATTTTTAATGTTTTAAGGGGTGTTTGGATATTTGGGTTTATAAGGTTTTTATAGCTATTTAATTTTTTTTGGTTTTTAGTAGTTTTCGGTTTTTTTAATATTTTAGTAAGGGATTTATGTGTTTCTTTAGGTTTTATAAGGTTTTTAGGTTTTTCATTTTTTTGGATTTTTGGGGGGCCTTTTAGTATTTAGGGTTTTCTTTATGTTTTGGGGGATTTATTGGGTTTTTAGTATTTCTTAGCGTTGTTGGGATTTTTTAGTGTTTTATTGTATTTTTAGGGATTTTAGGGTGTTTTATGTTTTTTAGTAATTTTAAGGTGTTTATCATTTTTATAGTTATTTAGTTTTTTTGGGGATTTTAGGGATCTTTGGGTGGTTTTAGGGGTTTTACGATATTTACAGTTTTTAGGGTTCTATAATTTTATTCTTGGGGGGTTGAGTGGTTAGGGTTTTTAGTTATTTAGGGAGACTAAAATTCTTTAAAGGATAATATGTCTTTATCGGGTTCTTAGGGTCTTTTATGGGTTTCAGTGGCTTTAGGACTTTTTACTCTTTTAGGGTATTAGTGGTTTTTAGGTATTTGGTTTCTTTAGAGTTTTAATTTTCTTTAGTATTTAAATTGGTTCTTATGGTTTTAGGGTTTTAAGTGGTTTTAGTAATATATTTTTTTTGGGGGGGGGGGATTTTTAGGGTTTTTATTGTTTTTTGGTTTTTTGGGTTATTTGGGGGGGGGGTGATTTTTTACAGCTTTTAGCTGTTTTGCGGGTTTCAAGGGTATTGTAGGGTTTTAGGGATTATTTTGGGGTTTTAAGGGGTTTTTGGTTTTTTAGGTGTTTAAAAGTGTGTTTTAGGTTTTTAGGGGTTTGTGGGTTTGTTGGGTTTTAGGGTTATTTAGGGGGGTTTGGGGTTTCTTAGTGTTTGTAGTGTTTTCTAGGATTCTAAGGGTTTTATGTGTTTCAATGGTTTTTTTATTTTTTTAGTTTTTCTAGGGTTTTTAGGATTGTTTAGGATTTTTTGATTTTTGGGTTTTTAGGGGATTAATAGTGTTTATGGTTTTTAGGATTATATAATGTTTTTAGGGTTCTTTTGGATTTTTTTGGATATAGGGTTTTTAGTGTTTTAGCGTTTTTATGGTTTTAATGGTCTTTTAAGATTTTTATGGTTTTATGGTTTCTATTATGAATTTTAGACATTGGGGGTTTCTAGGGTTTTTTAGGTATTTTAGGGTCATTAGGGCTTTTGGGTTTCTTAGGTTTTGGGACATTAAATGATTTTTATAGTTTTAGGTCCTTTTAGTGTATTTAGGGTTTTAGGGACTCTTAGGATTTTAATGGTTTTATGTATCATTTCGTGCGTTTTGGGTCATTAAGGTTGTTCATAGATTTAGGTTTTTTGCTATTTTTAGGATCGTTTATGGGGTTTTGTGGTTTTTAGGAAAATTGTGGGGGATTAGGGTTTTTAGGTGTTTTTTGGTTCCTTTATTATTTTTAGTATTTTTAGGGTCCTTAAGTGTTTTAGGCTCTTTCAAGGATATAGGGTTTTTAGGTTCCTATAGGGTTTTCTAGTTTTTTAGGGTCCATTACAGTTTTCAGAGTTTTTTTGGGGTTTTTGGGTTTTAAGGTCCTTCAGTATTAATTAGGGTTCTTTGGAATCTTTTATGTCTTTTGATAATTTTTGGTATTTTTACAATTTTTTTATTTTTTAGTGTCTTTTAGGGTTTAGGTCCTTCACGGTTTTTAGGGTAACTTAGAGTTTTTAGTTTTTTGGGTTCTTTTAGTGTTTTAGGGTTTTTAGGGTCTTTTGAAGGGGATTAGGTTTTTTAGGGGATTTCAATATTTTTTAGGATTAAAATGTTTTTTAGGGTTGGTATAATTTTTTTAGTGTTTTTACAACTTTTTTGTGTTTTAGGTGTTTTAGGGGTTTATGGTTTTGAGGGTCATTTATGATTTTTATGGTTTGGGGGGGGGGTTATGTTTTTTTGGGTTTATTGTTTTTAGGGTTTTAGGGATTTTTTTTTTGAGTTTTAGGGATTATTTGGGGTATATAGGGGGGTAGTGTTTTTAGGGAACGATAGGTCTTTTTTAGAATTTTTTGGTTTTTAGGTGGCGTTTTCAGGGATTAAATGTTTTTTAGGGTTTTGTTAACGGTTTTCAAGGGTTTTTGCGTTTTTTGGAGTTTGTTATGGTTTTTAGGGATTTTTATGGTTTTATGGTTATAGGGTTTTCTATGGTTTTCTATGGTTTTTATGGTCTTTTAAAAAATTAGGGTTTTTAGTGAATTTTATGGTCTTTAGGGATTTTAAGATTTTTAGGGTCTTTAGGATTTTAAGTTGATTTGGGGTTTTTGGGTTTTAGGTTCTATAGGGATTTTTAGGGTACTTTAGGTGGTTTTCTATTTTTAATAGATATAGGGTCTTGTAGGGATTGTTTGGGGTTTTATGGTCCTATAGGGTTTTTGGATATCTTTTGGGAATTTTATGTTATTTATGTGATTTTTGGAGTTTTGGGGGTTTTGGGGTTTTAGGGGGTTTTGGGTTTTAAAGGTTTCTAGTGTTTTAGGGGTTTTTAGATTTTTGAGGGGTTTTAGGGTTTCTTTGGATTTTTTGGGTTTTTACGGGTTTTTTGGTTTTTTATATATTTAAGGGGGTTTAGGGTCTCTTTAGGTTTTTAGTGTTTTTAGAGTCATTTGGAGTTTTAGAGATTTTTTTAGAATTTTCAAATTTTAAGGGTTTTTAAGGATTTTTAGGGAATTTAGGGATTTTTAAATTCATTTAGGGGTTTTAGAGTTTTTGGGGTATTTTATGATATTAGGGGTTTTAGGGACTTTTAGGCCGATTAGAGGTTTTTAGGGTCCTTAAGTTTCTAGGGTTTGTTATTTTTCTTTAGTTTTTTAGGGTTATTTATTGTTTTTTGGATTTTTAATGTATTTTAGTGTTTTAGAGTTTTATTTTCCTCTATAGTATGTAGGGTTTTAGATTCTTCTACGGTTTTATATTTTCATTGCCTTTTTGGTTATTTAGATTAATATATGGTTTTAGGCTATTTTATGTTCTTTTATGAGACTTATTCACTTTTAGGGTTTTTATAGTTTATAGGGTCTCTTAAGGTTTTTATGATTTTTAGGGATTTGGTGTTTTTAGGGGATTTCAGGGTAAATTCATTTTTTTAGGTTCTTTTAGAGTCTTTTAAATTTTTTTCAGGTTTTAGGCTCTTTTATATTGTCCTTAGTGATTTAGGGGTTTACGATTTTTAGGGGTTTCATGGTATTTTATGGGGGGTTTGGGTTTTTTATATTTTTAGGAACCTTTATGGTTTTTAGGGATTTTTGTTAGGGTTTTAAGTGTTTCTATGGGCTATAGGAGTTGTTTTTTTTGTATTTTAGGGGTTTTGTGGTTTATTTTGTGTTTTTAGGATTTTAGGTTTTTAGGGGTTTAGGGGTTTTTTTGGTTATTAGGGGTTTTTAATGGATTTAAGGGGTTATTGATTTTTTAGGGTTATTAAGGATTTTTAGGGTTTTTTATTTTTTATATTTATTAGGGTTTTTTAGGATTAATTTGATTTATTGGGGGTTTTTGGGTTTTTAGAGATTTTATTTTTTAATGGGTTTTTTAGATTTTTAGAGAACTGACAGGTTTTTAGGTTTTATATGATTTTTAGAGTTGTAGGTGTTTTATATTTTTTTCAGGGTTTTTTTGGGTTTTAGGGTTTTTCATTACTTTTTAATGGTTTTAAGGTTTCCAGTTTCTTTATATTTTTCTAGTGTATTTAGAGATTTTAAGGGTTTTTAGGATTTTTAGGGGTTTCATGATTTTTTAGGGATTCTTGGGTGTTTATAATTTTAAATTTTTTCAAGGTTATTAAGGTTTTATGGATTTTTTTGGGTTTTTTGTTGTTTTTTTGTGTTATTTATTTTTTAGGGTTTTCAAGGAATTTAGGTTTTTAGGGTTTTAGGGTTTTTATGGTTTTAGGGTCTTCTTGGGTTTTAGTAGGTTTTCTAGGTTATTTTGGGTTTTATTTTTCTTCAATGGTATTTTAGTTATTTTTAAGTTTTTAGGGTATATTTGGGGGTTTAGTGTCTTTAAGGGGGTTTTTTGTTGTTTTAAGCGTATTTGGGGTTTTTAATGGTTGGATATGATTTTTTATATTTATTCCATTTTTTTCTATTTTTAGGGTTTTATGGGTTTTTAAAGTTTATAGGGTTTTTAGTGTTTTTAGGTTTTGATGTGTTTGATGGGTTTTAAGGGATTTAAAGAGAGTTTTTAGATTTTTATGGGTTTTAGGGTTCTTTGGGATTTTTTTTGTGTTTTATGTTTTTAGAGGTTATTAGGATTTTTCGTCTTTATTGGGATTTTTAGGGGTGATTAGGGGCTTTTAGGGGTTTTATGTAATTTTAGGGGTTTGTGGGATTGAGTTTTTTTAGGTTTTTATAGTTTTTTATGGATTTTTTGTTTTTTCATAGGAGTTTTTTGGGTCTTTATGGGTTTTTTGGAGTTTTAATTTTTCAAAAGGTTTTTAAGATATTTTTATTTGTTTTTACGGTTATTTAGATTTCATGATCTTTTGGGGGGGTTTAGTGTTTTTATCAGGTTTTTGTGTTTTTATGGTTTTATGGATTGTAGGGGTTTGTTAGGGTTTTTGGGTTTTTATAGGTTTTTATGTTTATTTTTTTGTTTTAGGTTTTTAATTTTTTAGGTTTTTTAGGGGTTTCATGGTATTTGGTGTTTTTAGGTTGTTTTAGGTGTTTTTATGTGTTTTAAGAATTTTATGGAATCTAGGGACATTTAAAGATGTATTTATGGTTTTTTAATCATTTTATGTGTTTTAAGGGTTTTCAAAGGTATTAATATTTTTAATTGTTTTTAAGTGTTTTTAGATTTTTAAGGGTTGTTTTTGATTTTAAGTGTTTTTAGGTTTCGATGGTTCTTTATTATTTTTTGGATTTTTAAAAGATCTATGGTATTTATTGGTTTTTATGGTATTTAGGTTTTTCAAAGGATTATTTGGGGTGTTCAAGAGTTTTTAATATTTATATGGGTTTTCATGTTTTTAGGGGGGTTTTGGATTTTTGGGTTTTTTTGTTTTTTTGTTTTTTGGGATTATTTGGGTTTTTATGGGTTTTGGTATATTTACTGATTATTATGATTTTAAAGTGGGTTTTTATGTTTTTATGGGGGGGTTTGTGGTTTTATAGGTATTTAATTTTTTTAGGGGATATTTGGATATTTGTGGGTTTTATAGGATTTTGATATTTTTTTCATTTTTATGGGGTTTTAGGTTTTTTAGGATCATTTTGGGTTCTTTGGTGTTTTTATGTGTCATCATGGTTTTATGGTATTTTAGGGTATTTTAGGGTTATTAGGGCAATTTAGTGTTATTAGGATCCTTTAGTGGGTTTTAAGGTTTCCTTGGGATTTTAGGGGTTTTAGGGATTTTTAGGGACCTTTAATTATTTTATGGTTTTTAGTGAATTTTAGTGTTTTTTTGTTTTTTTGTGTATTTAAAAAAAATTTGGTTTTTTTGGGTCTTTCATGGAATCCGAGGATTTAAGGCCTTTTAGAGGGTTTTAGGGTCATTTGGAGGGTTTTGATAGTGTTTAGGGTCATTTAGGGTTTTTTGGGGTTTTAGGGTTTCTAGGGTCTTTTAGGGGTATTTAGTGTGTTTTATGTATTTTATAGTATTATGGGTTTTGGGTTTTTTTTAGGATTTAGGGTTCTTATGGGTTTTGGGGGGGGGGGGTTTTAGGATTATTCGGGTTTCATAGGGTCCTTTAGTCTTATTAAGGGTTTATGGTTTTATGGGTTTCAGGGTTTTTGGGGTTATATGGATTTTTTAGTATTTTGAGTGTTTTTGGATTTTTGGGTTTTAGGGGGTTTTAGTGTTTTTATGGTTTTAGGGGTTTTTATGGTTTTTTTTTGGGGGGGGGGTTGAGTGTTATTATGGTTTTTATATGTTTTAGTATTTGTAGGTTTCGTAAGGGGTTTTTGTGGTTTTAAGGGTTTTTGGGATTTTAATATTTTTAGGGGTTTAAAGGTTTTTTTGAGTTTTTATGATTTTTAGGGATTTTATAATTTTTAATTTTTTTAAGGATTATTAGGGTTCTGATAGTTTTTATGGTTTTTCATATTTCTAGATTTTTTGATTTTGTAGTATTTTTTATGGTTTTTGGCATGGATGATGCGAGGGTCAGGCTATCCCCCCCCCAAATTTATTAGAAAGAAAAAAGAGACACAGTAGACAAGGGAGGGGAGGGGTCAAAAGACCCAAACCCAAAAACACCTTACAACCCAAGACGCCAAAGACCCCAAAATAAAAGATAAAAAACAAAAGCGAAAAAAGAAAAAACACACAAATCCATGAAACCACCACCATCATCCAGCATCAAACAGCATCCAGCAGCTCATAGCTAACCAACAACCAGCATTCAAACTTAGCCATAAATCAACATCCAGCAGTAGCACGATCATAAACCACAGCTTCAGCAACTCCCAGCTCAACAGCCACCATGATCCAGCATCACAGTTTCCATCATCCAGCACATTCCAGCATCCAGCAGCACCACATTCAATCATCACAGCAACACATCAGCAGCACCAAAACCAATCAACATAGCCATATGAGGATTCCAGCACCCACCACGTCCAAGTCTCAAGGAAAGCGGCAGCCAGTAACCAGCAGCTCAGCAGCCAACAACCACTACTTCCAAACCAAAAATCTTCCAGCAACTAGAAAATGGCACCAAATCCAGAAGCACAACTAGCATTAAAGGACCTCCAGCCGGCCAGAAGTCGCACCCCAAGTGCAGACAACATCCAATACCTCAAAACAGAACTATAAACAAGCACCAAACCAATCCGGTCAAATTCTGTGAAATGGACACCATAGCTCAGCAAAGAACCCAGAACACCGCACTTATCCAGACCAGCAACAATATCATACAACAAAAAAGAAACCCAGAAACGAACCTGCCACCACACTGAGATCCAAACTGAGAAATCATCACCATCACCTGACAGCCATTGCCAAACCAAGGAAACGTCTCCCCACACAGCTTCAAGGATTGTACATTGTGAACACCACCACAAGAATCAGACAACCAGCATTCACAAAATCTACCAACAACCTATTTAGTTTCATCCGAGGCCAAAAAACACAAACCCTTGGACAACCACCATCATCCAACTCAGAAGAGCGCAGTCTGCTGACCACCATAGAACCCATCAGAACTCCAGAACCAAGGGCCCTTGCACTATATCAGCACCTACAACAGTATCCCAGGGCATGGAAGAACCAAGGGAAGAGCCCTCTCCGTCCCAAGTCGGGGTCAGCATTGTCGTGCCCGGAGCCAGCCCGAATTGATGTCGGGACATGAAGAGACAGAGCAGGAGAGCTGCAACGCCGAAGCTCCACCTAGGAATGACATCGCAACGCCAAAGACACCGCGGAATGTCCATGGTTGATGCAGCATCACCAAGGGTCAAAGCTGACCAGATCCAGTCAATGGGGACCAGATCTGGGAGAACCCTTAGAAAAGAGAAATCTTCAACCACTAGGGATGGAACCGCCAGCCCTGTCGGCCCTGCCGAGAAGAGATCTAGAGCCGGAAGTCCATAAGCTGCCGCCACACAGACATGATACTGCCAAACAGCCCAATCTGCCCTCAATCTGGAAAACGCACTCCAAACACTGAGCTCACCGCCACAAAGCCGAAAGCACCGCAGAAATAAGTGTGCCGAGAGAGGCCCCTCGCTGCAGTAGATGAAATCGAACGATCCTCTACAAAGGATATCCCACTCCACCATAGGAGGAGGAGGACTCCACGAGTTGGGAGAGAGAGAGAGCCGCCGGGGGAGAATTTAGTGGTTTATGGGTTTTAGGGATTTTAGGGGGGTTTAGGATTTTTTTGAATTTTTTGGTGTTATTATTATTCATTAGGGTTTTTAGGATGTTTCATGAACTTTTTTATGAGGTTTTAAGGATTTATATAGTTTTTGGGAATTTAGGGGTTTTAGGGTTTTTATGAAATTTAATGGGTGTAGAGGGTTTTAAGGGCCTTTAGGGTTTTGTAGGAGTTTTAGGGTTTTTAAGGTTTTTAGATACTTTTATGGGTTTTAGGGTATTTTAGTATTTTTATGGTCTTTTTGGGATATTTTTATTTTTATGGGTTTTTGGGTTTTTTGTGTTTTTTTTGGTTTTGGAGGTCATTTATTGTTTGTTTCATTTTGGTACTTTTGTGTATTAAGGGTTTTCAGTGGTATAATGGTTTTTTGGGATTTAGAGTTTTTTGGGGTTTTTTAGTTTTTAGGGGTTTTAGGGTTTTAAAATCATTTATGGTTTTAGGGTTTTTATTGTTTTATGGGTTATAGTGTTTTTTAGGATTTTTTCTGGCTTATGAATTTGGTGGATTTTCTTGGTGTTTTACGTTTTTCAGGGGTCGTTAAGGTTTTTAGGGGATTTCAGGTTTTTAGGGATTTTTAGGTTTTTTTGGGGTTGAAATTTTTTTTTTGGATTATTTTACAATCTCTAGTTATTTTGAATTTGTTTAGATTTTACGGTTTTTAGGGATTTTTTTGGTCATTAGGGTATTTAGGGTTTTTAATGGTTTAATGGTTTTTAACTATTCTAAGGGTTTTATAGTTTTAATGGTTTTTGGGTTTTTAGGGTGTTTAAGGGTTGTCAAGGTCTTTTATGGCTTTTATAGGGTTTTTAGGGTTTTTAGGGTCTTTTATTTTTTTAAGGGGTTTTTGGGGTTTTTTGGGGTTTTATGGATTTAATTTTCCTTTCAGGGGTTGTACGATTTTTAGAGTTTTTTGGGATTTATAGTATTTTGAGTTTTTAGGTGTTTTAGAAGATTTTTAGGGGTTTTTATTGGTTTTACTAGTTTTTAGGGGTTTTAAGGGTTTTATTGTTTTTCTGGGATTATTATAGGATATAAGGGGTTTTTTTGGTTTTTGGTTTCTAAAGTGGTTTTATTGTCTATTTAGGATGTTATTTTGTTTTTAGGGTCTTTTTAGTTTTTTGGTGTGGGGGGTTAGGGAATATTTAAGGGGTTTAGGTGTTTTAGGGTTTCATTATTGTTTTTGGGTGTTTAGAGTATTTTAGATTTTCGGTGTTTTGGGGGTATACTTAGGGTTTTTATGGATTTTAGGGGTTTTAGGATGTTTTTTTGGGGTTTGTAGGTTTTCTAGGGTGGGGGGGGGGGTTAGGTTTTTATGGGTTTTACAGTTTTAGAGATTTTTTATGTATTAAGGTTCTTTAATGTGTTTTAGGGTTGTAAATATTTTTAATGTTATTAGTGGTTATAGGTTATTTAATGTTGTTCAGGATTTTTTGTATCTTTTAGGGGTTTTATGGTCTTTTGGGGTTTTAGGTTCATTAAGGATTTTAGGAATTTTTTGTGTTTTATGTTTTTAAGGTTATTAAGGTCATTATGGTGTTTTAGGGATTTTTAAATTTCTTAATGGGTAATTATTTTTTATGGTATTTTCAGTTTTAAGTTATATGTTTTGTGGTTTAAGGTTTGGTTTAAGTTGTAGGGTTTAGGGTCTAGTTTGTAGGGTTTAGTGTTTAGAGTGTGCAATTTAAGGTTTAGGATATATGGTTTTATGCATTATGGTGTAGGGTAAGTGGTTTAGAGTGTATGGTTTTGGGATCAGTGGGTAGGGTTTTAGGTTCAGGGTATAGGTTTTATGAGTTAGGGTTTAGGGTTTATGGTGTATGGTATGTACTTTTAGATTTTTAGGGGGTTTTACTAGTTTTATGGGTTTTTTATGGCTTTTGGGTTTTAATGGGATTTTAGGGGTTTTAGGGTTTCTTAGGGGTTTAATAGCCTTTTAAGGTTTTCTATGATTTATTTGGATGTTGATGTTTTTTGGGTGGTTTTTAGGTTTTTATGGTTTTTTTGGGATTTTTAGGGATTTTATGGATTTATGGGTTTTTACGATTTTAGTTTTTTAATGGTTTAATTATTTTTAGGGGTTTTAGGGTTTCAAGGTCTTTTAAGGGTTTCTAGGATTTTAGGTGTATTTTCAGTTTGTTGTGGGTTTTAATGTTTTTATGTTTTTTGGGTTTTTAAAATTATTATGGATTTTAGGGTTTTTTAGAGTTTGGCGTTTTATGTAATTTTTGAGTTTTTGTGTTTTAGAGTTTTTTTGTTGGAATTTTAGTGGTTCTTTGGGGTTTTTAATGATTTTAGATTTTTATGATTTATAGTGTTTTTATGATTTTTCAGGTTTTTTAGTATTTTAGAGATATTTTGGGTTTCAAAAGGATTTTTTGGTTTTTGGGTTTTTAGGGGTTTTAGTGTTTTTAAGGGTTTTTAGGGTTTTCAATGTTTTTTGGGTTTTTAAGGTTTTTAGGGGTTTTAGGTGGTTATTATGGATTTCTGTGTTTTTTGGGTGTTTAAGGCTTTTTGGTTTTAGGTTTTTTTATGTTTTTTAGTGTCTTTCATATATTTTAAAGTTTTTTTGGGACTTTTGGGTTTTAGGGGTTTTATGGTATTTTAGGATTTTTTTAGGGATTTTGGGCCTTTTAGTGTTTTGGGGGTCTCTTTAGCGGTTTTAGAGTATTTTTTGGTTTTTTATGGGTTTTAAAGGTTTTTAGGGGGCTTTTAGGGGTTTTAATGTTTTAGATTGTTTTGGGGATTGTAGGGTTTATAGGGATATTTGGGTCTTTTATGGTTTTAATGAATTTTAGAGTTTTTTTTAGAGATTTTAGGGTTTTGTGGGTTTTATAGTTTTAGTGATTTTTTGAGTTTTTTGGGTCTTAGGGTTTTTAGGGGTTTTAGTTTTTTAAGGTTTTTATAGGTTTAAGGTGTTTTTGGATTATTTTCTGGTATTATGGGATTTTTGAGTTTTTATGGTGTTTTAGGGGATTTTAGCGTTTTTTGTTATTATAGGGTTTTTAGGATTTTTATGTTTTTAGGTTTTTTAGGGTTTTAATATTTTATGTATTTTTAGGGTTTTAGGGTACTTTAGTTTTTTTTATAGTTTTTAGGGTTTAAATCTTTTTATGGTTTTCAGGGTTTTTTGGTTTTTTAGGATTTTTAAGGGCATAGGCTGTGGCTTTTAGGTTGTAGGGTTTAAGGTGTCGGTTATAGGGTGTAGTTTTTAAGGTTTTGGTGTAGGGTATAGGGTTTATGATGTAGGTATTATGGTTGAGGGAGTAGCGTATAGGGTTAAGGTTATTGGTTTTCTATTTATGGTGTTGGGTATAAGGTTTCGGGTGTAGGGATTAGTACTTAGGGTATAGAGTATAAGGGTTTTGGTTCAAGGATTATGGTTTAGGTTTCATGGGAAAAGGTTTATGGTTTTTAGGGGGTGTTATGGTTTTTAGTGATATATTGGGTTTTTAGGTTTTTAGGGGTTTTAGGACATTTATGAATGTCACGGGTCTTCGGGTATTTAGTTTTTCACGGTTTTTAGGGGTTACATATGGTTTTAGGGTTTCAGTATTTTTAGGCATTTAGTGGTCTTTAGTGTTTTTAGGATTTTAAAGGGTTTGGGGTTTTTTTTGGATTTTTTGGGTTTTTAGGATTTTTAGGGTCGTTAGGGTTTTTTGTGGATTTTAGGGTTTCTTGGGTTTTTAGGGAGTTTTGTGGGTTTTAATAGTTTTTAGTTTTTTCATGGGTTTTTAGAGACATTAGTGATTTTAGTGTCTTTTACAGTTTTTTTTGTTTTTTAGGGGTTATATGGGTTTTATGGTTTTTTAATTTTAAGATAATTAGAGATGTTTAAGATTTTTAAAAAATTTAGAGTTTTGAATGATTTTGATCGATTTTTACGGTTTATAGTGTTTTTTTGTTTTTAAGGTTTTTTATGATTTGTGGTTTTTTGAATAGTTGTTTTGGTATTTTATTTTGTTTTTAGGGTTTTTGGGTTTTAGAATTTCATTGTGGTCTTTTAGGATAATTTATGGTCTTCAATGGTTCTTTATGGATTTTAGAAATTGGGGGGGGGGGGGTTAGAGTATTTAGGGGTTTTAGGGTTTTAAATTTTTTACTGGCTTTTAAGGTTTTTACGGTTTTTAGGGGTTTTATAGTTCTTTTATAGTTTTTTACTTTCATAGGGGTTTTAAGGATGTTATGGGGTTCTATGGTTCATTTATAGGATTTATAATTATTTTACTTTTATAAGGTATTTTGGATTTTTTAGGTTTTTGAAGATTTTTTATGGTTTTCTGTTGTTTTTAATGTTTTTTGGGGTTTTAGTGTTTTTAGGGGTTCTAGGGGTATTATTCATATTGGGGTATGTATTGTTCTTAAGGGTTTTAGGGTATTATTATGTATTTTTGGCCTTTTATGGATTTTATTAGGGGTGTTTAGGGTTTTGGGTTCTTTAATGTTTTTATAGGTTTTTAAGGTTTTAGTGGTTTTAGGATTTTTGGGATTTTTGGGTATTTTTTTGAGATTTTTGGATATTTGTTCTGTTTTATTTTTTCTAGATTATTTTCAATTTTAATGTGTTTTAGGGTTTTATGGGTTTTACAGTTTTTAGTGTCTTTAAAATTTCTTATTGTTTTAGCATTTTCAATAGTTCTATATTTTTTTAGGTTTTTAGGGGTTTTCATATTTTTAGGTTTTGTTAGTGTTTTGGGGGATTTTTTTTTGGTTTTTAACAATTTTTAGTGTTTTATATTTTTTAAGTGTTTTTAGGGATTTTAGTATTTCAGGTTTTTTGGAATTTTTAGGTTCCTTTATGGATTTTAGAGACCTTAAGGTTTTTATTCTATTTTTGGGTCTTTTTTGGTTGTTTAGGGTTTTTAGTGTATTTTAGGGTTTTTGGATCTTTAAGGTCTTTTGAGGTTTTTATTTATTTTGTTCTTTTGGCATTATTAATGGTGTTTTTTTGTTTTATTGGGTTTTATATTACTCTAGGGTTTTTAGGGTATTTTAATGGTTTTAGGTACTTTTAGTGGTTTTGGGGTTTTTGGGGTCATTTATGGTTTTTGGGGTTTGAATGTTCTTTTTGGGTTTTAGGTGTTTTAGTGTATTTTTAGGGGTTTTATGAACTTTTTTTGTTTTTAGGGTCATTTATGGTTTTTATAGTCCTTCTTGTTTTAAGGGTTTCAATAGTTTTTTTGGAATTTATTGGTTTTTCTTGGGATTCATAAGAGTTTTTAGGTTTTTTATGGATTTTTGGATCTTTATCGGCTTTAAGAGTTATTTTGGGTTTTAGGGGTTTTTAGTGATTTTAGTGAAATTTATATTTTTATGGGGATTTAATTTTTTTGGGTGGGGGTTAGGGTTTTTAAGGGTTTTTATGGGGTTTTATGGTTTTGGATTTTGAAGGATTTTTGTGGTTTTAGGGTTTTTAAAGGTTAGTAGGTTTTTGTTTATTTTGAGGTTTTAGTCTTATTTTAAAAGTTTTAATGTTTATTAGGGTTTTAGAGTAATTTGGGGTCCTTTAGTGATTTTTTTGATACATTTAGGGTATTTATGGTTTTTAGGGAATTTTAATGTTTTTATGGTATTTTAGGGATGTTAGCGGTTTTAGGGGTTTAACCATTTTTCTGGTTTTTGTGCCTTTATGGGGTTGTATATTTTTTTTTATAGTTTTTAGGTTTTTTATGGATTTATGGGTTTTTATAGTTTTTAGGGTTTTTAATGTTTTTATGGTTTTTATGATTTTTAGAGGTTTCTAGGGTTTAAAGAGTTATTAGGGATTTTATGGGGTTTGGGGTATTGATGGGGTGTTTTAGGGTCTTTTAGGGTTTTTAGGGTTTTATGTTATTTTTGGTATTTTTTTGTTTTTTGGGTTGTTAGGGTTTTTTTATGGTTTTTGGGGTTATTTACGTTATTTATGGGTTTAGGGTTTTTGGGGGCATTAGAGTGTTTTTAGGGGCTTATAGGGTCTTTTAGGGTTTTTTTCATGGTATCTTTGGTTTTTTTTTTGTATTTTTAGGTTCTTTTGGGGTTTTTGAGGGGTTTTTTGGGTTTGTAGGGACTTTTGAGGATCTTTTGGGATTTTAGGTCTTATATAGGGTTTTATGGGTTCTTAGGGGTTTTAGAGGTTTTAGGGGAATTTAAATTTTTTTAGGGTTTTAGGGTATTATTAATGGTTTTTAGGGTTTTTAGGGTTTTTAGGGGGTTTAGTGTTTAATGCAGGTTTGGGGGGTTTTAAGTGTTTTAATGGTTTGGGGGGGGGTTTAAGTGGTTTTTATAATCTCTTATTTTTTTCAAGTTTTTGTGCCTTTAGGGGTTCTTTAGTTTTTAGGTTTTTATAGGTGTTTTTTTAGTGTTTATGTCCTTTAATGGGTTTTTGAGTTATTAGGATATTTTTGTATATATAGTCGGTTATTATTGTTTTTAGGATTTTTTAGGGGTTTTAGGTTATTTTAGTTTGTTTAGGGTTTTTAGGGTCTTTAGGGTTTATGTTAAGGGGTTTAAGGTATAGTGTGTATGTTTTAATATGTACGATTTATTGTGTAGGGTTTATAGTTTATGGTGCAGTGTATATGGTTTAGGGAATAGGGTTTAGAGTCCAAGTTGTAGGGTATAGGGATTACAGTGTATGGTTTTGGGTTTAGGGTTTTGAGTTTAGGGTGTAGGGTATATGGTTTCAGGTGTAGGGTTCAGGTCTTAGGGCGTAGGATATTGGTTTTTGGATGTTTAGATTTCTTTTTTTTATTTTTTTGGAGTTTTCAGGGTTTTTTGTGTTTTAAGGTTTTTAGGGCAAGGAAGATGCGAGGGTCGGGATATCCCCCCCCCCCAATTTATTATAAAGAAAAGAAAAGAGTCTCAGTAGACAAGGGAGGGGAGGGGTCAAACAACCCACACCCAAAAACCCCTTACAACCCACGCCAAAAAGAGAAAAATCAAAAATGAAAAACCCAACAAGCACACCCATATCCAAGCAACAACCATCATCATCGTCCAGTAGCATCCAACATCCATCAGCTCACATCCAAGAAATGACTAGCTTCCAACTTCACATATACCAGTTTCGAGAACCTTCTCACCAAAACGAGCCATCACCAGCAGCACATAACCATCAGCACCTGAATCACATGAGAACCAGTAGCCATAGTTCACTTCCATCCAGAAACCAGCATCCATTCTCTCAAGAACCAGCATCCAGCACCTCCTCACCAAGAAGGTCCACTGCAATAAGCACAGAGCCAATGACACCAAATTTCAATTTTAATGTGTTTTAGGGGTTTTATGGGTTTTATAGTTTTTAGTGTCTTTAAAATTTCTTATTGTTTTAGCATATTTAATAGTTCTATATTTTTTTAGGTTTTTAGGGTTTTTTATATTTTTAGGTTTTGTTAGTGTTTTGGGGGATTTTTTTTCGTTTTTAACAATTTTTAGTGTTTTATGTTTTTTATGGGTTTTTAGGGATTTTAGTATTTCAGGGTTTTTGGAATTTTTAGGTTCCTTTATGTATTTTAGAGACCTTAAGGTTTGTATTCTATTTTGGGGTCTTTTTTGGTTGTTTAGGGTTTTTAGTGTATTTTAGGGTTTTTGGATATTTATGGTCTTTTGAGGTTTTTATTTATTTTGTTCTTTTGGCATTATTAATGGGGTATTTTGGTTTTATTGGGTTTTATAGTATTTTAGGGGGTTTAGGGTATTTTAAGGGTTTTAGGTACTTTTAGTGGTTTTGGGGTTTTTGGGGTCATTTATGGGTTTTAGGGTTTGAATGTTCTTTTCGGGTTTTAGGTGTTTTAGTGTATTTTTAGGGGTTTTATGAACTTTTTTTGTTCTTAGGGTCATTTATGGTTTTTATAGTCCTTCTTGTTTTAAGCGTTTCAATTGTTTTTTTGGAATTTATTGGTTTTTCTTGGGATTCATAAGAGTTTTTATGATTTTCTATGGATTTTTGGATCTTTATCGGCTTTACGAGTTATTTTTGGTTTTAGGGGTTTTTAGTGATTTTAGTGAAATTTATATTTTTATGGGGATTTAATTTTTTTGGGTGGGGGTTATGGTTTTTAAGGGTTTTTATGGGGTTATATGGTTTTGGATTTTGAAGGATTTTTGTGGTTTTAGGGTTTTTAAAGGATTTTAGGTTTTTGGTTATTTTGAGGTTTTAGTCTTATTTTAAATGTTTTAATGTGTTTTATGGTTTTAGAGTAATTTGGGGTCCTTTAGTGATTTTTTGATACATTTAGGGTATTTATGGTTTTTAGGTAATTTAATGTTTTTATGGTATTTTAGGGATGTTAGTGGTTTTATGGTTTTAAGCATTTTTCTGGTTTTTGTGCCTTTATGGGGTTGTAAGTTTTTTTAATAGTTTTTAGGTTTTTTATGGATATATGGGTTCTTATAGTTTTTAGGGTTTTTAATGTTTTTATGGTTTTTATGATTTTTAGAGGTTTCTAGGGTTTAAAGAGTTATTTGGGATTTTATGGGGTTTGGGGTATTTATGGGGTGTTTTAGGGTCTTTTAGGGTTTTAGGGTTTTATGTTATTTTTGGGATTTTTATGTTTTTTGAGTTGTTAGGGTTTTTTTTATAGTTTTTAGGGTTATTTAAGTTATTTGTGGGTTTAGGGTTTTGGGGGGTATTAGAGTGTTTTTAGGGGTTTATAGGGTCTTTTAGGGTTTTTTTTATGGTATCTTTGGTTTTTTTGTATTTTTAGGTTCTTTAGGGGGTTTTAAGGGGTTTATGGGTTTTTTGGGACTTTTGAGGATCTTTTGGGATTTTAGGTCTTATATAGGGTTTTATGGGTTCTTAGGGGTTTTAGAGGTTTTAGGGGAATTTAATTTTTTTTTGGTGTTTTAGGGTATTATTAATGGTTTTTAGGGTTTTTATGGTTTTTAGGGGGTTTAGTGATTATTGCGGGTTTCGGGGGTTTTAAGTGCTTTAATGGTTTGGGGGGGGGTGTAAGTGGTTTTTATAATCTCTTATGTTTTTCAAGTTTTTGTGAATTTAGGGGTTCTTTAGTTTTTAGGTTTTTATAGGTGTTTTTTTAGTGTTTATGTCCTTTAATGGGTTTTTGAGTTATTAGGATATTTTTGTATTTTTAGTCGGTTATAATTGTTTTTCGGATTTTTTAGGGGTTTTAGGTTATTTTAGTTTGTTTAGGGTTTTTAGGGTCTTTAGGGTTAATTCTAAGAGGTTTAAGGTATAGTGTGTATGTTTTAATATGTACGATTTATGGTGTAGGGTTTATAGTTTATGGTGCAGTGTATATGGTTTAGGGAATAGGGTTTAGGGTCCAAGGTGTAGGGTATAGGGATTACAGTGTATGGTTTTGGTTTTAGGGTTTCCAGTTTAGGGTGTAGGTTATATGGTTTCAGGTGTAGGGTTCAGGTCTTAGGGTGTAGGATATTGGTTTTTGGATGTTTAGATTTCTTTTTTTATTTTTTTTGGAGTTTTTAGGGTTTTATGTGTTTTAGGGTTTTTAGGGCAAGGATGATGCGAGGGTTGGGCTATTCCCCCCTCCCCAATTTATTATAAAGAAAAGAAAAGAGACTCAGTAGACAAGGGAGGGGAGGGGTCAAACAACCCACACCCAAAAACCCCTTACAACCCACGCCAAAAAGAGAAAAATAAAAAATGAAAAACCCAACAAGCACACCCATATCCAAGCAACAACCATCATCATCGTCCAGTAGCATCCAACATCCAGCAGCTCACAACCAAGAAATGAATTTCTTCCAACCTCACATATACCAGTTTCGAGCACCTTCTCACCAAAACGAGCCATCACCAGCAGAACATAACCATCAGCACCTGAATCACACGAGAACCAGCAGCCACAGTTCACTTCCATCTAGAAACCAGCATCCATTCTCTCAAGAACCATCATCCAGCACCTCCTCACCAAGAAGGTCCACTGCAAGAAGCACAGAGCCAATAACACCAAATTTCAATCCTCAAACATCAACTTATTCCAACCAAACAGCAGCCAAACATCATACCAATGCAAACCCACAACCAGTAGCTTTCCACCTTCACCATAGCTCAGCCAGAAAAATCGCAACCAGCAGCAGTCCGGGGAAAATCAAGCCACATCCAAAACAGACCAAATCGAACAACACTTACAGCATTCAAGACCTATTATCCTAGCAGCCTCCACCATGCCGCACATAGAAGTACAACCAACAGCACAACAACCAACAACACAGGGCCACCAGCAACTCGGATTAGGACGAACTGCTTCATCACAGCTCAGCTCGCCAGCAATCAACAATTTTTGAAAAACACCAAAATCATTCACGCCTTGAAAACAAGCAGCAACACACAAAAAGCATCTCACCTTGGCACACATCAAATTCTAGAACAAACACCAGAAATGGTTCGCATCCAGAACAGCCACAATCACAAAGGAGTGAAAACTGTAAAGCAAAAACATTAAACCATAAAATCCATCAACGAAGCCATTTACCGCCAAACGGACCAGATCACAACAAGACCAGAGCAAGCTGGAAGCAGCGGAAGGTGACTGCAGATTGAAAGAACCAACTTGAGAAACTATCTGAACTAGAACAAATACCTGCCTTGCAAACACCACCAGTGGTCCAGCACTAATGAACCAAGTTAACGTGGCCGGAAACCAACCGGATCCGAACCTTGCCTCCAAGGAAAGCAACACTATGAGAAAACTAGATCTGATCATCTCCACCAAAGATCCACAACACCAGAGACTAGATACGGACCACTTCTCTAAGAATCTGCAAAGCCGTGTGTGGGAGAGGCTAGATCTGACCCGATCCTCCATGGTTGACATTTGAGGCCGACGCCAGGGAAACTGCAAACACAACATAGATCCAAATCTATGAGAAACATACCGTAGGAGTAAGGAGTAGCAGCGCTGTGAGGACCGATGCCTGAGAAGCCACGACCAAACAGGAAGCACCGTCACGCTATGTAAGAAGCATCACGAGGGGAGACGAGCACGAGAGCATCCGGGGGAAACAAAATCCATATCCCTAGGGTTTTTATGGATTTATATAGTTTTTAGAGTTCTAGGGTTTTTTAGGGTTTTAGAGATTTTGTGGATTATTTATAGTTTTTAGGGTCTTATGTGGGATAGGTTTGGTGTTATTTTTTATGGATTTTATGTGTTTTAAGTGATTTAGAAGTTTATATGGGTTTTTGTTGTTTTTAAGGGTTTATGGTTTTCTGGATTTTTAGTGTTATTTTGGGTTTTTTGATTTTTTACGGATTTTATAGTTTTATAGGTATTAGTGTTTTTAAGGGTTTTTTTGGGTTTTGAGGTTTTAAGGTGTTTTATAGTTTTCAATTTTTTAGGGTTCTTTATGATTATAAGTTTTCTAGAGTATTTAGGGGTTTTAGTGTTTTTAGAGTATTTAGGGTTATTATGGGTTTATGGGTTTTGCAGTTTTTGGCTGTTTTGGGTCTTTTGGAGTTTTTAGGGTTTAGGTGTTTTAATGTTTTAAAGGGTTTCATTAATTTTATGTGGTTTAATTTTTTTTAGTTATTTTTATGTTTTTTATAATTTGAAGGGGATTTTAGTGTTTTAGGTACTTTTAGGATTTTTAATGTTTTTTAGGGTTTTAAGGATTTGTAAGGATTTACGGAACATTAAGGATTTTTTTAGCTTTTATGGTCTTTTGTGGTATTTTAGGGATTTTTTATGTATTTTAGTGTTTTTAGTTCCTTTTAGGATATTTTGGGTTTTTTTGGTGTTTTATGGTTTTATGGTTTTTAGGGTCATTTATGTGGTTTTAGGGTTTTAGTGTTTTAGTGTCTTTTAGTTGTTTTATAGGTTTTGATGGATTTTTAAGGGATTATTTTTTTATTATTGTTTGTGTTTTTAGTATTTTTATTGGGTTTTACGGTTCCTATGGTCATTTTGGGTTCTTATGGTTTTTAAGGTTTTTAGGGTCCTTTAGGATGGGTTTTAGGTGTTTCAAGGTTTTATGGTTTTAATGGTTTTTTTTGGGGGGGGGGTTAAAGGGGTTTTGGAGTATTTGGGGTTTTGTGATATTTTTTTAGATTTTTTTTATTTTTTTAGGGTTTTTAGGGCTTTTAGGGTTTTATGGTTTTTAGAGTTTTTAGGGTTTGTTTTTTGTTTAATGGTTTTTTATTTTTAGTTTCATTTAATTTTGTTTAAGATTTTATGTATTTTAGTTATTTTAAAGTGTTTATGTGTTTTTAAAGTTTTTAGGGGGTTTGGGATTTTAGGGGATTTCATGGATTTTTATGGATTTTTAGTGTATTGAGAGGTTTTAGTGGTTTGAGGGGTTTTAAGGGTTTCATAGGATTTTTAATGATTTAGGGTTTTTTAGGATTTTGGGTTTTTTAGGTTTCTTTGGACTTTTTCAGGTCTCTTTTAGGGTTTTTATAGTTTTTTTTTGTATTTTTAGTCTTAAGGGGTTTTAGGGTTTTTAGTGGTTTTAGTTTTTTATGGGTTATTTTTGGGTTTTAGGGATTTTAGGATACATTAGGGGTTTGCAAGGTTTTATGTTGGTTTTAGGGCGTTGAACCGATTTTTGGATCTTTTAAGGTTATATTGTGTTTTTAAAGTATTTTATGGTTTTTGGGTTTTTTGGGTTTTTATGGTCTTTTTAGGTCTTATAGGGTTTTGGGTTTTAATGAATTTTGGGGTTTTAGGGTATTTATAGAATTTTTTATTGTTTTTAGGGTTTTATATGTTTTAGGGGTTTTAGGTTTTTAAGGGTTTTCATGGTTTTTAGAGGGTTTTAGGGTTTTATAGATTTTTATAGTTTTTAGGGGTTTGGGGGTTTATGGGTTTTAGGGTTTTTTAGGTTTATTTTGATATTTTTTTAGTTTTACCATAGTTTTTGGGGAATTTTTGGATTTCTATGCGGTTTGTAGCTTTTTATGGGTTTTAGGGTTTTTTAGAGTTTTTAGGTTTTTTGAGGGTTTTGTGTTTTTTTGATTTTTTTTTGATTTTTGGGTGGTTTGGGGGGGATTTCCACTTGGGTATTTAAGTGTTTTTAATGATTTTATAGTATTAAGGGGTTTTTAGGGTTTTAATCCTTTTTTGATTTTTTGGGTCTGTTATGGTTTTTAGGATTTTAATGGTCTTTTAGGGGGTTTTAGGGTTTTATAAAGACTTTTAAATGTGTTTTTGGGGATTTAGGGTTTTTATTTTTTTATGGGTTTTAGGTATTTTTATGGGTTTTTGTGTATTCTTGAGGTTTTTGTTGTTTTTTGGGTTTTAAAAAGTTTTTTTTTGGTTTTTTTGGGTTATTTCAGCATTATTAGTATATTTATAGTTTCATAGGGTTCTGGGGTTTTTGGTTTCTTTTGTTTTTTTCGTGTTTATTTTTGGGGTTTTATGTTTTTTTACGGTTTCGAGGTTCATTTATAGTTTTTAGGGCATTTAGATTTTTGTCGGGTTTTAGGGTTTTTAGAGTTTTTTAGGGGTTTTTATGTTTTATTTAGGTTTTTTAGGATTTCTAATTTTTGAGGGGTTTTTTGAGTATTTATGGGGTTTTAAGAGTTTTGAAGGATTTTTAGTGGGTTTTGTGTTTTCGGGTTTTTCGTTGTTTTTAATGTTTTGTATGGGTGTTTAGTATTTTTTTGGTTTCTTGTGGTACTAGGATTTTTGAAGGTTTTCATTGGGTTTTTAATGGTTTTAAGGTATTCTTATGGTTTTTATATTTTTTACGGTTTTAATATTTTTTTAGAATTTTTAGGGATTTTATTGGATCTTGGGGGTTTTTAGGTTTTTAGGTTTGTTTGTATTTTTTATGGTTTATGGTTTTTAGGTTTTTTGTAGGTTTTAGTGTTTTGGGTATATGGTTTATGAAGTGGGGAATATGGATTATAGTGTACTTTATAGGGTTTAGGGTGTAGGGTTTAGGTATAGGTTGTATGGAATAGGGTTTAGGGTGTATGATTTATGTTTTAGGGTGTAGGATAAAGGTTTAAGTCACAGGGTTTAGGATTTAGGGTTTAGGGTGTATGGTATAAGGTTTAGGGTATAGGTTTTAGGGTTTATAATGTAGTTTATAAGGTTTAGGGTGTAGGGTTTTGGGTTTTGGGTTTTGGGTGTAGGGTATTTGGTTTAGGGTGTGGGGTTTAGGGTCTAGGGTTTAGGGTATAAGGTTAGGGTGGTGGTTTTAAGGTTTAGGGTGTTCAGTATCAATTTTAGTGAGGATTTTTTAGAATTTTAGGTGGTGAGTATAGGGTTTAGGCTATACAATTAAGGTTTTATGGTGTATGGTATTTGGTTCAGGGTGTTGGGTTTGTAGTTCAGTGTGTAGGGTATTGGGTTTAGGGTGTTGGGTGTAGGGTTTAGGGTGTAGGGTTCTTGGTTATGGGTTTATGGTTTAGGGTTATGGGTTATGTTATATGGTTTAGGCTGTAGGTTTTAGGGTTTTTTATGTAGGGTATATGATTTTGGGTGTAGGATTTTGGTTATAGGGTTTAGGGTTTAGGGTGTTTGGTATAGTGTTCAAGGTCTAGGGTTTCCAGTTTAGGGTGCACAGTATAGAATCTAAGGTGTAATATATTTCATTAAGGGTTTAAGGATTATGGTTTTGTGTTTAGGGTATAAGGTATAGTGTTTAAGGTGTAGGGTTTGTGGTTTGTGGTTTAGGGTTTAGGGTTTAGGTTTATTTGTGTTGTGTTATGGGTTTATGGTGTTTGATAAATGGTTTAGGGTGTCGGTTTTAGGATTTATGGTGTAGTGTTTTGTTTTTTGTGTTTTGGGTGTTGGGTTTATAGTTTAGGGTCTAGGTTATAGGGTACATGGTGTTTGGTATTGGTTATAGGGTTTAGGTTTTAGGTTTTAGGGTTTAGGGTTTAACGTGTAGGGTTTACAGTTTAGGGTGTAGGGTTTAGGATTTAGGGTTTATGTGGGTATAGGGATTAGGGTCTAGGATGTAGCGTTTAGGGTTTAGGGTGTAGCGTATAGGGTTTTGGGTGTAGATTATATGGTTTTGGGTGTAATGATTTAGGGTTTAGGGTGTATGTTATAGTTTTTATGGTGTAGGGTTTAGTGTTTAGGGTGTGTGGTTTAGGGTTTAGGGTGAATGGTATAGGGTGTAGAGTGTAGTTTTTAGGGTTTAGGTTGTAGGATATATGGATTGGTGTGTAGGGTTTATGGTTTTCGGTGCATGGTCTTGGTTTTATGTTTTAGGTATTACGGTTTACGGTATATGGTTTTTCATGTAGTTTTATTTTTTATGGTGTAGGGTGTAGGATTTAGGATTTAGGATTTAGGGTTTAGTGTGTAGTGCATAGTGTTTATTTTTTAGGGTTTACGGTTTAGGGTGTAGATATTAGGGTTTCAGGTTCTTATGGGTTTTAAGGGTTTTGGGGGGTTTTAGTATTTTATGGTTTTTATGGTTTTAGGGTTTTTTTTGGTTTTAGGGTTTTTAGGGATTTTAGGGTTCCTTAGATTTTTTTGGGGTTTTTTTAGGGGTTTTTGTGTTTTTTCAGTTTATATAGATTTTAATTCTTTTTATAGGTTTTAAATATTTTGTATTGTTTTTATGGTTTGTAGGTTTTATTTATTTTTTGGGGTTTTCAGTGTATTTATTGTTTTCTGTGTCTTCTTATTGTTTTTATGGGTTTAATCCTTTTTTGAGTTTTATGATTTGTATGGTTTTTTAGTATATAACGGGTTTTAGGGATTTATAGGATTTAATAGGTATTTTAGTGTTTATTGGGTTTTTTTGAGGTTTTTAAATATTTTTATGTATTTTATATTTTTTTAATGGGTTTTTTTGGGTTTTTTGGATTTTTATGTGTTTGGGGTTTTTAGGGTTTTGGTGTTCATTTTTTGGTATTAATGGTTTTTTGGTGTTTTTAGAATTTGTAGGATTTTTATGGTGTTCTGTAGTTTTTCTAGATTTTACGGTTTTAATGGGTTTTTTTGGAATTTCGTAGGGTTTTAGGGATTTAAGGGTTTTAAAGGGTTTTTAATTTTATTAGGGTCTTTAATTGTTTTTAATGGCCTTTTATGGTTTTCATTCGATTTTAAGGTCCTTTAGGCTATTTAGTGTTTTAGGGTTTTTAATCATTTTTATGTTTTTTAGGGATTTTTAGGAGTTTTTAGGTTTTTATGTTTTTAGGGATTTTAAGGGTTTTATTAAGTTTTTAAGGTTTTTATTTTTTTTACAGGATTTTATGGGGTTTTTTAGGTTTTTACGGGTTTTGGGTTCTTTATTGTTTTTAGGGTTTTTAGGGGTTATGTTTTTTAATCGTTTTGGGAAAGGAAGATGTGAGGCCAAGCTATTCTTGGTCCCCCAAAATTTATTAGAAAAAAGACATTGCTAACAAGAGAGGGGAGGGGTCAACCAACCCACACCCAAAAACCCTGGACACCCCCACAAAACCCAAAAGTACATAAAAACCCCAAAAGTCACACAAATATTTAAAAATTAGAAAATATAAGCATATCCTACAACATCTCAAACAACATCTCCCAACCAAATAGCAACTAGTAGCTCGTTGCACCATTTTCATCATCCATCGCCTCTTTTCCAAGAATATCCACCATCAACCTCACATAACCACTAGCATCAAAGTTATTTGTATCACCTTCATCACCTCGTAGTGAAATGACATCCATCGCCAATCACCAGCATCTTTTTTAGAGTTTTATAGTTTTTAGCGTTTTAGGGTTCTTTGGGGTTGGGGGGATTGGGTTTTAGGGGGTTTTGGTTTGTTTTGGGACTTTATGATTTTTTGGTGTCTATATGGTTTTTAGGTGCTTTAAAATTTCTTTTGGTGTTTAAAGGATTTCATATTTTTGATTGTTTTTGAAGGATTTTTAGGTTTTTTCGTTGTTTTAACGTTCATTTATGGTTTTTAGGTTTTTTTGGTGTTTTATGGGTTTTATGGTTTTTTAGGGTTTTATGGTTTTGTTCAGGTTTTTAATGGTTTTAATGGAATTTTAATGTTTTTATTATTTTTGTGGTCTTTTATGTTTCTATATAGTTTTTAGGGTTTTCAAGTGTTTTTTTGGTATTTTAGAGTATTTAGTGGTTTTTACGGTTTTTAGGGTATTTTAGGAGTTTTAGGGGGTTTTAGGATTTTTTGGGGTTTTAGGGTTTTTAGGGTCATTTATGGGTTTCAAGGTTTTAGGGTCTTTTAAGGGATTAAGGTTTTTAGTGTACCTTATTGTTATTAGGGTTTTTAGGTTCTATTAAGGTTTTTTTGTTTCTTTATTGTCCTTTTGGATTTTTAGGCTCCTTTAAGTATTTTTTGTATTTGAGAGTCATTTACATTTTTAGGGTTTATAGGGTCCTTAAGGGTTTTTAGTATTTTTAAGAACCTTTAGGGATTTTAAAGTTTTTTAGTGTCCCTTTGAGTTTTTTTGGGTTTGTGAGATTCTTTTAGGGTGTTAGGGTATTTTATGGTCTATTAGGGGTGTTTAGTGTATTTAGCCTTTTACAGTTTTTATGGTTTATGTGTCCTTTAGTATTTTTACAAGTTTGTAGAGTCCTAAAAACATCATAATGGGAAATAAATACTATCAAAATCACTTTTTTGAAAGAATAAAACATTCCTTCAAGTTTGGTAGGGAAAATGGTTGAAAATTGAATTTAAATATTGGGAAGAAACTTGAAGAAAGAGATTTTTTTCCAGAGTTTTAAGTGACCCATGTACCATCACCGGGAAATGTTCATGGAACACATTAACCAGATACCATTGGTACGTGGAAGGACCTGTGAGGTACTGGCCTACCGAGAGATGTCTGAAAAACCCAGGAAGACAAGAACTGTGTCATGGGAGAAATTGAGTGTGAGGATGCCATGTGCATATCGTCCCTCATACTCCGCATTTCATAGACGAAGCAAGGTGGCAGGGTTCCGCGAACCACAAACTATGGACCACAACCTCTGAAAACCCCAGTTGATTGAGTCTGCCGTGGGTTGAGATATATCTTTACGGGCTTCCAAAAATGGTGAATTATGCCCACAAATATGATTTCCACAGTTCTATATAAATGGAGGATGGGAGTAATAATAATAGTACAGACTAAGAAAGCATGAAGGATACCCTAGAGATTGGAATAAAGAATTCATATAGGATTCCGAATTCAGTTTTGAATCATCAACGATGTGCAAACCAGAAATCACGTTTCCACTAGTATAAATAGCCTCAAACCATAAAATAATGAAAATAATAATAATGGGTAAAATACAAATCTAATTGGAATCTTCACAAACCCTAACTTACTCATTGATGAAATCCCCATGAACCACAGGTTCCAAGACCCTCATACAATACAGTGTTCCACATGGTTCATCACTATGAGGATTTAACCCCACACGGTATACTACATCAATATATAGATTTAAACCAAAGAATCATGGAGAACTACATCTAGGACCACGTACCACTTTGGTATGCAGAGTTCCATAACCAATCCCACATACTACTTTGGTACACGGAAGACCCCATACCCGTATAGCATTATTCTATGAAGGGATCCCCCCATCCCGCGTGAGAAAACAGTACGCAGAATGGGGGGTATTCAGGTGTATTTCATTAGGGCTACAATCTCCCCCCTCCATTAACATCCAATCCTCCACAACTCCTCTTTGAACCAGTCCACCAGCATTGGGACAAAGCCTCCTACCAATCTACCAGAACTTTATGATCAGATCATCGGGCGCATCATCACACCCCTATGAGTCTACATAAAAATGGAAAAAGAAGTCATAAAGGGTTTCCTTACAATAGTTCAGACTCCTGGGATATTTATTAGTCTATATTCCCATGGTAAACCAGATTCCATCCTTGGGATACTGATGTGAACCTCCCCATTCTAGGGATTAAGGGATATCTCATGCTTTTCCATTCAATGAGGAATGATGGTTAGTCGAATTAATCATTCCTACTTCTCCTTTTGATGAGATGTGACATTCCTACCCTTTCCAAGAGATCATTTTGGGGAATTCTCTTGGAGGTAAGTCCCTAACCTTCCAAGAGCCCAGCCATATGACCTCTAATGTCATCCCTCCAATATTATCCAATCCTCCATTGCTCATTTGTGAACCAGTCCACCGGAATCTGGAAAAATCCTCCTCTAAATCCACCAGACATGTATGATTTAATCATCAGGCACATCATTCCACCCCTTTGAATCTACATACCCATGGTAAGAGAAGTCATGAAGGTTGTCCCCATAATGGTTTGGACTCTCGAGATGTTTGTAAGTCTACATTCCCATGGTAACCTAGAGTCCAACCTTGGGATGCTGACATGAACCTCCCTATTCTAGGGATTATGGTCAATCACTTTATTTTCCATTAATTGAGGAATGGTGATCAGTCAAATGAATCATTCCCACTTCTCCTTTTGATGTGAGTCAACTTTCTTCCCCTTTCCGAGAGCGCATTATAGGGCATTCTTGCTGAGGTAAGTCCCCAACCTTCTGAGATCTGAGCCGCATGACCTCCAACGTCATCCCACAATGAATGGTTCATCACTCCATACCCTCTCCCACCATCTCATCAGCTTCTTATGACATAGGACCGACCTCTTAAATCATCGGGAGAGAAGATGTGTAGTTTTTTTAATCTCTCACATCCTATTGTTTCTCACACTGATCATGACTCACATGGGATTAGATATTTTTGAAGATTACAACATCCACACAACCAACCCATCCTGAACTACAAGAACTCTGTTTCGTATTCAAACCAATAAACATAGGATGCCTTCTTGAAGGCTTAATCTCAAAAGGGATGCCTTTCCTAAAGTTTTCACCCAATATTGTCCCCCCTTAAATGGGAAGCTTTCATGAATATTCCCCAACCCATCCTAAACTATGATAACTTCGATTCCTATTCGAACAAGGATACACAGGATGCCTTCTTGAAGGCCTGAGCTCAAAAGGGGTGCCCTTCCTAAAGGGTTCACCCAGTCATGTCCCCCTCAAATGGGTAGCTTCCATGTGTAAGACCCAACCCATCACTACTAGAAATAATGGATTTAGCCACCCTATATAGCCACAATTTAAAAAACTTTGGCCAAAACCTAAGATATCCCCACGGGTATTAACTTACTCCTGGCGCTATGCCCCCAACCCTCGTGATTCTACCCAATATTGATCTCCCCTCTGCGATTCGACAAACTTCTTGCCCGATGCTTCCACCCACCTACCGATATCCTCCGACGACGACGTGACCACCAAACCTCGATCCTCCTTCGATAACGCAGCCACCTAACCTCGGGACGATCCTCCTCTAATGATGCGGCCACCCAACCTCCCTGCAATCCTCTTCTTATGACGCAGCTCCACCTCCGCCTCCACCCACAGGCCACCCTCTTCTTTGACTCACATGTTTTATTAGTCTACACACATTCTAGGCACCCATCCACATCTCTCCGATGGGTGGCCCATGACTCACAGCTTGTGAGTGGCCTGCGGTAGGGTGTGTTAGTGTTTTTTTTCTATTTCCTAAAATTTTTATTATATTTATGTTGTTGGGATTTCAATTATATCTAATTTTCTCCAATACACAACTGCATACATATAAACTAGGATAGTTCTAATTCTTCCCATGTCCTCTGATTTCTGCCACTGAGAAGGGTTTCTTTGAATTCAGATTCATAGCCTCTTAAATTTTCATTGGGTAAAATTTATTTTTATTCGATTTCTTGTCTTTTTAATTGTCACGTTTTTCTTTGATAGGGTATATTTGTTTTCACTTATTGTATTGGGAATGATTTATTTGATTTTTTTTCTGATTCTCATTGGGTTTTATTGTCTTATAGAGTTTAAATAACCAAATGCTGGTAATCAAAAGTTATGATGATATGATTTTAATATGGATGAATGGTCTATGGTGAGTTCTAAAAGAAAATTTCATAAATATATAGTATTCATTGATTATTATTACTTTGGTTAATGTAAATCTATGCTTCATAGTGATGGATATATGAAATATCACAATATTGTTCCGAAACCACGATGTGATAAACACATAAGAGATTGTTTCCCCATAGGGTCTTATTCATTTCCCATTAGGTGTTTAGTCTTAGGTTTTTATTCTAGAGGTTAATCTAGAATACCCTATACCTCCATACCAATTCTTATATAAAAAACCCTTTGTGTTAATAATTGGTTAAGATAAGTGTTTAACCGAACCATGATTTCTCAATGTATTTAAAATAATTATACCTTTTCCATATTGTATTTTTAACTCCTTAAGATTAGAACCATGGGTTTTCAAAGTAGATTGTTGATTACCTCGGTACTCCGTCTATCTATACAGGTACTTCATGGATGGATCTTGAATTTTTCCTTATGTTTGGTAACCTGTTGAAGGTTAAGAGTACTTACTTACCCACTATAAGTGTGGGGGATGATAAATATGTTATAAAATATATTAGAAATGTTATTTTTATTGATATTTATTTCCATATACTTATGATACTATTGAATACTCCTTGAATCCTTGATTTTTGAACCTTAATTGATGGACCCCCATCAAGTTTCTACATTGATCTAGTGTAATCTATAAATCGTATGATAAAAATATTTCCTCTGGTTGGATTTATATTTTTTTAAGTCCAACTGATTTTTTTGTGAAATATATGAACTGAAAAATAAGATGTTTTATTGAAGGTCCTTGGATAGAAAACTCAATTTCCATTACTATTGAATTTTAATTGAATGTATTAGCTAAGACTTTGAGGAACATGAATAAATAAGAGGCTATAATTCAAATAAATAATTTTTAGGAGAAGATGGTTACACAGACCTATAGCCACTGACCTATAGCCACGGTTTAATTGGTCTGTGGATATAGCATTCTAATTTCCATGATTTAATTAAGCCACTATGTCTATACTGCTTCTGTCAATTTTCCCCCTATTCTTTATTGGGATCATCCTCCCCCGATCCGCTACTCACCTCACACTACTCCTCCCCGAGGACTTCTCCACCTTGACGACTTCTCCCTCCTCGAAATCTCATCACTAGGGTGCCCTCCTGGCCAACAACTTCTCCTCCCCGTACTCTCCTCCCTGACCTCTCCTCATCACTGCATCCTCCTCCCTGATAAACTCTCTCACCTCGGTGCCCACCTCCCTGATGAACTCTCTCACCGTGGCACCCTCCTCCCCAAAGAACTCTCTCACAATGGCACCCTCCTCCACAGAGACCTCTCTCACCATGGAACCCTCCTCAAGGAAGACCTCTGTCACCGCAGAACCCTCCTCCATGACGCTTCCATTCAACGCAGCGCATCCCTCCTCGGTATTTTATACCATATTGTTTCATCAATGATCTAATTTTACGGTTGTACTGTGATTTGAATTTCATGTGATGGTTATTTAGATCTCCCTTACTCTTTAATATATGTAATTTGGGGTTCGTAAAATCTATCTATGAAGGATATAGATCTACCCACTCAAGGTCTAGATTCCTCTTGGGATAAATTAAAATAAGTATGTTAACCACAACAAACAAGTTATGTCCATCATACAATTTTTTATTCAATACCATCCATTCCTGAAGTTGAAATTTTGTGATATTTCTTCTGTAATTGAAATAGTATATCAGTATGAACACAATGAAAAAAAATTCCCATTATATAAAATATTTTAGAACCATCACATGGGACACTTATATACTGAAACTAGTAAAAGACAAACTCCAAAACTGGCTCTAAATGCTAGACCTCTTAGAGAGACGAAAAAAGTCTTGGAAGAAAGAGAATAATTCATATATTACAAAAATAGGGAAGTCCCATGTGGAAGAGGCCTGTGAAGGAATCGTTAGTGCCATGGAATATAATAACTTTTATAAGTAAAAAAATTTAGGTAGAATGTTTGGAGAGAAAAAGTTCTTCCTATTTTAAAAGGAGAAAAACATTTTGGTAAAATATCCCATGGTAGATAAGGTTTTGAATTGCATTGAGTATGATATAATAATCCTAAAATAGATTAAATGGAATTTTATTACATTTAAACTATTTAAGACCTAAAGGTAAACTCTAATGTGAATGGTAAAGGAAAATTAGTGTTCTTTGATGAATAACCATCCTCATAAAAATGAAACATATAGAAGGTACCCCCACCCCTTAAAAATTAAATGATACTATCAAGTATAAAGAGGTATAGGACTCATGGGGATACATAATCCTTAGGGTAATTATGCTCAAAATAACATAAAATACAGATGGAATCAGATTAAACATTAAGCTAAAAATTTCATGTAGAACGTGATATTTAAGGTATTTCAGGTATATTTTAGTATTAGTATTGAATCTGTATGAATGGTATATGTTGTATTACTATAATTGATAATGAAATTACTATTTTGGGTGGAATATGATGGTAGATGAAAAATAATATTTAATATGTTTTATCACGATGATTTATATATACAAAAAGTTGTTTTATGCTATGTAGAATGTGGAATGAATTCACTAAGTGAAGGGAATCTAATGGGGCTATATTAGGGATATATATTGATTATACATATCCATATTCTAATATATTGTATCAGTTATATCCTATTTTTTATTATTAAATGATATTAAAAAGGAGATACTCAATAAATAGTGTCCGCAAAAATAAAAAACATTTCAAATAAACAATGTTGTAATCAAGAGGGAATTGGAGTTGAAGTTACAAAGGTTGTTTAAGTGTTATATATAATTAAATGAGTCCATGAGATCCCAAATTACATTGAATATAAATAAAATTGTCTTATTGAATTTAACAAGTGGCATAACTAATGTATAAAATGATATATCATTCACACTTTTTCATTTAATTTTTTTTGTTCCAATAAGCTTGATGTGAATTTCGATAAAAATATTAGTCTATAAATTGAAATATAAAGGATGATAATAATTTATTGGACATAGTGTGTTACATAGAAAACCATGTATGTGTTATCTAAGACTCTTGTTTACTACACTAAGCTCTTCCTTAGTAGGAATAGTGAATTTTTTGACAACTCATCTTTTAATTGTTTATTCTTCCTGGTATATTTCTTAATACATTGATGAAAATACTTTTTAGAAATTTATTTTGATTTTTTCATTAGTAAATAATTTTTTATTTGAAAAATCAACATGAAAATATTTATAATTGGTATAATTGGTATAATTGGTATAATGAAATGATGCAAAAAATCTATTGACATGGGGGGGGGGAATTTTAGTAAAATAGATATTTTCTCATGGAATTTTGATGTCAAGGTGGAGTAAAAACGCATGGAATAATACAATAAATTTCATTCAGAATTAGGGGTAGAGGGAAAATGTAGTTGTATTCTAGGGGATATTTGCTCCTAAATCCAATGGGGAGATAGATGAACCCCTGAGAGTTTGGAGTGGAATGGTTGACAATATGTAATAATTAGATTTTTTTCAATGTAAAAAATTGGATTTGTTATTGATTCTTGTAGTATTAGTATAAGTTCATTCAATCTATAATATTGAAGTTGATGGAGTTATTAATATTGTTGTTGAATAAAAATATATGTGTGTAAAGGTGATACCATAATTCTACTCATGATTTGTACTGGAGTAATGGATACATATTAAGATTAGGGTTTTTCAAAAGGATGTTGATCAGATCATGAATGAAAATTTTAACTCTCACCCCCTACCAATGAATTATCTACAGTGGTAGAAAATGCTCAGAGTGCTCATCCTCTTGAAAAGGATAAGGCATTCCCCAAAAATATTGAGAAACCTGTTGTCACATATGTCTCAGAATCCTTGCATGAGGAGGATAGGAATTCCCACTCTGATTTTAGTGAATCCGCGCATGATGATTTTGAGAAGGCTTGTATGGTTGAGGAAGAATTTTTAAAGTCATGTTCAAGGAAAGGAAAAAAACCCAATGATTGATTCGGATGGATTCATTACTCTTATATACAAAAAGAATCAGATATGTAAAGATTACTCTAACTTTCAGAGAAAAATTGTCACTAGATACTTAGGGGCCTCTCAGAAAATAAAAATTGTGATTGTCTGGTTGGTGTGTACACTATTCCTAGGGAGGTAGTTGGTGGTTTCACACTCTATGGTTTTTTCCCAGAATCTGAATGTTGTGTTCTATTGGTTTTTTTAAAATATTGTTGTGATTTCCTGTTGACCATGTGTTTCCCTATACTTGTTGTTTCTTATTCCTCTGTTGAAGATTGTGGTTTTTTGGAGGTCTTTTGAGGCTATTTGTGATGTGTTTTAGGAGCTGTTATTTCTAGAGCAGAGACTTGCCTTTACAGAGATGGTTTTTGGAAAATTATTCAATGTTGAAATTGGTGGTTTCCATTACGATGCAACTGTATAGAGATAGATTTGATAATGAGTTGATGATTTCTGAATTCCATGCCGGTGATGCTGCATATCAGCTTGCTGTATTTTTCTTTTATCGACCATGTGTTTTTTTAAGATTACACACCTAATAAAGGTTTAATATACAATAGGATAATATTTAATCTTCCTCCATGATCTTGTAGGCTCATATTTGATCTTGTACACTTCATGTATCTTAGAAAAGAATTGAAGAGGTCTATATACCTTGATCAATTAATTTTGATAACATGTAATGACCAATTGCCTTAGTGAAATAATTCTTGTGCTACGATTCTTCTTTCTAAAGTAATGACCTCAATAAAATGAATGCAAGAGGTGAACATAATGTTATTAAATATTTTATTTAATATAGGACTCTCACAATATAAAACATTATACTGAAAAGGATTGGACTGAGGTTAGAGGAAACGGGAAGGATAAAAAAACAATCTTGGTGAAATCTGACACAAGAATTAAAAAATAGGAAATTTGGAGGAGGAAAACTAGGGATGCATCCTCATCAAAGCACCCTTATAAGTAATCATGGGCTGAAATGATTGAAAAGGAGGAACTGGATACAGAATAGAATGCCTTTTCTAGAGAAATTGCTAATATGGCCTTGAATATTGTCTAGTAGAAAGAACAGAAAGAGGGTGAGGCTGCACAAACTGATATATATAGATAGAATTCTCATATTTCGGCTACAACAGGTACTATCAATGGATTCCAATCTACAACTGCCTCTGAAGCCACAGAACCCACTGCACTGGACACCCAACCTTCTACTGATGTTTCTATGTCTATATCTAATGCATATATTGAGGAGGGGACTTCAACACTGAAATTCAACACTCAATGACCCGATACAACCAGGGATGATCATGCGCTAGAAGATAGTAACCACCTCGATAATCAGAATACCAATAAGAGAATAATTAACACTATCCATGGAACTATCAACATAATTCTAGATCAAAAAGCTGAGTGCAAAATGGGGGTTTCCATGAACCTGGACAATGCTATCCAGGACACCTATGCTGCGACTACTGACAATGCAAAACAACATCAACTCTCCACACCTAAACTAAGTGATGAGATGCTGGACAAAGTATAATTTCAGAATCTATTTTGTAATACGAAGATGGCTGATATTAGAAAAAAAAAACAACACATACAATATTATGACGAAGTTCTGGAACTACAACAGACACATACAACCAGCAACCCCTGCTATGGCTGAATTCACCACTCAGAAACTGGGTGACCAATCTGGGGAATCTGATCACATAAAACCAGAAATAGAATGGATAGTGGTACAGAAGGAAACTGAGAACAAAAAAATTCAACAAGAAGAAGTCTAAAAAGGTATGAAAAATAATCATAGCTCTCCTAACCCTTCAAGGACTTTGCTGGAAAAAATGCAGCGACACCTAAAGAGCATTCTACTAAGCAATTAAGAAAATCAAAGCACGGGAATAATTCTGGAGGTAACAAAAACAAGGGGCCTATCCCCAAACTTAAGTATAAATGAATATTTTATATTGTAATTGTCAGGGTATTTCTAACCCTGACACCATCACAACTTTAAAAAATTCACGTTTTACTCATAAACCGATGATTTTTGCTATATCTGAACATAAATTCACTTTTACTTCTAGATTTAATAGTCGTGAAAAATATAGTTATACTTTTATAGGAGAAACTTCCAATAATAAAAATTGTGATTCTTTGTGGGTCGTTGCACATATCTCTATAGAGAAAATTCATATTGTTAAGGATGATTCTCAGTCTTTGACATGTGAAATAAACTTGTATGATAATACTTTCTGTTGTACTTTTGTATATGCCTGTAATAAATATAAATACATAAGAACCTTATGGCACAACATATCCTCCCTTAACAACACTATTTAAGTGCCCTGGGTCATTATCGGTGATTTCAATGTTATCCTTGGAACTAGTGAAATGCTAGGTCCCTAGAACTCAAACACTTCCATTAAAGATTTCAACCACTGTATTGATGATAATAACCTGGTTGAGATTAATCTAGTTGGGGATAAGTATACCTGGTATATAAGGCAACACAATAGAATTTAATCATGTAAACTTGACAGAGCTTTCACAAACATCAAAGCTCTCGATAACTAGAATACCATCTCTAGTATTACTTTACCTAGGATTAATTCTGATCATCATCCAATTTTGGTGAGCCTGAAGACTAGAGACAACAAACCAATTCTTTTAGATTCAGTAATTCCTAGAACACTGTGGAAGATTGTAATAAAATTGTAAAAGACACTTGGAATTCGATCAATTCGAATGATGCATTTGTCTGTCTAGGGGGTGTCCAGGAGGGATGGGGGCTGTCCAAGGGGGTATGTCAGGGAGGGGGGTCTGTCCAGGAAGGAGAGGGGGGTGTCCAGAAGGGGGGTCTATCTAGAAAGGACAGGGGGGACTGTCCAGGGGGGGTGTGGGATATCCAAGGGGGATGGGGGGCTGTCCAGGGGGATGTCCAGGAGGGATGGGGGACTGTCCAGGAACTAGCACCTACATTACTTATAGAGCAAGCTGATTATTCTTGTCCTAATCTGGAATTTGAGTAGGATCCTATCTAGAGAATTTCCTTAGTATCTGGTTCCTTTGGAGATAATGAATTCTCTACTAAGTAGGATAATTATATTACAGGATTACAAGGAGATGGTTATTAGCACACTAGTGATTTATCAATAGTTCCTTCATCCAAGATTTCAAGGAGGAAACTACATGGAAGCCTTCTTTTGACCCCTATTTAATCGACTAAATGGTTCAATTCCCTCAGTATCGAATCCTCTACGGGAGATGACAAGGAGTTTTCCCCATCCGAACAGGACCTGTGTGACCCCTCATCTATTGATGCAATAGATGATATGGATGAAGAGGTTTTGGAAACTGTTGGTTTTGATAAAGTAAGGACATAATGTTATGATAGGCCTAGTACTAGGCTATGTTCTTCTATGTAATGAAGGTCATATTTTGGAACATCCAAGGGATTGGGAACCCTCCCATGGATACAAACCTTAGGCACATTATTGTGAATAGAAAACCTATTTTGATTAGTCTTACGAATCCATTATTGATGTTTGAGAATTGGATGGAATTAAAATGTAAATCTTTCGGTTACTCATTTTTTTTCTAATTATCAATTTGATGCTGCAACATAGTCCTTGTTGGTTCTTAATAATGATATTTTCACTATCAATTCCTTCCATAATTATCATCAGTCAATGACCATATCCTATTACATTGGTAACACTACTATTTCTGTGACTTTTGTCTATGACTTAATAGGTGTGGATCCATTTTCTGTTTTGATATACTCTATTTGATTAGAAATTGTTTCCTGTAGTAAACTTTTACTATCAAGTGGGATAAAAACTTGTATCGAACAAAACCAAATTAAGTTGAAACTCGAGACAAACTAATTATATACCATTAAATAGAAGAATATTTTTTAATTAATAGGAATGTACTATTTTATAGTATCATTTTGAAACATGGATCTATTTCCCCCTTTCTTGTAGAAACATGATTTTACCCATGTGGCATTGTGGTTCTTATATGTTGGGTGGTGACGTGTATAGTCACAGGAGATAGGTTTGTTTTAGTTTAGTTTTTATTTTATTTTCTTTATTGCACTGGCCACTTAGGTTTTTTACTTCTTTTTGTGGAAAATGGTTACTATATTCTGTGAAGGGAGGAAAATGGGGTTTAGATTGATTCAGTATGCCGTCTTAGATCCAAGGTAAGATTATATGGTAAGTAATTGTCTCGCACCTCATGTATTTGTGTATTAAAATGTTTTTTACTCCATATTATGTTTTCAATAGGGAACTGTGGTTCTTATATATTGGCGGGGAGACGGTCGGAATGTTGCCCCACCTCCTCCCACTCCCTTCGCTCTTGGCCGGAAGATGCTGCCCAGCGAATGTCATTGGACCAAGCCAACACGCCGCGGTTACGCCGCGGTCATGCTGTGATTTGGCCCTGCCTCAGGAAAACACCACGTGGCGGTCTGCAGTGATAGTATTCCATGAGTCTTGTGATCAATGTTGAGACTGACTAATCACAATTTCTGCCAGTGGGGTGATGACTGGAATGTTGCCCAGCCTCCTCCTTCTCCCTTCTCTCCTGGCCGGAAGATGTTGCCCCGCGGATGTCACTGGACCAGGCCAACACGCCATGGTCATGCCGCAGTCATGCCATGGTCACAATGTGATTTGGCCCTGCTCCAGAATGACACCCCGTGACTGTTCATAGTGATAGGATTCCATGTGTCTTTTGATCAATGTTGAGACTGACAAATCACAATTTCTTCCGGCGGGGTGACAACCGGAATGTTGCCCCGCCTCCTCCCACTCCCTTCACTCCTGGTCGGACGATGTTGCCCCGTGTATGTCACTAGACCAGACCAGCACGTCATGGTCACTCCACAGTCATGTAGTGGTCATGCCGTTGTCACACCACGGTCACACTGCCGTCACGCCGCGGTCATGCCATGATTTGTCCCTACTCTAGGATGACACCCCGCGGCGGTTCGCAGTGACAGTATTCCATGAGTGTTGTGATCAATGTTGAGACTGACTAATCACAATTTCTACCGACGGGGCAATGATCGTAATGATTCCATGCCTCCTCCCACTCCCTTCACTCCTGGCTGGAAGATGCTGCCCCGCAGATGTCGCTGGACCAGGCCAACACAGCGCGACCATGCCGCGGTCACACTGCAGTTATGCCGTGGTCACACTGTGATTTGGCCCTGCTCTAGGATGACACTCCGCAGCAGTTCGCAGTGATAGTATTCCAAGAGTCTTGTGACCAATGTTGAGACTGACTAATCACAATTTCTGCTGGTGGGGAAACAACCAGATTGTTTCCCTGCCTCCTCTTTCTCCCTTCGCTCCTGGCCAGAAGATGATGCCCCACAGATGTCGTTGGACTGGGGAAACATGTCGCGGTCACGCCGCGGTTACGCCGTGGTCACGCCGTAGTCACGCCGCAGTCACACCATGGTCACACCGTGGTCATGCCGCGATAATGCCATGATTTGGCCCTGCTCCAGTACAACACCTCACGATGGTTCGTAGTGATAGTATTCCATGAGTCTTGTGATCAATGTTGAGACTAACTAATCACAATTTGTACCAGCAGGGGTAGTGTAAGGGGGTTCTAGTAGGGGGGCTGCGGTCTAGGGGGGTCCAGCAGGGGGGGCTGCTGTCCAAGGGGGTCCAGCAGTGGGGGGGCTTCTATCCAGGGGGTCCAGCAGGGGGAGCTGTTCAGGGTGGTGCTGCTGTACGGGGGGTCCAGCCGGGTGGTGGGGAGCTGTTGTCCAAGGGGGTCTAGCAGGGGGGATGCTTTACAAGGGGGTCTAGTAGGGGGGGAAAGCGGTGAGCAAGGGGTTCAAGGGATGTGGGGGGGGGGGGGGGCTGCTGTCCTGGGGGGGTTATGAAATTGGAAGAGGACTTTGTTTATGTTCATGGGTATTGGAAAAGCAAAGATGGTTGTCATAATTGTCATAAATAATGCATGCACTATCCTAAAGTTCTTTATTTTTCCAGTTGCGATCATGTCACATCTGTGCTTGTGTTGTCCAATAGTTGAAAAAGGTCTCACAGTTGTCTCTCTCCTTGATCGGGTATTCACAAACAGCTTCCAAAGTAGTCCACTAATTGAATATTCCTAAGATGTCTATATGGATTGACAAAAGATTATATAATAGCCTTCCTGCCTAGATCATAACTAAAGATCCATCCTTTACATATATGTGGAAATCATAAGATTCCCTAACATCCAGAAATAAGAAAGATATTTATGGGATTGTATAAATATACAATGTAATTGAAATTCTAGTCCACTTTGATCATTTGGATGTCACCTTGATAAGGAATAAAGTGACATTATTAACTGATGTCAACATGAAGATGGAATCAAAAACAAGATTCATGGGCATGTGTTAATTATATAAGAGAAATATGAATTGGGAAATGAAAACCATAAAGATATGTTTTAAACACCCATACTCCCATTTCATTGAAAGGTTCCATCATCATCCCTCTTGTGGTGACATGCTGATTGCCTAAAAAAATTAGGCATGTGAGACAAGGATCATGACCATCCTAGTGTAGTCTAACACAATGGTCTTGAAGTAAACCTTCAGAAAAAAATTGATGAAACTGAGATGTATTCCTTTTCCTTCAACATATAGAGGTTGAGTATCATTGGGAATCAACTTCAAGGATTGGTGAACCCATTAGGAATTTGGTATCTTTAAAAATGATATAATGTGTATCATATGGGGGAGGGGGTTGCAATGTGTTCTGTTTTAGTTTTTTTCTTTGATTTCAAATTGCATGGCCAACTGTATTAGCATTCCAGGGGGTGTCTGTCTGGGGGGGGGGGGTTCAATGTGTTCTGTTTTAGTTTTTGTCTTTGATTTCAAATTGCATTGCCTACTTTATTAGAATTCTAGGGCGGGTGTCTATCCAGGTGTGGGGGTGTCCAAAGCTTTATAGAGGGAGGGGTGTCTAAGAGAGGGGTAGTGTCCAGGGGGGTCCAGGTGGGGTGTCTGTCTAGGGGAGGGGGTGTCCAGGAGGGAGGGGGAGTCACCAGGGGTGTTTGTCCAGGGGAGGGGGTGGTAGGGGGAGAGAGAGGTGTCCAGGAGGATTGGGGGGGGGGTTGCAATGTCTTCTGTTTTAGTTTTTTTATTTCAAATTGCATGGCCAACAGTATTAGCATTCCAGGGGGTGTCTAGGAGAGAGGTGGGAGGGGAGTGTACGGGGGGGGGGGGTCAAGGGAGGATGTCTGTCCAGGGGAGTGGGGAATGTTCAGGAGGAAGGGGGAGTCTCCAGGGGGTGTCTGTCCAGGGGAGGGGGTGTTTGTTAAGGGAGGGGGAGTGTTCTGCCTAGGGGGTTTCTGTATAGGGGAGGGGGGTGTCTGTCTGGGGGGTGTCTATCCAAGGGAGGGGGTGTCCAAGGTTGGCTATATAGAGGGGATTTCTGTCAAGGGTGGGGGGGTCTATCCAGGGGAAGGGGTGTCCAGGGTTGTCTGTCTAGGGGGGTTGTCTGTCCGGGGGGGTCTATCCAGGGGAGGGGGTGTCCAGGGTTGTATGTCTGTCCATGGGGGTGTCTGTCCGGGGTGGGGGTGTCTGTACATGGGAGGGGCTATCCAGGGGAGGGGGTGTCCAGGGTTGTCTATCTGTCTCGGGGGTGTTTGTCCAGGGTGGGGGTGTCTATGTAGGGGAGGGGCCATCCAGGGGAGGGGGTGTCCAGGGTTGTATGTCTATCCAGGGGGGTGTCTATTCAGGGTGGGGGTGTATGCGAAGGGTTGTCTGTCAGTCTAGGGGTGTCTGTATAGGGTGGGGGTGTCTGTGCAGGGGAGGGGGTGGGGGTGTGTCCATGGGGGTGACAGACATGTGGCACTGGAAGGGGTGGGAAACCAGGGGAAAACAGGTAGGGGGACTGGCAGGGGGCAGAGTCGGATGGAAAATAGAGGTGAGACATGCAGGGGGGTAGTAGGGGGACTAGCAAGTGGGTGGAAGGTAGGGGGACTAGTAGGGGCAGGGTATGGAAGGCAAGCCTCCTGTGTTTTTCATTGAACTTTAATCTATAGCCACGTTTTCTAACCGTGGAAATAAGGCCTTTTTTTGGCTTAAATTTCGGTCATGGTTTCAAACCATGTCTATAAGGCTTTAGCGAGGGTTTTAAATTGTGGCTATAGGTCTTTAGACACAGTTTGAACTATGGCTATAAGGCTTTAGCCATAGTTTTAAACCATGGATAAAAAACATGGCCTATAGCCACGCCAATACCAGCCACGGTTCATTGAACCATGGATATAACCTAAAGACACAGTTTTTGGGCTTATAGCCATGGTTTGAAACCATGGCTATAGCCTAAATTTCCAGTAGTGCATCCTGAACTATGAGAAATATGATTCCTGTTCACACCGGGACACTTAGGATGCCTTCTTGAAAGCCTAATCTCAAAACGGGTGCCCTTCTGAAATGGTTCACCCATTCATGTCCCCAATAATGGGTAGATTCTATGTGTAATCCCAAACCTATCCTAAACTATAGGAACTATGATTCCGTATCAAACATGGATTCGTAGGAAACCTACTTGAATGCTCGAGATCAAAAGGGGTTCCCTTCCAAAAGGGTGAACCTAGTCATGTCCCTATCAAATGGGATCCTACCATGTGTAAGAACTAACCCTTATTGAACTACGAGAACTCAAATTACTATTCAAACTAGGATACTTAGGATGCGTTCGTAAAGTCTTGATCTCAAAATGGGTGCCCTTCAAAAAGTTTCACCCAAATTATGCTCCCAACAAACGGGTCTCCCCCCAGTTCCAATCCCTGAGCTAATCGAACTACATGGGATCTAATTCCACTCATGAGGATAAGTAGGAATCCCATCTTATGGGTCTGATCCCAAGATAAAACCTCTTTATGTCTCTCCTGGATGATGATAACCTCTAGAATTCCTTCTTTCATGGCTTAAGTCAACATTTCCTCCGTAGCATAAAATCCATGTATATCCATGATGATCCTGCAAATGAAGGGTATCCCATTAATACACACTTCAGAAATGAACCAAGGATTTCCAAACATATGAACATGAATTAAATTTATAAGGGAGTATTGGAATAGGAAATAATTCCCTCCAAAAATGGTGGGATGAGCCCAAACTCACATCCTCTCATCCAATGGAGTCCTTAAGTGTTGTTGACCAAATCATCATCCAATGAGTATCAACCTTTGGAAAGAAGGTCCATGAATCATGGATACCAGTATTGTGGGGTGTTACTGTCTCCATGAATAAACCCGATTGAGACCATCCAAGGAAGTCGTATCTGAATAAGACTGGTTGCAAAAATACTTAACCCCATGCAATCGCCAGTTGGAAACATTTGACTATGGAACCTCCTTTATAATGTAGAAGGGATCAACATATCAGTGCTTAGGGTTCAATCCAATTCCCCCTAAAGAATAACAATCCTGATTATGTAGAATCAAAGTTGGTAATGTGAAAGTCTCAATAAAAACTGACGAATGCTTATCACCCATCAGATTTTTTTTGAATTTTTCCCAAACACAAACAAACATCACCTCAGTTTGAAAACAAATGGTGAACCTGACATGAATCCTCAACCAATGTGGCGTTCTACCCCACTTATGCCACTTCTTCTAAAAAAAATCAAAAGTAGGAGGCCAAGATGAATCATAAAATATGCATATGTTCAAGAGATTTTGATTTGACGGGGGTTTATTGTTTGTATATGTGATATATATATATATATTAGGTTTCTACATAGCATCCATTGATCCAAATGGCATCCCAAAAATGAATGCAGACACACGCCTTAGTGATCTCACAGGTGGTTGTGGCCCCGATAAAGAGTAAGAACCCCAAGACAACCCAATGTCTTCAACACTAGGTATCCAACATGCTAATTAAATACTATAACATCCCACCTTTTTATTTCATAACTTTTCATTACATTTTACAAATAGAGGATCTTTAAAGTCTAGTGTCTTGGAAATCAAGAAAGTAATTCATGAAAACAACATAAAAAATTCTTCTAAACCACTTTTAAGGCTTCATAATAGGTTAATACTATGTACAATTACTGCATCTCATAACCTGGAGGCATACATTCAAAGTAAATGGTGAGAAGAAGGCCCAGTAAGGGTAAGAAAGGGAATCAGTTTACTTGTGATATCAATTCGAACTTGAAAAAAACATAAATACAAGAGCAATGAATGAATAGTAATATCAACATGAAAAGAACATGAATGATAACTTGAATATGTGGCTACTACATTTCATTTAGACATTCATGAACATATCACCAAAGTCCATCCCCAAGGTTTTATAAAAAATACCAAGGTTATTCACCAAGGTATCGGGAAACTTGTCATCTGTATAGATTAATTATTTACCCAATGCATTAGAGAGATATCTGGGTGCACCCTTAATATGTATTTAATTTCATGTGGTCCAAATAGATCATAATCAAAAATTTCATAAATAACCCAAATGGAATCAATGAAATGGGTTTCATGTAAAAATCGTGACTTTTAAAAAGAGCTAAAAAATAAGATCATTATGTCATTTATAACCCATGGAAAGAGAGTGAGGGTTCTATGTATGTCAATTAAAGAATCAAATATATCATTTTTATATATTTATGAACACCCATAAAACAAAATAGTTCTGTGTATTCACATAAATAAACAATATAATTTCTTGAGATAAAGAGATAGAAATTTTTAGATGAAATTTCTGCAGCATAACGACTATGTAACATTGTTTTAGAAAACATTGAAAAGAGAGGATACAGGGTTCATCCACTCATATATAACTCATAATACAGTATGGGTATTGAATAAGATCATGGTATGGATATTTTAATGACATACCACATGAAAAGTAAATTTGAATGAAAAGAGAAGATGCAATTTCTTTTACGAGAAATTTGGCAGCCTAACGGTGTCACTTAAAAAATCAAAAAACAAATAGATGAGAGAAGAAAGGGTCTCTCAAAAATTAGACATGAAATGTACAAAAATGATAACATATAAAAACATACCCTCAAAATAAAGATATGGAAATTATAAAACACAACATAAATGAAGTCATGACTTAAAAGAGGAGGGAGAAAGGATCCCTTACCTTGAAAAGTAACTTCGAAATCTTGAAGGTTGGGACTTTGGGAGGCTTGAGGGAACCTTGGGAGGACTTATTGGGAGTTAAGGAGACCATAAATTAGTTGAGGAGGATTTTGGAATGAAACGGATGAGGGAATGTCTTGGTATTTATAGTGGAAGTGAGGGAACAATTCATTAATTTCCAAGAGACACCTCATTAGTGGTTTTGGAAAACCATGGGCTTGCCCATGGTATTTGCCCATTGTATTGGCCAATTGGAACACCTCATATAATATCTCACTATTAATAAGTATAACTAAATGATTATATAATTAAAACATCATTAAAGATGTGGTTAAACACCCAAAAATAAAAATTGAATTTTCACTATTCACTAAAAATTCAACTTTTTCAGAAAAATTCCCAAAAATCACCTTATTCTAATATCGATGCTCTGAATTCAAAAATGAACTCCATTTTAAAAAAATATTTTTATAAATATTTTTAATTAAATTTTTAAATAAAAAACACTATTCAACCGAAAAAAACTAATACTTAACTAATAATTTCTGAAACAGTTATTTACCTATTTTATTGAATCACATTATTTAATCAAGGTGCCTAAATTGTATTAATATTTTCTTAAGTGAGGTTACATAATCCATTTGGTCACATTACTATTCATAAGCATAAAATCACTATTCATAATTTACTATTCACCAAAAATTAAGTTGATCTTATTAGACTCTATTTTTTTACTGAACACAACTGTAGAAGACCATTTTTTGAAAATCATTACACATTATTAATTATTTAAGGTTTACATAAATATTTTAAAATATCATATTTTTTCAAAATCATCAATAATATACATTCTATATTAATTCAGACATTTGAAATTCACAAACTTCACCATAATAAGAAATCACAATTCTTATTTATATCAAAGGATTACATAAGGCAGCTAAGGTCTCGTTACATAGACCCTTAGAACACTAGAGAATGACCTATGTGTAAGGTGTGCTAAGGTGATAGAATCTTGGGGCAGCTCCGCCAACATTGCCCGAGTGGTGATTTCTATCAGCTTCAAATTCTGTCGAAGGTGATTCTGTTCCATCTTTACACGATGCATTTTGGCTTGGGTTTGGTCCAAAGAAAAGACCAATGGTGCTACCTCCTTCCCATGTTCTATCAGATGGGTTTTGATTGGCCCGAGTCTACTAGATGAGGCCATCAAATCGTATTTCTGTACTAATTAACCGAGATCACTTGTATTTATAAACAAAAAAATTGTAACATCAAGAGTTTAGATTCCAATGGTCATATTGACCAATGGTCATATTTACCAATGGTCATATAACAGTAGAACCCAACGGTCTCATTTAATTATACTCACTTCATTAATTAAATAATATAGTTTTGTTGAGTATAAAATAAAATAACACACAAAAATTAGGAAATAAATATTAATAAAAAGTTCAGGTCGTTACGAAGAGTACCAAAAAATGTTACTATCCCTGCAGTGAAGGCCATAAAGAAAAACCTCAAATCTATAAAAGTTCTCCAGCTACCACCTCATCCATGGCCAAAGCTTCAGCACAAGGCTACCCTAGTGGTCATCTTGAACAGTTTCAGAAGCCTGTCCCTAGAACATGCCATCATGTTCGTCCCTTATCTGACGGAGGAAGATTAATTCCATGATGATGAGTTCATCCCAGCTACATATGGGTCCTAATCATGAGACCCTTCCATAGAGCGTCACTACCAACATTAGCTGACCATGTATCCTCACTCTGAAGAGGATCATATGATGATGGCACCAGCTGAAGTCCATAAGACACATGTCCCTCGGGCCGCCCGTCGAGGGTGGCATACATACAACCAAAAATAAGATATCACCTTGATTACTACGTAGTAAATTTTCCATACCAACGTGATGACATTAAATGGTAGTACATACAACTCTGCCCCCTCCACTCCATCCCACAAGAGAAATAGTGTGGCACAATATGAGAACATGCACATTCCTTCCAGTGCTCGTCGGTCCCTCCATGCAGATAGAGCGGAAAATTACAGTCTGATGCAGATATCTTCTAATGCACATGAAATCCATCATCCAAATAGAATAGAGGCCTTCTAGAGTTAGGAATAAATACTTGCTGATGCGTATCAATACCACCATCCAAATAAGGTGAAAAAAATATTAGCAGAGTCAAATTTTTTGCGGATGCATATAAAGATTGTGAGACATATAAAGTGGAAACATAGCAGATGATAATACCATCTCATAAATATGAATCCCACCCGTAAAATATGGTGGAAATTAGAGCAGACAACTGGAGGCAGACTCGTTCCTCTGTCGCCAAAAAAGAGAACTGCCAATACATACTATAAACCAACGAAGGACCAGAGCAGGAACAAACTATTCCTCTAATATCATAATGGGCCTTCATACCCATTCTCGCCAAAGATGTATCACATCACATCTGGGAAATTATGGATGATCAAACTTTGATTCTAGAACATATCCTCCATATATTTCAAGATATAGATTCATTGGTGGAAAAGGTGAGGAACCAGACCCAAAAAATCGTTTTCTCGAACATAATGACTTACTCACAAAATAGGTTAATCACTATAGATTAGTTATGCATCCCTTTCCCAGTCTAAGAGAGTTGACGACAATATCGCGCAATACACGAACCACAGTATTAGAGAAAATACATGTTCCAACTGGGGGATGTCGGTTCAACATGGTAGCCGCACTAGGGCAGGCATATATCCCTACCAAAACTCAAGATGTCTGTCGGCGTATCATGGTGGCATCAAAGGAAAAAATAGAGAACTATATATGAAGGTCATTACCAACAGCAGGCAGCCCCGGTTACCCATAATAGATTACCCAAAAATGAAATATGCCAAAGGCAATCAAAAAATGAAGAGCATATACATGATCCCGCTCTACTTGAAGCTAGAGTTCTTGAAGCCCTTGAGCATATATCAATAATGTATCAAGACCCTATCATTCCATTACCAGATTATAGAAGTAGTAGTAGCAGTTGTGAATTCCCTCCCCGCAATGTTGCTCCCAAAATCTCTGAAGGTCCTTTATAAAGCACCCACGGAAGCATACTCCATGGGGCAGGAATGATCGATCACAAGATCCTATCTCTTGATTTGTGTCAGTGTATACCTCCCATTGACCTGAAGATTAGGTAGAAAGAAGGTCTTCCCATTGCTGTCATCCACCATGATAGTCCTCCCTAGGGTATACAATGTAGATATGCTTCTCCCTATAGTCGGACATCGAGTCGTGATGGTAGTCCTTGCCATGATGACAACCATTGAAACTGCCCTCCCCGCAATGGAAGTTCCTACAAAGGTCCTCCCCATAGAGACATCAAACAATGAGAAGGTCCTCTCCTCATTGCAATACATCCTGAAGGCCCTCTCTAGGATGTACACTGTAGAAATTCTCTATGCATCTGGATATCAAGATATGATAGTATTCCTCTCCATCATAGTATTCATTGAGAAGTCCTCTCCTCATTGACATCAAGCAGGTAGACGGTCTTCCACTTGCTACCACCCACCTTGATGGTTCTCTCTAGGGTATATAACGTAGGGACATTCCCTATGGTTGGGTTGGAAGTTAAAATGGTATCCCTCTCCATTGTAGCACCGATTACGAAATTCCTCCCCACAATCAAAATTAATACTTGCAAGGAGGTCCTCCCCTTGCCGGAAGAATTGTCAGAAATCCCTCATATGCCGAGGTGCTCAGAAAAATGGATTCATACATGTCAGAATCTCTCTCTACGTTGAGTGATATCCTTTCTCAACTAGAGGATGGTCCAGGGCCATTCTCATATTTTGAGCCACCCCCATGCCTCTCACATATTGATGATGCTCCTACCAACCCAGATGATTGGAATTAAATAATTAAAAAGATGTCAATATGGGTATATCAATTAGAGGAGTTCCCAGAAGAACAACAATAGGATATGTCGCTCATGAGAAGAAAAACAGCTAATGATAATATACCAGTTATGTGTTAGCCCAAAACCACTTCTCACTTCAACATACCAAGGTAGTGGTCTAAGGAATGTATTCATAACATTCACCACAATATCTGGATGACATTTCTCCCCCTAAAAGAAAATACATTCCCTGTGAAGGGTATGCAGACCATGTCAACATATTAAAAGATTCTGCATCTAATTGATCCGGAAGCCCTCCTGTTTTCATAGCGGCTACGATCAGAAAGGCAAAATAAAAACCATGAACCGACCATCCTCTACGCACTTCACATGTTGTGTAGCCTCATTGGTGAACTAAGTCACAAAAGCGACAGTCCCGAAGAGATCAATCCATCAAAAATATTATGATCCAGACAACTGAGAACATTCAGCAGGTTTCCTGCCTAAGGTAATCTGACCAGAAATTAGTTCTCATGTCTTCAAAAGGCAACAAATCAAGTATGGATCCAGCACAATACTCTGCTCACACCCATGCAAGAGTGTGTGAAATCAAAAAGGTATCAATAGTTGCAGCTACCACTGCAATATGGGAACAACTTTGACACATTGGGTTGGGTGCATTTGTAACTCAAAATTATACCATAAGAACAACCACTACGGGAAAAATAGATTTTTGTGGCGGGATTAATTCTCGTCGCAAATAGTTTGTCATAGAGGTTATTTGCGACATGGGGTTCGACCGGTCATAAATAACAGGTTTTTTGCGACGAGATTTGGGGTCTCATCACAAAAACTAAAGTGCGGTTTGGCACGGGATATGGGCCAAAGTGTGGGAAGGTTTTTTGCGATAGGGGGATTACCCCGTCGCAAAAAGAGTTTCGGAAGGAAACTATTTGCGACGGGACCCATCGCAAATACCCTTTTAACCACCGACATCAATTAATGTGGGCAAAGGTATTTGCAATGGGACCCGTCACACATAGTTTTATTTGTGACGGGTATCCCGTCGCAAATTGTCCCGTCACAACTAATCTAACCTATATATACCCCATTTCGTTTTTCTTTATCTTCCTCTTAATTCTCACTTCCTCTTAATCTAAACTCTATTTTTAGAGTGAAAATTTCTCTGTGTTTGTTTTTTTACGAAGAAGTTGTGAAGTCGTCTACATAAATAGGAGTGTGAGTTTAAATGTATTAATATTTTATTTAATTATTTATTTATTTCCTTTTTTATGTTAATTTTAATTATTGTTTATTAGTTGTAATTAAATTAGATTTAAAATGTTTTTTATCAGTATTTATTTGTAATAATTAGGTGTAATTAGTAATAATTAGGGGTAATTAGTAATAATTATGGGTAATTAGTAGTAATTTGGGGTAATTAGTTATAATTAGGGGTAATTAGTAAAAATTATGGGTATTTAGTAATAATTAGGGGTAATTAGTAATATTTAGGAATAATTAGTAATAAATATGAATAATTAGTAATAAATAGGAATAATTAGTAATAATTACGAATACTTAGTAATAATTAGTAATAATTAGTAATAATTAGTAATAAATAGGAATAATTTGTAATAAATAGGAATAATTTATAATAATTAGTAATAACTAGTAATAATTAGTAATAAATAGTAATAATTAGTAATAATTAGTAATAATTAGTAATAATTAGTAATAATTAGTAATAATTAGTAATAATTAGTAATAATTAGTAATAATTAGAAATAATTAGTAATAATTAGTAATAACTAGTAATAATTAGTAATAATAATTAGTAATAATTAATAATAATTAGTAATAATTAGTAATAAGTAGTAATAAATAGTAATAAATAGTAATAAAAAGCAATAATTAGTAATAATTCATTATAATTAGTAATAAATAGTAATAATTACTAATAAATTGTAATAAATTGTAATAAATTGTAATAAATTGTAATAAATTGTAATAAATTGTAATAAATTATAATAAATTGTAATAATTAGTAATAAATTGTAATAAATTGTAATAGATTCTAATAAATTGTAATAAATTGTAATAAATTGTAATAAATTGTAATAAATTCTAATAAATTGTAATAAATTGTAATAAATTTTAATAAATTGTAATAAATTTTAATAAATCATAATAAATTGTAATAAAGTGTAATAAATTGAAATAAATTTTAATAAATTGTATTAAATTGTAATAATTAGTAATTATTACCAATAATTAGTAATAATTAGTAATAATTTGTAATAATTAGTAAGAAATTGTCAGAATTTGTAAAAATTTGTAATAAATTGTAACAATTTCTAACAATTAGGAACAATTTGTAACAATTAGTAAGAAATAGGAACAATTTGGGACAATTAGTAAGAAATAGAATCAATTATGAAAAATTAGTTAGAAAATCAATTGTAATAAATTGTAATATCTTGAAATAACTTGGCATAATTTCCAATGGATTCGCGGCACACCTTTTTCTTGATGAATCTTCTCCTTTCAACTTTCACTGACTCAAAACCATATAAAAAACATGCTTCTATGTATGCATATCCAATATTGTATGCACGAGTTTGAATATGCATTAGTAGGACGAAATTTTTCATTATGTGTTCAAGTGGTGACAGTTACAAGAATATGATTCATCGAAGAAAAGGGGGCTCTTTTGTCAGATGACTCATTTACATGCAACTTTCTCACATAGAAATCACAATGAAGAATCTTCTCGGAGGTACTCATATTCATTCTTGTATGAATAAGAATGAATATTCATACCTTTGAGATAATTTTTCATTGTGAATTATATCTGAGAAAGTTGCAAGTAAATGAGTTTTCAGACAAAAGAGTGGTCGTCAATCCACAGGAAATTGTGTCTCCCATAAGTAATGGTAATTAATAATAAGTAGTTGTAATTATTTATATTTTTGTCAGATATTTTATTTATAATTTCAAATTCTTTAAAAATATCAATGATTTTATATTTTGTAGAAAAATATGGAACAAGGAAGTCGACAACAGTCATTATTAGATGATCAAGCTTGGATAAATCAGTATAGAAATCAAAATAGTTCTGGTTTAAATCCTATATATATTGAGGGTGTTGAAGATTTCTTCTAATTTTCATCATCAAAAACTGAATATGTTTCAGAAGTCACAATAAAGTGTCCTTGTAAAAAATGTGCTCTGAGAATGTATGGCGCATTTGGCAAGGTTGGGGGACATCCCTTGCGGTTTGGTTTTCAACCAGATTATGTTTTTTGGTATCAACATGGTGAACACAGTTCCAGAGAAGATACTAATAACTTGATTCCGGATCCATCACGGTTTCAAAATTTACTACATGATGTTGCAGGTCCATCTATTCAACAAACTGAAACTCAAGATGATATTGATTTAACTCCTCAGTTGGCACCATCCTAATTTTATGAGTTTTTTAGTTCTGGTGAGGATTTATTATATCCTGGTTGCAAGATAAGAAAATTTGAAGCGATTGCAAGATTTATGGCTATTAAATCAGATAATGCAATGTCAAACAACTATTTTGATCAGATAATTTCTTTGGTTAAAACACTGTTACCTGAAATAAATGTGTTTCCTGTAAATTACTATGATAGAAAGAGGATGGTTTGTAATATGGGCCTTAGTTATCATAATATTCATGCATGTCCAAATGATTGCATCTTATATTTTGGTGAAAATGAGTCTTTGGATAATGGTCCCACATATAGACAATCAAGGTATAAGGAAGCTCAACCAGGGAATTCTAGATTGATTCCTATAAAAAAGTTGAGATATTTACCCCTTACACCTAGGTTGCAGCATTTATTTATGTCTCAGAGCATATAATCAATGATGTCATGGCATAAAACCAAGATTTCAACTGATAAAATCTTGAATCATCTATCCGATGGTGATTCATGGAAATATTTTGACAGTCTGCGTCCGTCTTTTAATTTAGATGCATGAAACGTGTGATTCAGACTTTCTACTAATGGTTTCAGTCAGTTTGGTTCTTATGGTAGTTAGTCTTCATGTTTTCCTATCTTTATAACTCCGTAAAATTTACCTCCATGGATTTTGATGAAAGATACCTATATCTTCTGGACCTTATTAATCCTAGGACTTCTTAAAAATAATTTTGATGTTTATTTGAAATCATTGATTGATTAGGTAAATGCATTGTGGAGTAATGGTGCTAGTAAATATGATTTTGTTGTGAAACAAAATTTCATATTAAAATCTGAATTGATGTGGATGATTAATGAATTTATGGCATATGGAATGTTATCTGGCTAGATTACACATGGTCTGAAAACATGTCCTTATTGTATGAAAGACAACAAAGCCTTTATGCTTTTCAATGGAAAAAACCTTGCAATTTTGACCGTCATCGCAGATTTCTTCCAACCAATCATCCTTTTCGGAGGAACAAATCTCATTTTAGAAAAGTTACTATGGAAAGGGATGAACCTCTAAAAATGATCTTAGGTATAGAGTTAAAATCAGTTGTATTTTCATTACCTCCCATCACATTTGGTCTAACAGTAAACCAAAAGAAAATTCATGGCTTTGTGAAAGAACATAATTGGATTAAAAAATCATTTTTGGGATCTTTTATATTGGTATTATTTTTTGGCCTGCCACATGTTGGATGTCATGCATATTGAGAAGAACTATTTTGATAATTTATTTCATACAGTTTTGGATACACTAGGTAAGACCAAAGATACTGTAAATGCATGATTAGATCTTGCCCAAATTTGCAGGCGACCAGATATTGACCTATTTGAAAATGTCAGATCCCATAGGTTAATGAATCCAAAAGCATATTATACACTATCTAAAGAGATTATCTTATTATTTTGTCAGTGGATTGTAGATTTGAGACTTCCAGATGGCTATGCTTCAAATTTGGGAAGATGTGTTAACAATGGTTATATTACTGGATTAAAAAGTCATGATTTTCATGTTATAATGGAAAGACTTATGCTGATTGGATTCAGAGGTTTGTTGAATTCTATAATTTTGGATTTGATAACAGATGTATCATATTTTTTGAGACATTTGTGCAGTAAAAACAGGCTACGATGCGGTAAGAAAAATGAAAGAAGATGTTGCTGTAATTATATATAAACGGGAAAAAATATTCCCGCCGGATTTCTTTGACTCAATGGAACATCTGATATTACATTTGACACATGAATCTAAAAGTGGAGGTCTAGTACGTATTCAATTGATGTACCCATTCAATATAAGCCTACAGAAATTTAAAGAAAACGTACGTAACAAAGCATCAGTTGAAGGCTCAATTTCTGAAACTTATTTGCAGGACGAAATTGCTTTTTTCTTCTTTCATTAATTTGAATCTTAATATCCCTCTAAACATAACCGCATGGGTCAAAACGAGTGGAATTTTAATGATTAAATGGACAATCAATATCATTTTTTAATCATTAAAATCTTGGCTTTGGTGGAGTTCATGAATGATGTCTTTCAGATGATGAACATCATTGAGATCATACATATGTTCTGATAAATTATGAAGAAATGACATCATTTGTACTGTGAGTGCTTCTGTCACTTATTCTATAATTTATGTTAAAATATGTAAACTTATTTTATTTTTAGTTTATATGATAATCATATGATGAAACAACTTCCACAAATTATAGAAGCTGCTCGTGAATAATGCTGACAAAAAAAATTATCAATGGTTTCAAAAACTGGTAACATAAATTATTGATGGTTTAATATCAATTTTGTTTATTTTTTATTATATTCATAATTTTTTTTAAAATATTCTAGTGTTACAACATGATGATAAAATTGATAAGAGACTATGTATATTGAGTATACCACCATCTAAAATGGTTAAATCTTATAATGCATATGTGGTGAATGGTTTTTGATTTCAAACACAAGAATATAGAGAATAAAAAAACAATTAATAGTGGAGTTTTCTTGAGAGGATCGCATCACAGAGAAACTGAAGATGACTTTTATGGCATTATGGATGAAATTATTGAGTTGTGTTATCTAGGACATAATTACATAATGATGATTAAATTTTGGTGGTTGGATACTGAGAGAGGCATGCGTGTTCATCCGACTCATGGAATTGTCGATTTTAAATTTAAAAGTCTTCTTACAGTAAATGAAACATTTTTCCTGGCTCAACATGCACATAAAATTTATTATGCAATGTACTGTGCTACTTCAAGTGACATGAGTGATTGGTGGAGCATAATAAAAATGAAATCTTAGGAAAATTAGTTCACTCAAACTGAATGAGGTTCCACTGAATATGAAGGAATTGAAATTTTTTATGAGACTTCTCAAAATCCATCTTTTTCACAAAGAGACGTGAATATCAGTGATGACACCCCATAATTAAGGATCTATGGTGATGCAGATGTTAATGATGTTACAAAGGAATTTGAAATGTCAAGAGATGATGAAACTGAATCTCATATGGATATTGATGATGCCAAGGAGGAATATGAATACATTGAAATTTTCAGATATGAAGATGATTATGAAGGTGAACATTTACACAGTAAAATGCTGGTTATAATCATATATAATATATATCAATATATAATAGTTATTTTCATCTATCTGCCAACAATAATCATTTTGTGTTTCAGATGGACCTTGATCTATTTCACGAGTTGGAGGAGAATGGCCTACCATTGGATGAGGGGTTTTTTGGATCATTTGACCCTCAACCTACTGGAGGTTCTAGGGGTACGTGGAGGGGGTGCGGTCTTGCATGACTGATGACTCCTAAACCTATCTCGGAGCTACATCCACGTCTTGGCTTCGATCCATGAACACAGAGGTATGGTAACTAGTATATTTTAGTTAGATTTCATTAATTTAATTATATATATACTAATTGTTTGATTATTTATTCATTTTTCAATGTTTTGCGCATGTAGCTGTTGGACAGGGGAGTGCTATCTTGCACAATTATTTTTCTCATCCATGGATCACATGGGAACATATTCCCATTGATGTGTGGCTCGAAATGTTCAATCATTGGTTTGTACGTAAATAAATAATATTTATTTTGAAATTTATTTTATTAATAACATGATATTGTAATTTATTTGTAGGGATTATGATATCTCATCGATGATAGCATTAGTGATGCTATCCACGTGGCATGGAAGGTGTCTATACATGACCGTTTCTGCCAGTTTCTGTACAATTTGAGAAGGATGACCATTAAGAAAGTAGGAGTGACAAAATTTGATGAGTCGTGTAGAGCCCACCAACAATAGTACATTTCAACTTAGATTTGGGATGGATTATGTTTACACAAGTAGGGTGGTGGATTTTAGATGATATCTTCAGTGGGATTGAAAAACCGGTGAAGACAGGAGGTGACGCATCGAACTAGTAGTCGTACATTCAGTACGCATATAGAGCATCTGGTAAGTATGTTTTTTAAATATTTTATATAAATTTAAATATAAATAGTTTATTTTATATTTCTATAGGTAGTCAATCATCCCAATATTACGGAGTACGACGTTTATCAGATGATGTACAGTGATCCATACACTGGAGAGATTAGAGGTGATCACCAATGTCAGATTGTGGTTAGTATTATTATTATTTTCAGTTTTAAAATTAACTACATATAATATTTTCACAATTTTGATTTCAAATTGGAATTGAAAGATTCATATGATACAGTGACCTCTCAGACACTGGCTGAGAGTCAGGACGAGACGACTGATCAGATCAGTGCCCACCACTTTGATGAGGTAGCATGGATACAGCCGACTTAGTATGGCTTTGAGAAGGGCCAAGTAGTTGGTATCGACTCTCATTTGACTCCTGGTACTTATTATGGTACTGTTTCGATGTCGGCATCCATCTCATGAGGAGCTCGTGGAGAGGAATCATCTTCTACCTCATAGTATCAGGTGTAGTTACGAACTCATACTGAGGTTATAGAGAGTTCACAGAAGCAGCATGAAGAGATGCATCCACAGCAGCAGTAGCAATATCAGAAGTATGAGGAGGATATGCATCGATGGAAGTAGCATCAGCAACAGCATCACGAGAAAATGGAGTACATGTGTTGTCTGACTCATAGTTTAGGGATGGAGTTTCCTCCACCATCTCTTACAGCTCCTCCACCTCCATTAGAAGACAACCCCCAAATGATTTTTTTATGTTAAAAACATTTGAATTCAAGATTTGTTATAATATGAACTATTTAAATTTTATGTCTTTTATATTGGTGCGAATATTGCATAATTTATTTTTTTAATCTTTTATTATTTATTATTAGTATTATTTTTTGTAAAATTTGTTTATTTTACAAATAATAATAATAATATTTTATGTTTTGTTAAATTTTTCGTAAATATTGATAATTTGAATTTTTTTATTTTTTTATTATTTTAATAATATTAATATTATTTTTTCATCAATCATAATTGTATTAAATATTATTTTTTCTTTTTTAGTATTTGCAACAAGATATTTTATGATGATATGCCATCGCAAAGAGTTTAAATATATATTTTAATAAAAATGTATTTGTGACGGGACGACGGGCCCGTCACAAATACTATTTGCGACTGACCCATCACAATAGGTTTTTAAATATATAATATATATAATCAGAGACTTATTTGCGACGGGGAACTTCCCCATCACAAATACTATTTTCGACGGGCCCATCATAAAAGGTTTATTTATATATAATGTATATAATAAGAGACTTATTTGTGATGGAAACTTTTTCATCACAAATACTATTTTTTGCAATGGGCCCATCACCAAAAATATTATTTGCGACACCTTTTTCTACAAAGGGCTATTTTTGATGGGGCCCCGTCTCTAAAGCTTATTTTTGACGGGATCGTGTTACAAATAGCCTATCGCAAATACCTCTAATTCTAATCATGAACAAATCCAGTTTGTAGTGAATCAATGGAAGAATGATAGAAACCCCATCCCATAAGGATGGGGGCATTTTCACCTCAATATCCCACACAACGGATGTATTTATTCTCCCTTCTGGGAAGAACAATAAATAGAGAGGTCACTCGTTCCACCCCATCTCAGGATTCATACCCTCTGTGATGAAGGTAAATCATGAGGTCAGATCAGGGCTCCATCAAAGTCGGTATTCGGTAAGAAATCCAAAGAATACTATAGAATAGAAGGAGAAAGTCCAAAAAGGGTGAAAAAAGCTCTCCTACCATTCGGGACTGGGTATATTGCCCCCAATGTGGTATATATCAATGTACATAGTTAACATCAGCCCCAAAAATATCATAGTAAATGATACAAATGGAGAGAATTCAAGAGAATATGTTTTCCTCATGATGTCAGCCCACACTGAACTCGATGGTGTGCATACCCTGAATCAGAGAGCTGCCCTAAATTTGAGCAAACCTTTAGAAAACCCATTACTACCTCCCTTGGGAATCCACAACAAGGATAGGAATAAATCCCAGGTCATATATGACCCAACTCCACCTCCCCCTAAGAATGTTTCCCTGACAATGAAGCAAAGACTCTCTAAGTAGGAAGAAGAAATGAAAGATCTCAAGGGAATAAATTTCGTGATGTGTCGAGAGAGCTATCTTCTTGTATGTGTTCCTCACGTGTAACATCAATATGTGTTCCCAAAAAATGTTCCCCTACCACATTCACTCATCCTGGTAAATTATGTTAAGCTCAAATTCCCATTTAATTTAGCATTGGGACAATCAACCAACTTGATTCCATCTCTAGAAGGACATCAAGACATCCCTATACTAGGAAAGCAGCCAGAATACATTCAATAGAACCCACAAAGGATACCAACAAATGGGTATCCTACCCAAATACCAATAGATTTAGTACGTCCATCTTTTCCTGTTTCTACACCCACCCAATCTCTAGTATAACAGGATATGCATCAAGGTCTCTTGAATACCGTCGAGCAACTAATAGCCCGACTATAAGTCATGGAAGGGAGGTTCACTCTAATACAAAAAGAACTCAAACCATAACCTGATTGGGTGAGAAACATTTCACCACCTCTAAACATCGATAACCCTATATTTCCAGGGTTAAATGGTTTGGGGGACCTGGATTAGCATCTAATGCACTATGCCTCTTACTGTGACCCCATAACGGGAACCTCATAGCAGCAAGAGGTATTAAAAATTAGGTTATTTGGGAAAAATCTATTGGGTTAAACATTTTTATGGTATAAAATCTTTCTAGTTAACTAAATCCTAGGTTGGGAGGAACTCTGGGGATAGTTTCTCTTCTAGTTCAGTTCAACATTGCCTAAGACAAAGGTCAGTTATCTCATGAACTGGAACCAGCGAGAGAATGAAAAATCTTCTGACATCAACGCCAGATGGAAAGTCATAACTTACTCCCTAAACTGACCACTCCCCTAGGATGAAATTCTCTCTATGTGAATCAATAATCTCCATGATGAATTGTGAACACTGATCATCCTAGTGAAGTACACAAGTGGGTTCTGAGAATTCTCCACCACTTCCCAAAGGATAGAAGACTCCTTTTAGTGGACCAATCTCAAGTCTAGGGTGGACCCATCAGCCATAGGAAAAAGAATAGAAAAATATAAAGCGGCTTCTATCATGCTTAAGCCGCCCTCGACACTAGATCCAGTTGTGAGGCCTCCACAAAATCGTGCAGGACCCCCTGGATGCCAACATCCACCCACACATCGGAAATATGAGAGAAGGGGTGATAAAAGAAATTAGTTAAAAGAATGAAGAAATAAAGTCTACTCATTCCATGATGACCAAGTCCATAGCTACATCTTAGTCTCCATGAATTGAAACTTTCTTCAAATACCATAACCAAAGCGAATTAATGAATTGGGTCTCGACGACTGTCCAAATTATTGTCCCTATCAATGGATACTAGGGAAAACCATCCAAGAGTGCTTCATCTACAAGGATATCATGTAAAAGATAGTGGATTCTGGACAAGTCATGTTGGTTCTGTCACTTGCACAAGTGGTGTATTTCTCCCCCTTAGATCTAAGAGAGGAAGATGAATGGAAAACAATCACCAGAAAAAAGGAGAAAAAAATTAACAGTTAAATGACTCTGAAAATAGTAAACCGAGCACATGGAATCCTCCAGGTATAGTTGAAGCAACAAAAAATTCTACCAATAACTCATGATGCAACACAACCATCATCCTCAACCCTGAAGTCCTCTGAGGGCCAAAAAGGTTGAATGAAAGAGCAATAATATTATTTGACACCAAAGGTGAAGTTGGTCTTGAAAATTATGGACATCATGCCAGCATACTTGAAAGAATGTGCACTACCCTACCAAATGGGACAACGAGCACTACCCTACAAAATGGGACAATGGGAACTACCCCACCAAATGAGATAATAGGAACTGCCCAAAAAAATGACACCATCAAAAGAAGAAATCATAAATAAGAATTGTTGGTTCAAGAAGTTATCTTTAGATCCATTAATGTCATTAAATTGATGGTACCCTTATTTTACTGGGACTATGGCCATGAATCTGAATTCCTCACATCGAACTGGAGAGTAGGAGGAAGAGGACATAGAGGATATGGGTTTTCTGGAAGTCATGATAGTGGTTGGGGTAAAATTCCCAGAAATTCCTTAACTCAAACCATTAATGTAGTGGGAAATCAAAGAAGAACCCTCCAGTAGACGCAATAGGAACCAGAGTGATTATCAGCCCCCACCAGAAGAAATACTTGATCAATAATCATGTAGTATCCATCAGAGGAAGAACAAATGTCTAATATACGAAGGCATACAAGAAGACCAATTTGGCCAATCTCTGAAAGCACAGTAGCACCATCAGCTCCTGTCACAGTAGTCGGACCATCTACGTCCAAATATCAATCCCTTAATTTAATAATGAAAGAGAATACCTAAGCCAGGAAGTGAAAAAATTCATCGAATAAATATGATATTTTAAAATAGTTATCCTCGGTATCGTAAAATATAACAAACCTATATTCCTTGATTTTGTCAGTAGACCTTAGGGAGGAACTCATTGAAGACTTACTAAATCCTCAAGAATTTGAGGCCGAAGTAAAAGTGGCTGAATTCTATTATATAGAGAGAAATCCCGAATAATTCCATGATGTCATATTCATCACAGACCAGGATGAATATGAAATCATTCAGGACACATATAACTCTTATATGTGTTGGACAAGATAAAAGGCATTGATTTTCAGAGAATTTACATCGACAATGGCTCAAGAGTCTACCTCCTCCCACTGCGAACACTTCAACGGTTAGGCTATGATGAGGACAGTCTAACACCCTACACCACAACTCTTCTGGGATATGAAAAAATTGATCAGAAAAAATTGGGATGAATTAAGCTTAAAATGTTTATTGGTGACCTCATATCTGATTCCATGTTTCTAGTAGTGTGGTAAAATACATCCTTGAATTTCCTATTATGGAGGCCATAGCTTCATGAACATGCATTTATTCCCTCATCAAATCATCAGTGCATCAAATATTGGGATAATTGGAAAAATGGGACATTGCATGCCGAAAAATTCTCATTCAAATCTTCTGAGTCGCATTATATTGATGTAGGGTTCTATGAACTTACTGAGAAGTAGTCTTTTTTAAAGATTTTGATTAGATCACTGCACCAAATGGATTGGAAATATTTTCCATAGATCCCATCATACATCTTGGGGAGTATTATATATTACCCATCAACCAAGTTGAGTGAATAAGTTCTATCTTGGATACAGACTCAGTGGTATTCATGATTTCTTTTATGGATGCCAATTCCAAAGACACTGAAAATCATGTTGGCCCCCATGATAATAGGGAAGGCACAAAAAAAGATGCTCTCGGACCATCCTAGGGACCCCAGATAGTTCCCACCTTAATTACTAAGGTAGAATAAGACATCTTGTCACTAAAATAAAGTATGTAAATTCCATACTCTTCAGGGAATTCCCCACGGTTAGTCAGGAAAAAAGGGTCTGTTTCAATTTCCATAAATCACAGTTGTGTTTTTCTCCCAATGTGGAGAGATAATATGAATAATCCTCTCTCCGTCATAGGAGGAATAAGATGATGATGTAGGAGAATAAGAAAAAGTAGAAGAAAAATAATAAGACCTCAAAGATGACTCTCTAGTATTTCAAGATGGTGTCTCTACTACAATCAATGAACTTAGGGAGATAAAACTAGGCACTGAATACAACCCACAACCCACTCTGATTAGTGTGTCTATGCCTTTTGATGAGAAAGAGGAATATATTTACTTCCTAAAGAAGAATTGACATTTGTTTTCATGGAACTATACAAAAATTCTAGGCCTCAATCCTGAGGCTGCCACTCGTAATCTGGGTCTGCCGAAAGACCATCATGGATATAACAAGACTGTTAGAAGGACCCACCTGACACATGATGCCAAAATAGAGGATGAAGTTGAAAAAATATTCATTAATAACTTCATCCAGGAAGTCCAATATCTGATCTAGATGACAATGATTGTCCATTTAAAAAAAATAATGGACAGATTAGTGTCGGCATTGGCTTCAGGGACCTCAATCGGCACTGCCCGGAAGATGATTTCTTGGTCCTGATCATAGAATTTTTGATCGATTCAACCAAAGAATATAAGGACCACTCTTTCATGGATGGTTATTTTGAATAAAAAAATATCCAAATGTCCAGAGGGGATGAAGTATCCACAGATTTTAGGGACCCCAGGGAGTGATCTGCTATAAGGGGATTCCCTTTGGTCTGAAAAATGTTGTCAATACAAATCAGTGCACCATGCATCGCATTTTCAATACCTTCTTGGGAGAATTAGTCATGTGCTACGTCGAAGGTCTGGTGGTTAAATCTTGATAGCACTCAAACTACCATACAAATCTAGAAACTATCTTAAAAAAACTATGACAACAGAGTTTAAAGATAAATCCCCTAAAGTGTTATTTCAGTGTTACCTCTTGTAAATTACATGTCTTTTTCATACTCCATCACAGTATTGAAGTCAACCCTGAGAAGAAAAAATCCATCCTCAGAATGTCTCCACCTCATAAACTCACTGAATTGAGGGGTGTCTAGGGGAACATGGCCTACATTTGAAGCTTCATAGCCATCCTTGTAGGTAAGTGTTTTACATTCACCATGTTAATGAAGAAATGGTTTTCATAAGAGTGGGATAATTATTTTTAATAATCACTCGATAATTTAAAAATAAATATTCTATTCCCACCTATTTTTATGCCTCTAGTTGGGGGAAAACTACTCATTTGTCGTGTAACCGCCTTAGAACGGTCATTAGGTGCTTTCCTCGCATTGAAGAATGACGTCGATAGCAAGAATAGTCTCTATTACCTCATACAAACAATGATCGATGCTAAGACTAAAAATTCAGGAATTGAAAAGAACTACCTATCCCTAATCTTTTCGATTCATAAATTCAGGGATTACATGCAGCACCACGATATCCATATAGTCTCCCACTGCAACCCACTCATGTATATCCTTAGCCATTCTATGCTAACAAGACAACTATTATGGTGGTAATTCATCCTAAAACAGTTGGACATATATTACATTCCCCATAAAGCCATCAAAGGACAAATGTTAGTAGACTTCCTAGGAGAAAAACCCTTAGAAGAAATGACCCCATTGGATACTGAATTTCTCGATGAAGAATTATTCTCCACCTAAGAATTCCCCCAAGCATGGGAAATGTACATTGATGGTGCTTCAAGAATCCTGATGGGGAAAGGGATGGAGGATCCCAAGATCAACAAAGAAGGGTAGGTAGTTGTACTCATATCCCTAGAAAAGATTGTCTTTCCTTATTCCTTCCTGCTTTCAGAGGGGTGGAAAAATAATGACACAGAATACCAGACCCTCATTGTTGTCCTAGAGTTGGCACTTCAGGAATGAGACAAACACCTTAAAATAAATGGTGATTCGGAGATGTTCATCAAGCTGGTCAATGGTGACTATGCCATTATGGAAGAATTATTGGTTCCTTTGATGAACCATGTTCAAAAACTGGTAGAATAATTTCCATCAAAACCAATAGTGACTTATGTTATCTGGTCACAAAATGATCAAGCTGATACATTATAAAATATAGCTACAAACCTCACTGATCCATATTAGGAAGAAATAGTCATCAACATTTCTCACCATCAGATGGTCTTACAATTCATTCAGAACAATATGGAGGAAATCAACGCAAATAGACCTATTTTTCACCTTATGGTCACACCACCAGCTAGATGAATCCCATTATAAATTTCCTCTGGAGGGGGGAACTGCCTTCTGATAGAGATGGAAGAGAACAGATCTGGAGGCGGGCAGTCAATTTTGTACTGTATAATGGCACAAACCCAGAAATGGTTCTCTATAAACAAGGCCTTGACGGGGTCCTTCACAGGTGCATCAATGTAGAAGAGACTACTGCAGTCCTGAAATAAGTACACCCCGGAGCTTGTGGAGCACACCAATTAGCAGCCAATCTCTTACAACAAATTTGAAGTCTTGGATGCTATTGGACAACTATGATACAAGATTTTTCCACATTCACCAAGAAGTTCCATTACAACCATGTTCATGCAAATGTTATTCACCAACCCCAGAAGCTACTTCACACAACTAAGTACTCATGGCCATTTGTCGTATAGGGGATGGATGTTGTGGGACAATATCCTCCTACCACAGCCAAACAATTCAAGTCCATTCTCATAGCAACTAAATTTTTCTCCAAATGGGCCAAAGCTACAACCCATAAAGAGGATGGGAAAAAAAGAATTGTTAACTTTGTGAAATCCAACATCATTACCAAATTTGGTGTCCCTCATACAATACTGACAGATAATGGCTCCAACATCTGCACTGCTGAGTTGGAAAAGTTATACCAGGAGTATGGAATCAAAGCCAACCATTCATCCTTCTACCATTCAGCAGACAATGGGAAGATAGAGGCTTTCAACGAGACTATGTCCAATATACTTCAAAAGATGGTGGAAAAGGATAATAAATCATGTCCAGACAAGCTTCTTCATTCTTTAAGTTCTTATCAAACCATGACCCGCACTTCCCCACAAGCATCCATAGACAAATTAGTATACAGGAAAGAGGTAGTTTTTCCCATTGAAGTTAAATTTTAATCTCACTGATATGTAATTTGTGATCAACTTTACATGGATGATCAATCCTAGAAAAGGTTTGATAAGTCATAGAATCTAGATGAGAAAAGGTCATACACTTTTCACTATTTGGATGTCTATCAAAATTGGATCACACAAGCCTTCAACAAAGAGGTTCAACTTCAGTCTTTTCATGAAGGGGAGATTATTTTTTTCCTCATAATCTCAGTGATACTCCGGAATAAACACCCAAAGCATGATCCAAAGTAAAAGGGACCATATGTCATACATAAAGTCTACTCCAACAGAGTATATTCCATGATATCAATGGATGGAAATATCTTCATAAGTCCCACCAATGCAAGGTTTATGAAGAAATACTTATCATAAAAGAGGAGAAGCTCCCTAGACTCAAGATGTTAAACCATATAGAATAAATCATTCTAATCACACGATGATAAACTATGAGTCCAGAAGCATCCTATATGCAAGACGCTAAACTGTATAGAATAAATAGTTCTAATCACACAATGATAAACTCCAGGGTTAAAATTTTCCTAACCACATGACATTAACCTGTATGGATTCCATCCTTACCATAAGATGTTAAACTGCATGGTTTCCAAAGAACTACATATGGCTTGATTCCCATTCATCAGTGTGGTATGTAGCGATGCCTCGACCCTTAATCTTGGCCCAACCACCATATAGAAAAAATGCCTCTATTGTTTCCTCTATCACTCCATACTATGAGTAAAATACACATCACTCATTGTTTCTCACATCGATTATGAATTACGTGAGATTAGTATTAGTTTTAAGGATTCCATTATGTAAAAAACCATATAGGAATACAATATACCCAACAACCATAGTGGATGAAACCAAAATGCCCCTACTCCTATGTTCGAGTCAGAACAGTACATGGAACATTTAGGATATGTATGGCTTGATTCATTCCCTTGTAGGATATGTATTGATCCCAAATTTAACATCTGGGCCTATCAACCAATTAATGAGAAATTCCCTCTCATTTCACTACACATGGGTGAGACCTCTGTAGGGAACAATTAGAACTATGTATGGCTTGATTCCTATCATTGTAGGATACATGGTGACAACCAGATTCTCTATCCTCATCCATCTACCAAAAAAATCCCCTTCCTTTGTGTATAGGTTATACTTTCATGTGGGAATCCATGAAATTTCCTAAAAAAATGACATTAAAATTCAAGGTTCCTCAAGAGTCTTGTGTGGACTGATTCTTAGTGTTATGAGATCTAGAACATGCCCTCAATTTTCTGAACAAACAAATCAAAGAGATGATAGGAATTCCAAGACTAAATTCTCAAAATCATAAGGAGTCAAAAGATCATGATTCCCGCTACATATGAGTAAGATATATATAAAATCATCAGTAGTTGACGACTAATCACAGTCTATATATCTCTTACATTCCTCGACACATCATTCACGTTTTTCATACTCCATACGCTGAGAAATATTGGGTTAATCTAATCATTCATGTCCATATGAGATGGAATTCCAATGTCCAATGGAAACCTTTTTTTGACTATGCACATCATTCCCCAGTGGCTTTGCATATTTCACTTATAAAATAGCCGTCAATCAAAAGAGAACTCATCCTCGAGGGAGTCCTTTCCTACCTATGTATGTCTAAGGGCTTCCATGCCTCATGTCATTCCTTATGATCCAAGCGCCCCTCAGAACTATGGTTTACACCATCAATCATCACTAAGGTATAAGGAATACTAGAACATCATGACCATGATTAACTCAAAGATATTTATGGTCTTTGTGACAAGTTGCCTCCACAACACGACGGTGAACTATGCTACCAATTTCCTCACTGTGCGATGCTAAAATGAAAGCCCATAAGGGTCATGTTTGCACGACATTTAACTACATCGCTCAATGGGAATTCTTAGATTCTTATCTTAGCTTGGCCTCCTAAAAAAATTCCTTCCCATCTCTCTTATGAGCTAGACCTCTGCAATTAATGTTCATTTGGAATCCTCTATAACTTGGATTCTCCCTAAAAAGAAGCATGGCGGTCCCAAATTCTAAGATCTTGACCCATCCATAGAAGGTATTGAAATTTCCCCTTCTTTGTGCACAAATTGAATCAATGCAAAGAATCCCCAGAAAAATCCTATTTATAAGGAAGCTTATGGGAAATATTATTTATCTTATTTCAAGTAGGGATTACCCGAAATCCACCCCACAAAAAGATAAATTGTGTGGAATTCATCCTTTCTACATGACATTAAACTAAATATAATTGGTCTATGTATAAAATTCTCCCTGATATTGGTTATGCCATTCTTAAGTGGTGAACTGAAATCCTCGTAATCCCTTGCTTCTCACACCGAGCATAGCTCATGAGAGCTTAGAGACCTCAGTAGGGGATAAACCATGACATCATGGAAAATCAGTCGAGGAGTTTGGTCCTAGAATCAGGACCATAAAAGGTATGTTGGGGTTCTGTTCCCCCTAAGGAACCTCAGATCTTGATCATAGGATGTTAAACTATAGGGTATCCCAAATATTAAATGAATGCCTCACCCTACATATGGATCATATCTATATAGGGAATTACCTGATCCCATGAGTAAATCATAGCCCGAACATTTATAATGTATCCAGATACACTCTTGACATACATCAAACTCTCTAATTTGAGTAATCTTGAATCTACATAATCCTCCATGGTCACTAAAGATGGAAAGCCAGTGTCATGCGGAGACCTTTGTTTGACTATGCACATCATGCCCTGGTGGCTCTGTATATGTCACCTATAAAATTACCATCAACCAAAGGAAAATTATTCCTTAGAAAATTCATTACCTACCTTAGTACACCTAATGGATCCCAAGACTTGTGAAATCCCTCCTTATTAAAGAACCCTCAAAGTCATGGTTTATATTCTCTTTTACACCCATGTACCATATATATCAGAACATCCTATCCCAATTCACCTCCAATATCTCAAGGATTATGTAAAATTAATACAACACATCCATATGGGTGGATTTTATCCTCGTACAAAAAACAAATTCCCCCACTTATTTCTAGTTTTCTTGGTAAATTTCAGCCAAATAAATTCCCCCTTTCATGGTTAGGCATGTCCCCTTTCATAGGCCATATGTTGTGTCCCAAAAGGTCCTAATCATCATAATCCTTCATAGACATCGAAGATGGAAGGAAATTTTCCTTCAAATAATTTTTTTCACTATGAAACTCATGCCCCGGTGGATCTGTATATGTCTGTTACAAAACAGTCTTCATCCAAAGATCAATTCATCTTCATGAGAGTCCTTTTCAGTTTCTGTACGACTGCAAGACAAGTATTCCATGTCTCAGTCCATGGATTTGGAATTCCCCTATATTATGGATTACATGTGTTTCAAATTTAAAATTCCTATAGATTAAAATAATTTCTAATTGAACTAATGAATCACATACTCTCTCTTAGTTCGATTAAAATGATCTCCCATAATAGGTGTCAAGTGTCCTAGTTGAAGATGTTAAGTTGTACCATTCACTAGCTCTCCCAAACTCGAGTAAAATTCACATGGTAGTGGTTTCCCATTAAAATCTAACACAAATTACCCTAATAATTTCAGATATGATCCCTCAGATAGGCCACCCAATGTGGTCCCCAAACTCAAAACAAATCCAATGTTATATAAATCTCACTGGCCATCAGAAATAGAAGGCCAGTGTCCTGTGGACACCATTGTCTACCTATGCACATCATGCCCCAGTGGCTCTGCATATGTGGCCTACAAAATGACCATAAACCAAAGAAAAATTCCTCACTAGTAGAGTCCTCTCCTACCTATGTACGCCTGAAATGGCTCCCAAGAATCTTATGCATCCAAATCTCACAAAGTTAGGGTCATGAAAAATCCCTCATTAATGTATGATATTATTAGGACATTCCCGGCCAAGGAATCCCAAATTGGGGCCCCTGCCCCCATCAAATTTGGTCAAATATCTATGACATAAATCATCAATAATAATTAGGATTAGCTGGGCTATAAACCTTCAGTTAAAAAGACGCAATACTCGCCAAAGTGAAATCCCATAAAGGGAAACCATGGATAAAATTAAAGTACCAACTCGATAAACATATGCTATATATGGTTTAGGAAAAAATTATGATCTATCAAATATATAAAATACACATAAAGTTTTTTAGGTTGAAAACCTGCAAAGGGAGGCCTAAAAAAAGTCAAGTTATACCCGCTAAGCCCATATCAAATTGCCTTTGGCAAAAATTAGGTTAATAATGAAAAAAGGAAAAAATTTCATGAGGTATTCCATGTCATCTTCGTAACACCCCAAGATTTCATATTAAGTTATTTTCTAAAGTAATTTAATAGCTTGCTCTACACACAACATCGAGTTCGAGTGCACCAAGACTTACCAAACCAGCCGTCCAAAAAGTGGTGACGAATAGTATTAACATCATTTTGAATTTTATATACTCCATATAATCTTAACATCCATATTATTTGTTTCATGGACATAATATAATAAAAAATTCAATTTTTTTTTAAAAAAAATGCAATTTTTACCACCTTTTAATGGAAAACTCTTTTTAAATCCAATATTAGACACTTTTATATATTAAATTTTACAGAATAAATTTCTTTTTTAGAATAGGGAAATAAAAATTTAGTTTGGATAAATTTTTAGTGTTTTTTTAACAACTTTCATATTTTGATAAATAGTAAAAAATACAAAATTTTAATTGAAAACAACTTTTTTAATAAAAATAATTTACAGTGTTAAATTATAAATTTTAATGTTGTTTAAGATTAATTAGATTACTTTTTTTTTCATTTAATCCAATTTTGTTCATTGGATGTATTTCTATATTTAAATTGGACATAAACACATATCAATCTTTTGAAAGATTTTACTTCTCAAAACCCCTCTTTCTGGTTTTGACAACAAGAATATTTTTTATATTAATTAATAAAAATTCTATTTTTTTAAATTTGTTAAAATAGAAATAGTTTTTGAAATTGGAATATCAAAATTATCTTTGGGTGAATTTTGGGTATTTTTCTAAAAAAGTTTAATTTTTGATGAATAGTAAAAAAACACTCCGTTATTGTTTAAAGCCGACATTTTATTTAAATAATTATTTTTAATTTAAATTTATTTTAAATTCATAATAGATAAATAATACCTATATTAATGAAATTTAATTCATTTATGTCATTTCATAATAATATTAGATATATAAAATTTTGTTGAACATTTTACAGTCTTTTACCCACCTTCTAGGCAATTCTGAAAATTTTCATAAAACATAATTTTACTACTTCTGTGATTTTAATTTAAAAAATCCAAGAGACACGGTTGATATCAGTAAATAAAATTTCGTTCAATTGGATAAAAATAATTATTGGTGAATAGAAACTTTTGAATTTTATTTACCATGGTTAAAAGTAAATTGGGTAATTAAAGGTAAAAATGATATTATAAATACCCTAACACATGTACTATTTCTATTGGATACTTGTATTTCGACCAAAATAAACCTTAGGAAAAAATATGATCCTTTAGTATCCACTTGGATTAGATTAGGACATTTATTATATTTTATTTAAAAAGAGTTAAAAGTGTTAAATTCAATGTTTAATAACTAAATCATTTTTAATATAGGGTTACACATAAGATAAATTTGACTATAAATATTCATTATAAAGATAAAAAGATTTAATACATCATGGTATTTTATTTATAATTTTTATACTTTAAATAATTAAATTTATTTATGAAATAATGATGATGCAGAAATTACCTTATTAATGAAAGACTAAAATAATTGATGTTATAAATATTAAAATTAATTTAAATTCAGAATTTTGATGTATCCAAAAAAATTTATTGATTAATATGACATGTTAGGGTTGATTAAATGATTTTTTTTTCAAATTAATCATGTTGTTATGACTTTCACAAAAAACCCAAATTCTAAATTCTGTCAAAATTGACATAAATGTGTTTTTAAAACTAATACTATTTTATTAAATTATATAATAGTTCAAAATATATATGTTTCTAAAAAAGGACTTATATATTGATATATATGTCATTAAAGAACCACTGTAGGTTTTTTTGGAGATTTATAGTAAGTTTATTAGCCATGTAATGTAAAAATACAAGAAGACATGTTAAATGTTAAACTATTTAACTAATAGTTAAATATAACAGATAAGGTTAATATAGTGACCTAAACTTGTATAAAACCTATAGGTGAAGAGGTTTTCAACCCATCCCCTACCTTAGACTAAAAATAAATCCATTTGGATACATTATAAAATGAAAATGATTTTATAATAGAACAATATTTCAATCTTTTCCTAAAGTGACCCTCACCTCTCTTATAGAAAGTTACTTCCCCTTCTCTTAATTTCACACCTCCAAAGACTTTTGGATAGGCCAAACCCTACTAAAATTTCCTACCAACTACCATCACCTCAACCTATAGGCCTTAATTTGATCATAAATCCAAACTAAGGAGTCCATTTGTTCAAATAAAAAAGAAGAACCCGAAGAAGAGGTAATTACTTGATCACCCCTTTCAATGTCCTTTTCTTATTACACTTCCTCTTTCTTTTTTGTTTATATAATAAAATAATAAATCTATTACCTTATACATACTGATATGTTATTATAAAAATGGTACAACCATATTCATTATTCTATACATCCTATGAATGACAATGTCACCATACGTGCGTGTGTACGGCTTATCATCTCCACGTCGTGGTGTGGTTTGTTATTCAAAAATTCATTATTTGTATGGGTATAATAATGAGTATAACTAATGTAAATAATAAATATAACATGTTAATTATTCCTTATATATAATATATCATCCAATTACATATGATCTCACAACTAATAGAATTATATTGTCACTTGTGCATATGTACGGGTTACCGTCTCCACGATGCGATGAGATTTCGTTCCCCATCATAACCATTCAAGAATAATATTATTTTTATGATTAAAAATAATTTTTAAGAACTCAATATCATTATTTATATGAATCAAATACATCCTATCCATAACAAACCTGACTAGCATAACAAAGTATATAAAGAAAAATGAATCAGTTAACAACCAAAACAATGATACTACTAAAATATCATTAACAAATCAATATTATAAGATCATATATGATATCATATTTATGTATGTGGTTCTTGTATAATTTAATATCTATAATTTCATCATTTTACATGAGGTTAACCAACCCTAGACTAAGGAAAATTACAATGTAATGGGTTTTCATCTCACTTTTATTCTAGTGAGATTTAGGTGATATTTGCGACAATTTCCTTTTGTGTGGTGTATGTACAACCCATGATTGTATTATTTGTGCAATAAAAATTAATTTATGGGTATTTAAATCATCATTTTAAGATCCTTATTTCATGGAGATTATGTTTTATAAGTTACCAAACGGGTAAGTGAATTTCTAATTTCCATTTCCACTCATTGGGTTTTACACACACATTATTGATTATTTTACTCGAAGATTATGTGAGAAATCACTATTTATTTATTTATATAGTAATTTCCACTCCCCTTTGTGTGGATATACATTTGACACACATAATCACTCTGTTGATAAATTCTCAAGTCGTTTATATGAAACTGATAAGGGTAATCTTAACTCAATTTCCATTCATTGAGTTAAACATCCCAGTCATTGGTTTTATTTTTACAAGAATATGTGTGAATGTACTCTGATTGATTTACACTAAATATCCAATAATATTGAGTTTATTTATATTTTTCACACATAACTATGTCATTTATTTATCATTAATCTAAGGATATGGTCTTTATAAGGTATTTCCTCTCAATTTACATTCCATTAAGACTACTTTGTTGTTATGCGCCAATTCACTTTTATATAGTCTATATACTATAATTTGACATATTATATCATGAATCCCTTCATTCTCATGATATTATAATGTTTTGATTAATGTGATTCCTAAATTATTTTTATTCTAGTGTCTCTCATTTGGTTAGGAACATTATAACTAAAATATCATTTTAAAGATTTACCCTTCTAAATATTTCTCATTAATGTCCATGTTTTAAGAATGGTTTTAAGGATTTATTTATATGGACATGGGAACTTTGAGATTAAAATTCCTTTAAATAGTTTCAATTTTTTATGGGAAACTTTTATTCCAAAATCTATTTTAAATGACTTCTTTTATAAATAGTGCATCTTTTAAATGTTTTCAAGAAAAAGGGGATATTTCTCTCAAAAAGGTTTACTGATTATTTTCATATATGTTAATATATTTCATTGTATTTTATTAATGATTGAGGTTGATTTATTATAATAAAATATTCCATATTGTTTCAAATGAGTTATGTTTTATTGTGGATGTGCTATTTTTATACCATTCATGATTTGTGGTTAAAGTATTGACATTTCGTATGCTAGTTTAAATATGAAAATTTAGATTATATTTTACCCTTTTCATATGAGGAATGCATTAGACTTATTAAGTGAAGGTATGGGCCCTCTATAGCCCCTCTATTCATCGGTAGGTCTAATTAAACAAACTAGTGTCTTGGAACAAGGCCTTGACAAGATTATTATTTGTAGTCTTGGCACAATGCCTTGACTATGTGGTTATAATGTATGACAATATGTATTTCATCTTAATGAAATTATCTATTGATATTAAATGTTATTATTTGACTAGTAGAATATCCATGTGAATATGTAAATGGAATTATTTTATTTATCTTTTCCATATTATTCTAAAGTTTATGTTTAAAAGGATTGTGTTTTAGTATAATACATTGCTTTAAATGTTTATGCTTATTTATGATAGTTTCTGCTACATTGTTATCTTTACTGAGCATTTGAGCTCAACCCTTTCTTATGTTTTATTTTTTACAGGATGTGAAGAAGTATATTATGATTGACCTGTAGGAATAGGTTAAGGGATATGAGTGTGTTAAAATGAGACACAATGTTGTAGTTTTTCCATTTTATAATGTATTGTAAAACTTATGTATGTATCTGGTACTTACAAGGCTGCTAAACTGATCTGCCTTTCACAACATGATCCCTTGTGATCATTCCAATGTTATTTAATAATGCAAAAAATCTGGGTAACTAGGGTCATGGAGTTATAGAAGGTATCATAAGAAGTTTAGTACAAACCTTGGAAACTAGATTTATAAAAACTCTGATTAGAGAACATTACCCTAAGATAGAATTTGGGGATATGTATAGAAACACTTCCTAGAATTTTGGTATTGAAGAGATTTTCTGAATTTTCAATGTAATACATCCCTATCTGGATATGAGTAGGTAGATGCGGCTCTGGAACAGATGTATCTAGTGGTAAAACCGGAAAACACCGCTTTGAGCTATACTCGAACGGGAATTGGTGCATGACAACGAGCCTTGCTACACTCTTGATTACGACACTCCAGGGGGATATGGTTAGGATAATTCACATTTTCATTAAAAACTGATTTAAATTCTTTTAATATAATATAAGAATAAATAACCTTGGTTAATACTAAGGTGTTTTCGATTGAAAATAAGGTTTCATGATATTCTCTAAATTATTTTATGACTATTGTTACTCACACTATGCTTTCTCATTTTATTCAATGGCCGGATTCCAAGGAAGTCATAGTAACATTGAAAATGATGTACGAAGTGGGAATGATAGTGTAAATGAGCAACTAAATGGAATGTTGATAGGAATAAAAGATATCATGTTCATGCTGAAGCAGGTTTCTCAAAATACGATCAACAACATATACATTAACCAACTCCCAAACTCAACAAAGAAGGGAAATGGAGAGAATGATAAGAGCTCTGGTAGTGGAGACTGTGGAGAAAATAAATCACAATTTCCATCACTCAAGAAATGTGAAAGGAGACAACCAAGAAAGTGTCTCAATGGAACAAAGAAATACTTTATGTGTGGGAAATAAGGACTTAAAGTAAAGATTTTCCAAGAAAAAATGAAGAGTACTATGGAAGAAAATAAAAATGATCCTATGAATCCATTTACAGTTCTATGCAGTAAATGTAGGGGACATGGGAATTACTTGAGTCAATTACTTATTCTATAGGATAACCACTAGGTCAAGGAAGAACCTATGTATAAATTAATGGATGGTTAAATGCTTAAATTTTTTAATGCTCTTTGTTTATAGGATTACTTTGGAAGACTTTTCACTTGTTTGTATAACCCTGTAGTTTGTTATGTGAAAATTCAATTTGAGGAAGAATTATCTTTTCTTTTGTGTATATTTTTATAAAGAACCATTTGGGTTTATATGATCCTTGAATTTGAGGAAATTACAGGTTATTAATTTTTGGGATGAAAATCTGAGGTATGAGATAAAATTTGTGGTTAAATTATGTTATAGTTATTTTGAGAAATCCATCTCATTTTTGGAAAATTATGAAATATAGTTTTTGAAAAATGACAACACACAAACTGTGTAACAACCCATTGCGTCAGTCAAAGCTGTGAGAACGAAACCCACAACCGAAGTGCGACTGAGATTTATCACCTACCACTGGACTATGTGAAGTCCCTGGTTAGTGTGACTAATTATTTTTTGTTAAATGATTTTATTGATCAATAATATGTTTATTTGGGATCTTATGTTTTATCAAATAGATATCCTTAGTATAGGAATATGATTTGGAAATTAAGTGATAAATGTAATTTTGGAAGATGTTCGCTCTGTTGGGAACACTATATACCCAATGAAAATAGAATACTATGAGATTTCATTTGAGGAGTAATGGTGGATTTTTATTTTGGAAGAATCTATGTTTTTATAGAGATTCAGGTTATTAATGGAAATGATTAACCTATCATAGAGAATATGTGATTTGGTTGACCACTATTCATTAGAAGACTTAAAGAGTAGTTTATGTTACTTAGAAATAAATGTTAAGATTTACTATGAAGTACTATGTGATTAAATTCATCTATGTTTTGGGATCCAATCTCAAATTAGATCATGTTGAACGATTTTAAGGAAAATTTTTAATTGAATGGTCTTTATTGAACTTTGGGTATTGTTTGTTTAATTTTTGAAATTAAGATTAGAATTTATTTCTATAAAGGATTGTCCATTTTTGGGATCATCTGATCTTGTATAAACAATTTGGGGTTTGGTTAATCTCTAAAGACACGGTAAATATATAGTTCATCCTTTGTGGATTATGTGATTCTCTTGAAGTTTATTCTTGCACATTAGGTGTGACCAAGTCATCTGGTATACTCATTGTTTGAAGAAAAGATAAGTTAGTGGAATATATTTATTAAAGTATGAAACTCTATTTGAAAAGTAAGTATATATCTTTATTTTCATAGTCAATATCATAAATAAATTCCTTAAAATTATTAAATGGAACCTAAAAAAATGTCTGTTTACTTTTTCTACTAGGACTCTAATGACCATTTAACCCATACCAAGTTTGTGGTTTTCTTATTTTTAACTTTCTCTTGATCATGTTTTCCTTCACTCTACATTAGAACTTGACATTTATTTTATCTTTCATATCCATGTTTTCCTACATGGAATTCTAGTATGGGTTATCTCAGGTGACCTTTGTAATTATCTTTATTTATTTTAATGTGATAGTTTTATTGACTCTTTCTCTAATTTGGGGATTTCAATGAAGTTTTGAAGCCCAATTTTAAAATTGTGAGGACGCAACATACAGAAGGGGGGAAGAATGTAACAATCCCTGATTTCATAGTAATTTATTTTCTTTAAAGTAATTCAATAGCTTGCGCTACATGCCACACCAAGTTTGAACACACCATGAATTACTAAAATAGATGTTCAAAAAGTTTTTATGAATAATATTAACAACATTTTGAACTTTTTATAATTAATATAATTTTAACATCCATATTCAGTGTTTCTTAGACATAATAAAAGAACAAATTTAATTTTTCAGATAAAAGAAGTATTTTTCCAAAAATGAAGTATTACACCTTTTAATGGAAACCCCATTTAAATAAAATATTTGACACTTTTATATATTCAATTTGTAAAACTAAACTTCCTATTTAGAAATTGTACATAAAAATTTAGTGTGGATAAATTTTTTTTGTTTTCAGATAACTTTCATATTTTTATGAATAGTGTAAAATATTAAATTTTAATTGAAAAAAACTTTTTTAATCAAAATAATTTATTGCGTTAAATTATAAATTTGAATGATTTTGAAGTATAATTAGATTATAATGTTATAATTTAATCCAATTTTGGTCATTGGAAGTAAATTTTCATTTAAATTGGACATAAACACATATTAATCTTTTGATAGTTTTTACTTCTCAAAACCTTGATTTCTGGTTTTGAGAACAATAATATTTTTTACATTAATTAATACAACTTATATGTTTTGAATTTGGTAAAATAGACATAATTTTTAAATTTGGAATATCAAAATTAGCTTTGGGTGAATTTTTGGTATTTTTCTAAAAACATTCAATTTTTGATGAATACTGAAAAAGATTGTGTTATTGTTTAAAGACGACATTTATTGAAAAAATTATTTTTAATTTTAATTTATTTTAAAGCCAAAATAGATACATAAAACCTATATTAATTCAATATAATTCATTAAATTCATTTAATAATAATATTATATATATAAAATTTTATTGATCTTTTTACCATCTTTTACCCACCTACTAGGCACATTTGCAAATTTGGATAAAATGTAATTTTACTACTTATGTGAATTGAATTTCAAATATTTGGGAGACATGGTTGACATCAGTAAGTAAAATATGGTTCAATAGGATAAAAATATTATTTGGTGAATGGTAACTTTTGAATTTTTTTTACCAAGGTTAAAAGTAAATACCAGAATTAAAGGTAAAAATAATATTATAATTACCCTAACACATGTCTTAATTATATTGGATAAGTGAATTTAGACCAAAATCAACCTTAGGAAAAAATATGATCCTTTTTGATCCACTTGGATTAGATTATGTCATTAATTATATTTCATTTAAAGAAGAGTTAAAAGTGTTAAATTCAAAGTTTAATAAATAATTTTTTTTAATATAGGGTGACACATAAGATAAACTCGACTATAAATATTCATTATAAAGATAAAATTATTTAATACATCATCATATTTTATTTATAATTTGTATACATTAAATAGTTAATTTTATTTATGACACACTTATGATGCAGTAATTACCTTATTAATGAAAGACTAAAATAATTGATATTGGAAATATTAAAATAAATATAAATTGAAACTTTTTATGAATTAACCAAATTTTATATTTTAATATTACATGTTAAAGTTTATTCAATAAATTTTTTTCAAAGTAATCATTTTTTATGAATTTCACAAAAAAACAAATACTAAATAGTGTCAAAATTAACATAAATTTGTATTTAAAACAAGTACAATTTTCTTAAATTATATAATAGTATTAAAGAACTAATGTTCATCCAAAGTACATATATAATGATAGATATGTCATTAAATAGCCACTTGAGGTTCTCTTGGAATTTTATATTAATTTTATTAACCATGTAATATAAAAATACAAGATGACATGTTAAATGTTAAACTATTTAACTAAGGGGTAAACCTAAAATATAAGATTAATATGGTGACCAAAAATTGTCTAAATACTATGGTTTTAGAGTTTTTTGACCCATCCCCACCTTATCCATGAAATAAATCCATTTTGATCCATTAGAAACCGAAAATTAATTTATAATAAAATAATATTTCAATCTTTTCCTAAAGTGACCCTCACATCTCTTATAAAAGGGTACTTCCCATTCTCTTAATTTCACACCTCCAAAGCCTTTTGGATCAGTGAAACCCTGCTCAAATATCCCTCCAAATACCCTAAATTTATCTTAGATGCCATACATTGATCCAAAATCCAACTTAAGGAGCCCTTTTGTTCAAATCAAAAGGAAGAACCAGAAGAAGAGGTATTTACTTCATCACCTCTTTCAAAGTCCTTTTCTTCTTCCACTTCCTCTTTATTTGTTGTTTCCATACTAAAATAATAAATCCAGTACCTTCTAAAAACTGATATGTTATTATAAATATGGCACAACCATATTCATTATTCTATCCATCCTATGAATGACAAAGTCACCATACATGTGTACGTACGACATACCATCTCCACGTCGTGGTGTAGTTTGTTATTCAACACTTCATTATTTGGATGGGTATAATAATGAGTAAAACTAATGTAAGTAATAAATATAACATGTTAATGATTCTTTAAATATAATATACCATCCAATTACATACGATTTCCCTACTAATAGAATGATATTTTCGCTCATGGGTACGTACGGATTACCGTCTCCACGACGCGATGAGATTTTGTTCCCCATTGTAAACATTCAAGAATAATTTTCATTAGATGATTAACAATAATGTTTATGAACTAAATATCATTCTGGAGATGAATCAAATACATCCTATCCATAACAAACATGACTTACATTACCAAACATATAAAAGAAAATGAATCAGTTCACACCCAAAATAATGATACTACAAAAATATCATTAACAAAGAAATATTAGAAGATCATATATGATATCATATTTATGAATGTAGTTCTTGTATAATTTAATAACAATTATTTCACCATTATAAAGGAGGTTAATGTCACGACCCGTCCCCCCGGGCCCATGCCGTGACTACCCCAAGCCCGCCTTACATAGGTTAGGGGCTGGCAACTAGCACTAGAACGACATTTACCTAAAACTGGGAAGGAATTGACTTTTAACCTACAAAATCACACATTCTGAGCACACATCAAGATAAAAGAACAGATTAAACTATATTATAACAATAGAGTGATTACAGTAAGTAAATGGGCCAGAATACAAGCCCAACTGGAAAGTAGAAGTAAAATTGAAAACAAATCTTGTACACACCCACCAAGGATCCTACCTTAAGGGTAGGTACAGCTCTCAAACAGTCGTCTCTGTGGTACCTCTCTTCTAATGGTCCACCACTGAGCAGCCTCCAGTCCTGGTACCCTCGACCTCGATCATATTTGTCCGTCGTCTGCACAATACACAACAAGGTGTAGGCATAGCCTGTATTGGGGTGAGTATAACGATACTCAGTAGGGACCTCGAGACCCCATAAGGTCTCTCAAAATCCCCAAAGGACAAATCAAAATGCAAAACCGTAATCACAAAGATGGAAACAATATTCCACCATACATAGGTATATGCCAATACATATACTTAAGTTATCAAGTATACCCATCTCATTCATGAGGAAACACAAGTCCCAAATCCTTATCCAAAGGCTCAACTATTCCACAAATGAAATAATACCACGAAGGTAACACCACAAAGGTATGTACCAAAAAGGTAACACCATAGAGAATAATTCATCTTAGTTATCATCAAGAAGGTAAGTACTACAAAGGTAATGCCACACAGAATAATTTCACATAGGTATCACCATTATGGTAAGTACCACAAATGTAACACCACATAGAATATTACCACAAAGGTATCACCACCCAGAAGAATACCACAATGGTAAGGACTCAGATCACACTAGGTATAACTTAAGTACGAAAGTATAGATGATTTTTTATATTTCTAGATCATCTGAATTCACTGAGAAGCTCTACTGTTGACCCACACAGGATCGTAGATGACTCACACATGATCTGAAGATGACCCACATAGGATCTGGAGATGACCCACACAAGATCAGTATGCGCTGACCCACACAAGTTCGTTGAGAGCTGACCCACACAGGATCTGAAGATAACCCACACAGGATCTGAAGACTCCTCAAGTACAACCAGCCACATGGTTTTCGCACCAAGAATGCTTGATTTCGTTAGGTTACGCACCTCAATCCATTGTTCAATACTTCAACTTCCACGATGTCCCCCAAAGAAGTATCTCAATGAACCTCTACGTCATAAGGGTCCCAACTCAACAAACGACATGTCAATCGGATGCACGATTTGTAAGTTATTAGTGATTCTATTCCGAGGACCTAGTTGGATTCAGGTTCGATCCAACCCATCCACACTCCAACTTTATCCAACAATCAAGTGGAGTATACCAAAATTTCTATCTCAATCCAAGTATTTTGGTTTTGCAAACGGATCTTCAAACGAAACCCATGTTCTCAAGATATGGCCAAAAAGGCGAAACTAGGTCCAGATGGGCCCGGGACTGGTCTGACCCGACCCAACTCGACCTGGGCCGACCTGACACAGTCTGGGTTGATCTGACCTGATCGAGGTCCAGCCCGGATTGGATGGGCCATGACAGGCCTGGCCCACTGGACGCGACCCCCTTAGCGCATCCCGCTCGGCTGGGTACAGTCTATCGTGGCGGCGACTGCCCTAGCCGCTACTCAGGGGGGAGGTTCCCCCAGGTATTCCGAACGTTCCAACGGACCATTCAGCTTGGCCAACCTGACAATGACATGTGGCACTACTTGCTGGCACTCGGGACCCGCCGGATCGGGTCCTGCTCGATGTGATGCAGCCGGCTAGAATCCCGGACAGCTCCCCCTTCCAGTAGCACGACGACGCCTCTTCTCTCGTGGTCCGCTGGGTGTCGGCCGCCCTCTCAGTGCACCACCTCAGATAAGTAGTCAAAACCTCCTCCTCTACTAGCAGCACAAACATGCACCACTTTACCTCCACGTGGCCGACCGACCATCCAGACACCACCTTCTACAACTGTGGATGACGGGCCACGACCTACTTCAGCGGTGCGGTTGCACTACCACCATCATTGCGGCCTACTGGTGTGTAGACCACTGCCTGAACCATACTATAATTGGTCGCCAACAACGTTATCAAGTGGCACTCAACCCGTCGATCCTCCCATGAAGAACACATCAATCCACAAAGAATTGTGGAGGGATCGGGCTGTGTTTGTTTGTCCCACACCCTCCACGTTAGACCGATAGCAGGCAAGTCAAGAAGAATGATTCAATGTAAAACCACGATGAACAATCATAAACACACCCCTACCTCATTTTTTCATTGGAGAATGCTCACGATTGGAGGTGGTTTCATTGTTCGTCGTCCCCACACTAGCCGCCAATGACATCGCTCCAACGACGATCCTCCGACCTTGCTTGGGGGATCCGTTCTTCATCAAGATCCTCCTCTCCCTTTCTCCAATGGAAAACCAACCCCCCAATCCCCTCAAGTATAGTAAATATAACTCTTCATTAACATTTTGTTTCATCAATTTTGAATTAATAAATTCTATTAATTAAAGGGAAAAAGTGGTTACACATTTTGTGTAACCGGGCATTTAATGCCTAGCATTAAATTCCTGATCAATCTCATGTGGTCCCCACCTCCAAATAATTTAAAAATGGATAGGGGGAGTTTAATAAAAATAAAACATTTTTTTATTTTAATACTCCATGAAAATCCACAAATTCATCATTCATCATCGACCTACTATAGTTGAAGTGAATGTCTCCTTATGAAAATATTGGTGTTATGAGTTCAGCGGTGTCTTCAGATTTCAATTCCGAGTACTGGATCAAATGTTACCAAATGTCACTCACGCGTTTAATGAACGTTCCAAAAAAAGTTCATAATTTCATTTCGGGCACACCGGGCCTCGGAATCACGTGCCGCTAATTTTCACAAACTCATAAGAATTCCATATAAATAAAAAAATATTAAATGGAAAATAAGGGTCTTTACATTCTGCACACCTTAAGTCGTTGCATCCTTGAAATCCACAACACAAACTAGGGAAACAAGTGGGGGTACTCAGCACGAATATGAGCCTCATGCTCCCATGTGATCTCCTAGATATTCACACTCTTCCAACATACGTGCACCCAAGGTATCGATCTCCCATGATGGACTCTCTCTTGTCGATCCTCAATCTCCACTGAAACTTCTGAAAACTCCGACCCATCGTCGATGTCCCACTCGCCCCAGTCAATGATGTGTGAAGGATCATGTATATATATCCTGAGATGGGATACGTTGAAAACGTCATGCACCCGGTGTAACTAAGGGGGAAGATCTAGACGGTACGCCACCTCACCAACTCTACTGAGGACCTGGAAGGGTCCAATGAATCTCGCAGATAACTTGTCAACCTGACCAAATCTACAAAAACCTCATCAAGGTGGGACCCATAAAGAGACATGGTCACCATCCTCAAACTCTAGAGGTCTCTATCTCCAATCATCATAAGACTTCTTCAAGCTCTATGCAGTCTTCATCCACTCCTGGATGATCTGCAGCTTTTTCGTGGTAGCCCACACCATCTCTGGTCCCATGAGTGTTGACTCTCCTGGGTCAGTCCAACACAGAGGTGATCTGCAAGAACGACCAAACAATGCCTCAAATGGTGCCATACTGATGGTGGAGTGATAGTTGTTGTTGTACGTGAACTCCACCAAGGGCAGGTGATCCTCCCACCTAAGGCTAAAATCAATGATGCAAGCATGCAACATGTCCTCGAGGGTCTGAATGGTCCACTTTGTCTGACCATCTGTCTGAGGATTAAAGGTAGTGCTCAATCGAAGATGAGTCCTGAATGCCTCCGGCAACCCCTTCCATAGTCAGGAAGTAAAACGTGCATCGTGATCATAGAAAATCTTCGAGGGCACTCCATGAAGTCATACGATTTATAGTACATAGAGGCATCCCAAACTCTCTATTGATCCCTTCTCTCTAATAGGTAGGATGTTTTCCGACTTAGTGAGTCGGTCAAAGATCACCCAGATGAAATCATGTCCCTTGGATGTGTGTGGAAGTCCTGTAATGAAGTCTATAGAAATTCCATCCCACTTCCACTCTGGAACCTCAAGTGGATAAGCTAATCCCGTTGGAACCTGATGCTCTGCCTTCACTAGATGACAAGTGAGGCACCATGAGACAAACTCTACCACTTCGTTCTTCATTCTCGCCACTAGTGTTGATGTTGAAGGTCCTGGTACATATTCTCTACTCCTGGATGTACTGCTAGAGGGGATGTATGGAACTACCTCAACACTTCCTCCTGAAGCACCACTGGTACCATAGTATGCCCTCTGAAGAGGATGACGTGCTCCCCACCTTCAGAAAATCCATCAGGTTCCTATCCTGTAGATATCTAAGCATGTTGATCCTCACAGTCAATGTCCCCAAGTTGTGCCTCCCTGACTCAATAAAGGAGTGGGAAAGTGACTGATAGAGATAGAAGATAAGCTTCCCCATCTTGATCCATATAGGATATCCACAAAGAGGCTAGCTACTATGTCTCCTCACTTAGCAATTGTATACCATATCTTTTGTTGAGTACATCTGCTACTATGTTACCCTTCCCATGAGTATAGAATATCTTGAAGTCATAGTCTTAGAGAAACTCAATCCAATTACATTGTCTCAGGTTTATGTCCTTCTAAGAGAAGATATACCTAAGACTCTTGTGATCAGAGTAGAATGTAAAACATTCATACATCAAGTAATGTCACCACATCTTCAAGGAGAAGACACATGTTGCTAACTCCAGGTCATGGGTAGTGTAGTTCTTCTCAGGATGTCTCAGCTATCAAGAACCACACACGATCATTGCATGCTCCTGCATCAAGACACATCCAAACCCATTCCCTGAGGCATCGCACTAGACTACGTAACCAATTCCCTCCTCTGGTATCCTCAAGAAGGGGGCACTCATCAGTCTCTACCTCAGATCCTTTAAATTTGTTGGAATCTCTCTGACCACAGGAAGGGTTTCCCCATCTTCATCAATGCTGATAGGGGTGTCAAAACTCTAGAAAATTCATTCACAAAACTCTAGTATAAACCGGACAAACCCAAGAAAATATACACCTTCGTCACACTACTAGGTGGCTCCCAAGAAAGCACAACCTCAATCTTCACTGGATACCCTGCAAATATAGCCTCTGAGATAACATGTCCTAGGAAGTGAACCTATCAGATCCAGAATTGGAACTTTGAGAGCTTACTATAAAGCTGGTGCTCTCAGAGTGTGTCTCAAACTATCTTCAGATGATAGGCATGCTCCTCCTCTGTAGCGGAGTAATCCAGGATTTCATCGATGAAGACTACCACAAAGCGATCGAGTAATGGATGGAAAATCCTATTCATGAGTCCCATGAACACTTCTGGGGTGTTGGTCATGCCGAATGGCATAAATAAGAATTCATAGTGGCTATACCGACATCTGAAGTCTGTCTTCTGCACATCCTCATCCCATACCCTGAGCTGGTGATAGCCTGATCTGAGGTCTATCTTGGAAATCCACCGTGCTCCCATTAGCTGATCAAAAAGACCATGAATAATTAGGAGTGGGTACTTCTTCTTCATAGTCACATGGTTCAGGCACTGATAGTCCACACATAGTCTCAAACGCCCATCCACCTTCTTGACGAACAAAATCAGGGCTGCCCAAGGAGAAACACTGGGCCTAATGAACTCCTTCCTCTACAAGTCCTCCAACTGTACCCACAGCTCTCAGAGCTCCATGGGAGATCATCTAATATGATGGTGTAGATATCTGTGTCATATTAGGGTAGAATTCAATATATAATTCCACCTCTCTCTGAGGAGGTAGGCCCAAAACATCATCAGGGAAAACATCGGTGTACCTGTTCACCACTACAGGATAGCTCTGACTATCAACATCAACTTCTCTGAGGGTAAGGATTTCCAACTAATGTGTGATCGGCTAAACCCTCAATTGAGTAAGTCCATCATGTGCGCAAAAGGTTTCCATCTTACCAGTGAAGTAAAACCAGCTCCCATCCTTGCGAACACACCACACTTTGTGCCTAATATAGTTGATCTCATCATGGAATGTAGATAACCAATCCATACCCAAGATGACGTCGTAAGGCCTCGACACCACTAAAAGAAGATCCCAACTTAATCTCTCACCTCTTAGAGTAAGCTCACACTTCCATCACCAGGGTGTAATCTTCAAATCCTCTACCGTAGGAGTCTCTAGCCATAAGGATTGAGCCAAATACTCCACCAGAATCTTCGAGATCCGAAAGAGGGTCGTGGAAATAAAAGAGTTACTGGAACCTGTGTCTATAAGTACTGTAGATAAGGTGGAGTAGATATAGATCATGCCTTGAATCATTTACAGAGCACCGTGATCATAGGCATCAGCTATCTAGAGCTAAGCCCATCCCTATCCACCTACACCCTATGGTCGGGGTGTACCACCTAGAGGCGGTGACTGTAGAACCTCGAATCGCCACCAACTGCCTGCTACATGACCACCTCCTCTACCATGTCCTCTGGATGTCTACATACCTCCTTGATCAAATATATGCCTCTAACCAGGCGATACTTTGACCGTTTGCTGGTCGTCCGTATGGTGGTTTAGGTAGTCACGAGCCATGTGACCCTACCCGTCGCATGAGTAACACTGTCTGCTCCTCGCCTATCCTGCTCTTTCTCGAGACCCCCGCACAACTGACATTGTATCCTATAGTCATCCACCTATAGGTCTGGTCTTTTTGGACCTCTGTATTATATGTATCATACCAGCTGGAGATGACTCTGCTACGTGACGTCTGGTGGTGGGTCTCGTAGCTGGTGACTACTCAGCTAGGAATATCTCTAACAATAGTTCTCACTCTAGCACCCCCGCATGCATCAGTATGCTGAGAGAATTCATTGAAGCTCTAATCTTGTATGAGCCCCTGCTAGAAGTTTTGGGCCATGATGAAAGGGTCATGAACCATGTTAGTGGAGTAGCATGTGAGGGTGGTGAACCACGCTGAATACTGAGCCACAATCATGCTTCCATGCTACATGTGGAGGATCTCCTGTATACGCACAGATCGTTTAGTCACTTGGACAAACTCTTCGCAAAAAAGGCACTCGAATTCGGCCTTGAGGAGATTCACCTCATTGTGAACCTAGAGAATCAAGATCCACTATCAGGCCGCTACTTCCTAAAAAAGACTGGATGCAATGATGACCATAAGATAAGCTGGTTTCCCTACCAATCGGAAAACTCTAACTACGACCTCCAACTAGTCCTCAGCCGCCTATGGATCTATCTGTCCTTGGAACCTCAGTTGCCTCTAGAGCTATAACTCATGCAAAACGCTAAATCAACGTGCACCCTCTATTTTTGGGGATGGTGGCATCAGCTGCCCAACGAGTGGTGGTGGTGCTGGTACACCACCCGATTGTACAACATCCTAAAGGGGACCCTGCATTTAAGCCTTGCCGCTCGGTGGACTATCATCACATACTCTACCTGGAACCCTGGATGGCTGTATTTGTAGAGGCATCTTGAAAATAAAAGGGTGCACCGTAGTCAATAAGATATACCTACTGAGATGACTCAAGAGATCATAATGAAAACTTATCAAAAACTCACATGCAATCAGTGATTTCGTGCACTGAGTCAGAAATCAGAAGTCATGGTCCTGGTGTATGGATACATAGACCGCCGCACCATATTGGATTCCCCAAACTGATTACCACACTCATAACAGTTAACACTGTTGTCGATTGAAAGATCAGAGTCCAAGTTCTTCTGTATAACCAACTCCTATGATACCAATTTTTCATTAACCTTCCCCCGAGGTCCATGCCATGACTACACGAAGCTCGCCTTCCATAGTCCAAGGGCTGGCGACTAGCACCAGAAAGGCATATCCCTAAAACTAGGAAGACATTGCCTTTTAACCTGCAAACTCACACATTCCTAGACATAATAAGATATAGGCACAAAGTGAACTATATAATAAAAATAGAGTGAGTATAGTAAGTAAAGGGGATAGAATAAAAGACCCATTGGAATGTACTGGTAAAAATAAAAACAACTTCAGTGAACACCCTCTAAGAATCATACCTGAAGGGTAGGTACATCTCTTGAACGGTCATCCCTGCGGTACATCTTGTCTAATGGTCCACCACCGCGCAGCCTCTTGTCCTGGTACCCTCAACCTTGATTAGCATTGTCTGTCTCCTTCCCAAGACACAACATGGTGTGGGCATAGCCCGTGCAGGGGTGAGTAAAACGATACTCAGTAGGGACCCTGAGACCCCCTATGGTCTCTCAAAATCCACCAAGGATAAACCAAAAAGAAAAACCGTAATCATAAAGCATGAAACAACTATCAACCCTACTTAGGTATATGCCCATACATATACCTAAGTTATCAAGTATACCTATCTCATTCATGAAGAAATATAAGGCCCAAATCCTTAGCCAAAGGCTCAACTATTCCAAAAAGGAAAGAATACCATGAATGTAACACCACAAAGGTAAGTACCACAAAGGTAACACCACACAGAAGAATTCCACCTAGGTATCACCACAAAGGTAACTAAAAAAAGGTAACGCCACACAGAATAATTCCACATAGGTATCAACATGAAGGTCAGTACAACAAAGGTAATTTCACACAGAAGATTGAAACAAATGTATCACAACACAAAAGAAAGCCACAAAGGTAAGGACTCGGCTCACAACAGGTATAACTTAAGTATGGAAGTATAGATGATTAGCTATATTTCTAGATCATCTTACTTCATCGAGAAGCTCTATTGTTGACCACATTGGATCAATGATGACCCACACAGGATATGAAGATGAACCACGCAGTATCTTGAGATGACCCACAGAGGATCAATATGCACTGACCCACACAATATCCCTGAGCACTAACCCACACAGGAACTGAAGATGACCCACCTAGGATCTGAAAGACTCCTCACGCAAAGCCACCCACAGGGTTACCACATTAAGCATTCTTGATTTTGGGTGGTTATTATCCTCAAGCCATCGGTTGATACTTCAACTGCCACGGAGACCCACGAAGACGTATCCCAAAGAACCACCACGTCATAAGGGTCCCAACACAACTGACAACACGTTAATCGGATGCCCGGTCTATAAGTTATTAGCATTTCTATTCTGAGGTCCTGGTTGGATTCGGGCTCAATCCAATGAATTATTACTCCAAAATTCAATTGTAATATACCAAAGGGACATTATTTATCCAAGGATTCTGGTGCCACAGACGGTTCGTCAAACGGACGCTTGGTTCTCATGATATTTCCAAAAAGGCAAAACTGGGTCCAGATGGGTCTGGGTCCAGTCTGATCCGGTCAGACCGACCAGGCCCGACCCGTCCTGGGCCGACATGACCTGGTTTGGGTTGACCTGACCTAGTTCGGATCCAGCCCGGATGGGCTGTGCCGTGACAGGCTCAGCCCGCTGGCCTGTGGTCTGGTCCGATACACAAATTGGGCGGCCTAGCCCACTGGGTGCGGCCCTCGGGGCGTGACCCTCTTAGCGTAGCCCGCTCGGAGCAGCCCGCTCGGTTGGGTGTGGTTTTCCATGGTGGGGACCACCCTAGCCACTACCTAGGGGGAGGCATGACCCTATATTCCAAACGGTCCAATGAACCGTTCAGCTTGGCCAAACCAGTGGCGCCATTTGGCCCCGCCTGCTGGCATGTGGGACCCGTTGGAGTGCTTCGTGCTCGGCGTGATGGGTTGGCCAGAATCCCAACCTTCTCCCCCTTCCATCAGTGCAATGACACCACTTCTCCCACGGTCGTCCGGGTGCCGACCTCCCTCCCAGTGCACTACTGCGGCTAAGCAGCTGCAGCCTCCTCCTCTATAGGCGGTGCGAACAAGCACCACCTTACCTCTATACGGACAACCGGTGTGCCGACCGCCACCTTCCACCACCGCGGACAATGGGGTGTGGCCTACTTCAGGTGTGCGGTTGCACCACCACCATAATTGCAGCCGGTCAGTGTGCCGACCACCGCCTGAACCCTGCTGGCGTCGGTTTCCGGAAACATGGTTAGGTTCCACTCAACCCATCGATCCACTCGCGAAGAACACATCAATCAACAAAGAATTGTGGAAGGATTGGGTCATGTTTTTTTGGCCCGCACCGTCCATGTTAGATAGATTTAAGGCAGTTCAATAATAATGATTCAACGTAAAACCATGAAGAACAATCATATACACACCCCTACCTCATTTGTTCGTTGGAGAACACTCGTGATTAGAGGTGGTGTCGGTGTTCATCATCCTCACACAAGCCGCCAATGATGCCACTTGAATGACTATCCTCCTACATTTCTTGGTGGATCCATTCTTTGTCAATATCATCCTCTACCTTTCGCCAACATAAAACCAACCCCCCAATCCCCTCAAGAATAGTAAATACAACTCTTCATTAACAAGTTGATTCATTAATTTAGAATTAATAAATCCTATAAATTAATGGAAAAAGTGGTTAAACATTTTGTGTAACCGAGCATTAAATGACTATCATTAGATTCCCAACCACTCTCATGTGGTCTCTACCTTAAAAGAATTTAAAATGGGATGGGAGGAGTCTAATAAAAATAAAATATTTGTTTTATTTTAATCCTCCACAAAAACCCCCAAATTAAACTTCCACCATTGACCTACTGTGGTAAATGTGAAAGTATCATTAAGAGAATATCAGTGCTACGAGTTCAAATATTTCTTCATATTTCAATTCTGAACACCGGTTCAAATGTTACAAAACACCACTCACGCATTTACTGAACATACCTAAAAATAGTTCAAAATTTCATTTCAGGCACACCAGACCTCAGAATCTCACACCACTAAATTTCGCAGACTCGTATTATTTCCGTATAATTAAAAAAAATTACATGGAAAATTCATGTCATTGTAGTTAAGCTACCATCCACTAAGGAACAATAAAAGATAAGATTTTTTCATCTCACGTTTATTCCCTTGAGATTCATTCTATATTTCCCACAATTTATTTTACTGTGGTGTATGTACTACCAATGATTTTATTATTTGTGTAATAAACATTAATTTATGGGTATTTATATCATCATTGTATGATCCTTCTTTCATGTGGTGTATGTTTCTTAAGTTACCAAATCAGTAAGGGAATTTCTAATTTCAATTTTCCACTCATTGGGTTTAATGCAGACATAGTTGATTATTTTACTCCAAGATTATGTGAAAAATCACTATTTATTTATTTATGTAGTAATTTCTACTCCCCTTTGTGTGGATATACTTTTGATACACATAATCACTCCATTGATAAATTCTCAAGTCATTGATATGAAATTATTAAGGGTAATATTAACTCAATTTCCATTCATTGAGTTAATCATCCATGTCATTGGTTTGGTTTTTACAAGAATATGTGGGAATGTCCTCATATTTATTTACACTAAATATCCAATAATATTGAGTGTATTTATCTTTGTCACAGATAACTATTTCATTGATTTATCCTTAATTTAATGATATGGTCTTTATAAGGGATTTTGTCTCAATTTAAATTTCATTGAGACTTCTTTGTCGTTATGTGCCAATTCACTTTTATATGGAGTATATACATTCATTTGACATAATAGATCATGAATCCCTTTATTCTCATGATATTATAAGGTGTTGATTAATTTTATTCCTCAATTATTTTTTTTCAAGTTTCTATCATTTGGTTAGGGACTCTTTAACTAAAATATCATTTTAAATATTTACTCCCTTAAATATTTATCATTAATGTCCCAGATTTATAAATGTTTTTAAGGATTTATTTATACGGACATGAAACTTTTGAAATTAAAATTCCTTTTGAAAGTTTAAAATTTATATGGAAAACTTAGATTCAATTTTTTTTAATAAATAGTGTGACTTTTAAATGTTTTCATGAAAAAGGGGATATTTCTATCAAATAGTTTTATTGATTATTTTCATCTATGTAAATATCCTTCATTGTATTTTATTCTTGATTGAGGTTGATTTATTATAATAAAATCTTCCATATTTTTTTGAATGAGTTATGTTTGACTGTAGATGTGCTATTTTATACCATTCATGGTTTTTGGTTAAAGTATTGACATTTCATATTTTGGTTTTAATATGAACATTTAGATTATGTTTCACCCTTTTCATATGAGGAATGAATTGAAATTATTATGTGATGGGAAGGACCCACTATAGCCCCTCATTTCATCATTAGGTCTCATGAGACAAACTAGTGTCTTAGAACAAGGCCTTGAAAAAACTATTATTTCTAGTCTTGGCACGAGGCCTTGACTATGTGGTTATGAAGTCCTGCATTATGCATTCCATCATTATAATGTTATCTATTAATATTACATGCGATTATTTGACTAGTAGAATATCCATGTGGATAATTAAATGCAATTATTTGATTTATCTTTTCCAAAATATTCTGAAATTTAAGTTTAAAATTCTTCTGTTTTAGTCTTATACATTTCCTTAAATGTTTATGTTTATTTAGGATTGTTTCTGTTATATTATTATCCTTATTTAGAATTTGATCCCATCCCTTTCTTATTTTTTATCTTTTCTAGGATGTGAAGAAGTATATTATGATTGACCTGTAGGAATATGCTAAGGGATATGAGTGTGTTAAAAGGAGACACAATGTTGTAGTTTTTCCATTTAATAATGTAATGTAAAACTAATGTATGTATATAGTACTTCATAGGATACTAAACTGATTGGTTTGATCCCATTTGATCATTCCAATGTTAAATAATAATTCACTAACTCTGGGTAACTAGGGTCGGGGCGTTACAACCTTAGCAAGAGTCGAACTACGCTCGCTAAGTCCAATGACATAGGAAGAAATTAGAGACTGATTTGATGATTTGAGTTTACAATTTTTGAATTAGGGATAAAAGTTAATACCTGGTTGAAATTATGCTTATATCGTTGATTGTGATTGATTAACATTTCAAAAAAAGAGACAGAAAAATACAATCATTGGAGGAAAAAATCATTCCATTAGTCCCAAGAAACAACAGCAAAGAAAAATAGAGGAACATACCCAATTTGGAGAATCAGTATAGTATCAAAAGATAATTATTACATCATGATTGGGTAAGTTAATGTATGTCTTGTCTCGCCCTTTCCAAAAAAAATGGGAAGGTATGGTCTTGGGCTATCAAGGGTCTCATCTAAAGTAGATCTCTCTTCTACCACAACTTCGACCATCAGGCATACACATTACATAATGTATTTAAGTTCCCACCATTTCTTCTTGATGGCTTCATAATTTGAACCTGAGGAGGAATGTTGAGCCTTCAACCTTTCCATGCTAGCCATGAATTCTTACAACTTTTATTTTTTGGAAACCAACAAGTTGTGAAACATTTCCTCCTAGATTGTTAGATGATCAAGCTCCTCAGATATTTCTTGGAAGTTCATTGCCTGATGATGAAAAGAATTGAATCTGGAAAGATTGACCTCACTCAAAGTGGGATCTTCCCGACCTATGGCAATCTGGTAAATAAGAAAGTGTATATGCCGATAATCAAATCCACCCAAACCCAATTAGGAAAATAATCACCAGAAGTTGTCCATTTCTTCAGTGTAAATATCCAAAGGGGTTTTTTGCAGAAAGTGTGTATAACTGATGCCACACATGTTTTTACACTTCTTGATGCTTCTTAATGTCACTAGGGCCTTGTTCCTCCCTCACAAAAATGGGTGTATGGGTAGGAAGCACCGTTATAGTATTGGGAAGGGACCTAAGATTGGTTACCCAAGAAGTAGGTCTCTTTATCCCCACCGATGGTCCAACCCTGGGTGCCAAACAAGGGGGACTTTCTGCGACTTCTGGGATATCTGGTGAAACTCTACTAGGGCCATCCTCAATAGGTCTATTAATGGTATCCATAGGAGGGAAGTGGTCTAAATCACTCCCTACTGAGATAGGACGTACAAATGAATCCCCTTCCAGACGCATCTGATGGAGGATCGAGTGTCTTCACACCAAAAGGATAGGAATATATGGTGTAGTCATCATGGTCACTATATGAAGAGCTATAGATGGCATGGATATTTGGTCTGAGGAAGGGTGGAGGACGATTAACGGCTTTTGGACCCGTCGAATTGGCCTTCCCAGCACCCCGTCGGGGTAAAATTCTACCCATAGTTGGGCATATTACAATGATATAAAAGTGGATCCCATATTATTAGGGATGATAACCTCCACGGTGTCACCCTACCTCATCATTATAATCCATATCTAGAGAATAATTGTGGGATGAGATTCTCCCATTAACTAAATGGTAGGAATAAGCACAATCTGTTAAAGGCACCCAAATTGCATGGCGAAATAGTAAGGGAGGTATGGCTCACAAATAGCTACTAGATCTATGTGAGCAGAGAGCAACCCATACCAAAGCACAAAAATGTATGAGAGGTACTCTAAAGAACCCCCACACCCTCCCCTTAGTGACCCATAAGGGTTAGGTTATGGTGAAAATGATATTAGAGAAGAATCATTTAGCTACCCGACCGCATCGCTAACGCTTAAAGTCATAGGATAAACAACGACGATGTTTAGAAGGGAGGGTTGAAATTCAAAGTGAGGAACCATCGCGGTGTATCAATATTCATAACAAGGGAAGTGTTCTTATATCCACACATACTAAAATTTAAATAGTCCATTGAGAAGATTTAGAGGTTTACATTCATGTATCTACCTCAAAAACTCATAATGTCAGGAAAAAGTAGGAATGGCCAGATTAATTGGTTGGCCCTCTATCAGCGTAGCCACCACCATCAGAGTGAAATCTATGAACCCAATATATGATTCATGGGATGGGAAGATACATAAACTCAGGATCATGGAAAAAAAACCTTCTAATCTAATCTTAGGTGACACGTCTGGTCGAATCTCGTATCCTCAGATATTATATCGACCTACTTTTAGGGTGGGGAAATATGGACCTGGGATTTGTCAAGACATATGTGTTGGATGAGTTAGACTATGGTGGGCTCTCATATTAGGGCCATTCATCTACAGAATTGACCTTATCCAATCCTCAAACAGGATAAGAGATTGATCCTAGAGTGGGTGATCAAGCATTCACTCTACCATGATTAGTAGTCTCCTTGTCAATAGGGACACAAGGTTGGTATTGTCCCAAGTAGTAACGGATGGAAGAAATTCATCGTACATGTTTCCAAGAATGTGGATTCCTCTGAGTTGGGGGATGTCTCATAAGTTTATCCCCACCTTGCCATGTAAAAAATGGAAGGTATTGGTGTTTGAACACCAATGGCTCATTATTTTGGGAAGGATTTATCCCATAGAGAAAGATGAAAACTGGGAGACCCAATATGCCTGGTATAAATTCCCCACTTCCAACTGGTCGAGGGACTCTAAATAGATATTATGTACCCAGAATTACCAGGACAATTCTTCATAGAAGAATCCTTTAGCTCATAGGTCCAATTTTGTACTCCACCCACCATTAGGGTTTTCTCAGGAAAGGTTGATAATAGATGGGTACTTCTGGGAAGCTAGTCTCAAGGAAGTGTTTCACCAACGTCGATTGCTCTAAGTCCACATGGAGCCTTCAAGTATGAACACATTATATGGAATGGTAGTAGTTATTATTTCCCCCTTTGAGGTAATATTGGTGAGATTATTCCCCTAGGGTACCTCTAGGAGAATGAAAGGAGTATTATGGGAAACTAATGGCAATGGAACATCATCAGGTAGACCATAGTCGTAATGGGAATATTACATGGATAATGTGTAAGCTAGAAGCTATTGAGTAAGGAGATTTTTAAGAAGCCTTATAGAGGAACAATGTTGCATAGAAGATGGTCCTCAGTGTCCTCAACCATGGATTCCCTCAATCTTGGTTGATTTCGTCATGGTTTGTGAATGATCCATTTAAATATTCACCGAATGATCCAAATGCCCACAAAAAGTCAGTCCAATGAAAAAATTGTTGGATAAAGGACACAAAAAAGGACAAGGGGCTTAAAATATGGGCTTCCTGTACTGATCCGTGAAATGGAACATGGAAACCATATCCCACATACTGTACAGTACATGGAATCCCTTTCCCATATAATTAAGTGGTATGTGGAAGCTATATATCACGTATAGTTGTGGTACAGAAAAGTCCCGTGAGGTACTGGGCCACAGAGAATTAGCTAGAAAACAAAGTGTTTGGAGAAAGAAGAAATTGTGAACTGAGACCTCACTATGCTGATATTAAAATAATGTTTATTATGAGTTTAAATTTTGATTAATAAAGCTTAATGTTCCGTTCTCCAGGTTATGTTCAGTGCGAAAAACATGTAAATTGTGTAGCATTTTCCTAAGTGGAAGTATGTAATTTAGTTTTAACTTCCACAACGTAGTTCACAAAACCCAAAATTCAGTTCTTGGTTAGAGATAATTGTGAAGAGTTTAGTTCACATCATGTACAATGTTGTTAACTGAAACAGATTTTGCAAAGCAGGTGGTACGCAAACACATAGAATTCCAAGGGGAGGGTGAGAGAACATTTCTCTGCAAAAATAGGTAAAAGAAAAATGGCATGGTCCCCTATAAATATGTATGGTCCTCTCCTAATATACCTATATATTCTACCATAAACCACTTCATTTTAGTACTGATTCTACATCGGAATAGCTTCATCTTTATTCTGAACGAACCCAATTTTGATGGGGGGATATTTTAGGCCTTGAAAACTTCTCAAAGGAAATTAAATAATCCAACAAGCACATTTCAAAAGGAATCAACTATTCCTATATGTCTAAAAAGGAAAATAGATGAAAATTGAATTGAAAACATGGGAAATAACTTGAAGAAATTGTTTTTTTTTCAAGAGTTTTATGTGACCTACATACCATCATTGGGAAAGGTTTGTGGAATGCATGAACCATTGACCATTCGTACTTGGAAGGATTTGTGAGGCATTGTCTGACAGGGTGATGTACAGAAACCATAGGAAGCTGCGAACTGTGTTGTGGGTGAAATCAAGTGTGGGGATACCATCGGTATATCATCTTGTGAACTCAGTAGTTTTCGGATGAAGTAAACTGGTAGGGTCTTGCGAACCATGAACCGCGAAACCACAAACTCCACAAACCCCAGTTGGCCGAGTCTTATATAGTTTATGATATATCTTCATAGGATTCTGTAAATGGTGTTGTATGCACACACATATGATTTACCCAATTCTGTATAAAAGGAGCATAGGAGGAAGAAGAAGAGGAAGGATGATGAAATCATAGAAGAGACCCTAGAGATTGAAAGAAAGAATTCAGAGAGGATTATTAATTCAGTTTAGAATAATCAATGAAGTGAAAACAGTGAAGCACATTTCCATAGGTATAACAAACCGTGAACCCTAAAAAGAAGGAACTTAATAATAACAGGTAAACCGCAAATCTAATTGGCACCGTCGCAAACCATAAATTCTTCACAAATGAAATCACTATGAACCATAGCTTATAGGAACCTCATTCAATATGAAGTTCTACATGGTGAATCTATATACAGATTGAAACTTGTTCCACATACTGTATTAGTATGTGGATGGAAGCCAAAGTGCCATAGCGGACCACATGTGGTCCATACCCAATCCTGTATACTGCTTCAGTGTGTGGATGACACCCCTACCCGCATAGCATTATGGTATACAGGGCTCTCCCACCCCTCATGAGAAAATAGCACGTATAATAGTCTGTATTTAGGTGTCTTTACCTATAGATAAAATATTTCCCCTCCATTACCATCCATTCCTCTATAGCTCTTCTGCAAACCAGTCCACCAACATTACTCCAAAGACTCTTCCAAAGCCACTAGACCTGTATGATAAGATCATCAGGTACATCAGCGTACCCCTTTGAGTCTATATACCCATGGTAAGCAGAGTCACAACGGCATTCCCCACAATGGTTTGGACTCCCGGGATGTCTATAATTCTGCATTCCCATGGTAACCCAGAGTCTAACCTTGGGATGTTGATGAGAACCTCCCTATTCAAGGGATTAAGGAAAATCACTTTCTTTTCCATTCAATGATGAATGGTGATCAGTCAAAGGGATCATTCTCTCTTCTCCTTTTGATGAGAAGTGAAATTCATCCATATTCCCATAGCACATTTTGTGGCATTCCCACTGAGGTAAGTCCCTAACATTTCGAAATCTGAGCCACATGATCACCAATGTCATCCCATAGTGAAAGGTTAATGCCTCGGCTCCCTTTCCCACCGTCACCTTAGATTCGTCCATTGTAGGCCCAAACTCTTCCATCAACGGGAGAGAAGAGGTGTGGTTTGTTGAATATCCGAAATCCACTTGTTTCTCACAATGAACAAGACCCACACGGGCTTAGGGATTTGTGATGATTACAACATCCACACAACCAAACCATCCTGAACTACAAGAACCATGATACCTATTCAAATTGAGATATGTAGGACACCTTCTTCAAGGCCCAATCTCAAAGGGGTTCCCTTAGAAAAGGGTTCACCTAGTCATGTACCCCTAAAATGGTAATCTTCCATGCATATGCCCCAACTCATCCTAAACTATAAGAACTATTATTCATGTTCAAACATAGATATGTATGACACCTTCTAGAAGGACTAAGCTCATAAGGGGTGCCCTTCTGAAAGGATTCACCCAGTCATGTCCCCCTCAAATGGGAATCTTCCATGCATAATCCCCAACCCATTCTGAACTACAAGAACTCTGATTCTTGTTCAAACTGGGATATATAGGATTCCTGCTTGAAGTCCCAAGCTCAAAAGGGGTACCCTTTAAAAAGGATTCCCCCAGTCATGTCCCCAATAAATGGAAGCTTCCATGTATAAGTCCCAACCCATCCTAAACTATGATAACTCTGTTTTTGTTCAAATCCTGATACATTGGATGCCTTCTTGAAGGCCCAAGCTCAAAAGGGTCTCCCTATTGAAAGGATTCACCTAGTCATGTCCTCATTAAATGGGAAGTTCCCATTCGTATGCCCAAACCAATCATGAACTACGTGAACAATGATTCTTATTCAAACCAGGATATATAGTACGTCTGCTTAAAGTCCCGATCTCAAAAGGGGTTCCCTTCCAAATGGGTCCACTATAATTATTCCCCCAACAAATGGGCCTCCAACCAGGTCCAATCCTCGAGATAACCGAACTATATGGGCTTTGATTTTTCTCTTGGGGATATGTAGAAAGGCCATATTATGGGTCCATGTAGAGACCCAAAGCTTGACGTACATGGACATTATATTACTTTTGTGGAATACCTAGTACATAACAAAAACTCACACACAAGGACAGTAATAGTTTAGTGTCTTTGGAAACTCGGAATATAATCTTCTAATCGTGGTGAAAGATCATCAACATCTCCCGTAAAGATCTTATTTTTTTTACCTAAAACCTTTCTTTATATCCTGGGGAAAAGAAAACATAAAAGGGTGAGCTCAAATTCTCAGTAAGGGTAATCAAAATAAATGTCATTCACATCATATACATAAGAACATAACTTTTGGAAATCTTAACCTGCAAAATAAATCATAATTTCATATCATGGGATAAATCATAGTAGTGAAATGTAAACCCCAGTAATCATAACATAAAACATGAAACATTGTGGCATACACACATAATCATAGAGAATCATTTCTTATTAGTCAAGACTCATTTCCAAGACTATCATAGTGGACAAAGTCCATTTCTGAACAGAGTCACCCTCGTTTCAGTCCTGTTTCACTGAACCAGTATAACCTACCGTTCCAGCCATGTATATCTCATGAGATATAAAATCTTTACCCAATGAATTGGAGGGAGATATAGGTCCCACCCATCTCATAATGATATCATTCTTATGTGTGCCACAAAATCATAAACCATACATCATAGCATAACCCATGTAATAAAAATGGGAATCTTAAACATCGTGACATCATAAAACAATTCATATAAGATAAAGGAATTCATAAAAATATTTCCATCACAACATAATCAAATCCACGTAATAATAGGGATAGAAACAGAACCCTATATTATCTTAGATGGAAAATAATTTTGATTAAACACTTGAACTCCATTCTTGAGGAAAATATCCTTTCTACTTCAAAAACATTTTCCTTTCTTAACATGTCATAAAATTTTAAACTAAAAGAAGTTGATTAAAAATAATCATGAAAACATTTAAAATAATATTCTTGGAATTAATTTTTTTTAAAATCCAATCATTCCATATAAGTTAAAAAAACATTCTTCGTACTTTTGTCGGAAAAGTCAAAAAGTACCTCGTACGAAAAACGACAAAATATTCCTTTCATGTCCTTTACTAAAAACTCACCGAAGGGTAAAATTGGATTTAAAAAATTGTAGGTGGATGGAAATAATATTAAATATTGAGGAAACATGGATGTGGATGATAAAATACACCCCAGTAAATGCCAAAGTATAAACAATCTCGGATAAAAATGAGATTGTGATATTTCCCTTACCTTATGTCCGATTTTCTTCGTAAGTGTCCGAACCTCCTTTATAATGATTTAAATAATGTCATTGACTTATTCCATAATCATACTCATTGTTATGATATCATATATGGTTCACTTATGTCTTTATATTACCCGTTCTTTTGTAAATTCCATGTTAAAGAGCGTTTTGGGTAAAATTGTTTCACTTGTCATCCGTGTTTTGGCTTGTAATTATTCATATGATTACATAGATCATGATTACTTAATTCCAGAATATAAAACTTGATTTAAATAAAATATATATTCATAATATACATATATATAATAGATCAGTAAATGGAAAGAAATACACCGTTCATGGAGACGGTAGGTCGTACGTACGCATGAACGCTGTTTTTGTTTCCTTATTGAGTTGAATGGAATTAAGTAGATGACATACATATATATACACATAAATACAGTATCATTATTATGTCATTTTTTCATGATTACTTATTATATATACTGTATAATTATTCATGAATGGTTAACATGGAGAATGAATCTCATCGCGTCATGGAGATGGTAGTCTGTACGTACGCACGAGCGATGATATAGTTCTCATGATCGTGGAATTGTATTGGAGTGTATGTATACTATTTCAGAATCAATATCACTTTAAAATAATCATATATAGTTATTATGTACACCATTATACCCATCCAAGGAAGGTGGTGGTAGAAAATAGATTACACCACGGCGTGGAGACGGTATTCCGTACGTACGCACGCGCGGTGATTTCCTTTTTCCGTAGGATGGATAGAAGGTTAATTAGAGTTGTTTAATATTTATAATAACATATCAGTATATAAGAAATAATGATGTTATTACTTTATCATGAAACAACTAAATAAGAAGAAGTTGAAGAAGAAAGAAATTGAAAAAGATCGGTAATGGATATTACCTCTTTTTGACGCGCCTTCACTTAACCTCCACTTAGAGAACTAAGGGAGGTCTTTGAAGAAGACCAGGACATCTAGGATGATACTAGGGAAGTGGAGAAGATATTTTGGCAGGGTTTGGCCGAGCTTGAATGCTCAAATTGGTGTGAGGAGGAGAGGGAGGAGGTGCCCTTTTATAAGGGAGGAGAGGGGCACCTTAGGAAAATCTAAAAATATTATTTTATATTAAGGTCAAATTCGGTTTATAATGGTTCCAAATGGTCTTATTTCGAATCTAAAGTGGGGATGGGTCGAAATAATCTCATACAATAGGATTTAGACATGTTTAGGTTATTATTTTAACCTTATCAATTAGATTTAACTCTAAGTAAAATAATTTAACTTTTACCTTGTCTTTTTGTTTTCTTACACTATATGGTTAATAAACTTACCATAACAAGCCAAAAGAACCCCAAGTTGTTTATTATTAATATATATATCCTTATCTAAGTCATTTGGCCAAACATTAGAATTTTAGGAATTAAATAACAATGAATAATATAATATTTGTTTTAAAAACTAATTTATGTCAATTTTGACACCATTTGGTACATAATTTTTATGAAATTCATAACAGAATGATAAGTTCGCACAAAGTTACGTATATCAACAATAACATGTCATATTAACCTAGAAAATTAATTTAAGTCATAAAAAGGCTCAAATTACATTTATTTGGGCATTTATAACATCAATTATGTCAATATTTCATTAATAAGACAATTACTGCATCATCATTGTGTCATAATAAATGATAATTATTTAATCCCTAAAAAATCTAAATAAATTTCTATGATGTAGGTAATTGTATTATATTTCTGGAGACTATTCATGTTCGAAGTTTGATGAAGTTTATCACTAAATTAAAATTATTATAATTATATGATTTAAGAAAGTGACATGTTGTCACATTCTTTGGTTTTAATAATAATTAAATTATTTTCATGGAAAAAAGTCCATAAAATGAATATAATCAGACCCTAAGGTTATATGGGTCTACCTTTAGCCATCCAATAGGATTTTGCCAAGTGTTAGTGTAATTTTATAATCTTATATTTACCCTTAATTACCCGATTTACCTTTAACTATAGTAAATAAAATTTACCGTAGTTACTATTCACCATGCCCAAAAATAAAAAGTAGCTTATTAACATAATTTGGACCAACTGATTTCAAATATGGAATCCATTTTTCCAAATTCAATACACAAAAGATGCAGAAATTAAATTAAAATTAATCCCGTTGTCGAAAGAAAACGGGTTTTTCTTTAAAACATTGCAAAAGATTGAATTGATTTAACCTACGAATTCAAGGTAAAATCAATGCTAATGACATATGTTATATTAAATGGTAAAAATATATTCTATTTATACTTTAAAACAATTCAATATTATAATTTAACCACATAAGATATTACGATGAAAAAAGTTGTATTTAATTAAAATATAGTGTGTTTTTACTATTCATTAAAATATGAAAGTTATCGGAAAAATATCAAAACTTTATCTAATGTAAATTTTTATATCCTGATTAGAAAGAAGAATTTTATTTTGTAAAATTGAACTTATAAACATGTCAAAAACTATATTTAAAGTGGGTGCACCATCAAAAGGCGGCAAAACTGCATTTTTTAAAAATACTCATTTTACCCGAAAAATTTATTTTATTCTTATACCATGTTCTAGAAATGTGTAAGATGAATAATAATGTTATAAAATTCAAAATTTAGTTAACACTATTCATAACGGCTAGTTCATAACAATATTATACTAATATATCATTGTTTAGTAAAACCCGATATTGCGTATAACACACGCTATGGAGGAAGGTCGCGATTGAGTGTAATGCAAGCCAAGTCAGGGTTGCGTGTGGTGCACAACTCATTTGTTGTTGCGTATAACAGAATCCAACCATATTTTATTTATACATTGAATATATATATATATATACACTCAATGTTGCGTAGAATAACTTCTATCAAACGAACTTGAAATTGTGTGTAACATAGACCAAGAATAGTGTTGCGTATACTGCAAGCTAATACGGTGTTGCGTATAGCGCAAGATAATCATGGTGTAGCATACAACACAAGACATGAATGAAATTAAAAGGAATGTATCTTTTAAAATCTCGGTTTGTTACATTCTACCCCCCTTAAAATGAATTTCTCCCTCGAAATTCGTCAGGGTTATAAATCGTTTACTATTCATAGAAACCCACATCGTAAAAAGAAATACCAAAACTGAACATTAAAAACTAAAGTATGAAATATAAAGGTTACCCAAATTAACTCATCAATGGGTTTCCACGTAGGAGAACATATGGATATGGAAGACAAATCTAACCATCATGTTCTGATGGAGAGTGGTAGAGAACATGGCTATGAAAAATCCAACAATCACAAAGCCATAGATTTGTGATTATCTAAGGTACCATCTGATTCATCGGATATAAGGGCAGTAGGATTACATTTTTGGTTTTTCAAGATCATTTCCCTAAAGTTGATGAAATTGGAATTAGAAGAAATACTTTCGTGATTTTGGTATAATTTCACTGTTGTTCATGCTTTGAACAATTTCCATCTATGGTGAGGTTAATCATATACGATTCCAAAAATGAAATTATACTTCATATATCATACAGCGTAATAAAATAAAACTAGTTTCTACTAACCAGGGACTTCCTGTAGGCCAGTGGTAGGCGATAAAGGCCAGTCGCACTTCGGTTGTGGGTTTGAGTCCCACAGCCTTGTCCGACGCAATGGGTTGTCGCCCATCCTGTAGGTTGTCCTTTTTCTAAAACTACATTACTATAAAATCCCATCAGTAATATCGAAAAAAGTTCTATCCTTAAACAATACTTAGCATATGTCCAAAATAATCCATTCTAATATTTAGGCTTATCTAAAATACTTCGGTCCAAGCTCATAGTATAAAGAAAACAATTACTTGAATTGTCATCAACCAAGCATGTGAATACCATCATTTATCCCCCATATATATATATTGTTGGTCACATTCCAATAATGTGAATACCTTAATCATGTATTCTCTTGAAAAAATGAATACCCATTTAACCATAGTGAAAACATGAATGCAGTTAAAAGTTAACACTTTCCACATATCAAAATCCTCAAAATTCTATATACTCAAACCATGATATCACTTAGACCTTAGATCAATCATGAGCTCATGAATACTGTTAAACATTTCATTTTCTCGTTTTCCCTTCATTATGCGCATATCATCTTATTTCCAATAATATCTCAATCCCTTTGAATACCACATTAGACCAATACATAAATATTCCAATACTCCCTGATATAACATTATTTTGGAATCCCATTACATAAATACTTAATCATTCCACCACATCGTTGTCATATTCAACATCGCCAATAGTGATCTCATGTGACTTCCCTTGGTCCTTTTCCTTAAGTGGTTGCTGATGTCGATCATCACTAACCCTTGGATTAGGGCATTTATTAGCATAATTCCCCATTTCCTTGCACTTGAAGCATTGAAGTGTAGTAGGTTCATTCTGTGTATCTCTTCCTTTGTTTACATCATTAGGAATCTTCTTCCCATCATTGCGGCATTCAAATGCCCAATGACCTTCCTTTCCACATTTGAAACATTTACTTTTCCCTTTAAGACAATCTCCACCATATATCTTTCCACACTTTGAGCATAAGGAAACATTCATCTTCTTTTCACCATTATTCTGAGATTTCTCCTTGAACTCCATATTTCGTTTCTTGTCAAAACTATGAGATGGATAAGTAACACCAACTTTCATTTCTACCTTGATAGCACAACGTACAATTTCTTCATAGCTACTGAAGCCCTTTATAGCTAATTCCCTTCGAAGATTTGGTTTTAAGCCACTGAAGAATCAATCAACTTTACTTTCAGGTTGGATGATAAATCCAGATGCATAACTTGCAAGCCTTGTAAAATTCGCTTCGTATATACCAACAGATTCATCATCCTTTTTCTTTAGTTCAAGAAACTCCTTCTCCATCTTTGTTCGAAGAATACGAGGGAAGTTCTTATTGAAAAATAATTTCTTGAACTCGTCCCATTCTATAGACTCAATTTCATCTCTTTGCCTCGTATTCTTGATAAGATTCCACCATTGATCAGCTTCACCTTCCAAACGATATACTGCTAAGATGACTTTATCATGTTCAGAACATTGAAGAACTGAAAATATCTTTTCAGTAGTACAGATCCATTGTTCAGCAACAAGTGGATCAGAAGACCCACTGAACGAAGGTGGACGTTGCCTCATGAAGGACTCAATAGAATATTGTTCCCTTCTCTACTCATTTGGAAGTCCAGAATGATTCATAGCTTGTGTAAGTATAGCAATAATATTTTTCAATCCATCTCCCATAACATTTGTTTGTTCAGGAGGACAATCATTGCATTGTCCATTGCATTGATCAACACAGTTCCTTCGGGTTCCATCCATCGTATAAAACCCAAAAAGAATAGTGTGAGAGGCAAAAATCATGATAGGAAAAACAACATTATAAAGGGGGAGTATCCTCAATATCTAACTTGTTATGTTAAATTCCATGATCATTACTGTAGTTCTAGTACTGTATCCTATACGTATACTTATCCTTAGGGACATCCCTAGATATACCTTAGAAATATCTCTAGGGATCTCACTAACGTTTTCGCATCCTAGTTTCCAAAGGTTGACTAAACCTTTCCTCTGATACCAACTATAGATACCCAAAGCTTGACGTACATGGAAATTATATTACTTTTTCGGAATACTTAGTACATTACAAAAACACACACACAAGGACCGTAATAGTTTAGTGTCTTTGGAAACTCGGAATATAATCTTCTAATCGTGGTGAAAGATCTTCAACATCTCCCATAAGGATCTTCTTTTTTTTACCTAAAAACTTTCTTTATATCCTGGGGAAAAGAAAACATAAAAGGGTGAGCTCAAATGCTCAGTAAGGGTAATCAAAATAAATGTCATTCACATCATATACATAAGAACATAACTTTTGGAAATCTTAACCTGCAAAAGAAATCATAATTTCATAACGTGGGATAAATCATAGTAGTGAAATGTAAACCCCAATAATCATAACTTAAAACATGAAACTTTGTGGCATACACACATAATCATAGAGAATCATTTCTTATTAGTCAAGACTCATTACCAAGACTATCTTAGTGGACAAAGTCCATTTCTGAACCGAGTCACCCTCATTTCAGTCCTGTTTCACTGAACCGGTATAACCTACCGTTCCAGCCATGTCTATCTCATGAGATATAAAATCTTTACCCAATGCATTGGAGGGAGATATAGGTCCCACCCATCTCATAATGATACTATTCTTATGTGTGCCACAAAATCATAAACCCTACATCATAGCATAACCCATGTAATAAAAATGGGAATCTTAAACATCGTGACATCATAAAACAATTCATATAAGATAAAGGAATTCATAAAAATATTTCCATCACAACATAATCAAATCCACGTAATAATAGGGATAGAAACAGAACCCTATATTATCTTAGATGGAAAATAATTTTGATTAAACACTTGAACTCCATTCTTGAGGAAAATATCCTTTCTACTTCAAAAACATTTTCATTTCTTAACATGTCATAAAATTTTAAACTAAAATTAGTTTATTAAAAATAATCTTGTAAACTTGTAAAGTAAGCTTCTTGGAATTAATTTTTTTAAAAATCCATTCATGCCGTATAAGTTAAAAAAACATTCTTCGTACTTTTTTCAGAAAAGTCAAAAAATACCTCGTACAAAAAAACGACAAAAAGATTCCTTTAATATCCTTTATTAAAACTCACCGAAGGGTAAAATGGAATTTAAAAAATTTTACGTGGATGGAAATAATATTACATATTGAGGAAACATGGATGTGGATGATAAAATACACCCCAGTAAATGCCAAAGTATAAACAATCTCGGATAAAAATGAGATTGTGATATTTCCCTCACCTTCTGTCTGATTTGCTTTGTAAGTGTCTGAACCTCCTGTATAATGATTTAAATAATGTCATTTACTTCTTCCAGAATCATACTCATTGTTATGATATCATATATGGTTCACTTATGACTTTATATTACCCGTTATTTTGTAAATTCCATGTTAAAGAGTGTTTTGGGTAAAATTGTTTCATTTGTCGTCTGTGTTTTGGCTTGTAATTATTCATATGATTACTTAGATCATGATTAATTAATTCCAGAATATAAAACATGATTTATATATAATATATATTCAGAATATTAATATATATAATAAATCAGTAAATGGAATGAAATACACCATTCATGGAGACGGTTGACCCTACGTACGCATGAACGCTGTTTTCGTTTCCTTATTGAGTAGTATGGAATTAAGTAGATGACATACATATATATACACATAAATACAGTATCATTATTATGTCATTTTTTCATGATTACTTATTATATATACTGTATAATTATTCATGAATGGTTAACGTGGAGAATGAATCTCATCTCGTCGTGGAGACGGTAGTCCATACGTACGCACGAGCGATGATATCGTTCTCATGATCGTGGAATTGGTATGGAGTGTATGTATACTATTTCAGAATCAATATCACTTTACAATAATCATATACAGTTATTATGTACACCATTATACCCATCCAAGCAAGTTGGTGGTGGAAAATAGATTACACCACGACGTGGAGACGGTATTCCGTACGTACGCACGCGCGGTGATTTCATTTTTCCGTAGGATGGATAGAAGGTTAATTAGTGTTGTTTCATATTTATAATAACATATAAGTATATAAGAAATACTTATGTTATTACTTTATCATGAAACAACTAAATAAGAATAATTTGAAGAAGAAAGAAATTGAAAGAGATCGGTAATGGATATTACCTCTTTTTGACGCGCCTTCAGTTAACCTCCACTTAAAGAACTAAGGATGGTCTTTGAAGAAGACCAGGACCTCTAGGATCATACTAGGGAAGTGGAGAAGATATTTTGGCAGGGGTTGGCCGAGATTTAATGCTCAAATTGGTGTGAGGAGGAGAGGGAGGAGGTGCCCTTTTATAAGGGAGGAGAGGGGCACCTTAGGAAAATCTCAAAATATTATTTTATATTAAGATCAAATTCGGTTTATAATGGTTCCAAAGGGTCTTATTTCGAATCTAAAGTTGGTATGGGTCGAAATACTCTCATCCAATAGTATTTAGACAAGTTTAGGTTATTATTTTAACCTTATCAAATAGATTTAACTCTAAGTTAAATAATTTAACTTTTACCGTGTCTTTTTGTTTTCTTACACTATATGGTTAATAAACTTACCATAACAAGCCAAACGAACCCCAAGTTATTTATTATTAATATATAAATCCTTATATAAGTCATTTTTCCTATCCTTATATTTTTAGGAATTAAATAACAATTAATAATATAATATTTGTTTTAAGAACTAATTTATGTCAATTTTGACACCATTTGGTACATGATTTTTATGAAATTTATAACAGAATTATATGTTCAAAAAAAGTTACTTATATCAACAATAACATTTAATATTAACCTATAAAATTAATTTAAGTCATAAAAAGTCTCAAATTACATTTATTTTGGCATTTATAACATCAATTATGTCAATATTTCATTAATAAGACAATTACTGCATCATCTTTGTGTCATAATAAATGATAATTATTTAATCCCTAAAAATTATAAATAAATTCCTATGATGTAGATAATTGTATTAGATTTCTGGATACTATTCATGTTTGAAGTTTCATGAAGTTTATCACTAAATTAAAATTATTATACTTAAAAGATTTAAGAAAGTGACATGTTGTCACATTCTTTGGTTTTAATAATAATTAAATTATTTTCATGGGAAAAAGTCCATAAAATGAATCTAATCCGACCCTTAGGTTATATGGGTCTACTTTTATCCATCCAATAGGATTTTTCCATGTGTTAGGGTAATTGTATAATCTTATATTTACCCTTATTTACCCGATTTACCTTTAACTATAGTAAATAAAATTTATCGTAGTTACTATTCACAATGGCCAAAAATAAAAAGTAGCTTATTAACATAATTTGGACCCAATGATTCAAAATATGGAATCCATTTTTCCAAATTCAATACCCAAAAGATTCAGAAATGAAATTAAAATTAATCCCGTTGTCGAAAGAAAAAAGGTTTTTCTTTAAAACATTGCAAAAGATTGAATTGATTTAACCTACAAATCAAGGTAAAATCAATGATAATGAAATACATTATATTAAATGGTAAAAATATATTCTATTTATACTTTAAAACCATTCAATATTATAATTTAACCACATAAGATATTACGATGAAAAAAGTTGTTTTTAATTAAAATATAGCGTGTTTTTACTATTCATTAAAATATGAAAGTTATCGGAAAAATATCAAAACTTTATCTAATGTAAATTTTTATATCCTGATTCAAAAGAAGAATTTTATTTTGTCAAATTGAACTTATAAACATTTCAAAAACTAGATTTAATGTGGGTGCTCCATCAAAAGGTGGCAAAACTGCATTTTTTGAAAAATAATTATTTTACCCGAAAAAATTATTTTGTTCTTATACCATGTTCTAGAAATGTGTAAGATGAATAATAATGTTATAAAATTCAAAATTTAGTTAACACTATTCATAACGACTAGTTCATAACAATATTATAATAATATATCGTTGTTTAGTAAAACCCGGTATTGCGTACAACACACACTATCGAGGAAGTTCGCGATTGCGTGTAATGCAAGACAAGTCAGGGTTGCGTGTGGTGCACAACTCCTTTGTTGTTGCATATAACCGAATCCAACCATATTTTATTTATACATTTAATATATATATATATATATATATATATACACTCAATGTTGCGTAGAATAACTTCTATCAAACAAACATGAAATTGTGTGTAACATAGGCCAAGAATAGTGTTGTGTATACTGTAAGCTAATACGGTGTTGCGTATAGCGCAAGATAATCATGGTTTAGCATACAACACAAGACATGAATGAAATTAAAAGTAATGTATCTTATAAAATCTCGGGTTGTTACAGTCCAATCCCAACATAAAACCATGTTCCATCCCTCCTAGATGACGATAAACTTTACAGTACATTATTTCAATGCTTAAGTCATCATTTCATTCATAGCATCAAATCCATGTATATACATGATGATCTTGGAAACTAGCAGTAGCCCATGGATACACTCTTCGGAAATGAGAAAAGTATTCATGAACATATGAACACGACTTAAATCTATAAGAGAGCCCCGGAATAGGAAATAATTCTACCAAAAAGGGTGCAATGAGATTAACCTCCCTTCCGATTAACCAATAGAGTTATTAAGTGTCATTAGCCAAATCTTCATCCAATGATTGACTTCCTTTGGAATGTAGGTCCATGAATAATGGATACCCGGTCCGTTGGGTGTTTCTAGCTCCACGAATAAACCCGTTGAAGACCATATGATAATGTCATATCCTAAGGTGACTGATTTCACAAATACTTAACCCCATTCAATCACCCAATGGGACCATTTGACTATGAAACCTTATTTATAATGCAGAAGGGATAAACTTCACAATCCCCATGGGGTCAATCCAATTCCCCCAAAAGGATACTGATGTGGATCGGTACGAAACAAAGATGGTGATGTGAAAGTTTCTATAATAACGGACGAATGCTTATCACCCGTTAGAACATTTTTTTTTTCATTTTTCCCAAATACGTACACACATCGCCTCAGCTCGAAATAGGGTTTTAGGGATTTTTAGGTTTTTAGGGTTTTTAGTTTCTAGTGGGGGGGGGGGGTTAGTGTTTTATTGGTTTTTTGGATTTTAGGTTTTTTAAGGTTCTCAGGGTTTTAGGGGTTTTTAGAGTTCTTAGGGTTTTATAGGTTTTATGGTCATTATGGTTTTAGAGGGTTTGGGGGGGTTCAATTTTTTAATTTTTTTAGGTTTGTATGTGTTTAAAGGGGTTTTATGGTTTTTTTGTAATAATAGTTTTTTATTTTTTTGTACTTTTAGGGGTTTTAGAGGTTTTAATCCTTTCTAGGGTTTTAAGGATATAATGGTTTTCAGGGTTTTTGGTGTATTTAGTGTTTTTAGGGTTTCTAGGGTTTTAATAATATTTATGGTTTTTTATGGTTTTAGGGTTTTTAGAAATTTTTGGGGGTTTATTGTTTTATGGGTTTTTAGGGTTTTTAGGGTTTTTAGGGGTTTTAGGGTTTTTTTTGTTTTTAGGGTTTTATAGTTTTTACGAGTGTTGAGAGTTTTTTGGCCTCTTGATATTTTTAGGTATTTTAGGGGTTTTTAGGGGTTTTAGAGTTGTTGGGTATTGAATTATATTTTTACGCATTTTTGGTGTTTTATGTTTTTTTGAGTTTTTAGGGTTTTAGGGTTTTTTATTTGTTTTTAGTGTTTTTAGTATTTTTAGTGATTTTTAGTGTTTTTTTGGGGATTTTAGAGGTTTTGGGGTTTTGGGTTTTTTGGGAAATTTAGGGTTTTCATGGGTTTTTCGGAAAATTTAGGGTTTTAAGGATTGAATTTTATTTTTACGTATTGTTGGTGTTTTATTTTTTTTCTAGTTTTTATGGTCTTGGGGTATTTTAAGGATTTTAGGGATTTTAGGGTTAATATTGGTTTTAGTGTGTGTAGGGATTTTTAGGGTTTTGGGGAGGGGGTTGGTTTTTACGAGATTTTAGGGTTTTTTTGGGTTTTTTGGTTTTTTGGGTTGGGGGTCAAGGTATTCAGGATTTTTTGAGGGTTTTTAGGTTTTTTTAGTGTTTTAGGGGTTTTAGGGTTTTAATGGATATTTTGAAGGTTGAAGGGTTTTTAGGGTTTTCCAGGATTTTTATTGGCGTTTATGGTTTTTTGTTTTTTTATTATTTTTATGTTTTTTATTGTTTTATGAGTTTTAAAGGTCATTATGATTTTTATTGTTTTTAGGATTTTTAGGTATTTATATGTTTTTTTTAGATTTAGGGGTTTTGTTTATGGTTTTAGGGACTTTGTAGTTTTTTATGGTTTTAGAGTTTTAGATTCAATTAGGGGTTTAGGGGATTTTTTTTAAGTGAGGGGGTTTTGGGGCTTTTAGGTTCTTTAGGGTTTTTAGGGTCCTTTACAATTTTTATGGGTTTTTCATGTACATTAGGGGTTTGAGGATTTTTAGGATCTTTTAAGGTTATTTTAGGAGTTTTTTGGGATCTTCAAGGGTTGGGGGGTTAATGTTTTTTTTAGATTTTAGGTATTTTGGGGTTTTAGGGATTTCATGGGTTTAAGATTTATTTTTGGATTTTTTAGGATTTATATAATTTTAGGGGTTTTGGGGTTTTTTTATCTTTTCAGGGTTTAAATACTTTTAGGGTTTTGGGGGTTTTTGGTTTCTAATAGATTTTTAGGGTATTTTAAAATTATTATTCTTTTTTTTCTTTTAGTGATTTTAGGGTTTTCAGATTTTTATTAGTGATTTATGGGTTTGTTAGTATTTTAGGGTCATTTAGGGTATTTTTTCATTTTTAGGTCATTAAGAGTGTTTAGGGGGTTTTAGGGGTTTTTTAAATTTCTATGGTTTTTATGGATTTGGGGGTTAGGGTTTTTATGGGGTTTTAGGTTTTTTTCATCATTTAGTGTTTTTAGTTTGTCTAGGTCCTTTGATGTTTTTTGGGGTCTTTAGGGTTTTTATGATGTTTTAGGAGTTTTAGGGTTTTAGGTTCCTTTTTTGGTATTTAAGGTTCACTAGGATTCTTTAGGGATTTTAAATGGTTTTTAGGGTCTTTTATGAATTTTATTAAATTTTTAGAGCCCTTATGGTTTTTTAGGATTTTTAGAGTATTTTATAAGGGGTTTGTGTATTTTTATGGTATTTTAGGGGTTTTAGGGTTTTTAGTGTCTTTTATGGGTTTTTATTATTTTTAGGGTCTTTTAGTGTTTTTATAGGGTTTTTAAAATTTTATTGTGTTTCGCCATTACAAATGTGGACTTTAAAAGCACTAGTAAAAGTGGTTCATTAACGCTTTATATGTACTGATAATATAAGTGATGTTAAAGGGTAGTATTTAATGGCACTATAAAAAATCCCTATTAAATGCCACCATTATCAGAACTACATGTTGCGTTGTTAAATCCCCTCTTTAAAGTGCTAAAAATAGTTCTCGTAAAGGACCCACTGATAAAGGGGTATAATTTTTTTATTCAACACATTTTTCACCCTACCTTTTATCAGTGCTTCCCAGCCCCTTTATCAACAGTTTAGATAATTTCACCCTCCCACGCATGCCCTTCCCTCAAACCAGTTTCGAAACTAAGACCTTCTTCTCCTATCCCATCACATTTTCCACTCCCCTATGTCATTTTGTATTATATTTTATTATATGGCTATATATTTATATATATTTAATTTCATTTTTTAGTTCATATATTTATATATATTTTAATATACATCTTTATATATATTTAAACACATATATAACATGTGTTTTTGGTTTTACGTATGTTTGAATATATAAATAATATATATTTTTTTAAATATGTAATTTTAAATAATATTAAATTGTGAAAAATGGTAAAATTAAAAACCATAACATCAATATGAATGTTATACCTGGAAATAAATTCAGTCCCCATAGAAAAAAGAAAATATTACCCCCTTAAAAGAGGCTAAAATTCCATTGAATGTTAATAAATGAGGGTACCCTGATTAAAAACTCATATTTAGAGGCATTATGGGCCTTTTTTTACCTTGAAAAAATAGCTATTAGGGACCCCTTAGGTCAAAGTTTTTTATATTTCTTCATATGATTTGATTTGATATATGGTAGAGACCAAACAGACACCCGAATCAAAAGTTATGGACGTTTGAAGTTCGAGTTACATTTTCAAATTATTTTAGATCTTTTATTGATTATTTAATTTTTTATCTTAAAATTATTATTAAATCAATATTACATGATAATAATTATAAAATTATTAATTAAAAATATTTTTTAAAAAATTATTGTATAAGTCAGTTCACTAAATATCATATATATTATGTGTAAATGCTTATTTAGCCTTATCTAAAACATATTTAAAAATTATATAATATATTTATATTAATATAAATATATTTATATATTAATATATTATTTTGAATGAAATAATTTATTTGGGAAATATACCATTTATCATTGCTATTATGAAAGCAATGATAAAGGGGGGGGGGGGGGACTTTATCAGCGCTTCAAAAAAAAGCACTGATAAATCCCCCTGTAAGTGAATTTTAAATAGTATTGATAATGGGGGAATTTATCAAGAATTTTTACATGTATTTATAAAGTAAAACCATTAACAATGCAAAAAGTATTATTAAAGACCCCCTTTAACTATGATTTTTTATCACTGACAAACGGGGTGTTTAACTGTACTTTTCCTAGCACTTTTAAAGTCCTTGTGATGGATAAACCTTGTTTTGTAGTAGTTTGTTTTCATGGTATTTAGATTCATTTAGGTTATTTGTGGTTTTTACGGGTATTCGGTTCTTTAAATAAGTTTCGTGATGTTTGGGATTTTAAGGAATTTCTAGGTTTTTAGTTGTTTTAAGGTTTTAAGGGTTTTATAGGTTTATTAGGGGGTTTTAGGGATTATAAGGTCCATAAGGGTTTTAGGGGTGTTATGTTTTATAGGTTTTTTGGGGGTTTTTGGTTTTTTATATTTTTACGGTGTTTTAAGGATTTGTAATGGTTTTATATGTTTTTTGGGGTTTTATGTTTTTTAGGATTTAAGTGGTTTTAGCATTTTGGGGTTACTTAGGGTTTCCAATTTTATTAGTATTTTTTGTGTTATTATAGTTTTTAGGGTTTAAAGGGTTTTTATGTTCTATGTATACTTAGTTATTTTATGGATTTTGAGGGTTTAAAGGGTTTCAATGGGGTTTTAGGGTTTTTTATGGTTTTATAGGAATTTTTTGTATGGTTTTTAGCATTCTTAGTGAATTTTAGGCTTTGGGGGGGGGGGGTTGGTTTTTATCATTTTTTATGATTTTCATTATTTTATGGGGGTTTAGGGATTTTGTGATGTTTTTGGGTTTTTAGAGGGGTTTAGAGTTGTTGTGGGTTTTAATCGGATTTAGGGTTATCATGATTTTTATGTGGTTTTGGGTTTTTGGGTTTTTAGGATTTTTATGGGGTTTTAGGTATTTTTATGCATTTTAATGTTTTTTATTTGGGTCTTAGGTTTTTTTATTGCTTTCAAAACTTTTATGGTTTGTAGTAATGTTTTTAGGGTTTCAATGGGTTTATTGGTCTTTCAGTTTTTTAGGGGTTTTAAGGTTTTTATGGTTTTTAATGTGTTTTAGGGGCTTATAGAATTATTTAATGGGTTTAGTGTTTTTAGGGGTTTTATGGGTTTTTAATGTTTTTTTTTGGTTTTTTAGTCTTATTATTTTTAGGTTTTTACATAGTTTTAAGGGTTTTTCAAGTTTTCAGGTTTTTATCATTTTAGGATTTTTTTGGGTATTAGAGTTTCTAAGGGTTTTAGGGGTTTTATAAATTTTAGTTTGTTTTAGGGTTTTGAATATTTTTGTAGGGTTTAGGATTTTTTATAGATATTTATGATTTTTTGGGTTTTTTCATCTTTTAGGAGTTTTAAGGGGTTGTAGGGGTTTTTAGGATTTATGGGGGTCTTAGGGTTTTTTGTGTTTGTATGATATTTAGTGTATTTTACAGTTTTTAGGGGTTTTTAGGATTTTTAGGGGGTGTTAGGTATTTTTATAATTTTAAGGTATTTGGGGTTTTTAGGTGTATATGTGTTTTTTAGGATTGTTTTTGGTTTTTTGGGTTTTTAGGGATTTTAGTGAAATTTGGGGTTTTTAGGAGTGTTATGATGTTTAGGGTTTTATGGGTTTTCTATTTATTTCAGAGTTATTATTAAGTTTTAGGGTTCTTTTAGGGATTTTTAGGGTCTTTTATTGTTTTTAATGTATTTATGTTTTTTTTGTTTTTAGGGTCTTTTAGGTGTTTTATGGTTTTTATCATTTTTATTTATTTTAAGAGGATTTTGGGTTTTATATTTCATAAGAGTGTTGGGTGTTTTAGGCTATCTATGTTTTGTTTGGAATTTTAATTATTATTATAACTTTTAGGGTTTTTAGAGTTTTTGAAAATATGCTTTTTCAAAGGGAGGAAAATTTTATGAAAATCACTAAGAGAAATTTAATACCATGAAGAAAACCAAACAAGATCAAAATACACCAATGAGGAAGCCCTATACGCGAGCACCTGCGCACCAGAGGGCACGCGTAGAACCTTCTGTGTGATAAAAAATAGAAGGCATACTTATACTAAGGACTAATTCCCATGACCTATACCCCATACCTATGCCCGAGACTTATGCCTAGATCTCTGGTCATGCAGCCCCTTCTTCGAGGTCCCCCAAATATTCTCTGATAGGTCTCCAAAACCTAATAGAATATATAATTAAAGGGTATATGTGGGATCAAAGTCCCTTCATGGTCTAAAACGCAAAAACTTACTTGAGGAAACTTATTGCATAATAGTAATCTACCTATGTGAGGCACCTTCTTTTAGTAAGGACCTGCTCCAGGCCCATCAAGGGACACCTGAGGAGACCTATGCTGTTTAGGATAAAGCCTCACCCAAGTATTTTTCCCCTTCTTGTCCACTTTCAAAGGCATATCCATCTATTATAAACCAATTTTACCTACGTGAATCACTTTCAGTTACTCTCTGGCCCTGTGTGGCACACCTTTGTGGTAGACCTACACCAAACATCTGGGCCCATGACCTAGGTGAGTCACCCTTTTACCTTTATTCAATGTTATACATGGAAGGTAACATTTTCCCTTTGTCTCCCTTTTTTGAGAGGAAGCAAGTTTAAATCTCCACCGAAGAGTATGGACTTGCATAACCATGGCGAGTGGCACACCAGCATGTCCCCCATTGGGATGTGTATTCCTACGGTAATAGGTTTTCTTCACTTTCCTGGTTGGTTGGTCAGGGTCCTCTGGGTGTTTATGAGTGTGTATTCCCATGTTCATGAGGAACCCTACCTTAGGGAAAGTGTCAGTGATTTCATGGTCTTAGATACAAGGTCTAGTACCATTTCCTACCCTTGTCGTCTCTAATACCCAAAACCTTTAGTTCCTGGAATCTTGGGTGAGGATTAATCATTAATTTCCATTCAATATGGAATGAGATCCTCCTCCCTTTATATGTAACCATTTAAAAGGTAATCCCTCCTAAAGTAAGCCCCTATCCTTTCTTGGAGGCCCTTTATTGCTTACTTCCCTCATTAGTCTCCACACCATGGACCCATTCTAGGGTAAATTGAAGAGAGGTAAGTGTCATAGCCCTAAACTCTTCCACCAGTGGAGGAAGAGAAGTCTGTGGTTCTCCAGATCTTCCATTTCCTCCTTTTTCACCACATTCAAGTGTGACTCACTTAGAATCATATGTACACAGAGGCTCTCTATTATCATGGTACCAAGATACTTGGATACATGTTTCTATAGAGTATAATCCCTTGAATCTTCCTCTCATCTTTATTTAGGGTTCTTCCATAAGTGTGAGTCCTCAAGGTCATGTATCTAGCTCAAGGAAAATGGATAATGGGATTTACAACATATTCAATATTTTATTGTTTTTTCTCACCAATCTAGACTCATGTGGGCTTAGAGGTTGATGGTGATCATGACATCCACCTAATCCCAAACTTCATGGCCATCCTCCTTAGGAGTAAGCCCCAATTTTCACCCCATTCGCATAGTGATCCTTAGTTCATAAGCCACAAGTAATGAACTATGATAACTGTGATTCTAGTTACAATATAGATACATAGGATGTATATCTAGGACCCAAGTATAATAGGGAATCCTCCTAGTCCATTTTATAGGGAATCATCTTCATCTAAAATAAACCCTGGAGAAATCCTCCACATCACTATGAGTTGAGATATCCCCCATAGTTTCTTTTATAGGGAATACTCTTCCAAAGTAATCTATAATTTAATATTCTAAAAGGTTCATACAACCCTATAAGACAAACCCGAGGGAATTTATAGGCACGAATCCTCACAACAGAAGTATGTGGTCTTTGATTCTAATCCAAATAGGATACATAAAAATCCTCCATGAGGTCTAAACCCAACACCCCAAATCAAACATGTTCTCTTTGGGCCACATTCCCAACATAGTCTAATTCAGCATTGAAATCCATATTACTTCCATGTTCCCTTGGCTATCTTGACATAAGTCCCACACCAATCATTGACTATGCATCATTCACCTAGATTTCCTTGACATGTGATGTTAAACTATACAGTCAGGTCCTTGTAACATAACCTTAAAAGGTGTGATGTGTCCCATTAAGTGACACTAAAATATGTGGGTTTTGATCACTCTCGTGAGGATATGTTGGAATCCCATTTCATGGGTCCGATCCAAATATTAAAAAAAATTTATCTCCCTCAATGAAAATACACTCCAGACTGCCCCACTATGTGGATAGAAAATTAGCATCATTATAATAAAGACAAAATAATATCTAATCAGTATATAAGAGGATACATTTAATAGAGAACCTTAGATACATATATATATATATATATATCCATTGATAAAGAAACTCAGATACATACAGATGATTTTAAATTACATATGTGTTGATAACCGATTGTTAATTCTAGGGTGACCCATATTATACTTCTGAATAAATAAAGGATTCATGAACATGTCTTAAATATATTAGAGATTCCCGATTTATTCAATAATCCCCCCCAAGGGGTGTGATGAGCCCGACCTCCCATCCTCTTGACCAATGTGAGTTGCTAAGAATCATTGGTCAAACAGCTCGACTAGCACCTACCATTGGAAAGTAGGTCCCCTTGGATATAAAACTATTTAGTTTTCTAGTTCCATGAACAAATAAATTGGAAACTATTCATAAATAATGATTTCTAACCCAAATATAATTTTTAGGTGAACAAAAATGGTGAACATGATGTGAATCCTTAACTAATATGATAGTATCACCCACTTATTAAGCCTCTTTCTCTCTAAAAATAAATAATGGTCCGAAAATACAATCAATCATGAATGTATTCAATCAAATTTGATTCTTATTTGATGGTGTTTTTTTTGCTTTTCATATATTCAAGATATTATTATCAAGAAATCCATTCAATCCAATGGCATCCTTCCATATTTCACCAACGCTTTCCCTAGTAACTTCTCAGGTCAGGTCTTCATCCATCTAAAAGAGGATATCACCAACCCAGCATCTTAAATGATGGGTATCTAATGTTTTGGTCAAGGTATACCATTACCAAGGTACAATCCTGACATTGGAGGCCACCTAATAGGCCCTCCATCTCACCAAGCCCATTGATCATCCTGTCAGTGATGAACGGTGGTCCTGACATAGACAACACCAACCACCATCTTAAACCGTTTTGGGAGCCTGTACCCAGAACTCCATAACCAATACATTCCTTACCATAGGTAGGTGGATCAAAATTCCACATGATACCTCTCCCATAATTCAAAGGGGTCCTTCTCAATGGCTCCTACTAACAATCGACATTGCCAACACCACATAGTAGTAACCACTCAGCATGGTGAGGGTTCGATATTCAGTAGACAAACCATGGACACTCAAGATTGATCTTAAAAAATGGCCCAATGGGGGTAGTGAATTGTCACTATGGAGTAGGGGCACACCCATCTCCTCTTCATAAAATTCCCACCAATCCAATTTTGTGGCCAATAATGAGCGGGTACATACACTCATCCGCCTTAATTCATCCAGCCAACAGAATCATCTGGCAGCACCCAATGAAACCCACCATTCAAATTTGGTGGCATACCATGAGTAAGAACATACACCTACCTACACCCACCAAGCCTTCCAAAAAACTCATCTGGAAACACATAATGAAACCCTCTAAACAAATATGGAAGCAACACATAAGTAGGGAAACACACCTTCCTGTATTTACCAAGCATGCCAGCTACGTCATCTGGTAGCACCCGGAGAAGTTATTCAGAATGTCCTGATGGATAGCATGGGGCCAACTGAACTCCCTTCTCCCACACATGAGTACTGTTTGTATCCACTGATAGGAAAGAGAGTACATGAGCATGCACATACACCTACTCTAGATACTAAATGGACATATATCCCTTATCCAACTATTTAAGTCACTAAGAATGTATTGTAAATGGTTAAAGGGTAGACTTAAATCCCTTACCACATCCTAAATAATTTAAAAGACATTATCAATGTGATGAAAGTAGTTCATGAGGGGAGTATATATAAATTTTTCCCCACAAATGGGGTGACTCACTAGCATGTCAACCAAAATAAGTCACAAAATAATGCTCTCATATAAGATGTACATGGGGAAAACACCCCTATAATATATGAAAAAATAGATCAGTAACATACACATTATCCAATTGGAGGTTGTAGACACCATGAAATGTGTTCCATGCACTTCTATGCAATATTTCCTCAACTAGGATAAAAAAATTTGCAGTGCGAATCTGCATTTTTCTTGGGGGTCAGGGATGGTAGCTAAAGCCCCAGTCTAAAGGACTGGGACCGAAGCTTGACACTTATTCCATGTAGGGTTGTGTGGGAACAACCCCTATGATATAGAACAAAAAATGTGGCTAAGTCCTCAACGAGGTTCCCAAGGTACCTGCGTGTGAACACCTACGCACCACCATGCTGGAAATGAATGTGGCTATTATTTTTGCTAAGTCCTCAAAATGGAAACCAAGTTAGGAAAAATCATTGGTGGCACACAAGTATACTTGGGCACCAACCATCTGGTACACAACCACCTATGTGCCATAATTTTTCCTTGCAACATAATTTCATGACCAAACTCCTTTCGCCTAGGGTCCTATTTTTGCCTATAAATAGACCATTGGGGACTTTATTTGGACAGAAGAATTTCAATAAAGCCTAATTGCTTCTCTGGTATCCTTAGTTCTTCTCCCACGTCTTACAAAACATTAATGGTCATTATTTAACACCTAGAGTATAGGATTCTAAAGAGGATCATAGAAAATAAGTCCTTTTAGTGTTTGAAATCCTTAACACTTGTGTGCCTAAGGATCCCAACCTCCCTAACTCAGAAACACTTGAACACCACCTGTTCCTTTCACAAGAACTTGAGAATCCCACTTATGGGAATAATTTTGAATACTCTTGAAGTCCTGAGTCAAGTCCCTCCCAAGTATTATCATCCATTTTGTTCATTTCTTAAGTGAACATCAGGTCACCCAAGCATACTTGAACACCCATACTTGCGCGATAGAACCAACATGGGAACCCCTATTTGATTCACCTACTCTTTTCATTCTACAAGTCATCAAACCCCCATAAAAGAAATTCATGGAAAGGATTATTCTTTATTGGATCTATTGTCTGAAAGGGATTCTGTTGAGACCTCCACTAAATCCCCCTGACTTATCAAACCTTTGGGAAAGACATGTCTGTATGTCTCCTCTTTGGGTTTGTATTTCTATAGTTAGAGGTTTCCCACATTTGTTTCACAATGGGGTTAGGATTCATGGAATGTATGTGGGTTTATATATCCATAGTCACATGGACCTTTCTCCCAGGAACAGTGCTGGGAAGTTCTCCATTTGAAGGATTGGGGTTTGGGTCTCGACCTATCCCTTTTCAAAGACCCGGAACCTCAAGTCTCTAGTAGGGAAGGTACATTTCACACCTAATTTTCCATTTAAAACAAGGATAAGTCTCCCTTCTCTAATAGGATTAATGTCATGGCAGAAATCCTGGTGTAATCCTCTAAACTTCATCCCTCTTTCCATTCACTATACCCTTGTGAAATGTAAAGTTAATAGATAGAGGGATTTTCACCTCACCCTCTTCCCAAGTCACCTCAACCCCGTCCACCCTCACTATTGTAGGCATGCCCTATTCCATAAATGGAGGATGAAAAGTGTGAGTGCCTTTGTTGAATCATTGACATCCTCTTGTTTCTCACAATGAGCATGAATCACATGGTATTAGGGATTTTTTATGATCACAATATTTTCACAACAATTTGAACTATGAGAACTCTAATTCCTATTCAAACCAAGATATTTAGGAATCCTTCATCAGGACTGAGATCATTGGATATCCTCTTCCGAAATCCAACCCAAATTTTCTTAATCTGTGCATCTTCCTTAAGAGTAATCCCCAAATTAAACCCCCACTTGAACTATGAGAACTCTAATTCCTGTTCAAACTAGGATACATAGGAATCCTTCATCCGGGCTCGAGATCATTAGATATCCTCTTCAGGAATGCAACCATAATTCCCATGATTTTGGAATTTTACTTAGGAGTAATACCCAAATTAAACCCCCACCTAAACTATGAAAACTCTAATTCAAGTTCACACCTGGATACGTAGGAAGTATTTTAGGGGCCCGAGTTCATTGGATATCCTCTTCAGGAATCCAAACCTAAAATCTCTTAATCTAGGAATCCTCCTTAAGAATAATCCCCCAATTAAACCCCCAAATCACCAAGGAATCCTTTTCAGAATGTAAGTCCAAAACAATTTATCTCAAAGTACTATAATCTCCTATGAGACTCATCAAACTACGTGGGCTTTGATTCTCATCCACATGGGATACGTAGGAATCCTCCTTGAGGTTCAAACCCAAGAATTTAAATCAACCCTATTATCCTTGGGCCATATTCCCAATAGGGTCTAATCTTACTTTGAAATTCATATTATTTCCATGTCCCATGGGCTTCTTCGGCATAATCCCCACACCAATATTTGACTAAGAATTTTTCTCTTATAGGTCCTTTTAACATCACCTAAAAAGGTATGGTGTGTACCATTAAGCGGAACCAAACTATGAGGGTTCTGAGTCCTTTCACAAGGGAACGTTGGAAGCCCATTTTATGGGAATGATCCCAATATCAAAACAAACCTTTGTCTCCTTGGATGATGATAAATTCTAGAGTGCCCCACTGAATGGCTTAAAAACATGTATCATCATAACGATGGTTAAAATAATCTCTAAATAGTATATGAGAGGATACCATTGATGGAGAACCTTGAATACATACTAATTTATCCATTAATGAAGAACCTCAAATACATACAGATGATTCAAAATTTTACACATGTTAATAAGTAATTTAAAAATCCATGGGAAACATATGTTATACTTGGTAAATTAATAAGGATTCATGAAAATATCTTAAATTTATAAAGAGAGTCCCAAAGTAGAAAATAATTCCCCCCCAAAAGGGTGTGATGAGTCTGACCTCCCATCCTCTCAACCAATGCACATTCTTAAGTATCATAAAGTTCAAACATAATGAATGCATTCCTTTGGAAAGAAGGTCCCTTTTGGATAAAGAACTATTGGGTGTTTCTAGTCCCATGAATAAATACAATAGAAACCACATGGAAGCAGTGATTCTTAAAACTAGAACACACATTTCAAGGAACTACGAAATAGAGGCAATCGACCTATCTCAATAGACACTCCAAGGAAGGAACAAACACCATCCCATGAAAACCACTTCTCTTAGAAAGTTCCCCCATAACTTACAAGAATGCAAAAAAAAAAATAGCCTCATCAAAGAAAAATAGAAAACAACGAGCGGATATATGATCCTTCTCTACATAAAATTTGAGTTATTAAAGCTCTCAGACACTTATATTTGGCAGTTCAAGATCCAAATATCCCATTATCAAATTATGGGAATAGTAGGAGTAATTTTGAAGTTCATCCTTTGACACTTCACCATGCAGTCTTTCTTTATTACCACAATTTAATTAATCTTGAAGGCCCATCTCCCAATGAGAGACACAAAATTCCTCAATACGGCCAGAAGATTTAGGAGTATGAGGGTCCTCTGCTTACTATAATCCACCATGGTGGTCCTCTAAAATTTGGTGTTTGATGCGAATGTTATCTTCATAGTAGTGTTTTACTTTTTTAGGATAATTTAAGTATTGGAAACATAGTGACCAGAAATCTCTCATATCACAATGTACTTTTGAAAATAAGGCTAGTCAGGTTTGATGCCTTGTCATTGGTAGGTGAAATCCTTTCTCAATTGGTAGACAACACAATGTGGTGGTCATTCTATAAACCTCCTTTGGATTTACTACCTTACAACATAGTAGAGGAAATCCCAACAAATCTCACTTCTTGTGATAAATAGATCGCGAAGTGCCCACTCTGGTCGGACTAGTTATAGGAACCTATCGAAAAAGATGAAGTAGATATGATAAAAACAAGGGAACAACTGGCTAAAGATGATGTGTTAGTCATGTTATAGACTTTATCAACTACTTAATATAGCATTATAGAGGTGTTGTTAGAGGATTGTGTACATGAAATCAATTTAAATGTATGGAAATATCATTGTCACTTGAAAATAGAAAGTGTTACCCTATGATGAAAATCAATGTCACATCAAGATAAAATAAGGGTTTCAGAAACAAGTAGATTTGGAATCTATTATGGCATTATTAAATCCATAGATCAAAAAAATTCAAGGATCCCATCAATGAACTTTCCTTGTAACATAAATGAGTTTACAATAGATGATCATCAATGCCTAATATAGTGTTCATGTCGGAGGATGGGGTGCACAAAGAGCACAACATTTCATTGTTCCCCCAAACAAGAAAAGGCCACAAAAGTTTTTTTCATGAAACATCATAAAATCAAACCAACTCCAACAAAAAGACCCTATCCATGACATAATATATGTTCATAAAAAATAGGCTTTGACCAATTCTCCTAGACAACCGTCCAAAATAGAGAACACTATTGAGATACCTTTGTGTGAAGCATATGAGAATATCAAGAAATCCTCCCTCCTAGAGGATGGTATTCATAAAATAGAAAAAATGAAATAAATAGAGTAATGATCCTCATAAATGGTTGATAAAAGTGCATATTAAAAGACTCACCCAACCCATGTTTGAAAAAAATCCATAAAATCAAAAGGGAAGCCACGAAAATAGAAGACACAATGGTTAAGGAGAAACCTTATCACATAGGGTTGGTATATTTTTTAACCCAACCCTCAAGGTCATAAAACCAAATCCAAAGGGTTGTGAATGCAGAATGGGAACATCCCTAGCCCTCAGGGCTAGGGAATTGTTTACCTCAATAATCCTCTCCTTAGTGGGAATCAGTCCTCTCTTGGTTATGGAAAATTTCATAGAGTGGATCCTCCAAGTTCATACCATCCTAAGATTTGGTATCCTTATTATAAATAGGATCAACTAAACTATCTAAGGATTCACATAGGATCACTTTCCACCACGCAACTCCTAGTGAATTAGCAATATAGATGATGAAGCCTCATGGAGGGTGTAGAAGAAGATTTTATCACAAAGAAACTGATAGAATACCTACAATTCATGTCACATCAGTTAATGTCCTCAATGTTACCCTCAAAATTTTTGTAGAATGTGATGCTAATATAGTGGAATCACAAGAGGAAGTCATGATTCATAATGCTGTCTAAATAGAAAAAAATGAATAAGTTGTGATTACATGGAACTAGAGGATATCCCTGAATTTGGTCACTCCCTAAAACAAATACATCATTAACTACTCAAAAGACACCCAATCAATAAATGGGTAATGGTAAAATTGAACCTGATCATCCTTTTGGAGAGTTTAAACCCCTTTCAATGGAGGAATTATTTGTTCAAAAAGAGAATGAGATTAAATAATTGAGAAGACTCAATGAAGAATTAATATGAGGAATCCTTTCGGCTAGATATGATCTGAAATTCGATCCTCAACTCACAATTCTAGCTAGAACACATCAACAATGAGTGTTTACCATAGAAACTAAAGTAGGTTATGAGATTACTTTATATATGGGAAACCAACCACTAATATATTTGGATCCCACAGCAGCAGACCCAGAATTCCCTTCGCTAGGTGTGCAACAGGAGTTTGGTCAAGCACATCCTTGAAGGCCTGCTTATACAGGTCACCCATGATAGATACTATTAGTTCCACCACAAATGGCCCAAATATCCACTACTCATGTTCACGATCCATCCACTTCACCTATTCAGGCTCCATCCACAACACCTCTTTAGGTCCTAGTGCATCCAAACATTCCATGAGTGATTATGAATGCTATTGAGTCACTAAAGGCTCGGTTAGAAGCCATGTAGGAAGGAAGTGCACTGATACATCAGGAAAAAAAATACTTACCCAGAATGGGTAGATCCTAATATTCCCCCAACAAAATTTTTGAATCCTAAATTTGAGATCTTCCACTATTCAGGAGACCTGGATGTGCACTTGATCAATTTTTTCTCTTGTTGTGATACCATGATGGGGACCCCTAAATAACATTCAGCAACAAAACTCAGGTGCTTTTTGATATCACTATAAGGACTAGAATTTTTTTGGTACACAAGCTTGTAGTCTCGGTCAACCACAGGGTGGGAAGACCTTCATCATAAGTTTCTCTTATTGTTGATCTCAACATTGTAGAAGACAATAGTACTTGATATCACAAACTAAAAATATCGGGATAATGAAAGGGTCTTAGATTCCAATGTTTGGTGGAAAGGATTGACATACTCCTTGAACCTACAACTCCCTCAAGAATAATTTTTTTCTTATATGTAGGTAGAATCATCATGATGAGTTTTTCATTCCACCTATCCCTATGAAGTAAACAAGAGGTTTTTGAGACCTTTCCACAATTTCTCAAAATGTGGAAGACTCCATCATGGAGACCAAAGCCAAGGCCCGAGTAATTACATTGACTTAGGGAAGGATAACATGAAAAGAAGAGGTTGAAATTGTTATACATAATCAAGATATGATACCCACTACTACTTCAATGCCTTCACTATATCTCACTGCTCTACCTCCCAATCATAAAAAACAATGCTCGCCTCATTGAGATGAACATAGAGATCAAAGGTGGAATTTTTTTGAGATGAAATAAAAGGTCTATTATTTTCTAAATGGATATGTCCTTAGCTACTTCATATAATCATTGAAAAACAAATTGTATAAGCTTCTGAATCCTGGGAATCCTAGAAAATAAGGTGATTAAGATCTCCCAAACTATTTTCCCTTTCATCAAATTTTGGTTAATCACATCTAGTATTGTTTTTTTCAAATACCTCCAACAAAATATGGGGCAATCTGATAAAGTGAATATAAAAAATTAACAGGATCATCTTGCATATGATTCTACAACAAATATAAAGAAGAAAAATGAATGGGAAGAAGTTATGAGAAAGGGTAAGAATAATTTCAATGACTGGATGGTCAAGAAAACAATCAACCAGACTAATGCTATTCTCCGAACACATAAGAAACAGGCAACTGCACGTCAATCCACTTCTACTAATACAACCAACTTCATTGGTAGCTCAATCCTCCAAAGGTCATTCCTCCAAAAAGTGACATCGTTTAATGGGTAATAATTGTATTAATGAATATGACCCTGCACCAAAAACTGATGTTTTACATGAATTTAGATGAATTCATGCCTTCATTACCAAAAGTACATGCACCATCTTGAAAAATAGAACAACAAGGATCCCCCCTACAATCCAAATTTTCATTAGATGAGGAGTTGATCTTCAGTTCCATTAATTTTATTCACTTAATGGATCCATTTATAGATGATGATTTTGATTATGAACAAGAATTACCTACACATAATTGGTCAACTGAGATAAGAGGTTTTCAATGTCGTGGTCATAGGGGAAGAAGAGTTCGTGCTCAAAGTAACTCTATTAAACATGCCCCTTCTCTAACCGTCTGTGTGAATAAAAATCATGGGAGATATCTATTGAGAGCTCAATGAGAACAGGGGAATTAACCCATCTATAATTGGATCATCCTTAACACAATAATCTTGGAATGTATATTATTTTATATTTCATCCCCTAATCAGCCCCAATGTGTAGGTAGACCCAGCCGATGTAACCCACTAGGAGTGGAATCAAATTCAAATCCTATTATAAGGAATGTTACATATGCATCAAGAACATAAAATCCCAATAACCCTGCAAAAGAACATCCCCATATTAGGAAGAACAGACCTCTAGGTCATAAGTATGATGTATTTAAGTAATTAGCCCAATTTCTAGACAAGCATTCAATCTTGGATTCTTTTAGTCTATCAAAATACTTCTGGGAAGCACTCATAGAGACCTTATCATTCCCTTAGGAGTTTGAAGCCATGGTTACCTTTGCTTACGTATATCATGTAGAGAATGATATGACATAATTCAATGAGGTAGTATCTTTCACATACTAGGATAAGGATACTTTAATACAATGACACATTAGGACCTTATATATATCTGATAGTATAAACAAAATTGATATCTGATGAGCCTTTATTGAAAATGGATTAGGTGTAGGACTCATTTATATCTATAAACTTATACAATTGTGTATTAATAAATATCACTTGTCCCAATACACACTAATGTTATAGAGTTATGACAAGAATTATAAAGAGCCTCTTAGAGAGATCACACTCAGAACTCAGTTTAAGGATCATATTTCTGACTTAGAATTCATTGTTGTTCGGCAAGATACAATCTTTAATGTCCTGTTGGGAAGACCTTAGAAACATTCACATGTGTCCATTCATTCATCATACAACCAATTCATCAAATATTGTATTAATAGTAAAATTAATACATATCATAGTGAAAGGGACCCATTCAAATTATTTAAGTCATGGTATATTGATTTAATATTTTACCTCAAAGGAGGAAAACAGTCCATGGATGATGATTTCACTTGAATCAATGCCATGAATGGTCTGGATATAATACTGAATAATCATTTCAAGAAGATAAGGTATATTATGTCCTTAAAATTAATAAAACCAAAGGGATGATATTGAATTTATTCACTCATTTTATGAATTCCGTAATTTCATTCATGACAACTGAACCAAATATCATATGAGAAGTTGTTAACTCTTTTAGCATGGATGAAATCATAGATGATAATGTCTTCATTACACCCCCAAGAGTCAATGAATTCATGTTTATTAGGATAGTATAGAACAAACTTTCAAATCAATGGGGGAAAAATGTGGCCATTCTTAGTACCTCATCTTCACTCCAAAGCTCTAAAAGACCTCACCCCATTTATTGAACCAAAAATGATTTCCACATCTTCCAGATGTCTAAATAACAACCATCCCCCAACTCTATGATTTTTTTTTCATAACCTACCTCTCAGAAAGAGGTGAAAGAAGTAAATCGTGAGTAATAATAAGAAGAGTAAGACCTCACGGATGCCCCTCCAAAATTTAAAGATGGTATCTCTACCACTGTAGACAAACTCATAGAGATAAATCTTGGTAAAAATAAAGATCCATTACTAACTCTTATCATTATGGACATAAATTACAATGAAATAAATATATATACATTCTTATTAAAGAAAAACTAGGACATATTCTATTATAATTACACAATGATTCTAGGCCTTGAATCTGAGGTGTCCACTCATCATTGGGTTTTCAATAAGAACATCAGGGATATAAATTGGTAGTCATAAAGGAATACCCAACTCAAACCTCCAAAATTATTGCTGAAGTTGACAATATCATCAATATTGACATCATTTGATGAGTACAGCCAAATAAGGATGACCCTAGAAGATGAATAGGTCATATACTTCAGAGACCCCAAGGAGTATTTTACTATCAGGTAATTCCATTTGGATTGAAGAACAAAGGTGCCACATACCATGTTTCTTGCACTTTATATTCAAACCCTTCTTGGGGATGTAATTTTAATGTTATGTTGATGATCTAATGGTCAGGTACCGATAATTATATAACCACTTGGATGACTTGGAGACTACCTTCCACAAGCTATAGAAACATAGCTTGAAGATGAACCCCTTAAAATGTTCTTTTGGGGTAACCTCAAGGATGTTTTCTCAACTTCATTTTTTGCCATCATGGAATTGATGTTGATCATGAGAAAAAAATATCTTTATCATGTAACCTCCTTGAAACCTAAAAAATATGAGTGGACTTCAATGAAACTTGGGAAACATCTGACACTTCATATCCAATCTTTTAGGAAAGTGTTTTCCCATCACTAAAGTGATGAAAAATGGAGTCACGTATCTGTATACTAGTGACTGTAAAGAATTTTTTTTCATCCTGATGAAATACCTCTTGAGTCGATCAATATTAATGCCACCTATTTAGGTAAGTCCATTCATCTTATATGTGACTGACCTATAGCAATCACTGGGCGCCTTCCTCGTGAAAAAATGATTCTAGAAATGATAACAACCTCTATTATCCAATTCAGACCATTATCGATGTAGAGACTCGATATTCAGATATTGATAAGAGCTTACTGTCATTAATCTTTGTGGTTGAGTGGTTGAAGCACTATCTACAAAACCCCAAGGTCTAATTTGTCTCTATAAGTAACCCATTCAAATATATCCTCATTTTTCCTATGTTGACTGGATTTTTGGAATAGTGGGTGGTTATTTAGCAGCATTTTGATATAAAATTTGTTCCTAATAAAGTAGTGAAAGTCCAGGCCTTGACAAGAATCCCCTACAGAGCACCCATCTATAAAAATGACATCATTAAATAGTTAATTTACAGATGAAGAGATATTTTCTATTCAAGATGAACCAAACATGTGAAATGTATTTTGATGGAACGTCTAGGATACCAATAGGAAAGATAAAATAATATCATAAGTTCAAAAAAATTTATTTAGGGATTGTGATCATTTAACTAGAAAAGGAACTCTTACCATACTGATTTATGCTGTCAGAAGGTTGTACCGATTAAGAGGTAGAATATTAGGCTATCATTATAGGCCTGGAACTCGCACTCCAAATAACAGTGAACTACCTGGAGGTAAAGGGTGACTCAAAGTTGGTAATCAAACACATAAAAATGGATTATTCAGTCAAAAAGTAATAGTTGATCCCCCCAACTTGACTGTGTTTGAGGTTTGATGGAGGAATTCCTCTCAGATCCATCATTGACTCACATCTCACAATCATAGAATGCCAAAGAAGATGCATTGGGAATTGTAGCTATAGATCTGGAAGACCCAAACATGGATGAAATAATAATAATCTTTTTAAACTATAGAATGGTCTCACCTTTGTTTCATATTATAACAAAAGAGATTAATAAAATCAGTTTCATCCCTGATCCATATGTCCCTACCACTAATTTTGTGATTCTAATCATGAAGAATTTCAATGATAGATTGCTACCTCTGGATAGAGATAGGAAAGATAAAATCTGGTGGAGAATAGTTAACTTCACTATTTATGATGGTCCAAATCACTAGAAAGTACCCTAAAAATGAGGATTTGATAGAAACCTTCTCAGATGTGTGGACAAAATAGATATTGTAGCTAATTTGGAAGAAGTACATTCTGGAGACTATGGTGGCCACCAATCATGGTATAGGCTTTATGGTCAAATCTAAAGGCTTGGATACTTTTGGCCTTAGATTAAATAATATATCACATAAATCACCAAGAAATTTTATTCCTTCAAGTGCACACAAACCTCATCCATAAACCCCCAAAGTTTCTATAAACAACTAAATACTCCTGACCATTTTTCATATGGGGAATGAATTTTGTGGGGCCATACCGTTCATCTAAAAAAGGCAATTCAAGTAAATCCCGACCAATACTGATTTCTTATCTAAATATAATGAGGAAATACCTCTCAAAAAATATGGTGCCTAAAGTGTTTTCAACTTCATTAAATCTAACATCATTACCAGATTTGGTTTCCTGCATACAATACTGGTGGTCAATGGAACTAGTTTCTGTTCTAATAAGGTGGAAAATCTATATCAGAAATACAATATCAAATCCAACCATTCATCCCTATATCATACAGTGGATAATGAATAGATAGATTCCTTCAATAAGACCAAATCAAACATACTCCAAAAATGATGGATAAAGAAAAAAATTATTGTTCTGAAAAGTTCTTTCATGCCTTATGGGATTACCAGACTACGAACCATACTACCACATGGGTGACCCCAGTCATTTGCATACAGAACAGAATCAGTCATGGCCATTGAGGTTATTTTTCCATTTCTCTATGTTTCCATATATGATTAGATATCCATAAATGAGAAATCCCAGAAATGACTGGACGAATTAGAGTAAATGGAAGAAAATGATTGAACACATTTCATCACTTGGAAGTCTTTGAGAATTGGATAGAATGAGATTTTAACAAAATGGTTTTCCTCCATTAATTCCTCCTAGGATAATTGGTATTGGTCCTCAGGGCTCAAATGATACTAGGAATGAAGCCTCTAAAGCTTGATCCAAAGCAAGAGGGACCTTATTCCATACACAATGTCCACTCTAACAGAGCTTACACCATGATCTCAATGTATGGAGAGATCATTAAAAATTCAACCATTGTAAGGTTCTTGAGGAAATATTTTGTATAATGATAGGTCATTCATCCTAGGTACACGGTATTAAACTATATAACACCATATATGTCCCCATATTAATACATTAATCTACATAGTTGGTCATTTTTACATGACCCTCAAAGGCATGATGTAACATATGTGTTGCATGATGTTAAATTATGTGTGGTATCATTATCCTTGTCACACGACGATAAACTGCAAAGAATAATGTCTAAGTCATGTGACCTAAAACCGCAAGACATCATTCATCCTCATTGTATGACATTAAACTACATTGTTGATGTCCTTCTCATTCAACGTTAATACCCCATAAATAACCAAGTGTTGAGACACTCATCATGGTCCCTTGAAAAATGGGTCTCCATCTCATGTGGAAGTCCCAATAACCTTCTATTAACCCCTTAGTAAGATAAGACACCCTCTTGGGAAAATATGGGGAAGAAAAGATAGAAAAATACCATATATAAGACCACTAACCTCATTGCCACTGTATAATGGAATTTGGGCCCCATTTATAGGTGTAAGCCCCAACAACATCAAGTCCTTACCACAAGATGATAAATTACACGACCAACATCGTTATCGCATGATGGTAAAGTGAACAATCCGTATAAGAACATTGTGTGACTTGATTGTCATGATAGTGGGATATGTAGTGACACCCAGATCTCTAATCCTAGGTCCATCTACAACCATAAAGAAAATATTTCACCTTTCCCTATATACAAACTATATCTACACATGGGAATTTTCTAAAACATATGGCTTTAACCTCATTACAACGAGATGCATAGTGACGTCTAGACCACATGTGTTTGGCCCCACCATCATTCTAAAAAATACTATATTTCCAATTCCCCAAATCAAATCCCCATTTATGTGGGAGACAATATTCATGAACAATGCGTTGATTGATTCTAATTTAAATGAGATATGTAGTGATGCCTATGTTTCCAATATCAGTTCTAGCTACAATAACCCCCCCCACTCTCCATGTATGAATCAAAACTGAGAAGAGATTTTTCAAGAAATATGTGTGGATTGATTCTCATTTTAATGAGATTTGTAGTGACACCTAGATTTCTATCCTCGGGCCTAGTAACAACATTTTTTTCTTTGACGTCAGTTCATCATCATCCTCACTGCACGATGTTAAAATGCATGGTATTTCAAAGACTACATATGGTTTGATTCTGATCCTAACGAAATTAATTGGGACACTTGTATCATATCTACTGTCCCATTAACCACAAAATCTAAATTCACTTATCCTTCACATTTATTTTCTTTATGTTGTGGAAGAAACTTTTTCCACTCCTTGTTTCTCACACTGAGCATATCTAACATGGGATTAGGATTTTTAGTAAAATAGATCTCTACACAAGTATGGAATATCAATTCACATTGGGGTTACCATAGTCTTGGCTAAAGGAATACAAAAGTAAATCCTAATGTCCTCATTTCATGACAATAAATGTGGCTAGATTATTTCACTGACAAGGTACGTAGTGATGAACAATTTATATTCCCTAGTCCAACTACAATATTTCACTGCTCTTCATATCAATACACTTCGGTCCTTAGTAAATGATGTTAAACTACATGGTTAATGTCCTGACCACATAACTTTGAACTACATGGTACCTTTAGAACTACATGTGGATTGATTCGCATCCCATTGAGATACATAGTGATGTGTAGACCACATATCATAGTCCTTGCCATAGGGTTAAAGAAAATTTCACTATCTTCTACATAAATACAATGATTTTTGTTGGATATTTAATTCAAGTCCCCATCATCAAGGGGTTTCCATGGAAATAGATATGTACCCCTTCTACATATGATTAAAATCTATACAAAGGACTCAAAAATCGTTTCCAATATCTGTCAAAATGCTTCCTTTATAAATCAAAATTTTCCTTCTTCAAGTCATATTCATAATCATAAACACTTTTTGATATTAAAAATATTTCTTCATCTTTTGGCGATAGAATGTTTTATACCTAATGAATTCTTTTCCTGACTATGTTGTTACACACCCCATTTGGATTTTCATAAGTCACCCTCAAAACGGGTTTTTAGCCGAAGGCTGCAACTATTTGACTATAAACCATGTTCCCTAGTTGTCCTTCCATAAAACAACCCAAAAAATTGGTTTGTCGACCAATGGTTAATTCTCCCAAGGGAGTAGCCTATTTTTTCCTTATAAGATTAACAACATTATGTTGGGACCCATGATGTGAAGCAGTCCATCGTCATTACACTCATATATTTCTAGTATCCATTATCCTGATATGAAAATCCACAATACTATGGTTTACACCTTCCTTCGTAATGTCCAATGTATGCAAGAATGACTTTGACTCGATAATATATATATATATTATTTGTTGTTTTCATAATATTATGATCCTGGATATACAACCAAAAACTACAAGAACCATATTCCATGTGTTGGATCAAACATACGTAGGAAACCGCTTTTCCCAATTCATAGAAAATTTTGACTTGTAATTCCCCTTCCATATTCACATTCCTTCATCCCACAAAGAAAGCTCTTTTATTATGGAAATCCAAAACCCCACAAACATCCATAATTTTTTAGAGATAGAATATTATAATTCTTGAGGACTTATTTTCCTAACTAAGTTATAACATGAACCGGTTTTATTTGCCTAAGATTCTCAAAAACATCAAGGCATGTCAGCCAAATGATGCCACTATTGACTCTATTGTAGGATGCCCAATCATATTTTCTTAAAACATCCCCCAAAATGGGTTTTTTAATTAACGGTAAATTTTTCCTCTCATATATGAATATGGAAGAATATTTACAAACATATTACAAATAATGGGTGAATAATCAACCTTTCAATCAAAGATAAATTCCTTATATTATAGCTCACTAATGTCCTTGTGGTATGACTTTAAACTACATAACATAAAGTACTGTAGCACGATGTCAAACTACAAAGGATAATGTCCTTTCTATTTGAATTTAAACTGAAAGGCACAAAATCCTTGTCGTAATATGTTAATCTACATGGTCAATGTCTTGATTTAATGACATTAATATTCACGATACATTAACCTTTTCTACAGTGGGATCTTTCCCACTGAAATTGATCATTTAACCACGTGTAACCTCTAGAACTCAAGATAAACTCATGTAAGAGTGGATTCCCATACATGGTAAATTCCAATACAGATATTACATTCATTCTCAGACACATTAAATTTGAAAAACAACCCATCATGGTCTTGATAAATCCAAATATCGATAAACTCTATTCAACTATAATCAATATAATAATAGAATCCTTGAGAACTTATTTTCTTAACTATGCTCTAATATTCCCCAGTTGGATTTGAATATTTTTTTTACAAATTCCAGGGAACTTTATCCAAAGGATTCCATTATTTGACTATGTAGTAACATCCCCCAACTAACTCATCATAATGTATCCCACAAAGGGGGTTTTCAACCACTAGTATCTTCGTTCTCAAGAGAGACCTCCTCTATTCATGAATATCATGTTCTAGATTCAATAACCACAAAATCAGGGCTCCAGATTCCCTATCAAGTATCTAAATAATGTCATAACATTCTTGGCCAACAATCCTTGTTTGGGCCATCATCTCAAAACTTATGTTAAAAGATGTTTGACCTAAAACACTATCCCTTTTTCTGAAATTCATGTGTTTAACCTTCCCAAAAGAAGAGACATGATACTCTAAATGATGAAAACCTACAAAGGGAAATTTGGAAAAAATTAATGTCTCATATTACAAAATCTATAATCTATATGGTTTAATAAAATATTGAACGATGAAAAGATAAAAGACACATAGTTTTGTGTGATTATCCATATGACCATAGAAACAGTCAAACTACACTCGTTAGGGCCAATGAATTAGGAAAAAAGTTTGATAGTTTTTTACCATCCATATTATTGTGGTTATAACTAGATGATACAAATATGTCTTGTTATGAAAATAAGCTTTAGGGTTATGTTATGATTATATTAAAAAAACAAGGATGATGACACAAGTGATTGGGAGTGAAAATACTTTTTATTTTGTTTCAAAATATAGGGGAACTTCCACATGTTGGATCCTCTCTTCAAAATTTTACAAGTTATCCACCATATAAGATGTGAGAAGTTGAACAGTACCATGGGAAACTAAATAATCTTCCTAATGATCAGCCGTTTGTGATGTATCATCCTTCCCACCTTTATGGATCTTCTCCTATTCGGAGCTAACAATATCTCTCCTACATGCCAGGGCCCCTACCACGGATCGATGTAGTTGGAATACCTCTTCCTATGTAGTATTTAATTCTTCTTTAGGGAAAATTATTTGTAGAGACTTATCATCAAGGTGATTCTGATACTTTTTGTCCTCCTTTTAATGGATATCCTCATCTTGAATTATGGAAACTCTATGTTCCTCAAAATGGGAATCCTAGTGTGCCTTAAACTACTGCAGTCTATGCTCCTCTACCCTTTACCATATTATCACCATCACCATATCATAGATATCTCAGTAATTAAATCCTACATATCCCATCATGGAAGTCGTGAATGGAATTTAGTGATGTTGTGATGTCATGTCCTGAAGAGGTGTCTCCCTATCTGTCTTCTAGATATCTCTCCAGAAAAAAAGATGTGTAGGGTGAAAAGCCTCATGCATCTCTGGATTAGACTCGTATCTACTTTCGGAAGGAGCTACATAATCCAGGATTAGTGAAATCAATGATCCTCCTTGTTCCACTACCTCCAAAGTATCTCCAGTCTCACCAACAGATGTTGGTGAAGCAAACATGGAAGCCCCTATCTCTAACCTAATTGTCAAAACCGATGACACTAAAAATAAAATGGCACTTCTCATTGACATCATGGGGTCAAAAATTAGTATGCATGATAAATAAACCAAAATAGTTGAGGAAACTCACATATTATTGGATCAACTTCCAGAACTTGTACCTCTACAACACCCCTAGCCTCAACTCTCAAGGTTTGTAAATCCAAAAAAGGAACATCCTCTTGAGTTTTAGCAGCATTTAAAATAAAAGAATCCCTAGAATCCCACACTTTAGGATTCTCAATAATTTTTCCTTGGAAAAAGGAGTATGGTTGAATTGGATTCCCTATTCTTGAAGAGATTTGGAAACATTATCTATAGAAAAAGTTTCACAAGTTGATCCTTGATGTGATACACAAGATGAAATAAAATCAACAATTTTTATAAAGTGAAAGAATGATAAAACTCACATCCTTCCAATTCCTTGTGGAAATATCAGAACTCATTAATAGAATCTAGAATGTAAATGTTTGAATTAACTAAGTACAAAATTTTATGATATGTATCCTCAATTCTCACAACATCCTCACTAGTATGGATATCCAAAGCATGTTGTTTAGAACTCAAATTGGCTCCACTATCAGTACCCTGTTTCAATTTCTCTTCCTGCACAACATCTTCTGGCTTCGAAGAATCAAGGCCAACATTGAAATCTTCATCAGACCACCCAAGATCCATATCAGCCCCTTATGGAACAGCAGTAAGGACAACATTGACTATAGCATCACCCTCTAGTGCAGATGAGGGATTTGAAATATCCTGAAGATAGTGAAGTCAGAAACATCACATAACACCCAAGAGGGTGAGTTACCCATTACTGTGACCCACTTCCATCTCTGCAGAAGTGGGGGAAGATACAGATGCATATATTGATACTTCATCCATGATGATGAAGGATTCATCAACATTAATTTGTACCACCCATGGAACATCCTCCTCCATTCTTGAAGGATCAGTACTAGATACCTTATGGGAGGAAAGGGAAAACATTTCTGAAAAAGTTAATCACAGTAAAAGACGTATGTCAAGAAATTAATAATATCATATGAAAATAGAAATAATTACTATGGAGCATGCATTATGAGAACTTTAATGCCCTATAGAACATCTTCTGTTGAGACAATGAAGGGACCACATCATCCTTCTTGGAAAAAAATATCGTAAGTGAAGTATATGGAATTTCTTCTCCCATCACCTCTACCATAATCATATGACTATGGGATAGTTAAAGGGACCCAAGGGAATTATCCACTTCCACTGTAGGTGTACTCGCGGGCCCATAATTTGGTGACCTAGCCACCTTTTTCATTGCCCCTCCATCCCCTCCTCCTTATTATTATTCACTTTTAATCTTGAAAATAATTCCCATCATGATTAATAGCGGAAGATGAAGGAGAAGAAAATGGAGTGGGGAAAAGAGAAATACATTATTAGGATCAATATAGTGGTCCCATTCATCCTTAGGATGAACAACTACCCCCTCATGCATTCCTTGATCTAGTATGTAATACACACTATTTGTGGTTCGGTTCTGATCATCGGTTGTGTATATCGAAGCCTCCAACTCCAAGAGACAATACATCACTTCATCCAAGCCATTTTCAGGGTGGAGATTGAAGGGTGATTTTATATCACCCAGCTCAGGGATTCATAGGTCGTCCTGGAGAAACAACCATACAGGTATGACATAATGATTTAAGCTATCATAGGCTCATATTGGAAATGCTCGCACATAAATTTTCTTAGAGGCGGATGGTTGTGAGGAAGATCAATAAAAACTGTAAAATCTCTCAAAATTCCTAAAAACCCTAATGTCCATAAAAATCCTAAATAATCCCTAAAAACTCTAAAAATGTAAAAAAACAAAAACACCTAAAAACACTATGAAAATCATAAAACCATAAAAATATTTAAGACCCCTAAAAACATATAAACACTGAAAACCCTAAAACCCTAAATACCCTAAAACCCCTAAAACCTTAAAAACCTCCGCCCCTCCGAGACGAAGGCGGAGGAGGGATTACTCTGCCCTCCCACGTCCCATGGCAACTAGAGCCTCCACACGAGCTGTCAGACTCAATCTAAAGGTGAATAAGCGAGAGTGGCATTCAATGTCTGCAGAGTAGGAAAAGGCTAGGAAGAAGCTGATATCCAGGCTTGGCATGCAAGAGGATTTTGAATTTGGATGGGACTTAACGGACGTGGGTGCTGAGTCAGATTTCAGTTTTGCTGATGTGGGCGACGACTTTCGTGTGGACATGGGGATTCGAGGTGCGGAGCTGGAGGATTTTGGTGGAGATGTTGACTGATCCTCCACTTGTGTGCTCTCCCTTCTGGTCTTTTGACTTGTTGTTTTTGTTTTTCTTTTCTTCCTTTATTTCTGTGGCCTTCGGGCCAAGGCCGTAAGGGGTTTTGTGTGTGGATCGATTGTAACAACCAGGTCCCGGTGAGAGCACAACCACCCCGCCTTAACATGGCCTTCGGGTCCTGGCCCACCAGGTACCACCAATTGCCCCGCAGACACGTGGGGCCCACCCCAGGGTCCACCCACGTGCCTGAACGGGTCATATGACTAATGATAATTCCCACAGGACAACACTTGTCCTTTCCAGTGTGATTTTTCCTCACTCACACACATCCTGAGAAACTTCCCAGGAGGTCACCCATCCTGATCACTACTCCAGGCCAAACACGCTTAAATGTGGAGTTCTAACCAGGTAGGCTCCCAAAAATGAAGGTGCACCTTGCTGACATGAGTCATATCATTTAGACATTTAATCCTTTATCATTTGGGGATGTTACAATCACCCCCCCCCCCTTAGAGCACAACGCCCTCGTTGTGGGCCCTACATCTCAACCCAGGCAGTGCATCGCACACTTAAGGCTGGGTTCGTCCTCTGATACCAAATGTAACAACCGGGTCCCGGTGAGAGCACATCCACCCTACCTTAACATGGCCATCAGGTCCTGGCCCACCAGGTACCACCAGTTGCCCCGAAGACACATGGGTCCCACCCCAGGGTCCACCCACGTGCCTGAACGGGTCATATGACTAATGATAATTCCCACAGGCCAACACTTGTCCTTTCCAGTGTGAGTTGTCCTCACTCACACACATCCTGAGAAACATTCCAGGAGGTCACCCATCCTGATCACTACTCCAGGCCAAGCACGCTTAACTGTGGAGTTCTAACCAGGTAGGCTACCGAAAAGGAAGGTGAACCTTGTTGACATGAGTCATATCATTTATACATTTAACCCTTTATCATTTGGGGATGTTACATCGATGGATCCCTCCCCTCCCTTGTCTGTAGTGTCTGTGTATTTTCTTTTAATAAATTTTGGGGGGTCCCAGAAATAGCCTGGACCCGAGCCTTCCTTTCCCTAAAACCTTAAAACCCCCTAAAGCCTATAAAATCCATAAAAAAACTCTAAAAATCCTTTAAATCCATAAAAATGTTAAAAAAAACACCAAAATACATAAAACCTCTAAAACCCCTAAAATATTAAAAGAAACCATATAACCCAAATACCTATAAATATTATAAAACCCTAAAACCTCTTGAAATCTCTAAAACCTTAAAACCCCATAAAAATACTAAAAAATCCAAAAAACCCTATAATGTAAAAATAATAAAAACCATAAGAACCCTAAGAAAACACAAAAAAACAAAAAACACATAAATTCACCAAAAAATATAAAAACGCTAAAACCCTTTGAAAACCCTAAAAACATAATAAAAGTTAAAATCATTAAAACCCAAAAAACTCATGAAACCATAAAAACCCACTAAAAACACTAAAAAACATTTAAACCACTAAAACATTAAAAAAACTACAAAACCCAAAAAAACTCAAAAAACCCTAAAACCCCCCCACAACAACCTAAAAACCTAAAACATACTAAAAACCCTCAAAATTCATAAAACTCTAAAAACCATAAAAACACTAAAACATCCCGAAAATAACATAAAATGTAAAAAACAATACAAGCCTATAAAACCCCTTCAAACCCCTTCAAACCCTAAAATTACTTAAAATACCTAAAAGGATAAAAACCATAAAAACTATAAAAACCCTAAAAACCATAATAACTACTTAAACCCTTAAAACCCTAAAAACCAATAATAACCCTAAAACCACTAAAACTCTAAAACCCCTTTAAACCACTAAAAACCTTAAAAAAATATAAATACCCTAAAACCCATAAAAACACATAAAATCCCCCAAAAAAATAAACAATAAAAATGTTAAACCCCTAAACCCCTAAAAACCTTCAAAATCATTTAAAACACAAAAAATCCTAAAAAAACCCCTAAAACCCCTGAAAAATCTAAAGAAAACCTTAAAAACCTAAAAAAAATTAAACACCATAAAAACCGCAAAAAATGATAAAACAGTTATAAATTATTTGAACCCCTAATACCCATAAAACCCCTTAATACTTTTAAACCCCTAAAAACCTATTAAACCTCTAAAAAACTACAAATCTAAAACCCTTTAAACCCATAAAATATTAAATGAATCTAAAAAATCTTAAAACCCTGAAAAACTAAAAAAACCCTAAAACCCACAAAACCCTCAAAATCCCAAAAACACTAAAATCCATAAAATTATGAAAAATCCTTAAAAATAACTAAAAATTTGAAAAACCCTAAAAACCCACATAAAACATTAAAAACCAAAAAAACACATAAACCCTCTAAAAACCTAAAAAAATAAAACTAAAAACACAAAGAACCCTAAAAACCCTAAAAACCATAAAAAACACCTTAATTTTTTTAAAAACCCACAAAACCACCGAAAACCTATTACAAATTAAAAACCTGAAAAAACTAAAAAAGAACGAAACCCCCAAAAACTTTAAAAGACTAATATTCCCAAAAAAAAAACTCCTAAAACCACTCAAAATATCTAAAAATCTAAAAATCATAAAATTTCAAAAAAGTACCTAAAACCCCTGAAAACATAAAAACCCACAAAAAACCTAAGAATACCTTAAAAACCTAAAAACAATTAAATCCCCTAAAATATCAAAAAAACATAAAAAAACCATAAATATCCTGAAATACTTAAAAACCATAAAACCCCCTAAAAAATCTATAAAACATAAAACCCACAAAACATCTAAAAACACTACAAACCCTATAAAATCTAAAATTGTTAAAAAAACCCCCTAAAAACCATTAAAACACAAAAAACAAAAAAAACCCCTAAAATCCTAAAGAACATATAAAACCCCTAAAACCCCCTAAAACCCCTCAAAATATAGAAAACACCAAAAAAAAATTAAAAACAAATCCCTAAAATACCTAAAAACCCTTAAAACCCTTAAAAATCCTAAGAAAACCTTAAAAACATAAAATACATAAAACACTTATAAAACCTAAAACATGATAAGAAACCTAAAAACCATAAAACCCCATAAAACATTAAGGACCCTTAAGACCCATAAAACCCCTAAAAATAATAGAAACCCTAAAACCCCAGTAAAACATCAAGAGTAAAACTAGTTCATTGTCTTCGTGATCTTATATTGTCTATTGTGCCATACCCTCATATTGTAGGCACGTTTATAGGCTAAATGATAACCCCAAGTAGGGAACAAGGTACCTACTCAAGCTTCATGGTTGGTGGAGCTTCCACCATCGACAAACACACCAACAGTCGGGAAGTGTATCGCTAATGAGTGAGGGCAAGGATGACTACATGGTAGTAAGGGTTTCAGAAGTAGGCATGCCAATGGAGAAGAAGGTTTCTCTAAATACTATAAATAGAAACGAATTTTTTTCAATTTTTTGGGGGGTTTCCCTATAGTAGTGGGTTCATTATGAGGATTTTTAAGAATTTGGAATCTCTTAAAACTGTTAGAAAACTCTGAAAAACATAAAGACCCTTAACAAAACAAAAATCATAAAAAAAGTAAAAACCATAAAAACCACAAACACCCAAAAATACCATCAAATCCGTGAATCCTTAAAAATCACAAGACTCACAAAAAACCCCTAAAATTGTAAAAAACCCTTCAAACCCCTTCAAACCCTATGAAAACCATACAATCCAAAAAAACACATAAAAACTAAAAAAACACTAATGAACCTAAAATACCGTAAAAACAATAAACCCTAAAAACCTTAAAATCCATAAAACCCAATAAGAACCCTAAAACCACTATAAACAATAAAAACACTTTAAAACACTAAAATATTAAAAAATACTATGTAAGGTCCTGCAAACTCTACAAAGGGAGGTAAATTACTTCCAAAAACTTGATAAAGAAATAAGATAATGGTTCGATTGAAAATTTGAGTATAATATTTGAGAAATAAAATTTGAAAAAAGAACAAAGTTTTCTGTGTATTGATTTATGAGAATGGTAAGTGAATGGTATTGCCTACAAGACCTAGGGTAAGTGGATAGCCTGCAAAACACTTTCCCTTGAGGAATTGTATAATAAACCAGGCAGTTTGTGGAATAAATGAACAATGGACCTAGCCTCCCCTGTACCATGTTGTTTGCGGAATGTATGTGAATAAATTCCACCCGCAAACCATATCCCCGCAAACCATGTCTTTGCTGAAAATGTGATAGAGAGATATTCCCTGCACACCATCCCCAAAAACTCAGTCTGCACATGAGGTGATATAAAACCCAATATATTATGATAAGTATTCTTTTTAATTTATTTGATGTCATGTGTTTTAGGATACAAAAAGATTATCTTATTCTATAGGCAAAACCGTATTAGCTTGCAGTATACGCAACATTATTCTTAGATTGTGTTACACACAATTTCATGTTCGTTTGATAATAGTCATTCTACACAATATTGAGTATATATATATATCTTCAATGTATAAATGAAAAATGGTTGGATTCTGTTATAACGAAACAAAAAAGGAGTCTTGCACAACACACAACCCTAACTTGGCTTGCATTACATGCAATCGCGACCTTCCTTGATAGTGTGTGTTGTACGCAATACCGGGTTTTACTAAACAACAATATATTATTAAAATATTATTATAACTAGCCGTTATGAATAGTAATACCATATTTTTGAAATTTTTGAAATTTTATCTTTCAAAATGGACTTCATTTTTGGATTCAGAATATCAAAATTATCCTAGGGTGAAATTTTGGTATTTTTATGAACTTTCAATTTTTGATGAATAGTGAAAACACTGGGTTACTATTTAAAAACCGAGACTTTATTTAAATAATTATTTATTTAATTTCATTTCATTTTAGGTCAGAATTGATAGATAATACCTATATAAGTTGAAAGTAATTCATTGGAGTCATTTTATAATAATTTTAGATATATAAAAATTTTATTGAACTTTTCACCGTCTTTTACGCACCTCTTGGGAGAATTTTCAAATTTACATAAAACTTAATTTTACCACTTTTGTGAATGGAATTTCAAAAATCCGAGAGACACTGTTGATGTCAGTAAGTAAAATGTGGTTCAGTGAGATGAAAATAATTTCTGGTGAATAGTAACTTTTTTCTTTTTTTACCACGGTTAAAAGTAAATAGGGTAATTAAGGGTAATAATGATATTATTATTACCCTAAAACATGTCCTAATTCTATTGTATATGTGTAATTCGACCAAAAAACCTTAGTAATAAAATATGACCATTTAGGTCCACTTGGATTAGATTAGGACATTTAATATTAATTTATTTAAAGAAGGGTTAAAATAGTTAAAATCAAAGTTTAATAACTAAATAATTTTTAATATAGAGTTATACATAAGATAAATTATACTATAAATATTAATTAGAAAGATAAAAAGATTTCCTACATAATGGTATTTTAATTTTAATTTTTAGACATTAAATAAATTAATTTATTTATGACACAATGATGATACAATAATTATCTTATTAATGAAATATTGACATAATTGATGTTATAAATACCCAAATAAATGTAATTTGAGACTTTTTATGAATTAAAATAATTTTATATGTTAATATGACATGTTATTATTGATTTAATTAATTTTTTAGAACTAATCATTTTGTTATGATTTTCACAAAAAAAAATCAATTACCAAATAGTGTCTAAATTGACATAAAATAGTTTTTAAAACAAATATTATATTATTAATTGTTATTTTATTCCTAAAAATCTATGTTTCACTCAAATGGGTTATATAAGGTTATATATATTAATAATAAACAACTTGGGGTTCGTTTGTCTTGTTATAGTAAGTTTATTAACCTTAAAGTGTAAGAAAACAAGAAGTCACGATAAAAGTTAAATTATCTAACTTAAAGTTAAATCCAAATGATAAGGTTAAAATAGATTCCTAAACCTGTCTAAATTCTATTTGATGAGAGTATTTTGACCCATACTCACCTTATATTCTAAATAAATCAATTTGGAGCTATTAAAAACCGAATATGACTTTATAAGAAAATAATATTTTTAGTTTTTCCGAAGGTGCCCCTCTCCTCCCTTATAAAAGGGCACCTACTCCCTCTCTTCCTCACACCATTTTGAGCCTTCAATCCTGGCCAACCCCTGACAAAGTCCCTTATCCTCTTCACTAGAAACATCCTAGAGGTTTTGGTCTTCTTCAAAGACCAATTTTAGTGCCCTAAGAGGATGTCTAAAAGACGCGCTTCAAAGAAGAGGTAATGTCCGTTACCGATTCTTTCAACTTTATTTAATCTTCCACTTATTCTTATTTATTTGTTTCATTATGAAGTAATAACATCAGTATAACTCATATACGGATATGTTATTATAAGTATGAAACAACCCTATTTCACCATCTATCTATCCTACAGAAAACGAAATCACCGTGCGTGCGTACGTACAGAATACCGTCTCCACGCCGTGGTGTAATCTGTTTTTCCAACACCACCTTACCTGGATGGGTATAATGGTGTTATGAATAACTATAAATAGTTATTATAACATCATACTGATTCTGATATATTGTATCATCCTCTCCAATTCAATTCAATAATTATTGTAACGATATCATCGCTCGTGCGTACATACGGACTACCGTCTCCACGACGCGATGAGATTCATTCTCAATGATTAACCATTCATGAATGATTATAAAGTATATATAAAAAGTAATCATGAAATATATGACATAATTATACATTATTTATGTACATATATATGTATTTCATCCAATTAATTCCATTCAATTCAATAAGGAAACGAAAACAACGTTCATGCGTACGTACGACCTACCGTCTCCATGAACGGGGTATTTCATTCCATTTATTGATATATATATAATATATATATATATATGTATATTATGAATATATATAAGTCATGTTTTACATTCTGTAATTATGTAAATCAGGTTATATTTAATAATATCAAGAACAACAAGTCCAAACATGTACGATAAATAAATTTTTTTTACCCAAAACGCTACTTTAACATGGAACTTACAAAAGAACAGGTAATATAAAGTCATAAGTGAACCATATATGATATCATAACAATGAATATGATTATGTAATAAGTCAATGACATTATTTAAATCATTATACATGAGGTTCGGAAATGTACGAAGCATATCAGACCTAAGGTAAGGGATAACTTTTCCAATCTCGTTCTTATCCGAGATTGTTTATTCGTAAGTATTTACTAGGGTTATTGTTCTCATCCATGTACATGTTTCCTAAAAATGATTTCATGTATGTTTAAAGTCATTTTTACCCATTTTTGACTTTTATTACATAGTATGTACGGAATCTTTCTTTTACGAGGTACTTTTTGTCTTTTCTGGCAAAAAGACGAGAAGAATGTTTTTTTAACTTATACGGCACGAACGGATTTTTACGGTTACATAACGCCTTATTTTCAAGAAGCATACTCTACATGATTTCATGATTATTTTCAACAAAATAATTTTCTTTCAAAATTTCATGGAATTTTGTGAAAAGAAAATGATTTTGAAGAAGAAAGGATATTTTCCTCAAGAATTCATTTCAGATGTTTTATCAAAACCATTTTCCAATCTATGATGACATTATTTCATATGTGTATGCTTCAAGTATAATGTATCTATGATTTAAATGGTTTCACTTTTATTATTATGAAATGATATCAATTACTTTTATATGTATTATGTGATGATGAGATGATGTCTATGAAACCCATTTTTATTCTTTGGGTTATGATGAATGATGTATGTTTATTTTGTGGAACACATAAGAATGATTTCATTATGAGATGGGTGGGACCTATATATCCCTCCAATTTATTGGGTAAAGATTTATATCTCATGAGATAGACATGGCAGGAATGACAAGTTAAATCGGTTCAGTAATACAGGACTGGAACGAGGAGTGAACTTGATTCAGAAAGGGACTTTGTCCACTAAGATGGTATTGGCAGCAATGCCTTGGCTAATATAGAAATCATATCATGTTCTTAATTGTTGCCACAATTACATGTTTTATTCCCATGGTATTTTATCATTCTCAATGTTTCTTTATGATCTATGCCTTACGTACTTCCATGTTTTATGTCATTGCTCAAGCTTTTGATGTTTAAACATTATGTTCACGTTTTTATGTTCAAATGTATATGGTATGTTTTATTTTATCCATGCTTACCCTTACTGAGCATTTGAGATCACCCTCTTTATGTTTTCATTTCCCCAGGATATAAAGAATGTTTTTTGGTAAGAAAAAAAAGGATAATATCTTTATGGGAGATGTTGAAGATCTTTCACCACGGTTAGAAGATTACGTTCTATGTTTCCAAAGACACTAAACTATTACGATCCTTGTGTGTCTATTTTTGTTATGTATTAAGTATTCTGCAAAAGTAATGTAATGTCCATGTACGTCAAGATTCGGGTCTCTACAGTTGGTATCAGCGGAAAGGTTTAGTCATCCTTTGGAAACTTTGATGCGAAAACGTTAGTGAGATCCCTAGAGATATTTCTAAGGTATGTTTAGGGATGTACCTAAGGATAAGTATATGTATAAGATATAGTCCTAGAACTATGGTAACGATCATAGAATTTAACCTAATATGTTAGATATTTAGGATACTCCCCCTTTACTATTTTGTTTTCCCTAGCATGGTATTTGCCTCTCACACTATTATTTTTGGGTTTTAGACGATGGCTGGAACCCGAAGGAAACTGTGTTGATCAATGTAATGGAAAATGCAATGATTGTCCTCCTGACCAAACTAATGTCATGGGAGATGGAGTGCACAATCTTATTTCTATACTTACACAAGCTATAAATCATTCTGGACTTCAAAATGAGCAGAGAAAGGAGAAACCTTTTGTTGAATCCTTCATGAGGCAGCGTCCACCTTCATTCAGCGGGTCTTCTGATACCTTAGTTAATGAACAATGGATCCGTACTACTGAAAAGATATTTTCAGTACTACAATGTTCTGAGCATGATAAAGTCATCTTAGCAGTATATCGTTTGGAAGGTGATGTTGATCAATGGTGGAATCTTATTAAGAATACGAGGAAAAGAGATGAAATTGAGTCCATGGAATGGGACAAGTTCAAGAACTTGTTTTTCAGTAAGTACTTCCCTCGTATTCTTTGAAAAAAGATGGAAAAGGAGTTTTTTGAGATTAAGCAGAAGGATGATGAATCTGTTGATATATACAAAGCAAATTTTACAAGACTTTCATGGTGTGCATCTGGAATTATCATCCAACCTGAAAGTAAAGTCGGTCGATTTTTCAGTGGATTAAAACCAAGTCTTCGAAGGGCATTAGCTATAAGAGACTTCAGTAGCTATGAAGAAATTGTGTGTTGTGATATCAAGGTAGAACTGGAAGTTGGTGTAATATATCCATCTCATGGTTTTGACAAGAAACGAAAGATGGAGTTCAAGGAGAAATCTCAGAATAATGGTGAAAATAAGATGAATGTTTCCTTATGCTCAAAGTGTTGAAAGAAGCATGGTGGAGATTGTCTTAAAGGGACTAGAAAATGTTTTAAGTGTGGAAAACAAGGTTATCGAGCATCTGAGTGTCAAAGTAATGGAAAAAGTTTTTCTGATGATATGAATAAAGAAAATACTACAGAGAACGCAACACCAACACTTCAATGATTCAAGTGCAAGGAAATGGGGAATTATGCTAATAAATGCCCTAATCCATGGGTTAATGATGATCAACGTGAGAAACCACTTAAGGAAAAGGACAAAGAGAAGTCACATGTGATCACTATTGGTGATGTTGAATATGACATTGATGTGGTGGAATGATTTAGTGTTTATGTAATGGGATTCCAAAATAATGTTGTATATAGTATCGTGGAATATTGAAATATTTATGTATTGGTCTATTGTGGTTTTCAATAATTTTATGGTACTGGTAACCATGGAATGTGATTGAGATATTTTTAGAAAGAAGATGATATGCTCATAATGAAGGGATAAGGAGAAAATGAAATGTTTGACAGTATTCATGAGCTCATGACAGATATATGGAAATAGTTATATCATGGTTTGAGTATATAGAATTTTGGGGTTTTCGTATGTGGAAAGAGTTAACTTTCGATAGCACTCATGTTTTCACTAAGATTCAATGGGTATTCATTTTTCAAAAGAATACATGATTAAGGCCTTTGAATGTTTGGAATGTGACAAACAAGACATATCTTATGATATATGGGGATCAACGATGGTATTAACATGCTTGTTATATGAAATATCTCATAATCGTCTTCACTATAATATGAGAATAGACTGCAATATTATGGATAACCCTAAATATTGGAATGGATTATGTTGGAAATAAGTTATTATTGTTTAAGGATAGAACTTTTTTCGATATTATTGATGGGATGTTATAGTAATGTAGTTTTAGAAAAAGGACAACATGTAGGATGGGCGACAGCCCATCGCGTCGGACAAGGCTGTGGGAATCAAACCCATAACTGATGTGCGACAGGCCTTTATCGCCTACCACTGGTCTACAGGATGTCCCTGGTTAGTATAAATTAGTTTTAATCTTTTAAAGTGGTATGATATATGAAGTATAAGTCCATTTTAGGAACCATATATGATTAATCGACTTATGTATATTTAATAACTTTTTCTAACCTTTTGTTTGAGAAAGATGGAATGACCCGTTATTCTATCACATGATCTGCTAACACTTCATGAATGAAAAATTCAACTTCATTTCTTTAAGAGATGAAGTGGAAATTGTTCAAGGAATGAACAACGGTGAGATTGTACCAAAATCATGTACGTATTTCTTTTGATTTGAAAATTATTCAACATTAGAGAAATGATCCTGAAAACCAAAAATGTTGTCATAGTGCCCTTATATCTGATGAATCAGATGGTACCTTATATCATCACAAATATATGGCTTTGTGATTGTTGGATTTTTCATAGCCATGTTCTCTACCACTCTCCATCAGAACATGATGTTTAGATTTCTCTTCCATATCCATATTTTCACCTATGTTCTCCCACGAGGAAATCCTGTTATGAGTTAATTTGGTTAACCGTTACGTTTCATACGTTAGTTTTTAAAGTTATGTTTTGGTATTTCATTTTATGATGTGATTTTCAATTAAATAAACTTTCAAGTAGAAAACCATGTATAACCCCGACGAATTTCAAGGGAAAAATTCATTTTAAGGGGGGTAGAATGTAACAACCCGATATTTTATGATAAGTATTATTTTTAATTTATTTGATGTCATGTGTTTTAGGCTACAACAAGATTATTGTGTGCTATACGCAACACCGTATTAGCTTGTAGTATACGCAACACTATTCTTAGATTGTGTAACACACAATTTCAAGTTCGTTTGATAATAGTCATTCTACGTAACATTGAGTGTATATATATATATATAATGTATAAATGAAAAATGGTTGGTTTCTGTTATAGAAAAACAACAAAAGAGTCTTTCACAACACGCAACCCTGACTTGGCTTGCATTACACGCAATCACGACCTTCCTCGATAGTGTGTGTTGTACGCAATACTGGGTTTTACTAAACAACGATATATTATTAAAATATTATTAGAACTAGCCATTATGAATAGTAATACCAAATTTTTGAAATTTTATAAATTTTATCTTTCAAAATGGACTTCATTTTTGGATTCAGAATATCAAAATTAGCCTAGGGTGAAATTTTGGTATTTTTCTGAAAACTTTCAATTTTTGATGAATAGTGAAAACATTGGGTTACTATTTAAAAACCGACTTTTTATTTAAATAATTAATTATTTTATTTAATTTCATTTTAGGTCAAAATTGATACATAATACCTATATAAGTTCAAAGTAATTCATTGGAGTCATTTTATAATAATTTTAGATATATAAAAATTTTATTGAACTTTTCACCGTCTTTTACCCACCTCATAGGAGAATTTGCAAATTTACATAAAACATAATGTTACCGCTTTTGTGAATGGAATTTCACAAATCCGACAGACATGGTTGATGTCAGTAAGTAAAATGTTCTTCAATGAGATGAAAATAATTTATGGTGAATAGTAACTTTTTACTTTTTTTACCACGGTTAAAAGTAAATAGGGTAATTAAGGGTAAAAATGATATTATTATTACCCTAACACATGTCCTAATTCGATTGGATAAGTGTAATTCGACCAAAAACAACCTTAGGAATAAAATATGACCATTTAGGTCCACTTGGATTAGATTAGGACATTTATTATTAATTTATTTAAAGAAGGGTTAAAATAGTTAAAATCAAAGTTTAATAATTAAATCATTTTTAATATAGAGTTATACATAAGATAAATTCAACTATAAATATTCATTAGAAATATAAAAATATTTCCTATATAATGGTATTTTATTTTTAATTTTTAGACATTAAATAATTTAGTTTATTTATGACACAATGACGATGCATAAATTATCTTATTAATGAAATATTGACATAATTCATGTTATAAATACCCAAATAAATGTAATTTGAGACTTTTTATGAATTACAATAATTTTATATGTTAATAAGACATTTTAGTATTTATTTAATTAATTTTTTCAATCTAATCATTATGTTATGATTTTCACACAAAAAAATCAATTACCAAATAGTGTCAAAATTGACATAAAATAGTTTTTAAAACAAATATTATATTATTAATTGTTATTTTATTCCAAAAAAATATATGGTTTGGCCCAATGAGTTAGATAATGTTATATATATTAATAATAAACAACTTGGGGTTCGTTTTTCTTGTTATAGTAAGTTTATTAACCATATAGTGTAAGAAAACAGGAACACAAGGTAAAAGTTAAATTATCTAACTTAAAATTAAATCTAAATGATAAGGTTTAAATAGATACCTAAACTTGTCTAAATTCTATTGGATGTGAGGATTTAGACCCATCCCAACCTTATCTTAAAAATAAATCAATTTGGAGCTATTAAAAACCAAATAAGACATTATAATAAAATAATACTTTTTGTTCATCCAAATGTGCCCCTCTCCTCCCTTATAAAAGGGCACCTCCTCCCTCTCTTCCTCACACCATTTTGAGACTTCAAGCTCAGAAAAACCCTGAAAATTTATCTTCTACACTTCCCTAGAAACATCCTATAGGTCCTGGTCTTCTTCAATGACCAATTTTAGTACCCTAAGAAGAGGTCTCAAAGAGGCGCTTCAAAGAAGAGGTAATGTCTGTTACTGATTATTTCAACTTTATTTATTCTTCCACTTATTCTTATTTAGTTGTTTCATTATGAAGTAATAACATCAGTATCACTCATATACTGATATGTTATTATAATTATTAAACAACCCTATTTCACCATCTATCCATCCAAAGGAAAATGAAATCATCGTGCATGCGTACGTACGCAATACCGTCTCCACGCCGTGGTGAAATCTGTTTTTCCAACACCATCTTACTTGGATGGGTATAATGGTGTAAAGAATAAATATACATAGTTATTATAACATCATAATGATTCTTATATATTGTATCATCCTCTCCAATTCAATTCAATAATTATGGGAACGATATCATCGCTCATGCGTACGTACGGACTACCGTCTCCACGACACGATGAGATTCATTCTCAATGATTAAACATTCACGAATGATTATAAAGTATATATAATAAGTAATCATGAAATATATGACATAATGATACTGGATTTATATATATATATATATGTATTTCATCCAATTAATTCCATTCAATTCAATAGGGAAACGAAAACAGCATTCATGCGTACGTACGGCCTACCGTCTCCATGAACGGTGTATTTCATTACATTTATCGATATATCATATATATATATGTATATGATGAATATATATAAATCATGTTTTACATTATGGAATTAAGTAAATCAGGTTATAAGTAATAATATCAAGAACAACAAGTCCAAACATGTATGATAAATAAAACGATTTTACCCAAAATACTACTTTATCATGGAACTTACAAAAGAACGGGTAATATAAAGTCATAAGTGAACCATATATGATATCGTAAAAATTAATATGATTCTGTAATAAGTCAATGACATTATTTAATTCATTATACAGGAGGTTCTGATATGTACGAAGCATATCGGAACTAAGGTAAGGGATAACTTTTCCAATCTCGTTCTTATCCGAGATTGTTTATTCATAAGTATTTACTGGGGTTATTATTCTCATCCATGTCCATGTTTTCTAAAAATGGTTTCATGTATGTCTAAAATCATTTTTACCCATTTTTTACTTTTACTACATAGTATGTATGGAATCTTTCTTTTACGAGGTACTTTTTGACTTTTCCAGCAAAAGTACGAGAAGAATGTTTTTTTAACTTATACGGTACGAACGGATTTTTACGGTTTCATAACAACTTATTTTCAAGATGCTTAATCTACATGATTTCATGATTATTTTCAACAAAATCCTTTTCTTTTAGAATTTCATGGCATTTTGTGAAAATAAAATGATTTTAAAGAAGAAAGGATATTTTCCTCAAGAATTTATTTCAAATGTTTTATCAAAACCATTTTTTCATCTAAGATGACATTATTTCATATGTTTATGCTTCAAGTATAATGTCTCTATGATTTACATGGTTTCACTTTTATTATTATGAAATGATATCCATTACTTCTATATGAATTATGTGATGATGGGATGATATTTATGAAACCCATTTTTATTCTTTGGGTTACGAAGAATGATGTATGTTTATTTTGTGGCACAAGTAAGAATGATTTCATTATGAGATGGGTGGGACCTATATCTCACTACAATGCATTGGGTAAATATTTATATGTCATGAGATAGATATGGATAGAATGGAAAGTTAAACCGGTTCAGTAATACAGGACTGGAGTGAGGAGTGAACTTGATTCAGAAAGGGACATTGTCCACTAAGATGGTCTTGGCAGCAATGCCTTGGATAATATGTAAATCATATCATGTTCTTAATGGTTTCCACAATTACATGTTTTATTCCCAATCTATTTTATCATTCTTAATGTTTCTTTATGATCTATGCCTTATGTACTTCTATGTTTTATGTCATTGCTCAAGCTTTTGATGTTTAAACATTATGTTTATTTTTTTAAGTTCAAATGTATATGGTATGTTTTATTTTATCCATGCTTACCCTTACTTAACATTTGAGCTCACCCTTTTTATGTTTTCTTTTCCCCAGGATATAACGAATGTTTTTAGGTAAGAAAAAAGGGGAAGATATTTATGGGAGATGTTGAAGATCTTTCACCATGATTAGAAGATTATGTTCCATGTTTACAAAGACACTAAAATATTACGGTCCTTGTGTATCTGTTTTTTTTATGTATTAAGTATTCCGAAAAAGTAATGTAATTTCCATTTATGTCAAGCTTCGTGTCTCTACAGGAGAGGCCGACGGTATCACACTAACTGTGTCATTCAAGGTATCGAGGAAGTGATTTCCACCATCGTAAATGACATCCCTGTAAATCTCTCTTGACCAAGTCATCTGGGGTTTGGGTGATTTTATCATGGTATTTTAAAAATAGTGTTGTGTGACCCAAATATACCACTTTCCCCATACTCTATAAAAGGGATCACAAGGGGAACTGAAAAAATATGGGTTTTTGAAGCTTGAAGTGGAAGAGAATACAAGGATGGAATATTTTTAATATGAATGATGGATGAAGTATGGAACCAAAAATTAATTCTAATAGGTATAAAGACACTTCAAACCATAAAAATAAGGAAGAATAATAATATGGGAAAACCACGAACCTAATTGTTAAACCACAAACCATACTCTCTTTATGGATCAACTTCCCATGAACTATAGGAACAATTACCCTTCTTAAATCTGTAATACTGTATACCACATTGCTATGAGAACGAAATACTACACCACATAGTGTTTTGATGCAAGAATGGAATCCTATGTTGCATACCACCATGGTACGAAGATGGAACCTCAGGTTGTGTACTACTATAGCACGCAAACCACTCCCAAGTTCATGTACTAATTCAGTACATGGATGACCCCTCTACCCATATATCAATACACTATGTGGAGGTATCCCCATCTTGCATAAAGAAACAATATAGAGAAGAGGGTTCCTTCAGGCATTCCACCTTTCAGTTCTAATCATGTCCTTCCATACCCATCACACCCCCATTGCTTTTCTGCAAGCTAGTCCAATAGCATTAGGCCAAAGCCTCTTCCAAAGCCATCAGACTCATATGATAAGACCATAAAGAGCATCAACATTCCATTATGAGTCTACATACCTATGGTAAGTGGAGTCAATAAGGTAATCCCTACATCGATACAGGCCACCATAATGTTCTTAACTCTACACTCCCATGGTAACCTAGAGTCCAACCTTGGGATACCATTGTGACCCTTCCCGTTGTTAGGAATATGGTTAATCACTAATTTTTCCATTCAATGAGGGACAATTAAAAGTCAGGGTAATCACGCTTTACTTCCCCTTTGATGAGAAAAAATGGTCCACCCCTTTCCTAGAACCCATTTAGGGGAAATCCCACTAAGGTTTGTCCCTAACCATATTGTGGGAGGGGGAAATAATTCTCATCTTTACCTTGGCTCAAGATGTGTCCAGATAGATTAATAGATGTGACTATCCTAGATATCAATACAGGTGAGAGTTGGCATATCCAAAGCCCTTCTCTCAATCTCCCTTTGGGCCAGTATTCACGGTCTCATCTGTTGTCACCCTCCTTTTCCATCAAAAGAGAGGTGAAATTGTGTGGTTTTTCATATCTATGGCTTCCTCTTGTTTCTCAAACCAAGAATGAATCACATGGGATTAGAGTTTAATGATGATCACAACATCCACAACATACAAAATTAATCAACGAGAACTCGGATTCCTTCTCTAACCATGATACATAGGATGCCTACTTAAGGCCTGAGATCAAGGGAAAATCTCCTTAAAATTTAATACCAATAATAATTCCCCCTACTCACTATGGAATCATCTTCAATAATAATCCCTAACATGAATCTATCAAGAAATGCCTCCCCTATAGTGTAATCTACAACTATTTCTTCTCAAATGGGGAGCTCCGATGTGTAATCCCTAATCATTCTCCCACAAAAGGGCCTCATCTAGGGTATAATCCCCAATATAAACTGAACTACGTGGGATCTGATTCTTCTCATTTGGATACATAGGAATACCATCTCATGGATTTTATCCTGATATTAAAACAACTTTTGTCCTCCCTTGATGGTGATAAACTCCAGAGTGCCTCATAATAAGGATTAAACTAGCATTTCCTTAGCAATCCCTAATCCATGAATATCCTTGAATGATTTTCAGACTCAAGGGTAATCAATAGAATCATTTTTGAGTAAGAACCTAGGTTTCATTAATATATGAACATTTCTTAAATCAATAAGGGAGTCCTCAAATTGGCAATAATTTCTGTTGAGTCAATGAGGTTTCCTTATTAATTTTCCATTCCTTCATGTTTGGGGGAGTTTGTTGAGTCAATAATATTTCCTTATGACTTTTCCATTACTTCTTGTTTTAAAAATCACAAACACCTTATCTTAAGGAAAATATATTTTACCCAATGCTTTACTCTCATAAGGAAAACTTTCCTTCTCCAAGGAAATTTATCCTTACCTTTTTTTCATTATTCATTATTTTGACTAAGTGTAAAATTTGGTTTCATATCTAAAACCTCAGAATCATATTATACTTAGATATGTAGAATTTTCTTTTCAGGATCCGAATTTAGATTTCGAGTTCTATGAATTTGGACTCTGAGTTCTCTGAATTCAGACTCCGAACTCTTATGAGTTCTGACTCCGAGATCTCTAAATTCAGACTCTGAACTTTTATAAGTTCAGACTTCGAATTCCACTGAATTCAGACTTCGAACTCTTATGAGTTTTGACTCCGAGTTCTCTGAATTCAGACTCTGAACTCTTATGAGTTCTGACTCAGAGTTCTCTGTATTCAGACTCCGAACTCTTATGAGTTCTAACTCTGAGTTCTATGAATTCAAGATCTGAACTCATATGAGTTCTGACTCTAAATTCCATTGAATTCAGACTCCGAACTCTTATGAGTTCTGACTCTGAGTTCTCTGAATTCAGACTCCGAACTCTTATGAGTTCAGACTCCGAATTCTTGTGAATTCAGACTCTGAACTTTTTAAGTTCAGGTTCTATATTCTTGTGAATTCAGATTCCAAATTTCTTTGAAATTCAGACTCTATAATTCTATAAATTTTGGGTTTTGAATTCTATGGAAAAAATAATCCAAATATCCTTATATTATATATATAGAATGTATTTTTTGTTAGAATCCGAACTATTTTTCCTTACACTATGAAAAATGGTTTTAGTTAAGCACCATATTTTTTCTTACTCATGGTTTGGTTATAAAATGATGTCATGCATTCAGTTACGAACAAACCGTTTTTTAAGTGACACATGTACAGGTCCCTCCAAAATTCAAGGAAAAATATTACCATTGGAGGAGGGAGCCGACAGTTGAAGTTGTGCCTATAAATAGGAGCTCCTTTGAATGATATTATAAATTTTTGAAAAACAAGTTGATAAATCTAGAGATGACATGATGATGAAGTTATTTCTATAGAGAGAGACTTTATTGCTTAATGGGTACTGAACACCTTGTTCATAATTGCTTCGTGTGACTCCGAATGTTGTTGAGTACATTTGAGGGCTTCCGGGGATAGGAAGATAGAGGTGCCGACTACCTTCAAGTTGAGAGCTTGTGGGGATAGAAATACATACTCTGATCTTCGTATCGAGGGCTTACCATGGTGTAGGTAAGATAGAGTTTCTTGAAAGTATAAATCAAAAAACCTTTATCCAAGGTTATTGGATACCATTCTCTTTGGGTTAAAAGATTTACTACTTGTTACTTGTTTTGTTTCATGTTTTCCGCTGCATTTTGATTATTGAAGAAAGTATAACTATCTTATAATTCCTTATACATATACACACTGATTTATTAAGATTCTATATGCTTTAAGGTATAATATTTATCTTTTTAAACTTTTTTATAGTTTCATTTCCAGAACCACATTTCCAGAATCACATTCTCACAATCACATTTCCAGAATTTGTAAAACTAGAGGTTTTGTGAATTAAGCTTGTTTAACCTTGATAAACAATTGAAAGGTTTCTAACCAACATTAAAATTCACCAAAGAATTTTTAAAGTATAAAATTCACCTTCCCTATTGTATATTGAGCATCTACCTTATCATTTCGATACTACAATTTGTATCATATCGATCCTACAATTTCCCCCCAAAAGGCTGTAATGAGCCCAACTTCCCATCCTCTCAACCAATGGATTATTTTTGTGTCGTTATCCAAATCGTCAACCAAAAAGTGTCTGTCATTGGAAATTATATCCATTAATCATGGATAAAAGGATCATTATGTGTTTCTAGCTCATCAAATAAACCCATTAAAGACCATATGAGGACATCGTACCCAACGTGGGCTGATTTCATAAACACATAACCCCCTGCAATCACCCATTGAGACAATTCGACTATGGAACCTCCTTCGCAACATAAAATGGATACACTTCCCAATCCCCATGGGACCACCTTTTCACACAAAACCTCTTTATAAAGATGGGTGAAATGTTATTCAGATAAAAAAAATGGTGAACCTAACATGAATCTTTCACCAAGGTGGTAGTTTAACTCAACTCGAGCCTCTTTTTTATTCAAAAGAAAGAGGGCCAAGAATGATAATCAATTTTTCATGTGAACATAAAATGATACTTTGACAAGTTTCTATTGTCTTTATATGTCATATATCTTGCAGGAATTATGTAGAGACGCCTTTAATCAAATGGAATCCTAATAGTATTCTCAGACATGTGTGTCAGCAACCAGACATGAAACTCAGTACCTAATGAAGAACATGACTCCCTCTCTAACTTGTTTCTTCAATGCTAGGTTTAAAATTCACTAATTAAAGAGTATCATGAAAATGGTGCTCTCCCCCTAGTGGAGGCTGTGAGTGCATCCCTCCAATCACTGAAAAATAGCCAGCTGCCTCTTCATCCATGGTTGGAAATCCATCACATGATGGCCCCGGTGGTCGTCTGAAATCATTTTGGGAGCCTATCCCCCAAACATGAAAAATATTACCTCCCTTATCTTAGGGAGATAGATTAATTCTACAAAAATGACTTCATCTTAACTGCACAGGAACCCCACTCTAGGGATCCTACCAGATGGTGTTTTTAACAATAGAGTATAACCTGATATCCTCACTCAGAAAAGGATATCAGGATGAGGTCACCTGTTGAAGTATAACAGACACGAACCCCTTTGGATACCCACATGGGGAAGAAAACACATAATCAAGAGTATGTTATCCCACTAGTTTCTAAGAATGAGATCTTCCATACAAACATGGTGGCATATAATGGCCAGACATACAATTCTTCCCCTGTCGGTGAATCCCACGATAGAAATACGACAGAAATCTATGAGTGAATGCATATCCCCGCACTCTCCTATGAATTCTGTCATGGAAATAGGGTGGCACAATATGAGAAAACACACATTCCTGCCAGTTCTCACCGGTCCCTCCATGCATGTATAGTGGATGATTATAGGCAGATGAAAATATATTTTGATGCACAAGAATCCCGTCATCCAAATAGGATAGAAACCAGCTAAAAATAGAAAAAAAATAATCTAGCAGACTCACCCCAAGCCCTCCATATATTGAGGGAACAAAACTCTGGGCAATCACACAACACTATTAATGAATATGAAGCCCACCAGTCAAATACGGTGGTAATTAATAGGTAGACTCAAATTCATATCTACCAATATTTAGAACACTAGAAAAATATGGTGGAAAGACAATATAAGAAGAGTCAAATTCATGTGGATGCACATCAATCCCATGAGAAATATACAGTGTAAAACGAGAACACATGAATTATTTCTTGCAAATATATAGTCCACCAGTCAAATATGGTGGAAACCAAAGAACACAACTGACATATCCTAGCTACAAGTCAAGGGTAGACTTGTTCCTCTTCCCTAGCATTGGATAAATTTCAGAACCCCGTGAAAACACATGGAGGACTAGATAAGGCACAAAATATTGGTCCGCCATCAGAATAAAAATTTATACCAATTCCAGCTAGAGATGTATCTTAGAACATCTTGGAAATTATGGAGGATCAAAGGTTGATTCTAGACCATATCCTAAAAACCTATCAAGACATAATTGTGTTGGAAGAAACAGAGAGGAGTTTGGATCATGATATTGTCTCTTTGGGTGGGGTGATTCATCCAAAAAATAGAATGGTTACTCTGGAGTAGACTTGAATCCCTAATCTATTATAGTAGATTCGACAGCCATATGTCGTGATAAAAGGTCAAACTAATTAAGAAAAAATACTTGTTCCAACTGGGGGACAATGGTCCAACATGGTAGCTATTCCGAGGTAGGCATATATCCTTAGCAAAATTCAAGATGTCTATCAGTATATCCCGAAAGCATCATAGGAACCAACCAAAAAGTTACCCAATAATGAAGTTTTTACAAATAGCAGGTATCCATTTTTTCCTATAAGATATCACACAAAAATTAAATGCACCAAAGACAAATGTAAAACGAAAATCATACTCATGATTTTGCTCTACTAGAAGCCAAGGTTCCAGATTTCATAATACATTTATAAATAAAGGATCACAATACTACTGATCCATTAAAAAATTATTAAATTGATAGTAGTTGTGAAGGTTGTCCCCCATAATGTTGCTACCAGTAGCTCTGATGGTCCTCCCCATAGTACCCACGAGAGCATACTCTGTGGGCCAGAAACGATCGATCATGAGAGTTTATCTCTTAATACATGTCAGGGTATCTCTCTCCTTGACCCAAAGGTCATATATCAAGAATGGACTCCCCTTATTGTAGTGATCTTTGATGGTTCTCCCCATGTTATATAATGTAGATATAATTCTCCCTTTATTTGGACTTCAAGTTGTCATGGTAGACCTCACCATGATGGAAGTTACTACGAAGGCCCTCCCCAAAGTGAAGCAAAGCAAAGAGAAGGTCATCCCCTCAATGAAATTCACCCTAAAGGCCCTCCCCATTGTGCACACTATAGATATTCTCCCTACAACCAGATCTATGATAGTAGTCCTTTCCATAATAGCAGTCATTGTGAAGGTCCTCCCTTCAATGATGTCGGGCAATAAGAAGATCCTCCCCTTATTCTGGTCTACCCAAAATATCCTCCCTAGGGTAAATGCCATATAAAATCTCCCCACAATCAGAAAAAAGCCTCTATGGTAGTCCTTTCCATCACATCATCAATTTAAATGGCCCTCCCCGTAGTCCAAATTCACACCGGTGAGAAGGTCCTCTCTCTACTGGTCCAAATACAAGAAATACCTCATATTCTATGGTGCTTTGAAGAAAAAGTTTGGAAACTCTAGAGTCTATGTCAAGGAAAAGTACTATCCTTTCTCATATAAGAGATAGACTAGGGCCACTCTAATCCTCTAAACCACCCATGCACCATTCATGCATCAATGAAGTCCCTACTAGTCCCACTACTCAGGATGCAATCATCACAAAGCATCCAAGTTGGGAACAAAAAGTAGAGGAATCATTGGAAGAATAAAAACATAATATATTACTCATGATAAGACATATATCCAAGGATGAAATACCCATCATGTTATGAACTATAGGAACTTCTCAGTTCAACATACCCAAATATTTATCGGAAGAATATATACACAACATTCTCCTTATTGTCAAGAAAATTATCTGCCATTTGAAAATGAGATTTCTACCCAATGATCAATATAAAGATGATGTTAGTATATAAGGGGAGATTCATTGGAAAATTGACCAAGAATCCCTTCAGTCTGCAGTACATTCGCAGTTAGAAAGGCAAAATAAAAACTTTGAGTTTGTTTGACTCCATGAACTGAAAAAAATTTCATTGCCTCGCCTGGTGTTTAGATATGAGGGTGGGGATAACATGGAGATACAAACTTCACCTCACATCCCATCCAGTGGAATACACTGAAAATGGAATCTTTAAATGTCATCATCCCAATATGGTAACCAAATGAAGTACCTATTATTGAAAATTGGCCCGCTCAAGAAGAACCGATATTGAGTAAGTCTCAAAATTGTCATGCCTGACGAGAGAAATCCATCGAGAAGCTCCTAAAATAGGCCACTGATAAATTTAAATAGGTTTCCTGCCTAAGGAAATCTAATCCGAAAGCAATGATCATTTCCTCAGAAGAAAATATTTCACATGAATTTCTGGCACCATATCTGGATCATGCCCACATTGGAATGCATGAAATCAAGGAGGAAATAGCAGTAGCAACTACCATAGTATTGGATCATCCCCATCCCATAAAGATGTGGAATTTTTAACACAAAATGCCGCCATATGACCATAAAATCTAGGTTGTGGAACATTAATAGAACAACGGGACCAACCCCATCCCCCAAGGATGGAGGGAAATTTTTCATCAAATTCTTACCCAGCGGAATTCTAGGGAGATGAATGGATAGAGGTGTCACTAATTAAATCCCATACAATGACTCACACCAACCGGAATATAGGATTACTAAATATCAGGGCTCCATTCAAGTCACTCTCTATCAATAAACCCGAAGAGTTTCACAAAATGGAAGGAGAAGATCTGACAATGGATGCAAGAATCCGTCATACTATTCAACACCTGGTATGCCACATGTAATGTGATATACATTAGTAAACGTCATAGAAATTAATCCATATACCTTACTAGAGATAATTCAAATGAGGAGGATGAAATAGAATATTATTCCCCTCTAGATTCAGTCCATACCGACCCTAAAGGTGTTCACACTCAGAACCAGAGTGTTATACTAAATTTGTCCACCCCCTCAGTGAATCCCTCATTGCATCCTTCTCAAATCCCCAACAAGGATAAGAATAAGAACAAGGTTTCATAAAACCCACCTCCTCCCAATGAAAACTCATCCCCAACACTCGAGGTATGGTTCTCTCGATGCGAAGAAGAAATTAAAGAGATAATGTGAATCAATGATGAGTTTCTACAAGAGATCCATTTTACAAGATATGTTCCTTAGGTAGAGCATCAACATAAACATCCAACAGAGGTTCCACTACTCCTATGGATCATTCCAATAGATGATGAAATGGTGTATAGCTCAGTCAAGGTAGGGTTGGTACCATCAATCTACCTGAACCAATTTTCGATAGGATATCATGATTTACCTCCATTGGAGATGCAATTGGAATAGATTCAAGCGAATCCACAATGGATTACCTCAGCAAGGTATCTTCCACATGTTACAGAGCACCAAAATATCCAATATTTCCCCCGCTATATTCTCTCATGATTAGGTCTAGCCGAAAATTAATCAAGGTATTTTAAAAACCATCGAGTTTTTTGACAACTCAAATGGATGTAGTGGAAGGATGGCACGCTCCAATACAATCGGAATAGAAGCCCTACCTTGATTGGGTAAGAAACTCCGCACCACTGCCAATTTTTTGAAAACTCGTATTCCCAGTGTTCAATGGATTAGGGGACCTAGAAAAAAACTTGATGCAAAAATCTTTTTATTGTGGCCCCATGATAGGAACCCCATAACAATAAGAAGTTTTGAAACTCAGATTATTTGTGTGGACTCTGCAAGGCTAATCCTATGCGTGGTATACTAGTCTATCAGCTTATTCAATCCCATGATGGGAATGCCTACTATGGTAGTTTCTCGTCAAGTTTAGTTTGATTTTGTGGAATACAATAGTCAGTGATCTTAGGAAGTGAAAACAATGAGAGAATGAGAGATTTCCAGAATTCCATGCCACATAGAAAGGTCTGAATTACTATTTGAACTGACCACTCCCCCAAGATGAGATGTTGGCCATGTACATGGATAATCTCCAGAAGGAGCTATGAACACTACCCATTCTGGTGAAATAAACTAGTGTATTTTGATATTTTCCTACCATTTATCATAGGATAGAGTATTCCTTACAACTGATTAATTTCAAGTCCCAAGTATCCCCATCAACCCTTGTAAAAAGAGCGAGAATATCTGAAGCATCATTTGTCATACTTAATCCACCCCCTATACTAGCTCCATCTCTGAGGCCTGCACCAAATAGTGTTGGGCCCTCTGGATGCCAGTATGCAGCCCCACCTTGACAATTAGATCTAAGGGGGGGGGGATTAATGAAATTATTTCATGTAATAGTGTAATAATGTTTAATCATTACGAGATAATCAAGCCAGTGGATACTTTTTAGCTACCATGAATTGAAACTTGCTTCAGCTTCTGAAGAGAAAGAGGGAAGATAATGTAGGTCATGACGACCAGACATATTACCATCCCCTCTACTAGATATTGAGGAACAACATCCAGGAATTAATTATCTTCAAGGAACTCCTGCAATGAATGATAGATTCCAGACAAGTCAATCTAGGACCACCACCAGTGCAAGTTCCACATGTTTCCACCACTCAACCGAATGATTTAGGGGAGTGGAAAAAGATCCTTATAAAGATATAGATGAATTAAATTGGTTGGATGACTCAGAATATAGTCAACTGAGCCCATGTCATACTCCAAGCTTAGTTAAAGTAACCAATTGTGACTCTAAACTCTTCTAGTACAATTCAGCCAACATCCTCGGCCCCACAATCCTCTAAGGGCCAAGAAAGTTGGGAAAATTTTCAAGATGAAGATCCTACACCAAGGAAAAATCTAGCTTTGACATTATTATATTTCATTCAAATGGATATTAATCAATGGGAACCACCCATCCAAAGAGCACCATTAGAAGAAGTCAATTAGGTAGAGTTTTTATTAGATGAGGAAATGATTTTATACACTAAAAATTCCATCGAATTAGCAGATCCCTTATCTAATGATGAATATGGTTCTGAACCTATGTTCCCCCACCCAATTTGGGTACTACAGGAAGAGGTCTTAGAAGAAAAGGATAACTAGGAAGATGTAGTGGTAGTAGAAGCCAAATCCCTGGCTACACTCCCTCTTAAACCGTCAATGTTGCAAAGTCTTGAGGAATATCCCTTCAGTGGACCCAATGAGAATATGAAAGATTATCTACCCCCATCAGAAGGAGCTCTAGCTCGAACATCTTTGAGTATCCATAAAAAGATGAATAGATGTCTAACCTCCAATGGAATTCCAACAAACATGCTCATCCAAGTCCTAAAAGTGAATTGGTACCACCAACACCTATTTCAAGGGTTAGACCATCTACATACAAGGATCAAGTACCTAACTATCCTGTGAAAAAGCGTCGCAATGTAAGGAAGAAATGACCTTTGGACCATAAATACAATAATCTAAAATAGCTAGCCTCAATCCTAGCTAATATTTCACTATTGGGTGCACTGAACCTATCACTGGATCTCATGAAGGAACTCATAGAATCTTTACTGAGTATCTATGAATTTGAAGTCGAAGTAGCTGCTGCTAAAATATATTGGGTAGAGAATTGTCCCACAGAATTCCATGTGGTCATTTCCTTCTTGGATAAAGATGAATATTCCATTATGTAAGGGAAGATTAATCCCCTATGTATGTCTAGAAGGATATATGGTGTCAACATTCAAAAAATCATCATCAAAAATGGCTTGGGAGTTAATCTCATCCCATTGCGGAGACATCGTCAGCTGGGCTACGATGAAGATATTCAAACACCATATACCACAACCTTGGTAGGGTATGATAAAAGATAATAGAAGCTATTGGTCCAAATCAAGCTCAAAACATGGTTAGGTGACCTCAGGGCCGACACAAAATTTCTAGTGGTCCAAAAAATATGGCCTTCAATGTCTTACTAAGAAGGTCCTAGATGCATTAACATGTGACAATTCCCTCATCACACTATCATTGAGTGAAATGTAGCACTGATGGGAAAAGGGGTATTTTATGCCAATAAATCTCCATTTGGATAATGAAAATCACACTACATCGATGGAGGATTCTATGAGCAGGAAGAGAAGCAGTCATTAGCTGACGACATAGATTAGGCCGCTGCCCCAATAAGACTCTAAATAGCCCCTATCGACCCTCTCATGAAGCTCGAAGAAGAATTCATACACCCAATACATATTTTGGAGTGAATGATTCCATACATGGACATGGATTTAGCCATCTTCATGATCTCAGTCATGGATACTGAGTCTAATAGTGTTGAAAAGTGCACTGGACCTAGGGACAATGGTGAACGCTCCATCAAAAATGACATCAAACCATCCTCAAGGCTCCAAAAATATATGTATTTTATCACCAAGGAATAATAGGATGTATTTCCACTAAATGAAAGTGCAGACACTACTCCTCCTCTCACTCCATCCCCTCTATAAAATTCTCCATAGTCAAACGGGATAGAAAATGTAGTTTCATCCTCTAAATAGAATAATTGTGATTCTTTTCCCAATTATGAAGTGACCATCTCAAGAAATTTCTCCCCATAAAAAGAGTAAGAGGAGGATTAGTGGGATGGGAAAGAAAATATGAATAATATCTTTGGGATTCCCCTATCTCTTTTGAGGAAGGTGTCTCTACTACCACTGATAAACTCAAGGAAATAAAATTGGGTAATGAAGAGGACCCGCGGCCCACTCTAATTAGTGTGTCCATGTCTTCCAAATAGAAAGAGATATACACCTCCTTCCTAAAGAAGAATTGACATGTTTTCACCTGGAACTGTACAGAAATTCTAGGCCTCAATCATGAGGTGGCCACTCATCACTTGGGCCTACCAGAGGACCATCATGGTTAGAGGAAAGCCACCAGAAGGAATCACCCGACACATGATGCCAATATTAATGATATAGTTGACAAGATAATAATTGATAACTTCATTAAGGAGGTCCAATATCACATCTGGATGGAAAATATAGTCCCTATTAAAAGGAATAATGGAAAAATTCTGGTCATCATCGATATCAGGGACCACATCTAACACTGCCTAAAAGATCATTTCTTATTCTTGGTCATGAAATTTTTGATTGATGAAACTACCAAATATGAGGCTATCACATTGATGGATGGTTATTTGGGGTATAAAAAGATCTAAATGGCCTAATAAGATGAAGAAGCCACTTCCTTTAAATCCCCCCCATGAGATTATTATTCTACAAGGTAATGCCCTTCAGTTTGAAAAATGTTGGCACTACATACTAGCACACCATGAATTAGATATTAAAACATTTACTAGAAAAATTATTTTATTCCTATATGGATTATTTGGTTGTTAAGTAAAGACAACACTCAGACCTCTTGTCGTATCTTGAAACCATTTTTATAAAATTATGACCACACTATTTGAAAATGAACCTCTTAAAATGTGATTTCAGCATCACATCAGGGGAATTTGTCAGCTTTATCAAACACCATCATGGAATCAAAGTGGACCCAATAATATAAGGGATATCCTGGGCACATAACCTCTTAACAATCTCATGTAGTTGAGAGGACTCTAAGGACATCTGGCCAACATTTAATGCTTCATATCCAACCTTGTAGGAAAATGTTTTCCTTTCACCATGTTAATTAGGAAAGGGGTTACATATCAATGAAATGATGATTGTCAAGAATAATTAGAAAATATCAATAAATATATATTAAGTCCACTGGTGTTGATGCCTCTTATCAAAGGAATACCACTCATTCTATATGTAATTACCTTAGAGAGATCCCTTTGTGCTTTCCTTATACAGAAGAATGAAGTCGACCATGAATTTACTCTCTATTATCTTAGTCGAACCATGATTGATGTTGAGACTTTGTATTTAAATATTTATGAGTGCAATATGGCCTTGATATTTTTGGTTCATAAGATGAGTCATTATCTACAGCACCATGAGGTCCACCTAGTCTCTCATAGAAACCCTCTCAGGTATATTCTCAGCCATCTAATGTTCACAGGACACCTGTTATGGTGGATAGTCATCATACAACAGTTTGATATATTGTTCATACACTAGAATGATTTCAATGGTCAGGAATTAGTATAATTCTTGTTAGAAAACCCCAAAATTGAAGTGACCCCATTGGATGTCAAATTATCAGATGAAGAGGTGTTCTCTATTTAAGAGGGTCCCCAAATATGGGAGATGTGTTTCAACGGTGTGTCCAGAATACCGACTAGAAAAAAAGGATGAAAGACCATATAATCAACAATATTGGGGTGGGAGTCATAAATATATATCTATAAAATTTTTTATTTCCTTATTCCTTCCTACTTTCATAAGTTTGAACACACAATGATGCATAATATCAGGCCCTCATTACAGTCTTGGAGCATATACTCCAAGTATAGGCAGAACACATGAAATTAAAAGGAGTCTTAGAAAATGTCATCAAGATAGTCAATGGTGACAATGATATTAATAAAAAAGAATATGATCCCTTTTATGAACCATGTTTGAGAATTGATAGTAAAATTCCTATTAGAGATGACACTCACATATGTCCCTCAGTCACAGAATGTGCATGAAGATGTATTAGAAAATATAGCCACAACACTGGGTGATTCCGATCTGAATTTAATGGTCATATTCATTTCCAACTACCAGATGATTTTACCATATGTTCTGGAAAATATGGATGAAATCAAGTAAATCAGTCCCATTTCTGAGAAATATGGTCATACTGCTAGTTGAATGGACCCTATAGTAGACTATCTTTAAAAGGGAGAACTCCCACTAGATAGGGATGGAAGGGAACAGATCCCAAGAAAAGAAGTCAATTTCATATTGTATGATGGAACAAATCAATGACATTTTCTCTACTATTGATGCCTTGATGGAGTCATTATCATGTGCATTGATAGAGAAGAGACTGCTACAGTCATGAAAAAAGTGCATGCTGGATGTTGTGGGGGCACACCAATCATCATCCAAACTCTCTTATCAAATTTGATGGCTTGGACACTATTATCCCACCATGATACATGATTGCGCCGATTTCACCAAAAAGTTCCATCTTGTCAAGTCCATGCCAATTTTATCCCCAAACCCCTAGAGTTTCTTCACACAACTAATTAATCATATCCATTTTCCATGTGTGTAATGGATTTCGTGGGACCATATCCTCCTAGAATATCCATAAAATTTAAGATCATTCTCATAGTAACTAATTTATTTTCTAAAGGGGTGGAAGTTATACCCATTAATGAATTCATAGAAAAAAGCTTTTTCATTTTTTGAAATCCAATATCATCACCAGGTTTTGTGTCCCTCACACAATACTTATGGACAACGATACCAATTTATACTTTTTGAATTTGAAAAACTCTACCATGAGTATGTAATCAAGTGAAACCATTCATCCTACTACCATGCTGTGGAAAATAGACAGATAGATGATTTCAACAAGTCCTTATCCAACAAACTCCAAAATATGGTATACAAGGATATGAAATTAGGGAAAGACAAGCTCATCTATGCTCTTTGGGCTTACTGGACCAAAACCTATACCACCACTCAAGAAATATAATACATATTAGTATAAAATCTAGAGGTGGTTCTTCCCATAAAAAGTCATCTTCCGTCAACCAACGTCACTATTTGTGAACAATTATTTGCAGATTAGAAATCCAAAAAATGGTTTGATGAGTTGGAGTGGTTGGATGAGAAAAGATTTCACACTTTGAACCATTTGGATGTCTACCAAAATAATATTGCATGATCCTTCAATAAAAAGGACCACCTCCAATATTTCCTCATTTTAGAAATGTTTTTGGTCCTCAGAACCTCAATGATACTTGGGAAGATACCGCCATAGTTGGAACTGAAATGAGAAGAAATATATTTTATACACAAATTTTACTCAACTGGAGCATATTATTTGATATCATTGGATGGGAAGCTCACCATAGCTCTCACCAATGTAAGGTTTATGAAATAATATTTCATGTATCCAAAATCACAACAATTCAACTTTATCACATGATGTAAAACTGCACAATGAAGTCATCCAGGATGCATGATGTTAAATTCCTTAGAATCATCCTTCATGATTCACAATATTAAATTTCTTAGCATCTTAATCTATGATACATGAAGTTAAACTTCTTAGAATCTTATTTCATACTTCACAATGTTAAACATATTATCATCCTTTTCCTTGAGGCATGACATTAAAATACATGGCCCCAAAAATGTTATCACCTGAGGGTACGTTTCCCCTGGAATCAGTCAACTACTATATCACACTACAGAACTACATATGTCTTGATTACCATCTATGGATGGGATACATAGTGGCAGCTAGATCCTTCATCTTGGTCCAGCTACCATAAAAAATGACCCCCATCCCAGTGCATGGGTTAGATTGGTATATGGAACATATTCTCTTAGAATAACATATGGTTTGATTCCTATCTTCCGATGGGATATGTTGATATGCCTCGATCCCATATCTTTTTCCATCCACCACATGGTAACAAAATGACTCTACTATACTCTCAACTACCTCTATATCACGAGAGGAGACCCTAGATATTATTTGTTTCTCACACCGAGCATAGATCACGTGAGCATAAGAATGGTGGTAAAGGTTTCCCCCTTGATGAATAGTTGTTACAAGTATGATATAGGACCATTAAAAAGGTTTAAAAATTACCCCACCATATTTATGGACTAGACCAATGCATAGAATTACATCTCTAGATCTATGTGTGGCTTGACTCTTTCCCATAAATGAAACGTAGTGATGCCCAAATATTTTATCTCGATCCATACACCACAATATAAAAATTACCATGTTATCTATTCATATGGATCAGACCTATGCCTAGAATTTCAGCTCTATAACTATGTTTGGATTGATTCTTTCCCCGATAGGATACATAGTGATGCCCGAATTCTTCATCCGGGTCTAGCCACCACCCAAAAAAAATTGCCTCCTTTCTCTGTGAAAGGATCAGACTCATGCAGGTAGATTCTTCATAGAGCCACATATGGGTTGATTGTAGCCCCTAAATGATATTTAAGTAGCACCCAGTTCCTCAAAATTAGGCCTGGATACACAAATTTACAGAAGGAAAATTTACCCTTGCTTCTTCATGACCCCCTATGTGGTAGAGTACTCCCCTTCTGACCCTTGTTTCTCACACTGAGTACTGCTAACATGGGCCTAGAAGTCTTGTCATAGGATTCCTCAAAGGAATACCAACTCACTACTAGCCAAAGTAATTACAACAAGATGTAAAAATGTAGGGTACCCCAAGAACCACATGTGGATTGATTCTTGTCCTTATAAGATACATAGTGAAGCCTATATCTTACATCCTAGTCCAGCCACCACCTAGAAAATGTCATCTTCCCTAAGTATAGATCAAACCTATATTGGGAATTTCTTTCTATGGACTATTCTCAACCTGATTCTGACTCTCACCAGATACATAGTAATTCCCGGGTTCCACATACCTGGTTCCAACCATGAAAAACTGGGTAATAAAAATGCCCCTAAGTCCCATGAATGAATGAAAATATAGGAAAGAGATTAGAAATCTTGTTTTCTATGAAAATGGTTTGACAAAGGATAATAATCTCCCTCACGAATGGATAAGATCTATGTGGGGGACTTCATGCTTCTTGGATAATCATAGTCTAGACATTCCCCATGCACCCGAACATATCCTTTTCTACCATCAAACTCCATAACTTGGGATGTTTTAGATCCCCATAAACATCCATGACCATAGAAAATGGACAGTCAGTGTCTTTTGTAATAATTTTTCTGACTAGGCACATAATTCCCTGGTGGATCTGTATGTGTTTCCCATAAAAATGGCATGTCAAAAAAGGGAAACTTTTTCCTCCAGAGAGGCTTTTCCTACTTCTATACACCTAATGGATTCTAAGACCTGTATCATTCCACCTGAATCAAGGGTCCCTATGAATGTGGTTTACACCTTATCTATCCCCTCATGTTTTGGGAATTCAAGAATATCCAGACATGATTATCCCATACTTATCCATGATTCCCATGATAATTTGTCCTCGTAACATGATGCTAAATTGTGCCACAAATTTCATTCCCACAATACTAAAAATAGAGTGGACCCAAAAGTCTATATTTTTCATGAGAATTCAACCACATCCTTACTGTATGATGTTAAACATCATGGAATAACAATGTTCTCACCTAGGAAGAGATTTTCTCCATCATCGGTCGCCTACTATGTAGTGCCTGAAGACTACGACCAACCTGATTTTTTCCCTCGAAGGATACATAGAGTATCACTGACATACATCCTAGTGCAACCACCCAATAGTAAGGAAAATAAAATACCTCTCCCTTGTGAATGGAACAAATTTTCATAGGATGTGTTCTATAATGTATTATTGGAGGTTTGAATCCCACCTCAGGGGATAAATAGTGACACCCAGATCCAATGACCCAGACCCCACGACAAAACCCTAGAAGGGTCCCCTCTTCTACATGAGAGCTATGTCCAATACAAGTACTCCCAGAAATTACTATTTTAAGAACCATCTCATGAATAACTATGTGTTCCTTATTTCACATATGTCCACCAACATTCTTTCCACACGATGTTAAACTATATGGAATTTATCCTAATCACATGACGTTAAACTGTACGATGGAATGTCCTAGCTACATGATGATAAAATACACAATAAAACTTCCCTGTTTCATGATGATAAAATGCACACCATCACTCCCGAGTATAAAATTACCCCTTCTATTGATCATTCCATTCTCATGATGTGACGTGAAATCCTTTTTGTCTCCTATTTCTCACACCGATCAAATCTCACATGGGCTTAGGGACCTCGGTATGGAATTCATCATGACATTATGGTACACCAATCCATGATTTAGGTATGAGTGACATAATCATAAAAGGGGAATTATGGTTCTTTTCCCCCATAAGGGGGTGCCCAAGGTCCTAAATGTATGATGTTAAGCTACAAGTTATCCCAAATAAAAAAAAATTACCCTCCTCTGCCTATGGATCAGACCCAGGCAGGGTGTCCAATATATGTGTGCTAGGATCACCAAACTTGGGCCCAACCCCACCATGGGAATGAAAATTCATCACCCTACAGACGAGTTGGATGTCTAATGGAGTGTTACCAACTATATGGGTAAATCATGGCCTGAATATTTCTATTGTATCCAAGAACACTTATTCCCTGTATCAAAATCCATGTTTCGAGTGATCTTGGATCTTTATAATCATCAATGTCCATCGCGAATGGATGGTCATTATCCTGTGGACACCTTTGTTTGACTATGCACACAATTCCCCGACGTTTCTACATATGTTTACCACAAATATTTCCTGTCTTCCAAAGGAAAATTCTTCCTCAGAAGGTTCTTTTCCTACTTCTATACACCTAATGGATTTTAAGCCCCGTGTAATTCATCCTGATCTAAGAACCCTCAAAACCATGGTTTACACTTTCTTTCCTACTCACATCTTGGACATGTTAGAACATCCTCGACCGATTAACCTCTAGAAACTTAAGGATTATATATCAATCTACTAATAACTTGACATTTAAAATATGTGTTACTCGATACCCAGTAATCACCCTTAGGACTAGTTGTGTCAAAGGGTATTTTCCCTCATGTTCCTGCACATGGAATAAATCCGTACGGGAAATTTTGTCATATGCTACACCTCATTGGTGAGTCAGTATCCAAAAAAAAATTCCCCATCCATATACATGGATTAGATCCTCATAGGGATAATCCTTAAAAGAATAGTGTATTACTTGATTCCAATCATCATAAGAATACATAGTGACATTTTAATCTCATATTTAGGTTCCATCCATGAAATATATTTGTCCCATACCTAATTGCACAAGGGGAAGACCTATGTAAGGACCAAACCCCAATGGATTGTAAAAAAATGTGTCAACTTTTTTTCAAATACCCCCTTTCATGTTTAGTCACCCCTTGTTCACAAACCACACTCTATGTTCAGAAAGGTCTGAATCTCCATAATCCTCCATGGCCATCAAAAATGAATGGCTAGTGTCCTGCAGACACATTTTCTTGACTATGCACACAATGCTCTGATGGCTCTACAAATTTTTCTTACATACTGGCCTACTAACCAAGGGTAAATTCTTCCTAATGATCATATTTTCCTAACTTCGTACACCCTTATGGAATTTATGTCCCACCTCAATCCCTAGATTCAAAACCCCACCTAGATTATGATTTATATATTTATCCTTTTCGATGCCTCTAGATAAAGGAAATTTATGGTCAAACTAATGTGTAAAAGATGAATTATTTACCCTCCTCTTGTTGGAGTAAAATTATTTCGTAAAAAAATCTCAAATGTCCTGGTTGGACGATGTTAAGGTACACCTTGCACTAACCCTCCTTTACACTAGTCAAATTTATGTGGGATAATTTTCTCACCAAAATCTGATTCAAATATCCATATTAATTTTAGAAATCATTCACTTAACAGGACACCCTCTATGGCCCTCCAAAAAAAAATCTAAACAAATTTCGTAGCCATCAGAAATGGATGGCTAGTGTCCTATGGACAACTTAGTTTGACTATGTGCACAATGCCCCAATGAATCTGCATATATTTACTATACAAATGGAATATCAAACAAGGGAAACTTTTCCCTCATAATATTATTTTCATACATCCGCATTTCCCATGAATTTTGTGTCCCATATCCATAAATCATGAAATCAAGGCCAATAAAACCCATCATTCATGTCTGAAAGTTATTAGGACATTCTCGGTCCATGATTCTTAAATTGGGGCCCTCACCCTGCAAGTCATGATCAATGATGTTCGACCTAAAACACCAGTAATGATAGTCTAGATTGAAATACTATGAACTTCCAATACAAAGAAGACAGGAGACTCACCAGGATGAAAACCCACAAAGGGAATCTCAAACCAAAATTCAATTACCAGCTTGCTAAACCAATACTAAATACATTTTAGAAAAAAATAGGGCAATCAAAAATTCATCAATATAAAAAAAGCTTAATAGTTTGAAAAATCAAAAATGGAGGCCTAAGAAAAATTAATGTTATACCTACTAAGCCCACACAAAATTGGGTTTAGGAAAAAATTGTGGTAATAATGAAAAATCCACAAAATTTGTAGGGTTTTTCATGTGACCCTAGCGATAGTAAAACTACTCTTGCTGATTCCCTCAGCTCTAGAAAAAATTAGAGCATGATTTTTCATTTCACTCATCACAAATTATGACTCAAATTAAAATCCAATTAAAATTAATATTTAAAATAAATTTGATTATGATGGATTGGCGTTGTAGGAATTGGAAAAGGAGAATCATTATAGTGAAAAATCTTTTCATTCTATTACAAAAAGGAATAGAGGGTTTACACTACCCGAAGCCACTTCATGTGGAAAAGCAGTTACCATTACAAAGGACATTCAACAGACTCAAAGAGTTGTGTCAATGCTTGATTTGACTATTCAATGTCTTAGAAAATATTTAGCAAAGTCACAGTCTTGGCCTGAACACCTTCCCGCAATGCCTCCTCCTCTTGCACTGCCTCATGGCCAACCATTCCCCCTTCCTCTACTAGTCGTTGTCCCTCACCAACTATGGCTGAAACACATGCTTTTTCCTATTTTAGACACTCCTGTTTTCTACTTCAATGTTTCAGTTCTAGATCGAGCAGCTCTATCAAGGAATTTATTTGGTGAGTTTTCTCTACAACCCGACGACTACTCCAACTTGTTCATTAGCTTTATTCATTATAATATGTCTGGCCATAGTAAGATGAGCCACGAATGCTACAGTAGAATTAAGGGACTCCAGTGTAGCATCTTTCTACCAAGACATGACCACCTACCACACTATGTCATAAATCTCATGGTAATAAAATCCTTCAAACCCCTGAACCATAAACTGGAAACATAATAACATTGGTAGCATTGTTAGCATATCGACAAGTGGTGTTTGAGAAATAAATCTCCAAATGTTCTTCCATGCCCTTTTACAGTTGGGTGGAAGGCTGACCAGGCCCTCTCGATCAGTCTCAAAATCACTCCTAGATGATGAAATATATTAAGGAATGAACTTCACTAGGATTGAACTTGATTCAATGGACACAACATGACTGAATCCCTCAGTAGAATCACCCCTAACAGTTGCAAAAAATGGCCGGATCAATGTCTCTATCGCGATCACCACTACTTGTAGTTGGGATCATAAAGTCATAAATGGAGAAAGTAAACACCCTCTATCCCTAAATGAATGGAATGAAGGGGAGGAATTAGGAATACTGGAAATATAACCTCCACCTTCTAAAGCATTGATGCCTTCAACTTCTATGGTGGCATCACTACCCAGTAAAGATGATACTGCATACTTAATAAGCAGTTGAGTCCCAGGGTCATTAAAGGAATTTGTGACTCAATTCCATGCTCAATTAGAGTAGTGGACTCTAGAAGATCACTTATAGAAATCAGTCTCACCCAGATAATAAGCCTAAAAAGTCATGATTCTTATTCCTAAACATTGGGGATCAATGATCATTGTTGCTCCTATGATTGAAAAAAGGCATGATGCCTCATTCCAAATTTATTTAAGCTAGGATAGTAGCCTCCCCGGTAGTAGAAAATAAAAGGGAGTAGGATAAATATGATCAATTGGGGATTCAACTTCCATATTCAATCCCTCCATAAGGGCAGTGTCCATCTAGTCTGGGGAAATTTACTCCTCAAGACATGGAACACCTATGATATCCTATGGAAAGTGGGGTTCTTTACCCAATTAATTTTCTACTATCAAAGTAATATCATATGTATCTATGGAAGTGGTATCAACATGCTCAATAGGGATTTAAACCTCTAGATGCTCCTCCCCTATTGGGGAAAGAAGTTTTCTGATTTGGGGAGGATATGTCTAAAGGGCTCAGAATACCCCTAGTCTTTTTAGATGGACAGGCCACTCAGAATTATTCAAACATGAATTATAGTGGTCCTTATTGTACCATAGAATGAATAGAATCCTAATAAAACTAGGAAACTACTTACTAATTAGTTATTGGATCTATATCAAAATATGCATGCGATAAATGGTCAAAAAGATAAAATTGTTTGGTATAATAACCAGATAGGCATATATTCTAGTTACTCGTAATCCTTTTTCTGAAGTGATTTGACAGTTGACACACCTATAAGTGTTAATTGGTATTACATGGGGATGTTTCATGATGGGAATATTAGGTGGAGCTGAAGGAGGGAATACCCTAGTAGGATTTTCAATAACTATCTCCATATGTTTGGAAACACCAGGAGAAGCTTCCCCAAAAATCTCTACATATGAAGGGACATGTTCCCCAAAATCAGTTCTATTGGGTGTGTATACTGGAGAAGGAATTGTCTCTCGATACTCCTCATGTCCTTGTAGAAGTAAAAGTGGAGATTTCAAAATCTTCAGAATGAAGGAAATTAAAGTCAGGGTTATAAAATTGGACGATATCTCCATCGATATTTATTTTCTCTAAGAGTACTGCCATTAATGCCACCATATCAGACCAATAAAGCCTGTCTTTGGATGTATAGAGGAACCTATCTATCTTGTTTAGGAATGTGGCTACCTCATCTGGCTATTCTTCAGCAGAGATAAATGTAAAAGAAATGGATGCCCCAAAACCCTAAATATAGAAGCATTCCCCTTGAAACAGCTTCCAAATATCTTCATTGGAAGTGTTCACCCTTAAGTCATCCCAGAATGTCCAAGAACTTAGAAATATAATTTTAATGGGAAAAGATAGTTATAGAGGTTTTTACTGGGGAATTGGAACATGTTTCATCTATTTTAGTTGCGTCCTGGGTGCCTCTAGATCCTAATAATCCTTAGGAGTTGAATGCTTACGAGGATCCAGGCATGAGTGAGGCACTTCCCTCACTATAGACAAAACATGCAAATAATCAATCAATTCACCCTCTGAAGAGTTATAATCATCATCACCCTCTTCATTTTTTTGACTGTATCATGTAAAGTACTTGATGAGAGTATTTACAATGATTCTTCTGAGGATGTATTAGAGTTTCACGGTCTTGAAGGTAACACTTTAAATTTTCCAGATCATAATTAGAAGAAATCTTAGTCGGTGCAGACACACAACCAAGGCTAGTGAGGGAAGACACTCTACCATGGAGTAACTACCACTAGGAGTGAGGGAATGATCATGAAAATATTGGAAATTCATTAAAATATCACATTGCTTCCCGGACAATGGAAAATTAACTATAGATGGAAAGGGTGGTCGGTCCTCAGTGGTATCCTAAAAATCCTGTGAGGTCACACCCTAGGGTCTCAAGGCTTTCCATGGGGGAGAACCGAGAGGCTTCTGAAGAACATTCCCTGGTTGGGAATACATAGAAGCATCCTTTTTCTTCCCCTTACCCTTAGCCTTAGATAACTTGGGGTAGTAATAGATGGAACTAGATATGTCAGGTGGCCATCTAGATATGATTAAGACTAGGACTCACCATAACCTCTTTAAAGAAAGTGTTCAGAACCCTCAATATCTGGAATCTTGAACTTGAACTGAGTATCCTCTTGGGTAAACATCAGCCACAACTATCTATATACCATAAGTTTTTTTCATGATGTGCACCATTGAGGGCAGGGGGACACAACATCGAAACAGAGTTGAACATAAGACTAAATCTACAAGGTGCATATCCCTCAAAGATAAGTTCTCCATCAATAAGGGCAACCAAAATACCCTCTCTAAAATAAATTAAGTATCCTCAGTTGACAAAATCTTCTGAATTAGTGTTCACAATGGTACCAGTAAAGGAATCATAAGGAAAATAGATAATGAAGTCATGAAAATAGATTCGATCAATCAAATCACATTCATTATTTTTAGTCTAGTCTTCCTGTTTATCCTGGGTGGCCCATCCCAATGACATAACCCTATTGGTACTTTAAACATATGGAAAAAGAACATCATGTGAAATTGGTAAGGTGTTGATAAATGTGTACCCTTTTATGTGGACTTTTATCCATCGAAAAAGGATTTAGAAGGTCCCAGTCATCTGATGAGGTAACCTTCCCTTGAAAACCCGACCTAGTAAGCAATAGATTTTTTACAAGACCAGAATGACTAGGTTGATGCATTTTATAGTGGCTAGCTGACCCGCCATGATAAAGGTTGTGACTCTCACATCACCAGAGCCTCACACAGTTAAAATCCATATACTCAAAAACATGACCAAGAAGGCCATCAACCGAAACAAATGGTCTACATTAGGGATGAGTTACCATCCTCATTAGTTGAACCATCCCTCCTCCAAGATATTCTAGTTGGTACCTGGTCGCCTTCAAGTTTCCTTGGATGAATAGGACCTGAGTCTATGAAAATCGGTCTCTTGAACACTTTTCATGGAATACATATTAATCCACATAGATAAATAAATGTCTTACTTTGGGAAGAGGTCAATGTTCTTAAAAAGAATCTTTACTTGGGAAATGTGCATTTTATCCAAAGGAGGAGTCCTCTCCTCATTTTCCTAGGTAGAACCGGGAGGTTGAAACTCATCATTCATATCCCCGACAATAAGGTTACTTGAAATCAGCCAAATATCCCAGAGACAAATCTTGACCACCCCATGGGATAAATCAATGTTATTGGTATCCAAACTCCAACTTCTCAAAATTTATGAAATGAGGGCGCTGCTTTGATGAGAATAGGTATGGGATACCCAAATTGCCTCATATAACCCCATGGTCTGCAGTTCAATACAGAATTCTTCACAACTCTGAAAAACTCAGAATGACTATCCCTAATCCAAGTTAAACGATCCTCCAAAATAGAAGTTCCCTCTTTCATGACCATCCATGTTGATCATTTTCTATTTCCCTTCTCAGAATGTTATAGTATAAATGGGACATTTCATATGGCTTCCATCACGCTTCCTCTAGAGTGTGAGAAGCATAGTTCAATAAGAACTTAGTTGTGGTATTCTTCAGTATGAATCATCCTCTCGATGAGATAAGCGCATTTGGAATGGATCTCCTGATTATACATGTAGTAGTTTTGTCAGCCACACATGGTTTTAGAATAGATATATTGGACAATAGAACGAATCCATAAATGGGATGCCGATCTGAAATTGGATACTTGGTTTGAATCATGGTAAAAATATTCACTATGGATTGATTCAGTGGGGAAACAAGTATTTTTTTCACCAACAGAGTTTTCTATACTCTTCTTCCTTTCATCAGAAGCTGAAAGGGGCACAACGGCAGCATCAGCAACAAAAACTTCTTCAAAAAAATATTGTGGAACATCCATACCTCTTCTGCATCAAAAGACCATTCAAAAAGCCAGTATACTAAAATATTTGGTAAAAAGACCAAAAATTGGAAAAGGACAAAAAAATAACTCCACAACATAAAGATCTATGTATTGAATCCCATAATGGTTCAGGGAATGCATTTCCCATGAACCGAAAGTTTACAGAACCTATAAGGCACTGGCCCATGGGGTGTTGGCCAATTAGATAAATAGTTCATGGATAAAGTGAACCATGTATGAACCTTACTATAAGTAAGTTTGAGACCACCTATTGAAAATTTAATGTTTAGTTAGCGAGTTCAAAATTAATTTCATGGATTGAGACGACCCGTGTAAGGTAGGCGCTATGCGGAAGCTCAAACTCACCATTTGTAGAATTAAAGTTAATTTCACAACATTAAAAGTGTAGTTCATGTAATAAGGCCACTATGAAGAGTTTTAGGTTTGTATAAGGTGAAGCACAGTTCACAGTTGAAGGAGTCTATGAAGGAGCTGGTACACAGAAGCAAGGAAAGCCTAAAGAAAATGCGGGGTTCTTTTCACTAAGAAATATGGTAAATGAAAAATGACATGGGCCCTCTATATATGGTAATGGTCCCACATTGGGTCTACCTTTATACTAAAAACTATTTAATTTTATGACTTACTTAAATATCTGAATATCCTCTTCTTCATCCCTATGAGATGCCATTTTGATGGGGGCATTTTTAAGGTCTTTAAAACTTCAAAAAGGGAAATAAAATACTCCCACAAATATGATGAAGGAATAAGTCATAGGATTGATAGAAAATTTGAGAAACATATTGAAGAAATAAAATTTTTCATAGGACCAAAGTGGTCCATGTTTTGATTTATGGGAATGGTATGTGGATGGTATAGCCCGTGAGTCAGACGGTACACAGAAATCCCACAAAATTTTGGCCCGTGAGGCATTGACCAATGAAGTAGGTAGTTCGCAGAATAAAAGAAGAATGATGTAGGTCCCCCAAAAACCGTGTCATTAGAAGAATGGAGGTGGTGAAATTCCCCTCATGAACTGTGTCCCCGCAAATTGTTCCCTAGTCCAAAACACGATGGATAGGTCTTCCCTGCACACCATCCCCACAAACATAGTTCGTATACGAGGTGAGGACGGAGGCATCCTGTGAATTGCATTGTTCGCGGGATTAAGGAAGTGATTTACACCACCGCAAACCACATCCACAGAAATCTCTGCTCGCTGAGCCATTTGTGGGGTGGGAAATTTCTTCATCAGATTTTGCAAATGGTGTTGCGTGACCCAAAGATACTGATACCCAATCACTCTATAAAAGGGACCATAAGGGGGACTGAAAGAGAATGGGGTTTTGACAATTGGTGAGGGAGAGAACACATGAATGGAAGATTTCAATGTTGAATGGTCGATGATGTATGGACTCAAAAATGATTCCCATCATGTATAAACCTGCACTGAACCATAAAAATAAGCAAACATTATAATATGGGAAATCCACGAACCTAATTGGAAAACTGGGGACCATACTCCCTTTGCGAATGAAATTCCTGCGATCTGCAGGACCAATTCCCCTTCTCCAATCTAGATTACTGCATATCACATCACTATGCAGAAAAAACCCTACCCCACATAGTGTTCCAATACATGGATGGACTCCAGTGCTTCATACCACCCCGATAGGTGGATAGAACCTCATGCTGCATACCACTACAGTACGAGGACCACAACCAGATCTGTATACCACTTTGGTACATGGATGACCCCTCTACCTGCATAGAAAATGTATATGTAGTGGGATCTAAATCTTGTAAGAAGGAATAGTATGTGTAATAGGGTTCTTTTAGGCATTCCACCTTCTAGTTCTGATCACGTCCTTCCATACCCATCACGCACTCCATGGATCCTCCACAAGCCAGTCCAACGAAATTAGGAAAAAGCCTTATCCAAAGACAACAGACCTATATGATAAGACCATTGGGTACATCAACACACACTTCCGAGTCTATATACCTATATTAATAATAGTCATGAAGGTAATCCCTACATCAGTACAAGACCTTATATGTTCTTATTTATACATTCCCATGGTAACCTAGAGTCCATCCTTGGGATACCAATGCGAACCTCCCCATTCTATGTAATAAGGGTAATCAACAGCTTTTCCATTCAATGAGGGACAATGAAGATTTAGGGGAATTAAGATTTCCTTCTCCTATGACAAGGAAAAACTCTCCTTCCCATTCCCAGAACTCATTTCAGGGCACTCCACTACCACAAAATAGGGCAAGGGAAGTGCTTCCCTTAATCAGCACTAAAAAGAATGCGCTGATAAAAGGGAATTCCTTTATCAATGCTAAAATAAGCTCTGATAAAGGGTACCCCTTTATTAGTACTTCTTTTTAGCGCTCATAAAAGGTAACCTTTATCCGTGCTTTTTTTTAGCGCTGATAAAGGTATCCCTTTATCAGCACTAAAAAGTGCTGATAAATGAATGTTTTATCATAGATTTTATTTATGATCTGATAAAACATACCTTTATTGGTGCTTTTAACGAGCGCTAATAAAGGTTCCGTCGGTTTTTATTTAATAACCCTAATAGTCCATCCTCACTCACACGTGGTCAAGCTTTCGCAGAAGTTAAACCAGGCCCCTCACCACCGCGATCTCGTCCTCCTCCTCCTCGTCCTCCTCATCCTCCTCATCCTCGTCCTTCCTCCTCCTCGTTCTCCTCCTCCTCTGCCTCTGCCACCGACTCCGCCCCTACTCCGACTGCCGCGAATGTGGCTGCCTCTGCTGCCTCCACCCTTGTTTCCGTGACTGCCGTCGCCTCTACAGCCGCTTCCGCCTCCGTCTCTACCTCCACCGACAATGTGGGTGTGGTTAGATGGTTTTCTATGATGGGTCTTCTATTTTTGGTTTCACTTCATGAAACATGATCAATTTATGGTTTGTAATGCATGATTCTAGATCAATACCTAGGTGGGGTGTATTCTTGTGTCTCATCTTGGTATGGTGAATATGCCTTAATTATGAAGATGAGAAATGAAAGTGCTCCGGCTGGTTGGGACTAACATTCTATAGGGTAATAGTTGGCTGATTCTGTGTTTTAGCTTATTTTTTTGCTGTCTGACTCATGTGAGTCTGATCCCAGTTTTTCATTCAGGATTCATGAGGACCAATGAGAGGTTCTTGGGGATTCACTCTTCATTGAAAAGGATAGTGGTGGTGATTAGTTGAGGATAAATGTCTAGGAATCCATATAGGGAGGAGTGCACCATTGGTCATTGGAGACTGTGATCCTCAATATAAGTGGATTGTTGTACATGTGGGATGTCATTCATGGTGATCTGAGAATTGGGATTGGAAACTATTTTCATACTAATTCAATAATTTCTAATCATTCCATTCAATTTTATATAGATCATGGGCTGTGGAGGTTTATTATTTCTTCTATGGGGTGATGATAATGATATTCCCATGATGGGAAGAATAAAAACAGTCCTGGATGAATGAACATCATGTTGGAAGTGTTGGGGGAACATTGATACTGGTTGTTTGATATTCAAGGTGGCATTTGATTTTATGGTATCTAAGGTGAAATCATGGATATTGTTTAACCTTCAAGGCTTTTCATGTAAGATAATCATTATGGGAGAGGTTGTGCTGACCAACAATGTTATGGGTTGAGAAAATCGAGGGAAATTTGAAATTCTATTCCTATGTGGTTTTAAGACTTCTTGGTTGGTCTCATTACATTTTATGGGAGGTATGTTTTAACATTTTTTTGGATTTTTTTTTGGTTGAGGAATGATGAGAAAGGATTTGGAGGACACATGTATTGGTAAAATTAGTGATCTTTTGGGAATTTTTAGAAACAAAACAACATTTTTTACTATATTCTGAGAAATTACATGATGTTTAAATGGAGTACATGACATGTAATGACATCTAAAAATGACACATTAATTGGATGAACAATGTGACAATTTTACAAACTTTGTAATGGTTACATATCATTTAAATAAAAAATATGATGTTTTAAATAAAAAGTGACTTGTTTTTAGTCAACAGGATTACATGACATGTAAATGTATTACATGTAGTTTCAATTTCACAAAAAAGGTTTTATGGGATCCATAGAGGTCTTGAGGCTTCATATTTTTTACAAAATTATCCTCTCGGATAGATCTTTATCCTGATGATATTTTGGGCCACTCCCTCCCATCTAGTTCACATTGTTATATGATTGATCACTACTATGGTTGGATTTATTTTCTCGAGGTATGTGATCCTTCTAATTCCTATTTGGAATTTATTTCACCTTTGGTTTGGAAAAAAATTAGTGATCAGATTGTGATTTCTATCAATAAAATTAAATTTATTTTCATGCATTGTCTTTTGGGGTTTGTGGAATGTGGTAAATGGTGTACTCGGGTTTTGATTGTTTTAATCTCATGGGTTTCCCTATTTATGTTTTCTTTTTAGTTGAAAATCTCCTCTGCTGTGCGCCTCTCCTCTGCCATGAACGCTCCTCTGTCGTGTGCCAAACAACACCTTCGCGGTCAGTTTACTCCTGTTACTCATTGGTTTCCTCTTGTTCGCATGTTATTATTGTTTGATATTGATGTTTATAATGTGAAATGTACGGGCTAAACTCGCCGAAGAAAATCATGGTCGTTGGTGGTCCTTGTTTGCGCACTAAATGAATTGAATGTTGGTTGGTTCTTGTTGAACACTGGAATATATAAATTGGTAATTTACGTATACTTGACTTATAAATGAACACCCCAAGATGATAAAACTTTTGTGATAACCCATGAATTAACAAACAAAATTGAATAAGGGATTCTTTGAAAAATCTAAAATTTTGATTGTTTGGTTTGTATGGTGTTGCGATTGTGATCATGATTGTGTTTTTGAATGGTGTTGCGGTTATTGGCATGATTGTTATGCCATTTTTTTTTCATGTTGTAGTTCTTACACCATTAAATATCAATCCAAACTTTACCCAATTGAATGGAACCACCACTTTGTTACTAGTGCAATTCCACTGAATAACTATGTGGACATTGATTCCTAGCCAACTAGGGTGCGTCGGATGCCCCTCATGGTTCATGCCCAACAATTTCATCTTCACTTCGATTCTATCTCATCCATTCCATTACACTTTAATACTTCCCCCATTTCCATCCTAATTTTACTTAGGCCACCACATCCTGGTACGATCATTCCATTCACATGGTCCATCTTAGCACGCATGTCCCATTCATCCCATTACTACTCTTGTAAGAACATAGGAATATGACAATGCACAAGCCTCACAAATACCATACTCATCCAACCAAGAGTATTCCTAGTGTGAAGGTAAGATAACCATGGGTAATACCCACACCATACCTCTTTTAAATATACGGGTTTTGATCCTTGTATTCTAAATAGGGTATGTAGGAATCCTCCATGAGGTTAAATCCCAACCAATGATAAACCATGGTGACCCCGTCACTGGGGTACACCTTCGCTTATTTTCCCTCCTGTTTTTCCCTTAGTGGGGTCTGAATAAGTCTTCAAAATGAGAAACCTTACCTTTATGGGATGCACCACACTTGGGTCAGACCTTATTGGGCGTTTTGATCCATCTATCAGGTAAACATTCCAGGTGCTACCTCATAGAGATGTACCTACCTGATCCACCTTTATAAGTGTTTTGATCCACCCATTACATCTCTGTAAGAGATTAAATCATGACCCTCTATCCTTGTGGGATGTTAAACTCATGGAATACCACAAGTTAAACATGGGATTCCATTTCGTTGAGAATCCATTTGACGACGATGAATACATGTTACCAATGTTCTAGTGTACATACATTCCACTGATTCCTAATGTGAATAATTTCTTAATGGAAGTATTATGACCTGGAATGATCCTTTGGAATTTCCTGATATAATCATTGTAATTAACCATCATCCATATAGAGATGGAACTAGGAACATGTTTCACGAACAACATCTTATTCTATAAGGGAGACTCATACAAGGTAATAAATTCTGAGGAGTAATCCATGGATGGAATGAACAACATCCCATCACCCTATTTCAATCAAGGAGAAGACATCTCTTTATAAGTGATGAATGTCACTCAACATTGTAATGAATGAATGTGTGGTACAATGAACTACCATCGAACTTCAACATGCTCCAAGCAACGTGCCCCTACAGAAAGAGTCAGAATCATATGTCATGCTCAATCATACATGGCATCCCATTTTATCAAAGGGACCTCTCCAAAAACAGGATGTAAAATGAGGTTCCCTATAAAAGAATATAGTAGAATTAAATCCATGTAAAAAGATAATCTCAATTAAAAATTGAATTTTTATTTTCTTATAATTTTTTTCATATAAAATGTATATAAATTGAGATTATTTGGTCATCAAATTGATCAAAACCCATATTTAATTCTTCCATCAAGGGGTACACGAAAACCTAACCTAATATCCCACATAAATATTGTCCCACTTCCATGTCAAAACTGGAACTAGTTGAAGAAAACCTAAAGGTCTCTAATGCTCAGATTTGATGTTTTGGTATGTAAAATAATGAGATAAATTTTCATTGATATCTAATCTAATACATGGACACAAGAATATTCATGGTATATCATATAACATCTGACTAGTACATTGGTACACTTCCAATGGGGAATTATGGAATTCCATAATAACAAAAAAAATCATAAAAAAATGTACAATATACCAGTTCTAATAGGTGTTACAGACCTGTATTGGGGATAGAGGGATGTTATTGGGTTTTGGGAGGATACCAACGATGATTTGGGTAGTCATTCTATTGAAATGTATTAGCATTAGGCTACTCATAGTTTGAAAGGGTAATTCACAACATGAATGCGTTTAATAGGGTGATAATGGTCGTGAATGGGGAAAAGGGGTCAATTAAGGGTTTGGAACCAAAATATAGTGATGTAAACACTTGGTTCATTTCATGTAACATGACTTAAAACTTATTTTTATGTGGGTGATAGGTTTATAACGTATAAACCTCCTCAGGTTTCATTGTTTGGGCACCAAGTTCTTAGGGGGTGGCCAAACCCCATTCCCCTCCTTCCTTCCCCTTAGACCTGAGTGGATTATTGGTTGTTCGTCATTTAAAATCAATGTGGTATCTTATCATACATCTTCCATGCTTCTCTAACTTCTTGATCAATGATTTGAATTCAGTTTTTAGGTTTCTAGGTGTAATTATTATACCATAGTATGGATAAATCATTGTTCTTAATGGGACTTTTATATATGACTCTTAGAGCATGTATCAAAATTTCATAAACTAGTAATCAATCATTAATGGATGAAGATTATATTTTGAGGAAGATTTATTTATGGGTTTTCAAAATTTTAGGCTTAATTTGTCATAAATTTAGTAATATAGATTGGGGATTTAGTGTTTTCTAGGCTTAGGGGTGCGTCAGGAGTGGATCGCACTGAGTTTCTCAGTATTCTGGCTTTGTTGGATTACACAATATGTTTGGCGCCTATTATACCATGGTGGATTTTTGGTTAAAATTAACTAATTATGTAATTTAATGTTGTTGGACATTAATACATATGATCATGGACTCAATTGTGGTTGGTATGAACTGAAGATAGTTTATTGGACTTCTGGTTGAGGTAAGGGCATTGACCTAATTGTGTCTCTTGGTTAATTGATTATTTTATGTTTTGTGCCACACTAGTATAATTCCATTTAGAAACCCCATTATTTATTTAATTATTGTATTAATAACATAATATTTCTTTTCTTATGTAGGTGAAATATTTTTCCTCCGTTCGAATTCTTTGTTCAGAAACTGCCGCCATGGATGAAATTTTTTTAGAGCGGATGGATGCAAAAAGGATGGAACATCATTGTTTTTTAACTATGTTGGATAATTGTAATTGTAACCAAATTAAACATTTCTTGAAATGTATATAGAAGTGTGTTGTTTTTTATTCATGATTTAAAGTAAATGTATGTAGAATTTTTGTTCTTATGTGCTTTGTGTGTGGGTGTTGTTTGTGTTGTGTGCAGGAGTTGTTCGTGCTATGTGCATGTGTTGTAATTTTTCAAGGTTCTGTGCAGGTTCTATGTAGGGTTTGGTTTTGCACAGGATCATTGGCCTTTATCAGCGCTAGTTAAGTGCTGATAAATGGATAATATATCAGTGCTATTTTGAGCACTGATAAAGGTAGTTTCTATCAGCGCTCAAAATTGTGCTGATAAAGGGAGTGTTTATCAGCGCTATTTTGAGCGCTGATATATTATACATTTATCAGTGCTGAAAATAGCGTTGATAAATACTACCTTTATCAGCGCTAGTTTTAGCGCTGAAAAATGGGACCCCCTTTATCTTTGCTGAGATTAACAGTGATTTTTTAGCGCTGTTAAAAGTGGGTTTTTGCACTATTATAATCCATATTTGTAGTAGTGATCCCACTGAGGTAAGTCCATAATCTTTTGGTGGGAGGGGGACTCTCTTGATCCTCTTCACCTCAGCCCGAGCTATGTCTAGATAGATCATTAAACGTGACTATCATGGATATCAACATGCATCACAGTTGGCATATTCAAATCCCCTCTCTCTCCATTTGGGCTAGCAGTCGCAACCTATTCGATGGTCATCCTACATTTCCATCATAGGAGAGGTCAAATTGTGTGGGTTTTTTGATCTACAGAATCCTCTTGTTTGTCAAACTGAGCAAGACACATTTGAGAATAGGGGTAAATGATTATCACAACATCCACACCATCAATAATTAAAATAAGAGAACAATAATTCCTTCTATAAAGAGGATACATAGGATTCATACCTAAGGCTCGATCTCAAGGAAAACTCTCCTTAAAAGTTGGTCTGAATATAAATTCCTCCTGACTCACTAGTGCATCATCTTCTGGAATAATCCCCGACGTGACTCTTTCAAGAAAGGCCTCCTCTATGGTGTAAGCCCGAACTATGTATTCTAAAATGTCTAGCTCCAATGTGTAATCCCTAATCATGCCACCTCAAAAAGGGACTTCTATACAATATAAGACCAAAGATAAACACACCTATGTGGGTTTTGATTCCTCTCATGAGCATACAAAGGAATCCCATCTCATGGGTTCGATCTTGATATCGAAGAAACTTGCATCCTCCCTAAATGATGATAAACTATATAGTGCCTAATCAAGTGGATTAAAGTAGAGTTGTCTCAGAAATCCTTGATCCATGCATATCCTTGACTAATTTTTCAACCTGATGGTAACCCGCATTAACATGCTTGGGAATGAACCAAGGATTCATGAACATATGAACATTGCTTAAATCTATAATAGAGTGTTGAAATAGGAAATAATTTCACCCAAAAAGGGTGTTATGATCCCGATTTCCCATCCAATAGACCAATGGAGTCCTTATGTGTTATTGGTCAAATCGTAATCCAACAAGTGACTGCCTTTGGAATGTAAGTCCATGAATCATGGATAAAAGGGTCATTGGGTGTTTCTAGCAATGTGAATAAACCTGTTGGAGACTATCTGAGGATGTCATACCCAACATGGGATGATTTCACAAACACTTAACCCCCTGTAATCACCCACTAGGACCATTCAATCATAGAACCTCCTTCTCAATGTAAAATAGATACACTGCCAAGTCTCTGTGGGGCCACCTTCTCACATAAAACCTCTTTATAATGAAGGGTGACATGTTAATCGGTTCTAAACACACTAAAATTACTTAAAACGCCAAAAAAACTCAAAAAATCCTAAAAACCTAAAAAACCATAATACCCTAAAAACCTAGAAAACCATAAAACAATAAAACCCCTAAAAAACCCTAAAAACACTCAAAATCCCAAAAAACCCTAAAAAATAATATTTATTAAAAACACCTAAAGATACCTAAAGATTTAAAAACCCTTAAAACCATAAAAACCCAAAAGAAAACCATAAAAACCCAAAACACTTAAAACTCAACTCTAAAAACGCAATAAACACTAAAACCCCTAAAAAGGCTCTAAAACCCTAAAAACCTCTAAAAACCTAAAAAACCCTAAAAACCCATAAAACCCTAAAGAACCAATCAAAAAACTAAAAACAATTTAAACTCCTAAAAACATTGTAAAACAAATAAAAACCCTAAAAATTTAAAAGGAACACTAAAACCCCAAAGACCAAAAAAACCCCTAAAAACCCTAAAATAATTAAAAATACCTAAAATCCATGAAACCCCCTTAAAATTATTAAAAATACATAAAACCCTTAAAAATATAAAAAAACATAAAAACCCTAAGAAAACCTATGAAAAACTAAAAAACATAAATCTTAAAAATGATAAAACCACTAAAAACCCTATAAAACCCTAAACCCTAAAGCAATAAAAACACTTAAAACCCATATACCCCATAAAAACCTAAAAGACCCTAAAACTATAAAAACACTTTAAACACCAAAAAATGTTAAAAAACACTAAAAAAACTTAATACCCTAATGAGAACCATGTTGGAGATAGTGAGCCAATTTCTTGGAAGGAGGAGTTGATTTCGCAAGGCCCAATTATGTGAGGGATATCAAAGAGGGTTAATTCTACAATGGGTTCCCATATCCCTTCATTAAAGGCCTAATGGATATAGAATTGTATGGATAGAAAAAATAGGCAGATTATCTCACTTATTAAATCCCAAAAATGATTTTTAAATCATGGACCCGATGGGTTTGCATATTTTTGAATACCTTCCCACATGGGGAATTATAAAATCGAATCTTTGCACACCAAAGTCACATTCGGTGGGCTTGGCACTCTAAGTCAAATCTGATGGGCTATAGTTGGAAAATTTTGTGCTACTTTTCCAGAAGCTTTTTGGTTAACTTTATATTTTTTACTTTAAGGGAACAATGTCAGTTTATCCTTTATCAATTTAGGTTATTAGACCCTTCACTAGTGTATAAACCCATGGCTATAAATAACTACCCCCATGACATTTTATTCTCATTAAAGTTTTCATTTTTAAAACTATTTGAGTTTATTATCTCTATTGTGAGGATAATTAATTCATTCTCATTCTCTTGTGTATTCTTGACCTTTCAATCTAAAAGTTTGACTGGTGATCCAAGATCAGAAATCCACCAATTATGTGTAAAAAAACCAAGTGCGTTTTTGTGTTGATTATCCCACACATCCCACCCTTAACTATGTTGTCTATGTACTATTTAATGCTTCATATAACCTTGGTTGACTATTTCCTTCCACTATACAAACCCTTCATCTAGAACATAGCCAAAAAATGTATATGTCATCCACTTCTCTATGTTGTAAAGATCGAGCCACCAAAATCATCTCACATCAAAACCCTAAAAAACTCAAAAAAATAAAAAAAACAAAAAAAAAACCAAAAAACCCTGATAAAAAACCTCAAAAATCCCTATAAACCATAAAAACCTTAAAAATACTAATTCCCTAAAAATACCTCAAAACATAAAAAAATATAGAAACCCTAAAAATCCAAAATAAATCATTAAAAACCTAAACTCACTTAAAACTCCTAAAAATTCAAAAAACACTAAAACCCTAAAATAACCTTTAAAAAATTAAAAATCATAAAACCCTTTAAAACCTTAAATCCACCCAAAAAATCATAAACACCGTAAAACCATTAAAATACACTAAACCCCCTTAAATCCCTAAAAAATTTTAAAAACTCTACAAAACCTCAAAATCACTAAAAACTCAAAAAAAACATAAAACCTAAAAAAACCATAAAACCCCTAAAAACCCTAAAACACCTAAAAGACATCAAAATCTCGAAAACCCATAAAAACAAAAAAAATCATAAAAATCCCAAAAAATACCTAAAATTTGTAAAACCCCTTTTAAAACCCTAAAAACCATAAGAAAACGATAAAAACATAAAACAGTTAAAACCCCTAAAACTTAAAAATTCTATAAACCGCTAAAAAACATATGAAACCATAAAACCCTTTAAAGCCTACAGCACATAAAACCCCCAAAAAACCGTTAAAACCCTTAAACCACTAAAAAATATAAAAAAAAATCTTTTTCACCACAAAAAATATTAAAAAACACTAAAACCCTAAAAAAAACTCAAAAAAACAATAAAAATCCAAAAAAACTTAAAACCCTAAAACCATCAAATTCCCCTAAACTACTAAAAACATAAAAATCCTAAAAATCGCTAAAAATATCATAAAAATGTAAAAAAATTAAAAATATTGAAAAAACCCAGTTAAAACATTAAAAATATAAAAAACCATAAAACCCATAAAAAAGAAAAAAAATGCTAAAAACCAATAAAAACCCTATAAACCTCTAAAAACCCAAAAACCCAATAAAAACCCCCAAAACCCTTGAAACCCCTAATTTAAAAAAACCACTAAAAATATTAAAACCGCTAAAAACTCTAAATAATCCCAAGAGACCCAAGAAACCAAAAAACCCATAAATACCCTCAAAATCCTTAAAAACCCCACAAAACCTAAAAAATCCTAAAAAATCACTAAAATCCCAAAAACAAAGAAAAACATTGAAAACCCTTAAAAATAAAAATAATAATTAAAAACTAAAAAAGTAAAACCCCTAAACAGCTAAAAAATTCTAAAACCCTAAAAATTATAAAAACCCTAGAAACCATAAAACCCATATAAAAATTTAAACCCCCTAAAACCCCTAAAACCCAATATAAACACTAAAAACCATTTAAGCCTATAAAACATTTAAAAAACATCTAAAAACCATAAAACCCAAAAAATCTAAACCCCCCCTAAAATCATAGGGATATCCCTTTAGTCGAGCTCCTCTCCTTCCCTCATGGTGGAACTAGGGTGTGGTTGTGAGGTTAGTGAGCAGCCTCCAGGAATAATCTCTCTCAATATTGGGTTTGATGGATAGGTCCTCATTGAGATTGGGGAACTTTTGTTCTTTCATGTATTATTTTAAATAAAAGGTGATTCACAGACTCTCTTGGGCCATGTAGGTATATGCATAAGATAAGTATTTTATCAAGGTTGAAAATGGAGGTTTATAAGGTTCAATGGATTCATATGGGATTGTGAAAAGATATTCTTTAGAATTGGAGGCTTCCATGTTCCCATATTTGAGGGTGGTTGAAGATGTAGTGATTGTGTCTAATTCATTCCATAATTTGGTTAATATCGGGATGGATTTATCCTTTTTGGTTGGTTTTTGAATGATTCTTCCATATTAGAGAGTGATGGTATTATTGAGATTTCAAATGTTGAGTATCACTCAACTACTTTGGTTGGGGTTGTTTCAGGTGTTTTAGATTGCGCTACCTTATGGGGATCAGTGTAGGGGGTGGTTCTTTTGATTTTATTATGGTGGTTGTCACATATTCATCTTGAATGATTTGCATAGATAAGGTTTATTCTATGGGGAAATTTATTATTGATCATTTATATTTTGCTTCAAATGGGGGAATCTGTAATAGGAGGTGTTTTGGTGGCTTCATAGAAGGTGTTTTTTCTCCCTAAGCTACTAAAGTGGCTACCACAGACATGATCCATATTAACTTCATGGATTTTTTCCATCCACATTTGATGGAGATTTTTTTTTGAATGTTTGTATTCCCCCCTTGATCCATAATAAGGGAGAGTCCAGGGGGTATAACACCTTGGTGGGTAATTTTTTTGGTGAATAAGATTCTACTTTCATTGGTTTCTAGAATCACCTATTAATTATGCAGGAAGGATTTGACTTATATTCTCTACAATGATGATGTATTTTACTTCTTTAGATTTTTCATTCTTGTGATCCTGTTGAAATTATTTTGAGAGACCCTTGGTTCATTTTAGGTAGATTGATAATTCCAATATCTTAGCATCCAGATATTTCCCTTAGAAAGGAATCCTTCTCAATTTTTCTAGTTTGGGTGAATTATTGGAATGTTCCTCTTAAAGACTAAACTACTGAGGTCATCATTTAAATTTTAAGTGTGATTTACAGGCTTCTATTCATGAAAAAATACATGGTTTATATCAGAAAGATTAATTTTGTGAGCATTTGTGTTGAAATCTAGTCTGTTCAAGAACTTCTGAAGGAAATTGTAGTGGAATTAGGATATGGATATTCCTATATAAAATTTGTGTATATTTAGGTTCATAAAACTTATATCATTTTCAAAATATTTGGTCACTATTTTAATTATTGTAAGAATAATCCTGAGGTAGAAACTAATGCAATATGGACCATAGTTACCCCCTAGAAGAGGATTTATCGAAAGAAAGACCTACCTCATGTTTCTTATTCCGGGTCCGAGGGTGTTCTTCCTTGTATGATTACTGTGAAGAAGTTGTTGGGTCCCATGTTGGCTTCCACATTCAGTAAACCGAAGTCTCTTCCCCCTAGGACTTCAGGTTCCACTATAGTTGCTTCTTTTTGTTCTTTGTCTAAGAAAAATTATAATTTTGAGATGAATTTCAACATTCATGTACACAATTCTATTGATTGTATTACAAAGGATCCTTTTTAGGAATTTGTTAGATATGGAACAACATATATTATTAATACCCCATCTAAAGTAATATAGTTCTTATTTTGGGTATGTTATTCTAGGTTACTCATTGGTTTTTGTTTATTATGTTTCTTGCCCTTTTATTTTGTTGAAGGTTTTTTAGATATTGGAAGACTAACTACCAATGTATTGTATTTATGGTTATGTTTGTAATGCTTCTTATTCTTCTGATAGGAATATGGGTTCTGAAAGAATGAAGGTCTCAATAAATACGTTAGGAAAATATGTTTTTCATTCTCTGAGTTCTAAATGTAATGTTGATGTTGGTTATTCCTCTCTATGTTGATAACCCCAGGACCAGGTTAGTCCCATGTGTTCTATCTTAACTGATAATTCTATTAAGTATATGTTGTTTAAGGTGGTTGAAAATTATGTAAATAGGTCTCCAATCAAAATTTTACCAAATATGGATTCTTTTGGACCCCCATGTTTCCAATTTTTTATTTCTAATTATGGAATTTTAGGGTTCTAAAACCCCCTTGTAAACAAAGGGAGGTACACAGTCTCGTTTTTTCAAACATTTTGTTCTTTTGGGACTTTCGGAAACCATGGTTAAAAAGGATAATCTTTTTTTTATTGTGGGGAATATTATTCCTGATTTGAACTACCTTTATAATTCCCATATTCTCCTTTGGAGTGTATTATTGTTTTATAGAATCCAAAAATGTTGGTTGTGGATTCTAAATTTGAATCTTCCCAGCTCTTTGAATGTTTATTATGAGTTGTTAAGGTGGGATTTTCTGATGTTATTTACATCATCTATAGATCAAATCATTTTTCTGATCATAGAACCCTTTGAGAGAGTTTTTCATTTTATTATATGTCTAGTAATGATTACCCTTATATTTTTCTAAGAGATTTTAATGTAGTTATATTTTCAAAGGAGATATCTGGTGTGTATTTATAATGGAATTATTATATGAAGTATTTCTATTCTAGAATAATGAATTATAAGTTTCCCGACCTTTGATGTTTGGGGATGAGGTTCACTTGGAAGAAGGGGAATTATGGAGTATTGAGGAATATGGAAAGATCCTTAATTAACTCGACATGGATATTTATATTACCCTTTTGAGTGAACATTTTCTACCTTTTTGTATCTTTGATCATACTTCTATTTTTGTTAGAGTCGGAGATAGGATTTACTATTGAAATTTTTCAATTAAATTTTTTAATCATTGGTTTTATTATGATCACTTTATCATATCGATTTCCTCATCTTGGAATGTTAGTTTCAGAGGTTTTAAAATGTTATAGGTTTATTATAAGATTAAGAGGGATAACATTTCTATATGTGAATTTCAAACTCATGTTACAGAAGAGAATAATTTTGAAATTGCTTCCATCTAGTCAAAATTATCAGTGTCAAACTACATATATCTAGAATAGACCCTCCAAAGTCCTCATTCAGTTGAAGGTTAGATGTAAACATATACTAAAGTCATTGTGATTGAAGGAATACCTCTTCTCCAAATATAAGAGAAAGGTGTAATGGAAAAATTACTGAGATATTAATACATCATTCATTTTCAATTTGGTTAATTCCCAATTTAATTCATTCAATATGGTCCTTCATCATATAGTTTATTGTTCGATTATCAATGATCCTAGAATTATTATCCCTAAGACAGTTGAGTTATTACAAGGTCTTATTGGATTCTATAAATATATGGATTTCTCTAAGATAGCTAGTATAGAATCCTTTTTGGTTCACTCTATCGATAGGGTTGTTTGTGATGTGTTGGACAAGACCATAGAGCCATTGGAAGTACATAGGGACTTATTTTTCCTTCATCCCAATAAATCACTAGGGTTGGATTTTTTAATTCTCTTTTCTTCCATAAGTATTGGTTTGTGGTTGTAAAAAATGTGAATAAAGCTATTTTGAAATTCATTAGAACAAGTAAGATGTTGTGGCAAGGTAATGTCTTAAACATTTATTTTGTTTTTAAAGTGTATAATACCTATTACCTTATTTTTTTCAGGCTTATTTATTACTTAAACAAAACATACATGTATATTTCAATGATCTTAGCATCCATATTGATATTTTTTCTTCCTTCTTACATCAATAAGTCTCTATAACCCTCATTCAAGGGAGGTGAATATCTGATATCATTTTTATTTCCAAGTAATTAATGTGGGGTTATCATATTTATTCTATGGTTACAATATGTGCCTTTAATATTGATTTGTTTCAGGCTTTTGATTTCGTCATATGGGAATTTATTTGGGATTCCTTGAAAATTTTTGGCTTTCTATCCATATTCTCTTCTTGGATTAAAGGGTGTGTCTCTTACACAATGTATAATGTGAAAATTAATGGAATATTGCAAGGTAACTTTCTCTGGAAGATAGGGTTTTGGAAAAGGTATCCCTTTCCCCTTACTTTTTTTTGATTTTCTTGGAAGACTTTAGTTTTATTAGGGATTCTATAAATTCTTATTAAATCTATTAGAGGTTTTATTGGAATTGCAGTAGGACTTATATCTGCAATATTTTATTTACAGAGGATATTTTATTGTTCTTGTTTAGAAATTGGTTCTTGGTTTTAGTCATTAAAAAAGATTTGGTTCTTTTATCTTCTTTGTCTAGTTTGAATGTTAACCATGAAAAATCTATTATTTTCTCATCTCAAACATATTTAGATTTTTAAGATAGTATTGATGAAGCTATGGGTATCAGAGGAGGGTTTCTTCTTCTTTGTTATCACAGGGTTTCCCTGAAAACATCCAATCATAGTTAATTTGAATGTGTGGATTTGGATGAGAAAATTTTTAGAAGGATTAAATTTTGGACAAATAATTTTATCTGCTTTGTAGGTCATTTACAACATTTTCAATAAATCTTATTTACTACTAGACATTATTGGTTCTATCACTTTATTTTCTTAAGAAATATGTTATGTCCATTAAAGAAAAATGTAAGATTTTTCTCTTGAAAGTGCTTTCACTTTCTACATATGGGGATAAAGTATCATGGGTTTTGGTGGCTTGGACTAAAGAATAGGGATGTATAGGGGTTAGGTGGGGTGGTGTCTAGAAAAAATAGGCTATAGTTAAACATGCTTGATATATTTTTAACACACCCTTTTCATATTTTTGGGTGGATTGTGAAATGATTTTCCTTCTGGGGTGCTCTCAATTTTTGGTGGCTAATGTTCCATTCAACTGATCATGGTTGTGGTGGGAATTAATGGATCGTAAATATTTTCTTATCAACAATATTTACTTTTCAATTGGTAATGGATTGATCATCTCCTTAAAGTTTGATTCTTGGATTTATAGAGGACATATTTGCTCGTATATGGATGGCCATATCATCTATGATTTTTAGCTAACTAAAATTTCCATAGTTTTACAATTAATTTTGGATAGATATTAAAATACACTAATTATTTTATCTTTTTATATTTGGGATTTATGGTAGGAGGTTATATTTTTCACTAGGCTTGTAAGAGGTTATGATATCATTATTTGGAATGGTCAGGTTGGGTTCCCCATTCATTTTTATTCAGATGAATTAAGAGTGAATTGTGTCCCTATTTCATGGAATTATCTGATCTGGATCCATACCACCCTTCTATATTTTCCTTTATATTATGAATAGGGAGCATCAATCAACTGGTCACTCAAGAAAGGTTTCAGTAAAGGGTTCTATCTTTTCCCAACCACTTCCTTCTTTTGGGGATGGATTTTAAAATATTGATCATCTTTTTTTTCAATTGTGAGTTCTCTAGGAATACCTTGTCTTTTTTTGATCTTTTTAAATGTCAAATTCAATGATGGATATTTATCTACTATTGTTGATTTATTCACTTGTCAATTTACTAAGGATTCCTAGTAAAATTTTTGGTGTCCACCTTGGTGTATTTTATTTGCATGTAAAGGAAATCTCAGCTACATGGTTCTTATAGCCATTGTGAAACTTATATCTAGAGCAAGCTTTAATTGAACATCTTATCCATGAATTTTTTTTGCATGAAATTTTCCTACTATAAGGAAACCCATGATTTGGTTTGAAGACAGAATTTTCTAGGTTCTTTTAATAGGTAGGTTATTTTAATTATTTGAGACGTGTGGGTTGATGGGGTGTTTTATTTGGGTTCATCATGGTTTATAGTGCTAGGTTAGGATATTGGAAAGGTATTGGGATATATTTTGGATTTTTTGATGGGTTTTATTTTGTGTGGGTCTTTAACGTGATTTTCATGTAGTTTTTTATTTTGTTATGGTGGTGGGTGGGTGAAGGATATCTGGAACACAAGGTTCCAGTGAAGATAAATCTTGGTTATGGTGTATGGGGATGTTGGTGGAGGGAAATCTAATGTTGTGAAGAAATAGGATAATGTTTTTCTTCTAGGTGTTGTTGTGGAAGTTGGGGATCATGGTGGGGGTGCTTATGGATGCAGTTAATGGTTTTTAGTTGAATGATTTCTATTTAGGTTGTGGTCCACCTTCTATTTGGCCACATGAGAGGGCTTTGACATGGATGGTTATGGATAGGTTTTTGGTTGACTAATTTAGTGTGATATTAGTGGTTGGTATTTTGTAGGTGGAGATTTTGGGAAATTGTATTCTATGTTATTTGGGTGTCCTAATGTGGTGGTTTGGTTCCTTGTTGTTTCATAATTCCCCCTTAGAATCTAGGTTCCTGACGAGGTTGGTGTTGTGGTTCTTAGAGAATGATTTTATTTTTATAGCTAGGTGGTTCTATAGGCCTCTTGGGTTGAAGCGGTTGTGATGGTCTTAGTGGTTAGGAGGGTTGGGTTTGGTTTGTTGTTGGGTGTGATGATTTCAATTGATATTGTTTAGGGGAGTGGTGCAACGGCCGGGTGACATGTGTATGGTTTTTCATTGGGTGAGGGTGCATAAATGTGGGTTAGCTCACTGGTGTTTGTTATATGTGGTTTGAGTGGTTTTCTATAGAGCTATTGTGAAAAGGGTTATAGTTGGATACTACTTGCCTTGCAAGGATGCTAGTGGAGTTTTGGAGGTGCTGCTCATGGAAATATCCATTGGTTTAGATCAGGGGATTTTAAGGCCTTATATAGATTGGATGTTGAGTAATTTTCATGTTTGTTGGATTTTTGAATGGCTTCTTCCACTAGGATTCACGTGGCTGATAGTCATTTTGTCTTCATGTGTTGTGGTGGATTCTCCTGATTTCTTCTGGGTTCTTAGTCATGATCTATTTTGTTCGAGGCTATAGAGGGAGGCATTTTACAAGATTTTGGATGACGGTGTTGTGTTGGGATTGGTATTTTGGATCTCCACTATTTCATTTCATCTTGAAGATTGGTGGGGATGTTTGTTTTTGTCTTGTTCTGATGTTGTAGATGGTGGTTTTTCAGGACTTGTGTTCTTTTGTGATGGTTATGGTGTTTTGGTGGGGTTTTTTAGTTGTGTGTGTGTGTGCGGGTGGTGGTGTGTGATTTCATTTGTTTGTGTGGGGTAGTGCTACATGTGTGAATGTGTGTAGGTAGTGGTGCTTTAATGTGTGTGTAATTTATTGGCTGTTAATATTTGTTGATACTCCTTTTTAGGTGTTGTTGTTTCTTCCATGGCGGCTTTTTTTCACTGGTTGTTGTGCTCTTCAGTGTGCTGGATAAATTTTTTTTTCTTGGGAGCTGCTGGAGTTCATTCTACTAGGTCATAAGTGGTGTGTGTACTTGGATCCTGTGAGGTTAGTAACTGGTCGAAGTGCTTTTTGCAACAGACTGGTGGCATTAGTTATAGTTTTTGTTACTGCTTGCATCAATCGTGTTTAACTACTTGCTGGGATTATGCGTCGTTGGTAGAAAATGTCTTTTACTACTGGGTTTTCTACTGCTTCATGGTGTGTGTGTTGTTGTGCCGGAATGGTGTTAGTACTTACCTTTCATCCAGCTATCGTATATAATGGTTTCATGGGATTTTCATGTTGTTTCAGTTTTCTTTTCACTCGATCATTTTGGGTTCCTTCCAAGGGGATATTGTGTTTGGTTTGGTCTTGGAACCTTTTTTCCTGGAATGACAATCATTTCACCCTTGGTTTAATTTCTTATAATTCAAATTCTATTATATATACATCATAAATTTTTCTTGAAACAAAAACCACAAAAAACCGAAAAAACCAAAAAAACCCTAAAAACCTTAAAAACCATCAAAATATCTAAAAACCCTACTAACAATAAAAATAAAAAATCCCCACAAATCCCATAAAAATTTAAATCCTTTAAAAATATAAAAAATCTATAATAAAACCTTAAAAACCTAAAAACAAATAAAACCCCTAAAACCCAAAAAATGATAAAAACCCTAAAAACCATAAAACCCCCTAAAACCCCTAAAAACCCCTAAAACCCATTAAAAACATTAAAAACTCTTTAAACCCATTAAAATATTAAAAAAAATAAAAAACCTTTAAAACCCTAAAAAACTCAAAAACCCCTAAACCCCTAAAAATAAAATAAAATCCATAAAACCCCTAAATCCCCTCAAAATCCCAAAAATCCCTAAAACCCATAAATCTTAAAAATTCCCAATGAAATCCCTAAAATCCATAAAAATTAAAAACCCCTAAAAACACTAAAAAAACCTTTAAAACATAAAAACACTTAAAGCACCGAAACAAAAACATTAAAAACACTAATAAAACCTTATAAACCATTTAAACCCCGAAAAACCTTATAAAACCCCCCAAAACACAAAACCCCCTAGAAACCCACTACAAAATCTACACACTCTTTAAATCCCTAAATACTTTAAAAAACTCTAAAAACATTTAAACCCCTAAAAAACTAAAATAAAAACCCTAAAAACCAAAAAAAACAATAAAACCCATAAATACACTAAAAAACCCTAAAAACCCAACAAACCAATAAAAATCCTTACAAATCACAGAAAATCCCTAAAAATCCAAAACCCATAAAACCCCTAAAAACATTAATAATTCCTTCAAAACCACAAAACACTTAATACCATTAACCCCCCCCCCCCCAAAAAAAAAACTAAAACCCCAGATAACACCAAAACCACTAAAAATCCTGAAAAACTCTCAAAATTAATAAATTCTAAAGAAACCCATAAAATACAAAAGAAGCTTTAAAAATTAAAAAAATGTAAAAGCCCTAAAAACCCTATGAAAACTTTGAAAACCTAAAAAATTTGACAACCCATAAAAACAAAACAAATGGTAAAACCCCCAAAACCCCTAAACACCCAAAACCCCAATAAACTCTAAAAACAATCAAAATCCCAAAAACCATAAAAATCCAAAAATCCCTAAAAATACATAAAAACCTGAAAAAACACTAAAAACCCTAAAAACCTATTTAATACTTAAAACATAAATAACATAAAACCCCTAAAAAATTGAAAACACTAAAATCCATAAGAAACCCTAAAAACACATAAAAACAATAAAACCCCAAATATCCTTTAAACCTTATAAAAACTCATAAAAACCCAAAAAAACTCTAAATAATATTTAAATCCATCAAAAGGTTTTAAAAATATAAAAACACATAAAACAGACAAAAATAACATAAGACACTAAACACCCAAAAAATAATGAAAATCTTAAAAACCCTCAAAATCCCTAGGAACCATAAAACCACATAAAAATACTAAAAATATGACAAAATCCCCAAAAGCATAAAAAACAAAAAAACCCTTCAAACACCTAAGAAAACCATAAAACCTAAAAAAACATTAAACAGATAAAAATATAAAAAACTCTAAAAACCCTAAAAACCAAAAAAATACCCTAAAACCCCAAAAACCCCTAAATACCATAAACCCCATAAAAACCATAAAACCCTAGGAGAAATAAAAGCACAACAAAATTACGAAATTATCTATGAACCCTTTTAACCCCTAAAAATGTTAAAAAAACTACAAAAACCATAAACCCCCTAGATAAATTAAAAACCCTTAAAATCCCTAAAAACCATAAAAACCATAAAAAACATAAAACACTAAAAAACCCTAAAACCTCGAAAAATAATTAAATAAACTTGAAAACATAAAAGTTATAATAAAAATCCCAAAAGTACTTAAAAACATAAGAAACCAAAAAAATCCCAAAATCCCATTAGAGATCCTGGGAATCTAAAAACACTTTAAACCCCTAAAAACCTAAAAATCCGTATAATATCCAAATACTATAAAAACCCCTAGAAGATTAAACTTGCTCGCACTTGGAGATGCAGATGTGACTTCAACCGCTTTGTTCTCGAGGTGGATCTGGACGTTTCGTGGTTGTGGTGATGCTTGGTGGTGCGGTGTGTTTTTGGATGGTTCCAGTGCGGTGGCGTGGTGATTTTCAGGGATGTGTTGGCTCGGATCGTCTCTCGCGGTGGTTTGTCTTGGGCCTGGTAGATCTGGAAACCTTGTTCGGTTTCCTTTCTGGCGATCTGGTTCGGTTACGATGGATCTTGTTGTTGTGGTTCCAGATCTGTTCTTTGCTATGAAGATGCAAAAGTCTGGTTTCCTCGGATGTCAACTTCGGATGATGGTGTTTTCCTATGACAAACAGCACAGATCTGGTCTCCCCAGCGTTCGATGATTCAGATCCATGGAGGTGTGGGCCAGATCTGGCATCTTTTTGGTGCGGTGTTTTGTTTCTTCGACGGATTGTTCCTCCAAGAAGTGGCATGGAGAGGCCTGGCCTCGGTTCTTCTGGATTTTGTGAGGGGGGACTTTGCTGATCCTCGATGCGGTGTGGGGAGCAGCGGCTTTGGTTTGGCCAGGGCTGTCAGGAGATGGTGTTGTTTTCTCACTTTGGAACTCAGCGCGGAGGCAGGTTCGTTTCTGGGTTTCTTTTTTGTGCTATGGTCTTGTTGCTGGTCTGGATAAGTGCTGGGTTCTAGGAGTTTTGTTGGGCTGTGGTGGCTGGTTCATGAAGTGGTATGGGTTTAGTTCGGTGATGGTTGATGGCCACGGTATGTGGTGGCTGGTTGTCGTCTCTCAGTGTGCTGAGGTTTGGTTCTTGGCGCAAGGGTTGCTGGTCCTGTTCTGCTAGTTGTGATGATAGATGTGTATTGTTGGATGAAATTTGCTGTATGTTGGGCCTGGACTGGTTTGAAAGGATTGGCTGCTGGTTACTGGGCTCCTTGCTTTTGGTTACTGCTCTGAGAGGAGGTGTAAGACGTGGTTCCACTGCATGGTCTGAGTGCTAGTGGGGGTGTGTGATTGGTTCTATTCTGAGTTGTTGTATGATGCTTGTTGCTAGTTGTTGGTTCCTATTTGAGTTTCTACTATTTTTGGCAGGTTTCTGGAGTGGAAGTGGGATTCTGGGAGATGTTCGGTGGTCGAAAGAGGTGCTGGTTGTTTGAAAATGAGGATGTTGGTTGCTGGTTGGGTGCGGATGCTGGTTGGCAGGTTGCTGCTGCTGGATGTCGTTTGTTGTTGTAGATTGAATGCTGGTTATTGTTTAGCTATGAGCTGCTGGATGCTGGTTAATGTTGGATGTAGTGCTACTAGATGCTAGTACTGGCTGGATGTGACGTGATGTTGCTGTTGTTGTGTCTGTTTTTGAGTCTTTTTTCTTTCTTTGTTTTTATTTTTTTGGCGTGGGTTTTAAGGGGCTTTTGGGTGTGGGTCGATCGACCCCTTCCCTCCCTTGTCTGCTGTGTCTCCTTTTCATTCTAAATAAATTTTGGGGGGACAGGAATAACCTGTCTCTCGTATCTTCTTTGCCTAAAAAACCATAATAGTAAAAAAAACCCTAAAAATAACTAAAAATGTAAAAAACCCTGAAAACCGAAAAAATCCTTAAGAAAACCATAAACCCTTAAAACACTTAAAACCCCTAAAAACCTATAAATTATAAAAAACCAAAAAGGCCTAAAACTCCTCTAAAAACAATAAAATATATAAAAACACCTAAAAAAATAAAGAACTATTAAATATTAAAAAAATCCCTGAAAATCACAAAAATCATAAAACACCCCAAAACCTTGAAAAACATAAGAAAACCATAAAACCCAAAAAACACAAAAAATCCCTAAAAACCTAAAAACCCTAAAACACCATAGAAGACCCTGAAAACTCCAAAAACCCATAAAAATCCCAAAAAACCTTAAAAACCCCTAAAACCCAGAAAAATAACTAAATACTCTAAAACATGAATAAACCCCTAAATGTTAAAAAACTTTAGAAAATAAAAAACCATAAAAAACTAAAAAAACAACATAAACCCCAATAAACCAAAAATACCCAAAACCCTCAAAATCCCTAAACACCTTAAAACCCATAAAAATAATAAAAATTCCCTAAAAATCATAAAAATATAAGAAAATGAAAACCCCAATGACAATAATAAAAATATAAAAGAAATAAAACCACAAAAAACCTACAAAATGATAAAAACCATAAAAAAAATAAATCCCCTAAAAACTTTTAAACCCCATTAAACTCATAAAAATCATTAAAATACTAAAAACGCCCAAAACCATTTAAACCCCTAAATAATAAAAAACCCAAAAATCCTTAATCCCCCCCCCCAAACATCAAAAACACCTAAAAACACAAAAAAACCAAAAAAACCATAAAAATTATAAAAAATCCATAAAATTATTTAAAGACATAAAAACTCAAAGAACCCTAATAAAACCTTTAAAATCTAAAAACACATAAGACTCATAAAAAATATATAAATATTGAAAACCCAAAAACCCTAAAAAACATATAACCCCCAAACAACATTAAGACCACAAAAACCCACTAAAAACAATAAAAAAATTTATAATCCCTAAAATCATAAAAAACTAAAACATAAAAAACCGAAACAAACTAATAAAACCCCATAAAACCCCAAAACAAAATAAAAAACCTAAAACCCCTAAAACCCCTAAAAATCCATAAAAACTTAATAACTTGTTAAAAACCCAAAAAATTCCCTAAAACCCTAAAAACATGAGAACCCTAAAAACCATGAAAACCTATAAGAAAACCATACAAAACTAAAAACACTTAAAACCAATTAAAAAACCAAATAATGATAAACCCAAAAATAACCAAAAAACAAAAAAAAATACCAAAAAACATTAAAAAGCAAAACCCTATAAAAACCCTTAAAACCACAGAAAACACTAAAATCCCATTAAACACCAAAAATGTTATAAACACTAAAAATGATAAAAACCCTTAAAACCCAAAAACCATAAAAATCCATAAAAATCCCAAAGATACCTAAAAATCCATAAAAATGTAAAAATATGAAAAACCCTTAAATCCCTAAGCAAAACAAAAACAAACCTAAATACACTTAAAACACTTAAAACTCCTTAAAAACTTTAAACCCCCAAAAAAAATCTCAAAAAATCTTAATATCCATAGAAATCCTAAAAAATCCCTAAAATCTATAAAAATGTAAAAAATCCTAGAAAACTATAATAAAACCTCAAAAACCTAAAAACACATGAATCCCCTTAAAACCCAAAAAATTGTAAAACCCCTAATAAGACCCAAAAAGCCAAAAACAAACCTAAAAAACATAAACACCTTAAAAACCCAAAAAAACAGTAAAACCCGTTTAGACCCATAATTTCGTGAAAGAAAACAAAAAAACAACTTAAACCATAAAAACCTCAAAAATACACTAAAGACCAAACAACACAAAAAAACTAGAAAAACCCTAAAAACCATAACCCCCCCAAACCCCTTAAAATTATTAAAAACCTAAAAAAATAAAAATACTAAAAAACCATTAAACCCTTAAAACATAAAAAATAATAAAAACCCTTAAAAGTTTTATGAAAATCCCAAAACCTAAAAACACATAAAATCCTAAAAAACCTAAAACTGCTAAAAACCATAGAAACCCTAAACATCATAAAACCCTTAAAAAAATTAAAAACCTTAAAACCCATTAATCCCCTTAAACACTAAATATTCTGAAAACATATATACCCTAAAAATGCTAGAATCTATTAAAAACATAAAAAACCTAAACACTAAAATAATCCATAAAACGCGAAAAAATGTAAAAATATATAAAAACCTCAAAATATATAACAAACCTAAAAACCATAAACTTCCTAAAAACACCTAAAAATGTACATAATCCTAAAAATCCATAAAAAACCTTAAGAAAACCATATAAAATAAAAACACATAAAAACTGTAAAATCCTAAAAATCATAAAAATCATAAAAACCCATAAAAACCACTAAAACCATAAGAAACAATTAAAACCATAAAAATCATAAAAACCAATAAAAACCCTTGAAACCACTAAAAACTCTACAAAAATTTTAAACCCCTAAAAAAGTAAACAACACTAAAAAACCATAAAACCCCAAAAACCTCAAAAAAACCTAAAACCAAAAGACACAAAAAAATCTTACAAACCCTAAAAACCATCAAAATCCATAAATCCCTAGAAAAAATAAAAAAAATTCTAAATATCACGAAAAATCCCTAAAAATATAATAAACCCAAAATACCCTGAAAACCCCTAAAAACCATAAAATTCCTAAAAACACCAAACACCCCGAAAAACATAAAAAAATTACAAAAAACCCTTAAAACATAAAAAAACATAAAACCAAAAAAAACCCAAAAAACCATAAAAACAAAAAATCCATCAAAAACACTAAAAATCCCAAAAAACTCAAAAAAACACTAAAACCCAAAAAACCATATAATCCATAAATACTCCTAAAACTCTGAAAAACTCTCAAAAATGCTAAAAACACTTAAAACCATATAAACCTAAAAATCTATAAAGAACTCTAAAAATATAAAAACCCAAAAAACCATGAAAAAATACTTATAAAACCATAATAACCTAAAAACATTGAAAACACGTATAAAACCCTAAAACCCCGAAACCCCAAAAAACCATAAAAATCCCTAAAACCCATAAAACACTAAAAACCACTAAAAACATTAAAAACGATTTAATCCTCTAAAAACATTAGAAAACTAAGAAAACCCCTAACATCCCTCAAAAAATCAAAAGACCCTACAAAACCCTAAAAACCCTTAAATCCCAAAAAACCCAAAAAACCATAAAAATCCAAAAAAATCCAAAAAAATCCATAAAATTCCATAAAAACCTAAAAAACCTAAAATCCAAAAAACCCCAAAATAAACCTTGATTAACCAAAAACACATTAAATCCCTAAAAACACAAAAAACTATAAAAACCCTAAAAAACCCTTAATCTATGAAAACCAAAAAACCTCTAAAATCCTTTAAAATCCATAAAAACCCTAAAACCCACTAAAACAGTAAAAACATGTTAAACGCCAAAAAATTTTGAAAAAATATATAATAATATTTAAAACACAAATAAAACCCAAAATTCTCAAAAAACCCCCAAAAATCATAAAATTTCGAAAAACCCTAATATGCCTTGAAATCCCTAAAAACCCTAACAAACCATAAAAAAACTACAAAATCTTTAAAATCCCAAAATCCATAAAAACACCATAAAAACCCTAAAAACTAAGAAAACCATAAAAACACTCAAAAGATATAAAAACATAAAAAATGATAAAAACCTAAAAAACATAAACACCCCATAAAAACTATAAAAATTTGATAAATATTAAAAAAATACTTAAAACAATAAAAACCCAAAAAACATCTAAATATCTAAAAACCCAATAAATACCAAAAAATTATGAAAAAATATAAAATCCCATAAAGCCCTTTAAACACACAAAAAATCTAAAAACCCAATAAACCCATTAAAACCATAAAACCATAAGATCACTAAATATACCTAAAACACATAAAACCCTATAAAAATATTTAAAATTCACTACAAATCCATAAAAACATAAAACCCATAGAAACCCTTAATAAAAACATAAAAAATGAAGAAATCTTAACACCCCTTAAAATATAAAAACATAAAAACACCTAAATACCATAAAAACTATTAAACCCCCTAAAACCCATAAAACAACTTAAAACCCTTAAAAACCCTTAAAAATTAAAAACTATTAAAACCATTAAAACCCCTTAAAATTTAAAAAAAAACTCCAAAAAAACTTAAAACACCTATAAACTTCAAAAAACACAAAAGACCCCAAAAAACCATAATTATCCTCAAGATCATAAAAACCCTCATATCCCAAAAATCCATAAAAAGGTATAGAAACGATAAAAATCCTTAAAAATCCAAAAAAACAAAAAACCCTGAAAAACTATAAGAAAACATTAAAAACAGAAAAAAAATAAAACCCATAAAAACCTAAAAAAACTGAAAACCCTAAAAACCCATAAATACCCCAGAAAACCTTAAAACCCCCTAAAACCATAAAAAACACTAAAAACCCATAAACCCCCAATAAAAATATAAAAACCCTTAAAACCCTTAAAAACATTAAAAAGCGCAAAAAAAAAACCATAAAACCCATAAAAACTAAACAAACATAAAGACCCAAAAAAACCAAAAAAAACATTAAACCCCTGAAAACATTCAAAATCCCTAAAAACCCTAGAAACATTAACCCCCCTAAAAACATTAGAGACATAAAAATCACCAAACACATAAAAACCTTAAAACCCCTACCCCCCCCCCAAGAAAACTAAAGAATAGACATAAAAACCCTAAAAACCTAAAAATTTCAAAATACCCTACAAAACCTAAAAACCCATAAAACACCATAAAAACCCTAAAACCCCAATCAAAACTTGAAAAAGGCATAAAAACCATAAAACATTAAAATATATATATAAAAATAAATAATACAAAAAGCACAAAGAGAACCAAAAAACCCAAAAAACCCATAAAACTCTCAAAATCCTTAAAAACCAATAAAATCCTCAAAATTCTCAAAAACCCCTAAAATTTTTTAAAACCTAGAAACAAAAATAACTCATAAGAAAAATCTCAAAGCATAAAAATTCTTAAAACCCCTAAAACCCTAAAAATTACAAAAACTATGAAAACCTTTAAAACCCCTAAACACCAAAAAACCTCAAATCCCAATAAACACTAAAACTATAAAAATATTTAGAAACCCCTAAAAAATCTAAAAATATAAAACACTAAAACACTTAAAAATACATAAGAAATCCTTTAAAATCTAAAAACACTTAAAACCCCTAAAACACCTAAAATACTAATACCTCTAAAAACCCTAAAAGACCTAAAAACCCCAAAAACCTTAAAAACCATAAAATACCATCAAAACATTAAAACCCTACTTAAAACTATTAAAACCCTTTAAACACCTAAAACGTTAAAAATATAAAAAAACTAAAAAAAGATAAAAATCACTAAAAACCCAAAAAATCCATAAAACCCTAAAACCCCTAAAAATCCCTAAAAACCTGAAAACCTAAAAACCCAAAAATTTCATAATAATCTATAAAAATACTTAAAAACATAAAAACACTTAAACCCCTAAAACCCCTAAGAATATCATAAAACCAAAAAACACAAAAAATACCTAAAATAACTAAGATCCTAAAAACCCTAAAAACCCTAAAACCCATCAAAATTTCTAAAACTCTAAAAACCCATAATATACCTAAAAATAACTAAAAATCACAAAAAGTCATAAAAAACGAAGGAAACCCCCTATGAAATCCTACAAAACCTAAAATAACTTTAAATACCTAAAAACCTAAAAATGCTAAAAACAGTAAAAACCATAAAACCATAAAAGACCGTGAAATCCCCAAAACCCCCAAAAACTTTAGATCCCTTAAAATACATAAAATTCATATAAAAACCCTAAAACCCACTAAAAAATCTAAAAAAAATATAGATCCCTAAAAATTCTAAATAACACAAAAATAATCATAAAACCCCTAAAAAACTCAATAAATCCCCTAAAACCCCAAGAAAACCATAAAACCATAAAACCCCATAAGACCCTAAAAATTAGAAAAACCTCCATAAGACCATAAAATTTTTAAAACACTAAAAATCCCTGAAAACCTAAAAACATAAAAATATCTAAGAAAACCTTAAAACCTAAAAATGATTAAAACACTTGAAAATTTTAAAAATGCTCAAAATATATAAAACCTTATAAACCATAAGACCAAAAAACCTCAAAAACTATAAAAAAATCCATAAAAACCCATAAAACCCCAAACACCACTAAATATGATATAAACCCCAAAAAATGTTAAAAACACTAAACACCTCCAAAACCCTACAAAATAGAAAAAACCCAAAATAGAATAAAACCATAGAAACCACTAAATACCCTCAAAATCTCAAAAAAACTAAAAACCCAAAAAAGACTAAAAGTATATAAAAACCCTAAAAACAAAAAAAACTAAAACCCAAAACCCCCCCAAAAAAACCTGAAAAACCTAAAAACTATTAAAACACATAAAACCCTAAAAATGCTAAGGAGAAAAAACCTATAAACCCTTAGGAGAAGATGGTTGTCATGTCTCCAGGATCCTCTCGTGCTCAGGTCTTCCTCCACTTGTAGTTTTCCTTCTCTAGTGTGGTGGCGTCTTCCTTGCAAGTCTAGTGTCTCAGGCATCGACTCTCTCAGCATTGATGCTCCCTCCTCACATGGTAATTTTCTTCTGGTTTGGTGATGACCTTATAGCTAGTGAGTCTCAGGTTTTTTGCATCAGATGGAGGTTTCAATCTTGGAGTAATGGCTCAGATATATTCTATCCGACATGAGATGTTGCAGCTTCACTGAGGAGTGGGCTAGATCCTCTCTCTCCTTCATGTGGCATTTCAGATCTTTTTTGGTGATGTTCAAATCTCAATCTTTTGGCTTGAGGCATTCAAGATCTAGAGAGGAGCTGGTCTTATCAGGGTGAGTTATTTATAATCCTAGACTCTTCCAAGTAAAGGTTTTTCTCGAGTCTTTAGTATCGGTTCGTTTCATAGGTTGGATGTTGCGATGACGAGGATTGGGTTTGGTAGTTGTGAAAGACATGATGAGAGCTGGTGTTTTAGCTTGGATTGGTTTATCGGGTGTTGGGGTAGCTTCCCAGAACTGTCTTATAGTTATCTTTGAAGTGAAGAGGCGGCAGATACAGGTTCGTGCCAAATATGGTTCCTTAGCTTTGCTTTCATTTCATTATATGGATGCTAGACTATTTAAGGGGAGATGTGATCTGGTTATATTGATGTTTTCTGGATCGCTTGTGGTGCCAAACCGTTTCATTGGTACTGTGTTTCTTACTAAATTTGATGGCTGGAGTTCTCTTCATTTTAAGTGTGATTTTCGGGCTGCTGAAGTGGATTTTTGGAGCTTTAAGGGCTGTGTGAAGCTGGTTGTGGCTTTTTGTTTACACGGTGGAGAAGGAGATATTGGTTGTCAGAATCTATATAGCTGGTGGCTTCTTGCTTCTGGGCAAGGATTTGATGAAGCTGATGCTTGGGGGCTTCGGGCTGGTGGCTCTATGTTGCTGTCAGTGAATGTCCTTGGTAGGAAGTTGTTGGATTCTATAAATGTTATGAATGGATACTGGTTACTGGAATATAGGAAGCGGTATGCTGGGAGATGTCTATCTAGGTGGTACTAGATGCTGGAATTTGAGCTGCTGGATGTTGTTTGTTGTGACTGCCCACCATTGTTGTTCCCCTTGGTCCGTGCACCCACCTCTGCTCTTGATGCCCTCCCCATGACACTAAACCCAACCTTGGTTTGTTATGATGGTGCATGTGGCGGTGTTGGGATGGTGTTGGTGGTTCAATTCGGTGTCAAGAGTGCGTCTTAGCGGGGCGGTGCTATTATGTGGTAAAGGTTTCACAATATAAGACAGGAGTACAAGCTGATGGTTGCTGATCATGATAAGGTGATGTAATATGGTTGTACAAAGGCAGGGTTTACTGTGGTGATGCATATATTGTGCTAATGAATGTTTATGAGGTTGCTGATTATGGTTATGCTGCTGCTGGATGATTGTTGCTGTTTGGCTGGGAGATGCCGATGGGGACATTTCTAATTTTCTACTTTTCTTGGGTTTGGGTGCTTTTTTGTTTTTTGGGGTATTTTTGGTTTGGGATTTTTATGGGTTTTTGGGTGTGGGTCATTTGACCCCCCCTTGTTTGTTGTGTCTTTTTTTCAAATAATTTTGCAGAGGTAGGGAATGTCCTGGCCACCGCATCTTCCATGCCCTAAAAATGATAAAAACCTTAAAAAATCTAAAAACCCATAAAAAACCCCTAAAAACACTAAAAACTATAAAAACCCATTATACCCCTAACAATGTTAAATACTATAAAAACATTTAAATCCCTAAAAAATCACAAAATCCCAAAAAACAAATACACCCCAAGAAAACCTTAAAACCCCTAAAAACTGTCAAAATACCTAAAACCCATAAAAACATAAAAAACCTAAAAAATCCCGAAACTATAATTAAAAAATTAAATACCCTAAAAACCTTGATAAAACCTAAAAAAACATGAAAACATAAAAACACTAATGAACCTAAAAATGCTAAAATTCATAATCCAGCCTAAAAACAATCAAAATCCCTAAAAATGCTACAACCAACCAAAATAATAAAACCCCTAAAAATACATAAAAACATATAAAAACCCCTTAGAAAACCTAAAAACATAAAAAATCTTAAAACCCCGAAAAAGCTAAAATATGCTAATAAAACCCTAGAAATCGCTAAAGAGGCACTAAAAACCACAAAAAAACCATAAAACCGCAAAAAAACATTAAAACCCATTAAAAACTAATAAAACCCTTGAAACCTCACTAAAATATATAAAACCCCATTAAACCCCTAAAAATTAAAAACTCTAAAACCCTTAAAAACCCTAAAAACTCAAAAAACCCAAAATGCCCAAAAATCACAAAAACCTGAAAACCCCTAAAACTCATAAAGATCCCTAAAAACTCTAAAAATCCATTAAAAACATAAAATACCCCTAAAATTCCTAAAATCCATAAAAACATAAAATCCCTAAAACACATAAAAACCAAGTAAAGCCTGAAAATCATAAAAACACTTAAAACCCATAAAAACAGAAAAACTCATTAAACCATAGAAATACATAAAAATCCATAAAAATTATAAAAACCCAAAAAACCATACAAACTCCAAAAATCCATAAAAATTGGAAACCCCCATAACAATCTAAATACCCACTAAAAACTCTAAAAACCCGTTAAACCACTCAAAACATAAAAAAACTATGAAAACCCTTATAACCACGAATAACTCAAAAGAAACACAAAAAACCCAACAACCATTAAAATCCTAAATATTATAAAAAACCTTAAACCCCTCAAAATCCCTAAAAACCTTGAAAATCCATAAAAATCCCCAAAAACATAATAACACTAAAACCATAAAAACCCCTAAGAAATTATTAAAAACATAAATATACTTAAAACCCATAAAAAATAAAAATGATAAAAATTGTAAAACTACAAAAAACCAAAAATCCCTAAAAATCCATAAAGACCCTAAAACCCCATATAAATCCTAAAAATCCCAAAAATCCATAAAAATTTAAAAACCCTAAAAACCATGAAAAAAAAATAAAAACTTAAAGACAAAATATCAATTTAAACCCATAATATACTAAAACCCCTAAGAGACCCTAAAAACACTTGAAACCATAAAAACCCCTAAAACCCTTAAAAATAAAAAATCACATAAAACCCCTAAATACAACTAAAAACTATAAAAAAACATTTAATCCAATAAAAACTATAAAAACCCTTTAAAACCTTAAAAACTAAAAAACCCTCAAACAAAAAAAATCCCTTAAACCCCCATAAAATATAAAAATTACAAATATCCTCAAAATCTTGAAAAACCATAAAAATACTAAAAATACCTAAAAAACCCAAAAAACATAAAAACCATTAAAAACATATAAAACCCTAATAAAACATTAAAATAATAAAATCATGTCAATCCCCTAAAACCTCAAAAATAAAAAACCCCTAAAAACCAAAGAACTCATAAAAACTATAAAACCCCCTAAAACTATAAAAACCCATAAAAACCCCTTAAACCACTAAAACACCACTAAAAAATTAAAAACACTTTAAAATTAAAAAAGTGTTAAGAACATTAAAAACCATAAAACCCATAAATAACTAATAAAAACCTAAAAATCCAAATAAATCATAAATCCTCTAAAAATCCAAAAACAATACGAAAAACCTAATAAATCCCTAAAAACATAAAAAGCGATATAAATCCTTAAAAATCCATAAAAATCCTTAAAATATAAAAAATATTAAAAAAATTAATAACCCCTAAGGAAACATTAATATCCTAAAAACACATAAAGCCTCTAAAAACCTAAAAAAATTCTAAAAACCATAAAAACACTAAAAATCCTTAAAAACATAAAAACCTTAAAAACATAAAAAAATAATAAATAACCTAAAACCACTAAATGCTATAAAAACCATTTAAAGCCAAAAAAACATTAAATGTCTATAAAACCCCATAAAACACAAAAAATCAAAAAAATCCATAAAAACCCAAAAAACCTAAAACACAAAAACTCTCAAAATCCCTAAAAACCCATAAAAATCCCGTTAAAGATAAAAAATTCTAAAAGACCAGAAAAATCCTAAGAAAAACTTAAATTATTAAAAAATATTAATCCACTAAAAGCCTAAAATGTGATAAAACCCCCCAAAAATCATTAAAAACCCTCAAAACCCTAAAAACCATCAAAATCCCAAAAAACCTAAAAACATCAAAATCTATAAAAACCCCAAAAAAACAGAAAAAAACATAAAAATGTCAAAAATCCCCAATACATTGAAAACCCTAAGAGAACCATCAAAATATAAGAACACTTAAAATCCATAAAAACAATAAATTTTCTAAAAACCGTAAAAAATAAAAATCCCCTAAAACCCTAAACCCGCCCTAAAAACTATAAAAATACATAAAAAAATAAAACCCCCAAAAAACTAAAAACTCAAAAAACACTTAATAACCCAAAAACGGATTAAAATTATTAAAAAATAATAAAACCCTAAAAATCTCAAAAAAAATATCTAAAACAAAAAAAATATAACCATAAAACCCTAAAAACCTCAAAATACCTAAAAACATAAAAATCCAAAAAAATAACTAAAAACACCAAAATCATAAAAACCCTAAAATCTTGAAAACCCATAATAAAACCATAAAAACCTAAAAATTCTTCAAACCCCCAAAAAACCTAAAAAGGCTAAAACCCAAAAAAAACCCTTAAAAGACAGAAAAAACAATAAAAACCCCAAAAACCCATAAAACACTCTATCAACCAATAAACCCCCTAAAACAACTAAAAATACTAAAACCCCTTTAAACCCCCCAAAATGTTAAAAACTATAAAAATACCTTAAACCCCCTAAAAACTCAAAAAACCCCTAAAAACCCAAAAAATCCTCAAAATTGTTAAAAATTCTAAAAACACATAAAAACCCTAAAAAATACCAAAAAATACAAAAAAACGGTAAAAACCCCTAAATACATTGAAATACACTAAAAGACCTTAAAAACCTAAAAATTCTTAAAACCACTAAAAATATAAAATACACTATGAACTCTAAAACTATTAAAAACCATAAAAACCATAAAACCCTTAAAACCTATAATAACATTTAATCCCATAAAAAACCTAAAACCATTAAATACCCTAAAACCCTTTAATACCCTAAAAATATTATAATCTCTTAAAAAAGTTTAATCCCTACAAAAACTAATAAAACTCCAAAACCAATAAATACTCTAAAACCCTTTAATCCTCTAAAAACATTATAATATCTCAAAAAATTATAACCCTACAAAAAATTAAAAAAAAACTAAAACCCCAAAAAAACCACAAAATCCTTAAAAACCCTAAATACACGAAAACCCCTCAAAACCCTAAACCCCTAAAAATACTAAAAAAATCCTACAAATCCATAAAAACATAAAAACCTCTAAAATCCAGAAAACCCCTAAGAAAATATTAAAATCATGAAAACTCTTAAAACCCATAAAATAACTAAAACACTAAAACCCTAAAAGACACTGAAGACCATAAAAACACCTAAAAACCATTAAAAACTAAAAACCCAGAAAGACCCTAAAACCGATAAAAATTATAAAATCTCTATAAACACCTAAAAATGATAAAAAACACTAAAAAACATTTAATTTTGTAAAAAACTAAAACCCCCCTAAAACACTAAAAACCTAAAAATCCAAAAACCCTCAAAATCCCTAGAAATCCTAAAAACTGTAAAATCCTAAAAGTCCGAAAATCCATAAAAATCAGAAAAAACCTAAAATCCCATAAGAAAACCATAAATACTTAAAAACACTTAAAACACCTGAAAACCTAAAAACATAAAATCCCTAAAAAATCTATAGAATCTTAAAACACTAAAACAATAAAACCCCATAAAATCATAAAATTCCCTAAAACCTCATTAAAACCCTAAAACCACTAAAACTATAAAAAAACTTTAAACTCCAAAAAAGATAAAAACACAAAAACCTTAAAAACTGAAAAAAAAACTCAAAACCTATAAAAAACCAAAAAACCATAAAAATAAAATAATTTCAAAAACCCTAAAAATCCTAAAGCACCTAAAAATCATAAAACTCCAATAAAATCCCAAAAAATCCCTAAAAATGATAAAACCATTAAAACAATGAAAACACAAAGAAAAACTAAAAAACATCTTTTTCTTAAAAACCTTAAAAACCTAAAAAATGAAAAAAACACTAACCCTATAAAATTCATAAAAATACAAAAAAAACTTAATAATTCCTAAATCCCCATAAAACCACTAAAACTATAAAAACTCCTTTGAGCTATTAAAGGTGATAAAAATATCTAAAAATTCTTAAACCCCTAAAAAAAGAGAAATTCTAAAAACCCAAATCTAGTTAAAACACTAAAACCCTTAAATTTTCTAAAAATAGAAAAATACTATAAAAATCCTAAATTCACTAAGAATTCTTAAAAACCTAAAAATCATAAAAACACTAAAAACCCCTAAGAAAACCATAATAAAAAAAACTTTAAAACCCCTATTAATTATAAATGCTAAAAACACTAAAAAGTACTAAAACTCTTAATAACATAAGGATGAGTTTCATTTAGGTTGTATTAATGTTTCCCCAAAGAAACATGTTAACTGAATGAAGAAACCATTCAGAGTTCCTGCTTCAGATCAAAAAGGTAAAATACCTTCTCATGTTTCTTAGGAGATGGTGGTTTATTCCAACACTATCTCTTCTTATAGTAAATTTGATTACCCTTTGGTGTTTAGTCCTTCAGTTGTGGATTCACCTTCTCCTTGGATCATGTTGTGTTTGTTCATCCTCTCTTGTTTAATACTACTAGAAAAGATGTGTATCTTCATATTAATAATTTCTTTGACTGTTTATCGAAGGATATTACATAAGTAGGTTTTGGTTCTAGTTCATCCCTAGTATTTGACCATTCTTCTAGTGATATGAATACCTTTTATGATATTGTTCTTTAATTTGGTGTGTGGTAAAATTCTGATGGATCCAGTTTTGTTCAATGTTTTGGATGTTCTGACATGGGACTGCTTCGGTCCATAGGTATCAGAGAAGTGGGGTCCATTTTTTCATTACCTGAATCTATAGGATAGGATGGTGATGTTGTGGTTACTAACAAATTCGATTATCCTAATGTGATGAAAGAATCTATTGGATCTATTTTTTTCTATTTTGAAGGACATGGAAGGAGTAGGTGTCGGTTTTGTGTCTAAATTATCTAGTATGGTTATTCTCTGCATGGATTTGAGGAAGTTTGGTATTATTCTCCTAGGACTAACTAGGAAGATCCGAAAAGTGTTGCCTCTTCTTCTTTATGTGATAATTCATTTAGGAATAAGTTTATTAATGAGGATGAATGTCATCTGAGGAGGATCCTAATCAAAACTAGACCCAAGGATAATTGGTTTGATACTCCCTTCGTTCCAAATGTCTAACTTTATAGATTTGAACATTACATGTCTCAACACTCCTAGTATGCAATGGGAGGTTTAGGACCTAAATCCCAATTATAATTTTTCTTGTTTGTGGATTTTTGAATTTAAGGTTAAAATAGAGAACCTTGATACCATTGTGAGGAATATTGCTCTAAATTGAAATCATTTTTCTAAATTTTATTCTTCCACTATAGAGAACACTTTAATGTTATTAAATCTCCACGTTATCTCTATTGGGACTCATTTTAAATCATTTCAAATTATTAAGTACCTAGTGAGGGCTATTAAATTTGATGCTTCCTTCTGGATATCCTTTTTATGGTTCCAATTTGGTTGTTGATCAAAGGATTATAGGGAAGAAAATTGATTTTGGGTTGTGTCTGATTGTGAGTCTTCACACATCTTTCTTGGTGATTTTATTGTTGTTAAGATTCCAAAGGACAAAAGTAATGGATTTTTAGATTAGACCTCTTCTATGGAGGACTGAAATTTAGGCCTTGTTGATGCTAGTCTAGATTATCTTCAATTATTTGGGTTAAGGTTTTCTTAGAGCCAAGTCTATTCATGGGTTCTAAGGAAGTTGGATTGAGTTGTGGTAAATTACTATTGTATTTACATGTTCCCCTCTTTGATTATTGATTTCCATCATTTTAAGATTTCCGATCATAACCCAATTGTTATCATATATAGAGAGTTTCTTCACTTTGTGAAGTTTCCATTAAATATTTTTAATCATTAGGAATATTATGAAAAATTACTACCTTCTATCTCCAATTATTTGAATTCTGGGGTCTCAAGGTGTAATATGTCCTATGTTTACCAAAAACTGAAAAAGGTATTGCAAGCTCTCCAATCAATGCATTCCTAGGTGTCTAGTCATCATTTTGATAAAATTTTATTTTCAAGGAAGGAATGACATGACTTCCAATCATATTTTGTTCATAATTTCCCTTATGATTCCTCGATTAAAGAGAAATTTGTTTGTAAGGAAAGTTTAATATCCTTGACCTTGAAGGCAAACATCTCAACCAATCAGAAGAGTAAGGTTTATTAAGTTAATGAGGGGGACTTAATTAAGACATCTTTTTCAACTCACCGAAAGATAGATTTAATTCTTATAAATTAGTTCTTCATAAAAGGTTGATGGTTTTTTATTTATGAAATTGGTTTTTTTATTTGTTATACCATTGGGTTTTTCGGTATTTTATTAAGGATTAACATGAAACAACCTATTTAGGGAGAGCGATATTGGATCCCTTTTTATATCACTCTATTTTTAAGTCCTCTTGTGATATTTTGATTAAAATTATGGATATGGTGGATGTTCGTTATGTTATTTTCTCTCTTCACCCTATCAAAGCTCTGGGCCCGATGACTTTAATTCATTTTTCATCCGTAAGGCTTAGACGATGGTTGGTTATAATGTGAGAGATGTTTTTTTGTAATTATTCAGAAATGGTAAACTATTGTGGGAAGCTGATCGATATATTATAGATTTTATTCTTGATGTGCTAAATTATTTGTATCTTTGTAATTTCAAGCCTATTTTGTTTCGAAATACTATTTATAGGTTTATCTCTAATATTTTAGTGTCCATATTAAGAATGTTTCTTTCAACGTGTAATAATAAGTCCCAATATAACATTATTAAAGAATACATATTTTTGAAAATATTTTTCTTTATTCATAGTTAATGTGAGGTTTCCATTTAAAATCAAGATTTCCACATTGTGCTTTGAATATTGACATTTTTAAGGTCTTTGATTCTATTAGATGCGATTCGTTTGGGATGATCTAGTCTTTATTGGTTTTCCGATCAGGTTCTCTTCATGGACTAAGAGGTGTGTCTCATCACATATGTTTTCGATGAATATTAATGAGATTTTGCAAGGTTATTTTAGTATGATTAAAGGATTGAGGCAAGTGGGGCCCCTTTCTTTTTTTCTTTTTATAATTTGTATAGATGTTTTTTCTCATATCCTAGACTCTATGATTTCTGATTATCACTCCTTGAAGTTTCATTGTAGATTTGGTAAAACATAAATTTCTCATATTTTATTTGTGTATGATATTATTCTATTTTCATTTGGTGATATGGATTCGGTTTTTTTCCAGAATCATTCATTGGATATATTTTCCCCTTTTTTGGGATTTTTATTAACTTATAGAAATCGTGGATGTTCTTGGATGGTGTATCCTTGTAGGATTAGAAAAGTATTAGTTCTTCCATTGGAATTAGTATAATTTATTAACCAATTTTATACCTTGGGGTTCATATTATTAATACTATATTAAGATCTATGGGTTTTACTATTTTGGGTGAGAAAGTTTTAAAGAGAACGAACAGTTGGAAATATATATTTTTTTCTTTTAGGGCCTCTTGTATATTGTTCAGTCTATTATTTTTTCTATAAATTTTTATATTTGTGGTCACATCATCTTGTAAAACAATGTTATTAAATATTTTAAAGGTATTCGTATGAGTTTCCATTATATGGGACTTTTATTTTTCTTGTTTTGGGATAAAGTGGCTTAGTCCGTGGTGGCTTGATCTATAGAGGTGGTAAGATTAGGGATAAAGAATGTTGGTGATATGAATAAAATAGTTATGTCTATATATTATTGAGACCTTTTTTCACCCTCCTATTCTTCTGTTTGGGTGGTTTGGGTGTGCATTTTTCTTCTTGGTCACTCCCAGTTTTTGGTGACCAATGTTTCTTGGAAATTTTCTTGGACTTGGAAAGAGTTATTAGGGATACAAGAGTTTCTAAAGGACCATATTTATTTGTCCTATGTAAATGGATTGTGTATCACCATCTAGTTTTATTCTTATCTTCCCATGGGGCTTATATGTTCTACCATTAATGATCGTATTATTTATGAATTTGGGATCGTTAAATTTGATGATATTTTTGAAATTATTTTTGATATAAATTGATATCATCTGATGGAAGTTTCTACTGAGTTGGGTGATGTTATATGGGAGATTATTTCACTTCCTTATCTTAGTGGTAATAATGATGGGATCTTGTGGAATAGGCATCTGAATTTTTTCATTTAAATGGTTTGGGAGGAGATTAGACCAAAACAATTCATCATTTTGTGGAATTATATGGTCTGGATTCCGATCACTAAGTCTAGGTACTCCATTATTCTTTGGAGAGTGATTTTTTACTGTTTATCTACACATGATAGGTTGTAGTCTAGGGTCATGAATTTTCCTTGTCATTGTTCTCTTTTTCTAACCTCTCTTATGGGTATTGATATTTTTTTCAATTGTGAGTTCTACCAGAATCTTTGTTCTTATTTATTTTTCATCTTAAATATATATTGTATATATACTGATATTTATTATTTTATTGGCTTATGTTTTGAAAAATTTACCAAGTATTCCTTACAGAGTGTTCTTGGGAAACTCACTCCTTCCACCATGGTGCATCTTATCTTTAAGGAAAGGAATTATTACCTTCATGGATATGTCTTTCACTATGGTAGTTATATTTGGATTACATTTGAAATGTATATCCATTCCAGACTCCATTAATGCAAGGAGCTTCCTAATAATAATACTAATCATGTGCTGGTTCACTAGTGGAACTTGTATGGATCTCTTAACTAAGGTGGTTGATGTTCCACTAGTTTCTTATTCTATTTTATTCGAGACTTGTTCCTTGTGGATTATGTAGTTAATCATGTGTTGGTTAGTGTTTTGGTTTTCATGGGTGCATTGTGCTGGTGTTGTGGATGTCTTGGTGGAGGATCATGTTGACTGGGGATGTTTTTCAGTGTTTTCACTAAATATGTCTATTGTAGGCTGATCTCATATGATGTTTATTAGTTGTTTGTTGGTCTTGGAGTTCTTATGTTTGAATCATATTAATTATTGGAGGGGTTGTGTTTTTTTATTGTGTGGTTATATTTTTCTAGGTGTGCTAGTGGATAAGGATTTGGTTAGTGGTTGGTGGTTTTTCTATTGCTTTATTCTATTTTTTTTATCTATTGGAACTTCATTCAGGGATGTTTCCAAATTGTTTTGTCTAGTGGGAAGATGGATGGAAGGTGATGGCTTTGTAATGGATTAGTGTTTGTCTATGGTTTCTACATGCCGGTTGGTATGCTTATTAGTACTTTGAAAGGTTTGGATGTATGGTTCTATTAAGACATCATTCTACTGATTCATCTTTGTTAGGGGGCTTATTTTTCGGTTTCTATAGTGATGGTTGTAGATTTATGCATTTTTTGGGATCTTTGTGGGTTGATGTTTTGTTTGGATTCATGTGTGTTGGTGGTTGTTACTGAAACCATGGTGTTCCACTACTGGTTATGCTCATGTGTGGATGGATGTATGGAACGTTGGAGTCAGGATGTTGGATCATGGTGGATGGATCTTATTTGGAACTCGATTAGAAGAATTTATCTACTGGGATTTTCTATGGTGGGAGGTTGGTTCTGGTGGTTGTCTCTATTTTTGTGGTTTGATGTTTTAGGTGGAGATGTGTCTGACATGTCTTGGTTTTTGCCTTCGGTTGTTTCTTATGGATTCATATGTTGGCTTTATGATTCCTTTTTCAGCTAGTTGGTGGGGGAACTTTAGGGTCATCATTCTATGTAGGTTTTTTGTGCTGGTATACGTATATAATAGGTTGTTCATGGGAGGGTGTTGTGGGTTGGGCTGGATGTTTCTTTGATCTTGGTTGTTGTTTGCTTTGATGAAATGCTTATGTGTTCTAGTTATAGGGTTATTTGTGGGGTGTGTTGTGTGTGTGTTGATGTGTGAAGGTGGTGGAGTGTGCAAGTGTGTAACTTGTGTGTGTGAGTGTGTGTGTGTGTGGGGGGGGGGGCTGTTTTGGAGGGTGGGGTGCATGAATATTTGTTTGGGTGGTAGCACGCATGTGTGTGTGTGTGTGGGTGTTGCTTCTTGCTGGTGATTTTTCTCCTCCTTGGGTGTTGTCTCTACTTTGGGCCATCCTTTTATATGATATCTCTCAGAGTGCTCACCAGCATGCTAACCGTTTCTATTGTGGATCTTTCTACTAGTCTTATTGGGTTCCATGCTAGGATTGATTGCTTTTGTCTATTGGATGGTACTCCGGATGGTGTTGTTGGTGGATTGATGGAGGCACTGTTTTTTGTGTTTGTTGTTGTTGGGATTGTGTGGGTGGAGGCTTCTCAAGGTTTTTGTCCCATTATATTATTTTGGAAACTTTTTCACTCTAGGGGTGGTTTGGATGGGCTTTGTGAGATATCTCAGGCCTTTCTGATTCATGCTAACATGATGTTGCTTCAACATTGGGTCCACTTCCACAATACTATTACTTTTGGACTTCTCCCCATCAACTGGTTCACCTTTGAAAGATTTTGTTGTACACCAAATTACCATTCTTTAGATATACATCATTTTGTTCTCCTTTCCAAAAAACCCTAAATCCCAAAGGAACCATAAATACCCTAAAAAACTCAAAATCTCTAAAAAAACTAAAAACCCTAAAATTTATAAAAACCCCTAAAAATGAATACAAATATAAAAAACCTTAAAAACCATAAATCCCCTAATAATACCATCAAAAACTAAAAACAATTAGAACCCCTAAAAACATATAAAATTCGCAAAACCCCTAAAATACCAAAAAACCTTAAAAACAAAAAAAATACTAAAAAATATCTAAAAACACTAAAAGCATAAAAACCCCTACACCCCTAAAAATTCCTATGAAAACCTTAAAAATATAAAAACACCAAAAAATTACAATAGCATTAAAGATCATAAACCCCTAAAACCCATAAAAACACATAAAACCATAAAACCCCAAAACCCATAAAATCCCTAATAGTCCACTAAAATCTATAAAAACCCATAAACCACATAAAAATGTTTAAAAACATGAAAAAACCATAAAAACCTTAAAATCACAAAAAAATACTAAACCCATATAAACCAATAAAACCCTAAAATACCTAAAAACCCTAAAAACATAAAAAACCGTAAAAACTGTGAAAACCCATAAGAAAAACATAAAAACAAAAAACACATAAACCCCTAAAAACCTAAAAACCCTAAAAATAATAAAAACCCCTAAAAACATTAAAACACTAAAAATCCATAAAATCCCTTAAAGAAACTAAAAACTATAAAAGCACATAATCCCCTAAAAATGTTAAACACTATACAAAAACATAAAATTCTAAAAAACTCTAAAAACCCATAAAGACCCAAAAAAACCTAAAAGCCCCTATAAAACCTAAAAATCCCTAAAACCCCTAAAAACCATAAAAATAAAAAAAACCCTAAAATTTCCATAAATTTGAAAAACCTTGAAAACCCTAGAGAAAACCTTAAGAACATAACAACTCTTAAAAACCCTAGAAATTTTAAATAAGGCTAAAAACTCTAAAAATACTACAAAACCTAACAACCATAAAAACACCTAAAAAAATTAATACCCCTAAAAATAAACAAATATCACAAAAAACATTTAAAACTATATAAACCGCTAAAAACATGACCAAAGTCTAAAAATCCTAAAAACTCAAAAAAATTCCAAAAAATCATAAAAACATAAAACACAAAAACAAATTATAACCCCTCTAAATCTATAAAAACTGTAAAATCATAAAACCCAAAAAATGTAAAAAACCCTAAAACCCTAATAAAACATTAAAACCTAAAAACACTTAAAACCCCTAAAAACCATAAAAAATGCCAAACCCCCACAAACCCCTAAAAATCTTAAAACCCTTAAAACCACTAAAAACCATTAAAAACCCATAAAAACCCATAAAATCCCAAATAACCACTAACAAATCAAAAAACAATTTAAACCACTAAAAACATTAATAAATTATAAAAACCCTTAAACCCTTAAAAACTCAACGAACCCCTAAAATCCCAAAAAAACCCCACTAAAACCGCAAAACCCCTAAAACCATGAAAACCCACAAAATCCCAAAAAACACTAAAATAACATAAAAATACTTTAAATATCTAAAATAATTAGAAATATAAAAACTACTAAAAACCCTGAATAACCCTAAGAATTCCTTAAAAACCCTAAGACACTTAAAACCCCGAAAAACCAAAAAACACTAAAAACCCTCAAAATCCATAAAATCCCTAAAAACCATAAAAATTATAAAAAATCCCTATCAACTCTAAAAATCCTAAAACCCCTAATAAACCATTACAAAACCTTAAAAACCTAAAAACAATTAAAACCCCTAAAAACCAAAAAAAACACAAAACACCCTAAGACCCTGAAAGACCCTAAAAACCCTACATCCCATTTTGGGTCTTGAAAAATTTTCAAGGGGAAAGAAAATACTCGCACAAGTTTGAAAAATTATTCAACTAAAAATGAAAAGATTTATTTCCATGGAGTCAATTTTGGAAAGGGAAACATGGTCCTCCAAACCATAATTCCCTTCATGGACCGTCTCTTTGCATAGTGGTATACGGATTAAAAATCCTATGAAAACCAAATGGTTCACAAGACAAAAGAAACAACATCGTCACTACGGATCACATCATTGGAGAAATAGTGGTAGAGAATTCCACCCCCAAATAAAATCTCTGTGAACCGCGTTGTTAGGGAAATAGAAGTGGAGAATTCCTCCCCCACGTACTGTCACCACAAACTAAATGGTTCGTGGGAAACATGAAGTTGGGGGAGTGTAGTGAGTGAGATAGGGTCATTCAAGGGAATTAGGTGCTGTTTTTTTTCCTCTGTGAACTGAAGGCATTTGTTGACCAAGTCATCCACAGGCCGGGTGATTTCTTATGGCCTTCCAAAAAAAGTGTCGTGTGATCCGTATATTATGTTTCTCCAACACTCTATAAAATAACCTTGAGGGGAGATGAGATGAGGACCAGATTTCAGAGAATTCAACGGAATTTTGAGATGAATTTCTAAAGAGATTGATTAATGAGGTGTAGACCTCTTTCAAATAATTTCCAGAGGTATAAACTTTCCACATAGAGTAAAAATAAACAAGGGAAATAATAATTGTCACACTGTGATCCATATCCCCTCCGTGGATGATATTCTCGCGGGGCTATGAACTAATTCCCCTTCTTCACTCTAGTTCTGTATGTTGATAAAGGATAAAAAGATGGAAACCTGCACCATGTAGCACCATGCTGAGAAGACAGAACTTGGTTCCACATACCATCATGCTACGTGGCCTAAACCTCTCCCCATGTAGCAAAGCACTACCTGGACCCCCTACAAGACCATCTACCATAATTGTACATGAACAGTCTCTCCACCCATGTAGAAGCATGATATGTGGGGATTTCTCTATCCCACATGAAGAAATAGTACATGGAATGGTGTACCCTAGAATGTTCTGTGCTCTGAAATTTATCATCTCCATCCATTTCTAACATACCCTCTATAGCCCCACCGTGAATAAGTATACCGACATCCAGCCAAAGCCTCTTTCAAATCTACCAGCCATGTATGATAAAACCACCGGGTGCATCGGCGTTCCATTTTGAGTTTACATACCTATGGAAAGTTGAGTCGTGTATGCAATACCCACAATGGTGAAGATTCCCAAAATTTCAATAAGTTTACATTCCCATGGTAACCTGGGGTCCAACCTTGGGATACTAACATAAACCTCCCCATTATAGGGATCAAGTGTAGTCACTAGAATTTCCCTTCGACGAGGGTGAGTAATATACTTGGAAAATCACCCTTCCTTTTCCATTTAATAAGAAGCAACAATATTTCTCTTTCCAGATCCAATTTTAGGGAACTCCTACAAAGGTAAGTCCCTATATTTTCTAGCAAGAGTTTTCATCAGTGATCCTCTTTACCTCCTCCCAAATCATTCTTAGATAGGTGAATATAACTATCTTGGGTATTAAAACAAAGAAGGGGTATTGGAATATTAAAATTCCCCTCTCTCTCTCTTTGGGATCCTGTTGTATATATCAGCTAATAATGTGGTACATGTGATCTTCAAAATAAACTTCCTCCTCTTTTTTCTCACACTGACAATGAATCACGCGGGATTAAAGGATGGTGACGATCATGAAATCCATATAACCCAAAATCATGGCCCTATTATAAGGTGTTAGCCCCAAATTCCTTGAACTACGATAAATATGATTCTCATCATGACTCATAAACATAGGAAGCCTTCCTGAGGCATGATCTCTATGTCATATCTTCCATGAAATGAGAAATTATGCCTCCCCAAAATGGGCCTACGAGAAGGTGTGAGCCCAGATAAAATCAAATTAAACTCCTCAGAAGGGCCTCCTCTATAGTGTAAGCCCCATATGAAGTGAACTATGATAAATTTGATTCCTACTCTAATCTGGATTTGTAAGAATCCTACGTGAGGCTCAAGCTTGAGGGACATTCTCTTTAAACGTCAGTCCTAGTAAAAATTCCCCCCAAATCACTAGACCATCCTCTTCAGTAATAAGCCTCGATTTAATTATCTCAAATAGGGTATCCTCTATGGTGTAAGTCCCAACTCAAACCGAACTATGCGATCTTTGATTCCCAACTAACTGGGATATAGAGGAAGCCTCTCTAAGGTCCAAACCCAACACCCAAATCATCATAATGTTGTCCAAGCCATATCCCCTGTGGGGTTATATCCATGCAAGAGACCATATCTCTTTTGGGGATCTTTGGCCACTTCGGCGTAAGTCCCACATGAAATCTTGACTAGGAATCTTCCATCTAGACATCAACACCACATGATGTTAAACTACATGGATGGGACCCGATCACACGACCTTAAAAGGTGATGTGTCCTGTAAAGAGACCTCGAACTATGTGGAATCTGATTCCGCTCATGAGGAAATTTAAGAATCCCATCTTGTGGGATCAATCCTGATATCAAAATGAACTTTGTCCCCCCTTGATGATGATAAACTCTAGAGAAATTCATCACATGGATTAAATCATCATTATCATGGTAAAATACTATATAATCATTAATGTTTCCATAAAAGTGTAACATTGATGAAGAACCTCAGATACACAAATATTTCTTCATCAGTAGAGAAAATCGTATTTGTACCTATGATTCTGAACCCAAGCATATTTTTGATTGACCTTGCGACCTAGGGGTAATCCGCAGACACATTCTTGAGAATAAACTAAGGATTCACGAACATATGAAAATTACATAAATATAAAAGAGAGTCTTGGAATAGGAAATAAATCCCCCCAAAAGGGTGTGATGAGACTGACCTCACATCCTATTGATCAATAGAGTCCTTAAATTTCATTGGAAAAATCATCCAATGGGTGATTGACTTTGGAAATCAGGTCCATGAATCATGGTTAAAAGGTCCATTGGGTGTTTTTGTATCGAAAAATTAACCCACTGGAGACCATATGAAGACATCGTACCTGATGTGGGTTGATTTCACAAACACAGAACCCCCTACAATCACCCTCTAGGACCACTCAACTATAGAAACTCTATTATAACACATGAAGGATACACTTCATAGTCCTCATGCGACAATATCTCCCACAAAAAAGGGTCACGACATGAATTAGTTCAAAAAAAAAAATTAACCTGACGTGAATACTTAGCCAAGGTGGTTAGTTACCCTAACTTAATACCCTTTATCATACAAAAGGAAGAGGTCTATGAAAAATAATCAATTATGCATGTGATCATAAGATGATATTGTGATGTGGTTTTTTTTGTCTGTGCTTGTTACATATATTATAGGTCTCCCAAGCATCCCTCATTCCAATGGAATCCTTAAGGATCTCATGAAAACACATGACAATTGATGTACTGACTGATTCTTCCGCAACGTAGAGGTATCCATCACTTACCCATCATCTTCAACATTGGGTTTGGAATGCACTGATCTGATAATACAACCATAAGGGTCCTCTCCCCATGATAGAGGCTGTAATACATGCCCTCCAATTGGTAAAAGTTTGATAGCCACCTCATCAGCCACGACCGACATCCTAGCACAAGGTGGTCCCATATTCCATATCCAATCACTTTGGGATCCTTTCCCTATAGTGTGATAACGAGTAACTCCCATACCTTAGGGAGGAATATGAGGAAGTCTCAAACAACTTATTCCATAATGTATAAGATTACCACTTTGGGGCCCCTACCAGAGAGCATTGTCACCGGTGCCATACAACCCAATATCCTCTCTATGAAGAGAATTTCATACCAAGGGCTCTAGTTGAAGTCCAATAGAAACAGGGCCGCCAGACATCCCTCTGAGGGAAATAAACCTATTACAATGAAGAGGTCATCACCAATGCTCTTGAGGATGAAATCTTCTGAATAAACATGGTGGAAGACTATGGGAAGGAAGACATCCTTGTCCCCTCTTCTAAAACCTGCCAAGGAAATATGGTGAAAATATACGAGAGGATTCATATTCCCCCTCCCTCTTATGAATCCCACCATGAAGAAATGGTGGAAAATTATGAGCAAATTCATATTTCTATTAATTCACACCAGTCTCATAGTGCAATCATGGATGAAAAGTTTTAGCAGATGAAAATATCTATCTAGGTACAAGAATCCCGTCATCCAAATTGGGAGGCAACTAGCTACAACCAGGAAAAAATTTCTACGGATGCATACTAATCCCACTATCTAAATAGGGTGAAAAAATATAAGTAGAGTAAAATGCATATGGACTCACATCAATCCCATGAATAAAATATAGTAGCAAATGAGTAGACTAAAATTCCTACTCACAAATATAAATTCCACCTATTAAATGAAATGTAAACATGAGAAATTAGTTGGCGTATTATAGCTACAAGTTGGGGGTATAATCGTTATTCTCCCCCCCCCATAAAAGAACTTCTAGTACCCACTAGCAACCCATGGAGGACTAGAGAAAGAATAAATTCTAGCTCCAACATCGAAATGGGAATTTATAAATTTTTTCATCCAAAGATGCATCCTAGCACATCCTAGAAATGATGGAATATCAAACATCAATTCTAGAACATATATTCCAAGACTGTCAAGACATCATTTATTCTATGGAAAAATCAAGGAGTCAGTCCCATGATCATGTCTCCCCGGGCAGGGTGATTCATTCACAAAATTATATGGTTACTCTAGAGAATAATTGAATCCATGATCCAGTCCAGGAGGATTGACAACTATATTCCGTGGTACAAGGAAAACCAAATCAGGAACAAACAGTTGTTCTAACTGTGGATAAATGGTCTAACATGGTGGCTACTCCAGGGCAGGAATATATCCCTACAAGAACTCAAGATTCTCACTAGCAAATCTCGGAGACATCATGGGAACCAACCAAACTTGGACCCATATATGAAGTTCATTACCAATTGGAGGTGGACTTAGTCGCCCGCAAGAGAGAAACCAAAAAATAAAATCCCCAAATGTATCTAGAAAATGATAAGCACATTCATGATTCTTCTATGATAGAATATTGAGTTCTTAATTCCATAAGACATCTATCAATAGAGTACCAATATCCTATTGATAATTTAAAAAATTATGTAAGTTAATGTAGAAATTATTAAGGTAGCCCCCACAATATTGTTACAAGTAGCTCTGAAGGCCCTCCTTAGAGCACCCATGGGGGATTAATTTATGGGCAGGAAATGATCGATCAAGAGATTCAATATCCTAATGAGTTTCATGGTAGCCCTCCCTTTGAAAAGAAGATCAAACAGCAAGAAGTTCATCCCCTTACTATCATCTGACCTGGTGGTCCTCCCTTAGGTATATGCCATAGATATTATTATCCCTATACCCGAACATCAAGCCAGGATGGTAGTTCTCTCTAAGATGATAGTCACTACGAAGGTCCTCCCCACAATGATATTAAGCAATGAGAAGTTCCTCCCATTATTGTGAATTATCCAGAAGCTCCCCCCCCCAAGATGTAAAATGCAGATATTCTCCCTACAACCATACTTCAATACAAAATGTTATCCCTCTCCATGATGGAAGTCATTGAAAGGGTCCTCACTTCAATGAAAACAAATATCAAGAAGACCATTCCCTAGCTGTAATCCTCCCTGAAGGTCATCCATATGGTACACACCATGAAAGATCTCTATATGGTCAGATTATATGTTGTGATGGTAGTACTTGCCACCAAAACCTCATCTACAAAGCATATCCCCACAACCCAAATTTATACCAACATGAATTCCCCCCCAACTGATCTAAATACGAGAAATCCTAAAATTTTAATGTGATTGGAACAAGGTAGAATATGCTAGAAACACTTCCAATGATAAGTGACAACCTTTCCCATCTAGGAGATAGCTTTGGGACACACTCATCCTATGAGCCACCCCTGCACCATTCATAAATCAATGAAATCCCTACTTTCTCTATTACTCAGGATGAAATCATCACAGAGCATCAAATTTGGGCACAACCAGTAGTGGAAGATCTGGTAGAAGAACAATAAAATATGTTGTTCATGAGAAGAAAAATATCCTGAGATGATATATCAATTATGTTCTGGCCCACATCTACTTTTTATTTCAAAATTACAAAAGAGTTATCAAAATAATTTATGAAAAACATCCACCTTAATGTCTAGACAACTCTCTACTAGTTGAAAATAAAATTTTGGCCCTATGATTGGTATGAATACCATGTTAGTATAATGGGATATCTTTGTTAGAAAATTAATCTAGAATCATGTCCATACGCTCAATATCCAGGATCATAATGGAAAAAAAAACACCTTGAATTAGCTTTCCTCCACAAGATGCACAAATGTTTTTGCCTCATTGGTGATGCCCCATATGGTGTTCACATCTCAGGGTGTGAAGAACATTGATTTATACACTTCACCCCGAGTCTTGTATAGAAAAACACATTAGAAATGGAATACATCTATTTAATCATCCCAATATGGAATCCATATAATGTATCTATTAAAGAAAAGTGGCATGCTTAACAAGAACCAGCCTTGAGTAAGTCTCCAAAGCTTAAAGATTGAAAAGATCAAGTCATTGAAAAACATATGAACCAGGACACTTAGAACAGTCATAAGGCTTATTGACAAAGGTAATCCAACCAACAAAAACAGTTCAAGTCCTTGTATGAAAATAATTCACATGAATATCAATTACCATATCCAGCTTACAACTCCATTGGAATGCATGAGATCTAGAAGGTGGTGATAGTAACAGCAACCAACGTAGTAAGGGAGCAACCCCAACCCACTTGGATTAGGGAATTTTTAAAACAAATTTCCCCCATAAGACCAAAAAAATATAGGTTGAGACACATCAATGGGAGAACAAGAGAAAACCCATCTCGTAGGGCTGGGGGAATTTTTACCTCAACCCCTCGCCCAGTGGAAGAAAGTATTTTCCCACTACGGGAGGAAAAAAATAGAGAGGTTTCTCATTTTATCCTATCTCATGGATCATGTCCCATTTTGTGGAGTCATAATACCAGGCCACATCATGTATCCCTTTGAGTCACTCTTCACCAAGAAACTCGAAGTGGATCCCAGAATGGAAGAAGAAGATTTGAAATGTGATAGAAGATTCCCACATACCAATCGGCACCCAGTATTCCACCACCAATGCAGTATGCATCGGTAAATGTCATTGAAGTCATCCCCACATATATCCCTAAAAATAATACAAATGATGAGGGTAAAAGGGAATATGGTTCCCTCCATGAGGTGGTCCGCATCGAGTCAAAATTTGGGCATACCTGGAACCAACGAGGCACCCTAAACTTAGGAACTCCTTCATCTTATCCATCATTACCACCTTTGCAAATATCTAATAAGTATAAGAATAAAAACATGGTCAAACATGACCTACCTCCTCATCCTCATGAAAACACTCCTTTGATCATTTAGGAGAGATTCACTTGAAAGGAGGAAGAAACAAAATATCTAAGGAGAATCAAAACTATGGTGATTCAAAAAAATATTTACTATTAGATATGTTCCTCAGGAAGAACTTCAACATACACTCTCGAAAGAGGTTCCCCTGCCATGAGGGCTCCTCCTAGAAAATGGAACAAGTCCCAAATGCACATCTAGTGTGGAACTAAACCACAAATATATTTTTCTTCAGAAATGGGAGGATAATAATATTTCTCTCCATCAAGGAAACACCTAGAGCAGATCCAGGAGAATCCCCAATGGATGGCCCCATCAGGGTATCCGCATCAGGTACCAATAGATCCGAAACACCCAATATTTCTCAATGTTGTACTCGACCATGATCAAGTCCAAAAATATAGTCATCAAGGGATCATGAGTATAATCACTTAATTAACAACTTGGTTGAAAGAGATGGAAGGGAGACATGATTTGATACATATAGAATGGAAACCTTACCCCAAATGGGTAAACAATGTTATGTAGCCACCAAATTTTAGGAATCATGTGTTCCAAGTGTTCAATGGCTCAGGTGACCTGGAGAAACAATTGAAACACTACCCATATTACTATAATCCTATGATAGGTACCCCAGAGAAAAAATAAGTTGTGATGATCAGATTATTTGTGAAAACTCTACATGTTTCATCCTTTGTTTGGTACACCAGTTTACCGGAAAACTCAATAATAGGATTAGAGGATCTCCTGCAACAGATCATGTTCTAGTTATGGTCTATGTTGCCAAAAACAATATTTAGTGACCTCATGAACTATAAATAGTGAGAGAATGAGAGAGTTTTAGACTTCATTGACAGATTGAAGGGTCTGACTTACTCCTTGAACCAACCACTCCCCCAAGATGATATGTTTAACATATTCATCGAAAACATCCATGATAATCTATGCACACCACTTAATCCTGTGAAATATACAAGTGGGTTCTAGGAATTCTCTTCCATCACTCAAATAATAGAAAATTCCATAAAATAGAGTAATCTCATGTCTTGGGAATACCCATCATCCTTAGTAAAAACAGCGGGAAGATCTGATGTAGATTCTATCATTCTTAAGAAACACCCTATGCAAGCTCCACCTCCGAGGCCGGATCCAAATCATGTGGGGCCCAATGGATGTCATCAGCCTCCCCCACCTCATCAAGATGAGAAAAGATGAACTAGGAAAATCAATTCTAGGAATAGATGAATAATGTTTACTTTTTATGGTACAACCAAGTATGTGGCTACATTGTATCCTATATAAAGTACAACTTACTCTGGCTTCTAGAGATAATTATGGTTGATAAATTAGGTCTTTATGACTAGCTATATTACTATCTATTCAACTTTACACTGGGGAACAAAATCTTAGAGTGCTTCATCTTCAAGGACCTCCTACAAAAAATGAATGTTTTGGGACAATTCATGCTAGGACCACAACCAGAGAATGTGGAATATGTTCCACCACTGATAAGGACAAAGGAGGGGAGTGGAAAATGTTTTTAACAAAAAGGAGAAAAAGTTCAATAGTTGTATGACTCAAAAAACAATCCATTGAGCCCATTGTATCCTCCATGCTTAGTTAAGGCAACCGACTATGCCACCAACAGCTCCTGATGCAACACATCCCAAATACTCAACCCTATGATCCTTAAAGGGTCAAGACAATCAAGTGAATGAAGATGAATATGCACCAAGGATAATGTTGGATTTGACACTCTTATATTTAATTCCAAAGAATTTGATGATATGGAGCCGTCCAACTAAATGGCACCACCGGAGTCAGATGATGAGATAAAGTCATCATCAGAAGAGAGATGATTTTTGGATCCTTCAATGTCATCCACTTAATGGAACACCTCTATGGAAATGAATTTGGTTATCAAACAGAATTCCACACACACAATTGGGGGTGGACGAAGAATCCATAGAAGATAGGGATATCAAAGGAGACATAGTCATGCCAGAAATAAAGATTATGGGATCACCACCACTCAGACTGTGAGTGTTGAAAAACCCCATGGAAGGACCCTCCAGTGGGTCCAAGAGGGACAAGAAAATTCTCCTACCCCCACAAGATTCCACCTCAGTCTAATATTTTTGGAATATCCATATGAGGAATAACATGTGACTAATTTCCCTCAGCATGTGAGTATACATGCCTATCCCAATGCATATAGAAAAAATCTTTTTTGGATCTGATCCCAAGGGCTGAAACATCATCATAAAATGATCAAGCCTCTAAAGCACCTATGAATGAGAATCCCCAAGCTAGGAAGCACTGACATTTAGATCAGAAATATGATATTTTTAATCACTCATTTTCAATACTAGCCATGTTTTCAATCTTGGATGCACTAAATCTATCAACAGATCCCAAGGAAGCACTCATCAAAGCATTGCTAAGTCCCCATGATTCTAAAACTGAGGTAACAGCCACTAAATTCTACTGAACATAGATCAATCCTATAGAATACCCAGTAGTTATCTCCATCTTGGATCAAGATCAAGATTCCATCATAAAAGGAAACATCAAACCCTTGTCTGTGTCTGGAAGGATAAATAGTTTTGATATCCAAAAATTCATCATTGAAAATGGCTCTAGAGATAATTACGTCCCATTGTGAACACTTCTTCGACTATGCTACAATGGGAATGATCTGATGCTCTGCACCAAAACTCTCTTGGGATATAAAAAAAGTGATCAGAAGCTATTAGGAAAAATTATTATCGAAACTCAATTTGCTGACCTCATAGACCTCCCAGAATTTTTTGTGGTACAAAATAATATGGCCTTCAATTCCCTGCTATGAAGTCCCTAGTTGCATCAACATGCAGTAATCTCCTCCTCTTACAATTAGTGCTTCAAATATATCATTAATGGACAGAGTTGGACACTTTATACCGATAAGGCCCCATTAGACCTATGGGAATCACACTATGTGGATACATGGTTATATGATTTTAAGGGGAACTGACATCTAGTTCATGGTGTTGATTGTATTACTGCCCAAAATGGTTTGTAATTGGTTCCCACTAATCACCTCAAGTAGATCAAGGAAGAATATGTACTTCCCATCAATCATATTGAATACAAAAGTCCACATTTGGATGCGTATTCAATATTCCTCATTATTTCGATGATGGACATAGAGCCTGATAATATTGTAAAGCTCACTAACTCTAAATATAATGGTGGGGTTTATATAATAATTTCCTTGAACCATCATCAAAACTCTAGAAATTTGTTTCCTCACCCACATGTGTATAAGAAGTGTATCTTCACTCAATTAAGATGAGGAAACTATTTTACCAATCACTAAATCATATTTGGATAATCCCCCACTGAAATTCGTGGAAAAAGAGGTGGTTTCACATCCCAAACATCAAAATACAAACTCTTCCCTCAACTATGGAACAATCATCTCATAAAGTGATTCCCTATCCGAAGATGAAGAGAATAATGGTGAGGTTGTCGAGGAGGAGGAAGAAGACCTAGGGGACTCTCCTCCATAATTTGAAGAAGGTGTCTTTACCACCATTGAAAAATTCAAGGAAATAAGATTGGGTATGGAAGAAGACCCATAATCTACTCTGATTAGTGCATCCATGCCTTTCGAAGAGATAGAGGTATACACTTATTTCCTAAATAAGAACCGAGATATTTTCTCCTGGAATTATACAGAAATTCCAAGCTTCGATCCAAAGGTGGCCACTCATAACGTGGTCTTGCAAGGAGACCACCATGGTTACAAGAAATCCTCCAGAAGGATACACCCGAAACATGATTCTAAAAAATAGGCTGAAGTCAAAAAGCTCATCAGATCCAACTTCATTTGGGAATTCCAATATCGAATCTAGTATCCCATTTTGTTCCTATCAAAAATAAAAAAATAAGATCAGAGTCTAAATTGATTTAATATATCTTAATCATCATTACCTGAAAGAAGATTTCCCAGTCTCAATCACAGAATTATAGATCGATGCAACATCCAGATATGAGGCTCTCTCATCCATGGATGGATATCCAGGCTATAATAAAATTTGAATGGACTTGGAAGATGAAGAATAAACTTCCATGAGGGAACCACAATAATTTTTTTCTATAAATTAATTCCTTTTAGTTAGAACATTGTCGGCACCACATATCAGCGCACCATGCATCGTATTTTCAAACACTTCCTGGTAAAGTTTTTCAAATTCATTGTTAATGATTTGGCGGTTAAATCTTGATAACACTCAGGAAACCTGATGGATCTTGAAACCACCTTCAATAAACTATGAAACCACAGTCTGAAAATGAACCCCCTAATGTGTGATTTTAGTGTTACCTCATGAAAATTCCTCATCTTCATCATACGCTAATGTGGCATCAAAATCAACCGGGAGAAGTCAAAGTCAATCCTTGGTATGTCACCACCTTGAAACCTTACTGAGTTAAGAGTAATTCAAGGAACTTTGTCCTACATTATGTTATTCATATAAAAACATAAAGGAACATGTTTTCCTTTCACTAAGTTAATGAAAAAAGGGGTCACTTATCAATGGACATAATATTTTCAGCAATCATTAGACCAAATCAAGAAATACCTCTTGATCCCACCAGTTCTATTGCCACCATTCAAAGGAATACCACTTATTCAATACATAACCATATTGGAGTGATCAATGGGAATCTTCCTTGCATAGAAGAATGATTACGGAAGAGATAACAACCTTTATTATCTTATCCAACCATGATTGATGCTGATACTTTTTATTAAAATAATAAGAAGAGTTTCTTAGCCCTAATATTTTTCGTCAACAAGCTGAGATGCTATCTTCTGCACTATGAGGTCCATATGATCTATCATAGTAACCCACTCAACTACATTCTCAGTTGTCTGATGCTGACTAGATTCTTGTCACAATTGGAGGTAATTCTACAGTAGTTTTAAATACGATTCTTGCCTTATAAATCCATCAAGGGCCAGGCATTAGTTGAATTTATAGCAAAGCACCCCACGAAAGACATAAATTTTTTGTATTTTAAACTACCCATTAAAGAGGTATTATATATTCATGAGGGTTATATAAATGGTAGATAGTTTTCAATAGATCATCTATAAGGCCAATAGGGAAAAGGACGGAAGATCCCAAGTTAAACAAAGTGGGTATGTGAGTCATACGTATATCTCTGGAAAAAGAAGTATTGCCTAACTCCTTCCTAATATTAAAAGGATGCACATAAAATGAAGTAGAGTACCAGGACCTCATTACAAGCCTTGTTTAGAACTTCAAGAATAAGAAAATAATTTAAATATTAAAGGTGACTTAGAACTATTCATCAAGAAAGTCAATGGTGACAACGCTATCAAAAAAAGAGGTGTTAATACTTTTCATGGAATGTTTCCATGAATTGATGCTTTAATTTCCACCAGATTAAAAATTAACTCATATTCCCCAATCATAAAATGCACAAGATAAGGTGGTAGAAAATGTAGCCACATATTTGGCTGACCCAGATTGGGATGAGAGAGTTATCATCATTTCCCACCGTCAGATGGTCCTGCTATTTTTTAATAACAAGATCGATGAAATCAATGAGATTAGTCTCTTCATTAAATATTTTGGTCATACCTCTGGCTGGATGACTCCATTTAAAAATTACCTTCAATGGGGATAACTTCCACTAGATAGGGATGTAAGGGATAAAATCATGAGATGGGAAATCAACTTCATAATGTATGATGGCAGAAATTGGAAAAAGGTCCTTTTTATGAGAGGACTTGATGGGATCCTCCATTATTGAATTGATGGGGAAAAGATCATTATCATCATTATATAAGTACATACTAGAAATTCTGTGGAACATCATCTAGCATCCAAGATATCTCATCAAATTAGGAGGCTCAAATACTATTTTCCCACTGTGACACGAGATTGTAATGAATTCACAAAAAAGTTTTATCCCTGTACAGTTCAGGATAATTTCATCCACCAACCCCCAGAGTTACATCACATAGCCAAGTACTTTTGTATATATTCCATATGGGGAATGGACATTGTGGAAACATATCCTACTACTACGGACAAAAAAATTAACTATATTCTCAAAGAGACTGACTTCATTTCCAAATGGGAAGAAGTCGCACCCCTCAAATGTGTTAGAGAAACAAGCATTGTCAGCTTAGTGAAAGCTAAAATCATCACCATATTTGGTCTCCATCATAAAATATTAACAAATAATGCAACCAATTTTCTTCTTTATTTAATTGGATATACAATATCTCGTGCACGACATCAAATCCGACCAGTCATCCCACTATCATGAAGCAGACAATGGTCAGATAGAGGCCTTTAATAAGACCTTATCCAACATTCTCCAGAATATGGTAGACAATCTCTCTCATAAAATCAAAAGTCTCATATACTATTAGCCCACTATGACACAAGATTATGATTAATTCACAAAAAAGTGTCTTCCCTATTAAGTTCACGTTCATTTCATCCACCAACCCCAAAAGTAACATCACACAACCAAGTAATCCCCGATATTTTCCATATGGGGAATATACGTTGTGGGACCATATCCTAATACTACGGACAAAAAAAATAAGTATATTCTCATAGATACCAACTTCTTTTCCAAATGGTAAGAAGCCACACCCCGCAAATATGTCATAGAAACAAGCATTGTCATCTTTGTGAAAGCTAACATCATCACCATATTTGGTGTCCCTCATACAATACTAACAAATAATGGAACCAATTTGTACTTTATTTAATTGGATATACTGTAATTAATGCACAACATCAAATCCAACAATTCATCCCACGATCATGCAGTGGACAATGGTCAGATAGAGGCCTTCAATAAGACCTTATCTAACATTTTCTAGAATATGGTAGACAAAGACAAAATATCATATCAGGACAAGATCCTCCATGATTTTTGGTTGTACTAGAGCACGACCCGTACCGCTATAGAAGAAACCACATACTCATTAGTATATGGGGAAGAGGTGGTCCTTCTCATTGATGGTCAGCTACCATCAATCCATGTGGCCATCTGTGATAAACTATCCATAGATGTGAAGTCCTAGAAATGGTTTGATGAGATGGAGCAGTTGTATGAGAAAATATTTCACACTCTATACCAATTTGATGTTTACCGAAATTAGATTGCATGATACTTCAATATATATGTTCACCTTCGGTATTTCTATGAAGGAGAAATGGTTCTGGTCCTAAGAACATCAATGATAATTAGAAATAAACCTCCAATATTGGAGCCAAAATGGGATGGACCATATGTTATACAAAAGGTCTACTCCAATGGAGCATATGCCTTAATTTCAATAGATGGGTGAATTTTCATGGCTCCGACAAATGCAAGGTTCCTGAATAAGTACATTGTGTAATCATATAAAGTCTTACTTAGATTAAAGACATTAAACTACATAGCTCCATATGAATCCATGTTGTATTACATTTAAATGCATTGCATCTTCATCCTTATCACATGACATTAAACTGCAATGTGATTATTGTGTCCAGAATAATGATTCTTTTCACATGCGTTCGATCTATGTAAAATAAATACTACATTCCCATGTTCCTATACGAGACTCAGATCCAAATGGGAACTATTTTTCTCTAGAACTACATGTGGCTTCATTTCTGACCTCACGAGATACATAGTGACACATAAATCATTCATCCTGGTCCATCTTCTATTCAAAAAAAATGTGTGCCCCCTGTATATGGGTCAGACCAACGCAGGGGGAATTCAAGAACTATGTATGGCTTGATTACTGTCCTCACAAAATATGTAGATACCTGTTTACCCTAAGTCTTGGTCCATCCACCACATGATACAAATGCCCCGCCTCTTTTGGAATAGGTTAGACTATCACAATGAATCATCAAGAACCACTTGTGGATTGATCCCTACCCTAATAGGATACATAAGGACACCTAGATCATTTATCCTGGTCCATTAACCATTCCAAAAAATACCCCCCCTACATGGGTTAGACCGGTATAGGGAACATGTTGTCAGAACAAAGTGGAATTTGATTCCCAACTAACTAGGATGTGTAGGAAACCTCCCCAAGGTTCCAACCTGACACTTCACCCATGTAATTCTTTTCACGTTCGCTCACTCTCATCCTTACCGTATAAGGTTAATCTACATGAGATATCAGAACTATGTGTGGATTTATTCCTATCATCACATTATACGTATTGACACATAGAATCTATATCTTGGATCGACCACTAGTCAAAAATAAAATGCCCACCCGATGTACATGGGTCATACTAGTATAAAGAACATGTTTTAAGAACTGCATGTGGATTCATTCATGCCTTTTCCGGATACATAGTGATTCTCAAATCCCATATCTTGGTCTAGCCACCATTAAAAAAACTTCCTCCCCTACGTATAGTTCAGACTTGCATAGGGAAATTCATGAGTCCTAACTATACAATGTTAAACTGCATGTCCAAAGAAGTCCTAACCACATGACATTAAACTATATGGTATCTCAATAATTATGTGTGGATTGATTATCTATATGACAATATATGTAGGGACACCTGGTTTTTCCCAAACCTATCCATATGGAAAAAAATTACCTCCATTTCCTATATGAGAATGTGAATTTTTGCAGAAGATTCCAAACCTTGATTCCCATAATAAGGATTAGTCAGAAGATCATAGTCCCTACAAACGAATCAGATATATGATGATGATATACTACCTAATAACTAATCTCAATCTGTTTATTTATCATGTACACATATATACCCTTTTAATGCATCAAAATTCATGCCTCAGTAAATATCGAATCCCCTTAATCAACCACAACTATTGAAAATGGACGGTCAGTGTACTGCAGACACCTTTGTTTGACTATGAAAAAAATGACATGATGGATCTTCATATGTTTCCCAAAAAAATTAAATGTAAACCAAAGGAAAGTTATTCCATAGGAGAGGCTTTTAATACTTCTATATTCCCATTGGATCTTAAGCCTCTAATCATCCATACTGATTTGAGGGCTCCCAAAATCATGGTTTACACTTTCTTCCCCAACTTACGTCCTAGGTGTACCAAGGATATACCGACCTGATTAAACCATACTTATGCTTTATTCCTTTTATTTTTCATCCTTTCAACATGATGTTAAACTATGTTTTCAACTTCCTTTTTTCAAGACTTAAATCTTCATGGACCCACAATAGTTATCTCGTTCATGTCGAGTCAGCCACATCCTCACCACATGATATTAAATTATACAGCCCAACAATGCTCCCTTCTTTTATCCTACCATCCCTAGGTGGAGGAGTGAAACCATTTACACCCTTGGTTTCCCACACTAATCATAGTTTATGTGGGATTAGGAATTTCGATGGGGAATTCCCCACAGATCCAGGGAAAATCATACCACAATGATTGATCTTGCTAATATGAATTTAAAAGGTATATTATAGTTTCCCCCTCCATGGTGAAAACCTAACGTCCTAACCATATGACATTGAACTACAAGGTACCACAAATATAGGTAAAATTAACTACTCCCTACACATGGTCCAAACATATCCAGGGAGTCTAATTTTGGGACACTCGGATCTTCAAAATCATGCCCCACTCCAGCAAGGGAATCAAAATGCCTTACCCCACATGCGATCAATATCTATGTTGGATAGTTCCCAAATCTATGGGTGATCATGACCTAAACTTTTATAACATATCCAGACACATTTTTTCCATCTATAAAACTCCACACTTAGAGAAATTTCAGATCCTATAATACCTCCCCGACCATCGGATATGGGAGGCCAGTGTCTTTTGGACAACTTTGTTTTACTATGCACACAATGCCCCGATGGCCCTACATATGTTACTCATGAAAATTGTGACACCCCAGGTTTTATGAACTGGTCCAAGTGAACAATGTTATGATTTTAATGATGTCTCTTGTTTTATTTGGTGTGTTTTGTCTTCTAATAAAGAATTTGAAACGAAATAAAACATAGAGAATAAGGTAAACTGATACATATTAAAATATTAAATTGCAACAAGACCCAACTAATTAAAAATACAATGCACAAGACCTAACACAGCCACAATGAGACTACTTAGAATCAAAAATTGAGTAATTGGATAGTTGTCGTCTTCAGGGTCCATCGGTGTGAAAAATATAACAGCCAGATCCAAGGCACACATACTCAACACCAATGGTATGGGGAGAACCATCCTTCCTAGCTCACGTGTTTTGATTATGAGAAACACCCTACACCCCCCTCTTTTATAATGATTCTTTAAGATATGACCGTTAAATATATATAGTCGTTGGGTATTCAAAATAAAATTTGGGTTTCCATTGATAAAGATTATCGTTATATGAAAACTTGTTTTTAATGCTCTTATGATATTTCAAATATTATAATATGTCTAAAATATTTTTTCACAAAAGAATCATAGTTTTAAAATAAAAAGAGTATTCTTGGAAATAAATCATTTTGTTTCTACAAAAAATCCCGATAGATACAAATATAGTTAAAAACATAGTATTCTTTTCATAAAAGATATGTTTAAAGGGTATCTATAATAATTATATCTTTTGATCTCTAAACATATGTATTTTTGAATTACCTATTGGCCTTTTTAAATTTTATGAAACCTATGGTGGTGTATTTTAAAGATCTTATTAATTATAATGGTTTTGAATGAAAAATATGAAAGGTATATCTTTTAAAATAATTATACATGAAATATTTTACATAAGGTAGAAAAGGGATTTAGATTTTAAGTTAAAACTATTAGTTTTTATCATTAACTCATTTCTGTACAAATATTTATAATACACACTGTTTTGAACTAAGTATACTTAAACTAGTTATTATGGAAATCTAAATAATTTTTTTTATAAAAAATTTGTTGGGGCCCGGCCAAGCCGAGGGCATCCCTTAGAGACAAGCCCTCTAGGCTGAGATCGAGACCTAGGGACCGACCAGCGGAGTCCCAAGTGTGTTTGGAGTGTCAGATCCCGAGGCCCGAGTCGAGCATAGGTCCATCAGGTCGCAGGCGGGCCCGTGTGTAAGGCCCGCGGCGCGCGCTGCGTAGGGTTGGGCCAAGGCCCGCATGGGGCCCGTGTCTAAGGCCCCTATGTGTGTGCGTTTGTGTTATTTCACCATAGGTGGTGCACTTTGTTTTATAAACCGCGCCTCAATCGGGTTTTGTTTCGATGTGGGATGCACTCCGCGCGATCGAAGCCGTCCGATCGCCTTCCGCGTCGATCTCGGCCGACCATCCCTTTTAACCACACGATCTCCCCCAAGATATAATCGCAGCCCTCGATCTCTTTAAAGCGATCAAACCAATTTCCCATGCTCCTCCAACCGTGTGATCTCTCCCTTTTTTTGATCCAGTCCGTCCATTTGCTACCGCGTCGACCTCCCCGTCTTTATCTTCCTCGCATTGGGGTCCCGTACCAGTAGACCTGCACCAAGGACGCCTCAGCCTTCCCCACTGCACTACTCCTCTTGACTTTTGAACACCCTCTCCTAGCCCACTGTACTCCTGTCTTCCCCAAGATGGCCTACCTTTGGGTCGATCCACCCAGGTGCACCAAATCCCTACTTAAACCCCCTGCCTCTTGAAGTCCTAACAGCTTCTTCTCCTCTTCCTTTCTGCGGACTCCCAGCAAGCCAGCGAAGCACCTCTGGACCGAGATTCTTCCTCAAATCTATTTAAGGGTTCTTGCATGTTTACTTCCTTCTGGTTGGTCCTTCTTTTTATACTCACGATATATATATAGATTATATTTGTATATATATATACTTAATATAAACCTCTCTGATTGTATCTCCTTCAAAGAATATACTCTCTTGTCTCAGTAGGGTGCATATATGATTAGCCACTAAATGAGTCTAATATTCATTGTTTATATACATAATATTTATGTTCCTTATTATTCATAAACACCATTTTAGTGCATTTTACACTTTGAATATCATTTCACATTATGATTGTAATACCTTCTTAAAATGCACTGTTATGTGGTACATTTTTTAACATCATTTGATGTACCCAATGATTAATATGATTATACATATTTTAATTTGATATTTTTGGAAATTGATCTAAATTCCAATATGAACATTTTTCATTCAGGGATCAATGGAGAATTTATGGATGAAGATGGGGATATTTTTTTATGAAAGGAAGCAATTCTAGAGAAGGCAGATTGGACACCATCCCACTTATGAGACGTTGGGGCCCAACATATATGCCCAATTAATACCAAATTTCGTTATATGATAGAAGACATGTATAGGAACAAATAACTCTGTAGTATCCAATGCTAATTCTTCTTCCATGGTGTTCATTTAGGTGGCCCAAGTTAGAGATAAAATTCTGGGCCAGATTCTGCGTCCCAGAAAAACAGCCCACCAATTAAACCATATCTAAAAAACATAACTCTTTTTTGTCTGATATTTTAAAGGCTGTTAGGATACATCCTGATATTAATTTAAGTCTTTTATGGCCCACCCATATTCGGTTATATAGAAGGTTTTTCATGTGCCTCTATTTGGTGGATACAAGCTGGATGCCTTTTCGGGTCACGGGTGGAAAGTACTCTCTCCCTTACTTTTCACCCACCTATGGCCTACCACAATTAATTGAGGAGACTTGGACTATTGGAGGCTCGACCCAAGGGCTAAAAAATTCCAATTTAAGGTAGTGGTGTTGGAGTATTAAAGAATCATTGTTTCTTGGTTCAATTGTAATGTTATGTTGCGATTTTGTTGTCTCAAATTTGTCTTTCACTTGTATGTTGTTCAATTCACTTTAGTTTCTTAATAAAAGTTCTTCTTATCCTCTTATTCTGTTGTTCTACATATCACATTGATACCATTGTCTCAAGGTTTTCATTTATTCACCCCAAATCTTGTGAAATTATTCACACAACGGTGGAGTGATCATTTTATTTTTGTTGTTTTCTTTACTTCTCCATGTCCTCCCTCATGAGTCTACTTTCCGCTTCCATTGAAACCATATAATCAATGGAGGGCTAACCCACTTATGGGTTTCTCCAAGGGAGTAGAAAGGGGCTGTATTGGATGTTATTTATCACCCCATTAATGTATAATCACTTCTTTAATTGAGATTTTTATTTGATGATTTTTAAACTCCCTCATCCTTGTTGAATTTAAGGCCACATACTTCAAGTGCTAATACAAACCTTTACCTTGAATTGATCAAAACATTGATCCTTCAAGTGTATAGGTGATTAGTATTAAAGGGTTTAGGAACTAAACCAATAAGTGATGATTTTGTTTTATCTCCTTAAATGAACCCATCTAAAATATAAGAAATTAAAATCATTAAAAAGAAAATATGTCCAATCCACCCCGAGCGATAAACTAGGATCAACTCATTCTTTTAAATTGAATTCACTTAAGTCTCTTAGAGTTCCTTTAAACCCAACTAAAATCAACCCAATTTGGCCACTTAATATCCAAAAACATTCCATAGAATGTACGTGTCTATATGTTACTTCTTAGGTCTCAGAGGATTCAACAACCCAAGCTAAACTACAAGGACCGTCCTACCTTCTTCTCTTGGGTAAATTTTAGCGAGAATCAAATTTTGGCACCGTTGCCGGGGACCTAAGTAAGTTATCTTAGACATTATCATCCTTTTTTTTCATCCCTCTTCTCTGTTCTCACCCCCACACTCCTATGGAAGTCAATTTTGAACAAGTCCTAACATGGGAAACCTATCCCTACTTTTATCATCCAACCCCATGTGTGATGTACAATGACCATCCTAATTTATACTTGTGGGATCATCAACAACCTAATAAACCACAATGTTTTTACTCCTATGATCCATAAAACATTCCAACATATAATGAGTTTCAATCTCCAAAAATCCAATCTGAACACCCTCCTGTGCAATTCCAACAACTTAATTATCCACCTGGAATAGACCATTTGGATCAACCCCTTATCCATCCTTATCCACATCCATTACTTGAAAAACTGTGTCAAAAAATGGAGATAATGAATTTTGAGGTTTCATCATTGAGGTTAGAACTAAAAAGAATTAAAAATTGTGAGGAACCCATCCCTACACAAATGGTCTCTTCCATAACCTTATGTGAAGTGTCTAGTTTCCCACAATCCTCTTATGAATTTACTGAAGAGAAAACCTTTGGATTTTGGGAAGATGAGGAGGATCATGAAATTGTTGATGGGTGTTTAAATCAAGAGTAAAATGATTTTTTGTATTCACAAGTGGGAAATTTGACATCATGGTTTGAGTCTCATTAATATAACTCCATTGATGATTTTTCAAAAACACTAATCACTGAACCATTGAGAGAAATCACACAATTTGAGTCCATACCCATTCCTGAAACTATTCTTTCCAATTTGTTGGTTGAATCTTATATTCAAAATGAACCAATTCTATTGAGAAATTTTGAAAATGATACTGAGTTCAATTCAAAGTCCCAACCTATGTTTGAGAGTTTTAGCATACCTGAACTTGAACAAAAGGACTTTCCATCCACCCTTATGTTTTTATTCATTGGGGATAGCAAAAAACTTCCAGTTGTCACCATTTATTATCTTGAAACCAATAAAGAGGTAATGATTCTTAATGTCTTAGAAAATAATACAAAAGATATTGAATCCATCATTTCTGATATTCCATGGATTTACCTGCTCATTTTAGAACAGAGGTTTGTGCATGAAAAAAATTCTAAACATAGAATCAATTCTAACCTAGTAGAAGTGGTGAGACATGTGGTCCATAAAATGTTTAAAGTTGGTATTGGGTAATTTGTAGGGATCAATTCGGGCTAACGACATTAAACAAAGCGCTGCATGGGATGTAACCCATGGTTTTCAAGTTTCCTATCATTTTATTGTTTCAATAAAATTTATATTTTAATTAATCATTTTTATATTTAAAAAAATAGACTGTTGACCTGTTCTTCTATTATGAGTATGGATGAGTATGAAAGGGAGCACCATATTCATCTGTGTCACATGGTGTGATCCTTGAGTAATGCCTTACCCAGAAATTTAAAAAGAAGACAATGTATCATCAGTTTGTTTTATTTTAATTTTTTGTAGGTTAAAATACAAATAATAAAAATAAAAAAATAATAATAATAAAAGTCCACATCGTAGGTCATGGGGCAAACCCCATCATAGTCGGCGAAGCTGCGGGGATTCGAACCCGGGACCGAAGGGAGACAGGGGCGCACACTTACCACTGAACTATGGATTTTTGTGCTTCCTTATTCTATTATTTATATATATATACTTATATTTTTCATTAATTATTATATATATATATTGTTTTGTTTTGTTTTTTTCATTTTGTTTTTCCTTTCTCTACTAGGGAACTCTTCAAGTGACATGGATATCAAAGGATTAAAAGGGAGAAACAATATTTTCAACATCAACCACCAGGTGACTTCATTCCATGATCCTCATTTTCAATTTTCTTTTTGAACTTCCATTATCTGCCTCTACTCCTTCTAAATTTTCATTTCTTCATACACTGGGGACAGTGTTGTTTTAAGTTGGGGGGGTGATAAAATAAAAAAATTCTTTTCTGTCAAAAAAATGAATGATTTGAAAAAAATGTGTAAATGGAAGGAAAAATTCTTTTAACTTTGAACATGTTAATAAAAATTGCACACTTTGAAACTGAATATAGAATAATTTAACATACCCTAATTATGATTTTAATCCTTGTATAATTTCATGAGCATAGATTTTGGAAAGTGTGGCTGTCCAATGTGATATTTCATCGTTTATATTTTCATCCAAATAAAAAAAATCACAATGCACATCATTTGGATAGAGGGGTATTAGTTTAAGTTCATGGGGTCCCCTAAATAATTAGCATAGGTTTGGTGATCAGTTTAGTTTAATATGAGTATTCAAAAAAAATTATAAAAAAAAAATTTCGCGTAGAGCAATGAAATGACCTAATGTGTGGCTTTTGGCACTTGGGGATCGTGACTCCATAGTTGTCTGGCCCAGAGTTAGTAATTTTATCTATATTTTTGATAATTTGAATTTGTTTTTGACTGAGTTAAATCGAGATGATGCCCGAGTATGTGGGATTCACTTGGTGCCCTAAGGTCTTTGAGCCTGGGAGTCATCGGCAAAGTCTCGCTATAGGGGTTGACTCTTTTGAGTGCAACTTCAATTACCATGGAAAAATTGAAACAAAAAAACAAAACAAAACAAAACAAATACAATAAAAAAAATGAATACTCATCTTAATATTGAAATGAGATTCCACCTAGCGCTTCCATCATTCCCCCCTTGAATAAAAATGACCCCCCGTGTCTATTGTGATGCACAACACATCCTCATACTTAATTGATATTGGATGAAATATGGGAATGAATTTGAACAAAGGAATGGGCCTGGGATTGGGATCTGCTTATGAAACTGTCTTGTATTAAAATATTTTGATGGGTTTGATGATTTTTTGGTATAAGGGTTTCTGGTGATCATTGTGTATTAAAATGTTTTTGGAAAAGGGAAATCAAATTTCATATTGTTGAGATATATTTTTCTCGAGACTAGAAAAACTCAAGTTGGGGGTGTGATTAGCCACTAAATGAGGATAATATTCATTGTTAATATACATAATATTCATGTTCTTTATTATTCATAAACACCATTTTATTGCATTTTACACTTTGAATATCATTTCACATTATGATTGTAATACCTTCTTAAAATGCACTATTATGTGGTACATTTTTTAACATCATTTGAAGTACCCAATGGTTCATCTGATTATACATATTTTAATTTGATATTTTTTTCAATTTATCTACACGCAAATATGAACATGTTTCATTTAGGGATCAATGGAGAATTCATGGAAGAAGATGGGGATATGTTTTGATGAAAGGAAGCAATTCTAGAGAAGGCAGATTGGACACCAGCCCACTGATAAGACAGCGGGGACCAACATACAGGCCCAATGAATCCCAATTTTCGTGTTATGATATAAGACATGTAGAGGAACAAATAACCCTCAATGATCCAATGATAATTCTTCATCCATGTTGTTCATTTAGGCAGCCCAAGTTAGAGATAAAATTCTGGTCCAGATTCTGCGGCCCAGAAAAACAGCCCACCAATTAAACCATATCTCAAAACCCATAACTCATTTTGGTCTGATATTTTACAGGATGTTAGGATACATCCTAATATTAATTTAAGTCTTCTATGGCCCACCCAAATTATATTTTCTATAAGTTTTTTCATGCGTCTCTGTGTGGTGGATGCAAGCTGGATGCCTTTTCGGGTCAAGGGTGGAACGTCTTCTCTCCCTTACTTTCCACCCACCTATGGAATACAAAAATTAATTGAGGAGACTTGGAATGTTGGAGGATAGACCCAAGGGCTAAAAAATTCTTATTTAAGGCAGTGGTGTTTGAGGATTAAAGAATCATTGGTTCTTGGTTCAATTTTAATGTTATGCTGCGATTTTGTTTGTCTCAAATTTGTCTTTCACTTGAATGTTGTTCAATTCACTTTAGTTTCTTAATAAAAGTTCTTCTTCTCCTCTAATTCTGTTTTTCTAAATCTCACTTTGATACCGTTTCCTCAAGGTGTGAATTTATTCACACCAAATCTTGTGAAATTATTCACACAACGGTGGAGTGATCATTTTATTTTTGTTGTTTTCTTTACTTCTCCATGTCCTCCCTCAGGAGTCTAATTTCCGCTTCCATTGAAACCATAGAATCAATGGAGGGATAAAAAACATATGGGTTGATCCAATGGAGTAGAAAGGGGCTGGATTGTATGTTATTTATCACCCCATTAATGTATAATCGCTTCTTTAATTGATATTTTTATTTGATGATTTTTAAACTCCATCATCCTTGGTGAATTTAAGGCCACACACTTCAAGTGCTAATACAAACCTTTACCTTGAAGTGCTTAAAACATTGATCCTTCAAGTGTATAGGTGATTAGTATTAAAGTGTGTAGGCATTAAACCAGTAAGTGATGATTTTGTTTTATCTCCTTAAATGAACCCATCTCAAATATAAGAAATTGAAATCATTAAAAAGGAAATACGTTCAATCCACCCCGAGCGATAACCTAAGATCAACTCATTGTTTTAAATTAAATTCACTTAAGTCTCTTACAGTTCCTTTAAAACCATCTATAATCAACCCATGTTGGCCACTTCATATCCAAAAACATTCCATGGAATGTACGTGTCTTTAGGTTACTTTTTAGGTCTCTGAGGATTCGACAACCCAATCTAAACTACAAGAACCTTCCTGCCTTATTCTCTTGGGTAAATTTGAGCGAGAATCAATATATAACAGTGTTTACATGTTTTTTTCCTTTGAAGAAACCCATAATGTTTTAATCTCGATATATATACAATTTTTATATATTATATAACACGAACCCTTCGGGTTTTAATACCATCAAGGGTGTTTGTCGTTTTGGTATCAAAGGGATTATACATATGAATCCTTTGAATTTTGTTTTAAAAAAAATCTAGTTTTACAAAAAAACCCAAACTTATATTTACGTACATAGTGTATATACGGTTTTACATATATATAAATATGACAATACATGGAACCCAAACCCTTTCAGTTTAGGGTATCCAAGATCATTTGGTAGGTTATACTAAGTAATATATGTATAATGAGGTTTCATTTTAAATCGACTCTTAACATATATTATTTATATAAAACTTATATATATATATAACTAAATATTTCTGCATGTCTATGCATTTTTCAAAACGATACAGTATGACTTTAGGGGATGAATGCCAATCCTTGAACGATATTCTGGATGCAATCTAGGCCATGGGCATAGGTATATATATGTTGCAGTACGAAACCAAACGTTGCCATATGTTCATGTATTTATAGTTTCATGAATATTAAACCCCCTCAAAGTTTTTGGTTCTTAACCAAAGTAAAATTTAGAGTTTTTTTAGAACTCATGAAATCTTAATGGCCTTGTTTATTTAGTACATTCATGGTGTATATATGGTGATGTGTGTATATAATTATAATTATAAAGTCCAAAACCCTAAATTTTTATTAATGATTACCATGACTATCTTTATGTTGTGATACATATGTTATTTTAATGAAGGATAATTTTTTTTACTAAACCAACATGTATTTTGTATATATGTGCATACAAATGAGCATGTGTTATTGAAAACGTTTATTTGACATTTCCCATGACGCACGTTATGATAAAGTGTATATTTTGGCTTGATTAATATGATTTAGAGGATTTAGAATTTATGCGATCATGTCATCATTTGTGTTCATTCGTTGCCTTTTTCCCACTTCGGTGAATGTTACTAATTAATCAAGTTGTGGTTTAATTTATTTTAGGGCCTGTTTATCACCATAACTAATGGAAAAAGTTTTCTTTAAGCTTCCCACTTCCATAGAATAATAATTTTAATGATTTATCATTTATTATATCATTATTTTATATGATTCAGTAATTAGCTTATGTGAAAATAATTTTTTACTAAACTATGTGTGCCTTTGATTAGTTATTGACATAATTTGCAATGATAACTGTCAAATCATGTATTAGAAAAATATGTGGTGACTCATTATTTTTTATCTTAGTTTTTATTGTACATAATTCATACTGATGACATATCACTAAATGAACTAAAAAATTAGATTACCCAAAGTGCTATGGGAAACCTTGGGTAATATGAAAATGAATGAGTTATTCAAGGTGGTATGGGACATCTTGGAAATAAAAATTGTTTAAGTAAATCATGAACGATGTGGCTCACATGATGATAAAGAAAAATTTAAGGGTGCACCCTGATAGCGCTCCAATGCATTGGGTAAAGACTTAATCTCTAGAGATGACTAGTTTAATGATGCCTTGGGTAAGGACCTTGGTAATGTTTTAAAATGACACCTTGGGGATGGACCTTGGTGATACAGAAATGATTGTCTAAGTTAAATGTTGATGCCACATTATTCAAGTTATGTAACACGCTCTTTTCAATATAAAATTCCTATTCTTTCATGAATAATGCCTTTATGCTTTTAGAAAGTTCATATTTCACTGGTATAAGTTGGAGCATGATTGTGAAATAGTAACTAGCAAATGAAAATTTAAGTTGATTCCTTTATCCACAACTCTGATTATGCATTACTATTAACTGTTCAATTTTATGCTTAAGTAATCACATTTCTTACTTGTTTATGATTACTCCTTCGAGAAATGTCACATAGGTCTCATATATTTCTTGAAACTATTGAGCATTTTGATGTTATGTATTACAGTTTTCCTTGAGAAAAATGATATTTTTAAACGAATGACTTCAAAAAGTTGCACTGTTTTATTTTTAAAACCCCTTACTGAGTATTTCAATGCCCACCCTAAGTTTTGATTTAAAATTTTCAGGTAACATATTTTAAAAGATGAATGTTTTTAGAAGTTGACAGTTTCCCAGAACCCAAACTGCACACGATCCTCTGTATGGGGCATGATGTGTAGTTTACCAATGCATGTTTTATTTTAAAGCAACACATCATGTTCAGAAGGCACCAGCTCCTGGGTTTTGGGTCGGGGTCTTTATAGTTGGTATCAGAGGTTCGGTTTGGATAACTCTAGAAAACTAGAAAACAGAAACAAATAATATATATATATAGTTCATTTTTACTAAAAAAACAGGTTTTCTTAAATTTCAGATAGAAAACGAAGGTACTAACCTTTTGTATCTACCCACTGAGGCCCTAGAGACCATTTTTTCTTTGGCTAGCCGTGCGGATTTTCAAAAATATGCTCATATCAGCATGACATGAAAACACCATTACGATGTATCCAATACACCACGAGTGCTTCAGTTACACTATAGGGTAGGAATAGATTACCTCCTTATTATGATAACCCAGTTTCCCTCCTATGTACGTCGGGGAAGGTACCATGAAGGACTTTTCTGAGTGTTCACGACGGGTGTAGAATTTGGCACTATGATTGATAACCCTTTCCAATAAGTTACTGCTGACGAGGACCTCCGAGCGGGCTACCTTTGTCAGATTTTAAACTACGGCTTCTGGGGTCAGTTGTTGGACTTCAGAATGTTAGAAGACGAGTCCACCTGACTGTCTTGCAGACAACAAGTGTATGTGGATATCTCCCAACTTCATACCCCTCATGCTAAACTTGTGAGACGTCATAGGTTCCCCCATGAGTTTTTCCCAGAATGCTCAGCCTGTGTTTCATTCGAGGAGTTAGGGTGTTTTGCTTCTCTGTGTGGAGTTAGTTTAGTCAGTGGTTAAGGGAAACTCAAGAACTAATGGTTAATAATAAAATTATGTTTATTGAAATGTTTTCTTTCCCCTTACTTGTCTTTACTTTGTGTATACCTTTGAATGGTTTTCAAGTGATTGAACTCCCGGCTTAAACTTTCAGATGGAAGGACAAACCCACCTGTTATCTCTTACCACTGAGATTCTGGAAATCATTCCAATCAAAATGTGTGAGGATGAGTATAACCCCTTTGTAAATTTGCGAAAAACATGCAAGCAGTGGTTTGAGGTAACAAACAGTCCGTAGATTCTCCGCACCTTCCAGGGGAATGCCTCCATCTATTACCGCATTGGCTCTTCACAGCTGGCCGGACGTGAACGACGAGGTAGTTACCACGAAGGGCCCTTTTTGTGTTTCACCATAGGCCCGAACTACACGGCCAAAGTGAAATTTCAAGAAGCTGCGTTAGAGGGAAATCTTTATGCGACTTATATGATCCAACTTCTCAGCTTTAGCCTGTTTGACCATGTCTATGGCTTCAATGTCCTCGACCGAGACATAATTTGGCGAGTCCTTCATACGTTGGTATGCAAACACATTTCAGAACTTTGTACTGTTCGATCTTCCCATTGGAAGCCTGAAGATCCAAAACATGAGTTCAACCCCTCCTGTCTTAGGTGTATCTGGGTTAGGGAACTGGAAGAGTTGAGCATCGCTACAAGGATCCCACTAAATGCACCTGTTGACCCTATACGTGGTGGAGGTGGTGAGAACGTTGCAAAACCTTGTTGTGTTATGAAATAAATTATGAGGACGCAATTTTCTAAAGGGGGGGATAATGTGACGCCCTAGGTATTATGAACTGGTCTAAGTGAACAATGTTATTCTTTTAATGATGTCTCTTGTTTTATTTGATGTGTTTTGTGTGATAATAAATAATTTGAAATGAAATAAAACATGGAGAAAAAGGTAAACTGATATATATTAAAATATTACATTGCAACAAGACCCAAATAATTGAAAATACCATGCACAAGACCTAACACATCCACAACGAGACTACTAAGAATCACAACTTGAGTAATCAGATAGTTGTCGTCTTCAGGGTCCATCAGTTTGAAAAATATAACAGCCAGAGCCACGACACACATACTAAACACCAAAGGTACGAGGAGAACCATCCTTCCTAGATCAAGTGTTTTGATTTTGAGAAACACCCTACACCCCCTGCTTTTATAATGATCCTTTAAAATATGACCGTTAAATATATACAGTCATTGGGTTTTCAAAACAACCTTTGGGTTTCCGTTGATAAAGTATATCGTTATATGAAAACTTTTTTTTAATGCTCTTATGATATTTCAAATATTATAATATATCTAAAATATTTTTTCACAAAAGAATCATAGTTTTAAAATAAAAAGAGTATTCTTGGAAATAAATCGTTTTGTTTCTACAAAAAATCCTGATAGATACCTATATAGTTAAAAACTTAGTATTCTTTTTGTAAAAGATAATTTTAAAGGGTATCTATAATAATTATATCTTTTTATCTCTAAAATCATTTATTTTTGAATTACCTATTGGCCTTTTTAAATTTTATGAAACCGATGATGTTGTATTTTAAAGATCCTATTAATTATAATGGTTTTGTATGTAAAATATGAAAGGTATATCTTTTAAAATAATAATACATGAAATATTTTACATAAGGTAGAAAAGTGATTTAGATTTTATGTTAAAACAATTTTTTTTTATTAACTCATTTTTGTACAAATATTTATAGTACACATTATTTTGAACTAAGTATACTAAAACTAGTTATTATGGAAATCTAAATAATTTTTTTATAAAAAATATGTTGGGGCCCAACCAAGCTGAGGGAATCCCTTAGGGACAAGCCCTCTGGGCCGAGATCGAGCTCTAGGGACCGACCAACAGAGTCCCAAGTGCGTTTGGAGTGTTAGATCCGGAGGCCCGAGTCGAGCATAGGTCCATCCGGTCACAGGCGGGCCCATGTGTAAGGCTCGCGGCGTGCGCTGCGTAGGGTTGGGCCAAGGCCCGCATGGGGACTGTGTCTAAGGCCCATGTGTGTGTGCGTTTGTGTTATTGCATCGTAGGTGGCGCGATTTGTTTTATAAACCGCACCTCAACTGATTCTCGCTCAAATTTACCCAAGAGAAGATGGTAGGACGGTCCTTTTAGTTTAGCTTGGGTTGTCGAATCCTCAGAGACCTAAGAAGTAACCTATAGACACGTATATTCTATGGAATGTTTTTGGCTATGAAGTGGCCAACTTGGGTTGATTTTAGGTGGGTTTAAAAGAACTCTAAGATACTTAAGTGAATTCAATTTAAAAGAATGAGTTGATCCTAGGTTATCGCTCGGGGTGGATTGGACGTATTTCCTTTTTAATGACTTCAATTTCTTATATTTGAGATGGGTTCATTTAATGAGATAAAAAAAATCATCACTTACTGGTTTAATGCCTACACCCTTCAATACAAATCACCTATACACTTGAAGGTTAAATGTTTTGAGCACTTCAAGGTAAAGGTTCGTATTAGCACTTGAAGTGTGTGGCCTTAAATTCAACAAGGATGATGAAGTTTAAAAATCATCAAATAAAAATCTCAATTAAAGAATATATTATACATTAATGGGGAGATAAATAACATCCAATACAGACCCTTGATACTCCCTTGGATCAACCCATAAGTGGGTTATCCCTCCATTGATTCTATGGTTTCAATGGAAGCGGAAAGTAGACTCATGAGGGAGGACATGGAGAAGTAAAGAAAACAACAAAAATAAAATGATCACTCCACCGTTGTGTGAATAATTTCACAAGATTTTGTGTGAATAAATTCACACCTTGAAGAAACGGTATCAAAGTGATATGTTGAACAACAAAATAAGAGGAGAATAAGAACTTTTATTAAGAAGCTAAAGTGAATTGAATAACTTACAAGTGAAAGACAAATTTGAGACAACAAAATCGTAGCATAACATTACAATTGAACCAAGCACCAAATATTCTTCAATCCTCCAACACCACTGCCTTAAATATTAATTTGTTTGCCCTTGGGTAGAGCCTCCAATAGTAAAAGTCTCCTCAATTAATTTTGGTAGGCCATAGATAGGTGGAAAGTAAGGGAGAGTTGATTTTTCCACCCTTGACCCGAGGTGGCAGCCAGCTTTCCTTTACCGAACAGACGCGTTTGGATGACCTTCTAGATGGCAGAATCAAAGTGGTCCATAGAATACGAAAATGGATCTACGGATGTCTTCTAAACTCCTATAAACTTTGGGAAAATTTGGAGTTTTGGATTCAATTATATGATCAAATTAGTGTGTTGTTTTTCTGGGCCACAGAATCAGGCCCAGAATTGTATCTCTAACTTGGGGCGCCTTAATGACCACCATAGATGCTGAATAAGCATTATCTCCTGAAAAGTGATTTGTTCCTCAACATTTCTGATATCATCCCAAAAAATTTGGGATTCATTGGGCCTGTATGATGGGCCCCACAGTCTCCTAAGTGGGCTGGTGTCCAATCTGCCTTCTCTAGAATTGCTTCCATTCATCTCCAAATATCTCCATCATCGTTTATGAATCATCCATTGATCCCTAAATGAAAAATGTTCAAATTTAAGTTTAGATATAGTTCCCCAAATATCAAATTAAAATATTGATAATTAAATTCCTTAGAATCAAATGACTCATTGGGCCTAAATTGGTGTACATTAGGCATGAAGTGCACAAATGATGAGAATGGATGTTCATAATGAAAATGCACTAAATCAGGACCATAAGATCAAAAATGAACATTTAATACAATTAAAATGTAATTAAAATATATGTATTTATTGGATAATCACACCACCCAACTTGAGATTTTCTAGTCCCGAGCAAATAATTCAATGATTTTATTTGAATTCATTTCTTCAAACACATTATAACAAACAGTGATCACAATGTAAACTGCACACAAATATATCTTTATAACCTATCATGATAATTTAAAACAAGATGAATTTAAAATCATATCTCAATCCCAAGCCCATTCCTTTGATCAAATCAATCATCATACTTCATCCAACTCAATTAGGTGTAATGATGTGTTGTGAATGACAATAGATATGGGGGTTCATTTTCATTCAAGGGGGAAATCATGGAAGTGCTAGATGGAATCACATTTAATCCTAATATGAGTATTCTTCATTCCTCTTTTTTTTTTATTTTTTTGCAATATTGCTATAGTAATTGAGAATGCAGTTAATCAAATTAACCCATGTAGCAAGACTTTGCCGATGACTCCCAGACTCAAAGGCCTTAGGGCACCAAGTGAAGCCCACATACTCGGGCATTGTCTCAAGTTGACATAATCAAAAACAAAGTCATATTAACATAAATAGAGATATATTGAAAAACTCAGGTCTAGACAACTCTAGAGTCACAATCCCCAAGTGCCGAAAGCCTCGCATTTTATCAATCCATTGCTCTACACGCAATTTTTTTTGAATACACATATTATTCATAAAAATCAAACCAACCTATACTATTTATTATGGGACCCCAAAAATTCAAATTAGTACCCCATAGTCTAGAGGACATGCATTGTGGAATTTTGATTTAATGGATGAAAATAAAAATTATGAAAATTTTCATTGGACAAAAAAACTTCTAAAATTACTGATTTTAAACTTAATCATGAATTAAATTAAGAGTCAAGGTAATAAAAGTTATTTTTTATGTAGTTTAAATGTGATCAAAGATGTTATTATATGAATGATAAATGAATTTTACTTCTTCTTTTTTATCATTGTTTTTTTAAACAAACATTTTGTTTCCACACCCCCCAACATAGAATGAAACTGTCCCTAGTTTTGTAAAAATAAAATATCGAATGGGGTAGAGGAATAAAAGGGGAGTTCAATAAGGAAATTGAAATATGAGGATCATGGAATGAAGTCACCTGGTGGTTGAAGTTTGATGTTCTTGCCTCTCGAATTTAGTCCTTTGATATCCATGTCGCTGTCAAAGTTCCATTAAGTCGTAGGTCAGTGGTAAGCATGCACCCCTGTCTCCCTTCGGTCCCAGGTTCGAGTCCCCGTGGCTTCGCCGGTTGTGACGGGGTTTGCCTCACGACCTATGGCGTGTCCCCTTTTTTAATTATTATTATTATTATTATTATTATTATTATTTTGATCTTAACCTATAAAATAATAAAAATAAATCAAAATAAACGGATGATAAATTTTCTTCTTTTTAAATTTCTGGGTAAGGTATTACTCAAGGTTCACACCACGTGACACAGATGAATATGGTGCTCCCCTTTCGTACCCATCCTTACTCATAATAGAAGAACATGTCAGAAGTCTATTTTTTTATTTTTAATTATAAAAATGATTAATTAATCATATTTGAAAAATAAAGATGATTCAGAAAGATTAGAAACATAAAAACCACGGGTTGCCTCCCGTGCATCGCTTTGTTTAACGTCGTTAGCCCGACATAGATCCAAAATTTATCAATTTTTTCTTGGTTCATAGACTGGATCAATTAACTCAACATCTATTTCCTATTTATTTAATGATTCAATGAATGTTTTTAACCTTTGACCATTGACCTTGAAAATGTGACCACTAGTGGGATCTTGAATCTCTACTACCCCATGGGGGTATACATGATGCACTATGAAAGGACCTGACCATCTAGACCTTAACTTTCCCAGGTGTAAATGATGTTTTGAACTATACAAGAGCACAAGTTTTCCCGGTTCAAAATGTTTGACCTTGATATTCCAAGATTGGTAGGTTTGAACTCTAGATTTATTGATCCTTGAATTTTCATAAGCCTCCATCCTTAATTCCTCCAGTTCATTGAGATCTAATTTCCTTTTTGTTTCGGCCAATGAGAGGTCATAATCCATTTTCTTAATTTCCCAAAAGGCCTTATGCTCAATTTCAATAGGTAAATGGCATGCTTTTCCATAAACCAACGTATATGGTGAAATTTCTAGGATGGTTTTGAATGCTGTACGATATGACCAAAGAGCATCCAAGAGTTTCTTAGACCAATCTTTCCTACAAGGATTGACAATTTTCTCAAGAATTTGTTTAATCTCCCTATTCGCTAACTCATCTTGACCATTGGTTTGAGGATGGTATGCAGTAGAAATTTTATGAGAAATACCATACTTAGACATGATTGAAGAGAATGGGAGATTGCAGAAATGGGTTCCTCAATCACTGATTATAGCCCTATGAATTCCAAATCGAGAAAATATGTTCTTTTTAAGAAATCGAATAACAACTTGAAGATCATTGGACTTAGTGGGAATGGCCTCAACCCATTTTGAGACATAATCAACAGCTAAGAGTATATAGAGGTATCCCCGAGAGTTTGGTAAGGGACCCATGAAATAAATTCCCCACCAGTCAAATATTTCAACCACTAAGATGGGAGTGAGTGGCATTTGATTTTTTTTTGTGATGGACCCTACATGTTGAAACCTAGGACATCTTTGACAAAATGTGTAGGAGTCCCTTGAGAGGGTGGGATAGAAGAGACCACATTGAAAAATCTTAGCAGATGTTTTCTTAGAGGTTAAGTGACCTCCACATGCCTCACTATGACAGAATTTAACGTTGGACTGTTATTCAGATTCTGGAACACACCTCCTAATGACTTGGTCAGGGCAGAACTTATAGAGGTATGGATCATCAAACACATAGTGTCTAATATCAGAAAGGAATTTCCTTCAAGCTTGAGTCCCTAAGAATTTTGGAATGACTCCTGTAACTAAGAAATTGGTTATGTCAGCATACCAAGGGAAGTCACTCACAGAGTATAGGTGTTCATCGGGAAATGAATCAGACACGGAAAGGTGATTTGAGTTGTCTTTTAATTCAATCCTAGAGAGGTGATCATCTACAACATTTTCAACACCCTTTTTATCCTTGATTGTGAGGTAAAATTCTTGTAAGAGAAGGACCCACCTAATCAGTTTAGCCTTGGCATATTGTTTTTAGAAGAGGTATTTTAGTACAAAATGGTCAGTGAACACAGTGATGGGGGATCCTAAGAGGTAGGACCTAAACTTCTCTAAAGAAAACAAAATATAAAGTAACTCCTTTTTAGTAGTGGTGTAGTTTATTTGGGAATCATTTATGGATTTTCTTGCATAAGCAATGACATAAGGATTTTTATCACAACTTTGTCCTAACACAGCTCCTACAGCTAAGTCACTGGCATCACACATAAGTTCAAAAGGAAGGTTCCAATTTGGAGATTTCATAATAGGAGGAGAGGTGAGAGAGGATTTGAGGGTTGAGAATGAACTCTAACAGATTTCTGTCCAAACAAATGGAGCATCCTTTACTAGGAGAGCACAAAGGGGATGAGATATTGAACTAAAGTCTTTGATGAATCTTCTATTGAAACTAGCATGTCCTAAGAAATACCTAACTTCCTTTAATGTTTTGGGTGATGGAAGGTGAAGAATGATTTCAACCTTTGATTTATCAACTTCAATTTCCCTACTCTAGACCAGATGGCCTAGAACAAGTCCCTCTTTAACCATGAAATGGCATTTTTCCCAGTTTAGGACCAGATTCTTTTCTTCACATCATGACCAGACTCTCTCCACATTCTTCAGACATCCCTCAAATGTATCCCCAAACACAGAGAAGTCATCCACGAATACCTCTAGAAAATCCTCTACCATGTCTGAGAAGATTCCCATCATGCATCATTGGAAGGTTCCAGGGGCATTGCATAACTCGAAGGGCATGTGTTTGAAAGCAAAGGTTCCAAATGTACATGTGAATGTAGTATTCCCTTGATCCTCTAGGGAGAACTCAACTTGATTGTACCCCGAGTACCCATCTAAGAAACAGTACAAGGCATGACCTACCACTCTCTCAAGGACTTGGTCAATGAATGGTAAGGGGAAATGGTCCTTCTTGGTGAATGAGTTTAGCTTCCTATAGTCAATGCAGACCCTCCATACACTACTCACCCTTGTTGGAAGAATCTCTCCATCCTCATTGGTTATCACTGTGATTCGGGCCTTTTTTGGAACCACTTGGATTGGGCTCACCCACTCACTCTCAGCTATGGGATATATGATACCAGCTTTTAACAATTTCAGAAGTTCTTTACTTACTACCTCCATGAGATTAGGATTGAGTCGCCGTTGAGGTTGAAGACATGGATTTGAATCAGATTCCAGAACAATCCTATGAGTCCCAACAAGTGGGCTAATCCCATGAATATCAGATAGGGTCCAACCAATGGCTTTCTTATGTTTCCTAAGGACATCTAGAAGCATCCTCTCATGATCAGATTCAAGAGAATAATAAATGACAATATGATGTGTTTGATTGTCCCCTAGGAAGGAATACTTTAGTGCAGCAGGAAGTTCCTTCAATTCAAGATCAGGTTGGTTCATAATTTCAGCAGAAGATTGGGACATTGGATGAAGATCAATTTTATTTCCTAAAGTTTTAGATAGGATTGATTCCCCACATGTAGAAGTTTCAGCTACTAGATTGGCTTGATCATATTTAGGGAAGGAAGTTTGATCGGTCTCCAGGAATGTGGTTTGCTGAAAGGTCTCACTGATTGTTGGACCTAAGACTTCATCATAAGAGAAATTTGAAAATGATTCAAGCCAAGGAGATAAACTTCCTTCATATGAACAAAAGAAATCAATCTCATCCTGACTTAAACATCCATCAAATATTCCTTGATTTTCTATAGATTCATTGTCAATGCTTCCTATCATGTTTACTTCATGAATGTCCTCGTCATCCCCTATTTTTGAGCTTGCATTATAGATGTTCAAGTCTAGACTCATGTTCCCAAAGGTGATGGTCATGTTCCCATTTCGAACTCGGATAACAGAGTTGATTCTTGCAAGAAAAGGATGGCCAAGGATGAATGGAGTTTGTTCCTTATTTTATATGTTTGGATGGTTTTCAAGGACAATGAAGTCAGTAGAGTAGATGAAGTTTTCAACCTTTACCAGAATTTCCTTTAAAATCCCCTTTGGAACCCTAATGCTATGATCAGCAAGCTGAAGTGTGACAGATGTGGATTGGATTTCTTCTAAGCCTAACTGTAAGTACACAACATATGGTATGAGATTGACACTAGCACCTAGGTCACACAAGGCTTTGATAAATTTTCTCTCTCCTAGTTCAACATTGATGTAAGGGAAACCCGGGTCTTTCAACTTAGGAGGAATGGTCCCTTGAATGGTGGTACTCACATTAGCAGCCAAAAGGACTTGGTTTTTATGTGAAAAGTTTCTTTTAAAAGTACAACATCCCTTAAGGCACTTTGAGTAGGAAGGTATGGTTTGGATGGCATCGAGAAGGGGAATGTTCAGGTTGACTTGTGAGAAGATTTACCTTAATTTTTCATTCAATTCAGGCTTTGGTTTCCCCCTCATGTGTTGAGGAAATGGTGCAAGTTGTGGGGTTGTTTTTTGAAGATTTGTTTCTTTGACAATGTTATCATGTTTTTCAGTTTGATCATTTGGTTCATTTGAATTTTCATCCATGTTTGAATCTTCAGGTGGGTTCTGAATTAGTTGTTCAGGTTTCTCAATTGAATTCCCACTTCTTAGAATAGTCGCAGCCTTAAGTTGTTCATGAGTTATTTGAGCACAACTTGACTCTCCCCTTGAAGTTGAGGATGGAACCGCCTGAGTAGAAATGGGTGCCTTTCCAGTTTTTATGGTTTGAAGTTCCTGTTTTAGGGAAGAGACTTCTGAGTTCATCCTCTCCATTTGTTTTCACAGTTGTTCTAGTAGGCTTTGTGGAACAGTTTGGGTGGGTGCTTGAGTAGGCTGGTTTATCTCAGGGGGATATTTTGGATGTGGCATGGTTTGTTGAAAATGGACAGGTGGCTGTAGGTATTGGATAGGTTGGGTTTTGAACAGGTTATGGGTTTGGTAGTTCTGATGGGGGTAAGGATTTTGTCCTTGTGGTTGGCTAGGTTGTTGGTTATCGTTCCAGCGGATGCCTGAGTGGTCGTTATACCTAGGATTGAAGTTGTTTTGGTATTGAGGCTTTTGAAAGTTCAAGGCATTTACTTCCACTGGGGGTCCTCCTAAAAGAACATCCTTGATGGATGGAATGGTTGGGCAGTTGTCTGTCTTATGGTCATGTTTTTCACAAATTGTGCAAACAGGGTCAACGGTTTGGATTTCATGGACTTTCCTAAGGTCTATCTCTTCAACCTTCCTAGAGAGTGCTACGAGTTTAGCCCTAAGGATTTCCTCTTCTCTAAGTGTATGAATTCTAGTAGTTATTTGTGGCTTTTCAGAATAAGGTGCAGTTCCCCATGTTTGATTTTGTTTAGAAAGGCTTTCTAGATACTCATAAGCATCATTTAGGGCTTTGTTTTTAAAGGTTCCATTACACATCATGTCAATGAATTGTTTGTTCCCCAGACCCAACCCTTCATAGGAAATTCTCACTTGTTCAGGAATATAGAAACCGTGGTGTGGAACCATGTTTAGAGTGTCTTTGAATCTCTCCCATGTTTCATAGAATGACTCTCTCTCTTTTTCAAAAAAGTTTTGGATACTCTTTTTGAGTGCAATTGTTTTGTGGTGGGGAAAGTATTTTTTGTAGAATTATCTTTTTAGTTGGTCCCAAGAATTAATGGATGATGGTCTCAAATTTTTTAGCCAATTTTTAGCTCGATCCTTTAAAGAAAAAGTAAATAGCCTCATCTTAGAAGATTATAGTTGATGTGGGGAAACATGGTTTCTACAATGTCATTGAACTCCTTAATGTGCAGGTATGGCATCTCGGACTCCATTCCATGGAATGTGGGAAGGTGGTTTAAAACATGGGGTTTAAAGATGCAGTTGGATTCTCCTAGGGAATTGTGTCTAATGCATGAGTGGGAATTGGTCCAGGAATGTGTGAGGTAGTCATTCATGGTTTGATCAATTGCATTCCCCAAATTTGGGACTACCTCATTTGGGATTCCATTTTGGTTCCCACTCGGGTTTATGAGTTGGTTTCTTTGAATACCTTCCATTGAAATGGGCTCAATTTATGACTCAGGGGTGTTTGTAAGATTAGGATCTAATAGAAAGAGTTCCCTTTGTGTACTTGACTCCCCAACCCTAGTACTATCCAACCAAGCAAGACGGTTTTATCGATCGCGGGTGTAGGCGGACATGCGCCAAAAGAAAAAAAAATGAGAAAGGGACAAGATAAGAGAATTTGGATGAGAAGAGAAGAAATGGAGGAGAATATAATGGGTGTTTATATTACTTACTTGGGTCCCCGACAACGACGCCAAAATTTGATTCTCGCTCAAATTTACCCAAGAGAAGAAGGTAGGACGGTCCTTGTAGTTTAGCTTGGGTTGTCGAATCCTCAGAGACCTAAGAAGTAACCTATAGAAACGTACATTATATGGAATTTTTTTGGATATGAAGTGGCCAACTTGGGTTGATTTTATATGGGTTTAAAGGAACTCTAAGAGACTTAAGTAAAATCAATTTAAAATAATGAGTTGATCCTAGGTTATTGCTCGGGGTGGATTGGACGTATTTCCTTTTAAATGATTTCAATTTCTTATATTTGAGATGAGTTCATTTAAGGAGATAAAACAAAATCATCACTTACTGTTTTAATGCCTACACCCTTTAATACTAATCACCTATACACTTGAAGTATCAATTTTTTGATCACTTCAAGGTAAAGGTTCGTATTAGCACTTGAAGTGTGTGGCCTTAAATTCAACAAGGAAGATGGAGTTTAAAAATCATCAAATAAAAATCTCAATTAAAGAAGCGATTATACATTAATGGGGTGATAAATAAAATCCAATCCAGCCACTTTCTACTCCATTGGATCAACCCATAAGTGGGTTATCCATCAATTGATTCTATGGTTTCAATGGAAGCGGAAAGTAGACTCATGAGGGAGGACATGGACAAGTAAAGAAAACAACAAAAATAAAATGATCACTCCATCGTTGTGTGAATAATTTCACAAGATTTGGTGTGAATAAATTCACACCTTGAGGAAACGGTATAAAAGTGAGATGTAGAACAACAAAATAATAGGAGAAGAAGAACTTTTATTAAGAAACTAAAGTGAATTTAATAACATACAAGTGAAAGACAAATTTGAGACAACAAAATCGCAGCATAACATTACAATTGAACCAAGCACTAAGGATTCTTCAATACTCCAACACCAATGCCTTATAAATAGGAATTTTTGAGCCCTTGTGTCGAGCCTCCAACAGTCCATGTCTCCTCAATTAATTGTGGTAGGCCATAGGTGGGTGGAAAGTAAGGGAGAGTTGATTTTTACACCCTTGGCCCGAGGTGGCAGCCAGCTTTACTTCACCGAACAGACGCATTTTGATGACCTTCTATTTGGCCAAATCAGAGTGGTCCATAGAATAAGACAATGAATTTCAGGATGTTTTATAACTTCCTATAAAATTTGGGCTCATTTGGAGTTGTAGATTCCGTGATATGATCAAATTAGTGGGCTGTTGTTCTGGGCCGCAGAATCTGGCCCAGAATTGTATGTCTAACTTGGGGCATCTTAATGACCACCATAGAGGCCTAATTAGCAGTATATACTGAAGAGTGATTTGTTCCTAAAAATTTCTTATATCATCCCACAAAATTTGGGATTCATTGAGTCTGTATGTTGGGCCCCACAGTCTCCTAAGTGGTCTGGTGTCCAATCTGCCTTCTCTAGAATTGCTTCCATTCATCTCCAAATATCTCCATCATCGTTTATGAATCTTCTATTGATACCTGAATGAAAAATGTTCACATTTAAGTTTAGATATAGTTACCTAAATATCAAATTAAAATATTGATAATTACATTCCTTAGAATAAGATGACTCATTGGGCCTAAATTGGTGTACATTAGGCATGAAGTGCACAAATGATGAGAATGGATGTTCATAATGAAAATGAACTAACTCAGGCCCATAAGATCAAAAATGAACATTTAATACCATTAAAATGTAATTAGAATATATGTTTTTATTGGATAATCATCAACCACATTTCGTTTTGATGTGGGACGCACTCCGCGCGATCGGTACCGTCTGATCGCCTTCCGCGTCGATCATGGTCGTCCATCCGTTTTAACTGCACGATGTCCCCTGAGATCTAATCACAGCCCTCGATCTCTTTAAATCAATCAACCCAATTTCCCGCGCTCCTCCAACCATGTGATATCTCCTTTTTTTGATCCAGGCCGTCCATTTCCTACCGCGTCGATCTCCCTGTCTTCTTCTTCCTCGCATCGGGGTCCCGTACCAGTAGGCCTGCACCAACGACAGCTCGGCCTTCCCCACTGCACTGCTACTCTTGCCTTCTGAGCACCCTCTCCTAGCCCACTGTACTCCCTTCATCCCCATGATGTACTACCTTTGGGTCGAGCCACCTAGGTGCACCAAGCCCTACTTAAACTCCCCGCCTCTTGAAGTCCCGATGGCGTCTTCTCCTCTTCCTTTCTACGGACTCCCAGCAAGCCAGCGAAGCACCTCTGGACCGAGCTTCTTCCTCAAAGCTATGTAAGGGTTCTTGCATGTTTGCTTCCTTCTGTTTGGGCCTTCTTTTTATACTCACGGTATATATACGGATTATATTTTTATATGTATAAACTTAATATAAACCTCTTGGATTGTATCGCCTTCAAAGAATATACTCTCCTGTCTCAGTAGGGTGCATATATAAGAGTGTTTACATGTTTTGTTTTCCTTTGAAGAAACCCATACTATTATAATCTCGGTATATATACAGTTTTTATATATTATATAACATGAAACCTTCGGTTTGTAATACCATCAAGGGTGTTTTCCGTTTCAGTATCAAAGGGATTACACATATGAATCCTTTGAATTTTGTTTTAAAAAAAATCCAGTTTTACAAAAAAAACCAAAACTTATATTTACGTACATAGTGTATATACGGTTTTACATATATATAAATATGAGAATACATGGAACCCAAACCCTTTCAGTTTAGGGTATCCAAGATCATTTGGTTGGTTATACTAAGTAATATATGTATAATGAGGTTGCATTTTAAATTGAATCTTAAAATATATTATTTATATAAACCTTATATATATATATATAACTAAATATTTCTGCATTTCTATGCATTTTTTAAAACGAGACAGTATGACTTTAGGGGATGAATGCCAATCCTTGAACTATATTTTGGATGCAATCTAGGCCATGGGCTTAGGTATATTTAAGTTGCAGTATGAAACCAAAGTTTGTCACATGTTCATGTATTTATAGTTTCATGAATATTAAACCCCCTCAATGTTTTTGGTTCTTAACTAAAGTAAAATTTAGAGTTTTTTTAGAACTCATGAAATCATAATGGCCTTGTTTATTTAGTAGATTCTTGGTGAATATATGGTGATGTGTGTATATAATTATAAGTATAAAGTCAAAAACCCTAAATTTTTAGTAATGATTACCAGGAATAACTTTATGTTGTGATACATATGTTATTTTAATAAAGGATAATTTTCTTTAATAAACCAACATGTATTTTTTATATATGTACATACAAATGAGCATGTGTTATTGAAGGAGTTTATTTGACATTTCCCATGATTTATTTTATGATAAAGTGTATATTTTGTCTTGATTAATATGTATTAGAAGATTTAGAATTTATGGGATCATGTCATCATGTGTGTTCATTCATTGCCTTTTTCCTACTTTGGTGAATGTTACTAATTAATCAAGTTATGGTCTAATTTACATTAGGGATTGTTTTTCACCATAACTAATGGAAAAAGTTTTCTTTAAGCTTCCCACTTCAATAGAATAATAATTTTAAAGATTCATCATTTATTATATCATCATTTTATATGCTTCAGTAATTAGCTTATGTGAAAAGAATGTTTTACTAAACTGTGTGTGCCTTTGATTAGTTGTTGACATAATTTTCAATGATAACTGTCACATCATGTATTAGAAAAATATGTGGTGACTCATTATTTTTTATCTTAGTTATTATTGTACATAATGCATACTGATGAAATATCACAAAATGAACTAAGAAATTAGATTACCCAAAGTGGTATGGGACACCTTGGGTAATATGAAAATGAATGAGTTATTCAAGGTGGCATGGGACATCTTGGATATACAAACCGTTTAAGTAAATCATGAACGATGTGGCTCACATGATGATAAAGAAAAATTTAAGGGTGCACCCTGATAGCGCTCCAATGCATTGGGTAAAGAATTAATCTCTAGAGATGACCAGTTTAATGATGCCTTGGGGATGGACCTTGGTAATGTTTTCAAATGACACCTTGGGGATGGAACTTAGTGATACAGAAATAATTGTCTAAGTTAATTGTTTATGCCACATAATTCAAGTTATGTAAAAAGATCTTTTCAAGATAATATGCATATTCTTTCATGACTAATGCCTTTATTCTTTCATAAAGTTCATATTTCACTGGTATAAGTTGGAGCATGATTGTGAAATAGTAACCAGCAAATGAAAATTTAAGTTGTTTCCTTTATGCGCAACTCTGATTATGCATTACTCTTAACTGTTCGATTTTATGCTCAAGTAATCACATGTCGTACTAGTTTATTATTACTCCTTTGAGAATTGTCACAAGGGTCTCATATATTTCTTGAAACTATTGAACATTTTGATGTTATGTATTACATTTTTCCTTAATAAAAATTATTTTTTTAAATTAATGACTTCAAAAATTTTCATAGTTTTATTTTTAAAATCCCTTACTCGGTATTTCAATGCTCACCCTACGTTTTGATTTAAAATTTTCAGGTAACAACTTTTAAAAGATGAATCGTTTCAGAAGTTGCCAGTTTCCCAGAACCCGAATAGCACATGATACTCTGTATGGGTCATGATGTGTAGTTTACCAGTGCATGTTTTATTTTAAAGCAACACATCATGTTCAGAAGGCACTGGATCCTAGGTTTTGGGGTCGGGGTCTTTACAAAAATGGTATGTCAACCAAAGGAAAAAAATTTCCTTTAGGGAAGCTTTTCCTATTCCTTTAATCTCAATAGATTCTAAGCCCTGTATCATCTCTCCTGATCCAATATCCTTTGAAACTGTGGCATATACTTTCCTCCCTATCCATATCTTGAAAATGTTGGAACACCTTGTCTTGACCATCCTCTGGTTAACCAGGGATTCCACATTAATTTTCTAATTGTTAAAAATTAAAATATCATGATGATCAACAATAAATGCTCATTCTTGGTCCTTGATATTCCAAAGAATCTCATCCCCCATGTTCCTATTCATTAAAAGAATCTGCATAGGAACGTTCAATGCAGGTCCCACTTCATTGGTAACCCCATCTGAAAAAAAAAGTTCCCCATTAATATGCTTGAACTAATTCTGATTATGGATAAATCACAAACAAACTATGTTTGGCTTGAATTCTATAACCATAAGATATATAGTGATAGCATAATCTCATATTTTGGGTCCATCCAAGAAACAACATTGTTCTGTTCGTTCCAATGCATGTGTCAGACCTGTGTACGGAACCCCCGCCCCCAACCTATATGAAGAGAGAATTTTTAAGTATTCCTAGGATATTTAATCTTAAAATAACCCTATTCATGTTTAAGAACCCCCTCTTCATGAACCATACTCTGTGTACATAAAGTTTCAAATCCCCATAACCATCTATGTCCATCAGAAATGAACAGATATTATCCTATGAAAACCTTTGTTTGACTATACACACAATTCCCCAAAGGCTCTGTATATGTTTTCCACAATGGTTTATGTCAACCAAAGTCAAATTAGTCCTTAGGAGAGGCTTTCCAAACTCTTTACACGCAAATGATGTTTACATCTCAACTCATTCCGTGATTTCAGAAACCCCCCAGATTACAGTATAAATCCTCTCTCCCCTCTCATGCCTGAAGTAGGTAGAAAATTTCTATTAAAACCACCGTGAGAAAGGAAGATCGTTTATCCCATGGTTAGAGAAAAAAATTCAAATCATAAATCGTGAATGCCCAATTTTTACGACGTTAAAACTACATCATCCTCTATCCCTCCTTTACACAAGTAAAATTCATGAGGGAGTGGTTTCTAGAAGAGAACCAATATAAATTCCCCTATTAATTCCAGACATAGATACCATAATAAGCCTCCCACCATTGTCTTAAAAACATATTACAAGTCTAAATTTCCATAAATCTTTCTGTCTATCATATTTGGAATTCCAGTGTCCTATAGACACCTTTGACTGACTATGAGCATAATTCCATAATGGATCTTCTTATATTGCAGAAAAAAACGACATGCCAACCGAAGGAAAAATAATTCCTCATGATTAGTATTTTTTCCTATCTCATTACCGCCTATGGATTCCATGCCACAGGTCATATCCCAATCTCTAGAAAATAGAATTCAGGGTCAAGAAAAATACCTTATCCATGTCTAAAAGTTTTTGGGACATTCTCGATTAACGATTCATAAATTGGGTCACTCGCCCTACATATCATGGTCAAAGATTTTTGACCCAAAACATCAGTCATGGTTAAAAAAATTCATCCTAAAGAACTAGTAATGATAGTCCAGCTGAAAATAATTAAAACTACCCATGAAAAATAGAACACTCTTCTGGATGAAAACCTGCAATGGGAATCATTGACCAAAATAGGGCACCATCTCTCCATGAATACATACCAAATGGTTTATGAATAATATTAAGCATAAAAAAATCAAAAAAAAGAAAGAGAAAAAAATCGTGTTAGGTCAAAAACCTGCAAAGGGAATCCTAAGAAAAATGTTAAGTTATACCCACTTAATCGACACTTTAACGAGATTCGGAAAAAATGGGGTTATAATAGAAAAGATGCAATGTTTTTTTGCTTTTCCCTGAAACCCAAACAATAGTCAAACTACACTTATTGAGTTCCTCGGATTAGAAAAAAAATAAGTGTGTGACATAATTATTTCAATTTAGTTATCACATATTTGAATTCAAAATAACATGTGGTTGAAATTACGGTTTTAATTTAGTCAATTTTGATTGATTGACATTGTAGTAAAAGATGAAAGAGAAGCACTATAGAGAAAATGTTTTTATTATTTTAAATGAAAATAAAAAGGTCATCCACAACCTGGAGCCTCTCTATATGGGTAGGTCATGATAATTATAGGAGTCTTTTGGTAGATCCACATAATTGTACCGGTTCCTGGTTTGACTCCTCAATTGATTGGTGGAGCTCCAACAAAGTTTTAGTCTTAGCCTCTACACTTGTCTATAATGCCTCTGACTCCTTCATTGTGGAAATGACGACATGTTTCTCTTCATCCACTAATCACTACCCCTCATCCACCATAATAGTGGTACTCACCCATTCCAATTTGATTTTATTTAGCTTCTTACTCCATCACTCCACTTCTTGGCCCCAACTGCACCTCCAGGGATCTTTACTTCACTAGTTCTGTATGAAAACTCATGACTTCCCATGGCTTTCTTGACAGATTCATTTATAAGGATCTTTCTGGGTATGACAAGATAAGCCATAAACTCAATAGTAGAAAGAGGTTATTCGATCACACCATTTTCCTCCCTGGCCATAACCACCCACTTCAGTATGTCATAAATGACATGGTAATTGAATCCTCCAAACCCTAGGATGGAAAACATGTGATGTAATATGGGCAGTTTTTTCTAGAATATCTACCATAGGTGTTTGGGAAATCAACCATCAAATGTTTTTACATGCTCTTTGATGTCCTGGATGAAGTTTATCTAGGCCCTATCGATTGTTTTTGGAGTAAATCTAAGATAATTGAACATATTCATGAATAATTTTTACCAAGGGAGGCCATGAATCAATGTATTCAGAGTGACTTGGACCTTCGGAAGCTGTATCCTTAGCAGTTTTGAGAAGAAGAAGGATTTAGGTTTCAAATATAACTATAGGACCTTGTAGTTGTGTTCCTAAATCTATGATTTAGATATGTGAACATTTTAAATTAGAAAATAAATTGTTGAAAGGATGGGAAACTAATATTAATCTGCCGAAGCATCAATGCCTTTGAATTCCACTATGTTTTCACCACTCGCTATTGATGGTTCTACATGTCCAATTGGCAATTATTATTTTAGTTCATCCAATAGTACCCAAGTCTTGAGGCCATGCTCAACAGACTCGGGAGCCTCTAGGATATCACTTACAAAAATCATTATGATAGGGATAATCAGTCTGGAAAAATGCATGATGGCCCGTTTTAAATTTCCTTGGTCTAGAATAGTATCCTCCCCTATAGTTGTGTCATCTGGATGATCCAGATCAGATTATTCCATCGGGGTATCAGTTTCTGAAGGCACCCCCTCTAAAAGGGTGGGTTTCACCTGGGTTGGGGTGGTTGACTTCGTAATACTATGAGTTCCCCCAATATATTATGATAATTGGGGCACCCTTCCCAACTCAGTTGTCACTATAGATGTTGTATCATCCTTCTTGGTGATGATGGGATCAACACTCTCATTTGGGGCCTCAGTCTCTAAATATTCTCCAACTATAGGGACATAGGTCATCTCATCGAATATAGGCACTCTATGAGAGCTAATAATGCCTCAAACATCAACAGTTAGACCAAACTCTATGACCTATTCATCCACAACTACCAGGGGTACTTCCTATACTACATAAGGAATAGGAGCCGCATATTCCTAGGTAATTTATTCCTAATTATTAATTGGTTATTCATTAAAACATGAACATAATAACTGGTCAACAAAGTGAAATCATTTAGTATGGAAAATAAATAAATAGATATGGTAGTTACTTATAATCCCTTCTTTGATGTCTATTGACAGGTGAGGCTTATATCAATGTTTTCTGGTATTCCATGGGGATGGATCCATGATAAGAGCATCATGTTGAACCAGAGGAGAGAATTCCTTAATAGTATTCATAATAACTACATCCATATTCTTAGTGGAACCAGTATAACCTACCGCAGCGACCCCAATATCATAAAGGGAAAGTTCCCAAACTACAGTACTACTGGAGGGTGTACACTGAGGAAGGTATAGTCTCTTGGGCCTCCTTTGACTCCTATGAGAGTAATTAATGAAGTGAGGATCCTTACAATAAAGGAAAGTAGAAGTTGTGGTCAATGAATATAAATACCTCTTCTTCTATGTCATTAGAGTATGAGTAGGTTTTCATATCTAATAGTCGATCAAACCAATGATACCATACTTTGGAATAAAGAAGACACATATCCATTTCATTTAGATATTTGGATACTTCATATCGATATTCATGAATAGAAATCCCTTAGGGAGAAATGGCATCTCCAAAACCTAGAAGACTGAAGTACTCTTCTTAGAGAATCTCCCAACATTCTTCATTAGAAACATTCGCCCTCAAGTCATCCCGTAACAGCCAAGCCCTTGGAAATGAAATCTTCATGGGAATGGTTAATGATGGAGGCTCAGTCTGAGGGAGTGAAGTAGGTTCCACCATTCAAAAATTCTTCCTTGGTTCCTCTTCAACCTTTGAACCCCTAGGGGTTAAACGTTTGCGAGAATCTGGGTGCATACTAGGAATCTCCCCAACTCCAATTATAGTCAGCCAATTCGAAGTATGTACACCATAAAATGTATCATTATTATCATCCTCATTGATTATGGTTCTTATCATGGCAACCACATAGTGAAAAGATTTACACCGGCCCTATCGACCATCAATTAGGGTCTCATGCTCCCGCAGGTAAAGACCCACCATTCCAAGAATATCATCATAAGAGATGTTAGTAGACGCTAACACATAACTGATTTCAGTAAGGGAAAATTTTTCTCCCTAGATAAAGTGACAAAAATTGTGAGGGTATTGAGCCTGAAATGATTTGAGACACCTTAAAGTATCATATTTTCTCCATCACACTAGACAGACAACATCAGGAGGGTTGAATTCTTGATTCTTAGTGGAAGCACATGCATCCTTGACATCTTTAGAGGTCAAACCCCATGTTCTCAAAACCTTCCATTGGGGTTCAGAACTGAGACACTTCTGAATAGATTTCTCTATTTGATAATTCTTTGTAGTTTCTTTTGGTTTCCCTTTTTCCTTATATGTCTGAGGGGTTATAACAATGAGAACTATATCCTCCAGCTAGCCATTGGGATATGATTGAATCCAGGAGCATATGGGATTCCTCATCTATGGATAATTGATTGCAAATAGAAATTATGAGAGAGGGTAATTGAACTTCTATGGGCATGACTGCCTCAATCTCTTATACCAACGAATATGGGTTTTCTTGGGCAGTGGTGGGGGTCGTGGTCTGGTAGGACAATAGAGAATGGTGGATCTTTTCAATCCATGAATTAATATCCTTATATACCATCTTTTAGAGTATATTGGATATGGTCATATTTATGTCCTCTAATTATCCATTAGTTATTTCATGATAATGTAATGAATGGTTAGTCTTAATATCATACTCCTAATATAATTTATCAAAGTCAACATAACAAAAATTGGTGTGCTTTTCTATTATTATTGTATGAGGCACACCAAATCTTGTAACTTTGTTGGATTTCATAGAGATAACAATTTTTCTTACCCTTACTTCTTTGAGGATACATCTTCCACCCATTTGGAAAAGAAGTTAGTTTTTGTGACAATATACTTGAATTTCTTAGTCATAGAGGGAGTATATGGTCCCGCATCATCTATTCCCCATATGAACAAAGACTAGTTGTACTTGGTTGTGTGAAGTAACTTTAGGGGTTTATGTATGAAATTTGAATGATCTTAGAAGGAATGTAACTTCATAGTGTACTTAGTTCAATCTTTTGCCATAGTGGTCCATTAATATATAAGCCTCCAATTTTGATGGTAAATCTTGGATCCTGAATGATGTGCACCAAAATATCTAGTATGAACCTCTTTCATGATAGTAGTGATCTCTTCACTAACGATTCACCTGATAAGGACCACATCAATGCCCCTCTTATAGAGTACCTTTTGTTGATTAATTCCATTATACAAACCAAAATTAATTTCTCATCTCTGAACATGTTACCTTTTCCCCTATCAATTGGGAGCTATTTATTTTAGAGGTAGTTGAAAATGGAATTTATCTATCTGGTTGTAGGACCATACAGCTCAGGGACAAGGTTGATCTCATTGATTTCCTCAGTGTTGGCCTAAACGAACAGTGAGACCATCAAGCAGTGCGTAATGCTGATGGTCACTTTAACTTGATATGGATTGACCCGAGTTGTGGATACATTTTCCAATGCATTGGCCTATGGATTTTGTGACCAGGGGTCATAATTTAATATCAGATCTAAAGGTATTTTTTCCATCAGTCCTCATACATGATCAAAAAATAGAATAAACTCTTTATTTTTTATGGAATAATATCTATTAACATTCTTCATGACCAATTATGAATTTCCTTTTATCTTCAAGTGTTTTACTTGTACTTGAAGTGATAGTTCTATCCCTGCAATGAGATCATGATATTTTTATTGATTTTTTTGAATCACTCCAACAAAGGGAAGTAGTGAGGAAGGACTTCTTTTGTTGGATATATGAGTACGACTCCCATCCCCAATTATTTGATCTTAGGATCTTCTATCCTTTTTCCTATCAAGTATATAGACGAACCATCAAAGTGAATCTTCTATATTTAGGGATTTTCCTTTACAGATAAATCATCTTCATCGAGTACTTTGACATTAAATAAAGTCATTTCTTCCAAGGGGTTATCTTACAAGAAATCTGCTAATGCATTGCCATTAAAGGCTTTATAAAGCATGAATTGTATGTAAAAATGTTGTAGGATGACACCCCAAAATGAAAAATTAGCATTCAACATTGTATGGATGATAATTTACATATATTGATTATTGTGAGAGACCAAGTGGACCTCATGATGTTGTGGTAGTGCCTTAATTTTTGGACAGAAATGATTAGCTTCAAAAAGTGTTTCTCAATATCCGAGTAATGAGTCTCAACATCGATCATGGTTTGGATGAGAGAGTAAATGGGGTTTTCACTATCAAAATCATTATTCTGTGTGAGGATTACATCTAGGGAGTTCTCTAAGTAAGTCACATAAAAAATGAGTGGCCTTCCTTCGATGAGTTCCATTAGCACTATAAGCCATAAGAAATATTTCTTAAGATTGTATAATACTTCCTAAAAATCATAAGTCCATTAATATTCAACCCCTTTTTCATCAACCTAGTGAAAGGAAAACATTTACTTGTGAGGTTGTATATGAATCATAGAATATAGGACAAGTTTCATTGAAGTCCTCTTAACTTAGTGAGGCTTCGAGGATGTGACTTTCCAAGGACATACTTTGTCTTCTCAGGGTTGAATTCGATGCCACAATGGAATAAAATGAAGTTGAGGAATTTTCTGGAGGTAACACTAAAATAAAATTTCAAGGGGCTAATTTTTAGACTGTGTTTTCATAATTTTTTGAAGATAATTTCAAGATCTGAAAAGTGTCCTGAGTGTTCCCACAATTTAACCACCGAGTCAATAACATAGCATTCGATGAAATTTACCAGAAAGGCCATGAATATGTGACGCATGAAATGTTTATACGTGGTGCCAAAGTTTTTCAAATTGAATGGAATCACCCTATAGAAAAATACCCCATGGGGGATATGAAGGTGGTGGATTATTCATCTTCTCATTCCATTCTAGATTTGGTTGTATCCTAAATATCTATCCATGAAAGAGAGAGCCGAATATCCCACAATTTCATTGATCAACAATTCTATGTTCGGGGCTGGGAAATCATCTTTAGAATAGTGCCGATTGAGATATATAAAATCAATAAAGACACTTATTTGTCTATTATTATTTTTTATAAGGACTATATTATACAGATTGATGGGATATAGGACCTTTCTTATGAAGTTGTCTTTGATGAGCTTGTCAACTTCAACCTCTATTTTGGAATCATGTTCTAGGTGCATCCTTATGGATTATTGTTTATACCCTAATGATCCTTTATCAGACCCAAGTGGTGAGTAGTGACCTTGGGATCGAGACCTCATATTTTTGAATAGTTCCATGTGAAAATATCTTGATGATGCCTATGAAATGAGGTGCATTTATCTTTATCTTTTGAAGAAATGGATGCAATAATCAGTGTGGGTCATGGATATTATTTCATAGAAAAATTTATACCTTTAATCTCGTCAATGGTGGTAGATATTCTTTACTCAAATGCTAGAGAGGAATCCCTATAATCTTATTCCTCTTCCTCTTTCTCCTTGTCTTCTTCTTCTTATTCTGATAGGGAAACAATTCTTGAGATGAGATCTCCAGAGTTGGGAGAAGAGTCTAGATCCTGGAATTTAAGAGATGAAATGACTTATCTTGACCCTACAGACTGTGTGAAATTTTCAAGAGATGATGGATTGAGGGATAGAAGGGTAACTTCTCCATCCCATTCCCCAGTGGGTGAGGTAAGGATTTTCTAGAGCACTAACAATGGATTGAGACCATTTACATTCAAACATTCAATATCATCCTATGGTTTAGATGAATCTTCAATGCATCTAGACTTGATGACCATGGCTCAAACCATGAGGACTTTTGAAAATTCCTTTGAATCCTGATACATATACCCAACCTAATTTATGGGTAGTTAGTATTCTTCATTTAATTATTTCAATGGATCTTATGGGAACATTTCCAAACCTTTAGGTGCGGTGACCCAATGAATACCATTGAAATGGGGTTTCTTCCCTTTCCCATAATAGAATCCAGCATCTTTACAATGTGAATCATTAGATTCGAATGAGAGATTACCATCACATAACCTACCAATTTTGTCATTAACATTATATTTGATGCATTGATTGTATGATACGGGAACCACTACATGCTGGTGAAAATAGGGCCTACCTAGTAAGACGTTGAAGGCTGTATTTTTTCTCATGATTAGAAATTCTTAGTCATCCAAAAGGTCTCCAAAATGAGTAATGAGATTTATTTATCCCAATGGATTATATTTAGTTTTTTCATATCCTAGAAAATTTATGGAGGATGGTGATATATTATCCTCATTATAGCCCAACCGGAAGAGTGTTCACACTCAAATGAGATTAACTATGGATCCATTCTTAACAAAAACTTCTCAGACATCTAAAACATTCATCTTTTTGAAAACATACAAGGGTCTAATGTGTCTGTGGATAACGACATTTTTAACTTGATTTGTGAGGGAGATAACTGTATGAAATTCCACGAGATCGATCTCAATCGAATAGACTTAAACAGCAGGCACATTGACATCAAACTCTTAGGGGATTATCAGACCCTCTAGGAGTGATTCCCTAAGGTCATTTGATGAACTCAATGCATCCATGATTGATAGATTGGCCAGTACCGAAGCCAATTTCTTTATCATGTCATACATCTAGTCTAAAGGTTGATTCTTCCCATTATGGGGGTGATCTTTCATAGGTGCTTTAGTTACTTGACCATTAGATAATGATGGATCATCCCTTGGGATAGGAGTTGGATGATCTTCCATTTTTTATGAATACGCCTAGGTAGGTCTACCCATACATAGATGAAAATCATATTTTTTTCTTCTTCTGAGGAATATTCAAGAATTATCAAGCCGGACTAGATTCTGGTACGTGTAGGGGAATTTTCATGTTCTTATTGGGTCTGTGGAAGGGCTCTTCTATGAGTTTCTACAATGTTGACGGTTTGAGAAAGGGTGTGGCCATAATTTTTATTTCTACCATGGATGTATCTTACTTGGTATCCCCTAATTTGGCAGCCTCTTCCTCCAGTTCCCTAATTGGGTGTGGGGTACTCGTGTTCATAGTCATACTCATCATCGAAGAATGGATCCTCTATGTGAATGCCATTAACAGGACAAAAAGTAGACTCTTATTCTGACATTCAATATGACTAACTGACTACTTTTGGTGGTTCCATTTGGTGGGGAGGTAATTGTTATTTTATATATGATGGAATACAATCAGAGAGGGTTATTGATAACTTTAACCTCATCACAGGTTCATCTTCCTTCACTTTCTCTTTTCCTCCCTTTTTTGTCCGTTTTCTAGGCATTCGACTTTTGGATGATTGTAGGGCTGAGGATGTTGGTTGTGTTTCTACAAGAGTATTTGGGGTATATTTGGTTATTTTAACTATTATTAGAGAATACCATGAGTTTGGTTGATTGTCTTTCGATTCATCCAATTATCTAAAATTTTTTATCTATTGCTGACAACTTATTTCTACTCATCTCCTTCATTAGGTATAGTAGTGGACACATATACCACTTATTCTAATAGTGGAACCAATTTAACTTTCCTGGAATATATCATTTTCTACAGGATGAATTTGAAGATGAAACATTCCTGGATAGAGTTCCCCAGTATTCATTGGAAGGGAAAATAATATGTTCGGTAATTGAGACCTATATCATCAGCCGTTTTGGCTCTAGTATATGGAGAAAGTTGCAGTTCATGGTGGATATAATATAGATATGGACTTGATTGTCTCAGAAAGAGTAAAATTTATTTCTGTATTCCTCAAATTTATTTCTCCTGGGTCCCCTCCACTCATCTTGTTGAGGTGGTTTTTTTGTTGATACATAGGTGGCATTGCAAGATTTAGTATAGTCCAAGAGCTAGCTCAGGTGAAAGGGGTGGCATAAGAATAATAGAAGCTGCTTCAGCTCTTCCCACTCTATTTCTTGGAGTCAATGGGTTTACTCGAGACTTTATATTATTCCATCCTAAGGAGCCTTCTATTATTTGAGAAATATAAGTGAAATAATGAAACCCACTTGTATATTTCACTAGTATAAGTGGTGTTTTCATATCTTCATAGAGGTTGTCGATGAACATAGTAAGAATATCATCTTGGTGGAGTGGTTAGTTCAAAGAGGAGGTCATCCCTTCCATATGAAATGAAGTCTACGACTCTATCATTCTCTAACTATTTTCAGTTCATGTGGAAGTTGATTATTATCTATGGAAATGTTAAGCTGAACTGGAAAATGAACTTCTACTAGAGATCCTCCCAACCTATTATCGACTGAGCTAGAAAACTGGTGTTCCATACAAATTCTAAACCCTATAGAGTTCATATAAAGAATTTGAGTTTCACTGCATCTTGTTACTCTGGGGTTTCTATCATGGGATCAAAATAAGATGCATAAGGCATGAAATGTAGTTATGGGTAGGGTTAAGGTTTTTGTTTTCAATATACCTAATCATTTTCTCCTTCCATGGACTCCAATCGATATTAAAATGAATCAATGGTATTAATGATCCCTTGATGCATGTCATGTTGAACATGATCATGGGATGACACAATAAGGGAAAGATCAGACATGATGGTTTTTCTAGTACTAGAGATGGATACCCAACAGGGGAAATCCTTTAAGGATTTGTCTGAACCTATTCTTATTATTTCCTTAATAGAGTGAAATATGGATACCCATCTAGGATCAGATTTAGGTATATAGATGGTCATAAAACTATGTTGGATGAATATCCCAGCCTTGCTTATTTTTTTGAGATAATCCCGTGTGGTTGTGGTACACTCGTTGGATGTGCAGGTTGATGATATTCCTGATGAGTATATTCAATTGGATTGTTTCCATAGATAATTCTAGTGTTGATTCACCTCAATTCTTTAATTTATTCCTCCTTCTGAGTGAATCTCTCTTCGAGCATGAGGGGATGGTTCTCAATGTGAGGAGGAGGTGGGTCAAATGTGACCATGTTTTTATTATTATCATTGTGAGGGTCTCCTGAAGGAGGTGGTGGAGAATTTATTGGGGTAATAAAAAAATTCCCAAAAACCCTCTAGTTCTGGGTGAGTACATCTTTCATTTCAGTGTGGATCAGATTCTAAGCAGAACTATCCCCTCCCCGCTCTTAATGATTTTCTTCATTTTTTATATTGTTTGAGCGATTGACTTCCATAAAGTTCACTAATGAATAAAACATGTGTGGTGGTTTACCAAATGTAAATTGGTGAGATCATTTTGCATCCTTTATTGAATCTTCTCCCTCCATTGGAGGATTTACTTGGAGTTTATTGGTGAATAGTAACTTATAAGGGACATTTATATGACCTTGTTGTATTCCTACCTTTAGAGGAAAATGAATCACGAGATCAGAAAGACTAGGTGACCTATATACTTATTTTCCTCCCCAAATAGGAAAAAACTTATGTCCACTGGGTAGGTGGTTGAGGTAAAAATGTCCCCACCCTTTTGGGTTGGGGTTGCTTTTATTCTATAGTTATTGTGCCTCAGCCCAGATTTTTTAGTCTTATGGGATAATTTTGTGTTAAAAATTCCCCCATCCCTATGGGTTGGATTCTTCTCATATCATGATAGTTACTATTTCTATTTCCACTTTCTTGATCTCCCACATTCCCGTTGAAGTGTGATCCAAATATGGTGTCGGGTTTGCATGTGAATTACTTGCTTATGAGGATATTTGCAGTGCTTGATGATTTGTTTATCATAGATGATAATCTTAATGAATGTTCTCAGTTGGTTGGTTCAGAAGTTTTTCAATGGATCTCTTTCATTGGGACTGATGCTTTTGAGACTTACTTATGGTCGGATCTTGTCGATCATGTCACCTTTCCTAAATAAGGACTTTATTTGATCTCCATCTTGGTATAATGACATTATAGGATTCCATTACCAATGGGTTCTACTGGATGGTTTTTGGGGTGAAGTGAAAAGATCCCTTCTCTCCACATCCCCAGATATGAACACTAGATGGTGATTTTTTGACAAGACAACACAAATTATGTAGCACATGGAGGTAGGCAAATTCAAGATCTTTCTTCAAAATCTCAATTTGTAGTTTTCATGTAGACAGGAAGACATATAAGATGATTTTATGGAAAATATATTCCAATATTTTAACATGGTATATGTACTAGTATAAGGAATGAATTTTAATTAGTTATAAGAGAGTTATACAGATATTTAGATGAATTGTGTGTATGAATTCTTATAAAAACTCTCTTAGTATGTCAAACTGAGAAGTGGTTGTGGTCCAAAACATAATTGGTATTTCATATCTAGCTAATTGTCTTATCACGAGTAACATGTCCATTTATTCTTCCTTCAGATATTCCAATACTTGACCTTCCCAATTTGGAACCTTCTTGATGATTTCATCATATGTAGTGCGGCTAGTAGGGATCCCATTGATATGTGAATGCTATGGAGGCAGCTTAGAGGATGAGTGTGGCCCCAAACTATCTAATGGTTGAGAAAGAATGTTTCCTGTTATTGAGAGGGTATCTAATATGTTTAACCCCATTATTCCAAGCACTGATAATATGAGGGTTTTCTCATACTTGACTCATTGAGGGGGGACCTTCTTTCCAGTGTGAAATTTGGTTTTGGGGAGGACCTTCACAGCCTATGACATTATGGTGAGGGATACCATCTCAACTTAATGTCCAACCATAGGGATAATATTTTTGGTGTATAACACTGGGAGGACCTTCAAGGTGGAATGAAAAAAGGGGATGTCCTTCTTGCTTCTAGATGTCATTGTGAGGAGGACATTCACAGTGAGTGACATCATGGAGAGGACTAGCATCATAACTTGATGTCAGACTAGAAGGATAATAAAACAGAATATACTCTGGGGAGGAATATCATTAAGGAAAAAAGTAATGGAAGGAACTTCTTACTGTTCAGTCTTCTAGACATGAATAGGGATATTGTGACACTCATTAGTAAATAGACTCTCATGATCAATCGTTTCTTTCCCACAAAGTAAGCCTTCATGGTACATTTTCTAGGGAGGACATTCAGTGATTCTAGTAATAATGTTGTGGGGAGTACCTTCAGAACTGATACTACCACTTTCATAATTTGGTAATAGATTGGTAGGATCCTAAGCCTCTATTGATAATTGTTTTATTGAATAAAAAATACCACATATAGCAAGGTAGGGTCATGAATTTGATCTTTATTTTCCATTTGTCTTTGGTGTGATTAAATTTTTGGGTACTCTCTTGCAGGTGACTAGGGATGCCTTTTTTTTTGTAATGGCCTTAATATAACGGTTCATATTTTAGTGGTTCCTATGATGCTTCTAGGATATGTCGATGATAATCATGAGTTCTGTATGGGATATATGCATGCCCCGGAGTGGCCACCATGGTAGATTGGTGTCCCCTTGTTGGAATGAGTTCATTTTCTGGATCTGGTTTTCCATGTATCATGGAATATGGAAAACTACCTTCTTGGATTGGATTTGGGATGCAGGTCTACTCTAGAGTGACCACATTATTTTTTTGGCGATTCACACCAGTTAGGGCGATGGGGATGGAGGCCTGAATCCTTTCTATTGTTACTAATGTGATTAAATCTTGACAAGTTGGGGGGATATGATAATGAATTGATGTCCGATCCTCTATCATTTTCAAGAGGTGTGGATAGAAATATTTGGATGGAACAATAATATATTCCCATTCTGATGCCTGAGTATGAAGATGTTCTTGCTATAGTCCTCTATGTTCTACCCGTGGGTACTATCAGTTATCATGCATCGGGGTGGAGGGGTGAGTCATACCCTGATTTTTGGCTGGGATATGCCAACCGTTTTCTTTGGTTTTCATCATATTTGATGGTGGGATTCATATTTACGAGAAGTAATTTGTGTCTACTCATTTACACCCTATTTGGATGAAGATCTTTATATGAATCCACAGTAATTTGACTTTAATTATATTTTTATTTCCACCAAATTTTTCTGGTGGGATTCATATTGGTGATAATGGATTTGTGTTTTCTCATTGATCACTATCATTTTTAATATATGGGATTCATACGTTTTAGAAGGTATATGTAACTACTTATATTTTTCCATCCTATTTGGATAAGGGGATTGGTATTTATTAGTAGAAATTGTCACCTTCTCATAGCTGGTTGCCATTCAATTTGGATGATGGGATTCATGTGCATCATTAGGGATTTTCATTTTCCTATAATTCCTTTCCCTATTTGTGTGGAGGGTTTGGAGAGAAATAGTGGAGCTTTGAGATTAGTCATAACATGATGTGGTATTTTAATGGAGGGATTTAGAAGAGGGACCTAGAATATACATCTTCCCACAGTGCATCACTATATTTTCATGGCAGATTCTTTATCAGGAACCAGGTTGATGACATATTCTAGATTATATATTAGTTTCCCTTGGAGGGCAGATTGGGGGACCTGTGTCTGTTTTCCTTCAACAATAACCCTTGGAATTATATTATTCTCAGAGCGAGGAAAGTGGGAAACATGGAGTTGAAGGTTAAATATTCTGATAGGGTCCCTTGAGTGGGACCCATGTGTAATAAAAATGAATTCATTGGTCTAGAATTCATCTTCCCCCCTAAGACAAGGGAGGTAATCATTGTTGTGTTCTAGGAAAAGTATCCAAAAACGATTGGAGATGGATAGTGGATCTGCATGGTGTTAGATATTTGGCAACTTCTGGAAGGATGACTGGAGGGATTTCATTGACTAGAGGGATTTTATTTCTACCTTCTTGGTTGGGGTAATACTGTTCTAATCATACCCCATGATTAGTGCATTTGAGATTCATTTTTGGATATGCTGGTTTTGTGAAAGAGTCTCCTGCTTCATGGAGGACTCAACCGGTACATTTTTTGATATGCACATCTACCTGAACTATTGGGATGACATTGTATTAAAGTAATCTCTGAAGAATGCCTGCAATGTTTTTGACAAGGTAAGACAACAAAACCTCATCAAAGTATAATATCATGACCACATGCATGATTGATGATCTTGTTTGGCCCATTTACTTTTTGCATTTGGAAGGAGACGGTAGTGGGGTAACACCACCATCTTCCTTAGGGTTTGAAATTAGGTTCACCATTTTTTTCAATAAAATATATTGTTATACCCATAGAAAAATGTTCTGATGAGGATTGGGCAAAATATCATTTTTATATTATAAAGGTGGTGCTTAAGTTAAGTTACATATATAAGGTTTACAATTCTTGTTTGTGATGAATTCAGGGTTATCCCTAGTTAGGTTGATTGCAGGGGTTTGACTGTTGTGTAATCACTGATGTTGAGTATAATATCTTTGAATGGGGTCCAACGGTTTGGTTCATGGATCTAGAAACACCCAATGACCCTCACATCTATGATTCATGGACCCAATTTCTAAAGGCATAAATTCATTGGATTATTTGGACAATGACACTTCAGAATTCACATTGGTTTATGGGATTATAACTGGGGCTCGTCACACCCTTTTGAGTGGAACTATTTCTTATTTCGTGACTATCTTATAGATTTAAGTCATGTTCTTGAATCCTTGGTTCATTCTCAAGTCTGTGTGCATGGATTACCCCTAAAGAAATAGCTAATCATGTCTATGCATGGGTTTGGAATCATCTATATGTATATGAGGTTCTCCAACCATGGGAATATATTTTTGTATTCAAGGTTCACCAACAATGTTTCCCTTTTATGGATATATTAGGGATCATATGGTTGTTCACTATGAAAATGTTGGTTTTATGCCACGTGGGATGGTTCATTGGGGTTTTTCGTTATCTAGGGGGGAAAAGAGTTATTTTGATGTCAAGATCAACCACATAAGATGGGCTTCCTGCATATCCTCATGAGAGGAATTAGTACCCGTGATGTTTGGTGTCACATAACTAGACACCCCACATTTTAAGGTCATGTGATGAGGAACCAACCATGTAGTTTAACATCATGTTGTAAGAAAATACATGTGAAAGGTTTCCTGGTCAAGGGTAGTGTGGGAATTATGCTGAAGAGGACCGAGATACCCGGAAGAGATATGGCCTCCTAGGTGAATATGAACCTACTAAAAATGTATCCCAGAGAAGATTTGGTTTATTCTGGTATTGGGTTTGGAACTCTAAGAGGATTCTTATATATCCCAGTTAGTCAGGAATCAAAGAACTCATAGTTTGGTTTGATCTGGGGCTTACACAACAGAGGAGGCCCTTTAAAGGGGGTATGATTGTGGCTTATGAATTAGAGCTTCACATTTGAATGGATTTGATAGAGGCTTATACCTTCACTACTATTAAACCGACGTTTAATAGCACTGGTATTTATCAGTGCTAGAAAAAAAATTTATAAATGGATTCTTTATCACTTTTAAAGAAAAACCTGATAAATTTAACCATTTATCATTAGTTTTTTGAGCACTGATAAATTGTACTTTTATCAGTGCTGATAAAGGGTACTGTTTATGAGTACTTTATTTTTAAAGCTGATAAATGATACCCTTCATCATAACTTTATTTTTAGCACTGATAAAGGGAACCCTTTATCAGCGTAATATTTTTAGCTCTCACAAAGGTGTTTTATTAGTATTATTTTACATTGATAATGGTCTGAATAAATAAAATAAAATAATTAAATTAATAAAAAATAAAAACTATGTTTATTAAAAAAATATTACAAATTTTATTAATTAAATAATTATTGATAAAACTGAATAATTTTATTATATTAAATATAAATTATAAATACAAATAAATAGTATATATTAAATATATTGATAGAAAAAATAAAAATTAATCATATTAAAATTAAAAATAGGTAAATTGTTATAAATATTAAACATTTTATTAATTATATGATTATTGGCAATGTTAATAAATAGTATATATTAAATATAGGGATATATATTAATGTATATAAATATGATATATATATATTAAAAAATATTTATTCACTTTACATTAAATAGTTATTTATTTAGTGAATAATTGTTTATAAATAAAAATTAATATGAATTAAAAATACTGACTAATTACATAGAGTAATAAAAATATAATTAAATGTTGTTAAATTTTTAAATTTAACACACATAAAATATGGGTTACATTGATTTCACATATACATAATTAATTCATTTTTATATACAAGGCACACACACAAAATAAATCCATTTTTTCAATACTATTAGTGTAATTATTTTTAATTTATTCAATTTCACCCATTTTTAACATTCTTGCACTTAAATTTAGATATTCATTAAAAATGCTAAAAAATATTTGTAAAAAATATTTATAAAAAAAATTTGTAAATAAATATATTAATATGTAAATATATTTAGAAATGTATATAATATATTTATAAAGACAGATACTTATAATTATAAATAAATAAATATTTTTAAAAAGTATTTATATAATTATAAATTAATAATTATATATTTTTAAATAATTATAAATAAATAATTATATCTATTTAAATAATTATAAAAAAATAATTATATATATTTAAATAATTATAGATAAATAATTAAACATAATTAAATAATTATTAAATTTATAATAAATTTAAATAAATAACTAATATATTTACAATATATATATATATATTGTAACACCCCAAGCTTCTATGGTACGCTTCTCTTTGAATAATGTGATAGCGTATGTTGTACGCAACATCGAGTTCTACACACCACAACAAATCAAACAAGTCATTATGAATAGTAATACCTACATTTTGAAATTTTATAAATTTTATCCCTCAAAATGGACATCATTTTTGGATTTGGAATATTGAATTTAGCCTAGGGTGAAATTTTGGAACTTTTCAGATAACATTTATATTTTGATGAATAGTGAAAATTACTAAATTTGAATTAAAAACAATTTTTTTAATCGAAATAATTTATATTGATAAATTTTGAATTTGAATAGTTTTAAAGTATATTTAGAATATATTTTTACCATTTAATACAATGTTATTCATTGTACATAATTTTACAATTAAACCATCAATAAACAAGTGTCAATCTTTTGATAGTTATTATCTCTTAAAAACACGCTTTTTTGTTTTAACAACGGGATTTAATTTTAAAATAATTTATGCCACTAATATGTTTTGAATTATGAAAAATGGATTCCATATTTTGAATCAGGATGTTAAAATTTTGTAAATAGGTAACTTATATTTTTAGACATTGTGAATAATTACTTCGGTAAATATTTTATTTACCACGGTTAAAGGGTAAATCCGGTAAATAAGGGTTAAGAAATAATATTATAATAATAAAAAATTACCCCAAAATGTGTCCTAACCTTATTGGTTGATGAATGTCCGATCATGGTCATATTTGGGTCGATTTTTGGACCCCATTGAGCCATTTGTAAGTGATAATGACACTTTATATTAACTAAGTTAAAATAAATACAAAAATGACATAAGCATATATCTTTTAGAAAAACATTTTTTACATTGGGTTATATATGTTGGATTATCGATTATAAATATTCATTCGAAATATAAAAATATTTCCTACATAATTATATTTTATTTATAATTTTTAGAAATTAAATCAGTTAATTTATTTATGACACAATAATGATGCAGTAATTACCATAATAGTGAAAAACTAAACTAATTGATATTATAAATACCCAAATAAATATAATTTGAGACTTTATATGAATTAATCTAATTTTATAGGTTAATATGACATGTTAGGATTTACTTAATTCACTTTTTTAGAAGTGATCATTCTGTTATGATTTTCACAAAAATCAATTATTGAATAGTGTCAAAATTGACATAAAAGAGTTTTTAAAACAAATATTATATTAGTAATTGATATTAAATTTTTAAAAATATAAGGATTGGCCAAGAGACTTATATAATGATAGGTGTATCATTAATGGACCACTTGGGGTCTCTTGGATGTATATAGTATGTTTATAAACTATATAATATAAAAATACAAAGTGACATGGTAAATGTCAAACTAATTAACTAAGAGTTAAAACTAAAATATAAGGTTAATATAAGGACCCAAACTTGTCTAAATTATATTGGTTGAGTGGTTTGCGACCCATACCCACCTTAACCTTTAAATAATACACTTTTAATCCATTAGAAACCGAATATGAATTTATTATAAAATAATATTTCTAGCTTTTCCAAAGGTGCCCCTCACCCCTCTTATAAAAGGGCACTCCCCCTTCTCATTTACTCACACCTTCAAAGCCTTTTGTTTCGGCCAAAATCTGCCCAAATACTCTCTCAACTTCTCTCACTTCATCCTAGAGGCCTTACATTAGTCAGAAAGCCAACTTAAGGAAACCTTTTGATCAAATCAAAAGGAAGAACCCGAAGAATAGGTAATGTTTTCACCACCCTTTTTCAAATTCATTTCTTCTTCAACTTCTTCTTTCTTTGTTATTCCCATTCTAAAATAATGAATCCAGTATCTCTTATATAATGTAATATTATTATAAATATGGTACAACCATATTCAGTATTCTATCCATCCTTTTAATGACATGTCACCATACGTGCGTACGTACGGCTTGCCGTCTCCACGTCGTGGTGTAATTGTTATTTAATAAATTATTATTTTGATGGGTATAATAATGATGTGTAATTCAGGTAAATAATAAATATAACATGATAATTATTCTGTATATATGATATACCATCCAATTATATATTATTTTAATATCAAAAGAATGATATTGTCGCTTGTGCGTACGTATGGACTACCGTCTCCACGAATGCGATGAGATTATTTCTCCATCATATCCATTAAAGTATAATTATCATTTGATGATTAAAAAATAATGTTTAAGGACTTGGTATCATTTTAGATATGAATAATATACAACCTATCCATGACAAACACGACTTACGTAACAAAACATATAAAAGAAAATGAGTAGGTTAACACCGGAAACAACGATAAGACAAAGATATTGTTAACAAATAAATGTTAAAAGATCATATATGATATCATATTAATGTATATGATTCTTGTATAATTTAAAAAAAATTATTTCACCATTATACAGGATGTTAACCTACCCCTAACCAAGGAAAAGTACAAGGTAATGGTTTATTTCACAATCTCTTCATTATCCGATGTTGTTTATACGTAATAATCTACATGGATTTCATTATCATCCATATCCATGTTTCTTAAAAATGTATTTCAAAACATTTTTTCTATTTACTATAATATGGGTTAAAGTCATTAACAACCTTGTTTGACTTTTTATAAGAGGTTTATAAAGGAATCTTTCTGTCATTTTCCAAACAAGGTCCTTTTTAACCTTTTCGACAGAATTAAGGTAAGAATGTTTTTTTAACTTATACGGAGGGTGCTGCTATTTTACGCCGTTATAAAATCATCAAAGCTTCCCTTACAAGATTATAAGAATATTTTCAAATAAAATGTTTTATTTTATAAAAATATGACTCTTAAATGATTTCAAAATAGAAAGATATATTTCTCTAAAAAGAGTTTTTATTTCATCTATGTCAATATCCTTTGATGGATTTTACGCTTATTTGAAGTTGATTTATTATGATACAAAACTTCAATATTGAATTGAAGGTTTTGTTATATGTTTGACTGTGGATGTGTTATTTTTATACCATTCATGGTTTATGGATGAAGTATTTACATTTCGTATTCCATTTTTAATACGAATGTTTATGTTAAATTTAAACCATTTCATATGGGAATGCATTGGACTTAATATGTGATGGGTGGAGACCTCTATAGCTCCTCGATGCATTGGTAGGTCTACTGAGACAAAATAGTGTCTTGGCACAAGGCCTTGGAAAAATATTATTTGTAGTCTTGGCACGAGGCCTTGTTTATGTGGTTATGATAGTCTGGCATTATGCATTCCATCATTATGAAAGTGGTTATTGATATTGCATGTGATTATTCGAATAGTAAAATATCCATGTGAATAAGTAAATGGAATTATTTCATTTTATTCTTGCCATACTATGTTTAAGTTCATGTTTAAAAGGCTTCTGCTTTAGTTATACATTGCCTTAAATGTTTATTCTTATTTATGAAAGTTTCCTCTATATTGTTATCTTTACTGGGCATTTGAGCTCACCCCTTTCAATGTTTTATTTTTCCCAGGATATGAAGAAGTAATTTATGAATGATCTGCAGGGATAGTATGAGGGGATAAGAGTGTGGAATATGGACACTATGTTGTTGTAGTTTTCATTTTTATGATGTAATGTAAAACTTTATGAATATATCTAGTGTTTCCAAGGCTACTAAACCAATCGGCCTTTTGAGATTTTATCTTTCTTGTGATCATGCCAATGTTATATAATAATGCACCGACTCTGGGTAACTGGGGTTGGGGTGTTACAGTTGGTATCAGAGGAAGTTTAGTACAATCCTTGGAAGCTATATTTAGGTAAAGTCTGATTAGAGCACATAGATTTGAGATGGAATTTGAGGATTAGTATAGAAGAACATCCTAGAATTTTGGTATTGTAGTGATTTTGTGAGTTTTCTGAGCAATATAGCCCTGTCTGGATACGAGCAGGTAGAGGCGTCTCTGGAACAAATTGTACCTAGGGGTAAAACCCGAAAACACCGCTTTGAGCTAGACTCGAACGGGAACTGGTGCACGAAAACGGGCCTTTCTGCACTCTTGGTTACGACACTCCCAGGGGATATGCTTAGGATAACTCTCATTTTCATTACAAATCATTATGAAAGGTTTATGAGTATATAATTCCTCAAAGAAAACATTTTTATGATTAAGGATTATATCCATAAATAGTTCAATTTATGTTAAGTGTTTTATAAGTATGGAATTATGTATTTTGATTCATAAACTGATCTAGTTTATGCCATTGATTAGAAATGGAACCTAGTAAAAGAAATGGAAACTGTATCAATGCACGCAGTCCATGTAGGGATTCCCTCCTTCTCAAGATAATTTTAGTGGAGTTGGTGATGCAACTGGTGCCGATCATCTAATCACCATACTGAGACAACTCACTCAGGTTATGAATAATAACATTACCCGTATGGAGCACCCTGATCCACATCGTGGAGGATAAATGTTAGATCGCTTCATGAGGAAAAACCCACCAAAGTTCAATAGTAGTAAAAATCCCTTAATAGTGGAGAAATGGATAAATTCCCTAGAGAAAATATTTCAGGATTTGGGGAGTAGTGAAAGGGAAAAAGTTATCATGGATGTTTAAGTCCACATTGGAGATGCTGATCAATGGTGGTAATTGATTCAAAACATGAATGAAGATGATTAAGTATCAAATATGGAATGGAGGGAGTTCAAAAATTTGTTTTTAGAAAAATACTTTCCTCACAACCATCGAGCAGATATGGAAAGGAAATTTCTGAGTCTAAGACCAAAGGAGGATGAGAATGTCACAAAGTATGAGGATAAATTTACAAGGTTAGCAAGGTATGCTGGATATTATATACATAACCCAAGAAGTAATATTGACCGTTTCTTTGATGGGTTAAAACCATTTCTCCGTCGAGCATTAGTCTCACAATCCTTCTCGTCATACGAAGACATTGTCTCATGTGCTATCTAGACCGAAAAGGAATTCTCTAATTCTTATGACTTTAAATAAAAGAAAGAGAAGAAGAGATCTGCTGATCAATTTGGGAATGAAAATAAGGGGAAGAAGGGAATGGTCGAATATCCATCCCGTGGTAAATGTGGGAAGAAACACCCTGGTACTTGCTTGAAGGGAATGTGTGTCTGTTACAAGTGTGGTGAAAAAGGCCACCAAGCTCATGATTGCAAAGGGTAGAAGGAAGCTTCCAATGTTCAGTGATACAATTGAAGGGAGATGGGACGTTATGCAAATGAATGTCCTAAGCGTCAGGGTAACTTACCTCCAAAAAGGCCAAGGGATCAAGGCCAAGCATATGCTATCACTACTGCTGAGGTAGAAGCTCCGAAAGACGTGGTGGCAGGTAATTTAATGGTTTCCTCAATTTTAGAAAATGCATTATTTGATTCTGGATCATCACATTGTTTCATATCTTCCCAGTTTGATAAGAAAATTAGATATTTATAATTTGATTTAACAAGGGAGTTGTCAGTTAAAACTCTTAAGGGAAGTATCATTGCAACAACGTTTTGTGAATCAGTCCCCATTAGAGCACATAAATGTTATTTATCTACTAATATCATAATAATACTTATGATTGAGTATGATATAATCCTTAGTATGGAATGGCTTTCAGACCATGTTGTGAAGATTTATTGAAAGAAGAAGGAGGTTACGATTTTTGATGATGATGATAAGAAACACCTTATCTTTAGAGCAGAATCGTCACCACCTAATTCTTATCTAGATCCACACCCAATAGCTCAACTAAATTCAATTATTATGGAGGAAGATAATGAAATGACTGTGGGTGAGGAAATTAATGTTCAAATAGAGGATTTACCTGTTGTGAAAGAATATGTAGATGTGTTTCTGGAAGATTTACCTGGACATCCTCCAGAACGAGAAGTTGAGTTTTCCATTGATTTAATTCCTGGATCAAGGCTTATATCGAACACCCCTTATAGAATGGCCACTATAGAATTAGTTGAACTAAAGAAACAACTAGAGGAATTGAGAAATAAGGGATTTATTCACCCTAGTGTCTCTCCATGCGGTGGCCCTATTTTTTTTGTTAAAAAGAAAGATGGATCTATGAGGTTATGTATCGACTACAAGGAGATCAATACTATAACAATAAAGAACAAGTATCCCCTACCACGCATTGATGATTTATTTGACCAAATGTATAGAGATCAATACTTTTCAAAGATTGACCTTCGATCTGGATAATATCAGTTGTGTGTGAAGAAGGAAGACTTTCCGAAGACAGCATTTCGAACCAGGTACGGGCATTACGAGTTTACAGTAATGCCTTTTGGATTGACTAATGCACCATCTGTATTCATGGATACGATGAATAGAGTTTTCAAGGAATATCTCGATGAATATTTGGTGGTATTTATTGATGATATCTTGGTATACTCCAAAAGCTACGAAGATCATGAAAATCACTTGCGCATTATCTTGAAGTCTCTGAGAAGACATGAATAATATGAGAAGTTTAGCAAGAGTGAATTATGGCTTCAGGAGATTTCTTTTCATGGCCATATTGTCTCTAAATATGGAATCTCTGTTGATCCTTCTAAGACCAAGGCAATCCAAGAATGGCCAGCACCGACTAGTATAACTCAGGTATGTAGTTTTATTGGTTTAGCAGGTTATTATCGACGTTTCGTCCAGAATTTTTCCTGGTTGGCTAACCCATTAACAAAGCTCACACGTAAAGGGGTTAAATTTTTTTGGACAAAAGAGAGTGAAGAATGTTTCTAAGAACTGAAGAGAAGATTATTCAATGCTCCTATATTTACTCTACCATCGGGGAATGATGGGTTCGTTATTTATAGTGATGCATCGAAGAAAGGACTTGGTTGTGTCCTTATGCAGAATGATAGGGTTATTACCTATGCATCATGATAGTTGAAAATTCATGAACAAAACTATCCTACTCATGATATTGAGTTAGAAGCTGTGATCTTTTCTTTGAAGATATGGAGGAACTACCTCTATGGTTAAAAATGTGAGATTTATACTGATCACAAGAGTTTGAAGTATATTTTCTCAAAAAAATAACTCAACATGAGGCAAAGAAGAAGACTTGAATTACTCAACGATTATGATTGTATGATACACTACCACCTGGGAAAAGAAAACAAGGTGGCAGATGCTTTGAGCAGAAAAGACCATGGAGTTTTGAATGTGATGAGAATTGAAAGGGATCCAATTTTCTTGGATCTAGTGAAGATAGACATGGTAATAACCAGGTAAGGTGAAACATCAATGCTTTTTCAAATGGTTGTCGAACCATCTTTAGTAGAAAGGATTAAGAGTTCTCAAACCGATGATGAAGAATTTTAAAAGAAGATTAAAGCTATGAATGATGGGAGATTGAGAGACTTTGTGTATGAAGATGGAATTTTGAAATTTGGGAAGAGACTTTGTGTTCCTGATATACCTGATCTAAAAAGGGAATTGCTGGATGATTCTCATAGTTCCAGTTTCTCTATACACCCTGGGAGAACCAAAATGTATAGAGATTTGAAGGAACATTTTTGGTGGGACAACCTGAAGAGGGAGATTGCTGATTTTGTGTCAAGATGTATGGTTTTTCAACAAGTGAAAGCTAGAAGGCAACATCCTGGAGGAGTCATGCAACCTCTTCTTATACCGGAGTGGAAATGGGGCAATATTACGATGGACTTTGTCATGGGGATACCAAATACTCCTAGAAGGAACGATGAAATATGGGTTATTGTTGATCGTCTTACCAAGTCAGCACATTTTCTTGCTATAAGAGAAGATCTACCACTGAAGCGTCTAGCAAGACTATATATAAATGAAGTTGTGAGACTTCATGGAGTACCCCTATCGATTGTTTCTGATCGTGATCCCCGTTTTACTTCAAGATTCTGGAAAAGTCTTCAGAAATCCCTGGATACTGAAATTCATTTGAGCACTTCCTACCACCCTTAAACAGACGGACAATTAGAATGGACTATTCATTCATTAGAATACATGTTGAGATCTTTCTCACTTGACATTCAGGGTATGTGGGATCAATATTTACCTATGGTAGAATTTTCATATAACAATATCTTCCATTCGAGTATTCAGATGGCACTATATAAAGCGTTATATGGAAAAAGATATCACACACCAACCTGTTGGGATGACGTTGGTGAAAGAAAACTTGTAGGTTCAGAACTAGTGGAGGAAACGATGGAAAATGTGAAGGTAATCCAAAATCACATCAAAACTTCTCAAAGTATACATAAGAGCTATGTTGATAATCGAAGGATGGATTTGGAATTTCAAGTCGGTGATCATGTTTTCCTGAAGGTATATCCATGGAAGGGAGTCATACGTTTTGGTAAGAAAGGTAAATTGAGTCCCAGGTACATCGAACCTTTCAAAATTCTAGAACAAATTGGGGTTGTAGCTTACTGATTGGCAATGCCGCCAAGTCTCTCCAAAGTTCACGATGTGTTCCACGTATCTCTATTGAGGAAATACATGCCTAACCCAACGCATGTACTCACCTATAAAAAAATAAAACTGGAACCCGATCTGTCATATTGCAAAGAGCCCGTCAGGATTCTTGATACGAGAGAACAAGTACTGAGAAACCGGACGACGCGTCTGGTAAAAGTTTTGTGGAGAAACCATAAGATGGAAGAGGCAACGTGGGAACCCGAGAAACTTATGATGAAGAACCACCCGAGTATTTTCATGCGGTAGTATTCTAGAAATTTTGAGGACGAAATTATTTGAAGGAGGGGAGAGTGTAACACCCCAAGCTTCTACGATACGCTTCTCTTTGAATAATGTGATAGCGTGTGCTGTACGCAACATCGAGTTCTAACACACCACAACAAATCAAACTTGCCGTTATGAATAATATTATCTACTTTTTGAAATTTTATAAATTTTATCTCTCAAAATGGACTTAATTTTTGGATTCGGAATATCGAATTTAGCCTAGGGTGAAATTTTGGAACTTTTCAGATAACATTTATATTTTGATGAAGAGTGAAAATTACTAAATTTTAATTAAAAACAATTTTTTTAATTGAAATAATTTATATTGATAAATTATGAATTTGAGTGGTTTTAAAGTATATTTAGAATATATTTTTACCATTTAATAAAATTTTAGTCATTGTACACAATTTTACAATTAACCCATACATAAACAAATGTCAATCTTTTGATAGTTATTATCTCTTAAAAACACGCTTTTTTGTTTTAACAACGGGAATTAATTTTAAATTAATTTATTCCACTACTATATTTTGAATTTGAAAAAATTTATTCCATATTTGGAATCAGGATATTCAAATTGTGTAACTAGTTAACATTTATTTTTAGACATTTTGAATAATTACTTCGGTAAATATTTTATTTACCATGGTTAAATGGTAAATCCAGTAAATAAGGGTTAAAAATAATAATATAATAATAAACAATTACCCTAAAATGTGTCCTAACTTTATTGGTTAATTCATGTCCGACTATGGTCATCTTTCGGTCGATTTGTGGACCCCATGGAGCCACTTGTAAGTGATAATGACACTTTATATTAATTAAGTTAAAATAAATACAAAAATGACAAAATCATATATCTTTTAGAAAACATTTTTTACATAGGGTAATATATGTTGGATTTTTTATTATAAATATTAATTAGAAATATAAAAATATTTAATATATAATTATATTTTATTTATAATTTGTAGACATTAAATAATTTAATTTATTTTTTACACAATGATGATGCAGTAATTACCATAATAGTGAAAAATTAAAATAATTGATATTATAAATACCCAAGTAAATATAATTTGATACTTTTTATGAATTAAACTAATTTTATAGGTTAATATGACATGTTAGGATTTACTTAATTAACTTTATTTGAAGTAATAATTCTGTTATGAGTTTCACAAAAATCAATTATTGAATAGTGTCAAAATTGACATAAAAGAGTTTTTAAAACAAATATTATATTATTAATTGATATTAAATTCCTAAAATTCTAAGGTTTGGCCAAGTGAATTATATCATGATAGGTGTATCATCAATGGACCACTTGGGGGTATCTTGGATGTATATAGTATGTTTATAAACTATATAATATAAAAATACAAAGTGACATGGTAAATGTCAAACTAATTAACTAAGAGTTAAAACTAAAAGATAAGGTTAATATAATGACCCAAACCTGTCTAAATTTTATTGGTTGAGTGTTTTTCGACCCATATCCACTTTAACCTTTAAATAATACACTATGGAGACATTAGAAACCGAATATGAATTTATTATAAAATAATATTTCTAGCTTTTCCAAAGGTGCCCCTCACCCCTCTTATGAAAGGGTACTCCCCCTTCTCATTAACTCACACCTTAAAAGCCTTTTAGTTCGGCCATCCTCTGCCAAAATACTCTCTCAAATTCCCTCAATTCATCCTATAGGCCATACTTTAGTCAGAAAGCCAACTTAAGGAGCCCTTTTGATCAAATAAAAAGGAAGAACCCAAAGAAGAGGTAATGTTTTCACAACCCTTCTTCAAATTCATTTCTTCTTCAACTTTTTCATTCACTGTTATTCCCATTCTAAAATAATTAATCCAGTATCTCCTATATACTGTAATATTATTATAAATATGGTACAACCATATTCTTTATTCTATCCATCCTTTTAATGACATGTCACCATACGTGCGTACGTACGACTTACCGTCTCCACGTCGTGGTGTAATTTTATTCCATAAATTATTATTTGGATGGGTATAATAATGATGTTTAATTCATGTAAATAATAAATATAACATGATAATGATTCTGTATATATGATATACCATCCAATTATATATTATTTTAATATCAAAAGAATGATATTTTCGCTCGTGCGTACGTACGGACTACCGTCTCCACGAACGCGATGGGATTCATTTTCCATTGTATCCATTCAATTATAATTATCATTTTATGATTTAAAAATAATGTTTAAGAACTTGATATCATTCTGGATATGAATAATATAAAACCTATCCATGACAAATACTACTTACGTAACAAAACATATAAAAGAAAATGAGTAAGTTAACACTCGAAACAACGATAATACTAAGATATTATTAACAAATCAATGTTAAAAGATCATATATGATATCATATTAATGTATATGATTATTGTATAATTTGATAACAATTATTTCACCATTATACAGGAGGTTAACCTACCCCCAACCAAGGAAAAGTACAAGGTAAGGTTTTATTTCGCAATCTCTTCATTATCCAAGGTTGTTTATACGTAATAATCTACTGGGATTTCTTTATCATCCACATCCATGTTTCTTAAATATGTATTTCAAAACATTTTTACTATTTACTAGAATATGGGTTAAAGTAATTCATACCCTTGTTTGACTTTTTATAAGAGGTTTATAAAGGAATCATTCCATCGTTTTCCAAACAAGGTCCTTTTTAACCTTTTCGACAGAATTAGGGTAAGAATGTTTTTTTAACTTATACGGAGGGTGTGGCTATTTTTCACCATTATAAATTTGTCGAAGATTACCTTACAATCTTATAAGAATATTTGCAAAGAAAATGTTTTATTTTATAAATATATGACTCTTAAATGATTTCAAAATAGAAAGAGATATTTTTCTAAAACGAGTTTTGATTTCATCTATGTCAACATCCTTTGATGGATTTTACGCTTATTTGAAGTTGATTTATTATGATACAAAACATCTATATTTTATTGAATGTTTTGTGATATGTTTGACTGTGGATGTTTTATTTTTATACCATTCATGGTTTATGGATGAAGTATTTCCATATCGTATGCTAGTTTTAATAGGAATGTTTATGTTAAGTTTAAACCTTTTCATATGGGAATGCATTGGACTTAATATGTTACATGTGGAGCCCGCTATAGATCCTCGATGCATCGGTAGGTCTCATAAGACAAACTAGTTTCTTGTCATAAGGCCTTGCAAAATCTTATTTGTAGTCTTGGCACGAGGCCTTGGCTATGTGGTTATGATAGTCTGGCATAATGCATTCTATCATTATGAAAGTGGTTATTGACATTGCATGTGATTATTCGATTAGTAGAATATTCATGTGAATAAGTAAATGGAATTATTTGATTTTATTTTTTCCATACTATGTTTAAGTTCATGTTTAAAAGGCTTTTGTTTTAGTTATACATTTCCTTAAATGTTTATTCTTATTTATGAATGTTTCCGCTATATTGTTATCCTTACTGGGCATTTGAGCTCACCCATTTCAATGTTTTATTTTTCATAGGATATGAAGAAGTAATTTATGAATTACCTGCAGGGATAGTATGAGGGGATAAGAGTGTGGAATATGGACACTATGTTGTTGTTGATTTCATTTTTATGATGTAATGTAAAACTTTATGAATATATCTTGTGTCTCGAAGGCTACTAAACCAATCGATCTTTCTAGATTTGATCTTTCTTGTGATCATTCCAATGTTATGTAATAATGCACCAACTCTGGGTAACTGGGGTCGGGGCGTTACATATATATAATTATAAAAATATATATAAGGATATAAATATTATTTTTTAAAAACACTTTTATAATAATAAATAAATAATTATATATTTAAATAATTATAAATAAATAATTATATATTTAAATAAGGAATGTATTTACAATACTTATAATTATAATTATTAATACTTTATCAATGCTAAAGTAATAAGTGATGATAAAATAAATCATTATCAACACTTTCTTTAGTGCTGATAAAAGTTGTATTTATCAGCGCGAAATCATTAGTGTTGATAAATATAGATTTTATCAATTATTTTTTAGCACTGATTAAGAAATACCATTATCAGTGCTAAAAAAGTACAGATAAATATTCCTTTTATCAGTGCTTAAATAATAAGTGATAATAAAATTTTCCTGATCAATTTAAAAACAAATCTTGTTGTGAACCTGTCGCAATATCAGAATCTTTCTACAAAATCCACCCATTTTCGGTGCTCCTACTCAGTGAATTGAAGCTAAAATCACACAAACCCACTTGAAACACACAAATCCACTGCCTCTAGTTTCTTGAAAGTCATCCAACATCTGGTGTTCAATTGCAGTTAGTGTTTCTGAAGAAAACATTGATATCTGGATCCAAGGGTCTCATATTTTGTTCAACCTAGAGAGGTAGGCCATTGTTTTCATTTGTAGGTTTATATTTTCTTTCTATATTTGTCAGTTTGAGATCTAGATTCAAGGGTTTCATATTTTCCTTTTTAGGTTTCAATTTTCATTCTGCATTTGTGCTCCTATTGTTGTACCCATTTTTTCTTTTGTTTATGATCCATTTTTTACTTGACTACTATTTTGGATATCCTATTTTGGTCCTTTTAAATTTTTGTTTTGAATTAATTTTATTCACTTTCAATATCTATAACACATATTTCATTTCTATTTTGAATCAATTTCCTTTGTATTTTCTATGAATTATTTATTTAGCAAACTGATTCTCAGTCTGATGATGGTGCGAAGCAGTAATAGTAGCTGATTTTTTGAAATTAATATAAGGGGATTTATTTATTTAAATTCTATTTTATAATTATGTTGTAATGGTTTTAACTTTAAAATTTATTTTCATATAATTTTGTTGTTTTATTTTTAGTGAAATATTAGTAAGGGTGATACCATATTTATAAATTTTCAATGACTCTATTTTCAAAATCAGTATATTGTTGTATTTATTTTACTATTTTGTGATATTCTCATAAAAGGGTTACATATATTTTTTTCAATTTAAGTTTATTTTATATATATATATATATATCTTCATATCTATTTATATGAATTTTTAGAGCATATAATGTAATTGTGATTTTATAATTATTTATTCACAAATTATGGTTCTCGATTACAAAATTAAAACGGGATTGTGTTTATATGGGATAGACGTTGCAAGGGTTGGTGTGTTTTTCTCCTTTATTTATGATATATATTTTTGATATGTTTTATTACCTTATGCCAACTTCTCTATGGACCATGCTAGAATCTCAATGATGGGTTAATGCATATTAGACGGCCTCCCTAGAATCCTTAGGTTTCTAAATAATTTATTCCAAAAAATATAATGGAAGTTATCAAATTCTATATATTATAAATTATTTTTAGGTATTCATCATTTTAGGTCTATATATACATTTTAGTTATATATATACATTTAATTAATACAAAGAAAATTTATACATAAATAAAAAAATATTATAAACTCATGTTACATTCCAAATATTAAAATTAGGTAATTACTTATACATTTTTTTGAAATAATTAAATATTCAAAAATTTATGTAATTATATTTTATACACAATTACCCAAAGTGAAACTTATTTATAATTAATAAAATTTAAAAATTATTATTAATATATGTTTTAGTTTCATTAGAAAAAATAATATTATATATATATACAACAAATAATATATTATACATTTAAATAAATTTAAATTTAATAAATAATATACATATATATATAATTATATTCAAATACATTTATTAATATAATACATATATATAACACATATATATAATATTTAGGTAGATTGGCGTTATTTATTTATGTATCAAATGAGGAGTGACTTCTATTTTATAGTTTTCGATGGTGGAAGGCATGAACCATGTTCGGGTTTATTGCCTATCGAGGTAAGTGTGAACAAAGTACACAACTCCATTGACCTCATTTTTTCAGTCATATAAAACTGTATAATTTTTTAGAAAATAAAAACTATTAAAAACCAACGTTTTTCCAAAAAAAAAGAAATATAAAAAATTATCAAACAATAATTTTATTAAATTTTTATTCAGATCATTGTGGATAAATTAGAGGATAAAAATAAAATTAATTCATCATTAACTCTGCCTTCATGTCAAATCAAATAAATTAATTTCAATTACATACACTCATCAGCTGAAATTACACTATATCAACCCAATATCCTCAGGTAGCATAGAACTATAGTTGTGTATTCTAATTCATCCATCTCCACCCTCTCCATTTCTTTCCCGCCTTTCACTCTATCGTTTCTCTGGTTGGGTGGATCTTTTCTTTAGAAGGAGATGGTTGAAATAGAGGCATTGAGTTAATCACTTGCGTAAATGGGGTAATTCTTAAAAATGAGAGGCATTTCTCCTTTTAGAGAACAAAATGAAGTAAATGTGAGGCATTTACCATTCTACTTCATTGTATTCTCTAAAAGGGCCAATGCCTCATATTTGTAAAAATAACTCCATTAACCCTAGTTATTAATACGACACATCCATTGCCACCAACCCCTTCTAGATCAAATATACACACAACCATATAAACTATAGAGTAAAGAGTGAGAAAAAAATTGAGACGATGGAGATGTATGAATAAGAAAAAGAAACTACAGTGCAGCGCAACCTAGGGGTCTTGGGTTGTTACAATGTAATTTCAGCTGATGAATGTATGTTACTAAAATAAATTTTATTTATTTTATATGGAGTTAGAGTTAATGATGAATCAATTTCATTTTTATCCTATAATTTATCTACAAGGATTCGAAAAAAACTTTATTAAAATAATTGGTTAAGGATTTTTTATATTGTTTTTTCGATAAAACATCGTGTTTTAATAGGTTCTATTTTATTAAAAAAATGATGTCATTTTATATGATTAGAAAAATATTTTTATGGAGGCGTGTACATTTTCTTACTTAGGTAAATGATCTATAAGTCATTTGAGATGTGTAGGAATCATCCACACCTCAATTAAACGCATGGTGTGACTACTGCGACTCAATGTGTCCATTGTCAGTTTAAAAATGTCAGTTTTGGTCAAAAAAATTCTCTCATTAAAAAAAATCAAACATGCCCAGGTTTTCACGAAAATTTAGGACCTATATTCATAAATCCTTTATGATGTGTAGGAATTAGTATCACATCAAACCAATAAACAATGTGATTGGTATATGTCAAAATGCGTGTTTCCAATTTAAAATGACATTTTAGTAAAAAAACAATTGAAGTACTCAAAACTAAGAAAACACATTCATATTTATTTAATAATTTTATAAAACGATCCATAAGTCATTTGATACATGTAGAAATCATTCGTACCTAAATCTGATGCATGTTTTCACCAATATGAATCCAAGTGAATCTTTTAATTTAAAAATGATATCAATTTTAATAATAAGAAAAACTAACACACTCAAAACTGAGAAAAATCATTCATATTGTTTTGATAATTTTAGGGAATGATATATAAGTAATTTTTTATGTGTATAAATTTTCTTTACCTCAATAAGATGCATGGATTACTTTGTATTACTCAATGTGTCTGTTATCAGTTTAAAATCAACAGTTTAGTTCAAAAAAATCACACACTAAAAACCCAGAAAATATGCTTTTATTTTCATGATAATTTTGGAAATTGAGGCATAAATAATTTTTGACATGTAGGTGTTGGTCTCATTTCAAACTGATACATGATGTGATTGATATGAGTCAAAGTGGTTGTTTCCATTTTAAAAATACATTTTAGTAAAAAAAACACAAGTGATGCACTCAAAACCAATTAAACACGTTTGGTTTGTTTTGATACTTTATGGAAATGATCCATAATACATTTGGGATATCTAAGAATTATCCTCACCTCAATCCAATTCACAGTGTGACCGATATGATTCACATTGCATCTTTTATATAAAATTGACATCAATTTTAGTAAAAATGGAAACTAACCTACTCAAAACTGAGAAAACACATTCAGATTGTTTTGATACATTATAAAAAAAATCCATAAGTCATTTTTTATGGGTAGGACTCAGACTCACCTCAATATAAAACACGATGTGAATGGTATGACACAGAGTGCGTTTTTCTAGTATATAAGTGTCATTTTAGTTTAAAACACGCATCATATCGCAAAAAATGAGAAAATGATCCTTGATTATTTTCTCTTAATTTAAATTATGTATTCAATCTTGGAAGACCCTTTCATTGGGGCATAAAAATCAGTCCATGTTGGTCCCAATGTATACAATTTATTGTAATTTAGAGGGGACCATAAATAGAGGATTTGGATTCTTGATAGAGGAACCAAATCCTTGAATCCTTTAAAAAATAAAGATATTTCAATGAGGAGGTAAAAATGTTTTTAAATCTATTATGTTTTTTCACATTATATTATATGTTCTATACTACATTAAAATAATTTAAATTAAATATTTGACTACTCATTCTTCTACAAATTATGATTTCCCTAATCCACCGAAAAAACAATCTATAATGAACGAATCCCTTTGGAAAGATGTAAAAGTAATGTTATGATAAACATTCTCTATTTTACAGAAAATTTATATAATGAAACATTTATTTAATTTTCATTATTCATTGTAGAGTTAATTTATTTTATAATACTTCTTTACATGTGTCATGCCTTTGCAAGAAGAGAAAAGACACTATCTCTGCTCAATCATAGAGGTAATATTGATGTTTTCACAGTAAAATCATTATCCATAGAATTAATTTTTTATTTAATATTTATTTTTTATGTTTTTTATTTTTAATATTACTCACATAATAATTGTTTTCTTTTAAAGGTGAATTATTTTGTTTGATTTGGGGTAGTCTCTCCATCTTTCATGCCTTTCTTCTCCAAAATTTTTACATAAAGTTTCTCCATCAAAACCTTTTCACCTCTATTGTGGTGAATTTATCACTTTCTTTCAAGTTACCTCCATAAACTTTGTTGGAAGATATTCAACACTACCTCTGATCAATTATATAGGTATTCATAATGTTTTCATAGTAAAATCATTTTACCTGGAATTAATATATTATTTTATATTTATGTTTTATTTATTTATTATTATTATTACTCACATAATAATTGTTTTCTTATACATGTTGATTCTGTTGTTTGAGATGGGGTGGTAATTGAATATTTCATGCCTTTCGGCATGAAAACATCCACATACATCTTATCCCTCAAAACCTTTTCACCCCTATAGTGGTACATTCATCACTTTATTTCACATTACCTCCACTACCTTTTCAGGAAGTGAAATGATGCTAAATATTCTCAATTATAGAGGTAATCACGATGTTTGCAAAGTAAAATCATTTTCAATTGAAATAAAGTATTATTTCATATTTATGTTTAATTTATTTCTTGTTGGTATTACTCACATAATAATTTTTTTCTTATGCAAGTGGATTATTTTATTCGATTTGGGGTTCTTTGTCCACCTTTCATGCCTTTCTGCACCAAAACATCCACAAAAGTTTTCTCCCTCAATACCTTTCACCCCTATAGTGTGGACATTTATCACATTCCTTCAATTTTCCTTTACTTCACAATCATTGTGATAATATTGATATTTGAAAAGTAAAATATTTGTTTATAGAATTAATGTATTATTTCATATTTAGGATTAATTCATTTATTTTTAGTGTTAATAATAATTTTTCCCTTATACATGTGGATTTTTTTTGAGTTGATGTGATTTGTTCGAATATTCTCATGCAGTGTTAGAGGTTCGATAAAGAAATTCAATGGAAATAATGGTAACATTGACAGTTAGGTTTTTTTGAGATATTGGGATGTGTAGGAATCAACCTCACCTCAATCTAACACATCATGTGGCTGGTGTGACTCCATGTACTTATTTCTATTTAAAATTGACATTAATTTTAGTAAAAAAAGCTGGCTTAATGTGTCTATTATCACTTTAAAATCGATATTTGAGTTTAAAAATATTCACTCACTAAAAAAAATCAAACACGATTGGATTTTCTTGATAATTTATGGAATAGATTTCTAAGTCATTTGTGACGTGTAAGAATCTGTTTCACATCAAATTGATACACGACGTGAATTGAATGATTGAAAAGTTAATCTTTCATATTTAAAATTTAATTTTTCTAAAAAATAAAAGTGGAATACTCAAAACCTTGAAAGCACATTCATATTGTTTTGATAATTTATAAAAAAACCATAAGTGATTTGGAATGTGTATGAATCATCTTCACCTCAATCTGATGCACGATGTGACTGATATGACTCGAAGTGCGTCTTTATTTAAAATTGAAAAAAAAAATTAAAATGCAATCTAAACTACTACTCAAAAATAAAAAAACACATCAATATTGTTTTGATACTTTAGTACAATGATACATAAGTGATTTGAGACTTTCATGAATCAGTCGAACATCATTCTGATGCATGGTGTGACTGGTAAGACTCCAAGTGTGTTTTTTATTTTAAATTGACATCAATTTTAGTTATAAGGAAAATAACCTACTGAAAACTAAGTAAACTCATTAAAATATGTTAAATAATTTAGTAAAATGATCCATAATTCATTTGTGATGTGTAGAAATCAGTGAAACCTCAATATGATGAATAATGTGATAGATATGAGTCCAAGTGATGTTTCGATTTTGAAATGACATTTTATTAAAAATGAAAAGTGAGAAACTCAAAATAGAGTAAAAAACATTGAAATTTTTTGATACTTTAGGATAATGATCAATAATTTATTTGGGATGTGTGGGAATCAACCACACCCCAATATGACAAACGGTGTGACCAGTTTAACTCAATGTGAGTATTTCTATTTAAAAATTACATCAATTTTAGTAAAATGGAAAACTTTACTACTCAAAACCCTGAATAAACATTTAAATTGTTTCGATACTTTATGAAAATAATCCATAATTCATTTTTGACGTTTTGGAAATAAACACACCTCAATCCAATACATGATGTGCCCAGTATGACTCAATGTTTCTGTTATTAGTTTAAAATAGACATTTGAGTTCAAAAAGTTTCACTCACTAAAAAATGATCCAACATGATCATATTTTAATGATAATTTAGGGAATCGATTTATAAGTCAATTGTGACATGTAGGAGTCTGTATCACATAAAACTATTGCATGATGTGATCATAATGTGTATGAAAGTGCATGGTTCAAGTTTGAAATAAACTTTTAGTAAAAAAGACATGTGTCGTACTCAAAACTGATAAAAAACATTGTTATTGTTTTGATACTTTAGGAAAAAAATCCATAAGTGATTTTGAACATGTAGAAATAAGCTTCACCTCAATCTGATGCATGGGGTGACTGGTATGACTCTATGTGCATCTTTATTTAAAATTGAAATCAATTTTATTAAAAAAATGAACCTACTCAAAATAAAACAAACAAATTCCTATTGTTTTGATACATTGGTAAAATTATCCATAAGTGATTTGAGATTTTCATGAATTATATTCACCTCAATTTGATGCATGGTGGCATTGGTATGACTCCAAGTGCATATTTTTATTTAAAATCGACTTCAATTTTAGAAAAAAGGCCAACTGACCGACTCAAAACTAAGAAAACATATTCAAATTCTTTAAATACTTTAGGAAAATGATACATAAGTAATTTTTGATGTTTAAGAATCATATTCACCTTAATATGATACAAAATGTGATCAGTATGAGTCAATGTGCTTGTTTTAATTTTAAAATGATATTTTAGTAAAAAGAAAGGATGTACTCAAAACTGAGAAAATACATTCATATTGTTTTTCTTCCTTAGTAAAATTATCCATAATGAATTTAGGACATACATAAATCAACCACACCTCAATCTGACGCACGATGTGATATGTATGACTCAAAGTATGTATTTTTATTTAAAATTGTCATCAATTTTAGTAAAATGGGTTACTGTCCTACTCAAAACTGAGAAAAAACATTCAGATTGTTTTGATACATTCCTACAATGATATTTATGTCATTTTTGATATGTAGGAATCAGTTTCACCTCAATCCAATACACAATGGGCCTGGTATGACTCAAAGTGTTTTTTATTAGTTTAAAATCGTCACTTTAGTTCAAAAAGTATCACTCCCTGAAAATTGATCTATTATGAAAGGATTTTCTTGAAAATTTAGGAAAACAATTCATAAATCATTACTGATATATAGAAATATATTTCAAATCAAACCAATTCATGATTTGAATTGAATGTTTCAGAATTGTGTGTTTCTAGTTTAGTAAAAAAGAAATAAAATGTACTCAAAACCACGAAAACCCATTCAGATAGTTGTAATAATTTTGGGAAATGATCCAAAAGTCATTTGAGACCTATTGAAATCAGTCTTACCTAAATTTGATGCAAATTGTGATTGGTATGACTCAAATTATGTCTTTTTATTTAAAATTGACATCAATTTTAGTAAAAATAACACATTCTATTAATTTATTTCTTTATATTGTTACTAACATAAATATTATTTTCTTATATAAGTTCATTATTTTGTTCGAGAAGGGGTGGTTTGTTCAGTAATAGCCTGATTTGGTTCAGGATTAAAATACAAAGGAACATTGATATTTTTAATGTTTGGAATAATTTTATTTATGCAATTGTATTAACCAATGTTTGAATTGTATACAATATATTATTTTTTTCACGTGTTTTTGATGAAAAATTCATTTAATTTAAATCATATTTTGGAACTTGTTTTTTTTTATATTTTGTGTGTATCTGGTGCTACAGCGTGCTATTAAAGCACACTGCAATATGACCCTTAATATCAGTGCTTCTATGAGCACTGATAAAACGTCCTTTATCAACACTTTTATACGAACATATAAAGTTATACTTTATCAGTACTTCTATAAGTGTTGATAAACGACCCTTTATTAGCACTTTTTATAATCACTGATAAATGGTTCTCATAGAGGTTCTAAATAAAATCATTGATAAATTATTACTTTATCAACATTGATAAAAGGCAAGGTCTTTTAACCACACTCATGTAGTCAGTGCTTTTCTAGTGATGATAATGGACATTTCTAGCGCTGTTAAAGCCTTATTTGGTAGTATTGATTCTAGGTTTTGCGTTTGGATTGAATTTTTTTCTTAAATCAATAGATAAGACCCATTTGAGTTTCTTTACAATCATGAAGGTTTCATTATCACCACCAACCTCTAGGCCCATGTGAGTCATGATCGATGTGAGAAATAAGATAAGGTGGTAGATCTGAAGATCACATGTCTCATTTAATCCACTTCTGGATTATTCAGGATCCCAAAGGGTGATAGGGAGAGGGATTTGAGTGTTCACATTTCCCCTCTTGTTTTGGTATCCATGATATTCATATTTTTCTATTTATCTAGAAACATCTCAGGCCGAGGTGAAGAGGAGAAAGAGAACCACCTCCCAAAAGAAAGGTTAAGGGCATTCCTTAGTGGGAGTTCCATTAATTTAGTTCCAGAGAAAAGGGAGGGATATAAAATAATGTCCCTCATCAAAGGGAAAGGCTGGTGATTCCTATTAATCCATAGAACGGGGAGGTACATGTGAAAATATAAGGGCCAAAACCATCATTACCATGGTAATGTAATCTCAAGGTAATTATGAGGGTCTTCCTTATTACTGTGATGACCGATGCGACTCATGTTGAGTCAAAAGTATTATTTTGACAATTTTATTCCTTTTTGTTTTGGAAATCACACTCTTTTCAAATGAAATAATATTTTGTTTTATCATGTTTATTTTAAGGTTTTGGTTTTACATTTTTTCAATATAATTTTCATTATGCATACGATTGTTATTGTACCCATGATTATCATACCTAGGATTATCATCATGACCAAAGATATGATTTACATCGTACTCACTGATTCGATTTTTAACGAACTCGACGATTGTGATTTTCATCGTACACACAGTTTAGTATCGTACTGACATGATAAATCATACTCATTGTCTTACAAAAAATCATGGTACTCATTTATTCTTCATATTCTTATTTTATCATAATATCTAAATTCTTTCCAGTCCCATATTACAATATCTAGAAAACAGATTTGTATAATGGAAAACGTTTAAAAAAAATAGTGTCATGTATTCTATTTTTATATAAATTATAAAATGATGTCATTATTTCAGTTACAAGATGACCATTGCAGTGTCAGGTGTCCATGTCCCTATAAATTTTTAGGAGAACATCTGATTATTGGATAAAAATATGACCGTTGGTTCCAATGCCTATAAATACTAGGTAATTTGGATGAGTTCCCAATTTTTTTAAGAACCGATACTTTGGAGTCCTCTTCATATTTTTTTTTGTGAAATACTTGAAGAGATAAAGTTGTGAACTTCTTGTTCAACATAATTTTAATCATTAATATATTTGTTTTTCTTCATGCAATTCTAATCATTGGTGATTACGATTAAGGACTTCTAGGAATAATACATAAGATGTCTTGATCATTTGTGTATCAAGGGATATCGAGTCTAGAAAGATAGATGTGTCGATAAACTTCTTAATCAAGGACATCCAAGTCTTGGGAGATAGTGTTGCTAATGGCCATCTTAATCAAGGGATTACAGGGATAGCAAGAGAGAATTTTATCTTCATATCAAAAACATACCGTGGTGTAGGTAAGACAAACTTTATTGAATGTATAAATAAATGGTCCTTTATCCAATGTTATTGGATAACCTTATCTATGGGTTAAAATAAATTTATTCGTTTACATTTAAACTATATTGTAATAGAAAGTTAATTGTTTTATATATTCATTTTTCTATTTCTCATTTGGATTATCATAACTAATCTGATTACAATACTTTTGTAATTTAATCTGATAAAGATATTTTTAATTATGATTGGAATGATTATGATATTTTTAATTATTTAATTTGATCTAGTATGCTTTATGATTGAATTGTTTTATTGTATTACCCATTTCATCATAACCATTATGATTATGATCTTTTTCACCCTTACTCTATTTAAATCATTTCAGTCGTGAATACAGTTAATTTCATTTATGGAATGTGGACTATATTATCACAATCAAATAGATTACAATACATTTATAAACAGACCCCGGAACCTATTAAATTAATGTTTTTATATATTATGAGGTTTTTTGAATTGAATTGGTTTAATTTTTTTAAACTAAATCCTTTACGGATAAAAATGAAATGTTTTTAAACCTACAATACACCTCCTCTCTTGTATTTTTTTTCATATGAATATAAAGTTATGATCAAACAATTAGTATCATATAAGGTTTCCACTGCTCATATATTTTCTTACATTACTCTTTCAAGTTAGTTATATTTCTTTTATAAACTACCTATTTATAAATATTCGTTACACTAATGTGTAATATGGAAAAATAATTTTTTTATTATTTTAAAGATAGAAGGTCTTAATGTCGGTTCAATTGATAATATAAATCTTACAAGACAACTAATTTTTTATGGAAATGATTATGAATACATGAGATACATAATGAAGACACTTGTAATCAACACTGGAGTTGATAACTTTGTTATGCTAACTATTGAATATAATATTCATGACAAGGAAGTAATACTATTTTACTATTAAGAGAAGCAAGAGTATCAAATGTATTACAAGGTATAAATTACTTTAATATGTTCAATGAATAGAAATATATATAGCCAGATTTATTCTTGTGACGCATCCAATAGTATTTGGATGAAAATGGAGATGAATAATTTTGGTACATCTAAAGTGGTTGAGAATGGAAGAGCTAGGATAAGATCAAACTATTAATATTATGAATTCCTTTTTGGAGAACATGTTTGTAAGGTACAACAATGATTTCTAAAAATTGTGAATAATTTACAATCCATGGGAGATTAAGGTCTGGATGATGAAATCCTTGTTGATAAGATCATAGACATCATTCCTAATGAGTGGTAATAAAAAATAATTGTTGATGATGAATAAAGAAAGGTTAAAAATGTAACTCTGGATTAGTTGTTTGAAACTCTTTTGAAACATGAAAACAGATTGAAAAGAGATGTAGAAAAAGAAAATAAAGATAAATAGGAGTTTCTTTTAATGCTACTACAATTCAGAAAAAATCCAAGACTCCTAATAAATTTATTAAGTTTAAAAAGACATAGAAAGTTATAGTTCAATCAGAATCAAGTGAATCAAAAAATTTAGAGAATGAGTTATCCATTTTTTGCTCGAAGGATGAACAATATCATTGGAAAGAAAGATTTTTTGTACTGATATATGAAAAGCAATAAGGACAAGAAATAAAAGAAAAATTCTGACATTACTTGTTATGAATGAAACAATGATGGGTATATCAGACCTGATTATTGAAACCTGAAAAGGAAAGATAGAAAAAAATAAATTATTAAAGAAATCAGAAAAATTACTACAAGACAAAAGGAAAGAAAGTATTAAAGTCAAATTTCTCCTAGATTTATAGTGGTGTATATTTTTCATATGAATCCTCAGACAATAAAAACATCAAATATAAGAATATTGATATTCATGCCATAATACCTATTGAAAATCAAGGTTTCATGGAAAAGGTACACACTGATGAATCACTGAATAAAATGTCATTAAGTGAAAATTAACCGAATGATAATGGTTATATTTATTCTAATAAATAAATTTCCTCAGTATAAGATAATTTTTTACCTTTATATTTAGGTGTTTCTATATTTACAAAATTACTTGAAAATGAAAATTTCAAAGTTAGTAAGAAATATGAAAAAAAATTATAGAATAAATTAAAAAAAATAAGTATCAGATCTTTATTAATATCTTGATAAAAAGGTTTTTTAAATTGATTCTATTTTTAAAAACCTTGAGGACACTAATTCTGTAATGTATAAGATTTAAAAATATTTTGAAATGGTTATTCCAGAGAAAAATGTTTTAGATTCAAAACGCACTTATGAATCTAATCCCAATGCAGATTAGAATTTTTTTTAAAAATGAAGTCTGAAATATTTTCTTTAATGAAACTTTTGAAAAAAATTAACATAGGTAAATAAGGTTTTTGAAAAAATATAAAAAAAGAATCATTGATAAGGTAATAGTCAAGGAATGGGATATACTCATTCCAACCTGTTTTTAGTAACAATTATTTTGTTCATGAAAATTCTCCCTTTTTCATAATGTGTCAACATGGAGATCATTAAAATGAAAATGTTTCCTCAAAAAAACTATATCTTTAAGATTCCAAAAGTACCATTTTTCAAAAAAATGTGGGTTACATAAATTTAAATTTCTAACATTTTATGTTTAAAAAAGGTTTGGATTTTGAAAATCTAATTGTTTTATTTTCAGGAAAACAACATTCCAAAAACAAAAATATATAGTACATGGATAGTGGATATTCCAATCATATGACTGGTAACAAATACTTATTTGAAAAAAATATTAAAATTAAAGGAGGAATAGTTAACTTTAGAGACAATGCTCAAGGAAAGATTGTAGGTATATGTAATATTGTTCTTCTTGGAAATATTTTATTTCAAATGTTTTATTTATTAAGTATATTAAGAACAACCTTATAAGATTAATTAAATTATGTGATGATGGTTAACTTGTGAATTTTAAAAATGATAAATGTTTTGCACATAATTAAAAGGATGAATTCATTATTTCCACCAATCTTTATGGGAATGTTTACACAAAAAACATTAAATACCTAAGGACCATGACTTCCATCTCCATAGTGAAATGGAAGATCAATCATGGTTATGGATTGAAAGTGAAAACATTTCAACCTTAGGAACATATTAAAATTTTCTAGGAAAATACTTATTAAGGATCTATCGGAACTATGATTTGATTCTTCAAAAGTCAGTGAGCCCTGTTAATATGGAAAGAAACATAAGTCAAAATTTAAATTAATTAGTGAAGTTTCAACTTGTTTTGCTTTAGATTTGGTGAAAATTTATCTTTTTGGTTCTAGAAAAACTAGAAGTATCGGAGGAAAATATTATGTATTTGTTTTAGTTGATTACTACACTAGATATACATGGATAAATTTTTTAGTAAAGAAATATGAAGCCTATTGTTATTTTAAAACTTTTTTTTCCAAATTTATAAATGATAAAAACCTTCCATTGATAACTATTTGTAGTGATCTTGGTGGAAAATTTGAAAATTAGGTTTTTGAAATATTTTTTTGTAAGAAAGGAATTAAACGTAACTTTTTAGAACCTAGAACTCCTAAAAATGGTGTTGCTGAAAGAAGAAATTATATTATTAAAGAGATAATAAGAATCATGTGGAGTGAATATTCTATTGGAACATTTTTGGGCTGAATATATTAGTAATTCTTGTTAACCTATAAATCTATTTTTAATTACACAAATTATTAATACAACATCTTATGATCTATGGGATGGTTGAAAACCAAAAGTTTCAGTCTTAAATGTATTTGGATGCAAAGTATTCATTCTGAATACAAAAGATAATTTACATAAATTATCATACAAATATGATAATGTTAATTTCTTAGGATATTTCACTACTTTTAATAATTATAGAGTTTTCAATAAAAATTCTTGTATTGTTGAGGAGATAGTACATGTTATATTTTATGAAACTGGTCCTTTTATTTTAAAACAACCCCAACCTAAATCTTCTAATATGTTTTCCAAAACTAGTTATCAAACTTTTATATAAGACTCCTCTAATAAGGAATTTACTCAAGAAAATGTTTATGTTGACTTCACTTGGGAATTATTTCTATCTTTTGTTGATGAACTGGTTTTACAATACCCGAGTAAGTTGTTTCTTAAAAATGAACCCAATGATTTTATCATTGGTGATGTAAATCAACCTGTAAGGACTGGAATATCTTTGATAAATGAATTAGAATATCTAGAACTTATTTAATAATTAGAACATAAAAGTCATGATTATTATTTAGGAGATGAATATTGGATTAAATTAATCAAAGATAAACTAAATAAATTATAAAGGAATAAATTCTAGGCTATGGTTGAAGGACATAAAGAAACATCTATAATTGGACTAAAATGGGTATTTTGAAACAAATGAGATGAAAATAGAATAATCATTTGAAATAAAGAAAGACTAGTTTTTAAGTTTATAATAAAAAAGATGGAAAAAATTATGAGTAAACCTATGTTCTAGTAGATAGACTTTAATCTATTCATATTCTATTATCCTTTACAACATTCTTTAATATCAAACATATTTAAATGGATTTGAAGTGTGATTTTATTAATGGATATGTTCAAGATGAAGATTTATTTAAACAACCACTTGGTTTTAAAGATAAAAAACATCCTGAATATGTTTACAAACATACCAAATAATTATATGGTATTAAATAATCCCCTAGAGCCTAGTATGATAGATTAACATGATTTTTTCTTCAAAAAACTTTTTTAATGGAATCGATGATCCTCCACATTTTATAAATAAAGAAAATGAAAATGTTTTGTTCATTAAAATTCATGTTGATGAAATTATATTCAAATCAACTCAGCATTCTCTAACTGATTCCTTTGTGAATATTATGAAATCTGAGTTTCATATGGGTATGATGGGTGAGTTAACATTCATTCTTTGTTGTAAAATTTCTTAAAAAATAGAAGGGACATATATATCCCAACATAAGTATATTAATGATATTATTAAAAATTATGGATATGACAATATTAAAAGTATTAGAACTCAAATTGGTACCTCAAATACTCTTGAAATTGATGAATCTAGACAAATCAGTAAATAAAACAACTTTTAGAGTGATGATAGGAAGCTTACTATACTTAACAACTATTCATCCAAACATAATGTTTTCAATATGCTTATGTAAAATATATCATGAAAAACCCAAATTAATCATATTTAAAAGTTGTTAAAATATGTTTTTATTATTTAAAGGGAACTATGGATTTGGGACTTCTTTATTCTTCTAGAAATAATATTTAATTAAAAAGTTTTTTAGAAATAGACTTTAGTGGTTGTAGAATGGACAAGAAAAGTACATATAGGGCTTGTCCTTTTGTATGTGATTAATTATTTTCTTGTTATTGTAAGAAACAACACTCAGTATCAACTTACACTACTAAATCTAAATATTTTGTAACTACAAGTGGTTGTGATCATGTGTTTTAGATGCAACACACACTCACTGATTATGGAATGATTTTCAAAAAAACTCAAATACTATCTAACAACACTAGTGCAATAACTCTATGTAAAAACCCTACACATTACTCTCATGAAAAACAAATAGATATTATGCATCACTTTAATAGGGATAACACACTTAAAGGAGATATCATTTTACAATTCATCAGAACACAAGAACAACTTTTGGATATATTTACAAAACCATTACATTCTGATATATTTTAATATATTAAATAGAATCCAGGAATGATCAATGTAAAGTAATCATTCAAATCTACTTCTTGTTTAAATCATATCCTTACATTATGTTACTCATTTAAAAAGGGTTATTACATATGTTTATTGTTTCATAAAACTATTATTTAAAAAAATCAGAATTAAATATATTTTTTAGCACAAAAAACTCTTCTTTACGAGAAATTTCTCAGCCCCAAAATATTTCTTTAGCACCACAGATTTCTTTGTTACCGGTTTTTTTTCATTTGAAGAACAATCTATTGACACCAAAATATCTATCTTGAGATTACAAAAGTTAAAATTTCTTTTACTTTTCACTTTGTTTTTTGATACATTTTTGTCTGTTGCAATTTGTTTTAAAAAATTATTGGATTCACACTGAATAATATATTTTAAAAAATAATAATAATAAATCCACAAATTTTTATCTCAACTGGTGGGTCTCTTTAATCTAATATAAACTGTAGAAGTTCAATACTCATATTTCCTTCACCTATATAAAGGGACCCCCTTCCTATCCCACATCAGTTGTCTACTTTCTGTGTCAAAGCTCTGATACTCCTAAAATATCCATGTTTGATATTCACTATACTCATAGTCTTCCATAGTAATCATGTTTTAGTAATCAGAAACATCTCTAAAGGAAATCTAAATGAAATATTACTCAATGATGAAGTTCATCAGGGAAAGATAAATTACCAAAGAGTTCAATGATAAGTAAAATTAGTCATTAAAAACGATAGTTCATTTTCAAGGGCAGGAGTGGATATGTTTTGAGAAACCTAAAAAAACCAAGAAACAATCATTGTGGATGAAGTGATACAATTATAAAAATATGTGAAGGAGGATGAAGAGAACTCAAAGCTAACTTTTAATGTTTTTGATAGTGAAATTAGTATGACCTGAAAACATGCGTATATATCCAAAATGTTCTATCATAAAAAAATGAATTTTTTCCCTCCAATAAATTAACAGAATAAAATGGAACATTTTTAATGGAAAATTATTAGAAATATCTTTTCAAGATTCAGGAAGATAAAAGGAAAAACACCCACCTATTATGCGACAATAGACTGACCGCACTCTAGATGTAAGGTTTCCTAATTCCTAGAAGTGGTGAAAGAGAAAATATCAATGTTTTTTATGTATTTACAATTGAACATCATTTGAATATGAGGAAGATCAACCTAAAGGGTTACATTTTTGTAACCATTCATAATCTCAAGTCTGGTGTAATCAAATCAAATTTTATCATTTTTCTAGAAATTATGAGTAAGTTCCTTCATGAATGAATGAAGTTTGGAAATATTCCTCTTAAGTCAACACCATGAAATTATAGATTTATTTGGATTAGTGATGATATAGTAAAGATAATGAAAATATATGTGGATTATAAATCTAATTTGTTTTATGTATGTTGAAGTTAAAACTCCAAAAAAAGGTATTTTGAGGAATCCAAGAAATACCAAAACAAAATGTAATAATTATTTCAGAAAAAGAAAATAAATCCAAGTCTTATCCTATTATTAATCAATTGAAGAAATATTTTTATAGTGAAGAAACAATAGCCATGTGGATAAAGGAACAATCTTAAAGGAAAGAAGAGACCCCACAATTCGGTCTCAATCCAATTGAATCTCTTATGGAAAAGATTCCGGATATTGTAATTATAAATGAAAGTCATAAGAAAAAGAAACTAATGAAGGGAAAAGAAGATACCATTGAAATTAGTATGTTGATGAAAGTAGTAAAAAAATAAAGTGCTAGAATAACTATTAGGGAATCTATTAAAAAATAAATATTCACTTCCTCTAATCAAAACAAAGGCAAGAAGAAGAAAAAATTGGAAGAAGAATCAGCATCACCAGAAGTTTATTGAGAAAAAGTATAAAGGGAAGATATTGAGATGTGATGGAAAGATGAATATATAAAATAATAATAGATTTAAGAGAAAATAGAATAAAAAAACAAATAAATGAATGAAGGTGAAAAAGAAGCTAGTTAGGATCAAAAGCATGAATCTGATATAATCCCAGTCAGATCCTCTCAAGAAACATCAAGAAACATTCTATCCCCAGGAGTGATAAATTAGGTTAGGGATCTCAAGATAAAAAACTATTCAAATTTCAAATAACTATGAAGGTACCAAAACCGATAAATATTGGATTCAAAATTCAAATGATGAAGATGACAAAAGTCACAATGTAGGGATTCCCGATTATGAGGAAGGCATTGATTCAAATCAGACAATCACTTTACAAATAAATCAATATGTTGTTCAAGATATTAGTAGAATTGAAAAGGAAATCGTATACTTATCAATAATTGACAGAAATATTTATTTATTTATAGAAAATAAAAAAATGAGATCATATTCCATCAAGCTCCAAAGAAAAATGGTGATGAAAGTCGAGGACAATTTAAAAGTATTGGAAGAAATTACCAAAGAGCACAAGAAGGATTGTAATAAAGTTGTAAAATGGTCGTAATAGTATGATGAAAGTGTAAAAATACATGAAGAAATAATTGAAGATCTTATATGACTTATGAATGAACTCTCATATGCATTCAACAAGTTACAATGACATACTACTTAGAAATTGAAAACTTTAAAAATCCCAAAAGAAATCCAATTTGAAGATTTCAAAGTGATTTGAAAGAGGCTAATTGTTTTTAAATAAAAAATAATTCTTTATAAGTATTAGTTTGCTGATTTGAAAAATAAAGATGTATTGATGAATGATAGGTTTGAATTGAAAAATAAGACAAACAAAGCTCAAGAAGAAAACATTAAGGCTAATGAACTTAAGATTCTCTCTCCAGAAGGTAAATTGAAATCCCATACAGAATTGATTCCTAACTAGGACCAGTTGTTTGAAGATCAAGAACAAAATATCTGATCTCAATAAAAGTCTCTTGATAAGCTCATAGAATCAAAAAAAGAGTTCACGAAAATGAAGATGGTTGTTTTACAACTCATGAAAAAGAACAAGGAGAAAGAAAAGTAAGATAAACAAACTATTTGAACTCTTATTGTATTATTTTCAAAACCCTTAATGTATTTTTATATAATCTATAAACTTTTTGTTGAATGTCTTCCATTTTCAGGATGAATGTTCTTTCATCGTTTTTTTAGATGATAAAATACTTTATTTCTTTGAATATTTTTTCTCCCTGACACATTTTCCGGAATTAAGAGATCTTCCCTATTCCTTTTTGAAAATCACAAAGGGGGGAATTTTTTTTAAAGGGGGATAATGTCTTATATTAGGGGGATATATTCAAAATGAGAATAAATTCTCAAATGAGAATACTAATAGTAAGGGGAATAATTTCTTATAGAAAATAAACCTTAGAGATTTTATAATCCTATGGGGGGGGGTTAGTTGTATTAAAATTTTATTCATAAGAGTTTTAAAAATAAAAGGACGTTAAGTATAAGTGTTCAATTATAAATATAATTTCTATTTACTTTTTTAATTCTCGTTTTCATAACTTCTAGTTTGAGATTTTCAAAAAGGGGTATATTGTTGGGTCAAAGTATTTCTTTTTACTTTTATATTCCTTTTTGTTTTGGAAATTAGAAAATATATTTTCAAAAGAATTCGTATTTTTTTCATGTTTACTTTTTGTTTTTTACATTTTATCATTTAGATTTTCTTTATGCATACGATTATTATCATACCTATGATTATCGTACCTATGATTATGTTCATGACCCCAGATACTATTTACATCATACTCATTGATTACAATTTCTATCGAACTCTTCAAATATGATTTTCATCATACACACCATTTAGTATCGTACTGACATGATAAATCATTCTCACAATATTAATGAAAATCACCGTACTCATTTACTATTCACATTTTTATTTTATCAGAAAAACTAAATTATTTTAGTCTCACTTTATCATATCTACAAAACAGTTTTGAATCGAAATAAAAAAATTTGAAACAAAATGGTGTCGTGTATTCTGTTTTGATATACTTTTTAAAATGATATCATTTTTTGAGTTAAAAGATGACCAGTAGAGTGCTAGGTGTCCATGTCCCTCTGAATTTTCAATTTAAAATCAAAATATAAGAGGAAAAAATGATCATTGGAGCCAATGCTTATAAATACTAGGTCATTTGGATGAGCTCACAACATTTGGAAGAACTGATACTCTGTGAGAGATCTTCCAAAAAATTTGTTTGTGTGAAATCCTTTAAGTGATAATGTTGTGAAAAACTTGTTCGATATACTTGTAATCTGAAATAGATTGGTTTATATTCATGTGATAATGATTGATGGTGATTATTATCAAGGAATTACAAGAATATGAAGTCATATGTGCCGATCGTTTACAGATCGAGGTCTTTTGAGGATAGAAAGACATAGGTTCTGATTACCTTCTTAATCAAGGGATTCTTGGGATTTCTAGACAGAAGCTGATCTTTGTATCAAGGAATTACCCTGGTGTGGGTAAGACAAACATACTTGAAAGTATAAATCAAGGGACCTTTGTCCAAGGTTATTGGATACCCTTCTATTTGGGTCAAAATAATTGTATTCTTTTACATTTCCAGGGTATTGTAAAAGAAAGTTAATTGTTTTATATTTTCATTTTTCTATTGCTCATTTTTCTTATCATAACTAATCTGATTAGAATGTAATATAATATGATTATGATATTTGTAATTATTATTGTAGTGATTATGATCTCTTTAATTACATAATATGATTCAGTATGCTTTATGATTGAATCATTTTATTATTTTACTATGATCATCGTAACCAATGGGATTATGATCTTTTACACACTTACTCTGTTTAAATCATTTTAACTATGAATATGATTAATTTAATTTACAACCTATCGATTGGATTATCACAATCATCGAGATTACGATACTTTTATAATAGGACCTAGGACCCTGCCTGATAAACTTTTTAATACATTATGTAGTTTTTTAAATTTAATTAGTTTAATTTATTTTAACTAAATACTTTAAGGATAATAATGAAATGTTTTTAAACCTAAAATCCACCCCCTCTTGTATTGATCCATCTTCATATACATTACGATCCAACAACTCTATTTAACATGGGTATGTAAACACAAAAGGAAATGTTGGTGCACCCGATGATCTTATCATAAATTTTTGGTGCCCTGGGAATAGTCCATGACCTGATGTCATTGGACTGGTTTGTGGAGGGGACATCATAAAGGATGATGATACAATGGAAGGGAATGACCAGGGTTGGATAATGGAGTTCCATAGGACACCCCACTTTCCGTATCATGTTTTTATATGGGATGGGGTTCCCTCTGCATAGTGGGTTTCTATGAAGGAAAAGGGTTCATCCACGTACCATTGTGATATGAAAATATGTGTTAAATCAATATAGAGTTTTGCTACACGGGGATAGGTTCTATATGTGTAGCACATTACTATATGGGGTTGATTTCCTCCCATTTAGTGATTTTCTATGCATGTATGTGTTACAAAACATAGTGTGTCTCTATGCATGATTCCTGGTTCCAAAGGGGGAATTAGTTCTACACCACCTGGGGAGTATTCCCACAAAGGATTTTGAGCTCACAGACTTCTAATTAATTTATTTTATCCACCTTAATTCCATGCAGCAGGTTTTACCTACATGGAATCATTGTAGGAGTTCTTATTTTGTGAAGATGTTGATCTTTTGATCAATCCTTCGATGAATCGATACCTTTTTTAGTTCCCCTTATGTTCTATTTATAGAGAAGTGGAGGAACCGGAAACTGTCATAACTGGTTTTCTGCGATGGAGAAGTGAGCCTTATTTTTTCCTATCCAATGGGAGATACGATCCCATGGATGACTTATTCAGCAGGGGTATGAGGTCATCATTTTCAGGGTGAAGATCACTGGTTCGACCCCATGAAAAACTTCATTTCGTTCATAGGGAGTCGATGGTACTACCTTACTTGTGAACCATTTTAGTTCATGAGGGAGCGTCGTTTGTAGGGTGAACATCTCCACCTCCTTCCTGTAAGACAATTTAGTTTTGTTTGTGGGAATTGGCACCACTATCTACATCCTCCAAACTATTTAGTTCATGGGCACCATGCGAAGCAGATTTCAATGCAGAGCGACGACCCTTGAAATATTTTTTACTTAGTGACATCCTTACATCCATTCCCCTTTTTTCTTCCTTTAAACATTTTTCATTCAACTCTTCCATAAATTTTTTTATTTTTTTCTTCAAATTGACGAGATTATTTTGATTCTCTTTTGAAATGATTTCATGATGTAACAAACTCAAAAACCACTAAGCCCCTTAAAATTATAAAAAATCATAAAAACCATAAAAATCCTAAAAACACCATAGAAATCCATAAAATTGAAAAATAACCTAAAAACCATCAACCCCCCCTAAAACCTTTAAAAATCTTAATACCCCTAAAAACCTAAAAAATACTAAAAATTCCAAAAACCCCTCAAAATCCCTAAAACCCCAAAAATTCACAAAAACTCTAAAATGGCCCTAAAAACCCTAAAAACATAATAAAATCTAAAACACTAAAAACTACTACGAAAAAATTAAAAATCGAAAAACACATTAAAACCCATAAAAACCCTAAAAATGTAAAAACCCTAAAAATGTAAAAACCCTAAACACCCTAAAGGATGAAAAAACTGTAAAAACCCCTAAAAATCATAAAAACCCAAAAACCTTAAAAATCCATAAGAACCCAAAAAGAACACTAAAAACTCTAAAACCCTTTTAGACCACTATAAATGTTAAAAATTTATAAAACACCCTATAACCCTTAAAAACTAGACAAACCTAAAAACAGAAAAACCCAAAAAACCTAAAAAATAACAATAAAAACACAACAAACCCTCTGTATCCCTAAAAAACCTAAAAACCATAAAATTAATAAAAACCCCAAGAAGTACCTTAAAATTTTAAAAACCATAACAATCTTGAAACTCCTTAAGAAAAAATTAAAAACCAAAAAACACTCAAATAACTTAAAAACCTAAAAATTCCCAAACCCTAAAAACCCTAAAACCCTAAAAACCATAGAACCCCCTAAAAACCAAAAAATCCATAAACCCTATAAAAATAATAAAAACCACTAAAAATTATTTAAAACCCTAAAAACATTAAAATCCCAAAAACCTTAAAATCCTAAAAACTCAAATAAACCCCCAAAACCCAAAAAAAATCTTGAAGCCCATAAAACCTTAAAAATACAAAAAATATTTATGATCCATAAAACCCTTAAAAACCTATAAAAACATTACAAATATTTGAAAATATATAAAAATAAAAGAAGGCCCTAAAAACCTAAAAACATAAAGATAACATTAAAACTTAAAAACACTTACGCCCCCTAAAAAACTAAAAAATGATAAAAACCAAAAAAACCCATAACATACCTAGAATCCCTCCAAAGTCAATAAAATCTATATAAAAGAATAAAAACCCTAAAAAATCTCTAAAAATTCCTAAAAATCTAAAAACATTAAAAACCCCTAAGAAAAAAACCTTAAAATACATAAAACCCCTAAAAACCCTAAAAAACAAAAAAATGTAAAAACCCCTAAAAACTAGAAAAGCCCTTAAAAATGATAGAAAACACTAAAAACCCATAAATCTGTAGAAAATTACTAAAAACACTAAAAATCCTTCAAACCTCTAAAAATTTTAATAAACTATAAAAACTATTAAAACCATTAAAAATGCAAAAAAAAATTAAAAGACAAAAAAATAATAAAATCCATAAAACCCCTAAAAGAATCCCCAAAAACCCTAAAAACTAGAAAAAACCTAAAAATTCCCAAAAAATATCAAAAAACATAAAAAACTCTTAAAACACTCAAACCCCTAAATAATACCTTAAAACCCAAAAAATAATTCAAACCCTTCAAAATATAAAATTTCTAAAAACCTTAAAACCCATAAAACCCCTAGAAACCCATAAAGCCATAAAAAAGGAAAAAAACTAGAAAATCCAATAAAACATAAAAAACCCTAACATCCCTAAAAATATAAAAAACCCACATAACCCCGTAAAACCCTAAAAAACCTTAAAAACCTAAAAAAACTTAAAAACCTAAAAACCAAAAGAATGCTAAAACCCAAAAAACTGTAAAAATGTCTAAAACCCCTAAAATCCTTAGAACTATAAACCCCCAAACCCACTAAAAACACTAAAAACCCTTTAAACCCCTAAAATGTTAAAACATATTAAAAAATAGAAAAATAAAAAAAAGTCTCTAAAAACCCAAAAATACCTAAACCCCTAAAACCCCAACCAAACCTTTAAACCCCTCAAAATCCCTAAAAATCATAGAAATCCATAAAAACCATAAAAAGTTACTAAAAACCTTTAAAACCCTAAAAACCATATGAAACCCTTGAAAACCAAAAAACACTAAAAACCCATAAAATCCCCTAAAATATTAAAAACCCCTAAAAACCAACAAAATCAATAAAATCCCAGTAAAAAAACTAAGAATCCTTTAAACCTTTGAAAAAATTAATAAAATTTAAAAATCCATTAAAAATCTAAAAAACTCACCCCCCTAAAAACCCAAAAAACCAAAAAACCAAAAAACCTACTTAAATCCATAAAAATAATAAAAATCTTAAAAATACCTAAAACATTAAAAATCATAAATACCATGAAAAACCCTAGTAAAATCATAAAAAACATAACAATAATAGTAAACCCCTAAAAACCTAAAAAAACTAAAAATACCATAAAACCATAAATCCCTAAAAGAAATAATAACCCTAAAAATCCCAAAAAAAACCCTAATGAATCCAAAAAATCATTAAAAATCCCTAAAAATCACAAAAAACATAAAAACCCATAAAAAACTCAAAAAAAAAATCCTACAAATTTTTTAACCCCTCCCCCCCCAAAAAAAACCTAAAAATGATAAATTCCATAGAAAACCCAAAAAAGACCCTAAAACCCTTAAAATGATAAAAAGAATTAAACCCCTTAAAAACCCTAAAACCAATAAAAATTATAAAACCCCATAAAACCTCAAAAAACACTTTGAACTCCAAAAAATTATAAAATCTAAAAAAACAATAAAAAACCTAAAACACTCAAAATATCCCTTAAACCCCGAAATTCATAAAAAATTAAAAAAAACCCAAAAAACCGTAATAAACCATAAAAATTCTAAAAATTCTATTAAAAAACCTATAACATAAAAAACCTAAAGTATTTGAAAGAACCATGAAAAAAAAGAAACCTAAACACACATAAAACCCCAAAAAACACAAAAAACTCAACAAACCCTAAATAACCCTAAAAACCTTCAAAATCCCCCAAAACCATAAAAACCGTAATAATCCTAAGAATCACTAAAACCCATAAAAAATGTAAAACCCCTAAAAACACTATAAACCCCTAATAAAAACTTAAAACCCCCAAAAAAACATAAAACCCCTAAGAAACCTAAAAACAATAAAAATCATAAAAACCTTAAAAACTATAATAACCCCTAAAAAATGAAAAACCCAAAAAATCTATAAAACCACGAAAAACTCTAAAAACCTTTAAACACTTAAAAATGATAAAAACTCTAAAAATGTCTAAAAGACTAAAAAAATATAAAACCCCTAAAAACCCCATAAACATAAAAACACTAAAATCATGAAAATGAAAAAAACCCACAAAATCCATTGAAAATATTAAAAATACCATAAATACTAAAAACCCATAAAAATGAAAAAAACCCATAAAAACCATAAAAATAAATAATAAAACCATAAAATATAAAAACACTAAAAATCCATAATAACCTAAAAATGCTAAAAACCCATCAACACCCTAAAAACTCTAAAACCCAAAAAACCCGAAAAAACCCTAAAAACCATAAAACCCATAAAAAACTCAAAAAACTCGTTAAAACCTTCAAAAAATTATAACTCTAAAAACCCATAAAAACACTAAAAACCCAAAAGACCCTAAAACCCCCCAAAAAACCGAAAAAGCCCAAAAACCCTCATAATCTATGAAATCCATAAAAAAACTAAAAAGCGGTGAGAATCACTAAAAATGTAAAAAACCCAAAAACACTACAAAACTTCAAAAAACCATAAAAACCAAAAAAAATTATAATCACAAAAAACCTAAAAATCATTAATACCCAAAAAACCCTACCACCCCCCCCCCCCAAAAAAACCCCTCAAACCTCTTGAAACAACTAAAAATTCTAAAAACCAATAAAAAAAAAGACCTTAAATCCCTATAAATGTAAAAAAATAAAAAAAACATAAGAAAACCTTAAAAATCCTAAAAACACTAAAACCCATAAAAACCCAAAAAATGCTAAATACCCAAAGATCCCAAAACCCTAAAACCCTTAAAAACCATTAAAACCCCTAAAAACCTAAAAACACTAAAATACGATAAAATCCCCAAAAAACTACTAAAAACTATAAAAACCCATTCAACATCTTGAAAAAAAGGTAAAAACACTAAGAAACCTATGAACCCAAAAAATACGCTGAAAACCTTGAAACCCCTAAAAAACATAAAAACCCCTAGAATTATAAAAACCCAAAAAACACATAAAAAACATAAAAACCACTAAAAATATAAACATCCATCAAGACCCTAAATACATCAAAAACACCAAAATATTTGAAAAATCAAAAAAGACCAAATCCATATAACTCTAAAAAATGGTAAAACATTAAAAACATCATGAAATCCAAAAAATCTTCAAAATCCCTAAAATACCTAAAAACCATTAAAATCCAAAAAATGATTAAAAATCTCTAAAAATGTAAATAACCCAAAAATGCTAAAAAACACTTAGAGAACCCTAAAAACATAAAAAAATTAAAACCCATTATAACCTTAAAATTATAAAACCGCTAAAACCCCTAAAACCATAAAATCCGCCAAAACCCCAAAACCAATAAATTCTCTAAATAACCTTTTAAACCCTAAAAATATCAAAAATCTAAAAACCACAAAAACACCAAAAATAAAAAACCCTAATAACAAAAAAACAAAAATCCTAAAAACCCATAAACCCATAAAAACCATAAAACAAATAAAAATCTAAAACCCTATAAAAACTCACAAAAATCACTGAAATTCCACAAAAACATAAAAAAACTAAGAAAACCATAAAACCTAAAGACAAAAAATCCCTACTAACATAAAAATACTAAAACCCCTAAAACCTTTAAAAAAATTAAAAACCATTAGAAACCTAAAAATCCCTAGAAACCCTAAAAAATATAAATATCCAAAAAATTCCTAAAATTCCCAAAAAATGGAAAAACCCTAAAAATTCTAAAACCCCCAATGAATATTATAAAAACCCAAAAAACATAAAACACTAACATTCAAAAATCTAAAAATCAAAAAATAACATTAAAAATTATAAAACACCTAAAATCCTAAAAACCATAAAACCCCATTAACCCTAAAACCACTAAAAAATCTAAAAAACCTTTATACCAATAAAAACGTTAAAAAGAATTAAATTTTCTTAAATTCCCTAAAAAACTCAAAAAAAAACATATAAAAAACCACTAAAAATTTGTAAAAAACCCTTAAACCCATAGAAACCCTAAAAAACCCTAAGAACGTAAAAACCACTAATAACCCCTATGAAACTCCTTCGAAAAAAATTAAATCATTAAAAAATTCTTAAAATCCCTAAAAACTAAAAAATGCTAAAAACCATAAACAACCCCAAAATTCAAAAAAAACCCTAAAACCCTAGAAATCCATAAAACCCATAAAAATAATAAAAATCCTAAAAAATCCTTAGAAATTCCTAAAAATATAAGAAAAACTAAAAATCATGAATAATCCTAATAAAAATATAAAAACCCACACACCGAAACCCCCTAAAATCCTAAAAAATGTTAAAACCCCAAAAAATCCCAAAAACCAAAAAAAACACATAAAAACCCATAAAAGAACCTATATCATAATAAAAACACAATAAAAACTCAAAAAACCAATAAAATCTTAAAAATATTAAAAAAACTCTAAAACACCTCAATACCATAAAAAACTCAAAGAACCCAAACAAACCAAACAAAACATAAAGCACTAAAACCCCAAAAACCCCAATAACCCAAAACCCCTAAAAAGACTCAATATCTCTGAAATCTTGGAAAACATAAAAATACAAAAATATCATTAAAAATCCATAAAAACATAAAAACCATAAAAAAACCTGAAAATTAATAAGTAATACTTAAAAACCTAGAAAAAATTAATATCCCAAAAACCTGAAAATGATAAATACCCTAAAATCTCATAAAACCCCTCAAAATCCCCAAATACTCTAAAACCATTTAAAATTAAAAAAAACATAAAAATTGAAAAAATCCTAAATAATTATAAATCCCCTAAAAAATCATTAAAACCTAAAAACACATAAAACCCCAACAACCCAAAGAAATCTAAAAACCCTAAACACCCTAAAACCCATATCCCCCAAAAAACCATAAAACCTAAAAACCCCTAAATCCCCTAAAACCCCAAAAGCTACTAAAAACATCAAAACCCCTTTAAAACCCTAAAAAAATTAAGAACTCTACAAAACCTTTAAAACAAAAAAACTAAAGAAAACCTTAAAACCGGAAAATCAATAAACCCCCTAAAAACATCAAAAATCTCTAAAATCCATGAAAAATTAAAAATCATAAAAACTCAAAAAATAAAAAAACAAGAAAAAACCTAAAATCCCTAAAACTCCAAATAAAACAATAAAAATATAAAAACACTAAAAACCCATACAAAACTGAAAACTGTTAAAAAACATAAAACCCTAAAAAACTAAAAACCCTAAAAACAAAAATACACCTAAAAACCTTGACACCCTATAAACCCTAAAACCACTAATAAATATAGAAACCCTTTAAACCCCTAAAATGTTTTAAACTCCAAAATACCATTACACCCCTAAAAAAATAAAAAAACCAAAAAACCCCTATAAAACCACAACAACCATAAAACCCTAAAAATACAAAAAAATCCTCAAAATTCCAAAAACCCCTAAAAATCAATAAAAATACTTAAAATAAATAAAAATACCTAATACTTTACAAACCATAAAAACCAAGAAATCCCATATGAAAACCTTAAGACCTAGACACATTTAAAACCCCTAAAAATGATAATACCAAAAAAACCATGACAAAACCTAAATATCAAAAAACCATAAAACCACTAAGAACCATTAAAACCCTAAAACCCATAAAACCACTAAAACTATAAAACCCTTTCATTCCCCTAAAAATAATAAAAAAATCTAAAAACATTAAAAACCCATGTAAACTCTAAAAAATCATACAAACCTAAGAAAACCATAAAACCATACAAACAATAAAATCTCATAAAATCCCTCAAAATATCTAAAAACCCTAAAAACAAAAAAATCATAAAATACATAAAAAATACCTATAAACATAAAAACCCCTAAACTCGTAAAAACCATAAAAACATAAAAGATATTAAAACCCATAAAAACCTAAAAAAGTTAAAAACCTAAAAAACCAAAAAAACAATAAAAAACCTAAATCCCCTCAAAAACCATAAAAACCATAAAAACCATAAAAATACATAAATTCCCTAAAATCTCTAAAAATTTAAAAAACTATAGAAACCGTAAGAAAATTTTTAAAACCTAAAAACACTAGAATCACCTAAAAACCTAAAAAAACTCTAAAGCCCCTAAAAACCCTAAAACCCATAAAAAAAATCCCTAAACCCCTAAAATACATCAAATTACTAAAAAAATCTCTAAAAACCACTAAAAACATAAAAAACCATGATAACACTAAGAAAACCTTAAAAACCTAAAAACACTTTAAAACCCTAAAAACCTAAAAATGCTAAAAACCCTAAAAATACCTAAAACCCACCAAAACCTATAAAAATTTATAAACACCATAAAAACCCTTCAATCCATAAAACCAAAAAAAAACTCTAAAAAACTTATAAACCCCTAAAAATGTTAAAAAACTATAAAAACCATTAAAACCCTAAAAAAGTAAAAATACCGTAAAAACCCAAAAAACCATAAAAAATTTAATTCCACTAAAACACTATAACCCTAAAAATCCTTTAAAACCATAAAAACCTATAAAAATAAATATAATCCCTAAAAATCCCTAAAAATATAAAAAACCCAAAAGACCCTAAACAACAAAGGAAAACCGTAAAAACTAAAAAAATTAAAACATGTAAAAACCAAAAATTGCTAAAAAAACCCCCTAAAACACTGAAACGCCTAAAAACCTTAAAATCCATAAAATTAAACAATATCCCTAAAAATACTAAAAACATAAAAACCCTATAAAACCATAAAAACCTAATAAAACCTTAAAAACCCTAAAAACACTTAAAACCACTAAAATACTCAACACTCTAAAACCCCTAAAAAATCCTAAAACCCATAAAAACATTAATGACCATAAAAACCATAGAACACCATAAAACCCATAAAATCCACTAAAAAACATTTAAACCCTTAAGAATGTTAAAAAAACTCAAAAAAACATTAAAACCCAAAAAAATCCAAATACTCCCTAAAACCCCAAAAAAATCATTAAAAACTCTAAAACCCCGTCATGAACCCTAAAAACCCTATAAAACTAAAACAATACATAAAAATACCTAAAATACCTTAGAAATTAAAAAACCCTAAAAACCCTAAAAACCACTAAGAAATATTTATACCCCTAAAAACACATAAAACCCCTAAAAACCTAAAAACCATTAAAAACACTTGAAACCCAACAAACCTAAAAATCATAAAAGTCAATAAAAACCATACAACTCTAAAACCACTAAAAATCCCTAAAAACATTAAAACCCTAAAAACCCAATAAAACCATAAAAAAAACACATAAAACCCCTAAAAACATAAAAAATGATAAAACCCCTAAAATGAAACTAAACCCCTTAAAACCCATAAAAACATATAAAAACACCCAAAAACAACATAAAATCATAAAAACCCTAAAAACCCTAAAAACCCATTAAATCCCTAAATTTTTTAAAAAACTCTAAAATATATTTAAAACCCTTAAAACTTAAAAAACCCACAAAAACCCTTAGAAACCATAAAAAAACATAAAACCCCTCAAAATACAAAAAACCCTAAAAACAATAAAATCTAAAAAATATCCTAAAAATCAATAAAAACATAAAAAACTATAAAAACCCTAAAACCCCAAAAGAAAACCTTGAAAACCTAGAGACACATAAAACTCCTAAAAACCCAAGACCCCTAGAAACTCTTAAACAATAAAAACCCTCAGAATACTTAACAACCCAAAAAACAAAGAAACCCTAAAAATCTTTAATAATCCATAAAAATTTAAAAAACTATAAAAACCATAAAATTAACTCTATAAAACCCATAAAATTGAAAAAAAAACATAAAACCCAAAAATAATAAAAAATGTTAAAAACCATTAGAACCCTTAAAAACTATAAAAACCCCTAAACGCATTTTAACACCTAGAAACCCAAAAACCACCTAAAACCCAATAAATAATCTAAAACCCCATTAAACCCATAAAAGTTATACAATGAAAAAAAACATTAAAAACACTAAAAAATAAAAAACCCAAAAAACCATAAAAACCCAAAAATCCTTAAAAATCCCTAAAAACCCTAAAACCTAGTAAATTCCTTAAAAATTACTATAAATATAAAATATCAAAAAACCAAGAAAATATCTAAAAAAACATTAAAAACCAAACAACACTAAAAACCACAAAAAAAATTAAAGAAACAAAAAAACCCTAAAAAATCGAAAAAACCCGAAAAACCTTAAAAACCATAAAACCATAAAACCCCTGAAATCTCAAAAACCCATTTAAAACCCTATAATCATTTAAAACAAAAAAAACCCTTAAAAATAAAAAAACCTCAAAACCCAAAAATAATCGTAAAAACCCTAAAAACCTTAAAAACCATCAAAATCCATGAAAACACTAAAAACATAAAAACTTTATAACCTTAAAAATACATAAAAATGTAAAAATCCCAAAACCCTAAAAAAATAAGAAAAACATAAAAATATAAAAATATCTAAAACTTTTATAAATCCTAGATAAAGTTAAAATCATTATAAAATCCAAAAAACCAATAAAAACCCTTAAAATTCCTAAAAAATAAAAAATATAAAAATTGGACAAAATCAATAAAAATACCTAAAAATATAAAAACCCTAAAATCCAAATAGAACACTAAGATAATAAAAAAATCTTAAAAACAATTATAACACCTAAAAACATAAAAAAATTAAAAACCCTAATAAGACCCTAAAAATAATTAAACCCACAAAAACCATAAAAACCATTAAAGACATCAAAACCCCTAAAAACCTAAAAACCTACTAAAAACTATAAAAATCAATTGAACCCCTAAAAATGTTAAAAATATCTAAAAACCTTTAAACACCTAAAAACTCTAAAAATTGTATAAAAACCATTAAATCCATAAAAACCCTCGAAATCCCTAAAAACCCATAAAAATATTAAATAAGCCCAAAAAATCCAAAAAATACATTATAAATCTTAAAAACCCCAAACAACCATAAGAAAAACATAAAACCAAAAAAAACCTCTATAAACCAATACAACACAAAATCCATAATAACCCAAAAAACCCACCCCCCTCAAAATCCATAAAAACCTTAAAATCCAAGAAAATCAAAAAAAATATCTAAAAATGTAAAAACCCCAAAAAACCTCTAAAAAACCTTAAAAACCTAGAAACACGTAGCCCCACAAAAAACATAAAAAATTAAAATATCTCTAAAATCCATAAAACACCCTAAATACAATAAAATCCCAAAAAACCATAAAATCCCCAAAAACCATAAAAGTCCCTAGAAAATAAAAAATACCAAGAACCCGTAAAACCCTAAAAACCCACTAAAACCCTAAAAACCCTTAAAAACAACTAAAATAATTAAAAAACGATAAAAATAATTTAAAAAAATAAATAACTTAGAAAACACCTAAAACCTCCAAAAAACCATCAAAATAACATAAAACAACTAAACCCCCTCAAAATCTGTAAAAATTAATGAAAACACTAAAAAATACATAGAAATCCCAAAAAGCCTAAAAACATTAAAAACCCTAAGAAAAACATAAGAAATAAAAACATTCAAACCCCTAAAAACACAAAAACCATAGAAAATCCTAACACCTCTAAAAACCATAAAATCAATTAAAGACCTTAAAACAGTAAAAACCATAAAAACCGAAAACATCAGTAAAAACCATAAATAAATTTTAAATGATAAAAACATTAAAAACTCTAACAAACATTAACATCCATAAAAATTTAAGAAAACCCTAAAAACTCCAAAAAACCTTAATAACCCTAAAAACATTAAAATAATTAAAACCCACAAAATCCCTAAAAGCAAGTAAAAATCCTAAAAATTAACTAAGAATCCCTAACAACATAAAAAATTTAAAACCTTGGAATTCCCTAATAAAAAATTAAAAAACTAAAAAATGATAAAAGCCCAAAAACCCAAAAGACCTTAAACCCTCAAAATCCGTAAAAACTCTAAAACCATTAAAAAAACTAAAAAATTTCTAAAAATACTTCAATTCCTAAAAAACCATAAATCCCCTGAAAACCCCAAAGGAAATATATAATAACTAAAAAAATTTAAATACCTAAAACCCCTAAAAACATTAAAAAATTAAAATAAAAAAACCATAAAAACCTAAAAACCTGAAAAAACTAAAAAACCCATAAAAACATGAATACCCTTAAAATAACCCATTAAAAACTTTAAACCTTTAAAACACTAAAATACTAAAAAACCAAAATACTCAACAAAAATAAAAAATACCCAAAAAATAGAAAACTTAAAAACAGCCTAAAAAACCATAAAACACTCAAAATTCTCTAAAAACCCTAAAACCCCAAAAATCCAAAAAAGAACCCAAAAAATCCCATAAACATAAAAGAACCTAAAAACATTGAAAACCCACAAAAATTCCTTAAAAATCTAAAAACACAAAAAATAACTAAAAAATAAAATATTCTAAAACACTAAAAATAGTCTAAAACCCTAAAAAAAAATTAAAAACCAAAAACCACTAAAACCTTTTAAACCCTAAAAATCCATAAAACCCTAAAAACGCACTAAAAACTTTTAAAAAACACTTTAAAACCCAAAACATGGTAAAATACACGAAAAAAACCTTAAAAATCAAACAATAAAACCCCACAAAATCTAAAAACCCCATAAAAACCCAAAAAACCAAAAATACCCATCAAAGAATCTAAATTCCCAAAAAAATTACAATCCTAAAAACCTTGGAAATTTCTAAGAGCATAAAAAACCTAGAAAAACTCTTTTAATACTATAAAACACTAAAAAAATTATAAAACAAAATAATCTAAAAAATATAAAACCCTCAAAACCATAAAAACCTAAAATCCATAAAAGCTATAAAACCCTTAAAAATCATAAAAACATCTATACACCCATAAAATCCCTAAAAGCACTCATTACTCTAAATAACCTTTAAATCCATAAAATATTTAAAAACTATAAAACCCTTAAAACCTCTAAAAACCATAAAGAACCTTAAAATCCATAAAACCATAAAACCATAAAGAACCCAAAAAAACCCTTAAAAATCCCTAAAACTATAAAAATCCAAAAAAGCATGAAAAACTCTTAGAAAACCCTAAAAACCTAAAAATTATTAAATCCCTTAAAAATATAAAAAAATTATAAGACCTTAAAAAACCCTAAAAACCATAAAAATACATTAATAACTAAAACCACCTAAATATCCTAAAAACCCTGAAAATCCATAAAATCATAAAAACACTTAAAAACCATGAAAACTTGTAAGAAAACCTTAAAACCAAAAAACACTTAAAACCACTAGAAAATATAAAAAACCCTAAAACCTTGAAAAACCCTAAAATCCTTTAAAAACCAAAAACCCCCTAAAAACTATAAAACACCTAAAACCCCAAAAAACCCATAAAAATACATTAAAAACTCTAAAAATATTTTAAACACCAAAATAATAAATAAAAGTCTAAAAAATTGTAAAAACCAATAAAACTAAAAAACACCCCCTCTAAACCAGAAAACCATAAAAACCCTAAAACCCTAAAAAAACTAAACCCTTAAAATCCCTTGAAACCCTAAATCCCATAAAAATACAAAAAATTCCCAAAAAAACACTAAAAACATAAAAAACCGATTTTTTTTAAATACCCTAAGAAATCCTTAAAAACAAAAAAAAAATAAAACTCTCTTAAAATGATAAAACCCATAAAAACCCTAAGAATCATTAAAACCAAAAAAATCATTAAAACCCTAAAACTACAAAAAAACCCCCTAAAACCCCACTAAAAATACTAAAAATCCATTAAACGCCTAAAAACAAAATAAAAATATAAAAAACAATAAAAATAATAAAAAAAACAGAAAACCCAAAAAAATAACATAAAATACCTAAAAACCTCTAAAAACATATAAATCCATAAAACCAATAAAAATATGAAAAATATTTATTTTGGGTGTGGGGATATTGTGGTATTTTGGGAGGTGGAGGATAAAGGGATGGTTCTTTTTAGGGTGATATAGGTGGGCAGTTGGTTCACTTAGTGGGTTGTGTTAGTGGTGGTATGTTGTAGGTTTTATGGAAACTAGATTGGTTCTAGGTAGATTTTATTCTATTTGAGTTGTAGAATGGTGGTCCTATCTTTGGTGGGTAGTATATAGGGCTAAGGGAGTGTTTGTTGTAGGTGTGTGGTTGGATGGGTTGGGATGTGTAGGTTGTAGGGGTTCGATTATGAGGGATTGTATTCTTTTTGTAGGTGATGTATATGGGAGGTTTGTACATGCAGATGTTATTACAGATAAGTGGTGTGGGATGGTGTGAGGATGATGGTGGTTTTTTTGTTTTATGTTTTTTACATGCATTTACACAATTGGTGGTGTGTGTGTGTGTACTAATGTATGATATTTTTTTTGTGCCATCGTGAGGCCTTAGTAGTTCTTTCTATTAGAGTGTTTTCTAGTTTGGTGCTTGGAGATTTTTTGTTTCCTTATACTAGTTTGGTTGGGATCATCGGATTACCTCATGTGTTTTTTAATGTTTTTTGATGTTCCTACTTGATTATGGGCACTTTCTGGGTGACTGGTAGCACTGGATGATGTGTTCGTAACATTGGATTCTTTTGGGTTTGGATGCTTGTTAGGCTTGTTCATTACAAGTTCCTCTTTACTATCTTGGTGGGTTTGTTATTGTTTTGTCATGGTGGTAGGGTGTTCTTAGTCGCTTGGTTATTTTGGGTTCCTTCCTTGGTGCCTTGGTGCTTCATTGTTCCTTGAACCTTCAATTCTTGGGTCAATAATCATTTGATACATGGGTGATTCTGTTTTTAGTACATCTTCTCCTTATTTAATTCATTCTTTTACCATGAAAAAATAACCATAAAAATCTTAAAAAAATATCTAAAAAATAAAAAACCCTGAAAACCCTAAAAAAATTTAAGAAAACCATAAAAACATAAAAACATTAAAAACCCCTAAAATCAAAAAAATCATATAAAATCCCAAAAACTCCCTAAAACCATTAAAAATCCCTAAAACACTAAAAATTCCTAAAAATCATAAAAACCATAAAATACCAAATAGGCCCTAAAAATCCCAAAAAATATAAAAAACCCTAAATCCATTGTAAGACCCTAAAAATCCTAAAAACCTGAAAAAACTATGTACCAATAAATTTTCTAAAATGCGCTAAAAATCATAAATCTATAAAAACCCTCAAAACCCTAAATACCATAATAACAATAAAAACCCAAAAAAATCCCTTAAAATCCCAAGAAATACCTAAAAATGTGAAAACCGGTAAAAACCTTGAAAACCCAGAAGAAAACCTTAAAACCCTAAAAACACTAAAAACCCATAAAAACCTAAAAATTTGATAAAAATTATTAAAACCGTAAAACCGTAAAACCCCTAAAAAACATAAAAATTATTAAAAACATTAAAAACAACTAAAAAATATAAAAACCATTTAACCTATAAAACATTAAAAAACCTATTAAAACCATATAGAACGAAAAAAACCCTAAAAAGAAAATTGATCTCATAACTCTTGATTGCCCCATGCCTGTGATAAATTCACTGTCATGTTTTGGAACAAGGTTTCCTAATGGATTTAACTTGCTTTCCTTTACTGAAGGATTCTTCAATAGTATCTTCAATGGAGGTTTTTGGTCATGTTGGTTTTGGTTCGTGGCTAGTTTGAAAACTTTGGTGGGAGCCATGGGTTTCCTTCATAGCCATGAGTGGATCCATCAACACTCTTGGTTTTGTGCTGGTTTTGGCTCATCGACTAGGCTCATCTCAGGTTCAGCTGGGTATTAGTTTGTCAGTAGCCTTCTTTCCTTTGGTTTTGGGGGGTGATGGTGGGTTTTTAGTTTTTCAAATGATTTTTTGGGTTTTGATGTTTTTTGGGATATGTTAAACTTCTTGATAATTCATCATGAGTTCCTAGGAACATTAGGTTTCATGCGAGTTTTATTGAAGATGTGTTGTTCATCGGCACTCCATGATCTCCTAGTGTCCAGTTTGAGATTCATTGATTGCAGGCAATGGAATCATCTAATTTTTTATTTCTTTGTTTGGAATATTTTTTTATCTTGGGGCAGGGATTTATGGTCGGTGTTCCTCAAAGGGGAATGGGTTCAGAGATAGTGAATGAGGTTGGTGCTGGTGTAGGATTATTCCCTGTGTTATCACATGTGATGAGTTCCTATCATGTCAGGGGTTCATGGATCGAGGTCGTGTGGACCGAGTCAACTCGATTTTATGTCATGGGGGTGGGACTACCTAACTACTACATCTTCTTCATTGATGTTAGGTTGATAGAGTTCACCTGGATTCCTTCATCAACAAAATTAATGAATCTTTTTTGGTGCTTCATGTTTTTCAATGATCTTATTTAGTGGTCCTGATTGCTCTGGGTGGTTACTTCCCAATTTTCTGTTCTACGGGGGTTCCACATGAGTTCGTTAGATTCTATTCAGAATTGGGTTCTAGATCTTTGTGCCTTTGTCATCTTATTTTTTGGATCTCGGAGTTCAAGGTTCTTCAGTTTACTGGATGAGGGTTAATTGGATGGTGTCACTCATGTTTTTGGTTTGAAGGATGATAGTCCATTAGCCAGTGTTTCATGATTCATCCTTTTTTGTATTTGGTTTAGTGGTCGAAAACAATAATTGTTCTACTCAATGGGTTTTTTATCTCTTAATACCAGGGTGTTCACAATGTAGTTTCTATGATTTTTCTACTTTTTTTGAAATGGTTGAATGGATGGGGGATTCCCTCTTGGATTGTTTCTAATATGGTTTTCTCTACTGCTTCTATATACTTAGTTCCTCAGCTGTCATAGGTTGTTTCCGTGTTTTTTGGCTACATTCTATTGGGTGACGTCTGGTGGAGTTCTTCCAATAGTTTTAATCCTTTGTTTTGGGTTGTGAATTCCTCCTGGATTCTTACATGGGTTAAAGGTCTATTAGATGGAGGAGCATAGACTGCTTTCCAGGAGCTAGTTTGGAGATGTTAGGGCTACAAGGTTTCTATGTTGGTTCCATTGAGGGTGTGGTCTAATGCTAGTATTGGGGTGGCTAGATTCTGCCTTCTTATTGTGGAAATAACACTGGTTGATTAGAGTTGTAATATAGGTGCTAGTGTTTTGGATCATGGGTGTTTGTAATGATGCTGGTGTGGAGTGGGTGGCTACTATTTTTGGGGATAGTTTTGGGTACAGATGATGGTTTAGGGATGGTGTTATTCTTGGAGCTAGTGCAATAGGGTTCTTGGTGTACCTTCAGGTTCTAGGATATGACACGGGTGCTGGGGGTTTTTCGATTTTGGGGCAATGATTTGGGATATTGGAGCTATTGGGAGATGTTGTTTAGGGGTGCTGGGCACTACTAGGAGGGAACATGAAGAGGGATGGTTGGGGCTGGCCCGGTGTAGGGACTTCATGTGTGGATCGTGTTGGATAGAAGGTTCTAGAGGTTGTGTTTCCATGGAATTGGTTGATGTTAGACCTTGGTTGTCGTTGGGGTTGGTGAGCTAGTACTGGGGCTATTGGATAGTTATGTTGGAATAGTGTGGGCTGCTGGTTTGATGGGGTGTGCTACTAATGCACCGAATTTGTGTATAAATTTTCACATACATTATTAAAAATAAGAACAATTTTTCATAAATTACTTACTGATTAGAGGATAAATACTTTGATTTTGGTGATCTTGTTCATTTTCAGGAGATTTATGGCCAAATGCACAAAACGGGGGAGAACTGAGCAAAATTTAAAAACTACATGGAGTATACATATACACACGTCGTGTACATTAAGAATAAGACATGGATTGACTAGGACTAGTACATCCCCAAGTAAACAAAATATGGTACACGCTGTGTTCACCCTATACACACCATGTATACCCATCTAGAAGCAGTTGGCGGATGAGAAGAAGTCTACATGCCCATGTGGCTGGCTGATGGGGACATGTCATGTTCAACCTATAAACACTGTGTATATATTTCTAGAAGTGGTTGGGGGATAAAAAATGAGAATACAAGCAGTGTATGGCGACACTACACACCATGTATATCTACCTATGTGGTGGTTCCATGTTCCTAGTCAATGATGGCATCTTAGGCCGCCTACCAGTGGAGAAAACAAGGAAAAAAGTGTGTTGACAAAAGTACACACAATGTACCTTTTCCACATGCCGTGTAGTTTTATTTTCTATAAATAGAGGCCTTGGCCTCCAGTTCTAAATGGGAGAAGGGGTGGACAGAAAGTGTTGATGGTCCGAAGGAAAGCAGCTCTGCTGCCATTCTACCACCATCCTTATACTTCTCCATTATTCCATTCTACCCAAGTGTCACTCCCTCCATGAAGTTTCTAGCAATGATCAAACTAGGTAGAGAGGGTTTTGTACTTATCTTTACCTCTATGAGTAACTAAATACCCAGTGTGTTGGGGTTTTGGGAGATGTAAGATTTGTAATTTAGATTAGTTGTTATGAGTGTGTTTGTTCTAATAACTTCTTCTTATTCTTCTAAAATCACTTCATCTTATAACTGAAAATTCTGAACCAGACCAAGGGTAGAATATTCAGTGATTCAAAAGAAGAATAACAATGAATATTTTCATGATCATTGGAAATACTTGTTGACTCAAAAATGGACTAATCCAAATAAAGAACTGTGAAACACTAACTACTAGACCAAGGAGTTAGTATCTTCAGCTTTAAATATAAGTTTACTAGACCAAGGAAACTTTGTTACCAATTTAAATCAAGTGTGTTGGGTTATTATGAACAAACAACCTCATAAGAAATTTGATTTAACAATAAAATTCTCATAAATCCATAACCCCAACACATTTCTCTCCTTATTTGCATCAAAACCAATTTTCCCATATTTACCTTTATTAATTAAGAAATTTATTAAAGAAACATAAAACCAATTATTATTTTCATCCAAACATCAAAAATCGACTTTAAATACAGAAAACTCCATTAAAACAAAAAAAACTAAGTTAAGAAAGACAAAACTAACTTATTTTTCCCTGTGGATCGAACCTATACTAGTTATATACTCGTTAAGGTAAAAACAATTTGGGACACCGATAACATACCTTCTGTGAAACGAGTTGCAAAATTTTGGCATTCTTTCTAGGGAACAAAGAGAAGGTAATTTTTTTCTAGTTTTAATTACGTTTATATCAAATTTTATTGCAAATAAAAATTATAAACTCCCAAAAATTTCTTTTATAATCTCATTTCTATTTATCTTTCCATGTCCTCATTTATTCTTTGGGTGTTCTATATTGTGCAGGTTATTAGGTCTATGATCGGCTACCACACACGTTCCAAGAACATTGAGTCATTGGGGTTTTTTCCAATTGAACCATAGATCAAACGAACACTTTTGAGGCGCCAAAGAGAACTCATGATTGAGAAAAATCACAATAATACCATGGCACAGAATGAGGAAGGGAATCTAGATATTGAAAAAGGATCTGGATAGTAATTAGTACCAGATAACAACCAAAACTAGAAAGCTCTACTTACTCCAGGGTATAGCCCACAGTAGATCCAACAATTAAAACTAGAGCAGATGCCATTTTTACATCTAGGTTAGGGGTTGTACTTCACCCCTCAAAAACAACAATATATGTCGGCTCCACTTCCACAGTAGCAACCTCCAAATTGTACTCTCTTGGAATAAATCCTTCCATATATCCAATGAGCTGACACGGGAATCTTCTGTCCACCGCTGTAGGCCCAAAACATAGAGATCAATCCTGCTATTACGTAGTTGATCCAAAACAATGTTCAGTTTGGTAGCCTACCCAACGATGACCCCGATGCCCATATCTCCAATTTTATAAATGTATGTGACACGTTCCGCTACCACAGTGTGTCTACGGATGCCATTTGTCTTTACCTCTTCCCCTTCTCTCTAAGGGATAATGAGAAAGACTATATCAAAGGATTTCCACAACGATCCATCCTCACCTGGGAGGATATTGCCCAGGAATTCCTTTCTAAATACTTCCCACATTTGAAGACGGTGACTCTACAGAATTAAATACAAAACATCTACCATCATGAATCAGAGTCATTGTATAAATAATGGGAACTCTTCAAGGATATGTCGAACAAATTCCCACACGGCAAACTCCCACATTAGATTTTGGTCCAAACCTTCTACGGAGGACTAAAAATGAATACAAAGTTCGTGGTGGATGATGCTGCTAGAGGTACAGTAATGAAGAAATCCCCTGAAGATCTTTTCAAACTACTTGAATACATATCTGCCAATAGCATCCAGTGGAATTCTGAATGTAAAACACAAAAATGAGGTATGCATAACATTGATGCTACTACTATTCTTGTTGTCTAGTTGGACGCTATGGCCAAAAATATCAACACACTCAACCTGAAGGGAACATCCCAAGGACATGCTACAAACCATCCGACATGTTACAAATGTCGTGATAACCACATAATTGTAGAATTATTGGGTTATGAAAGTTCCCTTCAACAAGAGAGGTGATTTATGTTGCCCAAAACCGAGGGCTAAACTAGTACTAGAAGTATCAGAACCTGGCATGGCGTGATCAAAAGAAAACATGATGGGTCCAACAACATCAGAATATTTCACCCCAATGACTTCTCGACTATAACTACCCTCCTTATTAGAACTAGTACCCAAGGCAACAATAGCCCCAACATGGATCTTATCATCAGCAAGGGTATCAAAAACCTCTCCCACAATAGCTGCAGTCACCACCACCTCCACCATCTCAACAACCACATCAGCAGGAGAACACCTCAAATTTAGAGGATCTCATGACCAAATTTATATATACTGCTGAGACCAGGTTCCAAAATCAGGAGGCTTCAATTCAAGGCCTGGAGAACTAGATTGGCCCGCTGGCAAACCAACTCTCTGGAAGGAAACACAGTACACTACTGGGTAAAACTGAGAAGAACCCGAGGAAGGAGGCCCATGCCATCACACTATGGAGTGGAAATGAGCTACCACAAAAGAACCAACCCGCACAGCCAGGTGCATCCACACCCCCTGTTGATGAAGAAGGTACAGATATAGACCCCTTCTCATACAAAAGGACATGTAAGAAGGCTTAACATAATAAAGGAAAGTAGTTTGTCAAACCCTTTGAGCCTACTTTACCCTTCCCAGAGAGATTGTAGAAGAGGAAGATGAACCAACAGTTCAGAAAATTCATGGTTGTGTTCAAGAAGCTGCAAATAAATATTCCATTTGTAGAGGCACTAACACAGATTCCCACTTATGCGAATTTCATGAAGGAAATACTCTCCAAAAAAAGAAAAATGGAGGATTTGGGTATAATTTCCCTAACCAAGGAGTGTTCTACAGTCATCCAACATCTGATTCCTCCCAAACTCTAGGATCTAGGTTTCTTCACTATTCTATGAACTATTAGACCATGTGTGTTTGAAAATGCCCTCTATGACTTAGGGGCTTGTGTGAACCTCATACCCATTGGATTTTTCAAGAATCTCGGGCGCAACTGTAACACCTCGAGATTTTATGAAAAATATTCTTTTTAATTTCATTAATGTCTTGTGTTGTACGCTACACCAAAAGGAGCTTGCACAACACGCATCCTTGATTTGCCTTTCATTACACGCAATCGCGACCTTCCTCGATAGCGTGTGTAGTACGCAATAACGAGTTTCACTAAACAACAAAATGCTATTAAAATATTATTAAAACTAGCCGTTATGAGTAGTAATAACCAACTTTTGAAATTTTGTAATTTTATTTTTTAAAATGGAATTCATTTTTGGATTCGGAATATCGAAATTAGCTTAGGGTGAAATTTTGGTACTTTTCGGATAACTTTCATATTCTGATGAATAGTGAAAATTACTAAATCATAATTAAAAACAACTTTTTTAATCGAAATAATTAATAGTGATAAATTATTAATTTGAGTGGTTTTAAAGTATATTTAGAATATATTTTTACAATTTAATACAATGTTGGTCATTGGATTTAATTTCACATTTAAACCAGACATAAACAAGTGTCAATCTTTTGATAGTTATTATCTCTTAAGAACATGCTATTTGTTTTGACGACGGGAATTAATTATTAAATTAATTAATTCAACTGATATGTTTTGAATTTGGTAAAATAGAAATCATTTTTGAGTTCATAATATCAAATATAGCTTAGGCCTAATTTTTGGTATTTTTCTGAAAACTTTCAATTTTTGATGAATAGTGAAACCACTATGTGGTAGTTAAAAAAACTGAATTGTTCATAAAACTTAATTTTACCGCTTCTGTGAGAGGAATTTCAAAAATCTGAGAGACACGGTTGATGTCAGTAAGTAAAATGTGGTTCAATGAGATGAAATTAATTTTTTTGGTGAATAGTAACTTTTTACTTTTTTTTACCACGGTTAAAAGTAAATAGGGTAATTAAGGGTACAAATGATATTATTATTATCCTAAAACATGTCCTAATTCTATTGGACAAGTGTAATTCGACCAAAAACAAACTTAGGAATAAAATATGACCATTTAGTCCCACTTGGATTAGATTAGGACATTTATTATTAATTTATTTAAAGAAGGGTTAAAAGAGTTAAAATCAAAGTTTATTTAATAAAAAAAATTTAATATGGGGTTATACATAAGATAAATTCGACTATAAATATTCATTAGAAATCTAAAAAGATTTCCTACATAATGGTAATTTATTTGTAATTTTTAGACATTAAATTATTTATTTTATTTATGACACAACGATGATGCATTAATTATCTTATTAATGAAATATTGACATAATTGATGTTATAAATACCCAAATAAATATAATTTGAGACTTTTTATGAATTCCACTAATTTTCTAGGTTAATATAACATGTTATTATTGATTTAATTAACTTTTTTTGAACTTATAATTCTGTTATGATTTTCACAAAAATCAATTACTAAATAGTGTCAAAATTGACATAAAATAGTTTTTAAAACAAATATTATATTATTAATTGTTATTTTATTCCTAAAAATCTAAGGTTCGGAAAAATTACTTAGATAAGGTTATATATATTAATAATAAACAATTTGGGGTTCTTTTGGCTTCTTATAGTATGTTTATTAACCTTATAGTGTAAGAACACAAGAAGACACGGTAAAAGTAAAATTATTTAACTTAATGTTAAATCTAAATGATAAGGTTATAATAGGAACCTAAACTTGTCTAAATTCTATTGGATTATAGGATTTCGACCCATACCCACCTTATCATCGAAATAAATCAATTTGGAGCTATTTAAAACCGAACTTGACTTTATAATAAAATAATATTTTTAGTTATTCCAAAGGTGCCCCTCTACTCCCTTATAAAAGGGCACCTCCTCCCTCTCTTCCTCACACAACTTTGAGCCTTCAAGCTCGGCCAAACCCTGTCAAATTCTCCTCTCCACTTCCCTAGAAACATCCTAGAGGTTCTGGTCTTCCTCAAATACCAATTTTGGTACCCTAAGAGGAGGTCTCAAAGAGGCGCTTCAAAGAAGAGGTAATTTCTGTTACCAATTCTTTCACCTTTATTTCTTCTTCCACTTCTTCTTCTAAGGTTGTTTCATTATGAAGTACTAACATCAGTATCACTCATATACTGATATGTTATTATAAATATGAAACAACTATAATTAACCTTCTCTCCATCCTACGGAAAAAGGAAATCATCGCGCATGCGTACGTACGGAATACCGTCTCCACGCCGTGGTGTAATCTGATTTTCCACCAACACCTTACATGGATGGGTATTATGGTGTAAAAAATAACTTTACATAGTTATTATAACATAATAATGATTCTGATACATTGTATCATCCACTCCAATTCAATTCAATAATTATGGAAATGATATCATCGCTCGTGCGTACGTACAGACTACCATCTCCACGACGCGATGAGATTCATTCTCCATGTTAACCATTTAAGAATGATTATAAAGTATATATAAGAAATAATAATGAAATATATGACATTAGAAAGCTACTGGATTTATGTGTATATATATGTATTTCATCTACTTAATTCCATTCAACTCATTAAGGAAACGAAAACATCGTTCATGCGTACGAACGGTCTACCGTCTCCATGAACGGTGTTTTTCTTTCCATTTACTGAATTATTATATATATGTATATTCTGAATATATATATATAAATCATGTTTTATATTCTGGAATTAAGTAATCATGATCTAAGTAATCATATGAATAATTACAAGTCAAAACACGGACGACAAATGAAACAATTTTTCCCAAAACGCTCTTTAACATGGAATTTACAAAAGAACGGGTAATATAAAGTCATAAGTGAACCATATATGATATAATAACAATGAATATGATTCTGGAATAAGTAAATAACATTATTTAAATCATTATACAGGAGTTTCGGACACTTACAAAGCAAGTCGGACCTAAGGTAAGGGAAATATCACAATCTCATTTTTATCCGAGATTGTTTATACTTTAGTATTTACTGGGGTGTATTTTATCATCCACATCCATGTTTCTTCAATATGTAACGTTATTTCTATCCATCTACAAATTTTTAAATCCAATTTTACCCTTCGGTGAGTTTTTAGTAAAAGATATGAAAGGAATCTTTTGTCGTTTTTCATACGAGGCACTTTTTGACTTTTCCGACAAAAGTACGAGAAGAATGTTTTTTTTAACTTATACGGCATGAATGGATTTTTAAAACATTATTTCCAAGAAGCTTCCTTTACAAGTTTTCAAGTTTATTCTTAATCAACTTCTTTTAGTTTATAATTTTATGACATGTTAAGAAAGGAAAAGTGTTTTTGAAGTAGAAAGGAAATTTTCCTCAAGAATGGAGTTCAAGTGTTTTATCAAAATTATTTTCCATCTAAGATAATAAAGGGTTCTGTTTTTATACATATTATTACATTGATTTTATTATGTTGTGATGGAAATATTTTTATGAATTCCTTTATTTTATATGAATTGTTTTATGATGTCACAATGTTTAAGAATCCCATTTTTATTACATGGGTTATTTTATGATGTATGGTTTATGATTTTCTGGCACACATAAGAATGGTATCATTATGATTTGGGTGGGACCTATATCTCCCTCCAATGCATTGGGTAAAGATTTTATATCTCATGAGATAGACAGGGCTGGAATGATAGGTTATACCGGTTCAGTGAAACAGGACTGAAATGATGGTGACTCGGTTCAGAAAGGGACTTTGTCCACTAAGATAGTCTTGGCAGTGAGTCTTGACTAACAAGAAATGATTCTCTATGATTAGGTGTGTATGCCACAAAGTTTCATGTTTTATGTGATGAGTATTGTGATTACATTTCACTGCCATGATTTATCCCATGTTATGAAATTATGATCTCTTTTGCAGGTTAAGATTTCCAAAAGTTATGTGCTTGTGTATACAATGTGATTTATATTTCTTTTGTTTACCCTTACTGAGCATTTGAGCTCACCCTTTTATGTTTACTTTTCCCCAGGATATAAAGAAAGGTTTTAGGTATAAAAAAAAGAGGAAGATCTTTATGGGAGATGTTGAAGATCTTTCACCAGGATTAGAAGATTATATTCCGAGTTTCCAAAGACACTAAACTATTACGATCATTGTGTGTGTGTTTTTGTTATGTACTAAGTTTTCTGCAAATGTAATGTAATGTCAATGTACGTCAAGCTTCGGGTCTCTACAGTTGGTATCAAAGGAAAGGTTTAGTCAACCTTTGGAAACTAGGATGCGAAAACGTTAGTGAGATCCCTAGAGATATTTCTAAGGTATGTCTAGGGATGTCCCTAAGGTTAAGTATACGTATAGGTTATAGTACTAGAATTACGCTAACGATCATAGAATTAAACCTAAGATGTTAGATATTGAAGTTACTCCCCCTTTATTATGTTGTTTTCCGTAGCATGATTTTTGCCTCTCACACTATTCTTTTTGGGTTTTAGACGATGGCTGGAACCCGAAGGAACCGTGTTGATCAATGCAATGGACAATGCAATGATTTCCCTCCTGAACAAACAAATGTTATGGGAGATGGAGTGCAAAATCTTATTGCTATACTTACACAAGCTATGAATCATTCTGGACTTCCAAATGAGCAGAGAAGGGAACAATATTCTATTGAGTCCTTCATGAGGCAACGTCCACCTTCTTTCAGTGGGTCTTCTGATCCACTTATTGCTGAACAATGGATCAGTACCACTAAAAAGATATTTTCAGTTCTTCAATGTTCTGAACTTGATAAAGTCATCTTAGCAGTATATCGTTTGGAAGGTGAAGCTAATCAATGGTGGAATCTTATCAAGAATATGAGGCCAAGAGATGAAATTGAGTCCATGGAATGGGACAAGTTCAAGAACTTGTTTTTCAGTAAGTACTTCCCTCGTATTCTTCAAACAAAGATGGAAAAGGAGTTTCTTGAGCTGAAGCAGAAGGATGATGAATCTGTTGGTATATACGAAGAGAATTTTAAAAGACTTGCAAGGTATGCATCTGGCATTATCATCCAACCTCAAAGTAAAGTTGATCGATTTTTTAGTGGCTTAAAACCAAGTCTTCGAAGGGCATTGGCTATAAGAGACTTCAGTAGCTATGAAGAAATTGTGTGTTGTGCTATCAAGGTAGAAATGGAAGTTGGTGTTACATATCCATCTCATGGTTTTGACAAGAAACGAAAGATGGAGTTCAAGGAGAAATCTCAGAATAATGGTGAAAAGAATATGAATGTTTCCTTATGCACAAAGTGTGGAAAGAAGCATGGTGTAGATTGTCTTAAAGGGACTAGAAAATGTTTTAAGTGTGGAAAAGAAGGTCATCGAGCAGCTGAGTGTCGAAGTAATGGAAAAAGGGTTTCTAATGATGTGAACAAAGCAAACACTACAGAGAACGCACCACTAACACTTCAATGCTTCAAGTGAAAGGAAATGGGGCATTATGCTAACAAATGCCCCAATCCAAGGGTTAGTGATGATCGACATGAGCAACCGCTTAAGGCAAAGGACAAAGGGAAGTCACATGCGATCACTATTGGCGATGTTGAATATGACAAAGATGTGGTGGAATGATTAAGTGTTTATGTAATGGGATTCCAAAATAATGTTGTATCATGGAGTATTGGAATATTTATGTATTGGTCTATTGTGGTTTTCAATAATTTTATGGTACCAGTAACCATGGAATGTGATTGAGATATTTTTGGAAAAATAATGATATGCGCATAATGAAGGGAAAACGAGAAAATGAAATATTTGACAGTATTCATGAGCTCATGATTGATATAAGGACAAAGTGATATCATGGTTTGAGTATATAGAATTTTTGGATTTTGGTATGTGGAAAGAGTTAACTTTTTTCAGCATTCATGTTTTCACTAAGGTTCAATGGGTATTCATTCTTCAAGAGAATACATTATTAAGGTATTCACATGTTTGTAATTTGACCAACAAGATATATCTTATGATATGTGGGGGATAAATGATGGCATTCACGTGATTGTTCTGTGACATTTCATGTAATCATTTTCTTTATACTATGAGCTTGGACCGAAGTATTTTAGATAAGCCTAAATATTAGAATGGATTATGTTGGACATAAGTTAGGATAAAATGTTTTTCGATATTATTGATGGGATGTTAAAGTAATATAGCTTTAGAAAAAGGACAACCTGCAGGACGGGCGACAGCCCATCGCGTCGGACAAGGCTGTGGGAATCGAACCCGCAACCGAAGTGCGACTGGCCTTTATCGCCTACCACTGGCCTACAGGAAGTCCCTGTTTAGTAGAAACTAGTTTTATTATATTAAGAAGTACGATATATGAAGTATAAGTCCATTTTAGGAACCATATATGATTAATATCACTATAGAATGACTTATGTATATTTAATAACTTTTGCTAACCTTTTGTTTGAGACAGATGGAATGACCCGTCATTCTATCACATGATCTACTAACACTTCACGAATAACAAATTCAACTTCATTTATTTAAGAGATGAAGTGGAAATTGTTCAAGGCACGAACAACAGTGATATTGTACCAAAATAAAGTAAGTATTTATTCTAATTCAAATTCTTCAACTTTAGGGAAACGATCTTGAAAACCAAAAATGTTGTCCTAGTGCTCTTATATCTGATTAATCATATGGTACCTTAGATCATCACAAATTTATGGATTTGTGATTGTTGGATTTTCCATATCCATGTTCTCTACCACTCTCCCTCAGAACATGATGGTTATATTTTTCTTCCATATCAATATTTTCACCTATGTGGAAACCCAGTGATTAGTTTATTTGGGTAACTGTTACGTTTCATACTTTTGTTTTTAAATATTGGTTTTGGTATTCCTTTTTACGATGTGGGTTTCTATTAAAGAAAATTTCAGGTAGTAAACCATTTATAACCCCGACGAATTTCGAGGGCGAAATTCATTTTAAGGGGGGTAGAATGTAACACCTTGAGATTTTATAAAAAATATTCTTTTTAATTTCATTAATGTCTTGTGTTGTACGCTACACCAAAAGGAGCTTGAACAACATGCATCCTTGATTTTCCTTGCATTACACGCAATCGCGACCTTCCTCGATAGCGTGTGCAGTACGCAATAACGAGTTTCACTTAACAACAATATGCTATTAAAATATTATTAAAACTAGCCGTTATGAATAGTAATAACCCCCTTTTGAAATTTTGTAATTTTATTTTTCAAAATGGAATTCATTTTTGGATTCGGAATATCGAAATTAGCTTAGGGTAAAATTTTGGTACTTTTCGGATAACTTTCATATTCTGATGAATAGTGAAAATTACTAAATCATAATTAAAAACAACTTTTTTAATTGAAATAATTAATAGTGATAAATTATTAATTTGATTGGTTTTAAAGTATATTTAGAATATATTTTTACAATTTAATACAATTTTGGTCATTGGATGTAATTTCACATTTAAACCAGACATAAACAAGTGTCAATCTTTTGATAGTTATTATCTCTTAAGAACACGCTATTTGTTTTTACGACGGGAATTAATATTTAAATTAATTAATGAAACTGATATGTTTTGAATTTGGTAAAATAGAAATCATTTTTGAGTTCATAATATCAAATATAGCTTAGGCCTAATTTTTGGTATTTTTCTGAAAACTTTCAATTTTTGATGAATAGTGAAACCACTAAGTGGTAGTTAAAAAAACTGAATTGTTCATAAAACTTAATTTTACCGCTTCTGTGAGTGGAATTTCAAAAATCCGAGAGACACGGTTGATGTCAGTAATTAAAATGTGGTTCAATGAGATGAAAATAATTTTTTGGTGAATAGTAACTTTTTACTTTTTTTTACCACGGTTAAAAGTAAATAGGGTAATTAAGGGTAGAAATGTTATTATTATTATCCTAACACATGTACTAATTCTATTGGACAAGTGTAATTAGACGAAAAACAAACTTAGGAATAAAATATTACCATTTAGGCCCACATGGATTAGATTAGGACATTTATTATTAATTTATTTAAAGAAGGGTTAAAAGAGTTAAAATCAACGTTTATTTACTAAAACATTTTTAATATGGGGTTATACATAACATAAATTCGACTATAAATATTCATTAGAAAGCTAAAAAGATTTCCTACATAATGGTATTTTATTTGTAATTTTTTAGACATTAAATAATTTAATTTAATTATGACACAATGATGATGCATTAATTATCTTATTAATGAAATATTGACATAATTGATGTTATAAATACCCAAATAAATATAATTTGAGACTTTTTATGAATTCCACTAATTTTCTAGGTTAATATGACATGTTATTATTGATTTAATTAACTTTTTTCGAACTTATAATTCTGTTATGATTTTCACAAAAATCAATTACTAAATAGTGTCAAAATTGACATAATATAGTTTTTAAAACAAATATTATATTATTAATTGTTATTTTATTCCTAAAAATCTAAGGATCGGCCAAATGACTTAGATAAGGTTATATATATTAATAATAAACAATTTGGGGTTCTTTTGGCTTCTTATAGTAAGTTTATTAACCGTATAGTGTAAGAACACAAGAAGACACGGTAAAAGTAAAATTATTTAACTTAATGTTAAATCTAAATGATAAGGTTATAATAGGAACCTAAACTTGTCTAAATTCTATTGGATGAGAGGATTTCGACCCATCCGCACCTTATCATAGAAATAAATTAATTTGGAGCTATTTAAAACCGAAATTGACTTTATAATAAAATAATATTTTTAGTCATTCCAAAGGTGCCCCTATCCTCCCTTATAAAAGGGAACCTCCTCCCTCTCTTCCTCACACAACATTGAGCCTTCAAGCTCGGCCAACCCCTGTCAAATTCTCCTCTCCACTTCCCTAGAAACATCCTAGAGGTTCTGGTCTTCCTCAAAGACCAATTTTGGTACCCTAAGAGGAGGTCTCAAAGAGGCGCTTCAAAGAAGAGGTAATTTTCGTTACCAATTCTTTCACCTTTATTTCTTCTTCCACTTATTCTTATAAGGTTGTTTCATTATGAAGTAATAACATAACTATCACTCATATACTGATATGTTATTATAAATATGAAACAACTCTAATTAACCTTCTATCCATCCTACGGAAAAAGGAAATCACCGTGCGTGCGTACGTACGGAATACCGTCTCCACGCCGTGGTGTAATCTGCTTTTCCACCATCACCTTACATGGATGGGTATTATGGTGTAAAAAATAACTATACATAGTTATTATAACATAATAATGATTCTGATACATTGTATCATCCACTCCAATTCAATTCAATAATTATGGAAATGATATCATCGCTCGTGCGTACGTACGGACTACCATCTCCACGACGCGATGAGATTCATTATCCATGTTAACCATTTAAGAATGATTATAAAGTATATATAAGAAATAATAATGAAATATATGACATTATAAAGCTACTGGATTTATGTGTACATATATGTATTTCATCTACTTAATTCCATTCAACTCAATAAGGAAACGAAAACATCGTTCATGCGTACGAACGGTCTACCGTCTCCATGAACGGTGTATTTCTTTCCATTTACTGATTTATTATATATATGTAAATTCTGAATATATATATATAAATCATGTTTTATATTCTGGAATTAAGTAATCATGATCTAAGTAATCATATGAATAATTACAAGTCAAAACACGGACGACAAATGAAACAATTTTACCCAAAACGCTCTTTAACATGGAATTTACAAAAGAACGGGTAATATAAAGTCATAAGTGAACCATATATGATATCATAACAATGAATATGATTCTGGAATAAGTAAATAACATTATTTAAATCATTATACAGGAGGTTCGGACACTTACAAAGCAAGTCGGACCTAAGGTAAGGGAAATATCACAATCTCATTTTTATCCAAGATTGTTTATACTTTATTATTTACTAGGGTGTATTTTATCATCCACATCCATGTTTCTTCAATATGTAACGTTATTTCTATCCATATACAATTTTTTAAATCCAATTTTACCCTTCGGTGAGTTTTTAGTAAAATATATGAAAGGAATATTTTGTCGTTTTTCATACGAGGTACTTTTTTACTTTTCCGACAAAAGTACGAGAAGAATGTTTTTTTAACTTATACGGCATGAATGGATTTTTAAAACATTATTTCCATGAAGATTCCTTTACAAGTTTTCAATTTTATTTTTAATCAACTTCTTTTAGTTTATAATTTTATGACATGTTAAGAAAGGAAAAGTGTTTTTGAAGTAGAAAGGATATTTTCCTCAAGAATGGAGTTCAAGTGTTTTATCAAAATTATTTTCCATCTAAGATAATAAAGAGTTCTGTTTTTATACATATTATTACATTTATTTGATTATTTTGTGATGGGATTATTTTTATGAATTCCTTTATTTTATATGAATTGTTTTATGATGTCACAATGTTTAAGAATCCCATTTTTATTACATGGGTTATTTTATGATGTATGGTTTATGATTTTGTGGAACACATAAGAATGGTATCATTATGAGATGGGTGGGACCTATATCTCCCTCCAATGCATTGGGTAAAGATTTTATATCTCATGAGATAGACATGGATGGAATGGTAGGTTATACCGGTTCAGTGAAACAGGACTTAAACGAGGGTGACTCGGTTCAGAAAGGGACTTTGTCCACTAAGATAGTCTTGGAAATGAGTCTTGACTAACAAGAAATGATTCTCTATGATTATGTGTGTATGCCACAAAGTTTCATGTTTTAATTTATGAGTATTGTGATTACATTTCACTGCCATGATTTATCCCATGTTATGAAATTATGATCTCTTTTGCAGGTTAAGATTTCCAAAAGTTATGTTCTTGTGTATACGATGTGATTGATATTTCTTTTGTTTACCGTTACTGAGCATTCGATCTCACCCTTTTATGTTTACTTTTCCCCAGGATATAACGAAAGGTTTTAGGTATAAAAAAAAAGAGGAAGATCTTTATGGGAGATGTTGAAGATCTTTCACCAGGATTAGAAGATTATATTCCGAGTTTCCAAAGACACTAAACTATTATGATCCTTGTGTGTGTGTATTTGTTATGTACTAAGTATTCCGCAAATGTAATGTAATGTCAATGTACGTCAAGCTTCGGGTCTCTACATCAACAATTTGAAGCCTACCTGAGTATCCCTTCACCTTGATGACTGATCCATCAAATATCCAAAGGGGATACCGGAGGATGTGCTGGTCAAGGTGGGGAGGTTGATCCTTCCCACAAATTTCATCATCCTTGACATCAAGGATGACCAAGAATCACTTCTCATTTTGGGAAGGCTTTTCTTCGAAACTGGGAAGGTACTAATCGACCTACACCAGGGGGAGCAAATTTTTCGGGTAGGAGACGAGAGAGTCTCCTAAAATGTCCTCAAAGCCATCATGTATGCATCACTATCAAAGCATGAGGGATGTTATGTAGTAACCACCATGGATGATATCTTGAGAAAAAAGGGGATTATCTGGTATGTTCTTTTACCTCTGATAAATTTATCATTCCAGACATTCCAGTTGAAGAAGCGCTAGTGGACTTGAAATTCCTAGAAGGCCAGGGCGGCCACTATTGGAAACATGTAGTTATTCCGGATAGTCTGGAATGGGAAAAGGTGCAACCACTTGTACCTTCTATTTTAAAGGCGCATGAACTAGAACCAAAGCCTCTTCTGTCTTCTCCAATGTACAAGTATTTCGGAGACCATCAAACATTTTCTATCATACATAGTGCAGAATTGTCATAGGAGAAGGAAGATGCACTTCTATAGGTTTTGATAAAATGGAAGCATGCTATTGGGTGGACATTTATAGATTTGAAGGGAATTATCCCTACCATTTTCACCCACAATGTACTACTTGAAGAAGGTACAATGAAATCTTGGCAACCACAGCAATGCCTAAATCCCCCCATGAAATAAGTTGTCAAAAAAGAGGTGATTAAGTTGTTGGATGTAGGCATAATTTATACCATCTTAGATAGTTCGTGGGTGAGTCCTCTATAAGTAGTACCCAAAAAGGGGGGTATCACTATGATTTCAAATGAAAAGAACTATCTCATCCCCACATGCACTTTCCTAGGATAGAGAGTCTGTGTGGACTACTGGAAGATGAATGATGCCATGACGAAGAAGCATTTGTCCTACCTGTCTTGGATCAAATGCTAGAGAGACTAGTGGGGCAAAAAATTTATTTCTTCCCTGATGGCTATTCCGGCTACAACTAGATTTCCATTACTCTAGAGGATCAGGAGAAAAGAACATTTACATGCCCCTATGGTATTTTTACATAGTGAAGGATGTATTTTTCCATGTGAAACAACCCCTCCACCTTCCAGTGATATATGATAGCTATATTCCATGACATGGAGGAACATATCCTGGAGGTATTCATGGATGACTTTTCTGTTTACGGAAAATCATTCACCACTTTCTTGCAGAACCTGGAGCATGTTTTAGAAAGATGTGAAATCACTAACCTAGTTTTGATCTAGGAAAAGTGTCATTTCATGGTGCAAAGTGGAATTAAACTTGGCCAAAAAATCTCAGTTAAGGGGATAGAGGTGGACCCAACAAAGATAGATTTCATTTCAAAACTTCCTATTTCAATGTCCGTCAGAGCCATCTGCAACTTCCTAGGGCATGCCGATTTTTTCAGGATATTTTTCTATGAATTTTAAAAAATATCCCATACCATCACCAATCTTCTGAAAAAGGATTTCATATTTTAGTTCGATGAGACATCTACCATATATTTTGAACTCATGATGCAGTGCCTGGTGGAATCTCCAACAATGATTTCTCCCAACTAGGAGAAACAATTTGAAGTGATGTGTGATGCCAATGACTACACAGTGCGAGCAGTCCTAAGACAGTAGCTTGACCAAATTTTCTAACCTATCTATTATGCCAGTAGGACACTCAATGAGGCACAGATGAACTACACCACCACTGAAAAAGAGATGTTGGAAGTAGTGTTTGAATTTGATAGGTTCCATTCTTACTTAGTGCTATCTAAAGATATTGTTTTTACTGACCATGCAGTACTAAAGTACCTACTGAACATGAATGATGTGAAGCCCTGATTAATCTTCTGGGTGCTCCTCCTTCAAGAATTTGATCTGGAGATCCGAGAAAAGAAAGGGAGTGAGAACGTTGTTGCTTATCATCTCTCCCGCCTAGAGCTGCCTCATTTGGAGAAGGAGAAAAATCGAGAGATCATGGAGGATATCTCGGATGATCACCTCTTTTCAGTCACTGAAGCACCTAGACCTTCATATGCTGATACTGCTAATTTTTTTGGTTATAGGTTTTATTCACCCAGACCTCTCCTTCTAACAAAGAAAGAGGTTTCTTTTTTATGGTAAGAGGTACTTCGGTGAAGATCCTCTTCTGTTCCGATCTTGTGGAGATGGGGTGATCCATCATTGCATTCTGGAAAATTAAGTTCAAGGAGCCCTAAAATTTTGTCACGCCTCACCAGTTGGGGGACTTCATGGCCCCGACCGTAAAATAGAAAATATCTTTCAATCTAGTTTTTTCTAGGCCACCATACATAAAGATGAAAGGGAATTTGTTTCCTATTAAGATCTATGCTAGAAAATCAGTAATGTGGGACATAGAGCTAATATTCCCCAGCACCCCATCCTGGAAGTCGAAATTTTTTGACATATGGGGCATTGATTTCATGGGTCCCCTTCCCCCAACTTTCAAGAACCCTTATATCCTACTCTATGTCAACTACGTCTCCATGTGGGTGGAAGCGGCTACTTCAACTCACAAAACGAACAAGGTGGTCATGAGATTTTTAAATAAACACATTTTTAGCAGGTTCGGAGTTCCCCGGGTGCTGATCAGTGACAGAGGGACCCACTTTCACAACACACTGATGAGGGGAATATTGTTTAATTATGGAGTAAAGAATCATATGGGGATTCCGTATCATCCCCAATCCAGTGGAAAAGTGGAGATCTCTAACCGTAAGCACAGGAAGATCCTGGATAAAATAGTAAGTACTTTGAGGAAAGACTGGTCCAAGAAGTTAGATGATGCTTTGTGGGCATACTAGACTTCTTTCAAAACACCAAGGGGAGTTTCCCCATTTCTCCCCATCTACAGAAAGTTGTTCCATCTACCATTAGAATTGGAGCATAAAACATAATGGGCCATCAAGGTCCTGAATTTTGATTTGAAGGCAACTGAAGAGAAGTAAAAGTTATAACTATCAGAACATGATGAAATCATATTAGAGGCTTATGAAAATGCCACGCTATACAAAGACAAGATGAGAGAAATTCACGATTGGATGATTTCACGAAAATATTTACAACCTGGTGATCAGATACCCATCTTTAATTAACATCTTCGATTATTCCTAAGGAAGTTGAAGTCACGATGGTCAGGAACATTCCATGTTATACGCGTATTCTATCATGGAGTGGTGAAAATTTATAGAGAGGATGTTCATCAATTTAAGGTGAACAGAAAGTGGTTGAATGCATACCATCACATAAGTGACATGGTGGGAGCGTTGTCCACCATACAACTTAGGTATGTAGAGGTAAGTAGGTCGAGCCAACAACCTAAAATAATGGCGCTTTTTGGGAGAAAACCCAGTGGATACATGACATGTAACACCTATATACACGACGTGTAATTATTTCATTTAATTTATTTTAAAACCATTATAAATATATATTTTTAAAAAGCAATAAATAGGGATGATAACAATGTCAATGGTAAGGTCACTAGAGTTTATCTGAGCTGTCACTGGTTCTAATATCTCTTGACCTACCTTCGGCATGAGGTTCCTCCTTTTATCCACGTGTTTTATTACATGGTATGTTTGGTAGTTTTCAATTATATATTTTAATATAAGAAAACCCATGGTGGGGACGGATCAGTTGTCCTGGATCGTAACCCATATTCAAAAGACCTGGGTTAGATTCCTAAAAACCACTCCATTTCTAACATGTGTCGTTTTTATATAACCACATGGTGTGTCTTTCGATATACATTATGTGTTCCATGTATTTCTTCAAAAACATAAAATATTTTTCACCTAAAGTAATTCATGCAGATGAAGTTGGAATATTGGTAGAGTCTCAGCCTAGGATCTGAAAGACCCGAGTTCGAACTCGACTAATCTACCTACTTCATCTCTTTTTGTCTATTTAAAAACCAAACACTGTGCATTTACTTTCGTCCCGTGTAATATAGGCTTGTTTACTTTAACTACATTTAAATATTTAATAGGAGCGGTTGTAAAACCTTTTCTCTAGTGGTTGAGGGATTCCATTCGGAATGGCTGATCACCGGTTCAAACCTCACCCCAAGCACCAGACTGAAGCTTGTACTTTTCTTTTTACAATTTTAGAACACACAATGTGTATTTCCCAATGAGTTTGTGGGCATACCAGACTGCTTTTAAAACACCACTGGCAATGTCCCCATTTCACCTCATCTATAGAATGTTGTGCCATCTTCCAGTAGGATTGGAGCATTAAGCATACTGGGCCATCAAGGCCCTGAATTTTGATTTGAAGGTAGTTGAAGAGAAGCGAATGTTCTAACCGCCGAAACATGTTGAAATCAGATTAGAGGCTTTTGAAAACACTAATCTATACAAGGAGAACACGAGATAAATTCGTAAATGAATGATTTCATGAAAATAATTCCAACCCAGTGATTAGGTACACCTCTTTAACTCTCGTCTTTGATTATTCCTATAGAAGTTGAATTCATGATGGTCGGGACAATTTCAAGTTATATGTGTATTCCATCATGGAGCGGTGGAAATTTATGGAGAGGATGGTCAACCATTCAAGGTTAACGGAAATCGGTTGAAAGCTTACCATCACATGGATGACACAATGGAAGCATTTTCTACCATTCAACTCCGGTAAGAAGAGGTAAGTAGGTTGAGCCAACAACCTAAAATAATGGTGCTTTCTAGGAGTCAACCTAGCGGATACACACCATGTAACACCTATATACATGGTGTGCACTTATTACTTCTCATTTATCTTCAAACTATTATAAATATATATTTTAACAAGGTATTAAACAGGGATGATGTTGGTGTTGATGGTAAGGTCACTAGAGTTTATCTGAGCCGTCACCGGTTCAAATATATCCTGACCTACCTTCGGCATGGGGTTCCTCCTTTTATCCACATATTTTCTTAATTTGAGTGTGTGGTAGTTTTCATATATATATATATTCTTATAAGAAAACCCATGGTTTCGATGGATTGGTTGGCCAGGATCATAACCCGCCTTCAAAAGACCCAAGATTGAATCCTGACAACCGCCCCATTTCCATCATTTTCCTTTTTTATATAACCTCACGGCTTTTCTTTCGACTTACATCATATCTTCCATGTATTCCTTATAAAACTAAAAATATTTTTTTCCTAATGTAATTCATGTGGATGAAGTTGGAAGATTGACAGAGTCTCGGCCCTGGATCCAAAAGTCCCGGGTTTGAACTCAACTAATCTGCCCGCTTCATCCCTTTTTGCCTAATTAAAAACCACACGCCATGAATTTTATTTATTCTCATGTAGTATAGTCCTATTTAATTTAACTACATTTAAATATTTAATAGGATTAGAAGTACAACCTTTTCTCCAATGGTTGAGGGCTTCCATTCGAAACAACTGATTACCGGTTCAAACCTTGCTGCAAGCACTAGAACAATGGTTGTGTTTCACTTTTTCCAATTTTAAAACACATGACGTGTATTTCCCAATACCTTACATGTATAATTTAATTTTTAATAAATTATGTATATATATATATTTATTATTTTAATTATAAAATATTTTATAGTTTTGTATAATTATATATATATATATATATATATATATATATATTTACAAAAAAACAAAAAAAATGTGATACATGGCCTGTAGTCAAGAGATACATGTTGTGTACATCGGCTATAAAAGTCACGGACCACCCAGATTCAACCTGTGTCATGCAGAGCCCTACCCTCTTCCCGTTTCTTCTCCCGTACGACACCTGGACGCCCCTTTCCCAAATCCATTGATTTATGACGTTTTACCTTCTGATTTCTACTACATTGTGATCCTCGGTCCAGGTACGCCCTTCTAAACCCTTTATTTCAAGATTTCATGAGCATTTAGGGTCATTTGTGTATCATCTGACCATTCGTCTTCCACGATACAAGGGCATGATTTGAATAACACATGTCGTGTACTTTTTTACATGGCCTCGCACTGAATGATTCACGATTTGAAAATACATGGTGTGTATGTTCGGTACACACCATGTACCATCACCTATCATGCCCGAGTCACTTTTTCCCACAGCCTCACACACCATGTTCACGTACACGACATGTCTATTCAGTACACGCCATGTACACCATTTCTTTCATCCAGCCATTTCCAAGAACCTCACATGGACATTTACCCTTTGTTCTTGAACACGTCGTGTTTTACTCTCACACGGCGTGTCCTGTATTGTTAGAACTGCTTAAACAGTAGTTGTGTCTTTTCCAATACACGACCATGAGCACTTTTCGTGAACATGGTGTGCATGTTTGGTTCACGTCATGTATCCTTCCCTGGTCCATTTCATGTTTTCTCGGCTTGTTTATCCTACATACACAGGATGCTACCCCACTTTCACTATATGTAGTGTAATTTGGATACACGCGTCGTGTGATTTTTTTTTCAGTTTTTCAACATTTTATTCTTTTTCTTTTTCTTTTGTTTTTCTTTTTTGGGTTTTCATTATTTTTCAGTGTATGGCAGACAGAGACCGTTCATGGGGGAAGAAGCCTACCTCTTCCACTGAGGGAGAGAGGCTCATTTTTCATCAGATCTGACTTCATCCCATGACATCACCAGATCTAGACTCTCTAGTGTACCAGCCTACTCCACTGGCCATCCTTCCACTGCCCTCTTTTTCAACAGGGGCTGGTCTTAGTACTTCTGAACCTCCACTATCCTACCCTAAGCCTCAGAGCACCACCCTTACTTCCCCACTAGCTTCCACTACACCTGAGTTCTCATCATTCCCTACTAGTCCATCATCGACGGCCCCATCCAGCAAGCCTCTATCTACTATAGCCACTCCAAACCCAGAGCCAGCTCTCGCTGTTGCACCTCCACCTAGGCTGGGACCTGCCAGAGTTCCCTACCCTGGCAAGGTGTTCCCGATCCCTGATTTGGCACACAATACAGTCCGAAATTTCTCTCTCTATGTGATCCTGTTGAGCAGCCGCTTTCTTGAAAACAACATTGTTTCCGACTCGTTCGCTGGGGTGTACGCATCCGTCTGCTTCATTATGAAAGGCGCAGTTTTTTTGCCCCGCGTTCCCTCTTTCCAAAGGTAGGTGGTATCTGATTCTTGTTCAGGGAATTTTTCTCCTTGATCAAAATAGGATGATGGGATTTCAGTTCTTCCTTCCATGGATTCCTCCTCAGAACTCATCACCTAGTCCGGGTCTCCCTTATAGATTTAAGATATTGTTCGTGAAACTCTTCCTAGTGCCATATCTTCATGGACACTGGTTAATTACACTGCTTCTGTCGGGACATTCCAAAGGGCTTGGTTAGGTCATCAAACTTTGGTCAGGGGAGTATTCATGTTGGACATCACTGGCGTGTCTGGACGATGGGACACTAGTGCATTTGGGTTTCCTCCCCTTATTATAGGGCCTTTCTAGGGCACAGAAGCCAAAGGCATCCCACTTCGAATGTGGGGAATTTTATGCCATGGGAATATATATGAGGTTTTCCTCAGCATAACATGTTTAACACAGTGTATTTTTAGGGTTAACGTCTAGCGGAGATGGATCAGACTGATCATAACACTGATTAGAGTGTATCAGATGGGTGAAACCTCTGGAGGGAACACTGATGTTGGGTCCAGCGTGTGGTTAACTTTCTGATTGTTATTAAGGGTAATTGTGAATTAGGTGGCATGATCCCAATAGGATGTGGAAGACTCGATAACATTCAAGATGGATGATTTATGGTTTAATGAAGTGGATGGAGAATGATATGGAGTTGTCTCGAGGACGACAACGAAGTTGGGATTAAGTCTTGAAGATTATTGTTACGTATCCCTATGGAAAGGAATCAAAGTCATCATAGTTCACTTGAAAACAACTTACTATCGAATGGGGACACAATGACTTACCACTGAATGGGGTCGCAATGGCTTACCACTGAATGTGGTTGACAAAGTCTTACCACTGAATGTGAATATCAACGTCTTACTTTTGGATGGGGATGTCAACGGATTACCGCTGAATGGGGTGGGAACCAATGTGAAGTGGGTTGGGACTTATGGGTGTTGTGCTTCAACCTCATGGAGGCTTCCTACATACCTTACCTTAGCAAGGATCAAATTCCACATAGTTCCGGACATGGGGGAATTTTGGGGTTACACTCCGAGGTGGCCCAAGGTGTTGGTGAACCGACATGAAGGGAGCCGGAACCAATGGGTGCTGGGCTTGGATCTCATGGAGGCATCCTACATACCATGCCTTGGCAAGGATCAAAGTCTGTGTAGTTTAGGTTGGGGTTGTTAAACCGACATGAAGATGGTCGGGACCAATGGATGGTGGGCATGAACCTCAGGGAGGCTTCCTACGTACCTTTCCTTGGCAAGGATCAAAGACCTCATAGTTCGGGAATGGGTGAGGGGATTACACTCTAGGATGCCCAAGGTGTTAGTGAACCGACGTGAAGGGGGTAGGAGTGACCAATTGATGGTGGGCTTGAACCTTAGGGAGGCTTCCTACGTACCTTTCCTTGGAAAAGATCAAAGACCTCATAGTTCAGGTATGGGTGTGGGGCTTACACAATAGGCTTCCCAAGGTGTTGGTGAACTGACGTGAAGGGGGTCATAGCAACCAATGGATGGTGGGCTTGAACATTTGGGCGGCTTCCTTCATACCTAGGCTTGGCAAGGATCAAAGACCACATAGTTCAGGTATGGGTGTGGGGCTTACAATCTAGGCTGCCCAAGGAGTTGGTGAACCAACGTGAAGGGGGTTGGAGCGACCAATGGATGGTGGGATTAAACCTCATGGAGGCTTCCTATGTACCTTGACATGTAAAGGATCAAAGACCTTGTAGTTCAGGTATGGGTATGGGGCTTACACTCTCGGCTGCCCAAGAAGGATTTCATGGTCGGTGCTTTCTCTAAGCCCACATGACTCATGCTCGATGTGAGAAACAAGAGAACACAAAGACGTGACGATCAGATCAGGAATGGTGTGTCAGTGGTAAGGGGAGTGGGGATTACACATAGTTGAAGTTCCAATGAGGAAACAGGGGATTACGCATGGTCTGCATCCCATAGAGAAAATAGGGGCTTATGATTGGTTAGCAGCCTGAGGTAATAGATAATGGGACTTACTCTAGGATGGAGGTCTGAATGGTAACAAAGCCCAGTAGGAGAGGGACTTGGCACCCAGTAGGATAGGATGACCAAGGATGCTACCTCATGAAAGGAAAGATAGGGGCTTACACCGTGGTGGTTTCCTTTTCCCTGTGGACATACACCACTCTGATAAAGAGGATCTCATTCCATGCGAGGAATGATCTCACTCCTATAAAGACCAGTGGGCTTTCAGAATGTCCAAGGTGGGGGATCCTCATGTCTAATGCATGAGGCATGGTCATAGTTTAATGTCATGTGCTGAGGATTATGGTGCTTGGCATTTTAACGTCACATAGCTCGGATGACGCAGGTTCACTTTGCACCCCTAGGACTTACATAACTGATACTTGTCTGCCCTGGATGGAAGGAAATGCATTAGTAATTCCATGGCAAGGTGGTGTCCTGAGGTGATCCCATTGGGGGTCCATGTTAGCATGGCTATGGGAAGAAGAAATACCCGTTAGCGTGCCTATGCAAAGAATCATAAGGCAAAGCAACACAGTGGGCAGTATCATCCAAGGTACTTTGAAAATGTTTCATGCGAACCTGAGGGGACACATGGGAAAAGAGCATGTGACGTAGGTGTGTCGCGCATAAGAGAGTCTCAAACAAGGTGCCTCAAGGAGAGGGCAGTACATTGAGTGGGTGTAAGAGAATGGGGTGGGGTATGTTAGGAAGTCCATGTGTAAGACGCAAGGTTTGCACACAAGGCGAAGAGGTTGCGCGCAAAAGATATGGGTTGCGCATGAGATGTACGGGTGGTGTGCAAGAGGTACAGGTGGTGTGCAAGATGGAGGGGTGGCGTTCTAGATGGAGGGGTTGTGCGCAAGATAGACCAATGGCGCGCAATCCTGGAGGGACTGTGCATGATATGGGCAGCTGATGCGCAGTTTGGATGAAGTTCATGAAAGAACACCTAATATAGAGGGATTATTTGTGCACAAGGTGGGACCCCTTAGGCGCAAATGACTTCGAGAAGGAAATAAATTCATGAGGATTAGTGGTACTATATGAAGGTGCCCCAGGGAACCCTATCGCGCAACAACCATTACCTGAAGGCCATGGGTTTTTCACGCGGTCACGGAAGATGGGGTTTTCGTGCAGCAGAGCATTGCTTTGTCTTCGGTTACCATCCTTGAAGAGTGGGGAAACAGTTCATTTTATAGCTAGAGTCCTTGTAGTGGCATGCAAGAGCCTGGTGCACAATCTCTGGTCGGTCGTCGGCGTGTGCACGCAAGGGTGGCTAGGCGTGCAAATGACTATTTGAGGTCACCTTGGGCGTGGAAATGGGTTCCGGCATGCAAACCCCCGTTCGTCGTCGCCTTTGGCATAGAAAAAGGCCTGGTGCACAAACTACCGTTCGACGTGGCCTTCAACGTGGAAATGGGGTTGGGCATGCAAACCATCGTTCTAGGCCACCTTTTGTGTGGAAACTAGTCGGGTGCGCAAACCTCCATTCCCTGTCTCTTTGGGTGTGGAAATGAGGTCGGCCGTGAAAACCATCATTCAATGTCGCTGTGGGCATGGAAATAGGGTCGGTTTCTCAAACCATCATTTGACATCACCTTGGGCGCAGAAATGGGGCTATGTGCGCAAACCGTCATTTGACGTCACCTTGTGCATGGAAGGGAAGTCCAGCCCACAACATTTAATGTGATGGAAGTATTCTTGCGCGTGCCTTCCAAATCTTGCATGCTCCCACCTCCCAGGCCCCGGGATCTCCTTTTTGCATCTTGGATGCATTCGTTTATCTTTTATCTGCCCGAAGTTGCACTTCTCTGAATATCTCCATCAACAAATGCCCACCGCAGAATCGGATCCAAAAGGAAACCTAAAGGTTGGATTCTAAGGGTAAAGTAAAAAATAGAAAACATATCCTCAGAGGCATGAAAAAACTCATTTTACACATGCAAGAGTGTTTCATGGGCACAGAAGATGTGTTAGTGCTTTATAAATAGGCTGAGGCCCCCCCTAGGCACTACCATGACTTTTTACATGCGATAGGCTTTCTGGCTCTTGTGCGTGGAAAATATTCCTGACCTGCTCGTAAGATTCCATGTCTGACTCCGGGTTTTGCACACCATCCATATTTTTTCCACGCAAGTCGACCTTCTTTCTCATGACCACCGCTTTTGCATTCCGAATCTCCCTTCTTTCGTGCCGACCCTTTCGGAGTTCTAAATACGGCTGCTCGACAGACCGACGCCGAGAGGGAAGTTTCCGCAGCAGCAAGGACAACCCAAATGATCAAAAACACTCAAATTATTCATTCAAGCAGGTTTGTGTCTAACAACCAAATGCTTTTTGACATGCTTATGCAAGCTCAAAAGGATTATGTCTTGAGTAGTAGTCTGCCTCTATGGAAATTCGGCCTTCTGAAAGAGGTGTTGATGCCATGTTTCGAGACAGACACATCACGGTTGTGGATGACACACAGGGACATTCATCCAAAATTACCCATTACCAACAATGGCCATCCTTCTAGGGAAACACAGAACACATCCATCTATGTCCTATATCCGAAGACCAGGATTGTTGCGGGAAGCAATCCAGTTCCCGAGGAATCTCTCTCTCTTTATGAAAGTACTTTTAGAATCATCATTACTGACGAGATGATAGGCTGGAAGGAGTGGTATTTCAGATCCACGGGATACTTTACCAATGTATGGGAATGGGCGTACTAGGTACTCCAGACATGCAAGAAATTTGGGCCAGAGCTGCGGGCCATGGGGATTTTTGAGGCCGTTTGGACGTCTTAATTTCAGTTTTACCGACAGGAGGACTTGGTAGAAGAGTTGTTCAGTCGCTGGTCGCCTGATACTAACACATTTTACCTCCATCATGGTGGTGTGGGAATCAGTCTATGGGATGTCCATTGTATCGGGGGAATCCCCTTGGAGGGGTATCAGTACGACGAGTTCTTCACGACGGAGAATGTCTAGGGGGATAGGACCTGCACCCCAATCCTATCATGGAACCTACTAGAGTTGGCTAAAGAGGATCTCAGAATAAAATATATCCTAAAGGACATACCCTATTCAGGATGGGTTAGTCTCTTCCTGACCCAGGACACGACCGTGAAGATTCCAGGCTGAGGGAAGTAATGCTTGAGCACGTCTCAGAGGGGAAAAATAGGATCATATTTGAAGATTTTGGAGATGGGGGAGTATCGATCGTGGGGATTTGGCATCAATGAAGGTCAAGACTCGAATGTGCGATATGCTGGTTTCTTTGCCGCGTTCATGAGAGGCCGGTTGTTACCTATGAGGGACATGAGGATGGGGGTCTTCCTAGGGATGCTAGTGGTGTTCAAGATTATGGCGACAAAGAACAAGGTTAACCTAGGGGTTCCAGTGTTGGCTAGGCTACACATTATCATAGGGAGAATTTTGAGGGAAAGTATGACCAGGAGGATATGAGGGCCATTCCATATCCTCCACATTTGGGTCGTAACCCACTGTAGTGGGTATGATTTCCCGAATTCCATCCGCCCCCTAGTAACGGTATGCAAACATCCCTCCTGAACATTGATGGGATCCTCCCATTGACGCTTAGAGATGACAAAGTCAAGATCAAGATCAGAAACCACACTCACATCGACTTCCACATGTTCCAAACCCGAGTTTCCCAAATGGTAGATGATGGGCAGGGTCCACTAGAGCAGAGGGTGTACCTGCAGAGCATCCAGGGTGGTGTGCAGGTGGCCCGAATTGATGGAAAAATCTCTTGTGAACACTATCTCCCGACTAGGTATTCCAGGATGTTCAGGTGCATGCAACAGATGCCCAAGAAAGTATATACAGAGGTATGAGAAGAGAGGCATTCCTACATTCTCCTCCATCTACAGCTTATGTTAACGATGGAAATCCTGGGAGAAGTCATTACTCTTCAACCCACCGATGTTAGTGCCAGAATGCCAACAGAGTATTCCGAACACTGGACAAGAACGTACCCCAAGGAGATTCTTTGGAAACACGTTCAGAAAATAAAGGCAACTAGTGCAGATCCCAAATAGCTGGATGTTAGGCAAGGTGACATGGGGGAAGTGAGGCAAAGAATGAGTTGGGGGCCTGCGTGGCATGGGATGGTACTTCATCGACAGGGGACGCACATACCAAGAACATGAATCTGCCTTTTGGGGAATAGTGGTCTGGTGCACAGCATCAGGGTCCAACTAGGGACCTCTTAATAAAGCAACTCAATTACTTCCTGACACCGTCCGCTGATGCTATCTTCCCTTCTTTGTGGTCTTCTTGTAGAACTCTATGACAATACATGTCTTCCAAAGAATTATGGTGGAGGTTAATGTGCCCAGGCTCAATCTACCACTGTTTCCTCAACGGATTTTGGGGATGACCTCCTTGACGGGAGATTCAAACGTTCCGATCGGTTTCTAGCGGGTTTGTTCGTAGAACCGGAAACATCCAATGATTCCACATCCGTTTGGACCCACTTTCCAAAGGTAGGCGCTCATTAGCTTGTGGACTAATGAGTCTTAGGAATTTGCATTGGTCGAGAGGATGGGAGGTCGGACTCATCACACCTTTTTGAGGGGAATTATTGTCTACTCCAGGACTCTCTTTATAGATTTAAGTTATGTTCGTGAATCCTTATTACATTACCAAGTATAAAATGTGCTTTCCTTTAGTTTTAACAATCAATGATTAAATATTCAGGAAATTTAGAGAATCTTTTATATGTATTCGAGGTTCTTCATCAATAGAGAATCATCTATATCTGTTTAGAGATTCTTGGTCAATGGTATCCTTCAAAACATTTATATAAAAGTCTCTTGGTCATTATGATGACCAGGCTGGTTTTAAAGCCACTCAGTGGGGCACTTGAAGTTTATCGTCATTCAGAAGGACAGAGATTATTTTAAAGTTGGGATCGAACCCATAAATGGGCTACCTACGTATCCTTTGTTTTGGAAATGGAATCAGAACCCACGTAGTTCGAGTAATGGAGTATGATGTTTATGATTTATGGCTCAAAGAAGAATGTTATAATTACTTTTACACTCTAAGCTCACGTGAGTCATGCTCGGTGTGAGAAACAAGAGGTATTGGTAAAAATTAGACAATTGTGCCATGAAAGATGCAATCATATGAAATTGTTTGGGGCTTAGGTATGTATGACTGCCCAGATAGATGAAGGTTTAGGATTCACTTTTAGGGAGAAAATCCAGGAACAGGGTCCATAAAGGTATATGTGCTTTATGGAGATTTGAATACTCTAATCTTGGGGCTTACTCCTAAGGAGGATGCCCAAGTTAGGAGGGGACTTATGATTGGGTTGTACTCCTGAAAAGGAAACCCAAATCAAGGGTAAATTAGGAATGGTTAAGTGAAATTTAAGGGGGCTTGGGGTTTACTCCTGAAAAGGAAACCCAATATTATGACTGGGACTTACTCCTAAAAAAGGAGGCCCAGGTTATGACTGAGTCTTATTCCTAAAAAGGGAGACCCAGGTTAAGGGACTTGGGGTTTACTCTAGAAAAGGATGCCCAGGATTATGACTGAGTCTTATTCCTGAAAAGGAGACCCAGGTTAGGAATTAAGGTTTGGGGCTTACTCCTGAGGAGGATGCCCAAGTTTGGGAACTTTAAGAATTTGGGGCTTACTCATAAAGAAGGATGCCCAGATTTGAAATTGGGGCTTACTCCTGAGGAGGATGCCCAAGTTAAAGGATTATGATTGGGGCTTACTCCTATGGAGGATGCCCAAGTTAAGGATTCTCTCATCTTAAAGGATGAGGTTGAATGAATGAACTCTCTATATTTAGTGACATAAGGATATTTAAATCACTAGGTTTTGAGAGATATTCCACAGAATTCCTTTCAGATAAGGAAGTGAAATCAAGAAATCATGCAAAAAATGGCTTTGAAGAGTGTCTTGAAGACTGAATCTTGAAAATGAAAGGTGTAATGGCTTATGAGGGGTAAAATGGGCAAGATGGGCACCCAAAAAGGTAGGGGGCGCGGAAGTCTTGAAAAGTGCGCAAGTCTTCCGTGGGCGTGCAAGTTTTGGTCGCGCAGGTATACCTGCGCGACACATGGTGTACTTGCGTGATTTTCAACCAGCATTTAAATATTTGAGCGAATCTTTTTTAAACCCTTTAGAATCCTCTTGAGGTTCTTCCAGAAAAGGGACGCGCAAGTTATATTGAAGGAAATAAATCGGCGCACAAGTGTTTGATAAGTTTCAACACTTAGGCCTTCCTTTTTCTCTTTAGATATTCCGTTCTAGGTAAGAAATTACCTTAGAAGTGTTCCGGAAGCTTTGAGAAGAGACTTGGGCGTCGGGAGCTTCAATCCGAGTTTCTGGAAAAAGATCCTCCCGAATGGGGGGCCCACAGGGTCTACTTATAGGCAGGAGAAGACCCCGGGCGGTTACCGGGCGGTTACCACTTAGGGCGCGCAAGTCACTTGCACGACCAGAAGGCGTCGCGCAAGTACTTGCACTACCACTAGGCGGCGCGCAAGTGTACTTGCGCGACCATGAGGGAACTTGCGCGGTCTATGGGAAATGTTCTCCTTGTTCATCCCTTTGTCGATTTTTTATGTTTCTTCAAATGATGAATCACATTGGACTCAAATATTCCCCTTTTCCGATTTTTAGATTCTGTGACGAAAGGTGAGTCAACAAAAGTCCCCCCTCAGAGTTGGATCCAGAGAGAAATGAGGATTTGACTCTGAGGAAATTGAATCCATCCAAAGGAAAAGGGGGCGCGCAAGACTTTAGGGCACAGAGGGCAGTGCGCAAGTGTGATGGAACTTGACTTTTATTCAGAGTTCCTTTGTCTTTTGTGGGCAGTTTAAAGTCATGCATGCCGGACATAAAGGGGCTAATGTTTAAGGTCGAAATAGCTTTGACCAAAATGGATTAAAATGGATTCAATTCCTTGACAATTTATCTGAAAACATATTATCATACTCGAGTATGAGGGAAAATATGTAAACTATGGCTTAAGAATATTTGAATCTGAGGAATGATATGAAAAAGAGCTAAAAGGCATTAGAAGACGTAGTTTCCAAGAATGAAGTTACTATTATTTAACAAAACCCGTTAGGGGGTTGAAATATGCAGGGCCACCTATGGGCATTGGCTGCATGGTCAAATAAATAGCATCTTTTGGCTGACAGGTCTGTTATGTGGACTTTTTATGCAAGGCCACCTATGGGCACGTTGTGCATAGTCAGGCGAAAAGAACTCCCATAAATTTACTTTCCTAGTGCTAAAAGCCAATGAAAGTTTATGGAGATTCAAATTTTCTAAAGTATAGAGTTTGTTGTATGGAAAGAGGTACTTGAATATGGAGAAGATATTTTCAGACAAGATTATAGAAGAACTGGATGAATATCACTCCTACGAAGGTCTGACCCAAACGTAGGGAAGAAGAATAAACCATAGACTTGAATACTTTCAGATCATGAAAAAGGATATGGGACAAATATGTTAAGGATGGATATTTTTTGCGGATCCCTATATATTGTCGTTTAAGACAAATAAGGACAAAAGAGGCATTCTTCCCAAGAATGAAGTTACTATTATTTAACAAAAACCGTTAGGGGGTTGAACTATGTAGGGCCACCTATGGGCATTGGCTTCATGGTCAAATAAATAGCATCTTTCGGCTGACAAGTCTGTTATGTGGACTATTTATGCAAGGCCACCTATGGGCACGTGCTGCATAGTCAGGCAAAAGAATTCTCAGAAGTTTGACATTTTTTGTGATTAGAAGTCATGAAAAGGGTTATGAAGATCTGAAAATATTTAAGGTTAGGATTATAACACATAAAGATGGGTATTGTCCAATGTATATAGAGATACATAGGTCAATGAAAACCATAATCATGTTGTGGCTGGGTCCTGAATTGAAATTTTGGACTTCACTACGTATCTCATAAGAATGAGAATCAAGCCATACGTAGTTCTTGAAATGCAGTTTAACATCGTGCAGGACGAATGTATGAGAAATATTAGTTTAGGGTCATAGAATTCAGACCATAATAATGAATACACAGTGTGTGTTTTCATGAGGACTTTTCAGCCAAGGGACTGAAAGTGAAATTTTGGGTTAGGCCCAAAAGACTTGGGACTGGATTCGAGGGATACTCGAATGTTCCTACATATCCCATAAGGATGGGAATCAAGTCCACGTAGTTCTAGGAATACCCTTTGTACAAATTTGGTTCGTACATGTGAAGGGTGAAAGGGGACTTTAGTGCAATGATGGTTTAACCTAAGATAAAAAGTTTAGGCATTACCATGTATGCATGTAGTCTTTTGAAATGAAACATGATTGAAAAAATCAATGTCAATAATGGTTCCTTCTCAAATGAGGAAATCAAAGAATATTGTAGTTTATTGTCGTACCAGACAAAAGTGTTGTATAGTTTAACGTCATATAACAAGGACGAAAGTGAATCAATGTAAAGATATTGATTCCAGGGGCGGTTTCACAAACCAACATCATATGAGATGGTGGTGAACCGATGTGAAGAGATTGTTTTTGGGCTTGAACCCTGGGAGGTTGCCTACATACCCAGCCTGGAGGGCAAGGATCAAAGTCCGTGTAGTTCAATTAAAGAATGAATTAATGATCAAGTTGTTCTTGTGGATAATGATCTAAATAAAAAATGTTGTTGGGACTTATACATGATTAGTGGCCCAAAGGGAGTGTTATGGTTGATGTTCGCTCTAAGCTCACGTGAGTCATACTTGGTGTGAGAAACAAGAGGTAATAACAACCTTAACGATGCACAGTTTAATGTCATGTAGGACATAAAAAAGGGACTATGCAGTTTAACGTCTTGCAGTTAGGACTATTGGTGCTGCACAATTTAGTGTCATGTAACAGGGACAAAATAACAGTTTAGCGTCATGTAGTTAGGACTATGGGGACAATACAGTTTAACGTCATATTGGACGAAAGGGGGACTGTGCAGTTTAATGTCATGCAGTAGAGACAAAAGAGTGTACCATTTTAACGTCATGTCGGACGAAAGTGTGAATAGTTTAAGGTCATATGCATGGACCGTGAATGGTGTAGTTTAATGTCATACTGAACTTTTGGGATTATATAGTTTAACGTCTTTCCGGACGTGAGGGACTTTTATACAGTTTAGCGTCATGTAGTTAGGACGTCACAGTTTAACGTCTTGCTGGACATAAAGGATTTGCAAATATTTTATGGTTATATACATGGACCAGGGATGATGCAGTTTAAGGTCATGCTGGACGGTTTAGGGAAATTTTTCACAGTTTAATGTCGTGTGGGACGAAGTTGCAGATTAAAGTCATACTGGACCATTGCTGTATAGTTTAACGTCATATAGCAAGGACGAACTGGTGCTGTACAGTTTAAATTCATGTAGCTAGGACTAAGGTGAACCAATATGAGGATATCAGTTCTGGGGACTTTCTCACAGTTTAATGTCGTGCTGGACGTTGGAAGTGCCACACAGTTTAATGTCATGTTGCTAGGACACAATATAGTTTAATGTCATCTCAGACAAAATATAGGAACTTCTGTACAGTTTAACGTCATGTAGATAGGACATAATACATTTTAATGTCATGTAAGACAAAATATGGAACTTCTGTACAGTTTAATGTCATGTAGATAGGACAAAATACAGTTTAATGTAGTGTAGGACAAAATATGGAACTAACGTGATTGTTTTTGGATCTGGGAACAATATTTTGTGTTTATACAAATTACTTCTTCAGAAATCTGGTATTAGTTGGAGTCGTGATGTGTTCTCCATCCATTGAGATTAGAGAATATGCTCCATTGGAGTAGACCTTATGTATTGAATAAGGTCCTTCCCATTTTGGTTCAAGCTTGGGAGGCTTCTTTCCTGGTATCATTGGTGCTCTGAGAACCAATACCAATTCTCCCTGAATGAATGAACGAAGACAAACTTTTTTGTTAAAATCTCGTGTTATTCGATTCTGATAGATTTCCAAGTGGTGCAAAGTGCACAATCTTTTCTCATCTAACTGTTCCAATTCATTCAACCGCTTTTGGGATTGCTCATATATAGATAACTGATCACAAATGGCTATTCTGAGTGAGGGAAATTGAACTTCAATTGGAAAGACTGCTTCTGTTCCATATACCAATGAATATGGAGTTGACCGCGTTGCATTGCGAGTGGTAGTCCGATAAGCCCATAAAGCATGAAAGAGTTTATCAGGCCATGACCTCTTATCTTTATCCACCATCTTTTGCAGTATATTTGAAAGAGTCTTGTTGAAGGCTTCTATCTGGCCATTAGCCGCTGCATGATATCGAGATGAATGGTTGGACTTAATGTTGTATTCTTGATACAATTTCTTTACCTCAGAAGAACAGAAGTTGGTGCCGTTGTCCGTCAATATGGTATGAGGGACACCAAATCTAGTAATTATGTTAGACTTGATGAATTTAACAATGCATTTTGAACTGACTTCTTTGAGAGGTACTGTCTCTGCCCATTTGAAAAAGAAATCAGTAGCAGTAAGAATGTACTTAAACTGCTTGACCGTAGCTGAAGGGTAAGGTCCCACCACATCCATTCCCCATGTGGAAAATGGCCATGAGTATTTAGTTGTATGAAGAAACTCTGGAGGTTTATGAATTAAGTTGGCATATACTTGGCATGAATGACACTTCTTTGTGAAATTAACACAATCTTGTATCATTGAAGGCCAAAAGTATCCAAGCCTTCGAATTTGATCAGATAGTCTATGTCCAGACTGGTGGGCACCACAGACTCCTACATGCACTTCTTTTATGACATCCATTGTCTCTTCACCATCAATACATCTGAAGAGAACTCCATCAAAACCACGTTTGTAGAGAATTTTCTTGAGGTGGTTTGGGATATCATAAAGAGTAAAATTGACCACACGTAGCCGAATTTTCTCTTTCTCAGCACTATCAGGTGGAAGTGTTCCATTTTGAAGGTATTCCCTAATAGGTGACATCCATCCTGTAGTATGAACATAAGGTTCAGAAATGGGACTAATTTCATTAATTTCCTCTGTTTTGACTTGAACATAAGGTGAAATTGCACGGCGGTGGGCAATACAGATGGTTGTCTCGTCCCAATTTGGATCTGCTAAAGCTGTGGCTATATTAGCCAATGCATCAGCTTGAGAATTTTGTGATCTTGGGACATAAGAAAATGTCGGTTCTGAAGGGAATTACGAAATTAACTCTCTGAAGTAATCATACAAAGGGATTAATTCTTCTTTTCTGATAGCATAATCCCCATTGACTTGTTTGATTACCAGGTCTGAATCACCTTTCACCTTTAAGTGATTCACTTGTGCTGGAAGCGCTAACTCCTAGCCTGTAATGAGATCTTGGTATTCAGCTTCATTATTGGTACCACCTTCCCACAACAAAAAGGAATAAGGTAACACTACCTTATCTGGAGAAATGAGCACAATTCCTAAAACAACTTTGTTGAATTTAGGATTTTCCATTTTCTTCTCTGTTGGACTTCTAGAAGCACCATCAAAATCCATTTCCCATGTTTGAGGACTCTCTTGAATAGAGAAAACTTCCTCATTAGGGAGTTCGATATTTGAATACGTGTCTTCCACTGAAGGATGTTCAGCCAGGAAATCAGCCAGAGCTTGGCCCTTAATTGCCTTTTGAGACACATACTGAATGTCGAACTGCTGTAGAATAACCGCCCACCTTGCCAGACATCATGTAAGCATTGGACGACTAAGGATGAATTTGAGCGGATTATTACGAGATACCAATTGGACCTCATGATGTTGCAGGTAGTGTCTCAGTTTCTGAACTGCAAAGATTAATGCTAGGCAGCACTTTTCAATACTTGAATACCGGGTTTCTACTTCAAGAATAGTTCTACTGAGATAGTAGAGACTATTTTCATTCCCAGCATCATTCTTTTGAGCGAGAAAGGCACCCAATGATCGCTCTAAAGCTGTCACATAGAGGATAAGAGGTCTACCCTCAATAGGTGGCATGAGTACTGGTGGACTCAAGAGGTATTTCTTGAGAACATCAAATGCTTCTTGAAATTCTTCAGACCACTGGTAAGTGACTCCTTTCTTCAATAATTTGGTAAAGGGTAAACTTTTGCCTGCCAAATTGGCGATGAAACGCCGAATATAGGCTAAGTGTCCTTGAAGTCCTCTTAATTCTTTCAAATTCTGAGGAGGTGACATACCAAGGATTGATTTGGTCTTCTCAGGATCGACTTCAATACCACGATGGCGTACAACAAAGCCGAGGAATTTTCCTGAGGTTACCCCAAAAGCACATTTTAAGGGGTTCATCTTCAAATTATGTTGTCGAAGCTTGTGGAATATGACTTCCAAATCAGCCAAGTGATTAGAACGTTGTTTGGATTTAACCACCAAATCATCTACATAGCATTCAACAAACTTCCCTAAAAGAGATTTGAAGATACGATGCATGGCGCGTTGATATGTTGCACCTGCATTCTTTAAACCAAAGGGCATCACCCGGTAACAAAACACACCTTGAGGAGCTCTGAAGGCTGTATATTCCTCATCTTCTGGGGCCATTCGGATCTGATTATATCCAGAATATCCATCCATGAAAGAAAGTACTTCATAGCCAGCCGACGCATCAATTAAGAGTTCTGTAATCGGAACTGGGAAATCATCTTTAAGACAATACCGATTAAGATCTCTGAAATCGATGCAAACCCTAATTTTTCCGTTCTTATTCTTTATAGGGACAATATTAGCAAACCACTTGGGATATTGAACTTCTCTGACGAAGTTAGCTTTGATAAGCTTATCCACTTCAGCCTCAATTTTGGAAGCATGGGTTGGGTGTGTTCTTCTCGCGGCTTGCATGAATCCTCGATGTTCTTTTGGTAAACCCAAATGATGGGTGGCAACATCAGGATCAAGGCCAGGCATTTCTGTATAATTCCAAGAAAAAATATCTTTATTTTGCTTTAGAAAAGAAATATACATCTCTTGCTCTTCAAGGGTCATGGCTGCACTAATTAAAGTGGGGCGTGGATCTTTCTCTATACCCAGATTTATTTCTCTGAGTTCATCCACAGTGGTAGAGATACCCTCTTCAAATGCTGGAGGAGAATCTCTAAGATCTTCCTCTTCCTCTTCATCATGTGTTATTTCTTCTGTTTCTACTTGCAAAGTAGATGAAAAAACTAAATTCTCATGATCATAAGAGATGTCAAAATTTTCACATTTTGAAGAAGAAGCTTCCATTTCCGACCCTATTGATGATAAAGGGTCTTCTTTGGGAAATAAAGAGGGGATGATGGATTGAGAATCGACATCATTATTCACCTCTGGTGTTGCTATAACTTCTTCTGGCCTGATTAGAGAAGTATAGACTTGTTGGATTTCAGCAGACGAAATGAAAACGTCACCACTTATGCTTTCATCACTGCTTGGTAAGTTACCAATTCCTCCCATGTTGTCTGGCTCGATTGTCGTAATTGACATTATGGATCTTTCCATAAGAGTATTTTGATTTGGGCCTATTTTGTCAATTTGACTGATAGGTAACACATAATATGTACTCACATGTGAAAATGGATTTATTGGAATTTTCACCAAACCATATGGAGCATTAACTTTGGTAATTTCCTTCATTGTAGATTTTTCTCTTCCCTTCATGTGATAAAATTCCGCCTCAATGTATTGAGACTCACATGTCTTGAACGGGGCTTTATCACCATACAATGTTCCAACTTGACCATCGAAACAGTATTTGAGACATTGATGGTATGATGACGGAATAGCTGCATGCTGATGTAGCCAGGGTCTTCCAAGCAAGATATTGAAAGCTGAGTCTTGATCAACAATCATGAAATCCGAATTAGAAACAAGATCTCCAAACTGAGTTCTGAGTGTAACTTCTCCCAGTGGTTCTTGTTCATTTTTATCATATCCTTGCAACATCATGGTAGAAGGAGATAAATCAAATTCCGTGAGGCCCAATCGACAAAGTGTACGAATGGGCATGAGGTTGACTCCTGAACCATTGTCAATGAAAGCTCTTCGAACATCTATACAATTGACTTTTCCAGATAAGTACAAAGGTTTTATGTTCCCATGCACAACATAATCTTCATCTTTATCAGTAAAAGATATCACTGCATGACATTCTGCAGGATTATTCTCTATGTGATAGATTTCAGCTGCAGCAATTTCAGCTTCAAACTCCTGAGGACTTGACAAAGCTTCGATGAGTGCTTCCCGAAGATCTTTTGACAGATTCAAAGCATCCAAAATTGATAACTTGGATGGTACTTGGGCCAAGTGTTTCAATATATCATACTTTTGATCTAGGGGTCTTCATTTCCCAATAGGAATATGCGGTTTAGCAGGTACCTTGGAAGCAGATGCTTTGGAAGCTGATGCATCTTGTATTGAAGCTGGCAACATCCTTGGTTTTGGCAGATTAGACTGATTAGATCCATTTACATGATGAGATAAATAAGATGGAACTTTTAATCGGTCTTCCAAAATAACTGTGCCAAAACTGAATTGGCCATTGGCAGAAGAACTTGCTTGTTCTTTTTGAGCTTGCTGAAGGGCTCTACCACGAGTTTCTGCTGCATATACAGTGCTAGCAGGGGTAAAATTAGAGTAGTGGCTTTGGAAAGATCCACGTATTCCCCTATATACTGAACCTCTAGAACCTCTTTGGATTCCCTTATTTGATACAGGGAATTCAGGCTCATCAAGACTGGAGTATGAATCTGTTAATTGAATCATATTAACAGAACCAAAGATTAACTCTTCGTCTAATAAAGACTCTGCCTGTTTAGCCTGTTTAGGTTGTGCCGTTTGATGGGATGGTGCCTGTGGCTTTGAAGTAGATGGCCTGAAATCTGCCAGAGTCAAAGACAATTTAGTCTTTGATACATACTCATCTTCTCCTGATTCCTCTTTTTTCTTTGAATTGCGCTTCCCTTTTGAGGATTTATCTTTTGATGGAGGCTTTACTGCAGCATTTGTAGGAAACACAATTGGATTCTTCAATTGTGTTCTCAAAATGGAATGGGTCCGATTGATTGTCTTTCTGACCATCCAATCATCATATTTTTTCGCAGTTTTGCTTTTGACTTCCTGCCACTCGCCTCCTTCCTCTGGATCTGTAGCGGTAATACACGCTACATGAGCTGAAGAACCCTTCAATTTGACTTGTCCCAAGTCGACCATCTTTTGCAGGAGGTCTTTAAAGACAAAACACTCCTGGATGAGATGCCCCAACATTTGACGAAAGGGACAATAATTGGGACGGTCTTCATCTCCTTCCTTGTTTGTCCTCTTCAGCACTGGTAATTGAACCAAATTATTTTCCAGAGCTGAAATGATGTAACCAGGAACTTGCTCACTTCGGAAAGAGTATGTTTTACTCTTCATATCCTCAAATTGTTTTCGTCGTTGATCTCTTTGATCATTTGGACAAAACGGCCTTTGTTGTTGGTGTTCATGAGGTGGAGTCCTTCGAGAAGATGAAGGTTTTGAAGTAGATATAGGTACAGGTGCTTGTTTATGCATAACTGTAGCAGTTTCTTCTTTACCCATTCTTCTTCCTGGAGCTGATAGAATTATACGAGATTTAACCTTAGCCTGTATAAGGGAATCTTCAATCTGCTGAGCGATTGAAGTAAGGTCTCGAAACCCTCCTGTGTATTTCACAGGGATCAATGGCGTGCGTAATTCGTCACACACATTTGCCACACAGATTGGCAACAATTCCTCCTGAGGGAGTGCTGAACTCAAGGAATACGTTAATCCCTTCCAACGAGCAATGAAATCAGAGACTCTTTCATTCTCCCTTTGCTTTCAGTTTGTAAGATCGAAAACTGTCGTTTTTGGCAAAGTTGAGCTAAACTGAAGAAGGAATTTTTGACGAAGATCCTCCCATCCGATGACTGACCGGGATTGCAAGCTTGTATACCAGACAAAAGCTGGTCCTTGCAAGGTTCGCACGAAGCATCTGAGTTTCACTACTTCTTGCTGCTCTGGAGTTCCCATCATAGGATCTCAACAAGACACGTAATGCGTCAAATGTTGTTCAGGGTCGCCTGATCCATTGAATGTAGGGAAAACAGGGTTTCCAAAACTGGATGGAGGAGAAATTGAATCTACCCATTCAGGGTAAACTTTCTTTTCAGGTTGAACTTGCGCCCGTTTCCCTTCCATAGTTTCTAACCGAGCTGTTAATGACTCAATAGTAGTTATTAACTTTTGAGAGACGTCAGGTTGAACTTGGTTTTGGGTAGGTGCAATGAATGGAGCTTGGACAGACGTGGTGGTTGGTTCTGCAACTGATGGTAGTGATGCCAAATGTTGCTGCATTTGACCCGTAGGATTAGACCTATGTGGGTGTACTGATAAAGGAGTATATTCTTGATTCATCTCAGTAGTTACACCAAATTCCTTCGGCTGTCGGACTTCAGCATTCTTAAGAAGAAGACTACTCTGAAGTAGTTTTGCATTCAACCTTCTTAATTCTTTCATTTCTTCCTCCTGTTGTGCAAACCTTTGCTCTAATGAGAGCGATTGACCTCCTTCAGAGGAAGGGTGAGAAGTAACCTGATTCTTTCCTTTCCCCTCATTGGATCCTTTTCGGAGAGGGGGAAGTGGGTTACTTGAAGGAATACCCAGATTTTGGGTAAGCCTTTGATTACGTGTGCGCACACCTTCTTCATTTAAGTCTGTGTGCGCAACTTCTTGAGCTGGAACCTCTTCGTCTGATCCCTCTGATTGAGCCTCATCTGGTGAATCAGCAGCAACGACATTGATGACATTAAGGGATGCATATTGCATGGAATCCTTTCTATCAGCATTTCTGTGATATTGTCTTCTTCTATGTCCATGATGAGACATGGCATTCCGTTGATTTGATCCCTCGGGAACTTCTTGGAGAACCGTCACTTGGAGAGAATCTCCTGATATCTTGGCTCTTCGTTCCTCTTGAGGATTATTCCCTAATCGAGAGAATACTGACTTTCTCTGAGAGAGGGATCGAGGATTTGAAAAAGTCCCCAGTCCGGTGGACTGGGGATTTTACTGCTGCTTCCGCTCAACTCCTCGAATCCCATTTGTTGACTCTGAGGGTTTGGTTAGAGAAGTCCCCAGTCTGGCAAGCTGGGGTGTCTCTTGACATGCTATGTATTAGATCTTCTTAAAATATCTCCTGATCTTGTGAATCTTAGTTCGGAAATTAGCTGGATGCATTAACCTGTATCCACTTTTATCACCTGGTTCAACAGACCGTTGGATGATTTCTGAAACTTTTGTCATTTGATGACGTGTCTGCTCCAGACGAGAGGCTTGTGCAATATTCTCGCCTGCTTTATGTAGGAGAAATTCAACAACTTGTTCTCTCTATACTTGATTTTGAGAGGAACTAGTTGAAGCCTGTTCTTGAGCAAGCTTTTGATTATGAACAAAGCCCATTGACTGTGGCCGGCCATGGGAAATAACATTGCATGAGACCATTTTCCTCGGGCATTGCTGACTGGAAAGCACTGTGAAATGTAGTGCTCCGTGAACACCCCATCCTCTGATATGAACATTAGATGGAGAATTGGCAATTAACTGACGCAATCTTCTTAGTGCTCCAAGGCATGAACGTTGAAGGGTTCTCTGTTTCTTTTCAGCCTTCGGATACCGAGAGACTGATAGAGATTCCAAATCAATCTGACGTTGTAACCCTTATATTATCATAAGATGATTTTCATATTCATAGTAAGATAATACCTTCTTCTTTAATTGACAAAGAGTTTTCCATATGTTGAGACGAATATCATGGATTCCATCATCCGTCAACATCTTTGGAATGTCGTACTGGGAGTCAGCCAAAGGCCAAAACATGACTGGTACTTCACCTTTTGCCAGTTTTTTCCTCATGTTCAGCATTTCCTATTTATCATTAAATGAATATTCTTCTACCTGTTTTGACCAGAGTTGGTGTTTCCTTGTTGCTTCATCGGATTCAACAAGATTTGTAGAGAGATCACTATTCATGCTGGAAGATGAATGGCCCAGGGATGGTTCGGAGAATAACCTGAACCCCAGGATATCATCTGATGGAGAAAGAGTTTCATCTGCCGATAGTAAAGCATCAGACATGACTGGTTTTACATTTGCAAGTGCCTCGAGATAGGAGGGATTTCTCGTCACTACATTGCCTTCTGAAGAATTTTCGAGACAATGTGAATCACTACTGCGGAGAGGACTTTCGCAGCGAAGTTCATCACCATGAGGAGGACCGTCATGATGGGTTACAGCAAAAGATGAAATCTCTTGCTCCTTGGTCTTCTGACCACACAGAGGGTTCCTGTGGCTCTCATCTGAAGAAGAAACTTCAAGATTGACCGAATTTTCATGAAGAAAGTCTTCATGAGGAAGTGTCTGTTGAAGACCTTCAGAATTAATGTTCCTGTTATTGGGAACTGAGGGAGTAGAATATTGAATTCCGACAGATAAATGTCTGAGGGCTTCAAGAACTCCAGCATCAAGCAAGGCTTGGTTACAGATTGGCCTTTGATCTCATGACTGTGCTGGGTGGATCTTTTTCTTAGATGCCTTCTTACTCGCTTTAGAAACCACTTGATGATGAAAGTGATTGCTCTGAGCAGGTGTATGTGCCTGATCAGGAAAGATGGTCAGGTTAGGCTGACGATCTCCACTCAAATAAGGTGTATGTGCCTGACTTGGTTGTCCGTATGATATGGGGGAGTATGCCCCATAACCCTCTTGGACTGGAACAGATGTGTGTGTTGTTCCGGAGTGAATCGTTGATGTGTCACTCCATTGCTAGGGATAGATTTATGTGTCTGTCCCTGTGATGATGCTAAAGATGTTATGATATCCTGGAAAGCATCCAGAATATGAGCAGGAATTTGCTTCTGCTTTTTCACCATTGAAAAAATATGTTTCGTGACTTCAGCTGCCGAAACGGGGATATACGTCCATTCCGGGCTTGGAGTAGGTGTATGTGCCTGCTCCTGTCCTCCTTTTCCTGTCAGTGAATCCTGACAGTACTCAAGTGTGGAGGCAGAGAGTTGAGTCTACCTCTTGTTTGTCATCGGGACTTTCCGACTGACTTCTCCGTGCGCAACCAAGCGAGACTGTTGGTAGGCTTGATTAGTATTAGTAGGTGTATATTCCTGCTGATTACACTTCGCCAAACATGGTTGACGAGATCCATCATATGTAGTCAGACGAGCCTGCTGACTAACTGGTGATGTATAAGCAGGTGTATGTTCCTGCCTATGGTACTCCGCTGGAATTGCCTGGCGGGATTGGCTTGATGCTGCCAGACGAGTCTGCTGGACAGCGGAATTAAAACGGGCCGGTGTGTGTTCCTGCTCGTTGTTTGCCACCAATTTAGGTTGGTGGACTTCTCCGGAGATGGCAGAGATGACAACCTGCCCATTGTTCACCGGATTCCGTCTCTGGCGGTTCATCTTGCCTGCTCGGGTTCGAGGAACCTGAGCTGAATGCCTGGAGTCGGTACCCTCATCATGTTGAGGGCGCACTACCGCACGAGTCTGGCGGCGATTGTTGATGGGAGCCCTTGAGAAGGACTCCTGTCTTTTTGAATTAAGGTCCTGCGGGACCTGCTCATTCACTTCCTCAGAGTAAGGGAGTGAATGGAAATTGCGTTCCGGGGATAACGACCCGAAACGGTTGGAGACGGTAGTCAGCACCGCCTGCTTCTTGATCGCTGACCGCCGTTGTCCGGACGACCAGGTAGAGTTGTTAACTTGGAGGGCTTGACGAGCGGCCTCCAGAGTTGGGATAGTACCGTTGCGACGATACTCCTTAACCAGTGCATTAGAAACCCAGCGTTGAAGATGCTGAGTTGGTGATGTCATCCTCAGAGCGGATGACGTTCCAGCAGGAGTAGTAGCATTGGTTTTCACAGCAGCAGACCTCACAGTAGAGGTGTTCACAGCAGCAGTATTCACAGAGGTGAATTTAAGGAAATCCATTTTGCAGAAGATCTTGAGAAAAGAGTGCATGTTCCATATAACAGACATAATCAAGATGAATCTGGCCACTGCATATTTTGGATGAGCACATGTCAATGATTGCTTTTTTGGCCCAAGGGGCCTAAAAATAAGAAGAATATCACTTTAACTTGGTTAAGGATTCACGTCGGGTTCACCATTTTTGTTTCCTCGACGGATTTTGGGGATGACCTCCTTGACGGGAGATTCAAACGTTCCGATCGGTTTCTAGCGGGTTTGTTCGTAGAACCAGAAACATCCAATGATTCCACATCCGTTTGGACCCACTTTCCAAAGGTAGGAGCTCATTAGCTTGTGGACTAATGAGGCTTAGGAATTTGCATTTGTCGAGAGGATGGGAGGTCGGACTCATCACACCTTTTGAGGGGAATTATTGTCTACTCCGGGACTCTCTTTATAGATTTAAGTTATGTTCGTGAATCCTTATTACATTACCAAGTATAAAATGTGGTTTCCTTTAGTTTTAACAATCAATGATTAAATATGCAAGAAATTTAGAGAATCTTTTATATGTATTCGAGGTTCTTCATCAATAGAGAATCATCTATATCTGTTTAGAGATTCTTGGTCAATGGTATCCTTCACAACATTTATATAAAAGTCTCTTGGTCATTATGATGACCAGGCTGGTTTTAAAGCCACTCAGTGGGGCACTTGAAGTTTATCGTCTTTCAGAAGGACATGGATTATTTTAAAGTTGGGATCAAACCCATAAATGGGATACCTACGTATCCTTTGTTTTGGAAAAGGAATCAGAACCCACGTAGTTCGAGTAATGGAGTATGATGTTTATGATTGATGGCTCAAAGAAGAATTTCATAATTACTTTTACACTCTAATCTCACGTGAGTCATGCTCGGTGTGAGAAACAAGAGGTATCGGTAAAAATTAGACAATTGTGCCATGAAAGATGCAATCATAAGAAATTGTTTGGGGCTTAGGTATGTATGACTGCCCAGATAGATGAAGGTTTAGGATTCACTTTTAGGGAGAAAATCGAGGAACAGGGTCCATAAAGGTATATGTGCTTTATGGAGATTTGAATACTCTAATCTTGGGGCTTACTCCTAAGGAGGATGCCCAAGTTAGGAGGGGACTTATGATTGGGTTTTACTCCTGAAAAGGAAACCCAAATCAAGGGTAAATTAGGACTGGTTAAGAGAAATTTAAGGGGGCTTGGGGTTTACTCCTGAAAAGGAAACCCAAGATTATGACTGGGACTTACTCCTAAAAAAGGAGGCCCAAGTTATGACTGAGTCTTATTCCTAAAAAGGGAGACCCAGGTTAAGGGACTTGGGGTTTACTCCTGAAAAGGATGCCCAAGATTATGACTGAGTCTTATTCCTGAAAAGGAGACCCAGGTTAGGAATTAAGGTTTGGGGCTTACTCCTGAGGAGGATTCCCAAGTTTGGGAACTTTAAGAATTTGGGGCTTACTCCTAAAGAAGGATGCCCAGATTTGAAATTGGGGCTTACTCCTGAGGAGGATGCCCAAGTTAAAGGATTATGATTGGGGCATACTCCTGAGGAGGATGACCAAGTTAAGGATTCTCTCATCTTAAAGGATGAGGTTGAATGAAGGAACTCTCTATACTTATTGACATAAGGATATTTAAATCACTAGGTTTTGAGAGATATTCCACAGAATTCCTTTCAGATAAGGAAGTCAAATCAAGAAATCATGCCATAAATGGCTTTGAAGAGTGTCTTGAAGACTGAATCTTGAAAAGGAAAGGTGTAATGGCTTAAGAGGGGTAAAATGGGAAAGATGGGCGCCCAAAAAGGTAGGGGCACGCAAGTCTTGAAAAGCGCGCAAGTCTTCCGTGGGCGCGCAAGTTTTGGTCGCACAGGTATACCTGCGCGACACATGGTGTACTTGCGTGATTTTCAACCAGCATTGAAATATTTGAGCGAATCTTTTTTAAAACCTTTAGAATCCTCTTGAGGTTCTTCCAGAAAAGGGACGTGCAAGTTATATTGAAGGAAATAAATCAGCGCGCAAGTGTTTGATAAGTTTCAACACTTAGGCCTTCCTTCTTCTCTTTAGATCTTCCGTTCTAGGTAAGAAATTACCTTAGAAGTGTTCCGGAATCTTTGAGAAGAGACTTGGGTGTCGGGAGCTTCAATCAGAGTTTCTGGAAAAAGATCCTCCCGAATGGGGGTCCACAGGGTCTATTTATAGGCAGGAGAAGACCCCGGGCGGTTACCGGGCGGTTACCACTTAGGGCGCGCAAGTCACTTGCATGACCATAAGGCGTCGCGCAAGTACTTGCACGACCACTAGGCGGCGCGCAAGTGTACTTGCGCGACCATGAGGGAACTTGCGCGGTCTATGGGAAATGTTCTCCTTGTTCATCCCTTTGTCGAGTTTTTATGTTTCTTTAAATGATGAATCACATTGGACTCAGATATTCCCCTTTTCCGATTTTTAGATTCTGTGACGAAAGGAGCGTCAACAACCACACATAGGGTTCATCTGGATATTGGATAAAGTAAACATTCATCGCTGGCATGCATACCTGACAGCCATGGACATGTACGCATGCCAGCAGGGGTGATATGAAAAACTGCATATCCTGGTGAAAGTAATGCTTGGCCAGAAGCAGGACCCAGAGAGGCTATCATCTGAGGATGAAAGCGTAGAGGAGGAGGAAGAGGAGGAAGAAAAAGTAGAAGAATAAGAAGAATAAGGACCAGAAGAAGAGGGCCAAGTTGAGGGTCTTGGTGGAGAGGGGCCTTCAGATGCTCCCACTCACCAGCGGAGTTCTCGAGAGTGTGGTGAAATCATTGGCTCCAATGTAGAACTGGCAGAGCAGCTTGAGGTATGGTTTAAAAAGTATACCAGCCTTCATCATTCTATAGTTTCGATCCGTTAACCAAACCATGTCTTATTCAGGAACACGTGGGAGAGGGTCCCCAGGAATCCTTCCCCACTGGGGGCGCGAGTACGCTTATGGTGACCAGGGAGCAACCTTGGGGGACAGTCCATGGTACCGGGCGTAATACGGCACTGATTTCAACTAGACTAGGTGATAATGAGCAGAAGGAGAGCCCCCTTCCATCCAAATTGTTCACGAGGAGACGACATCAATAATCGATTTGACAAGAACTAAAGGCTCTCCCGTGGAGGGGTCCCCACTATGAAACATGCATTGGACACCGCTGCACTTGGCTCCTATAGTTACTCTCTCATTGTTTTTCCCACTTTGATGGATGATTTAGCTAATCGAGATACTGATTTCTGATGCAGTGATCGCAAGGTTGGAGGCACGACAAAATGTCGAGTCTGGGACATCCTGGTGAAAGTAATTCTTGGCCAGAAGCAGGACCCAGAGAGGCTACCATATGAGGATGAAAGCGTAGAGGAGGAGGAAGAGGAGGAAGAAAAAGAAGAAGAATAAGAAGAATAAGGACCAGAAGAAGAGGGCCAAGTTGAGGGTCTTGGTGGAGAGGGGCCTTCAGAAGCTCCCACTCACCAGCGGAGTTCTCGAGAGTGTGGTGAAATCATTGGCTCCAATGTAGAACTGGCAGAGCATCTTGAGGTATGGTTTAAAACTTATACCAGCCTTCATCATTCTATAGTTTCGATCCATTAACAAAACCATGTCTTATTCAGGAACACGGGGGAGAGGGTCCCCAGGAATCCTTCCCCACTGGGGTTGCGAGTACGCTTATGGTGACCAGGGAGCAACCTCGGGGGACAGTCCATGGTACTGGGTGTAATACGGCACTGATTTCAACTAGACTAGGTGATAATGAGCAGAAGGAGATCCCCCTTCCATCAAAATTGTTCATGAGGAGACAACATCAATAATTGAGTTGACAAGAACTAAAGGCTCTCCCGTGGAGGGGTCCCCACTATGACACATGCATTGGACACCGCTGCACTTGGCTCCTATAGTTCCTCTCTCATTGTTTTTCCCACTTTGATAGATGATTTAGCTAATCGAGATACTGATTTCTGATGCAGTGATCGCAAGGTTGGAGGCACGACAAACTGTCGAGTCTGGGACATCCACAGTAGCAGGATGGGAAGCGACCGTATCGGCCTTTGCAGAAGAAACCATTCTAGGCAACCCTACCCCAGTACTCGATGATTTGGAGATCACAATGATGGATGGTAATTCTAAAAGGGTAGAACTCCACCCCAACGAGAGCGAAGTATTTGATGAGGTGAAGGTTCCCGAAGAACACCCTACTACTGAACTCCTTGCTGATTTACCCGAATATCATCCTGTGGATCCTAAGGAGATAGATGATTCCAATTCAGATGAGGCCGATGAGAGCCTTATGACATGGCACAAAGGGTGTAAATTTATCAAGTGCTTTCTCAATCTTTTTCACATGGACTGGCTAAAACGGATGGGATCTCTCCATAACAAGTTGTGCTTTCTCTATGATGGAGGGGTTGATTCTCAACATCTTCATTTGATAGTCTGCGACTACATGGACGAGAAGCTATGCGAGGGCAACCAACGCTCTAACATTTCTCGGTGTCAGGAATAGTCAGGGAGTACCCGGGAATTCCTGAAAGCAGAACAGGAGGTATGACGCCTCGAAGAACAGATGAAAGAGAATGAGGTATTCATTGCAAACTGTTCCGATCTTGTGGAGAAATTGAGTTCCCAACTGGTGGATGCCCAATAGCAGCTAGTGGAAGCGAGTCACCAAATGACTACACTCCAAACATAACAGGCACAAGCACAGGCTAGGGTCAGTGAACTGTGCCATGTGGTCGCTGATGAAGATAAGATTATTAGGGGGCGGTAGGCAATCTTGGAGGCCACAAGCCAAAAGGTAGCGGCGCTAGAATGATTTATCCAAGATGTGGATCTCTAAGGGCCCTATTATGGTTTAACTCATAATCCTACTTATACTTACTACCTCTTGTTCTGAACTGCATGTATGGATAGATTTATTTACATGCCCATTTGGTTAAATACCCTCTAACCAAAATCCTGAAATAAATAGAAATCCATTCCTAAGCTCACGTGAGTCATATCCGATGTGAGAAACAAGGGATGCTCGCATTATTACATCATTTGAGTGTAGGAGTAACAACCAAGATTAGAGCACCCAAGGTTCAAACAACCAATTTGGATTCCCATGAAGATAAGGGAGAGGCCCGATTAGGGGAAGAGGAACTCAAAACTATCGACGTGTCGTATTACGAATGTGCTCTAGTGCACGAGCGGAGTAACGCCAAGGGCATCTAAAATCAACCTGAACATAAGGGAGTGGAATGTGTCAATCACAATACCCCAGATTCAGAACACTGTGAGGGGGTGGAATGAAAATAGAAGATAAATGTTGACCATGTTCAAAACCCAGTATCCATATTGTATTATCCTAAAATGGGGATGAAGAATGAGGGTCGACTGTTGACCATGTTAGAAAAACGGGGCCTAACGCAGAATGTCATCCATTATTCTTCTGGAACGTTGTCCCGGGATAGTAGGAGAGCCATAGAATGAGCATACATACTGTTAAGGGGTTCTTATAGATGTGAATGGGGACGAGGGTCCAAATAAAGGGCATGAAAATCATGGAATGTGGAGTGGTGGTTTGTTTGAATTAAGTCCAACAATCTTGAAATTACACCACCGTGATAGAAACACGTTGGGTGGGCACATCGATCTGAACATAGATCACTCCTACTTCTTGAAAGTACCTTTCTAGTGAGGAGGATATCACATCTCAATGATGTCGTGGGGAATCCCAGAATTTGTTAGGGGAAATCTACAATTTCATGGTTCCCCAAAAGAGATCAGGAAGAGGGACCAAAAAAAGAGGGGGAGCGGGAATTATGATTCTTGGGGATGGACCCGGATACAGGATGTCTGGGGGTTCCCACATATTCCATGAGAATGGGAATCAAACCAAACATAGTTATTGGAGCATAGTGTGGTTAGAGACCAACACTGGTAGGGAGAATCCTCTCAGAAGAGGAAACCGATGCATCCCATGATTAACACAGGGCATCCCAAACTTGTTTTGGGTAGAACCACAGTTTGGTGTCATGCATTGAGGACATATGGACTCATGAAGTTTAACATCATAGGATAGTATGTGGAGCGAAAGGGATGATCCCAAGAAGAGATTATGTGGTGCGGTGTCTATAAACCCGACATGAATGAGGAATTGGAGTCCGGACCAGACCACATATCCCCGGAGGAAACTCCTCAGGTCGAGGGACCAAGAGTGAAAATTAGGTTGGTCCTGAAGGAAAGTGGTCATACATTCTTATGTTCCCCCTGAGGATGGTAATAAATACATACATAGTTCTAAGAGTGAAATTTAATGTCATGCGGGATGAGGAATGGTACGTGTGGCATGGCTGTGCTAGTACACGTCCTACTAGAACTACTAAGCCCACGTGAGTCATGATCGATGTGGGAAACATGAACTAGTGATGGAACTTTCCTGACACAGGGAGACACACGTTGGGGATGATGGGACACTAGGTGGATGTTGTACCATTGACGATGACCCATCTATATAACATGCCTAGATGTGCGGAAGAGTAAAGCCGAGTATATTGGAATTCCACATGAATATAAGGAATTGGAAATATGTCAATCATGATGCTTGAGATCTGGACCACAATGATGGTTGCATGATTATATGGGATAGTAGTTGACCATGTTTGAAACATAGTTTCCATAACGTGTTATCCTAGACTAGGGATAGACAAATGAGCATCGATCGCTAACCATATTCGAAACATGGGACCTGTCCCAAATGTCGTCTGAGATCTTTGGGGATGTTGGCCCAGGGTGGTAAGTAAGATAGTGTGTCATGAGACTAGGCCGTGAAAGAGGTCCCTTCGGATGTGGAATTGGATGAGGATCCATATAACGGGCTCACGAATCTTGGACAAGAAATGAGGGGAATGTCCTAGTGAAAATTCCATACTCTAGGCTCTTTGTTGAAACACATCTGAATATGAATACAAGAGGTATCAGATAGAGGGAGTCGAGTCCCTTCCTAAGGAAAAGGGTCCTGGGTTCGCACAATTTCATCTTAAGGTCCTTGGGTAGTCCATTAAGGGGTCTTGATTTAATGGACTGTGAGAACAGTGATGAAACCGCCAAATGTGAAGCACAGTTCCCATAGGGAGATCTTAGTTTTGGGTCATTGAACTTGGACCATGCTATGAAAATATATGGGAATCACATGGTGTGGATATTTAAAAACCCGACATGAATGAGAACCTAAGAGGTACTCGTCACACAACATGTTCCCAAATGAGTTCGGGCCAAGGGGCCAAAAAAGAAGGGACAAGATTTGTAGATTCCTGGGGATGGGCCCAAAGAAAAAAATTCCAAGGCATTATTATATGTCCCATGAGGATAGAAATCAATCCATACGTAGTTCTTGAAGAGATATTAGATTATTGTTTTAGATATCGGACCATAGAAGAGTGAAACCCTTCCCAGTAAGTGCAAACCTCAACCTGATCCCTAATCCCACGTGAGTCAAACATGGTGTGGGAAACCAGGGTGGACGAGGTTTTTTGAAATACCTGGAATGCACGCCAAAGGGAAATCGGTGCGGAGCCCCAAATAATTCCTTTACCATTGATTTTTTTCCTCTTAACGTGAAAATGAACACGGAGGGATAATTACAGGAGTGTCAAAATTCCATTTGGACATGATGGGGTGGAAAATAATGTGAATCATGTAACCAACATTCAAGTCTTGAAGGGTCTGGCATAACGATGGAGGATAATTGTTCACCATGTTTAAAACACCGCATCCATATCATGTTATCCTGAAATTCGGACAAACAATTGAGCATCGACCATTGACCATATTCGTAACGTAGGACTTGTATCGATTTGTTTCCTGAAACCCTCTAGGATGTTCGCCCGTAATGGTAGGAGAGACCTTAGGCCTATCATCTATGACATTTGAGGGTCCCTTCGAGAGTTAATGATTATGGAAGACCAAATGAAGGGGAACAAAAAGCCTGAAAAACGGGTGAAAGCATGTCCAAGTAAAATCTGACACTCCAAACACTGAACCAGAGTACTCCTGGCCACATTGGTGAATCACTGAAGAGGTTCGAGGGGCTCAACATGAGAGTGGCTGATTTCAAAAGACGAGTATAGAACAAGGGGATAGGGAACTTCTCAGGAGAAAGAGGAACATGGTGTGGTTGATACAGAGCCAGTGTGAATGAGGACATAATCCCATACCACACCACATACACCTCTCCCTTGTAAAGTGCAGGCCATGGGGCCAAGGTAAATGGGTGATTTCTAAGAGATGAAGATGGACCCAAAGAATAGATGTTCGGCCAGTCCTATGTATCCAATGAGGATGGGAATCAAGCCACATGTAGTTCTAGAAGAGGGTAATGTGCACTTTACCGTCATGCAATAAGGATGAAAATGGGTAAGATACCCCACACAAAGGAGGCGTGTGGCATGGCGAGAAACCCGACATGATTGAGTACATAACCTCATACCACACCATACAATCTTAAGTGAGAACTTGGGCTGGGGTCCGAGAAGGCCAAGGGGCATGCGGCTAGGCCTTGTATGGAAAGTCTCTTCCAGTTGGCAGTTTAACATCTTGCAGTGAGGACGAAGGTGATCTTAGTTTCGGGTCATAAATCTCGGACCGCATATGCCTAGTTTAATTTCATATGCATTGGATAGAGAGGGTGAATCATTGTGCCTATGGAAGACCACATAATGGAAACAATTATAGAGGACCACTATTGACTAGGTTCCCAACAAAGTATCCACCCTTGTGTGACCAGAAGGGGGGAGAACAATTGAGTGTCGACCATTGACCATATTTTCAACAAGGGACTTGTATCAATTTTTATCCCGCAATCCCTTAGGGTGTTAGCCTATAATGGTAGGAGATCCCTTAGGTCGAGAATCCATACCATTCAGAGGCCCTTTTGGATATAGAACGTGAAGAATAACCAAATGATGGGAATCGTGAAGAATGTATGGGCCTGTACTCGTGAGATAGAACATAAATGGAGGGATTGATGCCTCAGGGGGATATGTGTGGCATAGAGAAATAGCCCGATGTAAAAAAACAAGAGTCCATAGTGTACCACACAATCCTAAATGAGGACTCGGGCCAGAGGGCCGAATGGATTGAAGGACCTGAGGCTAGGCGCCACAACCAACTGTATCCATATGGCCTCTCATACGGGCATCGCCTCATCATAACTCATAATCCCATGTGAGAAATGCTCAGCGTGGTAATAAAGGGGTAGGATTAGGTTTTCCCTATCTTATAAGGGTCAGATAGCTGGCATCACCTGAGGGAGACCACAGCTTGAAGATATAGCAGGGTAGAACAAGACACTAAAATCAATATATGGGACCTATAGGAGTGGCGATAATGACAACAGATAGTTGTTGACTATGTTCGAAACCCAACATCCATATCATGTGATGTCGAATGGGAACAACAAATAGGGATCGCCTTCTGACTATATTTGCAACATGGGGCTCACACCAATTTTTCCTTCAAAATCCTCAAGGTCGTTGGCCCGTAATGGTAGGAGGGCCCTTGGTCCGAGCATCCATGCCATTTGGGGGCCATTTTGGACATGAAAAATGATGGATTCCCAAACAAGAAGCATGAGTGAAGCATAAGTATGCCTATGAATTTCAACATCAAGAAGGACAGTGAAAGAGGTGGAAGTCTCTGGGGAGTGGAACACATGGCGGGGATATGATGAAATCGAGGTGAATTGTGGAAAAATCCTCTACCACACAACTTGTCATAACTAGAGGGGAGGTTATGGAGTTTTGGGCTAGTCCAATAGAGAAAATGTTCAGGCGTTCTTATGTATACCATGAGAATATGAATCAAGTCGTACGTAGTTCTAGAAAGTCCATGCAGTTTAACATCGTGGGGTGAGGACGTAGGAGTCTTGAAGAACGAGGATGGGGCACATGGTGTGACCGCCATAATCCTGACATGAGTGGGACTAATGAATCCTACACTATACCATATAAGGACCCTCCGAGAAAACTATACTAAGGGTGGATAGTCGATGTGAAGAGTCTGGGGGCTGGTCTTAGGACCAATCATCTGAGGGTTTCTATGTATCCTATAAGGATTGGATTCAAGCCTTATGTAGTTCTAGAAGAGACATATTGTTTAACGTCTTGTAGGATTATGAATAGTTTATCGTCATGTGGGAAGAAGTAGTTTAGGTTCATGCAGGACCCGATGGTTTATGGTCATGAAGGACCAGGCAGTTTAGGGTCATGTAGGACCATCACGTAGTTTAGGGTCATATGGGACCGTCAAGCAGTTTAGGGTCGTGCAGGACTGTCCGGTTTAAGGTCATGCATGACCATACAGTTTATGGTCATGTGGGACCCTCTGAATCAAACGAATTATTGCTTGAGGAACATGGCATTGGTGGGAGGAGTTATATGCTCACCATCCATGGTCACCAGAGAGTATGAACCATTGGGGTAAACCTTGTGAACAATGTAAGGTCCTTCCCATTTGGGCTCCATCATTGGAGATCTCCTGCCAGGTATCATTGGTGTCCTGAGGGCCAAAAACAAATCACCTTACAAGAAAGGGTAGAGGTGAATATTTTTGTTGAAGGCTCTAGATATCTTATTCTAATGCCTTTCCAGGTTGTGCAGGGCATGAAGCCTATTTTCATCAAGTACTTCCAAATCGGCCAGGAAAATTTTAGCTACTTTATCTAGTGCCTTCTGATCATTGACCACCATTCTTAATGAAGGAAACTGAATCTAGATAGGTAGTACGACTTCTGTTTCACAAACTAGGGAATATGGGGTCACCTGTGTGAAATTACGTAACGTCGTCCGATAAGCCTACAAAGCATTAGGGAGCTTTTCTGGCCAACTCTTCTTATTCTGACCAACCATTTTCTACAAAATGATAGAGAGGGTCTTGTTGAACACCTCTATCTTCCCATTATCTTGAGTGTGATAGAAGGAGGTATGGTTAGAATGGATGATGTATTTGTCTTACAACTTCTTAAACTCATCTGCATGAATGTTGGGGCCGTTATCGGTGAGGACGACATGAGGGACTCCAAATCCGTAGATGATATTGGATCTCATGAAGTGAACGATGGAATAGGACTTGACCTCCTTGATTAGAACTACCTCTGCCCACTTGGAGAATAAATATGTGGCCGTTAGGATGAATATGAACTATCGAGCTGTCGTTGGTGGATATGGTCCCACAACATCGAATCCCCACACCGCAAAGGGCCAAGAGTACTTGGTGGAGTGGAGAGGCTCTGGCAGACGATGCATGAAGCTGGCATGAACTTGACATGTATGACACCTTTTGGAAAACTCAATGCAGTCATGAATCATGGAGGTCTAAAAGTACCATAGTCTCTAGATCTGATGGGACAACTTTGATCTGGTCTGATGATCCCCGCAGTAACCAACGTGAACATATTTCATGACCTGAGAAATCTCGACTCCTTGAATGCAACAGAGGAGATACCAATTGAACCCACACTTGTAGAGGATATTTTCAAGACTAGGACCACTCTGTAGGGTAAACTGCATTGCGTGACGTCATATTCGCTCATGCTCGGCCCGATCTGGTGGGAGATATCCATTTTGGAGATACTCGACAAAGGGGGCTCTCCAGAAAGGAGTCACTTCAACCACTGCATTTGAGGGACCTGACATGGAGGCTCCAGTGGTAAGATGGCTCACCTAAAGGCCATCATAGTCGCCTAGGGTGATGGGAGAAATGAATCTCTGATGTTCCATGAGGATAACCAGATCATCCTACTCGGGTTCTACAAGTGATCTAGCCAGTCCAGTCAGGGCGTCAGCTCGACCGTTCTGAGATTGAGGGACATGAGTGACTTCCATCTGAGATGAGAACTGGGCCATTAGATGGATAGTGAATTCCAAAAATAGTGTGAACTATGTCTTTATAATGATTTAGTCAATGTTGATCTTCTTGATGACTTTTTTGAAATCCCCTTTCACATGTAAATGGAGCACATCAATCTCAAGGGCCAGCTAGAGGCCAGTGATAAGAGACCGATATTCCGCCTCATTGTTGGTGTAGCCTTCTGAAAACAAGAATGAGTATGGAAGAATGGATTGTGTCAGGGTAATAAAGACGATACCCAAGCCTACCCTATTAATCCTGGGATCATTGAGACTCCTGCCGGTGGGGCTTCGGAAAGCACCATCTAATATCATCTACCAGCACGACATGGTTTGGTCCACCAAGAGGATCACCTCATCGGGGAAATAGATATCCAAGGACTTGTCATAAGGAGACAAATGGGAAATAAGGAAGTATTCAAATTTTTTCCCCTTAATAACTTTCTGAGGGACAAACCTGATATCAAACTGCTGAAGAATCACTTCCCACCGTGCTAGACGGCCTGTCAACATGGTGCTATTCAGAATGTACTTCAGTTGGTCTACCCGAGACACCAGCTATAACTCATGGTGCTACAAGTAATGTCACAATTTTTGTATCATGAATACCAGCGTGAGGCAGCTCTTCTTGATAGGGGAGTATTTGGTCTCTATATCAAGGAGCATGCAGTTGAGGTAGTAAAGGTTGTTCTCCTTCCCTTCATTGTTCTTCTGGGCGATAAGGGTTCCCGGAGATCATTCCAGGGCGGTCACATAAATAACCAATGGCTTTCCCAAGATGGGTGGAATTAATACTGGAGGCTAGAGCAGATACTTCTTGATTTCCTCGAATGCAGTATGGAACTCTTTGTTCCATTCGTAAGTGGTGCATTTATTCATGAGCCGATAAAAGTGATTACACTTGCCAGCCAGATTCGTAATGAATCGGTGTATGTAGGCTAAGTGGCCTTAAAACCCTCAAATCTCTCGAATGTTGCTCAGGGGAGACATATGGATGATGGCCTTGATCCACTTAGGGTCAATCTAGATATCCCAGTATCTGAAAACAAAGCCGAGGAACTTCCTAGAGGTGACCCCGAAGGTACATTTCAATGTGTTCATCTTCAGGTGGAGAGAACGGAGGAAGCCGAACACTTACTCAAGGTACTTGAGATGGTCCTTGCACTGGGGATATTTGACCACCAGATCATCTACATAACATTCCACCAATACCTCGAGGATTTATTTGAATATGTGATGAATGGCCCACTGATAGGTGGCACCTACAGTCTTTAAGCTGAAGGGCATGACCTGGTAACAAAACGTACCTTGTGGCACCCTGAAAGCTATGAACTCCTTATCCTTAGGGGCCATTTGAATCTGGTTATACCCAGAGTAACCATCCATGAAGGAGAGGGCTTAGAACCCATCCATAACATCGATCAAGAATTCCATCACAGGAAGGGTAAAATCATCTTTCGGATAGTGATGGTTGAGATCCCGGAAGTCGATGCAGAATCTGATCTAAACATTCTTCTTCCTGTTTGGAATAATGTTGGATAGCCATTTGGGGTACTGGACCTCCTTGGAGAAATAGGCTCTGATGAGATTATCAACTTCCACCTCTACCATGGCACTGTGATAAGGGTGCATCTTTCTGGGAGGCTGCTTGAACCCACAATGATTTGCAGGGAGACCGAGGTGGTGGATGGATACCTTAGGATCTAGTCCAAGAATCTCATCGTAGCTCCAGGTGAATACATAGAGAAGTTGTTTCAGGAAGTCTACATACCTCTACTGCTCCTTGTGGGACATGGTGGTACTAATCAATGTGGGTCTCAGGTCTACCTCTCTACCGAGGTTAACATGTACTGGTTCATCGACCGTGGGAGATACGCCCTACTAAAAGGCAGGGAGTAGCATCATCCAAATCCACTTCTCCAATTGCGGAGGAAGGATCCCCAGCATGAGGAGATTTCTCTATTTCGACAGACCCAGAGGAGAGGCTAGTACCAGCTTGAGCAGCAACGGTCACAACATCGGGAGATTCCAGTGCTACAAAAAACATAGCAATGAAGGCTGTCGACCCAATCCCATCTGGTCTTCGGCCCAAGGGGCCATGCTTAATGATATGAAATCAATAGTGTCTTGTATTCTTGAGTCAGTTGATTCCAACCCAGTGAAACAGGCAAGTATGACATATTTCCATTTCCATGGGGCGGACATCTCGATACCTTATAGAAGTAGAGGGATCAGGGATCACTAATGCTTTATTTTTATAACAATACGAAGTGATCTCCCAACATTTCTTGGGCCTGAGAATATTCTTCCCCCTTGTACCAAAGACAAAAAACCAATTTCCCCATATAGGGGTCATGATCTCCAATCGATGGATCAGGAAGACGTAGGCGTCATCCAGACCTGCCCAGGGGTCGGTTGCAACTGCATCATGATAGATCTCATTAGTCTAAATCTTTTTGTCCTTGCTCTTGTAATAGTCAGCATCCATGTAGCAGGCATCACAAGTGGAAGAAGGAGACATGTCACCTTAGAGAACTCCCTCTCAACCATTGAGAGAGTACTTGAGGCACTAGTGATACGATGAGGTAACCGCCACGTGTAGGTGGAGCCATGGTCTTCCCATCAATGCATTGTATGCAGTGTCTTGGGAGAAAACCATAAACTAGGTGCTGGAAACTAGGCCCCTGAACTGGGACATCAAACATATCTTGTCAACCGGGTTCTGCTATGTCCTGTCATATCCCTAGAACATGAGGTCGGAGGAATCAAATAATATTTGGATAATCCTACTTTCTACAATGTCCTTGTTAAGATAAGGTTAATCCCGGAACCTATTTCAACTAGATAGTGGCGAACCTCCACACCATTGAATTAGTTGGTGATGTACAATGGGTGAATGTTCCCTTGTATGGGAGATACTTCATCTTCTCCGGAGAAGGAAATTATGTTTTGACATTCAGAATTCTCTATCACCTCTGCATGAAAGGATTCTGTGGCTGCTACTTCCATCTCAAACTGGAGGAGGCTTCTTAAAGCCTCAGCAAGGGCCTCACACATATCTGACGATAGGAAAAGGGTATCAAGGATGGAAAGCCTTTCGATAATGCTGGAAAGATGATTAAGAACATTATACTTCCACGTCAGGCATGAAATTCTGCTTGTAGGAGGTACGGTGGCCTCTACCGGCTGGACCGACGGCTGATTAGTTCTAGGAATGTCCTGCTGCTCACTATTCATAGCATATGGAGTACCTATCATACCAAGGGTAGCTAAATAGAACCAGTATGGGGTGGAGCGTGGATGATCATGGCGAGTCCTAGGTGTCTCTACTCGGTCCAGTAGGACAAATGGAGGTGGAGGCGGGCCTGATAACACTGGATGAGGAGGCTGCGCATACTGAGCTCTATGATGGGCCTATTTTCTGGTCTCAATAGCATGCACGGCCTGGCAGGAAGTAAAAAATGAGGTGACTAAATGACCCATATGGCTGCGACTTTGATGATGTTTTCATCGTCTAGGGATATTGGGGAGATCCACCTGGTGCTCCCCGTCGCCAGGAGTCATATAAAGGTTTACCAGCTCCACGATGTTAACTAAAGCATACCCTTGACTATCACTCGACGATTCATCCACAACTGGGAAAATCTTGGGAGGAATCCCCATCTCCAGGGGAATGAAGTTTCCAAGAGTATGGGACAACGATGGCATTGGTGGGATGTGTTGCTTTCCCTTGCAGCGCCAGTGTTTTCTCTTCTAGGAAGAGGTCAGCTGAGATGATGATGCAGGAGTGGTGTCCATAGTATCTAAAGCCTCTGGTAGATTTAGGAATGCACAAATGATACCAGGGGAACATGCAACCATTTTGCGAGCCATCCTATCATCATACTTCTGGGACCCACGGTTAGAAACCTTATGCCATCTGCACTCACTATCACTGCTGATGTATGGCCTCACAACGACACATGCCACTTATGCTGGGGCCTGGCTCAACCTGAATATGTTGTTATCGACCTGGTATTGAATCCAGTCTTTGAATTAATATCATTTCATGAGAGTGTGCCTCATGATCCAGTGATAGGGTATGTAGTTGGGGAAATCAGTGATATTCACCTCTTCTATCCCATTACACTCAAGAAAACTCACAATCCCATGTTCCAAGGCTTGTCGGAAATAGTCGAGAACCTAATTCTCATTAAATGAGTAAGTCTGTTTTCTTCTTTCCAGAAAGGGGGGCCTAGGAGCATGGCCTTGACGTGGAGCTGGAGGATCATGTCGAGAAGGTGGAGCCTAATTATCCAACATGGGTGGTAGATGCCCATTCCATGGGGGCGCCTGCCGATTCTGAGAAGGAATCTGCTGGGCTGGAGGTTGCACCTATGGTGGAGGGCCTCTATGAGGTTGTGGAGGAAGCTCCAATGGTAATAATTCTAGCCATCTGGGGGCCTTTATTTGGGCCACCTGATGGGCTCAGCTCTGGAATCCCTCCTTTTGGGAATTACAGGGGGCAACAGACGTGCTTGGATGGCCTGTTGAAGGGATTCTTCCAGGCGTTGGGCCTTATCAGAGAAGTCTCAAAATACTCCAGGGCAGTTCTAGGTGATCAGAGAGGGAACTAGTTCTGTCTTCACGTTCCCTACACACATCGTCAGTAATTTCTCTTGAGTCAGTGGCATGTAAATAGAATACGTGAGTCCTTTCCACATGGCGAAAAAGTCGGTGATGGGCTCATCAGGCCTCTACTTGCACATGAAGAGGTCCGCGATACTCGTCTTCCACATGGTGGAGCTGAAATAGTAGAGGAATTTCCAAAGTAGGTACTCCCAACTGGTCACTAATCCTATGGGGAGATTTATGTACAAGAAAAAGGCAGGCCCCTCCAATGTTTGCACAAAACATCAGGTCTTGGCGGCCTCCTACTGCACTGGAGTCCCTAACATGGGCCCACACCTTGAGGTGAAGTGGGCCTGAGGTTGTGGTGGGTCCCCTGTCCCGTTAATGTAGGAAAAGGTAGGATTCCCAAAACCTGGAGGTGCTGACATATCATACACCCATGTTAGATATGGTTTTCCATCAATAGGAGTGTCACCTATCGCGTTTCCAATGCCTCAAGGCAGGAAATGAGTGCCACCATAGGATCATCTGGGGAGGGGTCCATATCTTAATGGAGATCCCTAACCACAAGTGTTTTGGTGGGTTCTTCAACATGTTAAGGTGGCTCAACGGCTTGTGGAGCAGCTGGGGGAGTGACTTTCAAGAATGTTGGGGGAACCTGAGCTGGGTTCCATGGATTATCACGCCATTCCGGAGGGTTTGGTGAGACATACCACTCCATCTTGTTGTAAGTTCCAACTTCAACCCTGTCTATGGGGGCAGAATGGTCAGGTTCACCTTGAGGTAGCTCTCCGAGGGGAAGTTGTTCCTTCTCCCATTGTACTGGTTGTAGATCCCTATAATCTGGATGTTGTTACACAACGCATTTAGATAGGAGGTCGTCGATCAACTTTTTTTGTTCGGCAAGTTGTTAGCGCAATGCGGCCTTCTCAGGGTCCTCCTCCGTCTTCTGCACTGAGGCAGACGGGTCGGTGTGTTTGGAAAATTCGAGGTGCTCTTTACCCTTACCAAGATTCTGACTGAGAACCAATGCCTCGGTGGAAGCAAGGATCCCCAGTAGATTCCTCTGCTGAAGAGTAACTATTCCCGATGGATCTGATAGTGGTGGAATTCCCTAGGGTGGTAAGTCCTCATCAAGAAGCTTCAGATCATTCTCCTCATCTAATATGTCATCCATCTTGACTGTGACCCTTCCTGGGGGAATGTCCTCAATATCGCCTAGCGAGTTGGACTGCCATCAGATAGGACTAAAGAGGAGGTAATCATACTACCCCTAACCATGTATTTTCATGTGGGGGGAAGCCTCCTTGATAATCTTGAGTAGTACCCTGAAACTCTGAATGTATTTTTGTTGGAGGGCCTAACATCGTCATGGTGACTCGGGGCACTGGGCCACAGGGAGTGCGACCAAATCAACTTAACGACATTGATCACCAATTTCTTCAAAATATGCTTGTCTCCTTGGATAAAACACTTGCTGATGATGAAGGAAAAAGTGCATTTCCCAGAGGGTTTGATGGAAACACTCAACTTCCTCTAGGGTGAGGGATTCTGGTGAGCAGAAATTTGGCACTGCCATGGGCCAAAACACCTCAGGGAAGTGGTCTGCTGTGAGGATGTACCATAAGCACCTTGGATCAGATTCAGGGTCTGGACCTTGATTACCCCACTCATCTACCGGAGGTGGCTGAGGAAATTGAAACGGTATTGAGGTTTACCCCTGGGATAGTAGTCTAGCTGGTGACGAGTATGGCGAGTGAGCCAACAAACTGCCACATCTCGGGTTGTCCCTTGAAGAGTGTAGTAACCAAGCCACTGCATCGCGGTAGGATGGGATGACGACCATAGTTCCTGGCATGGGGATAGGGCTACTAGCGATAGTTTTCATTGTTTCTCTCCTGCCATTGGTCCCCAGAATATCTCTTCGCGATCTCTAGTCAAGGTAGAGAGTGATTCTGGTGACGATGGTGGTGATTTCCCGACCATAACCTACGGGGTTGCCAAATTTTCATCCTCATGGATATACATGCAGAGGGAGGTGGGAATCTTATGGATCTCACATTCTGGGATTACTAGGCTAATGGCCCTCCTTCCTTCTATATCCCATGAGTTGGATGAGCTAGGGGAGGGTTACTACGCTAAGTCATACTCCGATTCGGATTTTGAGAGGCGGACTTGTTTGATCTCTATCTGGACCTTCCCAAAATTCTTCTTATGGTAGCGATGACCCACCTTCCTACTTCTGGATGGCTCTTTGGGACAGGGTATATTTCTTGCATGAGGAGGTCCTTTGACTATACTGGTGATGGGGTGGAGGAGGACTCCGCCTGAGTAAGACGGGGTGTGAGGAGCACTGAGACAAATATCGGAGGGAACATGAGGAGGACCTCCGTGAGTAGCTTTGGAGTGGGTAAGACATCTGCTGGAGCTGTTAGGATCATAGGAAGGACCACCATGCTTGTTTACCCTAGTGACATCAATATGAGGAGGGTCCTCGTACTGGTCGAGCTGAACACATGTAGGACCTCTGTGCTGGGCGCTGGTTAAGTGAAGTTGGCCCTCACCCCTCTGATTGCTGGGGCGAGGAGAACTTTCTCTAGCTTCTACGAGGACACGGGGAGGGTCCCCATGTTGAAGAGTGACCGAATGTGCAATGTAATCATACCAATAGTCAGTGGAAGGAGGAATGGCTCCATATCTGGTGTAGTGGGCATGGGAGAGTCTTCTGTAATGAACATCACCGCCACATGGAGGACCATCCGTTGGATTAAAGGTGTCATGGTGCGAACCTCCATGCTAAGCCTGGAAGTGGGGAAAGCCCACATTATCCATGGTAGAGGTTTGGGGATGACCTCCGTACTGGGTGAAATCCCTGGGGTTAGTCCATGACGTCCACTACCTATGCCGATGACCAAGAGAGTTGACCCAGCCTACCTGTGGGGTGGTTGGGGCCTCGATCCAGGTCAGGTGTATGAATGTCCCTATTCAGCGTATACAGGGAGTTGGTGAAATGCATTTGTGGTGGCTCGAGCCACAGTATCCACTAACGTTGACACCCCTTGGCGGATGTCCTCTCTAGTTTGTGCTCGATTATGGCATCTGGTTAGACAGACTAGGGCCAGTGGTGCATGTACATGGATTACCTTCTTATATGCTAGTAATACTAGGTGGCGGCGCTGATGCGGCATGGGGAGAGCCCTTGCTAGATGTCCCTTGAGTGGGACTCTGACCGAGCTGACCAGGACATCCCTTACCTTTTCAGCGTAGGGAAGGGAGTCGTTGAGGCATTCCGAGGATAGGCTCTTGAAATAGTTATATATTGGAGTGGGGAGCAGTGGCTCCCTACATGGCCCTCAGGGGCAACGTTGATGATGAGGCGCTGATGCCTCTAAATCCAAGCGGTCCATATCCTGAGTTGGGATAATACCCCCCTCCTCATACCATCATACGAGGTCATTGATCACCCTCTGTTGAACAACCTTGGATGGGTAGATAGGGCGGGGCACCCTATGGTCATGGCTATTGAGACCTTCGCGGAGGAGGAGGAGCCACACAAGACTGATGTGATTGTACTACCCATGCCCCTACGTTGGTGGGCATGTGGTGATCAAGCTTCGGGTGCAGCAACATGGTTCTTGAAAGGAGGGAGATTAACTCATTAGTGCTGAAAGAAAAATGGAATCAACGACCAGTGCACCAACGTCATCCCATCTTCCATGACTGGTAAGAGGGATCCATGCTAATAATGTCACAGATCGAGACATCCAACGTTTTGACTACCCCAACTTTTGGTAAGTTTCACACCAGGCCCACTATTTTTATGGTGGGACCTGGCGCCAAATAACTGGATCCGGTTACATGCTAATCCATTGATGTCTCAAATGCTACTAATCTATACACTGAGGATAATACCATCTCTTCGGGTTCACCATTTCTGTTTCCGATGCTTTTGCTGGGGCGCGTGCATCCATCTACTTGAGTACGAAAGGTGCGGTTTTGTTGCCTCGCGTTCCCACTTTCCAAAGGCTGGTGGCATCCAATGATTTCTCAAGGACGTTTTCTCATTGATCAAATTGGGATGATGAGATTTCATTTCTTTATTCCATGGATTCCTCCTTGAAACTCCTCACCTATTCTAGGTATCCCTTATAGATTTAAGACATTGTTCGTGAAACTCTTCGTAGTGCCATATATTCATGGACACCAGTTAATCACAATGCTTATGTCGGGACATTCCAAAGGGTTCAGTCAGGGCATCAACCTTTGGTTAGGGGAGTAGTCACGTTGGACATCACTAGCATGTCTGGACACTGGGACACTAGCGCTTAAGGTTTTCTTCCCCTTATTATAGGGATTCTCGAGGGCATGGAATCCCAAGTCTTCCCACGTTGAATGGGGGGAATTTTTTTCCATTGCAATATATCTGAGGGTTTCCTCATCTTCCCATGTTTAACACAGGGTATTTTGCAGGTTTAATGTCTAGAAGGGATAAATTAGACTGGTCAGAACATTGATTAAAGTGGATCAGATGGGTGCAACCTCTGGAGGGAACACTGATGATAAATCCTACATGTGGTTAGCTTCCCGATTGTTGTTAAGGGGAATGGGGAATGAGGTGGCATGATCCCACCAGGATGTGGCAGCCCGGGTAAGAATCCGGATTGATGATGGAAGGTTTAATAAAGTGGATGGAGAATGATATGAAGAAGTCTCGAGGAAAATGGTGATGTTGGACTTGAGTCTCGAAGAGGCTTCCTACATATCCCTGTGGCAGGGAATCAAATTCCTCGTAGTTCACCTGACAATGAATTACCGTTGAATGGGGTCACAACGACTTACCACTGAATGGGGTTACAATAGCTTACCACTGAATGAGGTTGACAACGGCTTACGGCTGAATGGGAATGTCAATGGATTACCATTGGGTGGGGATGTTAACGGCTTACCGCTGAATGGGGTGGGAACCGACATGAAGATGGACGGGATTGCTGGGTGTTGGGATTGAACCTCATGGAGGCTTCTTACGTACCTTACCATATCTAGGATCAACGTCCTTGTAGTTCAGGACATGGGGCATTTGGGGGTTATTCTCTGAGGTGGCCTAAGGTGTTGGTGAACTCACGTTAAGGGAGCTAGGACCAATGGGTGTTGGGTTTAGACCTCATGGAGGCTTCCTATGTACCTTCCCTTAGCAAGGATCAAAGTCCACATAGTTCAGGTTGGGTTTTGTAAACCAACATGAAGATGGCTGGGACCAATGGATGGTGGGATTGAACCTTAAGGATGCTTCCTATGTACCTTTCCTTGGCAAGGATCAAATACCTCGTAGTTTAGGAAAGGGTGTGGGGATTACACTCTAGGATTCCCAATGTGTTGGTGAACCGACATGAAGGGGGTCAGAGCGACTAATGGATTGTGTTCTGGAACCTCAGGAAGGATTCCTACGTACCTTTCCTTGAAAAAGATCAAAGACCTCGTAGTTCAGGTATGTGTTGTGGGGAATACACTCTAAGCTTTCCAAGGTGTTGGTGAACCGATGTGAAGGGGGTCAGAGTGGCCAATGGATGGTGGGATTGAACCTCAGGGAGGCTTCCTAAGTACCTTTCATTGGCATGGATCAAATACCTCATAGTTCATGTATGGGTGTGGGGATTACACTCTAGGCTACCCAAGGTGTTGGTGAACCGATGTGAAGGGGGTCAGAGTGACCAATAAATGGTGGGGTTGAAACTTAGGGATGCTTCCTACGTACCTTGTCTGGGAAAGGATCAAAGTCCTCATAGTTCAAGTATGGGTGTGGGGATTACACTCTAGGATGCCCAAGGAGGATGTCATGGTCAGTTCTTGCTCTAATCCCACATGATTCATGCTCGGTGTGAGAAATAAGAGACAACAAAGACTTGACAATCACATCACGAAATGTGCATCCATAGGAAGTGGAGTGGGTCTTACACGTAGTTGATGGCCCAAATAGGAAACATAGGCTTATGCATGGTTCACAACTCATATAGGAAACATGGTCTTACACCTAGTTTGTAGCCCGAGGTGATGGTGATTGGAGCATACTTCAGGATGGAGTCCCTAATGGTGACAAAGCCTAACGGGAGACGGACTTGGAACCTAGGAAGAGAGGAGGAGAAAAGATGCTACCTCCTTCAAGGAAAGCTAGGTGCTTACACTAGGTTGGTTTCCATTTCCTCATGGATAGACGTCGCTCCGATAAAGAGTATATCATTTAATGCATGGAATGATCTCACTCCCGTGGAGACCAGTGGGCTTGTAGAATGCCCAAGGTGGGGGAAACCCGTTTCAGAAGCATGGGGCATGGTCACAGTTTGACGTCATGTGCTGAGGACAATGGTGCTTGATAGTTTAACATCTTACAGATCAGAAGAGGTGGGTTCACTCCGCACCCATAGGACTTACATAACTAATACTCGTCCACTCTGGAGGGAGGGAAGGCCTTGGTAATTCCATGGAAAGGGGGTGTCATGAGGTGATCCCATTGGGGGTCCACGTTAGCATGGCTATGTGAAGAAGAAATTACCGTTATCATGCCTATGAGAAGAAGCATAAGGTGAAGCAACAAAATGGACAGTATTGTCCAAGGGACTTTGAAATTGTTCCATGCGAACCCGAGGGGTCACATGGGAAAAAGAGAGCATGATGCAGGTGTGTCACGCATAAGAGAGGCTCGAACAAGGTGCCTCAAGGTTAGGGCAGTGCACGGAGCGGTCGTAAGAGAATGGGCCAGGGCAAGATAGGAAGTCTGTCTGAAAGACAAAAGGTTGGCATGCAAGGTGAAGGGGTTGAGCGCAAAAGGTATGGGTTTCACGTGAGAGGTAAGGGTGGCATACAATAGGTACAAGTAGCACACAAGACGGAGGGGTTGTGCACAAGAAAAAGGGGTTGCACGCAAGTTGGACCGGTGGGGCGCAAGCCCGAAGGGACTGCGCGTGAGACGGGCGGTTGGTCTGTAGTTTGGACGTAGTGCACGCATGAACTCCTGGCGTAGAGGGATTATTTTCTCACAAGTTGGGACCCCTTGCATTCAAATGACATTAGGATGAAAATAAATTCACAAGGATCAGAGGGCCCATCCGAAGGCCCCCCCAGGGACCCTATCACGCAACAACCATTACCTGAAGTCCATGGGTTTTTTCACGTGGTCATGGAAGACGGGGTTTTTTCACAGTAGAGCATCACTTCGTCTTCTGTTACCATCCCTGAAGAGCGGGGATACGATTCGTTTTATAGCTTTAGTCCTCGGAGAGGCACCCAAACTCCGTTTAGTCATCGTCTTGTGCACGCAAGGGGGGCCAGGCGCGCAAATGTCTCTTTGACGTCACCTTGGGTGCGGAAACGGGGCTTGGCATGCAAACCTTTGTTCTTGGTCGCCTTCGGTGCAAAAACGGGCCAGGCACACAAACTGCCATTTGATTTCACTTTTGGTGCAGAAACGGGGCCGGGCGCGAAAACCACCTTTCGACATCACCTTCGACACAGAAACCGACTGGGGGCACAAACCACCGTTCCCCATCTCCTTCGGCATGGAAATAGGGTCGGGCGCGCAAACGGCCATTCAACGTCGCCTTGGGTGCATAAATGGGGTCGTGCTTTCAAACCACCGTTCGACATCGCCTTGGTTGAGAAAACAAGGCCGCATGCGCAAACCGCCATTTGACGACGCCTTGGGTGTGGAAGGGAAGGCCGACAAGCAATGTTTAACACATAGAAAGTATTATTGTGTGCGCCTTCCAAACCTTGCATGCGCCCAGCTCTCAGGCCCTAAGATCTTATTTTTTCATCCTGGATGCATTCGTTGCTCTTTTATCTGCCCAAAGAGGCCCTTCTACGAATATCAGCGTCAACAAGCGTCCCTCAAAAGCTGGGTATCTGGGGAGAGTTAGGGGATCTTTTCAGGCACACACTATTACTCATGATCTTCAAGTTCAACACTCCTATTTTCAAGGATTTATTTTTGGATTTTTCTACTTCCTTTGAGTTCGACAGAGCTGAGTACCAGGAGACGTCTGGTGATGTGGTACCAGTGGTATGGTTCTAGCTAGGAGGCCAAGCCTTTTACCTTACTATGATCGAGTTTGGTTGAGGGTACGGTTTCTATCCTCATCCCATCACCCCACCCTCTATCTCCACCCTGACCTAACCCAAGTGCTCTGAGCTCATTGCTATGTGGTGGGAGATTGCTGGGCCTGACCATTGTTATACCCCTACTTCCCAAAAGAGTACCCTCATCATTGACCCAATCCTTTGCTTCATCCACTGGTTCTTTAGCACCATCATTTTCCAACACCATGAGGATATGGCTGTTGTGACCGGTCGTGACATGTTTATACTCACCTATGTCATCCTGCAGAACTACCCCAACCCCCCCTTACCTTGTTGCCTCTTATTTCCACGCCATGTTTACCTGCCATCACGACAACCTGAACAATGAGTTTTACGCCACCCGCCTTGCCCACCACCTCAGGGTTTTTGAGTCTTCTCTTCCCCATAACCTGTTAGGTTCCCCTAGAAGATGGGCTATCTCATGCTTATTCTCATGGGCTTCGTCTAGAAGCAGAAGGTGCTTACGTCCTTGCCCAGGCACCACCCCGACCACCTATTGACCCTCCTGCCCCTGCCGAGGCACCTGATACTCCTTCCCCACCCCTTCCGGATTCTCCACCCCACCCCTTCTTCTGACCCCCTTCTTCTGAACTACCTTCTTTTATTCCACCTACTACCCCCTACCCATGCACCCTCGGTCGATCTCTCCTTTTCTCTTTGCCTAGCTGCGATGGAGCAGCACTTGGTTTGTCTCGAATGACATCAAGGTCGACTAGAGCAGATGTTGGGTCTTCTTCTTCAGCATCAAGGTATACCACTACCCCCACCAGAATCCTCTACCTCAGTTCCAAGCCTATCACCACCCTTTACTGCACTGGCCACAGATTCAGTTCTCCTATCCACTACGGGCCTTACTGCTACCACCATTACTGCTAGTCTAGGGAGTGATGCTGAGCTTCCTATTCTGAGTCCTACTCCTGTGGGTCCTACTTCTAAGAATTCTATTCCAAGGGAAAATTCTGAGCCTCCAGTTTCCACGGCTTCAGATCATTCTCTACCAGCTGTTTCTGTACTAGATGATACCTCTTCTGAGGCGACCCCCTGACTAGTTTTTGGACACATGTTTTTCTTTATATATCTATTTGTGATATTTTATGCCTATTTATGTTATGTATACTTGTAGTGTTCTCTCTTGATGACCATCAAAATTACTCTAGCACACTATGGACTAGCCTTCTCCATCACTGCTCATTTATCTTCACCTAGACAGAAGGGGAGTATTGGTTTTCCATGTTTTCCATTGTTTTATTTTCATCCTTAGTTTACTTATTTCCAAACTTCCCCTCGTTATGGTCCACTGTTGTATCCCCATATTCCCTTATTCACGTTTTGTGGCACTTGGTGGACCACGTGTGATATTAAGTATGGGGGGAATATCTCGACCACTTTAATCTTTTCCTTTATCTTCATTCTAGGAGACATCATTATTGGAAGATATATTTGAAAATGTGAAAACGTTTTGGTTAATCATATTTGTAAATAATAAAGATGAAAATGAGAAATTTTAAATGTTTCATTCTTATTTAGGTTCTTAAAGTGTTTTAAAATGATTGATGATATTGTTTAAATTACAAGTTGTAATCCATGGATAATTACATCAATTAGACTAATCAATTATATCCATGTCATGACCTGATTGTCTCTTTATTTGTTTTTCCATCTCTTGAGAGGTATTCTAAACCCTTTATCATGTTATTTATAATACCTAATTTGTTGAGAGATTCTTAGGATATTCATAACTACTATAATTTGAAAGTATTATTTTCGAAACATGATGAATTTTGGAATTACATTAAAATGACTAAGGCATTAAATTATGTAAACCCCTTTATCGGGAGACCTACCCTACATCTTATCTTTGTAGATCCCATAGAAACCATGAATAACCTTTATAGGAAGCCATATTAGAGTCTATTTACTATCCTACAATAATTATCTTATTATTTTTCATGATTATTCACTTGGTCATAAAATAAGGGATTGGAAACACCTTGCATATTTTTTTTAATTGTCATGAAATTAAGTATGGGGGAGATCCTATTGAACATTTGGGGGAACAAAGGGTTCCAAAACTCTATTCATGGGAATTCTAAAAGGTTACCTTTGTTCTATTAAAAAGAAAAAAAGTAAAAAAATGGTACAGACAAAGGGACCTTATACTCACTTGTTGGTTTGTGAACCCTACCAATCTAACTAAAGGAGATAGTGGTAATGAGATCATTTGATAAAGCTTGATGAGGATGATTTTTTACATTGAGCTTAACTTCGAATATCATGCTCTATAATTTAAGAATTTAGCCTCCTTTTTCAAGCCTCAGAGTTATTTTTCACATCTTTACCTACCAACCGTTATCCATAGAAACATCTGATCCTTATTGAAAAGTCCTCATGATTTTTGTAAATCAATTTCATAAAGTATAGAACTAAATTTCTTACAAACCTATGGATTGAGTGTATATATCATTGATTGACCATAACATTAATTTAAAATATCTTGATTATTAAGTATATTATTGGTGATGTAGATCATAAAGTGGATATCTTATTTTTGAAATGTTGAAACATGTGTTTAAAGGAGGATGAAAGTAGTTAATTTTATTGTATATGAGACATGATTATAATATATCATAAATTGAAACTATTTTGTAGATTTTTAAAATTTTATACTGTGACATATTATTTAAATTTATGATTAACTGAATCCGTTACTTTTAAAATATAGACTCTCTTAATTAGATGTTGAGATTTTCTCAAGGGAAATCAAATGACTAAGTAGGGGGGAGTTTGATGCACCTGATTTGTGTATAAAATTTCACCTACTTTATTGAAAATAAGAACAAATTTTCAGCAATTACATACTTCTTGGAAGTAAAATACTTGGATTTTGGTGATCTTGTTCATTTTCAGAAGATTTATGGCCAAATACACAAAATGGGAGAGAACTAAGAAAAAATAAAAAACTACATAGTGTGTGCATATACACACACTGTGTAAAATCAGAATCAGACACAGATTGGCTAGGACAAGTACATTCCCAAGTAAATAGAATCTGGTACATGCCGTGTTCACCCTATACATTCTGTTTATAACCTTCTAGAATAAGTTGGTGGATGAGAAGAAGTCTACACACCCATATAGCCGACTGACGGGGAAACACCGTGTTAAACCAATAAACACTGTATATATCTTTCTAGAAGCGGTTGATGGAAAACAAATGAGACTAAATTCCATGTATGGTGGTGATAAATTCCATGTGTATCAACCTACCAGGCATCACTATGTTCCAAGTCATAGATGGCATGTTAGGCCACCTACCAGTAGAGAAAACAAGGACAAAAGCACGTTGAAAAAAGTACATGCCATATAGTTATTACACACGCAGTGTAGTTCTATTTTCTATAAATATAGGCATTGGCATAGAGTTTGAAAATGGATAAGGGGTGGAGAGAAAGGGTTGAATTTCTGAGGGAAAGAAACTCTAATTCCATTCTACCACCATCCTTCTACTTCACCATTCTGCCGTTCTACCCAAGAGTCACTCCCTCCTTGAAGTTTGAAGCAATAATCAAATTAGGTATCGAGGGTTTTGTGCTTATCATTACCTCTATGTGTAACTAAATAACTAGATTGTTGGGGTTGTGGGAGATTTAATAATTGTAATTTAGATTAGTTGTTATGAATGTGTTTGTTTTAATAACTTCTTCTTATTCTTCTTAAATCACATCATCTTATCACTGAAAATTCTAAACCAGAACAGGGGAAGAATTTTCAGCGATTCAAAAGAAGAATAAAAATGAATATTTTCATGATCATTGGAAATATTAGTTGCCTAAAAAATGGACTAAGCCAAATAAAGATCTATGAAACACAAACTACTGGACCAAGGAGTTAGTTTCCTTATCTTTAAATCTAAGTTTACGAGACCAAGGAAACTTTGTTACAAATTGAAATCCAGTGTCTTGGGTTATTATGAATAACACAACCTCATAAGCAATTTGATTTAATAATCAACTTCTCATAAATCCATAACCCCAATTCAATTCTCTTCTTATTTTCCTCAAAAACAATTTTCATGTATTTAACATTATTCATTTAGAAATTTATTAATGAATCTTAAAACCAATTATTCTTTTCATCCAAACATTAAAAATCTACTTTAAATACAAAAAACTTCATTAAAACAAAAATAAAAACTAAGTTAAGCAAGAAAAAAAATAACATCTTTTTACTTGTGGATAAACCCATTTCTGGTACTATACTAGTTAGGTTAAAAACTATTTTGGACACCGATAACATACCTTCGGTGAAATGACTCGACAGCGGAATGAGTTGAACAAGTTATTTATAGTGGATGGTTTTGTTTGTTTGGTTCCATTTATGGTTGTTGGATGTTGTTTTTCGACAGGATATATTGGTTTGGTTGTTGTTAATAAGATTTATGCTGAATCACTTGTTATTGTAGGGGTTTTCACTGGTACATGTGTTGTTGTATGGTTTTATTGGAGTGGTGCAGGATGCTGCTTGGTGGGGAGTGATGTTTCTATTGAGCATGATATTTCTATTCATGGTGAGCTTATTCAGCTAAGGGATGGATTCTTATTGATAGCTTGGAGTTCAGATTTAGTAGTGAAATTAAAGGGTTTAGTGGTGATGGAAATTGAAGGGTATTATGGTTTTCTCAATGGCTACAAGTTGTTCTCTTTACTTGAGGATTTCTTGTTGTGCGCTAGCTACAACAAGCTAGTTGGAGGAACTCTCTATTTTTTTGGCATAGAGTGATATAGGTATTTGATGTTGGTTGATGCTTGCGTGTGGGAAGGGTTGGTGGAGTAAGGAATGATGGATTGGGTCTGGGTTTCACTTCCTTGTTTTCTGTTGTTATTGGCCTTCAGGTCAGGTGTTTCACCTTTAGGGTTTTCCATTTGTACTAAAATTATTTTTCCTTTTTATATACTCATTCTATTTTCATTGAGAAAACCCCTAAAACCCCTAAAACCCCAAAAAAATAATAAAAAAAATGTTCAAACCCAAAAAAAACTCTTAAACCTTTAAAAATACCTAAAAACCCTCAACTCCATAAAATTTTTAAAAAATTCCTAAAAATATCGAAATACATTAAAAAAATCTAAAAAACTGAAAAAATCCTATGATAACCTTGAAAACATAAATACATTTAAAACCCATAAAAACAATAAATACCCTAAAAATTTCCAAACACCCAAAAACAAAAAAAACCACTAAAAACCTTAAAACACATTAAAACCCTAAAACCCCAATAAAATCATTAAAAACCCTTCAAACTCCTAAAAAATAAAAAATCTATAAAAAACCTTAAAACCATAAAAACTAAAAAATCCTAAACCCCCAAAAGTATAAATTCCTAAAACACTTTTAAAACCCCCAAAATCTAAAAAAACCCGAAAACCCCATAAAAATACTAAAAAATCACTTAAAATCCCAAAAAATGTAAAAATTCATAAAAACCTGAAAAACCCCAAAGAAAACCATAAAAACCTAAAAAAAATTAAAACATATAAAAACCTAAAAAATTCTAAAACCCCCTAAAAACCTCTAAAAAATATAAAAAACATCAAAATCCCTAAAAACTATAGTGGCCCATAAAAATCCAAAAAATCCATAAAAAGCCCTAAAATTTAAAAACCCCAAAAACGATGAAAACCCTAAGTAAACCGTAAAATCCTTAAAACACTTAAAACCCCTAAAAACCTTAAAAATGATAAAAAACTAAAAAATCCCTAAAATAAAAAAAAACCCTTTAAAGAAAAAACCCCTAAAACATTAAAAGAACGGAAGAAACCTTAAAACCCCTAAATACCACTAAAAATTAAAAATACCTTATAAACCCATAAAAAAATAAAAAAATCTAAAAAACATAAAGACTCATAAAAACTAAAAAAATCGTAAAAACCAAAAAATCAAAAAATATGTAAAAAAACCTAAAAACCCTTAAAATCTAAAAATACCTAATACCCAAAAAAACATAGAATATCAGTCAAAACCCTTAAAAATGTAAAAATACTTAAAATACTTGAAAACCACAATGAAAATATATAAAACCAAAAAACACAAAAAATACCAAAAATAATAGAAAATTATAAATACTGTAAAACCCCTAAAACCATAAAATACCATAAAAACCCTCAAAATTTTTAAAAACCCTAAAAAACAATAAAATATCCTAAAAATGTAAAATATCAAAAAATTTAAGAATCACTAGAAACCCTCAAAAAACCCCTAATAGAATCCTCCAATCCTAAAAACAATTAAAAAACCTAAAAATATAAAAAATTACAAAAAACCCTAAAAACCCATAAAATACCAAAAAACAAAAAAACCCCAAAAAACCATAAAACTCCATAAAAACCTTAAAACCCTAAAAACCATAATAACCCTAAAACCTCTTAAAATATTAAAAACCCTTTAAACTTATAAAATTAAAAAAAACATTAAAAACATTAAAAAACAAAAAAAACCCTAACCCCCCAAACTATAGAAACCATAAAAACCCTAAAAATCCCAAAAAACCATAAAAATCCTAAAAAAACTAAAAAGACCTAACCAATTAAAAAACTATAAACAAAATTAAAACCCCTAAAAACCCTAATAACCATCAAACCCATAAAACATTAAAACATCCTAAAAACACATAAAACCCATAAAAACACCTTGAAAACTCTAAAAAATAATTAAATCCATAAAAATGTTAAAAAACCTCCAAAATCCTTAAAAACCCAAAACCCTAAAAAGAAATAAAAACATTAAAAACAATAAATACCCTAAAAAGAAATAAAAATACCCAATAACATAAAACCCCTAAAATAATTCTAAAATTTTAAGAAAAATTTGAAAAACTAAAAACAATGAAAATCGTAAAAAACTAAAATAATGCAAAAAACCCTAAAAACCCTAGAAACTCTAAAACCCTAAAACCCTAAAACCCCTAAAACCTTAGAAACCTTAAATCCCCAATAATATATATAAAATCCTTATAAACATTGAAACCCCTTTAAACCGCTAAATAAATTAAAAACTCTAAAAACCCTTAAACCCCTAAAAACATTAGAAACCCTAAAACCCTAAAAAAATCATAAAATCATAAAACCCTAAGAACCATCAGAATCGATAAAAAAACCAAAACACATAAAAAACATAAAAAAATCCTAAAATATCAAAAACATAAGAAACACTATAAACCCTAAAATTTCATAAAAAACAATAAAAATATAATAAGACTTAAAACTCCTAAAAACATAAAAACGCTAATTACCATAAAATAATCCTAAAACCCATATAAACAAGTAAAAACCTTAAAAATCATAAAACCCATAAAAACCATAATAATAACTATAAAATAAAAAAAATTAAAACCCTACAAAATTAAAAACTAAAAAAACCAAAAAAAACCAAAAAAATTCGAAAACCCCCTAAAAACATAAAAAATACATAAATACACTAAAAAACCTAAAACCCTTAAAAATAAAAATCCCTAAAAATAATAAAAACCCATTAAGATGAAAAGAGATCCGTAATAATTCTTAAAACATAACATCCCTAAAAACCTTGAAAAACACTAAGAAAACCATAAAAACCTAAAAGCACTTAAAACCCCTAAAACCCTTTAAAACCCTAAAAACTATAAAACATAAAAAATCCTAAAAACCCAAAAAACCCTCAAAACCCATACAAATAATAAAAACCATAAAAATCATAAAAGACATAAAAATCCCTAAAAACCTAAAATACCTTAAAACCCTAAAACCCCTATAAAAACCTTGAAAAATGATAAAAACTTAAAACTTATAAAATCCTAAAAAATATTAAAAACCCATAAAAACCCTAAATCCCCAAAATAATAAAAACCCAAAAAAATAAAAACACTAAATACTGATAAAATCTAAAATAAAACATTAAAAACTCTAGAACCCTTTAAACCCTTAGAAACAATAAAAACTATGAAAAAAACATAAAACCCCTAAAAACTGAAAAAACCCCTAGAACCCCAAAAAAATCATAAAAACCCCAAAACCATTAAAACACTAAAAATTCATAAAATACCTAAACCCCATAAGCATCCAATAAAATAATTAAAAATCATAAAAATGTAAAAAACCCTAAAAACCATAAATATCAAAAGAAAACCATAGAACCCAAAAAATATTTAAAACACAAAAAACCAAAAAACACTAAAAAAACTAAAAAAACTAAAAAACCATAAATACATGTAAACCACTAAAAACATTAAAACCCCATAAAACCCCTAAAAACCCTTTAAACCCCTAATTTTTTAAAAAAAAACTATAAAAACATTAAAACCCCTAAAATACTAAAAAAACTCTAAAACCCAAAAAAACCAAAAAAACCCTCATAAACAATAATAACCATAAAAACCATAAAAAATATTCTTTGGGTGAGGGGATGTAATGGTCTTGTTCGGTTGGGGAGATGCTGTGGATAGTTTTGTTTAGGGTGCTTCTTGTGGGATGCATTTTCTCTTGGTGGGATGTGATGGTGGTGGGATAGGGGAAGCAAGAGGGGCACTGGAGTAGTGTTGGGTTGAATGTCTTCTATTTGAGATATGTAAGGGTGGAACTATCTTAGGTGAGTGTTGATGGAGGGGTGGGAAGTGTTTGGTGTAGTTGTGTGTTTAGACGGGTTGGGATGTGAAGGCTGCATGGGTTCAACTAGAAGGGTTGGGCTACTAGTTACAAGTCATGTGTATGGGAGGCTGTTGCATGCAGATGTGATTATGGTTTGGTGGTGTGGGTTGGTGTGGGGATGATGGTGGTTTGTGATGTTGGTGTTTTTTTGCATCTGTTTGTGTGGTTTGTGGTGTGTTTGTGTGTGATATTGTTTTTTATTTCTTCCATCTTTAGGACTTAGTGGTGTTATCTCGCTATGGGCTTGCATGTTTGGTTCCTAGAGTTACTATATTTCAATCTACTAGTTCGTGGGAGGGGATCATTTGATTATATAGGGTATTTTTACTATTGATGGATGTTACTAATTTATCATGTGCAGTTGTTGGGTGACTCGTGGTTCTAGTTTTAGTGTTCCTTGGTTATATATCCTTTTGGGATCAGCTTCTTTTTGGGCTTGTGTACTGCTGGTTTTACTTTTCTACCATGGTGGGTGTGTTATTGTGTTGTCATGGTGGTGGGATGTTCTTTTTCGGTTGGTTATTTTCGATGCCATTCATGGGGCCTCAATGTTTGGTGGGTCCTAGATCATCCATATATGGGATCAATTATCATTTTATCGTTGGGTTGTTTTTCATGTAATTCATCTTCTCCAAATTTAATACGTACTTTTACCATGAAATAAATCCCATAAAAATAATAGAAAATCTCTAAAAATCATTAAAAACAGTAAAAACCTTAAAATATTGAAAATATCTAAGAAAATATTAAACCATGAAAAAAACCACTAAAAACCCAAAAAACTCTAAAAACCATGAAAACCCCAAAACCCCATCAAAATCACTTAAATCCTTAAAAACCCACAAAAATTATCAAAGGCCCTAAAAATACATAAAAATAATAAAATCCCTAAAAACCCTGAAAAACCCTATGAAAAACTTTAAAACATAATAAATATAAAACTCTTAAACACCTAAAATATGCTAAAACCCCCTAAATAATTCAAAAAAAAACCTAAATCCCAAAGAAGCCCACAAAATCCCAAAACACCCAGTAATCCATAAAAATCCTAAAAAATCACTGGAAATGCCTAAAAATGAAAAAAACACTAAAAAACATTAAAACATATAAGAATAACTTAATACCATAAAAATACATAAAACCCATAAAAATCTAAAAAATGCGAAAAGCCCTAAAACTGCTAAATGGACACAAAAACCCCAAAAATTCCCTAAAAACATAAAAACCCCTAAAAAATTTAAAAATATAAAAAAATCTATAAAACCCCTAAAAACAACCAAAAAATCTAAAATTCCTAAAAAAACTAAAAAAACCCCTAAAAACCCAAAGGCGTCTTGATTGAACTCTCATAGCTTATGGGAACCCCACACCCACTGTGGACTCACTATTATGTTTTGGAACTGGGCTCTCTGGTGGATTCAGCATGGATTCCTTCATTGATGTGTTCTTTGATGGTCACTTAGATGGTAGTTTTTGGTCAAGGTGATATTAGTTTGTGGATGGTTTGTAGTCAATGGTGGGATCCACAATTTTACTTCATCATCACAGGAGGATCTATCAAAGCTTCTAGATTTGTGCTGGTTTTGGATTTGTGATCGGGGTTGTCTCGGGTTTGGATGGATATTGGTTCATTTTTCATCATCTTTATTTTTGGTTTTTGATAAATGGGGTTGGTTTTTCAAGTGCAACGACGCTTTTCTGGGGGTTGAGGTTTTCTGGTTCTGTTCTTCTTAATGGTGGTTCATCATGATTTTTTCGGTACATTGGGTTTCATGCCTATGTTATGTTGGAGGTGTTGTTCTATAACACCCCATATTCTACCATCAGTTAGTTTGATATTCATTAGTTGATTACAATGGAATCATCAGCCCATTAATTTCCTAGTTCGATGTATTTTTTTATCATAGTGTAGGGATTTGGGGTTGGTGTTCTTCATTGACAAGATTGTTCATGGTTAGCATGTGAGTTTGGTGTTGGAACTGGAGTCTTCCTCACGCTGGTGCATGTTATGGGTTCTTATCCTATCTAGGGTTCATGGTTCAAGGTCAAGTGGAATGAGTCATCTCGATTTTATATTGTGGGGGTGTCACTAGTAGTCTGTTGTGTATTATTCAATGATGTTTGGTTATTGTACTTCATTTGTGTACCTTCATCGATGGTGTTTTTGTAGTTTCATTGACTATTCAGGTTTTTAGACGGTCCATTTTAGTGTCCATAATCATATGGGGTTTTGGTTTCCTAACTCCCCATTCTATGGTGCTTCCATTTGAGTTTGTCAGATTCTTTTTCAGTGCTCGGATCGTAATCAGTGTGCCTTCATCATCTTATCTTTCAGATCTTGTTGTTCATGGTGCTTTGGTTTTATGGATGCGGGTTTATTGGCTGAAATCACTCTAATTTTTGGTTTACAGGTTAATAATATATTTGACAGTGTTTTTGGTTTTTTTTAGTAAATGGATTTGGTTTAGAGGATGACAATGCTCATTGGTCAGCTCAATTGGTTTGTCTTATCATTCTACTAAATGGTTGACTATGTAGATACTTTGATCTTTTTGATGCTTTATAAATGGTGGAATAACTAGGGGATTCTATCATGGAGGGTCCTAAATTGTTTTCTCTGTTACATATATATGCTGGGTTCATTGGTTTTCATGGGTCATTTTAGAGTTGCATGCAACATTCTATTGCATGATGTCTGGTGGTCATGTTCCAGTGGTAGTGATCCATCGTTGTGGGGTGCGATTTGATACCAGTTTCTTGTGTGGGTTATAGATATCTTAGTTTTATGTTGGTATAATGTTGTTTGGGAGTTTATTTAGAGATTTTTGTTTTACAGTGTGTCAATGCTGGTGGTTTTGAGGGAGTAGTTGGATACAGGTAATGGGGTGGCTTGAGGCTTTTTTCTTTTGAGGGTGAGGATGCTGGATTCTAGGAGTTGGAATATTGTTATTGGTGTTATGGATCATAGGTTTTTAGAGTGATGCTAGTGTGGAATGGTAGATTTCTATTTCTTTGCTGGTTCTAGGTCCTGATGCTGGTGTAGCGCTTGTGTGATGCTTAGAGTTGGTACAGTGGGGTGTCAGGTTATGTCGCAGGTGTTTGGAGGTGATATGACTGCTAGAGGAGTTTCAAGATGCAGGGTGATGAGTTGGCGGTGATATAGATTCTAGGATATTTTGTTGAGGGTACTGAGATCTAAAAGGAGGGAACATGAATAGAGATGGTTGGTTTTGTCTAGGTGTTAGGGTTGCAGGTGTGGATGGTGTTGTCTAAAAGGTATTAGAGGTCATGTTATTGTAGAGTGTTTTTTTGTTGGAGCTTGGTTTCTTTTGGGGGTTGTGATCTGGTATGGGGGATCATGGATAATTATGTCTGTGTATTATTGGAAATTTATTTTATGGGGTGTGTTGCTTGAGTGGAAATAGTTGGTGTTGGTGGCTGGTGTTATTAGGTTGGGTCCATTAGTGGAATCTAGATGATAATTCTTTATTGGGGGGGGGGGGGGGGGGGGTTGTTGATGTTTCTATCGAGCGGGTTTCTTCTAGAGGGATATTTTTTGTAGGGTTTTTCACTAGTACAGGTGTAGTAGTCTTTTTTTGGAATGGATAATGTTATATCTTGGTGGGAAGTGTTGCTGGCGTAGAGCATGCAACTTCTATTTCTAATGAGGTAGTTCTTTTGAGGGTTGGCTTTTGACTAAATGTTAGGATCTTGGGGTTTACTGGTGATTTCTAGGGGTTTATTGGAGATGGGGCTGGAGGGGTCTATAAGTTTTCTAAGTGGATTCATCTTTTTATTTTAGCTTTCTTGAGGCTTGTTTGTTGTTATCTATCTGGTTTGGGTTTTTGGTTGGTGATACTGCCTTTTTTGTGACAAGGAGTGTTGTCGCCCTTTGATTTTTATTGATTCATTCATGTAAACATGGGTGGTGGATTGCATAATTCAGACAAAATCATAGGTTTCACTTCCTTATTTTCTATCATTGATGGCCTTTGATTCAGGTGTCTCACAATTTGTGTGATCTTATTGTACATCAATTCATTTTTAATTTTTTATATACTCATCATATTTTCCTTGCAAAAAAATCCTAAAACCCAAAAAAACCATAAAATCACTAAAAATCCAAAAAACCTCTAAGACCCCTAAAAACTATAAAAAACATAAAGAATCCATAATGATCCCTAAAAATTTAAAAAACCCTAAAAACCTTATAAAACCTTATGAAAATATTAAAAATATAAAAATAGTTAAAACCCTTAAAAACCTTTAAAACTCTAAAATATTTAAAAATCCCCAAAACCACTAAAAACCCTAAATACTCTAAAAAATGTTCAAAACCTTAAAAAATTCAAATAAACCCACCAAACCCCAAACAAATATGAAACCACTAAAGCCATGAAAAACCATAAAACCCAGTAAAATCCCTAAAAACACTAAAAACCATAAAAATCCCAAAAAATCATTAAGAATCCCTAAAAACATAAAAGCACAAAAAAACCCTAAAAACCCCAAAGAAAACCTTAAAAACATATACACCTGTAAAACCCCTAATAAATATAAAATAATAATACCCTAAACCCCCACTAAAACTGTAAAAAACAATAAAAACACTAAAAACCTTTTAAACACATAGAAATATCAAAAATCTCTAAAAACTGAAAAACCCTAAAAAGATAAAAAACCCTAAAATACCAAAAAAACCATAACCCCCCCCCCCCCAAAACCTTAAAACCCCTAAAAACCATTAAACCTCTAAAAAAACATAAAATCCATTAAAAAAAAGAAAAACTAAATACACTGAAAACCCCTATGAAACCCATAAAAAAAAAACATAAAACCCATAAAAATCAAAATAATGATAAAAACATTAAAAACCACTACAAACTATAAAAACCCTAAAAAAAATAAAAACCTTCAAAATCCCGAAAAAATCATAAAAAATATAAAAACCCACTAAAAACTATAAAAACGCGTTCAACTCCTTAATATTTTAAAAAACTCTAAAAACCCGAAAACCCTAAGAACCCAAAAGACCCTAAAAAACCCAAAAAAAACCATAAAAATCCTAAATTCCACAAAAATCCTAAAACCCTCCAAATCCCTCAAAACCTTAAAAACCATAAAACAATAACTAAAAATACCTACAAATTTAAGAATCCCAAGACCCCAAAAAAAACCCAAATAAAATATGAAAAAAAATTAAACCCCTAAAAATCAAATAAACGTGAATCCAGTAAAAACCATAAAAACATAAAATCTATAAAAATCCCAAAAAAACACATTAAAATCTTAATAAATCCTTAAAAACAATAAAAAAAATATGAAACCCTAAAAACACCTAAAAACCTCAAAAAACCAAAAAACACATAAAACCCTAAAAACCTAAAAACTCTAAAACCCATATAAATCATAAACCCCCTTAAAAACATAAAAAACCATAAAACCCCATAAGAAACCCCAAAACCACTAAAAACTATAAAAAAAGTAGAACCCCCCAAAATGTTAAAAACTCTATAAATCCTTAACACCCATAAAAAAACTAAAATATCCTTTAAACCCTAAAAACCCATAAAAACCCTAAGAAACCTAAAAAACCTAAAAATCCCAAAAAAAAAACATAATACCCCTAAAAATCCAATGAATTAACAAGAATGATCAAAATCTAAAAAAAACATAATAACCCTAAAAACACTAATAAAACCTTAAAACCCTAAAAACACAAAAAAACCAAAAAACCCCCAAAACACTAAAACCATAAAAACACCTAAAACACCTCAAATTCCATAAAAACAACAAAACTATAAAATTTAAAAAAACCTCAAAAAATATTTAAACTTTAAAAATCCTGAAAAAACCTAAAAAACATTAAAAACCTAAAAAAACTAAAAACCCTAACAACATAAAAAAATCTCAAAACACTAAAACACCCAAATGTCCCTGAAGACACTAAAACCTCCCAAAAATATTAAAAACCCAGAAAAAAATTGAAAACACAAAAACCCATAAAAACTTTAAAATATTCTAAAATTATAAAATACCTTTAAACCCTATAAAATGTTAAAAAAACTCTAAAAACCCTTAAAAAACCTAAAACCACTCAAAATCCCTAAAAATTGCAAAACATCCTGAAAATCACAAAAAATATCCGACAATTCACTAAAATTGTAAATAAGGATAAAAACCATGACACACCTTAAGAAAACATTAGACACCTAAAAACACTTCAAACCCACAAAACCCATAAAAATGCAAAAATCCTAAAAACCCAAAACCCCTAAAAACCTTAAAACCCATAAACAGTCCTAAAAACATTAAAAACCCTAAAACCCATAAAAACACTACAAGACACTAAAATCACTAAAAACCCATTAAACCCATATAAACGAGAAATAACTATGAAAAATACTAATACTAATAAAAAACATAAAGAAAACCCTAAAACCCTAAAAAATCATAAAAAAACTGAAAACCCTAAAAACCCTAAAATCCTTCAGAATACCTAAAAACTGTAAAAAACCATAAAAGTCTAAAAAAATATTTAGAAACATAAAAAAACATAAAAACACCAATAATAGTAAAAAACCCTCAAAAAAATAAAAATAATTGATACACTTGAAAAACTATAAAAGATAAAACCCAAAAAACCCTAAAATCCATAAACCCCTAAAAACATTAAAAACCTGAAAAAACCATAAAAACCCTACAAAACCACTAAAATATCTAAAAACCCTTCCAACTTCAAAAAATGTTAAAAAAACTATTAAAAAAACTCAAAACCATACAATACTAAAACAACCCTAAAATCCAATAAAAATAAAAAACAACTAAAAACCATAAAAACCCTCAAATCCCTAAAAACTATAAAAACCCATAAAAATCCTAAAAATTCTATGAAATCCCTAAAAATATAAAAAACAATGATAAACCTAAAAACCCCTAAAAAAACTTTTAAATCCTAAAAACACATAGATCACCCAAAAACTGAAAAAATGCTAACACAACAAAAAACCAAACAAAACAATAAAACCATAAAAATCATAAAAACCCTAATACCCTATAAATTGATTAAAACCCCACTAAAACTCTTAAACCACATTAAACCACTGAAAACACGAAAACATCAAAAAAATAACACCCCAAAAACCATAAAAACAATAAATCCAAAAAAACCCAAAAAACCCACAAATTCCCTAAAAACCATAAAAATCATAAAAAATCCATAAAATATCTAAAAACATAAAAACAATAAAAACCATAAAAACCATAAAAACCCTAAAATCACTAATAAAACCTTAAAATCATAAAACACTTAAAACCCATAAAAACCAAAAAATGCTAAAAACTCTAAAGAAACCCTGAAAATTCCAAAAATCCTTAAAACCCTTAAAATCCCTAAAAACTCTAAAACACCATAAAAATCATGAAAAACACCTAAAATATGTAAAAATATATATAAAATAAAAAACCCTTAGAAAACCTATGAAAACCATAAAAACCAAAAAACAATTAAAACCCCTAAAAACCTAAAAAATGTTAAAAACCCTAAAAACTATAAAAAACTTATAAACATTTAAACCCTAAAACCCATAAATACCCAAAAAACCAAAAAACCTCAAAAAACCTTTAAAAATCTAAAAATGATAAAAAAAAATAAAAAAACCCCTAATACACTAAAAAAATCCAAAAACCATTAAACCCTAAAAACCCATAAAAACCCAATAACCCTAAAAAACAAAAAATTCCTCAAATACCCTGAAAACAATTAAAAACCTAAAAATAAAAAAATCCCACAAAATGAAGTTCCCTCTGGTCTCGCGATGGTGTAAGGAAGGTGCGACATGTGATTCAATGACTGGACAAAGGTGTGCTTGGGACAACTTCCATGTGTTCTTGTCAGATCTAGGTTAGATCTCGACCATTCAGGTATCTTGGTGTTCGGTGCTTTGGATCCCATATCTCGTGTGGCTGGGAGATTTGGTAGCTTTTCCTGAGAGAGGCTTGGCTTTGCTTTGGTGAAAGGTGGGTCCGAAAGGCTTCACAACTTCTCGGCGGGGGCGTGCATGGTTCCGTTCTTAGACCTGCGACCCAAGGAGGGTCTTTCCAAGTTTCTTGGCTTCGAGATGGTTCACGGTGGATGAAAAGGTTGAGGACGCAGATTCAATTTTTTGGTTTCTATTCCTTTTCCTTAGATCTTGCTACTGTTGAAGGTCTGGTCATTCTGTGTTGTGTTCCTTCTAATATGCTGGACTATGAGTTTTTGAGTTGTGGATGGATCGGTTATGGGTTGTTATTGTTGTTGAATTTTGAGTTTGAGGAGCTGTGGATGAGGCTAATGCGTCCGGGTGCGGGCTTCTGGAACCCATCTGGATAGGAAGAGATAGTTTCTGCATTTTTAGTTTTTCATTTCTGATTGTTGCTGGTTGTTGGTTTTCCAATGAGATGCTATTAGTTTTTGGTTGGACCTTGACTTTCTAGAGGATGAGCGACTGGACTTTGGTAATGCTGATTAGTAGTGCTAAATGATTCTTTCTTCTTGTGATGGCTTTGATGAGGATTTCTAGTCTTTTCTTGTGTGTGTTGTTCTTTGGTGATTGCTGGACTTGGATGATGGAGTGTGGCTACCAACCTTTGTTGTTCCCCTTGACTCGTGTGGCCACATCTACTCTTTCTTCCCTCCCCATCACACTGAACCCCATCTTGGTTTGGTATGATGGAGCATGACGCGGTTTTGGGATGTTTTTGGTGGTCCAGCTCGGCGTCAAGGGCACGTCTTGGCTGGGTGGTGGTGTTAAGAGGTGATGTCTTGAGAAGCTCAATTTGTTGTATTGGATGATGGTTTCTGATCTTGGTACGGTGATAAAGTATGGTGGTGTTGTGGCAAGGTTTTGTGGTGAGAATGATTTTGAACTGATGAATGTTGAAGTTGCTGTTGATGGCTAAGATGTTGTTGGATGGGAAGTGATGAAGCTGATGTGGTGTTTATTCTTTTTTGATTTTTCTTTTTTTGGAGTCTTTTGTGTCTTGGGTTGTAAAGGGTTTTTGGGTGTGGGTTGATTGACCTCTCTCCTCCCTTGTCTGCTATTTCTTTTTTTACATAATAAATTTTTTGGGTGTCGGGAATATCCTGGCCTCACACCTCTTCTTCCCTCAAAACAATAAAAACCCGCAACCCCATAAAAATCCAAAAACCCACTAATAACTCTAAGACCAATTTAAAAACCTAAATACAATAAAAACATTAAAATACCACCAAACCCTAAAATCCAAAAAAACTAAAAACCAATAAAACCCATAAATACCTAAAACCCTAAAACCCTCAAAATAACTAAAAACCCTAAAATACATAAAAATGTATCCTTTTGGTGAGATAATATTGTGGTATTTTTGGGTGTTGGTGGAGATGGAGGTGGTTTTGTTTAGTGTGAATCTAGTGGAATGATAGTTCACTTGGTGGAAATGCTGGTGGTGGGATGGGGCATGTTTCGGGGGTGGTGGAGTGGTGATGGGTGTATTTTCATCTTTGTGTGGTACATAAGGGAATACCATTCTCAAGTGGGGGTCATTGGAGGGATGATTAGTGTTTTGTGTAGGTGTGAAGCTAGATGGGTTGGTTTGTGTATGTTACAGGGGTTCAGCTCTGAGGTATGGGATGCTAGTTGCAGGTGATTTGGATGGGAGGCTAGTGAATATGGAGGTTCTTGTGGATGGGTTGTGTGGGTTGGTGTTATGTATACTAGTGTTTTCTGATTTTTTTGTGCATGTGTGTGTGTGGTTGATGGTGTGTGCTTGCGTGTGTATGGTTGGTGGTGCGTTCATGCATGCATGGGCGCGCATGTGTGCGTGTGTCCATGTATGTTTTTTTCTTTGGGACATCATGATGCCTTGTCGGTGTTGTCTCTCAGAGTGAATTATAGTTCTTTTCATGGATCTTCTTTATTTACTTCTACATGTTCAAGGGTTGGGGGGCTTCTTTGATTAGGTCATGTTCCATTGGATGCTGGTTGTTGTTCACGATGGATCATGTGCACTTGGTGGGTGACTGGTGGAACTGGTTATTGAGTTACATGCTACTAGATTCTCTTGGTTTTAACTATTTTATAGGCCTGTGTATTTCTGTTTTTTCTTGGCTGCCTTGGTGGGTGTGTTGCTACACAATCATGGTGGTGGTGCATTCTTTGTCGCATGGTCATTTTTGGTGCCTTCCTTAGTGCCTCAGTACATAGTTGGTCATTGATCCTTAGCTTTTGGGTCAACTGTCGTCTCATCCTTTAGTGATCCTATTTGTAATTAATCTTCTTTTTATCTAATACATACTTTTTCCTTGCAAAAAAAAACCATAAAAATCCTAAAAAACTCTAAGACCTCAAAAACATAGAAACCATAAAACCCTAAAAACACTTAAAAAATACTTAAATACCAAAAATAGTTAAAAACCCTGAACAACATAAAAAATATAAAAACCCAAAACCCGTAAAAACACTAAAACCCATAAATATCCCTAAAAACCCTAAAAACCCTAAAAACCCAAAAATCCAAAAAAAAGCTATGAAATTAGTTAAAAACATGAAATCCTCTAAAACCCTAAAAACTTTTAACAAAATCTTTAAAACCTAATAAAAATTAAAACACCTAGAAACCTAGAAAAGGAAAAAAACACATAAAAACTCTAAACCACCGAAAATATATAAAACCCATAAAATCCTAAAAAGACCTAATAATATCTAAAAACATAAAAACTATAAAAACCCTAAAAACCCTAAGAGAAACTCAAAAAAAAACATAAATCCCCTAAAAAACATAAAAAACCCTAAAAAATATAAATGACCATAAAAACCCTAAAACCCATATAAACCATAAAAACCCCTAAAAACCATATAACCCATAAAACCACCAATAACTCTAGAACCCTTTAAACCACTGAAAATTTTACAAAAAATGTAAAAACCATTAATAAACCTTAAAAACTCAAAACAACTCCTAAAAACAAAAAGGTATCTCTATTTAGCTCTTATATATCTTGAGATCCCCATTCCCACAATGAATTCATTATCGGTTTTTGGAACCAGGTTTCCCAGTGGATTCAGCTTACTTTCCTTCATTTAAGGGTTCTTCGGTGGTCACATCAATGGATGTTTTTGGACAATATGGTTTCATATTGTGGCTGGTTATAAGTTAGTGGTGGGGATTGTGGTTTTTCTTCATCATTATTGGTCACTCCAATGATGATCCATGTTTTTTTTCTAGTCTTATATTGTTAGTTGGGGTCATATAGGGGTTCAAATAGTTGTTGGTTTGTTGCATGTAGTCATTACTTTGGGTTTGGGTGTTTCTGAACATTTTTGTAGGCTAGTGGATGGTTTTCTTGGAATATTAGTTTCTGGGATGTGTTCTCCATCCTGGTGGTTAAACATGAGTTTATGGGAATAGTGTGTTTCTTTCCTATGTCAGGTCATAGGTGTTGTTCTCAGGTGTTCTATCAGTCGGTTTGAGGTTTGTCTATTTCTAATAGTGGATTCATCGACCTCCATCTTTATTGGTTCGATGGATTTTTTTAATTTGGTGTGGGGATTTTTGGTCAGTGTTCCTAGATGGTGTATGGGATCAAGAATGGTGAGTAAGGTTGCTGTTATCACTACTGTCTTCCCCACTCTAGTGCATGTGAGGAGTTCTTATCCTATCAAGGTTTTTTGGTTCAAAGTCAAGGGGACTGAGGGGTCTCGATTTTCAAACATGGGGGTGGTATTGTCAACCTATTATTTCTTATTTAGTGATATTAGGTTGATGATATTGTTCAGTGTGCCTTCATAGATGACATTGCTAAAATCTCATCAAAGCTTCTATGCAGTAGTACTCATCACTTCAGGTGTTGGTTTACCATCTTTAAATTCTGTAGTGGTTTAACATGAGTTTTTTAGATTCTCTTTGGCCCTAGGTTCATGATTTATGTTTTCTAATAATATTATTTTTCAGATCCTAGAATTAGTTGTTCATTGGTTTGTTGGATGATGTTTCATTGGCTGGCATCGCTCTTATATTCGGATTGCAGGTTAATTTTCCATCAATTAATGTTTCCCAGTTTGTTAGCTATTGTATTTTTTTTGGAGGCCAACATCACTTGTCAGTTTGCTCGATTGGTTTGTTGTCTTTCCCTGTAAAGTGATTGATGACATGGATGATCCAATATTTCTTCTTATTTTTCAATGGTGAAATGACTATGGTCTTCTCTTGTGGAGGGTTTCTTAGCTAGTTTTCTCTACTGATTCTGTAAGCTAGGGTCCTTGTTTTTCATGGGTCATTGACGAGTTATAGGTAGCATCCCACTGGGTGATTTCTGGTTTCCCTGTTATTGTAGAAGTGATCCTTTGTGGTGGGTTTAAGGTTGTAAGTTACCTTCAAGGGTTGGAGCTATCTCATATTGAGGGGGGTGGACTATTAGCTAGGATTTGGTTTAGAGATGTTAGTTCGATAGGCTGTCTATGCTAGTGGCTATGATGGTGTTCTTTGATGCTAGTGATGGGATGGGTTGAGGAATCCTACTTTTGAGTTCAAGGGTGATGGATTTTGGGAGATCGAATCTGGGTGTTGGTGTTGTGGCTCTTGGGTATTGGGAGTGATGTCTATGTGGAGTGGGTAGCTACTATTTTTGTTACTGTTTCTGTGTCCTAATGCTGGTACAAGGATGGTGTGATTCTTAGAGCTAGTGTAGTGTGGTGCTGAATGATGTCTTAGGTTCTATGAGGTGGTGTCACTACATGGGATTTTTGAGCATGTTGGGTGATGATTCAGGGTTATATAGATACTAGGAGATTTTTTTGAGGTTTTATATATTCTTTTGAGAGGGAATATGAAGAGGTGTTGTTGGTGCTGGCTAGATGTATGGGTTGAGGTGTGGCTAGTGTTGGCTAGGATGTGATGGAGATCATGTTGTTGTGCAATGGGTTGTGGGTGGATTCTGATTTCTATTAGGGGTTGTGATATAGTGTGGTGCTTTTTGTTAGTTATGTTGGTGTGGTGTGGGTTTCTTCTTTGTTGGGGTGTATTGTAGTAGTGAAAAGGGATGGTGCTGGGGGGTGGTGTTTTTGTTTTGGGTTTGTTACTGGTTGTTGGGCATTGTTGATGGCTAGGAGGGTGTAGACACCATGATATGTATTCAATGCACTTTTCCTCAAAATGTCCTCAACTGGGCTCGAAAGGTTTTTGGTGAGACTATAATTTTTTTATGGGGGTCAATGGTGGTTACAAATGCCCCAATATGGCACTGATCCCAAGAAGGGGTACGTGGCTGCAGCCCCCGCAGTATGGATCAATTATTTTGGCTAATTCCCTAAAGATTCACCCTAGGTACCTACACACAAACACCTGTGTGCCACCATACTGGAGGAGAATGATGTTATTATTTTTGCTAAGTCCAAAAAGAGGCGCCCTAGTCTAGCTAAATCACCATTGGCGGGGAATGTACTTGCGTTCCCAATTTTCATTCACCCAAGGTTCTTTTTTTGCCTATAAATTGACCCATTGGGGCCGTCATTTGTATAGACTAATTTCCATGAAGCCTAATTACTACTCTAGTGACCCTACATCTTCACCCAAGTCTTCAGAAACATTCAAGGAAGTTACTTAACACCTAAAGCAGAGGATTTGAAAGAGGATCAAAGAACTTAAGTTCCTTTAGTATTTGAAATCCATAACACTTGCATGCCTAAGGAACCCAACCTCCCTAAATCAGAAACACTTGTGCACCACTTATTCATTTCACAGTAAATTGGGAACCCCACTTCTGGGAATAACTTTTAATACTCTTGTAGGACTGAATCAATTCTCACCCAAGTATTATCATCTAGGTTGTTCGTCACTTAAGTGAACATCAGGTCACCCAAGTCTACTTGCGCGCCCATATTTGCACGCCAGTACCCACATGGGAACCCCTCTTGGATTCACCTACTCTCTTCAGTCTAGAATCCATTTATCCCTACTAAAATACATTCTTGGAAAGGATTCTTCTTCATTGGATCCCTTGTATAAAGGGATTATGTTGATACCTCCACCGAAATCTCTGGACTAATCAAACCATCAGGAAAGGCACATCTGCATGTCTCTTATTTGGTTGTGTGTTTCCACAGTCAGAGGTTTCCCAAAATTTTTTAATGATGGGTTTAGTATTCATGGAGTGTATTTGTGTTTTTATATCCACATTCACATGGATCGTTCTCCTTGGAATAGTGGTGGGGAGTTATTATTTTTGAGGATTAGCGTTTGAGACCTGACCCCTATATTCTGAAAGACCTAGAACATCATGTCTCTAGTAGGGAAGGTATAGTTAAAAATTAAAATTCCATTCAATAAAAGTAAAAGTATCCATCCCCTACCAGGATCAATTTTTGGGAAACCATCTGGGTGTAATAGACTATCCTTCATCCCTCCTTCCTTTAATTGGACCCCTTTACAATGTAAAGAGAACAGAGGGATGGATATTCGCCTCACCCTCTTCCACCATCACCACTGTAGGTGCTCCCTATTCCACCACCAGAAGAGAAAATGTGAGGGTGCCGTTTTTGAATCGTTGACATCCACTTATTTCTCACAATGAGCATGAATCACATGGGCTTAGAGATTTGTCATGATCACTACATTTTCACAAGGACCTGAACTATGAGAACTCTGATTCCTATTCAAACTAGGATACGTAGGAAGCCTTTTTTTAGGGTCTGAGCTCATTGAATATCCTATTCAATAATCCAACCCTAAATTACCTTAATCTAGGAATCCTCTTTAGGAAGAAGCCCCAAATTAAACCCCCAAATCACCAAGGCATCCATTTCAAGAAGTAAGTCCAAAGTCATTTCTCTCAAAGGACTATACTCTCCTATGAGACTCATCAAACTACATGGGATTTGATTCCCATTCACATGGGATACATAGGAAGCCTCTTTGAGGTTTAAACCCAACACTTCAAATCAACCCAGTTCTCCTTGGTCCATATTCCCAATAGGGTCTAATCTTACATAGAAGTCCATATTCATTCCAATTTCCTATGGATTCTTTGACATAAGTCCCACACCAAACTTTGACTAAGAATATTTCACATAGAGGACTTTATCACATAAACTAAAAAGTTATGATGTGTCCCATTAAGCGGCACCGAACTACGAGGGTTCTGGTTTCTTTCACAATGATACATAGGTAGCCCATTTTATGGGTACCATCTAAATATCAAAACAAATCTTCATCTCCTTGGATGATAATAAATTCCATAGTGCCCCACTGAGTGGCATAAAAACTAATAATATCATAATGATGGTGAAAAGAATCTCTAAATAGTACATGAGAGGATACCATTGATTGATAACCTTGAATACATATGAATATCTCTATTAATGAAGAACCTAGAATACATATAGATGATTCTAAATTTTACACATATTAATAAGTGATTGAAAATTACAAGGGAAACTTATGTTTTACTTGGTAAATTAAAAAGGATTCATGAAAATATCTTAAATTTGTAAAGAGAGTCCATGATTAGATAATAATTCCCACTTAAAAGGTGTGATGAGTCTGACCTCCCATCCTCTCGACCAATGCACATTCCTAAGTTCCGTAAAGTTCAAACATAACGAACAAATTAGTTTGGAAAGCATGTCCCTTTTAGATAAAGAACTATTGGTTGTTTTCAGTTCAATGAATAAATCCAATGTAAATCACCTAGAATTAGTGATTATTAAAACTAGAAAAAAATTTCAAGGAACTAAAAAATAGATGTGTTGGTGTTGTTTCTGTTGTGTGAGTTTCTATTAATGATCTAGTTATTATAGGGGTTTTCATTGGTCCATGTTCTACTAGATAGTTATATTGGAGTGGAGTGGGATATAGATTTACGGGGAGTTCTGATAGTGTAGAGTGGTCTACTTCTGTTTATGATAAGATAATTCTGCTAAGGGGTGGTTTTTGATTTAATGCTAAGTGTGCGATGTTTATTTGTGACAGATCAGGGTTTAGTGGTGAATGGGTTGGGTATCTTCTAGTTTTCCTGGTGGTTTTAGCCTAATATCTGGGCATTATTTAGTCTTTATTACTATTCTTTGGATGCTTTGGACTTCGTGGATAGTGGAACTATTCGTTTTTTGTCCATGAGTGTTGTTTTCATTTGATATCTTCTTACTCTTTCATGTTGAAAAGGGTTATGGAGCTAGTTTGGGAGCTGGGTGATGGATTTTTTTTTATTTTTATAGTTGGGTGGTCAGGAGTTGAAGGTAATTTAAGGGAAAGTGGTTGCTTCATGAGAGAGATTTGGCTATTGGGTTTAGAGGGAGGGTGATGGATACTAGGAGTCTAGTTGTGGGTCCTAATCTGGTGCATGGGTTTTGGGTTGGTGGTGCTGGTGGGTGACATTCGACTCATTATTTTGGATGATGATGGTTATTTGGATGAAGAAATGGATTTGAATGAGATATGTTCTATATAGGTGTGGTACAAGTGCTACAGGTGTGGATGGTGTTGGCTAGGAGGTGTTGGTGGTTGTGTTCCCATGGAGTGGGTTGCTGTTGCATCCATGTATCTGTTGGGGTTTGTGAGATGGTGAAGGGATTGTTGTTGGGTTATGTTAAAGTTTAGGATACTTCTTTGGAGGGGAGTACTATTTGAGTGGAGTGGGATAATGTTGATGGATGGAGTTTATGGTTTGGGTCTATTGCTAGTGGCTGGAGAAGGAGCAGGTTTTCGTGGTGGCGTAGGATCTATTTGTCTAGGAGGTTCTAGACCTATTTCTATAGAGAGGGTTTCTTATGGAGTGCTTGTTGTTGTTTGGGATGTTTAATGAAGTAGGTGATGTTGACTGGTGATGTTGGAGTGGAGTGGGATACTTCTTGGTGGGGAATGATTCTGGAGTGGAGTGAGCTGCAGCTGGTTCTCAGGTTGGTGGAGATGTGGTTATGTTGCTATGGACTAGATATTATTAAGAATATGAGAGATAGTTTTTCTTTGGGTGCTGAGGATCTAGCTATATTGAGTGGTGTAATGGTTTATGGGAGTTGGATGTTGGGAGATGGTGGGAGGAGGGTGGTTTTGTGAGTTGTGATATGGGTATTAAGAGATGGATCTAGGGTTTATGAAGTATGTATTTTTTGTTTGTTTGGCTTCACGAGGTTCTTGAGCCTTTTATAGGAAATGATTTGGATGGACTACATGAGTTTTCTTGGGCTATTTCAGGGATATGGTTTGGATTGTCTTTATGATGATTCTCAAACTTTCTTCACAGGAAATAGTTTGGATAGGATTCATGAGGTTTCTCAAGAAATTTTTCAATCTATGGTTTGGTTATGATTTTAATGGGTCCACAATCCTGCTTTCCATGAATTGGGTTTGATAGGATTCTTGTGGTTTCTCGATTCTTTCTGTCATTTCTTTCTATAGTTTTCTTTGGATTTGAATTTATTTCACCCATAGGTGATTGTTCTGTACTTCAATACCATTTTTTTTATATAATAGCTTCTATTTCTTGTAAAAAAATATCTCAAAACCCTTAAAACACCTAAAAACAGATAAAACCTTGAGAACACAAAAATTAATAAAACCTCTAAAAACCCTAAAAAACATAAAACCCTTAAGAACTCTAAAATCCCTAAAAACAAAAAAAAATCATAAAAATCCCCAAAAATCCCAAAAAACAAAAAATTCCTAAAAATACTGAAAACCCATAAAAAATCATAAACACCAAAAAACACTTAAAACTCCTAAGAAACCTAAAAACTACTAAAACGCCTAAAAACCCGAAAAACCCTAAAAAATATAAAAACCATAAAATCCCATAAGTCCCTCAAAACCCACCAAAAAACTACAATAACCCTTTAAATCTAAAAAAGTTAAAAAATCCAAAAAACATAAATACCATAAAAAATTTTAAAAAACCCTAAAAACCTAAAAACCCATAAAATCCTAAAACCCTAAATGACCCTAAAAACCATCAAAATAACTAAAAACCATAAAAACACATAAAAATCCAAAAAAATCCATAAAATCACTAGAAATAAAAACCATAAAAATAATTAAAACCCATAAATACATTAAAAATAAAAACACAATTAAAACCCCTAAAGACATAAAAACTGATAAAAATTTAAAAGAACCCTAAAACGCCAAAAAACCTCTGAAAACCCTACGAAACCCTAAAAACCATCAGAATCTCAAAAAATATAAAAAACCATAAATCCTAAAAAATCCCTACAAATTTCTAAAACTGTAAAACTAAAAAAACCTAAACATCCCTAGGAAAACCATACAAACTGAAAAAAACGTAAAACCCATAAATACATAAAAATTCTAAAGATCCTAACAACCCTAAAAATCCTAATAACCTAAAACCCATAAAAACCGCTATAAACCTTTAAAACCCCTAAAACACATAAAAACCCTAAACACTCTCTAAATACTCTAAAACCCTTTAAACCCTTAAAAATGATAAAAAAACTCTAAAAACCCTAGAATACTCCAAAATACCCTAAAACCCCCAAAACCCCAAAGTAGTTAAAAACCAAAAACCCCCTCAAAATCCATTAAATTCCTAAAAACCCATATAAATCCTAAAAAATCAATAAAAATCCCCAAAAATGTAAAATCAATAATTTTTTTTAAAAATCCTAAGAAAACCTTAAAATCAAAAAAATACATAAAACACTAAAAAAACCTAAAAATAAAAAAAGAATAACCGCTAAAAATATTAAAACGTTAAGACCGCAAAAACCCATAAAACCCCATGAAAACTCTGAATAAACCACTAAAAAATATAAAACCCCTTTAAACCCATTAAAATATTAAGAAACTAAAAAAACCCTTAAAATAATTTAAAATAAAAAAACTCTTAAAACCCAAAAAATCATAAAAACCCTAAATATCCTCAAAATCCCACAAATTCCTAGAAAACCATAAAAATACGAAAATCCCTAAAAATACATAAAAATGTAGAAAACACTAAAAACCATGAAAACCCTAGAGAAACCTAAAAAACTAAAAACACATAAAACCAGTAAAACCCTAAAAATGATAAAAACCACTAAAACCCCTAAAAATAATAAAAATGACCCAAAATCCCTAAAACATTAAAAACAAATAAAAATACTAAAAAAGATATGAAACCCTAAAAATGTTAAAAAACCTTACAACTCTAAAAAACCCAAATAAAACCTCAAAATAATTAAAACACATAAAACACTAAATAAACCAAAAAAATGGAAAAACTCTAAAAACACCAAAAAACCCCTAAAACCCATAAAAACCAATAGAAACCATAAAACCCTAAAACATAATAAAAGCACCAAGAAATTCTACAAACATAAAAACCATTTAAAACATGATTAAAATTATAAACCTATAAAAAACCATAAACACCTAAAAAAATCAGAAAACAAAAATACTAAAAGACCAAAAAAACCCCAAAAAAATCCATGAAATTCCGAAAAACCCTAAAAAAATAAATTTTCTAAAAATCCCTAAAAGTCCCTAAAAACGATAAAAACCTTGAAAACCCATGAGAAAAGATTAAAAACCTAAAAAAATTAAAACCTATATAAAATGTAAAAAATGATAAAACCCAAAAAAAACCTAAAACTATAAAAATCCCTAAAAATCCAAAAAATCTCTAAAAAACTAAAAAACATAAAATCCTAAATCATCCCCAAAAAACCGTATAATCATTAAATCCCTAAAAATATAAAATCTCTAAAAATCCTAAAAATGCTAAGAAGACCATAAAACCATAAAAACACATTAACCCCCCCCCCCCCAAACCAAAAAATAACTAAGAACACTAAAAAACCTTAAAAATACCCAAAACAACCCCTAAATACTATAAAAACCACTAAAACCATAAAATCCCCTTAAAGGCCCTTAAAACACTATAAATTCTAAAATACCTCTAAAATACTAAAATGTTAAAAACCTCTATAAAACATTTTAAACCATAAAAAACTAAAAAAAGAGTAAAAACATCAAAAAACCATTAAAACAAAAAAAAAACAAAAAAACCCCAAATTCACAAAAACTTTAAAAAAATATAAAAATCATAAAAAATCACAAAAAAACATGAAACATAAAAACCCTATGAAACCAAAAAAAACCTTAAAAACAAGAAAAAATTAAGGACCTTAAAAACATAAATAATGATAAAACCCCAAAACCCCAAATAAACTATAAAACCCATAAAACATTAAAATACCCTAAAATTCCAAGAAAACCCTAAAAAAATTACAACTATAAAACCCCCTTAAAAAATTAAAATTTTAGAAATATATAAAACCATAAAAACAATAAAAACCTTAAAAAAACCTCTAAAAAGCACTAAAAATTTGAAAAAATTTTAAAACCCTAAAAACCCTAAAACCCTTAAAAATCCATTATAATCCCTAAATCATTTAAAAATAAAAAATAATAATAAATCTATAAAAATAAATAGAAAATTAAAACAACCCCTAAAATACATGAAATATTTTAATAAATCATTAAAAATATAAAAACACTTAAATCCCATAAAAAACTAAAAAATAATAAAAACCCAAAAATCCCTAAAAACTACAAAACCCATAAAAACCTAAAAAAACCCCTAAAATCCCATAAAAACACTAAATACAAACTAGAGACTATAAAAACCCATTAAACCCCTAAAAATATTAAAAAAAACTCTAAATATCATTTAAACAACAAATACTAAAAAACACCTAAAAAAAGAAACCATAAGAACCCTTAAAACATTTTAGAAACTCAAAAACCCCTAAAAATAAATTAAAAAACTAAAAACAGTAAAATCAATAAAAATACATTAAAACCCATTGAAATTTAAAAAACACAATAAACCTTGAAAAACAATAATAAAATCTTAAAGTCCAAAAACACTTAAAATCCCTAAAAACCCAAAAAAACCTAAAAGATCCTAAAAATCCCTAAAACCCATAAAACCCACAAAACCTTAAGAAAAATACAAACCCCAAAGAAATTGTAAAACCCAATAAAACACTAAAACCCCTTTAAACCACTAAAAATGTTAGAAACTCTTAAAAACATAAAAACCATAAAAAATCAAAAAACCATAAAACCTAAATACCCTAAAAATCCTTAAAAACCTAAAAAAATAAAAAACCTCAAAAATCAATAAAAATAACTAAAAACATAAAAAAAACCTAATATTCCAATAAAAACCCTATAAAAACCATAATAATCTAAAAATTCATCAAACACCATCAAAACCAAAAAATGATAAAACTTATTAAAACTGTAAATACGCTAAAAACCTAAAAACCATGAAAATCTATAAAACCCCGAAAACCCGTTATTAAAATTAAAATCCATATAAATTAAAAAAACATATAAAAGCATAAAACCCCTAAAACCCCTAAGAAATCCTTAAAAACCTAAAAACTTGTAAAACCACTAGATAATACAAAAAATGATAAAAAACCTAAAAACACAAAAACCCCTAAAAGCACAAAAAACTATAAAAACCATTTAATCCCATAAAAAAGTTAAAACCATTAAAAACTCTAAAATACTAAATAAACCTTAAAACACAAAAAACCAAAAAAATCCTAAAACCCCCTAAAAACACTAAAAATCAATAAAAATCCTAAAAAATCCTTTAAAATGATTTAAAATGTAAAAACCCATAAAAACCCATAACCTCCCCAAAGAAACCCCTAAAAACCTAAAAAAACTTAAAACCTATAAAAACCTAAAAATTCTAAAATACATAAAAATCCATAAAAGATTTAAAACCCTATGAACCCCAAAAATCCATAAAAACCACAAAAATAATGAAAATCCAAGAAAAAATCCTTAAAAACCCACTAAACTAAAAAACCCAAAAATACCATCAAAACCCTAAAAAACATATGAACCCACTAAGAACAATAAAAATAATTTAAACCCCCCAAAACATTGAAATATATGTAAAACTACACAAGCCCTAAAAAACACTAAAAACCATAAAAACCTAAAAAACCATAAAACCCCTTAAAACCATTAAAACCATAAAAACCCTAAAAATCCTTAAAAAATATAAAAAACCATCAATATCCTCCTTAAAACCCCTAAAATATCCTTAAAAACTTGAAATCACTTAAAACCCTGGAAAAACCTAAATTTGAAATTAAAACCCTAAAAAACCCTAAAAACCCTAAAAACCATAAACCCCTAAAAACCTTAAAAAAACATCAAAGAATTATAAAAACCTTAAAACCCACTTAAATATATAAAAAAAAATTAAAATAATAAAAATTTTAAAAAACTCTCGACACCCTTAAAAACACTAAAAAAGATCAAAAAACCCAAAAAACCAAAAACCCAAAAAAACCCAAAAAAACCCTAAAACCCTCAAAATCCCTAAAAACCATAAAAACAAAAAAAACACTAAAAAACCCCTTAAACCACTTAAACCCCTAAAAACCTAATTCTCCTTAAACCCTAAAAACCATAAAACCCTTAAAAACCATAAAAATTCATAAAAACACATAAAACCCCTAAAAATCCACTGAAAACTCTAAAAGCCCTTTAAATCTCTAAAAATGTTAAAAAACTATTAAAAACATTAAAACCGCAAAAATTTTAAAAGAAAAAACCCAAAATCCAAAAATCCATTAAATCGTTAAAACCAATAAATCTTTAAAAGCCTAAAAACCCATTAAAATCCTTAAAATACCTAAAAATACTTAAAAACATTAAAAACCCCATATAACCCTAAAAATAAATATAAATACAAAAAAACGTAAATTCATTTTAAACCCTTTAAAAACCTATAAAATTATAAAAACACTAAAAACATGAAAACCCTAAAAACCATACAAACCCTTAAAACATAAAATCCCCTAAAAACCCATAATACCCCTAAAAACCCACAATCAAATTTGATGTGGGATGATCAGCGTAGCATGATATTCTTGGTGTATGGGTATAGTATGATATATATAGTCTGGTGATATGTGGATGATTATAGTTTTGGATAGTGGAAGCAAGTATTCAACAAATGTTATACGAAGCGTGACCTAACACTTAAACAAAACAATCAAGGGAGGGATGTGGTGACCAATCCACAAAAAATGCACATATGTTGAGGCATGGAATTGTGGGATTTTAGACCTTTGATCACTAGTCTAACTTGTAGATTTACAAGGAATAAATAAAAAGAGAAAGGGAATAAAGTAATGATGTTTACAATGTATAAAATAAACTCATAGAGTTTCACTAATGAAAAGTTGAATGAGAATACAATTCAATGGAGTCACTATTTATATCCAAGGGTGACACAAAAGTTCCATGGTATAATACCATAAATTAATAAATCCTATTCCTACCTTGTCCAATTAATGTTAAAAATTTAAATTCTAACAAAGATTTTTCGTGAATGTAGCACATGTCTTTCCACCCATAGCACACCAGATTTAACTTTGAGTAACTTTCCCACAATATTTTACTTTTTTTCCAAAGAGCACATTTTACAATATCTATGTGGGAAAGGATTCCAAAATTCAGGTAACCATGTGTCTTGTGTTTCTTGAATCTAATTTGGACTTAAATAAGAGTGATAAAAAAATAATTTTCCAGTTCCATTCTTGCACCCTGGGTTTGGGAATTCTAATGCAATGTGATGGATTCTCATTTACACTTTTAAGCTATTTAATTTTCCTTAAATAATTGGGCCTTTCAACTCAAAATCCATGCATTCCATCAATTAATTTTCATCCATAAGTTTTGTATAATCCTCCTCCTCTTGAAAATAAGTAATCCTAGACTCTTAATCATCTCCATCCAAATACTAGGAAAGATTAGAAATGTTGACATTAAAAAAAGTGTACTCTCCTTTCTATGAAATCTTATAATTAATCATGTAAAGCACTATATATGGTTCATATCAATCAATATTTATATTTAAATATAGTTTCTTTTTAACCCTATTCGACTTCTTTTATTTCTTATCATGTATCTAAACAGTCCATTTTCTTTTCGTATTTATACATTCCTGTAATGGCCATAAAACTTGATCAATAGGGGAATGTAGGCTAAATCCAAAATGAGATTCAGATGGATAAAATTGGTCCATATAGTGATATTTCCTTTTGTATGAAAACTCCACATGTGTTAGACACTCCTTCCAATCCTTTTTACTCATGATATTATTAATGGATATTTGAATTTATTTTCCCTCTCTAGTAGGTATTAAACATGGTGGTGCCACCTCAAGAATGACATAATCATACACCAATGAAAAATATTCCACAATATTTAAAAAATAAGGTGTAAAGTGGTTAGTGTTTAGCATTTCTTCCTTGTACATTATTACTCATAGTTTTTTCTATTAAATCAATGCTTCCTTACCCTCTATCTTCTCTATCATCATTACATTTTTCTACTAAATTGCTTCTCTTTTCTCTCTATATTTCTTTTAAACTCAATGTATTTTAATCTATCATTATCTCCATTGGCATCATTCTCATTTTTTTATACCTAATTTCTTTATTCTCTCCAAAAATCTGATCTTACAATACATTTTTGTGGGACATCACGATAAGGTTCATATGTTCCCCATGGATTACAAATGTCTGACTATTTAGAAAACCATCATTTGTCACATGCTGACCACATTTCCATGGATGACATAATATTAATTGGAATCAATTAATTGGTACCACATAAAATAGTACATCATATTTTAACTTATGAAGGGAGAATAAGACATTCCCTTGTTTAGTGGACTTTATCTCTTTAGAATAATTCAACAACTAATGGTGGTATGGGTGTTGTTGCTTGAAAGTTAGAAGTCCCAAATTCTCCTCAAACTTGGTGCTCACCACATTGTTATAACTTTCCCCATCAATTATGGTATTTCATACTTTACCATTGATTTTAAATTAGTTATGGAAAACGTTCTCCCATGGATCCTTCTCATTGGATATCATTTGAGCACCCGAAACCTATCTTTTGATGAGAATCTCAGCTTTTTCTACAAATTATCCATTATCTACTTTTTGGGAATCGTCAACATCATCCTACGATCTATCATTATTGGTTCAGCATTATTTATACCTTTTGATGTTCATTGTGATATGGTTTGGTAATTCACTAATAATGTGACCCCTTCTTTAAAATTCTACATATTAAATACCATAATTCCTTGTTTCATTAGACTCAAAAGTAGGTTTCTTAGGTGGAAGAATTAACTTTTCACTTTTGTGAGAAACCTTATTTTTTGGAATTGATGATTATATAATCTTATTTCTATAATTTATATATTGAGTGAATGGGGTAGTGGGTTTCCTCATGTTTCTCATTATTTTTATTTGTTTCAAGACTATGGTTGCTTGGTAGATATCTTGTATCTCCACATGATAGTACAACTCCACTTGATTTAAAATGTACTGATTGAGTCCATGTAAAAACCATGCCATGGTTTCCTCTATATCCTCCTCAATGTTTTCTCGAATAATGGATATTTTCATTTCCTTGTAGAAATATTCAACTCTATAACTCCCTTGTGTGAGGTGTTGATGTTTGTTTTAGAGATATATATGGTAATGTGAGGGAAAAACTACTTCTGTATGGAAAAATTCATGTCATCCCATGTGTTGATGGGACTTCCCCCATTTCTGGACCTCCCCTTTTTCATTTTATCCCACCAAATTAATGAATAATTAATAATTAAAGGAAGAAATTTTGACAGTTTTTTCCTCAGAATGTGCATGGAATTAAAACAGTTCCTCAATTTACATCTCTCACTCTAAGTATGACTTTGGATCACTTTTGCATTGATAAGTGGGAACCTTCACCTTAATAACGCTAAAATTTTTGTCATAATATGGTCTTCATTTTACTCTTATAGGTTATTAGAACCACCTCCTCCTTTGTGGGACATCCTCAAAATCATCATCAAGGTTCTTCATCATTTACGTCATGATGTGGGGATGTTATGGTGTTAGAGAGCATCATGGGTTATCATGGATCATCCAAAATCTTGGTTAATTATCTAGGTTATAAATCCTCTTATGTAGTACCTCCAACTTTATATCATGAAGCATCTCTAAATGTCCCACCCAATATTTCATTGGATTATTTTTAGATTCTGATGTGGGAGATTTCCTTAATCTTCCTTCATTACTAGCATAAATGATTCTATTCCCATGATCTTATGCCATGATAGGTAACACAAACATAAAAAAAACCGGGAGAAACAAACACAATGATACCCACAATCACACAACCAAAAGTTAAACACCGACTCTCATTTTCCCAAGGATACAAACTCACAGAAATAGGATGTACACACTCACACACATAAGGATACAAGCTCACATGTACAAAAATAAACCCATAGTCACACACAATATGAAAACACTCACACACACAAACACAAGAATACACACTCACACGCCCAATATAAATACACTCACACACACAAGGATACCCTCTCAAGAGTGTTTTTTGTTCTTATTTATCTGTACTTATGAAAAACAAATTTAAATCCCAATCTATTATGAAATATAATTCCTCATTTGTAGAGATCACGAGCCCCCAATACTCACCCAACAAAGTTGGTATTGGTGAGTGGACTAACATAAATTTGTTGAGACAGTAAAGCATGGAAATGAGGGTAGAAAAATGGGTGAATGGTGGAAAAGGGGTAGAAAGGAGTTGTATATAGGGTTTTCCCAAATTTTCCAGATATGAAATATTAATAACAATCTGATCCAAAAATTATATAGTGATGCAGTAAAATGAAGGAAAAATTGACTTATGGATATAGAATATTCTAATAATGTAACGCTTGAAGAAGTAATTGTATCAAAAAAAATTCTTCATTTTCCTTTTAATTTTGTCAAATATTACCAAATGATTTTTATTAGTGTTTTAAAGAACAATATGATGATCATATAATATGATTGTTTGAGTTATCTCAAATAATGTATGCTCTTTTTTTTTGAAAATCACAAAATGATGAGTTGAGAGAATTTGTTTTTTAGAAACAAATCACATATAGTGATTTAAATGTGAAAATAATATGGATGAATAATTAGATCAATTTAAAATATTTTAATTTGGCACAACATAAGAATGTTATAGAGGTTTTAAAAGAAAAAAAGTATTTTTATTTTGTTTTATTTTTTTGATGGGGAGATAATAAGGAATGATAATAATGGAAATGTATATATGGGATAGGAAAATGTTGATTGATGTCAACTGTGTCTACCAGAGATCTGATACCAAATGATGCGAGATGCTTGGGTTGGACCAATATTTATGGTGGGGAGATGGATGATAGATACAATTTGGGGATATGTGGCAGATGATGGTTTTGTATATTGGAATAAAATTGTTAACCAACATTATATGAAGAATGACCTACAACTTATACAACAGAAGGTACATGATGTGATGGCCAATCCAAACAAAAACGCACTTGGGTAGAGGTATGAAATTGGGGCCTTTGCAATCTTAGAACAAAAATATAACTTATTGATTAAAAAGGAAATAATACATAAGGGAAAGGGAAGAAATTGATGATCCTCACAATGGAGAGGACTAATTCGCATTGTTTCACTAATGCAAAATTAGATGAGAATAAAATGCCTTGGGTTGGATATTTATTGATAAGGGGTGAAACAAAAGGAAAGGACTAATACACTAATTTTATGAAAAATATCCCAACCGTGTCCCCTTAAAGTAAAAAAGTAAAAGATTAAAATGGGTTTTTGGAAAAGTAGGACACATCTTTCTACGCAAAGCCCACCATATTTGACTTAGAGTAAGTAGACCAGCATATTTGACTTTGGGATCTAAAAAATCAATTCTAGAGTCAACACGTAGAAAAGGACTACCAAATTCAAGAAACCATGTGTCTTGGGATTCATACAAATCATTTGGGATTTAATAAGAGTGATAATAAACCCATTTTCTACTTCCCTACACAAACCGTTGATTTGGTCCTTTTAATGCAATGATATGGGCCCTGTTTTTCACTTGTAGTCTCTTTAACATTCCTTACATCATTGGATCTTTCAACTCTAACTCCAAACATTCCATCAAGTCATTATCACCCACTAGTTTTATATAAAACTCTAAAAACCCATTTAAATCCTAAAAAATGTTAAAAAACACAAAAAACTGTAAAACTCAAAAAACTAAAAAAACCCTAAAACCCCCAAAAACCCTAAAAACCATAAAAAACAAAAAAACCCCTAAAAAAATGAAAACAATAAAAAACATTAAAATTTTAAAAAACCATAAATATACTTAAAAAGGTAAAAAAACCGTAAAAACCTTAAAAACACATATGAAAACCTTAAAAACCTAAAAACACATAAAACCCTTAAAATATATAAAACATTAAAACCCAAAAACCCCCTCAAAATCCCTAAAAAACCCTAAACACCCCCAAAAATCAAAAAAATCATTAAATGACACTAAAAATCCCAAAATATTTAAAAAAACACTAAAAACCCTAAATAACACTAATAAAACCTTAAAAACCAAAAAAAATTAAAACCCTTACAAAACCTTAAAAACACTAAAAACCCTAAAAACCCTAAAACCCTTAAAACCTTAAAAAACCCAAATAATCCATAAAAAACCTAAACACCACTAAAAACTCTAAAAACCATTAATCCCCTAAAAATGTTAAAAACTATAAAAATCCTTACCTAAAAAAAACTGAAAAAAATCATAAAAACATATAAAAACTAAAAATACACTAAAACCCAAAAGAAACTCAAATCCAAAAAACCTAAAACCCAAAAAATCATAAAAATCACGTAATGATTCCTAAAAAAGTAAAAAACCCTACAACATTGGAAAACCCTAAGAAATCCTCAGACTCCCAAAAAATATAAAAACCTATAAAACTAAAAAAATGCTAAAAACCATTAAACCCTAAAACCCCTAAAAATTCTAAAAAACAAAAAAACTATTAAAAACATATAACCCTTAAAACACGTAGAAAACCAGAAAACCACTAAAATATCCTTTAAACCCAAAAAAATTTAAAAAATATTAAAAACCATAAAAACCCAAAACACATGAAAATCCCTAAAAATAGAAAAACCAAAAAACCCCTAAAAACCCTAGAGAACCATGAAAATCCTGAAAATACCTAGAACCCAAAAACCATAAAAATATTAAAAAATCCTAAAAATTTCCCCAAAATGTGGAAACTCTAAAAAAACTAAAAAATACGAACAAAATATTTAAATTATAAAAACACATAAAACCCCTAAAAATAAAAAATAAACTCTAAAAACAATAAAAACCACAAAGACCATAAATTCCCTCAAAATCCTTAAAAACCTTAAAAGCCCATAAAAATGCTAAAAAATCCTTAAAATCCCTAAAAACATTAAAAAATTGTAAAACCCTTAAAAACCCATAAAAACCATTAATACTCTGAGAACCCCTAAAACCATAAAAACCCCTAAAATCCACTAAAAACTCTAATGACCAATTGAACCCCTAAAAAGATTAAAAATCTCAAAAAACATCAAAAACCTTAAAAAACTAAAAAAACCATAAAATCCCAAAAAAACCTAAAACCCCCTAAGAAAATAGAAAAAACTCAAAATCCCTAAAAATTGTAAAAAAATAAAAAACCAAAAATGGCCCAGAAAATCACTAATAACATAAAAAACCTAAAAACACTAAAACCATAAGAAAAACATAAAAACCTAAAATCAATTTAGACCCTTAAAAATCCTAAAAAATTTAAAACCCCTAAAACCCTAAATATTCCTAAAATCCCTCAAAATCACTAAAATCCATAAAAACCCAAAATTAATAATAATTCCTTAAAACTCCCTACAAATTTAAAAAATCTTAAAACCCCTCAAAACCCCATGAAAAAATTAAAAACCTAATAACACTTAAATACACAAAAAAATTTAAAAATTATAAAATCCATAGAAACCAAAAATAAACCCAAAAAACTCAAAACCTCCTAAAAACCATAAAAAAATAAAAAAATAAAAAACCCAAAAATGAAACTAAAAACCCTGAAACAATTTTAATACTTAAAAACATTAAAGACTTATAAAAACCAATTTTTGTTTGAAAAAAAATAAAAACCCAAATCAACATAAAATTACTAAAAAACTAGAAAAAACAAAAAACACTAAAAATACATAAAAACCATTAAAAAAATAAATATCCTAAAAGTCCTGAAAACCATAATAAACCAGTGAAAACCTAAAAACCTATGAAATGATTAAAAACCATAATAAAATGAAAACCCCAAAACACAAAAAATGCTAAAAACCTAAGAAACCCTATACCTCTATTAACCCCCTAAAACTATCAAAATCCATAAAAATTAAAAGAATAAAAAATTCCTAAAGAATCTATAAAAATTATAAAATAAGAAAAAAACCCTAAAAACACCGAAAACCTATAATAATTCAATAAAAACATAAAAAAATTAAAACCCCTAAAAACCTAAAAAATAATAAATACCCTAAAATCCCTAAAAATCATAAAACCCATAAAACCCCTAAAATCATTAATGATCATAAAAACCCATAAGAAAAAAAAATACATTTAGCACTCTAAAAACACTTTAGACCCTTAAAAATGTTAAAAACTTCTAAAAACCTTAAAATAATTAAAAATTCAATAAAAACACCCAAAACCCATAAAACCCTAAAAATCTCTAAAAACAATTGAAATCCCAAATAAAACTAAAATGCCAAAAATCCTAAAAATACCTAAATTACCTAAAAATGTAAAACCCCCTAAAAACATGAAAACCCCTATGAAACCCATAAAAACATAAAAATGCTTAAAACTCATAAAAACATAAAAAATGATAAAAAAAACTCTTAAACCCCTACTAGTAAATTTAAATTTTTATTCATGGAATCACTTTTAAGGAAAAGTTGGAAACCAAGTACACAAAAACAAAGGGATATTAAACATCAAAGGAAAAAAGCTTGTTCATTCTCAAAATAATTAAAATATTTAGAAGGACTAAGTCTGTCTAGTTGAAATTGGATAAAATATACCTCATGGTATTGATTTTCCTTGATAAGATCCTCAAATTGAAAGTCCATCTATTCAAATGACCTTACATGTTACTCCAAGTTTTTATTACCCTTGTTGAAGCCACATATAAAAATTTTATTTTGTTTGTTGATCCAATAGAGTTTTTATTCAATCAAATTGGCCTCCAACAGTCTTACAAACATTAAATGTGCATCCTACTGTGAATCATTGACCACGAAAGATTCCTCCAGTATTTCTTCATTTGAATGAAGTAGAAGATCCTTAACCACTTCTTCTTTAGAAACCTCCTCATCAGCCTCCATTGGTGAAATAATCTTTGAGGCCAGCATAAGAACTGGTGTGGGATACCTATCAGACTAAGATCCCCTCATGTTTTCTGATTTGAATTTCCTGTCACATTTATCCTCATCCTCCCTGACAGTGGAGGTTAGAACTACATTACCCTACATACCAAGCTCTTTATATATATCACCACCCTTACTCGTCCGACATACCTTGACACTGACCAAGGATTTTTAGCTTTGCTGGAATATCTGGTAACCTCCATTTTTAGTAAGCAGTAGTTGTCATTACGAGGCCTTGATTTCATCACTTCTCTAATTGGGAAATTACTAGATAGAATATTTACCTTCTTTCCTTTCCATGATTCATACCGAAATATCATAACTATTGGAGGGTCCTTTTCTTTGTCTGAAATTGTCTACCAGTCCAATTCTTTATCGCTCTTATTATAATTCTCCAAAGTGCTTGATCAAACTTATTTATTTTTTTCAATTTTGGAATAAGAATTAACCATACTTCTCGATCCACATTTTATTTCTTTCCACAACCGAAATAAGAGAATTAGTTATGGATTTACAATGTTCCAAGAGAGCCTTGTTGACTAGGGGACCTTCTCCTTGGAGGGACTATATTAATACAGAGCGGTGTGATATCCTTCTAGTAACCAACCTCTCAGCTCCAGCTGCATCAACAAATGAAAAAAATGAAGGTGTATACCATCATCACTCGAAACATTATTTGTAAAAATAGAGACACCCAAATAACATTCCAATCAATCATAGATATCTAAAACATTCATCTCATAACCCATAGTACCTAATATTTTCTGTAAAGAAACAACATGGGTGGCATCCCTACTATCCGTAAGATCAACTGAGGAGGAAATTAGACCACTCCCACTCAGCTTTGGGGTAATAAATACCCTTTAATTTCCCTTCTTCCTCACTGACATGAAGAGGAAATATACCCCAAACATAGGCAAGAGGAGAAAAAATCCATCCATGACTCAAACACCATTGTTTGTTTTCAATGAAATTCCTCCCCAACTGAGATCCAATCCCACTCGACATGAGATTTTCAAATTTTTTACTTCAACAAAAAAATATGTGGAAATTGGATGATAGATAAAGCTAGTTATGTGTTCTAAACATATAAAACAACCATCTAAATTCCATATCATTCAGATTATATAAGGGTTTTGAAAAGAAAGTTGGATCCTGGGAAATCGTAACCAAAAAGATGTTTTTGGGGTGTCCTGCTTCATGTGAAATTCAAATTACCTTCATAGAAGGTGTAATTAAAAACCATTGTAATACTGAAGTGTTATGAACTATGAAATGATCAAATATTCGGAGGATAAAAAATGAAACATTATCTATTTTTTATCATGGATCCCAACCGTAACACTCTCCTAGAGCCCCCAAGATCCAAATACAAATCTGCTGAAGGTTTCAACCGAGGGATGGTGTGAACTAAATACTGTTACCAATGGATGATTCAAGAGAAAGGAATCATTAGTGAACTTTGATGATGAAATCTCAAGATGAAGGAAGCCATTAAAAAGGTCCAAAATATTAGTTAAAAGAGATATTTTAGTGAAAGGTGGGATGAAATCATGGTTAGAGAATGGTATAAAGAAGAGAATGGGCTCCAATGAGGAAGGGTCTCCCCTCCTTGCTAATGGGGGAAGGGAGAAAGCATTTTCGATCAGTGCCTAGGGAATGGTCAAGCTGAAGGATCCAAGAAATGCGATCAATCTACCCAAAATTGAATCCCTTTCTTTTAAACCCTACAAATCCAAAAAATCCCCCAAAATCCCTAACACCCCAAAACCATAAAACTCCAAAACCCCCATAAAATTAACTGAAAACATAAAAAACATAAAAAATAAAAACCCTACAAAATATTAAAAACCTAAAAATAGTTAAAACACCTAAAAACCTTAAAAAAGGTAAAAACACTAAAAAACCAAAAAATCTTGGAAAACCCTATAACCCCAAAAATCATAAAAACCCCTAAAATCATTAAAACCATTACAAACTAAAAAAACCCTAAAACCCCTTAAAAAATACAAAAAAAATAAAACCCTTAGATAATATAAAATCTATAAAAACCCATAAAACCCTTAAAAACTTAAAAAACCCTAAAAACCCGAAAAACCCTAAAATCAATCAAAATCACTAAAAACCATAAAAATCATAAATAATCCAAAAAAATACCAAAAATTGTAAAAAACTTTAAAAACCTAGTGAAATTTTATGAAAACCATAAAAACCAAAAAACACATAAAACCCATAAAACCCCCAAAAATAGTAAACACTATTAAAACCCATAAAACCATAAAACCCCTAAAAACCCATAACAACCCTAAAAACCAATCTAAACTCTAAAAACAATTTAAAGTGTTAAAAAATAAATAAAATCATAAAATCATAAAATTTTTAAATAAACAAAGAAAACCTAAAACCTCAAAAATCATTAAGAATCCAAAAAACCCTAATCCCCTAAAAATCCATAAAACCTTAAAAAATATAAAAATCATAAAAAATACAAAAAAATACTTAAAAAGGTAAAAAACATAAAACCATGAATAACCCTATGAACATCCTTAAGACCCAAAATCACCAAAAACACTAAAAACCAAAAAACTGCTAAAACCATAAAAAACAATAAAGACCCTAAAACCCCTTAAAACACTCAAAATCCATAAAAAACCTAAAAACCATAAATTCCATAAAAATTCTAAAAGCATTAAAAATATATAGATATGTAAAAACTGCTTAAAACCTGCAAAAACCAATGAAAACCTAAAAAACATTAAAACTCATAAAACCCTTAAAAAAAAAATCCTATAAATCCCAAAAGGAACCTAAAGCCCTAAAACCCCTAAACACCATAAAACAGTCAAAACCCCAAAAAAACATAAAAAACATAAACCACTAAAAATATAAAAATCCTTATAAACCCTTATAAACATTAAAATACTCTAGTAAACTTGAAAACCCATAAAAAAGTAAAAAAACATAAAAATAAAAAAGTAACATTAAAATCTAAAAACCCTAGAGCACTCAAAATCTCTAAAAACCATAAAAGCATAAAAATCCTAAAATATCCCTAAAAATATATAAAAATTTAGAAACCCATAAAAATGCTAAATAACCCAATGAATACATTAAAAAATAAAAAATAATTAAAACCCCAAAACCCAGAAAATTCTAAAAACCATAAAAAAATCCTAAATCTATAAAAATTATAAAATCCACTAAAAACCTTAAAAACCCTAAAACCCCTAAAAACCATTTAAAAATATAAAAAAGATTAAACCTATAAAACATTAAAAATTCATAATGACATGAAATACCATAAAAAGCTCAAAAAAGCTAAAAGCCCAAAAATACGTTGAAAACCCTAAACCCCTAAAAACCCCCAAAACCCCATAAAATCCCTAAAAGCCCTAAATACCCATAAAAATTATAAAAGGAACCTAAAATTCACTAAATATGTAAAAAACATGATTAAACCCCTAAAAAATGTATCAAAATATAAAAACTCTTAAAACTCGTAATGAATTTAAAAAGGTAAAGACCACAAAACCCTAAAACCCCAGAAAACATTAATAAACCTAATAAAGCATAAAAACCCTATAACCTTAAAAAATATAACCCAAAAACTCTAAAATCCCTAAAAATAAAAAAACCAAAAAACCAAAAAACCCCCCAAAACCCAATAGAAACCCTCAAAATATAAAAAAACCCTAAAAAAATAAAAAACAAAAAAACTATAAAATAACTAAATATTAAAAAACCATAAAAACCATGAAAAAATATTAGAAAAACATTAAAACCAAAAAACAATTTAAACCAATAAAAAACTAAAAAATGTTAAATTCCTTAAAAACGCATAATAATGGTAAAAACCAGAACACCCCCCTAAAACCCATAAAAACTATAAAACACACTAAAAACTCTAGAAATAATTTCAACTAATAAAAACGTTAAAAATATATAAAAATCCATAGATCCCCAAAAAAATCTCAAAAATACTTGAAAACCTAAAAAACCATAAAATCCCAAAAAACCCAAAAAAACTCAAAAAACCCTAGAAACCCATAAAAATCCTAAAAAAATAAAAAATATACATAAACTTTTTTGCAACCCAAAAACCCATGAAAACCCCTAAGATAAACTTAAAAACCTAAAAAACGTCAAACCTCTAAAGACCTAAAAAATGCTAAAAAGCCTAAAAAACCCTACAAACCCTAAAAATCCAGAAAATCCAGAGAAAAAATACCTTAGAAAACTCAGACAGAAAAAAATCAATAAATTTTTAAAATCCTTGAAAAATCATAAGAAATCATTAAAAACCAAAAAACACATAAAAGCCGAAAAAACCTAAAAACACTAAAAATCTAAAAACCCTAAAAATAATAAAAACCATAAAGACCCCTAAAAACATTAAAAAAACCCTAAAACCTATAAAATATCAAAAAACCAATAAAAATATAAAAACCATTTAAACACCTAAAAATGTTAAAAACTCTATAAAACCTTAAAACCCCTAAAAATTAAAAAAAAAAATCCTAAAACAGAAAAAACAATAAAAACCAAAAATAACTCCGAAACACGTCAAAATCCCTAAAACACTTAAAAACCATAAAAAACATAAAAATCCTTAAATATCCCTAAAAAAACCCTAAAACCCTAAAAACCCTATGAAAAAAATTTTAATCCTAAAAGACTTAAAACCCCTAAAAATCCTAAACATGATAAAACCCTAAAAAATAAAAAAACTGTAAACCCCTAAAAACTTGAAAAACCCTTTAAATAAAAAACCACAATAACCGATAAAAATATAAAACCCATTTTAAACCATAAAAAATATTTAAAAACTCTAGATAAAATTAAAAACCCTCTGAACTCAAAAAAACCCCTAAAACCCAATAAACCATAAAAACCCTAAAAAACTCTAAAACCTTAAAACCCCTCAAAATATCTAAAACTCTAAAAAACCATAAAAATTATAAAATATCTAAAAATCCATAAAAACATAAAATTACCTAAAAACCATAAAAAACCCTAGTAAAACCTTAAATTTTTTAAAAACACATTAAACTTGTAGAAATATAATAAATGCTAAAAAGATGGAAAACCATAAAAACAGTCAAAATCCTTAAAACCCAGAAAAAAAATTCATCAAAATCAATAAGAATTCATAAAAATGTAATAAATCTAAAAACCCTAAAAACCCATAATAAAACATTAAAAACATAAAAAAATAAAAACCTAAAACATCTAAAAGAGTTTAAAAAAGCCTAAAATACCGTCAATGCCGAAAAAATTCCTAAAAAACCCTAAAACATTAAAATCCCTAAAAACCCATAAAAATATAAAACCCCACTAAAAAATATGAACCACATTTAAACCCCAAAGAATTTTAAAAAATATAAAATCCATAAAACCCTAAAAAATATATAGACCCTAAAAGAACCCATAATACACTAAAAACCCTATAACCCGTAAAAACATACAGTGTCCCTAAAAATCCCAAAAAAATCCATAAAAATCCTAAAAAACCCTAAAAATCCCTCTAAATGTAAAAAGCCCTAAAAATGGGAAAAAACCTAAGAAAATCCTAATAACCTAAACATACTAAAAACCCCTAAAAACTGAAAAAATGCCAAAATCTCTTGAAAAAAAAAATAAAAAACCTAAAACCGCTAAAACCCTCAAAATCCTTAAAATTTTTAAAATCCCACAAAACTCCAAAAAACCACTAAATATCAATAAAATCATATATAACCCTAAAAACCATTAAAAACTTAATAAAACCATAAAAACATAAAAATACCTATTCCCAATAAAAAACATAAAAACGCTAAAAACTCTTAAAAACCCTAAAAACCATAAAACACCGAAAACCTTAAGCATAACAAAAAACCATAAAAACACTAAAAAATTTAGAAACTCCTCAAACCCATAAAAACATTAAAAAAATATAAAAACCCTAAACCCCATAAAAATTATAAATATTCTAAAAACCATAAAAAATATAAAAACCCTTAACCCTTAACCTCTTCAAAATCACTAATATCCATGAAAACTATAAAAATCCAAAAAAAATCACTAAAGATCTTTAAAAATCCAAAAAAAATGTAAAACACCCTAAAACCCCTAATAAAACCCAAAAAACCTATAAAATTATTAAACCCATAAACAGGAAAAAAATTAAAATACAATAAAAACCCTAAAAACCCTAAAACCATTTAACTCCCTCAAAATCTATAAAATCACTAAATTCCATAAATGTCCTAAAAAATCCCTAAATACCTTAAAACATAAAAACCCCTAAAAAACATGAAAAATTCTTAGAAAAACATAAAAAACTAAAAACACTTTAAACCCCTAGAAAACCTAAAAATGTTAGAAACACCAAAAAATCCTAAAACTCCAAAAAGCATGTAAAACCCATAAACCACTAAAAACTGCTAAAAATCGAAATCCCGTTAAACCCATAAAAATGTTAAAACACTCTAAAAAACCATAAACCACTAAAAAATTCAAACAAATCAAAAAACTCAAAAGAAAAACATGAAGACCCTAAAATCCATAAAAACACCTAAAAACCATTAAAATCCCTAATAACCCATAAAATTTATAAAAATTATATAAAAATACCTAAAACGTATAGAACTCAAAAACCCTAAAAAGCCTAACAATAACTTAAAAACCTAATAACATTAAAAAACTCTAAAAACCTAAAATTGTTAAAAACCCTAAAAACTCAAAAAAAATACTAACCCGTAAACCTCAAAAATCCTTAAAACCCCATAAAAACCCTAAAACCACTAAAAACAATAAAACCCATTTAAAAAAAGATTATTTAAAAAAAATAAAAAAAATAATGCAAACCTCAAACACATAGAAAACACTAAAAACCCAAAAAATCCATAACAACCCTAGAAAAATCCCTCAAAATCCTTACAAACTTTAAAAACCATTATGATTTAAAAAACCCCCAAAAATAAATAAAAACATACCCAACCCAAAAAATACTACCAAAAAACCTATGAAAACCATAAAAACATAAAAACACTTTAGGCCCCTAAATATCTCGAAAATACAAGAAACCTTAATAACCCTAATACCCTCAAAATTCCTAAAACCCCTAAAACCCTAAAAACCATAAAAATTTTAAAAATCCCAAAAAAATATCTAAAAAATTAAAAAACACTAAAAACCATAAGAAAACCATAAAACCCTAAAAAAACTACAAACCAAAAAAACCTAAAAATTATGAATACACTAAGAAACCCAAAAACTCTAAATACATTAAAAACACTAAAAACAAAAAACCAGAAAAACCAAAATAACCCAAAACACCTAAAAACCCTAAAAACAAATAAAAACTATAAAAACCCTTTAACAACATCAAAACATTAAAAATATATAAAAATCATTTAATTTATAAAAAATAAAAAAAACTCTAAATATAGAAAAACCCATTCACCCATAAAAACCCTAAAAATGTCTCAAAGCCTCAAAATTAAAAAACCCCTAAAAATAATAAAAACCAAATAAAATCACCAAAAATATCAAAAAATAGAAAACCCCAAAATTCTCTAAAAACCCTAAAAACAGAAAACCCCTAAAAACTTCTAGAAACACAAAAAAACCCAAAAAACCAAAACAATAACCTAAAACCCTCAAATCCATAAAAACCATAAAAACCCATAAAAAATAAAAAATTTCTAAAAATGATAAAACCCCTAAAATCCTTGAAAATCCTAATAAAAACTTTAAAAACCTAAAAACACATAAAACCCTTAAAAACATAAAAATATGCTAAAACCCTTAAAAACCCATGAAATGGCCCTAAAACCCAAAACACCCTTAAAATTATAAAAACCCCTATATATCATTAACTAAACTAAAAATACTAAAAACCCTAAAACCACCAAAAACTCTATTAACCTATTAAACCACAAAAAACATGAAAAACTCTAAAACCTTAAAACCATAAAAAATAAAAAAACCTAGACCCCCAAAAATCCATATAAACCAAAAAACCCAAAAAACCCTAAAAATCCTAAAAATTTCCAAATACCATAAAAAAAATATAAATCCAAAAAATCCCTAATAATCCCCAAAAATCTAAAAAATGCTAAAAACGATGAAAATCTCTAAGAAAAACATAATACCCTAAAAACACTTAAAACCCCTAAAAACTAAAAAAATCTAAACCCCCTAAAAACTCTAAAAACACTAGAATACCTCAAAATCCCTAATTACCCAAAATACCCATAAAAGTACTAAACCCCACTAAAATCTGAAAAAACTTAAAAACCCATAATAACGAAAAATACCATAAGAAAACCTTAAAAGCACAAAAAAACTTAAAATCCCTAAGATACCTAAAAAATGATAAAACCCCCCCAAACCATAAAAACACACAAAATCTAGAAAACCCTAAAAATCGTAAAACTCATGAAAAATCCATAAAAAATATTTAAAAATGTAAAATAAACCAGAAAATACATGAAAACCCTTATGAAAACCGTGAAAACCAAAAAACACCTAAACACCCTAAAAACATAATAAATGTAAAAAATCAAAAAAGCCCCAAAAGACTCTAAAAACCATAAAAACCCAAAAAACCACAAACCAAAAAAAACCTAAACACCCTACAAACCTATAAGAAAACTAAAATTATTAAAATTATAAAATCACTTTAATCTCATAAAAATATTAATAAAATCTAAAAAAGTTTATAAACCGTTATCATCTCAAAAAACCCCTAATGAATCCCTATAAACCCAAAAAACCGATAAAGTAGTAAAAAAGGATAAAAAATACCCTAAAACATAACACCCCTTAAACCCCTTAAAACCCCTAAGAAAACCATAAAAAAATAAAAATACATTAAACCACTAAAAAACAAAAAGAATTACTAAAACATCAAAAAACCATAAAAATGTTGAAATACCCTAAGAAAACCCCTATGAAAACCTTGAAAACCAAAAAACACCTAAACCCCCTAAAAACCTAATAAATGTAAAAAATCCTAAAAATCCCAAAAGACTATAGGAACCCTAAAAACGCAAAAATCCATAAACCCAAAAAACATAAAAACCCTACAAAACCATAAAAAATCTAAAAACTATTAAAACTATAAAATCACATTAAACCTTTAAAAATATTAACAAAATCTAAAAATATTTGTAAACCATGATAAACTCAAACCAGCCCCCTAAAAAATCCTTATAAACCCAAAAAACTGATAAAACAGTAAAAAAGGATAAAAAATACCCTATAACATAAAATCCCTTAAAATCCCTAAGAAATCCATAAAAAATAAAAAAAATTTAAACCACTAAAAAACCAAAAAAAAAGATAAAACCCTAAAACCCCATAAAACCACACAAATTCCCTAAAAACCCAAAAAACATAAAAAACCAAAAATTACTAAAACATAAAAAAACCATATAAATGTTGAAATCCTCTAAGAAAACCCCTATGAAAACCATGAAAACCAAAAAACACTTAATCCCCCTAAAAACCTAATAAATGTAAAAAATCATAAAAACCCTAAAAGACCCTAAAAACCCTAAAAACCCAAAAAACATAAAACCCCTAAAAAACCATAAAAAATATAAAAACTATTAAAAATATAAAATCACATTAAAACCCTAAAAATATTAACAAAATCTAAAAAAGTTTATAAACCATGATAAACTCAAAAAAACCCCAAAAAATCCCTATAAACGCAAAAACCGATAAAATAGTAAAAAAGGATAAAAAATATCCTAAAACATAAAATCCCTAAGAAAAACTTTAAAAAATAAAAATACTTTAAACCACTAAAAAACCAAAAAACAGATAAAAACCTTAAAAACCTAAAACCCCACAAAATCCATAAAAACCCTAAAAACATAAAAACCCAAAAAATTACTAAAACATAAAATATAGTAAAAATGATGAAATCCCCTTGGAAAACCTTAAAAACCTAAAAAATTATAACTCTTTAAAAACCTAGAAAACACTAGAAACCCTAAAATCACTAAATAGATACTAAAAACCCGAAAACACCATAAAAACATTAAAACCTGAAAAAACCCAAAAAACCATTTAAACACTAAAATCTATAATAAATATTTAAACACATTAAAAATTGAAACAACTCTATAAGCCATTAAAATCCCTAAAAATCACAAAATACATAAAAATCATAAAAACCTAAAAACACTAAAAATTCTATAGTCACTTAAATCTCTATGAAAACCATAAAAAACTAAAAAATCCCCCAAAATCGATAAATACATAAAAACCATAAAAACTCTGAAAACGCATTAGAAAACCTTAGAAACCTAAAAACACATAACACCCTTAAAAACCTCATAAACTTTAAAAACTATAAAAAATATAAAATCCTATAACCCCAAAAAATCATTAAGAACACCAAAACCCCATTAAAATCATAATAAATCCCTAAAAATTGCTAAAAATATAAAATCCCAAAAATACCTTAAAAACCTTAAGAAAACCTAAATCCCCTAAATAACCTAAAAATTATAAAAATCCTAAAAACCCTAAAAGACCCCAACAACCCTAAATAACCCTAAAAACTATGAAAACTGCTAAAACCATTTAAAACCCACAAAAACCATAAAATACCACTAAACAATCTAAGGACCCTTTGAACACCCAAAAATATTCAATAACACTAAAAAACCTAAAACCCTAAAAAACTCAAAAAACCCAAAAAACATAAAAATCATAATAATACTAACAACCCAAAAAAACCACCAAATCCCTAAAAACCATAAAAACCATAAAAATTATAAAAAAGACATAAAAATATCTAAAAATGTAAAAAAAACATAAATCCTAGAAAAACCACTAAGGAATCCCTTAAAACCTAAAATAAATTAAAACCCATAAAAACTGAAAAATGAAAAAAACCCTAAAATCAAAAAAAAACCATCAAACTCCCTAAAAACCATAAAAAATTTAAAATCATCTGAAATCCATAAATATCACTACAAATATAAAAAACATAAAAAATCTAAAAACCCCTTAGAAAAGTAGAAAATCTAAAAAAACATAAAACCCCTAAAAAAATAAAAAACCAAAAAACCCCAAGAACATGAGAAACCCCCAAAACCTGAAAATTCCCTAAAAACAAAAAACCCAAAAAACCCATAAAAACCATAAAACCCCATAAAACCGAAAAACCAATAAAAACACAAAAAAACCCTTTAACCTCAAAACATTAATAAACTCTACAAAACCTTAAAAAACCTTAATATATGAAAAAACCCTAAAATAATAAAAAACCCTAAAATCATAAAAAACCATAAATCCCCTAAAAACATAACCAATCCAAAAAACCTAACTCCCCGTAAAATCTTAAAAAAAGCAGTAAAATATATAATTATGTAAAAAAACCTAAAATACCTAAAAAAACTAAAGAAAATACTTAATGTCTAAAATAACTAAAAAATTATAAAACCTAAAAAATGATAAAAATAACCTAACAGAAAGAAAATCCCTAAAACACATAAAATCATAAAACCCCTAAAAACCATCACCTATAAGGCCTACCTCCTGCAAATTCAGCGTGAAAATTCACCTCTAACCTAGATGGTGTAGTGATGGTCACTGCCTCTTCCCTCCCCCACCAATAGGGAGGGGCCATCCTTCCACATCAACTAAGAATCCCCCATTCATTCCATTCTTGAATCCAGACTATTTACCATATTTCCCTTAGATTTCCCTAAATCTAAAGGTTCCTAAATGGTTTAAGGTTTCTCCTCAGCTATCAATACCATCTCTTGAATTCACTAATTCACCTTCTCTGTTCAATATAACCTTGATTGTGAGATTCAGGCAACACCATCCCTTGGTGGATATATTTTATTGACTTATTTTCTATTGGTGGGGTATGTAAGATCATGCTATAGTTGGGATTCTTGTTTCCAATAATTTCACTGTTTGATTTTATTTAGGGGAGGATTTTATTTTGGCTTGGTGTTATGGTTTGTGAATCTGTAATAGATCTTATTTCGTCCTCTTCAAATTGTCTTATGATTTTTATATGAAGCGTGATTTGTTGAAAATGGTGATTTGGGCAAGGCTTCATAATCTCATGCTTCTATTTCAGAATGCTTCCATTCTTCATATGTTTGTAAATATTGTTGGGTGATATCTCTTCATGGATAGCAGGACCCATAATTTTTATCATCAAATATCACTGAGAATCTATGTTGAAGTGGATGATTCGTTTCCACATGTTGATTCCTTCTAGATTTCTATAAGAGAAGAATTTAGTTATATGCAGTCGGTCATTTTTAAATCATAGTATGATTTCAATTCAATGTGTAAGAAGTTGGGTTATACACCAGGGGTGTGAAATCATCAAATAATGCAGTTTAATGCGCATTTTATTGATGTTCCTTGAATGAAATTAGCTTCCACTGATGTCTTGTTACATTTACAATGCATTTCTGGTCCTGTAATTGATGATGGAATTGGTTTGGCATAGACTGTTTGTGTTATTTCTCATTCATATGTGCTCCAAAATTATGTTTTAAATATTTTGTAGAATCCATTATAGGTTACATAATAGAATCCATTTTTTTATAATGTTCTTAGTACATTAAAATTTGATTTGGGTAATCCTTCTCCTTCTAAGGTTGATTTGAATTTGAATAATTCTGTGTATTTGTGTGAATTTGGTACCACTTTAATGGATGTTATTTCTCATGTAATTTGAGGGTAGTGTCTAATGGGGTGAGGGGTAATTCTATTTTTACCCATGAATAGTTATGTTGAGCATGAGTAGAGGGAGGTACAAGCCTTGTCTCTGAATGATTTTGATGGGAATGTGTAGTGTGAAGTGAAGGTCTTTCCTGAAAATGATTTTTTTGGGCATTAGTAGAGTGATTTTGTTGGGAAGGAGTAGCGTGAGGTGAAGTTCATAAATTCGAATGTTTCTAGTGGGCATGAGTCGAGTGAGGTGTAGGTCCTACCTATGAATCAGATCTCTTGTGATGGGCATGAAGAAAATTAGTCAAGACAGAATGCCAGTTGTAGGCACAAGGTAAGCTAATGAGATCAGATTTCATGATATGGGAATAAATAAATGAAGTTAGGTCCTAGGAAGGTGGACCAGAAATTTGACCAAAGGCAATCCGATCAGATTTCTTGCACTGATCATGAGGAGTGGGAGGTCTATGCCATGTAGTTGGTTCCAGTGGTGAATAAAGGGGTCTCTTCTAGTAATTCTCACTATTTGGATCTTGAGGACATGTTTCTTAGGGGACCAGGCACGCTTGGTCTCGAGCCTTCTTATAATAAACAAAAAAACCCCCCAAAACCCCCCAAAAAAACCCCTAAAATCACTAAACACATTAAAAAACTGTTTAAACCCCTATAAACATTTAAAAAATATTAAGAATCATAAATAAAATTAAACCCCCAAAAAACTCTAAAAACCTAAAAACACATAAAAACCCTAAAAAACCTAAACCCATACAAAACCCAGAAGTCCAATAAAATCCATAAAACCCCTAAAAACCAATAAAAATACTAGATTCCCTAAAAATTCTTAAAAATGTAAAAACCCTAAATACTCAGAAAACCCATAATAAAACCTTAAAAACCTAAAAACACAAAACCCCTAAAAATCGTAAAACACTGAACCCTAAAAAACCCTAAAACCCCTAAAACCCCTAAAAAATGCTAAATCCCATCAATATCCATAAAAACACTAAGAAACAAATACTATAAATCCCTAAAAATCCATAAAAATGTTTAAAACACTTAAAACATATAAAATCGTAAGAAAACCACAAAAACCTAAAAGCAGTTTAAACCCCTAAAACTAAAAAAATGTTAAAACCCCTAAAATACCCTAAAACCCAAAAAAATCCTAAAACCCCTAAAAATGTTAAAAAAAACCCTAATATAAAAAAACACCGAAAACCCTAATAAAAAACCCCCAAAATATTATTTAAACATCTAAAAATTTTAAAAAATCTGAAAACCCTTAAAACCATAAAAAAATAAAAAAATTAACCCTAAAATCCAAAAAATTATAAAATAATTAAGAACCCTAAAAACCCTAAAAACCCAAAAAATAACTAAAAAACCTAAAATCCATAAATATCCTTAAAATCCCTAAAATAAAAAAAACAACATATAGAACTCTAAAAACAATGTAAAAACCTAAGAAAACCATAAAAACCTAAAAACACTTAAATCCTCAAAAACCTAAAAATGCTCAAACCCCTAAAAACGTTTAAAAACCCTAAAAGCCTTAAAAACAAGAAAATAATTTTAAAACCCTAAAAACACAAAAAAACCCATATAACTGGAGAAATAAATAAAAACCACTAAAACCCTATAATCCCCGAACCCCCGTAAAAATCCATAAATATTTTAAAAATCCCTAAAAATCCCTAAAACCTAAAAAAACATAAAACCCTAACAACCTTAAAAAACCATAAAATCCTAAAAACACATAAAACCCCTAATAAACCTAAAAACCACTAAAAACCCAGAAGACACCTAAAAACCCATAAAACCCCTAAAAACCTCAAAATCCTTAAAACCCCTAGAAACAATTAAAATCCCAAAAAATCCCAAAAAGATACCTAAAACAAAAAAAACCCTGAAAACCCCTTTGAAAACCATATAAAACTAAAAACTGTTAAAATACATAAAAACACAAACACCTAAAAACATAAAAAAGACACTAAAACCCCTAATAACAATAAAACCCATAAAAACATTAAAATTCCCAAAAAAACCCATAAATATCATTAAACCAAAAAATTTCTAAAAATAATATAAACCCCTAAAAACGATAAAAAAATATAAAAAATTTAAAAACAAACATAAAAATATCAAATTCTATAAAAACCTAAAAAACCATAAAACCAATAAAACCCCTTAAAATCCCATAAAACCATATAAATCCATACAAATCATAAAAATACCCTAGAAATTCCAAAAAATAAAAAACATCAAATCCTAGAAAAAATCTAACTAAACCTTTAAATCTTAAAAACATTTAATATCCCTAAAAAACCAAAATAATGTTAAAAACTGGAAAAAACCCCTATAATCTGTATAATCAATTAAAAGCCCTAAAAATTCTAAAAAACCATAAAATCCTAAAATGCCTTAAAAATCAATAAAATTTTAAAACCGATAATATACCTAATAAACCTGAAAACCCATAAGAAAAATATTTAAACCTATAAACACACAAGACCCTTAAAAACATAAAAGATGATAAATATCATAAAAACCCTAAAAATAACCTAAAAACATAAAAAAAAAATTCCTAAAAACAATAAGTAATCATAAAAACCCAAATAAAAAATCTAAAACCCTTTAGACCGCTAAAAGCACTAAAAACACTAAAAATTCACAAAAACACAAAAAAATCAAAAAATACCGAAAACCAAAAAATGTCTAAACACTAAAAAACCTAAAAAAACTAAGAACCCTCAAATCCCTAAAAACCTAGATAAACCGTAATGTCATAAAAAATCCCTAAAAACCCAAAAATCATAAAAACCCTAAAAACATAACAAAAAACTCAGAAAACCTTAATAAACTAAAAAAACATAAAACCACTAAAAACCTAAAAAAGATAAAAAAATAAATCCCTAAAACTCTAAAAATCCTCAAAACCTATAAAAACAATAAAAAACCATAAATATATATAACCCCCCCTAAAAATACCATAAATCATTAGAAAAACAAAAACTCCAAAAATCATAAAGACCCCTTTAAAACCAAAAAAACCTAAAAAAATATACCAGAAGGTGTTTGTGTGTGTGAAAGAGAGAGATATTGTTTCTTGGGATATAATTCATGGATATTGAGTGTGGGTATTTTACCCTTAGGTCATCTTCAATGCTATTCAGTGTGCATACACTTGATGTCTTGCTGGATCATGCTTTGGATCTTTTTATCCTTCTTCTATTTTGCTAGGTCTTGTGCATTTGGATCATTTTTGTTGGATTATGGATGGTTTTCTTGATGGCTTGTGTGTTATTAGCATGAGGAATTGTTTTCTTTGTTCTTATGCTGATAGAGGTTGTGAATTTTCTATTGGTCTATTTGTCACAACGTTTCTTTTTGTGGTGTTGTGCTGGCATGGAAATGGTGCTTGGTTTTGGTTTTTTCATTCATTTTCCAAATAGAGGTCCTCATTTGGTTCTAGGTTCTTTCTTCTCCCTTGGATGCTTGGTTTAATATGGTGACTTATTCTGTGATCTTGTTCTTGGTTGGTTTTAGAGAGTCCCTGGGGTCGACTATCTTTTCACCTTCCGGTGAATTTTTTTCAATTGATTTCATTTTTTTATAATACATAATTTTTCATTTCGAAGAATCCATAAAAACTATAAAAACCCCAAACAACCTTAAAAATACCCTAATCCCACAAAACCATAAAAAAACTAAAAATAAAGAATTACAAAAACCCATAAAAAATATAAAATACAATAAAAACTCTAAACCCCTTTAAACCCATAAAAAAATTAAAAACTATACAAAACCTTAAAATACTAAATAAGATAAAAAACCCTAAAACCCAAAACCCATAAAAATCCTAAAATCCATCAAAACCCTCAAAATCCTAAAACCTTTAAAACACATCAAAATCCTACAAAAATATCTAAAAATCCTTAAAAACCTAAAAAACATAAAAATATAAAAAACACTAAGAATCCCTTAAAATCCAAATAATGAAAAAAACCCCTAATAATTAAAAAACACTAAAAATCTGTAAAAACCCTAAATAATCTATAAAATCCCTATAAATTCAAAAAACCCTGAAACCCCTAAAAACTCATAAGAAAACCTTAATGACCTAAAAACTATTAAAACCCATAAACATAAAAAATGTTAAAACCCTGAAAATACCCTAAAAACGTAAAAAGCACTAAAATCATAAATACCCCTAAAAAACCCATAAAAACCTAAAAACCACTAAAAACTATAAAAACTCTTTAATTCCTTAAAATGTTAAAAAAAATAATAAAAATAACCTTAAAAACTCTAAATAACTCAAACAACCCAAAAAAACACTAAAACCCTTAAAAACATCAAAATCCACTAAATCCAAAAAACCCATAAAATCCCCAAAAAATCCACAAAACCACTAAAATTGTAAAACCCCCCCAAACCCATGAAAAATCTTAAGAAAAAAAACCTAAAAGCACTTAAAACCCCTAAAATTATAAAAAAAGATAAAAACCCTAAAATCCTATACACCCCTAAACCCCTCAAAATTCCTTAAAATAATAAATACTATAAAAATTCTAAAAAATACATATAAATATATGAAAATATAAAAAAACCTAAAAAACATGAAAACCCCATAATAAAAATATAAAAACATAAAAAAACCAAATAACATTAAAAATCTAAAACACTAAAAAACATAAAGGACCCTTAAAATATAGTAAAACCCTAAAAAACCTAAACACCATAAGACAGTATAAAACCCTTAAAAACACTAAAACGCCCTTAAAAAAATTCTAAACTCTAAAAACCATTAAGCCTTTAAAAATGATAAAAAAAAATCTAAAAACCATTAACCCCTTAAAATCTAAAATATACCTAAAAACCCAACAAAACTATAAAAACTCTGAAAGCCCTAAAAATCCCTAAAAACCCTAAAAATGATAAAAATACTCAAAACACCTAATAAAACCTAAAAATTTAAAACACCCTAAAAACCCCAATGGAAAACATAAATAACTAAAATCACTTTAAACCCCTAAAATACTAAAAAATGCTTAAAGTCGTAAAAAAACCTAAAAAACAATATAAACCATAAAAATTCCTAAAACCCCAAAAATCGATAAAATCATAAAATACACTCAAAATATTCAAACACATAAAAAACCTAAAATACTAAGAAATCATACAAACCAAATAACAAAAAAACACCCTAAAAACATAAACAATTATAAAAACACTAATAAGACACTAAACCAACTACAAACCATAAACCCCTAAAATTTGCAAAACCACTAAAACACATAAAACCCATAAAAATAAAAAAACTCTGAAAACCACATATAACCTAAAATATCTAAAATACCTATAACCCAAAAAATCTATAAAACCCTAAAACCCTAAAAATATTAAAAATCACAAAAAAACCTAAATTTTTTAAAAACCATGAAACAACCAATGAAAAATATAAAAAAATCTAAAAACACATATAACCCTTACAAATGTTAAAACCCCTAAAAACCTTAAAATCCTAAAAAATAATTTAAACCACTAAAAACAAATTATAATATTAAAAAATAACAAAAAATCCTTCGAAATGTTAAAAACTCAAAAACCATAAAAAATCATATGAAAATCATAAAAACGTATAAAAACTGAGAAAACATAAACTAATAAAAACCTTAAAAGACCCTAAAAACCTCAAAATGTATAAAAAACCTAAAAACACATAAAATACTATAAAAATACCTAAAAATCCATATAAATTTAAAGAACCCTAAGAACACTAAAAAAACCCTAACAAAATCATAAAATCCTAAAAACACTTACAAACCCTAAAAGGCTAAAAAAACATTAAAACCATAAAAAAACCTAAAATCCCTAAAAACCCAAAAACCCATAAAACCCCTAAAAACATTAAAATACCCCTAAAAACCAATAAAATGCCAAACAAAGCACTAAAAACTTTTAAAACCCTTTAAATAGGTGGAAGCACTATAAAACGCTAAAAAACCTTTAAACCCCTATTAAAGACAAAAAACCCCTAAACCCCCCAAAAACCATAAAAACCCTAAAGACCTCAAAATCCCTAAAAAATTTAAAAACAATAAAAATACATAAAATATCCCTAAAAACCCTAAAACTACCAAAAAACATAAAGACTCATAAAAACCCCAAAAACCACTATGAAAACCATAAATAAAAAAAACTGTCATAAAAGACATAAAAATCAATAAAATCAATAAAACCCCTAAATAGACCCTAAATCGCCTTAAAATCCAAAAAACCCAAAAAACAAAAGGAATCCTAAAAATCCCTAAAATCACTAAAAATGTGAAAAAATAAAAACCTAAACACACCTAATAAAAACAAAAAATCTAAAAAACACCTAATACAATTAAAAAACCTAAAAATGTTTAAAACTGTAAAAGAGCATAAAAATACTAAATACACATAAAATGAATAAAAAACCCTAAAAACATTCAAAAACCCGAAACCCCATAAAGACCATAAAAACCCGGTATAAATAAAAAAACCTTTAAACACCACATTTTATTAAAAAAAATTCGTAAAATATTAACAACCCTAAAATGTTAATAAAATCAATAAAAACCAAAAGTCCATAAAAACCAAAAAATCCCTAAAAACATATAAACCTGAAAATCCATAAAAACATTTAAAAATGATAAAAATCCCAAAAAAAAACTCAATAACCGTAAATACCCTAAAACACTGAAAAATATTAGTGAAACATTAAAAATAAAAAAACCTAAAACCCCTAAAAATCCGAACGAAACTAAAAACCATAAAATTCCTAAAACCCATAAACCCCTAAAAACCATAAAAATCAATAAAACCTTAAAAACATTAAAAATACATAAAACACTAAAGGTCCACAAAAAACTTATAAAAGACTTTATGTCCCAAAGAACGTTAAAAAATCTAAAATAACCTTATAACCCTAGAAAAATAAAAAAAACCAAAAAAACCCAGAATCCAAAAAAACAGTACAAACCCAAAAACCCCCATAAAAACCCTCAAAATACCCAAAAACCATAAAGTGCATAAAAATTATAAAAAACATAAAAATAGATAAAATTTATTAGGGTATTGTGTTTTTCCATTATGTGGGTCTCTGCTTGTCTTTCTTAAACAGTTGTGGACCTCTTTTGATGAATTTTAAAGATCTTCCTCCACTCTTATTACTAGAATACTGTGTTTTCTAACCCGATCTTGGTCCGGTGATATGGTTTCATAAAGTTTGTTTGGGGTGTTCTGGTTGAGAAGTGATGGTTTCGTAAGAGCGCAACCCATGACTTTCTCCTTCCTCTCTTTTTTTTGGTCCTTTTTAATGGTGTTTCATGTTCATGGTAATGTTCGGTTCCATTCTGTGGAACTTTCCCTCCTGAAATTCTACTCTAGATTCCTTTTACATCACCCCTTATTAGGTTGATTTTGTGTGGTGGCCTTATGGAGGGTTTGGGATGTACTATTTAGGTGGTGCGTCCCAGGTGTCGCGAACTTCTTCTATTTAATTTTGGCTTTCTGTTGGAACTTATCATGTTAGATCGACATTTGAGGTTAGAGGTGGTTAATACTCACTGATGATCATAGTCCCAGTTTCCAGGTATGGTTTCTCTTTCGATGTTTTGAACCCTTGTTTTGATGATTATGGACATTTTCAATGGCTATTGGAGGTGGTTCTGATGGTTAGGATTCTGACGGTCTGGTTCAATGGTGCAGAGGAAGACTTATCTGGTTTTATGTAGCGGGTGATATAGTTCAACGAAGTGGGTTCAGTGATGGTTTATTCATCTCGGGGCATGGATCGAGGATGACGATGGATGTGTGGTTCTTTTTTTGTTGCACTATTTGGTTTTATTTTTTATTTTTTAATGATTATCTGTTTCAGTTGAATTCATTGTGGTGGGTGAAAATTATTTACTGGGATTTTGACATTCAAATATGTGTTTTAAGTTGGTAGTCAATGATGTTTATTGGTTTGTCTACTGGTTTTTCATCACTATTTGGATTTTGTTTGGGTTCACACTTAGCCTTTAAATGTGTCTTTAGATAATATAAAAAAAATATTGATTTGGAACAAAAAGACTCAAAAACACTAAAAAATCAAAAAAAATAAAAATAAAAACCCCTGAAACATCAAAAACAATAAAAACCCTAAAACACTAAAAAATCTAAAATCATTTAAATTCCTAATTTTTTTTAAAACATTAAATAACCATTAAACTCTAATAAACTCAAAAAAACCTTGAAAGCCCAAAAAAAAATTAAAACCCCTAAAACCCCTAAACTGCCTCAAAATTCCTAAAACCCCTAAAACCCGTAAAAATCCTAAAATTCCTAAATATACCTAAAAACATAAAAACCCCTAAAAACCATGAAAACACTAAGAAAACCATATAATCATAAAAAAAACCTAAAACCCTTAAAAATCCTAGAAAATTCTAAAAACCCTAAAGGCCCTAAAAGACCCTAAAAACCTAAATAGATTAAAATTTTCTAAAACCCGAAAAAATGAAAAAAAAAACATAAAAATCTATTGAAATGTAAAAAAACCTTCAAACCCTAAAAACCCATAAGAAAAAATTGATATCTTAAAAATAATTAAAAACGCTAAAAACCTAAAAATCGTAAAACCCATAAAAACCAAAAACACCCTTAAAAGCATAAAACACCTAAATAACCATAAACCCTTAAAAACAGTAAATACTATAAAAACCATTTAAACCACTAAAAATGTTTAAAAACCCTAAAAAACCATAAAACCCCTAAAAACCCACTAAATATTAGAAAACCCTAAAACCCTATAATTCATAAAAAGCAGTAAAAAATGATAAAATGTAAAAAAACATTAAAAACATTAAAACGCAAAAAAAAACTAAAAAACACTTAAACCCCATAAAAAACCTAAAAATGATAAAAATACTAAAAGACACAAAAAGAGTAAAAACCCCTAAAATCCCCAACACCCCTAGAAATATTAAATCCCTAAAAACACCTAAATCCCACAAAACCCATCTAAACACTATAAAAACAATTTAAACCCCTAAATATGTTAAAAAAGTAAAACACTTAAATCCCCTAAAAAACTACGTTAAAACATAAAAGATCAAAAACATAAAATCTCAAAAAAACCACAAAACCCCTCAAAATACAAAAAATGGAAAAATTCCTAAAAAACACTAATAATCCCCGTAAACATAAATAAAACATAAAATAATAAAAACCATAAGAAAAATTTTAAAACCTATAAACACTTAAAGCCACTAAAAACCAAATAAATTCTAAAAACCATAAAAATAATTAAAGGCCCTACAAGACATAGAAAAACTCAAAGTCTCTAAAAATTATAAAAACCCATAAAAACCAAAAAAAATCCTTAAAAATCCTAAAAAATGTAAAAACCCTAAAAACCACAAATAAATGCTTAATGAAATAAAAACACTTAAAACTCCTAAAAACCTAAAAAACAATAAAAACCCTAAGATATCCTAAAACCGAAAAAATAGAAAAAACCAATTAAAAAAAAACATAAAACCCCCATAGAACCCCTAAAAACTCAACCCCCCCCCCTTTAAAGCCATAGAAATGTTAAAATACTCTAAAAACCATAAAATCTCAAAAAAACTCAAAAAAATTATATAAACAAAAAACATAAAATTCCTAAAAACCCTAAAAACCCTCAAAATTGCGAAAAACCCTTAAAAGAATAAAAATACTTAAAAAGACCTACAATCCCCAAAAAAAACATACAAAACTAAAAAACTTATGAGAACCTTAAAACATAAAAACAATTAAAACCTTTAAAACCTATAAAATAATAAAATCCATCGAAATCCAAAAAGACCCTTAAATCCCTAAAAAACCTCAAAATCTCTAAAAAATCAAAAAGAACCATAAAAATCAGAAAAATACCTAAAAACATAAAACCCTTAAAACACCTAAAAATACTAAGAAAACCAAAAAAACACATAAAACACTTAAATAAACTAAAAGGCACTAAAAACCCTAAAATTTAATAATACCCTAAAACCACTAAAAACATAAAAACGATAAAAAACTTAAAAACTATAAAAACCAATAAAATAATAAAAACCCAATAAATAACTCTTAAAACCATTAGACCACTAAAAATGTTAAAAAAATATAAATACCTCAAAGGCCTTAAAAACTCAAAAATCTATAAAAGCCCAAAAAAACACAAAAACCATAAAACCCGTTAAAAACCCTAAAACCCCTCAAAATCTCTAAAAATCCAAGAATACAATAAAAATACTAAAAAAATTTAAAGGTGACTAAAAACATAAGAAACCCTAAGAACCCTGAAAACCTCCAAGAAAACCCTTACAACCTAAAACACTTAGCATACAAAAAATTCTAAAAATGCTAATACCTCAGAAAACCCTAAAGCCCCCACAAAATCCTAAAAAACACTAAAAATCATAAAAAACTATCAAGCCTTAAAAATCCATAAAACCTAAAAACCATAAAAAACTAAAAACCCCTTTGAAAACTGTAAAAACCATAAATATGATTAAAATCCTAAAAATATGAAAAACACTAAAAAACATAAAATCCACTAAAATCCATAAACCCTTAAACTCCAATAAAAACCTTACAAATCCATACAAATCTCAAAAAATCCTTTAAACTTCTAAATTTTTTAAAAACTCCAAAAAACATTAATACACAAAAAAACCCTCTGACCCCAAGAAAAAACCATAAAAACCTAAAAACCCTAAAACCCCTCAAAATCCCAAAAAATATTGAAAACATAAAAATAGAAAAAAAACCTTAAAAACTAAATAACCCAAAATAACCTTGAAAACCCATAAAAAAACCTTAAAAACCTAGAAATAATATAAACTCCAAAAAAAAAATCAAAAAAACCATGAAAATCAAAACAGACCCTAAAAACCCTAAAACCCTCGAAATCCCTAAAAATTCATAAAAAATACCGAAAAGCCATAAAAATGCCTAGAAACATAAAAAATCCTAAAACCCTGAAAATCCATAAGAATTTTTTTAAAACCTAAAAACACCTAAAACCCCTAATAACGAAAAAACTCTAAAACCAGAAAATACCCTAAAAACTATAAAAACCCTTAAAAATTTAAAATCCTTAAAAACCCTCAAAACACTAAAAACCCTAAAAACCTTAAAAATACTGAATACATTAAAAAAATTTTAAACCCTTAAAAATGTTTAAAACTCTAAAAACCATAAAACCCGTGAAAAGTTTAAATAACTATAAACTCCCAAGAAAAACTATAAAAATCCAAAAAATCCTAAAAACCCTAATAACACCCAAAATATCTAAAACAACAAAGATACAAAAAAATAGTAAAAAATCACTTAAAATTTCTAAAAAGGTAAAAACCCTAAAAAACCTATGAAACCCTTTGAGAACCATGAAGAAATAAAACAACTAAAAACCCTAAAAAGCCTAAAAACGGTAAAAACACTAAAAACAATAAAAGTTCATATAACTCTAAAAACACTCAAAATACCAAAGAACACAAAATACCCCAAAAAATAATAAACCCCCTAAAAACCCTGAAATTGATAAAAAAAAACCTAATCACCTTGAAAACCCATAATAACTCTTTAAAAAACTAAAAAAATTAAAACCCCTAAAAAGACTACAAACACTGAAAAATAAAAAAGATTCTAAAACCCATAATATCCCTTAAAAGCAATAAAATCCCCTAAAACATTAAAAAAACCCAAAAACCCAGAAGAACCATAAGAAACTACTAAAAATATAAAAATATTTTAAATCCCTAAAAATGTTAAAATACTTTAAATACCTTAAAATCCCAAAAAAATTCAAATCCTCTAAAAAAACCAAACCATAAAACCCTAAAAAAACTTTTAAACCCTTTTAAATCCCTAAAAACACTAAAAACCATAAAAACCTTAAAATACATAAAAATATCTAAAAACATAAAAAACCATAAAACCTTAAAAACCAATGAAAACATTAAAAACCAAGAACACATAAAACCCCTAAGAACCAAAAAACAAATGAAAACCATAAAAGTACCTAAAACCCCTAAAACCCCTCCAAATACCCTAAAACCCTAAAACCCTACCAAAATTCTAAAAATCCCTAAAAATTCCAAAAACTCCCTAAAAATTTTAATACCCTAAAAACATAAAAACCCCCTAAGAAAACCATAAATACCAAAAACGAACTAAACCCCAACAACCCTAAAAAATGATAAGATCCCTAAAGGCCTTAAGAACCCTAAATACCCACAAAATATATTACAAACCATTAAACCATAAAAATCATAAAAATCTATAAAAATACATTAAAATTTAAAAAACTATAAAAACCTCAAAAAAACTATAGAAACATAAAAACATAAATACGCATAATATCCCTAAAAATTGAAAAATGATAAAAACCCTAAAAGACCCCAAAAACCTAAAAACCCCTAAAAACCATAAAACCCTAAAACCACTTTATCACTATAATCTCTTTAAACCCCTAAAAAGTATAAAAAACTATAAGAAACCATAAAACCCTAAAAACTGAAAATACTATAAAAAACCAAAAAAACAACAACACTCCTAGAAACCAAAAAAAACTCAACAAAAAACAAAGAAAATCCCTAAAACACCTAAATCCCATAAAAACATTGAAAAATACCTAAAAATATCTAAAACATTAAGAACCCTAAAACACTGGAAAACCTTAAAAAACATTAAAAACCTAAAAAAAAATAAAACCTTTCAAGAATATAAAAAATGTTAAAAACCCTAATGAACCCTAAGAAAACCCTAAAAACTATGAATCTCTCCAAATCCCTAAAAAACATAAAAACCCATTAAAATCCCAAAAAATCGTTACAAATCACAAAAAGAATTTTATAAACACTAAAAAACCTAAAAACCACAAAGTAAACCTTAAAAACATAAAATCACTTAAAACCCATTAAAACCAAAAAAATTTAAGAACCTATAAAAGAACCTAAAACCCATAAAAACCATCAAAACCCCTAAAAATCATAAAACCCATAAAAATTTTAAAAACCCTAAAAACTGATGAATAACCTAAAAAATCATTTAAAATGTAAAAACAATATAATCCCATAAAATATTTAAACACTCTAAAAAGAATTAAAATCCTAAAAAACCAAAAAAAAATATAAAACCCCAAAAAACCATATAAACTATAAAAATACATAGAATACTAAAAACCCATAAAAATATTCAAAATCCCTAAAAACAAACAAAAACATTAGAAATGCTCGAAATTCTTTAAAAATATAAAAATAAATAAAAAATCCTAAAAACGTTGAAAATAACAAATAAAACCATAGAAACCAAAAAACACATAAACCCCCTAAGAAATCTAAAATGATGGCGGCGCAGCCGCCTATATTTCTCTCTTACTTGACGCTTCTTCCCCTAGTTTCTTCTCAGGATCTTGACGCGGGCTCCTTGATCTTCTCTCGGCAATGGTGTTCTTTGGATGCGTTCCTTGAACTCAAGACAGTGTTCCTTTGGAGGCTTCATCCTCCCCGAACGACTCCCATGCTGTCGGCTTCGGAAGAAATTTTATTCCTTTGCTGGCACGCTTGGGTTTTTTTTCGCTTTGGAGGTTGTGCAGGTTGTTGCGGACTCATATAGTTCCGACCTGTCTTGTGGTGATGAAGGCTCATTGGTGGTTGGCTTCTATCATGGATTTCTATCACGGATCGGGGTTGACCTCGCAGATCTGGGACCTCAGGCAGGTCAACGGAGTTGGCGGCCTCAATGATGGAGTAGGTTGCACCAGCGAAATGGATTCTGGCCTCAACGACGGGCGATCTTTCTTGATTTGCTGCTTCAGTCTTCTATGCATTTTGGTAAGGTGAGTTTCTACTGCTTTGATCTGCGGCTGGTTGTTTCTTGGTGGATTCTCTAGATCTGTGGTGGTCTTTGGTGGTTGGTGCTTGAGGCGGTGATTGGGGCTCTTAGATCTGCTCAAGGGTTTCAAGGGACAAAAATGATAGCGGCTTGGCATTGGTTTGTGCGGAAATTTCACTTTCAGGTGCGTATGATTCTGCCATTGCTGCTCGCTGTTGATGCTGGTTCTGGTTGAAAGTCTTTGAGTCTTAAGACCCATGGTTCTATGGTTGCGGTGCTGGTCCTGAGCCATTGCGGGTTCTAGTTACTAGATTTGCTGGGAAATTTTGGGCATGGTCTGGTGATGTTGTGTGATTCTGCTGGGGAGATTTCCTAGAGCTGGTTTCTGTCTTTTGGGTGTTGGGTACTGCGGCTTGGTCCTGGGTTTGGGTGTTGGTGGTGTGTTGTTAGCTCTATGGTGGGGTGCAGAGCATCGAGAGTTATTGGTTGTTGGATTTTTTTGGTGCTGGTTGATGTACATTGCTGATGAATGTTGGATGATGGTGCTTCATATCGTGGATCTCCTAAGTGAGGAGGTGTTGGATGATGGATCATGTGAGATTGGATATTGGTCGCTGCTTTGTGTGATTTGATGCTGGCTGCTGCTTGGTGGTGAAATACTGAATGATGGTGATGATGAGGCTTGTAATTTTGATGCTGGGGGTTATGTGATGTTGGATGCTGGTAGTTCTGTGATGTTGGATGCTCACAGTTCTAGATGCTGGTTGCTACTTGGATGAGAGGTGCTAAAGCTGAGGTTTATGGTTGTGCTGCTACTGGATGTGGATTGTTGTTTGAGTTTGGATGCTGGTTGTTGGTTAGCTGTGAGCTGTTGGATGCTGGTTGATGCTGGATGATGGTGGTGGCTTCTTTGTTTTGCATGTTTTTTCTTTTTTTCGTTCTTGATTTTTCTTTTTTTTTTGGGTCTTTTGTCTTGGGTCGTTAAGGGTTTTTGGGTGTGGGTCGATTAACCCCTCTCCTCCCTTGTCTGATGTTTCTCTTTTTTCCTTTTAATAAATTGGGGGGGGGGGGGGGGAATAGCCCGACCCTCGCATCTTCCTTGCCCTAAGAAATATAAAAAATTCTAGAAACCTTAAAAAATATCAAAAAACCCTAAAAAACCTCAAAATACCTATAATCCAGAAAAATAATTAATATAATAAAAAGATACCTTGAAATCACTAAAAATGAAAATACCATATCAACCTCGAAAACCATAAGAAAAACATAAAAACCTAAAAACACTTCAAAACCCAAAAATCATAGAAACTCTAAAACCCTAAAAGACCTTAAAACCATAATACCCCTAGATTCCATAAAAGACCATAAACCCCCTAAAACCCTAAAAATCCAATAAAAACTCTAAATCCCCTTTAAAACCCTAAAAAAATAAAAAATTCTAAGAATCCCAGAAAACCCTAAAAACTCAAGAAAACCCCCTTAAAACCCTTAACAATGATAAAATGATAAAACCCATAAAAACCCCCACAAACCCTCCAAATATGAAAAGCCCTAGAAACCATCAAAATCCTAAAAATTTAATAAAACCCTAAAAACTTAAAAAATTCCAAAAACCTTAAAAAATCCAAAGAAAACATTTAAAACCTAAAAACACATCAAAACCTTAAAAAACCAAAAAATCTAAAGAACATAAAAACCCCTAAAAGGACTCTAAAACCCAAAAGAACTCAAAAAATCTTTAAAAGGTCTTATAAATCCCTAAAAACATAAAAAACAAAAAATACCTAGAAAATCCATAATCAATCCTTAAAAAACATAAAATACTTAAATCCCCTAAATAATTATAATAACCCTAAAATACCATAAAAACCAAAAAACCCCTAAAACCATAAGTAACCTATAATTATAAAAATCCTAAAAAATAAAAACCCTAATAAAAAATAAAATCCCAAAAAACCATGTAAAACAGTAAATTTTATTCTAAATAATATATAAACTTAAAAATGCAAAAAAAAAACTCAAAGAAAACCCAAAAACCCAAAAAATCATAAAAATCATACAAAACTCAAAAAACTCAAAATCACTAAAATTCAAAATACCCTAAAAACCATAAAATCCACTAAGAAAGTATTAAAACCCTAGAATAATTAAATCCCCTAAAAACCCTAAAAAATGAGGAAAACCATATAAACCCATAAAAGACAATAAAATCCTCAAAATTTCAAAATACAATAAAAATATATAAAAATCATAAAAATACCCTAAAAATACCTAAAAGCAAAAAAAATACTAAAACTCCGAAAACCCCTATGAAATGTTTAAAAACAGAAAATACTTAAAACACTAAAAAACATAAAAAACACTAAAAGTCCTAAAGGCCCTCAAAACCCTAAAACCCACTAAAACCATAAAACACCATAAGAACACTAAAAACCCAAAAAAACCATAAAAACACTAAAAACCACAAAGAACATTAAATACCAATTAAACCACTAAAAATGATAAAATATTCTAAAAAATTTAAATACCCAGAAAAACTGACCCCCCCCCGAAAACATAAAAAAACAAGAAACCTAAAACCCTCAAAATAACTAACCATAAAACCCATTAAAATCTTATAAAGCCATAAAAACACTAAAAATATAAAAACCTTAAAACCATAAAAATTTGTACAGAATAAAAAAAGGTAAAATCCCTATATACAAAAAATTAAAAAAACCCTAAAAACAAAGAAAGACCATAAGAACTCTAAAACCCTGAAAATCCTAAAAACCATAAAAATACATAATAGTTCTAAATATACATAAGAATTTAAAAAACATAAAAACCTTGGAAAACCCTAAAAACCATAAAAACAAGAAAAACACATAAACCCATAAAAACCTAATAAACGATGAAACCCTTAAAATACCCTAAAAACACTAAAAACCATAAAACCCCCTAAAATTATTAAAACCCATAAAAACCCTAAAAACCCAATCCGAACTCTAAAAACCATTTGAACCCCAAAAAATGTCATAAAACATTTACAAATGTAAAAAACCTAAAACAACTAAAAAACCATATAATACCAAAAAAGAATAAAAAATTCAAGAACACTCAAAACAAAAAACCCCACCTCAAAATCCCTAAAAACACTAAGAACCATTAAATTCCTATAAAATCACAAAAATCCCTAAAAATAAATAAATAAACCTAAAACGCACTAAAAGCACTAAGAAAACCATAAAAACCAAAAAAACACTTAAAACCCCTAAAAACATAAATATTGATAATGACCCTAAAAGACCCTAAAAATACAAAAAACATAAAACCCCAAAAAACCTCATAGTCCGTAAAAATCATACAAAATGATAAAATTCCTAAAAAATGAATTAAAATTCCTAAAAGAGTAAAAAACCCCAAAAAGTAGGAAAAAAACAATGAAAACCTAAAAAACTAAAAAACATTAAATTCCTTAAAAACCTAAAAAAACTCTAAAAACCCTAAATGAATCTAAAAACCCTAAATATCCTTGAAAATATAAGAACTCCTAAAACCATAAAATACCCAATAATCGAAAAAAACCATAAAACCACTAAATAATCTATAACCTTTTGGACCCCCAAAACATTAAAAACGCTAAAAACCTTAAAACCATAAAAAAATCAAAAACCCTAAAACGCTAGGAAAGCCATAAAACCAAAAAACCCAAAAAACAACAAATCCCTCAAAATATATAAAATATATAAAAATCCATAAAAATCTAAAAAAATTATAAAAAGCTAAAAACCTTATAAAAAACATAGAAAGACCCTAAAACCATTAAAAACCATAAAACCCCAAAAAACATAAAAATCCTAAAAACACCATAAAATCCCAAAAAATAAAAAAACCCTAAAACCATGAAATATCATAAAAACAAATAAAAAAAATAAAAATAAAAAAGACACTAAAAACTATTAAAGATCCTAAAACCCTAAAACCCTTAAAAACATAAACCCCCCCCCCCAATTTTTTTTAAAATGTCCCTAAAACCCCAAAAATTCCAAAAAACTCAAAAAAACCACTAAAAACTCTTAAAAACCATTAAAGACATAAAAATGTTAAAAAAATATAAAAATTCTTAAAAATATAATGAAATCAAAATAACCATAAAAACCTAAAAAAACAATAAACAATTACAATCCTAAAAAAGCCAAAAAACTCTAAAAATTCTCAAATTTCATCAAAAAACTGTAAAAATAGTAAAAAATTGCTCAAATTTCCAAAAAACATTAAACCCCCTAAAAACCAAAGAAACCCTAAGAAAAAGATAAATACCTAAAAATAATTAAAACCCTTAAAAGATTTTTGAAAATCAAAAAACACCTAAAATGACCCTAAAACCCCATAAAACCCTCAAAATCATCAACAACACTACCCCCAAAATAATAAAATTCCCTAAAAATCACATAAGTAGATAAAAAACGCTAAAACCTGAAAAATTCTAACAAAAACATTACATGATTAAAAAAATAAAAAACCCTTGAAACCTAAAATGTTAAAAACATAAAAAGACCCTAAAATGTATACAAATCAATGAAAAAAATTAAAAACGCTGAAAAAAGAAAAATAAACCCAAGACCCCCCAAAAAATCATAAAAACCCTAATAAAACTTCAAAATCCCTAAAAAACATAAAACCCCATAAAAATTCAAAAATTACATAAAATTACATAAAAACCTAAAAAACCTAAAACCTAAGAACCCTTAATAAACGTTTAAAAACCTAAAAACCCAAACACCCCCAATAAACATAAAAAATTCAAAAACCAGTAAAAATTGAGAAAAACCCTAAAAACCTTAAAAACCATAAAACCCCCTAAAATGATAAATACCCTAAAGAATAATATAAAACTAAAAAAAACTCTAAAAACTCAAAAAAAACCCCAAAAAACCCAAATGCAGTAAAATCCCAAGAAACCCCAGAAACCCTCAAAATCCCTAAAAACCCTGAAAACCATAAATAAACTAAAAAATCCCTAAATTTCTCAAAAAATTTACAAATAAATAATAAAGCTGAAAACCCTTGAGAAAACATAAAAACCATTATACCCCTAAAACCAAATAACACTAAAACCATAAAAACCTCAAATAGCCACAAACCCCTAAAACCAAAAAAAAACTCTAAAAAACCTTTAAACCCCCAAAACGTTTAAAAACTCAAAAATCCATTAATACAATAAAAATCAAAATAAAATCTAAACAGAAAAAAACACCATAAAACCATAAAAATCCATAAAAAACCTAAAACTATAAAATCCTAAAAAATCCTTAAAATCTTAAAAAACCAAAGAAAACCATAAAAATATAAAAACACCAAAAAACCTAGAAACTAAAAAACCAAAAAGCCTGAAAAACACTAAGAGCAGTAAAAATATTTAAAATCACTAAGATCCCTAAACACCATAAAAATCCTAAAAAATCCATAAATTTTCCAAATATATAAAGAACCCTAAAAACCATGAAAAACCTAAGAAACCCATAAAAAAATTAAAAGCACTTAAAACCCCTAAAAATCATAAACAATGCTAAAACTCCTAAAAAGCATGAAAAATCCTAAAATCCTAAAACCCCTCAAAATCGACCCCCCCCCCAAAACCATAAAAATACAAAAAAATCCATAAAAATCACTAAAAACATAAAAACACTAAAAACCATGGAAAGCCTAGGAAAACCATAAAAACCTACATATAATTAAAACCCCAAAAAAACCAAAAATGAAAAAATGATATAAAACCTCTGAAAACCCCTTGTAAAACCTAAAAACCCAAATAACACTTAAACCCCCCAAAAACCCATAAAATTCTAAATACACTAAAAGACCCTTAAAATCCTTAAAACCTGTAAAAACAATAAAATCTTAAAAAACATAACAAAAAACCCTAAAAATCCATAAAAATCCCCCGAAAACCGAAAAAAACATTTTTAACCCATAAACAACATTAAATAAAATAAAAAACATTAAAACCCTTAAAAAATAAAAAACATTAAAACACATAAAAAAATAAAAAACATAAAAAACCCATAAATATCGTAAAAAGCCTAAAAACACTTAAAAAAGCTTAAAACCCCTCAAAAACACAATAAACTATAAAAACCATAAAAATTATAAGAATCCATAAATTCACTAAAAACATAAAAAAACCTAAAATCATATAAAACACAGTGAATACATTAAAAACGATAAAAGCCAAAACTCCTTTAAAAACCTAAAAAATAATAAAATCCCTCTGGATCCCTAAAAACCATAAAAACTAAAAAAACCCAAAAAATAACCAAAAATCCTGAAAAATGTAAAACCCATAAAAACCAAAAAATGTTAAAAACCTTAATACCCTTAAAGTACCTTAAATCCTTCAATCCCCTAAAATCCATAAAACACCTAAAGAACATAAAATACCTTAAAAACAAAAAAACCCAAAAAACAACTAAAAACTCTGAAATCCATTTAAACCCCTAAAATATATAAAAACCTTAAAAACCAAAAAAAAATCTAAAAACACAAAAAAAATCCGAAAACCCAAAACCATGTAAAACCATAAAAACCGTAAAACCATGAAAACCCAAAAAAAATTATAAAACCCTAAATACTGTAAAAATATTAAAAAATCAAGAAAAAACCTATAATCGAAAAAACTATAAAAAACAAAAAACTCTAAAAACCCCTAAAAACCTAAAGTATGTGAAAATCCAAAAATACTCTAAAACCCTATAAAATCCAAAAACCCAAAAAAATACCGACAAACCCTAAAAATCCATAAATTCCTAAAAATATTTCTAAAAATTCAAAAAATTGTAAAAAAACCCTAAAATGATAATGAAACCCTTAAAAACCTAATAATTCTTAAAACCCGCAAAACCCTAAAAATCACTAAAGACCCTATAAACCCTTTAAAACCCTAAAAACCATAAAAATCTTAAAAAATATTTAAAACCTTAAAGACCTTAAATCCTTATAAAACCCCTTAAAATCTATTATTAACACTAAAATCCCTTTAAAACCCAAAAAAACTAAACAACCTAAAAACCCTAAAAATCCATAAAAACCATAAAACCCATAAAAACCCTAAAAATATTTAAAACCCACAACAAACAAGAAAAATCCTAAATAAACCTAAAAATCCTTAGAAATTTAAAAACCCTAAATTCCTTAAAAGAACAATAATACCCTTAAAACACATAAAACACCTACAAACCTAAAAAAACTAAAATCCATAAAGGACCCTGAAACCCTATATAACCATAAAATTCCTAAAAACCATCAAACACCATAAAAAATTTCAGAAGTATTAAAACATTGAGAACCTTAAAAACAAAAAAAACATAACCACCCAACAAAACCATAAAAACCAAAGATACCCTAAAACCCCTAATAATCCCTACAAACCCTAAAAACAATAAAAATCACTAAAATCCCCTAAAAACATAAAAATAATAAAATCCCTAAACCCCTCAAAAAAACCATAAGAAAAACATACATAAATAAAAACACTTAAAACCCATAAAAACCCCTAAAAACCCTAAAAATGCTAAATACCCTAAGAAAAGCACAAAACCCCAAAAATACAATAAAACCAATAAAATCCCCTAAAAACCATACCCCCCAAACCTTAAAAAACACTGAAACCCATTAAAACCTCTTAAACCCCTTTAATTCCCTAAAAATATTAAGAACACTAAGATGCCTAAAAAACCATAAAACACTCAAAAAACACTTAATACCCAAAAACCCTAAAAACCTTAAAAACCCTAAAAAATTAAAAAATTCTAAAAATACATAAAAACCCTATAAAACTATAAAAATTATAAAAAAATCCCCAATAATCCATAAAAACATAAAAATAACCAAAAATTCAGAATGACATTGAGAAAAACTAAAAAATGTAAATGTAATAAAAATTTATAAAAACCCTACAAACACAAAATCTCCTAAAACCATAAAATACCCTAAAATCCCAAAAAGAAACCATAAAAACCCTAAAAACACTAAAAAAATTAAAAAATCAAAACCCCATAAAAACCCTAAAACCCCCTAAATTATCTAAAAACATTTAAATAACTAAAAAAATGAAGAATCACTAAAAACCCCTAAAAATCATAGAGACTGCAAAAATGAGAAAAAACAAAAAAAAAACAGAAAAATCCTAAAAAAAAATAAAAACCCTTGAAATCCTTAAAAACCATAAAAACCATAAAATTAATAAAAAAACTTATTGATCCCAAAAAATGTAAAAAAAAACTGAAAAATCTTTAAAAAAACCTTAATAACCAAAAGTCACCTAATTCCTTAAAATAACTTTAAAATTATAAATCCCTACGAACTAAAGAACCCAAAGAACTCTAAAAGTCCTAAAATTCACTAAAACCCTAAACACTCATTAATATCCAAAAAAAACATGAAAATACCTAAAGATGTAAAAATTCATAATAACCCTAACAACTGAAAAACCTTAAAAACCATAAAAACCTAAAAACCTTTAATGCCCCTAATGAACCTAAAAACACTAAAAATGGTAAACAAAACACTAAATGACCTTAAAAACCATAAAATACTCTAAAAAACTACCAAAAACCTCAAAAACTATAAACACATAAAAACATCAATAACACAACTAAAAAATATATAATCACTTTAAACCACTAAAACGTTAAAAAATATAAAAACCATAAAACCATAAAAAAAACTCAGAAAAACATACAAAAATAAAAAACCATAAAACCATAAACACCCTACCAAACCTAAAAATCCTTCAAAACCATAAACTGATAAAAATTACCAAATAATTCATAAAAATGTTAAAATACATAAAAACCTTGAAAACCCCTAAGAAAAACTCTAAAAATATAAAAACAAATAAAACATTTTAAAAATATAAACAACCCTACAAACCTTGAAAATCCTATAGAATATAAAAAACCCATAACCCTCAAAATCCCAAAAACCCTAAAAGACATAAAAATCCTAAAAATCCCAAAAAAATAACTAAAAATTTAAAAACCCAAAAAACCATGAAAAACCCTTTGAAAACCATAAAAACTTAAAAACACTTAAAACCCTTAAAAACCCTAAAAAATATAAATTCCCTAAAAGACCCTAATGACTATAAAATCCTTTAAAAACTATACAAACCCATCAAACCATACAATCCTACATAAATCTATAAAAATCCATTAATCCCATAATAATGCTAAAATTTTTAAAAAACATAAAAACCCATAAAACTCTTTAAAAATCCTAAAAATCCCAGAAACAGCAAAAATCCTAAAAAACACCTAAAATCCTAGAAAATGTAAATATACGTAAAGACCCAAAATAACCTTATGAAAACCATAAAATCGTAAAAATTATAAAAACCCCCAAAAATCTAAAAACTATAAAAACCCAAAAAACCTCCCGAAAATACATTAACCCCCCTAAAACCCCTAAAATAAAAACCCTAAAAACCATTTAGAACTATAAAAACAATTTATTCTTTTAAAATGCTAAAAACACTAAAAACAATAAAAAAGCTCTAAAACTATCAAAATCTTAAAAACCAAAAAGACAATAAAAACCCTAAAACCCTAAATACCCCTAAAACATTAAAAACATTAAAAATTCTAAAAAATATTTAGAAAAAAACTATAAATACCCTATAACATAAAAAACCTTTAAAAACAATGTAAACCCGAAAAAACCCATAATTCCAAAAATTACATAAAACATAAAAACACATAAAACACATAAAACCCATAAAATTCCTAGAAAAGACTAAAAACCGTAAAAACCCTAAAAAGACTCTAAAAACAAAAAACCATTTAAAATCCCCCGAAACAAAAAACCCCCCTATAACCCATAAAATCCCTAAAACCCATAAAAAACTATGAAATCCCTTTAAACTAATAAAAATATAAAAAAACTCTAGAAAAACATAAAAATCCTAAAATACCGAAAAAACCCTAAAATCAAGAAAAAACATAAAAAACCTAAAAAACCGAAAAAACCATAAAACCCCTTAAAAACTAAAATCCTTAAAGAACCAAAAAAATCCAAAAAGGCCCTAAAAATTCATAACAATATAAAAAACCATAAACCCATAAAAACCCCCAATAAAACCTTAATAAACATAGAACCTCTAAAACCCTAAAAATTCCCAAAAAAACGCTAAAATAATATAAAAAATCATAAAAGGCCATAAAATCCAAAAAAAACAAAAAGACCCTGAAAAAACATGAAAACCCATAGAGAAACATAGAAACATAAAAACATATAAATAGTTAAAACACCTAGAAACATAAAATTTGCTAAAAACCAAAAACACCTAAAAATCCCAAAACCCCAAAAAACCATTAAAATCCTAAAAACCTATAAAACCCCTAGAAATAACTAAAAAATATTAAAACCCTTAAATCCCATAAAATATTAAAAACTAAAAAATATTTAAAAACCATAAAAAAATATAAACACCTAAAAACCATAAAAGTCCTAAAAATCCTAAAAAATTCCCTAGAAACATAAACATCCCAGAAACCATAAAAACCCCTATAAAAACTATAAAAAAATAAACACACATAAAACCCCTTAAAATCTAAAAACACTAAATCCCCTAAAAGGCCCAAAAAACACCAAAACCCCTAAAAACCATAATAAACCCTAAAAAAATTAAAAAACTGTTAAATCCAAAAAACACCATAAAACCACTGAAAACTCTACAGACCCTTTAGACCCTTAAAAATATTATTAAACTCTATGAAACCATAAAAACCCTAAAAAACTCAAAAAATCTTAAAATCCAAAAAAAAAAAACCTAAAATCCAAAAAAACAGAAAACCCCTAAAAATATCTGAAAACCCTAAAACCAAATAATCCAAAAAGAAAATCCTGTAAAATACCTAAAAATCTAAGAAAACATTAATTGCCATGGAAAAATCCCCAATAACACCTTAATACCCTAAAAACAAAGTACCAATAAAAACCCAAAAATGTTAAAAACAATAATAACCCATTAAAATCGTAGAAAACCCTAAAAAATACGAAAAGAATGAAAAAAACCCAAAAGAGGACCCTAAAACCCTAAAAATCTATATAAACCATAAAAAACCACTAAAACCTTAAAATACCGTAAAAACCCATAAAACCCTAAAAAAATATAAAATCCCTTTAAACCCCTAATAACATTAAAGATGTCTAAATACCCTGAAGAACACTTTGAAAACATTAAAACATAAAAACAATTAGAACCCCTAAAAACATAAAAAAATGTTAAAACCCTAAAACCCATAAAAAGATCCAAAAACCAAAAAATCCTCTAAAATCCATTGAAAACCCATTAAAACCATTAAAAAACTAAAAAACCCTAAAAACCTTAAAAAACCACAAATCTCTAAAAATCATTTAAACTCATAAAAAAATTAAAAACTCTGAAAACAAAAAAAACCTAAAAAAAAATAAAAAAATCACCCTAAAAACCCAAAAAACATAAAAAACCTAAAAAACATTAAAACCCTCAAAATCCCTAAAAACCCGAAAAAATATTAAACGGCCCAAATAATCAATAAAAATAGAAATAATTATAAAAACATGAAAAAACCATAAGAAAACCTTAAAAACCTAAAAAAAATTAAACCACTAAAAACCAAAAAATTTCTAAAAACCAAAAATACCCTAGAAACACTAAAAACTCCAAAAACCATAAAACCCCATTATAATATTTATAAGACCCTAAAAACCGAAAAAAACTATTAAAAGATACTAAAAACTCTAAAAACACTTTAAAGCCCAAGAAATATTATAAATATTTAAGAATACTTAAAAATTAAAAACAACTAAAAAAAATCTAAAATCCAAAAAATCCCTGAAAACTCTAAAACCCTCAAAATCCCTAAAAACCCTAAAACCCTAAAACCATCAAAATCCTAAAAAAATACTTAAAATCCATAAAAACAAAAAAAACTCTAATAGCCATGAAAAAACACTAAGAAGACTTTAAAAAACTAAAAACACTAAAAATACTAAAAACCTAAAAATTATGAAAACCCTAAATCCCCATAAAACCCCCAAAACCCTAAAATTACATAAAAACACTAAAAACCATGTAAATCCTAATAATCTCAAAAAATATATAAAAATAAAAAATTAATAGATAATCCCCTAAAACCACAAAAATCCCCTCAATACCATAAAAAACCTAAAATACCCCGAAAACCCATAAGAACTATAAAACCACTAAAAACTGTAAAAACCCATCAAACTCTAAAAATCATTAAAAAACTCTAAAAACCCTAAATAAACCTTTTTCAACATTAAAAACCCAAAAAATATTAAAACCCCTAAAATCCTAAAAATGCTAAAAACCCAAAAAAACCTAAAGGACCCAAAAAATCCAAAAAATCTCTAAAAATCATAAAAACACCATATGAACATTAAAAAACCCTAAAAACCCATTAAAAATTATAAAACCCCTATAATTACATATAAATGTTAAAAACATTAAAAAACCATACAAAAACTAAAAAAATCAAAAACAATACCCTGAAAACCCAAAAGGAAACATAAAAAATGTAAAAAAACACAAAAATCCTCAAAATCCCTAAAAACCATAAAAACACATAAATTTATAAAAATCCCTAAAAAATATTTACAATTGTAAAAAACCAAAAACCCTATGAAAACCTTAAAATCATAAAAACACTAAAACCCCATAACCTAAAAAATTATAAATGCCCTAAAAACCCTAAAAACCCTTAAGGTCCCTAAGAACGTAAACAAACATGAAAATCATAAAAAATAACTAAAAATACCTAAACATGTAAACCCCCATAAAAACTATGATAACCCCTAAAAATCCTTAAAACCCTAAAAAACATAAAACCCATAAAAACCTAAAAATGATAAAAACCCTAGAGGACCCTAAAAACCCTAAAACCCCTAAAAACCATTAAAACCCTAAAAAAAAAACCTCCTAAAAACTCTAAAACCACTAAAAACTCTAAAATCCCTTAAAATCCATATAAACATTACAAATCATTAAAAATATTGAAACCACTAAAAATGTAAATATAAACAAAAAACCATAAAAAAACCAAAAAACCTTAAAAATCTCCAAAAACCCTAAAATCCTCTTAAAATCTAAAAAATGCTTAGAAAGATAAAACATAAAATACAAAAAATAGGGAAACCCCTTAGAAAATCATAAAAATATAAAAACCCATAGAACCCCTAAAAACCCTAAAATCATTAAAGTCCCTATAAATCCTAAAAAAATTAAAATCCCAAAAAACCTCAAAATCCATTAAAACAATATAAAGAAAATAAAATACTAAATTGGAACTAAAAATAACGAAAAATAGAAAAAACCTGAAAAACATTGATAAAATATTTGAAAACCATACAAACCTAAAAATACTTCAAAACCCTAAAAACCCCAATAATACTAAAACCCCTAAAAACACTAATTGAGCATAAAAACCCTAAACACCCGAATTTTTTTAAAAACTCTATAAAAACCTTCAAAACCCTAAAAATTAAAAAAACAACCCACTAAAAACCCCAAAAAAAAAACAAAAAAAATTCCCTAACACCCCCCAAAAACCATAAAAACCATAAAAATCATAAAATCCTAAAAAATATTTGAAAATCCATAAAAACATAAAAATTCTAAAAAACCTGAAAAACACTAAGAAAACCATAAAAACACAAAAAAACTAAAAAAACATAAAAGATAAAAAGTGATAAAATATTAAAAACCCCAAATCCTGAAATGTTAAACCAGATAAAACTCTAGAAAAACATAATAAAACATTAAAAACCTAAAAAAATAGAAAACCACTAAAAAATTAAAATACTAAAAAACCTTAAAAACTCTGAATAGACGGACCTTAAAAGCCAAAACTCCCTAAAACCACAAATACCTTTGAAAACATAAAAATCTTAAAACCCCAAATATCACTTAAAACCACTATATATTTTAAAAAACATTTAGACCCTTAAAAAAATTAAAAACTCCAAAAATACTTTAAAACCATAAAAACTAAAAAACCATAGAAGAGTAGAAAAATTATTAAAACCCAAAATGATAAAAAACCCTAAAACCCACAAATTCTTTAAAAACACGATAAACGATAAAAAATTTAACAAAATACCAGGAAATGTAAAAAACCATAAGAACCCTAAAAAATATAAGAAAAAATTAAAAATCTATTAACACATAACCCCCTAAAAAGCCTAAAAACCATAAAAAACTAAAAACCCTAAAAAACCTAAAAACCCTAAAAAACCATAAAACCCAAAAAACCCAAAAAACATAAAAATGGTAAAAAACATTAAAAACTCCTAATAAAATAAAAAATTTAATAACCCTGAAAAACATTAAGAAACCCATATAAACCTCAAATAACATTACTCCCCTAAAAAAATCAATAATTCTAAATTCCTAAAAACCCTATCCGACCCTAAATCATTATAAAAATCATAAAACCCCTAAAAACATTAAAAACCATAAAATCCCAAAAAAACACTGAAAACTACAAAAACTATAAAAAACTTTAAACCCCTAAAAAAATTTAAGAAATAAAAAAAACCAAAAAAAACCAAAAAACTCAAAAAACACATAAAACCTAAAAAACCCTTAAAACCCTAAAAACACTAAAATCCTTTAATACTCTTAATACCCTTAATATATCGAAAACTCTAAAAACCATAAAAACCCTAAAAACTGTATGAACTATAAATGAATCTAAAATCCCAAAATATCCCTAAAAATTTTAATAACTCTTAAAAGCATTAAATACTATAAAACCCCCATGAAAACCCTAAAAACCACTGATAACTCTAAAAATATTTAAACCTCTAAAAGAATTAAAGACTGTAAAAACCTTAAAATCCCTAATAAACTAAAAAAAACTAAAACCCTAGAAAAAACCATTAAACCATAAAAACCCTAAAAATGAAAAAACCATCAAAATCCATAAAATCCACAAAAAACCATAAAAACCCATCAAAATCTTATTAAATCCCGAAAATCCATAAAAACATAAAAAAATCAAAAATCATGAATACCCCTATGAGAATATTAAAATCCTAAAAACCGTTAAACTCACTAAAAAAACTAAAAGGCTAAAAACCCTAGAAAAAACACATAATGACCTTAAAACCCCTAAAAATCCATAAAAAACCCAAAAAAACATAAAAATCCTACAGAAACTATAAAATCCCTAAATATTAAAAAATCATAAATCCCAGAAAGAAATATAAAAAAAATTATAACACATAAAAATAGAATAAACATTAAAAACTATAAAAGAACCTAAAACCCTAAAACCCTTAAAAACTTAAAAAACACCAAAAACATTTAAAAAACCCCTAAAAGTACTAAAATCCCTAAAAATCACTAAAAACAGAAAAAATACATTAAAGACCTAAAAATGATAGACAACTATAAAAAAAACCGTATAACCATAATCAAATCAAAAGAACCCTGAAAACCAAAAAAATACATAAAACAATAAATATCCAAAAAAACCCAAAACCATCAAAAATCCCTAGTGACAACAAAATCCCTAAAACTCATAAAATATCCCTCAAATTTCCAAAAAACATTAAACCCCCTAAAACCCCAAAAAACCCCTAAGAAAACATTAAATATAAAAAATCTTAAAATCGCTAAAAAACATAAAAAATTATAAAACCCATAAAATAACCTTAAAACACTAAAACCCCCAAAATCATTAAAAACCCTAAAACCCCCAAAACATTAAAATTCCATAACAATAACATAAGAATCAAATAAACCCTAAAAATTGAAAAATCTTAAGAAAACCTTACAAAAATAAACATAATAACCCAAAAAAACATAAAATGGTAAAAAAAAGTAAAAGAACCTAAAAGTCTAAAACTCACTGAAAAAATAACCCCCCCAAAAAACATAAAAACCATACGACCCCCAAAAAACCATAAAACCCCTAACAAAACCACAAAATCCCTAAAAACATAAAAAACCATAAAAATTCAAAAAAATACATAAAAACAAAAAAACCCTTAATCCTTGAGAACCCCTCATAAAATTTTAAAAAATTTAAAACACATAAAACACATAAGAAAATAAAAAATTCTAAAAACCCTAAAAATTTGAAAAATAAACAATCCTAAAACCCTTAAAAATTAAAATATCACTTAAAATGATAAAAAACCAAAAAATTAATTAAAAAATTATAACCATTTAAAAATAAAAGAACTCAAAAAAACCCCCTAAAACCCCAAAAGCCATAAAAACGCAAGAAACCCTAAAAACCCTAAAAACCTTCTAAAAACTAAAAAAATCCCAAAAATTCGGTAAAAATGTAAAAACTCCCTTATATTACTAAAAACCACTAAAGAACCTTAAAAACAATTTAAACCCTAATGAAACTAAATGACACTAAGACCATAAAAACCATAAATACCCATAAACCCCTAAAAACCACAAAAAAACTCTTAAAACACTTTAAACCCCAAAAACGTTAAAAAACTATGAAAACCTTTAAAAATATAAAATTCTACATGAACCCTAAAAAAATAAAAACAGAAAAACTATAAGAAAACATAAAATCCTTAAAAACCCTAAATCCATAAAAATAAAAAAAACATAAAAAAACATAAAATTTTAAAAAACATAAAATCCATAAAAACCCTAAGAAAACCTTAAAAACCTTAAAATGACTAAAAACCATCAAACCAAAAAACTAAAAATATGAAAAACCTGAAAAACCCTAAAAACACTAAAAATCCTAAAAAATGCATAATATTACCAAAAACACAAAGAACCCTAAAAACACTAAAACCCATAAGAAACACATAAAAACTAAATTCTATTAAAACCCCTAAAAATCCAAAAATTTCTAAAAATTCTAAAAAACATGAAAAACCCAAAAACCCAAAACCCCTAAAAATCCAAAAAATCCTAATAACCATAAAAATCCTAAAAAATCACTAAAAATACCTAAAAATTAAAAGCCCTAAAACCTTGAAATAACCTATGAAAACCATAAAATCCTAAACAAACTTAAAACCCAAAATGCCTTTAAAATGATAAAATTCTATAAAACCCCTAAAGACCACCAATAATACCAAAAAACCCAAAAAACACATAAAACCCCCCAAAACCCAAAAAATTCTAAAATCCATAAAAAGGCCATTAGAACCCTCTAAACCACTAAAAACTACAAAACTGTTAAAAACATTAAATTACCATACAAATCTATAAAAACCCATAAACACCAGATTATATATTTTTATCCCCAAAAAACATTAAAAACTCTCGAAAACATTAAAACCCCTAAATACTAAAGATCCCAAAAAACCCAAAAAACCCCCAAAACCCATAAATATCCTAAAAACCTAAAAAAAAAAATTATTAAAAACCCTCAAAAGAAAAATAAAATATAAAAAACCATAAAAATTATAAAATCCATAGAATCCCTAAAAACATAAAAAATCCTAAAATAATTGGAATCCCAAAAATACATTAAAATCCAAAAAACCATAAGAAAACCCTCAAAATCTAAAAAATGATAAAAAACCCCTTATATCCCTAAAAACCAGAAAAAACAGAAAAACCCTAAAAAATAACCAAATATTCCAAAAAATGTAAAACCCATAGAAAACCAAAAATGCTAAAAACCATAATACACTAAAAATACCCTAAAACCCGAAAACCACGAAAAATCATAACACACCCAAAAACATAAAAAGCCTTTAAAAAATAAGAACCCTAAAACAAATAAATACTCTGAAATCTTTTTAAACACCAAAAATATTTTAAAAACTCTAAAAACCTAAACAAATCCTAAAAACTTAAAAACCCCAAAACCTAAGGACCCTTTAATTCTATAAAGACCCAAAATTACCCAAAAATATCTAAAACCATAAAAACTATAAAAATCCTAAAAAATAACAAAAAACCCTAAAAGGATAAAAAACTATAAAAACCAAAAACACTTAAAACCACTAAAAACCAAAAATACGCTAAAAACTGTACACTCTTTAAACCCATGTAAAACCGAAAAACCCCTAAAAACCTATAATCCCTAAAAATTTGTAAAATCCTAAAAAAATCCCTACAAATCCGTAAAACTATCAAAAACCCTAAAAAACTTAATGAAAACCTTAAAAAACATAAAAATTTATAAAAACCCAAAAGTCCTAAATTGGGAAAAAGACTATAAAAACCCCAAAACCCTAAAATCTGTAAATATCCTTAAATACAATTAAACCTATAAAAACCTTAAAACCCTATATAAACCCTTAAAATCCACTATTAACTATAAAATCCCTTCAAAAACCAAAATACTAAAAAAATATAACAACCCAAAAAACCCATAAGAAACATAAACCCCTAAAAACTGAAAATTCATAAAACCCACAACAAACAAAAAAAATCCTAAAACACCCTAAAAATCCATAGAAATGTAAAAAACCCAAAAAACTCAAAAGGAAAATTAATACCCTAAAAACAATTAAAACACCTACAAACCTAAAATTTCTAAAAACCATAAATGACCATAAAACCATAAAAACCCCTAAACCATAAAATCCCTAGAAATCTTAAATCACCTTATAAACATTAAACAATTTCTAACACTTTAAAACCCTGAAAACTAACAAAAACTAACCTCCCAACAAAACCATAAAAACCATAAAAACCATAAATCCCCTCACAATCTCTAAAAACCCTAAAAAATCATAAAAACACTTCAAACCCATAAAACACTAAAAATGGTAAAAACACTATGAAAACCAAAAAAAAACACCCAAAAAAGACCAGAAAACTAATAAAATCCTCTAAAAACCATAAAACCCCTCAAAATACCTTTCAAAACACTGGAACCCATAAAATACTAAAAACCCACTAAAACCACTAAAACCCTTTAATCCCGTAAAATAGTTAAAAAATATAAGATACCTTAAAAACCATTAAAAACTCCAAAAAATCTAAATACCCAAAAACCATAAAACCCTACAAACCCTAAAACTATAAAACTCTAAAAATACCTAAAACCCATAAAAACTATAAAAATCATTAAACTCTCTAATAATCCATAAAAAACTAAAAATAACCAAAAAATTTGAACGACCCTAAGAAAACCTATAAAATTTAAAATCAATAAAAACCCATAAAAAATCTATAAACACTAAAGACCCTAAAACCCGAAAAAACTCTAAAACCCCTAAAAGAAACACTAGAAGCCCTAAAACATCTAAAAACCTTTAAAAAACAAAAAACAACATAAATATCGAAAAAACCACTAGAATCTCTAATAACCTTTAAACCCCTAAAATTTTCATGAAATAATAAAAACCATTACAAACTCATAGAAACCGCAAAAAACCAAAAAAAAACTGAAAAAACTAGAAAAATCCTAAACAACCCATGAAATCCCTAGAAACCTAAAAAACCCATAAAAATTCTAAAAAATTCATAATGGTCCCTACAAATTTAAAAAATGTAAAATATCTAAGAAAACCATTAATACCAAAGGTCACTTAAAGCCTCAAAAAAATCATAAAAATGAAAAATCCTAAAAACCCCAAAAACTCTAAAAACCCTCAAAAGCCCTAAAACCCTAAAAAATCATTAAAATCCTAAGAGACCACTAAAAATCCCAAAATATGTAAAAACTCCTAAAAATACTAAAAAAAAATACAAAAACCATAAAAACCTAAAAACACTTAAACCCCTAAAAACCAAAAAACACTAAAAATGAAAAACAACCCCTAAAAGACCCTAAAACCCCCTAAAAAAATACCTAAAAACCTTAAAAATAATAATACACATAAGAACCATAAAAAACAAATACAAAAAATGTAAACACATTTTAAAGCACTAAAAATGTTAAAAACAATAAAACTAAAAATCAACAAAAACTAAGAAAACCGTACAAAAATAAAAACCATAAAACCATAAAACCCCTACAAACCCTAATAATCCCTCAAAACCAAAAAAATAATAAATAATACCAAGTAATCCATAAAAATGTGAAAACCCTAAAAACCATGAAATACCCTATGAAAAAACCTAAAAATATAAAAACAATTAAAACATCAAAAAATATAAAGGACCCTAAAAACCCTAAAGATCACAAGGAACATAAAAAACCAAAAACCCTCAAAATCCTTAAAACCCTAAAAAATATAAACTTCCAGAAAATTCCTAAAAATAAATAAATAAAAACCCAAAAAAACCATGAAATCACTATGAAAAACATAAAAACCAAAAAACAATTAAAACCCTTAAAAACCAAAACAAAACTAAATACCCATAAATACCTTAAAGACAATAGAAACCTTTAAAAACTCTAAGAACCCATAAAACCATACAAACTTATTAAAAACACTAAAAACCCATTAAAACCATAATGATGGTAAAAAAATTCTTAAAATCCTAAAAACCCCTATAACACTAAAAAATATCCTAAAACCCCACTTAAACAACAAAAATCCTAAAACCCCATAACACAATAAAAATCCCCAAAACCCCTAAAACCCAAAAATAACCTAAAAATAACATTAAATACTTAAAAACCTAAAGAGACCTAAATACCTAGAAAAAACCTATGAAAACCATAAAATCATAAAAATTATAAAAACCCAAACAAAAATCTTAAAAGGAAAAAATGCCTAAAAGACCCTAAAACCCATAAACCACTAAAATCCATCAAATTCCACAAAACTTTAAAATCATAAAAACAAATAAAATCCCTAAAAATAACTTACTACTCTAAAACCCCTTTAAGCACCTAAAATCATTAAAATCCCTAAAACCATAGATGTTTTAAAAACTCTAAAAACACAAAAACCAAAAAGACAATAAAAACCCTAAAACCCGAAATACCCCTAAAAACCATTAAAATCATAAAAAATCAGAAAAACAATTAATATTAGAAAAAACCAATGAATACCCTGAAATTAAAAAATACCTAATGACCCTAAAAACCACAGAAAACATTCAAAACCAAGAATACATAAAACCTAGAAACACTTAAAACCCATAAAATACCTAAAAATGATAAAAACCATAAAACCTATAAAAAGAACTTAAAAATAATAAACCCTTTAAAATCCCCTAAATCAATAAAACCCCATAAAACCCATAAAAACTATGAAACCCTTTAAACCCCTAATTTTTTTTAAAACTCTTAAAAATCATAAAAACCCTAAACAGACAAAAAAAAACCCCTAAAAACGCAAAAAAATAAAATAAAAACCTAAAACCCAAACAAAAACCCTTAAAATCCATCAAAATCTCAGAAATCCCTAAAAACCAAAAAAGTCTTAAAAAAAACCTAAAAATATCTTAAAATGTAAAAAACCCCAAACCCCGTGAAAACCCCTAATAAAACCTTAAAAACATAAAAAACATAAAAACCTAAGAAGTACTATAAAGCATAAAATACCATAAAAATCATATTAAGCCCTAAAATACATGAAAACCATAAAATACCATAAAAATCATAAACCCCTAAAAACCATAAATATCAAAAAAAATCCAAAAAATACCTCAAAATCTAAAACCACCGAAAAAATCCTAAATACCCATATGAAAACAATAAAAATCTAAACACTCTTAAAAACCCTTAAAACCTAAAATACACTAAAACCCCTAAAAGACCCTAAAACAATAAAAACCCTATAAATCCAAAAAACCCCATAAAACCAATAAAAATTCTACAGACACATAAAACCCCTGAAAATATTATAAAACTCGAAGAAACCATAAAAACCCTAAACAACTCAAAAAATCCAAAAATCCCAAAAATGATCCATAGAATAAAAAAAACCCAAAAAACACTAAAAATCCATAAAAACTCTAAAACCAAAAAATCCTAATAAATCATTAAGATATACCAAAAAAGTTGAAAAAAAATTAATAACCCTAAAAAATCTAAAGAACACGTTAATAACCTAAAAAAACATAGTACCAATAAAAAACTAAAAATAATAAAAACCCAGAAATCTCTTAAAAACCATCAAAATCTCCAAAACCCAAAAAACCATTAAAATCCTAGAAAACCTTAAAAATTCCTCAAGAAAGAAAAAAACCCCAAAATACCATAAAACCCTAAAAATCTATAAAAACCTCTAAAACCGTAAAGCACACTAAAATCCCATAAAACCCTAAAAAAATATAAATACCATTTAAACCGTAGTAACATTAATGTACTATAAATACCTTGAAGAAATCTTTGAAAACATTAATAACCTAAAAAAACTAAAACCCCTAAAAACCTTAAAAAATGCTAAAAACCCTTTTACCCTTAAAAGGATCCAAAAATCATAAAATCCTATAAAATCCATTAAAACCATTAAAACCTTTTAAAACCTAAAAAACCATAAAAACCATAAAAACCCTCAAAAATATGAAAACCATTTAAAACCCTAAAAAGTTAAAAACTCTAAAAAAATATTAAAAAAATAAAAAACATCTCTCTAAAACCCAAAAAAACAATAAACCCCTAAAAACCATTAAAACCCTCAAAATCCCTAAAACCACTAATACAAATAAAAATCCTAAAAGGCCCCAATAATCTCTAAAGATATAAAAATGCTAAAAACAAGGAAAACCACAATGAAAACCATAAAACCAAAAAAAACATTAAACACCAAAAAACATAATTTTTTTTAAAAAAGCTAAAATATCATAGAAAATCTAAAACCCCCAAAAACCATAAAACCCCCTAAAATATTTTAAAAAACTAAAAAACCCAAAAAAACCATTAAAAGTAACTAAAAACTCCAAAAACCCTTAAAACCCAATTTTTTTTTATAAAACTCTATGAAAACTCAAAACCCCTAGAGAACTCAATAATCTCTAAAATCCAAACAACCCATGAAAACCCCAAAAACAATCAAAATCCCTAAAAACCCTAAAAACCATAAAAATCCTAAAAATTGCTTATAATCTATAACAACATAAAAAACACTAATAACCTTGAAAAACACTACAAAAAACTTAAAAACCAAGAAAACACTTAAACCACTTAAAAACCTAAAATTGATGAAAACCCCAAATCCCCCTAAAACCCCTATAACCCTAAAAATACCTAAAAACCCTAAAATACCCTAAAAGCCCATAAAAACATAAAACCACTAAAAACGGTAAAACCCCATCAATATCAAAAAAGCGTTAAAATCACAAAAAACCATTAATAACCCTTTGAAAAGTTTAAATACCTAAAAAAATTAAAACCCCTAAAATCCTAAAAAAGTTAAAAACCTAAAAAACATAAAGGACCCAAAAAATCCAAAAAACCACTAAATATCATAAAAACCCCCATAAGAACCATAAAACCCCTAAAACCCTATAAAACCATTAAAAACTCAAAAAAACCTTTAAATACATATAAATATTAAAATCATTAAAAAATCATAAAAACCATAAATAATAAAAATAAAACCAAAAAACCCACAAAGAAACAAAAATAAATCTTAAAATACACAAAACCAAAAAAATTCCTAAAAACCCTAAAAACATATAAAAATACTAAAAAACCCAAAAATCATTAAAAATATAAAAACCCTAAAACCCTATGAAAATAATGAAATACCCAAAAACAACTAAACCCCCCAAAATCCTACAAAATGCTAAAATCCCTAATAAACACTAAAACTCCTTTAAATCCATAAAAACCATAATAAAATAAAATCGTAAAAAATCACTAAAAATAACAAAAAATTTAAAACCCCATAAAAACCATGAAAACCCTTAAAAACTCTAAAAAAACCAAAAAAACATAAAACCCATAAAACCTAAAAATACTAAAAACCGTAGAAGACCCTAAAAACCATAAAACCCCTAAAAACTATAAAAACACTACAATTCATAAAACCCCCTAAAAAACCTAAAACCTATATAAAATCTAAAATCCCTTTAAACACTTAACAAAAATTACAAATCAACAAAAACCCACAAAACCCTAAAAAACTAAAGAATCCCAATAAACTATAAAAAACTTATAAACCCTCAAAATCTCTAAAAACCCTAAAATATTGTAAAAAATATAAAAAATATCTAAAAAGATAAAACTAAAAAAACCAAAAAATAGGGAAAACCTTTAGAAAACCATAAAAAACTAAAAACCCTTAAAATCCCCAAAATCCTAGAATCATTAAAAACCCTAAAAAATCTGAAAAACCATAAAAAATCATAAAACACTTAAAATTTCATTAATACTATAGAAAACAAAAAAAAATACTAAATTGGAACTAAAAATTACTAAAATAATAAAACACATGAAAACCCTGGAAAAATCTATGAAAACCATAAAAATCCAAAAACACATAAGATCCGTAAAAAACCCAAACACCCCAAAACCTCTAAAAACCCTTAAAAGACCATCAAAAACCTAAACCCACTAAAAACCATAAACCCCTTAAAACTCACTAAAAATAAATACAAACAAACAAGAAACCATTAAAAAATTGAAAACCATTTAAACCCCTAAAACATTAAAATGATCTAAAAATACTTTAAAACCCTAAACTCTCAAAACCCCCTAAAACCACCAAAAAATAATAAAAACCCAAAAAATCCACAAAACCCCCGAAAATACATAAAAATCCTAAAAATCATAAAATCATAAAATATAATTCAAAATCCAAAAAAATGTAAAAAACCTAAAATAACTAAAAAACACTTAGAAAACCATAAAAACATAAAAATACTAAAGAAACCATAAAAAGATAAAAAGTGCTAAAATATTAAAAACCCCAAATCCCTAAAAAGGTAAAACCCCTTACACTATGAAAAACCTTAAGAAAACATTAAAAATCTAAAAACACTGAAAACCACAAAAAAAGAAACCATAAAAACCTAAAAACTCTAAAAGGCCCCAAAAACCCAAAAACCCTTTAAAACCATCAATACCCCTAAAAACATAAAAACCATAAAACCCCTAAAAACACTTAAAACCATTAGAAATTTTAAAAACCCATTAAAACCATAAAAATGATAAAAAACACAGAAAATCCAATAGGACCATAAAAAATAAAAAACCCAAAAGGCCATAAAAGATATAAAAACCCAAATAAATCATAAAAAACCCTAAAACCCATAAATTCATTAAAAACACTAAAATTGATAAAAAAAATTAAAATAATTACCTAAAAATTTAAAAACCCAGAAAAACCCTAACAAAAAATTAAAAACCTAAAATCACTTAACCCACCAACACTAAAAAATCTAAATACCCTAAGAATATTAAAAAAACATTAAAAATACAAAAACAAATAAAAAATTTATAAACCCTGATGAACCCTGAGGAAATCTTATAAACCTAAAATAACTTCAGTCCCCTAAAAAATCAAAAAAAATCAAAATCCCTAAAAACCCAAAATGACCCTAAAGCCCCATAAAAACATAAAACCCATAAAAACCATAAAAACCCTAAAATATAAAAAAACAAGGAAAACCAAAAAAACTATAAAAACATTTAAAACCCTTAAAGAATTTAAGAAACTATAAAGATCCTTAAAAAACCTACAAACTGAAAAACCCCATATAACCTTAAAAAAATATAAAACCATAAAAACACTAAAAACCATTAAAAACTTTAAAATCCCAAAAACCATAAAAACCACAGAACCCCTAAAAATTTCCTAAAAATTCCAATAATCATAAATAAAATACTAAAAATATAAAAACCCAAAGAAAACCATAGAAAGATAAAGTCATATAAAACTGTTAAAACCTTAAAAAATGCTGAAACCCATAAAAACCCTAAGAAATATCAAAATCCCTAAATATCATGAAAAACTGAAAAATTACATAATGAATCGTCAAATTGTTAAAACCCAAGACAACATAGAAATATATTATGATGAACATTAAAACCAAAAAACACTTAAAATCCCTAAAAATAAAATAAACACTAAATACCCTAAAAGACCCTAACAATCCGAAAAATCCCTAAAAAGATAAAAAAAATTATAAAAATCCATGAGAACCCATAAAAACCCTATATACATGTAAAAACTAAAAACTAATTTAATTCTATAAAAATGTTAAAAAACTCTAAAAACATTAAAAACTGTAAAAAAATTAAAAAACCCCTAATACCACTCAAAATTTTCAAAACCCCTAAAAACCATAAAAACCATAAAAAATCCCTTAAAACATAAAATACATAAAAATCCTATAAAAAATTATAAGAAAAATTTAAAAACCTATATACACATATAACCCATAAAACCCTAAAATTGGTAAAACCCTAAAACCCCCTAAATTCCTAAAACCCTCAAAATTCCTAAAAACCCAAAAAAGCATAAAAATTCAAAAATATATATACAAAAATACCTAAAAAAACCCTTTAAAACCATGAAAACCCCTAATAAAAACATAAATACCGAAGTATAACTTAAACCCCTAAAAACACTAAAAATGATAAAATTTTAATGTATCTAAAAGCTATGAAAACCCTAATATAACCTTTAAATCATAAATATAACTTAAACACCTAAAAACACTAAAAAATTATTAAAACAATAATGTCCCTGAAAATAATAAAAATACCTCAAAACTGTAAATCCCTAAAACCTTTAGAAAATATAAAACCCATACAACCCATAAAAACACTAAAAACTATAAAACCCTTAAACCCATAAAATATTAAAAAACTACAAAAAACCTAAAAAACAATTAAAAAAATCTAAAAACCCTAAAAACCAAAAACAAAAATAAAACCACTTCAAACCCTAAAAATTGTAAAAACTCATAAAATCCTAAAAAACAAAAAAAACTATTAACATATTAAAATCTTTAAAAATACCTAAAAATAAAAAAACCAAGGAAACCCAAAAAACACTAAGAAATCATTAAAATCCACATAAACCACCAAAAACCCTAAAAACCACTAAAACCCCTAAAACCCTAAAAACCATAAGAACCCCATAAAACCCCATAAAACCGTAAAATCCATAAAAACACATAAAAAGACATAAAAACATTAGAAACCGTGAAAAAATATAGAAAACCTTTAAAACCTTAAAAATGTTAAAAAAACGTTGATATCCCATAAAAACTAAAAAAACTAAAAACCCCAAAAAACCATTAGAACCCTAAAACCCCTAAAACCCCATAAAAAACTAAAAATACATGAAAACACTAAATCCATAAAAAAAGTACATAAATATAAATACAAACATAAAACACAGTAGAAACCCTGAAAACCCATAAGAAAAACCTAAAAACCTAAAAATCATAAAACTCCTAAAAAACAAAAAAAATCTAAAAAACCTAAAAACCCTAAACACCATCGAAATCCCTAAAAAGCCTAAGAAATCCTAAAAACCTAAAAATAAATAAAAAAACTAGAAAATAAAAAAAACCCTAAAAACCATTAAAATAGACTAAAACTCTAAAAATCCTAAATATCATAAGACTCATAAAAACTATAAACCCAATAAAAACAATAAAATAGCTAAAAACCAATAAAACCAATAAATATAAACTAAAAATATAAAAACGCATTAAATCCATAAAGAATTTAAAACCACTATAAAAATTTAATTCATAAAAACTTAAAAAATCCAAAAAACCTCAAAAATTCCCCAAATCACTAAAAGCTCAAAAAAACCTAAAAATCCAAAGACCCTAAAAACACTAAAAAAAATTACATCTTAAAATATCAATAAGAATCCATAAAAATTTAAAAATCACTTAAAACCCTACAAAAACCATAAAACATGAAGAATATTAAAACAAAAAATACCTAAAAATGATAAAAACACTAAAATACCCTAAAAACCATTAAAACTACTAAAAATATTTAAACCCCTAAAACGCTTAAAAACATAAAAACACTTAAAAACCCTAACCCCATTAAAATTATAAAAACCCTTTAAACCCCATAATGTGTCAAAAATATTGAAAAACACATTAAAAGTTCAATGAAATTAAAAAAACCTCAAAAATGAAAAAAAAACCTCACAGCCTCTAAAAAACCTCAAAAATACCAAAAAAATCCTAAAAAACCATTAAATTCCAAAAGCCTTAAAATTATTGAAAAACATAAACAAACATACTTAGAAAAAACTAAAAACCTAATAATCCTAAAAACATGTAAAACATATAAAACCGTAAAACACCATAAACTACCTAAAAGCCCAAAAAACCCATTAAATACCTAAAAAACCTAAGAAAAAAAATCGTAAAACCCCCCAAAACCCCCCCAGGAAGATGGCATCTGAGTCTCTGGGTGATCTCCCTTTGTGATATCCTTCGTCGTCGCCTCTCCGGGATGGATCGTTGCTGCTCCTTGGCGGCGTTGCCGATCTCTCGGTTGCTTGGACGCGGTCTTGGATGATCATCTGGTCCGGGGCTAGATGTTGTTGCTCATATCGGCGAGTTGGTGGAAAGATTTGGCGTTCTTGGTTGGACCCTTCCTGGTCAACAGCTAAGAAAATATCAAAGACCACTTTAGATCTGAAGTCACACATGTATTTCTGGTCTCGTGATGGTGTTTGGCAGGTGCGACGATTGTCTCAATGACTAGGCAGAGGAGTGCCTGGACAGATTTTCAGGCATGCTTGCCAGATCTGGGTTCGGTCTAGGCAGTTCTGGTCACTTGGTGTTCAGTTCTTTAGATCTCATCGCTATTGACGCAAGATGATCTCGTGGATTCGTCTGAATGAGTTCTGTATTTGGCTCGGTGAATGGAGGAATCAACGGGATTTGTGGTTTCTTGGCGGTGTTGTTCATGGTCTTGCGCTCAGACCTGCGCTTCTCGTTTGGATCTGAGGAGGTTCTTTCTGGTTTTTCTGATTTCGTGACAGGTCATGGTGGATGCTTAGGGAGGAATCGCAGGTTCATTTCTCTGGTTCTTCTTCCTTGATCTTTGGTTTTGCTGGTGAGGAAGGTCTTGTCTTTTTTTGATGTTCTCCTTTTGATTTGTTGGGCTGTGGGTTTTTGATTTGTGGATGGTTTGGTTGTGAGTTGTTGTTGTTGTTGAATGATGAGTTTATGGTGTTGTGGATGGTGTGGAATAGGTTTAGGCATGGGTGCTGGCAGTTTTGTCAGTCTGGCTATGGTGGGATGCTGGATCTCACCTGGCTAGAAAGAGATGGTTGCTTGTTTTTGAGCAGCTGTATGAGTTTTGCTGCTGGTTGTTGTTTTTTTCTTGAGTTGCTTCTTATTTTTGTCTAGATCATGAGTTGTTGGACGTTGATCTGCTGGACTTTAGATGTCCTAGAGGACTAGAGGTGGTGGGTGCTGGGATTTTTTTATGGTGGGGTTGAGAGGAAATGGTGCTGCTGGTTGCTGAGGTGGAATTGGGCTGTTGGGAGATGTTTTTTTGAAAGAGGAGCTGATTGTATGAAAATGGGGTGATGGATGTTGGTTGTGGTGTGGTTTGGTTGTGATAAAGCTATTTTTTATGATTCTGGAGCTAGTTCTGTGATACTGGCGGTGGTTATGATTGGTGAGGAGGTGATGGAGGCTGGAGATAGTGGTTTTGGGTGCTGGTTACTGCATGGATGGGAAGTGCTGAAGGTGTTATTTTTGAACTACTGCTAGTTGTTGTTTGGCAGGGAGATGTTGGGGACTTTTTGGTTTTTATTCTTTGTTTGGGTTTGGGTTTTTTTTTCTTGTTTTGAATTTTCTTGTTTTGGCGTGGGTTGTAAAGGGGTTTTGGGTGTGGGTCGTTTGAACCCTCCCCTCCCTTGTCTAATGTGTCTCTTTTTTCATTTCTAATAAATTTAGGCGGAAGAGAATAGCCCGACCCTTGCATCTTCCTTGGCCTAAAAACCCTAAAATCCTAAAATTCTTCAAAAATCCTTAAAAATCTTTAAAAATGTAAAAAATGCAAAAAATCCAAAAAAATATTAATAGAACCTTAAAAACCCAAAAATACATAGAACCCCTAGAAACCCTAAAAACACTGAAAATCATAGATGGCCCTAAAACCCCTAGAATACCCGGAAAAAATTTAAATCCCCTAAAATTAAAAAAACCCTAAAACACTAAATCCCCTAAAAATTCTAAAAAGCCTTTAACCAATTAAAAAATAAAAAAATACTCAAAAATTAAAAAAAAAAATTCCTAAAACCCCAAAAAACACATATATCCTAAAATCTTAAAAACACTAAAACCCTAAAAATCCCTAAAAACCATGAAAACCCATGAAAATCCTAAAATTTTCATAAAAATCCCTAAAAACATAAAAAACATAAAACCCACCAAAACCATAAAAACCATTAAAAACGTAAAAACACTTGAAACACCTAAAAGTTCTAAAAAATGCTAAAAACCTAAAAACCCCTAAAAACCCCAAAAGACATAAAACCATTTAAACCCCTAAAACCCATAAAATAAATAAAATCCTAAAAATAACTAAAAATCCCTAAAGACGTAAAAAAACCTCTAAAACCCCTAAGAAGAGATTCAAAAACATAAAAAATAATTAAAACGACTATATTCCCTAAAAAGGATAAAAACCCAAAATTGTCCCTAAAACCATTAAAAACCATAATCCCCATGAAAACTGTAAAAAACCCTAAAAACAAATACAAACCATTACCCCACTAAAAAAATATAAAAACACTTAAAACCCCTTAAAACCATAAAAAATCTCTAAAAACCTGAAACAGCTTAAGAGATAAAAAAATATAAAAACCTAAAGACCCTAAAAACACAAAAAAACCTTAAAAAAGGAAAAATTTAAATAACCTAAAACCCTAAATAATCCCCAAAACCCTTAAAATCCCTAAAAATTCTAAAAACACCTGAGAATACTAAAAATCAATAAAATCTGAAAAAATGTTAAGTAACCGGAAAAAACACACGAAAACCATAAAAACCAAAAAAACAATTAAAACCCCTAAAAACCAAAAAAATGAAAAAACCTAAAATCCATAAATACCGTAAAACCCATAAAACCCCAAAACCCATAAAAACTACTAAAAACCAAAAAACCATAAAAACCCTAACACCAAAAAAAACTCATAAATAACCTAAATACCATACAACCTATTAAAAACCCTGAAAATCCCTAAGAACCTAAAAACCCAAAGAATTATAAAATACTATGAAAATTTACTAAAAACAAAGAAGACATTAAAAACCCTAAAATCATAAAAACATTAAAAAGAAATTAAAAAACATAAAAACTTTTAAAAACCATAAATCCCGAAAAACCATAAATATCTTAAAATCTATTAGCTGTAAAAAACTACAAGAAAACTCTAAAAACCTTTTAAATACCTAAAAATGATGAAAACTCTAAAAAATAAAAAAACCACATAAAATAAAAAAACCTAAAAACCAAAAAAAATATAAAACCACTAAAACCCTAAAAACCTCTAAAAACCTAAAATCCCTAAATTCGCTAAAAACATAAAAAACCTAAAATGTCACTAACCATCACTAACAATTTAAAAACCCTAAAAACCCTAAGAAAAACATAAAAACTAAAAAACACATAAAAACCCTAAAAACCATTAAAAATGATAAAAATTCTCAAAATCAGAAACAACCCTAAAACCCATAAAAATCCCAACAAACCCAAAAAACCCCATAAAAATCCCAAAAAACAGAAAAGACCGTAAAAACCTTAAAACCCCCTAAGAAATCACTAAAAATATAAAAAACACATAAAACCACTAAAAACATAAAAAACAATAAAAACCCTAAAAACGCTTCAAAATCCTCAATACCCCTAAAACCAAAAAATCCCTAAAGGCATTAAAACCCCATAAAAATCGTTAAAATCCACAAAAATATCAAAAAAACACAAAAGATTCTAAAAACCTTGAAAACCCCTATGAAAAGGATAAAAACCGAAAATCACTTAAAACCTCTAAAAATCTAAAAATGGTATAAATTATAAATTACCAAAAAAATCTTTTAACACCCCCACAAAATCGTAAATCCCTGTAAAACATAAAAATAAAAAAACCCATAAAAACCTTAAAACCACTATAAACTCAAGAAAAAAATTCATCCCCTAAAAACATTAATAAACTCTACAAAACATAAAAACATTGAAAAATAAAAAATCCCCTAAAAACCTAAAAAAACTCTAAAACTCCTCAAAGACCCAAAAACCAATTATTATCCTAAAAAATGCTAAAAATAACTAAAAATATAAAAACACTTAAAACCCATAATAAAAACATTACAACATAAAAAAATATAACAACCATAACTAATAACAAAAAAACCTAAAAACCTCTAAAACCCCTAAAAACCATAAAACTACTCATAATCCATAAAAACCCTAAAACCCCATAAAAATTCTAAAAATATAAAAAATGATAAAAAACCCTGAAAACCCTCAAATCCATACTAGAACATTGTAAACCTAAAAACACGTAAAATGCCTAAAAACTTAACAACGTTAAAAACCATAAAAACCCTAACAATAATAAAAACATTAAAAATACCTAAAAACCTTCAAACCATAAAAAACCCTAATAAAATTTTATAAATCTAAAAAAACATAAAACCCAAAAAAACCTAGAAATTTTTTAAAAAAAAATACCATACAGATTCAATAAAAAAATTAAAAACGGTAAAACCCACAAAAAAATAAAATCCATTAAAAACCCTAAACCCACTAAAACTCTAAAAAAATATTAAACCAAAAAATATTAAAAATTTATAAAAAACCTAACAAAATATTAAATACTAAAAAAACCCTAAAACCTAAGAATAATCATTAAACCCCTCCAAACTCAAAAACTCTTTAAAACCCTTAAATTCCCTTAAAACACTAAAAATCCAAAAAATCCAAAAAATCCATAAAAATCCACAAAATAGAAAAAACATGAATACCCATAAAATCCAAATGAAAAACTTAAAAACATTAAAAAAATAAAACCAATATAAACAGAAATAATTCTAAAACCCCTAAAAACTCTACCAAAACCTAAAACCCTCAAATCCCTAAAAACACTAAAACACCATAAAAATCCAAAACAAACAAAAAATACCTAAACAAAACACTAAAATAATTAAAATCACTAATAAACTCAAAAAACCTAAAAAAATTTAAACCCCCTAAAAACTGATAAAATTCTACAACCCCAAAAAATTAAAAAAATGCCAAAAACCACTAAAACCCCTCAAAATCCACAATACCCCTAAAATCGAAAAAAATATTTAAAATTATATAAATCCCTAAAAATCCTATGAAAACCATAAAAACCTAAAAACACTTAAAACTACTAAAACCCTAAAAGATCCTAAAAATAATATAATCCATAAAAAATTCTAAAACCCCTAAAATACATTAAAAAACAAAAACCCCCTTGAAACCTTAAAAACACTAATACCCCATAAAAACTAAAATCCCACTAAAAACACTAAAAAAACCTTCAAACCCCAAAAATGTTAAAATACTCTAAAGAGACTTAAAAATTTAAAAACTAAAAAAAACCCAAAAAGATTATAAAACCCCAAAAACCCTCAATGTCCCAAAAACCCTAAAAACACATAAAATTTCCTAAAATACCTTAAAACATAAACCCCCTTAAAACCCAAAAATCTCTAAGAAAATATAAAAGACATAACTACACTTCAATACCCTAAGATCCTAAAAAATAATAAAAACCTAAAAACCCCTAAAACTCCTAAAACCCCTAAAAATCATCAAAATAACTAAAAATCCTAAAAACCCATAGAAGTCATAAAAATACCCATAAATACATAAAAACATAAAAAAGCTAAAAACCCTGAGAAAAAAATTAAAAATGTAAAAATTATTAAAATAACAAAGTAACATAAAAAATTGATAAAGTTCATAAGTCCCTAAAAACCCTAAATACCACAAAAACACTAAAAACCTAAAACCCCGTAATTGCAAACCATGTCTTACACATGTACAACTAGCCGCGAACCTGAAAATGGGGGAAAATAAGAATAATAATAGGACCATAAGCCTAATTGGGGAAACCATGAAACACATTCTTCTCGTGCATGAACTCCCCGTGAATGATAGTCCCCAAACCCTCCTTCAATATGGTGGTCCGCAAACTATATGGCTATACAGATTCATCTCAGCACCGCGTACTGCATCAGTACGTGGATAGAACCCAAAGAAGAATGGAAGAACACATATTGGACTGCGTACCACTTTAATGCACAGGGTTCCATACCCATGTCTGTGTACCACTTAGATATGAGAATGAATCCTCTACCTTCATACCACTACAGAATGTGGAGCTTCCCCCATCCCATTTAATAAACAATTACTCAGAATGGGGTGTTTTCGGGTATTTTTTCCTCCTGTTCCAATCTCACCCCTTCATTAACATCTAGTCCTCCATAATCCCACCGCAAACCAGCCCCCCAGCATAAGGCCAAATCCTCATAAAAAGGCACCGGACCCGTATGATCAGGCTATCGGGTGCCTCAGCGAACCCCTTGGATTCTACATACCCTTGGTAAGCATATTCACGAACACTCTCCCCACAATGGTTCAGAATCCAACGATGTCTATAAGTCTACATTACCATGGTAACCCAGAGTACAACCATGGAATGCCATTGTTAACCTCCCACTTTTAGGGATTAAAGGTAATCACCGACATTTCCATTCAATGAGGAATGGTGATCATTCAAAGGGGTTATGTTTGCTTCCCTTTTTGACAAGGAAAATACTCATCCCCTTCCCAAAACGTGTTTCAGGGCCCTCCCAATGAGTTAAGTCCCCAATCTTCTAAAGTCTGATCCACATGACCTCTAATGTCTTCCCACATTGAAAGGTTCTTTGCTTCGCGCCCTCTCCCACTATCGCCCCAACCACTTATGTCGTAGGCTCTCCATATCCCACTACTAGGAGAAGAAGCATGTGGTTGGTTGGATCCATCACATCCTCTTTTTTCTCACACTGAGCATGAATCATGTGGTCTTAGAGATTTGTGATGATTAAAATAGACACACACTTATGATATATGTAAAATCATATTCTTGTTCAAACCAGGATACATAGGATGCCTATTTGAGGGCCCAAGATCAAAAGAGATCCCTTACAAATGAGGCCACTAAATCATGTCCCCTCATGTGGGAAGATCCCATGTATAAGCCGTAAATATTCTGAACTACAAGAACTGTAATTCTTGATCAGACCAGGATATGTAGGATACCCACTTAAAGGCTCAATCTCAAAGGGTACCCTTCCAATACAGTCCATCCAATCATGTCTCCTCAAATGGGAAGCTTCTATCTGTAATCCCCAACAATTCCAAACAACATGTATTTGGTTCCACTCTAATGGATATGTAGGAAACACATTCTATGGGTCCGATCCCAACATTCAGTTACCTTCCCTCCCCCATGGATAATGATAAACTTTAGAGTTCCTTTTTATGTGGCTCAAGTTAGCATTTCCTCTGTAGCATCAAATCCATGTATACCTATGACGATCCGGAAAACCATGGGTAGCCCATGGACACACTCTTCGAGAATGAACCAATGATTCAGAAACATGTAAACATTAATTAAATCTATAAGAGAGTCCCAGAATATGCAATATCCCACCCCCTAGAGGGGTGCGGTGAGCCTGAATTCATAGCCTCTTGAAAAATGTGCCCTTAAGTGTCGTTGGACAAATCATTGTCCAATGAGTACCTTTATTAGGAGTCGGTTCATGAATCATTGATAGCAGGGTTGTTTTGTGTTTTTGGCTCTAGGAATATACATGTTGGAGACTGTTCGAGTAAGTTATATATTAGGAGGACCGATTGCACATGTACTTGACCCCATGCAATAGCCCGCTGGGACCATCTGATGTTGGCATATCCTTCGCAATATGGGAGTGGAAAATTATCTCGTCCCCACGGGGTTACTCCAACTATCCTTTAAAAGATAATGATGAAGACTGGGTAGAAACCAAATAAATGGTAAATTTGATGCGAAACCATCCCCAGAGAAAGGGATGGGTAATTATTCTCATCATACCATTTCACTTTCACTCAAACATGCCACCTCAGAGGCAAAACAAATCCTCAGAATCCCAAAAAACACAAAAAAACCTAAAAAACCTAAAACAACACAAAAAATTATTAAAAATATATAAAACATTAAAAATCATTGAAAACCCTAAGAAAACCATAAAAACCTAAAAAAACATAAAACCACTGAAAATATTAAAAACACCAAAACCCTAAAAAACCCAGAACCCCTTAGAATCCAAAAAAACCCATCAAAATCCCTAAAAACCCAAAAAAGCCATCAAATTCCTAAAAATCCCTAAAATCAATAAATATATAAAAACCCCTAAAAACACTGATAACCCCTAAGAAAACTTTGAAGTCCTAAAAATATTTAAACAAATAAAAAAATAATAGACACTAAAAAAATGATAATATATTAAAATACCTAAAATCCACAAAAACCATATAAACCCTCAAAATCATAAAAAAACCAAAATCCCATAAAAACATTAAAAAACTAATAAAATATCTAAATACCCAATAAACTCATAAAAATGTTAACAAAACATAAAAAAAACCCCAAAAACCCCAAAAACCCATAAAAATTATAAAACCCTAGAAACCATCAAATTCCATAAAACCCTAAAAAACCATAAAGATCCTAAAAAATACCAAAAATCACAAAAAAGGTAAAGAACCCAAGAGACCCTAAAAACCCAATAAAACCTTAATACCCAAAAAAAATACAACAATCCCCTAGAAAAATTAAAAACCCTAAAAACTATAAAAATTAATAAAACCCTAAAACCATTAAAATAGAAAAAACCTTAAAATTCCAAAAAACATAAAACCCTATAATATAAAAAAACCCTAAGAAAACTTGAAAAACCTATAAAAATTGAAAATCTAAAAACCCTAAAATCAATAAAACCCCAAAAAACATTAAAAACCCATAAGAACACCAAAATAACACTAAATTATCTAAAAACCAATAAACCCCTAAATGTGTTAGAAATTCTATAAAACCATAAAATCATTAAGAAACATAAAAAAACTATAAAACCCCAAAAACAATAAAGACCCTAAAAACGCTAAAAAAATCCTAAAATAGTCAAAATATATAAAAACACTAGTATTCAATAAAAATCCCAAAAAACCCAAAAAAACTTCTTAAAATCATAAAAAACCCTAAAACCTGAAAATACCTAATAAAACTTTAAAAACCTGAAAACACATTAAACCAATAAAAACCTAAAAATTTATAAAAATACTATAAACCATAAAGACCCTAAAACCCCTGAAAATCCCGAAACACCATAAAAACCATAAAAATTATTAAAAATATCAATAAATACTTAAAAATGTAAAACCCAAAAACATTGAATATTGATAAGAAAAATATAAAAAACAGTTGAAACTAAAAAAACCTATAACATTATAAAAATAATAAAATAACCAAAAAAACCCAAAAACCCTATAAAAATTAAACCTCCTAAAAACCATTAAAACCCAAAAAATCCAAAACCCACTAAAAACAATAAAAACCCAAAAACCCCATTGCGCTCCTAAAAATGTATAAAAACTTTAAAATCCCATTAAAATACTTCAAAACTCAAACCCCGTCCCTTAAAACCAAAAAAACCATAAAACCCCAAAAAAATCTAAAAAACCCCAAAACTTGTCAGAATCCCTAAAACCAAAAAAACTATTAAAATAATTAAAAGTATCTAAAAATCCCCAAGAACTTAAAAAAAACCATAAAACACTTAAAGCTCTGAATAAAATAGTAAAAACCCAAAAAATGTTTAAAACCCCTAAAATCCTAAAAACCACTAAAACCCCAAAAACCCTTAAAAACCCTAAAATCCCTTGAAACCATAAACCCCTAAAAACCATAAAAGGCTAAAAACCCCATAAAAACTACCAAAAAAATAAAAACCCATTAAACCGTTAAAAACATTAAAAACAAAAATATATATATAACCCTAAAAATTTAAAATACCACTGAAAACCCAAAAATCCATAAAAACCATAAAAACCATCAAAATCCCTTAAAACACTAAAAACCCATTAAAATCATTTAAAATACCTAAAATTACTTAAATATGTAATGAATTCTAAAAACCATGAATCCCCTTAAGAACCTTGAAAAACAAAAACATTTGAAACCCCTAAAACCCTTAAAACGTTAAAAACTATAAAAACCCCTATAACCCACTAAAAACACTGAAAATCCATACAAACACTAAAAACACATAAAGATCCAAAAAAATCCTAAAAATACATAAAATCATAAAAACCCATTAAAACACCCAAACCAATTTAGAAACTCTCAAAATCCTAGAAACACATAAAACCCAAAAAACATAAAATTGAAAAAAAACCTAAAATCCCTAAAAACTCCAAAAACCATAAAACCCCATAAAACCCCATAACACCATAAAAATACCTAAACCCCAATAAAAACTATAAAACACTTCAAACCCCAAAAAACATTTAAAAAATCTAAAAAACATTTAATCCCAAAAAAACTCCAAATATCTTAAAATCCCAAAAAACAATAAAAATACTTAAAAACCCTAAAACCCTTGAAAATCCCTAAAAACCCATAAAAACCCGAAAAGACTAAAAAAAGCCAAAACCCCTTGGAAAAACATTATAAAACCTTAAAATCCTATGAAAACAAAAAACCAATGAATTGCCTAAAAATGATAAATACTCTAAAAATCGTAAATAAAACTAAAAACCCAAAAACAATAAAGACCTTAAAAACACCTAAAAACATTAAAAACCCATTAAAGCCCCTAGAAACCCAAAAAAACCCAAAAAAACCAGAAAACCCTTTAAAATCCTTAAATATTTAAAAAAAATAAACAAAGATAAAAACCTTAAAAATATAATAAACTCAAAAAACCCAAAATAACACTAAAACCCCCTCAAAAAATTCACAAAACCAAAAAACTATCAAAATCCTAAAAGTATCTAATATACCCAAAAAATATAAAAAACAATAAACCCCTTAAATACAACTAAGAAAACCATAAAATTCTAAAAACCATTTAAACCCATAAAAAACCTAAAAATGCTAAAAATATTAAAAAATTTAAAATAACTGAAAGCAATTAAAACCCAAAAAACCATAAACCCCTATTTTTTTAAAATACCATAAAACCAATAGGAAACCTAAATACCACAAAACAAAACACTAAAAACCCTTTGAACTCTTAAAAATAGTAAAAAACTCTAAAAACCCATAAAAACATAAAACAATTTCAAAATTCTAAAAATATAAAAAGCAATAAAGACCCTAAAAAATCATAAAAACCCTCAAAATACAAAAAACCCTTAAAAATATTAAAAAAAATCTCTAAAATTCATAAAAACTACTATAAAGACACTAAAAACCCCTAAGAAAACCTTATAAAACTAAAAACACTTAAAACCCCTAAAAACTCTAAAAAAATTCTAAAGGCCTTAAAAACCCTAAAACCCTAAAAATTCTAAAACACTTAAAAACATTATAATCACAAAAAACAATAAAAACCATAAAAATCCCAACGAAGCCCAAAAAATCCAAAAAAAAGTAAAAAGACCAAAACCCTACAAAACCTAGGAAAATAATAAGGAACTAAAACAACTTAAAATCCCTAAAATCCATAAAAAATCCATAAAAACATAAAAAACACTAAAAACCCAAAAACACATAAAAAATTGAAAACCAAAAAACACATTAAACACTTAAAATAACTAAAAACACTAAAAACCCTGAAATTCGAAAAAAAAAATTTTAAAAATCTTTAAACCCCCCAAGATCTATTAAATTTCTGAAAAAACTATAATAATATTAAAATACCTAAAAATACAAAATATGATAAAAAACCCTATCCAGACTTAGAAATCCTTAACACAATAAAAATCCCAATAAAACCTAAAAAAAGCTAAAAACCCTAAACGACCCCAAATAACCTACCCCCCCCCCCCCCCCAAAAAAAACATATAAACCCCCTAAAATCCTTAAAAAACCTAAAACCCCATAAAAACTCTAAAAATCGTGAAAAAATTATAAAAAACCTTTTCAACCCAAAAAATGTTAAAAACACTAAAAACCATAAAATCCCAAAATAGCTCAAAAAACCCTAAAAACACAAAATCCCCTAAAAACCATGAAAACCATAAAAAACCCCAAAACCCTCAAAATCCATAAAAAACATAAAACCCCATAAAAGCATAAAAAAATAACTTAAAATACATATAAATATAAAAACACTAAGAACCTTGAAAAACCCCAAGAAATATTTAAAAACCTAAAACACTAAAAAACCTAAAAACCTAAAAACCCAAAAAACATTAAAAACACCTAAGACATTGAAAATCCCTAAAACCCTAAAAAACCCTAATAATCCTAAAGAAACCATAAAAATATATTATAGTGTAAAAAACCCTAAATACCTATAAAATCCCTATGAAAACATTAAAAATCTAAAAACACTTTAACCCCTCCTCAACAATCCTAAAACTCTAAAACCCCCTAACAACATAAAATACCATTAAAATCAATAAAAAACTCCAAAACCCATACTAACACTAAAAACCCACTAAAAATATAAAACCACTTTAAAACCATAAAAAAGTTAAAAAACTCTAAAAAACATAAAAAACAAAAAAGCAATAAACTCTAAAAAAATTGAAACAACCAAAAAATCCAAAAAATCCATAAAATCCCAGAATAACCTAAAAACCATAAAAATCCTAAAAAATATATAAAAATCCCTAAAAGAAAAAATCCCTATAAACTATAAAAAATACAAATAATAACATAAAAACCTAAGAACAATTAAAAACTAAAAAAACCCTAAAAACAATAAAAACACTAAAATCCCTCGAAAACTCTAAAAACACTAAAATCCATAAAACTCATAAAACCATAAAAATCCTAAAATACTATAATAACATTGAGAAAATACTAAAAATCTAAAAACACTTTCAAATTCTAAAAATGTTAAAAAAATCTAAAAACCCTAAAAAACCAAAAATACTAAAAACCAAAATCCTAAAAAAATAATAAGAACCATAAAAATTTGTAAAAACCCTATAAACCCTAAAATTCTAAAAATATCTAAAAACATAAAAAATCCTAAGACCATAAGAAAACCTTAAAAACCTAAAAACTATCAAGACACATAGAAACCTAAAAATGCACAACCCCTAATGACCCTGAAAACCCTAAAAACTATAAACACCTAAAAACATTAAAAATACTAAAACCCATAAATACGTATAACCACTAAAAACACAAAAAACCATAAACCCTTAAATACGTGAAAAAATTTAGAATCCTTGAAAACCCTAAAAAAATAAAAAAAACCATTAATAACTAAAAAACCATAGAGACCCTAAAAACCATAAAACCCCAAAAATCCCTAAAATCCCTAAAAACCCATAAAAATACTACAAATCCCTAAAAATCTCTAAAAACATAAAAGACATAAAGACCGTGAAAACTCCTAAGAAAACCGTAAAAACATAATACATCTAAAGAAACTAGAAAATGATAAAACCTCTAAATACACTAAAATTCCTAAAAACCATAAAACACCCTAAAACATTAAAAACCATAAAAACACATAAAACCCCTTAAAAATAAAAATTATAAAAAACAATTAAAAAATGAAAAATGTTAAAAATCACTAAAAAAATTTAAACACTCTAGAAAACTAAAAAACCATAAAACCCAAAAAAACCAAAAACTAAAAATACCTAAAAACCATAATACGCTTAAAAATACCTATATACCCTAGGAAAACCAAAAATAATACTAGCAAATTCCTAAATTACCTAAAATTTAAAAAACCTTAAGAAATACAAAAAAACCTTAAGAAAACCTTAAAAAATAAAAATAATTAAAACCCCTAAAAACCTCTAAAACACTAGATACCATAAAAATCCAAAATAACACTAAAGACCAAAAAAACATAAAAACTAATAAATATAATAAAAACCCCTAAAACTCCATAAAAACTCCAAGAAACCACTAAAGAATCTAAAATCCCTTTAGACTATTAAAATATTTAAAAACTTTAAAAATATTTAAATCCCTAAAAACTAATGAAACACTAAAAACCCAAAAAATTAATAAAAAATTTAAAAAACCCTAAAACACCTCAAAATCGATAAAAATCCTAAAAACCTTAAAAATCATAAATATCCCTAAAAATATAAAAAATATAAATAACCCTAAAACCATAAAAACAATTTGAAACCCCTAAAAACATAAAATCACTTAAAGACCCCAAAAAACTAAAAATGATTACTAAAAACCCTAAAACACTAAAAATAACTAAAGAACTCAGAGTTCTTGGAGTCTTAGGTGCTTCTGAACCTCACTCTGGTTGCTCGTTTCATGCATAGGCGACCATCAGTTGATGCTTTTGACAGGTTCGTGTTTGGTTCTTGGGAGCTGCAAGAATGGGTGGTGGTTGGTTTTCTTGATAGCCTCTAGATTATGATTCACTTTGAATCAGAGGCAGACCTCATTCAAGAATGGTCTAAGGATCCATGAAGTTTCAATGGGATGAGTTTCATCCTCCTTTGATGGACTTTCAATCATTATATGAAGCTTGATTCTTCATCAATTGTGGTTTGGGTCAGTTTACCTAAACATCCTCTTCCTTTCCATAATCCTGCTATTCTTCGGATGATTGTTAATATGGTAGGAAGGTTTCTTTGTTCTGATAATCGTATTGTGGCTGTGTGTCATCCAGTTAACCCCTGGATATGTGTTAAATTAGATGTGTCTCGTCTGCCTTTCGATTTTATATTTATTACCATTGGTAAGGAGTACAGGTGAAAACAGAAGGTGTTATATGAAAATTGGATTGAATTCTACTCCATTTGTAAGTGGTTGGGGCACCCTTCATCAGTCTTCCAAAGGAGAGTTCCTTTTGGGAAGTTGAAATATAAATATAAGAAGGTGAAGGTTGATGTGGTGAAGAGCCCAGTTCAGGGGGATATGGAGATGGTGATTGATAAAGACAATAATAACTCTAAATTATGTAGGGGTATGGTGTCCCCAGTGCTTCCAACGAATGATAGAACTCAGTGAGGTGAGAATTCTGGTTCTGTGAGGATTGAGGATGATTCAAACAACAAGGCTTCTGGACACAAAATGGTGTTGGATCACAGCTAGGATGACCCGGGTCTGATGGAAGGAGGGCGGGTTTCTCTGCTGTCCAACACTGTTGTGGAGATCCAGTCGCCTAGCCACCAGGTGTCCCATGGAGAGGTCCATGATTCAGATGCGACTGGAAGACCGAGGCTATAGTTGAACCCGTTGGTTTCTGATGTCTTCAATAGGCTAAGGAATGATTTGGAGATCACAGCTATCCCCACTATTATGAAAGCTACTAATCAAAATAAAAGGAGAGATGTTCCAGCTTATCGGAGGTTGTATTTCATGTCTGTGCTAAGTGTACTACAGGTTTAGATCCCTTTTCCAGACCCTTATTTACCCTTAGAAACCGGTTTAAGGACCTCTCGGCAGGCATGTTGGAGGATGGAATGGTTGAGGATGATGTTGTAGAGATGGATTGTGGTGGGAAAACCCCAGAGGTTCTAGAGGGTATGGGAAAGGAGACAAGGTCTATGGATGTGAAGGAAGTTATTACTGAGGAGAGGTGGCTCCCTTTGATGGTGTGTAACATTCGAGACCAGAGGCAAGGGATCAGCTCTATGTCTCTTGCACCTAGTTTGGGGGTGCGAGCTGATATTGGAAGGGAGAGTTCTGGGAGAGGGAAGGAAAATTTGAGTGGACCATTCAGCCGTTCTTTCAGTGATGTTGTTTAGAGTGGAAATCAGACGATAGCTATAACTGATGGTCCCTTGTCTGATTCTCCAAGAAGACGTCCAAGGAAGGACTACTCTTATCTTTCGCGACCAATGCGGACCAGATCAGCTTCTAAACGGAACAGTGAGGTGATTGTGGCTTTTAAAATGGGTAGTGTAGTCAAGAAGTCATCCCTAGAGAAACTCGGTCTTGTTCTTCTTAGGAGTCGGGTTCAAAGTTAAAGCTATTGGAGGTCTCCTAATTGGAAATCAGCTACTGAATAAGATGGATCTTACATGGGGTACGATGATGAATCTGGTTACTATGATATGTATGTTTCACATGTTTTTTGTTGGGTTGTAAGTTGGGGTACCTAAAACCAATAAACCAGGTTTTTAAAATGGAATAAAAAATGATTTGCAGACTAAAAATATCTAAAAACACTCAAAATCCTTAAAAAACATAAAAACCATGAAAATACTCAAAAATAAATAAAATCCATAATGATGTAAAAAATTTAAAAACCCTAATAAAACATTAAAAATCAAAAAAAAAACTTAAAACCCCTAATAGTCCAAATTATGTTAATAACCATAAAATAAATTAAAAACTGTTAAAATACCTAAACACCTAAAAACCATAAAAAAAAACCAAAAAATCCCAAAAGACATAAAAAACTGTAAAAAACATGAAAAACTCTAATAAAACCTTAAAACCCTAAAAATACAAAAAAACAAAAAAATCATATACACCCTCAAAATCCCTAAAAACCCTAAAATCTATGAAAAATTTAAAAATCACCGAAAATTCCTAAAACATAAAAAAACCAAGAAACCTTAAAATGACATAAATAAATAAAAAACTAAAAAATATAAATCCCCAAAAATCCTAAAAAATTCAAAAATAAACTAAAATACCCTAAAAACCATAAAATCTCTAAAATCCCTAAAAATCCAAAAAAATCAACTAAATAACTAAAACCCATTTAAACCTCTAGAAACATCTAAAAACTCCAACAAAATATAAAAACCCTTAAAATCATAAAAAAACCATAAAACCAAAAAACCATAAAAACCCTTAAAATCCCTAAAAACACTAAAACCATAAATCCCATAAAATATCTAAAACTACCCTAACATATAAAAATCCATAAAAACATTGAAAACCCACAATAAAACATTAAAACCCCAAAAATAAGAAAACCCTTAAAAATTTAAAAAAATTATAAAGACCATAAAACCCTAAAAGGCCCTAAGAACCCTAGAATACCGAAAATTTCCTAAAACTCCCTAAAACCATAAAAACCCATAAAAATAATAAAAAAAATCTAAAAATTTAAACACCCTTTAAACCCTGAAATTTGTTAAAAAATTATTAAAAAACATTAAACCCATAAAATTTTTAAAACCCTAAAACCCAAAAAAAACATAATACCCTAAACCCCACAAAATCAAAAAAAATGCCAAAAACCATAAAAATCCTAAAAAATACATAAAAATCAAGAAAAATATAAAATAAAAAAAAACCATAAAAACCATTAGAAAAATATCAAATTATTAAATAAACCAAAAACCCCCTTAAACACCACAAAATCCACAAATCCCAAAAAATGAAAATTATTAAAAAATACTCTAAAATATAAAAAACATAAAAAACCATAAAAACAATAAAAACCCTAATAAAATCTTAAAAAACAAAAAACACTTCAAACCACGAAAAAATAGAAAAAAAACAGACCCTAAAAGACCCTAAAAACCTTGAAACCTCCAAAAATCATAAAACCCCGGAAAACAGTAAGAATTCCTAAAACCCATAAAAAACCGTATATAAAAACTAAAAACTATAATAACAATTTAAATCCAAAATAAACATTTAAAAACACCAGTAACCCTTTAAAACCACAAACACCTCAAAACAACCCTAAAACTTAAAAAACCACAGATCTCTAAACCCCCCCAAAACACCCCAAAACTCTCTAAATCCATAAGACAATAGAAAACCAAAAACTCCAAAAAAAACAATAAAAATATATACAAACATAAAAAACCATAAAAACCCGAAAAATCATAAAAAATATTTAAATTTTTTAAAAAATAAAAAGCCTAAGAAAGGTAAAAATGGTAAAAACTATAAATATCCCTAAAAAACAAATAAACCATTAAAAACCATCAAAATCCCAAGAAACCATAAATACCATAAAAATTATCAAAGTCTTAAAAATTAATAAGAATATAAAGACACTAAAAACCATAAAACCCTATGAAAACCATGAATGAATAAAACACATAAAACCCCTAGAAATCCTAAAAATGCTAAAAACCCGAAAATCACCTAAAAGACCATAAACAATTTAGAGACACCTAAAAACCATATGAACCGCTAAGAACCATCTAATCCCATAAAAACCGTAAAACAAATAAAAACTCTAAAAACCATTAAACCCCTAAAAATTTATAAAACTATATAAAACCTTAAAAACTTTCCAAAAACTAAGAAAAACACTAAAAACTCGAAAAAAACCATAAAATCACAAATAACCTAAAAACCCATAAAAATCCGTAAAAACATAAAAAAACCCTAAACACCTTGAAATCTGCTAATATAATCTTAAAAATACTAAAAAAACAATTCAGAACCCTAAAACCCAAATTAACCCTGAATCCATACAATCCCTTGAAACCCTATAAACATTTAAAACCATAAGAACACCTAAAAGCATTAAAAAATTAAAAGGCTATAATAAACCTAAACCACAAAAAAACTCTAAAAACCCTTTATACCCATAATAATGTTAAAAACTCTAAAAACCCTTAAAACCCAAATGATGTAAAAAAAACCCAAAAACCCTAAAAACCAAAAAACCGAAAAAATCCTTAAACCCCCAAAAAACCAAAATAAGACCTAAAACTACCAACAACCATAGAAAACTTAAAAAAAATTAAAACATTAAGAAATACATAAAATATAAAAACACTTAAAACCCCAAAAAACCCATAAATGCTAAATACTTAAAAAAATGAAAAATCCAAACCAAAACATAAAAAAAATAAATACCCCAAAAATTCCTAAAAATCCAAAAACATATAAAACCCTAAAAATCATGAAAAAAATATAATAAATCACAAATAAACTAAAAACACTTAAAACCCCTATAAAACATATAAAATGTAGAAATTATAAAAAAAACCCCAAACCCCTCTAATCCCTAAAACCTGTAAAATCCAAGAAATTCATGAAAATCACAAAAAACAAAAAACCATAATACCCCTAAAAAATTATAGAACCATAAAATCCTAAAAGCACATAAAACACCTGAAAAACTTGAGAAATTATCGAAACCATAAATGACACTAAAAACCCATAAAACCATAAAAACCACCCAAAACCTTACAAAATATAAAACCCATAAACCCATAAAAAGGTTAAAATACTATTAAAACACTAAAAACATAAAAAATCTATAAAAACTAGAAACCCAAAAAAACATAAATACCCTTAAAATCATAAAACCTGAAAAACCCTAAAAATCCTAAAAACCCATAAATATTCAAAAACCCATAAAAATACATAAAAATTTATGAAATCTTAAAAACCATGAAAAATATTAAGAAACCCATAAAAATCTAAAAAAACTTAAAACTGCTAAAAAACATAAAATCCACTTGAAACCCAAAAAAACCCTAAAAACCATAAAATACCTACAAAACCAAAACCATAAAACCCTAAAAACTCATAAAACTCTAAAAACCCTACTATAAATTATAAAAACCCTTTATACCCCCAAAAAAATTTAAAAAACTCTAAATCCCATTAAAACCATAACCCCCCCAAAAAAACCCTAAAAATACAAAACCCCCGGAAAACCCATAATTAACCTAAAAACTATAAAAACCCAAAAACCTATATAAAACTTCAAAATTCCTAAAATCTCTACAAAAATAAAATTCCTAAAGACCTAAAAAACCATAAAAACATAAAAAACCTAAAACATTGAAAACTAGTAAGAAAACCTTAAAACATAAAAATAATTAAAACCTCTGAAAATCCTATGAAATTATCCTAAAATACCCTAAAACCCCTAAAAACCTTAGAATCCCTAAAAACCATAAAGTCCCTTACAACCTTAAAAAACTATAAAACCCATAAAAATCATAAAACCACTAAAAATTTTATAAGCCATTAAAACCCTAAAAAATTAAAAATCTATAAAAAACATAAAACTCTTAAAATCATAAAAAATCCATAAAACCCCCAAAAAAACCAAAAAAAAACATAAAACACTAAAAACCAAAAATACCCTCAAAACCCTAAAAACCATAAAAATCCTCACAAATACCAAAAGTATAAAAAATCATGAAAACCCCTAATAAAACCTTAGAAACCAAAAATAAGTAAAACACATAAAAATATTAAAAAATATAAAAACCCTAAATGACAAAAAAAAAACCCTATCCCTAAAAACCCTAAAAACCCATAAAAATCCTAAATATACTAAAAATATCTAAAAGGGTAAAAATCCCTAAAAACCATGAAAATCTAAAAGAAAGACATAAAAACCTAAATGTTCTAAAATCCCATGGAAAACACAAAGAAATATAAGACCCTAAATGACCCTAAAACCACCTAAAAAGCTTGAAAGCTATAAAAACCATAAATATCTTAAAAACCCATAAAAACACTAAAAAAACTAAAAACTCTAAAACCCCTTTAACCCATGAAAAAAATAAAAACTATAGAAAATCATAAAACATTTGAAAAATCCTAAAAATCTTAAATAAAAAAAACCATTAAAATCAAAAAATCAAAAAATCCAAAAAACCATAAAATCCCATAAAACCCTAAAAACAAATAAGAATTATAAAAAACCCTAAAACTCATTAAAAATATAAAAACCATAAAAATTATTAAAACCCCTATGAAAATCATAAAAACCTTAAAAACCAAAAAACATTTAAAACTCATAAAAACCAAAAAAATATTAAATACCATAAAACCACTTAAACACCTTTAAGGCCCCAAAAATCCAATAAAATCCCTAAAACTAATCAAAACTATAAAAAACCATTAAAACCCTAAAACATTATAAAACTCTAAAACCACTTGAAAGCCCTAAAAACTAAATAAAACCCCTAACCCCCACCCCCTTCCAAAAAAAACCTAAAAACCCCAAAAAACCTAAAGTACCCTAAAGTCCAAAAAATCATTAAAAAACCTAAAAAAATATAAAATTTATAACAAATACCTAAATAGAATCAAAAATGTAAAAAAACTAAAAAAATATATGATATGCCGTAAGAAAACCATAAAAATTAAAAACACTTAAAACCCCTAAATCCTAAAAATGATTAAAATCCAAAAAACCAAAAATCCCTAAAAATGCACAAAATCCCTAAAACCCTAAAAAAGAATTAAAATCCAAAAAAATCAATAAAAATCCATAAAAATGTAAAAACCCCCAAAATAGTGAAAACCCCTATGAAAGCCTTAAAAACCTAAAAACAATTAAAACCCCTAATAAATAAAAAACCCTAAAAACTATAAAAACCAGAAAACCCTAAAAACATAAAAACACTAAAACCCAATAAATACCATAATTACAATAAATTCTCTCAAACCCCTTTAATCACCTACATATTATAAAAACTCTAATAACATTAAAACCCTTAAAAATTCCAAAAACCCAAAAACCCTAAATTAAAAAAAAAATCCTAAAAACCATGAAAAACTAAAACCTAAAAATCCCTAAATACACAACAAACCCTAAAAACCCTAAAAACCATAAAACCCCTAAAAACCACAAAAAAACCCCATAAAAATCTTAAAAACCCTAAATCCCCCCAAAAACACTTTAAACCACAAAAAACATTAAGAAACTCTAAAAATCATAAAATCCCTAAAAATATCAAAAAAACCCGAGAAACCAATAAAATAATAACAAACTCAAATACCCCCCCAAACCCAAAAATCCATAAAATCTCTAAAAATAATAAATATACTAAAAATAAATAAAAATACCTAAAGACATAAAAACTTCTAAAAACCCTGAAACCCCGTTAAAAACCCTTAATAACATAAGGTCACTAAAAACCCCACAAAAACCCTGAAGAACTAAAACCCATAGAAACCCTAAAAACCCATAAGATGGATAATCTTTGGCTCTCGTGATGGGAATTCCTCTCCTATCCATGGAAGATGACGATGGTTTTGTCGATGGCTATGATGAAAACATCCCTCCCTGAGATCTAGCCAGGGAATGCGGAGGATGGGACTTCACTACGGGAGCTCTTCCTTCTTCCTTCTGATTCCACATTCCCTCCTTGCATTCTGGATATTGGAATTTTCCCCAAAGTCCCCCACTACGAGAATGGTGTGCCTTCATTTCATTTATCTTCTTGAGAGTTATCAACGGCCAATGCACTCTTGGTTCTTACATTGGAGGCTCGTTTTGGAAGGAATTTTCCCTCAATTGTTGATTTTGATAGGTTTGTCGCTTCTTCCTGGAATCTTCCTGAACAAGCTATTATAGGGTTGTTCGATGCTCGAAACTTTCTTCTCCAGTTTTAGAATAAAGAATAATTAATTTCAGTCTGGTATTTTTCTCCACAGGCTATTTATGGACTTCATTTTTTTATTCTTAGGGAATTTTGACTTTCATTTTCATCGTGATCCCACGAGCGTGGCCCTATGGGTCACCCTTTATGGTCATTCTTTATCTATAAAAAACTCAGCTATCCTCTATATCATTGGAAACCTCATTAGTAGATATATTTTTATGGATTCATAGACTAGTGATGACTGCCACACAATTGTACTGAGGATTTGGGTAGAGGTGGATGTGTCTAAAGATACAACTAATTTTTTCTACATCGATATTGAAGGTCATATCCAATGGAATCATATGATTTTCATTTAATACTTGGTTTCTTTTTGTTTGATATACTATATACTAGGCCACTATGCCTCTACCTGTATGTGTTCTAGTAGTTCTTTCAAGTCTACACTGTAGCGGCCTAATTCTTCATCTTACTGTTTGCATACAGATGCACCTATATGGGGACTTCATGGAATGCATGGTGCAGGTATACATGTTGGACCAGATAATGTACCTCTGGAAGATGATCATGCTATTATAGTGGTTGGGGACATTCCACTAAAGGTTTCTCAATAGATTCCATCTGACCTGAGGGCATGTGATGTGTTTGATAGGTTGAAATGTGACCAGAGAATTGTGACTGGTAGGGGGTGAGCAAAACTGAGGAAGGATGCAATATTTTGAGGATAGTAGAGACGTGGAAGATGGTACTTCCTGGTTTTTCTCATTTATAGTGGTTTCGAGGAGGTTAGAGATTATTATAAATAATTGGTAGTGCATGAGGGAAGTCATGATGTCCCTCTGCACAATCTATTTGATGGCTTGGTTTCGAGGATTTTCTCTAAGAGCAGCATGTTGTGCAACTGAAGTTGACTGAGGACATTGATGAAAAATCTAGGCAGATTTCTTTTTCTAGGCTTTAGGGTGCTTCTTGTGAGGATAGGAGGGTGAGGAATATTCTAATATACATGATGCCAATTTTTCTGGGAATATATCTCTAGTTTGGATTGGAGGGGATGTATCTTTGGTGCTTGAGGGAGCACTTGCTGCTCAGTCGGCTGGTAATGAGAATGAGTTTTCAAGTGCTGATGTGAAGGTTCCCCTATCAATCTATGATGCTAGTGCCGGGATTGAGACATAGCCATACAAAGATTCCATTTCTACTCAAGATGGAGTACATGTGGTGCTGATTTCTCGTGAGAAGGATAAGGGATTGAAATTGATTCCGATAAATCCAGGTGACACTGATATGAAGGTTGTTAATAGTTGTACTAGTTATGAGCAGGGGTTGGTGGATCTTATTTTTTTATATTATGGGATGGATATTTTTCCCTTGGCTTAGAATACTGGGGATCCTGATATGTACCTAGTCAGGGGAAACATGCCTTGATGGTGCATGAGGGGGAATTAAATGGTGAGTTTATTTGTCTATTTCTACAGGGGGGACATGGCTTAGATTGATCATCCATAGGGGAGGTAGCTGAGTAGGAGAAGGTAATACAGAAAATTGGCATGGCTTGTGCTAAGAGTATGGACGGTTGTAAGCTTCCAAGTCAGAATGACATACATTCGGGTAATTGGTTGCTGGTCATGGTTGCGGCCACAACTGGTGGGCTGGGCTGTTTGGTTCCACATGACATGAAGGTGGAGGAACGTTCATGTGGCTCTTGGTAGGGAAATATCCAGGTTGTGGATGTGGATGCGTGGTTGGGTGTGTTGTATTCCAAGGATTCTAAATAGATCAACTCTAACATGGCTCGTATCTTGAGGGGGATGGCCATGTTTGGGGTTATCGTTCCTCGTGGGACGGAGAACAACTCTTCTGGGGAAAATTCTGATTCCCGAAAGTGGAAGCCGAGGAAGGACTACTCAATCCTTCCAAGAACCGTGTCTACAAGGGACTCCTCTACGGGAGTCAATTAGAATGCTTCTGGGAAGTATGGGTGGCCAGAGAACTCCATGGATCAGTCATCTAAGGAGTAGCGAAGGCTAAGGGACATATATACGACTCTTTCCATGGATATGGATAGAGCCAGGAATGCTGTGTTTGAGTGGGATACGATAGACTCGGATGGGTCCTCTGGATATGGTGCTCATGGAGACACCTATGGAGATCCATATGTAAATATTTGTCCGTATGACTTGTAGTTTATATTGGGCATGGGTTTCTTGACTCTTCCCTTGCTTGTGTGCTTTTTGGTTTTGGGGTTTTTTGGTATGGGGTTGTTTAAGGGTTTTTGGGTGTGGGTCATTTGACTCCTCCCCTCCCTTGTATGTGCTGTCATTTTTCTAGTAAATTTTTGGGTGGTCAAGAATTGCTTGGACCTACACCTACCGTGCCCTAAAAAGACCATAAAAACCCTAAAAACACCTAAAACCCACAATCCCCTAAAATCATTGCAAAAACTCTGAATAACAATAAACCCACTAAAAAATCAAAAATCTATTTTAAAACTCTAAAAACTTTTAAAAACACTATAAAACCCTAAAACAACAATAAACTGAAAAAACATCAAGACCAAAAACCCCCTCAGAATCCCTTAAAAACCCTAAAAATATAAAATTCTAAAAACTTATTAAAAATCGCTAAAAACATGTTTAATCACTGGAAAACCTTAACAAAATCATAAAACCAAAAAAACAAAAAACCACATAAAAGACAAAAAAACAAAAAAACCCCCAAACCCAAAAAAAACTCCAAAACACTAAAAACCATCAAATCTCTAAAACCTAAATATAAGAAAAATCCTAAAAAACCATAAAAATGTTAAAATCCATAAAAACCTTACTAAACCCTAAAACCCCTTAAAAATATAGAAATAATTGAAAAACCAAAATAATTATAAAACTATAAAAATCCTACAATACCCAAAAACCCAAAAACCCCTAAAAACCCCTAAAAACCCTAAAAACACTAAAAACCCATAAAACCCTAAAAACCCTCATAACTCTAAAAACTCACTAAAACTCTAAAAATGATTAAAAATTATAAAAACCCATTAAAACCCTAAAAATATTAATAAAACCCTAACCCCCCAAAAAACCATAATACCCTTAAAACCCCTAAAAACCATTAAAATCCTAAACAAATCATAAATAATGATAACAATCCAAAACCCCAAAAAATCACTAAAAATGTAAAAAACCATGAAAACCCTATGAAAATATTATATAATTAAATAAATTAAAACATCTAAAAACCAAAAAAAAGATAACAACACAAAAAACCATAAAACCATAAAATCCCTAAAGGCCCTAAAAACCCCTAAAAACCTAAAATATCCCAAAATGTCCATAAAAACACAAAAACCCTTAAAACCCCTAAAAACTCTAAAAAACCGAAAAAACCTAAAAACACATAAAACCATTAAAAACAAAAAATGATAAAACCCCTAAACCACTAAATAACATAAAACTCTTTAAAACATCAAATACACTTAAAACCCCGAAAAACTAGAAAATAATCTAAAACCCTTAAAACACCTAAAAATGTTAAAAAAACTCTAAAAATCACTAAAAACATAAAAACCTATGAAAAACCATAAAACACAAAAAAACACATAAATAATCTAAAATCCTTAAAAACCCTTAAAATCCAAAAACCCCAAAAAACCCTAAAAAATAATAAAAAATCTCTAAAAAATGTAAAAACCCCAAAACCATGAAAAACCCTTAAAAAACCTTAAAACCCCTTAAAAACCATTAAAACCCTAAAAACACTCACAACCATTAAAAATATAAAAATGAAAAACCATAAAATCCATAAAACCATTAAAAACCATAAAACCACTAAAAACCATATAACACCTATAACCCGTAAATAGCTAAAAAAACCACTAAAAACTCTAAAACACCTTTAAACACCGAAAAACTTTAAAACCTATCAAAATTTTTAAATACCCAAAAAAACTAAATGAACAAAAAAACTGATTGAATCCCTAAAAACACCAAAACATTAAAAAACATTCAAAATACCAAAAAAACAAAAAACCATAAAAATATTAAAAAAAATTATCTCAAGAATGAAAAAAAACACTAAAATCTTGAAAAAAACCTCAAAAAACAGTAAAAAACTAAACAACATTAAACCCCTAAAAATATGAAAATAACTAAAAATTGTAAAACACCTATAAATCCGAATCAATTTTTTTTATTATTTTCCTAAAAGTCCACTTTCAGGGAAAAGTGGGAACCGTGCCAGTCTGATTACAGCATACGTATTCAAAATTCAAAATGCGGCCAAATCAAAATTCAAAAAAAGGCCACCGTCACGAAAACCAAATCCCACAAATCGTGCACCATCGAATAGCACGCTGACAATGCCATCACAACAACCAGTAGTCATCATCACACCATCGTCATCTCTACCCAACGTCGATCCATCGTCTCTTGTGTCACCACCTCGCCGACGATAGCAAACCATCAAAGCACCTCCAACCACCGCACACCCGCACTGTCATCAAAAAACCATCATCGCATCAAGCCGTTGTAAACCATGGTGCCTTGTCTGTAAACCTCATCACTGAACCAATCAACATCATCACCAGAATGGTACCAAACCTCGCCGTCACCGAACGATTGTCGTCACTGTCTACCTCGCGAAGCCTCCCGGTCGACCTCACATCCCAAAGAACCTTGGAGACCACCACGAGATCCACCTCGGAGAGAACAGGGTAAGCCTGGATCCAGAGCAGAGAAAAAACGGGCTTTGCAGGACAAAACTGCGGCAAGACCATCGTCGTTTGGGACCACGAACTAGGGAAGCCATCAACGTCACATCACAAAACCACCCTATGCCGACACAACACTGCCAACACTCCAACGTTGAACCAACAACAGAAAGATGAAAACGACAATAGAAAAACAACCCAAAATCACCGAGAGCAAGAAAGAAACAGATGGATTGGAACCCTTGGAGGAAATGGAGAAAAATCCTTAAAAGTAAAATAGATGGTAGGGGATAAAACCCTATAGAGAAACGGGGGATGAAACCCTGAAATAAGAGGACCTGAGACACCCATAGGAACCTCAATCGCCAAACCACAATCACAAAACCTCGGTATACCCTCCACTCTAGATCCGACCTGGATAAGAGCGGTGGGCTTCGAGGCCAGGGCGCAGTAAGACGAGCCAAGACGAGAGACCTAGAGCACCGAATGGAATCCTGCAAACATCGAAAAATAATGAAGAGAGGACCTGGAGAGGTCGCGATGCCGCCGGGGGGGGGGGGGACCCTATGAGGAGGTGGAATCCGAGCCGAAACTGGAGCCCGAGAGACCTCCTAGAGAGTGGGGACTCATCCTCCCCACTATAAATCCAAAAAACACTAAAACCGCTCAAAATACCTAAAAAACATAAAAACATAAAAATCAAGAAAAGACCTAAAAACCCAAAAACAAAAAAGGGACAAAACATACTAAGAAATCCTTAAAAACCTAAAAAACATAGAACCCCTAAAAACATAAAAATTCTAAATACCCTGAAACCCAAAATAATCATAAGCCCTTAAAACCCATAAAACCCCTAAGAACTTTAAAAACACCTAAAAACACAAGAATACTATAAAAAACAACTAAAAACTCTAAAATCCCATTAACCCCTAGAAACTGTAAAAATATAAAAAACATTAACAACCCTAAAAATCAAAAAAACCCTAAATCCCTAACAACACATAAAAACCCAAAACCCCCTAAAACCCCCCCAAATCCATAAAACCATTCAAACCATAAAAATCATAAAAAATCCCTAAAACAAAGAAAACTCAAAAAATTGAAAAAATAAGGAAACCTTAAAAAACTAAAAACACTTAAAACCCCTAAAAACATAAAAATGATAAAAACCCAAACAAAAATTAAAAAACCTAAAACCCCTAAAATTCATCAAAATGAATAAAAAACCAAAAAAACAATACAAATAATTAAAATCCATAAAAATCCATAAAAACATAAAACCCCTAAAAAACTAATGAAATCTAATAAAATGTTAAAAGTGTAAAAAACATAAAACCCTAAAAAAACCCAAATAATGCTAAAAACCCCCAAAACCCTAAAAGACATAAAAATCCTAAACACCCTAAAAACTAAAAATAACACTAAAACATTAAAAAACCTAAAACCCCATAAAACCATAAAACCATGAAAATCAATAAAACCCTTTAAACCACCAAAAAACATTAACAATTATAAAAACCAAAAAATTAACACACATATCAAAAAACCATAAAACCCAAAATACCGATAAAATTCATAAAAACCTCTCAAACCCTCAAAATCCCTAAAACCCTAACAACCCATAAAAATCATAAAAAATACATAAAAATACCAAGAAACAAAAATATCCCTAAAAAATTAAGAAAACATTAAAACCCTAGAAATGCATAAAAAACCCTAAATACCTAAAAATTGTAATAACTATAAAACCCCATAAACACTAAATGGCATAAAAATCCTTAAAAAACATAAAACCCATAAAATTAAAAAGAAATCCTAAAAAATACCTAAAAATATTTAAACCCCTACAATCTTGAAAACCCCCTAAGAAAACATAAAAAAATACATAAAATCCCTTAAACGAAAATAACTCTAAAAATCTAAAACACTCTAAAAAGAATAAAAAATCAATAAACCCCTAAAACCCGATGAAAATATAAAAACCCTAAAACCCATTAGAAAACCTAAGAACTATAAAAACCTGAGAAACCCACTAAAAACACTAGGAACCCTTTAAACCCCTTAAAATAATAAAAAACTATAAAAATACAAAAAATTAAAAAATAAACCTAGACCCTCCATAAACTATGAAAACTCTACAAATCATAATCTCTAAAAACCCTTAAAATCTATAAAATCCATAAAAACAATTAGAATCATAATGATTCACTAAAACCCTAAAAATTTTAAAAAACCTTAAAACCATTGAAAATTTCAAAGAAAACCATAAAAACTTAAAAAAACGTAAAACACCAAATAATCCTAAAAACACTAAAATACATAAAAAACCCTAAATTCATAAAAACCACTCAAACGTTCCAAAATCAAAAAAAACATAAAAACCCATTGAGCCACTAAAATCTCAAAATCCCATTTAAACTCCTAAAACGTTAAAAAATGTAAATATCCATAAAACCCTAAAAAAACTCAAAAAAAAAAAAATACACAAACACCAAAAAAAGATCCTAAAAACCCTAATCCCCTAAAATCCCTAAAAACCCTCAAACCCTATAAAAACCCTAAACCCCATAAATATACTTAAAAATACTTAAAATACATTATGTTATAAAACCATAAAAATACTAAGAAAACATTAAAATGATAAAATATCCTAAACACCGTAAAACCCAAAAAATTATTAAAACCCATAAAACCAAAAAAATCCCTAAAATCCCTAAACCCTAAAAACCATAAAAATATTAATGATTCCAAAAAATACTAAGAATTGTAAAAAACACTAAAAACCATGAAAAATCATAAGAAAAAAATTTAAAACCAAGAAACATAGAAGACCCCTAAAAACCATAAAAACAATAAAAACATTAAAAGGAACCCATAACCCCTAAATACTAATAAAATCAGAAACCCCCAGAAAACCATAAAAATTCCTACAACTCAACAAATCCCTAAAACCACAAAAAACTCTAAAAATAATTTAGACCCCTAAAAACATTAAAAAAATCTAAGAATATTTAAAAACCTAAACATTATAGAAAAAACCCAAAAAAATATAAAAACCATAAAACCCTAAAAATTATAATAAAACCCTAGAACCCCTCGAAACCCATAAAAAACTAAAAACCAATAAAAATCATCAAAAGGCCAAGGAATCCCTAAAGAAAATATAAAACCTAAAAACACTGATATCCCTTAAGAAATCCTGAAAAAATAAAACCACTTCATCCTTTAAAAAATCTAAAATTCCAAAAACCCTAAAAACCTAAAACCCTAAAGAAATAAAAATATTCAAAATAATAAAAACCCCAAAACCCCATAAAAATCATAAAAAACCACGAAAAAACAATAAAATCCCTTTAAACCACTAAAAATGTTAAAAATATCTAAAAACCATAAACCCAAAAAAAGAAAAAAAAATAAAACCCCCAAAAAAACATAAATACATGAAAATCCATAAAAGCCATGAATATTTTAAAAACCCTCATATTCTATAACAACTCTTAAAAAATAAAATACTAAAAATCTATAAAAATACCAAAAAAATGTATAAAAACCCTATAAACCCTAAGAAAATATTGAAAACCCAAAACTCTTAAACCCCTAAAAAAGAAACCTAAAATCTCCTAAAAACAATAAAACCACCTAAAAAATAAATACATAAAACTCCAAAAAAATTTAAAAAATACTAAAAAAATATAAATACCCTTTAAACCCCTAAAAATTACAAAAAAATATAAATAACATTAAATACACTAAAATCTAAAAAACCCATCTAAATACATAACACCCCTAAAACCCATAAAAATCGCAAAGAATCCCTAAAGATCCAAAAAACGTAAAAAAACTCTAAAAACCCTTAAAACGTATGAAAATATTAAAAACCAAAAAAATTACTTAAACCCCACACAAACTAATAACCCTAAAAACCCTAAAAATTGTTAAAAACCCGAAAACTCACAAAATCCAAAAAAACCCTTAAAAACCCTCAAATCATAAAAAAATACCTTCGAATCCCAAAAATGTAAAACACACTAAAACCCTGAAATCCACTAAGAAAACCTTAAAACTCAAGAAAGGCTTAAAACCCTTAGAAACTAAAAACACTAAAAACCCTTAAAACCAATAAAACATATAAAACCCCTAAAAACCATAAAAAATATTAAATCCCATAAAACCATAATAACTACTAAAATATCTAAAACCCATTTAAACCCCTAAAAATGTTAATAATCTCTAAAAAATGTTAAAGCCCTATATAACTAAAAAACACATAAAATACAAAAAACTATAAAAACCCTAAAACCATCAAAATAATTAAAAATTCTTATAACCACTAAAAAACCAAAAAAACGCCAAAACCCAAAAATGAATTTAAAAACTAAATAACCATAAGAACACAATAAATTTTTTAAAAAACACTAAAACCCCAAAAAACACCACAAAAAATTTCTTTGCAAAAAACCACTAAAAGCTTAAAAAATATTTAAACCCTAATAATATTAATAACTGTAAAAACGCACAACAATGATAAAAAAATAAAAACCCTAAAAACAAAAAAAAGAATAAAATCCTAAAAAACATAAAAACACTATAACCCTCAAAATCTATAAAACCCAAAAAATCCTAAAAAATACCAAAAATACATAAAAATGTAAAAACCCATTAAAATATTGAACATAACCTAAAAAACACCGAAACCTAAAATCACATTAAACCACTAAATGCATAAAAATTATAAAAACCCTAACAAACCCAAAAAAATCCAAAAACCCCAAAAACCCTTAAAATCCCTAAAACACCATAAAAACCCTAATAACCAACTAAATTATCTAGAAATCCTTTAAACCTTTGAAAACATTTAAAGCTATAAAAAATAATTTAAACCCATTCAAACTGAAACAAGACCCCTACAACCAAAAAAACATAAATCCCTAAAAATCCCTAACTATATAAAACAACAAAAATCCTAAAAACCCTAAATATCCTTAAAATCACAAAAAATCCTAAAAAACCTAATTAACCATAAAAACCTAAAATAAATTAAAACCCCAAAAAAAACCTATCAAATGATAAAATCCTTGTAATACACTAAAACCCTAAAAACCCAATAAAACTCTAAAAACCCTTTAAACCCTTAAAAAATTAAAAAAAATTATACCCTTAAAAACTAAAAAAACCCTAACACCCAAAGAAATGATAAAAACCTCAAAAACTATTAAAACCATAATAATAAGAAAACCATACAAACCCTCAAAACCCTAATGAAAAGATTAAAATCCCAAAAACCTTGAAACCCCATGAGATCATTAAAAACCTAAAAACACTTTAAAACACTTGAAACATAAAATATGCTAAACCCTCAAAACCCCTAAAAGCCCTAAAATCATTAAAAACCCATAAAACTATTACAAACCTTAAAGCAGATAAAAATCTTGAAAAGTGACTAAAAACAATAAAAAACCATTCATCCTTAAAAATATTAATAAACACTAAAAAATCAAAACCCCTGAAAATTAAAAAAAACCCTTAAACCCTCTAAAAACCATAAAAACCCTAAAACGCCAAAACCATAAAAATTATAAAAAGGTCTTAAAATTCCCTAAAAACATAAAAAAAACCTTGAAAATCCCCAAGGAATCCTAAAAAATTTAAAAACAATTTAACTCCCTAAAACCTAAAAAATGTATAAAAACCCTCAAACCCATTAAACCCCCACCCCCCCCCCCCCCGAACCCCTAAAAACTGTAGAAAACCCTAAAACCCCAAAAAAAACCCTAAAAACCACTAAAAATGCATAAAACCTTTTATCTCATTAAAATTGATAATATAATCTCAAAAAAATTAAAACCCTAAAAACATAAAAAATCCTAAAAACTAAAAAACAATAAAATCCTTGAAAACCAAAAAATCCTTAAAACCTTCCAAATTCCAAAAGACCCTAAAAACAATAAAAACTAAAAAAACCATAAAAACCATAAAATGTAAAATCATTAATACCGTGAGAAAAAAATAAAATCCTTAAAAACACTTAAAAACCCTAAAACCTTAAAACACAAAAAATCCAAAAACCCCTAAAAACCTATAAAAACAAAAAAACCATTAAAACTCATAAAACATGATAAATCACTAAAAATATTAAAATACAATTAAAACATTTGAACCTACAAAAAATAAAAAAACCATAAAAACCATAAAAACCAAAAGATCCCTAAAAACCATAAAATCCTATGAAATCAGTAAAACCCCATAAAACCTAAAAACCGTAAAAACCCTAAGAAAAACCTAAAATCCTAAAAAAATTGAAACCCCTAAAAACCTAAAAATTATAAAAACAATAAAACAACCTAAAAACTATAAAAAAACTAAAATATGTAAACCCCTAAACACATAAAACCTCTAAAAATTAAATATTCTAAAAACACTTTAAACCCCTAAAAATGTTAAAAAAATATAAACACCCATAAAGATGCTAAAAAACTAACAAATACACTAAAAACCCAAAAAATCATAAAACCCCTCAAATTCACTAAAAACCATTAAAACTGTAAAATACCCGAAAATAATAAAAGTACCTAAAAAAATTATGAAACTAAAAAACGTAAAACCCAAAAAATATAAAAACCAAAAAACAAATAAAACCCCTAAAAACATAATAAAATTTAAACACTATAAATAGACATGAAAACAATAAAATCCCATAAAACATTAAAAAACAAAATAATCCTAAAAAAGTACAAAATATCTATAAAAATGTAGAAAAACCTAATAACCCATAAAACCCTAAGAATATTATTAAAACCTAAATACACATAAAACTCCAAGAAACCTAAAAGAACAAAAAACCATAAAAGACGTTAGAACCCTAAAAACCATATATCCCTAAAAACCTAAAAACCCATTAAAACCAATAAAATAATAAAACCTGCTAAAAGATATAAAAACCCTTTTAAAACCTAAAAAGTGAAAAAAAACTAAAAAACAATATAAAACCTAATGAACTCAATAAACCACCAAAACCCTAAAAACCCATAAAACCCCTCAACATCCCAAAAACCCTAAAAATCATAAAAACATAAAGAGACTTAAAAATCCCAAAAATCATAATGAACCATGAAAACCTAAAAATCCCTATGAAAACCTTTAAAACCTAAAACACTTACAAAACTAAAAACCAAAAAAATGCTAAAATTGATAAAAACCCTATAAAAATACAAAAAACCCATAAAACTATATAATACCCCAAAACCTATTAAAACTCTAAAAATTTACATATAACTATATAACCCTTCAAACCCCTAAAAACATATAAAAACTCTAGAAACCCTTAAAAATCATAAAAAAACATTAAAAACCCAAAAAACATGAAAATTGTAAAAACCCTAAAGGAAATCATAAAAACCCTAAAAATACATAAACACCATAAAAACTATAAAAATAAAAAAAAATACTTAAAATCCATGAAAGAATAAATATGATAGAAACCAAAAAAGACATTATGAAAACATTAAATTACTTAAAACACCTAAAAACTTAAAAAACATAAAAATGTTAAAACTATTAAATAGATAAAAAACATAAATGAACCCTTAAAACCCTAAAAAACTCTTGAAATCCAAAAAAACCCATAAAAATCCTAAGAAATTCCTAAAAATCCATAAAATCATAAAAAACCTGAAAACACAAAAAAAAACCCAAAGAAAACCTTAAAAACTAAAATTACTTAAGAAAAAAACTAAATAACTCGAAAAACCCATAAAACCCATAAAACCCCTAAAAACAACTAAAAACCCTAGAAATCGATAAAAACCATAGGAACACATAAAAATACCTAAAAACAAAAAAACAATTAAAAAACTAAAATTCAAAATAAAAACAATAAAAACCTCAATATCTATAAAACAACCTTAAAAACATAAAAACCATAAAACCCCCATAAAAACCACAAAAATTTTAAAAACCATTAAAACCCAAGGAAAATCTTGAAATCCTAAAAATAGTTAAACCCCTGAAAACCTAAAATTAATAAAAAGCCTTAAAATTTGTAAAACCCATAAACCCTTAAACCCCCCCCCAAAATATAAAAACCAGAAAATCCTATAAAACCCCTACCCCCCTATAAAAACTATAAAAACCATTTAAACCCCTAAAAATTTAAAGAAATCTAAAAATCCTTAAAAACCCTAAAAATTCAAAAAAACCCCCGAAATGATCAATAAATCATAAAAACCCAAAAAAACACTACAAATACTAAAAATACATAAAAATCATAAAAACTGATAAAAAACATAAAAATACTTAAAAATATAAATAACCTAAAAAACCTAAAAACATTAAAACTCATTAAGAAAAATTTAAAAACCTATAGATGACTAAATCCACCAAAACCCCTAAAAATTTGAAAACCCCTTAAAATCAAAATCTACTAAAAACTAGAAAACCCATAAAACCTTAAAAACTCTAAATACCAATAAAACACATCAAAACATATAAAAACTCGAAAACCCATTAAACCCTTAAAAATGTCAAAAAACAGTAAAAACCTTAAAACCACAGAAAATATATAAAACCATAAAATGAAATGAACAATAAAACCCCTAAAACCAATAAAAAAACCCTTCAAACCTTTAGAACCCCTAAACATCCAAAAAATAAAAAAAACCCTAAAAACATAAAAAATTCCTAGAATTCCTAAAAACCCATATTAAGAACTATAAAAGCTGAAAATAGTTAAAAATCCCTTAAAAACCTAATAAAGGAATAAACCCCTAAAACTGAAAAAAAAATCCTAAAACCCTTAAAACCATAAAACCACTAAAAACATAAACCCATAAAATCTATAAAAACCCATAAAATCCCAAAAGAAACCCAAAAATTCTATAATCAATTTAACAAACTAAAAACATTAAAAAACTCGAAATCCCATTATGAATCGTAAAAACTCAAAATACATTAAAACCACAAAAACCATAAAATCCCGAAAAACATAGAAATATACAAAATCCCTATAAACCTAAACACCATAAAAATCCTAATAAGTCCCTCAAAATATATAAAAAATGTAAAAATCAATATTAAACCTAAAAAAACATAAGAAACCCATAAAACCAAAAAAAACACTTTAATCCCAAAAATACCTAGAAATATAAACACCATAAAACCATAAAAACCAAAATAAACCCTAAAAACACCTCAACACCCTAAAAAACCTAAAATATTGGTTTTCATGATTCTTAGGGTTTTTATGTTTTTCGGAATTTTTTTGGTTTTTTAGGATTTTTATGTGTTTTTAGGAGTTTTATGGATTTTAAGGGTTTTTTTGGGTTTTTTGGGTTTTTAGGTTTGTTACATTTTTTTATAGTTTTTATGGTATTTAATTTTTTATAGTTGTAATGTTATTTTGGGTTAATGGTTTTTTATATTTTAGTTGTTATTTAGGGGTTTTATGTGTTTTTATGGGTTTTTATGGGTTTTATGGGTTTTACGTTTTTTAGAAGTTTTTAGGGTTTTTAGAACTTCATTGTTGTTTTATAGTTTTTAATGTTATTTTTTGTATTTAGTGGTTTTATGTTTTTTTAGGTTTTAAGGGGTTTCTTAGGGATTTTTAAGATTTTTAGGTATCATATGTTTTTAGTTATTTTTGTATTTAGGGAACTTTTATGGGTTTTATGGTTTTTAGAGATTTTGAGGGGTTTTATGATTTTTTTTCAGGGTTCAAATGCATTTTTAGGTCTTTAAGATTGTTTTAGTGGATTTATGGTTTTAGGGGATTTTAAATTTTATAGAATTTATGGTTTTTTAGGTTTTTTTCGGTTTTTAGGGTTTTTAGGGATTTGAGGTTTTTCAGGGGTTATAGGTTTTTTTAATAATTTTTATGGTTTTTTGGATTATTATGGGATTTATGAATTTTTTAGGGGTTTCAAAATTTTTTTAGTTTTTTTTATTTTTAGTGGTTAAATGGTTTTAGAGTTTTTAGTGGTTTTAACGCCTGTTATTTGACAACTGTTGGAACAAATGCATGGGAATCAGTTTTTACATAGCTTATTTCATAACTTATTTAATAAATGGAATGGAATAGTTTTTTACGTTATTTATTTTATAACCGATGTAGTATATATGTTTTCACAATGGTTATTATTTAACCGACACAAAAATCGCTTAATATACTAGTTTATAACGCTAGTTATGAAAATAAAAGACCTAATAATTTCATCGGAGGCATAGTTTATTAGGTTTTTTATTATATAATAGACATAAAAATGTATATACAACATTGATTATTTAAAAACTGGTGTAATAAATCATGACTCTGATGCATTTTCCACGTCTTTTTTTGATGTACCGATGTGAACAATGCTTCAGATTTTTGGTTTTTATGTTGGTTTTAAAATAACTACCATAAAATAAAATGTTTATGGAGTCTCTTATAATAATTTCATCCAAAAGATGACGTAAAAAATAAAAAATAACTTACGTAAAAAATTCTACCTACACTATTTTTTTAAGTTTTTTAGTACTTTTTTATCATTTTATGAGTTTTTAGGGGTTTTGGGGTCCTGTAGGTTTTAGGGGTTTTAGTGTTTTTATGTTTTTTTTGAATTTTAGGTTTTTATGGTATTTATGGGTTTTATAGGGGTTTTATGAGGTTTTATGGTTTTTTACTATTTTATATATTTTTAGAGATTTTTTAGGATTTTTAATGTTTTTAAGGATATTTAGGGTTTTAGGGATTTTAGGTTTTTTATAGTTTATATGGTTTTTTGGGTTTTTTAGTGGTTTCATGGGTATTGAAGGAATTTTTTAGTATTTATCATTTTTAGGGATTTATAGTATTTTTGTTGTTTTTAGTGGTTTTTTGGGTTTTTTGTTATTTTAAGGTTTTAGAGTTTTAAATTGTTTTATGATTTTAAAAATTTTATAGGGTTTTCATTTTGAGGGGTATTTATTTATTTTATATATTTTTATATCTTTTCTCATTTTAATAGTTTTTGGGGTTTATATATTATGAGGTTTTTTATGGGTGTTAGGGTTTAAGGGGTTTCAGGTTTTTTAATATTTTAAGGTTTTTTGGGGTTTTCAGTTTTTTAAGTTTTCAAGGTTTCCATAAGGGTTTTTTGGGGGTTTTGGGTTTTTTTATGGTTTTAGGGATTTCTAATGGATTTTTATGATTTTATGGGTTTTTGGGCTTTAAGGAATTCTGAGGCTTTTTAGTTTTTTAATGTTTTAAAAGGGTTTTTTGGGTTTGTACGGGCTTTTTTGATTTTTATGGGTTTTATAGTTTTTTAGAGTAATTAATTTCTATAATAATTTTAGGGTTTTTATTTATTTTTGGGCTTTTAAGGGGGGGTGTTATGATTTTATGGGTTTTTTGTTTTTTAGCGGGTTTTCAATTTTTAGAGTTTTGTTTGGGTTTTAGGGATTTTAAGTGTTTTTAGGTTTTTCTGTTTTTATTATGGGTTTCAATGTTTTTAAAGGTTTTTACGTTTTTATGTATTTTTAGTGTTTTCTTAAGTTTCTTATAGTTTTTTGGGGGTTTTATGGATTTGGCATTTTTAGTGGTTTTATGGGTTTTTAGTATTTTAGGGAATTTATATTTTTAGGTATTTTTGGGTTTTAAGTGTTTTTAGGTTTTTAACATTTTATTATGGGTTTTCAAGTTTTATGTTTTTTTAATTTTTAAGAATTTGAGGAATATTATTTGGATTGTGATTGTTTTTAAGGTTTTTAGGCATTTTGGGGGTTATTATAATATTGCAGGGTTTTATGTGGTTTCTTAAGTTTATATATATATATATTAATGTTCTTAGTGTTTTTTAATGTTTTTATGTTTTTAAATTGGTTTTATATTTTTTGTGGGTTTTAGGGTATATGAGGTTTACCATTTTAGAGGTTTTATGGGATTTTATGTTTTTTAAGGTTTTTAGTGTTTTTAGGGTCTTTTAGGGTTTTATCATTTTTTGGTTTTTAGGGATTTAAGTGTACTTAGGTTTTTAAGGAGTTCTTAGTTGTTTCATGGATTTTAGGGTTTTTTTATGTTTTAGGGATTTCTGGGGATTTCTAGTATTTTTATAGTTTTTATGGTATTTTGTGTTTTTTATGGTTTTTAGTGTTTTTAAGGTTTTAATAGTATTTAGTGGTTTTATGTTTTTTTTTGTTTTTTAGGTTTTCATAGGGGATTTCAAGTTTTTGATGGGTTTTTACGTTTTAATAATTATTAGGGACTTTTTAGGGATTTTATGGTTTTTAGGGTTTTTAAGGATTTTAGGGATTTTTAGGGATTTTTAGGTTTTTTGGGGGGGTTAATGGATTTTTCTGAGTTTTTTGTGTTTTATGGATTTTCATAGTTTTTTAATGTGTTTAGGGGTTTAAATTTTTTTTCTTATTTATTAGAGGTTTTTATGCGGTTTATGTTTTTAGGGGTTTTTATTTTTTAGGGGTTTCTTAGGTTTATGGGGTCTTGATAGGTTACTTTTTTTGTTTTTTAGCTTCTTTTATGTTTTTAGTGGTTTCAAGAGTTTTTAGGTTTTTATGTTTTGTATAGTTTATTAAAGGTTTTTACATTTTTATGTTTTTAGATATATTTTTTTTGTATTTTATAGTTTTTTGGGTTTTTATGGTTTTTTAGGGTTTTTAGGGTTTTTATGGTTTTCATTTGGTTTTTAGGGTTTTTTAGTTTTTATAGTTTCTGAGGCTTTTTAGATTTTTTATTGGGGGGGGGGTTAAATCCTTATAATTTTTTTAGTTATTTTTTTGGTTTTTATGTGTTTTTCCATCATTAATTTTTTGGTTACTTTATGGGTTAATTGGGGTTTTCATATCTTTTAGGGGTTTTAGGGGTTTTTTTGCATATTTTTGGTTTTGTAGGGGTTTTAGGAGTTTTTAGGTTTTTATTTTTTTCTTATGGTTTTTAGGTTTGTAGTATTTTTAACATTTTTTATAAAATTTAGTGATATCTTATGATTTTTATCGTTTTTAGGTTTTTAGATATTTTTAGGGGTTTATGGGTTTTAAGGTTTTTTTAATTGTTTATTACATTTTTTTGTTTCTTTGGGGGTTTTAATGTTTTTGGGTTTTTAATGGGTTCTTGGGGTTTTCTGAAAGGATTTATCGGTTTATACATTTCACTATTTTTATGGATTTTTAAGGATTTTATGGGTTTTTAGGGGCTTTTGGAATTTGGAGTTGGGATTTCAGGTTTTTTTATTTTTTTAGATTTTAGGCGGTGTTTGAGTGTTTTATGGATTTAAATGTTTTTAGTATTTTTTTAATATTTTTATAGGAATAAATTTTATAAGAATTGTTTAGGTTTTTATAGTTTTAGTGATTTTTTTGTGTTTTTAGAGAGTTTAGGTTTTAAGGGTTTTATGTGTTTTTTGTTTTTAACGTTATCATAGGGTATTTAGGGTTTTAACATTTATAGGTATTTAAGTAATTTTATTGTATTTTTATGGGTTTTAGGGATTTTAGGGAACTTGAGGGTTTTTATGGTTTTTTAGTGTTTTTGAATTTTTTAGTTTTTTCAAGGATTTTTAGTATTTTAGTTTTTTTTATTTCATAGTATAATTAAGATTTTAAATGTTACTATTTTACTATGGTATTGTTTGGTTTTATGGATTTTTACATGTTTTAGCATTTTTTTAGTTTTTTATGGTTTTTATTATTTTATGTTTTTAATGTTTTCTTTGGGTTTTTTGGGGTTTAAGATATTTTCACATTTTTCAATAATTTGATGAGTTTTTTTTGTTTTTAGAGATTTAAGGAATTTTCAGTGGTTTTATGGTTTTCATGGTTTTTTTAGATTTATGGGTTCTTTGAGTTTCTTAAGGTTGTAGGGGTTTTAATAGTTTTTAAACCTTTTTAGGGGTTTATAGTGTTTTTAGTGTTTTTTTTGGGTTTTTGGATTTTTTATATTTTTAGGGGTTTTATAGTTTATAAGGGTTATATGGATTTTATGATTTTATGTTTTTTTAGGTTTTTAATGGTTTCTATGAGGGTTTTTAATATTTTTCGGTTTTTTTATGTATTTATGGATATTTAAAAATTTTAGGATTTATATAGTTCGTATGATTTTTAGGGATTTGGAGGTTTTTAGGGATTTTAGGGAATTGAGTGGTTTTTAGGTTTTGCAGTGTTTTTTGATTTACAGAGGTTTAAAATGTTTTATATTTTTTTGCAATTTTATGGAATTTTAGCAGTTTTTAGGATTTTAAGGGATTTTGAGGGTTTTTAGGGATTATTAAAAATTTCAGGGTTTTTTGGGGTTTTTGGGGTTTTTTGTTTTTTATAGTTTCACGATGTTTATTGTTTTTTAATGCTTTTACAACTTCATAGGGGTTTGAGAGTTTTTTAGTGAGATTTTATTGTTTTTATGGATCTTTAGTATTTTTATGGTATTTAATGTTGTTTACAGTATTAGGGGTTTTAGTGTTTTTAGTGTTTTTTTAGGTTTTTTTGGATTTATGGTTTTTAGGTTTTTAAGGTTTACTTAGAGTTTTTTAAGGTTTTTTACATTTTTTGGGATATTTATGGGATTTTTATGATTTTTATTGGTTTTTTTGGTCCTTATAAATTTTGAGAGGTTTTAGGGTTTTAAGGTTTTCTGGATATTTATGTTTTTGTTTGGATTATTGTTTTTTTGGTTTTTTTGGGTTTTATGGTTTTTAGTGTTTTTAAAAAAAAATTGGGTTTAAACCCTTTTTTAGAGTTTTTAGTGGGTTTTAGGGTTTTTATTGATTTTAAGGTTCTTTATTTTTTCACTGGTTTTATAGTATTATGATGTATTTTGGTTTTTATGTTCTTTATATAGTTTTTTGGGTTTTTATCATTTATAGATTTTTTCGGGTTTTTTTTTGTTTTTAGGTATTTATAGTTTCCTTATATTTTTGCATGTTTTTAAGGTTTTTATTTTTTATTTTTTCAGAGCATTTGGAATTTTTTTTTATTTTTTTTGTGTTTTAAGGTATTTTGAGGGTTTTGGGGGTTTTAATGTTTCTAAATTTTTAGTTTTTTATGGTTTTTATGTTTTTCATTGGGTTTTTTTGGTTTTTAGGGGTTTTTTACATTTTTTTCAATTATTACGGATTTCTAAGATTTTTATGGTTATCAGGTTTTCAGATATTTTGATGGTTTTTAGGGGTTTTTTATGTTTTCATGGTTTTTGGTTTTTTGGGGTTTTTTATGTTTTTTAGGTTTTTAGGGGTTTTAGAGTTTTTTACGATTTTAGGGGTTTAATGGGTTTTTAGTTTTTTTATTGATATTTAGGGTTTTATGGGGTTTTAGTATTTTTTTTATGATTAATGTTTTTTTATTTTTTTAATGGTTTTAGGGGGTTTACGGTCTCTTTAGAGGTTTTTAGGGGTTTTAGCATTTTTAGTTTTTAAGGGTTTTATGTGGTTTTAGGTTTTTAAGGTTTTCTTTAGGGTTTATTAAGGTTTTAGGGTGTTTTAAATTTTTATGTATTTTAAGGATTTTTATGGTTTTCAAGGGGTTTTATTGATATTTGGGGTTTTTATGGGTTTTTAGGATTTTTTTTTGAGTTTTTAGGAATTTATGGGTTTTTAGAGTATTTTTAATTTTCTTAGGAGTTAATGGGTCTTTACAAAATTTAGTGGCTTTATGGGTTTTAAGAGTTAATATTTTAGGGTTTTTATGGTTTGTTGGGGATTTTATTGTTTTTAGTTTTCTTACATTTTCATGGGTTTTAATTTCTTTTAGGTTATTAATGTTTTTATAGGGGATTTTAGGTTTTTAGTTTTTTCATCATTTTCAGGGATTTTTTGGACCTTTTATGATTTTTCTGTGGTATTAGGGTTTTATAAGATTTTGAGGGTATTTAGGATTTTTGGATTTTTATAATTTTTTAGTTTTTTATGATTTTTATGTTTTTTTTATGTTTTTATGTTTTCTAATGTTTATTTAGGGGTTTTTATATTTTTATGGATTTTAGGGTATATTTTCATTTTTATGGTTTTTATGGTTTTTATGGATTTTGAACATTTAGTTTTTTGTAGTATATTTAGGGTTTTATATTTTTTGGTTTATATATTTTTGTGTTTTTACTATTTTATGTTTTTAGTGTTTTTAGTGGTTTTAGGGGGTTTTGAGTTGTTTGTGTTTTTATGGATTTTAGGGATTTTATGGGTTCTTTTGTATTTTTATAGTTTTTAGTTGTTTTTTGGTTTTTATCATTTTTAGGTTTTGAAGGTTTTTAAGTGTTTTTATGTTTTAATTATTTTCTTAGTTTTTTTAGGGTTTTCAATATTTCATTCTTATTTTTTGGTATTTTTATGGAATTTTAGGATTTTCATAGTTTTTAGGGTTTTTAAGGATTTCTAGGGTTTTAATGGTTTTAAGGGGTTTTGGATTTTTTTGGTTCTTTTTGTTTCTAGGGTTATTTGTGTTTTTAGGATTTTTAGAGTCGTTTGATGATTATACAAATTTAATGGTTGTTTAGTGTTTTTTTCGGTTTTTTGGGTTTTTTATAGTTTTAAATGGGTTTTATAGTTTGTTGGGGGGTTTAGGGTCTTTTTGGGGTGTTTTAGGTTTTTAACATTTTAAATGTTTTTAAGGGTTTTAACTATTTTATGTTTTTTCAAGTTTTCATATGGGTTTTAAAGGTTTTAAGATTTTTTAGGTGTTTAGAGATTTTTAGGGATTTATTTTTATGTTTATGTGTTTTTAGGATTTTAGGTATTTTGATGGTTGTAGGGGTTTTAGATTTTTTATGGTTTTTAGCATTTTTTTATTTTATTAGGGGTCTTAAATATATTTTGGGTGTTGTAGAATTTATAGGGTTTTCCGGATTTTAGGGTTTATATTTTTGAAGGTTTTTTTGGAATTTTAAATGGTTTTTAGGTTTTTTTGAGATTCTGAGGGATTTTTGGTTTTTTGGTGTTTTATGTTTTTTCGGATTTTTGGTGGTTTTTTTGAGTTCTTTTGTGGTTTTTATTATTTTCCATCATTTTAACATTTTTAAGGGTTTAAATTGTTTTTAGAGTTTTTAGTATTTTAATATGGGGTTTATTGTATTTTTTGGCTTTTAAGGGGTTTAAATGGTTTTGGGGGTTTTAAGTGGGTTTAATGTTTTTATGGATATATCAGGGTTTTTGGGTTTTAGTGATTTTAACATTATTTCGCTTTTCATGGATTTAGTTGTTTTTAAGATTCTAATGTCTTCTTTTATTATTAGTGGTTTTGGGGGTTTGAGGTTTTTAGGGATTTTTTAGTATATTTATGGTTTCTTGGGGTTTGGGGGGTTTCTAGGGGTTTGGTGGTTTTTTACGTTTTGGGGTTTTTATGGTTTTTTGGGCCTTAATAGATTTTTTTGTCTTTGGGGTTTTAATTTTTTTAGAGATTTTAATGTTTTAAAGGGTTTAAAGTATTTTAAATGTTTTTAGTAATTTCATAGGGGTTTTAGGGTATTTTGGTGTTTTTATGGTTTCAAGTGTTTTTAGGGATTTTAGTTATTTTGGCGTTTTCTCGATCTTTTCATTTTTTTTCATTTTTTCACTAGGTTTCTTGGTTTTATTGTAATTTAGGATTTTTTTGAATTTTTTGGTGTTTTAGGAGTTTTTTAATTTTGTGGGGTTTTAGGGGTTTTGGGATTTTATTGTTTTTATTATTTTATTTTTTTAGTGAGTTTTCATAGTTTTTTAGATATTTAATGGTTTGTTATAGTTTTTAAGATTTTTAGGGGTTTGAAGGGTTTTATGAGTAATTAGTGGCTTTTAGGGGTTTTATGGGATTTTAGGTTTTTATTGTTTTATGTGTTTTAAGGGCTTTTATAATCTATTAGTGGATTTTAGTGTTTATAGTTTTTTTATGTTAAAGGCACTTTACATGTTTTTTATTTTTTAACGTTTTATGGGTTTTCAAGGGATTTTACATTTTTAGGGAATTGTAGGGCTTCTTAAATATTTATATGGTTTTTTGTTTTTCTAGGGGTTTTGAGGTGTTTTAGGATTTATAAGGTTTTTAAGGTTTTATAATTTTTTATGTTTTAGGGGTTTAAATGTTTTATATGATTTTAAGGATTCATAGGGGTTTTCAATGTTCTTATAGTTTTTTACATTTTTAGGGATTTTTAATATTTTTATGGGTATTTTGGGTTTTCGGGGGTTTTGAAGGGTTTAGGGTTTTTTAGTGTTTTTAGGGTTTTTATGAGTTTTTGGGGGTTTGAGTTGTTTTATTTTTATTATTTAGGGGTAGTTTAGGTTTTTATAGTTTTTAAATGTTTTAGGGGTTTAAATGTTTATTAGTGTTTTTATTGGGAGTTTTAAGGTTTTTATAGGTTTTTAGTGTTTTTATGGTTTTTAGATGTTTTATGGTTTTTATGGTTTTATAGTTATTTATGGGTTTTAGTAAATTTATTTTTTAGGAGTTTTAATTATTTATAGGTATTTAGGTTATCTTACTGTATTTAGTATTTTTTTTAATTTTTAGATTTTTAGGGATATATAGGATTTTAGGGTTTTAAGGGTATTTAACAATTTTTAGGGTTTAAGGGTTATTTTTTCTGTTTTTATGGTTTCTTGAGTATTAAGGGATTTTTTCAATTTTTAGGGGTTTTAAGTGTTTTAATGTTTCAAATATTTTCTCAGGGATTTATAATTTTATAGGGTTTTTAAAATTTTTTTACGTTTTTTGAAATTTTTAGGGATTTTTTAGCATTTTATTAACATTTTTAGGGTTTAAAAAAATTGTAGTTTGTTTTTGGTTTACAGGTTTTATAGGTTTTCGGGTTTTTATGTTTTTATGGGGTTTGGGGTTTTGTGGCATTTTTAGTGTTTTTTTTGGTTTTTAGTAATTTTTGGTTTATAATGGTTTTAAGTGTTTTTAGGTTTTTAATGGTTTCATAAGGATTTCAGGTTTTTAGGGATTTTTAACTTTGTAGGGATTTGAGGCCTTTTACAATTTTTTTTAGTTTTAAATGATTTTTAGGATTGTTATGGTTTTTCGTTTTAGGGTTTTTATCGTTTTTAATTAATTTTTGGGGTTTTAAGTGATTTTATGATTTTATGGACATCTAAGGGTTTTCAGGGTTTTTTTGAGTTATTTTTAATTTTTAGTGTTTTAGGTATTTTTATGATTTTATTTTTGTTTTTATCGGTTTTAGGTATTTTGATTGTTTTTAGTGTTTTTATGGACTTTTTTGGTTTTAAGGGTTTTTTTAATATTTTAGTGCGTATGTGGTTTTAATATTTTCCGATGTTTTTAGGGGTTTTAAGTGATTTAGAGTTTTAGTGGTTTCTATTGTTTTTATGGGTTTTAGCATTTTTATGTAAATTGGAGTTTATATGGTTTTGGGCATCTTAGGGTTTTTAGAGTCCTTTAGGGGTTTTATGATTTTTATTTCTTTTTAGTTTTTTTATGGGTTCTATCTGTATTTTAAATTTTAAGGTTTTCTTATGGTTATTTAGTGATTTAAATTTTTTGTTATGTTTTTAGGTAGTTTTTGGATTTTTTTTTTTGATTTTTATGGGTTTTTAATGTTTTTAGGGACTTTTTGTGTTTTTAAGGGTTTTAGTGTTTTTAGGATTTTTAGGTGTTTGTAGTTTTTTTAGTTTTTTAGTTTTTCAAAGGGATTTTTAGGATTTTTAGGTTTTTTAGGTTGTAGATATTCTTAGGAATTATTAGGATTTTTTTAGTTTTTAATGTTTTCAGGGATTGTGAGGGTTTTTAGGAATTTTAGGGTCTATATGGATTTTTTTGGCATTTTTTCACTTTTCAGGATTTTTATGGGATTTTGGTTTTTTGGAGTTTCTTAACGTTTTTAGGTCATTAAATGGGTTTTAGAGTAAAATTTTTTTATGTATTTTTATTGGGTTTTAGAGTTTTAAATTTTTTCTATGGTTTTGATGGGTTTTATGGTTTTTAGGGTCTTTTAGGATATTTTAGGATATTTTAGGGGTTTTATTATTTTTTAGGTTCTTAGGATTTTCATGACTTTTTTGGTTTTTAAGGTTTTATTAGGGGTTTTCAATATTTTTACAGGTTTTTTATCCATTAGGTATTTTATGGATTTATGATATTTTTTATGGTTTTTATGGTTTTAATTGATTTTCAGGGGGTTTAGGGATTTTAGTGTTTTTAGGGATTTTTGCATTTTGATGTTTTTAGGGGTTTTAATTGATTTTAGGTTTTTATAGTTTTGTCTTAATTTTTAGTTTTTTTATGTTATTAGGTATTGTTATGGTTTTGAGGATTTTTATACTTTTAGTGTTTTAAGTATTTTGAGTAATTTTTGGGTTTGTTAGGTTCTTTAGGGATTTACTGTTTTATTTGGTTTTTATTGTTTTTGGGTTTTTTTGTTTTTAAGGTGTTTTATATTTTTTTTAATGTTTTAGTGGTTAAAAGGGTTGTAATATTTCTTAGTTGCATTATGGGTTTTATGGATTTTATGGGTTTTATTGAGTTTTTTTGTCTTTAGGGTTTTAGGGTTTTTAGCATTTTTAGGTTTTTTGGAGTTTTATCTATTTTTAGGGTATTAAAGTTTTCATAGGGTTTTTCCAGGTTCTTAGGTATTTCTACATTTTTTTGGGATTTTAGCTATTTCTTTATATTTTTTTATGGTTTTTAGGGGTTTTATGGATTTTGAGGGTTTTAGTGTTTTTTAGGAATATTATGTTTTTTAGTTTATTTAGGTTTTATGGTTTATTTTATTTTTTAAGGGTTTATTAATTTTTTATGTTTTTAGTGGTTTTATGTGTTTTTAGATTTTTAAGGATTTATTTTGGTTTTCAGGGGTTTTATGGGTTTTCCCTTTTTAAGGATTTTTTTGGGATTTTTATGATTTTTATGCATTTTATGCTTTTTAGGGATTTTGATGATTTTATGGGTTTTTATTGTATTTAGAGTTTTAATGGTGTTTATCATTTTTTAGGTTTCTAGGGGGTTAATATTTTAGGGTTTTTATGGTTTTCATATGATTTTAATGGTTTTTCATGTATTTTACATTTTTAGGGTTTTTGTAAGGATTCATTAGTATATTTATGGGTTTTTATGTTTTTTTATGATAATTGTTTTTAGGGGATTCTTTTTTTTATGGTTTTTTATGGTTTTACTTATTTTTTTGGGCTTATAGTGGTTTTAAGGTTCAATGGTTTTTTACATCTTTGGAGATTAAAGTGTTTTTAGTGTTTTCAGGGTTTTATGGGGTTTTAGGGTTTTTTTATTGTTTTAGGAGTTTTGAAAAATTTTAGGTTTTTTTGATTTTTAGAGCTGTTTTTGGGGTATTTTGGTTTTTTTGAATTTTTAGGGGGTTTAGGTGTTTTGAGTGTTTTATATTTTTAATGTTTTTAAGGTTTTTCTCTATTATTAGGGGATTTACATTTTTAGGATTTTTAGTGATTTTTATGATTTTTATGGGTTTTTAGGGTTTTTAGGCATTTTGATTATTTTTAGGGGTTTATGGACTTCATCATTGTTTTTGGTTTTTAATGTTTTGAAGTGTTTTTATGTTATTATGGTTTTCATAGTTCTTTTTGGCATTTTAGTTTTTATTATGTTTTTAGGGATTTTTATGTATTTTTTAATATTTTTATTTCGTATTCAGTTTTTTATGAATTTGGAGGGTTTTGTGGGTATTTACGGGGGTTATGGTTTTTATGGTTGTGTTGTTTTTTTGGTTTTAGGGTTGTTTGAGTTTTTTGGGGTTTTATGTTTTTATAATGTTTTATGTTTTTGGGAGTTTAACGGTTTTGTAGAGATTTTTTTGGTTTTTTGGTTTTTAGGGTTTTTAGCGGTTTTTTGAGTTTAATATATAGTTATAAAGGATTTTAGTGAATTTTAGAGTTTATTATATTTTTAGGGTTTTTAGGTTTTTCAGGGGTTTTTCATGTTTTTAGTATTTTATGTTTTCATTAGGTTTTTTCAGTGTTTTTATTTATATTATGTACTTTGGATTTTTTTGGTCTTTTTTGGAATTTTAAGTATTTTTAGTGTTTTCAGGGATTTTTTTGGGTTTTTAGGTTATTAGGTGTTTTTATGTTTTTATGTTTTTAGGTTTCTTATTTTTTTAAGTTTTTAGGGGTTTTGAGGGTATTTATGGTTTCTAATTTTTTTAGTGTTTTTAGAGGTTTTATATTTTTAGGGAATTTTTCTGATTTTTAGGAAATTTATGGTTTTTAGGGTTTCAATAGATTTTCGGTGTATTTAGGGATTTTATATTTTTTATGTATTTTTGTAGGTTTAGGTGTCTTTTTGGTTTTAATGGTTTCTTATTAGATTTTCAGGTTTCATGTTTTTTATGTTTTAAGGTATTTTAGTGATTGTTTTTTGATTTTTAACATTTTTTTTTGATTTTGTGGTTTTTATGGATTTTTAGGGTTTTTGGATTTTATTGTTTTTTAGGGTTTATGGTTTTTTAGAGTTTATAAGGGTTTTTAGAATTTTTTATCATTTTTTTGATTTTATGGGTTTTATATTTTTTAGTTGTTATTAGTGTTTTATGGGGTTTTAGAGTTTTTTATGGTTTTTAGAAGATTTTATTTTTTAGGTGTTTTTAGGGTTGTTTACAGTTTTTTAGGATTTTAGCAGTTTTTAGGTTTTCGGGGGTATAATTGTGTTTAGTTTTTTAGGTTTTCTTTATGTTTTTATGGGTTTTAGGGTTATTTTTTGTTTTTTTTGTATTTTTTTTGATTTTTAGGATTTTTTTTATTTTTTTGGTTTTTGAGGATTTTGATGGATTTAGGGGTTTTTAAGGTTATTATGTATGTTTAGGTTTTTTAGAATTTTTAGAGGTTTTAAGTGTTTTTTTCTTCTTCATAGGGATTTTCAGAGTATTTAGGGATTTTTAAAATTTTGGTATTTTTATGGGTTTTTTGGATTTTTATGGTTTTAAAGGGATTTTATGGATTTGTAGGGTTTTTTTATGTTTTTTTTGGGTTTTTATGGTTAGTATGTTTTTTTTGAGTTTTTATGGTTTTTGGGTTATTTATAGTTTTCTTATCATTTATAGGGGTTTAAAGGGTTTTAGTGATTTTAGTGGTTTTTCAAAATTTTTATGGGTTATTTGGGTTTTTACGTTTTTGGGGTTTAATGATATTTAGTGTGTTTTAGGGGTTTTAGGGTCTTTTATGGGGTTTAGGCCATATATCATTTTTAGGTATTTAGTGGTTTTAAGGGTCTTTAGTGGTTTTAAGGTTTTTAGTTTTTTATATATTTTTTATGGGTTTTTAGGGTTTTTCTGTTTTTTATGTTTTTAGGTATTTTTAGAAATTTTTTAGGATTTTTGTTGCTTTTATGGTTTTAGGGATTTTTATTATTTTTATGTTTTCATTGTTTTTAATATTATTACAATTTTAATGTTTTTAGGGTGCTTATATTTTTTTTAGTTTTTATGGTTTTCAAAGGCTTTTATGTTTTTTTATGTTTTTAATGGTTTTTAGGGATTTTTGGATTCTTATGGGTTTTTATTGTTTTAAGGTATTTTCAGGGTTTTTTTGTTATTTTGGGTTTTATGTATTTTTGTTCTTTTTTTGAGTCTCTATGGTTTTTATGGTTTTTGAGAATTTATTTAATGTTTTTAGGGTTTTAAATAGATTTTAGGCATTTTTTGTGAAATTTAGGGTTTTCATATTTTTATGGTTTTTAAAAAAATTAGGGGTTTATGTTTTTTTCTAGTTTTAGGGATTTTTGGATCTTTTTTAGATTTTTAGGGTTAATAGTGTTTTTTAGATTTTATATATTTTTTTAGGTTTTTAATGATCTCTTTGGGGTTTTCTTGGTTTTTAGGTGGTTTTAATTTATTTTGATTTTTTCCTTTTCTATGTTTTTTACAATTTTTGGGGATTTTATGGTTTTGGGGAGTTATTAGGTTATTTATGTTTTTTTTGGTTTTCCAGTGTTTTTCTGATTTTTAAGAGATTTATTTTTAATGGGTTTAAATGATTTATTAGGGGTTTTTATGTTTTTTACATTTTTATGAATTATTATTGTTTTTTAGGGTTTTTAGGGATTTGGTGGTTTTTATGGTTTTTAGATTTTTTATTTTATTTAGTGTTTCCTTATGTTTTTAGGGTTTAGGGCATGGTTTTTGGAGTTTTAGGGGTTTTATGGTTTTTTATGTCTTTTAGAATTTTAATTTTTTTAGTGGTTTTAAATGTTTTTAGAATTTTATGGTCTTCTTATGGGATTTCAGGGTTTTTTTTGGGTTTTTACGTTTTTATGGATTCTAGTGATTATTTAGATTTTTTAGGGTATTTTAGTGTTTTAATTATTTTGTTGGTTTTTAGGTGTTTTAGGGGTTTTTTGCATTTAGATTTATTTGGTATTTTATGAGTTTTTAGGTTTGAAGGGTTTATTATGTGTTGGCTAGGTTTTATGTATTTTTGGGATTTTTATGTCTTTTAAGGATATTTGTTAGTTTTTTGGGGTTTTATGGATTTTGAGGTGTTTTAGCATTTTTAATGTTTTTATTGGTATATTGGGTTTTATAGTTTTTAGGGGTTCTATGTTTGTAATTTTTTTAGGCTTTGTATGGTTTTTAGGGGTTTTAGTTTTTTAGCATTTTTTGGGTTTTCTAGCGGTTAAATGTTATTGTTTTCAGTTTCTAAGAGTTTTATAGTGGGTTTCTAGGTTTTTTTTAGTTTTTTAAGTTTCTAATAAATTTTTGACATTTTTTTAGTTTTTATTATTTTTAGTTTTTTAGGGATTAAGATTCATTTTTTTGGGTTTTTTAGGGATTTTTAGTATTTTTTAGGTTTTAGGGGGTTTTATTTTTTAGATTTTTAATTTATTCTTATAGGGGTTTTCATGTTTTTTGGGTTGTCTAATTTTTTATGAATATTATGTACTTATAATATTTTATTGGTTTTTAAGGTATTTTTAGATTTTGAGGGGTTTTAGGGACTTTTAGGGTTTTTATGTGTTTTACGTTTTCTGAGTGTTTTGGGGGATTGAGTATTTTTATAGTTTTTTCTTGTTTTTAGGGGTTTAAAGGAGGTTTAGTGTTTTAGTGGGTTTTTAGGGGTTTTATGTGTTCTAGGATTTTTTATGGTTTTGGTGGTTTATGGTTTTTAGAGATTTTAGGGTTTTCTATGATTTTAGGGTTTCAAGGTGATATAAAGTTTTTATAGGTTTTATAGTTTTTGGTTCTTTTAGGTTTTTAAGGTTTTTAAGGATTTTTAATGATTTTTTAGAATTTGTTTTTGGATTTTTGGGGGTTTTAGTGATTGTGATAGTTTTTAGGTTTATTTAGGGGCTATAGAGGGTTTTAGTGACTGTGAGAGGTTTTATAGTTATTTAGGGGTTTTGGGGGGTTTTTTGGGGTTTACCATTTCATAGGGTTTTATGGGTTTTTTTTTTAAGAATTTACGGATTTTTTATTTTTTAAGGGTTTTACGTTTTTGTATGTTTTTTTGGGATATTTATGGATTTTTTAGTATTTTTAGAGATTTTTGGTTAGTAGGGTTTTTTGAGTTTTTATGGGCTTTTAAGGTTTTTTAGAGTTTTTAGAATCTTTCTAGGTTTAAATGGTTTTAGAGTTTTTAATGGTTTTTATGGTTTTATGGGCTTTTAGTATTTTTATGATTTTAGGGATTTTATAGTTTTAATGGTTTTAGGGATTTTAGGGTCTTATTAGGGGGGGGGGTTTATAGTTTTTAGTTTTTTAGTTTTTTATTTATTTAATTGTTTTTAGGTTTTAAGGTTTTCTAAGTGGTTTCTAAGTTTTTTAGGTTTTTTATGTTTTTTGTTATCTTTATATTTTGTTGGATTTTTAAAGGTTGTTTGGTATTTCATGGGGTTTTAGGGGTTTTAGGTGTTTAGGGTAATTTAGGGTATTTATATTTTTTTCAATATTTAGAGGTTTTAATTTTCTTTAGGGTTTATGTTTTTCCTAGAGATTTTTAGGGTTTTAGGGGTTTTACTTTTTCTTTGGATTTGTAGGTAAATTTAGGAATTTTTTATGTTTTATGGTTTTTAGGGATTTTGAGTGATTTTTTTTCTTGTTGGGATTTTTGGGATTTTTTTAGTTTTTTTGGGGTTTTATGGTTTATATAATTTTTTTTATTTTTATGGATTTTTAGTTTCTTTTGTGTATCTATTCGTTTTAATTTATTTTATGGAATTTTAGGGTTTTTGTTAATATTTTAGTGGTTTTTGGTTTTTTAGTTTCAAGGGTTTTTAGGGTGTTTTATGGGTTCTACACTTTTTATCAATTTTTTAGTTTTTTGGTGTTTTACGTTTTTCTAGGTTTTAAATGTTTTAAGGGGTTTTAGGGTTTATTATGTTTTTATTCTTTTTTAGGATTTTTAATATTCTATGGTATTTAGGGAATTTGAGTTTCTTTAGTGGTTTTTGGGTTTTTTTGTGTTATTAGGGTTTTAAGTATTTTTATTTTTTCTTAAGAGGTTTTTGGATATTTAGGGTATTTAATGTTCTAGTGATTTATACATATTTTTTAGGATTTTCGTGATTTTAAGGTTTTTAGGGACTGAGTGTTTTTTTGGGTTATACGGATTCTAATTTTTTGGAGTTTTTTGTTTTTTTTTGAGTTTTTAGGGGTTTTAATGTTTTTATAGTTTTTCAAAGGTTTTTGGAATTTAAATTTTATTAGTGTATATTGTTGGTTTTTATGGTTTTTTTGTGCGTTTTTAGGGATTTTTACGTTTTTATGGGTTTTATGTTTTTAGTGGGTTTAGGTCTTTTTTTGGTATTTAGGGTACTTAAAATTTTTATGATTCTTAAGGGTTATAAATTCTTTTATGTTTTTTAGGTTTTCTTAGGGATTGTTAGGATTTTATGGGTTTTTATGTTTTTAGTGAGTTTTAGGGCCATTTAATGTTTTTTGTGTTTTTAGGGTTTTCAGGGATTGTGAGGGGATTTATATTTTCTTAGTGGTTAGGGATTTTAGGATTTTTATCATTTTTAGGGTTTTAGTGGTTTAAAGTGTTTTTAGGTTTTTATGGAATTCTCAGGGTTTTCTACTATTTTAGAATTTTTAGGGTATTTAGAGATTTTTTTTGGATTTATTAATATTTTTATGGTATAAGGGTTTTGGGGATTTTGAGATTTTATTGATTATAAGTTTTTTATAGTTTTTATTGTGTTTTTATGATTTTTTTGTTTTTTAGTTTTTATGGGTATAATGGTTTTATAGAATTTTTATAGGGTTTTGATGTTTTTATGGGGTTTTAGGATTCTTATGGTTTTAAGAGGTTTATGGAATTTAGGTTTTTATGGGTTTTAAATTTTTTAGCATATTTTAGGTTTTTAAGAGTTTTTTATGTTGTTAGTTTTTTAATGTTTTCTTATTTTTTAATATTATTTGGTTTTTTTATGTTTTTTGTATTTTTTTTGTGATTTTTTATGATTTTTATGGTTTTTAGGTATTTTTATTGTTTTATGGGTTTAAGTGCATTTTTATTTCTGAATGTTTTTATGAGTTTTAAGTATCTTATGTGTTTTATTATCTTCTTGGTTGGTTTCATGGTTTTTATGGTTTTTATGTTTTTTGGTTTTTAGGTCATTTTTAGGTTTTTTATGGATTGTTGATATTTAAGGTGTTATGTGGGTTTTTAGAGATTTTTATGGGTTTCTTGTTTTAAATGTTTTCATTTTTCTTTTTGGTGTTTTCAGGATTTTTTTTATATTTGTGGGGTTTTGTGGGTTTTTATATTTTCTAAATTTTTAATGGGTTTAAAATGTTTTTATATTTTTTAGTGGGTTTCTATGTTTTTAGGTTCTTTATTTGATTTGTGGGGTTTTATGGGTTTTTTTTTGTTTTTAGAATTTTAATTTTTTTAGGGTTTTTTTGTATTTTTTTGATTTTAATGAACTGTTATAATTTTTAATGGTTTTAGGGTTTTTTTCATTTATATAGGGTTTAGGGGTTTTTTGTGATGCTATTTATGGTTTTTTTGGGATTTTGAGGGTTTTTACGTTTTTATGTCGGATTTATGGGTTTTTAGTGTTTTTGTCTTTGAATATTTTAAGTTTTTTTACTATTTTATAGTTTGGTTAGGGTTTTATTAAGGTTTTAGGGTTTTTTGTTTTTGGGAATTTTTATTTTTTTTGGGTTTTTATGGTTTTTAGTGTTTTTAGAGATTTTGATGGATTTTTGGGTTTTTATAGGGGTTTTTAGGGGCTTTTTATTTTTTAGGGTTTCAAATTATTTTTATATTTTTTAACTTTTTTAGTGGTTTTAAGGGTTTTTGTATTTTATAATCATTTTTTGGTTTTAGGGGTTTATTATATTTACTGTTTTTGGGGTTTTAGGGGTTTCATGATTTTTTAGGGTTTTTAGGGGTTTAAGTGTTTTTATGTTTTTAAATTTTTTATAATTTTTTTCATGGTTTTTGGGTTTTTATGGTTTTAGGATTTCTTATGGATTTTAATGATTTTTAATGTTTTTTAGGGTTTTAGTGATTATGATGGGTTTTATGGTTTTTATCATTTTTAGGTTTTTAGGGGTTTTAATTGTTTTCATTATCTTAGAGTTTTCTTGATATTTATCATGTTTTTTAGGTTTTTATATATTTATGGATTTTAGAAAATCTTAGTATATTTATGTTTTTATGGGGTTTTGGGCTTTTAGGTTTTTTTTATTTTTTAGGGTTTTTAAATATTTAAGGATTTTTTAACGTTTTTAAGGGTTTAACGGGTTTTTTCAGTTTTTAGTGGGTCTTAGTATTTTTAGCGGTTTTATGGGTTTTAAGGTTTTTATGTATTTTTTGGTTTTTGGGGGTTTGTGGTGTTTTCAGTGTTTTAGGGGGTTTCATGGTTTTTTTAGTTTTTATGTTTTTAGAGGTTTCAATTATTTTATGTATTTAAGGTTTTCTTAGTGTTTTCAAGTTATTACATTTTTTTTGGATTTCTAGATCTCTTAGGATTTTTATGTGTTTAGGGTTTTTAGGGATTTTTCATGGTTTTTTTGGGTTTTAGGGATTTTAGCATTTTTTTTGTTTTTTCTACATTTTATGTGTATTTATGTTTTTATGGGTTTCTTAAGGTTTCTAGGGGTTTTTATTCTTTTAGTGAATTTTTTGGGGTATTTTGGATTTTTATGGATTTAGGTTTTTAAGATTGTTGAGGGGATTTAGTGTTTTTTGGGTTTTATGTTTTCTATGGGTTTTGGGGGTTTGTGAGTTTTTTTTGAGATTTTAATTTTTTTGAAGGTATTTTTATTTTTTTACATTATTCTGGGTATAATTTTTATAGATCTTTTGTGGTTTTTAGGGTTTTTAGGGTTTTTGTTTTTTTAGGTTTTTAGCGGTTCTTCTTCTTTTTTTGTGGGGTTTTAGGGTTTTAAGTGTCTTTATTAAGGTTTTAGGGGTTTTGTGTATTTAGGGTTTTTAGGGGTTTTAATTTTTTTTGTTAATAAGGGTTTCTTAGTGTTTTTTCTTCGATTCTATGGTTTTTTACGTTTTCAATAGTTTTTGGCCTTTTTGTGGTATTCAAGGGTTTTTGGGGGTTTTAGGGATTTTGAGGGGGGGGGGGTTTGGGTTTTTAATGTTTTTACGGTTTTAGGGTATTTGGCGTCTTTTAGGTGGTCTTATGTGTTTTTATGTTTTTATGTTTTTTTATAATTTTTGGTGTTTTAGGTTTTTATGTTTTTAAGGATTTTGAAGGATTTTTTAGGATTTTTACTGTTTTATGGGTCTTAGATATTTTGATGGGTTTTAGGGTTTCTAGTTTTTTATGGGTTTTTGGGGTTTTAGGATTTTCTTGGAGATTTAGGGTTTTTATAGTTTTTAAATATTTTAGGGAATACAGGGTTTTTAATGTTTTTGGTGGGTTTTTATGGTTTTTATGGTATTTAGAGTTTTATTTGTTTTAGGTTTTTAATGTAATCTTTGGGTTTTTTCTTGGTTTTTAGTGTTTTTATGGGTTTCCAGAATTTTAAGGTTTTTTTGAATGTTTTTGGGTTTTAAGTGGTTTTCAGGATTTTTATGGGGTTTAGGGTATTTATAGTTTTTAGCATTTTAATGTTTTTTGTTGTGTTAAGTGATATTATGTTTTTAAATTTTTCAATGGGTTTTTTTAGGGGTTTCAGGGGTTTTTATGTTTTTTTATTTTTATGGATTTATAGGAATTTTATGGTTTTTCTGGGGGGGGGGGTGGTGGGATTTGAGGCTTTTTTGTACGTTTTTCGGTATTTGTAGTGTTTTTAGTGGTCTTTAGAGTTTTTATAGATTTTTATTCTCTATAAAGGTTTTATGGGTTTTATGGGTTTTTTTGATTTGAGGGTCTTATAGTGTTTTTAAGGTTTTAAGTGTTTTTCTGATTCTAGGAATTTATTAGTTTTTTTCGCGGTTTTTCTATTTTTTACATTTTTAGGGGTTTTAGGGATTTTTGGATTTTATTGGTTGTTAGGGTTCTTAGGGTTATTTGTGTTTTCACTTTTTTAGGGGTTTAATGAATTTCTATACTTTTAATTATCTCATAGGGTTTTTTCATTGTTTTTATATTTTTTTTAGTTTTTATGGGTTTTTGGAATTAGTTTTTTATTTTTATGCTTTTTTAGATTTTTCGGTATTTTGAGGGCTTTTTTGTTTTTATTGTTTTTTGTGTTTTTATGGTTTCTTAATTTTTTAAAGATTTTTATGGTTTTTAATAGCATTTAATAATTATATAGTCTTTAATAGTTTTTAGTGTTCTTATTTGTTTTGTAATGTTTTTAATTTTTTTTGGGTTTTATGGTTTTTGGGGGGTTTTAGGGTCTTTTAGTGTTTTGAGCTTTTTCAGTGTTTTAGGGTTCAATGTTTTAATATTTTTAATGTTTTCTTAGATTTTCTCAGAGTTTTAATATGTTTTATGATTAAGGTATTTTTTTGGTCTTTTCAGGATTTTTTATTGTTCTTATGGTTGTTAGGGATTTAGAGGGTTTTTATGGTTTTTAGTTTATTTTTAGGATTTTGGTTTTAAGTGTTTTTTAGTTTTTAGGGATTTTAAAAGTTTTTATGGTTTTAAGGTTTGCTATGTTTTTAGGGGTTTTAGGGATTCTTTCATTTTTATTTATTTGAGGTGATTTTTATTATTTTTATGGTTTTTAGGTTTTTAAGATATTTTGAGCGATTTTATAGTTTTTAGGTTTTTATGGTATTTATGATTTTTGGTTTTTTTTAGGGTTTTTTTTTTTGCATTTTAGGGGTTTTAATGATTTATTTTGAGTTTTTTTAAAGTAACGAAGGTTTTATGGGGATTTTTTGTAGATTTTATTGGTTTTAAGCCTTTATAGGGTTTTAGGGGTTTTGATGGGTTTAATATGTTTTATGGTTTCTAGGGATACATTTGTTTTTTATGTTTTTTAGTTTTTTTTTATCATTTTTATGTTTTTAGGGGTTTAATGTGATTTTAGGTTTTTAAGTTTTCCAATATTTTTTGTAGTTTTATATGTTTTTTGGGATTTTAAGTGTTTTTTATGTTTTTTAATTTTTAGCGGACTTTGTGATTTTTTTTCATATTTAGGCTTTTTAAGCATTTTTTAGGTTTTTAAGAGTTTTATTTGATTTCAGGTTTTCTAATGTTTTCTTAGTGTTTTTTGGTATTTCGGTTTTTTTTCTCATTTTTAGGGATTTTTAGGGAATATTTATGGTTTTTATGATTTTTATGGTTTTTATGGAATTTGGTGGTTTTTAAGGTATCTTTTGTATTTATGGTTTTTTGGGGGTTTAGGGTATTTTTTAGTTTCTTTATAGTTTTTATGGACTTTATAGTTTTTTACATTTTATGTATTTGAGAGGTTTTTTGGTGATTTATGAGGTTTTCGGGTTTCTTATCTTTTAGGGGTCTTGTGGTTTCTAGGGAATTTAGGTGTTTTAACACCTCTTAGGTTTTTTGGGGTTTTATGTGTCTTTTGTTTTTTAGGGATTTCTTAGCAATTTTCAAGTTTTTTAGTGTTTTTTATGTTTTTGTGATTTTATAGATTTTTAGGGATTTTTATGGTTTTTATGATTTTTAAGGATTTTGGGTGTTTTTAGGTTTTTTAAAGTTTTTAGCGATTTTTAGGTTTTCTTTGGATTTTAAGGGGTTTTAGTCTTGTATTATTATTGTATGGTTTATAGGGTTTTTTATTTTTAGGGATTTTTATGGACTTTTTCGGATTTTTTATGGTTTTTTGGGATTGTAATGTTTTTAGGATTTTTTCAGGTTTATATGTTTTTTCTATTTTTCGGGTTTTAGTGTTGTTTGTTTTTTTAATGCTTTTATGGTTTAAAATGGTTTTATGAAATTTTTGTGTATTTTAGGATTTTTATAAATTTTATGGTTTTTAATTATTTGGGGGGGGTTTATTTTTTTAGGGTTTTTAGGAATTGTCCAACCATTTAGGGTTTTTAGGGTTTTTATCATTTTTATGCTTTTAAGGGGTTTAATATTTATTTAATTATTACAATTTTATTAGGGGTTTTCAGGTTTTTTAGTGTTTTTTTTCATTTCTTGGGATTTTAGGGTGTTTAATATTTTTAGGGTTTTTTGGGATTCTATTATTTTTTAACGATTTTTACTGTTTTTAGATTTTTTAGGGGTTTAAAGTATTTATATGTTTTTAAAAAAAATTTAGTTTTTAGGGTTTTTTTGGGGTTTTTATGTTTTTATGGATTCACAGAGATTTTATAATTTTTATGGTTTTCTTAGATTTTGAGGTGTTTTATGGGTTATATGGGTTTAAGGGTTTTATGGTATTTAAGGGGCTTTAGGGTTTTTTTTAATTTTTAGTGGTTTGAATGATTTTTGAGGTTTTTAATGTTTTATGGGTTTAAATGGATTATATATTTTTTTAGTGTTTTTTTGGTTTTTAGGGTATTGTATTATTTTTAGGGGGGGTTTTTAGTTTTTAGGGGATTGGGGGTTTTAGGGTATTTTAGGGGCTTTAGAATTTTTTTTAGGTTTTTAGGGGTTTATTTTTATTAATTTTTTAAGTCTTTCAAGTTTTTTTTGGGGTTTTTTATTTTTAAATATATTTATGTTTTTATGATTTTTATGAATTTTGAAAATTTTAGGTGTTTTTAGGGACATTTGGATATTTTTGTTTTTTATGTTTTTAGGGGTCTTAGGTGTTTTAGGTTTTCTTAGGGTTTTAAATGGTTTTGAAGGTTTTATTGTATTTAGGGGTTTTTATGGATTTTATGATTTTAAGGGGTTTTTTTGGTTTTGTAGTGTTTTAATGGTTTTCCAGAGTTTTTAACGTTCTTATGGGTCAAAAAGGTATTTATTGTTTTTGTGATTGTTAGGTTATTTATGTATTTTTATGGGTTTTAAAGGATTTTAGGGTTTTTATGGTTTTTTGATGTTTTTAGGGGGTTTAAGGCCCTTTTATGTTTTTTTGGTTTTTAGAATTTTTTAGATTTTTAGGGGTTTTATGAGTTTTTAGGTTTTTAATGTTTTCCTAGGGGGTTTTAATTTTTTTAGATTTTTATTTATTTTATGGATTTTAGTATTTATATAGGTTCTAGGATTTTTTTTGGAACGTGAGGAATTTTACGGTTTTAGGACTTTCAAGGGTTTTATCATTTTTTAGATTTTTAGGTTTTTTAAATGGTTTTAGCTTTTCAGGTATTATAAGTGGTTTTTTTAGGTTTTATGGTGGTTATTTTTTAGAGATTTTTAGGGATTGTTTAGTATTTTTAAGGTTGTTTATGGGTTTTATGGATTTTGAGGGGTTTTTGGGTTTTTATGTGTTTTTATGGGTTTTTATGGATTCTTAGTTTTTTTAATTTCTTTTGGAATTTAAAGGGGTTTATAGTTTTTAGTGGGTGACTACGTATTTTATAGTTTTTTAGTATTTTTGAGGTTTTAGGTTTTTTTATTTTATGGGGGTTCTAAGGTTTAAGGATCATTTAAAGCTTTTAGTAGTTTTTAGGGTATTTATGGGTTTTATGTTTTTTAAATTTTTATGGTTTTATTATGGCTTTTATGGTTTTAGGGTTTCGTATTTTTTTTATGGATTTGTAGAGATTTTTTAAGATTTTCCTCATTTTAAGGGATTTTTAGGGTTTCTATAGTTTCTTAGGGTTTTATGTTTTTATGGGTTTTAAATTTTTATTTATTTTCAGGTTATTAAGGTTTTCATAGTGTTTTTTTGGGATTTTATAGTTTTTTATATTTTTAGGTATTTTTAGGGATATCAACGATTTTTATGTTTTTTAGGAATTTTTTTTTTACGTTTTTATGATTTTTTATGGTTTTATGGTATTTTATGTTCTTAGGGTTTTCATGGTTTTTATACTTTTTGAAATTTTTTGGGGTTTAATGGGTTATTAGAGTTTTTAGTTGGGTTTTTGAATTTTTATGGGTTATTAGGTTTTTCATGTTTTAGGGGTTTTATGGTTTTATGAGTTTTTGGTGTTTTTTAGGTCTTTGGGTTTTTTCGGTTTTTAGTATCTATTTTGTTTTTAGTTATTTTAAGTGTTTTAGGTTTTTAAGTATTTATCGGAGGTTTTCATAATTTTTTGGTTTCTTTAGGTTTTTAGGTATTTTTAAGGATTTTTTGGACTTTTACTGTTCTTTGGTTTTTAGGTGATTTGAGGTCATGTAGGATATTTTGAGTTTTTAGAAGTATTTGTGTTTTTAAGTTTTTCCAGTTTTTAAGTGTATTTAGGTTTTAATGGTTTTCAGAGGTTTTTAGGGTTTTACGGGTTTTAGTATTTTTATGTATATTTTTGGAATTTTATAATTTTTATATGTTTTTAGGGTTTTTATGGATTTTGAGGGTTTTTAGGTAATTTTATGAGTATTTTTGTAGTTCTTATTTGTATTTAGTTTTTTTATGGTTTTTAATGTTTTTATATATTTCAATTTTTTAGGGGATTAAATGGTTTTTAGATTTTTGAGAGGGTTTTTGGGGATTTATGGGTTTTTAGGAGTTTTAAGGATTTTATATGTTTCATGGTTTTTAGTATTTTAGGTTATTTTTTAGGTTTTTTTTGGGGTTTCTTACTTTTATTAGGTTTTTTTCGGGTTTTATGTTTTTAGGTTTTTATAGTTGACTTAGAGTTTTTAGGCTTTTTCTGAGTTTATTACAATTTTAGGAATATTTTATTTTTTTAGGATTTAAGTGGTTGTTAAGTGGTACTAGGGATTTTGATGGGTTTTAGTGGGGGTTTGAATTTTTTGGGTTAATAGGGTTTTCTATTTCTTAGATTTTTATGGGGTTTAAGTGTTTTTACATTTTTAATATTTTTTAGAGTTCATCATGGTTTTAGTGTTTTAATAGTTTATAGGTATTTTTTGGTATCTTAATGTTTTTATGGTTTTATGTTTTTTTTAGTTTTTAGGATTTTTACGGTTTTTAGAGTTATTATACATTTTATGGGTTATAGAGTTTTTAGTTTCTTTAGGGTTTTATGGGGGTTTAGGATGTTTATGTTATTTTATGATTTAAGGGGTTTTAGTGTTTTCTTTTTTTTTCACATTTTTAGGGATTTTTAGGGATTTGTTAGGATTTTTATGGTTTTTAGGGGTCTTAAGTTTTTGGAGAGGGTTTAGGGTTTTTTGAGTTTTTTATTTTTTAGTTTTTTATGAGATTTAAGTGTTTTAGGTTTTTATGGTTTTCTTAGTGTTTTTCAGAGGTTTTAGGGATTTTACAATATTCTATTATTTTTATGGTATTTATAGTTTTAGTGTTTTTAGGGGCTTTACATTTTTAGGGTATTTATTATTTTTTTGGTTTCTTATGTTTTTTTTATTTTGGTGGGTTTCTATAGAGTATTCGGTTTATTAATAAATTTTATAGTTATAGGTTTTTAGACTATTTTATAGGGTTTTAGTGGTGTTAGAGTTTTTAGGGTTTTTAAGTGTTTTTAGGTTTTTTATTTTTTTATTAGGGGTTTTCAGTGTTTTTAGAGGTTTTTGTGTTTTTAGTGATTTTAGGGATTTTTTTGGATTTTTATTTGTTTTTATGGTTATTTAAGATTTGGGGTTTTAGGATTTTAAGGGTCATTAGAATTTTTAGGTATTTTAAATGTTGTTAGGTTTTTAAGGTTTTCTTAATGTTTTCAAAGGTTTGAAGAGTTTCTTTCTATTTGAGGTATTTTCAGGATTTTTTAATATTTTTATGAGTTTTATGGCATAAATGATTTTTATGGTTTTTAGTGTTTGTAGGGTTTTAGAGCCTCCATTGTTTAGGGGTTTATTTGAATTTTTTAGGGGTGTTTTGGTTTTAAGAGGGTTTTAACTTTTTAGGGTTTTAAATTTTTGTACTATTTTTCATGGTTTTAGGGTTTTAATGGATTTTATTTTCGTTTTTTTAGATTTTTAAGGGTTTTATGTTTTTATGGAATTTAGGGTTTTTAGGTATTTTTAGGGGTTTTAAGTGTTCGTAGGTTTTAAAGGTTTTCTTAGGTATTTGGATGGTTCTAAGAGTTTTAGGGGTTTCATGTGGTTTAGGTTTATTAGCATTTTTAGGGTTTTACTGGGATAATGTTTTTTAGTATCCTAAGGATTACATAGGGTTTTATAGGTTTTTAGGATTTATTATCATTTATAGGATTTTTTAGGGCTTTTGGGTATTTTTATTTATTGTTAATGGGTTTTAAAAATTCTGAGGTGTTTAAGGGATTTTTATGGTTATTGGGTTTTTTGGTTTTTTGGGGTTTTAGGTATTTTTTTGATCTTTAAGGTTTAAATGTTTTTAGAGTTTTTTAAAGTTTTTTTGGTGTATAAAGCATGTTTAGTGTTTTATGGGTCTTTACATTTGGGGGGGGGGGGTTTGTGGTTTTAGGGGTTATTAGGGTCATTTTGGGTTTTTAGGATTTTAGATCATTTTATGTTTTTAAGGGTTTTTATTTTTTTTATTTTTTAAGGTTTTTAATGTTTTATGGAATTTTAATGTTTTTTAGGATTATTATGAGGTTTTTGAATTGTAATGGATTTAATGGTTTCCATAGTTTTAGGGTTTTTAGGTAGGGGTGTAAGGGGTTTTTTAGTTTTAAGGTTTTCCTAGGGTTTTTTGGGTTTTTATGTTTTTAGGGGATATTAGGCCTCTTAATGTTTTTATGGGTTTTTTGAATTTTGAGTGGTTTAGGGGTTTTTGGTTTTTGTATTTTAGGTTTTTCTTTTGTTTTTATGGGTTTTAAGGAATTTTAGAGTTTTTCGTGGGTTTTTAGGGTTTTTGGTTTTTTAGGTGTTTTTAATTTTTATGATGTTTTAATGGTTTTAGGATATTTTAGGGTTTTAGGGGTATTATAATTTTAATGTTTTTAGGGAATTTACGTATATTTAGATTTTTATTTTTTTCATGGTTTTTATGTTTTTACGGATTTTTGGGGATTTTTTATATGTTTTATTATTTTTAGGGGTTTTAGGGATATGATGGAATTTTTTTGTGTTTTTTGGGTTATTAGGGGTTTTGGTATTTTGAGGGGGTTTTGGTATTTGAGGGTTTTTATTGTTTTTAGGGGTTTTATGTGTTTTTAGATTTTTATGGTTTTTAATGTTTTTAGGGGTTTTAGGGTTTTTTTATGTTTTTAGGTGTTTTCAGAGATCTTTTAAAATTTTTATGGTTTTAGGATTTTAGGGATATTTTGGTTTTTCAGGTGCTTTAGGGTTTTTATTGTTTTTATGGGTTTAATTTTTTTTGGGTGATTAGGTTTTTTTGTGTTTTTTAGGGTTTTTAGAGTCTTTAGTGGTACTTAGGGTTTTATGAATTTTGGGGGTTTTTTTGGTTTTTATATTGTAAGATGGTTTTTGGCGATTCTTGAGTTTTTTGTGTATTTTTAGAGTTTTTATGTTTTTTTGGGGGGTTTTGTGGTTTTATATTTTCTTATGTTTTAAGGACTTCTTAGGGGTTTTCATAGGTTTTATCAAGTATTTTCATGATTTTTAAATTTTTAGGAAATTGTGGGTTTTTATGGTTTTTAGGGTTTTCCAATTTCTTAGGTTTTTTTGGATTTTAATAGTTTTTAATATTTTATGTTTTTATATAGGGTTTCATGGTTTTTGGGTAATTTACATTATATAGGAATTTTAGGGTTTTTAGAAGTTTAACGATTTTTATGGTGTTTAGGGATTTTGAATGGTTTTAAGGATTATTAGAGTTTTTATGGTTTTTTGGTATTTAGTGTTTTTTAGAGTTTTATATGGGTTTTTTGGTTTTTTGGTATTTTTAAAGAGTTTATGGGTTCAAATGGTTATTAGTGTATTTAGTTGGGTTTTATGGTTTTTATGGGATTTTAAAATTTTAAGGTTTATTGGGGATTATTATGGATTTAGGGGTTTGTATAGGTTTTAGGATATTTTAGTGTTTTTATGGGTTTTAACACATTTTTGATTTTTAGGGGTTTTCTATATTTTTTGGTTTTCATGAATTTGTGAGGGGGCTTAAGAGTTTGGATTGTTTTTAATGTTTTTTTGGAATTTTAGTTCCTTTATAGGATATTTATAATTATTTAGGATTGTAGGGATTTTGAGGGGTTTTAGATGTTTTATTGTTTTTAAGGTTTTAAGCATGTTTTGGGTTTTTATGGTTTTATGTGTTTTTAGGTTTATATGGTTTCTTTATGTTTTTTTTATTTTCTTTAAGATTTTTGAGTTTTTAAAGATTTTTTTGGGATTTTTATGATTTTTTTTTTCAGTTTTTAAGGATTTTAACGGCTTTATGGTATTTTTGGGTATTATGGTATTGTTGATTTTGACGAGTTTTAATGTTTTTTACATTATTTAATATTTGTAGGATTTTAATGAGTTTTTAGAGTTTTTAGTGGGTTTGGGGTTTTTATTGATTTTTAGGGGGGGTTTATGGTTTTTAGATGGTTTTTATGTTTTTAGTGGGGTTTTCGGTTTGTGGATCTTTTAATATTTTAGGGTTTTTAACACCCTTTATGTTTTTTGATTATTAAGTGTTTTTAGGTATTTATGTTTTCATGAAGGTTTTTAGGGTTTTTTTCATTTTTAGTGACTTTTTTTTTGAGTTTTAGGATTTTATGGTTTTTATGTATTTGACGGTTTTAGGGGTTTTAACTTATTTATGGGTTTTAGTTTTTTTTAGTTTTTTTGGTGTTTAAAGTTTTTTAGGGTTTTTATGTTTTTCATAGGAGTTTTTCTAGATTTTTTGGGGGTTGAACATTTTGGGTATTTTTTGGGATTTTTAGTTCATTTATAGATTTTTAGGGATTTTAGGGATTTTGAGGGTTTTTCAGGTTTCCTATAGGTTTTAGGCGATTTTTGGTTTTTTTAAGGGTTTTACGTTTTTTTAGATTTTTTAATTATTTTAGGTATTTAAATCGTGTTTAGTTTGTTTTTATATTTTAGGGGTTATTATGGGTTTTTATTGTTTTGGGGTTTTTAGGTTTTTAGTGGTTTTGGTGGTATTTAGGGTTTTTTGGGTTCTTTTTTATTTTTATAATTTTTAGGGATTTTAATTATATAATCGGTTTTTATGGATTTCTTATGGATTTTAGGTGATTTTGGTTTTTTATATTTTTTGTGTTTTTATGGGGTTTTAGGTTTTTTATTTATTTTAAGGGTTTTACGGTTTTACTGTTTCTAGGATTTTAAGGGTTTTTTATTTTTTTTATGGTTTTCTGGTTTATATGTTTTTTATATTTTTGGGGTTTTATGTTCTTAGGTTTTTATGGTTTTCATTGGGGTTTTTAGGGTTTTTATGATTTTGGTTATTTTAGTTCTTTTTTAGGATTTTTATTGATTTTAGGGTTTTTATTGATTGTGATGGTTCTATTGTTTTAGGGTTTCAATGAAATTTTAAGGTTTTAAGGGTTTTTATAGTTTTTAGTGTTTTTATAGTTTTTAGTTATTTGGTTGATTATGGGGTTTTATGACTTTTAATGGTTTTTAGGTGTTTTTATGTGGTTTTATAGACATTATGATTTTCTAAGGATTTTAATATTTTTAGGGTTTTTGAGGTGTTTTTATATTTTTATAGTTTTATACGGTTCATAGGATTTTTTTGTTACTAGTGGTTTTCATGGAATTAAAAGTATTTTTGTTTGTGTTTCAAGAAACTTACCAATATTGAGAGTTTTTAGGGTTTTTAGGGGTTTATGGGTTTTCTGAGTTTTTAGGTTTTTAACTGTTTTTCGGTTTTTATATTTTTCATAGGGGTTTTCATGATTTTATTTTTTTTATGATTTTAGTGATTTTTAGTGGTTGGTTGGATTTTTAAGGGTTTTCTATTTTTTAAGGTTTTTGTGGTTTTTAGTGTTTTTATGATTTTTGGGGGTTTTATAGATTTGTTTCTATGTTTTTAGCGATTTTAATGTTTTATATTTTTTAAAATTTCATGGAATTTAAAAGTTTTTTAGATTTTAAATGAGGTTTTTTGGTTTTTTGGTTTTTTTGTGTTTAATGGTTTTCATGGTTTTTTGGTTATTTTAACGTTTTTTAGAATCTTATAAGGTTGTAGGAGTTTTATGTTTTTTTTTGTTTTTATGGTTTTATATTGGTTATAGGTATTTTAGGTTTTTATATTTTTAGGAATTTTATGGATTTTTTTTTGTTTTTATGGTTCATTTTTATTTTAGGGATTTTGAAGGGTTTTTTTGTATTTTTAGGGTTTTTAGGAATTTTAACACTTTTAGAGGCTTATGGGTTTTATGTATTTTATTGTTTTTATTTTTTTCGAATTATTTTTAGTGTTTTATTGGTTTTTAGGTTTCTAGTGAGTTTCACGGGTTTTGGATTTTTTAATGGTTTTTTGAGTTTTTAGGGTTTTATGATTTTTATGAGTTTTTTTTAACATTTTAGTGGTTTAAATGTGTTTTTGAGGTTCAGAGGGTTATTTTTTCGTTTTTATGGTTTTATTGTTTTATGGTTTTTATTGTTTTTTTTGTTTTTGATGTTTTTTATAGTGATTTTAGGTTTCTTAGGGTTTTTATGTTGTTTTCAATTTTTATGTTTTTCTTAGGGGTTTTATAGGTTTTTAAGTGTTTTTGGGTTATTATGTATTTTTATGTATTGTTTTAAAATTTTTATGGTCATTTATTATTTTTAGGGATGTTTAGGGTTTTTATGGGGTTTTATGGTTTTTTTAGAATTTAAGTGTTTTAGGGTTTTTAGATGTTTTAAGTGTTTTTAGATTTTTAAGTTTTTTAGAGTGATTTTCTAGTGTTTTAGTGTTTTTTTACAATTTTGAGAATTTATAGGGATTTTTTTTGGATTTTTATGCTTTTTAATAGGTTTTTTATATATTGAGTGTTCTAATGGGATTTTAGGGTTTTAAGGTTTTAAGGGGGTTTTTTTGTGTTTTTAGTGTTTTTTTTATTTTTTAGGTTTATAAATATATTTAATAATTTTTAAATATTGTTTTGGTGTTTAATGTGTTTTTATAGTTTTAACTGGCGTTTTTAGGATTTTTATGGAGTTTTTGGGATTTTTCTTGTTTTTATGGGTTTTAAGGGTTTTAGGCGGTTTTTGGAATTTTATATGATTTTTCTTCTTCTTTTTTATTTTTTAGAGGTTTTATTTGGGTTAATAAGTTTTTTTATGTTTTTTAGGTTTTTAGGGATTTTGTGATTTTTTTATGAATTTTATGGCTTTTAGTGTTTTTAAAGAATTTTTAGTGTTTTAGGGGTTTTTTGTTTGTTTGGGTTTTTCAGGTTTTGTGATTTTTTTAGTGTCATTGTGGTTTTTAAGAGTTTTTATAAGTTTTTATGGGTTTAATGGTTTTTATCAATTTTTAGTGTTTTATGGTTTTATGTGTTTTATAGGTTCTTATGGTCTTTTAGGGGTTTTAGAGTTCTTTTTTTTCATTATTTTTTTAGTAGTTTTAGGTGTTTTTAGTATTTTTAATGTTTTATTCGGAGTTTTTGGGGTTTTTTAGGGTTTTTTAAATATTATAGGGAATTTTTTGACTTTTTTAAGACGTTTAGGGGTTTTTGGGATTTTGAATGTTTTAACATTTTTATTATTTTATGCTATTTTAAGTGTTTATTGGCCCTTTTTCTTTTCTTATGTTTTTAAAGCATTTTAAGGTTTTTAAATGTATTTAGGTATTTTTATATTTTACTGGTCTTTTTGGGTTTTTAGGTATTTTTAGGTGTTTTAGGGTTCTTTTTGAGTTTCTAGGGGTTTGAATGTTTTTTATTTTTTTTAACTTTTTATGGGGGTAATTATTTTTAAATGTTTTTAATTGGTTTATGTTTTTTTAGGCTTTATAATTGTTGATGTTTTTAAGGATATTAAGTGGTTTTCGGTTTTTAGGTTTTCTTTTGGTTTGTTCGTGGGTTTTAAATGTTTTTATGATTTTTTTAATGGTTTTTTAGGATTTTATGGTGTTTATCAATTTTTAGGTTTTTAATGGTTTTTTGGGTTTTTAGTGTTTTGTGGTTTTCTTTGAGTTTTTTTTGGGTTTTAGGGTTTTTATGTTTTTTTCTTATATTTATGAATTTTAAGGATTTTTATGGGTTTTAGGGATTTTGAGGGGTTTTATGGATTCGATGGTTTTGATGGGATTTGAGGGTTTTTTCGTTTTTATTGGTGTTATGGTTTTTAGTGTTTTTATGATATTAGGTTTTTAAATGGTTTTTAGAGTTTTTAGTAGTATTTTAGGATTTTTTGTATTTTTTGGGATTTTAAGGGGTTTTAGGGGATTTTATGGGTTTCAGTGTTTTTTGTGTTTTATGGAATTTTTAGGAATTTTTTTGTATTTTTCCAGTTTTTTGAGTTTTTTGGGTTTGTAGGTATTTTCTAGTTATTTGGTTTTGTGGGAGTTTTTTGAGTTTTAAGGGTTTAATTTTATTTGAGTTTTATCACTTTTAGTGGTTTAAAGGGTTTTAGAGTTTTAGTGTCTTTTATGGATTTTATGGGTTTTAGGATTCCATATGGATTTTGGGGTATTTATGGATTTTAGGGGGGTTTAGTGGTTGTATGGTCAATTTAGGGTTTTTAGGGGTTTTAGCATTTTAGGTTGTTTAGTATTTATATGGTCTTTAAAGGTTTTTATTGATTTTGGGGGGTTTTAGGATTTTTAAGCATTTCTAGGGTTTTAATGGTTATTTTATTTTTTTAATATTTTATGATTATTAATGTTTTTATGTTTTTATGTGTTTTAAGTATTTTTAGAATTTTCAGTGGGTTTATGGTTTTTATGTGGTTTTGGGGTTCATATGGGTTTGGGGGATTTTCGGCTTATTTGGGTTTTGAGTTTATTAGCGATTTTTTGGATTTTTTATTTTTTTTGGTTGTGATGGATTTTAGTGTTTCTAGGGTTTTAGGGGTTTTCATGGATTTTATGGTTTTTACAGTTTGTTTTTTTTAAATTTTTGGGATTTATTAGTATTTTTTGGGGTTTTTAGAGATTTTAGGAATTTAGAAGTTTTTTGGGTTTTCGGTTTTATATAGTTTTATTGGGGTGTTCATAATTTTTTTTAATTTTTAGAGGTTGAACGAGTTTTTTGTTTTTGTAATGTTTTTTGGGGTTTAAATGATTTTCAGTGTTTTTATGCGTTTTGAGGGGTTTTATGGGCATTTAGAGGCTTTGAAAAAAATTAGTGGTTTTTATGGATTTTTACGGTTTTTAGGTTATTTATGGTTTTTTGGGCTTTTAGAATTTTTTTTATTCTTATGTATTTTATGTGTCTTTATGTTTTTAATGTTTTGTTAAGAATTTTCAGGGGTTTTATTGTTTTTTACATTTTCAGGGGTTTTAGTGCTTTTTTAAAACATTTATGGGTTTTAGGGTCCTCATGTTTTTTAGGGTTTCATGTTTTTTATGTTTTTAGGTTTTTATGGATTTTATGGGTTTTAATTGATTTTTAACATTTTGAATGGTTTAACAGCTTTAAGAGTTTTTAGTGAGTTTTGGGTTTGTAGGGGTTTTAGGGTTTTAAAGGTTTTTATGGGTTTTATAAATTTTTATGGGTTTCACGGTTTTTAGGGTTTTCATAGGGGTTTTAAGGGTGTTTAGAGTTTTTACAAATTTTAATATTGTTGGGGTTTGTATTATTTTTATGGTTTAAAGGGATTTGTTGGTTTTTATTGTTTTTGTGTTTTTATATGTTTTTATGTTCTTAGGGTAAAGAAGGTGCATGACCTGGCTATTACTGGCCCCCAAAAATTTTTTAGAAAAAAAAAAATTAAAAAATGAAAGGTGTACGGTCAAAAAACCCATTCCCAAAAACTGAAATGTCATTAGAACACATACAATACCAAAACCAGAAGTGATGCCTTCATTACCTCCCATCCAAGCAACAACCAGTATCTAACAGCTCACTTTCCAAACAAGCACCTCCTAACTAATCAGTTCGCAACAATTCTCTCCCAAAAGCAGAACCATCAACCCAGGACCACCATCACCCAATACCTACACCATTCCATAGCACACAATTTCCTTTGGAAAGAATATCTCCCAAACCCTCACATCAAATCTCGCAACCAGCAACAGTAGAAAACCCACAAACACAACACCAACAACGAAGAAATCAGCTCCATCACACAGCTCCAATCCACAACCAACACTTGGATGCTACAAAATATTTCATCATCAATCATCCAACATCCAACTACAAAACCTGGACCAACCACATCTTTCCCTATTCAAATCACTAGCAAATCAAACCCTCTCCACTAGCCAAAACCAAATCCCCCCTTCAAGATGCTCTAAATCTGACAACAGGCAAATTAAGGCATTATCCTTTTTTAAAATTTTAAGGGTGTTAACTATTTATATGTTATTAAGGTTATATTATATATTTTCAATGGTTTTAGGGTTTTATATATTTTGGGTGTTTTAAGGATTGTTATGATATTTAAGATTTTTTTTGGTTTTTTGGGAATTTTTGGGGTTTTAGGGATTTTTATTGTTTTTAGTGTTTCTATGGTATTTAAAATTTTCAAGTGTTTTAAATTTTTTATGTTTTATGGAGTTATAATGGGTTTTTGTCGTTTTAAGGTATTTCTATATATTTTTTGGTTTTTAGGGATTGTTTTTTGAATATTGTATTTTTTATGGTTTTGAGGGATTTTAATTTTTTTGTTTTTTAGGGTTGTATAGATTTTTATGGTTTTAGTGTTTTTTGTGTTTTTATTGTTTTTATGGGTTGTTTGGGTTTTTACATTTTTTTTAAAATTTTAGTATTTTCATGTTTTTAGAGTTTTAAGTGGGGTGTTTATGGTTTTATGTATTTTTAGGTTTTTTTGGTTTTTAGGGTTTTTATATTTTTTAGAATTCTTTTTCTGTTTTTGGGGTTTTATGTGTTTTTTTTTTGAGTTTTTCTAATGGGTTTCCATTTTTAGGGAGTTTTAACGTTTTTATGGATTTTTGGTATTTTTTTATAATATTTATGTTTTTTGGGTTTTTAGGGATTTTCAGGTTTTAGGATTTTTAGGATTTTTTTAGTTTTTATGGTTTTTAAATTTTTTTAGAGTTTTATAACATTTTTAGTAGTTAATATGATTTTTTTGAGTTTTATGGATTTTTAATAGTCTTTATGTGGTTTTAGGGTTTTAAAGGTTTTTAGTGGTTTATTTTTTTAGTGGGTTTTATGATCATTTAAATATTATTGGGGTTTTAGCCTTTTTAGGATTTTTATTTATTTTATTATGTTTTCATGGCCTTTTGGTTTTTTATATTTTTTGGTAATTTTTGTGATTTTTTAGGATTTTATGGGTTTTTATGGATTTTGAGGGTTTTTAAAGTTTTGGTGTTTTTAGGGTTTCTTTTTTTTCATTTTTAGGTTTTTAAGGGTTTTATGGTTTTTGTAGGGGTTTTGTGGGTTTTAGGTGTTCTTAAATTATCTATATTTTTGTGTTTTTTAGGATTTTTATGGTTTATTTTGTTTTTTGGGATTTTGAATGTTTTTAGGATTTTTAGGGGTTGTCTGGTTTTTTTGGATTTTTAGGGTTTTTATATTCTTAGGGTTATAATGGTTTTTTAGAGTTATTTAATATCTTTAAGGGTTTAATGGGTTTTTAGAGTTGTTAGTGTTATTTAGTGTATTTATGTGTTTAGGGGTTTTAAGGTTTTATACTTTTTACGATTTTTAGGGTATTTTTTTCTTTTTAGGGTTTTTAGCATTTTTAGGTTTTTAAGGGTTTTAAGAGTTTTTAGGTTTTCAAAATTCTCTTATTTTTTCAATTTTTTTGGGGGTTTTTATATTTTTTTGATAATTTAATGATTTTTAGGGATTCTAAATATTTTTAGTTTTTAGGATTTTGATGATTTTTAACGTTTTTATGGTCTTTAGGGTGTTTTGGATTTTTTATGGATTTTTAGGTTAAATGGATTCTTTCATTTTGTTCGCATTTTGATTGTTTTGGAGTTTTTTAATGTTTTTAGGGGTTTAATGAGTTTTAGTGTTTTTGGTGGTTTTTTAGGTTTTATGGGTTTTAGGTGTTTTATTGTATTTAGGGGTTGTTATGTTCCTTTTAGAATTTTTAGGGGTTTTAGTGTTTTTTGGTTTTTAAAGGTCTTATATGTTTTTAGGTATTTGTGGGATTTTATGCTTTTCATGGTTTTTATGGTTTTGAAAGTTTTTATGGATTTTTAGGGGCTCTATACATTTTTATGAGATTTTATGGTTTTAGGTATTTTGAGGGTTTTAGAGTTTTTAAGGATTTTAGCATTTTTAGGTTTTTGGGGGGGTTTAACTTTTACTATTTTTTACAGTTTACTTTTTGGGTTTTCGGGGTTTTCCAGATTTATAATGTTTTAATAGATTTTAGGGAATTTTTTTATTTTTATGGGGATTTAGGGGGTATAGGGATTATAGGGTTTCTTGGGCGTTTTAGGGTTTTTTTGTTTTTTTAGTTTTTTTTGTAGTTTTATGGTTTTTTTCAATTTTCTCGGTTTTTAAGTATTTTTTGATCCTTTAAACATTTTATGTGGTTTACAGAATTTTTATATTTTATGTGGTTTTAGGGTGTTTATGGGTTTTAGAGTTTTTACTATTTTCATGGGTTTTACGTTTTTTTCCTTTTTATTGTTTTTGGGGGGTTTTAGGGGTTTTAATATTTCTTATGTTTTTATGGGTTTTATGTGTTTTTACATTTCATGGTTTTCTTAAGATATTTCACTGTTTTTAGGATTTTTTAGGTTTTTAAGTATATTTATAGAATTTTATGGTTTTATGGGTTTTAGTGTTCTTAGAGATTTTGAGGGTTATTAGAATTTTAGGGTTTTTTAGGATTTACAGTTTTATGATTTTTGTATGATTTTGTTGATTTTTTTAATTTTTTTCAGGTTTTTAATGTTTTTATATGTTTTTAGGATTTTTTTGGTTGTTTAAAGTTTTTATTGTTTTTAGGGGTTTTAAATGTTTTTTTATCTTTGAATGGTTTTAGGTTCCTTCTATGTTTTTTTGGTTTTTAAGGGGTTTTAATTTTTTTAGGTTTTAAGGGATTCTTATTTTTTCATGGTTTTTATGGGTTTTTAGATTTTTTGGATTTTTAGGTCTCATTTATGTTTTTAGGTTTTTTAGTGTTCTCAAATATTTTTAGGGGTCTTGGGTTTTTTAGGGTTTAAGTGTGTTTATAGTTTTTAGGGGTTTCTAGATTTTTTTTGTGTTTTAAATGTTATTATGTTTTTATGGGTTTCTTCGTATTTTGAAGGTTTTTTAGTGGTTTTATGTTTTAATTGATGTTTAGGGATTCTAATGATTTTTACAGTCTTAAGGATTTTTAGTGATTTTGATTTTTTTATGGGTTTTAGGTTTGATTTGTTTTTAAGAGTTTTTTTTGTTTTTAGGGGCATTTGAGTATTTTATAATATTTAAAAGATTTAGATTTTTTGTTAATTTTTTAGATGTCTAATGGGGTTTTTTGTGGGTTTTGGTGTTTTATGGGTTTTAGTGTTTTTATGGTTTTTATGTGTTTTTATATATTTTATGGTTTTTATGGGTTTTAAATTTTTATGAGTTTTCTATTTTTAATTTTATTAGTTTTTTAAGGATTTTTGATGTTTTTTTGGTTTTCTTTTGTGATTTCACGTTTTCATAGTTTTTTATGTTTTTAGAGGTATTAAAATATTTTTAGGATTATTATAGGTTTTTTTAGTTTGTAGGGATTGTTTGGTTTTTTAGTTTCATTTGGGTATATAGAGTTTTTGGGTTTTTCTTATTTTCCATTATGTTTTGAGTTTTTTTTGCGTTTTAAGGATTTTTAGAGTTTTTAATTTTTTTAGGGGTTAATGTGTTGTTAGAGTTGTTAGTGGTTCTTTGGGGTTTTATGTGTTTTTATGCTTATTAAAAATTTTATGGTCTTTAGTGGAATGGGTGTTTGTCAGTTCTTTTGAGGTGTTTTTAGGCATTTTACCTTTTTCAGGTTTTGGGGGTTTTGGGGGTTTTAGGGGTTTTTAGGAATTTTTATGTTTTTACGGTTTTTGTAGAGTATTTCAAGGTTTTTAGGGATTTTATATATTTATGGATTTAGGGGTTTTTCAGGCTTTTAATTGTTTTTTGGATTTTTACGGTTTTTATGGTTTTTATGGTTTTTAAGGTTTTTAGGGTTTTTTTAAAAAAAATTAGATTTTTAAGGGTTTTATGGTTTTTTATGTCATTTAGATTATCTCAAGGGTTTTCTAGATCTATTATATTTTCATGTATTTTAATGGTTGTTTTGGATTTGTATTGGTGTTAGGAGTTTTAGCTATTTTGAGGGGTTTTGGGTATTTATGGTTTTTAGTTGTTTTATTTCTTTTGGTATTTTACTTTTTTTTGGAATTTTAAAGGGGTTTTCTGTTTTTTTTACTGTGTGTTTTAATAAATGATGGTTTTAAATGGTATTTATAGTTTTTAGTTGGTTTTTAATTTTTTAGGGCTTTAAAGGGAATTTAGATTTTTTTAGTTGTTTTTAGCGATATTATGGGTTCTTTGGGTTTTAGTGGGTTTTAGTGGTTTTGTTATTTTTAGGGGTTTTTTTAGATTTTAAATGTTTTCATTGGGGTTTTTATTGTTTTTTATCTTTTTATGTATTTTTATGTGTTTTTTAAGTATTTTTATGATCCTTGTGGGTTTTTAGGGGTTTTGAGAGTTTTTATGGTTTTAATGGGTTTTCTAGATTAATTTGGGTTTAATGTATTATGTTTTTTTGTCAATGGTATTAGTTTTTTTAATGTTTTATTAGTTTAATAGGATTTATAGTTTTACAGGTTTTATGGGTTTTATGGGTTTTATGAGTTTTTAGTATTTGTATATTTTTTAATGTTTTTATGGAATTCAGGGTTTTTTTGGGTTTTAGGATTTTTTTAGAATTTTTAGTGTTTTATTTTCTTATGGGTTATAATTCATTATTTGGTTTTTATAATTTTCTTAGAGTTTTTCCCAATTATTAGGTTTTTTTACATTTTTAAGTATTTTTTAGGATTTTAATGGTTTTCGGGCTTTTTGGATTTTGAGGGTTCTGTGGGGTTTTAGGGTTTTTTTGGTTATTATATTTTTTACCATTTATAAGAAATTAAAATGTTTTTATAGTTATAGTAGGGTTTTGGGTTTTTATGGGTTTTTATGGTGTTTAGGTGTTTATGGGTTTTATTATTTTTTTGCTGTTTTAGGATAGTTTTATGTTTATTTTGGGATTTTAGCGTTTTTTAAGATTTTTATTAGTTTTATATGTTTTTATGTTTTTATGATTTTATTTGGTGTTTCCATGGGGTTTTAATAATTTAGGTATTTTTTTTCTTTTAATAATGTTTATGGTTTTGGGGGGTTTTGTGGATTTTGATGGTTTATAGCGTTTATTAGGGTTTTTATTGTTTTTTAGGTTTTTTAAGGTTTTAAGTTTTTTAGTTATAAAATGTTATTTTAAGGGTTTTCATGGTTTTAATGGTAATTTAATTGTTTATGATTTTTAGGGATATTTTTGGATATTTATGGGTTTTAGGGGGTTTACTGATTTGGTGGGTATTTATGGTTTTAATACTATTTTTGGTGTTATGGATTTTTAAATTTCATGTGCTTCTATTGTCATTTAGTGTTTTTTAGTCTAAGTATGTTTAAAGTTTTTTTGTGTTTTTAGTGTTATTTATGGTTTTTATGGGGTTTAAGGATTTTATATCTTTTTAGGGGATTTATGGTTTTTATGGTTTTTAATGATTTTAAAGTTTCTATCTATTTTTATATTTTTTGTCTTTTTAATCCTTTTTATGTATTTATAGTATTCATTGAGTTTTTAGGGGTTTTAGTGCTTTTTTTTGTTTTTAGTGATTTTTGGGCCTTTGAGTGTTTTAATTGTATTTTATGGATTTAGGAATTTTTATGGTTTGTGGATTTTTAGGGTTATTGTATTTTTTGGTATTATTGTGATTTTTTGAGTATTTTGGGGTTTAATGTTTTTCATAGTTTTCTATCATTTTTAAGGGTTTAAATTGTTTTCGAGTTTCAGTGGGATTTTATGGGTTTATGGGTTTCTTTTGGTATTTTTATGATTTTAATGATTATAAAGTTTTTAAGTGGTTTTGGGGACATTTAGGGTCTATAGTATTTTTATTATTTTTAATTGATTATAGGGTTTTAATGTTTTCTTTGGGATTTTTTTGGTTTTATAGTTTTTTATGTTCTTTGGTATTTTTAAGGAATTTTTTGTATTTTTATGGTTTTTATGTATTTTTATGTTTTTAGGGGTTTAGTGTTTTTTGGGGGTTTTAACGATATTCCGTTTTTATGGGTTTTAATTGTTTTTAGGTTTTCAAAATTTCTTAGAGATTTTTTGGGTTTTTATGGTTTTTTAAAATTTTAGGTGTTTTTATGGATTTTTAATATTTTATGGGTTTTACAAATTATGTAGGGTGTTAGTGTTTTTAGGTTTTAAAGAGTTTGTATGGGTTTTTAGCGTTTTAGGGGTTTTAAGGTTAGTTATAGTTTTTAACATTTTTTGGGGTTTAATGTTTTTTAAATATTTTTTTATTCATAGTTTTTATGGGTTTTAGGGGTTTTAGGTTTTCAGGTTTTATGGGTTTTAGTGTTTTTTATGCTTTTTAGATTTTTTTAGTTTTTTAGTGTATTTAACTATTTTTTGGCCTCTAAGGGTTTCTTCCGATTTTAGGGTTCATTATGCCTTTATGGATTTTTAGGGATTTTAGGGATTTTTATGATTTTTATAGTTTCAATTGATTTTAATGGTTTTGAGGTGTTTGAGGATATTTAATTGTTTATAGAGTTTTTAAATGTTTTATTTTTGGGGGTACTACATATTTTTATTATAGTAAGGATTTCTTAATGGTTTTTAGTGAATTTGGTCTATTTTGTTTTTCAGGGATTTTTAGGTTCTTTTAAAAAATTAATGGGTTTTAGGGGATTTAGGGATTGTGAGGGATTTGTGGGTTATCTGGGTTTTGGGGTTTTTTAGTGTTTTATTGTTTTCAATATTTTTAGATTTTTAAGATGTTTTAGGGGTTTAAATGGATTTTGGTATTTAGTGTGTTTTTAGGGGTGTTAAGTGTTTTTAGGGATTTTTTAGGTTTTTTGGGTTTTTTTTAGTTTTTTCCTTTTTACAGTTTTTATATTGTTTTGGGAATTTTTGTGTTTTTTTATTTTTATTGGTTTTATGTGTTTTTATGTTATTATAGTTTTCTTATGGGATTATATATTTTAATGTTTTTTACATTTTATAGATTTTAAGGTTTTTTTCTTATTGGTTTTATATGGTTTTAGTGTTTTAATGGGTTTTAGGGTCTTTTAGAGTTTTTATATATTTTTTTTGTTTCTAGTTGTTTTTAACTGGTTTAAGTGTTTTTTTGTGTTTTATGGTTTTAAAAAATTTAATGGGGTTTTTTAGGGTTTAAATTTTTTAGTAATTTTTTGTGACTTTTTAGGATTCTTATGTTTTTATAGTTTTTAGATATTTTGAGTGGTTTTTGGGTTTTATGAGTGTTTTTTATTAGTTGTAAGTGTTCTTTGGTTTTTATCATTTTCTTCATTTTTTTCATGATTTTTATGGGTTTTTAATGTTTGATCGTTTTTTAGGATTTTCATTGTTTTAGGGGTTTTTAGGATTTTGTGGTTTTTTCTGTGGTTTTAGGGTTTCTCAGAGTTTTTTAATCATTTTATAGGTTTAAATGGTTTTTAGATAATTTCGTTTCTTTTAGTGGTTTTTATGAATTTGTAGGGTTTTTCATATTTTTATGCAATTTATGGTTTTTAGGTGTATTTAGAGTTTTAAAAGTATTTTCTCAATTTTTATGAATTTTTCCCTTATTATGTTTTTTGGGGTTTTAAGTGTTTTTTGGTTTTTATGTTTCTCTTTGGGTTTTTAGGGTTATTAGGTTTTTTTTCATTTTTAGATACTTTTAGGGATTTTTATGAATTTTCTGATTCTTTTGGGTCCTTAGAGATTTTTATGGTTTTTAGGTTGTTTATCTCTTTTGGGTTTTAGGTTTTTTTTTAAAAATTATTGCGAGTTTATGGTTTTTTGGTGTTATTCAATGTTTTCAATGATTTTAAGTGCTTTAGTGTTTTTTGTGTATTTTTTGGGTTTTAATGGGGTTTTAGGGTTATTATTTTTTTTGGGTTTTATGATTTTTTTGGTTTTTTTGTGTTTTTGTGGGATTTAGTGATTTTTAAGTATTTTTGGAATTTATTTATTTTTTTTTCTTTTTATGGTTATTAGGGTTTTTTCGGGTTTTTTTGTTTTTTTACATTTTTAGGGATTTTTAAGAAATTTATATTATTTTTATGGGTTTTTGGGTTTTTAGGAATTAAAAGGTTTTTATGGTTTTATTATTTTTTAGGGTTTTATATATATTTATGTTATTGATGTTTTCTTGGGGGTTTCTAGGTTTTTTTCATTTTTATATTTTTAGGAAATTTTTAGGATTTTATGGCTTTTAGGGTTATAGGAATTTCGAAGGTTATTAGGGGTTTTTATGGTTTTTAGGGTTTTATAATTCCAATGGGTTTTATAGTTATTAATGTTTTTAGTGTTTTAAAAAAAAGAGGGATTTAATTGATTTTAGAGTTTTTATTGGTTTTCAAGGTTTTATTGGTTTTATGTTTTTTAAGGGTTTTAGGGGTTTATGGTTTACAATATTTTTAGGTTTTTTAGGGTTTTAGTGTTTTAGGATTTTTAGGGGTTTTACATGTTTTTTAGTTTTTATGATTTTCTTATGGTTTTACAAGACTTTCAGGGTGTTTTATGTTTTCGGTGTTTTTATACATTTTTATAGTTTTTAGGGTCTCGATAGATTTTTCATGTTTTAAGAGATATTTAATGTTTTAAAATTTTTATTGGATTTTTATTGTGTTTTTTTGAGGATTTTTGTGTTTTTGGTAATTTTCATTACTATTAGAGTTGTTAATTTTTTTTACGTGTTTAAAGGGTATTTATATATTTTAGTGATTTTAATGTTTTTATGGATACTTTTGGGTATAAATATTTTTTTCCAGTTTTATCATTTTTTGGTGTTTTATTATTTTTAGGGTATTTTTTGGCGTTTTTAGGTTTTTAGTGGTTTAGGGGGTTTAATTATTTTTATGTTTTATAATGTTTTCATTGGATTTTCCAATTTTTTATGTTCTTTTATGTTTTTAGGGATTCTTTGGCATTATTTACGATTTTGATGTTTTCAGGGTTTTGGGGGATTATAAGGGGTTTTAGGGTTTATATAGGTTTTTATGTTTTAGAGGGTTTTAGGGTTTTTAGTTTTTTAAGGTTTCCGTATACGTTATGTTTTTTGGGGTTTTTTTCATTTTTAGGTAATTTTAAAAAAAAATATTGGTTTTTTGGGGATTTTGGGATTTTGGGGGTTTTATGGATTTTGATGGGTTTTATGGGTTTTTAGACTTTTTTGTTCTTTTTGTTTTAGAGGTTCTCTCAGTTTTGTAGGTTTTTAAATTTTTTTTTGTGATTTTTAACATTTTAAGGAATTTAATTGATTTTAATAGTTTCTAGTTGTTTTGGGGTATTATTTTTTTAGGGATTTTTATTGTTTTTAGGTGGTTTTATGGATTTATGTTTTTTATGATATTTACGGTTTTTTACAGTTTTTAGTGTTATCTGTTTATGGGTTTTATGTGTTTTTTTGGGTTTTTGGGTTTTCCTTGTGGTTCTATGGATTTTTAGTGTTTTTAGGGTTCTTAAGATTGTTATAGTTATTAGTGGTTTTAGGTATTTTATAGCTTTATGGTTTTTGTATGTTTTTTTTGATATTTTTTTGGGATTTTAAGGTGTTTTAATTTTTTTACCATTCTCTTGGATTTCAAGGGTATTTATATTTTTTCGTCGTTGTTATGGTTTTTATGGGTTTTTAACTAGTTTACATTTTTTATCAGTTTTATGTTTTTATGTTTTTTAGGTTTTTTTATGGCTTTAGGGTTTTTAAGTGTTTTACTATTTTAGAGATTTTCTTTTGGGTTTTCATAGTTTTTTAGGATTTTTATATTTTTATATATTTTTTGGGATTTTTTGGATTTTTTACATTTTTAGATATTTTGAGGGGTTTTAGTGGATTTATGGGTTTGTATAGTTTTTTTATTTTTAGGGGTTTTAATAATTTTATGTTTTAAAATTTTTCTTACAGTTTTTATAATTTTTAGGATTTATATATTTTATTATTTTTGTAAAGACTACTTAGTATATTTATGGTTTTTAAGGTTTTTAAGGATTTTGATGGTTTTTAAGGTTTTATAGTGTTTAGTGTTTTTACATTTTTAGGTGGTTTATGTGTTTTTAGGTTACTAATTTTTTCTTAGGGGGTTTTAGGTTTTGTAGTGGTTTTTAAATTTTTGGGATTTATAGGGATTGTTTTTTCTATTTTTATGTATTTTTATGATTTTAGTGATTTTGAGGGGTTTTAGGGCTTTTAGGGTATGGGGTTATAGAATTTTTATGTTTTTATGGGTTTTATGGGTTTTTATTTTTTTAATGTTTTGTTAGGGTTTTCAATATTTCGAGATTTTTTTAAAATTTACGGATTTTTAAGGATATTTTACTATTATCAGTGTTATTAATGATTTTGAGGGTTTAAAGGGATTTTTTATGGTTTTTACGTTTTTTTTTTGGTTTTTAGGATTTTTGGTGTTTTTTTGGGATTTCATGGTTTTTATAATATTAAACATTTTTGTTGTTATAAAGTGTATTTAGAGTTTTTAGTGGGGTTTTAGGGTTTTTATGTGGTATAACGGTTTTTAAGGTTTTTAGTGGTGTTTATGTTTTTAGGGGGGTTTAGGTCATTATGGTAATTTTAAGGTTTTGTGGGGTTTTTTATTTTTGAAGTTTTTTAGGGTTCTAAGTGCTTTTGGTGTTTAATGGTTTTATTAGGGTATTCATGTTTTTTGGGTTTTTTTTTATTATTTTCAAGATTGTAATTTATTTTTAGTGTTTTATGGATTTTGGGGTTTTTAAGGGGTTTTTGGGTTTTTTATGATATTTAATATATTATGGTTTTTTTGGATTTTTACATTTTTTCGTTTTTAGTGTTTTAAAGGTTTTTATATTTTTTATAAAATATCTAGGGGTCTGAATGGTTTTATGATTTTTATTGCTTTTAGGATTTTTATGGGTATTAGGGGTTTTTAATTTTTTTAGGGATTTTATGGTTTTTAAGTGTGTTTGTGGTTTTAATAATTTTTATAATTTTACATGTTTTTAAGGTTTTAATTATTTTTATGTTTTGAATTTTTTTCGAGTGGTTTTCGAGGGCTTTAGGTTTTTTTAAATTTATGGGTATTTATTGGGATATGTTGGATTTTTTTAGATTTTTATGGTTTTTTGGGATTTTTTGGGTTTTATAGTTTTTTTATTTTGTATGTATTTTTTTGAGTTCTTTAGGGTTTTTATGCGTTTTTATGGTTTTTAATTTTTTTTATTATTTAATGTGATTTTATGTGGTTTTAGTGTGGTTTTAGGGTTTTAGGGGTTTTTAGGACTTTATGTTTTTATAGTTTTTATTGTTTTTAGTGTATTTTTATTGTTTTTAGGATTTTTTGTGTTTATAGAATTTTTAGTGATTTTATGTATTTTTATGTTTTTATATCCCCTTTAGCGGTTTTCAATTTTTTTAGGGTTTTTGATATTTTTAGTGATTTTTAGGGATTTTTAGGATAATTATTTTTTTATAGGGTTTTGGGGATTTTGTGGTTATTAGGGGTTTTAGGGTTGTTTAGGGGTTTTAATGTTTTCAGAATTTTTGGGGATTTAATTGTTTCTTGGGTTTTAAGGTATTTAGAGGGATTTTATAGTTTTTAGTTTTTTATATTTTTTAATGTATTTTTTTTGAATTTACTATGAATTTTATGATTTTTAAGGGTATTTGGAATTTTGAGGGGCGGTGGGTTAGGGTTTTAAGGTTGTTATGTTTTCGGGTTTTATGTTTTTTGTTGATTTTTAGGGGTTTTATGTGTTTTAATGTTTATTACCTTTTTTGAGGTTAAAAGAGTTTCAAATTTTGTAGTTGGATTTTATGGTTTTTATGGGTTTTTAGATTTATTAAGGTTTTAGGAAATTTTATGGTTTTAGTGTTTTTTAGGATTTATAAGTTTTTTTTTTATTTTTTCATGTTGTTTAAGGTTTTTTTAGTGTTTTTGGTTTTTAATTTTTTCTTAAGGATTTTAGGTTTTTTGTGGTTCTTGGGGATTTTTTAATTTTTAGGGATTTCTAGTAATTTTATGTTTTTTTAGATATTTGTTTGAATTTTTTGGGTTTTATTTTTTTTGAGTTTCTTTCAAAATTATTGGGGTTTGAAGGGGTTTTTTCAGTTTTTAGCGGCTTAGGGATTTTATGGGTTTTAGTTTTTTTAATGGTTTTCAGGTTTTTTATTGGGTTTTAAGGTTTTCTATTTCTTAAGGTCTTTTAAGGTATTAGGATTTTAACATTTTTTTTTAGTTTTTTGGGTTTTAACAATTTTTAGGATCTACTATTATCTGAAGGGGTTTAGGGGGTTTTTGGATTTATAAGATATTATTAATTTAAGGGAATTTTTAGGTATTTTTATTGGTTTTTTTGTTTTTATAGATTTTTATGGATTTTTGGGTTTTTATGGTGTTTATGGATTTTTGGGGTTTTTGGGATTAATTTTTAGTTTTTAGGTATATAAATGTTTTTTATTATTTTTTAATCATTTAGGGGTTTATAGGTTTTTTAGAGTTTTAGTAGGTTTTTAAGGTAATTATGGTTTTAGGGATTTTTATAGTTTTTAGGCTGTTGTGGATTGTTTATCAGTTTTAGAATTTTTTATATTCTTAGGGTTTCTTATGGTTTAAGGTTATTTATATTTTTTATGTTTTATGGATTATAAGGATTTTTTGGGGTTTTCTTGGATTTTTATACGTTTTTTAGGTTTTTATATATTCTTAGGGGTTTTAACGGTTTTTGGGTTTTAGGGTATATATGTTTTTCTTGGGAGGGGAGGTGGGTAGGGTTTTATTTATTTTTTAGTTTTTCCAAGGTTTTTCGATTTATTTAATGTTTTTAGTGGATTAAAGGATATTTATAGTTTTAGTGGGTTTTAAAGGTTTAAAGAGATTTTTTGTAATATTTATGGTTTTATGGGATTTTATAGTTTTTTGGTGTTTTAGGTAGTTTAGTTTCTTTGAGGATTTTTTTGAATTTTTATCATTTTTAATGTATTAGGTGTTTTTATTGTTTTTAGTATTTTATTCCTTTATTAGGGTTTTTCAGGGTTCTTATGTTTTAAAAAAATTATAATTCTTAGGGATTTTTTAGGATTTTTTGGATTTTAGGGATTTTGAGGTTTTTTAGGGTTTTAGGGTTTTTATAGTTTCTGAATGTTTTAAGAGTTTTTAAGGTTTTTAGGGGTTAAATTTGTTTTTTTTTGTTTTTAAAATTATATTTGGCCTCTTAGGTTTTTATGATTTTTACATTTTTTGGTATTTTAATTATTTTTATGGATTTTATGTCTTTTTAGAGTTTTAACGATTTTATGTGTTTTATTGTTGTTTAGGGTTTTAAGTGGTTTTGTGTTTTTTATGTGTTTTAGGGTTCTTATGTGTTTTAGATTTATACTGTTTTCTTTTGGTTTAATGGGGGTTTTATAATTTTTAGAGGGGTATTAGTGTTTTTTTGGTTTTAGGGGGTTTATGGTTTTTATGTTTTTATGGTTTGTAGGGTCTTATGTGTTTTTAGTTTTTAGGGTATTTACGTGTTTTTATGATATTAAGGTATTCTTAATGTTTTTTGAGGTTTTTAAATTTTATTGATTATAGGTATTTTTAGGACACTTATGGGTTTTACAGTGTTAAGTATTTCTTAGAGGTTTTGGGGGTTTTAGTGTTTTATCCTTTTTATGTTTTTATAAGTTTTATTTATATTAGGTTTTTAATATTTTCTTATGGGTTTTCATGGTTTTTAGGGTTTCTTACATTTTTTTGGTTTTTTTGGTTTTTTGGATATTTAATGTTTTTTGGGTTTCTAAGATCTTTTAGGGTTCCTATGGGTTTTAGGTTTCTAAGGGTTTTATATTTTTAATGTTTTTAGGGGTGGTTTTGAGTTTTTTTGGTTTTTTAATTTTTTTAGAGGTTTTGATTTTCTGGGGGATTAATTGGGTTTTTAGAGTTTTTATTGGTTTTATAGGGTTATTATAATTTTTAGCGGTTTTATATATTATAGGGAGTTTATGGATTTTTGGATTTTTAGTTTATTTTGGGGTTTTAGGGGTTTTAAATTATTACAGATTTTTATTGTTATCTTATGTATTTTTAAGAGTTTTTATGTTTTTATAGACATTTAGTAATTTTTTATGTTTTTATATTTTTGGGATTTTTATGGATTTTGAGGCGTTTTTGGATTTTTAGTGAATTTTTATTATTTTTTAGGGTTCTTCTAGATTTTAGGGTATTTTGGTTTTTTATGAATTTTTAGGTTTCTAGAGTGTTTAATTTTTTTTTGTTTTTATGAGTTTTAAGAGTTTATAAGATTTTAATGTTTTAATTGGAGTTCTACTGGTTTTTAGCAATTTTCATGTCTTTAGGGATTTTAGAGGATGTTAACATTTTTATGGTATTTAAGATTTTTATGGATTTTGAGGGTTATTAGGGGTTTTCGGGGTTTAAATGTTTTTTTATTTTAGGGTATTTTGGTGGTATTTATGGTTTTGTTGATATTTTTAACAGTTTTAGTGTTTTAAATGGATTTTAGTGTTTTTTTTTGATTTTTGGGTTTTATTGGGTTTTAGAGATTTTATGGTTTTATGGGTTTTTAATGCATTTTAGGGTTTTAGGGTTTTTAGAGAATTCTTATGTTTTTTATAATTTTTCATATTTTTTTTCAAGGTTTCCATATGGGGTTTTACATTTTTGTTGATATTTTTAGGTAATTTTAGGTAATTTTATGATTTATTTTTGTTTTTAGGGAGTTTGAGTGCCATCAATTGTTTTTATGGGTTTATGGATTTTAGATATTTTAGCGTTTTTTTAGTTTTTATGGGGTTTAATTATTTATAGCTTCCTAAATATTTCATAGGGGTTTTTAGGGGTTTTAGAGTTTTTTACATTATAAGGATTTAAGGGTTTTTATGTATTTTTATGTATAATTATGTTTATTAGGTATTTTGAGAGTTTTTAGGGTTATTTAGGGTTTTAGGGGTTTTAGGGGTTTAAGGTGGTTTGAGGTTTTTTCAATTTTTATGTTATTTACAGTTTTAACATTTTAAGTTGTTTTAATGTTATCAGGTCATTAGAGTTTTTTTATATATTTTTTGCGTTTTTAGGGGTTTCTTTATTTTCTAGAGTTTTTAAGGTTTTAGAGGGTTTTATATATTTTTTTGTTTTAAGGATATTAGGGATTTTAGGTTATTTAATATTTTTTAGGTTTTTTGGAGTTTTCAATGATTTTTTGTTTTTAATATTTTTATGATTTTTAGGGTTTTTAGGGTTTTTAGTTTTTTAGGGATTTTTAGGGTTTTCATAGCATTTATAAGATTTTAGGGTTTTAAATGATTTTGGAGTTTTTTTTGGGGGTTTTATGGTTTTCTTGGTTTTTAGGATCTTTTTATATATTTTTAAGGTATTTATGGATTGTTAGAGTCTTTTATTATTTTAGTGGTTTAAATAGTTTTTATTTGTTTTAGTGGTTATAGGTTTTTATTTGTTTTTTGGGGTATATATGTTTTTTGTGTTTTTATGGTTTTTAGGGTTTTTGAGTTTTTAGGGTTTTATTTTTTTTTACATTTTGTAGGGGTTTTCATTGATATTATGTTTTTAAGATTGTCTTTGGGATTTTAAAGGTTTTTAGGGTTTTTACATATTTAGGTATTTTTTCATTTTACAGATTTTTATGATTTTAGATTATTTTTAAATTTTGATGGTTTTTAGAGATTTTTATGGTTTTCAATTTTTTGGTTTTTTTAGTGTTTATGGGTTTTATAAGTTTTTATGGGTTCTAATGTTTTTAATTGATTTTATCATTTTAGTTGGGAAATTTTTTTTAGATTTTTTAGATTTTTTTAGGGTTTTTATGGGTTTTTATGGGTTTTTTATGTATTTTGTATTTATGGTCTTTTGTGGGTTTTTAGGCTTTATCGGGTTTTGAGTTTTTTAAGTTATTATGGTTTTCCTAAGGTTGATAATGGTTTTATGGTTTTTATGTTTTTAGTTATTATAGGTATATTTTATGATTTTTATAGTTTTTTGGGATTTTTAGTGTTTTCTGGGGATTTATCTTGTTTAGGGTTTTAATCCATTTTAAGGTTTTTAGGGGTTTTAAGTGTTTTAGTTGTTGAAATATTTTTTATGGGTTTTAATGGTTATTTTGTATTTTTTTACTTTTTTTGGATTTTTATTTCTTTTAAATATTTTTATTTATTATAAGGATTTTTATGGGGTTTTATGGTTTTTAAGGAATTTTAGGGGCTATAGGGGTTTTAGGGTTTATTGGGTTTTACAGAATTTTTTGGGATTTAAAGGGGGATTTTTTTTATTTTTTATGGTTTTAAGGGTTTTTAGATTTTTTATCATTTTTAGGGGTTTAAAGAGATTTTATTGTTTTGGGTAGGTACTATGGGTTTTTATGGAGATTAAGGGTTTTTAATATTTTAGGTGTTGTTATGGTTTTTATGGTTTTTAGTGTTTTTATAGATTTAGGTTTTTTATTTTTTTTATCAATTTTATAGTTTTTAGGGTTTTATACATTTTTGGATTTTTTTCATTTTCTTATGTTTTTTAGGTTTCGGGTTTTTTTTTCCAGCATTTTGGGATTTTATTATGATTTTTAGGGTTTTCAGAAATTTTGAGGGTTTTTAGAGTGTTTGGATTTTTAGGGTTTTTTTGGGTTTTTGGGGGGGTTTTATGAACTTTTTTCTATTTAGATCATTATTAATATTTTAATGATTTATTTAGGTATTTTAGGATTTTGATGGTTTCTAGGGTTTTTCGGGATTTTAGTATTTTTATGGTTTTTGTGTTCTTAGGATTATTTGATTTTTTATTGTTTTTATGATTTATTCGAGCTTCTTAACATTATTTGGGGTTTAAGAGGTTTTAGATTTTTTACTTTTTTAGGGGTTTTTTAGATTTTGAATGTTTTTATAGGTATTTATATTATATAGAATTTTTTAGGGGTTTTAGGGTCATTTAAAATATTTTTTAGGGTTTTCGGTTCTTTCGAGTATTAATTTATTAGGATATTATAGTTTTCTTAGGGTTTTAATGGTTTTTAGGGTATTTTACATTTTTAAGGGTTTTTAGAGAGTCTAATGATTTTGAGTGTTTTTAGTTTTATTGGGGTTTTAAGGGTATTAGATTTTTTAAGATTTTTTAATTTTTTTGGTTTTCAAGGGTTTTAACTATTTTAAAGATTTTATTGATTTATTTGAATTTTTTAGCATTTTTAGAGTTTTTTTATGTTTTTAGGGATTTTTAAATCTTTCATAGGATTTATATTGTTTTTAAGGTTTTTAGGGTTTTGAGGTTTTTTAGGGTTTTTTGGTTTTATTGATTTTTATGTATTTTTTAACTTTTTTATGGTTCAATGGTTTTTTGATTATTTTTATCATTTTTGGGGTTTAATGGTTTTTATAGTTTTTAGTGTATTTTTTGTGTTTATTTTTGGAGTTTTTATGATTTTTAATGTTTTTAAGGGATTTTTTGGATTGTAGGGATTTTTTGGGATTTTGATCCTTTTTGGGTTTTTAGTGTTTTTTAGTTTTTTAGCAGTTGTATTTATTTTTTTCTATTAAGGGATTTAATAATGTTTTTATTTATTTTTTTTGTTTTTTGGGATTTTTTTGGATTTTAATCGTTTTTACGGGTTTAGTGATTTTTAGTGTTTTAATGATTTTAATTATTTTTAGGGTTTTTAGGGATTTTTACCATTTTTTATGTTTTTAAGGGTTTTAAGTGTTTTTAGGCATTTTAAGTTTTCCTATGGGTTTGCAGGGATTTTATAGTTTTTAACTATTTTATTGATTTTGGGAGCTTTTATGGTTTCTTCATTTTAAGTTTTTTTAGGGATTTTGATGTTTTCTAGCGTTTCATGGCATATTTTGGTTTTTGAGTTTTTTGGGTTTTTAGGATTTTTAGGGTTTTTTATATTTTTATCAAAATTATTAATTTTTTAGGTTTATTATGGATTTTTAGTGTTTTTAGGAATTTTGTGTGTTTATAGGGTCTGTATGGAATTTTATGGGTTCTTAGGGGGGTTTTAGTGTATTAATTGTGTTTTTTTAGAATTTTTAATGTTTTTGGGGACTTTAACATTTTTAGGGGTTTAAAGTGTTTTTAGATTTTTAGTGGGTTCTAGGGTTTTATGGGGGGTTTTATGTTTTTTATGTTTTTAAGGGTTTGTTAAGGTATTATGTGCCTTTGTAGGGTTTTTATCTTTTTAGGTTTTTTGTAGTTTTATGAATTTTTTATGGTTTTCTACGAAGGTTTTTTTGTTTTTTTGGTTTTTTTATATTTTTTTGTATTTTAGGTCTTCTTTAATATTTTATGGGTTTTTTGGGTTTTTAGTAATTTTGAGTGGTTTTTAGGGTTTCATATGGGTATTTATTTTTTCATGCTTTTAAAGGTTTTATGTATTTTTAGGTTCTTATGGTTTTCTTAGTGGTTTTCATGGTTCTTACAGTTTTTTATGATTTAGGGATTTTCATGGAATTTTAAGAATTATTATGGTTTCTTTGGGTTTCGATATATTTTGAGGGTTTTTTCATTTAGGGTTTTAATAGGGTTTTAACGTTTTTATGGTTTTGAGGGTTTTTATAGTTTGTTTGGGATTTAAATTTTTTTATATTTTTTAGTGATTTTTTGGGGGTTTATGGATTTTAAGAGTTTTTCAAGGTTCAGAGATATTATGGTTTTTAGGGGTTTAAATGGTATAAAGGTTCTTTTACGAATTTTTAAATTTTATAGTTTTTGATGTTTTTATGATTTTATTAGGGTTTTTAGTTTTTAGGTGTTTTTACATTTTTAGGTATTTTAGGAATTTTTTGACATTCTTATGGTTTTTAATGATTTTTAGGGATTTTGAGGGTTTTTATGATTTTTAGTAGTTTAAGGTTTTTATCTTTTTTAGGTTTTTAGGGGTTTAAATTATTTTTAGGTTTTTATAGTTTTTATATTTTTTTTCATGATTTTTTGGGTTTTTTAATTTTATAAGGATTTTAGGGATTTTCTATGATTTTTAAGAATTTTTGAGTTTTTACATATTTTGAGGGTTTTAGTTACTTTTAGGTTTCTAGGGTTTTTGAGATTTTTAAGGGTTTAAAGGTTTTTATGTTTTCTAACATTTTTATGGCTTTATAGGGTCTTTATAGTTTTTAGTGGATTTTTGGATTTTGGGGGGTTTTTAGTATTTAAGGGTTTCAGTGGTTTTTACGAGTCTTTAGGGGTTTTATCATTTTTTATATTTTTTCGGGGTTTGAAGTGTTTTCTAATTTTTTTGGGATTCTTGTTGGTTTTTATGTTTTTAGGGGTTTTATGTTTTTAATGATTTTAATGGATGTTTTCACATTTTTATGGTTTTTATGGATTTTAGGGATTTTGAGGGTTTCGAGGGTTTTATGGGTTTGAGGGTATTTTTCTGAGTTTTTAAGGGGTGTATGGTTTTTAGTGTGTTTTATTTTTTGGGGGTTTAAAGGGTTTTCATGTTTTATTGTGGTTTAAGGGTATTTATTGGTTTCTAGAGGTTTGTGAGTTTTAGGCATTTTTTTTTATTTTTTCAGTTATTACTAATTTCAGGGATTTTGATAGGTTTTAGGGTTTTATGGATCTTGCCACTTTTAGCATTTTTAGGGTTTTAGGGGGGTTTAGGTTTTTATAGGGTTTAAGGGTTTCTTAGAAGTTTTCAGAATTTTTAGTGGTTCTCATGTTTTTAGATAGTTTTAGGGGTTTTTATGATATTTATGGGTTTTTAATGTTTTTATAAATTTTTTCAGTTTTATGGTTATTTAATGTTTTTATGATTTTTTTGGGTTTGTGGATTGTTTTTAGTTTTAGGGTATTTTAGTAGTTCTTTAACATTATTAGAGTTTAAAAGGGTTTTTATTGTTTTTAGTGGGTTTTTATGTTTTTATGGATTATAGGGGTTTTGATGGTTTTTAGGGGGTCTTATGGTTATTAGGGTTTTTTTGGGTTTTTATGGTTTTAATTTTTTTTTGGTTTTTTGGGGTTTTTAGTTTTTTTCGGTTTTTATGGTTTTCTTTGAACTTTTATGATTTTTAGGGTTTTTATGTTTTCAATAATTTTTAGTATATTTATGTGTTTTTATGAATTTTCGGGATTTAGATGGTCTTTAGAGGTTTTATTTTTTTGGGTTTTTTGGGGTTATTGAATTTTTTATGGTTTTTATGATTTTTGTGTTATTTTAATAGTTTATGGGCTTAAATTATTTTTATATTATTTAGTGGGTTTATAGGGTTTTAAGGAATTTTAAGAGGGTTTTAAGGTTTTTAGGGGTTTTTATGGTTTTTAGCAGTTTTTAGGGCCTTTTAGAGTTTTTAATGTTTTTTTGGATTTTAAGGGGATTTATATGTTTTTATGATTTTTTTGGGGATTTAAGGGTTTTTAAGGTTTTCATGTTTAGGGGTTTTAAAGGTTTTTTATGTTTTATTTCGATTTTTAAGATAATTCTAGATTTTGAGGGTTTTAAATGTTTTTTAGGATTTTTAGCATTTTTATGTTTTTACGTTTTCTAAGATTTTTTTTAGTTTTTATGGCTTTCTTACAGATTTTAAGGTTTTTTGATTTTTTATGTTTTTAAGGATTGTTTTTATTATTTTATTATTTTAATAGGTTTTTGATAATTTTTAGGGATATTTTGGGTTTTATTGTGTTTAGGATTTTCAATGTTTTTAGGTTTTTTTTAGGGTTTTCAATGTTTTTTGGGGTTTTAATGGGTTTTTAGAGTTTCTAAAATTATTAGGGGTTAATGGTTTTTATATATTTTTTTGTTTTCAATGTTTTTATGTGTTATTATGGTTTTTAATGTTTCTAGTGATTATTATAGTTTTTAGGGGTTTTAAGGATTTTATTGTCTTTTTAGGGATTTTACATTTTTGAGTGCTTTTTAGGGATTTTTATAATTTTTAGGATTTTTAGGGTTTCTATGGAATTTGAGTGTTTTTAGGGGTTTTAGTGTTTTTATATATTCATTGGGTTGTTTTTGATTTTTTGAGACATTGATTGTTTTTATGGGTTTTTGGAGTATTTATCCTTTTTAGGGGCTTAAATATTTTTTATAGTTTTTAGAGTGTTTATTGGTTATTACAATTTTATGGGGTTTTAGTGTCTTTTTGGCTGTTTTGGGGTTATTAAAATTTTTAGGTTTTTAGGGTTTGTAATTGTTTATAGATTTAATTGGTTTTCATAATTTTTTTTAGGGATTTTAGTTTTTTTTATTTTTTTAGAATATTTATGGGTTTTTTAGATTTTTATGGCTTTTTTAGGTTTTCTATTGAAGTTGAGGGGTTTTAGGGTTTTTAGTGTTTTCGAGATTAATTTTTGTTACATTTTAGGGGATTCTAGTGTTTTTAGGTTTTTTAGGGTTTTTATGGGTTTTCAAGGTGTTTGGAGTTTTTTTCTTGTAATTTTTAGGATATTTATCGATTTTTATGGGTTTCAGGGTATTTAGTGATTTTGATGGTTTTTAGGGTATTTTAGGGTTTTAGTTTTTTGGGGGGTTTTGGGTTTTTTTGTAAATTTTTAGGGGTTTTAAGGTTTATTTATTTTAAAACCTTTTTAGGGATTAAAAGTTTATTAGAGTTTCTAGTTATTTTTATGTTTTTAATGGGTTTTAGGATTTTATAAGGTATTTATTGGTTTTTATGGTTTTTAGGGGTTTTAATTTTTTTTTATGTTTTTAAAAATATTAGAATTTTAGGGGTTTTATGTGATTTTAGGAATTTAAGGTCTCTATATGGGTCTTTTAGGGTTATTACCATTTTTAAAATTTTACGTATTTTTAGTGATTTTTAAAAAATTTATGGTTTTGAGGTTTTTTACGGATTTTGAGGGGCTTTAAAAGTTTTTTAGGGTTTTAGGCTTTTATGGTTTATTGGGGTTTAGGGTTTTTTGATTTTTAGGGTTTTTTTCTTTCTTATCTGTTTGAAAATATTTTATGGATTTAAAGGGATTTTATAGTTTTTAGTTGATCTTTCATGTTTTTATGGGTTTTATGGTTTTTATGGTTTAATGGTTTTTTGGGGTTTTATGGTTTTAATGGACTTTTTGTGTTTTTGGCATTTGATTTTTTTTGGGTTTAAAGGTTTTAAGGATTTTAATATTTTCTTAGGGTTTTTCATGGATTATTATGTTTTTAGGTATATTGGTGGGTTTTTATTTTTTTTATTCTTTCTATATTTTTAGGGATTTTTAGGGTTTTTAACATTTTTATGATTGTTAGGGTTTTATGTGTTTTTTGGTTTTCAATGTTATATTTGGGGTTTTTTAAGGGGTTTAAGGATTTTTACGTTATTATAATTTTTTAGGTCTTTGAAGGATTTTTTAGGTTTTATAAGGATATTGAGTGTTTTTGGTATTTCTTAGGGTTTTTTGGTTTTTCATTGTTTTTGGTGTTTTTTGGATTTTTTGGATTTTTTATTTTTTTATGTTTTTTTTATTTTTAAATATGTTTGGATTTAAATGATTTTTACAGTTTTTAGTGGTTTTAGTGTTTTATGGGTTTTTAGGGGGTGTGTGGGTTTTAAGGGCAAAGAAGATGGGTGGTTGGGAAATTCCCCCCCACCCAAATATATTAGAAAAAAGAGACACAACTGACAAGGGAGGGGAGGGGTCAAACGAACCACACCCAAAAACCCTTAACAACCCAAAACCCAAAAAACACAATGATCCAAAAAAACATGCAAAATCCAAAAAGATCAGAAAAATTGAAAAGTACCTATCATCACTTTCCATCCAATCAGCAACCATCATTCATCATCACCATAACCATAACAGAAGCTTCATCAACATTCATCAGCATGATATTAGAAGCACCAGAGTAAAGCCCAGCCAAAACAGCACCTTATTTCAGCCCCGTAATGAGAACGAAAACCATCAACCTGTACTCCAACATAAGTTTATCAAACCTGCACAACTTAACCATATTTCCCACCCGAGACACACCCTTCACATCGAGATGAACCACCAACACCCTCCCAAACCGGACCCATACAACATCAAACCATACCAAGATGGGTTCCATTGTGATGTGAAGGGTAGTAAGAGTAGAGGTGGGTGCATGAGTCAAGTGGAACGACAATGGTGAGAAGCCACACACCAGTAGCCAATTCCAGCATTCACCCAGCAGATCATCCAAACACTGTGCATCAGCACTACTACTCTGACCTTCCAACCAAACAACGACAAACAATGGAAAACCAAAAGCAGTGCAGGAGTGCCAACACCCACACCTAGAACCAAGCCACATATTTTTTTAGCATTTTTATGGGTTTTAGGGGGTTCTAGAGTTTTTTTGTTGTTAGGTATTTTCTCTGTTTTTTTTGGTTTCTTATGGTTTTATGTGTTTTTAGGTTTTTAAGATTCTCTTATCACTTTTTAGGGTTTGTAGAGATTTTTATGAGTTTAGGGATTTTTAGTTATTCGATATGTTTTTTATTTTGAGGTTTTGTAGGATTTTTTCATTTATTTTTCATTTTTTTGGTTTTTTAGGGTTTTTTGGTTTTTTCAGGTTTTTTGCATTTTAGGTTTTTTTAGGTCTTTTAAGTTCATTTATATCATAAGGTTTTTCTAGTGTTGTATGATTTTTTATGATTTAATGAATTTTATGGATTTTAAATATTTTTATGGTTTTTAGGGATTTTGAGGGTTTTAGGGTTTTGATGGATTTTATGGTTGTTCTCGGTTTATGTTTATTTTTTAGTATTTTATGGTTTTACAGAGTTTTTAACATTATTAAGGGTTCAAAGGGGTTTTATAGTTTTATTGGATTTTAGGGTTTTATTTTTTTAGGGGGTTTTTAGGGTTTTACATGTTTTTATGGTTTTTTGAGGCTTTTAGGGGTTTATGGGTTTTTACAATTTTTTAGCGGTTTTAGCAATTTTTATTTTTTTAGGGGATTTAATTTTTTTATGTTTTTATGGATTTTTAGGGTATTTCAGGGGTTTTAGGGGTATTATGTTTTTATGGATTCTTTGGTATTATTTTTTAATTTTTATAATTTTTAGAGTATTTATGGAATTTGAAGGGTTTTGGTGGGGGTTCTGTTTTTAGTGTTTTTAGTAATTTTTTAGGTCTAACTTTTTTAGGTTTTGGGGGTGTTTTGTGTTTTTAGGTTTTAATAATTTTTATGGGTTTTCAATGTTTTCTGGGTTTTCTATGTCTTTCACTTTTTTTAGCATTTTTAGGGATTTCTATGGATTTTTACGATTTTATTGGTTTTTTTGTTTTCTTTAATTTTAAAGGTTTTTAGTTTATTTTATATTTTTTGGGTTTTAGGCATTTTTTTAATATTTATGGGTTTAATGTTTTTAAAATTTTTTAAAATTTTTAGGGTTTTAAAGTGTTTTTATAGTTTTTAGTGAGGTTTAGGGTTTTTATGGGGTTTTTTTGGTTTTTTGGTTGTTTGGGGTTTTATGGTTTTTAGGGATTTTACGGTTTTTAAGATTTTATATATTTTAGGGGATTTGTGTGTTTTTAATGTTTATGGATTTTGTAGGGTCTTTTATGGTGTTTAGTTTTTTTACATTTTTGGATATTTTTAGGGTGTTCAAAGGATTAGTATGGTTTTTATTATTTTAGAGACTTTGAGGGTTTTTAGGTTTTTAGTGTTTGTAGGGTTTTATGGTGATTTTTCGATTTTTATTGATTTTAATGTTTTTATGAGTTTTATGGTTTTCAGGGTTTTGAATGTTTTTAAGGGTTTAAATGGGTCTTATAATTTTTTTGGGGTTTTAGGGGTTTTATCGGTTTTTAGGGGTATTTAATGTCTAAAGAGTTTTTATTGGTTTTAGGGGTTTTTAAGATTTTTACTGACTTTTAAATTTTTTAGGGTATTATGTTTTTATGGGTTTTCAAGTTTTTTATGTTTTTAGGGTTTTCATTGTGTTTTCAAGGATTTATGGTTTTTAATTGTTTATGGATTTTTAGGTATTTTTATGTATTCAAATGGATTTTAGAGTTTTTTGTGATTTTGAAAAATTTTTGGGGATTTTTTGTTTTTATCAATTTGAGGTTTTTAGGAGTTTTAAATGTATTTAGGTTTTTGAAAATTTTCTTTGGGTTTTTAGGTTTTTAATATTATTACATACTTTAGGTATTTTTTAAAATTTTAGGGTTTTAGGGTTTTTTAATGATTTTGAGGTTTTTCTGGTTATTATGGTTTTTAGGGTTTTTCTGGTTGTTTGGGTTATTAGGTTATTTTTGTTTTTTGTGTATTTTATGGTTTCATTATAGTTTATAAATTTTTATAGGTGTTTAGATAATTTTTATAATTTTTAGTGGTTTTAGGGTTTTTATTAGTTTTTATGGTTTTTAATGGTTTTAACAGGGATTGGGGGTTTTGGGTCTTTTGGGGTTTTAGCCTTTTTTTTTATGTTTTATGGGTTTAAATTGTTTTTTGGTTTTTAATGTTATTTTTAGCGTTTTTTGGATTTTTATTTTTTTTAGGGATTTTTAGTGTTTTATGGTTATTTATTGACCTCAAGAATTTTAAGGTTTTTTAATGTTTTTAGGGTTTTGTGGTTTTTAAGGTTTTTAGCGTTTTTTAGATTTTTTATGGGTTTTATTTATATTTAGTTTTTTAGGTTTTATTTTTGGTTTTTTGGGTTTTTAGAAATTTTGTGCGTTCTACTATTTTTAGTGATTTTAGGGGTTTATGGGTTTTTTTATGCTTTGGTTTTTCTGTAGTTTTTATGGTGTTCATGTTTTTTGGTGTTTTTAACATTTTTTAGAGTTCAAAGGGTTTTTTGAGTTTTTTTTGTTTTAGTTTTTTTATTAGTTTTAGGGGCTCTAATAGTTTTTAGGGTTTTATGGAAAAGAAGGCTCGGGTCCAGGCTATTCGTGGAACCCCCCAAAATTTATTAAACAAAAAGACACAAACACTGCAGACAAGGGAGGGGAGGGGTCAAACGACCCACACCCAAAAACCCTTACAACCCACGCCAAAGAAAGAAAAACACAGAAAGAAAAAGGCACAAAAACAGATAACCGCAGCATCATCACATCACATCCAGCCAGTACCAGCATCCAACCTTAGTACATCCAGCGTTAACCAGCATCCAACAGCTCACAGCTAACCAACAACCAGCATTCAGACTACAGCAGCAAAGAACATCCAGCAGCAGCAACCAGCCAACCAGCATCCACAACAAACCAGCAACCAGCATCCTCATTTTCAGACAGCCAGCACCTCTTTCGACCACCAAACATCTCCCAGCATCCCACTTCCACTCCAGCAGCACAACAACAAACTCATCCACAACAGCAGCAAAAACCAAACAGCCACACGTCCTCACCAAGAACCAGCAAGCAGAGTACACTTCCATACAGCAACCATCATAAAATTTCATAAATACCAGCATCCAACACCTTGCAGCCTCCACCATGTCGCACGAAGAGGTACAACCAACAGCACAACAGAAAATAGAACAGCGCCACCAGCACCTCGAATTAGAACTCAAAGCTTCATAAGAACCCAGCATGCCAGCAAGCAGAGAATTATCGGAACAGTCGCAACTTAACAACCAGCAGTCATGAGCTTCAAACCAGACAACTTTCAGCATTCCACACCTCTTAGTACAGAAAACCGCAATCCACAAAAATCGCCAAACATATCTCATCAGACCCATAAACCAGCGTCCTTTCAGAACCGAAATCAAGTAGGAGAACATGGAATTCCAAAAGGTCCGACCGAAACAAGAAGCAACAAACTGGAGAAAAGGCGAAGCTGAAAGACAGGGTTGAGCACGCACCTGTTGCTGCTTCGCGAACTGCCAGAAGAAACGAGCTTCTGCAATGTAAGATCGAGAAGACCCTGACCAGAGTCGCCAGACCAGATCATCGCACCATCCTCCTAAACGAAGAACCTTCTGAAAAGAACCTGAACGCCGAAGCAAACAGCTTTTTCATTGCGCCCTTTGACTGTGTTGACCCGCCTGCAGAAACCCTAGATCTGAAAAAACAACCCCAGTCTGCGGCTGCTGGAGGATGTCGACCCAAGAAAGAAAATCTGAAGGCATCATGACCACCATAGCAGTCAGGATTTAGGGGAAAGCCTGGAAGAATTGTCGAGCGAGAGAGAATTCCAGGAGAGTGCGCCGCCATCCTTCTAGGTCTTTTAGGGTTTTATGATTTTCCTTGGTTTTTTGGGTTATTAGTGGTTTCTTAGTGTTTAAAGGTTTCAATTGTTTAGAGTAATTTATGTTTATCTTAGAAATATTTAATGGTTTTATGTTTTTTGACGTTTTTAGTGATTTTTGGTGTTTGCTATAATTTTGATGAGTTTTATCGTTTTTAGATGTTTTGAGGGATATCATTATTTGGGGTTTTAAATTTTTTTTGGGTTTTTAGAGTTTTTAGGTTTTTTGGGGGTTTTTAAGAATGATTGGGGTTTTTAGGTTTTTTGAGGATTTTTCAGAGTTTTAGCAGTTTTTATGTTTTTAGGGATTTTAGGACATTAATTGGATTGTAATATTTTCAAGGAATTTTAGGGTGTTAGGGTATTTATGGGTATTTGGGTAATTAAAGGGTTTAAATGTTTTTTAGAGTTTTTGAACATTTGTAGGGGATTAAAGGGTTTTTATAGATTTTAGAGTCTTCTAGATTTTTATTGATTTTTAGAGTTTATATGGTTTTATGGGGATTTTAGGAGTTTAATGGATTTTTATGGGTTTTATCATTTTTTAGGTTTTTAGCGGTTTTAAGTGTTTTTATGTTTTTTTAGTTTTCATAGTGATTCTTAGGTTTTTAGGGGTTTTTATGTTTTTTTGGTATTTTTAGGTATCTTTTATGATTTTTATGGGTTTTTAGAAGTTTTAGGTATTTTTTGGATTTTTAGGGTGTCGTAGGATTTTAGGGATTTTATCATTTTTGGGGGTTTTATGGGTTTTAATTAATTTTAGGTTTTTATGATTTTGAATTTTTTTTCATGTTTGGTAATGTTTTTTATGAATTTTGGGATTTTTAGGGATTTAATAGGATTATTATGTTTTTTAAATATTTTGTGTTTTTATGGTTTTTTTTGGGTTTTTTAGGTTTTTATGTCTTTTTATTTGGGTTTTAGTTTTTTTATGTGTTTTTCTGTGGTTATTATGAATTTATATAGTTTATAAATGTTTTTATGGGTTTTAGGGTTTTTTATTTTATGATTTTATGGGGATTTACTGTTTTTAAATGTTTTAGGGGTTTTATGGTTTTTAGAGATTTTAGTTTCTTTTTAGGGTTTTATATGTGGTTTTCGTGTTTTGCGATTTTCACGAGTATTAAGTGATTTTAGGTTTTTAGGGATTTCTTGGTGTATTAAGGGGTTTTTATTTTTTTCCCTTTTTTTGGATTTTTATTGATATTTTAAGATTTTAATGATGATTAGGTTTTTTAACATAATTTATGGGATTTCAGAGATTTTATGTTTTTTACGGGTTTAGGGTTTTAGCATTTTTAGGTTTTTGGTATTTTAAGTGTATTTATTATTTTAATATTTTCTTAGGGTTTACATTGTTTTATGGGTTTTTTGCATTTTTTAGAATTTTTATGGATTTTTTATGCTTAAGGTATTATAATTTTTCTAGGGATTTTCTGGGTTTATTCTTTTACATCGGGTTTATATTTTTTTGGATATTTAGGGGTTTTATTTTTTGTTTGAGTTTCTATGTTTTCAGAGTTTTTTAATGTATTTTGTGGTTTAATATGATGTTTTTTCATTTTTAGTGGTTTCTAGGGTTTCTGGGGGGTTTTCTTTTTTACAGGTTTTTATATTTTTTATGGGTTTCGGATGTTTTGGGCTTTTAGTGTTTTTAGTGATTTTATGTTTTTAGGGCTTTCAAGTGTATTTAAATTATTAATGTTTTATTATGTGTTTTCAAGGGGTTTAGGGTTTTAATGTTTTTAGATATTTTTAGAGATTTTTAGGTTTTTTTGTTTTAGTGTTTTTATTGATTTAGAAGGTTTTTAGGATTTTAGAGTTTTATGTATTTTTTTTGTTTAATGTTTTATGAGTTTTTTTTGTTTTTATTGGATTTTTTCAATTTTCTTCTTATTTTTACATTTTAAGGTATTTTTAGGTATCTTTTGGATTTTTATGGTTTTTAGTGATTTAAGAGATTTTGAGGGATTTTTGCGGTTTTTAGTATTCTTATGTTTTTTATTGTTTTTAAGGTTTTTTAGCTTTTAGGGTTTAAGGATTTTTCTAGTTTTTTAATGTTTTTAGTTGTTTAATGGGTTTTTAGTGTTTATATTGGTTCAAGGTTTTTATGGATTTTATTTTTTTAAAATGTTATGGGGGTTTTTTGGTTTTAAGCTCTTTTAGAAGATTTAGTGTTTATTAGGTTTTAGAGATTTTATGTTTTTATGTTTTTATGGTTTTCCTAGAATTTTTGTTTCTATTTTTGGGTTTTCATATTTTTAGTGTTTTTAGAGAATTTTAGGACTGTTTTATTTTAAGGTGTTTTAAGGATATTGAAGGTTTTTAGGATTTTTAGGGATTTTAAGTTTTTCAGGGTTTTAAATTTATTTAGTTTTTTAATGAGTTTTATGTGTTATTATTTTTAAAAAAATCTCTAGAAATTTTTTATTTTTTTTGTTTTATTATGCTTTATGTTATTTTTGTTGTTTTTTAATAATTTTTATGGGATTGTAGGGGTTTTAAGGATTTTAGACGTTTTAGTGTTTTTAAGTGTTTTTATATTTTTTTGGTTAATATAGATTTTGGGTCTTTAATGATTTTTATAAATTTGTAACTTTTTTAGTGGGTTAAATAGTCAATTAAAAATATTAGTATTATTAAGGGTTTTAGGGTTTTAAGTTTCTGAGGTGTTTTTATCGTTTTTAGGACTTTTTATTGTTTTTAGGGGTTTTGAGTTTTTAGGTTTTTATGGGGGTTTATTGTTTTTATTTTATAAATTTTTATTAGGGTTTTAAGGGTTTCATTGTTTTTTTTACATTTTTGTGGAATTTTAGATATTTTTATGATAATATGGGTTTTTAGGGTATTAGGGTTTTTGATAGGGTTTTCTTGTTTTTACAGTTTTTAGGGTTTTTAATGTTTTTGTATTTTTTCAGTATTTTATGTGTTATTAGGTTTTTATGTTTTTCCTAGGTTTTTTCATGGTTTTAAGGTTTTTTATATCAATTGGGATTTCTATGGATTTTATTGAATTTTTATGGTTTTTATGTGTTTTATGGATTTTGAAGGCTTTTAATGGATTTAAGGGTTTTATGGTTTTATGGATTTTTTGGGGTTTAGGGTTTCTTTTATTTTTAGGGATTTTATGTTTTTTAGAGTTCTTAATATTTTTAGTGGTTTAAATGGTTCTAGGGTTTTAAGTGTGTTATGTGTCTGGGGATTTTTAATATTTTTATGATATTTATGGTTTTTTTGAGTTTTGAGGGTTTTTAAGTCCTTTTATGGTATTTATAGTTTTTATGGGTTTTATGGTTTTTTGGGTTTTGGGGTTTTTTAGTTTTTAGGTTTTATGGTTTTTATATTTATTTTTTTGGTTTAAATGGTTTTTATTTAGTTTTTAGGGGTCATATTTGTTTTTAGGGTATCATAATTCTTGTAGGGTGTTTGATTTTTTTTCATTTTTGGGGTTTTAAATGTTTTCATGGGTTTTAAGTGTTATTTTGGTTTTTATGGTTTTATTAAGTCATTTCATGGATTTAAGATTTTTTTAATGTTTGTGTAATTTCGTAATTTTTTTGAAATTTTATACACATTTATAGTTTTTAGCATTTTGGATGGTTTTTTGGGTTTTTGGGTTTTAGGGTTTTTTAAGGTTTTAACAATTTTTTGATTTTATGGTTTTTAGGTGTTTTAGGTATATGTCTTCTTCATCATGATATTCCATATTTTTAGTATTTTTTTGTTTTTTCATTTTTAGGTATTTTTTATGATATTTATTATTTTTAGGATTTTTAGGATTTTTTTTATTTTTTTTGGTTTTTTGGGTTTTTTAGTTATTTTGAGGGATTTCGAGTATATAAAAGAGTTATTTATTTTTTAGGGGGTCTATGTTTTTTTAATGTTTTTTGAATGATTTTATTTGTTTAAATAGTTTTCATGGTTTTTAGTGGTTCTATGATTTTTATGAGTTTTAGTGTTTTTAAGTGTCTTAGGGGGTTTTAGGTTTTTCTGAATTCTAATTCTTTTTTAGTGTCTTTAGGGTTTTTTACATTTTTATGTATTTATGGGTTTTAATTGTTTTTTCGTTTTTCAAGTTTTATTATGCGTTTTCTAGGTTTTTAGGGGTTTTACATATCCATGAATTTATATGGATTTTTAGGATTATTATGGATTTATTAGGGTTTTGAGGGTTTTAGGGGTTTTTAGGGTTGTAAGGTCTTTTAGTGTTTTGTAATATTTTTATTGGGTTAAAGGGTTTTTCCATTTTTTCAGTTTTAGATTTATGGGTTTTAGGGGTTTTAATATGTTTAGTGTTATTATGGGTTTTTAGGATTTGAGGGTTTTTAGGGGTTTTATGTGTTTTTAGGTTTGTGTTGTTTTCTTAATGTTTTTCATTATATTTATTGTTTTTAATTATTTTTATTATTTTTTGTATTTTTATGTATATTTATGTATATTTATGTATTTTTCTTGTTTATTAGGGTTTTTAGAGGTTTTGAGGGTTTTTAGGGTGTTTAGGGGTTTTTAACATTTTAGGTGTTTTAATTGTTTTTACGTTTTTGAGGTCTTATAAGGGTTTTTCAATGATTTTAAGATGTTATCATCCGTAGGGATTTTTATGATTTTTAGGATTTTTAGGATTTTAATGTTTTTTTAGGGTTTTACGAATTCTTAGGGCTTTTAGGGTTTTATGTTTTTTATCGGCTTTTTAGTGTATTTTTTATTTTTTTATATTTATGGTTTTTGTGAGATTTTTAAATTTTTTAGGGTTTCAAAGGGATTCTATAGTTGATAGTGGATTTTTAGGAAATTTGTGTGTTTTTAAGGGTTTTAAGGTTATTATGGGGTTTTAAGATTTTTTAATTATTAAGGTCTTAGTGTTTTACATGTTTTTCATTTTTTTAGGTTTATTGATAATTTGAAGTGTTTTGAGGTTTTATGGTTTTATTATTGTTTTATGGGTTTTTATGGTTTTTGGGGAGTTTTTGGTTTTTTTTAGTTTTATGGGATTTAATTTTTTTTATATTTTTTTATATTTTTTGGGGTTTAAAGAGTTTTTATATTTTTTTGTGGATTTTTAAGTATTTATGGGTTGTTAGGGTTTTTTATGGTTTTTTAGTTTTTTATGGTTTTAATGTTTTTTAGTCATTTTTATAGTTTTTAGAGTTTTTTAGGTGTCTAAGGGTTTTAGGCATTTTTATATTTTTATGGGTTTTGTAGGGAAAGGTAGTTGTAGGGCTAGGTATTCCCGAAGCCCCAAAATTTATTATAAAAAAGACACAAAAGACAAGGGAGGGGAGGAGTCAAATGTCCTACACCAAAAAACTCTTAACATCACCAAACCCAAAAAATCCCAAAACCCAAAAAGCATACAACACACCATACAAAGAAGAATTTTAGAATCATCTCCATCAGCTCCTTGTAACCAATCAACAACCAGTGTCCCACAGAACAAATTCTATCATCCATCACCTCCTTTCCAAGAAGATCCATCACTAGTATCACAGAACCACGAGCATCAAAATCATGAACATCACCTTCATCGCATCTCAGCTAAGTTGCAACCAACACCCAACAACTCAGATTCCAGTAACCATCACCTCCTAACCAGTCATCTTCCATCACTTCACACCTAGTAGCATAGCTAGAAACCCAGAACTGCTATCACACACTTTTAGAACCATTCCACAACACCCATAACTCATTGTTCAAACCTATAACCATATATCCCCTCCGGCAACCCAAATCATGGCTAGAGAGCAGCCAACCCTTCCCAAAAAAAAAACAAAATCCACCACCAGAAATGAATCACAACCAAACCAACCACAACCCAGAAACCCATAGTCCAACATAGCAACAAGAATACAATACAACCTAACCATACCTTCATGAATAGCGTAAAACAATGGGAAACAAGAATAAACATGCATCAACTTCGTGAACTAATGATAAACAGATCAGAAATCCCACACAAAATAACCAAGCATGCCGACACCAATACAATATAACATCCTCCACTGCCACTAAAACCTATCTTGAATCCAAAAAATCTAGAGCGCCCTTCTATGAAATAGATCTTCATATTCTTCATGAGACAACGATAAACCCAAGGAATGACACCCAATCACACGAACCCGCTAGGCCACCGTATGGAGAGGACTAATATGCTGAAGAAACTGAGAAAACACTTACTTCCATTAAACCGAAAATTGGTACGGAATCCCATCATCATCGAGATCTCCAATCGATAAAAGGGACAAATATCTGTAACGCCACAAACTGTATCACCCAGATCTGTCCCAATCCTCCATGGATCTAAAGTGCCGCACAATTACAAATATGAGCAGCTCCACCATGGCTCTGCAACGACGCACCATGGAAAAACTAGATCCGGATTACTCCTCTATAGAATCTGCAATGCCACATGCCAGGGATACCAGATCTTACCTGGTCAACCAAGGATGAAGCTTTCATTCGAAGTCGACGCCTGAGAACAACAAACTGCAAGGGAACCACCAAGACAGAAGAAACACACTACCAATGGAGGGAGTGACAATGCTGTGAAGGCCAATGCCTAAGAATCCATAGCAGCAAAGAAGGAAACTTTATGCAATAGATTACACATCATGAGAGGAGATGACATATTAGGGGAAACTGAGCATGAGAGGATCTAGGATACTCAACCTCCATCCTTCTTCTCAATGGTTTTCTTAAGGGTTTTCAAGGTTTTTTGGTTTTATGTTCTATGGTTTTTTAGGAATTTTGGGAGATTTTAGTTATTTGATGGATTTTGAGAGGTTTTAGTATTTTTAGGATTTTTAGGGGTTTTGGAGTTTGTAGCGTTATTTAGGTTTTTAGGTGTTTTACGTGTTTTCGGTTTTTAAGGTTTTCTTAGAGATTTTATTTATTTGTGAATATTTTGGTATTTTTTGGGATATATTTGTATTTTTAAGGTTTTTAGGGGTGTTAGGGGTTTTTTTTAGTTTTTAGTTTTACTAGGGGTTTTAAGGGGTTTTAGGGTTTTAATGGTTGTTTGGAGGGTTTGGTATTTTTCAATTTGCAGGGTTTTTAATGTTTTTTATTTTTTAATAGTTATTAGGGATATAAAGTGTTTTAAACTTTTTTTGGTATTCTTGGGATTTTTTCTTTTTAGTGATTTAAAAAAAACGAGTTTTTATGTTTTAATGGTTTTTATGGTTTTTAGCATTTTTCTATGTTTTTAGAGGTTTTAAGTGTTTTTAGGTTGTTAGGTTTTTCTAAGGATTTCACAGGTCATCTAGGGTTTTTTTTAATTTTTAGTTATTTTAATTTTTTTAGGAGTTTTATAGGTGTCTAAGGATTTTAGGGTTTTTAGGGTTTTTAGGGTTTTGTAGGGGTTTTAGTGGTTTTCAGTGTTTTAAGTATCTTTAGGTTTTAAGGGGTTTAAGTGTATTTAGGTTTTAAATGTTTTTATTTGGGATTTCGGGGTTTTTAAGATTTTTTATATATTTAGAGATTTTTAGGTACTTTTTAGGATCCTAATTGTTTTCTATGATTTTTAAGGATTTTCAGGTTTTTAGGATTTTTTTTAAGTATTTTTAGGTTTTTTTAAATTTTTAGGGGTTTTATGGTTTTTATAGTTTTTTTTTATATTTTTGTGGGTTTTAATGGTTTTTAGAGTTTTTAAAGGGTTTTATGGTTTTATGGGGTTTTTTAGTTTTTTAGGTTTTTAGGGGGTTTATGGGTTTTTTGATTTTTAAGGGGTTTTTATGGTTTTTAGGGTTTTTATGTGTTTTTAGTTTTAAAGGATTTGTGTGGGATTTTTAGTGTTTTTAGTGTTTCTAATTATTTTATGGATTTTTAGATATTTTATTGGATTTTTGTGGGGTTTTTAAGTTTTTTTGGAAATTTGAGGGTTTTAGGGTATTTATGGTTTTTATGGTCTTTAGGGGTTTTATGGGTTTTTGGATTTTTATGGGTATTTTTATTTTTTAGGGGTATTAAATTTTTTTGAGTTTTTTTTTGACGTTTTATGGGTTTAAAGGTTTTGTAGAGTTATTATATTTTAGGGTTTTATTTGTTTTTTGAGTTTTTGAGTTTTTATGTATTTTTGTGTTTTTATTGGTTTTAAGGGTTTTAGGGCCATGTATAAAGTTTTTTCATTTTATAGAGTTTATGTGTTTCAATTTGTTTTGGTCTTTAAGGAGTTGTAAGGGTTTTTATGGTTTTTTATGTTTTTAGGCATTTTTTTTGTTTTTTGGCATTTTTATTGATTTTATGGATTTTGATACTTTTAGGGGTTTTAGGGATTTTATCATTTCCTAGGTTTTTATATGGTTAATGTGTTTATAGGTTTTTAAGGTTATATTTGGGGTTTTAAAGTTCTTTTGGGTGTTTTTGGATTTTTAGAGTTTTTTAATAGTTTTATGGTTTTTTGTAGGTTTTTAGGGAAATTGAGGGGTTTTCGTTTTTTTGTGGGTTTTATGGTTTTTAAGAGGTTTTAAGAAAATTTTAGGGGGTTGAAGTGTTTTAATTTTTTAATTGGATTTTAAATTTTTATATGTTTAAGGAGTTTTATGTTTTTAGGGGTTTTATGGTTTTTATGTTTTTTAGTGTTTTTAATGTTTTTCAGGTTTTTGTGTTTTTATGATTTTAAGGGGTGTCAATTAATTTTAGGTTTTAAGGTTTTCTTTGGACTTTAAGGGTTTTAGGGTTTTTATGTTTATTTTTCTATTTAGTAATTTTTATTTATTTTAGGATGTTTATAACACTTAGACTTTTTTGGGATGTTGAGGATTTTTAGGGTTTTTTTGTTTTTAAGGGTTTTTTATGGTTTTTAGCGTTTTAAGGATTTTGAGGGAGTTTTTGTGTTTTTAGGTTTTTAAGGTTTTCTATGGGGTTCTTAGTGTTTTTAAGGGTTTTATATTTTTTTATTATTTGGATGGGTTCTTATGTTTTTATTGGTTTTGATCTTTTTGAGGTTTATTGAGGTTTTTTTGTTGTTTTTAAGCATTTTAAAATTCTTATGGTTTTTTAGGGTTTATGATTTTTTATATATTTTAATAATTTTTATTTTTTTATTGGTTTTTTGTGTTTTTGTGTTTTAGGGGTTTTTAATGATTTTAGGTATTTTTATGGTTTTTTGTTTTTTAGGTTTTTAGAATTTTTAGGTTTTTAGTGTTTTTAGTATTTTTTATGTTTTAGGTTTTATTAGGGGTTTTTGGGGTTTCATGGGTTTTATGTTTTTATAAATATTTATGGTTTTTAGTGATTTTAATGGTTTTTAAGAATTTTGAATTTTTAAGGGTTTTATGGGTTTTCAGGGTTTTCAGGGGTGATAGCATTTTGTTGGTTTTTTGGGGTTTTATATGTTTTTAGTTTTTCAAGGATTTATTTATGGTTTTCAATATTTTTAGGGGTTTTACATTTTTATTTTATTTGATGGGTTTTTAGTATTTTATGGTTTTATGGTTTTTAGTGATTTTGAGGATTTTTCAGGGTCTTAGTGTTTTTATGGTGTATTTTGTTTTAGGGGTTTTTTAGTTCATTAGGATTTTCAATGTTTTTAGTGTTTTTAATACTTTTAGGTGTTTAAAAGGTTTTAAGTGTTTGATGTGGTTTTTATAAATTTATGAGATTTTAGTGTTTTTATGTGTTTTTATTACTTTAGGTGTTTTTGGGGTTTTCCCATATATGGATTTATTTATTTATTTTTGTATTTTCTGGGTTTTTAGGGTTTTTAGGATTTTGATAGTTTTTAGGGTTTTTGGGGTCTTAAGTGTTTTTGGTTTTAGGGGTTTTAAGTGTTTTTTTTATTTTTTACGGTTTTATTTAGGTTTTTCCAGGGTTTTAGTGTTTCTTATAAATTAGGGTTTTCATGTCATTTTTATGATTTTTATTGTTTTTATGGATTTACGGGTTTTCACAAGATTTTTGTTATTTGAATTTTAAGTGTTTTTATGGTTTTTAGGGTTGTTTGGATTTATGGTTTTTTGATTTTTACTCAGTTTTAATGTTTTTTATAGTTTTTAACTTTTTAATGAGTTTAAATTATTTTTAGTGTTTTAAGCCAATTTTTGGGATTGTATTGGTTTTAGGTTTTTTAATGGTGTTAGGTGTTTCTATGATTTTTAAAGGTTTTTTGGGTTTTTAGTGATGTTTAGGGTTTTTATATGTTTTATGTGTTATTGGGGTTTTTATGGTTTTCATAGGGGTTTTTAGGGTTTTAAGAGATTTTTTACATTTTTTTTTGGAATTTTAGTGGTTTTTTAGGATTTTTATGTTCTTTATGATTTCTAGGGATTTTGATATATTTTAGTGTTTTATATTTTATTTATGGTTTTTAGGATTTTTAGCATTTTAAGGTTTTCTAGTGGTTGTAATAGTTTTCAGTTTTTTATGATTTTATTATGAGTCATTAGTGTTTTAGTGGTTTTTATATTTATTTTATTTTAGGGTTTTTGCGGAATTTTAAGGATTTTATGGTTTTAGGGTTTCGAGGGGTTTAACTCTTTTTTGGGGTTTTTATGTTTTTATTTTTTTTAGTTCCCTTGGGGTTTTTGAGTTTTATAGGGTTATATATATATATATATATATTTGTGTTTATATCAATTTTTATGGTTTTTTAGAGTTTTCATTGGGTTATTGTGTTTTTTTGGGTTTTATGGTTGTTAGTGTTTTTGGTTTATAGGGTATTCAATGTTCTTTTTTAGGGGTTTTAATTATTTTTACCTTTTTAAGGATTGTAGGATTTTTTAATGGTTTTAGAGGTTCTTATGTTTTTAGGGTTATTTATTTATTTATTAGGATTATTATGGGTTTTATGGTTTGTAAGGATTTTTAGTGTTTTTATGTTTTTATGGTTTTTAGGGTTATTATAATTCATTAGTTCTTTAGATTTTTAGGGATTTTAATTGTTTTTAGGTTTTTTATGTTTTTTCATATTTTCATGGATTTTTTTATGATTTTTTCGTTTTAATGGTTTGTGTGGGCTTTGAGGTGTTTTTAGGTATTTTTTACTCTTTAGGGTTTTTAGGGGTTTTAATGTTTTTTATTGATTTCTATGACTTTAGGGGTTTAATGGGGTTTTTAGTTTTTAGTTTTCTAGTGGTTTTATGGGTTTCAGTGTTTATTAATGTTTTAAGGGTTTTTAGGGTCTTTTAGAGTTTTATGGATTTATGATTTTTTATCTTTCTTAGGGGACTTAAGTATTTTTAGAGTTTTTAGGTCTTTTTAGGGGGTTTTAGGATATTTAGGGGTTTTAACATTTTTTTTGGGTTTTTTAGTGTTTTTTTGGATTTTTTTGGATTTTTCATATTTTTAGGGATTTTGATGGTTTTTTACGGTTTGTATATATTTTTTAATTTTATGATTTTTCTTGTATTCTTAGGGTTTTTAAAAATATTAGTGTTATATGGATGTTTTTAAAATTTTTATGTGTTTTTTATATTTTTTGGGATTTTGAGGGGTTTGGGGGGGGGGTCTTGAAGTTTTTGGGGATTTTTGGATTTTTAGCGTTTTACGGATTTCCTACTTTTTTAGGTATTTCAAGAAAGAAAGATGTGAGGGTCAGGCTATTCCCGACCCCCCAAAATTTATTAGAAAAAAAGACGCAGCATAGAAGGGAGGGGAGGGGCCAAACGACCTGCACCCAAAAGCCCTTAAACACCCCAAACTCAGAAAAAGAGACCCAAAAAAGTCAAGAAGCCAAATAAAACCAAGAAAAAAACACACAAAATCCAAGTAGAAACCATCACCATCAGCTCACAGCCAAGCAGCGACCAACATCCAAACTCACAATATCCAGCATCCAACACCTCCTCACTAAAAATATCCACTGCCGGTATCATAGAACCAACTGGACCAAAATCATAAGTCACCCCTTCATCACTTCAGAGCAATGTAGAAGGCCTTACCAAGAACCAGAAACAACAACCATCATCTAACAACATGGTTTATAGCATCCAGAGCCTCCTCCCCAATCAAGTCCATCAACTGCCACACCAAAACACCAACACCAAACTCATGTACATCAACTTCAACGCATCCCAACCAAGAAGCAGCTGGCATCCTACACATCAGTTTCCAACAACCTACACCTCCTTCACCAGTTCCCAACCATGAAGTAACCAACACCCAACAGCTATGTTTCCATCTCTCAGCACCTCCAAGGTATACAGCGTGCAGCATTCCACACCTAGAAGTACAAAAAGAAAAATGCAGCACCCATACCTCCTTTTTTAGACCCAGATCTAGATCACCCCGTAAGTGACCTAGAAGACGCACAACATGACAGAACACCACCCAACGCCATGTATCAACTACATCAACTGGCACCATCATCAACTCCAAACCAATCTAGCCAAAACCAGTGAAGCAGCCAAATTGCAACACGAATCCACCAGAAAAATAAGATGAGAGTAGAAAATCCCTAAAGGAAACATGCTCCATCCAAATAAGCATCGACACCTCAGGGAACCCCAAACCTGCAAAGAACCCAAAGGACTGCACAACATAAGCAGACCTACAACAATATCGTGAGACAAGGCCAAGGCTATGGGTCCAGAAACACAAACCTGTAGATTCTACACAAACTAATGACAAGCGGATCTGAAAACCCACACACGAGGATCAAGAACGACACCACCAAGCCGCTGTAGCACCCTCAACATCTGTCATAGACCATCGCAAAACTAGAAAATCCACCAAAACCCTAACAAGAATGGAATTGAAAGGTACCACATCACTGAATCCTGATAAAACCACACCAAAGTGCCACCAAGACATCAAGACTCCCATCACATCTGCCTGGAACCATTGCGAAGCTAGGGAATCCACTTCAAAATCAGATTTGGATCCCGCTTGGAGAGCCGATTCATCATCAACCTAGTCCTTCTAAACCACCAGATCCTTACAATACAACGTTTCCTGGAGCCGGAACGACTATCACCAAGCCCAAAGATCCACCATGACCTCACCCAAACCACCAAAAATCCATAGACAACATCATCGAGGAGGATCAGAGATCCATCAGGATGCAGATCTGGAAAACGCGATGGGGGAGAACCCAGAGGCCCAACCTCCATCTTTTATTAGGGGTTTCTTTAGGTTTTTATGGGCTTTAATAGTTTTTTTTTAATGTTTTATTAGGTTTTTTGATGATTTTTATGGGTTTTTACAATTTTAATAATTATTTGGTATTTTTTAGTATTTTTAATGTTTTTAGGGTTTTTAGGTATTTTTAGGGTTTTTATGGATTTAATAGGTTTTATAGTTTTTAGGGTTTAGTGGGTTTTTATGTTTTCTAGTGTTTTAACATCATTTAGAGTTTTTTAACAATCTTAGGTGTTTAACGTGTTTTATAGTTTTTAATGGGTTTTTAGGGTTTTTATGGGTCTTAGGGGTATTTAGGTTTGGGGGTTATGGTTTTTATGGTTTTTACAATTTTTTGGATCATTTTAGGAGTCTTAGATTTTTTTGGTTTTTAGGTTTTTTAGGGATTTTAAGTGTTTATAGGTTTTTAGGGTTTTATTATTATTTTCATTTTTTTAGGATTTCTATGTTTTTTGTATTTTAAGTATTTTTAAGGTTTTAGGGTTTTTCATGGTTTTTATGGAATATCAGGATTTTTAGGGATTTTAGGATATTTGTGGGGTTTTTTGGGTCTTATGGATTTTTTTGTGTATTTAGGGTTGTTTTTTACTTTTTAGCAATTCTTAGGAATTTTGGGATTTTTAAAATTTGTAGGGGATTTTAAGGGTTTTTAGATTTTTTATTATTTTAGAGGATTATGGGTTTTAATGTTTTTATGGTTATTAAGGGTTTTTTAGGTTTTTATGGTTTTTTGTGTTTTCATGTATTTTTTAGGGGATTTATGTGTTTTATGTTTTGTTGGTTCTCTTCATTGTTTTTATGTTTTATAGGTTCTTTTAGGTATTAAGAAAAATTTATATATTTTTCTTGATTTTACGGTTTTTATGGTTATATGTATTTTAAGGGTTTAATTTTTTTTATGGTGTTATGATTTTTATCATTTTTAGGGGTTTAAAGGTTTTTTTAGAGTTTTAGTGGTTTTAGATATTTTATGAGTTTTGGGGGTTTTTTATGTTTTAGGGGTATTATCGTCCTTAGGGGTTTTGAGGCCTTTTATGGGTTTGAAGGTTTTTAACGATTTTTTAGTTTTTCAGGGGTTTAATGATATTTTAGGTTTTCATGATTTTCTTAGGGATTTTCATGTTTTTTTAGATTTTTAGTGATTTTTAGGGTCTAAGGCTTTTTTTTAGTGTTTTTAGGATTTTTAGAGAATTTAGGGTTTCAGTGTGTTTTTTCGTTTTTTTGGGAAAGGAAGATGTGAGGGTCTGGCTATTCCCGACCCCCCCCCCCCTAAAATTTATTAGCAAGAAAAAATGAGATACTGTAGACAAGAGAGGGGAGGGGTCAAATGACCCGCACCCAAAAACCCCTTACAACCCACGCCAAAAAAGAAAAACAAAGAAAGAAAAGACTCAAAAGCAGACACAACAACAACATTATCACGTCACATCCAGTCAGTACCAGCATCCAGCAGCACCACATCCAATCTTCATAGAAACACAGCATCATCAATACATCCAAACCAACCATCCCCAGCAACCAACATCACCAAATCCAGCATCACAGCCAAACACACCAAGCAGCATAAAACCACAGCACAAGCGCAACCGAACACAACAATCATCATTTTCCATCAAACAACAACCATCAACTAGCAGCACAACAACATACTAATCCACAGCAGTATCGAAAACCAAAAAACCACACATCATCCAACATTCTCCACCAAACAGCAACTCATAAACAACCAAAGGCCGACATCCAATCTTACAAGGTCCAACACCCCGCACCTTCTCACCAAGAAGGTCCCTCTCCAGCAATATAAAACTATCAGCAGCAAGAGAAAAAAAACAGCACCACCCAACAGAACCAATATCCAACATCCACATCGAAACCAAAACAGCATCCAAAACGCATTCAGCAGAAACAACAACTCAAAACCAGGCCAGCCACCAGTAAACCACACGCAGACCAGCAGATCAAAGCGAACACAGCAAATTCTGACCATACCTTCGTCAGCAGCAATGTCCATGACCAAGAAGGTATACCCAGGAAAGCAAACCTACGTCCACAACCTATGCATCCACCATGTCCCGTCGAGAATCCAGAGAAGCCAGAAGGACCTTACTTGGGTCTGGACAAGCAGCCCAGAACCAAGCGTAGAGTTGTAAATGCCAGCACGCAGAAGACACAAATCCCGTTGAACCTGAAGATCACCAAGGCGAAACTTGGATTCCGCTCGACAAAACCACCAGAGCGTCCAGCCACACCAAATCGGGCTGAGCAAACCTCTTTCCATTCGTTGAAACATCCATCACGTCTGCGTTGACTTCACCATCAACCTCTTCGACTTCATCCGGATCCCTGGAAAGGCATCACCGCCACCACCAAGGAACACATGATCCAAATCTAGAAGGGTTGATCCAAATCTAAGCAAAAACCAGACCAAGCCATCACTACCACAACCTAAAACAGCCGACCAGAACTCAGCGTCGTCGTCCATCCTCCTCGAAAACCACCATCGCACTAGGGGAGAACGCATATAGAGCATAAACCATCCACATCGCAATGCCTGAAGAGGTAGTGATCATCAGAGCTGCTGAAGAGGATTCCAAGATGGAACCCTAGAAATCGTCGTGTCGGGACAGACCCGGGAGAGAGCAGCGGCATCTTTTTTTGTGTCTTTTTTGTTTTTTGGGGGGTTTAGGTATATTTAGGTTTTTAAGAGTTTCTTAGTGGTTTTTAGGGTCTTTAGGTATTTTAATGGATTTTCTATATTTTTAGGGATTTTTTTGAATTTTTATGGATTTTAGTGTTTTAGGGATTTTGGGAGTATTATGATTTTTAGTTTTTTTAGTGTTTTTGTGTTTTTTTTGGATTTTTTTGGATATTTTAGTTTTATGTGTTTTTAGGTTTTTCAAATTTTTCATTGTTTTTATAGGTTTTAAGAGTTTTTATAGGTTCTAAAGATTTTTATAGTTTTTAGTGGGTTTTTAGGGTTTTATGGGTATTTAATGTTTTTAGTGTTTTTAAGGTTGTTATGGTTTCTTTGGTTTTATAGTTTTTATGTTCATTGTCATTTTTGGTTTTAATAGGGGTTTTAAGTTATTTTAGTGTTTTAATGGTTTTGTAGGATTTTTTATGGTTTTAGGGTGGTATTTTTGTTTTTATGAATTGTTAGGGCCTTTTTATGTTTTTATTGTTTTATAGGGTTGTAGGTATTTTGACATTTTTAGGGTGGTTTTGGGTTTTGGGTGTTTTTACGGTTTTGGTGTTTTTAGGTTTTTAGGGGTTTTAAGTGTTTCTGGTTTTTTATGTATTTCTATGGAATTTTTAGGGTTTTATGGAATTTTATATTGTAATGTATTTCATAGGAATTTTTAGTATTTTATGGGTTTTAGGGTTATTTTGGGATTCTAATTGTTTTATGGGTTTTTAATGTTTTTTTGTTTTCCGAATTTTTTTGAGTTTTTAGGGTTTTTATGATTTTTAGAGTTTTTTAACATTTTAATAAGTTTAAATGGTTTTTACTATTTTTAGTGGGTTTTATGGTTTTTATGGGTTTTTACGGTTCAATAAGTTTTTAAGAGGGGTTTAATAGGTTATAAGGGATTTAGGGTCTTTTTAGGGTTTTAAAATTTTTATGTTTTTTAGGGGTTTTAATTTTTTATGTATTTGCTGTTTTCATATGGGTTTTAATTTTTTTAGGGTTTTTAATCTTTTATATATATTTAGGGATATTTAGGGTTTTTATTGTTTTTAGGATTTTCATGGATTTGAGGGGTTTGAATTTTTTTTATAGGTTTTAAGAGTTTTTTGATTTTCTTAATCTATTTATGGGTTTTATGGGTTTTTAGGTATTTATGGTTTTCTTATCATTTTGGATGTTTTTTAGGGTTTTATGCTTTTATTTATTTTAAGGATTTTTAGGGAATTTGTGGGGTTGTATGTCTTTTTACGGATTTATTGGGTTTTATGTTTTTTTTTGATTTTTTAGGGGTTTTATGGTTTCATTAGATTTTCTTAACATTCATAAGGGTTTTAAGGTGTTTTATAGTATTTAGTAGATTTTCGGGATTTCAGGGTTTTTGGGTTTTTATGTTTTTTAGGTTCTTAGGGTTCTTATGGGTGAATAGTTTTTTAGGGTATTTTAGGGTTTTTATGGGTTTCTAGATACTAGGTTCGTAGGGGCCTTAACAATTTTAAGGTTTTAAATAATATATTATTTTTTAACAATGTTTTAGGGGTTTTTACATTTTTTATGATTAATAATTTTATGGGTTCTGAGAGTTTTAGGAATATTGGGGATTTTAGTGTTTATTGGGTTTTTATCATTGTTAATGTTTTTATGGGTTCTATTTGCTTTTTGATTTTTATGTTTTTCATAGTGTTTTTGTGGGATTTTATTGTGTTTATGTTTTATGGGGTTTAATGGTATTTTAATGTTTTTCAGTTTTTGGGGTTTTTATGGATTTTGAGTGTTTTTGTATTTTTAGGATTTTTTGGTTATTTTTTATGTTTTTAGGGTATTTTTTTATTTTTAAGGGGTTTAATTATTTTTGAGTGTTTATTATCATTTTTATGTTTTTAAAAGTGGTTTTAGAGTTTGTAGTGTGTTTTAGGGTTTTATGTGTTTTTGGGGGGTTTTAAGGCTTTTTGGGTTTTATGGTTTTAGTGTTTTTAAGTTTTTTATGATTTTATGCCTCTTGGGGGTATAATGTTTTTTTTTCGTTTTTTAGGTTTTATTTGGGGTGTTCAGGGTTTTTAGGGTTTTTATGTTTTTAGGGATTTTAAAGATTTTAAGTATTTTTCTAATTTTTATGATATTTATAGATTTTGATGGTTTTAGGGTTTTAGGGTTTTACTATTTTACGGTTTTCCTCTTTTGGGTTATTAGGTATGTTCAGTGATTTTAGTTTTTTGAGGATTTATTAGGGGTTTTAGGGTTTTTAGGGAAACTTATGTATTTTCATATTTTTTTTTAGTTTTAATATTTATTTGGTTTTTTGGGTTTTTAGAGATTTTAAGGGTTTTTAGGGTTTTCATCGTTTTATATTACTTTTCATTGGGGGGGAGGGGTATGGTTTTTATGATTTTAATCGTTTTTTTAGTTTTCAACTTTTATAGGGGTTTAAATGCTTTTTATAGTTTTTATTGTTTTAGTGTTCTTATGGGATTTTAGGATTTGTTATGTAATTAGGGGTGTTTATTGTTTTCATGGTTTTCATGGGTTTTCGGATTTTTTATTTGTTCAATGTTTTTATGGTTTTTAGTTGTTTAAGAGTTTAAAAGGTTTTAAGGGTTTTAAGAATTTTTTAGTGTATTAAGTGTTTTTAGTTTTTAAAGGTTATCATTGGGTTCTTCTGGGTTGACAGGGTTTTTTATGTTGTTTTGAATTTTTTATTTATAGGATTATATGTATTATTTAGGTTTTTCTTGGGTTTTAGGGTTTTAGGGGCTTTTAGTGTTTTTAGTGTTGTTTGGGGTTTTATGGATTTTAAGTGTTTTTAGGTTTTTTACATTTTTTTAAGAGATTTCAGGTGTTTTTTATATTTTTTACACTGATAGGTATTTTAGGAAATTTTTAGGATTTTTTTGGTTTTTAGGGTTTTTAGGATTTTCAAGAGGTTTTAGGGATTTTAGGTTTCTTACATTTTTTTTGAGTCTTTATAGTGTTTTTGGGGTTTTTTGAGTTTTTTTGAGTTTTTAGTGTTATTAGGGTTTTTATCACTTATAGGGGTTTAAAGGTGTTTTAGAGTTTTTAGTCGGTTTTAGTGTTTTTATAGTTGCTTAGGGTTTTATTATTATTTTTAGTTTTTTAGGATTTTAGGTGTTTAAAGTTCTTTAAGGAACTCTTAGGGTTTTTGAAGTGTTTTCTGTTTTTTTAATATTTTATGGTACTCTTCCTTATTTTATAATATTTTTATGGTTTTGTAGGGTTTTAAGCGATTTTGAGGGGTTTGGGGGGTTTTTGGTTTTATGGTTTTTTAGGGTTCAAGGTTATTTTAAATTATTTATGTTTTTTAATGTATAAAATATTAATTAGTGATTTTTAGGGTTTGATTAGTTTTTATGGTTTTTATGTTTTTTATGTTTTTTTTGGGTCTTTTAGGCTTTTAGGTTTTTTTGAGTTATTATGTTTTTATGGGATTTAAGTGTTTTTAGGTTTTTAAGGTTTTCTTAGGGTTTTCAGGGTTTTCAGGGTTTTTAGATTGTTTATGTTCTTAGGGATTTTTAGTATTTGTTATGATTTTTATGCATTTTACGGTTTTTAGGTTTTTTTAGGGTTGTATGGAGTTTTAGGGATTTAGGGATTTTAAGGATCTTAACATTTTTTAGGTTCTTAGGATTTTTAAGTGTTTTGAAATTTTTATGCTTTTCTTAGGGTTCTTAATGGTTATTATGGATTTTTAGGTTTTTCTGGATTTTAGATTTTTTTAGAATTTTTATGGATTTTTAGGGGTTCTGTGTATTTTGATGTTTTTAGGAATTTTTTTGGATTTTTATATTTTTAGATTTTTTAAAATTTTATTGGTTTTATGTGTTTTTAGTCTTTTCAGGGGTTTTTATAGTTTTTATGGTCTTTAGGCAAGGAAGGTTCGAAGCCAATCTTTTCCTGACTCCCCCAAAATTTATTAGAAAAAAGACACGAAGACGCTGCAGACAAGGGAGGGGAGGGGTCAAATGACCCACACCCAAAAAACCTTTACAGAAACACGCTCAAGAACCGCAAAAAACCCTTTAGTTATTTTTCATTTTTTTAGTATTTTTGTGGGTTTAAATGTATTTTATGGATATTGAGGGATTTTAGTGGTTTTATTGCAAAGAAGTCTTGGAACTATATATATATGGACCACAAAAACATATTAAAAAAAGTAAATAAAAACCATACAAGAAAGAGGCAGAGTCAAAACCCCACTCCCAATCCCAAAAAAACTCCAAATAATTGGGGTCACCATCATCGCCATCACTAGAATCAGAAGCTGCACCAGCATCCACTGACTCCCCTAAAGATTCATGACACTTGAAGAGAAATGAATAAATCTCCCAAATCATTTGTTTCTCTAATGAAACATGTGATTTGGAAGAGTACTTGTTTGTCCATCCTTTCTTGGGATCAGAGTTATTCTTTTTAGAATCCTTCAAAGAGGACCTGGTAGACACAGTCCTTGGAAAATTGGAATAATTCTTCCTTGACCTCTCTTTAGTGGAGGAGAAATGAACCCTGTATATTCTTCTCCCTCCCATGCATTATGGACTCACTAGATGGGAAATTATATAAAATTAGGGCCTTATATTTACTGATTCTATCACTATTTTTATCATTAGTGTCATCCTCCCATTTATCAAATATTTGTGAACAACTATGAAGCTTCCTGATTTCCTCTTTATAATTATCTTTTTGTATTTTAGTGCAATATTCCCCAACTATATTCACAAAACAGTGCCACATAAATTGTGGATTCACATTGGTATCCTCCAAAATCTTGTCCCCCAAAACCAAAAAATGAGAATTACTAGAAGAGACCGCTTCCTTCACCACCAGAACCAAGTGCATGACCCGAACCTCCCTCTCCACATCATCAAAATAAGAAATTTGGTCTAAATGCCTCTAGTCTAATTTTTTATCCTCCTTCCTAGCACCCAACTGCCTTTCCTCATTCCAATACTAGGAAAACAGATCAACTTGGTTTTCTTCATGCCTAGTACTGGCATTCTGGCCTGACTGATTTTCCTCATTCCCATCACAAGACATCTAAATCAAGGGAAGGACATGCCCCTTAATCTTTTCAATCCCATCAAAAACATCATGAGGCATCATTTTCACCTCACTCTTCTCCTACCCAACACACTCTTACTTCTCATGCCAAAAAAAATCAGTCAGAGCCAACAAATGCACCTGCCCAGTATCTGAATGCATCTTCTCAATCCTAGTGAAACCCCTCAGATCAAAATTCCTATCGACATGACCAACATCAATGTTTTTTCCATCATTCATATCAACCAATAGTTTTGACAACACATTATTTGCAGTCTCAAAGTTCCCCTCTACTACATCCAATGCCTGCTTCATACCCAGATGCTCGAGACCCATCACCATAGAGTCCAAACCTTCAAATCAGTTTCATAATGATAGGTTGTCTTGTGTCTACATCAAAATGCCAATGTTCTCACAATATTTCATACAATATGTGATGACTATGTACTCCCCCAAATCCCCAAGGGAATCCCCTTAGAAGGGAGGCCTCAGAACAGAAGATGAATGTTCTTCATCTATCTCTACCACTTGAACTGGTAAAACTAATACACCTGCATCAGAATGCACAACACCTACAACGACCAACCACTAATCACCACATATAAAATTATCCTTAAATCCTTTTTTCCTACTTTATATTCCACCAAACCCTTATCACACCCAATGCCCAGGTCATGTTTCAAATTCACTAACACTATACTCAAATTCAGATCAAGGGGAAATCATTGAGAAACCTTCAAAGGGAAACCATCTCCTACCGCAATAACATGTTCATCAACCAAGAAAACAATATACAATTCAATAGGGTTAGAACATGACCGTAAAACCTTCCCCACACCTCCTTTTTTCATTATCCCATGCCTCTAAACCATACTACAGTGTCCAAATTTATTATAGGAAGAACAAAATTCCATAGATGATTCAAATATCACTATTTTCTTATAAAAAAACTCCTCCCAAACAACAATCCACAAAAAGATCAATCAATGTTCTAGATGAATCCAATTCCACATAGACTGTTGGAGAAATAGGATGACATATCACCCATGTACTACAATCTAACCATATATTTTATCCCACAAGATTTATTAGAATAAAATGATATAAGTATTTTGGAATGGAATATTGTGTTTTGGATATTTAACCCATGTAGCGATCAAAGGAGAATAATGATTCATATTAACATCACAAATTCATATGGAGAGGAAGAATCTGACTCCATTGATGTTTCAAGGGGTTGAGGACCATGCGGGGTTCAAATCCTCCTTCGACAAAAAATATATCATTATATGGAATCTGTAGAGTAACCCCACAATAGAACAATCCTAATTATGCCAGGATCCAAAGTTAAATATTTTAAAAGAGTCCACTAAAGACCGTCGATTCATGAAATGATTCATTAGATTCAATCTGTGAAGTGAAGAGGCCTCATTCAACTTTGAAGTCGAGATGGAAAGTTAAATGTGAAACTCCCACAAATTGGGTACTTTTAGGAAAAGTTAAACATGAGGAAACAAAGGTAATAGATCAGGGACATATAATGGAGTGAAAGAAGGATTTTGTGAATCATCAAGAAACTCCAAAGATCCCTCCCCCATGGAAGGAGGAGGGAGGGGCATGACATCCTTCACCGTCAATGAATTTGAAGTAGGTCTCTTCGCTAGAGCTCCATTGAATCCTCTTTTTTATTAGGGGGTTTAGTATTTTTAGGCTTTTTAAGGTTTCTTAGGTGCTTTAATTATTTTTAGGTTTTAAACATTTTCTTAGGTTTTTTCCATCTTTGTATGTTTTTAATGTTTTTAGGTAATTTTTGGGGGTTTTTTTATTTTTTTTATCGTTTTTAGGGATTCTGAGGATTTTAGGTTTTTTAGGATTTGTACATTGGGGGGGGGGGGTTTAAGATTTTAATACGTTTTTACTTTTTTTATTATTTTAAAGGATTTTTACAGATTTTAGTGGCATTTTAGGGATTTATGGGCTTTTATGGATTTTTTTTATTTAGGGGTTATCATGGTTTTTGTATATTTTTTGGGATTTATATATTTTGTTTAGAGTTTTTTAGGTTTTAGGTGTTTTTACTGTTTTTAGTGTTTAAAGGTTTTCTTAGGGGTTTTCACATTTTTTAGGGATTCTTATATTTTTAGGGATTTTTTTTTGTTTTTTTTTGGTTTTCATGAGATTTTATTTGGGAATTGCAGGTTCATTAGTGTTTTTAGGATGTTTAGGGTTTTTAGGGGTTTTATTATTTTTTTCATTTTTTGTGGATTGTATGCATTTTTTGTTTTTAAATTTTTTTAAGAGGGTTTTTCGATATTTTTAAATTATTAAGGATTTTTAGTTATTTTTAGGATTTTTATGGGTTTTTTAAGGATTTTATATATTTTTATAGTTTTATGGTTTTTTAGAGTTTTCGGGGTTTTTGGGTTTTTTGGGCTTTATGGTTTCATCAATTTTTAGTGATTTTTTCATTTTTTATGATGTTTCTGTTTTTATATACTTTTTTAATGATATAGGGGTTTAAAGAGTATTTAGTATTTTTAGTGGTTTTTGGTTTCATTATGGGTTTTAATGGTTTTTAGAGATTATATGGGTTTTTTTTGGTTTTGGATGTTTCGGGGGATTGAGGATATTTTTATGGTCTTTAAGGGGATTTTATATATACAATATGTTAAAAGTATTTTTATGTTTCTAACATTTTGTTAGGGTTTTTAGGGTTTTTTACATTTTAGTGAATATTTAGGATTTTTAAGGATTTTATATTTTTGAGGGGGCTCTGGAATTATAGGGTTTTTACTGGTTTTAGGATTTTTGGGGGTCTTTTGAATTTTTTATGTTTTAAAGAGTTTTTAATATATTAATATTTTTATGGTTTTCAATGGGGTTCCATGGTTTTAGGGTCTTATATTTTTTTGGGATTTTTATAGATTGATTAGGTTATTTATAATTTGTTATGTTTTTTATGGATTGGTGGGGGATATGGTTTTAGGGTTTTTATTGTTTTTTGGGTTTTTAGGGGTTTTTTTGTTTTTGAGGTTTTATGGTGTTTTAGAGTTGCTGAATGTTTTTAGGGTTTTTAATGCTTTTTAGATATTTTAGTGGGGTTTTTTGTTTTTATGGTTTTTTTCTTGGGTTTTTTTAATATTCCTTGGGTTTTTATATTTTTAGTGGGTTTTGGGGGTTTTAGTGTCTTTTGGGGTTTTAGGGTTTTTAAGATTATTAGAGGTTTTATGATTCTTAGTTTTTCATCATATTCTTAGGGGTTTCTAGGTTATTAGGGATTTTGATGTTTTAATGGTTTTTATTTTTTTATGGTTTTTTGGTTTTAATGGATTTTGATGATATTTAGTGGTTATAGGGTTTTTTGTTTTTGAGGTCCTTCTTTAGTTTATAGGGTTTAAATGTTTATAGTTCTTTTATTGTTTTTATGGTTTTAAATGGAAAGGTCTATGCCCGTCAAGCTATTCCCGAACCCCCCCCCCCCCAAATTTTATTAAAATAAAAAGACACTGTAGACAAGGGAGGAAAGGGGTCAAATGACCTGCACCCAAAAACCCTTAACAACCCAAAACCCAAATAAACCCAAAATTGTAAAAAATCAAATCAAAACAAAAAAACACACACACAAATACATGTATAAATGATCACCATTATCCAAAATTAACCCGCATATAGCATCTCATAGCCAAACAACGACTAGTATCTAGCACCTCCTCACTAAAATGAGCCACCGCCAGCGGAACAGAACCATTAACACTAAATTCGAACTCATCAACTTCACCACATTCCATATAATCATCTACCATACTAGATCAATGTAGAAATACTCAACCATGTCCTTTCCAAGAATATAAACCATCAGTTGCATAGAACCACTAGCATCACTATCCATCAGCACCTCCTCACCAAGATGATCCACTTCCAGTAGTATAGAGCCACCAACACTGAACATGTAAAAAATAACATCATCAAAACCCACCCCATAAGAAAGAATCATCCTATGACACCATTTTCAGTAGCCAATATCTCCTTCTTCACCTCATGAACATGCAGTGACATAGCCAACAAATTTAGGGTTTTAAGGATTTTATGGGTTTTTAGTTTTCTGGGATTTTAGGGTCTTTTAGGTTTTTGGTGTTTTTAGGGTTTTAGGTGTTTTTTTAATTTTCATGAGTTATTATGGGTTATCATGTTCTTCTGGGTTTGTTACATTTTTATGTATTTTTAGGATTTATTTTTTTTAATTAAATTTTTTTTATTGATTTTTAGGGATTAAAGGGTTTTATGGGTTTCACAGTTTTTTAGGATTTTAAAGTGATTTAAAAGGATTAGGTTTTTTCATATTTTTAGTTTTTTATGTTTTCATAGGTTTTTATGGATTTATGAGGGGTTTTTTTTAAGGTTTTAAGAGGTTTTTATGTTTTTAGATATTTTTAGTGTTTTTATGATTTTTATTGTTTTTATGGTTTTTTGGGATTTTTTGGGTTTTAAAGGTGTTTGAGGTTTTAATGTTGTTTTTGGGTTTTTTTGAGATTTTATAGGGGTTTATAGTTTTAATAGTTTTTTACCCACATTGGGGGTGTAAAGGGATTTTAGGGTTTTTTGTGGTTTTTAGGTTTTTATGGGTTTTAAAAGGTTTTCTAGGTTTTTATTATTTTTAGGGGATTTTTTCTTTTTGGGGACATTTAGGGTCTTCTATAGTTCTTAGAATTTTTTTATTTTCTGTTTTTATGTTTTTGAAGTCTTATTAGGGTTTTTTCATAGTTTTTATGTATTTTTAGGTTTTTAGTGATGTTTAGGTATTATTTTAGATTTTTATAGTTCAATGGATGGTTTGGAGATTCTGATGGGATATGGAGGTTTTATGGGTTTTAAAGTTTTTAGATTTTTTAGGTTTTTAGGGGTTTACATTTTTTTTAGGTTTTTTGTGTTCTCTTTTCTATTATCTATTTTTTGGGGTTTTAAAATTTTTCATGTATTTTATGTTTTTTTAGGATTTTTATTGTTATTTATTTTTGTAAGGAATTTGGGGTTAGGGTTTTCAGAGTTTTTATTATTTTTGGGGGCTTTTAGGGTGTTTTTTAGTTTTACAGGTTTTAAGGTTTTTAGAGTATTTTAATATTTTAAATTTTTTGAATATTTTTTGTAGTTTTTAGTGGTTTTTTTGGGTTTTTATGTGTTATTATGTTTTGTATATATTTTAACGATTTTTTATAATAGGTTTTTATATAATAGATTTTTTTATAATAAGTTTTTCTTAGTTTTAGTTTTTTTGTTGAATTATTATGATTTTTAGGGTTTTTTGGTTTCCTCGGGGCATTTTATTATTATTTTTTGGTTTTTAAGGTTTTTGTAGGGGTTTTCTGGTTTTTATAATTTTCTACATTTTTATGGAATTTTTGGCGGTATATAGGTCTTTTTTATATTTTTTTTGAATTTCTAGATATTTTGAGGGGTTTTGGGGTTTATAGGGTATCGATATTTTTATGGTATTTTTTTGTTTTTAGTGTATTTTTTAGATTTCAATGGGTTTTATAGATTTTTAGAGTATTTTAATGTTTTAGAGGTTTAAATGGTCTTTATTGGTTTTAGTTTTTTTAGGGTTTTTTTAGGATTTCACGATTTTTAATATTTTAAGGGGTTTTCATAATTTTTATTGGTTTAGGGTATTTAGCTTCTTTTTAAGGGTTTTAGGGTTACTAGCATTTTTATTTTTTTAATGTGTTTTTAGATTGTTATTTTTTAGGGTACTTTAGTTTCTTTAGATATTTTTGTATGTTTGGGGTTTTTTGGGGTTATTTTGGATTCTTATTTATTTTTATGGGTTTTGGGATTATGATGGGCTTCGGGGTTTTTATGCATTTTAGAGTTTTTAGAGGTTTGTTCAATTTTAGGTTCTTTAATTTTCTTTGGGTTTTTAAGGTTTTATTTGGGGGTTTTGTGTTTTTAGAGTATTTTTGGTTTTTAGGGATTTTTAGGCATTTTTTGAATTTTTTTTGGTTTCTTATGTATTTTGATGAGTTTTAGGTTTTTGGGTTTTTATCGGGTTTTAGGGGATTTTAGTAGGTTTTTAGTTTTTTTTCGTTTAACGTTTTTTAGAGTTTCTTAATCATTTTTTGGGTTTAAAGGGGGTTTGAAGATTTTAATTGTTTTTTTGGGTTTTAGTGGTTTTATAATTTTAATAGGTTTTAGGGATATTGTGGGTTTTATGGTTTGTATGGGTTTATGGATATTTAGGGTTTAAACATTCTTTATGTTTTTTAGTGGCTTTACGTGTTTTTTCATTTTTATGTTTTTCTTGATTTTTTAATGTTTTTTGGGAATTAAACATTGTTTTGTATTTTTATCGATTAATAGGCTTTATGGGTTTATGAGTTTTAGAGATTTTGAGGGATTTTAGGAATTTTATAATTTTTGCGGGGTTATGGGGTTTTTTTAGTTCTTTAGGATTTTAACTGTTATATAAAGTTCACTAACATTTTTAGGGGTTTAAAGGTTTTTTTGGATGTTTTAGTGGGTTTTCTGGGATTTTATTTGTTTTTAGGCTTTTAAGGTTTTATTCTTTTAATAGTTATAAAGGGTTTCTATGACATTTTATGGGGGGGTTTTAAAGTTTTTTACCAATTTCTTGGTTTTTAGGGGTTTAAAGTGTTTTTATGTCTTTGAGGTTTTCTTATAGTTTTTCAAGTTTTTCTAAATTTTTTACATTTTTAAGGATTTTGAGGTTATTTTATTTTTTTATGATTTTTGGGAGTTTTAAAGACTATGATGTATTTGAGGGGTTGTATAACATAATAGTGTTATTAAAAATTTTCGGTTTTAGGTTGTTTTTTATTTTTTTTATTTTTTTTGGTTTTCTTATTATTTTTATGGTTTTTTGGGTTAATAATTTATAGTGATTTTAGTGATTTTTTAGGAATTTTTGGGATTTTCGGGATTTTAAGGGGTTTTAGGGTTTTATGGTTTTTTTGGGTTTTAGGGGTTTTTTTAGTTTTTAGGGTTCTTAAGTTTTTATATAGTTTTTTAAGTATTTATGGGTTTATAAGATTTCTAGTGTTTTTAGTGGGTTTTAGGGTTTTTAGACATTTTTATGGTTTTATAATATTTTTAGGGGTTTAATGGTTTTTCCTATTTTAGGGTTATTAATGTTTTTTGGTGTTCTTATCATTTTTTAATTTTTTCGGGGTTTATTTACTTCTAGGATGTTAAGGTTTTATTAGGGATATTAGTGGTTTTAGGGATTTTTAGGTTTTTTTATGTTTAGGGATTGTTAAGGATTTTTAATTGTTTTTTACATTTTATTGGGACTATGATTTTTTTCAGGGTAATTAAGCATTTTGTGGTATTTAGGGTTTTAGTGTTTTTTATATTTTTAGGGTTTTAAGGGTTTTTAGTGTCTTTGAAATTTTTTGGGGTTTAAAGGGTTTTTAGTGTTTTTAGAGTATTTTTAGGGTTTTTATGGGTTTTTAGTGTTTTTATGATTATCATTGGAGTTTTTATATGTTTTTGGGTTTTTAGAAGTTTTAGGGATTTAACTGTTTTTATATTTTAATGGTTTCTTTGGGTTTTTAATGATTTTTATTATTTTTTATATTTTAAATATTTTTAGGTCTTTTATTGGATTTTTAGGTATTATAGTGTTTTTTGGTGTTTTGAGAGTTTTTAAAATATTATGTATTTTTAATTTTTTTAGGCTTTTAGGGGTTTAATGTTTTTCTTCATTTTATATATTTTTCTAATGGGTTTCACCGTTTTTTACACTTTTAGTGGTTTTATGGATTTTTTTTGGATTGTTATAGATTCTATGGTTTTTCCCTATTTTGAGGTTTTTTAGGGTTTTTAATGTTTGTATGTTTCTATTAATTTTATTTTTAATTTACATGGATTTAAAGAGGTTTTAGAGTTTTTTTAATGGGTTTATATGGTTGTTATATTTTTAATGATTTTTAGTGCTTTTTGGGATTTTAGGGTTTATTTATGTTTTTAGACATTTTTATCGTATTTAGGATTTTTAGTGTTTTTTAGTGTTTTAATATTTTATGTTTTTTACAAGTTTTATGTTTTTTAGGTTTTTATGTTTTTCATTGATTTTTTTGGGGGTTTTATGGGTTTTTTACATTTTTATATATTTTTTAGGAATTACGTTTTTCATGTTTTTATGGTTTTTATGTATTTTCAATCTTTTTAAGTTCTTTATTGGTTTTATGGGTTTGAAGGGTTTTATAATTTTTAGGTGTTTTGGTTATTTATTCATTTTTTTTGGGTTTTAATGTTTTCATTGGGTTTTTCAATGTTTTTAGGTTTTTTTACATTTTAATGTATTAATAGGTATTTTTTAGGGTTTTAGGGTTTTGAGTGTTTTTTTTGAGATTTTTGGGTTTTTATGGCCATTGAGTTTTTAAGGATTATTTAGATTATTATGGTTTTAAATATATTCATAGTATTTTAACATTTTTTTTGGGTTTAATGGGTTTCAATAGTTTTTAGTGGTTTTTTTAGGTTTTTGGGTTTTTTGGGTTTTTAAGGTATTTATCTGTTTTTTATTTTCTTTTAAGGTTTTATCAATTTATATATTATAGGGGTTTTATGTGTTTTTAGATTTTTATGATTTTCTTATGAAGATTCATGGTTTTTATCATTTTTATGGGTTTAATTGTTTTTTAAGGTTTCTTAATTTTTGAGGGATTTTTGGGAATTTGAGGGTTTTAGGGTTTTTATGGTATCATCGTTTTCTATGGTTTTATAGATTTTTGTTTTTAATGGTTTTATGTATTTTTAGGTTTATAATGACCACTTAGGATATTTTAGGGGTTTAGGGTTTTTTCTGTTTTATGGTTTTAGGGTTTTTTGGGTTTTTTGGGATTTTAAGGGTTTTATGAATTTTTAGTGTTTTGGGGTTTTATGGATTTTTTGTGTTTTAGGTGTGTTTTTGAGTTGTTTACCGTTTTAATGTATTTCAGAGTTTTTTAATGCCTTTAGCGGTGTAAATGGATTTCAGAGTTTTTAGTGGTTTTCAGTGTTTTGGTTGTTTTTAGGGTTTTTAATGTTTTTAGTGTATTTATGTTCTTCAGGTATTTTGGGATTTTTTTGGATTTAAAGGGTTTTAGAGTTTTTTAGGTTTTTTATATTTTTATGTGTTTTATGGTTTTTCAGTTTTTTCATTCGGTTTTTTCTAGATTATAGGGTTTTTATGTTTTTTGTGATTTTTTTCCATTCATTTGTTATAGTTGTTTTGGTTTTTCATGGATTTTGATGGTTTTTAGGGTGTTTAGGGTTTTTAAGGATTTCATGGTGTTTTATGTTTTTTTAATTATTTGTGTTTTTGAGGTATTTTAGAGTTTTTTATCGTATTTAGGGGCAAGAAAGATGTGAGGGTTGGGTTATTCACGACCCCCCCCCCCCAAATTTATTAGAAAGAAAAAGACACATAGCAGACAAGGGAGGGGAGGGGTCAAACAACCCACACCGAAAAACCCTTTACAACCAAAAATGAAAAAGACCCTAAAAAACCAAAAAAGAAAAAAGATAAAACACACAAATCCAAGAAGCCACCACCAGCATCCATCATTAACCAGAATCCAATAGATCACAGCTAACCAATGACCAACATCCCCGCTCACAAAATCCAGCATCCAGCACCAACAACAACAATCACCTCCCCGTCAATCACCCACCATCACCAAGCACCAGCATCATCCACCCTCACCAAGAACCATCAACTCGCAACCAAAAACTCCCAATCGGACGCTACCAGTTAAACCAGTATCCAGTGACTCCAAAACTAGCTTCTATCACCTCCTCCCAGCAAAATCAAAGGCCAGCAAAAAAAAACCAACAGCGCCAAAACCTAGACCATCCAAAGACATCTTCCAACACCAAGGTCTCGGAAATCCAGCATCTCTTTTCACACCATGCACACAGGCCGCAAAAAATGACCAAACATTCTCATCAGCACACTGAAAAATATGAATTAGCATATTCCACAAACCAAGAACCATCGCAGCCAGAAGATAAAGGGGAAAGAAACTCCAGCACCCTCGACCAATCAAAAATAATCCAACCAAATCACAGAAGGCCAAAAACCTAATGGAAAACATGCCACAGAAAACCTCAGCAAGCCCCTCATCAGCAACATGAAACAGATCTACGGGATCAGAAAACAGAGACTGCAACTTCTTCAAAAGATGAAGCCAAGCTGGTCTCAATCTCACCTCTTGAAACCATTGAGCAGATCCGGAATCCCCCATCATAGCCTCAAGAAGGAAATGCTGAATACCACCACATGTCCATAAAATCTACCAAGAGAAATCCATTCCCAGGTCGATGGTTCAATTCCTCACCTTGCCATGACTCCACACAAGCCTCTTAAAACCGAGAAACACAAGAAGCAGTAATGTCTCCAGAAAACCAGATCTCACCTCAACATCATAGATCTACCGAGCTCGAGCCAAAACACAGCCATTCCCAACCAACAAATCCTTTTTCAACTCGCCTGAAAGGTCTGGGTCCAGATCTGCCACAGACGGACCAAAACGCCACCAGTTCAAACCGATTTTCCCTTCCTCGACTCTCGTGAAGGTTCTTCCAAATCCATACCAAACCGCTTCCAGGCCAAGCCGGATCCAACCAAGCTCGAGCAGATCCTTCCATTACCTCTAGTCCTCAAGCACAACACCAATGAAGAGAACCACTTCCCATATGAGGCACGATCAAGCCAAAAGAAGAGTTCTCCATGGGGAAAACCATGAGGGAACGAACACGGCGTCGGGAGAGAGAAACCAGGAGAGTGCATCGCCATCCTCTTTATTTAATTTGAGATTTATCTTATCGTATTTAGGGGTTTAATGGGTTTAAAGTTTTTATTGGTTTTTATGGATTTTTAATTTTAGGGGGTGTATGGTTTTGGGGGGTTTAGTGTTTTAGGGTCTTTTTGGGTATTTAAGGTTAGTAGATTTTTTAGAATTTTAGGGATTTTATGTTTTTTTAGTTTTTAAGGTTTTATTGTGTTTTTTCCTGGTTTTTAATATCTTTTTATATTTTTAGGGATTTTTATGTATTTTTTAGTTTTTTATGGTTTTATATTTTTTAGGGGTTTTAAGGATTTTATGGATTTTGAAAGATTTGTTAGGGTTTTTCATTTATTAGGTTTGTGGGGTTTTATGTGTTCTATGGGTTTTTATGTTTTATTAGGGTTTTTTGGGGGTTTTGGGTTTTTAAATTTTTTGTGATATTTATGGATTATTTAATTTTTTTATTTTTTAGGGTTTTGTCATTTTTCTGGTTTTTTGGCTTTTTATGGGTTTTTTTGTTATAGGTTTTTATGTGTTTTTTTATTTATATATTTTTTTATGTTTTTTACAGTGTTTAGGGTTTTTTACATTTTTAATTATTTTTAGGGTTTTTTATATTTTTTAGTGTTTTTAGGGAATTAGTACTTTTTAGAGTTTTTAGGTTTTTTATGGGTTTTAATGTTTTTTAGGTTTTTAGTTGTTTTTTTATTTTTTATTATTTTAATGGTTTCTTGGAGTTTTTCATCATTTTTAATGGTTTAAAGTGTTTTTAGAGTTTTTAGTGGTATTTAGGGGGTTTATTGGTTTTAGAGTTTTTATGGGTTTTATGGTTTTAGGGTTTTTAGTGTTTTTAGGGTCTTTATGGTTTATCCAGATATTTGGATTTTTTGGGGGTTTAAATGGTTTTAGGGTTCTAAGGTTTTCTAAGTATTTTTCATGGTTATTAGGGTTTCTTAATTTTTTATGTATTTTTACATTTTTGGAGATTCTTAATTATTTTTTAGATTTTTTATGTGTTTCTATCTTTTTCGGGATTTTAGGAGTTTTTTCTTATTTATTGTTTTTGGAAATTTTTAAAGTTTTATAGGTCTTAATTGTTTTTATGACTTTTATGTTTTTCTTAGTTTTTAGGGGTTTTAATGTCTTTTACATTTTTCAGGTATTTTAAGGAATTTTTTTTATAGTTTTAGGGGTTTTAGTAATTTTGTGGGAGGGGTTTTTGGGTTTTATGGGTTTTTTTTTACTTTTTTTTTGTTTCTAATGTCTTTATTTTTTATTAATGTTATTATAGTTTTATAATATTTTTAGATTTTTTAATGGTTTGGGGTTATATGGTTTTTTAGTTTTTTTAATATTCTTTGGGTTTTTATTGTTTTTATGGGATTTTATGTATTTTATGGTATTTTCGGGTTTTTAGTTGATTTTAAATTTTTATGTTTATTAGGTTTTAAATGTTTTTTTGGGTTTCTAAGGTTTCCTTTGGGGTTTTCAAGATTATTAGAGATTTTAATGTTTGTATGGTTTTTATGGTTTTTTTAGGATTTTTATGATCTTTTAGGGTTTTATTGACTTGAATGTTTTTTAGGGTTTTAGAGTTTTAGGGTTTTTAGCATTTTTTAGGTTTTTATGGGCATTATTTGTTTTTATGTTTTTGAGGTTTTATTTGGGGGTTTGAGGGTATTGCCATTTTTTGGGATTTTATAGTCTTTATATGATTTGTTTGATTCTTTAGGGTTTCTATGTATTTTTGAGTGTACTTATGTTTTTTTATATTTTTTCTGGTTTTGTGTTTTTTTGAGTTTTTTTGGATTTTTAGTGTTTCTTAGAGTATTTTTTTCATTTTAGGGGATTAATTTTTTTTCATAGGTTGTAGTTATTCTTATTATTTTTATGTGTTTTTTGAGGTTATATGGTTTTAGTGGTTTTATGTGTTTTCTAGTTTTCAGGGTTTTACAATTTTTGGGTATTTTAGATTTTTTTATAGTTTTTATGTCTTTTTAAATATTTATGTTTTCTTAAGAATTTTTGATAATTTTCCAACGTTTTTTATGTTTTTGATTTTTTTAAAACTTTTTAATATTTTTTTGGGTTTTTAGTATTTTTAGGGATTTTATGGTTTTTCGGGATTTTACGGTATTGGGGTTTCTTAAAAAGTTTTTATATTTTTAGAAATTTTATATTTTTATGTTTTTAGGGGTTTTCAGGGTTTTTAAGGTTTTTAAATTTTGAGGAATTTTAGGGATATTTATAATTTTGATGGTTTTTAGATATTTTTAAGGTTTCATGTTTTTTTATGTTTTTAGGGTTTTTATGGATTAGTTTTCATTTTATGTTTTTTATTTAGTTTTTAGGTTAATGATAATTTTTAGTGTTTTTAATGTTTTTATGGATTTAAAGGGGTTTTAGGGTTTTTAAGTGGTTCAAGTATTTTTAGGGTTTTAGGGTTTTTAAGGATTTTAGTGGGTTTTATGATTTTATGGGTTTTTTATCATTTTTATTATTTTTCTGGGTTTTAACTATTTTTATTTTTTTAAGGTTTTCTTTGGGGTTTTCAGGTTTTTTATGGATTTTACATTTTTAAGGATTTATTTTGATTTTTGGTTTTTTTTAATATTTTTTTAGTGTTTTAGGGATTTTGAGCTGCTTTGGGGTTTTTAGTGTTTGACGGTTTTTAGGGTTTTATGTTTGTGGGGTTTTAGGGTTTTTTTAGTTTTAGGTGGATTAAAGGTTATTCAGGTTTTAACATTATTAGGGGGGTAAATGGTTTTTGGAGATTTTGGGGGGGTTTTAAGGTTTGAATAGGTTGTTAGGGGGTTTTAAGAGTTTAAGGGTTTTATGATTTTTATGGTTTTTAGGGGTTTTATCAATTTTTATGGTGTTTAGTGTTTTCTAGGTTTTTGGGATTTTAATTGTTTTTAGGTTTTTAAGGTTTTTAGTAGTTTTTAATATTTTTAGTGGTTTTTTATGTTTTTATGGATTTTTAGTGTTTCCTTAGTATTTTATAGGGTATTAGGTACTTTTGTATTTTTGGTGTTTTTTAGGTTTTTTTTGGTTTTTTAGGTTATATGTTTTTTTTTGAATTTTTAGGGGATTTAGATTTTTCAAAGTTTTTTAAAAATAATTAGAGGTTTAAAGTGTTTTTAATATTTTTAGTGTGTTTCTAGGGGTTTTTTTATTTTTAGGGTGTTTAATGTTTTTTTGCGGGTTTTTATGGTTTATATGGATTTTTAGGATTTTTAGGGTCATTTAGGGTATATGAATTTTTGACATTTTAGGGTTTTATTTATTTTTATGATTTTAAGGTTTTCTTAGGGGTTTTATTGGAGTTTTTGGGGATTTTTACATTTTTATGGATTTATTGAGTTTTAAATGATTTTTATGGTTATTAGGGGTTTTATGGGTTTTTAGGGGTTTTAGGGTTTTTAGGGCTTTGAGATTATTTAGGATTTTTAGAAATTTAGGGCTTTAGGGTTCTGATTCTTTTTAGGTTTTTAATTATTTCAACAGTTTTTAATGGTTTATAAGATTTTTAATTATTTATGGATTTTAGGTAAATTTTATCTGGATTCAAGGTTTTTAGAGATTTGTGGGTATATAGGATTTTTAGGGGTTTTATGTGTTTTAGGGTTTTAAGGGATTTTCATTAGTTTTTTGCAGTTTTAGGATTTTTATATTTGTTTAACATTTTTTGGGGTTAAATGGTTTTAGTAAAATTAGTGAATTTATGGGTTTTAATGGTTTTGGGGGTTTTTTTTGGTTTTTAGTGTTTTTTATGGTTTTTAGGGGTTTATGTTTTTTAGGATCACCCACGGTTATAAAGGATTTAATAATTTTTTCAGTTTTCTTTAGGTTTTAATTTTTAATAAGTTTTAAAGTATTTCTTTGGGGTTTTAAAGGTTTTTAGGGTTTTCATGTTATTTTAATTAAAATTAATGATTTTTAAGAGTTTTATTGATTTTAATGGTTTTAGAGATTTTAGGGTTTTTGTGCGTTTTTTTGTTTGCAGTTTTTTTGTTTTTTAACGTATTTTAGTTTTTAGGTGTCTTAAGTGTTTATATATATTTTTGGGATTCTTAATATTTTTTAGGTTTTTCGTGTTTTTTATATTTTCAATGGTTTTTCTAGTTTTTAAGGAATTTTTTCTTTTTTAAGGGTATAGGGAATTTTATGGTTTTTAGGGTTTTTTGGGTTTTTTCGGTTTTTATTTAGTTTTTATGGTTTTAAAGGGTTTTAAATTTTTTTAAGAATTTTGGGGTTAAGGGGGTTTAATAGTTTTTATTTTATATTTATTGTTATTATTGGTTTGTAAAGTTGTTATGGTTTTTAGGTGTATTAATGGAAAGTAGGGGTTTTCAGAATTTTATTGATTTTTTTTGGGTTTTATCATTTTTAGGATTTTTAGGGATTTTAAATTGTTATATGTTTTGATGGTTTTCTTTTGATTTTTTATATTTCTCATGGTTTTTTATATTTTTAGTGATTTTAAGAGACTCTTTAAGATTTTTAAGCTATTTTGGATTTTTCGGGGTTATTAGGGGTTTCACGTTTTTTTTGTTTTCTATGCTTTTAGTCATTTTTCTACATTTTTAGGGTATAAGGTTTTTATTTTTTTAACATTTTTCGTTCCTTTAATGTTTTATAGATTTTTTTTGTGTTTTTTTATTTATGTGGTTTTAAATCTATTTGGGAGTTTTTTTATGCTTTTTTGGGTTTTTGGGTTTTTAGGTACCATTTAGGGTTTTTTAGTATTTTTAGCATTTAGATGTTTTTAAATATTTTCATGGGGTTTTCAGGGATTTTATTCATTTTTATATAGTATGGAATATAGTTATTTTCTAGTTTTTATGTTCTCATAATTTTTTATGTATTTTTAGGGATTTTAGAGATTCTAGGGTGTTTAGGATTTTTATAGTTTTTAGGGTTGTTAAGGATTTTAATGTGTTTATGTTTTTAGGGGTTTTATGTGTATTTATCTTTTTAAAGAATTCGAATCTTTTTTTAGGGTTTTAGGTGTTTTTATTTTTTATATATATTTTAATAATTTTTATGGTTTTTAAAATATTTAAGGATTTTGAGTATTTTTATGGTTTTTAGGTTTTTAGGATTTTTAATGATTTTTTTTGTTTTTTGGGTTATTTTAAATTTCTCTAGTTTTTATGGGGTTTTAAAGTTTTTAATGTTTTTTTGGATTTAAAGAGTTTTTATATTTTTAGTCATATTTATTTTGTTTGTAGATTTTTATACTTTTAAATTTTTTTCGGGGGTTTATTGTTTTTATAGTTTTTAGGGTATTTTAAATTTTTAGTATTTTTTATATTTATTATGGTTTTTATGTGACTTTATGTTTTTATTGTTTTCTTAAGGGTTTTCAAGGTTTTTATAATTTTTAAGTTTCTATGTGTTTTTTTTGGGATTTTTATGACTTTTATGGTTTTTCATGTTTTTAGAGATTTTTGGATTTTTAGGGGTTTTAGGGTTTTAGGGTTTTTTTGGTTGTTGGGGTATTATGGTTTTTTACATTTTTAGGGTTTTATGGTTTTAGTGTTTTTTAAATTCCTTAAGGTTTTAATGTTTTGTTAGAGTTTGTAGTGGCTATATGGATTTTATGGGGTTTTTAGGGTTTTGTGTGTTTTCATGATTTCTATGGTTTTTAGAAGTTTTATGGCATTTTTACTGGTTTTAGGGTTTTTTGAATTTTTTGGTTTTTATGGTTTTTATGTTTTCTTAGGATTTATAAGGATTTATTATGGGTATTGTAGGTTTTAATATTTTTTATATTTTTGGGAATTTTAGGTTGTTTTCAGTATTTTTTTCTACTTTTAGTGTTTTTAGGGATTTTGAAGACGTTTAGGGTTGTTCATAGTTGGAGACTTTTTATATTTTTAGGGGCTTTAATTGTTTTTAGGTTTTTAAGGTTTTCATAGGGTTTTCAAATATTTTAGGGGGTTATATTATTTTAAAAAAAATTAATGATTTTTATGGTTTTTAAGGGTTTCATAGATTCCTAGGGTCTTTAGATTTTTTTGGTGGTTTGGGTTTTGTTTTGAGTTTTATGGTTCATAGGTATTTTAGAGTTCTTAATTTTTTTAGGGGTTAAAATGTTTTTAGCTTTTTTAGTCCGTTTTTTGGGTCTTTATGTTTTTTTAGGTTTTATGTGTTTTATTTGGGTGGTATAGGGATTAATGATTTATAGGGATTTTAGGGGGCTTTAGCGGAGATGGGATATTTTTAGGGTTTTAGGGTTTTAATATTTTTAGGGGTTTTTACAATTTTTTGGTTTTTACTGCCATTAATGTTTTCTTTGGGTTTTTAATGGATTTTATGTTTTTTTTACATTTTTTGTTATTTTTAAGTATTTTTTATGATTCTTATGAGTTTTTATGTTGTTAGGGATTTTTGTAATTTTGAGCCATTTTAGGGATTTAGGGTTTTGAATATTTTTTATTTATTTTTTTGTTTTTTTTCTATTCTTAAAGTGTTTTAGGGGTTTTAGGTTTTCAAGGATTATTATGGGTTTTAGGTTTTTTATATTTTTATGTATTTGTTATATTTTTATGATTTTTATGGTCTTTATATTTATTAGGGATTTCAAGTGATATTAGGATTTTTTTTAGTGATTTTAAAACATTTAGGGTTTTTATGGTTTCTTTAGTTTTTAAAATTTTTATGTTTTTTATGAGTTTTTACAAGTTTTTAGAAGTTTAAGGGGTTTATATTTTTAGAGGTTTTTAGCTTATTTATTGGTTTTAGGGTCTTTTATGGTTTTTTGGGTTTTTTGGTTTTTTGGGGATTTAGTGGATTTAGAGTCTTCTAAGGTTTTTGGGTTTTTAGAGTGTTTTAGTCCATTAGTGGCTTTAAATATTTTTTTAGGTTTTTCATATAAGTTTTCTTATTTTCTAGTGTTTTTGACATCTTTAGGGTTTTGTTGGCTTTTTATGGGTCTTAAGGATTTTTAGGGTTTCTGAGGATTTTAATGGTTTCTTAGGGTTTTGGGCTTTTTATAATTTTATTTATGTTTTTTAAGATTTTTTGGGTTTTTAGGTTTTAATGTTTTTCACAAGGCATTTGGTTTTTTAATGTTTTTTACATTTTTATGTATTATAGGGAGTTTTTGGGTTTTTTTGTTTTTAATGTTTTTACTGATTTTGAGGGTTTGTTGGTGTTTTTTGGTTTTTTGGGTTTTTTTTGTGGTTTTAGGGTTGAGGGTATTTATTATTATTTTTACATTTCTATGGTTTTTTAGATTTTTTAAATGTTTTTTGGGTTTATATTATTTTTATAGTTTTAGTGTGATTGAGGGTTTTTATCTGTTATAAGGGGTTTTATGGTTTCTAGGGGTGTGTTTTTAGTGTTTTATGTTATTTTTCAGTTTTTAGGTGTTTTAACATTTTTTAGATTTTAAGGGTTTTATGTGTTTTTAGTTTATAAAATTTTTATTACGAGGCTTTAGAGTTTATATGGGTTTAAATATCTTTAGGAATTTTTAGTTATTTTTTATAATTTTTATGGGTTTTTCCAGACTTTAGAGATTTTATGGTTTTTAGGATTTTTATGGATTTTTGGGGGGTTTAGGTGATTTTTTTAGTTTTTTAGGGTTTTTTATATTTTTTATCATTTTTAGGTGTGTAATGGGGTGTACTAGTTTTTAGTGGTTTGGGGGGTTTTTAATGATTTTTAGGGTTTTGGGGTTTTCTAAACAATTTGGGGTTATTATGGTTTTAGTTGTTTTTCTCTTTTTTGCGGTCTTTTATGGTTTTTAGGGTTTTGGTATTTTTAGGTATTTAGGGTTCTTTGGGGGTCTTAGGTTTTAATGGTTTATGAAGGGGTTTTCATGTGTTTGGGGTGTTTTAAATTTTTAGGTATTTTTTGTGATTTTTTAGGATTTTTTGGTTTTATTTTTTTATGGTGTTTGAGGGTTTTTAAGGATTTTAGGGGTTTTATTGTGTGGGGTGAGGGTGTATGAAGTTTTTAAATTATTTATGGGTTTTAATAACATGAAGATTCAGATCAGACGATTGTCTGATCTCCAAAATTTATTATAAAAAGAAAGTAAAGTGCAAGACAGAGAAACAATCATAAGAAACTACATCACCTCAAACCCATTCCCACACCCATCCTCATAATTATATCCCTTATCATCTAGTGTAGATGATTCCCATTCCGAAGAGTCGTATTTCTTGAAGAGTTCAATGTACTACTTTTTGCGAACAAGTTGTTCCCTGGTTAGTTTCTCCTTGTAAGTTCGCTTTCCACAATTTATTGTTTCCAAGTCATGGTCCTCTCCTCCACCCTTTCTATAGGATAATCTTGTCGCCATTGGCTTTGGCAGATCTGTATAGTCCCTCCACGGCTTTCTCCTACCTTGTGTTTTTTCATTTAGCACCTTTATCGGAGTCTCTTTCTTCCCATTCTTAACAATGTCGCTGAAAGAGGGCCTAGGGTCCATCTATACATTTTCCAGTTGAGTTATCCTACTAGAAACACATTCCATTGGACTCTTCCCTTCATCACAAGACCTATCCACCCTCACACCACCATCATGTTCAGCATCATGTCCAGCATGGGTTTTGAAAAAATCCAAAGGGCTATCATGAGTTGGAGGGCAGTGAATCTCCTCCTATTCCAACTCTTCAACCTCCTTCAACTCTGCATTTTCCAGAGCTGCATGACGATTTATGGAGCAAGTTATCAAGTCATCAGAACTTACCTGCACCAGAATTGAAGGTGTGGTCTGATGTGGATCTACAGGATCATCAAAAATCTGTTTCTGTTCTAATCCACTTACCATAAATTGAAATTCAGAATTTGTAGCATCCATGCCCAAACCACCAGCATCAAGACATAATTTTTCAAGGGTTTTTTTGTTTTAGGGAATTTATTGGCTTTTAGGGGTTTTAGTCTTTTTAGGTGCTTCAGGATTTTTAGGTTTTATTATGTTTTCAGTCATCTTCTGGTCCTTTTAATTATTATTTTTGTTTTCTAGTGTGTTAGAGATTTTGATAGGTTTTTACCATTTTTATGGTTTTTAGGGTTTTTGGTTTCCTATAGATTTTAAGTGTTTTTCAGTTATAATATTTTCTTATGAATTTTTTCTGATGTTATGGTTTTTTATGTTTCTATATATATTTATGAGTTTTTTAGTATTTTTATATATTATTTTGTGTTTTTATGTATTATCTAGGATTTATGGTTTTTAGGGGTTTTAGACTTTTATGGTTATTTGGGTTTATAGTGTTTCATTTAGTATTTTACAATTTTGAATGATTTTGAGTTCATGTAACATTTTTAATCTTTTATAAGTATTTTTTTAGATTTTAGTGGTTTTAGGGTTATAATATTCTTTTAGTTATTTTATGGTTTTATTGGTTTTATAGTTTTTAGTTGGTTTTATATATATATTTTTTGGTTTTAAATTTTTTTGAACATTTTTTGGTTTATTGAGAGTTTTTAGTGTATTTAGGTTTTTAAGGTTTTCATTAGGTTTTTCTAGGTTTTTATGATTTTTCTGATTTAGTGGATTTCTAGGGATTTTCTTGTTTTTTAATGCGTTTTTATAGTTATAGAGAATTTGAAGGATTTTAGGGGTTTTTCAGATATTTAGGCATTTATAGGAATTTTAACAATTTTAAAATTTTTAGGAGTTTTATGTGTGTTTATATTTTTATTATTTTCTAAGTGGTTTTTAGGGTTTTTAAGGTTTTTTATATTATTAATTCTTTTTTGGGATTTTTTCATATTTTTCAAGATTTTCTCATTTTTTTAGAGTTTTTGAGTGTTTTATGGGTTGTTAGTGTTTTAAGTGTTTTATGTTGTTTTTGTGTTCTAGAGTTTTTTGAATTTTTTCACAGTTAAACAGTTTTTTAGCGGTTAATAAAATTTTTAGGGGTTTTAATGGTTTTTACAAATTTTAGTATGTGTTTATGTTTTTATGGATATTTATGATTTTTATGGGTTTTATAGTTCTTATGGGTATAGGTTTTTAAGGTTCTTTTTAGGGATTTTTTTAGGTTTTTAGATTTTGTTTTGGTTTTTTGGGGGATTAAGTGATTTTAGGTTATTATGGTTTTCATAGGGGGTTTTAGAGGTTTTTACCTTTTTAGTGATTTTTAGGGATTTTTATTATTTTTAAATATTTTAATATTTTCGTGATTTTTAGGGGTCTTAATATTTTTTTGAAAATTTAGGTTGTTTAGTTTTTTAGAACTTTTTTCGATTTTTATGGGTTTTAACTATTTTTAATTTATAAAGTTTTCTATGGTTTTTATGTTTTTTTATTTATAGTAATTTTTAGGTATATTTAAGGAATTTTTTAGTGGTTTTCAGGATTCATAAGGATTTATTATTTTTAGGGTTTTTATGGGTTTTTTGTTTTTATGGTTTTCTTCAAATTTTTAGGGTTTTATGGTTTTTATAGGTTTTTAACATATATAGGTGTTTATATTTTTTAGAGTTTTATTGTATTTAGGGTTTTGGGGGTTATAGGTTTTTTATGATTTTTAGTTTTTTAGTGTTTTAAGGGTTTTAACATTTTTTTAGGTTTTTAGGGGTTTTACATGTTTTTGGTTTTTAAGGTTTTCATAGGGCGGTTTTTCTGGATTTTAGTGTTATTAATGTTTTTAGGGATATTTAGGGACATTTTTGGGTTTTTTGTCATTAATTTTTTAGTTATTTTTATTGTTTTATGTGTTTTTAGGGTTTTTACGATTATTGGGTTATTCTGGTTATTTTTGGTTTTAGGGTTTTTTTGCCTTTCTAGGTTTTGAAATTTTTTTAAAGTTTTTTAACATTTTTATTGGTTTATATAGTTTTGAGATATTCAAATTTGGTTTTATGGGTTTTAGGGGCTATTACGGGGTTAATTGTTTTTTTTGGGATTTCTGTGGTTTTTTCGGGAAGTTAACGTTTTTGTTGGTTTTTAGTGTTCTTTAGGGTTTTAATCATTTTTAGGTTTTTTAGGGTTTTAAGTGTTTTTGTGTTTTTAATGTTTTCATAGGGTTATTTATGTAGTTTGTTTTTTTATATTTATTGGTATTTTATGGATTTTTTTTTTATTTTTTAGGGGTTTTTGGGTTTTATGTTTTTTTTTTGAAAATTTTAGGGTTTGGTCAAGTTTTTTATGGCATTTAATAGTCTTTATTGTTTTTTATTATTTTTAGGATTTTAATGGGTTTTTAGTGTTTTTGGTGGGTCTTAGGGTTTGTATGGGTTTTAGGGTTTTATGGTTTTTAGTGGTATTATGGTTTTTATGGGTTTTAGTGTTTTTTAATTTTTTTACGTGTTTTTAGGTTTTATGTTTTTTATATTTTTATGGTTTTCTTTTGGTTTTTTCAGGGTAATAGGTTTTTCATAATTTTAAGGAATTTTAGGGATTTTAGTATTTTTATGGTTTTTTTGGGTTTTAAGCATTTCTATGTTTTTTATGTTTCTAATTCCTTTTATATTCTTTAATGTTTTTAGGGATTTAAAGGTTTTTTGGTGTTTTTAGTGGATTTTATGGTTTTTTGGGGTTTTAGTGGTTGTGTGGATATTAGTTTTTTAGGTTTTTATGGGTTTTTGGGTTTTAGTGATTTTTATTTTATTATGGGATTTATGTGTTTTTATATTTTATGATTTTCATAAAATTTAATTTTTTTTAGGGTTTATAAGGTTTTTTATAATTAAAAAAATAGGGGTTTCTATAGTTTTTAGTGGGTTTTAAACTTTTTAAGGGTTTAGGTTTTTTAAGTCTTTATTGTGTTTTTATGTGTTTTAGGTTTTTTAGGGTTTTGGTATTTTTTAGGTTTTTAGGGGTTTTAATTTTTTTAGGTTATTAAGGTTTTCTTAGGTGTTTTCACGATTTTTTTAATTTTTATGGATTTATAGGGGTTCCTAATTTTTTTAGGGGGTTTAAAAGATTGTTAGGGTTTTAAAGTCTACAAGAGTTTTAGGGGTTTTATTGTTTTTTGGGGGGTTTAGGGTTTTTTAAGGTTTTATGGTTTTTATGGTTTTTAGTTTTTTTATCGTTTTAAGGAGTATTAATGGATTTTGGATTTTTTAGTGGTTTTTTGGATTTTTTGGATTTTTTGGGTTTTTAATGGTTTTTGGGTTTTTTATGTTACTATTAGTTTTATGACTTTTTAGATATTATTGATTTTCGTAGTGGTTTTCGCGTTTTTAAGGGTTTTTATATTTTTAGGGTTTTTAATTTATTTTTTGATTTTTATTGATTTTATGGTTTTAGGTATTTTTCTGGTTTTTAGTCTTTTTAGGGATTTTTAGGGTTATTAACTTTTTATCTTATTTGGTGGTCTTATGTTTTTTTATTTTTTATGATGTTTTTCTTATTTTTATGATTTTTTGTATTTTCTATGATTTTAGGTATTTTTATGATATTTATGGTTTTTAGGTATTTTTTGGTTTTTAGGAGTTTTTGTGGTTAGTGGCTTTCTTGGGTTTCTATGGTTTTTTGAGTTTTAAGAGTTTTGAATGTTATTTAGAGTTTTTAAATATATTAGGGGTTTTATGGGGTTTTATAGTCTTTAGTGGGTATTGTGGATTTTATGGGTTAATAGGGTTTTTATGTTTTTAGGTGTTTTTTGGGGTTTTAGGGTTTTTAGGGGTGTTTGGGGGTTTTTAATGGTTTTAGCGTTTTTTAGTTTTTTTAGGTGTTCTATTTTTTTGGTTTTTAAAATTTTCAAATAGTTTTTTGGTGTTTTTATGTTTTATTATTTTTTTAGTGAATTTAATGAATTTTTAAGTATTTTTTTTGTATTTAGGGATTTATTGATTTTGAGGGGGTTTTCTGGATTTTTAGGGTTTTTATGACATTATTTGGATTGAGGGTTATTTTTGTTTTTTCTTGTTTTTATGTTTTTATATTATATTAATTTTTTTAGTAATCTATAGGATTTATAAAAGTTTTTATTGGTTTTTTTGGGATTCTGGAGGTATTTTGTTGCTTATGGTTTTTAGGTTTTTTAAAGTTTTTAGGGTTTTTAGGGGTTTTAAGGGTTCTAGTGTTTTTAGTGTTTTGGGTAATTTAACTATTTTTAGTTTTTAATGTTTTCTTTATATTTTTCATTTTTTTAGTGCCTTTTATATTTTTAGTTATTTTTTAGGGATTTCATAATTTTTATGAAATTTAAGGGTGTTTTGGATTTTTAGGGTTTTAGAGTTTTTATGGATTTAGTGTTTTTATGGTTTGGGGGGGGGGGGTTGAGTGTATTTTTATTTTTTAGGGATATTAATATTTTTTATACTTTTTAACATTTATATGTATTTAAAAGGATTATATTTTTTAGTTTGTGTTTAGGGTTTTTATGGGTTTTTAGGATTTTTATCTTTTTAGGGGTTTTTAGGTTTTTAGGGGTTTTAGTGTTTTTTTAGTTCAATAGGGGTGTAAATATTTTTAGGGTTTTTTTTCTTTGGGTTTTTATAATTTTAATGGTTATTTTGGTTTTATTTAATTTTTTTTTCATTTTTATGGTTTTTAAGGTAATTTTGGGTTTTTGGGTTTTATGATTTTCTCAGTTCCTTATGGTTATTTGAATTGTTTAAGATTTTATTGGTATTTAGAGTTTTGAAAACATTTAGGTGTATGAAGGTTTTTTATATTTTTTAGTACAGTTTAAGGTTTTTTTTGGTTTTTTATGGTTTTTAGGGGTCTATGGTTTTACGATTTTTAGGGTTTTTTATGTTTTTTAGTGTATTTCAAGTTTTTAGGGGTTTTAAGGTATTTAAGTGTTTCTAGGTTTTTAATTGTTTCTTAGGATTTTTTAGGAGTGTTTGGGTATTTTTACATGTTTATGGATTTTTTGGATTTTTATGTTTTTAGGGTTTTTCGAAATTTAGAGGGGTTTTACAGTTTTTAGGGTTTTTATAGTTTTTGGGATTTTATGGTCATTTTTAGGGGTTTTAAAGGGTTTTAAGAGTTTTTAAAAAATGTAGTGGTTTAATGTGATTTTAAATTTTTTATTGTTTTTTGGGGTATTTGGGGTTTTTCATGTTATTTTAGGGTTTTTAGGCCTTTATGGTTTTAGGGTCTTTAGTTTTCTTTATCTTTTTTCAGTTTTCAGGGGTTTAAAGTGTTTTTATGTTTTAAAGGGTTTATTAATGATTATCAAGGTTTTTAGGTTTTTATATTTATAAGGATTTTTATTTTTTTATAAATTTTTAGGGTTTTAGGAATTTTAAGGGCTTTTAGGGTTTTATGTAATTTTTTAGTTTGAGGGTTATTTTGTAATTTTTGGTATTTTTAGTGTTTTCAATTTTTTTTAATAATATTAGGGGTTTAAAGTGTCTTTAAGTGTTTATAGTGGGTTTATCAGAATTTTTAATATTTTTAGGGGTTTATGGTTTTTAGGATTTTAGGGTTTTTAGAGGTTTTAGGGTTTATAGAGGATTTTTTTTTATTTTTTTGGGATTTAACTGTATTTACATTTTTAATGATTTCTTAGTATTTTTAATTTTCTTAGGGTTTTTATATTTTAAGATTTTTTAGTGATTTAGGGATTTTGTATATATTTAGAGTTTTTTTTTTGGATTTTGAGGGTTTTGGGGTTTTATTGTTTTTCTTGGGGATTGAGTGTTTCTTATTTTTTTAGTGTTTTTTACTTTTCTTCTAGAGTTTTTTAACGTTTTTTGTGGTTTAAACGTTTTTTATATTTTTTAGATATTTTTAGGTTTTTATTGGTTATTTGGGATTTGATGGTTTTTAGTGATTTTTATGGTTTTTTGAGACTTTTAGGGGTTTTAGCATTCTTAGGTTTTTAGGGGTGTAAATATTTTTATTCTTTTTTTTGTATTCTTATAGGTTTTTAGGGGTTTTAGTTTTTAAAAATTTTAGGGTTTTTTGGGTTTTTATGGTTTGTTAGAGATTTTAGGGTGTTTTAGGGTTTTTTTGGTTTTTTAGGGTTTCAGGGATTTATGATTTTTTTTTCGTTCATATGAGTTTTGGGAATTATTTAGGGTTTTTGATTTTTTTAGAGTTTTCAATTTGTTTATGTGTTGAATGGGTTTTTTGAATTTTTAGTTGTATTTATGTTTATTATGGGTTTTTTGATTTTTAATGTTTTTAGGGGGTTTTATGGTTTTAGTTTTCTAGGATTTTTTAAGGTTTTTATGGATTTTATAATTATTAAATTTTTTGGGGTTTTATATTTTATTAGTTTTTTTTTATGTTTTTAGAAAGGGTTTTTAGATTTTTTAGTGTTTTTTACTGTTTAGGGATTTTATGGATTTTAATTATTTTATGGTTTAAGAATTTTTAGGTATTTTGAGGGTTTTGGAGATTTTTATGGTTCTTATAGTATTTTTTTATATTTTTTTAGTTTTTTAGGGTTTTATTTTTTTAGAGAATTAATGTTTTTAGTTGTTTAAAGGGTTTTTAGAGTTTTTAATGATATTTTATAGTTTCTAGGGTTGTTTTTTTATTTTATGGGTTTAAGGGATTTTATGGTTTTTAGGGTTTTTATCATTTTTATAATTTTTAGGGTTTTAAGTATTTTTTGGTTTTTTAGTTTTTCTTAATGGTGTTCCATTTTTTAGGGTTTTACATTTATTTTTTGATTTAAGTATTTTTAGAGATTTTAGGGGTTTTATAGAATTTTTAGGGATTTTTTAGTGTCTAATGTATTTTTAATGATTTTAGGGTTTTTAGGTTTTTGGGTTTCTAGGGTTTTTTAGTTTTTATGATTTTGATGGTTTCTTAGTGTTTTTTTTTCATTTTTTATGGGTTTATAGGGTGTTTTAGTTTTGAGTGGGTCTTAACGATTTTTAAGGTTTTATAAAGAATTTTAAATTTTATAAGTGTTTTTAGGGTTTCTATTATCATTTTATGGGTTTTTATGGATTTTAGGTTTTTTTTAGGTTTTTACGGGATTGGAGTGTTTTTATGATTTTAAGGTTTTCATGGGAGTTTTAAGGTTTTTTAGGGTTTATTAATTTTATAGATATTTTTAGTACTCTTTACGATTTTTATTATTTTTATGAATTTCTTTTATTTTTATTATTTTTAGGGTTTTTAGAGATTTTATTTTTTAGTAGTTTTTGGTTTTTTAGAATTTTTATGTGTTTTATTGTTTTTTGGTTTTTAGTGGTTTTCATTATTTTTTGGGTTTTTTTGTTTTTACTGATTTTTAGGGACTTTATTGGGCACTTATGGTTTTTCAATGTTTTATGGATTTTTAGGGGTTTTTGGGTTTTTGGGGTTTTTCGTATTTTTAGAGTTTTAGTTACTTCTACGTTTTTTAGGGGTTTAAGTGTTTTTCATTTTTTTTGGTTTTCTTTGGGTTTTCAAGGGTTTTCTTAATTTTCCTCTTTATGAAGTTTTTTGGTATTTTTTGGAATTTTTTTTTTGTTTTTTAGGGTTTTATGGATTTTTAGGGATTTAATAGTTTTTAGGGTTTTTATGTTTCTATGTTTTTTTGGGATTTAGGTTTTTTTATTTTATTATGGTTTCAAGGGGTGTTAGTGATTTTTTGGATTTTTGTGGTTTAAAGGGTTTTTTGTGTTTTTAGTGGGTTTTAGGGTTTTTTTGGTCTTTAGGGACTTTAGGATCTTTAATTCTTGCAAGGTGGTTTACTATTTTTTTTTTGATTTTAGGAGGGGGGGTTGGGTTTTTAGTGTAATTTTGGTTTTTTTATGTGTTTTTTGTTTATTTAGATTATTAATGTTTTTAGGGGTTTTCATGATTTTATGGTTTTTTTTACCTTTTTGGTATTGTTAGGGATTATTTTTTTTATGGTTTTATTATTTATAGTGGTTTTTATGAGTTGTAGTGATTTATGAGTTTTTAGGGTTTTTATGGATTTTGTGGCTCATAGGGGTTTTTATAGTTCTTAAGGTTTCTATGAGTTATTTATTGTTTTTTTAAAAAAGGGTGGTTTAATGGGTTTCTTGAGTTTCTATTGGGTTTTGGTGTTTTTATGGGACGTTGGGTTTTTTGGGTTTTTAGTGGTTATATGATTTATTTTGGGTTTTTTAGGGTTTTAGGATACTAAGGATTTTTTTTCATTTTTGGGTTTTTTTGTTTTAACTATTTTTAGGTTTTATGGTTTCCTTAGGTTTTTTCATTTCTTTAGAGGTTTTTTATGTTTTTAGGGATTTTGAAGCATTTTTAGGATTTTTATGGTGTAATAGGGTTTATAGGGACATTGAAGGGTTTTAGGGGTTTTAGGATTTGTAGGATTTTTTTTTGTTTTTTGGGTTTTTTTTGAGTTTTCAGGGTTTTAAGGGATTTCATAGATTTTATTGTTCTTATAGGTTTAATGGGATTATAAAGTTTTTTATTTTATTTTTTTTATTGGGTTTTTGGTTTTTAATGATTTTTTAGTGTTTTTAAGTTATTAGAGGTTTTAACAATGTTGACGATTTTAAGGTTTTGTTAGGGGTTTTCATGGTTTTATGGGTTTTTATTATTTATTGTATTTTTTTAGTATTATTTATTATTTTCTTAGAATTTTAGGATTTTTAAGTATTTTGAGGGATTTTAGGGGTTTGTGGTTTTCAGTATTTTTTGGGTTGTAAAAGGGATTATGTGTTTTTAGGTTTTTTTAGGGTTTTTATGTTTTTATGGATTTTTATAGATTTTTTGGATTTTTCGGTTTTTATGGATTCTTAGGGTTTTTAGAGGTTTTATGGTTTCTTTGGGATTTAGGAGTCTTTGTATGGTTTTTAGGGGTTTAAAGGTTTTTAGAGTTTTTAAATAAATTTTTGAGTTTAAAGTTTTTTAGACAATTTACTTGTTTTAGGGTTTCTATGGGTTTGGGGGGTTTTAAAGGTATTGAGGGGTTTTATGGTTTGGATGGATTTAAAGAGTTTTTAGGGGTTTTAGCATTTTTGGGGTTTTTAATGGTTTTAAATGATTTTTGGTTTTTAATGTTTTTTTAGGGTTCTTTAGGGTTATTTGGGGATTTTATATTTTTTGCGAATTTTATGGATTTTAAGGACAATTAATATTTTTTACTGTTTTTATAAAAATTCAGGGGTTTTAGTGTTTTTAGTGTCTTCTAGCTACATTGGGGTTTTTCAGTTTTTAGGGGTTTTAATGGTTGTTATAAAATTTTAATGTTTTTAGGAGTGTAAATGGTCTTATAGTTTTTATTTTTTCGGGTTTTATGAAATTTTTAGTGTCTTTTTATGTATTATGTGTTTTTATGGTTTTTAGGGTTTGTAGGGTCTTTTATGGATTTTATCATTTTTATCATTTTTTGGTTTTTTATGGGATTCAATGGTTTTTATTATATTCTTATGGTTTTTTAGGAATTTGATGTATTTTTTTCACTTTTAGGGATTTTTTGGTATTTCATAAAATTTTAGCAGTTTTATGTTTTCTTGAGATTCTGATGGTTTTTTGGGTTTCTAGGGATTTAATGGGTTTATGTTGTTATGTTTTTTTTGGGGGTTTTAAGGGTTTTTAGTTTTTTAATTTTTCCCTAAGAGTTTTCATGGATTTAGGTTTTTTATTTATTTTATATTTTTTTGGTATTTTTTATGATTTTTATGGTTTTTATTGTATTTAGGCAACTTGGGGTTTTTTTTGGGGTTTTAGTGAATTTTGAGATTTTTATGGTTTGTAAGGTTTTTGATAGTTTTATAACATTTATTTCGTTTTAAATGGTATTTAGTTTTTTTGTGGTGTTTGGTTTTTATGTGGTGTAATTGTTTTTAAGGATTTTTTGGGTTTTTGTTTCTATGGTTTTTGGGTTTTTTTATAATTTTATGTTTTTTAGAGTTTTTAGGTGTTTTAGGGGTTGTAGGGTTTTTAGGTTGAATATTTTTGATAAGGTGTTAATTTTTTAGGGGTTTTTATATTTTTAGTGATTTTTAGGGATTCTTCATAATATTTTAGTGTTTTAGGGATTTTTATGTGTTTTAGGGTTTTCAGATTTTTATGGTTTTTTGGGTATTATTTATTTTAATTTTATTTACTGTTTTATTTTTTTAGAGTTTTTATTCATTTTTTCTGTTTAAGGGGTTTTTTGAGTTTTAAATTTTTTTCTAGTTTTGATGTGTTTTTAGTTTATTTTTTGGTTTTTAGAGTTTTTAGGGTTTTTAGGATATTTAGAGGTTTTACGGTTTTTAGGGTATTTCGTGTATTTAAAGTTTTTCTTGTCTTTTAAGTGTTTTAGGTTTTTATGGTTTTTAATGGTTTTCATGTTCATTAGGTTTATATACATTTTTCCTAATTTTTATGGCCTCTAAAGATTTAATGGCATATATAGGATTTAGGGATTTTGAGGGTTTTTTTGGTTTTTTGGGTTTTTAGAGTTTTTAGTTGGTTTTTTAAATTTTTTTCCTTTTCATGGTTTAATGTTTTTAGGCGTTTTTAATGTTTTTAGGCTATTTTTTAGGGTTTTAGTGTTTTTTATATTTCATGGGTTTTAAAAATTATTAGTGTTTTATAGATTTAGTAATTTTTTTATCTGTTGTTAGGTTTTTCTACAATTTTAATGATTTTTTTGGGATTTATTAGGATTTTTATAGTTCTTTAGGTTTTTTGGGGAATTTGAGGGATTTTCTGTTTTTTAGGTTTTGTATAACTTTTTGTGTATTTTGTATTTTGTTTTTTATGTTTAAAGAGATTTTTAGTGATTTTTAACCTTTTTATTGGTTTAAAGGGTTTTAGAGTCTAGAGCATATATCGAAATTTATGGAATTTTAGGGGTTTTAAATGTTTTTAATGGTTTTATGGTATTTAGGGTTTTATAGTTTTTTAGTGTTTTTATAGAATTTTAGGGTTTTTAGAGGTTTTATATGTTCTTATGTTTTCATGGTTTTCCTAGTGTATTTAGGGTTTTTTTACATTTTTAGTTATATTTTTTATTTTTTATGATTTATATGACATTTTCAAGATTTTTGTGATTTTTAGGGTTTTTTGGGTTTTAGGGTTTTTTTGGGGTTTTAAAATTATAGGATTTTTATTTGGTTTTATAGTGTTTTCAAAAAAAAATTATGGCTTTATGGTTTTTTTATAGTTTTTAGTGTGTTTTTGGGTTTCTATGATTTTTAAAGGTTTTACTAGTTTTTATGGTTTTTATATTTTTTAGGGGTTTTACCTTTTTACATTTTTAGGGGTTTAATTTTTTTTAGGATGTTGAGCTTTTATTTTGGGTTATTAGGCTTTTTAGTTTCTTTTATGTTTTTTGGGATTTTTTTTGATTTTTTAGGATTATTAATGTTTTTTTGGGGTTTTTGGGGTTTTTGTTTTTTTATGGTTTTTAAGGATTTTTTTGGGATTTTAGGGGTATTTTTATTTTTCTATGGTATTATTGGTTTTTAGAGTCTTTAAACATTTTAATGGTTTTATATGGGTTTTATTGGTTTTAAGAGTTTATATGGTTTTTTGGGGTTTTTAATATTTCTGAGTATTCTATGGTTTTTAGGGTTTTTAGGGGTTTTTAGGGGTTTTATGTTTGGTTTGGTTTTAAAGTTTTTCAAAGAATTTTTTAGAGTTTTTATAATTTTATAGTGTTTTTATAATTTTTAACGTTTTTAGAATTTTTATAACTTTTTTTAAGATTTTACATTTTTATGGTTTTTAGGGATTTTTAGTGGTTTTATGGGGGGTTTAATGTTTTTATCTTTTTATTATTATTAGGGTCTTTTGTGTTTTTTAGGTTTTTAGATATTTTTATTGTTTTTATAATTTTAATGGGGTTTTATAGTTTTTTTTTGGGTTTTAGAGTCTTTTTAGAGTGTTTTTGATTTTTTGGGGTTTTTTGTTTTTTTAGGTTTTTATGGTTTTCTTAGTGATTTTCATGGTTTTTTATATTTTTTATGTTTTTAGAGATTTTTATATTTTTTTAGGATTTTATTGGTTTTGGGGGTTTTATGGATTTTGATTGTTTTAATGGTTTTTATTGTTTTATAATTTTTGTGGTTTTTTATTTTAAGAATTTTTGGATTTTTGAGTTCTTCAAAGGGTTTTTCATGTTTTTGACGATTTGTTATACTTTTTTGGGACTTTTATGGATTTTAATTTAATTTTTTTTTTGTTTTTGGTATTTTGAGGGGTTTTAAGGGTTTTATAATTTGTTTGGGTTTCATTGTATTTTAGGTATTTCAATTTTTTTGAGTTTGTTTATGGGTTTTAGGTTTTATTATTATTTTATAGTTTTTATAGATTGGATGGAATTTTACTATTTCCAGTGGTTTTAAGGGATATTTTGATTTTAGGGTTCTTAAGGTATTAAGGGGGTTTTATGGTTTTGTCATTTATTAGGTTTTTAGGGGTTTAATGTGTTTAGGTTTTTATGAATTTTTCATATTGTTTTTTTAAAATATTTATGGTTTTTTACATTTTTTGGATTTATTGATGTTTTTCGAAATTTTATGGTTTTTTAGGTATTGAGGGATTTTTATGGGTTATTATGGTTTTTATATATTCATGGGTTTTTTTTGGGTGGGGGTAGTTTTTTATTTTATTTTTTATCTTTAGTCTGGTTTAGAGGGGTTTTTAGAGTTTAAATGGTCTTTAGGGTTTTGAGAAGTTTTCTGCATTTTTGGGGTTTTTATGGTTTGTCATATTTTCAAGGTTTTCAGGGTATTTAGAAATTTTATGTTTTTTAGGGGATTTCTGTGTATTGGTTTTTAATTTTTTTCTATGTTCTTTTCATAGTATTTGGTTTTTTTATGTTTATTGGGATTTTAGGTTTTTTTTATTGGATTTTTATGGATTTTTATAGTTTTTATTGATTTTTAGGATTTTAAATATTTGAGGTTTTTATGGTGTTTTTGGTTTTTACGAGGTTTTATGATTTTTGTAGTGTTTTATGGTTTTTTAGATCTTTTAACAATATTATAAATTTAAAGGGATTTTAGAGGTTTTAGTTATTTTTGGGTATTTTTTTGGTTTTTAAGGATTTTAGGGTTGTTTGGTTTTTAGAGTTTTTAAGGATTTGAAGGGTTTTAGTGTTTTTAGTCATTATGGGTTTAAGTGTTTTTTATTTTTATTCTTTTCTTAGTGGTTTCATTTTTTCATATTTTTCCCATTTTAGGGTTTTTAGGGATTTTTATGTTTTTATGTTTTCACGTTTTTAGGATATTTTATGTTTTTTAGGTTTTTAATGTTTTTTAGAGTTTTTAAAACTTTTTAATGGATTAAAGGATATTTATAGCTTTTAGTTGTTTTTAGTATTTTTATGGGGTGTTAAAGATTTTTATGTATTTATAATTATTAGTGTTTTAATGGTTTTACGAGTTTTTATGTTTTTCTAGGTTTTAGGGGTTTGATGTGTTTTTAGGTTGTTAAGGATTTCTTATAGGTTTTCATGTTTTTTGGTTTTTTAATTTTTTTGGAATTTTTAGGGATTCTTTATTATTTTTATGAGTTTTAAGGGTTTTTAGGTATTTTGAAGGTTTTGGGGTTTTTAGGGTTTCTGGGTTTTTATGTGTTCTTTTATTTTTTGGGTTTTTTTTTGAGTTTTTTCCCTTTAAGTATTTTTTTAAAAAATATGGGTTTAATGGTTTTTTATAGTTTTTAGTGGATTTATAGTGGTTCTATGGGATTTTATGTTTTTTATGGATTTAGGGGTTCTTAGGGTTTTTATATTATTTTTGTTTTTTTGGAGTTTTTTGTATTTTCATGTTTTTAGGGATTTTAAGACTTGTTATGCTTTTAATTTTATCTTTTGGGTTTATAGGGTTTATAGGGGTTCTTAAGTTTTTATAGTTTTTTGTTTTTCTATACATTATACAGTTTTTTTTTGGATTCAGATGGTTTTTTGGGAATTATTTTTGGGGGGGTTATGTTTTTTTAGTTCTTAGGGTTTTAAGGGTTTCATCAGGTTTTTAATGTATTTTTGGGTTTTTAGGGTTTATAATTTTTTTAGAGGTTTAATTTTTTTATGGTATTTTGTGTTTGTTAGGATTTTTAGGATTTTTTTTTCTTTTTTAAGTTTTTTGGGGTTTTATGTGGTTTTAGGTTTTTTATGGTTTTCTTTGGGACTTTAGGGTTTCTTATGTTTCTAAGGATTTGTTGGGAATTTTTATGATTTTTATAGTTTTTTATTAATTTTAAAAAATTTAGTTGTTTTCATGGATTTTAAGGTTATTATGGTCATTTGGGTGTTTTAGGGAATTTTAGAGTTTTTATTGGGTTTTTATGGTTTTAATTGTTTTTTTATCATTTTTTTATTTTTAATGGATTTTAGAGTTGGTACTGGTTTTTAGTGTTTATTTTCATTTTTAGGGTATTTTATGGTTCTTATATTTTTTATGGTATTTATTTTTTTTGGATTTTTTATGTTTTAGTTATTTTAAGTGATTTTTTTATTTTTATGGTTATTTGTGGTTTTTGGGGATTTTGAGGGGTTTTACAATTTTTAAAGATTTTATTGTTTTTGGGAGTGTTTATGGGTATTTATGGTTTTCATGGTTATTACTGGTTTTTATGGTTTTTAGGGTTTTTATGTTTTCTTTGTATTTAATGTTTTTTATGGTTTTAGGTTGTTTTAAGTGTTTTTAGGTTTTGAAGGTTTTCATAGGGGTTTTCATGGTTTTTTCGATTTTTATGTATTTTGGGATTTTTAAATCTTTTTGAAGATTTCAATGTTTTTATAATTTTTCTTTATATCAAATATTTTAATGGTTTTTATAGTTTTTATATTTTTTTGGGTTTTTGGGTTTTTTCAATTTTTTATGGATTTTATGGTTTTAGATTTTTTCTAATGTTTTTAGGGGATTATAGGGGTTTTTTAGTTTTTATTAGGTTTTTAATGATTTTATATATTTTTTTGGTTTTATAGTTTATAGACTTTGTTATGGATTTCAGTGGTTTTATGGTATTTTTAGTGATTTTATGATACTTTTAGGGGTTTTAGGGTTTTAGAATTTATATAGGTTTTTATTATTTTTAGTGTTTTTTAGGTTTCTAGGGATTTCTTAATGGTTTTCAAGGTTTTTGGATTCTTTTTTGGTTTTAGGGATTTTTATGGATTTTTTAGGATTTAATGGGTTTTTATGGTTTTTAGTGGGTTGAGGAGTTTTAAGGTGTTTTATGGTTTTTTACGGTTTTTTGGGGTTTTGGAGGTTTTTAGTGTATTTAGGTATTTTATAGGTTTTAATTTTGTATGCTTTTCAGCGTTTTTAGTGTTTCTTACATTTTATGGATTTTTAGTTATTTATTTGGAATTTTTTGGTTTTTTAGGATTTTTATGGATTTTTAGGGGTTTAAATGTTTTTAGGATATTTATGTTCTTGAATTGGTTTTGGGTTTTTATGGTTTTCAGAATTTTCTAGCAGTTAATGGGTTTTCATTGTTTTTATCTTTTTCCAGTGTTTAATGGGGAATTAGAATTTTTAGTGGTTTTATGGTTTTTAGTTTTTTTATTTAATTTTTTTTAGGTTTTTTTTTGTTTTTTGTTTTTTTTCCTTTGTTTTTTTCTAGGTTTTTCAGTTTTTTTACAATTTTTTTGTTATTTTTAGGGATTTTTTAGGATTTTAATGGTTTTTGGTTTTTTTAGCATTTTAGGATTTTTATTTTGTTTTGGGTTATTAGGTAATTTAGGTATTTTTGTGTATATAGGGTTTCCTTGAAAGTTTTAGGGTGTATAAATGTTTTAATGATTTTTATCAATTCTGGGGTTTGATGGTTTTTTAGAGTTTAAATAGTTTTAGGGATTTATTTCATTTTATGTGTTTTTGGGGTTTTCGTAGTTTTTTAGTTTTTTGGGATTTATGGATTTTAGGTTTTTTATTTTAGTTGTTGTTTTTTATTTTTACGTGTTTTAGTGTATTTTGTTATTTTATGGCTTTCTTAGTTTTAAGGGTTTTTTGGATTTTTCTTTTTAAGTGATTTTTAGATATTTTTAGTATTTTATGGGTTTATAGTTTCAAAGATCTTGAGGGTTTTTAGTTTTTTAATGATTCTATGGTGTTTTAGTTATGTAGAGTTTTTTGAGTTTTTATAGAGTTTTTAAGGTCTTTAGATTTAACAACGTTTTTATGGGTTTAAAGGGCTTTCATAATTTTTTGTGGGTTTTAGTGTATTTATTGGTTTTTCAGGTTTATAGGGGTGTTTTTGGGTTTTTGGGTTTTGGGGCGGTTTAGGGTTTTTAGGATTTTTTCCTTTCATGTTTTTAAGGGTTATATTTTTTTAGGTGTTTATGGGTTTTTGGGGGGATTTTAGGGATTTTATGATTTTTTCTATTTACGGAAATTTAATGGATTTTTTAGGATTTCAAGTGTTATTATGATTTTTAGAGAATTTAACGGGTTTTATGGTTATTTAGGGTTTTAATGGTTATATGGGTTTTAGGGTTTTTTGAGTTTTTTAGGGTTTTAATGTTTTTTGGAGTTTTTTAACATTTTTATGGGTTAATATGATTTTAGTGTTTTATGTGGGTTTTTTATGGATTATATGGATTTTTAGGGGTTTTTAAAGGTTTTTAAATATTTTTATTTTTTAGGGGGTTTTAGGATCTGTTAGGATTTTTATGATTTTTTGCAATTTTTAGGGTTTGTGGGGTTTTAAGTATTTTTAGGTTTCTAAGGATTTCCCCTAAGTTTTTAGGTTTTTACGATTTTTTTTGGTTTTAGGAATTTTTATTGGTATTTTATGATTTTTATGGATTATAGGGTTTTCTTTTATTTTGAGAGTATTTTTGGGTTTTTAGGATTTTTTTGGTCATTTATCATTTTTAGGTTTTTAGGAGTTTAATGTGATTTTAGGTTTTAAAGGATTTCTTATGGGTTTTCACGGTTTTTAGGGTTTTATAAATTTTTTAGTTTCTTATCTTTTTCTAATATTTTTATGTCTTTCATGCTTTTAAGTTTTTTGAAGGTTTTTAGGGTTTTTCTGGTTTTATGGGTTTTTATTGTTTTTTATTTGTTTTTTTAAGGTTTTAGGGTTTTAAATGTTTTTTATAGTTTTTTATCATTTTTTAGGGTTTAATGTTTTTCTATAGTTTTTAATGGATTTTATGTTTTTATGGGGTTTTTAGGTGTTTCAAACTTTTTTAGTTTTTTTAGGTATTAAGTATTTTTAGGTTTATAGAGTTTTTTTAGATTTTTTTCTGATTTGTAGTGGTTTTTAAATTTTTCAAGATTTTTTAGGATTTTTAGGATATTTATGTTTTTAGGGTATTTAGGGATTTGAAGAATTTTTATGCTTTTTAGGATTTTTAGGGTTTTTATGTTTTCTGGGTTTTGGGTGATTTTTTTCATTTTTATATTATTTTAAAGGGTTTTTACAATTATTGTAACAATTTTATATTTTTAGAGTTTTTAGAGTTTTAATTGTTCTTATGGTTTTCATGGGTTTTATGAATTTTATGGTTTTCAGTATTTTTTATGTTTTTTAGGGTTTTGGGTTTTTTATTGTTTTAGTAATTTTTTTAGGTTTTTAGTGGTGTTATTTGTTTTGTGGGTTTTATGTTTTTCTTAGGTATTTTATTTTTTTAGGGTTTTTTATTTTTAGGTGTTTTTAGACCCTTTTTATGATTTTAGGGTTTTCAGAGATTTGGTGGGTATTGGGGGTTTTATTGTGATCTTGAGAGTTTAGATTTTTTGAGTTAATTTAGTGTTACTAAGTTTTTTTACTATTTTTTATATTTTTTTGGGTCTAATGAATAATTTTAGTTTTAGTGATATTTAGAGTATTATGTGTTTTATGGTTTTTAGGGTATTTAGTATTTTTTAGGGTTTTGGGGGTTTTAACATTTTTTATTATTTTTATATTTAAAGTGCTTTTATGATTTAATGGTTTGAAAAGGGTTATTCATAGTTTTTATGTTTTTAGGAATATTAGGGATTTTTTTAGGAATTTTAGTGATTTTTATGGTTTTTATGGATTTTCAGGGTTTTAGGGTTTTAAGGATATATAATTTTTTGGTTTTTTATGATTTTTTATTTTTTATGGTGCTTAAGGTTTTTTAGAGCTTTAAATATGTTTAGGAGTTTAACACGATTTTTGGAGTTTTTAGGGGTTTGAGGGTTTTAATGGGTTATTACGGGTGTTTAGCATTCTAGGTGTTTTATGGTTTTTGTGGTGTTAGGGATTATTTATTGTTTTTGGGATTTTATCTTTTCTTTGTTTTTAGGGTTTTTATTATTTCTTGGGTTTTTTAGGCATTATTAATGTTTTTTATTTTTTTGGGCGTTTTACGTTTTTGGAGTTTTTAGGGATTTTTATTGATTTTTAGGGTTTCTTAGTATTTTCATTGTTTTTTATCGTTTTAGGGATTTTGAAGGGTTATATAGTTTTTAGGGGTTTAAGTGTTTAATGATTTTTTTGAAGTCTTTGTGTTTTTTTGGGTCCTTATGGATTTATATAATTTTTAACATTTTTTTCATTAATGGGTTTTCAGATTCTTTTCTGTTTTTTTTGTTTTTATTAGAGTTTATGGTTTTTAAGGTTTTTAAGGTGGTTTAAGTGGGTTTTTAGGTATTTTAGGTTTTTATGGTTTTTTATGAGTTTTCATGTTTTTTAGGGTTTTTTTTGTTTTTAGGTTTTTAAGAATTTTATAGGATTTTTATAATTTTTTGGATTTTTCATTATTCTGAGTGTTTTAAATGTTTTTCAAGAATTATAGTTTTTTTGTTTTTGGGGTGTTTTTTGAGTTTTAAAGGGTTCTAAAGGTTTTAATTGAGTTTTTTTAACATTTTTAGTGGTGTAAATGGCTTTTATAGTATTTGGAGGGATTTAGGGGTTTTATGAGTTTTTAGGGTTTTCAATGGTTTTAGGGCAGAAGAGGTGTAATGCCAGGCTATTCCCAACCCCCTCAAAATTTATTATGAGAAAAAACACAGAAGACATGGGAGGGGTGGGTTCGATCGACCCAAACCCAAAAAACCATTACAACTAAGATGCAAAGACACCAAAAAAGGAAAAGTCAAGAAAGAAAGAAAAAAAAAGAAAAACACTACAGAGGGACAAGTCAGTCAATGTCGCCTCCAAAATCACCGAGAGGTTCAGTCGCTGCACCAAAACCGAATGCCGCATTATCACCATATGGAGCCCCATCATCATTATACCCCGAGGAGGCATCTGAGTCCACCGTCTCCCATTTAGATGACTCATACTGATTGAGGAAGTCAGTACAGTACCTCCTAATTCGCTTCTTCTCTAGCTTCCTATCCGCTTGGTCCATGGCGAGAGCATCTTCCATAGCTTTGGAATCCTTCAAGGATGCCCTTGTTGCCATTGGTTTTGGAAGGTATGAGTAGTCTCTCCTTGCCCACCTCTTGGATGGGGGAGTACTCCCCCTCCTCCTGCTGTGCAGGACATCATCAGTACTCACCACCTTGGGGCTACCCTCCTTCCTGGAATCAGCAGCCACAGGCTCAGACCCACCTCTTGGATCTGAGTTAGGATGAACCGAGCCATCCATCAAGGTTCTCCTCCTCCAATTATTTGGCATGTTCGCATCAATGAAGTCATTACGGTCTCCAAAGAAAAAATCATATTTAACATCCTCATCAATGTTATCGTAGACAAACATCACCTTCAGTTTAGGATATTGTAGAGTCTCACGTCGGCGTTGCTCAAGGGAGATTTCAGAACCATCCAGCACAATCATCTCAGAGAGTTCAACAGAGGGAGGTATCTTTTCAAAGAAAACAAGATCCATTCTTGAAGTCAGTTGCACCACAGTCCTCTTAGCAGCAGAAGGGGCTGCACCACACTGCTCCTGTTCCAGAAAATGAACATAAGGGGTGGCCTTGGAACCACCTAAATCATCACTCGGGGTACTTAAGGTCTTAGGGACCTGCCTCTCCTCACCCGCTTGAGCATCTTCCAGTGACTTCGTACATTCCCCCTACTCTGAATCAAGCACTGCAAATGGATTGGAAGTGATAACCGTGTCTTGTACTGTTTTAGGGGTTTTAAGTGTTTTTTTGTTTTTAATGTTTTATTTAGAGGTTTTTTTGTTTTTATGGTATTTTATAACATTAGGTAATTTTATGTTTTTTATCATTTTCCCCTTTTTATTATATTTAGGGATTTTTATGGGTTGTTTGGTTTTATTTTTTTGGGTTCTAGGTTTTTTTGATTTTTAAAGGGAATATAAGGTTTTTTAGAGGTTTAAATTTTGGAGGGGGGTTAAGGTGTTTTTAGAATTTTCAGTTTTTATTAGGGTTTTTTGGACATTTGGGGATTCAAATATTTTTTGGGGGATTTATGGGTTTTAGGGTTTTTTAGGGGTTTTTAGGGATTTTACATTTTTTTGGTTTTTTAGGTGGTTTTATGTTTTTATAGGTTTTTAATGTTTTATTTGGGATATTCAATATTTTTAAGGAGATTATTTTTTTTTATTTTTTTGACTCTTTAGGATTTTAATGTTACTAAATTTTTTACAGTTTTGGGGCTTTTTAGGCTTTTGTGAGTTTTACTGGGATTTTTGGTTTTTTGGGTTTTTTGGGTTTAAGGTGTTTTTTAATTTTTTATGTTTTTAAGTTTTCTTGGTGTTTTTTCAACAAATTTAGTGTTTTGAAGGATTTTTTGAGTTTTTAGTGGTTTTTATAGTATTTTTTGTATTTTTAAGGTTTTTATGGTTTTTATAGATTTTTACGGTTTTAGGGGGTTTGTGATCTTTTCAGTTTATTTTGGGTATTTAGCATTTATGGTTTTATATAGATTTTAATGTTTTTAGTTTTTAGGGTTTTCTTAGGGGTTTTAGGGTTATTATTTTTTTTACATTTTTTATGTATTTTATGAAATTTTTAGGATTTTTATGGTTTTATTATTTTAATGATTTTTGGTGTTTTTGAGGGTTTTTATCATTTTATGGTTTTTAGGTGTTTAAATTATTTTTAGGATTCTATGTTTTTCAAATTATTTTTCAAGGTTTTTTGTTTTTATACATTTTTTGGAATATTCAGTATTTTTTTTTGAATTTTATGGTTTCTTATTGTTTTTAGGAAATTTGAGGGCCTTAATAGATTTAGGGGTTTTATTGTTTTTTTGGTTGATAGGGTTTTTCCATTTTTTAGGGTCTTTATGAATATTTATAGTGTTTCAACATTTTTAGGGGATTAAATGGTTTTAGTGTTTTCATTGGTTTTTTACTGTTTTTTGGGGTTTTGATATTTTTAGGGTTTATGGTTTTTTAGTTTTTCTAGGGTTATATCAATTAATTTGTTTTTATGGGTTTTAATTATTTTAAGGTTTTTAAGGTTTTCATAAGTTTTTTGGGGTTTATATTTTTTTTTAAATTTTATGATTATTTAGGTTTTTTATGGTTTTTATGGTTATTTGGGTTTTTGTGGAACTTTAGGGTTTTAGGGGTTTTTAAATTTTTTTTATTAGTTGGGGTTTTTTAATTTTTTTATGGTTATATGGATTTCTTATAGTTATTAACATTTTTAGGGGTTTAAAGTTTTCTTATATTTTTAATGGTTTTTAGGGTTTTATTGTTTCTTGGTTATTTAAGGTGTTCATGGATTTTAGGGTATTTTTGGGAATTTTGGGTTTTTGGTTTTTTGGGTTTTTAGGGTTTTTGGAAAATTTTTAGGTTTTTTGGGTTTCTATATGTTTTTGTTTTTTATTTATTGCTTATGATTTTCTCAAGTTTCGTAGTCCTTTTTATTATTTTTAGTATTTTTAGAGATTTCTTATGATTTTTTGGTTTTTTTGGGTTTTTTGTGATTTAGAGGGGTTTTATGGTTTTAGGTATTTAATGGTGTTTTTTTGGTGCTTAGGGATTTTTTTTTGTTTTTTAGGGTTTTATAGTTTTTTAATTTTTTTAACATTTTTATTTGATTAAAGGGTTTTTATATTTCTATGGGGATTAAGGTTATTTGTAGTTTTTAAAATTTATTTAACGGTTTTATTATTTTAAGGGTTTTTAAGGTTTGGTCGGGGTATTTATTATTTTTTTTAGTTTTCAATTGGTTTTAAGTGTTTTATGTTTTAAATAATTTCTAATGGTTTTTTGGGTTTTTATGTTTTTTGGGATTTAAGTTATTTTTTAGTATTTTTATGTGTTTCAAGGTTTTTAGGGATTTTGAGGGTTTAAGTTTTTTTTGTTATTTTTATGGGTTTTGAGGTTTTTCTCGTGTTTTTTAATATTTTTTAGTGTTAAAATGTTTTTAAGAGTGACTACTTGGTTTATATGGGTTTTTAGGGGTGTTTGAGGTTTTTAGTGTTTTTTTTGGTTTTTATGGTTTTTAATGTGGTTTAGGGTTTTTTGGGTTGTTGGGGTTTTTTGGTTTCTTGGTTTTTTGGGGGGTTTAAGTATTTTCTGGTTTTTAAGTTTTTCTTATTTTTTTTCTTGTTTTTTCATATTTTTTTACATTTTCAAGGATTTATATTCCTTTTTTAAATATTTTAATGGGTTATTTAGTGTTTTTATGGATTTTTGGGGTATTTTGGGTTTTTTTTGGGGTTTTATGGTTTTTTTTGGGTTGTTGATTTTTTTAGTGAATTTAACGCTTTTATATTTTTTTAACATTTTTTGGGTTTAATTGGTTTAGAGATATTCATTATTTTTTACGATTTTATGAGTTTTTAGAGGAGGATTAGGTTTTTAGTGGGATTCAGATTTTTTACCATTTTATGTTCTTTATGTGTCTTAAGTGTTTTTAGGGTTTTTTGGTTTTCTTATGGTTTTTAGGGATTTAGAGTTTTTTATATTTTTATGAATTTTTAGATTTTTTTTAATTTTTTAGGGTTTTAAGTATTTTTTGTGTTTTTATGTTATTTAGGGGTTTTTGGTCTTTTATTGGGGGGAGGGGGTTAGGGTCTTTTTGAATTTTTTCGGCGATTTAGGGGTTTTTATAGTTTTTAACATTTTCTTTTGTTTGGAGGGTTTTTATAGTTTTTAGTGGGTTTTAATGTTTTTATGGGTATGTAAGGTTTTCTATGGTTTTAGGGTTTTTTTTATTTTTAGTGTTTGTAGGGTTTTTAGGCTTGTAGGGTCTTTTCAATTTTTAGGGATTTCATGGATTTTTTGGACTTTTATTATTTTTCTGGGGATTTTGGGATTTTGATGATTTTATGGAGTTTTATGGTTTTTATGGTTTTTTGGTATTTATGTTTATTTATGTAGTTTTTAGTGATTTTAATGATTTTAGAGTTTTTAAAAATTATTAGGGGTTAAAGGTGTTTTTATAGTTTTTATTGGTTTAATGGTTTTTTGGGGTTTTGGGAATTTTAAATTTTTATGGGTTTATTGTTTTTAGGTTTTTTATGGTTTTTAGATGTTTTAGGGTATTTTCGGTTTTTAGTGGTTTTATTTGTTTTTAGGTTTTTAAATATTTCTTAGTGTTTTTAGTGTTTTTTGGGCCTTTTTCATTCTAGGAATTTTTAATTTTTTAGTATTTTTATTATATTTGGATTTTATGGATTTTGGGGGGTATTATGGATTTTAGGTTTTAATGGTTTTTATGGTGTTTAGTGTTTTTTTAGTTTTTTATAATTTTTAATGTTTTTATATTTTTAATGTTTTTATATTTTTAATCTTATTAAGTGTTAGAGTTTTAGTGGTTTTTAATGTTTTTTTTTATTTTTTAAAGGTTTATGGCTTTTTTTGTTTTATACTTTTTAAGGTTTTTTAGAGTTTTTACAATTTTTTATGTTTTTATGGGTTTTAATTTTTTTACATTTTTATGGTTTTCTATAGGGTTTTTTGGGGCTTTAGAGTTTTTCATGTTGTTATGTATTTTTATGGATTCTGTTTTGGATTTTTATGGTTTTATGGTTTTTAGTTACATTGAGGATATTTCAAGATTTTAGAGATTTTAGGGTTTTTTGGGGGTTTTAGGGGTTCTTCGAGATTTTTATGTATTTTTATGGTTTTTTTAACTCTTTTCGGGTTTAAAGGGTTGTTTGAGTATTTTTAGATGTTTTCGGGTTTTTAGGGGGCATTAGAGGTTTTTATGTTTTTATGGTTTTTTCAGTTTAAAGGGTTTTTGGGTTTTTATGTCTTTTAGGGTTTTAATATTTTCTTAGGGTTTTAACGATTTTTGGGTTTTTTTATATTTGGGGATTTTTTAGGAGTTTTAGTATTTTTATGGTTTTCTTAGGTTTCTAGGGATTTTTTTTATTTTTAGGGTATAAGGGATGTTAGGTTTTTATATATTTTTTGGTTTTTTTAGTTATTTTGGTTTTATGGTTTTTTTTAGTTTTTTACTTTTTGGGGGGTTTTATGTATTTTTATATTTTTTTACTATTTTTATGGGATTTATTGGTTTTAGGGTGAAAACGGTTTGGGGACAGTAGCCGCAATAAACATTAATAAAAATGAGATCAAAGTTGCATGGAGGGTTTACACATCCGAGAGTGTACCTCACCCTTCTTATCTAATTCCACATATGGCATACAAAAAGATGGGGTAACAAAGGACCATAGAGAGCTTTGTTCCCCAATTTCCTTCTTGGAGAGTGTATATGCCACTGAGTTGACCTCAATATAGGTGTGAGTGACCCATAGGCTGAGAGTATAAGAAATGGTGAGTCATTCAATCCATTGTGGTAGAAGTCTGCATGGGACTTCCCTGGATTTGTTTTCTTGGGAATCCATGGCAAGAATCGAGTCAAGATCCATCCAAAGAGAGTGACAATTAAATTTTGAAGAAAACATAACCACATTCATCTTCTATCATAACTCTAATTCATAAGGATATTCATCTTCAATGAAGTGGTAAAGGTAGCCTTTAAGAAATACTCTGTAGGTGCAGAAGACCCCACCATAACCCAATGGGCCGGGTGCGCCCGACGTTGCACCATCCACATTGATCTTTATCCATGCTAGGATAGGGGAATCCATTAGATATATTTCAACACATATGGATTATTTCCCCTTCCATCCACTTCATGTGAATGAAAAAGAGTTAGATCATTAACATTATTTTCCATCAAACCTGTTTGCAGATGGGACGCCTCCTGGATTGCCTTATGGATCATCACCACGCCACCATGAACTGATAGGAGCTATCGGTTAAAGGAAAATGCATTATGGGCAGACCATGTGTAGTGAATAGTTATTAAAAACATGTAAGAAGTAGGTTGTTCACTTTATCACTGCAGTTATGCTTCACCAGTTCGCAAATAAAATCACATATCATTCCTTGAATGTTACACTCCAAGATGAAACATTGCAGCAGGTAGCTCCATAGATGAATAAAAAAAATTCAGTAAAGTAGAACATGTTAGCCATTCTCCTCTACCTGCCTGTAGAAAAGACAAGCGGAGGCCAGTTTGCATCCAACAATTCTTTAGTTGCTCTTGTATAGGGAGCCTATTTCTCTAGATTTTCCAGATCAGTACATAGTGAGCCAGCGGGATGAAAGGTGTTCAGAATTTGAGCAACCAAGTTGATGAGGTGGGGCCTTGAGGACATTTCAGCCATTATTAATCACGGGTATTGAAATTTCCAATCATACTGGGCTTCTAGATGAGAGTTTCCTTATATTTGAAGGCATATTTCTAGATTTTTTAAATTATATGTTTAAGGAAACCCACAGGGTGTCCCCGATCTAATAAACAATGGTAGAAATCGACATGTCCCTCAGTTTATGGGGAGGTGGAACCACATCAGAAAGTGGTTGAGAAATCCATGGAGTTGTCTTGAAATTAAGAGCCGTGTTTCTTGACACAATCCTCTTGGACTGAGAGATAATATCCTTGTTATAGGATCTTAGAGTAGTCCAAACTGAGGATGATAGTTATCGAGTGAAACCATCACAAAGCCTACCCGTAAACATTTTTTTTAGGAAATCCAAGCCATCATCATGTGGGATTAGCAAATTCCATGTGAACTTCCCCGGTAGAGCATCATTAAATCTTTTGAGCTCCTTAACACCATGCCTACCCATCTCAACCATCTTTTTACAGTGCTTCTAGGAAACATAGATCAATTTTCATTCACTGATACATCCTGTCTAGAAAAAGTTCCTAGTCCATGCATTCAAAATTTTAACCAGACTAACCGGTCATATAAAGATAGAAAAATCATGGAAAACATAGAGGTTATTTATTAGTTGCTCAGACACACTCTTCCAACTTGGGAGAGGCATTTTCCCATCCATTTGGCAAGCTGCTAAGTAATTTTGGATGAGATTCCCTCATAATAGCATCTTTTTTCCTTTCCCTAAAACAGGGGGACACCCAGGTATGTGAAGGGGAGTGAGACTTTCCTCACTCCAAGTGCGATCTCAATACAAAGCTTACTTGAGGGGAATACTCCATTACAAAAGATAATTAATGATTTCATCCAGTTTATTGTTTTCCTAGCAACACTCTCATAGTAACCAAAGTTCATTTTCATAGAGGATAGTGTTTTCTTGTTGACTTTCCCAAAAAAGAATAATGTCGTCTGCTTGGAGGAGGTGGGAGGGAACATGGAGGTCCCCCTCTACCTTTATTGGTGTGTAAAGTCAAGACAACACTAAATTAATAATTCATTAGATCATGTTATCCTCAAAATTTTCTAATAGAAATCCAGAGCGAGGATCCCTTTGTCGGACCCCCATGAGCATCTGAAGAACCCCTTCAGGGAACCATTTATAAGGATAGAACTTCTGGCACTGTTAAGGATAGTATTAACCATCTTGATAAAACTACTAGGAAAACCATACATGCCAAGGACTTTAAAGATGAAGCTGTACTTTATGGTGTCAAAAGCCATTAAAATATCAAGTTGTAGGGAAAAGATCCCATGCTTCGTATCTATCTTCACAATGTTGATACCTTCCAAGGCAGTGAAAAGGAAAGTTTGAATATTACTCCTAAAAATGAAACCATTTATTGATTTTAGCGTTTTTTTTGTTTTTAGGGGTTTTTTGGTATTTGGGGTTTTTAAGGTGTTCTAGGGTTTTTAAATATTTTTGGTTTTTAGGGGTTTAAGTTTATTTAGGTGTTTATGGTTTTCTTTGGGTTTTTTGGGTTTTCAATTTTTATATTCTTTTAGATATATTTTGGGTTTTTTAGGATATTTATTGGTTTTAATGGTTTTTACGTGTTCTTTGGGTTTTTAGGTGTTTAGTGGGTTTTTTATGTTTTTAAGTTATTTAAGGTTTTATATTTTTTTGGGATTTGAAGTTTTTTACGATTTTTTAGATTTTCTAAAGTTTTGGGCGATTTTAAAATTTTTAATGGTTTTAGGGTTTCTTATGGGTTTTAGGGTTTTAGGGTTATTAGGTTTTTTATCGCTTTTTAGGTTTTTAGGGGTTCTACGTTTTTAGTTTATTAAGGTTCACAAAAGGGGTTTTAGGGGTTTTTTATTTTTTATGGATTTTTTTTGGTTTATATAGTTTTTATCGATATTGAGGGATTTTATGGATTTTTGGGTATTAGGGTATTTATGGGGTTTCTTTGGGTTTTTTGGAGTTTTTTTATTTTTAGGAGTTTAATAGTTTTAAGTAATTTTTATCATTTTTCAGGTTAGATGGATTTTAATCATTTTTAGTAGTTATTAGGGGTTTTATGGGTTTAGGTTCTTTTTATGTTTTTGAGATTTTTTATAGTTTTAGGGTTCTAATGGGTTTTCAGGGTTTTAAGTGTTTTTAGTGTTTTTTAAATTTTTTATTAGTCTTTGGGGTTTTTAGATTTTTTAGGTTTTCTAAGGGAATTTAGGGTTTTAAGATTTTTTATGTGTTCATGTATTTTTAAGGTTTTTTAGTATTTTTATGGGTTTTAGAGGTTTTTGAGATTTTGGGGGGTTTTATTTAAATTTTGTGTTTTTTAGGCCTCTTAGAGGTTTTATGGTTTTTGTGTGTTTTCTGTGTTTTTTAATTTTATGGGTTTTATGGTTTTTGGAGTTTTTAATGTTTTGTGGTTTTAAGGGGGTTTTAAGGTTTTTAATGGTGTTTTTGGTTATTACAGTTGTTATGGGTGTTAGGGTTCTGATATTTGTAGTTGTTTTTATGGTTTTTTTTTATTTTTTAGGCTTTTTAGTGTTTTTTGGTATTTTTAGGTGTTAATTATTTGTTTTTTTATGGGTTTCATAGGATTTTAAAGGGTTTTAGGTTTTTTTATGTTTTTATAGTTTTTTAGGGATATTATGTATTATTATGGGTTTTTTTATTTTTAGGGATTTTTAGGGTCTGAGGGATTATTTTGGATTTTTAGGGTTTTTATGTTATTTTGTGTTTTTAGGGTATTTAAGAGTTATTAGAGCTTTAATGTTTAATAGATTAAAGGGATTTTATAATTTTTAGTGGGTTTTAAGGTTTTTATGGGCTTTTAGGTTTTTTGTTATTTTATGTGGTTTTTTAGTATTTTGGGGTTTTAATTATTTTCATATTGTAAAGGATTTATTAGTGGGTTTTTTTGTTTTTTTAGAGTTTTTATGGTTTTAATGATATTTAGGAATCTTTTAATATTTTTTTGGGTTTTAGTTTTTTAGGTATTTTGAGTGATTTAGTGTTTTAAGGGTTTTTAAGTTGTTTAGGGTTCTTTTGAGTTTTTAATTTTTTAGGGATTTTAAAGATTTTTTGGATTCTTATTATTTTATGTTTTTTTATTTATTTTGATGTTTTTAGGGTTTTTAGGGGTTTTATGTTTTTATCATTTTTATGAGGTTTTTCGGTCTTTTAATATTTTTTTTTTGATTTTTTAGGATTTTTTAGTTTTTTATATTTTATAAAAATTTTGGGATTTATAGGGTTTTTTTAGTTATTAGTGGTTTTAGGGTTTTTATGGGTTTTTAGGTTTTTTATGGTTTTTTAATTTTTCAGTTTTTTAGTGGTTTTATGTCTTTTTTTGATTTAATGATTTTTATAGGGTGTTTAATGATTTTTAGGGTTTTTTATTTTATTAGGGATATATATGTATTTTTTTAAGATGTTTATGGGTTTTATGTTTTTTAGTTATTTTGAGTTATTTTAAGGTTTTTAGGGTTTTAATGGGTTTTTTTAGGGGTTTCTTGATATTTTTAGCATTGTTAAGTTTTTTTTTTCAATTTTTAACATTTTTAGGGGTGTAATGGTTTTTAATGTTTTAGTGATTTTTTTTGGTTTTATGGGTTTTTATCATTTTTAGGGTTTTTTATGATTTATAGGGTTTTTAGTTTTATGAGGGTGTCATATAATTTTTAGAGATTTTAGGTTTTTTGGGTTTTTAACTTTTAATAGGTTTTTAAGGTATTCTTTGGTTGTTTATGGTTTTGGGGTTTTTATGTTTTTATAGATTTTATGGATTTTCTATGATTTAATGGTTTCTAGAGATTTTAGGGGTTTAATTCTTTTTAAGAGTTTTTTAATTTTATTAGTAGTTTAAATGGGATTTTTTCGTTTTTAGTGGATTTTAGGATTTTATTAAATTTTATAGTTTTTTATAATTTTTTGGTTTTTAGGAATTTTTGGGTCTTTTAGAGTTTCTATCTTTTTTAGGTTTCTATGGGTTTTTAGTGTTTTTAGGTTTTTTATGATTTCATAGTGCTTTCATGGTTTTTATGGTTATTTACATTTTTATTGATTTTAGGGATTCATTAATATTTTTATGGCCTTTAGGGGGTTTAGGTATTTTGGGGGTTTAGGGTTTGTTATGTTTTAGGGTTGTTTTGTTTCTAGGTGTTTTGAAGTATTTGGGATTTTTAAGGGTTTTTAGAGTTTTTTTAATTTTTTTATGGTTTTAAAGGGTTTTTATATTTTTATCAGGTTTTTATAGTTTTATTAAGTGTTATGGTTCTTTAAGGTTTATTGAGGGTTTGTGGGTATTTTTTGTTTTTAGGGACTTTTAGGGTTTTTTAGGGTTTTGGCGTTTTATGTTTTTAGATGATGTTTTTAAGGTTTTTATGGGTTTTATCAGTTTTATAGTTTTTACCTTTTTAGGTATTTTTAATCCTTTTTTGGGATTTTATGTTTCTTATGGTTTTTAGAGATTTTGTAGTTTTTCTGGGTTTTCGGATTGTTGTTTGTTTGGTTTTTTTTTGTATTTTAGGATTTTTATTTTATGTTTTTAGAATTTTTTGGTTTTTATTGTTTTTAATATTTTTCTGGGGTTAAATAGTTTTTATATTTTTACTGGTTTTAGGGTTTTTAATTTTTTTTAATGTTTTTCAGGGTTTTTTTGCAGGAGTTTTTTTAAGTTTTTTATGGTATTTGAGAGTTTTCGACATTTTTTAGGTTTTTTGGGGATTTTTTGTTTTTAGGTGAATAATTTTTTCTTAGTTCTTTTTTAGGTTTTTAGGTTTTTATGCTTTTAGGGATTTTCAGGTATTTTTGGATTTTTATATTCTTTTAGGAATTTAAGGATTTTGAGGTTTTTTATCATTTTTAGTGTTCTTGTGGTTTTTTGTGTTTTTAGTTGTATTTTTTTAGTTTTTTATAAATTTTGATATTTTATAGAGTTTTTCACTGTTTTTAGTTTTTTAATGTGATTTGAGAGTTATTAGTGGCCTTTAGGGGTTTTATTTGGTTTTTGGATTTTTTTTGGTTTTTATGGGTTTTATGGTTATTAGGGGATTTTACGATTTGTATGATATTTTTAGGATTTTTAGTGTTTATCATTTTTTAAGGGGTCTAATTTTTTTAAGCTTTTTTTAGGGTTTTTATTGATTTTTAGGTTTTTTTACATTTTAGGGATTTTTAATTTTTTATCATTTTTATGGGGTATTAGGATTATAGGAATTTTGGGGGGGGTTTAGGGTCCTTTTGGGGTTTTGGTGGGGTTTTTTTGTGTTTAGGGTTTTTTTTAGTTTTAGGGTTTTAATGGTTATTAGAGTTTTTTATGTTTTTTGGGTTTAATGCATTTAAAATGTTTTTTAGTTTTATAGGGGTTTAATGTGGTATAAGTAATTTTTAAGTATTTTTTTGGGTTTTATGGTTTTTATGTGGTTTTAGGCCTTTTAGAGTCATTTTAGGGTTTTTTATGTTTTTAGGTATTTAATAATTTTAAGGTTTTTAGATTTTTCAGGTTTTCATAAGCTTTTTGAGGGTTTCTAAAATTTCATTGATTTTTTGAATTTTTATTTGTTTCTAGGTTTTTTAAGGATTTTAATGGTTTTAGGGTTTTGTGGTTTTTGTGGTTTTTAGGGTTTTTTAGTATTCAGTGTTTTATGGTATTTTTTTTATTTTTTACGTGTATTAATTGTTTTTATAAGTTTCAGTGTTTTTAGGGTTTTTATGGTATATTTAGGGTTTTAAGGTACTTATAGCTTTTATTCTTTTAAGGGTTTTTTGGGGTTTTTAATTTTTTTTAGGTTTTTAGAGGTTTATGTGTTTTTTGGTTTTTAAGGATTTCCTTGAGGTTTTCAGTGTTTTTATGATTTTTCCCATTTTTATTGATTTATAGGGATATTTTTTATGATTTTTATGGGCTTTTTGTTTTTATGGATTTATAGGGTTCATAGGGTTTTTAGGCTTATGGGGGGTTTATGGTTTTTTCAATTTTTAGGGGGGGGGGGGGGTTAGCATTTTTATTATTTTGGGGATTTTTTTAAAGTTTTTAGGGGTATAGGGGTTTTTAGTGTTTTTAGTATTTTTTATGGGTTTTTATGGGTTTATAGGGTTTTAAAGGTTTTGTATGTATTCTTCTGTTTTTTATTTTTTTGGGATTTTAGGGTTTTTAGGGTGTTTTTTTTGGATTTTAAGGGTTTTTAGTATTTTTTGGATTTTAAAAGTTTTATGTTTTTATGTTTCTTATGGTTTTAAGGGGTTTAGGGATTTTGAGTATTTTTAGGGGGTCAAGGGTTTTATGGTTTTTAACATTTTTATTTTTTAGGTGGTTTATGTTTTTAAAGGTATTTTTCTTATGGGGTTTCAATATTTTTTGGGTTTTTATATTTTTAGGTATTTTTTTAATTTTTTATCTATTTTATTGGTTTTATGGTTTCTATGTATTCTGAGGGTTTTTGGTGTTTTAGAAGTTTTCTGGTTTTTTTGGGTTTTGAGTTTTTTATTTCAGTTTTTTAATGTTTAAGGGTTTTAATGGATTTTGGAGTTTTTATGGGTTTTAGGTTTTTAAGGTTTTTAGGTGATTTTATGTTTTTATGGGTGTTTATGGGTTTTATGGGGTTTGATGGTGTTTATGGACTTTTTATTAGTTTTAGTGTTTTTTGTTTTTTATGAGATATTATCTTATTATGGTTTTTTACGGTTTTTCAGTTTTTAAAGGGTTTTTTCAATTTTAGGGATTTTTAGATCTTTTTTATGATTTTTATGGTTTTTATGATTTTTAGGCTTTTTTACACTAAAAAATGTTTAACTTATACCAATAGAAATTTTGTAACATACAATATATCTATTGGTATAAATGAGCAATTCCAACAAATATTTAGTTTTATTTGTATTAAATTTGAGCACTCAAATTTATTTTTAACAACATATATATTTGTTGTTATAAATTTCATAATACCAACACATGATTTACTAACAATAATTTTTTTTACATAATTATATTAATACTGAAATTTTTTACTAATTAATGAATTTATTGTTATTAATTTATTTCCCCAATATTTTTTTTCAAAATATAAATTTATTATTAGTATTAATTCTCAAAAAAATATATTTTTAAAATATATTTTATATAATATCATTTAACACATTCCAAAAATAATTGTATTGATATTAACAAAAATATTTTGATAAATATTCAGAATATAACATGCTCTATTTGAAAAAAAATCAAACTAATATTTTTAAATTTGTTTTATTTGAAATAAATCATTTTATTTGATTTTAAAATAATTTTTAAAAAATTGAAAATAAACATCATTATGAACATAAAACAGTTAGTTATTTACATAAAAAAATGAAAAATGAAAAATGAAAATGAAAATGGGTAACGACTTTATGTTTTATTTCTCCCTACATCTACCCTCTTCCCTGGTCACCTCCTGGTCTTAATCTCTCACAGAGTGGAAATCCCCACCTACAATCACATGTCTGGTTCATCAAATTCAATCACACCCATATTTACACCCTTGATTATCTACCGTTTCTCACACCTTCATTTATAGATGTTTAATTTCATTTTCCATTTTTTAACTATACAGATGAGGGTTTGAGAGGGTTATGGAAAAAACCCATTTCACATTTAATCGGTTGATGTTTTGTCCTATTATCAGGTATGCACTTCTACCATTAATGTATTAAGAACATAAAATCGTGTGTATCTAGTGTTTAAATTGAATTGTTTTTAGAGTTTTAGTGAAATTGTGATGAAACTTACTATCTTATTCATATTCTTTTTTTGGTGATTTTATAATTCTAAATAAACACATCTCTCTAGAAAAGAATTTGATAAAAAAATTGAATCATGTTCTTGTTAATAAGATTAATCTATCTTCCAATACCCCTACTAGAATTATGATCCCTTAAAATACTACTGAGATTAATCCTACAATAGTTGTTTCTATTAGTCCTCATCATCTGGCCAAGGTAGGTAAGTTGATCTCTATCAGTTTAATGATGGGGAAATTGTTATATCGCCTAATTATGGGGTAATTGAACAAGAAATGGTATAGTAGAAAACTTTTTTAATGTAATTAAATCTAAAAAATCAATCATGTTATATTTTATTTCACAGATGAAAGTCTACAAATGTTCATGTAAAAGGATTTTGCTTTAGGGTACATCAAACATGATTTAATTCATTATAGATCATTTTCAGAAGACTTGTTCCTACTTTCCATTCCACTTTCCAACTCTCCCAAATTACATACCAAACATTCCCAAAAATTGCAGCCGCATTACCTAAATTTCATAGAAATTTATCATTGTAAGGATTTTCCAGAAAACTATTAATCAAGGGTTATTCGAAAAAATGAAAAAATTTTCTTGAACAAAATACAGTATCACATATGCTGCATAAAATTAAATGATGAATTATATTCAATTAAACACCTTTATGTTGTTCAGCCATTCTATTTTGTTAATGATTGATATTAAAATTGATGAGAAGATGAACAATATCTTTATTCCATATATAATGTAATATATCGTCAACTTGAGAAGGTTTTTCTTCTATAACATCATGAGTTAAATAAAATTACAGATTCATTGAATAGTTAGAGAAACTAGTTGAAGAACATAAATCAAATTGCTTTGAAATTTTAGGCACAACTAAATATGTTTTCGGTTTACCAGTTCTTTCCAAGGTGATGAAGGAATGTTACCGAGAAGAAACATCCATAATGTCATAACTATAGAAAATCCAGTCACCCTTAAAGATTTGTAAGGATTAAAAACGTCCCTTCAAAGGAAGATCATTAACTTTTAAAAATATATATGTTTGTAAGTACAAACAGATGGAATGAAAAATGAATGTGTGTTCACTCAGCAACTAGATTTATTCCATGGAAAAGAAACAAACCAATAATTACTCCACTCCATATTTGTATAATCACTACCATGATCAATTTAAGGATGTACATTTCTCTGTACTGGTAATCACTTCATAAATTGATGGGAGTGTGGATGAGATTGAGGTTGTCCACATGAATGATTGTCTGTAAACATTTGTGTAGACCCTAGAGGATCTAGTTATAAAATTTCATGCCTTTGGGATCATATAAAACCAAGACCCTATTCCAGTACTCTAACAGGATCTTCCCATTCCTAATAAGACACAAAATCCTTATAAATTTCCCATACAGCATCCACTGAGTTTCACTGGTATAGAGGAACTAATGTTAATATATAAAATATTACCTTACCCCATGTTTATGGGGACATGATTTACCTGGAACTCTTCACGATTTATCGAAAAAGAATTATTAAAGCTATACCTTCTTGTTTTGTACATTATATTATCAACTATATCTTTTTATTGTCCAGATTATTATCATACAGATGAAATAGGATGCACATGATTATACTTTATTTTGTCTATTGTTTTGTTTTCCTACTATTTCAAGGAACATGGAAATGAACACTGTATCTTCTGATTCTCTAAATGAATTTCATACTAATAAAAAGGATACCCATTCTTATATTTTATTTTTTGTATTGTTTTGTTTTCTTAATATTTCAAGGAATGTGGAAATAAACACTTTTCCTTCCATTATTTCTTAATGAATTGATTAATTATCTTATCCATTCCCATATAACATCATATACATGAGAATTATTGAGAACAATGAAGGTATGATTCTAACATTTTGGTGATTTAATTATATTTCTTAATCATTAGGTACAAACTGGAATATTTTTTAGTTATCATTATATTTTGATGATGTGTGATTTGAAATAATAAATAGATAATCATTTAAAAGACACCAGAGTAAAGGTATTCACTTGTTTTACACCATAACCAAATGGATATCTACATATTGGTCAAACCATGCTATGTTTTTCATGTTATGATGGGAGTCTATTTAATCCATTTCTGTTTTTGATTGATATTTCATTTTCAAATTTATCTGGCCATGTTTTCTAGTTGTGGTCTTGAAAAAGGGAGAGATGGATATTGTTACCTGATTTTAGAGTTTTAGTCTTATTAAATTGTCCCTAAAATCTTCTCGTATTGTTTTTTATTATTTTTTTCTTTTTATAGGTATGATGATACACATCTTGAAGTAGAATAGAAATGATTATATCGATCATATTTAAGAAATTTTTCAGTGGATGGGTTGGTCCCTCATTCAAAAGTCACATGATTAATATGAAGAGATATGGGATATTGATGGGAAATATCCTTTCATGCCACCTATAAGTGGGTAAAGTGTTTTTGATGATAATTCCAGACATAAAATTTCATTATCAACCCTGAATTCAAAATTGGAGAGGTGCGCAATCCTTATATTTGACAATGAGGATTCCCTCCATATCTGGAAAGCCATTGTCAACCATACGTTGCACCTCCATGGTTCCTCTATTTATGAAAACATCAAGGTTTTAAGATTCCACGGCCCCTTCCATTTGTGCCCACCAATGGAACATAAAATTTCTCACTAGAGAGCTCCATCCACTGATCCAACCTGAAGAATTCATCTGTGAGAGCTGAGACATAGTTTCCCTTTGGATCTGGTTAGTGCTTGTTCTTTCTGAATATCAACCCTCCCATTTTATTAGAAATAATTTATTTTAATTATGTTAATAAGTTCAAAAAAATATTATCTGGTTCTAAAAACAGAGACTCAAATTCTTGAACATTATTAATAATCAAATATTTATAAAGAATCAATTATCTTAACTTGTAATTTATATAAGATTTTTTCATTTATAGTTGTCAAATAGATTTTAAGAAATCTATAAACCTTGTACCAAATCATATTTCATTTATTTCATTCAAGAAAGTGAGTAATTAAATCCATATAGTTTTGATATTTATTTATTTATAGTATTTATATTATAAATTTTATAGGTGATATGCATATTTATTTTAAATGATATTAATATATTTTTACCCAATAAATTTTTTATACTGCTATTTAGTTCTTTATTTCCCATAATATGGATTCACTAAATAGTATGTTTCCTTAGTTCAAATAATTTGTTGTAACTATTTAAAAATCCAATATATAATGAAATAAATATTTAATTTATTGGAAATAAAAATTTCATTTAATTTTCACATAATTGATTTATTTAAATGTTAAATTGAATATTTTGTAAATATTGAATCATGTATATTTTTAATAATACATACTGATTTGTGATGAATTTGTTGTTTCTTAACCCAGTTTTCTTTATTAATGGTGAAACCTTTATTTCTTATTAATTTTAATTTTGGGTATTATTTTTTTCATCTAATATATAAGTGATCATGGTTATGTTTTGGAGGATCTATAGGAGAGAGAGGGAAAATAATTTGTGTAGATAAGAGGGTGAATACATGGGATAATAAAGTGGTTGGGTGAAATCCAAATTCCACGTTTTTCAGCAAGGATTAGTGAATGAAAAATAAGCTTTGATAAGTGAAACCTACTTTTATGGTCATTAAAAGCCCACGAATTAAAAGTATTAATCATTCCATCAATGTGAAACATGATAATGACTATTTATGTTTCAGAGATTCCTATTGTGAATTATGTTTTATGTTGTTCCATGTAAAGTATTTTGGAGGTTGAATATGTTAAACATGTTTGTAACATGGTTTTTTGTTTCTTTGTGACCTTTATTGGAGTTTGATAATTTTTTTAAAAAAAATTGAACATGATTCTTCAATTATGGATGACACCAAAACATGGAAAAATCTTATAGGTGGGTCTGTTCTCATAATCTCTTATTTTAGAGATTACCAACTGGGAAATTCCTGAGAAGATTCCTCATATGATTATGAGTGATCACACCAGATAATCTATGTATTATGTGTCCCATCATAGCATGTTATCCAACTATAGAAAATTATTTTAGAATATCATCATAGAACATCAAGGTTATCATCATTATAGGGAACTATTATGATCTAATTAGTGTGAAGTATACTATTGGAAATTATTACATTAGAATCATGAAAAAAACAAAAAATATGTAGTAATAAGTTTTATTAATATTCAATATATCAGGTATGAATGAAATCAATATATAAACAATTATTCCTAGGATACCAACTCTAAAAAACTACCCTTGTACTAGAGCCAACTATATACAACCTTCAATCCTATCAATTTCCACATGTGTTTGAGGTCACATTTTCTTAGATATAAGAATTATATTTGACACTAGCAACAATCACCTCTTGTATTTTTTCTTATTAAAAATTTTCAGTATCTTGTTAATGTATGTAATTTAACTATGGCCTATAAACCACTTAAATCTATCAAGATAGATCTTAATCCCAATAATATATGAGGCCTCACCAAAGTCCTTCATTGAGAAACATTTACTCAACAACGTTTTAATATAATGTAATACTGGTATTTCATTTATAATGAGTAATATTTCATAAACATGTACTATTAAGAAAATGAAATCACCCCCACTAACCCATTTATAGATACACGACTCACATTAATTATTTATGAAACCAACTTCTATTATGGCCTTATAAAAAAGAATTTTCCTTGGCCTGAATGGTTGATTTATTTGATAATTTGATCTTTTCTACTTTCAAACCTTTTTGGAATCCAATGAAGTAAAAAACCCTTTAGTTTTTTTTTCATATATACATATTCTAGAAGGTTACGTTTAAAGAATTATATTCATACATTCATTTTCCCAATCTCATAATCATGGAATGATGTAATGGAAACCCTAATTCTGATGTATTTTAGAATTGAAACTGGTGAAAATGTTTCTTCTGAGTCAATTACTTTTCATTGTTTAAACCCCTTTTCAACTAGTCACACCTTATAGGTACTGACTTGTCCTTCAATTTCCAATTTCATCATGAATACCCATTTGTAAAAAATAGGATTTACAATTATTGGAGGATCTACCAAAATCTAGACTTGGTGTGGGTACATGGATTCCATTTCATAATTCATGGATTCTTTCCCCTTGGAAACATTTGTTCCACTTATTGATTCATTTTGTGTTACAAGGTCATTATTATCAACTAATAATGATTCACCATCCTTGGTGACTAGAAATCCATACCAATTTTTTTCTCTAATCTCTCAAGTACTCTTATGTTGTAATTTTGTATCTGAAATAATTTATTTTACCATATGGATTTGTGGAATTTTTCCATGTGCCACCATTTGTGTATCTTGATCTTTTAATTCATTGATGTCTATCTCACTATCACTATATCTTTTAGAGATAAGTTCATCCTCAAGAAATGTAGAACATCAATCAACCACAAAATTTTTGTCTGAAGGATTGTATAGGTAGTATCCTTTTATCTCTTTGGGATATCATATAAATATACACTTTGTTCGTTAGAGTTGGGGATTATTACCGGAAGAGTGGATAATAAATTTTTAATAACCCCATATATTTATGTAAGCATACATAGGTTTCTTTCCATTCCATAAGGGGTATAGTATACCATATTTTTCATTATTTATCTATCGATTATGTACATATTATGTTGTTTCTAATGAATTTCACCAAAAGGATAATATAATAATAGCATGACCAATTATTTATATCACCATGTCCAATAAGTTGTGGTTCCTCTTTTCGGTTACACCATTCCACAGAGGGGTATAAGGAGGGATGATTAGAGATAAATTCCCAAACTCTACTAAATAATCAATGAAATATTGATTATGATATTCTCCACTAGTGCATGATTATAGTTTCTTAGTCTTTTTACCAATATTGTTCTCAACTTCATTCTTGAATTCCTTGGATTTATCAAAAGAATATGAATGATACCTCATTAAGTAAACATATTCACATCTCCTTAAATTATTATTAAAACTTGTGTTGTATGAGTAAACACCCCATGATTCAATAGGAAAATGTCAACACATGTCATTATGAACTAATTCTAGAAGTTCTTCATCCCTTTCACCTTTCTAAATAAATTGGGGTTTTGGTCATTTTCAATGTAAACATACATGAAATAAACCAAGTGGGTTTTGTTAAAAAGAATCTAAATATGCATCTAGATGTAATTTAGTAAAGTGATTCACATTTACATGACATATCTAGTGATTCCAAATTTTGGTTTCATATGATTCATGTGATGTAACATCATTATCAATTTCCATTATTTGGTTCATGTAATCCAATAGATAAAGAATGTTATTTAAATGTGCCATACCATAATAAATATTATATTTATAAAAGAAGAAACATTAATTCCCAAATTTGAAAATAAATCCATCCATATCAAATATGGGTACATAAATAATGTTTTTGGTAACTGAAAGCACATAATAAAAACCCTTTAAAACCACGATCATTCAAGTCGGAATCATTATGTGGTTTTTCTCTATAGTTATAGTAATAATTTTATCTCTATTGGTTTCTTTAATATCTACCTCTCATTAGTAAATATTTATAAATCTACATAGCTTATGTATTTGAATAAATATGTGAACACCGCAAGTTATCTCTAATACCCAATTTTTAGAAATAGAAAAATTAGAATTGATAAAAAATACACCTAAATCTTCCCCTTTCTTCCTTGTATGGGTGAATTTTTTTATTGTGTCCCTTATTTGTAAATAGTAAACAGAAAACATTTTATTCCATTTCCTTCTCCTTTATTTTTCTCTTATTGGAAGGATGTGGAGAATATTTGGGATTAATGATCTTTACTATACCTTTATATTTTTTCACCATATGAGTGGATGTTTTTTCCTCTTACATATCATTATATACTAGTAGATTAATATTAATAGGATCTGGTAGAGAATTATCAATGCTGTTCATAATAAAATTCATAAAATAGATGGATATGTTCTGAGGGAGTAATTCTAGAATGAGTTTGGTCCCTAGTTATCCAATGAGTTTAAACCCTAGAACCTCTAATCACTTGATTTATCTAATGATCATTACTATGTGAGGCCCATCTAGGGCACCCTCCCCAAGAATTATCTAAAAGAGAGCCTTGAAAATATCAAACTGTTCATATCTCATGATCTCCTAGTAAAGACCACAATGGTGATAAAACATGCAATACACATCCATGTTTTTGTGAGACTATATTATTTCACTAGAAATCAATGAAATCATTAATCACTGAATATAGACCAGGTCACTAAAATGTTTTTCATAGAAATGTAACTCTTCACCGATGGACTCTGTAGAATGTGGATTAGGAATTGAGGATTCTATCTGAAAATTTTTTCATTCATGTATTAGCACAAACCAAAGGTGTGCAAACTACTTAGGCAAGATATTGTCTGTTAGGAGGTTATCATTATCTAATATTTATCCTAAGGATAGTTTGGATGATGAACTTGTCATTTTATTCCACCAATCAAAAGATAATATTATTAGTACTTTTTTTATTACCAAATAAGCAAGATATAATAAAATAAATCTATTTATTTATCTATTTACTAAATATAAAACTATTTATCAAGTCTCAATAGCTATCATCATTGAACTCGGAATGAATAGTTATTTTAACACTATAGAGGAATGGATCCCAATTAATTTTTTTAATTATCTAGAATCTAATCATGAAAACCACAATACTGTAATCAGGTATGTGGTCTTCCCAACTGAGGACTTACAGCTCCTAGATCCATTGAGTGGATCCCCCTATCCTGAAATCCTGAAATGGATTTCATCAACACATTCCCCTAAATCTATATAAAAAAGGATTTCTCCATTAAACATAATTCAAATTTAGTTAATTCAACCTAAAAATATTATGAGAATTCCCTCATAAAATTAATTGTCAGACTTTGGACTTGTACTACAATTATTTATATGTATTCATTATTGGTCAAGTAATGAAAGGATTGGTCTAGATTAACATTTAATTGATTTATTTAAATTTAAATCTTCAAACACACAACAAAGTAACAATCAATAATATAAGGTTTTAATACTAAAATATTCAAATTAATGGTAATTTTAATCTTTTCCCATTAATGGTAGACTAAAAAGTGTGTATGTGATGATATACACCATGTACCAAGGTTTTATTTATATCTAACTCACATTCCTAGGGCTTCAGTATGTTAACTCAACCCGATTACAAGTCCCGAATATGTTGGAAACACAACCTATATCTTTTTTTTTGTGTTTTAGTTGTCATGGTCAACATGTGGTGTTCAATTAAATCAAAACATGCAATTAATTGCTTGGAATATCTAGACACCAAGAGCACGAGATTATAGTATGTGATCCAGTCACACATCATGTAATCCAATTTTAGCAGCTAGTGATTTGGAACTTCCCAATGGAAACACTAATCATTATTCATTTGTTCATAAACCTTTATTAAAATGAAATAATGATCAAACATAATATATATGTTGATAACATGTTAACTAAAATCAGAATAGATAATGAATAACTTGAAAGGAAAATCTAACAAAAAAAATTCATATGTCAACCATCGAATAAATAATTATAAATTTAAATGTGACATTCAATAATTCCACTAATTGGTTTTAGGTTCAGCAGAAGCATGTGATGGTGGGAGATATATTAAAATTTCTATTAGTAATCATTGCCTGAAACCAGGATTGCGGGTCTTGCTCGTAAAATTTGTAATTAATTTATTTAATATATAATGAAATAAATACTTGGTCTAAGGAAATTTATTTTTTAGTGAATGTTTATCATCCAAAACGACCATTTCAGATTAACTTTGTTTCACTATGAGGATTCAAGTATAGAATCCCTCTAGCGGCAATCCACACATTCTCCTATGATCTCTGAGTAACACCACTCAATCTCTAGGTGCAAGCGAGAAGAGTCAAATGACATACATTGTTCTTTCTTGATCACATGTTATTTTGACTTGAAGAATTATATCCTACACTTCTCATTACTAGTAGGGGATAAAGGTAAGAGTTGAAAGACAATTGTTTGTGAAAAAAATCCCAATTCATAATTTTTGGATGCTCTTCACAATAGACATATCCATATATTTATAATGTTGGGATTTAAGTTAAATTATTATTTAATTCCATAATTTCCATTAAATAAAATTTATTAAATTTAATAAACCCCATGACACATAATAATATTTATATTATTATTTTTTGGTGCACACCAACTTATGTACTAACTAACATTTTGTTACATTCTTTTTAGTTAATATTTTTCACTATACTCGATCTTCGTCAATTCGAACTTTTCTGCCATTTATTGAATAAATGAATAAATATTTTGGACATAATCGAGAAATTAAATATTTATTAAAATAATAAATAAATTAAATAAATATTTTATTCATAATCTAGTGAATATTTTTTTTTAATTTATGCGATCAATATAACATTTATAAAATAATTTCCCAGACTTGAGAATAATATTTATTCCATTAAATAAAATCAACTATAATTTAATCAAGATCAATGAAATCACTTGATGCATGACCCTCTAATATTCCTTCTCATTGGCATTAGGCGGGCTTGCCTAAAGTTCAAGATTTATTTCTAGCAATGGGTCATCGAACCCATGAGAAAAAAATTTAATGTTGCACCATCGACAACCACATATGAACACTCATTCTGTAAAATAATCTATTTGTCATAGTATCTCATCATGAAGGTTTCACATTCGGGTCATCAACCTATATGCTCGTTATGTCTTTCTTTGAATATCTAAAATAAACATATCATTTACACCATCTGAATAGAATTCAATGTGATGGATCTATTCCAATCAAAGGACCAAGATATCATCTTTCATAAAGATAGAGGGGTAAATCCTTATTTAAATTATTTAATAATGACATGTCACTCGTGACACACCCAACATATCCAACCATTCCATGAAGTTTTATCATCATGGTTTATGAAATACATCTATGTTTGTGAGTTGTAACCTGCATTAATAACAACATTAATGTCTAAGGACCATCACACGTGCTCATATATAAGAATATACAATGACACCAAAACATATAGAATTCTTACTGGTGGGAATGTTATAATAATCTCTTGTCTTAGACACTAATAATTGTGAAATTCATAGGAATAAGTATCATATTATTACGAGAAATCCCAATTTATATCCCATCATAGTATGAAATCCATCCATATAATATTATTTCATAATATCATCATAAAATATAATGGTTCTCATCATAGTAGGTAACATATATGACCTTAATAATGCAACGAATATTCTAGGAAATTATTACATTAGAGTAATTCATAACAACAAACAATATGTAATTAAAAGTTTGATAAATATTCAATACATCGATTATACATGTAATCATTGTATAAATAGTAGTTCCAAGGACTCCATGTCTAACATTTTTAATGTGTTTCAGTGAATTTTATATTTTTAGGAGTTTAATGTTTTTCATGTTTTTATAGTTTTCATCAGAATTTTTATGGTTTTTGGAATTTTTAGGGTTTTTTAATATTTTTATGATTTTAAGGGTTTTATATAATTTTATTTATTTAGTTTTTTTTGGGTTTTGTTTGGGGTTTTATGGGTTTTTAAATATTTTTTTTGTGTTTTTTTGGTTATAAGGTTTTTAGAGTTTTTTTAAAAGTTTTTAGGGATTTAAAATATATTTAGAGTTTTTTGTTATTTTTATTGTTTTAAGGTGTTTTAGGGTTTTTTATGTCTTCTTATGGGTTTTTATGGGGTTTAGAGAAGTTTAGGGTTTTTATGGTATTTTATATATTTTATAAACATTTAGGTTTTTAAGGGGTTTTAAGTGTTTGTTGGTTTTAATGTTTTTCTTAAAAATTTTCTGGTTTTTAAGAGTGTTATGTTTTTAGGGGTTTTTGTATTTTTTACAATTTAATGGTTCTTAATATATTTAGTAATTTTGAGGGTATTTTGGGTTTTTAGGGTTTTAGGGCTTCTTTTTTTTCCATTGTTAGGTTTTTTATTGGTTTTAAGTGTTTTTAGTTTTTAAGGTTTTCTTAGGTTATTTGAAAGTTTTTTATATATTTTAGGAATTTTTTGGGATTTATAAGAATTTTATAGTTTTTACGTGTTTAAAGGATTTTGTCGATTTCAAGTTTTTTTAGTGAGTTTTATGGTTTTTTGGGGTTTAGGGGTTTTTTTGATATTTTTAGGTTTTTAATGTTTTTTGTGTTTTTAAACATTTTTATGGGATAACGGGTTTTTGAGTTTTCAATGGTTTTTATGGTGTTTTGTGGTTCTGTTATGGTTTTAGTAGTTTTTTTTGGTTTTTTAGGCTTTTGGGGTTTTTAGGGGGTTTTATAATTGTTAGTGTTTAATAATTTTTAAGAGTTCTATTTGTTTTTAGGGTCTTATGATTTTATAATCCTTTTTCAAAAGTTTATGTTTTTTATGATTTTAGGGATTTTTTGAGTTTTTTTTAGTTTTTTACACTTTTAGGGTTTTAGGTATTTTGAGTATTTCTAGTGTATTTTAGGGCCTTTAATGTTTTCTAAGTATTTAAGGGTTTTAAGGGTTAATATGTTTTTATTATTTTCTTAGGGTTTTTAAAGATTTTATTGTTTTTAAAGTTTTTAGGTTTTTTATGTATTCTTTTGTATTTTAATGGGTTTTGGGGGATTTTTGCGGTGTTTAATGGTAGTTTAGGTTTTTGAGGGTTTTACTATTTTTATGTTTTTTATGAATTTTAACTGTTCCTGTTTTTTAATGATTTGCTTTAGGTTTTTTAAGGGTTTTAGGGGTTTTTACATTTTTATGGATTCTTAGGTATATTTCTATCTTTTATTGGTTTTATGGTTTTTAGGGATTGGGGGGTTCGGTTATTTAGGGATTTTATTATTTTGTTATCTTTAGGGTTTTAAGGGTTTTTTGAGTTTATAGGAATTTTTAGGTTTTTTAGAGTTTTTATAACATTTTAAGGTGTCTATTATGTTTTTCCAGTTTTTAGTGGTTTTGGGGGTTTTTTTGTTTTTTTATTTTTTTTTATTTTTTTATGGTTTTTATGGTTTTAAGGTTTTTAGCAGTTATTGAGTTTTTATAGTGTTTTTAGGGGTTTAAATGGTTTTATCCATTTTTAGGGGTTTAAAGTATTTTTATGATTTTTAGGTTTCCTTATGGTTTCATGGTTTTTATAGTTTTTTATGTTTTTGGGAGTTTATAGGGTTTTTAAGGATATTTTGTTGGTGAAATTGTTTTTTGGTATTTTGAGAGTTCTTACATTTTAAATAGTTTTTAGGGCTTCTATGGTTTTTATCATTTCTCAGTTTATCCGGGGATTAAGTGTTTTTTTTTATTTTTAAGGGTTTCTTAGGGGTTTTTAAGGATTGTTGGGTAATTAATTTTTTAATGATTTTGATAGATTTTTTATATTTTGTTATGGTTTTTGGGGATTTTTGGGATTTTATGGTATTAGATTTTTTAGGTGTTTTATGATATTTTTGGATTTATATATTTTTTTAGGTTTTAGGGGTTTAATGTTTTTCCGGGTTTTTAAGATTTCCTTATGGTTTTTAGGGTTTTTAGTGTATTTTATGTATTTATGAATTTTTAGGGATTTATTAGGATTTTAATGGTTTTTAGTATTTTAGAGATTTTGACATATTTTAGGGTTTTAAATGTGCTTTTTGGGTTTTTATGGATTTCTAGGGTTTTAGGGTTTTTTGAGTTTTTAGGGGTTTAATGGTATTTTATATTTTAAACATTTTATGGTTTTAAATGGTTTTTAGATTTTTTAGGGGTTTAAAAAGATTTTATAGTTTTTACTGGAAATTTAGTTTTTTCTTGGTTTTTAGGTTTTTATGGTTTTAGGGGTTTTTATGGCTTTTAGGGGTTTAGTGTTTTTATAGTATTTTTAGGATTTTTTATTGTTTTTATAATTTTTAGGTGTTTTATGGTTTATAAGGGTTTTTATATTTTTTTGGTTTTATTTGGTTTTTTCAAGGTTATTAGGGTTTATTGTATTTTTAGAGGTCTGTAGGTTTTTTATGGGGTTTGGGGTTATTTAGTTATTTTGAGGGTTTTTATGGTTTTTAGGGATTTTAGAATTTTTGTTTTTTAGGTTTTTATGTGTTTTTTGGTTTTTATGTTTTTCATAGGGGTTTTTATATTTTTTTGGTTTTGTGTTTTTTGGATTTTTTTGGGATTTTTTAGGATTTTTATGGTTTTTATGTATTTTGAGTGTTTTTTATGTTTTTGGTGTTTTTAGGGTTTTTATGTTACCTTTGGGTTTTTATGGGTTTTTTTAGTTTTTTTGGGATTTTACGGTTTTTTCATGTTTTTAATGTTTTTAGGGGCCTGGAGGGTTTTAATAGTTTTTAGTTGGTTTCAAAGGATTTTAAGGGTTGTTAGGGATTATAATGTTTTTAGGGGTTTTTTTGGTTTTTTCAGGTTTTAGGATTTTTTTTGTTCTTTTTAGGGTTGTTTAGGGTATTTAGTGCTTTTTATATTCTTAGGTTTTTGAGTGTTTTAGGTTTATAATTTTTTTAGGGTTTTTATGGGTTTTTATGGTTTTCATAGTTTTTTAGGGTTTTATATGTTTTTAGGTATTTTTAGGGATTTCTTGGGATTGTAATTGTTTTTTGGTTTTTTATGTATTTTGAGGGTTTTTATTGATTTTTTTTAGATTTTTAGGTGTTTTAGTTTTTTTAGGATTTCTTGAGGTTTTAAATTTTTTTTAGGTTATTAAGGTTATTACATTTCATAGGTTTAGGGGTTTTTAATTTTTTAGATATTTTTAGGCAATTTAATGATTTTTTGCAATTTTTATGGTTTTACTATTTTTTGGGATTCATGGTTCTGGGGGTTTTTTGGTTTTTTTTGAATTTTTAGGGTTTTATAGTTATTTAGAGTTTTTTTAACATTTTTAAGGGTTTAAATGGGGTTTTGAGTCTTTTTTGGTTTTAGGGTTTCTATGGGTTTTATGTTTTTTAAGGTTTTTAGAGGTTTTATGGGTTTTAAATGATTTTAGGGTTATTTTCAGGATTCTTTTCCTTATTAGTTTAATGTTTTTAGGGGTTTTTTGTGTTTTTATATTTGTATTTTTTTTCTTATGGGTTTTTTAGTGTTTTAGTGTTTTTTAATTTTTTAGGTTTTTTTAAGTCTTTTAGGTTTTTTTATTGTTTTTTAGTGTTTCTTGTGATTATGTGTCTTTTTAGGGTTTTTATGGTCTTTAGGGTTTTTTAATAATTTTTTAGGTTTGTTATGTGTTTGAAGTGTTTTAAGGTTTCTTAGGTTTTTTTAGTGATTTTAGAAGATTTTAGGTATTTGATGTTTCTAGTGATTTTTTAGTATTTTTAAGGTTATTTTTGTTTTTTGGGTTTTTATGGATTTGTTGGTTTTAAGGTTTCTTGAGGACTTTGATAATTTTTTTATGTTTTAGGGGTTTTCTTATTTTTTATTTTTTAAGGTTCTATTAGGGTTATTAGTTTTTTAAGGGGTTTTAGGGTTTTTAGGTTTTTTAGGGTTTTAGGGTCTTTTTAGTGTTTTTAGAAAATTTAGGGTTTTAAAGTAATTATGGGTTTTAAGATGTTCTAGGTTTTTAATGGTTTTTTATTGTTTTTAATATTTTTTAGGGTTTTTTAGGTTTTTTGTTTTTTTTCTATTTTTTAGGATTTTTATGAGTAATTAGTGTTATTAGGTATTTTCAGGTTTTTTTGGGGTTTAAATGTTTTTAGGTTTTCTCGGGGTTTTAGAATTTTTATGGTTTTAGGGTATTTATGTGTTTTAAATATTTTTAGGTTTTTTTGTGGGTTTTTAAGGTTTTTAGTTTTTCTATGAGTTTTAAGAATTTATTTGGGTTTTATGTGTTTTTATTGTTTTAGGGATTTTGACGAGTTTTATGGATTTTACGGTTTTTTGGGATTAATTTTTTTCTTAGGTTTTTGCATTTTTCCAGATTTTTTTGGGTTTTAAGTTTTTTTTATATATTTTTACATTTTTAGTAGTTTAAACAGTTTTTTGATGTTTTAGTGATTTTATGTTTTTTATGATTTATAGTTTTTTTAATGTTTTATGAGTTTTTAAGGTTTTTATGGGATTTTTGGTAATTTTAGGGGTTTTCCTATTTTTTCTATTTTAGTGGTTTTAAATGTTTTTAGGTTTTTAATGCCTTCTTTGGGGATTTTAGGGATTTAGGGGGGTGTTTGGTTTTTAAGGAATTTTTGGATTTTTGTTATTACAATTTTGTGGGTTTTAGGATTTTTAGGGATTTTGGAGGTTTTGATGGGTATTTATGGTTTTTATAATTTTTAGTATTTTTAGGTTTTCAAGGTATTTAATGTTTTTTAATTTATTTAGTGTTTTCATATTGTTAATTTAGGGTTTTTAAGGGTTATGTTTTTAAGAATTTTTTTTTGGACTTTTATGGTTTTTTAGGGTTTCTAGAAATTTTGTCAATTTTTAGGGTTTTTTTTGTTTTTACGGGTTTATATGTTTTTTAGCTTTTCAGGTTCAATTGATTTTTTTACTACATTATAGTTTTTTTAGATATTGTAATGTTTTTAGGGGTTTAATTGAGTTTTGTTAGGTTTTTATGGGTTATTAATGTTTGTTTACTATTATTTATTTGGGTTTTTATGGTTTTTTGTGTTTTTTGGATCTTTTTAGGGTTTTAAGGGGTTTAAGTGTTTTTTGGGTTTTGTGGTTTTTATGGTTTTTAAGTGTTTTTATCTTTTTAATGATTTATTAGTTTGTTTTAAGGGTTTTTATGGTTTCTATATTTTTGGTATATTTAGGGATCTTTTAAAATTTTTATAGTTTTTAGTATTTTTAGGGATTATTAGGGTTTTTATGGTTTCATAATTTTTTAGGTTATTAAAGGGTTTGAATTGTGTTATGATTTTTTTTACGTTTTACTAGGATTTTTCCAAGTTTTTAAGATTTTTTAAATTTTTAAGGATTTTTCATGCATTTTTAGGAGTTTAAAAGTTTTTAAAATTTTTATGGATTTTGAGGGTTTTTATCGTATTTAATATTTTTAGCGATTTTTTGTTTTTAGGGGTTTTTTGTATTTTTAGGGTTTTAGGTTTTCTTTCAGTTTTTTTAGGGTTTTTTAAAAAAAATTGGTATTTTTTGTTATTTTTACAGTTTTTAGGGTTTTTAGGGATTTGTAGGGATTTGTGGTTTTTGGTTTGTTTAGGGGCTTTTTTTTGTTTTTAGTGTTTTTGGATCTTTTTTTAAAGGTTTTCAAGGTTTTTTAATGTTTTGGGGATTTGAAGGTTTTTTAGAGTTTTTAGTGGGTTTTTAATGGTTATTTGGGGTTTTATGTTTTTCTATATTTTATAGGGGTTTTTATAGTTTTTAGGGTGTTTTAGGGGTTTTTAGGGATTTAGGGTTTTTAGGATTTTGAGCACTTTTTATGTTTTTAAAGGTTTTGTAATTTTCTAGGTTTTTATAGTTCTGTTATGGGTTTTAAGGATTTTTAGATTTTTTTTACATTTTTATGGATTTTAGGTTTTTTAGGATTTTCCTGGGTATTTATTGTTCTAGGGATTTTAAGGGAATTTAGGTTTTTCTAGATTTTTAGGGGCTTTAGGGTTTTTAGCGTTTTGTTGGTTTTTATGGGATTTATTTGTTTCAATGTTTTTAATGTTTCCTTTGAGTTTTCAAGGCTTTTATTCTTTTTTATGATTTTTAGGGATTTTTTAGGTTTTTAATGGTTTTAGGTTTTTAGGTATTTCAACTATTTTTATGGTTTTTTTGTTTTAAGGGTTTTTTATTTTTTAAAGGCATTTAGGGGGTTTAAAATTCCTAACAATTTTAGGGTTTTAAGGGGTTTTAAGAGGTTTTTGTGTTTTATAGGATTTTTATCGGTTTTTTGGATTTTAATGGTTTTTATGGGTTATATGGTTGTTATGGATTTTTGGGTTTTTCTGGGATTTAAATTTTTTAAGGATTTTTAGGGGATTAATGTGTTTTAGAATTTCTAGGTTTTCATTGGGGATTTCATGGTTGTTATGGTTTATTAAATTTTTGGGTATTTTTATGGTTTTTTTTGTTTTTAGGGGTTTTAGGGATTTTTTTGGGGGGGGGGGTTAGGTTTTTTTTGGTATTTTAGGGTTTTTAGTATTTTTTTAATGTTTATTAGGTTTTTTAGAATTTTATGTTTTTAGAAGCTTTAATTGTTTTTATTTTGTTGGGTTTTATTAGGGTCTTTCTGGGTTCTTAGGGGGTTTTATGTTTTTAAGGATTTTTAAGGATTTTTTAGGATTTATATGGTTTTTATGTGGATTTTAGATTTTGTTAGGATTTTAGGGTTTTTAGTGGGTTTTTATATATTTTATAGTTTCTTAGGTTTTTTAAGGATTTTAGGGGTTTGGGGGTTTTAGGGGGGTTAGGGTTTTGTGGGGCCTTTTAGAATTTTAAGGGGTTTTCGTGTTTTTAGGTTCTTTTGCAAGGGAAAAAAGAAATATATATCACATGAATGGGAATTTTTATGTTTTTATTGGTTTTATGTTGTTTTTTTAAAGGTTTTATAAGGTATTTTCATGGTTTCTAGTGTTTTTTACATTTTTTTGGATTTTTATGTATTTTTTTGGATTTTTTGGTTTTTATGGGTTTTAGGGATTTTGAGGCATCTAAGGGTTTTTTGGGGATTTCATGTTTGTAGGAGTTTTCTAGTTTCTTAGGTATTTTAATGTTTTTTAGCTTTTTTAGGTTTTCTTAGAGGTTTTTAGGGTATTTAGTTTTTTTTTATTTTTATATATTTTTTATGGTTTTTAGTTTGTTTAGGGGTTATAGGAGTTCTCTGGGTGTTTAGTGTTTTTAGGGGCGTTTTTTGGGATTCTACGGTTTTTTGGAGTTTTAGGGGTATTCTTTTTTTTTATGTTTTTTTAATTTTTTAGCGATTTAAATGGTTATTAGAGTTTTAGTAGTTTTTCAGAGGTTTTATGGGGTTTTTAAAGTTTTTAGTATATTTCCTAGTTTTTTTGGTTTTTTGAATTTTTTAGGTGTTTTTATTTTTTCAAAATTTAAGGGGTTATATGTGTTTCTAGTTTTATAATATTTTTATAGGTATTTTTGTATTATATAATTTTTATGTTTTTAGAGATATTTAGGGGTTTTTTAAGTTTATTATGGTTTTTAGTGGTTTTAGGTATTTTAGGGTTTTTAATATTTTTTAGATATTTAGGGGTTTTAATTTTTTTAGGTCATTGAGGTTTTATATGGTTTTTCCTTGGTTTTTAGGGGTTTTTATGTTTTTAGGAGTTTTAAGAATTTTTTACGTGTTTTTTGGGTTTTAGAATTTTTTATGGTTTTTATTTTTTTTCTAGTTTTTAGGATTTTATTTAGAGTTTTTAGTTGTTTAAAGGGTTCTATATTATTATAAATTTTTATGAGATTAAATGGTTTTTAATGTTTTTAATGATTTTTTATGTTATTATGGGTTTTTACGGGTTTTTAATGTTTTTATTTATTTTTTCGGGAAAGGAAGGCTCGAGACCAGGCTAGCCTAGCCCCCCAAATTTTATTCAAAGAAGAGAGAAAAAAAGTTCTAAAAATAAGGGTTACATAACCGGGTGTGTAAATCACCCTTCATGTCAGAATCCACAAGCAAAGTGCTTTATTTTAGGGGTTTTAGGGGTTTTTATGGACTTTTCTGGGGTATTTTCATTTTTAGGTTTTTAGGGTTTTATGCTTTTTTAGGTTTTTATGGTTTTATTAGTATTAATTAGGGTTTTTTTGGGTTTTTTACTTATTTAGGGATTTTTGGGATTTTTAGTATTTCTATGGGTTTTAGTGATTTTGGGGGTTTTGAGGGTTTTGAGGGGTTTTTTGGTTTTTTGTGTTTTAAGGTTTTTATCATTTTTTGGGGTTTAAAGTGTTATATGTTTTTAAGTTTTTCTTATGTTTTTTCATGGTTTTCAACATTTTTTATGTTATTATGGTTTCTAGGGTTTTAAATTATTTGAGGGTTTTAGTTTATTTAGTGTTTTAGGGTTTTAGGGGTTTTTTGTGTTTTTAGGGTTTTGGAGTTTTGGAGTTTTTTTTGGTTTTTATGATTTTAGAGTTTTTTTAATATTTTAATGGGTTTTATTGTTTTTAGTGGGTTCTTATGTTTTTTATGGGTCTTTATGGTTTTTATGGTTTTTAGTGGTTTATATGTTTTTTTTGGGTTTTGGGGTTTTTAAGGGTTTTATGGGTTTTTATCATTTTTAGGTTTTCTAGGGATTTTAATTGTTTTTTATTTTTTATGGTTTTATAATGGGTTTTCAGGTTTTTATGGTGATTTACATTTTAGTTATTTTTATATATTTTTAGGATTTTTATGGTTTTTAGGTTTTTAAGTATTTTTAAGGTTTTTTAGATATTTTATGGGTTTTTAGTGACCTTTTTGGTATTTAGGTGTTTTATGTGTTTTAGGTTTTTAAGGGTTTCTTATATTTTTTTTCAATGTTTCTGGAGTTTTTTATGTTTTTAGGGATTTTGTAGAATTTTTATGGTTTTAGTGTTTTTATGTATTTTGAGGGTTTTTGGGGTTTTGGGTTTTTGGGTTTTTGGGTTTTTAGGGTTTTTTGAGTCTTTTAGGTTTTTAATGTTTTTTTAGTGTTTTAGCAGTTTTACATATTTAAATAGTTTTACTGGTTTTTTAAGGTTTTATGGTTTTTTGGGGTTTTTTGAGGGTTTTATAGGGTTTTATAATTTTTAGAGGACTTGTTGAGAACAATGTTGGAGGCACTCAGTTAATTTCCCATGTATTGGGGTTGGATTTGCAAGTATCGGTGATGAAAGGGAGATAAAAGAGGTTAAATTCAACAATGTGAACCCATATCACTTCATTAATGGACTAATGGATACCTCCTTACATGGGTATATGAAATGGACCTATTGTATCACTTATTCAAGCCCAAACAAGATGTTTCAACCTTTTCCAAAATGGTTTCATGAATTTATGAAGCCTTAACCATGTAGATATTCTAGAATGGTATATTTTGACACCAAAGTCAAATATGATAACCTTGGTACTCAAAGTCAAATCCAATGAGCTATAAGTAGAAATAGTTATGCTAAATTCCAAAAAAATATATTTTTAAGGCGTTATCTTTTTATATTTAAGAGGTAAATGTAAGTTTATCCTTTATGACTTCAGGGTATTATAACATTGACTATTGTATCACCCATTGGATATAAATATCATCCCCCATAGAACCTCGAACTCATTGAATATTATAATAGAGAGATTCTTTTTTTTTCTCTCCAATATGTGAGGATTGTTTTATTTTTTCCCCTTTCTCTTATGCATTCTTACCTTGTGAATCTACAAGTTAGAATGGTGGTCCATGATGTCTATGACCCCAATTCCATGCCACAACCCAAGTTTGTTGTTTTTTGGATTGTCCATCGCATCCTTCTCTTGAGTGTGTTTTCAATATACTAGGTTACACTCCTTATATAATTTTTTACAACATTCATCCACTATCCATACCCATTATCCACCACTTACCCCCAGACCACATTCTTCATCCGCATCCATACGCCAAGAAGATCAGTCCACTTAGGCATCTCACATCATTTGGTATAAGAGTTCCAATTGACACGGTAGGAATCTATCTCCCATTTTTATCCCATATATCCATTACCCTTTTTATAATTCTATATTACCCACCAAATGAAAAGAAACACAAAAAAACTTTTTCTTTGGAAACCCTAAATAATTGGACTGTGTTGTGAAATATTAAAATATTTTACATTGATCCAATTATTCAACCATATTTTTTAACATTTAATTCTCTATATGTGATTTGTATCTGAAAAAAATAAAATTATCCCACCTCATAATTTTAATCTTTTTATAACTAAGAACATCCTTACTTTGAGAGATTTAAAAAATCAACTTACTTATTGTTAATCATCTGGTGCTTTAAGACACTAAGAATAATTATTTTGAAGATATTTGACAAAAAAATTGAATATAATTATTTATTCTTCATTATTTATGTTATAATAACTTTCCAGTTACATAAATCAATTTATCCATCATTTTACATCATCACCATATCATATTTTACACATATTTTTTTAAAAAATTTCATATATTTTTCAATCGGAAATAACCTTTTTATTACCCCAATCCCCCATTTTTTACCATTTAACCATATATTCTACCTTCTTTCCACCCTCTAACATTTTATAACCATTTACCACTCAAATGATATGTGTTTAACCATCCCCCAACACAATCTTTATTTGAGAATTATTGGTGGCACATGATCACTCCAAACAAGGTATTAGATTTCATTATATATTAGGATTTGAATTGCATGTTGAGAATGGAGAAAAATAAGAAAAAACGTATTCATGATTGTGTATCATTGTGTTCATTATTGTGTATATATTATGTGTGTTAGTGTGTATCTATGTGTTCATGGGTGTGTATATCTTGTGTGGGTGACTCTGTATCCTTGTGTGGGTGAGTGTGCATATCATGCATGAATGAGTGTGTACATATTTTGTGTATGATTGTGTATATCTTGTGTGTGTATGTGTATATTTTCATTTTTGAGTGTGTTTATATGATTTTGTATGTTTCTCACCATGTGTGTTTTTTTTTGTGTTATATATCATGGAAAAAATCATGGGAAGAGAATTGATCATGCTAGCGATGAAGGGAGTCTAAGTAAATCTCTCATACTTGAATCTATGCCACTCCAAACGCAAGCGTTGGTGAGTCCATTCGATAATATTCCTGATTGAAATATTGAGGTGCTACATGATAGGATTGATAACCTAGTTAATAAAACAAGCTTGAGGATAATCCATGATAACCTATGTCACACCCCACCTCCAAGCTGGCCCCACATCTTTAAAGATAAGATGGATAATTTTGATCATGATTTTGAGTATGTACCTAAAATTAGAAGGAGGTTCCAACAACCAAGATAAGGTAAAATTATACCACATGAAGATGACATTATTTGACTTATTGAGGTAAGTTTTCCCTCTTTTCATGGAAAAAGTGACCTAGAAGCATAATTTGTTTGGGAGATGTGAATTGAGAAATTGTTTTCCTGCATATTCTAATGAGAAAAATAACAAACATTCTTCCCTTGAATTTTCATTACTATTTAATTTTTTGGTATCAAATGAAAAATGAGATGTCTATATATATAAGATATCCTATCAGCACATGTGATGACATGGATTTTTTCATGTGGAAGCGGTTTTTTCTCTCATAATACCAAATATATGTCCATAAAAAACATTAACGCCTCACCTAAGGAAGTGATATTATTTAATATTAATATAAGGATATAAAAATTTCCATGATTTGAGTAAAAAATAATGAGGATCTAGAGGTGTCTAGGGAGTTGTTTTTATATGGGATCAATCTGGAGATTCCTGATCATGTGGAGATGTACCACGATGTGGAGAAATAAAACATGATCCACAAGGCCACCAAAATAAATAAAACCATGAAAAGGAGGATAAAACTGAGGAAACCGACTACCCCTTCCACTCCATAGAGAAATTCATGGAAGGATATTGGAGAACCATCAAAAGAAAAAAAAAGATGTGATAGATTGTATTAGCGACATGGTAATTCTTCCACCTTATAATTCTTCTATTGTGAATAACTAAACAAGGAATCAGGATATTTGATGTGTTCAATTTCAAGGAATTGGTCACACTGCTATAGAATTTTAGAAATAATCACACCATGACCATTATCATTTATAGGGAAGAGGAGACTGATGGAGAGATCTTATAAGAGGAAGTGGAGGATTCCCCCAAAATTGACAATGGGTATTTTGAAGAATATGTCATGATTCTTATCCCTGGGAGAGTTCTCTATGAATAAATGAACATTGGAAAAAGGTTAAATGATAAAACCTTTTCCATACATGGTGTGAAATCTATGGGTAATTTTTTATTTTTATTATTGATTGTGGAATATGTATCATCATAGTGAGTTCCAAATTGGTGTTGAAGTTGGGACATCCAACATTGAAGCATCAAAATCCCTATCAGCTTCATTGGATGAATTATTATGTAGAGATAAATGTTACAAAATAGGTGAAGGTTTTCTCAAAAGTTAATACAAGGATACGTTATTGTGTGAAGTTGTTACTATGGAGGTTTTTGTCTTGTTTTAGGGTCAACTATGATAGTATGATCGTCTTGTTACTCATGAGGGGTTCTTGAATTGTCACTCTTTTGTAATAAAATTAAAACCTATAACCCTCAACACCATATAACCTAAAAAAATTTTAAGGACACAATTTTAGGGAATATAAAAAAAGTGATGAGGGAAAATATTTATAATGCAAAATGATAGATTAATATAAAAAATATAAAGTGAGAGAAGAAAATAAATGAATAGAAAAGGAAAATCATATAGGAAAAAATATTTGAGTGGAGATAAAATTATGATGTTGGAATAAATGATTGAGGTTATGGATGATTTTATTTCTCAAAAAAAACTATTATCAGTTATATATAAAGAGGATATGTATAACACTAATGGATTAAAATCTCTTTTTCCACATATTGTTGAGTATTTGTTGCAGGAATTTAATGATGTGTTTCACAAATATTTTCCATGTTGTTTTACACTTATTATAGGTATTTATCATCAAATTGACCTCATACCTAGATAATCACTAATGAAGGACCCTATATATCGCACCCACCTAGAGGAGAAAAAAGAAATTCAATGTAGAGTTCATGATTTATTAGATGTGGGCTATATAAGAGAGAGCTTTAGTTTGTGTTCTTTTCTATTGCTTATGGTTCCCAAGAAGGAAGAAATGTGGAGAATGTGTATTGACAAAAATCCATTAATAACAACTCAGTTGGGTTTCATCATCCTATCCCTTGGTTAGACGGTATGATACATGAGTTAAATGGCTCCAATATTTTCTCAAAAAATGATTTAAAAATTACTATATCAGATTAAGATGAAAGAATTATTTTAGTGGGAAACTAAATTTAAGACAGAATAAGAACTTTATTAAAAGTTTTTCAGTCTCTTTGGTCTCACCAATGCACATATCACATTTATGTGGTTAATGAATCATGTATTATTTTCATATATTGGAAAAAATTTGGTAGTTTACATTAATGACATTTTAGTGTATAGTAGGACTTTAAAATAACATGTATACAACTAAGGAAAAGTTTCAAATGTGTTATTAAAATAGAATATGTTTTCAAACATTAAAAAGTGTGAAATTTATCTGGATAAAATTATTTTCAATGTATTGTTTTTAAACGCTGATGGATTTTGGGTAGATATTGAGAAAATTATGAATATTCAAGAGTGGCTGACTCGCACATCTTTTGGATAGGTAAGAAGTTTTCTTAGGATTTCTAGTTTTTATAGGATATTTTTTAGGGTCTTTATCAGAATAACAACATCATTGAATGAGTTGAAAAATAAGAATGTTTCGTTCAAATGGGGGAGAACATGAGAAAAGTCATTTTATGAACTCAAAGAGAGACTCACCCATGAAACCAGGATTTCTCTCTCAGGCTTTGGTATAACCTTTGAAATTAAATTTTATGCAATGAAAATTGGCATTGTAGGAGTACTCATTCAAGAAGGTAAGAATGTTTCTTTATTTAGTGAGAAGTTAAATGGACCAACTCAAAAATATGTTTCATATGATAAAGAGTTGTACGTATTGTTTAGAGTATTAGAAACATTTAAACATTATGTTTGGAGTAAAGAATTTGTGATCGATTCGGATAATGAGGTTCTTAAATACCTTAGGATCCAACATAAACTAAATATAACACATTCTAGATGGTATGAATTAATTGAATCATTTCCCAATTTCATCAAGCGTAAAAAGTTTAAATAAAATACCATTATTGATGAAATTTAATGTATATATTCTCTTTTATCCTTACTGAATTCTAAAATCATTGGTTTAGAATACATTAAGGATTTATATGCCATTGATAGCGATTCTGTTGAACTATATGGTAATTGTAATCCTGTAGTTAGTTGGAAAAACATTTATTTACTTGATGGATTGATATTATGTATTGATAGATATTATATTCCAAAATTATCTATCTATTTACTTTTACTAAAGGAGTTACTTTTAGGTTGGTTAATGTGATATTTGGGTGTTTAAAAAACATTATGTGTTCTTAGTGAGAATTTTTATTAGAATTGTATTTCAAGATATGTTGAAAATTTTATTTGAAAGTTAATTTTATTACATAAATTCAATTTTAAACTAATCCCAAATGGATTATATCTTCCTCTCCCAATCCCAACACCCCTTGGGAGGACATATCAATGGATACTATTATAGTTTTACCAAGGACAAAGATGGAGATAAATTATAGTTTTTTGTGGTGTATTGATTGTATAATATATAAATTTTATTCCATGTCACAAAAAAAATAATTCCACTAACATTGCAAAAATTTTCTTTCAAGAAGTAGTCAATCTCCCTGGAATTCCTATGAAGATTATGTCAAAAGGATGCACAAAATTTCATAGTTACTTTTGGAAGAAGTTATGGGGAAAATTGGGAATAATGTTACAATTATCCACTAATATTCATTCTCAAACTGATAGGAAAACATATGTGGTGAATTAGACACTTACATACCTTCTATAGACAATTGTTAAGAAGAATCTCAAGAATTGGGATGAGTTTCTTCCATGTATATAATTCACATATAACTCATACAATCATTTATATTTGAAATTATATATTTATTTAACCCCAATTTCTAATTTTATCTCGTTACCTTTCATATGTAGGAATCAAATAATATGGATACCAAACGGTGTATTAGATTCATCAAGAAACTACATGGAAAGGATAGGAAAAGTATAAAGTGAATGACCTAGAAATACATTGATTGTGAAAACATGGGTTTAGACAAGTGTTTATTGATTCCATTGAATTAGTTTGGATTCAAATTTGAAAGGAAATATTTATAGACAATTATAAATATAAATTCATTCCATCTGGAATCAGACCATTCGAGGTGCTCAAGAAGATTAATCACAATTCTTACGTGGTAGCTTTTCCAGTTGAGTATAGTGTAAGTTCTACTTTCAATGTTTCCAATCCTTATAATTCTTTTGGTGTTGTGGATGAAGATTTAAGGATGAATACTTTTAAATATGAGGAGGATTATGAGAACCATTTTTAAGGCACTGATTTGATTTCTGGGAGGAGGAGTTGGATTTTCTAGGCCCAATGACATGAGGTAGATTAAATAGGTTTAATGCTACAATGGCTACCCATATCACTTAATTAAATGCCTAATGGATATAATCATTCATGGATGAAAAAAATGGTTCTATTATCTCACTTATTCAATCCCAGACATGATGTTCTATGATTTTACCACATGTATGCATGAATTTTGGAAGCCATACCAATATGGAGATTATAGAATACAAAATTTGTACACCAAAGTTAAATTTGTGGTCTATGTACTCAAAGTAAAATTTGATGGCCTATAGGTGGAAATACATGTGTTACTTTTTAAAAAAAATATTTGTTATACTTTATATATTTTATTATAAGGGGATAGGGTAGGTTTAGCCCTTATGACTTTAGTTTATTAGACCTTTGACCACTGTATCACCCCTTGTCTACAAATAGCCACCCCCATGGATCATGTAAGGCATTCAAGATTATAATAGATAGAATATGAGTTTTTTTCTCTTTGTTGTGTGAGTATTTTCATGATTTTACCCTTTCTCTTGTGTATTATTTCCTTTACAATCAACAAATTAGAATGGTGATCGAAGATCACAAAGCCACCAATTTCATGCCTCAAACCAAGTACTTTTTTTGTGTCGAATTGACACCACATATATACCTTGAGTGTGTTGTCTATGTATTAAATAACACTACATACAGAGTTGATTGAATTATTTCATCCATTATCCATACCCATAATCTTCCACTTATCCAAGAACCGCATACTTCATCTACAACCCTACACAATGAAGATCAGGTCACCCTGAGAATCTCACATAAGGTATTTTGGAGTTTTAGAGGCTTTTAGGGTTTTTAGTAATTTTTTTAGTTTTTTATTAGTTTTAAGTGGTTTTAGTGTTTTTAATGTTTTCTTAAGGTTTTTAGGGTTGTAGTAATTCTATCATTTTTATGGATTTTTATGGATTTTTTTAGTTTTTTATGGTTTTAGAAGTTCTTGGTATTTTAATGGTTTTAGGGGTTTTTATAGTTAATTGGGGTTTTAATATTTTTTGGTTTTTAAGTGTTTTAAGTGTATTTATATTTTTATGGTTTTAATAAGGATTTTCAAAGTATTTGTTTTTTATATATTTAAGTATGTTTAGAGATTTTTTTTTGAATTTTTAGTTGTTTTTAGGGTTTTTTGGAATTTTTGTTTTTAGGGTATTTAGATTTATTTAGGTTTTTTATCTTTTTTAGGATTTTTAGGGGTTTTAAGAGTTTTTATCTTTTTAAGGTTTTCTTAGTGGTTTCAGGTTTTTTATGTTTTCAGTGATTTTTAGGGATATTTATTTATTTTTATATTTATTTTTCATGGATTTTGAGGGTTCATAGGGATTTTGAGGGTTTATTTTTTTTTTCTTTCATGGTTTTTCAATTTTATAATGGTTTTTGGAGTTTTTTTTGGTTTTTAAGGATTTCAGAGTGTTTTTAATGTTTTTAAAGGATTAATGTGTTTTTTGATTTTTTTTAGTTGGTGATTAGGGATATTAAGGGTATTTAATGTTTCTATGATTTTTTGGGGTGTCATGTTTTTAAGGGGTTTTGGTTCTTTTAGGGGTTTTAGGGTTTTTTAGGTTTTTAAGGTGTTTCTGTGATTGTATCTTATTAATGTTTTCAGTGGGGTTTTAAATGTTGTTAATATTGTTTTTGTTTATTTTTAATGTTTTTAATAGATTATTATGGTTTTTAGGGGATTTATGTGATTTTATGGGTTTTAGGGTATTTAAGGTTTTTTATAATTTTGTAGGGTTTTAGTGGTTTTAAGTGTTTTTAGATATTAAGGTTTTCTTATGTATTATCAGTGTTTTAAGTCTCGTTTTTAATTTATTAGAGATTTCTTGGATTTTTATGTGTTTTTAGGATTTTTATGTATTTTGAAGGGTTGCATATCTTTTTTTAAAAATTAGGGTGTTACAGTTATTTTTTTTATTTTTTAGGTGTTTTATGGTTGTATATAGTTTTATAAATTTTTTGGGGTTTAATTGGTTTTTAGAGTTATTAGTGTTTCTTAGAAGTTTTATTGGTTTTTATGTATTTCAAAAATTTTATGGGGTTTTTATGGTTTTAGGGGGTTTTATATTTTTAGGGTCATTTAGTGTTTCTAAAGTTTTTTTCTTATTTAGGGTTTTAGGTGTTTTAATTTCTTTTAGGTTTTAAAGGTTTTCGTAGGCCTTTTCAAGTTATATATGGTTTTTTATGTTTATAGGTATGTTTTTAGATTATTTTGGTTTTTTAAAAATTTCAGGGAATTTAATATTTTTAGGAATTTAATAGATTTAGGGGTTTTTAGTTTTTCTATCATTTTTAGGTTTTTTAGGGTTTTAAATTTTTTTATGGTTTTATAAATTTATTATGATTTTTAGGGTTTTAAGGATTTTTTAATGATTTGAGATAGTTTTCAGTATTTAAAATATATGTATTATTTTTATAGTTTTTTGGTAGTTTGAGGGGTTTATGGATTTTAATGATTCTATGAATTTTTTGGTCTATTATATTTTTTGAGTTTTTTATGGGTTTTTTAGTTATTATAGTTTTTTAATGTTTTTACGGTTTTTAATGGTTTTTAGGGGTTTTTGAGGTTTTTTTAGGTTTTTAGGGGTTTTATGGGTTTTTAGTGTTTTTAATGTTTTTATGGGGTTTTATTGTTTTTAACGATTTTAGGGTCTTTTCTGGTTTTTTAGTATTTTTAGCATTTTTTAGGTGATTATGGATTTCAAGAGTGTTAATTTTTTATGGTTTTCTCATGGTTTTTATTTTTTCTTTTAGGGTTTTAGGGATTCTTAGGGGTTTTTTATTATTTTAATGGTTTTTTGAGTTTTTAGTGATTTTGAGGGTTCTTAGAGGTTTTCATGGTTTTTAAATATTTTATGGTTTTTAATGTTTTTATGATTTTTGTTCGTTTAAAGTGTTTTAGGTTTTTAAATTTGTCTTATGGTTCTTTTGGGGTTTTTTATTTTTTATGTTTGTCAGAATTGTTTTGTATTTTTTTGTAATTTTATGTTTTTTAGGGTTACTAAGTATTTTTGTGGGGTTTTAGGTGTTTTTAGGGTTATATGGATCTTATGGGTTTTTTGGATTTTAGGGTTATTTATTTATCGAGAGTTTTTATGATTTTTATTGTTTTTAATGTTTTATGGGTTTTAAAAGGTTTTTAGGGTTTTGAGTGGGTTTGTATTCTTTAATTGGTTTTTAGGGTTTTTTCTAGTTTTTTGTGTTTTTAGGATTTTTGAAAGTCAAAAATAAATATATATCCAAGGAATTTTTGTTTTTTAAGTTTTTTGTGGTTCTAATTGTTTTTAGGTTTTTAAGTTTTTCTTAATATTTTTCAATGTTTTTAGGGTTTTTTAGATTTGTTTTAGGGATTTATATGTTTTTTTGAGTGTTTTTATTGGTTTTTATTGTTCTTAGGGATTTGAGAATTTTTATGGGCTCTATGTTTTTTTATTGATTTTATGGGTTTTTGGTTTTAATTGGTATTAAGGGTATAAGTATTTTTAGGGTTTTTATGGTTTTAATTTTTGTGAAGAATATTATTTTTTTTATGTATTTTATATTTTTAGTGTTTTTCTAATTTTATTTGGTTTTTAGTGTATTTTGGGTTTTTAATGTTTTTATAGTTTTTAATGTTTTACTGTTTTAATGGTTTTTTAGATTTGGTAGTTTTTTTAGGGATTTAATTTTTTTAATGTTTTTAGGGTTTTTTTGGTTTTTAAGGTTTTTAGTGATTTTTAGGGATTATACATCCTTTTAGGTTTTTTATAGTTTTTAGGTTTTTAGGGGATTTAACTATTTTTGGGTTTTTATGGGTTTCTTAGGATTTTAGATTTTTTAGTATTTTTTTACAACTTATGGTATTTTTAGGGATCTTTTAAGTTTTGTATGGGTTTTTATGGTTTTTAAGGATTTTGAGGGTTTTTGGATTTTATGGTTTTTAGGATATTTTGGGTTTTTGGGGATTTAATGGTTTTAAGTGTTTTTATATGTTTAAGGTTTTTAAAATTTTTAGGGATATTTAGGAAATTTTTAGGATATTTATGGGTTTTATTGTTTTTTGGGATTTTGAGGGTTTTTAGGGTTTTTAGAGTTTTTAGGTTTTTTTGGTTTTTAGGGTTTTTTGAGGTTTTTTCGAGTTTTTAGGTTTTTTGGAGTTTTTTAAATTTTGAAACGTTAAAAATGATTTTTAGAGTTTTAAGTGGGTTTTAATGTTTTTATTGTATTTTAGGGATTTTATGGTTTTTATAGATTTTATTGTTTTTAAGAGTTTTAGGGTTTTAGGGTCCTTTTATGGTTTTTATCATTTTTATAATTTTTATGTTTTTGGGGTTTTTAAGAGATTCACATTTTTATGAATTCCATAGGGGTTCATAGGGTTTTATTGTTTTTTACATTTTTAGGCATTTTTATGAATTTTCAGGACTTTAGTTTTGTGGGATTTTGAGGGTTTTTTAGGATTTTTTGTTTTTTAGGGTTCTTACTGTTTTTACATTTTTAGGTATTTTATGGGATTTATTAGTTTTTTATGGGTTTCTTTGGGTTTATTATTATTTTAATGTTATTTTGGGTTTTTAGGTATATTGAGGGTTTTGAGAGGCATAAAATGTTTTTTGGGTGTGTTTTGAATTTTTGGGTTTTTACCGTCTTTTGATATTTTTATGGTTTTAAAAATTTTATTGGGTTTTATAATGTCATAGGAGTTTAGATGTTTTCTAGAGTTTTTAGTTGTTAAGGGTTTTTATATGGATTTAGGGGTTTTAGTGTTTTCTATGGGTTTTATGGGTTTATGGGTTTTATATATTTTAAAATAAATTTGGAGTTTAAGTGGTTTTACGTTGTTATGGTTTTCATAGGGGTTTTTTGGTCTTTTCAATTTTTGTATTACTAAAAATCAAAACCTTCAGTTTATCTCATTGTGATCAAGAAAAAAATTACAGCCTTTGAGAAATATAAATCCAATTATTTGGTACCAGAAATCATTTTTTTTAGAAACTTCCTTCATCCACAAAATATTTCTTGTAAGCATGAATTATTTCTTGAATTTTATAATTGTAAATATTAGATTTAGAATCGTCTAACTTATAAGAAAAATATTATAACTTAACCTTCTTAAAAAACATCATTTCTTCCAACCACTAGAATATAATTATCCTAAATACTGTTAGCAACCCCTCTTTTCTTCTAATTAGATGCACAATATGATTTTCAACAAATTTTTTCCCCTTTATTTTATCAATAAAGAAACAAAAGTTTAAAAACATACTTTTGATTTGTTGGAAATATAAAACTAAAAAGAATCATCATAATTCTATTGGATCCATGCATAATATAATTTTTTCCTCATTGCGTTTTTTATTTCATTTCATACTGATGGTGAATCCGATACTCTTTATCTCCCAGAAAAAATTTTCTTAATATAATGTAATTTATAATATTTTGTGAGTCTATACTTCAGAATATGATGGTTAGTATAATTTTCTCCAAATCCAAACTAAGGTGGTTTCTTCTTATTTGATAATTCCTTGATAAAAAAATACAACACTTAAATATGATATTATTTCTTATAAAATTCGTCCTAACAATATCACCATTTGGATTTTTTTCAACCAAGGTTCATAAATTACTAAAATTTGTGACCCCAATAAGTGGATTACTTATTAAAAATTATAAGGTGACTTGAGATAACTCATTGTATGAAACAAGGATCATTTAAGAAAAACCATGATGTCCAAAAGCAGTGACTCATGAAAAACACCCTCATCCATTCTTCCTCAGCTAGTGTCTACTTTTTCATCTCCCCTATAATACAAAAATTTTGTTTCCTACAACCACTCCAACAAACATTTAGAATACTTCACAAAAATACATGGTGAAAAAGAGTTAGAATATTTCACAAACATGGTGGATTAATAGGTTACGCACAACTCCAGCATTATGCATTATTGCTTCCATGGGGTTATATTTATAGACAATTATCCCCATTTAAAACATTATCCAAAGACAATATGATAGAGGGGAAAAAACAAACACCCCAACCTCAATTTTAAAAAATGTTCCTTTGTTAATGTTTTGGTGAATATGTTATCAACTTTTTATGAAGTAGGAATATACACTAGCTTCAATTAATTCATCTCCACATGATATTTGATGAATTTGTACTTTATGTCAATATTTTTTGAATTATAATGTTGTAAAAAATTCTTTTTAAGGTTTATTGAACATTTATTATCACATCATAAGAGAATGGGTAACTTTACCTTAACAAGTAAGTATTCCAATAGAGTTTTCATCCACATAAGTCAGGTAGCATCATCAGTGGATACAACATACTTAGCTTCTATCGTGCTATGATTTAAAGATTTTTTTATGCCTACAAACCAAGAATTTCCTTAAAAAAATCACAATATGTATATCTTCTATTCTAAACATTTCCTTCGCATTTAGAATCTGAATAAAAAAACAAGTCAATACTTTATGAGCTATCAAACATTATTCTAAAAAAATTTGTGCCTTTGATATATCTGATAATACTATTTCTAGAAACTAAATGTGATTATTTAGAAACACTTTTAAATATTGCAAACATGGTAAAAATAAAAAATTTCAGGTCCTGAGGTATCCATAAGTAAAAAATTCCAATAATCTTCTAAAATTATTCCTTCTGTACATCACTTTCATCTCCACATTTACTCAACTTGGTTCCCACTAAAATCACTATGGAAACTGGTTTCAAAATTTCAATGAAAAACTTATCAATAAGTTCCTTAGCACACATTTCTTGAGAAATAAAAATATGCTTCTTATATTTTATGTTTTTTAACCCAAGAAAGAATTTTATTTCAACCATCATGTACATCTAAAAATAAATTTTTTATTTATTTTGAAAATATTTGACAAGATATTTCCTCATTCCCAGCAAAGATAATTTCTTCAACATAAACAATTATTATTAGGTAAAACTACAGACTTTACATGATATAAATATTTTTATCAAATCTTCCTTTATTGAAACTCATATACTTTAAGTAATTATCCATTTTTTAATTCCATTCTCTTAGATCTCTTTTATACCATAAAATGATTTATTTATCTTACAAATATAACATTCATCTTCGCTAAAAACATATCCACAAGGTTGTTCAATGTGAACTTCCTCATCAAGATCCTCATTTATAAATGCAAAAATCACATCTATTTGAAAACTTATATAACTTTATTGTTAATCAATAGAAATAAAGTTTCAAATTGTTTCTAACTATTCTACTAGATCAAAGGTCTCATGAAAATCAAAACCTTTAATTTCTGAGTTTCCTTGGCACACAAATATTTCCTTATTCCTTATCACTTCACCTTATTCATTTACCTTGTTCTGAAAACCCCATTTTCTACAAATAACATCTTTTTTATCCTTTCTGGGTATAATTTCCCAAATATTATTATTTCTATATCTGATCATGCTCTTCATTCATATCTTGAACCCATTATAGATAATCAAAAGATTTATTCTGATATTTTGGATTGAATTTTGAATTCAAAGAAGTATGTATAACAATTTTTTATGTTCTTATTATTTGAACTTTCTAATGTGTTCCACAAATAATGTTTTAAGCCTCCACTAGTTTCATTAATATCAAATATGTTTACTTGAGTTTCATCCTCATCAAATGAAATAGATGTGTCCAATTCTTATACTTAAGTTGGATTAACATTGTTTTCATCCTTATTATAATTTTTAACAAAAATTTACTTATGCTTCTCAATTTGTTTTTCAAAATACATCAGTTTTTCTTCCACATCATTTTTAACAAATTTCACATCACTAGAACAAAAAATTATTGTTATACCTTGTTTAAAAGTTATGTAACCTCTTATTTATAGATCATAACCATGAAAAATTTTATCTTTACCTCTCCGCTCAAAAATTCCAAGGTTTGTGCCTTTCTTTTTTATAATGCATGGACTCCAAAAAAAAACATGTAATTATTAAAAATTTGGATTTTTTATATAAAAAATTTCATGTGGATTCATATCTAAAATTTTCCCATAGAAACATCATCTTTGGATATACACAACAATTCTCAAGGCTTGTCGCCAAAAGTAATGAGAAATTCCATGTTCATGTAATATAGTTCTACTCATTTCTACCATGATTTTGTTCTCCCTTTAAAAAATCCATTTTTAGAGGAGTGTTTGGTGAACTGGAATCATAAATAATTACATATTTCTTAGAATAATATTAAATTTATTTATTTATATACTCTCCACCATTATAAATTCTCAACTTCTTTACTGAATACTCACATTCCTTCTTAGTTTTTCTCCGGAAACATTTAAACATTTTCAGATCATCTGACTTATGTTTTTTATATATAACACTATTAATGTGAGAAAATTAATCAATGAATGTTTTGAATTACATATCTTAAATAGTTTTTTATTTTCTCATTGTCCCATAAAAATCATAATGAATAAGTTCTAGGGGTTGTTTTAAACAAATATCAACTTTCTCATCTATAGAGTTTGTAATTTTTCCTTTCTGAAAAATAGTGCAACACCAATATCTTATTCTTGAAATATCAAAAATGTCATGGACACTGTATCATTTTGATAGCTTTCCTATGTTTCTTGTAGACATTTTCCTAGTGTTTTCTTCCATAACTAATGTTCTTACACCACACCCAAATAAAAATATTTTTTTATTTCACCAACTTCCCATAAGTTTCTTTTTGTATGTTGGCCTCTTGTCACTATATTTCCATCAACATAATTTTTCACATAAAAACCATATTTTATTATGATAACCTTGATACCGTCATAAAAATTTTATGAAACGCTCAGAAGGTTGTTTTTAATTCCATAAACATATAAATATTTCTTGGATTCCATCTTTTAGTTCCCATTGATGTCTAATCCAACACCTTTGATTCTCAAAGATTCATCACTTCTAAATGTCTTTGTTTCTTATTTTAATTATTTTAAATTATTTAAAAAATTTAAGTCTCCTATCATATGAGAAGAACACCTACTATCAAGAGTCAAAGGTCATTCTTCTTTTATATATTTCAAAGTGTTTTCAACAATAATAGATTTTTTCTTTTCCCTTTTTGTTCTTCACCTTATGATTCTGAGAATTTCTAAGAAACTTTTTTTGTGTCGGTAACAAAACTATAAAACACTTAGAAATATTTACTATTTGTTCACATCATTCACAAGTAGTTTATAGGGGTTTGAACCTACTCTAAAATGTCACATGAACCTTCTCATATTTCTTATGAACTTCTTTCTAAGGCTTCTTTGGAGAGGATTGACTCCACCTTCAAACCTTACCTTCCATAACATGTGGAATAGTAGTAATGTTATCTGTTAAACTAACACATATTTTTTATATGTATGAATATTATAAAATTCTAGTAGTATCCATAGAAAGATTATTATTCTCTGAACATTTCAGTTTGACTGGTGTTGTGATTATGTTTCTTTGTAACCTTATTAACAGAACATTTTTAACCAGCAAACTTTCTATTTTCAATCAGAATATTCATTTTTATCATGGTTTTATTTTCATCATTATCTGATCTAGAAGTAATACAGGATTTTATAGACTCTAATTGTTTATGAAAAATTTCAAACAATTTTTTTTAGAAACTTATGAATCCTCTACTTTATTAATCTTGTCCACATACATAACATTCCCAACTTTCTTATAATCAGAATCAATTCAGGATTTCTTATCAACTATTGAAGATAAATTCTGTTAATCCTTCTCAGGTTCCTACATAAGAGATCTTTAACTAACTTAATAGATAGAGTTTTTGAAACATATATCCCTTTTTCCAACCTTATAATATTTTTATTGGAAAAGTTCCAAATTTTCTTGTTGTTCATTAATATTTACTTATAGATGTTTATTATAATTATTTTCCTTCTCAATATATTACTACAAATCATCAATCTCTTCCAATATATTCATGTTCTAATTATTAAAATATTCTTTATTTTTTTATGTGTAATTTTCAATTTTCATCTTCCTAATTCCTTTTTTAAAATATTCTAATATTACTCAGAAATTATTTTTATTATTCTTTAAGATGAAAATATAATTGGGTTTATTTTTCTTCAGAACTATTTATACTAAATTATTCATTTTTCACTTTTGAAGTAAAATTATTCTCCCCAACTTTTTAAAAATATTTTTGAGATTCAAATTCTCTGTCTTCTTCTTCTTCATCTTTAGACAAAAAAAAATTCTTCTTTATATTTGAAGAACTTTTTATCTTACCATCTGAAAAAATATTTACCCTTATCACCCTATTTCTTTGATGACCTTCTAGGCCTTTTTTCTTCATCAGCACTATCTTTTTCTATCTTTTTTTAGGATAATTAACCATAAAGTGACCAATGGCTTCACATTAAAAACACTTAGAGTGAAGTTTCTATTTATATTTACATGTACTTATTCCTACATTTTTAGAAAACAAGGATTAAAATTTATTAAGGTTTTTACATACATAATTTTTGGATTTAGATTCAATAAAATCATCTTCCTCAATAACCTTCTTATAATTTTCATTATTAGAAGGTTTAAAAAAAATTTCTCTATCAGATATTTTTCCCTTTATAAATTTTTTCTTTTTTTATTTCATTTGTAATTGAGAGTAATATGAAGAACATCTATAAATAGAGTTTCAGGATATCTTTATTCTAGTGAAGAAACTTTAGAATCAAAATTTTCAAGATGGATTACAATGATCTTTTCAACAACTCTGGAATCTTATATCATTTCAGCAAGAAAACTTATAGTGCTGACTATGTCATTTAACCTAGTAAATAAGTCACCAATATATTAATATCCACCCACCTTTCAATATTAATTCTTCAATCTCTATATTTTAATTGTTTTATTATTTACTTTTTTATTTAGTTCATAAATTTTTTTCAACTTATCCCAAATACCTATAGTGGTAGGAAAACATTTCAATCATAAAAACACATTTAGTTTGTGATGAGAGTAAATAATTTTTAGCTCTTCAATTGTTCTCAATATTCTTCTTATCAATAGGTGTAATAGTAAACATATCATCAATAAGATAAAATCCATCAATTGTTACTTCAAGAACATCATACCCAAGAGGTATAAGATAAGTTATCATTCTAACATTCCAGATATGATAGTTTTTTCCATCGAATATCAGAATCCCCTTGTTTTTATATATTTCAAATTATCCTTCCCAACTTCTCTTCAAAACTTCAGCAAAAATTAAATGAAGGTAAACTTCGGCTCTTATAAAAATTGATATTACACATCTAGGATTCATGTATCATAGATAGGGGAGGTGGTGAATCAGTTTTATCTCTTTCACTTAAGTTTTATAACATTAGAAACAACCTTTTCCTCCAGTTAAAAATTTATTTCTCTGATACAAACAAATTAAATACACAACCACATGAACACAATAATGTACAAGGTTCACTACCCAACAAGTGTATCCAATACATGGTATTGTTACAGAATAATCCAATACCCCACAATCCACTATCAATAAATCATTATATATGAAATAAATCAAGTAGTATATTCTCTTACACTCATGTAGTACTATTCTCAACACAATTGTGCATGTGATTTAAGTAGCATGAAATGATGTAATACAATTTTTGTACTTCCTGATCAAATTTCAAAAGAACATAAACTTTCAAAAAAATATTCATTTTCTTACCTTGGATCATGTAAAAAATTCCTAGAATTTATAATGATACTTAGTATGATTACCTAATATTATTTCCATGTATTATTGCTCAATATGAAAATATAACATTCTTAGAATAACACTTGAAAATAATATGAAAATGCTTCTTCTTTAGTCTAGATATCCTATTTTGGTTTCTCAATATATAAACTCAAATTATGATCTTTTATCTCCTCTTTTATTTCCTTTTGTCTAGAAAACAACTTCATTAAAATAAAAACAAAAAACTTATTCTTTCATAAATTGTGGATCTCATGTCTCCTCTTTCACAAGTAATGAAAGTAACATAATAAAAAATTATTCTAATCCTTTTATAGACATGCCAAAATTCATTAATAATGATTCTAAATTTTTTCCCCATTTCCCCAAATTTCCTATGTATTTAATCTTCCTTAAATCTCAGATTTATCCTTGACTTATTCAATACCTTTTGAAATCTTTAAAGCTCTTAGATTTTCACATATCTGTTTGAATTATTCCTTGGTTAAAAAATTATAAAAAATATTTAGTTTGATTTTTATTCTGATTCATATCACTAAATAAAATTTCTTCACTATTATAAAGGCTTTTGGTCACTCCAATTTTTTGACCCACTTATAAAAAAACAGAACTAAAGATATTTCATTACGTTCCTTCAACACCACTACAAAGGCAATTTTACCATTAAAATTTCCTCATTATGATGGAATCATATATTCAGAAATAGTTTTTTCTTTATTTTTATTTTCACTATTTTTAAGAAGGGAAACATGTGTCTTCTCATCACAATTCTCAAAACCAACTCTCATTTTAATTTCTTCATTATGAGGGAGACTAAAAATTTATTCAAAATTCATCAACCACTTTTACATATTTTTTAAATACAATACCAAATATCTTTTATCATTTAAATTCTTTATCTTTTGTTATTATTGTATATATCTAATTCATTATATAAAGATTTCATTATTTTGGATTTTAGTCTAATTGGAAACTAACAACTTCTATTTCTCTCATTATGATCAATAAAACCATCCCGGTATTCAATAAAATCTGAATCTAATGATTTGATATCGTATATATCTTACTCTAATAAATTCCTTATTACACAAACTTTTTCTTTTAATAATGAAATCCTTAATGAAATTTTTTACATTGAATATTAGTTTTATCATATCCTTACTTATAAGGAAAGTATTGTAACTTCCCCTTCTTCCAACAACTTCTTTATTTACAACCACTTCAAAACTATTGGTCTGAATACAATTGTAAGCACCTACTTTCTTCCTATTGGATGATAAATATGTTTTCCATCACATAGTATCCTATTTCTATTATCAAGTTATTTTCACAATTTTTACTACTTACTAATACTTTGAGGGAAATAAAAAATAGAAAAGCACTATCAGATTCTATCGAATCCATGCTGAATCAGATTAATTTCCTTGTTATGATTTTTTATTTGCGATATAGGGTGATTCTGATAATCCATTTATTCCAAAGAAACTCCTTCTCAATATAATTTATTTTCTTAAAATTTATTAGTTTGAACTTCTGAACATGACTTTCATCCTAATTTTCTCAAAAAAAATCAGTTAAATTATCATTCTTTGATAATTCCTTGAAAACAAAAGACAACACCTAAATATGATAATATTTCTTATAATATTGGCCCAAACATTTACATTTTTTTATTTTATTCCTTTTTATGATTTTTATAGATATCTATTTTTTAAGGATGTTTTGGATTCTAGTGTTTTTTTGGGTTTTTAGGGGTTTACATGTTTTTGTAAGGTTGTATTGTTTTTAGAGTTTTTAAAATTTTAGCATTTTAAAGGGTTTTTAGTTTTTTTGTGGATTTTTATGGTGTTTTTGGGTATTACGGTTTTCTTATGGTATTTATGGGTTTTATATTTTTTAGGGTTTTTAGGGATTTTTAGGGTTTTTTGTGTTTTTTGTATTTTTAGGGTTTTAATGGATTTAAGTGTTTTTAGTGTTTTATGGGTTTCATTGGGTTTTCAAGGTTTTTATGTCTTTAGGTGTTTATTGTGATTTTTATTATTTTAATGGGTTTTAGTGTTTTTAGGGATCTTGATGTTTTTTGGTTTTTTTGTATTTTTTTCATTTTCATATTTTTTAGGGTATTATGTGTGTTTAGGATTTTTAAAATTTTTATATGGTTTTTCATGGGTATTATGTTTTAGGGATTTTTTATTTTTTTATGGGTTTTTTGGTTTTTTGGGATATGTGGGTTTTAATGATTTTTATGGTTTTTATGGATATTTTTTGTTTTTAGGGTATTCGTTTGATTTTTTAGGATTTTTATTTTTTTAATGGTTTTTTAATATTTTTTTTGTATTTAGACGGTCTTTAGAGTTTTAAATGGTATTAAGGTTTTTAAGTTTTTTACAGTTTTATGGTTTTTATGTTTTTAAGGTTTTTTTGTGGTTTCTTAGGGTTTTTAGATTTTATTTAGGATTTTTAGGGGTTGGAAGTGTTTTAGGATTTACCTATTTTCTTAGGTTTTATGGGTTTTTAGGTTATTTATGGATTCTGATGTTTTTACGTTTTTAGTGTTCTTATGGGTTTCTTTGGGTTTTTAATTGGTATTTGTATGAGTTTTTTGAGTTTTTTTTTAAAAAAAATAGGTGGTTAAAGGTTTCTTATTGCTTTAAGCGGGTTTTATTGTTTTTATGGGGTATTAGGGTTTTTATGGTTTCTAATGGGGTTTTTGGGTTTTTGGGTCTTTAAGGGTTTTTATATTTTTTATGTTTTTAGGGGTTTAAAATATTTTTTGGTTTTTAATGTTTTCTTAGGGTTTTTCAAAAATTTTAGGGGTTTTTTATGCTTTTTGGAATTTTCACGAATTTGTTTTCTTATTTTTATGGTTTTTAGGGATTTGAGGTGTTTTATGGTATTTAAAGATTTATTTATTTTTATATTCTTAAATTTTTTAGGGGTTTTACATTTTTTTCAAACTTGTAAGGCATTATTTGGGTTTTTTTTTGGTTTTTTAGGGTTTTTATGTTTTTAGAGTTTTTAAGTATTTTTAGTATTTATATGGTTTTAAGAGATTTTGAGGGGTTTTAGGGTTTTCATGATTTTAATAGTTATTATGTTTTTTTAATTTGTTTTAATTTTTTAGGGGTTTAAAGGGTTTTTAGAATTTATTTTGCATTTTTTAGTGTTTAAAGTGTTTTTAGAGTTTTTAGTGATTTTATAGTTTTAATGACATTCTAGAGGTTTAAAGGTTTTTAGAGGATGTATGGTTTTTAGGTTTTTTTTGGTTTTAAGGGTCTTCTTAGTGATTTTATGGCTTTTAGAGTTTTTAGCATTTTTTATGTTTTTGGTGGTTTTAGGTGTTTTTAGGTTTTTAAGGTTTTCATATGGTTTTTTGGGTTTTTTATATTTTTATGGTCTTTTAGATATTTTTTATGATTTTTGTTATGTTTTAAGGGATTTGGGGGATTTTTAGGGGGCTTTTCAAATTTTATGATTTTTTAGGTTTTGTAGGGGTTTTATGATTTTTTAGTGTTTTATTATATTTTTTCAGTTTTTAAAATTTTTTTATATTCTAATGGGTTTTTAGGGATTTTAAATTATTTTTCTTATTTTTATGTTTTTTAGGGATTTTTAGGTTTTATTTGAGTTTTTTTCAAGTTTTTATGCTTTTTATGTTTTTTTTGGTTTTTAGGGTGTTTTTTGAGTTTTTTAGTATTATTTGGGATTTGTAGATATTCTTAATGTTCTTTGGGGTTTAATGGGTTTATAGATTTTTTACTATTTTTTAGGGTTGTTATGGTCTTTAGGGTTTTTAAGGTTTTTAGGGGTTTTATGGTTTTTAGGGGGGATTGGGGCATTTTTTTGGTTTTTGGGGATTTTATAATTTTTCATGTTTTTAGGGGTTTTATGTTTTATTAGAATTATAATGTTTTCTTAGGGTTTTCAGGCTTTTTAGGATTTTTTCAATTTTAGATATTTTTAGGAATTTTTTGGATTTTTATGGTTTTAAGGGTTTTGTTTAATTTAAGGGTTTTAGGGGGATTAAGGGTTTTTAGAGTTTTTAGGTCATTTAAGGGTTTAAATATTTTTAGTTTTTTAATTTTTTATTATGTTTTCTCAATTTTTTACGGTTTTTTAAATTTTCGGGGATTTTTAGGTCTTTTTAGGATTTTTTTTTTGGTTTTTAGGGTTTGTAGGGATTATAAGGGGATTTACGGTTTCATGTTTTTATTGTTTTTATGGTTTTTTATATTTTTATTTTTATTTTGAGTTTTTAGGGCTATGAAGGTTTTTGAGAGTTTTTTTATCATTTTTTGGAATTAAAAGGTTTTTAGAATTTTTAAAGGTTTTAAGGTTGTCATGGGATTTTATCGGGGGTTTGTTTAGTGGTTTTATGGTTATTAGAAATTTTTTGGGATTTCAGTGCCTTTTATGGTTTTTGGTTTTGTTTATCAATTTTTTGGTTTTAAGGGGTTTTAGGTGTTTTCAGGATTATAAGGTTTTATTAGGGTTTTTCTGGGGTTTTGTGATCTCTTTTTCTTTTAGGTATTTTAGGGTATTTTATGATTTTATGGGGTTTTAGGTTATTTATGGATTTTTAGTGTTTTATGGTGTTTTAAAGTTATATGTTTGTTATGATTTTTTTCATTTTTAATTTTTTTAGGGATATAAATTGTTTTTAGTTTTTATGGTTTTCTTAGGGTTTTAGAGTTCTTTAAATTTTAAGTGGTTTTTATGGGTTTTCATATTTTTTTTTGTTTTTTGGCGTTTTTTGGATTATGAGAGACTTTAGGGATTTTAGTGTTTATAAGGGTTTTTTTAGTTTTTTGGGGTTTTTATTTTTAATGGTTCTAATGTTTTTTAGATTTTTCTAACATTTTTAGGGGTTTAAATTATTTTTAAGTTTTTAGTGGGTTTTTAAAGAATCTATTAGTTTTTTAGGTTTTTAAATGTTTTCTGGGGTTTTATTGTTTTTTGGGATTTTTATGTTTCATGGTCTATTAGGGTTTTTAGGAATTTATATTTTTGTGGTTTTTTTATGTTTTTAGGGTTTTAAAGTTTTCATTGTGTTTTTTACGGCTTTAAGGATTTTATGGTTTCTGAGTTTTTTTGGAATTTTTTGTATTTTTTATACATTATCGACAATTAGGGATTTTGGGGTGTTTATGGGATTTTAGGGATTTTTGGGGTTTTTAGGGTGCTTGGAGGTTTTTAGGTTTTTGTGGGTTTTGTTTTTTTAGTGCTTTTATGGATTTTTAGGATTATTGTTGTTCTTTATAATTTTTACGGAATTTACGTTATTTTGGGATTTTAGTGTTTTTTGGGTTTTTAGTTGTTTTTTATGTTTTTTATGGTTTGGAATGTATTTTATAATTAATTTTATTTTTATGGGTTAAAATATTTTTTTGAGGTTTTTGTTGTTTTTTATTGTTTTTATGGGTGTTTTGGGATTTAGGGGTTTTCGGTGTTTTGTGGTTTTTATGGGTTTTTTGGGTTTTTTAGGTCTTTTAGGGTATTTAGTGATTTTTGTGTTTTTTAGTTTTCATGTTTTTTTGTATTTTTATGTTTTTTAAGTTATTCATAGGGTTTTTCAGGGTTTTTTTGGTTTTAAAAGTTTTGAGGTATTTTTTAATAATTGTTTATTGTTTTAAGGGTTTTAGAGATTTTTAGGAGGTTAAGAAAGTTTTTGGTGTTTTATTTTTGTCTTTATGTTTTTTTTTGGTTTTAGGTTTTTAGATGTTTTTTTTAGTTTTTTTACATTTTTAATTATTTAGAGTGTTGTTTTTGTTTTTGTGTGTTCTTAGGGTCATAGGATTTTTAATATATTTAGAGGATTAGGGTTTTTAGAATTTTTAGTGTTTTTATCATTTCTATGGTTTTTAGGGGTTTTAACTATTTTTGGTTTTTATTTATTTTTCTTTATGTTTATTTGGGTTCTAACATTTTTTTACATTTGTAGAGATTTCAGGGCTCTTTTTATTTTTATTATTTTTATTGTTTTAGGGATTTTGAATTTTTTTGGGGTTTCAAGGCTTCTATGATTTTATTGGGATTTTAAGGTTTTTTGAGTTTTTTGGTCTTTTAATGTTTTTCGTAGTTTTTAATTTTTGGGGGTTTCATAGGGTATTAACATATTTATGGGTTTTTATAATTTTTTACATTTTCGGTTTTTTGTGGTTTTAATGGGATTTTAATGGTTTTTATGGTACTTTAGGGTTTTTAATGTATTTAGGGTTTTAGGTATTTAAACTTTTTTTTTGTTTTAATGAATTTCATAGGGGTTTTCATGGTTTTTATGGGTTTTTATGTTCTTAGGAATTTTTAGGGACATTTTATGATTTTCATGGATTTTGAAGGTTTTCATGGGTCTTCAGGGATTTTAAGAATTTTTTACTGTTTTAGTGTTTTTATCAAAATGTGGTTTTTTTTGTGTGTTTATTTTTTTAGGGTATTCTTATGGTTTTCGGATGTTTTTTATTTTCCGTTTTTTTATATATTTTTAGGGATTTTTAGGGATTTTTGTGGTTTTGGTGGTTTTGAGGGATTTTTGGGTTTTTATGATTTTACGGGTTTAATGGAATTTTTTTGGATTTGAAGGGTTTTTTTAGTTGTTTAGGGTTTTATGTTTTTTAATGTTTTTTATTGTTTTTAGGGGATCAAAAGGTTTTAGATTTTTTCTTATTTATATGGTTTTATGGGTTTTTAGAGATTTTTATGGTTTTTATGGTATTTTACAAGTTTTTATCATTTTTTACATTTTTTATAGGTTACATGTATTTTTAGGTTTTAACGAATTTTTTAGGGTTTTTATATTTTTAGGGATTTTAATTGTTTTTTGGGAATTTAATAGATTTTTAGGGTTTTTAAGGAAGGTTAGGGTTTAGGGTTTTTTTGGGTGTTAGGGTTTTTTAGGGTTTTTAGTATTTTTTATTTTATTAAGGGATTAATGTTTTTCTATTTTTTAAGGGTTTCTTATGGTTTTTCATGTTTTCCAAATTTTTTATATTTTTTAGGTTGTTTGGGATTTTTATGTATTTTTTGGGAATTTTATGGTTTTTAGGGACTTTAGGGGGTTTTGGGTTTTATGGTTTTTATGGGTTTTTCGTGTTTTTAGGGGTTTTTTTTAGTTTTTTAGAGTTATAAAGTATTTTTAAAATTTTCAAATGTTTTTTATTGTTTAAATTGTTTTTAGTGTTTTTAGTGGACTAGGGGTTTAAGGGGTTTTAAGGATTTTTTAAGGTTTTTGGGTTTTTCTGTTTTTTTTTATGATTTTTCGGGGTTTTTTTGTTTTTCTACCGTTTAGGTGTTTTGAGTGTGTTTAGTTTGTTATGTTTTTCTTATGTTTTTTTCGATTTTTAGGGGATTTTATGTTTTTATGGATTTTTTCGGGGGGGGGGGGGGGGTTTAGTATTTTATGGTTTTTATGGTGTTCAGAGATTTTTTTGGTTTTTAGGGTCTTTATGGGGTTTGGGTCTTTAGGGGTTTTTACATTTTTAGGGTTTTATGATTTTTTAGAGTTTCTTAAAATTTTAACGATTTAATAGGTTTTTAGAGTTTTTAGTGGTTTAGGGTTTTATTGGTTTTTAGGATTTTATGGTTTTTAGGGGTTTTTTTTGAGATATCTGGGGTTTTGGTTCTTTATAGTGTTTCTAGAATTTTTTAGGTTTTTTTGGTTTTTATTGTTTTTAGGTTTTTAAGTTTTTGTTAGGTATTTCCAAGGTTTTGTGTTTTTTAAATTTTTATGTTTTAGTGATTGTTTATGGTTTTTATGCATTTCTAGGGTTTTTATGTTTTTTGAGGTTTTTAGGGGTTTTATGGTTTTATGGTTTTATCGACTTTTAAGTGGTTTTTTGAGTTTTTTAGGGTTTTAAATTTTTTTAGTGTTTTTTGAATTTTTAGTTTTTTATTGATTGTTTAGATTTTTTAATGGTTTCTTTGGGTTTTATGGTTTTTTATGGTTTTTAGGGGAATTATGTTATTTTGGATTTTAGCGTATTTTTATTGTTTTTATCAATTTTTATGTTTTTAGGGGTTTTATGTTTTTTTAAGTATTGACCTTTTTCTTATGATTTTTCATGTTTTTAGGGGTTTTTACATTTTTAGAGATTTTTTAGGATTTTAAGGGAATTTTAAGGACATAGGTATTTTGTGTGGTTTTAGGGGGTTTTATGGTTGTTAGTATTTTTTGGTTTTTAGCGTTTTCATTTTTTGTAGTGATTTTATGTGTTTTAATGTTGTTATGGTTTGTTTAGTTTTTTAGGGTTTATAATGATTTCATGTTTTTAGGGATTTTTTTTAAATTTTTAAGAATATTATGATATTTTGGTTATTTATGTGTTTTAAGGGATTTTAGTGGTTTTACAGCATTTATTGTTTTTTTGGGTTTTGTGTTCTTTTAATTTTTTAGGGTTCTTAGATTTTTAATGTTTTTTAGGTTTTTTTTAAATCGAAATCAATGGTGTTTTAGTGTTTTTAGTGGTTTTAGGTGGTTTTTAGGGATTTATGGTTTTTTTGGTTTTTAGGGGATTTTTTAGATTTTATGTTCTTTTTGGTGTTAAAGGGGTTTCAGTTTTTTTATGTTTTACAGGGGTTTTAAAGGGATTTTATTTCTTTAGTGAGTTTTAGGGGTTTTATGTTTTTAAGTGGTTTTATGGTTTTTAGGGTTTTTACGGGTTTTTTAAGGTTTTTGTCATTTTTTCATTTTTTAGAGGTTTTAAGTGTTTTTAGTTTTTTAAGTTTTTTTTGTGTTTTTACTGTTTTTGGGTGATTTACATTTTAATGGATTTTAGGTATTTTTTTAATTCTTATTGCTTTTATGGATTTTGAGTATTTTAAAGAGTTTTGGTGTTTTTATGGTTTTTTGGGGGTTTTAGGGGTTTTTTGTGTTTTTAGTTGTTTTTAAGGATTTTTAGAGTTTTTAACATTTCTATGGGTTTAATATTTTGTTAGATTTTTTAGTGGTTGTTTAGTGTTTTAATTTTTTTATGTATTTTTGGGTTTTTATGGTTTTTGGGGTCTTTATGTGTTTAGGGTCTTTTTGGGGTTCTTAGGTTTTTAGGGGAGTTATGTTTTTTGGTTTTTAGGTTTTTCATAGGGTTTTTCTTCGGGTTTTTCATTGGATTAGGTATATTTCATATTTTTAGGGTTTTACCGTTTTTTATGCTTTTAGGGGATTTATGTGTTTTTAGGTTGTTTGGGTTTTCTTAGGGGTTTTAGGGTTATTAGTATTTTTAGTTTTTTAGATATTTTTTTGGGATTTTTAGGGGTTTTATGGGTTTTTAGGAATTTTATGGATTTTGATGGTTTTGAGGGTTTTTATGGTTTTATGGTTTTTTAGCTTTTTATGGTTTTTTGTGTTTTTAGGGTTCTTAAGTTTTTTTATAGTCATATAATTTTTGGGGGGTTTAAAGTGTTTTTACAATTATTAGTGGCGTTTTTGGTTTTTTATTGGTTTTACGAATTTTTAATGTTTTAATGGGTTTCTATGTATATTTGGGTTTTTATGGTTTTGAGGTTTTCAGAGGTTTAGAGTTTTTTGGTTTCTGGGGTTTTTATGTGTTTTAGGATTTGAAGGGTTTATTTTGGTTTTTTAAGGTTTCTAGATATTTTATGTTTTGAGTTATTTAATGGTATTTTTAGGATTTTTATGGTTTTTAGGAGTATTTTGGTATTTTAGTATTTTATAGTTTTTTTTTGTTTTTTTGGTGTCTTGTCTTTTTTAAGGCTTTTAATGTATTTTAGAGTTTTTAAAATTTTTATGTGTTTATAAGGTTTTCAAATATTTTAGTTGTTTTTTAGTTTTTATGGGTTTTTAAGGTTTTTAGTGGTTTTTTGGGTTTTAGGGATTTTTGGGTGTTTTAGGATTTTTAGCATTTTTATGTTTTTTATGTGCTTTATGTTTTTTTCGGTTTTTAGTTTTTTTAGGGGCTTTTACATTGTCAAGTATTTTTTGGGTTTTTTAGGATTTTTATTTCTTTTATGGTTTGTAGGGATTTTGATATTTTTTATGGGTTTTATTGTATTTTTGGCTTTTTAGGGATTGTTTTGAGTTTTAAGGGTTTCATGGGGTTTTTCATGTTTTTTAATGTTTTTCATTTTTAAACTATTTTAAGAGTATTTCATGGGTTTTTAGGGTTTTTATGGGGGTTTAGGTGTTTTTAAGGTTCCTAGGCATCATTGTGGTTGTTAGGGGTTTTAAGGTTTATTAGGATATTTAGAGTATTTGGTATTTTTAGGGTTTTAAATGATTTTAGTAATTTAAGGGTTTATTAATGTTTTTCAAGGATATAGAGTTTTTAATATTTTTTGGGATTTCTAGGTATTTATTTGGGATTTTTATGGGTTTTTGGGTTTATAGGTATTTTGAGGGGTTTAGGGTTTTTAAAGTTATTAGTGTTTCTATTATTTTTTGGATTTTTATGATTTTTTTATTTGTAAGGGTTTTTAAATTTTTTTAGAATTGTTTAATGTGTTTAGGGGTATAAAGGGGTATTAGAGTTTTTTTAGTTTTTAGTGTTTTATAGGGTTTTAAGGGTTTTTAGTATTTTTAGGGTTTTGAGAGTGCTTTAGGGTTTTACCATTATAGGGTTTTTAAGTGTTTTATATATTTTCACGTTTTTAATATTTTCAAGTGTTTTGAGGGATTTTATAGATTTTTTAAATTTTTATAAATTCTTATATATTTTTTATGATTTTAATGGGTTTTTTGGGTTTTTAGTGATTTTGATGGTTTTTTTGTGTTTTTCAGCGGTTTTATGTTTTTTAGGATTTTTATAGTTTTTAGGTTCTTTTGGTGTTTTATGTGTTTTTAGTTTTTTAAGGGTTTCTTAGGGTTTGTCTAGGCTTTTAGAATTTTTTACAGTTTTAGGATTTTTAGAGAATTTTTTGTATTATTATTGTTTTTAGGGATTTTGAGGGGTTTTAGGGGATTTAGGGGTCTTAGGGGCTTCTTTGGTTTTTTTAGGGTTTTTTGAGTTTTTAGTATTTTTAAGGATTTATATATATTTTTTTCAATTTTAGTGGTTTAAATGGTTTTTAGAGTTTCTATTGGTTTTTATAATTTTTATGGGTTTTTATGGTTTTAGGGCTTTTAGGGGTTTTTTGGGATGTTTGGTTTTTTGGGTTTTCAGGGTTTTCGGCGGTTTTATAGGGGTTCTTGCATTTTTATGTTTTTTGTGGTTTTAATTTCTTCTGAATTTTTAATGTTTTGTTAGTGTTTTTATGTATTTTGAGGGTTTTAATGGATTTTTAGGATTTTTTTCTTTTTCATATTTGTTTTGGGTTTTTAATGTTTTTAGTGTTTTTATCACTTCTAAGGGCTTAAAGGGTTTTATAGTTCTCGTTTATTTAGGGTTTTTATATGGTTTTAGGGTTTTACAAGTATTTAGGGGTTTTATGGGTTTAATGTATTTTATGTTCTTTTATTGTTTTTTATTATTTTATATATTTTTTTGAGATTTTATGTGTTTTATGCTTTTATGGTTTTCATTAGATATTCCTGGATTTTAGGTATTTTATACATATTAAGGGATTTTTTGGAAATTTTTAATTAATTTATTTTTTTAGGGATTTTAGGGATTATGATAGGTTTTAGGATTTATTTAGATTTTTAGGGGTTTTAGTGTTTTTTATGTTTTTAGTGGGTTTAAGTGTCTTATCATTTTTATGTTTTTCTTTAGGGTTTCCATGGTTTTTAGGATTTTTATTGTTTTAAGGTATTTTTTTTGGATTTTTTATAATTTTATGGTTTTATGTTTTTTTGGATTTAAGGATTTTTTGGGTATTTTGTGGTGTTTATGGTTTTAATATGTTTTTAGGTTTTTATGGTTTTTTTTTTGATTTTTTAAGGGTATGTAAGGTTTTTTTTAGTTTTTAATGTTTTAGGGGTTTAATTTTTTTTAGGTTTTTATTGGGTTTCTAGGGGTTTATGGGTCTTTATAGGTGTTTAAGGTTTTTATTGGTTTTATGGTTTTTTAGGGTTTTAAATGTTTCTTAGGGTTTTAGGGGTTTAAAAGTGTTTATAGTATTTTAAGGTTTTCTTAAGGTTTATAGGGTTTTTATGTTTTTAAGGGGTATTAAGGTTATTTATTATTTTTATGGGTTTTTGGGTTTTTGGGGATTTTGAGAGTTTTGAGGGTTTTTTGGGTTTTTGGTTTTTATGTATTTTTTTAGGTTTTTTGGGTTTCTTAAGTTTTCAAAGGTTTTAATATTTTTTATTTTTTTAACAGGTTTTGGTATTTAATATTTTTTTAGATTTTTTTAGTGGGGTTTTCAAATTTTTATGTGTTTTCTACGATTTTTATGAATTTTTAGCTATTTTGGGTTTCTTGGGTTTTTTGGTTTTTTAGTTATTTATATATTTTTATGGGTTTTAAGTGTTTTTAGATTTCTAAGGTTTTCTTCGGGTTTTTCAAGGTTCTTATTATTTTTCACATATTCAGGTATTTTTAGGGATGTCTTCTATTTTTATGTTTTACGGGTTTTAGGGTTTTAGGGATTTTGAGATTTTTTTATAATTTTTACCAATTGTTTTTAGGTTTTAATGTTTTTTGAGTTTTTTGGATTTTTATGGGTTTTTAGAGTTTTCTTTATCATTTTTAAGGAATTATTGGATTTTTAGACTTCTTGGTGAATTTTATGGTTTTAGGGTTTTAGGTGTTATTATTTTTTATATGTTTTATGGTTTTGAACGTTTTTTAGGGGTTTTCATAGATTTTTTTGGGGTTTTAGTGTTTTAATTATTTTTTGGGTTTTTAAATGTATTTAGGTATTTATGGATTTTTTTGAGTATTTAGGGTATTTAATTGTTTTTACATATTAAGGGGTTTTTTAGGATATTTTGAGGATATTTATGGTTTGGGGGGGTAAAGGATTTTGGGGATTTTAGGGTCTTTTATAATTTTTAGTATATTTATGGTTTTTTTTGTTTTCAATATTTTAATGGATTTTTGGATTTTTTAACCTTTTTAGGGGTTTAAAGGCTTTTTAGTTTTTTAACAGTTTTTAGGGATTTTGTGGGTTTTATGGGTTTTATAGTTTTTATGGTTTTGGGGGGTTTAGGGTTTTAAAGGTTTTTTGGGTTTTTGGGTTTTTAAGTGGTTTTAGTTTTTTTATGGTTTTCTTAGGTATTTTTATGTTTTTAGTGGTTTTTATGTTTTTAGTTAATTTTATGTATTTTGAGGATTTTAATGATTTTTAGGGTTTTTATAGATTTTATGGTATTTTTTTAGTTTTTATGGTTTTTGGATTTTTTTTTATTTTATCATTTTTTAGATGTTTTATGTTTTATTATGTTTCTATGGTTTTCTTATCATTTCTCATGATTTTTATGATTATTCTTTTTTACATATTTTTATTTTTTTTTATGATTATTATGGATTTTAGGGTTTTTAGGGATTTTGAGGCTTTTAGAGGTTTTAGGGGGTTTTGAGTTTTTAGGATTTTTTGTTTTTTATGGTTTTTAATTATTTTTATTTTTTTTACATTTGTAGGGGTATAAAGGGGTTTTACAGTTTTTAATGCTTTTTAGGGTTTTAGGGTTTTTAGGGGGTTTTGCGTTTTTAGGTTTTTAAGGTGTTTAAAGTGTTTTTAGGTTTTTATTATTTTATTAAGGTTTTTAGTGACTTTTGGGGATTTTATGTTTATAGGGATTTTAAGGTGTTTTTAGGGTTTTATGTGTTAATAGGTTTTTATAGATTTTTAGGGAATTTTAGGCTTTTATGATTTTTAGATTTTTTGGGTTTTTTTGGGTTTTTTAAGTATTTTAGGTGTTTTAAAGTTTTTTTGTTTATTATCGTTTTAGGGTATTAGTAGTTTTTTAGATATTTTAGTGATTTATACATTTGTCATGGGTTTGTAAGGTTTTTAGTGGTTTTTAGGGGGTTTTAGGGTTTTGGGGGTCTTTTAGGTTTTTTAGGGTTTTTACCATTTTTAGGTTTCTAAGGTTTTAAGTGTTCTTTGGTTTTTAAATTTTACTTAGTATTTTTCATGGTTTTGAGGGTTTTTTATGTTTTCACAGATTTTTATGGATTTTTATGGACTTTTAAGATTTTTTTGAATTTTGATGGTTTTTATGTTTTTAGTGTTTTTAGTTGTTTTTGGGTTTTAAGGCTTTTTACGTTTATAATTTTTTCTCAATGGTTTTCAATATTTTTAATTTTATTTTGGGATTTTTATGATTTTTTATAATTTTTATGGTTTTTTGGATTTTTAGAGATTTTGAGGTGTTTTATGGTTCTTAGGATTTTAATATTATTTATGGTTTTTTGGGTTTTTAGGGTTTTTGAGTTTTTCATGATTCTTAAGGACTTTTTTAACATTTTTTGGTGTTTAAAATGTTTTAATATTTTTTTATTGGTTTTAGTGTTTTTTAAAATTTTTAGGGATTTTATGGTTTTTTTTGGTTTTTTTGTTTTTAGTGTTTTTACGGTTCTTTACGGTTCTTTAGGAATTTTAGGGATTTAATAATTTCCATGTATTTAAGTGTTTTAAATATTTTAAGGTTTTTATGGTTTTCATAGGGGTTTTATGGTTTTTATGGTTTTTATCATTATTATGTATTTTTATGGGTTTTCTTAATAATTTTATGGTTTTATGGTTTTCATGGATTTTGAGGGTTTTTTGTGGTTTTATGGAAAAGAAGGCACGGGTCCAGGCTATTCCCGGAACCCCCAAAAATTTATAAACAAAGGATACAGACACTACAGACAAGGGAGGGGAGGGATCAATCAATCCACACCCAAAACCCCTTACGACCTCAGCTCGAGGGCCACAAAAGGAATGAAAAAAAAGAAACAAAGCGCAAGACCAAAAAAGACATAGTGTCCAAATGAAAATCACACATAGATTAGGTCAGTCAACATCGCCGCCAAAATCCTCCAGCTCCGCATCACGAAACCCCATGCCAACACCAAAGCCGCAGCCATCGTCAGCAAAGCTAAAATCTGATTCATCACCCTGGTCCATTGAGTCCCATCCAGGGTCAAAATCTTCTTGCACGCCAATTCTGGACCGCAGCTTCTCCATAGCATTTACCTGCTCAGCAGAAAAATAAGGCTTCTCTCACTTATTCACCTTTAGATTCAGTTTGACAGCTCGTGATGAGGCCCTAGTTGCCATTGGGAGTGGGAGGGCAGAGTAATCCCTCATCTGTCTTCGTCTTGGTGGGGCAGAGGAGGTTCCCGCAGCAGACATCTTTGTTCCATTTCCACCATCACTAGCAGCTAGTGGTGCCTTTCCTTTCTTGCTTTCTGCCTCAAGAGTTTCAGCACCTTCGCTGATTTTTTTCTCCCTTTATGGGACCATAGCAGCATTTATCCATTGATCAGCCTTGGCAAACCTCTTCCCAAGCCTCCTTGCCTCATCTTCAAGAGGAAACCTTTCCATTCCAACCCATACCATCTCATGGAGCTGCACACAAAAGTCTTCAGCAGATGGAACACCATGAAGGATCATCGCCCTCTGCAAGTCCATGGAAGGACCACCAGCATCACTAGCATATCGAAGCTGGTCACTAGGCAGGTCCTCAGCACTGCCTTCAGAGGTGCATGAGAACCCAGGCCCCTTGCCAGGTCCCCCCACACTAGGATACCCATGCAGGACCAGCGAGGCATCACGCCAGTCTATATCCCCATCCAGTATGGGCTTTTCCTCACCTGAGCATGAACTCTAGTCATCTCCAGACCTGGCTTTCTGAGAAACAACATCCTCCTTTGCATCATCTTCCACCCGCACCCCAACCATGGCAGGCTCAGCCAAACCTGCATCCTGAGAAATATTCACAGGAGCCTCATCCGTTAGAGCAGATCCACCATCATTCTCATCAACCTTTAAGCCAGTTGTGTCATCCCATCCCATATCCTTGCAGGAATTTTCTGCATTTCCTAACCAAACATCCATCGCAATTGTCTTATCTATCTCAGTTTGCTTCCTAATATCTTCACCAGACCCGTGAACACCTTCAGTAGAGCCATGAATTCCTCCCTCAGCGAGCATGACTTCAGTTTGCTTCCTAGTAGGTTTTTAGAGCTTTTTGTGGGTTTTTAAGGTTTTTATGAATTTTTCTGTTTTTAGGGGTTCATATGGTTTTTATGGTTTTTAGTTTTTTGCGTTTCTTTTGTTTTAAGGGGTTTGAGTGTTTTTATGTTTTTTAGTTTTTCTTTAGGTCTTCAGGTTTTTAGTGGTTTTTATGTTTTTAAGGATATTTAGGTTTTTTAGATCCCTCTAGTTTTTAGGGGTTTGATGTTTTTGAGGGGTTTTTTGGTTTTTAGGGTTTTTATGTGCATTTTGTGGGGTTTTAGGGTTTTATTTTAATTTTGTAGAGTTTTTAACATTTTTAAAGGTTTAAAGGGTTTTTAGATTTTTTATTGGTTTTATGGTTTTTATTGTTTTTTATTGTTTTTAAGGGTTTAAGTGGTGTTTATGGGTTTTATGGTTTTTAGGGGTTTTTAGTATTTTTAGCATTTTTTTTATTTTTAGGGGTTTTAAATGTTTTTAGGGGTTTAAGGATTTATAAGGGGTTTTCAAATTTTCTAGTTATTTTTATATTTTTTCTGTATTTTTAGGTATTTTTAGGGTTGTAAGGGTTTTGGGGGATTTAAGGGATTTGTATGTTTTTAGGGGTTTCAAGATTTTTAGAATTATATGTTTTTTGTTTCTTAGGGTTTTTTATTTTTATTATGGTGTTAAGGTTTTTATAGGTTTTTAATGTTTTCAGGGGTTTTATTGTGTTTATGGGTTTTAGTTATTTTTATGGTGTCTAATATTTTTAGGGTTTTAGCGTTTTTAGGGTTTTAACATTTTTAGGGGGTTTAGATATTTTTTAGGGGTTTTAATTGTTTTAGGTTTTTTAATAGTTTCTTAGTATTGGCTCAAAGGAGAAGGAAGATCCACAACTAGGTAAAGTTAAATGGACAACCCGATACCCATCAAACTTCTCAGGAAAAATGAAAATGATATATGATATATTTGGAATGGAATTAGAAGAGAATTAATTAAGATTGAAATCTGGGAAGACATCAAAGGATGTGGAAAAATTTAATAATGATAGATTATCATGGGGGCTTCATCCACAGCTCCTGAACTATTTTAAACAACAACTATTGCATACTTTATAGGAGTTGAGATATGTCACTCTTTCCCATAATTATTTTAAAAAGGTCTTAGCATTCATTTCATTCAACATTTAAGAATCTATAAAGATAAATCGAAAAATTGACATTAGGAAAAAATCATGGTAGTAGATTGTGGTTCTCGTTATCTGCTTCTAGTTCACTATAATAGGTGCTGGAAACCTACTTATCATAATGTGTTTCTCATGGCTATTTTGGGTTTGTCGTTGGTTTTGTTTGGGTTCCCAATTATCCCTTAAAAGTGGTCAGTGTTTTTGAAATCAATGAAAAATGGAACGAGAACTGGAATGGGTTTTTAGAGATTTTATCATTTTTTATCTTAAAGGGGTTTTGGAGTTTTTATTGGTTTTTATGGATTTTATGGCTGTTTTGGGTTTTTATGGGTTTATGGGTTTGAATGGTTTTAGGGTTTTAATTGTTTTTTGGGTTTTTTGGGGTTTTTAGATTTTATTGATTTCAATTGTTTTTAGGTTTCAATGTTTTACTTATGGGTTTTAATATTTTTATAGGTTTTTATGTTTTTAGAGATTTTTAGGGCTTTTAGGACATTTATGGATTTTTTTAGGGTTTTACGAATTTTGAGGGGTTTTAGGGTTTTAGGAGTTTTTAGGGTTTTTTATTTCTAGAGGTTTTAATTTTATTTTTTTTAAATTTTTTCTTAAGGGTATTTAATATTTTTAGTGTTTTTTCAATTTTCGGAATTTTTATGCTTTTTAATGATTTTATGGTTTTTATAGTTTTTAGTTATTTTGAGGGGTTTTAATGTTTTTCGGGGTTTTAGGGTATTATGATTTTTGGATTTTGATGTGTTTATTTCTTTTAAGTATTTAAATGTTTTACGTGTTTTTTAATGTTTTAGAGGTTTGTAGTGTTTTTATGGTTTTAGGGGTTTTAATTGTTTAGGTGCTTTAGGTGTTTATTGGGTTTTTAGGGTCATTTAATGTTTTTTAGGGTTTTCATCATTTTTTAGTTTTTATTGGTTTTTAGTGTATTTTTGGTTTAATGGTTTTCTTATAGTTTTTAGGGTTCATTAAGTTTTTATGTATTTTTTAGGTTGTTTTAGGTTTTTTATGTTTTCTTAGAGTTTTAAGAGATTTCAAGGATTTTTAGGGGGTTTTTGGGGGTTTTACAAAAATTTTATCAATTTAAGGGGTTTTATATTTCTTAGGAATTTAAAGTATTATTAAAGGGTTTTATGGTTTTCAGTGTTTTTATTTATTTTTAGGTTTTTAGTGTTTTTATAGTTTTTGGGGTTTTTTTTGAGTTTTTTGGGGTTTTAATGTTTTTTAATTTTTTAACCATTACATGGGATTAAAAAAATTTAGAGTTTTTAATGGTTTTACATTTTTTATGGTATTTTAGACTGTTTCATGGTTTCATATTTTTTATATTTTTAGGGGGGATTTAGGGTCTTTTTAGGGGTTTTATGGTTTTTAACATTTTTAGGTTTTTTGGGGTTTTAACTGTTTTTAGGTTTTTATGAATTTCATAGATTTTTTTTGGGTTTTTAGATATTATTATAATTTAGTGAATTTTATTTATTATTTATTATTTTGTTATTTTTTTCAATTTTTAAGGATGTTGAGTTGTTGTTATGGTTTTTTGTGTTTTATTCATTTTTTTTGTTTTTAGGGGTATTACGTGTTTTTAGAAATTTAATGTTTTATTAGGGGTTTTCAATATTTTTACATTTTAGGGATTTTGAGAATTTTAATTGTTTTTAGGGGTTTTTGAGATTTTGATGTGTTTTATGGTTTTTAAGAGTTTTTAGGGTTTTAGGGATTTTTTGGGTTTTTGGGTTTTTTTATTTTAGGGTTATAATGGTTTTTTGTATATTTTAAAATTTTTAGGGTTTTAAAGATATTTTAGTGTTTTTAGTGGTTATTATGGTTTCTATAGGTATTTTTGGGGGTTTTATAGATTTAAGGGATGCGGGTTTGTGGATTTTAGTTATTTTAAGGATTTTATGGTTTTTAGCATTTACGTTATTATGGTATTTAAGAGTTTTTATGATTATATGGTTTTCTTAAGGGTTTTTAGGGTTTTTATGTTTTTTGTAATTTTTAGGGATTTTTTAGGGATTTTTTTTTAATTTTATGGTTTTAGGGTTTTTTCTTTGATTTTGAGGTTTTTTTGTGGGTCTTTGGGTTTTTAGTGTTTTTAGGTTTTTAGGGGTTTTATGAGTTTTTTAGGTTTTTTATGGGTTTCTTATTAGTTTTTATGGTTTTATTGTTTTTGAATTTTTTAGGTATTTTTATACCCTTTTAAATATATTCACTTGTTTTAAGGATTTTGAGGGGTTTTAGGGTTTTTAGGGATTTAGTGTTGTTATGGTTTTTTAGGGATTTTTTAATTTTTAAGGGTATTAAGTATTTTTAGATTATTTTAATAATTATAGATGTTTAAAGGAGTTTTTATAGATTTTAATGGGTTACATGGTTTTTATGGGGTTTTTTATATTTTTAGGGGTTTTTGGGTTTTTATGGTTTTTAGTAGTTTTTAGGGGTTTTGGGTCTAATTAAAGGGTTTAGGATTTTTTGAGTATTTGGGTTTTTAGGGGTTTTTAGTGTTTTTTACGATTTTAAGGTTTTATTAGGGTTTTTAGTGTTTTTGTGTTTGTAATAAAGTTTTGGTATTTTTTTCTATTTTTTTGGTTTTCAGGGTATTTTTGGGATTCTCTTGGGGGTTTTTTTTGTGTTTTTATGATTTTTTTGGGTTTTTATCAATTGTTAGGTTCTAATATTTTTTAATTTTTTTTATGTTTTATGGGTTTCTTAGGGGTTTTAGAGTTTTTTTACATTTTTTATGGATTTTTAGAAATTTTTTCTATATTTTTATGGTTTTAAAGGGTTTAGGAATATTGGGGAGTTTTAGGGATTTATAGAAGTTTTATTGTTTTTGGGGGGTTTTGGGTTTTTTGTATTTTTTTTGATATTTATGTTTTTTATAGTTTTTAAATTTTAGGGGTTTAAAGGGATTTTATTGTTTTTAGTGGGATTTAGGGTTTTTATGTTTTTAATGGTTTGTGGGATTTTAATGGGGTTTAGTAGTTTTATATTATTTAGGGGTTTTTAGGATATTTATCATTTTGTTTCGATTTTAGGGGTTTTATGTGCTTTTAGGTTTGAATGTTTTCTTAGGGATTTTCATGGTTTTTAGGATTTTTTTTGTTTTTAGGGATTTTATGAATTTATTATGTTTTTTTTATCGTTTTTAGGGTTTTTAGGGTTTTGAGGGTTTTAATATTTTTAGGGGTTTTTTGGGTTTTTCTGGTTCTTTTATTTTTTTATTGTTCTAAAGGGTTTTTAGAGTTTTTAGTATATTTAGGGGTCCAAAGGATTTTTATTGTTCATTGGGGTTTTTAGATTTTCATTATGTCTAAGTGTTTTTAACATTTTCAGGGGTATATTGGTTTTTAGGGTTTTATGATTTGTTTAGGTTTATTGTATTTTTTCATTTTTTGGGATTTTCTGGGATTTTTAGGATTTTTATGGGTTTTAGGGTTACATAAGATTTTTTGAATTATTTTAATTTATAGGGGTTTTTATTTTTTTAGGGTCTTGTCATTTTTATGTATTAGGGGTTCTATCTATTTTTAGTTTTTTTATGGTTTTATTAGTGTTTTAAGGGTCTTAGGGATTTTAATGTTTTTAGGGATTTTTATTTCATTTATATGATTTTTAGGTTTTTTAGGTATTTTGTGGTTTTTTAGGGGTTTTTATGTTTTTTTTTGTTTTTATCATTTTTTTAGTCCCTTAGGGGTTTAATGGGGTTTTTAAGTTTTTATTTAAAAAAATGGTTTTAGGGGTTCAAGTGTTTTTAATAGTTTCTAGGGTTTTATGGGTTTTGGGTATTTTTAAATGGATTTAGGGGTTTTTATGGGATTTATGGTTTTTAATGTTTTAGGGTCTTTTAGAGTTATACGGTTTTCAGTTTTCAGGTTTTTATAGGTTTTAATTATTTTTATATTTTTAGGGATTTCTTAGGGTATTTAGTGATTTTTTCTGTTTTAAAAATTTTTTGTAATTTTTAGGAAGTTTATGTGATTTTAGTTTTTTTAGAAAAATTGATAGTTTTTATGGGTTGTTAGGGTTTTTATCATTTTTATTATTTTAGGGGTTTTAAGAGTTTTAATATTTTTATGTTTTTCTTTGTTTTTTCAGCTATTTAGGATTTTTAATATTTTTACAGATTTTTTAGAATTTTTATAGTTTTTATTTTTTTAGTGATTTTGATTTTTTTTGGGTTTTTATGATTGTTTTGGGTTTTAAGGTTTTTATATTTTTTAGGCGATTAATGGGTTTCTTTGGGTTTTTAACATTTTTAGGGGTTTAAAGAATTTTTAGCGTTTTATTCGGTTTTTAGGGTTTTTAACGGTTTTATGAGTTTTACGATTTTTATGGGTTTTAATGTTTTTTGGGGTTTCTTGGATTATCGGGTCTTTTATAGTTTTTTGGTATTTAACATTTTTTCGGATTTTTAAGTGTTTTATGATGTTTTATATTTTTTAGGTTTTCTTATGGTTTTTAATTTTTTTATTGGTTTTTACATTTTTAGGTATATTTATTAATCTTTAATGAATTAATGGGTTCTTAGGTTTTTTAGAGATTTTAAGGGGTTTTATGATTTTTTTAATGGGTTCTACGGTTTTTATAATTTTTTAGGTTATTAGGGAATTTAAGTTTTTTTAGGTTTTTAAGGTTTTCTTTGGGTTTTTAGGGTTTTATATTTGTTTACATTTTTAGGTGTTTTTAGGTTTTGTGTGGGGTTTTAGGATTTTTAGAATTTTTATGGGGATTTTATAGATTTCAAGGGATTTTGAATTTTCTAGGGTTTTATGGTATTTATGTTTATTTGGGTTTTGTGGTTTTTTAAAAGTTTTTTTAGGTTTTTATGGTTTTAATGTTTTTTTGACTTTTTTTAGGATTTCAAGGGTTTTAAATCATTTATTGGGTTTTAATAGATTTATGTAATTTTAGGGTTTTTATAGTTTTTAAGGGTTATAGGATTTTATGGTTTTTAGGTATTTTAAGTGTTTTTTGATTTTTTAGGTTTTCTGATAGTTTTTCAAAATTTTCAGAGATTTTTAGGATATTTCTGTTTATTTAGATTTTTATTGTTTTTGATGGGGTTTTAGTTCTTTTAGCCTTTGTATTTTTTCAAGGGTTTTAAGTGTCTTTGGTTTTTATAGTTTTTAGTGTTTTTCAGAGTTTTTGGGTATCTTATTTTTCTCTTTGGATTTTTAATTATTTTTATTTTTTAGGGTTAATATGAATTTTAGGTGGGTTTGAGTGGTTTTTAGGGTTTTTATGGTTTTTTGGGTTTTAGGTGTTTTTTTTGTTTTAGGGGATTTTTGGGTTTTTAGTGTTTTGAAACATTTTTATGTTTTTAAATGGTTTTAGAGGTTTTTCAGGTTTTTGTGGGTTTTAGTTTTTCTATAAGTGTTTTAGGGTATTTTATTTTTTTATGTTGTTTTAGGGTTTTTAGGGTCATTTTAGTGTTTTTAGCATTTTTATGTTTTTTGGGGTTTTAAATGTTTTAATGTTTTTAGGGTTTTCTTAGGGGTTTTAGGTTTTTTTGGGTTTTCACATTTTTAGTGACTTTTATTGTTTTTTAGGATTTTTATGGTATATTTGGGTTTTTAGGGAATTTTTTGTTTTTTAGGTTTTTTTGGGGTTTATGGTTTTTTCATTTTTTGGGTATTTTAGTGTTTTAAAGTGTTCGTCTGGTTTTATGGTTTTCATAGGGGTATTTCAGGTTTTTAGTGATTTTTATTTGTTTTTTGGATATTTAAGGATATTAAGGTTTTTTTTTGTTTTAAGGGTTTTTTATTTGGAGGTTTTTTAGGGATTTTAGGTTTTTTTGAGTTTTTATATATTTTAGCATTCTTAGGGATTTTGGGGTTTTTATATTTTTTAATGTTTTTAGAGGCTTTAATGGGTTTTTATAGTTTTTAGTGGGTTTTATTAGTTTTTTGAGGGTTTTATGGTTCTTAGTGTTATATATTTTTAAGGGTTTTTGGGTTTTAGGGTAATCTTAGGGTTTTAATGGGTTTTATGGTTTTTGGTGTTTTTAGGTTTTTTAGTGTTTTATGTTTTTTTTGGTTTTTATGGTTTTCTTAGGGGTTTTTTTTGGTTTTTTGGGATATTTAAATTTTTAGAAAATTTTTAGGATTTTTATGTCTTTTTATGATATTTATGGATTTTAAGGTTTTTAGGGTTTTATGTTTTTAGGGTTTTTAGAATTTTTTTATTTTTAGAGGTTTAAGTGTTTTTAGTTTTATAAGGTTTTGTTTAGGATTTTCATGGTTTTAGGGGCATTTTTGGATTTTTTAGGAATTTTATTATTTTTATGTTTTTTGGGATTTTGAGGGGTTTTGGGGGTTTTGGGTTTTTAAGGTTTTAATGTTTATAGGTTATTGGTAGTTTAATTTGTTTTTAGGTTTTTAGTGTTTTTATAGTGTTTTTTATAGTTTTTAGGTTTTTAATTTTTTGGATTTTTTGGATTTTTTACGATTTTTATAGTTTTTTTGGGTTTTTAGTGATTTTGAGGGTTTTAGGGTTTTTAGGTATTTTTTGGGTTTTTTATATGTTTTTAGGGTTTTATGGTTTTCAGGAGTTTAGGGGTTTTTAGATTTTTTAACACTTTTAGTTTTTAGGGGGTTTTATTATTTTTCATTTCTTATTAATTATCTTATGTTTTAGGGTTATAAGATTTTTTATATTTATAGTAATATTTAGGGTTTTTTAAAAATATTATGTTTTAAGGGTTTTTAGGGAATTTGAGGGTTTTAGGGTTTCATAGTAGTTATAGGGTTTTTATGCTTCTTTCATTTTTATGTTTTTATAGGTATTGATTTTTTTATTTTTAGGGTTTTCTTAGTATTTTTTTTGGTTTTAGGGATTTTTTCGGTTTTTTGGGAATTTTTCGGTATTTTATAGTTTCTAAGGATTTTTAGGGATTTTGGATTTAAGGGTTTTTATGGTTTTCTTGGGTTTTGAAGGGTTTTGTTTTTTGATTTTTAGGGTTTTAAAGATTTTTTAGATTTTTTAACATTTTGAGGGTTCAAATGTGTTTTAGAGTTTTTTTGGGTGTTTAGGTTTTTTATGGGGTTATGGGTATTTAAGATTTTTTTGGGGGTTTATGGATTTTTGGAGTTTTTTGGTTTTTATGGTTTTTGGAGTTTTTTGGTTTTTATGGGTTTTTAGGATTTTTTTGATATATAGTATTTTCAAGGATTTTGAGGGTTTTTAGGACATTAGGGGTTTTCTAGGGATTTTATTATTTTTAGGATTTTTATAGGTTTTAGGTATTTCTAGGTTCTAATGTTTTTTAGGTTTTTTCATATTTTTTATGGTTTGTTACATTTTTATTGATTTTATGGATTTTTTAGTATTTTTATGGTTTTTAGGTTTTTCAGGTGTTTAGAAGGGTTTGAGGGTTTATTATTGGTTTATTAGGGTTTTAGGTTTTTATTATTTTTTGCGATTTTCAGTTTTTTTCTGTATATTTTGTTTTTTATGGTTTCCTTTGAATTTTTTGGGTTTTAGGGATTTTTAGGGGTTTTATGGTTTTTATGATTTTTATGCCTTTATGGGTTAAAATGTGTTTTAGATTTTTTTAGTGTTTTTTAAGATTTTTATTGGTTTTTAGGGGTTTTGGGTTTTTATAGTCTTTGGGTTTATTATGGATTTTACTTTCTTTTTAGGGGTTTGAATGTTTTATTTATTTTATGTTTTCTATGTTTTCTTTGGGTTCTTCAAGTTTTTTAATGTTTATTTGTTTTTAGATATTTTTTTATAAATTTTATGTATTTTTTTGTATGGATTTTGCTAGGTTTTTTGAGATTTTTAGGGGCTTATAATTTTTAAGATTTTAGGGTGTTTATATTTTTTTTATTTTTAAGGATTTCATTGGAATTTTCATAATTTTTAGGGTTTTTTACAATTTAGGGTTTTTTTTTGTGTTTTTAACAATTTTATTTTTTTAGGGTTTTTTGCTACTTGAGCAGTTTTTTTATTTAGGGGTTTTTGGGTTTTTATGGTTATTAGGTTTTAAGTATTTTGGTGATTTAGAAGGTTTATAAGGTTGTACATATTTTTTAATGTTTTTAGGGGTATAAAGGTATTACAATATTTTTACTGATTTTTAGGGGTTTTTAGGATTTTTGGGTTATTTTGGTTTTTATTTATTTTTTTAGTTTTTAGGGTTTTTGTGGTTTTTAGAGTTTTTAACCTTTTTAGGGTTTTTAGGGATATGACTATTTTTAAGGTTTTATTGTTTTCATAGCATCATTAAAGTTATTAGGGGTTTTTAAATTTTATGGGTCTTTAGATATTTTTTATGTTTTTATTATATTTGGGGTTTTTATGTATTTTTGGTTTTTTTGGGTTTTTAATAGTTTTGGGTCTTTTATGGTTATTAGGTGTTTTAGGGGTTTCAATTTTATTATATTTTGAAGGTTTTCATAGGGTTTTTAAGGGGGTTTTTGGGATTTTTTTATGTTTTGAAGTATTTTTAGTGATTTTGAGGGGTTTTGGATTTCAATAGTTTTTTTGGGGTATTCATGTTTTTAAAGTTTTTTGGGGTTTGGATGTTTTTTATAACTTTTTTAACATTTTTAGGGTTTAAATTATTTTTAGATTTTTGTGTGGTTCTCGTGGTTTTTTGGGGTCTTACGGTTTAAGGTTCTTTTATGTATTTTTAGTGTTTTTAGCATTTTTAGGTTTTATGGGTTCTAAGTGTTTTTGGTTGTTATGATTTTTATAGTGGTTTTTACAATTTTAGGGATTTCAGGTAATTTCTTTGATTCATATGTTTCGGGGGGTTTTAAGGATTTTGAGGGGTTTTATGAGTTTTTAGGTTTCTTAGGTTTTTTATATTTTTTTAGATTTGTATGGGTTTTAGGTATTTTTAGGTTTTTAAGCCTTTCTTAGTGTATTTCAGGGGTTTTAGTGTTTTTTACGTTTTTAGGGATTTTTATGGATTTTTAAGATCTTTATAGTTTTTAGGGATTTTGAGGGTTTTTAGGGGCATTAAAGTTTTTAATTTCTTAATTTTTTTTAATGTTGATAGCAGTTTAAAGGGGTTTTATAGTTTTTATTTATTTTTAGTGTTTTATATGGATTTATGGGGTTTCAGGTTTTTAGGGTGTTTTTGGGTTTTAGCATTTTTTTTGTTTTTAGGGGTTTTATGTTTTTTAGGTCTTTAACGATTTGATTGAGGTTTTTAGGATTTTTTAGATTTTGGTGGGTTTTAGAGATTTTTTATTTTTATTGGGTTTTTAGGTTTTTAGGGATTTTGATGGATTTTAGGGTTTTAGGGTGTTAGGGTTTTAAGGGTTTTTAGCATTTTCTAGGTTTTAGGGTTTTTATGTTTTTAATTTTTTCTTGGGGGTTTTTTTAGAAGTTTAGGGGGTTTTATGTTTTTACTTATTTTTAGAGATTTTTAGTGTTTTTAGGGTTTTTATGGGATTTTAGTGTTTTTATAGATTTTTAGTGGTGTTAAAGAATTCTAGAGTTTTTATTGTTTTTAGGGTTTTAATGTTTTTAAGAGATTTTAGTGGGATTTGAGGGTTTTTTTGGGTTTTAAGGTTTCTAGGGATTTTTAGAGGTTTTACGGTTTTGAGTGTCTTTTATTGTGTTTATGATTTTATAATTTTTATGTTTCTATGTGTTTTAAGTTTTTTTTACTTCTTTAAGGGGTTTTAGATGTTTTATGTTTTTAGGGTTTTTTACTATCTTTTAGTGGGTTTTTATAATTTTTATTGTTTTTTATGATTTTTAGGTATTTTAACAGTTTTTAGGGTTTTAGGGTTTCTATGGTTTTTATAATTTTTATGGTTTTTAAGGTTTTAAGTGTGTTTATGGTTTTAAGGAATTCGTAGGGCTTTTAATTATTTTATAGGGTTTTTAACTATTTTAGGGATTTTACAGTTTTTATTATTTTTATAGTTTTTGTTAGTTTTTTTTTGGGTTTTTAAGGATTTTAGAATTTATAAAAATTTAATGGGTATAGTATTTTTTTACATTATAGTGGTTTTATAGTGTGTTTATGGTTTTTAGTGTATTTTGGGTTTTATGGATGTTTTAAGATTTTTAGGATTTTTAGTTTTTTTTATAAGGAAAAAAATAAACGTATATAAAAGGAAGTATAAATTTTAATGTATTCTTGGGGTTTTAATTGTTTTTGATGTTTTAAGGGTTTCTTAGGGGATTTTAGGTTATTTATTTTTTTTTTTCATTTATAGGTATTTTTTGGTATTTTTCAAGATTTTTATTGGTTTTAGGGTTTTTTGGGAATTTGTTGGTTTTTTGAGATTTAGGGTGTTTAAGGGGTTTTTAGTGTTTTTAGTGTTAGTGGTTTTAAGTGATTTTATATTTTTTATATTTGTTTTAAGGTTTTTCAGGTGTTTATGTGTTTTTTTCATTTTTATGGACATGAAGAATTTTTAGGAGTTTTAATGTAGTTAGGGTTACTATCGATTTTGTGGGTTTTTAGTGTTTTAGTATTTTTATATTTTCAAGGGTTTATATTTTTTATGTTCTTTTATGGTTTTATGGTTTTAGGGGATTAAGGGTTGCATAGCCTTTTAGGGATTTTATGGTTTTAGAGTTTTTTAGTTTTTTAGGGTTTTAATTCATTTTAGGTTATTAGATTTTTATTAAGGTTTTTATGTTTTTTTACATTTTCTTGGTAATTTTTGGTAATTTTTAGGATTTTATGGTGTTTTTAGGGTTTTGGAGAGTTTATAGGGGTTTTTTAAATTTTTTAAAGTTTTTAGCATTTTTAGGTGTTTTAGGGATTTTTATTGTTTTTAGGTTTTTAAGGGTTTCTTAGATTTCATCATTGGTTTTAAATTTTTTTATTTTTTAGGAATTTTTACTGATTTTTTAGGTTTTTATGTCTTTTAGAGATTTTTATGGATTTTTAGCATTTTTAATTGGTTTTTGGATTTTTATGTATTCTTTGGGTTTTTAGGGGTTTTTGGTGTTTCTTGGGTTTTAAAAGATTGTTAGAGTTTTTTAACGTTTTTAGGGGTCTAAAATATTTTTATATTTTTTAGTGTTATTTATTTCTTTTATGGGGTTTTATCATTTTTAGGTTTTTTATGTTTTTAGGGGTTTTTAGGTTTTTAGGTTTCTAAGGTTTTCATAGAGTTTTTCTGTGTTTTAATGTTTATTATGTTTTTATGGATTTTTAGGTTTTTTTGGTATCTTTTGTTTTTATCATTTTTATATATTTTGAGGTGTTTTATAAATTTTAGGGTTTTGGGGGTTTTAGTGTTTTTTGGGGTTTTAGGGATTTTATGTGTTTTTAGGTTTTTATGGTTTTCTTAGGGTTTTATTGGGGTTTTAGTTTTTTTATATTTTTTGAGTTTTTTAGCACTTTTATGATTTTTATTGGTTTTACAGTTTTTTAGGATTTTTAGGTTTTTGAGGGGTTTTGGGTTTTTATCATTTTTATCATTTTTAAGGATTTTTATGGGTTTTATGTGTTTTTTTACTTTTTAAGATTTTCTTATGATTTTTTAGTGTTTTTAGTGAAATTAGTGTTTTTATGGATTTTTAATTATTTTTTGTAATTTAATATTTTTTAGGGTTTTTAAGGATTTGAGGTTTTTTATGATTTTTAGGGGGTTTATGGTTTTTTTTGGGTTTTTAGGTTTTTTGAGTTTTTAGGGATTTTATGGTATTTTTAGTATATTACACATTCAATGGGTTCAAATGGTTTTATAGTTTTCAGTGTTTTTTGGTTTTTATTATTTTTAGGGGTTTAATGGTTTTTTGGGTTTTAATGGTTTTTAGTGTCTTCTTAGGGTGTTTAGGGGTTTTATCATTTTATGATTTTTAGGGGTGTAAACTTTTTTAGGTTTTTAAGGTTTTATTAGGATTTTAAGGTTTTTAAGGGTTATTACATTTTTAAGTATTTTTAGGGATGTTTTTGGATTTTTTATGGTTTTTAAAGATTTTTAAAGAGTTTGTGGGATTTAGGGTTTTTAGGTATTTCATAGTTTGTAAGGATTTTAGGGAATTTAAATTTTTTAGGGATTTAAGATTTTATTACAGGTTTTTAGAGTTTTTTTCATTTTTATTTTTTTTTTGGATTTTGATGGATTTTTAAGATCATTATGGGTTTTTAGGGTTTTCATGTTTTTAAGGGGTTTTAGGGTTTTATGTTCGTTAGGCTTTTAGGTTTGTAAGAGGTTTTATGTGTTTTTAGGCATTTAATTTTTTCTTAGAGGTGTTCAAGGTTTTTAGAGTTTTTACTTTTTAGGGGTTCATAGGGATTTTTTAATTTTTTTTAGGGTTTTTATGGTTTTTAGGAATTTTGGAGGTTTTTTAGAGTTTTATTGATTCATTTTATTGTTATTGGTTTTAAGGTTTTTTATATTTTTTAACATTTTAAGGGGATTGAACAGCTTTTAGAGTTTCTTGTTTTTGATGGAATTTTAAGGGTTTTTAATGATTTTGGTGCTTTTATGGTTTTTAGGGGTTTTGAGGTCTTTTGGAGTTTTAGGGTTTTTTGAATTTTTTAGGTTTTTAGGGGTTTTAAGTGTTTTAGGTTATTAAGGTTTTCATTAGGGTTTTCATTTTTTTAAGGGGTTTTAACATTTTCAGTTTTTTAAGGAACTTTTTAGGAAATTTTGATTTATAGGGGTTTTATGAATTTTGAGGGTTTTTTGGGGTTTTAGGATTTTTATAGTTCTTAAGGTTTTTAAGATTTTTAACATTTTTTAGGTTTTTAGGTGGTTTTAGTGTTTTTATGTTTTTAAGGTTTTATTTGGGGAGTTCAAGATTTCAAGGGGTTTTTAGCTTTTTAGGGATTTTGAGGATTGTAAAATATTTTTGGGATTTTATGGATTTTTAGGTTTTTTGGGTTTTTTAGTGTTTTTAGGGGTTTAAAGCGTTTTTGGGTTTTTTGGGTTGTTATAGTATTTTTAGGGTTTTTATGGTTTCTAAGAGTTTTTATGTCTTTGCGGGTTTAATGGGGATTTGGGGGTTTTAGGGGTTTTATGATATTTTTTGGATTTCTTTTGTGTTTTTAGTATTTTTAGGTTTTTATAGGTGTTATGTATTTTTAGTATTATATGGATTTCTTAGGGTTATTCAGGGCTTTTCATGGTTTTCATGTTTTTAAGGTTTTTTTGGAATTTTGGGGTTTTAAGTATTTTGATTTTTTGCAGTGTTTTAATTGTTTTTATGGATTGATATTTTACTTAGTATTTTATTGAGGATTTTAGGGTTTTTTACATTTAAGGGATTTTAATATATTTTTTATGATTTTTATAGTTTTTATGGTTTTTAGAAATTTTGATTCTTTTTTGAATTGTTTAGGGTTTCAGTGGTTTTTTTGGTTATTAGAATTTTTAGGTTTTAGGGGTTTTAGTGTTTTTGGGGTTGTATTGTTTTCTAAGGGTTTTTTAGGGTTTTAAATTTTTCTTATATTTTTAGAGTTTTTTTAATATTTATATGGGTTTTAGTGTTTTTAGTGATTTTGACAGTTTTTGGGTTTTTAGGGATTTTTGGGGTATTATGGTATCTTAGGTGGTTTTGTTTTTTTAGTTTTTTAGGTTTGTATGGGTTTTTAGATTTTTAAAATTATTTTGGGGTTTAAAGGGGTTTTTTTGGTTTTTAGGTGTTTTTGTGTGTCTTTAGTGTTTTTAAGGATTTTGTGGGATTTACAGTATTTTGGGTTTTTAATGTTTTTGAAATTTTTAGGTTTTCTTAAGGTTTTTAACTTTTTAGGGTTTTGGGGGGGTTTTACATGTTTTTATGTTTTTATGTTTTCTTATCATTTTCATAGTTTTAGGGGTTTTTACATTTTATTGGGATTTTTTGGATTTTTAAAAGATTTTTATGATTTTTAGGGGTTCCTATAATTTTGAGGGGTAATAGGGTTTTTAGTGGCTTAGCATTTTTAGATTTTTATGGATTTTTTGTGTTTTTACGTTTTTATGGTTTTCATTGAGCTTTTAAGTGTTTTATATTTTTTATGTTTTAAGGTATTTTTAGGGTTTTTATGTTTTTTACTAGTTTTATTGAATTTTTTGTGTTTTAGGGTTTTTAGTAGTTTTTAGGGTTTTTATGGTAATTGTGGATTTTAGGGATCCTTGGGTTTTTAGTGGGAATTATAGGTTTTAGTATTTTTTAACATTTCAAGGGGTTTAAGGGGTTTTATGTGTTTTTAGTTGTTTTAGAGGCTTTTTTGTTTTTAGTAATTTTTATGTTTTTAGGGTCTTTAGGGTTTTCTTTTTTTTGGTTTTTATGGGTATTATGTTTTTTTAAAAAAAAATTATTATAGGGTTTCATGGTTTTTAGGGATTTTTGCGTTTGTAGGGATTTTTTTGGAATTTTTAGGATTATTATGGTTTTAAAGATTTTTAGGGATTGTGTGGGTTTTTCGGGTTTTTATAATTTTAATCCTTTTTGGGGGTCATGTATTTTTGGTTTTTTATAATGTTTTCATAGGGGTTTTAGTGGTTTATAATTTTTTTTGGTATTTTTTGGTGTTTTTAGAAAATTTATGGGTTTATTGGATTTTTAGGGATTTTGGGGGGTTTTATGAATTTATGCGTTTTTAGGGTATTTAGCATTTTTTAGTTTTTTGGAGTTTTAAGTGTTTTTTATGATTTTTTAGATTTTTTAGGGGTTTTAATGTTTTTATGGATCTTTAGGGATTTTTAGAATATTGATGTGTTTTTAGATTTTTTGGGATTTTGAGGGGTTGTAGGGTTATTTAGAGTTTTATGGTTTTTAAGGTCCTAGTATTTTTATGTTGAACGTGGGTTTTTCCTATTTATAGGGTTTTAATGTTTTATTACAGGATTTTATAGTTTTCATGTTTTTTATTTTTAGTTTTATTTTTAGGGCTTTTAAGTATTTTTATGGGTTTTTAGGTTTCCAATGATTTTTTTGGTTTCTAGGGTTTTTAGGGTTTTTATGTTCTTTTGGGTTTTATGGTTTTTAAATTTTTATGGGTTTTATGGGTTTTTATTGTTTTTAATGTTTTTAGGTGTTTTTAGGTTTTTTTGATATATTAGTGATTTTTAAGGTTTTATGGGTGTTTAGGGGATTAAATGGGTTTTAGGGGTTTTAGGGGTTTTTAGGGGTTTATGGTCTTTTATACTTTTTATTTGTTTTCTAGCATTTTTACATTATTTAGGGGTTTTACATGTTATTCGATTATTTATTTCCTTCTAATAATGCTTCAAAATATTTAAGGGTTTTTATGCCTTTTGTGATTATTAGGTCTTTTTTTAATTTTTTATTTTTCATGAGTTTTATGAAATTTATGGTGTATTTAGGTTTTTAGGGGTTTTTAGGGTTTTTGGTGATTTTACAGTTTTAGTGGTTTTATGTGCAATTAGGTTTGTATGGGTTTCTTAGTGTTTTTATGGTTTTTAGGGTTTTATGTATTTTATTTTTTTTGTATTTTTTATGAAATTTATGCATTTTTAGGGTTTTTATGGACTTTCAAGGGGTTATAAGGTTTTAGGGGTTTATCACTTTTTCAGGGTTTTAGGTTTTTTTGTGTATTTTTGGGTTTTGAAGATATTTTAGAGGTTTTAATAATTTTTAGGGGTTTTTAGTGTGTTTTAGGATTAAGGTTTTCTTAGGAATTTTAATGTTTTTATGGTATTTTACCTTTTTATGGAAGTTTTGGTATTGTTAGAATTTTAAGAGTTTTTATGGATTCTATGATTTTTATGGTTTTTTAAGGCTTTAGTGTTTTTATATTTTTAGGTGTTTTAATTGTTCCTTGGTTTATCTTGGATATTTATAGTTTTTATATTTTTTTATTTATTTTTACTGATTTTTATTCATTTGTCGTGTAATTAAGGTTTTTATGGATTTCGAGGGTTTTTTTTGGGGGGGGGTTAGAATTTTTTAGGTTTTTATGGGTTTTTAGTTTCTTTAGGTTTTTAATTATTTTTTAGAGTTTTTAATGGGGTTCAGGTTTTTTTATTTTAGTACTTTAGATTTTTATGATTTTTTAGGGGTTTTGATAGTTTTGATGGGTTTTAGGGGTGTTTATTGTTTTTGAGGTTTTGGGGGTTTTTTGGGTACTATGTTTTTTTGTGTTTTTTAGGGGTTTTAAGGTTTTTAGATTTTATTCATTTTAGGGGTGTAAGGTTTTTTTGGAGTATTTATTGGGGTTTAGGGTTATTATCGATTTTTATTAGTTTTTATGGGTTTTGGTTTTTAGGGTGTTTTAGGGTATCATGGTATTTTTTTGGTTTTTTAGATTTTTTAGCATTTTAAGGTTTTTTATGTTTTTATGTTTAAGTATTTTTTAGTCATTTATGTCTTCATTGGGGTTCTTAGGGATTTTAGTTTTTTTTATGTTTTAAGTATTTTTATGGGTTTTTTAAATTTTATTTTGTTTTTAGGGTGTTTAGTGATTTTGAGGGTTATTGGGTTTTTTAGGTTTTTTTGGTTTTTTATTTTTTTGGTTTTCTTGTGTTTTTTAGATTTTATAGTTTTATATTGATTACGAGTTTTTTTTAAAGTTTTTGGATTAAAGGTTTTTTAGAGTTATATATGGTTTTTATAGTTTTTATGGGTTTTAAGGTTTTCACAAATTTTTACTGTTTTTTGGGGGTTTTGACAGGTTTCGAGGACTTTGTTGGGTTTTTCGGGTTTGCAATGTTTTTAGGGTTTTAGGAGTTTTAAATAATCTTTGTTTTTAAGGTTTGTCTTATGCGTTTTTTGCGTTCATTGTGTTTTTAGTGTATTTGTGTTTTTAGGGGTTCATTTTTTTTATCATTTTAAGGGTTCTTTAAGGGTTTTCTGGGTTTTATGCCTTTTTAAAATTTAATGGATTTTTTTTATTAATTTTATGGGTTATTATTATTTTTAATTATTTTGAGGGGTTTTAAGAATTTTTGGGGTTTTATGGTTTTTATTGTTTCTTATTGGATTATTAATGTTTTTTGACATTTTAAGGGTCTTTATGGTTTTTTATAGTTTCCTAACATTTTAACGATTTAAATTTCATATGAGTTTTTAGAGGGGTATAAGTTTTTCTATGTGTTTTTATAGTTTTAGGGGTTTTTAGGCCTTTTAAGGTTTTTTATGTTTTTAGGGTTTTCAGGGATTTCTATTGTTTTTTTGGGTTTTATGTTTTTTTGGGATTCTGGGGGGTTTTGTGTTTTTTGGGTGTTATAGGGTTTCAGTAATTTAAGAGATTTTGTTGCTGTTTTAAGGGTTTTTAGGTTTTATGGTTTTATAATGATTTTGTAGGTTTTTTATGTTTTTTTGGGATTTTTAGGTATTTTAATAAATTTTATGGGTTTAGGGTTTATAAGGATTTTCACTTCTTTTATGGTTTTTATGTTTTTTCAGTTTTAGGGATTGTTAGGTTTTTTGGGTGTTTTATGTTTTTTATAGGTTTTAAATTTTTAGTGGTTTAAAGGGATTTAATTTTTTTAGTATTTTTTAGAATTTTTTGGGTTTTAGGTTTTTTATGTGTTTTAGGGGTTTTATGGGTTTGTGGGATTTTGGGAATTTATAAATCTTTTAAGGGTTTTAGTGTTTTTATAATTTTTAGGGTTTTTAGGGGTCTTATGTGTTATTTGTTTTATAAGGGTTTCATAGGTTTTATCTGTTTTTATGATTTTTCGGTTTTTTATGAACTTTTTTTGATTTTATGGATTTTAGTGTAGTTAGGGAATTTAATGGATTTTACTATATTTTAGGGTTTTTAATTCTGTCTTGGTTTTTGGGTCTTTGAATTTTTTAAGGTTTTAACGTTATCTTAGGGGTTTTCAAGGATTTTACGTATTTTTATGGTTTTAGGGTTTTTTTTGGGATTTTAGTGATTTTTTTTGACTTTTATGGTTCTTAGGGTTTTTAGGGAATTTGAGTGTTTTCTGGGTTTTAGGGTATTTATGGTTTATAGGGGTCTTAGAAATTTCATGTTTTTAAAGTTTTAAGGTTTTTTAATTTTTTAGAGTATTAGGATTCTAAGTGGTATAAAGTGTTTTTAATTTTTTTTAGTGGGGTTTTTGGGTTTTTGAGTTTTGAGGGTTGTTTAAATTATTCCAGGGTTTTATGATTTTTAGGGGTTTTAGGGTTTTTATAGTTTTTATAATTTTTAGGTTTTAGTGGTTTTAAGTGTTTTTATGGTTTTATTGTTTTATTTGGGTTTTTAGATTGTTAATGGGTTTTTATATTTTTATTGATTTTAGGGATTTTTTTATTGATTTTAGGGTTTTTAATGATTTTGATGGGTTTTAGAGTTTTTTAGGTTTTTGGGTTTTCAGGGTATTTATGGTTTTTTTAGAATTTTTATATTTTAGGAGTTTTAAGTTATTTATGGGTTTTAATGTTTTCTTTGGATTTTTTAGGGTTTTTACATTTTTATGGATCTTATGGATTTTTTTTATGAATTTATGGTTTCTTTATGGTTTCTTGGGATTTTGAGTGTTTTTATTATTTTAGGTATTTTATAGTTTTTTTTTGTTTTAGATGTTATTTGAGTTTTTATGGGTTTCATTGTATTTTAAAGATTTTAGTGTTTTTTGGGGGTTTAATAGTTTTTAAAAAATTTAGTAGTTTTTTTGGGGTTTTTTATGTTTTTTTGGGTTTTAGGTTTTTTATGGTTTTTCGGGGGTTTTATGAATTTTTGATGTTTTTAGGGTCTTTTAAGGGGTTCTTAGAGTTCTTATCATTTTTTTATTTATAGATTTTACATGTTTTATGGTTTTTATGATTTTATTAGCTTTTAATGGTTTTAGTTTTTTCTTTGTTTTTATATATTTTATATCATTTTTAATATTTTTATAGTTATTTATCTATTTTAGGGATTTTTAGGGTTTTAGGGTTTTATGGATTTTTAGGGGTTTAGTCATTTTTTAGGTTTTTAAGGGTTTTAATTATCTTTAGTTTTTAAGGATTATTTTTTTAGTGATTTTTATGATTTATTTTTGTAATTATAGGTTTTCTAAGGGGATCTATGGATTTTGAGGGTTTTAATGGGGTTTTAGTGTTATAGGGGTTTCTTTTTTTTGGATTTTTTTATGTTTTTAGAGAGTTTTTGGTTTTTCGAAGTGTTTTTTAATTATTTTTAGGGGTTTTAAGGGTTTTTAGAGTGTTAATGATTTTTATGTCTTTATTGGTTTTTAATGTTTTAAGGATTCAGGGGGGTTTTATGGACATTTTTGTTTTTAGGGTGTGTAAAGGATTTTGGCATTTTGTAGGTTTTTAAGGGTTTTATCTATTTTATGGTTTTTATGTTTTTCTTATGGGATTTCATTGTTTTTAGGGTTTAAAAGTTTTTAGTCATTTGTATGGATTTTAGTTTTTTTATATTTTTTGGGGTTTTAGTGATTATTAAGGGGTTTATAGTTTTTAGGTTTTTTACGGTTTATATCATTTATTAGGTTTTTAGATTTTTTGGGGTGTTAAGTGTTTTTATATATTTATAGTTTTATTAGTTTTTTAGGGGATCAAATATTTTTTATGAATATTTAGGTATTCTTAATGGTTTCTATGGTTTTTCGAAATTTTAGTATATTTAGAATAGTTTGGGTTTTTAGGGGTTTTAATTGTTTTTAGGTTATTAAGGATTCCTTAGGGGTTTTCAGGGTTTTTATGGTTTTCTACATTTTTAGATAGTTTAAGGGTTTTTAGGATTTTTTTTGTTTTTAGGGTTTTCAAAGTTTTTGTGGGTTTTTAGGGTTTTTATAATCTTTTTTTTTTCTTTAGGTTTTTTGAGTTTCTAGGGGTTTAAGGGATTTTTTGTGTTTTTAAACATTTTTAGGGGATAAAATGGTTTTTATATTTTTTCATTATTTTAGGGGTTTTATCTATTTTTAGGTTTTATTTAAACGTTTTATGGGTTTTTATATATTTTATTTTTATTAGGGTTTTTATAATTCTTCTAGTTTTTAAGGGTTTTATGAGTTTTTTTATTATTTTAAGGTTCATCTTATGGATTGTTTAGGGTTTTTACATTTTTTTAATTTTTATTGGTTTTAGGGGTTATTGTGGATATTTTTCATGGTTTTGATGGGTATTAGTGCTTTTAGTGTTTTTGACATTATATAGGTTTTTAAGGGATTTAAGCATTCCTAGGGTTTTAAGGTTTTCATAAGGGTTTTTAAGATTTTTAGGGGTTTTTACGTTTTTAAGGATATTTAGGGATTTTTCAAATTTTTATGGTTTTTAGGGATTATATGGATTTTGATGGTTTCTAGGTTTTTTTCAGTTTTATAGGTTTATGGTTTTTTATTATTTTATGGTTTTTTAGTTTTTAAATGTTTTTAGGGGTTTAATGGGGTTTTAATGTTTTAAGTTGTTTTTTTTTATGGGGGGGTTTTTACGATTTTTATGGGTTTTATTGTATTTTTGGTTTTAGGGGTTTTAACTGCAATTTAGGGTTTTCAGTGTTTTTATTTATTTTTTGGTGTTTTTAAGTATTTTTGGATTTAATTATTTATAAGTTTTTAAGGCTTTCTTATGGGTTTCTAGGGTTTTAGGGGTATTAGGGGTTTTGTTGGTTTATATTTTTTTTATTTAATGGGTTTGAAGGGTTTTTATAGTTTTTAAACATTTTTTTGGGATTAAAGAGTTTTTAGATTTTTTTTGTAGTTTTTATGGTTTGTTAAGGTTTTTTGGATTTTAGGGGTTTATTTTTTAAGAGTTTTTATGGGTATTAATGGTCTTTTTAGGTTTTTAGGGGTTTTAGAATCTTTAAGGGTTTAGGGGTTATAGGTTTTTTATGTTTTTAAGGTTTTATTATGGATTTTATTGTATTTTTACATTTTTAGTATTTTTTACATTTATATTGATTTTATAGATTTCTTTGGATTTTTATGTTTTTCAGTTTTTAGGGATTTTTGGGTAATTACGGTTACTTGGGGTTTTATGTTTTTTATCAGTTTTTTGGTTTTTTGGGGTTTTATGTGTTTTTATCTTTTTATGCTTTTCTTAGGGTTTTCATAGCTTTAATGATTTTAATGTTTTTATGGGTTTTTATAAATTTGTTATAATTATTATGATTTGTTATTGTTTCTTAGAATTTTGAGGGGTTTTCAAGGTTTTAAAAGTTTTTAGAGTTTTTTTTACCATTTTTAGGGTTATAAATGAAATTTAGTGTTTTTAGTTGGTTATTATGGTTTTTATAGATTTTAAGGAATTTAAGGATTTTAAGGGATCTTATGGGTTTTAGGTGTTTTTAGGGTGATTTATGGTTTTTTGTTTTTTTGAATTCATAGGCTTTTAATGTGTTTTTAGAGTTTTTAGATTTTCTTAGGTGGTTTTCAGGGTTTTTGGGTTTTTATATATTTAAGATTTTTAGGGAATTTTTTTATGGTTTTTATGGTTTTTATAGTAATTATGGATTTTGAGGGGGTTTTTTAGTTTTAATGTCAAAATGGGTTTTAGAATTTTTTAGTATTATTATGGGTTTTGTTTTGTGTTTTTAGGTTTTTATGGATTTCTTATCGTTTTTAGGGGTGTTTTACATTTTTTGGGGCTTTTAGGGGTTTTTAGGGGTCTTAGGTATTTTATTTTTTGGGGGTTATTATGGTTTTTTAAAATTTTTTAGGGTCATTATAGGTTTTTATTGTTTTTTTATGTTTTAAGGGATTAACATGTATTTAGATTTTATAGTGATTTTAGGGTTTTTAGGGGGGTTTTAAGGTATTTATGGTATTTAAAGTTATTTAAGGTTTTTTGTCTTTTGGGATTTTTAGGGTTTTCAGGATTTTACGTTTTAGGGTTTTAACTGTTTTTTGGATTTTATGATTTTAACATGGTTTTTCAATGTTTTTAAGGGTTTAAATTTTATGGATTATTATGGGTTTTAAGGATTTTATTATTTTTAGGCGTTTCAATGATTCTGAGGGTTTTTATGGTTTTAAACATTTTTGGGGGTTTAGGGGTTTTAATTATTTTAGATTTTAAATGTTTTCTTTGGGGTTTTTAGGGTTTTATGGTTTTTTCTCTTTTACATATTTTTTTGTGAGTTTTAATGATTTTTATTGGTTTTATTATTATTATAATTTTGAGGTTTTATAGATTTTTTATGTTTTTCATGGTTTTTATGGTTTATATAGTCTATTTGGGTTTTAATGTTTTTGTTAGTTTTGTAGGTTTTTTTGGGTTCTTAGAGTTTTTAACATTTTTAGGGGTTTAATTGGTTTTTAGAGTTTTTTGTGGTTTTATATAGGTTTTATGGGGTGTTTAATGGGTGTTTATGGATTTTTAAATGTTTTTAGGGATTTCTAGGGTTTTATTATATTTTTAATGGTTTAAGGGGTTTTGTTATTTTTAGGGGGGTTTTTCATGGAATATATATATCAATGTAGTTGGATTTTTTTTAATTTTGGGGGTTTAAAGTGTTTTTATTTTTTTTAGGTTTTTTTATGAATTTTCATGGTTTTTGGGGGTTTTGTTTCTATGGATATTTTAGGATTTGTTGGTTTTTTCATTTACATTGATTTTTAGGGCTTCTAGGGTTTTTTGGGTTCTTAAAATTTTTTAGATTTCTTGGTGTTTTTATTATTTTTTGGGTTTTGAGGTTTTATTAGAGGTTTTCATGTGTTTTAATTTTTTTATGTCTTTATGGATTTTTTATGCTTTGTTAATGATTTTCATTGTTTTTAGGATGTATGAGGTTTTTAGGGTTTTATGGTTTTAATTGTTTTTTGGGGATTATATGGTTTTTTAATTTTTAGGGTTTTAACGGGTTACACAGTTATTAACATTTTTGGAGTTTTAATTGGGTTTTAGATTTTTTTGGGTGTTTTAGGGAATATGATTTTATGTTTTTTTAAGGTCTTTTCTTTTTTTATGGGTTTTAGGAATTTTTAGGGTTTTGCAGTCTTTTTGTGATTTTAGGGTTTTAAGAATTAAGGTTTTAGGTGTTTTAAGTGTTTTTAGATTTTTAATGTTCTCTAAGGTGTATTCCGATGTTTAATATTTTTTATATATTTTGGGATTCTTAGGTTTATATGTTTTTTGGGTTTTTAGTTATTTTTGAATTTTTTTTGGTTTTTACATTTTTTTCAGGTTTTATGTATTTCAGGGGTTTTAAGCATATTTAGGTTTTTTGGATTTCCTAGGGGTTTTCAGAGGTTTTTGGGTTTTTACATTTTAATTATTTTTTGGGATTTTTAATTTTCTTTATTTTTTTGGGGTGTCTATGGATTTTGAGGGGTTGTATGGTTTTTAGGTGTTTTTGTGATTCTCTTTGGTTTCTAGGGGTATTTCATGTTTTTAGTTTTTTTAAGACTTGTTTGCATTTTTTATGTTTTTAGGGTTTTAAATGGGTTTATATAGATTTTAGTGGGTTTTAGAGTTTTTATGGGGTTTTAATGGTTTTTAGGATATTTATTCGATTTATGGTTTTTAGATATTTTTTTAGGATTCTATCATTTTTGTGGGTTTTAGGGGTTTTCAAATGTTTCAAGGGTTTTAAATTTTCCTTGGGGGTTTTCATTATTTTTAGTTAATTTTACATTTTAGTGTTTTTAGGACTTTGTTATGATTTTTATGGTTTTTATAATGTTCGAGAATATTTAGGGTTATTTTAGGGTTTTTAGCGTTTTTTTGATATTTTTGGTTTTTAGGGTTTTTAATTCTTTTAGGATTTTATGGATTTCTTATTTTTTTAGGTTTTTATGAATTTTTATGCTTTTAGGGATTTTTAGGATATGTTTTTCTGTTTTTTATGGATTTTGAGTGTTTTTAGGGTTTTTGAGTGTTTTTAGGGTTTTTTTAGTTTTTTAGGTATTTTATGGGAGTTTAGATTTTTAAAGTTATCACAGGGTTTTTTGGGATTTTAGTGTTTCAACAATTTAATTGATTTTAGGTTTTTTGGGGGGTTTAATGTATTTTGAAATCTTTTGGGATTTGATGTTTTTTAGGTTTTTAACGATATTCAACGTTTTTCAGGTTTAGGGATTATTTAGTTTTTTATGGGTTTCAAGGATTGTTAGAGATTTTAAACATTTTGAGGGGTTCAATGGGTTTTTTGAGTTTTAGTATTTTTTAAGGTTTTATAGGTTTTATGGTATTTCGCAGTTTTAATAGTTTTTATGGATTTAAATGGTGTTTAGTGTCTTTTAGGGTTTTATAGTTTTTAAGATTTAGCGGTTTTATATGTTTTGGTTTTTAATGTTTTATTATGTGTTTTTAGTGTTTATAAGGACTTATACATTTTAGGGGTTTTATGGTATTTTAAGAATTTTTATGTTTTAGGGTTTTTAGTGATTTTGATGAGTTTTAGGTTTTTCAGGTTTTCAAGGGTTTTTAGGTTTTAAGGGGGTTTAAGTGTTTTTCGGTTTTTCCAGTTCTCTGAGTAGTTTTCAGGGTTTCCTAGGTTTTTTATATGTTTTTAGGTATTTTTTGGGATTTTATAAGATATTTATTTTTTTTTTGTTTTTTAATAATTTTGACATTTTTGGGTTTTTAGTTTTTTTATGGGTTCTAAATTTTTTTAGGTCCTTCTAGTTTTCTTAGGGGTTTTTAGGGGATTTTGTGGTTTTATGTTTTTTGGGATTTTTAGTATTTTATGGTTTTTAGGGTTTATAGATATTCTGAGAGTATTAGGGTTTATAGAGATTTTGAGCGGTTTTAGAGATTTTGTTGTTTTAATTTTTTATGGGGTTTTGAAGCTTTTAGGGGTTTTAGGGTCTTTTTAGGGGTTTTAGAAATTTTAATTGATTAGGGAATTTAAGTTTTATCAGGTTCTAATGGTTTTTTATATGTTTTCAAGGGTTATAGTGTTTTTACATTTTAATGTCTTTTAGGATTTTTTTTGTATTTGTATATTTTTTGTGTTTTTAGGGATTCTGTGTGTATTTGGGTTTTTTATGGTATCTAGTATTTTTATCATTTTATTGGTTTTTAGGGGGTTTAAGTGTTTTTTGGTTTTAAGGTTTTATAAGGGGTTTTCAGGGTTTCTATGGTTCATTTATTTTTAGGGATTTTAAGGAATTTTATGGTTTTAGGGTTTTTAGGGATTTTGATGGGTTTTATTGTTTTTATAGGGTTTTCCGGGGTTTTTTTTACACTTAGGGTTTTAGTGAGTTTTTATGGATTTTAATTTTTCCAAGAGTCCTTAATATTTTGATGGATTTAAAATGGTTTTTATAGTTTTTAGTTGATTTTTAGGGTTTATAGAGATTTTAGTGTTTTTAAGGTTTTATGTGTTTTTATGCATTCATGGGTTTTTAGTGTTTTTTTTTGTTTTTATGGTTTTTAGGGGTTTTAGTTTTTTTATGTTTTTTAGAAGGTATAAGTTTTTTATGTTTTTAATGTTTTCATAGGGTTATTTAGGATTTTTATAGTTTCTATGTTATTAGGGGTTTTTAAAGCATTTTTTTTTATTTTTTGGTTTCATAGTATTTTTAGGTATTTTGATGGTTTTAGGGTTTTTAGATTATTTTGAATTTTTAGGGGTTTATGGTTTTTTAATTTTTATGGGTTTTAATTGTTTTTAGGTTTTAAGGTTTCTTTTGGGGTTTTTGGGGTTTCTTGGGGGATTTTTATTTTTAGGGATTTTTAGGATTTTTACAGTTTTTAGGGTTTCAAGGATTTTGGGGGTTTTTAGTGTTATTTAGGATTTTAAGGGTTTTATCATTTTTAGGGATTTTATGTTTTTTAAGTGTTTAATTTTTTAATTATTTCTTAAGGTCTTTAGGTTTTTAATGTTTTTGGGATTTTTATTACTTTTTAGTATTTTAATGGTTTTGTTCAATTTTTCATTTCTTTTTTAGGTTTTAAGGGTTTTTAATTATTTATTGGATTTTAGGGATTTTTTTTAGGGGTTTTAAGGTTTCTTGGAGTTTTTTTTAACATTTTTAGGTGTTTAAAGGATTTTTTGAATTTTTAGTTTTTACGTTTTTAGGGTTTTTTAATGGTTTTAGCGGTTTTATGGGTATTAGGGGTATCTAGGAGTTTTACAATCTTTTAGGTTTTTTTATCATTTTTAGGTTTCTAGTGGTTTTACGTGCTCTTATGTTTTTAAGTGTTTCTTATCATTTTTTGGGTTCTATGTGTTTTTTATGTTTATTGGGATTTTTAGGGATCTTTTATGATTTTTATGGTATTTAGGCCTTTTGGTATTTTTACGGGAATTATGGTTTTTAGGTTTTTTTTTTGGTTTTTTAGGTTTTTTATGTTTTGTAGTGTTTTTAGGTTTTTAGTGGTTCTATGTGTTCAGAGGTTTTTTATGGTATTATTTGGTTTTTTCAGGGATTTTAAGGTTTTAGTGTTTGTAGGGATTTTTAAGATTCTTATGTTTTTATGGATTTTTTGGGTTTTTAGGTTTTTAGGGCTTATAGGGACTTCATGGGATTTTTTGGTTTTTCGGGTTTATTGAGTATTTTTGGGTTTTTATGATTTTTATAGTTTTTAATGTGTTTAGGGATTTTCAGTGGGTTTTTAGGGTATATATGAGATTTTTAGGGTATTAGGGTTTTAGTGGTTTTATGGGTTTTAGGATTTTTATGGTTTTAGGGTATTTTCTATGTTTTTGGGGTTTTAGTGTCTTTAAGGTTTATTAAGTATTTAAAACTTATTAGGAGTTTTCTGCTTTCTTTTTATTTGTTAGGGTTTTTTTGGGATTTTTATATTTTTAGATAATTTGAAGGATTTTTTAGTATTTTTATGGGTTTAGGGTTTTAGAAATTTTGATGGTTTTTATGGGTTTTTAAGGATTTTAGAGTTTTTAGGTTTTTACGGGGTTTAAGGGATTTTAGTTTTGTATGGTTTTATTAAGGTTATTCCAGGTTTATCAGGATTTTTAGTGTATTTAGGTTATTCTTAGGATTTTTTTATTTTTTGGAATTTTAGAGATTGTGAGGGGGTTTTGGGGTTTTGGGGATTTTAGGGGTGTGTATTTTTGTTTATAGTAGTTTTAAATTATTTTGTGTTTTAAAGTTTTATTATTCATTTCTTGTTTTTTAGGAATTATTACATATTTATGAATTTTTAATGATTTTTAGGATTTTTTGTTTTTTTAGGGTTGTAAGGTTTTTTTCAAGAATTTTAGTGTTTTTTCTTTTTTCTAGGGTTGTAGTGTTCTTCAGTTTTATAGGGGTTTCTTGTTTTTTTTAGGTTTTTAAGGTTTTATTATGTTTTTTCAAAGTTTTTATATTTTTCCGATTTTTTCAAACTTTGGAAATTTTTTTAGTTTTTAGGGTTTTTAGGTATTTCGAGGATCATTATGTGTTTTCAATGGAGTTAAGGTGTTTATGGTTTTTTGGGGATTGTAAGGAATTTTTTGAATTTTTTGTGGGTTTAAGGTTTTTTAGAGTTTTTAAAACATTTTTATGGGTTTAGAAAGATTTTAGGAGTTTGTAATCGCTTTGTAAGGTTTTAAGAGGTTTATGGTATTTTATGGTTTTACAAGTTTTTATGGGTTTTAGGGGTTTAGGGTCTTTTTGGTTTTTTTGGGTTTTTAGTGTTTTTTATTTTTTTATGGGTTTGAATTTGATAGGGTTTTATGGTTTTCTTAGTGGTTTTATGGTATCATTGGTTTTTATATTTTTATGATTTTTTGGGCCTTTTAGGATTTTTATCAGTTTTTAGGGATTTATCGATTTTGAGGTTTGTTAGGGATTTAAAGAGTTTTTAGGGTGTTTTTAGATTTTAGGTTTTTAAGTATGTAATGTGTTTTTAAATATTTCTTAGTGTTTTCAGCTTTTTAGGGATTTTTATGTTTTTAGTGTATTTTTTGGATTTTGGGGGGTTTTATGGTTTTTTTGGTTTATTAGTGTTTTTGTTGGGTTTAAGGGTTTTTATGGGCTTTAGGGTATTTATGGTTTTATTGGGAATTTAGGGATTTTTATGTTTTTTATGGTTTTGTAAGTATTTATTTTTTTTATCATTTAAAGGGGATTTAAATGTTATAAGGGGTTTTATGGGTTTTTATGGATTTTAAGTATTTTTAAAGGTTTTCCGGGGTTTTTGTTTTTTTAGGGGTTAATGAGTTTTAGGTTATTTATGTTCTTCTAGGGGGTTTTTGTGTTTTTATGTTATGGGTGGTTTTACGTGCTTTTAGGTTTTTAGGGTTTTCTTATGGACTTTATGATTTTTAGTGTTTTTTTACATTTTAATGATTATTTGGGAGTTTTAGTTTTTTAATTGTTTTTAGGGTTTTTAGGGACATTTTTTTGGTTTGTAGGGTTTTTTATATTTTTAGGTTTTTTATATTTTCAGGTTTTTTTAGTATTTTATGGTTTTTTTTGGTTTTTTCGTGGTTTTAGTGATTTTACATTTTTAGGTATTTTAATGTTTTTTAAAAAATTCTGTTTTTATGGTTTTTAGGGATTTTGAAGGTTTTTAGTGTTTTTCAGAGTTTTATGGTTTTTGGGGTTTTTGAGTTTTCATATTTTAGGGGGGGGGGGGGGTTTAAGTGTTTTTAGGTTTTTAATGGTTTCTTAGGGTTTTTTATGATTTTGGATTTTTTTAGTGTTTATTTAGGATTTTCATGGTTTTTAGGGTCTTTAGGGATTTTGAGCGTTTTTAGGGTTTTAGGGTTTTTATTGTTTTTTGGGTTCTTTGAATTTTTTTGTGTTATTATGTTTTTTAGGTATTTTAATTTTTTTTATCATTTTTTGGGGTTCAATGGGTTTTAAGAGCTTTTTATGGGTTTTAGTGTTTTTATGGGATTTTAGGTGGTTTTTAATGTTTTTAAGTGTTTTATAGTCTTAGGGGTCTTAGGGTCCCTTTAGGGTTTTTAGGATTTTTTTATTTTCTAGGGTTTTTATGTTTTTAGGGGTTTTAAGTATTTTTTTGATTTTAATATTTTTGTATGAGGTTTTGGGGTTTTTGGGTTTTCTTAGTTTTAGGGATTTTTGGATTTTTGGGGATGTTTTGTGGTTTAGGGATTTTGAGGGTTTTTTTATCTTTTAGGAAATCATAGTTTTTTATGGTTTCTTTTGGTTTTTTGAGTTTTTAATGGTTTTTTGGTTTTTTGAGTTTTTAAAATTTTTATAGGGATAAATAGTTTTTATACATTGAGCTGGTTTTATGTTTGTATGGATTTTTAAGGATTCTTAATGTTTTAGGGGGTTTCATTATTTTAGGGCTTTTTATGAATTTTAGAGTCTTAGGGGTTTAGATAGTTTTTAGCATTTTTAGGTTTTTGAGGGTTTTAAATGTATTTAGTTTTTTATGTTTTTATTAGGGTTTATCAATTTTTTTAGGGTTTTTTTATGTTTTTAGGGATTTCATGTTTTTTAGTTTTTTTTATTTTTTGGGATTTCTGGGGTTTTTATGGTTTTTATGGAATTTTAGGTTTTTTTTAACAATTTTACATTTTTGGGGGTTTCAAGTGGTTTTATGTTTTTGAGGATTTCTTAGGGTTTCTATGATTTTTAGTGATATTTGTGTTCTTCAGTTTTTTGGGGAGTTTTACTATATTTAGGGAATTTTTATGTTTTAGGGTTTTTGAGTTATTTTATATTTTTTAAGGGTGGAAAGTGTTTTTATGTGTTTTTAGTGTTTGTTGAGTTTTTATAGTTTTATTGGTTTTTTGATGTTTTTATCATTTTTAAGGGTTTTAATGTATTTTTTTGTTTTTTGTAGGTTTTGGGTCTTTCTATAGGCTTTGGGTTTATTTCAGGCTTTTACAGGTTTTAGGGTTTTTAGGTTTTTTAAAAATTTTAGGGAATTTTAGGATTTTTATGTTTTATTAATTTTTTTATGAATTTTTTTGTGGTTTATGGTTTTTTGGATTTTGTGGGTTTCTTAGAACTTATTAGGTTTTAGGGTGTGGGGTTGGTTTTTATGGGTTCTTAAGGATTTTTAATGTGTTTTAAGGTGTTTTTACATTTTTATGGATTTTTAGGATTTTTTATATTTTTTTGATTTTAAAGGGGCTTTAGTGTTTTTTATGGAATTTAACAGTTTTAATGATTTTTTGGTTTATAAGTTATTTTTAGTTTTATAGGGTTTTAAGGTTTTTTAGAGATTTTAATATTTTTAGGGGTTTAAACGGTTTTATGATTTTTTAGTGGTGTTTATGGGTTTTAGTGTTTTTATGGTTTTTAAGGTCATTATAGTTTTTGTTTTTTTCGGGATTTTAGGGACTTTAAGGATTTAATGTTTTTAGGGGTTTGTATGTTTATTTTGGGGTTTAACTATTTTTAGGATTTTAAGGTTTTCTTAGTGTTTTTTCAGGGTTTTTAGATTTCTTTACATTTTTAGAGATATAAAAATAATTTTTTAGGATTTTAAGTATAATTACGGGTTTCAGGGATTTTTTTGGGATTTATGTATTTTATGTATTTTAATTGTTTTTAGGGTTTTTATCATTTTAGGTTTTTAAGTGTTTTAAGTATTTTTTAGATTTTATGTTTTTCTTAGGGTTGTTCATAGTTTTTATTTTTTTTATGATTTTATGGATTTTTATGAATTTTTTAGAATTTTTATGTGTTTTTAGGGGTTTTAGATACATTGTGTGTTTTTATTGTTATATAGTATTTATGGGTATTAGAATTTTTGGGTGGGTGTTGACTTTTTTATTTATTTTATGGTTTTTAGAGTTTTTTAACATTTAAGGGGTTTAATGTTTTTAGAATTTTTAGTTGTTTTTAAAGTTATTTGGGGTTTTATGGGTTTTTAAGGTTTAGTTTGTAGCGGTTTTTATGATTTTTATTGTCATTTAATGGATTTTTTGGGTTTTTAATTTTTATAGGTTATTTAGGGATTTTACGCTTTTATAGGTTTTTTGGTGTTTTGATTGGTTTTTTCAAGGTTTTTTATGTTATTAGGGATTTTTATGTATTTTTTAGTAATTATATTGTTTTTGGGTTTTAATCGATTTTAAACGGGGTTAGGGTAATTTGTGTTTTTAGGGATTTTTAAGTTTTAATGGATTTTAAGTGTTTTATGTTTTTAAATGTTTTCCAAGGGTTTTTACGGTTTTTATTATTTTTACGGTTTTAGGGATTTCTATATATTTTATGACTTTTATTGTTGTAGGGTTTTTAGTTATTTAGAAGGGTTTTAGTGCGTTTTATGGTTTTCAAATTTTTTGGGTTTTTAGGATTATTTTAGTTTTTTAGGGTTTTATATATTTTTGGAGTTTTTTTAATGTTTTAGGGGTTTAAATTGGTTTTAGATTTTTTTGTGGTTTTTGGGGTTTTATGGGTTCTAGGATTTTTTTAATTTTTAAGGGTTTTTTTTGATTTTAGTGGATATTAGGGTTTTTTTAGCTTCCTACCATTTATAGGGGTTTTAATTGTTTTTAGTTTTGTATGGTTTTATTATGGGTTTTTAGGGTTTTTATAAGTTTTTACCTTATTAGGGGTTTTTGGGCTTTTAGTATTTCTAAGGAATTTAGTCTTTTTTAGTATTTTTTGGTATTTTTGGTTTTTTTATTTTTAAGTACTTACTATTTTTTTAAAATTTTATAGATTTTAAGTGTTTTTAGTTTTTTAAGATATTCTTAAGGTTTTTCATGTTTTATAGGAATTTTTTTTTGTTTTTGTTTTGGATTTTTAGGGGTTTTTTATTTTTCTTGGTTTTTTTAGAGTTTTTAGGGATTTAGTGGTTTTATGGTTTTCTTGTTTTTCTGGTTTGATGGGGTTTTTTGGGTTTTTAAGTATTTTTAGTTTTTTATAGGTTTTATTTTTTTTTAAAAAAAAATCAACATTTTGAGGGGATTAAAAGAATTTTAGAGTTTTTAGAGGTGTTTAGGGTTTTTATGGGGTTTTGGAGGTTTTTAGGTTTTTAGAGGTTTCATGGTGTTAATGGGGTTTTAGGGTTTTTAAGGTATTTTTATGTTGTTTTGTAGTGTTTAGTTGTTTTTATGGAATTTATGTGTTTATATATTTTTAAGGTTTTCTTAGGGTTTATGAAGGGTTTTAGGTGTTTTTTCTATTTTTTTCTTTTTTATGGATTGTTTAGGATTTTTATGGTTTTTACGAATTTTGAGAGTTTTTAACATTTTTATAATTTTTAGGTTTTAAGGCATCTCAAGACTTTTTAGGGTTTTAATGTTTTCTTATGGTTTATCTAGGGTTTTAGGGTTTTTTATGTTTTTAATAATTTTCTGGGATTTTTTAGTATTTTTATTGGTTTTTTGGTGTTTTGGTTAATTTTAGATTTTTTGGGGATTTTAATTTTTTTTTTGGTTTTTTTGGTTTATATGGGTTTTTAGGATATAATGGGTTTAAAGTTTTTATATTTTTTTTAACATTTTTCTATGTTTAAATGATTTTTTGAGTATTTAATGGTTTTAGGGTTCCAATGGGTTTTTAATTTTTAGAGGGTTTTATGGTTTTTAGGGCTATTTTAGTTTTTTTGGGTATTTTTAATGGTTTTGAGAAATTTTAGGGTTTTTAGGTTTTAAGGGTGTTTATGTTTTTTTAGGTTTTTATTGTAATCTTACTGATTTTCAGGGTTTTAGGGCTATTATGTCTTTAGGGGTTATATGTATTTTTAGTATTTTAATGGTTTTTTAATTTTTAGGGATTTTGTGTATTTTTTGGGTTTTAGGGTTATGTGGGTTTCTAGGGATATTCTTGGTTTTTATTTTTTAGGGCTTATAAGTGTTTTTAGGTTTTTATGGTTTTCTTTGGGGTTTTCAAGAGTCTTAGGGTTTTTTTACATATTTAGGTTGTTTTAAGGAGGTTTTAGGATTTTTTATATCTTTTGGGGATTTTAAGGATTTTGAGGGGTATTGGAGTTTTTAGGGATTTTGGCGCTTTATATGGTTTTATAATTTTTTATGATTTTTAGTGGTTTTGATTTTTTTAGGATTAAATGATTTTAAGGGGCTGTTAGAGTTTTCTATGTTTTAAGGTTTTTTAAGGATGGTTAATATTTTTATGGGGTTTATAGATTTTGGGGTTTTTTTTGGGATTTCTCAGGGGTTTTATTATTTTTTTGAGTTTTAGGGGTTTTTTGAGTTTTAAGGGTTTTTAAGGTTTTTATAGTTTTTGATGAATTTAGGGGCTTAAAGGGTTTTTATATTTTTTTGTGGTTTATGTTTTTTATGAGGCTTTAATATTTTTATAAAATGGACGGGTTGTATGAATTTGGTGGAATTTTAATGTTTTGTAGGGGTTTTTTATGATTTTCAGATTTCTTATTATTTTTATTGCTTTAAAGTAATTTTAGAGTTTTAAGCTTCTCTTAGGGTTTTTAGGGTTTCATTATGTTTTTAGGATTTTTAGTGTTTTTTTGTATTTTTACAGTTTTTAGGTTTTTTATGAAGTTTGAGGGTTTTAGGGGTTTTAAGTGTAATTAGGGTTTTTAATTTTTTTTTTTGTTTTTAGTGGTTTTAAATGCTTTTAGGGTATTAAGTTTTTGTTAGGGTTTTTAAGGATTTTAAGTATTTTTTTCAATTTTAGAATTTTTTATATATTTTTTAGTATTTTAATGGGTTTTAGGGTTTTTATATATTTTGAGGGTTTTGAGGATTTTAGGGCAAGGAAGATGCAAGGGTCGGGCTAATCCCTGCCCCCCCCTAAATTTATTATAAAGAAAAAAGAGACACAAAAAACAAGGGAGGGGAGGGGTCAATCAACCCACACCCAAAAAACCCCTTACAATCCAAGACACAAAAGACCCCAAAAAAGAAAAATCAAAATACCAAAACAGCAACCAGCACCCCACAACACATCTTCCATCATCCATCACCTCCTTTATAGTAATGTCCACCACCATCAGCACAGAACCACTAACACTAAAATCATAAGCAGCAACCTTGTCACATCCCAGCCGTACAACAACTAGGATCCAACACCTCATTTTCAGAAAACCAGCACATCTTTCGCTCACCAAACATCTCCCAACATCTCCCAGCACCTCATTTAGGGTCGTTTTAGTGATTTTTAGGGGTTTTAATGTTGTTAGGTTTTTAGGGGTTTTATGTTTTTTATGTTTTTATGATTTTATTAGGGATTTTCTTGTTTTTTGTAGGTTTTTATGTTTTTAGGTATTTTTAGGGATTTTTTAAGCTTTTAATGGGATTTTAGTGATTTTGAGGGGTTTAGGGGTTTTTTGATCTTTGGGTTTTTTTGATTTTTTTTAGAGTTTCAAATTTTTTTAATGATTTTTATCGTTTTAGGGTTTTAAATAATTTATAGGGTTTAATGGGTTTTAAGGTTTTATGTGGTTTTGGGGTTTTTAATTGTTTAGGGGGTTTTTATGGTTTTTAGTGCGGTTTAGGGTTTATAAGATATTTTAGGGTTTAATTTTTATATTTGAGTTTTTTAGGTTTTTTGGGGGTTTTATGTGTTTCTATAAATTTTAAGTGTTTAGGGTTTTTTATGTTTTTCAGTATTTTTGGTATTTAAAGGATTTTAAGGGTTATTTATGGATTTTAGGGATTTTGAGGATTTCTAGGGTTTTAGTATTTTTATCATTTTTAAGTGTTTTAATGTTCTTATGGTTTTTATGTGTTTTATGTTTTTTTTATGTTTTTAGAGTTTTCTAATATATTTTTATGTTTTTTAAGGGTTTATTACATTTTCAGGGTTTTTTAGAGATTTTTATATTTTTTTAGTGTTTTGAGGGATTTTGAGGTGTTTTCTGAGTTTTTTTGGATTCGTATGGGCTTTTGGGGTATTATGTTTTTTTTAGTTTTTTGTTGATTAAAGGTTTTTTGTGATTTTTATTATTATTAGGCGTTTAAATGGTTGTCTGAGTTTTTGGTGGTTTTTTGGATTATTGTGTGGTTTTAGGAGTTTCAATGGGTTTTAAGGTTTTTAAGGGGTTTTATAGTTATTTGGGGGGGTTTTGGTTTTTTGTGTATTTTTATGGGTTTTAGTGTTTTTATCATTTTTTTTGTTTTTTATGAAAATTAAGTGATTTATATTTTTATGGTTTTCTTCATGTGTTTATATATTTTAGTATTTTTTTAAATCGTTAGGTATTTTTAGGGTTTTTTATGAATTGTATGTGATTTTAGAGTTTTTGAGTGTATTAAGGGTGTTTAGTTTTTTTTAGCTTTTTTAGGTTTTAGGGGTTTTTAGTGTTTTTAGGTTTTTAATGTTTTCTTCAGATTTTTTCAAGGCTTTTAGAGTTTTTTAAACTTTTAGGGATTTTAGGGCCTTTTAGGGTTTTATGGTTTCTATGGTTTTTAGGGATTTTGAGGGGGTTTTATGTTTTTAGTGTTCTTTATCGTTTCATTAGTTTTTTGGGGGTTTTAGGGTTTTTTTTAATATTTTTATGTTTTCTTATATATTTTTATGTTTTTTATATTTTTTTATATTCTAACATTTTTAAGGTTTTAAAGGGCTTCAATGTTTTTATGGGGTTTTAGGGATTTAGGTTTTTTAGTGATTTGAGGGGGTTTTAACTTTTTTTAGGGGGTTTTGGGTTTTTAGTCTTTTAGGGTTTCTTGGGTTTTAAATGTTTTTAGGAATTTTATGTATTTTAAGGGTTTTTTATGTTTTTAGGGATTTTTGGTTTTTTAGGTTTTTTTTATTTTTAGGGTTTTTATGGTTTTATGGTTTTTATGACCTTTTGGGGGGTTTTTTAACAATTTTAGATTTTTGGGGGTTGAAAGTGGTTTTATGTTTTTCAGTATTTCTTAGGGGTTTCTAACATTTTTAGTTATATTTATGTTCTTCAGTTTTTTGGGGACTTTTATGTTTTTATGTGATTTTAATGTTTTAGGGTTTTGATTTTTTTTATATTTTTTAACGTTGGAAAGGGATTTTATGGTTTTTATGGGGTTTTAGTGTTTGATTATTTTTTATAGTTTTAATGGGTTTTCGAGGTTTTTATCAATTTTAATGGTTTTAATGTTTTTTTTGTTTTTAGTGGGTTTTTAGTCTTTTTATAGGGTTTGGTGTTTTTTAGGCTTTTACAGGTTTTAGGTTTTTTAGGTTTTTTTAAATTTTTATGGATTTTATGGAGTTTTAGGATTTTTATGTTTTATTATTATTATTAGGAATTTTTATGGGTTTTTAAATATTCTTAGGATTTAGGGGGGTTAGGTTTTTAGGGCAAGGAAGATGCAAGGGTCGAGCTAATCCCGGGCCCCCAAAATTTATTAGAAAGAAAACGAAACACAGTAGAAAAGGGAGGGGAGGGTTCAAACAACCCACACTCAAAAACCCTTTACAAACCCAAACCCAAGGACCAAAAAAAAAGACAAAGAAAGAAAAAAAGACAAAAAATTCCAGAAAGAACATCATCTTTAGCACCTCCAGACAACCTGAACCAGCAACCAACAACACCATTCCTAACCAGCACAACCATTCACCACCAGCAAAAACAAACAGCACCATCCAACCAACCAGCACTAGCATCCAACACCAACATCCAGCACCAAAATGAAAACATAATAGCCACACAGCAGTAGCAAATCCAAACCAACCAGCCCCAGAAAGCAATAGAACCAACCCAGCCATACAGCCAACAGTACCAAAGCCAAACAACACATCCCCACAGTAGCAAACACCAACAGCATCAACAATCATCCCCCAAAACCTGCAAAAACCAAAAGAAAACTGAAACATGAAACCTCCCCCCTCCATGCTTCCAGAGCCAGACTCGAGCAGACCGAAGCATTCCAGATCTGACGACGAACCGAGGTGAAACCGGGTCGGGACTTCGAAGCCAGACGGCAAGGCATCTTGAGCACGAAGGTCCAACACCCAGAGCACCACAGCCGCAACTGGAGACTAGCGTGACACCAACCGAATCGGCAGCGAGATCTGAGGACAGGGGAACTCCAAAACGGTCAGTGAGGACACCAAGCCCAACCAGGCTCCCGAGGCCCTCATGAGATCTTGAATCTGAAATGGGGATCGACCGCAAGTAGTCCTCCCAAGACTAGATCATGCAGAAACGACACACGCCGAAGCCGCAACAAGATCCCGAAGCCAGGGGAGGTGAGGTCAATGTTGCGCGAACTGGAACCAGCATTGAGCGAGCTGAAGCCAAGGCCAGATCACGAAGCACGGGGATAGTCCACGTGGAGTAGTCAACCATCAGTGCCAAACAAGGACGAAGCAACCATCGTCGAGGCCAGACTGCGCTGAAGGGGGAAGGGGGGAAGATCTGGTTGGAACCCTATCAGCGCAAGAGGAAGACGAGCGGCCACTCAGAGGCCCTCTCTTTGTAGGTTTTTTTGGGGTTTCTAAGTATTTTTAATGTTTTTCAAGGTTTTTTACATTTTTATGGATTTTTAGGCATTTGTATACTCTTTTGTGGTTTCAAAGGAGTTTTAGTGTTTTTTATAAAAGTTAATTGTTTTTTGGATTTTATGGTTTATAGGGGTTTTTTAATTTCTTAGGGTTTTATGGTTTTTTAGTGATTTTAACATTTTTAGTGGTTTAATGGGTATTATTAGTTTTTAGTGGTGTTTATGGGTTTTATTGTTTTTTATGGTTTTTAAGGGCATTATGGTTTTTGTGGTTTTAGGGATTTTAGGTACTTTTAAGGATTTAGTGTTATTAGTGTTTTCTATATTTATTATGGAGTTTAAGTGTTTTTAGGATTTTAAGGTTTCTTAGTGATTTTTTAGGGTTTTTAAGTTTATTATACATTTTTAGGGATATTAGAATATTTTTTAGTATTTTAAGTATTTTTATGATTTTTCGGGATTTTTAAGGATTTAGGGATTCTTATGGATTTTAAGGGTTTTTAGGGTTTTTATAATTTTAGTTTTTAAGGGATTAAAGTGTTTTTTGGATTTTATTTTTTTCTTAGGGGTGTTTATATTTTTTAGTTTTTTATGTTTTTAGGTATTATTATGAATTTTTTAAAATTTTTATGTGGTTTTAGGGTTTTTAGATACATTGTGGGTTTTTATTGTTATCAGTGTTTTATGGGTTTTAGTGTTTGTGGGGAGGGGTTGACTTTTTTATGTATTTTATGATTTTTAGAGTTTTTTAACATTTAAGGGGGTTAAAGTGTTTTTAGATTCTTTTATTTGTTTTAGGGCTATTTGGCGTTTTATGGGTTTTTAAGGTTTTTAGGGGTTTTATAGGTTTTCACGTTTTTTAAGATTTTTATTATAATTTATTGGATTTTAGGGGTTTTTAATGTTTTTATATTGTTTAGTTATTTTATGCTTTTATAGGTTTTTATGGGTTTTGAGTGGTTTTTTCAAGGTTTTTTTTTGTTTTTGGGATTTTTATGTATTTTTTATTATTTTTATGGTTTTTTTGGATTTAATCGATTTTAAGGGGTTTAGGATATTTAGTTTTTTAAGTTATTTAGGGATTTTAGAATTCTTTATGTTTAATGGGTTTTAAGTGTTTTAATTTCTAAATGTTTTCCTAGGGTATTCAGGGTTTTAGGATTTTTATTATTTTAGGAATTTATAGATATTTTTATGATTTTTATGGTTGTAGGGTTTTTAGAGATTTGAGGTGTTTTTAGTGTGTTTTAGGGGTTATATATATTTTTTTTCTTTTTATAGTAATTCTTATATTTTAGAGTATTAACGATTTTCGGAGTTTTTTAATGTTTTAGGTGTTTAAATTGGTTTTAGAGTTTTTTTTGGGGGGGGGGGTTTGATGGGTTTTAGGACTTGTTTTAAATTTTTTAAAGGTTTTAATGATTTAAGTGGTTACTAGGGTTTCTTAGATTCCTTCCATTTTAAGGGTTTTAATTTTTTTAAGGTTTTTAATGTTTTATTATGGGTTTTCAAGGTTTTTAAAAGTTTTTATCTTATTAGGGAATTTTTGGGATTTTAGTATTTTTAAGGTTTTTAGAGTTTTTAAGGATTTTATGGTTTTATGGTTTTTTTTAATTCCTTAAAATTTTTATTTTTATGAATTTTAAGTGTTTTTAGGTTTTCATGATATTCTTATGGTTTTTCATGGGTTTTAAGGGTTTTTTTCTTGGATTTTTAGGGTTTTTTTAATTTTCATGGTTTTTTAGAGTTTTTAGGTATTTAGAGGGTTTTTATGGTTTTATGGTTTTTTTGGTTTTATGGGGTTTTTTGAGTTTTTTATTTTTTATTTATTTTATGGGTTTTATTATTTTTATAATTTATCATCGTTTTTAGGGGATTAAAATGAATTTTGAGTTTTTAGTGGTTTTTAGGGTTTTATGGGGTTTTTAGTGGGTTTTTATGTTTTTAGTGTTTTCAAGGTGTTAGTGGGGTTTTATGGTTTTTAGGTTATTTTTAGGTTTTTGTAGTGTTTAGTTATTTTTAGGGAATTTAAGTGTTTTTATGTTTTTAAGGTTTTCTTAGGGTTTTCAGGGGGTTTTAGGGATTTTTTTATTTTTTCTTATTTTTATTGATTATTTAGGATTTTTATGGTTTTTAGGGTTTTTGAGAGTTTTTTTACATTTTTATAATTATTAGGTTTTTAAGGTATCTCAAGTTTTTATAGTGTTTTATTGTTTTCTTCGAGTTCATCGGGGGTTTTATGGTTTTCTTGTTTTTGATAATTTCTCTTGGATTTTTTATGATTTTTATTTATTTTTTGGGTTTTTGGTTATTTTTAGATTTTTTGGGGTTTAAAAGGTTTTATTTTTTATAACCAATTTTAGGTGTTTAAATGATTTTTTTTTGTTTTTAATGGTTTTATGGTTTCAATTGTTTTTTAATTTTTTAGGAGATTTTCTGGTTTTTATGGTTTTTTGAGTTTTTAGGGTATTTTTAATGGTTTTGAGAAATTTTAGGGTTTTTAGGTTTTTAGTGGGTGTATGTTTTTTTAGGTTTTTATTATTCTCTTAGAGATGTTAAGGGTTTTTAGGGAGGTAATGAATTTAGGGTTTTAGTTATTTTTAGTATTTTAATAGTTTTTAATTTATTAGGGAATTTGAATATTTTTAGTGTTTTTAGGGTTATGGGGTTTTTTAGAGTTATTCTTGGTTTTTTATTTTTAGGGGTTTTAAGTGTTTTTAGGTTTTTATGGTTTTCTTTGGGGTCTTTAAGAGTCTTAGGGTTTTTTATATTTTCAGGCTGTTTTAAGGACTTTTTAGGATTTTTTATATTTTTAGGGATTTTAAGGATTTTGAGGCGTATTGGGGTTTTTAGGGAATTTGGAACTTTTTAGGGTTTTTTCATTTTTTATGGTTTTTAGTGGTTTTAGTTTTAGTAGGATTTAATTTCTTTAAGGGGTTGTCATGGTTTTCTATGTTTTAGGATTTTTTTAGTATTGTTACGATTTCTATGTATTTTGTAGATTTTGAGGGGTTTTTTGGATTTCTTAGGGGTTTTTTGGGTTTATTTGGTTATTTGAGTTTGTAAAGTTTTTATGGTTTTTATAATTTTTAATGAATTTAAGGGATTAAATGGTTTTTATAGGTTTTCATGGTTTATGGTTTTTATGGTGTTTTACAATTTTTGTGGTTTGGAGGGTTTTGTATGAATTTCTTAGAATTTTAATGTTTTGGCAGGATTTTTTTGTGTTCTTAGCAGTTTTATGATTTTTATTGGTTGAAAGTATTTTTAGGTATTTAAGGTTCTCTTAAGGTTTTTCAGGTTTTTTATGTTTTTATGGAATTTTAGGTATTTTTTTGTATTTTTTACGGTTTTTTAGGGTTTTTATGAAGTTAGAGGGTTTTAGGGTTTTTAGGTATTTTTAGGGTTTTAAGGTTTTCTTAGGGTTTTTAAGGATTTTATGGTTTTTTACAATTTTAGTTTTTTTATAGATATTTTATTATTTTTAGTGTTTTTTGGGGTTTTATGGTTCTTTTGTTTTTAGTACTTATAGTTTTTGGTGTTTTTAGGGGTTTTTAGAGTTTTTAATGTTTTTAGGGGTTTAATAGGTTTTCAGAGTTTTTAGCGGTTTTTAGGGTTTGTTTGGTTTTTAGGTTTTTTATGGAATTTTGAGGTTTTTATGGGTTTTGGGGGTTTTTGGGTTTTAGGGTATTTTATTCCTTTTTTAGGTTTTTAATGTTATTTGGTTTATAGGGGTTTATGTTTATTTAGGTTTTTAAAATTTTATTTGGGGGTTTTCTTGGTTTTTTGGTGGTTTTTATGTTTTTAGGTATTATTAGGGATTTTTTAAAAAATTTAATGATAATTTAGTAATTTTGAGGGATTTTAGGGGTTTTAGGATCTTCAGTTTTTTTTAATGTTTTAATTTGTTTTATGATTTTTATCCGTTTAGGTGTTGAAATAGTTTTTAGGTTTTTAGGGGTTTTAGGGTTTTAAGGGGTTTTGGGGTTTTAAATGGTTTATGGGTTTTTATGGTTTTTGGTGCTATTTAGTGTTTATATGATATTTTAGGGTTTAATTATATTTGAGTGTTTTTAGGTTTTATGGGGGTTTAATGGGTTTTTATAAATATTAAGGTTTTAGGGTTTATTATGTTTTTAGGATTTTTTATGATTTTGAGGATTTTGAGGGGTCTTTATAGATTTTAGGGATTTTAAGGTTTTCTAGGGTTTTAGAGTTTTATGAATTTTAAGTGTTTTAATGTTCATATGGTTTTTATGGGTTTTATGTTTTTTTTATGTTTTTAGGGTTTTCTTATAGATTTTTATATTTTTATGGGTTTTTAAATTTTTTTTTTGATTTTTACGGATTTTTAAGGTTTTTAGTGGTTTGAGGAATTTTGATGGGTTTTGGGTTATTTGGGTTGGTATGGTCTTTTGTGGTATTATGTTTTTTTCTAGTTTTTTTGGGGATTAATGGTTTTTTAGCGTTTTTTATTATTTTTAGGCATTTAAAGGGTTGTTGGAGTTTTTGGTGGTTTTTTGGATTTTTCTGTGGTTTTAGTGGTTTCAATGGGATTTTAGGGTTTTAAGGGATTTTATAGTTATTTACGGTGTTTTGGGTTTCTGGTTTCTTTTTATGTGTTTTAGTGTTCTTATCATTTTTAGGTTTTTATGCAAAATAAGTTTTTTAGATTTTTATGGTTTTCATCAGGTTTTTATATTTTTTATGATTTTTACATTGTTATGTATTTTAGGTGTTTTTTATGAATTTTATGTGATTTTATAGTTTTTTAGTGTTTTTAGGGTTTTTATTGTTTTTAGATTTTTTAGGTTTTTAGGGGTTTTTAGTGTTTTTTGGTTTTTAAAGTTTTTATAGGGGTTTTTCATGGATTTTAGAGTTTTTTTCACTTTTAGGAGTTTTTAGGCCTTTTTTGGGTTTTTATGTTTTCTGTGTTTTTTAGGGATTTCGAGGGGGTTTAGGGTTTTTAGTGTTCTTTAGTGTTTTGTTGGTTTTTTGGGGTTTTATGGTTTTTAAAAAAAATTATGTCTTTCTATATTATTGGGAGTTTATAACATTTTTAATGTTTTAAATGGATTTCAATGTTTTTAGTGGGTTTTTGGGATTTAAATTTTTTAGGGGACTTGAGGGGGTTTAGAGGTTTTTAGGGGGTTTTGGATTTTTAGTGTTTTTAATTTTTTAGGAATTTTATGTATTTTAAGTGATTTTTGGTATTAAGGCATTCTTATGGTTTATTGGGGTTTTTAGTTTTTTTTATGTTTTTATTTATTTTTATGCATTTTTAATATTTTTTAAGGATTTTTACGGTTTTTTGGATTCTAAGGGGGTTTTGGGTTTTTTTTGGGTTTTAGGGTTTTTAGTCGTTTTTAAGTTTTTAGGGTTTTAGTGTTTTTAGGTTTTTAAGTGTTTTATAATGTTTTTCATGGTTGTTATGGTTTTTAGGTTTTTAGGGATTTTTTTGGCATTTTTAGTACTTTTTTGGTTTTTAGGATTTTTAGGGATGTTGTGGTATTTTAGTAGTTTTGTTAGTTTTTTAGGGTTTTTATGGTTTTTAAGAGTCTTTTAATGTTTTTAGGGATATAAATGGTTTTTATAATTTTTAGTGATTTTTATATTTTTTAAGGTTTTTATGATTTCTTAGTTTTTTTTGCATTATATAGTTTTTAAGAGTGTTAATGGGTTTTTGGGTCTTTTGATAGTTTTTACAAATTCTTTTTTCTTTTTATATTTTTAGGGGTTTTATCTGTTTTAGGTTTTAAAGCATTTATAAGGGTATTTATGGGTTTTAGGGTTTTTTATTTTTATTTTTTGGATTTTTAGGATTTTATGGTTTTTAGGGTTTTTTAAATTTTTAGGAAAAATTAGTGTATTTTTTATGATTTTTATGGTTATTTAAGGTTGTTTCTGATTTTGTGGGTTTTAAAGATTTTGGGGGGGTTTTATGGTTTTTTTGGTCTTTTAGGTTTTTTATGTTTTTTAGTGTTTCACAGTTTTATATTGTTATTTAAATTTTTTATCAATTTAATTTGTTTTTTAAAATTTTAGTGGGTTTTAGGGTTTCGGGTTTTGTTAAGGTTATAGAGAGTTTTATGGTATTCAGTGGTATTTAAGAGCTTTTAGGTTTTTAGGGGTTTTAACATTTGTTAAGTTTTTACATGTTTTAAGTGTTCTTTGGGTTTTATGTTATTCTTAGGTTTTTAGGGTTTTATGGTTTTTTAAGTTTTTACATGTTTTTATTAAATTTTTAGTATTTTTATAGGTTTTCGGGGGTTTTGGGGATTTTGGGGAATTTTAAAAGGTTTTAGGGTTTTGAGTGTTTTGAGTGTTTTAGGGTTTTTTGGTTTTTATGTATTTTTACGTTTGTAAGGGTTTCTAATGGATTTTCATCATTTTTAGGGTTTTTACATTTTTAGGGATTTATGATGGGTTTTTAGGATTTTTATGTGTTTTTTGCGAGGATATAATGATTTTGAGGATTTTAATAGTTTTTCAGTATTCATGGTTTTTTTTGAGTTTTTTGGGATTATAAGATTTTTTAGAGTTTTTAATGTGTTTAGGCGTTCAATGTGTTTTTAGAGTTTTTAGATGTTTTATGGTTTTATGGTATTTTAGGGATTTTAAGGGTTTTAGGGGTTTTAGGGTTTTTAGGATTTGGATGTTTTTAGGGTTTTAATGTTTTTAGGTTTTTATGGGTTTTAAGTGTTTTTTTATTTTTAAGGTTTTCTTAAGGGTTTCCAGCGTTTTAGGGTTTTTTATGTTTTTTGAGTTGTTAGGACTTTTAATAGTTTTTTTGGGTTATAATGTTTTTATTTATTTTTATTACATTCATAAGGTTTTTAGTGGTTTTAGAGGTTTTAATGTTTTTTAGGTTTTTTAGGTGGTTTAAGTGGTTTTAGGTTCTTAAATTCTTATGAGTGTTATTTTCACTTTTTTAAGTAATTTTTATAATTTTAGTGATTCTTATGACTTTTTTTTATTTTTTTTAATTCATTGGGATTTTAAGTGTTTTTAGGTTCATAGGGGTTTTATAGGTTTTTGGGGGTTTTAATTGTTTTTTTGATTTTTTAGGGATTTTAGAGTTTCTAGTTATTTTTTTATTTTCATGTGTTTTATGTGTTTTTAGGGTTTTTAGGGTTTTGTGGTTTTTAGGGGTTTATGGTTTTTATATGGGGTTTTAGGTTGTTATGATTTTTTATATTTTAATGGGGTTTTATGTGTTTTTAGGTTTTTAAGGTATTTTTAGGGGTTTAAAATATTTTAGGGTTTTATATGTAATTAGGGATTTTTAGGGATTTTTACAAATTTTATGGGTTTTATTGATTTTTGGGGTTTTAGGGGTTTTTAGGATTTTTATTATTTGTAATGTGTTCTTAAATTTTTGGGGGTTTTAAGTGTTTTTTGGTTTTTATAATTTTCTTAGGGTTTTTCAGATTTTTAGGGTTTTCTGTTTTTTGGGATTTTTAAGGATTTTTTCTATTTTTATGGTTTTTTGTGTTTTTTTGGGATTTCTAGGTTTTTATTTTTTTTAGGATTTTAATTCTTTTTATAGTTTTTTAATTTTTTTAGTGTTTTAAGGGGTTTAAAGAGTTTTTATTAGTTTTTGGGTGTTTATGGATTTTAGGGTTCTTAAGGTTTTTAGGGGTTTAATGATTTTTAGTGGTTTTTAGGGATTTTAGAGATCATAGATTTTAGGGGATTTATGTGGTTTTAAGTGTTTTTATTGTTTTTTGGGGGTTCTGGGGTTTTTAGGGATTTTTCATTTTTTGGGATTTTTAGGATTTTTATGGTTTTTAGGGGTTCTAGAGATTTTGAGGGTTCTTGGGTTTTTTTATTCCTTATGTTTTTTTAGGTTATATGCATTCTTAGGTTTTAGGGTATTATACATTTTTTGGGTTTTTAGTGATTTATTAGGATTTGTATGGTTTTTAGTCATTTTTTGGATTTTGATGAATTTTTGGAATTTTTTGGGTTTTATGGTTTTTTTGGTTTTTTTGGTTTTAGAGTTTTTTTTAGTTTTTAGGGTTTTTATGGTTTTTTAGAGTTTTAACAATTTTAGGGGTTTAAGAGGTTCTTATAATTATTTCTGTGGGATTTTTGGGTTATTATGTGTTTTTAGGGGTTTTATGTTCTTCACAACTTTACGGTTTTAAGGGTTTCTATCATTTTTAGGTTTTTATGGGTTTTAAGTGTTTTTTCATTATCACGGTTTTCATATTGTTTTAGTGTTTTTTGAAATTTTTAGTGATTTGTAGTGATTTTTTTATGATTTTTAAGAATTTTAACGTTTTTCGAGATTTTGACAGGTTTTGGCGATTTAGGGTTTTTTGTTTTTTAGGTATTTTAATTATATTGAGGGTTTAATGGTTTTCGTAGTGTTTTTAGAGTTTTTAGTGTATTTTATGATCTTATGAATTTTTAAGGATTTTTTATGATTTTTTATTTCTATTTTTTAGTTTTTAGGGAATTTGAAGGGTTTTAGTTGTTTTTAGGTTTTTAGGGTTTTGGGGGGATTTTATGATTTTCTGAGTTTTTTAGGGTATGTAATGGTTTTTATATTTTTTAAATATTTTTAGTGTTTTAAATGGTGTTTTGATTTTTAGGAGTTTGGGGTTTTATTTTTTTTAGGTTTCATTATGGTTTTAGGGGGTTTTATGGGTTTTAGGGATTATGGTTTTTTTTGCATTTTTTGTGTTTCTATTTTTTTTTGTTTTAAGTGTTTTTATTTTCATATGGTTTTATTATGGTTTTTTAATGGGATTTTGGGGTTTTCATATTTTGTTGGTAGTTTTAGGGATTTGAAGGATTTTTATTATTTTTTCACTTTTTGGGTTTTGGGGTTTTTTAGGATTTTTGGTCTTGTAGTGTTTTTAGCTTTTTAGGGGTTCTAATTGTTTTTAATTTTACATTAATTTCCTAGGATTTTGTGGGATTTTAAAGGTTTTTAAATTTTAAGGATTTTTTGAATTTCCTAGGATTTTTACGGTTTTTAGGGTTTTTTTGGGATTTGGGGTGTTTTGGGTTTTTAAGTTTTTTTTGGTTTTTATGGTTTTGGGGGGTTTTAGGATTGTTTTGAGTTTTTAGGAGTTTTTTTTAGTGTTTTTTAATGTTTTTATGGTTTTAAAGAGTTTTTATATTTTTATAGTGGGTTTTTTCGGTTTTTAAGGTATTTTGTGGTTTTTATAGATCATAGGGTTTTTTGATTTTTTGGGGTCTTTAGGGATTTTGGAATTTTAGAGTTTTAGGGTTTTTTAAGTGTATTTATAATTTTAGATTTTTTATATTTTTAGGGTTTCTGGGGTTTTTAGGGTTTTTTTGTCTTTTTTAGAATTTTTATGGGTTTTAGGGTTATTTGGGATTTTGAATGGTTTTAGGGTTTTACCATGTTTTAGTTTTTTAGGGTTTTAAAGTGTTTTTATGTTTTTATGGATTTTTTAGGGTTTTCAGGGTTGAATATATTTTTATGGTTTTTAGGAATTTTTAGGATTTTAATTGGGTTTCAATGTCTTAAGGTATTTTGACGGTTTTTAGGGTTTTAAGGTTTTTAAGGGTTATTTTTTTAGGTTTCAAGATTTTCTTAGTTTTTTTTGGTTTTTTTAAATTTTTAGGATTTTTTTGTTCATTTTAGGATTTTTATGTTTTTAATATTTCAAGAGATTTTGAGAGGTTTTTGAGTTTTTTTAGGTTTTTAGGGTTTTTATATTTTTTTGGGTTTTAGGGTTTTTTTAGTTTTTTAATGGGATGAAGGTTTTTTTAGAGTTTTTCTCATTTTTTGTGGTTCAAATGGTTTTTATAGTTTTTAGTGGTTTTTAGCGTTATTATGGGTTTTGGGGTTTTTTATGATTTCAGGGTGTTCAATGGTTTCCAGGATTTTTGGGGGTCTTTTTGCGTATTTTGAGTTTTTTAATATTTTTAGGTTTTTATGGGGTTCATGTGTTTTTAGGTTTTTATAGTTTTATATGGATTTGTCGGGGTCTTAAGGTTTTTTATGTTTTTAGGGATTTTTAGGGAATTTTTGGTATTTTTTACGGGTTTTACAGTTTTTGAGTGTTTATGGGTTTTTGGTTTTTTTTTATGGTTTTGTAGGTGTTTTAATATCTTGGGGTTTTTTAGGGGTTTTATGTGTTTTTTTAATATTTTCTTAGTGTATTTCTAGGTTTTTAGGGTTTTTTATTTTCTTAGTTATTTTAGTTCATTTTTAAGATTTTTATGGTTGAGGGGTTTAAGGATTTTGAGGGGTTTGAGGGGTTTTTTTTGGTTTTTGTGTTTTATGAGGTTTTTAGTGTTTTTTTAACATTTCTAGGGGTTAACGCTTTTTAGAGTATTTTGCAGTTCATGGGGTTTTATAGATTTTTATAGATTTTAATGGATTATGGGTTTTTTGGGTTTTATGGTTTTTGGGGATTTTGACATTCCACATTGGGGATTTTAAGGTTTTTTTTTGCATATTTATGTTTTTAGGGGTTTTAGGTGTTTTGTAGTTTTAATGGGTATTTAAGGATTTTTAGGGGTTTAATGGTTTTTTACATTTTTTTGGATTTTATGTATTTTTTGGATTTTTATCTGCTTTTAAAGAATTTTGGGATTTTGAGAGTTTTTAGGGTTTTTAGTGTGTTTAGCCTTTTTTTTGTTTTTTATGGTGTTTTTGTGTTTTTATGTTTTTCTTAGAATTTTTCAGTTGTTTAAGATTTTTTACATTTTTAGGGATTTTTAAGGAATTTTATTATTTTAATGGTTTTTCAAATTTTTAGGGATTTTGAATGGTTTTAGGGGTTTTAGTGTTTTTAGAGTTTTCATCAATTTTGTGATTTTTAGTGGTTTTAAGTGTTTTTTGGTTTTTAGGGTTTTCTTATGGTTTTTCAAGGTGACTATGTATTTTTACATATTTAGATTTTTTAGTGATTTTTTGGGGTTTAATGACTTTTTAGGGTTTTGAGGGTTTCTACAGATTTTAGGGGTTTTATGGTTTTTATGGGTTTTTTGGGCTTTCATTGTTTTTTGAGTTATTTATTTTTTTTAATGTTATTTACAATTTTTTATTATTTTTTGGTGAATAATCAATTTTTAGATTTTTTTTAGTGGGTATTTAGGGTTATTATAGGTTTTTATGAGTTTTTAGGGTTTTAGTGTTTTATAGTTTTTAAGGGGTTTTAGGGTAATTAGTGTTTTTAGGTTTTTCGGAGGTTTAAGTATTTTTAGGTTTCTAAGTTTTTATTATGATTTTTTAGAGTGTTTGGGATTTTTTTTCATCTTAGTATTTCTAGGTATTTTATATGTTTTTATAGTTGTTTGGATTTTTAGGATTTTTGATGAGTTTTAGGGTTTTCTGGGTTATTAGAAATTTATTTTGTTTTTTTACATTTTATGTTTTTTATAGTTTTTTAATGTTTTTAGGTTTGTAAGGATTTAATAGGTTTTTCCATGTTTTTTAGGTTTTTTGGTTTTTATGGGTTTTTAGTGATTTTTTAGGATTTTATTGTTTTTATGTATTTTAGGTATTTTCAATGTTTTTAGGGGTTTTGAGGGTTTTTTTAGTTTTATTTTATTTTTAGGGTTTTTAGTTTTTTATGCATTTTTTGGTTTTTATTGTTTTAAGAGTTTTTTAATGTTTATAGGGAAAAGAAGGTGCGGGGCCAAGCAGAAGGCTTTGTCCCCAAATGTATAAATGAAAAATAAAGTGCAAGGCATTACAAAGGGGACTTATGCAGCCGGGTACGGATATCACCCTTCAAGTCTGAATCCACAATGGACGAACAAAAAGAAGGAGCAACAAAAGACCACCATGAGAAGCTTTCTTCAATAGACTTCTTATAAAGCACATCAGCCACCATATTGACTTCCCTGTATGCATGAGTGATCTTAAGAACCAGATTCTTGGATAAACTAATGCAATCAATCCATTGGGGTAGAAGCCGCCAGGGAACCGTCCTTGAGTTTTGACAAAAGGGCTCGACTGCAAGCATTGAGTCAGACTCAATCCAGAGGTGCCTCCAACAAAACTGGTTTGCAAACCGCACCGTCTTGATGATAGCCCAAAGCTCTGCTTCATAAGCACATCCAATTCCGATGAAGTGGTAAAAAGTTACCTTGACAAAACCTCTATAAGTACGGAAGACACCACTACAGCCCGAAGGCCCTAGGGAGTCTATTGCCGCTCCATCAACATAGACTTTGATCAAAGAAGGGATAGGTGGAATCCATCAAATTGACTTCATCACCAAAGGTTTCTTGCACCTACCAGAGACACCAAGAGTGAAGAGAGTGATGAGATCATAAAAGCATTTGTTCATCGCACCTATTTGAATGCCCATAGCCATCCGAACAGCAGAATGTATGGCAAGAATACCCTCATGCAGGACCTTGACTTATTCCAAAACATAGCAGAATTTCGACCCGCCCATAAAAAAGCCACAATGGCTACCGATGCAGCAAGGAGAAGATTGTAAAGCTTCTCACTACACCTTGATTCCGTGATGAGAGACATTATCTGGGAAAAGTATTGACCCAAGGGAAATGGAAGACCAAAACCTTCTTGCCAATACTTCCACAGACCATGAGCGAGCTTGCATTCAAAAAAGTGATGCTTCACATTTTCAGCATCCTGCATGCACAGACAGTAGGATGAGGCATGATGCCAACCGGATTTTTGATGTTGGCCATGCATGGGGCGCCAATTCCTCCAGATCCTCCAGATGAGTAGAAAATGTCTTGGGGGAATAAATTGGCATTTATATCTCAGGATCCATGCGGGGGGATCCATCCCTTGCCGGTGTTTGTGATTGTAAAAGTTCATTGTAGTAAGCAGGACAATCAAATTCGGTTTCAAGATAATTGTATCATAATCAATGTAACTATAGAATTGAATCTGAGAAATGATATGGGTAGGTAAAATCCCATCTAGCTCAGGCAGCCTAGTATTGAGGTCATTGATGGACATGTGCTGCAATCCATGCGGAACCTGTACAGATTCATGCAGTGGACACTCAAGGCAAGGGGTGAGCCAACAATTCAACTAGGATTGCCTCAAGACAGCCCATGTAGATTGGGAGATGATGTCCTTATATGAGGATTTAACCATTTTCTAGACAGAGGAGAACATGTAACCAGTATAACCATTGCACAATTTCCTATTAAAACATTCATTAAGAAAGTCCAAATCACCCTCCCTGTGTGTGAAGAGATTACAAGTGAATTTGGTCAACAAGGCATCATTGAAGACCCTGAGATCCTTAATGCCTAGCCCACTCATTTCAAGGTGTTTGATGCACTCCTTCCATGAAACAGTGATCAATTTTCTTTCATTAATGCAGCATGTCCATGCAACATTCCGGATCTTGGATTGAAGGAACTTAATTAGGCTTACTGGCCATTTTGATGGAGAAATTATGAACAAACATTGAGGTAACAACAGAATTGATAAGACATACCCTGCCTACTTGTGAGAGGGAATTTATCTTCCATTTGGAAAGCTGTTGAGTGATATTGACAGGGATTCTTTCAAGATGGAAACGTTTAACCTTCCCACAAAACAAGAAAACCCAAAGGTGGTTGAAAGGCAAGGATCCTTTTTTTACACCAAGGCATCTGACAATTTTGTTCTGTCTCATAGAATATCTCCCTTTCCCAAACACAATAGACGATTTACTCCAACTAATGGCCTGTCCAGCAACATCCTCATAATGAATGAAAATTTTTCAAATAAAAGATATGGTCTGCATATTAGCCAGCACAAAGAGAAGGATATCATCAGCATAAATAATGTCTGAAGGCACAAATGAATCTTTTACATCTTTAATAGGGTTGTAGTAACCAGCCAGCATAGCACTAGTAACAAGGTGACTTGGGTAATCTTCAACAAGTGCAAAGAGAATTCTGGAAAGAGGATCCCCCTGTCTGACCCCCCGTGAGCACTGAAAGAACCCTTTTGGAGCTCCATTAATCAGAATAGAAATTCTAGCACTATTCAGGATATTGGAAATTATGAAAACAAATTTGTCTGAGAAACCATACATTCAAATAATCTTCAACAGGAATTTCCACTTAATGGTATCAAAAGATTTGGATATATCCATCTTTAAGGTTCTTAGGGACTTTAAGGTTTTTAGGGGATTTTAGGGATTTTAGGTACTTTAACGGTTTTTAGAATTTATCAGTTTTTAGGGGTTTAGTGTTTTTAGGTTTTTATGTTTTTCTTATTTTTTTTAATGATATTAAGGGTTTTTTCGTTTTTATGTATATTTCTCTTTTTAAGGTTTTTTGGGATTTTGTTGGTTTTGTGTTTTTTAGTATTTTTAGTGTCTTTAGGGGTTTTAGTTTTTTTTGGTTTTCATAAGGGTTTTATGGTCTCATGGTTTTTTTTACGTTTTTAGGGATTTTTAGGGATTTTTATGTATTCTTTGAGTTTTTAGGGATTTTGAGGGTTTTGATTGGTTTCATGGGTTTTTTTGGATTTTGTGTTTGTTAGGGTTTTTAGTTGTTTTTTGAGTTTTTATGGGTTTTAATGTTTTTTTGACTTTTTTAAAATATTTAGGGGTTTAAACTTGTTTTAGTTTCATTATTTTTTTTAGGTTTTTATGTTTCTTGTATTTTTTTCATTTTTAGGGGCTTTATGGACATTTGGGTTTCTTAGGGTTTTTAGCATTTTTTAGTTTTTTTTGAATATTTTATTTTTTTATGTTTTTAATGTTTTCATTGGAATTTTCATTCTTTTTGCGTTTTCTATGTTTTTAGGTATTTTTAAGGGTTTTATAGGATTTTATAGGTTTATGGTTTTTGGGAATTTTCTGGGTTTTTAGGGGTTTTATGGTTTTTTGAGGTTTTTAGGGGTTTTTTGTGTTTTTAGGGTTTTAAAGGGTTTTTAAACGGTTTTAATTTTTTTCTGGTTTTAGAGTTTTTATTGGGTTTTAGGGTTTTTCTGGGGTTTTTTTGGTTTTTCGGGTTTTATGGTTTTTAGGGCCATTTTAGAGTTGTTATGGTTTTTAATATTTTTTAGTTTTTCTGTGGTTTTGTATTTCTTTAGGTTTTTAGGGTTTTCTTTAAGGTTTTTAGGGTTTTTATTGTTTTTTATGTTTTTATAATTTTAGGTCATTTTTGGATTTTTATGTTTTTTTGTGACTTTAGATATTTTGAAGGTTTTTATGGGTTTTAATGGGTTTTAACGATTTTTAGGTTTTAGGGGTTTTAATCACTATTACGTTTTTAAGGTTTTCAAAGGGGTTTTCAAGGTTTTTAGTGTTTCTTATGTTTTTGGTTATTTTTATACTTCTTTAGGAGTTTTATAGTTTTCAGTGTTTTAGGGAATTTGAGGGAATTTAGGGGTGTTTTTGTTTTTTAGGTTTTTAGTGTTCTTAGGCATTTAGGTTTTTTATGTTTTTTCATATTTTTAAGAATTTCTCCATGATTTTCTGGGTTTTTCTGTGTTTTTATATTTTTAGAAATTTTAGAGAATTATTATGGTTTTTATGTTTTTTTTTGGATTTTTGGGGGATTTAATTGTTTTAGGTATTTTCATGGTTTTTTTGTTTTTAAAAGTTTTTAGAGGTTTTTAGGGTTTTTTACGTTTTAAGTATTTTTAGGTATTTTTAAGGATTTTTAAGATTTTTAGGGTTATTTGGGATTTTGGAGATTTTTAGGGCTCTTTAGGTTATTTATGGATTTGTTTTTTGGTATTTTTCTTTTTTAATAATTTACGAGTTTTTTTCATTATTTTTTTGTTTTTAATGGGTTTCTATTATTTTTAGTTTGTTCTTTGGGTTTTTATGGGGTTTTAGTTTTTAAAGGGTTTTAGTGGGTTTTATGTGTTTTAGGATTTATTGGGGTTTTAATGGGTTCATATGGGTTTTATCATTTTATTTGGTTTTTAGTGGTTTTAAGTATTTTTAGGTTTTTAAGGATTTTTTTCATGTTTTAGGGTTTTTAAATTTTTCTATATTTTTATGTAGTTTTCGGATTTTAATGTGTTTTATAATTTTTAGGGATTTTGAGGGTTATGGGGATTTTATCATTTTTTGGATTTTTGTTGGTTTTAAGTGTCTTTAGGTTTTTAAGGAGTTTTGGGTATTTTCAACGTTTTTAAGGTTTTTTATGTTTTAGGGATTTTTTGGGATTTAATAGGATTTTCATGGTTTTTTGGGTTTTTAGAGATTTTAAGGGTATTAGGATTTTTGGGTGTGTTTGTCATTTGTTGGTGTTTTAGGGTTTTTTTTATTTTTCAGAGTTATAATGTTTTTTGTATTTATCTAAATTTTTTAAGTCTTTGAATGGTTTTTAGATTTTTTGGTTATTTTTTATGGTTTTTTTATTTTCTATGGTATTTAGGGGGTTTTATGGTTTTTATGGGTTTTTGGGGGTTTTGGGAATTTTTGGGTTTTTGGTGTTTTTTGGGTTTTTTAGGAATTTAAGCCTTTTTATGTTTTTATGGTTTCCATAGGGGTTTTCAAGGGTTTTAGGGGTTTTATATTTTTAGGGAATTTTATGGAATTTTTAGGATTTTTATTGTCTTTCAAGGTTTTTAGGGAAAAGAAGGCTTGAAACCAAGCATGCATGTTCCCCCAAATTGTATTAAAAAAAGTTATAATAGGGATTTAAAAGGAGGGATTACAAAAATGGGTGTGTCAAACACCTTTCATATCCCAGTTTATGAAGGTTTAAAAAAAGTTAGGGTGACAAATGACAACATGGAGCTCCTTTCCATGTTTTATTATTTGTATAGGGCATCTTCTACCGAGTTCACTTCTTTATATGAATGCGTAAAAGTTAGAGTGAGAGTCTTGAAAAGGATGAGACATTCGATTCATTTTCGAAGAAGTCTCCATAGAACTCTCCTAGACATGTTCTTCAGTTCATCCACCAAAAGCATTGAGTTAGATTCATGAAAAAGTATCATCCACCCAAATTAAACTGCCCTACTAACCACCTTCACCATTACCCAAAGCTTAGCTTCACATGCACATCTACCCTCAATAAAATTGATATAATCAGCCTTTCACAAAGCCTCTATGTGTATGAAATACCCCGCCACACATCGAGGGGCTAGGTGTTCCCAAATCTGTATTGTCCACATTTACATTGATCTTAGATGCTATTAGAGGGATCCAATTAATAAATATTAAAACCTATGGTTTTTTGGTCCTAACAAAAAATTTATGAATATAAAATTAATTATATCATTGGCATCATTATTCATCTAACATGTATGGATTCGAGATGTCGAATGGACTGCTTTATGTATATCATGAATCCTTCTTGATAAGAGAGACGCTTCCTATTGAAATCCACTCCATTTAGTGTATCCCAAATGTAGTAGATGACCGTAGCTACAATAGTAAGAATAAAATTATGGAGCTTCTCAAATCATTGAATCTTAGCAAGGCTGCTAAGTAGATCAAACAGTGGATCATGCATGCTAAATGCAAACCCAAACTTGTCCTATAGATATGCCCATAACTAGAATGAAAAACAACTCTGAAGAAATGTGTGCTAGATGGATTCATTAACCCGAAAAAATTTATAGGCGACTAATTCTAGGTTGAACCAGCCTTCTTCAGCTGTTCTAGAATGGGAAGCCTATTCTTCCAGATTTTCCCCAATATAAAATGTTGTTCTTGTGGATTAAAAAGTCACTTGAATTTTGTGAACTATGTTGGAGGATCAATGTCCCTTGGATATTTATACCTATACAAATCTCTTATATTAAATTGCCCAGCCAAGTCGTTTTTTAGATGAGGGTGTCGATTTCATTGAATTTATAACTCTAAATCTGCAAAAATAGATTTTTTGGAAGTATCTCCTCAAACTCCACAGTTATTTGATTGAGAACAAAAATAATGATATCCCTTAAATCATTAGGGGGTGTCATAAAATTAATAAGAGGCCTTTAAATCCATGTAGTGGACCAATAGTCTAGATTTTATTATTTTGACACATACAATTTAGAATGAGATGTAATGTCATAATATGAGGATCTGATTATTGGAAAAATAGAGGATGGAATATAACTTCTGAATCCGTCATAGATTTTCTAGGTGAACCTATCATGAATAAAATCTAGGCCAGTATCATGTGATTTAAACAAGTTCCTTATGAACATTCCATGAAGGGATTGATTTAATCTTTAGAGATCCTTAATGACCATCCCCTAGATCAGCAGGCTTAGTGAAATCTTTCTATGCCATATAAATGATTTTTCATTCACTAATGTATCCCATCCAATAAAACATCCTCATATTAGCTTGTAAAATTTTTACAAGACTAAATGGCCATCTATAGATGGTTAAAGCATGAATGAACATGGATGTGATAACCGAATTGATTTATCAAACCATTCCCACCCGAGATAGGCATTTACCCTTCCATTTGAAAAGATGATGGGTGCATATAGTTGATATTCTCTCAAGATTAAAGCTCTTAACTCTCCCCAAAAAAATAGGTGCACCCAAATAGAAAAATGGGAGAGAACCCCTCTTCACACCAAGGGACCTAAAAATGTGTATTTTTCTAGAGATTTAAATTCCCTTACCAAATACAAAAGAGGATTTTATCTAGCTAATGGATTTCCCAACCACACATTCATAATGAAAAAAGATCCTTCTTATTAAGGACATGGTACACTTGCTCGCTTACCTAAATAAAAGGATGTCATTAGCATAAAGAATATGTGAGGTCATGTGAAGATCATTCCCATACTTTATGGTTTTATAGAGGCTAAAATGAAAAGATCAATGATACATCAGCTCAAATAATCTCCAGCAATTGCAAAAAAAATGTCTTGAGAGTGGACCCCCCTACTTGACTCAATGGGTGCATTGAAATAAGCCCCATTGAAATCCATTGATAATGATGGAAACCCTCACACTATAAAAATTATAGGTATCCTTTTTAGTGATAGTGCTCAAGAAACCATATTTTATAAGAACATGAAACATAAATATCCACTTGATTGTGCCAAAAGCCTTCATGATGCCCAGCTTCATGGAAAAATTCCAATTCTTCATATTCTTTTCCATGATGGTGATACCCTGTGAGGTTATAAATAGGCAGTTTTGAATATTACTCCCCGAAACCAACCCAAATTGATTGGGGGTGATGAGATCTATCACAATATTCCCAATCATGGTTACTAGAATTTTTCTTATAATTTTGGGAATGGTGTTCCCAATTGAAATCAACTGAAAAACCACTATGTCAATCACACCATCCTTCCTAGGGATCAAAGAAATAAATTTGGAATTAATTCCATGTTGGAATGATCTATAGAGAATGAATTCCATGATTTCATTGGTAATCTTTATATGCATTATATCCCAATAATACATGAATAATTTTTTTCTAAAACCATCCAGGACTGATGTACGATCCATGTTTAAAGGGAACAAAGTAGATCAAACATCCTATTCCAAAGGGGAATTTGTTAATATATTGTTCTAGTGATCAGTAATACATTCCATAATGGTGTCAGATAAAGTAAGGGAATAATCCTCACTGTCATCAAAATATAATTCTTTAAAATAATCCACCAAAACGTTTTAAATATCATCCACAAATATGAAGGTGGGACCATTTATATGTATGGAATTCATGATTTTTCCATTCTTATCCTTCTATAGATGGTGGAATAATTTGTAGTTCCTTTCCCTGTATTTGAGACACTTTACATTGAAATGGATTTTTATTAGGATCTCCTTAAGATCTATAAGATCATCCAACATGGAATGAAGCTGCAGCTCCTACCGGGAGGGTATAAGTAACTATTGGTTAGTAATTTGACATGAGAAAAGATGAAATTCAGAAGCCTTTATATCCTCACATAACTTATAAAAAATAGATTCTACTCTACTCTTTCAGAATAAATTTTATATTCATGAGTTTGTAATACATAATAAATTGAGGGCTTCCATGAAAGATATTATTCCATCCATTAATAACCACTTCCCTACAACCAGGAATCGAGATCCAATTTTTTTTGAATTTATATGACATTGGGTATGACCATGTAAAACCCTCCCATAGATCAACAATAAGGGGGTTGTGATCTGAGTTAAACATGGGAAGAGTAAAACCAGAATCATCAGTGATGACAATCCTGTCACTAATATAATAGAAACACATACCATGCTTGATATCCTTCCTTATATTAATTTGTTACCATCCAACATGTGAAAGAGGATCTTGAAATGGAAACTTTAGTGAGGTCACATTGATTCCTGAAATGAGAGAAATCCTCTGTAGTAGATCGAAAGAAGTTGGGATAAATATTTTCATCTGGTCTTAGGGAAATGTTGATGTCCCCCATAATAATCGAATTGTGATATATGATATCATTTAATTGACCGAACTTACTCCAGAGGTCCCTTCTCCTAGTGTACAAACATCATTCATACACAAAGTATAATATCAAGGTAACATACTAAAGTTATAGTGATAGGGACACAATTTGAGAGCTCTCATTATAAGAAAGAACCTAGAAATCAGCATGCTTCATTAATCAGAAGGTTTCTAAATCACTTCCATCCCTATTATGAGAAACAAAAGAGTAACCAAGTTTATACCATTTTAATCCCTTACAGGTGTCAAACTTAATCCGGGGCTCAAAAATCACTATGATATTTTTTCTATTAGAGAGAAGAAAGTGTCGAATGGGTTGTGGTAGTCGGAGAATTCCTAATCCATTGTAAATTCCAAAACACGATCTTAATGAGAAAGAGGTGTGTTTCCCCAGAAATGATAATATTATTTTTAGGGTTTTTGAAGAGGGATTTATACCCTTACCTTTCCTTTATTTCATTTATTTTTGGGCTTACCTACAGGTTGCCTTTTGGGTTTAGTGTCAATGTACTTCTCCATTCGATTATTCCTTTCATGAGGTTGATATATGGGTTCAGGACCATGGATTGCTCCTCACCATCTTCACGGGCCTAAGATTCCTCAACAATATTACTACAAAAATCCACATTTAGTGAAATGAATTTATTCAAAGTGAAATAAATTTCATTGGATGAGTCCCCATCATGTTATTTCTTAGCATCATTGTCTGCGGATTCCACCGTGAAATAATCTATACTCATGTTAAGAGAAAGTGATCTCTCGAGTGTGACCACTTGACCCACATAGTGCCTCGAATCCACTGGCATGATAGAGACAGGATTATTAGAGATTATAGGAGTCCCATCTAGCATCACCATGTCATCAGCATAACTAGAAGGGTCTTTATCCCAGATAATAAACAATTCCTCATCAGACTGTGTAACGGAACCCGTAGGTGAGGGCACCTACTCTTCCTAGTGAATAGTATTGTCTTGATGTATTGTATAAGGTGAACCCACATGAATGGTCACCTACTATAGGGCCTGGTTTATATTATTAGATGAACCCATAGTCAAGGGATGCTGGTCTTGGAACTACTATACAAGATCCACAGAAGGAACAAGTCATGAATTAACTACAGGTTCTCAGGGTGGTAGGTTATCCTTAGGATTTTCATTCCTGTCAGCACCATTCTCCCCATAATGAGAAATAGGTCCTTGAAGGTGGAGGGGTGTGTCTAGAATTAGAGCTAGAACCCCCTACCACAGCAATGTGCAGTCCAACCAAGGAAGAAGGTTGTGCCACATAATTTCTATGAGAAGGGTCTACAGTAGGGGTGTTATTCGAGTTCTCTGATAAATAAGGCAAAGACACAACCTAAGGAGGATCCTGATCAATTGAGTGACCATGGGTTATCCCCTCAGTGCTAGAAAATGCATTCTAATAGGGTAAAACAGGATCTTGGTGAGGGGGAGGCTCAGAAACCATATATAATTATTGAACATTTCCTTTAACTATTCCATGATTTTTCTTAAAGATGTTGTCCTCATTCCCCTGTAGGATACATATGGTGAAAACGTTCATTCGTCTTCACTATAAGACTAGATTACCAATGAAATTTTAATTGTGGAAAAATTTGGGCCTTCATTCATATTGACTTTCTGGAGTGATGCTTTCCTCGAGGGTATTGAGGATGAACTCCTCAACTATGGTACTCACCATATCCACTTCAACACGAACCTTTACATAATTCCCATACCTTGGGTTGTCTATATCCTTATCAATCATGATCGAAAATCCAACCAAATATGAATTGTAAAAAAGTATTCATGGGTTCCAATAGAGCCAATTCAACTTACAGATGTAGATTCATACATACAAGAAGGGTTTTTTACATTAGAGGGATAAAATGTCTTTTCCATTTTTTGAATATTTAGTAGGCCTATCTTGAGATTAAGAAATCCAAAGATCCAATCCCTTTGTTTCCAATTATCATAAGGGAAGACAATGTTATAATATCCCATCCCCATAACTTTTATCATTCAATCCTTAAAACCCCAAATTTCTAAAATATGTTTGGTATGATCTGAAATTTTTTAATGATTCTCCCCCTTCGGGGTCAGCACCCTTGTGGTTATGGAAAATAGGAATATACTAATTCTCCCCTCCACTACCTCATGATTAGTAGATATATGATCCACATGCCTTTTTATAATCACTCGATCTGGGGAAAGCGTGCTAAAATATTTGAAAGTAAACAAAGACACAAACTTCACTACCTCCATAAAATTTGGAATCATACTATATTCCTCTGAAGCCTCATGAAAATTATGCTTTGAAGCATTCGTTTTACAATGATAAAAGAGCTCCTTATGCTTAATCATTTCTGAAAGAGCCAGAACCAGATCATCACTCTTACCATCCAAGGGTTGGATTTGAGCGTGATCCCTATGATCACCAAGTATCCCTCTGTGCTTCATATTTTCTCATCTTCTTATAGGTTTAAAGGATTTTTAGTTGGTTTTTAGGGTTTTCATACTTTTTAGGTATTTTTAATGGTTTTAGGCATTTTTTATAGTTTTAAGGTTTTAGGGGTTTTACGGTCATTTAGGGATTTTAACTTTTTTAGATTTCAAGGATTTTTAAGTTTTTTAGTGTTTAAAGTTTTCTTTTAGGGTTTTTGAGGTTTTCCATTTTTTTTTATTTTTAGTGATATTTTAGGGTCTTAATTATATTTTTCATTTTAGGGATTTTGACATTTTATATGTTTTTTATGGTTTTTAAAATTTTTAGGTTTGTTTAGGGTATTTAATTGTTTTTAAATTTTTATGTTTTTGTTAGGTTTTTTCATGGTTTTTATCATTTTTATAGATTTTTTTTGTTTTTTTAGGATTTTTATGGTTTTAGGTATTCTGAGGGTTCTGGTTATTCTTAAGGGTTTTTTTTGTTTTTTTGGGTTTTTTGGTTTTTTTATCGTTTTCATGTTTTTAAATATTTTTTAGCATTTATTTGGGTTTAAAGGGATTTTATAGTTTTTAGTGTATTTTAGGGTGTTTTGGGTTTAAGGGTTTTAGTGGATTTTATGTTTTTTTGTTTTTATAGTTTTTCTATGTTTTTAGCATTTTTACAATTTTTTGGTTTTTAAGGGTTAAAGGTGTTTTTAGGTTTTAAATGTTTTATTATGTTTTTTATATTTTTAGGGTTTTTATATTTTTAGGGATTATTATGTATTTTTTAGTATTTTATAGTTTTTTTGGTTTTCATAGTATTTTAGGGTTTTTAGGGATTTTAGGGATTTTAGGATTTCCTGTATTTTTCATGTTTTTAGGGGTTTTATTTCTTTTGAGTTTCTCAATGTTTTCTTAGTTTTTTGATGGTTTTGAGGAGTTTTTTAATTTTTATGTATTTTTGGATTTTTTATGTTTTCCTGGTTTTTTTGTATTATGATTTTTAAATTCTTTTGGGAGTTATGGTTTTTTTATGTTTTTAGTAATTTAATGGGTTTTTATAATTTTTAGTTGTTTTAGGGGTTTTATGGGTTTTAGCATTTTTATGGTTTTATTTGTTTTTATGTTTTTTAGTGGGTTTAGACTTTAGTGTCCTTTTAGGTTTTTCATCATTTTTTTGGTTTTAGGTGTTTTATGTGTTTTTAGGATTTTAATGTTTTCTTATGGGTTTTGATGTTTTCATGGTTATTTATATTTCTAGGTATTTTCATGTATTTTTTAGAAAATTTATCGTTTTTTAGTTCTTTTAGGGATTTTTAATTTTTATAGGGTTTTTATGGCTTTTATGGGTTTTTAGCATTTTAGTGGTTTTAGGGGTTTTAATCATTTTTAATATTTTAAGGATTTCTTTGGTTTTTTAGGGTTTTTATGGTTTTTTTACCTTTTTTGGGATTTCTAGTTTTCTTTTTTGATTTTATAGTTTGTAGGGTTTTTGCAATTTTTTGGATTTTTAGGGTATTTATGGCTTTTAGGGGTTTTATGGTTTGGAAGGGTTTATGTTTTTTTGAGTAATTTTTAGAGTTTGAAGTTTTTTTATATTTTTTCTAATTTTTAGGGGTTTAAATGGTTTTAAGAGTTTTTAGTGGTTTTTAGGCTTTTTATGATTATAGGGTTTATATGGGTTTTAAGGGTTTTAGGGGGTTTTATGGTTTTTAGGAGTTTTGTAGTCTTTTTATGGTTTTTATGGTATTTAGTGTTTCATGTATTTTATTTATTTTTAGTGTTTTTAGGTTTTAAATTTTTCCTAGGGGTTTTCAAGTTTTGTACAGTTTTTTTTGTCTTTATGGAATTTTAGGGATTTATAGGTTTTTTAATTTTTTTAGTATTTTTGTATTTTGTGGGTATTTATGGTTTTTTGGGTTTTTTGAATTTTTACCATTTTTAATCTTTTTAAATGGTTTTATGTTTTTTATATTTTTAATTTTTTCTTACGGATTTTCTGTGTTTTTATGTTTTTTTAGATTTTTAGTGTTTTTATTTATTTTTAATATTTTTATGTATTTTTTTGGGTTTTTAGGGTTTTAGGTATTTTGAGGGTTTGAAGGTTTTTTTTGGGGTTTTATGGATCTTTTGGGGTTTTAGGGTATTTTTCTTGTTTTTAGATATTTAATTTTTTTGAGTTTTTAACTTTTTAGTGGTTTAAACAGATTTTATAGTTTTTAGATGGTGTTAGGTTCTGAAAATTTCACATTCATTTTGATGATAAATCCATAAAACATGAAACGGGATAGAAATAACATCATGGAGAATATTGAATAAAAAAAATTCAAAGGCAGAAGTAAAACTACGAAGCGAAAATCCCTTTGGGGACCGCTACATCACATGAACATCTATGGTTTCATGAAGGAACCATGATATGAGTAAGTTTACGGGATGAATAAGGTGAAACCAGTGCTCAAAAATGATACCATATAAGTTTTAAGGGAGTAAGGAAGTGATTTAAACCCCTGCAAAAAAAGATCCCCCACTAACTAATTAGTTTACGGGATGAGGTAGCATCGCCCGAGGCCGCAAAAAACACCTCTCCTGACTAATTCCTATGTGACCTTCGCAAAAGAAGGCTCATGGACCATCGTGGATAACCATCCAAGTAGTTATATGGTACTTCCATTCAACTATTAAAGGACTCCAATTGGGGATTGAAAAGGATATATGGGAAAAAGGGGAAGAAACATCGAGAATAATATAGAGGTTGCGTGAGAAATCTCTCCTCCGCTCGTAGCACTTCACATACTCCATCCTGTGAACTATATGCGGGTGTCCCTTTATGGGAACCATCCCAGGAACTACATGTGGAATATCAACCATAAAATATATTATGTATAGGGAATTCCATTTTAATATCAGGGCATTAATTTATGACCTATGGAAGGAATATATTGCTACACGGAAGACCCCCCTCCATGGAAGACACTTCGTGGGAAATCATCCACAGGCACTCCTTTGTAGATGAACCTAGGTGGCTTTCTCCTTTATGGACAACCCTCCTCCAACAATACTATGTGGCTAAATCCTACGCGACCAGCACTTCGTGGAAATTTCTATGCATACATGCCTTCACGGACGATCGTATGCAGACAACTCTGATGTGGATAACATGTTCACATCCACCAGTCCATACTTCCAGGGCTATGCCCCCATGCCCCAATTCAAGATCGCTATCAGGATTCTATCCCAGCACTCCAGGCCAGTCTCTTCACTACTATCATTGACCCCTATGAATAATGGAGGGTGGAGCCACAATTTTTTGGTATGGGTCAATGAAATTCTCTATTTCACCCTTATTCCACCCCAACATTCGTCCCTTCAATACCATGAGTCGATCTACTCCGCATGAGACACCTAAAACCCCATTACCTGCTTCTTATGCTAGGTTGATCCATAACACCATGGAAAATTGTGGTCATAATGCATTCTTTACATACTTAGTCACATCGATTCCATTCATAAAACCTAATGACTTTGGAGATTTTGGATCTTCATAAACATCCCCAAACATTAGATTTGAAAGGTTAGTGTTCCGAGGATGCCTTTTCTTGACTATGCACAATATACCCCGGTTGGCAATGAAAATTTTTCCCACCAAAAAAAAAATTCTCAATTATATACAAATTCATCCTCAGGATAGGATTGTTTTACCTTCATATGACTTAATGGATTCCATTCCCCATATCATTTTTCTTGATCCAGGAATCCCTAGAATCATGGTTTACACATTCATTCCCTCTCATGTTCGAGACTTGTCAGAACATCCCAGACCAATTATCCTCAATTTAATCATGGTTCCTATAAAAATTGGTCCTATTCATATGGCCTTAAACTATAAGACGGAAAATTGTTCTGACCACATTATGTTAAACTGTATGGGACATGTCTTGACCACATTATGTTAAACTATATGGTATTAGTCCCTGCATCAATACATTAAGATTTGATTCCATCTATAGAGGTATTTGAATTTAAAATATAGTATACCCCATATGACAACCAAAAGGTAACTCCTCCCAAGGTAATCCCTTATCCTTTCTTGTAGGAGGTGGCAACCTTTCTCAACATTGCCTCAGCCCCTGATGTAGCACGATAGATCATCAAACATGACTATCCTAGTTACTGGTATATAAGAGGAGACATGGACACTCAAAGATCTCTCCCTGTCCCTCTACCTTTAGTATCCATCATCATCCATCAGCGGATAGAGAGGGACATGAAATATTCAGATCCATTACCTCCTCTTGTTTATAAAAACAAGAATGAATCACATGGGCTTAGAGGTTAGCGGCGATCACGACATCATCATGATCCCAATGTAACTGAATCGAGATTTCTCCATATATATAAGCCCCAAATTCAATCCAAAAAGGGCCTCCTACAATGTATAATCCTTGAAACCATGTTCCAACCATCATAGGGACATATTCCCAATGAATTATCACCAAGTTGGTAGTTTCTACACATAATCCCCAATCATGACCCCTTTTTGGCCCCTCTAATGTGTAATCCCCTATGTTATGATCTACAAGGGCTTTGATTACCAACTAAGTGGGATACATAGGAAGTCTATAAGAGGTAAAAACCTGACACAAAACCCCACACAAATGTTCTTCGGTCCATATTCCAGGTAGGTTCCCATCCATCATGGGAGATCACATCACTTCCGGGTCTCGGGGCCACCTCAACATAAGTCCCACATCAAATCTTGACTAGGAACATTCTAACTAGATTTCCTTGTTGTATGATGTTAAACATTATGGTTGGTTCCTTGTAAAATGACCATAAAAGGATATGTTTCCAGTTATGTGGCACTATACTACGTGGTTTTTGATTCCTCTCATGAGGATACATTGGAAACCCATCTTACAAATTTGATCCCGACATTGAAACTATTCCCACCCCTCGATGATAATAAATTCCCGAGCACCTCATCACATGGCATAAACCATAATATTCTTAGAAGATAGATAACAAATCTTATATTTTTTCACTAAATGGTAACATTAAAAGGGAACCTTAGATACATACAAATTCCTATATCCTTGGAGAACATCATATACATATAGATGATTTCGAACCCATTAATATTCCAAATCAGTGGTGACCTAGGGGTAATTTGTGGACACATTCATGGTAATGAAACTTGTATTCATGAACATATGAACATGGATTAAATCAATAGCTTATTCCTAGAATAATAAATAGTTCTACACAAAAGGGTGTGATGTACTCGAGTTCCCATCCTCTCGACCAATGTGAGTTCTTAAGTGTCATTATCCAAGTTACCTAATGAGTGTCTTTCTTTCGAATGTAGGTCCATGAATCATGGATATAAGGGTCATTGGATGTTTCCAAATCCACGAAAAATAAATATTAGAGAACTTACAAATATCTTATACCAAAAATCAGTGCTCTCATAACATTCAACCCCCTCCAAATAACTATTTAGGACAAAACCAAGCCTTTGGTGGAAACAAAATGGTTACTCGATGCAAATGGTTTGACTACGACACCTCTTCCATGGAATAAAAAGGTCACACCACCGGTCCCAGTTGGACCATTTCATTCTTGAACCAATACTATCTCATCCACCCATACAAAGAATCTTCATGTGAAACAAAAATGGTGAACCAGACATGAAATACATAATGTTGGAACCTCCATTGCAAGATAGAAAGGATATACTACCCAGTCCACATCAGAACATTTTTTTTCATGGAATAACAACTTTTGGGAAAATATATGGTTTTTAGGGTTTTTAGGAGTATCATAGTTTATAAGGGTTTTATGGGGTTTTTATGGTTTTAGGGTCTTTTAGGGTTTATAGATTTTTTAGGTTTTTAAGGGTTTTAATTTGTTTTAGGTTTTTAAGGGTTTCTCAATTCTTTTATTGGTTTTTTGGTATTTTAATATTTTTATGGATTTTTAGGGTTTTTAAGGATATTTATGGTATTTAGGGTTCTTAGGGATTTTTAGGGTGTTTTGGGGTTTTTAGCATATTTTAGAGTTTTTAGTGTTTTTTATGTTTGGTAGGGCTTATGTGTTTTTAGTTTTTTAAGGTTTTATTAGGGTTTTTAATTGGTTTTAGGGTTATTTATTTTCTTAGGGCATTATCAAGCTATTTAATGATTTTTTGTTAGATTTTATAGGTATTTTGAAAGTTTTTATAGTTCCAATGATTTTTATTCATTTTATGGTATTCTTGTTTTAAAAGTTATTTTACTTTTTAGTGTTGTATGGTTTTTTATTTATTTAATGTTTTTATGGGTTTAAATTGTTTTTAAAAGTTAAGTAATTTTTAGTGGTTTTATTAGTTTTTTATGGGTTTTCTGGGTTTTTTTTTCATTTTTATAGTTTTAGGGTTTTTTGGGATTTTAGGGGTTTTAGGGTTTTTAAAATATTTAGGTTATTTATGGTGTTTTAAGTGTTTTTAGGTTTTAATGTTTTTCGTTGGGTTTTTATGGGTTTTATGGTTTTTTAAATTTTTAGTGATTTATAGGGATTTTCTTGTATTATTATTGTTTTAACAATTTTAAGGGATTTTGATGGTTTTTTGGGATTTATTTAGTTTTTAGGGTTTTTAAGAGTTATTATAAATTTTTTGGTTTTTTTTATTTTATGTGTTTTTAGGTTTTTATGGGTCACTTTGAGGTTTTAAAGGATTTTATTGTTTTTATGTTTAAATCGATTTTTAGGGATATTTTATGAGATTTATTCCTTTTAGGGTTTTTAAGTAATCTTTGGTTTTTTGGGGATTTATGTTTTTTTGGTTTTTAAGAGTTTTTTTATATTTTTATGGTTTTTAATATTTTTATAGTATTTTATTTTTTAGGGACTTGAAGGTTGTATTTAATTATTTTTTATTTTTAGGATATATATGGTTTTAAGAGTATTTTAAGGATTTTAGAGGTTTTATTGTTTTAGGTTCATTTTTGGTTTTTAAGGTATTTTGTTTTTTAGGATTTTAGGGGTTTTAAGTATTTATAATTTTTTAATGTTTTTGTGGGGTTTGTCAGGGATTTGATGGTTCATCGTTTTAGTAATTCATAAGTCTATTTAAATTTTAAAATGTTTCTAGTTTTTTAGTGATATGAGGGGTTTCAGGGTTTTGGGATTTTTTAGGGTTTTAGGGTTTTTATGGATTTTACCATTTTTTAGGTATTAGGGATTCTATGTCATTTTAGTTTTTTAAGGATTTATTAGGGGTTCTCTGGTTTTTTAGGGGTTTTATGTTTTTAGTTATTTTTAGGTATTTTTTTGGACTTTTAGGGTTTTTTTTGTTTTTTAGGTTTAAAGGTTTTAAATAAGTATTTAATGGTTTTAATATTTTTTGGGGTTTTTTTATCTTTATAATCTTTTACTGGGTTTTATATTTTTTAGTATGTTTTTAATGATTTTTAGGGTTTTTATTGTATTTAACATTTTAATGATTTTTTTTCTATTTAGGGTTTTAATGTTTTTCTAGAGTTTTTATTTTCTTTTAGGGTTTTTCTATTTTTTTCATGTTTTATGGGGTTTATGGTTTTGGGGTTTCTTATTGATTTAGGTACTTTTATTGTTTTTATGTTTTTTATAATTTTTTAGGCTTTTAGGGGTTTAATGTTTTTTTGGCTTTTATGGTATTCTTATTGGATTTTAGTTTTTTTTTGTTTTTACATATATAGGGATTTATAGAGATTTTTTAGGATTTCTATTTTTTTAAGATTTTTAGGTGTTTAAAGGGGTTTTAGTGTTGTTTTTTGGTTTTAGGTTTTTTTATCATTTTTTATGTTTTTTATGGGGATTTAGTATTTTTGGGTTGCTATTTTTTTCTTAGGGTTTTTTATGTTTTAGGGGAATTTTGGACCTTTTTTTGGTTTTAATGGGGTTTTAGGGATTTCATCGATTTGGGGGGTTTTTAAGGTTGTTTGAAGTGTTTAGGATTTTTAGGGATTTTAGATATTTTTAGTGTTTTAGGGTCTTTTAGTGTTTCCCTAGTTTTTAAGGTTTACATAGGTATTTTGAGGGTTTTTAGGGTTTTTTATGTTTTTAGGTATTTTTAGGTTTTTTAGTATCATTAGGATTTTTATGTATTTTTAGGGTTTTATGGTTTTATGGTTTTGTAAATTTTTACGGTATAATGATTTATTTTATATTTTTAGGGTTTTTATGGTTTTCAAGATTTTTCTACAAAACCATCGAATTCCTGAAAATCATAAAACCCCACAAAAAACCATAAGAACCCTAAAACCCTTTAAAATTGAAAAACCTCTAAAATTATGAAATCTATTTAATCCTCCAAAAAATTGTAAAAATATAAAAAATTAAACCCCTAAGAATATTAAAAAAGAATAAAAATCAAAAAAATACATTAAACCACTAAAATCCATAAAATCCTAAAAAACCCTAAAAATTCCTAAAAACCCTAAAAAGATATAAAAATCCTAAAATCCCCCAAATAAAGAACCTAAATATGTAAAAAACCCTATAAATATAGAAAATACTAATAAACCCTTAAAACTCATAAAACACTTAAAAGCCATAAAAACTAAAAAAGGAAAAAAAATCCAAACAACACAAAAAACCATAAAACCCCTAAAAACCAGAAAAAAATACTATAAACACATAAAAATTAATTACTAAAACAACACTGAAAACATTTTGAGACCCTAAAACATTTAAAAATACTAAAATTTTTTAAAATTATTGAATCCCATAGAAAATGAAAGAAAAACATTAAACACCCAAAAAAACAAAAAGATATTAAAAACCATTAAACCCCAAAAAAACGCCTCAAAATTAATAAAAACCATAGAATACTTAAAATTCCTAATCACATGAAAACCCTAAAAATAATAGGACACCATAAAAACATAAAAACACACAAAGTCCCTAAAAACAAAAAAACACTAAAAATACAAAAATCCCCTAGAAACTATAAAAACTCTATAAACACCCCAAAAGATTAATAAAATATTAAAACCCTATAAAACCACTAATAACTCTAAAACCACTTTAAACACCTAAAAACATTGAAAACCACTAGAAATGATCAAAACCCTAAAAAATTAATGAAACCCTAAAACCCTCAAAATCTAAAAATCTATAAAACCCTAAATACCATAAAAACTAAAAAATCTATAAAATCCCCAAAACTGTAAAAAACTATAAAAAACACCGAAAACACATAAAAATCCTTAAAAAGCAAAAAAAAACATAAAACCCCCAAAAAAAGGCACTAAAAACTCTAAAACACTAAACCCCCTTAAATCCAAAAAATCCCTAAAAGTATATAAAACCCCTAAAGATCCATAAAAATATGAAAAAATTTATAAAAATTCCTTAAAACCCTTTAAACCATTAAAAATAAAAAAATAGTGAAAAAAATAAAAACAAAAAAACACCTAAAAAATGCTAAATACCCAAAAATGTCCCAAAAACCCCTTAAAACCCAAAATAACTATAAAAGTCCCAAAAAACATAAATCCCAAAAACCAATAAATCCCCAAAATCCCACTAAGAATGCTAAAAATATTTTAAACCCCTAAAATTTAAAAAATATAAGAATCAATAAAAACTCTAAAAACCCTAAAACCCCTCAAAATCCATAAAAAACCCTAAAACAATAAAAATTAAAAAAAATCCCCAAAAATACATAAAATTTAAAAAAAATTAAAAAAAAATCCATAAAAACCCTATGAAAAACATAAATACCTAAACACACTTTAAACCCTAAAAAACCTAAAAAGCCTCTAAAAACCAAAAAAACCCGAAAACCACTAAACCCTTTAAATAACCCTAAAACCCATATAAACCTTAAAACACCAAAAAACCCTAAAACCAAATTAAACCCCCAAAAACATTAAAAATATCTAAAAATCAAAAAACCCTAAAGAAACTCAAAAAAGAACCCTACAACCCTAAAAACCCTAAACCCATAAAAATTATTGAAGAATAAAAAAACCATCAAAATAATTTAATGCCATAAACACCATAAAAAATACTAAAAATACCTATAAAATATATAAAAACATAAAATCCCTAAAACCCAAAAAACACAATGAAATTTTTAAAAACCTAAAAACACATAAACCCCCTAAAAACATAACAAAAATATTAAAAACCTAAAGAACCTAAAAACATTAATACCACAAAAATACCATAAAAACCCTAATACACATAAAAACACAAAATAGCACTAAGAACTATAAAAACCTTTCAAACCCCTTAAAATTTTAAAAAAACTCTAAAGAACCATAAAATAAGAAAAACTCAACAAAATCTAAAAACCCGTCAAATAAATAAATATTCTAAAAATTCTAAAAAAACCCAAAAAAACTCAAAATCCATAAAAACCCTAAAAAACTGTAAAATTACAATTAAAATCCAAAAAAATCCATAAAAATGTGAAAAATACAAAAAAACATAAAAAATTTAAGAAATCCTCAAAACCCGAAAAAAATTAAAAATGATATAATCAATTAAAAATCATAAAAACATAAATTTACAAAAAAAAATATATAACCCATAGACACCATAAAACCCCATAAAATCATTAAACCCCAAAGAAATCATGAAAACCCTAAAAATCACTAAAACTATAAAAAATATTTTTAACACCTAAATATTATTAATACACTAAAAACCCTTAAAACCATAAAAAAATGAAGAAACCATAAAACCCAAAAATACCATAAAAACCTTAAAAACCATAAAACCATCAAATCAATTAAAACCCTAAAAACGATAAAAATAATAAAAATCACAAAAGAGATTCCAAAATTTTTTAAAAATTTAAAAAACCAGGAAAAACACTAAAAAACCCTTGAAACCTTAAAACACATAACCATTATGAATCTAAAAAAATCTAAAACTCATAAAAACCATAAAACCCCTAAAACTCTCAAAATTCCTAAAAACCCTAAAAATAAATAAAAAACCTAAAACACCTTAAAATTCCCTAAAAATATAAACAATATAAAAGTACATAATAAACTACAAGAAAACATTAAAACCCTAATCTAATTAAACCCCTAAAAATCTAAAAATAGTAAAACGCTAAAACTCCCTAAAAATCTAAAAAACCCAAAACCCAAAAAACCCTTAAAAACCCTATGAAACATAAAATCCTAAAAGTAAAAAAACTCCAAAAACCATTTAACACCCTAAAACAGTTAAAAAACACTTAAAACCCTTAAAACCCCAAAAAACACAAAAAAACTATAAAAACTAAAAAACCATAAGACCCCATAAACCACTAAAATCCTAAAAACCCTTAAAAACCCTAAATACTCAAAAAAATAATAAAAAATCCATTAAATCCCTAAGAACATAAAAACAACAAAAACCATGAAAAACCCTTAGAAATAAAATAAAAACTAAAAAATGATAAACCCATGAAAAATTATAAAAACTATAAACCCCATAAAACCTTCAATATGAACTAAAAACTCTAAAAACCCTTTTAAACCCTAAAACATTAAAAAATATAAAACCCCTAGAAACCGTAAATTTCATATAAAAACCTAAACACCCAAAGAAACAATAAAAAATATAAGACACCATAAAAACCCTCAGAATACATAAAAACCCAAAAAACCATAAAAATAGAAAAAACCCCTAAATATACCTAAAAAAACCCCTAAAAACATGAAAAAAATGAAGAAAACTATAAAAATCTAAAATCAAATAAAAACCATAATAATCCTAAAAAACTATAAAAACCTTAAAAACCTAAAAACCCTAATAAAACCTAAAAATCATCAAAATCCAACAAAACCCAAAAAACCATAAAAAACAATACAAAATCCCAAAAAAATCCGTAAAAATTTTATAAAAGAATCTAAAACTCCATGAAAACCCCTAAGAAAAATTGGAAAACTTAAAAAAAATTAAAACCCCTAAAAATACAAAATACCCTAAAAGATTCAAAAAGATCCTAAAACCCATAAAAACTATAAAGCCCTAAAAAGCATAAAAAATGTAAAAACCATTAAATATATGAAAAACCAATAACAAATCTAAACACTCTTTAAACCCTAAAACATTAAAAACCCTAAAAACATTAATCCCCTAAAAACTCACCCCCCCACCAAACCATAACCCTATACAAATCCAAAAAACCCTAAAAACCATCAAAATCCCAAAAAATCCTAAAAACATAAAAAACCTAACAAATACATAAAATTACAAAAAAACATAAAAACCCATAAAACCTTATATCCCCCTTAAGAAACCGTAAAAACCTAAAAACAATTAAAAACTCTAAATACCCAAAATAATGTTAAAAACCCTAAACATCGCACTAAAAACCCATAAAACCTTAAATCCCCTAAAAATATTAAAACCTAATAAATATCATCAAAACCCAAAAAAAACTCTAAAACCCATTTAAACCCATAAAAATGTTAAAAAAACTCTAAAACATATTAAAACCCCCAAAAAAGTAAAAAACACAAAAAAGAAAAAAAACCATAAAACCCAAAAAACCCTAAAACCCTAAAAATTCCAAATTTTTTAGGGTTTTAATGAGATTTTGCTATTTTTATTATTTTAGGGTTTTATGGGTCTCAGGGGTTTTTACCATTTCTAGGGGTATAATGTGTTTTAATTTTTTTAGTGGGTTTTTAGGTTTTTCAAGGGTTTTTATGGTTTAATAAGGTTTTTAGGCATTTTATGGATTTATAATTTTTAGTGTTTTAGGGTTATATAAGGTTATTGGGTTTTTTAGAATTGTTTTTGTTTTTAGTGGTTCTATGTTCTTTTAGATATTTAATATTTTCTTGGGTTTTTATAGTTTTTAGGGGTTTTTACATTTTTAGGTATTTTTATTTAATTTTATGATTTTTAATGGTAATTAAAAATTTTGAGGGGTTTTTGGGTTTTATTAGGGATTTTAGGGTTTTTAGGTTATTAAGGGTATTATGTTTTATTATATTTGTAATGTTTTTTCAATATTTTCAAGGGTTATAAATTTTTCGTTATTTTTTGGAATTTTTAGGATTTGGATAGTTTTAATAGTTTTTAGTGTTTTTTGGATTTTAAATTTTTTTATGTTTTTAGTGGATTTAAGTGATTTTTGGTTTTTAGTTATTTTATAGGGTTTTTCAAGGTTTTTAATATTTTTTACATTTTTAGAGTTTTTAGTGATTTTTAGGTTTTTTGTGAATTTAGGTTTCTTTATTTTTTAGAGGGTTTATGATTATTTAGAGTAATTAATTTTTTAGCGTTTAATGGGTTTTTAGAGTATTTATTGGGTTTTAGAGTTCTTATGTGTTTTTAGTGTTTTAATGGGTTTTAGGGTTTTTTTTGTTCTTAGGGGTTTTTATAGGGTTTTAGGGCCTTTTTAAAGATTTTAGGGTTTTCAGTGCTTTTTAGAATTCTTATGGGTTTTAAGTGTTTTTAGGTTTTTAGTGTTTTCATAGTGTTTTTAGATTTTCTATATTTTTAATGTTTTTATGAATTTTTAGGGATAATTTATGATTTTAATGGTTTTTATATTTTTAGTGTTTTGAGTATTATTAGGGTTTTTATGGCTTTTTTGTGTTTTATAATTTTTTAGGCTTTTTAGGGTTTTAAGCGTATTTTAGTTTTTATGTGTATGTTTGGGTTTTCTAGATTTTTAAGGTTTCATAAGTTTATAGGAATTGTTATGGATTTTTTTAGGATTTTTGTTATTTTTTGGGTTTTTTGGGATTTTTAGCGGTCTGGGGGTTTTTGTTTTTTTGGGGGTTTTAAATTTTTTTGATTTTTCATTTTTTTCATGTTTTTTAGTGTTTTTTTCATTTTCTTGAGTTTAAAATGTTCTTATAGTTTTGAGTGGTTCTTAGGGTTTTCATATGATTTTAGAGTATCTATGGATTTGGGGTGTTTTTAGGGTCATTTAGGGGTTTTAGGGTTTTCCGCATTTATTAAGTTTGTAGGGTCTTTAGTGTTTTTAGGTATTTATGGATTTCATAGGGGTTTTTTGGGGGTTTATGGGGTTTTATGTTATTTGAGTGTTTTTGGACTTTTTATGTTTTTTTTGGTTTTTAGGGTTTTTAGGGATTAGTGGGGTTTTAGGGTTTTTTTGGTTTTTAGGGGTTTAATGTGTTTTTAATTTTTTAATGTAATCTTAGAGATTTAAAGTTTTCTTAGGGTTTTTTATGTTTTTAGGAATTTTGAGATATTTTTTAGAATTTTTATGGTTTGTAGGGTTTTTAGGGATGTTTATGGTTTTTATTTTTTAGGGGTTTTGGGGTTTTTAGGGTTTTTATAATATTTTTTATTTTTAGGGATTTTGAGTGTTCCTTGTTTTTTAAGTATTTATTATGTGTATTTTGGTTTTTTAGGGTTTTCTAAATTTTTATGAAATATTAGGGATTTTTATAGTTTTTATAGTTTTTTTGGATTTTGAGGGGTTTTTTTGTTTTTTTGGTATTTTAGGTTTTTTTGTTTTTAGGGGTTTAAAGGTTTTTTTATGTTTTTAACATTTTAATAATTTATAATAGTTTTTTTTTTATTTTTTGCCATTTTTTTAATATTTTTATAGGGTTTGGTGTTTTTTGGGGGTTTAAAGGTTTTTATGGGGTTTTATTATTTTTAGGGATTTTAGGGGTTCTATGGTTTTTTAGGGGTTTTAGGTTTTTTTTTTGTTTTTAGGATTTTATTGAGGTTTTATGTTTCATTTAGTATTTGATGATTTTCCTTGGGTTTTTTAATATTTTTTAAAGGTTTTTACGTGGTATGATTTTTTAGGTAATTTAGGGTTTTTATGGTTTTTAGCGATTTTAGGAATTTTGATGGGGGTCTATGGATTTTGTGGTTTTTAGCTATTTGTAGTGGTTTTAGTGTATTTTTGGTTTTTATGGGTTTTAAGTTTTTTCCTTTTTTAGGTTTAGTAATGTTTTCTTACTTTTTTTGGGTTTTTTATGTTTTTAGAAAATTTTCGGGGTTTTATGATTATATGGTTTTTATTTAATTTATGTATTTTTAGGGGTTTAATTGTTTTTTTTGTTTTTATGGATTTTTGTGCGTTTTTCTGGTTTTTTTGGTTTTTAGAGTTTTTTTACCATTTTTATGGGTTTAATGGGATTTTAGGGGTTGTGGTGTTGTTTTATGGGTTTTATGAGTTTTATAGTTTTTAATGGTTTTAAAGGAATTTTATAGTTTTTAGGGTTTTTTAGTGTTGTATGGTCTTTTAGGATTTTTTGGTGTCCTTTCATTTTACAAATTTTTGGGGGGTTTTAAGTATTTTTTGGACTTTAATGTTTACTTATGATTTTTATATGTCTTTTGAGATATTACATTTTCATGGATTTTGAAGAATTTTTTTGGGATTTTATGGTTTTTAGGGGTTTATGGGCTTTTAGTGTTATTAATAGTATTAGTCTTTTATGGTTTTAGGATTTTAGTTTTTTAATATTTTCATAGGGGTTTTCCGGGTTTTATTGTTTTTTTAGGAATTTTTTAGGAATATTTAATATTTTTATAGGTTTTAGGATTTTTAGGGATTTCGATGGTTTTTAAAGAAATGGGATTTTATGTTTTTTTATTGGTTTTAGGGGTTTTTTTGAGTTTTTATTGTCTATATGGTTTTAGATTTTTGTTATGTTTTTCGATGTTTAAAGGGTTCCTAGAGTATTTAGAAAGTTTTTTGTGTTTTTTGGGTTTTAAATGGGATTTATATTTTTTACTGTGTTTTAGGTTTTTATGAGGTTTAGGGATTTTATAGTTATTAGGTATTATTATGGGTTTCGGAGGATTTAATGTTCTTTTACGATTTTTATGGTTTTTAGTGATTTTTTTGTTTTTTAAATGTTTAAATTTTATATGTTTTTAATTTTTTATCATGGGTTTTTGGGGTTTTATGGTTTTTATTTTTATAGGGATTTATAGGGTTTTTTTAGGATTTTTATGGTTTTTAGGGTTTTAGAGATTTTTTGGGTTTTTAGTATTTTTACCGTGTTTATGATTTTTAGGTTTTTAAGATTCAATTGGTTATTTATGTTATTTTAGGGTTTTTATGGGTATTTAAGGTATGTTATTTTTTGGGGATCATTATTTTTTTCTTGGTTTTTAGGGGTTATAGGTATTTTGAGGTATTTTGGGTTTTTTGGGTTTTTACGGATTCTACAAAAAAAACATTGGGGGGGGGGGGTTAAGGGTCATTGAATTTTTTATGGTTTTAATATTTTTTATAGTTTTTTAACAATTTTTGTGATTTAAAGGGTTTTTATTTTTTTAGTGGTTTTTATTATTTCATGGAATTTACGAGTTTTTAAATATTTTTGGGTTATTAATGGTTTTATGGGTTTTTTGTTTTTTAGGATTTTAATGTTTTTAAGGGATTTATGTTTTTAGGTTTTTAATTATTTCTTAAGGGTTTCTAGGGTTTTTAGTAGGTTTTATATTTTTAGGTATTTTTATGGATTTTAAGGTTTTTATGGTTTTTTATGGTTTTTATGTATTTTCAAGGGTTTATGGTATTTTGAGAGACAATGGATTTTTGGATTTTTAGTGTTTTTTTAAATATTTAGAGTTTTCAATTTTTTATATATTTCTAAAGAAAATTAAATATTTAAAAGGTTTTTATAGTTTTTATTGGTTTTTATGTTTTTATGCAGTTTTATGGAATTTAATGTTTTAGGGGTTTAAAGTGTTTTCTGATTTTTAAGGTATTCATAGGGGGTTTGAGAGATTTTATGTTTTTTTACATTTTTAATTTTTTTTAAATTTTTTTTATTTTTTATGTTTTTTTTTTGGATTTTGAGGATTCTACGGGTTTTTAGGGTTTTGAGTTTTTTTGGGTTTTATGTTTTTTTTTAGTTTTTTGGTGTTTTATGTTTTTTATATATTTTTAGCATTTTAATAGATTTAAAGGGCTTTTAGAGTTTTTTTAAATTGTTTTTAGGTGTTTTAGGTTTTTTAAGGTTTTTAGGGGTTTTATTGTTTTCTTTGATTTTCAGGTTTTATGGAATTTTGGAGATTTTTATTTGTTTAGGGAGTTTAAGTTTTTTGGGGGTTTATGTTTTTTAGGTTTTTAAGGATTTCTTAGAGGTTTTCCCTGGTTTTTATGGATGGTTATGTTTTCTTATGTATTATGATTTTTCTAGGATTTTTTTTTGTTATTTAGGGTTTTTATGGATTTTGAGTGTTTTAATGGTTTTTAGGGTTTTAGGGGAGTTTTAGGTTTTTATCAGTTTTAGGTTTTTAGTTGTTTTAAGTGTTTTTTGGCTTTTAAGGTTATCATTGAGATTTTTGTTAGTTTTTAGGTTATTTAATGTTTTTAGGTATTTTTTTGGATTTTTAATTTTTTTATAGTCTTTAGGGTTTTATGGATCTTAAGGGTTTTTATGGTTTTTGGGGTGTTTAACGGTTCTTTTATTTTTAATTTTCTTATAGTTTTTAGAGTTAAAAAAATTGTTTAATGACTTTTTAGAGTTTTAATTGTTTTTGGGTACTTTTGGGGTTTTTATGGTTATAGGGTTATTATAGATTATAGGGGTTTAATTATTTTAGGAGTTTTAAGGGTTTTAGGGACTTTTAATAGTTTATAGTGTTTTTATCATTTTTTAGGTTTTTCATGGGTTTAAATTTTCTTATGTTTTTAAAGTTCTCTTAGGGGTTTTCATAGATTTTAATAAATTTTACATTTTTGGGAAATTTTTGCTATTATTAGGATTTTATTTAGTTTTTAGGGATTATGGGGTATTTTTAGGGTTTTTATAGTCCTTAGACTTCTTTTGGTTTTTAGGGGTTTTAATTTTTCTTAGGTTTTTATGGTTTTACTAGGTTTTTTCTAGGTCTTCAGGGTTTCTATGTTTTTTGATATTTTTGACGCTCCTTTACGTCACAGAGACTATCGAATTGAAAAGGGAAATAACTTCAACCCAAAGTGATTCATCCTTTGAAGAAACATCAAAAATTGACAAAGACATGAACAAAGAGATAAATGAACTTGGGTTGTGCAAGTTCCACCAAGGTCACACAAGTATACTTGCACGCCGCGCAGGTGACGTGTGCGCCCTCTTTGAATTTCTCCCAGGGTCTTCTCCAGCCTATAAATACCCCCTGTGGGCCCCCCATTTCGGAGACAAAAAATTCTAGAATCTCAGATTTGAGCTCCATGTGCCCTAGTCTATTCTCAAAGATTCCTAACACTTCTATGGTAATTTCTTACCTAGAACAAAAGATCTAAAGAGGGAGAGGAAGGCCTAAGTTTTGAAACTCATCAACACTTGCACGCCTAAGTGGTTGGTCCTTAAGGAAAAATGGCCATACTTGCGTTCCGCCTTGCTCCTTCAACAGAAATTGCACACCACCCTTCTGGAAGCCTCTAGGGATAATACTAAAGTCTTGAGCCAAGGCTCACCCAAGTATTACCCTAAGGGTTAACCGTCGCGCAAGTACCCATGTGTCACGCAAGTATACCTGTGCGACCAGGATTTACGCGCCCACGTAGGACTTGTGCACCACCATATTTTTGGGTGCCCCTCCTTCCTGTTTCACCTATCTTATGCATATCCATTCATCCTATTCAAGATTAAGCCTGCATAACTCTATCCAACGTCATTTATGGCATGATTTCATTGCTGGATTTCTTATCTGAAAGGAATTCTTTGGAACATCTCTTAAGATTTAGTGATTCACATATCTTCATGTCACTAAGGTAAGAGATTTTATTCATTCAACCTCATCCTTTAAGATGAGATAATCCTTAACCTGGGCCTCCTTTTCAGGACTAATCCCCAGTCATAATTCCTCTAATCTCGGCCTCCTTTTCAGGAGTAAGTCCCAAATCCCCTTAATTCTGGGCCTCCTTTTTAGGATTACGCCCCAGTCATAATTCTTCTAATCTGGACATCCTCTTCAGGAATAAGCCCCACCCATAAATTCCATCTAACATAGGCCTCCTTCTTGGAGATAAGCCCTAAGTCTTCAAGTCCCCTAACCTGGGCTTTCTTTTTAGGAGTAAGCCTCAGTCTTTAAGTTTCCTTAATTTTGGGTATTCTAATTAGGATTAATCCCCAACCAAAATTCTTTTAATATGGGCATCCTCCTTAGGAGTAAGACCCAAATTCCAAAAATCCAAATTTCCTTAACCTAGGACTCCTTTTCAGGAGTAATCCCCAACCATGGTTCTCTTAACCTGTGCTTCCTTTCCAAGAGTAATCCCACTGTTTTCAAAACCTCTTAACCTGGGCTTCCTTTTCAGGAGTAAGCCCCAGTCATAATTTCTCTGAAGCAGTCTTAATTTAATTTTGAAATTGGGATTCCTTCTCAGGAGTAAAACCCAATCATAAGTCCCCTCTTAATTTGGGAATCCTCCTTAGGAATAAGCCCCAAGTTAGAGTATTCAAATCTACATAATGCACATATACCTTTATGGACCTTGTTCTCGGGTTTCTTACCTGAAGTAAATCCTAATCTTCATCTATCTTGGTAGTCATACGTACATAAGCCCCACTCATTTCTTATAATTGCATCTTTCATGGAACAATTGTCTGGTTTTACCCATACCTCTTGTTTCTCATATCGAGTATAACTCACGTTTTCTTAGAGTGTAAAATTAATTATGACATCTTCTTTTACCAATCAATCATGCATCAAACCTCATACTTCTTTACTCGAACTATGTGGGTTCTGATTCATTTTCCAAAACAAAGGATACGTAGGTAGACCATCTGCGGGTACAATCCTAACTATGAATTAATCCATGTCCTTATGAATGAAAATAAACTTCAAGTGCCCCACTGAGTGGCTTTAGAACCAGTATGGTTATCACAATAACCAAGAGATTTATATATAATGTGTCAAAGGATACCATTGACCAAGAATCTCTAACAAATACAAATGATTATCTATCGATTAAGAACCTCAAATACATATAAAAGATTCTATAAATCGTATACATACTAATTATTGATTGTCAGATCTAACAGAAAGCTCATTTTCATACCTGGTAATGTAATAAGGATTCACGAACATAACTTAAATCTATAAAGAGAGTCCCAGAGTAGACAATAATTCCCCCCAAAAGGGTGTGATGAGTCCAACCTCCCATCCTCTCGACCAATGAAAATTCATAATCCTCATCAGTTCACAACTAATGAGAACCTACCTTTGGAAAGTAGGTCCAATTGGATATAGAATCATTGGATGTTTCTGGTTCTACGAACAAACCCATTAGAAACTGCTTGGAATATTTGAACCTAAAATCAATGAGGTCATCTCCAATTCTAGAGGAAACAAAAAATGGTGAACCCAATGTGAATCCTTAACCGAGTTAAAATGATGGTTTTCTTATTTGTTAGGCCCCTATTTAAAACTCAATGAGAGGGCCAACAAAAAAATAAATAAAATATGTTCTCATCCAAATGATGTAGCAGCCGAACTTATCTTGATTATGTTTGTTATATCAAACATGCACTCTTTTATAAGATCTTATGAATTACATGAATATTTATTCTTAAGTTCACTACTATGAATAATACTGCTGTGAATACTTCTACTGTGAAAACCTCTACTGTGAATGCATCTGCTGCTACTCCTACTCGATCATCATCCACTCTGAGGACGACATCACCTAATCAGCGTCCTCAACGCTGGGAATCAAATGCACTAGATAAGGAGTACCGTCAACACGGTACCATTCCAACTCTAGAGGCTTCTCGACAAGACATCCAAGTGAATAACTCACCCTGGTTGTCCGGACAATGACGAACAGTGATCAAGAAGAATGCAGTGCTAACTACCGTCTCCAACTGTTTCAGGTCACTATCCCCAGAATGCAATCACCATTCCCTCCTGTATTCTTGGGAGGTGAATGATCAGGTCCCTTTGGGCCTTAACTCAAAGAGACGAGACTCCTTCCCAAGGGCTCCCACCAACAATCGCTGCCAGACTCATGTGGAAGTGCGCCCTCAACATGATGAAGGTGTCATCTCCAGGCGTTCGGCATAGGTTCCTCGAACCCAAGCAGGAAAGACGAACCACTAGAGGCGAAAACCGATTAACAGTTAGCAGGTTCTCATCTATGCTGTTTCCGGAGAATTCCACCAACCTAACTTGGTGGCAAGAAATGAGCGGGCACACACACCTGTCCGTTTTAATTCCGCTGTCCTACAGACTCATCTGGAAGCAGCGCGCTAATCCTGCCAGGTAATTCCAGCGTAGTACTACAGACTGGAACATACTCTTGTTTATAAATAATCACCTAGTCAGCAGGCTCATTTGACTACATACGATGAAGCCCGCCAACCCAATGTGTTGACAACTGGTAAACAGGCACATACATCTGCTTACACTCATCAATCCTCCCCGCATCCTTGTCTGTCAGTATTGAAGGAACCTCATCAACCATGTTTGGTGTAGTTCAATTAGCATGCACATACACCTTCTATTATTGATCAAGCCTACCAACAGTCTCATTTGGTAGCATTCGGAGAAGTCAGTAAGAATTCTCCGATGACAAACAGGAGGTAGACTCAACTGTCTACCCCCCACACTTGAGTACTCTCAGAATTCACTGACAGGAAAAGGAGGACAGGAGCAGGAATATACACCTGCTCAAAGAACGGAATGGATGTATATTCTCGTTCTTGTATCTGAAGTCACCAAGCATATTCTGTCAATGGTGAAAGGGAAGAAGCGAATCCCTGCTCATATTCTGGATGCCTACCAGGATATTATAACATCTTCAGCAGAATCACAGGGGAAGAAATGCAAATCTATCCCTACCAGTGGAGTGACAAATCAACAGTTCACTCTAGAACATACACACACATCTGTTCCAGTCCAAGAGGGTTATGGGTCATACTCCCCCATATCATACGAACATCCAAGTCAGGCACATACACCTGATTTGAGTGGAGGTAATCAACCTAACCTGACCATTTCTCCTGAGCAGGCACATACATATGCCCAAAATGACCACTTTCTTCAATAAGTGGTTCTTAAAGAGAGTAAGAAGGTGTCTAAAAAGAAGAACCACCCAACACAGTCAAGAAATCAAGGTCCAATATGTAATGAGGCCTTACTCGATGCTGGTGTTATTGATGCACTCAGACAAGTATCTGTGGAAACTCAAGATTCTACTCTCTCAATTCCAAATAGTGGGAACATTAATTCTGAAGGTCTACATCAGACACTTCCTCATGACAATTTTGTCGATCTCAAAGTTTCATCTTCAGATGAGATCCATAAGAACCCTTTGTGTGTCCAGAAGACCAAGGAGAAAAATGTTTGATCTTTTGCTATAACCCACCATAGTGGTCCTCCCCATGATGATGAATTTAGCTGCGAATGTCCTCTCTACAGTAATAATTCTCATTGCCTGGAAAATTCTCCAACAGACAATGTAGTGAGGAGAAATCCCTCTTATTTTGAGGCACTTGAAAATGTGAATCCAGTCATGTATGATGATTTACCACTAGCAGGTGAAATACTTTCTCAATTATACGATAGACCAGGGTGTGGGACATTCTCCGAACCACCCCTAATTCATGCATCTTCTAGTTAGATCAGTGAATTATCTACCAATCTTGTTGAATCCGATGAATCAATAAGGAATAATCAACTTTGGTCTAATCAGTTATAATAATCTAAATTGAATGATAAAAAGGAAGTACTGAATATGAGAAAACAACTAGCAAAAGGTGAACTGCCAGTTATGTTTTGGCCTTTGGCTGACTCTCAGTATGACATTCTAGAGATGTTGTCGGAAGATAGAATTCATGATATTAATCTTAACATATGGAAAACTCTTTGTCAGTTGAAAATTGAAATATTATATTATGATGAATATGAAAATAATTTCAAGATTATAGAAGGGTTACAATTCCAAATTGACTTGACATCTCTCTCAATTTATCGGTATCCGAAGTCTTAAAAGCAGTAGTGAGCCCTTCAGCAGTCATGCCTTGGTGCACTATGAATATTTCTCCAATTAATTGCCAATTCCCCATCTGGTATTTATATTAGGGGATGGGGTGTTCATGGAAAACTACATTTCACTGTACTCTCCAGTCAGCAAAGCCCGCTGAAAATGGTCTCATGCAATGTTATTTCCCATGGCTGGACACAACCAATTGGCTTTGTTTGTAATCAACGGATTTCTAAAGTACATGCCTCAACTAGTTCATCTCAAAATCAGGAATACAAAGAACAATTTTTTGAATTACTCCTACATAATGCAAATGATAATATTTAACATGCCTCTCGTTTGGAGTAAGCACATCATCGAGTGATAGAACTGTCAGAAATCATCCAACAGTCTTTTGAACCGGGTGATAAGAGTGGATGTAGGTTGATGCATCCAGCTAATTTCCAGAATAAAGTCTGAAAGATCATGAGATCTTTCAAGAAGGTCTTAGATATAGAATTTCATGAACCACCCCAGCTTGCCAGATTGGGGACTCTTTTAACCCAACCCTCAGAATCAACAAATAGGATCTGAGGAGTTGATCAAAGACAGTAGGAACAGCCCCAGTCCACAGGACTGGGGACTTTTTCAAATCCCCAATCTCTCCCTCAGATAAAGTCAGTCTTCTCTCGATTAGGGAAGAAGACACAAGAGGAACAAAAAGCCAAATTATCAGGAGATTCCCTCCAAATTTCAGTTCATCAAGAAGTTCTTGGGGAATCAAATCAGTAAAAGGCAGTGTCTCAACAAGGACATGGAAGAAGAAAATATCACAGAAATGCCGATAAAAGAGGTGAAATGCATTATGCATCAATTAATGTCATCAATTTCGTTATTGCTAATCCCCCAAATGAGGTTCACTTAGAGGGGTCAAATGAGGATGTTCCTTCACAAGTGGTTGTATGCACATACACAAATGAAGAAGGTGTGCAGACATGAAATCAAAGGCTTACCTAGAATTTGGGTAATCCTTCAAGTAACCCACTTCCCCCACTCCGAAAGGGATCTAATAAGGGGAAAGGAAAGAATCAGGTTACATACCCTTCCTCTAGAGAAGGTCAATCGCTCTAATTAGAGCAAAGATTTTCACAACAAGAGGAAGAAATGAAGGAGTTGAGGAGGTTGAATGCAGAACTACGTCAGGGTAGTCTTCCTCTTAAGCGTGCTAGAGTCAGTCAGCCAAAAGAATTTGTTGCGTCTATTGAGATGGATCAAGAATATCCTCCTCTACCAGTACACCCTCACATGTCTAATCCTACAGGTCAAGTGCAACAACAATTGGCAGTGCTCCAATCAGTTGCAGCACTAGCCACCACATCTATCCAAGCTCCATTCATTCCACTGGATCTGGTCCAAGATCAACCGGATGTTTCTCAAATGTTAATAACTACTATTGAGTCATTAACATCTCGGTTGGAAGCTATAGAGGGAAAGCTTTCTCAAATTCAACCTGAAAAGAGAGCTTACCCTGAGTGAGTTTATGCAATTCCTCCCACATCAAATTTTTCAAGTACCACATTCCCAATCATTAATGGTTCGGGAGACCCAGAGCAACACTTAACACATTTTGTTTCTCGTTGCGATCCTATGATGGGAACCCCTCGGCAACAAGAAGTAGTTAAGATCAGGTGTTTTGTACAATCATTACAAGGTCCTGCCTTTTTCTGGTAAACAAGCTTGCAATCCTGGTCAATTACCAGATGGGAGGATCTCTGCCAATGATTCCTTCTTCAATTCAGCTCAACTTTTCCAAAGACAATAGTTTTTTATCTTAATAACTGTACGCAAAGGTAGAATAAAAGGGTTTCTGATTTAATTTCTCTCTGGAAGGGATTAACATATTCCCTGATCATAGCACTCCCTCAAGAAGAATTGTTTCCAATCTGTGTGGAAAATATACATGATGAATTACGCATGCCATTGATACCTGTGAAATACACATGAAGGTTTCAAGACCTTACGTCAATTGCTCAACAGATTGAAGACTCTCTTATAAAGACTAAGGATAAAGTTCATGTAATTCCATCAACTCCAGGAAGGAGAATGGGTAAAGCAAAAAATGCTACAATTATGCTTAAAAAAGCACCTGTACATGCTTCTACATCAAGGCCTTCATCTTCTGGAAGGGCTCCGCCTCTTGAGTGTCTATAACAGAGGTCGTTTCGTCAGGACGATTAGAGAGATCAAAGACGGAAACAATTTTAGGATTTGAAGAGTAAAGTATACTCTTTCTGAAATGAACAAGTTCCTGGTTATTTCATTTTGGCTCTGGAAAATAATTTGGTTCAATTTCCATGGCCCAAGAGGCCAAACAAGGAAGGAGATGAAGACCGTCCCAACTATTTCCCATTTCATCAGATTTTGGGGTGTCCCATTCGGGATTGTTTTGTCTTCAAGGACCTCTTGAAGAAAATGGTCAACTTGGGACAAGTCAAACTGAAAGGTTCTTCAGCTCAGGTAGCATGTGTTACTACTACAGATCCAGAGGAGGAAGGTGAGTGGAAAGAAGTCAAGAACAAAAATGCGCAAAAATATGATGATTGGATGGTCAGAAAATGATCAAAAGAACTCATGCCATTTTGTGAACGCAATTGATAAAACCAATTGTGTCTTCTTCCATTAATTTCGTAGAAAAACCCTCTTCATCAGAGGGAAAATCCTCAATGAAACAGCATGATTAAAAGAAAGAAGAAGAATCAGAAGAAGATGAATATGTGTCAAAGCCCAAGTTGTCTTTGACTCTTAAAGATTTTATGCCATCTAATTCAAAGCAACGGGCACCGCCCCACCAAACGGAATATCCTAAACATGCTAATCAGGTAGAGTCTTCATTAGATGAAGAGTTAAATATTGGTTCTGTTAATATGATTCAATTAACATATCCATATGCTAGTCACAGTTTTGATTTTGATGAGCCCGAGTTCCCTGTAGCAGACGGAGGAATCAGAGGATGTTCCAGAGGCTCAAGATACAGGGGAAGATGTGGATCATTTAGAGGCCACTATTCTAATTCTACCCCTGATAAAACTTTGTATGCGGCAGAAACTCATGGTAGAGCCCTTCAAAGAGCTCAACAAGAACAAGCAAGTTCTTCCACACAAGGCAGACTCAGTCCTGACACAATTATTCTGGAAGATCAGTTGAAGGCTCCATCTTCTTCCTCTCAACAAGTAAAATGACCTAATTTGTTTAATATTCAAAAGCTAAGAGTATTGCTAACTCCTACCTCGATACATGATGCATCACCTTTCAAAACATTAACTTCTAAGTCACCTGCGAAACCACATGTTCCTGTTGGGAAATGCAGACATTTTGATCAAAAGTATGATGTATTGAAACACTTGTACTAAGTACTGGCCAAGTTATCAATTCTGGAAGCCTTGAATTTATCAAAGGATCTTTGGGAGGCACTCATCGAGGCTTTGTCAAGCCCTTAGGAGTATGAAACTGAAATTCCTGCGGCTAAAGCCTACCATGTTGATAATAATCCTACAGAATTCCATGCAGAGATATCATTCATAGATGAAGACAAAGATAATGTCGTGCATGGACATATTAGACCCTTGTACTTATCTGGTAAGGTCAATGGTGTAGACATCCGGAGAGTCTTCATTGATAATGGTTCAGGAGTCTACCTCATCCCCATTCGTATACTTTGTCGATTGGGCCTCACAAAATCTGATTTATCTCCTTCTACTTTTATGTTACAAGGATATGATGAAAATGAACAAGAACCACTAGGTGAGATTACACTCAAAACATAGTTTGGAGATCTTGTATCCAATTCAAATTTCATGGTTGTTGATCAAGACTCATCCTTCAACATATTACTTGGTAGACCCTCGATACATCGGCATGCGGGTATCTATTCATCATACCATAAATGTCTCAAATATTGTTTTAACGGTCAAACTGGGACATTGTATGGTGATAATTCCCCGTTCAAGACATTTGAATCTCAATACATTGAGGTGGAATTCTATCACATGAAGGGAAAAGAAAAATCCACAACAAGGGAGATTACCAAAGATAATGCTCCATATGGTTTGGAAAAGATTCCAGTAAACTCATTTACACATGTGAGTACAGATTATGTATTGCCTATCATCCAAATTGACAGGATAGACCCAAATCAAAATACTCTTATGGAAACCTTCATAATTTCAATTACAACAATCAAGCCAGACAGCATGGGTGAAATTGGTGATTCACCAAGCAATGATGAAGGCTCAAATGGAGATTTCTTCATTTTGTCTGCTGAAATCCAGCAAGTCTATACTTTGAAAATCAGGCCAGAAGAAGTTATAGAAATGTCAGAGGTGAATGATGATGTCAATTCTCAATCCATTATCTCCTCTATGTTACCCAAGGAATACCCTTCATCATTAATCGAGTCGGAAATGGAAGCTTCTTCTTCAAGATGTTCAAATTTTAACATTTCTTCTGATTTTGGAAATTCTGCTTCTTCATCCACTATGCAAAAAGAAACAGAAGAAATAATACATGTTGAAGAATAAGAGGAAGATCGCATGGATTCTCCTCCATCATTTGAAGAGGGTATCTATACCACTATGGATGAACTCAGAGAAATAAATCTGGGTAGAAAAGAATATCCACACCCCACTTCAATTAGTGTGGTCATGAATCTGGGAGAGAAAGAGATGTATATTTCCTTTTTAAAGAAAAATCGAGATATATTTTTCTGGAACTATATAGAGATTCTAAGGCTTGATCCTGATGTTTCCACTCATTGTTTGGGTTTTCCAGAAGAACATCGAGGATTCAAACAAGCCGCTAGAAGAACACACCCATCCTATGATTCCAAAATTGAAGCTGAAGTGGATAATCTTATCAAAGATAACATCGTCAGAGAAGTTCAATATCCCAAATAGTTGGCTAATATTGTCCCATTGAAAAAGAAGAATGGGAAAATTAGAGTTTGCATTGATTTCAGAGATCTTAATCAGCATTGTCCTATGGTTGATTTTCTAGTACCAATTACAGAACTCTTAATTGATGCAACAACTGGCTATGAAACACTTTCCTTCATGGATGGATATTCTGGATATAATCAAATCTAGATGGCTCCATAAGATGAAGAATCTACAACCTTCAGATCCCCTCAGGGTGTGTTTTGCTATCAGTTAATGCCCTTTGGCCTGAAGAATGCAGGAACAACATATCAGCGTGCAATGCATCGTTTCTTCAATCCCTTTTTAGGGATGTTTGTTGAATGTTATGTGGAATATTTTTTGGTTAAATTAAAACAACATTATAATCACTTGGATGATTTGAAAATCATATTCCACAAACTTCGGCAACATAATTTGAAGATGAACCCCTTAAAATGTTCTTTTGGGGTAACCTCGGGAAAATTTCTCAGCTTTTTTGTACGTCATCGTGGTATCGAGGTCGATCCTGAGAAGACAAAGTCAATCCTTGGTATATCACCTCCTCGAAATTTAAAGTAATTGAGAGGAATTCAAGGACATTTAGCCTATATTTGGTGTTTCATCTCCAATTTAGCATGAAAAAGTTTACCCTTCACCAAAGTGATGAATAAGGGAGTCACTTACAAGTGGACTGAAGAATGTCAAGAAGCATTCAATATTATCAAGAAATATCTCTTGAGTCCACTGGTGTTAATGACACCTGTTGAAGGAAGACCACTTATCCTCTATGTGACAGCTCTAGAGTGATTATTGGGTGCCTTTATTGCTCAAAAGAATGATGATGGGAATGAAAACAACCTCTACTATCTCAGTCGGACTATGCTTGAAGCAGACACCTGATATTCAAATATTGATAAGTGCTACCTAGAATTAATCTATGTATTTCAGAAGTTGAGACACTATCTGCAACATCACGAGGTCCAATTGATATCTCATAATAACCCTCTCAAATTCATCCTTAGCCATCCAATTCTTACAGCACGTCTAGCAAGGTGGGAAGTTATTTTATAGCAATTTGATATTCAATATGTGTCTCAAAAGTAAATAAAGGTCCAAGATCTGCCTGATTTCCTTGCTGAACACCCTTAAGTGGAAGATACATCTCCAGATATTGAACTTCCTGATGAGGAAGGCTTCTTTATTCAAGATAGTCTTCAAAAATGGGAAATTTACTTTGATGGTGCTTCCAGAAGTCTAATTGGAAGGAAAATGGAAAATCCAAAATTCAACAAAGTTGGCTTAGGAGTTGTACTCATTTCCCTGGAAAATCCAGTGCAACCCTATTCCTTTTCATTGTTGGGAGGCAGTACAAATAATGAAGCAGAATACCATGCTCTCAAGTAGGATTGGAGTTGGTGCTTCAAGAACAAGTGAATCACTTAATGGTGAATGGTGATTCAGACCTGGTAATCAAACAAGTCAACGACGATTATGAAATCATAAAAGAAGAACTAATCCCTTTGTATGATTACGTCAGAGAGTTAATGGCGTAATTTCCTACAGAATCGACATTTTCTTATGTCCCGAGATCACAAAATGCCCAAGCTAATTCACTGGCTAATATAGCCACATCTCTGGCAGATCCAAATCGGGATGAGGCAACCATCAGTATTGCCCATCGTCGTACAATTTCACCTTATGTTCAAACCAGAAAAGAGTAAATCAATGAAATTAGTCCCATTCCTGAACCATATGGTCATACTACAGTATGGGTGATACCTATCATGGAATACCGTCAAAATGGAACACTTCCACCTGATAGAGCTGGGAAAGAACAAATCTGATGATGTGTGGTCAATTTCACTCTTTATGATATCCCAGATCACCTAGAGAAAATTCTCTACAAAAGAAGTCTTGATGGAGTTCTCTTGAGATGCATTGATGATGAAGATACAATGGCTGTCATGAAAGAAGTGCATGTAGGAGTCTGTGGGGCCCATTAGTCTGGACATGGACTATCTGATCACGTTCGAAGGCATGGATACTTTTTTCCTTCAATGATACAAGATTGTGTTGATTTCACAAAGAAGTGTCATTCTTGCCAAGTACATGCCAACATCATTCATCAGCCCCCAGAGTTGCTTCATACCGCTAAATACTCGTGGCCATTTACTACATGGAGAATCGATGTAGTATGACTTTATCCTTCGACTACATCCAAGCAGTTTAAGTACATTCTTACTGCTACTGACTTCTTTTCCAAATGGGCAGAGGCAATACCCCTCAACGAAGTCATTTCTAAATGCATTGTTAGCTTCATCAAGTTTAACCTCATTACCAGATTTGGTTTCCCTCATACAATATTGATGAACAATGGAACCAACTTCTGTTCATCCGAGGTGAGGAATTTGTATCAAGAATACAACATCAAATCCAATCATTCATCTCGGTATCATGCAACAACTAATGGCCAGATAGAATCTTTCAACAAGACTCTGTCAAATATACTGCAAAAGATGGTGGATAAAGGTAATAAGTCATGGCCTGGTTAACTCTTTAATGCTTTATGGGCTTATCAGACCACCACCCGCACTACAACGCGCTCAACTCCATATTCATTGGTATATGGAACAGAATTAGTCTTTCCAATTGAGGTTCAACTACCATCACTCAGAGTATCCATTTGTGATCAATCATCTACAGATGAAAAATCTCAAAAGCGATTGGATGAATTGGAATGGTTATATATGAAAATATTGTGCACCTTGCACCACTTGGAAGTCTATCAGAATCAAATAGCATGAGCTTTCAACTGAAAAGTTTTTCTTCGTTCATTCGTTCGGGGAGTATTGGTATTAGTTATCAGAACTCCAATGATACCAGGAAAGAAACCTCCCAAGCTTGAGCCAAAATGGGAAGGACCTTATTCAATACATAAGGTCTACTCCAATGGAGCATATTCTTTAATCTCAATGGATGGAGAACTCATCACTACTACAACCAATGATAGATTTCTAAATAAGTATTTTTTTGTAACACAAATACCCTTTATGTCCAACATGAAGTTAAACTGTGATATTTTCTAGTAAGACGTTAAACTATAACATCAACAGTCCAAGCATATGACCTTAAACTATTTTCACCCTCGTCCAACATGACATTAAACTGTGACGTCCTAACTATATGACACTAAACTATACAGAAGTCCCTTATGTCCAACATGAAGTTAAATTGTGATATTGTCCAGTAAGACATTAAACTGCAGAATAATCTCTGGTCCACGCATATGAACTTAAACTGTTCACACCATTGTCCAATATGATGTTAAACTGTGAAAAAGTCCCTAATACGTCCAACAAGATGTTAAACTATGTCTCTTTTTTCCTTACTGCATGACATTAAACTGTACAGTCCCCCTTTCGTCCAACATGACGTTAAACTGTATTGTCCCCATCGTCCTAAATACATGATGCTAAACTGTATAGAAGTCCCTTAATACATACTACATGAAGTTAAACTGTATTTTTTCCCTGCTACATGACATTAAACTATGCAGCACCAATAGTCCTCACTGCAAGACTTTAAACTGCATAGTCCCTTCATATGTCCTACATGATATTAAACACTGCATCGTTAAGATTGTTGATACCTCTTGTTTCTCACACCAAGTGTGAATCATGTGAGCTTAGAGTAAACATCAACCATAACACCCTCTCTGGGCTGCTAACCATGTTTAAGTCCCAACACCAATTTTTAGGTCGTTGTCCCCAAGAACAAATTCATCACTAATTCATTCTTTAATTGATCTACACGTTCTTTGATCCTCGCCTTCTAGGCTGGGTACGTAGGCAACCTCATGAGGTTCAAGCCCAAAACCAATTTCTTCACATTGGTTCATCTTTGTCCTTGCTACATGACCTTAAACTGTATAGTAATTTTGTCATGTATGACAATAAACTACAACATTCATTGATACCCTCACCTAAGAGAGAATCATTATTTACATTGATCTCCGGTCATTTCATATTCCAAAGACTATGTGCATACATGGTAATGCCTGAACCTTTTATCTTGGTTCAAACCATCATTTCACTAATGTCCCCTTTCACCCTTCACTTGTACAAACCAATCTATACAGAGGGTATTTCATGAACTACGTGCGGCTTGATTCCCATCCTTATGGGATACGTAGGAACGTTCGAGTGTCCCTCGAATCCATCCCCAAGTCTTTGGGCCTAACCCCAAGTTCCATTTTCTGTCCCCTGGCTTAAAAGTCCCTATGAAAACACACACTGTGTATTCATTATTATGGTCTGAGCTCTATGACCCTAAACTAAGATCTCCCATGCTCTCGTCCCACCTGACGTTAAACTGTATTTCAATAAATACGTATGGCTTGATTCCTATCCTTATGGGATACGTAGTGAAGTCCAACATTTCAATTCAGGACGCATCCACAACATGATTATGGTTAGAATTGGTCTGTGTATCTCTACATGCATTGAAAAAATGCCCATTTTTTATGTGTCATGTTCCTATCCATGAATACTTCCAGATATCCATAACACTTTTATTGATTTCTGGTAACAAAATGTCCAATTTCTAAGGATTATGTTTCCTAACCATGCAGCACATGCCCTTAGGCGGCCTTGCATAAACAGTCTACATAATAGACATGTCAGTCAAAGGATGCTATTATTTGACCATGCAGCCAATTCCCTTAGGCGGCCCTATATAATTCAACCCCCTAAAGGGTTTTTCAAATAGTGATAACTTCATTCTTGGAAATAAAATCTCTTTTGTCCTTAGTTGTCTTAATGAAAATATATAGGGGTCCGCAAAAAAATGGTCATCCTTAACATATCTGTCCCATACTCTTTTTCATGATCTAAAAGTATCCAAATCTATTGTTTATATTTCCCTTCCCTACGTTTAGGTCAGACCTTCGTAGGAGTGACATTCATCCTGTTCTTAGATAATCCTTCTTGGAAATATCTTTTCTATATTCAAGTACCTCTCTCCATACAGCAAACTCTATGCTTTGGAAAATCTGAATCCCCATAAACATCCACTGGCTTTTTAGCAGTAGAAAGGTAAATTTCTGAGAGTTCTTTTTCCTGACTATGCAGCACGTGCCCTTAGGCGACCTTGCATAAACAACCTACATAACAAACTTGTCATCCAAAAGATGTTATTATTTGACTATGCAGCCAATTCCCTTAGGTGTCCCTGCATAATTCAACCCCCTAACGGGTTTTTCAAATAGTGGTAACTTCATTCTTGGGAACTACTTCTTCTAATTCCTTTTTAGCCATTTTTCATATCATTCCTCAGATTCAAAATTTCTTAAGTCATCGTTTGCATTTTTCCCCCATACATGAATATGGTAATATGTTTTTAGATAAATTATTAAGGAATTGATTCAATCCATTTGGTCAATGCTATTTTGACCTTAAACATTAGTCTTTTTATGTTTGACGTGCATGAATTTAAACTTCCTAAAAAGGCAAAGGAACTATGAACAAAATTCGAGTTCCATCTCACTAAACATACATTTCATATGATTTAGGTAATATTGAGCAATTAAAAGATTAAAAGTTTGTAGGGTTATTTATAATAATCCTAGAAAAATCAAACTATAATTGAAGATGAAAGTATCTTTCATTAATGCACAAGAGTTAGAAGGACATCCACATATTGGAGTCTCTTCTCTTTTTCATGAATTACAAAAGCCTGTTAACATAAGTCATCATTTGGTTTACAACATTCCAAGCTTCATCAGCAGCCACTTGAAGCTCATGCACTCGACCAGCTTCACTCTTTTCAGTCTGATGGAGTGCTTTCTTAGCATCTGCAATGGCTTTCATACCATTCATTTGAACTCCTTCCAATGAATTGTTATACTAGTCAAGTTCTCCAGTAACAACATCTAATTGTTGCTGAAGATTCATTTTCCGGACAACTTTAAATTTGATCTTATGCTTCAGCTCCTTCAACTTGGCAGCATGATCAGCCTCATCTCGGGACACCGCAACATCAAATTCGTTGATGTTGACTGACAGCCTCACTCGGGTCAAATATTGATGGAACTTTTTCTCCATCTCCATCCTTAAGATGACTTGTTTCACAGCGGCATGGACCTTTTGATATCCAAAAATTCCAAGTCCCAGCATAACAAACAAGGATGACAGTTGCGGTATATTTGATGACAAATCATCAAGAGGAACTTCAGATATGATTTTCCTTATATTTTCTCCATGCCATGCATCGTGAAAATTGGAGCGCCTTTTGTACTTCTGGATCCGACTCAGCATCACTTTCACCGGAGGGAATATAATCTGGGATAAATGCACTTAAGGAAGTGCCCTGTTCTTCTCCTTCCCCCTGACCTATGCTTCTTCACATTCAATTCCCATTGGGGTGGAGGCTGAGTCTTCACCTCCAGATTTATCCACTGAAATTGATGGCCCTGTATAATCAATTTAAATCATTGGTTAGTTTCAAAGGATAACAAAAGTTGATTAAATGTCTTGCAAATTAAGTACAATCACAAATTTTTTTTATCTCTTACCCAATAGTAGATCAGTAACTTGATAAGGCTCCTCCCCATCTTTCCTAGCTTCAACATGATTTTCAGGGTGAGTTTGAGGAAGCTCTATGGGGTTCATCTCCACTTGCGCTAATGTCTCTGCAATAGTAGGGTTTTCGGTACCCCATTCAGGCATTGGTAGTTCAGTAGCTTTCTCAGATAGGGCTGCATATTTGAATACATCACGATTAAACATGTAATAAGATGTTAATTTTAATAGGATGAAGGATAATACTCACGTCCATAATCTTCTAAATTACATGGTAAGTTAACATGATCTAAAAAATCTTCAAAAGATGGACCAAGTCCCATAATTTCATCCAATGTAATCTCAGAATCCTGGTTAATCTCAGCAGTGGGAGCATTTGGTATGTCATCTTGGCAACCTTCATCCTGTGGTCTCTGACCCTGAACAACATCTTCAGATAATGTGGCGGTGTCAGTTGCAATGTCATCCAAAAGCTTTAATATAGGGGTTGAGCCGAAATTATCACAGAATGAAAGTTAGTTGGTGTTTCATTCAACATCTTATGAAGCATTGTTAACTTACCAGGAGAATGCTCTTCTCTTCTTGCAACAGTAGTAGGAAGGATACTGGGAACAGATGTTGGCTCTTCTCTAGGAGTATCCAAGTTAGCCTGAGCTTGTGATTTTTCACCAGTACCCTCTGTGGTCCTTATAGAAAGGTCAATCCTCTCCCTCATAGGGGAAATTGAATAATCCCCTACAATCCCAAAAAATATGATCAATCGTTTCATGGATTAAGACTCATGATTATCCGAAGGAATTACCACTACTGATGAAGCGTTTAGATGTGGAATTCCTCCTTCGATGCCTTTGTCTTTTTGGATTTTTGGGAGTGTCGGCAGTCTTTTTTACAGGTACTTGAATTGGTGAATGGAAAGCCATGTCCAATTCGTCATCCATGAATTACTGGCCTGGAGATATTTCACCCTGATCACGAGGAGATTCATCAGCCCCAATGACAGTACCACTAGGGTTGAATGTGGTGAAGGAACCTCAGCAGTTCCATTCTTTGCAAGCTTCAGGATAAAGAAAATAATTTCCTTGAGTTACAAGGCTTTGAATGAAATTAAGTTGCAACGAATATAAAGACAGAGACTTACATCTTCAGGAGCCATGTAATCGTGCCACTCCTCATCTTCGGAACCACCAGTCCCCTCAGTGGCGCCACGATTTTTCATTTCCTTCACCCTCTTGGTGAGAGGAATAGAATCATCGGTGCTATATATGAGCATTTCCAGCACTCTGATGTAATCCCGCACCTCATCGGGGTTATCCTTGTAATAGATATCTATAGAATCCAGAAATTTCCCTATTCCAGGGATGTGTAGCCCCTCTCACAAATCCAACCAGGAAGTTTTAGCATCGCAGTATAAACTCTTCCTTGTCTGGAAAACCTCTGGTCATAGATATTCAGTATGCACACCTGAAGGCTGTAAGGAAGGTCCAAAAATCATCAACATAAACTTCTTCCAAGTTCCTGAAACTACATATAGAGAATAAGAAAATAAGACTTATTTCTCTATAATGTAATGGTGGTTAAATTTCCACAACTAAGTAACTCACTAAGAGTTGATGGAGTGGGTCTTTTGATTATGATAGGATGATTATATCGGGCATGAGGCTGCTTTGCAACTTGTTGTGCCTTATCATCCCCATCTTGAGAATCCGATGAATCAGCTTCAGGTGGTGTAGAAGAACTATCTTCCAGATGAAGGGTTTCTTTCTCTACAGCTCTCTTCCGTTTTCCCACCTGATAAACCGGGTGATTAAACACCCCTCTAGGGTATGATGCTATCCAGTTCTCAGCATACCATGTAGTCAAGTTATTTTCTGCTTTGTCAACTAGTAGATCAAATACTGCCCCAGTCTTCTCCCTAGATGTCAACAACCATAGTTGTCAGACAACCATCGGATGTTTCTCTAAACTAACATGCTCTGGGGGAGATACAACAGTCTGCTGCAAGCACTTAAATTGACGTGAAAATCTATACGGAGCATAGGCCTCGCATATAATCTCTCCGTCAATCTTGGTGAACAACACACCATCTCTGCAGGCCAACATGTATGCCCTTAATTCAAGGATGGTTGTTCCATCATCAAAAAACCGCCCAGTTGGCGGATTTCTGTAGGGAAAGAAATTAAATTACTTATGCATGCTCAACCTCACCCTCATGTCATAGGAATTGAGAGCTAGTGGATCAGTTCCAGAGAATTCCTGCACTGATGGCCTGAAAGAACATCCGGGAATCTGTACTCTGTTCTGTACATTATACATCCTAAAGAGAGTGGCGATCCATCCCCATAAAAATTGAAATGGTCCCACTATTCTCAAAGGAGACTTACCCATGAAAACATGGAGTAAGATCCTATGAATCTTTGCTAAAATGGGGGTAGCCAACCCAACCATTTTCCCCTTAGCCAACGTGGCTACAATAACGAAGGTCCCTGGCCTGACGCCTCCCTTCGAGTCCCTGACTGGAAAAAGATAAACACTGAGCCACAAGGCCAAGAAGCCCGCCAGATGAGTCTTCTTTAAGATTCTCTAATTTAATTCATATCCTCACATATCAATTTCTCCTGCTTCCAAGTTCAGCCAAAATGTGCCTGGAGCACCCCTCTTCTCTGTTTTGGGGAAGGTAATAGGATGAGTTGTCCCCGTATCCTTGGGCCCCTTCCCCTTTGATCCGTTCTCCTTGGATCCCTTCTCCATGGACCCCTTCTCCTTTTGGATCTTTCTCCTATTTCTTGGTAAGAAACATATTCATCCACTCCTCTGGTTGAATGTCCTTTCTAGATTGAGTTAAGGAGGTCTCTAAACTCTTGATCTTGTGAATGATTTTTAATAATTACCGAGCCAATGTCAGGGTCTTCTCCGAATCTTTCCAAGTCACCTTAGGAGGAATAAATTCATCATACATATCACCCAAAATTGGAGCCCCTGAGATCTTGTGGACATCGCAAAGACTGATACCTAATTCTCCATGAGTCAGATGGAATGAATTAGTTTCTGGGCTCTAATGGCTGAGTATCTCCAGCACGAAGTCATCATTACTGTAAACATATGTTTGCCCAACCCAGAAGACTTCATATATTGCAGCTACTTTCAGATGCTTGACAAACTCTGCGTAGGTTTGTCGCACCCAGTATGCCCACATCCAAGTTGGTTTCACACGTCATACAGGATGAAAGTCCCAACTCTTCTTCTAGCCTTTAGATTGATCCATCTGAGTGTTTCGGATGATTGAGGGATAACAATGTGGTTGCAGCTCGGGCTTATGACGTTTCGGATCTAGCATACAAGGGATGTGATGCATTATAAAGGCCTTCTCCACTGTTCCAGTTTTGAAAAATACTCCTCCACCTAAGATATTTGATGAATCAATATTGGTGTAATTCTGAAACCAAGAAATTGGGAGATAGTTCTTTTCCTCTGGAATGGTAACTTCTCACAGATGAATGTATCCATAAAAAGGCAGATAGATTCTTTGTGGGAAATCAAGATGATACTTCTTCAGGAACTTGGCCAATCCCAAGAGAGTGATGTCGTAGACAGTATAATAATCATGGACAATGATGCTCATCATATCATCAACTAGCGTTCTAGCCAATTCATCAGCCGTTTCGATTCTCTTGGGAGCCATTGAATCTGCAAAAAATTTGAATAAATTAACTCTTAAATGGGTTGATTTTTTATAAAATTTGTGAAGAAATTCGAAAAAATGACAAAGGAATTAAGGCACACAAGTCTAATTGTGTCGCGCATGTATGGATGTGCCGTGCAAGTTTTTAGAACGCAAGTATCACCGTGCAAGTCCAAATACCTTGACAGTAGCGTGATAGTGAAGAAATAGTGGAAAACAGTGCAACTTGCGCGACGAAGGGAACTTGCGCGGTGAGAGCTCGAAATTCTGAAAATCGGTGCTTTTCTCGAGAAATGGCCGCATATATATAGGTCAGGCCTCAACCCTATGTGCCTAAAGCTAGCGTGCACAACCAGCTACACTAAGGCCTGTGAGACTTCCACTTGCGCGATGCCATCTACAAGCTCAACACTTGCGCGATGAAGTTTCCTTGGTTTTCATCTATCCTTAGAGTTAAATCCTCATTTCTTTCGGATCCAAAACTAAGGGGAGACTTTTGTTGATGCTCCTTTACATCATAGAGTATAATGAATTGAAAAGGGAAATACCTTGAACCCAAAGTGATTCATCCTTTTAAGAAACATCAAAAACTGACAAAGGCATGAATAAAGAGTCAAATACACTTAGGTTTCACAAGTATATGTGTGCGCCCTGCAGGTAACCTGTGCGCCACATAGGTGACTTGTGCTCCCTCTTTGAATTTTTCCCAGGGTCTTCTCTAGCCTATAAATACCCCCTGTGGGCCCCCCATTTCGGAGATGAAAAATTCCAGAAACTCAGATATGAGTTCTTGGTGCCCTAGTCTCTTCTCAAAGCTTCTGAACACTTCTAAGGTAATTTATTACCTAGAACAGATGATCTAAAGAGGAGGAGGAATGCCTATGTGTTGAAACTCATCAACACTTGTGCGCCTATGTGGCCAACCCTTAAAGGAAAATGGCCATAGTTGCACACCGCCTAGCTCCTTCAACAGAACTTGCGTGCCACCCTTCTTGAAGCCTCTAGGGATAATACTAAGGGCTTGAGCCAAGGCTCGCCCAAGTATTACCCTAAGGGTTAACCGTCTCGCAAGTACCCATGTGTTGATCAAGTATACTTGCGTGACTAGGACTTGCACGCCCACACAAGACTTGTGCGCCATATTCTTTTTGGGTTCCCCTCTTACCTATTTCACCTCTCTTATGCCTATCCACTCATCCTATTCAAGATTAAGCCTTCAAAACTCTCTCCAAAGTCATTTATGGCATGATTTACTTGTTGGATTCTTTATCTGAAAGGAATTCTGTGGAACATCTCTTAAAACATAGTGATTCACATATCTTCAGGTCACTAAGGTCATAGATTTTATTCATTCAACCTCATCCTTTAAAATGAGAGAATCCTTAACCTGGGCCTCCTTTTCAGGACTAATCCCCAGTCAAAATTCCTCTAATCTGGGCCTCTTTTTCCAGATTAAGTCCTAAGTCCCCTTAATTCTAGGCCTCTTTTTTAGGATTAAGCCCTGGTCATAATACTTCGAATCTGGGCATGTTCTTCAGGAATAAGCCCCACTCATAAATTCCATCTAACTTAGGCCTCCTTCTCAGAGATAAGCCTTATGTCTTCATGTCCCCTAACCTGGGCCTCCTTTTCAGAAGTAAGCCCCAGTATTTAAGTTCCCTTAATTTTGGGCATCCTCCTCAGGAGTAAGCCCCAACCATAATTCTTTTAATATGGGCATCCTCCTTATGAGTAAGCCCCAAATTCCCAAAATCAAAATTTCCTTAACCTGGGCCTCATTTTCAGAAGTAATCCCCAACTATGGTTCTCTTAACCAGGGCTTCCTTTCTAGGAGTAAGCCCCCAGTTTTCAAAACCTCTTAACGTTGGCTTCCTTTTTAGGAGTAAGACCTAGTCATAATTTCTCTTTACCAGTCTTAATTTACTATTGAAATTGGGATTCCTTTTTAGGAGTAAAACCCAATCATAATTCTCCTACTAATTTGGGCATCCTTCTTAGGAATAATCGCCATGTTAGATTATTCAAATATCCATAAAGCACATATACCTTTATGGACCTTGTTCCCGTGTTTCTTCCCTGAATTAAATCCTAATCTTCATCTATCCGGGCATTCATACATACATAATCCCCACTCATTTCTTATAATTGTATCTTTCATGGCACAATTGTCTAGTTTTACCCATGCCTCTGGTTTCTCACATCGAGTATAACTCACGTGAGCTTAGAGTGTAAAAGTAATTAGGACATCTTCTTTGAGCCATCAATCATGAATAAAAACTCATACTTCTTTACTCGAACTACGTGGGTTCTGATTCCTTTTCCAAAACAAAGGATACATAGGTAGCCCATCTGCGGGTATGATCCCAACTATGAAATATTTCATGTCCTTCTGAATGACAATAAACATCAACTGCCCCACTGAGTTGATTTAAAACTAGTATGGTTATCACAATAACCAAGATATTTCTCTATAATGTGTCGATGGATACCATTGACCAATAATCTCTAACAAATACAGATGATTATCTACCGATGAAAAACCGTGAATACATATAAAAGATTCTCTAAGTCTTATACATACTAATTATTGATTGTCAGATGCAAAGGAATGATAAATTTTATACCTGGTAATATATTAAGGATTAAAAAACATAACTTAAATCTATATAGAGAGTCCCAGAGTAGACAATAATTCCCCCAAAAGGGTGTGATGAGTCAGACCTTCCATCCTCTCGACCAATGCAAATTCTTAAGCCTCATCAGTTCACAACTAATGAGAACCTACCTTTGGAAAGTAGGTTCAATTAGATATAGAATCATTGGATGTTTCCGGTTCTACGAACAAACCCGTTAGAAACCTCTTGGAATGTTTGAAACTTAAATCGATGAGGTCATCCCCAATATTAGATGAAATAGATATTTCTATGGTTTATTAATATTTAGATGGATTTTAGGGTTTTAGGGTTTTTTAGGGTTTTAGATTTTTATGGTTTTTAGTGTTTTTAGTGGTTTTATAGTGTTTTTTATTTTTAGTTTATTTTATGAGTTTTAGGGTTTATATGGGCTTTTTTATTTCTATTTACATTTTTAGTGTTTTAAAGGGGTTTAAGAGTTTATTAGCTTTTTGGGTATTTATTTCTTTTTGGTGTTTTTTATGTTTTTATGGGTTTTTATGATTTTAGTGATTTTTAGTGTTTTTAGGTACTTTTCACGTGTTTTTAGTAGTTTTTTGGTATTTCATAGGTTTTTAGGGGTTTTAGGTGTTTTTAGGTTTTCATTGTTTTCTTATTGGATTTCAAGGTTCTTTACAATTTAGGGATTTTTAGGGGATTTTAAGATATTTGTTAGGTATTTTAAGGATTTTTAAGAGTTTTATATTTTTTAGAGTTTTTAGGGTTTTTTCATTTTTTTTGTTTTTTGGGGTTTAATATTTTATTGGTATTTAAGGTTTTCTACAGATTTCAAGGTTTTTAGGGTTTTTTACATTTTTAGGGGTCTTTAATTTATTTTTAGTATTTTATGGTTTTTAGGGGTTTAATGGATTTTTAGTGTTTTTAAAATGTTTTAGGGTTTTACGGTTTCTAAGGATTTTTGGATTTTTGGATTTTTTGAGTTTTTTAGGTTTTTTAATGTTTGTTGATGTTTCTTAAATATTTATGGGTTTAAATAGTTTTACAGTTTTTTATTGGTTTTTAGAGTTTTTATTGTATTTTATCATTTTTATGGGTTTTTGGGTTTTATTGTTATTAATGAGTTAGGATTTTTTTGGATATTTTTAGGGTTTTGTGGTTTTAGAATTTTTATGTTTTTATGGGTTGAAAGTGTTTTTCTATATTTAAGGTTTTTTGGGGTTTTAGGTTTTTTACATTTTTCCATTTTTTTAGAGTTTTTAAGGAATATTTATTGGTTTTTAGTGTTTTTAGGGATTTTTTATGATTTTTATGATTTTAACGTGTTTTAGTGATTTATAGATTTTTTGAGTTTTTAAGTGCGTTTAGGTTTGTAAGGATATTTTGAAGATATTCAGGGGGTGTTTCGGTTTTTATATTTTTGGTGATTTTTAGCGATTTATTTGGATTTTTAATGTTTTTACGGGTTTTCGGGATTTTGAAGGGTTTTATGGGTTTTATGGTTTTTAGGGGTTTTAGGGATTAATAATTTTAAGATTTTTATGGGTTTCTAGGGGTTTTAGGGATTTTTAGTGTTTTTACGGTTTCATGTTTTTCTTAGGGTTTTTTTCTTTTTTATTTTTTTTATTAAAATTTTCATATTTTTATGGTTATAAGAGTTTTAGATATTTATAGTGGTTTTAGGGGTTTTCGAGTTGTTTATGGAATTTTGGGATTTTTGTGTTTTAAAAGTTTTATGTGTTTTTAGGTTTTTAAAGCGTTCTTATTGTTTTTTGGGTTTTTTGGGTTTTGATGTTTTTAGTTTTTTTAGGGCTTATTAGGATATTTATGGGTTTTTAGGTTTTTAATGATTTTGGGAACTTTTCATGTTCATTAGGGTTTTTATAAATTTTTATGTTTTTTTATTTTTTAGGGGTTATAATGCCTTCTATGTTTTTTCAATGTTTTTTTGGTGTTAATGGTTTTTTAGAGTTTTTAGCTAGATGTCATGTTTTTTAGGAGAATTATGTTTTTTAAAGAGTTTTTTTTTGGGTTTTTGGGTTTCTAGGGGTTTTTGTGGTTTTATTGTTTTCAAAAAAATTATGAATTAATGGGTTTAAGGTTTTCTTTAGGTTTTTAGGGTCTTTATGAATTTTTATGTCATTTTTTTATTTTTGGGGTTTTAAAGGGTTTTTAGAGTTTTTTGCATTTTTTTTGGTATTTCAAGTGTTTTTAGGGTGTTAAGGTTTTCTTAGGGTTTTTCAAAAGTTTTTAGGTTTTTTATATTTTTTGGTATATTTTATAAAATTGGTTTATTTTTTTAGCATTTTAAGTATTTTGAGGGCCTTTATAGTTTTTATTGTTTTTAGGGTTCCTATGGTTTTTGGTTTTTTTTGTTTTTTAGGGTTTTGAGGGTTTTAAGAGTTTCTTCATTGTTATTAAGGGTTTAATGGGTTTTTAGAGTTTTTTTTGTTTTAAGGGTATTTATGTTTTAATATTTTTAGGGATTTTATGGTTTTGATGGGTTTTATATTTTTAGCGTTTTTAGGGTTTCCAGAATTTTTTAGATTTTAGGGGTTTTATGTGGTTTTATGTTTTTATTATTTGAGGTGTTTTTTTCGGTTTTTGGGGTTTCTATAATTATTGTTTATTTTTAATTCATTTTTAGGATTTTTATTTATTTTTAGGGTTTTTAGGGATTTTTAGGTTTTTAGGGTTTTAGGGTTTTCTGAATTTATAGGATTGTTTAGATTTCTAGTGTTTTTAGGGTTTTAATGATATCTTATTATGTTCATTTTTTAGAGATTTTTTTGTTTCTAGTGATTTTTTTGGTATTTGAGGATTTATATGGGTTTTTATGGTTTATAGGGACTTTGAGTGTTATTAAGGGTCTTTGGGGTTTTGGTACTTTTTTTTGTGTTTTTAGGGTTTTTTTGTGTTTTTTCAGGTTATATGTTTTTTTAGTGTTTTTAATAGTTTTAGCCGTATAAAGGATTATTAGAGTTTTTAGTGAGTTTTATGGGTTTTATTGATTTTTAGGTTTATTTAGGGTTTTATTGGTTTTAAGGGTATTTAGGGTATTTAGGCGTTCATGGTCCTGTATGGGTTTTTGTGTTTTTATAATTTTTTTGTTTTCTTATTGGTATTAATTGTTTTTAGATTTTTATATTTTTCTTAGGGGTTTTAAGTGTTTTTGGGGTTTTTAGGGATTTTTATTTCTTTTTATGGATTTTTATGGTTTTTTTGGTTTTTATGGATTTTGAGGATTTTTAGGTGTATTAGGGTATTTAATGTTTTTTAGATATTTTATCTTTTTTAGTTTTTTAGGGATTTTTTAGTTTTTATTTTTTTATGGGTTTCTAAAGATTTTTCACAGTTTTTAGGATTTTTTATGTTTTCGGCGATTTTTAGTGACTTTTTAAGATTTTTATGGGTTTTTATGTTTTTAGGAATTTTGGGGGTTTTTTGTGTTTTATAGGGTTTTTGGGGTTTCTATTTTATTTTTTGAATTTTAGGGTCCATCTAAATTTTTAAGTGTTTAATTATTTTTAGAGTTTTTTAATTCTATGGGTTTTAAAGGGTTTTTATAGTTTTAGTAGTTTTAGCATATTTATGTTTTTAGGGTCTTTCAAGGGTTTTTATGATTTTAGGGTTTTTAGGGGTTTTAAGTTTATTTAGGTTTTTATGTATTTATTTGGTATTTTCATATGTTTTAGTGCATCTTATGTTTACAAGTATTTTTGTGTATTTCTTAGTATTTTTATGTGTTTTTTTGGTTTTTATATATTTTCATAGTTTTTATGGTTTTTAGGGTTTAATGGGTTTCATCATTTTTTCATATGGTTTTAGGGATTCTTTGAGTTTTTTATGGTTTTAGTGATTTTATGTGAAATTTTATGATTTTATAGTTTTTAAGGTCTTTATAGATTTTTATTGTTTGGGTAATTTTAAGGGTTTTATGTTTTTTCAAGTTTTTTTAGGGGCACTTTGAGTTTTTATGTTTTTTAGAATTTTTTAGAATTTTTAGGGGTTTAAAAATATTTTAGTGTCTTCGTTGGGTTTTAGGGGTTTTATGGGTTTTAGGGTTCTTAATTAGCTTAGGGTTTTTATGGTATAGAGGGGAATTTAAGATTTTTTTGGTTATTTTAGGGTTTTAGGGGTTTTAGTATTTTTTAGATTTTTAGGGTTTTTAAGTGTTTTTGAACTTTTAAGGATTTCATTGTGATTTTCATGTTTTTTAGGGTTTTTATGTTTTATAGAATGTTTAGGAAATTTCAAATTTTGTAGGATTTTTAGTGGTTTTACGGATTTTGAATTTTTTTACGATTTTAACAGTATTGGTGTTTTAGGGTTTTTAGTGTTTGTTTAAAAATGTGGGGGTTTGAGATTTTCTTTAGTTTTTAAGGTCTTATTATGGGTTTTAATGGTTTTTATATTTTTTACATTGTTATGGTTGTTTTGGGTTTTTCTGGAATTTGAAGGGATTTCAGGTTTTTTTTGTTTATGGTATTTTGTTTTTTTTTTTTGGTTTTAGGGTTTCTTTGAGTTTTTTTTTGTGTATTATGGTTTCTTAGATTTTTTTTAATGTTTTTAGGGATTTAAATAATTTTTTACAGTTTTTAGGATTTTTAAGGGGTTTTATAGGTTTTTAGGGTTTTTAGTGTTTTTAGGTTTTTAGTGGTTTTATGTGTTTTTTTGTCATTAAGTTTTTCTTAGGATTTTTTGGGTTTTTATTTTCATATGGGTTTTATGGTTTTTAGGATTTTTATGGTTTTGGAGGGTATTTAAGGATTTTGAGGATTTTTTTATGTTTTTAGGAGTTTTAACGATTTTTATGTTTTTTGGGGGTTTGTGTGTTTTTATATTTTTATGGTTTTCTTATGGTTTTTAAGTTTTTTAGGGGCGTTTTATGGGTTTTTTAGATTTTTATTGTTGTTAAGGATCCTAAGGGGTTTTCAGGGTTTTATATGCTTTTATGGTTTTATGGTGTTTTGATTTTTCTATAGTTTTTTGTTTTTTAGACATTTTTAACATTTTTAGGATTTTGAAGGGTTGTTAATGTTTTTAGTGTGTTTCTAGGTTGTTATGGGTTTTAGGGTTTTTAAGGGTTTTAGGGGTTTCTTAGTTTTGGGGGGGGGTTTGGTGTTTTTGTGTCTTTTCGGTTTTAGGGTTTTAGAATTTTGGGTTTTTAGGAATTTTAAGTGTTTTAGGTTTTCAAGGGTTTCTTTGTGTTATTTACGTTTTTAGGGATTTTTAGAGAATTTTTAAAATTTTTGTTATTTTTTAGTATTTTTAGGGATTTTCTTGGTTTTTAGGGGTTTAAGTTTTTTTAGATTTTCACTGTTTTCTTAGGGTTTTTCAGGGGTAATTAGAGTTTTTAATGTTTTTAGGGATTTTTGTGGTTTTTAGGAATTTTATGTTATTTAGGGGTTTTAATTATTTGAGGATTTTTTGAGTTTTATGGTTTTTTTGGGTTTTTTTTTTTATTTTTTAGGGGTTTTAATGGTTTTTAGATTTTTCAATTTTTTAGGGGTTTAAACGGTTTTAGTGTTTTTAGTGGTTTTTAGGTTTTTATGGGTTTTTATGGGGTATAAAGTGTTTTATGTGTTTTATGGTTTTAGGGTTTTTTGCGTGTTTTAGGGTCCTTTCGGGTTTTAGTGTTTTTTTGCTTGTTAAATATTTTACGTGCTTTTAGGTTTTATAATTTTTCTTAGGGTTTTCATTTTTTTAGTGTTTTTACTTTTTATAGAATTTAGTGATTTTTTTTAATGTTTTTAGGGGTTTTAAGAATATTGAGGGTTGTAGGGTTTTTTAGGATTTTCGATGTTTTTTAGGGTTTTTTATGTGTTTTGTTGTTTACGTGTTTTTAGGATTTAATGATTTTATTATGGGATTTCAGGGTTTTTATGGGTTTTATGTTTTTGATATATTTTAGAATTTTTAGGATTTTATGGTTTTTAGGGATTTTGAGGGGTTTATTATTTTTTTTTGTGTTTTGGGGGTTTCATTTTTATTTTTATGATATTTAATGTTTTTTAGACTTTTTTAACATTTATAGGGGTTTAATGGGTTTATATATTTTTTAGTGGTTTTAGGGATTTTAATTTTCCAGAATTTTTTTGGTTTTTTGGGTTTTAGGATCTTTATGGTCTTTTAGGGTTTTACGATTTTTAGTGTTTTTTATGTTTTTAGAGGTTTTAAGTGTTTTTCAATTGTTACAGTACTATTTGGGGTTTTAATGGGTTTTTTGGATGTTTTAAATTTTTAGGCACTATATATTAATTTTTATGGTTTTTTTGGGTTTTAAGGGATTTTAGGGATATTGCAGGTTTTTTGAATTTTTGGGGATTTTTTTTGGATTTTTAACATTTTCAGGTACATTAAGTTCTTTATGTGTTTTTAGGTTTTTATGGTTTTTATATGTTTTTTTGGATTTTAAGTAAATTTTATGTATTTAGGATTTTGAGGGTTTTTTTAGATTTTTATGGTTTTAGGCGTTTTAGAGATTTTGGGGGGTTTTATGGTTTTTATTATTTTTTGGGTTTTTATAGTTCTTTTTTCATTTTTTTAGGATTTTTGAGTTTTTTAGAGTTTTTTAGAGTTTTTTAACAATTTTATGATATTAAAGGGTTTTTGGGTTTTTATTTGGTTTTTGGGGTATTTAAAAAAATTAGGGGTTTAATGGTTTTCGCAGTTTTCAGTTTTTAAGAACTTTTTAGGTTTTTTAGGATTTTTAGTTTTTTAAGTGATTTTAATTATTTTTAGGTTTTTTTGATTTTCATAGGTTTTTTTAGGTTTTTATGGTTTTTATGTTTTAATGGAAATTTTGGGGGTTTTAATATATTTTTGGGTTTTTAGTGTTTTTTGGGATTTTTGAGGGGTTTTAAGGTTTTAAAGGCTTTTAAAGATTTTTTTGCCTTTTAAGGTTTTTTAGGGGTTTTAAGTGTTTTAATTTTGAAATGTTTTTAAAAGGAATTTTCATAATTTTTATGGTATTAATGTTTTTAGGGTCTTTTATAATTTTTAGGGCTTGAATGGTTTTTATGAATATTGAGGGTTTTGAGGGATTGTTTTTTTATAGATTTTTTGGGATTTTTTGAGTTTTTTAGGGATTTTATGTGTTTCTCTTGATTTATTTGATTTTTTAGGTGTTTAAAGGGGTTTTATTGGTTTTTTATTGTTTTTATGGGTTTTATATGGGTTTTAGGGGGTTTTATTTCTTTTAGGGGTCTTAGAGTTTTTAGTACCATTTTAGGGTTTTTAAATTTTTATGTCTTTTAGGGGTTTTACTTATTTTTAGGGTTTTAAGTTTTACTTAGGGGATTTAATTTTTTTTCATGTGATTGGGGAATTTTTAAGCTTTTTATATAGTTTTAGGGATGTTTATGTATTTTAAGGGTTTTAGGGTTTTTAGCATTTTGTAGTTTTTTTGGGGTCTTATGTGTTTTTAGGTTTTTAAGACTTACCTATGCTTTTTAGGGTTTTTAGAATTTTTTTTGCTTCTATGTATTTTTAGGGATTTTTATGACTTTTAGGATTTTTAGGGTTTTAGTGATTTTTAGGGTTTTATGTAGTTTTAGGATTTATAGGGATTTTTTTTTTGCGTTTTTAGGGTTATTTTATGTTTCTATGATATTTCAGTTTTTTAGATTTTTTTAACATTTTTTGTGTTTTAAATGGATTGTAATGTTTTTAGTTTTTTTGGGTTTTTATAATGGTTTTTAATTTTTAGGGTTTTTAGGGAATTTTAATGTTTTTATGGTTTAATGGTGTTTTAATGTTTTATGGATTTAGGGTATTTTATTGTGTTTGGGATTGTTTTTTATTATCATGGGTTTTTAAGAATTTTTAGGGTTTAAGTGGTTTTAGGTGTTTTTATGCTTTTATGGGTTTCTTTTGGTTTTTCATGGTTTTTTGGGTTTTTCCGTTTTTGTTTATTTTTTAGATTTTTATGATTTTTTAGATGTTTTTATATAATTTAAGGTTTTTAGTGTTTTAAGGGAATTTTAGGTTTTTTTAGGATTTTTAAGAATTTTGAGGGTTTTATGGTTTTTAGGAATTTTATGGATTTATTTGTTTTTGTGTTTTTAGGGTTTTATTAGTTTTCTAGAGGTTTAATGTTTTTATTGTTTTTTTTATGTTTTATAGGTTTAAATGGTTTTTAGTGTTTTTTAGTGGGTCTTAGGGTTTTAAAGGTTTTAGAGGTTATATGATTTTTAGGGGTTTTTTGATTATAGTGTTTTTATGGGGTTTTTAGGTTTTTAGCATTTTATTGGTTTTAGGACTTTTAAGTGTTTAAATGTTTTATGTTTTTCATAGGTTTTGTAGATTGTTTTTCATTTTTATTTGTATTTATGAATTTTTATCATTTTTATGTTTTAGGGATTTTATGAGTTTTGAGGGCTTTGAGTGGTTTTTAGATTTTTTTAGTTTTTTAGTTTTTTTACAATTTTTTTTATTTTTAGGGGTTTTAATTATTTTTAGGTTTTTATGTATTTCTTATGATTTTTCAGGGGTTTTAGGTTTTTTATTTTTTAGAGATTTTGTTGTGGATTCTTTGGATTCTATGGATTTAGGTTTATTAGTTATTTTTAGGGGTTGTCGGATTTATAGTGGTTTTAGGAGGTTTTCTGTGTCTTTATGTTTTTTTTGAGTTTCTCAGGGTTTTAATGTTTTGTAATGTTTTTAATGTTTTTTGGGGTTTGAAGTATTTTTAGACTTTTTTAAGGGTTTTATGGGATTTAGAGTTTTTATGGGTTTTATGAGTTTTTATGATTTTAGGATGGTTTGGGGGTTTTAGGGTGTTTTATGGCTTTTTGGATTTTTAAAATTTTCAAGTTTTTAGAGGTTTTAAGTGGTTTTATGTTTTTAAGGTTTTCATTGGAGTTTGTAAGGGTTTAGGGGTTTTTATGTTTGTTGGAATGTTTTAGGATATTTAGTATTTTTATGGTTTGGGTTTTTTTTGGATTTTTATGTGTTTTATATTTTTTTTGGGTTTTTAGGGTTTTTAGGGTTTTTAGGGTTTTAAGTGTGTTTAGGTTTTTAGTGGTTTTATTTATTTTTATATTTTTAACGTTTTCTTAGAGTTTTTTTTGTTTTTTTGTTTTTTTATATTTTTTAGGTATGTTTTGAGTTTTTTTAGGATTTTAATCTATTTTAGGGTTTTAGGGTTTTAAGTGTGTTCTGGGTTTTCATTGTTTTTTGGTTTTTTGTTTATTTTTTTGACTTTTAGTGTTTTAAATATAATATAGAGTTTTTAAAGGTTTTAGGGGTTTAAATATTTTTAGAGTTTTTGTGGTTTTTTGGGTTTTTTGGGTTTTTAGGGTATTTTAGGTTTTTAGGGGTTTTATGGATTTTAAGGGTTTTTAGGGTCTTTTTAGGGCTTTATATTTTTTCTATTTTTTCATGGGTATTAGGTGTTTTTTGATTTTTATGATTTTAAGGGTTTCTTTAGGTTTTTCATTGTTTTAATGTTTTTTTATTTTTTATGGATTTTTAGGGAATTCTTAATATTTTTATGGTTTTGATGATTTTTGGTCATTTTGAGGGGTTTTTAGAGTTTTTAGGGGTTTTGTATATTTTATGAATTTTTGTGTTTTTACTTTTTAGGTGGTTTATGTTTTTTTAGGTTTTTATGGAATTCATATGGGTTTTCACTATTTTTAGTGGTATTTTTTGTTTTTTGGGATCTATATGGATATTTTATGATTTTCATTGTTTTTTCTGTGTTTAGGGATTTATAGTGATTTTGGGGATAAATAGGGTTTTTAGGGTTTTTTGTATTAATTGTTTTTGATATTTTAAGGTTTTAAAGGTGTTTAGAGATCATTAATGTGTTTAGGTGTTAAAAAGGTTTTTAGAGTTTTTAGCAGGATTTTAGAATTCATTTATGATTTTTTGTGGTTTTTATGGTTTTAGGGTTTTAAGGATTTTATGGGTTTTTTGGTTTTTTATGGTTTAACATGTTTAATTTTTTAGGGGTTTTAAGAGTTTTTTCATATTTAAGGATTTCTTAGAGTTTTTCTGGGTTTTTAGGGATTTTTTGGGCTATTTTTGATTTATTATGGGTTTTTTTGTATTTTTGATGATTTTGAGGGTTTTTAGGGTGTTTTTGGGTTTTATGTTTTATTGGTTCTTATGGTTTTCTTGAATTTAATTTTTATTTATTTTTCATTCCATTTTTAGGGGTTTAAAGGGAGTTTATTATTATTTTTATTTTATTTTTTTATTGGATTTTAATGTATTTTAAGTTTCTTCAAGGTTTTATGGTTGCTAGGGTCTTTTTAGGCTTTTTTGAATTTTTGGTATTATTTAGAATTTTGAGGGTTTATATGTTTTTTTATTGAATGTTTTCTTTGGGGTTTTAGGATTTTTCAGTTTATTTATGTTTTTTTGTATTTTTAGGTATTTCTTAGGTTTTTATTGTTTTAGAGGGTATTCAGGGGTTTTGAGGGATTTTGGGTTTTTAAGAATTTAATATTTTGTAGATTATTATGTGATTAAATTGTTTTAATGTTTTTAAGGATTTATTGGGGTTATTTTATTTATTTATGAGTTTTTTATGTTTTTAGGTATTTTTAGGAATTTAATATGATTTTTATGTGTTTTAAATATTTTAAGAGATTTAGGATTTTTTTTAGGATTTTTAGAGATTTAGGGGTTTTTGGGTTTTTATGGTTTTATGGTTTTTTAGAGTTTTTTATGTTATTAGGGGTTTAAAGGTTTTTTATTATATTAGTGGTGTTTTATGGTTTTATGGGTTTTTATGATTTTTTTGTGGTGTTTATTATTTTTTGTGTTTTTTCGAGTTATAGACACTTTTATGGGTTTTTAAGGTTTTTAATCTTTTTAGGTTTTTATGGGTTTTATGTGTTTTTGGGTTTCCATTGTTTTCTTATAATTTTTCAGGGTTTTTATGATTTTTATGTTTTTTTGGGATTTTCCGGGGTTTTTAATATGTTTATCTGTTTTTAGAGATTTTGTGGTTTTTAGTGTTTTAAGGGTTTTAGCATTTTTACGGTTTTTGTGTTTTTTGTATTTATAGTTTTTTTAGTTTTTTTCATAGGGGTTTATAGTGTTTCTTGGGGTTTTACATTTTTATTTATTTTTAGGGATTTTTTAGGATTATTTTGGTTTTATAGTTTTTTTTTCAGTTTTTAGGGGTTTTAAGAGTTTTAAGGATTTTACGTTTGGTATATTTTTTTTCATTTTTTGGGGCTTAAAATGTTTTTAGAGTTTTCAATGGGTTTTTAGGGAATTTGAGGGGTTTTAGGGTATTTCAGTGTTTTATAGTTTTTATGGGGTTTTATAGTTTTTAGTGTTTTTTATGTTTTGTTAGTTTTAATTTTTTTTAATGCTTTTTAATGTTCTTAGGTGTTTAAATGGTTTTAACAGTTTTAGTGATTTTTAGTGTTTTTATGGGGTTTTTATGGTTTTTTGGTTTTTTATGGTTTTAGGGTTTTTTAGGATGTTTAGAGTCATTTAGGGTTCTTTAGGGGTTTTAGAATTTTTAATGTTTTATTAGGGGTTTAAAGTGTTTTTACGGTTTTAAGGTTTTCATAGGGTGTTTTAGTGTTTTTAGGTTTTTAATATTTATATGGATTTTAGGGGTTTTATAGGATTTGTAATTTTTTAGGTTTTTTAGGGATTTTTGGGGATATTAGGTTTTTTATGGTTTTAGTGACTTTTAGGTTTTTTAGGGTTTGGTATGGTTTTAGGATTTTAAGGGTTTATGAGGTTATTTCGTGGTTTTTTTGATTTTTTCGAAATTTTAAGGATTTTTGTTGATTTTTTAGGAATTTTATGGTTTTTTGGGGGTTTATTGACATTGAAAGTTATTAGTGTTTTTTAGGATTTTTATATTTTTTTGTTGTTTGAAGTTTTTTTATGATTTATAGTTTTATCAAGGCTTTTCAAGGTTTGTAGATTTTTTTTTACATTTTTAGTGATTCTGAAGGATTTTGTTGGTATTTTGTTGGTATTTATGGTTTTATGAATTTTGCGGGGTTTTTAGGCTTTTTAGTGTTTTTAGGGTGTTTGTGGGTTTTTTGATTTTAGGGATTTTTGAGTTTTTTAGTGTTTAAAAGGTTTTTTTGAGTTTTTTAATGTTTTTAGGGATTTAAATGGGTTTTAGTGTATTTTGTCGGGTTTTATGGTCTTTAGGGGAGTTTAGGTTTTTGGGGCCTTGTATGTTTTTAATATTTTTTATGTTTTTCAAGGGTTTTAATTGATTTTTTTTATGTTTTTCTTAGGGTATTAATGGTTTTTAGGTTTTTTATGTATTTATTGATTTTTAGGTAATTTTTAAGATTTTTATGGGTTTTTATGGATTTTTAGGCGATATAGGTTTTTAGGGTTTTTAGCATTTTTAGGTTTTTAGGAGTCGTAAATATTTTTATGTATTAAGGTTTTCCTATTTGTATTCTGTTTTTTTGAAATTTTTATTGATTTTTAGGAATATTTTATATTTTTTATGGTTTTTTTGGGTTTTTACAGATTTGGAGATGTTTTAGGTTCTTTTATGTTTTTTACAAATTTTATATTTTTTTTCTATTTTTTGGGTTTCTTTTGTTTTTAGTTGTTTTTATGGATTTTATTGTTTTTATGGGTTTTATGGTACTTAGATTTTCTAGTGTTTTTAGTGTTTTTTAGGGTTTTTAAGAATTTTAATATTTTTTGGTTTTTAGGGGTTTAATGTGGTTTTAGTTTGTATGTTTTCATATGGGTTTTCAGGGATTTTAGTTTTTTTAATTTTTACGGATTTAATTTTTTTAAGGATTTTATGGGTTTCTAGGTATTTTGAGGATTTTGGGGAGTTTTTAGGGTTTTTATAAATTTTTTAGTTTTTATGGGTTTTATTTGTTTCAAGGGTTTTTTGTGATTTAATGTTTTTATATTTTAATTTGGGTTTTTCAATTTTTGTAGGGTTTTTATTTGTTTGGAACTTTTATGGTTTTTACGAATATTTAAGAGTTTTAGCTTTTTAAAAGATTTTGTAGGTTTTTATGGTTATTTAAAGGTTTTTAGGTTTTTAGTGTTTTTTGAGTTTTAAATGGTTTTTAGAATTTTTTAATGTTTTTAGGGATTTATAGGGTTTTTAGTGTTTTTAGGGTTTTTCATATTTTTTTACCATTTTTACTATTTGTAGGATTTTAATTCTATTAAGTGTTAAAGGTTTCATAGAGTTTTTATGGTTTTTTACAATTTTATGGATATTTTGGGATTTTTTACTATTATTATGTAATATTTCAGTTTTTAGGGATTTTCCTGGGTTTTTAGGTTTGGGGGGGGGGGTTATATATTTTAGGGTCTTAGAATTTTTAGGGGTTTTGGGTTTTTATTTGTTTTGATGTTTTTAAGGTTTTCTTCTAGGTCTGTAGAGTTTTAGGGTTTTTTATGTTTTTAGATATATTTTAGGAATTTTTTGTTTTTATGGATTTTGATGGTTTTAAGGGTTTTTTTGGGTTTTTATTTTTTGGTGTTTTATGTTTTTGTTAGATTCTTTTCATGTTTTGAGGTTTTTCAGAGTTTTATAAAAAAACCCTAAAAACCCTAAAAATAAAAAAATTTCCTAAATTCCTTAAAAATGAAAAGCTCATAAAAACCCAAAAAACACCAAAATTTGCAAAAACCCTTTAAACCTCTAAAAACATTAAAAATCTAAAAAAATTAGAAAACCTAAAAAACATGAAAAAAAACCCCAAAAATTAATACCCATAAAACCTTAAAATCCCTAAGAAACATAAATCCCCTCATAATAACTAAAAAATAAAAACCCATAAAAACCCTAAAATCCCTATAAAACCACATAAAATGTAAAAAACCCTTAAGACCATTAAAAACATATAAAACATTAAAAGATAAAAACAAAAAAATACCATAAAAAACCTAAAGGCCTAAAAACCATTAAAATGCCTGAAAACCCTAAGACCCATAAAAACAATTAAAAACCCTAAAAACCAATAAAAACCCTAAAACCACTAAAAACATTATTAAACCCTTTTAACTCCAAAAACGCTAAAAACAATAAAGAAAATAAAAACCCTAAAAACTCAAAACATACCCAGAATGACCCAAAAACAATAATGTCCTCAAACCCCCTAAAAACATAAAAACCCCTCAAAATCCCCCAAAACACTCCAAAACCCTAAAAATATTAAAATTCCCTAAAATTACCTTAAAACAAAAAAATAAAGAAATAAAAATCCCAAATAAAACAAAAAATATAAATAAACACTCAGAATCACTAAAAACATAAAAAAATGATAAAACCCCAAAAAACCCTATAAACAATAAAGACGCCAAAAAATGTTTAAAAACTCTAAAAACCCAAGGGAAAAAAACTAAAATCTATGAATACCTTTAAAACCCCTTAAAATAATAAAAATTTATATAAATCCTTAAAAGCCCAAAAAACTCAAAAAATCCCTACCCCCCCCCAAATCACAAAAGCACTAATAATCCTTGAATCCCTAAAAACCCTAAAAATTAATAAAAAAACATAAAACCCAAAAAAATTCCAGAAAACACTTCATATTAAGCCCTAAAAACCTAAAATATCGTAGAAAAATATTAAAAACCTAAAAACATATAGTACTGGAAAACTGCCCTATCCCCACAGTTCAAAACCATGGGTATAGCCCCCAAAACCATGGGTATAGGCTATACCCACGGTTTTGGGAACCGTGGGATAGAACGAATTCGGGATAGGGGGGTTGGGCTATACCCATGGTTTGGAGAAACTGTCGGGATAGGATTGTCACAATATGGAAAGTGTGTGGCCATGTTGGTACAGTGTTGACTCCATGGTTCTCAAACCGTGGGGATTTAATCTTCAAAAAAAGCGTCCTGGGGGTTTCGAACCCCGGCCTCCCGCTGTGCCTGTCGAACGCGCCCAACCAACAGACCACCCAAGCTAAGACTTCAATCTATTATATATACATGTATCTGCATATATATATATATATATTAATATGCAGTATTAAAATTCTAAAAAAACAACCAGCGTGTTTTGAACCCATACCTCACTCAAAGTCTCACAGACGCACCCCAACAACCAACCAACCGAGCTGTGATTAATATTTTCTATATATAAAAACATCTGTGTATATATATAAATATAATATAAGTGGGTATTTAAATTCAAAAAACATGACCAATGCGATTTGAACCGGTGACCTGTAGTAGACATGGAGAACGGTTTACCAACCGAGCTACTGAGTTTTTGATATTATATATTTACATTTACGTAACTATATTAATCTAAACCATGAATAAATTCATTCCCTCATAATTTTTTTCATGTCCCGCCTAATTTTATTTTACCTACATAACACGGGAATGATATACCCACGGTTCTAGAGAACTGTGGGTATAGGTCTTCAAAAAAAAAGTCCAATACCCATGGTTTTGATAAACCATCGGTATAGGTCTTCGTAAAATACCCTATACCCAAGGTTTTTGGAACAACCGTGGGTATAGGTGGTCTATACCCACGGTTTTCCAGAACCATGGGTATATGATAACATACTATCCCTATACCCACGGTTTTTTGGAAAACCATGGGTATAGACCAATTTTCCAGTAGCGATATAAAACCCTAAAAATACATAGGACCCCCACAACCCTTGACACCCCCTAAAAACCCTAAAAACCCCAAAAACTATAAAAACATTAAAAACATTTAAATACCTAAAAAATTAAAATCTCTATTAACCCATCAAAAATAAAAACCACAATTAAAAATTAGGAACCCAACAAACCCAAAAAACCCTCAAAATCCATAAAAATAATAAAATCCTAAAAAACCCTAAAAATCAAAAAAATGTAAAAAACCCTAAACCCCTAGAAGACCCATAGAAAACCTTAAAACATAAAAATAATATAGAGCACCTAAAAAACCTAAAACCCCTAAAAACTCTAAAACTCCTAAAAACCATAAAAAATCTATAAACCATAAAAAATATAAAATCCAATAAAACCCCTAAAGACCCACTAAAAACTCTAAAAAACTTTAAAATGATAAAAACATTAAAAAAATTTAAAATTATTTAAAACCCTAGAAACATAGAAACACCCTAAAAACTAAAAAACCAAAAAACTCAAACCCACACTGAAATCATAAAACCCCTCAAAATCCCTAAAAACCTAGAAAAACAGAAAAGTCCTAAAAATTATATAAAAAACCATAAAAACATAAAAAACCATTAAAACCCTAAAAAATAATAACAAAACATTAAAAAACTAAGAGCACTTATAACCCTTAAATAACATAAAATGCTAAAAAACCATAAAACCCCTAAAATCTCTAAATAACATAAAAACCTCTAAATATCATAAAAAATCCTAAGGACTCATAAAACCTCTAAAAACAGAACAGAAACTATAAAACCCTTTAAACCACTAAAAACATTAAAAACAAAAACCCCTCAAACACTAAAAGACTCTAGAATCCCAAAAAACCAAAAAACCCAAAAAACTGTAAAAACCCTAAAATCCCTAAAAATCCCCAAAATCCTAAAAAACTATAAAAAGATAAAAAACAAAAAAAAACCATAATAACATAAAAAACCATAAAACCCCAATTAAAACATTAAAAACCTTAAACAAATAAAACTCTTTATAACCATAAAACCCTAAACCCCCATAAAAACCTTAATACCTAAAACACCCATAGAAACCCTAAAAACCCACTAAAAACTCTAAAACCCTTTAAACCCCTAATAAATTTAAAAAACATTGAAAAAACATAAAACCCATAAATACACCTAAAAACCAATATAAATCCTAAAAACCCCCTAAAATTTTAAACAACTTTCAAAACCTTCAAAACCAATAAAAATCATAAAAAATACTAAAATCCCTAAAAAGTAAAAAACACTAAAAATACTCAAAACACCTAAGAAAACCATTGCACACCCAAAAACATTAAAAAATCCTTTGAACCCATAAAAACTATAAAAACCAAAAAATTCTCACAAAAACCATTAAGATACCTAAAAATATTAAAAATACTAAAAAGTAATAAAATCCTAAAAACTAAAAAAGGCCTAAAAACCCAAACACCCGTAAAAACAATTAAAACCCCTAAAAACCAACAAAATAATTCAAAATAAAAAAAACCCATAAATATAAATAAAATTAAACTAAACATAAAAACCCATTAAATACTTGAAAAACCCTAGGAAAACATAAAAAAATAAAAAAATAAACCCATAAAAAAAATGTTAAAACCCTAAAAAACTCTAAATTCCCAAAAATCCATAAAAACTAAAAAAACTATTAAAAATACTCAAACAATATAATAATACTAAAACGCACTAAAAAAAATAAAACCTCTTTGAACCCCTAAAACATTAAAAAACACTAAAAACCTTAAAACCCCTAAAAATAAAAAAACCTAAAACCCCAAAAATCCAAAAAACCCTAAAATCCTAAAAATTGATAAAACCCTCGAAATCCCTTAAATTAATAAAAATTATCAAAATAAATAGAAACCCTAGAAAGATAAAAACCCTTAAAAACACTGAAAACCCCAATGAAAACCATAAAATCCTAAAAACACTTAAACCCACTAAAAACCTAAAAACACTAAATACCTAAAAAGGCATTAAAACCATAAAACCCATAACATCCTTAAAAACAAAAATACCCATAAACCACTAAAAACCACCAAAACCTATAAAAACTATGTAAAAAGATAAAAACATTAAAAACTATAAAAAACATAAACACCCTATAAACTCAAAAAAAAACTTCACCCCCTCCCTACACAAAAACCCTAAACCCTCAAAATACTTAAAAATGTTAAAAGACCATAAAATTTATAAAATAATTCCATAAAATACCTAAAAATGTAAAAATACTTAAAACCTAAAAAACATATGAAAAACATAAAACTATAAAACACTTAAAATCCATAAAAATCTAAAAATTCCAAAAAACATAAATAAAACCTCCAAAACCCAAACCCCTCCCAAAACCCCCTAAAACCACCCAAGAACATAAAGAACCCTAAAACCCATAAAAACCAAAGAATATTCTAGAAACTCTAAATAAACATTAAACCCCTAAAACCCCTCAAAATTCTTTAATAACACTAAAAACAACAAAAATTAAAGAATGTAAAATAACCTAATACCCTATAAAACTCCTAAGAAAACCTTAAAAACCTAAAAATAATTAAAACAACTCAAAAACTAAAAATACTAAAAACCCCAAAATCCTAAAAACCCCAAAAAACTCTAAAACTCCAAAAAATCCATAAAAAACCTAAAGAACCATAAATTTTTTTTAAAAAATACTTTAAAATCCAAAAAAACACTTAAAACCTAGAATCCTCAATGAAAACCTTAAAAAACTAAAAAAACATAAACCCCTAAAAACCTAAAAAATGTGTAAAAACTCTAAAAGGAAATAAAATCCATAAACTCCATAAAACCCATAGAAACCATAAAAACCACTATAAATTCTAAAAACCCATTAAACCTCTAAAAATGTTAAAATTCTCTAAAAACTATAAAAATCCTATGACCCCAAAAAACACTTAGAACACACCAAATAATAAAATCCATAAAAAAACTAGAAAAAAATCAAAACACTCCAAATCAAAAAATATGTAAAAGTTAATCAAAATCCTAATAAACCATAATGACATAAAAATCCCCAAAAACCCAAAAAATACCTAAGAAATACATAAAAACTAAAAAACATAAAAACATTAAATAATATAAAAATAGAGAAAAGAAATTAAATCCCTTCAAAAAATAAAAACACATAAAACCCATAAAGACCCCTAAAAATCCATAATAACACTAAAACCCATTAAAAACTCTTATTGGAAATCCCTTTTTATAAGGAAGGTTAAAAGATTATGAATAGTGCCATGGACATGAAAAAATGATAAAGATCCATAAAGATAACCAAGGATTTATTTCCAAATCGACCTATGCACATATATACGTGCACATTACACAGGTCGCGTAGCTACCCAGTGTAAAATAAAAGGGAAATAAAAACCTACGTGGGGTACCTACGTCGGTCGGGAACATGCATTGTGTACTTATAATAGAAAGATCATTCAACTATGGTAAATTGTATAACTATAAATTGTTCCCTTGTTCTCCTAATTTGAACAAATAAAAATAAGAAGAATCCATAGAGCTCTCACTGTGAAACCCCTTCACCTGGGTCCCTCAAATATTCTTATGTAGATCTCCAAAAAAAGGGAGAAGTGTAAATTAAAGTGGATAAGCTATATAAATGTTACTTTAGGGTATAATGACAAAAGACACTTATATGGGGACCATTCTTCCCAAATTAAAACCACCTACGTGGGGTCCCTCTACCTAAATAGAGACCTACGTGAGACCCTTTCAAGGAAACCAGAGGAGACTGAGAGTGGTTTTGATGAATTCTCACACATTTTTTTTCACCCTCGTGGCCTATTTCTTGATGCATATCCTGCCCATGCAACCCATTTTTTCCATTGTGTAATGCCCTCTAAGTTCCTCTTTGTCCTTGCATGACTCACCTGTGTGACATACCTACACCGAGAACCTATGCCCAGGACCTATGTGAGTCACCCTTTGAGCCCTATTCCAAAGCCACCTATGGAAGGGCTCTATTCTCCTTGGTTTCCTTGTTCAAAAGGTACCATGATTAAACATCCAATAAGACCGCTGAACTTATGGAACCAGGAGAAAATACACTCTACAGTGTCTCTAATTTGGATTGGTGTTTATATGGTTGGATTTTCCCACACTTTTTTGACCCGATGGTCAGGGTCCTCATGGAATATGTATATTTCTATATTTATGGTCATGGGGACCCTAACCCTAGGGATAGTGTGGAGGAGTTCTTGGAATTGAGGATTAGGGTTTGTAAAATTTCCTTAACTTATTGTCTCTAAGATCTAGAGCCTCCAATTCCCAGTAAGAGGGTTAGGATTACACTTTCTTTTCCATTTAATAGGGAACCGGATCCTCATCCCACTGTAGAATAAATTTTAGGGAATCCATCTTAGAGTAATCCCATATCCTTTCATGTAGGAGGTTGTAATATTTCTCTTATATACCACCACATTTATGACCTTCATTCCTTCCTTACCTTGGACTCATATCCAATGTAAATTGAAGAGATGAAAGTGTCGTATCCCCAAACTCTTCCACTGTCACCCGAACCTCTTCCATAAGAGAAAAAAATGTATTGTTTGGGGAATCTTAAAATTCTTCTTGTTTCTCACACCGAGCATGACTCACATTTTCTTTAAGGATATTAATGATCATGACACCCTCATGATCCACCTAAATAATTGAACTATGAGAAATCGGATTCCTTCCATAATTATGATATGTAAGAATCCCACATAGGGCCCAAGCTGAATGAGAATCCTCCTCAGAAGTATGCCCCAATCACAGTTCCCTTAATCTAGGCATACTCCAAAGGAGTATGCCCCGATTTAACCCCCCCCCCCAACACAATGTGTTAAGACATCCCTCAGGGTCCCTTTTACAAAATAATCCTCTAAAATAATAAGCCCCAAATAAATTTTCTCAAATGTTCATACACCCTTACAAGACTTCCCTAAAATACATGGGCTTTGATTCTCCTCCAATTGGGATATTTAGAAGTCCTCTTTTAAGATCAAACCCAAAAGAAAAAATCAACCTTATTCATTCATGTTCCACATTCCTTGTAGGGTCTAATTCAAACTATGAATCTATATCTCTTTCAGGTTCCATAGAATAATTTTACATATGTCCCACAACAATCATTTATTAAACACCTTCTACCTAGATATCCATGATACATGACCTTAAACTATATGGTTAGGTCCTTATCCTAGATCCTTCAAAGGTATTATGTTCCCAATTAATAGGCACCAAAATACATGTGTTCTGATTTATCTCACATGAATATGTAGGAATCCCATCTATGGGTTTGATCCAAAAAACAAAAAAAATCCCATCTCCTTGGATGACGATAAACATTTGAGAGACCATAGTCACTTTGGATTGGAATAAACTCCAGAGTGCCCCACAGTGTGGCTAGAAAACTAGAATCGTCATAATAATAAGAAAAAGGAATCTATAAGTAGTTTATAAGAGGATATCATTGATGGATAACCTTGTATACGTACTAACATTTCCATTGGTTATGAAACTCAGAAACATGAAAATGATTCTGATTTCTATAAAAAATAATAATTGATTTCTCATCCTGGGTTGACCCATATCATTCTTGAGAATTAATGACAGATTTATGAAAATATCTCAAATCTAGAAGAGAGTCCCAGAGTAGGAAATAATTCCCCTTAAATGGGTGTGATTATCCTAACCTACTACCCTATTTAACAATGTGAATTATTAAGCTTCATTGTAAAAAAACTCCTAACAAGCACCTAACATTGGAAAGATAGTCCCTTTAGATACAGAACCATTGGTTGTCTCTGGATCCATGAACAAACCCATCATAAAAAAATGGAAAACCTGACATGATTGAATTTTCTATGGTATCTCATTAACACATAAAATGGATGTACTGGTCAGTATTCATCAAACCATTATTTTTCTAAATGACATCCCATTTCCATCAGAAACAAAAAATGGTGAACCTGATGTAAATCCTTAACCATGATTATATTATCTCCCACCGTTCTTTCCCCTTCTACTTTCAATGTGAAAGGAGTCTGGAAAAGGAAATCAATCATGCATGTGTTCAATAAAATGAGATACTACATTGATAGGAGTTCCTTGTTTGTGTTTTTCATATATATACAGGGACTCATTTTTAGATCTCCCGTCAATATGATGGAATCCTTCATGTTTTCACCAATGAATGACGTAGTTGGTTTTCATACCAGATCATAATCTGTGTGAAGGAATTCATCACTAACCCAGTGTCTTCAATAATGGGTCTCAAACTCACTGGTCTATGAATACCATCAAAATGATATGATCCAAACCCTGGAGGCTTCCTTGTAGTCCCTCCATCTCAACTAGTACCACTAATAGTCCAATCAAAAATTACTGTATTTCTGAAATAGATGATGTTGACCATCGTATTCAACAATTTAATAGGATTATCCCTATAATAAAACAAGTTCACCTATTATATTTCTAGGATGTGGATCCAGCGATCACGTATGATCTAATCTTGGAGACACAAGGGTACTTTTAATGGGATACTTCTAGTAGTTTCCACGCCAATTTCATGTGGAGGTTAACCCTCAATATGATTAGGGTGTTTTCCTCATCCAATCATACTAGGTCATTCAGACTTGAGCCCTAAAGAAAACCATATGGGGATGAAAACTAATCAAAATGGATCAGATTCAAACATTTTCGCCCTTATAAAGAATCACACCAACCCTGTTTGGTGGCCGACCATGAGCAGGTACATACACCCATCCTCCTTTATTCAGTCAGCCTGAAGAATTGTCTGACGGCATTCAAAGAAGCCCACCAACCAAATAGAGTGGAATCTTGAAATCCTAAAAAAACACCTACCTACACCCACTATTCCTACTTATAGACTCATATTTCACCACTCAAAGATGTTAAGAAAGCATTTTTGGACACAAAAAGTGAGAAAAAACACATGCCTTCCAGTACCCATCAAGTTTACTAGATGCCTCATCTTGCAGCACCCAAAGAATTCAGTCGAGAATTCCTGATGACAAGCATTGGAAGTATCGACTGTCTACCCCCACACATGAGAAATGACAGTATCCACGGGTAGGAAAGAAAGTACAAACGTAGGTTCATACACCTACTCTATATACGGAATGGACATGCATTCCCATTTTGGTCATTGAAGCCACCATGAATATCTTGGAAATGGTGAATGGGAAGATGAAAATCTCTTACCATATCTTAAATACATTCTGTGACATCATAATGGAAAAGAAATTAGTGGCTAATAGATAGACACATAACTCCATCCCCACAAATAGGTTAGCACCTCAAAAGAACACCCCAGAGCAGATATACACCTCTTCACTCATATTAGAGGGTCATGGAGAAAACATCCTCATATTATATATAAAACTAGATTGGGAGTATGAACACTCTCTAATCTATGGTAATCATCCTATTCCAATACCCACTACAAATTAGGTGTAAAAACTTTCCCATGATGACCAATTCTCCCAACAAGTGGCCCCAATCACTTATAACAAGGTATCTAAGATGAATCCTCAACAATGATGATTGGTAGATAAAGATAAAATCTATGATTATTCTTTGATTCATAGTGGAGTTCATGATGGCATCAAACTTATTTTTTTGGTAGCTCAATATCCTACCCACCAGTTACCAAATTATTGAAGCATTATAAATAATTCTGAAGGTCCTCATTAGACACATCACTGTGGATTCTTGCTTCATGAGAAAAATTAGGTCGATGTCAAGAGACTATCTCTTCATGTGAGCCACAAAAACTCTCAATGTATCTAGAAGACAAAGAAGAAAGATGATATTCCCCTTTCTATAACCCACCATGGTGGTCCTCCCCATTTTTGTGTTCAAAGTGAATGTTCTCTCCACATTAGTGATTCTCATTGACCAAAGAATTATCAAATTGTAAATGTTGTGATGAAAAATAAATCATATCATGGGTCCCTTTCAAATACAAGTCCAGTCATGTCTGAAGACTTATCACTATAAGGTCAAATTCTTTATCCGCTGGATGACATCCCAAGGTGATGATCATTCTCTAAACAACCCTTGAGTCACTTTCCTTATAATGTAGTAGAGGAAATCTCCAAAAATCCCATTTCTTATGACAAGATAGTCTGGAATCATCCACTCTTTTTAGACCAGGTTGATAAGCCTCTAGTGAAAACGAATAAGATCTAATAACAATGTGGAAGTGGATGGATAAAGACGGAATATAAGTCATGTGCTAGATTTTAGAAAACCCTCAATAAATCATTACAAAGGAATTATCAGAAGATTTTATGCAAGAAATCCGCCTCAAAATATATAAAACACTTCACTACTTAAAAGATAAGTTATTGCCTTACAATGAGTATCAACATCACGTTAAGGTAATAGAAGGGTTGTAGTCCCAAATTCATTTTTCTTCTCTCCTGGTTTCCCGACATTTGAAGATCAAGAAACAACAAGAATCCCTTCAACACGCATGTCTCAATGCACTGATCATTTTTTGATAGATGATCACAGATACCCTATATGGTTTTTATATTATAGGATGGGGTTCACATGGAGAATTTCATTTTACTACACTCCCTAACCAGTAAATCCCTTGAAATGGGGTATCATGCAATTTTATTACCCCAGGCCAACTCCTATTAATGTAATTTGTTCAAAATAGAGGATATGTAAAGAAAGAATAAGCCTTGAATGACTATCCCCGACATTGGGAAAGAAAAAAGAAAGGGGTTGAGATACTCATTCATCAAGAATATGAGAATATGGAGAAACCCTCCCACTAAGAGGATGTCAACATTTAGATTTAACAGATGCCAGAGATTTCACAATGGTCTTCAGAAACAAGCGATTTAAGTGTGTGTCTAATAATTCACCTAGTCAATGTTTGAACAAAAATCAGAAAAATTAAAAGACAAGTGTGGTAGTATCAACCACAAATGTTTCGGAGCAACCCTGACCCACAAGAATGGGGGATTTTTCACCTCAACAATTCCCTCTTCAGTGAGAATCTTTTTTCTACTAATTAGGGAAGATACAATATAATAAATTATCCTAGTTTTTCATATCCCGTGATCCATTACATTCACCTGTAATATGTATGAATAAACTATTTGGATATTCCCTTCAAGTTACTATCCATCAAATATATCCTTGGAAATAAAAAAAGAAGACTATAGGGTCCCATGAAGGGTGTATAAGAAGGTGATCTCATAGAGATACTAACAAAATGTATGTGATGAATTACGCATGTGTGAACGTCATCAATTTCATCTTCAAAGACCCTCTAGAACATAAGGCCTGCTCATATGAGTCCAAAGTGGAAGTTACAATTAAGAATATGGTCTACACTAAAACAAATAAATGAGGTGTGGGTACACTAAACTAAAGGATTTCCCAAAATCTATTCACTTTTTTCAAACATTCAACCTTTACCTATTTGAAAGGAACCCAATATGAAAAGGTTAATTTTTATTCTACGTCTCACCTCCCTCCCCGAGAGGGTCAATCCCTTTCATTGAAGGAAATATTTTCAAAAAAAGAGGAAGGGATTAAAGAGTTGATAAGACTTAATTTAGAGTTTCTTGAAGGTAACATTCCATCCATATATTCTCCACACAAAGATCCCCAACTTGCACTTCTATTTGGCACACCTCAATAAAAGGGGATCACCGTATGACAGAAACAGGTCATGAATTCCCTCCATTTGGTGAAAAACCAGAACAAGGTTATGAAAATACTTATAGGTCTATCATTGTAGGTTACCCCAAGATTTAAACCAATGGCAACACCATCAGTGGTTTAATCGTTCGCCACACCCATTCAGGCTACAAGAGCTACACCTTCTTAGGTTTTAGCTCAAATAGATAGTCATCAAATTCTTATTAACACCATTAATCCATTAATGACTCAATAGGAATCCATGGAAGGATGATGTGAACTGATACCTCCAAAAAAAGAAGAAATAGCCTTAATGGGTAGACCTACCCCTCCACCTCCAAAATTTTGGGAATCCAACATTTCTAAATTTTAAAAGCTCAAGAGACCTAGAGTAGCACTTGACAAATTTCATCTATCATTGTGATCCCATTATGGGTACCCATAAAAAACTAGAGATGGTGAAGCTCATGTGTTTTGTGAAATCTCTTTAAGGTCAAACTTTCGTGGGGTATAAAAGTTTTCAGTCTTGATCGATCAATGGATGGGAAGACCACCGTTAAAAATTCCTCTTCCAGTTCAACTTAATGAAACAGAATAAAATATTCTTCAAACTCAATAACTAAAAACATTGTAGAATGAAAGGGTCTCCAATTTCAGCACTCAGAGGAAATAAATAAAACATCCATTAAACCTAGCACTCCCTCAAGAATAATTCTTCCTATCTATGTATAAAATATCTAAGATGAGTTGTACACACTATTACTTCCTGTAAAATACATAGGAGGGTTTTGGTATTTAGCTTAAATTTCTCAATAGGTGGAAAACTCCACCACAAAGTCCTGAGTACTGTATCGAGTGATTCAATTGACTTGGGGAAGGAGATCATGAAAAGAAAAGGTTTCTATAGTTACACTTAAGCAAGCTCTTATACTCACTCCTACTTCAAATAACATATCATACCATTGGTCTCCACCTAAAAAAAATCAATAGAAATTCACACCTCATCAAGATGATCAATGATATCTGAGGTCGAAATAGTTTTAACAGATGTAAAATAGGGTTTACTATTTTCAAAATGGTCAAGTCCCCATCCACTTCATCTTGGTATTGTAAAACAACATATTCAAGTTTCTAAAGAAAAATATTATAGGAAAATATGTGGAAGAAGATATCCCAAACTATATACCCTTTCATCAAATTCTAGGGAACCCCATCTAGGATTGTTTTGTTTTAAAAAAACTCCTATAATAGATGGTGGACTATAGGAGAGTAAAATTGAGAAATTCCCTCGCCTAGGTAGCATGTCTTTTTTCTAACAATTTGGATGACGGATGTGAATGGAAAAAAGTTAAATGAAATAGTATTCAGTATTCTGATGAATGGATGGTCAAAAATATGATCAAACAGACTAATGCTACTCTCTGAGAAGTGCTAAAAGATCCTACGGTGTCCTCGACTACTTCTACCATAGCACATACATATTCATAAAAAACATTTTCCCCTAAAGTACAATCCTTAAAAAAGAGACATGGCTGGAAGGATAAAGAGAAAACAACAAAAGATGAGCTCATTTAAAGGAAATAGTTTTTATTGACCTCAGTAGACTTCACTTTGAACATCCCAAAATAATGAGCACCACCCCAATAAATGGTGCAAAAAGAATTTTTCTATTAGGAAGAATATTCATCAGAATAATAATTGATCTTCGGTTCCATTAATTTTATTCACTTAACGAATCCCTTCACACATGATGATTTGGATTGTGAACCCAAGTTTCCTATACTTGATTGGGGAACTGGGGGAAGAGGTCTTCATGGTAGTGGATATAGGCGAAGACATGGTTATGCTAGGATCCACTACATTAACCAAACCCACACTCAAACTATATATTTTTATGAAACTAATGGGAAATATCTCCAATGAGCTCAGCAAGAACAAGAGAGATCTTACCCAACAGATGACAGGGTCTGCCCTGACATGATCATCTTGGAGGACCAGTTAGAGGTTACGTCACTTCCCCCTCTGAAGGTAGTCATAACACGCTAATATAATATACCAAGAATAGGGGAACATCTAGATTCTACTCCCAAGGATGACCCAACCACATTAGTAACATCATCACTAAAGTGTCTGCAAAAGAATATCTCCAGGTTGGGAATCACAGAACTAATATGATGTATTAAAGAAACCGACCTTATTTCCAACCAAATTACCAATTCTGGATGCTTTGAGTCTATCATTGGACCTATAATAAGTACTTATTAAGTTCTTATAAATCCCCCTAGAATTTTATGTTGAATTTTACACTACGAAGTTATATCGTGCATAGAATGGTCCTTCAAAATTCTATGTCTTCATCTCGTTCACAAACCATGATGAGGATGCAATCATACAAGGGCACGTCAAACCCCTATATATCTCTAGAAGAATCAATAACATTGATATCCAATGATCCTTCATTAATAATGGCTCAGGGTTCAACCTTATTCCTGTCCAAATAAATTTTCCAACTAGGACTCAATGATTCACATTTTGCTCCCTGATATCTGGTGTTACAGGGTTATGAAAAGAATGAGTAGAATCCTCTTGAAGAGATAACACTCAAAAATAAATTCAGGGATCTCATGTTCGACTCAAAATTCATGGTTGTTCAACAATATACAGCTTCCAATGTTTTTATAGGAAGACCTTGGAAACATTAGAATGAAACCCCTCCTTCATCATAAAACCAATGTCTCACATATTATTTTCAATGAAAAGTATATGACATTGTATAGTGACAAGGACCAATTAAAATCCTATCATTTGTAGTACACTAATGTATGATTCTATCATAAGGGAGGAAAATATTCCATGTTTGATGATGTTACTTGAATCAATGCCTCAAATGGATTCAATAAGGTCATAGTTAACCCTTTTAAATAGATCATTATAGATTACATGCTACCTATTAATAAAAATTAAGGGGTGGGCCTTAATTCAAGCTTTCATTCAGTGTATTCCATAACGTCAATCATGAAATTTGATCTTGATGGAACTATAGAAATTATTAACTCTCCATGTGATAGTGAAAGTTTGAATGAAAATGGTATCACTCTATTCACTGAGATCCAATAAAGTCCGGTTCTGTCATCTTGACAAAAAGAAGATTTCATGACAACATAATAAAGTACAAAGACACATTATTATTCTATCGTTCCCTTTAGGGACTCTAATAAGGCTTCTTGTCAGTAAGTAATATTGTATTGATTGATTCATCGTATAGATGTCCAAATAGTTATTCTCCTCTCCCCTCTGAGGAACTTGTTTTATCATCTCCTCCCTAGGAATAAGCGCAAGCAGTGGATCATGATCATGAGTAAGAAGAAGAAGAACTCATGGATTTACCTCCATCATTTCAGTATGGCATCTCTACCACTATGTATGGACTCGTAGAGATAAATATGGGTACAAAAGAAGATCCACTCCCCCACTCAGATTAGTGAAACCATGAATCCGAAAGAACATGAGATATATACCTCGTTACTAAAGAATCACAGTTATGTGTTTTCTTCTAACTACACAGAGATTCCTGGACATGACCCCTAGGTGGCCACCCACCACTTGGTTTTTCCAAAATGTCATTAGGGTTACAAGAAAACTGTTATGGGGATGAACCTGAATCATGCCACCAAAATTAAGGCTGAAGTGGAAAAACTCATCAAGTATGATTTTATATGAGAGGTAAAATACCCAATATGGGTATCTTACACTATCCTTATTATTAATATGTGTTGGGAAATCATATTTTTCATTTATTTTAGATATCTCCACCTCCATTTTCAAAATAATGACTTCCCAGTACGAATCATAGAACTCCTGATTAATGAAAATTCTGGTTACCAAGACCTATCCTTCGTGGATTTATATTCATGATACATCCAAATATAGATGGACCTAGAAGATAATGAGGCCACATATTTTATATCCACTTATGATGTACTTCTTAACTGGTTAGTTACCTTTGGATTGAATCAAAACTAACACCATATATCAACATGACATGAACCTCATTTTTTAACCATTATTGCGAATGTTTGTTGAATTCTATGTTGATCATCTAGTAGTCAAGTACCATCATCATTATAACCACAATTATATTCTATAAACCATATTCAACAATCTTCGACAAAATAATATAATGATAAACCCCATGAAATTATCTTCTAGGGTAACCTCAGGAAAATTTCTTAGCTTCATCATATTCCAACGTGAATTCGAAGTTGATTCTGATAAGAATAAATCAATACTTGAAATGTAAACTCCTAAAAACTCGAAAGAGGCAATAGAAATTCATCTAATGTTGAACTAAATCTTGAACTTTATAAAAAATCATCCAGTAAAGTGTTTACCCTTCACCATGTTGATGAAGAAGGGGTTCACGTATCATTGGACCAATGACTTCCAAGAAGTGTTTGATATCCTCAAGAAATATCTTTTGATCCCATCGATGTTAATTCCACCTATACAAAGAAAACATCACATTTTGTATGTGTTGGCACTGGAAAGATCACTATTTCCCTTTATTATGCAGAATAATGATGATGGGAATGAAACAACCTTTATTATCTCAGTTGAATCATGTACGATGTAGATAATTTATACTCAAATATCAAGAAAATATTCCTAGAAATAATATTTTCATTTTATAAGCTGAGTCATTATCTATAGCATCATGAGTTCGACTTGGTTTTTCACAATAATAGGATAAAATTTATCCTCAGTAATCCTATGATGATAGTACATCTGGCATTGTGTGTAGTTATTCGACAAATGTTTGATATATAGTTTTTTCTTTAGAAAGTAGAGAAAGGAAAAAACTCAACAGATTTACTCACTGAGCATCCATCTGTGGAACGTACAACATTACATATAGAATTACCTAATGAAGATGTATTCTCAATTCATAAAATCACCCAAACATGGGTAATGTATTTTTATGGTGCATCCATGAGTTCAATAGGGAATATAATGGAAGACCGTAAGCTAAATAAATTTGGGTAATGGATTGTGCACATATCTCTAGAGAAGGTAGTATTTTCTTACTCCTTCCTATTATAAAAGGGTGGTACCAACAATGAAACATAATATTAGGATCTCATTGCAGGAATGGAATTGGAACTTCAAAAACCAATAAACCACATGGAGGTGAAGTGGGACATAGAGTTGGTAATCAAGTAGATCAACAGAGATTATTCCATTAGAAAAGAGGATTTAATTCTCCTATGTGATTATTTGTGAGTTTTAAATATAGAATTAACCATAGAGATAATGTTGATTTATATTTTATGATCACAAAATGCTCATAAAGATGTGTTAGAAAATGCTGTTACAGCTTTGGCAGATCCAAATCGTGATGAAACATCCATCATCATATCCCATTGTCATATGGTCTCACCTTTTGTTTTAATAAGAACAAAAGAGATAAATGAAATCAGTCCCAATCCTGATCCATATGGGCCTTCCATGGGATGGATGATGGCCATCATAGACCACCTCTAATATTGAACTCTCCCACTGAACATGGTTGTAAGAGAGAAGATTCGGTGTCAAGAAACCAAGTTTACTCTTTATGATAGCCCAAATCTCTAGAAAGTCCTCTACAAGTGAGGAATTGATAGAGTCCTTATCAGGGGTGTTGATGGATGAGATATAGTAACTTTTATGAAATAAGTACATGTAGAAACATGTGGTTCCCACCAATCAAGTTATAGGATTTCAGATCAAATCCAAAGGCTTGGATACTTCTGGCCTATGATAAAATAAGATTTTATAGAAATTACTATGAAATTTTATCCGTTCAAAGTGCATGAAAACTTCATCCACCAACCCCTTAGAGTTTCTACATATATCCAAATACTTCTGGCCATTCACCACATGTGGAATGGATGTAGTTGGACAGCATACTCCAAAAATGGCTATACAATTCATTTATATCCTTATTGATACCAATTTCTTCACTAAATGGGATGGGTAAATACCTCTCAAAGAAGTTGGGCAAAAAATAATCTTTAGATTAATCAAAGATAAAATCATTACTAGATTTGGTGTCCCTCGTACCACTTTGAAGGATGATGTCACGGATTTATGTTTTCTTGAGGTAGAGATGCTATATCAGGAACACAATATCATATTTAAACACTCATCCAGCTATCATGAACTGACTAATAGATAGATGGAGGATTTAAATAAGTAAATATCAAACATACTCTAGAAGATGGTGGATAAAGATAATAAGTCTTGGATAGATAATATCTTGCATGCCTTATGGGCTTACCAGACAACGACCCATACTGCTACGTGAGTGACTCCATATTCACTAGTATACGAAACAGAAATAGTCCCGCCTGTTGAGGTTTAGTTGCCATCCCAACAAGTTTCCATCTATGATAAGTTATCCATAAATGAACAATACCATAAATGATTGGATGAATTTGAGTTCCTGAATGAAAATAGATTGAGTAACTTGCATCACATGGAAGTCTATCAGAATCAGATAACACAAGCTTCAACAAGAAAGTATTCTTCCGTTCATTCCTTCACGGAGAAATGGTATTGGTCCTTAGGAAAACAATGATACCAAGAATGAAGCCTTTAAATCTTAACCCAAAGTGTGAGGGACCCTTCTCCATAAACAAGGTACACGCCAATAGAGCTATTGCATGATATGAATGGATGAATAGATCCTTAGGACTCCAACCAATGAAATATTTTTAAATAATTACTTTGTGTAATCTCACATAATTCATCATAGCTACAATACAGTAAACTACATAGCACTATGTACATCCATGATACACAATGTTAAACTGCATATCATCACTATCCCTATCACGTGATGAAAAAATAAATTACATTAGGTCTTAGTCGCATGACCTAAACCAGAAAAAACATCATTCGTCTATATTGTATAGTGTTAAACTACATATAACTCACAACATCCAACATCCTACATGATATTATGCCCCCATGGTCCAAAATCTATTACCAAAAAACTAATATCTCTATCGTCATGTATGATGTTAAATTGCATGGTATTGGTGGTTCTTTATGCATGACCTTAAAAAACAATGATCATTTCTCCTGCATGACATTAGACTACACCTTTCATCCTTATCACATGGTGTTAAACCGTATGGATGTTAAAGAAATACATTTGGCTTGAATCTAATTATATTTAGATACATAGTGACACCCATATATCCTATCTTGGGTCTATCCATACTTAAAAATCCCCCACTACTAATGTAAGAATCATACCTACATGGGGAACACTATCAAGAACTGCATATGGCTTTATTATCACCTTTATGAGATATGTAGTGACACATGAATCTCCAATCTCGGGTCTAGCCACAACCACAATGAAATATCCTTTCATATATCAAAACTCAATTGTTATGGGGACTCAAGAACTATGTGTGCCATTATTCTCATCCCAATGAGATATGTAGTGATTCCAAGGATCACAATATTGGGTCCAGCCACATCCACAACCAAAATCCCCTTCATTCCATATGTGTATGGATCAAATATGCACATATATAATTTTCAATAACTATGTGTGTCTTGATTATTTTCCTAGAATAATATAAAGTTATTTTTTGGTCCTACACCCTGATCTAACTGCAATACTTACATCCTTTCATGCCGATCAATATTCATCCATACCGCATGATGTTAAATTGCATGAGATTTCCAGAACTATATTCAAATTGATTCTTTACCAAGAATGATACGAAGTGAAGCCTAGATTCTATCACCTTTCTCATCCACCACACAATTGAAATCCCCTTATCTTTCACTTGTGTTACCTTTGTGTTGTAGAAGAATTTTTTAACCACTCCTTGTTTCTCACACCAAGCAGAGTTCATGTGGGCTTAGGAGTTTGGTACATGATTTATCTGAAAAAAATGTGTCTCAATTCCTATTGATGCTATCAATGGTCTAGAATGTAGGACTATAAATGTCACAACAGACGTACTCATATCAAAAATAATGTGTAGCTTGATTCTTACCCCTATGAGATATGTAGTAACGTTAATACCTTCAATCTTAGTCCCAAACACAACATGATACTTGTAATTCCTATATTCTCCCAAGTATGATTCAGATATTTATGAGGTGATTAAATACAAATTATCACTCTATGTATGAGTCCGTATTAAAAAAACAAAATTATCCCCACTTACAAATTCAATCAATGTGAGGGACCATTATTTAAGAACTATGTGTGTCTTGATTCATTCCCTATAATGATATGTAGTGATACCTGAGTCCTAAACTCTGGTCCAACCACAATATTCCTTTTCTCACTAAGACACCATTTTCCTTAAAACATGACATTAAAAATTGTTGATAATGACTTTACTATATGACTTTAAACTACATGGTACCTAGAGAACGACATGTGGTATGATTCTCACCCCATTAAGATACACAGTGACAACTAGACCTTAGATCCTAGTCCTATCCACAAGGTAATGAAATTTCTCCTATCATGTGTTTACAAAGATCCTTATAGGGGATTTTATTTTGGGTCCTCTAAATAAATAGTCTACTAAGAAAAAAGATATGTCTCCCATTCAAATATGAGTTAGATCTATTTAAGGGATTCAAAAATCATGAATGATATCGATCCAGATTCTTCCTTCATGACCAAACACTTTTCTACCACAAGACATAATCCTAATCATGGAAAATTTTTGATCTTCAAAATCATTATTCAGTTCCTAGAGAGAGAATGTATGTTACCTGAATGATCCTTTTCCAGAATATGCATTATGCACCCCCATTAGCCTTACATAAGTCATCCACATAATAGAAAAGTTATCCAAAGGATACCATTATTTGACTATGCAGTACGTTCCCTAGTTGGACTTGATTAAAAAAAACCCTCATAATGAGTTCTTCAACTAGTGGTAAATTCTCTTTTGGGTGAATCTTCATTTATCCTCATGATCACTGATGAAAATATGTCAAAACCCATGATTTTTTAAATTCTATTGTTATCATGCATGTTCTTCCCATTTTCCCTTTCCTGATCTGAGAACCTCCAATATTATGGTTAATAGTTACCTCCTCCTTGTGTTTGAATCATATTATGATGATATTGATCTGAAAGGCCATGCATCTATCTGATTTTAGTGGTACAATGGTACTAGTTGTATGAACTAAAACTAAAGGCACCATACATCCTACACTGGGTGTGGACCTGCATAAAATTACTATTTCTCCTATTCATTGGAAATTAGGACTTGGAATGATTTTTCCATGTTCCAATACCTTCATTTCACAAGCCAAACTCTATACATGGGGAGATATTAATCTCCATAAACATTCAACGGCTTTTAGAGATGGAATTTCATAATTCCTGAGAGCTCTTTTTCATGACTATGCAGTATGTTCCCTAGTTGTCCTTGCATAAAAACGATTTCATAATATGTTTTTCATCCATAGGATTCCATTATTTGACTATGTAGTGTGTTCCCTAGTTAGCCCTGTATAAAACAACCCTCATAATGGATTTTTCAACCAGTGGTAACTTCATTCTTAGGAGATACCTCCTATAATTCCATAAGACCTTTTTCCCTATACCAGTATTCAAATCCATATATCCCCATGTTAAATATTATGAAATACCCCTCTCATTATTAAATATGATAACACATTTATAGATAGATTACTATGAATATGAGAATAATAAAAATTTATCTCAAAGATATAGAACATAAATTATATCCCCCTAATGTATTTGAGGTATGAATTTAAACTAAACTTAATAATATCCTAGATGCATGACTATGAACTTCACAACATGAAGTCTTTGTTTCATGAATTTAAACCACATAAGACAATTCCCTTCATGTAAAACGTTAAACTACAATGTCAATGTCCAAATCACATGATATTAAACTGAATGATGCTTCAACCTTTGTCAAAAATGGACCTTCCCAATGATAGAGGCCATCCCCACAAAATGTACTCTCGTCTACTCAAGTTAATCAATTAGGAGCATCTTACCATTCTTGGCCAATGCCAATATTGATATACCATTAATTATCATCCATTTTCTCTAGAAAAAACCTCCCTTTGTGGTCTTGATAAATTTGAATCTTCGTAAACATCCTCCGGTGATTAAAAATTGAACATCATTATTATTAAGGACTCCTTTTCATGACTATGCAGTTTGTGACCTAGTTGGCCATGCATAATCTTCTTCTATAATGGGTATTCCATCTAAATGATACCTTCATTTTATTATGTAGTATGTTCCCATGTTTTCTTTGAAGAAAACATCCCCCCTAACATGGTCATCAACTGATGGTAACTTCATCGACAGAAGATACTTACTCTATTCCTAAATACCATGTTTTAGATTTATAAACCACAAAATCTCAAGATTCCACTTGAGACTAACTGAAAAATTGTGGAACATTCTTGAACGAAAATATATTTTTGCGTCATTAATTCAAAACCTATGGTCAATGTTGTTCAACCTAGAACACTAGACTCAACAATCTAGCATGCATAGAATTAAAATTCACATATAAAGAGACATAATACTCACTATATTGAAAATATGCAAATAGAACTTTGGACAAAATTTTACTCTAATCTCACCAAACCTATGCTTTTCATGGTTTATGAAAAAATATCAATCAATGAAAATAAATAATAATAAAACAAATTAGGAAAAAAACCCAAAAGGGAAATTCAAAGAAAAATAATAGTCTCTCATGTTAAGTATCCTTCATATTGATCTTAGTAAGAAATTAGGGAAATTACATAAAAGACACAATATTTTCTGGGTTTTCTATGCAACATTAGAAATAGTCAAACTGTGCTTGTTAAGTCCCATGGCATTGAAAAAATGATCATTTTGTCATCCCATCACTGTGATTTAAACTAGTTGATATAATTTTTATGAAAATTGGTTTCAATATTACATTATGATTGAAGGAAGGAAATAGGGATGAAGACATAGATAATTCGAAACAAAATTATTTTCATTTGTAAGAAAAAATCCCCTAGAGGAGAATCCACAAGATGGAGTCTATGAGCCATATATTACAATAGGCCTTAAACATAACTCTTAATATGTGTAACAGGCTCCCTAGCCCCATCAATCACTCATTGAATCTCAGTTATTTGACCATCTTCATTATTTTTATCCTAATGAAGAACATCTATTACATCTGCAATGGCATCTGACCCTTCTATTTGGGATTTTCCTACAAAACTATTAACTTTTTCATGTTCTACCTAAGTGGTATTTAATTATTGATGAATGTGAGACACTTGAATAGTCTTCTCCTTTATCAGCAGCTTGAATTCTACTGGCTTCGTGTTATGATTGGTCTCTTCTTGGGATAATGCATGTTGAAATCTGTCAACATTGACGAGTATTTTTTCCTTTATAAGGACTTCAAGAATCTTATTATCTTGATTTTTCTAAATAATATTCTATTATATAATAGAGTAGATTTGATGATAATCAAATCCTCAAAATCCCAACATTCCAAACAGAGCCGATAGTTAGCCAAATTTTAAAATAAGGTCTTCCAGAGGCATCTCAGAAATTATATTCCAGATGAATTTCATTGTCCTACCATGCATGATACCAAGGGAAGCTTGTTTCTCTAAGTCTGATTCAGATCCACTATTATGGGGCCAGATGTACTCTGAAACCAAATCACTCAAATAAGTGACCTGATCTACTCTCTCTAGGATTGTGACTACATCGTCTTCCGGTACTGGTCAAACTGACGCAGAGTGTTCTCCCTCAGACCAAACCACAAAAGCTTACAATCATAAATAATGAATTATAATCACTTTTATCATGAAAATAATACTATTAATGGACCATGATCAAGGAAGTCATAAACATTCACCTAATAATAGATCAGAATCATATGTATTTTTCATCCTAATGTTCCCAAAATCAGTTTTCTGAACAGGTACTTCTTGGTGGGGGACACACTTCTGATCTTGCTCATCCATCATGACCAGAGGTTCTGGAGCATTTCCCAATTCGAGATTCTCAACAAAAACCTCTCCGATAGTAGGGGTAGTATGGATTTGGATTCCATGATCTTGAAGGGACTTAGAAACTTTCTCTACAGAAAAAGATTCATAGGTTAAAATTAAATGTGAAATATTAGATAGAAGAACATCTATGAATGTAAAACACAAGAATGAGAAAACTCACATACATCTTGTTCCTCAAAAAATTCCTGGAACTCCTTAAAAGAACATGTAATATCAATGTTTGGATTAAATAAATCCCTCATTTTATGATATATAGATTTTAAGATCGTAACATCCCCACCATTTAGTGTATTAATGACACATTGTTTAGGGCGCAAGTTGGCTTCGCCGATAACCCCCCTACTGGCTTCTCAAAATGAACAACAACATGATACCATGTAAGGTTAAGTTCAACATCAATTCCCTAATCATACCATCTAAGATATATGTTAGACCCTTATATCTAATAATGGGATCATCATTAACTACTTTACGGTCCACTTACATGAGTAACTGATCTAAAATAACATAAAAATGGGGAAGGTAAAAAAATAATGGGTAATACTTAAGAGGGCGCATCGGACATTACCATAACCTTATCCTTTCTATGTAGATGTAGGGGAATATGTATTTGTATATTTTTATGCCTAATCCATCAGGTTAATGGACTCATCATCATGAATCATTACTTACCTCAGAATATCCTCCTCAATCAATGAAAGAACAATCCAAGATCCTTTAAGAGAGGAATGCGATTTAGAGTCAGTTGGAAAAGAAAGGACAACCATGATTAGAATGGTGTTTCTAGAAATTTGTCATTTCAGATGAAATCATAAAGACTTTCTTTGATGCATTAACCATTCCAACTTTAATGATCTCTTTCACTTCATCTCATGATATGGTGAAGAGCATATACCACTCTTCATGGCAATGTGGGCCTGAGGTAGCTATCAAGGAGTTCACACAACCATCACCTCCGTCACGGTCCTCTGACCTAAGGGTAGTTTTGGGGACTGGAGGAATTAATCCACTAACTCAATAGGGGTTACTATGGGCCCATAAATTAGTGATCCAGACCCTTTTTCTATAGATCCTCCTCCATATCCCATTCTTTGATGAAAAACAATACCCCCTCAAAATTAATGATGTTATGTGAAAGAGAAAGAAAATGGAAAGAAGAAGAGATAAATATGCCAGCATAGTTAATGTAAATGTCTAATTCCTCCCCATGATGAATGGTTACCCCTTCAATATCTCCTTATTCCGGCATTTTAGATACTATCTTAGAGGCTGGGACATGTCACAAGTTTCATATATGAAATCCTCCATCTCCCAAAGATAATCTATCACATATACCAATTTATTTTAGGATAAAAATAATAGGGTTCTATAATATCACCCAATTATGGAATTAAAAGGCTAGCATGGAGAAACTACCATGAATACCTGACATCCGAGTCATGTTCTCCCAAAATTGGATGGCCTAGAGTCACACATAATTGGATTCTGATGTGGTTGTATGTGGATATAACACCACACCCTCTGATTGGGAAACCACTTGAGGCCTCATTTCTCTTTCATAAGAGCATGGGTATGTGACAAGGGTCTCCTCCTGACAATAAAAAATAGGCCACCTTGGCATTGGGGGTGTTATCTCTTTCACCATATACAACTTAGTGGTCTTTTTCCAAGAATGTTTTTAAGGCTATAGTGCCTCCACATCATCATTGGCTCAGTCCTTCTTATTTCACATACCAAGACCAGTAATTTTCATGGCCTTCATCAAATAAGTTAAATTTTTCAAAACCAAAAGTGGGTATGAAGAAATACATGCCTTAGAATATCCAACCTCTAGCCCAGTTGATGCTTTTAATGGAGGTAAAGTGATCAAATTTTTTGAGAATAGCAAAGACATCAAGATCCATAAATCTCAGTATACCAATGGGTGCATATCATTCCTAACATGAATTTTTGTAAAATTAATTGATTGTTGCAGACATTTAAACTGGAGAGAAAAATAACAAGGAACATAATCATCGTTAATAATCTAACTATCAATGTGATCTAGGAATATGATATCCCTATATTCTATCATATACTCCCTTAGCTCGTAATTATTCTCCTTACCATCATTAGTAAACTAATTGGTTGGTGGGTTACCATGAAAAAATAAATCAAAGTATCTAGATACATTTATCATCCTCATCACATTATCAAGATTTAGGATTAGAGTTTGTATCCTAGAAACCTTCTAAACAAAGGGAAAAATTGACTTCGAGGATCATAACTAAATTCAACACTGGATATGATCTAAAATGTACTAAAATCCATCATCATAGCACCTCACAATGGACATGAACCTCTAAATGGGGCCTTAAAATTGTATAAATGAAATAATCAGTGAAAGATTCATTATATAATAGGGTCATCCAACCCTATGAGATTTCCATCTTCTAATTTGTCCATAATGAAAAAATTCTCTGGCCTCACACGCCCACTGGACTCATGGAATGGGAGTAGATAAATTCTTATCCAGATGGAAAGGAATCCATCTAAGATAACTTTCATATAAATCTTTTATTTAACCTTGTTACCCCAATGTTTGTACTGACCCTTCTCTAATATAGGACAAAACGTGCCTGAAGCAACACGATTATCTATAGTGGGGAAAATAGTTGGGATTTGGAAAGTATGACCCTCTACCACTAATTATAAGACATCTCCCATCCATGTTTCCACGTTGACATCATCCCTTGGATGAAGATATTAGACTTTCTATAGCTTCTTACATATCATGAATAGCTTATGGTACAATGATGATATCCTATCAGCATCGTCCCATATTTTTATTTCTAGAAATATCCATCATACATTTACATAAGAATGGCGACCCCAGGGATCTAGTAGACATCCCACAAGATGATTTCGACTTCTCCATGTGTCAAGTGAATGTAATTTTTATGTGGACTCCATTAGCTAAGTAATTCCAGAATGATGTTTGGGATCTTATAAAACTATGTTTTTTTACCCAAACAACCTTATAAATATGAATATCATACATCTCCATTTTTAATTCCATGCAAATTTGGAACACCCAGAATGACCACATCCACTCAGGCATGATTTCCCCTCTGGAGTGGAAGTCTCAGACTTCATTCCATCCTGGAGATTGTTCTTTATTTGAAGCATGTATGGTCGATTCGTAGCAATGAGGTCTCGTCTCTTCAATATGTGACTTCATATATGGATTGCAGTCTCTATGATGTTTAACGAATCAAATAGGAACTGTTCCTTCTGTGGTGAAAAAAACTATTACGGAAATTTTGGCACAATGATGGTTGATGTGTTTCATAAACTAGGTCACCATTAAGTATTTATTAAATGTCGGAATATGAGTTTACCTTAGAAGATCGTGCTCGTACAGAGGAAGGTAGTCACTTCATGAGTACTCGTGTTGATATGGTTTCAAATAGTTGTCAAAATTGGAAAGGGTGGTTTCAATGACATTATAATTATTAGGCCTTATGGATTTGATCATTTTAGTTTGACACAGAACATCTTTCTCAGTTTCAACCATTGAAGTAGCCATTGAAAACCTACAAGAAAGAGTAAATTTCTCTCATTAAGAGGAAATATTGACTAAAGAAGGTACAAATTTTAACTTAGAAAATCCAAAAATAGGAAAAAGGAAATAACTCATGCAGTTCCTTCAATAAAGTACCCCACACTAGTCACTCGACAATGTACCCTACATAGATCCCTTGACAAGGTAGTTTTGCACCGCCCTTTTGAAAAAAAATCCTTAGTGTATTTCCTTCGATGATCTGCCTTAAGTAGACTCTTCACAATGAAAATAACTCATGATGACCCATTTCTCTAGTGGATGTACCTTGAGGGAACCTTCATGAGACCTTCTTGGATGTATAATGTGGTGTAGCTTGGCGGATGACCTACGCAGCGAGATCAATTTCATGAACTTTGAATGTGAATAAAACAATCAAGGCATGGGAGGTATTTATTGATTTCAATGGTCTGCATGGAATATCAACACTGATTCCCAGTCCCCAACACTTGCATGTTGGACCTGAACCGATAAACCTATGTAGACAACCTACATGGAATCCCAGAATGGATAACCTGCTTGACTAAGTGTGTTCTCCCTTCATAATATTTTTTTCGCATTAGCTTACCTTAGGAATCAACCATCTTTCATTTCGAATATAATTATGAGGGGGGGGGGGGTTAAACTACCTTTTTATATGGAAGGTGAAAATATTATGAATATTACCTTGGGCCTGATAAAATGATAAATACCCGTAATGAAAACCAAGTATTTTTTCCAAATCAACCTACAAGCATATATATATGTGCATTAAATAGGCCATGTAGCTACCCAACGTGGACCAATGGGGAAAGAAAAATCTACGTGGGGAACATGTGATGTGTTCCTACATGGAAAATATCATTTGACCTAGGTCCCATGTTTTCCTATAAACGGGACCCTTGGGATCCTCATTTGAACAACTGAAAATCAGAAGAATCCCCAGAGTTCTCATTGCACAACACCTTTCCCCAGGTCCCCCAAAGTATCTCAAGTACATCTACAAAACACGAGGGAATATATAATTAAAGGGGATAAATGATATCAATGTCTCTTAAAGGTCTAAATTCAGAAGACACTTATACAGGGACCATTCTCACCTAAGTAGAAACAACATATATGAGGTCAATCTACCAAATCATGGACCTATATGGGACACTTTTAGGGACACTAGAGGAGACCCATGGTGCCTTGGATGAAGTCTCCCCTGAGTATTGTCTCCCCAATGGCCCAATTGTTGAGGCATGTCCAGCTCACACAACACTTTTTGCCTATGTGAAGACCATTTAGTTCCTACTAGGCCCTGTGTGGAACACTCACGTGGCTTACCAACACTGAGAACTTGTGCCCAAGTCCTATTCAAGTCACCCTTTGATCCCTCTTCCAAAGACACCTATGGTGGGGATCAATTATCCTTGGTTCCCTGCCTAAAATGAATCAAGATGAAATCCTCACTAAGACCTTAGGACACAATAAACCCTAGGAAAAGGCAAACTAGAGTGCCTCCTATTTGGATTTGTATTTCTACAGGTAGAGGTTTCCCACACTTGTCCAACCAGAGCATTAGGGTCTTGATCAGGGCATATATAGGTTAATATATCTACGGTCAGGAGGACCCTTACCCCAAAGACAGTGTTGAGGAGTTCATGGTTAGGTGGATTAGGGATCATACTATGTCCTTCCCTTCTCATATATATGATTTAGAGCCTCCAATTCCCAATGGGGGGTGAGTATTACACATTATTTTCCATTTAACATGGAATCAAATTTCAATCCCACTACATAACAAATTTTAGGGAATCCCTCTTGGAATAATCCTTTAGCGTTTCATGTAGGAGGTTTTAGTATTTATCCTCTCTACCACCATGTCCTTCCCTATCATTCCTTCCATAAATTGGAAAAACATCTAATATAAAGTGAATAGGGGAAATTTTCATATCCTCGACCACTTCCACCGTTACCCCGACATCTTATATCCGCAAAGGAGGAAAAGTTTGTGGTTTATAGAATCTTATGCTTCCTATTGTTTCTCAAACTAAGAATTAATCATGTGGGATTAGAGGTTAGTGATGATAAAATCACCCGCATGATCCACATGAATGATTGAACTATGAGAACCTTGATTCCTACCATAATGAAGATACATAGAAATCTGACTTAGGGGCCAAGCTCAATGGGAATCCCCCTCATGAGTAAGCCCCAACCATAATTCCCTTAATCTGGGCATCTTCTTTAAGAAAATGCCCTAATTAAAGACCCCCAAAACACTATGAGTTAAGTCATCCTTCATGGTCCCTTTTACAAGGGCATACTCTTCATGAATAAGCCCCAACACAATCTTCTCAAAGGGACATGCTCCCCTATGATTCATTCCTGGAATACATGGGATTTAATTACCATCGAATCAAGATATTTAGGAATCCTCTCTGAGGTTCAAAACTAACACCTAAACACAACCCGGTTTTTTAATGGGACACATTCACAGTAGGATCAAATTCCACCTGGAATCCATATCTCTCACAGGTTCCTTGGGCTGCTTTGATATAATTCCCACACCAAACATGACTAGGCACGTTCCACATAGATATCTTTGGTACATGACGCTAAAATCTATTGTGGTCTCATTATCACATGACCGTAAAAGCTATTATATGCCCTATTAAACAGCACCGAACTACGTGGATTCTGATCCTCTCACAAGGATTCATAGGAATCCCATCTATGGGTTCGATCCTGACATCAAAACAAATCCCTTATCCTTGGATGACGATAAACTCTAAAGTGACCATAGTCTCTTTGGATGACCATAAAATCCATAGTTCCTCACTTCATGGATAGAAAACTAGCATCATTGTAATATCGACAAAATGAAATATATAAGTAGTATATAAGAAGACACTATTGGTGGAGAACCTTGTATACAAACATATATTTCCATTGATGAAGAAACTTAGATACATAGAGATGATTATGAGATCAATACATGTTAATAAATGATTCTAATCTTGGGTTGAATCGTATCATTCATGGGAATTAATAAAGTATTCACGAACATATCTTAAATCTATAAGAGATTCCTCATGTAGAAAATAATTCCCCCCAAAGGGTATGTTGAGCCTGACCTCTCGTCCTCTTGATCAAAGTTAATTCTTAAGCACCGTTGGTCCAAACACCTAACAAGCACCCGCCATTGGAAAGAAGGTCCCTTTGGATACAAAGCCATTTGGTGTTTCTAATTCAACGAATAAACACATCGGAAATAAAAAATGGTGAACCGGAAATAAATGAGTTAACTATTTCATCTCATGGACAATATAAAAGGGATGTATTGGTCAGTCTTCATCGAACCCTTTTGTTTCTTAATGGAGTCTCATTTCCATCGGAGAAAGCTTTACAAACCATTTAATCCTTTAAAAAAATTAAATCCCCTAAAAATATTAAAACCCCTAAAAACTCAAACACCCTAAAATAAATAAAAATTAAAACTAAAAAGACCTCAAATTACTAAAATCGGAGACACCATAAATATCGTATAAAATCACTAAAAATCCCTAAAATTCCTAAAACCGTATGAAAATCTTAAGACACTAAAAAAACATAAAACCATTGAAAAACCCTAAAATAATTTAAAAAAAAAACCCTAAAATCCTTAAAAACCATAAATTCCACTAAAAATTATTAAAAAACCCAAAACTCCTAAAATTCCTAATACCAATACAAACACTAAAAACCCATTAAACCCCTAAAAGGAAAAAAAACAATAAAAACCATAAAAATAATAAAAATACCCATAAATACCCAATGAACAATAAAAACACAAAAAATATAAAAAAACATAATAATTGTCAAAATCCCTTACAAACATGAAAACCAAAAAAATCCCTAAAAAATGAAAACCCTAAAAACCATGAAAAACCTAAAGAAAAAAATAAAAACCTAAATACACATAAAACCCATAAAAAACATGTTAAATACCCCATAAAAAACAAAAAATCTTAGAAACCATAAAACCCCTAAAACCCTTTAAAAGTCCAAAAAACCCATTAAAACCATAAAACACACTAAAAACTTTAAACACCCTTTAAACCCCCAAAAATGCAAAAAGAAAACACTAAAAATCATTAAAACCTATAAAAATTAAAAAAACCCTCAAAACCATAAATACCCATAAGACCCCTACAAATCCCTTAAAACCCTAAAAATCCTTAGTACCCTAAAAAACATAAAAATCCTAAAAATCCCAAAAAATTTATGAAAACATAAAAAACCTTAAAAACCTAGAAAATACCTAAGAAAACCATGAAAACATAAAAAAATTAAAACCATAAAAATCCTAAAAAAACAAAACACTCTAAAAACAAAAAAACACTAAAAACCCCAAAACCCAAGAAAATCCCTAAAAACCATAAAAATCCATAAAAATATTAAAAATCCCTAAAAATCCAAAAAATATGGAAAACCCTAAAAATCTAGAAAACCCTAAGAAAACATTCAAAAGTTGAAAACATTTAAACCACTAAAAACCTAAAAAACATAATAACCCATAAAACACTTGAAAATTCCTAAAAACCCATAAAAACCCTAAACACCCTAAAATCCCTAAAAAAATAAACAATCTAAAAACCCTGAAAATACCTATGAAATCATTTTAATCCAAAAAATACTTAAAACCCTTAAAAAACAAAAAAATTCTTAAAACTCTAAAGTAACACTAGAAAACATAAAACCCATAAAAATATAAAAAACAATAAAACCCTTATATCCCTGAACCCCATTAAATCCCTAAAAACTCTAAAAACTCTAAAAACATTATAAACCCCTAAAAATGTGAAAAAACTATAAAAATCATTAAAATGAAAAAAAAAATTCAAAAAAACTCTACAAATCCAAAAAAATAATAAAAATAATAAAAACCAATAAAAATCCCTAAAACCAAAAACCATGAAAAATCCTACGAAAAACATGAAAACCTAAAAACACTTAAAACCCATAAATCCGAAAAACTCCAAAAAACCTAAAAACACTAAAAACCTCCAAAAAACCGAAAAACGTTAAGACCCCATTAAAACCCAAAATCCACTAAAAATTATAAATACCCTTTATACCCTAAAATGTTAAAAAACACTAAATAACATTAAAAATACTAAAAAAACACAAAAAACCGTTAAAAACATAAAAACCCAAAAACCCCCCAAATCCCTCAAAATCCCTAAATACCCTTAAATCCCATAAAACCCAAAAAAATCTCTAAAAATCCCTAAAAACATAAATAACCCAAAATACCCTTAAAACCACTAAGAAAACCATAAATGTAAAGAAAATACACAAAAGATGGAAAAACCTAAAAATCATATAAAACCCTAAAAAACCCAAAAACCCCAAAAAACCTTAAAAGTCATAAAACTATTAAAAACCTAAAAAATGGTTAAAACCCAAAAAAACTCTAAAAAAATAAAATATATTTAACCCTATAAGTATGCCAAAAAAATTCAAAAGACCCCTAAAATCCATAAAAACTCAAATGAAACCCTAAACACCCAAAAAACCATAAAACTCAAAAAAACTCATGTAAACCCTTAGAGTCACTAAATCCCCTAAAAATCCATAAATTTCATAAAAAATCCCTAAAAATACATTAAAACGTATAACCCCCAAAAAACATGAATCCCCTAAGAAAAATTTAAAAACCTAGAAAATCGTAATACCCATAAGAAACAAAAAAAATGATAAAAACCCTTAACACCTTAACAAAACCTTAAAAAGACAAAATGTCCCTGAAAACCAAAAACCCAAAAAAATCCTACAAAGTCCTTAAAAATCCCCCAAAATGTTAAAAACGCTAAAACCGCTAAAAATTCCTAAGAAAAACTTAAAAACCTAAAAACACATAAAACCCATAAGAAACCTAAAAGCATTAAAAACCCTTAAGGACCACAAAAGACATAAAACCCATACAAACCACAAAATTCCTAAAATACATAGAAACCATAAAAACCCATAAAAACACTAAAAACCAATAAAAACTCTAAAAAACATTTAGACCCATAAAAACCTAAAAAAACCAAAAAACCCAAAAAACCCAAAAAACCCTAAAAATAGTTAAAATCCACAAACACACTAAAAACCTATAAAAATCCACAAAATTCCCAAAAAATTCCTAAAACATTAAAAACCAAAAAAACTCTAATAACCTATAATAAAATCTTAAAAACAAAAAAAAAATTAAAACCCGTAAAAACCAAAAAAATGAATAAAACCCTAAATTCCCTAAAAAACCCTAAAAACCTAAAACCCCTAAAAACCATAATTATCCAAGTAACCTTAAAAACAAAAATCATCCAAAAAAAATAAAAAATTCCACTAAAAATCTAAAAACCCTTTAAACCCTATAAACATTAACATCACTAAAAGGCATAAACAATAAAAAAACACAACCCCCAACAAAACCAAAAACCCAAAAAATCGCTCAAATCCATAAAACCCTCGAAATCCCTAAAAACCCTAAAACCCATTAAAAATCCAAAAAATACTAAAAAGTCCCAAAAAAGGAAAAAACCTTAAGAAACCAAAAAAATATAAAAAAATTATAAAACCTAGAAACTCCTTAAACACCTAAAAACAAAAAAAAACACTCAATTCCATGAAGAACCCAAAAGACCCTAAAACCCTTAATAAACCCCTAAAAACATAGAAACCCTCAAATCTATAAAAAAGCCTTAAAAACCCATAAAAACCCTAAAACCGATTCAAAATGTTAAAAACCATTTAAACCCCTAAAACATTAAAAAACTATAAAAATTATTAAAACCCCTAAAAACATAAAAAACCAGAAAACATAAAAAATCATAAAATCCATATAATTTGTAAAAAAATCTAAAAACATAAAAAAACATAAAACCACAATAAAATCATAAAAATCAAAAAACACTAAAAAATAATAAACTAAAAATGATAAAAACCCTTAGAAACCTAAACCCAAAAAAAACAAACCCCAAAAACCGTAAAAAACCAAAATCCAGTAAAATAATAAAAAATCATTAATAATTCTACATACAATTTTAAGCCATTAAAGGTTAAATATTATAAAAACCATTAAACACTAAAAAATTCAAAAAACCTTAAAAACCCAAAAAAAACATAAACCCCCAAAAAAACCCTAAAAAAACTAAAAAAAATCAAAATCCCAAAAAACACAATAAAACAAAAAATATTATAAAAATTCCCTAAAAATATAAAAAACCTTTAAAATTTGAAAACCCCAAATAAAACCTTAGAAAACTAAAAAAAATAAAAAAAACAAAAAATTCTAAAAATTCTAAAACCCTTTAACGCTATAAACTCTAAAATAAAAGAACCGCTAAAACCTAAATACTCGAAAAACCACTAAAAATGTTAAAAACCCGTAAAAATACATAAAACCCAAAAAACCCACTAAAAACTATAAACACCATTTAAACACCTAAAGACATTAAAAACCACTAAGATACCATAGACCCCTAAAAATTTAAAAAACCATAAATCCGAAAAATAACCATAGAAACCCTAAATACCCTAAAACCCGAAAAGACCTCAAAATCCCTAAAACCCCAAAAAACCAAAAAAGACCAAAAAAAGACCAAAAAATCCTTATAATTTAAAAAACAATGAAACCCCAATGAAAACCTTAAAAACATAGAAACACATAAAACACCTAAAAACATAAAAAACAATAAAAACCTTAAGAACTCGAAAAAACCCTCAAAATTATTAAAAATACTAAAGAACAATAAAAATTCGAGAAATTTTCAAAAAATCTTTAAAAACATAAAAACTCTAAAAACATTGAAAATAACAATGAAAAAATTTGAAACCTAAAAAATAAAAATCCTCTAAAAAACCAAAAATATACTAAGAACCCTAAAAAATCCTAAAAAACATAGAGAACCCATAAAACCCTAAAACACTAAAAATTTTAAAAACCTTTTAGACCACTAAGAACATAAAAAAATATAAAAAACCATAAATCCCTTAAAAAATCAAAAAACAAAAAAGAATCCATAAAAATCCAAAAAACATTAAAACCCCATAGAAACCCTCAAAATCACTAACAACCGAAAAAAAACATTAAAAATCAATAAAAAGCACTAAAAACACGTAAAAATATAAATAACCCTTAAAACCAAGAAAACCCCTCGGAAAATCATTAAATCCTAAAAATATTTAACACCCCTAAAAAACATAAAAACTCTAAAACCCTAAAAAACACTAAAAATCATAAAAATCCTAAAACTCCTTCCAAACAATAAAAATCTGTAAAGCTCCTAAAAACTGTTAAAAACCACTAAAAACCCAAAAAACCATTCAAACCCCTAAAATATTAAAAATACTAATGAACCATAAAAACCAAAAAACTAAAAAAATTAATCCCAAAAAACCAAAAAACTAAAAAAACCCAAAAAACATACAATCCCTAATAGACCAAAAAACCCTCAAAAATTAAAAAAACTAAAAATACTAAAAACCCTAAAAACCGAATATGAAAACATTAAAAACCTAAAAAAACATAATACCCCTAAAATACCAATATATGCTAAAAACCCGAACAAACCCTAATAAATCGTAAAAAACCTAAAACCCTAAAACCTATAAAAACATTAAAAAACCATAAAACCCCATTAAACCACTAAGAAATCTAAAACCCATTTAGACCCCTAAAAACATTAAAAAAACTCTAAAATCCTTAAAAACCCTAAAAAATAAAAAACCAATATAAAAACAAAAAAATTAATAAAAACCTAAAAATCCAAAAAACACTAAAAAACATATATATCAAAAAAATAGCAAAAATACATATAAAAGTAAAAGGTACTAAAAACATAGAAAATAATAAGATTACCTCAAAACCCTAAAAACTATTAAAACAAATAAAAATATGAAAAAAATGCTAAAAACCATAAAAAACCTAAAAACCAAAAAACCATATAATCCTTTGAAATCCCTAAAAACACATAAGATCCCCAAAAACATAATCAGAACTATAAATAACTTTTAAACACCTAAAAATGTCAAAAAAATATAAAAAACCATAAAAACCTAAAATATTCAAAAATAAAAACCCTAAATAACAAAAAAAAAACAATAAACCCCTAAAAACTCAAAAGCCACAAAATTACTACAAAACCTTAAAAACCCATAAGAATTCTTAAAAATCCATAAATATCCTTGAAAATGTAAAAACCCCTAAAAAACTCAAACACATAAGAAAACATGATGAAATAAAAATAATTAAAACCCCTAAAAACCAAAAAATTCAAAAACCCTAAAAACACTGAAAACCATAAAAACCATAACAATCCCCAAAACCAAAAAATACGTATATTCCCATAAAATCCATAAAATCTATAGAAAACCAACTAAAAACCCTAAAAAATATTAAACCACTGAAAACATTAAAAACTCTAAAAACCATAAAACCCTGAAAACCCTGAAAACCCTAAGATGCCCTAAAACCCCTCAAAATCCCTCAACTCTCTTAAAAAATAAAATTCCTGAAAAATCATTAATAGTCCATAAAAACATAAAAAATGTTAAAACGAAAAAACCATAAGAAAAGCATAAAAACATGAAAAACGTAAAACCTCAAAATACCAAAAAACTATAAAACCCCTAAAAACAATATAAAAAACAAAAAGGATAAAACTATAAAACCCTAAATACCATAAAACCGCTAAAAATCATAAAATCCTTGAAAATCATAAATCCATAAAACCCCAATAAAAACTCTAAAAATACTTTAAACCCCTAAAAACATTAAAAACTCTAAAAACACAGAAAACCCCTAAAAATCAAAAAACCATAAAGACCTAAAAACCCTAAAAAGGCTAAATACCCTAACAATAACTAAAACTCCAAAAAATTACTAAAATAGCTAAAAAAATACAAATCCTAAAAATACCAAAAATATAAAAAGTAAAAAACCTAAATAAACATAATAAAACCTAAAAAATCACTAAAAAAACATTAAAAACTGAAAACCAACTAAATATCATAAAATCAAAAAATCCATTAAAACATACTTTTTAAAAAAATATATAAAATAACTTAAAACCCTAAAAACTAGAAAACCACCTAAAAACTCAAAAAACCCTAAAAACATAAAAATCCTAAACCCTCAAAATCTGTATAACACAAAAAAACATAAAAATCCAATAAAATCCAATAAAATCCCTAAAAACTAAAAAGTCCAAAGAAACCTAAAAAACATCATGAAAACCTTAAAAACCTAAAAAAATATAAAACACCTAAAAACATAAAAAATTATTAAAAACCCTAAAAACCCAAACAACCCAATTAACAATAAAAATACCTCAAAACATAAAAGGCTATAAAACCTTATAAAATCCATAAAAACCATTTAAACCCTTAAAAATTGTAAAAAATATAAAAAAAATTTAAAATCCAAAAAAAACTATAAAAAAATAACAAAACATAAATACACTAAAAACCCTAAAAACCCAAAAAATCCCTAAAAACATATAAATACCCAAAAAATAGAATAATATAATAAAACCATAAAAATTAAAAAATATAAAACATCTAAAAACATAAAAAATTCTTAATACCAAAAAACCCCCATAAAACTATAAAACCTTCCAAAAAATCCTAACAACCCATAAATATGTAAACTGTAACTAAAAACTCTAAACACCATTTAAATCCCTAAAAATATTAAAATACTCTATAACCATAAAACCCCTAAAAATTCAATAAAAGGACCTTAAGAACCCCAAAAAACTCCCAGAAACCCTAAAATCCCTAAAAAACCCTAAAAACCCTCAATATCCCAAAAAACGTAAAAACTATAAAAAATTATATAACGACCCTAAAACTAACATAAAATTTAAAAAACCATAAAATCCTTCAAAACCCCTATAAAAACCTTAAAAACATGAAAATACTTAAAACCCTTAAAAAATAATTGCCACTTAAAACTCTAATCCACATAAAATCCAATAAATATCCTTTACACCCTGAAATCCTATAAAAATTCTTAAAACCCACTAAAAAGTCAAATAAACCATTAAACCAATAAATATTGTTAAAATATCTAAAAATTATTAAAACCCTAAAAATTTGAAAAAAAACTAAAAACCCATAAAATCCATAAAAACCCTCAAAATACATTAAAACCCCAAAACCCCATAAAAAATCTAAAAATACTTAAATATAAATAAAAGAAATATAAAAATCCCATTTAAACCCTAAAAACACTAAGAAAAAATAAAAAACATAAAAACACATAAAAATGCTAAAAAACTGAAAAAATTATAAAAACGCTAAAAACACTTAAAAACATAAAATCCCCTAAAACGGTAAAAAATTCATAAAACCCACAAATACCACTACAATCTCTAAACCCCCTTAAACTCCTACCAACGTTAAAAAAATATAAAAACCTAAAATACCTTAAAAACTCAAAAAACCTATAAAATCCCAAAAAACAGAAAAATCCCTAAAAACCTCTTAAAATCACCAAAATCTCTAAAAACCCTAAAAACGATAAAAATCCAAAAAATTTCTAAAAATATATAAAAACATAAAAATCCTAAAAACCTTGAAAAATAATATAAAAAAAATTAAAAACATAAAAAATCTTTAAACCCCAAGAAACCTAAAAATTTCTAAAACCCCTAAAAAACTAAAAAACCCTAAAAAACTAAAAAACCATAAAAAGGAAAAAAAACTCAAATAAATTTTAAAAATTCTAAAACCCATAAAACCATTAAAACCAATAAAAACTATACAAAACCTTCAAATCCCAAATTTTTTTAAAAAAACATTAAAAACCAAACAGAACACAAAAAAACACCTAAACCCCCAAAAAACCAAAAAACTCTCTTAAAACCCTAAAAACCCTAAAATCCATCAAAAGTCATAAAAACATAAAAACCTATGAAAATCATAAAATATCCCAAATGTACATAAAAAATCTCTAAAAACCCTGAAAACCCTAAGAGAACATTAAAATCCTATGAAAAACCTATAAACAATAAAAAATCTTGAAAACTCTATAAACGCTTAAAACCCCCAAACACACTAAAAACCATAAAACCCACTAAAAATAAAAAACTATTTAACCAGTAAAAACATAAAAGATTATCAAAACATTAAAATCAATTAAAAATTTAAAAAAACCAACATATAAAAAAAACATAAGAACCGTAAAACCCTAAAAACACCCAAAATATATAAAAAATACAAAAATGCCATAAAATATAGAAAATCCATAAAAATACCTAAAAATATGAAATACCAAAAATACATTGAAAAAACCTAACAAAAATTTAAAAACCAGAAAATAAAAAACCCCATAAAACCAAAAACTCCCCTAAAAACTCAAAAAACCCCAAAACCATAAAAAACCTAAAAATAATAAAAACCCATAAAAATATATAAATACCCAAAAAAACCACTAAAAATAATAAAACCACATTAAAATATTGAAAATATTTAAAAACTATAAAAATCATAAAACACGTAAAAATAAAAAAAAAACCATGAAAAAAACCATAAAACCCCCAAACCCTAAAAACCCTAAAAACCATCTAAATCCATAAAAACCCTAAAAACAAAAAAAATCCCTAATATCCCGAAAGACATAAAATATCATAAAAACCTTGAAGAATGCTTAAGAATCCCAAAAAAACCTAAAACACTTTAAACCCCTAAAAACCTAAAAACAATAAAAAACATGAAATCATGAAAACCATAAAAACCATGAAAAATAATAAAATCTATAAAGACCCTATAACCAACTAAAAACTCCAAAAACATTTTAAACCCAAAAACATTTAAAGAACTAAAATAACCTTCAAACAGTAATATTTTAATTACCCCTAAAATCGCCCAAAAATCATAAACCCTCAAACCCGAAAATCCCTCAGATTCTCTAAAACCCAATAAAATCCTAAAAAACCTAAATAATCCATAAAAATGAAAAAAAATATATAGAAACCATAGAATACCCAAAAAAACCTAATGAAAACCTAAAAAACTAAAGAGACTTAAACCCCCAAAAAATATAAAAAATGATAAAAACACTAAAACCATAGCAAACCTAAACCCTTTAAAATCCCTTAAAACTTATAAAACATAAAAATCCAAAAAACACTAAAAATAATGAAAAACATAAATAACCTTAAAAACCCTAAAAACCCCTAAAGAAAACTAAAAAACCAAAAATCAAATAAAACCCCTAAATTAACTAAAAACTCTAAAAACCCTAAAACACTTAAAATACCATAAAAACCCAAAAACCATAAAGAACCCCTAAACACCATAAAAACCAGAATACCCCAAAAAAACCCTCAAACCCACTAAAACTATGAAAAACCTTTAATCCCCTAAAATGTTGAAAAATATATAAGACCCTAAAAACACAAAAAAACCTATAAAACCCAAAAACATTAAAAACCCTAAAAACCCTATGAAACCCTAAAATCCCCAAAAATCCCTAAAAATAAAAAAAATGACTTTAAAATCGAATGAAATCCATTGAAAGATAAAAACAATAAAATCCCTGAAGAACCATAGAGAAACTTTAAAACCCTAAAAATAATTGAAATCTAAAAAAATACTAAAAAACCTGAAGACCCTAAATACCAGAAAAACACATAAAACTGTTACGCCCCTAGAAATCCATAAAACCCCCAAAAAATCTAAAAACAATTTAAACCCCAAAAATATAAAAAACATTTAAAACTCTGAAAACAAAAAAATCTAAAAACCTAACAAAACCATAAAATCTATAAAAACCATAAAACCCCCAAAAATCCTAAAAAACCATAAAAATCCATAAAATCATAAAAAGGCCCTAAAATCTCTAAAAATGAAAAAACAATTCAAAAAATGGAATACCCCTAAGAAATCATTATAAAAATAAAAGCAATTAAAACCCCTAAAACCCCTAAACCCCTAGAAATTCTAAAAAAACTGAAAACCCTCAAAATCCTCAAAATAGATAAAAATCCAAAATCCCTAAAAAACAAAACAAATCCCTTAAAATTGAAAAAAATTTAAAAAACTAAAAAAAAGTGAAAACTTAAAAAACCATAAAACACATAAACCCCCTAACAACCTAAAAAACTATAAATACCCATAAAAACCATAAAAACCCATAAAAACCTAAAAAATACCCAAAAAATCAATAAAAACCCAAAAAACCCACTAAAAATCTAAAACACTTTTAAACCTCTAAAAATGATTAAAAACTCTAAAAAACATAAAAACTATAAAAAACTCAAAAAACTCGAAAACCCAACAAAATAAAACAATCCTTAAATACCATAAAACCATAAAACCCCTCAAAATATTTCAAAACCCTAAAACTATAAAAATTATAAAAGGCCTAAATATCCCTAAAAATGTAAAAACCCTCTAAAACTGTGAAAAAACCTAACAAAACCATAAAAAACTAAAAAAAATTAAAACCCTGAAAAAAACCTTGGAAATGCTAAAAACCATAAAAAACAAAAAATCCCTAGAAACCACAAAAATCCATAAAAACATTTACAGACCCTAAAAACAACTAAAAACTCCACAAACCCTTTAAATCCATGAAAATATTAAAAAAGTCTAAAAACCTTAAAACCCTATAAAAATAAAAAAACATAAAAACCCATAAAAACCCATAAAATCGTCAAAACCCTCAAATTTCCTAAAATCCATAAAAACTAATAAAATAATCTAAATACCCCTTTAAACCGACTAAAATACTCTAAAGGCCAAAAAATATAAACCCCCTAAAATCATTAAAAATCCATAAAGGACTGTAAAAACCCTAAAACCACAATAAATAATAAAATTCATTGAAAGCCCTAATAATATTAAAAAAACTCTAAATTCTTTAAAACCCATATATAACTCAAAGAAACCCTAAAACCCAAAAAACCCCAAAAAACCCAAAAACTCCTATACAATAAGAAAATATTAAAAATCTAAAAACACTTGAAATCCCTAAAAAACATAAAAATGAAAAAACCATAAATACCCCAAAACATCCCAAAACCCCCTAAGAACATAAAAATTCCTAAATACCTTAAAAACCCTGAAAACACAACAACCCCATCAAAACCCAATAAAGACACTACAAATAATTAAACCCATAAAAAAATTAAAATAACTATAAAAACACAATAGAACCCTAAAAATAAAAAAAACATAAAAATCCAAAGAAACCATAAATACCTAAAATCCCTCAAAATCCCTAAAAACACTAAAACCCGAAAAAAAATCCTAAAAAATCACTTCAAATCCCAAAAATCATAAAAACCATAAAAAACCATAAAATCCCAAATGAATCATAAAAAACCTAAAAGCACTTAAAACCCCTAAAAACCCCTAAAAATACCTAAAACCCCTAAAAACCATTAAAATCCAAAAAATCACTAAAAACTCTAAAAACATAAAATATCCTAAAACCCTTGAAAAATACTAAGAATAAAATTAAAAAACTAAAAACCCATTGAACCCATAAAAAAACTAAAAAAGTTAAAGACCCTTAAAACACGTAAAAACCATAAAACCCTATAAAAACCTTAAAACCCATAAAACCCCATAAAACTTATAAAACCCCACTTACAACCTTAAAACCCTTTAGACACCAATAAATGATAAAAACTATAAAAATATTAAACCCTTAAAAATCCCAAAAAACCCATAAATCCCATTAATACCCTAAAAACCATAAGACCCTTAAAAAACTCTAAAACCCCCAAGAATTCCTTGAAACCATAAAAAACCTAAAAAATCCCCAAAAATCCCTAAAAACATAAAAAAATCATGAAAACATATAAGAACACCTTAAAAAACTAAAAAAACTTAAAACCCTTAAAAGCCTCAAAACTCTAAAAACCCATAAAATCACTAAAAACCATAAAAACACTAAAAACCATAAACCCCATTAAAACCCCTCAAACCATAAAATAACTAAAAATCAATAAAACAATAAAACCCCCAAAAAAATCTAACAACCATTTTACACAAAAATTTTGTAAAAAACTCTAAAAACCCCTAAAACTCAAATAAGACCCTAAAAACCAAAAAAACAAAAAAAACCCAAATACCCTTCATACTCCCTAAAAACCTAAAAACCATAAAATTTCTAAAAAACCATAAAAATACATAAAAACATAAAAAACTATAAATCCGTGAAAATCCCTAAGAAAACTATAAAATCTAAAAACAATAAAACCCCTAAAATATAAAAAATGATAAAAACCTTTATAGACTATAAAAACCATTAAAAACTCTAAAACCACATTAAACCCATAAATGGTTAAAAACTCTAAAAAATCACCATAAACCCAAAAAAACTAAAAAATTATAAAAACACTAAAATCCATAAAGCCCCTCAAAATCCCAAAAACCTTTAGAAATTAAAAAAACTAAATAATGCCTAAAAATCCCATGAAAATCTAATAAACCATAAAGACCATAAAATCTAAAAGTGATCCTTAAACCCCAAAGAATAGATAAAACCCCTAAAAACGTTAAAACACTTAAAATTCATAAAACATCTAAAAACTATAAAACCCTTAAATAACCCTAAAACACTAAAATCACTAAAATACCTAAAAAAATTATTACCCTAAAAATGTTAGATCACCTTAAAAACATTAAAACAAAAAAACCCCCCAAAACCACATTAAAATATAAATACAGTTAAAAATTCTAAAAGACCAAAAACCCTAAAAAACCCTAAATAATTAAAAACTATTAAAATTATAAAAAAAACCATAATATCCCTAAAATCATAAAACCCAATAAAAACATTGAAATTCCTACGAATATATAAATATAAAAAACATAAAACCCCCAAAAACAAAAAAAAATCTAAAAAGCCTAACATAACCTAAAAAAGCCCTAAACCCCTAAAACCCCTAAAAATCCATAAAACCATTAAGAACTCCTAAAATCCCTATAAAACTATAAAATTATAAAACAACTGTAAACAACTAAGAATGTTAAAATCAATAAAAACCCTTAAAAACCTTAAAAAACTAAAAAAACCCAAAACCCCAAAAAACCATAAAAACAATAAAACCCCTAAAAAACCTGAAAATCACTTAAAACACTATAAACCCATAAAACTCCTAAAAACCTATTTGATTCTAAAAACCCTAAAAAACCTAAACCCCTAAAAACTATAAAAACACTTAGACCCTTAAAAAATCACAAAACGATTAAAAAATCTAAAAAAACACAAAATAATTATAAAACCCTACAATAACCTACAATTTATAAAAAAAACTATTAAAAAAATTAAAACACTAAAAAAACCATAAAAACTCTAAATATATAATAAAAAATAAAAACATTAAAAATATTAAAAAACTCAAATCCCCCCAATATCTCTGAAAATCCTAACAAACTATAAAAATCCAAAAAATCCATAAACATCTCTAAAAACATAAAAAACCCACCAAAACCCAGAAAAAACCTAATAAAACCATAAACACTATAAACACTTAAAACCAATAAAAACAAAATAAAAAGAAACAAACACCTAATAATCCCTAAAAATAATAAAAACCCTAAATCCCCTAAAACCCACAAAAAACCTTAAAACCCATAAAAACACAAAAAAACCAAAAAAACCCCATTAATCTACAACCCTTTAAGACCCTAAAAGGTAAAAAATTATAAAAATTTTGAAAACCTTAAAAATTAAAAAAGAAAACCTAAACCCCCAAAAAACACTAAAAATATATAAAACCCTAAAAACCATGAAAACCCCTAAAAACCATAAAACCCATAAACATACTAAAAATCCCTAAAATCAAAAAAAATTTAAAAACCAAATTAACATTGAAAACCTGGAAGGGCAGCTTAAAAACCAAAAAACACTAAAAAACCAAAAAAATGGTAATAACACTAAAACCCTAAAAAAACCCTAAAACTACTAAAAACAAAAAAAACCCTAAAACCCTTAAAACACTAAAACTAATAAAAATTATAAAAATAATTTAACCCCCTAAAAACATTAAAAAAAATAAAAAAAAATAGAACCCCTAAAAACTCAAAAAACACCAAACATTCACTAAATATTATAAAAACCGTAAAATCCATAAAAAACATAAACCCCTAAAAATCCCCAAAAATCCCAAAAAATAAGAAATCCTCAAAAATTAAAAGAAATCTATAAAAAAATAAAACCCTGTAAAAACCTAAAAAATCCCTATGAAAACATTAAAAACAAAAAACACTTAAAACCCCTAAAAACTGTAGATATGCAAAAACCCATAAAAATCAAAAAATCCATAAATACCCTCAGAATCCGTAAAAAACCCTTAAACCCCATGAAAATCCATAAAATATCCAAAAAATCCCTGAAATCTAAAAAAACATAAATCCATAAAAACAATTTGAAAACCTTAAAAACCTACAGGCACTTAAAATCCCAAGAAAGCCTAAAAACCGTAAAAACTATAAAAACCCTAAAGGGTCCTAAAATGCCTAAAATCCAAAAAAACCCCTAAAACCCCCAAAAACTCAAAAAAAAAACATAAAACCTTATAAACCCATTAAAATAATTTAAACCCTTTAAATCCATAAAAATGTTAAATGGTTATAAAAACCCTGAAAACCATAAAAAACTCAAAAAAATCCCCTTAAAACCGAAAAAAATCCATTAAACCCTAAAAACTATAAAAAATCATCAAATACCTCCAAATACCTAAAAAACTAAAACCCATAAATATTCTCAAAAATCCAAAATTCCCTAAAAACATAAAAAAACTCTAAAAATCATGAAACCCACAACAAAATAATAAAAACATGAAATCACATAGAACACCTAAAAACCCTAAAACCCTGAAAAAATTTAAATCCATAAATACCCACAAAAACCATAAAAAACCTTAAAACCCCATATACAAAAAAATTAAAACACTATAAACACCTAAAAACGATAAAATCTATAAAATAACGTAACACCCTAAAGAACTCAAAAAATTCCAAAACCCTAAAAACCATAAAACCCTAAAAATCATAAGAAATCCAAAAAACCAAAAAAAATATGTAAAACCAATAAAAAACCTAATAGTCTTACAAATTCATTAAATATTAGTAAAAATATAAAAGAACTCTGAAAACCACCAAGAAAACCTCAGAAACCATAAAACACTTTAAATCCCTAAAAATGTGAAATCCCCTAAAATCCATGAAGCCCCTAATAACCACAAATCCACAAAAAATATATAAAATAATAAAACCCATAAAACCCCTAAAAAATAAAAAAACAATAAAATTCATTATTTTTTTTTGAAAACATTAAAAACTATAAAATTCCTAAATCTAAAAACATGATGAAAACCCAAAAAATACCTAAAAAAGCCCCCAATAACCCTAACAGACCATAAATCCCCTCAAAATCTCTAAAATCCTTAAAATTCATAAAAAACCTAAAGATGACCTAAAAATCCCTAAAAATGTAAAAATAAGAAAAACCTAATGATAATTAAACACTTAAAAACATAAAAATGATAAAAAATCCATTAAAATGTCTAAAAAATATAAAAACCATAAAAAACTAAATACCGTGAAAAACCATACAATTCATAAAAATCCTAAAAACCTATAAAAACCTAAAAAAGGTTTTAAAACCCTAAACAAATTAAAAACTCTTAAAACTATAAAAACCCTATAAAACAAAAGAAAACCCTAAAAACCCAAAAAAACAATCAATATGTTAAACGACGTAAAAATCCCTAAACACCCTCAAAACACTAAAATTGTAAGAAACCATAAATTATTAAAAAATAATTTAAAATCCATAAAAATATAAATATCCCTAAAAACCCTGAAATCCCAGCAGAAACCCATAAAAACCTAAAAAATTATAAATCCCTGAAACACTTTAAAACACTAAAACTCGTACAAACCCTAAAAACCATAAAACCATAGATCCCCTAAAAACATAAAAAAACTATAAAAATCACTAAATATCTAAAAACCCTTTAAATACCTATAAATGTTAAAAAACTCAAAAAACTATAATAAACCCAAAATGACTCAAAAAAATCTAAAAATACAGAAAAAAAATACAAACCGTACAAACCATAAAAATACTAAAAAATGTCAAAAAAATCCATAAATATATCAAAACACCTAAATACCATAAAAACCTATAAACACTTAAAAACCATAAAAATCCATAAAAATGATAAAACCCTAAAATAGATAAAAATACTGAATGCCATTAAAAACTATGAAAACAGTAAAAAACCATAAAAACATATAAAAATTTGAAAACTATAAAAACTATTTAAACTCCAAAAAATGTTAAAAACTCTAAAAAATCATAAAAACCAAAAAAATTAAAGAAACCCCTAAAACCAAAAAAAATTCAAAACACCCTAAAGCGCCAAAAAACCTTATAAACACTAAAAACCCTAAAAACCATGAAAAATATTCAAAAAACCTGAAAAATCCATAGATATCACTAAAAATGTTAAAAAACTAATTAGAAAACCCTAATAAAACCTTAAAAACTAAAACCAATTAAAACCCCTAAAAACCCTATATACACTAAAACCCTAAAACCCTAACAAACCCTATAATCCATAAATACTCCAAAAACCATAAACACTAAAAAAAATAAAACCCTAAGAAATTGTGATGTTGGATCATGGTTTCTGTTGAGATGGGAGTTTCTGAAGCTATGGTTTATGATCATGCTGCTGTTGGATATTGATTGCAAGCTGAGTTTGAATGCTGGTTGTTGGTTAGCTGTGAGCTGCTGGATGCTGGTTGATGCTGGATGGTGGTGGTGGTTTCTTGGATTTGTATGTTTTTTTTCTTTTTTCACTTTTGTTTTTTCTTTTTTCTTTTGGGGTCTTTGGCGTCTTGGGTTGTAAGGGATTTTTTGGGTGTGGGTCGTTTGACCCCTCCCCTCCCTTGTCTGTTGTGTCTCTTTTTTCTTTCTAATAAATTTGGGGGGCCAGGAATAGCCCTACCCTTGCATCTTCCTTGCCCTCCAAATATAAAATATAATCCAAAAACCCCCAAAAAACTATAGAAACCCTAAAACCCTATAAAAACCTAAAACCCCTCCATATCCCGAAAACCCGTAAAAATCATAAATTCATAAAAATCATAAAAAATCCAAAATATTCATTAAAAAAACCATAAAAAACAATGAAAAACCTAAGAAAACATTGATAAACTTAAAACCCTTAAAACGTCAAAAAAGCTCAAGAAAACCATAAAAACCCCAGAAAACTAAAAAGACATAAATCCCCCAAAATTCAATTAAACCATAAAAACCCTAAAAAACCGCAAATCCATGAAAAAAACCTAAAACCCCAGAAATAATAAAAATCTTAAAAAATCACTAAAATACATAAAAAAGAAAACCCATTAAAACACTGAAAACCCCTAAGAGATCATAAAAACCCTAAAAACACTTAAAACCCCTAAAATTCAAAAAAAGGCCAAAACCCTAAAACCTAGAAACCTTAAAATCCCTAAATAACCTTAAATAACATAAAAACCAATAAAAACCCTAAAAGAAAACTAAAAACTATAAAAATTATTTAAACACCTAAACATGAAAAAAAAACTCTAAAAACCATTAAAACCATAAAAAACTCTAAAAATCCCATAAAACCCAAAAAATAAAAAACCCCTAAAAACCCTGAAAACCTTAAAAACACAAGAATCCCTCAAAATACATAAAAGTCCTCAAAAATCATTAAAAATATATGACGCCCTAAATCGCTAAAAACATAAAATAAGCAAAAACCCATGAAAAACCCTCAAAAAATCAAAAAAAACTCTAGATACATAAAAGTCCTGAAAACCTAAAGAATGTTAAAACCTATAAATACTCTAAAAATACGAAAAAACATAACACCCAGAAATATGATTAAAAAAACCCCAAAAACCTATAAAAAAATTTAAAATTCACAACAAAATTATTAAAAATGTAAAAACCCCCTAAAAACTATGAAAATACACAATGAAAACCATAAAAACTTAAACCCAATTTAATCCATATAAAAACCTAATAAAGATAAAAATCCTAAAAGGACCCTAAAACCCTAAAACCACTAAAACCATAAAACCATTTAAAAACCATACAACACCATAAAAACACTAAACCACAAAATGATCTAAAAACCCTTTAATCCACTAATAACATTAAAAAAATACAAAACAAAAACAAAAAAAACCCAAAAACCATGAAAATTTATAAAAACACTAAAAACCCATAAAATTTCATAAAAAGCCCTAAAATATCTAAAAAATAAAAAATCCAACAAACCATGAAAATACTAAGCAAAAAAACCTAAAAACAATTCAAACACCTAAAAATCCTAAAAATTCTAAAAACCTAAAAACCCATAAACTCCTAAAATCCCGAAAACCCATAAAAATCATTAAAACATTTAAAACCCTAAAACCCACAAGAATCCTAAAAACCAAATAAAATCTAAAAACCCTTTCAAAAACTGTTAAAATCCTAAAAACTGTAAAAATCCTAAAAAAAATTTAAATGACCCAAAATTTTTGAAAACCTTATTAACCATTAAAAAAGTAAGAAAACATGAAAAAACAAAAATGAAAGTAAAACTCGTAAAAATATAAAAACCCTAATAAACAGAAAACCCCCACGAAATCGTTAAGCACCCTAAAAAACCAAAAAACCATAAAAATCCCAAAAAACATAAAAATAATAAAAATAACTAATAAAAAAAGTAAAACCAAAAAAAATAAAAATTCAAAAACCCCTAAAATTCTAACAATTAAAACAATCCCAAACAACAATAAAACCCCTAAATATCAAAAAAACCCTAAAACCTTAAAAAATCACAAGACCCACCAAAACTCTAAAAATCCACTAAAAACTCTAAAATCCCTTTAAAGCCCTAAAAAATTAAAAATTAATAAAAAAACTTAAATAACATAAAAACTCAAATAACCCCAAAAAAATGAAAACCCCATAAAATCCCTAAACATCGTAAATAATTCTAAAACCCTCAAAAACTAAAAAACCCAAAAAATAGAAAAAAATTTAAAAATGCCTAAAAATCCCAAAAAATGTAAAAACCCAAAAAACCCTGAAACCCCCTAATAAAAATGGAAAACCTTAAAATATTTAAATCCTGTAAAAAAACACAAAAATTGAAAATCCCTAATTCCACATAAATACACAAAATACAATAAAACTATACAACACTTTTAAGGACCCCAAAACCAATAAAATCCCTATAAACCAAAAAAAATCCCTAAACCTTTATTAAATCCCTTAAAACATTAAAAAAACACTATAAAATCATAAAACAACAAAAATAACTAAAAACCTTGAAAACCCAAAAAAAAACCCAAAAAACCCAAAAAAACTCAAAAAAAAAACAAACATAAAACCCCTCAAATATCCCTAAAAACTAAAAAACCAGAAAACCCTAAACATGACCTAAAAATTCCTAGAAATGTAAAAAACCCAAAAACAATGAAAACCCATAGGAAACCCTAATAAACCTAAAGAAAATTTAAACCCCTAAATCCCTAAAAACACTAAATGTCATAAAAAGACTAGAAACCTAAAAAACCGTAAAACTCCAAAAACATTAAAAAAACCTAAACACTTATAAAAAACCTAAAGCAGATAAAACTCTAAGACCCTTTTAATCCCCTGATAAATTTAAAAATACCTAAAAACCCTAAAACCCCTAAAAAAACCTAAACCACCAAAAAAACCATAATACCCCCCAAAACTAAAATAACCACTAAATATCTCAAAATAACTAAAAACTCTAAAAATCCATAAAAATTCAAAATAAATATATATTAAATGAAAAAAACCTAAAAATATTGATAAATCCTAAAAAACTATAAAAAAATGAAAACACATAAATCCCATAAAAGACATAAAGATGATAAAAACCCTAAAACCCCATAAAAACCAAAAAAAACCCTAAAAACATAAATCCCCCAAAAACCATATAAATGATAAAAACCCTCAAAATTCATAAAAACTCTAAAAACAATTAAAACGGCTAACAATGTTAAAAAAATCTAAAAATATATAAAAACTCTAAAAACTCAATAAAAACCTAGAAAACCCATATTAATCATAAAAACCATATAAACTATAACACCCCTCAAAATCCCCAAAATTATTGAAAATACATAAAAATATAATAAAACCTTAAAAATCGTAAAAAAAACATAAAATACCCTTAGAAAACTGTAAAGACCTAAAAACACTTAAAACCACTAAAATCATAAAAACACAAGAAAATCTGAAAAACATAAAACCCCCTAAAAATTTTAAAAACTAAAAAACCCATAAAAACCCTAAACAACACTAAATATTCTAAAAACCCATTAAACTCCTAAAATATTAAAAGATATTAAGAAACCTTATATACTAAAATATTCAAAACCACACTAAAACCGAAAAAACCATAAAGACACTAAAACCCCTTAAAATAAAAAAAATCCATAAAAACCCCAAGAAAAAAATTAAATATTTAGAAAATATCTAAAAATATATAAAAAAATTAAAAACCTGAAAAAACATAATAAAACATTAAAAACCAAAAAAACCCTAAACAACCTAAAAACCCTAAAAATGCTAAATACCCAAAAAAACGAAAAAAACCCTAAAACCTATAAAACCCCAAAAAACCTTAAAACCCGCTAAAATGAATATAAACCACTAAAACCCATAATAACCTTAAAAACTCAAAAACACCTTAAAACCCCTAAAAAACCCGAACCCCCCCCCCCCAAATTAACAAATATAACCCCTAAATACATGAAAAACCTCAAAATCAACAAAACCCAAAGAACCATAAAAATCCTTAAAATCTATAAAACAGAAAAACCGTAAGCCCCCTTAAATCCCCTAAGAAATCATTAAAACTGTAAAAAACATAAAACTCCAAAAACATAAAGAACACAAAAAGACAAAAATCTTAAAACCCTAGAAACCATAAAACCCAAAAAACCATAAAAGTATACAACCCATAAAATCCTTAAAACCACTAAAAACCTAAAATCCATTATACTCCATAAAAAGATTAAAAACCATTAAAATCTATAAAAATGCTAAAAAATTCAAATAAGCTCTAAAAACTCAAAACAAAACCATAAAAACCCTAAAACCCAACAGAAACCCTAAAAAATGATAAAATAAAAAAACTTAAAAATACCAAAAAACTCTCTAAAAACATAAAAAAACCTAAAAATTATGAAAACCCTTAAGAAACAATTAAATACCTAAAAACACATAAGACCCCAAAAAAACAAAAAAAAATGCTAAAACCCCTAAAAACCTAAAAACCCTAAAATGACTAATAACATTAAAAAACATAAAAACCCTAAAACCCATAAAAACACTATTTTTTTAAAACCTAATAATGTTTAAAAACTATAAAAAACTTTAAAAACACTAAAAAATATACAAAACCTCATCAAACCCAAAAAATATTAAAACTAAAAACCCTAAAAAACACTATAACCCCTAAAAATCCATAAGAACCCAAAAACCCACAGAAAATATAAAAAACACTAAAAAACCGTAAAAATTTAAAAAACCAAAAAACCATGAAAGTCTCTAAGAAAACCTTTATATCCTAGAAACACATAAAACACATAAAAACTTAAAAATGATAAAACAAAAAAACGAAAAACCTTTAAAACCCTCAAAATCTTTAAAATCCCTAAAAACCAATAAAAATACAAAAATCCATAAAAATCATTAAAAATTTAAAAACCCTAAAACCAATAAAACCTTTAAGAAAAAAATTAAAAACTAAAAAAAATTAAGACCAATAAAAACCCTAAAATTGCTAAAAACTATAAAAAAGACTCTAAAAACCCTAAACCCCCTAAAAACCATAAAACCCCTAAAAAATTTAAAACCATAAAACCAATAAAAAACATAATAAAAAAATTGAAAAAACCATTAACCCATAAAAACTAGAATACATTAAAACCCTGAAAAATTGAAAAACCACTGATAAATCAAAAAATCATGAAAAGATTAAAAACCCAAAGAAAACCCCTCCAAATTCCTAAAAATCCCTAAAAATTGTAAAAACCCATAAGAATCATAAAAACCTAAAATAACTAAAATTTTAAGAGACCAAAAACCGAAAAATGTCTTAGAAAACACAAAAAACCAAAAAACACTTAAAACCCCTAAAAACCTAAAAAAGCTAAAACCCCTAAAAACCCTAAAACCCCATAAATAACATAAAAACCATAAATTCCCCCTAAAACATTAAAAACTCTAAAAACCAATAATTCAAAAAAATAAAATAAAACTAAAAAAAACATTTAAACCCCTAAAAATATTGAAATAATATAAAAAACATTAAAAACCCAAAAGAACTAAAAAAACCCAAAAAACCAAAAAACCGCTAAAACCCAAAAAATATGCATAAAACCCTAAAAAATTTAAAAATTAAAAAAATACATAAATGTACCTAAAAATTTAAAAACCCTAAAAGCAATAATATATCATTAAAACATAAAAAACCCTAAAAAAACCACCAAAACCCAAAAAACCCAAAAACCCCAAAAACCCTTCAAAATCCTTAAAAACCTAAAAAAATTAAAACATAAAAATCCCTTAAATGTGTAACACTATAAAGACGCTAAGAAAATAATAAAAACATAAAAAAAATAAAACTCCTAAAAACCTTAAAACATTAAAACCCAAAAATTCCTTAAAACACCGAAATCCCCTATAATTCCTAAAAAACCCTAAAACGTTAAAAAATCTAAAAACCCTAAAAACCCCAAAATATTAACTAAAAATTTCAAAAAACCCTTTAAACCCCAAAAAATGTTAAAAACACTATAAAATACTTAAAACCCCAAAAAATTGAAACAAAACCTAGAAACCCAAAAATAAAATAAAAACCATTACAACACTAAAACCCCTCATAAACAATAATACCCCTAAAAATCCATAAAAATCCAAAAAAATACATAAAAACACCAAAAAATATTAAAAACCCTTAAAAATATGAAAACCTCTAAGAAAACCCTATAAAAACACTTAAAACCCATAAAACCATAAAATATTCTAAAAACCCCAAAAAACTCCCAAATACCCAAAAAACCATAAATCCCAAAAAAAATCATAAAAACCCTAAATGCTATAAAATCATAAAACCCACTAAAAAAATAAAATTCCTTTAAAAGAATAAAAATGATAAAAATACAATAAAAACCATAAAGTTCATTAAAATATCAAGAAAACCAAAAAACCCAAAAAATTGTAAAACACTATAAACCCTAAAAACCCATAAAACCCCCATAAAAATGCAAAAAAACCCATCAAAATACTAAAAAATCCCTAAAACCACCAAAAATTTATAAAAAATTAAAATCCTAGAAAACCCTTAAGAAAACCATAAAAACATAAAAACACTTAAAACCCATAAAAATTTAAAAAACACTAATATTCCTAAAAACCCCCAAAACCCTATAAACTTTTAAAACCCTAAAAACTGAAAAAAAACTAAAAACCCATAAAAACCATTTAAAACACTAAAAATATTTAACCCAAAAAATGTTAGAGAACCGTAAAAAACATTAAAATCCCTAAAAATCTAAAAAAAATAAAACCCCTAAAAACCCATAAACCCCTAGAAAACCTAAAAGCCCCTAAAACCCTCAAATCCCTCAAAACCATAAAATCGACAAGAATACTAAAAAATCCCTAAAAATACCGAAGAGGGTGATGGAGTTTCTTCGTCTCTCTCTCTCTCACGTGTGATGTCGATTCTCAGCTCCCTTGATGATGAGGTTGTCGTAATTGATGGATGTGGTGGTGCCGCCCCTCCCTAGGATTGGAGGGGTGGTAGATGGGCTTCCCCTTCAAGCAGAGCAGGCATTTCCCCCCTTTTTCCCGAGATAGCGCTTTGCCCAAAAGTCCCTCATCGCCAGAACGGTGTGCCCTGAGTTTTGATTTCTGCTCATGAGATTTATTCGGCCTCTGCACTTCTGTATTTGACGCTGGTGGTTCTGTTTGGGAGGTTTCAGCCTCCTATCAACGTTTTTTATAAGTTCATTGCCTCTTCTTGGAATCTCCGTGAAAGAGCTATAGTAGGGTTACTTGATGCTCGCCACTATTTGGTTCGATTTGGCAATGAGGATGATCTGATCGTGGCCTGAGTCGTGGCTCCACGGATTGTTTCTGGTTTTCAGCTCTACATGTTCTGTTGGATCTTTGACTTCCACTTGAATCGTGATCCCCCAAGCGCGGCTTTGTGGTAAACTCTTCCTGGACTTGTGCTCCCCTTTCAGAATTCGGCAATCCTTCACGTCATAGGTAATCTGATTTGACGATTTCTGTGTATGGATGTGTGGACGAGCACTGCATGTCATCCATTTGCGCCACATATTTGCATTGAGGTGGATGTTTCGAAACCCCTGGCCAATTTGGTTTGTGTTGAGATTGAAGAAGAACTCTGGTGGCAGCAGCAGGTTTGTTCTGAATCCTGGGTCTTCTTCTGCTTAACTTGATGCAGGTTAGGCCACATTGCATATGCGTGCCGACGTGGAAGTGGTACCTCCTCTTCTGTGAATGAGCCGCCTATTGTTGCTCCATCATCATTTGTTGAAATAGTGGCTGGGAGCTCACCCAATATGGGGGTTTTGGCTCCAGATACTGGTGTGGCTGAATACCCTACGAGTCAGGATGCTTCTGAGGAATTGGAGGTTATCGCGGTTGGGGATGATTTGATGCAGGTTGATGGAGGGGGTCAGGCTCGAGTGGAGGTCTATACCAAGGAGGTTGCTATGGATTTTTCAACTCGGAGTGAGAGAGATGTAGCAAAGGGGGTGTAATCCTCTCCTGGTCTTGGTTCTGGACCACTGAACTCACAGATTGTACAGGCTAGTCCTTCAGTTATGCTTGGGAAAATGGCCATCCAGTGTCAACCAGAACCCAAGGTACCTGATATCTACTAGCGCTTGAGGAGTGATCTGCAGTTTCCTGATGATGGAAGTTCTCTCGGCATGGAGGCCTCTGCTGGGCTGGAGCTTGAGGAGGAGGTGTAGGGGCCCCCGGAAAATGTGGGATGTGAGATGTCTGCTGAACATACACAGTATAAGGTGCAAGCCGATGCTGCTGGGTATGGTGGAGGGAGGGTGTCCGAGAACCCTCTAATGGTTGATTCTCGTAGTGAAAAGTCTCCTTCTCAGGTGCTGGCTAATGTGCATGTTACTGGGAAGGGGGGAGGGAGTGTGGATCACCTCTCTAGTGAATATGAGATGACCTTGAGCACTTTTGGGAGCTTTGATAATGTCGGTGAACGGGTGCATAAGGTGAAGGCTGATCTGAGGATTAAGAATCGTGTGAATGCTGCCCAGGCTAAGGGTAATGGGAGTGTCCTCACCAGGTCTTTGATGAATGCTTCTGAAGCCTTTGAACCCGTTCCACTCACAGTGGATGCTTCATAGGTGCTCATTTCCTTTGGAACAAATGATGTTAATTTTTTTGAAGATGGGATGATTAGGGACAGCGTGGATGAGAACTCCAAATGTTTGGTTCTGAAATACCTGGCTTTGCAGCCTTCTCTTTTGCTGGAAAGAATGGAATATGAGTGCTCTATGCTTTGGGAGAGTGGCTCAGATGATGGCTCTAGGATGAAATCTAACATGGTTCAGATTTTAAAGGACAAGGCCATACTCATTGGGAAAGAGAATTTTGCTGGGGGCCTGTCCAGGGAGTGTTTTCCACCTCCCACCTCTTGTTTTCTCAATCAGGAGGACTCTGTTATACCTGTCCAGGGGAATCATGGGGATCTCGGCACTGCATCCCTGAAAGTAAGGAGGCCAAGGAAGGACTACTCCTCCTTTCCGAGAACGGTTTCTATGAGGGCTTCCAGCAAGGGTTCGAAGAACTCCTATGGTAAGGTGGCGCGGTTGCTAAGAATCAGTTGAATGTGTAGAACGCGAAGTTAAGGGAGTACTACACCAACATTTTAAAGAAGTATGATTCTTTAGAATGGGAGTCAGCAGACACTGATGTGGCCTCTGGCTATAGTGTCGAGGGAGACCCCCCTGGTGCAGATTATGATGATGATGGTGGGGATGGCTGGTAGACCCTCTGTTGGAGGCTGGTGGTGGGTTGGTTGGGAGATGCCGTAGGTTTTGATTTTGTTTTCTTTCTTTTCTTGTTTTGTGTGTCTTTTGGTGGTTTTGAGATTTTGGGTTTTTCCAGGGCGTCCAAGGTTTTTGGGTGTGGGTTGATTGACCCCGCCCTCCCTTGTCTGCAGTGTCGTTTTTTTAATAAATTGGGGGGGGGGGGGGGGAATAACCTGGTCCCGAGCCTTCCTTGCCCTAAAAATACCAATAAACATAAAACTCCCAAATAACCATGAAAACCCCAAGAAAATACTAAAACTCTTAAAAACCATAAAACCCCAAAAATATATATATATAAAAACATATAAAACAAAAAGAATAAAAACACTAAAAACTATAAAAAACCCTCTAAATCCCCAAACATGTTAAAAAATCTAAAAAACCTTAAATCCCCAAAAAACTCCAAACACCCTAAAAGCCCAAAAAAATCTACAACCTAAAAAACACTAAAACCACTCAAAATCCCAACGGATCCTAAAAATCATAAAATAATGAAAATACATAAAAAATTTTAATATGTAATAAACCATAAAATGATTAAATAATCCTAAGAAAACTTAAAAAACATAAAGTACTCAATACCCTTAAAAACCTTAAAAACACATTAAATCCCAAAAAAAAACTACAGAAGATAATAAAACACTTAAAAAATTGAAAAAAAACAATAAACCATAAAAGAAAAATAACTTCAAACACCCTAAAATTTCCTAAAACATTAAAAACCCCTAAAATACAAAAGTATTCCAAAAAATACTTAAAATGTAAAAACCCAAAAAAACATTCAAGAACCCTAAGAAATCCTTAAAAGAAAAAAACACTTAAAACCCCAAAAAACCTTAAAAATTATAAAAACATAAAAACCCTAAAACATATAAACATCACTAAAAACCATAATACCGATTGTCCCCTAAAAACAATAAAAAATTTAAAATTCTTTTAAACCTATAAAAATGTTAAAAAACACTGAAAACCCTTTAAAATCATAGAACTAAGAAAAAAATAAAAATAGAAAAACCATAAAAACCCTAATGACCCGAAAAACCTTAAACCCTAAATTACTTAAAACCAGAAAAACAATAAAAATCCTAAAATATCCCTATAAATCCTTAAAAACATAAAAACCCATAAAAACCTAGAAAAATATAAGAAAACCATAAAAACCAAGAAACACTTAATACCATTAAAAAACCGTGAAAAAAAACTAAAACATCTAAAAACATAAAAAATCATAAAACCCATAAAAAATATAAAAACACTAAAAACCCATAAAAATAATAAAAAAACTAAAAACTATCAAACACCTTTAACACCAATTTTTTTTAAAAAATACTCTAAAACACCTTAAATCCAAAAAAAACCCCCTAAAACACAAAAAAAATGGAAAAAATCCCAAAATCCCCTGAAAAATCCTAAAACCCCTCAAATCCCTAGAAACCCTAAAATCCCATAAATGTCATAAAATTCCCTAAAAATATCTTAAATATTAATAAACCATAAAAACCCTAAAAACACTAAGAAACCTTAAAACCTGAAAACACTTAAAACCTATAAAAACCTAAGAAATGATAAAAAAACATTAAAAACCTAAAAACCCCTAAAAACCCTTATAATATAAAAAACCTAAAACCTTGAAAGCCCAAAAATTAGTAAAAAACCCAAAAACCCCACCAAAACACTAAAACCCATAAAAAACCTTAAAAATGTAAAAAACAATAAAAACCATCAAACACTTAAAAACACAAGAAACTCAAAAAACTAAACTAAATAATCAAAACACATAGAATCTTAAAAACCCTAAATCCCATAAAAATCTATAAAACACATAAAACCATAAGATTTCAAAATAATACTTAAAAATTTTAAAAATGTAAAAAACCCAAAACCCATTAACACCCCTTAGAAAATATTAAAACCCAAACACATTAAAAACCCATAAAAACCTAAAAACTCTAAAAAACCTAAAAATAGTAAAACCCTAAAAAACCTAAAAACATAGAAAAAAACAAGGAAAACCATAAAAAATACAAATCCTAGAAAACATAAAAAATACCTAAAAATGTAAAACCCTAAAACCACTAAAAACTTTTAAAAAATTGAAACCACTTGAAAAATTAAAAAACTCTACAAAATATTAAAAATACTTAAAAAACTCGAAAATAACTCTGAAACCCCAAAAAACATAAAAAACCCAACAATCCCAAAAAATCCTCAAAACCCCCTCTAAATCCCTAAAAATACTATGAACTCTAATAATCCTAATAAAGCATAAACATCACTAAAATGTAAAAAACCCTTTAAACCCCTAATAAATCCTTATAAACCAAAAATACATAAAATCCCTAAAAACCAAAAAAAACTATGAAAACCATAAAAACCATAAACACCTTAAAAATAATAAAAACTATTAAAATTATTAAAAAAAATTAGAATCCCATAAAAACTCTAAATACTATTAAAAAAATAATACCTATTTAAACCTTAAAAATTCTAAAATAACTCAGAAATTCTTATAACCCCAAAAGTCAAAAATACCTTGAGAACCCAAAAAAACCGTTAAAACCCTAGAAAACCCTTAAAAACATTGAAAATGCCTACAAAACCTAAAAACCATAAAAATAATTAAAAATTACTTAAAATCCATAAAAACCTATGAAACCCAAAAGTCCTTGGAAAACAGTAAAAAAATATTAAAAACTGAAAGCACCATAAAGCCCTAAAAAATAAAAAACCATAAAAACTAAATCTATAAAAACCCCTAAAACCCATAAAAACTATAATTTGTCATTAAAACCTAAAAAACCAATAATAATATAAAAACCATTTAAACCCATTAAAAAGTTAAAGAACTCTAAAACCCTTAAAACCCCTAAAATACCCAAAAAACCCAAAAAACCAAAAAACCATAAAAACAAAAAAACACTAAAAATCTGTAAAACCCCCCAAAATCCATAAAACCTAAAAACCATAAAAATCGTAAAAAAAACCCCTAAAATGTATAAAAAACCTAAAACATTAAACCCCATTAATAAAACCTTAAAATAAAAAAATATTTAAAACCCCCAGAAATTCGAAAAATTCTAATAACCCTAGAAACGCTAAAAATGTAAAACCCAAGAAACCATTAAAACCCATAAAAATATTAAAACCTCCTAAAAACAATGAAAACTCTCAAAACCCACTAAAAACTCTAAAAACCTTTAATCCCATAAAATGAACTAAAAAATATTATTTTTTTAAACACTATAAATGCTCAAAAAACCCTAAAAACCAAAAAACCCATAAAAACCTAAAATCCCATCAAAATCCATAAAATCCCTAAAAACCAAAAAACTATGAAAATTCAAAAAAAATCCCTAAAAAATCCTAAAATACATAAAAAACCCAAACCCTTGAAAACCACATTGAATAAATTAAAAACATAAAAACACATCAAACCCCTATTAAAACAATAATATCATCAAAACCATAAAAACCATAAAAACCATAAAAACCATAAAAACCATAAAACCCTCAAAACCCAAAAAAACCATAAAGACAATAAAATACTAAAAAACCCAAAAAATCACAAAAAATTATAAAAAAATACTAAAACCCTTAAAAACCCCCAAAGAAAACATTAAAACCCAAAAAACACATAAAAATCCTAAAACAAAAACAAACTAAAACCCCTAAATGTCCCTAAAAACATAAAACCCCTAAAAACAAAAAAAAACCTAAACCCTTTAAAACCCTAAAATCCATTAAAAACACTAAAAATCACTAAAAACTATAAAATCAATTTAAACTGCTAAAAAAATTGAAAACACTAAAAACCCATAAGAACCATAAAAAAATATAAAAATCCAAAAAAAACCAAAAAACCCAAACTGTAAAACCCCTAAAAATCCTAAAAACCCTCAGGAGTGATACTAGGTATGGAAGCCACTGGGGTGTATGAAGGTGGGAAAATCCTCTAATGAGGATGAATTTTTATCTAGTTGATAAGACTTTTTTGGGGGCAACTTATACAGAGCCATCGAGGCATATTGTGCATAGTCAAACATAGTTGTCCCCAGAACAATGACCTTCCAATTCTGATAGCTGGGGAGGTTAATGGAGATCTGAAATTTCCTAGGATATGGATTTTGATAAATGGAAAGGATGTGTATGTGTGTATAATAAAAATTCAGACCACAAATTTCTATAGATTTGAAAACTCCGTACATATATTTTACTCATGCGTAGGGGGGATATCTTTCTGTTTGATGGATATATGAATGGGAAACCTTAATTTGAAATGTCTTACAAAAAATTGTACGTAGAATATGAGAATATTTTTCACTTCCATTCACCATGATTGAGACTATGACATAGGGCCCAAATATCACTACATATATTTCATTTGTATAAATCAAACCACATGTCATTTTGGAGAAAAGAGACTCCTTGTGTGTATCTGAATCATACACATAGAGAAGATAATTTTTGAACATAACATGGAAGATGAAAGATATTGGGGTGATGTCCTCTCCAATGAGAGAATCATGATGAGGTCATGTAGTTTATCATCATATTTGTCAGACAATGAAAACATTGTTTAATGTCATGTTAGGAGGAAGTTTATGTCACTATATATCCCTTGTGGAAGGGGAATCAAGCCATATATATTTATTTAGAGGAAATATCCCTTGAAAAGTTTTGGTCCATACATAAGGGGTGGGTATTTTTAAATTGGTGGCGGCTAGGAAAAGATGTAGAATATTGGTTTCACTATGTATCCTATAATAATATAAATCAAGCCATATATATTTATACAATACAGCATGGGTGGATGACCAATGTTGAGGACAACGTTATCTCTAGTGATAACACCACGTTGTTTTGTAGTTTAACATCATGTGGTAAAGACATTAATCATGATGTTTAATGTAACATGATTTAGACAATTTTTTAAAGAATCCATGAATAAAATAGTGGTTAATTAGGATAAGATATTCTGATATGACCGGTTTTTCAAGGGAGAAGAAAGTGTAAACCATGATCATGGGGATTCTCAGATGAAGAGGAATGGTATGGGGCATGGAATCCATTGGGGTGTATGGGGGTAAGAAAATAATCTCCTAAGAATGAATTTTCCTTTGGTTAACCTGAGTTTTTTGGGAATCTTATGCAATGCCACTGAGGCTTATTGTGCATCGTCAAACAATGGTGTCTCTAGGACACTGGACCTCTATTTCATATTGTTGTATGAGGATTCTAAAGATATGAAATTATTTGGGGGATAGATTTTTATGAATTAGAGATATGTATTCAGACATGTTATAAAAATCTATAACATGATTCTCTGTGATGTATGAATTTCCCTACATAGATCTAATTCATACGTATAGGGAATGCGGATCCCTTGATTGATCCCTGATGTGTGATCTAGACATGAAATCATCTACAGAGATCTATATTTACCTATAGAATATCTAGACAACTTTTTTTCTTTTCTCCTTGGATGGGAATAAGATTCATGGTCCATACATCAATAAATATCTCATAAAAAAAGATAATCAAGACACACGTAATTCTTAGAAACCTTTCTGTGTAGACAATATTTGGGCATGTGGGTTGCTTTTTTCATTTGTTGAAGATAGACCCATGTTTAGATATCCAATAATCACTATGTATCCTGTGAGGGTAGGAATCAAGCCACATAATTCTTGGATGTCTAATTTGCATGGATCTGGTTCATGCACAGGAAGATGGTTCCTTTTTAGCATAGACTAATGGGTAGGACATACATTGGAGTCTACTACATCAATTTTAATTATACGTAGGGGATGGAGCATTTTCATTATTTCTTGGCTGGACCTGGGCATCGGGTCTGGGTATCACTATGTATCTCATTATAATGAGTATCAAGTTGTACATAGTTCATTGATGTTATTTATACACGTCTGAACAATATTAAGGTAAGGGGAATGTATTTATTTAGTGGTGGCTGGAAAAGGACATAGGATATGGGGGTCATTAAATATATCTCATAAGAGAGATAATCAATCCACGCATAGTTCAATATGAAAATTCCCTACCCCAGTCTGACCCTTGTATAGGGAGGGGGAAATGTGAATTTTTATTTAGGGTGGATAGACCAAGATATGAAATATGGGCATCTCTACTTATCCTTTACGGATAAGAATAAATCCATAAAAAGTTCCTAATGAACTGTGTAATTTAACATCATGTGGTAAGGATGTGGATCACCCTACATGAAAGGTTATGGATCTATGTAGTTTCACATCATGTGGTTAGAATTATTTGGTACATTTTAATGTCACATACCAACTATGGAAATGATGATGTCATAAACCAATGAGAAACACAATATTAACATGAAATGAGACCTTGAGGCCAAAGGCTAAAAAAAATTACCCCTTGTTTAAGGGAAACTTTGTGCCTAGGCACATCATGAGAAGTCTAGGAATCACTACACATCAAATATATATGAGAATCAATCCATATGTAATTCTTAACGGGAATTCTTCATGCATGTATGACTCATACACAGAGAGAAAGAGGCATTTTTAACCATTCTTTTGGGGTGGCTGTACCAAGATATGAAATCTGGGATTCTCAACATATCATGTGTGTACAAGAATCAAGTCATACATAGTTCTTGAATGTGGGATGGTAGATGAAAAATTTTGGGAGTAAATTTCATCTCGATTTTGAACATTGTGGTGTTTCATAACTTGACATCAAACAACAAGGATATTTATCATGTAGTTTAATGTCATGTAATTAGGAAAACTTCTGTATAGTTTTGTGTCATATGAAAAAATAAGGATTCCATAAAGTTTAACATCATGTGATCAAGACATAAGTTTTCAATTATTTTAGTGTCATGAAACTAGGACATTTACCCTACAGTTTAACATCATGAAATTAAGATGTGAACTCTTTTGGAATAGAAGAAATATTTTTCAAAAAGCATGAATTTTTGGGGTCGTAGTAATATTTTCGCCCATTAAAATCAATGAATTAGATTTATTGGAATGGACCTTATGTATTTTGTAAGGTACCATAATTTTGGATAAAGCTTTAGAGGCTTCTTTATGGGTATCATCAAAGTGTGGAGAACCAAAAACATTTCTCTTTCATGGAAGGATCCAAAGTGGCCCTTTTTCCTGAAGGCACATTCAATATGGTAATCACCAAATGATGTAAGTTATGCAATATTTTCTCACCTAGTCACTCTAATTCATCCATCCATTTCTAGGATTTCTCATATATAGATAGAGATCAAATATGGAATTTAGGAGTGAGGGAAATTGATCTTTGATTGGTAGGACCTCTATTTTCCCATATACTAATGAGTATGGGGTTTCCTGAGTGGTGGTGCAGGTCATGGTCTAGAAGGCCCAAAAAAGTATGGAGGATCTTATCCGACCATGATTTATCATCCTTATATACCATTTTATGGAGTATATTGGATAGGTTCTTATTTAAGGACTCCAAGATTCTGTTAGATACTGCATGATAGTGGGATGAATGGTTGGTCTTGATACCATACTTTTGATATAGTTTCTTTAATTCAGAAGAACATGAATTGGTGTTGTTGCCTGCCAGTATTGTATGTGGGACATAAAATCTGGTAATGATGTGGGATTTCACAAAGCTAAAAATTTTCATTTCCCTGACCTATTTAATGGCTAAAACATCTTTCCATTTGGAAAATAAGTCAATTACTCTAAGAATATAAAAACTTTGTTTGGTTTTGGTGGGAGGATATGGTCCCATGATGTCCATTACCCATATGGTAAAGAACTAGGAGTAATTTGGTGTGTTATGTAGATTTGGGGGTTGTTGGATGAAATTGGAATAAACATGGTAGGAAAGGAACATCATGGTGAATTTAGTGCAATCTGAAGCTACAGTGGGAACGTTGTATCCAAGCCTTCTAATTATATGAAAAAATCATGGATCCCAATTGATTGGAACCACAACCTCAAATGTGTACTTATTTCTTGACAAAATCAGTTTCTTCTCCATCAATTCACCTGAGGATGATCCAATCAAGGATCCTCTTATAGAGGTCCTTTTGTTGATTTGTACCATTATATTGGAAAAATTAATTACTCATCACCATATTTTCTCTCTTCTATCCCTATGAAGTGGGAGATATCCCTTTTGAAGGTAATCCACATAGGGGTTCATCCAACTAATGGATGGACCATACATCTCAAGGATGTGGTTAATCTCATCAATCTCTTACATGCTGGCCTGAATGAATGGTGATACCATCTAGAAATGCACGATGTTGATTTCCATTTCATCCTAGTCTGGATTGACCAGGTTTGTAGTTGCATTTTCCAATGTATCTACCTATGCATTTAGTGATCAGGGTATGTGAGTTAATGTCCAACTGAAGGGAATTATCACATTAGTCCTCAGATGTGGTATAATAAGGGGATCAAATATTCTTTTTGGATAGCATAATCATCATTGACTTTCTTTATGATTTGATCTGAATCTTATTTTATATTCATGTGTTTTACTTGTAATTTATGTTTCAGTTCTAGCCCTATGATGAGATCCTATTATTTTGCCTCATTATTTTTTAACCCCTCTAATATTTAGAAGGAGTAAGGTAGAACCTTATTTCTCAAAGATATGTGTATGACTCCCAACCCCAATTTTTTGATCTTGGGGCCTCCATCCTTTTCCCTATTAGGATTCTAGATGCAACTTCAAAATGTATCTCCCAGACTTGGGGGTCCTCATGAATAGAGAAAACATCTTCATCAGGAAACTCGGTATGCAATGAGGTCATTTCTATATAGGGGTTCTCCTCCACGAAATCTGCTAATGCATGGACTTTGAAGGCTTTCTAAGGCCCAAAAAGGATGCCAAACTATTGAATAATGATCGTTCACAGTGACATACATCCAGTAAAAAATGGACAACTAAGAATGTAATTGAGTGGGTTTCTATAAGAGATCAGGTGTACATAATGATGCTATTGATATTGCCTTAATTTATAGACTGTAAATATTATCACCAGATATCTCTTTTCAATAATTGATATAGATAGTTCCTTAGTTTATAGAAGTAGAAAATTGAATCCAGAAATCTATTTTCAATACTTGTGTAATGAGTCTCATCATAGATCATGGTTCAACTGAGATAACAAAAGTTTTTTTCACGGTTTGCATCATTCTTCTATGAGAGGAAGTCACCTAAGTATCACTCCACGACAGTCACATACAGAATAAGAAGTCTTCCTTTGATAAGTGGAATTAACACAGGATGACATACGAGATATTTCTTGAAACTTAGGAATTCTTATTAATAGTTATCATCCCATTGATATGAAACCCCATTTTAATCATCCAGGTAAAGGGAAAACATTTTCCTACATGGTTGGATAAGAAGAAACGAATGTGGGATAAATGTTCATGAATTTCTCTTATCTCTATGAGGTTATATGGAGGTGTAATGCCAAGGATATCATTTTTGCTATTGGTGTCGACTTCTATGCCACAATGGAATAGGGTGATTCTATGTAATTTCCTGGAGGTAACACCAAAAGCACATTTTAATGGGTTCATTTTTAGACTGTGTTATCACACTTTTTTTAAGAAGGTTTCAATATATTCTAGGTGGTTCATGAATTATTGAGATTTAACCATCAGTTCATCAACATATAATTCAACAAACTTTGTCAGGAAGGATTTGAAGATGTGATTCATGGCACATTGATATGTAGTAATGAAATTCATTAGGGAAAAGGTCATGAACCGATAGAAAAATACACACTAGGGACCCTGAAGGAAGTGGATCATTCATCCTCTTAGGCCATCCAAAATTTATTTTATCCTTATCCATTCATAAAGGAGGGACCCAGATATTTGTAATTTTCATATATCAGTAGTTATATAATCAGGATTAGAAAACCATCTTTTGTGCTGTGCTGGTTGAGATCTCTAAAATTGATGAAAACCCTAATTTTTTCATTCATATTTTTTATAGGGATGATATTGGCCAGCCAGATAGGATATTGGACCACCCAAATGAAGTTTCCTCTAATGATATTTTCAACCTCAACATCTGTCTTGGTATAATGTGTTGGGTGCTTCCTTTTGGAGTCTTGTTTATAGCCCTGATGGTCTTCTAAAAGGACCAGGTGGTGAGTGGACACATTCAGATCAAGGCATATAATTTCTATGTAGTTTTAGGGAAAAACATCTTGATGGTTATACCCCCCCCCCCACTCTCTTTGTAAACTATCCTAGGATCGAGTCCCACTAGACTTGGACACATTTCATATTATACACAGGGTGATTCAAAGTTATTTTCTTGGTTCGGAAATGTATAGCACACTCAGGAATTAAAGACCCCCAAATGGGAGGAGATTGTTACCCTTACACGCATTTTATGATTGAATTTCACCCTTGGGTGATCTCATGGGCACTCTCTCATGAGAACCCCATTAGGGTTTGGGAGTGAGTTTTTAGAACTCTTTGGTGGTAGGAGGGGGTGGATGATTTCGCTCATGGATGGTGGTGGTGTTGAATAGTTATGTCCATGTTCAGTGGGTGGATGGCCACTGGGGGCTCGGTGGATCCTATGGATGATAGAGGAAATTGGATTCTCGGTGGGGGTGACATCAGTCTATGACAGGTGACGACGTGACAGGCTCAGCATCAGTGGATGACGGAGGGCTTCCCAACATAGGTGGTAGCATTCAGATCTCATTTTTTAAGGGGTTTACATTGCGGTAAGATTTAATTGGGGCGACATGCAGAGGGATTTGGAAGCAGGATACGGTGGAGGGTCCATGGAAGTAGGCTTTATTGTGATCTCATATGTGAAGTTTTTTGGTGGGTAGATTGGCGTGGATAGAGACTCTATGAGGAATCAATTACATTAGCTTAGTGGAGGGATTCATCATTCTGGTTCCACATAAAGAATACCTGGAAGCAATGTTCATTATTGGGGAATGATTGGTGGCATGTTCAGCCATGGTAATGGTAGATTGTGGTGGCCCGTGGATAGCTGGTGATGCATTGATGATGCACATGGGTCAATGATGACTGTGTGGCCTAATCTGATGGAAGGGGTAACAATTGTTTTGTTTCGTGGCATGTTCTCCCCATGGGTGGCATGTCTGAAAAGGGTTCCCAATGATGAAGTGCTTTCATTAGTGATAATTTTCAAGGGGAAAGATGAAAAATCGTTTGATGATGTCCTATGTCCATGTATAGTCTTTATATTTCCTAAAACCTATGGGTCATGTAATCTCTGAGCCTATGGGCCTTGTAAGGGTTCCCCCTCATCCCTTGAAAGGAGGGTTATCAAAAATCAATAAAAAAATAATGCCTTCGGGCCATTTGGGTTTAATATATTTATTTAAATTTATTGTATTGATTGATGTACCAATGTTATCTTAGGCCACTCAATTCTAAGTCCACATACCTATGGGTCTTCTGACTTGTAATGGGTTCTCTCTTAACCCAATCCAAAAAGGGATTTATGTTTTTCTGTTCTTTTAAATAAAGGGGTAATTCCCCAACCTATTTTGGATGGATGTTTATACCTATTGATATTTATAAGACATGGTCCCACTAATCAGGTTAGGTCATGGACCCTCTTTCATACTAATATTCAATTCCTTGAGTTCATCAATTTTGGTCGAGATGCCTCCCTAAAATGCTGGAGGGGAATCCCTAATGTCTTCTTCCTCTTCCTCTCCCTATCTTAAATTTTCTTCCTATCCTTCATATTTTTCCTCTTATTCCAATGGAGAAACAATTATTGAGATGTGTTCTTTAGATTTAGTGTAAGAGTAAAGATATTAGTATTCAAAAGACGAAGTGGATTCCTCTAAAGCAAATGGCAGCAGGGGATTTTCTAGAGAGGATGGAATGACATATAAATGATATATTTTTTCTCTTTAGCCTTACTGGGTGAGGTAGAGATTTATTAGTGTTCTGTGGATGGATTGATGGAATTTCCATTAAAGTATTTACCATTTCCTTAAGGTTTAGTGGACTTTTCAACACTACTAGACTCATTTCCCATAACCAAAATCCTATGTACTATTGAATATGCATCTGATCTTGGAATCACACACCCAACCTGATTGATGGAAAGTACATATTCTTATTCAGTTTATTTTAAGGGGTCATATGGGAATATTTATAAACTTTTTTGGCGTAGTGAGCCAATCAATACCATTGATCGAGGGTTTCTTCTCTTTTTTCTCATTGAATATTGAATCAATATAGTGTGAATCATAGGATTCTAATAGGATTTATCAATATTCAATGTCCCATTTTTTCAATTGGTGTAATATTTTATGCACTAATAGTAAGATGATGGAATCAGTATGGGTTAATACAACCTATTAATTCCTATAATGGTATTGAACTTTATGTTTTTACAAACTACCAAAACGTTAGATTCAGCTACGTGGTCTCAAAACTAAGTTTTGAGTTTGATCCAGCCGAATAGCTTCTGATCACTTTTTTCATAGCCCAATAGGGTAGGGGTAGAGGGTGTCAGGTTATACAATTTGTAGCTCAAAAAACAAAGTGTTAACATTGGGATGATATTAACTCCAGATTCATTGTTAATGAAGACTTTTCATATATTGGCTCTATTTATCCTTTCAGACACATAAAAGGTTCTGATGTTTCCCAAAAATGGTTTTAGGGTCGTTTTGTTTTGGTGGAAATTTTAATTTTATATAAAACATGATCTACCTTCTTCTATGATTTGGGTCAGTTTCCCCAACCTTCTACTTCCATTCCAAAATCCTTTTCTGTTAAAAATTCATGGAACCCTTATTGGTAGGTATCTGTGCATGGATAGACACACATAATCATTTAGTTATCGGGTTAATCCGCTGGTGTGTGTTGAGAGTGACATGTATAGAAACCCTTTTGATTATACATGGATCACAATTGGTGAGGAGTATATGTGTAAACAATATGTGATCTATGAGAATTGGAAAGATCTTTTCTATTCTTGTAGGTGGTTAGGACATCAATCAAATGTATGTTGATTGGGGTCTGCAAAGCCGGTGGACATGGGTTTTAGTCTCTGGGGTGTTCAGCATGCGACTAATATGGTGGGTAGTGAAGAAAAGTTAGAATCGAGTATGGAGAATAGTGGTGGGGAACCACAGTTGTTGTGGTCGGAGGAGAAGGAATGACTCGTTAGCGCTTCAGTGAACTATAATGCGGATGTTGAGGTTATTTCAGGTTCTGGGGTGGGGAAGAAGGTCATGGGACATCAGATGAACCCGTGGGTGTCCAAGGTGTTTAAAAGACTAAGGTAAGATCTCGTGGGTCCTTCCAACCATAGTGTGCAGAGATGTTACGGAATGTCTCAACATGAAGAAGTTTGAGTGCAAATTCAGAGGAATTAGAGGGATGTGGTATTGGAACAAATGACGGGCAATGAGGACGTGGTGTCGACTTCTTTGTTTTCTAAGGAGTTAAGGGAGGGTAGTTGGGATGGGCCTAAGGGGAAGAAGTGACCATTTATGAGTACGACTGTTTCAAATAAAAGATAAGATGTAGGGGGTTCAGTTTTTTTTTACCTGAACCCCATTACACTTGAGAAACAGGTTCGATGTCCTCTCAGTGGCTGATGTGCGATCTGATTCAGATATCCAAAAAAAGAGAGACGAGGTCTACGTGAAGGAACCAAATGGGAATGAACCCGAAATATTGAAAAAAGAATCATTAAATCCAAGGAGTAGAAGGAGTGTCCGGAGAAGGAAGGGGAGGAAGGGTTACTCCTCACCACCTCTTCCTTTGGAGACCCACTCATCAAAAAAGTTAAATTTCAATATGATTCTCAGTGAGAATTCAATTCATAAGAGAGTAGGGGGACAGGGTGATCAATCCTTGTATTTTATTTTATGTTCCAATGAGGAAGTGACTGAGTAGGTCTTGGTACTTAATGAAAATAAAGAGGAGGCAACCAAGATGATGGGGAAGTCCCTATAAGTGTATCTCAATGAGGAGTAATAATTTTGCTTGAAAAATAGAATATCATCTTGGAAGGGGGATTCAATAAAGATATGATCAATATGGAGGAGTACATCCAGTCTTGGGACCAGTTAGTTTCTGGGTTTGAAAGGCTAATGATAGAGGTACCAGACCCTCAGGTTTTATATTTATCATGGAAATTGTTTAGATAAGTGGGTTTTGGTAAACTTAATTTACAAGTTTATGATTCTATTTATGTTGGGTTATTGGGTTTGGTTGGTTTTAGTGAAATGTTGTGAGATTTGTGCCTATTTTATGCCCAATTCTTTGGATTTTTCTATTGAAATTCTGGTGCTTTCACTCAACACTACACACATATTCTCTCCAGATGGTGATCAGATCACGAAGTCTTCACTAGAGCATGCCTTTAAAATTTTCATTGAGAGGGTATGGATTTTCCATCAGTTCCATGCCCATGCATTTTTTCACGGGATTCTTTGTTGAATGGTCATGCTTTGATAAAGTATTCGATATGGTGAAACTGCTAGGGAGGATCTGATCCTGTATATGTTCTGATTTTTCAGTTTTGGTTCCTATGTGGTTGTTGTTTGATTTTATGGTTTCTTACATTTCAATAAAAGTGTTTTTATAATAAAAAATTAATTTTTATCCTGTCAGTCTCCTTAAAATAGACCTGGGTGGTGGCCACTTCATCTTCAAACTCCTAGCGTCCTAGAAGATCCACTATGAGTGCTTCCCTACGACTTTTTTGAGAATCTAATTGCATATAGTATTAATATCTTGGATGATACTAAGGATTAATATTTTATAATGGCATACTTATAATCTAAAGGTTGGTGCTTCCCCATGTTAGGATTCTATTGGATAGGTGGTTTAGGGACTTGATAATTATATGAAGATGGATCAGCCCTCTGGATAGGGTTTATAGGGGATTCTAATCATTGTGGGTTAGGTTGGGCAGGTCAACCTACATGCTGAGGGAAATTAAACACATGTTCTTCTTTTGATGTATATTCTAGAATGGTCGGTTCAAATTGGATTTTGGCAGGTGCATGGGGATTTTTATGCTCATATTGGTTCTACTGAAGGGATGTTCTGTGATTTCCTGTAACATTGATGGTTTGAGTAGGGTTTTTCCATATGTTTGGTTTCTACCATGGTTGTGTCTTCCATGGTATCCCTAGAATCTTTGTCCTCTTCATATGGTTCCTTGATCGGATGTGGGGAACATATGTTCATAGATATAATCTTTATCGGATGAGGGATCCATTAAGAGAATTAAATTTATGGATCTAAAGATCAACTCCTCTTATGATGATGATTTTTCCTGACTAACTAATTCTAGTTATTTCTTTTGGAAAGGCGGTTCCCGTTCTTTCAGGTCAAATTGAATAAAAACCAAAAGGTTCAAAGATATTTCTTTACTTGACATGAGTTCATCTTCTTTCACTTTCTATCTTCCTTTCTGGTCAAACTATTTTCCATACAGTCAGCCTCTGGAGGGTTTTGGAGGTAAGGATGTTGGTTGTGTTGCAATAGGAGTAGTTGGGGGAACTGTTGGTTGCTCAAAGTTTTCTGGAAGAATACCCTGATTTCGGTTGATAATATTTCAAGTCATCCAACTATCAATCTTTTGTGATCTCTTACAAAAAACATATTTCCACTCATATTGTTCATCAAAGGTAATAATGGACACATATTCCACTAGTATGGGTGGTGGTTCTAATTTCAATTTCCGGAAATCTATCATTATATGTAGGAGGTCTTTAATGTTGAAAAATTATCGAATGGTGTGACCCAGTATCTAGTGAAAGGGAAAATAATTTGACTGGTCATCAAAACTAGCCTCTTAATCTCATTTCATCTCGGGAAGACAGATTAAATTTTTTTCTCATGTTGGCTGTAAAATAGCCACATATATAGTCATATCAATACAAGTAAAATTTATTCCTTCATTTCTAGAATTCATTTCTAATGTGTCCTCTATTATTATGTTATAAAATCAGGGGTTATTGTTGATGGATAGGGGGACCCACATGATTTGGTGCAGGTCATGGAGCTAGAGTAGGTGCAGGGGATGGATTTAATGTGAAAAAAACCACTTCATCTCTCCCTGATATTTTTCCGAGGGCTGATGGGGATACCCAGGACTTTATTGTTGTCCATTTTATAGAGTCTTAAATTCTTTGGTAATGGTGGTTAAATTATGAAACCTACTTCTATATTTCACCGAGATGAGCGATGTTCGTAGCTCATCTTGAAGGTTATCAATGAACATAGAAATCATTACATCTTGTCAGAGTGGTCAGTTCAAAGCATAGGTCAACCATTTCCATATATAAATAAATTATTAGACTCTCTCATTTCCCACTTGACAAAAAAAACCATAAAACCCCCAAAAAAACCTTAAAAACAAAAAAAATTCAAAAAAACTAAAAATATCCAAAAAATATAAAAAATCATAAAAAACATGAAAATATCAAAAACCTAAAAACACATAAAACCCCTAAACAAAGATAAAAACAAAAAATATCCTAAATACCCAAAACCCCCTCAAAACCCAAAAAACAATAAAAATTATAAAAATTTGAAAAAAACATTAAATATTCTAAATACCTAAAAAATCCCAAAACACTAAAAACAGCTAAGAATACCTTAAAAACCAAAAAAACATAAAACCCTTAAAAACCTGAAAACTATAAAGACCCTGAAAACATGAAAACCCCCCAAAAAACAAAATATCCTTAAAAACCTTTATAACCATAAAACCATATAATCTCTAAAAAAATTAAAAACACTAAAACCTCCTTAAAACCCAGAAATAATTAAAAACACTTCAAAAAAAAAAATAAAACACTAAAGTTCAAAAAAAACCTGAAAGCCAAAAAAAAACACACACAAAAACTCAAAATCCTTAAAACTCCTAAAAACCATAAAAACCATAAAAACCTGAAAAGTCCCTAAAAATTTAAAAATCACTAAAAAATTTAAATATCACTAAGAAACCCTAAAAACATAAAAACACATAAAACCCCTAAGACCTTAAAAACCAAAAACCCTAAAAATGATAAAAACCCAAAAAAATATCAAAATTTCAAAAAGCCCTAAAACCCATAAAAACCTAAAAAATTGCCAAAAACCCTTAAAAATGTAAAAACCCCTAAAAAATCCCTATGAAAACCATAAAACCTACAACACATAAAACCCCTAAAAACCTAAAAAATAAAAAAACCCAAAAAAACACTAAAAACACTAAAAATCATAAAAAACATCTAAAACATTAAAACCTCTAAAAACCCTAAAACTCACTATAAATTATAAAACCCTTTTGAACCCCTATAAATGTTAAAATCACAAAAAAATATTCAAAACCCTAAAAAACTAAAAAAAAACCCACAAACCCCAAAAAAACCATAAAAACCCTAAAGGCCATAGAAACCCCAAACCCCTTAAAATTACTAAAAAACATTAAAATACTACAAAATCTCCAATGTTAAAAACATTAAATTCCATGAAAATCCCTAAGGAAACCTTAAAAACCTAAAAGCACTAAAAAGCCTAAAATATTAAAATAGGGCTAAAAAACCAAAAAACCCATAAAAATCATCAAAAATCAGTAATACGTATAAAAACACTTCAAACCCATAAAATGATAAAATAATATAAAATACCTTAAAACACTAAAAACCTCAAAAAAACACATTAAACCCCCAAAAAACCATTAAAACTCTAAAAACCCACCAAAAATATAAAAACCCTTTAAACCCATAAAAATATATTACACTCTAAAAAACATAAAATCACTAAAGTGCATAGAAAATGGCCCAAACCCCCCCCCCCCCATACTGCAAACCACAAAACCATAAAAATCCTAAAAACCATAAACATCCCTAAAACCCCTAAAATTATAAAAACCACGATAAATACCTAAAAATATCTAAAATTATAAAACCCCTAAAAACATGGGAAACCCTTCAAAAAAAACATAAAAACCTAAATACCTTAAAAATCCTAACCCCCCCCCAATAAACATAAAATTATAATAAAACCTAAAAACCCTAAAAACCACTAATAAAAGATTAAAAACTTTAAAACAGTTAAATAAATAAAAAACTAAAAACGATAAAAACCCATAAAAATGCAAAAAACCCTCAAAACCCTCAAAATCTATAAAACCCCTAAAACCCATAAAACCATAAAAATTCCCCGAATTCCCTAAAAACATAAATCCCATAAAATTCCAAAAAACCATAAGAAAACATTAAAATCCAAAAAAATACATAACTTCTTAAAACAACATAAAATACACTGATAACCCTAAATGGCAAAAAAATCCCAAAAACCGTTAAAAACCATTGAAATAATAAAAACAACAAAAAATCCAAAATACCAAGAAAAACCATAAAACCCCACTAAAAACATTAAAACACATTAACCCACTAAAAATATATAAAACTCAAAAATACTTAAAAACTATAAATACTCAAAAAAACACGAATCCCTAAAAAACCCATAAATACCCTAAAAATCCTAAAAATACCAAAAAGCACAGAAAATACTCAAAATCCTAAAAACCATAAAAAAACTAAAAAATCCCTAAAAATACATAAAAATATAAAAACGTTAAAATCCTAGAAAAAACATAGGAAAATCTTATAATTCGAAAAATACATAAAACCCCAAAATAACTAAAAATGCTTAAAATATTTTAAGCCCCTAATAACTCTAAAAAATCCAAACAACCTTCAAAAACCCTAAACACCCTAAAAATCCAAAAAAACCCTAAAAAATCCCAACAAATGTGAAAACCCCTAAAAACATTGAAAATCCCTAAGAAAACATTAAAAACCTAAAAACAGTTAAAACCACTAAAAATGCTATAAATGTTAAAACCCCTACAATAGCGTAAAAACTCTAAAACCACATAAAACTCAAAAAATCCTCTAAAACATACAAAATAAAAAAACCATAAACACTAAAATAACTAAAAAATATAAACTATATAAACCCATAATAAATTAGAAAACTCAAAAAAACCCACAACCCAAAAAACATAAAAACCCAGAAAAACCCAAAAGACCATAAAACATAAAAACCTTAAAAAACATATAACCCCACTGAATTCATATAAAATCCCTAAAAATATATAAAAACATAAAAAAAACTAAAACCTTTAAAACTTCTAATAAAACATTAAATACGATAAAACACATAAAAACCCCTAAAAACTTAAAAATGATAAAATAACTAAAACCCTAAAAAACTGAAAACCATAAAAACACATAAAAAATTGTGAAATCATAAAACCCAATAAAAATCCCTAAGCCATTAAAAACTCTAAAACCCCTTTAAACACTTGAAAAACTAAATAACTCTGAAAAACAATAAATTCCCTAGAAAATTAAAAAACCAAAAAACCCAAAATACCCAAATAATACCTTATAGCCAGCAAAATCCATAAAGACCCTAAAATCCCATAAAAATTTTAAAAACACTAAAATTCCATAAAAATGTAAAAACACCTAAAAAACATAAATTCACAAAGAAACCCATAAAAACCTAAAATCCAAAAACCCCTAAAAACATAAAAATGCTAAAACCCTAAAACCCCTAAAATCCCTAAAACCCAAAAAACACTAAAAATCCATAAAATTCATAAAAGCCCCATAAAAATACATAAAACCTAATAAAAATACATAAAACCCATAAAAATGTAAAATACCCTTACAACCCTGAAAATTACTAAGAAAACATTAAAAACGTAAAAACACTTAACCCCCATAAAAAACCTAAAAACAATAAATACACTAAAAAACCCTAGAAACTCTTAAAAACCATAAAAACCTAGAAAAACCATAAAACAACAAATACCCTTAAAAACCAAAACACTAAAATCTTTAAAAACACTCTAAACCTCAAAAATGTTAAAAAACACTGAAAAACCTAAAAACCCTTAAAATTATACAAAATATAAAACCCCAAAAAACCTTAAAAACCTGAAAATCAATAAAAATTGTGAAAAACAATAAAAACAATTAAAAATTCATAATAATACCTAAATATTTAAAAACCACAAAAAACTCTAAAAACTATTAAGAAAACATTAAAACCTAAGAAAAAAATAAAACCCCTAATAGCCAAAAAAATGATAAAAATCTTATGAAAACATAAAACCACTGATAACTATAAAACCCTTAAAAACATTAAAAAACTGAAAACCCATAAATACCATAAAAATGAAAAAAATTCTAAAACCCTTTAAACCCCTAAAAAAGATAAAAACTAAAAAGAAACCTGAAACCACTAAAAACATAAAATATCCCAAACACATCGTAAAAACCCTAAAATAACATAAATACCCTCAAATCATTGAAATCCCTAAAAACCCATAAAAATACTAAAAACCCAAACATGTCCCTAAAAATTTTAAAAATCATAAAAACCCTGAAAATACTAAAAAAAACTGAATTCCTAAAACACATTAAACTCCAAAAATCCTAAAAATTCAAAGAACACTAAAAATCCAAATACACCATAAGAAAACCATAAAAACCAAAAAAACATAAAATCCCCAAAAAACCTAAAAAATACTAAAACTCTTAAAGGACCTAAAAAACTCTAAAATCCCTAAAAACCATAAACCCATAAAACCATAAAATTTTTAAAAACAATATAAAACCAAAAAAATAAAAACTTCAAAACAAACATTAACCCTTAAACACATTGAAAAGTCTAAATGCCCATAAAACCCCAAAACTCAAAGAACCCTAAAAACCAAAAAAAACAGAAAGCTGTAAAATCCCTCAAAATCCCAATAACTCTAAAAACCCCTAAAAATAATAAAAAAGACCTAAAAATCGATACAAACTCAGAAAAAACCAATGGAGAACTTAAAATCCTAAAAAACATAATACCTATAAAAATATAAAATAATGATAAGAAACCTAAAATCCATAAAAAAACCCAATAAACATAAAACCTATAAAAAATATAAAGCGCTAAAGACCATAAAAACCCCAAAATACCCAAAAACCTATAAACTAATTAAAACCACAAAAAACGCTACAAATTTTTTAATCCTATAAAAATGATAAAACTCTAAAAAACCATTAAAATTCAAAAAAACTAAAAAAATGTAATCCCCAAAATAAACCATAAAACCCCTAAAAATCCAAAAAACCCAAAAAACCCAAAAAACCCATTAAAAACATAAAAAATCCCTAAAAAAGTAAAAAACATGAAAACTCATAAGAAAAACATTAAAACCTACAAAAAAATAGAACCCCTAAATACCTAAAATATACTATAAACCGATAAATACCATGAAAACCCTTAAACCATTAAAAACCATCAAATCCCCTAAAAACCATAAAACCCCTAAAACCCCATAAAAACCCTGAAAAATCAAAAAAAATCACTAAAAACATTAAAAAATATTAAAGCTTGAAAACATTAAAAAATTGTTAGAAAAATTTAAACCCATAAAACTCAAAAAAAAATTAAAAAACCACAAATTAAACATAAAAACCATAAAAATCCTAAAAACCCTTAGAATCCTTAAACCCCTTAAAATCATAAAAATAAAAAAAACCCTAAAATCACAAAAATGTAAAAACTCTAAAACCTTGAAAACCAAAAATAAAACCTTAAACACCTAAAAACATAAAACCCAAAAAAACATTAATAACACCAAAATCCCCAAAAACCAAAAACAACCCTAAACCCCCTAAAATTCATAAAATCCCTTGAAAACAAAAAAAATTAAAAACCCAAAAAACCACTGAAAACTCTAAAGACCCATTAAACCAAAATAATCTTTAAAAAACACTAAAAACCATAAAATCTAAAAAGACTATAAAAACACAAAAATCCAAAAAAACCAAAATAACCAAAAAAACTGAAAAATCCCTCAAATCCATTAACCCTATAAAAATTATAATAAACATATAAAGTAACTAAAAACCCCTAATAACATAAAAAACCCCTAAAAACACCAAAATACCATAAGAAAACCTTAAAAATTAAAAAAAAAATTAAACCCCTAAAAACCTAAAAATTCTAAAATCCCAAAAAAAACCCTAAAAACCCTAAAAACCATAAAATGCCACTAAAGACATTAAAACCCTAATAATTACAAAAACCCCTAAACCAACTAAAAACTATAAAAACCATTCAAACCCTTAAAATGTTAAAAACTATACAAAACTAAAAAAATCGAAAAAAATAAAAAACCATCCTAAAAACCCTTAAACGCTAAAAATCCCTAAAACGCTTAAAAACGCATAAAAACCTAAAAACCCCTAAAATACCTAAATAAGTTTTAAAACCCCATAAAATCCCAAACACCTCTATGAAGAACTTAGAAACCTAAAAAAACTTAAAACCCCTAAAAACCTAAAAAACTATAAAAATATTTAAAAACATAAAACCCCATCAAATTCCATAAAGCACTAAAAATCTATAAAAATACTAAACAAATATCTAAAATATATAATATGGTAAAACACCCTAAAACCTACAAAAAAACCAAATAATAATGAATAACCTAAAAACACTTAGAACCCCTAATAACATTAAGATTATAAAGACCTTAAAAATCAAAGAAACTCTGATAAACACTAAAAATCATAAAACCCGAAAAAACCACAAGAAACACGGAATCCCTATAAAACCCCTAAAAATATTTAAAATAAATAAAAACCTTTTAAGATTCATAAAATGTTTAAAAACTCTAAAAAACATTAAAAACCATGATACACTAAAAAACCCTAAAACCTCAAAAAAATATTACAAAACCCTAAAAACCCTAAAACCCTTCAAATACCTATAAACCCTAAAAACAATAATAATCCTAAAAATATGATAAAACCCCTAAAATGTTAAAAAAGAGCCTAAAACATAAAAACACTAAGAAAATATTTAAAATGAAAAAAACATTTAAATCCCATAAAAACTAAAAAAATGATAAAATCCCTAAAATACCCTGAAAACCCTGAAATCCTAAAAACCAAAAAGAAACCATAAAAATTACCCCCCCCTAAAATTCCTAAAAACATAAAAAAACCATTTAAAACCCTAAACACCCCCAAAAAACATAAAAATAAAAAAACCCTTATGGCCATAAAAAACCAAAAAAATGATAAAAACCATAAAAGACCCTACAAACTATAAAAAACCCAAAAAATAAAAATACATAAAACCATTAAGAACCCCAAAAAACACATAAAACCCTAAAAATGACTATAAACTCTAAAACCCTTTAACCCTGTAATTTTTTTTAAAAGACACTAAAATCTATAATAACGGTAACAAATCAAAAAATACACTAACCCCCCCCCCCCAAATCCCTAAAAACCATAAAAACACTAAAAACCCAAAAAACCCGAAAAAGTCCATAAAAACCCAAAAAACATAAAAAATCCTCAAAATTTTGAAAATACACCTAAAAATGTAAGAGCCCTCAATACCCTTGTTCTGCCTCTGAGGTGGTTCTTTTTTTGGCGATGTGAAAATGGTATGACGAGGAACATCACCCGTCCCTTTTTCTATACAGACAGATTCTTGTTAAGTTCTTAATTCCTTTTGTTTCAACCCGCTCAACATCATTATCCATTAAAGAATGTTGAATTAATCCCATTGAAACTGTTGGTCCTAGAATAAAATTGTGTAGGGGTCAAGAACTTGTGCAATCAGTCCTACTCGGATAATTTTCTCAGATGGTATCCAACGGGTTTATTCGTGGAGATACGATTCCCCAATGGCCCTAGTATCCATGATTCAGGGACCTGCATTCCAAATGTTGGTGCTCGTTAGCTAATGATTTGGACAATGACACTTAAGGACTTCATTAGTCTAGAGGATGGGAGGTCAGGCTCACCACACCCTTCCGGGGGGGATTTTTTCTGTTCTCGGACTCTATTAAATATTTAAGGAATGTTCATATGTTCTTGAATCCTTGGTTCATTCCTGAAGATTTCCCATGGGATACCCCTGGTTTGTAGTATTATCAAAGGCATGGAAATATTTGATTCTATGGAGGAGATGCTGACTTGAGCCACATAATAATGATCTCTGGAATTTATCATCATCCAGGGGGTACAGAAGGTGACATGATGTTGTTATCGGGCCCATAAGAAGGGTTTCCTACATATCTTTAGGAGAGGAATAATAACCCATTTTGTTCAGATTTGTTGGGGATTACTCAAGGATGATTCCCATTAAAGAATCCTAATTTGGTAGACCCTCTTGGATGGGATCCCTTTTGGGCTCGGACCTTCTGTTTTGCATCCTACGTATCCCAATTTGATCAGGAATTCGAGTTCTTGTAGTTGAGATGGTGTGTATTTTCTAATCCTCAGAAACCTTTAAGCCCATGTGATTCGTGAGCAGTGTGAGAAACAAGAGTATGTGAAATATTAAACAATTCACATGCCTCCTCCCTAATTAGTGGGTGAGGGAAAGCTCGTGGTAGAATAGGTCGGGGTGACCATGGGTGAGGGCGCAGAGCAATGAACCCTTCAATTTTAAATGACATTGAAGGTCATGTGGCCCTACCTCGGATGATTGGGAACTTACCTCAGTGGGAGGGACCCAGAATGTCATATGGGGTATAATACAGTTTCAAGTCATATATATTGGATGAGGACATCACAATTTAACATCATGTGGATAGGACTATTTGGGGTCTTGCAGTTTAGGGTCATGCGATGAGGACCAATTGTTATATAAACCATGATTAACTATACTAAAATCATGTTTTGATACTTTGATGTGCCTCAAACATGAGAGGAACTGAATCTGTAAACAATGATTATGGAGGATCCCATCTTAGGAGAAATGATATGAGGCATGTAATCTATTTAGGCATATAGAGGTATGAAAGGACTCTCCGAGGGATGAATATTCCTCTTGTTGATAAGACATTCTTGTGGGAAACATATGCAGAGCCACTAGGGCATGATGTGAATAGTCAAACATAGGTGTCCTCAAGACACTTGCCTCCCATCACTGATGGATATTGATGTTTACAAAGATCCAAAATCACCCAGTATACTACATTTTAATGTCATATTGCTTGGAAAATGACATCACTGTTTAATGTCGTGTTTCCAGGACTAGTACCACAAAGTTTAATGTCATGTGGTTAGGGCGATAACTCATATTTTACAATAATATATTTTGGACCATTCATTATAGAAACCCATGATTAGCTATAGGAGAATTGGGATGGAATGTTCTGACATGCCTCGTACATGAGAGGGAAGGAAAGTGTAAACTATGAATTTAGGGATTCTTGGTTCAGGTGAAATGATATGAGGCATGGAATCCATTGAGGCGTACATATGTAGGAAAGGACTTTGCTAAGGAATAATTTTCCTCTAGTTGACAAGAAATTTTTGTGGAAAAACATATGTAGAGCCACCAGGTCAAGATGTTTATAGTCAAGTAGAGGTGTCCTCAGGACACTGGCCTTCCTATTATGATGGCCATGGAGGTTTATGAGGATCCAAAATCACTGGAGACATAGAGTTTGATGGATGTAAATGATGTGTTCGGGCGTTTAATAAATATTCAGGTTGTGATTTTACATAGAGTTCTGGGTCATCCTAGCATTGGAAGTAGGTGATAGTGTTTTTTGGGAGGTGTAAGAGGAATGACCCTTCTCATGGTATTTATGGTATGAATGTTTGGTCGGTATAGGGTTGCAATGGAATATCTAGTCGACCCAGCCCAAAAAGGCCACGATGGGACCCTCAATTTTTCATGGGTGTTAGTGATGGTAGTGGAGGGCCGGGACCAAATCCCGGCACTGACCTCGATCGGGGGTGCAACGGCGCAACCCACATGTTATGGACTGGTGGAAGCGAACAGTTTTCGGCATAATGTTGTTCACGTAAGAGCTAGTCACGTAAGAGAATCCACATAAGAGATGGACACGAACACTCTGTTTTCGAAGGGTACAGACATGTAGGAGATAACCACATAGGATGGTACATGAAAGAGCAGGCCTCCAAGGACCATCCGCGTACTCAGTTCCGAATATGGAAGTCTGTGTACTGTCTTCCACATATGGGCATCCGAGGACCATCTTCTCCATATGGTTGTTCCAGGACCATCTTCTGCATATGGGAATCCGCAAACCATCTTCCACATATGGTCATCTACGAACTGTCTTCCGTATATAGGCATCTATAACCCATTTTCTGTATATGGGTTTCCATAATCCATCTTCTACATAAGGGTGTCCGTGAACCATCTTTATTATGTTTTTGTATTAGTTTGCTTGTTGAATGTAAAGGGTCTTTCGAAAAAAATTTGTGGGAAGGAGTTCCATGGGGTTCCACCCACATATGGTTCATGAGATGGAGTCCGGGAACTATTTATGGTTCATAGGATGAAATCCATGAACTGATTCAGTTGCAAGACGGAGTCCCACGAACTACTTTGGGTGCAGGAGAAATTTATCCCGTACCCTCTATGATCTTCATCAATTTTTCTCCCATCCCTGAGCACTCACTTTCCATATTCTTCCACCCCTTTTCTAGTTCCGATGGTGGTCCTTTTATAGATTTTTAGGGAATCTATATATGCGGTTCACACAACAACTTATGAGGAATCCCATGGAGAAAATCTGGTTAGCAGATGACTCGGTAAACCACGACTTATGGGGGTGCAGTATGCAATCGACTTCTCCTCATCCATGAATTGAATATTTCATGGAGATGGTGTAGGAGTCATATCTCTACAAAATTCTCTTCAGGGAAAACAGTTTGCAGCAGCTTCATTTCGTGGGTGGAAATTCACCATGAACTGCTTCATTCGCTGGCCAATTTCTCACTGGCCAGTGCGACATTGGCCTTCCACCTACTGATGGTTCGTTGTTTATTCTATCAATGAAAATTTCCTGTTAATAAATATGTGAACAAGCTTCGGTCCTTTATCAAACTGTATTTCTTCACTTTTCTCCCCAATTGGTCAATCAAACATGCATCCATCTTGTTTACCAAAATTTTGTGAGTATCTTCCTTCCATTTTCTGAATTTTATGGACCCCACAAATTCCCCCCATTGGAATGGGGTGCGTTTGGAATGAAAATGAGACTATTATGATGTAGAAGATATCCTAACTTGAATTCTTAGATAATGCTATAAGTTTTTCCAGAGACAAGGGACTTAGCGAGCGTAGTTTGACTATTGCTGGGGTTTCATGGAAAACCTCATGACGTTTTATGTCTTTTTAATTATTACCCTAATTTTTCCTAATCCTTCTTAGAACGGGATTAGTGGGAATAATTTGACTTTTTATTAGGAATCCATGTGCAGGTTTTAGACCTAATAATCATTACACCTTTTTTGATGGCTCAATGTATGTGTTTTTAACGAAATGATACTTGACTTTTTTCCAGAGGTTCCTTTTGAGGATTTTCCTTCTAGAAATTATGGTGTATCATTCACCAGTAGTTCATAGTCCATCCAATCAAATTTATTACTAATATTTTATGTCGAATATCTTTGACCAAACTTAAAGGGGAAACGTCCCCAATTCGTGACCATATGCTGAGAATATTCTAATATCATTTATACATGGATTAGGGATTTTTCTTGAACCTTTATTTGTGGACTTTTTCATGCATGAGGCTCAGGGTCCATTTTAGGCATACAGATGTAGGAAATGACTCTCCTAGGGAAGGATTTTCCATTGATTAATGGCCATTTTTGTGGGAGATATATATAGAGATTTTGGGGAATAATGTGAATATTCAAGAAAATGTTTCTTCGGGATATTAAACTTCTATTTCTGATGGACTACTGGTATTTGCAACATTTTGAATTTATTTTGATGTAGGGATCCATAGTGGGTGGCTAGCCTGAGTAGTGTTATCTGAAAACATTAGGGACATTTATATTGGCTTTGAGTGGTAAAATGTTCCCACACATTCTTTACTTTCATGAGGGAGAGCTGGTGAATGGTCAATTCAGTTAAGAGTTTTTTTTATGTCAGGGGAACATGGAAAGAAAAAGGTACATAAGACATTATCTAGGATTTTCCCAAATCCGGGGGTGTGATAAGACATGAATGTCATTTGAGCATACGGAAGCTTGAAAGGACTCTCTTGGGGATGAATTTACCTTTAATTGACAGCCATTTTTGTGGGAAATATATATAGAGCCACCAGGGCATGATGTGTATAGTTAACCAAAGGTGTCCACAGGACACTCGACATTAAGGATTATAGAGATTAGGGACTTTCTAAATATGTTTTGTCATCTTCGATGAGGTGTGCATCTGAGTATCAAAAGGGGGAATTTTATCAGATCTTCTTCATCGAAACATAGAAATGAGTGGGAAAATCTTATTTTTTATGGGAATCAACTTCATTCATATGGATATGGTACCTTTGGAAACCTCAAAAAGGGTCCAAAGATGAATTGGGCCCATATGATCTAATATATCTGGGATGTGTGTTGGAAGGAAAAATTAAACCATGACTTTGGGGGTCCTTGAATTAGGAGGGATGGAACGAGGCTTAGAAACCATTGGGCATACTGAGTTAGGTGAAGAATCACCTAAGGATGAATTTTCCTATGATTTAAGTCCATTTTTGGGGGAGAAATATATAGAACCATTGGGGCATTAAGTGCATAGTCAATCAAATGTATCTGCAGGACACTAGCCTTCCATCTCAAATGGCCTTGGAGGGTTATGTAGATTCAAGATCACTCAAAGCATGGAGTTTGAAATATGGAAAGATTGTACCAAGACATATTGGGGACATTTGGGCTGCAATTTAATCATGGAATAGGGTGTCCCTTTAGTAGATCTAACTCGTACATAGGGTGAGTCATTCGTTCTATCTATGTGATACCTGGACATTTAACATCGCATGGCCCAGATATGGGGTTCCTCTTGGGGGAAGGAATCATGACATTCCTTTTAGGCTTGTGCTTCTAGGACCAAATTCCTAGACCGTTTTTCCATAATTCCATGGTGGATCTCTTGCTGAAATCCATAATCTCACGTGAGCTATGCTCGGTGTGAGAAATAATGGATTATGAAGATAATGTGTCATTTCTTAGGAATAGAAAAATCTACCTTAGAGTGAAATTTTAGGCATAAACCATTGTTATTCAGTTTAATGTCAAATAACAAGGATGATTTTAGCGTCATAGTTTAATGTCATGTGGTGAGGACATGGTGTTGTGCATTTTTTGAGTCATGTAGTTAGGACGTGATGCTGTGTAGTTTAGAGTCATACAATGAGGAAAATTTTATAATCATAAAGAAATTTAATAGTTTTGGGTTAATTACAATCAGGATGTTATGAAATTCCTAATATGTGAGTGATGATAGAAGGTGTAAACTGTAGTTCCAGGGGAAACTTGAATCGGGAGGGATGACATGGGGCTTGGAAGCCGTTGGGCGTACTGTGATAGGATAGGACTCTATTGGGGATGGATTTTCCTTTGATTGATGTACATTTTGTGGGTAACATATATCGAGCCACTGGGGCATGATGTGTATAGTCAAGCAAATGTATCCCGAGGACACTAGCCTTCCATCTCAGATGGCCTTGAATGATTATTGGGATCCAAGATTTCTTAGGGTATGGAGTTTGAAAAATGGGAATGATGTGTCTGTGAACATAAGAAATACGCAATCCATGATTACCTATCCACAACTGAGCATTCCATATAGGCCAGAATAATATGTAGAGGGGGAATCCAGGTCTATTGACTTCTCCTGAGTGGGGGGCATGTGCGGGATCTCATAACATTTAGGGATGAACAACACATAACTCTTGAAGAATTTTGAAGTTTATTTTCAAGTAATTAAGACCTTTCATGGGATCCCCGTACATGTCTGACATATGTATGGGGGAGAAGGGTCATTTTTTATGGTGGCTACTCCGAGATGTAACACCCCAAGATTTCATAGTACGTTATTTCTTCAAAGTAATTCAATAACATGCACTACACGCAACACCGAGTTCTAGCGCACCATGACTTACCAAACTAGCTGTTCAAAAGAGGTTATGAATATTATTAACTGAATTTCTAACTTTATAAAATCCTTATTATTTTTGAATCAATGTTATGAGTTTCTTAGACCTAATAAAGGAACAAATTTATTTTCTTAAGATAAGAGAAGTATTTTTCAAAAAATGCAATTTTACCGCCTTTTCATGGAGAACCTTTTTTAAATACAATGCTTAAAACTTTTATATATTCAATTTGAAAAAAGAAAATTCTCCTTCAGAATTAGGACATAATAATTTAGTTTCAATAAATTTTTGGTACTTTTCTGATAACATTCATATTTTTATGAATAGTGCAAATAACTAAATTTTAATTAAAAACAACTTTTTTAATCAAAATAATTAATAGTGATAAATTATGAATTTGAGTGATTTTAAAGTATAATTTGATTATATTTTTACCATTTAATCCAATTTTGGTTATTGAACATAATTTTACATTTAAACTGTACATAAGCAAGTTTCAATCTTTTGATAGTTATTATTTCTTAAAAATATGCTTTTTGTTTTGACAACAGGAATTAATTTTAAATTAATTTCTGCCACTTCTGTATTTTGAATTTAGAAAAATGTATTCCATATTTAGAATTAGGAGTTACAAATTGTGTAAATAGGTAAATTTTATTTTTAGACATTTTGAATAATTAGTTCGGTAAATATTTTATTTACCATGGTTAAAGGGCAAATCCGGTAAATAAGGGTAAAAATACTATTATAATAATATTAAATTACCCTACAACGTGTCCTAACCCGATTGGATGACACATGTACGACCATGGGCATCTTTGGGTTGATTTTGGGACCCCATTGATCCACTTGTAAGTGATAATGACACTTTATATTAATTAAGTTAAAGTAAATACAAAAATGACATAAGCATATATCTTTTAGCAAAAAATTTTTTACATAAGGTTATATATTTTATATTTTCATAAATAAATATTAATTAGAAAGATAAAAATATTTCCTACATAATGGTATTTTATTTATAATTTTTAGACATTGAATAATTAAATTTATTTATGACACAATAATTATGCAGTATTTTCCTTATTTATGAAAAAATCAAATAATTGGTATTATAAATGTTAAAATAAATATAATTTGAAAGTTTTGATCCCATACAAGAATTATATCGGTTAATATGATGTGTTAGTATTTCTTAAATGAAATTTGTTTGAATTAATAATGTTTTTAAGACTTTAACAAAAACAAATTAGTAAATAGTGTCAAGATTGACATAAAGAAGTTTTTAAAACAAATATTATATTATAAATTGATATAATATTCCTAAAAATATAAGGTTTGGCCAAATGACTTATATAATGATAGGTGTGTCATTAATGAACAACTTGGGATTCTCTTGAAACTGTATAGTATGTTTATTAACCATATAATATAAAAATAAAAAGAGACATGGTAAATGTCAAACTATTTAACTAAGAGTTAAATCTAAATTTTAAGGTTAATATATTGACCCAAAACTATCTAAAACCTATTGGTTGAGTGGTTTTCAACCCATACCCACCTTAGTCTTTAAAGAATACATTTTGGAGCCATTAAAAACTGAAAATGATTTTATTATAAAATAACTAGTACTCCGCCCATGCAAATGCACGTGACTATTCAATTATATTTCAAATCATCTGGTTTAGCATCATTCAAAAAAAAATTGTAATGTTTTGTACTAAATATAATTTTTATAATAAAACAATGATAATGAAGTTATTGGGATGCCCGTGACCGAAGGAAATGAATTAAAGACTAATTGTGATGGTGATGGAACATGATGGAATAAAAGAGGAAGAGATATGAGATAGAGATGAAACAAAAGGTGTAGGTGAGGGCGGACGTGGAAGCAAGAGGAAATATTACAATAAATTATTGAAGGAAACCTATAGAGTTTCAAGGTTTATGGATTTTGACTAGAGTTTATGGGCTTGAGAAGATGTTGGCGTGAGGATTAGTAGGAAACATGGTTGCATTCAGTTTGGTCTCTTTGAAAGCTAATGTAGTTGGAATTCATATTTTTAGCCTATCATCATCATAAATAAATTTCACTTTATGATACAAAATATTATCACACACCTTTGATTAAATTCCATAGGAAATTTTAACATTAGTTAAATATATATATGTCGTTATGTCTATAAAAATACCAAAAATAGTCAAATTATAGGATTATTAGTTGTTTCAGAAATCATGGTATCATCCATGAAAAAAAATCTAAACAATAGAATACATAAATAATATGAATAACTCATGAGTTCTTCTTGATGAATATTTATTTGTCGTCTGTATTTTGACCCTATGATAGTGGAAATAATATACTATTTTGGTAAATTCTATCTAACCTAGAATCGTCCAGAATATATATGTAATAAGAAATAAAACTATTGGATAGTTCATACATATGGAATATTTCTCCTAAAAATACCACGCACACAATTTCGTTCATGGTTGAAACTTTAAATCTACTAAAATTCCCCCATGAACAAGCTAAATCCAATAGACAACAAAAAAATAAATTATTCTAATTTGGAAACCATAATGAGAATTAAATTAATCCATAGCATGAGATTCCAAACAAAGTTAAGATTAGAAAAAAAGTGTTCTGTAATAATACTAATTAAAAATGGAATAAATGTAAATGTTAGTTCTCTCTTTCAGTATATAGTATCTAGCTGATGACCCTAAGATATTTATTATGAGCAATGAGGATTACGATATATGGAAATCAACTACTACCTATAAGTGTTAGTTGTCTCTTCCATGAATTACATACATTATCCACCTATAAAACATAGGTAACATATTTGTTCAATAAATAAGTACCTGCTCTTAAAAATTTAATGATTCTTGAATAGAGACAATCACCTATGCTAAGAAGCTTCAACAACCACTTCATAAGACCTGATAACATGAAATTGAATAAATGAAATATATGAAGACAGATTGAATGCTACTATATCTTTTCTCAAGTGAATGAGTGTTGTGTTTTTGGTTTTACGAGAATGATCTACTAAAAAATCTAGAGTTTCCCATAGTATTCAATTTCATATGTGAAATAGAAGATTGCATACAAGAATCCAAATGTCCCACATTAAAATTTCCAAAACCAATCGATTCTAGGGTGTATCTCAGAAAATAAATCAACGGTATGTGCTTGATAAATATACTATGAATCACATATTGGAGATTAGAGAGAAGAGAATGAACCTCTTCATTAGAGAAATAACTTACGGTGAGACCTCACTATCGATACCTCCTCAAATCGATGCGAAAATCCATGGACTCCCCATTAGTATGTCACCGATGATTTCTCCCAACAAAAATTACTGCACATTATGAAAGGGGTATTTTCACAAAAAATTAAAGTCGCTCCAAGAATTCGCAAACTAATTTCCACAAATTCAAATTCTATGATAAATAGTGTTTTAATGTAATATTTATCTTCAATTGAATAGTAACTATTGGGGGTTCAATCAAATATAAGTAGATTACAAGTTAAAGAGTTCAGTTATAGAAAGAGACAAGAGGGTACCTTGTGGAGGGGGCTCGAATAAACAATCCATAGAATGTTTTAGGACCACTTTCCTTGGCTACTAGTTGTGGAACTGAAATCTCAATCTCAATGATCTGAAAATGGATTCAAAAAATGATTCTGTGAACACTATAATCAAGACCTCCAACTAATTCTTGGCCTCCATCTTTCTATCCAGTAGAATCCTTTTCCATGAAAATAAGCCCTATCCATGTTCCCCAAACAGGTTTCCCTGTTTTACCAAATTCTCATAGAGTAGAAAACATATTGTCATATTTTTTACAAGCTTATCCATTATGGTTCTCTCGCCATAATGGATGAAAAGAGCAGTGACATAATTCATCTTTTGAGGCTTCCTGATCTCTACAACATTCACCTGCTCACCTAGCATTTTAATCCAAATAAGAGTCTTAGATAAATTGAACTGGACAGAACTAAAATGATGATAAAAATATTCCAATGTTTTTTATTGAATGAAATTGAACACAATTTTAACAAAAAGCATAACCAAATTCTTCAAGTCATCAGGGTCCCTATCATAATCACTTCGTAAAGACAAACAGGTTTAGAATTTCTTCTTAATTATAAAATAAACCATAATTTATTTTAACTTTCAAGTATATAATAATACAATTTGCGTCCAAGAGATGGTTTCCCTATGGATTCTCCATGAACCTGCTGATAAAATCACTACATGCATGTGGTCCAGCAGAAGATAAATACATCAAGCTTCCCACTATCTTCTTCTAAAATGTGTTGCTTGTTTAGTAAAAAAATATGTATAATTTGAAATACATTACTCAATTTCAGTAGATTAAATGAGTGTAATTTCATTAGAAATAATGAGAATATAAAAAGGGTTTTGATAAAGATGAACCACTAAAGAATAAACATATTATAACAGTTTATTTTTTTCATTATGATAAGGATTCATAAAGTCTATGAGTACACATTTAAATTTTTATAATTTTTCATAATCTGTATTTTTAGTTTTGACACCATGTAATCATGATACATCTAGGTTTTAGGTTATCCACAAATCTGTGAGGATATGTTTTTTGGTGATTAAATTATAAATAAAAATTTATGTAGAATTTTCATTGAAATTATTTTTATCAAATATTAAATTCTTGATATTTTTTATTATGCAAGGGAAAAAATGTGTTCTAAAAGTATTTGAAACAAATTAAAAAATCCTTTCACATTTAGTAATTAGTTTCATTACCTAAACATACCCACTTAGATCAAGAAATCCTAAATATGGATAGCTTGAAGAAATGGAATCATCGACAAATTAGTCCAAAATCCCTTAAAAATGAGAAATTCATGAAGTGAGCCTATAATTAATGAGTTGATAAATTATTAAATTCCCAATTGTATTCCAATTTATAATCTAAGACGACTAAAAAGTGAATTTTTTTTTGATATGGTGGTATAAAGAATACCAAGAAGCAGTTGAAAAAGCTTCGAATATCTCATGAATTTTTTAGAAGCATAACATAACTCACATGAAGGTGTATAAAATAGATAATTTTCAGTAAATGAAGAATGATATGGTAAATTTGGATCCAAGAAGAAATTAAATGGCATTAGAGAATTCTATTTGTTAATTATAGTATATTTGGTAAGGTTAATTTACAATTTATCACATTTAAAAAAATATGTAGTACAGATTATAAATATCCTCATGTACTTCACTAAAAAATACATGAAAACTCATAAAATACAACTAAAATTACAGTAAATCACAAATGCTTAAAATTAATACCAACCTTTTAAGGAACCTTAGTAGTTACATTTGAAACATTTCGTCTATGGATCTTGGCATGGATTTCATGTTTATATTGTTTTTATTTTTATTTAATTGTCAAGGTGTTCTAGAAAATCATTCTATGCATAATTGTGAGTATAGTAAATGTAATATATCTTAGAAAGGAAAACATGAAGTTGAATAAGTATGAAATCAACGATGATTATAAAAATAGAAATGACCAGTATATAAAATCTGCAGGAAAAAACATGAAAAATCTTGTATTAAATACAAAAAGTTAGTCTTACCTAAAGTGTAATACGCTTTGATGTGGTGAAAATGAATAATGTCTACAATGGTAGAAGTTGAAAATTTTGAAAGATTCACCAACCAAAAAAAGATAGGATACCATGGTAAAAGTAATATTATAATTAGAATAATAAGAATTATTAATTAGTAGTTTGAATAAAAATAATAGTATAATAATATGTTTGAATAAACAAAGTATATACATAAAAATTTAAGAGTAGGAAAAAATTTGTATAATAAGGGGAATATGTAAGAAATAAAATTAAACTAAAAGAAAATCTGAAATGGTATGAGACGTGCTTATTGTGACAAGGGTGCAAGGGTTAAATCAGTGAGAATATTATAATCATTCCTCAATCCTATAAAATTAAAGAAAAAACTGTTAGTTGGACAATAATTCACTGAAATGAACATTTACAGCTAACTAGTTGAAGACTAAATGATAAGCCAGATTTGTATGCAGAGAGTAGTTAATGTTTAGTACATAAAATAACAATCCATATTTCTATTCAAAAAAATTGAAATGCATTTAGAGAATAATCTGATTTTCATTATGAGAAAATTTTTCCAAATGCAAACAAGACCGAGTACAAAAATCCGAGTACAAAAATATATGGAAGAATGGAAAATGATAATAATAAATTAATAAAACTGTGTAATGTATATGTTTGACAACAAAATTTATAAACATTCATAGCACCTAATGTATAAATCGAAATAAAACCTTATAAAATGTATTCCAATGACACCAAAATGGATGAAATTGTAATATTTATAATTTATATTTACCCTTATAAATAATAATACATAATTAATAATTCATACCAAATTTATAGGTTGAAAGTAAGGTATTGACCCTGATATATGTTTCAAAGATCCAAACTTATTCTAAGACCTAGATGAAATGTTTTGTAAGACAAGGATGAAAGTATTCTAATAATCTACTTCATGGAAGAAATAGATCAATTTACCTTAGATAAGCCGATAAGGATGCCAAAACATCCCATCCTGATTGTTCTTCAATGTATGTAGTGGGTGTAATTCATATATCCCTACAAAACATCTAAAAATAGAGACGTAATTCAATATTAGAGTCAATTTTACATATGATCTAGGAATGAGGAATAGAAAAATTCATGTAAAGCTTCTGGAATGGATGAAAAAAATCATGGATCAATATTTTGAAACAATTGTGGAGGTAGAGGCAGCGTCAGAGAGGGGGAGGTGAGTGGGTTGTCGGTCATGGAGAATTCGGAGGTAAATGAGATCTAGTTAGAGGAGCTAGAGGTAGAGGATCCGTAGATAGAGGAACCGGAGCTGGAGGGTCATTAGGTGGAGAATTATTACACAGAGGCACCGGAGCCGGAGGGTCATTAGGTGGAGAATTCTTACGCAGAGGACCCAGAGGAATAGTAGTGTGGGGCGGAGCTGCCGGTGATGTGAGCGGGGTATCAAACATGGAGGAGCCTGAGATGGAGTAGACATATGTGGAAGATATGGAGGTCAAGGATTCATAGATGGAGCTACCATAGGTGAAGTAGCCACAGGAGGATGAAGAGAAACCAAATCTAGAGTCGAATATTCAAGTAAGGGGGAGGAAGCCTATGGCAGAGTTGGGGAAAGAGGACAGAGGATTCAATTTTCAGTGGTAACCCTACTGTAGGGAGAGGGAATTCGTGACCAGGAGATGGAAGATGCAGAAGAAATAGAGTCCGGAGATGATATATTTAAGAGAATTATGGGGAGGATGACACATGTTTCGAAAAAGGCTTTCTTTAGTATGTCTATAGATATTTTAAGTTTTTCCTATGGTGCCACTCACCCCTATTATAAAAGGGAACTCCACCTTCACTCTAATTCACTCCTTCAAAGCCATTTGGCTTGGCCAAACCATGCCCAAATATCCTCCCAACTATCCTACCTTTATCCTAGTTAACTTCCTTTGGTCAGAAATCCAACCTATGGATCCCTTTTGATCAAATCAAAAGGATGAACCTGAAGAAGAGGTGATGATTTCACAACCCTCTTTCAAGTTCTCTTATTATTCCACTTAGTCTTTATTTGTTGTTTCAATTCTAAAATAATAACCCATGTATCTTATATATACTGTGATGTTATTATAAATATTGCACAACTATATTCATTATTCAATCCATCTTATAAATGATAATGTCACCATGCGTGCGTACGTACAACTTACAGTCTCTACGCCATGGTGTAATTTTTTATTCAACAATATGTTACTTTGATGGATATAATGATGAGTAATATGTATATAAATAAATAAAATAACATAGTAATGTGTCTGTAACATAAATATACCATCCAATTCCACACCTTTAAGGAAATGATATTGTCGCTCGTGCATTCGTACGGATTACAGTCTCCACGACATGATGAGATTCATTTGCACATTCACCATTCATCAAAGATTATAAAAATTTATATTACTAATATGTTTTTAATATATGACATAATAATTCTACAAGATATGTATATATATTTATATATATATTTGCTTATATATATTTTATTCACTTAGTTCCGTTCAATACGTTATGAAAACAGAAACAACATTTATGCGTACGTACGGACTACCATCTCCATAAACTGTGTTTTCCATTTCATATATATGTCTATTATACATATTTATATTGTAAATATATATGATATATAAATCATTTTTTATATTAAGTATGTATTTAAACCATGATATAAGTGATACAATCATGAGTAATAAGTTAAACCACGTACGATAAAGAAAGCAATTATTACCCAAAATATTAATTTTACATGGAAATTATTTTTAAATGGGTAGTATAAAGTCATAAATGAAAAATGTATGATATCATAAATATTAATATGTTTCTGGTATAATTTAATAACAAACTACGATCCTCATAAAGGAGGTTAAATGTACCCTCTACTAAAGTAAAGTGCAAGGTAAGGGGTTTTCATCTCACTCCTTATTCCCATGAGATTCATGCCATTTGGCCACTATTATCTTTTGTGTGGTGTATGTACTGCCCTTAATTGTATTATTTGTGTAATAAAATTTATTTTATGTGTATTTAAATATTCATTGATTGATACTTCTTTTAATCAGGTGTATGTTTCGTAAGTTACCAAATTGGTAAGGGTTAATTTCACAATCTCCTTATTATTCGAGGTTGTTTATACGCAAGTATATATTGGGAAATACATATTATCCATGTCCACATTTCATAAAATATTTTTCAAAGGGATTATTTTTAAGGAAATTTTTACTAAAACGTCATTATAAATGTTTTAAATATTTATTCTTCTAAATCATTCTCATTAATTTCCATGTTTTCAAAATGGTTTTTAAGGATTTATTTATATGAACATGAATGTTTTTAAAATGTTAATTCCTTTGAAAAGTTTCAAAGTGGTATGGGACACTTTGATTCTAAAGATTTCTTTAAATGTCTTCCTTTCAAAATTGTGTGACTTTTAAATATTTTCCTGAAAAAGGGATATTTCTCTAAAATAGTTTTACAAAATCATTTTCATCTATGTCAACATCCTTTGATGGATTTTAAACTTGTTTGAATATGATTTATTTTCATAAAAATCGTCCATATTGTATTGAAGGTTTTGTGATATGTTTTATTTTGGATGTGTTATTTTTATTCCATTCATGGTTTAGGGATAAAGTATTGACATTTCGTATGCTAGTTTTAATACAAATGTTTATGTTATGTTTAAACCTTTTCATACGAGGAATTCATTGGAATTATTAAGTGATAGGTGGAGCCCTCTATAGCTCCTCGATGCATTGGTAGGTCACATTAGACAAAATAGTGTCTTGTCGCAAGGCCTTGAGAAAATCTTATTTGTAGTCTTGGAACAAGGCCTTGACTATGTGGTTATGATAGTCTGAGATTATGTATTCCATCATTATGAAAAGTGGTTATTGATATTTCATGTGATTATTCGACTAGTAGAGTATCCATGTGAGTAAGTAAATAGAATTAATTTTATTTATATTTTCCATATTATGATTATGTTTATGTTGAAAAGGATTTGGTTTTAGTTTTATACATTGACATAAATGTTTATATTTATTTATGAAATTTTCTGTTGTATTGTTATCCTTAATGAGCATTTGAGCTCACCCCTTTCTATGTTTTATTTTTCCCAGGATTCCAAGAAGTGTATTGTGATTGATATGCAGGGTTAAGCCAAGGGAATACTGGAATTCATAAAGGATTATTTATTTTGTTTTGTATGTTATAAAGTGTAATGTAACATTCATGTATGTAATATATTTTCCAAGACTGCTAAACCGATCGGTCCATTGGGACATGATTCCTTGTAATCATGCCCATGTATTAAAATAATGCACCAACTCCAGGTAACTAGGGTCAGGGCATTACAGTTGGTATCAGAGGAAGTTTAGAAATAACATTGGATGCTAGATTTAGATAAACTCCTATTAGAGAACATATACCTAAGATAGACTTTGAGGATTAGTATAGAAGACATTCCTAGAATTTGGTAATATAGAGATTTTGTGATTTTTCTAAGAAAATACATACATGTCTGGATACAAGAAGGTAGAGGTAGCTCTGGCACAGATGTACCTAGGGGTAAAACCCGAAAACACCACTTTGAGCTTGACTCGAACAAGAACCGGTGCACAACAACGGGCCTTGCTGCACTCTTGGTTACGACACTCTGGGGGGATATACTTAGGATAATTCTCATTTTCTTTACAAACCATTATGAAGAGTTTATGAGTATATACCTCTTAAAAGAAAACATTTTTGTTATTATGTATTATATCCATAAACTATTCAATTTATGTTAGGTAATTTACATGTTTGTAATTATGAATTGCGATTCATAAACTAGCCTAGTGTATTCCATTGTTTAGAAATGGTGCCCAGTAGAAGGAATGAGAACTCCAACAATACGTATGATCCAAATAGTAAGAAGATTCATATCATTCATGGTATTAAGACAAAATTTAGAAAGAAAATAGTCTCCCATGTATTATCATCATATGAATAAATAGTATCATGTGTTAATAAGATCAGTAATGAATTATCTTAATCCTATGGCTTTGAAGGGAATCCAGATAAGAAAAGGATGGTAGAATGAAAGATAGATAAAGGGAATAAGGGAAAGAAGGATTTTCAAATATGTGATAAATTTGGAATGAATCACCTTGGTAAATGCCTGAAGGGAATGGGTGTTTGTTATAAGTGTGGAGAAAAAGGAAACCGAGTACGTGATTGCAAGGGTAAGAAAAAGATTTCAAATGTAAAATTATTCATCTTCAAGGCGTTGAGACACTACAAAAATCAATGTAACATTTATAAGAGTATACCGCAAATGATTTTATTGGATAATAATCATGTTATGATACTACCTTATATGAAGAATAATGACTAGTGTTCTTATGTTGTTATTAAAGAATTATTTCATTTGAGTATTGTATCAATGCTGTATTGGTTATAATAATTATGGAGTATATAAGGATTGTACTGAAGTACTATTTCATTATGGACTTTAGATTGTGTGGAACCAAGAAAAGTGAATCAATAGCAGGTTAAATTTTTGGAAAATATCTGGTTGAGAGAAAGATAAACCATAATATGGTTCTGATACTGAAGTAGTGATTTTGGAATAATACATGTTTGATTTGGATAAATTATATTGGATATTTTTTACTACCTTTAAACTGATTAATGGTTTGTATATTCCATCATTGATGGATTTTACAACATTTTTGGATAGAAGGATTGTATCCAGTATTCTATAAGGAATAAGGGAGCATGAATGTTATCAATAAGGTTTTATGGTAATTCAGGATGTTGCAGTGTTTTAAAAGAATACATGATAAAGGTGTTCACATATTATTACGTGGAAAAGAGGATCTTAATTGGGTTTACCTACCTTATAAATATTTGACTGTGAGTTTGGACAGAAGTATTTTGGATAATTCTAGTTTGAGATTATTTTTGGATTTCCATAACAAGGATAACCCAGAGGTCTGGTGGCAACCTGTCGCGTCCGGCAAGGCCGCGAGACTTGAACCCGCAACCGAAGGGCGACAAGGGTGTATCACCTACCATTGGACCACATGATGTCATGGATTGAATAATGTAGTTGTTTAAAAAAAATTCTTGTAAATGAATTATAATTCATTTTTTTACCCCTATACGAATAGGATAAATAGAATATAATTTTTAAGTTCTATTATCTTTTAGAGTGAAATATGAGTTTGTGGTATAAATTAGTTAAAAGATGGGACTCTACTTGTCAAGTATATATTTTTATTCTTTTTTTATTTTATGAGTAAATTAATTCTTATACTTTAGTGAAGAGATCTTAAAACCAAAAATGTGTTATCCTAATACCATATTTTTTTTTGAACTGATGGTATTTTAAATCATCATATATTGATGTATTTAAGGCCCTCAATTTTACACTTGTTTGTGATTGATGAACTCAGTAACTACCAATAAATATTTGCATTTTTCCTCCAATTATATGTCTCTAATTCCCACCAATGTTCTCCTAATCGAGATCATAATTTGGTGGTGACACTTTCATTTCCCTTTTCCTCTTATTAAGACTAAATTTTTTTAACCTAATTTTCGATGTTGGTTTTCCCAAAGGTATTTTCTATCATCAACCTTTTAATTTTGAAAAATAATTTCAAATTTAGAGGATGAAATTTATTGAGTAGGGATGAATGTAACACCCCACGATTTCATAGTACATTATTTCTTCAAAGTAATTCAATAACTTGTACTACACGCAACACCGAGTTCAAGCGCACCATGACTTACCAAACTAGCCGTTCAACAGCGGTTATGAATAATATTAAATGAATTTTTAACTTTATATAATCCTTATAATTTTAAAATCAATATTATGAGTTTCCTAGACATGATATAGGAACAAATTCATTTTTTAAGATAAAAGAAGTATTTTTCAAAAAATGAAATTTTACCGCCTTTTAATGGCGAAACTTTTTTAAATAAAATATTTGAAACTTTTATATATTCAATTTTACAAAATAAAGTTCTTCTTTATAATCGATACATAATAATTTAGATTCAATAAATATTTGGTACTTTTCTGATAACTTTTATATTTTGATGAATAGTGAAAATTACTAAATTTTAATAAAAAACAACTTTTTAATCGAAATAAATAATAATGATAAATTATGAATTTTAGTGATTTTAAAGTACAATTAGATTATATTTTTACCATTTAATCCAATTTTGGTCATTGGACATAATTTCACATTTAAATTGTACATAAGCAAGTGTCAATCTTTTGGTAGTTATTATTTCTTAAAAACACACGTTTTGTTTTGACAAAGTCAATTAATTTTAAATTAATTTCTAGCACTTTAGTGTTTTGAATTTAGAAAAATTGATTCAATATTTAGAATCAAGAGTTACAAATTGTTTAAATAGGTAACTTATATTTTAATACATTTTGAATAATTACTTCGGTAAATATTTTATTTACCATGGTTAAAGGGTAAATCCGGTAAATAAGGGTATATAATAATATTATAATAATATTCAATAATCCTAAAACATGTCCTAACCCTATTGGATGATACATTTCCGACCAATGGAATCTTTGGGTCTATTTTTGGACCCCATGGAGCCACTTATAAGTGACAATGACACTTTATATTAACTAAGTTAAAGTAAATAAAAAAATGACATAAGCATATATCCTTTAGAAAAAAACTTTACATAGGGTTATATTTGTTATATTTTATACTATAAATATTCATTAGAAATCTAAAATTATTCCCTAGATAATTGAATTTTATTTACAATTTTTAGACATTGAATAATTAAATTTATTTATGACACAATAATGATGCAATATTTTCCTTATTAATGAAAGAATCAAATAATTGTTATTATAAAAGATAAAATAAATATAATATGAAAGTATTGATTCCATCCAAGAATGTTATTGGTTAATATGACATTTTTTTATTTCCAAAATGAATTTGGTTCAAATTAATAAAGTTTTTAAGACTTCAACAAAAATCAATTATTAAATATAGTCAAAATTGACATAAAAGAGTTTTTAAAACAAATATTATATTATAAATTGATATAATATTCATAAAAATGTAAGGTTCAGCCAAAGGACTTATATAATGATAGGTGTATTATTAATTAACCGCTTGGGGTTTGCTTGGAAGTATATAGCAGGTTTATTAAAAATATAGTATAAAAATACAAAGAGACATGGTAAATGTCAAACTATTTAACTAAGAGTTAAATCTAAAAGTTAGGGTTAGTATAGTGAACCAAACCTGTATAACACCTATTTTTTAGTGTTTTTCTACCCATACCCACCTTATACTTTAAATAATACATTTTTATCCATTATAAACCCAAAATGATTTTATTATAAAATAATATTTTAAGTTTTTCTAAAGGTGCCCCTCACACCTCTTATAGAAGGGAACCCCCCCCCCGTCACTCTAATTCAAACCATAAAAGTCATTTGGCTCGGCCAAACCCTACCCAAATATCCTCCAATATATCCTACCTTTATCCTATATTACTTCATTTGGTCAGAAATCCATCCTAAGGATCTCTTTTGATCAAATCAAAAGGAAGAACCTGAAGAAGAGGTAATGATTTCACCACCCACTTTCAAGTTCTCTTATTCCTCCACTTAATCTTTATTTGTTGTTTCAATTCTAAAATAATAACTCTAGTATATTATATATACTGGAATTTTATTATAAATATTTCACAACTATATTCATTATTTTATCCATCTTATGAATGATAATGTCACCATGCGTGCGTACGCACGGCTTACCGTCTCCACGTCGTATTGTAATTTTTTATTCAACACTATATTATTTGGATGGATATAATGATGAGTAATATGTATATAAATAATAAAAATAACATGATAATGTATCTTTAAAATTAATATACCATCAAATTCAAAACCTTTATGGAAATGATATCGTCGCTCGTGCGTACGTACGGATTACCGTCTCCACGACATGAAGAGATTCATTTCCACATTCAACATTCATCGACGATTATAAAAATATATATTAATAATATGTTAGTAATATATGAAACTATAATTATTCTGATATATATATGTTTATATGTACTTACATATATTTTATTCAGTTTGTTCTGTTCAAAACGTTATGAAAACCGAAACATCGTTTATGCGTACGTACGGACTACCTTCTCCATAAACGATGTTTTGCATTTCATATATATATATATTATAAATATTTATATTCTAAATAAATATGATATATAAATCTTGTTTTATATTTATGAAGTATTCAAATCATGATCTAAGTGATACAATTCAGACTAACAAGTTAAAACTCATACGATAAAGAAAGAGATTATTACCCGAAATGTTCATTTAACATGGAAATTATTATTAAATGGGTAGTTTAAAGTCATAAATGAATAATGTATGATATAATAAATATTAATATGGTTCTATTATAATTTAATAACATACTATGGTCTTCATACTGGTGGTTAAACGTACCCTCGACTAAAGGAAAGTGCAATGTAAGGGGTTTTTATCTCACTCCTTATTCCCATGAGATTCATTCCATATTGCCACTATTACCTTTTGTGTGGTGTATGTACTGCCCAAAATTGTATTCATTGTGTAATAAACATTAATTTATGTGTATTTACATATTCATTTTATGATACTTCTTTCAATCGGGTGTATGTTTCGTAAGTTACCAAATTGGTAATGGTTAATTTCACAATCTTCTTATTATCCGAGGTTGTTTTCACGTAAGTATCTACTGGGAAATAATTATTATCCATGTCCATGTTTCATAAAAGATTTTTCAAAGGGATTATTTTTAAGTAAATTTTTACTAAAACATCATTTTAAATTTTTTAAATATTTATTCTTCTAAACCGTTCTCATTAATGTCCATGTTTTCAAAATGGTTTTTAAGGATTTATTTATATGGACATGAATATTTTTGAAATGTTAATTCATTTGAATTGTTTAAAAGTGGTATGGGACACTATTATTCAAAATATGTCTTTAAATGACTTCCTTTATAAATTTTGGGAATTTTAAATGTTTTCATGAAAAGGGGTTTTTCTCTCAAAGAGTTTTACAAAATAATTTTCATCTATGTCAACATCCTTTAATGGATTTTAAACTTGTTTGAAGATGATTTATTATGACAAAAATCTTCCATATTTTATTGATGGTTTTGTGATATGTTTGACTATGGATGTGTTATTTTTATACCATTCATGGTTTAGGGATAAAGTATTGACATTTTGTATGATAGTTTTAATACGAATGTTTATGTTATGTTTAAACCTTTTCATAAGAGGAATACATTAAACTTAGTAAGTGATGGGTGGAGCCCGCTATAGCTCCTAAAGGCATCAGTAGGTCTCATGTGACAAACTAGTGTCTTGGAACAAGGCCTTGACAAAATATTATTTGTAGTCTTGGCACAAGGCCTTGACTATGTGGTTATGATAGTCGGGCATTTTGCATTCCATTATTATGAAAGTGGTTATTGATATTGTATGTGATTATTCGACTAGTAGAGTATCCATGTGAGTAAGTAAATGAATTATTTTGATTTATATTTTCCATATTATGATGAAGTTTATTTTGAAAAGGATTTTTTTTAGTTTTATACATTGCCTAAAATGATTATGCTTATTTATGAATGTTTTTTCTGTATTGTTATCCTTACCGAGCATCTGTGAACATCCCTTTCTATGTTTTAGTATTCCCAGGATTCCAAGAAGTGTATTGTGATGATATTCAGGGTTAATCCAAGAGAATTATGGCATTCATAAAGGTTTATTTATGTTTTTTTTGTATGTTATAAATTGTAATTTAACATTCATGTATGTAATCTATTTTCCAAGACTGCTAAACTGATCAATCCTTCGGGACTTGATTCCTTGTAATCATGCCAATGTATTAAAATAATGCACTAAATCTAGGTAAATGGGGTTGGGGCATTATACGAGATGCCAAATCTAGGCATCACTACGTATCCTGTGAGGGTAGGAATCAAGCCATGCATAGTTATGAAAGTTCCATGCATCGATCTAGCTCAGTCCATATATAAGAACATTTGAGGACATTTTTTTCATATATTTGTGGTTGGGCCTAGATTCCAAATATGGACGTCACTACATATCTTGCGAGGGAATAAATAAAGCCATATGTAGTTCTGAATGATCTCTATAGATGTCTTCTCGATATGTAGGTACATTTGATGGAATTTTTTTCTATTTTTTTTATGATGGCTGGTCCAGTATGCAAAATTTGGGTGACACTATGTATCCTGTGAGGGCAGGAATCAAGCCGCACATAGTTCTAAATGTTCCCTATACCGATCTAGCTTGGTCCATACATAAGGACATTCCTTTTTCATTTTCTAGATGTTCTGGGTGCACTATAATTCTCTATAACTTATTTGCACAAGAGAATCTATACCACTGATCCTAATCTCACATGGGACATAATCAATGTGAGAAACAAGGAGTGGAAATATGTATTTTTTTGTAGGTTTTGGGAGGTAGAGGATATTATGGGGGAATTTTCTTTTCCTTTCTTGGTGGGTCTGGGCTAAGATTGAGGATTGAGGAATCACTACGTATCCTGCAAGGGTAGGAATCAAGCCATAAGTAGTTCTAAATATACCATGTACCGATTTGGCTTGGTCTATGGGTAGGGGAATTTTTGTTCTATCCATCACCATTGTTAGGTCTATTATGTTACTCTATATTTGGATTTTGTAAGATAATCCCTACCAATGATCCTAAGCTCACATGAGTTTTACTCGATGTGAGAAAAATGTAGTGATAATGGTTTCCCATAAGAAAATGGGTAGATAGGGGGCATGATGGAGGCATTTTTTTGATGGGGGCTAAGCTAGGATCAATGATCGAGGCATCAATGCGTATCCTGCGAGGGTAGATATCAATCCTCATGTAGTTCTATGAGAGAACATGTAGTTTATTTTCATGTGATTAGGATGTTTTGTGTCATGTAGTTTAGCATCTTTTCAAGAGGACACGAGTCACAGTTTAATGTCATGTTTCAGGGACAAGATACTTACAGTTTAACATCATATAGCCAGGATGATGACTCATAGTTTAAGTTCATAGAGTTTAGACCATGGATTCATGTGTATTATAACTCATATTTTAGGGTAATAGATCTTGGAAAATGTATTGATGTGTTATAACTCATAGTTTAGGTTTATAGATCCTGGACCATGAGATGGAATATTATAACTCATAGTTTAGGTTCATAGATCTTCGACCATGGATTAACATGTTATAACTCATAGTTTAGGGTCATTGTCCTTAGACCTTGTCTTAATGAGTTATAACTCATAGTTTAGGGTGGTAGATCTTGGACCTTGTCTTAAAATGTTATAACTCATAGTTTAGGGTCATAGATCTTGGATCGTGACATGGAATAATATAACTCGTAGTTTAGGGTCATAGAGCTTCGACCTTGGATTAACATGTTATAATGCATAATTTAGGCGTTTAGAGATTGGAACATGGCTTAACGTGTTATAACTCATAGTTTAGGGTCATAGAGCAAGGACTATGGATTAACTTGTTATAACTCATATATTTGGGTTGTAGTGATTGAACCTTGAAATGGCATATTATAACTCATAGTTTAGGGTCATAGAGCGTGGACCGTGGGTTCATGGTGTTTTTCTATTACTCATAATTTATGGTCTTAGAGTTTAGACTGTGGATTGGTTTTTTTGTTACAAGAAGTATTTATTCTAGAACTTCACATTTGTAAGAGCTTTGATGAGCTGTTAGTCCATTGATATCTGGGAATATGCTCCATTTTAATAGATCCTATGTATGACATATGGTCCTTCCAAATTTAGTTCCAGATTTGGTGACTTCTTCTCAAGTATTATCAGGGTTCTGAGGAATAACACCATTTCTTTTTTGATGCATGATTGATGACAAACCTCTTTCTTTAAGACTCATGTAATCCATCTTTGGGAGATTTCCAAATGGTGTAAAGTGTAAAACCTTTCCTCATCGAGCTGATCTAGTTCATAAAACCATATTTGGAATTTATCTTCCCTGGAAAATTGATCACAAATGTCCACATGAAGTGATGGAACTTGGATTTCAATAGGAAACATCACATATGTCCCATATACTAGTGAGTACGGGGTTTCCTAAGTGGTAGTGTGGGTTGCGGTCCGGTAAGCCCAGATTTATCTCCCTATGGTCATCGATTGTGGTGGAGACACATTCTTCGAATGCATGAGGGGAAACTCTGAGGCCTTCTTCCTCTTATTCTTCTCCTTAATTATCTTCATCATCTTCCTCTTCTGATAGAGAAAGGATTTTTGAGAAAAACTCTTTAATGTTGCGAGAGAAATAATCTTTTTCCTTGGTGTGTGAGGAAAGGGTAGTTTTATGTCCCAAGGATGGGCCATGAACATATCTGTTAGGTTTTTTACTGACATTGTCGGAGTCAACCCACACTTCTACGTCATTAGACTCAGTGGTCGCGACAGAGATCATGCAGACATTCGAGTATGCATCCATACATACACTTAATCATTTAACTTGGTTGATGGGTAGTGCATACTCTTCCCCAAGTTATTGGAGGGGGGCAGAGGAAGCCATTTCCAATCCATTCGAGGAATTAATCCAATCAATCTCATCGGCTGAAAGAAGTCTTTATTCCAATTCATAGAACCCTGTGTCGATATAATGGGACTCACAGGACTCAAATTAGGATTTATCAGCGTGCAATGTCTCGTTTTTACTCTTAGTGGAATATTTTACACACCTATGGTATGATGATGGAATTTCAGCATGTTGATACAGCCAAGGCCTCCCTAAAAATATGTTTAAGGCCATACTTTTCCACAATACTAGGAACTTAGAGTCTGACACAAGATCTACGAGCCAAGTTTCAAGATTGATTCATCCCAACAATTTCTCCATTATTTTGTTGTATCTTTAAAGAGTTGTAGTGAAGGGTGTCAATCAATCTTCATCATAGACTAGAAGATGAAGAAATTTTTAGGGGAGAAGGTTGACTCTAGAACCATTGTCAATGAAGATCATCTGGATATCATTTCCATTTTTCTTTCCAGACACATATAAGGGTTTGTCGAGCCCTTTCAGGATAGTTCCTCCATCCCTATCTGTGAAGGATATGAGAACATGAAATTCTTCGAGACTGATCATTATTTGGTATTATTCATCTAATACTACTTTAGACTTGAAATCCTGAGGAATTATCATGGCTTCGATGAGTACCTCCTTAAGATTAGTGGACAGGATCAACGCATCTAGGATTGAATGCTTTGATAGTAATGAATCCAAATACTTAAAAATGTCATACTTATTCTCTAAAGGTAGGCACTTTCTAGACCAGGGTTTCTCTTTCAAAGAAACATTATGTGTTTGAACTTTGGACATAGATGGTTCATCCTCTGTAACTGGGGCTGGTGGTATTGCATTCCTTTCAACGTTTGGCCAAACTATTCTGCCTGTATGCCTTGGGAAAGTTGATATTTGTTCTTCCCCTGATGGATATTCCAAGATAATTGGGATTTGATTTCTTCCAATGGGGGAGGAGGAGCATTCTAGTTCTTTTTATCCTATAGGAGGGTCCTTCTATGAGTTTCCATGATTTTAACAGTTAGAATTGCAGTGTGGCTGAGAATTTGATTCCAACCATGATCATGCCTTCCAGGAAACCTACGTCCTATTCAACCTCTTCCTCTGGTTCTCTAGTTGCGCATGGTTAATTTGGTTTCATTTCCACATTCTTCATATGAGAAGGGGTCCATCATGTAAATGAAATTGAGGGATCTGAATATCAGTTCTTTATCTGACACTATTTTCGTCTGACTGTTTCCTTCTGATGGGGTTGTTTGGTAGGGTGGTGCTTGTTGTACCATTTGGAGGGGTGATGCCTGCTGTACTTTTTGGTAGGTTTGTTCCCGTTGGACCATTTGGTGGGGCGGTTCCCTTTGGACCATTTGGTGGGGCGGTTCCCTTTGTGTCAAGTATGTTGGCATGAAGTCCGAAAGTGTCAATACAGACTTTGGATTTGGTGTCATCCCACCTTCTTCCTCTGGTTTTTTCCCTTCTAGCCTTTAGAGGTCCTTGGGGCCGCAGAGGATAGATGTGTTGTATCAGGAGATTTTGGGGAAACATTTGGTTGTTTCAACTGTGCTCAGAGGTTTCCAAGGACTCTGTTGATGGTAATCTAGGTCAACGAATTGTCAAATTTTTTTCTCCTTATTTCTGGTGAATATTTCTCTTTCCTCTTCATCTCTTGAGTCTGAGGTGGAAACACACGCCACACGTGTTGGTGGTGGGCCAAACATGAATTTCCCAAAATCAACCATCTTTTTTAGGAGATCCTTGAAAATGAATCAATCATGGATGGTGTTTCATAGTATTTGTTGATAGGGAAAATAATTTGTACGATCATCGAGACCCACGTAATCTGCTAAATTTGGATCTGGTGGCCAGAGTAAATTACAATTCATGGATGATATGAAATAACCGTGGACATGGTTGTCTCATAATGAGTAAAAATTATTTCTTCATTCTTCAAAATGATTTTGTTTAGCACCCTATCACTCATCTTATAGATTTGGGGGTGGATATTGGCATCTAGGGGTTCCCCAATGGTTCGGTGGGGGCCTTGCAACTAGATCTAATGTCGGGGGGTCAATTAAGCGTGATATAAGCTACTTCATCATTTCCCGTCCTTTTCCCAGGGGATGGTAGGGTCATTCTGGACTTAAGATTGGTCCATTGCAAGGATTCATCTATTCTTTGGGAAATTGTAGAGAAGTCTATAAACCCACTTGTGTACTTCAATGGGATGAGTGGCATTCGCAATTCATCCCAAAGGTTATCGATGCACATGGTGAGAATCTCATCCTGGGGGAGTGGTCGGTTCGGGGAATAAGTCAGGAAGTTCCATATGAAAATGAAGTATGAGACTCATTTGTTATCTTGCTATTTGCAGTTCATGAGTTCAATTAACAACATCTTTGGTAGTGTTGAACTGAACTAGAAGGGAAAATATCGTCGGAGGTCCTCCCAGTCTGTGATTGAATTCACCGGTAGGATAGTATACCATACCAAGGATGATCACTATAGGGTTTGTATGAAGCACCAGAGATTTACTACTTCTTGCTACTCTGGAGTGTCCATCATGGGGTCACAGTAAAGGGCATAGTTCATCAAGTGCTATTCTGGGTCCCCTGATCCATTGAACACTAAAAATATGTGGTTCTTGAATTTTGGCGGTGGAGGAACATTGCTCACCCACTCGGGGTAGGGTTTGCACTCTGTTTGTATCACAGAGCGCCACCCCTCCATGGATTATAGTTGAGCTATTAATTGATTAATAGTATTCACGATCCCTTGATGCATATCCAGCCGGGCTTGAGCATGAGATGGTGTAGTAGTGGTAAAGAATGGGCATGTCGGTGCTGCTGGAATTTGGGGTAGATACCCAACTGAAGGTATAATTTGAGGGTTTACCTAAATATATTTTTCATATCATTCCAGTGGTAGAAGTCTTTATATCCTTTCGGGGATGGGTTAAACGGTTCTTCGATCTCGACTTCATTTACCAGGATAAGTGCCTGTGGTATGGGAACCTCTTCTATGAGAACTTGTTGATGTTCTGCATGGGGAACACTTCTAGCAAGGTAGCTCCCTCGATGTAGCTTGACATTAATTTTCCTGAGCTCCTTCATTTCTTCCTCCTACTTGGTGAACCTTTTTCTTTGAGGGTGAAGGACTCATTTACATAGAATGATGAGGTGGTTCATAGAAAAACATGGATTTATTCTTTTCCTTGTTGGTGTTTCATGGGAGAGGTAGGGCTGGATTAACCGAGGGGGCACCCAGATTTAGGATCGCTCTCTAGTTTCAAGTGTGCACACCCTCAGGATCGGTGTGGGATGCCTCTGGGAGGTAACCATATTCCTTAACATACTATATATATGCATCATTTCGTATGAGATCTGTGGGGCTGACATTTACCACATTCACTGAGGCACATCGCATTGGGGTTGGTGTACCCAATGATGAATGGTAGGAATTCTTTCTGTTCCCTTTGCTGGAATTTCTCCTTCCATTCTGCGTTATTCATCAAGTTTCTTGGAAATGATTGACTTGAAGGGATCCCTGGTCTGACCTCGTAAAGAAAATTTGTCTCCGAGGGTGAGAACCATGAGAAGGTATGGAACGGGTAACTCCTCTGTCCATTTTTTTAAATGGTGGAAGGAAGACATATATTGTGTAGTGAATTGAGGTAAAAAATACCCCCAGCCCTGTGGGATGGGGTTGTTCATATTCTCCTGTTTATGCGATATGGCCTGGATTTTTTTGTCTTACAATGGAATTTTTATTTAAAAATTCCCCTATCTCTGTGGGATGGGGTTGTTTCCGTATTTCAGTGGTAGCCGCTGCTATTTCTACACTTCCAATTTTACGTACTCCCACATGGGTGTGAGTCATGTATGGATTTGTGCCTACAAGGAGTTTATGGTATTTTGAAGACATGGGAACTACTTTCTGGTTGGATTCACTTAGGCATGAAGCCTACTAGATATACCTGGTTTTCAAGATTAGAATATTTTTTATGGTTTTATCTCTTTAGTCCTGATGCTTTTGGGACTTACTTGGGGTCAGTTTTTTTTAGTATCCCATATTTATTAAGTAGGGGTTTCACATGATTTCTATATTTGGGTGATGAAATTGCACGATGTCATTTCCAATGGGTCATGCTAGATGGGATGTGGGGTGAAGTTTAGAGCTCAGTGTTTTCCACATCCTCATATGTGAACTCTAGTAGGGGAATTTCCAATGAGGTGACACAACTTATGCAGTTCATAGTGGCAAACCAGTTCATGTTTTCCCTTTTTCCATTATTATTGTGGCTTCCTCGTGGATGGGAGGGCTTCCAGCTCAATTTGATGAAAATTATACCCTATTGTGCTGACATGGTCTATGTACCCTTCATAGGGTAGGAATTTTTTTTTCAGCTAACGAAGATTCATTCATATGTTGAGGCGAATGTCATGCGTGCATTCCCCATACCTACTCTCCTGGAATGTCAAAGTGAGAAGTGGTTATATGAAAATACATCAATGGTATATTATCCATAGCTAGTTTTCTTCTCATAAGAAACATATCATGTTGTTGTTGTTCCAGAGGATCCTCTACTTGATATTCCCATCTCGATTGCTTCTTAATAAAATTATTTCCAAGAAACTAGGATGGTGGGAGCCTTATTGATTTGAGGACAGCGCAGGGATTTCTTGGAAGATGAGTGTGGACCCAAGCCATCCTCTGGTTGAGAAAAAATATCAATCATTATAGAAGGTGTTCCCAACCTGTCTAAATCCATTCTAACCACCTCATCATAGAGGTATTTCTCACATTTCTTCCGACAAGGGGAGGGCAATCTTGAAATTATGAATTTTGATTACGAGGAGGACCTTTACAATTGGTGCTGAAATGGCAAGGGAAAATATTTCAACTTGATGCCTGACCACAGAAAATGTCTTCACAATGTATACCCTGGGGAGGACCTTTTTACGGCTTGATGTCGATAAGGGGAAGACCTTTATAACAACTATCATTGCGGGAAGGGCCTTCTCAATGACTATCACTATGGGAGGGCCTTCTCAATGACCACCATCATGGGGACGACTAACATCATGACATGATACCTAGCTAGAGAGAGAATTTATGCACTGTACATTTTGGGGAGGGACATTAGGATGTACTGCAATGAGGGTAGGGCCTTATCGTTGCATGGAATTACTATGGGGAGGACCTTCACAATAACTACCATTATGAGGAGGTAATTCTCAATAACTATCATCATGGTGAGGAATACCATCATGACTCGACGTTCGACTACAGGGAGAATCATATTTGCAGCATTTACCCTAGGGAGGACCTCAAGGAAGACGATAGCAAGGGGAGGACCTTCATTCTATTTGATCTTCAGGTTTAGGGGAGGGTACCCAGATGTGCATCAAGAGATAGGATCTTGTGATCGACCATTCTTGACCCACGGAGTAAACCCCCATAAGTGCTATGTGGAGGACCATCAGAGCTATTGTAAGCGATATTGTAGAGAGTACCTTCACAGTTTCTACTACCACTTCCATAATTTGGTAATTGAATGAAAGGGTCTTAATCCTTTGTTGATATGTGTTTGACTATGTCAAGAACCCCAGCTTCTAGCAGAGTAGGATTATGCACGTGTTCTTCATTTTCAAGTTACCATTGGCACACTTTTTCATTGAGAACTCTCTTGAGGGTATCCAGGGCCATCTATTGTTGGTAATGGCCTTCATACACGAGTCTCAACCTTTTGGTTCGCATGATGTCGGCGTGATATGCTGACAAGAATCTTGAGTCTTAGCAGGGATATATGCCTTCCCTAGAGCGGCCATCACATTGGATCAACGTCCCCCAGTTGGAACAAGTATTTGTTACTAATCCAGTTGTCTGTGTATCATGGGATATTTTTTTTTGACCCTACTAGATTAGAGCAGGGATGTATAACTACTCCAAAGTGAATAACTCATTTTTGCGAGTGAGTCATTATGTTCGATGAAACTAGGTCGTGGGCTCGATTTCTCACCTTTTCTGACAATGTAATGATATCTTGGCATATTTGGAGGATATGGTCTGGAATAATCATCTGATCTGCCATCATTTCTAAGATGTGATGAGATATATCTTTGGATGTAATGGTTATAAAGGCCCCTTATGATGTCAAAATAGGAGTTAGTGCCAGCTCCGGTCTACCTTGAGTTTCCAATAGATACTGGCAGTTATTTTATGCCAGGGCAGTGGAATGATTCTTCCACTAGTTGTCTTATCTAGTTTCCACCGTATTTGATTTGTGGTATTCATATTCATGAGAGGGAATTTTCATCAGCTCGCTTTCTGATTTATTTGTCTCATGGTCTTTGTATGAATCCACGAGAATTTTAATCTTCTCATACTTGGTTGCCGCCCTATTTAGATAGAGGGCTTGATACACGTCTGCATGTATTTCTTCCTGCATATAGCTGGTCGCTGCCCTATTTGGATGGTAGGATTAAAATGAGTTGGAAGGTATTTCTGCCTGCATATAGCTGGTTTCCACCCAATTTGGTTAATGGGATTATTTTGTATCAGTAGATATCGGCATCTGCCTATAGTTTTCCAATCTGTCTACACGGTTGTACCAGGGAGCACTATCAAGAATGTGCATGTGCTCGTATTGTGCCACCCTATTTCTGTGGTGGGCTTGAGTGGAGGGGGAAGAATTGTATGTATTCCCCCTGAATGTTGTCATGTTATTACGAAGGAGATGCTCCACAAGAATTGGGGTGATAACATGTTTCTTACTATATATTCTCTGCCATTGGAGGGAAGCCAGAGTTGATTGTGTCTCTTGGACTTTGGAAGGTTCTCTAGGCATATGTTTCTCCTCAGTGGGAGGAGTCTTGGTCACCTGGTGTTGGTGACGAAGTTATCTAGTGGGGGCCTATGAGTAGGACCCCTATGTATCTGAGATGAAGTTGGAAGCATCGACTTCATATGTATTCCTAAGATATGGGAGGTACTCATTGTCACGTTCTGGGGATAGGCTCCTGAATCGGTTTGAGATGACCATTTGGAACACCTTGTGTTGTGGTGCCAGCAGCGGTAGAAGAGGCGACTTGCTGATCTTTGTATAGTAGAGGTCTTGTCGTGCGACCTCCAGCATGGAAAGAGTACCATTTTTGTGGCACTCCTAGATTAGCATGTTGGATTCTTAGCATTGAAGGTATTAGGAAGGTGAGAGATCTCTTCTCTTCGTTGTGGCCCCGACCACCTACAGGATTGTTGATGTGCATGTCTACATGGGTTGTTGGGATTTCATTTGGATTTAAGGTCTGTCTGTAGAAACCTACAATATGCATATATGACATATAGACCACAAAACATTGTCAAAGTTGAATTAATTTAATCATATGAATATTTGTCTATTCATCTTAGCCCCTTTCCCATTTTCTTTTGCAGTGGAGAAAAGGGGCCTTAGTGGGGTGAGACCGCCACTTCGGTTATGTGTTGACATTTGGTTTTCCATTTTTTGTTCTTCCTCTGAGGTGGCACATTTTGCGCGTACCGGGGAGAACAAAATGGTCCAACGTATGGTGTTCTTTTCTCTATTATCATTGGGGTTGAATCGCCACCTTGGTTAATAATTCATGTCAGGTTCACCATTTTTGTTCCGCAACTGAGGAGGTGTGTTTTGTGCATACTTGGGTGAACAAAATGGTCTGATGTGCAATGTCCTTTTTTATTTTTTCATTGGGGTAGAATCACCACCTTGTTTAAGAAATCACGTTGGGTTCACCAATTTTTTTTCCGCCTCCAAGGTGGCACGTTTTGAGTGTACCTGGGTGAAAAAAGGTCCAAAAAGAAGGGTACTTTTGTCTATTATAATTAGGATAGAACCTCCACCTTGGTTAAGGATTAATTTTGGGTTCACCATTATTATTCAGCCTCTAAGGTGGCATGTTTTCAGGTGGTGTAGAAATGGAACAATGATGATCATCACCCATCCCTTTTCCTATATAGACAGGTTCTTGTCGAGTTCACAATTCCTTTTGTTTTGACCTTTTCTATGTCATTATCCTTTAAAGAAGGTTGAATTAACCCAACAGGAACTGTTGGTCCTAGCGGGAGATTACCTGGGGGTAAAGTACTTGTGAAATCAGTCCTTCTCGGATATAACTTCCTCAGATGGTCTCCAACGGGTTTATTCGTGGAGCCATGAGTGCCCAAAGACCTTAGTATCCATGAATCATGGACCTTATTTCCAAAGGCAAGAACTTTTTAGCTGATGATTTGTCGAACTACACTTAAGGACTCCATTGGATGAGAGGATGGGAGTTCAAGCTCACAACAACCTTCTAGGGGAGGATTTCGGACTGTTCTGGGACTCCCATATAGATTTGAGCTGTGTTCATATGTTCATGTATCCTAGGTTCATTCCTGAAAAGTGTGTCCACGAGCTACCCTTGGTTTTCAGGATCATCGTAGGCATGCATATATTAGATGCTACGAAGGTGATCTTGACTTGATCTATATAACAAGGCTCTTTGAAATTTATCGTCATCTAGGGGAGAAAAAAGGTGACTTGATGTTAAGATCAATACCATAATAAGGGCTTCTTAAATATCCTTTGGAGAAGAATCATAACCCATTTAGTCCATATGAGTTGGGGTATATGCATGGAAGACACAATTTTAAGGAATCATGATTTGGTGGACCCTCTAAGATGTGAACCCTTTTGAGCTTAGTCCTTCTGGTAGGTATCCTACGTATCCTGATTTGATCAGGAATTAGAGTTCTCATAGTTTAGATGATGTGGATGTTGTAATCCTCAAAAACCTCTAAGACCACGTGAATTATGCTCAGTGTGAGAAATATGAGGATGTGACAGATTCAACAATGCACATGCCTCCTCCCCTATTGGTGGGGAAGGGAGATCCCACAATGGAAAAGGGTGAAGATAAATTAACCCTTCAATGTGACATGACATTAAAGGTCATGTGGCTCTACCTTGGAAGAATTGGGACCTACCTTAGTGGGAGGCCCCGGAAATGTCATATGGGGTATACTACAATAGACACCCTGAAATGTATTCCATGTACTTTTCCATAGAGTGAAGATATGAATCTCACATAGAAAACAAATGTAAAGTATGAGTAAATATGTTTTCACCATGATGGAATATGATTAATTCGGGATTTTTATGTGCCAAAATAATACTACATATCGATGGATATGTGGAATGATTCCCCCATCATGGAGTAGGTAGTGGATTTACAAGATCGATGATAAAAAGGTGTCGATGCATTAAATTAAATTTCTGAGATTCTTTCAAGAATAATTGGTGTATTAACCATCTCAAGAAGTGTATATCTATTCGAGAACATCGATTTAACTAGTCATGGATCCTAAACAGACTTACGGATCAAAATTTATGGCACTCATATGATGAATAAATTTTATCTTAAAGAGCTATGCGAATGACCTACGTGAAGGACCTACATGGAGGACCTATGCTGTAGTATAATTTTTTCACCCCTACGTAAAGAACCGACGTAGAGGACCTATGCGGGGGACCTACATGAGGTAACTCCTCTTCCCAGGATCCCCTCCATGCCTATAAATAGGACCCTTGGGCTCCCCATTTCAAAGACAAAAAATGCTGGAAGAAGTCCCAAATCACTCATTGCGTAGCTATTTCACCAAGATCCCCCAAATTTTCTCAGGTATCTCTCTAAAACATGAGAGAAGAGATAATTTAATGGGGAAATGTGATTCAAAGTCACATAAAGGTATAGAACACATGGATCTGTGTGGATCACCTGTGTGACGTTCCTGCGCAGAGCACCTGTGCGGAGCACCTATGTGATTCACCTGCAAGACGCACTTGTGCGTCACACCTGCGCGGAGAACATGTGAGGAGAACCTGCTCAATGCAACTTGGCAGAGCACCTATGTGGCACACCATGGTGGAGAACCTACTTGTCCTTTCTTGTCCATACAGTGGGGGTTGTGCCCTCGCAACCCTACTACAGATCAGTGCAGGGATTCATTCCCGACCTTTCGGGTCGATCCCTTCTCTTCTGGCATTGACCCCTAAGGAAAATGGAGAGTTGCACCATAAAATTTTCATCTCAAGTCGGCGCCATTTTCCATTACAGACTTTATGCTTCCCCACTTCTAGCCATAGAATACCATTCTTTGAGATGCTCCATCACACTCAATGAAGTGCCATTAGTCAACTTACTCCTCTTGGTTCCATTCACATGTTATGAGTTTAGACTCTCCTTGTGGATTACTCAATTACATTGAGTCAATACACACCTCAAGAAACTCTTTAATCCTCATCACCTGACTCCTATGCCATGTTAAATTTCAAATGGGCATCCTTCTTAAGAGTAAGCCCGAACCAATTTCAAATGGGTATCCTCCTTAGTTGTAATCCCCAACCAATTTCAAATGGGAATCCTCCGTAGGAGTAAGCCCAAACAAATTACAAATGGGAATCCTCCTATGGATTAAGACCCAACCAATTCCCAAATGGGCATCCTCCATAAGGGTAATCCCCAACCAATTTATTTAATTTTGTGAATCCTCCTTAGAATTAAGCCCTAAACAATTTCAAATGGGAATCCTCTTTAGGAGTAATCCCCAACCAATTTCGAATGGGTATCCTCCTTAGGAGTAAGCCCCAACCAATTTCAAATGGGCATCCTACTTAAGAGTAAGCCCCAACCAATTTCAAATGGGCATCCTCCTTAGGAATAAGCCTTAACCAATTCCCAAATGGTCATCCTCTTTAGGAGTAAGCCCCAACCAATCTCAAATGGGAATACTCTTTAGGATTAAGCCCCAACCAAACCTCAAAAGGGAATCCAACATAGTGTAAGCCCTTATACTTCATCCATTCTTCCTTTAATTTGAATCTTGTCCAATGTAAAATGAATAGAAGGATGGATCATCACCACTCCCGCGTCCACCCTCACCACCGTAGGTGCTCTATCTTATACTAGTGGGAAAGGAAAATTTTATGTGTCATTTTCCAATCATTCAAATCTTCTTGTTTCTCACACCGAGCATGAAAAACATGGGCTTAGAAATTCATAATGATTGCAACATGTGCACAAACACTCAAATTGAAGGAACTACACGAACTCTGATTCCAGTTCAAACCAGGATATGTAGGAATCCCTTTCAGGGACCGAGCTCACTGGATATCCTCTTCAGGAATCCAACCCTAATTTCCTTAATCTGGTCTTCCTGCTTAAGAATAAGCCCCAAATTAAATGCCCAAGTCATCAAGGTATCCTTTTCAGTAAGTAAGCCCAAACTAATTTCTCTCAAAGGACTATACTCTACTATGAGATTTATCAATCTACAAGGACTTTGATTCCCATACACATGGGATAGGTAGGAATCCACCTTGTGGTTCAAAGCCAAAACTTCAAATCCTCCCTGTTCTCCTTACTTTATATTCCCAATGGGGTCTAATCTATCTAGGAAACCCATATTCTTTCCATGTTCCTTAGATTTCTTCAGCAAAAGTACCACACCAAACATTGACTAAGCACCTTTCAAATATATGTCCTTACCACATGAAACTAAACTATATGGGTAGGTCCTTATCACATGAACTTAAAAGGTATGTTGTGTCCCATTAAGCGACACAGAACTATGAGTGTTCTGATTCCATTCACAAGGATATACAGGTAGACCATTTTATGGGTACAATACCAATATCAAAACAAGCCTTCATCTCCCTGTTTGACAATAAATTCTAGAGTTCCATGATTAGTGGCTTAAAAACTAGTATCATCATAATGATGATTAAAAGATTTTAGAAATAGTAAATTAGAGGATACCATTGATGAAGAACTTCAAATACATAATGATATCTCCATTAATGAGGAAAATTGAATACATACTGATAATTCTAAATTTTAAACATGTTAATAAGTGATTTTAATTTCCAAGGGAAACATATGTTATACTTGGTGAATTTATAAGGATTCATGAAAATATTTTAATTTATAAAGGGAGTCATATAGTAGATAACATCCCCCCCAAAGTGTGTGATGAGTCTGACCTCCCATCCTCTCGACCAATGAACATTCCTAAGTATTGTAATGTTTAAACATAATGGACGCCTGCATTTGGAAATCTGGTCCCCTTTGGATAAAGCACTATTGGAAGTTACCAGTTCCTTAAATAAATCCAATGGAAACTACCTAGAAGAAGTAATTTTTAAAACTAAAATACACATTTCAAGAATCTATGAAACAACTACAGTTTATAGTCATATATCTTGGATGAGGGAATACCAGTTTAAAGTATTATGGATAGGACTATTTGGGGTCTTGTATTTTAGGGTCATGCGATGAGGAACAATTCTTATATAAACCATTATTAACTGGAGGAAAATCATGTTTGGATATTCTGGTGTGCCTCAAACATGAGAGGGATGAAATTTGTAAACAATGATTATAGAGGATCCCAGATCAGAAGAATTGATATGAGGCATGGAAGCCATTGAGGCTTACATTGGTAGGAAAAGACTCTCTTGATGATGAATTTTCCTTTTTTTGATAGGCCATTCTTGTGGGAAACATATGCCGATCCACTGGGGCATGATGTGCATAGTCAAATAGAGGTGTCCTTAGGAAACTATCCTTCCATCTCTAATGGTCAAGGATGTTTATGAAGATCCAAAATAACCCAGTATACTACAGTTTAAGGTCATATATCTTGGATGGTGACATCACTATTTCATGTTGTGTTTTCAGGACTAGTACCATATAGATTAATGTCATGTGGTTAGGATGATAACTCAATGTTTAATGTCATAGAGTTTGAACCGGTCATTATAGAAACCCATGATTAGATATAGGACAATCAGGCATGGATGTTCTGATATTACGCGAACATGAGAGGGATGGAAAGTGTAAATTGTGACTTTAGGGTTTCTCGGATCAAGATAAATGATATGGGGCATGGAAACAATTGATCCATATAGAGGTAGGAATGGACTCTCCTAAGTAGGAAGTTTCCTCTTATTGACAGACCATTTTTGTGGGAAACATATGTAGAGGTACTAGGGAATAATGTGCATTGACAAGCTAATGTGTCCTCAGAACATTGGCCTTCCTCTTCTGATGTCCAGTGAGGTTTATGAGGATCCGAAATTACTTTATACACAATGTTTGATGGATGGAAAGGATGTGTTCAGTAATTTAAGAAATAATCAGGTTCTGATTGTCTATGGATTTACGGGTCAACAAGACATTGGAGGCAGGTGATAGGGGTTTTTAGGAGGTGCATAATAAATTTCCCTTCTCATGGTATTTTGGGGACGGATGTTTGGTTGGCATAAAGGAGCAATGGAAAATCTCGTCGACCTGACCCAAAAAGGTCATAGTGGGACCCCTTATTTTTCATGGGGTTAGTGACGGTAGAGGAGGAATAAGAATTCACCCCAACACTAACCCTGAGTGGGTGTGAAAGGGTGTATCCTCTAGGGTATAGACTGGTTGGCACAGGCAGTTTTCCACATATGGTTGTTTGCGTTGGAGCATTCACATAAGAGCTAGTTGGGAAATCTCTGTTTGTGAAGGGAATGGCTGCATAGGATCTGGCCATGTAGGATGGTATGCAGAAGATCTGGATGCCAAGGAACATCCCCATACTCGGTTCCACATCTGGGAGTCTATGTACTGTCTTTCGCTTATGGGCATCGGCGAACCATCTTCCACATATGGGTGTTTATGAACCATCTTTCTCATATGGGAATCCAAAAACCATCTTCCGAAAATGGGCATCCATGAACCATCTTCCTCATATGGTCATCCAATGAACCATCTTTCTCATATGGGTGTCCGCGAACCGTCTTCTACCTATAGGTTTCCACGAACCATCTTCCGCATATAGGCATCTGTGAATTGTCTTTATTATATTTTTTTTATAGGTTCTCTGGTTGGCTATGCATGGTCTTATGAATAGTGTTCGTGGGAAAGAGTTTCATGAAGGGCCAGCCATATATGGTTTGCGGGATGGAGTCTGTGAATTGCTTATGGTTTGCAGGATGGAATCCACAAACTGGTTTGGTTGTGGGATGGAGTCCTGCGAACTACTTCGGGTGAGGAAGAAATTTCTCCCGCACCCTCTATGTTTTTCAACCATTTTTTTCTCATCCCCATGCTCTCTATTACCATATTCTTACAACCATTTTTTAGTTCCCCTCGTGGTCCTTTTATAGAGTGTTGGGGAATTTATATCCATGGTTCGTGGAACACCTTCTATAGAAGACTATGGGGTAAATCAGGCCCCTAAATGACTCGAAAAACCGCAATCTATGGAGGTGCAGTATGCCATCAAATTCTCCTCATATGAGAACCACATCGTTTGTGAAGATTGTGTGTGGTGTGTATCTCTATCAGATTCTTGCCATCAAAAACGGTTTGTGGTGTCTTAAGTTCGCAGGTGTAAATTCACCGTGAACTACTTTATTTTCATGCCAACTCCTCACAGGCCAGTGTGTCATAGGCCTTCCACTTACCAGTGGTTCGTGTTTTATTTCTCCTACAATCCTTTCCCGATAATCGGTGTGTGGAAAGGCTTGGGTCCTTTTCCAATTTTGATTTCTTCAATTTTCTCACCAAATTTTCAATCGAACATGCATCCATCTTCTTTACCAAATTTTCACGAGTATCTTCCTTCCCTATGATGAATTTTCAGGACCCTATAACCTTTAAAACCCATAAGAAAACATTAAAAAATAAAAACAAAACAAAAAATCTCTAAAAACCAAAAAAACGCTAAAAAACCCCAAAACCATAAAACCCTGAAAACCCAAAAAAACCCCTAAAAACATTTCAAAATCCAAAAAACCCATAAAACTCTATAAAAACTATAAAAAACCATTAAACCACAAACAACGTTAAAGACTCTATATGACATTAAGAAACCTAAAATAGAAAAAAAACACTAAAAATAGAGAAACAATAAAAACCTTTAAAACATCTAAAAACCTAAAAACCCAAAAAATCCTTAAAAACATCGAGAACCCTGAAAAATAAAAAAATCCATAAAAATCCATAAAAACATAAACATCCCTAAATCCCTCATAAATCTAAAAAAATAAAAACACTAAAAACCCAAAAAACCTAAAAATGTTAAAACCCATAAAACCCCAAAAATTCCCTAAAAGCACTAAAAGGCATAAAAATACTTAAAAATCCATAAAAATTCCTAAAAACATAAAAAATGTGAGAAACCCTAAAAACCCATAATAAAAATTTTTAAATCTAAAAACCATTAAAACCCCTAAAACCTAAAAATTAATAATAACCATAAAACCCCCAAACCCCTCAAAATACATAAAATCCCGAAAAAAGAATAAAAAACCTAAAAATACAAAAAAAATCCCTAAAAATATACAAACCCTAGAAACCTAAAAAACCATAATCAAACCTTAAAAAACTAAAAACAAATAAAACACCAAAAACCCTAAAAATGCTAGAAATCCCAAAAACCTAAAAACCCTAAACCCCCGAAACCCTTAAAAACTGTAAAAACCAATAAAATCAAAAAACCCACCAAAAACTATAAAAAAAGAATTTAAACCCTTAAACATGTTTAAAAACTCTGAAAAACATTAAAATCCCAAAAAACAAAAAAAACCAAAAAACCCAAAACAGACCATAAAACCCCTAAAAAGCCTAAAAACCCCCCAATTTCCCTAATACTCCAAAAAATACATAAAAATACCTAAAACCCCCTAAAACATAAAAAACCCTTAACCCCTAAAAAACACTAAGAAAACCATAAAAACCAAATATAAAATTAAACCCCAACTAAAATCCAAAAAACAAAAAAAATCCCTAAAAACCCTAAAAACCCTAAACACAATTAAAACCTCTAAAACTGATAAAAATACCTAAAAACCTATAAAAACACTATGAAACAAAAAACTCTAAAAACAAATTAAACCAAAAAAATGATTAAATTTCTAAAAAAACTTAAAACCCTTAAAAAATAAAAAAACCCTAAAAATCAATGAAATTTATAAATACCATAAAAACCCTAACAAACTGTAAAAACCCTTAAAATATCTAAAACCCCTAAAACATTAAAATAATAAAAAATCCCTAAAATCATAAAACCCACTGAAAACCCTAAAAACCTCTAATAAATTCTTAAAAACCTAAATAACTTAAAACACCTAAAAAGAAAAAAATACGCTAAAAACCCATTAAAACCCCAAAAAAACTCAAAACCCTAAAAACAATAAAAAAACCCTAAAACTGTACAAACCATAAAAACTATAAAAACCCAGTAAAAAATATAAAAATAAGTTAAACCCGTATAAAATATAACAAATATTAAAACCCATAAAAACACATAAAATTCCCAATATTCATTAAAATCCTAAAAAACATTAAAAGACCTCACAATCCCTAAAAATTATAAAATTACTAAAAAAACCCACAAAACCACTAAAAATATTGAAAAACCTTAAAAATCACTAAAAAATATTAAAAACATTAAACCCCCTAAAAATATTGAAAACCCTATGAGAACCTTGAAAAACTAAAAACGCATAAAACCTTTAAAATCCTAAAAACTCTGAAAAATATAAAACCCTTATGAAAATATAAATCCCCTAACAACACTAAAACCACATTAAATCCTAAAAATGTTAAAAACTCTAAAAAACCCATAGAACCCCTAAAAACTCGAACCCCCACCCATAAAATCCTAAAAAACCATAAAAACTAAAAAAATCGTAAAACCCCACAAAATCCATTAGAAGGACCAAACCATAAAAACCAACAAACCCCAAAAAAATTTACAAATGTAAAAAACCCTAAAAAACCAAAATTACCCTATGAAAATGTTAAAAACCTAAATACACTTAAAACCACTAAAAACATAAATAATACAAAACCCCTAAAAACTCCAAAACCCTAAATTGTTAAATCTATAAAACCATTAAAAACATAGAAAACCCATAAAACCATATAATCAAACTAGAAACTCTACAAATACTTCAAACCGTTAAAAATGTTAAAACAAATATCAAACCTTTAAACCCTAAATAACTTTAATGAAAACACAAAAAACCCAAAAAAACACATTAAACCTTTAAAGCCCCTTAAAACCATTAAAACCCACTAAAAACCACTAAAACAATCAAAATCCCTAAAACCCCTAAAACCTATAGAATCCTATCAAATCCCTAAAAATACATAAAAACATTAAACCCATAAAATCCCAGAAACCCCATTAGAAATCTCTAAAAACCTAAAAACAATTCATACACATAAAAACGTAAAAATGAAAAAAACCCAAAAAACCTTGATACCATGCATTGCCATAAAACCATAAAACCCTTAAAAATTAAAAAAAACCCTTTAGAAACACTAAAAACACTAAAAAAATTTATAATTAAATCCCCTAAAAATGATAAAAACATTAAAAAACCATAAAACCCTAAATAAACCCTAAAAACTACAAAACACCCTAAAACCCCTAACGAAGCATAAAAATACAAAAAATCCCAAAAAATTCCAAAAATATAAAAATAATAAAAACCAAGAAAAACTCTAATAAAAACATTAAAACCTAAAAACAATTGAAACCCCTAAAAAAATTCAAAAACAACGAAAACCCTAAAACACCTTAAAAAAGAAAAAACAGAAAACTTCCTAAAAAATATAAAAAAATATAAAATCATAAAATGAAGTAAAAAATCCCTAAAAATGTAAAAACGCCTAAAAACCATGAAATACCTTTAATAAAACCATAAAACATAAAAACAAAAAAACCCCTAAAACCCTATGACATGTTAGAAACCATAAAAAAACCTAAAACCCCTAAAAATAACAAAAAATATTAAAAACCTCAAACTACCATAAAACCCGTTAAAAACACTAAAACCCCATTAAAACACTAAATAACCATAAACCCCCTAAAAACATTAAAATACACTAATCCCATAAAAACCCTAAAACACCCAAAAATCCTAAAAAACTAAAAAACCTTGAAAAACCAAAAAACCAAAAAAACCCTAAAACCCATAAAAAATCATAAAAACCCTTAAAATCACTAAAAACCAAAAAAAATCATTAAATATCTAAAAAAACCTAAAATTATAAAACTCACTAAAAATAGAAAACCCTTAAGAAAACTAAAAAAACCTAAAAACACTTAAAACACCTAGAAACCTAAATAAAATGCTAAAAACCTTAGATACACTAAAAACCCAAAAAAACACCAAAGAACATTAATAGACCCAAAAAACCTATAAAATCCTTAAAAACCACTAAAACTATAAAAACCGATTAAACCCCTAAAAAATAAATAATTATAAAAAACCTTAAAAACCCTAAAATCTAAAAAAACCCTAAACCCCCAAAAAACCAGAAGACACCCTAAAACCCTAGAACCCTAAAACCCTAAAAAACTCAAAATCTTTAAAAACCCTAAAAACCATAAAAATAATAAAAATCCCTAAAATTCCAAAAAAAACATAAAAAACCCTAAAAATCCAAAAAATACCTATAAAAAATTAAAAACATAGACACAAAAATCCTAATAAAAACCTTAAAAATTATAATCAACATAAAACCTCAAAAACCACAAAACCCCTCAATTAAAAATCTATCCTAAAATCCATTCAAATACTAAAAACATAAAAAAGCTAAAAAAATAAAAAACCACCAAACCATGAGAATCAATAATAAAAGATTAAAAACCAAAAATACATAAAAACCCCTAAAATCCTAAAAACACTAAAATTCCAAACAACCCTTAAAAAGGATAAAACCACTTAAAACATAGAAACTATTAAAATATTTAAAAAAAATAAAACCCTAAAACTATTAAAAACACTAAAAAGCAATTAAACCCAAAATCATTTAAAATCTATAAAAAAAATTATAACCATCAAAAACTCAAGGAATCCCTAAAATCCTAAATAACTAAAAAATCGCTAAAAACCCTCAACATATCTTAAATCCCTAAAAACACATAAAACCCTAAAACCTAATAAAATCCAAAAGATGTAAAGAACCCTAAAAATGTTGAAAACCCCAAAGAAAATCATAAATTTCAAAAAACACCTTAAATCACTAAACCCTAAAAATGCTAATAAAACTAAAACACTAAAAAACAGAAAACACCCCAAAAACCCAAGAAAACTAAAAACCATAAAAATACATAGAAACAAATAAATATTCACATGAAAATAAAAACCTGAAAACCCAAATAACCCAAAGAAACCCTTAAGAACCAAAAGCCATAAAAATTTAAAAACCCCTTAAAACTATAAAAATCCTTAGAACCCCATAGAAAACCTAGAAACCCACTAACGACACTAAAACCCTTTAAACCACTAAAACCATTAGATACTCTAAAAGAAATTTAAACAAAAAAAACTCAAAAAAAACCATAAAACCCCAGAAACCATAAAAACCCTAAAAACAATAAAAATCCCAAAAAACCCAAAAACCCTATAAATGAATAAAATCCTAAAAAAATCCCAAAAGATACTTAAAATGTAACAAACTCTAAGAACCATGAAAACAGATAAGAAAATATTAATTACATAAAAACACTTAAAACCCCTAAATAGAAATAAAAAATAATAAAACGTTAAAATCTCTTTAAAACCCTAAATTACCCTAAAACCCTCAAAATCCCAAAAAACCTAAAAACGATAACAATTCAAAAAGGGTCCTAAAAACCCCAAAAAATGTAGAAAACCCTTAAATCCCTCAAAACCCTGGAAAACCCATTAAACCCTAAAAACAATTCAAACTCTTAAAAGTCCTAAAAATGATAAAAAAAACCCTAAAACTATCAAAATCCCTAAAACACTAAAAAACCTTTAAAATATTAAAAATCACATAAAAGTAGAAAAAAATGTAAAAACCCAATCGAACTCTCAAAAACCATAAGAAATATATCAAAACCCAACATAATTAAAACCCTAAAAATACAAAAAATAATAAAAACCCTAAGTGACCTTCAAAATCATGAATCCCCTAGAAACTATAGAACCCCTAAAAACTATTAAAAACACTACAACCCCATAAAAACTCTAAAAACCCACTGGAATATCTAAATTCCATTTAATTCCATAAATTTTAAAAAAATCTATAAATCAATGATACCCATAAAAATATAAAAAAAAATAAAAACAAAAAAAAAAACCATAGAAACCATAAAACCCTTGAAAACCCCTAAAAAAATTAAAATTCATAAAACTTTTAAAATCCATTAAAATAATAAAAAAAACCTATAATACATGAAAACCTAAAAACCCTAAAATCCCAAAAAAAACCCTAAAAACATTAAATACATAAAATAACTTATATCCCCCAAAAACACTAAACCTATAAAACCCCCTAAAAGGGAAAAAATCCATAACAACCCTAAAAAAATGGAAACCCCAAAAAACAACTAAAATCACTAAATACCCTATAAAACCCCCAATTTTTTAAAAATAAAACTCTAAAGAACCTTAAGACCCCTAGACATCCTAACCCCCCCCCCCCCCAAAAAAAACATTGACCCCTAAAAACCCTAAAAACCCACAATATCCCTAAAAAACCTAAAAACCTTATAAATCCAAAAAAACTAAAATAATATCTAAAAAATAAAAAACACCTAAAAATATAAAAAAACCAATGAAAATAATAGTAAACTAAAAAACATTTAGTCCCATTAAAATCCAAAATATGCTAAAAACCCTATAACCCATAAAAACATTGAACCACCTCAAAATCCCTAAAAACCATAAAAACCAAAAAACGCTAAAAAATCACTAAAATCCTTAAAATCCATAAAAGTTTAAAAACCATGGAAAACCATACGGAAATATTAAAACCTAAAAACATTTAAACTCCTAAAAAAATTAGAAAATGATAAAGACCCTAAAAACCAATAAACCAGTAAATACCATAAAACACCTAAAACACATAAAAAACCCTAAAAACCGATAAAACCCTAAAAATAAAAAAAACTCTAAAAATAAATTAAACCCCTAAAAATGTTAAAATACATTAAAAATCCTTAAAACCATTTAAATCTCTCAGATAATGAAAAAATCATAAAAAAAATCATAAAACCCATAAAACCCCAAAAAATCCCAAAAACCCCTCAAAATCCCTTAAGACTCTAAAAAATAATAAAATTATATAAAATAAGATAAAAAACCTACCCACTAAAACCCTAAATATCCCTATGAAATAATAAAACCATAAAAACACTTAAAACCCCAAAAAACCCTAAAAACCAAAACAACCTATGAAGGCCTAAAAATCCCAAGAAATGTACTAAAATTACCAAAACCCTGAAAACACCTATGAAAACATTACAAACCTAAAAAAGCGTAAAAACCTAAAAACATAAAAAATTATAAAAACCCTAAAACCCAGAAAAAGACCATACTAACCTTAAAACCCCCAAAAAACAATAAAAATATCTATAATCCGTAAAACCCATTAATACCATAAATGACCGCTAAAATATCTAAAAATCCTTTAAACCCCTAAAAACATAAAAAAAATTAAAACCCCTTAAAGTCCCTACAAATAAATAATCATACAAACACAAAGGACCCATCGAATAAAAAAACAAAAAAACTTAAAAAAATAGTCAAAATGAATAAAACTCCTAAAAACCATAAAGACCCTTAAAAATACCTAAAAATTCTGAAAGAGTTTTAAAAACCTAAAACCTAGAAAAACACTATGAAACCCTTAAAAACCTAAAAACAGATAAAACACGTAAAAAACCTAGAAAATGTTAAAAACCAAAAAATCCTTAAAAACCCTAAAAATCCCAAAAAAACTACAAAACCATAAAATTCATCTAAATCTCTAAAAACCCATAAAAATGTAAAAAAACCCAAAACCATAAAACACATAAAACCCCTAAAACCTAAAATTTATAAAACCCTAAAGTAACCTCAAAAACCTAAAATCCCTAAAAACCATAACGCTTCTAAAAACATTAAAAACTTTAAAAATGAAAAAAACCCACAATAAATATCTAAACCATTTAAACCCCTAAAAAATACCTAAAAACCCTAAAATTTTAAAAATTTCTAAAAATTATAAAAAACACTAAAAAACATAAAACATAAAAACAAATAAAAATACTAAAAACCTAATAAGGATAAAGAAACCCTAAAAACTCTATATCCACTGAAAACCCAAAAAACCATTAGAATCCCTAAAAATCCTAAAAAGCACAATTTTTTTTAGAAAAATAACTAAAAATCCCTAAAAATGTAAAAAACCTACAACCATCGAAAATCATAAGAAATACATAAAAACCTATGAACACTAAAAACCCATAATATTGAAAAAACATTAAAACCCCTAGCATACACTAAAAACCATAAAAACTTCTAAAAGCTATCAAACGCCCCTAAACCATAAAAACCCTGAAAACCCATAAAACCCATAAAAACCACTAAAAACACTAAAAAATCTTTAAACCCCTAAATTATTTTAAATATATAAAAACCATAAAAACCCTAAAATTAAAAATAAACTAAAAACCAAAAAACCAAAAAACCCCTAAAAACCCTAAAAACCCTAAAAACACTAAAATTCAATAAAAACCCTAAAAACCCATAAAAATCCAAATAAATCACAAAAATTGAAAAAAACTAATAAACCCTAAAACCATGAAGACCCAAAACAAAACCTTAAAGATGTAAATACACTTAAGATCCATAAAAAATATAAAGAACCTTATAAACCATAAAAAACGTAAACACACGAAAAACCCTAAAAACCATAAAACATTTAAAATCCCTAAAACCCATAAAAATGATAAAACCCACTAAATACTCTAAAAACCATTTAAACCCCTAAAAATGTTCAAAAACAATAAAAAATATAAAAAACGTAAAAACAAAGAAAAAGCACTAAAACCCCCTCAAAAATTAAAACCCAAAAAACCCAAAAAATAAAAAAAATCCTTAAACATCATAAGAAACCTATAAAATCCCTAAAAATATTAAAGAACATAAAAAACCCAAAAATGCCTAAAAACCATAAAAACATAAAAATAAATAAATTCTACAAAATCACTTAATATTTAAAAAACAAGAAAAACTCTTAGAATGCCTTGAAAATGTAAAAACACTTAAAACCCAAAAATTTTAAAAATAGTTAAAACCCTAAAACCCATAAAAAATACAAAACCACAAAACCATATAAAACTAAAAACCCTAAATTCAATTAAAATTTTTTAAACCCCTCAAACAACTAAAAAAGTTAATAAACTCTAAAAAAATATAAAAACCATAAAAACATCTAAAAAGGAAAAAACCAAAAAAACCAAAAAACCCAAAAAACCCTAAATCATATTGAAATGCCTGTAAACCATAAAAAAATTTAATAATCTATTATAAATCCCTAAAATCCCAAAAAACATAAAAAATCCTAAAAATCTAAAAAACACTAAGAAAACAAAAAAGAATATAAAAACACTTAAAACCTCTAAAAACCAAAAAATGAAAATACAATAAAACACTTAAAAACACCTATAAATTCTAAAAATAATTTAAACCCTTAAAAAAATTAATAAACGTTAAAAAATCATAAAAATTGAAAAAAACCTAAAAACCAATAAAACAACTATGAAAACCTTAAAATCCAAAATTCATTTTAAACTCCCCAGAACAAGAAAAACTCTAAAAGCACTATAAACCTAAAAAAACCTAAAAACCCCTAAAACCATAAAATTTCATAAAAACCAACAAAAATCCTAAAACCCCTAAAGACATAAAAATAACTAAAAAATATAAATACCCTCTAAAACCCTTAAAATATAAAAACTCTACAAAACATAAAAACCCTAAAAACCCTTAAATATCCTAAAAACTGTCAAAATCACTAAAACCCAACAAAAAATATAAAAATATTAAAAAATACCTAAAAATAAAAAAAAAAAATAAATCCCTAAATTTCTAAAAAAATTCAAAGAAAACTAAATACCTAAAATTTCTTAAATCAACAAAAAACATAAAAATTGTAAGAAAACTAAAACCCCTAATACCATAAAAACTATAAAATCTACAAAAAAATTCAAAACCCTAAAACCCCCTAAAAAATCTAAAAAACCATTAAACCCATAAAAATAAACAAAATATAAGATACCATAAAAATCCTAAAAATATAAAAAATAATAAAACCCAACCAAAATCTATAAAAACAAAAAAATCCCAAATACCCTCAAAAACCCTAAAAACACATTAAAAATATAAAATCTTAAAAAATCCACAACAATTCCAAGAATCATAAAAAACCTAAGAAAACCGTAAAACCAAGAAAAAAATTAAAACACATAAAATATATAAATATGTCAAAGAACACCAAAAAACCCTAAATATACTTTAAAACCCAAAACACTTTAAAATCAATAAAAAACATAAATATTATAAAAATCGTAAAAAAATACCTAACAATCTCTAAAATCTAAAACCCCCTATAAACCCATATAAACATTACAAAACCTTAAAAACCAAAAAGTACATAAAACCCCAAAAATCTTATTGAAAACTAAAAACCCAAAAAATCGTAAAACCCATAAAAATAGAAAAAATCGAAAAATCACATATGAACCTTTAAAATTCAAAATTAAAATAGAAACCTAAATCCAAGAAAACAATATAAACCCTTTTAAACCTTAAAAATATTTAAAAATCCCTAAAAACCATAACATCCCTAAAAACTCAAAAACCATAAAACTTCTCCCCCCACCCTCCCTACCCCGAAAAATTAATTAAACATTTCAAACCCCTAAAACCCCTAAAACCCCTCAAAATACCTTAAAACCATAGGAACCATAAAAATGAAAAAAAACAATTAAAAATATGTAAAAACCAAAAAACTGTTAGAAATCCTAAAAAAATTAAACACCAAAAAGAAAAAAATACACAAAAAACATTAAAATCCCTAAAACCCTAAAACCCGTAAAAACACTACAACCATAGAAGCCACTAAAAACTCTAAAAACCCATTAATCCCCTAAAAATGTTAAAAAACACTAAAAAACATTAGAATCCTAAGAAACTGAAAAAAATTATGAAACCCCAAAAAACCCAAAAAATCCCAAAAATCCCTCAAAACCCATAAAAATCATAAAAACAAAAAAAAAATTAAGAAGCCCAAAAATAAATAAAAATGAAAAAAACCTGAAAAACCAAAATAACCACTTAAAAAACCTTAAAATCCTAAAAACACTTCAAACCCCTACAATGTAAAAAACTAGTTAAAACACTATAATCCCTTAGAAATATCTAATTACCCTATAAAATTAAAAACCATAAAACCCCATAAAAACCCTAAAAGAAACTATAAACTCTAAAAAACCTTTAAACCCATTGAAAAGTTAAAAAACTCTAAAAATATCAAAATACTAAAAAAACAAAATACCGCATAAAAACCGCAAAAATCCTAAAAACCATAAAAACATTTAAAATACCAAAAAAACTATAAAAACCAATAAAAAATTAATAAATATAATAAAATCCCTAAAAATGTAAATAATCAATAAAAACACTAGAAATTCTTATGAAAACAATAAAAAATAAAAAAAAATAGAACCCATAAAAAACCTAAAAAAACTATAAACTCTAAAAAATATAAAAAACACTAAAACCCTCAAAATCCCTAAATAGTAAAAAAACAAATCAATCCTAAAAAATGCAAAAAGTACCTAATTTTTAAAAATCTTAAAACCCATAAAAGCCCATAAAAAATATTAAAATCATAAAAAAAATTAAAATCCCGAAATAAAAAACACTAAAAACCCTAAAAGACCCTAAAACAGTATAATGTGCTAAAACCCCCTAAAATCCATAAAACTACCTAAAACCATAAAAACCATAAAACCGCCTAAAACATAAAAACCAAATAAAAACTCTAAAAACCATTTAAACCCATAAAAACATTAAAAAAATCTAAAAACCTAAAAACATTGAAAAACTAAGAAAACCCTAAATACAATAAAAATCGTAATAAGCTGAAAAATCCAAAAAACCCTAAAAATACCTAAAAATTCTAAAAACGCACAAAATGAAAAAAAATCCCAATAATCTATAAAAATGTAACAACCATAAAAATCCTAAAATTTATAAGAAAACAAATAAACCCTAATAACAGATAAAAGCATAAATACTAAAAATTGTTAAAAACCATAAACATCACTAGAACCTCTAAACACCATAAAACCCTCATAATACCTAAAAACCCTAAAAACCCATAAATATCCTTTAAAATTTAAAACCCCATTAAAACCATGAAAAACCCTAATAAATCAATAAAAACCTAATAAACACTTACAACACCTAAAAACATAAAAACACTGAAGACTGTAAAAACCATAAAACTTCTCAAAATAACATCAAACCCTAAAAATCCATAAAAATTATAAAAATACCCCAAAATACCCTAAAACTTAGAAACCCTAAAAACTCTATAAAATCCTAGGAAATCCTTAAAAATCTAAAAACAATTAATACCCATAAAAACCTAAAAAAATTCTAACAACCTTAAAAGACCCTAAAACCCTAAAATCCCAAAAGACCATAAATACCTCTAAAAACCTTAAAAACCCTAAAAACCCTAGAAAAACCTATAACACACTAAAAACATCAAAACCATTTAAACCTCTATAAATGAAAAAAAACTCTAAAAAACATTTAAAACTCTATAAAACGATAAAAACGAAAAAAAAACAACACAAAAAATCAAAAAATTCCCTAAAAACCAAAAATAACACAAAATCCATAAAACTCTAAAAACCATAAACATCCTATAATACATAGAAACCCTAAGAAAAAAAAAACCAAAAAACCCCCAAAAATTCTTAAAAACCTAAAGAATATAAAACACATAAAAACATAAAAAAATCTAAAATCCTTTTAATCCAAAAAACAGTAAAAAACCATAAATCCCCAAAAAACCTAAAAAATCTTAAATCCATTAAATCCAAAAAAAATAAATAAAAATCTATAAAAATGTAGAAAAATTTTAATGCCCTGCAAAACAAAACTAATAAAACCATAAAAACAAAAACAAAAAAAACCTTAAAAAACAAAAAATGTTAAAAAAATAAAAAACCCTAAAAAATCTAAAAACCCTATAACCCGTAAAAATCCAAATAATCCGTATAAACCATAAAAATCATAAAAATATTTAAAAATATTTATAAACTTAAAACACCCTAAAAATATAAGAAACTCTAAAAAAACCTGAAAACCCTTACAAACACTTAAAACAACAAAAAAAATATTAAAAACCACAAAAATCCTAAAAACCACTAAAAACCTGAAAACCCTAAAAATCAGAAAACCTCTTAAACACCTAAAAACCCTAAAAATCCTAAAACCATAAAACAACTAAAAATTATAAATAAAATTAATCACATAAAAGTCAAGAAACTCTAAAAAATCTTAAAAACCTTAAAAAACACAAAAACCCCTTAAAACCCAAAAAACCAAAAAGACCCAATAAAACCATGAAAACCCTAAATAACCACAAAAAGTCCTAAAAATATCTAAAAATATCAAAAGGAAATAAAAAACAATTGAAACCATAAAAACCAAAAAGAAAACCTAAAAACCTAAGAACACTTAAAATCCCTTAAAACCTAAAAATTGTTAAACCTACTAAAAACCCTAAAACCCATAAAGAACTATATGACCATAAATATCCTTAAAATCCCTAAAATTCCTTAAAACATAAAGAAACCTAAAAAACATTAAAAATACCTAAGAAAACCATAAAAACCTGGAAAAAATAAGACTTGTAAAAACCTAAAAACTACTAAAAATCCTAAAAGATCCTAAAAACCATTAAAGATCTAAGAAACCCTTAAACCTCCTAAAATAATAACAAAAATTAAATTATTAAAATATTTAATACTGGTAAAAACCACTAAAAACACTAAAAACCCTTTAAACCCATAAAAAATTAATTTTGTTTGAAAATTATTAAAACCTAAAAAACATTAAAAACCCCTAAAAACCCCAAAAACCATAAAAACCGAAAGACCCCTAAATTTCCTAAGACGCCTAAAAATCCCTTGATACCGTAAGAATCGTGAAATATCCATAAAAATATCTAAAAACAATAACAACTCTAGATACATATAAAACCCCTAAGAAAACATTTAAAACCTAAAAAAAATTAAAACCCACAAAAACCAAGAAACGCAAAAAACCTTAAAAACCCATCAAACCCCTAAAAACCATAAAACCCATAAAAATCATAAAAACCCAAAAATATTCACAACAAACTAAAAAATCAATAAAAATTATAAAAAACCTTTAAACCCATAAAAATGTTAAAAAAATCTAAAAACCTTTAAAAACATAAAAACTTAAAAAACACATTAAAATCCAAAAAACCCTAAAAATCCTAAAAACCAAAAAACCTTCAAAATCATTAAATATGCTATGAATCGTAAAAATCATAAAAGAAAAAGAAATACCTAAAACCTAACAACCCAAAAAACCCTAAAAATTCTAAAAATCCTAAAAACACTTAAATCTTATAAAATCCCTAAAAGACCCTAAGAATCCTAAAATAAAACATGAAAATCCTAAAAAACATAAAAACCCATAATTCCCTAACATACCCAAACAAAACTCTAAAAACCTAAAAATAATTAAAATCCAAAAAAATCATAAAACAAAAAAAATCATAAAACCCTAAACCCACCCAAAATCCCTAACTACCCTAAAAACATAAAAATACGTAAAAAACCCTAAAATCCATAATAATATAAAAAACCCCCAAAGCCCTAAAAAACCTAAGAAAGCCTTAAAAACATAAAAACTCTTAAAACCCCAAAAAAACCTAAAAACACCTAAAAAACCAAACACCATAAAACCCAATAAAACACTAAAACCCCATTAAAAAATATAAAACCCCTTTAAACCTGTAAAAACATTAGAAACTATAAAAACCTAAAAACACTGAAACACTCAAAAAACTCATAAAAACCTAAAAAACCAAAAAAACTAAACCCCCTCAAAATTTAAAAAAAACCATAAAAATACTAATATATATATATATGATCCCTAAAAACATTAAATCCCTTAAGAAAACCACAAAAACATAAAATCACATAAAACCTATAAACCCCTAAATAGGCTAAAATCCCTTAAAACTCAAAAATCCATCAAAATCCCTAAAAACCCTAAAAACCATAGAATTCATTATATATACCTAAAAACAACATAAAACATAAAAAAACTAAACTCCTAAAAACCCATAAGAAAACCTTAAAAATCTAAAAAACCGTAAAACCCCCAAAAAAATTAAATGCTAAAAAAACTAAAAACCCAAAACCCTTCAAAATACTCAAAAATCATAAAAACCCTAAAAACATAAAAAACAGAAAAAACCATAAAAATAACCAAAAATCTAATAAACTATAAACCTATTAAAAACCATAAAAAATCCTAAAAAACAAAAAAAAAAATTTTAACCCCTAAAACCCTAAAAGTACTAAAAACTCAAAATCCATTAAAAGACACAAAAATCGCTAAAAACCATAAAAACCTCTAAAAAACATAAAAGCCTCAAAATATTATAAAAACCCTAAAACCCGGTAAAAATACAGAAAACTATTTTGAACTCTAAAAACATTAAAAACATTGAAAACCCTAAAAACCCCTAAATATTCAAAAGCCCCCCAAAAAATCATAAAAACATAAAACCCCTAAAATCACTAAAAACTGTCAAATTCCCTTGAAACCTTAAAAATTATAAAATATCCACCAAAATACCTAAAAATTAAAATAACCTAAAACCATAGAAACACATAAGAAAACCAAAAAACAAAGAAAAAACACTTAAAACCCCCAAAAAACCTAAATATGATAAAATCCCTAAAAACATAAAACCCTTTAAATTCCTAAAAACCCACAAAACCCATAAAAGTCCAAAAAATACATAAAAATATCTAAAAAGATAAAAACCTCCAAAAAAACACTTACAAGCCCTAAAAACCATGAAATTATAAATACCCTAAATACCTAAAAAACCCTACAACTCCTAAAACCCCATAAAACCTTCAAACCCCTAAAATCCTTAAAAACCCTAAACCCCATAAAAATCCTAAAAACATCTAAGAAATATAAAATCCTTTTATACCCCAAAAATGTTATAAACAATAAAATAACCTTAAAATTCCTAAAATACAAAAAAAACCCACAATAACAAAAAAAATCATAAAAACCCTAAAACCATAAAAAACCCTAATACCCTAAAAATCCATAAACCCTCTAAGGAAAATAAAAATCCTAACCCCCCTAAAATACCTATAAATATAAAAAACCTGAAAAACTATAAGAACACTATAAACCTAAAAACAAAGAAAACCCCTAAAATCTCAAACAATGCTAAAACCCCTAAAAAGAATAAAAAACTATAAAAACATAAAAACAGTAAAAACTATAAAAATCCAAAAAAATCCTAAGAAACCAATAAATATCCTTAAATTAAAATAAACTATAAGAATCCAAAAAAACACACTAGGAAACACTTAAATTCCAATAAAAACATAGAACCCCTAAAACATTGAAAATGTTTAAAACCCTGAAAACCATAAATGCCCAAAAAGCCCTAAATCCCCCTAAAATCTATAAAAACACTTCAAACCCCTTAAAACATTAAAAACACTAAAAAATCATAAAAACGAAGAAAACATAAAAACCCTAAAACCCATAAAAATATAAAAACTTTCAAAATACCTAGAAATCCTTAAAACCCATAAAAATCCAAAAACATCCCTATAAATACCTAAAAATCACTAACCATATAAAAATCCCCTAAACCCTAGAAAATTACAATGAAAACTTGAAAGCCTAAAATAACATAAAACCCATTAAAAAATTTAAAATATCTAAAATCCCTAGAAAACCCAAAAACCCTAAAAACCCTAAAATTTGTTGAAATCCATAAAACCCCTAAAAACCATAAAAATCCTAAAAAACCTAAAATTACCTATAAATGTATAAAACGATAAAACCCATAAAAAATCTTTATAAAAAATTATAAACCTAAAAATAATTAAACCCATAAAACAAATAAAAATTCTAAAAAAAATCTAAAACCACTAAAAGATGCTAAAAGACCCTAAAACACCTAAAAACCATAAAAACCATAAAAACCCCTAAAAAAACTAAAACCCTAGGAAACCTATAACCCATAAAAGTTTTAAAATATTCTAAAAATATGTAAACCAATAAAAACTAAAAAAACACTAAAACCCTAAAAAACCATGAAAACCCTAAAACCCTAAAACTCCTCAAAATCCCAAAAAACATAAAACCCCATAAAACCCTTAAAATCACGAAAAAATCCTAAAGATGTAAAAATCCCTAAAAATTTGAAAAACCTAAGAGGACCTTAAAAACCTAAAAACACTAAAAAACCCTAAATTTCTAAAAACACTAAAATCTCAAAAGAACCCTAAAAATCATAAAAATCCCACAAAAAAAATCATAAACATACTAAAAATACCTACAAATCACTGAAAACATAAAACCCCTAAAAACCTTACAAATTCCTAATAAATCCTTAAAAACAAAATAACACATAAAACCTCTGAAACATTAAAAAAATTAAAAAACTTAAAAGACCCTAAAATCCCCTAAAACTATAAAAACACATTAAAACCATTAAAACCTATAAAAACCTAAAACCCCATTAAAATTCTAAAAACACTTTAAAACTCTAAAAATGTTAATAACTTTAAAAATCTTTCATTACCCCCCCCCCCCAAAAAAAATATCCCACTAAAAACCAAAAAAAACTATATACACCTATAAATCTTTAAAAACCCCAAACCCTCAAAATCCCTATTGACCCTAAAGTTTTCGAAAAAATTCCTAAATAATCCCCCAAATCCCTATAAACATAAATAACCATTAAAACAAAAAACAACCATAAATCCCAAAAAAATCCATAAGAAACTATTAAAACCATAAAACACATAAAAATACTAATAATCGTTAAAACAATAAAAACCATAAAGAACACCAAAACCCCTAAATAAAATAAAAACCTCTAAAAACCTTAAAAACCCTATAAACCAATAAATACCCTAATACCACTATAATATTAAAAAACCATATAAACCCTAAAAATGTAAACAAAAAATAAAAATATTAAAACACTAGAAAAATAAAAAATCCCTTAAAACCATAAAAAATCAATAAAAATCTTAAATTCCCTAAAATCCCTGAAAATTTAAAAACCCCTAAACCCCTAAAACCCACAATGAAAATATTAAAAACATAAAAAATTTAAAACCTATAAAAACATAAAATTGATAAAACCTGTAAAAATCCATGAAACCCTTAAAAACCTCAAAATACATAAAGCACACAGAATTTATAAAAATCCTCAAAGAGACCTTGTATCCCTAAAAACATAATAAAAACTAAAAACACTAAGAAAACAATAATAACCAAAAAAACCTTTTTAAGGTTGGGGACGAAGCCTCATTTATTATTAAAACAAAGAAAAGACCTCATTATCTGGGTAGAGTGAGAACCTTTACATAGCCGAAAGGCCCAGTGGGCATTTAGCCCATTACATGACCCGTAAGCCCAATTTATTAGACCAAGCCCCATTATGTGAATAGTACTATTACAGTACCCGCGCTACTGCAGCACCGCACAATACCCACCGCTGCTATAGTACCCTATCGCCGTTACAGTACCCGTCATCGCTAATGTACTGCTACATTACCTGCATCCAATGGGTTTTGAACCACCATTTTTCATTTAAGATTAAGGGGTGATTACCACTAAGCCAAACCCAAACTACACCTAAAAACACTTAAAACAAATAAAAACCTGAAGAATTTAAAATCCCTAAAATTCTTAAAACCCATAAAACACCCCAAAACCATAAAAAAACATAAAAACCCATTAAAAATTTAAAAAACCGAGAAAAAATATAAAATCCCTTTAAACCTATAAAAATAATAAAAAATTCTAGAAAACCTTAAAAACACTACAAAACTCAAAAAAATCCATAAAAACTAGAAAAACCATTAAAACCCCTCAAAACCCTAAAAATACCTAAAAATACTAAAAATATTAAGATCATATAAAAACTTTAAAATTACATAAAAAATATCAAAAAACTTAACAACTACTAAAAACCTGAAAATAATTTAAACCCACAAAAACAAAATAAAAGCAAAATACCCTAAAACTAAAAAACAATAAAAATTTCTAAAAACCCTAAAAACCATAGAAATACATAAAAATACCAAAAACCTTAAAATAACTAAAAATATTGAAAATACAAATAATTTTTTTAAAAATCTCTAAACTCTTAAGAAACTGAATAAATGCTAAATCTTGAAAAACCCCTAAAATACTCTAAAAACACTAAACTCCCCCAGAAAATATAATAATCCCTAAACCAATAAAACACTAAAAAACCAAGGAAAACTCTAAAAACCCTATAAGCCCCTAAAAATTTAAATAATATAAAAATTCATAAAACCCCAAAAAACTAAGAAAATCATAAAAAAACATAGAAGTTAATAAAACCCATTAAATCTATAAAAAACACTAAAAACCCCCAAAAATCTCTAAAAACTATAAAAATCATAAAAAACACTAAAAAATATAAAAATGTAAAAAACCCTAAAACCATGAAAACAGTTAAGAAAATCATAAATCCCAAGAACACTTAAACACCTTAAAGATCCTAAAAAACATTAAAACCATATATTCCTAAAATTATAAAGAATCTATAATCAATAAAAAATCACTAAAACCCATAAATACCCTAAAAACCATTAAAATCTATAAAAAACATTAAACCCCTAAAAATGTTAAAAATAATTAAGAACCCCAAAGACCATAAAAAACTCAAAAAAACCCTTAAAATACAAAAAAACATACAACCTTAAAAAACCCATAAAATTCTTAAAAACCACTCAAGATCTCTAAAAATGGAAGAAACTATTAAAACCCCTGAAAAAACATGGGAAAAAATTTAAAACATAGAAAACATAAAAACCATAAAACCCCTAAAATTATAAAACCATAAAAAACCCAAGAATCCACTAAAAATATCTAAAAACATAAAAACCCATAAAGATCCCCAAAATGACTAAAAATACACAAATATGTAAAAAAAAACCTAAAACTCTAAAAAACCTAATAAAACCTTAAAAATAAAAAAACACATAAATTCCCTAAAAATAAAAAAACAAATTTAACACAAAAAAGTACCATAAAAACCCTAAAACCCAATAAGGACTATAGAACCCCCTAAAATCCTTAAAAACAAAATAACCCCATAAGAATATAAAATCAGTAAAAAATAAAATAAAATAAAACCCTAATATGTTAAATAATTATAATAAACCATTAAACCCATAAAAAACTCCAAAAAACATACAAGGTTGAAAAAAACACAAAAACCATAAAGCCTTGAAAATCTATAAAAACCCTAAAAACCATAAAAATCCTAAGAAATCCCTAAAAATTCCTAAAAACATGAAAACCACTAAAACACTGAACACTCTTAAGAAAACCTTAGAAACCTAAAAATACTTCAAACCCCTAAAAATCTTAAAAATTGTTAAACACCACTCAAAAACCCTAAAACCCCAAAAAAACAATAAAACCACTAAAAACCAATATAAATCATAAATACCCACTATAAATTTAAAAACACATTAAACCCATAAAAATGTTATCAAACTCTATAAAATCATTAATAACCCTAAAAATCTCGAAAAATCCCTAAAAACCCAAAAAGATGATAATAACTGTACTCCCCTAAAAACCCTAAAAATACTCAAAATCCATAAAACCAATAAAATCAATAAAACCCCCTAAAAATTCCCTAAGGAATCCTAAAAACTTAAAAAAACTAAAACCACTAAAAACCCATAAGAAAACCTCAAAACCCTAAAAATACATTAGACCACTAAAAAATTACAAATTACAAAAAATAAAAAAAAACCAAAAACACTAAAAAACCATAAAACCATAAAAAAATATAACATTACTTAAAACCCATAAAACCCACTAAAAAACATTAAACCCCTAAAAATCTTAATGAACTCTAAAAAACCATTTAAACCCTAAAAAATAAAAAATTAACCTAATAAAACCAAAGTATGGGCATTTTTCCCATGTCCTTATTGAGGTGGATTTGGCATCCACTTTGATTGAAGAAGTTGTGCTCAATACTGATGAAGACAGTTTCATGCTGGGGACTATCTAAGAGCACAAACCCCGATTTTGTCTTCATTGCCACCTCTTTGGCCACCTCATCTCTGATTGCCATTGGTTGAGAGTGTGATCAATGTGAAATCTCAAAGGACACTCGGCTGAGTCCCGTACCAGAAAGATAGATGCGAGAGCGACAGCGAATCCCCCTGCCCCCTCCCAGCATGCCTCTGAGGCTCACCCTGTGTCACCAAGGAGGGTGCCGGAGGGTGTTGACAGCCCTTGTCAAGGGATCCCCTCTTGATTACAGGAATCTGCTCCTGGGTTCATGCCCTTGGATGTTCGACTGGCAGCTGTGGACGCTGTCACTGTTCCCAGTTTGCAGACAGCAACCATTGAGCCTGGTCTTTCCTTTGTGCCTGAGACTGGCCGGCCCCTTCCCGAGCCTACTCTGGTGGCAGACATTGCCTGCTGCCAAGAGCTGCCTTCTCCTCTGCGGGTGGTTGACGATGGGTTGGCTTCTGCAGGGTCCCATGTCCCTTCTGGCCATGAGAAGGTCGCTACACCTCTGGCCCACCCAGTGCTGTCTGGTGACTCCTTCATTGCTGTGGCCCCTAGCAAAGCTGCACGACGGGACAAATTCAAGGAAGCCCCTCCGATGCTTCTCTATCCTACTAATAGATTTACTCCTCTCAGCGGTAGTTTCTGGGCTGATCAGGTTGATCAGGATGATGAGTAGGCAAAAGGGTTCTTCATGTTGGCTCATCTGGATTTGCCACATGAGACTAGTTCTCAGCCTCCGGATGCTAGATATCGGGCTGCTGAGGCAGATCTTTCCCCCAAAAAGAACCCTGTGGGCAGGACCAAGAAGAAAGGGAAGAAATAAAAGGCGAATCCTGGAAATTCAGATGTTTGCATCACCCTAGTAAATGGGGCACCCTCGGCTTAATCCAATGAGGTTGTTTTTCTGGAACTTACAGGGGATTGGGAATCCTCCCACTGTTCTGGCCCTTAGTCATTTTCTCACTTCTCAGAGGCCTTTAGTTCTTGGCATCGCTAAACCGATGATCATGTTTGAAAACTGGTTGGGGTTCAAATGGTGCAACCTTGGTTATTCTTGCGTTGCAAGGGATGTTAATGACAGTGGCCTTGACACCCTATGGGTGCTGAAGCACGATGAAATTTATCTGATGTCGGTTGAGGTGTGTGATCAAGTCATCACCTTATCTTTAATGTACAATTTCTCCCCCCTCTTTTTGTCTTTCGTGTATGCCTCCTGCTCTTACTTGAGGAGGCAGGTCTTATGGGAGAATTTAATTACGCTCCATGGGCTCATTGAGAACAGATGGATTGTGGTTGGAGACTTCAACATTGTCTTGCGTCCGGATGAGAAGATTGGTTCCAATTTATCTTGCTCGGCTGCCGTGGAATTTTCTTCTTGCATTGATGCCTGTAATTTCTTGGAGGTCCCCGTTTCTGGATCCTCCTTCACTTGGGGGCGTTCCAACGTGAATGGCAGGCAGGCCAGCAAGCTGGACAGATGTTTCTATAGAATCAATGATACATCCTTTCCCCTGAATGTCTCGGGCTTTACACTTCCTAAGTTTCACTCGGATCACAATCCTTTGATTATTGGAAGCTCAATAGGTGCATCACGGTCTTCTCCTCTGCCGTTTAAATTTAATAATTCATGGCTCACGATTCCTGGGTGTAGGGAATTTATTCTCAATGGTTGGACTGAAGACTTTCAGGTCAGTCACTACCACATTCTGATTCTCATGCTGAAGAAAATTAAAGCTTTGCTTAAAGGCTGGAGTAAGGGCTGTTTTTCCAGTCTAGACAATGACATTCGTGATGCTGAACATCAACTTGCTGGTCTTCAGGAAGCCAGTCCTTCTCTTCCCCTGCCTTCTCGTGAGGAGCTGTAACTCCATTCCAAACTTAATGACCTTCTGGTTCTTAAGGAAAAGTTGTCCAAGAACCAATTCAGCGTGAGATGGCTCAAAGATGGTGACCGAAACTCGAAATTTTTTCATCGGTTTCATAGGGAGAAAAAAGATAAAGCTTGCCTTAAGGCTGTCCGCATCTCGGGCTCTGTTTTTACTTCAGAGGATGAAATTACCTCTGCCATTTTTAACCATTTCCAAGAGCTCTACTTGGATGACGGCAGGGAGTAAAACCCCCCCTGATGGATTCTATCCTTCCATGTGTTGATGAGCATCAGAACCGAGCTCCAATGATTCCGCCTCTTTCGGAGGAGGTTAGGGCTGCTCTGTTTTCATTGAACATTGACAGCACAATGGGACCGGATGGCTTCACCAACAAGTTCTTCATGTTTTACTGGGACATCCTTCATGAAGGCATTGTCAACGCTGTGCGGGAATTCTTTCTCACTACTGTTTTTCCACGTGGGGATAACTCTAATTTCATTGCCCTGATTCCTAAAAGGGACAACGCCTTTGATATTGGTGACTTCCGACCGGTGGCTATTGGGAACACTGTCCCTAAAATTATCAGTAAAATCCTGGTCATGTGACTTGGGAAGTTCCTGGTGGATGTTCTTACTCCTTTTCAGTTTGGTTTTGTCCCGGGAAGGAACATTCAGGACTGTCTGTTCACGGCCTCAGAAGGTATCAATGCTATGCAGAAGCAATCCAAGCATGGAAACTTTGCTCTTAAGGTTGAAATCTCCAAGGCCTTTGACACTATTAAGTGGACTTTTATCTCTCAGGTTCTAGACAAATATGGTTTCTCGAGAAATTTTATTAGGCTCATCATGTCCATTCTTAGCAATGGGTGGGCCTCTATCCTTGTTAATGGATCCACCAAGGGGTTTTTTCCTTGCTCTCGTGGATTCCGACAGGGTGATCCTCTCTCAGGAATTCTCTTTGCGATCGCAGAGGATTATTTAAGCAGGTGTCTCATTGATCTTTGTCGGGCTAGTATCTTCAGTCCTATCCGGGCAGGGAGGGACCTTTATGTGTCGTCTCATCATCTTTATGCAGATGATATCCTCCTGTTTGGGCAGGCTGATAAACGTACTTTAGAATCTATCAGGATGATCTTACGGCATTATGAACATGTTCTAGGACAAGCCATCAGCAGGAGTAAGTCTTTGATTGTCTTTGGGGAGGTAATCTCACGATCCCGGCACATCTCCATTGTCATGTCCCTTGGTGTCAAGAGAGGGTCATTACCCTTTGACTACTTGGGTGTCCCCATCTTTTGGGGACGTGTCAAACGGTGTTATCTTGATAACATTGCCTCTAAAATCACTCATCAGTTGGCGAAATGGAAAGGGGAGTCCCTCTCGCAAGCTGGAAGGGTCTGCCTTATCAACTCGGTGATTACCTCCATGTTCACCTATGCTTTATCCATTTATAGGTGGCCCGTTAATCTCATCAAGGACCAGCAGACAAAGATCAGAAACTTTGCATGGACGGGGTGCATCACCCATAGGAAACTAGTCACCGTGGCCTGGAAGGAATGCACCAAACCAATTGAGCTGGGGGGGGGGCTTGGTCTCAAAGATCTCAGACACTACAATGATGCCCTTCTTGCTAAGTACACTTGGGGGCTGCTATGCCCCACGGATTTAGGTCTGCATTTCACTCGGGAAATATTTGTGCTTAAGCTCTGTGATGGGTATGAAGGGTATTTTCCCTCTTCCGCTTGGCCAGCAATCTGGGCCTCATACAAGGCCATTCTATTTCATTCTCAATGGTTTGTCTCTGAGCACTCAACCTTGAATGCTTGGACTATTCCCTGGCTTGACAGGCCCTTGTAGGACTGTTTCAGCCCTCCTTCTGGATTGAGAAGGTTGTCTATTGCGGAGTTCCTTCCAAGGCTTGATCATTTTCAGGGATTATCACCTGTTCTCCTTCTCCAAATACAGTGTTATCATTTTATTCAGTCCGACATCCTGATCTGGATGCCCAATCTGGTTGGACACCTCAATGTCAAGGATTTCTATCGGTTTAATTGTGCCAGGGGATCCTTTCCACCGACCTGGCTTTCTAAGTTCAAAAGGAATTTTATTCCTCCTTCAAATCACCTCCTTCTCTGGAAAATCTGGAGAAACCGGCTACCCATGCAGTGCCAACTGCAGAAGGCGGGTATCACTCTTTCCCCCGTGTGTTTTCTTTGCCTTGCTGCCGAGGAAAGTGTCCAGCATTCTCTACTAGAGTGCAGTTTCAGCGCTGAACTATGGGGCTATCTGCAGCATATTTTTATGTTCCCAGCTGGTCTTGACAGGCCTTTCTTTGAGCTCTTGGCGGATCTGGTTACTTGGGAGTACAGTGAGCAGGTCCGCAACCTCCTGCTAGCTACGGTTGCAGCTACCATTTCTTTTATTTGGACCGCTTGGAATGCGGTCGCCTTCAATAAGAAACAACTCTCTTTTCATGCTGGAGTTGTGGCGATTCACATGGTTGTCTATGCGGCCTCCCGCATTCAGACAGGACATATGGCGAATGACGTTCGTGAACTGATCATCCTCCGGCTACTTGGTGTGTCTAGTAAGGAAAATAAACCCATGGTCCCCATCTATATTCGATGGATTCCTCCACTCCCCTCTTGGATTAAGGTCAACGTGGATGGTGCAGCTCTTGGTGCCCCGGGCCCTGCTGGTTGTGGTGGAGTTTTTCGCACTTACCGGGGTTTTGTCAAAGGATGTTTTCAGCACTTCATTGGCAATGGGTGTGCCCTTGAAGCTGAACTATGGGCTATTATAAAGGCGATTGAGTATGCTGTCAGTTTTGGGTGGACCTCCCTGTGGCTTGAGCCTGACTCCATGCTTGCTGTGAGTGCTATTAAAAGCAGATCCAGGAGCGTCCCCTTGAAGCTCCTTGCTCCGTGGATGGACTGCCTTGCTAGGTGCCAATGGCTACACCTTACTGTGACACATACCTACCGGGAGGCCAACGCGGTTGCGGATTCTCTCTCCAAGCAGGCTATTGTGGATCATTTCTCACTGTGGTCCTTTGTTGCCACGCCTCCCAGATCCTCATTTGTTGCCTCGGATATGAAGGGCGAGGTGCACACCTGGTTATGTAATTCCCCCTTGTAGCGCTTTGTTTTTATTTAATTTTGGGGGTGCCACTTGTTTGGCCTCGAACCTTCTTTGCCCTTAAACACCTAAAAACCCATAAAACTCTTCAAAACCACAAATATCCTAAAGAAAATCTAAAAATTTCTAAAAAACATAAATACATATAAAAACTAAAAAAACTCATGATAACCCTAAAACCCAAAAAACACATAAAACCCCTAACACCCTAAAAATGCAAAAAACCCTAAAAACCCTAAAAAGTAAAAAATACACTAAAACCTTAAAAACCATAAAACCCCTAAAAATAGTAGAGACACTAAAATCCCATAAAAAACTTAAAATACCACTAAAAACTAAAAAAAAATTAATCTTCTAAAAACGTTCCAAAAAATCAAAAAACCTGAAAATCCTTAAAAAATCAAAAACCCATAAAAACAATAAAAATCTTAAAAATCCATTAAATCCCAAAAAATATAAAATACCCTAAAAACCATAAACACACCTAGGAAAATATGAAAATCCAAATAACACTTAAAACCCATGAAATCCTAAAAAACACTAAAAACCCTCAAAATACATTAAAACACTAAAAAACATAAAAATTATAAAAAATATATAAAAATATCAAGAAAACCTAAAAACCTGAAAAAACCCTATGAAAAATTAAAAATACTAAAAACACTTAAAACCCCTAAAAACCAAAAAAAATATAGTCCACTAAAATATCCTAAAAACTCTAAACCCCATAAAGAACATAAAAACGAACTAAACATTAAAAAATCTAAAACCCCCCAAGAAAGTAAAATCCCTCTAAAAAATATAAAACAACTTTAGTCCCCTAAAAAGTCTAAAAACACTAAAAACCTCAAAACCCCTGAACACACAAAAAACTAAAAAAACCCTAAAAATCCAAACAACCATTAAAACACTAAAACCACTAAAAATCATTAAAAATCCTAAAAAGATATGAAAATCAATAAAATCCCTAAAATCCCTAAATACATAAATACACTGAATACCCCGAAAACCCCTAAGAAAAAAATTAAAAATCTAAAAACACTTAAAAACTCAAGAAACCTAAAAATTCTAAAAACCCTAAAATCCATGAAAACTCTAAAAACCATATAAACCCCTAAAAAACCAAAATCCCCTAAAAATAAAAAGAATCTAGAAATAGTAATAACCATAAGAATTAAAAAACACTAAAAACCCCAAAAAACCAATAAATATTTAAAATCACTAAACACCTCAAATACGGTAAAAACACTAAAACCCTTAAAAACCCAAAATTTCAAAATAATCCTTAAAAACAATAAAAATTCCAAAAAACCCAAAATAGACTTAAAATTCTATAAAAACCATAAAAACACTGAAAAACCATTACAAAAATTAAAATAACATAAAAAACATAAAACCCATAAATACCTAAAATGTTAAAATCATTAAAAACCCTAAAAGATGATGAAAACCACAAAAAATACAAAAACCATAAACCATCTAAAACCCTGAAAACCCGTAAATACCCATAAACACCCTAAAACCCACAAAAAACTGAAAGAACCCTTATAATGTTAAAAACTATAAAAACCAATAAAAACCAAAAAAAAAATTAAAATAACCTTAAAACCCAAAAAAAACCATAAAACCTACATTCACATAAAACCCCTAAAAACAAAAAAAAATAAAAATCCAATAAACAAAAAAAACCAAAAACCCCTTAAATTTCCAAAAACCCATAAAAACCAAAAAGAACATAAAAAAGAACTAAAAATCACTAATAACATAAAACCCATAAAACTATTATATCCACTAAGAATAAAATAAAACCTAAAAACAAATAAAACTCCAAAAACTCGAAAAACTCTAAAAACCAAAAAAACACAAATAATACATTAAAACCCATAGATTCCCCTAAAATCCAAAAAACCCATTAAAACATTAAAAACACTAAAAACAAAAAAACATCCAAAAACTAACTAAAACAATAAAATTAAATTTAAACACCTAAAGACATAAAAACACAATATAAAACCATAAAAAATAATGAAGTCAATAAAAAACCCTAAAAGAAAAAACCATAAAAACATAGAAAACCAAAAAAATTCCAAAAACTCTAAAAACCTTAAAAAGTCTAAAAAATCTAAAATTGTTAATAAAATTGTAAAAACCTATGAAAACCATAAAAATATCTATATATAAAGTAAAAATATAAATAAATAAAATCCCTCAAAAGCATAAAAATTAAAAAAACCCAAAAAACCATTTACACCAACAAAATCCATAAAATTCCTAAAACCATCACAATATTAAAAGCCCTAGATATCTCTAAAAGTCATAGAAAACCCTAAAAAACAATAAAAACCAAAAACACTTAATCCAAAACAACCTAAAAAACTCTAAAAATCTTAAAAACGAAAAGAAAGACATAAAACCTGTAAAACCTTAAAAACCAATAAAAAATTATGAAAAACATTAAACCCCTAAAAATGTAAAAATACTCTAATTTTTTTAAACACGAAATAACTCAAAAAAATATAATAAACCATAAAAACCCTTAAATCAATTAAATCCCTAAACCACTAAAAATACATAAAAACCCTAAAATCCAAAAAAAATCCTATTTTTTTTTGAAAATTCACATAAAATATAAAAAACCCTAAGAATCCTAAAAACCCATTAGAAAACTATGAAGACCCAAAACACTTAAAACCCATAAGAAACCCTAAAAATACTAAAAACCTAAAAAATATAAAAACCCAAATAACATTAAAATCCATAAACTACCATAAAAACCATAAAAACTGAGAAGAACACTAAAACCCACTAAAACTATTAAAATCCTTTAAGCAAAGAAAAATGATAAAAAACCATAAAAAACTTTATAAACCTGAAAATATAAAAAAACCAAAGAAAACATAAACCCCCCCAAACCATAAAAAACCTAAAAATACCTAAAAATCCTAAAAGGCATAAAAATCCTATAAATTCAATAAAAAGCCTAAAAACATAAAACCACGAAGAAAACCTTAAAAAAATAAAAAAACATAAAATTCCTAAAAAAACTAATGAACACTAAAAATCCAAAAAAACCCATAAAGACCCCGAAAACCCTGAAAACTTTTAAAAACCACAAAATCCATAAAAACATTAAAAATCCTAAATTCATAAAATAGACCTAAATATCCCTAAAAATGTAAAATCCCCCTAAAAACCTTGAAGAAACATAAGAAAACATTAGAAACCTAATTACACTTTAAATCCCTAAAATCCTAATAAACTCTAGAAACCCTAAAAGTCCCTAAAATACCTAAAAATATATATAATCTATAAACCCCCTAAACCCCTAAAACCCCAAAAAAATGTTTAAAAGCCACTAAATATCTAAATAACCTTTAAACCCCTAAAAATGTAAAAAAACCCTAGAAACATAAAAAACCAAAAAAAAGTCAAAAAAATACTAAAACCCAAAAAACCATAAATACCTGAAAAACCATAAAAAACCTAAATTCCTTAAATACCAATAAACCCCTAAAAACTATAAAAATCGAAGAAACACTAAAATCTCTAAAATCCTAAAATAACCTAAAAACATGAAACCCCAAAAGAATATTTAAAAACCTAAAAACTCTTAAAACCCCTAAAATCTTTAAAAAACCCCCAAAACCCACTAAAACCCCTAAAAATAGTTAGAACTCTATAAACCATTTATACCGATAAAAATGATAAAAAAACTCTAAAAATCCTAAAAACCCTTAAGAACTGAAAAAACCCATAAACCACCTAAGAACCATAAAAATCCTAAAAAAAGAACAAACAATCCCTAAAAACATAAAAACCCCTAAGAACATTTAAAATCTCTAATAAACATTAAATACCAAAAAACTATTAAACCCCATTAAAACCATACAAACTGTAAAAGCCCTAAAACCCCTATAACCCTAATATACCCGTAAACCCCTCAAAATCACTAATAACCCTAAAATCAAATAAAAATACATAACAACCCATAAAAATTATTAAAAATGAAAAAAACCATTAAAACCATTAAAAAACCTCAAAAACACAAATAAAAAATTAAAAAAAATTAAAAAACTAAAAATGATGAAAGTACAAAAAAATCCTTAAAACTCCTTAAAACTATAAAACCCCTTAAAACCCGTAAAACCCCTAAACTGCCATAAAACCCCAAAAAACCACTGAAAACTCTAAAAACTTATTACACCCCTAAAACCATTAAAAACTCTAAAAAACTCAAAAAAAACTAAAAAACCATAATAATCCTAAACACCCTAAAAAAACCTAAATCATAAAAAACGCTAAAACCATAAAAATCCCTAAGAACCCCATAAAAAACATGAAAACACTTAAACCCTTAAAAATAAAAAAACGTTAAAAACCCTAAAACCCCAAAAAAATCCCTATAAACACTAAAATACCTAAAAATACCTAGAAACCATAAAAACAATAAATATATTAAAAAATCCCTAAAAATACTTGAAATTGTAAAAAACCCTAAAAACCTGAAACCATATAAAAAACATTTAAAATATAAAAGACAATTAAAACCCCAAAAAAAATCTAAAAAACTGATAAATAACCTAGAAGACCCTTAACACCCAAAAAAACCATAAACTCACCAAAACCTTAAAGCCCCCAAATCCATAAAACCATAATAAACCAATAATAACTATACAATCTATTTAAATCACTACAAATGTTAAAAAGGTATAAAAAAATTAAAAACACAAATAGACCCAAAAAACCCTATAACATAAAGACAAAAAAATCACTAAAATCCCTAAAATCTCAAAAAAACTTCAAAATCCCTAAAACTCTAAAAACAATAAAAATAAAAAAATCCCTTTAAATCCATAAAAAGATAAAATTCCTAAAAAACCCATAAGAAATCCTTAAAACCAAAAACCCACTTAAAATACCGGAACACCTAAAAATATTAAAACCCCAAACCCCCTAGAAAGCCTAAAATGCCTAAAAACCATAAAACACCCTGAAAACCCAAGAAACCCATGAAAACACATAAAAACCATAAAAAATAAAAAAATCAAAAACCCATTAAATACCTAAAAAATAAATAATATAAAAATAATAAAACCCCTAAAAACTCCTAAAACCTATAAAAACACTAAAAACAATTAAAACCCCAAAAAACCTAAAAAATTCCAAAAAACCTAAAAATACTCGTAAAACCTAAAAATATCAGAAAACCATAAAAAATAAAAAATACTAAAATATCCCTAAAAATCTATTCAAACGTAAAAATCCCTAAAAACCCTAACAAAAACATAAAAATGAACATATAAATCCCTTAGAAAACTAAAAAATCTAAAAACCATAAAAACCCTTAAAACCATAAAACCCAAAAAAAACCATAAATACTTTAAAACCCTAAATACATTAACACAAACTAAAAACACTAAAAACCCTTTGAACCCCCAAAATTGTTACAAAAATCTAAATATCCATAAAAATCATAAAAACTCAAAAAACACTAAAAAAATCCAAAAAAATAATAAAACCCCTAACCCCCCCCTCAAAAACAATAAAAATCATAAAAAAATAAAATTCCTCAAAAAGATGTAAAAATACCTAAAAACATAATAAGTCATAAAACCCTAGTAAAAACCTAATAAAACCATAAAAACATAAAACAGTTGAAACCCGTAAAATCCTAAAAAAGGATAAAACCCCTAAAAACCATAAAAGACCCTAAAACCCCTAAAACCAAAAAACATAAAAAATCCCATAAAACCCTAAAACACAATAAAACTCTAAAAACCCTTTAAACCCATAAAAACATTAAAAGCACTAAAATACATTTAAAACCCTAAAGAACAAAAAAAATACTTAAAACCCAAAAAAACCAAAACCCCCTAAAAATAAAAAAAACATAAAAAATCTATGAAAAATCCTAAAACCATACAAATACTTAAATCCTAATAAATCCATAAACACCAAAAAACCCTTAAAACCCCTAAAAAACCCCAAGAAAACCATAAAAACATTAAAACACATAAAATCGATAAAACTTACAAATCACTAAAACACCTAAAACCCCTAAAACTTCAAAAAACCCTCAATATCATTAAAAACACTACATGAATAAAAAATTTCTAAAAAACACTAAAAAAACTAAAAAATTTAAATTCCCTAAAAACCATAACCCCCTCTCCCCACCCCCTGAAGAAAATATAGAAGCAATTAAACCCCTAAAAAAATACAAAAACAATCTAAAAACTCTAGAAACCCCTAAAACCCATAAAACCCCTAAAAACGGTAAAAACATAAGAAACATAAAAATGCACTAAACACTATAAATTTACTTTAAACACATTAAATGATAAAAAATCTCAAAAATATTAAAAACTATAAATACTAAAAAAATCTAAAACCCAAAAAAAATAATAACCCTGAAAACCATAAAAACCCAAAAACCCCTCAAAATCCATTAAATAACTAAAACCCAAAAAAAAATCCATAAAATCCGTAAAAATCCCTAAAACATAAATAACCCTAAAAACCATGAAAATATCGAGGAGAAACTAAAAAACTAAAAGCACATAAACCTTAAAAAACTAGATAATCAATAAAACCCCAAAACCATCAAAAATCCCACAAAAACCCTAAAACCCCACATAAACTCTAAAAATCCCATAATCCCCTGAAAACATTAAAAATATAAAAATATGAAAAATTACGAAAAAAAACTCACCCCCCCCCAAAATCCTTAAAAACCATAAAAATCCTTTAAAACCCCAAAAAATAACTAAAAAATAAAAAACCATTAAAACAACTTAAAAATCTAAAAATATAAAAAATAACTAAAACCCCTAAAAAAGCTAAAAATAAAAAAACACCAAAACCCCTAAAACCCTTAAAAACAACAAGAACGACTATAAATTTAAACACCCCTAAAAACACATAAAAACCCTACTAAACCACTAAAATTTCTAAAACCCTCTAAACCCCCAAAAATGTTTAGAAAACTAAAAACCTTAAAAAACATTCAAACTAAATAAAACAAAAAAAACAACCATAAAGCCCTCAAATTACTTAAGAACCATTAAAATCCCAAAAAACCTTAAATCCTAAATAAAGGCCTAAAAATCCATAAAAAACTAAAAACCACAATAAAACATAAAAAACCATAGGAAAAAAAATTACGTAAAAATAATTAAAATTTCCAGAAAAAATTAAGAAACCCTAAAGACCCTAAAAACCCATAAAAACCCTAAAAAATTAAAAAACCCTAAAACACCATAAAAACCAAAAAACACTCAAAACTCTAAAAACCCTTTAAACATAAAAAATTGTAAAAGTACTATAAAATAAATTAAAACCACAATACCAAAAAAACCCATAAAACCTAGAAAACAGTAAAAAATCTATAACCCACAAACACACATAAAAATTCTCAAATTCCATTAAAACCCCAAAATCCAAAAAAAAATACTAAAAGGCCTTAAAAATACCTTAAAATGTAAAAAACCCTAAAACCCAAAATAATTCATTAAATCTATAAAAACACTTAAAACCCCTAAAACCAAAAAATTGTTTATACCCCTAAAAACCTAAAAACCAATAAAACCCTCAAAATAACTAAAAACCTAATAATCGTATTAATTATGAAAAAACCCTAAAAAACCCTTCAAATGTATAAATCATTAAAAATATAAAAAAAACCTAATAAAAACTTCAAAACCTAAAAAAATATAAAACCCCAAAAATCCCTAAAAACACTAAAATCCCTAAAAACACTAAAAAGAACCTGAGAATCATAAAACCACTACAAACATTAGAAAACCATAAACCCCAAAAACAAAAAAAACCACTAAAAAAATTAAAAACTCTTTAATCCCCTAAATATGATTAAAAAACTCCAAAACCCCTTAAAACCCCAAAAAGAACTTGAAACCATAAAAATCCTATAAAACTTTCAAATAACTCAAAATCCTGAAAAAACATTTTTTCATAAGAGCGGTGACTTGAATTTGTCACCAAATTCATGCCCCAATAAAATTTATTGAATGAAAAAGTAACAATATAATAACCGCATGTAAAGAGCTTACACCAGTAGGGATTGAGGGGAATATAAACTAATGTTTCTATGAAAAAAATAACATGCTCAAGTATCATAAAATATGTTTGATAATTCTTATCATCAACTCGACCATGATCTCCACAAAGGGTTGTTGCATGGAAGATTTTGTCATCCTTCCCTAAATCTTATATCCTATAGAAGTGTTATTTTTTTACAAAACACTAATAGAAGTTGATTATGAACACAAGTTGTAGTTTATCATTTTAATGGTGCTATTAGTTTAACTGAAGAGAGTGACCTGAGAATCTTTCAACACAACACATGATGCACAAAGTAATAGTACATCACCAGTAACAACATTAGGTATAGGCCCTTTGAAATTCAAGAAGACAAGGGTTTTGATCACTAGTGAACATAAAATATCATTATTATTATTTAAATAATTCATAATATCACAATGGGTACTCCCATTATAAAGGTATATATACTTTGTTAGGCCCTCAGAATTGTAGCAGGTACAAAGGATGCCATATCTTTGTTTGTAACCAATAAGAAATTTCTGCCTTAGCTCACCCCAAGACTCTGATAAGAATCCATCAGATATGGAGGTCAGCCAAAAAATGAGATAATATTGATCTCAAACTATAGATATATCATCCAAATAGGTTGTCCAATTATACTACATACTCGGCTAGTTCAGATCAACTCCAAAGGGTCTAAAAAAGATGAACAACAACGACCAGTAAAAGGAAAGACAAAGATCACTACAAGTAAAACTTTTAATTAGTATAAATCATTCCCAAGGTATGTCTATAAACATAAAATCAATATTCTTATTATATTCACCAACCATTCTGATGAATATACATTTCCTGATTTGAAGATACATTTTATCTGAAATAACACCATTATTGTGTTTATGGAATGTAATTTCATCATGCTCATCCATCCATGAACTAACATAATCACTCACATCATCCACAATCTTATAGGAATCAATGTACATAGAGTTTATGTTTTCATTATATTCCACCTCTTCTAAACCAGGGGTTACCATATGTTCAACAACTATCGATTGTTTTGGAAGTTCAGTGTTTTACTTCTTAGATGTTTTGAGTGATATTGTTAGTATTTTTTTTCAATATTAGAATAGTATCTCTGTTTCCATGTTTTTTGGGACATGGGGTAATGTATCAATCAGCATCCACCATCATTTTTTCCCATTTCTAGCATGTGATTTGAAATATGCTTCATCAATTTGATTAGTTTTGTTATCATCCTCCTCTAAAGAATCACTAGAATAATAGAAGCCACCCTTCTCCATATTTTTTCGTGTCATGTGATTCAAATCAATTCTACTATTCCTCCACCAGAGTAGGAGTAAAAATTATTATAGTTATAGATGGAACTAGGGAATCACATTTCCTGAAATTCCTTTATTTTTAGAAGTATGTTCATTATTAACAAAAATCTCCATATTCACATAAATCTTCTATCCATCATTAGATATCCCAGGGGGAGCAAGACTAACCATGTGATTAACATTAGTCCCATCTAATCCATTATTCTACTATCCTTTTTCAACCCAAGTGTATTTATTCGTTAATACATGCAGTCTTATAGCCACATTCTTTTAAAGCATGTCCAAGATTGTGGAAAAAAAGAAAATATGATGGAATGATTTCATAAAAAAAACATAAAAGAATATATAATTGTCATTATGAAATCATATTTGAGAAGTTAGATCCTGAGAGACATGAATTTCCACACAAATTCTAGAAATAGATGGTCTTGAGGGGTTCTTTGTCGCCGTGTCCAGCCTTAATTAATTACCAATGATTTTTTAGATTGGATAAAGAGCTGTTTGTTTAAAAAATGAAATAGAAACCCATGGAATCCAATCCAAACCAGAATAATGTGAGACTTAGAGTAGAGAGTAAAATCATGGGTCCATTTGAGAAATTTCATTGAACAACCACCAGAAAACGATAATCATTTTGCCTAAAGAAGATAATACTCACCCTTAGAAGAAAGGTGAAAGATAACATTTGAGGAGTTCAGTAGGCTGATATGAAAACCTAAGAAGTAGATGGCTTCAAGAAAGGTTCTTTATAATTTCAATGATGTTATGAGATTAAAAAACCTCACCAAAAGAAAAAAAATCATAGATAATATTCAAGAAAGGTTACCTCTTTTGTTGAGAATGAAATCACTGGTTGTCAACGGTGAAAAAAATTATTAAGGTTAATGCAAAGATCAGGAGTTGCACCATCATTTATGCAAGTCCCAGTGTTCTCAGCCATTCTTTTACAACCACATCTAATAAGGATCATGAATTTGAAGTAGGGTTCCTCTTGCCTACAATCAGTCTTCTTGATTCGTTCTGTATTAGCCTCTCTATCTCTCCCTCAAGGCCACCTCAGGATTTGAGAAGGTAAGATCTTCCTTGAAAAACCTAAAACCCATAAAAATACTAAAAAGAAACTAAAAATTCATAAAACATAAAAGACCCAAAAAAACCTTTAAACCCGTAAGAAAACATTAAAAAACTAAAAAATATTTTAACCCCAAAAAACTAAAAAATAATAAAAAATTAAAAACCCTAAAAACCATAAAAACCCATAAAAACCTGAAAACCCATTAAAACCCTAAAACCCAATAAAAACCCTAAAAATCCATAAAATAACCAAAAACCATTTAACCCCCTAAAAGCATTAAGAATAAAAAATAGGATGGCGCTGCTCCTTCTCTCTCTCTCATGATGGCGATTTTCGGTCCCCTTGAAGACGACGTCGCCGTAGTTGATGGTCGCAGAGGTGCCACCCCTCCCTAGGATTGGAGGGGTGGCCGATGGGGTTCCCCTGCCACTCGCTGAGCAGTAGATCCCCCCATTTTTCTAGAGATCATGATTTCCCTGAAAGTCCCTCATTGCCAGAATGGTGTTCCCTCGGTCCTAATTTATGCTCAATAGCTTTCTTTGGCCTCTGCACTTCTGGATCTGATGCTGAAGGTTCGGTTTGCGAGGAACTGGCCTTCTATCGATGTATTTGATAGGTTTTTTGCCTCTTCTTGGAATCTCCATGAAAGGGCTGTTGTAGGGTTAATTAATGCCCACCATTTTTTGGTTCGATTTGGGAAAGAGGATGATTTGATCTCGGCCTGGGGTCTGGCTCCATGGATTTTCATCAGTTTTCGGTTCTACTTGTTCTGGTGGATCTTTTATTTCCACTTGAATCGTGACCCTCTGAGTGTGGGATTGTGGGTAACTCTTCCTGGACTTGCGCTCCCCTTCCAGAATCCGGCCATCCTTCACGTCATTCGTAATCTCATTGGGAAATTTCTTTGTTTGGATGCACGGACGAGCACTCCATGTCACCCTTTTGCGCCACAGATTTTCATATAGGTGGATGTGTCCAAGCCCCTGGCCAATATGGTTTGTGTCGATATTGAAGGTGGACTCTGGTGGCAACAGTAGGTTTGATTTGAATCCTGGGTCTTCTTCTGCTCGAATTACTGTAGGTTTGGCCACGCTGCATCTGTGTGCCGGCGTGGAAGCGACTCCTCCTCTTCTATGCCTAGGCCGTCTATTGCAGCTCCTTCAACGTTTACTGAGATTGTGGTTGGGGAATCATAATTGAACAATATGGGAGGGTCAGCTTCAAATACTAGTGTGGCTGGATACCCCGAGAGTCATGCGTCTTCTGGTGGTGATGGGAAATTGGTGGCCACTCAGGAGGTGCGAGCTTCATCCATGGAGCCTCACAATGAGCAGGCTACCTCCTCAGTGTCTTGTCCTGGTCAAGAAGTGGTAGCTAGGAAGGGGGTGATGCCTTGAGAGGAGGAGATAGTTTGTTTCGGGTCTGGTGACACTTCGCTGAAGAGTGTTCCGCATCAACCTCCTGAGCCTATGGTTAGTGAAGTGTTTGATAGGCTGAATAATGATCTGGGAATAGTGTTTGGAAAAAAATTGAACGCTTCTGAAGTTGAAAGTAGCAGTCTTGAAACTATTCGGGACTCTCGAGATGACCTGGCCATGACTATGCAAGCGACACAGGAGACAGATGAGGTGTTGGGAAAATGTGCATGTGGGCAGGGTATGGATGTTTCTGTGAACAACTAATTTGATAGGCTGGATGAGGAATTGGGCTCAGGGAAGGGGCTTGCTGAGGCTATGGTGACTCGGTCTGCTGAGCAGGGTCACACTACTCGGGTGGATTGGAAGGAGGGTGATGATTCACTGGCAGTGGTGGCCTGCCCTATTTCGCATGATGATTGTTTTCATGAAATGGTGTCTCCAGTCCCAATTGTGATAGACGTGTCAAACACATGTGATCTTTAAAGGGAACCTGATGGTAAGATAAATGAGTTTGGGTAGATGGTAGATGAAGACAAAGGGAAATAAACATACCAGGTTCTGAAAGACAGGGTTATAGAGAACCCCAATGTGATGCATGCACCCGTGCAGGATGCTTTTTTGCTGGAGGATTTCAATTCCCACAATTATTTGTTATGGGAGGACGGATTGAATGATAGATTCAGGATGAAATCAAATATGGCTCAGATTTTGAATGAAAGGTCCCTACTTGTGGAACCTTTTGGGAAAGAGAACTAAATAGATGGATTGCCCATGAGAAGGTTTTTGCAGGTCAAACCTTTATTGTTTTCTCTCTCCATTTGGAAGACAATGCCAATATTCCCCAATACAAAAGTATGAGGAGTGAGCTTTCTACTTCTGCCTTGAACCAATAGATCGTGGAGATTCCTGTACAGAAGAAGGACTAGGAGGACATGGAAATACTCTCTCTGGGGACACATTGCTCGTATGGGACTCAGAAAAGAAGGGCAAAGAAGGATTATTCTATGCTACCCAGGACTGTTCAAACCTGGGCCTCATGCAGGGAGAAGGAGAGGCAAAGGGAGTATTAATCGATGACACTGTATGAATCTTCTGAGTGGGACTCTGTAGATCCTGATGCTGCTGAAGGCTACAGTGCAGATGGAGACCCCTTTGGAGGTGGGGATGAGTATGATGACTTTATGGATTGACTTTTTCATTGTTTCTTTCTTTTGTGTCTTTCTTTCCTTGCTTTCTTCTCTTTTTGTACTCCTTTTGGACTTGCTTCATTTTATTTAATAAATTTGAGGGGGCCAGAAATTTCCTGGTCCTCGCATCAGCCTTCGCCCTAAAAGCATTAATTTTTTTTAAAAAACTTCAAAACCCTAAAAACTCAAAAAACCCTAAAAACACAAAAAAAACCATAAAAACCCTAAAAACCCCAGAACCCTCAAAATATGTAAAAAATATAAAAACCATAGAAATCGAAAAAATCCATAAAAATTACTAAAAATATAAAAACCCCCAAAACTCTAAAAATATTTAGAGAACCATTAAACCGTAAAAACACTTAACACCCCTAAAATCAGAAAAATTAAAAAAATCTAAAAATTTCTAAAACCCAAAAAAAACCCAAAGCCATAAAACCCTATAAAACATTTGAAAATAATAAAAACCAATAAAAACCCACTAAATACTCTAAAAACCTTTTAAACCCCTAAATTTTTTAAAAAATCTAAATACATTCAAAACACTAAAACTAAATAAACTCCCTAAAAACCTAAAACATACATAAAACCATCAAAATCCCTAAAAATCATAAAAATACAATAGAATCCCTAGAAATCCATAAATTCATAAAAAAACTAAAAACCCAGAAAACCAATATAGAAACCAAAAAACCCTAAAAATACATAAAACCACTAAAAACATAAAAATAACTAAAAACCCTAAAAACCATGAAAATATATTAAAATCCAAAAACACATAAAAATCATTAAAAATACCTAAAAACCATAAAAACTATAAATCCCCTAAGAGAACATTACAACTCTAAAAACATTTAACCCCTTAAAACCTCAAACACTTCAAAACACAAATTTCACTAAAAACCCTACAAATTCCCTTAAACCCCCTAAAACCCTAAAAAGGAAAAAACATTAAAACCTATAAAAACCTTTAAAACCCTAAATTTTCATAAAGACTAAAAATACATAAAAACTCTATAAAAACACATTGAACTCCTAAACATGTTAAAATAATATAAAACCCCATAAAACCCTAAAAACTCAAAAGACCCCTAAAACCCCAAAAATTTCATAAAACTCCTAAAAAACTAAATACCCTAAAACCCCCAAAATCCCAAAAATCCCCAAATACCATAATTATTATTATAAACCCTTAAAATTTATAAAAGGTTAAGAAAGAAATCCTTGGAAAACCTTAAGAAAACCACAAAATGCTAAAATAACTTGAATCTTATAGAAGACTTAAAAACAAAAAAACCATAAAACCCCCTAAAAACAATAAAAAACCTATAATAATAATAAAAACCTTAAAAACCCTAAAACCCCTAAAACCCCAGAAAATCCTAAAAAATATAATTATTATAAAAACCCATCAAAATCATTAAAATTTTAAAATTGTTTTCAACCTTAAAACCTCTAAAGAACTAAAAACCCTAAAAAACAATTAAAAACCTAAAAACCCAAAAAACCCAAAAAACCCTAAAACCCCATACAAATTATAAAAAATCCATAAAAATGATTAAAAACATAATAAAAAATACAAAACAAGAAACCCCTAATAAATCCTTCGAAATATAAAATCCATTAAAACCCTAAAAAAATCAGAATGCTAAAAACCCTAAAAAACCCTAACACCCAAAAATCACTAAAACCCATAAAAACCCCTAAAACCCCATAAAAACACTAAAAATATTTAAAAATGTAAAAAAGACTATGATAAAATTAAAACCCTAAAAAATTAATAACCCATAAAATCCCAAAAACCCTTAAAATCTATATAGACCCCTAAGAAGCTTAAAAAACATAAAAACCCATAAAATTTCTATAAAAAAAATAAAAAATCTAAATACTATATAAACCCTTAAAAATGATAAAAAATATAAAACCAATTAATACCCTAAAATCTCAAAAAAACTCTAACATATGAAATACCAATGAAACCCCTAAAACCCATCAAAATCCCTAAAAACATTAAAAAATCCATAAAAATCCATAAAAAAAATACAAATATAAAAAACCCTAAAACCCTTAAAAAACCTATGAAATAATTTAAAGCCTATGTATCCTTAAATCCCATAAAATCCTAAGAATGCTAAAAACCATAAAACCCATAAAACCCATAAAAACATTAAAATCCCCTAAAAACCCATAAAACTAATAAAAACAACTATAAACTCTAAAAAACATTTAAAACACTAAAAATGTTTTAATACTCTAAAAATATAAAGGACCCTAAAAAACTCAAAAACCATACATTTCAAAAATCCATAGTAACCAAAAAAACCCATGAAAACACCCTAAATACCTAAAACTCATAAAAACAGAAATATCTTAAAAACACCTAAAAATAAAAAGAATTTAAAATTAACCTAAACCCCAAAAAACATAAGAATACCCTAAAACCTAAAAAAATTTAAACCCCTTAATACCCTAAAAAAATCTAAAAACACAAAAACCCTAACACCCTAAAAACCCTCAAAATTCATAAGTACCCAAAAAACTCTTAAAAATTAATAAAAATACATTGAAACCACAAACACCCTAAATTGTTAAAAATACGAAGAAAATAATTTAAAAATTAAAACAAAGAAATCCCATAGCAAACATATAAAACACCAAAAATCCTTCAAAACCCAAAAAACCCCAAAAAACCCTAAAACCCCTAAAAACATAAAAACCCTACAAACCCATAGAAACTATACAAACCAAAAAATTTATAAAAATTATTTAATCCCCTAAAAATGTAAAAGGTCACTAAAAAATAGGGAAACTCTATGAAACTTGTTAAAATCCCAAAAAAAATTAAACCCTATAAACCCCTAAGGCCCCCCAAAATTAATTAAACCCCTAAAACCCCCTAAATATCCTAAAAACCCCTCAAATCCCAAAAAAGACATAAAAACCTAAAAATCAAAAAACCACTAAGAAACCATTAAAAACCTAAAAATACATTAAAGGTCAAAAATCTTGGAAAAAACTAAAAAAACCCGAAAACCTATAAAAACCAAAAGCCCTTAAAAACCTTAAAAACCATAAAAACACATTAACCGCCAAAACAACTAAAAACTCCCAAAACCCTTCAATCCCGAAAAATGTTAAAAACTATGATGAACATTAAATCCATGAAAAATACTAAAAAAACCTTGAAAACCTACAAAAACTAAAACCCCTAAATTCTAAAAAAATTCTAAAAAAACTAAAAGCCCAACCAAGGATTTTTTATGTCTTTGACAGGTTGAAAAATGATCTTAGAATAGTGGAATGTTTGGGAGTGGTGAAACGTGCGGAAGGAGTCATGGTGCCGCCTGGATCTCCTCCTGGAGGACTGGAGGTGGCTTGGGTCTCTAGTGAACCTTTTTTAGCGAATGAGGCAGTTGAGGGTGTCCCCTTGTTAAATATGTTTGATATAATGGATTCGGAGGAGATGATTCAAGACCAGCACACTATCCATGTAAAACTGGATAGTGATTTTGATGAGAAAGATGAGCAGAATATCTGCCCTGGTCCCCGATGAGATGTTTGTGAGGATATGGGTAAGGGGCTGCAGGTGGTGGTGCCATCTGCTGGTAATGAGGAGGCACCTCCTGGTGATTTTGTTTATCAAGAAGGGCAGGATACCAGCCTTGGGATTCAGGAAGCTTTTTGTGAGATTATGGGAAAGGAGGTGTAGGTGGGGGCACCTCCCGTTGGAAATGATAAGGTGTTCGTGGGCTCTGATGTGCAGGTCCTCCTACTTGGCAAGGTGGCCAGTAACAATGTTGAGCTTTCTGGACAGGCAGTGGCAGAAGGGGAGGTACCAGCAAGGGGGCGGTTGGGGAGGATGGACCTGACGGTGTGGCTAGTTGCTAGTCTACGAGACTGGTTTCGAACGCGTATGAGGTTGGGATGGAGAGGGCATCTAGTACGCCTCCCTGCCATATGTCTCAGCAGGGGGAGGTGGAGGTGAAGGTGCCATAGAGTACGCTGGAGGAGGTGAATGTGCAGGGGATAGTGGATATCTTGGAGGGGGAATCTTCTCATGAGGGCACACCTGACGTAAGACTGGGGTGCAGGCAGGGGAAGGGACTTGGGACGGGGGACGCCCCTGAACACAGGGGTGCTACTGTGCAGGAGGCAGTTCCAAGGGAGGAGGGGATTTTGCAGCTGGCTGATAAGCCTGACTACTTGGCCAGGTATGAAGATTAGGTGACGGTCCTGCCTGGGGGGGATGGGAAATGGACTCTGGTTGCTTTCAAATGGATTTCATAAATACCTGCATTAGTGGAAATAAGCCTGCCTTAGGATGAAGATTTTGTTATGTTCTCCCTTAATCAGGAAGCTTCCTCTATCCCAGATCAAGTGCATGGAATGGAAACAGAGGAGCGCTCTTTTGAGATCAAGCAGGCCAATGGGGTGGATGATGGTCCCACCTCGATCTCCTCAATGAGGAGGCGGAGGTGGGACTACTCCACTCTCCTTCGACCCATGGTTACTCGGGATTCCTCAATGGGGGTTAAGTTGAAAGTCAAGGTTAATAATCGAGAGAAACCACTTTCCCTGAAACAAAAGAAACGGAGGGAGAAGTTTCTGACGCTCCTCAAGCTCAATGAGGATTATGAGTCAGGATGGGATGACTCTGACTCCTTCTTTGATGATGCGGCCTCTGGATATAGTGCGGATGGTGATCCTTATGGTGTGGTTTCTATTTCGGACTTTGGTGGTGACATTGACTTGTTTTTGGGTGTGGGTCTTTTGACTCCTCCCTTCCCTTGTCTATTGTGGCTTTTATTTATAAATTGGGGGGGGGGGGTTGGGAATAACTTGACCCTCGAATATTCCTTGCCCCTAAAAAACCATAAAAACCTAAAACACTAAAACCCCCAAAAAACCGTAAAAAACCCTAAAAACCCTAAAAACCCAAAACATCATAAAACCATATAAAACCGAAAAAACCCCAAAACCTCTAATCATACCTAAAAACCCAATATAAAACTCTAAAAACTGCTTCAACCACTAAATATGTTAAAACACTAAAAACATAAAAAAATCCATAAAAACCCATAAAACCATAAAAACACCAAAACCCCTAAAAACTTTCAAAATCCCTAAAACCCCCAGAAATCAAAAAAATCCTATTAAAATCCCTAAAAAATCTCTAAAAACATAAATAACCCAAAAAAACATCAATTCCCTTAAGAAAACCATAAAAACCTAAAAACGCATAAAACCCCCAAAAAACTAAAAAACGTTAAAAACCCTAAAAACCACTAAATCCCATAAAAACCTGAAAAACCCCCAAAATTCCTAAAAATGATAAATAACATTAAAATTCTATAAAATCCATAAAAACATAAAAACCATACATAACCTAAAAACACTTAAGAAAGCCTTAAAAAATTAAATACAATTAAAACCCCCAAAAAAGCTAAAACAATTAAAACCATTAAAACCCTTAAAAATAACCCAACACCTCTAAAAACCATAAAAATCTCTAAAAACCATAAAAAATGCTAAACCCCTTAAAATCTCTAAAACCAATAAAAAATAAAAAAATACATTAAACCCCAAAATTTAATAATAAAAAAATCAAAAAATTCTTAAACCCATAAAAACTCAAAAAACCATAAAAACCCAAAAAACCCAAAAACCCAAAACCCCTAAAAATATCAATAACCATAAATAGCCTAAAAACCATAAAAATTTGGAAAATCCTACTAAAATATTAAATAACTAAAAACACTTACAACCCATCAATCCCAAAAAATGCTAAAAACCTTAAAAAACCCTGTAATATGCCCTTAAAACCATAAAACCCCCCTAAAACCATAAAACCCCAAAAAATCTAAAAATTCCATAAAAACACATAAAACCACTAAAACCCATTTAATCCCAAAGAACTTAGGAAAAGTATAAAACTATTAAAAACCCTTAAAACTCTTAAAAATAAAACCCCCACTAAAAACCTAAAAAACCATAAAAACATTAAAAACCCATAAAAAACCTCAAAATACGTAGAAACCCTAAAAACCATAAAAATCCTAAAAATCCATAAAATTCTCTAAAAAAATAAAAAATCCTTGAAACCTCATATAAACCTAAGAAATCCTTAAAAACCTAAAACACTTAAAACCCATAAAACTCAAAAAACACTATAAATCATAAAAACCACTAAAACCCCAAAAAATCCCAAAATAATAAAAACCCAAAACCCTCAAAATATCTAAAAACCGTAAAAAACCATTAAAATCCAAAAGAATCCCTAAATTCCCCAAAAATATAAATAACCCTAACCCTTTAAAGAACACTAAAAAAACCTTAAAAACCAAAAAACACTTAAACCCAATAAAAACACTAGAACCACTGAAAGACCCTAAAATCCCAAAAAACCCATAAAATCCCCAAAAAACCTTAAAATCCCAAAAAACACATATAAACCCAAAAAAAACACTAAAATCACTAAAATAAATTTACAACTCTAAAATGATAAAATAATTTTAAACCATAAAAACCCTAAAACCTCTAAAAAAACCCCACAAAACCAAGAAACCATAAAAACAATAATATCCCTCAAAATCCCTAAAAACCCTATAAATATAAAAACACCTAGAAAGGCCCTAAAAATGGATAAAAATGTAATAATTCCTATAAACACTTAAAACCCCAACGAAAAACTTAAAAACCTAAAAACACTTAATACCGCTAAAAACCTAAAAAACTATAAAAACCCTAAAACACCTAAAAGTCTAAAAACCATAAAACACCATAAAAACATTAAATCCCATAAAAACCTAAATCCCCTAAAAACTCTAAAAACATTTAAACTGCAAATAATGTTAAATAACTCTGAAAATATTTAAAACCATAAAAAATAAAAAAAAACCCCAAAACCTCTAAAAACTATAAAAAACCTTCAAACCCCCTAAATCCCCTCAAAATCCAAAAAAACCCTGGAAACATAAAATTCATAAAAAAACCTAAAAATATCTAAAAACCTAAAAACCCCAAAAAACCATGAAAATCCTAAGAAAAACGTAAAAAACTAAAAATACATAAAACCTCTAAAAACCAAAAAAACACTAAATCCCCTAAAAAATCTAAAAACCCTAAAAATCCTTAAAAAATAAAAACATAAAAAAATACCATATTGTAAAAAACCATAAAAATACACAAAATCACTAAAAATCCCTAAAAGGTTAAACCAATAAAATCCCAGAAAACCCCTACGTGAACCCTAAAATCCCAGAAACACATAAAATCCCAAAAAATATAACAAATACAAAAATCCCTAAAAACCCCTAATAAATTCCAAAGAACCCAAAACCCCCTACACCCCCTAAAAACCATAAAACCACTAATAACTTTAAAAACCATAAAAATCATAAAAACCACTGAACATTTTAAAAAACATTTAAACCCCTAAAAATGATAAAAACATCAAAAATATTTTAAACATTAATAACTAAAAAACCCTAAAACCCCATAAAAACCATGAAACCCCATAAAACCTATAAAACCCTTCAAAATTACTAAAATCCCTAAAAATAAATTAAATTTTTTAAAAATACCTAAATTCCAAAAAATCATAAAAAAACCTAAAAACTTGAAAACCCCTAAGAAAAACAAAAAACCCTAAAAACACTCAAAACCCTAAAAAAGAAAATAAACTGAGAACCCTAAATCCCCAAAAAATCCCTAAAAACCATCAAAATACCTAAAACCCCACAAAAATTTTATAAATGCCCAAAAAACCTACAAAACCCTAAAACCCAGAAAACCCCTAAAAACCCATAAAAACATAAATCAAATAAAATAAATAAAAAACCTCAAAAACATTAAAAAATATAAAACCCATAAAACCCCATAAACCCCCTAAAACCCCATAAAAACCCACAAAAACGCAAAACCCCTTTAAAACACTAAAAAGTTTAAAACCATAAAAAACTATAAAACCCTTAAAAACCCTGAAACCCATGAAAATACCTTGAAACCATAAAAAATATTAATAATCCTAAAAATCCTAAAAAATTACTAAAAATGTAAAAACCCCTAAAACCCTAATAAACAATATGTAAAACATAAAAACCTAAAATCAAATAAAACCCCTAAAATCATACAAAATGTTAAAACCCATTAAAAACACTAAAAACCATAAAAGTCTCTAAAACATAAAAACACTAAAGACCTGAAAACCCCTAAAAAACCTTAAAATTCTAAAAACAATTAAAACATCAAAATATAAAAAAAATAACCTAAAATCCATATAAATACCCTAAAATATATAAAAAACCAAAAAACACATAAAAACCAATAAAATTCTAAAAATCAATAAAAAACATAAAACCACTAAAAATTTAAAAAACCCTGTAAAACCGAAAAAATGTAAAAAAAATCTAAATATCCATAAAAGCCATAAAAACTCAAAAAACCCCTAAATACAAAAAATATCAATAATAAACAAATAACAAAAAAACCCCTAAAATCTTTAAAAATTCCTAAAAAACCAAAAAACTCTAAAAATAAAATGAATCTCTAAAAATACCTAAAACACATAAATCCAGTTAAAGCATAAAAGCCCCTAAAACCCCTAAAACCCAAAAAAAATAAATACCATAGAAACACATACAACATTAAAAACATAAAAAAGACATAAAAAAATTAAAACCCAAAAAAATCACTAAAAATCTAAAAAACCCTTCAAACCCCTAAAAAAGTTAATAAAACACTAAAAACCCATAAAACCTATAAAAACTAAAAAACCCAAATGAACCAAAAAAAAACAATGAAAACCCTAAAAATCCTAAAAACCTATAAAACCATAAAAGTCCCTAATAACCATAAAAACCAATAAATAACTAAAAAATCCCTTAAAATACTTAAAAAATAACCGAGGAGAAGATAGAGGGGTGAGATGAGACTTTCTCGCTTGAAACCATATAGTGAATTATGATTTTCATATGGCATCTATGGCAACTAATATTCTACTTCCTGGTCAATTTGATAGGAATATGTATGGAAAAGATGTTGTATTCAGACCCCGATGAAGATATATGGTAGCGTCTGGAATAACCACAGTGGTGGTGAATGAAGTGGTCGGTGAAGGAAAACAAGTGAGGAAGGAGGATATCAATTTGAGTAGATATGAGATAGCAATTGGCAGTGTGACATCAAATGAAATGGTTGGTGCAGGGAGATCTGGGGAGGTGTTTGACTCTTGGATTCAACAGGTGCTTAGTGATTCCCAGTTGGGGGGTTGTTTGGGGACATGCGGCAGGCGGGAGCCATAGTTCATCGTATAGCTGGAGGCCCAGTCCCAGTGACGTGGTGTTTCTGAAGAGGAAAACCTTCTAAACCAATACTATTATAACTACAAAGGTGTGATTGATTATTCTGTGAAAATAAAAGGGAGAATTTCACACAATAGATCGGACCCGAATGCTGTCTCAAAGCGGCTCAAAATGGTTGAGTTCTCAATCATAGATTGTTTATTTCTTCCTAGAGGCTCTCATCCTCTGAAAATTGATGAACTCAATGAGAGAATTTCATCTATTTGGGATTTTTAATCATAGAAATTCATCTCATTCAGTCGGGGATACTTCCATATTCTCTTCCTCAGATAAGAGATAAAAATTTGAGCATGGGGATTTGGTTCCATGGCCCTCAAACCTGGAATTATTCACCTTCTAAGAAGGGATAATAAAATTCAACCTGCTTGAGGTTGGTAACACCACCACCCAAACGTGGGTAAAGATTTAAGGGTTTAATTGGATAATCGGGAACCCCAAAAATTTCTATGATATTACAATATCTATTGAAATCTGGATTAAAATTGATAAGAAAATGAATGTGGCTCGATTCGGTCATTTTTCAGGTTTTTTGTACAGGTCAAATTGGGTATGAATCTAGTTGAATTTTTTATGCATGCAATGGATGATGATATTATTGAGTTAAATATTTTTTATGAAAAAATAGATGTTTTTCAGGAAATGTAGGGTTGTAGTTCATGAATAATTTACTTGTATTTGATTTAATGTTTACATCTTATGCTATTTTCATAGACATGAGATATGAAATTTCCTTAAAATAGAAAATGTATAGTTGTTCGGAAAGATGATGTTCTTCCTTAGTTTCATCCTGAGGAAAACAACGATCATTGAAATAATGATGAAGGAATTGGAAGTGGTGTTGATAATAATGAGAGAAATAAATTAGAATAGTGGATTGTTACTAAGTATGTAACCAAGAAACCATTTGATGAGAAGGGTGGTCAGATAAGTGACTCACCTCATGCTCAAGCCTTCACCTCTGTGATCAAGATGAAGTCTTAGGATTTCATCTTCTGCGAAGAAGAGACTATCCATAATACTGCTACTTTTATCAAAGACAAAAATGGTGATCCACTGACTACCTGAATGCTACGTAGTGAGAATGACTTGATGGATGAACAAGTGATTGAAGAAGAAATAGAAAATGAGCTCGATCATCATCTCTCACATGAATAAATGGCTATGCGAGGTAACCAAAAGCCCAAGAAAATTAAAGAATATGACTCCCAAGTAATTTCTAATACTTTTCATGCCTCTTAAAAACCAGTGGTTGATAATGAGGGCTTCCACCTTGTCTCATACCATAAAGAAAAAGACTTAATTTGCGACCTCAGTGGTGGTAGAGAAACTAACTACAGATATCCCTGCACCTCTCTCAGATTAAAATATTGTTGGTCCCTTTGAGTTGGAGGATAATAAGACAAATAATGAGGATAATGTTTTTCGAATGAGATAATTGAGGTCATGGGGATGATATCTCTAGTGACAAGAGAATCCTCTCCTCAATACAAGGAGATGTCGGATTATAGCTTTTATTATGAAAGAATGAATACTGAGACATTACTTATCAGTCTTCAATCACTCCCTCCAAGTAGGGAGAGATTGAGGTGTCAAGGGAGTAGTCGTGGAAGGGCTGGATGGCATGAAATTTCAAAAGAGTAAAGGAAGCTAATAGAACAACTCAAGAAATAAATATGTATCTAGATTTTTTTACTTTGGGTATTTTTATTTGTCTTCCTGTAATCTCTTGGACTCCTATCTTTTTCTTTATTTTCATAAAAGATGCATAAAATCTATATTTATTAAATAAATAAAAAAATAAAAACCACTAAAAATCCCAAAAAACACCTAACAAATCCATAAAACATAAAAAATCATAAAACCCATAAAACCCCAACAAAACACGAAAAACCCTAAAAATCCTAAAAACCATAAAACCAATAAAAAATTTAAAACCATAAAAACCCTTACAGAACCTAAAATTCTAGAAAAACTATAAAAACTCTTTAATCCCATTAAACATTAAAAAACTATAAAATCATTAAAAAACATAAAAAACACAAAAAAACCAAAAAATTAGAGAAAACTATAAAAAAACTAAAAACCCAAAATAATCTTAAATACCCAAAATATATCTTAAACTCCTAAAACCCATAAAAATCATTAAAATCCCTAAAAATACCTAAAAATCCTTAAAAACATTAAAAATACTAAAAATCCTAAGAAAACCTTTAATATCTAAAAGCATATAAAACCCCTAAAATTCTAAAAATTCTAAAACCCTAAAACCATATAAACCGAAGAATCCCCTAAAACCCCTCAAAATATTTAAAACCACAAAAAACACATAAAAATCATAAAAATTGAATAAAATCACTAAAAATGTAAAAACCCTAAAACCCTACTAAAACCTTAAAAACCTAAAAACACTTAAAACCACAAAAATTCCTAAAAACACTAAATTTTTTTAAAAAACCTAAAATATACAAACAATAAAAATCCCAAAAACCATGAAAATATTTATAAATCTTAAAAACCCATAAAAACCATTAAAACCATATGAAGTACTAAAAACTCTAAAATCCCATCAAACTCTTAAAAACTTTTAACAAATTCTAAAAATATTAAATCCCTAAAAAAATTAAAAACCATAAAACCCAACAAATCCATTAAGGAACTATATACCCTAAAAACCATAAAAAACCTAAGAATACCTAAATACCATAAAAATGTGAAATTCCTTTAATATCCCTAAAAAATTAAAAACCCTAAAAACTGTAAAAACCCTAATAAAACATAAAAAATCCTAAACCAAGTAAGACACCTTAAAACCTAATAAACCCTAATAACCCATAAACACCTAATAACCCCTAAACACCTAATAAACCCTAATAACCTCTAAAAACCATAAAACAACAAAAAAACCATAAAAACACTAAAAATAATAAAAACCATGAAAAATCTATAAAACCCCTCAAAACCCACTAAAAAAATATAAAATCCTTTTTAACCCCAAAAAGTTTTAGAAACACTAATAACCTTTAAACCCTACAAAACTCAAAAAACCCTAAAACCCAAAATAAAAAATAAAAAACATAAAACCCCTGAAAACCTAAAAAATACCTAAAAATATATAAAAAAAATAAAAGCACCTCTAAAACCCAATGAAAACGTTAAATACCATAAAAAACTTAAGAAACCTAAAACATTTGAAACCCCTAAAACACAAAAACCAAAGATACTGTAAAAACCGTAGACACCCTAAAACCCTAAAATACATTCAAAATACCTAAAAATGTTAAAAAAATTCTTTAAAATACTAAATGATACCTAAAATTTTAAAATATGAGTACAACCTTGAAAAACGCTAAAAATACTAAAAATCCTCAAAATACATTAACCCCTTAAAAACCATGAAATTCTAAAAACATTAAAAAAACCCAAAAAATCCCAAAAACTCGTAAAACCCCAAACCACATTAAAAAACCTGAAATCCCATAAAAACCCTAAAGTCCACTAAAAAAGAAAACCCATTAAACAACTAAAAATGATAAAATCAATAAAAACATTTAAAACTATAAAAACAGAACCCCCCCCCCCAATCCAAGAAAACAGAAAACCCCAAACCCTGAAAAACCCCTTTAAACCCCCAAAACCACTAAAACCCCTAAAAACCATAAAAATACTTAAAATAAATAAATATGTAAAACCCAAAAAAATCCCTTACAAACCAAAATAAAACCGTAAAAATATTTTAAACCCCCAAGGAAACCTAAAAAATTATAAATAACCTAACAACCCTAATAACACTAAAACACAAAAAACCCACAAAATACCTAAAACCATAAAAAACATAAAAATCATAAAAAGTTCTAAAAATCCCTAAAAACCATCAAAAACCAAAAAATCCCTGAAAATACTAAAACCCCATTAATATCACTAAAACAATAAAAACCATAAAAACATGAAAAATCTCCTAATAATCCATGAAAACGTGAAAACCATTAAACCCTAAAAATCCATAAGAAATCCTTAAACCACTAAAACCACTTTTAAACCCCTAAAAACTCTAAATATGTCTAATATCCTAAAAAACCCTAAATCTCAGAAAAATCCTTAAAATCCATAAAAAACCTAAAAGGAAACAAAAATACTTCAACACATTAAAATCACTAAAAACATAAAAACCTCTAAAAACTAAAAGAAATCCATAAAAACCTTAAAAAAAATTAAAAGCATGAAAAAACTAAAAACCACTTAAAATTAAATGTGGCCTTAAAAAACCTAAAACCCATAAAAACCCAAAACCCATAAAAACCCTCAAAACCCACCTAAACACTAAAAAACATTAAACCCCTTAATCATTATAAAAATTTTAAATACATAAAAATCTAAAAAAAATATTAAAAAACCCATAAAACCATAATAAAACCAAAAAAAATAATACCCCTTTAAAGTCTCACAATCCCGGGAAACCAAAAAAACCCAATAAAATCTGAAAAAACTCATAAAATTCCCAAAAATTAAAAAAAAATAAAAGCCATGAAAATCCCATTAACAACCATAAAATTCTAAAAAAATTATAACCTCTAAAAACCTAAAAACACTAAAACCCTTAAATTCCCCTTACAAACCCTAAAAACCATAAAATCCCTAAATACATAAAAAATCCCAAAACCCTTAAAAACACCAAAAAATTTCTAAAAAAACTAAAACCCCTTTAGATCCCTAAAAATATTCAAAAACAATAAAAACATAAAATCCCTCAGAACCTGAAAAATCCTAAAAACATAAAATAAAATAAAAAATATAAAAACCATCAAAATTCTTAAAACCCCTAAAGGAGATGGCGGCTGTGTCTTCAGGATCTCTCTCGTCACGTTTCCTAGGTCAGCCTCCCGCTGGATCTTCGGTGCTCCTTGGTGGCACCGTCTATGGCTTCTCGGTGGCTCAGGTGTGGTCTCAGCATTTCTCCTGGCTTTGTGACAATTGTGGTGATTCCCGGCAGAGATGTGGTGTGAGGATCTGGTGGCTTAGAGGGACCAGGTCAACAATGATGCAAATATCCAAGCGGGTTCCAGATCTGTCTTCTTGGTGGCTTCCCTGGTTTTATGATGGTGACAGGCAGGTGCAATGGGATTCTCGACGGCTTGAAGGCGCTTTGGATTGGTTCTTTTGGGATTCGGCGATGCGGTTCTTTCCAGATCCGTCTTCAGGAGGGACTTTGTGGGTTTTTTGGTTTTGTGATGTTTTAAGGAAGACGCGGATGGTGATTCATCATCTGGGGGTTCCACTCTTGACCCCTTTGTGTGGGATTTCATATCCGTTTATCATCGACTTGCGCAGATCTTTTAGGTTCGTGTTTTCGGACCCTTGGCCTTGTCTTGCGCTGATATCACAGGCCTTCTTAAGTTTCGTTGTCTTCTGGGATCTTTACTGGTTTTAGGTCCCCTACGGTGTCGAGGCCGTCTTTGTTTTGGTAGGATTGGTCGGTTTTGTATGCTGCTGTCGATTTATGGATTTGTCTTGAGGTGCTGGGTGGTGCTTCGCCTTGCGGTGCAACTTCTGGGTCTCTTGGTGGGCGATCTGGACCGGGGTTTAAAAAAGAGGTTTGGGTGTTGTGGAATGGTGAAAGGCTTGAAGGTTGGTGGTCATTTGTTTCTGCTTGTTCTGATGGGTGTGGACTTCTTCTCGCTGAATGTTTTGGAGGTACTGGGAGGTGGAAACAGAGCTGTTGGGTGCTGGTTATTTTTTGGTTCGGATCTGCTAAAGGAGGTGCTGGTTCCTTGAAGTGGGTGTGTAGGATGCCAGTTGCTTATGCGTCGGGATGTGTTGAAGCTAATTTCTATGAGTTTGGTGATGGTTTGGTTTTGTATGGCTTTGTGTGATGGATTTTGTTCCTGTTGAGTGTTGATGGTTGTTGTCTTCAATTGAGGGGATGCAGATGTATTCTTAGGTGTCGTACTGGGTGTGAGCTGTTGGAAGCTTCATGGATTGAAGGTGGGACATATTTTTTTCTGATTGTGATTATGTAATGCTGGTGGTGGACACTCTTGCTCAGGATGCGATGGCTGAAATTGGTGATGTGAGAGGCTGGTTGTTGTTTGGCTGGGTGCATATGGGGTGAAGGAACTGAAAGCTGTGGTTGGATGAGAAGGTGCCACTGCTATTGTGTTTGGTCTTTTGCGTCTTTTCCTTTCTTTGTTTTCCTTTTGATCTTTTTTTGGGGGTCTTTTGGTTTGGGGTTGTTAAGAGTTTTTGGGTGTGGGTTGATTGACCCCGCCCCTCCCTTGTCTGTTGTGTCTTTCTGCGTCTTTTTATTTAATAAATTTTGGGGGGTTGGGATTATCCTGGCCTCCGCATCTTCCTTGCCTAAAACCCCTAAAAATCATAAAAATCCTAAAAAATACCTAAATATCACAAAAACATAAAAACCCAAAAAAACTAAAAACCCCTTTGAAAACCATAAATACCTAAAACACTTAAAACCACTAAAAATCCGAAAAAAATATTCTAAAAACCATAGAATCCTAATAACCCTAAACACCATAAAACCTCTAAAACATTAAAAACCCTTAAACCCTTAAAAACCTAAAATCCCATGAAAATCTCTAAAACCCCTTCCAACCCCTAAATACATTAAAATACTATAAAAAAAAACATAAGAAAACCAGAAATTCCAAAAAAAAAACATAAAAACACAAAAAAACCCTCAAAACTCTAAAAAATCCATAAAACCCTTAAAAACCGTAAAATCCCATAAAAAATCTAAAAACCCAAAATACACTTAAAATCCCCCAAAACCCAAAAAAGTTAAAAACCCTAAAACCCCTAAAACCCTCAAAGTCCCTAAAAACCTTAAAAAATCTTAATAAGTCATTGATAATTAAAAACCCTAAATACCAGGAAAACCCCTAAGAAAATCTTGAAAAACTATAAACACTAAAAACCCAAAATATATAAAAAACACTAAAACCCTTAAAAATAATAAAAAAAATAAACCCCATATAAAGCATAAAAGAAACATAAACTATAAAAACCCTTTAAACCAAATAATGATAAAAATAACTGTAAAAATATTAAGACCCCTAAAAAACTCAAAAATACCCTGAAAACCAAAAAACACCTAAAAACCCAAAAAAACCCCTAAAACCCAAAACCAAAAAAATTATCAATAACCCTAAAACCACTAAAAACCATAAAATACTCTAAAAATCATATGAAAATATTAAAAACCTAAAAACACTTCAAACCACTAAAACCAGAAAGATGATAAAAACCCTAAAAACCCCTAAAAGACCCTAAAATCAATAAAATCTCCCTAAAACCCATAAAAACCCCTAAAAACCATAAAAATCCATAAAACACATAAATCCCCCAAAACCCATTTAATCCCCCAAAACATTAAAAATCTCTAAAAACCATTTAAAACCATTAATAATCATAATAATAAAAAAATCTAAACCCCCAAAACACTATAAAAACATTAAGAAATTCAAAACCTTCAAAATCCCAAAAAACCTAAAAAACCTTAAAAACCATAAAAAATAACTAAAATTCCCGGAAAAAAAAATCATAAAAACCTCATATAACTCTAAGAAGCCCATAAAAACCTAAAACACTTAATACCCATAAAACCCTAAAAAACACTAAAAAACAAAAAAAACCCTAAAACTCCTAAAATCCCTAAAACCCCTCAAAATATCTAAAAACCCTAAAAAACCCTTAAAATCCCAAAAAAATCATTTAAAATATAAAAACCCTAAAGCCCTTAAAAACAATAATAAACCCTTAAAAACATAAAAACACATAAACCCCATAGAAATAGTAAAACCCATAAAAGACCCTAAAAACCCCAAAACCCATAAAAACCAAAAACCCCCCCAAAAAATTAAAAACCATAAACCGCTTAGAAACCTAGAAAAAAAGTCAAAACTCAATAAATCCTTTAAACACATAAAACAAATAAAAATATTTAAAACAATAAAAACAGTAAAAACTCAAAAAAAAACCCTAAAACCCCTAAAACCATAAAAACCCATAATAACTCTCAAAATCCCTAGAAACCCCTTAAAAAACCAATAAAGGACCTAAAAATCTATAAAAACCTAAAAATCCCTAAAACCCTTAAAACCCCAAAGAAAACCTTAAAAACATAAAAACACATAAACCCATTAAAAAACTAAAAATATCTAAAAAACCTAAAAACCATAAAACTCTAAAAACCAGAGATACCCATAAAACCCATAAAACCCACAAAACCCCAAAAACCCACTAAAAACTCTAAAACCCATTTAAACCCCAAATAATGTTAAAAGAACTCTAAAAAACCTTCAAAACCTTAAAAAACTCCAGAAAAATCCTAAAACCCCCAAAAAACAATAAAAACACTCAAAACCCCTAAAGCCCCTAAAAATCCATAAAAACCCTAATTCATAAACTTCATAAAAACTGAAAATACATAAAAACATAAAAAACACTAAAACCCTAAAAAACCATAAGAAAAAAAAATAAATACCATAAAACTCTTAAAACCTCTAAAAACCTAGAAACACTAAACCCTCTAAAAACTCTAAAAACTCTAAAAACCTAAAAATCCAAAAATACATTAAAAAAATATTGGAAAATACCGTAAAAATCCTAAAAATCCCTAAAAACGTAAAAACATTAAAATCGATGAAATCCCCTCAGAGAACCCTAAAAAGATAGAAACACATTAAATATCTAAAAACCTAGAAAACATTAAAAACCTTAATAACCCCTAAAATATCTTACGAACCCTAAAACCCCTTAAAACCCATAAAACTTCTAACAAACTTAAAAACTTTAAAAACCATTAAAACCTTTAAAAACTCTAAAACCTTTCTAATCTCCTAAAAATGTTAAAAAATTCAAAAATTGTTAAAAACCAAAAAACATAAAAACCCTAAAAACCACTTAAAATACCTAAAAACCATATAAACCAATTAAAATTATAAAAAAGCCCAAAAATTCCCTAAAAACAAGAAAAACCCTAAAAACCTTAAGAACCCTAAGAAATCCTTAAAACATAAAAACACCAAAAATTTCAAAAAACATAAAATACACTAAAAACTCTAGAAACCATAAAACCCATAAAAATCCATAAAAACCATCAAAATCCCTAAAAACCAACAAAAATCCTAAAATTCAAAAAAACTACAAAACCATAAAATCCAAAAAACCACTAATAAAACCTTAAATTCCTAAAAACACGTAAAAACAATAGAAATCCTCAAAAACACTAAAAACCATAAAAACCCATAAAATACCACAAATACCCCCAAACCCCTTAAAATAGTAACAAAACTAAAAACCCATAAAATCCTTGAAAACTACATAAATACTGAAAAACCATTTAAACCAAAAAAAGATAAAAAACACTAAAAAACACTAAAAACCCTAAAAACCCTAAAATACTTGAAAATCATTAAAAAGCATAAAAAATAATAATAATCCCAAAATTCCGAAAAATAAATCCTAAAAACGTAAAAAACTTCAAAAAACCTAAAAACAACTAAGAAAAGCATAAAAACTAAAAGCACATAAAAACCCAAAAAACTAACAAAATGATAAATACCTTAAAAACAATAAAAACAATAAAAATCCCCAAAAACATGGAAACCCCTAAGAAAAACATAAAATCCTAAAAATAATTAAAAAACCAAAATACCATAAAAACACAAAATACCCTAAAACCCCTAAAAATACCCTAAAATATAAAAAAACCCAAAATCTAAAAAAACTATAAAATACCCATAAAAACCATAAAAATAAATAAAACATATAAAATCCCTAAAACCACTAAAATTTTAATAAAACCCTATGAAGCCCTAAAAACGTAAAAAAAACACTAAAAATCCTTAAAATCCATAAAATCTCAAAAAATCCCAAAAGTTGCAAAATTTGGGTTCTCATATGGAATATACAGTGGATGATCTTCTACATCATGGTTGATTTTATTTCCATCAGTATGGAAAATAAGTGTTATTTGGGACATGATGCATATCAATGATAGAATCTGGAGTAACTACAGTAGTGGTGAATGATGTTGTCGACATGGGATAGGAAGCGAGGAATGAGGATATTGATTCGAGAAAATATGAGATTGCACTGAGAAGTGCGACAGTGAGTGTAGTGGTTGGTGAGGAAATGTTCCGTGAGGTGTCCATCTCATGGTTTCGATTGGCCCATGGTGATTACTAGTCGGATGTGGTTTTGGGTATGTTGGGGGTGGGAACCACGGTTCAGCTACAGAGTTGTAGTACTAGTCCCAGCAACATGGTGTTCTTAATGAGGAAACAATTACAAACCGATCCTTTTCTAAATAAAATGTGTGATTTATTATACTATTCTCAGAAATGGGAGAATTGCATACATTATAGATGACCTCAATAATATCGCAGAGTTTATCAAAATGGGTGAGTTCTCAATCATATCTTGTTTATTTCTTTCTAAAGGCTCTCATCTTAAAAAAAAAATTGATGCACTCATGGAGATAATTTCATCAATTTGGGGTTTTCTATCCTATAAATGTGTCTCAGTAGTATGAGGATACATACATATGATATTCCCCATGGATGAGATGAAAATTAGAGCACAAGTTATTGGTTCCATTGTGCTCAAACATGGAATTATTCAGATTCTATAATGGTATTAAAATTTAACAACTTGTGGTTGGTAACACCACCACCGAAATGTGGGTAAGGGTTTATGGGTTAATTTGGTTACTCTAGTACCACAAATTTTTTTATGATATTTCACTGCCTTTTCTAACACAAATTAAAATTGATATGAAAATAAAAGTAAATCGATTAATCCATTATTCTAGGTTCTTAGTATAGGATTAACTGGGTTCAACTCTAGTTGAAAAGGTTATGCTTGTAAAAAATGATGATATTATTTAGTTAATGAATTTTATGAAAAAATTCAAATGTTCTAAAGGAATATAAGATTATGGGTCAAGAATCATCTACCTATAGATGCTCCAATGATTGCAGCTTCAATTTCACTGTGGATTTGAGATAAGAAATTTCCTTAAAAAGAGAAAAAATGCAACTGTCAGAAAAGTTGATTTACTTCCTTCATTACAGCTAGAGGACAAAAATGATATTTTTATGAATGATGAAGGAATTGGAAGTTATCTTTATAATGTTTATTTAAATAAATAATCATAGGTAATTATTATTTGGTATGTAACTAAGAAACTAGTTGATGAGAAGTGTGGTCAGATAAGTGACTCACCTCATTCTCAGGCCTTTTCCTATGAGATCAAGATGAAGTCTTAGGCTTCCATATTCTCTGAAGTGGTTACATTCCACAATACTGATACTTTCAGAAAAGGAAACTATGATAACCCATTGACTCATTGAATTCTAGGTAGTGATGATAATATGAAGACTGAACAAGTGATTGAAGAATTAATTCAAAAAGAGGTTGATCATCAGCTCTCATATGAAATAATGGTAGTGTTAGGTAATCGAAAGGGAAAGAAAATTTTAGAATATGACTCCTTAGTGATTTATAAATTTTTTCTTGCCTCTTCAAACTCTATGGTGGATAATAAGGGATTCCATGTTTCCTCCTACAAGAAGACAAAGACTTTAGTTCTGACCTCGGTGGTTGTAGAGTAACTGACTTCAGGTAGCCCTACACCTCTCTATGATAAAATACATATGGTCCCATTGAGATACAGGATAGCGAGACAAAGAATGAGGATTATTTTTCTTCTGCTAAATAAACGAAGGTCATGGGGATGATATCTAACTGAACAAAGATGACTCTATTGAATACAAGGAGAAGTAGGACAATAGATCTGATTCTAAAAGAATAGATACTGAGATACAACTTAGAATACTTCAATCACTCCCTCCATGTATGGGGATATCGAGGGGTCAAGAGTGCGGTCGTGGAAGGGTAGGCTGACATCCAATTTCAAAAGTGTAAATAAATCTCACTGAATGACTATGAAAAAGATACGTAGCATGATTTTTGTTTTGGGCATTGTGCTTTATCTTCCCGTAATCTCTTGGACTCCTACCTTTAGCTTCCTTTTAATAAAAGAGTTATAGACTCTATCTTTCATAAAAACACAAAAAACCAATAAAAATCTTATAACCCCTTTGAAAATCTTAAAAACATAAAAACACCTAAAACCCCTAAAACCCTAAAAAAACAAAAAATCTCAAAAAATCTTAAACCATATAACCCAAAAAATAAAAACCATAAAAACCCATACAACCCTAAAAAACTAGGAAAAACACTAAAAATACCTTAAATCCGTAAAACAATAAAAACGACAAAAACATTAAAAATAAAAAAAACTCAACCCCCCCCCCCCAAAACAAGAGAAAACCATAAAAAACCCCTAAAATCCATAAAAAGACCTAAAAACCCTAAAAAACCAAAACTCCTAAAAACCAATATCAATCATAAGAATCCCTAAAAATCCATAAAATCTATAAAAACATAAAAAATCCTAAAAACCCTAAGAAAAACATAAATACATAAATTCACTTAAACCCCATAAAACCTAAAAAAATGTTAAACCCATAAAAATAATAAAAACCCAAGAATCCCCTTAAACCCCGGAAAATATCTGAATACCCAAAAAACTAAGAGAAATTGTAAAAACCCTAAAAATAACTAAAAACATAAAAACACTAAAGAATCATACAGAACGCTGTTAAAACCACAAAAACAAACAAACAACTAAACCCCCACAAAAACCTAAAAACAATTAAACGTTATAAAAACCCCTAAAAAGACCCAAAACCCTAAAACCCCCTAAAAACCATGAAAAAACATAAATATATTATAATCCCCAAAAAACCCATAAAAACCTAACAAGCAATAAAAATCTCTAAAATCCCATCGAACCCTAGTAAAAAAATCTAAATATATTAAAACCCCTAAAAATCTCCTAAAACCCAAAAAAACTATAGTGACCCTATAGACCCTAAAGAATCCTAAAAACCCTAAAAATACATAAAGACCCTAAAAATGGGAAATTCCTATAAAATCACTAAAATATTAAAAACCCTAAATACCTAAGAAAACTATAAAAATTCTAAAACCACATAAGACCCCAAAAAACTCTAAAAACCAAAAAAAACCCCAATACCCCTAAAAATAATAAAAAAATATTAAAAACGCATAATCCCCATAAAACCCCCTAAAAACTCTAAAAACCCATTAAACCCCTAAAAAATTAAATAACTCTAAAACCAAAAACTCTATAAAACTCAAAAAACCGTAAAATCAAAAAAAAAAACTATAAAAACATAGAACATAATAAAAACCTAAAAAATGCCAAAAAACCTATAAAAATTTAAAGAAAACCCATAAAATACTTGAGAAAACATTAAAACCATAAAAACATTAAAATCCGAAAATATATCAAACCCCAAGAAAACAAAAAAGGATTAAAACTCAAAAAACCTATAAAACACTCAAAATCCCTAAAAACTTAAAAACCCTAAAAAACCAAAAAATTCTTTAAAAATGAAATATAATTCCTAAACATTTATAGAATGAGAAAAACCCAAAAAAACCATAAGAAAACACTTAAATCCTAAAAATACTTAAAATCACTAAAAACCCACGAAATACTAAAAACATTAAAATACTCTAATATCCATAAAAACCATAGAACCACCAACAAATTTAAAAAACACTAAAAACAAAATAAAACTCATTAATCCTGTAAAATTGATGAAAATGATAAAAATATTAAAAACCCTAAAAACTAAAGAAAACTCCCAAAATCCCTAAGAAAACATAAAAACTGAAAACCCATGAAAACCCATTAAAACACTCAAACCACTAAAAACCCTAAAAACCATTAAAATGATAAAAATAACTAAATACGAAAAATCCCATTAAAACAATTTAAAATTATAAGAAAACCATAAAAAAAACATAAAACAAATTAAACCCCTTAAAATTTTAAAAATTTATAAAAAACCCAACATCCCTAAAATCCCTAAAACACTAAAAACACAAAAAATCCCTAAAACCCCTATGTACAATAAAAATAATAAAAATTCCTAAAATTTACTAAAAGAAGAAAAACCATTAAAATCCAAAATAAATACATAAAAACCTAAAAACTCATAAAAACCCCTAAAAACAAAAAAAAATATATAAATACACTAATAACCCTAAAAGACCATAAAAGGCCTAAAACCCCCATTGAAACCAAAAAACCACTAAAACCCATTGAAATCCATAAAAACCTTTAAAACCCTGAAAACACACATAAAACAATAAAACCATTTACGCACCTAAAAACATAAAAAACTCTAAAAAATTAAAATCCCAAAAAAACATAAAAACACAAAAAACCCTAAAAATATAAAAGAACCCCCAAAAGACCTTAAAACCTATAAAAACCCGCTAAAACATAAAAAACCCTAAATAATTAAAACCGAAAAAACTATATAAAAACATTAAAAACAACTAACAACTCTAAAAAACATTTAGAACAACGAAAAATGATAAAAACTATGAAAACCAATACAAACCATTAAAACTCAAAAAACACAAATAAAACTATAAACCCCAAAAAACCATAAAACACTAAAAATCCTCGAAAAGCCTAAAACCCCTCAATATCCTTAAAACCCTAAAAAAATAAAAATATGAAAAAATCCTTAATAATCGGTGAAAACATAAAAAAACCTAATACAATTAATAAAACCTTAAACACCTAAAACCAATTTAAACCCCTAAAAACACTAATGAAGTCTGAAATCCCAAAAACCCATAAAACCCGTAAAAACCATAAAAATCCCCAAAATTCCTTAAAACCCCTAAAAACCTAAAAACACATAAAACCCTGAAAACCTAAAAAGAATTAAATACTCTAAATGACATTAAAACCCTAAAACTCCTAAAAACCATAAAACCCCTAAAAATCCTAAAACCCTTAAAACCTATAAAAACTGTAAAATTAAACTAAAATGATAAAAAACCTTTAAACCCCTAATAACATTATAAAACTATTAAATTCTTAATAACCCAAAAAAATATAAGAAGACCCTAAAACTGTAAAAAACAATAAATCTCATAAAATCCCTTGGAAGGATCAAAATTCCTAGAAACCAAAAAAATAATTACAATCCTAAAAAACACGAAAAATCCACCAAAATGTATAAAACACTAGAAACCTTGAAAACATTTACTAAAAACGTATAATCGTAAAAATAATTAAAATCCCTAAAAACCAAAAAAATGCTAAAAGCATTAAATAAGCATATTAATCCATAAAAACCAAAAAAACCCCTAAAACACATAAAAAGTCCTAAAAACTCTAAAAACCCTTAGACCCCTAAAAATGATAAAAAAATAACAAAAATATAATCCCAAGAAATCCCCAAAAAACATAAAAACATAAAGAACCATAAAACGCATATAAATCATCAAAATGCCTAAAACCCCTAAAAACTATAAAAAACTTAAAAATGCATAAAATTCACAAAAAACAAAAAAAACCTAAAAAACATAAATCCCCAAATAAAACTAAATAAACCTAAAACACTAGAAACCACTAAAAACCCAAAAATATGCTAAAAATCATAATACCAAAAAAACCCAAAACACCATAAATCCCCTAAAAACCATAAAAACCATAAAAACCCATGAAAACCCTCAACAACCAGGAAAATCGATAACCCTTTCCACCCCTAAATACATTAAAAACTCTAAAAACATTAAAACCCTAAAAAAATCCCAAACCCCAAAAGGACAATAAAAAACAAAAAACCCAAAAAACCCTCAAAATCCCAAAACCCCTAAATATGTAAAAATTCTAAAAAATCACTAAAAATCCCTAAAAACATTCAACACCCATAATAAAACCATAAAAACCTAAAAAATACTTAAAACTAAAAAAACCTTAAAAATGTTAAAAACCCTAAAAACTCCTAAAAACCTTGAAATCCCTCAAAATCCCTAAAAACCTTAAATAATATAAAAATCCAAAAATATCCCTAGGAAAACCTAAAAATCCAATAACACTTAAAACCCCAAAAATCCCAAAACACAATAAAACCTCTAAAAACCCTTAAAAATAAACTAAAACCACTAAAAACCATAATAACCCCTAAAAACCACACAAAACCCCGTAAAACACCAAAACTAATAGGACCTCTAAAAACCATTTTAACCCACCAAAAAATGATTAGATAACTCTAAATTTCATTAAAACCCTAAAAATCTCAAAAAACCATAAAAACCCAAAAAACCCAAAAAATCCAAGAATCCCTAAAAACAATCAATAAACTTAAAAATCCTAAATACCATAAACACTCTAAAAAATCTTCAAATCCCCAAAAACAAAAAAAATGCTAAAAACAAAAAAAACCCTAAACCACCCCTAAAAAAATAAAAACCCCTAAAAACCATAAAAATCCCTAAAAACACATAAAACCCCTAAAACCCATTTATCACTCTAAGACGTTAAAAAACTCTTAAAACCCTTAAAACCCTTAAATTCCATAAAAATAAAAAAAAAACCCAAAAAACCCAAAAAAAGCCATAAAAACATTAAAAGACCCTAATAGTATCTAAAAATGTAAACCATCCTAAAAACCTCATATATCCCAAACAAACCATTAATAACCTAAAACTCATAAACCCCTAACACCATAAAAACACTAAAATCCATATAAACCCTAAAACCCTAAAACCCCTTATAATATCTAAAAACCCAAAAACCCATTAAATTACAAATTAATCATAAAATCCCAAAAAAAATATAAATGCCTTAAAACCCTTGAAAAACAGTAGGAAAACATTAAAAATATAAAATCACATAAACCCCATAAAAACACTAAGAACCCTAACAAATCTCCTTAAAACCCGAAAACCCCTTAAAATCTTAACAACCCAAAAAAACCTTAAAACTCATAAAAACACATTAAAACCCACAAAAATACACTGAAAGTTCTAAACCCCCTTCAAACACTTAAAAGTGTTAAAAATAATTAAAACCTTAAAACCCTAAAATGTCAATAAAAACTCCCCCAAAACACCAAAAATATAAAAAACCATAATTACCCAGAAAATCCAAAAAACCCTATAAAAATTTCGAAAACCTAGAAGGGGCCTAAAAATACATAAAAACATAGAAAAACCCTAAAACCCCAAAAAACCATAAAAACGAGAAAACACATAAAAAGACAAAAAAACCTAAAAAATCTAAAAACCCTAAAACTCTAAATTCTATAAAACCCAAAAAAATACACTATAAACTCTTAAAAAAAATTAAACCCCTAATAACATTAAAAAGAATTAAAAACCATAAATCCCATAAAAAACTCAAAAAACCTTAAAACCTCCCAAAATTAATAAAACACCTCAAAACACCTCAAAAGCCTCAAAATTCATAAAACCCCTAAGAAAATTTCATAAAAAAACTAAAAATCCATAAAAACATAAAAAACACTTAAAAACAAGAAAATACCTAAGAAAAACATAAAAACATAAAACTTATAAAAACATAAAAAACACTAAATCCCCTAAATTCTTTAAATACATTAAAACCCCTCAAAATACCAAAACACAAAAAAAAACATAACAAATCCCAACTTTGAAAAAACCAAAAATATCCTAAAAATCCATAACATCCATAAAATCATAAAAACTATAAAATACCTAAAAACCCATAAGATAACCCTAAAAACCTAAAAACACTCAATATCCGTAAGAACCTAAAAAACACTAAAAACCTAAATAAACCCTAAAAAATTCCCAATAACCCTAAAACCCACTAAAACCCATAAAACCTCTAATAACCTTAAAAACCATAGAACCCTTAAAAACACTTGAAAAATATAAAAACTTTTTAAACCCCTAAAAATGTTTAAAAAAATCATTAAAACCCTAAAAACACAAAAATCCATAAAACCCCATAAAACCCATTAAAACCCTAAAAACTCGTAAAACCCCTCAAATCCCTAAAATCCCTAAAAATCAATTTAAATTCTAAAAGAACACCTAAAAATCCCTAAAAACATGAAAAACCCTAAAAAATTTAAATCCCCTAAGTGAACTTTAAAACCAAACAACAATTAAAACCCTTAAAAATATAAAATATACAAAAAACACTAAACACTTAAAAATCCCTAAAAACCATCAAAATAACTAAAAATCCAAAAAAATCCTAAAAATTCCCAAAAAAAATAAAAAAATTAATACATAGAAACTCCAATGAAAACCATAAAAACCAAAAACACCTAAAATAATTAAAAACCCTAAAAATACTAAAAAACCTCAAAACCCTAAAAAACCCTAAAAACACTGAAAAATAATAATAATCCTAAAAATTCTAAAAAATTTCAAAAAATGTAAAAAACCCTAAAAACACCAAAACCACTAAGGAATCCTTAAAAACCTAAAATCACATAAAAATCCTAAACCCTAAAAATTGTTAAAAAAACCATAAAAACCCAAAAAAAATAAAACCCTAAAACATTGAAAAAATGAAAAAATAAATACCCTAAAAACCAATAAAACCTTAATAAAACCATAAAATACTAAAAACACTTAAAAAAATAAAATACCTTAAAAACACTAAATACCCTAAACAACCTACAAATAAACTAAAATATCTGAAAACCTCCAAAACCCATAAAAACCATAAAAATCCCAAAAACCAATAAAAACCCTAAAAAATGAAAAATTTTAAAACCCCTATGAACCCTTAAAAAAGTAAAAAAACTCTAAAAACCCTTAAAATCCATAAAAACCCAAAAAACACTAAATATTCAAAAAAAAATATAAAAACATCAAAACCTTGAAAACCCCTTATTTTTGTGCCTTTTTTATAATAATTTGGGGGGGGGGGAATATCTTGGCCATGAACCTACCTTTCCATAAAAACCATAAAACTCTCTAAAATCCTCAAAATATCTAAAAACCATAAAACCCATAAAAAACTAAAAATGCCTAAAATAATAAAATATATAAATGAAGGGAAGATGGTAGGATGGGATGGGACTTTATCGATCTAACCGTTACCATGAATTAGGGTTTGCATATTGCTTCTGCAGTGGATGATCTTCTACTTCGTGGTTAGTTTTATTGCCATCGGTATAGAAATAAGTGATATTTGGACCATGATAGAGATCTATGGTAGTGTCTGGAATAACCACAACAGGGGTGAACAACATGATCGGTGCAAACAAGGAAGCGGGGAAGGAGGCGATTGATTCAACCATATAAGGGATTTCACCGAGCAGTGAAATAATGAATGAAGCAGTATGTGCATGGAGATATGGTGATGTGTATGACTCTCTGATTCAGCAGGCACTTAGTGATTCCCAACCATAGGTGGTTTAGGAGTTGCGGTAGGTAATATCCATGGTTCAGTTGTTGATTTGGAGCACCAGTTCTATCGACATGGTGTTCCTAAAGTGAAACCAATGACAACTGATCATTTTCTAACTACAAAGCTGTGATGGATTCTTATATTAGATGAAAATGGGGCATTACAAACATTAGAGACAACCATGATTCTATCTTAAAGTAGGTCAAAATGATTGAGTTCTCAATCATAGCCTGTTTGTTTCTTCCTAAAATATTTTTGTGTCTGAAAATTGATGAACTCGAGGTGGAAAATTAATCAATTTTGTGTTTTTCATCCTATAAATGCTTCTCGCATGGATGAGGATACTTCCATGTGCTATTACTTAAAGAAGAACTGAAAATTTGAGCATGGGGATTTGGTTCCTTTGTGCTCAAACCTGGAATTTTTCATATTTGTGAATTGGATAAAAAATCATCCCACTTGAGGTTGGTAACTCCACCACCCAAATTTGGGTAAGGGTTTATGGGTTAAATTAGATACTCTAACACCCAAAAATTTTGTATAATATTGAACTGTATATTGGAATACTGAAAAAAATTGACAAGGAATGTAACTGGCTCACATTGTCCATTTTTTTCAGGTTCTTATTAGAGGTAGAATTGGGTTAGATTATAGTTGAAAAGGTTATGATTGCAACAGATGATGATATTTTTGAGTTGAAGATTTTTTTATGAAAAAATTCAAAGTTATTCAAGGAATGTAAGTTAATATGCCATGAATCATATACCTGTAGATGCTCCAATGTTTTCATATTTGGTTCTTTGCATGGACAGGAGGTAACCAATTTCCATAAAAAGATAAAAAATTCACCTGTCTATAAAGTTTACGTTCATAATCAGTTGCAGCCTAAGGAAAATAGTGACTATTGTATGAATGAATATTGAATTTGAAGTGATTTTGATAATTTCTTTTGAAAGATAGAATAATTGGGACGTGTTACTAAGGATGTAACCAAGCCATTAGTTGATGAGAAGGGTGGTCAGATAAGTGACTCACTTCATGCTTAGGCCTTCACCTTTGAGATCAAGACAAAGTCATGGGATGCCATCTTCTCTGAAGATGTGACTATACAAAATACTGATACTTCTAGAAAATAAAAAATTAGTAACCTGTTGAATCATATAATGACAATTAGTGATGATAACTTGACAGCTGAATAAGTAATTTAAGAAGAAATACAAAATGAGGTTGATCATTAGCTCTCATTTGAAAAAAAATGGTTGTGTCATGTAACTGAAAGGGAAATAAAATTATAGAATCTGAATTTCAATCATTTTAGAAACATTTCTTTCCTCTTAAGAAACTTTGGTGGATAATAGGGGATTCCATTTTATCTCCTACAAGAAGAAAAAGACTTTGGTTGTGACCTCAATGGTGGTAGAGAAACTGACTGCAGGTAGCCCTGCACTTCTCTATGATAAAAATACTGATGGTATAATTATGATGCAGGATAATGAGACAAATCATGAGGAGACTCTTTAACCAACTGAATAAATGGAGGATGGGGGGATGATATCACCAGTGACAAGAGAAACCTATCCTAAATGAAAGGAGAAGCAGGATGATAGATCTGATTTTGATATCACGGATGTTGAGACCCTACTTAGCGGGCTTGAATCACTCCCTCCAAGTGGGGGGAGATCGAGGGGATGGGGGAACAGTCAATGAAGCACATGATGGACTGAAATTTCAGAAGAGTAATGGAATATAACAGAATTACTGAATAAATATATAGGAATCTAGATTTTCGCTTTGGTCATTTTTCTTTGTCTTTCGGTAATCTCTTGGAATCCTTCATTTTTCTTGTTTTAATGAAATAACAAAAGCCTATATATTTGTTAAAAAACATAAAAATAATAAAAACAACAAAAAACCATGAAGAAACCTAAGAAAAACTCAAAAAAAATAAAAACATAAAAAACCCTAAAAACATAAAAAAAACCCTACAATTCATTAAAACCATAAACCCCTAAAGAATTAAAAACCATAAAACTCATACAAACAATAAAAACCCAGAAAAAAAATATAAACAAATTTAAAAAATAGAAACATTAAAAAACTATAAAATCATTAAAAACCATAAAAATCTCAAAAAACCCAAACAAACAGTAAAAACTATAAAAATCCCCCAAACCACTAAAAGTCCTAAACCCCTAAAAATCCGTAAACTCCTAAAAACCCATAAATATACTAAATATCCCTAAAAATCACTAAAAACATATAAAATCACAAAAATAATATGAAAACCCTAAATACATAAAATCACTTAAAACCCTTAAAAACCATAAAAATGTTAAAAACCCTAATAACCAAAAAAACCCAAAAATTTCTTAATGTCCCTCAAAACATCTAAAACCTATACAAACCCGTAAAAGTCCTAAAAATATATAAAAATAACTAAAAATTTAAAAAACCCTAAAAACCCTAAATAACTCTGATAAAACCTAAAAAATATAAAAACACATAAAACCCCAAAAAACCTAAAAACACCAAAAACATTAAAAAACCCTTAATAAGACCAAAACCCTAAAAACCAATAAAAACTAGGAAATCGCATAAAAATATTAAAACCCATAAAACACTAAGAATCATTAACAACACTAAAACAACATCAAACCCCTAAAAACTATAAAAAACCAAAAAACCAAAAAACCCCTAAAAAACCAAAAAACCCCTAAAAACTAAAAAAACCCGTAATTCCAAAAAACTATAAAGATTTTATAGACACTAAAAAACCTTAAAAATACCTAAAATCTAATAAAATTTAAAATTACTATAAAATCTTTAAAAATTTAAAAACAATAAAGTCTCTAAGAAACCCAAAATAATACTAAAACCACATAAGACCCCTAAAACATAAAAAACCTAAAACCCCAAAAAACACTAAAAATCCAAAAAACCAAAAAACCCATAAAAATAAATAAATACCTAAACCCCATAAAACCCCTAAAACACCACTAAAAACTCTAAAAACCCTTTAAACCCCTTATACATAAAATGATGATTGCAGCTCCGGCGACTCCGACAATTCTGGAGATTCGGCTCCCTCGCGATGGTGGATTCCTCCTAGGTTGAAGACGATGGCAAATGAAGCACCTCCACCACTCACTGCGGTGGAGGATCCTCTCATGGAGGAAATATTGTCGCTCTCCTCTGATGACTTGTTACCCTCTTTCTTGAGAATACTCCTCTGCCTGAAGGTTCCGGAGTTCTTCGAAGGTTGTCGGTAGCTTCCCCTCTCGATTCTGGAGTTCACGGAGGCTTTAGAATTGTACCGCCTGACTCTAGTTGCAAGTTTCCTGGTGCGGCGACCCCTAGTGGACACTTTCAACATGTTTGTTTCAGCTTTCTATAATCTTAGGGCTCGGGCGACTGTGAGCCTGTTCGATAGATCCCACATCATGATTTTCTTTTCCACGGAGGAAGACCTGATCTTTTCTTGGTCAGTGGCTCCTCGGTCATGCAACTACGCTCACTTCTCCCTCTTTTAGTGGAACTTTGACTTTCATCTGAAGCGGAGTTCCCCGATTGCTGCTACCTGGGTGAGATTTCCTGAGCTTCCCCTTCCCTTTCAAAATATATCTATTATATCGATTCTTGGGAATTTGGTGGGGAGGTTCCTTTGTGTGGATAGTAGTACTAGGGCCCTTTGTCATCCGGTTTCACCAAGGGCCTTTGTTGAAATTGATGCTTTGAAGCCTCCTGTGGATGATGTCTGGATTGCATTGGGGGAAGAACTCATGTGGAGAAAGCCTATTATTTTTTAGCAATGGACATTTTATGCTCTTCTTGTTGGAGTTTTGGGCACAACGACCACTCTAGAGGGTGTTCTGGCACTGTCAGGGGTGGGGGTTCTCTAGCTCGCATGCCCTCTGGTGAGACTACCCTCCCTCTGGTGGAGGTGAAGGGGACAAACATGGTGTTTTTTCCCAAACTCGGGTTTCTGATGTTCCCTACTCATCTGCTTTGCTGGCTGGAAGTGATTTAGAGGTGGCCCTGATGGATTCGGGTGGTTCCATTGTGAGTCTGGCTAGAGGTTCTGGTGTTTCGGGAAATGCTGATAAGGAGTAAGTGCTGCCGGTTGAGAGGGATGATCGGGATTCTGCTAAAGGTGTTCACGGGTGTGGTGACTCCCCTAGGAGGCAGACAGATTTAGGGAAGGCTGCTGTGATGGGTGTCTGGAATGAAAATGTGGAGGATCCATGTGCTCTGGATCTGGAACAAGATGGTATAACTGTCTTGAAGGATAATGAGAACACTGATGGATCCATTCCAGCAACTTAGGGTGTTGTGCTTTCTCCAAACAACTTCCAGGTTGCAGCCTTGGCTGAGCCTGCTACGATGGATGTGCTGGTGGAAGATGTCATAAAGGAGGCAGTGGTTTCCCAAGGCCCGAGGACTGGGGATGAGTGGAGATTGTCTTCAGCTGAGTAATGGTCTATGGCGGATGAAGAGACCTAGATCCCCAGGGTGCAACAAATGAACTGGTGTGATTCTCCTCTGGTTCTGTCCAGATGTCCAAGCGTGGGGGGACCTGACATGGGGCCTGGGCTATCTCCTCCCTCTGCCAGCACAAGCAGTACTAAGGATCCTATGCCAGGAAATGCCGGCGATGCTGGTGGTCCGTCCATGGACCTGCAGAGGGATACGGTCCTTCATGGTGTCCCCTCTTCTAATGATTTTTGTGTGAAGCTACATGATATGGTGTGGGTGGAACGGGAAAGGTTCCCGCTTAATGGTGAAGCTGAGAGGCTTGGGGAGAGGTTTTCTAAGACTGATCACTGGATAAACGCTGTTATGGTCAGGTCAAAGGAGAAAAAAACCAGAGGAGGTGCTGAAACTATTGGGGAAGAGTGTAAGAAAGGGAAGGAACCATCAGCTACTAGTGATGGTGTCACTTGTGCGAAGGCGGGTGCTGAAGCTGGATCCACTTCCACCCCGCCGATGTGGGCGACGGCTTTGGTGTGGGCATGGGGTTTCGAGGTGCAGAGCTGGAGGATTTTGGTGGAGATGTTGACTAATACTTCCCTTTTGTGATCTTCGTTTTAGACATTGTGACTTGTTTGTTTTTGATTTTGTTTTTTCATTTTTTTTCTGTGGCCTTCGGGCTGAGGTCATAAGGGGTTTTGGGTGTGGATCGGTGGACCCCTCCCCTCCCTTGTCTGTAGTGTCTTTGTGTCTTTTCTATTAATAAATTTTGGGCGGTTCCTGGAATAGCCTGGACCTGATCCTTCCTTTCCCTTAAACATTAAAAAACTATAAAACCCAAAAAACATTAAAAAACTTTAAAAACCATAACAAAACTATAAAAAACCCTAAAAACCATGAAAACATAAAAAATTCAAAAAACATGATTAAAAATTGAAAACCCTAAAAATCATAAAAAAACCTTAAAACCAATAAAAACAATAAAATCCTAAAATAGTTATAACACATGGAAAACCAAAAACTGTAAAATCCCTAAAACCCCTTAAAACCCTAAAACCCCTAAACACCTAAAAACACTCATAATACATAAAAATCTGAATAACCCAAAAAAATTAATAAATTACCACATAATCCCTAAAAATTAAAAAACTACGAACAACCCTAAACACTTTTAGGAAAACCTTAAAATTATAAAAAAACATAAATCTCCAAAAAACCATGAGTTTTTAAAAACATTAATAAAACCCTTAAAATACCTAAAAAATATAAAAACCCCTAATAACTATAAAAAACCATAAAAATCATAAAAGCCTTTAAAAACTAATGAAAACCTTTTAAACCCCAAAAACTGATAAAATGCCAAAAACATTAGACACCTAAAACACTAGAAAAAACCCACCCCAAAACCTCCAGGAAAACAGAAAACCCAAAAACCCTTCAAAACCCCTCAAAACCCCCAAAACCACTAAAAACCCTAAAAAACATAAATATCAAAAAAATGCCTAAATAAATTAAAACACTTGAAACCCCTTAAAATCATAATAGGACCATAAAAAACAAAAAATTCCTTAAACCCCTAAAAACCTAAAATATACTATAAACCCTAAAAACCCTAACACCCTTAAACACTTAAACACCATTGAATCTCTAAAAACCCAAAAAACCATAAAAATCATAAAAAATTTCCAAATATCCCTAAAAACATATAAAAACATAAAAATCCATAAAACCACCATGAAAATAATAGAAACCTAAAAACTCATAAAACCCCTAAAAACCTAAAAAACTCACAATAAATTAAAAACCCTAAAAGGCCGAAAAATCTCTAAAACTCCTTAGAAACCATAAACCCACTAAAAACCATAAAAACCCATAAAACTCCATAAAAACCATAAAAAACTATAAAACCATTTAAACACCTAAAACATTTAAAAACTCTAAAAACCATTAAAATTTTAAAAAACTCAAAAAAACCAAAAACTCAAAAAACAAAAAAAACTCAAAATAACCCAAAAAAAATAAAACCCTCAAAATCCCAAAAAACATTAAAACCCCTAAAAAATTCTAAAAAAATCTATAAAAATACCTAAAAATTAATAAACCCTAAAAAACATAAAAACCCCTACGAAAACCATAGAAACCTAAAACCACTTAAATCACCTAAAAACCCTAAAAACGCTGAAAGCACTAAAAATTATAAAAAAACAAAAAAATGCCATAAACACCATAAAAAAACACCTAAAAACCTTGAAAACCCTAGAAAATCATAATAACCCTAAAAATCAAAATACCATTTAAACCCCAAAATAGTTTAAAAACAATTAAGAGCATAATGTCACTAAAAACTAAAAAACACTTAAAACCTAAAAAACCTTAAAAATATTAAAACACTATAAACCCCTTAGAATCCATAAAAATCTGAAAAACAATATAAATCCTAAATCATCCCTAAAAATAACTAAAAACATAAAAACCTTAAAAACCCTAAAACGTAGAGAAAACGGTAAAAACCAAAAAAAATATAAAACGACTATAAACCTAAAAATGATAAAACTCCTAAAACCCTTGAAACACTAAAAACCCTCTAAATCACAAAAATTAACATTTTAATCCTAAAAATCTTTATAAATCTCTAAAAACGTATAAAACCCTAAAACTAATGAAAAAAATTATGAAACCCATAAAAACATAAAATAACATAAAACAACTAAAAACCTAAAAATGAAAAATACCCTAAAAATTCTAAAAACAATAAACACCTAAAAAATAAAAAAAAATATAAAACCCTATAAAACCCAAAAAAATCACTAAATCTCAAAAATCCATTTAAACCCCATGGAATAAAAATAAAAAATTAAAAACTCAAAAAAACGCCTAAAAACAAAAAAAAACAAAAAAACACTAAGAAACATTTAAAATCTTTAAAAACCTAGAAACTGAAAAAATCATAAAAAAACCCTAAAAATTACTATAAATAGAAAAAAACAATACAAGCCCTGATGAACACTAAGAAAAAATTAAAAACCTAATAACACTTAGATCCACTTAAAATTTTAAAAATGATAAAAACCCTAAACAACCTAAAACCCCTAAAAAACTCAAAATCCCATAAAACCCAAAAAAAATGATAAAATTCTAAAAAATCCCAAAAATCCTTAAAAAACTAAATAACCCTAAAATTTATAATACCCTTAAGAAAATCCTAAAATAATAAAAACAATAAAATCCCCTAAAACATTAAAATTCTAGAAACCCTAAAAAGACCCAAAAAGTTCTAAAACCACTAAAAACCACAAAACCCATAAAAACCCTTGGAACAAATAAAAACTATAAAAACACTTTACTACCCAAAAATGTTAAAAACTCTAAAAATATTAAAAACCCTAAAAACATAAAAACCCCAAAATACCATTTAAACCGCAAAAAATTCCATAAAAACAGAATTTTTTTTAAAAAACCTAAAAACCATAAAATTATAAAAAGGATCTAAAATTTCATAAAAATGGAAAAACCTATAAAAACATGAAAACCCCTAAGAATGTATTACAAACCTAAAAAGAGATTAAAACCCCTAAAACCCAAAAATGATAAAACCCTAAAAAAACTTAAAATCATTAGATACAAAAAAACAATAAAACTCCTAAAAGTATTAAAATAGGAAAAGCCCATAAAACCTATAAAAACTATTAAATACTTAAAAAACATAAAAAACCCTTAAAAACCTTAAAAAACAAAAAACTCTAAAAACACTCTAACCCCCCCCCCCCAAAAAAAATAAAAAACGTAACCTAAGAAGCCAAAAAATCATTAAAAATACTAATAAATCATAAAAATCCAAAAAATACCTAAGAATCCATAGAAAGGTAAGATACCTAAAAGGCCTTTAAAACCTAAGAAACCCTTAAAAACTAAAAAAATAAAATACCCTGAAGAAATCCAAAAAATATAAAAACCTTAAAACACCCTAAAATCACTAAAACTCTTAGAAACCATCAAAATAAAAAAAACAAATAATCCTAAAAATCCACAAAAATACCTTAATGGGTAAAACCCCATAAACCCTTAATCTACCACAAATAAAAAATTTAAAAGGTAAAAAAACTTAATTCATCTAGAGAACATAAAAACGCAAAAAAAAACTAACAAACACTAAAATACCCTAAAACCGCTGTAATCCACTAAAAATCCTAAAATCCTTAAACACCTTAAAAACCATAAAACTCTATAAAGCCCCTAAAACCGCACTAAAACTCTGAAATCCTTTTATACTTCTAAAAACCTTAAAAAATCTAAAAATTATAATAACCATATAAACTCAAAAATCCAAGAAACCAAAAAATCCATAAAAACCCAAAAAATCCTAAAACCCCCCAAAATCCCTAAAAACCCTACACACTATTAAAATCATAAAAATACGTCAAAATCCCTAGAAAGGATAAAATATCTCAAACCCTGAAAACAGGTAAGAAAACCATATGAATCTAAAAACCCTTTAACACATAAATATCCTAAAAACACCAAAATCTCTAAAAACCCCTAAAACCCCTCAAAACCCCAACAAACCCTAAAAACTAGAAAAATAATTTAAAAACACTATAAATTCCGTAAACTGTAAAAATCTGTAAAAACACTAAAAACCCAAAATAAAATGATAAAAAAATAAAAGCACATAAAACACTTGAAAACCAAAAAACATTAAATACCTTAAAATTCTAAAACCAAAAGAAACCCCTAAAAATCAATGACAATCTAAAAATCACTTAAAACCCTAAAATTGATAAAAATGCTAAAAAACATTAAAATTATTAAAAACTCAAAAAAACAAAACCCCAAAAAACACCAAGAAACTCTCAAACCCCTCAAACCCCTAAAATTTCCTAAAAACCCTAAAAACATAGATATCCTAAAAGGCCCTAAAAATCCATAAAAACATAAAAACCACAAAAAAATTGAAAAAACCTATGAAATATTTAAAATCCTAAAATAATTAAAACACCTTAATAATGTTAAAATACTAAAAACCCTAAAAACCCCTTAAAATCCTAAAAACACTGAAAATCCCTAAAAACCCTAATAAACCACCAAAATGCAAAAAAAAATCCCCAAAACTCCTAAAATGTAAAAAATTCTAAAAACCCTGAAGAAAACTAAAAAAATAATAAAAACCTAAAAACACATAAAACCCTTAAAAACAAAAAAAAAACCTAAAACCCCTAAAACACCCTAAAACTCATAAATACCCCTAAAACCCATAAAAATATAAAAACCTCAAAAAACCTTAAAAACTAATAAGAACCCCTAAAACCTACTAAGAATATAAAAACCTTTTAAATCCTTAAAAATGTTTTAAAAAAATCATAAAAACCCAAAAAATTCTGAAAATAACTTAAAACCCAAATAAAATTAAAACCATAAACACCCTAAAAAATCTTTGAAACATAGAAAATCACAAAAAACACTAAAAACGCATAAAATAACTTAAAATACCTGAAAATATAAAGAACCATAAGAACCATGAAAACCCCTAAGAAACCCTTAAAAATATTAAATCACTTAAAAACCCTTAAAACCCTAATGGATAATAACCATTAGATAAATAAACCTATAAAACCACTAAAACCACTAAAAACAATAAAACCCTCCTAAACCCCTAAAATGTTAAAAATAACTAAAAATCATTAAAATATAAAAACAGCTAAAAAACTAAAAAACTTTTAATGATCAAAACTAATAAATAAAACCCTAAAACCGATAAAACCCCTAAGAATCCCAAAGATCCTTAAAACCCATAAAAATACTAAAAAATCACTAAAATTCCTAAAAATATAAAACCCCTAAAAACCTAAACACCCCTAAGAAAACCATAAAAACATAAAAAACATATAACACCAAAATAACTAAAAAATTTAAAAACACTATATATCCCAAAAAAACCAAAATACCAAAAACCCTAAATATCTATTTAAACCCTAAAAACCCATAAAAATATTAAAAATACATGATATTTACAAAAAATATAAAAACCTCAGAAAACCCAAAAAAATAAATAAGAAAACCTTAATAAGACTTAAAACCCCTGAACCTCTAAAATGACACTAAAACCAATAAAACCCTTAATAACCATACCCCTATAAACCATAAAAGCCCACAAACCAAAAAAACACTAAAAACCCTCTAAAAACTCTAAAAACCATTAATTTCTTAAAAACGTTTAAAACTCAAAAATAAATAAAAGCCCTAAAAAATAAAAACAAAACCCTTAAAAGTATAAAAAAAATACAAACCATAAAACTATAAAAAATGTAAAAATACCTTAAAATCCTAAAAATTCCAAAAAAAAATTAAAATCCATAAAACACTGAAAAACCTAAAAAACCTAAAACACATAAAACCCCTAAAAATTGATAATAAACCCTAAAACCCCCCTAAAACCATAGAAACCCTAAAAACCACAAATCACTTAAAACCACAAAAATCTAAAACTCTTTAATCCCCAAAACCCCAAAACCCACCAAAAAAATTAAAAACCCTAAACCCCCAAAAAACAATAAATCCCCTAAAACCCTAAAAACACCTAAAACCATTGAAAACCTCAAAAACTATAAAAATACTAAGAAATTCTAAAAACACCAAAAAATATCAAAAAACCTAAAAGCCATGAAAACACTAAGAAAACCTTATAAACAAAAAATCACATAACACCCCTAAATAATAAAAAATAGTACAAACTTAATAACACTAAAACCAATAAAATACCCTGAAACCCCACAAAATCCATAAAAAAACTAAAACCCATAAAATCCTAAAATTCCTTAAAAATCCTTAAAATATATAAAAAAAACTAAAAACCCTAAAAACTCAGAAGAAAACATAAAAACCTAAAAACACTATAAACCCCTAAAACCATAAAAAAGATAAATACCATAAAACCCAAAAAAGACCCTAAAACCCCTAAACCCCTAAAAACATATATAATAACCCTTAAAAGCATAAAAACCTATAGAAACCTTGATATCCCACTAAAAACTCTGGAAATAATTTAAACATATAAAAATTATAAAAATTACTGAAACCCATTAAAACCCCTAAGAACTCAATAAAAGCACTAAAACCTAGAAAAAAATATTAAAACCCCTAAAACCCTAAAACCATTAAAACCATAAAATATTCTTAAAAATATATAAAATGTAAAAAAACCATAAACTCCAACAAAATCCCAAAGAAAATCATAAAAATCAAAAAATAATTAAAACCCCATAAAACCTACATAACACTTAAACCATATAAAACCCTAAAAACATAAAAACTATAAAAAACCACAAAACCATAAAACCCCTAAAACATTAAAAACACATAAAAACCATGGAACATTAAAAACCACTATAACAATAAAAACTCATTTATCCCCTAAAAATGTTAAAAAACTATAGAAAACACAAAAATCATTAAAAAAGAAAATAACATCAACAACTGAAAAACCCAAAAAAACTCAAAAACACTAAGAAACATTAAAAAATTCAAAAACTTTAAAAATCATAACAAATACCTAAATACATAAAAACCCCATAAAACGTTGAAAAACTCTAAGAAAATCTTAAAACCAAAAAACATGTAAATTCTTTAAAAAATGCTCAAAACCTAAACACCACTAAAACACTAAAAACCGTAAAACCCTCAAAATCCATAAAAACCCTAAAAACAATAAAAACCCTAAAAATCAATAAAAATGTAAAAAAACCCTAAATCCCTAGAAAACCCCTTTAAAATCCTAAAAACCCAAAAAACACATACAACCCTAAAAACCTGAAAATTATAGAAAACCTAAAAACTCTAAAAGATTAAAACCCCATAGAACCCCAAAAAACCATAAAACATATAATAACATTAAAAACCATAAAAAATATAAAACAACTATAAACTCTAAATACACATTAAACCCCTAAAAAAATAAAAAAAATAAAAAAAACATTATAACCCCCAAAAACATAAAAACCCTATAAAACATAAAAGCCCTCAAAATCTCAAAAGACCCACAAAAACCACAAAAACCATTAAAATCTAAAAAAACAAAAAAAAATCTATAAAAACCATGAAAAAACATAAGAAAACTATAAAAATCTAAAAACATTAAAACCCCTAAAATCCCTAAAAATGCCAAAAACACTAAAACCCCTAAAAACACTAAATTCCCTAAAAACCATAAAAAGTCCTAAAAACATTAAAAAGACATAAAACCCTAAAAACCACTAAAAACTCTTAGAATCATTAAATTCCCTAATAATTTAAAAAAAATTAAAAACCATAAAACTATACAAAACAAAAATAACTCTAAAGACCAAAACAATATATATCTCCCCTTAAAATAAAAAAAACCAAAAAAAACCCTAAAACCCATCAAAATCCCTAAAATTCTTAAAACCATAAAAATCCTAAAAAAACCCTAAAAATATCTATGATAGTAAAAAAACACCAATACAACTAAAACCCCTAAGAAAAAATCAAATCATAAAAACAGTATAAACCCCGAAAAATCATAAAAATTATAAAAACAATAAAAATCCAAAAAACAATAAAAACCTTTACAATCCCTCAAAATCCGTAAAAACACTAAAAATCATAAAAATTCTAAAAAATACCTAAAATAACTAAAAAATAAAAAACCTAATAACTATAAAAAACATTAAGAATACCTTAAAAACCTAAAAACATTAAAACCCTCTGAAAACCTAAAAAACTCTAAGAACCAAAAAAGCACATAAAAATACCGTAAAACCCCAATGCCCTCTCTAGACAATAATAACCCCTAAAACATTAAAACACACTAAAAACACATAAATACCAGGAAAATACTTAATAATAAAAAATTCATTTAAACACATAGAAATGTGAAAAACTCTAAAAAGCATTAAAACCCTAAAAAATTTTAAATCCCCTAAAACTAAAAAAATAATAGACACACTAAAAACCATTAAAACCATAAAAATACTAAAGAGGGATGAAAATCAACAAAAATTTAAAACCCCAAAAAATATTAAAACCCCTAAGAAAACCTTATAAATTTAATTCATACCCATAAAAAACCTAAAAATGCAAAGAATCCTGAAAATAATCCCTAAAATCCCTCTAAATCCCTACAAACACTAAAAAACCTAAACAACTAAAAATGCCAAATAAATCCTATAAAACCTAAAAAAACATAAAATCCTTGAAAATTCCAATGAAAAACTGAAAAAACTAAAAAACCATATATCACAAAAAATCCTAAGAAGTATTAAAACCCCTAAAAACACTTAAAACCCATTAAAACCAAAAAACCTAAAAAATCCAAAAAACCCAAAAAACCCAAAAAACCACTAAAAAAATAAAAACTCTTTAGACCACTAAAAACATTAAAAAAATATAAAACCCATACAAAATCCAAAAACTCCTAAATCCACAAAAAACCATAAAATCCCTAAAACCCTAAAAAACAATTAAAATCCTAAAGAATACATAAAAATCCCCAAAAACATAAAATACCCAAAAAAATGCTAATAAAATGTTTAAAACCTTAAATCACATATAACCCCCAAAAAAACTAATAAACACTAAAAACACTAGAAAACCCTAAAACCTAACCAAATCCTTAAACACTTTAAAAACCATAAAAATCCTAAAAATCCCTAAAAAGTAAAACCCCCAAAGAAAACCACATAAAACCATAAAAAACCTAAAAACAATTAAAACCCCTAAAAAGTAAAAAAAACATGAAAAACCCTTAATACCATTAAAGACCCTAACACCATACAATTTCCTAAAACCATAAATCAATTAAAACCCATTAAACCCAAAAGACCAATAAAAACCTAAAGACCAGTAAAAACTCTAAAAATCCTATATATACCTAATAACATTTGAAAAACCCAAGGAAACCATAAAACACCTAAAATCTCAAAAAATCCGTAAAACCAAAAAATCCATAAAAGTATATAAAAAACTAAAAACCCCAAAATAATTTAAAACCATAAAATATCATAACCTAAATACATAAAAATCATTCAAACCCAGGAACAACCCAATGAAAACCATTAAGGCCTAAAAATATAGAAAACACCAAAAAACCTAAATATACTAAGAACCCTAAAAACCCTAAAATACATAAAACCCCTAAAAACATAAAAATCCTTAAAATCCATAAAAATACCTAAAACCCATAAAACCCATAAACCGAATAAAAATTCTAAAAACCCATTAATCCCCTAAAAATGTAAAAAACACTAAAAACCTATAGACCATAAAAAACTATAAAAAATACATAAAACCCAAAAAACCATAAAAACCCTAAAAACCCTAAAACCCCTAAATATACATAAAAATAATAGAAAACCATAAAATTAAAAAAATACATAAAATTACTTAAAAACATAAAAAACATAAAAAACATGAAAAACCTAAGAAATCCTTAAAAATATAAAAATAGATAATACCCCAAAAAACCTAAAAATGATAAAAATCATAAAAAAATTTAATACACTCAAAATCAATAAAACCCCAAAAGACATAAAAATCCAAAAAATACATAAAATCCCTAAATGGTAAAAAATTCTAAAACTCCAAAAAAACATTAAGAAACCTATAAAAACCAAAAAATAATTAAAATAATTAAAATCCTAAAAAATGATAAAATCATAAAGCACTATAAAAGACCTTACAACCCTAAAAACCATAAAACACCTAAAAATATTAAAATACACTATAAACATATAAAGACATTAATAATCACAAAAAACTCTTAAAATACATCAATCATCGAAAAATGTTAAAAAAAACTCTAGAAAACCATAAAAACCCAAAATTAAAAAGACCATATATACAAAAAAACCCATAAAAATACTAAAAACCCTAAAAACCATAAAACCCCTTCAAATCATGAAATACCATAAAACATATAAATTTCTTAAAATCTATAAAGACATAAAACCCCTAAAACCTCTGAAAATCTCCAAAAAACCTTAAAAAAATAAAACACCAAAACCTCCTAAAATTCATAAAAAATGATAAAAACTCTAAAAATTGTAAATCACTAAAAAACTATAAAAACCTCAAAATCCCTAAAAAACTATAAATCCAAAAAAACATAATTGTTCCCTTAAAATCCAAAAAACATAAAACCACTAAAAACAATAAAAACACCTAATAAAACCAAAAAAAATAATAACACTAAAAACCCCAAAAAACCTAAATAACTATAAAATCCCTAAAAGACCCTAAAAACCCTAAAAATATAAAAACAATAAAAACTTTTAAAAACATTAAAAACCCTAAAAACCATATACAACTCTAAAAAACCTTTAAATCAATAAATGTTATACAAATAATAAAAACCATAAAACCACAAAAAACAAAAAAAACCTTTTAAAACACAAAAGAAACCATAAATAACATAAAAACCATAAAATCCCTAAAAAATCAAAATACCTAAAAACCCTAAAAAATCATTACAAATCACAAAAATAACAAAAAAATGTAAAAAACCCCAAAATCCTTAATAAAAACATAAAAATGTATAGTAGTTAAAATGACTAAAAAACATAAAAATTTATAAATACCCTAAAACCCCTACAACTATAAAAATCCCTAACAACCTTAACAACTCTAGAAACCTATTCAAGCTCTAAAAACCACTAATAACTAAAAAACCATTTAACACCCAAAAACATTAAAAAATATAAATATTCAAATACTCCTAAAAAACTCAAAAACCAACATCAAACCAGAAAAACTATAAAACCCATGAAGACATGAAAATACTAAAAATTCATAGAACCCCTAAAGACCATAAAAACATATAAATTCCTTAAAAATACTTAAAAATGTAAAATTCCCTAAAAACCTTAAAAACCCAAGAAAACCTTAAAACATAAATTCAATTTAAACCCGAGAAAACCTAAAAGGATAAAAACTCTAAAACCTATAAAAATAATTAAACCTCAAAATACCTAAAAACATAAAAAATCTTAAAAATCCTGAAAACACCTAGTAACTACAAAATTATTTAAACTCCTAAAAAACTAAAAAAATGATAAAAATATTAAAAACCCTAAAAAGACCATAAGATCTAAAAAATACCTAAAAACCCTAAATCTCCATAAATACCATAAAACCCTAAAATAAAATAAAATTATAAAACCCCACTTGAAACATTAAAAACAATTTAAATCCCTAAAAACATAAAAAATCTAAAAACCATAAATCCCTTCAAAATAAAAGAATTCACTAAAACATCAAAAACCCCATAAAACTCAAAAATATCCCTAGAAATTGTAAAAAAACTTAAAAATATAAAACACCCCAAATAATACTGAAAAATTTAGAAAACCAATTAAATCCTATGAGAACATAAACAAAACCTTAAAAACCAAAAAAAACTTAAAACCCTTAAATACCTAAAATATCCTAAACACGATAAAAACCCTAAAAATTTAAAAAAACCTTGAAACCTTATAACCCCATGAAAACCATAAAAAACACTAATTTCCATATAAACCTTATAAATTGCTAAAAATGTTAAAAATCTCAAAAAATATTAAAAAAACTAATAAACTCAAAAATACCCCAAAAACCATAAAAACACCAAACCCCTCAAAATCCCTAAATATTCCAAACACCATAAAAATTATAAAAAAATATCTTAAAATACTTAAAAACATAAAAAACACTAAAACCATGAAAACCCTTAATAAAACATTAAAAAAAATAAACCCCCTTCAACCTAAAATATGCTAAAAACCCTAAAAACCCTAAAACCCCTATAAAATATCAAAAATATAAAAAATCCGTAAAAACTAAAAAAATCCTAAAAATCCAAAAATATGTAAAAAGCTTTAAAACCCCTAAGAAAACATTAAAAACCTAAAAAATCATAAAACAAAAAAAACAAAAAAATGTTAAATACCCTAAAAAGACTATAAAACCCCAAAACCCCTAAAACCCAAAATGATCCCTAAAAACATAAAAACACTAAAAACCAATAAAAATACTAAAAAGCCTAAAACCCATTAAACACCTAAAAACATTAAAACCCTTAAAAGACTTTAAAACCCTAAAAACATAATTAAAACCCTAAAAACCTAAAAATCCTTAAAATATGAAAAACCATAAAAATCTTAAAAACCACCAAAACCTCTAATCCCCAAAAAACCATAAAAATTTTAAAAATCCATAAAAATTCATAAAAATGTAAAAAACCTTAAAAACCCTAAAAACCCCTAATAAATCCTTTAAAAACTAAAAATAATTGAATACCATAAAAACCTAAAAATGATAAAAACTCCTAAAAACCTCAAAAACCTTAAAACCCCTAAATATCATAAAAATCATAGAAAATTTAAAGCACTAAGATAATCGCAGGTGCTCCTAATTGAAATTTCAAAGTTCTCAAGATCCTCATACACATGGTGGATTATTTATATGTTTTGAAAATTAGTTTTCCTATTGTTTTGGTCATCTTGTTTCCATTACATTTATGGAAGATCGGTAATAATCTTATCCATTTGGAAGGATAAGATTTGGTTTTTTATTGAGATTTTCATTTTTCTCTATCATTATGGTCACTGCCTTATCAGGAATAAGGTTTCCTAGTCCTAGGCTTCAAGGTTGGATGTGTGGTGCTCATCGACTTATTTTAGGTGATGAGAGATTCATTGGACGATGGTTCTTCTGGTTCATAGGTTCTAGAGGGGGTTATTTGTTGGTTAGCGTCGCTCTATTGTCAATACCAACTTTTTATATGAGATCTTCGTAGAAGTAACCATCACTGACTTAATTGTTGTTGGGGATATGTTATCATTTCTGGAAGGTAATTATTTGGTTCATGAGTTATATTTGATAGATTCATGTGGGGGAATTGTGGGCTGGAAGGTTCCCATGGTTTCGATGTTTCTTTTCTCACTCTGGGGTTGATGTTGTTTTATTTTTGACGTTGCTTTATCGGAATAAGGGTTGATGGATCTAGTATTTCCATGGACTAAGGTTCACAATGCTTCCTCATTGGTCATTTTTTCATCAAATGGAGGTCTATTTCATCTATTTAATTATGTTTTTTCACTCCAAGTTCGTCATTGTCTGGCATTGTTGCTTCCGTCGATGTTTGCAAGTGGAGGGTTGGGTTTGCTGATGGATTGCTGATATTGGGGAAAGTTTAGAGGTCTACTTTTGAGGCTTTTTATAAAAGTATTTATGTTCATTTTGTAATTTTATATGAGTGTGTGGGGATTCATGGTTTTTATTCTTATGGAAGGCACATTTTATTACATTGATTTTTATACACATGACTCGATGATTCAATATAGTCATTTTCTTTGATATAGACAATTTTTGTTGTAGGGTTTCATGGTTGGTGGAATTCTTGTGGAACCCATAAGAATCTAGTAAGATGATGAAGGTGGGGTCCTTTATCTTCATTTACTGTTTTGTATCCATTCTTGGTTCACCATAATTTTATTATAGAATGAAGCCACTGGTTTCTTGGAAGAGTCTCGGGTTAATGAATGTAAGATGGATGTTGATTTCTCATCGGCACTGCTTCGATGTTCTTTATCAGAGCTCATGGTTCATTGGTTTTAGGATGAGGTTTTGTTAGTCGTAGGCATTCTTAGTTTTATGGTTTTTGGTTTGGTGTTCATCATTCCTGGATAGGGGGTTGCTTTTTGTATTTTTTTGAGTGATGGGTGGTTTGATATAGGTTTTTTGGTCAACCGGCCTATTTCCCCTATTTCTAGATTTGGTTATCTTGTCAGAGATTCATTGGATAGTGTTATTATTGATTATGTGGTGGTAGAGTTGGTTTTCTCATTTCTTAGGGTAGTATTTTTATGGCCTTTTTGACATAAGATGTTTTCATAGTTGTTTGGGTTTCATGATTGTTACTTCTGTTTGGGGGGTGTTGAGGGTGGAGCTATCTCAAATGTTGGGGGGAGGGATTCTCTTACGGGTTTAAAAGGTTGCTAGAGTGGATGGTCTGACAGTTGTAAGATATTGCACGTGTTGGAGAGGTTTTTTTGGCTGTAGGGTGTTGATGTAGGGTGCTGGGAGATGAGGTAGTTGTTGGGGAATGTTGGAAGGTTCCTGAATGATGGTTTTTTGGCTATGGGTGTTATGAATTTTATATCTGAGAACTACTTCAAATGGTAATGTGTGGGATCATGTTCGTTTTGGTAGTTCAAGTAGGTTTAGGCACTTCTTGGAGCATATGATATGGGTGTTTGGTAGGGGTGGTTTAGATGTTGTAGGTTGGATTTTGTGAGGTGAAAGTTCTGTTGTGGTTAGGATGTGTTTTTTGAATGCTTTTTTTATGTGCTGGGAGGGATTATAGGGTACGGGGGTGCTAAGGATGGAAGTTTCACTGGTATTTGTTTCATTGTGCTGGTGTTGTTGTTGGGAGCTGTGTTGGGTACTGAAAGGAGATCTGGCTGCTAGGGTTGGGTGATGGGATTTAGAGCTAGAGAAGTACTTCTGTGGATTGGGATCTATTTTGGGGATGGTGTATGATTCTTGGTGTGGGTGTTATGGTTTCTGTTGTAGATCTAGCTTGTTGTGAGGATAAGTGGTGAAGGTTAACGATGTCGAGTGCTAGGAGTTTCTATGGTGGGACTTGGTTGTGAAGTTTTTTGTTCTTCAGAGAGTTTTGGGAGTTGATGTGAAGTGCTTGGAGCAGCTGGGATTAGATTATGTGAGGTGTTGAGATATGGTTCTGGGATCTAATGATGGAGGTTGTTTTCTCCTAGAGATTTTATTTTCAGTTAGGTGCTGGTTACTGGGAGTTGTGACTCTACTGAATGGTTGTGGTGGTAGGTTTCGATTGGTATCTAGGTATTGTGTGTTGGGTGCTAGGTGTTGGGAGATATGAGGTGGCTCTGGGAGATGGTGTTGGGGTTCATTAATGCTTGGTGCTAGTGGTGGGACTTCTAGGAGTTGGGATTTAAAAGGTTTCTCGGTCCCTTTTCGAGGCATTAGTTTTTATGCTCTTCACGAAGTTATTAAACCTGTGTCTAGGAATTCTTTCATTTAGCTTTTATGGGGATTTCTGGGCCGCTTTCTAGGTAATGGTATGAATTTGGTCCATTAGGTGTCTTGGGCTTGATTTTCAGTCTATGGTTTGGATGGGATTCATGAAGGTGATTTATCCTATTTTTTCATGTAATGATTGGATGGGTTTGGAGTGGTTTATTGGGATATTCAGGTGGATGTTAATATGAGGTAGTGTGGATTTGAATTTCTTTCCTTTTTTATTTTTCTATTGGCCTTTAGGAAAATGGTTATCCCTTGGTTGATTTTTTTTAAATTCAATTACATTTCTTTTATATACTCCTTTATATTTTCATTGTAAAAAACCATAAGAATCACAACAAATCCGTAAAAATACCTAAAATCATTAAAAACCTTGAACAACACTGAAAACCCTTGAGAAAGCTTCAATTAACTAAAGGCAGATAAAAAACCTAAAAAACTCTAAAAATATTAAAACCATCTAATGGAATAATAAAAAAATTAAAAACAATTAAAACCATTAAAAATAATAAAAAACCCAAAAAAACCCCTAAAAACAAAAAAGCTGTAAAACCCTATTTATTTACAACAAATAATAAAAATCTCTAAAAACCATTAAAGCCCTAAAAGCCCTAAAAACCCAAAAAATGATAAAAATAAAAAAACCTCAAAAACCATAAAACCAATCAAAATCCCTAAAACCCTACGAACCATAAAAATCAAAAAAAGTCCCTAAAAATCCCAAAAAATAATACAAAAATCCTTGAAACCTCCTAAGAAAATATTAAAACACAAAAAGCACATAAAACCCCTAAAAACCGAAGAAAATTTAAAAACCCTAAAATCCATAAAAATAAATAAAAAAATAAAACCATAACTATAAAAAATATCACTCTAAATCCCTAAAATCCTTGAAAACCCCTCAGAAAACCACAAAAACAGAAAAAAAACCTTTAAACCCCCAAAAAATTAAAAATTGTTAAAAACCCTAAAAACCCTACAAGACCCTAAAAACCCTAAAAACCAAAAAAACCCCTAAAAAGCATAAAAATACCAAAAATCCATAAAACTGTTAAATCAACTAAAAATTCTAAAAATCCATTAAACCCATAAAAATGATCAAAAACCCAAAAAACCTGAGAACCCGTAAAAACTTTATAAAAACATAAAATAGAAAAAAATTCATAAAAAACATACAAAACCCTAAAAATACTAAATAATCAATAAAATACCTAAAAATATAAAAAAACCTAAAAACAATAAAAGAACCTAATAACCCATAAAAACATATGAACACTTAAAACCCATATAAATCCAAAAAATGATAAAAACCATAAAAACCTTAGAACCCCAAAAAACCCTAAATCCCTCAAAATCACTAGGAATAAAAAACCCTTAAAAATCTTAAAAATTACTAAATATTCCTAAAACTGTATAAACACCATAAAAACCATGAAATCCCCTATGAAATCTATAATAAACTAAAAACACTTAAAACCCCTAAAAACCTAAAAACGATAAAATCCCCTTAAAACCCAAAAAACCCTAGAGATCACTAAAAACTATTAAAATATCCAAAAACCAAAAAACCACAGAAAACCCATAAAAATCATAAAACCCGGAAAATAAAAACTTGAAGGACACTTTAAACACTAAAAGACACTAATAACCCCAAAAACCCATTAAAACATACAAAACCTGTAAAAACATAAAAACATAATAACCCTTAAAACCCATGAAAGCACTATGAAATCCTTAAATACCAAATAACCTTAAAACCCCTAACAAAACTAAAAATCCCTAAAACCCATATAAACTATAAAAATCCCTATAAACCCTATAATCCCATAAGAATTATAAAAATACCCAAAAATCCAAAAACCATAAGGACCCCTAAAAACCATGAAAATCTATTAGAAATCCTTAAAAACCTAAAAATACATAAACACCCTAAAAACCATGAGAAATTTAAAAACCCTAAAAGTACTGAAAATCCATAAAACCCCTAAAAACCATAAATCCCCTAAAAATAAACGAAAACCCCAAAATCCAAAAAAAACATTAAACACCATAAAAACCTTAAAAACCCTCGAAATCACTAAAATCCCTAAAACACATAAAATTCGAAAAAACTACTAAAAATTGTTAAAAACATTAAAAAACACCTAAAAATCGATAAAAAAGATGAAAACATTAAAAAACATAAAAACACTTAAAACCGCTAAAACATAAAAACCTAAAAATGTTCAAATCCCCATAAAATCATAAAATCCCAAGAAACTTAAAATACCCATAAAAACTCTAAAAACACTAAAAACAATAATAATCCAAAAAATCACTACCAACATAGAAAAAAACTCAAAACCTTTATGAAGTGTTTAAAAAACCAAAAATACATAAAACTCCTAAAACCCAAAAAATCCCCAAAAAATCCTAAGCCCATAAAAACCATAAAAATCTCCAAACCCCAAAAAACTCCCAAAAGACGCCAAACTATGATAAAATCGAAAAAGACTTTAAACCCCTAAAACATTAAAAAAAATTTAAAACCTTAAAATTCCTAAAAAAACCTAAAATTCTACAAAACAATAAATCCATAATAACCCTAAAACCCCTAAAAGTCCCTAAAAACCCAAAAAACAATTAAAATTCTAAAAAAATAATAAAAAACCCAAAAACAAAAAACATAGAAAAACCTCAAAAAACATAAGAAAACCTTAACAACCTTAAAAAAAAATACCCCCCCCCCCGCCCACACACACCTAAAAACCCAATAAATTCTTAACACCCTAATCACACAAAAAACCCTAAACCCCAAAATCCATAAAAATAAAAAAACCACAAAAATGAAAAAAATTTCAAGAATAATTAAAATTTTAAGAAACCCTAAAAACCCTATGAAACCATAATAAAACCTAAAAAACCTAAAAAAAACTTTAAACCCCTAAAAACCTAAAAAATGATAAAAACCCTAAAAGGCCATAAAAACCTTAAAAAACCCTAAAACCATAAAATTTATTAAATACTTAAAAAACCTAAAAACCAATAAAAACCACTAAAAACTCTAAAAATCCGTTAAACCCCGAAAAATGTTAAAAAACCTTATAATCCATAATAAACTCAATGAACCCCCTAAAACCAAAAAAACCCTACAACCCTTCAAAATTCCTAAAAACCATGAAATCAATAAAAACCCTTAAAAATCCATAAATATCAACAATAATGTAAAAAACCATAAAACCCCTAAGAAAAACTTAAATCATAAAATTAATTTAAACCCCTCAAAATCAAAAAAAAATCTCAAAACCCTCAAACCCCCTTAGAAAATGATAAAAAATAAAAACAATTAAAACCACCAAAATTTGAAAAATGCTAAAAACCTAAAAATTCCCTAAAAACCATTAACCCCCTAAAAACTATAAAACCCTTCAAAACGTAAAAACCCATTAAAAACCACTAAAAAATCAAAAAAAACTTTTAACCCCTAAAATTATTAATAAATTTCAAAAGACCCATAATACTACTTAAAAATGTAAAAACCCAAAAACACTTTAAACCTCCCAAAAAATTAAAAAAATATAAAAATACAAATAAACTGTAAAAATTACTAAAACATAAGAATCCGTAAAAAATGAAAATCTTTAAGAAAAACTTAAGAATATAAAAACAATTAAACCCTAAAACATAAAAAACAAGAATTCCCTAAAATCCCTAAAATCTTCAATATTATTAAAACCCCAAAAAATCGTAAAAATCCAAAACAACACCTAAAAACCTAAAATCTTAAAAAATGATAAAAAAATGATAAGACCTCATAAAATAATAAAAAACAAAAAACACAAAAAACCCCTAAAAACCTTAGAAACACTAAAACCACTACAAATCCCAAAAAACCATAAAAAACCCAAAATTTTAAAAATCCATAAAAACTATAAAAAATAAAAACAAAAAAAACTCTAAAAACCCTTTAAACCCGAAATAACACTAAATACTATATAAAACAATAATTTCCTGAAACCCGCACTAAAAACCCAAAAAACATAAAAACCAAAAAAATTCTAAAAAATCTTAAAAATAATAAAAATCCCTAAAAGTATGATAAAACATTAAAAATAATAAATAATACCTAAAAACCCTAAAAATAAAGAAAAACATAAAATCCCAAAAAAACCATAAGAAAAACATAATAACCTAAAAACACTTAAACCCATAAAAACTATAAAAATAAATTGTCCAAAAAACCATTAAATCCCTAAAAATTCCTAAGAACCAAGAAAACCATAACATTACCAAAAAATACCTAAAAATATAAAAAAACATAAAAAACCCAACAAACACTGAAAAAAATAAAAAACCCATAAAAACTTAAAAACACTAAAACCCACTAAAAACCTAAAAAAATTCTAAATTCCCTAAAAGACCATAAAAACAAAAAACCCACTAAAAATCCATAAGAAATACCTAAATACATTAAGTCCCCTAAAAACCCATAAAAATCCTAGAAACCACTAGATACTCTAAAAATCCTTTCAACCCATATTTTTTTAAAAAAACTATAAAAACCCAACAAAACTCAAAATAGCCTTAAAATCCCATAAAATCATAAAACCCGTAAAAACACTAAAAACCCTCAAAATACAAAAAAACTTAAAAAATATATAAAACCTAAAAAACATAAAAATCATTAAAAGTATAAAAAAAATGCTAAAAACAATGAAAAAACATAAGAAAACAATAAAACCTGATAAATAAATAAAACATAGAAAATCCTAAAAAATGATACAAACCCTAAATCCCTAAAAACCTATAATACTCTTAAACCCACTAAAACCATAAAATCCATGAAAATATATAAAATACCTAGACATGGAAAATATCCCAAAAAACATTGAAAACCCCAAAGAAAACCTTAAAAACCAAAAAACACTTAAATCTCGTGCTAGTTACTGCTTGATGGTGAGCTGGACTGTGATGAAGCTTTGGATTATGAGCATGGGTTCTGGAGGTCCGATGTTGTTGGTGGTACGCCTAGGTGTGACATGTTAGAAGCTTCCAAGATAAGAGTTATTGAACAGTAGAATCTGAGATGTTGGTTGCTAGATGCTTCTTGGATTGATACGGTTAAAGAGGGTGGTGGATGGATTATTTTGGACTCTATGTTGGTGCCGAATGATGGGAGTGATGATGATGTTTATGCTTCTGGTGATGGTGATTCTATGTAGTTGGTAGTGAACTCGTTTGGAGAGAAAGCACTGGATGCTGGTAATTGTGATACTGGATGCTGGATTTTGTGATGCTTGATGATGTTTGCTACTTAGATGAGAGGTGTTGAAGTTGTGGCTTATGGTCATACTGATGCTGGGTGTTGATTGTCTTTTGGTTGGGACTTCTACTAGGTTATTTTCTGTCTATATTCTTTGCTGGTTATTTTGTGCTTTTTGGTGCTTTGGGTTTTCTTGTTTTGGGTTTGTTAAGGGTTTTTGGGTGTGGGTCGTTTGACCCCTCCCCCCTTTTCTGTTGTGTCTTCTTTTCATAATAATAAACTTTGGAGATTGGGAATTACTTGACCCTCGCATCTTTCTTTCCATAAAAAATTTTATAAACCCCAATATCCCGAAAAACCTAAAATATAATAAATACCAAAAAAATCACAAAAAAATCCAAAAAAGAAATCCCAAAAAATATAAAAAATCCTAAAACCCATAAAAACATTTAATAAATCCATGAAAACCTAAAACACTTAATAACCCTAAAAACCAAAAAACACTAAAAATCCTAAAAACCCCTATGAAAAAACCCCTATGACCCCAAAAAACCATAAAAACCCCTATGAAAAAAATAAAAACCTAAAAAATGCTAACAATCATAAAAACCCCAATAGAACATAAAAACCCTCAAAACCCCTAAAATCCATAAAAACCTCTTGAAACATTAAAAACCCCTAAGACCCCATAAAACCCTTAAATCCCACAAAAAATCTAAAAACCCATTAAATCACTAAAAATGTAAAAAAATAATAAAAAATGCTTAAAAACACAAAAAAACTCAAAAAACCCTAAATTCCAAAAAACCCTTAAAACCTATAAAAATTTTAATACCCATCAAATCCCTAAAACCCATAAAACTCATAAAAATTCTTGCTTGGATTTGTGTGTCTTTTCATTTTTGATCTTTCTTTTTTTGGGGTCTTTTGCGTCTTGGGTTTGTAAAGGGATTTTGGGTGTGGGTCTTTTGACCCCTCCCCTCCCTTGTCTGCAGTGTCTTTTTATTGAAATAAAATTTGGGGGGATCAGGAATAGCCTGATCCTCGAACCTTCCTTGCCTAAAACCCCTAAAACCCCTAAAAATCTATATAAACCTTAAAAACCATAAAAAACCAAAAAAAGTCTTTATAAATCCAAAAAAAATATAAAAAATCCTAAAAACCATGAAAACCCAAAAGAAAACCTCAAGAAAAATATAACACTTAAAACCCCTAAAACCTAAAAACACTTAAAACATATAAATACACTAAATTTAGAAAACAACCCCTAAAAAGCATTAAAATCCCTAAACATCCTAAAAACAATAAAAATCCTAAAAATGCCCTAAAATCCCTAAAATGTTAAAAAACCCATAAAATCCCCTAAGAAAAACTTAAATACATTGAAACACATAAAACATGTAAAAAAACAAAAAACCTTAAAATGCTAAATAACCTAATATCTCTAAAAATCCATAAAAACCATAAAACCCATAAAACCCTAAAAACAAAAAACACCCCTAAAAACCACTAAAAAAACCCTAAAAATCCAAAAAATCCCTAAAAACACAAAAACCCATAGATACCTTAATGACTCTAAAAAATCTAAAAACCCCCCAAATACCTAAAACCCCTAAAAAAATAAAAACCTTAAAAAATCTATATAAACTTCAAAAAAATGAAAAAACACCTAAAAATTCAAACCCATAAGAAAACATTAAAAACATAAAAATACATAAAACCACTAAAAACCAAAAAAAACACTAAGAAACCAAAAAACCCTAAAATTAATTAAAAACCTTAAAACCCATAAAACCCCGAAAACAATTTAAGCCCTAAAAACCCATTGAAACTCTAAAACCAAAAAAAAACTCTAAAAACCCTTTATACTAATAGAATGCTAAAAACTCTAAAAAACCATAAAACCCTAAAAATCTCAATAAAAGCCTAAAACCCCTAAAACCCCTCAAAATCCCTAAAACCCCTAAAAACCATAAAAATCCATAAAAACTAAATAGTTCCTAAAAATATAAAAATGATAAAAACACAAAAATACCTAAATAAAACATTAAAAATATAAAAAAAATAAAAACCCATAAATAACATAAAAATGATAAAAACCGTAAAAACCCTTAAAATCCTAGAAAATGCTAAAAATGATAAATATAATTAAAAATCCCAAAATTTTTCTAAAAATTTAAAAACCCCTAAAACACTAAAAACCCCTAAGCAAAATTTAAAACCACTAAAAAACTTAACACCCCTATAAACCTGGAAATTAAAAAGACCCTAAAACCCCTAAAAGTCCATAAAACCATAAAAATCATTTAAACCACTAAAGCCCTACAAAACCCTCAAAACCAATAAAACGCTAAAACCACTAAAAACTATAAAAACCATTTAATCCCTGAAAAAAATTAAATAACTCTAAAACAAAATGAAAAACCCTAATAAACTCAAAAACCCTCTAAACCCCCATGAAAACATAAAAGATATAAAATACATAAAAACACTAAAACCCCTCAAAATACCTAAAACCCTAAATGTCCATAAAAATATAAAAAAGCGCTAAAAATCCATAAAAACCTAAAACCCTTAAATTCCAAAAACCCCAAAAAATTCCTTAAAAACTCAATAAACAAAATACCCCTAAAAACCAAGACAAAATTTTAGAAACCAATAAAAATTCTGAAGAAATTAAAATAATCAAAATCCCTTAAACACTAAATACCATAAAAATCCTAAAAACCCTAAATATCCCTACAAAAGTAAAAACCATAAAAACCCGAAAACCCTAATGATAATCCTAAACACCTAAAATAATTTAAAACCATTAAAAACATAAAAACAGAAAATATCCCAAAAAATACTAAAACCCATAAAACCTCATTTTTTTTAAAAACTCTAAAACCCCTAAAAACCACAAAAAAAAAATTAAACCCCTTTAAACACAAAAACACATTAAAAACACAAAATACCATTAAAACCCTATAAATTTAAAAAAAACTAAAAAAAACTATGAAAACTATAATAGCAAAAAAAACCCTAAAACCCATCAAAATCCCAAAACATCATTAAAACATAAAAATCCTAAAATTCACAAAATTTCTTTAAAAACATAAAAATCCCTAAAACCTCAAGGAAAAATGTAAAAATAAAAAAGAACATAAAAACAATAAAAACAAAAAAATCCTAAATATCATAAAACCCTTAAAACACTACAACCTCTAAAAACATCAAAATCCCTAAGAAAACCAAAAAAATCCCTAAGTAAATATAAAAAACCCTAAATAACGAAAAAAGCCAAAAACCCAACCAAAAATCCCAAAAACAATTCTATAAACATAAAACCCCTAAATACCATGAGAAACCATAAGAAAACATGAAAAACATAAAAACACTTAAAAAATCAAAAAACCTCCAAAATGAAACAAACCATAAAAAGACATCAAACAACCATAAAACCCTAAATACCCCTTAAAACCATAAAACCCCTAAAAATTTAAAAAACCCCTAAAACATATAAAAAACCAAAAAACCTTGTAAATATAATAAAAACCCTTTAAACCCCATAGGAAAACTATTGTATCCCTTAAAAAACTAAAAATCCTTAAAAATCCCTTAGATAATAAAAAATCCCAAAACCCTGAAAACCAATAAGAAAAGCATAAAAACAAAAAAAAAACAAATAACAAATAAAAAACCTAAAAACCCTAAAATCCCTAAAAATACCTTAAAACTCCTAAAAACGAAAAATCTGCTAAAAACTCAAAAAAATCATGAATGATACAAAAAACTCTAAAAACCCTTTAAACCCATAAAAATGTAAAAACCTCTAAAAAACCTTAAAACTCCTAAAATAATCAAAAAACCTAAAAAACCCCAAAAAACCATAAATCCTCAAACAAACCTAATACCCCTAAAATTTTCTAAAAACATAAAAAATCCATAATAATCCAAAAAATCCCAAAAATACCTAAAAACATTAAAACCCCTAAAAACCATATGAAAACCATTAAAACTAAAAAACACATAAAACACCTAAAAACTAAAGACCCTTAAACCCCTAAAAACCTTAAATAACCCTAAAAACACCAAAATACCTGAAAACGCTGAAAACCACAAAAATTCAAAAAATACATAAAAATACAAAAAACATAAAACCCCTAAAATCTTAGAAAGCCCATACGAAAAACATAAAACACTAATCAAATTTAAAACCCATAAAAACATAAAAACTGATAAAACCCTAAAAAACTCTCAAAGGTCCATAAAAAGATAGTAAAACACCTAAAACTTCTAAAACCAACAAAACCACTAAAACATAAAAAACACTTTAACCTATATAAACCCAAAAACCCACTAAACTATCAAAAAAGCAATTAAACCCGTAAAAATGATAAAAAAAACTCTAAAAACCTTACACCCTTAAAAAACAAACAAACTCATAAAATCTAATTTTTTTTATAAAAACCCTAAAAACCCTTAAAACCAAAAAATCCCTAAAAACCCAGAACTACAAAAATACTAAAAATAAAAATAAATGCTGAAAAACATTAAAAACACTAAAAATATAATAAAAATTTAAAAAACCTAAAAATAGTTATACCCCCCCCCCCCAACCCTAAAACCCCTAAAAACCAAAAAACCCAAAATACAATAAAAACCATAAGAAAAATAAAAAAATTAAAAAAAATCCATAAAATTCCTAAAAACATAAAAACCATTAAAAACCGGAAAACCCTTAGGAAAAAAATAAATACCTGAAAATATTAAACCCCTAAAACCCCAAATCAACTTCAAAACCAAAAAACCTTAAAATACCCTAAGCCCCAAAAAAAATAAAAACCTCTAAAGCCCTTAAAAAACTCCAAAACCCCAAATTCCAGTAAAAACTCTAAAAAGACTGTAATCCCCTAAAAATGAAAAAATACTATTAAAAACACTTTTAAACCCTAAAAGACTAAAAAACCCTTGAAACCAAAAAACCCCTAAAAATGTATACAAACCTTAAAGAATAAAAAATATTTTAAAAAATAATAAAATCCTAAAAATCCCAAAAAATTTATAAATATGTAAAAAACCCAAAAAAACCTAAAAAAACAAAAAAAACCAAAGAAATCTTAACCTAAAAATAGTAAAAAAAATATTAAACACTAAAAACTTCTAAAACCCCAAGAAACACTAAAACCCATAAAAACATCAAAATTTCTAAAAACCCTTAAAATCTATATAAATCATTAAATTCATTTAAAATCCCTAAACATGTAGAAAACCCTTAAAAACATGAAAAACCTTTAAGATTAAATTGAAACCCAAAAACCAATTAAAACCCATAAATATATTAAAAAATATAAAAACCCTAAAAGACTCTTAAAAGCCCATAAAAACCCAATAAACAATTAAACCCTCCAAACCTGTAAGGATGATAAAATAACTAAATAATCTTAAAATGTTGTAAAAACTCAAAAAAAACATTATGACCCAAAAAACCATTAAAACCCTAAAAACCATAAAACAATAAAAATCCATAAAACACTAAAAACCAAGAAAATTCTAAATAAAATCCCTAAAATCTATAATAACGTAAGAAATCCCAGAAACCCACTAAGAAAACCTTAAAAACTAAAAACACTAAAAACCCCTAAATACCTAAAAATTGATAAAAATCTTTAAAAGGTAGTAAAAAACCTAAAACCCTAAAATCCATAAAAATAACTAAAAATTATATAAATCCAAAATAAGCATTAAAATCCGTAAAATGTAAAAAACCTTAAATCCCTATAAAACCCCAATGAAAAACTAAAAATCTTAAAAAAACTAAAAACCCTAAAGACATAAAACTGAAAAAAAAACATAAAAAATTCTAAAAAAACCATAAAACCACAAAAACCATAAAACCCCCAAAATCATAAAAACACAAAATCCCCTTAAAAACATAAAACCCAAAAAATATAAAACCAAATTAAAACACCAAAAACATTAAAAACTCTTTAAACGTTAAAAACCCTAAAATCTCAAAAAAATCCTATAAACTCAATAGAATCATAAAAAAATAAAAACCCGAAAACCATAAATATTCCTTAAAACCATAAATATTATAAAAAACTTAAAAAAGACTTGAAAATAGATTAAAATTTAAACACCCATAAAACCCTGAAAACCCCTAGAAAAAAACATAAAAACGTAAAAACACTTAAAACCCCTAAAACCCAAAACTTTTCTAAAAATAGTAAAATCCCTAAAACCATAAAAGACCCTAAAAATCCCTAAAAAAATAAAAACTCATACATATCTTGAAAACCCCTGATTGATCCTTAAAAAACTAAAATCAATCAAAACCCCTAAAAAGCATAAAAAATTCTAAAACTCTTTAAAACCCAAAAAGACCATGAAACACCTAAAAACCATAAGACCCTTAACAACCATAAAAAACCAAAAACCCATAATAACCCTAAAAACCATTAAAACCCTAAAAACTACTAAAACTATAAAATCCCTTTAAACCAGTAAAAATGATAAAAAACTATAAAATAACATGAAACAAATAAAAACAAAAAAACCCTAAAACACCAAAAAAATCTATAAAACCCCTAAAAACCAAAGAATCCTTAAAATCCCTAAAAATCACTAAAATCCCTAAAAACCTAAAAAATATCCTAAAAATCCAATAAAAATTACAAAAACATAAAAAATACTATAAATTCTAAAAAAACTCTATGAAAATATTATAATCCAAAATAACATTAAAGACCCTAAAAATGTTGAAAACCTCAAAACCCATAAAACCCTAAAATCCCTAAAAATCCATAAAAAATATAATACCATAAAAATATTTACCAAATCCATAAAAATATATGAAAACATAAAAAACCCATAAATCCCTGAAAACCCATATGAAAACCATAAAAACATAAATATGCTTAAAACCATTAAAAACCTAAAAAATGCAAATAAAACCCATAAAACCAACTAAAAAAACTAAAAAAACAAAAACTATAAAACCCCTAAAATCCCTAAAATCCCTAAAAGCTCTCAAAATCCCTAAAACCCTTAAAAACCCATAAAAATCGCTAAAAATGTAAAAAACACTAAAAGACATGAAATACCCTATGAAAAATTTAAAACAAAAAATCCTTAAAACCACTAAAGGCCTAAAAATTATAAAGATTTTAAAATATATTACAAATACCCTTAAAACCTGAAAAAATCCTAAAATAATAAAAACCCTAAGAACCCATAAGAAAACCTAAAAACCAACTAAAACTCTAAAACCCCTTTGAATCCCTAAAAACATTAATATTTATAAAAAACCTTAAAAACCATAAAATACACAAGACCCCTCAAACCCAAAAAATCATATAAACCCTAAAAACCGAAAACCTTCAAAATCCTTAAAAACCAAAAAATTCCTAAAAAATATTGGATAATTCCTAGAGAAACCATCAAACCATAATAAAATTATAAAAACCTAGAAAACATAAAACCCCTTAAAACTAAAAAAATTCTAAAAACACTAAAATAACCTTAAACACTAAAACCCCCAAAAACCCTCAAAATCATTAAAAACCTCAAAACCAATAAAAAACCTAAAAATCCTTAAAAAATTCCCAAAAACATTAAAAAAATAAAACCCCTAAAAATCTAGGGCAAACATAAAAAATCAATGAACGCTTAATACCAGTAAAAAGCTAGAAATGTTAAAACTCCTAAAAATCTAAAAAGGTCCCTTAAAATCCTAAAAACCCTTAAAACCGTAAATACCCCAAAACCAAAAAACCATAAATACCTTAAAACCAGTAAAAACTATAAAAACATTTTAAACCACTAAAAATGTTAAAATCCTATAGTAACCTTTAAAATCCTAAAAAATGAAAACAAAACACCTAAAACGCAAAAACAACCATAATGTAACACCCCAACTTCCACGGTACGCTCCACTTTGAATAATGCAGTTGCGTGTGTTGTACACAACTTCGAGTTATAACACACCACAACCAATCAAACTAGCTGTTATGAATAGTAATACCTAATTTTATAAATTATATGAATTTTATCTTTTAGAATGGAATTAATTTTTGGATTCAGAATATCGAAATTAGCCTAGGGTGAAATTCTTGTATTTTTCTGAAAACTTTCAATTGTTGATGAATAGTGAAAAACACTAAGTTATATTTTAAAACTGAATTTTTATTTAAATAATTATTTATTTTATTTAAATTTATTTTAGGTAAAAATAGATACACAATACCAATATAATTTCAATGTAATTCATTGGATTCAGTTTATAATAATTTTAGATATATAAAAATTTTATTGAACTTTCACCGTCTTTTACCTATCTCTTAGGAGAATTTGTAAATTCACATAAAAATTAATTTTACCACTTATGTGAGTGGAATTTCAAAAATCAGAGAGACATAGTTAATATCAAGGAGTAAAATGTGGTTCAATAAGATAAAAATAATTTTTGGTGAATAGTAACTTTTTACTATTATTTACCTCGGTTAAAAGTAAATAGGGTAATTAAGGGTAAAAATGATATTATTATTACCCTAAAACATTTCCTAATTCTATTGGATAAGTATAATTCAACCAAAAAAACCTTAGGAATAAAATATGAATCTATTTATTCCACTTGGATTAGATTAGGACATTTATTGTTATTTAATTCAAAGAATAGTTAAAAGAGTTAAAATCAATGTTTAATAACTAAAATATTTTTAATATAGGGTCATACATAATATAAATTAGATTATAAATATTAATTAGAAAGCTAAAAATATTTCATAAATAATGGGATTTTATTTATAATTTTTATACAGTAAATAATTTAATTTATTTATGACACAATGGTGATGCACTAATTACCTAATTGATGAAATATTAAAATAACTGATATTATAAATATCCAAATAAATTTAATTTGAGACTTTATTTGAATTAAACTAATTTTATAGGTTAATATGACATATTAGGGTTGGTTTGATAAATTTTTTTCTATGTAATAATGTTGTTATGAATTAAAAAAACAAAATACCAAATAGTGTCAAAATTGACATAAAAGAGTTTTTAAAACAACTATTATATTATTTATTGATATTCTATTCCTAAAAATCTATGTTTCAGCCAAATGACTTAGATAAGGTTATATATATTAATAATGAACCACTTGAGGTTCTCTTGTCTTGTTATAGTAAGTTTATTAACCATATTATATAAAAATACAAAGATACATGGTAAATGTAAAACTATTTAACTAAGAGTTAAATCAAAAAGATAAAGTTAATATAGTGACCCAAACCTGTCTAAAACCTATTGTTTGAGTTTTTTTTTGACCTATCCCCACCTTAACCTTTAAATACTACACTTTTGAGCCATTAAAAATCGAATATGAATTTATTATAAAATAATATTTCTAGCTTTTCCAAAGGTGCCCCTCACCCCTCTTATAAAAGCGCACTCCCCCTTCTATCTAATTCACACCTTCGAAGCCTTTTGGCTTGGCCAAACCCTGCCTGATTATTCTCTCAACCGCCCTCACTTCAACCTAGAGGCTTTTTTTGAACATAAAGCCATCCTAGAGAGACCTTTTGATCAAATCAAATAGAAGAACCTAAAGAAAGATGTAATGTTTTCACCACACTCTTTCAAGTTCCTTTCTTCTTCAACTTCTTATTTCTTTGTTATTTACATTATAAAATAATAACTCTAGTATCTTCTATATAATGTGATGTTATTATAAATATGGTACAACCATATTCATTATTATATCCACACTTTGAATAACATGTCACCATATGTTCGTATGTACGACTTACTGTCTCCACGTCGAGGCGTAATTGTTATTCAAAACATTATTCTTGGGATGGGTATTCTAATTATGTGTAATTGAAGTAAATAATAAATATAACATTATAATTATTATGTATATATGATATAATAACCAATTATATATTATTTTAATATCAAAATAATGATATTGTCGCTCGTGTGTACGTACAGACTACCGTCTCCATGAACGCGATGAGATTAATTCCCCATCGTATCCATTCAAGAATAATTTTCATTTTATGGTTAAAAATAATGTTTAAAGACTTAATATAATTCTGGATATGAATAATATACAACCTATCCATAACAAACATGGCTTATGCAACAAAACATATAAAAGAGAATGAGTAAGTTGACACCCAAAACGATGATAATACTAAGATATTATTAAAAAATCAATATTAAATGATCATATATGATATCATATTAATGTATATGATTCTTGTATAATTTAATAACAACTATTTTACCATTATACAGGAGGTTAAACTACCCTCAACCATGGAAAAGTACAAGGTAAGGGTTTATTTCACAATATCGTCATTATCCGAGGTTGTTTATACGTAATTATCTAATGAGACCTCTTTATCATCCACATACATCATTTTTAAAAAAGTATTTCAAATCATTCATAATATTTTACAGAATATGTGTTAAAGTCATTTATACCCTTGTTTGACTATTTATAAGATGTATATAAAGGAATCTTTCTATCGTTTTCCAAACAATGTCCTTTTTAACCTTTTCGACAGAATTAATGTAAGAATGTATTTTTTAACATATACGGAGGGTGCGACTATTTTCCACCATTATAAAATCATAGAACCTTCTCTTACAATATTATAATAATATTTTCAAAGTAGACATTTTCTTTTATAATTATGTAACTTTTAAATGATTTAAAAAAAGTGATATTTCTCTAAAATAGTTTTGATTTCATCTATGTCAACATCCTTTGATGGATTTTAAGATTTTTTGAAGTTGATGTTTTATGATACAAAACATCCATATTGTATTGATGGTTTTGTGATATGTTTGACTTTGGATGTGTTATTTTTTATACCATTCATGGTTTATGTAGAAAGTATTGACATTTCATATGCTATTTTTAATACGAATGTTTATGTTATGTTTAAACCTATTCATATAAGGAATGCATTAGACATAATAAGTGACGGGTGGAGCCAGGTATAGCTCCTCGATGTATCAGTAGGTCTCATGAGACAAACTAGTGTTTTGGAACAAGGCCTTGACAAAATCTTATTTGTAGTCTTGGAACAAGGCCTTGACTATGTGGTTATGATAGTCTGGCATTATGCATTCCATCATTATGAAAGTGGTTATTGATATTGCATGTGATTATTCGATTAGTAGAATATACATGTGAATAAGTAAATGTAATTATTTCATTTTATTTCTGCCATATTATACTGAAGATAAAGTTTAAAAGGATTTTGTTTTAGTTAGACATTGCCTTAAATGTTTATGCTTGTTTGCGAAAGTTTCCACTATATTGTTATCCTTACTGGGCATCTAAGCTCACCCCTTTCTATGTTTTATTTTTCCCAGGATGTGAAGAAGTATTTTATGAATGAATAGTACAGATAGTCTTAGGGGATATGAGTGTGGACTATGGAGACTAATTTGTTGTAGTTTTCATTTTATGATGTAATGTAATCATTATGAATGTATCTAGTGATTCCAATGCTACTAAACTAATTGATCATTCAAGACTTCATCTTTTGTGATCATGCCAATGTTATGTAATAATTCACCAACTCTGGGTAACTGGGGTCAGGGCGATACAGTTGGTATTAGAGGAAGTTTAGTACAAACCTTAGAAGATAGATTTAGATAATATCTGATTAGAGCACATAGACCTAAGATGGAATTTTAGGATTAGTATATAAGAACTTCATAGAATTTTGGTATTGTAGAGATTTTGTGAGTTTTCCATGAAATACATCCATGTCTGGATACGAGTGGGTAGAGGCAGCTCTGGCACAGATGTACCTAGGGGTAAAACCCGAAAACACCACTTTGAGCTAGACACGAACGAGAACTGGTGCACGAGAACGGGCCTTGTTGCACTCTTGGTTACGACACTCCCGGGGGATATTCCTAGGATAATTATCATTTTTTATAAAAACCATTATGAAGGGTTTATGAGTGTATACTTCCAAAAAGAAAACATTTTTATGATTATGGATTATATCCATAAACTGTTCAAATTATGTTAAGTGTTTTACAAGTTTGGAATTATTGATTTCGATCCATAAACTGATCTAGTTTATGCCATTGTTTAGAAATGGTTCCTAGTGGAATAAATGGAAACCGTTTCAATGCACGCACTCCATAGAGGGATTTCCCTCTTTCTTAAGATAATTAATGTGGAGCTGGTGATACAACTGGTGTTGATCAGCTTATCACCAAACTAGGCAAACTCACTCAGGTTATGAACAATAACCTTACTCGTATGGAGCACCCTAATCCTCAGCGTGGAGGGTAAATGTAGATCACTTAATGAGGAAACAACCACCAACATTAAATGGGAGTAAACATCCATTAGTAGCTGAGAAATGGATATATTCCTTAGAGAAAATATTCCATGCCCTGGGGAGTAGTGAAAGGTAAAAAGTTCTCATGGCAGTTTACCGCCTCACTGGAGATGCTGATCAATGGTGATCATTGATTCAAAACACAAAGTATGATGATGAAGTATCAAATATGTAATGGAGGGATTTTAATGATATTTTCTTAGAAAAATAATTTTCTCGTGACCATCGAGCATATAGGGAAAGGAAATTTCTGAGTCTGAGGCAAAAGGAGGATGCGAATGTCACAAAGTATGAGGCTAACATTACAAGTTTAGCAAGGCATGAAGAAGATTATATATGTAACCCAAGGAGTAATATTGATCATTTATTTTATGGGTTAAAACCATTTCTTTGTCGAGCATTAGTCTCACAATCCTTCTCATCGTACGAAGATATTGTGTCTTGTGCTATCAAGACACAAAAAGAATTCCCTATGTCTTATGACTTTAATGAAAAGCAACAGAAGAATAGACACGTCGATCAATCTAGGAATGAAAATAAGGGGAAGAAGGGAAAATTTGAATATCCATCCTGTATTAAATGTGGGAAGAAACACCCCAGTACTTTCTTGAATGGAATGGTAGTCTGTTACAAGTGTGGTGAAAAAGGCCACCAAGCAAGTGATTTCAAGGGGAAGAAGGAAGCTAATGATGTTCAATGCTACAATTGCATGGAGATGGGACATTATGAAAATGAATTTCCTAAGCGTCAGGGAATCTTACCTCAGAAAAGGCCAAGGGATCAAGTCCATGCTTATGCTATCACTAATGCTGAGGTAGAAGCTCCGAAATATATGGTGGCAAGTAATTTAATGGTTTACTCAAGTTTATAAAATGATTTATTTGATTTTGGATCATCGCATTGTTTCATATCTTCCCAGTTTTTAAAGAAAATTAGATATTTCCATTTTTATTTTACAAGGGAGTTTTCAGTCAAAACCCTTAAGGGGAGTGTCATTGTAACAAAGTTTTGTGAATCAGTACCCATTAGAGCACATAAATGTTCTTTATCTGCTGATCTCATCATCATACCCATGATTGAATTTGATATAATCATCGGTATGGATTGGATTTCCGACCATGATGTGAAGATTTATTGTAAGAAGAAGGAGGATATGATTTTTGATGATGAGGATAAGGAACACCTTATCTTTAGAGCATAATCGTCACCACCTAATTCTTATCTATATCCACCCCCAATAGCTCAACTAAATTCAATTATCGGGGAGGAATAAAATAAAATAACTATTGGTGATGAAAGTAAAGTTTAAATAGAGGATCTACCTATTGTGAAAGAATATGTAGATGTGTTTCCAGATGATTTACTTGGACATCCTCCAGAATGAGAAATTTAGTTTTCCATTGATTTAATTCCTTGTACAAGGCCTATATCAAATACCCCTTATAGAAGGGGCACTGTGGAATTAGTTCAACTAAAGAAACAACTAGAGTAATTGAGTAATAAGGAATTTATTCTCCCTAGTGTTTCTCCATGGGGAGCCCCTTTCCTTTTTGTTAAGAAGAAAGATGGATCTATGAGGTTATGTATTGACTACAGAGAAATCAATGCTATAAAAATAAAGAACAAGTATCCCCTACCATGCATTGATGATTTATTTGACCAACTGCATGGAGCTCAATACTTTTCAAAGATTGACCTTCAATATGGATACCATTAGTTGTGCGTGAAGAAGGAAGACATTCCAAAGACAGCATTTCAAACCAGGTACGGGCATTATGAGTTTACAGCAATGCGTTTTGGGATGACTAATGCGCCCTATGTTTTCATGGATCTAATGAGCAGATTTTTCAAAGAATATCTTGATGACTTTGTAGTGGTATTTATTGATTATATCTTGGTATACTTCAAAAACTACGAAGACCATGAAAATCACTTGCGCATTATCCGGAAGACTCTTAGAAGACATGAATTATATGGGAATTTTAGCAAGTGTGAATTATGGATTCAGGAGATCTTTTTTCTTGGCCATATTGTGTATAAGGATAGAATATATGTTGATCCTTCTAAGACCAAGGAAATCTAAGAATGGCCAGCACCGAGGAGTATAACTGAGATACATATTTTTATTGGTTTAGAAGGTTATTATCGGTGTTTCGTCCAGAATTTTTCCCGGTTGGCTAACCCATTAATGAAGCTCACAAGAAAAGGGGTTAAATTTGTTTAGAAAAAAGAGTGTGAAGAATGTTTCGAATAAATAAAGAAAAGATTAGTCAATGCTTCTATATTGACTCTACCATTGGGGGACTATGGGTTCGTTATTTATAGTGATGCATCAATGAAAGGACATTGTTGTGTCCTTATGTATAATGATAGAGTTATTGTCTATGCATCATGATAGCTGAAAATTCATGATCAAAACTATCGTACTCATAATCTTGAGTTAGCAGCTATGATCATTGCTTTGAATATATGGAGACATTATCTCTATGGTGAAAATTGTGAGATATATACCGATCACAAGAGTTTGAAGTATATTTTCTCACAAAAAGAACTCAACATGAGGAAAGGGTGATGGATTGAACTACTCAAGGATTATAATTGCACGATACACTACCACCCGAGGAAGGAAAATAAGGTGACAGATGCTTTGAGCAGAATGGATCATGGAGTTTTGAACAAGATTAGAGTTGAAAAGGATCCTATATACATGGATCTAGTAAATATGGATATGGGAATCACCATGGAAGGTGAAACATTGATACCTTTTCAAATGGTTCCCAAACCATCTTTACTAGAAAGGATAAAGAGTTATTAGACCGATGATGAAGAGTTTAAAAAGAAGATTAATGTTGTTAATGATGGGAGATTGAGTGACTTTGTGTGTGAAGATGAAAATTTGAAATTTGGGAAGAGACTTTGTGTTCCCAATATACTTGATCTAAAAAGGGAATTGTTGTATGATGCTCATAGTTCCAATTTCTCTATACACACTCGGAGAACCACAATGTATAGAGATTTAAAGAAACATTTTTGGTGGGACAACATGAAGAGGGAGATTTCGGATTTTGTGTCAAGATGTATGGTTTGTCCACAAGTGAAAGCTGGAGACAACAGCCTAGAGGAGTTATGTAACCTCTTCCCATACCTGAGTAGAAATGGGATAATATCACGATGGACTTTGTCATGGGACTACCAAAGACTCCCAGAAGAAACGATGAAATATGGGTCATTATTGATCATCTTACCAAGTCAGCACATTTTCTTGCTATAAGGGAAGATTTGCCACTTGAACGTATAAAAAGACTATATATTAATGACGTTGTGAGACTTCATGGAGTATCCCTATCGATTGTTTCTGATCGTGATCCCCGTTTTACGTTAAGATTCTAGAAGAGTCTTCAGAAGGCCTTGGATACTGAACTTCATTTGAGCACAACCTACAACCCTCAAACAGATGGACAGTCAGAATGGACTATTCAAACCTTAGGAGACATGTTTAGGTCTTTCTCACTTGACTTTCAGGGTATGTGGGATCAATATTTACCTCTGGTAGAATTTTCCTATAACAATAGCTTCAATTCGAGTATTCAGATGGCACCATATGAAGCATTATACAGAAAGAGATTTTGCACACCAACCTGTTAGGATGATATTGGTGAAAGAAAATTTGTAGGCCTAGAACAGGGGGAGGAAACGATGGAAAAGGTGAAGGTAATCCAAACCCACATCAAAGCAGCTCAAAGTAGGCAGAAGAGCTGTGCCGATAACCGAAGTAAGGATTTGTAATTTCAGGTTAGAGTTCATGTTTTCTTGAAGGTATCTTCATGGAAGGGTGTTATACTTTTCGGTAAGAAGGGTAAATTGAGTCCCAGATACATCGGACCTTTCTAAATTCTAGAACGAATTGAGGATATAGATTATCATTTGGCAATGTCGTCAAATCTCTCCAAAGTTCACAATGTGTTCCACGTATCATTGTTGACAAAATAAATGCCTGACCCAACACATGTACTCACTTATGATGAAATAGAATTGGAACCTGATTTGTCTTATTGCGAAGAGCCCGTCAGGATTCTTTATACCAGAGAACAAGTGTTAAGAAACCGGACGACTCGTCGGGTAAAAGTTCTATAGAGAAACCATAAGATGGAAGAAGCAACGTGGGAACCCGAGGAACTTATGATGAAGAAACACCCGAGTCTTTTTATGCAGTAATATCCTAGAAATTTTGAGGATAAAATTATTTGAAGGAGTGGAGAATGTAACACCCCAAGCTTCCACAGTACACTCCTCTTTGAATAATACAGTAGCGTGTGTTGTACGCAACTTCGAGTTCTAACGCACCACAACCAATAAAACTATCTGTTATGAATAGTAATACCCACTTTTTGAAATTATCTAAATTTTATCTTTTAGAATGGACTTCATATTTGGATTCGGAATATTGAAATTAGCCTAGGGTGAAATTTTGGTATTTTTCTGAACACTTTCAATTTTTGATGAATAGTGAAAAACACTGAGTTATAGTTTAAAACCAAATTTTTATTTAAATAATTATTTATTTTATTTAAATTTATTTTATGTAAAAATAGATACATAAAACTTATATAAGTTCAATTTAATTCATTGGATTCAGTTTATAAAAATTTTAGATATATAAAATTTTTTAATGAACTTTCACCGTCTTTTACCAATCTCCTAGGAGAATTTGTAAATTCACATAAAATTTAATTTTTCCGCTTTTGTGAGTGGAATTTCAAAAATCCGAGAGATACGGTTAATATCAAGGAATAAAATTTGGTTCAATAAGATAAAAATAATTTTTGGTGAATAGTAACGTTTTACTTTTATTTACCACGGTTAAAAGTAAATAGGGTAATTAAGGGTAAAAATGATATTATTATTACCCTAACACATGTACTAATTCGATTGGATAAGTATAATTAGACCAAAAACAACCATAGGAATAAAATATGAACCTCTTTGGTCCACTTGGATTAGATTAAGACATTTATTATTATTTATTTCAAATAAGAGTTAAAAGAGTTAACATCAATGTTTAATAACTAAAACATTTTTAATATAGGGTTATACATAACATAAATTAGAATATAAATATTAATTAGAAATCTACAAATATTTCCTACATAATGGTATTTTATTTTTAATTTTTATACATTAAATAATTTAATTTATTTATGACACAATGGTGATGCAGTAATTACCTAATTAATGCAATATTAAAATAATTGGTAGTATAAATATCCAAATAAATATAATTTGAGATTTTTTATGAATTAAACTAATTTTATATGTTAATATTATATATTAGGGTTGGTTAGATAAATTTTGTTTGAAGTAATAATGCTGTTATGAATTTAGCAATAAAAAAACCAAATAGTGTCAAAATTGACATAAAAGAATTTTTAAAACAAATATTATATTATTAATTGATATTCTATTAATAAAAATATAATGTTTGGCCAAATGACTTATATAAGGTTATATATATTAATAATGAACCACTTTAGGTTCTCATGGCTTGTTATAGTAAGTTTATTAACCATATAATATAAAAATACAAAGTGACATGATGAATATGAAACTATTTAACTAAGAGTTAAATCAAAATGATAAAGTTAATAGAGTGACCCAAACCTATCTAAAACCTATTGGTTGAGTGGTTTTAGACCTATACCCACTTTAACCTTTAAATAATACTCTTTGGAGACATTAGAAACCGAATATGAATTTATTATAAAATAATATTTTTAGCTTTTCCAAAGGTGCCCCTCACCCCTCTTATAAAAGGGCACTCCGCCTTATCTCTAATTCACACCTTCAAAGCCTTTTGGATTTACCAAAACCTGCCCAAATATTATCTTAACTTCCCTCACTTCAACCTTGAGGCATTGTTTTGATCATAAATACAACATAAGGAGCCCTTTTGATCACATAAAAAGGAAGAACCCAAAAAAAGAGGTAATGTTTTCACCACCCTCTTTCAAGTTCATTTCTTCTTCAACTTCTTCTTTCTTTGTTATTTCCATTATAAAATAATAAATCCAGTATTTTCTATATACTGTGATGTTATTATAAATATGGTACAACCATATTCACTATTCTATCCATCCTTTGAATGACATGTCACCATACGTGTGTACGTACGACTTACCGTCTCCACGTCCAGAGGAAATTGTTATTCAAAACATTATTATTTGGATGGGTATGATAATGATATGTAATTGAAGTAAATAAAAAATATAACATTATAATGATTCTGTATATATGATATACCAACCAATTATATATTATTTTAATATCAAAAGAATTATATTGTCGCTCGTGCGTACGTATGGACTACCGTCTCCACGAACGCGATGAGATTCATTCCCCATCATATCCATTCAAGAATAATTTTCATTTGATGGTTAAAAATAATGTTTAAAGACTTAATATCATTATATATATGAATAAGATACAACCTATCCATAACAAAAATTTCTTATGCAATAAAACATATAAAAGAAAACGAGTAAGTTGACACCCGAAACAACGATAATACTATGATATTATTAAAAAAGCAATGTTAAAAGATCATATATGATATCATATTAATGTATATGATTCTTGTATAATTTAATAACAACTATTTAACCATTATACAATAGTTTAAACTACCCTAATCCATTAAAAAGTACAAGGTTAGGGTTTATTTTACAATCTCCTCATTATCTGAGGTTGTTTATACGTAATTATCTACAGGGAACTCTTTATCATCAACATCCATGCTTCTTAAAAATGTATTACAAATTATTCTTACTATTTTACAGACTATGGGTTAAAGTCATGTATACCCTGTTTTTACTTTTTATAAGCTGTTTATAATGGAATCTTTTTGTCGTTTTCCAAACAATGACCTTTTAACCTTTTCGACAGAATTAAGGTAAGAATGTATTTTTTAACATATACAGGTTGTGTGGCTATTTTCCACCGTTATAAAATCTTCGAAGCTTCCCTTACAAGATTATAAGAATATTTTCAAAGTAAATGTTTTCTTTTATAATTATGTGACTTTTAAATGATTAAAAAAAGATATATTTCTCTGAAATAGTTTTGATTTAATCTATGTCAACATCCATTGATGGATTTTATGGTTATTTGATGTTGATTTATTATGATACAAAACTTCCATATTGTATTGAAGGTTTAGTGATATGTTTGACTGTGGATGTGTTAATTTTTATACCATTAATGGTTTATGTATAAAGTATTGACATTTCGTAGGCTCGTTTTAATACGAATGTTTATGTTATGTTTAAACCTATTCATATGAGGAATGAATTGGACTTAATAACTGACGGTTAGAGCCTGCTATAGCTCCTCGATACATCGGTAGGTATCATGAGACAAACTTGTGTCTTGTCACAAGGACTTGACAAAATCTTATTTGTAGTCTTGGAACAGGGCCTTGACTATGTGGTTATGATAGTCTGACATTATGCATTCTATCAATATGAAAGTGGTTATTGATATTGCATGTGATTATACGATTAGTAGAATATCCATGTGAATAAGTAAATGGAATTAATTCATTTTATTTATGCCATATTATGCTGAGGGTCATGTTTAAATGGCTTTTGTTTTAGTTATACATTGCCTTAAATGTTTGTGGTTATTTATGAATGTTTCTGCTATATGGTTATCCTTACTGGGCATCTAAGCCCACCCCTTTATATGTTTTATTTTTCCCAGAATGTAAAGAAGTATTATATTACTGACCTGTAGGGATATTCTTAGGGGATATGAGTGTGGACTATGGAGACTATGTTTTTGTACTTTTCATTTTATGATGTAATGTAAACTTTATGAATGTATCTAGTGATTCCAAGGCTACTAAACTAATCGGTCATTCGAGACTTGATCTTTTGTGGTAATACCAATGTTATCTAATAATGCACCGACTATGGGTAAATGGGGTCGGGGCATTACACATAAAACTCCTAAAAACCCAAAAACCACTCAAAGTCCCAAAAAAAATAAAAAAATTTAAAAATCCTTAAAAATACCTAAAAACATACAAATCCCACAAAACCATTAAACATTTAATAAAACCTAAAACACCTAAAAAAATTAACACCCCTAAAAACCTAAAAATGAAAAACCCCTAAAAACCCTAAAAATCAATAAAAAACTAAAATTCCATAAATATCCTAAAAATACCTAAAATTTCATAAAAATGTAAAAACCTTAAAAACCCTCAAAACCCAAAATAGGACCTTAAAAATATAAAACAAATTAAAACCCCTAAAACCTTACTTAACGATAAAAACCCTAAAGCCCTAAAAACCCTAAAACCCCTTAAAACTATATAGATGTTTTTTCCAAATCAATGATAGCAGTTCTTCATGCGTGATATCTGCCACTACTCTCCCTAAGTTCAACTCGGATCACAACCCCTTGATGCTTGAAATCAAGGATAATAACTACAGGTCCTCTCCTTTGCCTTTCAAATTCAACAATGCCTAGCTCACCATCCCTGGATGAAGGAAAGTAGTCGTTAATGGGTGGAGTAGAACATTTCATGGATGCCCACACATTGTTGTGGCAGCAAATCTCAAATGAATAAAGAGTCTTCTTAAAGAATAGAGTAAGATCTCTTTCTCCAAACATGAGGATGACATCATGGCTGCTGATTCCCAACTTTCTCACTCTCAAATTAACAACCAGCAGCAACTCACCCCCTCCATGGAGGAAATGCAGCTTCACTCGAAGATGGATGAGATTTTGGCTCTAAAAGAGAGTTTGGATAGAAATCAACATAGCGTGTCATGGCTCAAGGAAGGGGATAGGAATTCAAAAAAAATTCATCATCTTCACAGGGAGAAAAAATCCAAGAATGTTCTAAATGTCATCCTGATTAATGGGGCCTCCTTTTCATCTGAACATGAAATCTCCAATGTTGTGGTTGATCACTTCAAAGCACTTTGTAATGATGGCGAGCGTGAGAAGACCCCTAGAATTTTTGGATCTATTGATCCTTGCATTAATGAGCAGCAGAATAAGCATCTTACTGATGCTCCGTTTGAGGAGGATGTCAGGTCTATGCTTTTTTCTTTGAATATGGACAGAACTCTCAGGCTAGATGGATTCAGTAATAAGTTCTTCATGTTTTATTGGGATATTATACATGTGGAGGTCACTAATGCTGTTATAGAATTTTTTATCTCCTACTCCATTCCTCATGGAACGAATTCCAACTTCCTTACTCTACTTCCAAAGAAAGAGAATTACATGGACATTGGGGACTTTCATCCAGTGGCGATTGGAAACACTATTCCTATGATAATAAGTAAAATTCTGGCGATCAGGTTGGGGAAGATTTTTGGTGGGATAATTACCCCAAACCAATTTGGGTTTCTCCCAGGACGTAATATTTAGAGCTACCTATATTCTGCATCAGAGGGTATCAACATCAGGAGGAAAGAATCTAAGTATGGAATCTTTTCCATGAATCTGGACATCTCAAAGGCTTTTGATATGATCAAATGGATCTTCATCTTTACTTTTCTCAGTAGGTATGGATTCCCCACCTCTTCTATAAAGCTGATCCATACTATCTTGTCAAGTGCTAGGATCTATGTCCTTGTTAATGGATACCCTATGGGGTTCTTTCATTGCTCCCACGACGTCAAGCAAGGTGACCCGATTTCTGACCTCCTCTTTGCTCTGGTTGAGGATTACCTTAGCAGATGCATAATTGATCTCGTTCAGGATGGTTTCTATGCTCCGATAAAAGCTGGGAAAGATCTTTTTGTGCCAACCCATCTTCTATATTCATATGACATTCTACTTTTTGGGAAGTCTGATAGGCGTACCATATCCTCAATTAAATCACTTCTACAACATTATTAAGAGGTTGCGGGGCAATCAATTAGCTAGAAAAAGTCCTATGTTATTTTTGGAAATAGGATTTCATCCTCCAAGAAACACAAAATTGTCAGAAACCTTGGTGTCATGAGGGTTTCCCTCCCTTTCATGTACCTGGGGGTTCCCTTGTTCTGGGGGAAGGTGAAATGAGGCTACCTTGAGGGAATTTCACTCAAAATCACTCAGCAACTTGCGGGCTAGAAATGAAAATTCTTATCTCATGCGGGAAGAATTTTCCTAATCAACTCTTTTATTACATCTGTGTTTGTGCATGCGTTCTCCATTTATAGATGGCTGACAAGTCTTTTCAAGAGCTTGCAAGAAAAAATAAAAAACATCGCATGGACAGGCTGCATAAATGAGAAGAAGATCATATCTGTGGAATAGAAAGAATGCACTAAGCCCATCGAAATGGGTGGGTTGTGCATCAAGGACCTCGTGAAATTTAATGATTCCTTAATTGGTAAATTTACATGGAATCTTTTAAACCTGCAAGATAGGAGTCTTGACTTCTTGAGGGAAAGGTTCACTTCCAAACTATGTGAGGAATTCTCGGGCTTCATACCCTCTTCAGTCTGGACCACAATTAGGTCCTCCTATAGAAACATTATTTCTAACTCTAAATGGGAAGTCTCAAGGTATTCAGCTTTGAATTATTGGAAGAAAACTTGGCTTGATCGCCCAATTCATGAATCTGTCCAACCCCCTCAGAATTTTAAGCATTGGTCCATTGCTGATCTCAACAATAACATGAGAAAGATTGAACGAATCCTACCATAGAATATTATCGTACAAATACAAATTTACAGCTTCATGGACATGGATTTTCTTATTTGGAAGCCCAGTTTGGTTGGGTTGTTGAGTGTAAAAAAGTTTTATCGGTCTGAATGTGAGCAGGGAATTCGGCCCCCTGCTTGGATTTCTAAATTTAGGAGTCCCTTCATTCCCCCTTCCATCCACCTTCTGCTATGTAAAATTTGGATAAATAGATTTCCAGTTCAAGAGCAGTTGAAAAGAGGTTGGTGGTGCTTGGCCTCTGCTTGTCTGATCTGTCTTCAGGATGAGGAAAATCTGCAACACATTTTTCTTAATTGTAGAATGGCTGCTGGGCTTTGGGAGTATTTGCAGGGCATTTTCCAGCTGAAAATCTTCATGGACAGCACGTTGTCTACTCTTTTCAGCAGTGTCGTCGGTGTGCAATGCATCCAATAGGTTGCCAACCTGCTTCTTGTTTATACTGCGGCCCTTGCTACTTCTGTGTGGGTAGCCCGAAACAAGGTGGTTTTTGATAATGCTTCATGCTGCCTCTACACTAGTGTGGTGGTGATCCGCAAAGCTATCTGTATGGTGTCTCATATCCAATATGGTATGATGGATAATGATGTTAATGACCTTATTGTGTTGAGAACACTCAGGGTTTCTGGAAGATACAGAAACCAAAGTACATTAAATTCATTCGGTGGATTCCACCAATCCCAACATGGATAAAAGTCAATGTGGATGGTACTGCCCTGGGCGCACCTGGTCTCTCCGGTTGTGGTGGTATTTTCCGGACTTACAGAGGCTTTGTTAAAGGATTATTTTATCACTTCATTGGAAATGGGTATGCAAATGAAGCGGAGCATTGGGACATGATTAAGGTTGTCTAGTTTGCAGTTCACTTTAGGTGGAAGCAGCTATGGATTGAATATGACTCGATGTTGGCGGTGGAAGCCCTCAAAATAAAAACAAGGACAATCCCATGGAGGCTCCTCCCACAATGGGTTGAGTTTCTGAGGATTTCTCAAGGGATGATCATTATGGTCACACATGCATACATGGAAGCGAACAAGGTCGCGGACATGATTTCCAAGAAAGCAATTGAGGATGGATGTTCCATGTGGTCATTTGTTGCACCAGATTTTTTTACTCCCCATATGGACTCAGACATGAAGGGTGACTTGCACACTCAGCTATGTAGACCCTCCCTGTAATGACTTTTACTTACTTTTTTATTAATAAATTTTGTGGGGTCAGGATATGCCTGACCCCAAACTTGCTTTGCCTAAAACTCCCTAAGAACTCTTAAAAACTAAAATTATCTTAAAACCCCAAAAAATCCCTATGAATCCCATAAAACCCCAATACCACTTAAAACTAATAAAAATCCTAAAAATTCTAAAACCCGTGAAAATCCAAAACCCCCTAAAATCATCAAATTCCATAAAAATCCTAAACAACCATAAAAAACCTAAAAATCCATAAGTATACATAAAAATGTAAAAAAACCCCCCAAAACAATGAAAAACCCTAACAAAATAATTAAAAACTAAAAACATTTAAAATTCCATGAAACCAAAAAAAACACTAAAAACCATAAAAAATACCTAAATAGTAACTAAAAAGCCTAAAATCCATAAAAACTATAAAACCATAAAATACCATAAAATACCAAAAAATCCTCAAGAAATCTAAAAACCCGCTAAAAACACTAAAATCACTTTAAACCATTATAAAACATTAAAAAAACTCTAAAAACCATTAAATCCCTAAAAACTGAAAATATCCCTAAAATTTAAAAAAAACATGATAACCCAAAAAACCCTAACCAAAACCCCTCAAAATCTATAAAAACTAAAAAAACTCACAAAATCCACAAAAATCCCAAAAAATACCCCATAGCATAAAAACCCTAAAACCTTAAAATCATAAGAAAACCATAAAAAAATAAAAAACATTGAAAAACCTTAAAATCATAAAAACAATTTAAATCCCCAAACCCCCCAAAATCCATAAAAACACACAGAATAATAAAAACACCAAAATGTCTACAAAAATGTATAAAAATTTATAAAACTTTAGGAATCCTGAAAAACCCGAAGAAAACCTTAAAAATCTAAAAACAGTAAAGACACCTTAAAAACCAAAAACGCCAAAAACTATAAATAAACCCTAAATATCCCAAAAAAACCCTAAAAACCCTAAAAACCCATAAAAAATTAATTGTTAAAAAAACATAAATATCATAAAAACCCACTAAAATCTCTTAAACTCTTTTAGAAACTAAAACATCTAAAAACTATAAAACCCATAAAAAACCTAAAAACACTGAAAATCCCTAAAATCCTAAATACTATAAAAATAATAAAAAGGCCCCAAAATTTCTAAAAAACCTGAAACACCTAAAACCCCGAAGAAAACTTCAAAAATACGAAAAAAAAATTAAAACCCCTAAAAACCCAAAAAAATATAAAACCCCTAAAACCCCTTAAAAACCATGAAAAATCCTAAGAAAACATTAAAATCCTAAATACACATAAATACCCTAGAATGAATAAAAAACCCTCAAACACACTAAAACACCCTAAGAACCCCTAAAAACCCTAAAAACCCCTAAAACCATAAAAACACTAACACCCCATAAAAATCTTATAACCTACTTAAAACTCCAAAAACATTTATACCTCTAAATGTTAAAAACCAATAAAAACATAAATATCTTAAATAACTCAAAAAAACATAAAACCCTACAAAAACATAAACCCCTAAAAACCCTAAAACCTCTCAGAATCCATAACATCCTTAAAACCCATTAAAATCTTAAAAAGTACCTAAAATATAGAAAACACTAAAAACCCTGAAAACCCATAAAAACACTAAAAATGAAAAAACACTTAAAGCCTCTAAAACCAAAAAACACTAAAAAACACTAAAAACACTAAAAAACCCCAAAACCAAAAAACACATAAAAACCATAAAAAATCACAATAGAACATTTAAATCCTTAAAAAAAATTAAAAACCTTAAAAACCCCTAAGAAAATCGTAATAACATAAAAACAATTAATACCCCTACAATCCTAAAAAAAATCTAATACCATAAAAACACTAAATATACACTAAAACCCCTAAGACGCCCTAAATAATATAAAAACCCCAAAAAACCATAATACCCCCCAAAACCATAAAAACTATATAAACCACATAAAACTATAAACCCACTTTAAATCTTTAAATATGATAAAAATTATAAAAAACCATAAAACCTCTAAAAACTCAAAAAACCATAAGTCCAAAAAAACTATAACGACCCAAAACCCCCAAAAACCCTCAAAACCCTCAAAATTCCTAAAACAATAAAAATAATAGAAATCCTAAAACACCCTAAAAATCCTGAAAATGTTAAAAAAACTAAATTCCCTAAAAATCACAAATAAAACCTTAGAACCAAAAAATATAAAAACACTAAAAAATCCTAAAACCCCAATAATACCCTAAACCCCATAAAAATCACTAACACCCCTAAAACCCATATAAACCTAAAAAATCTGTAAAATCCATTTAAATGAAAAAAAACTATAAGAACCCGATAAAACCCTAAAAAAATTAAATACCTTAAAACACATAAAACCATTAAAAACCAAAAAGTTATAAAACCCCTAAAAAACACCTACAAACCCTAAATCCCCAAAAACCATAGAATCCCCTAAAACCTTAAAAGACTTAAAAATGTATAAAAATCACTAAAAACTCTAAAAACCATTTAAACACCTAAAAATGTTAAAAATACTAAAAGCCTTAGACACATTAAAAACTCTAAAAAATACTAAAAAAATAAAAACTAAAATACCCAAAAAATCCCAAAACCCATCAAAATATATAAAAACCAAAAACCAGTAAAAATAAAAAAAATCCCTAAAAATCACTAAAGACGTAAAAAAATAAAACCACTAAAAACTATAAGATACCCATAAAAACCTAGAAAACATAAAAACCCTAAAAAATCACTATAGTCCATAAAAACCATGAAACCTGTAAAAACCAAAAAACCACAAAAAATAACCAAAAACTATAAAAATCCATAAAAATCCTAAAAAGCCTTAAATATCCTAAAAACATAAAAAACATTAAATCCCTGAAAATCCGAAAGAAAACCTTAAAAATATTAAAACACTTAAAACCCCTAAAAAACCTAAAAAATGCTAAAAATCCTCAAACCAAAAAAGTATCTTAAAACTCCAAAAAAAACACCTAAAACTCTTAAAACCCTAAAAAATATCAATAAAAACTTTTAACCCAAAAAATGTTAAGAAAACTCTAAAAAACCTTAAACCCCCTAAAAACTCAAAAAAAACCCCAAAAACTACAAAAAACACATAAAACCCGAAAAACCCAAAATAATCCTCAAAATCATTAAAAACACTAAAACCCATAAAAATAAAAAAAAACATAAAAATACATGAAAATGTATAAAATGAATAAAATGATAAAAAAACATAAAAATCCCTTAAAAAACATAAAAACCTAGAAAACAATTAACACCCCTAAAAACTCTAAAAACCCCAAAAACCCTAAGACGCTCAAAATCTCTAAAAACCCTAAAAATCCAAAAAATACCTAAAATAACTAAACATGTAAAAAATCCTAAAAACATAATTAAAACGTAAAAATCTAAAAATAATTAAAACCCTTAAAATGCTAAAATTCTAAAGACCTTAAAAGACCCTAAAACCCTAAATACCACAAAAATCCATAATAACCCCTAAAATCTTATAAACCCTTAAAATGCCTAAAATCCACTAAAAACACTAAACCCCCCCATTAAACACTGACAAATGTTAAACATTTAAAAAACTAAGAAAGCCTAAAAACCCCAAGAAAAAACTAATGTAACCCAAACAACCCTAAAACCACCTCATAATTTCTAAAATCCTTAAAAATCCCAAAAAATCACTAAAAATATGAAAAATGTAAAAAAAACCTAAAAACCATGAAATTCATGATGAAAACAATAAAATCCTAAAAAACACGAAACTCCTAAAAACCCTTAAAAGTGCTAAAATCCCTAAAAATCATCTAAAATCCCTAAAACCCCTAAAAATCCATCAAAATTATAAAAACCATAAAAATATTTTAAAACATGAAAAACTAAAAACCTTGAAAACCCCCTAAGAATACCTTTAAAACCTAAAAACACTTTAAAGCCCTAAAAATGCTAAAACCTAGGAAAACCCTAAAAAGATTCTAAAACCCTAGAAATTATAGAAACCTTATAAAATACTTAAAACCCCATGAAACAAATAAAAGCACTAAAACTGCAAAAAATTCTAAAAACAATTTGAACCCCTAAAAAATTAAAAACACTAAAAACCCATAAACCCCTAAACAACTAACAAAACACTAAAAATCCATAAAAACCTAAAAACCATTAAAATACTAAAACACCTCAAAAACCCAATAAATCAAAAAAAATCCCTAAAAATATCAAAAAATCAAAAAATCCCGAAAACCCCAAATAAAATCTAAAAAACCTATAAACACTTTAAACCCCTGAAAACCAAAAAATGGTAAAACGCCTCAAAATCCCATATAACCTTTGTACCACATAATTTTTTTAAAAAATCCATAAATATAACGATAATTGAAAAAATTCCTAAAAACTCTAAAACCCCTTAAGAACCCCATAAACCCCTAAATACAAGTAAAACCCTTAAAATCCAAAAAATTTCTAAAAACGTTAGAAAAAATAAAATGACCCTAAAACCCCTAAAAACAACTAAAACCTATAAAACCCCTAAAAACCTTAAGAATCACTAAAAACCAATTAAAACACTTAAAAACAACTAAAACTTTAAACCCCTTTAAACCCCTAAAAATGCTAAAAAAATATAAAAACATTAAAACCCTAAAACCTAAAAAAACAAAAAAAACATAAACAACATTAAACCCCCCCCCCCATCTCATAAAACTCGAAGAACCATTAAAATACTAAAACCCCTAAAAATATTTAAAAACTTTAATACCCACAAATAATATAATAAACCCTATGAAAACATTAAAAACCCAAAAAAACATAAACCTTATAAAACCACAAAATTCTAAAAACCATAGTAATACTTGAAATACCCTAAAACCCTAAAAACTTCTTAAAACATAAAACCTCGTAAAAACCATAAAAACCCTAAAAACCAACAAGACCATAAAACTAATAAAAAAGGTAAAAACCATACAAACCAATAAAACATTCAAAAACGCCAAAATACCGTAAAACCCTAAAAAACTAAAATAAACCCCGAAAAAAATAATAATAAAACCCATAAAACCCCTAAAAACAATTAAAAACCTAAAAATCCCTAAAAACCCTAAAAAACATAAATTTAAAAAATTCCAATAAAATTCCAAAACCATAAAAACCCTAACAATCTTGAAAACCCCTTAGAAACCCATAGAAATGTAAAAATAATTAAAACCCTTAAAAAAACTAAAAAATATAAAAACCTTGTAAAATGAAAAAATCATAAAAAACCCAAAACCACACAAAATCCCTAAACCTCCAAAAAAACCCTAAAAATCGCTATAATCCTAAAAAATGTAAAAACCTCTAAAAACCATGAAAAAATGTAATAAAACCATAAAAAATAAAATATATAAAATCCCTAAAAACTATAAAATGATAAAACCCCTAAAATTTCTTAAAACCTCAAAAAATCATAAATACACCTGAAAGCTTAAATACGTTAAAAACCCATAAGAACTGTAAAACCACAAAAAACTCTAAATAATATCTAAACCCATAAAAATGTTGAAAACTATATAAACCATAAACCACTAAAAAAATATAAAAACCCCTAAAAATGTTCAAATGCTAAAACCGCTAAAAAACATCAAATACATAAAACCCCATTAAACTATAAATATCATTAAAAACCCCAAAAAATAAAAAACAATTAAAACATCTAAAACAGTAGAATAACCCAGAGAAACCCATAAAAACCTAAAAACACTTATAACCCATAATATCCTAAATAACGCTAAAAACCTAAAAACTTTAAAAACCCAAAATACTCTAAAAATCCCTAAAAACCCTAAAAACACTAAAAATCCAAAAAATCCCTCAAAACCTAAAAAAAATCTAAAAACCATTAAAACCTCTCAAAAAATCATAAAAATTTTAAAACACTTTAAACCTTTAAAAATAAAAAAAATAATAAAAACCCAAAAAGACCCTAAAAACACAAAAACCCATAAATACCTAAAAACCCCTAAAAACCAAAATTCTAATAAAAACTCTAAAAACTCTTTAAACCCCAAGAAATGTTAAAAACTCTAGAAAACCGTAAAACCCTTATAAACTAAAAAACCCCTAAAACCCCCAAAAACATAAAAATAATCAAACCTTAAACCCCCTAAAAATTTCTAATACCCATAACAATAATAAAAAACCTCAAAAATCCCTAAAAACCCCTCAAAACCTTGAATAATATAAAACTCTGAAAACCCATAAGAAAACCATAAAAATCTAAAAACCCATAAAACCCTTAAAAACATAAAAAATGAAAAAAAAACCTACAAACCCTAAAAGACCTAAAAACACTCAAAATCCAAAAAATTTACTAAAAATCAAAAAAAATTAATAAATCCATAAATTTATAAAAAAACCCGAAAACCAAAAAACACGTTATAAAAAGCAAAAAAACATAAAAACCTAAAATACCTACAAAACATAAAAAAACCTAAAATGATAAAAACATTATAAATCCCTAAACGGACCAAAAAACCCTAAGAAACCTAAGACCCCTAAAACCATTAAAATCACTAAAAACCCATTAAAAAATCAAAATATACAAAATCTTTTAGAACCCTTTTCAATCCCTAAAAAATAAAAAGGCCAAAAAACCCTCAAAATCCCAGAAAACCATAAAAACCAATCAAAATCCTATAAACCCTCAAAAGTCACTAAAAACATAAAAAACCCGAGAAAACCGTAAAAACACCTAAGAAACACATAAAACCCTAGAAAAATTAAAATGTCTAAAAACCTTAAAAACCCTCCAAAACCCTAAAACAATAAAAAACGTAAAAATAAAAAAGTCTCCATAATTCAATAAATATGTAAAAACTCTTAAAAACCATGAAAAACACAAGAGAAAAATAAAAACTTAAAAACACTTAACACCCCTAAAACTCTAAAAATGCTAAAAACCCATCAAACCAAAAAGACAGAAAAACCATTATAACATCAAAAACCCATAAAAACACCAAAAACCATAAAACCTCAAAACCCATAAAAATTAATTATGCACTAAAAACTCAAAAAACCCTTTAATCCCCTAAAAATTTTAAGAAACTATAAAAAACATTAAAACCCTAAAAACACTAAAATACCCTTAAAACCCTATAAAAGCAAAATAAATCCTAATAAATCACTCAAAATTTATAAAAAGGTAAAAAAATATAAAATCCATTAAAAACTTAAGAAAGCTGTAAAAACCTAAAAACGCATAAAACTCCTAAAAACCTAAAAACACTAAAAACCATTAAAACCCTAAAAAACTCTAAAAACACTCAAAAACATCAAAATCAATAAAACCCTAAAAACACTCAAAACACTCAAAACTCTCAAAATCAATAAAACCCTAAAACTATAAAACCCCCAAAAAAACATAGAATTCCTAAAAACATAAAACCCCTAAAAATCCCAAAAACCCCTTAGAAAACCTTAAAAACGTAAAAACCCTTAAAACCCCCCAAAATAAAAAAAACAATAAAAACATTAAAAGGACCATAAAACCACCGAAACCCCTTAAGATTCATAAAACCACTCAAGACCATAAAAACCTTAAGAGCCATTAAAATCTCTTAAATCAATTTAAACCCGTAAAAAAATTAAAAATGCTAAAAACATAAAAACCATGAAAACTAAATAAAACCCATGAAGACCAAAACACCAAAAAAAGAAAAAACCATTAAAAAACCAAAAAACCCTCTAAATCCCTAATACCCCAAAAAACAATAAAATCCTAAAAAATCCCTTAAAATCCATAAAAATGTAAAATAAAATATAAACCTAGAAAACCCTCTTGAAAACCATAAAAGTCCACTAAAAATTCAAAAACAAAAAAAACACCTAAAACCCAAAACTCACTACAAACAATAAAAAAATTCAACCCCTAAAATTTTTAAAAAATATATAAAAACCTTTAAACACCAAAAAACTCAAAATAACCAAAAAACCATGACAACTCATAAAAACCCTAAACCCTTAAAAACTGTAAAAACCCAAAAAAACCCTAAAGACCCTAAAAACCATTAAAATCAAAATAAATTACCAAAAAAAACTAAAACCCATAGGAAAATCAAAAAATCATAAAAACATATGCAATTCCTAACAAATAAAAATTGAACAAAAAAACCCATAAAACCCTAAAATTATTAATAACTAGGAAAACCCATTAAAATCATAAAAAATCCCTAAAAATCCCTAATAATTTTAAAAACCATAAAACACCTAATAAAACCTTAAAAGAATAAAAAACAAAAGACCCATAAAAACATAAATAATGCATAAAATTCCAAAACCCCCAGAGATCATAAAACCGCAAAAACCATTAAAAAATCCTAAAAACTTAAAAAATTCTATAACCCCACTAAAAACTATAAAATACCCTTTAAACCCCTAAAAACATTAAAAATATATAAATAACCTTAAAACCCATAAAAATTCATAAAAACACTCAAATCCAAAAAAAATTATAAAAACCCTAAAATCCCTGAAAATCCCTAAAACCCCTCAAAATCCATAAAAACCCTAAAAACAATCAAAATCATAAAAACCCTAAAAACATAAAAAAACAAGAAATCCCTAAAAAACATGAAAACCTAAAATCAATTTAAACCCTGAAAACCATAAAATTGAATAAACCCTAAAAGCACCTAAAACCCCTAAAACCCTCAAAATTCCAAAAAATCCTAAATACCATAAAATCCTAAAAATATCCATCACAATACCTATAAATTTAATAAACCAAAAAAACTCGAAAAAATACTAAGAAAACATTATAAACATGAAACACTTAAAACTGCAAAAAACCTAGAAACTCCAAAACCCCTAAAAGACCCTAAAGACACTAAAACCCCTAAAAGACCCTAAAGACACTAAAACCCCTAGAAATAATAAAACCACCCATAAACCTTAAAAACCACTTAAACACATAAAAACACTAAAAACCTGCTAAAACAATAAAAACCCTTTAAACTCCTCGAAATGTTAAAAAACTCTAAAAACCAAAACCCCCCTAAAAAGTTATATAAACCCCAAAACCCCAAAAAAATCCTAAAAATCCTAAAAACCCTAATAAACCCTAAAACTCCTCAAAATTCTTAAAAATCATAAAAAATAGAAATTATAAAAAATCCCTAAAATTCCCCACAAACATAAAAAATCTTAAAAACCATGAAAACCCTTTAATAAATCCTTGAAACCTAAAACCACATAGAACCCCTTAAAACTTGAAAAATGCTAAAAACTCTAAAAACACTAAAAAAACCCCAAAACCCCAAAACCCTAAAAATCCCAAAAAGAAATAAAAACCATAAAATCATAAAAAGAACTAAAAATCCATAAACACATTAAAATCATAAAAACCCAATATCATAAAACATACCTTTAAATCCTGCTAAACCCCTAAAAACAATCAAAGCTCTAAAACCATTAAAATACCTCAAAAACCAATAAAAACATAAAACCCCAAAAACCCTTCTAAACACTAAAACCATGTTAAACACCTAAAACCAATCAAAGCTCTAAAATACTTTTAAATACCTACAAATGTTAAAAAACTCTAAAAAAATAAAATACCCAAAAAACTCACGAAAAAAAATAAAAACCACAAAACACCATAAAAACCCCTTAAAACAAGAAAAAAACTAAAAAAACTAAAAACACTTAAAACCCGTAAATTCTAAAAAATCTAATAACTCTAAAAATAATTAAAACACCCTAAAACCTAAACAATGAAAAAAAACCAAAAAAATCATAAAAGTCCGTAAAACCCCTTAAAACCATAAAACCCACAAAAAAATCCCTAAAAATCCATAAAAAACCTATACACCCACTAAAGGGTCTAATAACCCTTTGATCCCCAAAAACATTAAGAAACCCTATAAATCCATAAAATCCCTAAAAACCCAAAAAACCAAAAAAAACAAGAAAAACCTAGAAACCCTCAAAACCCCAAAATTAATAAAAATCCTTAAAAAATCCATAAGAATCCAAAAACACAAGAAAACAACAAGAAACACTGAAAACCCCTAAGAAAACCTGAATGAAATAAAAACACGTAAACCCACTAAAAAGGCTAAAACCCCTAAAAACCTAAAAATTATAAAAACCCTAAAAACCATTAAAATGCATAAAACACAAAAAACCATAAAATTATGAAAAAAATTATAAAAATCTCTAAAAACATAAAAAACAAAAAAAACCTAAAAACCCTAAAACCCCAAAGAAAACCCTAAAAACTAGAAAACACATAAAACCCTTAAAATTATAAACAACGCTAAAAACAATAAAAAGACATTAGAAAACTAAAACCAGTAAAAACTATAAATACCCTAAAAACCATATAAAACCCTAAAAATTCATAAAACCCCCTAAAACCACTAAAAACTCTAAAAATCCTTAAAACCCAAAAAACATAAAAAAATATCAAAAAATAAATATAATCCTTAAGAAATAAAAAACCCTAACCCCCCCCCCCCCCCAAACCCCCTAAAAACCATCAAAATCCCCAAAAAATGTGAAACCATTAAAATCCTAAAAATATATAAAATCACTAAAAACAAAAAAAAAACCCGTAGAAACCGTAAAAAAAAACTAATAAAATTGTAAAACCCTAAATTAATTAAAAACCCTAAAATAATTAAAACCCCAAAAAATATAAAATTCTAAAAATTCACTAAAAACCTTAAAAACCCAGAAATGCCCTGGAAATCCCTAAAAATCCTAAAAAACATAAAAATTTTAAAAATCCATTAAAACATAAAAACCATAAAATCTTAGGAAAACGTTATGAAAACCTTGAAATCCCAAAAACCATAAAACCCACTAAAAATCTTAAAAATGCTAAAAATCATAAAAATAAAAAAAAGACCCTAAAACCGCTAAAAACAATAAAACCCCTAAAACAATTAAAAACACCAATACCCACTAAAAACTCTAACGAAACATTAAAACCATGAAAATGATAAAAACCTAAAAAATCATAAAAATAATTGAAAACCGAAAAAACCCAAAAAAACAATAAAAACATTAAAAATTCCAAAAAACCATAAATATCCCCAAAAATCCATAAAATGTAAAAAATTGTTAAAACTCTAAAAAAACATAATAAATCCTCAAAAACCAAAAAACACATAAAACCCCTAAAAACCTAAAGACGTTGATAACCCTAAAAACCATAAAAACTGTAAAAACCCTAAAACCCCACAAAATCCCTAAAACCGGAAAAACGCAAAAAAATCCTTAAAATACCTTAATATCTCTAAAAACCTAAAAAACCTAAAATAATAAAAACCATTATAAAACCATAAAATCCTAAAAACAATTAAAACTCCTAAAAACCCAAAAATTCTTAAACCCCCAAAAATATAAAAACCCCTAAAAACCCCAAAAACAAATAAAACACCTAATTAAAAACCATAAAAAACCTAAAACTCCCTAAAAACCATAAAAACCACTAAAAACACTAACAACACTTAAAACGCCTAATTTCTTTTAAAAGAATCTAAAAATCCCAAAAACACTAAACAAATCTGAATAAACTCAAAAATAATCATTAAAACCCTAATAATTAAAAAAATAATAAAAACCATAAAAATATATAGAACCCTAAAAACCCTTAGAAAGCTATTAAACCTAAAAATAATTATAAAACCTAAAAAACCTAAAAACCCTAAAATCCCTTAAAATAAAAAAACCCTCAAAATCGTCAAAAACCCTAAAATACCTAAAATCCTAATAAATCATAAAAACACTAATGACAGAATAAACCATACAACCCCTAAGAAAATAGTAGAAACCTAGAAACACTTAAAATCCAAAAAATTCAAACAACTCTAAAACCCAAGAAGACCGTTAAATCCCAAAAAACCCTAAACATATAAAAACCTTTAAAACCCATAAAACATTTTAAACCCATAAAAACGTAAAAAAATTGTAAAAATCTAAAACCATAAAAAACTCAGACATACACTATAAATCCAAAAACTCGAAAAACCCGAAAACCCTAAAAACCCATTAATATCCTAAAACCCTAAAAACCCATAAAACCCTAAAAGTACATAAAACCCCAAAAAACACATAAAAGTCTTTAAAAAGTCCGTAAAATTCCTAAATAAGAAAACCTCTAGAAACTCAAAAAATCCATAAGAGAAGCTTAAAACCTTATAAACACTTAAAACCCATAAAAATATAATAAATGGTAAAGAATATAAAAATTTCAAAAAAATAACCATTAAAACCAAAAAATACTAAAAAAGAAATAAAAATTCCTAAAAAAGTAAAACCACCTAAAACCCCTAAAACCCCTAAAAAACCTTAGAAGCCTAAAAATACCAAAATAACCTTAAAACCAAGAAATAAAAAAACTCGAGAATCCTAAAAAGACCATAAAAACTCTAAGACCCCCAAAAAACTCAAAAAACATTAAAAACCCATAAAAACCCTAAAACCCTAAAGAATCTCAAAATCCATAAAAACCCTAAAAACCCATAAAAATAAAAATAAATCTCTAAAATCCCTAAAAATGTACATAGCCTAAAAACCATGAAAACCCCAAAAATAACTTGAAAAAACATAAAACCCCTAAAAACCCAAAAAACACTTAAAGCCCAAAAAATCCCCAAAAAACCCAAAAAACTATAAAAACCCCTAAAACCCATTAAACCCTAAAAACCACAAAAAAATTCCAAATACCTATAAATGCCTAAATTTTTTATAAAAAACTATAAAGGATTTAGTACTCTAAAAAATAAAAATAAAACATAAAACCCCCCAAACCCTTAAAATCTCTAAAAACCCAAAATAACCCATAGAAATCCTAAAAAATAAATAAAACACCTAACAATTTAAAAAATCCTAAAAAAACTGAAAACCCATAAGAAAAACCTAAAAACCTAAAAAAATGTAACCCCAAGAAATCCAAAAATACACTAAAACCCCTAAAAACCCTAAGACCACTCAAAATCCATAAAACCCCTAATGACCATAAAATTATAAAAATATTGAAAAACATAAAAACCCATAAAAACCCTAAAAAACCTTATAAAACCTTATAACCCTATAAAAATTAAAACCCCTAAAAACCTAAAAAATTCAAAAAAACCCTAATACCATAAAAAACCCTAAAACCCATCTAAATCCCTAAACGACCTAAAACGCATAAAAATACTAAAAAGGACCTTAAAATACCAAAAAATGTAAAAAAAACTAATACCCTAAAAAATAATAAGATACCTAAAAAACCTAAAAACACTTAAAACCCCTAAAAACCAAAAAACACTAAAACCCCTAAAAACTCTAAAAGACCCTAAAACCCCTAAATACCAAATAAACCCCTAAAACTGAAAAAACCATAAAACCCAATAAAACCCTAAAAATAATTAAAATTTATAAAGACCCTTTATTCCCCTAAAAATTTTAGTAAAATATATAAAACCATAAAACCTTACAAAAATTAAAAAACCCCTAAAAACTTAAAAAACAAAAAATCTAATTCCATTAATATCCCTAAAAACCATTAATAACAAAAAATTCTAAAAAATCCATACAAATACTTAAAAACATAAAATAACCTATAAAACATTAAAACCCAAAATTAAACCTGAAATTCATGATAACACTTAAAACCCATAAAAACGTAAAAACGTTAAAAACCATTAAAACCCCAAAAATCACAAAAAATCATCAAAACACTCAAAATCATTAAAAACTCTAAAATCCCATAAAAATATCTAAAAGCCCTGAAGACATAATAAACATTAAAAACCCTAAAACCCATAAATAATAACATAAAATCATAAAAACATTTAAAACCCCTAAAACATAAAAAATTATAAAACCACTAAAAACCCAAAAATGACCTTAAAACTCAAAATATCCCTAAAATCCTTAAAAACCCTAAAACCTAAAAAACCCCAAAAACCAAATAAAACCATAGAAGACCACTAGAAACATTTTTAACTAATAAAAACATTTAAAAAAGAAAAAATTAATAAACCATAAAAACTCAAACAAACACTAAAAACCCCAATAAATCCCTAAAACACTAAAAAACCAAAAACCCTAAAAATCACAAAAAAACCAGGAAACCGCATATATGTATAAAAAATCACTAAAAATATAAAAATACCTAAAAAACTTGATCACCCTTAAGAAAATAATAAAATTTAAAAACACTTAAAACCCCTTAAAACATAAAATAAATCTAAAAATCATAACAAATAGTAAAAACACTCAAAATCACACGAAAACCCTAAAACCATAGTTATCATAAAAAATCTCTAAATATACCTAAAAATTTAAAAACATAAAAAACCTTGATAACCCATAAAATCATTAAAACCTAAAAAGGAATAATAACCCTTAAAACCTAAAAACACAAAACCCTTAAAAAACTCTAAAAACCCCTAAAACTCAAAAGAACACTAAAAACCTAAAAAACATAAAAACCCTTAAAAGTCCTAAAAACCTAAAAATCCCTAAAAAAATCCATTAAAACCCATTAAATACCTAAAACACATAAAAACATAAAAAAATATGAAAACCCATAAGAAACATATAAAACCTAAAAACACTTAATAAACCATAAAAATAAAAAAAACCCCTAAAAATTTTAAAATATGAGAAACCCTTAAAAACTGTAAAAACCATTATAAACTCCTTTAAAACATTAAAACACTTAAAACCACTAAAAATCTAAAATATTATATAAATCTAAAGGACCATAAAAACCCTAAAACCCATAAAATCATAAAAACCCCAAAAAACACTAAAAAACCATTAAAAGTATAAAACCCTTTAAACTTATAAAATCATTATAGAAATATAAAAAACCATAAAAACCATAAAAAACTAAAGAACCCTCAATAAAACCTGAAAACCCATAAAACCCATTAAAAACCTAAAACCGCTCAAAATCCCTAGAAACTCTAAAATACCATAAAATCCCAAAAAACCAAAAAACACTAACTATTGTAAAAAACACTAAAAACCTTGAAAACACCTAAGAGAACCATAAAAACCTAAAAACAAACAAACCCCCTAAAAACATAAAAATTATAAAAACCTTAAATAACACTAAAACCACTAATACACCCTAAAAACCCCCAGCATCCCTAAAAACCCTAAAAAAACTAAAAACCCATAAAATAATAAAAATATCCTAAAAATCTATAAAAATCTAAAAAACTAAAAATACATGAAAACGCCTAGGAAAGCCATAAAACCTAAAAACACATAAAACCCCTAAAGACCTCAAAATTTATATCCCCAAAGTCCCTAAAGCTATAAAAACCACTAAAACCCATAAAAACTCCAAAATTCATTAAAAACCATAAAAACACCTAAAAACCCTAAAACACTAATTACTCTAAAAACCCTTTATACCCCAAAAGTCATCAAACCCCCTAAGAAATTTTATAACCTTAATAACCTCAAAAGAACCCTAAAATATAAAAAAACCTAAAAACTTAAAAACCCTAAACATATCTAAAAACCAAAAAACCCATAAAAATCCTAAAAAATACCTAAAATAACTAAAAGAATAAAAAACATTAAAACTTTAAAAGCCCCTAAGAAACCATAAAAAACATAAAAACACATAAATAACCTAATAACCCTATGAACGTGAGTTTCTCTAATGAAAAATGTGTTGCCTGATTGTGGATTGTAGGTGGTTGAGTTTTGTACAATCATTCACATTAGGTTCAATATTTATAAACGTTTTAGAATTGGTTTATACATGGAACTGAAAAACTCAATGGTTTTATATCATTGATGGACTTACATTCCAAAGGAAAGTGCTCACTGGGGAGTTTTACTAATGATGCTTAAGAACTCCCATTAGTTGAGAGGATGGGAGGTCGGGCCCTTCACACCTTTTTTGGGGGAATTATTTCCTACATTGGGACCGTCTTATAGATTAATGATTTGTTCATGAATCCTTTATTAATTTCCACGTATAACGCAGTTAGCCCTTGAATTAAAAAAATTACTATCATGTATAAAGCATATAATTATTTGTATGTATTTGAGGTTCTTCATCAATAGAGGAATTTTTATGTATCTGGGATTCTCCATTGATAATGTCTTATTATGTACAGATTAGATATTCTTTGGTAATTAATAATACAATGTTATTTTTCTATCAAAATAGTTGGGTGCTCTAGAGTGTGTCTTCATATAGGTAGACAGTAGTTGTTTTGATGTTAGGATCTGAACCATGAAATGTTCTTCATATATATTATTTTGAGGGGAATCTAAACCAATGTAGTTCATTAACAAAAAATAGGGAACATCACCTTTTAAGGTTGTGTTATAAGGACTTAACCATTCAGTTTAACATCAAGTAGCAATGACGTCTAGGTGAAAGTTTCCTAGTAAAATTATGGTGTGGAAATTGTACATAAGAAATCAGGTGAACCTAGAAGAAATATGGATTCTCAAGTTGAATAATACCTCACTGTGTATGTAGTCTAGAGAGAATTATATTTATTTGGGGTGTTGGTTTTGGACCTTGAGGAGGATTCTTACATAACCCATTTGGACAGGAATCAAATCCCACATAGTTCGGTTGTGAAAATTCTAACCTATATAGGCCCTCATGTTGGTATTTATAGGGAATATGGACCTTTGAGGGGATTAAGATTGGGGTTACTGTTAATGAGTATTCACTAATGATTGAATTTGCGGACATGCTAAGTGATTTAACTAATGTATATTTACGTTGAGACTTACTCTTAAGAGGGATGACTTGATGAATGAATTTGGGGGTGTGATTGGGTATTACTCCTGAAAAATATTCCATTGTGATTGTTAATGACTGGGGATTACACCGAAATTTGAGGCTTGTGTTGGTGAGTTGGGATAATCATTTGGATTTTTTCCTATGGATAGGTTTGACATGGGATTACTCCTAATTAGGATGCCTAGAAGGGTTGGGATCATATAGATTTCATGACCACCATCAACCTTTAATTCCACATTAGTCATATTCGTTGTGAGAAACAAGATGAGACGAATGATATGAGAAACCATAAGACATTATTTTCCCTTATGTTGGATACTTAACCTTAAAGACCCATTCATATGGATAAACTCTGAAGGAAGGTTATTGAAATATATGGGTGAAGATAATTTTCCGAAACATACATCTAACTATGTGGATGTCGTGATCATGGATATCCCCTAATCCAAAAAGTCATGATGAGTCATGCTTGAAAGTCAGAAACATCATAAAGTGGCATATCCAGTAAACCACAGACTTCATTGCCTCTATTGGTGGATGAGGCTGAGGTTATGGGAGAAGAAAAATTGGATTCTATGTGGATGTTCCCTCTCATGTTTTGTATCAAAGATAATAACATCATATTACCCATCCAGACATAACACATGGGAAATTAGTAGCAAGAGTTAAACGTCCTACAAGAACATATAGGGGATTACTCTGGGAGGGATTCCCTAAAATTTATTCTTCAACAAGGGAGGAGGATCTCATTATGTGTTGAATGTAAAAGAACGTGTGATCCTCACCATCCCTTCTTGGAATAGGAGGCTTTAGTTCATAGGCACAACAAGGATAAGATATGGTTCTAACCCTATTATCCAAGACCCGAAACTCCCCAACACCATCCTCATGGTTAGGGTACTCATGACCATGTGAATGAAAATCCACATGCACCCTTAGGAACCTAACCATCTGGTAGGATAATTTCAAAAAATGTTAGGCCTTATAAATAAAATTCCTAATGGGAAACATGCTACTGAGAACATATTTGTGGTATTTCGTGTATGGAGGCTTTATTAGAGGTTCCAAATTAGACACCCTTAGGTGAGGGATCCAAAGGCAGAGATCCCTTCCATTGTTGGGTTGTAATAGATCTCAATGGTAGGCTCACAAAGGTACTAGTTTAGAGTTCATAGGTGCCTTACATAGGGCCTAGGTGGGATTAGAAGTACCTCACATAGGGGTTATATGCCTGCATGATCTGGGTATTCCTACATGAACAGATCTCAAAGTTATCTTCATATTTTCTAGATCTCCAAATGAGGTTCCCTATGGACTTATTTATAAGAAAACAAGGGACCCTAGTCGAAAGAGATTTCCCTTGCAAATCTCATGCATAAGTTCTCAGTGCAGGATCTCTATATAGGGGTGAACTTCCATTTAGTTTAATGCAATGGGAGTTGGTCTAGACTTTTGATGTACAGTAGTGCATAAACAAACTGATTTTGGAATTTCCATTTGATTCTCCATCGGTATGCTTTATCACATGAACATTATTAAGGTACTCTTGATAATTTTTTTTGCTCCACTTGAAAAAAAATTGTCAACCCCCTCCCCCCCCCTTAAGATTGGATTAGAACAAAAGTGGAGGGTATAGTCATGTGGTAGAATGGTAAAATTATTATTAAGGATGTTTCATAGAATCACAATATAAGTCTATGCAGGGCGGTGGCCTAGTTCATGTATATAGGTCCATGGCATAGGCCAGGTGTGGAATGCCTCTACATAGACCAGCGAAATCTATAAATACAACTGGCCTATTTTTCATTTTCCTCACATTTTGAGTTTGTGATTTTCTCTCTCTTCATGCATGTCATTCATCTAGACGTTCTGATCTTATATTTTCACAAGGGTCTCTCAAATAATTTCTCAAGGTAAAACCACCTGAACGATGGTGCGGTGTAGAATCACGTCGGCGAGGAGCTTGAGTGAGGCATCTGGATGAGGTACATGGATGATAGTCATTGTTGAAAGGGCTATACAGGGTACCTTTTTAAAGGGACTATGTGAGTTCTTTACTTTTCCAAAAAAATTCATCCTTTGAAGTCAAAATTTAACATTTATATGTTAATATTTTAACTTAATGTGAGAACTTGTTGTTATATTGTATGTTTAGAATGGTCTCTTTGATGACATCCACTGAGCTTGTTGCAACACGTTCTTCTGAGATGTTCAAATATATTGAGCTAGATTACTACGATATGATTGAGTTTTCTCTTCTAGATCTAGAATATAATATTCCAATATTCTAACGCTAGTACCCACAAAGTGATTACCTTCCCTTATATGATCACAAAATTTTAAGAGACACCTTTATCACTGGGGTTCAGAGTTACTTCTCATCATCTTGGTTTGTGAAGCATATCATCTACCTTTCAATAAATTTTTCCTTCAAGGGTGTTTACATCAAGAAAAGAATGGTTCCCATAAATTGTATTAGGCATCACAGTGGGCTTACTTCTGATTTTATGGTGCACATTCAATAATTAAGGTCTCATCTTTAGGAATCACCCTTTTGTGCTTAAAATATAGATCAGACAAAAGGTTATAAGGAAAACTGGGATTTCTATTATAGTGTAAGAGTCAGGCCTGAGAGGATGTGAGAAAACGTAGTGTTCCATACATTAATAAAAATCAAAAAATAGTTGCAGTAAATCTATATCTATGATGTTATTTGTCTAGGAAAAACCTATTTATATAAGTACCTTGACATCATATATGAACTGATGTGTTGATAGAGTAATTATAAAAATTTCATTCATCTGACACATGGAGAAGATGGAATTATCCTTTGGGACATTTATGTATTATCTAGATATCACATTATTGAGGAGATGTATGATGAATTCATCCCACTAAAGACAACATGGTATGTTTCTAAAAGGACATTGTTGTTGGTCCCAGAGATTTTCAAGATGTTAAATAAATTTTATAACAAAGATCCTCACCCAAGGAGTGACATCAATACAGGAATTTGGATGAATTATTTTCTCAAGATAGAAAGATAGGGTCCCACTTCTAGGCTCCCTACACTATACCCCACAATAGAGAATCATGTCTCTTTTTACACATTCTATAATACACTAGAGAATAAGAAATATACCTTTTGTGGTTACAAGTTCAATCCCAAGGATGAGGCAAATACTCACTTGGTTGTCTTCCTTTCTATGTTCCTAATCATCTAACTTCTCTCGGTCCATGAGTCCAAAAATAGTGTGAGGCCAAGGACTTTTTTTATATCTTCCAAGATGTCATATGTGAGGTAAATAGGGTTTTATTACCCTATAATAGAAATAATTTACCATTTTTTTCTACATACATACAATAGGAATTAAAATTTTATAATTTTATGGTCATTTCATGTGTTGTGGGGGTGGATCACAACACACTTCAGTTCATATATGGCATAGAGCCCAGTTAAAATCTATGAAAGCTAATTTTTCCTATTCATTCAGGCTGTATCTAGAATCCATCCTATGAACATGAAGTACGATGAAGTGATAAGGATGATGAATGTTTCAGAAGAATTAAACTTCTTCCCACATAGGGACCCATTTACATGGATTTTTTAGATTATGGAAAGGAAAGTAATTAATAACTAAGGTCATAAATGATGTCATTTAGAGACAACATATTGGTGGATCGAATTGATAGTGCGATCATATGTGTTTCTTATGCTCCGTATCTATTTTACCTATAGTTTAAATGTATTCAATAGTTAAGAATTTTTCCTCCAAATAATGTTAGGATTGAGAAGCATATGGTGGTATCCCAACATATTTGGATCCTAATATCCAAGAGGTATCCAAAATATCTATCATGCCACCTCCGTCAGATGTATCAATTTGGCTGGAGGACATTTATGTCATGGTGTGAATATATTCACACCCTCAGGGGGTATTAATGATATGAATTTATTGGGTCAAGTCCATGACCACTACTGGGCATCGTATGCTTAGAAAAAAAGGATCAAGCTAAAATGATGCTGGTGAATCTATGGATCCTTTGAAGTGATCTTAGGAAAAGACCACCTGGTAAGCTAGTGTTGAGGAGAACACACCTCATGCACCACGTTAGTCCGGTATTCATCATTGAGAGTCTAATTTTTCTCCATCCTCTCATTCTGCCATGAAAGTAAGGAGTCCTAAAATGGATTCCAAATCTAGGGGTGTTGGGTCTTCCTCATAGTCTTCCATGTCATAGTCAAATTATGTTTTACTCTTAGATATTTGTGTTTGGAATATCTTAAATCATGATGTCAAAGATGAATGGATGATTTTCTAGTCTAGATTGTGAATCCCAGAATTAGGCGATATTAGAGAACCCTACGATCTCTACTGTGACAGTGAATTGGCTAAGGTTATGAGGTATCTTCAGGATCTTGAGGATTCGATATGTGCAATTGACGATCAGATCCTTGTCATAAATATATTATCTAACATTACCAACTAAGAAAATATTGAGGGGTATCTATTCATCCTAATAAGGAATTGGACATATACCTAATCCATGAAGATGTATTTCTATTTTCCCCCTTTCATTTTATGCATTTTCTTCTTCTTTCATTAATCATTAGGGTATTTTTTTATTTCAAAAGAGCAGAAGAATAAGAAGAAATATTTTATGGAATATAATCAACAAAGTTACTTGAGTCACTAAGTTATACTCCCAATGGAACCCCCATTGGGGAAGTGGATGAGGCCCTTGGTTCCACTGAACTATCTTCAGGATAGAGGACTATGATCGATGATATGGAAGTGGGAACATCATGCCCATCCCCTCAAGTCTTAATTTCTAAGAGGATTGAGATGATATCATCACCATATAGATGGAGGAAGTTAAAGAGGCCATTAATGTTTTCACAATTCGTGCATCATAATAAGTCTCTATGTCATCATTTTATATCATGACCTTCTTGACATACCCTTTTAACCAAGATTTCCTTTTATAGAATCTATGTACCTTTCTTCATTTAAGGAATCCTAGATTGGTCTTTTGAGGATTGAGGAGGACACCCTAGGGGTGGATGGACCCCTTCTAATTATTCTATCATCCTGACGAATGAAGTGTCAATAGATGTGGTAGATTCTTCCCCTAGTCCATTGAAGAGGGAAGAGGACCACAATAACATTATACTCACTCCCTTAGCTGTTATGTACTGTTTCTTAATTTTTTCACCTCTTGATATTTCATATCCATTGCCTACACAAGATAATATTGAAATAGCCAATGATGATCCAATTTTCACCCTAGAAGGGGATGAAAGGGATCTCAAATAGTCTTATGAAGGTATCAGTGTTTTCCCTGACTCTGTAAGGCTTGATGATGTAGAGGATGATGAGAATTTAGTAGATGGAATTGACAGTATATCCTATTTGAGTTCTGAGAAACACCTCTCGAACATCCCTACTAGTGAGGATTCTACGAGACCTAAGTCTATATATCATGAATTGATTGATCTGATTAATCCAAACATTAATATTCAAGGTTTCCTCACGGAGTTTGGGGACTTTTATATGGAATTGGATAGAAATGAGTTTTTTCATTATTGTGTTAAACACAGTTGTATTTTTTTCACATGATGCTTCATATACAAGATCAAAATCATTATTATTGTATACAAAGAACATTGAAAATTAACTTTACGAATGATGCATCCAAGTCCACCCAACTCCAATTGTCGAGGGAGTGATGACTGAGAATCATGATGTTAGGGATTCTCAAGATCCTTTGATCCTAGTTGACAAGAAAACTAAAGAGGATGTTCCTTTAAATGAGGTTCTTTCTTTGGGAATTGAGGATGGTGGAACTGGAGAGGTATCAATCCCAATGGTTTATCTAAAAATGGGTGAGTTTCATCATCCATTTTGGTCAATTCAATGCATTTTCTACTTTTATTCATTTGATGTTTATGGGAAGTGTGTCCTGCTGTCTAATGTCATCAGCTTCGGTGACTATGATTGAATTTGGGGATTCTTTTCCAACCCCACCAACACCAATAGGTGAAGATGTGGCTATTTGGGAGAGATTGGAACATGGTGTCTCACTTATTACACTAATTATGAATTAATAATCTCCCTATGAGAGTGGATTGGAGTCTTATCTAGAGACACATGAGGCTTTCTGAACTAAAAACATTTTTGATTTGTGGGATATCTTGATGATAAATAGGGAGACACCTCTTGAATAAAAATTTTCATGACTTCCCTAACATCCCTTTAATATTTCTATATTAGGATATGGATAATTTATTTACAACAATATTCATAATTTGGTGAAAATAATCATCTGTCAAAGGGAATAAGAGTTAAGTTTATAGTATATCGAGGCACAATAGGTGGGTCAGTTTGAGGAACTCAGTGATGTAGTAATCCAAGCTTAATTTAGTCACTCCACGAAAGTGGAGGAGTACCAAGAACGCCTTAATGAGTATTATCTCCAAAAAATTCACCTTGAAGAAGAATTAAATGCCCCAAAGGAAGAGTTATTCTAACTCCACCGATCATTGGCAGGGTATTTGGAAAAAATAAGAGATGTTGTCAGTGTAGAGAAGGATAATATACATAATTCTGAGGTAGAAACCACTACACAAAAGACTAAGCTATGTGAATCCTCAAAAATTTCTCAAGGTAAAGTTAAACTAATCAATAACTATGTTGAGGTAAAACTATATAATTCATTTGAGATGCACCAAGTTGGGTAATTTTCCATGCATCTTGAAACATAAATGAATGCATTTTCTTAAATCACTTGTTCTTGCATTTTATTCCTTATATTACACATAATAAAACACTGAAAAATGAATAATTTTATTTAACATCATCGTGTTATAATTACAATGACCAGTATCAGGGAGCACTTTATGTTGTTCCTAAAATATGGGGCCTATAAAGCATTGTTCGACTATTTATAACGTTATATAAACAGTCCTAAAAACGTTGATTCTTTTGTGTCACCACCTTAATTTTTTCTTAAGTCCAATATATGGAAGACTTGGTGGGAGAAACATATATTTTTCATAGACCACCCAATTTTAGATTTTCGGCCTAACAATTTTTATAACTATTTATTTTTAATGCTTGATTTTTCCCCTAAACATCATAGATTTTAGGTATAGTGAGTTGAGGCTCAACTTTTTTATAGAGTTCTATTTTTGGGTTTTCAATCTATCGATCATTGTATCCTTTTGTCGGAAGTTTAATGTTATGTAATCCGAACTAACGAGAATGTTGTTTTAGGTCAAATGGATTTGACCAAAAGTTTTGAAATGATGACCCAAACATGGATTTTGGGTCCAGAATGTTACAATATTATTTAGATAACCAATGAGGAATCTTGGGCCATTATTTTTTTCTTTCCAAATCTCAAAAAATAGAAAATAGGTTGTCTCTCTTGAGGATGAATTTATCAATGAATAACAAACTAATTTTTTGCGATAATTTATGCAACCCCAAATGAAGCATGTTACTATATAGTAAATTATGGCATCCTTTGGTTGAAAACCCCATTTTAGGATACTTTATGCAAATAAAACTAGTTTGTATTATAGAATAGTCATTAAAAAATTTTCTAAGTAATTTTCACATTCTACTTTTCGTGATCGAAGGGTGTTTGTGGAGATTTATATTATTCAATACCATGATGAGTGGTTTTCTCAAAGGGAGGTGTTTGAGAATGAATAGATCATATGTATTAGCATTGGCCAAGAATGAGAAACTGCTACTATGTGAACTTGTGTTGAGTTATGTTTGGTTCATTTTTTAAATGATCGATGTTAGGGGGTAAGGCTCATTCTTAACAGAGGTTGAAACATTGTGTAGTTTAATATCAGGCGACCAAGATATTGAACATGTAGTTTAAATTCCTATGGAGAATAGGTTGTGTTGTGCAGTTTAAATTCATACAAAAAAGTTGTTATTCTATGAATTTTAATTTCATACACCAAGGAATTTATGGGGGCTATAATTTATTATCTATATATTTGACTTAAAGGTTAATGATTCTCCTTTTCTAGGTAACCTATCTTTCAATTTACCATTATATTCAGGTATGAGGATGGAAATTTCATAATATATAATCTGGGGATTTCCTAATCTGAATAGTGGTATGAGGAAAGGTATTATGGTGATAAAGGATGTATCTCTTCAGGATGAAGTTATCACTGATTTAAAAACCAGTTTTGTGGGCTACTTTATGCAAATCTAACTAGAGCGTGTTACAACATAGTCAATAGTGGAATCCATGGGATGAAAACCCCCTTGTGGGATACTTTATGCGAATCAAACTGGGGAATATTACAAAATAGTTAGGAAAATTAGTTCTCATGAATTCAAACATTTTATTACTGCTAGTCGAAGGAAGTTTATATAGATTTGTATTTCCGTAGGCTTAGAGTTTGGAATTTTATAGGAAGGAACTTGAATATAGGAGGGTCATTTTAAGTCAAAATTACCCAAAAATGTAGGAAAAGGTTTCCTATATTGTTCTAACCCATGTGCATGAAATTTTGTTCCTATAGTTTTTGGTCATAAACCTATGATGGTTTTATTATGGAAACGATGGTTAATATGTGGCCTACCAAAGCAAGATTTTTCCTCCATACATCAAACATGAGAGAGGAAACTTTAAATCACGGTCTTTGTGATTTTCGGATTGGGAGAAATGTTATGTGATAATTATTCAAGGGATTATTGCATACTGAATTTGTAATGTGGTTTCAAACACAATTTCATCAAATCCTACTAGTATAGAAGAGACTTCTCCAAATGATGAAGTTATCGCTGGTTAAAAAACATGTTTTGTGTGATGTTTTATGAAAATAGAATAGGGGAGTGTTACAACATATTTAGTAGCTATATCCTTTGGATGAAAACCTTTTTTTGGGATAATTTATTTAAATCCATCTAGGGTTTGTTACAACATAGTCAAGAAAAGAAGTCCACATGTATCTGACATTCTATCTCTAGGATATTTTATGAATATCCAAAAGTGTCCAATATTATGAGTATAACTTGTGGAAGGGGTATATTCAAGAAAAAAGGAAGCATTTGGAATTATATTGTCCATTAAATTTATATTTCCTTATATAGATCTAACTCATATATAGAAGGAGGACATCTCTATTTTCTCAGTGGACCCCTAATGAGGGGACACAAATCAAGATCTCATGTATGTATCTTTATTTGTACATAGGATATGGGTATTATTCTTTACCTCATGTTTGGGACTAATACGTGAGGTTTATGTATCACTATGTGTCCCATTATTAGGATAATCAATACATACATAGTTATTTATGTACCTTATAGTTTAAATTCATGTTGTCGGGACATCATCCATGCAGTTTAACATTATGTTGTAAGGAATAAAGTGTCATGATGTGAAGAATAAGGCAATAGTGTGGATTAGAAAGGGAATGGAACATGAGTTTCAAAATTTATCTTTCCTATTAAATAATCAAGCCACACGTAGTTCTAAAATAATGATCCTCCACACAGAGTGAATTCATATGTGGAGGAAATGGGATTCTTTAATATGGGCTCATGCATTGGGTGAAAACCCGTATTGGATCCTCTCATGTAGATCTAACTCATACATGGGAGATAGGGGGTATTTCCTATATTATTTTGTGACTGGACCTAGTATTTAAGATCTTAATATCACCACATATATCATTAAAATGCGAATAAATACACACATGGTTCTTTAAAAAATTATATCGTTTATTGTCATGCGATGAGAACTACTAGTGTTCCTTTTAAGGTATTATTACTAGGAAAATGGTAACCCCAATATGAATTGATATTACTTACATATACAGGTAATACTTTTAGCAAAAATCTAAATCCCATGTGAGATATGATCAGTGTGAGAAACAAAGAGTGGAAAATGTGTCTTTCACAGCACAAAGAAAACACAAGTGAAGGATATATACATTTATTTTATATGGTGGCTGGGCCAAGAAATATGATCTAGGAATAAATACATATATCATTATGATGATAATAAATCCATATATATTTCATTAAATAACATGTAGTTTAATTTCATGCGGTATAGATAACGATGAACTGACATGAACGATTGAAAATGTTGTGATTGGGCCTAATAATGAGAACTTAGGAATCACTACGTATCTCATTTGAATGTCATTCGATCCATATATAGTTCTATAATTCCATGCAGTTTAACATCATGCGGTGAGGACATGGGTCACCTGATATTAAAAAGAATATTGCAGTTGGACTAGGGTATTGGACTCAAGCGTCACTACATGTCTTTTTAGAGTAAGAATCAAGCCACAAATAGTTCTTAAAAAGCAATTCCCCAAATTAATTAGTTTTTGACATTGGGAAAAGTGGGCTTTGATATTTTACATAATGATGGTTGGGCCAAAAAAATGAGGTTCAAGTATCACTATACCTCTCATTTTATTGAGAATCAAACAATATGTTTTGGAAAAGTTCCTTTTATAGATCTGGTTCATACACAGGGAACAAGGGGTATTTTTTCTTTGTAGTGATGGTTGGACCAATGATTTTAGATTTGGGTGTCACTATATATTTCATTGTAATGAGAATCAATCCACATGTAGTTCTGGAAAATATCATTAAATATATCAAAATGCAACAAGAATGTTGGTCATGAAATTTAACATCTTATATCTCAAATGTAATAATGTAGGGGATTATACCTATAAAGGTATCATAAGTTCCACCATGGACTAAAATTGATGTGATTGGGTCTTATGCATGGGATATTCACATCTTTTCTTCATCATGTATGGAAGATATGGAATCTCAACCCACTGAGGGTTAGAGGGATATAGTTGGTACTTACATGTGAGATGGAGGCCCATATTTAAGGGACCCATGAGGAGTGTCTCAACTAGTGGTGCTTTGGGGGTTTCTAAATTTCAACAAAGAGGTAAGTTAACTATTCAGTTTAATGTCATGTGGTGAGTATGAATGGTGTCTATCAGTTTTAGGTCCTATGACTAGGACCTTATGTCATGATGTTTATATTCATGCAATAAGGATGATGATTCCATGTAGTTTAAAGTTGTCTGGCATTGATATCATATATTTCCTTTTATCTTCATTCAACAAATACCAAATCCATAGTTTAACATCTTCCCACCAAGAAATCCGTCATGTAATTATGTGAAATATTTAATTAATAATCTTTCAATAGTGGATGTTGTAATGATATATCCTTCCATTGAGATTAAGGAATTAGATCTTTTACAATATACCATGTGTATAGAGTAAGTTTCCTCGCTATCTGGTTTTATATTTAGAGGAAAGTTTTTGGTATCATTAGAGTCCTAAAGGACCAATACCAGTTCTCCCTGGAGGAATGAACATTAGAAGACCTTCTTTATAAAGGCTTATGCTATCTGATTTTGATAGAACTCCAAGTGATGAAAGGTGTTCAATATTTTTTCATCTAGTCACTCAAGTTCATCTAGTCATTTTTGGTATTGATCATCTGTAGATAGCTGGTAACATATGGAAATTCATATTTATGGATGTTTAACCTCAATGGGAAATACTAATCATGTTCTGTATAAAAATGAGTACATGGTCGTCAGTGTGGCAGTATGGTTTATAGTCTGGTTTGCCCATAAAGAATACAAGATCTTATTTTTCCATGAAATTTTATCTTTTTACACCATCTCCTTGTTTTTGTTTAATTTGGTATTGATGGGGGCCTATATTTTTCCACTATCCACTACATGATGGTAGGATTATTGGTAGGATTTTATATTGTATTCCTAATATATATTTTCCACCTCAATGAAAAAAATCGGTACCCCTATCCATCAGTATTTTATGGGGGACACCAAATCTAGTACTAATGTTAGATTCCATGAAGTTGACAATGATTTTACCCCTAAATTATTTTAATGGTATTTCCTCATCCCATTTGGAGAATAAATCAGTAATAGTTATGATATATTTAAACTATTTGGCCGTAGTTGGGGTTTATAGTCCCACAACATCCATTCCCCATATGGAAAATTTCCATGAGTATTTGGTCATATCTAGAAACATTGGGGGTTGATGGATGAAGTTAGTATGAAATTGAAAAGAATGAAATTTATTGGTGAACTTTATGCAATCCCGTTTCATCATAACTATTACCGATTTAAGGACTCCATCAGTTCCCAATTTATAGAGTACTTTCGGGTGCTTTGGGCCATCCTAAAGAGTGAAATTGACTTCTCGTTGCCTGATTTTTTCCTTCCTTAATCTATCTGATTTAAGAACTCTATATTTGAGGTATTCCATGAGGGTAATCATACATCCCATAGTTGAATCATATGGATAAGTTATATGGTTTACTTCATTGATATCGTATATTTTAACTAGAACAAAAGGCGAGACCATCTGACAATGGGAAATGTTGGTGATTGTTTCATCTCAGTTTGAATCTATCATATCTGTAGCTGCATTCCACAATTCATATTCATGGGAATTCTAATATCACAAGATGTGAGTCAATTTCAAATCTGAGGGGAATTCATCCATTAAACCTTAGATATACTTATTAAATGGTATTAGATCTTATTTTATAATGGTGTAATCCTCGTTGATTTGTTTGAATACCAACTCTAAATCACATCTCACCACCAGGTGGTACCCCAATACTTTGAGTTCCAGTTGAAGGCTTGTAATGAGTTCCTGATATTCAACCTCATGAATGGTATAACCTTATAACAGTAAGATGGAGTAAGGTAAATCTACCTTTTCTATGGAAATTAGAACGATCCCAAATCCGGCTTTTTTGAGTTTACGGTATTCAATTCTTCTCCTCATTGGAATTCTGGAGGTGCTATCAAAATACATTTCCCACATTTTTGTGGACACCTTTAATGGATAATATGTCTTCATCCAGCAGCTTGGTATTTAATGACATTATTTCTTCAAATAGGTTTTCTTCCAATAAATCTACCAAGGACTAAACATTCACATCTTTATGAAGCACGAATTGTATATTGAACTATTGTATATTAACCAGCCATTGTTTCATATGTCCTATAAATATAGGAAAACTAAAGATATAATTTAGTGGGAAATTTTGAGAGACCAATTGGACCTCATGGTACTGAAAGTAGTGCCTCAATTTTTGAACTTTGAAGATTAATTACAGGAAACTCTTTTGGATATTGAAATAATGAGTCTCACTATTGAGCATGTTTTGACTAAGATAATAACGGTTTTTTTCATTCCCAGTGTCGTTTTTTTGTAAATGAGGTTCCAAGTGATTGGTCTTAGGTTGTCACATATATAGTGAGTTTATTTTCATCAATGGATGGAGTTAAAACCAGTGGGATCATGAGGGACTTCTTGAAGTTCTCAAATGATTCCAGATAGTCACTTATCCAATGGTATTTTACCCCTTTCTTCATCAATTTAGTGATGTGTAAACACTTTCCTTTGAGATTAGCTATGATGGTCCAGATGTAGGAAAAGTTTCCTTGAAGTCCACCTAAACTTTTGAGGTTTCTAGGAGGTAGAATTCTAAGGATATATTTTATTATCCTAGGTTCAAATTCGATGTCATGATTTTATATGAGGAGTCAAAGTAACTTTCATGAGGTTACCATGAATGAAAATTTTAAGGGTTTCAACATCAGGCTATGTTCTCGTAGATTGTTGAAGATGGTCTCTAGGTCATCCAAGTGGTCAGAAATGTTTTTTGAATTAACCACTAGATCTTCAATATATCATTCGAAAAACTTACCCAAAAAAGTTTTGAAGATGTGGCGTAAATTGAGTCAGTATGTGGCATCGACATTCTTAATGCCAAAAGGCATTACCAGATGGAAGAATATTCTGTGAGGGGCCCTAAAGGTAGTGTATTATTTATCTTATAGGTCCATATGAATTTGGTTTTACCTTATAAATACATCCATGATGGAGATAGCTTCATAAACATCTATTTATCTAAATAGGATTCTAGTTATTTGAATCGAGAAGTCATCTTTCAAACAGTGTTGATTGAGATCTATAAAGTCGATGAAATCTCTTCTTTTCCCATTCTGATTATTATTTATCTAGATGATGTTGGATATCTATTTAGGATATTTTACATCTCAAATTAAGTATTCCTTGATTATTTTATCCAATTTAGCCTAAATATTAGTGCCTGAGTTGGGTTGGTCTATTTGGATGCCTATTTATATCCCTAATGTTCCTATAGAAAACACTACTGATGGGTGGCCAGCTTGAGGCCGAGTCCTGACATATCTATGTAAATCTAGGAAAAAATACCAATGTTTCTTCAGGAAATAATTATATGCATACTTCTATTCAATAATCATTATTGCACTGATCAAAGTGGGCCATGGATCTTCATCTATTCCCAGATGTATCTTTATGAGCTCATTACCAACGGTAGATACACCTTCCTCAAATGATAGAGGGGAATCCTTGAGATTTTCCTCTTATTCATCATCCTCATACATTAACACTTCCACCTCTTCCAAGGAAGTAAGTGATGAATAAATATTCTCAAATTTAGGGGAGGATTCAGTTTTTGGATTCCCAATGTATGAAGCAACCATTTCATACTCACTTACTGGTATTCGGCTCTTTTGGAGCTTAGATGGTAGAATGAGGGGCCAAGAGTGAGAATATTCATTCTTCCCATTGAAATAACTTCTTCCAACCCAGCTGATGAAACATGGATTTGTTAGATCTTGAGGGATGGAATGAATATATTTTTTCTAGGATTTCATTATTACTTAGAGACTTGACATCTTCTCCAACATTATGGAACTCGGATGTCACAATTGTCATCACAAAATTCACTAAACATGTGATCAAATTTGGACCCACCACTTAGATTTTGTTGATCAAGATCATGTACTCTGCATTGAATTGTTTTATAGGATTGGTCAGAATCATCTTCAAACCATTTGGGGCATTGATCTGAGAAACATTATCCACCATGGTCTATTTCCCTTCCTTATGGTAGAATATTGGGTCAATGTATTGTGACTCACATAATTTTAATGGGTATTTATCACCATGAAATATCCTAATTTTACCATTGATATAATATTTGAGGCATCGGTGGTATTATGATGGGATAGTCATGAGATGATGTATCCAAGGTCCTCCCAATATAACCTTGAAGGTTGTAACATGCCTAACAACCATGAATTCTGAGTTAGAAATGAGATCTACGAACTGATGTATGAGGTTAATTTATCCAAGATACTTTTACACATTTTTATCATAACCTCATTACATTATGGTATAGTGGGACAATTAAGATTCATTGAAACCTAGTGGATGAGGTGTTCTGATTGATATGAGGTTGATTCATAAGTCATTGTCAATGAAGGCTTGTCAGATATCAATGACATTAATCCTACCAGATATATGAATGATTCCTCATCATAGTTTGTGAAGGAGATAACTATATGTAATTCTATAGGATAATTATATGAATGATACACATCATCATAAATAACATAAACTTTAAATTCCTATGGTCTCAATAAGGCCTCTATGAGTGCTTCCCGAAGGACTTTTGATATACACAGGGCACCCCGTATTGACAATTTGGCTGGAAGAAAGGCTATTTTCTATAAAAAATAATATTTTTGGTTTAAAGGTATACACTTCCCAGCATGGAGGTGTTATTTTATATGTGATTTGGTAGTTGATGTTCCTAGTGTAGGTGGACCTTCCATTGGAATATGAACTGAAGGGGCTTCTGCTCTCGATGGATTTATAATTCTCGGTCTGACTATATTCCAAGGTTGACTAGGTGGGGTCATATACACTAAAAATATTCTATGATAATCATGTAAGGAAATACCCTATCATGCGTGGGAGAACATTATTTCTCATGATGAGAATTTCATAGAGCTCTTGCAGGATCTTTGATTATATAGATAGTTCAAGTATGGGCATGGTTAAATTATTGACTCCTGGAAGGAACACATCTTCCATTGTATCATAGACTTTGGAGGCCTCTTCCCCTAGTTCCATAATCAATTTTATTGAATTTGGGATCATTATCTTTCTCATCCTTTGAGGATGGATCCATTAAGTGAATAATTTTAATGAAGTATAAGATCAACTCTTTATATGATAGATATTTTTTCTGGTGGGTGGACTCTTTTTGTATTATATGGTGGGGTGGCACCCTTGGTTTTGGGATTTTTTTAATGGAGTTTGATAAATCCAAATATTACATTGGCGTTGGTACATACTCATTCATCCTATATATTATTCTTACTCTTCTATCCATTTCTCTTTTTGGAGGTCTAGCCTTTGTAGCATTATGACACTGGAGGGGTCTGTTGTGTCATATCAGAAGTATTTAGAGGCACATTCAGATGATGTAGCTATTCTAAGAGGATAAAATGATTTAATTTTTTCATTTTTGTAATGGTACAATTAAAAAACTTTTTCATATCCATGTTGTTATCTTCTTGATTTCCATGCTCATATTTTGTACTCATGGTCAAGAATGTATTTCCTGAGAAGATGATTTTTTCATCTTCACTTACCTAGAGTCCACCAGTATTTGAAATAGGTATTTAAAAAAATAATATAAATGTTGTGACTCACTCCTTGATGGAATGGAAAATAATTAATAAGATCTTCATCACCTTATTTGTAGGGGTTCCTAAGCTATGGAAACTTGATCATGTTATTTTTCAATGTCGATATGAAGTAGTCAAGGACTTGGTCATTTCAAAAAGAATATACATTGTTTTTAATTTCATAAAACTATTTTTACCTTTGATATTTTTTATCATCCTAATTTGGCGAGTATTGTTCTTGATGCTCTAGAGGTGTGGACCCATGATATGATAGATGCTTTGGAGCAGGAGCAGGTATAATGTCCTGCTAAGTGTAATAGTGGAAACCTTTTCTTTCCCTATTCTCATTCCCTATGTTAATGGAAATACTTGGGTCTTTAACTTATCGTTTTAAATTGATTACTACACTATATGAGAAATTTTAGTATATAATTGAAAACCTATTGTGTATTTTATAGGGATTATTTGTGTTTACAACTCATCATGAAGAATCTCTATGCAGATGGGAAATAACTCTTATTGATGGAGTGGTAGGTTCAAGTATTATTTCAATCATTTCCATCAATAAATGAAATATGATACTCTTTAATTATATCTTTAAATAATGTTTTATAGGTCAAAGACTATTTGCTTCCACATCATTGAGCTGAACTGGAAGATAAACTTCTAACGGAGGTCTACTCACCTCATAATTGACTGATCCTACAAGCCGGTGTACCACAAAAAGTTTGACCCTACAGTGACAACAAGAATCACATCATTTTTACTACCTCATTTTGTTTAGGGGTCCCCATAATGGGATCACAGAGAGGGATGAAATGCCTTAAATACTGCTCTGGGTGTCCCGATCCATTAAAAATGGGAAATTCTGGATTCCCAAAGATTGGGGGGGAAGAGTTGCATCTACACATTTGGGGTAATGATTCCTTCAAGTTTTATCAGTTCAATCTATTCCCCCATGTATTCCAATCTAGACATGAGTTACTTAAGAGCATTCATGTTCCCTTGGGGAACATCTGGATAATCCGGATCTTGAACATGTGTAACGGCTGGTAGGGCTATCTTTGTGGGTACTTATGGTATTTTCCTCATGTAGAATGTTGGGTAAGGCCGATAAGGATGTTCATAGACATGTTTTAGGTGTGTTACAAATGATGTAAACTCTTGATATGGTATTTTTGGGTCCAATTTTATTGGTGGTTGTTTTCTCATGTGGATCGAATGTTCCAAATCCACTTCAGTCATTGCGATGAAACCTCTTATTTGAGGTACTCCAATTGGGGGGGGGGGGGGGTTCTAGTTAATTATCTTATTGAATATTATATAAATCAATAAAACTTAATTATAGTAGTTTTTCATTGAGTCTTATCAATTCTTTTATGTCTTCCTCCTTTTGAGAAAATATCCTCTCAAGTGAAAGGGATTTAACCTCCTCAGGAGGGAGCTGAGGCACAACCTAACCCTTTCCATTTCCCTTATTGGATGACTTTGGAGGGGTAAGGATGGGTTGTCTAAGGGAATTCAAAAATTCAGGTCAAGCCTCTAGTTCCGAGTATACACACATCCTCCAATTGTTTCAGTGTGGACCGTATGATAACCTGAAACATCCTCTTCTAATTTCTCCCCCAAATTGGCCTCATTTTCTATAGACATTACATCGATGGTTTTGATGACATTAACTGATGCATAATATATGGTAGGCATTCTCCGATTGACTTTACAAGATTGTATTTTGTGTTCCCTTTATGAGGTTTTTCCCCTCCTTTACTGACTCTCTTGGAGATGTTTTGAAGACAATAAACTGAAGGGAATCTCCTGATAGTTCGATCTTGCATGTCCCTAATTTGGATACCGGGTCAAGAGATGGGAAAAACTATGAAGATTAATTATATGGAGTTTCCTTAATCATTAGAAGAATGATATCTTCTAAGGATGATGTTTTTGAGGTTACCCCCCATCCCTGAGGGCTAGGGATATCCTCAGTCAACATTCACAACTCTTTAGGTCTAGTTTGTTGGCCTCAAGGGTTGGGTTAAAAATCCCCTAGACCAATGGGATGGGGTTTCATCTGAACCGACATGGATACTATTTTCATGAATACTCTAATAATTCTATTTAGTTTTTTTTCTGAATATTGGTCAAGTGCATCATTCATTATGCACCTGGATCACACTTTTTAGAATATTTTATCACTATTTCTTCCATTTGTGCTATCTGACAGCTGAATTTAAATATGAGGGAGGGTTTATCAATATTTTCAGTTTCATGATGAAAAATTATCTCAATATCATACTCTATTATGAATTTATATCAGTTGGAGTAGGTTGGTAACTATTTTTAATGATAATATATTTAGTAATGAATATGGTCCATTTTTTTGGAGCCATCCTAAAGCTATGGTATTACTTGATACCAATTCTAGAGGGCTATAATGGTTATAGAGTGCAATGAAATATAATTCTTTTTTCACACCCCGTACTATGATATGAACACTATATGAGGTATCTGTGATTATTTCTCACAATATTAATAATACACTGAGTCATGTGTGCTGAAGGGCACCTAGTTGTTTCTCAAACTTTGGATGTTGTACATCCAAGAGAGTTACCGAATAAATTTGGAATTGAATCCATTCTATTACCATGATGTGGAATTGATAATAGTTGTAGGGTAATATTTTATATCTCAAGTGACAATGATTTTTCCATATATTGAGACATATGTTTTGAGCATAATCTTCTAACAACACCTCTAGAATGATGTATTATGGGATGGAAAAAAGGTTATAACATGACCAATATTGAATAATTACCCAACTTTTTCTTTATTTTTAGCATTTCTTCCTCATATTTTTTCATAGATTCCTCCACCTGATCTGACTATAGTGGAAACATTCCTAACTCATTATTATAAGTGGTGAGAATGGTTGGGACTGCCTCTATTATGTTGGAAGGTAGGTGATCCAAATGAGACTTAGAGGATGACTGTTGTCTTGGTTCATCCTTAGGTTCATAAAGGATTTAACATTCCAATGAATATGAATCATACATGAATGGAATTATTTTCCTAATTACATTATAGTAGGAGGGCTGTCTCATCACTACATTTCAAGGGGGGTCCTTTTGACAATGTGAAATACTACTACATAGATAACATTCGTAGTGGGTGACATCATAGGGAGGCCTACCATGGTGAATTATAGTAAGGGAAAGACCCTATTTCTCCTTGATATTATAGCCCTATGGAGGGATATTCTGACTCCCATTATGAGATGGGATCTCAAGATTGATCTTATTATTGTCACAAATCAAGCCTTCATGTTCAAGTTTCTATGGAGGACCTGTATAACTACTATTACTACCCCAATAATTTGGTAAAGAAAGAGTGGTATCTTGAGCTACCATAGATAATAATTTAAGAGCTTTGCGAACTCCAACATTGTGTAGAGCGGGATTGTAGATCGGCTCTCTTTTTTTTATTTGTCTTTGGAAAAGCTTATTCTGGAATTCCTTCTTCTGAGAAACTAGGGCCACTTGTCAGGGAAGTAGTTTTTATAGAATGTGATTTTTTACTTCCTTGGAGTGGGTATTGGGATAGGCGGATTACCTCCTATTAGAATGGTTGTATGTTTCCAATCCATTTTTTCATTTATCATGAGGGAGTTTTCCCCATGACCATAATATACAGGAGTAGAGGTTTGATTCTGCTTCAGGGTGTCATGATGATGAGCCACCCCATTTATAGGGAAGGAGTTCTATATCCATCCCTCTGGAACTACCATTTCCACTATAATGATGTCATGATAGGTATATGTGATGTTTTCAAGGATTTGTGTCTTACCTTTCACCATTTTCATGATATGATTGGTGACTTAAATGATTAGAACAGAGATATTTGTCCATTTCATATTTGAATTAGGGATTTGTTCCTGCTCTCATTCTTTATTTATTTTATGTGGATACTAACAATACTCTTGTATGGTGGAAGAGAGTTGGGTATTCCCCCTATTTAGCTCTAGTATTTTCTGACCGATTTTTCTAGGTGATGCCAGATGAAACTACTAGTATGCATGATGAATTTAGGAAGGTGTGTGATACTACTTGTGGTTGACCACCAAACATGGTTGGTAAGATTCTTTGAGAACCTCCAGATGAGGCTACTAGAATCCTTAATTAGTGTGGGCTGTTGTATGTTCCGGATCTTATATTTCTACTGGATTAAAATGATGGGATTATTATTTAGATGATCCTACCGGAAGGCCAAATTAAGGTAGGTGGGTGTATGTTTTTGCTCATAGTTTTCCCCCAAATTGGGTTGGTGGGATTCTCTATAGGGGAGGAGGAGGGGTGTAACCCTACTCCATATTGACTGATTTCTTTCCCCAATGGTCTATATTACATGCTTGGGTCTGGATGAAATGGGATGGATGGCTAACGATGACACACTCATCATGTTGATGGTTAACAGATGTGTGATGTTCGTAGTGACAATTTCTGATAGGATCCCTTTTTAAGGACCCTTGTGTCTTCAGAATGAGGTAATATGTGGTCTATATATCCGCCAAAATTGGATAAAGTAGGGAATGGTTGTCATGTTTTTGTAATAATCTCCCAAAATGGTTGAAGAAGGTGGTTGGCACCATATACTTCTTGACCACCGAACACCACTGGTTGGGAAATCAGTGGGGCTTTGTGAACTGGAGGTCATGTCGGCCAGCCTCTAGTGTCATGATTGTACTATTCTAATGGTACTCTCATACCAGTTTGTTTGAGACCCAATGTTGATGATTTTAGTTTGGTGAATACATCCTTTTCATGGATGAATACCCAACCTGAACTATAGTCAGGATGTATGATGACAGAAACTGGAAGGAAGACATTGCATCAAAGGGAATTCTGAGTGAATGTTATTGAATATATGAAAAAAGGAAATCACCATAAAAGTATCATCTCATTGTAATTAAAGACAAGCATAATTGATTGTTTGGTTTGACCCACATTCATTTTTAGAGAAAAAGAGGACTGGCATGTGGGTGATAATATCATATTATTTAAGGATTCACATTTGTTTCATCATTTTTTCGATAGAAAATGCATTACTCAATGGTGAATTTTAGGTGGTTGAGTTTCATGATATCATTAATGTAGGGTTCACTATTTCTGAATGGTTGCCAATGTATTTTTTTCATGGAACCAGAAACACCACACAGTTCTATATCCTTTAGGGACCCCCTTTCCAAGGGCATACATTCATTGGGGAGTTTTTACAATGATGATTAAGATCTCACATTGGTCAACTGGATTAAAGGTCAGTATCATCATAACTTTTTTGGGAGAATTATTGCCTACTTTGGGACACTCTTATAGATTTATGATATGTTCTTGAATCCTTCATTAATTCCCAAGTATCATGTGGATCACCCTCGAATTAAAAATCAATTATTAGCACGTATGATGATTATAATGATTTTTATGCTGATGTGGTTATTCATTAATGTAAAAATCTCTATGTATATTAGTTTTTGCATTGATGGTGCCCTCTTATGTACCAATTAGATATTATTTTGTGATTAATAAGTTGTTTCTGGTTTTTTATCAACAAAATGGGGCTCTCCAGAGTGTGTCGTCATCCAAGGAGACAAGAGATGTTTTGATGTTGGGTTTAATCCCATGAAATGAGATTCCTATGTATCATTGTGAGAGAAATCATAACCCATTTAGTTCGGGGCCACTTAATATGGCACATAAAATTATAAGGTCTTCTTATAAGGAATGGAATATGTAGTTCAACATCATGTGGAAATGATGTCTAGGTGAAAGGTTCCTAGTAAAAATTTTGTGTGGGAGTTATGTCGAAACATCCTAGTAAACCTGGAAGGAATATGTATTCCTATGTTGAATAATACCCCATTGGGGATGTGGCCTAGAGATAATATGATTGATTTTGGGTTTTTTATTTAGAACCTGGGGGAGGATTCATATGTATCCCATTTGGATGGGAATCAATGCCCACGTAGTTTGGTTGTGTGAACCAACACCTATAGAGGTCCTTGGGTTTTCCTTGTTGGGGAGTATGGAACTATGAGAGAATTATATTGGGGATTGATCCTAAGAAGGATTTCCTTATGAATGGTTTTGGGGCCATGATAAGTGAATTGAATCGTGAAGATTTTAATTTGAGGATTACTCATATGGATGATGCCTCGATGAATGAATTTGGTGATTTTATTGGGGATTATTCCTATCAAGGGCTCACTATTTATTCAATGTTTGGTTGGGGATTACTCTTGAAAAATATTCCCTAGTTATTGGTTATGATTGGGGCTTACATAGAATTAGGGTGCCCGTTTTGGTGAGTTGGGACTTACAATTGGAATGTTTCTCATGGATAGGTTCGACTAGGGCCTACTCTTTAAGAGGACACCCATAAGGTTTTATATCTTGTGGATTTCGTGACCTCATCAACATATAAGACCACATTATTATGATCAATGTGAGAAAAATTGGAGATGTACGATCCATGAAACCATATTACCAGCATTGGACTAAGGTTGGATACATGAACATGAGGACCCATGATTATTGAGACACTTTGAAGGAATTACAGAGAAAGATTCTGTTGAAGATCTATTTCCAAAACATGAATAAAACTATGTGGATGTTGTGATCATGGTTATCTCATAAACCCATAAGTTTCGATGAGTCATGATTTAATGTGAAAAACAAGAGGAAGTGAAAGATCCTAAGAACCACACACTTCTCCTCCTCTTTTGCTTCAAGTGATCGAGGGTATGAGATAAGGAAAAGGGGATTGGATGCACCTGTTCCTTCTTCCATTTTGTATCTAGGATAGTCACATTGGACTACCCATCCAAACACAACCTATGGGTCGAATAAGTGAATGAGTGAAACCAAGAAATTATAGGGCATACTCTAAGAGGGATGCCCTGAAATTGGTTTCACAACAAGGGAGTAGGATCTCATTCAAAGGAGAATGGAAAATAAAGCACGATACTCACCCTCCCCACCTGAAAATAGAGGATCTGGTTCTTAGAGATGATTAGGTTAGTATATGGTCTTATACCTAATATCCGAGATCAGAAACTCTCTAACACAATTCTTAGGGTTGGGGACCTTGTGATAGTGGGAATGGAAATCCAAATTCACCCTAGTGAACCTAACCATCTCGTATGAAAAGGGTGGTAAAACAGTGACTGTAGGAATGAAAATCCAAATGGGATACAAGCTTGTGTGACCCACTTTATGGAATTTCAAGTTTTGAGGCTTCGACGTAGGTTTCAAACTAGCCCCCTCGGGTGAGGGATCCAAACAAAGAGGAGCCCTACCATTGGTGTCATAGAAGAGGGATAAAAGGTAGGATCCTGTAGGTCCTAATTTAGATGGAATAGGTTCCTAGCACAAGGCCTGGGAGGAACTAGAAGTTCTTCTCACATGGGGTATAGGCCTTCACATGATGTATATGCCTTCGAAAACACCTATGTAACAACACTTGGGTGAGGCTTTATCATTGGCACCATGGGTCTCCTTATGTATCCTTTAATGGGGCTCATGTAGGTGGCAGTCTGCAGGAGGATAAGGGTTCCTCATGGAAATGTCTCGTGTTTTAGACCATTAAGGGTTTTGATATGACATATGCCCTTTAATTCTCTCTTATATTTTGTTTTGTAGATATTCCTAATGAATTCTGTGGACCTTGGTGCAGGGGCTATGCAACCAGATCTCGAAGGCATCTTATGGTTTTCTAGTTCTTCAAATGAAGTTCATTAGCATCCTATTTGTAGGAAAAAAGGAGACCCTTGTCAAAGTTGGTTTCCCACATAGGTCTTGTGTATAGGTGCTCCGTGCAGGGGAGACCTTCAATTCAATGTCGTGGAGGGGGGGATGTGTTGACCATGTAATGCATAGTTGTTCATACATAGGCTAATTTGGGCATGTCCATTTGACTCTGTTGGTAGATTATTCAGTGCTTTAACAAGCTTAATGTACACTTCATAATTTTTTCACTCCACTTGAAAAAATGGACTGCTAACATCAAAAAACACTAAAAACCCCTAAAAACCCAAAACACCCTAAATTTTTTAAAAATCTCTTAATATATTTAAAAACATAAAAACCCCTAACAAACCATTTAAAACCTTAAAACCCATAAAACCCATTAAAAGAAAAAAATGCTACAAATTTAAAAAGACACTAAAAACCTCAAAACCCTTAAAAACTATAAAAACACTTAAAACAATTAAAACCCTCAAAAACCTATAGAAACCCTAAAACCCACTAAAACATTAAATTCCCTTTAAACTGATAAAAAATTTAATAATCTATAAAAAAACATAAAACCCTAAAACTCCAAAAAACTATTAAACCCCAAAAAAACATAAAAACCCTAAAACCCTTCAATATCCCTAAAAACCTTAAAAAAGGAAATGCAAAAAAACCATAAAAATACCTTAAACGTAAAAACTCCTAAAAACCCAAAAAAACTCTAAGAAAATCTTAAAAACCTAAAAACATTTAAACCCCATAAAAAATATAAAATCAGTAAAACCCCACAAAACACCTAAAAACTTAAGCAGCATAAAATTCCCAAAAAATAAGTACAAACCATAAAATGCTAAAAAGGCCAAAAATCACTTAAAATGTAGAGGACCCAAAAACCCATAAAACCTAAGGAACCCATAACAACCTAAAAAACTTAAAACATCAAAAATTCTTAAAAATTATTAAAACCATAAAATACCCTAAAACACCTAAAAACCCGTGAAACCATAAAAACCCCAAAAAACCTTAAAAACCCTAAAAACCCATAAAAACATGAAAACCCACTAAAAACTCTAAAAACCCTTTAACCCCTTACAACGTTAAAAACTCTAAAAACATTTAAAACCCTAAAAACTCAAAAAAATACCTTGAATCCTCAAAAAACCATAAAACCATAAAACCCCCTAATACACTACAAATCCAAAAAAACACTAAATAACCCTAAAATCCTATAAAATCTTTGAAAATCCCTAAAAATTTAAAGAACCTTGAAAACCCTAAAAAATTATAAGAACGTCTTAAATATATATAAAAACTTAAAACTATAAAAAAAATAGTAAAACCCCTAAAAGGCCTTGAAAACCCTAACCCCCATAAAAATGAAAATCACTAAAAAATTTAAAAACTATAAAAAACACTAAAAACCACTAAATACTATAAAAAACCTATAAAACCCTAAAACCTTAAAAAACACTAAAAACCATTAAAACCCTAAAAATGGATAAAATTTACAAAAAACCCCTAAACACCATAAAAAACCCAAAACCCCCTCAAATTCCTTAGAAACCATAAAAACCATAAAAATCCCTAAACATCCCTCAAAATTTAAAAATTCCAAAAAACCTAAAAGCCCCTAAAAAAATTTAAAAACATAAACATAAAACTCCAAAAAACCATAAAAACACTAAAAAAATATAAAAAATGTAAAAAATCCTAAAAATTGCTAAAAAATAAAAAATCTAAAAAACAAAAAAAACATAAGAAAAACTCCAAACCAATAAATAATTAAAAACCCAAAAAACATAAAAATAATTAAAAACCCTAAAAGTCACAAAAAACCATACAACTCTAAAAACCATAAAACCCCCAAAATATAAAAAACCCATAAAAACCCAAAAAACTGACTACAAACTCCAAAAACATTTAAAACCCAAAAAAATGTTAACAAATATAAAAAACATTTAAAACCCTAAATAAACAAAAACCCCTAAAACCCAAAAAACCTAAAATCATAAAACCCAATAAATTCTCAAATTCCTCCAAACAATAAAAAACCATAAAATTCAGAAAAAACACCCTAAAAATATCTAAAAATGCCAAAAACATAAAAACCATGGAAACCCTGAAGAAAATACCAAAACCCTAAAAACATTAAAACCCATACAAAACTTATAAAATGATAAAAACCATAAAAAACCTAAAAAGACTCTAAATTTGTAAACACCCAAAACAACATTAAAATCCTAAAAAACATAAAAATCCTTAAAAACAAGAAAAATCAATAAAACCATAAAACCCCTAAGAAAACCCTAATACCTAAAAACAATTAAAAATCCTAAAGACCTGAAAATGTTAAAACCACTAAAAGGAACTAAAACCCATACAACCTTTAAAACCCTCAAAAGACTTAAAACAATAAAAACTAATAAAAACCCTAAAACCCACTAAAAATATAAAAATCATTTTAATCCAAAATAAATGATAAAATAATCACAAAAATCTTTAAACCCCTAAAAACTAGAAAAACCATAAAACCCAAAAAACCATAGAACACTAAAAAACCCTGAAAACCCTCAAAATCTCTAAAAACTATAAAAATCATTAAAAATCCCTAAATATCCCTAAAAACATAAAAATCTCTAAAAACATGAAAATATCTAAACACATAAAAATCCATAAAAACCCTGAAAAACACTTAGAAAACCATAATATAAAAACACATAAAACACCAAAAAGCCCTAAAAACGCTAAAAACACTAAAATCCTAAAAAACACTAAAACCCTTAAAACCCTATAAACCCTTATAATCCTTAAAAACCCATAAAAAATAACACTAAAAATTTCTAAAACAAAAAAACACTAAAAACCATGAAAACCAAAAAATACCTTAAAACCTAAAAACATATATAAAACCCCTAAAAACATAAAAAATTCTAAACACCCTAAGAGACCATAAAAACCATAAAAACCAATAAAATCCCTAAAACCCCCTAATAACATAAAAAACTCTAAAAATTAAAAATACCCTAACAACCACCAAATATTATAAAAAATCCTTTAATCCCATAAAAATGTTAACAATATATAAAAACCATAAACCAATAAAAACTCCAAAAATCCTAAAACCCCTAAAAACCCAAAAAATCCTAAAAACCCCAAAACCCATCAAAATCCATAAAAATTCATAAAAATCCTAAAAATTCCTAGACACCAAAAAAAACGTAAAAAACACTAAAAATGATAAAAACCCCCTTAAAACATTAAAAACAAGACACACTTAAAACATAAAAAACCTAAAAAATCATAACAACCCAAACAAAACCCCTAAAACCCTTAAACCCATAAAAACCATCAAAATATGTAAAAACCGAAAAAACATATAAAAACCCTAAAAATCCCTAAAAAACTCTAAAAACATAAGAAAATAAAATACCTAAAAATCCTAAGAAAAACATAAAACCTAAAAAACAATTAAAACCACTAGATAACATAAAAACTATAAAAACCCAAAAAAAATCCATAAGAACCATAAAAACACTAAAGCCCTTAAAAACCCGTAAAAACCAATAAAAACACAAAAATCCACTAAAAATATAAAATGCTTCAAACCCATAAAAATGTTAAAAAATTCTATAAATCCTTAAAACCAATAAAAATATAAAAAACACATAAAAACCTAAAAACCATTAAATCATTAAAATCCTAAAAACCATAAAAGTACATAAAAATCATAATACCCATAAAAATCCTATAAAATCCAAAAAAAAATCCCTAAAAACGTAAACAAGCATAAAAATAATGAAGAAAACTACAAAATTCTAAGAACCTAAAAACACTTCAAACCCCAAAAACAATATAAAAACTAAAAACCCTAAATACCATAAAAACCCCTAACACTCATAATCCCTAAAACCCATAGAAAACTATAAAAATCCTAAAAATTCCTTAAAAATCACTAAAAAAGTAAAAAACCCTAAAAACCCTAAAAATACCTAAGAAAACATTAAAAAACTAAAAAAACTAAGAAATTTTAAAAAAACTAAAAAACAATAAGAATACAAAAGACCCTAAAAGCCCTAAAATTCAGTAAAAACCTTAAAATCACATAAAAACCCTAAAACCACTGAGAACACTAAAAATCATTTAAACCCCTAAAAATGTTAATAAACACTAAAAACCCATAAAACCCCTAAAAACTCTAAAGAAACCATAACAATCCAAAAAAACAATAAAAACCATAAAACACCACAAAATCGCTAAAAACCTAAAAATGAAAAAAAAACAAAAACAAAAAAAACCCTAAAAACCTAGAAGAAAAACATAAAATCCTAAAAACACATAAAACCCTTATAAACCAAAAATATGGTAGAAACCCTAAAACACCTAAAATCCCTTTAAATTCATTTAAACACTCATGATCCAAAAAAATTCCTAAAAAAATTAAAATCCATGAATATACCTAATAAAACATTAAAAACCTAAACACGCTTAAAACCCCTAAAACCATAAAAATACTAAAACCCTAAAATAACCTAAAAATCCTAAAAACCATAAAACCACCTAAAAACCATAAAAATCCAAAAAAACGATAAAACCCTAAATTAGCTGTAAAACCCATTTAAATCCTAAAAACATTAAGAAAATCTAAAAACATTAAACATATAAAATCTCAAAAAAAATCATAAAACCCCCCAAAAAACATAAAAACCCTAAAACCCCACAAAATCAATAAAAATACTAAAACCCCATAAAAATCCTAAATAACTATAAAAATCCCTAAAAATATAAAAACCCCTAAAAATGCTGAAAATCCCACCAAAATTTTAAAAAAGTAAAACCACTTAAATCCACGAAAAATGATAAAACCCATAAAAACCACTAAAAACCCTAAAAACCCGAAAACATTCAAAAACCCTAAATACCCATAAAAATTTGAAAAATCCTAATAATCCCTAAAAATTTATGAAATTATAAAAACCTCTAAAACCCATGAAAACCCCCAATAGAAATGTAAAAACTTAAAAAACATAAATCCCCTAATGACCGAAAAGATATTAATATCCATAAAAAACCCTAAAACCCCTAAGAACCATTTAGACACTAAAAAAATAAAATCCTAAAACCCCATAGATACCATAAACCATTAAAAACAATATAAAATATTCACTTAATAACATTAAAAACTCTAAAAAACCTTAAAAATCTAAAAATTAACAAAATACTCTTTAAAACCAAAAAACCAAAAAACCTAACACCCCTAAAAACAATCAAAATCCCAAAAAACAATAAAAACACATAAATATCCTCTAAACCGCTAAAAATCCCTAAAAATGTAAAAGAACCAAAAAAACACTAAAACTTTTGAACAAAACCTTAATAACCTAAAAAACATAAAACTCATAAACAACCTAAAAATGATAAAATGTCTAAAAACCCATAACCCCTAAAAACACTAAAACCCTAAATACCCCTAAAAACAAAAAAAAATATAAAAATCGTAAAAAAAACATAAAAATCCAAAAAAATGTAAAAAACCATAAAAACCCTTGGAAAACCATAAAAACATAAAAAACATAAAACCTATAAAACCCTAAAAATTCTAAAAACACTAAAAACCATAAAACCCTAAAAACCCATAGAAACTGTAAAAACCCTTAAAACCTAAAAAAATCTATAAACCCAAAAAAAACTAAAACCTCTCAAAACACATTAATCCCCAATAATGTTAAAAAACACTGAAATTCTTTGAAACCACATAAATCTAAAAAAATATAAAAATCATTAAAATAGAAAATCCCCAAACCCATCCCCCCATACCTTAAAAATCCCTAAAAACACTAAAAATAAAAATCCCAATAAACCCATAAAAACCCTAAGAAAACAACAAAAATAAAAAAAAACTTGAAACCCTTAAAAACCTAAAAATCAATAAAACCCTAAAAGGCCCTCAAACCCCTAATACCACCGAAAACCATAAAAACCCATAAAAACCAAATAAAACCCTAAAACATAAAAAAATACAAAAACCCGCTAAATACTCTAAAAACCCTTTAAGCCCCTAAAAATGATAGCAATATTTTAAAGAGCATAAAATCACTAGAAACTCAAAAAAAACCCAAATAACCTAAAGAAGCCATAAAAACACTAAAAAAAAGAAAAGACCCTAAAACCCTCAAAAACCCAAAAAACCCTAAAAATTATTAAAATTCAAAACATATCCATAAAACTATAAAAACCCTAAAAATCCAAAAATACAAAATAAAACCATAAAAATAAAAATAAAACATAAAAACATAAAAAAATTAAAAAATTCCAAAAACCCAAAATACACTAAAACCCTCAGAATCCCTAAAAACCCTAAAAACCCGTAAAAATCCTAAAAACCCTAAAAATCCCTAAAAATATAAAAAATCATAAATCCCAAGAAAACCATAACAAAACCTTAAAAACATAAAAACACTAAAAGACCTGAAAACTCAAAAACTTCTAAAAATACTAGAAACCCTAATAGATCGTAAAACCCTTAAAACCATTAAAAACCATAAAAGACACTAAAACCTTAAAATACAATAAAATCCCATAAAAAGCCTAAAAACACTAAATTCCCTTTAAACCCTATTTTTTAAAAAACTCTACAGACCTTAAATAAACTAAAAATAAAAAAACCATAAAACCCAAAATAGCAATAAAAACCCTGAAAACATAAAAAATCCTAATATTCCTCAAAATACCGAAAAACCTTAAAAACCCAAAAAAATACTAAAGAAGCCCTCAAAAGCCCTAAAACATAAAAAACCTTAAAAACCCTAAGAAAACCATAAATATTTAAAAAAATTAAAACCCCATAAAAAACCAATAAACCACTAAAATCCCTTAACACCCATAAAAACCCCTAACCCATCAAAATCCCCAAACAACCTAAAACCCATAAAAATCGTAAAAATTCCCAAAAATTCACTAAAAAAATCTAAAAGCCTTGAAAAACTATAAGAAAACATTTAACTCCAAAAAATACTTAAAATCTATAAAAACCTAAAAACACTAAAAACCCTAAAAGTCCCTAAAAACATTAAAATCCCTAAAAACCATAAAATCACCAAAAAACCGTAAAACCCATAAAAACTAAAAAACAAATAAAAATTATAAAATCCCTTTACACCCCTTAAAAAGTTACAAAATATAAAAAATATTAAAAATTATAAAAACAAAAATAACTGTAAAAATCCAAAAAAAACAATAAATCCCCTAAAAACCTCAAAATCCCTAAAAACTGAAAACCCCAAAAAATATTACAAATCCCCATTGATCTCTAAAAATGTTACAAAACCCAAAAAACATCAAAGAAAACATTATTAACCTAAAAACATAAAAACCACCTAAAAACCTAGAAAACACTAAAATCTATAAAACACTAAAAACTATAAAACCCACAATTCCCTAAAATTCTGAAAAACCATAAAAATCCATAAAATCCCTTAAAATCCCTAAAAATATAAATTACCCTAAAAACCCTGAAAATAACTAAGAAAACAATAAAAACTAAAAAAATAGTTCAGACACCTAAAAACATAAAAATGATAAAAACTCTAAAAGACCTTAAAAACCCATAAAAGCATAAAATCCCTAAAAACCTTAAAAACCACTAAAAACCAAAAAAACCCTAAAAACGCTTAAAAACTATAAAAACCATTGAAACTGTTAAAACATTAAAAAAACACCAAAAAACATCAAAACACTAAAAAACTAAAAAAAATCCCTAAAAGCACATAATACATCTAAAACCCTAAAAACCCTACAAGACACTCAAAATCCATAAAAACCCTAAAAGCCCGTGAAAATCCATCGAAATCACAAAAAAAATACCTAAAAACATAAAAACCTCTGAAAACCCATAATAAAACCCTAAATACCTAAAAAATTAAAAACCCTAAAAACAGAAAAAATGATAAAAACCATAATAATCATAAAAACCCACAAAATCCCAAAAAAACCTAAAACCATTAAAATTATAAATATCCCTAAAAATAGATAAAATTTAGAAAAACCTAAAAACACTAAAAAACCCTTAAAAACCTTTAAAATATAAAAATTATTAAACCCCCTAAATATAAAAAACCCTTTAATCCCTCTAAAAGACTCTATAAATACATAAAACCACTAATAAATATAAAACTCCTAAGAACCTTAAAACCCCATAAAATGAGTAAAACCCACTAAAAATCAAAAAACAATTTAAGACCCTAAAAACATTAAAAATATAATAAAACCATAAAAGGAAAAAAACTCAAAAAACCCCAAAAAGAACCATAAACCCCTAAAACCCAATAAATCAATAAAAATCCATAAAAATGTAAACATGCTCTAAAAATACCTAAAAAGGTGAAATCCTCTAACAACCATGAAAACCCCTAAGAAAACCATAAAAAAACACTTAAAACCCCTAAAAACCTAAAAAACACAAAAAAAATCATAAAAAAAATAAAAAAATAAAAAGCCTAAAAAGCCTCAAAATTCCTAAAAACCATAAAAATCTAAAAACAATTATAAAAACCATAAAATCCCTAAAACGTAAAAAACCCTTAAAACCCTAAAAAACCCCAAGAAATCATTAAACCCCTAAAAACACTTAAACCCCTAAATTATAAAAATTACTAAAACCCTAAAAGACCATAAAACCCTTAAAAACACTTAAAACCATAAAACCCCTAAAAACATTAAAACCCTAAAAACCATAAAATCCTAAAAACCACTTAACACACTATAAACCCTTCCAATCCCAAAAAATGTTAAAAACACCCAAAGACCATAAAACACCTAGAAGACTAAAAAAACCATGAAATCACGAAAAACTAAAAAACACTAAAAACACTAAACCCCTAAAATTCCCTAAAACCACTAAAAAATAAAATTTCAAAAAATACCTAAAAATCCATAAATTCTTAAAAAAATGAACACTTGAAAAACCAAAGAAAAACTTAAAACATAAAAACACTTAAAACCCCAAAAAAACCTAAAAAATGATAAAAAACCTGAAAACCCAAAAACCACTTAAAAACACAAAAAACCCTTCGCTCCCATAAATTTTTTAACCAAACTCTAAATATTGTAAAATCCCTAAAGAGGAAAAAATACCTAAAACCCCAAAAAACCTTAGAAACCATAAAAACTCTCAAAATACGAAAAAACCCGAAAACCAGAAATATCATTAGAATTAAAAAAATCCCTAAAAGATTAAAAAACATAAAAACCTTTTAAACCCGTAAAAACCATAAAAAGTTGAAAACACATAAAACCCCTAAAAACATGAAAATTATAGAAACCCTAAAAACCTAAAACACTCAAATTCTCTAACAACCATAAAAATCATTAAAAATACTTCAAATCCCAAAGAATCATTAAAAACAAAACTAAAACACAAGAAAAACCCTAAAACCTTAAAAACCTGAAAACACGTAAAACCCTTAAAAACCTAACAATGATAAAAGTCATAAAATACCTAAAAATCCTTAAAACATTTAAAACCCATAAAACCCTAAAACCCATAAAAACCTTGAACCCCTTAAACCCATAAGACCCCACTAAAAACACTAAAAATTCATTAAATACCTAAAAACAATAAAAAACTCTAAAATACATAAAAACCATAAGAACCCAAAAAACAATAAAAATATACAAAACCATTAAATCCCTAAAAATCCCTATGTCTCCTAAAATCCCTAAAACCCCCAAAAAACATAAAAATCATAATAAATTACTAAAATCCCGAAAATGTAAGAATCTCTAAATGCCCGGAAAACCCCCTAGAAAACATGAAAACCTAAAAACACATAAAAACCCTAAAAAACATTAAAAAAATAAAATAATATAAAAACCTAAAACCACACAAAAGCATAAAACCCCTAAACCCATAAAAGCCCATAAAACCCCCTAAAAACCGGTAAAATCCTTAAAATCCCACTAAAAACTATTAAAACCATTTAAATCCCTAAAAATGTTAAAAACAATAAAAAATATTAAAACCCCTAAAAACTCAAAAAAAAACCTAAATCCCCAAAAAACCATAAAACCATGAATAAATCTAAAACCATAAAAATCCATAAAACCCCTAAAACTATAAAAATCCTAATAAATCACTAAAATACCCAAAATCATAATGAAATCTAAATAAACTAAAAAACCCTAAGAAAAACATAAAACACTAAAAGGCATAAAACCCCTAAAAACACTTAAAAATTTAAAAACACTAAAACCCTAAACCCCCCTCAAAATCCCAAAATTCCCTAAAAACCATAAAAATACTAGAAGTCCCTAAAAATACCTAAAAATGTAAAATACCTAAAAAAACCTATGAAACCCCTAAGAAGACATTTAAAAACAAAAAACAATTAAACTCCTAAAAACCTTAAAACTAATAAAAATCCTTAAAGGACACTAACAGCCCATAAAACCCATAAAAACCCCAAAAACCCATAAAAACCCAAAAAACTATTAAAAACTCTAAAAACCCTTTAAAACCCCAAACATTAAAAAATCAAAAAAAAAACATTTAACACCATAAAAAACCCTAAAGCCCCATTAAATGAAGACCACTAAACACCCTAAACAACACTAAAACCCCTTGAAATACCTAAAAACCGTAAAAACATTGAAAATGCCTAATAAAACCTTAAAAACAAAAAAACATTTAAAACCCCCAAAAACATAAAAAAAGAAATATCCTAAAAACTGTAATAACACTAAAAAAATAAAACTCCCCAAAATTCATAAAACACCCTAAAACCTATAAAATTCCAAAAAAACCCTACAAATCACTAAAAGAAAAAACCCCTAAAAACTCAGAAATTTGATAAGAAAACTATAAAAACCTAAAAACACTTAAAACCCCTAAAAAATGGGGAAAAAATAAATGACCATATAAACCTTTAAGAATTATAAAAACCCTAAAACCCACTAAAAACTCTAAAAACCCTTGAAATCACAAAAAAAATTAAAAAACTAAAAAAACAATAAAACCCCTAAAACACTCAAAAAATCAAAAACACCCAAAAACATAAAAAACCATAAAACTCTAAAAATAATTAAAATAATTAAGAACCATTAAAATTGTTGGTCGGAGTGGATACTCAAGAGGGGGGGTGAATTGAGTTCCAATTAAAATTTTATGTTAAAAACAATGTTTATTAAAATCCCCTTATTTTAATATTAGATTAAACTGTAGTGAATTTATACAGATTATAAAGGTTCAATTTGTTTCTCAAAGATTGATTAATTCTCAGTTAACTTAATCATATGATTACATTAACTTTTGAAACTAATTTACTGGTTTATAATAAATATAAACACTTGCAAGTTTAGCTATCAAAGTAGCTTTGAAGACAAATTATATTTCAAAGTAATAGCAGCAGATTATGAAATAAATATGTAGTATGGATATAGTATGTAGCTACAAACACATAGAATTAACCAAGAGGTTCAGTCTCAACCCGAGACTTAGTCCTCTCAAAAGTTTATATAAAAATGATCCACACCCTGGATCGGGGTTAACAACAGTGAACACACTGTCCAGGTCACAAGACCTCTACCACAGTTCTGCGTGGGGAAACAAACAACCGCTTGGAGCTGTCCAGGCCTCACACGACCTCTACCACTATCCACAGTGGGAAATGAAGTGTAAAAAGGTTTGCTGAGGATTTACAAATCCTCCAGTGAAAGTACAGGAGTCAGTGTGTGTGTTTAATACAGCAGATAACACACACTGCTCAAGATGTAAAAAAAATGTATCAGTGTAGAGATGTAGAGTTTAGAAATGGCTCTAGTGATTTCAGTGTAGCTCTGGACTCTTTTGTATTTGGTCAGAATTTATTCTGAGTCCTCTTCTCGTTTTTGTTTGAGAAGAAGAGTGTTGTATGCTTCAGGTTCAAAGGCAGTGAGATGTCGTCGATGAAGTTCTTCAATGTTATTTTGTATGCACAGAACTCTTCTTGAGTAGGCTTGATTGTGTATGAGGTTATGTTTTTCTTGGTTCTTCCTCTTCTTTCTTTCCTCTATATTATTCTTGTGTTCTTCCGTCCACTATCTTCTTCAGCAGAGTCTTCTTGTATTTATGTCACGTGCTTCGGAAGACAAAAAAAGTTTCCTTTCCGCAGATACAAGGTACAATTTCCTGACATCCGACAACCTTTATTAATTAATTGACAGAGCATTAAAATATACCTAATATGACCGTTGGTTAGATAAAATAAAGATAAATATAAAGAAATTCAAATAGTTGTTTAAGACTATTGAAGAATCAAGTGATCGGTAGGTCATCAGCATTAGTGAGTAATGATCGGTGACTCAGATAGATCAGCATCGGTGAGTCATTTGCATCGGTGAGTCATTTTGCATCGGTGAGTCATTTTTCATCGGTGAGTCATTTTGCATCGGTGAGTCATTTTGATCAGAATTGGTCTGTCATCTGATCGGTGAGTCAGTTTGATCAGCATCGGTCTGTCATCTGATCGGTGAGTCAGTTTGATCAGCATCGGTCTGTCATTTGATCGGTGAGTCAGTTTGATCAGCATCAGTCTATCGATATTGGATCGGTGCTTCCGATGTCTGTTGATATTGGATCGGTGCTTCCGATGTCTGTTGATATTGGATCGGTGCTTCCGATGTCTCTTGATATTGGATCGGTGATTCCGATGTCTGTTGATATTGGATCGGTGCTTCAAATGTCTGTTGATATTGGATCGGTGCTTCCCATGTTTGTTGAAATTGGATCGGTGCTTCCGATGTTTGTTGAAACCAGATGACTTTTGAAATACATTGTAAGTCAATAAGCATAGAAAAAACATGATAACAGATTCATTCACAAATTGTAATTAAGTTTATGAGAAATCAAACCAGATTAAGCATTAATGATATGTGATGATTTGTGATTATTAAAACATCAATCATAGACATGAAATCAACAATCTTCCAGAGGGCTCAACAATCTCCCCCTTTTTGATAATCACAAATCTTTATCGTAAATAAAAACATAATGAGAATTAAACCATAAAGAAAATAAATATAAAGAGATATATAAATCTCCTCCTTAATTTAAATGTCCCATATATATTATACAGATTTCCCATATATATTATACAGATTTCTCCCCCTGAGATAGATACATCGCTCATATATATATTGATCTTTCTCCTCACCTTAGAGATATACATCTTTTCTCCCCCATATATCTCTCTTCTCCCATATATCATTCGTTTTCTTCTCCCCCTTTGGGATAATCAAAATGTAGGGAAAACATATAAGTGAAAGTGAAAGTAAAAGCAGTCATCATAGAGTAGAGAGGAAAAAAATTTGATAAAGTACAGAATATTACAAGCATCACATTGTTCACCCTATCAAAAACAATACACAATTATTTGTTGGGATACAAAGGGGCTTTGACTTTGTCTTTGGGATCAATAGTGGGTAAGTTTGAAGGCTTGGAGGCAGGCTGGACTTGGCGAATCTGAAGTGGTGGTTGGACAACTCGGGCAGGTGTAGGAGCAGGTGCCACAGAGAGTTGTTGTTGAGAAACAGAAGCTGGTAGAGAAGCTTGCTGAGGTACTGGCCTTAACTAAGATAGAGCTTGAGCAACAGATAGCTGATTTGGAGCTACATCAGAGTCACTGAGAGGTTCAAAAGTAGGAACTACTATTGCAGTGGCCGGTGCATTCAAATAGGTCTTCAAAAGATGAATGAAGTCCTGAATGTCTTCTGCCCCATACTTCATAGCTTTTTCAAAATCATCTTTATTCTCCATGAACTGGGCCAAGGAAGGGGTAAAATCTTGCAACTAATGAACTTGAGTTTTGAAGGCCTGAGTGACTGGAGGTAATTTCAGATTCTCTGCCAACACCTTGATGTTTGTAGCCATTTCATGCTTTGTATAAATCTTGGAAAAGTAATTATCAACTTTCTCATTGATCTCTTGTAGAGCTTTCTTAGCATCTGCTGAATACACCAATGCCATCCTATGACTGTTATCACAGAGCTCTTTCATCTTCCTCAAATATTCTAAATCAAGAATTTGTCTAACAGCATCTAACTCATCATGCACAACTTCTCTTAGAGCTTCTAGCTCATGGGTAGTGATCTTGGTTACCTTGCATGTACTGGCTTGGCCAACTATGTGAGTTAACTCAGCTTTCAACTTCCTCAGGTCAGATTTGTTGAGATGTTCAATCAAATTTCTCAAAACTTCCATCATAACAGAGATGGTTGATCGGAATTCGCTGGATAGAGATACCAAGCCGGTGTGAAGATCCTTCATAGTCTGATTCAAAAAGGCTATGTGCCTGCCAATAAGTTCACCAGTATTGCCCAGGTCTGGCTTCACAGCATTAGATACTCTTTGTGAGAAGGCTTCCAATGAATTTTCAGAAACTTGTAGAGACACTTGAGTAAGAGCATTAGAAATTTATTCTCTAACTGTGGCTCTCACAGCGGTGAGAAATTCAATCATAAACTTATTAAGATCAGCTTGAGAGATTCCAGAACCAGGTAAATTAACATTTGAAGGATCAACAGCAGGAACCGACCTTGCTTCTCTTGGGAGGTTCCTCTTCACAGCTGCAGCAGATTCTGGAATTGCTTCTTCTTCTTCAGAATATTCTAAGCCCAACACAGCATAACCAGGGTAGTCATCCCAAACAGCAGTACACATGGTGTATTTTGGTTTCTCATAGCTTGCTGTTCCACTGAATTTTGGTGAATCAACCTTGCCACTGATATGTATTTCTTGTTCTGACTGAGGTGATTCTATTTGATCTTCAGAAAGACCATCCACTGGTCTGTTATGACCATCAACAGCAGCCTCAGCATCATCATCACGTCCATTATCACTCTTCTCAGAAGCTTCACTGTGATATTCTTCAGTATCAGAATCTTCTTCATCACCAAGAATGGGTTCTGATTCTGGTAGGGCTAAGGGTGGACTAGCAGGTCCAAATTCTATTCTTCTCTTGGGACTAGCAGTGTCAGGATCACTCATATCATCAGGAGATGACATACTTCCTTCCTCAGTCATAGTTTCTTCTTGCTCTTGGGCTTTGGTGGCCTCATCCTTTCCTTCTTCTTGCTCATCATCATCAGAATAAACTGGTTCCTCATCTGGTTTCAAGCCAGGGTCTCTCAAATACTTTGGCCTCTTTCCATGATCTATGGGATTCTAGGCTTCATACAATTTATCTTCATCTGCAACCCAGAACTTCTTCCATGGATTCCAATTGATTTTCATCCTCTTGCAGATCTCTTTGTTGAGACAGAAGGTATGATCTGTTTCATCAACTTCATCATCTTCATCAATACATTCTAGATTCTTGAGCATGGTAGATATCATCTTTGAATAAAACATGGCAGTGGCTTTCTTGGACGGTTTTACCATTCCAGCTATGTGCACCATCACATATCTACACAAATTGATCTCCTCATGTGTTTTTAGAAGAAACAACAGGAAAACATCCTGGTACTTTACAACAGCAAAATCTCCTCTCCTAGGGCAAAGTTGGTGCTGAATAAACTTGAAAAAAAGTCTACATTCACCATCTAATTCTGAAGCTGTGATTCTCCGTGACTCTTTGTTTCCAGTCGGAAGCTCTAGAGCTAATTCGTAAGAGAAGTAATCAGATGTTGGAGGAATATTCCCAGCATAATCCTCATACCGACCTTCATGAGGTACATTCAAGCACTCATCCCACTACTTAGATGAGAAGGATATTTTCTTTCCTTTTACCACAGACGACATCCTGGCATCCTCCACACCATCTAAAGTGATTTACAGATTCATATAGAACTCATGTACCAGCTTCGGGTAGTCTATTCGAGAGTTGTCAGAAAACCAGTCTATCCATCCTTGCGATTCAAGAACTTGCAGCAACAGTGACTTACTTGAAAAAAGCCACGCAGAGCTGACTTCTCTTTCTACAGCAACAATCCAAGTTTCCAAGTTCGGATTTACTGATCGTTGAGAGGTAATACTCGACTCGCCTCGAGCACGCTTTGAAGGTACAAGGATATCCGGTACTTTTCTCGGTCTCTTTTTCTTAGCCATTCGAGGATTTTGGGAAGGCAGGAGTTCGAAGGTTCGAAGTAGAGGGGAAGAGAGGTTGAAAGTTTTGGCGGGAAATGAAAGGTCAAAGGTTTAGGGAAGATAAATAGCCGCGTATCATTTATTTTATCATTTAGGGTTCCCATAAAAAGTATAAAAGAAATTTACTAATTAATTACAATATAAAAAAAAGATTGGTATGACAGATCGGTTGCACAGATCAGTTTCACAGATCGGTTTCACAGATCGGTTTCACAGATCGGTTTCACAGATCAGTTTCACAGATCAGTTTCACAGATCACTCATACACAACTCTTGTTTAATAAATTTCATTCTTTCAGAGCATAAATGCTTTGTGAAAATATCAGCTAATTGATGTTTAGAACTAATAAATTTTAAAGAAATATCACCTTTTTGATAATGATCTCTTAGAAAGTGATGTCTGACAACAATGTGCTTAGTTCTAGAGTGAGACACGGGGTTCTTAGATATATTTATTGCACTAGTATTGTCACAGTTAATTGAAACATGTTTAAGATCAAATCCAGAATCCAATAAAGTGTGTTTCATCCACAGAATTTGTGCACAGCAACTACCAGCAGCTATGTATTCTGCCTCGGCAGTAGAAAATGAAATTGAGTTCTGTTTCTTACTACACCATGATACTAGGGATTTTCCAAGAAAATGACATGTTCCAGATGTACTCTTCCTACCTAACTTACAACCAGCAAAGTCAGCATCTGAATAGCTAGTTAGGTTAAATGGTTGTCCTTTTGGATAAAACAAACCTAAATTTACAGTATACTTAAGATACTTAAAAATCCTTTTAACAACCAGTAAGTGCGATTCTTTAGGATTAGCTTGAAATCTAGCACACATACATACACTGAACATAATGTATGGTTGACTAGCAGTAAGATAAAGTAAGCTCCCAATCATACCTCTGTAATTGGTTTGATCCACTGGTTTCCCAGCTTCATCTGTATCCAATTTATAGGTAGTACTCATAGGTGTATCACTTTCCTTAATACTATCCAATCCAAAATGTTTTAAAAGATCCTTTGTATATTTAATTTGATTTAAAATAATTCCATCTTTAGTTTGAAAAATTTAAAAACCAAGAAAATACTTAAGCTCTCCCATTAAGCTCATTTCAAATTCATTTTTCATAATCTTTGAAAAATCAGTACATAAGGAATTTTTAGAAGATCCAAAAATAATATCATCAACATAGATTTGTACTATTAATACATCTTTTGAAATCCTTTTTATAAAAAGAGTGGGATGAGCTACTCCTTTTGTAAATCCTTTTGAGATAAGAAAGTTTGAAAGCCTTTCATACCAATCTCTTGGAGCTTGTTTTAAACCATATAAAGCTTTAGAAAGTTTAAAAACATGATTTGGAAAATGAGGATTTAAAAAAACAGGTGGTTGTTCTACAAAAACATCTTCAACAATAAAACCATTTAGAAATTCACTTTTGACATCCATTTGATATAGCTTGAAATTCAGATGTGATGCATAGGCAAGTAAGATCCTAATAGCCTCTAATCTAGCTACTGGTGCAAAGGATTCCTCATAGTCAATTCATTCTTCTTAATTGTAACCTTGTGCAACTAGCCTAGCTTTATTTCTAATGATGTTTCCAGATTCATCAACTTTATTTCTAAACACCCATTTTGTGCCTATGGTCAAAATGTCCTTAGATCTTTCTACTAATTTCCAGACTTTGTTTCTTTCAAATTGATTTAGTTCTTCTTGCATAGCCATTACCCAAAATTTATCATTGATAGCATCATTGATATTTTTAGGTTCTAACTGTGAAAGAAAAGCTTGATGTTCAACCTGATTTCTTAGAGAATCTCTAGTCTGTGTTCCTCTATCTAGATTTTCTACAACAGCATCTAAAGGATGGTTCTTTAGAGTCCTAGATGGTCTTGAAAAGATAGGGCTAGAGATTTCAGATTCATCTACAGATTGAGGTTCAACAGAAGCAGGTTCTGGAGAATTTCTAGAGATGGATGTTTTAACTATAGGTCCATTGTCTTTATCATTGAGATTCAAACCAGAGAGATCATCTTCAAGAGAGATTTTAGGTTCATGTGGATCAGTTTCATCAAATTTGATGTGAACAGATTCTTCCACACATTTGGTTCTTTTATTGAAAACTCTATAGTCTTTACTAGAGATAGAGTAACCTAGGAAAATTCCTTCATCACTTTTGGATGCAAATTTGTCATGATTGTCTTTAGTATTGAGAATGAAGACTTTGCATCCAAAAACTTTGAAGTAGTTAACCTTAGGTTTCCTATGCTTCCACAACTCATAAGGGGTCCTCTTAAGAACTGGTCTGATCAAGACTCTATTAATTACATAACAAGTTGTATTTACAGTTTCAGCCCAAAAGTAAATAGGCAGTTCATATTCATTGAGCATAGTTCTAGCTATTTCTTGCAGGGTTCTATTCCTTCTCTCTACTACACCATTTTGTTGGGGTGTCCTAGGGGCAGAGAAATTGTGACTATAGCCATTGTGTGAGTAGTAAGAATCAAACTCGTGATTTTCAAACTCACGACCGTGATCACTTCTCAGGGTCTTAATCTTGAGTCCACTAAGATTTTCTACAGACTTGGATTATTTAACAAAGTGAGAACAAGCTTCATTTTTGTGAGCTAGAAAATATACCCAAGTATATCTAGAAAAGTCATCTACAAGAACATAGACATAGTGCTTCCCATTCAAACTAGAAACTCTAGAAGGTCCAAATAAATCCATGTGAACCAACTCGAGAGGTTGAGAAGTTGACACTTCTTTCTTTGATTTAAAAGAAACTTTATGTTGCTTTCCTTTTTGACAGGGATTAAAAACTTTGTCTGCTGGAAATTCAAGTTTGGGTAAGTCTCTAACTAAGTTCTTCCTAGAAAGTTTTCTAAGAGAGTGTACATTGTAGTGTCCTAATCTTCTGTGCCAAAGCCAAGACTCTTTATGAAAAGAATTTAAACAAGGAATATTCTGCTTAGCTAAAGAATCTAAATCAACAGCATAAACATTTTCATTTCTTAAAGCAGAATATACTAAAACATTTTTTGAGTTAAAAAAATTGCAAGAATCATTTTTAAATTTCACATAAAAACCATCATCACACAACTGAGAAATGTTTAACAAGTTATATTTAAGTCCATCGAAAAATAAAACTTCAGAAACCAAGATTGAATCAGTGTTACCAATCTGTCCTAAGCCGATGATTTTTCCTTTTGAATCATCACCAAAAGTGACAAAGCCTCCATCAACTTTTACTATGCTCTTGAAACATGAAAAGTCTCCTGACATATGTCTTGAACATCCACTGCCTAAGTACCATATCTTCTTGTGACAGCTCTTCAAGCAGGTCTCCTACAAAACAGATTTAGATGGAAGATGATTTTGGTACCCAGATCTTCTTGGGTCCAGACATGTTATCCAATGATACTTTAGGTATCCATATTTGTCTAATGGGTCTCATATAATTTTTATAATTAACATTCTTTGAAAGATAAACCTTATTAGATCCATAACTATGAATATAACTGGTTGAGGCATATGAAGTTCCAGAATTAACTATCTTCTGTCCAGATTTAGGAATGAATCTAGTTTTGGCAACTTTTCTTTGTCCAGGTTGGTATCCTATACCAGTAGTATATCTAGGTGAAACTTTCTTTCCTAGCATTTGTGTTAGAGTATTCTTGACATTTGTGAACTTCTCTAAGTCTTTTCTGAGTTGTTCATTAGACAATTTTAGTTCAGTATTCTCTTTAAGCAACTGAACATTCTTTTCTACTTCTATATCCAGATCAGATTTATGCTTAACACTTAAAGCATACTGTTTCTTTAAACCTTTATATTTATCTTTAAGCTCATTACAGGTTTCTTCAAGCATATCACAATATTCAAACAGTTCATATTTAGACATGTTATCACATTCAGAATCATCTCCAGAATAATATGCATTTAAAGTAGGAGTTTCTGATGTTACCTCAGAAGTGTTTGTCCTGAAACACATGTTGGCTCGATTCCTTTCAGAGTCTGAAGATTCAGCTTCACTTGTGTTGTCTTCTGAAGCACTCCAAGTAGCCTTCATGGATTTCTTGTACTTGTTATCCTTGTATTCATACTTCTTTCTGTATTTCAGCTCTGGACAGTCTGCTTTTATGTGTCCTTTTCTTTTGCATTCATAACAGACAACTTCATCTGATTTATCAGACTTCTTCCAATCCTTTTTCCAGTGTCCTTTGTTATCATAATTTCCTTTGTAGTTTGACTTTCTGAAAAACTTCTTCTTCCTATAGAATTTCTTAAATCTTCTAGTAATGTGAGCCATCTCAGCATCACTGTCAGAATCATTCTCACTTTCCTCACTGCTTGAACTTTCATTGATAGCTTGAGGCTTTTCCTTATCCTTATTCTTTGAGGTTGTAGTCTTGAAGGCAATAGACTTCCTTTTAGGTTCATCATCTTCTTCTTTGTTTACCTTGAGTTCTTCTTCATACATCATCAACTTACCAATTAGTTCCTTGACAGGAAGTTCTCCAATGTCACACGATTATCTAATGGAGACAGAGGTTCCTCTCCGTCTTTCAGGTAGACATCTCAAAATTCTCATGATTTGTTCCTTTGCTGGAACATCCTTTCCCAGAGAAGTCATTGTGTTGACAATTTCATTGAACCTGAGATACATATCAGAAATGGGTTCATCAGGCTTCATCTTAAAATTATCATACTTAAGAGTATAGGTATTCAATCTCATCTCCTAAACATTAGTTGTTCCTTCATGAGAAATAGCTATGGTATCCCAAATTTCATATGCAGTTTTACATGCAGAAATTCTATTAAATTCCTCATCTCCTAGAGCACAGTACAAGGCATTCATAGCTTTACAATTATTATTGTAAGCAGTCTTTGTAGGTTCATCCCAAGTAGATCTATCAGTAGTGGGAATTTTGTATTCAGATTCAATAGCAGTCCAAATATCAAAACTCATGCTTTCTAGATGAATTTTCATTTTAAGTTTCCACTGAGCATAGTTGTTTCCATTAATGAAAGGTGGACGGTTAGTAGCAGCGCCCTAAAGTCTATTATCCATGATATCACAAAAAGAATTTTAAAGAGATAAAAATTTAGAAATAACAAGAAATTTTAAGAACTTTAAAATACAACTAAAATCACAGTTGAAAACCAGGGTACTTTAGAAAATATTTTCTAACCTCTGATACCAAATGTTGGTCGGAGTGGATACTCAAGAGGGGGGTGAATTGAGTTCCAATTAAAATTTTCTGTTAAAAACAATGTTTATTAAAATCCCCATATTTTAATATTAGATTAAACTGTAGTGAATTTATACAGATTATAAAGGTTCAATTTGATTCTCAAAGATTGATTAGTTCTAAGTTAACTTAATCATATGATTACATTAACTTTTGAAACTAATTTACTGGTTTATAATAAATATAAACACTTGCGAGTTTAACTATCAAAGTAGCTTTGAAGAAAAATTATATTTCAACGTAATAGCAGCGGAATATGAAATAAATATGTAGTATGGATATAGTATGTAGCTACAAACACATAGAATTAACAAAGAGGTTCAGTCGCAAGCCGAGACTTAGTCCTCTAAAGAGTTTATATAAAAATGATTCACACCCTGGATCGGGGTTAACAACAGTGAACACACTGTCCAGGTCACAAGACCTCTACCACAGTTCTGCGTGGGGAAACAAACAACAGCTTGGAGCTGTCCAGGTCTCACACGACCTCTACCACTATCCACAGTGGGAAATGAAGTGTAAAAAGGTTTGCTGAGGATTTACAGATCCTCCAGTGAAAGTACAGGAGTCAGTGTGTGTGTTTAATACAGCAGATAACACACACTGCTCAAGATGTAAAACAAATGTATCACAGAGCAGAGATGTAGAGTTTAGAAATGGCTCTAGTGATTTCAGTGTAGCTCTGGACTCTTTTTTATTTGGTCAGAATTTATTTTGAGTCCTCTTCTCGTTTTTGTTTGAGAAGAAGAGTGTCGTATGCTTCAGGTTCAAAGGCAGTGAGATGTCATCGATGAAGTTCTTCAATGTTCTTTTGTATGCACAGAACTCTTCTTGAGTAGGCTTGATTGTGTATGAGGTTCTGTCTTGCTTGGTTCTTCCTCTTCTTTCTTTCCTCTATATTCTTCTTGTGTTCTTCCGTCCACTATCTTCTTCAGCAGAGTCTTCTTTTATTTATGTCACGTGCTTTGGAAGACAGAAAAAGTTTCCTTTCCGTAGATACGAGGTACGGTTTCCTGACATCCGACAACCTTTATTAATTAATTGACAGAGCATTAAAATATACCTAATATGACCATTGGTTAGATAAAATAAAGATAAAGATAAATAAATTCAAACAGTTGTTTAAGAATATTGAAGAATAAAGTGATCGGTAGGTCATCAGCATTAGTGAGTAATGATCGGTGACTCAGATAGATCAGCATCGGTGAGTCATTTGCATCAGTGAGTCATTTTGCATCGGTGAGTAATTTTGCAACGGTGAGTCATTTTGCATCGGTGAGTCATTTTGCATCGGAGAGTCATTTTGCATCGGTGAGTCATTTTGATCAGCATCGGTCTGTCATCTGATCGGTGAGTCAGTTTGATCAGCATCGGTCTGTCATCTGATCGGTGAGTCAGTTTGATCAGCATCGATCTGTCATTTGATCGGTGATTCAGTTTGATCAGCATCAGTCTGTCGATATTGGATCGGTGCTTCCGATGTCTGTTGATATTGGATCGGTGCTTCTGATGTCTGTTGATATTGGATCGGTGCTTTCGATGTCTGTTGATATTGGATCGGTGCTTCCGATGTCTTTTGATATTGGATAGGTGCTTCCGATGTCTGTTGATATTGGATCGGTGCTTCCGATGTTTTTTGAAATTGGATCGGTGCTTCCGATGTTTGTTGAAACCAGAAGACTTCCAAAATACTTTGTAAGTCAATAAGCATAGACAAAAACATGATAACAGATTCATTCACAGATTGTAATTAAGTTTATGAGAAATCAAACCAGATTAAGCATTAATTATATGTGATGATTTTTGATTATTAAAACATCAATCATGGACATGAAATCAACAATCTTCCAGAGGGCTCAACAAAAATAATAATAAATAATTAAAAATCCCAAAAATGTAAAAAACTCTAAAAACCGTAAAAACCCATAAAAACAAACCCCCATCTCCCAAATAAACCCATAAAAATCCCTAAAACCCCTAAAAATACATAAAACCACTCAAAAATCCCTAAAAATCTGTAAAAATGTAAAAAACACAAATACCCTGGGAAACCAAAGAAAAAATTGAAAACCTAAACTGAAAAAAAACCCTAAAAACCAAAAAACACTAAATACCTGAAAAGACCCTAAAAACTATAAAACCCCTAAAAACCATAAAAAAATTTAACAACCAATAGAAACCCTAAAAACTATTTAAACCCCAAAAAACCTTTTAAAAAAATCAAAAACAACAAAACCCCAAAAAAGTCAAAAAAAACCTAACCCTCAAGATCCCTTAAAACCCTACAAACATAAAATTCTTAATAATTCCCAAAAAATTCTGAAAAATGTAGAAAATACTAAAATCATTAAGAAAACCCTAAAATCTAAAAATCACTAAAATGCCCTAAAAAATAAAAAATAATCTAAGAGATTTAAAAACCCAAAAAATTAATAAAAAGCCCAAAACCCTATTATTTTCTAAAAAACCCAAAAAAATCCCCAAAAATATATAAAACCCTAAAAAACCTTAAAAACAAAAAAACACTTAAAAATCCTAAAAAAATTAACAAAAAATCTAAAAACATTAAAAGGCTTTAAAAATGTTAAAACCCCTAAAAATAATAAACACATAAAACCCCAAAAACTCCATTAAATCCCTAGAAACCACTAAAAACTCTAAAATCCATTTATACCCATAAAATAATTAAAAAATAAAAAACCTATAAAACCCTAAAAACTAAACAAAAATTCCTAAAAATCAAAAAACCCTCAAAATCCATAAAAATGTTGCAAAGCATAAAAAATGCTTAAAAACCCAAAAAATACCTTAAAAATAGATATTCCTAAAATCCATAATAAAACCCTAAAAACTAAAAAAACTTAAACCCCCAAAAAATGAAAAAACCCTGAAAACCCTAAAACCCTAAAAACCAGTAAATTCCCAAAAATCCCTAAAAACCAGAAAATTCTTAAAAATCCATAAAACAATAAAAACTAAAAACCCAAAAACTATAAGAAAACCTTAAAAACAAAAAAACACATAAAACCCCTAAAAATGCTAAAAAATCTAGAATACCATAAATAAAATAAAACTATAAAACCCATAAACACCTTAAAACCCCATAACAACCATAAAAACACCAAATAATAACTATAAAAACCATTTAAACACTGAAAATGAAAAAAAATCTAAAAAACCAAAAACCCCCTTAAAAACTCAAAAAACCCAAAAAACTGTAAAACCCTTAAGACCTTAGAAAACCCTAAAAACCCAAAAATTCTCTAAAACCTCTAAAAACCCATAAAAATCCAAAATACACAAAAAAAACCTATAACACGCTAACTTTTTTAAAAAATCTAAAAATATGCAATTACCCTAAAAGCACCTAAGAAAAAAAATAAAAACCTAAAAATAAATAAAACCCTTAAAATCATAAAAATTATAAATCCCCAAAAAACCATTAAAACCATTAAACCCCTTAAAATCACAAAAAATCATAAAACCCCATTAAAATCCCTAAAATATAAAAAAACATTGAAAACCCTAAAAAACACTAAGAAATCGTTAAATCCCTAAAAACATTTAAACCGTAAAAAACATAAGAATGATAAAAATATTAAAATACCTTAAAACTATAAAATTCCTAAAAACCATAAAATTTCCAAAAAAACATTAAAACCCCCCAAACCCCATAAAAACGCTAAAACACACTAAAATTCTAAAAAAAATTAAGCCCTAAAAAACTAAAAAACCCACTAAAAACTAAAAAAAATATAAAATCACTAAACAAAAAAAACCATAAACACATCAAAATCCATAAAACCCTAAAAACCCATAAAAATATAAAAAATACCAAAAAAATCAAAAAAAATTAAAACCATTAAAAACTATGAAAACCCCTAATAAAAACATTAAAAAAATAAAAACATTTAAAACACCTTAAAATCCTAAAAATGATAAAAAACTTGAAAACTCTAAATCCCAGAAAACCCATAAAAACCCTCAAAATCCCTAAAAACCCTAAAAACCATAAAAATTCTAAAAATCCCAAAAAATACATAAAAATGTAAGACTTCTAAAAAAACCTGAAAACCCCTAAGAAAACCATTGAAACCTAAAAACACATTAAACAACTAAAAAAATTAAATCACTAAAAGGCCCTAAAAAACTAAAAACCACAGAAATCCATAAAAACCTTAAAACAACTAAAACGAACTAGAAACACTAAAAACCCATTAAAAAACTAAAAAAATTAAAAATCTAAAACCATTAAAAAACCTTAAAACCCCAACAAACCATAGAACCCATAAAAACAATCAAAATACTTAAAAACTCTAAACACACATCAAAAATACTAAAAATTCCAAATAATGTAAAAAACCATAAAACCCTAAAAATTCCTTTGAAAAGTTTAAAACCCTAAGAACATTTAAAACCCCTAAAATACCGAAAAAATTGAAACTCCAAAAACCCCTCAAAATCCATAAAAACCTAAAAATCCTAAAAATCCCTAAAATCATAAAAACCCTAGAAACCTTAAAAACTACTAAGAAAACCTTAGAAACATAAAAAATATAAAACCCATAGAAAAAATAAAAATACTAAAAACCCTATAAGGTCCAAAAAACCCAAACCCCCAATCCATAAAAACGCTAAAAACTTTATAAACCTGAAAAACCCATAAAACCCCTAAAATGACTAAAAACTCTAAAACCCTTTAAGCACCAATTTTTTTTAAATAACTATAAAAGAACATAAAACCCCTAATGAACTAAAAAACCATAAAAACCCCAAAAAACCCATGAAAACCCTAAAACCATAAAAAACATAAAAACCCTAAAAACCATCCAAATCTCGAAAATCCTAAAAACCACCTAGAAAACCTAAAATCCATTAAAATATAAAAACTAAAAAAATCCTTAAGGCTACCAAGAAAAATTTAAAACCCAAGGAACACTAAAAACCCCTAAAAATCTAAAAACACTAAAAACATAAAAAACCCTAAAAATAGGAAAACTCAAAATCCATAAAAACCATAAAAACCATAGAAATCATAAAAACTGATAAAATACCAAAAAACATAAAAACTGTAAGACCCTAAAACCCCTAAGAAATCCAATAAAACTAGAAAAGCATAAAACTACTACAAAAATAAAAATTTTAAAAACATTAAAGACCCTAAACTCCCTAAAACCATAAAAAGCCATAAAACCCATTAAAAACTTAAAATCACACAAAAATTGTAAAAAACATAAAAAATCTCTAAAACCCCTTCAAACCCAAAAAAATATTTATAAAATTGAAAAAACATTTAAACCCTTAAAAACCCTGAAAACTAAAAAAATCATAAAAACCATAAAACCCTTAAAAACACTAAAATCCCTCAAAATCCCTAGAACCCGTTAAAATGATAAACAATCATAAAAATCCCTACAAATACCTAAAAGGTAAAAAAACCCCTAAAAAATGAAAATACCTAAGAAAATTATAAATAACTGAAAACACTTAAAACCCATAAAAATCCGAAAATACGCTAAAATCCCAAAAAATCATAGAAAACATGAAAATCCCTAAAAACACTATAAAACCATAAAAATCCTAGAAAATAAAAAAAATACCTAAAAAATAAAAAACCCGAAAACCCCCACAAATCCCCTTAATAAAACCTTAAAAACCTAAAAACACTTAAAACCCCTAAACACATAAAAAATTCTAAAAACCTAAAAGACCCTAAAATACTAAACACCCAAAAAAACAATAATAACCCTTAAAAATCATAAAAAACCTAAAAACCCTAAAACAACTAAAAACTCTAAAAACGTATTAAGCACCTAATTTTTTTAAAAAAATCGTACAAACCATAAAAAACATAAAAAATTCAAAAAAAAACTCTAAAGACCCAACAAAACCTAAAACCCCCAAAACCCCAAAAAACCCTCAGAATCCCTAGAAATCAAAAAAACACAAAAAGTCCTAAAAATTTCAAAAAATCCCTAAAAACTTAAATACCCTAAAAACTTTAAAAACACTTAATAAAACATTAAAAACCTAAAATAACATAAAAACCCTAAAAAATCTAAAAAACACTAAACCCAAAAACCCCAAAAACCCCTAAAAAAACTAAAAACCCATAATACACTAAAAACCCTCAGAATCACTAAAAAACCTAGAAGCCCATAAAAATCCAAAAAATCCCTAAATATCCATAAAAATAAAAACAAACCCTAAAAACATGAAAACCCATAAGAAAACCATTAAAACATAAAAACACATGAAACCGTAAGAACCAAAAAATTGGTAAAAACATTAAAAGAACATAAATACCCAAAACCCCCTAATAAACATAAAACTACAAAAAAAAACCATAAAAACTCTAAATTTCTATAAATACACTGAAAACACTAAAAACGTTAAAAACACTTTAAACCCAAACAAACATTTAAACACAAAAATTGATTTAAAACACTACATAACTCAAAAAACCCCTAACACCCCAAAAAATCCATAAAAATCATAAATATATAAAAACCATAAAAACCCATAAAAATCCCAAAAAATCCTACAAAACTATAAATATTCTAAAAATATATGAAATAGTAAAAATCTATAAAAATCCAGAACAAACCAAAATCAAACCTTGAAAACCGTGAAAACCTAAAAACACATAAAACCCCTAAAAACCTAAAAATTCTAAAAACCATAAAAAACACTAAAATACAAAAAATATATAAAAATATGTGTTTCCATCTATGAATATTTTTATTGTGTACTCCTCATGTGATTTTTTTGAGTGTTAAATGTTTTATAATCTTCCACACTAGGCTCACTATCTCTCAATGATTCCCAAAGAGTTTTTTTGTGGAACCAAAAACGCCCAATGGTTCCCTTATTTGAGATGTTTTATAAAAATATTTTTCAAAGCTATAGGGGTTTTTTGGAAATGATCCAAAAACACTTAGGGACTCATGTTGGTTGAGATTATGGTATGTCGACCTCATCACTCCCATTTTGGGGATAATTATTTCCTTTTGGGACTCTCTTTTAGATTTAAGTCATGTTTGTGAATTATTAATTAAATCCAAAGTTTAAAATATGTTTCTCTTGAGTTAATAATCAATAATTATCATGTATTGATTTTAGAATCATCTATATGTATCTTAGGTTCTTCATCGAGGGAGAAATATATATGTATACTAGGTTTACCATCGATGGTACCCTTTGGTATGTTCAGATTAGAGATTATTCGGTCGTTTATTACTATGACACTGGTTTTAAGCAACAGAGAGGGGAGCTATGGAAGTTATCAGCATCCAAGAAGTTGAGAGTTGTTTTGATGTCATGATCAGTCCCATATATAGTATTCCAATGTATCAATGTGAAATTAATCATAACCCATATAGTTTATTGGAACATAATGGGAAACGTAATACCATTTAAGGTCATGTGATAGGGGATAAACCATGCAGTTTAATGACATGAGCCCAGGATGTCTATGAAAAATTTTCATAGACAAGTTTTGGTGCGAGACTTATGATGAAGTGTCTATGGAACTCGAATGGAGTGTGGCCTTCTTGTTTAGTGAAGACCCAACTAGGAATGTAACCCATAGCAGAATAAGCTTGATTTTGGTTTTTGGCTTTGGACCTCTGAGAGGCATCCAATGTATCCCATTCTAACTAGAATCAAATTCCACATTGTTCGTTTGTTTTGAGGGACTACACCTATGGAGGCCCTATGAAGTTTTTTCTTCCAAGGTAATATGGACCTTTGAGAGGACGGTAACATGGTTTTTAGGATTACACCATAGAGGATTAAATTGTGGTTAGAAAAATAAGAAAATTCCTAAATCATGATAATTTAGTGGTTTGTTCTGAGCTTATACCTAGGGGATGTTGTTGTGTGTGAGTATAGTTGGTTAGGGAATATATCGAATAGGAGGCCATTTTCAAGGATAAAGTAAGATCCTCATAAGGATTATAAATCATAAAAACATCTTATCATGTAAATGTCATAATCATTGTTAACCCCTAACCCATGTGATTCATGTTGGGTGTGAGAGATGAAGGGAATCATAAGATATAACAAACCACACAATATTATTCCTCCAGTAGTGGATGAGGTCAGGGCTATGAGAGTGATAGATAGCTGAGATGTGCCCATATCCTTTTTTTTGTAACCAGGATTGTCATATCTACTCAAGGATATAAACCATAAGAAGTACTAAGGGATCATTCAAGGAGGGATTCCAAACTTTTATCCTTGTTTCAGAAGAATATAGGTGGATAAGTCAATAATCCCCATAAAAGGGAAAAGTAAACATGATCCCCCCACTCATCCTCAAAAAAGTAGGTCTGTGGTATTAAATATGATGAGGTAAGGACATGGATATATCCCTCGTGTCTACGAACGATAAGTCCATGGCCTTAAATAAAACTTGTTATGGAAAAATACAAAACCCTTGAGTTTGAGACTGAGAGGTCCCTGGAACTACCCCCATTGTTTGGATCCTCATGAATGAAGGTATGAATAACTGTACAGACCCCCAAGACACTAATTGTCCATAAAAATAGGTTTGGGAAACCTCTGACCAATGGAATGCATAACTGAATGGGAGACATGCTAGTGTGCCTCTTTCTTAGGTTTTAAAAGTATGTAGGATTCATTGGAGGTTTCTATTTGTCCCCCCTCGTATGAGGGATCTAAAGAAAAAGTATCCCTTACCATTATTATCCTGAAATACAGATTAGTAGGTGGTTCGCACAGGTAACTATTGGCCTAGCCGAAGGGATCTTGTGCAAGTTGGATCTAGGGTAATTAGAAGTTCTTATCACATGGTAAGTATATATGAGATAGAAATATATTGGTGAAGGACCACATAGAAAAAAACACTTGGGTGAGACCTTACTCGAGGATCCATGTATTTCTTCAAGGGTCCCTGGAAGGGTTTCATGTAGGTCCTAGGTTCGAGAAGGGACCTACACACTAGTTTTTATCAAATACAGGGGTGGGGTCCTCACGTAGGTGTCTCATGTTTTAGACCATGAAGGAACTTTAACCCCACAAACCCCCTAAATTCACACTTATATTAGGTTTTGGAGAGCTAACTAAGAGGTTATGACAGCTCAGGCGGAGTACTTGGGTGAAAAATGTTTCGAGGATTCTTCGAGATTTTTGGGTATTCAAATGATGAGCCCCATGGTTCTATTTATAGCAAAAAATAAGACCATGGGGAAAATATGTTACTTATGTAGGTCCCCATGCATAATTATAAAATTCCTCAAATCAATACCAACATGAGTACTTGTTATGTGACTATATTCCTTTTTACGTCCACATGATTATTAAAGATTCACTTATAACAAAGATCCAAATCCACTATCCAAATTCAGATTTAGTGAAATATACCGATTTTCCCATAAGTACCATATATTCAAAGGGTTTATTCATCAAGTAAAGAACAATTCATATCACATGTGTTAGGCACCATAGCATGTGATTCCCAAATCTAAAGCCTCACACTCAAGAATCAAATCATCACACATAAGATTCAACCCTCCACACATTCAAGATAGACCAATAACAAGGTTGGAAGGAGGATTGTGAAATTTGTTTTGCAGGTGGATTTATACCTGAATGGATGTGGTCATACCAAGTGTGCCAAACCAATATAGAGTTTAATAATGAGTCATAAAATGTCAGCATTGATGAAGTCGTTAGGGTAGTGCAAACATATGTCTACAAGAATTTAGACAATATCCCTTAATTGTTGAGTCGATGGATACTAATAATGAATTATTTTCACCGGACAGATGGTGGAGTCATAATTAGTCTTTGCGACATCTAAAAGCTATCTGAAGCTCCTATCCTCAAAGAAATGAATTATGAGTTCATTCCACCTAAGGTGAAGTGGCATAATTTCAAAAGGACACTAGATTTGGCCCATAATCTATTGAAGTTGAATTGGAATATCAATAAGAGATACCCTTTCCCAAGAGGTTATATTCAACTTGAGGCTTAGATGAAGTCCTTCCATGATCCTAAAGGATAAGTTCTTACCTATAAATTCTTAATGGGATTCCACACATTAGAAAATTGTAGAATTCCATGAAAGTTCTATGCTATGTTGGAGTAAGGATAATATCACCGGTGGGGCTATAAAGTGAAACCTAATGTCTCACCATGTACTCATCTCATAATATTTCTTATGATGTGGGTGAGCACCTACCTACTAATGATATATGAATTCAACAACAGCATGAGGCCATGAACATTAATCATAATGGAAAGACTAGTATAAGGGGGAACATGGGGATGGATTCCCCAATTCTGATGAATATCTACTGGTGTTTATTTCATGTGTAGAACAGAAAGTATCAAATCATTATTTCCAGTCCATTTTAAGTGGTTTGGGGATGTATTGAAACACAATTCAACTCTTAAATCATGTTGATATGAGTCCAAGTTCCAGAGGGCTAGTTCCACACCTTCATTCAGGTTTTTTATTACATTCAACCATTATCCTTGAATATTTAAAACCCCTAAGGAATATGAACATTTAGAGAGAGGTAAGATTATCCCTACATTATGATCCACCTACTAGGACATTCAATTTCAATGGAAAAGATGATGATGAGTTGAGGTTGTACGTGATATCATTCAACTATGGAATATTGGTGGCTCATAATGACAAAAAGATACTATGTGAGGCTTATGATTTATATTGATTTACCCACCAATTCATGTGTCTTAAAAATCCATATGTATCTTATTCCAGGCATGTTCAACTTGAGAAAAATCCAATGGTGGATTTTCAGTTTTGGATCTTGATTGACTTGGAGGTATCCCAAATATAAATAAAGATATGTCTATTGGGTTCATAGATAGTGCTAGAATCTAGGTATTCTAGTGTTTACATTTCTTCATAACCTCAAGGTTAATTAATAAAAAGGGGTTCTCAAGTGATAAATACAATGACTGATTTTCATAGAAAGAATGAAAAGAAGGTTTAGACATAGGGTGATGATGCTGAAGATCCAATGTCATAAAAATGACCTTGAGAATGGGCTACAATGTGAGTCAAATTTTACCATACCATGTCTTCTAGTACAAGGAGGTATAATCATCAATATTGAAAGGAGACCTAAGGTCCGTTCACCTATCCCCTGTTAGTGAATAGACACCTTAAAGGCTTAAAAATTAAAATATGTCTGTTCTTCCTCATATCCATCCAAATTATCATAACAATATGTATAGAATTTCATAATTCAAGCCCGGTAGAGCATGTATCATGACATTTAATATATATGTTTGTTTCTCCAAGATGGAATGTGAACCATAGATCTTTAAGATAATCTATTCCCCTCTAATATTCACCCTATAATTAAGTTTGTTGATGTGGGAAAATATATTCAGGAACTAAAGATGTTAATGCATTCCATTGATGATTGGATCCTAGCCACAAAACATTTATCTAACATGTTGTACCCAACTACTGTTTTGAGGATATTTGTTAAATCTGAAGAGGAATGGGAGGAATAATTGATGTTGTCAAGTAATACATATCAATACCCTTATCCTTTACCTCTTTCATTCATAATCAATAATTATGATGGGATTTCTCTCATAATTGGTAGTAGTTGAAGAAGATGTATGAATTAAAATAGTTGAGTTATAGAAATATGGGCCAAAGGGAACCCATATTAGAGGGGGGGTTGATTCTTCTGATTCCTTAAATATTTACTCAGGTTAGAGTATGGTGGTGGTGGAGAGGCTGGGAGGGTCTTCTCAACTACCACCTCAAATGCCTATAATTGATAGGACCATCACTGGATCATTTCCATCTAAGAAAAGAAATGAAATATGGAGAATAAGTTTGTTATATTTATCCATCCTAGTAATCCTTTTCACTATCTATTATTCTCTTGAATTTCCATACATAAGCATTTGACCATGTTTGCATCTTTCATGATCTCCTTCACTTTCCTTCTTTAAGGTATTCTATACTGATACTTCAAGGACTGAGGGGGACATATCAGATGAATCAATAATTCTTAATGATGAATACATCACCCTAATAGAGGAAATATTGATAGAAAAGTACATTTCCGCTCCCATTACTGCATAGAGAGAGTAGGGTCTTGGTAATTTCAAACAATGATATGAATATTTCATGTTATGGTCTTTGAATTTTCTTCCTCATGATATTTCAGATTCACTTTATAAAATAGATGATCCTACAGTAACGAGAATCTTCCTTGTATCCATTCCAAATTAGTATTACATGGATATTTGATGGTCTGATGAATTTTACAATGGATATCCTGAATCCACATAGTTCAAAGAGGTTGTTCTTACTGAGAGGCCAGTAGGAAAAATCATTGGCAGATCCAATTTGTTTCATGAGCTATGCAACTTAGATACCCTTACTTGTGAATATTCTATGAGATGTGAGGGATTATTTAATTATCTAATAGATCTTGAGGAAAATTTGAGAAAAGTTAATATACCCACCTTTTGGAGGAGTTCCAGGACATTATTAGGTTATTGGATGATGAATGTTTCCTCATTCTTGCGTTCTTAAAGAAAATAGGCATCCTTAGATTTTATGTCTTATGTAGAGGACTTAATTGTGTATCTTTTTCCATAGAAAAAAATTATATGGTAATCCACAACTAATGTGTCTAATTTCATCATACTCCCATTTCATAAGTATTATTAGCTGAGGGCCTCAAAGTGGGAGATTCCCGATAGCCCTCTAACCTGGTTTCTGAATAGACACAGGGGGCGTTCATTATTATGATTTTTTTACTTAGAACACTGAGATTAATGGTATTGGGGTGGAATTAACTCCAAAAATTGATCGAACAATAGGTGAGTGTTATTAACTACTTTATATGATTCACTACTGTTGCTTTCAGTTTTCCACCCAATGTAAAATAGGGGTGTACATTTTTGTCCATTTCCATCATCTTCAGTGGCCATTCCTGAGACGGGATCCTCCATGCTAATTTATCTAACACTATTAGGTAGAACTGATACTATTTTGGAGGGGTAAAATAAAATTGATTCATTGAGTGAACTAATCCCAGAATACATTTCTCCCTCTAAGAGTGGTTATGATTCATACTTTGAGACACATGTTTCTTTTTCCCCACATGTTGTATGGTCTAGTGAGACATATAGAAGATATTTTCAGAGACACCTCTCAAAAACATACCTTCATGAATTCGTTGAAAATAAACCATGTTTTCTATCCTAAGGTATAGTGGTTTTTCTAACCATACAATTTATCATGATATAAATTCGATCATCTGGCAATGGGAGGAGGATAAATGATCACAACACATTGAGGCACAACTAGTAGGACAATTTGAAAATCTCATGGTCATTGTATCCTATGATGAGATCGTCCTTTCCAAGGAGGTGGAGGAGTACCAAAGTTGTCTTAATAATAAATACCTTCAAATGATTCATCATCAAGAATAATTGTACATAGAAAAGGAAGTGATTGTCCAACTCCACCAAGCCTTGAACGAGGCCTTGAAATAAGGAAGATATTTTTTTACAGTAGAAACGAATAATTTATGTAATTTCAAGGATTCGATTGCCACAAAATTGGTTAGGTTTTGAAGAAACATAGACAATTCTTAGGCCATATTCCAACATATCAAACTTATGTCAGGGAAAAATTGTAAAAATAACAAAAAGGATCCAGCATGTGGATATTCCTTTGTATTTTAGTACATGAATGAAAATAGAATATATATTTTATCTTTTTTATGACAAATTTTTATTCTTGTACTCATCAAAAATATAACATAACCTATAAAATGACTCAATTAATTGAATGCAATTGTTTCAATGTATTATGGTTGGAGTGAGGAAGTGCTCTAATCATGACTTATGTGTAATCCCCCTGATTTTTTCCTAATTCATGCATAATAAAGACTTAGCAGGTGAGACTTGTATTTTTATTAGGACTTTGTTTGATGGTTTTTAACTGAATAAGTTTTGTGCCTCTTTTTTTTCGATGATCATTTTTTATCTAAACCATGTGGAGTGAACATCGAGTGAGCTAAACTTAAGTTTTATCTAGGGATAAATTTGTGTGTTTTCAGTTTGATGAGTAATATGTTTATTTTCATGGGAATTTTAGATTCTTTCAATCATGACTAACGCAAATTGTTTTTTAGGCTAAGCTATTTTAACCATGAATTTTGGAATGGTGACCCAAGAAGGTCTTGTGGGATGAAAATGATCAGACATTCATCAATTACACAAAAGGAGAGATTTTGAGTCATAATTTTATGATCTCCAGATCTAAAACCTGACATGATATAAGTATGTGAGGAATTATCATGGACTATGTTTTAAAACCGGATTCCATCATGATGTATTTGGGGATTAGAGATATAAAATATGTATCTCCATAGGATGAATGTTCCTCAAGTTGATAAGACCTTTTCGTAGGTGACTTATGCAAATCCAAATGGGTTGTATTACTACATAGCCAGATAAAGATTTCCTCAAAAAATTTACATCCTATTACAGATGTACAAGGATTTTTTGAAGACCCAAATATCTTATGACCATGGAGGATGGTTTGTTAAGGGAATGTATTTTCGATGTAATGGAGCTTCTGTGTTGGAACTGGCCACGTATGGGGAAACAGATTATACAAAAATATGGTATTTTTAGAAGAGGGTAAATTCTATTTTGATCATAATATTTCAACGGAAGGGTTATAGAAGATGTAAAAAACCTCTCACTCAAATTAGGGTTGTGTTTGTGAATATAGGAACACAAGTTTTTTTTTATTTTTGTAGCTGGTCCTTGTTTAAAATATTTATACATCACAAAATTCCTTGATGGAATGATCATCATTTCATTCATATTTATTTAGGTTTATGTGATGGATGACCAAAATTGGAGAAAATGATCCTCCCTAATAAGAATTGAAGAAGCGTGTAGTTTAATTTCTTGTGACTAGGAAATGGATTGTGTAGTTTATCATCTTTTGACAAGGTTGTTGAGGGGTAAAATTTATGGTCATTTAGTTTTGAACAATGATTAGTATTTTTATGTTCTATAGTTATCTAATTAGGAATGTTTAATCATATTTAGGGGTGAATGGGGGATGTTATAAGATGAAATTTGGGGGTTTCTATGCCCGAAGAGTGATATGGGAAAAAAATGTAAGGAATGAATGCATAACACATTTGAAAAGAGGTGTTAGGAATAATTTTTTTGTGGATTAAGAAGATATAAGTGTATTATTCTGATGATTAATGTGTTGTTGATTGAAAACCCCTTTTGTGGGTGAATTTATATAAAGACAACAAGGGAATTTTACTAGATAGTCAAAAAGGTGTCCTTAGGTATAATACATTATATTTCTGATAGCTATAAAGATCTTATGGAGATTCTGATTTCCCTGGACATAGAGTTTTGTTTGTGGAAGGAATATTCCTGATTATGGGGGGATCATTTATTCTGAAAATCACCTAGAATAAAGATAAGTGTTTCCATATGTAGTTTTGTCCCATACACTATGGATTTTTTTATTAAAGTTAAGCCAAATCTGTAGGTTCTAAGATTCATTAGGTATCTCATTGAAGCAAGAATCATGACTTACATAGTTCTAGAAATAAACACACCACACAGATCGAATTATTGTGTGGAAAGGGAGATTTTTTGTTGAGTAAAGGCTCATGAGTTGGGTGAAAACCCATACAGGACCCTCTTATATAGATATAAATCGTACAAAGGATAGTGGGGGTGATTTTATATTTTAGTTGGATGGACCAAGACATAGGTTCCGAGTGTCTCTATGAATCTCACCAGAATGAGAATGAATCCATATATTGTTCTGGGAAACCATGAATTTTAACGTCATGAAGAAATAATGAATTGTGCAGTTTAAGGGCACGTTACAAGGAAAATATAGTGATTTTAGTTTTAGTCCGTTAAAATTGGACCATGGTATTATGGAAACAAAAATTAATATGAGACCTAAAAAACCAAGAATGTTCCAGCATACTTTTTATTTGAGGTGGGACATGTTAAACCAAGATCATGGGGGTTCTTGGATCAAGAGAAGTGACATGAGGAAAGCATGAAAAGAATGATTTCAGAGCATATTTGAATATATATATCCATCATGATATCTTTGGAACTTATAGAGATGGAAAAGTCTACTCCCGAGGGTGAATGTGTCATAGGTTTACATACCCCTTTTATGGGTGAATTTATATAATTCCAACTGTGGATTATTACTTCTTTATTAAACAACCACATCCTCTTGTTGAGAAACCCTTTCTATGGGGTGACTTTATGGAAATCCCACTACGTAATTTTAATTCATAGTCATAACATGGGAGTGTTTAGGTGTTAAACCTTCAATCAATGATGGTTAGATAATGTTTATGAATATCTTAAATATCCTAATATTAGGAGTATGATGTATGTAATGGATGTTTCTGAGAACAAAGGATTCATTTTAAATGGAATTGGTCATGTAGTAAAGGGTTCCCAACATAGATATAACTCTTGTGTAGGAGATGATATTTCTATTTCCTTGATGGATTACTGAGTGAGGGAACTCAAGATAAGATATTCTTCATAGATCTTTGTCTGTATAGAGGAGAGGTAGAATTAATATGTACCTCATGGATGAGCCTTGAAAAAGAGTTCTATACATCACTATATATCACATTGTGATTAGAATCAAGCCAAATATAGTTATTGAAACGAGTTGTGGTGGGATACCAACACCGAATATTGTAATCCACTTAAGGATAGACCAAAATGTTACACATCTTTACATCATCCAAGAAGGACATAAACTGTGTAGTTTTATATAATGTGGTAAGGACATTTGGGAATAACTTTTAAGGTATTGCAAATAGGTCCAAATTAAAGCTATCATGAATTGATGTTCCCTAATCATGTGTGTAATCCTTTACCAAATCATTTAATCACATGTGATCTATGCTCTTTCTGAGAAATAAGAAGTGGAAAAGGTTTCTTTCACGACATAAAAGTGATCAAAGGAAGGATGTAGAAATTTTAATATTGTGCTGGCTAGACTCGGATGGGGGATCCAAGCATTGTTACGTATCTCATAGAAATGAGAATCAAAACATACATAGTTCAAGGAATCCCTAACATTGAATGAAAGCGATTAAAACCATTAAGTTTAACATCATGCATCAAGGACATAAGTGATTTGATAAGAAGAAGGAATATTGTGGATAGACCCATAACTAGAGATATCAGTATAACTATGTATCCTATAATGACATAAATCAATCCATGCATAGTTCTTGAATTATTCCTACAAGTTAATTGGGTTTAGACACAAGGAAAAGGGGAAACATTTTTTGAAAGATGGTTGGGCCCAAGACATAAGGTATGGGTGTCAGTACTTATCCCATCAAAATGAGGATCAAGACACATGTAGTTATTAAAGGAAGGTATGGTAGTATACCAACACTAATGATTTATATCCTATCAAGAATTGATTGAAAGGATATATAGTTTTATGTCATGTAACAGGGATATAAACCATGCCATTTTACATCATGTGATATGAATGTTACTGTAAAGTTTATCATTGTTCGACTATGAAGAGATAATTTTAATGTCGAATAAGTAGCACGTCAAACATATAGTTTAAAATTGTACGTTATAAATTACCTGTGTAGTTTAACATCATTAAACTAGGATGAGATCATTTTAACATTGAATTAGAAGGACATTAACCATATAGTTTAATGCAGTACAGTAAAGAAAAAAATGTGCAGTTTAACATAATGAGACCAGGATGAGATATATGGATTTATCACCCAATGTACATACATATTTCCTTGGTAGGGTCTATTAAGTGCAACCCATCCATCAAGATCAAGGAATAATCTCCATTAGAGTAGACCTTGTGTATGGCATGCAGTCCTTCTTACATTGGTTCGATATTTGGAGGTTCCTTCCCAGGTATTAGGGAATTATAGAGTACCAATACTAGTTCTCATTATAGGAACAAGTGGAGGTTAAATATCAGATTAAAATATCCTAATATCTTATTTTTTTGGACCTCCAAGTGATGTAAGGTTTGCAGTCTTTTCTCATCATGTCATTCTAACTCATCCAATTATTTTTGGGACGATTTTTCTGTGGATATTTGATTTTAGATGGAAATTTGGAGAAAGGGAAATTATAACACAATGGATAAGACTGATACTATACCATATACAAGTTAATACAAGGTTCACTATTTGGTGGTTTTAGTTTTAGTCTAGTAATCTCATAAAGCATGCAATATCTTGGAAGAATAGTACTTTTTATCATTATCCACCATATTCTAGAGTTTATTTGATAGGGCCCTATTGAATGCCTATATTTATCCATTATCTATTTCATGATATTAGGATGAGTGGTTGGATTTGATATTATAGTTCTGATATATCTTATCTAACTCAGTGGATAAAAAATTGGTGTCATTTTCCATTAGTATTATTTGAGCGACACCAAATTTGGTAATGATGTTACCTTTTATGAAGCTATCAATTCATTTGGTCCTGACTTCTATGAGGGGTATTTTCATATCCCCCTTTGAGAATAAGTTGATAGAAATAAGGAGGTACTTGAACTACTTGGACATAGATGGTGGATATTTCCCTATGACATCCATGCCCCATATGGAAAATAGATAAGTGTATTTGTTTATGTGAATAAAATATGGGGGTTGATGGATGAGTTTGGAATGAACATGATATTAATGACACTTAATGGTGAATGTTTTGAATTGTTTCATCATTGAAGGAAAAAGTATCAAATCATTTGTATTTTATTGGAGAGCCTGAACCCTGAATGGTAGGCACCACAGTCTCCCTAATGTATTTATTTCATGACAACAATAGTCTCTTATCTATCAATTCACCTAATAAGTACTCCTTCAAATCCTATTTTATAGAATAATTTTTGGTGACTTGGGTCATCATAAAGAGTAATGTTGGTCACTCATCATAATATTTTCTCTTTCCTATATCTATCTAAAAAAATCACCTTATTTAGAAGATAGTCCACAATGGGTATCATGAAACCAATTTTAGGACCATTTGGTTCAGGTATGGAGTTAACCTCCTTGATTTTATTCATTCTAACATGAGAAAAATGTGACACCATTTATCATCTCACAATGCTAATGACTATTTCATCATAGTATAGATATTCCAAATATGTAAACACATTTTCCAACGCATATTCTTTGTCATTCTATGATCATGGGACATGAGTCAACATTGGATCTGAGGGGAATTCATCTATTAGTACACAAACATAGTCATGTAGAGGGGTTATATATTCATTTTTTATGGAATAATCACCATTGATATGCTTGATTATCAACTCTAAGTTTCCATTTATATTCATGTGGTCTATTAGTGTTTGAAGTTCCAATTCTAGCCCTACGATTAGGGATTGATATTCCACCTCATTGTCTTTACAGCCTTCAGACAACTAGGAGGAGTAAGGAAATACTAGCTTTGTGGGAGAGATAAGAAGAACTCCCAAACAAAATCCGTTGTTCTTGGGGTCTTCCATTATCTACCCAGTAGGGGTTTTGGATGCACTGTTGAAATTCATCTCCCATATCTAGGGGTCATATTGAATAGAGAAAATATATTCATCAAGAAATTCAGTATTGGATGATGTTGTTTCTATAGATGGGATGATCTATATGAAAGCCTACTAAATATTGGTGTTTCACCACATTCTTTGGCATGAAGTAAATGTCAAATTATTGAAAAATTACCACCCATTATGACAAACATGAAGTAAAAATAGAAAATATAAGGATATATTTGAGTGGGTTTCTACGAGAGACCAAATGGACCTCATGGTGTTTCACGTAGTGCCTTAGCTTTTGAACCATGAAGATTAAAATTTAGAAACTCCTCTCTATATATTATTTATGAGTATCAGAGTCAAGCATGTTTTGGCTAATATAATAAAAACAATTCACTCCCAACATCATTATTTTTTGTGAGGACAAAACACAAAGATCATTCAATATATCTCACATAAAAAATCAGCTAATTTCTCTCAAAAGGTGACTACAGTTCTCATAGAATCAAGAGATATTTATTTAGGCTTTCAAATACTTCATGATAGTCATTGTTCGACTAATACGTCACCCTATATTTCATCAACCTACCTAATGTAAAAAACATACCTTCGAGGTTCTCTATAAATAACCTAATTTAGGAATTATTTACCTCAAATACTATCAACTATTTATGAATTTTTTGAGGTGAAATATTAAGGATGACCTTGGTATTATTTGGGTCAAATTCAATGACACGATGGTGCATGATGATGAAAAGAAACTTTCCCGAGGTGACCCTAAAAATCACATTTCATGGGGTTCATCATTAGGCTATGCAGTCATAGTTTGATGAAGATGGTCTCAAAATAAGATATGAGTTCAAAATTCTATCCAGACATAACCACCATATATTAAATGTATCATTCTATAGACTTCCCCATGATGTTTTTTAGGATATTAAACATGGAATGTTGATATGAAGAACCAAATTTATTCAAGTCAAAGAGAATTAACTGATTGTAGAATAATCCATTGGGGACCCTAAATATGGTGGATTATTCATTTTATGTGGCCATCCAAATTTTATTATACCCTAAAGAGCCATCCAGGAAGGAGAGTTATTGATATCTGACCATAGTATAAACCAGTAGTTATGTGATTGGGATTGGTATGTCGTCTTTCAGACAACATTGTTTGAGACCTCTTTAGTCGATGCAGGCCATTAATTCCCATTCTTATTCTTCATCGGGACTATATTGGCTTTCTATTTTGGATAATGGACTTAGAAAATAAAGTCATCCTTGATAATTATGTCATATTCATCCTCAATCTTGGATTCATAATCAAGATGTATCTATCTGGATGCCTGTTTGTATCCATGGTGGTTTTTTGAATGCGCAAGTGGTGGGTGGATACCTCGGGATTGAGGCATGGAATGTCTGTGTAATTCTATGAAAAAATTTCTTGATGATTATTCATAAAGGTGGTATATATATATTATTCTTCATAATACATGGTTTCACTTATCAATTTGGTTCATGGGTCCTATTTTGTACCCATATATGTTTTTCTAAGTTCATCAATGGTGGTGGAGACACTTTACTCAAATACTGGAGGGGTATCCCAAGGGTCTTCCTCCTATTCCTCTCTTGGTTCCTCATTCTCTTTACCTACATATACCACATCTACCATAAACTTGGGTGAGGTAGGTGATGAAGGAAAATTATGATATGATTCATCATTTTGGAATTTGGGAGATGAAGCATCTTCTTTTGATCTGACTGATGGTGTGGGGTCATTTTGAAGCTTCAAAGTGGAGATAAGGAATAATGAATTAGAATATTAACTATATTTTGGTGAAATGATGACGTATTATGATTTAGTTGACGAGGTAATGATTTGTTGAATCTCCAGGGATGGAATGATAGCATTTTCATCCAAAAATCTTCAACTATTTGGAGAGTCAACAACCTTTTAATCTCTATGGTGAATAGATTTAATGACTTTTATCATTAATGTTGTTAAATATGTTCTTGAATCTAGACTCATCTCTTTGATCTGATGGATGGGTAATACAAACTCTTCACTGAGATTCTTGAAAGGATTTATTGGGTTCATTTCCATACCTTTTGGGGGCAGTGACCCGAGAAACATCATTAGACATGGTATGATTCCCTTTACTCATGTAGAATCCCACATTGATATATTGAAATTTTCAAGACTTGAATGGGTATTTATCCCCGTAAAATGTCCCAATTTGACCATTAATGTAATATTTTAGGAATTTTTGGTATGAAAAGGGAACTTTTTCATATTTGTGTAACCAAGTACCTCTTAGTAGAACGTTTAAATCTGTATCTTTTCAAACCACCGTAATTTCTAAGTCAGATATAGGGTCCCCAAACTGTGTCATGATTTTGAGTTTTCCTCGAGTATTTTTTGATACTTTTCATAAACCTATGGAATTAGAGTGGAAGGGGACAAATTGTCCTTTATATAGGCTAATAGATGAAGTTTTAAAACTAGAATATAGTGGAATCCTAATCAATTATAAATGAAATCCCATCAGATATCAACCTCGTTGATCCTGCTTGATAATTACATGGATCTAATGTGTCCCTCTATAATGGTGGATTTTTCCATATTTATAATAGAGATGATCCTATGTAATTTAAGTAAGATTTATATCTGCATTTTATACTTCACAAAAATAAACCTCAGCTTAAAACACTTTTGGGATCATCAAAGCTTCTATACGTGCTTCACGAAGGTCTTTTGATAAGTTGAGAGAATCCAAGATTGAAAACATTGTCGAAACCATGGATAATTTCTTAATAATGTCATAATTTTGAGCTACATGTCTATGCTTCCTAGTGTGAGGTTACTCTTTTATAGGAACTACAGGCCTATGTTCTTGATATAGGAAAAATGTCTAATATAATAGTATTTTAATACACTTATTCCCTTATCAGGTTAGGCCAAACATGTCTTCCTACTCATCGAGGTTGTCAGGAATTTGTGTTACCTGTCACACCCTGACCATGAACGCCTATTATTTTATTCTTTTCATTGTCCCATTCCTTTTTATAGAGTTGGGTTTGGGTATGGGTTTGAAATTTATGAACCTCTTGTGTCTTCAGTGGGTCTCAGGCTGGTGCGCGTTCGTCGCACCGCTAGCGGCAACCGTGCATTCGGCCCTGGAGACTGCACGGTTGGCCGATTATGATTATTATAATAATAATAACGATTATTATTATTATTATTATTATCCTTTATATATTATTATCTATTTATTTACTTTTTATTCTCTTTTATCCTTTTTTCCTTCTTCTTTCTTATTTTCTTTTTTTCAACACGTTTGTTCCCTCTCTATTTGTCAGTGCTCCTATAGCCTACTCTCTCCGCTAGGCCTCCACCAAATCCATCTCGCCATCCATTTCTCACCCCAGTGCCTATGCTCCCACCGCCCACCAGCCCTCATACTCATCGCCCAGCACTTCCCTGCCTTTTCAGCATCACCCGTATCCCGGCCTGTCAACATCCCAGCGGCCATGGCTGCCTCACCAGCATCTCAGCCTCCACACCCCACATCCTGAAATCTGCACCCCATGCTTCTATCCTTGCCTAGAACTCTACTTTGTTCCCTTGTGCCGCCCGCCCTCCAACCCTGTAGCGAACCGACGTGTCAGCCTCCCTCCCACGACTTTCCCCTCCTCCTACCTCCCTATCTGCATCCTACCTCTGTCGCATTGCCCACACAATGTATCCCCATCATGAACCCTCCATATCCCTCCTTTTGTGATCCATCATCCTCCCCTGTAGGTCCTGGACGAACCCATCTCATTGACCTCAGGCCATGACTTCCCTTATCGATGCCATCCTTGGCGTGGAACTCACTTTTGAGTAGGTGAAGACCTCCTTGGTTCTTGTTCTGGATTTTTCTGACATCCGCCACCGAAGGCGAGGTGGTTTTGCTTTTCTTTGGTTCGTTGTCATCATCCAAGTGTGGATAATTATTTTGGATGCAACCTCATCTTGCCACGTGTTTTTAAAGTTGCACCACCGTCTGAGGGATTCAATATCGTTTTTGAGTGCACACACGCATTTTCCTAGGTATGTATATATATATACCTTCTGAGTGCATGTTTCCTCATGGAACGAGGAACATGTGCATCAGTTTAAAGGTGTGGATATATATATATATATATATATATATGTGTGTGTGTGTGTGTGTGTGTGTGTGTAAGTGCGCGTGTGCATGTGGGCGGGATGTTGCTGGAGTTAGAATGTTTTGGATTGACTTCCATGAGGTAGGAGTTTCCATCATTTCTCTCTTTAAAAAGCTTTCCATAGGCACTTGCATGATTTTATTTAATTTATAAATATTATTCTCACCTTTATAATTATGATAGTTTATTAATTGAAGTGTTTTTTATGCCCTGCCAACTTGGTTAGAACTAAATGTTTTTATCTTCAAATGGAATTGTTGTGTATCTTGAGTGGTGTTTTCTTACCAAAACATTTTTTGGAACTTAGTGTTTTTGTAGAAATTATTTCTTGTCTCTTTTAATTGGTATTTTTATCAAAACCTTAGTTTTATAAGCGATTATTGTTTTCTAAATGATGTGGGAATCTCTGTGCGGCTCTTTAAATTTGTTTGAAAAAAAATCCATGTGAATGTGCCCATTTGGATTTTTTAAAATAAAAAAGTGATGTTTAGATTTGTTTTAGAATAGTTTGTTCAATTTTTTCATAAAGGTTTTTTATTCTGTTAAACTAGAAGCCCTATTTACAACTACAAGGGTTTTATAAAGCGGTTTCATAACCAAATGATGTGATGGCCCATTTGGAACTTTGTATGTTTAACATGTATGCATATATATATATAAGTATGTGGGGAGATACTATCTATGGTAACCCTTTATGGGTGAACGAATAGGAAACGTCCATGTTTGGGGTAGGCAAGTGAGGTGAGATGAGTCAAGCGTGCGAGGGCCTTCTTACATACATAGTATTATTATAACCATCATGGGTTCCTATGGGTCTTTTAGATGATCTAGTGACAATTGCTGATCAACCTCGATTAGATGGGTTGGTACCTCCTGGATTTTTTTAGGCCAGGCAGGCTTTGCCACTAGATTGGTCAGTTAGGGCGGCCAATTGGTTATAGACTTAGGAGCATCACCATACACCGATAGGTGGATCCAAAACCGAGTATGTCCAAGGATCTTCTAGGGATTTTTATGATCATCCATGGTTTCTGGATTACATATATTGCTTGTTTCCCTTTCGTTGCACTGGTTTATTTTCTGTTGAACATTTACTTGTTTTACTCTAGCTCATCTTTGGTATTATTTGTTTCAGATTTCATTTATAAAATGGAAAATTATTTTGTAAATGGAGTTTAACATGTGTTGTATATTCAAATGATAAGAATATGTTTCATATTTTGAAATTTAAAAACCCTACTTTCATATTTGTATTTCAAACTTGTGTTAGTGGACTGTTTTCGAAAACAGAATTGTTAGATTCAGTGGTTTGTTCTTGGTATCCCTACAGAGCATCTCAGTGCTCATTCCTAGTATATGTTTTCAATTTTTGGTTCAGTTTCTCGTACAAGTTCCTAGTTCAGCTGCTCAATGATGGATTAGTGTGGTTTTGAGTAGGGTGGAGACCTAGAAGGTCACAAGGTGGTAAGTTCGACTTTATTTTCATTCCACTGCCAGTTCTTATCTTTATATCCAGTTAGTTTATCTGTTTATCTTTGTATCCTGGGAAAAATCATTACCAATAGTTAAATTTTGATTCCTGAGACTAGTTTCTAGCTTGTGGGGATCATGAATTCCCTTCAAGTCAGGTCGCAAACCGGCTCGAGTGACCAGCTCAGGGTCGACCCGGGTTGGTTAATGACATTACCTCTAGTTGATCCTCTAGGAAAATCATACTAGGAAGACTCCTAAAATTGGTGTAGAACTTTCCTTCTCCTTCTGTGCCTACTGGAGGGCTCTCATATGAGTTTTGGTGACATAGACAGTCTGATTGGGGATGTTTCTAAACTGTTTATTTTTACAAATATCTTTTATTCCCCTCTATCCTCAACTCTAGCGGCTTCTTCCTATGATTCCATAATCAAATAAAGGTAATTTAGGTTTATGGACATATTAATCATCATAAAAATGATCCATTAGGTGAATAATTATTATTTATGAAAAGATTATTTAATTTTCTAATAGAGAATCCATTTGGAAAGTCAACTCTTATTGTACCATTTGGAGGGGTAATGCCTGTTCTCTTGGGACTATAGGAATAATGTCCTAGAGAGTCAGGATAACTTTGGTCTTGGTTCATTTTATTCTTCTTGTGTTTTTTTCTACTCTTCTATCCATTTAATTATTTAGATGACTATTCTTTATGGGATTATGGTGCAACGAAGTCAGATGCATTACAGTGGAAATAGATGGGGGTATAGTTGGCTATTTCAACTATTTGTAGAGAATAAAAAGAGTCTGATTGATTTTATTTTTGACCATCCAATCAATAAAATTATACATATTTTTACTCACAACTTCCTACTATTTGGCTTTTTGATCTAGATCAATGGGTGAAACACATGCTGATTTTATGGGTGGTTTGGATAGATTTACATTCTTATAGTCCACTATTTTAGGTAGGATGTCTTTGAAAATAAAATATTACTAGATGTTGTTCTCAAAAATCCTATAGAAAGGGAAATAATTTGGGTGATCTTCGAACCCATCCTAGTTAGGCCTCTTGGGATTCACCTTCTTGATAAATTTGTTCTCCAAAACTGAGATGAAGTTTCTAGGGACTTGGTCATCTCCAAAAGAATAAACAATATTCTTAATCTCCTTTATGATTTTTTATCTACTCCCTTTTCTCACACCGACGAGGCGGGTGTTTCAGTTGACACTCAGGAGGGGTTTCTTCATGATATGGCATGGGACTTTCTATGTGGAGCAGTTGTAGGGACTATTTTAATCATTATAGCGACATCCTATGCTTCCCATGTTCTCTACCCTAGAGATGATACAATTACTCAATACTTGGCCTTGGTTCATGTGACATAGTCATCCAATATTTTAGCAATTGTCTAAAGGTCATAAAACCCTCTTGTATATTTCAATGGGATAAGCAGTGTTTTCAAATTATCATATTTATTCTCTATAAAAATGTACAAAAATATATCTACGGAAGATTTAGGCTCAGTATGTTAGCCCATCCACTAAGAAAGGAAATCTGATACCCTTTCATTATCCCACAATTTTTAGATTTATAGTTCAAGGAATAATGTCTTATGTAGTGTTGATATGAATTGGAATAAAAATGTGATGAATATCTTCCCATCTCGTGATTGACATAGAAAAAAATTTAGTATTCCATACGAAGGCTGGCCCTATAGTGTTCTCACGAAGCACCTGAGTTTCACTACTTCTTATTGTGTAGGATTCCCCAACATGGGATCATAGTGGGAAAAAATATGTTTGAAATGCGACTTCAGGTCCCCTAATCCATTTAATTTTGGAAATATAGGGTTCTCTTTATTCATTTGGGGAGAGGTTGAATCAATGCATTCAGGGAAAGTCTTTTTTTAGTTGTACCAGTGCACACTACTCTTCCAAATATTCCAATTGACCCACTAGTGACACAATTTCACTGATGAGACCTTGAGGAATATATGGAAAAACAGTATCTCAAATAGGGGTATCAATTGGTGGGGAAAATTATGGTGGATATACTAGTATCTTCTATGGGTAACCTACATGGGATAGTTCATAAGGAAGTTCCTACCCCTATTCCGGTTATGTACCCAATGAACGAAACTTCCAATCTACTACAGTGGAATCAAAATATATTAACAGTCAGAACCCCACATTGATCATATGTTCTGTATCCCTTCTGGTTGCAGCAATGAACACTCTTTTTTATGGTACATCAGAAGGTAGTTTCGAGTGAGGGTCTACTCATAGAACATATCCCCTATATATTTTTTGAAGTGGTTCTATGTTGAGTCAGCTTATCTCATTCATCTCTTCCTCTTGTTGAGAGAGTATTTCATCAAGTGCGAGGGAATAGACTTCTTTTGGAGGTGTTTGAGGTACATCCTTACCTTTAAAATTTCCATTGGATGGTTCTCACCAATGGGGAGAAAATGGAGAATTCAATGGATTTCCTAAATTTATAGAGATACTCTAGTTTTGGTTACCTTCACCTATTTTAATAATTTTAGTTTGGACTATATTATGAACCTAAACTTTCTCCTCTTTCTCCCATCTATTGTCATTATATTATATAGAATATTCAAGAGTGGTGTTAATAATTTTGACTGATATGTAATGAATTTTGGTCATGTTAGAATCTCCTTTGAGAGATTTCATTTACTTATTCCCATGACGAGGCCTCATACACTCCTTCATTTTTCCTATTAGAATCGTATGATGAAGGCTAATCTGAGGAAATATCTACATTTTTTTCATTTTTATTCCAATTAAGGACATCTGGTCATGTGATAGGATGATTTGGTAAGATCCATTTTATGCCATTCCCCCTAATAGGGAGAAGACTGACTTACAATGAGGATGAAGTAGGTGTAAAAAATTACCTAGCCCTCTGGGTTGGGGCGGTTCTTATTTTATTTTCATAAAATTTCAAGTATGTTTTTTCTAAAAATAAAGGATATGGTAAAAAATACCACATCCTTTCTAGATGGGGTTGATCCTGGACCACCTTGGCTACTACTTCTATAGTTTTTTTTCTTTATTTTCTGGAGCTGTGTATGAAAATGGGTTAGATGCATAGTAATATCTACGCCTGAGCTATCTGCTGCAGAAGACATTTAAAAAATTTGTGACAGTTTTTCTCTAGAGTTTGACTTACCTCAGGTGGGATGCTTACTCAATATTTTCAAATGTCTAATGAAAAAGTATATCGATAGCACACACTCTCTTAGATCAATATCGATAAGAGTTTTTTATGGATGGTTTTTGTTGTGTGCACCATATATCACGAACATATTCTTTGTTTGAAGTTGACTTCAATCTATGGAATTGTATAATGTCACATTCGATAGGCATTAATGATTAGGGATAAATTTTAAGTGAAACAACCCATGATCACCCCATACTCTGATGTGAACACTATATATGAAATTTTTGATCAACTTACATAACTTATTTATTGGGGAGAGGCTAAGGTAAAGAACAACACTAAATTGTTATCTGTAGCCAACTATATCCATATGTTCAAAATGTATTATTCATTTCTCATTATAGGTTACTCTACCTAGTCTGACCAAAGTGAACTCTTCCCAGCTGCATTTTTGAAAAAAATAGGTTTGGTAGGGATTTCCTCTGTTATATTGGAATCCAGGAAATCCAAGGGTGGTTCAGAGAATGACGATTTCCTTGTGGTATATTTGGCATGAGAAAGGATGTCACTAGTCAATGATGAGGCATCATAAATGATAGGCCTCCTTTTCCAAAATTCCTCAATATATGTGGGACTTCTCAACATTAAATTGGAACGGGGATTCACTTTTTGTCAAAGTAAAACCCTACTACATGGAGGACCATCACAACAAATGTCATCATGGGGAGGACTACCATTATGGATTAATGTATGACTATAAGGAGAATTACTATAGTGTATAACCTAGGGAGGAACTTCATGGTGTATAATAGTAAGGGGAGGACCCTCTTATTTTTTATCTTCTAGCCATGTAAAGGGATGTCATAGATCTCATCAGGAGATGAGTTCTCAATATCGGTCATATTTTGGGCATGAAGCAACACGTTAGGGTATGATATCTAGGGAAGAACTCCCGAACTGTTGATACTATTTTTATAATTTTGTAACAGAGGAGTGGAATCCTGAACCACTAGAAATAAAAATATGAGGGCTTCAAGAACTCCATCATTAAAGAGAGTGGGATTGTAGTTCATATCTTCAATTTAAAATCACAATCGACGAGGATGCCTTTTAGATGCCTTCTTATGGGTGACTGGGAACACAAAATAAGGATAATTGTTTTCATATAAAAACTCATATTTTATTAGATCTCATTCCAATTTTATAATTTTCATGTAGATATATGGAATATTGGAAGATGTATGCGCCTTGCCAAGAATGGCCATTGGGGTAGATAGATGACCTCATATTGGAATGGGAGTATGTCTTCATCTGGTTGATTGTATATCCTAGGTTAATTTTTTCCATTACCCTCCTAGACTAGAGAAGAGATGTATTTCTTCTTTTAAGTGAAATGTTGATGAGTCGCCCAAATTGTGGGGATGAAGTTTTGTGTCTTCCCATCTATCACATCCATTACTGTTATAATATCCTAATATGTTTTTAAGATGTGGGTATGAATTTGTGTCTTCCATTCCACCATCTTTAAGATGTGATAGATAGATTTAGCGGCTATAACATGGATATATTTGCATTCAGTAGCTAGAGAAGGTGTTTGGGCCTATCCCTGTCCTCCATTTCATGTTAGTTGGTACCAAAAATACTCAGGTGAAGTGACAAAGATATGGGTATGCCTGTGTTTTCATTAGGTTTAGACACTTTATTTCTCTAGATGATATTAGATGAGGAAGATGATATACTTGATTTATTATGTTAGTAGTTTGATATTTCTTGCAGCATACCTATGAATTTGGATATCAGGCATGGATGGTGTAGGTAGGTGAATGTTACTGATCACTATTTTCCACTAAATTGTACTAGAGGGATTTTATGGATACTTATAGATGAGTCTTCTAGTAACATTTTTTGGTGAAAGTAGGTGTTTATTCCTTCTAACGAGAATATTTCTAGTATTATTTTTTGGGTGCTGCTAGACTTGTCTTCTAGAAGGTTTGGTTGGTATGGGTAGGTTCGCTTGTCTGCTTTCTATTTTCCACCAAATTTTGAAGGTTGGATCATAGGAGACATAGGTGTATCCCTATTACCCATTGGAAAAATGATACCCTCAGTGGGTCTTCTTGCATGCTCATGTTAGGGTGACCAGGGTTGAACATCTGAGCATGACACCCTCATCTTGTTGATGATTCACTACCATACGATGTTGGCATCAACAATTACTAGAATAATCCCATTAGAGGGAACCATGTGTCTTCTTAATCAGGTTTTAGGTGGCCTCTTGATCTGCCTCATTAAGATAAAAAAGGATATGATTAATATATTATGGGTATAGGGTACCAAAAATGTTGGATACAGATACTGGTGATGCCTATTTCTTGAAGACTAGCCATCATTTAGTGGAAATTTGTTGGGGGATTTATAAGATGGAGGAAGTTTTGAGTGGCATTCATGTTTAGGATGGTACCACTTTAGAATTACTCCTAAAGCAACTCATTTGAGACCCAGAGTTGAAGTTTCTATGTTGAAGAACATGTCTAGTAGATAAATCATATGTCTACATGAATTGGTAAGATTCCATTGGATTTAATAGAGTTTTGAGAGAATGTTCTTGAAATATAGGTGAATAAAAAACAATAAAACCCTATGAAATTATCATCATAATAAATGAACACATACATAATTGATTTTTTATCCATGTTTATCCCCCTTTTAGCTTATGAGATAATTGGGCCTTACATGTGGGTGACACAGTCATCTTGGTTAGGGATTCACATTAGGTTCACCATTTTCATTTCAGTCCTCTAATACATGTGTAATGAAATTCTCTTGTGATTGATTGTAGGTATAAAAGGTTGTATACTATTACACACAAGGCTCACTATCTCTGGATAGATTCCAATGGGTTTTGTTCATCTAATTGGAAGCACCCAACAATTCCCTTATTTGAGATGTTTCAAGAATCTACTTTCTAAATCAATGTGGTTTTTGGTAAATGTTCCAAAGACACATACAGACTTTGTTTGGTCAAGAGGATTGGATTTTAAGCTCCTCACCCACTTTGGGTTGGAAATTATTACCTACCATGGGATTCTATTATTGATTTAATACATGTTAAAGAATACTTCATTAAATCCCAAGTATAATATAGGTTTCCCTTGATTTATAATTAAATTATTTGAATGTATCGACTCTCTAATCATCTTTATGTATCTGAGGTTATCCAAAAATGGTACCCTTTTTATGTTAAAATTAGTGATTATTTGGTTTTTTATAATTATGATGCTAGTTTTAAGCCATAGAGAGGGGTTTTATGGAAGTTTTCATCATCCATGGAGATAAGAATTGTTTTTAGGTATGGATTTGGCCCATGAGATAGGCATCCTATGCATCCTTGAAATTGGAATAAAAACCCATGTAGTTTTGTGACACATAACAGGACACATCATCCCATTTTAAGGTCATAAGATAAGGACCAAACAATGTAGTTTAACATCATGCAATAAGTAAATCTAGGGTAAAGGATCGTAGCCAAGAGTTGGTGTGGGACTTATACTGAAGTAGACCAAGTAACCCAGAGTGCATTTAGAATCCTGGGTTGGTGAATTTCCTACTAGGAATGTGGCCCATTTAATATTAGGGTGGATTTTTTGTTTTGGGTTTGGACCTCATAGATGCTTCCTATGTATCTCATTCAAATAAGAATAAAAGACTACATAGTTTGAGTGTTTTGAGGACCCATGCCTATGGTGCCCCCCCTCAAGGTTTGTATCATAATGGAATGTGGCCCTATGAGAGGATGGTAACAAGGATTTGGGTATTACACCTAGGATGATTCCCATAGGTCTGGAATCATGAAAAAAGTCTCAAATCATGGAGATTTAGAGGTTTGGTCAGGGCTTATACCTGGGAGGATGACCTTGTGGGAGAGTATGGTTGACTGGTGATTACACCAAATTGGATTTCACTGTTAAGGTGAACGAATGATACATTATAAGTATTCTCAACCAAGATAACATCTGATCATGTGGATTTCATTATCATTATTATCCTCTATGACAATGTGACTCATTCTTGGAGTGAGAAAAAAGAGGAATCATAAGATCTAGTAGACCACCCAATCCCCTTCATATACTAGTAAATGAGGATAGGGATATGGGAGAGAGATAGGGTATTAATTTTCCCATATCCTCATTTTTTGGTAACCATCATGGTAACATATACCCATAGCTACAACCCATAGGGAGGAATGGGGGATTAATCTAGGAGGGATTCCCTGATCTACTCTTACTTTATGAAGAAGATAAGAGGATAAGTCACTAATCCCCATAAAATGTAAAACTAAGCATTATCTCCCCACTCATCTTCTGAAATGGGAGGTTCTTGGTCTTGGAGATGACAATGGAAGGACAATGATCTATCTCTTGTGTTTATGACCGAGAAGTCCCTAGTTTTAGAGACAACATGAAAAGGAAAAATCCCAATCCCTTGAGTCTAATACAAGGAGGTACCTAGAATTTCCCCATGGTTGGGGTTCTCATAATCGAAGGGATGCATAATTGTACACACCCCTAAGACCCTACTCATTAGGAAGGACATGTATGAGACACCTTTCACAAAAGGAAATGAATAACCAAATGGGGGAAAATATGGTGTGACTCTATCCATGATTATGAAAGTGTGGAGGCTTCACTAGAGGTGTAAATTGAATCCCCCTCAAATGATGGATCCAAAAGAAATGAATCCCTGTTTCTGGTGGCTTGGAAGAGGGCCTAGAAGGTGGCACACACAGGTTTGTTCTCAACGAGCCGAAGGGGTCTCACATAGGGTAGACCTTATAAAATTGTAAGTGATTCATGTAGTGTAGGTATGTGAAATATAGATATTTCTTGATGAAGGAAAACATGAGAAACTACACTTAGGAGAGATCTTGGTCAATGCTCCAAGGGTATCCTCAAGAGTCTATAGAAGGGTCTCGCACATTTCCTGAGTTTGGGAAGGGACCCCAATGCTAGTTCTTCTCAACTGGGGGGGGGGGGTCCAAATGTAGGTGTCTCATGTTGCTAAACCTGGAGTAACTTTAATTACAATATCCCCCTAAATTCCATATTCTCAAGGGTTTTAGATAGCCACCTAGAGGTTTTGAGGGCATGGGTGAAGGACTAGGGTGAGGATAGCTTCAAGGATTTTTTAGGATTTTACGCAATTCAAATGGATATCCCAAAAGTACTATCCATATGAAAACACGAGCCCTATGAAAATGAATTTTCTCATGTAGGTATCCTATGTCGGTACCTCCCACAGGGGTAAATGATACATCTGGGCAGCACAGGCTTGTCCTGCGTGACTGTTCTGGCATACAGGTTGTGCGTGTGCAAGAACACCTTGGAAAGTTCGCTTGATTCTTCTCTGGGCTCTTCACTTCTTTAATATTTGAGATATTTTATTAAATATTTTCATCTAATGTGACAAAACAGAGTCTAAAAACTCTAAATCCCCATAAAAATCCAAAAAAAAATCCCTAAAAATCCAGAAAAGACCCTAAGAACCCTAAAAACCTAGAGAAAACCTCAAAACTCTAAAAACACATTAAAAACCTAAAAATACAAAAACCTCTAAAGACCCTAAAAACCCAAAAACCCCAAAAATCTTTATGACCCCCTCAAATCCGTAGACACCCCTAAAAGCCCATAAAAACCTAAAAACCACTAAAAAAATCTAAAAAACCTTTAATCTCCTAACAATGTTAAAAAAATAAAAAAACCATTAAGACCCTAAGAACCTCAAAATACCCTAAAAACACTAAAAACCATGAAACCCTACAAAACCGTAAAAACCATTAAAATACAAAAAAATCCCTCAAAACCCCTAGAAACAAAAAAACCCCTAAAACCCTAAAAAACACTAAGAAAACCATAAAAACCAAAAAACACTTAGAATCGCTAAAAAACCAAAAAAATGACAAAAACCTTAAAAACCCTAAAAACCCAACCCCCCCCCCCCATAAAAAACCCTAAAAATCAATAAAATCCTTAAAAACCATAAAATCCTAAAAAATCCCTAAAAATCCATAAAAACATAAAAAACCCATGAAAACCATGAATACCCTTGAGTGATCCTAAAAAACCTAAAAACACATTAAACCTGTAAAAAACCTATAATAATAATAAAAAACTAAAAGTCTCTAAAACCCATAAAACCCCTTGATCCATTAAAACCCTTAAAACCCCTAAATACCCCCAAACACCCCTTAAAAACTCTAAAACCCACTAAAAACTCTAAAAACCATATAAACTCCTAAAAACATAAAAAAAATTCTTAAAAACATAAAAACACTTAAAAAATAAAATAAAAAACCCTATACACTGTACTTATCTTGGTGTGCTCATTTTCTGGGGAAAAGCCAAGTGCGGCTACATTGAGAACACTGCTTCTAAGATTATGCTTCAAATGTTGAAATGGAAGGGCAAGTGTCTCCCCCAAAATTGTAGGGTCTGGCTGGTTAAATTGATAATCACCTCTATGTTCATGCATGATTTCTCCATTTACAGATGGCTTACTGCTCTCCTCAAATGTATGAATTCCATGACAAGAAATTTTGTGTGGACGGGTTCTACCAGTGATCGGAAATTGGTCTCGGTGGCGTGGAAACATTACACAATGTCGTTTGAGTTGGGTGGGATTGGTATAAATAATTTAATGAGTTTCAATGATTCTATTATTGGGATGTTTACCTAGAGTCTACTTCATCCTCAGAGTGGTGGCCTGGATTTCATTAGGGAAATATTCACAAACAGGTTTTGTGATGGTTTTTATGGGTACATTTTTCCCTCAGTCTGGTCAGCATTGCGATCCTCTTACAGGGATATTATGTCTCAATCAAAATGGATCGTGTCACGGTTCTCTGCCCTGAACTACTGGTCAACCCCTTGGCTGGAGTAGATCATCTTGGAGGTGATGACTCCTCCCCAGGATATGCATAATTTAACCATTGCTTGCCTCATTCAGCAGCAGAACGACCTCAGGACCTTGCTCCCGAGCAATATTGCTATGAAAATTTAGAGATATGAATTTTCTGACATTGATAACCTTATATGGAGTCCTAGAATGGTGGGTAAATTAAATAACCTTTATTTTTACCATCTTAAGTGCCATCATGGGATGACACGCCCATCGTGACTGGGCAAATTCAGGGCTCCATTCATTCCCCCTTCGCACTTTGTTTTGATCTGGAAAATTTTGCGGAACCGGCTTCCAAATCATGCTCACTTGAAAGCAGTTGGCTGGATTCTTGATTCTGCCTATTTTTTATGCAGGACGACTAAAGAGCACTGTGATTACATCTTTCTGAATTGTACATTTTCCTCGGACCTGTGGCTCTATTTACTAAAATGATTCCGCATGAACTGCTGCCTACAAGGACTGATTTGTGATTTTTTTTGCATGGCCTGGTGGAGATGAAACAAAGTGATCGGGTTCATAACTTGCTTCTTGCTGATGCGGTGGAAGTTATTCATTATGTCTGGGCTTCTCGCAACGCTTCCGCCTTCGATCGACAACCCCTTATGCTGCATAGAAGCATAGTTGCCATTCACAAGATGATTCAAACTACTTCGCAAATTCAAACAGGTTCGATGTGGAATGATGGTAATGATCTAATGTTACTGTGCTCTCTTGGGGTTGCTGTTCGAAGCAAGAAACTGATGGTCCTGAGGTGGGTTAGATGGATTCCTCCAATTACAACATCGTTGAAAGTCAATGTTCATGGTGCGGCACTGGGAGCTCCAGGGCCCTCAGGGTGTGGCAGTTTCTTTCTTTCTTCCAGAGGGTTCGTCAAGGGATGCTTCTTTCATTTTATTGGGGATGGTTGTGCCAATGAAGCAGAGATTTGGGCCATTATAAAGGCTGTAAAATATGCGAGCCACTTTGGGTGGCAGAGGATTTAGATTGATTCGGACTCGATGCTTACGGCTGTGGCTCTCAATAATTTTTCCATGGATATCCTGTGGTGACTACTCTCATAGTGGATCCAGTGACTTGATACCTCCCAGTCCCTGAGCTTCAGTGTGTCTCATGTTTACAGGGAGACCAACTCAGTGGTGGATGCTCTCTCGAAAAGGGAGATTGATGAAAGATGCTCGATGTGGTCCTTTGTGTCCCCATATTTTTGTTCTCCCTTGGTTGAATCGGATATGAAGGGTGATATTCACTCCCTTCCTTGTAGACCCATCTTGTAACTGTCTCTTTATGTTTTATTGATTTTTGGGGTGCTATGCTTGCCTAGCCCTGAACCTCTTCAGCCTAAAAACCCCAAAAAACAAAAATAAAATAAAAAAAATCCCTAAATCCCAAAAAACATTAAAACCCTAAAAACCCTTGAAAAACAAAAAGAAAACCTTAAAAACCTAAAAAAACATAAAACCCCTAAAAATAATAAAAACCCTACAAACCCTCAAAATACCTGAAAGCACTAAAACCCTCTAAAAATTATAGAAACCATAAAGACATATAAAACCTAAAAAACATGAAAACCCATATTTTTTTTTAAAAAAACTAAAAACAATTGAAACCCCTAAAAACATAAAAATGATAAAAACCATAAAATAACCTAAAATCTAAAAAAACCCCTAAATACCATAAAACCCCTTAAAAACGTTCCAAACCATATAAAACCATAAGAACCCCAATCACCTAATAAAAACTATAAAAACAATTGAATACCCTAAAAATGTTAAATACTCTAAAAACCATTAAATCCATAAATACTAAAAAAGCCACTAAAAACCCTAAAAACCCTAAAAACCCTAAACACCATAAAAACCCAAATGCCCTAAAAACCCAAAACCCCTCAAAATCCCCCAAAACCCAACAAAGCCAAAAAAATCCTTAAAAAATATTTAAAAATTCCTAAAAATGTAAGAAACCCCAAAAAAACCTTAAAACCCTAAGAAAATATTGAAGACAAAAAAACCATTAAAACCCCTAAAAACCCTAAAACCCCATAAAACCACCTAAATCCATCAAAATCCCTAAACCAACAAAAAACCATAAAAATAAAAAAAGATCTCAAAATCCTTAAAAATGTAAAAACCATGAAAAAACTATAGAAATCCTTAAAAACCTAAAAACACTTAAATCCCCTAAAAAATAAGAAAAAAATCCAAAAACCAGAAAAGACCTTAAAACCCTATAAAATCCATAAAAACCCCCAAAACATTAAAAATATTAAAACACATAAATACCCTAAAACCCAATAAATTTTTTTGAAACCATTTAACCTTATAAAGATGTTAAAAAACTCTAAAAACCATAAAACCCATTAAAAATAAAAAATAATCCCAAAAACCCAAAAAAACCCTAAAAACCCTAAACCCCTAAAAACCATCAAAATCCTAAATCTAAAACAATAAACCTAAAAAATCCCTAAAATTACTTAAAATGTTATAAAACAATAAAAACCCAGAAAAACCCTTATGAAAACCTTAAAAACATAAAACTCATAAAAATATTAAAAAACCTAAAAAATTCTAAAAACCATAAAACCCTAAAACTCACCATAAAAATCCTAAAAAATCCCTAAAAATACCAAAAAACATACAAAAAACTAAAACGTGGAAAACCTCTAAGAGAAACATAAAAATCAGAAAAACATTAAAACACCTAAAAAAACCTAAAAATGCTACAAAATCATTAAAGTCCCCAAAAACCTAAAAAACCCCAAACCCCTAAAAACCCCAAACCCCTAAAAACCCCCTAAAAACATTAAAAAATATAAAGGCACATAAAAACCATAAAAATATAAAAACCCTTCAAACCCCTAATTGTTTTTAGAAAACTCAAAAATAACCTTTAAAACCCAAAAAACAAAATAAACCACGAAAACCCCAAATAACTATAAAATCCCAAAAACCCTAAAAACCATCAAAATACATAAAAACCCATAAAAACTATAAAGTACTAAAAAATACATAAAACCCCTTAAAAACCTAAAAACACTGAAAAACCATAAGAAAACCTAAAACACCTAAACCTTATAAAAATATAAAAAACCCTAAAAACCCTAAAACCCGTAAAACCCATAAAAACATCTAAAAAACAAAAAAACCATATAAACCATAAAAACCCCAAAAATCCACTAAAAACTCCAAAACCCCATAAACCACTAGAATATTTATATAACTATAAAAAAACCACAAAACCCAAAAAACCATAAAAACTAAAAACCCTAAACAACCCTAAAAACCCTCAAAATCCCTAAAAACCATAAAAATTCAATAAATCCCACAAAATCCTTAAAAATATAAAAACCTAAAAAAACCCAAATAAAACCTAAAAAACCTAAAAACACTTAAAACCCCAAAAAACCAAAAAAATTATAGAAACCCTAAGACACCCTATAAAACCCTAAAAACCTTAAAAACATAAAAGCTATAAAATCCTAAAAAACATCTAAACACTATAAACCCACTTTAAACCCATAAAAACATTAGAAACTCTAAAAACCAAAAAAATCCAAAAAACACCCAAAACCATAGAATCCCTAACACCCAAAAAAACCTTAAATCCCTCAAAATCTCTAAAAACCCAAAAAAGTAAAACCTTAAAAACTCAAAATCCTTAAAAACCTAAAAAACCGTAAAATTGCAAAAAAACAATAAAATCCCTAAAATACCTAACAAAGATAAAAAACCATGAAAAGCCTAAAAAATCATTGAAAATCACTGAAAATTAAAAAATATATAAAAAACCCTAAAACATAATAAAAACCCAAATAACAATAAAAATCATATGAAAATTTAATCCCCTAAAAACACCTTAAATCCCTAAAATCCCTAAAAACACTAAAAACCATTAAAATCCATTAAAATCCATAAATATCACTAAAACATTAAAAACCCTAAAATAATTGAAAAACTCAAAGACACCCTTAAAAACCTAAAAACAAATCAAACAACGACAAAATATAAAAAATGACAAAAAAAATAAAAGACCAAAAAAATTTTAAAAACTCAAAGAAACCATAAAACCCCTAAAACCATAAAAAACATAAAACCCATAAAAATATAGAGGTCCACTAAAAATTATAAAAACCCTATAAACACCAAAAATTGTTAAAAAAAACTATAAACCACTAAAAATTCAAAAAACCCTAAAGGCCCAAAAAACCCAAAAAACCCAAACATACCAAAACCCCTACAAATCCCTAAAAACCCTAAAAAATACATAAAAACATTAAGTCCTTAAAAATAATTAAAAAGAATAAATATCCCTAAAACACTGAAAACCCCCAAGAAAACCATAAAAATAACCACTTAAACCCCATAAAAACCAAAAAACACTAAAACCCTAAAACACCTAAAAACACTAAAAACATAAAAACCCTTTAAAACCATAAAACTTGTAAAAACACTAAAATTCACTAAAACCCCTTTAAACACCTAAAAATGATAAAAAAATCTAAAATCCATATAACCCGTAAAAACTAAAAAAACCATAAAACCACCAAAACATTTAAAACCCAAAAAAAACCTAAAAATCTTAACACCCTCAATATTCATAAAATTCCTAAAAAAATATAGAAATCCCTAAAAACACCTAAAATGTAAAAAACCTTTAAAACCCTAAAAACCATAAGAATAACATAAAAACATAAAAACTATTTAAACCCCTAAAAGTACTAAAAACACTAGATACCATAAAAACCCTAAAAACCCTAAAAACTCTAAACCCCCTAAAATCATAAAAACATATAAAGACCTTAGAAACCCAATAGAGCATTAAAATATAAAAACCCACAAAAAACTATAAAAACCATTTAAACACCTAAAAATGTTTAAAAAAATCTCAAACACCTTAAAAACTCTAAAAAATAAAGGCTCTGTCCCTTATCAGTTCTCTCCGATGTTGCCCCCTTCCCCCAATGAACCACCGCTGCTCCTTGTCGGTGGCGTCGATTTCTCGGTTGTTTGGGAACAGTCTCGGTTGATCGTATGGATTGGATGCAAATTATCTCATCGGTGAGGTAGTGGGATGGTAAGGAGGGTACGTTCAATCCCTTCTCGGTCAACGATGCAATGTCCCTCAAAGCCTTCTCCATATCTGAAGTTGTGATGGTCTCTCTAGTCTCGTGATGGTGAAAGAATGGTGTGTCGGGCATCCCGAAATTTGGGTTGTGGCGTGCTTGTCCTAGACTTCAAATCTGTTTGTCAGATCTGGGCCTTGTCTTGGATGTTCGGCTCTCATGGCATTTTTTACTTCGGCTCTCGTTGATGGTGCGGAAACATGACCCGGCGGGTTCAGATTGGCCCATATCAGTCACCGAAAAGGTAGCTATTTCTAGATTTGTGAGGGACCAGGCTTCATTTTGGTGATAGGTGGGTGTGGTTGGCTTTGCGACTTCTCGGTGGTGGTGTGTGTGGTCCTGCGCTCGAACTTGTGCTTCTTGATCAAAGTTGTGAAGGGGATTTGTGGTTCTTATGAAATCATGATGAATTATGGTGGATGCGGAAGGTGAATATGAAGATGAAGCCATAGTTTTATGCGCTACACAAAACCAGGTGGCTTGTGAGAAGTAAAGGCAAGGCTTTAGGTTCTGCTCAGAGGCTGTTGGAGGTGCGGATGAGATTGGCTTGGAATTATTTTGTGCAGAAGATGCAGGTTCGAATTTCTAGTTTATCTATTTTGGATTTGTTTCATGTTGTTGATGAAGGGCTCATTATGTTATGTTGCACTATGACTTCTATGCTGGACTGTGGTCTTTTGTTTTGGGGCTGGGTTGGTTGTGAATCGTTGAGGATGCTAGATTTTGGTTCTATTGGGTGGCGTTGGATACTGCTTTGGGTGCTACGGTTGGATTCTGGACATGAGTGTTGGTTTACCCCCATACTGTCAATGAAGGGAACATTAAGTACTGTGTTGTGGATGCTACTTTGGACTGTATTCTTCTGTGTTGTATCTTTTTTTTGTTGTGAGTTGATGTGGATGCTGGTTAATGGTTCTGTTGAGTGGGGTTGGATGTTATCCTGCCTTTGGGTGTTGCGGATGTGTTCATGGGTGTGTTCCTAGGTTGGAGTTGTTGAAAGCTGATTGGATTGAAGGTGAGGGTTGTTGGAATCTATGTTTTTGGTTTATGGAAGATTTTTCGCTGGGATTTGATGATAGATGCCAGTGTTTGGTGATGGTTGCTACTTCGGTGCGAGGTGGTGATGGTGAGACTTATGACTTTACTGTTGGTGGTTCTATGATACTGGTGTTGGATATGCTTGGAAAGGATACGATGGTCAATGAAAAAGGTGATGCAGAATGCTGGTATCTATTTGGCTGGGAGATGCTGCTGGGAATGCTCTCGATTTTTCTCTTTTTCTGGTTTTTGTGTCTTTGGGGTTTTTTGGGGGCTTTTGGGATTTCTGGGGGTGTCTATGGTTTTTGAGTGTGGGTTTATTGACCCCTCCCCTCCCTTGTCTGCAGTTTCTTTTTTCTAATAAATTCTGGTGGGCTTAGAATAGCCTGTCCTTGCATCTTCCTTGCCCTAAAAAAATCAAAAACCCCAAAAAACCAAAAACAAACAACAAAAACCCTAAATAACCCTAAGACACCTCAAATCCCTAAAACCATTAAAACCCCCCAAAAATCCATAAAATCCATAAAGAATCCTAAAAATTTAAAAACCCCAAAAAACAGTGAAAACACTAATAAAAACTTTAAAATTCAAAACCACTTTTAACCCCTAAAAAACCTAAAAATGCTAAAAACCCTCAAAACCCATAAACCCCCTAAAACCCAAAAAAAAACATAAAAAAATTCAATAACCCTAAAATGAATCAAAACCCAAAACACCTAAGAAAACACTAAAAACCCTAAAAACCACTAAAAATGCTAAAAGACTCCACAAACTGTAAAAACCCGAAATAACCCATAAAAAATCCAAAACAACAAAAAAACCCAAAAAACCCTAAATCCCTAAAAATCACTAATAATCATAAAAAATCATAAAAATCCTAAAAAAGAACTAAAAATCATAAAATGTAAAAACCCCAAAAACCTTGAAAAACTATAAGAAAATATTAATATTCTAAAATCATTTAAAACCCTAAAAACGTACAAAACACTAGACCCCCCCCCCCAAAACCCCCAAATCCCTAAAACCCAAAAAAACCATTAAAATCTAAAAATCATACAAAACATTAAAAAACTATAGAATTAATAAAAACCCTAAAATACCACTTAAAACTATAAAAGCATTTTATACCCCACATAACATTAAAAAACACCAAAAACCATAAAACCACTAAAAAGTCACAAAAACCTAAAAAACCATAAAAAACCATAAAAACCAAAAAACCAATAAAACCTAAAAACCCTCAAAATCTATAAAAACCCTAAAAATACCTTAAAACCATAAAAAACCTGAAAACGCCTAAAAATCGAAAATAACACTAAAACCCCAAAAACCCTAAAAACCCATAAAATGCTCCATATTCCAAAAAAAACAGTAAAAATGAAAATCCTAAAAAATCCATGAAAATCTCTAGAAACGTAAAAATATTTAAAAACCTAGAAAAAACCTAGGAAAACCATAAAACCATGAAAATCATTCAAACCCATAAAACCTAAAAAACACTAAAAACCATAAAAACCCTAAAAACCCTAATAATCCTTTAAACCATAAAAATCTGGGATAACTCAAAAAACCATGAAGATCCTAAAAATGAACTAAAAGTCACTATAAATCTCAAAGCCCCTAAAAACCTTGAAAAACCTATGAAAATATTAAAATCCTAAAATACATAAAACCCATAAAAAATATAAAAAACTTTAAAGAGCTTAAAAGAACATATAAACTCTAAAATCCCTTAAAAGTATAAAACACCTAAAAAAATATAAAAACCCTAAAACCCCATAAAACCCTAAAAATAAAAAAACTCTAAATATAATTTAAACTCCTAAAAATGTTAAAAAACTATTAAAAACCTTTAAATCACTAAAAAATCTAAAAAAAGCCAAAACTCCCAACAAAACCATAAAAACCCCAAAAACACTAAAAATAATCCAAATCCCTAAAAAAATTTATAATCCTACAAATTACTAAATATCATTTGAAACATATAAAACACAAATGACCAAGAAAAACCCTAAGAAAACAATAAAATATAAAAACACATAAACCCCTAAAAAATATAATAAAACTAAAAACCAAAAAAAAACCTAAAGACCCTTAATACCCTATAAATAATAAAAACCCATAAAAATCATAAATATAATGAAAACACATAAAAACAAAAAAAAACCCACTTAAAACTTTACAAACCCTTTAAACCCCTAAAATGATAAAAACTCTATAAAACATTAAACACCTTGAAAAACTCAAAAACCTGTAACCCCCACCCCAAACAATAAAACCATAAAAACCCTAAAACCCCCCAAAATCCCTAAAAACAATAAAACACTACAAAAAATTTCACTTTTTCCAAAAGAGGAATTTTTTTTGGTAAAATAGAGTTTTTTTTGGTAAAACGTTTTACCAACATTTATGTCCCTGTTTCTAAACTGTCAGTAAAAACTCTGTCGCTAAATGTTTTTATGATAGATAAAATAGTTCTATTGTAATTATAATAATACCAAAAGATAATATATTTGCTGGTTAAAATGTTTAGCAACAGGTTCCGAGACAAATTTATCTGTTGGTAATAATATTATCAACATACAATATTTGTTTATAAATTACATTTAAATAAAAATTATAAATTTTTATTTCTGCTAAAATTTCATAATATATTTATTAATTTATTATATATAATATATAATTATTAAATAGATGACCGTTTTCACACATGTTGAAAATTATAAAAAAATAATTATATTTATAATGATATTTAATACAAAATCACAGGATCCATAACAACACCCCATACATCACCCCAAACAGCGAGTCATACCCAACTCCATCCATGTTAGCTCCAGCACCTCTCCATGCCAGCTCAAACACCAACCCATGATAGTGACAACAGTAGTCCATTACAGTAACAGAACCATCACCAGTCTGTGTCAGCAAAAACATCAACACCAGCAACCGCACTAGTCCATGCTAGCTCTAGCACCAACACTAGTGAAAGCACCATTCCATGACAGCAACACCACCAGTCCATGCCAGCGACACCACCAACACGAGTCCATGCCAGCGACATCACCAGCACCAGTCCATGCCAGCAACAGCACCAGCAACTGTCCAGCTCCAGCACCAGTCCAAGCCAACTCTAGCACCAATGATCCATCAATGAAGAACATAGGATAAAAGTAAATGCTAAGGGGAGATTAAGAAAAGCAGAAATTATAGGGAGGTGTCCAGCCTTAGGATAACAACAAACATCCACACCAAGCAAGATCTAGCAGACAAGCTAGAAAGAGGTCAAAATCATTCTATCACCAATAAGTTTGATGTTTTGTAGGATAATTCAAACTTTTATTCAAAAGCATATATACTAGTAATCCATTTCTACAATAGAACCAAAGATGAGGAACATGAACCAAATAGATGGTATGTATAACGTATACAAGTATTCAATTTGTATAGAATAAATCACCTGTATTTGTGAAAATAGAGTGTAAGGATTGAACATTAATTTTTTTATCATTCAGGCTTGTAGTAAGCTCCAATTCCAGTGTCCCAACCATCCCAACATCCCATCCATGTCATCTAGTCACCACCATGCTAGACGACTAAAGCTGATTATCATACTCCTCTATAGTCCATGCAAGGTCTTCCAACACCAACCTACTTCAATAATAATTTTTTAAAAAAGAAGTACTTCACCGAATTATAATAAAAAAAACATAGAGAAATAAAAGAAACTCATGAAATATTTCAATGTGTACATTAGAAACAGAAACATGAACCTATTAAAAAAACAAAATCCCAAGATGCATCTCATACTCCTAGCATTCATCCATGATCTTCCAACATCAATTATCATTGTAGTGATTCACACAAGAAATTTATTTCTCTCACATTCCCAGCAATGTTACCTTCAAACATTCCAACTACATACATGAATATACCAATGGAATATCATCATTCAATCAAAATCCAATTTCATTAAATTTAAATTGAATGTTCTTGTGTGAAAGAAAGACATACATTTTTGTATGTGTTGCAATACCTGCAAGTGAAAATGACTCTACTAAGAGAGAAACAATGGTTACAATGTCAATTATTTTTTAGAAGGAAAATTTTGTTTAAACCAGAAGTAAAATAACAAAAATAGGATAGACTTAAAGAGTGAAATGCGAACCAAACTGAGTGTAGTGAACTGAAACTTGAAACTTTCCAATTCTGGGACACCATAACACTGCGATAAAATCACTAAAAACTCCCATAAAGAACAACATATTGGACCTCCTGTATCTTCCTTCAATCCTTATCATCACAAGGGTATCAAACAATCCTCCACCATCAATCTGCATAGATTTATATTAGCAATAAATTACAAAAATCATTGAGAGAAATAGTTACAAAAATACAATAATCAATCTTGAAAACTCACCTTGCACCTCTCTTAACAGACCAAAATTGAGACCTCAAACATCCAAGATGATAAATGGTACATAAGAGTAAAGCATATTCAAGATTATTTGATCAAAGGAACAAGAAAAAATAAAGGTGAATCCTACAAACCATGCTGACTTTACCTAGTAAGGTACTCCCTTCACCTGAGACCTAAAGCATAAACAAATTTCATATCCATGTTAGGATTCCCTACTGCATCAATGATCAAATACCCAAAGCCCTAAGGAAAAAAATATTACTCCCTTTATTTTCCCCTATCATCACATGGATTCAGAATCCAAATATCAATCATCATCGAGAAATAAACAATCTAAATTCAGTATCATATTAGAACTAGATTAGAGGATACATAAATACAAGGAACACACTCTCACTGCCATAGACATGCTAATTAAATAGTAATATTTTATACCTTCATGTAGAAATTCAGATCATCATCCATCCACCCATCAATTTGCAGACTGATCCTGGACACCCCTTAAGATTCAAAAGGAACACCCCCAAGCAAAACCAGATATAGCCACACCAAGGCACACCTTAAAGCTCCTGCAAAAAAAATACAATAGTCGTGAACCCAACTCTTTTATTCAAACTTCACATCAAACTATAGCCTCCACTTATGGACATTTTTAGAATCATTCAAACACAAGATTGAAACTAGAACCCCTAGAGAATCAATTTTGAAAAAATTGAGACATGCCATAGCAAACAACTGCTAACTACAAGACTTACTAAAACCAAAGATGCCAAATGAATCATATACCGATCATATTCTTCAACCAGATGAACGAAACATTTTAAAAATTTAAAAAACACCAACCTATATTTGTGGAAATCTTACAAGATATAAATTTTATACTGATAATTCCAGGTTTGAAGAATAATAGAAAGGGGAAGAATGGTGATATGCACTACACTGACCATTTACATAGTATTGGAAGCATGGTCAAGGAACATGGTGCAACGAATAATAGAAAAGTTATTATGACCATTTACATAGTGTAAACCATGTTAGGGAACATGCTGAAGAAAATTACAAAATCATTTATGAATATAGGAAATGCAATAACCTTCGTAAACCAAAAGCTATCACTGTAATCATATACACCAGTATCCCTATAACTAGTGTAACCCATATCCATAAGCTATCAATTATGACATGGATTACATTGGCAGTGGGGTAAACCATGTCCCTTGTAGTCATTTAAACCATAAACATAAGCTATCACCATCATGGTTTAAAAAAGTTACTATGACCATTTACCCCACTACTAGTGTAAACCATGTTAGGGACCATGATGGATAAAATTTTCACTACATAATAAATAAGGTGATATGCTCTGTACTGACCATATTGTAAATTTTTAAAAAATAACAGAAAGAGGAAGAAGGCCTTTCAAGTATTGATATATACGAATTCTATGTAGTCAGAAAAGAATGTAGGAGTTCTAGATGATTACATCCTGGTGCTGTTGAAGGAGGAAGAATGCCTTTCATGTATTGAAATATACCAATTCTATGATGGCCTTTAATGTATGTTTTACTAATAAGCCAAATAATCCAAATAAACGTTTCAGGTCAACTAACATAAATTTAAATCATCCACATTTCATACTCAGGTCCATTTCAAAGGATTTACATAGAAATTTCTAATCAGTTCCATAAAATTCCTATAGGATTTGTTATGAATCACTGGAATTATAACAAGACCATAGTATCTTGAAATCTTCTCCTTTCCTTTTAAAGGTTCTTTGGAATCTCAATAGTTAGTCACTCTGTAAAAAAAGATAAGATGTGGTAGTAAAATTCACAGAAATAATCAAATGATAAAAAAATAAATAATTCTAGAAAAAAAAACAGAATAACGAAGCATGAATACTTGAGCTGGCTCAACAACAGTATCAAACGGAATTGTAGATTTTGGAGGCTGATAAAAGCCTTTCCACAGAGGTGTTATAAGGAATGGGAAGACCCATTGGATGCTATGGACGCACTTGCCATCCAAGAACTGGTAATAGACAATAGTATTTAGAAAGGAGATCCTTTGGATGTGATGCTTTCCCCAATGATTTTTCTTGAGGGGCTTGGACATTGGATATAATCAATGGCCAATGTGTTGCGATAACAGGAGATGAACTTCAAATATGATTACTCAAACCTCCACCATAAGGAGAATATTGATGAGAAGTTGGAAGATAATGGCATAGAACAGGTAATAATGTTATTTCTGATGATGCAATCCCTTAGCACACTAGTTAATCAAAAAGTTGTTGCAGATAAAGGGTAATCAAACCAGTTGTAATCAAACTTCTTAAAATAAACAGGCAGAACTAGGATAGGATGTATTATAACAAAATCAGAATAATCAACAATACATAAAACACAATCATTTAAGGGAACTAAACAACACATTTGTAATGAAATTAATCTTTGATAATAAATATTTATCCCAGATAGAGGAAAAAAAGGAAAAACCAACCAGTGAATAACATGAAGTTTGATGACAATATTCTTTGCGGTGAAACCCCTAAAATATCATGGGGTTTACTATTGAAGACATATTAATTTGATTCCTGCACCACATAACACATATAAGTAATATAATTTGAAATCATTTCTTACACTTTGATTCCCCCATCAAAAAATCACTCTTAGACAGTGAGTATCTTCCAACTATGAGATGGAATTCCTCACCCCCAAAAACCTTCCTCTCTTTTTAAATAGACCAACCCTAACTTTTTTAGAAGAGAAAATGCACAAAATAAAATGAGAAATCCATAACCAACTTATGTTTGCAATAATTTTCCTCCACGTAGAAATTTTAGCTTCCTCTCTAGCAAATTCAGTTCACCTAGAACTTCTGTAATAAAAGTTCATTATTCTGTGCATCTTTGAGAAGTAGTGATTCATCTGAGATCTTTTACGTCACAGGCATATCAGTACCCTCATGAATAATTGAATTTCCCTATTTTGGAAATAAGGCTTCGGCCATGGATATTGTAATGTTGAGCAGGTTGGTCTGCTATTTATATGACTTGGATGAAATACGATCCACTCCACTTGACTAATCACTAGTGTCGGTACTTGGAAATGTTTTAAAGGATCCATGGATGATCATAATGGTTGGAGAGATCTAGGGTGGAGCTGTACTGGGATTAGGGGAACCGAAATCTATACCGGGGATGGCTACTGGACATTGAGATATTTCCACAAATAGATGATGTGCAACATGTAGGATCTGCTAATAGTAGTAAAGGATGTTGAGGGCTTCCTAATCCTGGATTAGATTTTGAAGTACGAGAATTAAAATGAATGGTGTGGCTCTCAGCTTCGTGAATCTTATATGTCGAACATGAAAGGTGCAAGGCTGAATATGGGATTTCTATGTGTTAACTGGAGTTGGTGTACTCATTTGGATGGCTTTAATCGGGTAACGTGGGTTGATATGAGGTAGGTGGTTCTAGAGTTTGATGCGCGCTTTAGGAAGGGTGAATCACAATGTTACGCTTGGGATCTGCAGCTGGCAACTCGACTAGGTTAATGAGGGACATCAGAAATTATGATACAGATGGATTCACCTGGAGATTAAAAATTGCTTGGGGTTTTGATCTGAAGATTGATTAAATGCAGAAATCTTCGAATAGAGATAGAGAAATAAGTTTACAATGATGTTTGGTTAAATGATCGAAGAGGAATACCTACAGCAATGAACGAAGTTGAATACGGTCAGTTTAGGCTTGATCATACACGAATGCAGTGAGAGATTGCCAGATTCTAGAGGGCGCTGTAGACCGCGATTCTTCAGTGGATTCAGCGAGAACGAAGACAGATGGTTTCACGGAAAATCAGAAATAGATCGGAAAGAATAATGGAAGAAATATGTTATAAAATTAAATATTTTAATTGAAAATTGAATTAATAACTAAATTTTATATTGATTTTTTATTCTAGAAATGTCAAATTAATGAAATATAAATACCATTCAATACATAAAAATGTTTAAAAAATATTTCAAATATCATCAATTGTAATAATTTTTATAACAATTATTAGTTTTTTTCAATAATTTAAAATAAAAATTCAATATGTAAATATACTTATTAATAAAATAGTATTACAAAATTGATTTTTTATTTTTGTTTATTTATTAAAGTTATGTTAATAATTTGTTTTCTTTGGGTTGATTAGTTTTTTCTGTTTCATGAATTTAAATGTAAAAACTAAATTACTATTTATAGAACTCTATTTAAAAAAAACACCAAAATGATGAATTGAATATTAATGTTAGTCTTGAAAATGTTAATATAAAAAAATTGCTTTCTAAATTAGTTAATTATAAAACATTTTTTTATTCAATGGTTTATTGCAACATATTTTTAAGGTATTAATTTTTTTGTGGGTAATAATGGTTATTAATAATAGATTCATGTGCTGGTAAATAAAATGTTGTTATTGATATAACAAAGTAATAGATTTAACTATTAGTAAAACAGGTGTTGGTATTGAACAATTATTATTAACAGACATATCTGTTGGTAAAGATATTTGTTGTTATATTGAATTAATATTAGAAAAACATGATATCTGTTGGAAATACTAATATTTACCAACAGATATATTATCTGTCATTTAATTTCTCTTGGTATAAGTCACTTTTATTATAGTGAAGAAATAAAATTTTAAAAAATCATAAAAAACCATAACAACATAAAAAACCTACAAACTCTCAATAAACCTAAGAAAATATTAAAAAAAAATTAAAACCCCTAAAAACATAAAAAGTTATAAATACCATAAAACCCCTAAAAGGTTCTAAAATCCCTTAAACACCCTAAAAACCATGAAAAATTATAAAAACCTTAAAAACCCATAAAAACCCATATGAACCAAAACCCCCACTAAAAACAGTAAATACCATTTAATCTCCTAAAAACATTAAAATCCTCTAAAAACTCTTAAAACCCATAAAGACACATTAAACGCCCAAAAAATGAAAAAAAAACCATAAAACCCTATAAACCTAAAAAACTAAAACCCCTTAAAATCCCTATAAACCCAAAAAACCATAAAAATCCTAAAAAATAATTAAAATTCACTAAAAATGTAAAACCCATAAAAATATAGAAAAAACCAAAGAGAACCATAATAACCTAAGAACATGTACACCCTTAAACAACCTAAAAATGGTAAAAACATAAAAAACCCTAAACCCCTAAAAAACCCTAAAAACCATAGAACACATTAAAACCTAAAAAACCCTAAAAACCCAAAAATATATTAAAACCCCACTAAAAACTCTAAAAAAAATTATCCCCTAAAAACCATAACAAACCATGAAGAACAATAAACGCCTAAAAAACTATAAAAATCCATAAAAACAAAAACAACCATAAAACCCCAAAACACACCAAAAAACATTGAAACTCCTCAAATTCCCTAAAACCCACAAAAATATTAAAAAGACCTAAAAATACCTAAAAATGCAAACAATTCCTACAAACCCTAATATCCATCCTAAACCCGAATAACCTAAAAAAATGCTAAAACCCATAAAACCCATAAAACCATAAAACCCCCAAAAATCCCTCCCAATCCCTAAAACCATAAAATTCAACAAAAACCGAAAAATCCCTAAAACTTCCAAAAGACATAAAAAACCATAAAATCCAACAAAATCCATTAGAAATCCTTGAAAACCTAATAACACATAAAACCCCTAAAAACCTAAAAATGATCAAAACCCTAAAAGAAACTCAAGTCCCTAAAACCCCAAAAAACAAAAAACACCCAATAACCTTAAAAATCCAAAAAACCCACAAAACTCTTAATAAAACTTGATACTCTAAAAACCATTTAAACCAATAAAAATGTTATTAAACTCTAAAAAACATTAAAAACAATAAAATCAAAAACCCCAAAACCCCCTAAAATCATAAAAACTCTTAAAAAACATAAGAACACTAAAAAATCAGAAATCCATATAAAAATAACATAAAATAATAAGAGACTCTAAAACCCATCAGAATCCATAAAAACATAAAAAGCCATAAAATCCAAAAATCCATAAAACCCCTTAAAATGAAAAAATAACCCTATGAAATCATTATAAAACTAAAAAATATAAAAACCCAAAAATACCTAAAAACACTAAAAATCCAAAAAACCATAAAACCCAAAATTCTCTCAAAATACCTAAGAAACCTTAAAAAACCATGAAAATACAAAAAACCCCAAAATATCTAGAGGCATGAAAAACATATCAAACACTAAAAGAAACTAAAAATCTAAAAAACCTAAAAAAACTTCAATCCCCTAAAAAACATGAAAACGCTAAAATTTTTAAAAGACCATAAGAACCATAAATACCCATAAAAACCATAAACCTCTAAAAACATAAAAAACACTAAAAAACCCTAAAAACGCACTAAATACACTATAAACACTTTAAACACCAATTTTTTAAAAAAAAACTCTACAAAACCATAAAACCCCTATAAACTAGAAAAAACCCTTAAAACACCAAAACACTCAAAATCCCTAAAATACCCTAAAAAATAAAAATAAAAAAAATAATAGAAAATCACTAAAACCATAAAAAATGATAAAACCCTGAAAACCAAAAAAACCAAAAAACACTTAAAACCTCTAAAAACCTAATAATGATAAACCCAAAAAACCCTAAAAACATTAAAACCCTAAAAAATATTAAAATATCATAAAACACCTAAAAAACATAAATAACCACTATGAAATCTAAAAACCCTTTAAACTCATAAAAACGTTAAAAATAGTAAAATACTTTAAAACCCAAAAACACAAAAAAATTACTAAAAACCCAAAAAACCCGGAAACCATTACAATTAATAAAAAACATAAAAAACCCCTTGAAATCATAAAAATCCTAAAAAATCCCTAAAAATCCCTAAAATTATAAAACCCCAAATATTCTAGAAAAGACCTAAGAAATATTTATAAACCGAAACAGATAAAAAACCCTAAAAAAACTAAAAAATTCCTATACAACTAAGAAGATAATAAAAACTCCAAAATCCCATAAAAACTCAAAAACCCCTTTAAACACCTAAAAATGTTAAAAAACTCTAAAAATCTGAAGAACCTAAAAAAATAAAAAATATTAAATGTCCTAAAAACCCTCAAAATACCTACAAACACTAAAAACAATAAAAATCAAAAAAATCTTAAAAATCCCTTAAAATGTTAAAAACCATAAAACCATGAAAAAACCTAAGAAGACCTTAAAAAACTAAAAATACTAAATGCCCTAAAAACCGTAAAATCCAACAATACCCATTAACACCTCTAAACCCTAAAAACCATAAAACCCCTAAAAACCTTAAAAACCCTAAAATAGAAAAAAACCCTAAAAATCGACTAAAAACTCTAAATCCCTATAAACCCCTAAAAACATTCAAAAACTCTAAGAATGTTATAATCCATAAAAACTAAATATATATATAAAAAACCATAAAACCATAAACCACTAAAAATCCATTAAAACCCTAAAAATGCCTAAAAACTCTAAAACCCCATAAAAATCATAACCCCTTAATAAAATCTCTAAAAACATTAAAAAACCTTAAAACCCTAAGAAAATATTTAAAACCTATAAAAATTAAAACCTCCTAATACCTAAAAAACCCTAAAAACCCTAAAAACCATTAAAACCCTAAAACCCCTCAAAATCCCCAGAAATCCAAAAACCATAAAAATTGTTAAAAATTTCTAAAAACCCCGAAAACATAAAAAAAATCCTTAAAAAAATTAAAAACCAAAAAACACGTAAAACTCCTAAAAACATAAAAACCCTAAAACCCTTAAAACCATAAACACCCCTAAAAACATTAAAACCCTAAAAACCAATAAAAACCATGAAAACCAATAAAAACTCTAAAATCCATTTAAACACCTAAAACACCAAAAAACTATAAAAATTCAAAAACCCCTAAACACCCTCAAAATATCTAAAAATCTAATAAAACACAAAAATTCTAAAAAAGAACTAAGTATCCCTAAAATCATAAAAACCATAAAAACCATGATAAACCCTAAGAAACCCTGTAAAACCTAAAAACACATAAAAACCATTAGAAACATAAATAAAACTAACAACTATTAAATCCAAAAAAACATGAAAACCCCGAAAAATAATAAAAAACGAAAAAAAACAAAAAACCATACAAAACCCTAAAATAAAATAGAAATCCTAAAAACACACTTAAAAAACAAATCCATTTAAACCAGTTTTTTTTAAACTCCAAATACCTTAAAAATCCTATAAAACATTAAAAAACACAATAACCCAAAAAAACCCTAAAACCCATCAAAATCCATAAAATCCTTATAAATAATTAAAATTTTCAAAAATAAAAAAATCCCTATAAATGTATAAACCTTAAAAACCATGAAAAACCATAGGCAACCCTAAAAACTAATAAAAACCTAAAAATTTCTATAAACACTGAAAGACCCAAAAAACACCTAAACCCCATAAAATACCTAAAAATCCTAAAAAAACCCCATAAAAATCCTAAAAACTAAAAAAATTTAAAAACCCTTAAACCCCTAAAAATATTAAAAAATATAAAATCCCATAAAAACTCAAAAAAACCATAAAACCCAAAAAACCATCGATATCCCTAAACACGCTAAAATCCATAAAAATCCCTTAATATCTCTTAAAATGTAAAAAACTCCTAAAATCCTTGAAAATCCCTAAGAGGAAATTAATAACTTAAAAACACATAAAACCCCTAAATAACGTAAAATGCTAAACCACTAAAAACCCATAAAAACCTAAAAAACCCTAAATACTCTAAATCCCTAAAACCATAAAACCCATAAAATCCCAAAAAAACAATGAAAATCCTAAAAACCCACTAAAACATTTCAATACCCCTTAAACAACGAAAAACATTAAAAAACTCTAAAATTCCTTAAAATCATTAAAAATTCAAAAAAAACAATGACATCCCAAAAAACATAAAAACCCTAAAAATCCAAAAAACCCTAAAACAACATCAAATACATAAAAACCTAAAACCATAAAAAATGAAAAAAATTACTAAAAACATAGAAAACCCAAAAAACCAAGAAAACCTTTAAGAAAACTTAAAAACCCTAAAAACTATTAAATCCTGTTAAACCCATAAAAACACTAAAACCCCTAAGAAAACCTAAAAACCATAAAACACCAAAAAAATATAAAACCTTCAAATACCTAAAAAACCCTAAAAACATAAAAATCATAAAAATCCTTAAAACCCTAGAAAAAAATAAAATTCCAAAAAACCATGAAAACCCTAATAAAACATTAATAAATTAAAATAGTCAAAACCCCTAAAAAAATTAAAAAATATGAAACATAAAAAACAATAAAAAACATTAAAAAGTAAAAAAACTCAAAAAATATAAAAAACCAAAAAACCCCAAAAAAACAATAAGGTCCCTAACAACCCTAAAAGGTATAAAAACCCTCAAAACCATAAAAAACTTGAAATACTATAAAATTCCTATAAAATACCTAGAAATATCTAAAACCATGTAAACCAAAAAATCCCCCACAACTTTAAGAATACCATGAAAACCTAAAAACACATAAAACCCCTAAAAATATAAATGTTCTAAAAATCAATAAAATCCAAAACCCCTCAAAATAACCAAAGGCCCTAAAACTCCTAAAAACATAAAATACTGTTAAAACCCCAAATAAAACCATAAAAACTTAAACAAACCTAAAACCCCTAAAAACCTAACAAATGTTAAAAACTCTAAATATATCATACAAACCCTACCCCCCTAAAAACCATAATAACCCATAAGAAATCTAAAAACTGTTTAATCCCCTGAAAACATTAAAAAGCTATAAAAATATTTAAAAACATTAAAATTTATAAAAAACTAAAAACCCCCTGAAAATCCAAAAAAAACATTAAAAACCCTATAACGCCTAAAATACCCTAAAAACTATCAAAAACTCCAAAACCCTAAAATATCATTTAAATCCTAAAAATCCTCAAAAAAATACCTAAAAACATAAAAAACCCTTAAAACTTTAAAACCCCATAAGAAAACCATAAAACCCAAAAAACTTTCAAAACCATTAAAAAAAGTTATAAAAACCCAAAAAAATATATAAACCATAATATACAGAATAAAACCCTCAAAATCCAAAAAAAAATCAAACACTAAAAAATTATAAAAACCTTATAAACTAAAAAACCCCAAAAACCATAAAAACCACTAAATACCCATAAAAACCCTAAAAATTCACTAGAAACTCTAAAAATCCATTAAACCCCCAAAAAATGAAAAACAAAACACTAAAAACCTAAAAACTGAAAAAACTAAAAAAATTTATTAAAACCCCAAATAACTATTTAATCCCCTAAAACCATAAAATTGCTAAAAAGTCTCAAATTCCCTAAAAATCTAAAACCCATAAAAATCCTATAGATTCCTAAAAATATCTATAATTTTAAACAACCAAAAAACCAATAAAAACCCAAGAAAACCTTAAATATCAAAAACAATTAAAACCCCTAAAAACCTAAAAAATGGTAAAATCCCTAAAAACCAAAAAAGAAACTAAAAACCCTAAAATTACTTAAAAACCACAAAACCCCCTAAAAACCCTAAAATCCCTAATAACCCATAAAATTCCTTAAAAACCACTAAAATTTATAAAAAACCTGTTAAACCAATAAAATTGTTAAAAAAAAACTAAAAACCAAAAAACCTATAAAAACCTAAACCCCCCCCCCCCTAAAACATAGAAAAACAATAAAGACCCTAAAAACCCATAAAAGCTGTCAAAATCCCTAACAAACTAAAAACACATAAAAATCCTAAAAATACCTAAAAACCATAAAAACATGAAACACTATCAAACCCATAAATATTCTATGAAAACCATGAAAACACAAAATCACATTAACCCATAAAAAGATTAAAAAAGAAAAAAAATGTAAACAATTCTAAAAACCACTAAACAAACCTTTAAACCCCTAAAAAAACCCTAAACCCATAAAACACCTAAAAACCTTAAAGAACCTAAAAAACCCTAAAACACAATAAAACTATAAAAACCCATTAAACTGCACAAAATGTTAAAAAAATCTAAAAACCCTTTAAACCCTAAAAAATCAAAAAAAACCCAAAAACCAAAAAATCATAAACACCATAAAATACAAAAAATCCCCCAATACCTAAGAATCCCTAAAAACCCTAAAAAATATTAAAAATCCTACAAAATCCCTAAAAATTCTTAAAAATGTAAAAACCCCTAAAAACATTGAAACAACCTAAGAACCCCTTAAAAACCTAAAAACACATAAAACCCCTAAAATCCCATGAGAAAACCGTAAAAACATAAAAATAGTTTAAAACAAATAAAAAACCCATAAAAAAATATAAACATCATAAAAACTATAAAATCCATAAAAACCATAAAAACACCAAAACCCTTAAGAAATCCTAAGAGCCTATAAAAAGTAATAAAACCCTAAATACTATAAAAACCCTTTAAAAAACTCTAGAACTTTAAAACCACCAAAAAAATAATTAAAAAACCATAAAACCAATGGAAACCCTAAAATCCCCCAAAATATCTCAAAATGACTTAAAAACCTAAAAAACCATAAAAATCATAAAAAATACATAAAAATCCCTAAAAACATAAAAACCCTAAAATCCCTGAAAACCCCTAACAAAACCATAAAATCCAAAAACCACTCAAAACCCATAAATAACCTTAAAAATGATAAAAACCCAAAAAGAATCTAAAATACCCTAAAAGACCCTAAAAATCCTAAAACCCCTAAAAATCATAAAAACCCAAAAAAATAAAAACCCTAAAAACCATAAAAAACCTTGAGAAACCACTAAAATCTACAAAAACCATTTAAACCCACAAAACATTAAAAACACTAAAAAACCCCTAAAAATTAAAAAAACCTCAAATAACCACATAAACCAATAAAGCACAAATTCTCTAAAACCCTAAAAATTCCCAAAAAACATAAAAACCCATAAAATTCCAAAATAAACCCTAAAAGTCATTAAAAACATATAAAACCCTAATATCCTTGAAAACCCTTTAGAAGATCATAAAACCTAAAAAAGTTTAAACCCTTAAAAACCTTAAACACTAAAAACATTAAAACCCTAAAAACCCTAAAAACCCTAAAAACCATCAACCCCCTAAAAACCTTAAAACCCCAAAAAACACATAAAACCCCTAAAATACCACTAAAAACTCGAAAACCCTTTAATCGCCATAAAATGATAAAAAAACTATAAAATCCCTAAAAATACATAAAAACTAACCATACCCCCAATAAAAACCACCAAAAACAAAAAAACCATAAAAACATAAAAAACCAAAAAAATTGCTCAAAAACTCAAGAAACCCTAATAAACCATAAAAATATTAAAATTCCCTAGTAAACCCTAAAAACATAAAAGCCTAAAAACCCTAAAAAATATATAAAATCTTAAATCCTATACATGTTAAACCCCCTAAAAACCTATAAAATTATATGAACCCAAAAACCCAAAAAAACCATAAAAACCATAAAACCATAAAAACCATAATATCTTTAAAACCATTAAACACTAAAAACCTAGTAAAAACTCTAAAAAACCTTTAATATCTTAAAACATAAAAAAACTCTTAAAACCCCAAAAAAATTCAAACCCCCCCCCTAAAAACTAAAAAAACATATAATCTATAAAAACTCCAAAACCCCTACAAATCCCAAAAAACCCATAAAAACCATAAAAACAAATTTTTTTTTCCAAGAATCCCTAAAAACGTAAAAACAACTAAATACCTTGAAATATCCTATAAAAACCATAAATAAATAAATTTAGTCAAACCCCATAACACACAAACAAAATTCCAAAAATCCTAAACACCCGTAAAAACTCCTAAAATTCATGAAACCCACCCCCAGGCAATAAATTCCTAAAAAGACCTGAAAACCCTAACAAAATAGAAAACCGGAAAACCCTAAAAAAACATAAAATATTTAATACACTTATATCACCTAAAAAACCTAAAAAATGATAAAAACGTTAAAAAACCATAAAACCCCTTAAAACCATTAAAGCCTTTAAAACCCATTAAAAATCTAAAAATCCATTAAAATCCTAAAAAACACTAAAAACCTTTTAAACCACTAAAAAATTTTAGATACTCTAAAATACTTTAAAACCCTATAAAACTAATTTTTTTTGTAAAAACCCAATCAAACTAATAAAACCCTAAAACATTGAAAATTCATAAAAACCATAATGTATCATAAAAATCGTAAAAATCACTAAATATTTTAAAAAAACCTAAAAACTATGAAAAGCCTAAGAAAATATTTAAATTTTAAAAACACTTAAAACCATTAAAAATTGAAAAAACGGAAGAGACCCTAAAACTCGAAAACTGCTAAATTCCTCTAAAGCTTAAAAACCATAAAACCACTCAAAACCCTAAAAACAATAAAATACCTAAAATCCATTTAAACCCTTAAATACTTTAAAAATATCTAAAAAACATTTAAAACACTAAAAAATAAAAAACCCTAAAACCCAAAAAAACCATAAAAACCATAAAAACCATAAAAACCGCTAAATCCTTTTAAAATCCCTCAAAACCGTGAAAACCATAAAATCCTAAAAAATAACTAAAAATATCTAAAAAAAATTCACAAAAACCATCAAAACCCACTTATAAAATCTTAAATACATAAAGACACTTAGTACCCCTAAAAAAACTAAAAAAGGAAAAACCCATAAAAACATTTAAAATCCCAAAAAACCATAAAAACCATAAAACCCCATAAAAACCTAAAAATCCATAAAAAAATAATTACCAAAAAATAAAAAAAAACCTTCAAAACCCTATAAATATAAAAAAACTCAAGAAAACAATAATAACCCTAAAACCAAAAAAACAAAAAAACCATAAAAACCATAAAACACAAAAAAATCCTTAAAATACCACTAAAAATCCTAAAAATCCCTAAAATCCCCAAAAAAGTAAAAAACCCTAAAAATCCTAAAAACCCCAAGGAAACCTTAAAAAACTAAAAAAACTTAAAAATCCTAAAACCATAAAAGCACTAAATACCCTAAAAAACATAACAGATAATAAAAACCATAAAAACCCATAAAACCCCATAAAACCTAAAAAACCATAAAATATATAAATAAACTAAAAAACTAAATGAATATATAAAAAATTTATCCCCTAAAACAATAAAAACTATAAAAAATCATGAAACCCCTAAAAAATAAAAAAACATAAAAAACTATAAAAAACCCTAAATCCTAAAAACTCATACTACCCATCAAAATCCCTAAACCCCTAAAAGCCTAAAAATCCCAAATAACATTAAAAACCATAAATCCCAAAAAATTCATAAGAACAACATAAAAACCTAAGAATAATTTATACCCAAAAACCATAGAAAAAGAAAAACACACAAAAAACCCAAAAGACCCCAAAAAATAAAAAAAACCAGGAAAACTAGAAAACCCCAAATGATAATTAAAAACCCTAAAAACATTGAAAAACCCAATAAAGTCTCATAAAACAAATAAAACCACTGAAAAAATTAAAAAACTATAAATCCCTTAAAACCCTAAAAAACTCAGAAAAACCCCAAAAAACTCAGAAAAAAATAAATACCCAAAAAACCCAAAAAACCTTGAAACTCTTAAAAACCCTAAAAACCCTATGAATCCATAAAATCCCTAAAAACCATAAAAATAAAAATAATTCCTAACATCCATAAAATCATAAAAATCCCTAAAACCCCAAGAGAATATTAAAAACATCAAATCATTTAAAACCACAAAAAATCTAGAAGACATTAAAACCATAAAACCCCTAAAAAATAAAAACCCTAAATACCATAAAATGCTAAAAACCTTAAAACCCCTAAAACCATAGACACTAAAACCACTAAAAACCCATTAATCCCCTAAAAACATTAACAAACTCTAAAAACCTTAAAACCTATAAAATCTAAAAAAATAAAAAACAATAAAACAAAAAAAATCCCCAAAACCATAAAAAACCCTCAATACCATGAAATTAATAAAAGGCATATGAAAAAAATTTACAAATATAAAAAATCTATAAAAATCCTAAAAAATATAAAAAACTATTAAAACTTTGAGAAACCCTAAGAATACAATAAAAGCCTAAAAAGTATAAAAACCCTAAGAAACCTAAAAACACTAGAACCCTAAGAAACCCTAAAAGGCCATAAAATCACTAAAAACCTCTAAATCCCATTATAAACCCAAAAACTGACAAAAACCCATAAATCCCATAAAAAATCTAAACAACATTTAAACCGCTAAAGACATTAAAAAAATCTAAAGCCCCAAAAAACTCTATAAAACCTAAGACCCCTCAAAATAACAAAAAACCCTAAAAAATCATAAAAAATACCTAAAAACACTGAAAAACCATAAAAACAATAAAAACACATAAAACCCCGAAAAACCTTTAAAATTATTAAAACACTAAAGCAGCCTAAAAACTCTAAAAATTCTAAAAACCATAAAACACCCAAAAACATTAAAACCCCTATAACCCATAAGACCATAAAAATCCACTAAAAACTCTAAAAAACATTTAAAACCATTAAAATTTTTAAAAACACTAAATACCCAATAAACTCAAAAAAATCCAAAAAACCTACATAAACATAAACCACTAAAAACCCTGAAATCATAAAAACCACTAAAACGCTAAAAACTCTAAAAAACATTAAAAACCCTAAGAAAATAAAAATTACATGAAACCCCAAAAATACCATAAAACCATAAAAACCTAAAACAACCCAAAACCCATATAAACCATTAAAACCCTAAATAACCATAAATAGAAAAAAACCCCTAAAAATCCACAAAAACATAAAAAACGCTAAAACACTGGAAATACCAAAAACACCTTAGAAAAACATGAAACCCTAAAACACTTAAAACCCCTAAAAACATAAAATTATAGAAAAACCTGTAGAACATAAAAACCCATAAAACCCATAAAGATCATAAAAACCCATAAAGACCATAAAACACCGAAAACACATTCAAAACCCAAGAAAACCCCAAACACCACTAAAAATAGTAAAAACCCTATAGAACCCTAGAAACATTAAAAAATCATAATTTTTTTTTAAAAATCCTTAAAAACTAAAAAACCCAAAAAATTAAAAAAATTCATAAATTCTTTAAAACCCCCAAAACACCTAAAAAACCTCAAAATCTCTAAAAATCCAAAAAACCAATAAAAACATTAAAAATCCATAAAAATTTATAAATCCATAAAATCATAGAAAAAAATAAGAAACCATTAAAAACCTAAAAACTCTTAAAAACTAAAAAGAAAATATAAAATTTAAAAACCCCAAGAATACTAAAAATACATTAAAAACCACAAAATCTATAAAACCCATAAAAACCTTAAAAACCCCAAATACCCATAGAAACCCTAAAAAACTACTTATAAATCTAAAAACCCTTTAATGGAAAAAATGTTGAAAAACTCAAAAAAAAACATTCTAACCCTGGAAATTCAAAATAATAATTCTTAAAACCCCAAAAAAACAAAAAAATAACCCTAAAAACCCTAAAAACCCTAAAACCCTAAAATCCATAAAAACCCAAAAATACATAAAATTCATAAAAAAACATAAAAATTTATAAAAATGTAACAAACACTAAAAAACCAGAATAAACCTAAGAAAACCTTAAAAACAAAAAATAAATAAAACCCCTAAAAAAACTAAAATTTCTAATAACCCAAAAAACCCTAAAACGACACTAAAAACCCAAAAATACAAAAAAGCATAAAACCTCCAAAAAACGTAAAACCCCGAAATACCTTAAAATCATAAAAACCCTTTAAACACCAAGATCTATAAAAACAATAAAAATCGTAAAATACCTAAACCCCCCTATAATTTTAAAAATCCCTAATAACCCATAAAACCCCCCAAAATCCATAAAAACCAAAAAAATACTCCAAACACTTAAAAACCTAAAAATGAAAAAAAATCATGAAAACACATAAATTCTCATAACCTTAAAATCTCTTAAAGAACATAGAACCCCCTAAAAACCATAAAATCCCTAAAACAACCTAAAAACCTAAAAAAATTAAAAAAAATATAAAAACTAGTTAAACACTTAAATACGTTAAAAAACTCTAAAAAACATAAAAACAATAAAAAACTCAATAAAACCCTAAAAACCCAAAAATACCATTAAAACCATAAAAATCCTAAAAACACTAAAACCTATCAAAATGCAAATAAACCCTAAATAACCTAAAAATAATAAAATTCCCTAAAATTCATTGAAAATGTAAAAATCCCTACAACCATAAAAATCCTTAAGATACATAAAAACCTAAAAAACTAAAACCCATAAAAATATTATAAAATTAAAAACTCTAAAAATCCCTTAAAACCCTAAAAATCACCATACCTAGAAAAATATCTAAAACCCTTAAAAACCATAAAAGTCATTTAAAACACTAAAACCCCTTTAGATCCCTTCAATTGCTAAAAAACAATATAAAACCTTGGAAAACTTTAAAAAAATCAAAAAACTCAAAGAAACCATAATAACCAAAAAAACATAAAAACCCTCAAAATCCCTAAAAACCTACAAAACCATAAAAAACTAAAAAAATCCCTTAAAACCCCTAAAAATGTTTAAAACCAAAAATCCCCAAAACCCCTAAGGAAGCCATAAAAACCTAAAAATCCTTAAAACTCCTAAAAAAATTAAAAAATGCTAATAACCACAAAAAAACCAAAAAACCAAAAAACCAAAAAACCCTCAAAACCCATAAACTCATAAAGACACATAAAACCCCATAAAACAATAAAACAAGAAAAATCAAAAAACAATTAAAATAATAAAATGTTAAAATCTAAAACATTCTATTAAAAAATAGAAAAACCCCAAAAATTAAAAAAAAAACCATAAATACCCTAAATACCCTAAAATCATAAAATCTATAAAAACCCTAAAAAAATAATAAACTTAAAAACTAACTAAAAAGTACTAAAAATTTAAAAAACCCTAAAAACCCTGATAACCCCAAATAAATACATAAAAACATAAAAACAATTTAAACCCCTAAAAATGATAATAACCCTAAAAACCCTAAAAACCATAAACCCCTATTTTTTTAAAGAAAAACTAAAGGCCAGAAAAACTCTAGAAAATTGATAAAAACAAAAAACACTCTAAAAACCCAATATACCATCAAAAATGTTAAAAAAAATCTTCAAAACCTTAGAAACCATGATAACTCAATAAAACCCTAAAACTCCAAAGAACCATAATAAACCGTAAAAACAAAATAAAATAATAAAACACCTTTGAATCCATGAAAACCCTAAAATACCATAAAAATCAGAAAAATCCATAAAAATACATAAAAACATTAAATAACTAAACACCTAATAAAACCTAAAAAAACATAAAACCCATAAAACCTAAAAAATTATAAAAACCCTAAAAAACTCTGAAAAGACCCTAAAACACTAAAAACTACTAAATATCATAAAACCCCTACAAAAATAAAAACCCAAAAACCATTAAAAACATTAAAAACCCATTAAACTAATAAAAAAGTTAAAAACTATAAAAAAAACTTTTTTAAAGTATGTGACCCATGGATTGGAAAAAACCAAATCCATGGTCCAATAAATTTTTATTAAAAAAGAAAACGCACACAGCCCCAAAGTCAAGGATTACAAGACACAAAGTGGCCCAATAGAGCACCATCTTCCTGAAATATCAGTCAAATTCAAGATCAGGAAATAAGAAAACTAAACCAATCTTGGGTCATTTGGACATCAACTTTCCACCAGCTGACCATCCAGTCTTTAATGATCATGATATCCAAGACAAAGCCTTCAATCATCAAATTATGCTTTGAACTCTTCCACGTGGAGCTCCTCCCTCTTAGATGTCAACCTCGGGTCCACACTGGAATTATATCTTTCCTTTTTCAATGGAACATGAATAGAAAATGTCAAACTTGATCCCTCCAGTATAGACTCATCATCATCTTTGATAACATCCAAGATTAAATAGTATCTGAAATTACCACATTAGTTAGTATAGTGTAAACATGTTATTTAGAAACAATAACCTTCATTTCCATAGAGAATAATTTTCAACATCCTTTTTATCAGAAATGCTACTAAAAAATCCATCATTAGTGCAAAGATATCATTCTACATCAAAGATAACAGAAGAATCCTATAAAAAAGAAGCCATAATAGCCCCTTATTTAGCTAGAATTGCATAGTTCCATGGGAACTAGAATCCTCAGAAGGAACGAATTCACAAGTCACATCAAACATATAAATAAACCTAATAGGAACCTATGGACTGGTTTAAATAGGTATTGTTGACATTCAATTTATCACATTATATCCAAAAACCAACACCTACCATTTTAAAGGATGATCACTATAAACAAGAAGGGAAAAAAGTCAAACCAGTCTATAAGCAGGGAAAAAACATTATCCCTTTGAAAAATAGGGATAACATCCTCTAAGATTTGATTAGACCAGGAAAGGTTCCCCCTATATGCTCTTTTATTATCCAGACTATTAGTTATAGAATTACCCTCCCAAAAAACATGGGTAATAATGAATTAAATATTTGAGAGAAACTGTAAACAATTAATCTATATATTCATAAGATTCCAAAGGTTATGAGTTGAAGAGGTTCTGATTTCATGAATGACCGTGGTAGAGTCACACTCAAACCATATCTTATTCAAAACCCTATTTTTAGTATGATCAAGGGCAGAAATGACACTAAACATCTTAGCTTCAAGAGAGGAGGAAATACCACAAGAGTTGATGGAGCCAAACAAAACATCACCAAATCATTTCCTAAAAACAAAACCATAACCTGGAGGATATGGATTTCCTCTACAATATCCATCAGTATTAATTTTAATCCAACCCAAAAAAAGAGGACGGAAAAAAACTTCCATAGTAGCGAACAGAGGTCAAAATTACCTTTAATCTTGATACGCCTAAGAAGTAAAATATCATGCATCGGGTTGTGATAATAAGATTTATGAGGAAGATTTTCATGTTTTATGACAGAAAAAATATGAGCAAGAAAGGCATATGGATTTAAACTAACTCCATCATGAAGATCCTTGTTTCCCTCCATCCACAGGGAATGAATAAGTTCAACAAAAACAACTTGGAAAATAATCAACAACATTGGAGATAAAGGAAGACATAACATACCTTCAAGAATGTTTTGAATAGTAGAAAAATTATGAATTTTAATCTCGAAATTATCATAATGTGCCTTCCACATAAAGGCTGCTATAACACAACCCAAAAACAGGTGATCCATTTCCTCCCTATGCTGATGATAGATAATAAAAACAGAACAAAGAGAAATACCACAGACCTGAAGATATGAATCAATAAGGACTTTTCCATGATATAGTCTCTACAAAAAAGTGAGATAATATCGGGGAATGAATCTCCTATTAAAATTCCTCAACCAATCTAGAAAAACACAAAATTATTTGCATGAGAGTAGAAGTATTTAGAAGTGAACATACCATAGGGATGATGTTCCACTATCCAGAAATCACCAACAATGGAAAAACAATAATTATTAATAATCTGTATAACAAGACCCGGATTGACAGAAATAAAATTTAATTTATAATTAATATAAACATCAAGGTCCATGTTTGAAAATTCATGACTACGAGTATAAATAAGTGAAACACCAGTCTAATTATATTTCCAAAAATCGAGAGAAGAATCCTGAGAGACAGACCGTCTTGGATCAATATCAATATAAGAAAAAACTGATTTAAAAGAAGACCAATCAAAAGAATACTTAAAAATAATGTTTCTAATTTTGAGTTTAGTAGGGAATATTGACCTCAAGAAAGCATTAAATTTTGAATTGTAATTAATTATATTCCAAAAAAATGAATCCTGGAGAGATGGATTAAAAAGGATAATATTTTTGATACCAAGGACCCATTTCTCAAAATATTTGCAACATTTGTTCCAATACATAGTTACCAATTTTCTTTCCAAAATACTACTGGTCCAAATAATGTTTATGATGGACATGTTAATTAATTTGATAGGAGAAGCATGACATTTGTAAAGCATAAATGAATAAATAAATTTAGAAATAATAACAGCTTTAACCAGACAGACATGAACAACTATTTAAATGGACTTACCATTCCAGGCAGCAAGCTAATTCTTGATCATACTAGTAATCCCAGAAATATAACAAGCCTTCAGTCAACTGCAGAACATGGGAACCCCAAGTTAAGAAAAAGGTAGAAATCCTCCCCTAATCCCCAAATCAGTGATGACATCTGATTTCCTAATTTGTGAAATATTTCTACCAGTGTAGACAAATGACTTATTCCAACTAACATGTTTCCCAGAAACTTTCTCATAATGGAGATGATCATTCTTGATACTCTTGATATTTCTTTTATCCCCTTGAGTAAAGAGGATTATATCATCAGCATAAAGGAGATGGGTGGGAGAAAAGATACCACGACTATCACCAATAGACTTCGTATTTCCATTCATAGACATTATATAAAACTATATACTATGTTAATCTTCTAAAATAGAAAAAATAATAGCAAAAAGAGGATCACATTTTTTAAATCCTCTAGAACTAGAGAAATATCGCATTGGGGATCCAGTCACAAGAACCAATATATGAGAAGAAGAAAAAATAATCTTAATCCAATTAATGAAAGTGTCCTCAAAACAAATTATTGAAATAATTTTAAATATAAAACCCAATCCATTGAGTCAAAATCCATTTTAATATCTAATTTGAGTTCAATGTTCCCTCCCCGAATATATTTTTTAAGGATATTGATACACTCAAAATCCATGACAAGGAAATTTTGAATATATCTTCCTTTGATGAAACCAAATTGATTAGAAGGAAAAAATTTATTGGAAATGGGAGAAAGTCTACTGGTAAGGATCTTAGTGATAACTTTTTATAAAGTGTTTATAAGAGCAAAAAGCCTGAAAAATGTATTTCATTAGAATTTTCCATATTTGGAATAAGAGAAAGAAATAGATAATTTAAACCTTGTGTAAGATTCCCCCCTTTAAAGAAATGTAGAACAAGGTTGCAAAAATCATCTGCAATGATATCCAAATAATTCAGAAAAAAGAAGTTACTAAATCCATTAGAACTCGGGTAGCTGTCCAGCCTAATACTGAAAACCGCAGCCTTGATTTTAGGTTCCAATGGAATAGAGACAAGTATTGTATTATCCACTGAGTTTACCAATTTGGGTATAATACCCTCTGTAGGGTGGGGGGATATGGTAGATGATCCATTAACGAGATCTTTATAATAAGAAATAATGTTCCATGAAAGCTACTGTCTATTATCCAGAATTTGATCTCCTCTTTTTAGTAATGTAAGAGGCTATGAAAGTTTCTGAACTCTTGGAAGATTGTTAAAGAATTTCGTATTTATATCCCCATTCTTGATCCAATTTTCTTTGAAAGAAGGATTCTTCATAGAATCTTTAATATTGAAAAAATTATTAAGTTTAAGTGTCATCTTAGATTCCAATGAAACATAACGAGAGAAATCAGCATGGGTACATTGCTCCTCAAAAGACTGAAGAGAGGCTTCAAGAATGGAAATGTCTGATTCAAGATGATTGAACCTATCCTTAATCCATAGTTTAAGATTTACCTTGAAAATATTATGTTTAAAAATACAATAAAAGTCATTCTTCTAGATCCCTACAAAAAACCAATCTTCCAGAACAAGCTTATAACATTCAAGATGAAGTACCCGTGATTTATTAAATCTATTTAGGGAATAGAGATTTAATACCCCTGACTGAGAGGTCTAACATAATAGGATGATCATTAGAATTAAATTGGGATAAAGACATACAAGAAATAGATTCCCATGAATGTAAGTAAGATTCATTAACAAAAGCCTTGTCAATTATACTAGCCACCATAACATTAAGGTTCCTTCTATACCAAGTAAACTTTTCCCCAACAAGATATACATCATTTTGTTCATTTTGTTCAATACTACCCTTAAAATATCTAGAATAAATATAACATGTCATAGGACCCATTTTTTCATCAAAATTAAGAATTGAGTAAAAATTCCCAATAATGATCCATGGATCATTAATAATACTTTTGAGAGAACCAATTTCAGCCCAGTGAGATCTTCAATCCAGATAACTATTACTAGCATAAATGAAAGAACAAAACTACTTGATCCCCAAATCATAAAAGGAGCAAGTAAAATGTTGATTTCTGGATCTGACCAGGAGAGGATAAGGTAGAGAAAAATGAGCCAAGACCCATTGATTATTGACCTCTGAAAAACTATTATTCAAGCCTAGTAAATTGAAACCCATATTGTCCAATCTCACATGAAAATTATATTAAATAGGGTTAGGCTCAAAAATCCCAATTAATACAGGTCTGTGCTACCTAATATGAAGCTTAAGAGACCTGATTGTGGCTTCATTAGCTAGGCCTTGGAAATTCCAAAAAAGTAACCTCATTTTATGCCAAGTTTGGGGTGAACCCCCCCTCTTATTTCCATTCCCTCATTCTTTTTAGTAATTTTAGGAGGTCCCCCTAGTTTCTTCTTAGGTAACATAAGAGTTTTAATTAGACTAGTAATATCTAAAACAGATTTGGACTTTTTTTCCTACTATTGAGAAAAAACCAAATCCACATTGTCCATGATTTCAGTATCATAAATAGAAGAATCCGTTATTTCAGTTTCAGATTCCATAGGACCAAAGATTTCCTGAGATTGTGTGAAAGGAAAATCAATCTTTTCCTTTCCAAATTCACTAAAACTAGCTTGTAATTTCTGGGGGTGTGATTAAAGAAGTATAATATCTGGAGGAAATGAAATTCTTGTCTAAATATGAGTTTAACAAGTCCTTATCAGTTATAAGAGCAGGAACACCATCTATAATTCTGGACAATATCATATTTTTAAGAGGGGAATTCTTCTTTAAACGGGGGGCCTACAGAGGACCTATGAGGCTGCAGACTCAAAACAAGATCTATATTATCCTTATAAAAATAGTTGATGATTGATTCTTCTTCTAAATTCTGTTGTGTACTATAGAAAGTTCAGTGATGCTTTGAGAGATCTCTAATTAAATTAAACTATCATACATGTCTCTACAAGATTCTGGTGGAAGAGTGTGAGGGCAAGGATCAGAAAAAAAAATTATCTTCTTCATCAACAATATTGGAACCATATTTATCTTGGGTGACATTCAAAGAGGAAGAAACAGAATGTGGATCTTTCCCTATGGGATTGCTAGCAATAACCAACTCAGGGGCATGCCATTTATTCTTATAGAGAATGATATAATTCTTTAAATCATTTCCTTTAGAAGGATCTTCTGAGTCACACTACAAAATTCAATAGAATGTCCTACAATTTTGCAGAAATCACAGAATGAGTGAATTCACTAAAACTCAAACTTAACTTTAATTATACGTTTATTTACAAGCAGGAAAATGGACTTTGGACATTTCGAATCCAAATTAACACCCACTAAAATTCTACCATAATGACTTAAATCTCCTTCCAAAGTTCTTTGGTCCATCTTTATAGGAGAGCCGAAACAAGAAGAAAGATCATTTAAAATATTTGGATACCAATACACCATATTTAAACCATGAAGCCTAATCCAAATTTGGGAATTGGACTGCTTTTGATTAAGATGATCAAAATTACAATCCCATTCAGAGATTCAAAAAATACCTAGTTTAAGATGAAGGTCATCTGTAGACCGGGCCATTCACATATCATCTTCATTTTGAAAAAACCAAATGTAAATAACCCTTACCAATTGGAATGAGTTTCCATCTCCTTAAAACCCTACAAATGGAAATTCAATGATTAATGTCATCATACGGCCAAGGCTTATCCACCTGGAGAGTATCATTCTTACTTGAAGTGAGAATTTGTAAAGATTGAATCACTGTTTCAATGCATCCGGATCCACTGCCACCGAGAAAGAACCATCTTCAAATTTTTGGATAGAAGAGGTATTAGGAATATCCGATTTCACTGGATCTTACAAACCTGATAGGGTTCTGAGATGGAAAGTCCAACCTTTTTAATAAAAGGATTATAAAAAACCGTTAGCATAAGAACTGGGAGCACCCTTGAATAAGAACTTCGATTCCGGATTGAACGATGCCATGCTCAGGCGAAAGTGATGAATCTAAGAAAGACACCATTAAAACAAAGATAATCGCCCTTCTTCGCTTATGAACAAGAATCCATCCATGGGTATCCTTATTTATAAAAAATGATTAAAACCCTAAAAACTCATAAAAAACAAAAAACCAAAAAAACCAAAAAAACCTAAACCCCTCAAAATCCCTAAAAACCATTATAATTATAAAAATACTAATAAATCCCTAAAAATCACTAGAAATGTATAAAACCCAAAAATCCTTGAAATCCCCTATGAAAACCATAAATATAAAAAACACTTGAAATCACTAAAAACATAAAAAATGATAAAAACCCTAAAAAACCCCCAAAAACAAAAAAATCAATAAAAACCATAAAACCTCCTAAAACATTAATAAACCAAAAAACCCAGAAAAACTATACAATCTATAACACCCTTGAAACTCCAAAAAATTTTAACTCTAAAAAACTATAGAAACCCTAAAAAATTCAAAAAACCCAAAAAATAAAAAAAACAATAAAAACCCTAAAACCCCACAAGAAAACCCCTAAAATCCCATAAAGTCCCTAAAACCCTAAAAACCATAAAAATCCTGGAAATACCAAAAAATACCTAAATTGCAAAAAACCCTAAAACCCTGCAAAACTCTAGAGAAAACCTTAGAAAATAAAAAACACATAAAACCCCTAAAAACCAAAAAAATGCTCAAAACCATAAAAACACTAAAAAGACCTAAAAACACTAAAACCATTAATAACATTTAAAAAAAACATTTAAACCCCAATAAACCACAAAATTTTTTAAAACCCCAAAAATAATAAAAAAACATTAAAAAACCTTCAAAACCTAAAAACATAAAAATGCATTAAAACCCAAAAAACAATAAAAATTAAAAATTAATAAAAGCCCTAAAAATAATTAAATTCTTAAAAAACCCTGAAAATTCCTAAAATGAAAACAACTCTAAAATCCCTGAAAACCACTAAGAATACCATAAAAACATAAAAACACTTGAAACCCACAAAATCCTATATACTATAAAAGCCCAAAAATGACCTACAAGAGTATAAAAACCATAGAAACCATAAAAAACCCACCAAAACATTTAAAACCCTAAAATCCTATAAAAATTAGAACACCCAGTAAATACTCTATAAACCCTTGAAACCCCTAAAAATGATAAAAAACTAATAAAACACTTTAAAACAGAAAAAAATAAAAAAAATACTAAAAATCCAAAAAACCATAAAAATCATAAAAAAGAAATTAAAATTCCTATAAAAGTAGAAAACTCAAAAACCATAAAAATATCTATGAAAAAAATTATAACTTAAAACACATAAAACATCTAAAAACCTAAACAATGTTAAAAATACAAGAAACCATGAAATAAAATTGGAAAAAACCTAAAATCTATAAAAACCTAAAAAACCACTAAAACATTTATAAACCTATAAAAAACCCTAAAACCCTAAAAAATCAAGAAATACGCTAAAAACCATTTTAACCCCTAAAAACATTTAAAACTATAAAAAACATAAAACCCTAACAAACTCAAAAAAAACCACTAAAAACCTTAAAACCCCCTAAAACACTAAAAACCCATAAAACCCCTCAAAAAACATTAAAAATGAGAAAAATCCATAAAAACCGTAAAAAATCCCAAACAAATAACAAAATGTACAAACCCCTAAAAACATAGAAAATCCCTAAGAAACCTTTTAAAATCTACAAACACTTAGAACACCTATAAATCGAAAAATGATAAAACTCTAAAAACCCTAAAACCCCTAAAAACCATAAAACCCCTAAAAACCATAAAACCCATAAAAACCTTACAAAAACTAAAATACCATTAAATTCCAAAAAACCAGTAAAAAATCTAAAAACCAATTAAACCCCATAAAATTTTAAAAAACTCTAAACCACCACAAAAACCATAAAAACACAAAACCCCTCTAAAATCCCAAAAAAACCATAAAACCATAAAAAACCTAAAAACCCTCAAAATCCATAAAAATACTAAAAACCCATAAAAGTACTTAAAAAATCCCAAAAAACCCCCTTATACATATAAAAGCCATAAATTAACTAAAATCCCTTTGAAAATCTTAAGAACCTAAAAACACTTAAAAAACTTAAAACACTAAAAACAACTTGAAACCTTAAAACCACTAAAACTTCCAAAAACACTAAAAACCATAAAAAATATCAAAACCTCTAAGACCTAAAAAAATTGAAAAACACATAAAACCCTTAAACCTCACTAAAAACCACAAAAATTCAATAAATCCTAATTTTTTTTTAAAAAAATCTAAAAAAAATTAAAAGACCTAAAAAGTCCAAAAACCCCTATTTACCCAAAAAACCAAAACACCATAATACTAAAAAACACCATTAAACCCCTTAAAATCCATAAAACCTATAAAATTTCTAAAAAAGAGCTAAAAAATGACTAAAAATATAGTGAAACTAAAAATCTCAAGAACTCATAAAAAACCTTAAAATCCTATAATAATTAGAACCCCTAAAAACCTAAAAAAATTTAAAACCCTAAAAACCATAAAAAATCAGAAACCCATATAAATAATAAAAAAATAAAAATAAATAAAAATCCTAAAACCCCTAAAAACCATAAAACCACTATATACTATAAAACCCATTTAAACCCCAAAAAAGTAAAAAAAATTAAAAACCCATTAAAACCCAGAAAAACTCCAAAAAAAACCAAAAATCCAAAAAACCCCATAGAACCCTAAAAACTGTAAAATCTCTCAATATCTATAAAACATTAAAAAACTATTAAAATCCTAAAAAAATTAAAAACCCCAAAAAATGTAAATACCCTAAAAACCATGAAAACCCTTAAAAACCCATACAAACCTAGAAATACTTGAAACCCATAGAAAGCATAAAAAAACCTAAAACCCATAAATATCCAAAAAACCATAAATCCATTTAAAAATGCAAGAACCTTATAAACCCCCAAAACCCATAGATACCATAAAACCAAATAAAATAAAAAAATCCTATAAAACTGAAAAAACATTAAAAAATATAAAAAACTACAAATCCCTAAAAAAATAAAAACACATAACAACCCAAAAAACCAAAAAACCCTAATACCCGAAAACACTTAAAACCCCAAAAATCACTAAAAACCCTAAAAGTAATATAAATCATTAAAAATCCCAAAATCACTAAAAATGAAAAACAATAAAAACCCTAAAAAACCCTAAGAAATGTTTAAAAGCCTAAAAACACATAAAAACCCTAAAAAACATCAAAAATCTAACCCCCCCCCAAACCACTAAAAACCCTAAAAACTATACCCCCTAAATACTTTAAAAAACCTAAATGCCCATAAATATCCTAAAACCCACTTAAAACACTAAAAACCATTTAAAATTTAAAAAATGTTAAAAACCTCTAAAAACATTAAAACTCCTAAAAAATCAAAACAAAACCCCTAAAACCCCCAAACCCCCCCCAAACCCAGTAAATTTCACTAAATCCCATAAAAATACCTAAAATAATAAAAATACATAAAAATAATTCCCAAGGCATAAAAATCCATTAAACCATAAAAAACCCTTAAAAATAGTGAAAACAAAAATAAAACCTTAAAATCCAAAAAACATTAAACACCTAAAAAACCCAAAAAATTACCAAAAACCCTAGAACCCCAAAAAACCAAAAAAAACAAAAACCAAAAACCCCTAAAAACATTAAAACCCTAAGATCACATAAAAACCATTAAGAAATCTTAAAAACCATTAAACCCCTAAAAATGATAAAAAAACTATAAAAACCATATTACCCCTAATAAACTAAAAAAACCCCTAAAAACATAAAAATTCATAAAAACCAAAAAATCCAAAAGACCCTAAAAATTTCAAAATTTATAAAAACCCATAAAAATACAAAAAAACCTAAAAATTCCAAAAAAAACGTAAAAAAATTTAAAACCCTAAGAAAACCATAAAATACAAAAAAATATGAAAAGAAAAAAAACCTAAAAATTGTTTAAAACCCTAAAAAACACTAAAAACACTAAATACCATAAAACCCCAAAAAACCTGAATACCCCTATATACCGTAAAAATCACTTAAACTCTAACAACCTTTGAAACCCCTAAAATCGTTAAAAACCTCTAGAAAACCTTAAAAATCCTAAAAATCTAAAAATACTTTAAAAAAACCAAGAAACCCTAAAATTCCTAAAACCCGTAAAAACCTATAAATAAATAAAAACCCCATAAAAATAATAAAAATTCCCTAAAATTCCCTAAAAACACAAAAACCCTGAAAACCTTAAAAACCACTAATAAAACATCAAAAAACCAAAAAACACTTAAAAGCCCAAAAAACATAAAAACCCAAAAAAAGACTAAAACAACTAAAACACATTTAAACCCATAAAACATTAAAAACTCTAAATACCCATTAAACCCCTAGAAAACTCAAAAAATCATTAAAAACAAAAAAAAACCCAAAACCCCTAAAAACCATAAAAACCATAAAAATTCCTAAGAACTATAAAAAACTGTAAAAATCTTACAAAATAATAAAAATAACTAAAAATGTAAAAACCCATAAAATACTAAAAAACCCAATGAAAACATTAAAAACAAAAAGACACATAAAATTCTAAAACTCACAATAAACTCTAAAAATCACAATAATCACTAAAAACCTAAAAATCCTAAAAATCCTAAAAATCCTAGAAACCCTACAAACCCTAAAACACTAAAAATCATAAAACCGCCTAAAAACCTAAAAACCATTAAAACCCAAAAATTAATAAAACTCTAAAAACACATTAAACCCTTAAAAACGTTAAAAAACATTAAAACCCTTCAAAATTATAAAAATATCAAAAAAAACTGTAAAATCCAAAATAACCATAAAACGCTTAAAAATCCTAAAAACCCCTAAAACCCAAAAAAATCTCCAAAAACCCATAAAAATAAAAAAAACCATAAAATCCCCTAAAAACATAAAAGAAACTAAAATACAAGAAAAAAAATAAGAAAACCGTAAACACAAAAAAACACTAAACCACAAAAAACCAAAAATCTCTAAAAAACATTTCAATACCCTAAAAACCATGAAAACCCTCAATACCTTAAAAACCCCTAAATATATTAAAACCCACAAAACCATAAAAACTCAGAAAACCACAAATAAAACTAAAAACCATTAAACCCACAAAAAACATTAAAAACTCTAAAAATGTTTATAACCCTTAAAAATTCAAAAAACCCATCAAAATCCAGAAACACCCTAAAATCCAAAAAATACAAAAAAATCCATAATAATACCAAAAAATATAACAAAACTGAAAACACTAAGAAACCCTTAAAAACCAAAAAACACTTAAAACCTCTAAAAAACAAAAAATAACAAAAAATGCAAAAACGCCTAAAACATAAAATACCCCCAAACCCCCTAAAAATCATAAGATATTACTAAAATCCCTAATGATGTAAAAAACCCTAAAACACTGAAAACCCAAAGAAAACATTAAATACCAAAAACACTTAAGACCTGTAAAAACCTAAAAACCCTAAAGCCCTACAACTCAATAAAACCCCAATACCCATAAAAACTATAAAAACCCATTAAAACCATTAAAACCGTAAATTCAAAAATTTCCCTACAAATATATAAAAACTCAACAACCCCTTTAAACTCAAAAAAAATTTAAAAAATAAAAAAACCTTAAAAAATCTAAAAGACTCAAATAAATCCTTTAACCCCCAAAATAACAAAAAACCACAAAACTCTAAAACCACATAATCCCCCAAATAACTAAAACCCCTAAAAACCATAAAAATCATAAATGTTTTCTTAAAAATATATAAAAACAAAAAAAAATTAAAACCCTTGAAAAAACATAAGAAAATCATAATAGCCTAAAACACTTAAAACCACCAAAAAAACTAAAAGATTATAAAAACCCAAAAAAAATCTAAAAACCCATAAAACCATTATAAACCCATAAAAACCCTAAAATCCATTAATAAATATAAACACCCTTTATACCACTATAAATGTTTAAAAACCCAAAAAACCTTAATAACCATAAAAATTAACATAAAACCCAAAAACCCATGAAAACATAAGAATCCTAAATAGCCCTCAAAACCCTCAAAATCCCAAAAAACACTCAAATCCATAAAAATTATAAAAAAATCCCTCAAAATCTATAAAAATTTAAAAATAATAAAAAACCATAAAAACTCTAGGAAACCTTTAAAAACCTATAAATATTGAAAAAACATAAAATTTCTAAAAAATGACTAAAACCCATAATAATCCTAAAACTCTAAAACACCTCAAAATCCCTAAAATGAAAAAAACCATTAAAATACTAAAAAAATACATAAAAATAGCTTAAAACATAACAAATAATAAAAACCATGAAAACCGTAAGAAAAAATTCAAAACTTAAAACACCTAAACCATATAAAAACATAAAAATTCTAAAAACCCAAAAATTACCTAAAACCCCAAAACATCCTAAAACCCATAAAAACCCTTAAAAACATAAAACACATAAACCCAATAAAAACCCTAATAGTCATAGAAACATTTAAAGCACTAAAAACATTAAAAACCTTAAAACATAAAAAACCATAAAACCCAAAAAATCCCATAACAAACCTAACATCCCTAAAAATCCCTAAAACCCATAAAAATCCAATGAAATACCTACAAAAATTAAAAAATGTAGAACCCCTAAAATCCCTGAAAACCCCCTATTAAAACATTTAAAACCTATAAACACATTAAACACCTTAATATCATAAAAATCCAAAAATCGTAAAAAAACCCATAAACCTCCTAAAAACCCATAAACCCTATAAAACCCCCAAAAAACCATAAAAATACTCAAACCCATAAAAATAATTAAAACATACCAAAATTATAAAAACCATTTATACTCCAGAAAATTTTATAAAATAAAAAGAACATAAAAACCCAAAAAACAATAAAAACCTCTAAATACTAAAATTACACCCAAAACCGTAAAAACCATACAATCCTAAAAATACATAAAAACCTCAAAAAAATTTAAATCTAAAAAATTCCCTAAAAATATTTTAAAACATAAAAAATATAAAATAATCCTAAAACTCTTAAGAAAACTAAAATAACCAAACCCACTTGAAACATCAAAAAAACCTAAAAATCTAAAATCACTATAAAAGAAAAAACCCCATAAAAATAAAAATATCCATTATAACATAAAAATCCTTAAAAACCCATGAAATATCTAAAAAATCACAAAAACTATAGAAAACCTTTAAACCCCTAAAAATGTTAAAAATTTTAAAAAAAATCGAGAAAACCTAAAAAACTCTAAAAAACCTTAAAAAACCAAACCCCCCTAAAATATGCTAAAAACAATCAAATTAATTAAAATTTCATAATAATACAAAACTAGTCGAAAAACATAAAAACAATGAAAAAATATAATAAAACCATAAAATTCTATAAACACTTAAAAACCTTAAAAATCATAAAAACACTAAATACCCTAAAATCCATAAAAACCATAAAATCGCAAAAACCATAAAACCCCTAAAAACCATGAAAACCATAAAGACCCATAAAAATAGGAAAAATCACTAAAAACTCTAAAATCCATTTAAACACATAAAACATTAAAAAGATATAAAAATCCTTAAGAACCCCAAAAAATAAAAATAAAAAACCCAAAAAAACATTAAAACCCTAAAAAAAACTAAAATCCAATAGAATCCTTCAAAATCCCTAAAATTATTAAAAAAACAGAAAAAATTATAAAAAAACCTAATAATTTGAAAAATGTAAAAAACACTAAAAAACTAAAAACCCTTAAGAAAACCTTAAAAACCTAAAAATACTTAAACTAAATAAAAACCCAAAGAATTCTAAAAACAATTAAACCCCTAAAAACCATAAAATCCATAAAATACTAACCCCCCCAAAACCCCATAAAAACCCCTAAAAGCCACTAGAAACCTAAAAACCCATTAAACCACAAAAAATATTAAAAACTGTAAAAAATAAAAAAACATTAAAAAACTCAAAAGAATATTCTAAAAATACTAAAATCTTTAAAAACCAAAAACATTAAGAAACCCTAAAACACATCACAATCTATAAAACAAGAAATAACCTAAAAAAGATAAAAAAATCCCGAATAATACCTAAAAATGTAAAAACCTATAAAATCCCAAAAAAACCATAACAAAAACTTAACAACCATAAAACACTTAAAATCCATAAAACCCTAAAAATTTCCAAAACCCCTAAATACACAGAAGACAGTAAAAACACTAAAAAAATATGAAACCCCAAAAAAATCATTAAAAACCTAAAACCCATAAAAACTATCAAAAACCAAGAAAAACTATAAATACACTTAATCCTGTAAAAATAATAAAAAACTCTAAAAATATTTTAAACCCTAAAAAATTAAAAAAAACCATAAGACCCAATAAAAACTATAAAAACCCAAAAAAATCCCAAAATCCATTAAAATAACTAAATAAAACTAAAAAACCAAAAAAATCCTATGAATCCCAAAAAAATCAATAAAAACATAAAAACACATAAATACCTTGAAATCCCCTAAGAAATACTTAAAAAGATAAAACACTTAAAACCCCTAAGAACATAAAAAATGCTAATTTCCCTAAAAAATCCCCTTAAAACCATAAACCCCTAAAACCCATTAAAAATCCTAGAGAACCACTATAAACTCTAAAAATCCTTTAATCCCCTAAAAATGATAAAAAAAACTCCAAAAATCTTAAAAACCAAAAAACATAATACCCCTAAAAACTCAAAACCTCAAAAAATCCCTAAAACCCCAAAATCCCTTGAAAATACCTTAAAACCCTAAAGATTCATAAAAACCCTAAAAGGACTTAAAAATACCATAAAATAAACCCCCCCCCCCCCCCAATCCTGAATAACCATAAACAAATCATATAAACCAGAAAATAATGAAAACCCTTAAAAATCCAAAAATTATCTGAACACCTAAAATACCCTAAAAACCCTAAACCCCCCTAAAAACTATAAACCCCTTAAATACATTTAAAAATACAAAAACAAAAAAAGCCCTAAAATTAACTAAAATCTAAAAATAACCTTTTAAACAAATTAATTTTTTAAAAAATTATAAAAAAATCCTAAAAAACTCAAACATTCCTAAAACATCAAAAACTCAGATAACCCACCAAAATTTAAAAAACCATAAAACACTAAAAAAACATAAATACCATAACAACCCTAACAGATCCCTAAAAATCATAAAAAATGTAAATAATACCAAAAACCTTGAAAACCCTTATGAAAACCTAAAAACCTAAACCTCATAAAACCCCTAATAACCTAAATGATGCTAAAAACCAAAAAATCTTTAAAACACCCCAAAAAACAGTAAAAAATATAAAACTCAAAAAACCCATAAAAACCCTAAAACCCTTAAAAACCATTAATCCAACCAAAAAATCTAAAAATCATTAAACCTCTAAAATGTTAAAATTATTAAAAAACCTTAGAAACTCTTAAAAAACTAAATAAAACCTTAGAAACAAAAAAAAAACCATAAAAACACTAAAATCCATAAAAAACATCAAAACCCTCAAAACTAAAAATAAATAAAAAACGCATAAAACCCCGAAAACCCTAAAATAGTCTTAAACACCAAGAAAAAATTAAAACCACTAAATAAACTAAAAAAATAAAAAAAAACATAAAATCCCTAAAAGCCTAAAATCCTTCAAAATCCCTAAAAACCATGAAAACCCCCCTTAGGGAGATAGCGTAATGAGGGGAACTAGGGGATAGTGGGGATCATGAATAACCCCAAATCGTGATCCCCCTATGATGGAAATATTATGGATCTGGCCTTGGCCCAACTAGAGTTGATTTTCCATAAGGAAATTTTTCATCTGTTCAAATCTACCGCTTTAAAGACATATGGCCTTCAGGAGGCTCTAGAGGTGTCTCGCCCGAAATTGAATTTTGAGGAGGTGGTAAAATCAGTAGCCTCCCTCAATTTCCATGATTTTAGTTATCTTTCCCCAGGTCATGTGATCACGAAAGGGTGTTTGTCTCATTTATATTCAATTCATGATCCAGTGGAGTAGAAAATAAACTTATGTTGGTTTTCTATTACCGAGAGTGTGTTAAACCTGAAGGCAGAGTAGATTTGGAAATTTGGTGGTCTTAACAAATGAATTTACAAATTTTTGGGGTTTAGAAAATGGAATATGACAACCATTAGAAGAGACTATTATCACATATTCTTCCCCTCAGATGATTTGGAAAGGAGGGAATGGTGCTTTGGATCACTTAATCTCAAACCAAACCTTCTTCAGATTCAAGATTGGGATAAGAATTTTGATCCCTCTTATGTAAAAAACACCTTCACATGGGTATGAATCCATATCTGTAAGAAGAATTGGCTCTATTGGCACACCTAGATCCTTTGGAAACCTCCTCATGAACCCACTCCTATTTAGGGAACTTCTTGCTCAACTCATATTATGGATGCCCTTCTACAATCCCAACCTATACACTCTATTGTTCCCCCAAATAGTTATGTTGAGGGGAATCATGGGAACCTTAACTAGAATGGTCTCATACAGGCATTTCATTCTGTTAATATAGGGGTTAATGGTGTCTCTGATGAAAAACGTCTTGTGTAGGAGGTTTCTCTGCTCGCGGTTAAGGAAAAGGATGCCCTCTATTATGAGGGAAAGGATCTTGGATAGGAAGTGCCTCCTATTCCTGGAAATTCTATTGCCCAACCATTTTAGGTGACCACCCTACTCCTTGATAGTCTACTAAATCACCAGACTTGTCACCAAAGGCCCCTTCTATTCCAATTCAAGGAATGCTACTGGACCCGAGCCACTCTATGGATCATGGGTCCAGTCCTAAGAGATAATATGTTCTTGATCTAAGAACAGACTATTTTATAGTGGTGTCCTTTGAAAAGGCTGCGAAGAAGAAACCAAATTAGTCCAAAGAATATTTTTCACCTTGAATCAATTCATCCCCTTGAGTGGGATCTTTTTGAGTGATGTTGTTGAGGATTCTTAGACACATTATGATAGTGACCAAATAGAGAACTCCATTTTCCAGGAATCCACATAGGAGCTTGAATATAGGCCCATTTAGAGGGAGAAGGGCATTGATTCTTAACCTAAAAACAAGCCTATAGATATGCCTATGAAGGATGGAAATAAAGTTAATGGGAAGAGAAAAAACTCTTCCTCTAAACCTTCTGAGGGAAACCCATTCCGTTCTTAATGAAAATCATGTTTTTGAATTTACAAGTGTTTATGAACTCTCCCAAGGGTGCTTCCCTCAGGAACATTCTTCTCTTCAATAGGCCAATGATCATAAGGATTGATGATCCCATGAGGAATTTTCAAAATTAGAAGGGATTCAACTGGAAAATAATTGGATACTCTCTTGTTTATTATAATTGGGTTCTAAGGGATTTGAAAACCATATGGGTAATGAGGCATGATGATTTCCATGTTATTTCATACAAGGAATGCTCTCAAATAATATCCCTCTCAATCTGCCTTCAGGCTATCACCTTAACCATATCATTGGTGTATAAATCTTGTTTTTACACTAGGAGAAGGGACCTCTAGTAGAAGTTGGATCAACTAAATGTGAAAATAATTTAAAATTGGATTGTTACTTGTGATTTCAACAGTATTCTTAGTCCAGATGAAATTATTGGTCATAAATTCTCTCATACAATTGTAGAGCATTTCTATTCTTTCTTGGACAAATGTGACATCACTGAGGTACATATTATAGAAGATTGTAACCTTTGACGATTGACTCGTTTTTTTGGGGGTTCTCACTTCCTAATTAAATGTTCTAGAAAATAAAAAAGTTAATTTAAATATATTATTGGAGAATCTTTCACTTGGGAAAGGTTCACTATCAATGGATGAAAATATAGTAATCTTGGCATGGGCTTATTTCAGATATTTTATAGGAGTGACATTATGAATATCTCTGGGTTCACTCTCTCCATGTTCAGCTCAAATCAGAATCCACTTGAGGTTGATTTATAGGAGGGTATTACAAAGTCAACCCCTATGTCCTTTAAATTTAACAGTGCATGGATCATAATTCTGGGTGAATTAAAGTGTTTAGAAATGGATGAAATCTCATCATTCATGGAATCCCACATTTTATTATGTTTTATAAGATTAAGGGCATCAAATGATTATGAAATAGTGGATCAAGATCTCTTTTTTCAAGTTGGATGATTATATTAAGGATATTGAATCTCAACATTCCCTTTTCCATATTACAAATCAAAAGTACCACATGCCTTCTGAGAAGAATCTATATATTAATTCTGTATTGGATGATCTCCTGGATCTTATGGAGGGCTTGTAAAAAATAAATCTAATGTTGTGTGGATCAAATATGGGGACATGAATTTTATGTTCTTCAATTGTCTACACAGAGAGAAGAGGGAAAAGAAAAACCTGAATTTCATTCTCATAAATGGCTCCACTTTAACTTCTGTTAATGAAATCTCTAAATCCATTGTGGATTATTTTTTGGAAATTTAAAATGGTGATGGTGATGATACTATTCATCTATATGACTCCATAATGACTTGCATTTATGATCATCAGAACAAGGCCTTAATGAATTCCCCCATTGATTAAGAAGTCAAATCTACATTGTTTTCTTTAAATATGGATACTGTTGTGGGAACATAAGGTTTAGAAATATATTTTTCATATTCTATTGAGACATAATCCATGTGGAGATCATTAATGATGTTAGAGATTTTTTTTCTCCCCAATTCAATCTTTCATGGAACTAATTCTAATTTTAATGATTAGATCCCAAATAATGGTAACTCAATTGATATAGGTGATTTCCAGCCAGTTTCTATTTGAAACACCATTACCAAAATTATATGTAAAATTCTAGTCATCAGATTGGAGAAGATTTTCTGAGACCTTATCACCCAAAATCAATATTGGTTTGTTCTCAGGATGAGAATTCAATCCTTCATCTAGATAGCCTAAAAATAATCTATATTATGAAGAAGGAAATGAAGCATGGGATATTTTCCATCAATTTGGATATATTTATGGCATTTGACACCATTAAGTGGGGTTTCATCTTCAATGTTCTTGGAAAGTATTGATTTTACAATACTTTCATCAAACCGATCAACATAGTTTGGACTATTCTAGGGTCTATATCCTTATCAATGGATCCCCAAAGGATTTATTCCAATTATACCATGGATTCAAGAAGGGGGGAAACACTCAGACCTCTATTTTTCTATTTCTAAGGATTACATGATTCAGTGCATCAATGACCTCTTGCATTATAGTTTTTACAAAATATTTAATGTCAGAAGATACCTTCATGTTCCCTACCATATTCATTATTTGTATGACATTATTCTATTTGGGAAAGATAATAAGTGAACATAATCTTCAATTATAATGATCTTACATCATTATGAAAGTGTGGTTGGGAAATCCATCAGCTAGAATAAATCCTTCAATGTCTTCAGCAAAGGGGTTTGAACATCCAGTCAAATCCGCATTGCCAGATTACAAGGGTAGAAAAGAGGCTCACTCCCCTTCATATTTGGGTTTCCCTAATTTCAGAGGGAATTCAAAAATCTATCACTTTAAAAGAATATCAACCAAGATCACTAAAAATCTATCCAAATGGAAAGTAAATTTCATATCTCATTCTGGTAGGGTTTTCTTGATCAATTGCATCATCACCTCTGGGTTTTTGCATGTGTTTTCCATCTATATATGGTAGAAAAGACTTGTTAAAAGCTTGCATGAAAAGATTTGTAACATTACTGGGATGTGCTTTATTACTAAAAGGAAGCTGGTCTTTATGGGTTGGAAATATTTCACAAAAAATATTGATCTAGGTGGGATGGGAATTAAGGATCTCATGAGATTTAATGATTCCCCATGTGGAAAGTTCACCTAGAATTTTCTCAATCCACATAATGATGGTTTGAATTTTCATTGTGAGAGGATCACAAGGAGACTTTGTGATTGTTTCATAGGTTATATACCTTCCTATTTTTTTCCTACACTCAGATCCCCATATAATGACATTATATCCCACTCTAACTGGGTTGTTTCAAAACAATCAAACCTAATCTACTAGAAAAATACCTAGCTTGAAAGGCCCCTAGTTGTAATTATGGTACCTCCCCATGATTTTTAGGACATGTCCATTACTAATTTCATTCAATGAATTGGAGAACTACATGTGAATATTCTAGTCCATATTATCATTTAAATATAGAGGTACATCTTCATGGACAATGGCATCCTCATTTGGAAACCAAATCTGGTGGGACATTTTACTATATGATATTTCTACTGACTTAAATGTCCATAATGAATTGTATCAACATCTTGGTTATTAAAATTCAATGACTATTTAATTCCACCTGCAAGTCACCTACTATTGTGGAAACTTTGGAGAAGCAGGATGTCTACTCAAGAGGATCTGAAGAAAACTGGGTGGAATATAGCCTCCATTTTCTACTGATGATGGTAGTCTGAGGAGAATATCTAACACACATTCCTTCACTGCAGGTTTACTTCCAAAACATGGGATCACAAGAAATAGATGTTCATGTCTTATTGCACCTTGCACAACTCACTATTTTATCTGATCAGCGGCCTCTTGGAGATGTAGTGCAGATAATAGGTACACAATCTAATACTTGTAGTTTTTGCTACTACGGTCTCTTACATTTGGGATACTTGTAATGCGGTGACCTTCAACTACCAGCCTTGCTCCTACCATATTGGAGTTGTGACAATCCACAAGGTTGTATATGAGGTGTATCTCATACAAACAGGTGATATGGCTAATGAAATATGTGATTTTATTCTCTTACATTTTCAAGGAGTTTCTGAAAGGAGGAAAAATCTATAGGTTTTAAAATTTATCTGATGGATTCCCCCAATTAGATCATGGTTCATGGTTAATGTGGATGGTGTGACCATGGGTGCACTAAGCCCCTCAGGGAGTAGTGGGGACTTCTATACCTACATAGGATTTGTTATGGGATGATTCTACCACTTTATTAGAAGCATATGTGCTTAGGACACTATGATTTGAGAAATAATGAAGGGGGAAAAGTTCACAACTCAATTTGGATGGAAGTTTCTATGGATTGAAACCGACTCGATGATTATGGTGGACACCCTCAAGAAAAAATCCAAGAATGTTCCCTAGAGACTCCTACCACAACAGATTGAATGTCTCAGCATCTCCAAGACTCTAACTCTAAATTTCACGCATTTCTATAGGGAGGTAAACATGGTGGCATACACACTCTCTGAAAAGGAAATCGAGGATAGAAGCTTAATGTGTTCCATTGTCACACCACTTTTTTTTGTCCCCTACGTGGACTCGAATATGAATGTTGAACTACACACCCATGTTTGTAAACCCTCATTGTAATTCTCTTTCTTTATTTTTTTTAATAAATTTTAGGGTCCATGCATGCTTGGCCCTGAGCATTATTTTTCAAAAAAACCAAAATACCCATAAAACTACAAAAAAATACATAAAAATTCATGAAAATGTAAAAAATCCTAAAAACCTGAAAGACCTTAAAAACCATAAAAACCATAAAACACCTAAACCACCTAAAAAAGTAAAAAATATAAAACCCTAAAAGACTATAGAAACCTTAAAACCCCATAAAATCCATAAAAACCTTAGAATACTTTAAAACATGTACACCCCATAAAATCCACAAAACCCCCCAAAAAACATTAAAAAACACTAAAAGCATTAAAAATCCAAAAAAACTAAAAATAACCCTAGAAAGATAAAAAAACATAAAACCCTAAAACCCTTAAAAACCAAAAAACCTAAAAAGTCCATAAAACCATAACAATCATAAAAAATCCCTAAAATCTCAAATAATCCCTACAAATGTAAAAAATCCTAAAATCCTTGAAAAATATTGTGGAAACCATAAAACAGTAAAAATAGTTAAAACACTTAAAAACATAAAAAATTCTAAAAACCACAAAAACTCTAAACCATAAAAAACCCTAAAAGAATAAAAACCCATAAAACCACAAAAACCCTAAAAACCAATAAAAACCCTAAAACCCATTTAAAACTCTAAAAACCCTTTAAAACCCTAAAAAGTTTATAAACACCAAAAAACTATAAAAAAATTCAAACTCAAAAATCCCAAAAAAACAAAAAAAAAGAACCATAAAAACCATAAAACCACTAAAAATCCATAAAAACATAAAAAACTATTAAAATCCTAAAACATCCCTAAAAATACCTAAAACATAAAATAAACTAAAAAACCTAAAAACCCTAAGATAAACATAAAAACCTAAAACACTTAAAAACAAAAAAAAATGCTGAAATCCCTAAAAACCTTGAAACCCATAAAAATTACAAAACCCCAAAAATCCTTTAAAACCATAAAACCCCTAAAAATCACTAAAAACTCTAAAAACACTTTAAACCCCTAAAACATTAAAAATCATTAAAAAACCATAAAAACCTAAAAAACTCAAAAATCCCTATAAACCCCAAGAAACAAAAAAAAATCCCTAAAAAACTAAAAACAATAAAAATATTTAAAAATAAATAAAAATCCCTAAACACAGGAAAACCCATAAATACTCTGAAAACCCCTAAGAAATCCTTACAATCCTAAAAGCATTTAAAACACCTAAAAAAACCAAAAAACCCAAAAAACCCTAAATAACTCTAAAAACCATAAAATATAAAAAAATGTTAAACCCCTAGAGTCCATTAAAATACAAAAATCCCATAAAAACCATAAAAAACACAAAAACTCTAAAATCCATATAATCACCTAAAACGATAAAAAATATAAAAATTCTTTAGAACCCTAAAAACTCAAAAAAAAAACCATAAAACCAAAAAAATACTAAAACGCCTAAAATCCACTAAAATCTCTAAAAAAACTAAAAACCCTAATAACAATAAATTTTTTAAAAATACCTAAAATTAATAAAAGTTAAAAATATAATAATCCTAAAAGGCACTAAGAAACCCTACCTCGAATGGCCTAAAGGCCTTCTTTTTTTTATTTATTTTGGGATAATACCCATTTTAGGGTTGAAAGGGAACCTTTACATTTCCCATAATACCATGGTGAAAGGACCATAAATGACCCAATACATGACCATAAAGGCCAAAGACCTAAAAAAATTGAAACATCCCCTCCCCTGTATCTAAATCTTGAAGCTTCCTAGCTCCCCACCACAGATTGATGGTCAGCTAGAAATGCCTCTTGCAGAGTTTCACAGTGCCTAGTCCTGATGTATATTTCCATACCCTCTCATTCATAACATATGGTTACCTCTTCTATGGTGGTTTTAATTTTTTTACTTTGAATCCTGGTTTGGGCCTGCTCTTGTGTGGTCTTCTAGAGTTTCTTCTTGGTCTTTGATTTGCACTAAAATCCCTATGTCTTGAAGGCCCTGTGGCCTGAAGGATTTTTGTGGCCACAAGTCCCAATACCCAGTAGGCCCAAACTAGTGGTCTGAAGGTCTAAATCAGATGAATATTTTCGGCTGTTACAGTACTGAATAGTACATGCTATAATAACCTAAAAATTCACCCCCCCCGGATTTGATCCGGGGTCTCTTGGATTCCATGATGGAACCGCTACCACTTAGGTATAATATCATTGGAAAAACCCTAAGAAACCCATAAAAATGAAAAAACTATTATAATCTATAAAACCCCTAAAAACCATAAAATACCCTAATATACAAAAAACATAACGCCCCTGAATAACACTAAAATCCACTAAAAATTAAGAAAACACTTTAAACAACTAAAAATGTTAAAAAGGTATTAAAATCATAAAACCCCTAAATAAATAATAAAACATATAAAAAAGACATAAAAAAGTAAAAAACCCCAAAAACACTAAAAAGAATTCAATTCCAAAAAAAATCACTAAAAATGTGAAAATTCCTAAAATCCTAGAAAAATCGAAATTATAACTTAATTGCGTAAAAAAACATAAAACCCTTAAAAACCTAAAATATTCTAAAATCCCTAAAAACTCGTAAAGTCTCTAAAACCATAAAAACTATAAAAATCCCAAAAACCATAAAAAACTCTAATGACCCATAAAAACTCTAAAAATCCACTAAAAATAAAAAAACCCTTTAAACCTCTAAAATTGATAAAAAAACTCTAAAAATCATTTAAAACCCTAAAAAATCCAAAAAACCATAAAACACATAAAATATAAAAACCATAAAAAACCCTATAATTCCCCTAAGACCCTCAATATCCCTAAATAGCCTAAAAACCCATAAAATCGTAATAATCCTTAAAAATACATCAAAATGAAAAAAAAAACAAAAAAAACATTGAAAATTCCTAAGAAAACGTTAAAAATCTAAAAATGCTTAAAACACCAAAAACCCTAAAAATGCTAACAAACCATAAATCACTAAAACCCCCAAAAAACCAAAAAACCCCCAAAAACCTTAAAAACCCCTAAAAACAATAAAAATTATAAAAACATGAAAAAAATATAAAAAAAATTAAACACCTAAAAGTATATAAAAAACATAAAAATTGTAAAAAACAAAAAAAAACTCAAAAAACCCCCAAAAAACCCAAAATGTCATAAACACCCTAAAAAACCTAAAACCCTTGAAATCCCTAAAATCCTAAAAAAATCAAAAAATTCCTAAAAAATACCTAAAAATCTCTAAAAACATAAAAACCCTAACAACCGTGATAGAAAACCAAAATAATCTAAAAACATTTAAAACCCCAAAACCCTAAATCCCTCAAACTCCCTAAAACCCCTAAAAAACATAAAAATCCTAAGAAATCCTAATGTTAATAAAAACCCTAAAAATACTAAAATACCATAATAAAACCTTAAAAACCTAAAAACACTTAAACCCCTAAAAACATTTCACAATGCTAAAAAGCCAAAAAAAACCCTAAAAACCATATAAAACCTAAAACCCAATATAAACCCTAAAAAACACTGAAAAATATAAAAACCCTTTAAACCGCTAATTTTTTTAAACAATTTTAAAAACCCTTTAAAACTCTAAAACACCAAAATACATAATAACTGTAAAAATATTAAAAATCCCTAAAACCCCTAAAACACCATAAAATTCCAAAAAAGAATAAAAATCCCTAAAAATATAAAAAACCTAAAAACACTGACAAACCCTAAGAAATATTGATAATCCTAAAAACACTTAAAACCCTTAACAACCTAAAAAACACTAAAAACCATACAAAACCTAAATACCCAATTATCCTTACAAAACCCAAAAAAACCTTAAAAACCATAAACCCATAAAAACTCATAAAAACCAAAATACATTAAAAACTCAGTAAACCCAAAAAATGTTAAAAACTCTAAATACCCTCAATACCCCTAAAAACTAAAAAAAATAAAACCAAAAAAATGGAATCCCTAAGAAATCCTTAAAATCCATAAAATCCCTAAAAATCCAAAAAATAATAAAAAATCCCTAAAATTCCTAAAAACAAAAAACCCCTAAAACCCTAAAAAATCACAGGGAAACCTCACAAACCTATAAATAATTAATACTCCCAAAAAACTAAAAAACTAAAAAACAATAAAAACCCATTAAAACTATAAAAAACCTTCATACCCCTAAAACACTTAAAAACTCTATAAAACCATAAAATCATAAAAAATCACAAAAAACCCTAAAAACCTTGAAAAACATAGAAATACAAAAAACCGTAGGAAAATCCTCAAAATAACTAGAACCCTTAAACGCATAAAAATAAAAAAAACTAAATATAATTAAAAACTTTTAAACCCTAAAAACACTAAAAAACACTAAGAAAACATTAAAAACCTAAAAAACATAAAATCCTAAAAATCCTAAAAATCATTAAAAACCCTTAAAACATAAAAATCATAAAACACTTAAAATAATAAAAACCCTAAAATAAAGAAAAACACCTTAAAACCCAATAAAACTCCCAAAAAATACAAAAAAAATATTAAAAACCTTTAATCCTATAAATTTTTTAAATTTTTTAAAAAATGTTAAATCCATTAAATACTCCAAGAAACCCAAAAACCCATAAAAACAACAAAAACATTAAAAAACCCCAAACCCTCAATATCCTAAAAAATCCTAAAAAATCACAACAATCCTAAAATTACCTAAAAATCCCTAAAAACATCAAAAACCCTTAAAACCAAGAATAAACCTAATAAAACCTTAAAAAGGTAAAAAATTCTTAAAACGACTAAAACCTTAAAATCACTAAAAACCCCAAAAAACCTTAAAACCCATAAAAACCAAAAAATCCTTAAATCCTTAAAAACGCTAATACCCTAAAAACAACTAAAATTAAAAGAGACCATTTTAACCCCTAAAAATTTTAAAAAAACAAAAAAATCATTGAAAAATAGAGAAAACCCCTAAATCCCTAAAAACCCTAAAACACCTAAAAACCCTAAAATACGCAAACCCCGCCTCAAATTCCTTAAAAACTCAAGAAACCCATAAAAAATCCCCAAAATTATTCAAAAACATAAAAAACCTAAGAAGACTAAAAAAATTAAGAAAAACCTAAAAAAACACATAAATACCTTTAAAACCCTAAAAGCATTAAAAACTAGAAAAACTTTAAAAATCCCTGAAAACCCCCAAATCCACAAAATCCACTAAAACCCTTACAAATAATAAAAATCCATAAAACCCATAAAAACCACTAAAAAATCAAAAAATACTTCAAAACTATATAACATTAAAATAATCTAAAAAACCTAAAAACCCTAAAAACTCACAAAACCCACAAACCCCAAAAAACCATAAAAATCCTAAAATCCCTGAAAAACCGAAAAACCCTAAAAAACATGAAAATAATAAAAATCCTAAAAAAACACAAAAAAATCATAAAAATGTAAAAAATATTAAAAACCTTGAAAACTCAAAAGAAACCTTAAAACCATAAAAACCCTTTAAACCTAAAAAACCTAAAAAACACTCAATACCCTAAAATCCACTAAAAACCAAAAAAAAACCAAAAAACCCCCTAAAACATTAAAAAAACCATAAAACCCCATAAAAACCCAAAACCGCTAAAAACTATAAAACCCAACAAACCACAAAAAGTGTTAAAAAAACTCTAAAAACCATTAAAAACCATAAAAAATCAAAAAATAAAAAAATAAAAAAAATAAAATCTCTCAAAAATCATAGACACCATAAAAACACAAAAAAAAAATCAATAAAACCCTAAAGACCCATAAAAATAGTAAAAAAACAATAAAAATCCATAAAAATTTTAAAAACCTAAAAAAATAAAACCCCATAAGAAAACATTAAATAGATAAAAAATTTGAATCCCAAAAAAAAATTGCTAAAATCCCTAAAAACCCTAAAATCCAGAAAAACCATAAAACCCCTGAAACCTTAAAAAACCCTAAAATCTCATAAAAACATAAAAAACCTTGAAACCCTTTTAAAATTTTAAAAATATAAAAGACAATAAAGAACCGTAAAAACTTTAAAACTCAAAAAATCTTTAAAACCCAAAACAAACCATAAAAACCCTAAAACCATAAAAACCCCCAAACCCTAAAAGACCCTGAAAATAATCAAAATCCATAAAAAACATAAAAAACCATTAAAATACAAAAAAATCCCTAAAAATCCCTAAAAATTCCAAAAAACATAAAAAACCCTAAAACCCAAAAAAACCATAGTAAAACCTAAAAACATTTAAACCACTAAAAACCAAAAAACCAAAAAACCCTAAACAACCCTAAAAACCCAAAAATTCCTAAAAACTATAAATTCCCTTAAAACGATACAAATCCCTAAAAACCAAAAAACACATGAAACCCCAAAAAACTCTTAAAACCCATTGATTTGTTAAAATAAGAAAAACTCTCTAAATCCATAAAACCCTATAAACTATAATAATCATGAAAACCCCCAAAATATATAAATTTTTTAATAAAACCCCAAAAACCTAAAAAATCCTAATTAAACCAAAAAATACAAAAAACCCTTGAAACTCTTAAAAAATCTAAAAACATTAAAAATCATAAAAAATCATTAAAAAACACCAAAAACACTAAAAACCACAAAAGACCTAAAAACCATGAAAACCCTAAAAATGATAAAAATCTAAAAAAACTAATAAATACTCTAAAAACCCTCTAAAACCATAAAAATTCTAAAAAATAAAAAAAATATAAAACACCCAGAAAAATTAAAATAAAACCTAATAAACCAACAGAACCATAAAAACCATAAAAAAAATCTAAAAACCCTAAAACCACACAAAATCCCTAAAAATCATAAAAATACTAAAATACCATTAAAAACATAAAAAAATTAAAACCTCTAAAATCATAAAAACATTTAAACCCCCTAAATCATAAAAAATGCAAAAATCCCGAAAAAAAATCTAAAAATCCAAAAAATACTAAAAACCCTACAAACCATAAACCCCTGAAAACATTTAAAAACCCTTAAACAAAAAATAATATTAAAAACCAAAAAATTTTAAAACCCCACTAAAAACATTAAATACCCATTAGAGCCCTAAAAATTTAAAAAACTCTAAAAAACCTTATGACAATAAAAACTCAAAAATCCGCTAAAAACCCAAAAAAGAACATAAAAACCCAATAATACCTAAAACCCTAATAACTCTAAGACCCATATAAATGACTAAAGACCCTAAAAAATCATTAAAACTTAAAAAAATCTATGAAAATCTATAAAAATGTAAAAAAAACTAAAGAACCATAAAATTCTATGAAAACCATAAAAACCTAAAAACACTTAAGGCCCTAAAAATATAAAGTATAATAAAAACACTAAAAGATCCTAAAAACCCTAAAAACCCCTAAAAACTATAAAAAACCATAAAAAAAATTAAACATACCTATATATATATAAAATCCCCAAAAACAACATAAAATTCTACAAACCTTTTAAGCCCCAAAAAACATTCAGAATTGTAAAAAATAGAAAAACACAAAAAAACATAAAAATAATACCCAACAAACCTGTAAAAGTCCCCAAAATTTCTGAAAACCCCAAAAAACTTAAAAATCCCTAGAAATCAATAAAAACATAAAAAACACTAAAAACGCAAAAAATAAAATAAAAAAAACGTAGCACCTAAAAACACTTAAAACCACTCAAATACCCAAAACACTGAAAACCCTAAAACCTAATAGACCGAAAAACAAAAAAAACCTATTAAATAATAAACCCCTAAAAACCTTAAAAACCCATCAAATGATAAAAAACAATTAATAATCTAAAACTGTTGAAACAAAAAAATAAAAAACACTAAAAACCTTAAGAACACTAAAGAACTCAAAAAATCCATCAAAACCAAAAATACCATAAAAACATAAAAACTATAAAAATATTAAATCTCTAAAAACCCTTAAAACCCTACAATACCCTAAAAATTTATAAAATCCTATGAAAAACATAAAAAATAACAAACCGTTAAAACCCCTAAAAACCTAAAAAATGATAAATCCCAAAAACCCCTAAAACCATAAAACCCCTAAAAACCAAAAGAAACTTTTAAACCCCATTAAAACCCTAAAACAACTGAAAAATCATAAAACCGAAAAATAATCAAAAAACTCTAAAAACACAAAAAAAATCCAAATAACAAAAACCATCCAAATTCTTGAAAACCCTAAAAACCAAAAATTTCTAAAAAATCCTTAAAATCCATAAAAATGTAAAAAATCATATTGACCCTAAAAACACTAGAAACTGTTAAAACATCAAAACACATAAAACCCCTAAAAACCTAAATAAATCTAATAATAATAAAAAAACTAATAAACTAATAAACACATGAATCCTCAAAAAACCTAAAAAACTAAATAAATAATTAAAAAACCCAAAAACTCAAAAAAATCCGTATCCCCCAAAAAACCATAAAACCCCTGAAAAACCTAAAAATCCATAAAAATGAAGAAAACCACAAAATATTATAAAATCCCAAAATATCCCTAAAATTAAAATACCATAAAAACCCAAAAACCAATAGGAAAACATAAAAATCCAGAAAACACTTAAAAACCCTAGAAAATTAAAAATCTAAAAACCCCTAAAAATCCTAAAAACCCTAAACCCTTAAAAATCATAAATATCCCAAAAAAAGCAAAAAAAAATAAAAAATATCTAAAAACACAAAAATACCTATAAACGCTATTTTTTGAAAAACCCCAAAAACAGTAAAAAACTCAAAAAACCCATAAAACTTCAAAAACATTACAAAACCAAAAAAAAACCTACAAACCCTAAAAATCCAAAAAAAACATAAAAATCCCTAAAAATCCTAAAAACTAGAAAATACTAAAAAGTCCATACAATCCCTAAAAATGTAAAAAAACCCAAAAAACACGGAAATCCTTAATAAAACCCTAAAAAATTAAAACACTTTAAAAAAAACTATACAAATACAAAAAACCCCAAAAATTTAAAAAAAAACAAATTAAAAATATAAAAATCCCTAAAAACATTAAAAACCCTAAAATCCCCTAAAAACAAAGATAACCACAAAAAACTGTAAAACCCGTTTAAACAAAAAAAACTATAAAAAATATTTAAAACTAAAAAAAACTTAAAAAAACTTTAAAAACCTAAAAAAAACACAGAAACCCTAAAAACATAAAAATCACCAAATCCCATAAATATCCATAAAAACCATAATAAACCATAAAAGCACTAAAATCCCAAAAAAACCATAAAAAACATGAAAAAAAACTAAGAAAACCTTAAATTCCTCGAACACTTAAAACTTCTAAAATCATAAAAAACAAAAAAACACTAAAACCCATAAAAACCTAAAACCCTGAAAACCCTAAAAACCATAAAATCCCTAAAAAGCGTAAAACCCATAAAACCCATGAAAACCCTAGAAATAAATAAAAACATTAAAAACCCTTTAAACCTCTATAAAATTTAGAATAATATTTTAAAACATAAATCTCCTAAAAACACGAATAAACCAAAAACCCATAATAACGCTAAACCCTTTTTAATCAATCTGTAAAATTTTATTTAGAGAAGATAGAAATGACTATAACATAGGACTAAGAAATGTCTAGGGGGGGAAATAGTGAAAACCTAATGCGTCATTTTTAACAAAAGGTTTTCACACATTAGGAAGAGAACCTAAACTCGAGAAGAGAGTAAGCGATTCTCCAGGCCTGCCTTTTCTTGCAAGTGAGTTTGCTAGGAAGTTCCCTTCACACCAGGTGTGAGAGAAGAAAACATTGGGATTAATAAAACTTATCTAGTACCAGACATAATACACCAAATTCTAGGGGATATCAACATTCTATTAGAGAAACTTGTCTTGAACTGCCGAGTCGGATTCCACTTCCAAGATAGAATGATTGAATTTCATGTACAAGGAAAGACCCAAAGCCATAACAGTAGTCTCAGCAACCAAAAAATTACCAGTACCAAATAAAGCACTCACGCCCAATAGCATGAATCCTCTGTCGTCCCTGATCAGATCACCTCCCCTCATGATCACATCAACAAAAGACCCATCCTCATTGAGTTTCAGACCTGTGCGATGTGATCTCCATTTGACCCATCGATGCTGATTGGAAGAACTAGTAGAGGATTCTATTAAGAAACTAGGAAGAAATATCTTGAGAGAATCAGAATTTCACATGTTATTAAATATACCACTAAATTATTCTATAATGATTTTGGTTTGGATTTTAAGGTAGTGAAATGACTAGGACACCCCAAGATGGGATTTGTTCCTTGCTTCCCAGAGATACTGACAAACAGTCGCAAACATCATGCCCTAGAATTTAGTTTCCAACCCAAGATGACCCGAACCCATGAATTAGGACATTGTGAAGATTATAAAAGACTCACCGGAAACATGGATGTTCATACCCAGCAGTAGAAAATTTTAGACTCTCAAAGCCTAATCACTATAAAGAAAAAGATGATATGTTGTCTCATGTTGGGGTCCAGTGTAGCAGTAGCATCTAGAAACCATGGGGACACCTTATTTTTTGACATTATCATTAGTAGGGATAGCGTGATTTTTTTAAAGGTTGAGGCTGAAGGCCTAGTGGGCATTTATCCCATTACGTGGCTTGTAGGCCCATTTGTTTGGCCCAAGGCCTATTCTATGAATAGTACTGCTACAGTACCCACGCTGCTACACTACTACATAGTACCCATCGCTGATACAGTACCCTGCCACCACTACGGTGACCTGCCGCCGCTACAGTGCCCGTCGTTGCTACAGTGCCTCCGTTGCTACAGAACTACTAGAGTAGGGATAGAGTGATTTCTAATACACCAGACTAAGAAATTAAGAATAATTGGAATTTCCTTACACTACAGCTTTGCATCCCAAGCATCTGTGGCACTAGAAGAATGAATTGTATTTGTAAAATCCCAACTTGATAATCTTTCCAAACTGAATCCCATTAAGGAAAATAAATTTGGATCATTAAAAAGAATTATAAGATCATATATGAGCTTCTGGTCCTAATTTAAGGTTAAATCCCGGAATGCTGGGTAAAGACTGACCTCTTTGAAGGATATTGAAGGGATTGAACAACCTGAAAAATGAAGTAGTGAACCTGACTAGTTTGACATCCAGTGGCTAGTGTCACCATGTACAATGATCCTACATAGGCGATCCTCCAGATCCTATAGGTGTTTAAGCATGCGGGGAGTTAGGCTTGACAATCTTTGTGGTTGAGAGATCTAGCTTTTCCAATCTTCATATCTTTTAATAATAAATTTGGCCCAGAGGGTGGTCCCATCAAGAATATCACAAGCCAGCTTTTCTTGCATCAAGCACATGTGGTATTACACATCACGTAAGTCGATACCCCCTCCCTCGATAGGTTTTTACATCCAATTCCAGGAGGCCTAGTAACAGTGCTCGATTTGATTGGCATCCCAAAAATTCATAAAAATCTTTAAAAATACATAAAATTATATAAAAAAGTAAAACCACCCAAAATCCATGAAAACCCCTTAGAAAACCCAAAAAACCTAAAAACACTTACAATGCCTAAAAGACATAAAAATGATAAAAATGAAAAAATCCCTAAAAAAATCCTAGAAACCACCAAAACCCTAAAACCCTTAAAGTCACTAAATACCCATAAAAACATTAAAACCCACATAGAAATCTAAAAACCCTACGTAAAATTGTCAAAAACAAAAAAAAATTAACCCCAAAAAACTCAAAAAAACCTAAAAACCCAAAACAACAATAAAAACCCATAATCCCCCGAAAGACCCTAAAACCCTAAAAATCCATAATTCCATAAAAACCCATAAAATCCCACAATAACTCATAAAAATCATAAGAAAACCTTTAAAACATAAAAACACTTAAAACCCTTAAAAATATAAAAAAAACACTAAAAACCCAAAAAAACCATAAAACACCATAAAACCCTAAATACCATAAAGACCACCAAAAAAATAAAAACCCCTAAAACAAAAATAATGATAAAACCATTTAAACTAGAAAAAAATAACTTAAAAATATCTAAAAACATAAAAACTCTATAAAATAAAAATAAAACCGTAAAAACCCAAAAACCGTTAAACCATTAAAAAACCCTAAAAACCCAAAAACCGCTGAAAGATTAAAAACCAATAAAAATATTAAAAAGACATTAAAATTCCATAAAATGAAAAAATCCTAAATACTTTAAAAGCCCCTAAAAACATAAAAACTTAAAAATAATGAAAACCCATAAGAAACCTAAAAGACGCTAAAACCATTTAAAACCCTAATACACTAAGAACTATAAATATCTCTATAAATCTTAAAAAATGTAAAACACATAAAAACCCTAAAACCACTAAAAACTCTAAATAAATTTAAAACACTAAAAATCCATAATTCCTCTAAAAAAAACTCAAAAAACCATAGACACCGACAAAACATAAAATCCATAAAACACCTAAAATACCTTAAAACCCACAAAATTCCCAAATATCTAAAAAACAATAAAAATCCTAGAATATCTTAAAAATTTAGAAACCATAAAACCGTGAAAGACACAAAGAAAAATTTAATAACATAAAATATTAATCCCAAAAAACAAAAAACGTTAAAACATCAAAAACCCCTAAAAACGCTAAAAAACCTAAACCCCTAAAAACCTTTAAAAACCCTAAAAACAAAAAAACCCCTAAAACCCACCAAAAACACTAAAAACCCTTTAACCCCTAAAAATGTTAAAAACCTCTTAAAAATGATAATATCCCAAAAAACATAAAGAACCCAAATAAATCCAGAAAACCCATAAAAACTCTAAAAACCCAAAAAATACTCAAACATTCAAAATCTCCCAAAACCCTAAAAACATTAAAAATCCTACAAATCACTAAAATTCCTAAAAATTAAAAAATCCTAAAAATCCAAAAAACTGTGGAAAACTGTAAAAACCTATGAACACTTAAAACCCTAAAAAACTAATAGATTCAAAAAACCATAAAAACCATAAAAATACTAAATACCAAAAATAACATTAAAACATCATAAACACCTTAAAAATCATAAAAGTACATATAACACCTAAAACATTAAAAACTATAAAAAACCCTACAAAACCCTAAATAATTTAAAAATTCTAAAAAATCATAAAATATTAAAAAACTCAAAAAAAACCCAAAAAATCAAGAAACCCTTAAACCACAAAAAACACTACACCCCTCAAAATACCAAATAAACCATAGAAAACATTAAAATCCAAACGGAAAAATCCCAAAAAAATCCCATAAAATGTAAGACACTAAAAAACATAAAAACAATAAGAAAACCATAAAAACCAAAATAACACTTAAAATCCCTAAAAACATAAATAGTGCTAAAAACCCAAAAAAATCATAAAAAACCCATACACCAATAGAAACCCTAAGATACCATAAAAATCCCCAAACACGCTAAAATAATCTATAAACCCGTTAAACCCATAAAAAATTTAAAAACACTAAAAAAATTAAAACCCCTAAAAAAATAATAAAAAACTTATAGAAACCCAAAAAAATGATAAAAACCACAATACCCTAAAAGACGCTAAAAATCCTAAAAAGCATAAAAAATATAATAAATCCATAAGAAATAAAAACCAAAAAACCCCTGAAAAATCCTATGATGACTATAAAAAACTCAAATCAAATAAAATCCATATAAAACAATAAAATTGATAAAAACCATAAAAACCCAAAATTTCGGTAAAAATCCCTAAAAACCCAAAAAACCAATAAAAATCATAAAACCCCCTGAAAAATCCTATGAAGACTATAAAAAACTCAAATCAAATAAATTCACTATAAAAACATAAAATTTCTATAAACTATAAAAACCCAAAATATCCCTCAAAATCCATAAAAATCCAAAAAACCAACAAAAATTATAAAAAACCACTATAAATTCTAAAATAATTAAAAACCCTATACCCTTAAAACTCTTATGAAAACCACATGGGACTAAAAAAATTAAAGCCCCTAAAAACCAAAAAACACAAGAAACCCTTAGAATCCCTAAAAACAAATTAAAACCATTAAAAATACTAAAAACATAAAAAACCCTAAAAACCCCAAAAAACCACTAAAAACTCCAAAACCCTTTAAACCACTAAAAAAATTAGAAAATAATAAAAATACTTAAAAGACCTAAAAATATAAAAAACACTTATAAACCCTAACCCCCCCCCCCCCAAAAAAAAAACTAAACACCATAAAAAACCCAAACCCTCAAAAACCGTAAAACCATGAAAACCATAAAATACTAAAAAATCCAAAAATATTCCTAAAAACCTAAAAAAACTACAAACCTTAAAATAACTAAAAAAACCTAAAAACCTAAAAACACATAAAACCCATAAAAAACCTAAAAATTCTAAAAACCATAAAAAACCCTAAAACAAAAAAAACTGGAAAACCCCTCAAAATCCTTAAAAAACCTATAAACCATAAAATTCTAATAAGTACCTAAAAATATCTAAAAATGTAAGAAACACCCAAAAATCACTAAAAATTCCTAAGAATACATTAAAAACAATAAATACACTTTAAACCGATAAGAATCAAAAAATTCTTAAAACCCTAAACACTGTAGAAAACTCTAAAACCCTAAAACCCTGAAAACCCAAAAAACCTTAAATACCCATAAAACCCATAAAAACCATAAAAACCCACTAAATCCCCTTTAAACCCATAAAAATGATTCAAAAAACTACAAACATTAAAAACCCTAAAACCTTATAAAACTATAAAAACATTAAATAAATAAAAAACTCTAAAAACTCTAAAAATCCCTAAAAACCAAAAAATACTAAAAAGCCCAAAAAATCACTAATAACATAAAAAAACGCGAAAACCCTTTAAAACCATAAAAAGTATTAAAAACCTAAAAATACTTAAAACCCTAAAAACCAAAAAAATTAAAAAACCTAACAATATAAATGATCTTATCAACCACTAAAACTTTAAAACCCATAAAAAACAAAATACACACTAAAAACACTAAAAACCCTTCGAACCCCTAAAACATTAAAAACACTAAAAAACATAAAAACCCTAAAAAACATTAAAAAAACCTAAAACCCAAAAAAACCCTAAAAACCATAAAAACATAAAAAACCCTCATAATACATAAAAACCATGTAACACATAAAAATAAAAAATGATAAAATCCCTAAAAACGTAAAAAAAACCCCAAAAACTATAAAAACCATAAGAATATTCTAAAAACCTAAAAACACTTAAAACCCCTAAAAACCAAAAAAATGTTAAAACCCCTAAAAAATTAAAAAATCCTAAAAACCTTAAAAATATAAAACCCAAAAATCCATAAAACCCCAAAGAACCAATAAAAACAAAAAAAACACGCTAAAAACATAAAAAACATTAAACCCCTAAGAAATTAAAAAACTATTAGAAATCTCAAAACCTATTAAAAGTAAAAAGAACCCTAAAAACACAAAAAACAACAAATGACGTAAAAATTATAAACTTCCCAAAAATATCCATAAACACCCTAAAAACAATAAATTTTTTAAAAAATTCCTAAAAATATAGAAAACCCCAAAAAACCCTGAAAACTAATAAGAAAACCTTAAATACCTAAAAAACATAAAACCCCCAAAATGTAAAAGATTCGAAAATACCAAAAATCACTTTAAAACCCTAAAAATCAAAAAACCCAATAAAACCGTAAAAACCTAAAAAAACCAAAAAACCCCAAAAATAACTAAAAACTTTAGAAAACCTTTACACCCATAAAAATATTAAAAACACTATAAAAACATAAAAGCCATAAAAACTCAAAAAACCCTAAAACCAAAAAAACCCTAAAAACTCTAAAAACCATAAACCCATCAAAAATCCTAAAAAACCTAAAACCCATCAAATCATAAAAATGTCTTAAAATCCATAGAAACATAACTAACCAAAAAAACAAAATAAAATTATAAGAAAAATTTAATAACAAAAAAATGCTAAATTCCCTAAAACCATAAAAAACCGGAAAAATCCCAAAATCCATAAAACACCTAAAAGTATTAATAAACCATAAAAACCCACAAAACCAAAAAAATACTCAAATATCTAAAAACCCTTAAAACCCCTAATAATGTTAAAATCTTTAAAATTCCTCAAAAACTATAAAAAACTAAAAACTAAAACAACAAAAAACTATAAAAACCTTAAAAATTACTAAACCCCTCAAAACCCCTAAATACTATGAAAATCATAAATATCTAAAAATACCTAAAAATATCTAAAAAGGTAAGAAACCCTGAAATCACTGAAACAGCACTATGAAAACCTGAAAACCCAAAAACAGTTGAAACTACAAAAAACCTAAAAAATACTAAAAACCTTAAAAAAACCCCTAAAACTCATAAAAATGTAAACACTATAATAACCCCTGAAACTATAAAGACTAAAAAAACCCCATAAAATTCTTAAAACTAGTAAAAAATCTAAAAATCCATCAAACCACTAAAAATGTTAAAAACTCTAAAAATATTAAAAATGATAAAAACTTCAAAACCCCCTAAACCCCCAAGAAAACATAAAAAAATATAAAACCATAGGAAAAACTAAGACTATAAAAATAAATGAAATAAAAAAACCATAAAAATATATAAAAAATTATTTAAAATACCATAAAACAAAAAACCCTAAAAACCATGAAGCCCCATAAGAAAACATTATAATCCTAAAAACACCTAAAACAACTAAAAAACATCTAAAACGCTAAAAACATATAAGATCATAAAAAACATTAATCCCATAAAAATTGTAAAAACCCAAAACTCTTAAAACTCCTATAACTGCTAAAAACAGTAAAACTCCATCAAACCCATAAAAAATGAAAAAAATCTAAAAACATTAAAACACTAAAAAATGAAAAAAACCTAATAAAAAAACACACAAACACTCTATAAATTATAAAAATCCTTAAAATCCTTAAAAACCATAAAATAAATAAAATTAAAACCCTTAAAATCCTTGAAAACCCAAATTAATCCTTAGAAACCTAAAAACACTAAAACCCCCCAAAACCCTAAAAAAATAAATACCATAAAATACCTAAAAACCCTAAAAACTATAAAAACACCTACGAACCTAAAAACCCCCTAAAGTCCCATAAACTCCATTAGAACCACTAAAATATCTAAAAACCATTTAAATCCCTAAACAAGTTAAAAACTATAAAAATCCATAAAAACCTTAAAAACAAAAAACCTAACAACTAAAAATACCTTTAAATCCCAAAAAACCCTAAAACCCTGAAAAAACCCAATATGCCCTAAATACCCTAAAAATAATTAAAATCTAAAAAACCCTTAAAGTCAATTAAAATTTAAAAATCAAAAGAACCCTAAAAACCACAAATATAAAAAACCCATAAAAACCTTTAAATAACCATAAAAATAATAAAACCCCTTAAAACCCTAAAAACGACTAGAAACTCAAAATCCCTTTTAACCCTTAAATGAAAAAATCTTCAAAAAAATTTAAAACCCTATGAAACTAAAAAAATACAAAAATCCAAAAAAATAAAATAAAACAGAAAAAACCCAAAAATCCATAAAAAACACTAAAACCCAAAAAAACCCTAAAAACCATAAAACCATCAAAATATCTAAAAACCAAAAATATCCTAAAAAACAATACAAAATTCTTAAAATATTAAAAACACTATAAATCATGAATTACCCTAAAAAAACCTTAAAAATCTAAAAGCACTAAAACCCCTGAAAACCCTAAATATTCTAAAACCCTAAAAGATTAAAGACGCAAACACCAAATAAAACCATAAAAACCAAAATAACCTTCAAACCCTATAATTCTACAAAAAACTTCTCAATACTCTAAAAACCCATTAAGCCTCTAAAAACGTTTAAGAACTCTATAAAAAAATTAAAAACCCTAAAAGATCAAAAAACCAAAAAAATCTAAAAAACCCCAAAGCCCCTGAAAACCCTAAAACCCCCCACAAAACCCGTCAAAATCGTTAAAATCCTTAAAAACCCATAAAAATTATAAAAATCTCTAAAAATCGTAAAAATGTAAAAAATAATAAAAACCCTGAAAAAACCTATGAAATCAATAAAAACTAAAAAATAGTTACAACCCCTTAAAGACCTAAAATTTCTAAAACCCTAAAAATAACTTAAAAAAGATAAATTTAGAATCCATAAAACACTTAAAATTTTAAAATCCCTAAATCCCAAAAAACCACTATAAAAATAAAAAAATAAAACCTTCGAAAAAAACCCAAAATAATTAACCCCATAAAATCCCTAACCCCCCCCCCCCCCTCAATATCCCTGAAAATGCCTAAAAACCATAAAAATCCAAAAAAATACGAATAAATCTTTGAAAACATAAAAAACTAGAAACAAAGAAAAATCCTAAGAAAAACTTAAAATCCTTAAAACATTTAAACCCCTAAAAACCAAAAAATTGATTAAAATGCTAAAAAAATTATAAAACCTAAAATCCCTAAAAAACATAAATACCCTTAGAAACCAAAAAAAACCTATAAAAAATAAAAACCAATAAATACTCTAAACACTTATTAAAAGCTAAAAATGTTCAAAAACTATAAAATACAATAAAACTCTAAAAAACATGAAAAAAAACATAAAAAAAAACCCTAAAAACCCTAAAACCCCTCAAAATCCCTAAAACCCCTAATAAACAATAAAAATACTAATTATTCTAAAAATTATTAAAAATGTAAAGTACCCTAAAACCTAAAAAGTTATAAGAAAACCTTAAAAACGTAAAAACACATAAACCCCTATAAACCAATAAAATCTTGGAAACCGTAAAACCATAAATACCATAAAGAACCCTATAAAACATAAAATACCCTAAAATCCCATAAAATATATAAAACCACGAAAGGGTCAAAAACATATTTTAAATCTTTCAAAACATTAAAAAAAATCAAAAAACCTTAAACCGCTATGAAACTCAAAAAACCATAAAACCCCCCAAAAAACCTAAAAACCTACAAAACCCAAAAATCCCAGAAATTCCCTAAAAACCTAAAAACCATAAAAATCCAAAAAAAATCCCTAAAAATGTAAAAACCCCTAAAAACCCTAAAGAACCCTAAGAAAACCTTAAAATTTAAAAGCATTAAAAACCCGTGAAAACCTAAAAATGAAAACAACCCTAAAAACCTTTAAAACCCTAAAACCCTAAAACCACTAAAACCTTAAAACCCCCTACAAACCCTAAAAAACCACTAAGTACCCACTAAAAACTCTGAAACCCCATTAAACCCATAAAAATGGTCAATACACTAAAAACCATTAAAACCCTAAAATCCCAAAAAAACCCATAAAAACGGAAAAAACCATAAAAAACCTCAAAATATATAGAAACCCTAAAACCCATTAAATTCCCAAAGAAACCGTAAAAATGCCTAAAAACCTAAAAAAAACTATTTTTTTTGAAAACCCCTAATAAACCCATAAAAACCAAAAAACAGTTAAAACCACTAAAAACCCTAAAAAATGCTAATAATAATAAAAACACCTTAAAACCCAAAAAACCTAAATATCATTCAATACCATAAAAATCCAAAAAAAAAACCTAAAAACCATGAAAACCGTTAAAACTATAAAAAATGCTTCAATCCCATAAAAATTAAAAAAAATCTAAAATACCTTAAAATCCCTAAAGAATAATGAAACCATAAACCCAAAAACCAAAAAAAAACACTAAAAAACCATAAAACATTTTAAATCCTCAAGATCCTTAAATTCCTCAAAATCACTAAAAGACCATAAAACTGTAAAATTCTCTAAAAACCCTAAGAACCAGTAAAAACACTAAAAACCTAAAAAACCCAAAAACTCTAAAATCCATATACACCCCCAAAATTTTAATAAACCCCAAACACAAACAAAATCCCTTCAAAACAACTAAAAATTATAGAAACCCCTAAAAATGATAAAGAAATCGAAAAAACATAAACCCCTAAAAAATCGAAGATCCCTTTAAAACCTACAAAACCTAAAAAATCCATAAAACACATAAAACCCCTAAAACACTCAAAACCCCTACAACCCCTCAGATTCTAAAAAAATCCTAAAAATCCTAAAAATACCTATAAACATAAAAAAACACAAAAATCCCTAAAATCCCAAAGCAATCCTTAAAAACCAGATTACAGTTAAAACCCTCAAAAAACCTAAAAATTCTAGAAACCCTAACAATGTTTAAAAACACTAAAATACCTAAAACCATAAAAACATTAAAAGCACTAAAAACCACTAAAACTATAAAAAAGCATTAAACGCCTAAAAATGATAAAATAGACTAATAAATCATAAATATAATAATAATTAAAAAAACAGATAAAAAGAATAAAAACCATAAAACACCTAAAAACCTTAAAAACCCTAAAAATCCACAAAATCTGTAAAAACCTTAAAACCCATAAAAATCCTTATATTATGAAAATATCCATAAAAACATAAAAACCCAAAAAATTATTAAAATATATAATAAATCCTTACAAACATAAAATTCTTAAAACCCTTAAAACCAAAATATCCAAAAAAATCCTAAAAACCCATAAAGCCCCAAAAAACCATAAAAACCATAAAATCCCCCCAAAACGTCAAAATCCCTAAAACCCCATTAAAAAACTAACAAAATCTTAAAACTACCAAAAACCATTAAACAACATAAAATGTTAAAAAAACTCTAGAAAACATTAATAAACCTAAAAAACATCAAATAACATAAAATACCAAAAAACAATTAAAACCCTAAAAACCATAAAATAAACCCAAAACCCCTCAAAATCTCTAAAAACCATAAAAATCCTAAAAATGCATTAAAAATACCTAAAATATAACAATCCCTACAAAAATAAATACACTAAGAAAATCATAAAAACATTAAAACACATAAAACCCCTAAAAACCTAAAAAGTGCTCAATACCCCAAGAACCATAAAGACCCCTAATAATCCTGAAAACCTAAAAACCCCTAAAAACCCTAAAACCCGTAAAAATACTAAAAATGGTAAAGTATCTAAAATTTTTTAAACCCCTAAAATTATTAAAAACACTAAAACACATAAAACATTTGAAATTTTCAAAAACAAAAATGACCCCCCATCAAAACCATAAAACCTTGAAACCCCTAAAAACCATATAACCTTCAAAATATAAAAAACCCCAAAAAATCCCAAAAAACCCCTAAATATACCTAAAAATATAAAATCCCTAAAAATATGAAAAACACTAACAAAACATTAAAATCATAAAAATACACAAGTATCCCAAAAAACCTAAAAATACTAAAAACCAAAAAACCCCCTAAAAATTCAAAACCCCCAAGAAACCCGAAAACCACATAAAAATCATAAAAAAGAAAAAACATCCAAAAAAATTAAAATCCCTAAAAACTGTGAAACATCTTAAGGAAACCTTATAAAACTAAAAAAATTAAATCCCCTAAAAACCTAAAAATTCTAAAAACTCAAAAAGACCCTAAAACCCTAAAAACAGCAAAAATCCCTCAAACCCCCCCAAAAATCATAAAAACTCATACAAACCCATAAAAACCATAAAACCCCTAAAAACTCTAAGACCCATTTAAAAACATCTAAAAACCATAAAAGTGATAGAAAACTTAAAAACTCTAAAAAAATGAAAACATGAATAAACCAAAAAAACCTAAAAACCTGAAAAACCAAAAAAAAACCCTCCAAATCCCTAAAACCCTAAAAACCAATAAACAATATTTAAAAATCCCTAAAATTAACAAAAAATTAAAATACCCCAAAACCCAAAAAAAGTTAAGAATTTCATAAAATCAAAAATACACTTAAACCCCCTAAAAATCAAAAAATTGATAAAAAAACCTAAAAAACCTAAAAACAACATAAAAAACATAAAACCCATATAAACTATAAAACCTCCTAAAAAGGTTTACAAACATAAAGATCCTAAAATTCCTAAAAATATATAAAAACCCTTTAACCCACCAAAAACATTAAAAAACCATAAAACCCTAGAAAACTGAAAATATAAACAAACCCTAAAAATCCCTAAATACAACAAAACACTTAAGATGATAAACAACCCTAAAACCCCTAAAAAAATCCCAAAAACCCAAAAAACAATTAAAATCCAAATAAATCCCTAAAAATCACTAAAAATTTAAACGAATCCTAAAACCATAAGAAAATCATAAAAAATAAAAATAATTAAAACCCATAAAAACCCAAGGGGTGCGAAAAATCCTAAAAATCCAAAAAAATACCATAAAACCATAAAAACCATTAAAGCCCCTAAAAAACTAAAAAACCCTAAAATACCATAAAACACATAAACACCATGAAAAAACACTAAACCCTCCTTAATCACTAAAAAGGTTAACAAAATCTAAAAATCCATAAACCATAAAAAACTAAAGAAATCACTAAAACCACAAAAAACAAGAAGCCCCAAAAAACATTGAAAAAACCCAAACCCCTCAAAATCTATCAAAACCCTAAAAACCCTAAAACCAAAAAAACCCTAAAAACAGCTCAAATCCTCTAAAAACACCAAAACCCCTCCAAATCCCCAAAAAACCCTAATACCATAAAAAACCTAAAATAATCTCTAAAAAGACATAAAAGCCTTACAAACATAAAAACCCAAAAAAACCCAGAGCAAAACTAAAATAACCATAATAACCTAAAAATTTTAAAACACCTAAAAAACCAAAATTAGATAAAAACTCCAAAAATCCCTAAAAACCCTAAAAACCATAAACTCCCTAAAAACCCTAAAAATAAAAAACCTAAAAAAACCTAAAAACCTTTATAAACCAATATCTCTAAAAATTATAAAAAATCACTAAAATCCCTAAAAACCTAAAAAACCTAAAAACAAAGAATATTCTTAAGAAAACCATAACAATATTAAAACACATAAAACCCCTAAAAACCTAATAATGCTGAAAACCTCGAAAAACAATAAAAAAACTAAAAAAAATTAAACCCCTAAAAAATTAAAAACTCTAAAAACCTAAAAACTCAAAAAAACTCAAAAAACCCTAAAAACAAAAGAAAACAAAAAAAACCATAAAAACTATAAAAAATTTTAAAACACCTCAAAATCCCTAAAACCTTAAAGAACAATTGAAATCGAAAAAATCCCAAAAATCCATAAAAACATAAAATCATTTAAAAAACCTAAAAACCCCTAAGAAAATACTAAAAGCCTAAAAATATTTAATAAACCTAAAAAACAAAAACAATTCTAAAAATACTAAAACCTAAAACCCTAAAAACCATTAATATTCCTAAAAACCATAAAACCCCAAAAAACTCATAAGAACCCATAAGAATCCTAAAAACCCACTAAAAACTAGAAAACACTTTAAACCCCTAATCACATTACAGGACTCTAAAAAACATTAAACCCCTAAAAAACTCAAAAAACCCTAAAACCCAAAAAACCATAAAAACCCAAAAACCCTAGAAACCCTTAAAAACCATTAAAATACAAAAAACCCATAAACCCCATAAATATTCATAAAAAAATTCTAAAAACCCTAAAAATTACAAAACCCTAAATACCATGAAAACCCCTAAGAAAAAATTTTAAAAAATAAAAACACATAAAACCCCCAAAAACATAAAAACACTAAGAACCCTAAAAACCAAAAAACAATACAACCCCTAAAAAACATAATAACCATTGAATCCCTTAAAAACCCTAAACCCAATTAAGAACACTAAAAATCCTTTAAACCCTAAAATGGTTAAAAATAAAAAAACCATAAAATCCATAAAAACCATAAAAAATTCAAAAAAATCCAAAAACACTAAAAAATAAACTCTTAAAACCCTAATATTCTAAAATCCCCTAAAATGACTCAAAATAATTTAAATCCCTAAAACACAAAAAAATCATAAAAACCCCTAAAATTGAATAAAAATATGAAAACCATAGAAACTTTGAAAACCCCTATGAAAATCATAAAAACTAAAAACACTTAAAAACCATAAATAAATAAATAAAAACTGAAAACCCCAAAACACCCTAAAAACCCTAAAACCCTTAAAAACCCTTTAAACCCGTAAAAATCCCTAAAAAAACCAAAAACCCAAAAAAACATATAAAACCACTTAATCTTCTAAAAACATAAAAAATTCTAAATAACCTAAAATCCTAAGAACTAGAAAAACTATAAAAACAAAAAAAATATGAAACCACAAAAAAACTAGAACCCTCAAAATGCTTAAAAACTCAAAAAACATTAAAAATCATTAAAAATTCCTAATAATCCTTAAAATTTAAAAATACCTAAAACCCTAAAAACCACAAAAAAACCTTAAATAACTAAAATCCATAAAACCCATAAAAACCTAAAGAGTTCTAAATGCCCAAAACCACTAAAACCCCTTGAACCCCATAAAAAGCTTAGAACCCCAAAAAAATCACAATAACCCCTAAATCCCCAAAAACGCATAAAAACACACTAAATACTATAAATATAGTTTAAACCCATATAAACACTAAAAAATTATAAAAAACCCAAAAAATCTAAAAAACTAAAAAAGAAAAAATAACCAAAAAAAAAACAAAAAAACACTAAAAACCATAAAATTCCTTAAAAGAACCCTAAAAATATTAAAATGTAAAAACCTATAAAAACCATAAAAACCATAATGAGACCTTAAAAACATAAAAACTCCGAAAAACTTAAAAAATCATAAAATCATTCAAAACATTGAAGACCCCTAAAAATCCTGAAACTATAAAACCCCAAAAACTCAAAAACACTAAAATCCCATAAACCCCCCCAAAAGATAGCGGCTGAGTCTCCTGATCTCCCTTAGTGAATTTCCTCGCTACTACCCTCGTCCCCCGATGAACCTCCGCTGCTTCGTGGCGGCGTTGTCGCTCTCTTGGTGGTTTGGGCACAATATCAACAGATCGTGTGGCTTAGATGCAGATACACTATTTGGTGAGGCAGTGGGATGGTCTGGCTGGTTCATTCGGTTCCTCCTTGCTCAACGATGAAGTGAATTTCAAAGCCAGATCCAGATGTGAGGATGCATTGGCCCCTTTGGTCTTGTGATGGTGGAAGAAGGATGCGTCAGGCATTCCGAAGCGTGGGAAATGGCATGCTTGTCCCAGATCTCAGATCTGTTTTTCAAATCTGGGCTCGGTATTGGATATTTACATCCCATGGCGTTTGGTTCCTTGGCTCCCTTCGTTGGTGTGACAGAATGACCCAACAGGTATGGATGGGCACATTTTGGTCACCGGCGTGGTGGCTGGTTCTAGACTCGGGAGGGATCAGGCTTCGATTTGGTGTTTGGTGGGTGATGTTTGATCTAAGTTGCGAAGGAGTTTCATGTTTATTCTGGTCTCACGATTGATTATGATGGAAACGGTGGGTGAAGATGTGGACGGCATTCCAGCTTCTTGTACTGCTCGTTTTCAGATGTCTTTTGAGATGCCTAAGAGACGCTTCTGCTTTTTCTCAGGGGCTGCTGGAGGTGCGGATGAGTTTGGATTGGCTTCATTTTGTGCAGAAGATGCAGGTTCGATTTTCTAGTTTCTATCTTTCGGAATTGTTTCATGTTGTTGCTGAAGGTCTCATTACGTTAGGTTGCACTAGGGATTCTATGATGGTTTTTGGTCTTTTGTTCTGTGGCTGGGTTGGATGTGATTCATTATGGATGCTGGATTTTGGTTCTGTTGAGTGGCGTTGGCTGCTGCTTTGGGTGCGGCAGTTGGATTTTGGGCATGGGTGCTGGATGACCCTCAAGCTGTTGATGATGGGAATGCTAAGTGATGTGTTTTGGCTGCAACATTGGACTATGTTATTCTGCTGTGATGCTGGTGTGTTTGTAATTCGGTGTGGATGCTGGCTAGTGGTTTTGTTGAGTGGTGCTGGATTTTGTTCTGCCTTTGGGTGCTACGGTTTTGTTTCTGGGTGTGCTACTATGTATGGGTTGCTGAAGGCTGATTGGGTTGAAGATGATTGTTGTTACTGGTGCTTGGTGCTGGATGCTAGATTTTGTGAGTTTGGATGTTCTTTCTGCTGTAAGGCTGCGATGTTTGGTATTGGTGTTGGATGCTGGTGTTGGCTGGACAGGATGTGTGGATGCTGCTGGGGCTGGTTAGATTGGACATGTTATCTCTGCTGCTTGGCTGTGATGTTTGGTATTGGTACTGGATGCTGGTGTTGGCTAGACAAGATGTGTGGATGCTGATGTTGTGTTTTGTTTTGTGTCTTTTCTCTGTTTTATTTTCTTTTTTGATTTTTCTTTTTTTTTGGGTCTTTTGCTATAAGGGTTTTTCGGTGTGGGTCGTTTGACCCCTCCCCTCCCTTGTTTGATGTGACTTTTTTTATTCTTAATAAATTGGGGGGGGGGGTCGGGAATAGCCCGACCCTCGCATCTTCCTTGCCCATAAAACCCCTAAAACCCTCTAAAAACTATAAAAATGCGTTAAAACCCAAAAAACATTAAAACCCTCTAAAAATCCTTTAAAACCTTAGAAAAATAAAAAACCCATAGAAAATCCAAAAAACCCATAAAAACCCTAAAAACCCTAAAACCCTAAAACCCATCAAAATTTCAAAAAACCCAAAAAACCCAAAAACCATAAATATCTGAAGAACCCATGAAAATCCTCAAAAATGAAACAAAAAACAAAAATCCCTTAAAATAATCTTAAAAATCAAAATATTTCAAATACTTAGAATCATAAAATCTGCTAAAAACATAAAAACTTAAAACCCCTAAAAACCCTAAATACTATTAAACTCTTAAAAACCATAAAACCCTAAAAAACCTATAAAAAACCAAACACCATAGAAAACTATAAAAACCATTTAAACTCCTAAAATTTTAATAAAAATATAAAAATTATAATGCACAAAGAAACCCATAAAACCCAAAAAACCAAAAAAACCCTAAAAACCCTAGAAACCTTAAAAAAATCAAAATACATAAAAAACACTAAAAAACATAAAAATCTTAAAAAAACCCCAAAAATCACTACAAAAATGAAATCCATAAAAACATGAAATTTTTTTAGAAAACCTTTGAAACATAAAAAAATTAATTCCCTAAAAAACTGAAAAAACGGTAAAAACCCTAAATACCATGAATACCCTAAAAACACTAAAACCCCTAAAAAACCATTAGATAGCGGTTGTGTCTCCCGGATCCTCTCTTGCTCGCTTAGGATGGAGACTCTTCTCGCTACTCCACGGCACGGCGGTGCCTTCCCTGTGGTTTTGGCTTCTCCGGCGTCCGCTTTCCCAGCTTCGTTGCTCCCTCCTCTCACGGTATGTTCCTTTTGGGTTTGTGGTGCCTCTGCAAATTTCGTTCTCTGGCGTCAACCCCGATGAAGAATTCAAACATGGAGAATCAGGTCAGATATAGCCTCTCTGACGCGTGGCTCTGCAGTTTCTTAGAGATGTTGTCTAACTTTGGTCTTTAACGTCGCGGAACTTCGGTGTATTTGCTCAGATCTGGTCTGCTGGCCTTGGGGGCATGGGCCAGATCTGCATTGGCGGTACTGGATACTACGCGAAGAGTCGTGGCCTTGTAGTGGAGGGAGCCTCAATGGAAGCGTGGGTTTTGGCTTCAGCTTCCTTTCTACGGTATCTGTATTTGGTCTGCTACGGTGATCTGGCAGGCGGCGTCACAGCTTCTTGCACCGCTTGGCTTCAGGTTGCTTAGGAGAGGTCCGAGCATGGCGAGGTCATGCGGCTCCATTATGGGGATGGATCATTGGTCGTCTTTCTGGCCTGGTGATGGTTCCTAGGACTTGGAGCCTTTTTCTGTGTTGCGAGTTTTCGGATCTGTTCAGGAGGTGGAGATAAAATCGTCGTTGCACCGATTTGTGCAGGTAATGCAGGATTGTCTTTCTGACTTCTCCATTTCGGTTTTGTCCACGTTAATGCCGAAGGGATTGTCAAGTTTTTCTTCATTCTAGCTGCTATGTTGGATGGTGTTTTTTTTGTGCGGTGGCTGGTTTGGTTGTGATCTGCTGTGGATTTTGGTTTTTGGTTCTGTTGCGTGGCGCTGGATGCTGCTTTGGATGCTGTGGGTTCAGTGACGGGCATGGTTGCTGGTTTCCCCCCAGGATGTTAATGAATTGCTGGTTTGGTTGTTCTGTGCTTTTGTTCTTTCCTTGGATGATGGCAGCTCTATGCTCCTGGTTGTGCTGCTGGGTGCGTTCTTCTGGAATGTTGGTTGGTTCTTGGCTGAAATGGGAGGAAAATGTCAATCTTGCTTCTGTTGCTGGTGGTTTGTTGGATGTTGGTTTCAGTTACTGTCTAATGGTGCTAGATTCTGTCTTTCTCTTGGGTGTTGCGGTTGTGTTCCTGGAGGTGGGTGAGAAGAAAGGTGATGCTGCTTGGTGATGACTGATGCTTCACTATGAGGTAGTTAAGGAGAGGCTTGTGTTTTTTGATGCTGAAGATTCTGTGATGATTGGATGCTGGTGGTTCTGTGTTGTTGGATGTTGGAGGTTCTAAATGTTGGTTGCTACTTGGACGGGAGGTGCTGAAGATATTATTTTTTCTTTACTCTTGGTTGCTGATTGGTTAGCTGTGAGCTGTTGGATGCTGGATAATGGTAGATGATGGTGGTGGTTGCTTGGCTTTGTGTGTCTTTCCTTTTTTTCTTTTTTTCTTTTCTTTTTTTTTGGGTCTTTTGCGTCTTGGTTTTAAAGGGTTTTTGGGAGTGGTTCGTTTGACCCTTCCCTCCCTTTTCTGCTGTGTCTCTTCTTTTCTTTATAATAAATTTGGGGGGGGGGGGTGGGAATAGCATGACCCTCGCATCTTCCTTGCCCTAAAAACCATTAAAACACTTAATCCCCAAAAAACCCCACTAAAACTATACAATCCAATTAATTTAGTAATAACATTAAAATATTAAAATCCTAAAAACCCTAAAAACTCAAAAAAACCCATAAAAACTAAAAAAGACCATAAACCTGAAATTCCCTAAAGAACTAAAAAAGAACATCAATTCCCAGAAACCCGTAAAACCCCTTAAAAATAATTATAAAACTTAAATACCTTAAAATACTTGAAATTTCATAATAAATCCATAAAAACCTAAAAAAAATACCAACCACAAAATACATAAAAATGATAAAAACAATAAAAACCCATAAAAACCCCAAAAAACCCCAAAAACCCACAAAAAACATAAAATCTATAAATAACATAAAAACAGCTAAATACTCTAAAAATCAATTAAATCAATTAAAAACATTATTATACTCTAGAAAACCTTAAAACCCAAAAAAACTGAAAATAAATATTTAAAAAACCCATAAAAAACCAAAAAAACCCTTCAAATCCAAAAAAAATCCCTAAAAACATAAATAACCCTAAAAACCATGAAAAAGAAGAATAAATTCATAAAACCCTAAAAACACATAAAACATCTAAAAATATTAAAAATATGTTAAATTTCCTAAAACACCAAAAAAACCTATAATCCCTTAATACCATAAAACCCCCTAAAATTTAAAATCCCTTATAACTAATAAAAATCTGGAAAAACCACTTAAAAACTAAAAAAACCCTTTAAACACCTAAGAATGTTAAAAAACAAAAAAAAACCCTAAAAACTCGAAAAAAACCCAAAAAAATACCCCATCTTCTTAAAATCTCTATGAAATCAGAAAAAAATGTAAAAAATTCCAAAAAATCCATACAAATGTAAAAAATCCTAAATTTCCTAAAAACATAAGATAACCACAAAAAATGGAAATACACTTAAAACCCCTAAAAATACAAACACTATAAAACTAAAAACCTCTAAAAACCCAAAAAACAATATCCCTAAAAAACATTTAAAAACGTCAAAAACCTATAAAAAACATTTAAATGCATCAAAAAATTCAAAATCCCCATTTTCCCTTAAAAATGTTAATAACTCAAAAAAACCTTAAAAATCTAAAAAAAATCAAAACCCAAAAACCCCCCCCAAATAAATTCAAAATACCATTAAATTATCCAACTCTCAAAATCCCTAAAAATCCTAATAATACATAATAATCCTAAAAAAAGTCTTAAAAAATCCATAAATACATAAAAAAATACTAAAAACCCGGAAAAACCATAAGAAAATGATAAAAACGTAAAACACATAAAATAACTAAAAACATAAAAAACACTAAAAAACCAATAAAAACACCAAAAACAATAAAAACCCCCAAAAATTAAAAATCACTAAAACACATAAAAACCCAAAAGCTGCTAAAAAATATTAAATCCATTTAAACACCTCAACATGTTAAGAAATCTAAAAAGCTTTAAAACCCATAAAAACCCCAAAAATTCATAAAAACTCAAAAACCATTAAAATCATTAAAACCCTAAAAGCAAAAAAACATAATAAAGCCCAAAAAATCACTAAAAATAAAAAAAAACATTTAAAAACCTAAAAACCTCTAAAAACCTGATAATAATAAAAACAATTAAAATGAATAGAAACTATAAAAACACTAAACACCCCAAAACCATAAAACCCTAAAAAAATTTAAAAACCCATAAAACCCTAAAACCCATAAAACAATAAAAACATATTAAAATATCTAAAACCCTTTAAACACCTAAAATATTTAAAAAAACACTAAAAACCACTATAATACTCAAAAATCCCAAAATTATCCAAAAATCAATAAACCCAAAAAATCATCAAAACACTCAAATTATCTAATAAACCTAGAAAACCATTAATATCCAAAAAAATATATACAAATCCATATAATTATAAAATACCATTAAACCATGAAAACCATAAGAAAACCTTAAAAACCAAAAAACACTTAAAATCCTTAAAAACATAAAAAAAACTAGAAGTCCATAAAATAAGTAAAATCAATAGAAAGCATAAAATCACCAAGAAACTTTAAAAATCATTGAAAACCCCTAAATCCCAGAAAAACTAATGAAAAAACTAAAATCCCTTTAAACCCTGAAAAAAGTAAAAAATATAAAAATATTAAAACAAAAAATACGTAAAAAAACTGAAAAAAACCTCCAAAATAATAATAATAACCCTAAAAATCCTAAGAATCCCAAAAATCCCTCAAAATCTATAAAACCCTAAAAACTCATAAAATCATAAAAAATCCCTAAAAATACCTGAAAAAGTAAAAACCATAAAACCCTGAAAACCCCAAAGAAAACCATAAAAACCTACAAACTCTTAAAACCCCTGAAAAACTAAAACACCAAAAAACTATAAAATTCACAAAAACCATAAACCCTATAAAAAACCATAAAACCCTAAAAACTCAAAAAATCATAAAATCCCAAAAACCATAAAACCCTAAAAACTCTAAAAACACTAAAACCCTAAAATTCTCTAAAAACCATAAATAACCATAAAATTCCAACAAAAACGTAAAAATAAATGAAATGTAAAAAAAACTCTTAAAAACACTATGAAAACCATAAAAACCAAAAAAACACATAAAACCACTAAAACCCCCGAAAATAATCTAAAAATTCTAAAAACCTATAAAAACCCAAAAAACCCAAAAACCCAAAAACCCCTAAAAACCATAAAAACCCTAAAACACCATAAAATCCATAAAACCAACTGAAAGCACTAAAATCTCATTAAAACTATAACAACATTAAAAAACACTAAAAACCCTTTAAACCATAAAACACAAAAAACCCTAAAACCCTAGAAAAAAACATAAAACCCTTTGTAATCCTAAAAACCCAAAATAAATATAACCCCCCCCCCCCAAATCCCTAAAAACACTAAAAATAAAAAAAACTAAAAACCCAAAAATTCCCTAAAATATAAAAAATCCTAAAATCCCTGAAAAACCTTTAGAAAGCATTAAAAATTCCAAAATAATTAAAACCTATAAAAACATAAAAATCCTAAAAATCCTAGAAATCCTAAAAATGCCTAAAAACGTAAAATCCCTAAAATCTATAAAAAACTCAAAAAACATTAAAATCCCTAAGAACACATAAAAACCCTTAATAACCCCCAAAAAACACTAAAATACTTTAAACCCAAATTTTTTTTAAACAATAAAGAACCATAGAAACCGTAAAAAAACTCAAAAAAAATTCTAAAACCCAAAAAAGAAAAAAAACCATAACAACCATAAGAAACCATTAATCCCCTCAAAATACCTAAAAGCCATACAAACCTAAAAGTAATAAAAAAAATGCCTAAAAAATCCCTAAAAATGTATAAATTCCTAAAACCCCTAAAAAACCTAAAAAACTAAAAATCATAAAAACCCTAAAAACCTAAAAACCCTAAAAACACGAAAAACCCTAAAATCCATAAATCCACTAAAAACCTTTAAAACCCTAAAAACCCATAAATAGCCTAAAAATCACAAACCAAAACTCGAAAACCCCTTTAAACACCTAAATAAGATAAATAAACTCTAAAACCCCTTAAAAACCTAAAAACTAAAAACCCCCGAAAGACCAAAAAACCCAAAAAACCCTAATAATAGTAAAAAACATTAAAAATAATCAAATCCCTAAAAATATAAAAACACTAAAAACCACAAAAAACCCTAAAAAACCTTAAAACATAAAAACATTTAAAAACCCAAAAAACCTAAAAAACTCTAAAAACCCTTAAAACCTGTAAAACCCTATAAAATCCCAAAACCCATAAAACATTTAAAAACCCTAAATCCCATAAAAATTTCAAAACACACTAAAAACTATTAATACACTATAAACCCCTAAAAATGTTAAAAAAAACATGAAAAACCCATAGAAACCCTAAAAACATAGAAAAAACCTAAAACCAAAAAACAAATAAATCCCTAAAAACCATAAAACCCAAAAAACTCCCAAATACCTAAAACCTTAAAAACCAAAAAAAATCCTAAAAACCATTAAAAACACTAAAATAAAAATAACCCTAAAAACCTAGAAGAACCCCAGGAAAACCTTTAAAACCTACAAATACGTAAACCTACTAAAAACCTATAAAATAAATAAAAAATCTAAAATTCATAAAAACCCATGAGAAACATTAAAATCCATAGAACACCCAAAAAACATACAAACCCTAATAACCTATAAAAACCATAAAAACCAAAAACCACTAAAAAATAAAAAAACCATAAAACCCCTAAAACTGTTAATATAATCTAAAACCCTTAAAACCCCTAAAAACTCTAAAAACCTTAAAAACACTAAAAACCCAAAAAACCATAAAAACCTCAAAATCCATTAAAACCCTAAAAACATTAAATATCCTAATAAGCACAACAAATTACTAAAAATTAAAATATCTAAAAATACCTAAATATACATAAGAAAAAAAATTAAATCCAAAAAACAATTTAAACCCCATAAAAACACTTAAATTCCCTAAAAACATAATAATATTGAAAACCCTAAAAGACCTTAAAAACCTTATACCTCTAAAAACCGTCAAAAATATATAAAAACCATAAAACCCCCAAAACATTAAAACTCCTAAAATCCACTAAAAATATTAGAGCCCTTTAAAACACTACAAATATTAAAAAAACATAAAAAATAATAATAAAAAAAATCAAAAGTACAAAAAATCTGTAAAAAACAAAAAAAAGAACCCTAAAACCCCAACAATGATAAAACCCCAAAAAAATCTGAATAACCCCCTAAAAATCATAAAAAACCTGTAAATCCTCTCCAAAAACCTCAAAAACCTACAAAATTAAAAACCCTAAAAACAAAAAAACACATAAAAAAACTTGATATCGTGAAAAACATAAAACCGTTAAAACAACAAAAAAATTATGAAAACCCAAAAAAACCTATAAACCCCTAAAAAATAACACACCTAAAAGTCAATAAAAACTAAGAAAAATAAAAACTTTAAAAACTATTTAAACTTGTAAAAACATTAAATACTCATAAAAACCTTAAAACCCCAAAAAAGTAAATGTAAAACCGAAAAAACCCCATACAAACCCAAAAACCGTTAAAATCCTAATAATACCTAAAAATTGCAAAAAATTAAAAACCCTAAAAACCGTGAACAAATCGAAGAAAACCATAAAACCCTAAAAATATTAAAACACTAATTATCCTAAAAATGATAAATACCCAAAAAAACACACCAAATAATCACAGGATCATGTAAAACCCTAAATCCACCTAAAAACCCAAAAACCTTTTAAACCCATAAAAATATTAAAACCCACCAAAAATAAAATATCCCTTTAAACACCGACAAACATTAAAAAAACTCTAAAAACTCTAAATACACAAAAAAAACCCTAAAATGAAAAAAAAATCCCAAAAAACTCTAAAACCCTCAAATTTCGTAAAAAACGTAAGAAACCATAAAATCCTAAAAAATATAAAAAATTCCCTAAAAATGTAAAAAACCCCAAAACCCAAAAAAACCTTAAGATAAGTTAAAAACCTAAATACTATTTAGTCCCCTAAAAACCTAATTAACAATAAAAACACTAAAACCCATATAAACTCTAAAACACTAAATCCCCAAAACCATAAAAATCTCAAAAACCCCACAAAAAAAATCTAAAAAAAAAATTAAAACTCCAAAAACCCATTAAGCTCGTAAAAACATTTAAAAAAAATATGAAAACCAATAAATAATGTAAAAAAATAAAAGAACCTTAAAAACCTAAAAGGCCCTAAAACACTAAAACCCCCAAAATCCATAAAAACGCTAAAAACCATAAAAAAATATAAAAAGTTCTAAAAATACATTACATTCAAAAAAAAATCCTGAAAACCCTTGAAACCCTTAAGAAATCCTTGAAAACCTAACAACAAAATAACCCCCTAAAACCCTAAAAATAAAAAAAAAACCCCTAAAAAAATAAAACCCCAAAAAACCCAAGAAACCATAAAACCCCTAAAAAACTAAAAACCCTGGCCTTACACCTTCCTTCCCTAAAATAATTAAAATGCTTAAAACACATGAAACCCTAACATTATTAAAATATATATATAAACACTTTAAAAACCCAAAAAATGTAAAAAATTCTAAAAACCCTTAAAAACCCTAAAAAATCAATAAAAAATAGACCCACAAAATCCATAAAAATCCTAATAACCATAATAACCCATGAAAACCTAAACCCCCCCCCCCAAAAATAATGAAAACCTAAAAAATCCTGAAAAATAACTAAAAATAGAAAAAACATAAAAAACCCTAAAAACTCCGAAAAAAACATTCAAAACATAAAAACATTTAAAACCCCTAAAAACACAAACAACCCTAAAAACACTAAAAACCATAAAACCCCTAAAAACATTAAAACCACATTAAACCCCTAAAATAGTTAAAAACTCTAAAAATCATTAAAACCCTAAAAAACTAAAAAAACCTATAAACCCAAAAAACCAAAAAAACTAAAAACCATTAAAACCCTCAAAATCCTAAAAAACCTTAAAATAACATAAAATCCTAAAAAACCCTTTAAAATCCTAAAATGTAAATAAAAAAAATCCTTAAAACTCTCGAAAAAACTTAAAAACCTAAAAAACTTAACACCCCTAAAAACATAAAAATCCATAAAAGAACCTAAAATCCCAAAACCCCCCAAAAACCATAAAACCCTCTAAAAATTTTATAAATCCCTATAAACCCATAAATATTTAATAAACCACTATAAACTGTAAAAACCCTTTAAACCCCTAAATATATTAGAAACTCAAAAAACCCTAAAAGCAAAAAAACACAACAAAACCAAAAACCTCCCAAAAAACCATAAAAACCGTTAAACCCAAAAAAATGCCAACCAAATCCATAAAATCCATAAAAACTAATAAAATTATTTAAATTCATAAAAAAATTGCTAATATTTTTAAAACCATAAAAACCCCTGGGAAAACCTTAAAAATCTTAAACCCTAAAAACCATAAAACACTAAAAAAAATAAAAAAAAACCTTAAAAACCCAAAAACCCCATAAAAACCCTAAAACACTAAAAAAACTAAAACCCCTAAAATTCCCTAAGAACCATAATTAACTAAAAAATTCCTCAAAATGAATAAAAACACATAAAAAGCAATACAACTATATATCCTAAAAACCTAAGAAAATGTTCAAAACCTAAAAACACTTAAAACCCTAAAAAATGATAGAAACCAAAAAAAGCCCTAAAATTTCAAAATATCATAAAAACCAGGAAAAATCAAAAAACAACTCTAAAACCCCCTAAAATCCCTAGAAACATTGAAAACTATAAAATCCCTTTAAACCTCTAAAAAAATTCAAAAAACTCAAAAAACCCTAAAAAACTAAAAAAACTACAAAAATCCAAAAAACCCAGAAAATATAGAAATCCCAAAATACCTAAAAACCAATAAAGATCCAATAAAATACAAAAAATACCTAAAAATGTAAAAAACATAAAAACCCAGAAATCCCCTTAGAAAACTTTAGAAATATAAAAAACCATAAAACCTCAAAAAACCTAAAAATGATAGAAACCCTAAAAACACTAAAAACCCCTCAAAAACCTAAAAATATCTAAAAATTCTAAAACCCCTTAAAATCTATAAAAATGATGGAAATAAAAAAACATAAAAACCCTATAAAAAAGGAGAAATAATCCTTTAAAAAAGTCAAAATATTAAAAAATCTCTAAAACCAATCAAAATCCTTAAAGCCCTAAAAACGCTAAAAAATCTATAAAAATCCCAAAAAACATAAAAAATTCTTAAAACCCATTAAAACCTATAAGAAAACCTTATAAACATTAAAACACATAAATCCCCAAAAAAAATAAAAAAACACTAAAAACATAAAAACAATAAAAACCATAAAAACACATACAAAACCTAAAAACCCTTAACTAATAAAAACCACTAAAACTATGAAACCTCTTTAAATACTTAAAATGTTAAAAACACTAAAAACCATTAAGACCCTATAAAAATCAAAACCCCTAAAAAAACATAAAACCCTAAAAAACCATAAATACCATCATATTCCTAAAAACCCTAAAACCCCATAAAGATCCAAAAAAGCATTAAAAATACCTAAAAACATAAAAAACCCTCAAAACCTCTGAAAACCCATAAGAAAACCTTAAAAACATAAAAACACATATAACCCCTAAAAACTAAAAAAACTAAAATCCAAAAAAACCCTAAAAACTCCAAAACCCCTAAAAACCTTAAGAAACCTAAAACCCCATAAAAACCCAAAAACCCACTAAAACTATAAAAACACATTAAACACCTAGAAATGTCAAAAAACCAAAAAAACCTTAAAACCCCTAAAAAATCATAAAAATCATCAACAAAAAAAACAAAAAAACCTAAAGAGGGAAAAAACCTAAAACCCCTCAAAATTCCTAAAACCATAAAAGCATAAAAATCCTTAAAATCCATAAAAATCCCTAAAAACAGGTATAAGCCATAAAACCCTGAAATCCCTAAGAAAACATTTACGTTCTAAAAATACATAAACCCCCTAAAAAACTTAAAAATTCAGAGAAACCTAAAATCCCTACAATACTCAAAAACACTAAAATCTATAAAACCACTAAGACCCTTAAAAACCCTAAAAACCTATAAAACCATAAAACCACATAAAACACAAAAAACACTAAAAACTAATGAAACCTATAAAACCACTAAAAATGTTAAAATAATCTAAAATCCTTAAAAACTAAAAAAATTGTAAAAACCAAAAAAACCCCATAAAAACCTACAAACGATAAAAACCCTAAAACACACAAAACCCACAAAACCCTAAATATCCTGATAAATCACAAAAAATCCAAATAAATGTACAAAAATTTGAAACACCTAAAAACCCTATGAAACTTTAAAAACATAAATACACATAAAATCCATTAATAACTGAAAATTTTGAACATCCAAAAAGACCCTACAAACCCTACACCCCTAAAAACCATAAAACCCTTAAAAAGATAAATACCCAAAAACCCATAAAATCGCTAAAACTGCTAAAACTATAAAATCCCTTTAAACCCCTAAAAACATTATAAACTCTAAAAAATATAAAAAATCTAAAAAACTATAAAAATCATAAAAATTCAAAAAAACATAAAACCATAAAACCCTAAAAAATCCTATAAACCCAATAAATCCCTAAATCCCTAAAAACCATAAAAATCATAAAAATGCCCTAAAATCCCTAAAAATGAAAAACCAAAATCCCTAAAAACCCCTAACAAAACCATAAAAACATAAAAACACATAAAACCCCTAAATAACCGAATAAATGCTAAAAATATTTAAAACACCTAAAATGATCCTAAAAACCATAAACATCAGAAAATATTTTAAAACCCAAAAAATATAAAAAAAATAAAAACCCATTGAAAATAATAAAAACGCTTTAAACTTCTAAAAACTTTATAAAACTCTAAAAAAATTAAATACACTAAAAAATTTAAAAAACCTAAAAACCAAAAAAACACATAAAAACCCTAAAACCCCTAAATAACCTTAAAACCCCTCAAAATTTAAAAAAACTCAAAAATATATTAAAATTATCAAAGCCCCCAAAATAACTAATAACAAAAAACCTTAAAACCCCTAAGAAAACATTAAAAAACTAAAAATACATAAAAGAAATAAAAATTTAAAAAATGCATAATCACTAGAAAACCATATACACATTTATAACCCTAAAGACCATAATAATCCAAAAAAACATAAAACCCTAAAAACCCATAAAAACCTAAAACTAATTTAAAAAAAATCGTAAAATGCACTAAGCCCCTAAAACATTAAAATCTCTAAAAACACTAAATAAACTCAAAAAAACCTTAAAAACCCATAAAAACCCTAGAATACCCAAAAACCCCTCAAAACTCCTAAAAATCAAATTAAAATTATAAAAATACCTAAAAAATATTGAAAAACACAAAAACACTAAAAAGCTAAAAATCCCTAAGAAAACCATAAAATCCTAGAAACACTTAAGACCATAAAAATCTAAAAAACACTAAAAAAATAAAAACAACTAAAAACCCCAAAAATCATTGAAATTATAAAATCCTCAAAACCTTAAAAACACTAAAAACCCATAAAACCCTTAAAAACCAATAAAAACTCTAAAAATCATTGAAACCTGAAAAATTTAAAAAAACTCAAAAACCTTAAAACCCATAAAAAATCAAAAAACATTAAACCCTCAAAACCCTAAAACCTTGTAAAACCCCTCATAATCAATAAAATCATAAAAACATAGAAATCCAAAGCATTCATAAAAATACATAAAATGTAAAAATCCTTTAAACACAAAAAATACCCAAGAAAATATTAAAACCCAATAGTATATTTAAAACCCAAAAAACCAAAAAAATGCTTAAAATCTTAAATCCCCCTAAAAACACTAAAAACCCAAAAACCCTAATAACCATAAAAACCAATAAATTAATTTAAGGAACTTAAAAAACCCTAAAAACCTAAAAACCTAAAAGAACATTAAAAAGCCTTTAATCCCCTAAAATTGTTAAAAACTCTAAAAACATTAAATCTATGAAAAATAAAAAAAACCTTAAAACCCCTTAAAACCATAAAATCCTTTATAGCCTTAAAATCCCTAAAACTGTAAAAATCCTAAGAAACCCTAAATGCTCAAAAAATCCTAAAGAGACCAAAAAATCCATAAAAATTTAAGTAACATAAAAACCTTGAACAACCCTAAGAAACCATTAGAAACCATTAAACACTTAAAATGCCTAAAAACCTAAAATCACTAAAAACCCGAAACCCTGAGAATCTCTAAAAACAATAAAAACATTTAAAACATTAAAAATAATAAATATCCTAAAAATCACTAAAAACTCAAAAACCCATTTAAACCCATAAATTCATTAAAAACTCTAAAAACATTAAAAACATACAAAACAAAAAAACACTAAAATACCAAAAAAAACCCATAAAATCCATAAAATCCTAAAAACCCCCAAAAGAACCAAAAATCCCTAAAAATCCTAAAAAATCCCAAACAAATCCTAAAGTCAAAAAACCTAAAACATGAAAATCCCTAATAAAAACATAAAAATAAAAAAAACACTTAAAAACATTGGAAAACCTAAAAACCATAAAAGAACTAAAAACCATAAAAACCTCTAAAAACCAAAAAAACCCTAAAAACACATAAAAACCACTAAAACTATAAATAACCTTTAAACCCATAAACAAGTTTTACCATCTTTAAAAACATTAAAAACACAATAAAATAAAAAAAATACATAAAATAATAAAAATTAAAAACCCCCCAAATTCCCCAAAAACCCTAAAAACAAAAAAAAAATCAAAAAAAATTCCTTGAAAAGTAAAAAATGAAAAAACCTCTAAGAACCTTGAAAATTCATAAGAAAACATTAAAGACCTAAAGACAAATAAAACCGGGAATAAATAAAAAAATGTTAAAAATCATAAAAACCAAAAATAAACACGATGAAACCCTAAAATTTCATAGAATCACCAAAAACACTAAAAAATATAACAATCATAAAAAATAATAAAAATACATAAAAACATAATAAGCCATAAAACCCTGAAACCCTTATGAAAACAAAAAAAACCTAAAAACACTTTAAACCCCTAAAAACCTAAAAATGTTAAAACTATTTAAAACCCCCAAAAGAACCCTAAAACCATATAACCCATAAAAACCCCTAAATGTTAAAAACCCTAAAAATCGATAAAAACACTAAAAACCCAATTAAAACCCTACAACCCCTTTAAACCCTTTTTTTAATTAACCATAAAAACTAAAAAAACTAGAAAACCTATGAACCCCTCAAAATCATAAAATTCCCAAAAAACAATAAAAATCTTTAAAAATACCTTAAAATCCCTAAAATCCAAAAAACTAGTTAAAGACACTAGAAAATCTAAAAATTTCTAAATACCCTAAAAAAACCCTAAAAACCAAAAAAAATCCAAAAAATCTCAAAAAATCCTATAAGCCATAAAAGCCTAAGGATGTCCTAAAAATCCAAAAAAAATTCAAATCATAAAAACCATGAAAACCCTAAGAAAAAATTAAAAACTAAAAATAATTAAACCCCCAAAAACCTAAAAAATAATTAAAAAACTAAAATAACTCAAAATGAAAACCCTCCTAAAACCATAAAAATACATAAAAACCATAAACAACCTTAGAAAAACTAAAACACCACTAAAATCCCTAAAACCCTCAAAACCCCTAAAAACATTAAAATATCTAAAAAACATACAAACACAAAAAACTCAAAATTACCCTAAAAACCCAAAAACCCATAAAAACCCTAAAAACAAAAAAAAAAATCACGAAAACCCTAAAACCCATAAAAATTCTAAAAAATTCCTAAAAATCCCTAAAAATGTTTAAAACGAAAAAACCAAGGAAACCGAAAAGAAACCTTTAAAACTATAAAACACTTCAAACCCCTAAAAACCCTAAAAACTCTAAAACCCCTAAAAATCATGAAAACTTTTAAACAATTAAAACCACTAAAAACCCATAAAAACACAAAAATGAATAAAATTTATAAAAACCGTTTATAACCCTAGAAACATTAAAAATATATAAAAACCCTTAAGCCCATAAAAATGCTAAAAACACTAAAAACCTTCAAAATCCATAAAAATTCTAAAAAACTCATAAAAGTCCTATAAAATCCAAACAATTTATAAAAATGTAAAAACCCATAAAAACCATAAAAACATATAACACTTAAAATCACTATAAAATAATAATACAATATAATCCCTAGAAAACCTACAATCCTTAAAAACCATAAAAATCGATAAAAACAAGAAGAACCCTAAAAGATCAAAAAACCCTAAAAGACCAATTAAAACATTAAAAAACCTTTAAACCCCAAACCCTAAAAACATCAAATACCTTAAAAACACGAAATTCCAAAAAATCATAAAAACACAGAAAACCCTAAAACCCATAAAAAATACTAAAACCTTAACAAAAATTAAAATTCTTAAAAAATTAATAAATGTCCCAAATATATAAAATACCTTGAAAACACCTAAGAAAAACTGAAAAACCTAAGAATCACAAAAAACCTAAGAAAAACTAAAAAACCTAAAATAATTAAAAACCCTAAAAACCGAAAAATGCTAAAAACCAAACAAATGATAAAAACTCCTAAAAACCCAAAAAATCCTCAAACCCATAAAAACTATAAAAACCATAAAATATTAATAATACCTTTAAAACCATGAAAAATGATAAAAACACTTAAATACTGTTAAAACACCTAAGAAAACCTTAAAATGTTGAAAAAAATAAAACCCCTAAAAACCTAAAAAATAACTAAAACCTTAAAAGATCATAAAACCCCTAAAATCCTCTACAAATCATTAAATTGACTAAAAACATAAAAACTTATAAAGAATAAAGTCCCTAAAACCGAATAAAATTTTTAAAACCCCTTTAACCCCTAAAAACATCAAAGAAATTTAGTAAAACAGGAAATCCCTAAAAACTCCAAAAATTACGAAACCTCCAAAAAACAATAGAAACCCAAATAACCCTATAAAACTCTAAAACCCATCAAAACCACTTAAACAACTAAAAAACCCTAATAATTATAAAAAATTAATAAAAATACCTAAAAACATCTAGGAAAACCTTAAAACCATAAAAACAATTAAAATCACAAAAAACCTAAAAACTCTAAATATCATTAAAGATCCTAAAAATCCATAAAAACCATAGAAACCCTAAAAACCATAAATCCCCCTAAAACCTTAAACCCCCCTAAAACCCATAAAAACCCTAAATACCACTAGACACTCTAAAATCACATTAAACTCGTTAAATTTTAAAAAATATAAAAACAATAAATCCTATAAATACCCACAAAAACCCCTGAAAACCATAAAACCCTAAAAACCCAAAATACCATGAAAATCCTACAATTCCCAAAAAATATGAAAAATCGTAAAACACCCCAAACCCCTTAAAACCAAAATAAAATTTTAAAAACCCATTGGCACATAAAACCTCTAAAGAACTAAAATTCTTAAAAACCATAAAAATCCCTCAATGCCTAAAAAACCATAAAACCCTCAGAAACCCTAAATCCCCTAAAAACCCCTAAAACCCTAAAAATTATAAAAATCCCTAAAAATCCATTAAAACATAATACACAATAAAAATAGTAAAAAACCCCTATGAAATACATAAAAACCAAAGAACACTTAAAACACCAAAATACCTAAAAATTCTAGAAAAACTAAAACCCCTTAAAAGCCTAAAAAATCCATAAAACCATCAAAAATCCAAATACACCCAAAAAATCCATAAAAACCATAAAAAGATCATGAAAATCCAAAAAAAAAACAAAAAATCCCCTTAAAACCTTGAAAACCACTAACAAAACCTTAAATACCTAAAGCAACTTAAAGAAACTAAAAAAACTAAAAAAGATACACACCCTAAAGATCCCTAAAAACCCATAAAAACCTAAAACCCACTAAAAACTCTAAAAACATTTTAAAGACCTGAAAATGTTAATAAACATGAAAAATACACAAAAAATTAAAACTCAAAAAAACATTAAAATTCCAAAAAACCAATTAATTACTAAAACCCCCTAAAAATAATAGAAATCCACTAAAACCCTTTAAACCCAAGATAATCCAAAAAAGAACTAAAAATACATAAAAACATAAAAAAATTCTTAAAACCCCTGAAAAAACCTAAGAAAACATTAAAATACAAATAACACATTAAAACCCTAAATACCCTAACAAACCCAAGAAACCCCAAACCCTAAAAACCCCTAAAACCCTTAAAATCCTTAAAAACTCTAAAAAATCCTAAAAATACCTCAAAATATATAAAAACATAAAATACCAAAAAAACCCATGAAAATCCCTAACAAAAACATTAAAAAAATAAATACTCCTAAAACCCATAAAACCTTAAAAAAAACTAAAAATCTCAAAAAATTAAAAAACCATGAAAACCCTAAAATCCATTATACCCCTAAAAACCTTAAAAAACCCTAAAACACATAAAAACCGTAAAACCCCATTGAGAAATCTAAAAACCCCTTAAACCCATATAAATGACAAAAACCTATATTCAACTATAGAAATATTAAAAAACTAAAAAAACCATAAAACCTAAAAAAAATAAAATCCATAAAACCCTAAAAAACACTAAAACCCCTCAAAACCCGAAAACCCAAAAGAACCAAAAAATTATAAAAATCAATAAAAATTCATAAAATAAAAAAAACTAAAAAACTTCAAACCCCCTAATAAATAACTAAAAACCTTAACATAGTTAAGGCCCCTAAAAATCAAAATAACAAACAAAAACCTTAAGAAACCCTGCAAACATAAAGCCCATATAAACCCTCAAAATCAATAAAAACAAAAAAAATCATAAAAAATATTAAAAAATTAAAAAAAATAAACAAAAAACATTAAAAACCACTAAAAACCATGAAAACACCTATGAAAGCCTTAAAAATAAAAAAAAATTAAACACCTACAAAATCTAGACATTTCTAGTACCCTAAAACTCTAAAAAATCATAAAATCCAAAAAACCCAAAAAACCACTAAAAATGTTCAAAACCATAAAACTCAATAATACCCTAAAAACCACTAAAAACTGTAAAAACCCTTTAAATCCATAAAATATTTATGAAATCTAAAAAACCATAAAATCTCTACGAAACTCAAAAACCCCTAAAGACCGATAAAAAAACCCTAAAACCCCTAAAAAATAAATACCCCGAAAAAATTAAATGACAATTAAAATATAAAATATTACCCAAAATCCTTAAAAATATAAAAAACTATAAAAACATAGAACACCCCCAAGAAATCCTTAATAAACTAAGAACAATTAAAACCCCTAAAAACCATAAACAGTTTTAAAAACCCTAAACAACCCAAAACCCCCCCCAAAACCCAAAACCATCAAAATCCCTAAAACCTTGAGAACCCATAAAAATCCTAAAAATTATTAAAAATTTAAAAAACTGTAAAAAACCTTATAACTCACAATATAATTTAAAAAACAAAAAAAAATTAAAACATAAAAAAAATCTAAAAAACATAAATACCCCCAAAACAATAAGAAGCCCTAAAATTATTAAAAAACACATAAAACCCATAAAATCCCTAAAGACCACTATAAACTCTTAAAACCCATTAAACCCACAAAAACATTAAAAACTATAAAAAATCTCAAAACCTGTACAAACTAAAAATAAACCCAAAAACTCTCAAGAAACAATAAAAATATTAAAAACCCTCCAAAACCTTAAATACCCAAACCATAAAAATCATAAAAATTGCCTAAAAACAAGAAAAAAGTTACAAACCCTAAAAACCACAAAAATATGCTAAGAAAACCTAAAAACCTAAAAACAATTAAATCACCTAGGAAACCTAACAAATGCTAAAAACCAAAAAACCCCTAAAATCCTAAAAACCCTCAAAATGATGAAAAACCGTAAAAATCCTAAAAATCATTAAAATACATAATATTCCATAAGAATGTAAATAAAAAATAATACCTTAAAGAAACTAAGAAAACATAAAAATTTAAAACCCTTATAACTATGAAAAACATAAAAATAATCTAAAACCATTAAAATCCATTAAAAATCCTAAAAACCCTAAAACCTAAAAACCCCAAAAAATCGTAAAACCCCTTAAAAAAAATTAAAAAATCTAAAATACCATTAAACCCCTAAAATGTTAAAAAATATAAAAAATTATAAAAAATTAAATACTCAAAAAAAATTCCCAAAAAACAAAAAAAAACAAAAACTATAGGAAACCAAAAAAAATACTCAAAACCCTAAAAACTCTAAAATACCAAAAAAATCCCAAAAATTTCTATAATATTAATAACACTAAAACCATTAAAAAATATTATGAAGACATTAAAAATTAAAAACACATAATCCCCATTAAAACGAAAATACGCTAAAAATACTAAAACCCCTACAAACCATGAACAACATAAACCCCTAAAAATACCTAAAAACCCAAAAAAACCAAATAATCCAAATAATCCATAAAAACCCCTAAAAAATATAAAGAACACTAAAAACCCTAAAAGCTATAAGAAAAACGTTAAAACTAAAAAAACATAAAACCCCTAAAAACCTGAATAACCCTAAAAACTACTAAAAACTCAAAAACATTTTTAAACCCTAAAATTTTTAAAACAAATCTAAAAACCCATAAAATACTAAAAATGTAAAAAAACCCATAAAAAACTAAAGATTCCTAAAAAACATTAAAACACCAAAAAACCATGACAATCTAAAAATCCATAAAAAAGTAAAAAACCCTAAAAAAATGAAAAAAACTATGAAAACCTTAAAAACATGAAAAAAAATTAAACCCTTAAAAAATAAAAAAAACTCTAAGAACCCAAAAAAATCATAAAAACCCTAAAAAATCCTAAAATCCCCAAAATCCATAAAAATATTAAAAACCTAAAAAAAATACTTAAAACACCCTAAAATACATAAAACGTAACAACCCCCCAAAACAATGAAAACCCCTGAGAAAACCATAAAAATATAAAAACACTTAATACCCCTAACGAACCTAAAAAATGCTAAAAAACATAAAAAACATTTAATCCCCTAAAAACCATAAAACCCCTATAATACACAAAACCCTAACAACCCATATAAACCCTAAAACCACTAAAAACTCTAAAAACCCATTAAACACCAAAAAATGATAAAAAATAAAAAATATTAAAAACCTAAAAAACTAAAAAAACCCAAAATCCTAAAAACCAAATAAAAACCCTAAAATCTCTAAAACCCCTAAAAGCCTCCAAAAATTACCAAGAAAATCACTAAAAACATAAGAATCCCTAAAAATTAAGAAATACCCTAAGAAAACATTAAAAACCTAAAAACACATAAATCCACTAAAACACTAAAATATTGATAAAACCCCAAAAACCATAAATCCCTAAAATACATAAAACCCTAAAAGTAATATAAACCTTAGATATCAATAAAAATTATAAAAACCATTGTTTCATCCCCGATTCACATCGTGACCCTTTTTGGTGGGTGAGATGGTCTCACCAAGTCTTGGCAGTATATCCATCTTGTATTATGAAGGATGTGCCACAATTGAGTGGTCACGATGGGTGATTGCATGGGGTTTAGTGTTTGTGTAATCAAAACATGTTGGGTACGATGTCATCGAATGGTCACTAGTGGGTTTATTCGTGGAACCAGAAATGCCAAATGACCCTTTTATATATGATTCATGGAGCTGCATTCCATAGGCAGGTGCTCGTTGAATGATTTTTCCAATGACACTTAATGACTCCATTGATCGATGGGATGGGAGGTCAGGATCATCACTCCATTTTAGGGGTAATTATTTCTTATTCTAGGACTCTATTTTAGATTTATAAAATTTTCATATGTTTGTGAATATTTGGTTCATTCCCAAGCATGTGTCTGTAGATTACCCCTAGCTCTCAAGATCAATCAAAAATATTAATGGGTTCGGAATCTTCTGTATGTATCTGAGGTTCATTACTAATGAAGAAATTTGTGTGTTTCTGAGATTCTTCATCAATGTTTCCATTTTTTAAACGTAGTAATTAATCTCTAGTTTTTATCTATACAATGATGATTTAATCCATCTGATTAGGTGCTCCAGTGTTTATCATCATCCAAAGGGGATAGAGATCATTCGATATTAGGATCAAACCAATAAGATGGGCTTCCAACATATCCTCGTAAGTGGAATCAGATTCCACGCAGTTCGGTGTCGCTTTACTGGGAACATAAAATTTTAAGTTCATGTGATAATGACCCATCCATATAGTTTAATTTCATGCAGATATGACATCTTGGTGGAAGATGCCGAGTAAAAATTTTGTGTAGGGATTACACTAAATTGGACTATGATTTACAAAAGAGATATTATCTCCTAGGTGGATATGGACCTAATAGGGATATAGCCAGAAGAACACTAGGGTGTCTTGTATATCATGTTAGTACCACAATGAGGCTTCCTATGTATCCCACTTAGTTGGGAATGAAATCCCTCGTAATATATTATCTATTCTGAACTCGTCTTCTCCAAGCATATGTTTCACCTTACAAATCCACCACATCACCTAGATTTCCATTATCCTCCACCTACATTTTTTCGTCCCACGATGGGCTTCACACATCCATCATGCTACCTCATTCCCTCCCTCCAGCTTATGGTTTCCTCTATTCTTTCATAATCTTCTACGTTCAATTTAGATTCCTCCGTCACCGGGCTTCCCTCGATGAACATCCCTCGACGAGCTTCCCTATTCCGCTGCACGACCTCTCTTCCTCGATTAACCTTAAGGTTTTGTCCGTCCTTCGGTATCATTTATGAACCAATACTCTTTCAAGAAACATTATTCCCCTACATTTTCCTATCCTCTCTCCAAATCCCCACTCCTTAACTCCTTCCCAATTTTCCCCTCCAACCTGCAATGATCCTACTTGTGATTACAAAACTACTCATATGATTGGTTTTCAAAGCCCAGCTCGGCCTCCACTACCTCTGGATCCTCAACATCTGTCGGCTCCACTTCCGCTAGCTCCTCCTCTGCCTCCTCCGTGCATAAAAAAAACCATAGGTTACATTATTCTCTTAAAATATTCTCTTTTATCAATTTATCTATATAGGAAGATAGCGTTTTTCTTAGTTCCTAGGTTTTACCGAATTCTTTAATTTCCCCCTCCTTCCCTACCATACGTAATATCCTTTGAAGTAAAATATTAGCCTGTATGAATCTTCTTTTGTAGTGATTTTCATTAATTGGTTCTAGATACATGAAATTTTTTCATTTCTTAGATAATTTGTTGGATATTAATTGGGTCTTTATTATTCTTTTCTTGCACTGAAACAGATTTAAGATGATTTCCATAAGTTATTTCACATGTTTTTTATGATCAATTTTGTTAGTTTCAACAACTATTTTTGAATATTATTCTTGGGAATATTTATAGTAAATTAATGGATATATAAAGGGGTTTCATGTTTAAAAGTTTTGATCTATGAGTCTCATGAAAATTGTTAGTGATATGAAGAGATCGATTTAAGATGAGGAAGCTACAATGACCTAAAAAAGTCTTCCAGTCGTAGAATCAGTGTAGGTGCATCAATGGCCAGGACTAGAAACATATCTTCAGTTTCATACTTGAATAGTGTCTCAATGCCTTATCACTTACAGAAATTAAAGGGTATTGTTTTCTTTGTCTGACATCTGATGTGAGGATTCTTTTGATTTCAGGAGTTGGGTTCACATTGAGAAATAAGTATTTTTATGGGAAGGTATGGATTCAAATGAAATAGGTGACTAGAAATTCGGTTGGTACAGTCACTGTCTCCTATGTATTATCATTCAATATTCTAAACTGAATATTAGTTTTATATTTTTTTCTTGTGTAAACCCCTCTTTTCGTTTTTTGGTTATATGTGTAAATGCATACTTGATTTTTTGATTTGTTTTCTCTCACATGTCTACTTACTAGGATTTGTTTTTTTTTGTGGTAACTGATTTATGGAATCTATTGATGAATGTGCATGGGAATATCAAATGAATGCCTTTCATTTACAATCATAGAGGAGGATAAACATAAGTGACACATAAAATTTATGGCTCAAGGAGGTTTGATCATGTTTTTTTATTACCATATCATTCTTCATCTAGATTTTATTTATGGATAAGTAATCATCAATTTTATATTCTTTAGAACTCAAGGGGTTAATGATACATCAATAATCATGTTATTCTTGAGTTTTAATTGGAAGTACTTGAATTTGGATTTAATGGGTAGGTATGAGTTGTTTTGGTTGTTTTTTCCTGTGCATTAATATTGAATTCCGATTGTTTTTTTTAGCAAGAAAGGTTTCATTTTTTCATATTCAATATTAAATTCTTTCATTTCCTTTAACCTTTTTTTATTTTATAATGGCTTGAATAGATCTAGAAGAACATGTTTGGTATACCCAGATTTTCCAGATTTTAATAATTTTATTCAAATCGCGTATATTTGTAAATTTTGTACTATAAAGGTTATTTTATTTAATAATTTTTGATATCATTAATGTGATAATTCATTATTGTTGTCTATTTTCCCATATTTTTTAAATGAAATTAAACCTCCATCATGTTTATTTGGTTGATCCTGGATTTGATTTATAGTTAAGGACCAATCAATTTTACATTTTTTACAACTCAAAGGGTTAATAATACAGTGATACTCAAATACTTCTTCAGTTTGACTTCATAAAACTTGAATTGAACATCAATGATCTGGTATAATTTGTTTTGGTTATTTCTTCATGTCTGTAAATGTTATATTTATAAAAAAAAATCAGTGTTCAAGGTTGCCTTTTACATTTTCAAAATTTAATGCTCGCATTTTCTTAGTTTTTTTGTTATTTTATGTTTTCTGAAGTTGATCTTGCTGAACATGTTTGGTAATCTCAATTTTTCCAGATTTTAAGTATTCTTATGAAATTGAAAATATTTGTAAATTTCTAACCATCATCATTTTTTCTTTAATTATTTCTTATATTTAAACGGTGGTCATTCAATATTGTGGTTTATTTTCCCACATTTTCTATATTCTATCATACCGATGTCCGGTTTGGTTGGGTCGAACTCAAGTGCCAGAAATGATAGGAAAAAAGATAAATAAATGTTTTTGGTTTGAAATGGAATGTAATTTCCAAAATATATCAATTATCTATTATATATAGTAATCCTAGGTTCCTATAACTTGACATGTCTGCCCTACATACCTCTATATCACCTCATCTCCATCTGTTTTCAGCCTACTCCCTTCATTCCTTACCCCGATCAACATTTCCCTCCATTGTGAATGGGTTCTATTCGATTTCTGCTCCACCTTCACCTCTTCATCATCGATCTCCCACAGCCTCTACCTATCTGTCTCCCCCCACTGACGCATGTTCATCCTTGGAATTCATTCAGAACACCTACAGCTACCTCCCTCCAGTTTTGGGTTCCCACTGTGACCATCGTGCTTCACCTCCAGCTACTAATTTTCCTCGAATCCTATCAGGGTTCCTGAATATCCTTATATCCCTCTCTGACTCGCCTCTCCAACCATTCCTTTTCCTCCACCTCTACCTCCGCTCTCCCTCTGCCTCAATTTCCCTCCTCCTCCCCGACTCCCTACATCCTTGACTCCCCCTATCGGAACCGCCTCCCTCCCTGCATCCCTTCTCAAACCCTCTCAACACCACATCACTCCCTGCCCCTTCCCTAGATCCCCTCTCCTTTCGCGTCGCAATTTACGATGAACTATGATAGCCCTCACTTGCTTAAAATCAAAGACTATGTGTTGTTCGAGATGTCAGTGGAGAGTGCTGTGAAGGTGCTTGGGGTTTCTGAAGGATCCTCATTTGATGACATACATCGTATGAATAACTCAATCCTTGTCAGTTGAAAGGATTGCCTATAAGCCATTTCTCAGGATTTTTGTAGTAACAATGTCTCTATTAAAATCGGATGGCCAGACAACCTACATTATCCATTGATTCACTACTGATTACCAATTATATTATTTTTCCCATTATTCGTACTGAGAATCCTCTACAATAGAAGTTGGGTGTCCATATGTAGATTATCCACACATATTGAGTTTATGTTAATTGTGTATACTATTGTCATTTATAGAATACATTCAAGCGATATTAGAGGCTGACATTGATGTTTTGTACATAATAAGGGTTATAAACTAGTGATTCCTCTATGATTTCAGGTAGACAACTTCTATACATTCCTTCCTATAAACAAATTTTCCCATGTTCTTTATTGCTGTGCATGTGTTGACTTCCTCTATATCACCTCTCAACTGTTGGAAAATAGTTAGTTTTTAAATTGTTTTACTAAGGATTAGAAAATATTACTATTTTCGAGAACTCATTATTCTATTCATATTGTATCATCATACCTTTATTTAAAACTTTTCATATACTGCTAAGGAAGCCCAGACATTTCTTATTTCATATTTTTTTTCTATCACCAAATAGATTTTCTTTCATAATATAGTTAATGAGAATACTGATTTCAGTTTTCTCTTCATTTACAATAGTTTCATTTCTCTTTAACTATGTTTCATATGTGTCTTTTAGTGATGAAAATATTAGATATTCCAAACACTACTACTAATAATAAATCTATTAATGGTTCTTTCATTATCTTCTTTGATGAATGCAATTCAACTGTATATTATTCTCTAAATTATAATTTCATAGTTGGCATGAATTTCTTTTCCAGTATATTCATTTTTCATGTTGTATTTTCTACTTTCAATCATCTACTCACTTGGTTCGAAGAATTAAATACTTTTTCATGGGCTCAAAAATGAATACCACGCATCAAACCCAAGCCGTTATGATTTCATTCATATAGTAAAAAAATAATTTTTTAAAATGAATGTACTTATTATTTAAACGTCTTCAAAGTAAAATCGAATGGTGATATTGATTCTCACACCACACCATGATTCAATATGTTTTCGAATATATTTTTTAATTAAATTTCATATTGTCAGGTCTTCCACAGTGGTTGAGAGCTCTCTGTTTATGCTTTTGGGCATGGGTGAATCTCTCCAATTAGTGAAAAAAAATCTGGAAGCCCTTATGCTTACCTATTACTGGCCTCTATTTTTGAAAGATTTAAAACCATCAACACAACACACTTGAGGTACTTCGAAGTCTTATTTCAAGATTTCATGCATACAGAATGTTCATTTTCCTTTTTATATTTATCATCATGAATTTAAATTTAAATGAATCAGGTTTTCATCATTTCGACTAATATAAATAGAAAATTGAACTATCAATATTCATCAATGCTGTTGAATTACAACTAAAATTATCTATGTGCTTTCATATTTCAGTAGTGGATGGATTAACAATATTCAACTGCCATGGGTTACACTGCATCCCGGGCTCATGCATTCATAAAGGTAACTATTTAATATTTTTCATATTATTTATAATGATACAATAACCTTTTCATTATTTATTATTTCAAATGCTTTTCTTGATGATGGACTCTTTATTTTTTCAGGGAATGTATTCTAATAAAAAAATAAATATAGTTATTTTCTTTGTTTAACTATTTGATGAAACAATGTGTAAGAAGTTTCTAAGTTATGAATTTTCTATTTATTACGTTTATTGATCTATTTTTAGAATGGAAAAAACACCAGAGTCAACTGGTCTGTATTCTACAAAAAATGCATCTATATTAACTAAATAATGGGTGGGTTTTTAAAATTTTCAGGTACATTTTTCCCCATATTTATAAATGGTTTTCATTGAAACTAGATGTATGGATGCATCTTCTTTAGTCATAATGCCTATGAATTACAGAATGTAGCATAAAAACATTTTAATTTTGATAAAAATATTTTTATTCATGTTTTTTAACATATTTTTTAATAATTATAAAACGATTCAACTCTTATAGAAGGTGAACACAGGGATGGGCTAGCAGCTAGAAGAAATGAGATGACAGTTGAAGGTAGATTATGTACAGATTCAACTATTCTGGAACATCTTATTATATTTGATTCAGCTCATTTCTCAAAGACATGAAAACTATTTAATTAAGCTATCATTTTTATTTATGGATTGACTTCCTAATTCCACCACATAATCATTTTAGATAACAAAGATGCAGATAAAATTCTGTTATGGCCATTGGTTTTAAATCCATGAGGAAACCATTGCATTCTTTTACTCCCCTTATTTGAATTGAAAAATTTAAATGAATATGAAATAATATTTAGAAAATATGACTGTGGAAATGTTGTTGGAGAAGATGAGAGTTTATCTTTCCTTTTACCTGACCTTCCATCCATCACAGGGTATGGTAAGTCAGTTTCACCATTTTCTAGGGGTTTTATCACAAGGTATATTTTATGTTTTTTGGAATATGAATTGTTGAATATTATTATGAAGTACGTTTTCATCTCATGGTTTTAGGACATTGTTTTATCATGATAAAGGTTATAAATTGAGAAGTGGTTCATTTTATTTAATAGTTTCTTTTACTTTTAATAAATACGAATTGTGATTCATTTTATAAATCACTTGATCATGTGAATGTACTTTCTTTGAGCAGTTGATTGTGTATTTAATTTTAGAAGTGGATATTTTTTTAGAGCTTTGAAACATGTATTTTATTTGAGTGGATCATGAATTTTAATTGAGAAGACTGACCATTAATAGCATATTTATGTTTGCAGTTGAAGTCTATTGATATAATGTGAATAAATCTGTGCAGTTGAACAAATTTAACATTCAACATATTTTCTAATTTATATTGGCTGATGTTTGGGTCAATTTTGATTTCCAGTTTAACAGATTTATCCATTTAATAGATTTATCATTAATGGATTAATTTTGTTTCCATTACGATAATCCTGGAAAGACCCTAACATGATCTGGGTGACCCTTACATAGATGGGGATTTCCAGTTATGTGATCCAATTTACCCTTAGGTGAGATGTGATATATTTCACGTAGGTTCGGATTTACCTTTATGAAACTCAATACGACCTTTACATTCCACAATAATGACCCTTACATGAGTTTTACTACCCTTACATGAATCAAGATGATCATTTATACAGCATATGAAAACCAACCTTACTCTTACATGAACATATAATACCCATCACTGTGTTTCCTTAGTCTCACATGATTCATAATTTAGATTTCATTAATGGATTAAAATTGAGCTTACCCTTTTGATAACATAGAAGACCCTTATGTGAGGTAGATTTTACTCTATGAAATACTAGATTTATCTTATCTAAATGATGTTTGTTCATTATAAGCCCAAATACAATGACAAATAATAAATCTTACAGAACCATAATATTTGTCATTAACTCACACTATTCTGATTGTCTCTACTATTAAGTTGATCTGTTACAGGTCTGCTGTTCTTTTTATATAATAATATCTATAATTTACTCACATTCATATTTAATTACATATTGTAGGGATCAACATAGCTTACTAATGGTTGGATACTAATACGTTGACTGCAATGCATAATCCATGTGCAGGGAGTTGCCTTTTCATTTATGGGTTTTGTGTAATTTTTATGGTTTCATCATCCAAGGTCTATAATGATGCACCGCCTCCACTATATTTGTTGGCTGCTTCGTCAAGTGTGGGATCCAGCTCTGAGAAATGGTATGTTCTATGGTGGAGTTTTCAATTTAAGACTCTCCAAACCAAATCTCAATTACCAATCACATCACCCTCTGACCACTTATACGTGTTGTTCCTTATTCTCAACAAACAGTAATGTTATCAATCCTTCTCAAAATTTGACTATAAATATTGGTTCCTATTTCAGTTATCTTGATAACAATAATTAATTTTAATCATATAAGGGGATGATTTCCAAAATTTTGGGCTATTTTGTGGAATTAGTACTTCCTCACAGTTTGTATTATGTGATATATAGTGATTTTATATCCATAATCACTTATGATTTCAAATCCTTACTTGGATCGATTTCGCCTGTATCTGTCCACTACAGTTTTAAAACCATGGAATGTTTCCATATCGTGACCTATACACTATTCTATTTTTGGGATGATTACATAATGACTAAAATTTATTTATTTTTTATGTGCCTCTTCATATATTAATAAACAATTAGTAGTTGTTATATTAATAACATAATAGTTTTAACACCAAACCACCAACTTGAATGGAAGTTGTTGTTGACTATTTCATTTTATGGTTGGAATATACACCTTTTTTCATTTTATAGAATATTGGTTTTTCATGATATATCACCACTCGACAATGAACACTATACCAGATGCTAGATTGATACTACAAGCACACAACACTATCCAAACCTTCAGTCCTGAATTTATTAACATATCAGTTTTATTCCTTGATTTTGTATGTCATTATTTTCAAATATTTTCAATATTATTATGAATTTATGTTCCATGAATGGTATTCTATTATTTATAATAACATTTAATTTATAATGTTGTGAAAATGCATGGGTGGATTACTAGTTTGGTTTAATTTGGATATTATACTATAGAGGCGTCCCTATTTGAGAGAATTAAATAGGGGAATATTCATGGAGATGATTCCCTAGTGAGTTGGGGGAAATTTTTACTAGGACTGACCTTAAGAGATAATTTTCCTCTATATTAGGGCTCAGGTAGGCATCATACATATCTTGATTAGAGTTGAAATCAGAATTCTCACAGATCATTTTGATGTCTTATGCATTAAGGCTGCCCAATGTGGGTTGGATTGGTATGCCTAGGGCTTACTCCTGAGGATAATTCCCATTGAGATTAAGTCTTTAGACAGGAATCCTACATTTTATGGTTGGAGAATAAATCAAATTTCTCATAGTTCTTTGTGATTCAGGGCATAAACCCTCGGGTAAGCCCCAAAAAGGGGCATGATGTGGTGCTTACATCATTGGAGAAGGCCATTTTTGATCCATAGTTGGGACTTACACCATAAAGGAGGCCTTGATGAATTGGGGTCCTTGATTAGAGTTAACCCTTGAGTAGGATCCCTTTTGATATTGGTCTTTAGACAAGCATCATACATATCCTATATGGGGTAGGAATCAGAGATCTCGTAGTTCATTGTCAGATGTGGATTGTGTGGGTGTTGTGATCATCACTAGCCTCTAAGATCATGTGAGTCATGATCAATGTGAGAAACTTGAAAAATGTGAATTATTCAACAAGCTACACTTGTTCTCTTACACACTGGTTGAAAAGGATAAGAGTGATGATAGAAGAATCCAAGGTGAGAGAACCACTTGATATGATCTAAGGGACTTACTCCAAGAATAATGCTCGAACATTGGTTTTAGGAAAGGGGATGAATGTTGCATCACATGAAAACAACTAAAAACTCTCAAAACCCATTAAACCACTAAAAATGTTAAAAATTATAAAAACCCTTAAAATCCGAAAAACTCATTAAAAATCAAAAAAACACAAAAAAAAAACTAAATACCCTAAAACCCCTTAAACCCTCCAAAAATCCCTAAAACCCTATAAATAATAAAAATCCTAAGAAATATCTAAAAATCCCAAAAAAAATAAAGAAACCCTAAAAACCCCGAAAACACCTAAGAATACCTTAAAAAATAAACCCCCCTAAGAACCCAAAAAAATCGCTAAAAATATTAAATAACCCAAATCCCTTAAAAACCCTTAGAACCTCAAAATCAATAAAACCATAAAAAAATAATTTTTTAAAAAAATACCAAAAAATCCCTAAAATTTTAAAAATCCCTAAACACATAAAAACCCCCTTAGAAAACCTTAAAAAATAAAAACACATAAAACCCATAAAAACATAAAAATGAAAAAAACCCTAAAACATAAAAATGACCATAAATACCCTAGAAACCACTAAAAACAATAAAACCCCTAAAAACCTTAAAACCCCCTTAATCCCCATAAAAATCCATAAAATCACTAAAAACTCTAAAAACTTCTAAAAGTTTAAAAATGATAAAAAAACATTTAAAACTCTTTAAACCCCTAAAAACATAAAAAGCACTAAAACCCTAAGAAAATCACTTAAACCATAAACCCCATAAATCCCTAAAAACCCTAAAAATATCAAAAACCCTAATAAACATTAAAAACCTAAAAAACCCAAAGAACCATGAAACCCAAAAAATAGTAAAAACTCACAGAATCCCTAAAAACCCATAAAAACCTAAAAAAGACCTAAAATCTATAAAAACATTAAAAAACCTAAATACCTAGAAAAATATTTGTAAAACATTAAATACCTAAAAACACGTAAAACCCTTAAAAACCTAAAAATTCTTAAAACCATAAAAAACTCAAAAAACCCTAAAAACCCTTGAAAATCATCTAATTTCCTAAAATCATAAAAAACTATAAAATTCTAAAAAGACCTATAAATACATTAATACATATAAACCACTAAAACCTATAAAACCACTTATAAAACATTAAAAACATAAAAATACATAAAAACCTAAAAATGGGAAAACCCAAAAGTCCATAAAAACCTTAAACACCCCAAAACCATAAAACACCCAAAAAACTAAAAAAACTAAAAACCCATTAAAACAATAGAAACCCACTAAAACTATAAAAAAACATTTAAACATCTATAACACTTAAGAAAATCTATAAAATATTACAACCCAAAAAACTCAAATAAATCTCAAAAAAACTATAAAATACATAAAGACCGTAAGAAACCAAAAACAAAAAAAAATTAAATACCCAAAATAGCATAAATCCCTAATAAGCCTCAAAGACCTAAAACCCTACAAATATAAAAATCCATTAAACTCCCAAAAAACATAAAAAAATCCATAAAAAAGGTAAAAACCACTAAAAACCATAAAAAACATAAAACTATTAAAATACCAAAAAATCTCTAAAGACCCTAAAAATCTATAAAACCTTAAAATCCATATAAATTTCTAAAAATATTTAAAAACATAAAACCCAAAAAATATTGAAAAAACCTAAGAAACCCATACAAAACAAAAATCACCTGAAACTCCTAGAATCCCAAAATAATGTTAAAATATTTAAAATACCGTAAAATTCACTAAAAACACCTAAAAACCATAAATAACATAAAAAATTTTGAACTATAAAAACCCATAAAACCGTAAAAAATTACTAAAAACTATAAAAACAATTTGAACTAATAGAAACGTTAAAATGTATAAAAATAATTTAAACCCTAAAAAATAAAATAAACCCCAAAATCTCAAAAACCCCTAAACCCCTAAAAACCCGAAAAACTGCAAAAATCCCTAAATACATAAAACCCAAAATAAATCCTTAAAACCCCTAAACATTCCTAATAACCTAAAAATCTTTTAAAACCATTAAAACCCATAAGAAAACCTTGAAACCCTAAAACACTTAAAAACCATTAAATACACACAAAAATCTAAACCCTTATAAACTATAAAATCCCGAAAAATCCCTATAAACCTAAAAAACATAAAATCCTAATAACTATATAAAATTACAAAAAACATTAAAAACCCTAAATATCCGACAAATATCTATGGAAAAATTAAAATCCTAATAACAGTTAAAACCCATAGAAAATTAAAACCCTAATAACCTTTAAAAGACCAAAAAAATCCAAAAATTTACTGAGAACCATAAGAGCCCTTAAAACACATAAAAACCCTAAAATCTCATAAAAACATAAAAAAATAAAAACACTAAAAATAATTTAAACCCAAAAACGTTAAAAAATATAAAAAACCGTTAAACCCCTAAAAATGAAAAAACCTATAACTTTAAAAAAATTCATATACACTAAAAACCTTAAAAATGCTTCAAAACACCAAAATCCATAAAACCCATAAACAACCTTTAGAATCCAAATAAAACCAAAAAATGTTATAAACCCAAATAATTTTGAAAACCCCTAATATTAGCGTAAAAATAAAAAAAATGTAAACCCCCAAAAAATCATAAAAAATGAAAAAACATGAAAAACCTTAAAACGCTACAACCGCCAAAATCGCAAAAAAACCTAAAAACCCATTTAAATTTTTAAAAATATCAAAAAATACATATACATTTAAAAAAAATATCAAAACCCTAAGAAACCCGAAGAAAATCATAAAAACAAAAAATTCCATAAAAACCCTAAATTGTATTAAAACAAAAAAAACCATAAAAACTGATAAAAACCATAAAATAATTAAATACTACATAAAAACCTAAAAATACAATAAAAACTATAAAAACCTTTATAACCCCTAAAAAAATTAAAAATAATCTAAAAACATTTTAAAAACTGGTTTTTCTGAGTTTGGATGCTGGTCGTTGGTTTGTTGTGAGCTGCTGGATGCAGGTTGATGTTGGCTGGTGGTGGTGGATGCTTGGTTGTGTGTGTTTTTTCTTTTTTCGCTTTTCTTTTTTGATTTTCTTCTTTTTGAGTGAGTTGTAAGGGGTTTTTGGGTGTGTGTCGTTTGACCCCTACCCTCTCTTGTCTGATGTGTCTCTTTTTCCTTACTAATAAATTTGGGGGGCTGGGAATAGCCCGACCCTCGCATTTTCCTTTCCATAAAATATAAAAAACCCTAAAAAACCATGAAAAACCTATGAAACCCACAAAAAAGATTATAACCCTAAATTCTCTAAAAGACCCCAAAACCCATAAAACCCATAAAAACCTTAAAACCCCTGAAAACCCAAAAAAACAATTAAAAACACAAAAAACTATTTAAATCCCTAAATGTGCAAAAAACCTTAGAAATAATTAAAAGTACGAAAAAACTCAAAAATAACCATAAATACTAAAAACCCCTTATAACACTAATAATCCTAAAAACCCACTAAACCCCTCAAAATCCCAAAAAAACCCTAAAAACCATAAATATCTCAAAAAATATCTAAAAAACCTAAAAACCTAAAAATCTTTAAAATTCAAAAAACATAATAAAACCTTAAAAACTAACAACACTTAAAACCGCAAAAATCATAAAAAATTTTAAAAACCCTAAAATCCCTAAAAACCCTAAAAACCCTAAAAACACTTCAAAACACCTCAAAATCAATAAAATCCATAAAAATATATAAAAACACTAAAAATCACAAAAAAATAACGAAAAATTTAAAAAATATGAAAAATCCAAAATACCCTATAAAAACATTAAAAAAATAAAATCACATAAAACCTATAAAAACCAAAAATTGATAAAATCCCATACAACCCATAAATCTACCCTATAAATCCAAATACCCTAAAAACCGTAAAAACACTCATAAACCCTAAAACCCCAAAAAAACTAAAAACTCAGAAAACTCTTTAAATCCATAAAAAACATCAAAAAACATTAAAAAATCCCAAATAACACTGAAAATATCAAAAAAAACTAAAACCCAAAAAATTAAAAACACTAAACCCTCAGAATCCATAAAAACCATATAAAGAAGAAAAATCCTAAAAACCCTAAAAATCCTTAAAAACATAAAAAAAACCTAAATACCCTGAAAACCACTAATAAAACATTAAAAACCTAAAGAAAAATAAAACACCTAAAAGCATAAAAATTGATCAAAATATTAAATAACCTAAAAAACAATAAAAAAAATCAATATGACTAAAAACCCTAAATGCCATAAATACCAAAAAATCCCTAAATATCCCAAAAAATCATAAAAACCCTAAAAACCCTTAAAAAATCAAATAAAATATTAATAACATAAAAACAATTTAAACCTCTAAAAACCAAAAAATTCTGAAATCCCTTGAAAACCCTAAAAGCCCACAAATCCTTAAAACCCCCAAAAAACCAAAAAAACCCTATAAAATGCCTAATAAAACCATAAAACCCCTAAAAACCCATAAAATAACTCAAAAATAAAAAAATAAAAAAATAAAAAACCCCTATCTACACTACATACCCCTACGAAAACAATAAAAATCAAAAAAAAATCCCTAAAAAACATAAAAAATGAAAAAAAAACCCTAAAAACCCAAAAACCCAAAAAAAAACTGTATTAACAATCAAAATCCCTAAAACCCTAAGACTATAAAAATACTAGAAATTCAAAAACAATACATAAAAACAAAAAAAACCCCAAAAAACCCTGAAAATCCTCAGAAAACATTAGATCCCCAAAAACACTTAAAACACTTAAAAAACCTAATAATACTAAAAACCATAAAACCCAAAAAACCCTAAAAATCCATAAATACATTAAAACCCATAAAATTCCTAATAAATACACTAAAATCCTTAAAAAACTAAAACCCTAAAAAATATTTTGGTAACTGTAAAAACCTAAAAACACATAAACCACAAAAAAATTCTAAAAACCAAAAAACCCAGAAAACCTAAAAAACCCCAGAAACCCAAAAACCTAAAATACCTGTAAATCCATAATAATCTATAAAAACATAAAAATCCCCAAAATCCAATAAATTTTTTAGAACCAATTAAACTACTATAAACGTTTAAACACATAAATACATTATAAATTTATATAAAATCATAAAAACCCTAAAAACTAAAAATTTCAAATAAAAACAAAAGGACCAAAAAAATATCCCCTAAAAACCATAAAAACCCTAAAAATTATTTAATAATCATTAAAAGAATAAAAACTATAAAAATTTGAAAAATCCTAAAAAACCTTAAAAACCTAAAATCAATTAAAACACCTAAAAAACTAAAAACTCATAAAAACCCTAAAAACCATCAAACCCCAAAAATCATAAAAACAATAAAAACTTATAAAAACATTAAAAATCAATAAAAAATATAAAAACCATTAATTCTCTAAAAAAGTCAATAAACTCAAAAAAACATAAAACCCCTAAAAAATAAAAAACCCCTAAAACTCAAAAAAACCATGAAACCCTAAAAACCCTACGGAAACCATAATACACTTTAATATCCTTATAAACCCAAAAAACTATAAAAAATCCATAAAAACCCTAAAAACATAAAAATTCACCAAAAATAAAAAATCCCTATGAAAACATTAAAGACCTTAAAACCTTCAAAACCCATAAATTCATTAAAAAACACTAAAACACTAAAACCCCCCAAAACCCTAAAATCCCTCAAAATCCTCAAAATAGCTAAAAACAATAAAAACACAAAAAATCATGAAAACCCCCAAAAACATAAAAACACTCAAACCCTAAAAAACACTATGAAAACCTTTAAATCCAAATAAAACTTGAAACCCCTAAAACCCTAATAAAATATAAATACACAAAAGACCATAAAAACCCTAAAAACCACTAAAACAAATAAAATAACATAAACCCCATAAAACCCATAAAACTAAAAAATACATTTAAACCCAAAACCCCAATAAAAACTATAAAAACAATTTACACCCCTAAGAAAATTAAAACTTCAAAAAACCATAAAAATAATAAAAAACCATAAAACTCAGAAAAAGAATAGAAACCCTTAAAATCGTAAAAACCATAAAACCCCCCACAAACTCCATAAATGCCCTCAAAAACCTTAAAAATCATAAAAATACCAGAAAATCCCTAAAAACTCTGAAACCCCATTAAAAAACATTAAAACCCTTAACACCCTAAAATCTATTAAATCCCTAAAAACTTATAAAAACCCTAAAAACCTGCGAAAAGCTCTAAAAACCTTTAAAATACAAAAAATATATAAATACTCTAAAAACCATAAAATCTAAAGAAAATAAAAAAACCTAAAAACCAAAAAAACTATAAAAATCCAAAAAACCCAAAAACCCCATCAAAAACACAAAAAAAACTATAAAACCCATAAAAATAAAAAAAACCCTAAGAACATAAAGTAGCATAAAAATAATGAAAACCCTAAAAATAATGAAAACCCCTAAGCGAACCATAAAAGGAAAAAATATATTAAACAAACTAAGTACCTAAAATGCTAAAAACTCTAAATACCTAAAAACCCTGAAAACCGTTAAAATCTCTAAAAACCCTAAAATAAATTAAATTCGTAAAAAGTTATAAAAATAACTAATAACATAAAAAACCCAAGAAAGCCTAAAAAACCTTAATAAATCATTATAATCCCTGAAAACCCCTAGAAACTCTAAAAATTAGAAAAACCATAAAATTAAAAAAAACCCAAAATGACCATAGAAACTTAAAACCCATAAATACCATAAAACCTAGAAAAAATTTAGAACCAGTAAAAACTATAAATATAATTGGAACCCATAAAAATAATAAAATACTCTAAAAACATTACCCCCTAAAAAACTCCATAAAAACCTAAACACCTAAAAATACCATTAAAACCTAAAAAACCATAAGACCCTCAAATCCCTAAAAACCATAAAAACCCATAAAAATAATAAACATTTCACAAAAATCACTATAAATGTAAAGTACTCAAAAAAGATGAAAATAAAAAAAAAGTCCACAAAAACCAAAAAACATTAAAACCCCCAAAAAAATCTAGAAAACACTAAAAACCTTAACAAACTGTAAAAAACCTAAAAAAATTAAAACCATGAAAACCCTTAGAAACCTTATGAAATGCTAAAACCCTTAAAACCCAAAAAATCCATTAAAATTTATAATAACCCTCTAAACACATAAAAACGATAAAAACTATAAAAATGATAAAACCATAAGAACACTGAATAAACACTAAAAACACAAAAATCCATTAAAACCCAAAAAATAATAAAAAACACAAATACTCCTCAAAATCCCTAAAAACAAAAAAAAACTTCAAAAATAAATAAAAATAATTAAATATGTAATGCACCTAAAAACCTAAAAACCCTAAGAAAACAATAAAAACCTAAAAAGATTAAAAACCACTAAAAACCCTAAATAACGCTAAAAACACAAAAAACTCTAAAAACAATAAAACCCAACCATACAAAATAATAAAAAGTCACAAAACCCCTAAAATAACCTAAAACCCTCTAAACCCTAAAAACATTAAAAAACTCTAAATATATTAAAAATCTGGAAAACTAAATAAACATTAAAACCCAAAAAAAACAAAAAAAAACCTCAAATGATAAATCACTAAAAATAACTAAAGACATTAAAGATATTAAAAAATCCCTAGAAATGTAAAAAACCCTATGAAATTTGAGAAACCAATAGATAATGTTAAAAATATTAGAACACTTAATACCAATAAAAAATAGAAAAATGATAAAATCCCTAAACACATCTAAAAACCATAAAACCCCATAATCCCCATACAATCTATAAAAACCCTATAACCAATATAAATCCTAAAACCCCATAAAAATCCATAAAAATGTAAAAAACACTAAAAACATGGAAAATCAATAAGAAATATTTTAAACCTATAAAACACTTAAAGCCCTTAATAATCCTAAAAGACCTAAAAAATCTAAAAACCCTACAACCCCTAAAAACTCTAATAACAATAAAAGTCCCCTAAAAACCAAAAAACCCATAAAATCCATAAAACTCATAAGAATTAACTAAAAACTCTAAAACCCCTAAAAAACTGAAAAATGCACTAAAACCCCAAAAAACCTAAAAACACAAAAAAAAATCCTAAAACACCAAAAGAATCCCCAAAACCCTAAAAAACTGTAAAAATCTATAAAAAACCCTAAAAACCCCTAAGAAAAGAATCAAAAACTAAAAACACCGAATCCCCTAAAAACCTAAAAAACACTAAAAACTATAGAAGAACATAAAACCCTAAAAACTATAAATACCATAAAAACCCTTAAAAACCTAAAAAAACCTAAATATCCATAAAAACTGAATACACTAACAAAAAATCTAAAAACTATTTAAAACCATAAAAATGATTAAAAAATATGAAAATTCATAAAAACCTAAAAAATAAAAAAATTCCTAAAACCCACCAATCCAAAAAATCCCCAAAAATAAAAAAAACACATGAAAACACTCAAGAATCCCTAAAAATCATAAAAAAAATAAAAAATCCAAAAAATCCCTTAAAACGTAAAAGACACTAAAAATCATGGAAAACAATAAGAAAACATTAATAACATAGAAACCAAAAAACACATAAAACCCCGAAAAACCTAAAAATGTTGAAAAATATAAAAACCAAAAAAATCTTAAAACATAAAAAAACCTTATATACCCATGAAAACCCAAAAAAACCCATGAAAAAAATATAAAAACAATTTTAACCCATAAATAATTACAAAAATATGAGAACCCTTAAAACCCAAAAAACAAAAAAAAAACCCCGAAAACCATATCAAACCATAACAAAACTAAAAAACCCTAAAACTCTTCAAGGTCCCTCAAAATACAAAAAATCCTAGGAAAATATGAAAATATCCATAAAGATCCATAAAAATGTAATAATTCCCAGAAAAACCTAAAAACATATAATAATACCTTAATAAATAAATTAAAACCCTAAACACTAAAAAAACCCTAAAAAATCTTAAAAATATTAACAATCCTTAAAATCCATAAAAATGGTAAAATTATTTAAAATAGTTAAAATTGCATTAAAACATGAAAAATCCTAAAAACCATGAAAACATTAAGAAAACCATAAAAACCTAACAACACTTAAAACACCTTACAATAATAAGAAATGGTTAAAACCCTAAAAAAATTAAAACCCTAAAGCCTTAAAATATCATAATACCCTAAAAATCCTTAAAAACCCTAAAATCTATAATAATATAAAAATTCATAGATTCTATAAAAACGTAAATCCTGAAAAACCTGGAAATCCCCTATGAAAATGATAAAATCCTAAAAACACTTAAACCTTCTAAGAAACATAAAATCACTAAAAAACCTAGAAACCATAAAAAGAAACTAAAAAACCCATAATATCCATAAAAGCCCTAAAAAAAGAAAAAACCATGAAACCTTTAAAAACCATCAAAAACTCTAAAACGCATCTAAACCTCTAAAAATGTTATAGAACTCTAAAAAACATAAAAAATAGAAAAATATAAAAAAATCCTAAAAACCCCAAAAACCAAAAAATCCAAAAAATCCTAAAACCCTAGAAACCCTCAAAATCCTTAAAAACCCTAAAAACCCAAATATCATAAAAACCCATAAAATACCCTAAAAAACCTCTAAAAAAATTAAAAACACTAAAAACCATGAAAAATCCTAAGAAAACTATAAAAACTAAAAACACATTAAACCCCCTAAAAAACTAAAAACACTTAAAATCGTAAAAAACCCTAAAACCCTAAAACCCTCAAAATCCATAAAACACTAAAACCTATAAAAATTATAAATTAACCCTAAAAAACTATTGAAATGTAAAAACCCTAAAAATCCTGAAAACCCTATAAAAACCTTCAAAACCTAAAAATGGATAATCCCATCAAAAACATAAAATATTCTAAAAACCTTAAAAGTAATAAAAAGACCCTAAATCTCAGAAACTCCCTAAAAACAGTAAAACCCATAAAACCCTTAAAAATTCCTCAAACCCTATAAAAACAACCCCCCCCCCCCCAAAACTCTAAAAACTCTTCAAAATCCTAAAAATGATAAACAATATAAAAACATTTAAACCCTAAGAAACTCAAAAAACCCCATCAAAACCGAAAAAAGACTATAAAATACCTTCAAACTAAAAAAACCCTAAAACCCTCAAAATCCAAAAAAACACAAAAACAATAAAAATCCAAAAAGAAAAACCTAAAAAATCCTAAAAAATATAAATAAACTAAAAAATCATAATAAAAACATAAATACATAAAAAATAAAATTATTTAAAAACACTAAACACCCTAAAAAATCCTAAAAAATCCTAAAACCCTAAATAACAAAAAAACGTTAAATACCCTAAAAATCCATAAAACCCCAAAGAAAACCATAACAAGATAAAAAAATAAAAACACATAAAAACCTAATAAATTAAAAACCAAATTAAGTATAAATGACAATAAAAACACTAAAATCATTAAGAACACCAAAACCCCCTAAAAACTAGAGAACCCCAAAAAATCCATAAAAACTATAAATACTAAAAACTATAAAAACCTTAAAAACCCTAAAAAACTCAAAAAACCATAAATCCCAAAAAACCATAAAAAAATCCAAAAAAACATTAAACCCCATCAAATTACCTTAACAACATAAAACCCATTAACATCCTAAAAGTCCAAAAAAATCACAAAAATATGTAAAAAAAACCTAAAAACCCAGAAATATCCTAAAAACCTTTAAAACATAAAAACCAATAACACCCCTAAGAAACAAAAAAATGGTAAAACCATAAAAAAAACCCCTATAAACAATAGAAAACCCTAAGAACCATAAATTCCCCAAAATCCCATAAAAAACTAAAAACCACTCAAAACTCAAAAAAACCATTTAAACACCTAAAAACCTTGAATAACTCTAAAAACCCTTAAAACCCTTGAAAAAAAACCATAGGTTCCAAAAATACCATAGAAACCCTAAAACCATAAAAAACCCTAAAACACTTCACAATTCATAAATACCCAAAACCATAAAAATTATAAATAATTCCTAAAAATATTTAAAAATGTAAAAATCTAAAACATGTGAAAAACTATAAGTAAGCATTAAAAATATAAAAATAATTAAAACCCCTAAAAAAGTAAAAAATGATAAAAACCCTAAATATCACATAACCCCCTAAAACCCAAAGACCCATAAAAAACCCAAAATCCATAAAACTATAAAAACCTTAAAAACCATAAAAATCATAAAAATTCATAAAAATATAAAAAACCCTAAAATATGAAGAACCTTAAGAAAACCATAAAACCTAAAAAAATTAAACCCCCTATAAACCTAATAAAATTTCTATGAAACCTAAAAGAACCTAAAAAACTCCAAAACCCAAACACCCCATAAACACCATAAGAAACCTAAATCCCCATAAAAACCCTAAAACCACTAAAAACTCTAAAACCCCCCAAAATGTTAAAAAACTATACAAACCTTAAAAAAAGTACCTAAACACAAAAAAAACCATAAAAACACTAAACCACCTAAAAATACCTAAAAATATAATTTTTTTATATAAATACTAATTTCCATAAAAGTACTAGAAAACATAAAAAACCGCATGTTGAGGTTAATCCTATTCAATCCTTTCTTTTAGTTATATGGATCCAAAATGGAAATGTTGGTTCTTTCCAAGAAGTGGCCTATGAAAATTTATAAATATACTACTCTAATTTATTTCACCTAGGATAATATCTTGAGTAATGTGTCTCTAGTAAAGAACCCATGTGAAATTGAATCTATAGAAAATTTCATCCCCCTCCACATAAAGGTAAATCAATTTATATCAAGAAAGATAAAAAATTTCCAAAGGAGAATGTTTAAACCTATGGTACAAAAGACCGAATGGTATTTTCTACTGACCGACACCTAGCCTAGCTCTACCTTAGGGTACTAAAGTAGATGTTTTCTCTAGTTTTTTTGGATGTGGTTAGTAATGATCATCCAATTAAGGGAACCTCAGAAGTTGTTCCAATCAACCAAGAAGTGTCACAAGAGTCTCAGTCTATTTTGAGTGAAAATAATCAAGAGGATTATGAATAATGTACCAAATTGAAAAAAAAGAGTTTATATTTTGAAGATAGTGATTCTTTACCTGATAATTATGATCTTGATTTTCAGAGTGAGGAGGGTTATTGGAAATAATGCTCTAGAAAAGGTAAAAAAACTATGGATTTACTCGTATAGTTTCATCACCTTGAATCCTAGGAAGACTGAAAAATGTAAATATTATTCTAATCTCGACAGAACAATATCCACTAGATCCTTTGAGTCTGTTATGATGAAACCTCCCCCAATATATTACAGATGTTGAAACTTATTTTTCACCCACTAGAAATAATGATTCAAAAAGTGTTATATTTGATTAAGATATTTACCCCTCTTTTATATATTCATATAGGATTGAGAAGGACCTGGGGATGAACTAGAAACTAGGTTCAATGAGAAAGATTCCATTATTTTACAAAAATATAAAAATAGTAAAATTTTATCCAAATCATACCTTCAAATAAAAGGGTGAATTATTTTTAAAATGGTGGAATAATTCAAATGAAATTCTAATTTTATGTATAGAGACATTCTATGAAAATTAATATTATGTTTTCTCCCTCGGTTCACATACGTTTTTGAGTCTCCTTTTCTTTTCAATTCCCTTTTGGACTGTTGAATGTGGAGGTTTATATTTTAACAATTGGATCTTCTTACATATTAGAATGTTGGACCGTAGATTACTTATATGTATTTTTGGTGGATGGATTCTTTGAGAATGTTTCATAACATTATCTCTCTACTTGGTGTATGTTCTTTACACACTATTTTTTTAGAAATATTGTATGTTGTATGATTGTGTGAATTGCATGGATCTTTTTAAGATGAAATTATTTTCTACTTTTAAGTTTGTGATTTTGTGTTTTTGTGTTGGCTTCAAACCAATACATTTATAGAATTTATGTTTCAAATTGAATGTATTGAATCATTAACATAGACTTAATGGATTTCCATTATAATTTGGATGGCCAATCAATGTATGAATCCTCATTTGCTGAAGGACGGTCTATTCTGAATGTGTATGGATTTTGAAGGATGAAATTATCTTATTTTCACTTTACATGATGTTATGAGAGGGTTATGAAGACACTTATTGAGTTTTTCACTTGTTAAAGCTGAAAAATATTGTTTCTTTATTAAAGGCATGTGATGGTTTACATCTTATTATTTGATTGATGGAGTTTGAAATTTTATGTTGTGTGCATATAATGTATCTGGATTCATAGAATGTAATATTCTCAGGTTTTATTGTTTGGTTTGAAGTATTCTATGGTGGATTCAGGTTGAAATTTTCATACAGACGGAAAGGATATTCCAAATGTTCACTAAAGTAGGTCTAAAATAATTCTAGTGGCTACACAAGTCTAATGTTTCAATATTGCCAAAATGATGATTTTTTATTCCCAATGTTTATATGTGAATCTTTAGAGGCTTAGTGATTTTCTATGATCCTGTTTATGGTGGAATATAATTATTGTGAATGTTTTTATTGATCAATAGATCGTCACCCTAGTTATTCTCAGCGTGTCTCAAATGATCCGTTGATCATCTACTTTAATGTACTTCTTAGCTCACGATTGGGTATGTTTCCATTTCATATTTTTCATATAGTTAGCAATGTTTATTTTGGTGAAAGCTCATTGTACATTATATCCATTTATATGAATAATTTAATGGATGTGAGAGTTGGTTTTCAAATTCACACTTCATTCAATGTAAAAAAAATGTAAAAAACCATAAAACCCTATGAAATAGTAAAAAAACCTTAAATTTCAGAAAACACTTTAACCCTATAAAAACTTATAAAATTATAAATGTCTTAAAAACCACTAAAAACACAAAAACCATAAAACACTAAAAAACATAAACCTCTAAGAACCCATAAAAATATTTAAAAAAACCTGAAACACCTTTAAATCCCTAAAAATATTAAACACTATAATAACCTTAAAAACATAATAAAATCAAAAAACCCTAAAACCCCACAAAACCATAAGAGCCATAAAAACCCTAAAAACCATAAAAATCCTAAAAAGGCCTTAAAATACCTGAAACAGTAAAAAACACAAAAATTATTGAAAACCCCTATGAAAACCACACAAACCTAAAACCCCTTAAAACCCCTAATCTTGTTGAAAATTACAAAAACCCAAAAAAAATTAATCCCCATAAACCCCAAAAAATCCCTAACAACCATAAAAACCTTACAAAATCCTAAAAAATACATAAAACCCATAAAAATGAAAAAAACCCTAAAACCCCTAAAATCCATTAAGAAAACCATAAAACCCTAAAAAAATAAAGCCAATAAAAAATAAAAATAACACTATAAACATAAAAAACCCAAAAACCCTTAAAACCATAAAAACCATAACAATAAAAAAAACATAAAACCCCATAAAAACCTAAAAACCACAAAAAAACAATACATTAAACAAATAAATAAAATTAAAAAAAATACAAAAAATAGTAAAACCTCTTTAAAATTAAATAAACCCTAACACCAAAAAAAACTAAGAAACCGTAAAAACCAAACCCCCCTAAAATAGTCAAAATCTCTACGAATCCTAAAAAACATAAAAATTATAAAAATTACTTAATGTCCCAAAAAACAAAAAAACCTAAAACCCTTAAAATCACTAATAAATATATAAAATCCTAAAAACAATTAAAACCCCTAAAAATCATAAAAATGAAAAATACAGTAAAAACACTAAAAACCCTAAGAATCCTAAATCCTAAAAAAATAGTAAAAAAAATTAAATCCATAAAAACACATAAAAACACTAAAACCTAGTAAAAATTCAAAAAACCCTTTAAAGATATAAAAATGTGGAAAAACTATTAAAAAAACCCTTAAAAATATAAAAAACCAAAAAAGAATCTAAAAATACCAAAAAAAAACCATAAAACCCTTAAATCATAAAAAACCCCTAAAAATCCACAAAACCATAAAAATCCAAAAAAGCCCTAAAAATTCATAAAAACAAAAAAACCATGAAACCCCCTTAAAACCATAAAATATGAAAAAACATAAAACCCCTATAAATCTAAAATATTCTAAAAACCCCCAAAAAATAAAACCCTAAAAATTGTAAAAACCCATAAAACCCTAAAAACATATAAAACCCTTTAAACCTTTAAAATAGTTAATAATTTGTAAATAACCCTAAAAATCATAAAAACTAAAATAAACCCTTAATACCAAAAAAAACCTTAATAACCTTGCAAACCATAAAAACTTTCAAAAACCATAAAAAAATTAAATTAATCATAAAAAACCATAAAAATTGCTAAATACCCATTAAAACATTTATAGAACCTTAAAAACCTTAAAATATTTAAAACCCCAAATAAACCTAAAATGATAAAGACTATTAAAAAAACAAATAACCACTAAAACCCCTTCAAATTCCTATAACTCGAAAAACAATAAAAATCCATAAAAATAGTTAAAAACATAAAAACCCAAAACCCATTAAAATAAGTAATAAAACCATAAAATCCAAAAAATAAAACTCCTAAAAACATAAAACATGGTAAAAACCATAAAAAAATTAAACCCCCTAAAACCATAAACACCATAAAACCTTAAAAACCCCTAAAAACATATATAACCCTAAACCCCTAAAAAAACTCTAAAAATCCATTTAATGCCAAAAAATGTTAAAAAAACTCTAAAGAACCTTATAAATCATAAAAAAAAGTCAAAAAATTATAAAAACCAAAGAACCCATTAAAACCCCAAAACCCTCAAACTACCTAAAAACCCTAAAAGCCTGTAAAAATCTTAAAATGTCTCTAAAAATACATTAAAATATAAAAATCCTAAAAACCCAAAATAACACTAAAAATCCTCCAAATCCCAAGAAATTACTAAAAAAATAAAAAACCCTAAAAACACATAAAATGCATAATAAATCCTTAAAAACATAAAAATAAATAAAACCCTAAAAGCCTAAAAAATTATAAACCTCGAAAACCCCTAAAAACCATGAAACCCCTGAGACATTAAATATTCCTAAAACTCCCTAAAAACCTTAAAACCGCACTAAAAACACTAAAAACAAATTAAACCCTTAAAACCATTAAAAAATCTAAAAAAACATTAAAACACTAAAAACACATCAAAACCCCCCAAACCCCAAAAAATATAAAACCCCTTAAAAGCCTAAACAACCCAAAAAATCGGTCAAAAACCATAAAAACCTAACGGGGCATAAAAATCCTAAAAAAGGCCTAAAATCCCAAGAAAAACATAAAAAAATAAAAACCTTGAAAACCCTTAGAAAAACTAATAAAAATTAGAAACAATTTAAACCCTTACAAACCTAAAAATGCTAAAAACCCAAAAAAACCTTAAAGACTCTAAAAAACCTAAAACCCCTCAAAATATATAAAATCACTAAAAATACAGAATAATCCTAAAAACAAAAAATATCACTAAAAAATATAAAAAATATAACAACCCTAAAAATCACAAATAAATCCTTAAAAACCTGAAGAACATAAAACCCCTAAAAACATAAAAAAGAAAAAAACCCTAAAAACCCTAAAAACCTTGAAACCCATAAAAAATTAAAAACGCTAATTTTTTTTATAAATCCTAAAACCCACTAAAAACTTTCAATACCCTTTGAACCCCTAAAATTATTAAAAAATCTAAAAACCATTTAAAACCCAAAGATTTAAAAAACCATAAAACCCAAAAAGCCATAAAAAACTAAAAAAACAATAAAAATACCTAAAACCCCAAAAAACATGAAAATCCTAAAAATCACTACAAAAACCCTAAAAATGTGAAAACCCATAAAACGCTTGAATAGCCTAATAATTATTTAGAAAACCCTAAAAATTTTTAAACCCCTAAGAAACAAAAAATGATAAGAATCATAAAAATCATAAAAAACCCCAAAAAACATAAAATCCAAAAAAACATTAGAAAACCCTAAAATCTATAAAAACCATAAAAACACGATAAAACTATGAAACCCATTTACACCCCTAAAAACGTTAAAAACTCTAAAAACAATGAAAACCCTAAAAAATATAAATACCTAAAAAGACAAAAATCCAAAGAAACCTAAAAACCCTAAATATCCTAAAAATCCAAATAATGTAAAAAATTCTAAAAAATCCAAAAAAATCTATAAAAACATAGAAAAAATAAAACCATGAAAAAACCTAAAAAATCTAAAAATATTTAAAACTGCTAAAAAACATAAAAATGATAACTCCTAAAAACTGTAAAAACAGAAAAAACCATCAAAATCCCTCAAAATCATAAAAAAGCTAAGAATAAAAAAAATTCATAAATATACGTAAAAACACAAAAACACAAAAAGTTGAAAAACATTAATAAAACCATAAAATAATGAAAACAATAAAAATACCAAAAAATTAGAAAACCAGAAAACAGTAAAACTTAAAAACCCTTAAAAGCCCCTGAAAACCGTAAAACCCACTAAAAACCATAAAACCCACTAAAAACCAAAAAAAACATAAAAAAAACCACTAAAAATCATAAAAACCCATTAACCCCTTAAAAAGTTAAAAACCTTAAAAACACAGAAAAAATGGAAAACGCCTAAAAAACACAAAAACCTAAAAATCCCTAAAAACCCTAAAAATGTAATAAACCATAAAACCAAATACGAAAAACTTAAAATAAAAAAACCTCTAATAACAAAAAAACCACTAAAAACCAAAAAACCCTAAATACTCTCAAAACCCTAGAAACAATAAAAATAAGATTACTATACCAAGATTCAGGTATCAATTATTAGGGGAGGGTTAAATAAGTTTTATCTTTTTTCCATTAAGTTTTTTTATTAAGAATCAAAATTCATGTCTTGTTAAAGATTTATTTCTCATTTAAAAATAAATCAAACACATAACGACATAAACATAAGAATTTACAATGTTCTCTACTAAAAAAGTGTAGCTAGTCCTCGGTATGGTTTGGAAATAATACAATAACACACAATCCACTAGAAAATAGTCTTCTGTGTGGAATAAAATGTGCAGGATATTCCCTTAGAATTGTGTAGCACTATGTTAAATACAATGGTGCCTGTGATTCAAGTAGTAATAAATGATGTCATATAATTTGTGTGCCTCCTGATCAAATTTCACTAAAATATAAAATTTTAAAACAATTCCTCACTTTATTCCCTAAGATAAAGTAGGAACATCCTAGAATTTGTAAAGTTACTTAGTCAAATACCCCAATTTGATTACTCAATACAAAAATATAACATTGTCAAAATACTACTGAAACAATTATGTACTTACTTCTTCTTTAGTCCCAAAATCCCAGTCTAGTTTCCCAAATACAGAAACTCTGATTAAGATCTACTCACTTCTTTTTTAATTCTTCGGTCCATAAAACCTCATCAAGTAAAAAACAAATTGGAAATATCTTATTTGTTTAATTACAATGATTCTCTCACCTAATTAGTTAATAATTTATGCCACATAATACATGAATTCCCCTTCTTGTATTTAAAGGCTCAAAATAATGGATTAAGTGGGATTCTAAAGTTGTTTTCCCACTTTACCAAAACTACCGAATCTTTAAAATTACTTTAATCTCAGATCATTCTTTTAATCCATAAATTGCCATTGAAATATGGATCTTTATTAGACTCATTAAATATTCCTTGAAATTTAGATCCTTGGTTGAATTATTCAACCTTCCTTGAATTTTGGATATTCTCTTGAATTTATCTCCCTTGAGTCATTATAACAAATCATCAATCCGATTATGGTTTATCAATTTAATTTTCCCATTATGATTCTCCATTATATTAGTCATTTAGATTTATTGACCAACATGTAAATCTAGAACTGAATACTTATTAACAAACTTCTATCAGACTATGATTTTTATTTCCCCATACAATTTTATCATTATGATAATGGAATTTGGTCACTTTGATTTTCTAGAACACATACAAACATATCAGAATTGAAGAAATTTCATTACATTTCTCTACACCTCATGAAAGACTATCTTCACATTATGATATACTCATTACAATGGAAGCATATGTTCAACAATAATTTCCTCATTATGTTTCTCTATACCAAATGTACGAAGGAAAGAAAAGTTATTTTCAATACAATTCTCTAAACCAACTCTCATTATGATTTCTACCATATGATGAAAACAATAGATTTTTAAATACACATATCTATATTAATTATAACAAACATTTATCTTCCCATTAAAATTATCTATGCTAATTGATAAAAAAAGGGAAACAAGTTCTTATAACTTCAAGAAAGATTCATTTTCCCCTTTTATAATTATTTCAAAAAATATTTAAACAAAACTCCTCCTCTTATTTTATCTTATGATTATGATACCAATAAACTATCTATAACCTCTAACTCCTTTATTTTAAAAAATTATTCTTTTAATCAGGAAATCATTCTTGAATTTGAATACATTGAATTCTAGAATAAGCATAGTCTATCTTATAATTTGATGTTTTATAACTTCTTATTCTTTTAACAAAATTCTTTCATTCCAACCATCCTCAATACAATTTTCATGAATACGATTGGAAGCATATTATTACCCCATTTCTTTCATAATGTTAGAATCACACGTTTTAGAACCTACTTATGATTTGTGGGAAATACCAAACAAACATACATCATTAGATTCCATATTGGGTCCATGAAGAATCCAATTTACATTATCAATATGATCTAAACCTCATTGTAGAACGAAGGTGATTTCAATTAACTTTTATTCCTATAACTTTCTTTCTATTCCAATGGATTTTGTTATGAATTGTGAGTTTGATTATCTGAATACTATGGTCAGTCTGATTTTCAAAAAAAAATTTGAGGTGATTTCCTCTTCTTTGATATTTCCTTGACAACAAAAGGTAATACCTGAATATGATAATCATCCTTATTATCATAGTCCTAATAATCTCTCCCTTAAGATTTTGTTGTCAACCAAGATTCATAAATTAATGAACTTTGTAATATCTCGTTTTGGATTAATTATCAAAAATTATAAGACAACATGAGGCAAATCATTTTAGGAAACAAGAATTTTTTTGAAAAAACCCATGTTTTCCAAAAGTAGTAATTATAAAACCTCCTAATATTTTATACCTCAACTCCATTTTTCAGTTTTATTCCTCATATTCTTTAATCATATTTATTCCTTATCCTTCTTCCTCTGCCTTTATTCCTCAGCTTTATTTTTTATCTTTATTCCTCATATTTTTCACTTATCCTTTATTCACGTATTCAACATCCCTAAAATACAAAAAAAAATTATCCTACAACCCCTGCAACAATCAGTTATAATAGTTCATACACTAACATAGATTTATTCAAAACATACCCACAACTCCCCCTTTAAGGATGATTCTATAAGGATAGATTTATGAAAAAAACTCTACCCCATGAAAACATTCTCTAAAGTTAATATGAGTGGGGGAATAATACCTAAACTTTGATGGGAATGAGATAGGATGCCCATGTTCAGACATAATGTATAAATTTTTTTTTTGTTAAAAGTTTTTTTAATATGTTAGAAACACTGTCTTATATAGGAACATAATTCGGCATCAATTCATTTTATCCACATGCACTTTAATGAATTGGTACATTATGTCAATATTCTTTGAATGAGAATATTGTACTAGATTCATTATAATGTTGATTGTACATTGATTATCACATCCCAAGGGAAAGTGTAACTTTACTTCAACAAGTAAATATTCCAACAGTGTTTTCATACACATAAGTTAGAAAATAGCTTGAGTGGAATAAATATACTCAGTTTTATCTATGCTAAGAGTTACAGATTTTTTTCTTAATATAAAAACTAACACAACTTTTTCCCACTAAGAAAACTCCACCAAATTTAGATCTTCTATCATAAAAATTTCCTTCCCAATCTGCATCTAAATTCCCAAGTAAGTCAATAATTTCTAAGATATCATAATTTATTTTATTATATTTCCTTTGATGTTTCTGATAATTATTTTTCCAAAATTTAATGTGATTAATTAGTAGTAATTTGAAATGTTACACAAAAGGTAAAAGAAGAAACAATGTTGGGTCTTTAGGTGTAAAATACAAAAAAACTTCTTTTCAGATTTTGAATCCCTTTTTGATCAACTTCTTTTCCACATATATCATTAAAAAAATTGATTCCCATTGAAATTGGTGAGGAAAATGGTTTAAAACATTCAATTTATAACATTTTAAGATGTTACTTAGAATATTTTGCTTGATAAATAACAATGTGTTTCTTCTTTTTTAGAATTTCCAAACCAAGAATGTATTTGATTTCTCCTAGCATGGACATCTCAAAAAAATCAACTATTTAGAAAATCATTGAAAAGATCTTTAATCATTACCAATAATGATTAAGTCATCAATATAAATAATTACAATTATGGAAAACTCTTGACTTTATTTTATATAATTATTATTATCAACTTATCCTTTCTTGAAACTCATATTACCCAAGAAAGTATCCAATTTGGAATACCATGATATTGAAGCTTGTTTTAGTCAATACAAGTATTTATTTAGTATAAATACATAACTTTCATCATTCCCAATAAAAATCAAAAAGGATGTTCATTATAAACGTACTCATCAAGATCACTATTCAGAAATGGAGACCTAACATCCATTTGAAAAAATTTCTAACCTTGTTATGAAACAATCACAAGAAATATTATGATTGTTTCTAACATTTCATCCAAAGAAAAAGCCTCATTAAATATACACCTTCAATTTGTGAGTAACCATTACACACTAATATTAACTTGTTACTTATCACTTTTCATGATTCGTTTATCATATTCTAGAAAATTCACTTTGTATCAATATCATTTTTGTCATTTGGATTAGGTATAAGTTACCATGTATTATTATTTTCTATCTGATATAGCTATTTATTAATGGCATGAACCCATTCTAGTTACTAAAAAACTTCATTCACATCATTTGGTGTGACTTTTGAATACAGAGATGTTTTTGAATTTTTTTTTCTTATTTGAATCCTTTGATGTTGATCAGAAATAATGTTATGAATCTCTACTAGATCCCTCATCCTAGGAAGAGTTATTTCAATTTCATCATCATCACTTGAAATAGATGAGTCTGATTCTTCTTCTTGGGTAGGATTAACACTATTGACATCTTTATCAGAATTTTGACTAAATATTTCATTAGTCTTCTCAACATCCTTATCAGCATAAGTCTATTGATCTTCCTCACTATTTTCAATAAATTATTCATTAATAGATTCAATAATTATTCTAATTTTATTTAATACATATTTATCCTCTTAATTCTGGATTAGAGCCAATAATAATTCCATCTTCACTAAACTTTTCAATCCTTCCAAGGATTCCACCGTTTTTATTTATAATTTATGTACTCCTAAAAACTCTGAAGTCTTTCAAACTTGGAGTTTTCCTATAAAAAAATTTATTTAGATTCATATATGAAATTGTATTATAAAAAATTGGTTTTTAATATACACATATGTACTCATGGATTTACTCCAATTGTAAAGAGAATAACCATATTCAAGTAATATAGTTCTCTCCATTTAAACCACACTTATATTCTTTAATTCAACAACTCCTTTTTGTTGAGGAGTATATAGTGAAATGAACATATACTTAATTCCATTCTTATCAATACAACTATTAATTTATTCATTTTTATACTCACCACCATTATCAATTCACAACATTTTCAAAGAATAATCACATTCTTTCTTAACTTTCCTCCTAAACTTTTAAACATTTTTAGAGAATCTGACGTCTGTTTCATATACATAACACAAGTAATAGGATTGAATTAATTAATAAACGTAATGAAGTAAATATATCCATTAATTGATTGTTTTCTCATTGAAATATAGATATTATAATGGATAAGTACTAGGGGTTGTTTTGAACAGATCCCAACATTCATATGCATTGAGTTTTTAGTTTTTTCTTTTTGAAAAATAGTGAAAAACCAATATCTTATTCTTTACATATAATGAATTTAATAGACACCATCTATCTTTTATATCTTTCTCAGGTTTCATTGAAACTTGTGTTGCATAATTTTATGCCACAACTCATTTTATTCCACCATACCCAAGTGACATGAGTTTCATATTTCACAAATATGGAAAATGTTTCCTTTTGTAAGATGGCCTCTTGAAGCTATATTTCCACCTTCCTCACTTTAAAAAGCCCGCCCCTGATGTTTTATGAAGATAACTTTTTTTACCGTCATCAAAAATTTGAAAAAAACTTAGTATTTTGTTATTTATCCCATAAACATATAATGTTTTAAGGGATTTCATCTTTTTTTTTTCCAATGATTGATGATCCAACACCTTTGATTATTAGATATTCATTATTACCAAATGACATAGTCTGTTATTTCAATTCTTTTACATTATTCAACAACATTATGTCTCTTTTAATATTATAATAACACCCACTGTCAATAATCCATGATATTATAATTTTATATCAATCAAAATGGTTTCAATAATAAGATATTTTATTCTATATTTTCTTTCTTCATCTCTAAATTCTACAAATTTTTAATAAACTTGTGTTGTCATAGAAACAAAACAAGACAAACCATAGAAACATGTATAATTTTTTCATATCGTTCAAAAATATTTTCTAAGGGTTGGAACATATTATTAGCTTTCACACCATCCTTATCAGGTTTCTTCGAAACATGCTTCTCAGACGTATTCTTTTGAGAGGATTGATTCCACCTAAAACCTTCCCATCCCTAAACTATGGACTAATAATAATATTTTTGGTTAAACCAACACATATTTGAAATTTGTCTCAATCTACCAAAATACCTGCAATATCCATTGAAAGAGTATTTTCCTATAAAACTTTCATATATATCAATATTTTCTATATGTTTCTATGTAACATTAAAAAACGTTTTTGCCCACAAAACATTCTATTTTGAATCAGAATCTTCTTTCTTAAATTATTTTTATTTTTAGTCTAGTCAAAAATAAAAATTTTATGAACATTTTCATATTTAGAATGTTTAGAAACATTTTTGAAATCAGTTTTTTTAGAAGATTCAGATTTTTCAACATTGTTAACTTTGTCCACATACATAAATTTCCCATGTTTCTTCTTCTCAGGAATAATTCTAGATTTATTATCAAAATTTAATTGTAACTTATAATTATCCTTATCATGTTATTCATTATGATAATAGTAAAAAACATTAGAGATAGATTTTTTGAAACTCATATCCCTTTATTCCACTTCAGATTTTTTTTAAATGTTCCAACTCTTCTACTATTTCCTTCAACTTTACTTCCAATTGTGCATTACGATTCTTTTCTTCCTGAATTTTTGTTTCAAATTATCAATCTCTTTTATCATCTTCAATTTCTCATTATAAAAACCTTCTTGGTGATTTTTTTATGTGATTTAATTATTTATTTACCAATTTTTTTTCACTTTCATTCTAATAAATCTAAGAAACTCTTTCAATTCTTATTTAAGGTGAATTTCTAATTGATTTTATCCTTCTTATTCAGAACTTCTCCTTCCAAATAATTCATTTTTCACTATTTCAATAAAATTATTCTCTCTAAAATTTTAAAAATAATTTTCATAATTTTATTAACTATCTTATTCATCCTCATCATTAGATAAGAAACTTCTTTTTTTAATTAATGAATATTTTATCTTTCCCTCTAGAAAAAGATTTATATTTATCACCCTGTTTCATCCATAACCTTATTGGCATTGATTATTCTTCATCACTATTCTATTATTTCTTTCTTTGAGGACAATTATCCACAATGTTTCTAGTGACTCCACATTCAAAACAATTCACTGGATGTTTCCTTTATATTTACCATTACATCTTCTCGTATTTTTAAGAAACAAGGATAAAATTTCATCATGATTTTTACATACCTCATTTTTTGGATATAGAGTTAGAAATATCATCTTCCCCAAGAAAATTTTTAGAATTTTATTTTTTGGTTTCATTTTAGTCATTTCTATATAAAACCTTTTTTTATTCATAATCTTCTCCCTTATCATTTCATAAGTTATGAGAGTGAAATGAAAATGATCTTGAGATAGAGTTTTAGGATCTCTATCTTCCAATGAATAAAATTTAGCATCAAAATTTTTAGAAATATTTATTAAGATCTTTTAAACAACTTTATAATCCTCCAACTTTTTTACGAAGACATCTAATAGTGGTGAAAATTTCATTTATCCTAGTAATAATGTCCCTATGACATTCATACTCACCCATTTTGAAATTTTCATACTTTAGCCTCCATATTTGTAATATACCCTTATTAACATTTTTTCCTTTTAAAATGTTTGGTAACTTTTCCCATATACAATAGGGAATTGAAACACGTTTCAATATTAAAAACACACTTTTAGAAAGTGATGAGAGTAAAATATTTTTAAATCATCCACCATCCTCATGATTATTCTTATTTAGAAAGAGGAACCTCATCATCAATAGGTGGAATTCCATCTGTTGTAGCTTCAAGAACATCATACCCAAGATCCATTAGATAAGGCATAACTATATTTTTATAGATATGATAGTTCTTCAATCAAATATTAGAATCCCATTACTATTCGCATAATTTAGATTCTCCATCACAACATCTCTTCAAAACATCAGTAAAGAATAAACAGAGGGAATGATCAGCTATGATACCAATTGATATTACCTTACCAAGATTCCAAGTATCACTGAGAGGTTGAGGGGTGTATCAGTGATATCTTTTTCTTTTATGTTTTCTTTTTTAAGAAACAAACCTTGAAAATTGTTAAATATTTTTTCTCAGCTTAAAATAAATCAAACATATAACTATAAGAACATAAATAATTTAAAAGGTTTACTACTCAACAAAATTATACAGTCTTTAGTATGGTTTGGAAATAGTCCAATACCACCCTATCCAATAGAAAACAAAATTATTTTTATGGATTACAATGAGTAGGATATGAACATAAAGTCTTGTAACACTATGTTTAATACAATATTTCATGTGATTCATGTTTTATGAAATTGTTATGTAAAATTTCTATGCTTCATGATCAACATTCATAAAAAATTAAACTTTTAAAACAATTCTTTCAATTTATTACCTAGGATCAGGTAAGAACTTCTTAGACATCATAATGATACTCTATCTGATACCCTAGTCCGATTTACATGTTTGATTTCCAAATAAGGAAATTTAATTTATTTAGAATACCACTGAAACAATTCTTAACATACTTCTTCTTCAGTCTAGAAATCCTAGTATAGTTTCTTAATATTGAAAATTTTATTAATATATTCCCTTATATCGTTTATTTATTCTATCTAGAAAACATCTTTAAGAAAACAAAAACTTGAAACATCTTCTTGCATTAAATTACGAAGCTTCTTTATCATCTTTATCAAATAATTTAAGTTGTAGAATAAATGTGGTATAATCCTCATATTTATAGGCTCACAAGAATGGTTTTAGATGGATCTTGAAACGGTTTCCAGAGTTTACAAAAACTCACGAATATTAAAATTTCTTTTAATCTTATTTATTTCTTTGACTTATTGAATTCCCATTGAAATATGGAACTTTTTTGACTCATTCGATTCCCATTAAAATCTTGACAATTCTTTGACTTTTATTACCTTCCTTGGATTTCAGATCTTCTCTTGACATTATGTCCCTACAGTCTTTCTACGATATCTTCAATGAAATGATGATTTTTCTTTATAATATCACAATTATGATTATCCATTATGATGGTAATATTGATTCCTTGACCCACTAATAAATCTAGTACTGAATACTTCTTAATAAACTTTAAATCGATTCTATTTCTGATTTCCAAATATGATTTCTTCATTAGGATAAGGGCATTTGGTCACTCAAATTTTCTTAAACCACTTGAAAACAAAGAAGAACTAATGATATTTCATTATGTTCTCTACACCATTGAAATACTATCTTTCCATTCAGATTTCCTCAGTAAAATGGAATCATAAGTTCATCAACAGTTTCTTTATTATGTTACTCTACACAAAATTTAAGAAGGAAAACAAATGTATTCTAATTACGTTTTATATAACCGACTCCCATTCCAATTTCTTCACTAAGATAATGAAATAAAATTATTGAATAAGTTTCTATGTATCAATTGTGACAAATATATGTATTCCAATTAAAATTATCCATACTAATTGATAAAAATCATGGGAAACAAATTCATGGATCTTTATGAAATCTTCCTTCCCCCCTTTGACAATAATTTTAAAAACTATTTAAACCTGATTCTTATTTTTATTCTATTCTTTTCTGATTACGATACCAATGAACTATCTATAATCACTAACTTCTGTATTTCAAAAAATTATACTGGTAATCATGAAATACTTCATGACATTGAATATGTTGAATATCTACTTTTACATCATATGACTTACATTAAGAATTTTTATAACATCATATTCTTTAAAAAACAATATTTCCTTACAACCATCCTCAATAAAAGTTTCCTAAATATGATTAGAAGAATACATTCACACCCTTTCCTTCAAAATGTGGTCTTCAAATGTTTTTCAAATTACATTCGATTTGTGGAAAATAAAAAACAATAAATCATTTTCAAATTCTATATTGGATCCATAAAGAACCTGATTCCGATTCTAAATACGATCGAAACCTCATTCCAGACCCAAGGTGAGTTCAATGAACCTTTTTTCTAGAAAAAATATTTCCATTCTAATGGACATTATTAAGCATTGTGAGTTTGATTTTGTAAATACGATGGTCAGTCTGATTTTCACCCAAAAAACAATGGGAAGTGATTTCTCATTCTTTGATATTTATTTGACAACAGCTGAAAATATATAAAAATGATAAAATTAATTATCATATTGGTCCTAGAAAAAACCCTCAAAAACCCTCAAAACCCTTAAAACAAAAAAATCCTTACAATCCATAAAAATCCATACATACGTAAAAAAACCTCAAAACCCCTGAAAATTTCTAATAAAATTATAAAAACCTGAAAATATTGAAAACCCCTAAAAATAAAAAGTAATAAAAACCTAAAATCCTATAACAACCATATAAACACTTAAAAACATAATACCACCTCAAAAACATAAAAAAGAGTAAGCACCAATAAGACCCTCCAGAAAACTAAAAAATATAAAACATTATTAAACCGCTAAAAATGTAAAAAAACTATAAAAACATTAAAATCCATAAATAAATAAAAGAAACCATAAATACCTAAAAACCAAACCCCCCTCAAAATCTAAAAAACCCCTAAAAACCATAAATATCCTAAATAATCACTAAAAATCACTTAAAATGTAAAAACCATAAAAATCCTAAAAACCCCTAAGAAACCAATAAAAACATGATAACACTCAGAAAACCCTAAAAAATCTAAAAAACAAAAAAAATAATAATTAAAAAACCTCAAAACTATAAAACCCATAAAAACCTTAAAACCACTAAAAACATAAAACCAATAAAAACCATAAAAACCCACTAAAAAGACAAAAAATAATGTGAAACCATAAGAAACATTAAAATGTATCTAAAAACCATAAAAATTAAAATAACCCATGAAATCCCAAAAAACACATTAGTAAATTAAAACTCATAAAAACCCTAAAAACCCTCAAATTCAATATATACAATAAAAAACATAAAAATCAAAAAAATCCATTTAAATACCAATCAATGTAAAAAATCCAAAAAAAACTCTGAAATCCCATAAGAAAACCTTTAAACCCAAAAACCAAGTAAAACCCCCCAAAACCTAAGAAACCTTAAACCCCTATAAATCTGAAAAAATCCACAAAATTCCTAAAATTCCCAAAATCCATAAAAATTCCAAAAAAATCCAAAGAAGCCCTAAAAATGAAAAAAACCCTAAGTAACCTAAGAAAAGCATAAAAAACTAATAACTCTTAAAACCCATAATGGCCTTAGAAGCATATAAAAATCCTAAAACAACTGAAAAACGGAGAACCATTTAAACCCCAAAAGGCTTAAAAAATGACAAAACACCTTAGAATCCTAAAAAACTAAAAAAACATTAAAAACATAATAAAAACCATCAAAACACTAAAACCCCTCAATATCCCTAAAAATATTTCAACCCATAAAAACGCTAAATATTTACTAAAAAGTCCTAAAATTGAAAAACCCCTAAAACTGTAGAAAATAATAAAAAACCGGAAACACATAAAAATACTAAAAACATAAAAATTTCTTTAAATGCTAAAAAAAACTCTATAAAACCCTTTAATCCTGAAAAACCACAAAACACCCTAAAACCCATAAAAACAAATAGAAACCTTAAAACCACTAAATACTCTAAAAACTCTTTAAACCCAAAAAAATGTTTAAAAAATCTATGAAATCCTAAAATCTGAAAATAACTCAAAAAACCTTAATAACCAAAAAAACCTCCCAAAACCCGAAATACCTTAAAAATACCAAAAAACCCATAAAAATCCTATAAAATTCCTAAAAATCTATAAAAATATAAATAACCCTAAAAATCTAAAAACCCTATTAAAAATATTAAAAACCTAGTCACTTGAGACACCGAAAAAACCTAAAAACATTAAAAAAAAATTTATAAATACCAAAAAATACAAAATAACATTAAAAACCAAAATACATTGAAAAATAATCAGAGAACCTTAAAAAACTAAAATAATAAACCCCTAAAAACCCAAAAAATGTTGAAAACCTTAAAAACCCTAAAAGACCCGGATAACACTAAAATTATAAAAACCATAAAATCTATAAAAAACCTAAAATCCATAAAACACTAAAAACCATAGAAACCAACTAATAATTATAAAACCCCTTTAAACCCATAAAAAACTAAATAACTCTAAAAAACATCAAAACCCTTAAAAACAAAAAAAACAGAATATCGAAAAAAACCTTCAAAAATCAAAACCCCTAAAACCCTCAAAATCCCTAAAATCCCTAAAAACCATGAAAATCCTAAAAAAAATATAAAATCCAAAAATATATAAAAAACCCAAAAAACTGTGAAACACCTTAATAAAATATTAAATACAAAAAAAACTTCCTTAAGGGTTGCGGTAGAAGCCTACTTTATTTATTAAAGCAAAGAAAAGACCTCTTTTGACTGGGTAGAGGGAGACCCATTACAACGCCCGAAGGCCTAGTGGGCATGTAGCCTATTACATGGCCCGTAGGCCTGATTTTTTTGGCCGAAGGCCCATTTTGTGAATAGTATTTCTACAGTACCCTCTTGTTATAATACCCACCGGTGCTATAGTGTTCACCATCACTACAGTTCCCTACGTTGCTATAATTCCTCTGCTGCTATAATAATGCTACAGTACTGTTATAGTATACTATGCCCTGTAGGTTTTGAACCCTCATTTTTCTTGTAGGATTACCGGGTGCTTACCAATAAACCAAACCCCAACTAAAAAAACATAATACCCATGAAAATTTTAAAAACTTTAAAAATCCTAAAAATCACTAAAAACCCAAAAAGATCATAAGAAAACCATAAAAACCTAAAAACACATGAAACTCATAAAATATAAAAAAATGATAAAAACCATAAAAACCCTAAAAACCACTAAAACCCTAAAAACTTTTAAACCCCTAAAACATTAAAAACACTAAAAAATCATTAAAACCCTAAAACCCTCATGAAATCCCTAAAATCCAAAAAAACATAAAACCCTAAATACCTTAAAACCCCTCAAAATCACTATAATTACTAAAACACCTAAAAATTATAAAAAATACCTAGAAATTAAGTAAACATTAAAAGCCCTAAAAACCACGAAATACCCTAAGAAACCCTCAAAAAACAAAAAAACATAAAATCACTAAAAAACCTAAAGAACTAAAATACATAATAAAACTAAAAATCTAAAAATTGTAAAAAGTCTAACAAATACCTAAAAATTTAAAAAACCACAAAACCCTGATAATCCCAATGAAAACCATAGAAACATAAAAAAATACTTAAACCCCTTAAAAACCTAAAAACACTAAAATACCTAAAAAGACCATTCAAACACAAAAAACTCCAAAAACCCATAAAAACCCGTAAGATAATAAAAATACTAAAAACCAATAAAAACCCTAACAATCACTTAAAACACTGAAACCCATTATACCTTTAGAAACCTTAAAAACCCTAAAAACCATAAAAACACAAAAAACTCAAAATATCCTGAAACCCCCAAAAACATTTAAAACCTTAAAAACCATAAACACACTATAAACCCTCAAAATCCATAAAATTCCTAAAACCATAAAAATTATAATGAATCCATCGAAATGTAAAAAACAATAAAAACACTGAAAAAATCATAAGATAACCAAAAAAAACTAAAAAAAATTAAAACCACTAAAACCTAAAAATGAAAAAACACCCTAAAAATCCCTAAAACCCCTCAAATTACTTTGAAACCCTAAAACCCCATAGATTTCTTAAAAACCCTAAAACTCCTTAAAAATGTAAAACCCCTAAATACCTTAAAAACATAATAAAAACTGTAAAAAACTAAAAACTCTTGATTCCTTAAAAAAACTTAAAAACTCTAAAAACCATAAATATCCCAACAATCCAAAAAACTCTAAAAACCATAACCCACCCAAACCATAAAATCCATAAAAATGCATAAAACCACTAAAAAACCAAAAAACCATTAAACCACTAAAAAGGTTAAAAGAACTCTAAAAACCAGTAAATTCATAAAACATTAAAAAATAACCAAAAAACCCAGAAAACAAAAAAAACCGCAAAAAACACAAATAAACTTATAATACTCTCAGTAAACCAAAAACCATAAAAACCTCAAAAATTATAAAAAGCCTAAAAATTTATTAAAACATACGAAACACTAAAATCCTTAAAAAAATCTAATAAAACCATAAAAACCAAAAAACACTTAAACCCCTTAAAAATGTAAAAAATTCAAAACCCCTAAAATCCATAATACCCTAAAAACACAAAAAAACCCTCAAAATTACTAAAAAACCTAAAACACATTATAATAATAAAAATATTATAAAATTTCATAATAATAGAAAAACTTAAAAACCCTAAAAAGCCTATGAAACCCATAAAAACTGAGACAATTAAAACCCATAAAAATATAAAAAATGATACAAACACAAAAACCTTCAAAACCATAAAACCCAAGAAACTCTATAAATCCCTAAAAACACAAAAAACCCATTAGAAATTCACAAAAATGTAAAAAACCATTCAAAACCCTAAAAACCCAAAAAATAAAAAAATACCCTAAAACCCCTATAAAACCATAAAGACTATAAAACACATACAAACTAAAAACCAACCCATAAAATACCTAAAGCCCCATTAACTCACCAAAAACCCTTTAAACACTTAAACACTTTTTAAATCTCCAAAAAGGAACAAAAACTAAAAATACTCCCAAAATCCTTGGAATACCGAAAACAAACCCTAAACACTTAAAAACCCTAAAACCCTCAAAATCCCTAAAACCCCGAAATTTTCTAAAAACCCATAAAATCCAATATATTCCTTAAAATCCCTAAAAATCTCAAAAAATGTTAAAAAAAATATAAAAACACTTAAAAACCCTAAGAAACCCCTTAAAACAAAAACAAATAAACCCCTAAAAACCTAAAATACTTTAAAACCCTTTGAAACCCCCAAAACACAAAAAATATAATAAATCCCAAAAAAACCATAAAACCCTAGAACCCCTAAAAAACCTAAAAGTCCCAAAAATTAATAAGAAACCATAATATCATAAAAACTCTAAAAATCATAAATAACATTAAGAACATTAAAAATATGTAAAAACCCTAAGAAAAACCTAAAAACCAAATAACAATTAAAACCCCTAAAAAACCTAAAAACTCTAAAAACCCTAAAAATATTAAAAACCATAAATAACCTTAAAAACTATAAAAACCCATAAAAACCCATAAACCCGAAAAATATAATAAAAACTCTAAAATCCACTTTAAAACATAAAATTTAAAAAACCTAAAAAATTATAAATATCATAAAACACTCAAAAAATACTAAAACCCAAAAAAACCATAAAAAATTAAAACCCATAAAAACCCTAAAATTATAAATTCACGAAAACCCCTAGAAAACCTTAAAAAACTCAAAATCACAAAAAACCGTAAAAACTCATAAAATTGTTAAAAACCATCAAATTCTTTAAAAGACCCCTCATAACCCTAAAAATCCTACAAAAACCTAAGAAACCTAAAAACACTTAAAACCCAGCAAAACCTAAAAAATCTAAAAACCCCAAATGACCCTAAAACCCTAAATATCCTTAATAACCAGAAAAACTATAAAAATTAAAAAAAACATAAAATCATTAAAATCATAAAACCCACTAAAAATTCCAAAAACCCTTTAAAACAGTTATTTTTTAAGAAACTATAAATATCCTTAAAAACTCAAAAAACACGAAAAACACACAGAATCCAAAAAATCTATAAAAGAACTAAAAAACTCTAAAATCCCTCAAAATCCCTAAAACCCTAAATACCTTTAAAAATCCATAAGAACTCCTAAAAATTCCTAAAAACATAAAAAACCCTAAAAAAGATAACAAATTAAAAACCTAAAAATATTAAAAATCCTAAAAAATATAAAAACAAAATAAATATAAAAACTCCCTAAAAACAAAAAAAACCAATAAAAACTAGAAAACCCCTTAAAAATGTATAAAAACAATAAAAAGCTGTTATCCCCTAAAAACATTAAAGAACATTAAAAACCATAAAACCCTAAAAACAAAAATAAAACCATAAAAAATAAAGGCCATAAATCCTAAGAAAACCCAAAAAACCAAAAAACCCTCAAAATCCATAAAAACCGTAAAAACATTTTAAATCCTTGAAAATTACTAAAAATACCTAAAAAAATTAAAACCATAAAAAATCATAAAAACCTAAGAAACCCTCAAAAAAATACATAAAACCCCCAAACACCTAAAAATGATAAAAACCTAAAAGCCTACAAACAATAAAAATATCTAAAAACCTAAAAACCCATAAAAATCTTAAAAAATCCTTAAAAAAGTTAAAAATCCAAAAAATCCTAATAAACCCTAAGAAAAAAATTTAATAACTAAAAACACATTAAACCACTAAAAAACCTAAAAATGAGAAAATCCATAAAAAACATAAAAAACCCAAAAAACCATATGAACACCTAAATTTATGAAAAAAGCCATAAAACCCTAAAAACATTAAAAACCATTTAATCCCCAAAAAACATTAGAAAACTATAAAAACCATAAATCATTAAAAAACTAAAAAACCATATGGACAAAAAAATAATACTAACCCTAAAAATATTTAAAAACATAAAACTGCCAATATCCATAAAACACTAGAAAACCATAAAATTCCTAAATAAGAACTAAAATCCCAAAAAAATAAAAAATCCTAAAAATAATATAAAACTGTAAGAAAACCGTAAAAACCTAAAAACAATAAAATAACTAAAAACATAATAATTTCTAAAACCCCTAAAAATTCAAAAAACTGTAAAAACCATAAAACTCCTCAATTATTAAAAACCATAAAACCCATAAAAATATTTAAAAATAACCAAAAAACACTTATAATTAAAACAACATAAGTTAAAATAAAAAACCATTAGAAACCCTTAAAAATCAAATAACACTCAAACACCTAAATTCCTAAGAACCTAAAAACCTAAAAGACCCTAAAAACAACCAAATACCTTAAAACCATAATACCCCTAAAAACCTTAAAAACTCTAAAAACCAGAAAATACCCTTAAATATATAAGACTCTAAAAACCCTTTAAACACCTAAAACATTAAAATCTAAATATAAAAATTATAAAAAATATAAAAAATCCCTAAAAATTATAAAAAAATATTAAAATCCCTAAATAAATAAAACCCATTAAAAGGGAATGAAAACCCCGATGAAACCATAAAAATTAAAAAAACACATAAAACCCCTAAAAAATATAAAACTCTAAAAACACAAAAAATCCCTACAAAATCATAAAACCCTAAAAACCATAAAAAAAATTAGAAATTAAAAAAACCATATAGATAATCAAAATCTCTAAAAACCCTAACAAACCATAAAAAATATCAAAATACATAAAACTCCCAAAAAATAACCCAAAAATTTGAAAAACCTAAGAAAACCGTAAAAACATAAAAAAATTGAAACCCATAAATGTATAAAATATGTTAAAAACTCTAAAAAACCGTAAAAACCCACAAAACTATAAAAAGCCTCAAAATCATTAAAAAACTAAAACTAATAGAAATACTAAAAACTACCTAAAACATAAAAACTGATAAACCCCCCAAAAAACCCTAAGATAACCTAAAAACCAAAAAACACTTATATCCCCTAATAACCAAAAGAACGCTAAAACCCATAAAAGAACCTAAAATCCCTAAACCCCCTAAAACCTATATTAACTCCCCAAAACCATAAATGAATACCATATACCCTAAAAAACACTAAATACCCACTAAATACTTTAAAAACCATTTGACACATCAAAACATTAAAAACTCAAAAAACCATAAAAACCTTAAAAACATTAAAACCAAAAAAACCAAAAAACACAACCAATAAAAACCTAAAACCCTTAAAAGTCACTAAAACCATAATGAACCCTAAAAATAAAAAATATTAAAAATCCCTAAAAACGTAAAAAACCCTAATGACCCTAAAAACACTACGATAAACTTAAAACCCTAATTAAAATTAAAATTCCAATGAATACCTAAAAATTCAAAAAAACCCGAAAACCCTAAAAATACAAAAAAACCTTAAAAATTCCCTAAAACCCAAAAAACCATAAAAATAAATATTAAACATTAGAATTCCTTAAAAATTAAAAATACTCCAAAACCCATGACAAACCCTAAAAAACATGAAAATCCTAAAAACACTCAAAAACCATAAAACACCAAAAAAATTAAAAACCTTAAGAAGTCCATAAATCCCTGAAAACCCTTGGAACCATAAAAAAAACCCAAAAACCCGAAATACCCAAAAACCCCTAAAAACCACTAAAAACTCTAAAAACCATTTAAAACCCTAAACAGATTAAAAAACTCTAAAAACATTAAAACTACTAAAATGTCAAAAAAACCTAAAAAATAAAATAATAAAAATAAATACCATAAATCCCTAAAAACTGTCAAAATCCCAAAACACCCTTAAAAACATAAAAATCCTAAAAATCCAAAAAAATCCACAAATATGTATAAAATTATAAAAAACCATGAAATTTTCTATAAAAACATAAATCCCAAAAAACACTTAAATCCCATAAAGTGTATAAAATTGCTAAAAACCAAAAAAAAATCATTAAAACCCTTAAAACCCATCAAAATCCCTAAAAACCATAAAAACCCCAAAAACAAAAAAAAAATCATAAAAACCCCTAAAAAAATATGAAATGTAAAAAACTCAAAAAAACAAACCAGAAATACTTTTAGAAGACCAAAAACCTCTAAAAGCATTTAAATTCACCAAAAACTCTAAAAAATGAAAAAACCCCTATAAATCCCTAAAAGACCATAATAACCCTAAAACCTAATAAAATCTCTAAAACCCACTAAAAACTATAAAACCCTTTTAGAACATTAAAAATGTTACTAGACTATAAAAGACATAACCCCCTAAAAACTCAAAATACCTCACTAAAAACTCAAAAACTAGAAACCCCTTAAACCCCTTAAATTCCTAAAACCCCTCAAAATGCATAAAAATTCTAAAAACAATGAAAATCATAAAAATTACCTAAAAATCCCTAAAACAAAAAACACCAATAAACTAAAAAACTTTAAGAAAAAATTAAATAACTAAAAACACTTAAATCCTAAAACCCCCTAATAACTCTAAAAAAATGAAACCTTAAAAATATGTAAAAACATAAAAACCCACTAATGTCCAATGAGAGCCCTAAAAATTCCTAAAACTGTAAAACCCCAAAAAAACATGATGAACCAAAAAAAACCTTACAAACCTAGAAAACACATTAAACCCCTACAACACTTAAAAGGCCCTAAAACACCTAAAGACCATAAACCACCTAAGATCCATTAAAAACCCACAAAACCTCTGAAAAATTCACCAAAAACATTAAATTCCATTCATAGACCTATAAAAATTTATAATCCCTAAATAACCTTTAAACCCCTAAAAACTCAAGAAAACCACAACAACTCATAAAGACCTAAAAACCCTAAAACCCATCAAATTATCTATAATCATTGAAACCCCTTAATAAAACCTTAAAAACCAAAAAACAATTAAAAACCATAAAAACCTAATGAATTATAAACACTCAAAAACCATGGAAACCCTAAAAACTATAAAATCCCCCTAAAATATATAAGACCCCATAAAAAAAAAATCCCCTTAAAAATTTAAAAACACCAAAAAAAATATAAAACTCTAAAATCCCTAAAAAACACTAAACCCCATAAGACACATAAAAACATAAAAACCCTCAAAACCCTTAAAACCATTAAATCCCTAAAAATCCTAAAAAATCATAAAAATCCCTAGAAATCCCTCAAAATATAAAATAATATAAAAACCCTGAAAATCCCTAATAAATCATTAAAAACATAAAATAACATAAAAACCCCTAAAACCCTTGAAAATCCTAAAAAACACAAAAATCCCTCAAAATCCCTAAAACCACTAAAAACCTAAAAAATTCTAAAAATACAAAAAATACCTAAAATAAAAACACTAAAAATCATTAAATTTCTTATGAAAACATTATAAACCTAAAAACACTTAAAACCCCAAAAAACATAGAAAAAATAAAAAAAATTAAAAAATCTAAAATCCCAAACAACCCTAAAACCCATAAATCCCCTAAAAACCATAAAGAACCATTAAACCTAGAAACCATTAAAACCAATAAAAAACTCTAAAAAACATTATAAACCTAAAAATTTTAAAACCCCTAAACATCTTAGAACCCTAAAAAACTCAATGAAACCCTAAAAACACAAAAATTCAAAAAATAAAAAAACCCCTAAAACCCCAAAAAATCCAACAAAATAAAAAACCCTAAAAATCATTAAAATCCTAAAAACGATGTAAAAATCTCTAAAAAGAAAAACCTCTTGAAAATATCGAAGAAAAACCAAAAAACCAAAAAAAACTAAAACCCATCAAAACATAAAAAATGATAAAAACCTGAAAAACCCGAAACCCCATCAAAATTCTAAAAAACCATAATGATCCATTAAAATCATAAAGAATAACTAAAATACATAAAATCATAAAACCTCTGAAAACCCCAAAGATAACCTTAATATCCAAAAAAATACATAAACCCCCCCAAAACCTAAAGAACCGTTAAAATAATAAAAAATCAAAAAATATAATAAAACCCAAAAATATAATAAAACCCAAAAATATCAAAAAACATAATCCACTAAACCATAAAAAACCAAAAAACCCAATTAAAACTCATTAAAAAACTAGAAAAACGTTAAACCCTTAAAAGTGTTATAGAAATCTAAAATTATTTGAACCCCTAAAAACACCAAATAATCCCTAAAACCAGAAAAAGCCATATAGACCCTAAAAACATAGAAAAACACAAAATACCTTAAAATCCTAAAAACACATAAGAATCCTAAATATCCATAAAACCCCTGCAAACTTAAATATCCAAAAAAACCTTGAAAACATATAAGATAACCTTAAAAAAATAAAAACAATTGAACTACTAAAAATATAAAGAAATGATTGACCCCCTAAAAATTAGTAAAGATCCTAAAACCCATAAAAACCCCTACAAACATTAAAAACCATTAAACACAATAAAAACCCTAAAAACTACTAAAAACTCTAACTACCCTTTAATCTATATAATATGTTAAAAAACAATAAAAACCCTTAAACACACTATTAACTCAAAAAATACCTAAGAACACAAAAAACCATAAATACTATAAAAACAAAAAAAAAATCCTAAAAACCCCTATGGACCCTTAAAAACATAAAAAACATAAAAAACTATAAAAAATTCAAGAAAAATGTAGAAAAAAAAATAAAACACTTAAAAACATGAATAATAAAAAATAATAGAAACCTTAAAACCCATTAAGCACTACAAACCTTAAAAATCCCTACAAACCCATAAAAACACTAAAATTCACTTAAAATTCTATGAAATATGAAACCTAATAAAAATGTTAAAAAACTCTGAAAAACTAGAAATAAAATAAAACTATAGTTTTATGGACATGGAATGTCCAGCCACCTCAGGTTTTCAAGCACTGGTCTATTGCTGATCTCAAGGACAATATGAACGAGATTGAAGGTATCCTGCCACAGAATACTATCACACAAATACAAAACTATAGTTTTATGGACATGGATTGTCTCATTTGGAAGCAAAATATGGTTGGGATGTTGAGTGTGAAGGAGTTTTACCTGTCTGAATGTGAGCAGGGAATTCAGCCCCCTGCTTGGCTCTCTAAATTTCGGAGGCCCTTCATTCCCCCCTCTAGCTACCTGCTGTTATGGAAAATTTGGAGAAATAGATTTCCAGTTCAAGAGAAATTGAAAAGAGATGGGTGGTGTTTGGCCTTTGCTTGTCCGATATGTCTTCAGGATGAGGAAAATCTGCAGCACATTTTTCTTAAGTGGAGGTTGGCTGCATGTCTTTGGGATCATTTACAGGGCATATTCCTGCTGAAAATCTGCACGGACAGCACGCTGTCTGATATTTTCAGCAGTGTTGTAGGCGTACAATGCAGTCAACAAATTGTCGATCTGCTTCTTGCTGCCGCTGCGGCTCTTACTGCTTTTGTGTGGGCAGCTCGGAACAAAGTGGTTTTCGATAATTATTCATGCTGCATCCGAAATGGTGTGGTGGAAATTCATCAAGCAGTCCATGCGGCGGCTTATATCCAGGATGGTACGATGGCTAATGATATTAAGGACCTTATTGTGTTGAGAACTCTCGGAATTTCTGGAAGATACAGGAAGCAGAAGGACTTTAAATTCATTCGGTGGATTCCACAAATCCCAAAATGGATAAAAGTTAATGTGGATGGTGCAGCCCTAGGCACGCCTGGTCCCTCCGGGTGTGGTGGTGTTTTCCGGACATATAGAGGCTTTGTTAAAGGATGATTTTATCATTACATTGGGAATGAATGTTCTTATGAAGCAGAGCTATGGGCCATGATTAAGACTATATAGTTTGCGGTCCACTTTAGGTGGACGCAGCTATGGATTGAATCTGACTCGATGTTGGCGGTGGAAGCCCTCAAAAGCAAAACAAGGACAATCCCATTGAGGCTCCTCCCACAATGGGTTGACTATCTGAGAATCTCTCAGGGTATGAACATTATGGTCACACATATATACATAGAAGTGAACAAGGTGGCAGACATACTCTCCAAGAAAGCAATTGAGGATTGATGTTCCATGTGGTCATTTATTGCACCAAATTTCTGCACTCCCCTTGTGGACTCAGACATGAAGGGTGAATTTCACACTCGGCTGTGCAAACCCTCCTTGTAATGCCTTGTACCTTTATTTTATGTTATTATATTTTGTGGGGATGGGATCTGCCCGGCCCCAAACCTGCTTTCCCTAAAACCCATAAACACCATAAAAAAGGACTAAAAATTTCTAAAAACACAATAAAAACCCAAAACCCCTGAATTTTTTTGAAAAGCATAAAAACATAAAACCCCTAAAATCCTAAATACACTAAACACACTAAAAATACCCTATAAATCCTAAAAACTATATAAACCATCAAAATCCATAAAAATCCTAAAAACAAAAAAAATTATAAAAATCCCTCAAAATTCATAAAAATAAAAAAACCATAAAACCCCTAAGGCAGCCATAAAAACCAAAAAACACATAAAACCCCAAAAAACCTAATAATTGTAAAAACCCTAAAAGACAATACATCCCCTAGAAAACCCTAAAAACCATAAAATACCCTAAAACCATAAAACTCATAAAAATCCTTAAAAAACCTAAAAACCACAAAATACTATAGAACTCATAAAAATCCAAAAAACATTAAGAAACTCTAGAAACAATGAAAATCCTAAAAAATCCAGAAAAACTAAAAACCCAAAAAAGTAAAAAAACCATAAAACTCTTAAAACCTTAAAAACATAAAAAATCCCTAAAAATCATAAAAACTAATAAAAATACTAAAAAATAACTAAAAATACCTAAAAACATGAAATCCACTAAAAACCACAAACCACCCCAAAAACCATAATAACATAAAATAATTAAAACCCAAAAAAGCTAAAAAAGACGCTACAAACATGAAAAACCCTAAAACCCTAAAAACCTAAAAACCCTAAAAAACCCTTAAAATCATAAAAACTTATAAAAATAGTAAAAAATTCCCTGAAATCCCCAAAAATTTAAAAAACCCCAATGAAACCCAATAAAACGTAAATTCAATTAAAACCCCTAAAAACCTTAAAAATTTGAAAACCCCTAAAACCCCTAAAAATTATTTAACAACCCTATAACCGCTAAAATGATACGAACGCTAAAAAATTAAAAAACTCAAAAACCCCGGAAAACTTGTAAGAAATCGTTAAAATAATAAATATACTTTAAACCCCTAAGAACATTAAAATCTATAAAAAACCCTCAAAAACTCCAATTCCCTCAAAATCTCGAAAAAAAAATTGACAAAAAAATAAATATCCTTAAAATCCAAAAAAATTTAAAATACCCTAAAAATTTGAAAACCCCTAGAAAATCCTTAAAAACTAAAAAAATAATAATACCCTCAAAAACCTAAAATTTCTAAAAGCAATAAAAGTCCATAAACACCCCAAAAAACATTAAAAATCCCTAAAACCCATAAAAATCTTAAAACCACACTAAAAATAATAAAAATTCTTTAAACCCATCTTATTGTTAAAAAATTAAAAAAATTAAAAACCATAAAAACCCAAAAAAATCCAAAACCCAAAGGAAAAATTTAAAACACTATAAAACCCTAAACCCCTAAAAAAATCATTAGAACCCCAAAAACCCAATTAAATACCAAAAAATCCATAAAATACTAATAAAACTAGAAACTTTAAAAATATTTAAAAACCCTATGAAAAACTTAATAAACTGAAAATTGGTAAAACCCCTAAAACCCCAAAAACACTAAAAACCCTAAATACCCTAAATACCCTAAAAATATATAAAAACCTCTAAAAACTATGAAAAATCATTAAATTTTTAAGAATGTTAAAAAAACATTTTAAACCCTTAAAACACAAAAAATCAAAAAAACCCCTAAAAACCTAAAAACCTATAAAACCCCCAAAAAAGCCTAAAAACCATAAAACCTGTAAAAACCATAAAACACATAAAAACACAAAAATCCCTAAAAATGAAAAAACACATAAATCCCTGAAAACTCCAAAGAAAACCATATAAATCTAAAAACACTGAAACCCCATTAAAAAATAAAAATGCTAAATAACATAATCCCCCCCCCAACAAAAAAACCACCTAAAAATCCAAAAGCCAATAAAAACATTTTAAAAGTCTGAAATTTAGATAAAAACATAATAAACCATAATAAAAACTTAAAAACCTAAAAACACATAAAACAGATTAAAAACCTAAAAATGTGAAAAACCCATTAACACCATTAAAACTCCTAGAAATATAAAAATATTCTAAACCCATTAAAACACCAACAACCACTAAGATCTCTAAATCTATTGAAACCCTTAATGATATAAAAAATACTAAAAACCTTAAAATACAAAAAAATCACAAAAAACCCTAAACCCCCAAAAACCCTTTAAACACTAAAAACCCTAAAATTCTAAAAATTCCAAAAAATACATAAAAACATAAAATCCATTAGATGATCTTAGAAACCTAAAAACTCTTAAAACCCATAAAAACCTAAAAAACCATAAAAACCATAAACCCCCCCCAAAACCCCAAAAAAATAAAAAACCATGAAACCCTTAAAAACATAAAAAATCAAAAACCCATAAAAACCCAAAAATGTAAATAAAAACTCTTAAAACCCCATAAACCCGTAAAAGTGTTAAAAACTTCAAAAAACCTATAAAACCCTAAACTCTTAGCAAACCCCCAAAAACCAAAAAAACCAAAAAATCCCTAAAAACTATCAAAATATCTAGAAGCATAAAAAAATTGTAAAAATACAAAAGATGCAAAAAAAATCCAAAAAAAAAACATTACAAACCCTATAAACCTTGAAAACCCAAATAAAATCTGAAAAACCTAAAAATGGTAAAAACTCAAAAAAACCCAAAATACCCATTAAAATTCCTAAAATTCTAAAAAATTTAAAAGCCTAAAAATAACTAAAAATTTATGAACACATCAAAACCCATAAAAATCATGAAAAAACCATAGAAAAACTTAAATACCTAAAAACACTTAAAGCCCCTAAGAAACCTAAAAATTGTAAAAAGCCTAAAAACCATAAAACCCTAAAATCCATAAAACCCCTAAAAACCTTAAAAACCCTAAAACCCAGAAAATACGTAAAAAACCTAAAAAACCGCTAAAAATATAAATACCCTTAAAACCTCTAAAATGTTTTAAAACCGTAAAAAACATAAAAACCCTAACAACTCAAAACAATTCTAAAAACCCAACAAAACCCTACAAACTCTAAAACCCTAAAAAATTAAAAAACCGTAAAATAAATAAAATACTTAAAAACCCATGAAAATCCTAAAAAATCTCTAAAAAAAAAAACTTTTAAAAACTTTAAAACATTGGAAACCCTTAATAAAACCTTAAAAAAATAAAAATTCATAAAACCCCTAGAATCATTAAAAATGCTAAAAACCCATAAACCCATAAAAACCCACAAAATCCCACCAAATCTTAAAAATAATAAATAACCTAAAAAAACACTGAAAATCACTAAAAATTTAAAAACCCTACAAACCTAAAAACTAATGAAAAACTCAAAACCTAAAAACACTCAAAACCACTAAAAACATAAAAAAATGATAAAAACCGTGAAAACACTAAAAATTCATGAAAACCGTTAAAACCCCCTTAATGTCTTAAAACCCATAGAAATCTATAAAAAACATAGAAACCAACTAAAAATGTAAACCCATTTATACCGCAAAAAAATCATTAAAAATATTGAAAACCCATAAAACCCCTAAAATACTCAAAAAACCCTAAAACCCCAAAAAAATCAAAAAAAAAAACTACAAAACCCTAAAATCCCAAATAATCCATTAAACCCGAAAAAACTATAAAATACCTTAAAATCTAAAAAATAAATAAAAAATAACAAACCCTAAAACCCAAAAAACTATAAGAAAACATAAAAAAATTAAAAATTAAAACAAACTAGATAAATCCTACAAAACACTAAAAATCATAAAAAATATAGGAAACCCAAAAAACCCAAAAACCCCTTAAAATTACAAAAAACCAAGAAACCCTTAAATCATAAAAAAGGAAAAAAAATCCCCAAAAAGTAAAAACCAAAAAAAACCTAGAAAACCTCTAAGAAAACCATAAAAACATAAAAACACATAAAACCCCTAAAATACCAAAAAACCACTAAAAGACCAAAAAATCACTAAAAGAACATAAAGATCCTAAAACTCGTAAAAACCTTAAAAACAAATAAAAACATTAAAAACCCTAAAACCCATAAAAAACAAAAAAATTCTAAAAAATATAAAAACCCTTTAATCCACTTAAAACATTATAAACTATAAAAACCTTTAAATCCCTAAAAAATAAAATCAACTAAAAACCCCCTAAAAATCATAAAAAACCCTCAAAATCCTACAGTCTCCCAAAAAATCCCATAAAAGCTCAAAATTCCCAAAAATCACTGAAAAAATAAATTACCCTAAAACCTTGAAAACCCCCTGTAAAATCCTTTAAAAACTAAACCCAATTTAAACCCCTAAAAACATAAAAACTCAAAAAACCCTAAAAATAATAAAATCTCTCTAAATCCTTAAAATCTCTAAATACCATAATAAATCTTAAAAGGCACTAAAAATACCTAAAATTATAAAGTATCCACAAAACCCTAAAAAACGAAACCCTTAAAAATATTAAAACACTTAAACCCTCTAAAAACTAAAAAACTTTAAAACCCCTAAGAGACCCTAAAACCCCTAAAAACCCTAAAACCCTAAAAACCCTTAAAAACCTTAAAACATTTAAAAACCTATAAAACCCCTAAAAACAACTAAAAATTCTAAAAGTACATTAAACACCTAAAAACCTATAAAATCCAAATACCTAGAAACCCCTTGAAAACTCAAAAAACACAAAAAATCCATAAACCCTTAAAACCCTCAGAACCACTAAAACCCCTAAAATCCATAAAAATCATAAAAATCCCATAAAAATCAATAAAAATCCATAAAAACCCATATATAATAATAAAACCATAAAAACATGATGAAAACATTAAACCCAAAAAATGTTAAAAACTCTAAAAACATAAAAAATGCCAAAACCCCTAAAAACTCTAAAAAATCATAAAACCCATAAAACCCCTAAAACTCTAAATAACCCTTCAAAATCACTAAAGACTCTAAAAACCACTAAACCCCTAATATATTTAAAAACAACAAAAAAATTTAATAACCTAAAAACTCCAAAAAACCCCTTAGACACACAAAAAACACAAAGCACTTAAAAACCTAAAAATCCTAAGAACCCCTCAAAATACATAAAAACCATAAAAATACATAAAAATAATAAAAAACCACGATAAACATCTAAAAACATAATAAACCCTATAAAACCTATGAAAACCATAAAAACACCAAAAACCCAAAAAAACATAAATAACAATAAAACAAAAAAACACTAAAATTAAAAAAATTCCTAAAAACCCTAATAACCCATAAAAATACTAAAGAATAACTATAAATCTCTAAAATATAAAAACCCTAAAAACCATGAAGACCGATAATAAATCCTTTAAAACCAACTAACACATAAAACCCCTAAAAAGAAAAAAATGATAAAAACATGAAAATACTAAAAACCCTAAAAACCCTGAAAATCACCAAACCCGTAAAAACTATGAAAACCCATGAAAACCTTAAAACCCACTAAAAATACTAAAAACCCAAAAATACCAAAAATACCTTAAAAACACTAAAAATACGGAAAATCCATATAAACATAAATATCCATATAAATCATAAAAATCTCTAAAAATACCCAAAATATAAAAAACCCTAAAACCCAAACAACCCTAAGAAACCCTTAAAAACCTAAAAACACTTAAAACTATTAGAAAATTTAAAAAATGATAAAAACCACAAAAAACCATTAAAAACACTAAGAACCCTCAAACCCCAGAAATTCTCCAAACGCATAAAAACCATAAAAACATAAAAATCCTTATATCCTTGGAATTCTATAAAAACATAAAAACCCTAAAAAATATAAAATACCCGAAGAAAACCATTAAAACCTAAAAACACTTAAAAACCATTAGAACCTAAAAATGGATATAAAACCTAAAAAATACCCTAAAATAACTAACATCCCATAAAACCACAAAACCACTAAATTCCCTACAACCCCCAAAACCAATAAAAACCCTAAAACCACAAAAAAAACTCTAAAAAATATTTAAACCAGAAAAAATTAAAATACTATAAAAACCTTAAAAACCCTAAAAATATAAATACTCAAAAATAATATCAAGCTTAAAAAATACCATAATTCCCTAAAACCCCTAAAAATCCCTAAAACCACTCAAAACAAAAAAAATACCATAAATTCCATAAATTTCGTTAAAAAAGACCGAAAATCCAGATAAACATAAAAAACCCAAAAAATCCTGAAATCATCTAAAAAAACCTTGAAAACACTAAAACACTTAAAAGCCCTAAATACCTAAAAAATATAAAAACACTAAAAACCCTAAAAGAACCTAAAATACTAAAACCCCAAAAAACTATTAGAAACCGTAAATCCATAAAAACCATAAAAACAAGAAAATGACTAAATACACTAAAAACCCTTTAAATCCCAAAAAATGATGACGAACTCTAAAAAAACATAAACCCCTACAAAACTAAAAAAACCTCAAAAATACAAAAAACCAAAAAAACACAAAAATCCAAAACAAACCCTAAAACCCTTTAAATATTAAAACACATGTTGATCCATAAAATCCTAAAAAAAGACCTAAATCTACCTTAATATAAAAAACCCAAAAAACCCTAAAAAACCCTATGAAAAACTAAAAAAACATAAAAACACTTAAAACTCCTAAATACCTAAAGAATTCTAAAAACCAAAAAAATCCCTAAATACACTATAAACCCTCAAAATCCCTAAAACCCCTAAAGAATTGTAAAAACATAAAAAATTCCAAAAAACCATAAAAACAAAAATCAAACTAAAAAAACCTGAAAAAACCTTAATAAAGCATTAAAAACATAAAAACACTTAAAACCCCTAAAAACCTAAAAAATGATAAAAACCCTAAAATTCCTCAATTTCTAAAACACCTCAAAATCCCTAAAATAATAAAAACAATAAAAATCCTAAAAACCCATAAAATAACTAAAAGAATCAAAAAAATTATGAAAACATTCAATGTATGAAATCACATAAAACTCCGAAAACCCTAAAAAATACCAAAACCCCTAAAATCCATAAAAAACCTAAAAACCCATAAAACCCTCAAAATCACAAAAAATTGTAAAACCCATTTAAACCCTAAATATATTAAAAATACTCTAAAACCCCTTAAAACCATTAAAAACCCATAAAAACCATAAAAATCCCTAAAAACATTAAAAAATCTAAAAACCTAAAAAACCCATAAGAAAACCAAGAATATAAAAAAATTAAAAGCCCTAAAAATAGAAAAATGCTAAAAACAAAAAAAAGTATAAAACCCCTAAACCACTCAAAATTCATAAAACCCTTAAGAACAAAAAAAGTCTTAAAAGACCATTAAAATCCCTAAAAACATAAAAAAACAACAAAAAACACAATGAAAAATTTAAAAACATAAAAACATTTTGAACCCATAAAGTACCAAAAAACATTTAAAATTCTAAATCCCTAAATACCCTCAAAATCCTCAAAACCCCTAAAAACCATAAAAATCCTTAAAGAGTACTAAAAATCATAAAAACATAAAAAACCCTAGAAACGTTTAAAATCCGTATGAAATCCCTAAAAATATAATACAATATTAAACCCCTAAAAAATCAAAAAAACTGAAAAACACAACAGAACCCTAAAAACCAAAAAACTTATAAAAAAATATAAGAAACAGATAAAACACTTAAAAAAACCACTAAATACAAAAAAACCATTTAAAACCCTAAAATCCCGAAAATCCCATAAATACCCACTAAAACCCATAATACCAGAAAAACCAGAAAACCCATAAATACCATAAAACCCATTAAAGCTATAAAAACCCATTAAACTCCAAAAAAATAATAAAAATTATAAAAAACATTAAAACCCCTAAAAAAGTTATAAAACCCCAAAAAATCCCACAATATAAAAAAACCTGAAACCCTAAATTCCCCAAAAATCCCTAGAAATCATAAAAGTCCTAAAAAATAACCAAAAATTGCCTAAATAGGAAAAACACTTAATACCCATAATAAAAGATTAAAGCTGAAAAACATAAAACCCCAAAAAACCTAAAAACACTAAAAACCCTAGAAACTCTAAAAAAAATAAAAACCCATAAAAATCGTAAAAACCTAAAATTCCATAAAATCCTAAAATAGTAAAAAAATTAAAAACCGTTTACACTAATAACAATATATAAAAAAATGTAAAAACCTAACACCTTGTAAAATACTAAAAAAACATTAAAACCCCTAAAAACAGTAAAACCCTTTAAAATCCATAAAAATCCATAAAACAATTAAAATACAATAAAAATGCCAAAATCATTAAAAAAATTAAAACCCAAAAGGACCCTAAGAACACTTTATGACCTATAAAATATCAATTCCCCTAAAAACCCATAAAAACTAAAAATCATTAAAACCATTAAAACCCCTAAATACCCTCAAAATATCTAAAAATCATAAAAAATACCTATGAATTACTAAAAATGATAAAAAACTAAATAACTTAAGAAAACTTTTAAAAACCTAAAAATATTTTAAACCCCTAAAATATAAAAAATATTAAAATCCTAGAAAACCCTAAAATTCCTAAAAACCATAAAACCCATAAAATCCTTAAAAACCCTAAAACCCCATAAAAACCGTAAAACTAATAAAAATAGATATATAATCCAATAACCACTATAATGTATCTAAGGAAACTGTTTTCTAATTCTTGTGTTTATAACCTAGATATTTGGAATAAAGCAAGTTATAAAGGCTATAAATGGTAGAAAATTAAGAATATAGGAGAGAGTTGGTTAAGGTAGAACCCAAAGAGAACTTGTATATGATAACACTATCCACGAGACAAAAAAAAAGGATAAAAAATATATTAATAAGTCCAAAATTAAGTAGGAACATAATGGTTTCAAGAAAAATCACCAAAATAACATAGCCTTTATTCATGATGTCCAAAGAGTACAAGGTGGGGTCTATTTATAGAAAAACAGTGTTTAGAAAAGTACAACACCTAATTTCCACAAGTAAAAAAATATAAAATTATTATTTTGAAAATTTTGGCACATTTTAATGACATTATGTGATATGTTTCAAACCCTTTTGAAAGGTCAAGACAATAAAACTACGACTTTTGACATTGAAAATTCCATAGTGGGGTGGGATAGAAATTCATAGAATACCGTGGGACGGGTTATTAAAATCATGTTTGGGCCTTAATTAATTTAAATATATGCATGTATTCTTTCCTTAATAAATGCTATTCGGACACCCCATAGATATTCTTGATTAATACATATTTGTACTCATTTATACTCTTAGTTCACTCCATTGCCATTGGGCCTCCAATTCATCACAAAAGGTCATGTTCTATCATATGTATTATAACCTCCTCATCAAGTCTATATTTAAAACATTTTATACCCATGTGTTCCATGATCAACTTCATATAATCACTCCCCAAAAGGATTAATCCTTGAATATTATAATTTAATGTGAAAAATATCAACAACATTAAAGGTGGTAATAACATTTACATACATTTTGGGTAACTCAATCTTGTATGCATTATCATTGATCTTCTCTAAGACATGGAAAGGACCACCTTCTCATGGATGATGTTTTCATTTTCATTACTATAGGAACGTCTCCTTCCATTATTGTACCCAAACCCATTATTTGGGTTAAAACAACATTTCCTACTAACCATTTTTGGTGGGTTTCACAACTTTTTCAATATTATGCTCAATGTTGGACCTTACCATTGCTTGAAACTCAAGAAAAATAATTTTGTTTTTTCACCTTAAAGATTAAAAAATTTAATAGTAGGAAAAGACACAATATAAAGTGAATTTAATGGGTTAAAACCACACACAACTTCAAATAGTAAAGAGTTAGTAGTGGAGTGCACCACTCAATTATAAGAACATTCTATTTGAGGAAAGAATCATTTCCAATGTTTAATTTTTTTTATAAGGATGGAATGCAACAATATAGAAATTTTTCAACTGACCACCTTAGTTTGACAAACATTTTTGGGTGTGAAGTGGTGAAATAAATTGGTTCCAAAATGTTTTATATAAGTGAATATGTAATTTTACATACTTCTCACTCACAATGATCTTGGGTAAACCATAAAACCTAAATATTTACCTAAAAACTAAAATGTGATATGTGTTGCATCATTTTTTTAGAACAGGTAATAAATTTTTCCATTTTATTAAACCTTTCCACCACAACAAAGATGCTTTTCTTCACTGATTGTGATAAAAAGAAATTTGAGAAGAATTTATTTTGAGATAGTAACCCATGGATGAGAAGAAATATTAAAAGGGGTGTATAATCCATGTTAATTCGTTTTTACTTATATTTTTTACCAAAATTAAAATTTCTATAAAATATACTTATATCCCTGTGCATGTGAGGACAATAAAAATGTTTTCACAACAAGGAAAATGTTTTCTCACCATAAAAATTCACTATTAGGACACCATCATGAGTTTCTCTAATAATAAATCCATGCATAAACCAAGATATAACATACAATTTTTTTTCCATAAAAATAAACCCATCAAGTTTGTAAAAATTATTTTTCCCTTTCTTTTCATATAACATCCCTATTTTAGAAAAATCATCATCGGTCTCATATATGATTTTCATCATTTCAAAACTAAGTATTTTAGCATGAATTGAAGTGATACGAGAGTATATCCAATAAAATTACTTGAAAAAAATATTTTCTTTTCCTTTTTATGATTAATTAACTAATTAAATATTTCAATGAATTCAATAAATCTTTTATGCTTCCTATTAAACATTAATTATGAATTTAGAAATTTTTGGATTTCATGGCCCAAATTAATCACAAATTCTCTTTTCCATATGTAATTTCATCACATTTATAAATTAAATTTAATGAAATAAATTTCCTTATCATAGGTATTTATAGTACAATGTAGCCCCATTAATATTCTCACTAAAGTAAGTGATGAAATTGAAATATTTCATTAAAATTGACCTAATTCCTATTCTATAGGCACAAAACTCAACCTCATATACATTATAAATTTCTGAAAGAATTAAGAGAGGGTAATTGGTAAAATTATCATTTAGTGGGGATAAGGAATATTCTTGAGATTTTGCACTCTTTAAACTCACTGTACTCTTGAAGAAATGATTCCATGGTTTTAAAATGGTCGAAAATTCCCTCAGGAACCATCAGTAAAAACTCAAAATTCCATGTCAAATCATCACCTCATTAATATTCTTTTTTACCCAGTCCCTAATTATCTTCACCATGTCTTAATTGAACCTCATGTAATCATATCCTACCATAAAACCATGGAAAATCCAAATTTTAAAAAAAATTACATTTTTCTATGTTTTAAAACAACATATTTTCCCTGAGTCTCAAAAACATTTTCCAAATTATCAAGATATTCATAAAAGATATTTTAATAAACCTGGGTTTCATAAAAATAAACAAACATGGATTTTCTAAGTAATGGATAGAAAACATGAATCACTATTTTCATGAATTAACTTGGAGAGTTAGTTATCCCAAATGGAATAAAAATCCACTCACACAACCCAAACATAGTTTTAAATTTTATTTTCCATTCATCTTCCTCTTTCATTCTAATTTTATGGTATACAATCCTTAGTAAAACTTTGGTAAACAAGCATGAACTATGGATTTGGTCAACAATATCATTCATGTGGTGAATTTGATAGAGATAATTTACTATGATCTTGTTTTTATATTAAAAACCTACACACATTTTCCACTTATAATTATTTTTTGGAAAATAATTATTAGAACCACAAAAGAAATCAACCTCTCTCAAAAAATTACTTAGGTTCTAATTCTTCCACTTGATGATGAATTTAATGAGTATCCTAGAAATTATCCCAATAATCCAGTCAAATAGAAAGTCTTTATACTATGATGAGGTTGATTTGGTGATCAATACCCATAAGAAATCTAAGACATTGGAAATTTTCTCTGGAAACACAACACAAAATTATTGAAAAATAGACACAAAACTAGAAGGCATTGATGGGTTAAGAGATTTATTGGAAAAACATTATCCCTTGAATAAATGAAGGATAATTTACTCCCAATATAAATCTATATATATCTCTCTTTTTACTGAAAATAGAATCACTTTTCCCTCAACAATCATGTTCTGACTCTTATTTTCACTCTGGTTCTCAACACTTCTATTTCCCTCATTTATTTTGATGTCACTCATAACCCTTTTTTCACTCTTGATTTTTAAACTCTTTTAATTCTCTATATTTTTGCTATCCTTTATTTTATATCATATAAAAATCTCTATAAATCCTCACTTTATCTTCATAATATTTAAAAGGCCTCAAGGATTTATGTATAATCATCCCCCCATTGTACTCAATATAATAGTGGTTGGTGTATCCATCATGTGTGATACTCATATCAAATTTCTAAATCTTAACAAAAAATCGGTGATTAGAATTCATGGGAACGAAATCATATATCACCTAGTCTTCATTCTTCCTAATAGAAAATGAATCATTTTCTTTATTAGTCACATTAACATCCATATTATTTAACCTCTGTAGTCTATATGGGTTAGGATGTTAGGTCATTGAAAAAACCAATTTATCAACCATCAAACCAATTTATACATTTTTGAAACTATTCCCATAAATAATTATACTATATAACTTACATTTAATGATTAATCTTTTAGGAAAACTATTATCTATTTTCTCTTTATTATGTTATCCTTTATGTTGATCAATCAAATCATGCGTTTCCATAAGAATTTATCCATGTTAGGGGCTCATTATTTCCACATCTGAACACTCCTCAAGTGGTGGAAATTCATATTCTCTTAATATAACAACAATAAAATCCACATCATAAAATAATAATGACCCTATTTATTTAGAATTGTGATAAAAACATAAAAATTATTAACATTTAAAAAAAGTTATATCATGTGATTTGTAAATAACCATACCCTCCATTTCAGCTTTGGATTTCGTAAATAATAGTTTTGGTTTGGTCACTTCATTTGAATCCATTTTTTTTTCATTAAATACTATTATAGTTTGGAATTAGGGAGTATACAATATGATTTAAAATTTTTACTATAAGATGTATGGAACATACTTCTTTCCTTTAATTTAATCTCTACATTATTACCCATGTTATGAATATACTCCTTTTCTATGTAGAGGTGCATGTGTACAATGTATCTATTTTCATGGTTGAGTTCATTCACAAACCATTCCATGGTGGCATCTCACACATTATCAATATCGCCTCAAATTATGATGATCTCCATATATTTGTGGTACTACCCAACACTCATGGATTTTTGTTTCCAAATCTGCAAATTTAGGATCAAATAATAATCATATTATCTAGAAATATACCTCTTAAACATTACCACATTCATATCCTATCAAGTATGGATGGGTCTATCTCCACATCATTTTCCAATAACATGTTGTTGGGGCCACCAAATATTAGCATAGTTGGTGAATCCCACAACCACTACCTTCACAATATCTTCCTCTGAATATTAATAAAAACTATAAATATTATCTAACTCTAGTTCTCATTCCATATATATTTTAGGATAATTCCTAACTTGAAATGAAGGGATCATAAACTCTATTCCTATAAGATCATTGTGTTTCCTCCATAGTGGTTGATTTACTTGAATCAATGACACTTTAATGTTGGATAACTCCTCCCCTTATTCAATGAACCTCCTCCTTGGTGGCGCTCTATAATTTGAAGTGGATTAAAATCCATCCATATTTTCATCCAACCTTTGGAATTATTCTTGTACATCCATTAGGAACAACTTAATTCTTGTTTCATTAGTGTTACTTTCTACAACCATTTAATAATCCTATAATTAAATTTTAAGAGAAAGGAATATGGAACTAAAAACTCGGTCACATGTTTACACTCAAAAATATTATGTTCACTCATTTTTTACTCAATTTTGGAATTTTAAACAAAATATAACACCATTTCATTTTTCCAGTAAAATTTCTTTCTATGGTGTTCTTACCCAATTTCAAAAAAAAATCTAATGTATCATTGTAATGTAGAAATACTGAACAAGAATTCAATGACAAAATTCAAAATGGATTAAAGAGAAAAAATGTGGAAAGGGGATGAAAATTTATGAATAAAAATAATAATGGGAGGTAGATTTCAAAATGTTTAATTTTTTAGAATATTTTTTCAAATTTATATTTTAGTATCTCTTTTTTTTGAATGAATACAGAAATGAAAAGTTGATTTCTATATATTTTAATTTATGATATGCAAAAATTTGAAACATAAAATGAAATATAAGTGGGAGATGCATGATTTTGAAATTTCAATGTACTTCACAAAATTTGAACCCGCCGTATCTCATGATTTATTGATTTTATTGTGATGATTCTATTTAGAAAGAAAGATAAAATTATAAAATAAAAGAATGATATTCTCTAAGTCTAAAATGAGTATTGAATAATGTATATAGGTTCAGAAGATAATGTAATGGAATTGATATTATTCTGATTAGAAGAGAAATGAATATGTAAGTAGGAAAAAAAATTGTGAACCTAGTTCCAAGTAGGCCCTTATACGAAATGATACACAATCCATGACCCTCTAGGAAGTTTCCTAAGAACCTTGTTCACGATTTCCCTACTAAGAACCCTAATATCCACAGGAAAAAAGTGATAAGGGGTATAAATGGTGGGAATTAGGAAGAAAGGATATAGTTGTTCAAGATAGAACCAAAAGTGAACTTTTCTCTAATAACTCTAGCCATTAGACAACACAAAGGATGACCAATCCTTTGATATGTCAAGAATTAATCATGAAAACAATGGTTTCATGAAAAAATCACTATAATAACATTACCTTCATTCATTATGTTTAAAATGTACAAGGGGGGTGATATTTATAGGCAAAGAGTGATACAAAAGTCTAATACCTAGTTTTCATAAGTCAAAAACACTAAATAAATATTTTGATAATTTTGAAACATTCCCAATACATTAAGATACAAATTAGAAATCCTTTTTGAATGTAAATACAACTTTCCCACCCCCTCTTGCCTTTGAATATTCCATGGTGGGGTGGGTGTGAAATTCATTTCACACCATGGTTTGAGTATTTAAAAGAATTTTTAGGCCTTACATAATATAAATATTGGCCTTGATGCTTCCCAAAAGTAAGGGTATTGGGACTCCCCATGTATATTCATGATTAATCCATATAAGGAATCCTTCATCCTATTGGTCCTCTCCCTAGTCATTGGGATTCCAATTCATTGCAATGGGTATTTTGCAATCACGTTCATTCCACCCTCATTATTACGTCCTCCTTCAACCCTATTATTCCCATGTTCTCCATGATCCCAATTAAAAACTCTCATACACTTTAAACCCATAACAATGTTTAAAAAACTTTTAAAAAACATTAAAACCCGTTAAAATTAAAAAGCATCAAAAAACAAAAAAAATATATATAAAACCGCTAAAACCCATAATAACTCTCAAAATCCCTAAAAATCGTAAAAACTATAAAAAAAATTATTTAATAACACAAAAAACATAAAACCCTATAAAACCATGAAAAATCCTTAGAAAACCATAAAATCCATAAAAAAATTAAAAACCTAAAACATGCTAAAACTATAAAAAACCCTACAAACTCTAGAACCCAAAAAAAAACATAGAAACCTTAAAAACCCTGAATATCCATAAAAACCACTAAAAACTATAAAAACTCTTTAAAACCCTAAAGTGTTAAAAAAAATATAAAAACATAAAAAAAAACAAAATAACTAAAACCCAGAAAAACCATAAAGCCCTATAAAAACGATAAAAAACCCTAAACCACAAAAAAATCCAAAAACCCCCACAAAATCCACAAATACTCTAAAAACCATAAAAATCCAAAAAATCCCACTAATAACTAAATATGTAAAAACACTAAAACCGTGGAAAACCTAGCGAAAAACATAAAAACCTAAAAAACTCAAAATCCCTAAAAACCTAAAAAATACAACAAACACTAAATACCCTAAAAACCATAAAAAACCTAAAAATCATCAATATCATAAAAACCCTAAAATTATTAAATAACTTAAAAAATCCCTAAAAATCTAAAAAAATGTAAACACCCCTAAAAACATGAAAACCCCAAAGAAATAGAAAAAACCAAAAAAACAATTAAAAACCCTAAAAAACCTACTAGACACTAAAAATTTGAAAAAGGCCTAAAAATTCCCCCAAACCCTAAAAATAAAAAACACCCATAAAACCATAAGATTCACTAAAACCCATAAAACTATAAAACCCCTTTAAACCCCCAAAAACATTAAAAACCACTAGAAAATGATAAAAACCCTAAAAACTCAAAAATCCAAAAAATCCTGGAAAAATAGAAAAACCCAATAACAAAAAAATCCCTAAAACTGTAAAAAACTCAACAAAACAATAAAAACCTGAATGCCATCAAAATCCATAAAAACCCAAAAACTTATAAAACTGCTAAAAAGTCAATAAAACTCCCTAATAATGTAAAAAAACTAAAAACCCACATAAAAACTGAAAAAACCTAAAAACACATAAAACCCATAAAAACCAAAAGAATGTTAAAAACCCAAAAACCCTAAAAACACACAAAATCCGTAAAAATATAAAACCTTAAAAATTCCAAAATCCCTAAAAATCTTTAAAAACTTAAGAAACACTAAAATAAAGAAAACACTTAAGAAAAAAATCAAAACCTAAACACACTTAAAAACCATAAAAAATCTAAAGAAGATAAAAACACTAAAAACATTAAACACCCTAAAACCCCTAAAAACCACTAAAATCATAAAGAAACTTAAATCCTTAAAAACCCATAAAACCCCATAAAAATCTATGGAAACCCTAAAAACCAATAAAAAATCTCAAACCCTTTAAACCTATTTTTTTTAAAACTCTAAAAACCTTTAAACCCTTAAAAACTCAAAACAAACCCAAAACCCAAAATAAACATAAAAACCATAAATATCCTAAAAACCCAAAAAAAAACATAAATATCCATAAAACCCCTAAAAACCATAGAAAACCTAAAAATTTATTAAAAATCCCTGAAACTTTAAAAAATCATAAAAAACGTGAAAAACACTACACCATAAAAACATAAAATCCCTCAAAACCCATAAAAACCAAAAAAGGATAAAAACCCTAAAAACACTAAAAACTCTAAAAAGCATAAAAACCCATAAAAACCATAAAATCCCCTAAAACCTCATATAACATAAATAACATAAAAACCTTAAAAAACCAAAACACTCACTAAAAACTCTAAAAACCATTCAAATCCCTAAAAACATTAAAAACGCTAAAAAATTAAACCCCTAACAAAAATAATAATAAACCCCAAAGAAACATAAAACACTAAAACCCATGAAACCGTCAAAATCCCTAAAAACACAAAAACCATAAAAATCATATATAATTCTTATAAATACATAAAAACATAAAAAAACCCTAAAAACCTTGAAAATTCCTATAAACCCTTAAAAATATTGATACACAAAAAGCATCTAAAGAACCAAAAAATTCCAGAAAAACCTAATATACCCTAAAAACCTATAAAACCCAGAAAAAACCTAGAAACCCCCAACTTCAACAAACACCCAGAAAACCAAAAAAAAGTCTAAAAAATCCCTAATTTGAAAAAACCATAAAACTTCTGAAAACCCATAAGAAATTTTTAATAACCAAAAAATAATTAAAACCATTAAAAACCTAAAAAAGATAAATACTCGGAAAACCCTCAAAGACCCTAAAACCCCCTGAAATCCATAAAACCAATAAAAAAACAAAAAAAATCTAACAACATAGAAAACCCCTAAAAATCTACAAAAAACTATAAAAAACATTAATCCCATAAAATTTTTTAAAAACTCAAAAAACATTAAAACCCCAAAAAAACTCAAAAAACCCAAAAGACCAAAAAATCCTAAAAACCCTCCAAATACCTAAAAACCATAAAAATATAAAAACATAATATATCCCTAAAAATTCCTAAAAAACCCTAAAAACACTAAAAACCCTGAAAATCCCAAAAATCCATATATAATTAAAAACACATAAAACTATTAAAAACCTAAAACATTATTACAACTCTAAGAAATCCTAAAAACCCAGACAACCATAAAAACAAAAAATTCCCAAAAAATCTTGAAACCCCTAAAAACTAATAAAAACCATAAAAATCACTAAAAACACAAAAAATCTAGAAAAACCAAAAAAATGTTAAAAATATATTTACATAAAAAACCATTAAATCTCCCAAAAAACCCATATAACTAATAAAAAAAGTAGAAACTCCAAAAACCTTATGTATCCCTAAAACCATTAAAACCATAAAAAACATAAAAATTCATAAAAAAATCCATACAAAATAAAAACACTTAAACACCCTGAAGACCATAATAAAAACATAAAATCCTAATGATACATAAAACGTCAAAAAACCTAAAAACACTAATTTCCTTAAAAATATTAAAACCTTTCAGAATCCCAAAAAACTATAAAAACCATTAAAAACTTAAAAATTCCCAAATAATTCCATAAAAAATAAAATCCCCTAAAAACCCTAAAAATCATAAAAAACCTTATAAACATAAAAATACATAAAACCACTAACATACTTAAAAAATGATAAATATCCTAAAAGTCCAAAAAAAACCCTAAAAACTCTAAAACCAAAAACCCACTAAAAACATTAAATACCCATAAAAACCCTAAAACCACTAAAAACCCATTAAATCCCTAAAAATGTTAAAAAAAACTAAAATTCTTGAAAAACATAAAAAATATGATACAAAAAACAATAAACCCAAAAATCAAAAAACCCATAATACACTAAAAACATATAATCCCTAAAAACCTAAAAACCCAAAAAACCAAAAAAAAATCTTTAAAAATTACCTAAAAATCCACAAAAACCTAAAAATCCTAAAACATTGAAAACTATTAAAAAATATTAAAAAAAATAAGACAATTAAACACCTAAAAATGATAAAACCCCTAAAACCCTAAAAACAATAAAAAATCTATGAACCAAAAAAACCCTAAAAAATAAAAATCCCTAAAAACCCATAAAAGCCCTTAAAACCCACAAAAATATCTAAAAATATTTAAAACCCTCAAAGTTATAAAAACTAAAAGAAACATTAAAACCCATAAAAAAATAGAAAAAAACCCCAAATCCCATAAAAAACTAAAAACCCCTAATGGCCATAAAAATCACTAAAACCCTTAAAACAACATAAATTCTAAAAAATCCATATATATGTAAAAATCCCTAGAACCCTAGGAAGACCATCAGAAAACCATCTGAACATAAAAACACTTAAAAACCACAAATTCCTAAGAAATGATAAAACCATAAAAAACATAAAAATCTTAAAAAACCCTAAAAATTCTAAAATCTCTAAACCCCCTAAAATACCATAAAAACAAAAAAAAATTACCTAAAAACATAAAAACAGCTAAAAACCTTAAAAGTCCCTAAGGAAACCTTAAAAACCTAAAAAGTCTTAAAATCACTAAAAACAAAACAAAAATACTAAAACCCTTAAAAGATCCCAAAAAACCCAAAACACCCATAAAAACCCATTAATACCCTAAAACCTCAAAACCACCAAAAACCCATATAAAACAAAAAATCACTAAAAACCTAAAAACCATTTAAACCTAAAAAAAATAAAACTCTAAAAACCTTAATACACAAAACAACTCAAAAACCCCAAAAACCAAAAATATATATAATTGTAGAACCCTAAAAAACCCTAAAACACTTAAAAATCCCTAAAACACTAAAAAATAATGATCTAAAAAGAATATAAAAATCTGTAAAATTATAAAAAAAAACTTCAAACCTCTATGAAAACCTTAATAACCTAAAAATAAGTATACCCACTAAAACCCTAATTAACAATAAAACCCTTAAAACCCTCAGAACCATCAAAATCCCTAAAAACCCTAAAACCCCTAAAAATAGAAAAAAAATCACTTAAATATCTAAAAATTTAAAACACCCTAAAAACCTATCATAATTCTAAAAAACGTAAAAAAACCTTTAAAAACATAACACCACTAAAAACCTATAAATTATAAGAACCCTAAAAGACTATAAAACCCCATAAATCACTTAAAAATATTAAAAACCCCAAAATGACAAAAAAACCACAAAATACTATAAAAACCCTATAATCCCTTAAAACATTAAAAAACTCTAAAAACCCTAAAAACCTTAAAAAATCAAAAAAAAATATTGAAAACAAAAACACATAAAATCCATAAATATCCAAAAAAATTAAAAAACCATTGCAAACCGAAATAAACCCTATGAAAACCTTAAAATTTTCAAGAAACCAAAAAAAAGTTAAACACCCTAAAAATATCTAAAAACCATTAAAATATAACAAAGTCCCAAAAATCCTTAAAAACAAAAAAACCACTAAAAACCTTGAAAAAATCTTAGAAAATATTTAAAACCTAAAAACACTTTAAACCCCTTAAAATCATGAAAACACTAAAACCCCAAAAAACTGTAAAACCTATAAAAAACCCTAAAACTAAAAAACTTAAAAATCCATAAAACCCATAAAACCACTAAAAACACTAAAAAAAATTTAAACCCTTAAAATAATAGAAACTATAAAAAACTATAAACCCCTAAAAACTAAAAATCCTAGAGACACACAAAAACCATAAACCCTCAAAAACCATAAAAACAATAAAACCCCCAAAAAATATAAAAACCGTAAAAAATCTCTAGAAATTCATAAAAATATGAAAAAACCATGAAAACCATCAGAAATCCTTAGTGAGATAAAATCATTTAAACCCATAAAAACCTAAAAATCCCTAAAGACTCTAAAAAAACCTAAAATATTTTAAAATCCTAAACCCCCTAAATCATAAAAAATCCAAAATGTAGAAAACACCTTAAAAAGACTAAAAATCTCTAAAAATATAAAAATCCTGAAAACCTGTAAGAAAAAAATAAATAACTAAAAAACCTAAAATCATTAAAACATTAAAAGTCCCAGAAACCGCTAAAAACCATAAAACCGCTAAAAACCATAAAAATCCCATAAAACCCCAAAATAACACTAAAAATCTAAAAAACATTAAAACCCTAAAAAACCATAAAAACCCAAAATACCCCAGGAAAACCAAAAAAAACCCAAAAAATGCCTAAAATCCCTAAAATCCATAAAATCCATAAAATTCAAAAATCATCCCTAAAAATACCTAAAAAAATAAAAAAATCTACAAAAACCCTAAAAAGTAACAAAAAGTATAAAAACACATGAACCCATAATAACATTTTTTTTAAAACCATAAAAAACCTAAAATCCGTAAAATCCCTAAAAACCCAAAAAATCCCTAAAACCCCTAAAAACCATAATAATCATAAAAAGGTGCTGAAAATTACAAAAAATATAAAAAATGAACACCACTAATAAAGTCTTAAAAATCTAAAAAGCATACACCACTAAAAACCCAAAAATGATAAAAACCCAAAAACCCCCATAAAACCTTATAAACCCTAAAAACATAAACCCCTAAATACCTTAAAAAACAATAAACCCACATAAAAACTCTAAAAACCATAATAACCATTTACACATGTTTGAACATTAAAAAGATATATCAAACCTTAGATAACTAGAAAACTCAAAAAACCACCTAAAAACAAATAAAATAATAGAAAACTAAAAAACCTAAAAAATTATATAACAAACAAAATCCCAAAAAACCATAAAATTCCATAAAAATCCTTGAAAAACCCGAAAAATACTTAATAATGTAAAAAACCTCTAAAACCATCAGAATCACTTAGGTTACCATAAAACACTAAAAAACAATAAAAACCATAAAACCCCTAAAAACCCTAACAATCCCCAAAAACCTTAAGACCATAAGACACTCAAAATCTATAAAAACCCTAAAACACAATAATATCTAAAAAATTCATAAAAATAAAAAAATCTAAAAACCCTAAAAATACAAAGATAACCTTAATAGAGTAAAACACTAAAAACTCATAAAAAAGTAAAACCACTAAAAACCCTAAAAACACCTGTATACCCACAAAACCCCAAAAACCCATAAAAACCCTTGAACCCCCTTTAAAAAACTCAAAACCAACTAAAAACATTAAAAACCATTAAAACCTTAAAACTATTAAAAAAACTAAAAAAACCTTTAAACCCCTAGAAATAAAAGAATCTAAAAAAACATAAAAAACTATAAAACCCATAAAATCCCTAAAATAACCCAAACCCCCTTAAAATCCCTAAAATCCTTTAAAAATTAAAAATTAATAAAAACTTAAAACCCTTAAATTTATAAAAAAAACACCAAAACCCTCAAGACCCATAAAAACCCCAAAAAAACTATAAAACCAAAAAACCCAATCAAAATCCTTAAAAATGTCAAAAGGATTAAAAATCCTAAAAAGACCTAAAAATACCTAGAAATGTAAAAAACCATAAAATCCCAAAAAAAAAATTAAGAAAACTATAAAATCATAAAAACACTTAAATCCCATAAAACATAAATAACTCTAAACCCCTAAAAGACCCTAAAACCACAAAGCCCCCAAAAATAATAAAAGCCCTTAAAGACCTTAAAAACATAAAATCCCATAACAACCCTAAAAATGCACTAAAAACCCTTTAGACCCCTAAAAACGTATAGAAACCTAAAAACCCATAAAAATCCTATGAAACTAAATACCCCATTAAAAAATCATAAAAATCCTAGATTCCAATAAAACCCTAAAACGCTAAAAACCATTAAAAATCCTAAAAAATCCCTTAAAATACATAAAAAAATGTAATGCCCCAAAAAACATGTACAAAAACCATAAAATCCTAAAATCACTTAAACCCCTAAATAACAAAATATATCCTAAAATTCCTAAGAAACCTAAAAACCGTGAATACCCAAAAAACCATGAAAATACCTAATAAACCAAAAAAACAGTAAAAATCCTAAGATGCCCTAAAAATCACTAAAAAGTAAAAAACCATGAAAATCTTAAAACATAATGAAAACCATAAAATCTAAAAACATTTTAGACGCCTAAAAACATAAAAAAACTCTAAACCTAAAAAAGGAAGTGAAAAACCATAAGACCTAGAAAACCCTAAAACCAATAAAAAAACCTAAAACCCTAATAAACACTAAAAACTATAAAAACCCTTTAAACACTTAAGAACATTAAAAAAATCTGACAAACCTTATAAATATAAAAATAAAATAATACCTAATTACCCAAAAAACAATTAAAACCCAAACCCCCCCTCAAAATCCCTAAAAACATAAAAAATCATAAAAAATACTAAAAATCCCTAAAACCTACCAAACCATAAAAACTGAAAGAACCAAAAAAAATATAAAAAACCTAAAAACAAAAACCCCCAGGAAAACCAAAAAACGTTAAAAAACCAAAAAACCTTAAATACACAAAAATCCATAAAACTGAAAAAAACCATTAACCCCCATAAAAACAGTAAAATCCAATTAAAAACTCAAAAAATCTTTTAAAACCTTAATAATGTTAAAAAAATCCAAAAAAACTTAATACCCATTAAAAACTAAAAAAGAAACTCTAAAAACCAAAAAAAAAAATAAAACCCCTAAAAATCCTAAAAACCATCAAAATACCTACAAACCCTAAAGACCATAAAAATCCCAAAAAACCCTACAAACCCCTAAAACATAAAAACCCTTAAAATCCTGAAAAAATATAAGAAAACAATAGAAAATGAAAACACTTAAAACCCTTAAAAAAAACATGTTATAAAAATAAAAAACCTAAAAACTCTCAATATCCCTAAAAACACTAAAAACCATAAAAATCCAAAAAATACCTATAAATAATTAAAAATTTAATAATCTTAAAAAATATGAAAACCCCTAAGAAAACCTTAAATACCTAAAAACACGTAAAACCTCTCAAAAAAACCAATATAAAACCCCTAAAAACGTTTAAAGACCATAAAATACCTACAAATCCATTAAAACCATAAGAAAAACTAAAAACATATAAAACCCTAAACAAATAAAAACTCTAAAAACCCTTTAAGCCCCAAATTGTTAAAAAACACTAAAAACATTAAAACCAAAAAAAAACTAAAAAACGCCCCTAAAAACCCTAAAAACCCTAAAAAACTCAAAAACCTCAAAATACGTAAAAACCCTAAAAACCATATAAACCATTAAAATCCAAAAAATGATATAAAAATCCCTGAAAACATAAAAACATTGAAAATCCTAAAAAACCCGAAATACCTTATAAACCAAAAAACACTATTAACCCCAAAAAACCTAAAATTGATGAAAAGACTTAGAAAAATCTAAAAACTCTAAGACCCGTCAATATAAATAAAATACAAAAAATATATAAAAATAATCAAAAACCCCAAAAACACAAAAAACAAAAGACTTTGAAACCTTGACAACCCTAAAGAAAACCTTCAAAACCTGAAAACAATTAAAACCCCTAAAACCTATTTTTTTTAAAAACTCCCAAAAACCTAATAAGATGCTAAAACATTTAAAAACCCATTAAAATCCATAAAAACCATAAAAACCCTAAAAACCATAAACACCATAAAGCCCACCAAAATCTCAAAAAACACTATATACTTTTAAAAATGTTAAAAAAATAATTAAAACCCATGAAAACCCTAAAAAACTCAAAATAATCCAAAACCCCAATAAAAACCATAAAACCCCAAAAACCCTAAGAAGACCTAAAATCTTTAAAAATCTATTAAACCCCATAAAAATACTAAATCTCCCTAAAACCCCAATTTTTTTAAAAAAATACCTAAAACCCTAGGAAACAAATAAAAATCTTAACACACATAAATCCCTAAAATCCCTCCAAAACTCCAAAAACGTCAAAAAAACCTAAATCTTTAATTAACCATAAAAACCCAAAAAATCCATAAAACCCCTAAAAGGCCATAAAATTACTAAAAAAATAAAAAACATATAAAGTCCTAAAAAATAACAAGAAATCCATTAAACATTTAAAACCCCAAAAAAATTAAAAAACAATTAAAACCCCCAGAACCCCTTCAAATACACTAAAATAAAAAAACCATAAATTCATCAAACCCCCTAAAAACATTAAAATCCCTAAACACCCTTAAAACCCCTTAAAAACCACTAAAACTCCAAAACCCATCTAAATCCCAAAACACATTAAAAAACTCAAAAAAAATTAACATCCCAAAAAGATAAAAAAACCAAAAATAAGTTAAACCCAAAAAACCCTAAAACCCCCAAAACATAAAAAATACCTAAAAACTTTAAAAAACCATAACAATCCTAAAAAATCTCTAAAATTCCATTAAAAGGTTAAGAACACTAATAACCTATAAAAATACCAATAAAACTATAAAACCTTATACACACATAAAATCCCTAAAAATCCCAAAAACCCTAAAATATTAAAACCCTAAAACCACTTGAAACCCTCAAAATCCTTAAAAACCTAACAATCCATAAAAATATTAAAAAGTTCTTATAATTCATAAAAACATAAAAAAAACCCAGAAAACCCCTAAAAAAACGTTAAAACCCAAAAAAAAACATAAAATCTCAAAAAAATGAAAATTTTAAAACCCCCATGAAAATCATTAAAAGACACTAAGAACCCTAACAATTCCTAAAATAGAAAAGACCTAAAAACCCATAAAACCTTAAAAACCCATAAAAACTCAAAAAAACCTTTAAACCCCATTTTTTTTAAACTCTAAAAACCATATATACCTTACAAAACTCAAAAAACCCAAAAAACGCTACAAAAACCAGAAAAATCAGGAAAACACTAAATACCTCCAAAAAATTCTCAAAATACCTAAAAATCCTAAAGACCATAGATTCCCAAAATAATAATTAAAAAACTTAAAAACCCTAAAAACACTAAAGCCCAAAAGATAACCGTAAAACAAAAAAGAATTGAATCCCCTTAAAACATACAAATGTTAAAAATCGAAAAAACCTAAAACCCACCCAAAAGACTAAAAGTCACTAAAAACCTCAAATTCCCTAAACCCATAAAACCCATAAAAATTATAAAAAGTCCATGAAATACTTAAAAAGATAAAATTTCTAAAAATGCAGAAAAACCCTAACAAATATGTAAAAACCTAAAATAAGTTAAACCACCTAAAAAAATAAAAAAATGCAAAAAACCTAAAATCCCCCTTAAAAGACCATAAAAACATTAACAACCCCAAAAAACTATTAACACCCCTAAAAACCACAAAAATCATTAAAAGTATAAAAACCCTAATACTCACTAAAAACTCTAAAAACCCTAAAATCACCTCTAAATGCTAAAAAACTATAGAAACACTAAAAAACTCAAAAAAAACCCAAAAACCCCAAAAACACCAAAACCACAAAAAAACCAAAACCCTTAAAATCATAAAAAACCATAAAATGCCTAAAAATAATAAAATACCAAAAATCGTAAAAACAAAAAACCCCTAAAAATCATGATGACCATAAGATAACCTCAATAACCCAAAAACTCTTAAAACCCCTAAAAAACATAAAAATGATAGAAACTCTAAAAAATTCTAAATATCAATAAAAAACCTCAAAAATCTCAAAAATATCTAAAACCCATAAAACCCTAAAAAGTATTTAAAATCCCCTAAAAATCTAAAAAAACTCATGAAATCCCAATAAAAAACAAGAAACCCTATAAAAACCTAAAAAAACTAAAAAACCAAAAAGAACCTTCAAAAATCTAAAAACCTAATACAACAAAAAAATACCCAGAAAACCCTAAAACCCACTATAAACATAAAACTGCTAAAAATTTAAAAATATGGAAACTCATTAAACCATAGAAAACCACTTAAAATGATAAAACCCCCAAAAAATATAAAAACCGTAAAAAATCTCTAGAAATTCATAAAAATCTGAAAAAACCAAAAAAACCATCAGAAATCCTTAGTGAGATAAAATCATTTAAACCCCTAAAAACCTAAAAATCCCTAAAGACTCAAAAAAAACCTAAAATATTTTAAAATCCTAAACCCCCTAAAATCATAAAAAATCCAAAATGTATAAAACACCTTAAAAAGACTAAAAATATCTAAAAATATAAAAATCCTGAAAACCTGTAAGAAAAAAATAAATAACTAAAAAACCTAAAATCATTAAAACATTAAAAGTCCCAGAAACCGCTAAAAACCATAAAACCTCTAAAAACCATAAAAATCCCATGAAACCCCAAAATAACACTAAAAATCTAAAAAACATTAAAACCCTAAAAAACCATAAAAACCCAAAAAACCCCAGGAAAACCAAAAAAAACCCTAAAAATGCCTAAAATCCCTAAAATCCATAAAAATCAAAAATCATCCCTAAAAATACCTAAAAAAATAAAAATATCTACAAAAACCCTAAAAAGTAACAAAAATTATAAAAACACATGAACCCATAATAACATATATTTTTTTTTAAACCATAAAAAACCTAAAATCCCTAAAATCCCTAAAAACCCAAAAAATCCCTAAAACCCCTAAAAACCATAATAATCATAAAAAGGTGCTGAAAATTCCAAAAAATGTAAAAAATGAACACCACTAATAAAGTCTTAAAAATCTAAAAAGCATACACCACTAAAAACCCAAAAATGATAAAAACCCAAAAACCCCCATAAAACCTTATAAACCCTAAAAAAACATAAACCCCTAAATACCTTAAAAAACAATAAACCCACATAAAAACTCTAAAAACCATAATAACCATTTACACATGTTTGAACATTAAAAAGATATATCAAACCTTAGATAACTACAAAACTCAAAAAACCACCTAAAAACAAAAAAAATCATAGAAAAACTAAAAAACCTAAAAAATTATAAAACAAACAAAATCCCAAAAAAACCATAAAAATCCATAAAAATCCTTGAAAAACCCGAAAAATACTTAATAATGTAAAAAACCTCTAAAACCATCAGAATCACTAAGGTTACCATAAAACACTAAAAAACAATAAAAACCATAAAACCCCTAAAAACCCTAACAATCCCCAAAAACCTTAAGACCATAAGACACTCAAAATCTATAAAAACCCTAAAACACAATAATATCTAAAAAATTCATAAAAATAAAAAAACCTATAAACCCTAAAAATACAAAGATAACCTTAATAGAGTAAAACACTAAAAACTCATAAAAAAGTAAAACCACTAAAAACCCTAAAAACACCTGTATACCCACAAAAACCCAAAAACCCATAAAAAACCCTTGAACCCCCTTTAAAAAACTCAAAACCAACTAAAAACATTAAAAACCATTAAAACCTTAAAACTATTAAAAAAACTAAAAAAACCTTTAAACCCCTAGAAATAAAAGAATCTACAAAAACATAAAAAACTATAAAACCCATAAAATCCCTAAAATAACCCAAACCCCCTTAAAATCCCTAAAATCCTTTAAAAATTAAAAATTAATAAAAACCTAAAACCCTTAAATTTATAAAAAAAACACCAAAACCCTCAAGACCCATAAAAACCCCAAAAAAACTATAAAACCAAAAAAACCAATCAAAATCCTTAAAAATGTCAAAAGGATTAAAAATCCTAAAAAGACCTAAAAATACCTAGAAATGTAAAAAACCATAAAATCCCAAAAAAATCTTAAGAAAACTACAAAATCATAAAAACACTTAAATCCCATAAAACATAAATAACTCTAAAACCCCTAAAAGACCCTAAAACCACAAAGCCCCCAAAAATAATAAAATCCCTTAAAGACCTTAAAAACATAAAATCCCATAACAACCCTAAAAATGCACTAAAACCCTTTAGACCCCTAAAAACGTATAGAATCCTAAAAACCCATAAAAATCCTATGAAACTCAATACCACATTAAAAAATCATAAAAATCCTAGATTCCAGTAAAACCCTAAAACGCAAAAAACCATTAAAAATCCTAAAAAATCCCTAAAAATACATAAAAAAATGTAATGCCCCAAAAAACCTGTACAAAAACCATAAAATCCTAAAATCACTTAAACCCCTAAATAACAAAAAATATCCTAAAATTCCTAAGAAACCTAAAAACCGTGAATACCCAAAAAACCATGAAAATACCTAATAAACCAAAAAAACAGTAAAAATACTAAGATGCCCTAAAAATCACTAAAAAGTAAAAAAACGTGAAAATCTTAAAACATAATGAAAACGATAAAATCAAAAAACATTTTAGATGCCTAAAAACATAAAAAAAACTCTAAAACTAAAAAGGAATTGAAAAACCATAAGACCCAGAAAACCCTAAAACCAATAAAAAAACCTAAAAACCCTAATAAACACTAAAAACTATAAAAACCCTTTAAACACTTAAGAACATTAAAAAAATCTAACAAACCTTATAAATATAAAAATCAAAGAATACCTAATTACCCAAATAACAATTAAAACCCAAACCCCCCCCCCTCAAAATCCCTAAAAACATAAAAAATCATAAAAAATACTAAAAATCCCTAAAACCTACCAAACCATAAAAACTGAAAGAAACAAAAAAAAAATATAAAAAACCTAAAAACACAAACCCCCCCTGAAAACCAAAAAATGTTAAAAAACCAAAAAACCTTAAATACACAAAAATCCATAAAACTGAAAAAAACGATTAACCCCCATAAAAACAGTAAAATCCAATTAAAAACTCAAAAAATCTTTTAAAACCTTAAGAATGTTAAAAAAAATCCAAAAAAACTTAATACCCATTAAAAACTAAAAAAGAAACTCTAAAAACCAAAAAACTAATAAAACCCCTAAAAATCCTAAAAACCATCAAAATACCTACAAACCCTAAAGACCATAAAAATCCTAAAAAACCCTACAAACCCCTAAAACCTAAAAACCCTTAAAATCCTGAAAAAATATAAGAAAACAATAAAAAATGAAAACACTTAAAACCCTTAAAAAAACATGTTATAAAAATAAAAAACCTAAAAACACTCAATATCCCTAAAAACACTAAAAATCATAAAAATCCAAAAAATACCTATAAATAATTAAAAATTTAATAATCTTAAAAAATCTGAAAACCCCTAAGAAAACCTTAAATACCTAAAAACACGTAAAACCTCTCAAAAAAAACCAAGATAAAACCCCTAAAAACGTTTAAAGACCATAAAATACCTACAAATCCATTAAAACCATAAGAAAAACTAAAAACATATAAAACACTAAACAAATAAAAACTCTAAAACCCCTTTAAGCCCCAAATTGTTAAAAAACTCTAAAAACATTAAAACCCAAAAAAAACTAAAAAACGCCCCTAAAAACCCTAAAAACCCTAAAAAACTCAAAAACCTAAAAATACGTAAAAACCCTAAAAACCATATAAACCATTAAAATTAACAAAATGATATAAAAATCCCTGAAAACATAAAAACATTGAAAATCCTAAAAAACCCGAAAAACCTTATAAACCAAAAAACACTATTAACCCCAAAAAACCTAAAATTGATGAAAAGACTTAGAAAAATCTAAAAACTCTAAGACCCATCAATATAAATAAAATACAAAAAATATATAAAAATAATCAAAAACCCCAAAAACACAAAAAACAAAAGACTTTGAAACCTTGAAAACCCTAAAGAAAACCTTCGAAACCTGAAAACAATTAAAACCCCTAAAAACCTTTTTTTTAAAAAAACTCCCAAAAACCTAATAAGATGCTAAAACATTTAAAAGCCCATTAAAATCCATAAAAACCATAAAAACCCTAAAAACCATAAACACCATAAAGCCCACCAAAATCTCAAAAAACACTATATACTTGTAAAAATGTTAAAAAAATATTTAAAACCCATGAAAACCCTAAAAATCTCAAAATAATCCAAAAACCCAATAAAAACCATAAAACCCCAAAAACCCTAAGAACACCTAAAATCATTAAAAATCTAGTAAACCCCATTAAAATACTAAATCTCCCTAAAAACCAAATTTTTTTAAAAAAATACCTAAAACACTAGGAAACAAATAAAAATCTTAACACACATAAACCCCTAAAATCCCTCGAAAACTCCAAAAACGTCAAAAAAACCTAAATCTTTAATTAACCATAAAAACCCAAAAAATTCATAAAACCCCTAAAAGGCCATAAAATTACTAAAAAAATAAAAAACATATAAAGTCCTAAAAAATAACAAGAAATCCATTAAACATTTAAAACCCCAAAAAAACTAAAAAACAATTAAAACCCCCAGAACCCCTTCAAATACACTAAAATAAAAAAACCATAAATTCATCAAACCCCCTAAAAACATTAAAATCCCTAAACACCCTTAAAACCCCTTAAAAACCACTAAAACTCCAAAACCCATTTAAATCCCAAAACACATTAAAAAACTCAAAAAAAAATTACATCCCAAAAAGATAAAAAAACCAAAAATAATTTAAACCCAAAAAACCCTAAAACCCCCAAAACATAAAAAATACCTAAAAACATTAAAAAACCATAACAATCCTAAAAAATCTCTAAAATTCCATTAAAAGGTTAAGAACACTAATAACCTATAAAAATACCAATAAAACTATAAAACCTTATACACACATAAAATCCCTAAAAATCCAAAAAACCCTAAAATACTAAAAACCCTAAAACCACTTGAAACCCTCAAAATCCTTAAAAACCTAACACTCCATAAAAATATTAAAAAGTTATTATAATTCATAAAAACATAAAAAAAACCCAGAAAACCCCTAGAAAAACGTTAAAACCCAAAAAAAACATAAAATCTCAAAAAAATGAAAATTTTAAAACCCCCACGAAAATCATTAAAAGACACTAAGAACCCTAAAAATTCCTAAAATAGAAAATACCTAAAAACCCACAAAACCTTAAAAACCCATAAAAAAACTCAAGAAAACCTTTAAACCCCTTTTTTTTAAACTCTAAAAACCATATATACCTTACAAAACTCAAAAAACCCAAAAAAACGCTACAAAAACCAGAAAAATCAGTAAAACACTAAATACCTCCAAAAAATTCTCAAAATACCTAAAAATCCTAAAAACCATAGATTCCCAAAATAATAATTAAAAAACTTAAAAACCCTAAAAACACTAAAACCCAAAAGATAACCGTAAAACAAAAAATAATTGAATCCCCTTAAAACATACAAATGTTAAAAACCGAAAAAACCTAAAAACCCCCCAAAAGACTAAAAGTCACTAAAAACCTCAAATTCCCTAAACCCATAAAACCCATAAAAATTATAAAATGTCCATGAAATCCTTAAAAAGATAAAATTGCTAAAAATGCTGAAAAACCCTAACAAATCTGTAAAAACCTAAAATAAGTTAAACCACCTAAAAAAAATAAAAAAACGCAAAAAACCTAAAATCCCCCTTAAAAGACCATAAAAACATAAACAACCCCAAAAAACTATTAACACCCCTAAAAACCACAAAAATCATTAAAAGTATAAAAACCCTAATACTCACTAAAAACTCTAAAAACCCTAAAATCACCTCTAAATTCTAAAAAACTATAGAAACACTAAAAAACTCAAAAAAACCCATAAAACCCCAAAAACACCAAAACCCCAAAAAAACCAAAACCCTTAAAATCCTAAAAAAACCATAAAATGCCTAAAAATAATAAAATACCAAAAAATCGTAAAAACAAAAAACCCCTAAAAATCCTGATGACCATAACATAACCTCAATAACCCAAAAACTCTTAAAACCCCTAAAAAACTTAAAAATGATAGAAACTCTAAAAAATTCTAAAAATCAATAAAAAATCTCAAAAATCTCAAAAATTTCTAAAACCCATAAAACCCTAAAAAGTATTTAAAATCCCCTAAAAATCTAAAAAAACTCATGAAATCCCAATAAAAAACAACAAACCCTATAAAAACCTAAAAAAACTAAAAAACCATAAAGAACCTTCAAAAATCTAAAAACCTAATACAACAAAAAAATACCCAGAAAACCCTAAAACCCACTATAAACATAAAACTACTAAAAACTTTAAAAATATGGAAACTCATTAAACCATAGAAAACCACTTAAAATGATAAAAACACTTTAAACCTCATATATTGTTTAAAAATAATAAAAAACCAAAAAAACCTAAAATTCTTGAAAAACCCTAAATCCCCAAAATACCATAAAACCATAGAATACTTAAAAACACTAAGTCCCTCAAAATCCCTAAGAAATATAAAATCCATAAATATTATAAAAAATCCATAAAAATACCAAAAATCATAAACAAGCCCCAAAACCATAAAAAGACTAAGGAAAGCTTAAAAAACTAAATACACATATAGCCCTTAATACAAATAAATGCTAACATCCCAAAAAACCATAAAAATTAAACCCATAAAAATGTTAAAAACCCATAACACCCCTAAAAACATAATAATGTCTCTAAAAAACATTATATCCCTAAAATGTTAAAAAAAACACTAAAACACCAAAGAACTAAAAAATCCATAAAACCCCTACACAATAGAAAAATCACTAAAAATCCTAAAAAACCATAAAAATCATACAAAAGGCCTTAAAATCCTGAAAAATGTTAAATATCCTAAAAATAATAAAACTTAAAAACACTTAAAACCCATAAAAACCAAAAAACCCTGAAAAGCATAAAAATCGTAAAAACCATCTAATATGTAAAAGCCATAAAAAATGCATAAAAATTGTATAAAAATATTTAAAATCCCTAAAATTTAGAATACCCTAAAACCCCTGAAAAACTAATAATACCTTAAAATTATATAAACACATAAATCCCTTAAAACCCAAAAGATTTCTAAAAACACTAAAAATACTCTAAAACCATAAAAACTTCTAAGATCAAATAAAAACCAAGGAAACCCTAAAAACTCATAAAACCCTTAGAAAATAAACAAATATAATATACTTCAAACCCATAAAAATGGTAAGAAACCATAAAAAACCTTCAACCCCCTAAAAATTAAAATAAATCCCATAAAATCTGAAAATAATCGATAAAACTCTAAAAACCATAAAACCCTCATAATACCTAAAAACCAAAAAACAATAAAAATCGAAAAAAATCTATAAAAACCGTTGAAAGGTAAAAATCCATAAAAACACTAAAAATCCCCATGAATTCTTTAAAAAATAACTTAAAACCCCTAAAACACCTAAAATGATAAATATCCTAAAAACACCCTAAAAACCCATCAAAACTGTTAAAACCCCTAAAAATAGTAAAAACCTAAAACCACACAACAAACATAAAATCACTAAAAAATATAAAAAACATTAAAATCCCATAAAATGTTAAAAAAAACTTAAAACACCTAAAAACTAAAAAAAACCCTAAAACCAAAAAAAACTATAAAACCCCTAAAAACCCTATAGAAACCTAGAAAACTTCAAAATCCCTAAGCATCCTAAATATAAATAAAATCTGAAAGACTACCTGAAAATTCCAAAAAAAAATTAAAAATTCTGACAACCTAAAATCCCTTAACAAAGCCCTTAAAGGTTAAAAATGATTCAAACCCCTAAAAATCTCATAATGTCTAAAATCTCCCATAAACCATAGAAAACCTAAAAACCATAAAACTAATAAAAACCATAAGAAACTCTAAACCCATAAAAAACCCTAAAATGAATTAAAACCCTAAAACACATTTAAAACCCTAAAAACATTAAAAATATAAAAACCCATTAAAAACATAAAAACTTAGAAAACCCTAATAATATAAAAAACCATAATAACCTTAAAACCTTAAAATATGTAAAAAACTAAAAACCCATTGAAATAATAAAATTCCCTAAAAGTACACAAAAACATAAAAACCAATGAAACCCAAAAAACCATAAGAAAACCATAAAAACCTCAAAACACATAAAACCCCTAAAACACTAAAAACCATAAAAACCCTAAAATCCCTAAAATCTCTAAAAACCATAGAAACCACTAAAAATATTAATACCCCAAAAATTCCAAAATAATCCTAAAACCCTCTAAAAACTATAAAAACCCTTTATACCACTAGAAACGTTAAAATACTCTAAAATACTTAAAACCCTTAAAACATAAAAATCTCCTAAAACCGAAAAACCCCTAACAACCAACCAAATTCCTAAAACCCTAAAACCCATAAAAATCCTAAAATTCTTAAAAAATCCTTTAAAATTTGTAAAAACATAAAACCCCAAAAAAAACATTGTAATAACCTAATAAAACCTTAAAAACCAAAAAACACATAAAATTCCTAAAAAGCTAACATCTTCTAAAAACTGTATAAAACCCACTAAATGTCTAAATCTCTTAAAACCCTAGAAAACCATTACAAACCTAAAAATCACTAAAAATATAAAAAATCCCAAAAAACCTAAAAACAATAAGAAACCCTTGAAAACACAAAAACACTTAAAATAGTAAAAACCCTAAATAATGCTAAACAACCTTAAAAACATTACCAAGACCCTAAAACCCATATAACACTTTGAAATCCCTGAAAAACATTAAAAACAAAAAAAAAGCATCACAACCCCAAAAAATCCAGAAAAACCCTAAAAACAAGTAAAAACCCTTTAAGCCCCAAAAGATTAAAAACTATATAAACCCTAAAACCTAAAAAAATAAAATGAAACCCGTACGAACCCAAAAAAACCATAGTACCCCCCTAAAAGCCTAAAAACCCCTCAAAATACCTAAAACCCCTTAAAACCCACAAAAATCTAAAATGTCTCTAAAATTCCCTACAAACATAATATCCCTAGAAAACCCTAAAAAACCCTAAGGAAAACATAAAAACCCGAAAACACATAAAACCCCTAAAAACCCTAAAAATTATAAAAACCCTAAAACACTTAAAAAATATAAAAAAATGAAAAATAAATAAAAATACATTCAAATCCGTAAAAACATAAAAAACCAAAAGTTTTGAAAAATATTAAAAAACCATAAAAACAAAAAAAAACATAAAATCCCAAAAAACCAAAAAATCTTAAAAACCCTAGAAATACCCTAAAATCCTTAAGTCAAGATAAACTTTTAAAAACCATAGAAAATATTAAAAACCTAAATCCTCTATAAACCCTAAAACCACTAAAAACTCTAAAAACCCTGTAACCCCTTAAAACATTAAAAAACTCTAAAAACCATAAAAACCCTAGAAAACACAAAAAACAATAAAAACCCAAAAAAATTAATAACATTAAAATACTCTAAAACCCTCCAAATCACTAAACACTCTAGAAACTGTAAATATACAAAAAAATATCTAAAAATTTCAAAAAAATTATAAAAAAGTGAAAAAAACCTGAAAATCCCTAACAGAATATTAAAAACCTAAAAAGATATAAAACCAGTAAAAAACTAAATTAGATAAATCCCAAAAACCTTAATAACCATGAAAACACCAAAATACCATGAAAACCTCCAAAACCATAAAACCCCCAAAATCCTTAAATAACATAAAAAACATATAAAACCCCTAAAAATCAACCAAAAAAAATACAAAAACCCTTTAAATAGTTTCAAGGTTTAAAAACTCTAAAAACCCTTAAAACTGAAAAAATATAAAAAAACATAAAACCCAAAAAACCTTAAAAACCCTAAAAACCTAAATATCCATAAAACCCCTAAAAATCCCCTAAAACCCTAAAAATCATAAAAATCCAAAAATTACTTAAAAATCCCTATAATGTAAAACCCTCTAAAAACCATGAAAACCCCTCAAAAAATTATAAAAACCTAAAAACACATAAAACCCGAAAAATCCTATTAAATGATCAAAACCCTAAAAACCCCATAAACCCCTAAATCCCTAAAAATCACTAAAAATCAAAAAATAAAAATCCTAAGAAATCCATAAAACACCTTAAAATGTAAAAGTCCTCAAATACTCAGAATAAAACACATAGAAATCCTTAAAACCCTAAAAATCCCCAAACCCCCCTTAAAATTCTTAAAACCCTAAAAGGATTTGAAAGACCCCAAAAGCCCAAAAACCCATAAAATTCCTCAAAACATAAAAAACCCTAAATCCCTTAAATCCCAAAAAATGCATAAAAACCTATAACCTCTAAATACTCAAAAAAAACCCATTAAAACCCTACAAATTTTTAAAAACTATAAAAACATAAAAATAATGAAATCTAAAAGACCATACCCCCCCCCCCAAAGAACCATAACAACCTAAAAACCCATAAGACACCTAAAATTCCACAAAACCCCTAAAAATCATTAAAATCCTCGAAACCGCATAAAATAAACTACTAATAAAAAATCAAAAAACATAGAAAAATTCTAAGAAAACATTAAAACCTTGAAAATCTTAGAACCCCTAAATAAAATAATAACATTGTAACCCCTAAAAATCCTTAAAACCCCAAAAAACATAAAAACCCACAAAACCCTAAAAATATTACAAAAATTGTAAAAATCCTAACAATCCACAACAATCCCAAGAAATGTAAAAACTCCAAACCCCTAAAAAACAAAATAATACCATAAAACCCTAAAACACTTTAAACCCGTATAAACCTAAAAATTTCAAAAAACCATTAAACCCCTAAAACCCAATAACAACTAAAAACCATAAAATCCCCTAAAACCCTTAAAACTCTAAACACCAATTAAATCCCTAAAAACCATAAAAATTCAATAAACTCTAAAAAAGTTAAAACCCATAAATACCTCAAAAATATATATATAACTTTATAACCCTATTTTTTTAAAAAAATTCTAACACAAATACCGAAATAAATTCTCAAACCCTTAAAACCCCTTAAAACCCTCAAAATTCATAAAAACACTAAATCCATTAAATCCTAAAAAATCTCTAAAAATATAAAAAACCACAAAAAAAATCTGAAATACCCTAAGATGAACCTAAAAACCAAAAAAAGAACTTAATACCCCTAAACTCATAAAAATTGTCAAAACCCAAAAACCCAAAACCCCTAAAAACCCTTAAAATCCCTCAAAATCGTAAAAATACTAAAAAAACATATAACATACCTAAAAATACCAAGAAGTATGAAAAACCATAAAAACCCAGAAAACCCCAATGAAAATTGTAAAACCCCAAAACTTTTAAAACCCTTAAAAACAAAAAAAACACTTAAAATACTAAAAAAATATAAAAAGTCCCTAAGACCCCATAAAAACATATAAAACCCTAAAACCCTTAAAACCTCAAAATTCCCAAAACCCTATAAAACCCTAAAAACCAAATAAAATCCTAAAAAAGCCCTAAAAATATCTAAACAACCCAAAAATCATAAAACCCCTAAATATCCATAAGAAAACCATAAATTCCTAAAAATACATAAAACAAAAAATCATAGAGGACTAGAAAAAACTAAAAAACCCTAAAAACCAAAAAAAAACCAAAAAAAAACCCCTCAAAATCAAAAAAAAACTAAAAACGCAAAAAATCCTAAAAAAAACTTAAAAAAACATTAAATTGTAAAAAACCCCTGAAAACCCCCAAAAAACCCATAACAACATTAAAATACTCAAACCCCATAAAACCAAAAAAAACTATATACCCTTAAAAACAAAAAAAAACAAAAACCCCTAACAATACCATAAAACCATAAAACCATAAAACACCTAAAATCCTAAAAAACCACAAAACCCAGGAAAGCCATATGAAAACCATAAATCCAAAAAAAAATTAACTTTAAAACCTATAAATGATAAAAATATTTAAAACCCTAAAACCCCATAAATATCATAAAACACATTAAAACCATAGAAACCCTAAACCCCCCTAAAAACCCGAAAACCCACTAAATACACAATAAACCCCAAGATATTTTAAAAATCTCTAAAAACCCATAAAAACTATAAACGACTAAAAAACCCCAATAAATCTAAAGAAATTATAAAACACCGAAAACTCAAAATAACTCTAAAATCCCTTAAAATTACTAAAATCCCCTAAACACCTTAAAAATTATAAAAGTGCACGAAAATACAGAAAAAATGAAAAAGACTATAGAAACTATAAGAAAACCTTAAAAACCAAGAAATACATAAAACCCATTAAAACATAAAAATGAAAATAATTCTGAAAATCCTAGAAACCATAAGCTCCTTAAAAATCATAGAATCCTTAAAAAAGCATAAAAATGATAAAACACCCCTAAAAACTTTAAAAATGTTAAAAAATCTAAAATACCATAAACCCCTAAAAACTGAAAAAAAAATTCTAAAGTGATAAAAAAATCATAAAACCCAAAACCCCCCAAAATCCCGTCAAAATCCCCCAAAACCTTAAAAAATATAAAAATACAAAATATCCTTAAAAACACTTAAAATCACAAACAACATAATGAACACTAAATCCCAAAAACATTGAATAAAACATTAAATTCAAAAAACAACATAAAGCCCCTAAAATAAAAATTCTAAAACCCTAAAAGAACCATAAAACACTAAAAACCCTAAAAATCCCTTAAAACCCTAAAAGACCAAAAAAATCTTTAAAAATACATAAAAATACTTAAATATTTAAAACCCCTAACAACCATGAAAAACACAAAGAAAACCTTAAAAACATAAAAACACTATAAACCCCTGAAAACATAACAAACACTAAAAACACTAAAAATTACCTAAAACACATAAAATCCTCTAGCAACCACAAATCCCTAAAATTAATGAAAACCCTAAAAACCATAAACACCCTAAAATCCCAATAAAAAAACATTTAAACACCCTTTAAACCCCTAAAAGATTAATGAACTCTAAAAACCCTCAAAACCCTAAAAGAATTCAAAAAAAAACCAAAACACCTAAAATATCATAAAACCCCTAAAAACCATTAAAAATCCTAAATACATGAATATCTATAAAACAATAAAATCCTAAAAATTCCTAAAAAGGTAAAATACTATAAAATGATGAAAACCCCAAATAAAAAATTAAAATAAAAAAACACATTGACCCCTAAAACCCTAAAAAACACGAAAAGCCCTAAAATTCCCAAAACCCTTAAAAACCTTTAACACACCTAAAAACATTAAAAAACCATTTAAAATACTAAGAAAGTTAAAAAATGGAAAAACCATAAATACATTGAAAAATAAAAAAACCCTAAAACCCCTTGAAACCACAAATCCCTAAAACACCTAAAAACCCATAAGACCCTTAAATTACGTAAAACATAATAAATTTCCATAAAATTATAATAAATCACTAAAAACACTAAAAAAGTAAAAAACCCCCAAAAAATAAAATGAAACCCCCTTAAAAACCATAATAATAAAAAATACTTAAAACCACTAAACCCCCAGAAGACACAAAAAACCCTAAAACCCACAAAATACGTAAAGACCCTAAAACCTGTAGATATCCTAAAATCCCCATGAAATCCCTAAAAATCTAAAAACCCCTCAAAACCCTAAAATGTTTATGAAATCATTAAAAACATAAAAATAATTAAAACCCTAAAACCATAAAAATTATAAAAATACTAAACAACCCTAATAAGATACGAAAACCCCAAAAACTTGATAAAAAACATAAAATGCCTGCAAAAATTAAAAATCATAAAGAACAATAAAAAAATATAAAAACACTAAAAACTATAAAAACTATTAAACCCAAAAAATGTCAAAAGCCTCTAAAAACCTAAAAATCCATAAAAAAATAACAAACCCTAAAACCCCCAAAACCATAAAAACACTTAAAACTGTTAAAATCAATAAAAAAGATTAAAATCCCTAAAATACCAAAACTTTCCTTAAAACGAAAAAAACACTAAATCCCAATAAATTAAAAAAATACCTAAAAAAACTATAAAAACTCCTCAGGTAACTATAAGGACCAAAAAACAATTAAAAAATCCTAAAACCATAAAAACATCTTAACACCCAAAAATCGTACAAACCCTCAATGTCACTAAAATTCCAAAAAAAATAAAAATCCTTTAATTCCCTAAAAATTCTGAAAAATATAAAAAACCCTAAAAAACTAAAAAATGTAAGAAATACTTAAATACATAAAATCAATTAAAAATCAGATGAAAAAACGCTGAAAATAATAAAAATTCTAAAATTTAAAAACCCTCCAAAAAAACATAAAAGCCACAAAACACCTAAAATAATAAACACCCTAAACAATACACTAAAAACTATAAAAACCCTTTAAACCCCTAAAAATTATAAAAAACATTGAAAACATTAAAACTTGTAAATTCTCCACAAAACTCCAAAAACCCAAAAAACAAACAAAACGCGAAAAACAATTAAATTACCACAAAATCCTAAATAACATAAAAGAAATAAAATTCCTAAACAATAACAAAAAAATCCATAAAAACATAAATAACCTAAAAACCCTTAAGAAAAATCAAAATCCGTTAAAAACCTAAAAAATTTAAAAAGCCCTAAACCTTAAAAACAATAAAAACGCCTAAAACGCCTAAATTCCATAAAAAACTAAAAACCAATAAAAACCACAAAGAACCACTAAAAACACTAAAACCCCTTTAAATCCCTAAAAATGTTAAAAACTCTAAAAACCATAAAAAACTAAATCTAAAAAAACCCCTAAAACCACAAAACACCAAAAAAACCCAAAAAACACTAATAATCCAATAAAAGTCACAAAAATCCATAAAAATTCAAAAATACCCTAAAAATGTAAAAAAACACAAGAAACCCTAAAAAACCCTAAGAAAAATTTAAAAATAAAAAATAAATTAAAAAACCCGAAATCATAAAAAATGATAAGAACCCAAAGAAAACCTAAAAAACAAAAAACGTTAAAAATCTTTAAAAATTAAAAGATCCATAAATATCCTTAAAAAACATATAAAACACTAAATATGTAAAAAATAATAAAAATCTAAAAATCCCTTAGAAAACCATAAAAACCTAAAAACACTTACAACCCAAAAAAACATTAAAACGCAAAAAACCCTAACACGATAAATGAACCTAAAAACCCTAAAACATCTAAAATTATAAAAAATGCTAAAATTAATAAAAACATAAATAACCCTTAAAACCAATAAAAACACTAAAAAATATAATAAGACTTTAAACCTGTAAAAATATTAAAAATTAATAAAAACCATAAAACCCCTATATATTCAAAAGGCCCAAAAAAATTAAAAATAATAATAACCCCCCTTTCAACCCTTAAATAACCCAAGATCCATAAATTCCTGAAGTAACATAAAAAACATTAATACACCAAAAAAGTAAAAAACCCTAAAAATACTAAAAAATCCTATGAAAACCCTAAAAAATAAAAAAATTAATTAAAACCATTGATAAAAAAACAAAACGCTAAAAATCTAAAAAACCAGAAAACCCTTAAAAACCCTCAAAATCCAAAAAAAATACTAAAAAATCATAAAATACTATAAAATACCTATGAAAATAAAAAACACAAAACCCTAGAATTATCCTAAGAAAATGTCAAAAACCTAAAATCTAATGACCGCCTAAAACCTAAAAAATGCTAAAAACCATAAAAAAGTCATTAAAAACCACAAACCCTCTATGAGACATAACACCATTAAAACCCATCAAAACACTTAAACCAATCAAAGTCCTCATAGTTTGCTTTGGCTTGGGGCTTACACTCTGAGGAGGCCCAAAATGATGGATTGGGGCTTACACTATGAGGAGGCCCAGAATGATGGATTAGGGCTTACACTCTGAGGAGGCCCAGAATGATGGACTGGGGATTACACTCTGAGGTGGCCCAGAATGATGGATTGGGGCTTACACTCTGAGGAAGCCCAAAATGATGGACTGGTTCTTACACTCTGAGGAGTCCCAGAGGAGGATGTCATGGTCGATGCTTACTCTAAGCCCATGTGAGTCATTCTCGGTGTGAGAAACAAGAGGTAGTAGGGAACAAAGAATCACATCGTGAAAGGTGCGTCTGTGAGAAGCGGAGTGGGGCTTATTAATGACGGCGGCCCAGGGTGATGAATTGGGGCTTACACTCTGAGGAGGCCCATAAGGTCGGGGCTTACTCCGAGATGGATTCCCGGAATGATGGATTGGGGATTACACTATGTGGAGTCCCAGATTGATGGATTTGGGCTTAAACTCTGAAAATGCCCAGAGGAGGATGTCATGGTTGATTCTTACTCTAATCCCACGTGAGTCATGCTCGGTGTTAGAAATAAGAGGCAGCAGGGACCATAGGATCACGTCGCGAAAGGTGCGTCCGTGAGAAGTAGAGTGGGGCATACGCATGAGGGCGTCCCAGTGTGATGAATTGGGGATTACACTCTGAGGAGGCCCATATGGCCGGGGCTTACTCCAAGATGAACGCCTGGGGCGACAGAGCCTAGCGGGAGATTAAAAGGGGGTGATCTTGTGCCCATCTTCTCTCATACAGTGCATGAGGGATTCCTTCCGATGGCTATTTTAACATCTTCTAGGAACCCTCGACCAAGTGGAGGGCCAGAAAAGGGATTCCTGAGATCAAGCTCCACATTACCGTGGGAATGTGAACCCAAGAATGCTTCATGAATCTGCTCAAGGGTCGCAGAAACCCCTTTGGCCCTGTTTACCATGGGTATGTGAACTCAAAATGGCGCGCTGATGCACCTAAAAGTTGCACCATGTTGATCTGGTGGCTCCGGTGGAGGCCTTGGCTTGGGCCCGATGAACAGGCCAATGAGGTAGTCACGGAGGACTTGGCTGGATCGGAAGGATTTTACCTGGCTCTGGAAATGAGAACACCGAAGTTTTTAGCGAGCCACCGAGAGGTATGTGTGGTGGCTCACTTCGCGTGGGGAAGTGCCACGCGGTTGGAAAAGCCCTCCGCAAACCAGGGTGGTCCGTGGACTGATTGGCGTCCCGCGAACCAGGGTGGTTCGCTGCTTCGGGTACAATCCGCAAACTAGGGTGGTTTGCAGCTTTGGGTTCAATCCGTGAACCAGGGTGGTTCACGGAGGGTTTAATCCGTGAACCAGGGTGGTTCACAGAGGGTTCCAGGCGGCCAGCGGTGGCCAAGGGCAGCACTGATCAGAGGCTCATCGGTCGGGGCTTCCCCCACGTAGGAGAGTGTTACGCGGTACGACAGATGGGAAAAGAGGCATAAATTCCCTGGTCCACAGGGAAGTCATCTGCTGAGGGGGTATGGTTCGCAGTTTTCCTTTTTCGTTATTTTTAGGATCGCGGTTCACCAAATTATTACATGTTTTCCAATTCCTTGTTAATTCGTATACCTGCTGTGGTTCGCGCTTCTCCTTTTTCGTTATTTTTAGGTTCACAGTTCACCAAATTAATACGCATTTTCCAATTCCTTGTTAATTCATATACCTGTTGTGGTTCGTGGATGGGAATTTCGCTATTTGCGAAATCTGAATCCCTCCTTCAACCGATATCCCTCCGAATCTCCAATCCCTCTGAATCTCCAATCCCTCTGAATCTGATTCCAGTTCTCTAATCCTCTTTTTCTTTCCCCCATGCTCCCCTTTTATAGAGTGAATAAAGGAATGTATCTACAACCATACGGTACCTTTTGCGGAGGCCTATAACCAAATACCCAGTTCACAACTGACTTGGTCAAGCCACTATTCGGGGTGGGTATTGAACGCCCCCCCCCCCCCTCCGCGAGGCAAACTGAAGGAGTGCTCTGCGGCTGTAGAGGGTTCCGCCTCTATTCCACGAACGATAGCGAGTGCAGCTTGAACTGGTCGATGCGGTCTGCAGTTGGGGTGGTTTGTGATGGTGAACTGGACTGGCGCCCATCTTGCCTCATGACCGCGGAGGCTCTCTGCCTCCATTTCGCGAACGACAATGGTTCGGGGAGGGGGGTTCCTCGCGGGGCCTGGCCACTTTACGCTTCCATGGGACCAGTTCGCAGATCGGTCCTGTTTTTTGTCTCTTCTTTGATTATTTTCCCCAATTCGTAGGGTATTTGGGTAGAATCTCCTTTGCGGATTTTTCAGGACCATACAAATTCCCCCCATCGGAATGGGGTTCGATCGAAATGAAGAGGAGGCCATTTCGATGCAGATTGGTCCTGAAACTGAGATTGTTTGTGGTATAATGGTAGACCCGGTAGGGGACCACGCCTATAAATATGGGGACTCCTTCACTTGTCCTTTATCAAATTCTTCGCGAAACCAGATCTCCTTCGCCTTCGAGTGTTCGCTCCTTCGCGAAGTGCCTCGTCTGCGGACCGGCAGCAATCATCCATGAACCATTCCTTCTTCGCGGTCGCCTTCACCCGCGAACCAACTTCCCAACCACGAACCATTACTCTTAAATAATTAACAATTAAGTGATGATGGGCTATAGAGGAACTTGCTTCATGGTTTCGATGCTCCGTGGACTAAAAATCTCTTGAACTTTAACAAGTATCTGAGTCATTCGAATAAACTCGGGATTGAAATTCCACGGAGTGACTTGGTTTGTGGTTTCCTGGCCAACTCTCCACAGTCCAGGGCTTTGCGGACTGATTTCTCAAAGGGATGGTTCGTGGGATGACGTCATCGTGAACCATCATCCAAGGCCTCCTTATGTATTTTGATTATGAAGGCCCCTTTAACCATTCATTTGGTTGTTTTTGTCCAGAATTTCATTCCGGACTAACCAATTGTTGTCTCTCATTGTGTAGGGAGAAAATATGGTTCCCCCTCATTCTGCGCCAAGGCCTGCTTCAGAGCCCTTCTCAACTGGCTTAGAGAGACGTTCAGATATGATTCAAAGAGTGGAGGGCGTCAAAGAATACCCTAGTCTGTCCAGCATTCCTGATGATGGTACATTGAAGAACCTGCTCGCTCTGGAGCTTCTGAGTTATCCATTATCAAATTGGATCCCACTCTATGGCTTCGGTCTTCAGGATGACATCCCTATCCCCCCTACTTTCTCAGGTATCCCTTCTCCTTTCCTGGAAGTGCCTTCAAAATGAATTCAGGAAAACATCACCCAATCCGGGGAGATAATCTACGATTTTGGTTCGAAAAATGCATTTATTCTGAGGGGCTCTGTCTGGACCCAAAGAAATCAGAACACTCAAGACTTTTCTTAGAAATATGTCCTTAAGGACTAAACTTCACTTATCAACCTTGCTCGTAGGGATCCTGATGTGGGGTGGGTTCCCAGGTGGGTTCTTCAGTCCAGTGGGCTCTTCTAAAATGATTGGGCCTTGGATTTCTGGGTCCATCATCATTGTCAGGAGTCTCCCGATTCACTAGAGGTGGTCAATCTATACTCTACAGTGTGGGCTTCCCAATTTGCTGTTTACCCAGCATCTTTGATCATGCCTGACCTGTTCAGCCGCTATTTTTCAAGTACTAATACATTCCACCTTTCCCACGGTGAAGTCAGCATTAGTCTGTGGGACATCTACCAGATAGGAGGACTGACGATTGCTGGTGAGATGTATGAAGAATTTTTTCCCACTCCCGATTCATGGGACGACGTTGAACAGTTGCCTTTATTGGAAAAGGAGTTGTTGGAAATGGTGGAGTAGTCACTGGGTCAGGCCTTGAGTGCCCGCTCGCTTATTACTTATAGCACTTGGATAGGGTTATTTCTAAACACCATTGGTCCTACGCCAAAGATTAAGCATCCCAGGACTCATCCTTCCCAATAGTCATGAACCATTCAAGGTTCTTACAGGGCGGTTTGGGAAGCATGAGACTATCTTTGATGGGGTTACGAGGTGCGCCCTGGTGTGTCGCCTATGCTCCGGGTGGCAGGTCTGTTTGCTATGATTTTGAGCGGATTGCTATTTCCTTCCCAGGATGTTAACCCAGGTATCTGGGCCTGCACTTTGATGATGGCGACTGAGTTAGCAGAGGGTTGCTTGGTGAATTTATCAGTGCCCACTTTGCCCCGTATCTACAAGCTACTGAGCCACATGCAGGTGGGAAGGTCACCCTACCGTCTAAGCGGGCCATTTCAATTTTTGTACAGCAGGGTGGCGGATCATTGTCGCTGTTATGAAAATCTTCACAACACGACCATCCTTCTTCCTACCTTTCGTCATACCCTACTTGATATAGCCATATTTCTCTTGAAGTCTCTCAACTTTAGTGAATTCCTCGAGCTTCTGAACGACTTCTCCCAGTTCATCTTCACTCCCCACCCCACCCCTTCTGGTGTCTTAGTTGAAGACCGTCAAGGGAGCCTGGAGGAGCGCTCTTACATGATCTCCCTGTGAGACGGGTTTTTGTCCACACGGATCGACGTGGTTTCTTTGTGCGCGTTGTATGTCCCATATTGCTCTTCTTGCCAGTTCGGGTGCATGAAAGTTCAAGTTTCCCTTCCCTCTTCTCAGGCTCAACGACTGCATCCGGCCATTCTTCGTCAATGGTGGTTGATGCTGACACGGAAGGGATCTATCGCAAGCATTCCCCTGCCTGATACGGGGGTGGTTGTCGGCCTTTCCATGGATTATGCAAAAACATAGGTAAAATACTATCCTGATGGGATCCTATGGAAGGTTGTCCGACAGGTTTCCAAATCAAGAGGTATGGTGGCTGCTGCATCCACTACACCTTCCTCGTCGGTTTTAAGGGAGGACCTACTAATGGCTCATATATCAAAGCGACTCAGATAACTTTCCTCTCCCATCCCTGCGGTGGCTGTAGTTCAGACAAATTCATCCTTCTTGTGTGTGGATGAGGATGACCCTGTGGTGTCGGGTCCAAGAGAGACCAACCCGGAGGTCTCTCCAGTCAATACCAGGCTTAGAAACATGGACCCAAAGCCTGAACCGGGGTTAGAGGATCCATACTTTCCAGCTTCAGAGTCAACTTCTACTGAGCACGCGTCCGCGCGGGCTGCTATGCCAGACTTTGTTCTCATGTTGCCCAGTGAGGATACCAAAGATCCTCGTACCATGGCGGACCATCGGGCAGTGCGTAGGTGGGTCTGGACCCTAATATGTGAAATCATCATTGAAACCCCTTTAGCCAAAATGGAAACTAAAACTGAAGCTCTTCGTCAGCTCTTCTTGGGTTTGGGGTCAGGTGGCTTTGACTATCGGCAGTTCCATTCTCTTTCTTGCCAATTTGTCACGACCCGTGAGGAAGCTATCACTAATGAATGCAATCTTGCTCACATTGATACTACTCATTGTGGGGCCCTAACCTTAGAGTAAACCAAAACCAAGATCCATAAACTGATAGCATGGAAGGCAGCCTCTCAAGATTAGGCGGCCATCCTATCCTCCGAGTTGAATGAATGGGAAGAACGGGCCACGGTGCTGGGGGATCAGCTATCGGCTATGACTGGTCATCTTGAAGCTACTATAAAAGGGATCAATGACCTCTGAACCGCAGTGGAGTGTATCTGCCCGGTGGCTGAGGTTGAAACCAGGGAGAAGGCGATGTTGGAACAATCCTGCAACGACCTTCACCACGTGGTTGTTGATCTGGTGGAGAGAGCGAGTCAGGATTTTTTATAATTATCAGAGCTACTTTTGTATCCCCTATTTTACTTACTCCTATGTCTCCCCTTTTTTGGTGTGAAGGAGATACCCCGGCTTGTGGACATCCTCCTTTTTTTGGTTCGAATGAAACACAGTTTCTGTCAATCACTTGTTTCTGTGGAATTTAATTTTTACTTAGAACAATTGTTATGAAACTAACAATTCACTAAATCAGAACTAATAACAGCTTAGGAAAACAAGATCTAATTTTTTTCCTGGACCATGGGATCCAGCGAGCGTAGTCTGAATATTGCTATGATTTTGTAGGAAAACCCCAAAAACGTTTTGTATTTTTCTTTTAATTCCCTGATTTTTCCTGGACCCATTTAGTGTGGACTCAGCGGGTATAACCCAGCTTTTTCTTAGGTCTCCCTTTTTGTTTTTTTGCATAACAGGATTTGTGCCTCTTTCTTTTGTGAGCGGTTTAAAGTCCCACCGTCAAGAATATCACTATTGATGTTTTAGGTCGAATAACTTTGACCAAATATAGTGGGGCGAGGGCCCCAATGGGGTTCAACTGATTAAAATATGTCTCAATACCCCTCAAACGCACATGGGGGCAAAAATGAATGAATTTGAGCGGCATGCAGGGAATGTCTCAAGTCATGGGAGTCGTGTCGGCGTATAGAGGTAGGAAGAGCATTGCCTAAGGAAAACTTGACTTTGGTAGATGGGTTAGGGGAAATCAATATGCAGAGCCGCTGAAGGCATGGTATGCATAGTCATTCAAAGGTATCCTTAAGTCAAAGACTTATCCATTTCTGATGGCTAGGGGACATCATGGAAGTCTGTCTTATAGGAACCACAATGGGTGGCATGGAAAATCATGAAAACCACCTGGGGTGGCTCAGAAGGGAAGTGTGACATCTGAAAGGGTTTTGGGAACATTTGTACTAATCGGGAGCGTGGTTCGGAGACCACCTCCTTATTCATTTAGTTAGCGTAAGGGATGGTTGAGGCTTGACGTAGTTTTATGTCATGCAGCTAGGACATCATCTGAAATGGAACGACTTCTCCTGGTTCTCGGTAATATCATCAAAGACGTTCCGCCTCATTCAAGTAGGGTTATGGAAGAGGTTGGTAAACTATAGCTCAGAGGGTTTCTGAATCCCGAGATAGAAATGGGGGCTCAGAGGCCATGAGGCGTACGGAGAGAAGCACTGCCTAAGGAAATCTTGCCTTTGATAGACGGTCCAGGGGCGATCAATATGCAGAGCCGATGAGGGCATGACATGCATAGTCATACAAAGGTGTCCTTAAGTCAAAAACTATCCACTTTTGATAGCCAAGCAACTTCAGGGAATTTGAGATTTGGGACCACCAGGGGTGGCTTATGAGAGATCGGATTAATCCGAGTATAGAGTATGGATTATGATGAGAGGGTGCCTGAATACAGGAGAAATATCTAGACTAAACTTTCAGAGAATGGGTGAAGTAATTCTTTCTCATGTCGGTGTGAGGCGATAGTTCGTGCAGGTCTGACCTGTGCACTGAAAGATGGAGAAAAAACTTTGTTTCTCATTGAACCCATGACGAGTATGACTGTGTAGTTTATCGTCATGCGGTTGCGACATAATCCTTGCAGTTTAGCGTCATGTGGCAAGGACGAGGGACATTTTTGAAGGTTGTTGTGCAGTTTACCATCATGCAGCAGGGTCGGGGATTTTTTTTGAAGGTTGGTATGCAATTTACCGTCATGCAGTGAGGATGGGGGTATTTTTGCAAAGGATGCTCTTCATCAGAATGTAACTGGGCTTGAATGCCTCAACATGCCCTAGACATGGGGGGGAGGGGTTCTATTGGTGTAAATCATGGTTCCAAGGCTTCTTGGATCAGGAAAGGTAATATGGTGGCTCTGAGGCCGGTAAGCGTACAGAGCTAGGAAGAGAATTCCCTGTGGAAATCGTGCCTTTGATGGACGATCCATGGGTTATCATTATGAAGAGCCACTGAGGGCATGGTATGCATAGTCATACAAAGGTGTCCATGGGCCGATCACTTTCCACTTCTGATGTCCATGAATGGTTATGAGAATCTGCCATTATCCGGGCCATGAAGTTGGTCATTTGGTAGGGGAATGTTTGGACATGTCGGGGATATCCGTCCCTGGTTGCTTGTGGAGTTTCAAAGAGCCCCCTACGCTGATCTTTTCTCTCTCTCTTTTTTGCGCGGGGGTGTGCCTCCATTCCATGTAGTTTCACGTCATGTGGTAATGTAGAGACCTGAATCCTGACGTACATTGACATTACATTACTTTTGCAGAATACTTAGTACATAACAAAAACACACACACAAGGACCGTAATATTTTAGTGTCTTTGGAAACTCAGAATATAATCTTCTAATCATGGTGAAAGATCTTCAACATCTCCCATAAAGATCTTCTTTTTTTATACCTAAAACCTTTCTTTATATCCTGGGGAAAACAAAACATAAAAGGGTGAGCTCAAATGCTCAGTAAGGGTAAACAAAAGAAATATCAATCACATCATATTCATAAGAACATAACAATTTGGAAATCTTACCCTGCAAAAGAGATCATAATTTCATAACATGGGATAAATCATGGTAGTGAAATATAATCCCAATAATAATAACATAAAACATGAAACATTGTGGCATACACACATAATCATAGAGAATCATTTCTTATTAGTCAAGACTCATTGCCAAGACTATCTTAGTGGACAAAGTCCATTTCTGAACCGAGTTCACTCCTCATTTCAGTCCTGTTTCACTGAACCGGTATAACCTACCGTTCCAACCATGTCTATCTCATGAGATATAAAATCTTTACCCAATGAATTGGTGGGAGATATAGGTCCCACCCATATCATAATGATACCATTCTTATGTGTGCCATAAAATCATAAACCATACATCATAACATAACCCATGTAATAAAAATGGGAATCTTAGACATTGTGACATCATAAAAAAATTCATATAAGATAAAGGAATTCATAAAGATAATTCCATCATAACATAATCAAATAAATTTAATAATATGGATAGAAACAGAACCCTTTATTATCTTAGATGGAAAATAATTTTGATAAAACACTTGAACTCCATTCTTGAGGAAATTATCCTTTCTACTTAAAAAACACTTTTCCTTTCCTAACATGTCATAAAATTATAAACTAAAAGATGTTGATTAGAAATAAGTTTGAAAAATATTAAATGATGATTCTTGGAAATAATTTTTTAAAAATCCATTCATGTCGTATAAGTTAAAAAAAACATTCTTTTCGTACTTTTGTCGGAAAAGTCAAAAAGTACCTCGTATGAAAAATGACAAAAGATTCTTTTCATATCTTTTACTAAAAACTTACCAAAGGGTAAAATTGGATTTAAACAATTGTAGGTGTATGGAAATAATATTACATATTGAGGAAACATGTATGTGGATGATAAAATACACCCCAGTAAATACCAAAGTATAAACAATCTCAGATAAAAATGAGATTGTGATATTTCCCTTACCTTAGGTCCGATTTGCTTCATAAGTGTCTGAACCTCCTGTATAATGATTTAAATAATGTCATTGACTTATTACAAAATCATATTCATTGTTATTATATCATATATGGTTCACTTATGACTTTATATTACCCGTTCTTTTGTAAATTCATGTTAAAGTAGCGTTTTGGGTAAATCGTCTCATTTGTCGTTCGTGTTTTAACTTTTAATTATTCATATGATTACATAGATCATGATTACTTAAATCCAGAATTTAAAACATGATTTATATATAATATATATTCAGAATATACATATTTATAATGGATCGATAAATGGAAAGAAATACACCGTTCATGGAGACGGTAGGCCGTATGTACGCATGATCGCTGTTTTCGTTTCTTTATTGAATTGAGTGGAATTAAGTAGATGACATAAATATATATATACATAAATCCAGAATCATTATTATGTAATATATTTCATTATTATTCATTATATATACTTTATGATCATTTGTGTATGGTTAACATGAAGAATGAATCTCATCGCGTCATGGAGACGGTAGTCCGTACGTACGCACGAGCGATTATATCTTTCCCATAATTATTGAATATAATTGGAGTGTATGGTATAATATATCAGAATAAGTATGATGTTTAATAACCATATATAGTTATTCTTTACACCATTATACCCATCCATGTAAGGTGTTGGTGGAAAACAGATTTCACCACGGCGTGGAGACAGTATTCCGTACGTACGCACGCGTGGTGATGTCGTTTTCCATTGGATGGATAGATGGTGAAATAGGGTTGTTTCATACATATAATAACATATCAGTATATGAGTTATACTGATGTTATTACTTCATAATGAAACAACTAAAGAAAAATAAGTGGAAGAAGAAATAAAGTTAAAAGAATCGGTAACGGACATTACCTCTTCTTTGAAACGCCTCTTTGAGACCTCCTCTTAGGAAACTAAAATTGGACTTTGAAGAATACCAGAACCTCTAGGATGTTTATAGGGAAGTGGGGAAGTGAAATGGGCAGGTTTTGGCCGAGCTTGATGGCTCAATGTGGTGTGAGGAAGAGAGGGAGGAGGTGCCCTTTTATAAGGGAGGAGAGGGGCTCCTTTGGAATAACAAAATATATTATTTTATTATAAAGACAAATTTGGTTTTAAATAGACCCAAATTGATTTATTTATAATCTAGGGTGGGTATGGGTCGAAATAATCTCATCAAATAGAATTTAGACAATTTTAGGTTCCTATTGTAACCTTATCATTTATATTTAACTTTAAGTTAGATAATTTTACTTTTACCGTGTCTTTTTGTGTTCTTACACTATAAGGTTAATAAACTTACTATAACAAGACAAACTAACCCCATTTTGTTTATTATTAATATATATAACCTTATCTAAGTCATGTTGCTGAACCTTAGATTTTTAGGAATAAAATAACAATTAATAATATAATATTTTTTTAAAAACTATTTTATGTGAATTTTGAAACTATTTAGTAATTAATTTTTGTGAAAATCATAACAGAATGATTATTTAGAAAATAGTTAGTTAAATAAATACTTAGATGTCATAGTAACCTATAAAATTAGTGTAATTCATAAAAAGTCTCAAATTACATTTATTTAGGAATTTATAACATCAATTATGTCAATATTTCATTAATAAGATAATTACTACATCATATTTGTGTCATAAATAAATTAAATTATTTAATGTCTAAAAATTACAAATAAAATATTATTATGTAGAAAATAGTTTTATCTTTCTAAAGAGTATTTATAGTACAATTTATCTTATGTATAACCCTATATTAAAAATGATTTACTTATTAAACATTGATTTTAACTATTTTAACCCTTCTTTAAATAAATTAATAATAAATGTCCTAATCTAATCCAAGTGGGCCTAAATGGTCATATTTTATTCCTAAGTTTGTTTTTGGTCGAATTAAACTTATCCAATATAATTATGAAATGTGTTAGGGTAATAATAATAACATTTTTACCCTCAATTACCCTATTTACTTTTAACCGTGGTAAAAAAAAGTAAAAAGTTACTATTTAACAAAAAATATTTTCATCTCATTGAACCACATTTTACTTACTGACATTAACCGTGTCTCTTTTATTTTTGAAATTCCATTCACAGAAGCGGTAAAATTATGTTTTATGAAAAATTCATTTTTTTAACTATCACTTAGTGGTTTCACTATTCATCAAAAAATGAATGTTTCCAGAAAAATACCAAAAATTAGGCCTAAGCTATATTTGATATTATTAACTCAAAAATGATGTCCATTTTACCAAATTCAAAACATATCAGTTGCATTAATTAATTTAAAAATTAATTCCCGTCGTCAGAACAAATAGCGTGTTCTTAAGAGCTAATAACTATCAAAAGATTGACACTTGTTTATGTCTGGTTTAAATGTGAAATTACATCAAATAACCAAAATTTTATTAAGTTGTAAAAATATATTCTAAATATACTTTAAAAACACTCAAATCAATAATTTTTCACTATTAATTATTTCGATTAAAAAAGTTGTTTTTAATTAAAATTTAGTAATTTTCACTATTCATCAGAATATGAAAGTTATCCGAAAAGTACCAAAATTTCACCCTAAGCTAATTTTAATATTCCGAATCCAAAAATCAAGTCCATTTTGAAAAATAAAATTTACAAAATTTCAAAAAGTGGTTATTACTATTCATAACAGCTAGTTTTAATAATATTTTAATAGCATATTGTTGTTTAGTGAAACTCGTTATTGCGTACTACACACGCTATCGAGGAAGGTCGTGATTGTGTGTAATGAAAGGAAAGTCAAGGATGCGTGTTGTGAAAGATCCTTTTGGTGTAGCGTACAACACAAGACATTAATGAAATTAAAAAGAATATTTTTCATAAAATCTCGGGGTGTTACATTCTACCCCCCTTAAAATGAATTTCGCCCTCGAAATTCATCGGGGTTATAAATGGTTTACTAATCGAATGTTTCTTTAATAGAAACCCACATCGTAAAAAGGAATACCAAAACATGGATGTAAAAACTAAAGTATGAAATGTAACGGTTACCCAAATTAACTCATCACTGGGTTTCCACGTAGGAGAACATAGGTGAAAATATGGATATGGAAGAAAAATATAACCATCAGGTTCTAATGGAGAGTGGTAGAGAACATGGCTATGAAAAATCCAACAATCACAAAGCTATAGATTTGTGATGATCTAAGGTACCATCCGATTCATCAGATATAAGGGAACTAGGACAACATTTTTGGTTTTCAAGATCATTTCCCTAAAGTTGATGAATTAAAATAAATACTTACATGATTTTGGTACAATCTCACTGTTGTTCGTGAATTGAACAATTTCCAATTCATCCCTTAAAGAAATGAAGTTGAATTTGTTATTCGTGATGTGTTAGCAGATCATGTGATAGAATGATGGGTCATTCCATCTCTTTCAAACAAAATGTTAGCAAAAGTTATAAGTCCATCTTATGGTTAGATTAATCGTATATGGTTCCAAAAATGAAATTATACTTCATATATCATACTGCTTAATAAAATAAAACTAGTTTCTACTAACCAGGGACTTCCTGTAGTCCAGTGGTAGGCGATAAAGGCTAGTCACACTTCGGTTGTGGGTTTGATTCCCACAGCCTTGTCCGACGCGATGGGCTGTCGCCCGTCCTGCAGGTTGTCCTTTTTCTAAAGCTATATTACTATAACATCCAATTAACAATATTGAAAAAAGTTCCATCCTTAAAAAATACTAACTTATGTCCAACATAATCTATTCCAATCTTCAGGCTTATCTAAAATACTTCGGTCCAAGCTCATTGTATAAAGAAAACGATCATTTGAAATGTCATCAACCAAGCATGTGAATACCATCATTTATCCCCCATATATCTTGTTGGTCACATTCCAATCATGTGAATACCTTAATCATGTATTCTCTTAAAAAATGAACTCCCATTAAACCTTAGTGAAAACATGAATCCTGTAAAAAGATAACTCTTTCCACATACCAAAATTTAAAAATTCTATATACTCAAACCATGATATAACCTTCTCCTTATATCAATCATGAGCCCATGAATATTATCAAACATTTAATTTTCTCCTTATCCCTTCATTATGTGTATATCATCTGCTTTCCAAAATATTTGAATCACTTTTCATGGTTACTGGTACCATAAAATTATTGAAAACCACAATAGAATAATACAAAAATATTCTAACAGAATTACCTCACCAACATTATTCTTGAATACCAATACATAAACACTCCAATCCATCCTCTTCAATTATTGTCCTAGAATAAGTCCTTCCTTGATTTAGAAGTAACTTTTTAGGTCAAGGCATTGAGTTGGGTAATGCCCATGTTCTCCGCAAATAATACATTGAACTCCATAATAGTCTGTCACTCTATGACCCTTTTCTCCACACAGATAACATAGGTCCCTCCATTTGAGGTATTCCTCAAGGTTCTTCTTCCCTTCTTTAGAAATCTCAATTTTCCTTTCTTTATTCTCCTCAACATGCGAACATGCATAATATTTTATCTTCCTCTTCTTTGATGAATTAGGCATACCACTAAATTTCACCTTGTTAATCATATATCGTGATGACTGATTCGGCATAATCACAATATCTTTCTCTCTAGGAATTACACAATTTTGTTTCTCATAGTCACCAATTTGTCCATTGGATTCAATGTTAACCAAAATCCTTCTGGTTCCCTCCATTAACTAAAACACAAAAGGAATTCTGTGAGAGGCAAGAATCATGCTGGAGAAAACAACATAGTAAAGGGGGTGTACCTTCAATATCTAACATCTTAGGTTACCGTAATTCTATTTCTATAACCTATACTTATACTTAACCTTAGGGACATCCCTAGACATACCTTAGAAATATCTCTAGGGATCTCACTAAAGTTCTCGCATCCTAGTTTCCAAAGGTTGACTAAACCTTTCCTCTGATACCAACTATAGAGACCCGAATCCTGACGTATATTTACATTACATTACTTTAGCGGAATACTTAGTACATAAAAAAACACACACACAAGGACCGTAATAGTTTAGTGTCTTTGGAAACTCAGAATATAATCTTCTAATCATGGTAAAAGATCTTCAACATCTTCCATAAAGATCTTCTTTTTTTATACCTAAAACCTTTCTTTATATCCTGGGGAAAAGAAAACATAAAAGGGTGAGCTCAAATTCTCAGTAAGGGTAAACAAAACAAATATCAATCACATCATATTCATAAGAACATAACAATTTGGAAATCTTACCCTACAAAAGAGATCATAATTTAATAACATGGGATAAATCATGGTAGTGAAATGTAATCCCAATAATCATAACATAAAACATGAAACTTTGTGGCATACACACATAATCATAGAGAATCATTTCTTATTAGTCAAGACTCATTGCCAAGACTATCTTAGTGGACAAAGTCCATTTCTGAACCGAGTTCACTCCTCGTTTCAGTCCTGTTTCACTGAACCAGTATAACCTACCATTCTAGCCATGTCTATCTCATGAGATATAAAATCTTACCCAATGCATTGGTGGTAGATATAGGTCCCACCCATCTCATAATGATACCATTCTTATGTGTGCCACAAAATCATAAACCATACATCATAACATAACCCATGTAACAAAAATGGGAATATTAAACATTATGACATCATAAAACAATTCATATAAGATAAAGGAATTCATAAAGATAATTCCATCATAACATAATCAAATCAATGTAATAATATGGATATAAAAAAAACCCTTTATTATCTTAGATGGAAAATAATTTTGATAAAACACTTGAACTCCATTCTTTAGAAAAATATCCTTTCTACTTCAAAAACACTTTTCCTTTATTAACATGTCATAAAATTCTAAACTAAAAGAAGTTGATTAGAAATAAATTTGAAAACTTTTAAAGTAAGATTCTTGGATATATTTTTTAAAAAATTCATTCATGTCGTATTAGTTAAAAAACATTCTTTTCGTACTTTTGTCGGAAAAGTCAAAAAGTACCTCGTATGAAAAACGACAAAAGATTCCTTTCATATCTTTTACTAAAAACATACCGAAGGGTAAAATTGGATTTAAAAAATTTTAGGTGGATGGAAATAATATTACATATTGAGGAAACATGGACGTGGATGATAAAATACACCCCAGTAAATAACAAAATATAAACAATCTCGGATAAAAATGAGATTGTGATATTTCCCTTACCTTAGGTCTGATTCACTTCGTAAGTGTCTGAACCTCCTGTATAATGATTTAAATAATGTTATTGACTTATTACAGAATCATATTCATTGTTATTATATCATATATGGTTCACTTATGACTTTATATTACCCGTTCTTTTTTAAATTCATGTTAAAGTAGCGTTTTGGGTAAATCGTCTCATTTGTCGTTTGTGTTTTAACTTGTAATTATTAATATGATTACTTAGATCATGATTAATTAAATCCAGAATGTAAAACATGATTTATATATAATATATATTCATAATATACATATATATAATGGATCGATAAATGGAAAGAAATACACCGTTCATGGAGACGGTAGGCCGTATGTACGCATGATCGTTGTTTTCGTTTCATTATTGAATTGAGTGGAATTAAGTAGATGACATAAATATATATATACATAAATCAATTATCATTATTATTTCATATATTTCATTATTATTCATTATATATACTTTATGATCATTCATGTATGGTTAACATGGAGAATGAATCTCATCGCGTCGTGGAGACGGTAGTCCGTACGTACGCAGGAGCGATGATATCATTCCCCTAATTATTGAATATAATTTGAGTGGATAGTAAAATATATCAGAATCAGTATGATGTTTAATAACCATATATGGTTATTCTTTACACCAAAATACCCATCCATGTAAGGTGTTGGTGGAAAAACAGATTTCACCACGGTGTGGAGACGGTATTCCGTACGTACGCACGCGTGGTGATTTCGTTTTCCACAGGATGGATAGATGATGAAATAGGGTTGTTTTATAATTATAATAAAATATCAGTATATGATTTATACTGATGTTATTACTTCATAATGAAACAACTAAAGAAGAAGAAGTGGAAGAAGAAATAAAGTTAAAAGAATCGGTAACAGACATTACCTCTTCTTTGAAACGCCTCTTTGAGACCTCCTCTTAGGGAACTAAAATTGGTCTTTGAAGAAGACCAGAACATCTACGATGTTTATAGGGAAGTGGGGAAGTGAAATGGTCAGGGTTTGGCCGAGCTTGAAGTCTAAAAGTGGTGTTAGGAAGAGAGAGAGGAGGTGCCCTTTTATAAGGGAGGAGAGGGGCTCCTTTGCAATAACAAAAAATATTATTTTATTATAAAGCCAAATTCGGTTTTATATAGCTCCAAATTGATTTATTTATAATCTAAGGTGGGTATGGGTCGAAATACTCTCATCCAATAGAATTTATACATGTTTAGGTTCCTATTTTAACCTTATCATTTTTATTTAACTTTAAGTTAGATAATTTTACTTTTACCGTGTCTTTTTATGTTCTTACACTATAAGGTTAATAAACTTACTATAACAAGACAAACGAAACCCAAGTTGTTTATTATTAATATATATAACCTTATCTATGTAATTTGTCCTATCCTTAGATTTTTAGGAATAAAATAACAAGTAATAATATAATATTTGTTTTAAAAACTATTTTATGTCAATTTTGACACTATTTAGTAATTAATTTTTGTGAAAATAATAAAAGAATGATTAGTTCTAAAAAAGTTATTTAAATCAATATTAACATGTCATAGTAAACTAAAAATTTATTGGAATTCATAAAAAGTCTCAAATTACATTTATTTAGGTATTTATAACATCAATTATGTCAATATTTCATTAATAAGATAATTACTACATCATCTTTGTGTCATAAATAATTAAATTATTTAATGTCTAAAAATTACAAATAAAATAGTATTATGTAGGAAATATTTTTATCTTTATAATGAGTATTTATAGTCGAATTTATCTTATGTATAACCCAATATTAAAAATGATTTACTTATTAAACTTTGACTTTAACTATTTTAACCCTTCTTTAAATAAATTAATAATAAATGTCCTAATCTAATCCAAGTGGGCCTAAATGGTCATATTTTATTCCTAAGGTTGTTTTTGGTCGAATTAAACTTATCCAATATAATTAGGAAATTTTTTAGGGTAATAATAATAACATTTTTACCCTCAATTACCCTATTTACTTTTAACCGTGGTAAAAAATGAAAAAAGTTACTATTTACCAAAAATTATTTTCATCACATTGAACCACATTTTCCTTACTGACATCAACCGTGTCTCTCGGATTTTTGAAATTCCATTCAAAGAAGCGGTAAAATTAAGTTTTATGAAAAATTCATTTTTTTAACTACCACTTAGTGGTTTCACTATTCATCAAAAAATGAAAGTTTCTAGAAAAATACCAAAAAATAGGCCTAAGCTATATTTGATATTATGAACTCAAAAATTATGTCTATTTTACCAAATTCAAAACATATCAGTTGCATTAATTAATTTAAAAATTAATTCCCGTCGTCAAAACAAATAGCGTGTTCTTAAGAGATAATAACTATCAAAAGATTGACACTTGTTTATGTCTGGTTTAAATGTGAAATTACATCAAATAACCAAAATTGTATTAAATTGTAAAAATATATTCTAAATATATTTTAAAACCACTCAAATTAATAATTTATCACTATTAATTATTTCGATTAAAAAAGTTGTTTTTAATTAAAATTTAGTAATTTTCACTATTCATCATAATATGAAAGTTATTCGAAAAGTACCAAAATTTCACCCTAATCTAATTTTGATATTCCGAATCCAAAAATGAAGTCCATTTTGAAAAATAAAATTTCAAATATTTCAAAAAGTGGTTATTACTATTCATAACGGCTAGTTTTAATAATATTTTAATAGCATATTGTTGTTTAGTGAAACTCGTTATTTCGTACTACACACGCTATCGAGGAAGGTCGTGATTGTGTGTAATGAAAGGCAAGTCAAGGTTGCGTGTTGTGTAAGATCCTTTTGGTGTAGCGTACAACACAAGACATTAATGAAATTAAAAAGAATATTTTTCATAAAATCTCAAGGTGTTACATTCTACCCCCCTTAAAATGAATTTCGCCCTTGAAATTCAACGGGGTTATAAATGGTTTACTACTCGAAAGTTTCTTTAATAGAAACCCACATCATAAAAAGGAATACCAAAACATGGATGTAAAAACTAAAGTATGAAATGTAACCTTTACCCAAATTAACTCATCATTGAGTTTCCACGTAGGAGAACATAGGTGAAAATATGGATATGGAAGAAAAATCTAACCATCAGGTTCTGATGGAGTGTTGTAGAGAACATGGCTATGAAAAAGCCAACAATCACAAAGATATAGATTTGTGATGATCTAAGGTACCATCCGATTCATCGGATATAAGGGAACTAGGACAACATTTTTGGTTTTCAAGATCATTTCCCTAAAGTTGATTAATTAAAAGAAATACTTACATGATTTTGGTACAATCTCACTCTTGTTCGTGAATTGAACAATTTCCAGTTCATCCCTTAAAGAAATGAAGTTGAATTTGTAATTCGTGATGTGTTAGCAGATCATGTGATAGAATGATGGGTTATTCCATCTCTTTCAAAAAAAATGTTAGAAAAAGTTTAAGTCCATCTTATGGGTAGATTAATCGTATAAGGTTCCAAAAATGAACTTATACTTCATATATCATACCGCTTAATAAAATAAAACTAGTTTCTACTAACCAAGGACTTCCTGTAGGCCATTGGTAGGCGATAGAGGCCAGTCGCACTTCGGTTGTGGGTTCGATTCCCACAGCCTTGTCCGACGCGATGGGATGTCGCCCGTCCTGCAGGTTGTCCTTTTTCTAAAGCTATATTACTATAACATCCCATCAACAATATCGAAAAAAGTTCTATCCTTAAACAATACTAACTTGTGTCCAACATAATCCATTCCAATCTTTAGGATTATCTAAATTACTTCGGTCCAAGCTCATTGTATAAAGAAAACGATTACTTGAAATGTCATCAACCAAGCATGTGAATACCATCATTTATCCCCCATATATCTTGTTGGTAACATTCCAATCATGTGAATACCTTAATCATGTATTCTCTTAAAAAAATGAACTCCCATTAAACCTTAGTGAAAACATGAATTCTGTAAAAAGTTAACTCTTTCCACATACCAAAATCCAAAAATTATATATACTCAAACCATGATATAACCTTCTCCTTATATCAATCATGAGCTCATGAATACTATCAAACATTTAATTTCCTCTTTATCCCTTCATTATGCGCATATCATCTGCTTTCCAAAATATTTGAATCACTTTTCATGGTTACCGGTACCTTAAAATTATTGAAAACCACAATAGAATAATACAAAACTATTCTAATAGAAGTACCTCACCAACATTATTCTTGAATACCAATACATAAACACTTCAATCCATCCTCTTCAATTATTGTCCTAGAATAAGTCCTTCCTTGATTTAGAAGTAACTTTTTTGGTCAGGGCATTGAGTTGGGTAATGCCCATGTTCTCCACAAATAATACATTGAACTCCATAACAGTCTGTCACTCTATGACCCTTTTCTCCACACAGATAACATCGGTCCCTCCATTTGAGGTATTCCTCAAGGTTCTTCTTCCCTTCTTTAGAAATATCAATTTTCATTTCTTTATGCTCCTCAACATGCAAACATGCATAATATTTTATCTTCATCTTCTTTGATAAATTAGGCATACCACTAAATTTCACCTTGTTAATCATATATCGTGATGACTGATTCGGCATAATCACAATATCTTTCTCTCTAGGAATTACACAATATTGTTGCTCATAGTCACCAATTTGTCCATTGGATTCAATGTTAACCAAATTCCTTCTGGTTCCCTCCATTAACTAAAACACAAAAAGAATTCTGTGAGAGGAAAAAATCATGCTTGAGAAAACAACATAGTAAAGGGGGAGTACCTTCAATATCTAACATCTTAGGTTACCGTAATTCTATTACTATAACCTATACTTATACTTAACCTTAGGGACATCCCTAGACATACCTTAGAAATATCTCTAGGGATCTCACTAAAGTTCTTGCATCCTAGTTTCCAAAGGTTGACTAAACCTTTCCTCTGATACCAACTGTAGAGACCCAAATCCTGATGTACATTGACATTACATTACTTTTGCGGAATACTTAGTACATAACAAAAACACACACACAAGGACCGTAATAGTTTAGTTTCTTTGGAAACTCATAATATAATCTTCTAATCATGGTGAAAGATCATCAACATCTCCCATAAAGATCTTATTTTTTATACCTAAAAACATTCTTTATATCCTGGGGAAAAGAAAACATAAAAGGGTGAGCTCAAATGCTTAGTAAGGGTAAACAAAAGGAATATCAATCACATCATATTCATAAGAAGATAACAATTTGGAAATCTTACCCTGCAAAAGAGATCATAATTTCATAACATGGGATAAATCATGGACGTGAAATGTAATCCCAATAATCATAACATAAAACATGAAACTTTTTGGCATACACACATAATCATAGAGAATCATTTCTTATTAGTCAAGACTCATTTCCAAGACTATCTTAGTGGACAAAGTCCATTTCTGAACCGAGTTCACTTCTCGTTTCAGCCCTGTTTCAGTGAACCGGTATAACCTACCGTTCCATCCATGTCTATCTCATGAGATATAAAATCTTTACCCAATGCATTGGTGGGAGATATAGGTCCCACCCTTCTCATAATGATACCATTCTTATGTGTGCCACAAAATCATAAACCATACATCATAACATAACCCATGTAATAAAAATGGGAATCTTAAACATTATGACATCATAAAACAAATCATATAAGATAAAAGAATTCATAAAGATAATTCCATCATAACATAATCAAATAAATGTAATAATATGGATAGAAATAGAACCCTTTATTATCTTATATGGAAAATAATTTTGATAAAACACTTGAACTCCATTCTTGAGGAAAATATCCTTTCTACTTCAAAAACACTTTTCCTTTCTTAACATGTCGTAAAATTATAAACTAAAAGAACTTGATTAGAAATAAATTTGAAAACTTTTAAAGGAAGATTCTTGGAAATATTGTTCTAAAAATCCATTCATGTCGTATAAGTTAAAAAAAATTCTTTTCATACTTTTGTCAGAAAAGTCAAAAAGTACCTCGTATGAAAAACGACAAAAGATTCTTTTCATATCTTTTACTAAAAACATACCGAAGGGTAAAATTGGATTTAAATAATTTTAGGTGGATGGAAATAATATTACATATTGAGGAAACATGGATGTGGATAATAAAATACACCCCAGTAAATACCAAAGTATAAACAATCTCGGATAAAAATGAGATTGTGATATTTCCCTTACCTTAGGTCTGATTTGCTTCGTAAGTGTCTGAACCTCCTGTATAATGATTTAAATAATGTCATTTACTTATTACATAATCATATTCATTGTTATTATATCATATATGGTTCAATTATGACTTTATATTACCTGTTCTTTTGGAAATTCATGTTAAAGTAGCATTTTGGGTAAATCGTCTCATTTGTCGTTCATGTTTTAACTTGTAATTATTCATATGATTACTTAGATCATGATTTCTTAAATCCAGAATGTAAAACAGGATTTATATATAATATATATTCATAATATACATATATATAATGGATCGATAAATGGAATGAAATACACCGTTCATGGAGACGGTAGGCCGTATGTACACATGATCGTTGATTTCGTTTCTTTATTGAATTGAGTGGAATTAAGTAGATAACATAAATATATATATACATAAATCCATTATCATTGTTACTTCATATATTTCATTATTATTCATTATATATACTTTATGATCATTCATGTATGGTTAACATGGAGAATGAATCTCATCGCGTCGTGGAGACGGTAGTCCGTACATACGCACGAGTGATGATATCATTCCCATAATTATTGAATATAATTGGAGTAGATAGTATAAGATATCCGAATCAGTATGATGTTTAATAACCATATATTGTTATTCTTTACACCATTATACCCATCCATGTAAGGTGTTGGTGGAAAAACAAATTTTACCACGGCGTGGAGACGATATTCCGTACGTACGCACGCGTGGTGATTTCATTTTCCGTAGGATGGATATATGGTGAAATAGGGTTGTTTCATACATATAATAACATATCTGTATATGAGTTATACTGATGTTATTACTTCATAATGAAACAACTAAAGAAGAAGAAGTGGAAGAATAAATAAAGTTAAAAGAATCGGTAACAAACATTACCTCTTCTTTGAAACGCCTCTTTGAGACCTCCTCTTAGGGAACTAAAATTGGTCTTTGAAGAATACCAGAACCTCTAGGATGTTTATAGGTAAGTGGGGAAGTGAAATGGGTAGGTTTTGGACGAGCTTGAAGGCTCAATGTGGTGTGAGGAAGAGAGGGAGGAGAGGGGCTCCTTTGGAATAACAAAAAATATTATTTTACTATAAAGCCAAATTTGGTTTTAAATATCTCAAAACTGATTTATTTAGAATCTAAGGTGGTTATGCGTCGAAATCCTTTCATCCAATAGAATTTAGACAAGTTTAGGTTCCTATTTTAGCCTTATAATTTATATTTAACTTTATGATAGATAATTTTACATATATCGTGTCTTTTTGTGTTCTTACACTATAAGGTTCATAAACTTACTATAACAAGACAAACGAACCCCAAGTTGTTTATAATTAATATATATAACCGTATCTAATTCATTTGGCTGAACCTTAGATTTTTAGGAATAAAATAACAATTAATAATATAATATTTTTTTTAAAAACTATTTTATGTCAATTTTGACACTATTTAGTAATTAATTTTTTTGAAAATAATAACAGAATGATTAGTTCTAAAAAAGTTAGTTAAATCAATACTAACATGTCATATTAACCTAGAAAAGTAGTGGAATTCATTAAAAGTCTCAAATTACATTTATTTAGGTTTTAATAACAACAATTATGTCAATATTTCATTAATAAGATAATTACTGCATCATCTTTGTGTCATAAAAAAATTAAATTATTTAATGTCTAAAAATTACAAATAAAATAGTATTATGTAGGAAATTTTTTTAGCTTTCTAATGAGTATTTAGAGTCGAATATATCTTATTTATAACCCTATATTAAAAATGATTTACTTATTAAACTTCGATTTTATCTATTTTAACCCTTCTTTAAATAAATTAATAATAAATGTCCTAATCTAATCCAAGTGGGTCTAAATGGTCATATTTTATTCCTAAGGTTGTTTTTGGTCGAATTAAACTTATCCAATATAATTAGGAAATGTGTTAGGGTAATAATAATAACATTTTTACCCTCAATTACCCTATTTACTTTTAACCGTGGTAAAAAAAGTAAAAAGTTACTATTTACCAAAAAATATTTTCATCTCATTGAACCAAATTTTAATTACTGACATCAACCGTGTCTCTTGGATTTTTGAAATTCCATTCACAGAAGCGGTAAAATTATGTTTTATGAAAAATTCATTATTTTTAACTACCACTTAGTGGTTTCACTATTCATCAAAAAATGAAAGTTTCCAGAAAAATACAAAAAATTAGGCCTAAGCTATATTTGATATTATGAACTAAAAAATGACGTATATTTTACCAAATTCAAGACATATCAGTTGCATTAATTAATTTAAAAATTAATTCCCGTCGTCAAAACAAATAGCGTGTTCTTAAGAGATAATAACTATCAAAAGATTGACACTTGTTTATGTCTGGTTTAAATGTGAAATTGCATCAAATAAAAAAAATTGTATTAAATTGTAAAAATATATTCTAAATATACTTTAGAACCACTAAAATTAATAATTTATCACTATTAATTATTTTGATTAAAAAAGTTGTTTTTAATTAAAATTTAGTAATTTTCACTATTCATCATAATATGAAAGTTATCTGAAAAGTACCAAAATTTCACCCTAATCTAATTTCGATATTTCGAATCCAAAAATGAAGTCCATTTTGAAAAATAAAATTTACAAAATTTCAAAAAGTGGTTATTACTATTCATAACGGCTAGTTTTAATAATATTTTAATAGCATATTGTTGTTTAGTGAAACTCGTTATTGCGTACTACACACGCTATCGAGGAAGGTCGTGATTGTGTGTAATACAAGGAAAGTCAAGGATGCATGTTGTGTAAGCTCCTTTTGGTGTAGCGTACAACACAAGACATTGATGAAATTAAAAAGAATATTTTTCATAAAATCTCGGGGTGTTACAGGTAAGGATGAGCTGCTCCTAGTTTATCGGTCATAGAGCTCAGACCATTGGGTGACTATTGCTGCAGTTACTCGGAGGATAACTGAGTCAACATGTTCTGATATACTTGGAACAAGGTGGGGGATGAAGGTCGTAAACTGCAACTTTGAACTTTCCCGGATCAGGAGGTATGGAGTGGGGGCTCTGAGGCCGATAGGCGTACGGAGCTAGGAGGAGTACCGCCTGAGGAAATCTTGCCTTTGATGGATGAGCCAGGAGATATCATTATGTAGAGCCGTTGAGGCCATGGTATTAATAGTCATACAAAGGTGTCCCCGAGTCGATAACTTTCCACGTCTGATGGCCATGAATGATTATGAAAATCTTTGATTTCTCACAGTGCAGAGTTCGGCATGTGGGGATAATGGTGTCCGGGTATACAAGAGACATCTTTACCACAATTGTTCACTGCGTCAAAGTAGCCTAGTCCTGGCTTGATGTTTGTTAATGCATGTCGCTATGTGAACCACTGACAGACACATAGGCTAGCCAGATAAGGATACCTTGGAAACACCTGGATGTGAAAAGAAGAATGAACTTGTAAACCACTTCGCCATAAACTTATGGATCAAGTGGTATGGTATGGGGGCTCTGAATCCAGTAAGCGTATAGATCTAGGAAGAGTGTCACCTGTGGAAATATTTCCTTTGGTAGATGGGCCAGGGGATATCAATATGTAGATCCGCTGAGGGCATGGTATGTATAGTCGTAAAAAGGTGTCCTGGGTCGATAACTTTCCACTTCCGATGTCCATGAGTGGTTATGAAGATCCATAATTATCCAGGTCGTGGAGTCTGATGTATGGGGAGGATGCATCCAAATGTGAAAAGAGTATCTCTATCTCGTTTCGCCACGTGTCTTGGGTGGGCCGCGACAAAGTCCATGCAGTTTAGCGTCATTCGGTGAGGATGAATTCCGTTCAGTTTATCGTCATGCGGTGAGGATGAAGTCCATGATGTTTATCGTCATGCGGAAAGGACGAAGATATACACCCCGTGCACGTCTGGTCCATACACGGGGGAAGGGGTCATTTTTAACATCATTGTCTGTGCAGTTTAACGTCGTGTGGCAAGGATGAGAAGTACATCCCGTACCGGTCTGGTTCGCACATAGGGGGAAAGGGAATTATTTTTGTTTATTCAGGGGGCTGGTCTAGGACTAGGGATCCTGGCGTCGCTACGTATCCTGCGGGGGTAGGAATCAAGCCATACGTAGTTCTCTGGAAGAAGTACACCCCGTGTAGGTCTGGTCCATATATGGGGGAAAGAAGGAATTTTTTTATCTTTTATTCAGGGGACTAAGCCAGGACTGGGGATCCTGGCATCGCTATGTATCCTGTGAGGGCAGGAATCAAGCCGTACATAGTTCTCTAGAATCCGTACAGTTTAATGTCATGCGGTGAGGACGAAGTCCATACAGTTTAACGTCATTTGGTTAGGATGATGAGTACACCCCGTGCAGGTCTGGTCCATACATGAGGGGAGGGGAATTATTAACTCTTTTTATCTGTGCAGTTTAGCGTCATGCAGTAAGGACAGACTCCATGCAGTTTAACGTCAAGCGGTGAGGACATGAATACACCTCGTGCATGACTGGTCCATACAAGGGGGAATGGGCCTTTTTGTTTTTTTCCTTTTGAGGTGGCTGGGCTAGGGTGTGGAATTCTAGCATCACTACGTATATTGCGAGAGTAGGAATCAAGCCTCACATAGTTCTCTGAAAGACGATACACCCTGTGCTGGTCTGGTCCGTACACAGGGGAAGAGGGCATTTTTAAATCACCTCGTCTGTGTATTTTAACGTCATGCGGCGAGGATTAATTCTATTAGTTTAAGGTTATAGAGTTTGGACCGTTGGGTGCTTGGTAGCTTAACATCATGCATCTCGGACGATGAGTACATCTCAATTTTTTCATCCATGCAGTTTGTCATCGTGCGGTAAGGATGAACTCCATTCAGTTTAACATCATGCGGTGAGGACGTACTCCATGCAGTTTAACGTCATGTGGTGAGGACGTACTCCATTAAGTTTAACGTCATGTGGTGATGACGTACTCCATGCAGTTTAATGTCATGCGGTGTGGACGTACTCCATGCAGTTTAACTTCATGCGGTGAGGACGAGAATACTTCTTTATGTGAAATACTTCTTCAGGAATCTCGCATTAGTAGGAGCCGTGGTGAATTGTCCATCCATGGAGATCATGGCATATACTCCGTCGGAGTAGACACTGTGTACAAAATATGGTCCCTCCCACTTGGGCTCCAGTTTTGGGGGCTTCTTTCCAGGTATCATTGGGGTCCGGAGGACCAGCAGTAATTCTCTTTCCAAGAAATACTGGAGGCAAACCTTTTTGTTGAAGGCTCATGCGATCCAATTCTGGTACACTTCCAGGTGGTGCAGAGTGTGCAGCCGCTTCTCGTCTAGCTGTTCCAACTCACCTAGCCTATTTTCTGACTACTCATCATCAGATAATTGATCACATTTAGATCGAGTAGTGGTGTGGATTATGGTTCGATAAGCCCACAATGCATGGAGGAGTTTATATGGACATGACTTCTTGTTTTTGTCTAGAAATTTCTGGAGGATGTTGGATAGGGTCTTGTTGGAAGATTGTATCTTCCCGTTGGCCGCTTCATAGTAGCGAGATGAGTGTTTAGCCATGATACCATACTCGTGGTATAGCTTTTCCAACTCGGCAGAGCAGAAATTGGTGCTGTTGTCCGTCAGTATAGTATGAGGGACACCAAATCTGGTGATGATATTGGTCTTCACGAAGATAACAATATTTCTTGCCCCAAATTCCTTGAGGAGTATGGCTTATTCCCATTTGGAAAAGAAGTCGATGGCCGTGAGGATATACTTCAGCTCTTTGGTTGTGGCGGGAGGATATGGTCCCACGACGTCCATCCCCCAGACGGAAAATGGCCAGGAGTACTTAGCTTGATGAAGTAACTCCGGGGGCTAGTGTATGATGTTGGCATGGATTTGGAATGAGTGGAATTTTGTGGTAAAACACTCGCAGTCTTGTGCCACTGTAGGCCAGTAGTACCCAAGCCTTTGAACCCGATGGGAAATCTTGGTCCCTGGTTGATGTGATCCACACGCTCCTGCATGTACTTCAGTCATGAGGGCAGTGGTTTCTTCTCCGTCAATGCATCTGAGGATCACTCCATCGAGGCCTCGTTTGAAGAGGACCTCTTGCTGGCTCGCACCGCCATATAGGACCAAGTTGATTTCCCTTCTTTGTATTTGCTCTCGTTCAGACCTGTCTGATGGAAGCCCTCCCCGTTGAAGGTAGTTCGCGATGGGGGTCATCCAGCCGGTGGCGGGAGCATATGGCTCGGGGACAGGACTGACTTCATGGATTTGTTTCATCTTATCTTGAACAAATGGCAATATAATTTGATGGTGAGAAATACTGATGATCGTTTCATCCTGGTTTGGGTCGGCTAGGGTTGTGACCGCGTTGGCTAATGAATCAGCCTGAACGTTATGAGACCAGGGAATATAAGCCAATGTTGGTTCTATAGAGAACTCAGCCATTAGCCCTCGGACATGTTCAAACAGGGGAATTATCTCCTCCTTTTTAATAGAATAGTCACTATTGACCTGCTTGATGACCAGCTCAAAGTCACCTTTTATCTTAAGGTTCTATACTTGTGCCTGCAGTGTGAGCTCCAGGCCATCAATGAGGGCTTGATATTCTGCTTCTTTATTTGTACATCACTCTGACATGAGGAAGGAATACAGAATAACTTCCTTTTCTGGGGACACGAGTATTATCCCTATACCCACTTTGTTGAATCTGAGATCCTCCATCCTCTTCCCGGTGGGACTTCTAGACGCGCCGTCAAAGTATATTTCCCATACTGGGAACTCCTCTTGAACTGAGAAGATATCTTCATCAGGTAGTTCAACATCTGGGGCAGTGGTCCCTATTGAAGGGTGCTTTTCCAGAAAGTCTGCTAATGGCGGGCCCTTGATGGATTTTTGAGGCACGAACTGGGTGTCGAACTGTTGCAGGATGACTACCCATCGGGATAGGAGTTCGGTTACCATCGGGTGAATGAGGATGTACTTGTGTGGGTTACTATGCGAGATCAAATAGACCTCATTATACTGCACATAATGTCACATCTATTGAACCGCGAAGACCAAGGCCAGACATCTCTTCCTGATATTTGAGTATCGATTCTCAACATCAATCATGGTTCGCCTGAGGTAATAGAGATTGTTTTCGCTACTGGCGTCGTTCTTCTGTGCGAGGAATGCTCCCAATGACCATTCTAGGGCCATCACATATAGAATGAGAGGCCTTCCTTCGACCGGGGTCATGAGAACCGGTGGTCTTAATAGGTACTTCTTCAAGTTGTCAAACACCTCTTGGCAGTCATTCGTCCATTGGTATGTGACCCCCTTCTTCATCAACCTGGTGAAGGGAAAACATCTTCCTTCCAGGTTGGCTATGAACCGCCTAATATAGGCTAGGTGTCCTTAGAATCCCCTCAGCTCAGTGATATTTCGAGGAGGTGGTAGGATCAGGATAGCCTTCGTCTTCTCAGGGTCATCTTCGATACCACGATGGCATACGATGAAGCCAAAGAATTTCCCTAAGATAACCCCAAAGGCGCATTTCAAGGGGTTCATCTTGAAGATATGCTATCAGATCTTGTTGAAGACGGTATCAAGGTCCGACAAGTGATCCGAGTGCTGTCTGGACTTGACCACTAGGTCATCCACGTAACATTCAATGAATTTCCCCAAGAACGTCTTAAAGATAAGATGCATGGCACGATGATATGTGGTGCCAACATTCTTGAGACCAAAGGGAATGACCCTGTAACAGAATACCCCTTGAGGGGCCCTGAAAGAAATGGATTCTTTGTCTTATTAGGACATTCTGATTTGATTATATCTGGAATAGTCGTCCATGAAGGATAGATCCTCCCAGTCGTTTCATCAATTAACAACTCAGTGATTAGAACCGGGAATCCATCTTTTGAACAATGCTAATTAAGGTCTCTGAAGTCAATGTAGATGCGTATTTTCCCTTTCTTTTTCCTGACAGGGACGATTTTGGCCAACCAAATGGGGTATTGGACCTCCCTGATGAAGCCTGTTTTAATGAGCTTATCTACTTTAGCCTCTATCATGGCAGCATGTGAGGGGTTTGTCCTTTTAGCGGCCTATTTGTAGACCCGACGGTCTTATGGAAGACCCAGGTGATGCGTCTCTACCTCGGGATCAAGTCCTGGCATTTCTGTGTAATTCAAGGTGAAGACATCCCGGTGTTGCCTTTGGATGGAGGTATATACCTCATGTTCTTCGGGGGACATGGCCTCACTAATGAGAGTGGGCCTCAGGTATTCTTCGGTACCCAGGTTTATTTCCCTGTGTTCGTCCACATTGGTGGAGATAACCTCCTCAAATGTGGGAGGTGCATCTCTGAGATCTTCCCCCTCTTCTTCTCCGAAGTCCTCATCTTCTTGATCTGACTAGGAGAGAGTTTCTTGTCTGAGACTTTGAGGGTTTGAGGGAGAGGCATCGTGGGAATCCCTGCTTGAGTATTCATCCCCAAATTGAGGGTTGGTAGACGTTCCTGCATTTTTGTGCTCGGCCATCGTGGCTGAAGTCATGAGGACGTCTGGATACGTGTTCAGAATTGAACTCCTACCTCCCACGTGGTTGATGGGCATGACATAATCTCTGCCAAGTTGCCTGAGGGGGTCATCAGGGACCATTTCCAGGCCATTTGGAGCTGGGATCCAGTCGACGTCATCGACCAAAGGCTTCTTCTTCTTTTTCTCATAGAACCTGGCGTCGATGTAATGTGACTTGGAGAGCTTGAAAGGGGCCTTGTCGGCGTGGAACGTCCCACTTTGTCCATTGACGCAGTACTTGATATGCTGGTGGTATGATGAAGGAACGCCCATGTGCTTATGGATCCATAGCCTTCCCAGCAGGTCATTGAATGTTGTGCTCTGCCGAACCACCGGGAATTCCGTGTAGGCTACCAGGTCACCAAAATGGTTCTTTAGCTTAATATGTCCCATTGGTTTCGGCTCACTCTTTTCATAACCCAACAAAGTTTTGGATGAGGGAATTAGATCTTCCTTATAGTTTCCCAACCTACGGGGTTTCCATAGGGGAAGGAGGTTAACTCTAGAGCCATTGTCTATAAAGACTTTTCGTATCACAACACCATTCAGTGTGCCAGACACATAAAGCGGTATGATGTGTCCTTGCATGATGGAATCTTCGTTTTGATCAGTGAAGGAAATCATCGCATTGCATTCAGCTGGGCCAGTCTCTATCCTGTAAATCTCGGCGGCAGCTAACTCGGCTTGAAATTCCTAGGGGGTTGATCAGAGCTTCGATAAGCGCCTCCCAAAGGTCAGCTAACAAAATCAAGGCATCCAGTATTGACAACATGGCCGGTACTGATGCCAGCTGCTTAAGGATGGCGTATTTTTTCTCCAGTAGTCGACGATTCTCCGTTGGCGGGAGAGTCTTAGCGGGTGCTTCGGGAGCTAGAGCATTTGACGAGGAGGGACTGGCCATGGGGATAGATGTCGATGGTGTTCCTGTGTTTTGAGGACTTGACCTGGCCGGTCTGTCTATGTGCACTAGGAGACCAAAAACTTGCTCCTCCTCTGGTGGGTATCGCAGAACAACAGGGACAGAGTGGCCGCTTGTGGAAGTGGAGGGGCATTCCCTCTCCTGCTGAGTCCATTGAAGGGATCTCCCACAGGTTTCCACAATATTCACGGTCTGGGCTGGGGTCCAACCATAGGGTTGGTTTCGGCTGTGGCTGCGCCTACCCTGGTATCCTCTTCCTCTGTGATTCCTCCTCCCGGCTCCTCGTGCAGGGAACTTGGGTTCATAATCATACCCTTCTTCAGAGAATGATTCCATGAGATGGATGGCGTTGATAGAACCAAACATTTTCCCTTTATCCTCTAACTGGTCAACCTGGTCGGTTGTCTCTGATGGTGCCGTTTGGTGGGTCAGTACCCGTGGTTCCAAATTCGAGGGCATGAAATCTTCTAGGGTCGGGACTATCTTTGGCCCCGTCGTGGACTACTCCTCTTGTGATTGTTTCTTCCTTTGACTCCGTCTGGATGACCGACTTGTGGAGGGTTGTGAGGCCAATGTGGTCGGCTTTACGGCTCTAGGGGTTGCTGGTGGCAACAATCGATACTGTAGTTGAGCTCTGAATATTCCCTAGGCTCGGTTGATAGTCTTCCGAGTCATCCAGTTGTCAAATTTATGCCCCTGCTTTCTGGTGACTTTCTACCACCCCTCCTCTTTGTCGGAGTCAGTGGTAGAGATACATTACACATGTGCTGGGGGTGGTCCCAGTACGACTTGTCCAGAATATACCATCCTCTGAAGGAGGTCTTTGAGGATGAAGCATTCTCGAATATTATTCCCCAAGATTCGATGGTAGGGGTAGTAATCTGGCCTTTCATCGCGGCCGAATTCTTCAGGTTTCTTTGGCTCCAGGAGGCGGAGCAATTTGCAGTTCATGGTGGAAATGAAGTAGCCATGAACTTGATCATCTCGAAACGAGTATACTTTTTGTCTTTGTTCCTCAAACTGGTTCCGCATCGGTCCTCTCTAATCGTCCCGTTTAGGCAGGGGCGGCCGCTGATATGCAGGGGTCCCTTGATGATTGGGTGGAGGCCTGAGCGGTGGAGCAGGCATAGGGGCCAGCTTGAGTGTGAGAGCGGACACTTCAGCTCTAGGGGCTCTTTTCGCAGTAGCCTGCGAAGCTATTCGGGACTTTGAATTTTTCCGCTGCAGGGAGTCCTCAATTCTCTAGGAAATGGTCAAGAGATGGCAGAAGCCCGTAGTGCACTCCACTGGTATGAGTGGTGTTTGAAGCTCATCTCTAAGATTATCGATGCATATGGTTGGCATCTCATATTGAGGCATTGGCATGTTTAGAGAATAGGTCAGACCTTTCCATATGGCGATGAAATCCGAGACCCTCTCTTTCTCCCTCTACTTGTAGTTCATGAGGTCGTTGACCGTTGTTTTGGGAAACGTCGAGCTGAAGTGGAATAGGAATTGTTTTTGGAGGTCCTCCCATCTCTTTATCGACTCGGCCGGCAGACTCGTATACCAGACGAAGGCGGATCCTTGCAAGGTACGTATAAAGCATCTGAGTTTCACTGCATCTTGTTGTTCTGGAGTCCCCATCATAGGGTCTCAATAGGATGTGTAGTGCATCAAATGTTGCTCTAGATCACCCGATCCATTGAAGATGGGGAATATAGGTCTCCCATAATTTGGTGGAGGTGGTGTGTTGGTCACCCAGTCTGTGTAGGGTTTCCGCTCTGGCTGTATCGGAGCGCGTCGACCTTCCATCGCTTCCAATCGAGTTGTTAGTGCCTCGATGGTGTTGGTGAGTCCCTGGTTTACGTCCTGTTGGGCCCATTCCTTGGCAGGCATAGCCCGAGACATTGCCTGAGGATCCGGGTAGGCCGGCACCAAAGGTGCATATTCCGTTTGGGGTACCCTCGGAGGGTTCAGGCATACTTGCTCTGGTTTCCTCCTAAGTGGAGGTAAATCTTGGTATTCATCATCCACATTTAGGTAGTTGGACGAACCAGTCACCTCATTAGGCACGAGCCCTGATCGTGCATCATTTGTCGGGGAAAGCCTTAGCCTTTGCGGTACACTTTATGGGAGTGCATGATGTGGCTCTTCTTAGGGAGAACTTTCAATAAGGTGGTTCCTCTGGAGCATCTCAGCATTAAGCCGCCTCAATTATTTCATCTCTACTTCCTGTCGAGCGAAACTCTCTTCGAGCATGAGTGGATCGTTTTTATCGAGGAAAGGGGGCAGGTTTAGGGTGACCATTCCTTTATTCTTATCCTTGTTGGAAGCTTGCAGGGTAGGTGGAGGGAGGTTTGCTGAAGGGGCGGCCATATTTAAAGCGGCCCTATGGTTCTGGGTGTGCACACCTGGGGGTTCGTTGTGAGTCACAGCCTGACCGGAACTGTTGTCTCCCGATCCGTCCGGATTTACATTTTCTCCGGTGTCACCCATGGGGTTAGCCTCTATGGCATTGATGAATGCATATTGTGGGATGGAGGGGATGTCATCTTCCAAATAGGAATAGGATCTCCCGCATCTTCGGTTGGACTTACCTTTAATGACCTAGGATTGCCGTCAGACTTCTTGACGAAGGGTGACACGGAGAGCTCTTTGATGCGACCTTACGGTGCGCCTTCCTCTCAGAGGGGATGATGATTCATATGAAGGGTCAGGATAGGAGCCTCATCTTCTGACTGTCCTCCCTATATGAGAAAATACTGACTCTCGTGGGGGAGGTTGTTGTTGAGGGGGTAATAATTCGCCCAGCCCTGAGGGCTTGGGTTGGCTCTGTTCCCTAGATGTTGAGTCTCTTCCCAGTTTTATTGGTCTTACGGTGGAATTTGTTGTCAAAAATTCCCCTATCCCTACATGTTGGGGTTGACCCTAGATTGCGGCAGTGGCTGCGGCTATCACGACCTGCCTGATATCACGTGCCCCTATCCGGGGGTGAACCAGATCTGGTGCCAAATTCACCTGTGAATCATCCCCTTCTGGAGAGGCAGGAAAAGATCACTGATTGACCTCTCTTAGGCGAGAGGCCAGCTGGATTCTCTCAATGGCCTGATTCAGGAGTTCTTGAATGGCTCATTCCTGCCGGGCCTGAGGCTTCTAGGACTTACTCAAGGCCTAACTATGTTGGATGTGTTGCCTTTCCTGAACAGGGGGTCCACCCGATTGCCGTCTTGATGTGACGACGTTGCAAGACACCATACCGAACGGGTTCTTCTTGGTGGGGAGCTGCGTGAAATCAAGAGCTCTGTGTTCCCCTCATCCCCTGAAATGGACTCCTATCGGAGCGTCACCAATGAGGCGGCGCAGTTCGTCCAGTGCACGGAGGCAAGCTTCCTCCATATTCCCTTTGCGCCTCTCGGGGCGTTGTTGTCGCATCCAGGAAAGGGCCTCCAAGTCGATGTGATGCAGGCGGTCCCCTATCGTCTTGACATGGTCTACATATCCATCATAGGGCAGGAAGCTTGATTTCAGCCGGTGGAGGGTCGTCCATATATTATGGCGGATGTCGTGCATGCATTCTTCTGAAAAATCCCTAGGTATGTCGTACTGAGAGGTGGTCGTGGGCCAAAACATAAATGGTACATCATTCCTGGCCAGTCGTTTCCTTAGGTGAATCGTATCAGCCTACTCCTCCGCCAGTGATTGCTCTACCTGGTCAGCCCATCTAAGGCTCTCACTATAGTCGGAGGTAGTGGGACCAGTAGGTATCGAATTGTCTTATGGGTGATTCAGAGGTGGTTCAGAAGATGAACATGGCCCTGTACCATCGCATTATCGAAGAAGGGAATCGTTACCGACAAGCTGAGAATTTGACATGCACAATCCCGTCCTTCTGAGTGCCTCGGAATACGAGGGCCTTTCGGTGCTTGATTCGGCAGGGGGAGGGCCTTCCTGTCGAAATAGTATGCCATCATGGGGAGGACCTTCGCAATGACGGCCGTAATGGCGAGGAATACCATTACTACTTGACGCTTCACTGCATAGAGGACTTTTTTAGTGCACACCCCAGGGAGGACCTCCAAGGCATGTTGCAGCAAGGGGAGGACCTTATGGCTGCTTAGCATTGTTACGAGGAGGACCTTTGGAAAAACTGCCATGATGGTGAGGATGACCATCATGGCTTGACGTTCGACGCGCATCCTGGGGAGGACCTTCAGGACATTCCGCGACAAGGGGAGGACTTTCTTGTTACTTGGGGCCATTGTGGGGAGGACCTTCGCAATGGCGGACGTGGTAGCGAGGACTACCATCACAGTAGTGGCAATGATGAGCAATACCATTACTACTGCCATAGGGAGAATATCTGAAGGATACAACCTGGGGAGGGCCTCCAGAATGTACCGCAACGAGGGGAGGGCCTTCTCGTTGCTCGACGTCTCTACAGGGAGGACCTCCATTATCAGGGTGATGAGGACTACCACAGTGACCTGATTCCTGGCTGCGTAGAGTTCCGTTGCAGCGTGACCCCTGGGGAGGACCTTCAGGGAAGGCCACGACAAGGGGAGGGACTTCTTGTTGTGATGAGACGTCACTAGGAGGAGGTCCTCCGTAGTTGCGACTATGATAGTGAGGACTACCATCACAGCTGCGGAAATGGCGAGGACTACCATTACTACTGCTGTAGGGAGAATATCTGTGGGATACATCCTGGGGAGGGCCTCCAGAATGTACCGCAAAGGGGGGAGGGCCTTCTCGTTGCTCGACATCTCTATGGGGAGGACCTCCGTTATCAGGGTGGTGAGGACTACCATCGTGACCTGATACCTGGCTGTGTGGAGTTCTGTTGCAGCGTGACCCCTTGGGAGGACCTTCAGGGAAGGCCACGACAAGGGGAGGGCCTTCTTGTCATGATGAGACATCGCTACGGGGAGGACCTCCGTAGTTGCGACTATGATAGAAAGGACTACCATCACAATCTGTACTCCCACTGCATGGAGAGTGATTGCAGCGTATACCCCGGGGAGGACCTTCAGGGTGGACCGTAGCAAGTGGAGGACCTTCTTACTACTCGATCCTCTGGTCACATGGAGGGTTTCTGTGACTCGCATCAACAGAGAATCCCTCGTGACCGATCTTTATATGCCTGTGGGGGAATCCCCCATGAGTGCTCTAAGGAGGACCTTCAGAGCTACTGGTAGCGACATTGCGGGGAGGACCTTCGTAACTGCAACTGCTGCTCCCATAATATGGTAATGGGTGGGTAGGGTTTCGAGCCTTTGATGCATGCTTAGCGGCGTCGGGAACCCCAACTTCCAGCAGAGGAGAGTCATGAACTCTCTCTTTATTTTCCGGCTGCCTTCGGCGCATTCGGGGCGCTCTTTTACAGGCAGTGGGGACCATCTGCTATTGAAAACGGCCTTCAATTACTTTGGGTCCCTATCTAATTGGGTCCCAGTATGCCTCCGGGATACGCTGACGAACATCTTGACTTTTAGTAGGGATATATGCTTTCTCTGGAGAATGCACCGTGATGGACGAGTATCCCCCAGTTGGAACGAATGAAGCTGCTTGATCCGGTTTCCCTTGCGTCGCAGAATATGGCCAGCGACCCTCCCGGGCAGAAGCAGGGATGTATATTTGCTCTGAGGCGGCTATCTCGTCTCTCATATGAGTCGCCTCAATTTGGGATACGGGCTCACAGGCCCGAGTCCGTGCTGTTGCTGCTGATGCAATTACATTCTGGAAAGTCTGCAAGATATGATCTGGGATCGATACCTGCTCCTCCATTATTTCCAGGATATGTAAAGAGACATCTTTGGCTGGAACGAGTATGAAGGACCATTCCGGTATCGGAGTAGGAATATCCTACTCCGGTCCTCCATTGGCAGTGGGTACTGAAAATTCTCCTGTGTCGGGGCAGGTGAACGAATCTGCCCCTGTACCGGGATACTCCGGTTTCTCTCTCCATTTGCCGCCACATCGGGGTGGCGGACTTTACTTGCATCCGTAGGGAGCTGGCCCTACATATATTGTTTTCCCACCGTATCGAGTCGGTGGCCTTTGTTGGCTGGGAGACGTGCCCGCATATGATTTGCCGCCACATCTGGGTGGCGGGCTTTGTTGATCGCCACCATATTAGGATGGAGGGCGTCTGAAGCAACTGCCAGGAGCTGGTCCTGCAGGTGCTGGGTCACCAGCATGTCAGGTTGGTTTGCTTCACGACCCTGGGCAGGGAGAGGTGCATGCCTAGTAAGTGTCATCTTGCGTGAGCGATAGGCTTGATGGAGTTCGGCGGGGATGCCCGCCGGCTTGTATGATGCCGCCATGTCTGGATGGCTGGCTTGGGAGGAGCGAACATGTGTGGGTGCCTGTTCGTGGTACGTCTCTATGGATGGGCATCGAAGCTCCTCCACAGGGACCGGGGTGATGATCGGTCCCCGACTGTACGTCTGCTGCCATTGTCGGGCGGTTCGAGGGGCCAGAGCACGGGGAGTGTGGGCCTGAATCATCAGGGAGACATCCTCCTCAGCGCACGGATTTCGGGTCACGACGTGACTGCGATGAAGTCTTCCGGAGGGGGACTTGAAGAGGAACCCCCGTTCAGTGGGGATGAAGTCCTCAACGTCGACCTCATCCACCTCTCTATGACAAGGGAGGTATGCATTGTCCCATTCTGGGGATAGGCTCCCGAAATGGTTGGAGACAGCGACAGGGGCTCTCTGGATCCGCCATTGTGGCCGCTGCTGGGCAGGCGACCGGCGAGTTCTGGTGGATTGGAGGGTGTGCATGGCCGCCTCCAATGTTGGGAGAGTACCATTCACGTGGTACTCTCGGATCAGCACATCCAAAACCAAGTGTTGAAGACGCTGGGTGGCGGACGGGGTCCTCCATTGTTGAGGAGGTCTCGTCCTTGCTTCGTTGGAAACACGCACGTGTGAGTTCCTTTGCGATTCCATTGGATCGAAGGGAGTTCTGAAAGTAGTGCCTACAAAACATTTTAGCAAATACAAGCAGCAAACCTGTCAAAACAACATATCATAATCCCATGCGTAATTAATGACCTTGCTTGGCCCTCCTTTAGAGAATAGGGGGAAAAAGGTGGGATTATGTTGAATTCATCATGTTTGGTTAAAGATTCATGTCAGTTTCACCATTTTTTGTTTCATTCTAGTTTTCGGCCACAAAACGCCCAACAGATCCATATCCAATGATTGGTGGACATGCTTTCCAAAGGCAGGCATTCGTTGGATGGTCTGACCAACGACTCTTAAGAACTCACATTGTTCGAGAGGATGGGAAGTCGGGCTCATCACACCCTTTTTGGGGTGAATTATTGCATGTTCTACGACTCTCTTATAGATTCAATACGTATTCATATGTTCGCAAATATTTGGTTTATACCCAAACATAGTATCCATTGATTTAACCTTAGTGGGAAATGGTCAACTGGACGCAGGGGTTTGGAATAATTTATGCCCAAGGTTTACCATCCCTCATTGGATTGATGACCCCGAAGGGTTGGAACTCGCTTGAGGCGGCACTAGGAGTGGTGCGGGGAACGAGTGTGGAGATGATCCGGTCGACTAGTTTTGGGGATTGAACCTCAGGGAGGCTTCTTATGTACCCTGCTTAGGAGACATGGATCAAATTCCACGTAGTTCGTATATACAGTTTAACGTCATGCTGGATGAGGGTGGAACTCGACATGAAGAAAATACCGAGTGGTGGGATTGAACCTCATGGAGGCTTCCTATGTACCATGATTTGGCATGGATCATAGTCCCCGTAGTTCTATTTGGCTTGGGTCTTACACTCTGAGGAGGCCCAGAATGATGGATTAGGCATTACACTCTAAGGAGGCCCATAATGATGGATTGGGAATTACACTATGAGGAGGCCCAGAATGATGGATTGTGTCTTACAGTCTGAGGAGGCCCAGAATGATGGATTGTGGCTTACACTCTGAGGAGGCCCAGAATGATGGATTGGGGCTTACACTCTAAGGAGGCCCAGACTGATGGATTGGGGTTAACACTCTGAAGAGGCCCAGAATGATGGATTGGGGCTTACACTATGAGAAGTCCCGGAGGAGGATGTCATGGTCGATGCTTACTCTAAGCCCACATGAGTCATGCTCGGTGTGAGAAACAAGAGGCAGCAGAGACTAGAGGATCACGCCGCGAAATGTGCGTCCGTGAGAAGCGGAGTGGGGCTTACACATGAGGGCAGACCAGGGTGATGAATTAGCGTTTACACTCTGAGGAGGACCATAAGGTCAGGGCCTACTCCGAGATGGATGCCCAGAATGATGGATTGGGGCTTACACTCTAAGGAGGCCCAGAATGATGGATTGGGCCTTACACACTGAGGAGGCCTAGAATGATGGATTGGGGCTTACACTCTGAGGAGGCCCATAGGAGGATATCACGGTCGATGCTTACTCTAATCCCACTTGAGGCATGCTCGGTGTGAGAAACAAGAGGCAGTAGGGACCAGAGGATCACGTCGCGAAAGGTGCGTCCGTGAGATGCGGATTGGGGCTTACGCATGAGGGCGGCCCATGGAGATGAATTGGGGCTTACACTTTGAGGAGGCCCATAAGGTCGGGGCTTACCCCGAGATGGACTCCTGGGGTGACAAAGCCCAGCAGGAGAGGAAAAGGGGGTGCTCCTGTGCCCATCTCCTCTCATACAGTGCATAAGGGCTTCCTTCTGATGGCTATTTTACCATCTTTGAGGAACCCTCAACAAATGGAGGGGAAGAAAATGGATTCTTGAGCTGAGTCTCTGCATTACCGTGGGAATGTGAACCCAGGAATGCTTCGAGAATCTACTCAAGGATCGGGGCAACCCCTTTCCCCCTGTTTACCGTGGGTATGTGAACTCAAAATTGCGCACGGATGCGCCTGAAAGTTACACCATGCGGATCTGGTGGCTCTGGTGGAGGCCTTGGCTTGGGGCCGATGAACCGTCCAATGAGGGAGTCGCAGAGGACATGGCTGGATCAGAAGTATTTTACCTGGATCTGGGAATGAGAACAACGAAGTATTTGGCGAGCCACCAAGAGGTATGGGTGGTGGTGCCCTTCGCGCGGGGAAGTGCCATGCGGCTGGAGAAGGAGTCTGCGAACCAGGGTGGTTCACGACTTTGGGTTCAATCGGTGAAGCAGGGTGGTTCGCGGCTTCATGTTCAATCCACGAACTAGGGTGGTTCGCAGCGGGTTCCAGGCGGGCAGCGACGGCCAAGGGCAGTGCCGATTAGAGGCTCGTCGGTCGGGGCTTCGCCCGTGTAGGAGAGTGATATGCGGTACGACGGACGGGAAAAGAGGCATAAATTCTCTGGTCCGTGAGGAAGTCATCTGCGGAGGGGGTATGGTTTGCGGTTCTCCTTTTTCGTTATTTTTAGGTTCGTGGTTCACCAAATTATTACGCGTTTTCCAATTCCTTGTTAATTCATATACCTGCTGTGGTTCGTGGATAGGAATTTCGCTGTTTGCGAAAACCTGAAGCCTTCCTTCAACCAATCTCCCTCCGAATCTCCAATCCCTCCGAATCTGATTCCAGTTCTCCGAACCTACTTTTCGTTCCCCCATGGTCCCCTTTTATAGTGTGGGGAAAGGAATGTATCTGTGGCCATACGGCACCTTTTGTGGAGGCCCATAACCAAATACCCGGTTCACAGCTGACTTGGTCAATCTATGATTCACGGTAGGTATTGAACACTCCCCCCTCTTTGAGGCGAACTCAGGGAGTGCTCTGCGGCTATGGAGGGTTCCACCTCTATTCAGCGAAGGATAGCGGGTGCGGCTTGAACCGGTCGACGCGGTCCGCGGTTGGGGCGGTTCGTGACAGTGAACCGGACTGGCGCCCATCCTGCCTCGCGACTGCGGAGCCTCTCCGCCTCCATTTCGCGAACGACAATGGTTCTCGGAGGGGGTGCCTTGTGGGGCCTGTCCACTTTGCGCTTCCATGGGACCGATTCGTGGACCAGTCCTGTTTGTGTCTCTTCTTTGATTATTTTCCCCAATTCTTAGGGGATTTGGGTAAAATCTCCTTTGCGGATTTTTCAGGACCCTACAGACCCCTTAAAATTAATAAAAACCCTGCAAAACAAAAAAACTCCAGAAACCCTTTAGACCTACAAAACATTATAAAACTCTAAAAACCTAAAAAATACAAAAAAACTGAAAAAACCACAAAAAAACCATAAAACCCATGAAAACTGGAAAAAACTGTAAAAACCCTAAAATCCATAAAAATCCATAAAATCTCTAAAAATCCATAAATACCTAAAAAACTCCAAAACACTTAAAAAATATAAAAACAAAAAACCAAAGATTTATGAAACAAGCCTATAATCCTTAAAAATGTAAAAAACCCTAAAACACTAAAAACCAATAACAAAAACTAAGAAAACTAAAACACATAAACCCCCCCCCCAAACTAAAATGATAAAAAGACTAAAAATACCCTAAAAACCTAAAAAACGTATAACCCCTAAAAATGATAAATAAACCCTCAAACACCATAAAAACCCTAAAACCCACTAAAAACTCTAAAAACCATAAAAATGCAAAAAATGATAAAAAAACTAATAAATCATAAAAATACAAAAAAATTTAAAAAAACCCTAGAAACCCAAAAAACCAAAAAACATTAAAACCCTTGAAACCCCTCAAAATCACTAATAACAAATTTAAACTAATACAATATTAGAAATCCTTAAAAGTTATTAAAAACATAAAACCCCCCTAAAAACTGAAACCCCTTAAGAAACCCATTAAAACATAAAGACACTTAAATCCCCTAAAAAAATTCTAAAAACCCTGAAAGTCCACTAAAACACTTAAAACCTATTAAACCCCTATAAATTTTAGCAAACGAAACAAACCTAAATAATAATAAATTACTCAAAAAACCCAAATAAAAAACAAAAAAACCCTAACCCTAAAAAACCCTAAAACCCCACAAAATTATTTAAAACCATAAAAAAATCATGAAAAAGTTCTAAAAATCCATAAATATCTAAAAAATCCTAAAAACCTGAAATCGTCTAAGAAAATATTGAATACTAAAAAAATATTAAGATCATTAAAAAATGTAAAAAAATTAACAACTCTAAAAATCATAAAAACCCTCAAAACCTGTATAACCCTACAACCATAGAAATAGTAACAATGACTTAAAAATCTCAAAAACTGTAAAACCCTTAAAATCCATGAAACCACATAAGAAAATCTTATGAACCTAAAAACAATTAAAACACCTAAAAACGTTAAAAACACTAAAAACTGTAAAAAAAATCCAAAAATATCCCTAAAACCCAAATGAACCCCAAAAAGCCCCTAAAAACCATAGAAATCCCAAAAACCCACAAAATCCCAAAAAACCCAAAATTCATTAAAACCCCATTAAACCCTTAAAAATGTTATAAAACTCTAAAAAACAATTAATCATTAAAAAAATGTTATAAAACATTAAAAACATTAAAAATAATAAAGAACTCAAAAAATACCCATAAGATTCCAAAAAACAATAAAAACCCAAGAAACTAATAAAACCATAAAAACCCTAAAACCTTTAAACCCATAAAGCCCCTTTAAAAACCTAAAAACCAATACAATGTTTAAAAATTATTCATACCTCTCAAAAAAGTAAAAATTATAAAAAAATCTAAAAACTCTAAATAACTAAAAAAACCCCTAAAAACACTAAAAATCATAATAAATTAAAACCCCAAAACACTTTAATATCCATAAAAACCCTAAAAATAATAAAAATCACAAAAGACATAAAAATCCTTAAATACATAAAACACCTAAAACCCCCAAAAACCGAAAGGAAAATCCTAAAAACCTAAAGACACCGAAAATGACCTAAAACCTAAAAATACAAGAAACTCTAAAAACTCTAAAACCCTTAAAATTGTTAAATACCCTAATACCCCCTAAAAATAAAAAAATCCCTAAAATATCTAAAAAATTAAAAGCCCAATAAATCTATAAAAACACAATGAAATCCTTTAAAACATAAAAAATTTAAAAAACCTAAAATCCTAAAAAAACATAAAATATCCTAAAGACCCAAAAATATCCTAAAACCGGCGGTTTTTCTTAAGGATGAGAATGATGAACCCATCAGGCTAGGAGAAGTTTTTGGGAACCGTGATGATCTATTGTACGCCAGCCTGGACAGGATCAAGAAGAAGCATACGGTGATGGGTATTTCTAGCTCCTTTGGCTATAACCAGAAGAGAAAGCCATGCTCTATCCTAGAATGTGGTTGGAAGGGTGGAACGGTTGTGTCTGATGATATAGTCTGCAGTAGAGCCAAGGGATTGAGTGAACCTCCTATGAAGAAGCGTGCAAGGTTGGACTACTCCTCCCTGCCTAGGCCAATGTCTACTAAAGCAGCTTCCAAGACTCGCAATGGTGAAAGGGATGATCATGGAAGAGATGATCGGGCTTCCAAAGCGAAGCTATACGTGAAACTCATGAAGTAATTTAAGGCCTTCCTCAAGCAGTATGAATCTTCTGAATGGGAAACGGTGGACTCAAAAGCTTTTTTTGGGTTATGGTGTTGATGGAGACCCTTATTGGGATGGGGATGGGGACTCTGGTCTGTAGTTGTTTTTCTTGTTGGCGTTTTGGGTCTTGAATTTTGTGTTTGGGCGTGTTAGGGGATTTTGGGTGTGGGTTGATGGACCCCACCCCTCCCTTGTCTGTTGTACCTCTCCTTTTCTAATGTATTTGGTGGGCCAGTGGTAGCCTAGTCTCGCACCTTCTTTGCCCTAAAAACAATAAAATCTCTAAAAAATAAAAATCATAAAAAACTAAAAAAATCCCTAAAATAACTGAAATCCCTAAACCCTCAATATCCCTAAAAATCGTAAAATACATTAAAATCCAAAAAAAATCCCCAAAACCCCAAAAAAGTTAAAAAGACTAAAAAATATGAAAAACCTTAGAATACATTTAAAACCTAAAAATAAATAAAACACCTAAAAAACCTAAAAATTATAAATCCTGGAAAAACCATGAAACCCATAAAAACCATACAAATACAAAAATCCGTAAAAACCCCTATCAATCTTAAAAACCCCTAAAAAAATAAAAACCAAAAAAACCGACTAAAAACACAAAAAAACCTATAATCCCAAAAAATGTTAAAAAATCTAAAGACCTTAAAACCCTTGAAAACTCAAAAAAACTCCTAAAACCCCCAAAAAACCATTAAAACACTAAAAAAACAAAAAACATATAAAAACAATAAAAAAATTAATATCATATAAGAATATATGAAATGCCTAAACACACAAAAAACCCAAAAAATGTGAGAAAATTCCTACGAAAACCTCCAAAACCAAAAAATACACAAAACTGATAAAAAACTAAAAACCCTTAAAACACCCAAAACCCTTAAAAACCTAAAACCCCATAAAAACCTAAAAACATTTAAAAACCATTAAACCCATAAAAATGATAAAAAACTCTAAAAAAATTAAAACCCCAATAAACTAAAAAAACCTAAATATAGGAAAAAACAACAAAACCACTAAAATAATAAAACTCTAAAAAAAATCTCCAAAATACATAAAATCATAAACAAATCTAACAGCCATGAAAAATAATAATAATATCATAAAATTACAAAAACACTTAAAACATCTAAAACCGTAATAAATAGATAAAAACCCTTACAACCCTAAAACAATAAAAATTAGTAAAAATACTAAAAAATAATTAAAATATAAAAAACCTCAAATATCCCTAAAAATTTAAAAAACCAAAAAAACATAGAAAAAAATAAAAAACCTTTGAAAGATAAAAACTCTTAAAACCCCCAAAAAACCTAAAAAACCTGAAAAAACTATAAAAAAACTAAAAATTCCCTAAAACCCTAAAACCCTTAAAAACCATTATAATCCATAAAACCTTAAAACCCTTAAAACAGATTCAACGAAAAAAACCATAAAAACTGCTAAAAACCCTTTAATCCCCTAAAAATGTTTAGTAAAAATAGAAAACCTATATACCATGTTGAACTAAAAAATCACTAAAATCACAAATCTCCCATAAAAACCCTCAAAATCTATCAAAATCATTAAATTTACCTAAAAATAAATAAAAACCTTAAAAATCCGAAAACCCCTGAAAACCCCATGGAAAAAAATAAAATCCTAAAAACACTTCGAACCACTAAAAACACTAAAACCCCTAAACACAATAAACACCATAAAACCCCTAAAAAACATAAAATCCATAAATTCCCATTAAAACCCTTAAACCAACTAAAAACTCTAAAAACCCTTTGAACCACTAAAATTGAAAAAAAATATTTAAAAATACTAAAAACCCTCAAAGCTCAAAAAACACCAAAATCCATAAAAACTTGAAAGCCCATAAATAACCATAAACCAATCAAAATCTCTAAAACCCATAAAAATAATAAATTCCTTAAAATACATAAAAAACATAAAAAACAATTAGTGTCCTATGAAAAAAAATTAAAACATAAAACCCCTAAAAAGCTAAAAAATTCTAAAAAAGGTAAAAAACCCTAAAACCATCAAAATTCCTAAAAACATATAAGATACTAAAAACCTTAAAATGTCCTTAGAAACTACAAACCCCCTAAAAACAATAAAACACTAAAATCCCTAAAAACATAACAAAATATAAAAACCCTAAAAACCTCAAAAAAATCCTAGAAGCACTAAAACCCATAAAAATTATAAAAACTAACAAATTCTCTAAATTATTTAAAAACCTGAAAATCTGTAAAAATTCATAAAAAACCCTGATAACAAAAAACCCCTAAAAACCTTGAAAAAACTAATAAAACCATAAAAATCTAGAAACAATTAAAACCCCTATAATGCATAAAGACCCTAAATACCCTAATAACCCTAAAAACCCCTAAAAACCAAAAAACCCCTAAAACCTAAAAAATACGTAAAACCCAAAAAAACACAAATAACCATGAAACTCAAAAAAACCTTTAAAAACATAAAATAATAAAAAACACCAAAAAACATTAAAACACTAAAAAAATCCAACAAACAAAAAAACCCTAAAAACCAACCAACCCTAAAACCGTAGAAATCCCTAAAAACCCTAAAAACAAAAAATATCAATAAAAATTCATAAATACAAAAAAACATAAAATATCTAAAATCCCTATGAAAACCATAAAAACCTAAAAAAAACATAAAACCCCTAAAAAACTAAAAAATTCTAAAAACCTTAAAAACCCATAATACATATAATAACCCTAAAATCCTTAAAACCCATAAAAACACTAAAACACACTAATACTACAAAAACCCTTTAAACCTCTCAAAACATTAAAAAACTAAAAAAACATTAAACACGTAAAACTAAAAAAAACCCTAAATATCGAAAAAACCCATAAAACCATAAAAACCCTCAAAACCCTCAAAATTTCTAAAGACCCTAAAAACATTAAAAACCCTAAAAATCCTAAAATCCCTAAAAACAAAAAAAACACTAGTAACATAAAAACCCTAATAAATTCCAAAGAAACTAAAAACACATGAAACCCATAATGTCCTTAAAAACCCTAAAACCCCTAAAAACCCTAAAAACCAAAAATAAACTGAAAACCCTAAAACACTAAAAACCAAAAAGACCATAGAACCCTTAAAAATCATAAAATCACCAAAAAACCCATAAAAACCCTAAAACCACAAAAAACTCTATAAACCATTTAAAATAAAAAAACTAAAATCTCTAAAAAACATTAAAAAACATAATATAACTCCAAAAACCCTATGAAACCCAAAAACACATAAAAACACGGAAAAACCCTAAAAAATGCTCAAAATCCCTAAAAACATAAAAACACATAAATATCCTAAATACCCATAAAATCCCAAAAAATATTAAAACCCCTACAGAAATATTAAAAACCGAAAAAACACTTAATAACCCAAAAAACAAAAAAAATGCTTAAAATAATAAAAAAACCTAAAACCCTAAAAACCCATAAAACCCTAAAAATTCATAAAACCAATAAAAATCCTAAAAAATCCCCTAAAATACCTAAAAATGTAAAATACCCAGAAATCCCTAAAAACCTGAGAAAACATTAAAACATATAAAAATCTAAAACCCTAAATAACCTAAAAATGCTAAAAACATTAAAAAATCCTTATGAATCCATAAAAACACTAAAAACCAATGGAAACTAAAAAACATTTTAAATACCTAAAAATGATTAATAAATATAAAAACCATTAAAACCCCCAAAACACCCTAAAAATCTTTAAACCCCTCAAAATCTTTAAACCCCTCAAAATCCATAAAAAACATAAAAACACATTAATATCATAAAAATCCATATAAAACCCCGAAAATATAAAAACCCTAAGAAAACATTAAAAAGATGAAAACACTTAAAACACCTAAAAATATTTAAAAAACCATAAAACCCTCAAAATCACTACAAATCATAAAAAATCCTAAAAATCTGGAAAATTCCATAAAATTGTTAAAAAACCTAAAAAAATTCCCTAGAAAACACTAAAAACATTAAAACACTTTAAACCCTTGAAAACATAAAAATTTTAAAATCCCAGAAAGACCTTAATAACTATAAAACCTCATAAAAACCATAAAAACCCATACAGACCATAAAACCCCATAAAATATTTAAAAACGTAAAAACTTTAAAACCCCATTAAACCCTTAAAATGTTAAAAAACTCTAAAACTCCATAAAATGATAAAATTATCAATAAAACTGTAAAACCCCAAAAAAACATACAACCCTAAAAACTCTAAAAACCCCTGAAACCCATTGAAATCCATAAAACCAAAAAAAATCATAAAAATAACTGAAATCCCTAAAATTTTAAAAAATCCTAAATCCCTAAAAATTCTAACAAAAAATTAAAAATATAAAAAACTTAAATCTTGTAAAAAATCTAAAAAATACAAAAAACAGATAAACCCCCTAAAATGACCTCAAACCCCATAAACACTATAAAAACCCGTAAAAACATTAAGAAGACCTGAAACCCTATAAAACCATACACACCACTAAAAAATATAAAAAACACGTTAAAGCCCTATAACTATTAAAAAACACTAAAAGTCCATAAAAATAAGAAAAAACACTAAAAACGGAAAAATCCTTAAAACCTAGAAACACAAAAAAAATCAATATCCTTAAGAATCATAAAAATCCAAAAAATACATAAAACCCATAAAACCCTAAAACCCCTTAAGAAAACATTAAAACATAAAAATACTTAAAAACCCTAAATTAATAAAAATTCTAAAACCCTTAAAAAATTTTAAAATCCCTACAAATAATAAAAATTCCTAAATCCAAAGAATACATAAAAATCATAAAAATACATACAAATTTTTAAAAACGTTAAAAACCCTAATCACCCTAAAAACCTAAGAGAAATATAAAAAACCAAGAACACTTAAAACCCATAAAACATAAAGAAAATAAATACCATAAAAACCCTAAAAAGGCCCGAAAACCGTAAAATCCATAAAAACCAAAAAACCTATAAAAACAATAAAAGACCCTAAAACCAATAAAAACCCTAAAACCCCCATTAAACCCCTAAAAATGATAGAAAATTAGGAAAATCCTTAACATCCCTAAAAAACTAAAATCCCTAAAAACCCAATAAAACTATAAAAACCCTAAAAACAGTAATAAACTAAAATCCTCAAATCCCTAGAAACTCTAAAAAAGGTAAAAGGTCCCTAAAAATTACAAAAACACATTAAAAACCCTTAGAACCACTAAGAAGACAATAAATACCAAAAAAAAAATAAAATCCCTAAAAACATAATAATGATAAAATCCCTAAAAAACCATAAAACCATAAAACCGCTAAAAACATTAAAAACCCCTTAAAACACAAAAAACCCTAAAACCCCACTAAAAATATAAAAACCCATTAAATCTCTAAACTACTTAAAATTCTAAAAAACCATTAAAAACCTAAAAACTAATAAAAACCCTAAACCTCAATGAAACCATAAAAACACCAACACACTAAAATTCTCAAAATCCATAAAAACACTAAAAATTCATAGACATACTAAAAGATCACTAAAAACATAAAAAAACTGAAAACATTTAAAAAACATAATAAAACATTAAAAACCTAATAAAACTTGAAACCCATAAAAACATTAAAATGCTAAATCCATAAAAAAAATAAGAAACACTAAAACGTTAAAAACTATAAAACCCCTTTAAAACATCAAATACCATAGAAACCAATAAAAACCCTAAAACCCACTAAAAACTCTAAAAACATGTAAACCTATAAAAAAGTTAAAAAAAATATAAAATAAAGTAAACCCCATGAAAACTCCAAAAAAACCTAAAACCCCAAAAAACCATAAAAACCCTAAAACCCCTTAAAATCCCAACAATACCGAAAAAACCCATAAAAATTATAAAAATCCCACAAAATAACTAAGAACATAAATAGCTAAAAACACTAAAAAACCTAAGAAAATGTTAAAAACATCAAAGAAATTAGAACACCTAAAAATGAAAAGAATCATAAAAACAATAAAACCTCAATAAACCCTAAAAACTAAAACACAATAAAATCTTTAAAAAACCTTAAAACCCATAAAATCCCTAAAACCCAGTAAAAATGATAAAAATTATTTAGAATAAAAAAATGCTAAAAAAACTCAATAAATAATAAAAACCATACAATCCAAAAAAACCCTAAAACCCTAAAACCCTGGATATCCCTAAAAACCCTAAAAACATAAAAATATTTAAAAAGACATAAAAATCTGTAAAAAATAAAAAACCATGAGAACCCCTATCAAAACCTTAAAAAAAATAAAACACCTAAGTAACATAAAAATGATAAAACCCCTAAAAGGAACTAAAAACCCTAAAACTCTAGAAATCCTTCAAAACCTTAAACCCCATGAAAACCTAAAAAACAAAAAAGGCATGAAAAACCCTTTAAACCATGAAAAACATTAAAAAATTTATAATTCTTTAAAACTAGTAACAAACTTCAAAACCCCCTAAAAACCCAAAAAAATCATAAAAACACTAAACAACTAAAAACATTAAAAAAACCCTAGGAACCCTCAAAATCCCAAAAAACCCACCCCCCCCCCCCCCAATCCTGATAATTACCTAAAAATGATTGAAAACATAAAAACCTTTAAAATCCCTGAAAACCCATAAGTTAACAATAAAAAATAAAAAACACTTAAAACCCCTAAAAAATAAAAAAACCTAAAAACCCTAATAACTCTAAAATCCTAAAAATCCATAAAAACCCCTAAAAACCATAAAATCCTATAAAATCCCTAAAAGTACCTAAAAATATAAATAATTATAAAACCATGAAAACCCTAAGAAAACCCTATGAAAACCTAGAGACACTTAAAATCACTAAAGAGGAAAAAAACTAAAACCCTAAATCCCCTATAAAACCCTAAAAACCCTAAAATACCCTAACCATAAAATCCTTAAAACCTTAAAACCCATAAAAACTGTAAAACACTAAAAACTCTAAAATCTCTTTCAACAACAAAAAAATTAAAAAATTGTTAAATCCTTTTATAACCCTAAAATACCCAAAAAAATCCTAAAAACCTTTAGAAACCTTACAACTCCTAAAAACCAGAAAACCCTAAAATCTCTAAAACCCAAAAAAACTAGAAAAATCAAAAAAATCAAATAAATGTAAAAAAATCCTAAAAACCTTGAAAACCCATAAAAACATTAAAAAACTAAAAGAACATAAGAACCCCTAAACACACTAAACGAACAACAAAACACTAAATCCCCAAAAATCCCTAAATAACCTAAAACCCCTAAAACCCAAAAAATCCCCTAAAAACATAAAAACCCAAAAAACCATTAAAAATATCTAGAAACTATAAAAAGCCTTTAAACCCCTAAAAGATTTTAAAAACTCTAAAATCCCTTGAAATTTGTAAGAATCTCAAAAAAATACCTAGAAATACAATAAAATTCCTAAAATCCCTAAAAACTATAAATCCCAAAAAAATCACTAAAACACTAAAAACCATAAAAATCATAAAAATCCACTAAAAATTTCTTAAAATGTTAAAAACAATAAAAACCTTGGAATTCCATTAGAAAACCATAAAACCCTAAAAACAAATAATACCAGAAAAAACCTAAATAACACTTAAACCCTAAAACCCTAAGATCCTTAAAAACCATAAAACCTTAAAAATCAAAAAACCCCATAAAAAACTAAAATCTAATAAAAACTATAAAAACAATTGAAACCCATAAAAACATTAAAATAAAATAAAAAACCACAAAAAATCTAAAAACTCAAAAAAACTAAAAACTCAAAAAAACCCTAAAACCCCAAAAAACAATAAAACCCTTAAAAACCCTCAAAACCCTCAAAATTTCTAACAACCCTAAAAACCATAAAAATATAAAAATAAGTAAAAATACCTAAAAACATAAAAAGACCCAAAACCCCCCTTGAGGACCTTATGGAAACTTAAAAACACTTAAAACCTATAAAAACCTAAATACCTAAAAACCCTAAAAAACAAAAAAAAAACCTATAAACCCAAAAAACCATCCATATTCCTAAAAACACTAACAAACAAGAAAAATCCTAAAAGGCATTAAAATTTCTAAAAATTAAAAAAACCCTAAAATCCCTAAAAACCCCTAAGAGAACCTTAAAAACCAAAAAATACTTAAAAATCATAAAAATCACAAAAAGGATAATTACCCCAAAAACCTAATAAATACACTTAAATCCATAAAAACAATTAAAACCCCTAAAACCTATAAAAACCCTAACCACCCCAAAACCCTAAAAAACCACCAAAAACTCTAAAACTATTTAAAACAATTAAAAAAGATAAAAACCCTATAAAACCAATGAAAAATCAACAGAACTAAAAAAACCATAAAACCCCCCCAAAACTCAAAATACTCCAAAAAATCCCAAAAATACTAAGAAACCCATAAGACCCCAAAAACTGTCAAAATTCCTAAAACCCTTAAAACCCCATAAAAATATAAAAAAGCTATAAAAATCCATACAAACAAAAATAAAAATAAAAACCCTAAAATCTATTAAGAAACCCATACAAACCTAAAAACAAAAAAACCCTTAAAAACATATAAAATGATAAAAAACATAAAACCCTAATAAGACACTAAAACCACTAAATCCCACAAAAACCCATAAAAACCCTCCAAAAAATTAAAAACCCAAAAAATTATAAACCTTAAAAAAGCTAAAAAATCCCAAAAATAAAAAAATCCATAAAAATATCTAAAAACATAAAAACCACTAAAATATCTAAAAAACCCCTTATAAATCCTTAACAACCTAAAAACACTAAAAAACCTTAACCCAAAAATATTGATAAAAACTATAGAACCCTAAAATCCATAAAACCCCTAAACATTAAAAAATCCTTGAAAACCTATAAAAACCCAAAAACCAAATAAAAACTCTAGAAACCCATTAAACTGCTAAAAATGTTAAAAACCCCAATCAAACCATAAAACCCATAAAAAATCCATACAACCCCAAAACCCCAAAGAAATACCCTAAAAACTATAAAAACCCACATAATCCATAAAAACCCTAAAAACACAAAAAAAAAATCCTAAAAAAATACTTATAAACACCTAAAAACATAAAAACCCCTAAAAACTGAAAAACCAGAAGAAAAACATTAAAAACTAAAAACACATAAAATCCCTGAAACCCTAAAAAAATTTATAAGCCCTGAAAATCTTTAATACACTAAAATCCTAAAAAACCTCAAAATCCATGAATCCCTAAAATCACTAAAATCCTAAAAGGACTAAAAATCCTTAAACATAATAACACTCAAAACCCCTAAAAACTAAAAAATGATAGAAACCAGAAAAATTCTAATGACTCTAAAACACAAAAAACCCATAAAATCCAAAAATGAAAACAAAAACCATAAACCCCAACAAAAACCTTAAAAAAATTACAAATCCATAAAACCTAAAAATCACTAAAAACACTAAGAATCCTTTAATCCCCAAAAACCCATTAAAAACACTAAAAACATAAGAAACTGTAAATATCAAAAAATACCCGAAAAAAATAAATATCGTAAAAAACCCTCAAAATCCATAAAACCCTTAATAAACATAAAAAACCTACAAACCATAAAAATTCAAAAAATTGTAAAAAACCCAAAAAACCTGAAAACCCCTTAGAAAACTTTAAAAACCTAAAAATAATTAAAACCATTAAAACCCCTTGAAGTCTAAAACCATAAAAACCCTAAAACCCCTAAAACCATAAAACCCTAAGAACCTCAAAATCCATAAAACCCACAAAAATACTAAAAAGTCCCTAAATATAGAAAAAAGTTAAAAATACTTAAAAACCATGAATACCCTAAAACGTATTAATAACCAAAAGACACTTAAACCCCCTAAAAATTGATAAAAACCATTAAAACCCCTAAAAAGATACTAGAACCCCTATAAACCCCAAAAACCTATAAACCGCCCGAAAAAACATAAAACCCTGTAAAACCCTAAAGACCACTAAAAATATAAACACGCTGTCAACCCCAAAAAATTTATAAAAATCTATAAGAAAAAATAAAAAACACAAAAACCTCAAAAAACCTATAAAAACATAGAAAAACTATAAAACCCATGAATAACCTAAAAACCATAAAAACCCAAATAAATCCATAAAAAACAAAAAAATCATAAAAATATCTAAAAATACATAAAAATACCAAAAAACCCATGAAAAATCTAAAGAACCCTATAAAAACAACAAGAAAAAAAATGCATTAAACCCCTAATAATAAAAAAACGCTAAAAACCATAAAAACACTAAAAAAACATAAAACCCCTCAAAATATATAGAAACCATAAAAACTATAAAACTAATTAAAATCTAAAAAAGTTTCTAAAATGGTTAAAACCCACCAAAACATTAAAAACCCATAAGAAAAATTAAAAATCTGAAACCACTCAAAACCCCTAAAACCCCTTAGAACCACAAACCCCCTATAAAACCATTAAAAACCATAGAAAATTGCAAAAAAAGAAAACCAATAAAACTCCAACAACACTTTAAACACCTAATTTTTTTAAAAAACTCCCAAAAAGCATTTAATGAACAAAAAAACTAAATAACCCATTAAACACCAAAAAACTCTTAAAACCCTGAAAATCCATAAAACCCTTAAAAATTGATAAAGTAACTAAAAATGAAAAATACCTAAAAATAATGAAAAAACATAAAAATTCCTTTTAACCCTAAAAACACATAAATTATATACAAATTAAAAACTGACAAAAACCAAGAAAATTCTACAAAAACTGAAAATACCTGAAAACCCCTAAAAACCATAATACCTTTAAATCCTTAAAAACACTAAAATCATAAATTAACCTAAAACCCCACAAATAAACTATAAAAAAACTTTAAACTGCAAAAAATGTTAAAAACAATAATAACCATAAATTCATAAAAAAACTCAAAAAAACTCTAAAAACCAAAAAAAACATAAAATCCTAAAAATCCTAAGAAACCCTTAAAACCCACGCAAAATCCCAAAAAACCAGAATAAAAACATAAATATACATAAGATATCCCTATAAACAAAAAAAACTCTAAAAACTTGAAAATCATATGAATACCTTAAAACCTAAAATCAATTAAAACCCATAAAAATCAAAATATGCTAAAAAACCTAAAATACCCTAAAAACCATAGAACCCCTAAACACCCTAAAAACTCAAAAAAATTAAAAACCCTAAAACAAAAAAAAATCTAAAAAATCACTGAAATTATAATAACTCATTAAACCATTAAAATGGATTAAAAGATCTAAAAAACATAAAACCCAAAAAAAAAACTAAAAAATGACTCTAAAACCCAAAAAACCAAAAAATCCTAAAAACCCAATATAAAACCCCTAAAACCCCTAAAAACCATTAAAATCCTAAAAACCCGTAAAAATCCATAAAAATATAAGAAACCTTGAAAACCCCTATGAGAACCATAAAAACCAAAAAACACATAAAACCCCTAAAAGCATAAAAATGATGAAAAATCCTAAAAGCCCCTATAAAAACCTAAAAACATTAAAAACGCATAAAAAATATAAAAAACTCTAAAACCTATAAAACATATAAACAAAATTAAAAACTCTATAACAATTTTAAACACCTAAAAATGTTAAAAAACGATAAAAAACTCTAAAATCCACAAACCCCAAAAAACTATACAACCCCTAAAAATCATAAAAACACTAAAACCCTCAAAATCCCAAAAATTCCAAAAAAACCATAAAATCTTATAAAACTCCTTAAAATGTAAAAAAACCTAATAATCCTAAACAACCATAAGAAAAAATTAAAAACCTAATTACACTTTAAAACTCTAAAAACTAAAAGGGATAAAAACACTAAAAATACTTAAAAGGCCTTAAAACCATTAAAGCCCCTAATAACCATAAAACCCCCAAAAACCATAAAAACATAATAACTATTAAAAAAGAATGAATCACTAAAAACATATAAACCCTTTAAACCCCTAAAAACATTACAAAACTCTAAAAATCATTAAACCACCTAAAAAATCATAACAACCCTAAAAACAAAAAAACCCTTAAAAACATAAAAATCCCTAAAAACTCTCAAAATCTATAAAAACCATAAAAACATAAATATAATAGAAAAAAATCAAAAATAAAAAAAAATTAAAAACCCTAAAAAACATGAAAAACATTAAAAACTAATAAACCAAAAAACACATAAAACCCATTAAAACTCAAAAAATGATAAAAACCTTGAAAGCCACTAGAAATACCATAAAACCCTTAAAAACCCTAAAAAAGAGAAAACCCAAAAAACATAAAAAAATATAAAAACCCATAAAACCCCTAAATCCACTAAGAAGAGATGTTTCCGCTCTCTCTAGGTTCTCTCCCGTTTTCACGTTTTCATGGTTTCCATCTCGGCAGATTTTCTGCTCCCTTCATGTTCTTGCGATGTGATGCAGTTGCGGTGCTTGGTGATGGGGCTTCATGCTGCCGTGGTTCGGCGTTTGTGACCTTCTTCATGTGGATCGTGGATTTTGTGGTGCTGTGTTCAAGGTGCCTCCTTGACCTCTCTGGCGGAGTGGTGTTCATATCGCTGGAGATGCAGCTGTGGGCATCAGAGCCTCTCCTTGGTAGATCTGGGCTCTGGTGGTGCTTCCCGGATCTGGTCGGCTTCGCTTTGGACGGTCGTTTGCAGCGGTGTGGTGTAGGGGTGACAGATCTAGTTGCCTCTAGGGTTTCAAGATTCGCGGATCCAGTAGTGACGATCCTCGATTTGGGAGACAAGATCAATGTGGTTCCCTCGGCGCGCGGCGGTTAGGATCCATGGAGGTGCGGGCCAGGTCCGGTCCATTCTCGGTGCGGCATTGCACTGCTATGGTGATACCTCCTGTTGTGACGAGATCCTGGTGGTTCACAGCTTCCTTGACAGTTTCCAAGAGGTGGCATGGAGAGGCCTGGCCTCGGTTGATGTTGTGTAGTGGGATTTTGCTGATCCATGAAGCTGTGTGGGGAGTGAAGGATTTGGTTTGTCTTGGGCAGTCAGGCGATGGTACTGATTTACAACTTCAGACCTCAATGCAAAGTCAGGTTCATTCCTAAGCTCCCTTTTTGTGTTATGATCTTGTTGCTGGTCTGGATATGTGTTGTGTTCCGGGATCTCTATCGGGCTATTATGGCTGCCTCACAGATTGTGGAGGGATTGGTTTGGTGCTATTTCTTTTTCTTTCTTTGAGGTATTGGCTGCCACCTGCTCTTGGTGTAGAAGCTCTGTGGTGCTTGCGATGGACCACTATAGATGGGAGGTGCTGGGTACTGGTTTTTGTGAAACAGGATGATGGTTGTTGTATGGATGTGAGATTTGTTGAAAGGTGGTTATGCGATTTCGGTGATGATGGTTATTTGATGTTGGTGGTTACTTGTGTTGGTTGGAAGGTGATGGATTCTGGTTTTTGTGAGATTGGATACTGGTCACTGATTCATGGTGAGCTAATGAATGCTAGTGATGGTTGTGATGTTGATGTTGGTGGTTCTGTGACTTTGGATGTTGGTGTTTAGGTGATGTTGAATGCTGGTGATTCTGGATGTTCGTTGCTGCTTGGATGGGAGGTGTTGAAGTTGCGGTTTATGGTCGTGCTGCTGCTGGATGTTGTTTTCTGTTTGAGTTTGGATGCTGGTCGTTGGTTAGCTGTGAGCTGATGGATGTTGGTTGATACTGGATAATGGTGGTGGCTACTTTCCTTTGTGTGTTTTCTTTTTTGTTTTTTGACTTTTCTTTTTTTGGCGTCTTTGTCTTGGGTCGTTAAGGGTTTTTGGGTGTGGGTCATTTGACCCCTCCCCTCCCTTGTCTGCAGTGTCTTTTTGTCTTTTTGTAATAATTATGGGTGGTGTCAGTAATAGCCTGACCCCGAGCCGTCCTTTCCCTAAATCCACTAAAAACTCTAAGACCTTTTAAACCACTAACAACCTTAAAAACTATAAAAAACCTTTAAACCCCTAAAAATCAAAAAAGGAATACAACCGAAAAAACCTAAAAATTCATGATAACTATAAAGCCCTAAAATCTATAAAAAAACTAAAAAACTATAAAAATTCTTAAAAATCCCTATGAAATCCTAAGAACATAGAAACCCTAAAAATCCTATGAAATATATTAAAACCTAAAAAAATTTAAAACTACTAAAGAAGAAAAAAACATTAAAACCCCTAAAATGTGAAAAACCAAAAAAACCTAAAACTCAAAAATACCCAAAAACACATAAAACCCATAAATTGTAACTAAAAACTCAAAAAAAAACTTTAAAACCCTAAAAATGATTAAAAAATATAAAAACAATTAAGCCCTAAAACCTAAAAAACCCCTAAAAACCCATCAAAATGGTAAAAAAACCTAAAAACACTAAATCACATAAAATCCATAAAAAACCAAAAAACCCTAAAAATGTCCTAAAATTAAAAAAATACTTAAAAACCTAAAATCCCACGAAAAACCTAATAAAACCTTGAAAAGAAACATAATTAAAACCCCTAAAAATAAAAAAGACACAAAACCCCTTAAATTTAAGAAAACATCTAAAAATCCATAAAAAAAATTAAAAAATCAATAACCCAAAACACTCTAAAAATCCTAAAAGAACAATAAAAACATAAAAAAATTTTAAACCACCAAAACCTAAAAAATGATTATAACCTTAAAACCCATAAAAAATAAAACACCGTAAATATGTTAATCACCCTAAAAACCTTAAACCCCCTAAAACCAACTAAAATCACTACAAATCATTTAAACCCATAAAACTGTTAAAAACTATAAAAATCCTTTAAAACCCTAATAAAATAAAAGAAATCCCTGAAACCCCAAAAAACCCTAAAGCCCATCAAAATCCTTAAAAACCATAAATATTGTAAAAATCCCTAATAATCCCTAAAAACCTAAAACCCCAAAAAAAACATTGAAAACACATAAGAAAATTTTTAGAAACTAAAAAACCATAGAGCACATAAAAAACTAAAAACAAGATAAAAACCGTAAAAACCTGAAAAACCTGAAAACCCCCTAAAAACCATCAAATCCCTAAAAATGATAAGAACACATATGAATCCTAATAAACACTAAAAATACCTAAAAACAAAAATAATTGAAAACCCCTATGAAAACCATGAAAACCTTATAAAACTAAAAACCAAAAAATTCTAAAATCATAAAACCCTTGAACACTAAAAATTGAATAACCCATCAATTTCCCTAAATTCCCCAAAACCATAAAAATTCTAAAAAATCCCAAAAAATCCCAAAACATGTAAGAAACTGAAAACCCATGAAACCCATTAAAAATTTTAAAACCATAAGAACATCTAAAACTCAAACAAATATAAAAAAATTCTAAAATACACTAAAATACCTAAAAACCATAACAACCATAATAACCCATAATAAACTCAAAAATACTAAAACCACAAAAAAGGCATTGTTAGGCCGTGATAAATTTTCAAAATGAAAGAAATTTTCCTAGTAAATTTTATAAGAGGAAAAAATATGTGTTTGATTGATGGATTTATAAATAATATAGAATACTACCAGTTTTAGTAAAGGGAAGGAGAGGAGATGCAAACTGAAATTCCTTCGCAGACCGCTACTACTCATTGTAGTCCACAACCTTTCAAAGAAACCTTAAATGAAGTGGTCCACAGAACATATATGGAAGCACTGGCTCCCATGAACCATTTCACAAGAATAACATAGGAGGAAAAATATGCTCAGAATACAGCCCCTGTGAACAGTTTCATTGGAAAAATAGAGGCATAGAAATTTCCCCCCGCATACCATCCCTGTGAACTAAACAGTTCACAGATGAAGAGAATTCGGTGGTGTGTTGCGAATGAGATGATGTCATTTGTGGGAATGAGGTAGTTATTTTCTCTACAGCAAACATCAACCCTGTGTACCTTTATTGATTGATTCATCAGTAGGCCAGATGATTTCATTGGGGGATCTCAAAAAAGGTGTTGTGAAGGCCATTGATTCAACATCCCCAACACTCTATAAAAGGATCTTGAGAGAGCCAAAAGGGTATTTGAAGAGAGAGATGGGGACAGAGAGAATGGATACTTAAGGATAACAGAGTTCAGAGCATCAAAGTCTTGAAAAAAGAAAGTATAAAATAGGTGGACTTTTTAGAAGATTTCTTATAGGTATATCTTTCTTCATACCCTAAAATAATAAAACAAAATATTAATTGGTATATTGTGAACCTAATTGGAAAACATAGAACCATATCTCGATGGCATATGAACTTCATGTGAACTATAGGATATATTCCCCTTCTACAATCTGATGTCCCTCACAGCGCATTTCTATACGTATGAAATGCTTCCCCACGTAGAATCTCACTACATGGTCAAAATATAGCACTGTATAGCTCCATGCTATGTTGATAGAACCTGGGGCTATGTACCACCACGGTATGCTGACCACATCCTGGCCTGCATACCACTTTGGTACATGGAAAATCTCTCTACCCGCATAGGAACACACTATGCAAGGGATACCCCATCCCGTATGGAAAATGGTACATAGAACAGGGTACCTTTGGGAGCTCCACCCTCCTTCTTTGATTAATTCCTTCCATTTTTATAACTTCATCCACAGTCCCTTCTCAAACCAGTCCAATAGAATTAGGCCAAAGGCTCTACCAAAGCCACTATACCCTTATGTTTAAATCACAAAGCACATTAGTGCACCCTTTTGAGTTTACATACATATGGTAAGTGGAGTCACATGGGTAATCCCTACAATGATGCATAACAACAAAATGTTCATCTATTTACATTCCCACAATAACCCAAGTTCCAACCATTGGATACTAATGTGAAACTCTCCATTCTAGGGATCACGGTTAATCACCGGTCATTGCTTTTGATGAGGGTCAGTGATATCATAGGGAAATCCTACATTACTTTTCCTTTGACAAGAAGAAACATTCATCCCCTATCCCAGAACTAATCTTAGAGATCTCCCACTAAGGTAAGCCCATACATATTCTTGCAAAAGGTTGTATTAGTTCTCCTCTATTCCTCTACCTAGGGCATACCTGGATAGTTTAATGTGAATATCCAGGGTATAAAATAATGTGGGGGTATTAGCACATTCAAATCCCCATATCTCTCTCCATTTGAGATCCAGTACCATATATCCGTAGTTGATGTGGGATGTGTGATCTCTAGATCCACTACCTCCGGTTGTTTCTCACACAAATCATGACTCGCATGGGCTTAAAGGTTGGCAGCAATCATGACATCCACATAAACCCAAGGTGTAGAACTACTAGAAAGTGTAATCCCCAAATTCAAATATCTATGAGAACTTTCATTCTTATCCCAATCAGGATATGTAGTTTAAATTTCTAAGGTCCAATCTCAAATGGAATAATTCAGAAGAGATCATCCTAGTCCTGATCCCCAATTCATCAAGGCCTCCTTTATGGTATAAGTTCTAACTCTGACTCAAAATTTTCTTTCTCAACAAATGTAATCCCCAAATCATGCCTCATTTATAGAAATATTATTTGTGTAAGCCTCACCTTAACAAACTATGGGGGATTTGATTCCCAAACAACTGGGATATATAGGAAGCCTCCCCAAGGTCCAAATCTGACATTGAAACTTTCCCTAAATTTTTCCTGGATATATTGCCTATATGGACACTCTTTACCCCAAAGACTACATTGATTCCAGGTATCTTGGGATGCATCGATGTAAGTACCACATAAAATATTTACTATGCTCCTTCCACCAAGACATACATGCCACATGATGTTAAACTGCATAGATGGTTCCACATCATATGACCTTAAAAGGCGATGTTTCTAGGTAAGTGTTACATAACTACAAGGGCTACGATTCCTCTCATGAGGATATTTAGGAAGCCCATATTATGGGTCTATCCCCATCAACAAAACAATTATTGTCTCCCTAGATGACGTTAAATCCAAACTGCCTCATCACATGTCATAAACTCAGATTGTCTCTATAAACAGTAATGGAATTCCTGATCTATCCACAAAAATATATTCTCATTTATGGAGAACCTAAGATACATATAGATGATTTCAAAACCTCGTGTATTTATGATTGATCTTGTAACCTGGGAGTAATCTATGGAAACATTCTTGGGAAAGATCCAAGGATTCATGAACATATGAACATTGTTTAAATCTATAAGAGAACCCCGAAATAGGAAATACCCCCCCCCCCCCAAATGATGTGATAAGAGTAACCTACCATCCTATCAACCAATGGAGTCCTTAAGTGTCATTGGCCATCTCATCTAACAGGATCTTGCCTTTGGAATGTATGTCCATGAATCATGAATAAATGGGTCATTGGGTGTTTCTAGCTCCATGAATAAACAAGTTGGAGACCATCAGAGGAAATCATACCCAACATGGGATGATTTCACAAGAAATTAACCCACTAAAATCACCCTCTAGGACCATTCAACTGTGTAACCTCCTTTACAACCTAAACAGGACACACATTCATGTCCCCATGGAACCATCTCAGTCCACGAAAGGGGTGCAATGTGAATCGGGATGAAAAAAATGGATAACCTAAAATTTAACTCTTTATAATATTAGTGAATTAGTTTTTATCCATTATGAATTTTTTTCTCTTATACGACGTCACCACAGATAGAAAAAAATGGTGAACTCGATGTGAATCCTTCACCAAGGTGACATGTTACCCCACATTAAGCCCCTTTCATATTTAAATGGAAGAGGGCCAAGAAAGATCATCAATTATAAATTCGATCATGAGATGCTACTTTAATTGAGTATTTTTGTTTGTACTTGTCATATATATTTTAAGTGATTCACTAATCTACCTTCAATCCAATAGCATCCCAACAACTAGCTCAGACATGCACTTCAGCGACTGCACAGGCAGCCGGGTCCCCAACGAAGAACAAAAATCCATCTCCAACCCAGATTCTTCAATGCTAGGTTTCAAATTCAAAGATCCAGGAGTACTATCAAAATGGTACTCTCTACATGGTGGAGGCTGCAAGACATATCCTCCGACCAGTGAAAGATCGACATCTTCCTCTCCAGCCGCAATTAACACTCTAGAAATAGGCGGCTCCACTTTTCATCTAATTTTTTTTGGTATCTTGTCCCTAGAAGACAAGAAAAAGTAAATCCATTATCCTTAAAAATTCATAGAAATACCTTAAAATTAATAAAACCTAAAATCCCAAAAACCACAAAGATAACCTTTAAAACCTAAAAACACAAAAAACCCCTAAATACATAAAAAACATAGAAAACCCTAAAGGACCTCAAAATCCCAAAAAACCATAAATACATTAAAAATCCTAAAATAATCCCTTAAATTCCTAAAAATATAAATCCTCTAAAACCATGAAAATACCTAGGAAAACCATAAAAACCTAAAACAATATGACCCTAAAAACATATAAAAACAGTGAAAATAATAAAAACCCTAAAAAACCCATAAAAACCCTAAACCCAATAAAAAAACTAAAATCCATTTAAACCCCTAAAAACATGTAAAAAATCTAAAATACCATTAAAAACAAAATAAAATTCACAAAAAAAACCTCTACCCACAAAAAACTATAAAATCAATAAAAATACGTAGAAAACTTCAAAATTCTTAAAAAATGTTTCCTAGCTTGTATTGTTTGGGCTTTACGGGGTTCCTCGATATTATTTCTAGAAATTGTTTTGGATGGGTTTCATGAGTTTTCTCAGGACTGTTTTCCAAGGGTTGGTTGTTGGGGCATCCTAGGGTTTCTCGGTCGTATATTCCTTTAGGCTATTGGTGTGGGCTGTTAGACCATTTGGTTTCACCATTTGGGTGATTGCATTGTACTTAAATTACATTATTTTATATGTGTATTATGTTCTATTTTCCATGAAATAAAACCCTAAAAAAACCTAAAAACTGATCAAAACCCACAAAATTCCAGGAAAACATAAAAACCCATAAAAATCCTAAAAAATACCAAATAATCCATAAAAACAATAAAAAAACCATAAAATCATATAAAAACATAAAAACCCTAAAAACAAAAAAATGCTAAAAAAAACCCCTAAAACCCTTAAAAACCCTAAATACCTTAAAACCATAAAACCCTAAAAATATTTAAAAAGCATAAAAATATATAAAACAATAGAAATCACCAAAAACACTAAAAAACATAAATATATTAGACCTCCGAAAAAATCCTTAAAACATAAAATTCCTAAAAACCCTAAAAAACACAAGAAAACCTTTGAAACCTAAAATCAATTCAAACCATAAAAAACCTCAAAATGCTAAAAACCCTAAACAAACCTAAAAATTTCAAAAAGAAAACTAAAAAACCCTAAGAAACACTAAAAAACTGAAATAAAAAAACTCCTAAAAAATCATAGAAATCATAAAAACACCAAAACCCCATAAAAACATAAAAAAACCAAAAAAGATAAGAAACCCTAAAACCTAAAAAATAAATAAAACCCCTAAAATATAAGAAAATTCTAAAACCATAAAACCCACCAAACCCCTATAAAACCATGAAAACCCTAAAACCCATAAAAAACTTAAAATCCAAAAAACCCATTAAACCATATAAACTATTTAAATACACAAAAAGCCCTAAAAATCCAAAAATTGATTAAAAACCCTAAAAACCAAAAACCTCTTAAAAACCCTCAAAATCCTAGAAATTCCAAAAAACCCATCAAAATAATAAAAAATCATAAAAATAATTTATAATGTAAAAATCCGCCAAAACCTTGAAAATATATAAGACAATATTAAAAACAAAAAAATAATAAAACTCTAAAAAATCCAAAAAATTCTAAAAATCATAAAACACCATAAAAATATTAAAACACTTAAAAACTATAAGAAACCCTAAAAACCATAAAGACCCTAAAATATATTAAAACAAAAAAATACTCTATAAATCCTTTTAACCCCCAAATATCTAAAAAACTCTAAAATAATTAAAATTCATAAAAAGTCCATAAAAAACCCTAATGGCCCCCAAAAAAAATAAAAAAACAGTAAACCCCCTAAAAATGATAAAACCCTAAAACCGTCAAAACCCTCAAAATCCCTAAAAACCATAAAAATATTAAAAAATCTCTAAAAACTCTAAAAACCATAAAACACATAAAACTTAAAAAAACCTTAAAAACCCTAGATCCCAAAAAAATATATAACCCCTTTAAACCACAAAAAAAATTTAAAAAATTTAAAAATCCATACAAACAACAAAATAATCCTGAAAACCCTAAAAACTCAAATAACCAAAAAACCAAGAAAAATACATTAATCCATAAAATCCTTAAAAATCCTAAAAATCCTAAAATCCCACAAAATCCCAAAAAATATAAAAAACCCTAAAATTTCTGAAACCCCCTAAGGTAATGTTAAAAAACTAAAAACACTTAAAACCTCTAAAAACCCTGAAAACAAAAACCCCCCTTAAAACACAAAATCCCTAAAAAACCATAAAACCCCAGAAAATCCCTAAAACCCCCAATAAACCTAAACATTCAAAAAACCCCAAAAACCCTAAAAATTTAAAAATTATAAAAAACATGAAAACCCCTAAAAATAAAAAATAACCTAAAACACTTAAAACCCCTAATGTCCCAAAAAACCAAAAAAAACCCTAAAAGACCATAAAAACACTATAATTCCCAAATTACCAGAAAACCCAAAAAAACCTTAAAACCCCTAAAACCCCATAGGAACCCCAAACCCAATAAAAATATTAAAACCCATTAAAACAATGAAAACATTAAAAAACACTAAAAACCCTTAAAACTCCTAAAAAATAAAAAAACTATTGAACCCCCAACAAACTCTAAAAAACCCCAACACTCCTAAAAACCCATTAAACCTCTCAAATTCCCCAAAAAACCTAAAATTCACTAAAAACCCCTATAAATGTTAAAAACTAAAAACACCATTAAAAACCCTAAGAAAACATCAAAAACATAAATACACCTAAAACACAAAAAAACTATAAAAAAAATAAAAACCCAAAAAACCCATTATAATTTTAAAAACCATAAAACTCATAAAAACTATAAAAACTAACATATAATATAAAAAAACAATAAACCCTTAATAATGTTAAAAAACTATAAAAATCCAGAAAATCCCTAAAAGATCAATATACCACTGAAATACTAAAATCTTGAAAAATACCTAATGTATTTAATAATAATAAAAATCCCATTAAAATCTAAAAAAAATCTAATTCAAAATGGAAAAACCTAAAAAAACCCAAAAACACTTAAAAACCTTAATGACACCTTAAAAATATAAAACATTCCAAACTCCTAAAAAACCAAAAAACCTTAAAAAAACCTAAAAACCTTGAAATTCCCAAAAACCATAGAGAACCATTAAAATCCTAAAAAACACTACATAACCCTAAAAATTAAAAAAACTCCAAAAACAATTAAAAAATCTAGGAAAATCTTATAATGCTCAAACACCTAAAACCCCTAAAATAAAAAATGCTAAAAAACCCTAAAAGTCCAAAAAACACCTAAAACCCATAGAACCCACTAAAAAATTTAAAAATTTAAAACTCACATAAAACACTAAAGCCACTACAACCACTAAAAACTCTCAACACCATTTAAACCCCTGAAAACATTTTAAAACTTTAAAAACTCTAAAAAACCCTAAAAAACTAAAAAACCCCTAAAACCCAACAAATCCAAGAAACCCTAAAAACATCGAAATACTTAAAAATAATAAAAACCCTTAAAAACCTTAAAAATAAATATAAATCCAAAAAAATAAAAAACCCTAAAACCCATAAAACACTATGAAAACCTTTAAAAACAAAATACACTTAAAATCCAAAAAAACATAAAAATACTAAAAACCTTAAAACCCCTAATAAAGTATAAAACCATAAAAATAATAAAATCCCTAGACCTTAAAATCCCTAAAAACATATAAATCCCTAAAACTAGTAAAAACTATAAAGACCCTTTAAACCACTAATTTTTTTTAAAAAAACTGTACATATTCGTGAAGCCATAAAAAATAAAATAAATTCAAAAAAAAACCATAAAAACATAAAACTCTAAATCCCAAAAAAAATCTTAAGAACAATCAAAATATTTGAAATACCTAAAAACAATAAAAATCCTTAAAATTCATGAAAATCCATAAAAATGTAATAAAACCTAAAACCTCTAAAAACCCCTAATAGAACCTAAAACCCTAAAGATAGTTAAACCCATAAAGATATAAAAAATTGGAAAAACCCCAAAAAACAAAAAAATGTTAAAAAACCTAAAAAATCAAAAAACAGTAAAACCCCCCAAAATCCTTATCCCCCCACCCCCAATAGAAAAGTCCCACCAAATCCCAAAAAAAACTTGAAAGCCCTAAAAACCCTAAAAACCTGTAAGAGACCCATAAAAACCTAAAAAACATAAATCCCCCAAGAAACCTAAAAATTATAAAAACACTAAAACACCAAAAACCCTAAAAACTATAAAAAACCAAAAAAAATAAAAAAAAAACCCCTAAAAATCACTAAAAAAATACTTAAAACCCCTAAAAACAATAAAAAAATCTGGAAAACCATAAAAACCCTAAAAAACTAAAAAACCCTAAACCCCTAAAACCTAGAAAACCAAAAAACTCATAAAAACCCTAAAACCCCTAAAACCCTCAAAATCCATTAAAATATTCTCCTGGATTGTATAGTTTGGGATCTAAAAAGTTTCTCAGGAAGATTTCTACTTAATGGTATGGATAGGCTTCGTGATTTTAATCAGGATTTATTTTTGGTGTTGTTTGTTTGGGCTTCATTAGTTTTCTCAGCATCATTTTCCATTATTTTGGTGTTGGCCTTTAGGCCATTTGGTTTCACCTTTTGGGTTATTCTATTATACTTAAATTCATTTACTTTTTTATATATTATGTTATATTTTCCATTAAAAACTAAAAAAACCCAAAAAACAATAAAAAACCCCAAACCACAAAAAACCCACTAAAATCCACAAAATTCCTAAAAACACTATAAACCAAAAAATCCAAAAAAGTCCCCAAATATCTCTAGAAACATAAAATCCATAAAAACCTTAAAAACCCCGAAAAAAAAAATCAAAAACAAAAAAAAAATTAAACCCATAGAAACCTAGGAAATTGTAGAAACACTATAAAACCATAAAACCACAAAAACCTAAAAAACCCTCAAAATCACTAAAATCCAAAAAAACCATAAAAACCTAAAAAAAATAAAAAATAATAAAGGCCTAAAAAATCACTAAAAACATAAAAACCCCAAAAACATAAATCCTTTAAGAAAACGTTAAAAAATTAAAAACATTTAAACCTCCTAACTTCATATAAAAACAAAAAAATGATAAAATCACTTTAAAATTCTAAAAACTCTAATACCCAACTACAAATAAAAATCCACAAAAAATCCACAAAAAATATTCAAAATGTAAAAACCCTAAAACCCTGAAAAACCCCAAAAAATCCTTAAAAACCTTAAAACTAATAAATATATAAACCTAAAAAATGTTACAATACCAAAAAATTCCCTTAACACCCTATGAACTATGAAAACCAAAAAACATCTAAAAAACTAAAAAATCATAAAAATCCATAAAAACTCTAAAATCCCACTAAAAACTCTAAAAACCCTTTAAAACCCTAAAACCCCATAAACCCCCTCACAGTCCATAAATCCCAAATAACACATAAAACCCAAAAGAAATCCTTAAAAACCTAAAAAATGTTAAAAGCACTAAAAAACATAATTTTTCTTGAAAACCTAAAAAACCCAAAAAACAAAAAATCTCTTAAAATCCATAAAAACCATAAAAACCATAAAAACCATAAAAATACAAAAAATACCTATTAAATCATTAATAAATGCCTAAAACAGATGAAAAATCATAATAGAACCATTAAAACCTAAAAACACTTAAAACAGATAAAAATCCTAAGAACACTAAAAACCATAGAGGACCCTAAAAAACTAAAAACCCCTAAAAACCATAAAAACTACTAATAACCTAAAGTCCAATAAAAACACTAAAACCCACTAAAAGCACTAAAAACCCATTAATCCCCTAAAAACATTGAAAAAAAATTAAAACCTATTAAAACTCAAAAGAGATCCTAAAAACCCAAAAAGAACAATAAAATCCTAAAAACCATTTAAATCCATAAAACAATCAAGATCTATGAAAAACCAATAAAACATATGAAACATAAAAATACCAAAAAATAACTAATAAAGTAAATACCCATTTAAACCCTACAAAACTCTTAGAAAAACATAAAAATCTAAAAAACATAAAACCTCGAAAAAACCTAAATATGAAAAAATCATAAAAACACCCCAAAATCATTAAAATCACCAAATACCCTAAAATATATGAAAACACCAAAAAACCGTTAAAACCCTAATAAAATGAAAAATCCCAAAAAAACATAAAACCAATAATAGACTTAAAAAACTCGAAAAATATAAAAAACATTAAAATCCTTAATACCGTAAAAGGATTTAAAACCATTGATATTCATAAAAACCCAAAAAACAATAAATATCTTAAAAATCCCTAAAAAACTATCAAAATATAAAAAACCTGAAAACCCCCAAAACCATGAAGAACACCCTAAAACCCTAAAACACTTAAACTCCCAAAAAAACTAAAAATGCTATAAACCCAATAATACCCTAAGCACCCCCAAAATCTCTAAAACCACTAAAAATCAATAAAAGTCCTAAAAACAATAAAATACCAAAAAATGAAAAACTATAAAAACCCACAAAATCCCTAATAAAACTATAAAAACCTAAAAATAATTAAAACCCTCAAAAAATCTAAAAACCACTACAAACCCTAAAAACCGTAAAATACACTAAAACCCCCCAAAACAACAAAACCTCTGACAAACGTAATAAAACCTTAAAGTCTATAGAAAACCTAAAAATGGTAAAATCATTAAAAACAATTTTATCTCGTAAAAATGACAAAAAAATTTAAAAACCTTAAAAAATATAAAAAAATAAAAAACCGATAAAAGCATAAAACCCCTAAATTCCCTAAAAAACACAGAAAACCCTCAAAATCCCTAAAAACCAAAAAAACCATAGTAATCCCAAAAAATTCCAAAAAATACCTTAAAACTAAAATAACCTAAAAACCCAGAATACCCATAAGAATACCATAAAACTCTAAAGACACTCGAAACACATTGAAAACCAAAGAACCCAAAATATCCTAAAAACCATAAAACCCCCAAAACCCATAAAAATTACTAATGGCCCAAAACACCCATTAAAATAAAAAAATCACTAACAATCCCTATAAATGTAAAAAACCTTAAAAACAAGAAAACCCCAAATAAAATAATAAAAACCTATAAAATTAAAAACCCCTAAAACATTAAAATTTATAAAAACCTGAAAAATACCCTAAAAACACTAAAACACTCTAAATACCATAAAACCACCTAAAACTATAAAACACACAAAAACCCATAAAAACCAAGAAACCACTAAAAACACTAAAAACCCCTTAAAATCCTTAAAAATTTAAAAACTCTAAAAACATTAAAGTCCCTAAAAATAAAAACATCACAAATATCCACAAAACCACAAAACCCCCAAAACCCTAAAAAACCCTCTAAATCACTAAAAACAATAAAAAATATTAATTTTTTTTAAAGATGTAAAAATTCTAAAACCATGAAATACCCTAAGAAAACCGTTGAAAATTAGTTTTTTTTGAAAAACCCTACAAAATCTAAAAAACACTAAAAACCCTAAAAACTCTAAAGACACGAAAAAACACTCTGAATCCCTAAAATACTTCAAAAACATAAAAATATTAAAAAACCCAAAAGATCAATTAAAATGTAAATCACTCCAAAACCCTAAAAATCATAAGAAATCCATAAAAAACTAAAAAAACTTAAAACCTGTAAAAAACCAAAAAAATGCTACAACCATTAAAAACCCTAAAGACCATAAAAATCATAAAATCCATAAAACCCCTAAAATGAAAATAAAACCTTAAAAATATATAGAAACCCTTAAAAGACTAAAAATTATAAAACCCCTTTAGTCCCCTAAAAACATTAAAACCTCTAAAAACAATAAAAATCCCTAATAAAATAAAAAACCACTAAAAAGAATACAAATAAAAAAATCAATAAAAACCCAAAACCCAAAAAGAAACTATAAAAACCCTAAAAATAAAAAATATCCTTAAAATAATTAAATTCCCTAAACCCATAAAAAACCATAAAAATTATAAAAAATACCTAAAAACTAATAATTTAAAATCACTAAAATTATTAGGAAACAATACGAAAACATTAAAATCCTAAAAATACTTAAAAATCATGAAAACATAAAAATTTAAAAACCCCTAAAAACCCTAAAAACCAATAAAAATAAAAAAGCTTACAAAATCCCTAAAATCTCTAAAAACATAAAAAACCTTTAAACCATTGAAAAATCCTATGAAAATATTTAAACATAAAAGTACTTCAAAACTATAAAAATATAAAAAAATATAGAAACTCTAAAAAACCCCTAATTACCCAAAAAAACCACAAAACAATAAAAACATTAAGAAACCATAGAAACCAACTAAAAACTCTAAAAACTCTAAAAACCAATAACAAATTTAAATAATCCAAAAAACCTTGAAACCTCTAAAAAATGAAAAAATCCCTCTAAAAACCTAACATACACTAAAAAACCCAAAAACCCCAAATCCCTAAAAACCATAAAAAACCTAACAAATTACTACAAATAACAAAAAAAGTAAGTACCCATAAAATCACTGAAAAACCCTAAGAAAAAAATAAAAATGTAAAAACATTATAAACCCCTAAATCATAATAACTATAAAAAGCATTAAAAACCCTAAAACCCTAAAACCCTCAAATCCCTAAAAAATCCATAAAAATATAAATAATCCCTAAAAATACTAAATAATGTAAAAACCCCAAAAAACCCAAAATTGATAATAAAAAACCAAAAAAATAAAAACACTTAAAAAAATAAAATTCAGAAAAATTATAAAAACCCTAAAAACCTAAAAAGACCCTACAACCCAAAAAAACACATAAAACCATAAAACCTTTAAAACCGCTAAAAAATAATCCCCTTAAAAAACCATAAAAACCTAAAAAACTATTGAACATTATAAAAATAAATTACACCACTTAAAAGTTAAAATTCAAAAAAACCCCACAAAACCTTAAAAATAATAAAATTCCTAAAACCCCTAAAACATATAAAAATACAGAAAAATAAAAAATCCATCAATATCCCTAAAACCCTTAAAACCCATAAAAATCCCCAAAATGGCCAAAAAATAACCAAAGATGTGAAAAAACATAAAAACCATGAAAATAATAATGAGAACCTTAAAAACTTAAAAACAATTAGAAATTATAAAACCCTAATAATGCTTAAAACCATAAAAGCTTTAAAACCCCAAAAAATTTCTAAATACCCTTAAAACCAATAAAAATCCTAAAAATCCCTAAAAAATGTAAAATATAAAATCCCTAAATGACCATAAAAACTTTAAAAACCCTTAAAACCTATAATACACCTAAAAACCTAAAAACCCAAAAGTCCCATAAAACCCTAAAAAACCTCAAAAAATCTAAAAACCCTATATACCTCTAAAAATTTCAACAACTCAAAAAAACATTAAAAACCAAAAAGAACCTACCCCACCCCCAAATAAAAATCCAAAAAATCCCTTAAAATACTCAAAATGCCTAAAACACCCAAAAAACATAAAATTTAAGAAATCCATAAAAACATTATTAACATAAAAAGAACCCTAAAATCACTGAAAACCCCTAATAAATCCGTAAAAACATAAAAACAATTAATACCCATAAAAAACTAAAAACGCTAAAACCCCTAAAACCCTCAAAACATATAAACCATTAAATAACATAAAAACACCTAAAAAACTTAAAAATCACAAAAAATGCATAAAAATCCTAAATCCAATATATACTATATAAACGATTTAATCTCGCTAAAAATGAAAAAAATTATAAATAACATTAAAATATTAAAAACCTTAAAACCTTAAAACCCCCAAAAAACATAAGAATCCGAAAAACCTAAAAACCCTCAATGTCCCTTAAAACCCTAAAAACACGATTACCCCTATGAAAACCTTAGTACCCTAAAATACTAAGACCCTAAAATAGTCAATATCCCTAAAAACTCTAAAAACCATTAAACCCCTAAAAATTCCAGGAAATCTTTAAAAAGTGTAAAAACCCTAAAATCCTAAAACCCCAAAAAAAATAGTAAAATTCCAAAAACACTTAAACCACTAAAAACAAAAAACTCTAAAAATCCTAAAAGACCCTAAAAATCCTAAAACCTATAAAAACTATAAAACCACTAAAAACCATAAAATCCCTTAAAACACATAACAATTATAAACTTCCACTAAAAACTATAAAATACTTTTAAATCCCTAAAAATGATAAAAAATAAGAAATATTTAAAAAGTTAAAAAACCCAAAATCCCTAGAATAACCATAATGTCCCTAAAAACCCTAAAAACTGTAAAAACCATCAAAATCACTAAAAACCATAAAACCTTAAAAACCATAAAATCCTAAAAAATCCCTAAAATTTCTCTAAACATAAAAGCCTTGAAAACCTGAAAAAACCCTACGAAAACCCTAAAAAACTAAAAAACATTAAATAATTAAAAAAACTAAAAAACAATAAAAAACTATAAATCCCTACAATCCTAAAATCCTAAAGACACCAATAAACCTTAAAAACCCTAAAAAAAATAAAAATGTAAAACTATTCCTAAAAATTCATAAAAAAGAAATGAAATTAGAATCCCCGAAAACCCCTAAGAAAGCACAAAAAACATAACAACACTTAAAACCCCTAAAAAATTTAAAAACCCCTAAAAACCCAAAAAAAATTAAAATACCTTAAATCCCCAAAACCTCAAAAAAATCATAAAACCTATAAAACCAGAAAAACTCTACAAATCCATAAAACCACAAAGAACCACTAAAAAACATATTTAGACCATAGAAATCCCTAATAGCCCTAAAAATACCCAAAAAATTTACTAACCATTAAAAAAAATCCCTAAAAATACATAAATATGTAAAAAAACATTGAAACCCCAAAAGAAATTCATAAAAAACTAATAACACTTAAAACCACCAAAAAAAAACAAAAAAACATTAGACACTAAAAACACATAAAAACATTAAATAAGTAAATTCTTAAAAACATTAAAAACCCATACATTCTATTAAAACTACTAAATATCATAAATACCCTTAAAACCCCCAAAATAGTTAAAAAATAAAAAAAACCATAACCCTTAACAAACCCAAAAAACCACCTAAAACCTCAAAAAAACTAAAAATCATAAAAACTCTAAAAACAAAAAACCAAAAAACCTTAAAATCCATAAAACCCGTAAACCATAAAATTCCTTAATTTGCTTAAAAATCACTAAAAATATTAAAAAAATAAAACACTGAAAAAACATATGAAAATATTAAATCCTAAAAACACTAAAACCCCCAAAGTAAACAAAGAAAAATTGATAAACTCCCTCAGAAACCTAAAAAATCATAAAATACATAAACAACATAAAATATCTTAAAATCCATAAAAACCCCAACAATCCCCAACAACCCTAAAACCCACAAAAATTCAATGAACTATTTAAACTATTAAAAACATTAAAAACACTTAAAAACCATAAAATCCCTAAAAAACCCAAAAAACCCAAAGAGCCCAAAAAACCAAAAATCACTAAAATACCAACAAACTAAAAACAACATAAAACCCCAAAATAACATAAAACCCTAAAAATGACTAAAAACAATAAAAATTATGAAAATACAAAAAAATCCCAACAATCCCTAAAAACATAAAAAATTATAAAAACCTTGAAAACCTATAAGAAAATCTTGTATAACTAAAAACACAAAAAAACATCAATAAATCCTTAAAAACCTAAAACAGTTAAAACCCGTAAAGCCCCTAAAATTTTTAAAGCCCTAAAAACCTTAAGACCATAAAAAACCCTAAAACACCTCAAAATACTGAAAACTCCAACAAATAATAATAATATAAACAATCCCTAAATATCCCTAAAACATAAAAAATATTAAAACCCGAAAAAACCCAAATAGAACTTTAATAAAACTAAAAAATACATAAAACCCCTAAAAACTAGAAAATTCTAAAAACAGCAAAAACCCTAATAAAATATGAAAACCATAAAAACAATTAAAACCCATAAAACCCCTAAAACCTTTAATATCACATAAAAAAATAAAAATATCTAAACCCCTTTAAATCCTTAAAATCATTAACCCCCTAGAAAACATTAAAAACCTGAAAAAAAAAACTCAAAACAAAATCCCAAAAACAAAATAAACTATAAAACTCTTCAATATACCTAGAAACAATAAAAAACCATAAAATTCATAAAAACCCATAAAATTTCCTAAAAACATAAAAACCCTAAAAACTCATAAAACCCATAATAATACGATAAAAAACCAAAAACACTTAAAAACCTTAAAAAATAATAAAACTCTAAAAAACCTGTAAAACCAAAAAATCCATAATAACTATAAAACCACATAAAACCTTAAAAATTCATAAAAACTATAAAATCTTACAAAATCATTAGAAACGATAAAAAACCTTTAAAATTCTAAATCATTAAATAATAAAATCCATAAAACACTAAATACTAAAAAACATAAAAATAGAAAAACCCATAAAACCCATAAAACCCCTCAAAATCTCTAAAAACTGGTAAATATCCCTAAAATGCACTAAAGACATGAAAAATGTTAAAAACCATAAAAACCCTAAAAAATTTAATGAAAGCCAAAAAAAACTAAAACACTTGACACCACTTGAAAACCTAAAAATGATAAAATCACTATAAATCCTAAAAACTATATGATGACCCCAAAACCTAAAAACTCTTATAAAAAATAAAAAACCTAAAAACCCTTAAGAACCCCCAAAAAATATAAATACCCATTAAACCCATACAGAGTTTAAAAATTCTTAAAAACATTAAAACCTAAAAAAACTCAAAAAAATCCTAAACACCAAAAAAACCAAAAAGAACCAAAAAACTCCTAAACCCCTCAATATGCCAACAAACCTAAAAATAATAAAATCCCTCCAAATTCACAAAATATCCCTAAAAATGTACAAATCCCAAAAAACCATAAAATCCCTAGGAAAATGATAAAAACCTAAAACCACTTAGAAAACCTAAAATATAAAAAACACAAAAAAGCACAATAATCCTAAAAATCCTAAAAAACATAAAAACTAAAAATCCTTAAAAACCATAAAAATCACAAAAAATCCCTAAAAATCCCTAAAAATTTAAATACACTAAAAAAATGATATTCATTAAGTAAACCTCCAAATCCTAAAACACTTAAAACTCCTAAAAACAAAACAACCATAAAAACATGAAAATCCCTAAAATCATATAAAAACCCAAAAAATATAAAACAACTTGAAAATCCATAAAAACCCAAAACTCCTATAAGACCTATAAAACAATCTAAACCATTTAAAATGTTAAAAAAGTCTAAAAACTCATAAAAACCCTAATAAAATAAAAAAACACTGAAAATAGAAAAAAACCATAAAACCTCTAAATCACTAAAACCCCCTAAAAGCCCCAAAAATCACTAGAATCCCTAAAAACCATAAAATTTCTAAAAATATCTCTATAAATACATTAGAACATGAGAACCCCTAATTCCTTGAAAAAACCCTAAGAAAAACATTAATAATAAATAACATAAACCTCTAAAAACTTAAAAAATACCAAAAACAAAAAAACCCTAAAACCCAAATAATTATTAAAATCCCTAAAAACTATAAAAATCCAAAAAACCCTAAAATCCCTATAAATCATAAGAAACATAAAAAACATTAAAACCCAAATGGCCATAAAATACTAAATTCCCTACAAATAATTAAAACATAAAAAACCCTAAAACCCTGAAAAAACAAAAGAAATCCTTGAAAACCTAAAAACACTAAAACTATTAAAAACCTATAAAAATACCCCTAAAAACATGAAAAACCCCTAAAACCCTAAAAAACATTACACTCCTAAAACCCTTAGAAACCCCAAAAATCAATAAAATCCAGAAAAATAACTAAAAAACTCTTAAAACCAATTAAACCCATAAAATATTAAAAAAATATAACATCCATAAGACACCTAAAAACTCAAAAAAACCCAGAAAAAAATACCAAACCATAGAAACCCTAAAACTGTAAAAATCCTAAAAACCAAAAAATTCCCTAAAAACCCTAAAACCGATAAAAATCATAAAAAACACCAAAATAAAATTAAATATTTAAAATCATTAAAACCGTAAATAACCCAAAGAAACCTTAAAAACCTAAAAACACTTAAAATACCAAAAAACATAAATATTTTTAAAAACCCCATATCCCTAAAAATCCTAAAACTACCTAAAACCAATAAAAACGAGAAAAATAATAAAAGAATACCTAAAAATTCCTAAAAATATAAAATCCCCCTAAAATACTCGAAAAAACTAACAAAACCTTAAAAAAACAAATTACACTTAAAACACATAAACACCAAAAAACACTAAAACCCCTCCAAAGGCCCTAAAAACCATAAAACCAAAAAAAACATAGAAACCCCAAAATAATCATAAAATAATCAAACCCTATAAAAACCGAAAAAATCCACATACTCTAAAAACTCTTTAAACCCCCAAAAATGTTAAGAAACTCAAAAAACCCTAAAAAACTAAAAAACAATAAAAATATAAAAAGTCTTAAAAGTCACTATAAATGAAACAATCCCTAAAACCCATAAAAACCATAAAAAAGACTTAAAACCTAAAATTACTTTATTTCACTAAAATACCATAAATATTCTAAAAACACTAAAAACCAATAAAACCCTATAAATCCCTAAAATAATAAAAAACCATAAAAATAATTAAAAATCCCTTAAAATAACTAAAATTTTAAAAGACCACAAAAATCCCAAAAACCCTTAAGAAAACGATTAATACATAAAAACCCTTAAAACCCATAAAAACATAAAAGGCTAAAACCCTAAAAAACACTAAACCCCCTGAATACCATAAAACCCCTAAAACCATAAACACATAAAAAGCCATAAAATCAAAAAATAACACACACTAAAAAAACTAAAACCACTTAAACTCCCAAAAACATTAAAAAATATAAAAAAATTAATTCCTAAGATAGTAAACGAAACACTAAACACCCAAAAAACCAAAAAACACTAAGAACCCTAAGAAACACCAAAATCCCTAAAAAATTAAAAAGCATAAAAATACTAAAAAATATATAAAAAAACCTAAAAACCTAAAAAACGCTAAGAAAACATTAAAAACTAGAAGGCAATTGAATCCCCTAAAAACCCTCATAAATCTTAGAAACCATAAAACCCCATAAAATGTATAAAATCACAAAAAATCAATAAGAACATTAAAATCCCTAAAAACCTAAAAAACCCCTATGAAAACATTAAATATAAATAAACAGTTATAACCGAAAAAAACCAAAAAATCATTAAAATCCTATAAACTACAGAAACCATAAATCCCCAAAAAAGCCTATAAAATCTATAAAAACCAACAAAACCTCAGAAAACGCTATAAACCCTTTAGACCCCTAAAATATTAAACGACTCTAAAATACATAAGAACAAAAAAAATTAAAAAAACCATAAAACCCAAAAACATATATAAACCCTAAAAACACCAATTAACCATAAAACCCCAAAAAATCCATAAAAATCCTAAAAAATAAATAAAAAGGGATGAAAATTTAAAAACCTTGAAAAAAATAAAAAATAAATAAAAACCCTTAAAACACGTGAAAACCTACAAAACAATAAAAACCCTAGAAACCATATAAACCCTAAAACACATAAAATATCTAAAAATCCTAAAACCCCATAAAAATCCCAAAAAAAATATCTATAAATCCCTTAAAACCTAAAAACCTCTAAAAACTGAAAAATCCACCTGAACACCCTGAAAACCTAAAAAATCATTAAACCCCTAAAAAGATACAAAACACTAAAGACCAAAAAACCCCTAAAAGTATCCTAAAATCCCTATGGACCCATAAAGACAATAAAACCCAAAAAATGATAAAAGACCATTAACAGAACATAAAAACCCTAAAAGGACACTAAAAATCTAAAAACCCTAAAAACCCTAAAAATGATAAAAACCCTACAAAATATTAAAACTCTAAAAATCTAAAACCCCCCTAAAATCTAGAAAAACCCAAAACCCCTAAAAATCCTCTAATCCCTTAAAAACCCATAAAAATCCTTAATGAGATGGAAAATTTGTTGAAAACATAAAAAAGTTAAAAACATAATAAAACGTCAAAAAACCTAAAAATATGTAAAACACTTTAAACCCTAATAGCCCTAAAAACACTTAAAACACTCAACATCATGAAAATCCATAAAAAACTAAAATTATAAAATCCCTAAGAATCCATAAAACAAGGAAAAATATCTAAAACCATTAAAAACCAAATAAACTTTAATATAATAAATCCCTTAAACCCCTAAAGACCCTAAAATACAAAAAACACCTAAAACCATAAACCCCCCCTAAAAATTGTTAAACCGCTAAAACCCCTAATGACTGTATAAACCACAAAAAACTCTAATGATCTTTGAAAACTATAAAGAAGTTGAAAATATCTAAAACCCATTAACCCTAAATACTCAAAAAAAACCCAAAAACCCAAAAAACCAAAACCCCCCAAAAACACTAAAATCCCTCAAATTATCGAATACACTAAAAACAATAAATATTATAAAAACACATAAAATATAAACCCCAAGAAAACCCTGAATACCCTATGAAATCCTTAAAAACATCAAAAATTCAAATCCCCAAAAAACAAAAAAATTATAAAAACCAAAAAAATACAAAAAACACTAAAACCCCTAAAAATTAAATATCCCAACAAACACTAAAAACAAAATAAATCATAAAAAATCTCTAAAAAATACCTAAAATGTAAAAACCCTAGGAACCATGGAAACCCCTACGAAAATATTAATAACCTAAAAATTATAAAGACCCCCAAAAATCTAAAATCCCCTAAAAACGAAAAACACATATAAACTCTAAAAAAACTAAAAAATATAAAAACCCTTTAAACCACTAAAAAAGTAAAAAATCTACAAAAAACCTTACACCACTAAAAAGCTAAAAATACCATAAAAGCTAAAAAATGACAAAATGATAAAACCCTAAAACCCTCAATGTCCCTGTAATCCCTAAAAAATACGAAATATTAACTTAAAATACCTATAAAAAATAAAAAATAAAAACCATACATATCTATAAGAAAAAATATAATACCTAAAAATAAATATAACCCATAAAAATTGTAAAAATATTTAATACCCTAAAAAAACCTATATCTCTAAAAACCATAAAAATGCTAAATATCCCTAAGAACCTAAAAACCAATAAAAATCCTAAAAATCCCTAAAAATCCTTAAAATCATAAAAAACCTAAAATCCCTTTAAACCCTAATAAAACCATAAAACATAAAAAAAATTATAACAAAAAAGATCCTAAAAATTATAAAAACCCTAAAAGACCCAAAAATCCCTAATCCCTTAAAATCCCAAAAAACCCCTTAAAACATAAAAACCTATAAAACCCTTAAAAAAACCTAAAACCATAGAAACCCCTTAACCACCCAAAAATATTAAAAAACTCAAAATAACCCCTTTAAACCCATGAAATCTCAAAAAACCCCTAAAACCACAAATAAAAAAAAAATTTAAAAACCCTAAAAACTATAAAAACCCCCCAAATCCCTAAAAATAATAAAAACCATAAAAATACTAAAGTTCACTAAAAACAAATAAAAACTAAAATCCATTGACAACCTTAATAAAACACTAAAAACCCAAAAAATGTTTAATCCACTAAAAACCATAAAAACAAAAAAAACCCTAAATACCATAAAAATCCTAAAACCTCATAATACCCTAAACCCCTTAAAACGCTAAAGACACAAAAAAATTATAAAAATCCATAAAAATGTAAAAAGAATTAAAAACCATGAAAACCAATAAGAAAATCATAAAACACTAAAAATAGTTGAAACCACTAAAAACCCTAAAAATGAGAAAAAAACCTAAAATGAAAAAAAGACCTTCAAACCATTAAAACCCCATAAAACCATACCCCCCCAAAACATTAAAACCCCTAAAAACCCACTAAAAACTCTAAAATCCATTTAAAACATAAAAAGTTATAAAAACACTAAAAACCTTAATAAACTTGAAAAACATAAAAAACTATAAATGCCAAAAATAATTTAAAAACCCAAAATACCCCTAAAACCCATAAAAATTCATGAAATACATAAAACCTAAAAAAATACCTAAAATTACCTAAAGATACCAAAAATGTAAAAACACTATAAAAATACACTAAAAAAACCATAAAAACCAAGAAAAAATTAAAATACCTAAAAACCAACAAAACACAGAAACCCATAAAAACATAGAAACCTTTAAAACACCTCAAAATTTTCAAAATCATTAAAAAGAAATAAAAGACATAAAAATAAGTAAATTTTAAAAACCTAAATCCCCTAAAAACCCCAAATAAAACCAAATAAAGCTAAAAATACATAAAACCCATAAAATCATAATAAATCTAAAACCCTAAAAACCCCGGATACCTTGGAAACCCATAAAAACCACTAAAAATTTATATCCCTTTAAAACCTAAAAATATTAAAATACACTAAAAACCTTTTAACCTCAAAAAAACTAAAAACTCTATAAAAACCAAAAAAACCTTAGAAAACCCAAAAAAACCCTAAAAACCCAAAAACCCCATAAAAATCCATAAAACCCTAAATAGACAAATAAATTGCTAAAAATAAAAAACTGTAAAAACTTTGAAAATACTTAAGAAAACATTTAGAACCTAAAAACACTCAAAGGGACAAAAAAACAGAAAAAAGATAGAAACTCTAAATAACCCCAAAAACCATCAAAATCTCTAAAAACAAAAAAAAACAATATGAATTTCAGAAAATCATTAAGAATATGTAAAAAAAATTAAAAACCCTCAAAACCTAAAAACACTAAAAAAACATAAAATCCAAAAAAACACTTAAAATACACAAAAAACATAAAACATAAAACCCAAAAAACCCCTAAAAACCTAAAAACCCTGAAAAACCATGTAAGACCCAAAATAACAAAAAAAATTATAAAAAACCCCTTAAACCCCTAAAAATGTAAAATATCTCTAAAAAAACCTTAATCCACAAAAAAATAAAAAAATACATAAAACCGCAAAAAACCATATTAATCATATAATCTCTTAAAGCACTAACAACACTAAAAACCCCTAAAACCATAAAAACCTCTAAATATGCTAAAAAATCCATTAAACCCCCAAAAAATGTTTAAATCTCCAAAAATAGTGAAACCCCCTAAGAAAAGTTTAAATCCAAAAAAATTAGACCCCTATAAAACCTAAAAACATATAAAAACCCTAAAAAATAAAAACCCTAAAAACCAAAAAATACCATTAAACCATAAAAATCCATAAAAATCCTAAAAAATACCTAAAAACCCAAAAAAACCTAAAACCTTGTCAAATACTAAGAAAACATTAGAACCCTAAAACCATAAAAACATTAAAAACCTAAAAACCTGATAATTCTAAAAACCATAAAAACCCTAAAAATACCGTAAAAAACCTAAAACACATAAAAACTCATAAAACCCAAAAAACATCAAAATCCCATAAAAACATTAAAAGTACTTTAAGCGCCTAAACATGTTAAAAAACCAAAAAACCTATAAATACCCAAAACATCTCTAAAAACCCATGAAAACACAAAAAAATGCTAAAACTCTTTAAAACATGAAATTCATTAAAACCTAAAATTCTTTAAAACCCCTAAAAACCAAAAAAAATCCTAAAATTCACTAAAAATCACTAAAAACATAAAAACCCATAAAAAACCCTAAAATCCCATTATAGAACCCTAAAAACATAGAAAATATCATAACCCCTAAAATCCTAAAAACACTAAATACCATAAAACCATAAAATCACTAAAAACCCACAAAAACCTCAAAAATCCATAGAATCACTAAAAACCATAAAATCCAAAAAAAATACTTAAAATCCTTAAAAATCTAAAAATACCTAAAATAATTAAAAATCACAAGAAAAACTAAAAAACCTAAAAATTGTTAAACCACCTAAAAACTATAAAAAACTAAAAGCCCTACATTACCCTAAAACCCTAAAAACCCTAAAAACCAATAAAAACCATAAAAAACTCAGAAAATATTAAAAAACCCTAAAACCCCACAAAAATTCAAAAATCCAATAAATCCCCTAAAAATGTTAAAAACTCTAAAAACCCATAAAAATCCTAAAAAATCAAAAAACTCATCAAATCTATAAAAACTATAAAATACTAAAATACTAAAAAACATTTAAAACCCTCAAATCACTAAAAACCCTACACCCCAATAAAAATCGTAAAAAATATTTAAAAATCAAGAAATTTTTTTTAAAAGACACAAAAAACCATTAAACCCCTATGAAATCCCTAAAAACCAAAAATACACATAAAAAACATAAAAACATAAAAACAAAAAAAATCCTTAAAAACCTAAAAAAAATTACATCCATAAAAACCATAAAAAACTATAAAACCTTTAAAAAACCTAAAAACCTATAAAATTAACAAACAAAAAAAATACTAAAATTACATTAAACCCATAAAAATGCTAAAAACAATAAATACCATAAAAAATAAAAAGACTCAAAAAACGCTAAAAATTGAAAAAAATCTTTAAGAAACCCAAATCTCACAAAATCCCTAAAAACCATAAACACCATAAAAATACTAAAAATCAGTACTGATCCCTTGAAATATAAATAATCCTATAACTCTAAAAAATTATATGAAATTCTTAAAAACCTGAAACACTTAAAACCCATAAATGCAAAAAAAAGTAAAATCCCCAAAAAACATAAACCCCTAAAAACCTAAAAATCCTTAAAAACCATAAAACACATAAAATTCATAAAAAAATACATAAAAATACCTAAAAATAAAGAAAACATTTATAAAACCTTCAAACATAAAAATAGTTAAATAAATTAAAAAACCTAAAAACCATAAAAATGATAAACCCCCCAAATAATCCCAAAAAATCATAACACCATAAATACATTATAAAAACTAACAAGATTATTAATGGATAATCCGAGAGAGGGAGATGAGTGAGGAAACCACGACTCATGAAGATTCACAGACATGGTGGATGAGACTACCCATGTTAGATCTGTTACTCTTGATGTCTACTTGGACACCCACTGATTCCTTTTATCTAAGAATTTGCACCATATATGTCGTGCAAACATCACATTATTTAATGAAGAGGTTAATTTTATATCTTATGATATCATTTTTGTTTATGTTGGTAAATTCTTTAAGTGTCATCCCTCTCTGATCTTCTTACATAAATCATTTGAATCCATTGGTTTTACTGATTTTAAAATCATCATGCTCAACTCGCTAATTATCAAGATTCACTAATCCTCTGAAAGTAATTAATGTAGGATATGGTCAAGGGATTGTTGGAATTTTGGGGGATTCAGGATGAAAGTCCTAAAATGGTCCCATGTGTTTGATTTCAGCACTGAATCCTTGATTGTCCCTGTCTGGTCAGGGTTCTCAGATATTCCATTGAATTTCATTAAACAAATTGGCCTCTCTCCTATTTATAAACATATAGGTCATCCCATTATGTTATATTTTGATACTCAAAATATCACAATGTCGACAGTTGCACATGTGTGTGTAGAGGTTGATCTTATGCAACACCTACATTCAGATATTTGGATCCAGAATGGTGATGTTATTTTTCTTCAAGAAGTGGGTTATGAAAACTTACCTAGATACTGGTCTAATTGCCTACATCATGGAGACACCATTGGAGATTGTGGATCTGGGAAGGACCCAAGGAATAATCTTTATGTTGGAGAACCTCCTCTGAGTAAAAAGAAATCAGTTTGGGTTGAGAAAGAGAGAGGGGATTTTGTTGAACAAGCTAATCCCTTAAATGTTAATTCTCCAATTATGTTTTCATATTCCCTAGATTCCTTCCCAGCATAGCCTCAGTGCACAAAAGATGATTTTTTTATTTATTTGTGGATTTAGTTCATAAATATGAACCTATTATAGACAATTTAGTATATTTTACACCATATCATGAGATTGCACAAGAGACTCACTCTATTTCTGGTGATTATAATCATGTTTATAATAAGCATGAACATTATATTGAGGATTCTTATTTTCACTCTACCTCTAAAAATTTATGAAACCTTTTAATGATCCATATTATTTTATCACTCCACATACCAAGAAGACACGAAAATGCATTGATTACTCTATATTGGAGATAACCATTATTATTAGATCTTTTAAGATTCAACTGAAAGAAATTATCATCCCTCCCCAACCTGATCTCAATGAAAATACATCAGCATCAGTATTCTATGTAGAGGGGGATCCTCCTAATCTGATGAAGAAGAAACCTACCATTGGATTGAGGAACAAGAGGATAGAATTAAGATTATAAATTGCACTCATGTGATTAAGGAAGGATACAATGTTGAATTCTACCCTTGGATTGAGGAACAAGAAAGGTTGTTTTTGGAAGATATCGTAACAAGTAAATATCATTTGATAACTTTTTCAGTATCATGGAGAGAATTTTTTATAGAGTAGAATTTGAGTTTGATCAAAACCCTGATTTTAATTATCTTCATCTTCAGTGGGAATAGATCTTTATTAGGATTTTCAGGGCTGATTCTTGTTGTTTCCATGGTTCTACAACTCTATAAGGGTGTGGTAACCTGCATGTTGTGTTGTTATTGGCTTATTTGGTGTTTTGAGAGCCTCTATTCCTCACCTTACCTTCCTCTTAAAGGGATGGTTTTGAGCATTGAAATTACAGAGGTATGTTGATCGATTGTCTTATATGGATGAGGAATAATTGTGTTGGAATTGCTAACATTACTCTTAAATATCTCCTTTTGTTTGATGATTCTACCAGAGTGATGGATTTTAACTTAATGGCCTCATGGTCATTGCTATATATGGTTGTTTGGAGGCCTTAGGTAGGTTTTTTATCTATGGGAAATGTGTAGGGGTGTTTGATTCTATTTGTTCATTGTTTTCAGTTGTGTGTGCTTTTTTCTCTCCCTCAGGGCCATTTATTCCTACTATGTGTATAGATTTCAAAGCCTCTGTTGCTTTAGGAAGGAGTAGTCACATGTTTAATACATGTTTTTCAGTGATTTCCTGAAAATCGGGTGCTTCCATGGGCTTTTACGGATGTTTTAGGTTCAGGTGCGGATGGCCCTGGAAGTTTCTTTTAATAAGGAATGATAAATTGGGTCACTGTGTTGGATTTAGTTTTTGCTATCACTGGATGGGATTCTTGCTTTTTTGGGCTTGAGATAGACTAATTACTAGATTTACATGTTTCTTTTAGTTAAGTCTCTGAAATTGGTGGATGTTGCTCTAGTTTGTATGTATGCATGCCAAGCACTCTTATGGGTTTGCATAGACTCTTTTGAGGCACTTCTTTCCAATTTCATTTTTATTTTATCTTTTTTCTCATTTTGGTATAGGCTCATTATACCTCATGTAATCACCTGACTATTATATTTTTAATAATAAATTTTGGGCATCATGGGTTCTACTAATGCTCTGGGATTTTTTGAGTATAAACACTAACAACAACTAAATCCCCTAAATCCATTAAAAACTCTAAAAACCCATTAAAATCCTTATAATGTTTAAAAACTCTAAAAAACCATAAAACCCATAGAAAATCCAAAATAGCCCTAAAACAAAAAAATCATAAAACCCCTAAAACCTCAGATGTTATAATGATCCCCACTTTGCTAAATATACTTGGGGGCTGCTATGTCCTATGGATCGGGGTTTTCACTTCACTCGGGAAATATTTGTGCTTAAGCTCTGTGATGGATATGAAGGGTACTTCCCCTCTTCTGTTTGGCCATCAATTCAGGCCTCGTACAAGGCCATTGTATCTCATTCTAAATTTTTTGTTTCCAAGCACTCAGCCTTGAATGCTTGGTCGAAATCTTGGCTTGATAAGCCCCTACAAGACTTCATCAGCCCTCTTCCTGACCCGAGGAGACTATCTATTGCGGAGTTCATCACGAGGCTGGAACCGTTCGAAGCTCTACTCCCATCTGTTCTCTTACTTCAAATCCAGCTCTACCATTTCATTGACTCTGATATCCTGATCTAGAAACCCAATCTCATTTGGCGACTTACTACCAAGAACTACTATCGGTATAATTGTGCCAGGGGATCCCCTCCACCGGCCTGGCTCTTCAAGTTAAAGAGGAATTTTAATCCTATTTCTAACCACCTCCTTATCTGGAAAATCTGGAAGAATCGGCTGCCCATGCAGAGCCAGTTGCAGAGAGCTAGTCTCAACCATGCCTCTGTGTGTTTCCTTTGCCTCGGTGCGGAAGAATACATACAACACACCTTCCTGCAGTGAAGATTCAGTGCTGACCTTTGGGCCTATTTGCAGCAGCCTTTTGGGTTCCTAGTTGGCCTAGACATGCCACTTCTTGATCTCCTGGAGGACCTGTCTAACCGGTATTACAGTGATCAAGTTGGCAACCTATTTCTGGCTGCGGTTTCAGCCACCATCTCTTATATTTGGACCACTCAGAACGCGGCCTCCTTCAATAAGAAATGACATTCCTTTCGTACTGGCATTGTGGCGATCCACAGGGTTATTTATGCGGCCTTCCGTATTCAGGTAGGGCATATGGAGAATGATGTCTACGAACTGATCATCCTTCGATTGCTTGGTGTTTCTGGTAGGGAGAAAACCCATGGTCCTCAAGTTTATTCGATGGATCCCTCCACTCCCCTTTTGGATTAAGGTCAATGTGGACGGTGGGATCTTGGTGCCCCGGGCCCTGCTGAATGTGGTGGGGTTTTCCACACCTACCCGGGCTTTATCAAGGGATTCTTTCAACACTTTATTGGTGATGGGTGTGCTCTTGAAGCTTAATTATGGGCCATAATAAAGGCATTTGAGTATGCTGTCAGGTTCAGGTGGATCTTCCTGTGGATTGAGTCTGATTCCATGCTTGTTATAAGTGCTCTTAAAAAAAGATCTAGCTGCGTCCCCTGGAGGCTCTTTTCCCCATGGATGGACTGCCTTGCAATGTGCCAAAGGCTAAATCTCACTGTGGCATATGCCTACTGGGAGGCCAATGCGGTTGCGGATGCTCTTTCCAAGCAGGATATTGTGGAGCAGTGTTCATTGTGGTCCTTTGTTTCCATGCCTCCCTGCTTCGTCGTGTCTGATTTGAAGGGTGAGGTGCACACCTAGTTATGTAATACCCCCTTGTATCACTCTATTTGTCCTTTTATTTTTGTTTAATTTGGGGGGGGGGGCATACTTTTCTGGCCCCGAGCCTTCCTTACCGCTAAAACCCTAAAAAAAACCCCAAAACTCCTCAAAATTGTAAAAACACAAAAAACCCATAAAATTCCTTCAAAATTCGAAAAAATCCATTAAAATGTAAAAAACCCCTATAATCCTGAAAACCTTAAGAAAAAATTAAAACCCTAGAAACACAAAATCCCCTAAAAAATTAAAAACCCAAAAATTATTAAATTACACCTAAAACCCCTGAAAACCCCAAAACCCATAAAAATATCTAAAATACTAAATACATAAAAATTCTAAAAATCCCCAAAAATACCTAAAAAGAAAAAATCATATTACCCTTAGTAAGAATGAAATAAAAAAATAAAAATTCTTAAAACCCCTAAAAACCAAAAAATTATAAATACCCTAAGAAACCCTAAAAACCATAAAAACCCAAGAAAACACCTTAAAACCAATAAAACCCCTAAAAACACATAAAACCCTAAAACCCCTAAAAACTATAAAATCTATTAAAACCCAGAAAATCCATAAAAACACTTAAAAAATATTAAACCTTAAAAAACTAAAAAACTCTAAAAACTAAAAAACCCTTAAACCCTAAAACCCATAAAACCCATCAATATCCCTAAAAACCATAAAAATCCTAAAAAATCCCTAAGAACACTAAAAATGTTAAAAAACTATAAACCACTAAAAAAACTAAAAACCGTAAAAGGATAAAAATACATAATACCCCTAAAAAAATAAAAACATTACAAACCCCTAAAAACCCATAAAGACTATAAAACCCCCTAAAACCCCTAAAAATCTATAAAGCCATTAAAATCCTAAAAAGTGATAAAAATATATTATTACGTAAAAACCCATAAACCACCAAAAAACAATAAGAGAACCTTAAAACCCTTTAAAAAATTACACCACAAACACCCCCAAAAAATAAAAAACCCAAAAAACCCAAAAATCCCCAAAACCCCTAAAGGCCTCAAAATCCTCAAAATCCATAAAAACAATACAAATAGAAAAAAATACATAAAAATACCTAGATAATCCCTCAAAATCCCAAAAAACATAAAAAAACATTAAAAACCTTAAAAACATTATAAAATCCTTAAATAACTAGACACATTAAAAACACCTCAAACCCCCAAAGAAGACAAAAAACCTAAAAAACCCTAAAACCCCTTAAAATCCAAAAAAATCATTAAAAACCCCAAAAAACCAAAAAAACATTAAAAAACTATAAAAATGTAAAAACAAATAAAACACTAAAAACCAAAAAAAAACATAACAACATTAAAACCCATAAACCGCAAACCCCTAAAAATTATAAAAATACAAAAAGACCCTAAAACCCTAAAACCCCCAAAAAACCCCTAAAAATTTTAGAACCCTAAATATAAAAAACCCTAAAACCAGATAAATAATCAAAAATACATTTAATACTCTGAAAAAATAAAAGTCTCAAAATAATTAAAAAGCCTAAAAACTCAAAAAAAACTCAAAAATAACAAAAAAAATCCATAAAAACAATAAATAAACCTTAGGACCCTTTAAATCCCAAGAAACCATAAAAACCATAAAAATGATTATAAATCCTTAAAATTACAAAAAACATAAAATACCTTCAATTCACCAAAAAACCCCTTTGAAAATATTAATAACCTTAAAACACATAAAACCAATAAATACATAAGAACCCTAAAAAATGCTAAAATACCCTAAATACACTAAAAAAATTTAAATCCCTCAAAGTCCCTAAAAACCATAAAATCCATAAAAATCTCTAAACTTTATAAAAAATAAATCAAATTTAAAAACCCTAAATCCAGGAAAACCCCCAAGAAAACATTAAAAATCAAAAAATGCTTAAAATCACTAAAAAATATTAAAGGCGATGAAAACCCAAAAAAATCCTAAAAATACCCTAAAACCCATAAAAACCCTAATGACCATAAAAACTACATAAAAATTAAAAATACCTAAAATACTTAAAAAACTAAAACCTACTAAAAACCCAAGAAACCTTGTAACCCCTGAAAACGTAAAAAAACTCCAAAAAACCATAAAGGTCCAAAAAAACGAAAAAATAATAAAAACCATAAAACCATTAAAACGCCTCAAAATCCCAAAAAACCAAAAAAACCCTAAAATCCTAAAAAACACCCTTAAAATATCGAAAACATAAAAACCACTAAAACCAAGAAAATCATAGGAAATCCTTAAAATCCTAAAAAAATAAAACCCCAAAAAACCTAAAAACAATTAAAACCCTAAAAAACCTAATAACCAAAAAAACCCTAAACCCCCTCAATATCCATAAAAAAACTAAAAATAAAAACAATTCTTAAGAATCCCTAAAAATCCTTTAAAATGTAAAAAACCCTAAAAACCTTAAAACACCATGAAAACCTTAAAATCATATTAATATTGAAAATCCCTAAAACCCCAAAAAATGCTAAAACCCTAAATCACTAAAAAGACATTAAAACCCAACAAAACTCTAAACATTCTAAAAAAACACTAAAAATCCTAGAAAAAATTTAAATCAATAAAATTTTTAAAAACTATAAAAACATATAAACTCGAAGAAACTCTAAAAATCATAAAAACATAAAAAACAAAAAAAACCCATTAAAACACTCCAAATTCATAAAAACACTAAAACCAATAAAAATCATAAAAATACCTAAAAATCCCTATAAACATAAAAACCCATAAAAACTGAATAACAATAAAAAACATTAAAATCCTAAAATAACTTAAAACCCTAAATAACCAAAAAATTACTGAAACCATTAAAAACATAAAAACCCAAAAAAGAACTCAACATCCCTAAAAACCATAAAAATCCTAAAAAATACATAAAATTTCCTAAAAATATAGAAAAACTTAAATATCCTTATGAACCCAATGAAAAACATAAATATCTAAAAACTGTGAAATCATTAAAACCCCTAAAAACCCAAAAACATTAAAACCCAAAAAAACTGTAAAATCCCTAAATCCCATAAAAACCATAAATACCTGTAAAAATCCTAAAAACACATAAAAACCATAAAAACCAACAATTTAAATCCCAAAATACAAGAAAAAAATCCAAAACCCCTAAAACCATAAAAAAACTCAAAATAACCCTAAAACCCCCAAAAAACCATAAAAACTCTAAAACCCTAAAAAACCATAAAATCCCTAACACCCCTCAAAATCATAAAAATACTAAAAAAACCTAAAAATATAAAACAAAAAACCATAAAAAACTGAAAAACCCTATGAAATAATTAAAAACCTAAAAATAGTTAAAACCCTTAAAAACCTAAAACAATAAAAACACAAAAATCCCAAAACCCTTAAATGCCTAAAAATCAATAAAAACCCTAACAACCCATAAAAATAATAATATATCCCTAAAAAATTAAAACATAAAACCCACTAAAACCTTGAAGACACCTATGAAAACCTTAAAAACTAAATAACATTTAAAACCATAAAAAACTAAAAAACCCAATAAATCACTAAAAATCCCTAAAAAAACTAAAAACACTAAACCCCTAAAAACAATAAAAGCCCAAGAAATTTTAAAAAATCCATAAAACCCCAAAAACTAGTAAAAAATATAAAATCCCATTAAACCCCTAAAAACGTCAACTCTATAAAATGCTAAAAACCCTAAAATTTAAAAAACCTAAAAACAATAAAAAAAATAAAAACCATAAAACCCTAAAAACCCTATGAAACCTTAAAATCATAAAAATCCCTAAAAAGATAAAAAAACAAAAAATAATGGAAAACCCAAATAAACCTTAAAATCCTAAAAACATTTATTACCGCAAAAAACCCAAAAAACCCAAAAAATTCTAAATAACATAAAATGAGACTAAACAATCATAAAAACCAAAAAATACCTAAAAAAATTGAAAACCATAAAAACCTGAAACCCACTAAAAATTCTAAAAACCCATTATACCCCTAAAAACGTTAAAAAATAAAAAAACCTTAAAACCCTAAAAACTCAAAAAACCCTCTAAATAACGATAAACCAAAAAACCCTAAAAATAGATTAAAATAATCACAATACCTAGAATAAAAAAACCAAAAAATCTATCAAAAGGAATAAAAATCCATAAAAATTTAAAACACATAAATCCCTGAACATTCTTAAGAAAAACATGACAAACTAAAAACACATAAACACCTAAAAATTTTATAAACTCAAAAAAACACCCTAAAACCCATAAAACCCACAAATCCCAAAAAAACCTCAAAATCCCAAAATACCATAAATGTACTAAAAAACACTTAAAATCCCTAAAAATTTTAAAAACAATATAATCCATAAAAACCCCTAAGACAACTCTCAAAACCAAAAAAATAAATAAAACCTCTAAAAAATAAATAAATCTAAAAACCCTAGAAAACTCTAAAAACCCTAAAAACCCCAAAAAACCATAAAAACACTAAAAATGTTACAAAAATAAAAAACAATAAAAATCCTAAAAACCCATAAAAACTATCAAAAACATGTTAAACCTTAAAAAATTACAAAAAAACATATAAAAACCATACAACCCAAAAAAACTAAAAAAACCAAAATATTATGAAAATAATAAAAACCCTTAAACCCTAAACAACCCTAAATCCTTTCAATTTCCCAAAGAGTCTGTGTTGAATTGGATGTCTCGAAACCTATGATTAAATTTGTGTGGATTACTATTGGCCAAGAGTTTTGTGACAAATAACCAGTAGTTGTGGAGTCTTTGGTTGCGTTCTACTCTATATGTAGGTGATTGGGCCATTCTAGCACTGCTTGTATATGAGGGGGTATAAATGCAAGAGGTATTGGGGGGATTCATGGGGCTGTTGGGGGTAGTTGAACGTCCAGTGATGGTGGATGATCAATGTAATGTTGTTATAGGGATTCCTGTGATGAAAGAAATATTACAACATTCTACTAGCCCGAAGGTCTCTAAGGTGTATGAGATATTGAGCGGGATTTGGTGAGTGTGCGTGAGAAGGGAGTAGTAAAGACAGAGGATGGTGTAAGGTCCTCTAGGTTTTGCATTGAATATTTTCAGGGTCAGGGGCATGCTAGAAGAATGGAGGAACATGCTTTGGGTGGGTAGGTAAAGAAGGTAAAATCATCAGATGGTGTTTCTTTGTGCCATGGGTTTAGCTCGCTGGACTTTTTGGGGGAGGATGTTACATGAGGGCTGGTGACAACATCACCCTTTGATGGTCTAGATGTGAAAGATCCTCGAAATGGTAGTAGACATGAAGAGGCTGGTGAGAGGGTGGTATAGCTTCTAGGGAATCTGGGGGATGTTGCTTGATTAGGAGGGGTGGATGATGGACAAGATGCCACAATTTCTTATAGTATCCATGTTGGACATAGGGAGGCATTGCCCTTGGGTGTTTCCCCTTGTGTAACAAGTTTGATTGTTTTGGTTCTATAGAGTCGGAGGGAAAGGATAATGCAGAGGGTGATGCGGAGGTGCACGGAGAGGTGGAGGAACAGGGGGAGGTAGTTGATACCAGGGTCGCGACTATTGCTAGGCCTGGTGCCATTGTGAATAAAAATGGTCTCTTGGTGAATTTAGAACCTTTTTTTTGTGATCATTTCCATAGGCGTGATGTGTTGGAATTTTCCCTCTTTAAGGCTCATGGTGATGGTGCGGGGGCTAAAAAAGGCAGAATTAGTGAGGCTTTAATGGTGTCTAGAGGTGATATGCAGGATGGGGCATGAGAAATGCGTGGTTGAGAGAGGGTGGCTTAGATGGACAGTGACACTATTGGGTTCTCGGATGGTGGTGGTGAGCAGGAGAAAAGGGAGATGTTGGTGCTCATGCACAATTATGATTGGTTTGCTAAGATTGAGCCTCCTTTCTAGGGAAACAAGTTGCATGAGAAGGAGGGGAAATTGTCTCCTACTATACCTAAAGTTGAGGTGGATAACTCTATTTGTGACATGGGGTTTCCTGCTTTGAAAGAGGATAAGGGACTGCAGCTGGTGATGGATGATGTTGTGCCCGCTCGCTGTCTGGCTCTCGAGGTACCTGACATGGTGGTCCCATGCGTGTCATAGTGTGGGGTTCTTCCTGATTGTTCCCATAACTAGGAATCCCTCTTCATCCCTGATGACCGATTCTATGATGATGGTAGAAGGTTGAATCACAATAAGGCTATGCTCATTAAGGAGAGGGATAAAAAGATGGATGATGGTTCCTACTCGGGCCCCTTGTAGAGGAGGAGGAAGTGGTATTAGTCTACTCTTCCTAGAACTATGACTACTCGGGTGTCATCAAAGCCAGTAAAATTAAAAGTCTTTGTTAACAAATTGGAGCATCAGCACTCCCAGGAGCAAGATAGACCCAGGGAGGAGCTCTTAAAGCTCCTCAAACTTCATGAGGATTATGAGTCACGATGGTAATCGATGGACATAGAGGCTAATTTTGAATTATACACTAACAATACGGCTCTTGGATATACTATAGAGGTTGAACCTTATGGTGCACATTCATTTTCTTACTTTGGTGGTGTTGTTGATTGACTTCTTTCTTCTTTTTGTGTTTTTCTCTTTTGGGTTTTTTGTGGTTGTAATGGGTTTTTGGGTGTGGGTCATTTGATCCCTCCCCTCCATTGTCTGCAATGTCTTTTTTCTAATAAATTTTGGGAGTTTTGGAATAGCCTACCCTCGCAAATTCATTTCCATAAAACCTTTAAAACCCATAATGTTAAAAAAATAGAGACACCCCAAAAAACTATAAAAAACCATTAAACCCTTAATTTTTTTTAAAAAAATATAACTAACTTAAATCCCTTAAAAACAAAAAAAAAACAAAAAAATCATAAAAACCCTGAAAACGTAAAATCACATAAACCCCCCAAAATCCCAAAAAACCATAAAAACCATAAAATTATTAAAAATTCACTAAAAATAACTAAAATTTTAAAAATCATAAAGAACTCAAAAACCCCTAAAGAAAATCATAAAAACATAAAAACACTTAAAACCCCTAAATACCTAACAAATGATAAAACCTTAAAAACATGAAAATTCCTTAAAATACCTAAAACTCCTAAAAACCAAAAAAATAAAAATAATCCCTAAAAAAATAAATGTAAAAAAACCATAAAAACCTAGAAAAAATCAAACAACAACTTTAAAACAAAAAACGCTTAAACCCCCTAAAACATAAAAAAGGATAAAACTTTAAAAGGACCTAAAACACCTAAAAACCCCTTAACCATTGAAATCCATAAAAACATTTAAAACACAAAATCCCCATAAAAAACCTAAAACCCACTAAAATATTTAAATTTTTTTTAAACCCATAAAATTGTTAAAAAACTCAAAAAACCGTAAAAACCGTAAAAACCATAAAATCCATAAAACCCATAAATATCCTAAAAAATATTTAAAACCCCCCTAAAAACGTAAAAATATAATGAAATCCTTGAAAAGCCTAATGAAGACCATAAAAACATAAAAACACTTAGGACCCCTAAAATCCCTAAATAATGCTAAAACCCTTAAAACCCCAAAACCCCAAAACCCCAAAACCCCTAAAAAAATTAAAAAACCTAAAATATCCATAAAAACATAAAAACCAAAAAATCTGATAAAAAACACTAAGAAAACCTTAAAAAACTAAAAACTCTTAAATCCCCTAAAAACCCTAAAAAATGGTAAAAACCCTAAAAACCACTTAAAGGACCCTAAAAACCATAAAACCCCAAAATCCATGAAAACATTTAAACCCATAAAAACAATAAAGAACCACTAAAAACAAAAAAACCCCTTAAAACCACCCAAAAGCATTGAAAAAATCTTGATAAACATTAACATCAAAATATCTTGAAAAAAACTAATAACTCACAAAAACAAAAAGTCCCAAAAAATTCTTAAAAAAACAAAAAAATACCAAAAACACCTAAAAATGAAAAACCCATAAAACACTGAAAATCCATAAGAAAACCATAAAAATCCGGAGATACTTAATAACCCTAAAGGCTCTCATTAGTCCTTAAGGCCCCTAATAACACATAAAACACAAAAAATATCTAAACTCACTAAAAATGTAAAAAACACGTAAGAACCATAAAACCACTAATAAATCCTTAAAAAACATAAAACACCTAAAAAATTAAACATGCTAAATACCAAAAAACCCTAAAAATCTATAGACAATAAACCCCTAGAAACCATTAAAACCCCTAAAAGGCATGAAACTCATAAAACTTATAAAACACCTACAAACCCTTTAAAACCATAAAATGATAAACAAATATAGAAAATAAATAACCATAAAAATTTTAAAAACACCCCTAAAAACCCAAAAAACCATATAAACACTAAAAACCTATAAAATCTTTAAAACCCTTAAAAACTAGAAAATAAAAAAAAAACTCTGAAAAAATCATAAAACAATAAAAAACATGTAAATATAATAAAAAAAAACTAAACATTAAAAAACACTTAAAATTCTGAATAACGTATAGAATAATAATTATCCTAAAAACCTTAAATCTTCTAAAAATCCTTAAAACCCAAAAAATCCCTAAAAACCCTAAAATATCATAAAATTCCTAAAAAAGACCTATAAATCCAGTAAAACCTAAAAAAAATATAAAAACTCCAAAAAAAAACCCTACGAAATACTTTAAAATCTAAAATCACTCAAAACCACAAAAAATATTTGAAATGATAAAACCCCTTAAAGTTTCCTAAAAACCATAAAATCCTCTAAAATCAAAAAACCCTTCAAATCCATTAAAAATGATAAATACAAACCAAATCCCTAAAACCCCAATATTTTTTTTAAACCTTTTAAACATGAAAAAATTTATATATCGTAAAAATCATATAGACCCTTAAAAACACAAATAATCATAAAAACAGAAAAAACCCCAAAACCCTAAATACTCTCAAAATCCTCACAAAAAATAATAAAATAAAAACAAATTAAAATATATAAAAAATATAGACACATTAAAACCCTTTAAACAATGAAAATCCCTTAGAATCCCATAAAACCCAAAAATAAGTAAATCCCTTTAAACCATAAAAGCCCTAAAAATAAAAAAATCTTCAAAATCTTAAAAAACCATAAAAATATTAAAAAAATATGTATGATACCCTAAAAACAAAAAAACCCTTAAAAAATGCATAACCATTTAGAAAAATTAAAAACCTAAAACCCAAACCATAAAAAACCATAAAAAACAATAATGTCTTTAAAACTGTTAAAAAACATAAAACATCTAAAAATCCTAATAACCATAAAACCAATAAAAAATATAAAACCCAAAAAAAACTATATAAAAAATTTAAAACAATAAAAATGTTAAAAAAGACTAAAAAACAATTAAACTGTAAAAAAAACTAAAAACCATGAAAACCCCTTAGAACCCTCAAATTGATGAAAACACTGAAAACCATAAAAATTCTAAAAAACCATAAATATTCCTAAAAATAACTAAGTATCCTAAGAAAACATAATAAACCTAAAAACACAAAATACCCCCCGAAATCCTGAAAATGATGAAATACCTAAAAACACAACAAACACTATAAACCGTAAAACCCTAAAATTCCCTAAAATCACTAAAAAATTCTAAAAAAGCCAAAAAAATTTCTAAAAATATAAGAAACCTATCAACCATGAAAAAACGTAAAAAAACACAAAATCCAAATGCTAAAAACCATGGAAAACTAAATAAAATCTAAAAACCCCTAAAAACATAAAACCCCAAAAAAAATAAATTAAAAAAAAACCATTAAACCCTATAAAATAACTAAAAACCCAAAATACTATTTTAAATACAAAAATCATTAAAAATTATAAAAAACATTAAACCCTCTTAAACAATCCATAAACACCAAAAACCATTAAAATCCCAATAAACACTAAAACAACATAAAAATCTAAAAAACTCCCTAAAAATTGAAAACCCCAAAAACCCATAAGAAAACATTTAAAACCAAAAAAACACTAAAAGTCCATTGAAATCTTAAAAACATGAAAAATTCTTAAAAATAAATCCCTAAAAACCATAAAAATCCTAAAATTACCTAAAAACCCTAAAAACCCAAATAAATCATAAAAATCCCGAAAAATATAAAAACCCCAAAAACCCATAATAACCCGTACGAAAATCATAAAACTATAAAATAATTTAAAAGAAAAAAAACCTAAATTGATAAAAACACTGAGAAGTTCGTAAAAACCTAAACCCCCCTAAAAACTATAAAACCCCTAAAAACACAAAAAAACCCAATAAAAACCCTAAAACAACTAAAATCTCTTGAAACACTTTTAACCCCTAAAAATATTAAGAAACTATAAAAGATTTTAAAATTCTAAAAAACACAAAAAAATATAAAAACATAAAAGAACATAAAAATAATTTTAAAAACCAAAAACCCCAAAACCCCCCCAAAACCCTTAAAACCCAAAAAACCCCTAAAAATACCAAAAAATTTAATAAATCTTATGATCTTTAAAAATACCTAGGAAAATGTTAAAAACTTATAAACACTTAAAACCACTAGAAACAAAAAAACCAATAATAACCCTAGAAACAAATAAAAACCCTTAAACCCTTAAAATTCTTCAAAACCATATAAATCCTAAAAAACCATAAAAATGATAAAAATCCCTACAAATGTAAATAACACTATGAAAATTGAAAATGTATAAGAAAACCTTACAAACCTAAATACACTTAAAACCACTAAAACCCTAAAATCAAAAAAGACCCTAAGACCCCTAAAAACCACGAAAACCATAACCCCCTAATCCCTAAAACCCTAAAAATAAATAAAACCCTACAAAAACACTAAAATAATTAAAATACATAAAAAAACATAGAAATACTCTAAAACCCCCCAAAACCATAAAAAACAGAAATTACTCCAAAAACTCTCAGAATCCCTAAAAATTCTAAAACATATATGAAATCCAAAAAATCCCCAAAAATTTAAAAATAACATTAAAACCCCTAAAAACTAATAAAACCCTTAAGAAACAAAAACACATAAAACCCCAAAACCATAAAATCCAGAAAACCCCAAAAAACACTAAAACCCATATAAACCCTCAGAATCACTAGAAACACTAAAAAATAATAAAAAATCTAAAACCCATAAGAATCACTGAATTTTTAAGAAGCCCTAAAAACCTTGAACACCACTTAGTTTACCTAAAAATATAAAAACACTTAAATCCCAAAAATAACTAACAAATATAAAATCCTAAAGGACTTAAAACACTAAAACCCTAAAAATTACGAAAAATATGAAAACCCTAAAAACCATAAAAACAATAAAAATGCATAAAAACCCTAACAACCAATAAAAACACAAATAAAAAACCATTATATCCATAAAAATGATAAAAAATATAAAACCCTTAAAACCCAAAAAAAATAAAAATACATATAAACCCAAAAAATAATAGAAACCCAAAAACCCAAAAAATAATCCAGAAACCCTGAGTATCTTTAAAAACCCATAAACCCCATAAAAATTTTCATAAATATTTAAAAACCCTAAATATGTCAAAACAAAAAAATTCCTCAAAAACCATTTGAAAACATTAAAAACCTAAAAGCACTATGAATACGTAAAAAATAAAAACTTCTAAAAACCTAAAAAAGCCCTAAAAACCCCAAAACCCATCAAAATCGCTAAAAACCCTAAAAAAATTGAAAATCCGAAAAATCCATAAAAATTCATAGAAAAATAAAAAACCCTTAAACACTGAAAAACCCTAATAAATCCTTTAAATCCTAAAAACAACTAAAACCTCAAAAAACATAAAAACACTAAAACCCATAAAACCCTAAAATGTCCTTAAAAACCCTAAAAACCATAAATACCCATAAAACACTAAAATCACTTATACCCAAACATACCCCGAATACCACTAAAAATTATAAAACCCCTTAAAACCCCTAAATTTTTTTAAAAACACTAAAAACCCTTCAACCCCTGAAAACCCCAAAAAACGCTAAAAACCCTAAATACCTATAATAATCTAAAAAACACTAAAAACTCTGAAAATCCTTAAATTCCCTAAAAAAATCAATAATCTAAAAAAATACTTGAAAACCCAAAAAAATGTAAAGCCTCTAAATATAGTGTAAACCCCAAGAAAACATTAAAAACATAAATAACACTTAAAACCCTAAAAAACTAAAAAATTGTAAAAACCCTACAATCCATAAAAACCCCAAAAAAAACCAAAAAACCCAATAAATACCTAAAAAAATAAAAATCCTTAAAAAAGACATAAAAATATCTAGAAACACAAAAAACCATAAAACCCTAAAAAATCCCAAGAAAACATTAAAATCCTATAAAAAAATATAACAACTAAAACTCAAAAAACACTAAAAAACTTATGATACCAAAAAAACCAGTAAAACCTTAAAAACCCAAAAAAACAAAAAAACCCAAAACCCACTAAAAAAATAAAAAAAAAATTAAACCCCAAAAAATATGGAAAACTCTAGAAAACATAATGTTACATAAAAACGAAAAATTAACCCTATAACCCAAAAAACCAAAAAAACACAACAAACCCTCAAATTTTTTAAAACCCCTAAAATCCATAAAAATACTAAAAACCCTAAAAATGCCTAAAAACATAAACAAACTAAAAACCCTAAAAAAACACATGAATATATAAAACTTGATATAAACGTACAACTCCTAAAAAGGATGTAAACATTAAAACATTAAAAACACTAAAAATCTCCCAAAACACTCAAAATCCTTAAAAACATTTCAAAAGCATAAAAATCCTAAGAATCCCTTAAAATAGTTAAAATATAAACAATTATAAAAACTTGAAAACCCCCAAGTAAATATTAAAAACCTAAAAACATTAAACCCCCTAAAAACCCAAAAACTCTAAAATACACTAAAAAACTAAAAACACTTGAAACTCTAAAAACTATAAAAACCCTGAAAACCATAAAACCCCTAAAAACATATATAAACCATAAAATAACAAAAAAAATATTTAAACCATTTAAAGCCCTAAAATCATTAAAAACTATAAAAATTATTAAGACACAAAAAACTCAAAAGAAATCCTTAAAAACCAACAAAAAACAAAAAACACTAAAAATCCTTAAAAACCATAAAATTTGCAAAATCCATAACAATCCTTAAACTATTAAAATTCCCAAAAGGCCTTCAAAATCCACAAAAAATGTAAAAATTTAAAAATAACATGAAAACCCTATGAAATCCATAAAAACCTAAAAACACATAAAACCCAGAAAAACCAAAAATCAATAAATTCACTATAAACCCCCAAAAGACAATAGAACAAAAAAAAACAAAAAAACACTAAAAATATTTTTAAAAAAAATTGAAAATAATAAAAACACCACTAAAAATTATAAAAATACTGTAAACACTTAAAATGTTATAAACATTAAAAACCCATAAAAATAATAAAAAGAGTAAACCAAACCATAAAATAGAAAAAACCACAAAACCCCTGAACCCCTCAAAATCCATAAAATCCCTAAGAAACATCGAAATTCTAGAAAATCCAAAAAAAAACCTTAAAATGTAAAAAATAATAGAATCTTGAAAAACCCTAATAAAATATTAAAAACATAAAAACACTTAAAACCCATAAATTATTAAAATGAAAAAAACCCATAAAACCAAAAAACACCTATAAAAACATAGAACCATCAAAATCCCTAAAACCCTAAAAGCCATAAAAATCCTAAAAATACCTAAAAATACCAAAAAACCTAGAAAAACATGAAGAAACCCATTAAAACTTAAAAAAATTTAACACCCTATAATTTAGAAAATGCCAAATTCCCTAAAACTACAACAAATCATAAAAACTATAAAAATCAATAAAAATGTTAAAAACCCATAAACCCCTACAAAATCACTAAAAATTCAAAAAAACCCATGAAACCCCTATAATTTTAAAAACAATAAAAAAACATAAAACCCCTATAAAATTAAATATACATTAAAACCCAAAAAACTATAAAAATCGTAACTCCCCAAAAACCCAAACAACCATTAAAATACCTTAAAACCCCTAAAACCATAATGACTCAAAATAACCCTTAAATCCCTCAAAATTGAAATCACCCTAAACCCCTGAAAACCCCTAAGAAAACCTCAAAACCATAAAAACACATAAACCCCTAAAAACCTAAAAACTATAAAATCCATAAAAACTCCAAAAGCAATGAAAATCCCTAAAAACCTAAAAACCCATAAAATTATAAAATACCCCTAAAAGTCCCTAAAAATAAAAAAAAATCATAAAACCCTAAAAAACAGTATAAAAACGTAAAATATTAATTACACTTAAAACCCCTAAAAACCAAAAACACAATAAACCCTAAGAATCCATAAAAACCGTTATGTTTTTTAAAACCCAATAAAACCACTAAAACACCTGAAAATCATAAAAACCTATAAAACCCTAAAACCACTAACAATATAAAATCCATTTAAACCCCTAATAAAGTTTAAAACTATAAAAAAAATTTCAACCCAATAAACTCAAAAAACCTTAAAAAAAATAACATGTTACCTGTAAAACCCCCTAAAACTATCAAGATTCATAGATGCCATAAAAACCTTAAAAATAATTAAAATATTTAAAAATCACTAAAATTAAAAAAAAAATCTTAACCAACGAAAACCCCTAAAAAACCAATAACCTAAAAACACTTAAAACCCCTAAAAACCAATAAATTTTGAAAAACCACTAAAAATATAAAAACCATAATTCCGCTTTAAATGCCTAAAACAAAAAAATCATACAAAAACTAAAATTTACTAAAAACATTCAAAACCCTAAAAACCTTGAAAAACCTTATGAAAACCTAAAAACCAAAAACACTTAAAACCCCCAAAAAAATAAAAACACTGAAAATCCAGAGAACCATAAAATCCCTAAAAACCCTAAATACCTCAATATCCATAAAGTCCATAAAAACACTAAAAACTGTGAAAAAGACCTAAAAACCCTAAAAATCCATCAAATACCTAAAAACCTAAAAACCATTAAAAATCATAAAAATCCCAATAAACTAATAAAATCTTAAAAACCATTAAAAACAACACGAAAAATCCAATACCCTTAAAAAAATAAAACCCTTGAAAACCATAAAAAATCCTAAAAATTCTAAAAACACTCAAAATCCATAAAAACCATCAAAATCACCAAAAACCCTAAAAACCCATAGAACCCATAAAAATCTATAAAAATCCATTAAAAAGTAAAATGAAATATAAAATTAAAACCTCCAAAAAACTCTAAAAAACTAAAAAAATATAAAACCCATAAACCCATAAAAAAATAAAAACCCTAAACACCCAAAATGACCCTAAAAACCTTGAAACACCAAAAAACTATAAAACCCATAAAACCAATAAAAACAATAAAAACCAATTAACCCCCCCCCCCCCCAACCCACTAAAACTATAAAACCCCTTTAGAACCCTAAACATGTTAAAAAACTCAAAAACAAATAACCCTAAAAACTAAAAAAAATTCTTAAAAACAAAACAAAATTCAAAAAACACGGAAAACCATAAATAACCCTTCGTACCCTAAAAATCCCAAAAACCCAAAAACCATAAAAAACCAAAAAGACACTAAATATACTAAAAAACAAAAAAACCCTTAAAAACCTAGATTGATCGCCATAAATCCTAAAAAACCAGAAAAATCCCTAAAAACCCACAAAATCCATAAAAACCCACAAAAACGCTAAGAAATGCTAAAATAACCTAAAATACTAAAAATCCCTAAAACCCAGAAAATACAAAAACACCATAAAAATCCTAAATTTACATAAAATACATAAAGTATGAAACTTTATAGACAATTAAAAAGCCTAATAAAACCATAAAAACCTAAGAAAAACTTGTATCCCCTAAAAAACATAATAGACACTAAAATACCTAAAAATACTAAGAACCATTTAAACCCCTAAATACCCAAAAAAAATCCTTAAAACAATAAAAATACTTATACAAATAGAAAAAACTAAAAAAATCACTATAAACCACTTATAACCATGAAAATGATAAAAAAATCTAGAAAACCCAAAAAACCCTAAAAACTCAAAAAACCATAGAAATCCATATAAAATGAAAATAAATGCCTAAAACCCTTCAAAAAACATAATTTTTTTAAAATAAATAAAATATGAAAATACCCTAAAAATCACCTAAATGTAAAAAAACTTGATACCCCTAAATAAAACCTTAAAAACTTATCAAAAAATAAAACCCCTAAAATCCTAGGGAACACGTAATACACTAAAACCCCCTAAAACCCTAAATACCCTGAACCCCACAAAATTTATAAAAACCCTAAAAAGAATAAAAAGTATACAGAATATTTAATAATCCACGAAAATGTAAAAAACCCTAAAACCCTAAAAACTCCTAAGATAACCTTAGATGACAAAAAACATTCAAAACCCATAAAAACCTAAAAACGCTAAAACCCTAAAAACCATAAATGACGCTAAAAACCAAAAAACTCTATAAACCATAAAACCCATTAAAAAAATCAAAACACTAAAAAATATAAAACCCTAAAATATAAAAAACCCCAAAAAAAAACCCTGAAAAACCTAAAAACCCTCAAAATCCCTAAAAACACTAACAACCAATAAAATTCCTAAAAATTCCTAAAAAATAAAAAACCCCAAAAATGATGAAAAATCATAAGAAAACCTTAAAAACATAAAACATGTAAAACCCCTTAAAACACTAGAAATTATTAAACCCCTAAAAATGATAAAGTCCCTAAAAACCTCTAAATACCTAAAAACAATAGAAACCCATACTAATCCTTTAAAATACCAAAAATCCATAAAAACCAAAAAACCCCTATATCCCCCAAAAAACACTAAGAAACTTCAAAATAGAAAGAACCATTAAAACCCGTAAAAATATAAAATAAATAAAAACCCAGAAGACCTTAAAACCCCTTAATACCCTTAAATCCATAAAAACTATTAAAACATTAAAAAAGAAAAAACCCATAAAAACCAAAAACTCACAAAAATGCTAAAAACATTGTAAACCATAAAGACAGTAAAATACACTAGAAAAAATTAAAATACCTAAAAACTAAAAGAACCCTAGAAACCCAAAAATACACAGAACCCCTAAAAATCCTTAAAACCCTTAAAATCCCTAAAAGCAATAAAAACCATTAAAATATTTAAAATCAATAAAATTTATAAAATCATAAAAAAACAAAAAATCCATGAAAACCCCTAAGAAAATGTTCGAAACCTAAAAACACATCAATCCCAAAAAACCTATACACTCTAAAAAATATTAAAAAAACCCTAAAACCGTAAAGACCCTTAAAATCCATAAAAACCCTTATAACCTTAAAAATCCCTAAAAAACCATAAAAACATAAAAACCTATAAAACCACTAAAAATGACTAGGATAACTATAGAAACCTAAAATAAAATTAAAACCAATAAAAAAACAAAAAATACTTAAAAGGCCTAAAAACCCTAAAAACCCTAAAAATACATAAAACACCCAAAACCACTAAAACCGCTAACAACCATAAAATCTATTGAAAGTAATAAAAAACCTTAAATTACCCCCAAAAAATAAAAACTTTAAAACCCCTAAAACACCATAAAATAGTTAAAAACTCTAAAAACCTTAAAACCCTCAAAAAACGAAAACCCCCCTAAAAACACAAAACAACCATAAATCCCTTAAAAACATAAAAAACCATCAAAATTCCTTAAACCCCTAAAAACATAAACATCATTAAAAAACTATAATAATCTTTAAAAACATAAAATAACTCCCAAAATTCGAGAAAACCCTAAGAAAATTGTAAAAAAACACACATATAACACTAAAAACATAAAAAAGCTAAAACACCCAAAAAATACTAAAGACACTAAAAACCATAAAACCCAAAAAACCATTAAAAACCCTAAAATTGAAAAAAAACATTAGTACCAAAAAATTATAAAACCAATTAAACAACTAAAAACCATGAAGATTCTAAAATATCTTTAAAAATCCCAAGAATCATCAAAATCTCTAAAACACCTAGAAAAACTATAAGCCATCATTAAAACCATAAATAAATCTAAACCCACAGTTATGATAAAAATGATTAAACCCTTAAAAACCCTAAATGATCCAAAAGAACCTAAAAACCGTAAAAAACATAAAAACTATAAAAAACTGTAAAAAATCAAAAAAACTAAACCCAATAAATATATTAAAAACCCTTTATAACCCCTAAAATTTTAAAAAACTCTAAAAACCATAAAACCTTAAAAACTATAAAAACCCATAAAATTTAAAAATCTTAAATACCCTAAAACACAGAGAACCCCAAAACCCCTTAAAACTATAAAAAATCTGAAAACGCAAAAAAAATATTTTAAAAGTCATATAATTCCCCAAAAATGTAAAAAACCCATAAAAACCATAAAAAATCTAAAAAACCTAAAAACAATTAAAACCCCTAGGAAACTAAAAACTATTAAATATCATAAAATACACAAAAAAATCCATTAACACCCGAGATAATGTCAATATACCTTAAAACCCCTATAAAATTAAAAACATAAAATACCCTTGAAATCTATAAAAATGGAAAAACCCCTAATAACCATGAAAAACCTTAAGTAAACCTTAAAAAACCAAACACACTTATAACCCCTAAAAACATAAAAAACTCTAAAAAACTTAAAAGACCCAAAAAAACACAAAAACCTCATAAAACCCTAAAAATCCATAAAAACCCTAAAGTAATAAAATATAAAAACAATTTGAACCCCTATTTTTTTTTAAAAACTCCCCAATTCCTTAAAACACTAAAAAACTCAAACCCCCCCCCAAAACAAAAGAAACCATAAAATACTGAAAACTCTAAAACCTCTTAAAATTGATAAAATCAAAAAAACCTGAATGACCCTAAGAAACCTCAAAAACAAAAAAACTCATAAAACACCAAAAAAAAGACAGAATGAAAACAACCGTAAAAACTATCAAATCCATAAAATCGTTAAAAATCCAAAAAATTCATAAATACCCTAAAAACACTAAAAGACCGAGAAAACCTAGAAAATCCCTTAAAAATGTAAAAAAACAAAAATAAGAAAAATACTAAGAAATAATAAAAATACTAAAAACACATACAACCTAAAAAACCTAAAATGTTAAAAACCCTAAAAACCAAGAAAAATCCCTAAAATCCAAAAGCCCCTTTAAAACCTTAAAAATACCTATAACTGTTAAAAACTAATAATATCTTAAGAAAAAAAAATTAGAAACCCCTTAAATCCTCAAAGACATTAAAAACCATAAAAATCTTAAAAAACATAGAAACTGAAAGAGCCCCTAAAACCAATAGAAAGACACAGGAAATCCTAAAAACCATAATATTTCTCAAAGACCAAAAAATCCCTAAAAATGATAAAATCCTGAAAACCTTGAACACACCTATGAAAATCATAAATATATGAAAAAATATAAAACCCCTAAAAAATTAAAATAAAAGAACTAAAACCCAAAAAACCCCTAAAACTCTAAAACCCAAATCCCCCGAAAACACCTCAAAATCCATACAAACCCGAAAACCACAAAAAATCAAAAAAATAACTAAAAATCCTGAGAAATGTAAAAAACATGAAAACCCCAAAGATAATCAAAAATCCCAAAAATCTCTAAAAACCCCTAAAAGCTACAAAAATACTGAAAACCCTAAAAAACAAAAAAAGTCCCAAAAACCCCTAATAACCACAAAAAAAATAATAAAATCCACTAAAACAATAGAAACCCCTATGACCCAAAAAATCTACAAACTAAAAATTAAATTAGTTACCCTTTAAAACCATAAAACTATAAAAAAATATTAAAAATATTTAATACCCCAAAAATCTAAAAAAACACTAAAAATAAAAATATATCCGTAAACCCCTAAATAACCTTAAAAATTTTAGAATCCCTAGAAACAGTAAAAAATCCATTAAAATACCTAAAAATTTAAATAGCCATAAAAAACCCTAAGAAAACCATAAAAACCTAAAAACACATAAAACAACTAAAACCAAAAAAAGCTAAAACACTAAAAATACATAAAAGCCAGAAAAAAACCATAAAATGCTTCAAAATCCTTAAGAATACTAAGAACCATAAAAATTATAAAAAACCTGAAACATATATAAAAAGTAATAACATCCATAAAACCCCTTAAAACCCTATGAAAATATTAAAAAATAAAAACTCTAAAAAGTATAAAATAAAAAAAACCTAAAATACACTAAAAAGAAAAAACCGAAAAACCCCTAAAAACCATTTATACAAGAAAACCCAAAAAACCATTAAAACCCATAAAGATGATAAAAATTAATGAAAAGATTAAAACCTTTTTAAACCCCTGAAAATGTTAAAAACTATAAAAAACCTTTATACCCCTAGAAATGCAAAACATCCAAATAAAAACCCAAAAAACCAAAAATCTAAAAAAACAATAAAACCCCTAAGACCTCTTAAAATTCAAAAAATCATAAAATTACTATAAAATACCTAAAAATGTAAAATATACTAAAAACCCTGAAAAAACTATAAAAATATTTAAAACATAAAAACACTAAAAATTTCTAAAATAAAAAATTTCAAAAACCCAAAAAATTATAAAACCCCTCAAAATAACTAGAAACACAAAAAACCAATAAAAATATTAAAAAATCACTAAAAATCCACAAAAAATTAAAAACCATAAAACCATAAAAAACCATATTAAATTTTAAATTCCAAAAAACATTTAAAACCCCTTAAAAACATAATAACCCTAACATTTATAAAAATCCTAAAAAAGATGCTCAAAACCCTAAAAACCATAAACACCAATAAAAATACAAAAAACCCTACAAACCATAAAAACATAATAATCAAAAAAAATCTAGGAAACCACTATGAAAACATTAAAAACTTAAAAGACACTTAATCCCCTAGAAAATAAAGAAATTTAAAATAACTTAAAAACCAAAAAACACCTAAAAACCAAAAAACCAAAAAATCCCTAAAATCCCAAAACCCAAAAAAACGATAAAACCCCCAAATCCCTAAAAACCCTAAAACCATAAAAATCCAAGAACACCACTAAAAAAACAAAAAAAACATTAAAAACCATTAAAACCCCATTGAAAACATTGAAAACCTATAAATACTTAAAACCCCTAAAAACCTAAAAAACACTAAGCATGACAAAAACCTTAATGGGACTCTAAAAACTTTTGAACCCCCTAAAACCCTAAAACCATCCAAAACCATAAAAACCCATAAAATCCTAAAACCAATAAAAAACCATTAATCCCATAAAACCATTAAAAACACTAAATTACCTTTAAACCCCTCAAAACTCAAGAAAATCCAAAAAGGCCAAAACACCCATAAAACCCTAAAAATTTAAAAATGCCCTAAAACCCTTAAAATTTGAAAAACCCTAAAAATACTAAGAAAACAAAAAAAACCTAAAAATACATAAAACCCTAAAAAAATGTTAAAAATTCTAAAAACACTAAAACCCCTAAAACCCCACAAAATCCCTTAAACGGTAAAAATCATAAAAATCCTAAAAAACCAATTAAAAATTAAAAAACATAAAAACCTAGAAAATCAACAAGAAAACCATAAAAACCTAAATACAATTAAAACAGAAAAAATCCCTATCAATTTATAAAACCCATAAATCTCATAAAAATTCCTTAAACCAACTTAAAAAACCATAGAACCATAAAAACCCCTAAAACTTTAATATCCCAAAGAAACACAAAAACCTTAAAAATCATACCTTAAAAAAACCCTAAACCATTTAAACCTCTAAAAATAATAACACTTTAAATCTTTAAAAATAATTAAAAAAATCTATAATCCTAAAAATACATAGAAAACTAAAAAACTAAAACCCCGAAAAACCATAAAAATTGTAAAATCTCTATAATCCAAAAGAAAATGTGAAAACCCCTATATAACTATAAAACCATAATAAAACAATATAAAACTAAAAACTATAAAACCTATAAAAACCAAAATCATAAAGCCCCCTAAACCCTTTATAACAATCGAAGTATTAAAAAACACTCAAAATCCATAAAACTCTAATAAACCATAAAAATCCTTAGAATCCATAAAAATACCTAAAAAATGGCAACGACTTTAATCCCTAAAACCCCCTAAAAAATTATAAACCTAAAAAAAAGTAAAACCCATAGAAAGATAAAAGTACTAAAAATACTAAATCCCCAAAAGACCATAAAAATGATAAAAACCTCTAACAATAAAAATAACCACATAAAACTTTAATAATCCACTAAAAACAATAAACACTATTTAAACCCCTAAAAAATAAATAAAAATACTTAAAAATGTAAAAAACCTTAGAAACTTGAAAACCCCATATCAAATTATAAAAAATATATAACACTTAAAACCCCAAAAAAACTAAAAAAATGTTAAAACCCTTAAAAACATTAAAACCCTAAAAATCTCTAAAAATCCGGAAAACCCATAAAAATAAAGAAATCCTCAAAAATCCAGAAAATATAAAAACCATAGAGACCATGAAAAACCATTATCAAACTATGAAAATCTAAAAACACATAAGACACCAAAAAAACATAAAACTCTAAAAACCCTAAAAAACCCTAAAAACCCTAAAAAACCATAAAACCACTAAAAAGACATTAAAAACTCAAAAGAAACCTAAAACCCTAAAACCGTAAAAATCCATAAAACCCTACAAATATTAAATTTTTGTAAATGTCCCTAAAAATCCAAAAGAACATAAAATCCTTGAAAATTCCTTTCAAACAATTAAAAAGTTAAAAAAACATAAAACACCTAAAAACCAAAAAAAATATAAAAATAATAGAAATTCCAAACAACCCTAAAAACCCTAAAAACCACATAAATCCTAAAAATCCATAACATTCCTAGAAACATAAAAAACTCCAAAAACCCTTAAAATGTTTAAAAACTCTAATAAAACCATAAAAACTTAAAAACAATTAAATACCCTAAAATCAATGATGATGATAAAAAACCGAAAAAATCTAAAAATACCCTAAACCCCTCTAAACCATAACACCACTAAATCCTTAAATAACCCTAAAACCCTAAAAACCACTAAAACAACTAAAATCTCAGAAAACCCTTAAAAATATTTAAAAACTATAAAATTATAAAAAACCCTAAAAAATAAAAAAACATAAAACCCAAAACACTATAAAACACCTAAGAAACCCTAAAACCCATCAAATTATATAGCACTCATAAAACCATAAATAACATAAAACCCTAAAATCCCTAAAAATGTAATAACCTCGAAAAACCCTAAAAAAACAAATAAATACTTTGTAATATAAAAAAACATAAACCCCTGATAACCTAAAAATGCTTAAAACCCTATAAAACTAAATAAACTTGAAAAGTCATAAAACCCTCAAAATACTTAAAAATCCAAAACACTATATAAATAATAAATACCATAAAAACAAATAAAAACATAAAAAACCATAAAACCCATAATAAAATCAATAAAATGTAAAAAACATAAAACCCCTAGAGACCTAAAAAATGCTAGATTCACTAAAAAGACCCTAAAAACCTACCCCCCCCAAACAATATAAAACCCCTAATAAAATTAAAAAGCATAAAACACATAAAACTAATTAAACCCACTGAGAACTATGAAATCCCATTAAACCCCTAAAAATTATAATAATCTATAAAATATTTAAAAACACTAAATACCCAAACACCCCTCAATATACCTAAACCCCAAAAAATCATAAAAATTCTAAAAAGTACCAAACAAATCTATAAAAACATATAAAACCCTTGAAAATAATAAAATATTTAATAAATCATTAAAAACCTACAAAAATTAAAAACCCCAAAAAAATTAAAAAAACCTTCAAAACCCAAAAAGAATCCTAAAAATCATAAAACACTAAAAATACATAAAAAAATAAAAACTAATACAAAACTAAAACAACTATAAATCTTTAAAAATATAAAAATCTATAAAAACACTTAAAACCCATAAGAAAAACCTAAAAACGTAAAAACACTTTAAACCCCTAAAAACCTAAAAAAATATTAAAAAAACCCATAAAAACCCCAAAGACCCTGAAAAACTATAGAACACCTAAAAACTTCAAAAAAACAAAGACATATAAATACCCGAAATGATTCTAAAAACTCAAAAATCCCATTAAATCTTTAAAAACGTTGAAAACCCCAAAAATGTTAAATAGCATTAAAATAAAAAAATAAAAAAAACTAGATAACCCATAAAAAACCTAAAAATTCCAAAAACACCTAATGATTATAAAAATGCTAAAAAAATACCAAAAATATATAAAAATAGAAAAAATCCCTAAAATCACTAAGAAAAACATAAAAAATCAATAGCATTTAAAACACCTAAAACTTTAAAAAATACTAAAAACTCCAAAAAACACTATAGAACTATAAAATTCCGAAAAAAATCTAAAAAAAATACAAAAAAACCCATAAAATCATTAGAAACCCCTAATAAAAAATTTAAAATCCTCAAAATACTTAAAACCCCTAAATACATTAAAAACTATTAAAACAATAAAGATCATGAAAACCCAAAACCCCTAAATACTATAAAACTCTAAAACCTTTAAAAACATTAAAAACCCATAAGAACCATAAAAATCACTAAAATTTAAAAACCCCATTTAACATCTAAAAATAATAAAAATATTTAAAAACACTTAAAACTCTCAAGAAAAAATATATATATAATACCAAAAAAACCCATAAAAATCCTAAAACCCCATAAATCCTAAAAACCCTAAAAACTATAAAAGTACTAAAACAATAAATATCCCAAAATATATAAAAAACTCAAAAATCCTAAAACCTTTTAATAAAACCATAAAAACCTAAAAACACTTATAACCCCAAAAAACCAAAAAATGGATACAAACCCAAAAACCCTTTAATCCTTAAAAAACCACAAAATCGATGATAATCATAATAAAACATAAAAAACCATAAAAATTCATAAGAACATAAAAACCCCTAAAACCAATTAAAAATCCTCCAAACTCATAAAAAATATAAAAAAACATTAATCCTTTAAAAACCTTAAAAACTCTAAAAAATTTAAAACCCCTAAAAAATCAAATAAAAAAATGAAACCTAAAATAACTGTAAATACCATCAAAACCCTAAAAATGATCAAAATCCATAAAAACCCTTAAACCATAAAAACAATAAAATTCTCTAACACCCCTAAAACATAAAAACCCATAAAAATAGTAAAAACCCTAACAAAACAACAACAACCCAAAACACTTAAATCACATAAAAAATGATAAAACCCCTAATAAAACCATTGAAACCATCAAAATACAAAAATAACCTAAAACCCCTAAAAACCTAAAAGAAGGCCAAAATACCAAAAATTGTAAAAAACAAAAAAAATTGAAAAACACAAGAAATAAATAGAAATATAAAAATATTTAAACCACCAAAAACCTAAAAATAAAAAAAAACCCTAGTCTCGTTCTACTCTTTTCCATTTCTGGGTGGCTGGATGGGTGGTTTGGGTTGCAGACTGGATCTTGTCTTGGATACTGGTGAATTTATGCCCCTAGTTGTGTTGTTGGGTGCAATATACTAAAATATTGATATTTACTTGGCTAAGATGTGATGGAGATGATGTTTTTGTTTCTATTGCTTGTGGTCCTATACTGCTGGTGATGGACCTTCCTGGCTTAGTGGTGCTGGATGATGTGGATGCTGGTGATTTTGGTGCTGGTGGTTCAATGTTGTGGGTGGTGAGTCTTTTTGTTGAGAAGCTGCTGGTCGCCTGAAGGTGTGATTCGTTATGGACTATGATCTTCTGTGTTGTAGCTGGTTTTGTTGTGAATCAGTGTTGATGCTAGATATTGGTTCTGTTGAGTGGTGATGGATGTTGTGTTGAATTTGTGTGCTGCAAATGTGTTCCTAGATGTGCTACTAGGTATGAATTGTTGGAAGCTAATAGAATTAAAGTTTAAGGTGGCTGGAATCTAAATTGATGGATGATAGATGATGCTTTTCTTGAATGTGATGAAAGATGTTGGTGTTTGGTGATGGTTTTAGATTCACTACGAGGTGGCGAAGGTATGACTTCTGACTTTGATATTGGTGGTTCTGTGATGCTGGCGGTGGATATGCTTGGCAAGGAGGTGATGTTTGCTGAAAATAGAGCTGCGAGAAACTGGTTGCTGTTTGGCTCGGAGATGTTCATAGAGATGCTTCTGATTTTTTTCCTTTTCTTGTTTTGTGCGTCTTTTGGGGTTCTTGGGGACTCTTGGGTTTTGTGGGGGTGTACAGGGTTTTGGGTGTGGGTTGATTGACCTCACACCTCCCTTTTCTACTGGGTCTTTTCTCTGATAAATTGGGGGGGGTTAGGAATAGCCTGGCCTAGAGCCTTCCTTGCTCGTAAGAAGACCCTAAAACCCATAAAAACCCTAAAATCCATAAACCCCACTAAAACCATAATAACCCTGAAAACCATAAAAGCCCTAATAAACCGTTAAAAACTAAAAAAAAATTTAAACCCATAAAAATGTTAGAAAACACTAAAATTTCATAAAACCCTAAAAACATAAAAAAACTATAAAAACTCAAAAAAAACATAAAAACCCTAATACCCTGTAACACACTAAAATCCCTAAAAACCGTAAAAACCATAAAATTCTAAAAAACCCACTAAAATCCCTAAAAACTTAAAACCCACAAAAAACTTGAAAAACCTATTGAAAAGATTAAAAACCTAAAAACACAAAAGACACCAAAATACCAATAAATCTCTAAAACCCTAAAACAATTAAAACCCCTAAAAACCTAAAAACACTAAAAATCTTAAAAACACGAGAAACCCTAAAACCCTAAAACCCTTAAAATCCTTGAAATACCTAAAAACCCATAAATACAAAAAAAAAACCATTAAAAACTCTAAAAAAACATTAAAACCTTAAAAACATTAAAAAAATCTAAAATACCTAAAAACCCTAAAAACTAAAAAACCCATCCCCCAACAATAAACCCAAATTGTAAAATTCCGTAAAAACTCAAAAAACAATAAAAAATCCTAAAAAATTCTAAAAATTCATAAAAGGTAAAAAACCTTGAAAAATATTATGAAAACATTAAATAACATACAAAAACAGGAAAAAAACATAGAAAACAAAAAACCACAAAAAACCCAAAAAACCAAAAAAAACCCAAAATCCTCAAGATCTCTAAAAACCCAAAAAACCATAAAAATCATAAGAAAAACATAATAACCTAAAATCAAATAAATCCCATAAAAACCTAAAATACTATAAAACCCATGAAACATTAAAAATACACTAAAACTATAAGCCTCCATCAAAACAAAAAAAAAACTAAAATTTTTAAAAACCCCCCAAACCATAAAAATTCTAAAATCAAATGAAAACTACAAATCCCCTTTAAACCGTTAAAAACATTTAAAAAATTAAAAAAACCATAATCCCCTAAAATTTTAAACATGAACCCCCTAAAACCCTAAAAAACATAAAAACCGTAAAAACTATAAGAGACCCTTAAAAACATAAAATCCCAAAAAAACCTAAAAACCATAAAAATACAAAGACTCCCTAGAAATAAAAAAACATATAAAAATATAATATAATGAAAAATACCCAAAGAAAAGTTTAGAAAAATAAAAACACTATAAACTCATAAAAACCTAAATATTCTAAAAACTCTAATAAATCCTAAAATCCTTTAAAAACTCTCAAAATCCATATAACACATAAAAACATTTAAACACCCTAAAAACCCATAAAACCCATAAAAACCCTAAAATTCCCTTAAAATGAGAAAACCCCTAAAAACTGTGAAATACTAAACCCATAAAATCCTAAGAAACTAAAACACTTTAAAACATAAAAAATATATAAAATGTCTGAAAGTCCATAAAAACTATTAAAACCTTAAAAGGCAGCAGAATCCTGGTACTAATGCACTTAAATTTGATAGAGGATTGTATTTAAAGGCTACCCAAGGTATGATTTTTTTACCTATTTTAGATGTGAATGGAATAGTTGACCGTTGCAACAGAATCCTTCCAGGTGTTTCTTCTGCTGCACCAAACAACAGCTCTAAAATAGTTATAATGGCCCTTACAGATCCATATTTGAATGCTATTTTTGAGCAGGGCGAGGGGCTTGGAGCTGCTGTCTCTAGCAACAAAATAGTTCACCCAATGTATATCAGCGGTACTTCCTCAATATCTCACTTGGCTTCCAAGAAGGGCTAAGAGACTAAAGATATACCAGACCGTGCTGATGATGGAGAAAAGACCCATGTGGATCATGACAAGACTTCTACTTTTCATCATGTTCAATAGATATCCTCTTCTAGACATCAAAAAGGTCTCGAGGTCCTCACCACCTGCCAATCTAAAGAGAAAGGAGGTGGTCATTCTGCTCTTTCTGGTAAAGCTTATGCCTAATCTAGGGACAATGTTTAGTCTAAAATGAAAACATTCAACTCATTTGATTTTCTTACCTCCGCAAGTAGTGATGAAGAATTACTAAAATATGAACGTACACTCACTACGAAAGTAATGATGGTTGTAAAACAAGACGAACTCTTGGATGATGGAGGTAGACCGTAGTTGCAAGCCAACACTAGGAGAAGAGGAATACTTCCTCATGCCCGAGGTGGGTGACTCCCTCACCATAATATGAGCACCAGATCACAAGTTACTTGAGCCTCTCACCTTATTGTTTTTTGTAATGTTTTGTACTTTTATGTTCCTCTTCCACTTTGTAACTTTCTTTAATAAAGAGGCCCTCGAGCCTCAACCTTTAAAAAAACATAAAAATCCATAAAATCGCTAAAATGCACTAAAACAATAAAAACCTTTAAAACATGAAAAGTTTTAAAAAATATATAAAATATCAATGACTCTAAAAGACATTAAAAAACCAAAAACCCAAAAAACAGAAAAAAAAACTCACATCCCAAAAAATCATAAAAATACAAAAAATCCCCTAAAAATCCCCAAAAATGTAAAAAACCATAAAAACAATAAAAACCATGAAAACATATATAAAATTCTTAAAAACCTAAAAATACATATAACCACTAAGAATACAAAAATTATAAAAACCCTACAAAACTAAAACAGCCTCCAAATCCCAAAAATATAATGAAAACTCTTAGATTTCAAAAAAACCCTAAAAACCTATAAATGTAAAAAAACGAAAACCTTGAGAAACCACAAGAAAACAATAAAAACCTAAAAAAACATAAAACCCCAAAACACTAAAAAAATGCTAAATACCTAAAAACACCTAAAACCCATAAAACCCCTAAAAACAGAAAAACTCCAAAAACCCATTAAAATAAATAAAAAACGTTTAAATTTTTAAAAAATTCTCAAATACAGTAGAAACTAAAAAAATACTAAAAACCAAAAAAATTTAAAATCCCAAAAAACCCCAAAAATCCCTAAAAATCCCTGAAAATCCTAAAAACATAAAAACACTAAAAATCCCAAAATATCCCTAAATATGTAAAAAACCATAAAACTCTAAAAAACATAAAAAAAACCACAAAAAACCATAAAAATATAAAATATTCTAAAACCCCTAAAAATCCAAACTAACCTTCAAAATCCAAAAAACCCATAAAAACCATGATAATACTTATAAATCCATTAAAATACCTAAAAATGTAAAAAACCCTATAAATTGAAGAAAACCTTTAAAACATAAAGAAACTTAATACCCCTTAAAAGCTAAAGATTTCAAAATAATCTAAATCCAAAAAAACCCCCTAAATTCCCAAAAAACAATAAACCCCCTAAAATCCTTCAAAGCCCTATAAACCAATAAATACTCTAAACACCATCTAAAACTAAAAAACTATACAACCCTTAAAATGGTAAAAAACTATAAAAACCAATTAAACCGTAAAATCAAAAAAATGGTAATGACAATAAATCCATGAAACCCTAAAAATAGTAAAAAAAATCCCTAAACCCCTCAAAAGCCCTAAAAATAGAAAAAACCATAAAAATTCTAAAAAATCCCTAAAATTCCTAAAAACATAAAATAAATAAAACCATTAAAAATGAAATGAAAAAAATAAAACCATAAGAACACCTAAAACCTCTAAGAACCTAAAAACGCTGAAAACCCTTAAACCCAAAAAACCATAAAAACTCTCAAAATCCTTAAAAACCCAAAAACGATAAAAGCCTAAAAAATCCCTAAAATCATAAAAAACGCTAAATAACGTTAATGTAATAAGAAATCCATAAAACCCTAAAAACATAAAACCCCTAAAAAACTAAAAATTGATAAAACCCTAAAAACCCCAAATACCCTAAAATTTCTAAAAAACCATAAAACCTCTTAAACCCATGAATAATCCTAAAACCCCATAAAAACCACTGTAGACCTAAAAACTCATTAAATCACTAAAAGTATTTAAAAACTCTAATACCCTAAAAAATAAAAATAACACTAAATCCCCAAAAAAAATAAACCCCCAAAAAAACCTAAAACCCCTAAAACCCCCAAAAATCCATAAAAACCATAAAAACCCAATAAAATCATAAAAATACCTAAAGACGTAAAACAACAAAAAAACCCAAAAAATCCTAAGAAAACCAAAAAAACCTAAAATCACATAAAACACCTAAAAATATAAAAATTATAAAAATCATATAAATCCCTAAAAAAAATTAGAACCCAAAAAACCAAAAAAAATCCTAAAAACAAAAAAATCCAAAAAGAACCTTAAATATCTAATAATCTCTAAAAACATAAAAACCCCAAACACCCTGAAAAAACATAATAAAACCTTAAAATACTAAAAACACTTAAAACCATAAAAATTTTGAAACCCTAAAAACCCCTAACAAGACCCTAAAACCACTAAAAACTATAAAAACCCCTAAAACCTTAAAACAACTAAAACATTTAAAAACCCCAAAAACCAATTAAAACATTAAAAATATATTAAGAAGTTAAAATATTAAAAACTCTAAAATCAATAAAAACCCAAATACACTCAACAAAAATCCCTAAGAACCAAAAGCAACCCTAAATACCCACCACCCTAGAAATACATATAAACCCTATAAACTATAAATATCCAGAAAATCCTTAAAAATACTGAAAATTTTTTAATAACCTAAAAACCATAAAAACATTCAATAAAATTTAAAAACCTAAAAACTCATAAGACCAAAAAAAACCAAAAAAATCTAAAAACCCTAAATACCACAAAACACTAAAAACCATAAAACCCTTAAAACCCAAAAAGAAAAAAATAAATAAAAAATCTTATAACCTTTCAGACCCATAAAAACACTAATAAAATATTAAAAACCTTTAAACCCTAAAAAAATAAAAAAAATCCAAAAACCCAAAAAATACATAAAAACACTAAAAACCCAAAAAACGTATGATAATTTTAAAAACCAAATAAACAATTAATCCCCCCAAAAGGCTAAAAGACACTAAAAACCATAAAAACCCCGCAAACCCCCAAAAAACCCCAAACCCCCGAAAACCCATGAAAAGCCCTAAAATAACCAAACAACCCAAAAAACCACTAAAAACTCAAAAAAAAAACCCTGAAATTATTTAAAAATTAAAAAAACCTTAAACCCGTAAAAATAAAAAATCCAAAAAACCCAAAAAAAACTGTAAAATCCCGAAACTACCAGAAACATTAAAAATTCTCAAACTGGCTAAACACAAAAGAACATAAAAATCGTAATTATGTCTAAAAATTTTAAAATCCCTAAAACCCATCAGAAAACCATAAAAACCTAAAAACAATTAAAACCCCTAAAAAAGAAAAAAAAAGGCTAAAACCAAAAAACACCCTAACACCCCTAAAAACCACAAATCACCTAAAAATCATTAAAACCAAAAAAACATAAAACCAAAATAAAAAAATATAAAAACCCATTAAAATTTTAAAATGCTAAAAAAATATAAAACCCCTAAAAAAACTCTAGAAATTCATAAAAACCCAAAAATATACAAAAAAATTCAAAAATATTATAAAACCCAAAAAACCCTCAAAATACTTAAAAAACCTCAAACCCATAAAATCATAAAAAGTCCTAAAAATCCTAAAAAACATAAAAAAATTCTAATAAAAACTTAAAAACATAAAAACACTAAAACCCCTAAAATCTCAAAAAGATAAAAACCATAATAAACCATGAAACCCTAAAATCCATTAAAACATTAAAAACCATAAAAAACCCAAATACCAGTATAATCCCTAAAAACCACTAAAAAATTAAGAAAACAATTTAAAAAACTAAAAATTTTAAAAACTCTAAAGAACCTTAAAACACCTTGAATCTCAAAAAACTTTAAAAATATAAAACCCCTAAAACCCATAAAACCCTTGAATATCTCTATAATACCCAAAAAAACTAAATAAAAAAACATAAAATACACATAAATATCCCTAATTATGAAACTCTCCCTAAAACCCTTAATAACCCCTAAGAAAACCATAAATACCTAAAAAATCTTCGAACCCCAAAAATACCTCAAAAATGTTAAAAACCCTAAACACCATAAATACTTATAAATACCTTTAAAAACCAAAAAACCCTATAAAATAGAAACTCTAAAAATATTTTAAACCCATAAATACAAATAAAATCTAAAATATTTTAAAAACACTAAAAAACTCAAAAAAAATCGTAACACCAAAAAAACAAAAAATCACCGAAAAATTTTAAAAAGATAAAAACACTCAAAATCCCAAAAAACCATTAAAATACTCAAAATACCTAAAAATCCGTAAAATGTAAAAATACCTAAGAAATCAGATAAAACCTAAGAAAACCTAAAATCCATAAAAATCCCTAAAAATGAAAAAACGAAAAAACCCTTAAAACCCCCTTAAAACCCCAAAAAACAACTAAAAATTATAAACCCCATTGAAACCCCTAAAAATGTTAAATACTAAAAAACCTTAAAAACACAAAAAACTAAAAAAACCCTAAAACCTAAAAAAAATAAAACCATAAAGACCATAGAAACCCTCAAAATCCCTTAAAACCCTATAACCCATAAAAACCGTAAAGGAACTAAAAATTCACAATATGTTAAAATTATAAAACCCTAAAAACAACTAAGAATTCCATATAACACTAAAAAACATTATACACTTAAAAACAATACAAGCATTAAAATGCCAAACAACCATAAATAACCCTAAACACCCTAAAAACCTGAAAACCTCTAAAAACCTTAAAACCCTACATACCCATAAACCCCCAAAAATCCATTAAAAACTATAAAATACATTAAAACCCAAAAAAATGTCAAAAAACTATAAAAATAATTAATACCCTTATAAAATAAAAAAACCCTAAGACCTAATAAAAAACATAAAAACAATATAAACCCTCATAACCATAAACACCATAAAATCCTAAAAAATACATAAAATCTGTTAGAATTTTAAAAAAAACCCCCATGAGAACCCCAAAACCCATACGAAAAAAATAAAAACCTAAAAACACTTAAAAACCTATAAAAAATAAAACTGATAAAAACCCTAAAACCCCTAAAAACCTTAAAAACCTCCAAAATCCCATGACACCCCTAAAAACATAAAAATCTTAAAGAAGACAAAAAAATCAATAAAGACATAAAAAACCCTAAATTCCCAAATAAATCATCAGAAGAAGATAAAAAGTGGACAATACATAAAACCCCTAAAACCCAAAAAAACAATAAAATAAATAAAAGACCCTAAAAAACATAAAAACACATAAAAACACTAAAGACCCCTAAAAACCATAAAACACATAAAACCCACCAAAAAAATCTAAAACCCTTTAAACCTATAAAAATGTTAAAAAACTTGAAAACCCCTAAAACCCTTAAAAACTCAAAAAATCCATAAAAATCGCAAATAAAACCATAACACCCCTAAAAAATTAACCCCCCCCCCCCCCCCAATACCGAAAAAAAACCATATATTTTATATCAATGATCTAAAAATCTGGAAGAATTTAAAAACCCTCAAAATCCATAAAACCCCTAAAAACCATAAAAATCTATAAAAATACCTAAAAACATAAAAAACCCCAAAACAAGGAAATATCCTAATAAAATTGTTAAAACCTAAAAAATGTAAACCCCTTATATTAAAAAAATCTAAAATCCCTAGAAACCATAAAACACTATGGATATTAAATCCACAAAAAACCTAAAAAACACTAAAACCATTTAAACTTATATACATTAATAATCTAAAAAACATATAATCCCTTAAAAATTTAAAAAATACTATAAAACCCTAAAACCCATCAAAACCCTAAAACCCCTATATACCCTCAAAATACCTAAAAACCTAAAAACCCATAAAAATAATAAAACCCTCTAAAAATTCATAAATTATTTATAAACCCTAAAAATGAAAACCCCCTAGAAAATTTTAAGGAAAAACAATTAAATATTCTTAAAAACTAAAAATGATAAAAACCCTAAAAACCCCAAAACCTACAAAATCCATAAAATTGATACTAAACATAAAAATCCTAAAAACCCCTAGAACACTCTAAAAATACCTAAAAACATAAATAAACCTAAAACCCGGAAAACTCTTAAGAAAACAAGAAAAGTCTAAAAACAATTCAAGCCCATAAAAAATCTAAAAAATTTAAAAACCCTAAAACATCCAAAAAATCCCTTAAAACCATAAATTTTCATAAACCCAATTAAACCCCTAAAATTATGTTAAAAACCTAAAAAGACTAAAACTGTAAACCCATTTTAAAACCATAAAAACAGTAAAAAGTATAAAAATCATAAATACCAAAAAAACACTAAAAACCTTAAAAGTACAAATGTACCATAAAAATATGAAACCCCTCAAAATCCAAAAACCCTAAAAATATTAAAAACAAAAAAACAAAACAAAAACAAATAAAAATAAATAAAAATCTATAAAAAAATTACAAACCTATAAAAAAACCCAGTAATACTTAAAAACCTAAAAACACATAAAGCCTCTAAGACATTAAAAACACTAAAACACTAAAAGCACTAAAACATTAAAAATTGTAAAACCCATAAACCTCCATAAAAACCATAAAAACTCTAAGACCAATAAAATCCTAAAAACCATGAAACCCTCAAAATCCATAAAAGTTTTAAATGATACAAAACCTAAAATATTTTAAAAATCCATTAAAATTTAAAAACCCTGTAAACCCAGAAGTGCTCTAATAAAACACTAAAACCCTTAAAAGACATAATACCCTAAAAAATAGAAAAACTCTGAATACACTAAAATCCTATAAAACCCTAAAAACCCTAAAACCCTCAAAATCTATAAAAAACCCTAAAAACCACCAAAATCCTAAAAAATACCTAAAATCTTTAAAAATAGAAAAACCCAAAAAAACACTGAAAATGCATAAGAATACCTTAAAAATATAAGAGAACTTAAAACTCTAAAAAACCTAAATAACATTGTAAACCCTAAAGTCACTGAAAACCCCTAAAAATCCACAAAATACCTAAACATCCAAAAAACAATAGAAAACCTAATGAAACCCCTTATAATCCTTAAAATCATACACAACCCTACAACCCCTAAAAAATATTAGAAAACCTTAAAAACCAAAAAACACAAAACCCCCTAAAAAATAAAAAATTGTAGAAACCCTAAAAACCCTAGAAAAACTTATAAATCCATGAAAACTATAAAAAACTCAAAACGAACATTTAAACCCCTAAATATTTAAAGAATCCAAATGAACCATAAAAAAACATAAAACCCCTAATACCCTAAAGAACCATAAAATCCATAAAATCCCTAAAAGAGCATAAAAATATTAACAATAAAATAAAAAACCTAAAAATAAAAAAAACCTAAAACCCATGAAAAACCTAAAAACAATTTCACCCGTAAAATGCTAAAACCCTAAAATCGTTAAAATCCACAATAACTATAAATAACATAATAGCTGTAAAACCCTAATACACATAAAACCATAAAAATCACTAAAAACTATAAAAAACTTTAAAACCCAAAAAACCAGAAAAAAATAACAAAACCTAAAAATCCATAAAAACATAAAAACCCCTAAAATTCCCAATAAACATTAAAAACCATACAAATCCTTCAAAATCAATGAAAGCGTCTTAAAATTTTAAAAATCATAAAAATACAAAAAAAATATCTAGAAAAATAAAACCCCCTAAAAATCCATTATAAAAACATAAAAACATAAAAACACTAAAAACCCATAAATCCTAAAAACACAAAAATCCCTAAAAATCCCTAAAAATCCCTAAAAATCCTAAAAAATTGTAAATATCCCTAAAAACCCTCAAAATAAAAAAATCCTAAAAAACATAAAAATACTTTAAAAATTGATAAACATCCCTAAAAACATAAAAACCCATAAAAAACCTGAAAACCCCTAAGAAAACCTCCGAAATCAGAAAACACATAAAACCCCTAAAAATTAAAAAACAAAAAAACCCTCGAAAAACCCCTAAAATCCCATAAAACTATAAAAAACACTAAAAACCACTGAAACCCATAAAACCCTAAAACCACGAAAAAACTAAAATTCATTTAAAATCAAAAAAGTTAAAAAATATTATAAATAATAAAAACCTAAAAACTCAGAAAAACTAAAAACCCCAAAAACCATAAAACCCTAAAAACGCTAAAAATCCCTAAAACCCCTCAAAATCCATAAAAACATTGCACATAAAAAATCTTACTAAGATTTAAAATCACTAAAAATGTAAAACCCATAAAATCCCTGAAAATCCCAAGAAAACTTTAAAAACCTAAAACATATAAAGCCCCTAAAACCCTAAAAATGGTAAAAAACTAAACATTCCAATAAACCCTAATCCCCAAAAAACAAGAAAACACCAAAAAAACATTAAAAACCCTTAAAACTAATAAAATCTCTCAAAAGCACTAAAAATATATAAAACATTTATTCCCATAAAAATTTTAAAAATATAAAATCTTTTGAAAATGTAAAGATATCAAAGCCCCCAAGAACCTCAATAAAACCATAAAACCATAAAACAATAAAAAAACCAAAATCTATAAATACCTAAAACCCAAAAAACCATAAAAAATTAAAAATCATTAAAATACCATAAAATGTAAAACCCATTAAAACCTTGATAATCCATAACAAAATATTGAATCCCTAAAAACACATTAAACCCCCAAAAAACATAAAAAACACGAACAACCTTAGGATCCTTAAAAACACATTAAACCATAAAACACACTAAAAAACCATTTAAACTCATAAGACCCATAAAACCATAAACAACTAAAACTCTAAAAACAATTTGATCACATAAAAATAGTAAAAACTATAAGAAATATAAAAATATTAAAAAACTCAAAAACCCCCTAAAACCCAAATAATAATGAAACCATTAAAACCCACAAAATCCCTAAAATCCCATAAAAATCATATAAAATACCTAAAAATTCCAAAAAACATAAAAAAAGCCCTTAATACCACAAAAAACATAAGAAATCCTTAATTACCTAAATACAATGGAATCCTCTAAAAACGTAAAAAGACTAAAAACCATAAAAAATCATAAAATACCTAAAAATACTTAAAACCATAAACCCCATAAATATCATAAAAACCATAAAAACCCAAAAAACCAAAAAAAGTCATCAAATCCCTGAAACCCCAAAAAATCTTAAAATTCTAAAAATTCCCTAAAATTCTTAAAAATGTAAAAAAACACTAAAAAACATGAAAACCCCGAATAAAACCTCAAAAACATAAAAACACATAAAAATAAAAAAACCATAAAAATTCTAAAAAAAAACTAAAAAACCGTAAAACCATCAAAATCCCTTAAACCATAAAAATCCTAAAAATACCTAATATCCATAAAAATGTAAAAAACCCAAATTCCCTAAAAACATTAAGAAAAAATTAAAAACCTAACATCATGTAAAACCTAAAAAGGAAGAAAAAATATTAAAAACCCTAAAAGACCCTAAAAAATCTCTAAAAACCCTAAAAACCATAAAACCCATAAAATCTAAAAAACCATAAAACCCATCAAAACACCATAAAATCCAATAGAAACACTAAAACCCCATTAAACATCGAAAACATTAAAAAAAATATAAAATAAAAAGCCCAAAAAAAACCATAAAAATCATAGAATCTTTTAATACCCAAAAATACATTTAAAAATAAAAATCCAAAAAGAAAAAGCTTAAAAATCTCTATATAAAAAGAAAACCATTAAATCCCTATAACCTGAAGAAAACCTTAAAAACATCAAAACACATAAAAACCATAATAAATATAAAAACACTAAAATCCATAAAAACTTTAAATAACCAAAAATCCTTAAAAACCATAATACCCCTAAAATATAAAAAAGTAGTAAAATCTATAAACCCAAAGATATGAACTAAAAATTAAAAAAAAGAGTTTAAACTCCAAAATATGATTAAAAAACTTGAATTTTTCTTTAAAACACTAAAAACATAAAAATACCTAAAACCCTATAAAACAAAATAAAAACCCTGAACCCCTTAAGTATACCTAAAGACACACAAAATCCCAAAAAAACAATTAAAATCCAAATAAATCCCTTAAATCCCTAAAAACATTAAAACCCAAAAAACCGTAAGAAAATCTATATAATCTAAAAAACCTAAAACACCTAAAACCATAAAAATGATATAAAACATAAAAACCCTAAAAATACTAAAAAACATTAAAATCACTAAAAATAAAAAAACCATTTAAATTCAAAAAGAAACCTAAAAAACTAATAATGTAGAAAACCCCTAAAACCCTGAAAAATGATAAGAAAACATTAAAACCCTAAAAACTAATAAAAACATTAGAAACAAAGAACCCGTAAAAGACCCCAAAACCTTGAAAACCCATAAAAACAATAAAAACCACTAAAACATAAAAACCCAAAACCCCACAAAAACCCAAAAAAACTCCACTAAAAACTACAAAACCCCTTTAAAACCGTAAAAATGATAAAAACTTTAAAAAACAATAATCACCCTAAAAACCTCAAAATAATCCGTTAAATATACAAAAAAACCTACAAAACCACAAAAAACCATAAAAAACCCTAAAACCCCTAAACCCCTATAAATAATAAAAATTCAAAAAAGCCATAAAAATTACTTAAATAAAAAAACCCTAAAAGCATGAATACCCTTATGAAATCCTTAACTAACTATACACTCTTAAAACCAATAAAATCCTAAAATGATAAAAACATAAAAAATCCTTAAAAACCCCTAAAAACCATAAAACCCCTTAAACCTATAAAAACACTAAAACCCCACAAAAACACTAAAAATCCCTTAAACCCCTAAAACCGATATATTCTAAAAAAACCCAACAAACCCAAACAACTTAAAAACCAAATAAAACTCAAAAAAACATTAAATCACCAAAAGATATAGAAAAACCTAAAATCCCCAAAATCCCAAATTGAAAAAAATTCCTAAAAATAGTAAAATTCCTAAAAAATGTAAAGAACCATAACAACACTAAAAACAATAAAAAACACTAAAAACATAAAAAAACATAAAACTACTAATAAATAAATAAAATATAAAAACCCTAAATGTTCACAAACCCATAAAACACATAAAACCCAAAAAAATCCTTAAAACTTTTCAAAAACCCAAAAAACCAAAACACCCCCCTAAAAATCACCGAAAACACTAAAAACCATTTTAACCTCTAAAAGGTTAAAAACCCTAAAACCCCTAAGAATAAATAAACCATAAAACCCAAAAAAACAATAAAAACTCTAAACACCTTGAAAAAACATAAAGACCCTCAAAATCCCAAAAAATCATAAAAACACATGAAAAACCTAAATAACTTAAAAATACCTAAAAATGTAAATACCCTATAAAATTAAAAAGCCACTAAAAGCATTTAAAACAAAAAATATTAAAAAATCCCTAAATCTAAAAAATTCAAAAAATCCTAAAAACCATAATAAGCCCAAAACACCTAAGCCCCTAAAAACCACAAAAAACACTAAAAATCCTTTAAAACCCTAAAAACATTTGAAAACTCAAAAAAACATTAACAATTTAAAAACTCAAAAAACCCTAGAAACCCAAAAAACCAAAAAACCATAGATAACATAAAATCGTACAAATTCTAGAAAACCCCAAAAATATTATAGTAATCCAAAAAACCTCTAAAAACCATAAAAATATAAAAACCCTAAAAACCCTGAAAAACCCAACTAAAATCATAAAAACAGAAAAAAATAAACCCTAAAATACAAGAAAAACTCCAAAACACTAAAACCCACTAAAAACTCTACCATCCAAAAAACCACTAAAATCCATTAAAACCTGTGAAATCCCATAAAATCCATAAAATCCACAAAAAACACTAAAAAACATTTAATATAATAAAATAATAAAAATGTCTAAAAAACCAAAATAATAAAAAAAATCCCTAAAAACCCAAAAGAACGATAATATCCCTAAAATTTTTCAAAAACCTTTAAACCCCTAAAAATCATAAAAGGTATAAAAAATCCCTAAAATACCTAAAAACATAAAAACCCCTAAACCCCCCCCCCACAAAAAAACCTGAAAACATAAAAACAACTAAACCCCAAGAAAAACTATAAACATTGAAACCCCCTAAAAAAATCCTAAAAACCATAAAACCTATAAAAACCTCCAAACCACTAAAAACCCATAAAAACTATAAAATCCACTAAAAAAATAAAAAAACAACTAAACTCTGAATTTTTTTAAAAAAACAATAAAAAAAATAAAAAAAATAAGGAAACACAAAAATCCCTTAAAACCCCAAAAACCTAATAAAAATCATAAAATACCTCAAAATTCCTAGAAACCCTACAACCAAAACAATCATATAAAATCACAAAAATCCCTAAAAATGTAAAAGATCACAAAAATCTTGAAAAACCCTAAGACGACCTAAAAACCATAAACACAAAAAACCCCTAAAACCTGAAAAAGACAAAAAAACCATAAAAAATCTAAAATTCCAAAAAAGATAAAACCCATAAATTATTAAAACCCCTAAAACCACCAAAAATATAAACACCCATTAAAATCATAAATAGCCCTAAAACTGCCTAAAAATGTAAAAAAAACATAAAAACCCATACAGACACTTGGAAAACCATAAAAACCTATAAACAATTAATCCCCTAAAAACATAAAAATGAAAAAAAAACGTAAGAAACAATAAACTGACTAATACCCATAAAAACCATAAAACCACTAAAAACCTTTAAAACCCATAAACCCCCTAAAAACCCCTAAAATCTCTAAAAACTCTAAAAACAATTTCAAGCACAAAATATGTAAAAAACTATAAAATATATAAAAACCATCAAAATTAAAAAAATACATTAAAAAAACCTAAAAACGTAAAAAACCCTAAACCCTCAAAATTCATAAAACCATAAAAAGTAATAAAAAATCCTAAAAAATTATTAAAAGTATCTAAAAACATTAAAACCCTAAAAACCCAAAGAAAACATTAAAAGCCAAAAAAAACTTAATACTCATAAAATAACTTAAAAGGGTAAGAACTGTAAAAATGAAAAAAATCCTAAAAACCATAAAACCCCTAAAAACATTTAAAAACTAAAACCCATAAAACCCATAAAACCCCTAAAAATATTAAAAACCCTTTAAACCCCTAAAACATTAAAAAAACTTAAAACCCCAAAAGACTCAAAAAACACTAAAACCCCAAAGAAAAGCCACAAAAACCATAAATCCCCAAAAGCCTCAAAACCCCAAAAACCCTAATGAACCCAAAAAACCTGTAAAAGGACATAAAAATACCTAAAACTCTAAGAACCAAAATACCAAAAAAAAATATAAAACCCTAAAAACACATATAATTAAAAAACCTAAAATTATATAAAAATGAAAAGTCCAAAAAACCCATTAAAAACTCTTACAAACCATAAAAACCAAAAAAACACTTAAAACATCATGAAACCATAAAAAATGATAAAATCCACTAAAATCATTAAAAAACATAAAACCCCTTAAAAATTTAATAAAACTCTAAAACATAAAAAAATAATCCTCTAAAAAGATCAAAAACTATAAAAACCAATGATAAAATCAAAACTCAAAATATCCAAAAAACCCAAAAAAAACAAATAAACCCTAAGAACCCTCAAAATACCAATAAAAAATAAAATCCAAAAATCCCAAGAAAATCAATAAAAATCCATAAAAATGATAAAACCGTAAAACCCTTGAAAACATCTATTAAATACATTAAAACCTAAAAACACTAATAACCCCTAAAAACCTAAAAAAATATTAAACTATAAAACACCTAAAAACAATAAACCTTAACAACCCATAAAATCCTAAAATAACTAAAACATATAATACCCCATTAAAAAACTAAAAATGTTTAAAAAAAACTAAACCCATAAAAACAATAAATATATCAAAAAATACCCAAAAAACTAAAAAACCATAAACCACTGAAAACCTAAAAAACCTTAAGACCCATATTTTTTTAAAAGTGTTAAAAAAAATAAATAATCCCGAAATTACATATAAATATAAAAACCACTAAATAACCTAAAAACCCTAAGAAAATAATAAAAACGTAAAAACCCTAAAACCTAAAAAATGATGAATAACTTAAAAAACCATAAAACCAAAAATCCCTAAAAAGAATTAAATATGCTAAAATCACATAAAAATCATAAAAACCAACTAAAAACTCTATAACCACTTTAAAACCAAAAAACATATAAAAAAATTTAAACCATATAAATCTCAAAAAACACCCTAAAATAAAAAATATACATAAAACACTAAAAATAGAAAAAGCCCTCAAAATCCATAAATACACAACAAACCAATAAAAATAAAAAAGTCCCAAAAAATTTCTAAAAATAAAAAAAACAAAAAAAAATCCATGAAAACCCATAATATTACCTTAAAAACATAAAAACACTTAAAACCCCTATAAATCCCAAAAATGAAAACAATCCTAAAAAATACTGAAACCCCCAAAACCATTAATGCCCATAAAACCATAAAAAAATCCAAAAAGATGAAAGAAAATCCTAAAAACCACTAAAAACTCTAAAAACCCTTTAAACACCAATAAATTTTAAAAAAATCTAAACATATTTAAAAACATTAAAAAATAAAAAAAAATTCAAAAAATCAAAAAAACCAAAAAATAATTCTAAAACCACTAAATACCCTTAAATCCATAAAATCCATCAAAATCCAAAAAATAATAAAATGCACTATAAATATTTAACAATATAGGAAAACATAAAAATGCTAAAAAAATTCATGAAAAACTTAGAAAACCATAAAAAAATTAAAACTAAAAAAACATTAAAACACTGAAAAACCAAAAAAAATCATAAAACCCCTAAAAATATTATAAACCCATAAAAACCTAAAAACCCAATAAAAAACTAAAAACCCTTTGAATCCCTAAAAATTATTAAAAAGATAAAATAATTTTTAAACCCACTACAAACGTAAAAAAATAGTAAAAATCAACATAAACCATAAAAAACCTAAAACCCCACAAAATCCTTAAATACCTTAAATACCATAAATACCATAAAAATCCTAAAAAATCGATGAAAATATCTAAAAATGTAAGAAAACTATAATATAACGAAAATCCCTATGAAAACATTATTAATCTGAAAACACATAAAACTCTTAAAACCCTTAAAACCCTAAAAATTCGAAAACACCTAAATCCCATAAAAACCCAAAAAATATAAAAAAATCATAAAACCTTGAAAAACCATAAAACCCTAAAAACTAAAAAAAACCTATATAAATCCATACAAACAATAAAACCAATTTAACACCTTAAAAATTTTAAAAACTCTAAATATCCTAAAAAAATAAAAAAACCATAAAACCCCAAATGACATAAAATCATAAAAACCACTAAAACCCCTAAAAATCTCTAGATCAGAGAATATAGTGGTGCACTCCCCTACTGCTCTCTCCCTCTCATTGTGACTTCTAGGGTTTCCTCCAGATTCTCATGACGGCTTTGGAATCTGATCTTTGCCCCTTCCCACTCACACTTGCGGGGGGAATCCTCCGCGGCGGTGGTCCTCAATGGATTTATTCTGATCCAAGGAGGTAGATGTTCTTCATGTGCACCGTGATATTTTATGGTGGAGAGTAATTCCAATAGCTATTATAGAAGCAGTGTGGAGAGATTTTTCATCACTTTGGCTGAAGTCACTTGACCTTTTGTGAAGTGGGATTCACATTTTGGAGGGGTAGTTGTTATCATTTGTGGTGACAATGGCTTGCTTCATCTTTGCGGGGCGTGACCTTCCTCAACAGATTCCGTTTAAATGGAGATGCAGCCTTGGGTTCTTGATCTTTCATGGATCTTTTTGGCAATCATTGGAATATTCAAATTTGGTTCTTGTTTCAGGAGGTTTATCATGTGATGGCTCGCGATGCATCTTGTGTTCTTTGGGTGTCACTGTGGAGATATCTTTCTGGTAATTTTTGGTGGATTTGGATCGACTAATGTTATGGATGGTTCTGTTTTTCTGATGCTCCCTAGACGAGTCATGTGATACAGATTGATGGTTTTATTTGACTTCTAGCTCTTATTTTTAGGTATGATTTGGTTCTGGAGTGGATCAGCTATGGTGGACTATATTTTCGAAATGTTTTTTTTGGATCTTGGTAGTTGGTGGAGCTTTTGTAATTTTAAAACTATGATTTATGCCATTATTTTTACTATTGTTGGCTTGGAACTACAGGTTGCGAATTTCTGGAGGATGGGTCTTGACTTGCATTAAGGTGATGGATGTTGGATAATGAGCTATGGGTTGTTGGTTACAACTGTCATAAGAGGTGATTTATAAAAACCCAAAAACCAAAATGAAGAACATATTGTGGAAGAATCTGAAAATAAAGATCATGTTGTGGAAGAAGATGATTTGTGTAACATGTTTGTACTTTGAAGAGTATTGAAATCTCAAATATACCAAGAATAAGATCAACAACAAAACATGTTCAAAACTCATTGAACCATTAATCAACAATTATGCATGGTGATTATTGATACTGGGAGTTGTAAACAAACTTCTTGAACAACACTAGTGTAGAAATTGAATCTTACTACTCAGAATCATCTTCTGTCATACAAATTTATTTGATTGAAAATTTGAGAAAACTCCATGTTAAAAAATAGGTTCTTATTTAATTATGCATTTGTAATATCTATATTGATAATGTATTGTGAAATGTTATTCCTATGTATTCTTGTCACTTGTTGTTGTGTTGTACTTGGTAGTGTGATAGGGATGTGAAATATGATATTAGGAAGAATAAATTTTTTTCTATCTTGGGAAAATAATATCACACTTTCTTCTCTAAATCCATCTCAAACTCATAAAGAAAAATATGTTCCAAAAGCACCCAATGATATACTATTTACAAAATAATTTCAAGTGTAGAAATAAATTAGTAAAGATAATATATTTTTATCTTTATTGATGATGGAAAAGTAATGCAATGAGGATAAGATCCATCACCATCCATTATCTCATTACGTGATTAAGTAACATCAAGACGTTTTTCTCAATGATATTTAAATAGGATAACATAATTTTAATAGTATTGAACACTATATTGATCTTATTCTAGGTGTGAAATTTCCTAATAAACCAAAATATCTAGGTTATCATGTATAATCAATGGAATTGTAGAAAAATGTATGTATGGATGAATCAAGAATTTAGATGGAAAATAATGAGCTCATGTTCATTTTTAGCATTGGATAACTCGAAGATAGGTGGTACACATTTCATGTGTATTGATAATAGAGATATCAATAATATTTCAATCAAAAATATGTATCCCATTTCATGAATTAATGATATGCTTGAGAAATTACATTGGTTAACAATATTTTTTTAAGGTTTATATTTGGAGTGGATACCACAGGATTGGAATTATGTAAGGGGATGAGTGGAAAAAATAATCAAAACCCAAGTTGGATTATTTGAATGGTTGTTCATGCCATTCAGTCTATCAAATGATCCTGCTAATTTCATGAAACTCATTAAAGAAGTTATGAAACCATTTATTGGTAAATTTTTTATTATTTATATAATTTGTATTATGATTTACTACAGGGATATGGTGAGCCTTGCATATCATTTTTGGTGGGTATTTGGAATTTAGAAGGAACAAAGTCTATATAGAAAGTTGGAAAAGTTTTAGAACTTTTCAATGAAATGGGTTTCTTTAGGATATATTGTATCAAAATAAGTAATTATGATGGATTGATAAAAGGTGGAAGTAATGAAGTCCTTTCCACAACCACAATCCATCACAGGAGTAAGAAGTTTTCATGATTTGGAAATTTTTATCATTACTTTGTTTCTAATATCAGTAATATCATGTAACTTATCATTGAAATCATGAAAAAAATTAATATTTTAGTAGTGAAATTCCATAAATAAAGTATTTGAAATCATTAATAAAAATTTGTGTGAGGTACCAGTTTTGGAATTACCTAATTTTGATCATGTCATTGAAGTGGAGTTTCATGAAAGTGAACTTGTGATAAGAGTTATTCTCATCAAAATAAATCATACTATAAAATGTTTTATTGAGAAATTTAATGATTCAAAGAGGAATTATAGCACATATGATAAGTAATTTTATTCGATTGTGAGAGACCTAGATCAATGGTTTCATTATTTGAGACCAAAACTTTTTTTTTATCATTTTGACCATCATGCACTAAGATTTATCAATGGTTAATAGAAGACGAGTTTGAGGAATTAAAAGTGGGTGGAATTTTTAAAATCATTTTCATTTGTATCAAAATAAAATATGGGAAAATATAATATAATGGCACCTGATTTATCTCAAATGTATACATTACTTACCATTCTAAATACTCAAATTCTTGAATTTCAACTTATAAAAAATAAATTATCTGCATGAAATGGAGTTAAATTATATTTTAATAAAATTTTAAAATGGTTTTTTATAATATTATTCTATACATAATGGATTTATCATAAATAGAAAAATTGTGTGTGTTATACAGGGTAATTACATGGTATTTCTTATTTCATATGCATATTAAGGGGGTACTATCTGGTAATTTTGGAAACCAAAAAACCTTATAGATACTAACGAATAATTTATATTAGCTAAAGACGCAACTTTATGTCTATGAAATTCTTATGAGATGTGGGCATGTCAAAGAGAGGAGTCATTTTATGTTCGGTTTATACATTCTATTACCAATTCTGGAGAATCCATGAGATGATCTCATCATGGATTTCATTATGGATTTACAAAAGACTCAGTGAGTTAAATATTAAATAATAATTATTTTTGATCAATTTTCTAAGATATATTATTTCATACCTTTCTATAAGACTGAATAATCTTTGAATGTGGCAGAATTGTTTTTCAAATAGATCATTCACCATCATGGCATTCCTTGCATTATTTTTTTGGATAAATATAATAAATATCTTAGCCATTATTGGAGGAAATAACAGTAGAAATTTGGTACATGGCTTATTTTAAGAACCTCCCATCACCCTCCAATAGAGAGGAAAATGGAAGTTACCAATCATACATTGTGCACTATTCTAAAAATATTAGGGAGCAATAATATGAGATATTGGGATTTACATCTTGAAAATTTTAAATTATTATACAATAGATCTCCTAGTTAATCCACTCATCATTCTCTATTAGATGTAGTTTATAGAATCAATACTATCAATCCTATATAATTGTGCATTTTTATTATTTATTTTTTGGATAATATTGATGTGAAATAGAAGGGAAAGAATATAAAAAAGCTTCAAGAATCAATTCATTCTCAAATAGGGAAGACTAATAAATTATAAAATAGTAGAGATAATAATCATTGAATGAAGGAAATTTTATAACCATGAGACAGATTAAAGATCATACATCATAAGGAGATATTTTTAATCTAAAGGAACATAATGTCGGGACCACTAGCTAATGTTTCTTTCAATGTTCTAAAATGAGTGGGAAATAATGCCTTTAAAATCGATTTACCCTATGATTTTGGCAGCGTTTCTATAATGTTTAAAATTTTGGAATTTCCTCCAAACATTGGAGAAGAATATTTCATTGATTTAAGGAATTTCTCACCGATAAATTGGATGATATACATTACATTCAACCTAAAGAGAATATTTTTGGGTATAAAAAAAGTATAAGCCTAATTGTTCTTTAAATTGGAACAACCATCACTTTTTGACATCCAACACCATGGTCGGCCACACCACACATATGTTGAGCCCAAAATTACTTATCCAAATGAGAAATGAAAAAAATTAGAGGAAACACATTCCAGAAGAGAGAGATCCTAGAAAAAAGAATCATTAAGAATGAATTTCACTACTTCAGCAAGTATGGTCATTAAATAACTTGAGGAAGTATTTTTTATTCTTTTTATGTGCCTTTTGAATTACTCATTCCTTGTTATTAAATTTGGTTCATTTTGTTCTCTTTATTTCATATTTATAATGTTTTTCACTCCATAGTAATATGGAACATGAATCTGATAGATTTTTTAAGCATGTTGTGCATCCACTATACTTTACCCCTTCCCTTTACTCAGAATTGGTGGTGCATATCCATTACTTGTGACGTTGTCCTTAATCATGGAGAAGCATGGGTGGGTGCAGTTTCCCATAAAACTTGGCCATTTGAGTAACATTTCTCTAATTCATCTAAAATTCATTATTTAGCACATCTAGAAACACAGAAAAACAAAAAAAACAGGGAAACCCCTAAAAACCTTAACATTACTAAAAATTCATAAAAACCATAAAAATTTAAACAATTTCATAAAATTAAACGAAACATAAAATCCCTAAAACCAAAAAAAAAGAAAAACTCAAAAAACATGAAGACACATAGATCCCCTAAAAATACTAAAAACCCTAAAACCCCTAGAGATATTAAACACCTAAAAAATAAAACATTTAAATCCCAAAAACACCCTAAAAACCCACTAAAACTCTAAAACCCCGTAAACCCAAGAAAACCATAAAAACTCAAAAAATAAATAAAAATCCTAAAAAACAAAGAAAAACCTAAAAATGATAAAAACCCTAAAACCCCTAAAAACAATAAAAACACCGAAATTACCTAAAATCCCTAAAACCATAAAAATCCTAAAAATTCTTACAATCCATAAAAATGTAACAAACCCAAAAAACCATGAAAACCCTTGAAAAAAATAAAAAACCCAAATATCACATAAAACCCCTAAAAACATAAAAAAATGTTAAAAACCCCTAAAACACCAAAAATCCATTAAAAATACTAAAACCACAAAACCCCTAAAAACCCTTAAAAACCATAAAACCATTAAATAATATAAAACCCCTTAAAACCATTAAAATACTAAAAATATTAAAAAAAATAAAAACTCAAAAACCCTAAAAAACTATAAAAACCATAAAAATTTTAAAAACCATCAAAATCCATAAGGCCCCTAAAAAAAATAAAAATCCTAAAAATCCATAAAAATCCCTACAAATAAAAAAAACTCTAAAATCCCCAAAACCCCAAAGAAACTCTTAAAAACATAAAACACTGAAAATACCTAAAAACCTAAAAACTCTAAAAACCCTAAATATCATAAAAACCCTAAAACCCATAAAACCCTAAAAACTGACAAAAAACAATAAAACTTCATTAAACCCATTAAAACATTTCAAAAATATAAAAGTACAAAAGAAACCCCCCCCCCCCCCTAAAGCATAAAAACCCAAAAAAACCCTTTAATTTCTTGAAACCATAAGGAACTAAAAAATATCTAAAAAAATATTAAAAACACTAAAATCCCCAAAAAACACTATGAAAATATTGAAAACCAAAAACACTTAAACACCTAATAAACCTAAAAACTTCTAATAACCATAAAAAACGAAAAACAACAAAACCCATCAAACCACTAAAAACCTTTGAAAACCCTAAATACCCATAAAACATGAAAAACCACTAGACACCCTATAATACCTTTAATCCCCAAAAACATTTAAAATCCCAAAGAACCATTAAAACCCTAAAAACCCTAAAATGGCCAAAAAGAATAAAAAACCTAAAAAACTCAAAAACCCAAAACTCTCAAAATATTTACAAATCCTAAGAAACCATAAAATATTTAAAAATTCACTAAATCCATAAAAATTTAAAAACCCCTAAAAATATTGAAAACAACTAAATACACCATAAAAACCTAAAACACATAAAAAACATAAAAAAATTAGAAAAAAAATAAAAACCATAAAAACCCCGAAAACCTTAAAACCGTAAAAAACAATAAAAATCCTTTAAAACCATAAGCGCCCATAAAAACCAATAAAAGCAATATAAAAACTCTAAAACACCCTTAAACCCCTAAAAAAATAAAAACCACTAAAAATCGTAAACACCATTAAGAAAAAAACCCCTAAAATCTGTAAACCCATCAAAATTCCTTGAAACCCTAAAACAAGAAAAATCCAAAAAAAATCCATAAAATCCTGAGAAATGTAAAAAAACCCTAGAAACTATCAAAACCCTAAGAAAAACCTGAAAATCTAAAAACAATTAAAACATCAAAAAACATAAAAATGATAAAACCTTAAAACCCTAAATCAACTAAAAACCCCAAAAACCCAAAAGACTCTAAAAATCATAAAACCACAAAAAAACATTAAATACCATAAACACCCATAAAAACTCCAAAACCCCATTAAGCCCCTACAAATATTAAAGAATATAAAAAATCTTGGAAACCCTAAAAACTCAAAAACCCTAAAAACTCAAAAATTTGAACCCCCCCTCCCAAAAAAAACATTAAGGATCCAAGAAGATGCTGCCACTCTCTCCTGAGATATCCCTCCTACTGCGACGATTTCTAGGGTTTCATCATGAAATCCTTTCCTGCAGCTACTCTCTATGGATTAGTGTCGCAGGTGGAGTTCTGGTTTTGCAGTCTTCTTCTTTGTGCTTGTGGTTGAATAGGCTACTGCTTGTTGGTGTCGGCATCTAGCGGTTCTTTTCAGAAAATGGAGAAGACAATTTGGTATGGATTTTGAAGTGATTTTTCCTGGTTTTGGTTTGTCCCAATCTAGAATGTGGTGAAGCCAACGTCTCCTTGGAGGCCAGGAACCCTCTCGGATTTCAACCTTTCGGTGATGATTTTTTAGATATGTGATTTCCACAGATGGGTCAACAGATTCAAGGAATTCATAGGTAGAGAGGGTGGTCTCAGAGATACCGGTTGTCCTAGCGGTGTGGTGATGACTCATATGTCGTGCTCTTTCCTTGGCTTGCGTGGATATTCTAGAGGGTTGTTCATTGGATTTGGGGTGGTGCGCTCAACTCATTCGGGCAGGACCTTCAGAGGATGCAATACTGTCACGAGTCTCATTGTCGGAGGGAGTCACTTCGACAGCTCGGGGGGGATACCTCCTCGATGCTCGGTCACCCTTTTTGGGTATCGGCGTCTGACCTATTCTCCCTAGGTGATCCATTTCTGGTATGTTGTTTCTTCTGCATGGTGGCCCCCATGTTTTTCTGGCGCGCTGGTGGCATGTGGATCCAGGTCTCTTTGGTCTTTCGGGGACCTTCTGCATGAGTTTCTTGATGATTTGGCCCTGGGTTTTCTAGTTTCATTGATGCTATTGTGGGTCTTGGTGTGTTCCATTAAGAGGATGAAGCTATTTGCTGCTGTTTTCTTACGAGGTGTAGAAGGAGCTAATGGATATCGGAAATGGTGGTGTGGGTTGCTGCATGCTGATGGTCTGGGATGGGTTGAAGTTGTTGTTTGTGAGTTTGGTTTTGATGGTTCTGCATTGTTTGAAGTGGAGGTTCTTAGTGAGGAGGTGCAAGGGGATGTCGATGCGGGTGGTTCTGTGCTTTTGGCAGTGGGTCTGGTTTCCAAGGAGGTGATGGGTGATAGAAGCAGTGAAATGTTTGGTGCTAGTGGTGTAGCACTGCTGGTGGTTGATCTTCTTGGTGAGGAGGTGCTGAAGGCTGGTAGAACTAGTGGTTTTTTCTGTTTATGGTTGATCTCCTAGGCAAGGCAATGGTGAATGATGGATGCTTCTCTGGGATGGTCGTTGATTGGCTGGGAGGTGATAAAGATGATGAGTTTGAATTTAGTGTTGATGGTTCTGTGCTGGTGGCGATGGATCTCTTCGGTGAGAAGGTGATGGATGTTGGAGTTTGTGAGGTTATATGATGGTTGTTGCTTGGTTGTGACCTACTGGTTGCTGGTTAATGCTGGTGATGGTGATGGTTTCTGTATAGTTTTGTGTGTCTTTGTTTGAGTTTTTTGCTTTTTGTCTTTTTTTGGGTTTCTTGTTCTGGGTTGGGGTGTTTAAGGGTTTTAGGGAGTGGTTCATTTGACTCCTCTCCTCCCTTGTCTACTGTGTTTGCATTTTCATAATAAAATTTGGGGGGTGGGGGGGGGGGGTTGGGAATAGCCTGACTCTCGCATCTTCCTTTCCCCAAAATATTAAAAACCCTAAAAACCCCAAAAGTATCTCAAAATCCATAAAATCCCTAAAAACCATAAAATTCCCTAAAAATCCTAAAAAACAGAAAACCCATAAAAAACATGATCCCCCCCAAAGAAAACATTAAAACCCTAAAACACTAAAATCCATAAAACCACTAAAAAAATAAAAAACTGAAAAATTCGGAAAAATCAAAAGGTACTCAATACTATTAAAACTCTTCAAACCCCTAAAATGTTAAAAACTCTAAAAAATATAATTGTAAAAAACTCAAAACACCTTAAAATCACAAAAACCCCATAAAATCCTATAACCCTGAAAATTATTTAAGACCCTAAAAACACTTATATCAAAAAATACCTTCAAATCCCCAAAAATGAAAAAACCAAACCTTTGGAAAACCCTATGAAAATCTTAAAAACCTAAAAACACTTAAAACCCCTAAAGAACATAAAAAACTAAAACCTTAGAAAACCCTAAAAACCCGTAGAAACCCCACAAACCTTAATGACCCAAAAACCCCAAAAAACCCTAAAAATAACTAAAAACTCAAAAAAACCCTTAAAAACCCTAAAAACATTAAATACTATAAAATCATAAAAACCCTAAAAACATGAAAACCCCCCTAAAATCCAAAAAACCCCTAAAGACCCTAAAAATACTAAAAATCCTTAAAACAGTAAAACCCAATAAAACATCCTAAAAACACCTAAAAACACCTAAAAATGTAAAAACACTAAAAACAATGAAAATTCCAATGAAAACATTAAATCCCAAAAAACATGTAAACCCCCTAAAAGAAATAAATTGCTAAAAACCCCAAAACCCAAAAAACCAAAAAACCCCCAAAACCAACTAAAAACTATAAAAAAAACCCAAATACCCTAAAATAGTTAAAAACTCTAAATCCCGTTAAAACCAAAATACTCAAAAAACCCCCAAAACCCATAAATCCCCTAAATGTACAAAAAACCCTAAAATCCATAAAACCCTTGAAAATAATAAAAAATCAATAAAACTCCCTGAAAATGAAGAATAAATTAAAAGCCTGGTGACCCTAAAGAAATCATTTAAAACATAAAACACTTAAAAATTCTAAAAACATAAATGTGCTAAAATCACTAAAGACCATAAAAACCCTAAAAACCATAAACCCCATAAAAATGTTTAAAAAAACTCTAAAAATCCTTAAATACCATAAAAACTAATAAATCTAAAAAAAACATTTAAACCCCAAAGAACATTTAAAATACTAAAAAACATTAAAAACATAAAAACTCAGTGAGGGCAATAAAACCACCAAATCCATAAATAATCTTAAAACCTTCAAAATCCCAGAAATCCCTAGAAACCAATAAAAATACTAAACAAGGCATAAAAATAATTGAAAACATAAAAATCCTAAAATCCAGGAAAATATTAAGAAATCCTTAAAAACCTAAAAACATGTAAACCCCCTAACACCTAAATAACACGAAATACATTAAAACCCCAAACCCCTAAAAACAATAAAAACACAAAAAACCCTTAAAACCCATAAAACCATAAAAACTCACTAAAACCCTTTTAAAGAACTAAAAATATTTAAAAAATCTAAAAAACCTTAAAACCGCTAAAAGCTCACAACAACCCTAAAACCCAAAAATAAACATAAAAACCCTAAAACCCCTAGAAATTCCGAGAAACCCTAAAAACCATAAAAATCATAAAAATCTCTAAAAATTACTAAAAATGTAAAAAACCTTAAAAACTCTAAACCCCCAAAAAAAACTGTAAAACCCAAAAACACTTAAAAGCCATAAAAATATATTAAAAGAAAAAAACCATAAAACTAGAAAAACCATAATAACCACTAAAAACCTTAAAACACTAATAACCCGTAAAAAACATAAAATAAAAAACCCAAATAAAACCCTAAAAATTAAAAACTCTAAAAAAACTTAAAACCCAAAAAAAAACATCGAGAAAACTCTAAAAACAAAAAAAAATCCTAAAACCCTAAAAACCATAAAAGCCTAAAATAAAGTCCTAAAAATTCTAAATAATGTTAAAACCGTACTAACCCTAAAAACAACAATGAAAAATATATTAACCTGAAAAATACTTAAAACCCCTACAAAATATAAAAAAACTCTGAAAAAATAGAAAACTCTAAAAACCCTAAAAACCATTAAACCTGTAAAAACAATTAAAAACTCTAAAACACAAAAAAAACCAAAAAAACATGAAAAAATATAAATACCTTTAAAAACCTAAAAAAGCTGAAATCCAAATACCCTCAAAATCCATAAAACCCTAAAAAAATCTAAACAACCCCTAAGAATCTCTAAAAATCTCTAAAACTATAAAAAAACCTAAATACCAATAAGAAAAGCTTACAAACCTAAAAACACTTAAAACACTTAAAACCTAAAAACACTAAAAAAACCTAACAATATAAGAAAACCATAAATACAATGAAACAATAAAAAACAATAAAAAACCTAGAAACTCATAAAATACATAAAATCCACTAAAAATGAAAAACCCTATAGACTCTTAAAATTGATAAAAAACAAAAAACATCAAAAACCCTTAAAAGTCAAAAAAAATCTCTGAAACTTAAAATAAAAACAAATAATACCAACAAAAACCCCTCAAAATACATAAAACCCCTAAAAATAATAAAATAACATACAAAATCCATAAAAACCTTAAAAACCTAAAAACCCATAAAAGCCTAAAAACCCCAAAAAAACATTAAAACCTGAAAAACACCTGAACACCCTAAAACCATAAAAACTCTAAACCCCTAAAAATCACTAAAACAATAAAACCCCTAAAAACTAAATAACCATAAATACCCTAAAACTACAGAAAACCCATAAACTATTTAAACCCCTAAAATGGGGAAAAAATATAAAAACCATAAAAAATACACAAAAAACCAGAAAAATCAAAAAACCCCTGAAAACATAAAAAACCCTAAAATCCCTAAAAACCATAAAAATCAATAAAAATCCATAAAATCCCATAAATCTATAAAAAAAATAAAAGATTATAAAAAGTCTAAAATCCATAAGAAAATTTGAAAAATGAAAAATCAATTAAAACACTACAAAAATCCTAAAATTGTTAAAAACCCGAAAAACACCTAATATCAAAAAAAACATAAAAAATCAAAAAAAAATTTTGAAAAATCCATTATAACTCTAAAAACCCAAAAAAAACTCTAAAAAAACTTTTAAAACATAATAAAATTAAAAAATATAATATCCCATTAAAATCTAAAAACATAAAACCCCCCTAAAACAGAAAAGTACCCTAAACCCCTAAAAATCTCTAAAAATCCCAGAAAACCCTAAAAAAATAAAAAAAATCTATAAAATACCTACAAATAAATAGGAACACTAAAATCCATTAAAAAATCTAAAACCATTTGAACCCCTAATTATATTAAAAAATATCTAAGAAACCATAAAGACCCTAAAAAATAAAATAAAAAACTTAAAAACACAAAAACCCATAAAAACATGAAAACCCTAATAAAATAAAACCCCTCAGAATCCGTAGGAACCCAAAAACCTATAATAATCATTAAAAATACCAAAAAATACCGAACATGGTAAAAACCCATAAAACCCTAAAAACTGCTAAAACCTTAAAAACCAGAAAACCCAAAATAAATTAAAAACCCTAAAAATAATAAAAAATCTAAAAATATTGTAAACCCCTAAAGTTATAAAAAACTATAAAAATCATAAAAACTATAAAAACTCAAAAAAAAATCATTAATACCAAAAAAAGCCATTAAAACCATAAAAACACTAAATACCCCTCAATAACTATAAAACCCCATAAAAATTTAAAAACTCAATAAAAACCATAAAAACTATAAAGAACTAAAAACCACTAAGAAAAAATAAAAACCATAAAAACACTTGAAACCCAGAAAAACCAAAAAAACAAAAAAACCCCTAAAAATATAAAAAGAATAAAAACCATAAAAACCACAAAATACATAGAACCCAATAAAACTCTAAAAACCACTAAAAATTCATAAACCCCTCCAAATCACTAAAAAAAATTAAAAAAAATCACTAAATACTCGAAAATTACCCTAAAACCATAAATACACAAAAAACAATATAAACCTAAAAATTCCTAAAAATTCCCAAAAACTATAAAAACCATAAATATTCTAAAAATCCATAAAAATACCTAAAAATGTAAAAACCCTTAAAACCTTAATAAATCCTATGAAAGCCATAACAACCTAAGAACACAAAAAACCCCAAAAAACCAACAAGTTCTAAAACACCCAAAAACTATAAAACTCCTTAAAACCATAAAACCCCTTAAAATTTAAAAAATAAAAAAACATTAAAAACTCATAAAATACATAAACCCCAATAAAAACATAAAAAACTTTTAAAAAATATAAACAAATGAAAAACCTTTAAAAACAAAAAAAACACTAAAACCATTACAATCCAAAAAACTCACTAGAAATCCCTAAAAAGGTAAAAACCCAGAAACCTTTGAAAACACTTAAGAAAACCATAAAAACCTAAAAACAATTAAACCGACATAAACCTAAAAATTATAATCATCCTAAAAACCATAAAATACACTAAAATCTCTAAAAACCAACAAACCCTTAAAACATTAATAAACAATAAAATCCATTAAAAACATAAAAAAGTAAAAAATAACCCTAAAACCCAAAAAAATCCTCAAAATACCTAAAACCAAAAAATTTAAAATAGAAATATCTAAAAAACCCTAAAAATTTATAAAAACCCAGGAAAACCCTAAGATAACCTTAAAAATACAAAAACACATAAAACCCCAAAAATCTAAAAACACTAAAAATACGAAAACCCCTAAAAAACCTGATAACCCTTCTATAAGAAACCGTAAAAACCCCTAAAACCGCAAAAGAAACACAAAATACCACTAAAAACATTGGAAAAAGTCTAAAAACATAAAACATTTAAAAAATATAAAAAACCATTAAAACACTAAAAACATAAAAAACACAAAAAACCCCATAAAAACCAAAAAAATATAATGACCCTTAAATTCCCTAAAACCACATTAAAATTTTAAACACCATAAAATCCTTGAAATGACATAAAAAACATAAAACATAAAAAACCCAAAAACCCTGGAAAAAACATAAGAAAACCATAAATACCTAAAAAATAAAAACAAACCTTAAAAACATAAAATTTTTAAAAACCCTATGTCCCCTAAAACCAGAAAACACATAAAAGCATAGACAACCCTAGAAACACACTAAATATTATAAAACAACTAAAAACTCTAAATCCCTTTAAACCCCTAAAAATTTTAAAAACCCTAAAAACTCACTAAAAGAATCCCAAAACCCCAAGATCCCATAAAACCCATAAACCCCTAAAAATACCTAAAAATATTTAAAAAAATCTAAAAGGCAATAAATTTCCTTAAAATGTAAAAAACACTAAAAACACTAAAAAACCCTAAGAAACCCAAAAACACCTAAAAAACATAAAAACCTAAAACCCTAGAAAACAATAAAAACACTAAAAATTGATAAAACACCCTACAAACCCATAAAAACATAAAAATTAATGAAAACATTAAAACCCATAATACCCCTTTAAACAAATACAAACTCTGAAAACTCTTTATAGTCATAAAATGTTAAAAACCTCTAAAAACAAGAATAAAAAACCAAAAAAAACCTAAAAACCAATAAAAACCCTCAAAATACAAAAATTTCAAAAAACCTAAAAATTAGAAAAAATGACTGAAAATTTCCTAAAAATGTAATAATTTAAAAACAATGAAAACACCTTATAAAACCTTAAAAAAAACTTAACAATCCTAAAAATATAAAAAAATCTAAAAACACAACAAATAAAAAACCATAAAATCCATAAAACTTTTAAAACCCTAAAACCCATAAAAACGTAAAAACCAAAAAAATCACAAAGAAGAACTAAAAATTATTAAAACTATTTAAACCAATTTTTTTTTTAAAAAAAGTAAAAAAAAATTTAATCACTTGAAGGATCATAAATCCATTGAAACCGTATAAAGTGCAGGATTTTTTGTAGTGATAAAAACCCCCCAAAACCTAAAAAACCCATAAACCACTAAAATAGCTAAAAACCCTTTAAACCCCTTAAAACATTAAAAAAATCTAAAAATAATAAATTCTCTAAAAATATGAAAAAAACCTCAAAAATACCAAAGAACCACAAAAATCATAAAACCCTAAAAATCCCTCAAACGCAAAAACCAAAAAATACCTAAAAGGCCCCCAAAATACCAAAAAAAGTAAAATACTGTAAAACCTAGAAAAACCCGTAAGAAAACCATAAAACAATAAAAAAACATAAAATCCAAAAAAACAAAAAAAACGTTAAAAACACGAAATCCCCCAAAAACCATAAAAAACCTAAAAAACATAAAATAACTATGAACATATAAGAAGTCTAAAAAATAAAAATAAAATATAAAGCCACATAAAATCTTAAAAATATTAAAAAATACAAAAATAATTTAAAACCCCCAAAAACTGAAAAAAAAATCCAAAACCTCCAAAAACCCTAAAAACCCTAAAAACCCACATATTTTTTAAAAATCCTAAAAATTATAAAAAACCTTAAAAATATATTAAATTCCTAAAAATATAAAAAAACTAAAAAATAAAAAACCCCAAGAAAAAATTTAAAATCTAAAAACAATTAGAACCCTTATAACCCAAAAATGATAAAATACCTAAAGCCCTAAACACCCTACAACCCAAAAAAATCATAAAAACACTTAAAAACAATGAAAATAGAAAAAAATACCAAGACACTAAAATAACACAAAAAACTCAAAAAATCCCTTAAACCCCCAACAGTTTCTAAAACATTAAAAAAACTTTTAAACCCCTAAAAACCTATAAAACCATAAAAATCCCAAAGAACCATAAAACCCTAAACCATTAAAATCTTTAAAAACCCTAAAAAGAATAACAATATTAAAAAGTTGTAAAAATCTAGAAAAACATAAAATCCCCTAAAACCAATGATATTCCATAATAAAAAAATAATAACCTAAAAACACATAAAACCCATAAAAATACTAAATACTCTAAAACCCTAAAAATATTAAAAACCCTAAAAACCATAAAATCCCCTAAACATTTAAAAAACCTGACAACCCCATAAAATATCTAAAAACCCACTAAAAACTCTAAAAACCAATGAAAAAACCCCTAAAACCCCTAAAAACCAAATAAACCCAAATCACGCTCAAAAGCATCAAAACGAAAAAAACAAGAAAAAACCCTAATAAATCAAATACAATATATAAAAACAATAAAAACCAAAAGAAAACCATAAAAACATAAAAGAACTTAAAAACCCTTAAAATCCTAAAAATTGATAATTCCGTAAAACCCATTAAAACATTAAAAATACTTAAATATCAAAATAACTCAAACCAATAAAATATCTAAAAACTGTTCAAACTACTAAAATTTTTAAAAACAATCTAAAAAATATAAAATTCATAAAAACTCAAAAAAACAATAAAAACCAAGATAACCATAAAACCCACTAAAAACTAAAAAATACTAAACACATCTAGATTCCGTAAAAACCATAAATACAATAAAATCTTAAATTTCCCCAAAAATACCTAACAATACAAAAAAACCTAAACCCCTTAAAACCTTAAAAACCAGAAAAAACTCTAAAAACATTAAAAACCGTAAAACCTCTAAAAACCAAAAAACCACACTAAAAAATTTAAAAAACACATAAAACCACTAAAATTGTTAAAAACATTAAAAAGCCTTTGAAACTATGGAAAACTCAAAAAATCGCTAAAAATTCAAAAAAAAGAAGAAAACCACCCCAAAACAACCATAAAAAACTTCAAAATCCCTAAAACCCCTAAAACCCGTAAAAATCAACAAATTCTCTAAATTTTTTAAAAATTTAGAGACCCCTAAAAACATAAAAACCTAACCAAACCTTCAAATCCTAAGAACACATGAAACCCATAAAAACAAAAAAAACACTAAAAGTCCTAAAAAATTCAAAAAACCATAAAAATAACTAATAATAAAAAAACCCCTTAAAATCCTCAAACCCATAGAAACCTAAAACGCCCAAAAAATATCTAAAAATGTAAAAAACCTAAAAACCCTATATAACATAACAAACTTAATAAAATCATAAAAACATAAAAATACTTACAACCCGTAAAAATTGAAAAAAAAGCTAAAACCCCTGAAACCCATAAAACCATTAAAAATATAAAAACCATAAAACCCTTAAAAAAATTAAAAAAAACATGAAATCCCATAAAATTATTAAAAACCCATTAAAACTTTAAAAACTACTAAAAATATAAAACCCTTTAAAACCCTAAAAATTTAAAATATCTCCAAAAACATAAAAAACACAAAAAAAAAACTCAAAAAAGTCTAAAATGTGTCTGAAAACCCCAAAAACATTAAAATCATAAACCCTAAAAATCCTAAAAACCCCTAAAAACCTAAAAAAATTAAAATCCCTAAAATTCCCTTAAAACGTAAAAACCGTAAAACCCATGAAAACCCCTTATACAACCTTTAAAACCTAAAAATATATAAAACCCTAAATAATATAAAAAATATATACCTAAAATTCATAAAAATCTTGAAAACCCCCTCAATATCGTAAAAACCTAAATAGCCAAAAACCCTCTAAAATCCCTTAAATCCACTAAAACATTAAAAACTCCAAAACCAATCAAAACCGTAAAAAACAAAAAATCCTTAAAAACCCACTAAAAATGTAAATTCCCATTAAACCCCTAAAATAATTAGAAACTCTAAAAACCATAACAATCCAAAAAAAACTCTAAAACCCAAAATTACAATAAAACCCTAAGTGCCCCAAAAACCCAAAAAATAATCATAATTTGTGAAAACCCTAAAACCCATAAATATACTAAAATACTAAAACCCCCTTAAAACCTAGAAAATCATTAAAAACCTAAAAACCCTAAAAAACACAAAACCCATAAAAAACTAATATTTTAAAATCCCACGAAACCCTAAACCTCCCAAAAAATATAAATAAACTGAAAATATTTAAAACCCCTAAACCACAAAAAACTATCAAAACCCTTTAAACCCTTTAAAATGTTAAAAAAATCTAAAAACCCATGAAATCCATAAAAAACTAAAAAACACTTGTCCCGAAACACCAACAAAGCTGTAAAAATATTTAAATGCCCTAAAAAACCATAAAAATTGAAAAACCTAATACTACTTAAAATTTTAAAAACCCAAAAAAACTCTATAATCCTCTCAAAAAACCCAAAAACTCTAAAAACACTCCAAACCCAAAAAAAATGCCAAAAACACTAAAAACTATAAAATCCAAAAAACCCCTAAAACCTAAAAAACCCTAAAAATCTATAAAAAAACCCAAAAAATGAAAAAAAAGTCTATGAACCTTTTTAACCACTAAAATGTTAAAGAGTAAATGATGAGGCCTCTGAAGGACTTCAACTTCCCCTCTGAGAGATCTGTTGGCGTATTCCTCTTCGTGTCTCCCCTTCCTCCTATGTTTGATTCAGGTAGCTTGACATCGGCTAGTTGGTCCTCAGTGTAGTGCTGGTTATTTATGTATGTCCCAGGTCCTGTTATACAATGTCTGTTCAGGCATTCCCCTCTTTTCGGGAGATCTGGTTTTGATTTTCAATCGACGATTGATCTGGTGTCTTTTCAGCGTTGGTTTGGCTTGAGGACCTCGAATCAGGGTTGGCGTAGCTCGGTCTCTGCTTGGGATCTGGCTTCTACCTTGGTTCTGCGACATATATGGAATATTTTTGCTACTTGTTCTGGTGTGATTTTGGTGTTTCCATCTTCATGTCCTTGGATTGATATCAGCACAACTTGGTCTCTTTCCATGATTGTTCCTTGTAAATTGTGTTTTGGATCTAAAGTTGACTTCTGCTCGGTCATAGATTTGGTGCTGATATCATTCAGGTGTGCTCCATGTGTATGTTTGGTTTCATTTCCTTGGGTGGGCGTTGGGGATGCTTGGCTTACTCTTGGTTCTAGTCATCTTGCTCGTGGATTCTTCTATGCGATTTTGGAGGTTTTGGTGGTAGTTTGACCATTGACCATGGATAGTCATTTGTCCTGGTGTGCTTCTGGTTCTAGGAGGGTTCGTATGTTGATCCTACGTAGTTTAGATGGATCTTTGAATGGCTGCATTTACTTCCATTATTGGATTGGCATCTGCTTGTTGAGTGTCATGGAGGGGGGAGGTAATGGTTTTCACTTTTTTGGCCTTGTTCATTCTGCTGGTGTTTGAAATGGGGCAAGATGCTGGCTTTGGAATGTAGTTGGGTTAGGGTGATGGTGTGCTGCTTGGGGTTGATGCCCGTTTAAGGTGATGATTTTGTGATTTGTTTGAGTCGGTTTTTGATGTGGATTTTCTGCATACTGTGTGCTGCTAATTGGCTTGATGGTGAAGTGTGTTGTTGAATGTTGGTAATTTCTAGGTGGTCCTGAAGTTATTTCTGCATTTGTTAATTTGTGTTTATTTTTCTTTTTTTTGGGTTTGTCTTTGGGTTTGGGTTGTTTGACTCTGCCTCTCCCTTGGGTCCTGCATATTTTTTCTATTCCTGGGGGGGGGGGGGTCGAGAATAGCCTGTCCCTACACCTTCCTTTCCCTAAAAAGTTAAAGACACTATAAACCTTAATAACCATAAAAACTAAAAAAACCTAAAATCCCAAAAAACTCATAAACACCCTAAAATGCCCATAAATCTCTAGAAACATAAAAATCCTATAAAAATACTAAAAAAAATACTTAGATTCCCTAAAAACATAAAAAGTCATAAAATCCATAAAAACTCATAAGAAATCCCTAAAACCTAAAAACACTTTAAATCCTTAAAAACTGAAATATTATAAAAACCTTAATAACTTTAAAAAACCATAATCTCCAAAAAACATAAAAATCCTATCAAACCCGTAACAACTATAAAAATCACTAAAAACTCTAAATATCTAATAAACCCATAAAAATATTAAAAAACTCCAGAAACATTAAAACCCTAAAAAATCTCAAAAGAAACTCTAATCCCCAAAAAAATCAAAAACCCCCTAAAACCCCTCAAAATCCATTAGAAAACTAAGAAACCAAAAAAATATTAAAAAATCCATAATATGGTAAAAATCCTAATAACCTTGAAAACCCTAAGAAAACCTTAAGAAACAAAAAACTCATAAATACCAAAAACCACAAAACACACCAAAAACGTGAAAACCCTTAAACACCCTAAAATCCATAGAAACCCAAATAACCTTAAAACCCCCTAAAAAATCACAAACCCCCTAAATATTAGAAAAAATATGAAAACCATTTAAAGGCCTAAAAAAATTTTAAAACTCCAAAAACCCTAAATACTCAAAAAAACCATGAAATGCCCAATAAACCCAAAAACCCCAAAATACCTTAAAAACCCAAAAACCAAAGAAACATCAAAAACATAAAAATCCATAAAATACTAAAAACATAAAAATACAAAAAAAGACATACAAATCCATAAAAACATAAAAATTACAAAAATAGTTAACAACAATAAGAAAACCATAAAACCCAAAAACACTTAAAACTGTTAAAAACATAAAGACTCTAAAAAAACCTAATAATCATAAAACCATAAAACCCTTTATACCCATAAAAACCACAAAAACCCATAAATATCCCACAAAAACACTAGAACCCTAAATATCCTTTTAAACCCTAAAAATATTAAAGACTTTGAAATCCCTTAAAACCCTAAAAAACTAAAAAAACCCTTAAAACTCAAAAAACCATAATACCATAACAACCATAAAAGACCCCAAAACCCTCAAAATAACTAAAACCACAAATAACCATAAAAATACTACAAATACCTAAAAATATATAACAACATTAAAATCTATTAAAATACTGAAAAACCCCTAAGAAAATCATAAAAACCCACTTAAGACCCCTAAAACCCTAAATAAAGCTAAAAACCTAAAAACCTTAAAAACCAATAACACCCCTAAAAACGAAAAAAACCAAAAAACCCTAAAAACTATGGTAACCATTTAAAAACCTAAAACTATAAAATCTCTAAAAACATTAAAACCCTAAAAAACTAAAAAAACAGTAAAAACCATAAAAACCCATAAAAACCCACAAACCTAAAAAAGCCACCCAAAATTCCTAAAAACCCATAAAAATCATTAAAAACCCTTATAATCATAAAAAAATCCAAAACCCTGAAGGCACATAGAAAACTTTAATACCCTAAAAATACCTAAATCCATAAAAATTTAAAAACACTAAAAACCTAAAAACCCTGAAAAAGACCCTAAAACCCTAAAACCATTAAAAAACCATAAAACCCTAAAATACATAAAAACCCTCAAACCCCATTAAAACCTTAGAAACCAAATAAATAATATAAAAACCCTTTAAACTTGCAAAAATGTAAAAAAACACTGAAAACCCATTAAAAGCCTAAAAACTCACAAAAAACCCTAAAACCCAAAAAACCCAAAAACCCTAAAAATGATAAAAACATCATAATCAATAAAAACCCCTAAAAATAATAAACATATTAAAAACCTTTCAGGAACCTAAAATTTTAAAACCCTAGAAAACACTAAGAAACAAATAAAACCCTATAAAAATTTTAAACTTCTAAAAAGGATAAAAACCCTAAAAACACAAAAAAACCATAAAACCCCCTAAAAACAATAAAAAAACTAAAAACCCAAAATAATAATGTAACCCTATAAATATATTAAACTCACTTTCAACCTAGAAAATCACTAAACACTATAAAAAATAAAATCTTGAAAAAGAAAAAACCCCTAAAAACCAAAAAACCATAAAAACACTAAATACGCAAAAAAACCCTACAAACAAGTAAGAAAAGCTTACAAACATAAAAAAAACTAAAAACCCTAAAAACATAAATATTCTAAAAAAACATAAAAACCCAAGATAAAAATAACAAAACTAAAACCATAAAAACATTTAAACAAACTAAATCACCTAAAAACCTTAAAAACCACTAAAAATGAAAAACCGTTTAAAATCCTAAAAACGCTAAAAAACATTAAAATCCTTAAAAACTAAACAAACACCAAAACCCAAAAAAAAATTCAACAAATAACTCAAAATCCCAAAAACCCCTAAAAATAATAAAACTCATATGAAATCCCTAAAAATGTAAAAAACATAAAAGACCATAAAATCCTGAAAACCCGCTATGAAAACATTAAAAACCAAAAAACGATTAAAAACCCTAAAACCCTAAAAACACTAAACCCCTAAAAATCGCTAAAACAATAAGTTCCCTAAAACATAAATACCAAAAAATAACCTAAAGCTTCAAAAAACTCAAAAACCCTTTAAAACCCTAAAATGGGAAAAATTCCAAAAACCATAAAAAACTCAAAAAAACCCTAAAAATCAAAAAAACCAAAAAACCCACAAAAACATTAAAAACCCTAAAACCTATAAAAACCATAAAAATTCATAAAAATTCATAAAATCCCAAAAAATATATATCAAAATAAATTCACATAAAAAACCTAAAACCCAAAAGAAAACATGAGAAACCTAAAACCAATTTAAACACATAAAATACCTAAAAATCTTAAAATCATAAAAATATCTAAGAATCAAAGAAACCATAAAACCTCAAAAAATTTTAAATCTGAAAAATCCCTTAAATCTCAAAAAACAAACAAAAAACTCTAAGAACTTTTTTAAAACCTAATAAAATTAAAAACTCTTTTAACTTTTTAAACTAAAAAAAACATAAACGCACTAAAACAAAAAAATACCATAAAACCACTAAAAATATCTACAAATCCATGAAAACCCTATAATCCCATAAAAAATAAAAAAAAATCTATAATATCCTTATTAATCCATAAATACACCAAAAATCACTAAAAACTCTAAAAACATTTGGACCCCTATAAACGTTAAAAAATATAGAAACATTAAAGACCCAAAAAAAAATTAAAAGACTTTAAAAACTCAGAAAATCAATAAAACTATTAAAACCCCAAAACACTAAAACCCCTCACAATTCCATGAAACCCTAAAAACCCATAAAATCCTTAAAAATAATAAAAATTACCTTACAATGTAAAAACACATAAATCTCTAAAAACATCTAAAAAATATAAAAACCATAAAACTCTTAAAATTTGAAAAACCCATGAAACCCATAAAACCCTAAATACAATAAAACTCTAAAAATACTTTAAACCCATAAAATGATAAATAACTATAAAAAATCGTAAAAACTGTAAAAACACAAAAAAACTTACTACACAAAAACCGAATAAAACTCTAAAAAACCCCCCAAACCCCTCAATATCTATAAAACCCAATAAATAAAAAAAATTAAGCATAAAAAATAAAAAGAAAACTATCAAGAAATAAAAATCCCTAAGAAAATATAATAACATTAATAACACGTGAAAACCTAAAAAACAAAAAAACAACAAAAACCTTAATAATAAAAAAACCATAAAAACCACTAAAAAATTAAAAAAAACTCTAAAAGTCACTAAAAACTCCAAAACCCCTTTCAAAAACTAAAAAACATAAGAAGAATAAAATATCACTAAATACTAAAATATTTCCCTAAAACCGTACAAACATAAAAAACCCTAAATTCCTAAAACCCTCAAAATCCTGAAAAACTCTAAAAACCATAAAAATCTTAAAAATCCCAAAAAATATCAAAAAATGTAAAACCCCTTAAAAACCCTGAGAAACCCTAATAAAACCATAACAACCTATGAACACATAGAACCCATAAAAACTAGCAAGTGATAAAACCACAAAAACCCTAAATCACCTAAAAACCATAAACCCCTTAAAAATAGAAAACATTAAAAACCAATAAAATCCCTAAAAACACTAAAAAGTAAAAATTCCCTGAAAATCAATAAAAAATGAAAATCCTCTAAAAACAAAAGAAATCACTGAAACAATAAAAAACAAAAAAAAGATCACTAAAAATCGTTAAAAATGTAAAAAAACCCAAACATGGTAAAATCCCTAAGAAATCCCTAAAAACCTAAAAACACTTAAACCCCCGAAAAATATAAAATTTTTAAACATCCTAAAAACCCATAAAAAACCTAAAATCCACTAAGAACTCTAAAAACCAATAAATTATTAAAAACATTAAGAAAAATTAAAATCCCATTAAAACCCTAAAAAACTCAAAAAACACTAAAACACCAAAAAAGTAAAAAACCCTCAATCCCCCTAAAATCCTCAAAATCCCAAAAATCCCAAAATTAATAATCAACATATTTAGAAACCCAAAAAACTGTAAAAAACCAAGAAAACCCCTAGGATATTCTTAAAATTCTAAAAACCCATAAAACCCCAAAAGGCTAAAAAAAATAAAAATCCTAATACCCTTAAAAATCCTGAAAACTCTTAAATCCACAAAAAACCATAAAAACCCCTAAAAACTCCTAAAAACATGAAAATACAACTAAAAACTAAGAAAAATTTATAACAATTTAAAACATTAAAAAAATATAAAAACCCGTTAAACCCTAAAAACCCAAAAAAAAAACTCAAAAAAACAAAAAAAACATAAAGACCGTAAAATTGCATAAAACCCCAAAAAATTATTAAAAAACATAAAATCCGAAAAAATCACTTAAAAATCCATAATGCATAAAAATCTCAAAAACCTAAAAAACATATGAAAACCTTAAATTCCTAAAAATATAAAACCCTTAAAAACCTAAAAATTCAAAAATCATAAATCCCCTAAAACAATAATATATCTAAAACTATAAACAACCCTAGAAAACAATTAAATCTTATAAAATAACTATAAACGCAAAAAACACTTTAATCCACTAAAAATGTTAAAAACCCCTAACGAACTTTAATACCCATAATACCCTTATAAGCTAATACAAACTCTAAAAACAATTTATACGCATAAATTGTTTAAAAAATCTAAAACCAAAAAAAACTACAAACTCAAAAAATCCCTAAAACCCTAAAAATAACCATAAATACCCTAAAACCCACTAAAACCCCTCAAAATACCAAAAATCTCAAAAAAAATAATAATGCTAAAAAATCCAGAAAAATCCCTAAAAATATAACAATCGAAAAAACCCCGAATACCCTTATGAAAAGATAAGTAACTAAAAAAACACTTAAAACATATAAAAACTTAAAAAATAAAAAACACAAAAAATAATAGAAACCATAAAAATCCATAAAACAATAAAAACCCTAAAACCCATAAAACCATAAAAATCCAAAAAATCTCAAAAACAATTAAAAATTATAAAAACCATTTAAACCCCCAAAAATGATTAAATAGTGTTAAAATTTTTCAATCACTTGAAATCTAAAAAACCACTAAAATCCAATAAATTATAGAAATATTTTAAAAAATCTAAGAAACCCTTGAACCCCTCAAAATCCCTAAAACCCCTAAAAAATAAAAAAACCTTAAGGCCCAAAATATCCCTAAAACATAACAAAACCTTAAAAACACTAAAAACCCCTAATAGAACCTTAAAACCCTAAAACATAAAACCCATAAAAATCCAAAAACACTAAAAACTGTAAAATACCCTAAAACCCTTGAAGGCCCTAAAAACCCTAAAACCCCTAAATACATAATACCACTAAAACCCATAAAACCCTAAAGTCCTACTAAAAAATCTAAATAACCTTATAAACCCCTAAAAAGCTAAAAACATTAAAAACCTGAAAACCCTAAAAAACTAAAAAATAAACCTAATGAACCTTAAACCAAAACACCCCTAAAATCCCACAAAATCCTTAAAAACCTAAAAACTATAAAAATAAGAAAAAATATGTAAAAATACCTAATGATATAAAAACCCTTTAAAACCTCGAAAACCCCTAAAAACATTAAAAAAATAAAAACACTTAAAACCCCAAAAAAATATTACAAACACTAAAGACCCTAATAACCCTAAAACCCCCTGAAACTATAAAAACCCCTGAAGACCTTAAATACCCATAAAACCAATAAAAACACTAACAATGCATTAAACCCATAAAAATGTTAAAAAATTATAAAATCATTTAATTCCCTAAAAACTCAATATAACCCTAAAATCCCAAAGATCCATAAAACCCCTAAAATCACTAAAAACCATAAAACCTAAAAAAACTTAAAAAGTCTCCCAAAATACCTAAAAATGTAAAATAATATAAAAACCAAAAAACCCTAATAAATCCATAAAAACCTTAAAACACCTTAAACCCCTAAAACCGCTAAAAACATATTTTTTATAAAAACACTAAAACCCCCCAAAACTATAAAAACCGAAAAACCCTTAAAATCACTATGAACCGATAAAAAGTCTATAAATACAAAAAAATATAAAACAAATTAACCTCCTAAAAACGTTAAAAATATATAAGAAAATAAAACCCCAAAAAACTCCAAAAAACCCAAAAAGCTTCTAAAACCCTAAAAAAATAATTGAAATCCCTAAAACCCCTAAAAATCATAAAAAACATTAAAAACTTTTAAAATCCCTAAAAATATAAAAAACACAGAAAAATAAACTAAAAAAACGAAAGTAAAAAATTAAATACCTAAAAACAATTGAACTCTTAGAACCCTAAAACTATAAAATCCATAAATCCCAAAAACCCCCTAAAATGAAAAAATCATAAAAACACTTAAAAAAATTGAAAAATATCAAAATACCCTAAAAACAAAAACAATTCTAAAAACTCTAAAAATCCATTAAACCCGAAAAAGCATTAAGAACATAAAAAAATATTTAAAACCCAATAAACTGATAAAACCCTAAAAATCCAAAAAACCCATAAAATCCTAAAAACTGTTAAAATCCCTAAATACCCTAAAAACTATAAATATCCTAAAAATCATAAAAATCTAGAAAAAAGTAAAAACTCATAAATCCCGGAAATCCCCTAATAAAAAACTAGGACCTAAAAACACTTAAAACCTCTAAAATCCTAAATATTCTAAAAACCTAAAAATATTTAAAACTCTAAAACCCTAAAAAACATAAAAGCCTCTAAAACATTAAAAAAATTAAAACCCCCAAAAACCTCTAAAAACCACTAAAAACACTAAAAAATCTAGAAAAAAAACCAAAACCCCCCCCCAAAAAACCATGTAAACCCAAAATAACCCTAAAAAGTATAAAAATACCATAAAAAAGAGCCTAAATATCCCATAAAATTCCTAAAAATAATAAAGACCCATAGAAAACCATAAAACCCCAAAGGAACCTAAAAGCCGTAAAAATACTAAAAATGATAAAACCATAAAACTCCTAAAAATATTACAAAATACTTATATCCCAAATAACCTTAAACCACTAAAATCTCTAAAATCAATTTAAACCCCTAAAAAATTTATAAACCTATAAATTATAGAAAATTTCTAAAAACTCAAAAAACCCGAAAAACCAAGAAATCTATAAAACCCATAATAAGACAAAAAAATTCTAAACACCTCAAAATACCTAAAAACTAGAATACCCGTAAATGCCTAAAATTCCCAAAAATACCTAAAGATGCAAAAAAAACATAAAACATGTGAAAAAATCTATAAAAAACTAGAAAACCTAAAACGCATAAATCTCCATAAAGTCCTAAAAATAAAAAAAATCCTAAAAAACGCCTAAACCCTAAAAACCAAAAAAACACCAAAAAAATGTTATAAACCCTAAAACCTATAAAAACTAGAAATATACACTAAAATATCAAAAATCAAATAAAACCCCTAAAATTGTAAAAAACATTAAAAACACATCAAAACTCTAAAAAACTCAAAAAACCCTAATAATTAAAAAATCCTAATAACTAAAAAAATAATAAAACCACTAAGAAATCATAAAAACATCCAAATACCTAAAACCCCTAAAACAATAAAAATAAAAAAATTACCTTAAAATCAATAAAAATGTAAATACCCCTAAAAATATTAAAAAAAACTACGAAAACCATCAAATCCTAAAAACACATAAACACCTAAACACAAAAAAAAATTCTAAAAACCATAAAAAAAATCCTAGAAACCATTAAAATAACAAAAAATACCTTAAAATCCTAAAACCCTTAAAAACATAAAATGCCCAAAAAATACCTAAAAATGTAAAAACCCCAAAAACAATAAAAACACTAAAACACATAAGAAAAACATAAAAACCTAAAAACACTTAAAACCTATAAAAACTGAAAAAATGCTATAACCCCTGAAACCCATAAAACCAATAAAAATATAAAAGCTGAGAAACCCCTAAAAATAATAAAAATCCAAGAACACCCATAAAAACTAAAAAATCTATAAAAACCATAAAGACTATTAAAGAAATAAAAACCCTTTAAAACCCTAAAAAATATTAAACAATATAAAAACACAAAAAACAAAAAGAAGTATAAAATCCAGAAAAAACAATAAAACACCTAAAACCATTAAATCACTAAACCCACAAAATCGTTCAAACCATAAAAACAAAAATAAAATTAAAAAATCCCTAAAATTCCATTAAAATGAAATAACTTTAAAACCATGAAAACCCCTTAGAAAACCATGAATCCCAATAAAAACATAAAACCCCAAATAATATAAAAACCTAAACTAAAAATACCTTATAAACCAGAAAACCCCCTGCAAACATAAAACACTTAAATAGCCTTAAAAATCACTGAAAAGTCTAAATTCTATTTAGGCCCCTAAAAAAATAAATAACTCTAAAAAACTAAAAACTGTAAAAACCAAAAAAACCCTAAAACCCCACTAAAAACTATAAATTCCCTTTAAACCCCTAAAAACTTTAGAAAATCTTAAAACCTTAAAAACCTTAAAAATCCAAAAAAAACCCTAAAATCCAAAATAACCATAAAAACCTAAATACCCCAAAGATCCAAAAGACATTAAAAAATCCGTAAAAACCCAAAAAATTATAAATATCATAAAACACAAAAAACCCCTTAAAATTTAGAAAAAACATTATAAAACCATAAAAACATAAAAAACATAAAACCCAAAAAAACATAAAATTTTAATTCCTAAGAAACCCTAAACCCCCATGAAATGCATAAATACCCTAAAAACCAAAAAACCCTTGAACCAAAAAATACTATAAAAACACTTTAAACCCCTAAAAATAAAAAAAAAATCTCTAAAACCTATAGAAACCATAAAAACTGAAAAAGTACTAAATAACACAAACACCAAAAAAACCATCAAATTTCCTAAAAACCCAAAGAAACCATACAAAACAAAAAACCTAAAATCTACCTAAAAAGGAAAACCCAAAAAAATATCTCAAATCCCCTAAGGGGTTTTTCCCGTGTTCACGTGGGGCAAGGCAAGGGGATCATTTGTCTGGCATCATTTTTGCAATCGCTGAAGATTACCTGAGTAGGTGCCTCATTGACCTTACGCAGGCTGGTCTCTTCAGCCCAATCAAGGCAGGGAGAAACCTTCGGGTGCCATCCCATCTATTTTACACCAATTATATCCTGCTATTCGGGCAGGCTGACAGGAGAACATTGTCCTCAATCCGTAATATCTTCCAGCACTATGAATATGTGGCAGGATAGTCCATTAGCTGGAGCAAATCCTCCATTGTCTTTGGGGACGGAGTTTCCCCCTCCAGGTAAACTCTCATTTCCCTCTCTCTTGGTGTTAAGAGTGGATCACCCCCCTTTGATTATTTAAGGGTCCCGATCTTTTGGGGAAGAGTTAAGAGATGCTATCTTAGGAACCCGACGAGCAGAATTTTACTACAACTTGCTAAATGGAAGGGAAAATGTCTATCGCAGGCCGGAAGTGTTTGTATTGTCAATTATGTTATTACATCCATGTTAACTTATGCCTTCTCTTTATATAGGTGGCCATTTAACCTCATCAAATCCCTGCAGGCCAAGATTAGAAACTTCCTTTGGACAGGCTCCATCAGTGAACAGAAACTGGTCACTGTGGCTTGGAGGAACTGCACTAAGCCCACTGAACGAGGTGGGCTGGGAATTAAAGACCTCAAGAGATTCAATGACTCTATGCTTGCTAAATTTACATGTAGCCTTCTTGATTGTATAGATGATGGGCTTGACTTTTTCCGTGAAAGGTTCACACAAAATCTTTGTGATGGGTTCATGGGACATTTTCCATCCTCGGTCTGGACATCGATACGTGGATCCTACACCGCCATCATGGAGCCCTCAAAGTAGATTGCCTCCAAGCAGTCGAGTATGAATGTCTGGTCTACAACGTGTCTTAATAGAACCTTGTTGGACAGGGTGACCCCCCGACTCACGGGATATGCCAATCGTTGTTTTCATCCAGAAAATGGAACAGTTTGAGCCCCTCATTCCTGTTGACACATACATGCAAATTACGAAATACGTATTTCTTGAAGGAGACCTTATCATTTGGGCGCCCAATCTTGTCAGCCGGCTGAATGTGAAATATTTCTACTGGTCGAAATGTCTACAGGGCCCTACCCCTCCGGTCTGGCTCTCAAGCATTAGGAGGCCCTTTATCCCGTCGGATTATCACCTCCTGCTCTGGAAAATCTGGAAGAACCAGTTATCGATGCAAGGACAGCTTCAGAGGGCTGGACACAGACTGGCTTCGGTATGCTTTCTATACCTTGGAGCTGCAGAATCCATCCAGCACACCTTCTTCCTGTCCATGTTTTCAGCAGCTCTCTGGGGGTACCTGCAGGGGCTGTTCGGCTTTCCCCTCTACTTTGATAGGCCACTCATTGAAATTCTAGACAGCCTTGTCAACTGTCCATGCAGTATGATTATTTACAACTTCCTACATGTGGCCATTGCCACCATCGTCTCCTAGACATGGGCTGCCCGGAATGCGATTGCTTTCAACAATAGGCGGTTATCCCTTCATGGTGGTGTCATTAGCATCCACACAGAGATCCATGCGGTGTCTCATATCCAATCCAACCTGATGGAAAATGATTTGACTGATCTTATAATCTTTCGGTAACTTGGTGTGGATGGTAGGCCAAGGAAACCGAAGATCCTCGAATACATCCGATGGATCCCCCCGATCTCTTCCTAGATCAAGGTCAACGTGGATGGTGCGGCGCTGGGCACACCGGGGCCCTCGAGGTGTGGAGGGGTCTTCCGTACACACTGAGGCTTCATCAAAGGATGATTTCATCACATCATTGGGAATGGGTGCGCCCTTGAAGATGAACATTGGGCCATGATTAAGGCGATTGTGATTGCTCGACAGTTGGGATGGAATCCCCTATGGCTTGAATCAAACTCCATGCTTGCAGTAGACGTTCTCAAATCCAAATCCGAGCGCGTCCCTTGGAGGATCCTTCTACAATGGATGGAATGCCTTTCTTCATGCCAACGGCTTAGCCTTCATGTGACACACGCCTACCGGGAGTCAAACACGATTGCATATGCACTTTCCAAATAGGCGATTGTGGAAAGGAACTCGATATGGTCACATGTGGCCACACCGTGATGCCTTCGATTTGTGGAGTCTGATATGAAGGGTGAGATGCACACCCGAGTCTGTAATCCCCCCATGTAACATCTTTCTTGGTGCCCTTCTTTTTTATATATATTTTGGGGGGCCAAGTTCACCTGGTGTCGAGCCTTCTTTTCCCTAAGAGAACTCTAAAACCCTAAAACACTTAAAACCCCAAAACACTACAAAATTCCAAAATCACTAAAAACCCTAAAAACCATAAAACCCCTAAAAACATTAAAAAACCTAAAACCCCATAAAAACCATAAAACCATAAAAATACTAAAACCCATTAGACCCCTAAAAAAGTTAAAAACTCTATAAACCATAAGAACCCAAAAAAATAAAAAAAAACCTCCATTCCCAAAAAGTACATAAACACCCTAAAACCTGTCAAAATCCCCAGTAACATAAAAAACACATAAAAATCAAAAATAATCCTTAAATTCCCTAAAAACATAAAAACACTAAAATACCTAAAAACAATAAGAAGACCTTAAAACCTAAAAACACTTTAAATCCCTAAAAACTGAAATATACTAGAAACAATAATAACATTAAAAAACAATAATCCCCTAAAAACCATACAATCCCTAACAAACCTGTATAAACTATAAAAAATCACTAAAATCACTAAATCCCAAATAAACACCTAAAAATATGAAAAAACTACAAAAACATTAGAAACCCTAACAAATATTAAATGAAACCCCAACACCCCAAAAAAACAATAAAAACCATAAAACCCCTCAAAATCCCTAAGTATACTAAGAAACCCAAAAAAATTAAGAAATCCCTAAAAGGTAAAAAAACCTAATAACCCAAAAAACCCTTATAATACCATATGAATCTAAAAGGACAACAAACACCTAATAATAAAAATCACACAAAAACCAAAAAATCCAAAAAACCTCTAAATACAATAAAACCCCAAATAACCGTAAACCCCCCCAAAAACCTCATAAAACCCCTAAAAATTAGTAAAAACTCTGAAAACCATTTAAAGGACTAAAAAAGTTTAAAAACTCAAAAAACACTAAAAACACCAAAAAATCCCTTAGAATGCTAAAAACATAATAAAACCCAAAAAAACATTAAAAACACCAAAACCCCAAAAAACCTCAAAAACGAAAAAATCCCTAAAATCCTAAAAATAGAAAAATCCTAAAAATCCTAAAAATTTTAAAAACATAAAAAAATTAAAAACACCTTAACAAATATAAAAATACCATAAAACTAAAAACAATTAAAACTTCTGAAAACATAAAAATACTAAAAATCCTAAGAAGCATAAAACCATAAAACCCTTTAACAACCCTAAAAACTCTAATAACTCAAAGAATCACATCAAAACCACTAGAACTTTAAATACACTTTAAACACCTAAAAAAATAAAGACTTTGAAATCCATTTAAACCACAAAAAAACTCAAAAAACCCAAAAAACTAAAAAAAACATAATAACCATAAAAATCATAAAAAAATCCTAAAACCCCTCAAAATCACTAAAAAAACTAATAACCATAAAAACACTATAAATCCCTAAAAACATAGAAATCTATTAAAACATAGAAAAACCCCTAAGAAAACCAAAAAAAATTAAAATACCACTTAAGACTCCAAAAACCCTAAATAAAACTAAAAACATAAAAACCCTAAAAACCAAAAACACCCCTAAAAACCTAAAAAACCTAAAAACCATAAACCCCATCCAAAGCATTAAATAAACTAATAACACTTTGAACTCCTAAAATACTAAAAACTCTAAAAAAATTAAAACCATAAAAAACAAAAAAAAATCCAAAAAACTATAAAAACCCAAAAACCCAAAAAACCATGAAACCGAAAATAACCCAATCAAAATATATAAAACCCCTAAAAAACCATAAAAATAATATAAAAGCCTTAAAAATCGTTACAACCACTAAAACCCTATAAACACCTAGAAAACCATAAAACCCTAAAATAACCTAAAAACCCTAAAAACATAAAAATAATAAAAACCTAAAAATCCCATAAAAGACCCCAAAACCCAAAAACCCCTAAAAAACCATATAACCCTTAAATCCCTAAAAACCCTAAAACCCCATAAAAACCATAAAAAGAAACATTGTACTCTAAAAACCCTTTAAAATACTAAATACATAAAAAACTCTGAAAACCCATTAAAACCATAAAAACTAAGAAAAACCCCTAGAACCCAAAAAAACCAAAATACCTTAAAAATGCTAAAAAACATTAAAAATCAATAAAATCCCTTGAATATGTTAAAAATATTAAAAACCCATTAGTACCCTAAAATTTAAAAAACCCTGGAAAAACACTAATAAATCCCAAAAAACCAATAAAATTTTTCAACTCCTAAAAACCTAAAACCCTAAAAACCCAAAAAACCAAAAAAACCCTAAAAACCATAAGAAATCTTAAAACAAATAATAACACTGAAAACACGCTAAAAATATTTAATTCACTTTAAACCCCTAAAAGCATTTAAAACTATAAATAAAATTAAAATCACTAGAAAAAAACCCCTAAAACCCCAAAACCATAAAACCATAAATACCCTAAAAAACCCAAAAAAACTATAAAAATAAAATAAAAATACCATAAAATCCCAAAAAACATAAAAAAACCCCCCAAAAATGAAAATCCCTAAGAAAACATAACAAACCTAAAAATAATTAAACCCCCAAAACCTAAAAACACTAAAAAACAAAACCCCTAAAACATATAAAAGCCCCTAAAAACCTTAAAACACTAAAAACCCACAATAAACCTAAAAACTACAAAAACTATAAAAAAAACCTTTGAACCCCTAAAAATGTTAAAACATTAAAAAACCATTAAATATAAACAATATCAAAAAACCCTAAAACCCAAAAAACATAAAAACCCCAAAACCCGCTAAAATAATAAAAAATTCAAAAAAAACCTAAAAACCATCAAAATACTAAAAAAACACTAAAATCAAAAAAATTGAAAAACCACAAAAACCATGATAAATCATAATAAAACCATAAAAATCTAAAAACAATTAAAATCCCTAAAACCCTAAAAATTTTAAACCCCCTAAATACCATAAAACACCACTAAATCCTTAAAAATACACTAAACCTCAAAAAATCATAAAACAACAAAAACTCAATAAAACCTTTAAAACCCTTATAACATTAAAAATATGAAAATCTTTAAAACCCCTGAAAACTAAAACAACCCCTTAAACCCTAAAAATATCCTACAAAACCCTAAAAACCCTCAAAATTCTCCAGAACCATGAAGACCATAAATAAGCTAAAAAATCCCTAAAAATCCTTATAAACATGAAAACCACTTAAAATCTTGGAAACCCCTAAGAAAACTAAAAAAACCTAAAAACACATAAAACCCCTAAAAACCTAAAAACACTAGAAATCCAGAAAACCCAAAACCCATAAAACCCTTAAAAACCCTTAAACTAACTAAATATCTAAAAACCCTTTCCCCCTAAAAACAATAAAAATCTCTTAAAACCCTTTAAATCGCCAAAAATCACAAAAAAACCCCAGAAACCCAAAACAAACCTAAAACACTAAGAACACTAAAAACATCACAAAAAACCAAAATTTCTATAAAACCCAAAAAAACATATAATCATAAAAAGAACTAAATATCCCTTGAAAATTAAAAATATTAGAAACCCCTATTAATACATTAAACATCTAAAAATAATTTAAACACCTAAAAACCTAAAATGGGTAAAAACCCTAAATAACCTTAAAAAATTCTAAAAACCCATTAAAACCTTAAAAACATTTAAAATCCATAAACACACAAAATAGCCAAAAAACACTAAAAATCCTTCAATCCCCTAAAACATTAAAAAACTCTAAAAACTCGTCAAACTCTAAAAAAGTCAAAAAACACTAAAACCCCCCAAAACCATAAAAATTATAAATCCATAAAACCTTTAAACTATAATAACCCTAAAACCATAAAGAACCTTTTAAACCATCAAAATTCAAAAAAAAAACTCTAAAAACTATAAAAATTAAAAAAATCATAAAAACCCAAAATCATAAAAACCCTAAAAACCCTAAAAATACCTAAAAACTGTCAAACCTAGATACACATAAAACCCGTAAAAAACTAAAGTCATTGAATACCTAAATACCCACTAAAAACTCTAAAGAACATAAAAACCCGAAAATTGTCCAAAAACTCTAAAAACAAAAAAACACAAAAATTCAAAGAAAGCCCTTAAAACCAAAAGGAACCACAAAAACTCCAAAACCCCTAAAAACCCAAAAACCCAAAAACCCCTTAAAATCCCTAAATCCGATAAAATTCCAAAAAATTCTTAAAATTATTAAAATATCTAAAAACTTAAAAACACTAAAAGCTTGGAAACCCATGAAAACCCGATAAAATTATAAAAACACTTAAAATCCCTAAAAACCTAAAAACACTAAAAACCCAAAAAAACATTAAATCCCACCAATATCGTAAGAAATCTAAAAATAAAAAAAATTATAAAACTCCTAAAAAGATCAAAAAGTCCTTTAAAATCATTAAAATTATAAAAAAACATATAAAAACCTAAAAAGTCAAAAAAAAACAAAAACCACAGAAAACCATAAAAATCCTAAAAAACCTTAAAACCCTCAAAGTCCCCAAAAAAACCTAAAAACATAAGCATTGTAAAAAATCCCTAAAAATACCAAAAAACATAAAAACCCCTTAAAACCCGACAAAAAACCAACATAAAACGTTAAAGCCCTCAAAACACATTAAAACTCTAAGAACCCTAAAAACCCATAAAAACCTAAAAATCCACTAAAAACTCTAAAAATACATTAAACACCTAAAAACACCAAAAAAATTAAAACAATACACAATAATTAAAACTCACAAAAGCCCCTAAAACCTCAAAAATATAAATAAAACCATAAACATCTGTAAAACCCCTGAAAATCTATAAAACCCTTAAAGAACCGTAAAAATCATGAAATTTTTTTAAATCTACATAAAAACATAAAAAATCCAAAAACATAAGAAACCCATAAGAACCCCATAAAAAACAAAAAACACATAAAAACACCTAAAAACTAAAAAACGTAGAAAACTCTACAAATATCCCTAAAACCCTAAAAACCATAAAACATATAAAACCTTAAAATCCTAAAAATCCATAAAAACCTAAAAAACACTAAAAACCAACTAATTGTTTAAAACCTTAAAAATATTAAAAACATTAAAAAACATTAAAATTACAAAAAACTCAAAAAAAACCTTAAAAACACAAGAAAACAATAAAACCACTACACCACATAAATACACTAAATACCTTCAAAATCCCTACAAAATATAAAAATCCTAAAAAATCCCTTCAAATAAGAAAAAAACCTAAAAAAATATGAAAACCCTAAAAATACATATAAAAACCTTACAAACATAAAAATACATAAAACCCCTAAAAATATAACAAATGAAAAACACCCCAAACAAATTTAAACTCTAAAAACAAAAAAAAACCCTAAAACCATTATTCCCCTAAAACCTCATAAAACCCTAAAATCCACTAAAATTTATAGAACCCTCTTTTAATCCCCTAAAAACGTTAAAAAACTCAAAATATTTTCAAAAAAATTATACAATAAAAACCAAAAACCAAGAAACCCCTTAAAATACCTAATAATACTAAAAACCAATAAAAACCATAACAAATCCCTAAAGTCCCGAAAATATAAAAACCCTAAAAAACTAAAAACCAAAAGAAACCCTTAAAAACCAAAAGACAATTAAAACTTATAAAAACTAAAAAATATTAAAGACCCTAAAAACCCATAACACCCCTAAAACCCTTAAAACCCATAATAATCATTTAAACAAATAAAAACTATAAAATCTGATTAAATCCCAGAAAATGATAAAAATATCAAAAAAACCCAATATAACACTAAGAAATAAAAAGAAAAAACTAAAACTAAGAAAAACATATAAACCCTAAAAAATATTAAAATCCCTCAAAATACCTAATAAACTAAAAACCCAAAAAAATACTAAAAATTATTCAAAATCACAAAAAATAAAAATAAAGAACCCTAAAAACCTGAAAACCCCAAAGAAACCCTTAAAAACCTAAATACACCTAAAATCCCAAAAACCCATAAAACCCTAAAATATGATAAGACACCTAAAAATCATAAAACACTAAATACCACAAAACCCTTAAAACTATAAAAATTCTAAACAACCTAAAAAAATTATAACACACTAAAATATCTTAAAACCCATTAAATCCCAAAAAATGATAAAAAAAGTCAAAAACCATAAAAACCCGGAAAACTAAAAAAACCCTAAAACCCCATAAAAACCATAAACCCCATAAAAATCCCTAAAACCCATCAAAACCCCTGAAAACCCTAAAACACATATAAATAGTGACTCATGAATCATATCTCCTAGACTAGCCACCATTTAATCAACATGCCCCTATCCTTCACTTACGTTACCCTTTCAGTATAAAAGAATCCTTTATAATGACTTGTTTCTCACACCATGAATACATAACATGGTATTCAGAGTTTGGTAACGGATTTAATTGTAGGATTAATTTATATCAATTCATAATTGGGTTGTCATGGTCCTTGTTGCAAGACCTTAAAAGGGACACCATATGTCCTCATCACATGAAAATAAATTGTATAATTTTTTTAATAACTACATGCGGCTTGATTATTTACCGAGAATGATAAGCAGTGATAATTGATTCTTACACCTTGGCCCAACCACAATATTCCATTTTGCATCAAAATGCCATATATCCTCGTCTTATTACAATAATTTTAATGACCTTTCAAGAACTATGTGTGTATTAATTATCGCCCTTATGAGATGCATAGTGACATACTAATCATTAATCCTAGTCCCATTCATAGGAAAACATGAAAACCTCTACTCTCTCATATACAAGTAAAATATACATGAGAACATTAAAAAATATTCTCACCTTATGCATGAACTCGTACCCAAACCCACATGACCTCCACACATGAATTCAATTATTATGAGGAACCTTTATTGTTATAACTACATGATACTTGATTCTCATCCTATTGAGATACACAGTGATCCCTAGGACTTGATCTTAGTCCCATCAAATAGGCAAAGAAAAATTCCCCTCTCCTACAAACAATAAATAATCCATGGTGGATCTTTTATTTTGAGTCCCCTCATTAGGGGGTCCCACCAAGGAAATAGAGATGTTCCCTTCTTAATATGAGACATTTATATACAAATGACATCCAAATAATTGCTATATCAGCCCAAAAACATCCTTTGTTCTTGAAAATACCCCTTCTAGACATCATACTCTTGATCCTGAACACTTCCAGATCATTATAATCATTCCTCATCTTATGGTATAATAAAGTATGACACCTAAGATCTCTTTTGTATGACTATTATACAATAGAACATAGTCATATATACATAAAATGGCCCTTATAACAGGCATGGAAGACAAAGTATTCTACTATTTGGCTACACAGTACCTTCCCTAGTTGGCCTTGTATAAAAAATCCCTCAAAATGGGTTTTTTTAGAAGTTGTAATTTCACCCTTAAGATAATCCTCTTCTGTACCTTTATGCTTTTACAATGGTATAATTAAAACTGCGATTTAAATTGAGCATTCATCCCTTTCATATTTTTTTCCCTCTTCCCAATATGAATGTCTCCACAAGAGTGGTTTATATTTTCCCCCCTTCATATTTGCAAAGTATATTAGAGTAACCATGGGCCATTTGACAACATATGATCCATTATTTCTATAATATTATGGTACTAGTCATACAACCTAAAAATAAAAGAACCATACTTCATGAACTTGGGATAGACCTATGTAGAGATTCTATTCCACTGATTCTTTAGAAATCAATACTTTAAATAACTACTTAACATTCAGGTAAATTTATCAACAAAAAAACTTCCTTGTTGTGGAGATATGAATCTCTATAAACATTCATCCACTTTTAACAATAGAACGTCAAATTATTTTAGGACTTCCATTTATGACTATGCTATATTATGCCCTTATCATGTTTTCATAAAACAATCATTATAAAGTGTCTATCATCCAAAAGATTCTACTATTGACTATGCAATATGTTCTCTAGTTAGACTAGCATAAAATAGACAACAAAATGGGGTTTTGAACCAGTAGTAACTTCATACTTGGGAGTTAATCCTCTAAATTTGAAATCCCTTTTCCACATACAATATTCGTATCCAGGATTTCCCAAATCCTAGCTTTTAATTTTCTCATCCCACACCTAAATATGGAAAAATATTTTTAACAAAATTATAAAGAATGATAGAATCATTAGCCTTATTGTAAGATCTAAATACCTTAAATTATAGTCCCCAATAATTTCCTTATTGTATGACTTTAAACTTCATAGCATAATTTACTTGTTGTATGAATTTAAACTGCACAGTTAATATCCTGGTTGCCTAAAAATAAACTGCATGATACATTAACCTTTGTCATAAAGGATCCTCTCCCCTGACATTAGTCATGTCCTGAAATATACCCTTCTTCACTGGAGTTAAATTCATATAATATTAGTTTCCCATTCATGGATAACACCAATATATATGTTTCATTAATTATTATACACTTCCCTTTAGAAAAACCACCCATTGTTGTCTTTTTAAATTCGAATCCTAAACCCCCTTGATCATTGACGATAGAATGTTAGAATTCCTAAGGACATCTCTATCTTACTATGTTGTAACATGACCCAGTTGGATTTTCATAAGATGATCAAAATTTTCAGGGTTTCTTAGCCAAAGTGTTCCACTATTGACTATGCAGTATGTTAACTTTTTGTCCTTGCATAAAACAACCCAAAAAATGGATTTTTCAACTAGAGGTTATGTCATCATTTGGAGAGACCTATATTTATGAATATCATGTTTTCGATTCAGAACCACAAAATCATGGCACATGATTCCACATTGGATATATAAATAATTTCAAAACATTCTCGAACCATAATCCTTGTTTGGGACTTTATTCCAAACATTATGGTCGAAGTTGTTCGAACTTAAACACTATCCTTAGTAGTCTGTCTTGCATGCCATTAAAATTATCATAAAAAAGATACATAATACTGCTCAAATTGAAAACTATCAATGAGAACTCGAGAAAAAAGTTGAGTCTTATCTCTCTAGATCATTACTTTTTGTGTTGAAGGAAAAATAGAGTGATGGAATGATAAAAGGAAAAAAACCTATTAGGGTGAAAACCAAATAAGTGAATTCTAATAAAAACCATGTCTTGCCCACTAAGTCTACTTTTTTCATGATTAGAAAAAAAATAAGGCGATGACACAAAAGAAACAAAGTTTGTATCATTTTCCATATGATCATAGAAATAGCCAAACTATGCTCACTAGGCCCCATGGACTAGGAAAAAATTGAAGCATCCTTCATTATGTGGTGTAGCTCAAAAACCAACATGATGATGTTGGAATGTCTCAATGTTCTGTAAAGTTACATTTGAACTAGATGATTTTCATTCTGAGAAAATCTAGTTCTAGGGGGGATTTTTATGACACCATAAAATGTGAACAATTCACTTTCCTATAGAATTAAATATGAAAACCTCACATAAACACCAAATATTGAGTATCAATATAAATATGAATTTATTTTTTAATAAGGAGAAGAATTAATTTCTATGCATCGTAGCCCAAAACTTCCCCGACTGAGCTAAAATGTTTCGTGGTGAAACTTTCCATTTATCATGGCGGCAGTGATAGTAGTGAAGGGACTATCTTAATGGTTTTAGACCACAACCTGACACTAATCCCAATAAGGGGTGTAGGGTCTCAATCCACATGGTATAGAATAGAGAATTATCCCAAGTGAGCTGCACAGGCACCCCCAAGCACCGTTAGTGCACAAGTTACCTGTATGGAACAAAGTGAAACGAAAATATGTGTGGCACCTATGCATGATACATGTATGAGATGATTCCATCAACCATATTTCTGTATTCACTTATAAATAGGACGTTGGGATATTCATTGTTATGAATGGAATTTCTAGAAGTCCAAATTATTCTCTAATCTTATTACTGGTTCTCTCTATCCCTCAGTAACCTTCTAAGTTATTCTGTAACACTTGAAGAATATGGAATTGAAGTGGAATAGTGAAACTAAATTCTTCCCAGGGTTTCAATTAAACAAAAAAATACATGAGAAATTCACCCCCACCTGATTAATAAAGACTAGAAAGAGGTATGTTTCCTAAAAAGGGTTCTATGTGAATTAATTTTGGGAACACCTGTGGAGACCCATGAAGTATTGAGAAAAGTATTGCTAAAGTATTGTCACCCAGGTTTCCTTTCTCCAAAAGTGATGTCATTTCTCTGAGACCTACCTGTAGGAATAACCCATTCTGTGATCCTTCTAGGTTTGACCAATCTTCCAGCCTACATGAGCCATTCATGAGGCCTTCTTCAAAGACATCAATGGAAGGGACTCTCCTTCCCTGGATCCATAGTCCAAAATATACTCAGTTGAAACCTACACAAAGATCAATATACTTATAAAACCATATAGAAAGTAACACCTGTGTGTCTCCCATTTGGATTTGTATTTATATGGTGAGAGGATTCCTAAAGTTATCCTACCAAATGGTTAGTATCCTAAGGAAACATATAGATTTTTATATCTACAATCAAGAGGACCCCTACTCTAGAGAGAATTTCGAGGAGTTACTAATATTAGATATAACGTTTAAGACCATGTCCTTACCTTATCATCTATGAGATACAAATCCTCTAGTTTCTAGAAGATAGGGTAAGGATTATGGTTTCTTTTCCATTCAACATGGAATTAGATTCTCATCCCGCTATGGAACTGATTTTAGGGCATCCCTCCCAGAGTAATCCTCTAGCCTTTCTTGTAGGAGGTTTTAGACTTTCTCATCTATACCTCTGTGTCCTTCACCTTCATTCCCTCCTTAGGATTATGTGAAGATAAGAAGGTTTTGTAACCTCAGCATCTTCCACCCTCATCTCCCTCCCCTTCCATTGGCAGAGAAAGGGTAATGAAAATGGGCATAACAATCACCCCATCCCCCTCCCTTTGGTCTTTTTCTCCATTTACACCAGTAAACACAAGCATAATGTGTGGTTTTTTTCGATATTCTTCTTCCTCTTGTTTCTCACACCAAGCAAGAATCACATGAACTTAGAGATAATGATGATCTGAACATCTTCATGATCTATGAGACATATTGAACTACGAGAACTCTAATTCCTGCTCTAACCAGGATATGTAGGATACCTGCCTAAGGTCCAAACTCTATGGGAATTCTTCTAAGGATTAATCCCCAATAAAACCCCCCCAACATACCAGGGCATTCTATTTAGGAGTAATCTATAAAATTCATCCTTTGTGCCTCCTACTTAGGTGTAATCACCAACAAAGCATCCAAATCAACATGAGATAATGCATAACTCATGGAACCATTCTATTTAGAATCCTCTTAAAGAATAAGACCAATCTTAATCACCTCAAAGGGTTATACTCCCTTATGAGATAAACCTGTAAGAATCTCTAGTGGCGAGGTTCTTCATAACCAAACTATGAGGTCTTTGATTCCCCTACAAACAGGATACATAGAAAGCCTCCATGAGGTTCAAACCCAACACCTCAATTCTACTATGTTTTTACTAGGGCCACATTCCCAGTAGATTCTAATTCATCCTGAGAATCCATATCACTCTTTGGTTCCCTCAGATGCTTCTTCATAAGTCCTACACCCATCATTGATTATGATTATTCCGCCTAGATGTCATTTCCAAATGACTTTAAACTGTACGGTTGTATCCTTATCCCATAACCTTAAAAGGTATGATGTGCCCCATTAACTGGCACTGAACTACATGGGTTCTGATTCCTTTCACAATGATATATAAGACGCTCATCTATGGGTATGATCTCGATATCCAAATAACTCCCATCTCCCTGGATGATTACATACTACATATTTACCTACTGAGTGTCTTGGAAACCAACATCATCGTAATAATGACCAATGAATCTCTATGTTTTATATAAAAAAATACCATCTATGGAGAACCTTAGATACATACATATACCTCTATTGAAAAAGAAACTCAGACATATATATATGATTTTAAGATCTATACATGCTAATAATTGATTATTAAATCCTAGAAAACCTACATCATACTTCTGAATTAATGAAGGATTCATGATCATTTATTAAATCTAAAAAAGAGTACTAGATTGGGAAAAAATTCCCCCCAAAAGGTTGTGATGAGCCCGACCTCCCATCCTCTCAACCAATGTGAGTTCATAAGCATTGTTGGAAAAAATCCCCAATGAGTTCCCATCTTTTCTAAGTTGGTCCCTTTGGTTATAGAACCATTGGGTGTTTTAGGTTCCATGAACAAACCCATTGGAAACCGTTTAGAAATAGAAAATCATAATGAGGAACGATTACGATGGGAACCAAAAATGGTGAACGTAACATGAATGATTTAAATGCGACATCTCTTTAATAAGATAAAAGGGATGTACTAACCATTCCTCATCAGACCATTATGTTTCTCAAGGAAAACCCATTTCTATCAGAAACATAATTTAATCCCCTAAAAATATAAAAACCCCTAAAAACCTTGAAAACCATTGAAAACCATAATAAAATTCTAAAGAAATAAAAATCCATAAAAACCATAAAAACCCCTAATAAACATAAAAAATCCCTAAAAATCCATAATAAAACCCATAAAAACCTAAAAATCCCTAATTAAACCTTTAAAAACTGAAAAACCTAAACCCCCTAAAAACCTAAAAATTGTTAAACCCCTAAAAACCTAATAACCATCCAAATAAAAAACCCAAAAACCCAAAAACGCCTAAAATCCTAAAAATCCTAAAAAATCCCTAAAAATGTAAAAAACGTAAAAACACCTAAAAATCATGAAAATCATGAAAAAACATAAGAAAACCTTAAAAATATAAAAAAATTAAAACCCCTAAAAACCTAAAAAACACTAAAACCTCTATAAGGACCCTAAAAACCTATAACACCTAATATCCCTAAAACCCATAAAACCACCTAAAAATTACAAAAAACTCAAGAAGCACTTTAAACACTAAAACAATTACAACTATACAAACCTTAAAATCAAAAAAAATGAAAAACCCCTACAAACCCTAAAACAACTCAAAATCACTAAAAACCAAAAAACCCATTAAAATCCTAAATAATCCAAAAAATCCCTACAAATTTAAAAAAACATAAAATCCTAGGAAAAATTTAAGAAAACTGTAAAAATCTACAAACTCATTAAACTTCTAAAGAACCTAAAAATTATCACAACACTAATACCCCTTAGAACCCATAAATATCATAAAAAAACTTCAATGTACCTACAAATAATAAAAATAATAAAAAACCAAAAAATCCCTAAAAATCCAAAAGAAATTAAAAATTATAACAATCATTAAAACCCATAAGAAATTCTTAAAAACCTAAAAACACTTAAAATCCCTAAAAACCTAAAGAGCACTAAAAACCCTAAAAAACCCTACAAATTTTAAAAACCACTAAAAACCATTAAAACCCTAAAAACCAGAAATCCCTAAAAATCCATAAAAAATCTAAGAACCTTTTAAAAACGTAAAAACATTAAAAACCTCCAAAACCCTTAAAAATACTATAAACCCTAAAAACCCAAAAAACCATTGAAATCCTTAAAAGACGTAAAAACTATAAAAATCGTAAGAAACTCTAAAAATTCCTAAAAAAGTAAAAAACCATAAAAATCTTGAAAACCCCAAAGAAAACCTTAAAATCCTAAAACACTTAAAACCTCTAAAAATATAAAAATGTAAAAACCATAAAACCCTAAAACAACCATTAAACCCCTAAAAACTCTAAAACCTATAAGACCCCTTAAAACCATAAAAACCAAAAAACCCATAAAAACTATAAAACAAATATAACTTCAACAAAACCTTTAGACCCGTAAAATGCTAAAAAATTCCTTAAAAACCTCAATCCTTAAAAACTCTAAAAACCATAAAAACCAAAAAAAAACTAGAAATGTTTTAAAAATAATAAAACCATAGAAGTCCCTTAAAATACTTATAAATGTAAACAACCTTAAAAATTCTAAAGAACCCTAAAAAATGTCAAAAACCTACAACACTTAAAAACCCCATAAACTTAAGAATGTTAAAAACCCTAAACCCCAAAAAACCCAAAAAACACTCAAAATCATTAAAAACAATGAACAACCATAAAATCGTAAGAAATTAATAAAAATACATAAAAACATAAAAAAAACTAAAATCCAAGAAAAACATAATAAAAATTCCAAAAACCTAAAAACACATAAAACCCCAAAAATACCAAAAAAAATCTAAAAACACAAAAAACCCTGAAAACCTAAACAACCCCTAAAAATAATAAACATCCCCAAAACCGTATAAACCCTAAAAACCCATAAAAACCATATAAACCCTAAAATCCCATAAAAACCATAAAACCCACTAAAACACGTCATACCCTTTAAACCTCTAAAATTATAAAAAATTATAAAAAAATTAAAACCCCAAAAAACTCAAATAAATCCCTAAAAACCCAAAAAAACCTAAAAACACAAAAAAATCCAAAGCCCCAAAACCACTAAAAACCATAAAAACATACAAAATACCTCAAAAGTCCGAAAAACATATAAAACTCTAAAAACCCTTAAAAACCATGAAAATATCATAAAAACCTAAAAACACATAAAACCACTAAACAACATCAAAATGATAAAAAAACCATTAAAATACATAAAACAATAAAATCCAAAAAAAAACATAAAAACACAAAAAATCTAAGAAACCATAACAACCTAGAAAAAACATAAGAAATCATTAAAAACATAAGAACACTTAAAACCCCTAAAAACATTAAGGACCATAAATGTACCCTACATACCATAAACCCCATAAAAACTATAAAACCTTAGAAATACCATAAAAATATAAATCCATAAAACCATAAAAACCATTAAAATATATAAAAACCATTTAAACCCCTAAAATCATTTATAACTAAAAAAACCATAAAATCAAAAAAAACACAAAAGATGTCCCTAACAACCCACAAATACCATAAAAACCTTAAAACACCCACAAAGTACATAAAAATCCAAATATATATAATAATCTTAAAAAAGGAAAAAAATTCGTAAAAATGTAGATCCCCAAAAAACCCTAAAACAGTATGAAAACAATATAACCTAAAAACACTTAAAACCGATAAAAAACCTAAAAAACAATAAGACCCATAAAAATATTAAAAAATACTTATATCCAAAAAATCCTAAAACCACTAAAATCTCTAAAATCCATTTAAATCCCTAAAAACGTTATAAATCTCTATAAAATACAAAATTTCTAAAAACTCAAAAAACCCTAAAAACCAAGAAAACCATAAAACCCATAAATAGACTAAAAAAATTCTAAACACCTCAAAATAACTAAAAACCAAAAAACCCATAAAATCCTAAAATTCCCAAAAAAATACCTAATGAATCAAAATTACTTAAACCCCGTGAAAAACTATATGAAAACCTAAAAAACCTAATACACATAAATCTCCATAAAAACCTAAAAATAAAAAAAACATGAAAACTCTTAAAACCCTAAAAACCAAAAAAACAAAAAAATATATTAAAAACCCTAAAACCAATAAAAAGAAGAAAACTACACTAAAAATGCTAAAAACAAATAAAACCAATAAAACTGTTAAAAAAATTAAAAATTCTAAAAAATTCTAAAAAATTCAAAAAAACCCAAATAACACAAAAACCCTAACAACTCATGAAAAACCATGAAACCCCTAAGAAAGCATAAAAACCTCAAAATCCCTAAAACCCTTAAAAACAATAAAAATAAACAAATACCCTAAAATCCATGAAAATATAAATACCCCTAAAAACATTAAAAATAGTAAGAAAACCTTCAAATCCTAAAAAGACATAAAAACCTAAAAATCAAAAAAAATCTAGAAACCACAAAAAAAATCCAAAAAACCATAAAAATAACTAATAATGCCTTAAAATCCTAAAACCCATGAAAACCAAAAATTCCTAACAAATAACTAAAAATGTAAAAACCATAAAAAACCTAAAACACATATGAAAAAACAAAAAAAAACTAAAAACACTTAAAACCTATAAAAATAGAAAAAAATGCTAAAACCCATGAAACCCATAAAACTATTAAAAATATAAAATCCACAAAACCCTTAAAAATAATAAAAATCGATGAACACCCATAAGAAAATTAAAATTCCATAAAAACCTAAAAAACTACTAAAAATGTAAAAACCCTATAAATCCCTAAAAAAGTTAAAAAAATATAAAAAACCATAAAAACACAAAAAACTCAAAAAATTATAAAATCCATAAAAAACAATAAAACCCCTAAAAACATTAAAACACTAAACCCTCAAAATCATTAAAAATCATAAAAACCATAAAAACCAAAAAAATTAAATATACCTAAAATTCCCTTAAAACATAAAAACTGTAAAACCATGAAACCCCCTTATAAAACCTCAAAACCCAAAAAATACTTAAAACCATAAATAATATAAAAACCCAAAACTAAAAATACACTAAAAACCAGAAAACCCCTCCAAATTTAAAACACCTAAATAGCATTAAAACCCACTGAAAAGTCTAAAATATCTTTAAACTCCTAAAAACATTAATAACACTAAAAAAATAAAAACCGTAAAAACCAAAAAAACCCTAAAACCCCACTAAATACAATAAATTCCCTTTAAACCCCAAAAAACTTTTGAAACTCATAAAAACTTAAAAATCATAAAAATCAAAATAAACACCCTAAAACCCAAAATAACCATAAAAACCTAAATACCCCAAAAAACCAAAAAACACTGAGAAGCTTTAAAAACCCAAAATACCTCAAATTTTATAAAACACTAAAAACAACATAAAACCTAGAAAAAAAAATTATAAAACAATAAAAATCTAAAAAACAAAAAACCCAAAAAAACCTAAAATTTTAATTCCAAAGAAACCCTAAACCCCACTAAAAACCATAAAAACCATACAAACCAAAAAAACCTTAAACCAAAATAACTATAAAAACAATTTAAACCCCTAAAAATGAAAAAAAAACACAAAAACCTATGGAAACCATAAAAACTAAAAAAAATAAATACCCAAAACAACAACAAAAAACCGTCAAATTCCCTAAAAACCCAAAGAAACCAAAAAAACAAAAAACCCTAAATCTACCTAAAAAGGAAAATCCAAAATATCTCTCAAATCCCCTAAGAAAACCTAAAAACCCTAAAAAACTTAAAACCCCAAAAAAACCTACAAAATTCCAAAAACAATAAAAACCCTAAAAACCATAATACCACTAAAACTTTAAAAACCCTAAAAATCCATAAAAACCATAAAACCACAAAATACTAAAACCCATTTAACCCCTAAAAAAGTTAAAAACTCTATAATCCTTAAGAACCCAAAAAACAAAAAAAACATCAACTACCTAAAAATACATAAACACCCTAAAATCTCTAAAAATCTCTAGTAACATAAAAAACACATAAAAATCCAAATTAATCTTAAATTCCCTAAAAACATAAAAAACCCAAAAATCCCTAAAAAACCAAAATAAAACCTTAAAACATTAAAACACATTAAAACCCAAAAAACGAAATATTCTAGAAACACTAATAACTTTAAAATCCATAATCCCCTAAAAACCATAAAATCCCTAATAAACCTATATAAACTATAAAAAATCACTAAAAACACTAAATCCCCAACAAACCCTTAAGAATATTTAAAAAATCCAAAAACATTACAAACCCTAAAAAATATCAAAAGAAACCCTAACAACCCAAAAAACAATAAAAACTCTAAAACCACTCAAAATCACAAAGAACACTAAGATACCAAAAAAATCGTAAGAAATCCCTAAAAGGTGAAAAAACTAAAAACCAAAAAAACCTTAATAATACCATAAGAAACTAAAAAGACAAAAAAAACTAAAGATACAAAAAAAACCAAAAAAATAAAATTCCTTAAAACCCCTAAAAACAATAAAAACACAAATAACATTAAAACTCCCAAAAAACCCATAAAAACACTAAAAAATTATAAAAAACTATGAAAACCATTTAAATTCCTAAAAAAAAATTAATAACTCTAAAAACACTAAAAACTCAAAAACAAAACCCTGAAAACCCCAAAAACACAATAAAAACCAAAAATCATTAAAAACACCAAAACCCAAAAAACCTCAAAAACCAAAAAATTCATAAAATCTAAAAAATAGAAAAATCCTAAAAATACCTAAAAATCCTTAAAAACATAAAAAATACAAAAATACTTAACAAAAATAAGAAAACCATAAAACCAAAAACAGTTAAAACTTCTAAAAAGATTAATACTCTGAAAATCCTATGAAGCATAAAACCATAAAACCCTTTAAAAACCCTAAAAACACTAAAAACCCAAAAAAACACATCAAAACCACAAGAACTATAAATTCCCTTTAAACCCCTAAAAAATTAAATACTTTAAAATCCCTTAAAACCCCTAAAAACTCAAAAAATCCAAAAAACCAAAAAACCATAATTACATTAAAAACTATAAAAAAATACTAAGACCCCTCAAAATCATTAAAACAATAAAAACCATAAAAATACTATAAATCCATAAAAATACCTGAAAACATATTAATCTATTAAAACACATAAAAACACCGAATAAAACCATAAAAAAATAAAAAACCGCTAAAGACCCCTAAAATCCTAAATAAAACTAAATACCTAAAAAACACTAAAAACAAAAACACCCCTAAAAACGTAAAAACCATAAAAACCATAAAACCCCCCAAAAAGAATTATATAAACTAATAACCCTTAGAACTTTTAAAATACTAAAACTCTAAAAACCATAATTCCCTAAAAAATAAAAATATCCTAAAAACTATAAAAAAACAATAAAAACCATGAAACCACAAAAAACCCACTCAAAATTTATAAAATCCCTAAAAGCCTATAAATCATATAAAAGCCTTAAAAATTGTTAAAACCACTAAATCCTTAAAAACACCTAGAAACCCCTAAAAACCTAAAAATACCTAATAACCCAAAAAACCTAAAAACACTAAAAACATAAAAAAACTCTTAAAAGACTCTAAGACCCCAAAACACCTAAAAAATCATATAACCCTAAAATACCTAAAAACCCTAAAACCCCATAAAAACCTTAGAAAGCCACAAAATACTCTAAAAACCCTTTAAACTCCTAAAAACATAAAAAAAACTCTGAAAACCAATTAAATCCATAAAAACTAAGAAAAATCCCTAGAACCCAAAAAACCCCGAATACCCTAAAAATGAGAAAAATACACTAAAAATCAATAAAAACCCTTGAAAATGATAAAAATATTAAATACACCTGAGTACCCTAAAATGTAAAAACCATTCATAAACACTAATAAACCCCTAAAAACCTATAAAAGTTTTCATCTCCTAAAAAAGCTAAAAACCCTAAAAATCCAAAAAACCATAATACCCAAAAAAACCATAAAAATCCTTTAAACACATAACAAAACTAAAAACACACTAAAAATATTAATGTCACTTTAATCCCCTAAAATCATTTAAAACTATTAATAAAATTAAAATCTCTAGAAAAAAAAACCCTAAAACCCACAAAACCACAAAAACCTAAATACCCTTAAAATCCTTAAAGTAATAAAAACCCAAAAAACTATAATAATCTAATAAAAATACAATAAAATCCCAAAAAACATAAAAAAACACATAAAAATGAAAAACCCTATAAAAACCTGACAAACCTAAAAACACTTAAACCCCCAAAACCTAAAAACACTAAAAAACAAAATTATCTAAATCCCATAAAACCCCCTAAAACCATAAAAACTCTAAAACCCCACAATAAACCTAAAAACTACAAAAAATGTAAAAATTAATTAAAACCATAAAATTGTTAAAACATTAAAAAACCATTAAATCTAAAAAAAATCCGAAAATCCCAACACCCAAAAAACATAAAAACACTTAAAATCCACTAAAATTATCAAAATATCAAAAAAATATAAAAACAAACAAAATACTAAAATATCCCTGAAAATCAGAAAAAATGAAAAAACCATTGAAACCATGAAAAATCCTCATAAAACCATAAAAAACTAAAAACACTTGAAATCCCTAAAAACCCAAAAAATTTTAAAACCCCTAAATATCATAAAAACCCACTAAATCCTTAAAAATACCCAAAAATGCAAAAAAAATCATAAAACCAGAAAAACTCTATAAACCCTTTAAAACACTAATATCATTAAAAAAATATGAAAACATTAAAACATCCCAAAACTAAAACAACCCATTAAACCCCAAAAAATATAAATACCCTAAAAATCCTAAAAAAATACCAAGAACCACAAAAACCATAAAGAGCTAATAAAATCCCAAAAAACCCTTAAAAACATGAAAACCCCTAAAAATCATGGAAACCCCTATGAAAACTAAAAAACCAAAAAATACATAAAAGCCCTAAAAACCTAAATACACTAGAAATCCAAAAAACCCTAAAACCTATAGAACCCTTAAAATCTCTAAAAAACACAAAAAAAACCCAAAAACCCAAAACAACCATAAAACCCTAAAAACACTAAAAACATGACAATAACCCGAAAATTATATTAAAACCCAAAAAACCAAAAAAATCATAAAAAGAACTAAATATCCCTGGAAACATGAAAATCATGGAAACCCCTTTTAATACCTTAAACATCTAAAAATAATTTAAACACCTAAAAACCCAAAAAGGGTAAAACCCATAAATAACCATAAAAATTCTAAAAACCCAAAAAACAATTTAAAACCATAAAAATATTAAAACCCTATAAACACACTAAATACCCAATAAAAACACTAAAAATCCTATAATCCCCTAAAACCATAAAAACTCTAATAACACTTAAAACCCGAAAAAACTCAAAAAACCCTAAAACCAGAAAAAACCCATAAAAATCCTAAATTCATAAAACATTAAAACCATAAAAATCCTAAAACCAAAAAAAAAAGATTTAAACCCTCAAAATCAAAGAAAAACTAAAAAAAATAATTAAAAAATGCCTTAAAAACCCTAAATTCTAAAAACCTTAAAACCCCTAAAAATCCCGAAATAAACCATAAAACCTAGATACACATAAAACCCTTAAAAAACTAAAATCCATAAAAACCATGAAAACCCACAAAAATCTCAATAGAACCATCAAAACCCATAAAACGTCCAAAAACTCTAAAAATCAAAATAAAACACTAAAAATCAAAGAAAAGCATTAAAACCAATATGAACCACCAAAACTCTAAAACCAATAAAAACAAAAAAACCCCTTAAAATCCCTAAATCTTATAAAATTAATAAAAATTCTAAAAATAAAAAAAATACCTAAAAACATAAAAACACTAAAACCATGAATACCCATAAAAAGTCTTAAAAATATAAAAACACTTAAAATCCATAAAAACCAAAAAACACTAAAAACCCTAAAAAAACCTAAAAGACAACTAATATAACAAGAAATCTAAAAATACATAAAATTCTAAAACCAATAAAAATAATAAAAACCACATTAAAATCCTAAAAATGTTAAAAACATATGAAAATCTAAAAAGACAAAAAAAATAAAACCCCAAAAAACCATAAAAATGATAAAAAAACCCTAAAACCCTCAAAATACCCAAAAATTCTAAAAACATAAACATCATAAAAAATCACTAAAAATATAAAAAAACATAAAATCGCCTTAAAACCTTGAATAAACCAACATTAAACCTTAAAACCATCAAAACACTTAAAAACTCTAAAAACTCTAAAAACGGAAAAAACACTAATGAAGCCAAAAACATTAAAACCGTAATAACCCATAAAACCTCAAAACACATAAAAAACCTAAAAACCCACTAAAACACTAAAAACCCTTTAAACACCTTAAAAGACTAAAAACTTTAAAAATACACAGAAAAATTAAAACTCACAAAATCCCCTAAAACCTCAAAAATATAATAAAAACCCTAGACATCTCTATGACCCCTCAAAATCTATAAAACCATTAAAAGGCCATAAAATTCATGAAAAATCCCTAAATGTCCATAAAAATGTAAAAAAGTTAAAAACATGGAAAACCCATAAAAACCAATAAAAAACTAAAAACACATAAAACACCTAAAAAAACGCAGAAAACCCTGCAAAATAACCATAAAACCCTAAAAAACATAAAACACATAAATCCTTAATATCCTAAAAACCCATAAAACCCTAAAAAACACTAAAAATCAAAAAATAGTTTAAAACCTTAAAAATGTTAAAAACATTAAAAAACATTAAAAAGCCAAAAAACTCAAAAAACTCTTAAAAACAGAAGAAAACAATAAAATCCCTACACCCCCTAAATACACTAAAGACATTAAAAATTCCTACAAAACATAAAAATCCTTAAAAATCCCTTCAAATTAGAAAAAACATAAAAAATCTAAAAACACTGAAAACACTTATGAAAACCTTAAAAACCTAAAAACTCTTAAAACCCCTAAACATCTAAAAAATGAAAAACACCCCAAAAACATTAAATCTCAAAAAACCATAAAAACACTAAAACCATAATACCACTAAATCCTCATAAAACCCTAAAAACTAGAAAAATTTATAGAACCCCCTTTAATCCCCTAAAAACATCAAAAAAATCAAAATATGTTAACAAACATTAAAAATTAAAAAAATAACCTAAAAACAAAAAACCCCAAGACCCCTTAAAATACCTAAAAATACTAAAAACATATAAAAACCATATAAATTCCCTAATGTCCTTAAAATATAAAAGCCCTAAAAAACTGAAAACCATAAGAAAACATTACAAAACTAAAGACACTTAAAACATCTAAAAACTAAAAATTGTTAAAGACCCTAAAAACCCATAACACCTTTAAAACATTTAAAAACTATAATAACCCTTTAGGCCAATAAAAACTATAAAAACGAATTAAATACCTAAAAATGATAAAAATATCAAAATGCCCAATAAAACACAAAAAAATAAAAAGAAAAAACTAAAACCAAGAAAAACATTGAAACCCTAAAAAATCTTAAAATACTTCAAAATCCCTAATAACACTAAAAACCCAAAATTAATGATTAAAATTCATAAAAATCACAAAAAATAAAAATAAATAACCCTAAAAACTTGAAACCCCAAAGAAAACCTAAAAACACCTAAAAGCCCTGAAACCCCAAAAACCCAAAAAATATGCTTAAAACCCTAAAATTTTAACACACTATATACCAGAAACCCCTAAAAACTGTAAAAATTATAAACACCCAAAAAACATTAAAACCCACTAAAAAAATATAAAAACCCTTTAAACCCCTGAAAATGATAAAAAAACACAAAAACCTTAAAAACCCTAAAAACTAAAAAACCATAAAACCCCATAAAAACCATAATGCCCATTAAAACCCCTAAAACCCATCAATACCCTTGAAAAACATAAAATCCATATAAATCCTAACCCCCCCCCCCCCCCCGAATCTCTATAAATGTAAAAAAACATAAGACCCCTAAAAACCCATAAGAACACTAAAAAATAAAAAACCTCAAACCATAAAAAACTAAAAATCGTTAGAACCCTAAAAACTATAAAAACACATAAAACTATACAACCCCTATAAAAAAATTAAAATCCCTAAAATCCACTAAAAACTATGAAACCCCCTTTAAACCTTAAAAAAATTCGAATACTACAAAAAACCATAAAAATGATAGAAACTATAAAAAACCTAAAACCTGAAAATACTATAAAAACCCTAAAATTTTTAAAATCCCTAAAAATACCTAGAAACAATGAAAATTAATAATGAAACTATGCACCCATATAAATTCTAAAAAATCCCCAAAATCCCTAAAAACGTAAAACACCTTGAAAACCATGAAAACCCCTATGTAAACCGCAAAAACATAAAAACACCGAAAATCCCTAAGAACCTTAATATTCTAAAAACCCCTAAAAACATTAAAACCCACTAAAAAAATATAAAAACCCTTTAAACCCCTGAAAATGATAAAAAAACACAAAAACCTTAAAAACCCTAAAAACTAAAAAACCATAAAACCCCATAAAAACCATAATGCCCATTAAAACCCCTAAAACCCATCAATACCCTTGAAAAACATAAAATCCATATAAATCCTAACCCCCCCCCCCCCCCGAATCTCTATAAATGTAAAAAAACATAAGACCCCTAAAAACCCATAAGAACACTAAAAAATAAAAAACCTCAAACCATAAAACACTAAAAATCGTTAGAACCCTAAAAACTATAAAAACACATAAAACTATTCAACCCCTATAAAAAAATTAAAATCCCTAAAATCCACTAAAAACTATGAAACCCCCTTTAAACCTTAAAAAAATTCGAATACTACAAAATACCATAAAAATTATAGAAACTATAAAAAACCTAAAACCTGAAAATACTATAAAAACCCTAAAATTTTTAAAATCCCTAAAAATACCTAGAAACAATGAAAATTAATAAAGAAACTATACACCCATATAAATTCTAAAAAATCCCCAAAATCCCTAAAAACGTAAAACACCTTGAAAACCATGAAAACCCCTATGTAAACCGCAAAAACATAAAAACACCGAAAATCCCTAAGAACCTTAATATTCTAAAAACCCCTAAAAACATAAAAATCCCAAAAAATCATTAAAACCAAAAATCCCTTAAACATAGAAAAAACATTAAAAACTCTAAATCCAGTAACAACCATCAGAATATCTAATGACCCTAAAAACCATAAAAATACTAACAAACCATAAATCTATAAAAACAAAAAGATTCCTAATAACCCTGAAATTACCTGAGAAAATCATAAAAACAAAAAAACACATAAAACCCATAAAAATCTTAAAACCGTAAAAAATAATAACCCCCTTAAAAACTTAAAAACACTAAAAACCCTAAGAAACCTTAAAACCTTAAAACCTTAAAACCCCTAAAACCCGTAAAAACAAAAAACACAAAAGACCCTAAAACTCTAAAAACCATTAAACCCCTACGATCTTAAAACCCCATAAAAATATACAACAACCCTAATAACCCACTAAAAACTCTAAAAACTCATTAGACAACTAAAATTATAAAAACTCCAAAACACCGTTAAAGCTGTAAAAATCGAAAAAAAATCCCTAAAAAACCAAAAAAAAACCTATATATCCCCCAAAACCATTTAAATCCCCAAAAATCCTAAAAAACCATAAAATATAAAAAATACGTAAATATCTATAACTATGTAAAAAACACCAAAACCCTAAAAACCAGTAAAAATTTTCAAAAACCAAAAAACACTTAAAATCCCTGAATATCGTAAAAACACTAAAACCCCTATAAACACTAAAACCACTAAAAAAATAATAACCCATAAAACATTTAAAAACTATAAAACCCAATAAAAATTGTAAAAATGGTAAAAAATTAAAAAAAATATAAAAAATTAGAATCAATAAATATAATAAAAAAATTATAAAAACAACAAAAACCCAGAATACCAAAAAAAATCCATAAATACCCTAAAAACCCTAAACCCCTAAAAATCAACAAATATCTTAAAAATCTCTAAAAATACTATAATCATAAATACCCTTAAACCCTAAAAACATTAAAAAAACCTAAAAAACCAAAAAAAAACACTTAAAAACCCTAAAAACCAAAAATTATAAAAATCCTAAAACCCTAAAAAAATACTATAACCATAAAAACCACAAAACCCCCTAAAAACCATAAAACCCCTAAAAATACCTAAAAATAATTAAACCCCCTAAACATTGTAAAACCCCCTATAAAACCCTAAAATTTTAAAATATCTAAAAAACCATAAAACACATAAAATACCCAAAAAATCTTAAAAACCCCCAAAAAACAAAAATCCCTCAAAATACCAAAAGAAACTAAAAACCATAATAATAATAAAAAAATATCTAAAAATTTCATAAAAAATAAATACCCTAAAATCCCTGAAAACCCCTATGAAAACATTAAAAACCTAAAAATAGGTAATATCATTAAAAAATGAACAAAAGGATAAAACCCTAAAAACCACTAAAAACCATAAAGCAATTAAAATAAATAAAAGATAAAAAACCCTAAAACCCAAAAAAACGTGATAACCAAAAAACCCTAAAAAACCTAAATTCCCTAATAATCCCTAAAATCCATAAAAACAACCAAATCTTAAATTTCCATAAAAACCTATAAAATAAAAAACAATAAAAACCATGAAAACCCCTAATAAAACATTAAAACCTACAAACACTTTAAACTCAAAAAATACATAAAAATTCTAAAAACCCTTAAAAATCAAAAAAACCTGAAAAATAATAAAAACTTCAAAACCCTTAAAAACCATAAATATTCATAAGAATCCAAAAAACTCCATTAAAAACTCCACAAACCCTTTAAAACTATAAAAACACTAAAAAGAACTAAGAACATTAAAAATCATAAAAAATTAAAAAACTGTAAAATACAGAAAAACCATAAAACCCCTAAAACTCAAAAATACTCAAAATCCTTAAAATGATTTTAATCCATCAAAATCATAAAAATCTCCAAAAACATAAAAACTTAAAAACCCTAAAAAACAATAAGAAAAACATAAAAATCTATAAATAATAAAAACCCCTTAAAATTCTATAAACCCTAAAAACACATCAAACCATAATAACCCACTAAAAACTCTAAAATCCCTTAAAAACTATAAAAAATATAAAGAACATTTAAAAATCATAAACCCCCCAAAAATAAAAAAATATATAAAACCCAAAAAACTATAAAAATCCTAAAAAATAAAAAACCCCAAAATACATTGAAAATCTATGAAAACCTAAAAACCATAAAAATCGAAAAAAGACCTCAAAATCCTAAAAAATCAAATAACCTAAAAAATATAAAAACCATAATAAAGCATTAAAACCTCTAAAAAAACTTTAATTTCCTAAAAACAAAAAAACCATAAGACGCCTAAAAACACTAAAAATTCTTAAATCATAAAACCCCTAAAACCTCATAAAAACACTAAAAATCACTAAACACTCTAAAAACACATTAAAAAACTAAAAATTTAAAAACAATAAAAACCATAAGAAATTCAAAAAACCCTAAAATCTAAAAAACTATAAAAACACTATAAACCTTTAAACAATAAAAATAATAACAAACCAATTAAAATCATAAACAATTTCTTAAAATCCATAAGAACACAAAAACCAAAAATACCTTAGGAACCCAAAGAAAATTATAGAAACCTAAAAACAGGGAAACCACCAAAAAACCTAAAAATTATAGAATCCCTAAAAACCATAATAATATTAAAAACCCTAAAAAAATAAAAAGACCTATAATACTTAAAAAACCTAAAAACAATTAAATACTAAAAACTTTAAAAATACTTTAATCCATTATCAACGTTAAAAACATTATAAAACATTAGAACACTAAAAAAATCTCCTAGAAAATCAAAAAACATAAAAACCCTAAAACCATCAAAATCCATAAAACACTAAAAAAAGAAAAAATTCTTAATAAATTCCTAAAATCCAAAAAAAAGTAATAAAATATTAAAACCCATGAAAAAACCTAAGAAAACATTAGATACCTAAAATCACTTAAATCCCTTAAAATCCAATAAAAACAAAAAAACCCTAGAAACTAATAAAACTATAAAACCCCAAAAAACATAAATTCCCTATAACCCATAAAACCCCTAAAAACCACTAAAAATTATTTTAAACATTTCAACCCCTAAAATGATAAAAAAAACCCTAAAACATAAAAACAGAAGAAAAACTCTAAAACAACAGAAGAAAAAAAAAATAATACAAACCCTAAATGACTAAAAACCCTAAAAATTAAAAAGATCCCTAAAAACATAAAAACACAAAAATTCAGAAAAATATAAAAAAATACTATAACAATGAAAACCATAAAAATACCTTTATAAACTAAAAATTTTTAAACCCCTAAAAACCTAAAAAACTATAAAAAAAACTATAACTGTATAACCCATAAAACCCAAAAACCCCTCTAAAAATATAAAAACCCTTAAACCCCATGAAAAATTAAAAAATATAATATCCATAAAAACCCTAAAACCTAGAAAACCATAAAAACACTAAAAACCTATAAAACCTAAAAATCCCTAAAAAACCTAAAAAGACATAAAAATCCTAAAAAATCTTAAAAATCACCGAAAATATAAAAATTCTCTAAAATGATGAAAACCTCTATGAAAACCATAAAAACCTAAAAAAATAAAACCCAAAAAACATAAAAAATCATAAAAACCATAAAAGCCCTAAATTCCTTACAAACCCATAAAACACTAAAACCCCAGAAAAACATAAAAAAACTAGAAAATATAAAAACCATTTAAACCATTTAAAACACCAAAGAACCCTAAAAATATTAAAATAACCTAAGAACCCAAAATTTTATTAAAATCCCAAAAAATCCTAAAATCCTAAAAAATCAATAAAAAACATAATAATGTAAAACATTAAACATACTGAATATCCCAATGAAAAATATTAAGAACCTAAAAACACTAAAAACCCCTAAAAAGCATAAAATGGATGAAAACACTGAAAGACCCTTAAAACCCTAAAGAACCCTAAAACCCATAAAACTTAAAAAACCCATAAAAACCCTAAACCACAATAAAAAACCCTAAAAACCAATAAAGGATCTAAAAACTCACTAAACCCCTATAAACGTTAAAAAAACATTAAAAACCTTAAAACCCCTAAAAACTCCAAAAAAATCTTTAAAACATCAGAAAACCATAAGACCCCTAAACCCCTCAAAATTGCTAAAAACCATAAAAACCCATTAATGTCTTTAAACCTCTAAAATACCTAAAAACACAAAAAAACCTAAGAACATTGAAAAACCCTAAGGAATCATTAAGAAACTAAAAACACATAATTTCCTTAAAAACCTAAAAACAATTAAATCCCACAAAATAGCATCAAACCCTAAAACCCTGAAAAACCATAAAAGTTCCTAAAAACCTTAAAATAACCTAAAAACCATAAAACACTAAAACCCCAACTAAAAACACTAAAAATCCATTAAACCCTTAAAAGAGTTAAAATCATTAATAAATATTAAAACCCTTAAAAACTCAACCCCCCAAAACCCTAGAGAAATGCCTATAACCCAAAAAAACACCTAAAAATCTTAAAATTATAATAATCCCTAAAACCCCTAAAAATCATAAATGTCCTAAGAATTACCTAAAAACAATAAAACCCCAAAATTTTGAAATACCATTAGAAAAAACTAATTTCCTAAAACACCCAAAACCTCTAAAACATGAAAACACTAAAGCACATGACCCACATCCTAGTTGGTGAGGACTCTCCAATTACATCCACGAGTCCCATGATTAAATTTAGGCGGAAACATAATTTTGGGTATTTATAAAAATGTAGCATTGTTATAGCTAGTACTAAAGGAGGTACTATTCGGTACTATAGAAGACGTAACTATTGATCCTTTTCAGCATTTAGTCCATAGATTTGTTCCTAAAAAATCTCTAATAAACTCAAAAACCATAAATATCCTTAAAATTACATAAAAACATAAAAATTTCAAAATAAAAATAAAAAACCATGACCCATGGAAAAAACCTAAGTATCCCATTAAAACCAAAAAAACACATAAAACCCCTAAGAACATAAAATAACACAAAAAACATTAAAAAAATACCTATAAACCACAAAAGCACAAAAACAATAAAAATCCTAAATACCTTAAAAGGTTATAAAACCCAATAAAAACCCTAACCCCACCCCCACCCCCCGCACTAAAATTATAAAAAACCTTTACACCCATAAAATGTTAAAAAACTCTAAAAACCTTAAAAAGCTTAAAATTTTAAAAAAACACATAAAAGCCCAAAAAACCAAAAAACCCCATAAAAAACATAAAAACCATTAAACCTAAAAAAACATAAAAACCCCTAAATACCTAAAAAACAATAAAACCCAACAAAAAATCTAAAAACCCTTTAAACCCCTAAAAACTAAAAAACCATAAAATCAATAAAAACACTCAAAATCACTAAAAACCCTCAAAATCTATAAAAACCCTAAAACCTATAAAAATAATTAAAAATACCTAGAATTATAAAAAAAACTATAACCCCTAAAAACATATAAAAACATAATGAAGATAATAAAAACCTAAAAACACATAAAATACCTAAAAACCTAAAAATGCTAAAAACCTTATAATCCATTGAATACTTATAAACCATAAAAAACCCTAAAACGCCATAAAAACCAAAAAACCACTTAAAACTCTAGAATCCCTAGAATACTCCTAAATCGTTAAAAACAATAAACAATCCTAAAACCCCTAAAAACCAAAAAACCTTAAAACCCTAAAAAACAAAAATTCCACTAAAAACCCATAAAATACCTAAAATCCCTAAGAACCCTAATAACCAATAAAAATACTAAAAGTCCAAAAAATTCCTAAACATATAAAAACCTTACAAACCTTTAATAACAGTAATAAAACCTTAAAACCCTAAAAAAATTAAAACCCCTAAAAACCATAAAATGATAAAACCCAAAAAAAATAAATAAAACCAATAAAAAACTAAAAACTATAAAACCCCAAAAAACCTTAAAAACCTGAAAATCCAAAAAATCCAAAAATAACCAAAACTGATAAAACCCTAAAAACATAAAAACCCTAAAACCCTAAAAAGTCTCTAGAAACCCAAAACACCTTAAAAATAAATAAAAAACCCAAAACCCCTAAAAAAGCAAAAAAAAAACCTAAAACCCATGAGAATAATATAAAAACCAAAAAATGCTTAAAACCCTTAAAAACATAAGAACACTAACTTCCCTAAATACTCCTAAAACCCAAAAAAAACCCATTAAAACCCCTAAAAATCATAAAACCCCTAAACCCCCATTAAAACCTAGAAAAAAATAAAACTCATAAAATGCTTTATAACCCTACAAATGTTAAAAGACTCTAAAAAACATATAACCCTAAAAATATAAAAAAATCATAATAACCCACAATAATCATAAAACCCCTAAAAATAAAAAACTCTAAAAACTAACAAAATCTCTAAAAAACCTAAAACCCATAAAAAATACTAAAAAATCCATAAAAATACCTAGAAACATAAAAACAAATTAAACTCCATAAAACCCTTATGAAAACCATAAAAAATGAAAAACACATAATACCCATAAAACCTAAAATCATTAAAACCCCTAAAAAACCTAAAAACCATTAAAACCATAAAAAATAAAAACCCCTAAAACAATAAATACCTTTAAACCCCATAAAACCTGAAAATCCATCTAAAAAAATTTAAAACCCTTTAAACACATAAAATAATTAAAAATCCTTAAATCTTATAAAACTCATAAAGAACTAAAAAACCCTAAGACCCCGAAAAACCATAAAAATCGTAAAAATCCTAAAAAATCTCAATATTCTAAAAACCAAAAATTTCCTAACAAATTCCTAAAAATCCATAAAAACAAAAAAAAACCTAAGAAAACCTTAAAAACCAATAAAAACCCATAAAAATCCTAAAAACACAAAAACCCTTTATAACCCCATAAAAACCCTAGGACCCCTAAAACCACTAAAAATATTAAAAAACTCTAAAACACCATAAAAATCCTAAAAATTCCCTAAAAACAATAAAAACCTATTAAACCATAAAAAATTAAAAACCCACAAAACCCTTAAAATAAAAAAACTAAAACAAAAGGAAAAAAACAATATAAAACATTAAAACCATAAAATCCATAAAATCCTCAAAATACATAAAAACAGTAAAAACCCATTAAAATTTTGAAAAATCCTGAATAATACCTATAAACAAAGAAAATCAAAAAACCATAACAGCACTAAAAAATCCTTTAAAACCATAAAAACATAAACCCACTAAAAACCTAAAAAAGATAAAACCATAAAATCCCATAAAAACCCTAAAACCATAATGCACCTAAAACCATAGCATCCCTAAAACCTTAGAAAAGCTCAAAAATCATCAAAAACTATAAAACACATTAAACCCTTAAAACATTAAAAACCTCAATCAAACCATAAAACCCTAAAAAATTAAAAAAAAACCCTAACACACATATAAATTATAAAAATCATAAATACCCCAAATACCCTCAAATTCTCTAAAATCCCAAAACATTCATAAATATCCTAAAAAAACCTAAAAACACTAAAAATCCAAAATAAAAGCTTATAAACCTAAAAATATGTAAAATACCGAGAAAACCTAATAATGTTTAAAACCATTAAAAACCCTTAAATCCATTAAAAACAATAAAAACCCCTAAAATACCTAAAACTCCTAAACCGATAAAAACCCACTAAGACCATGAAAAACCCATTAAATCCCTAAAATTGATAAAAAAACTCTAATAAATCTTTAAAACCCTAAAAACTCAAAAAAATCCCAAAAATCCCTAAAACCCATTAAAACCCTAAAAACCTTAAACCCCTTAAATTTTTTTAAAAACCATAAAAAATATAAAAAATACCTTAAATACATAAAAGAATAAAAAACACTAAATACCCCCAAAACCCTAATAAAACCATAAAACAAAAAACAACTTAAACCCCTAAAAATCCTAAAAAGTATAAAAACCATAAAAACCCAAAAAACCTTAAAAGCATAAAAAGAAAAAAAACCTTAAAACCCATAAAAACCCTAAAAACCCAGTAACAACACTAAAATCCAATTAAATGCCTAAAATCATTAATAAAATATAAAAATTATAAAAATTATAAAAAAAGAATAAACCCCCATAAAAATATTAAAAATATAGAAAAATTCCAAAAAATTTAAAAAAATCTAAAACACTAAAAAAACTAAGAACACTTTAAAAATATAAAAACACATTAAAACAATAAAAAACAAAATAACTAGAAAAAACATAAAAATACTAAAAAATCATATAAACCCCTAAAACCCCATAAAAACCCAAAGAACCCATAAAAACCCCAAAACCACTAAAAACTCTAAAAACCCTTTAAAACCCTATAATGTTAAAAACATTAAAGGGCCTTAAAAACCCTAAAAAATAAACAAAAAACCGTAAAAACCCAAAAAAACCAAAAAATCTTCAAAATCCAAAAAACATTAAAAAGCCATTAAATCCTAAAAAAGACCAATAATTCCCTAAAAAAATAATAAATCCCCATATCCCTAAAAACCTTATAAAAACCTTAGACCCCTAAATCCCAAAAAACACTAAAACCGCAAAATGAACCTAAAAACCCTAAAGACACTTAAAAACTGTAAAACCCATAAAATAAATTAAAAAACATAAAACCAATAAAACCCTAGAGACCAATAAAAACAATAAAAACCATATAAACCTCTAAAAATGTCAAAAAATTCTTAAAAGTTTTAAAACCCTAAAAACTAAAACAATCCTTAAAACCCAAAAAAATGATAAAACCCTATAAAAACCCTAAATCCGTTCAAAAATCCTTAAACCCCTAAAAACCATAATGTTCCAAAAAATCACTAAAAATGTGAAAATCCCAAAAACCCGTTAGAAAACATTAAAAATAGGAAAACACTAAAACCCCTAAAAACATAACAGATACTAAAATTTCTCAAAATGCCTTAAAGACCCCAAAACCCATAAAATGTTTAAAAATAATAAATTTCCCAAAAATCACATAAAACCCCTAAAAACCAATAGAAACTCTAAAAACCATTTAAAACCATAAAAACATTAAAAACCCTAAACAACCTAATAATCCATAAAAACCCAAAAAACCAAAAAATCTAAAAAAATTATTGAAAACGTGAAAAAACAAAAATAGCTTAAAAACTATAATAAATCAATAAAAACTTAAAAATCCTTAAAACCCCTTAAAAACTAAAAATGCTAAAAACCCTAAAAACCATAATAATAATAAAAACCCATAAAAACATTAAAAATCACTACAAAACAAAAAAACTGAAAAAAACCCTGTAAACAAAAAAAAATTAAAAGGCCTAAAAACCATAAAACCCATAACAAACTCAAAAAACCCTGAAAATAAAAAAGCCTATAAAATCGTAAAACCACCAAGAAAATTTAATGTCCCAAAAAACCCTAAAAACCCATAAAAATACTAGAAAACCCATAAAACCAATAAAAACATAAAAAAAACTAAAACCCTTGTAAAACATAAAGAAACCCTTAAAATGTAAAAACACTTAAAACCCCTAAAAACCAAAAAAACGATAAAAGCACAAAAAACCCCTAAAAATACAAAAGAACAAAAAACTAATAAAATCATAAAAAACCATATAAAACAATATATAATCTTTAAAACACTAAAAATATAAATCCTCTTGAAGCACTAAAAATGATAAAAATTCTAAAAAACAGTAAAAATCCAAAAAAAATCAAAAACTCAAAAATCCCAAAAAAACACATAACCCCTAAAAACCATAAAAAAGATCAAAATTCTATAATACACATAAAAAATATTAAAATACTAAAAAAATACCTAACCTTAAAAACTATAAAAAAACTAATAATCCATAAAAATCCCTAAAAATGTAAAAAACCCAAAACACTAAAAAACTACAAAAACCTAAAAACCCTAAAAAAACTTAAAACCCAAAAACCTAAAAAATTCTAAAACCCCTAAAAAGACCATAAAACCCTAAAATACCACTAAAAACATAAACAATCACTTTAAACCCCAAAAATGTTATGAAAATCTAAAAAACCTTAAATACCCAAAAGAACAAAAAACCCTAAAATCCCCCAAAAAACAAATACCGTAAAAACCATAAAAATCCCAAAAAACCATAAAAAAAATTAAAATTAAAAAACCATTCAAATACATAAAATCATAAAACACCCCTCTAAAAATATAAGAAAACATGAAAACATAAAAATACAGAAAACCCCTAAAACATTAAAATGATAAAAACCCTAGAAAATCTAAAACAACCTACCATCCCAAAAAAAACCACAAACCCCTAAAAAACATGAAAAAACCTAAAAAACATGAAAATCCTAAAAACAAAAAAAACTACAAATCCCATTAATCCCCTAAATATGTTAAAAGAACTCAAAAAACCCTAAAACCATAAAAACTCAAATAATCCCTAAAAACCAAAAAAAACATAATACCCCTAAAACCCTAAAAATCTCTAATAGCCCTAAAACCCCAAAAAACCAAAAAAATCAATGAAAAACCTCAAAATTTGAAAACCATTAAGACCCCTTGTAAAAAATTAAAAAACACTTAAAACAACTAAAAACATTAAAAACCCTGAAACCCAAAAAACCCAAATATCTCTCAAAATCCCTAAAAACTATAAAAACCAAAAAAAATTAAAATATCCCTTAAAATCCCTCAAAACCATAAAACCTATAAAAACACTGAAATCCCCCTAATATAACAATAAAACCCTATAACATTTAAAACACCTAAAAAACTAAAAAAATGATAAAACCCCTCCAAACCTAAAATGACCCTAAAACTCCTAAAATCAATCAAAACCCCTAAAACCCTTTAAAACCCTAATAACCACAAAACCCACATAAAACACTAAAAATCCATTAAATCCCATTTTTTTTAAAAAAATATTAATAGGTATTCACCCATGCACTCCTTCTTTCTCATAGAATTCTTAATGAATTTTTATCAGTTGTCAAATATTGATAAACCTTATAAGAAACATAGGGTTCTTAGTTAGGATATCCTTGATAGTAATAGGTCCTCCACCACTATCAATTCTAGTAAAGTATTATGTGATATCCAATCTATTATGATATGTGTTATTACTTTAAATTGGCTTCTAGGGTAACATATAATTACAAGTTTTACATATAATTAGTAATCCTAGGGTGTTTATACCATGATTCATATTCTAAATAAATGATTTTATGTGTTTTTTATTTTGTATTTTATATTATACTATCCAAGATTGAATTCTCATTTTTTACTTAGAAATTTTTTGTTATTAAATGACTCTTATTATAACTAATTAGGTTTTTTTTATTAAAATCCATTAATCTCTTTTCATACTTATTTTTTTAATTTTATTTAATGAATTTAGTAACATTAGAATATATATGGATAAAAATCAGGTCACTTTATTGAGGAACACAACTCAGTTTTCTATGGGTTTAGAGATGTTTTTAGATTTTGAAATTTCTAATAGATATGTTGATGGTACAATAATTGTTTCATTACCTAAAGGTAAATTTAGAAGATGGGTGAAGAGACATGATGTTTATTAACACTTAATATTGTATAAATTATGTGCCCAATATTTTTGTTGGATTTGACATGGATAGTAAAATATTATAGAAATTTTGAGAACTGATTCCAATTAATAGAATCAACTCCCAATATCATTGACAATGTACAATAAAATTAAAATCATTATAAATGGTGCTTTAAACGTTGGAATATAACATCCTGAATATAAAAACATATTTGAACAATCAGTTGATTGTGTTATAGATAACACCATGAAAGGTGATGTTTTTGGGACTATATGACAACCAGAGAAATATTGTAACATACCATTGGATCCTCATATTGAGTCTATGGAGATTAATTTAATATATAACTATAATTAATATAAAATTTTATTTCTATATTTAGTTAGTGATGGAAATAAATATTTATATGGTGAATGTATGAAATATTCAAAAAATTCATTTCTGTTGAAGTTGTACCACATCAAATGAGTATATAGAATTTCAAATAAAGTTATGTCCATGGTATTTGAATTTTTTAAAGATATATTTTAAAAATATATGATAAAAAATATTTTTATTCCATGAAAAATGTTTTTAACAAGCATGTTCTGAATTATAAAAAATAAATTCTTATCTAAATGATTGTATGCTTTATTGGAGAGAAAATTCAAGATGACAGGATTGAAAAAAAGTTTGTCTTCTAGATGGAAATTAGTTGGTGATGATAGAAGTCTGAATTTATATACAACTATGAAGAATATGAAAAATAACACACCTATAATGGTGTTACATTACTTCCCTTAAAAACAAAATTGCAAAGACTATTCATGTCTTTGAAAACTGACAAGAACATGAAGAAACATTCTATAAATGATAACAATTATTTTTTAATGTAACATAAAATTGATTCAAAATTCTAAAATACATTTGATTAATTACATCTCAATTTAAAATCTAATCCTACTAATGTGAAATTAGTATTGGCTATTGATGGATTCAACCCATTTGGGAATTTGAGTACTGGTTATAGAATTTAGCCGGTAGTTTTGATCCTGTAAAATCTACCTCTATGTATGTGTATGTAAAAAAATATTGTATCATTTTGATGATTATTCATATAAAAATTCCTAGAAATGATATTAATGTATACTTTAAACCTACAATTTAATAGTTATATGAGTTATATAGAAATGGTGTTGATACATATGATGTATCTTTTAGAAAAATGTTCAAAATGAGTGATGATATACTATGGATAATCATTGAATTCACACAACTTGGGAACATATCTATTTGGAACACTTACATGGGTTTTGATTTTCCAATTGGTAACTTTGATTTAAATATTTAAGGACTAACTTAGTGTAAAAAATGTTTCTTCTTGTGTCATCATAGATTTCTCGATTCATCTGAGATATTTCAGTTGAACAATTCAAAATTCAAGGTTTTTATTGATAATAGAACTCCTACAAAGATATTGATGTGGTATGAAATATTGAGAAAGTATATATAGTGAAACAAAATATTTTAAGGTTCATAATTTGAATGATATTGGAAGATGAGTTCAATATTCCTCATTAATTGAAATCAGAACACAATAATGGAAGAATAAATGTTTATTCTTCAAAATTTTGTATTGGTAATTTATTTTGTTGTATTACAATCATTATTTGATAAATATTGATAATAATTTTTCTAAAATTTTGATTTTCACATTGTATAATGAGAATGGAAAATTTAAGGTCCATCTCAATGCTCAAAATGACTTACAAACAATGAATATAAAGTGTGATCTATTGCTAGATGATAATTGAAAGTATTCGTAGACATTTTTTTCAATGAAAATATGTATAAAGATAAATTCCATAGAATTAGAAAACATGTGAAGGTATCTTATGGGTATTTATGAAACATATCAAGGTATGTCAACTTAAATCATAAAAGGTTACATGGATTGAAAAGTCATTATTCGAATATTTTATACATCATTTACTACCATTTAAATTGCATACATTGTGATCTAAAAAGGTTACTATAGTTGTACTAAAATTTTGGAAATTATTGATAAAACTATTTGAGAAAACTCAATAACCAAATAATCTTGAAAACCTTCAAGATAAGTTTTTATTAACACTTTGTGAAATGGATATGATCTTTTATCCATATTTTTTTAGTTTCATGATGAATTTACCTTTAAAATTGGTCTAGGAGTCTAAATTAGGAGATCTCGTACATTATTTATGGATGTATAAAATTTATAGGTACATAATTTATAGGTTTTTCATCTTATATAACCAATTATTTTCAATTAATTAAATACATAATAATGTTTTATTTATTTTATTTCACAGATACATTCATCATTTCCAACCATACATGAAAATTAAATCTCAACGTGAAGGCTTAATTTCTTAATGATATTTTATATCAGATTGTATAATATTTTTCTATAGATACATGGATGATATTAAAATAGGAATCAAAACATTTTTTCATATTGATGAAACATTGACTTAGTCAGAACTAAAAGGAATATAAAAAATTACTATTATTGGATGATCAATTTGTATGATATCAAATATTAAACTACAAGAAATAGAATTATTATAGAAAAATTGATTTGTTTCACTAAATATTGAAATAAAATAACAATTTATTGAATATATTAGTATAAAAACAAAGATATAAATAATAATTGAAAAAGAAAATGAGAAATATGTAACAAAAACTGTTAATAAAGAGCTATTATATTGATTTTCACGTCGTGTAAGTTCATAAATATTATAAAATATATATATATATTAGGTAAACACATATATTTTGTAAATATAATAATGTATATTACTTTTTATATATCATGAATACAGATATGCGGTCTGAATTATCAGAATATTTAAATTTTCTTTCGTGAGGTCCTATAAAATATGATAGAACGTTTGAAACATATAATGTGAATGGATTAAAAAATTTTATAGTCTATTGGGAAGAGTTTTTTAAAATATAAAATTGTGGTATATTTATATTTTTCAAATTGGAATACTAAGTAATGTTGACTTATATTATTGAATTAAACTACCATTGTCATTTTTTAGTTGTTTTATTCAAATGCATGTTGGTCGATATTACCATGGGTATTAAAAGAGATTGATTTCATTTTAACTCTGTGAATTTATCTCACTTGATGGATATTGATTACTATGAATTACATGATACAAAAATCATTTCATCATAATATAAAATGTTATATTACATGGAAACTGTCATTTATGAAGGTCGTAGTGTAGTTTTTCACATAAAACAAAGATACTTGTATGATATGGGTGATAAATTGAATGATTGGACCTATATCATTGAATCCCAGCACAAAAAAGAAACCATCTTATTTTTCCATCATGATATTGAAATTATTATTTTTTAAGAGTGTATGAAGAATATAATGTAATTTTGGAGAAGGATAACCACTTTATTGTATGAAAAAAATCATTATATGTGAAGTTATCCATTAACATATCAACCACCAAAGTTATATGTTATTAATTTTCAGTATTGTGGATATTTTATTGTATTGAAATTGATTTTTATGTTTTATTTGTTTAATTTTGAAAAATTAAATGTTATATTTTTGTGTGAAGTCATTCATTATCACTCCTATGTATATTATGTTTGTCATTACTATTCATCTGTCATCATTTATAATTTTTTTCTGTATTAATTTTTTGAAATATATATTCTAATGTTATTTTTATTTTAATAAATGACTTGAATATCAAGGAAGAAGTGTATCAATTATCCCATATAACTCCCATTTTATTGTTATGTGATCCCCATATATTATATTATTGCATTATTAGGATAGATTCTAGGCTGGTTGGCAGCTGATACAGTTACCTGTATGATTACACATTATGATAGGAGGAATATGACTTAATAATGGAAGAATAATGATTTTGATTCTCGGATAAAGTTAATTTTAATACATTATGACTCAATTGAATTCCTTTAGGAAATTAAATTCTAATATTTTAAAAACAAATATCTTTATATAGATACATGATGCTAAGGGCATTTCTCTACCGACAAATTTTTTTGATTTATATTAGAATATGACTTTATGTGTCCCCGGTGATATTGTGTTGATGGATGGTTTGATTGACTGGGTTAATCACAAATCTTCATAGTCATTTAGTACATTAACTTTTATTGGTTTTAAATTTAAATATACATCACTATATAATTTTCAATCAAATTGTCATGTAGTTGCTGGTAGATGGGAGTAGAGGCAGAGATATAGACGATGTCAATCATAGTTCATTGGGTATTGATTATGGTTGAATTTGGATTTGTTTATAGTGATTTTTAAGTAAATATATTAATGGATAACATAATGATATGGTGATTGAGAAACCTTGTTGTGGTTTGAAGTAAGGGATATATGTATTTCTCATCGCTTTAAATGATTATGATAGTTAGTGGTTCATTTTATTCTCTACTATTATTTAATCATGATTATCTAATGTTTCCAATGTGTCTATGTTTTTAATTTTTTTGTTAATGTTTCTATTTTCTATATGGAATGGTTATTTGTAAAAGCAAAATCATGGGTTTAAAAATCATTAAAAATGAAATTTCAAAGATATTTTGGATGAAAATTTCAAATTTCATTATTCATTTTTTTAATTAGCACAATGGAATAAGAATTAATCAATTTTATAATATTAGTATGGTTAGTAGTTGTCTCATTCTGATTTGTGTCATGTTTTAAATGAATTTCTATTTATAGTTGGTCAGTTATGGTCCATTTACAAGTAAGATTCCATTATATTCCTTTATCTTTTTCTTATAGTAATTTTTCATTCATTTGAATTTATTATTATTTATCTATATATTTCATGTATTTTGTGAGTGTACCCATAAGACTAGGATGTGCTTGCGTGATCCTAACAGTATACATGGACTGTCTATATTTTTAAACTATTTGATTGTGGTTCCTTGAATGAATGAGTTTCAATTTCTCTTTTTATATATTTTTTAGAGGCATGTATTGGATATTAAATGTAAAATGTTGTTTTAAATTTAATTTATGAATGGTTAATTGGTTTAAGTGAAATTTAAATGGAAAATGGTAGTCTATAAAATTAGGGTTGAAATGGTACATAGAAATGGAAAATGGGGTTTTAAAGGAAGTTTTTTTATGATTTCTCTAAGGTATTAACATGAGTACGATGAAACATGATGAATTTAAGAAATGCATTGTAAAATTTATTTTACATGGTTTCTAAAGTATAGATAAAGAGGCTTGATTGAGCTAGTTTTGGTATATTTGACCTTTTATTGGTTATCACTTATATATTCAAAATCTTGTGTGCTTATTGATAGTGGTTTATTTTTCTGTCTCTTGGTGAATAATGATTCATGTTATGTATATATCAATGTGAGACATTTTTTTGTATGTATAATATTAGTTTGATTAATAGTTTGATTTTTATTTTAATTATGTTTTAATAGAAAACCCATTTATAGTTTTTTTCTTATTAATCATTCACAATATGATTAATATTTTTAATATGTATGATTTTATTTTTTTTCTATGAGGATAAAAATTTTGTAGGGTTCTCTTAAGAGAAATATATATTACTGGTTTAAACTGTTGAAATATATATAAAAAATGTTAGTGGTGTTTGGACTGCCACTATATATGGTTATACAAATTTTACTAAAGGTTTAAACTATCATTATCTCTTATTGTATATTGTGTCAGCTAAACCCGCTTTGAAATACATGATAATTAAGAGAGAAAAAACCACTACTAAAAAAAATATCCTCTACAAAAAAATTTATCATGAAACATCCTAGAAACCACCAAAAATGTATGAAATTGGCACAAGTTTAATGAAAACACCAAATTTATTGGGGGTTTATGAAAATCACAACAAAAGCATTTTGTAGAGGTTTAATATTTCTTGAGATGAAAGATAAAACCCACCGCTAAACCCCTATTACGTAATAGTGGTTGCTCATTCACTTCCATGAAGATATTCTCTTTATCCTTAAAGGATTCTAAAATCCTTAGTTTTGAAAAATGTAAGGATTTATATGCCATTTATAGTGATTTTGGTGTACCTTATAGTCATTGTAAACCTGGAGATAATTTTGAAAAGTACAATTTTCATGATGTATTATTATTCAGGATTTATAAAATTTGTCTTCCTTATTTATCTATCAATTTAATTTTACTAAAGGAGTCACATTTCTATAGGTTAATGAGTCATTTTGGTGTGGAAAAATCTCTATGTGTTCTTAGTGAACATTTTCATCTTCCTTAAATGACTATAGATTTTGAAAAATTTGTGGGAAGGTGAATATTCATCAAAAATTACAAATCAAAACTAAACCCACTTGGATTGTATATTTTTCTCTCAATCCCCAACACCCCTTAGGAGGATATATCAATTAAAATTATTTTGGGTTTACTATGGACCAATTAGGGGAGATATTCTATTTTTGTTGTGGTGGATATATATTATATATTGGGACATTTTATTCCTTGTAACAAAATTAATGATTCCAGTAACATTGAAAATATTTTCTTTTAGGAAGTAGTCAATCTCCAAAGAATTCCTAGGATTATTGTGTTAGATAGAGACACGAAATTACTCAGTTAATTTTGTAATACATTATGGTGAAAATGGGATCAATGTTATTTTCTCCACCATTATTCATATACAAACTGATGGGAGAAAAATGTAGTGAATTGGACACAATCATCTATTTTGTGTAAAATTGTTAAGGAGAATATCAAGAATTTGAAGGAGTGTCTGCCTCATGTAGAATTTTTATATAATGGGGCCAAAAATTACACTTCACAATATTCTCCACATAAAATTGATTATTACTTTTACCCCCTTCCCCTATTGATCTTTTAGCTTTTTCTATAGAGGAATCAAATAAATGGATGTGAAAGGGCATACATACTTCTTCATGATTTTCTATGAAAAGGAAAGGAAAAATATTGAGAAAATTCACTAATAATATGTTGATCATGAAGGCATGGATTGTAAGAAAGTTTTGTTTGACTATGGTGACTTAGTCTGGATTCATATGCGAAAGGAGAGATTTCCCAACAATATAAAATAAAAACTCATTCCAGTAGGAGACTAACCTTTTTGATTAAATGATAATATTAACTATAATGATTATAAGATATGTTTTCTTGGTGATTTTGGTGTAAGTACAACTTTCAATGAATATAACCTCTCTCATTTTTTGGATATAGAGGATAAATATTATAGGGTGGATAATTTTCAGAAAGGGGAGGATGATGAGAACCATGTTAAAGACATGGAGTCAATTTCATAAGTTGACGATTTGGATTTTCAAGGTCCAATGACGTGAGGGGTATTAAATTGGTAGAATGCTACAATGGGTCCCCATATCTCTTCATTAAACACACTATAGATCTTTCCTTGCATGGATGGAGAAAATTAGCATATTATCCGACTTATTAAATCCCAAAAATGATTGTTTAGGGTTTCGGTCTCGAAACGCCCAACAATTCTACATATGACGATGCATGGACCTTCTTTCCAAAGGCAGGTGTTCGCCGGGCGATTTGTCAAGCGACGCTTAAGAACTCACATTGGACGAGAGGATGGGAAGTCGGGCTCATCGCACCCTTTTAGGGGGAATTATTCCCTGTTGCGGGACACTCTTATAGATTTAAGACATATTTATCTATTCGCGAATCTTTGGTTTATACCCAAGCATAGTATCCATGGATTACTCGTGGTTGGAAATGGTTAGCTGGACGTAGGGGTTCAGAATCATTTATGCCCGAGTTTTACCGTCCCTCATTGGATTAATAACCCCGAGGATTCAGAACTCATTGATACAGTGCTATGAGTGGCACGGTGAACTAATTTGAAGATAGTTAGATCGACCGGTTGTTGGAATTGAACCACATGGAGGCTTCCTACATACCCTCCCTAGGGGATATGGATCAAATCCCACATAGTTCAAATGGGAGCGCTGAAAAACCGACTTGAAGGTGGACCCGGGGGGTCCGATTGTGATTGGGATTGAACCTCGTGGAGGCTTCCTATGTACCCTGCCTAGGGTACATGGATCAAAGTTTACGTAGTCCGAATGTCTTGGGACTTACGCTCTGAGGCAGCCCAGAATGATGGATTTGGGCTTACACTTTGAGGAGGCCCATGGTGATAGATTGGGGCTTACACTCTGAGGAGGCCGATGGTGATAGATTGGGGCATACACTCTGAGGATGCCCAAGGTGATGGATTGGGGCTTACACTATGAGGAGGCCCATGGTGATGGATTGGGGATTACACTCTGAGGAGGCCCATAAGAGGATGTCATGGTTGATGCTTACTCTAATCCCACGTGAGTCATGCTCGGTGTGAGAATCAAGAGGCAGCAGGGACCCGAGGATCACATCACGAAAGGTGCATCTGTGAGAAGTGGAGTGGGCCTTACGCATGAGGGCAGCCCATAAAGTCAGGGATTACTCGGTGATGGACGCCCATAATGTCTTCTTCATGTCTAGCCATGAGGGAATCCCAACCCATTGGTGGGTCGAGGAGTATAATGTGGGATGACTCCTATGCTCAAGTGCACAAGCAGGATAACACCAAGGGCGTTGGAATCAGTCCGAACAAAGGGAGTTGAAAAGTGTAAATTACATGACCGATATTCGGAACGCAATGAGGGTGGCATAGAGATGGAGGATAACTGTTGAACTTGTTCGAAATACAACATCCATATTACGTTATCCTGAAATGGGGACAGACAACTGAGGATCGACTGCTGACCATGTTCGAAACATAGGACCGGACTCGAAGTGTTTTCCAAAGTCTTCTGGGGCATTGGCCCAAGATGGTAGGTGAGACGATGCGGCATGGGACTAGGCCGTTAGGGGGTCCCTTCAGACATGGAAGAGTATGAAGATCTGAATGAAGGACACACAAAGTGTGGGGTGGAGTGACAGAATGTTTGAAGGGATTCCAACACTCTTGAAATTACGCCATTGTGATAATGGCATGAGGCATCTTATAAGGTCGGTGCTTACTCCAAGATGGATGCCCATGTGCTGCTAAGGAGCGGCACTGGTGAATGGGGCTTACACAAGGAAGCTTCCCAGGTGCCTTCCCCATGTCTGACGGTGAGGTCATCCCAACTCACTAGTGGGTTGCAGCATATTATTGAGGCCAACTCCTATACGCAAGTTCACAAGCGGGATAACACCAAGGGCGTTGGAATCAGTTTGAACAAAGGGAGATAAATTTTTTGAATTACATGCCTGACATTCAGAACACAATGAGGGTGGCATGGTGATGGAGGATAATTGTTGACCATATTTGAAATACAGCATTCATATCACATTAGCCTGAAATGGGGACAAAAAAATTAGGGTTGAATTTTTACTGTGTTCGAAACACAGGCCCTGTTTCGAAGTGTTGTCCAAAGTCTTCTGGGGCATTGGATCAGAACGGTAGGTGAACCGATGCGGCATGGGACCTGTCCGTTAAGGGGACCCTTCAGACATGGAAGTGTATGAGGATTCGAATGAAGGACATGCAAAGCGTGATGTGGAGTGATGGAATGTTAGAATGGATTCCAACACTCTTGAAATTATTCCACTGTAAACATGGTATGGGGAATCTTATGCTTAGAGAATAAAGAATTTCTTGTTTGGAGCAAGAGGAGTCCCATGATTGGCACATAGGGAATGCTACAGTTTATAATTATGTATATAGGACTATTTCCATACAGTTTAATGTCATGTAGATAGGACAAGGGCCATACAGTTTAATGTCATATGGCCAGGACGAGTAGGTAGGAGATACCTAACAATGGTTGGTGTGGGAGTTATGCAAGGGAAGCCCTTTTTGGATGAACCTACCAAAAGGAGCTAGGAAATGGGGTTATAGGAGAGTCATGAGGAGTAGCTCGACTCATGAAATTTGTAGGATGGATGTGTGTGGCGGCGCAAGGGTGCAATGTAAAATATTGTTGACCCGGAGGGAAAAGTTTGCGGTGCAACTCTCCATTTTTCATGGGGGTCAGTGGCAGTAGAAAAGGGACTGGCCCAGAGGGCCAGGACCGTAGCCCGGCACTGAACCCGAGCGGGGGTGCGGGGGCGCAGTCCCCGCGGTATGGAGCAGTGAGTGAATGGTGTTTTCCGCATGGGGCGGGCCGCGTAGGAGCTGGCCGTAAGGAGCCGGCCGCGAGGGACTAGGCCGCGAAGGAGGATCTCCGCGTATGAGGTTGTCCGCCAAGGGTGCTGTCCGCGGAGGAGATGGCCATCCGCGAAGGGTGTTCGCGGATGAGATGGCCGCGATGGAGTCTATTCGTGAAGGATGGTCATGGAGGGGTGCCCACGGAGGGGATGGACGTGAAGGAAATGGCCACAAAGGGCATCTGCAAAGGGGCTGGAACCCGTCCTACTTCGCGCCCGCGGAGGTGTTCCCACCTCCATTTTGCGAACGACACTAGTCCGTGGAGGGGGTGGTCATCCGTTAAGGAAATAGCCTCTATGGGGTGGCTGCGGAGGAGCTGGCCGCATGTGGATCACAGACTGACTTCACCTCTCCGTGGAAGAGTTCATCTGTGGACGATATGGGGTCCACAGATGGTCGCGGATCATTACCGCTAGGAGAAATTTCTCCAGCATCTCCCCACGGGTTTTCACCCGTCCTTCCTCTCTTTTTATTGTTTTTTGGTGTCCCTTGGTGAATATTTATAGAGTCACAAAGGGGATATGACACACGACACCTTTTGCAGAAGCCCGTGAAGGAATCCCCACTCGCAGATGACTCGGTCAACTAGGGATTTTTGGAACCGAGATCTGCAGAATTGCTCCACGGTTTTTCACCGCTCTGCCTCTATCCCGCGAACAACAGCGGTCTGTGAAGGGGGTGGCTCATAGTGGATGAACGTCCTGGCACCCATCCTGCTTCGCACCTACGGAGGGTCCACACCTCTATTTCACAGATGACACTCGTCTGCAGAATTGTGGGAGGGTGGTCTGCCGAACCGGCCGCGTGCTATTACTGGGAGCCGATGCGCGGACCGGTTTGGTTCTTTTCCAAGTCTTTCAGTAATTGGATTTCCCCTTTGCAGAATTTTCAGGACCCTATAAATGCCCCCATCGGAATGGGGTCCGATCAGAACGAAGAGGAGGCTATTCCGATGTAGAGTAGTCCTTAAAATTGATGGGTGATTGGACAATGCTCTAAATTTTTTTTGAGCCAAGGTAATCAGTGAGCACAGTTTTACTTTTTCTAGGGATTTATAGAAAAACCCCCACAAACTTTTTGTCTTTTATTGTTAATGCCCTAATTTTTCCTAGGCCCGTTTAGTGTGGACCCGGCGGGTACGGCCTGACTTTTTCTTAGGTCGCCCTTTTCGGTTTTTCAGCCTAACAGGCTTTGTGCCTATTTTTGTGATTTTTTTTAAAGTCTCGCCGTCAAGACTATCATTACTGATGTTTTAGGTTGAACATATTTGACCAAGTATGGTGGGGAAAGGGCCCCGATGAAGTTTGTTTGATTAAAAGATTTCTCAATGTCCTTCTGATGAATGTGGAGGGAGCATGTTTAGATTTGAACGACATGCACGACATGTCTCAAGGCATGGGAGCTGTATTGGCATGCAGAGGTGGGAAGAGAATCACGTAAGGAAATATTTCCTTTTTTAGACAGGTCAGGAGTGATCAATATGCAGAGCCGCTGAGGGCATGTTATGCATAGTCATGCAAATGTGTCCTTAAGTCAATGACTCTCCATTTCTGATGGCCATAGGACTTCATGAAAGTCCTGCTCATGGAAACCACCATGGGTGTCTTGAAGAATTATGAAAACCACCAGGGTTAGCTCATAAAGGGTATGTGACGTCTGAATGTTTTTGAGTACATTTGTATTAATTAGGAGTGTGGTCGGGAAACCACTTTCCTACGCATTTAGTTAGCGAAAGGGACGGTTGAAGCTTGGTGCAGTTTAAAGTCATGAAGCTGGGACATCATATAGAATGAAACGACTTCTCCTGGCCCTCGGTAATCTTGCCAGAGATGTTCCACCATATTCATGCAGGATTGTGAAAGAGTTTGTTAAACTGTATCTTATAGGTTTTATGAAACTCGGGATAGACATAGGGCTAAGAGGCCAAGAGGTGTACAGAGAGAAGCATTGCCTAAGGAAATCCTGCCTTTAGTAGACAGGCCAGGGGAGATCAATATGCAGACCCGCTGAGGGCATGGTATGAATAGTCGTGCAAAGGTGTCCTTGGGTCAATGATTGTATTCCCCCGATAGCCAAGAAACTTCAGGGAAGTTGAGATTTGGGACCACCAGTGCTGGCTTATGAGAGTCCGTCTTTTTCGGAGTACAGAGTATGGTTTATGATGAAAGGGTTCCCAGATACGGGGGAAACTTCTTGACTGAACTTCTCCAGAATGGGTGAAGTAATCCCTTCTCACACAGGTGTGAGACGGTGGCTTGTTCCGGTCTGACCCATGCACTGAAGGACAGAGAAAAGACTCTATTCCCTACTGAAACTGTAATGGGTTTGACCGTGCAGTTTAACGTCATGTGGTAAAGATGAAGAGCATTATTAAAGGATGCTGTGCAATTTAATGTCGTGTAGAGAGGATGGGGGGCATTTTTCTTTCCTTTTCCAATGCTATACAGTTTAACATCGTGCAGCAGGGACGATTGACCGTGCAGTTTAAGGTCATGTGGTTAGGATGAGGAGCATTATTAAACCAGTGAAAATTCTTTTTGTTGGAGGAATTCCCCTGGATGTTTAATTCTTGGTATTTGCAGCCTTATGCCAAGTGGCCAAGATGTGATCTGTGCCGTTTGATGTCATGCTGCAAGGACGTAGTTAAAAAGGCCGCTCTTGATTAGAATGTAACCGGGACCGAGTATCCTGGCATGTCCAAGACGTGGACGGGGGTTGATGGGGTAAATCATGGTTTCGGGTCTTCATGGATTAGGAGAGATGACACGGACACTCTGAGGCTGGTAAGCATATGGAGCGAGGAAGAGTGTCGCCCGGGGAAATCTTGCCTTCGGTAGACTGGAAAAGGGCTATCAATATGCAAAGCCGCTGAGGGCATGGTATGCATAGTCATGATAAGGTGTCTCTGGGTCGATTAATTTCCACTTCCAATGGTCGTGAATGGTTATGAAGATCCGAAATTATCTGGGCCACGAATTCTATCATCGGGGAAGGAAATGTCTGAACATGTCGGGCATACTCGACCCTGGTTGCTATTAAAGCTTGGAGAGCTCCCTGGACTAATTTATTTTGCGCGGGGTGTACCTTCACTCCATGCAGTTTAACGTTGTGTGGTAAGGACGAGGTACTCCTAGTTTAGCAGTCATAGAGCTCAGACCATTGGGTGACTATTGCTGCAGTCACTCGAAGGATAACGGGGTCAACATGCTCTGATATACTTGGTATAAGGTGAGGGTGAAGGTTGTAAACAACAACTTTGAGTTTTCCCGTATCAGGAGATGTGGTGTGGGGGCTCTGAGGCCAGTAAGCGTATGGATCTAGGAAGAGTATCACCCAAGGAAATATTGCCTTTGATGGACGAGCTAGGGGTTATCATTATGCAGATCCGTTGAGGGAATGGTATGCATAGTCGTACAAAGGTGTCCCCGGGTCGATGACTTTCCACTTCCGATGGTCATGAATGATTATGAGGATCCGAGGTCACACATAGTGCAGAGTCCGACACGTGGGGATAATGGTGTCCAAGTATACAAGAAACATCTTCACTGCAATTGTCCATTGAGTCAAAGTAGCCTAGCCCTGGCATTATGTTTGTTGATGTAGGTCCCTATGTGAGCCACTGGTGGACACACAGGCTAGCCAGGTAGGGATACCCTAGCAACACTTGTATGTGAAGATGGAACGAACTTGTAAACCACTTCGCCATAAACTTATGGATCAGGAGGTATGGTATGGGGATCTGAGGCCGGTAAGCATACAGAGCTTTGAAGAGTGTCGCCTGTGGAATCTTGCCTTTGGTAGATGATCCAGGGGCTATCATTATGCAGAGTCACTAAGGGCATGGTATGCATAGTCATGAAAAGGTTTCCATGGGTCAATGACCTTCCACATACGATGGTTATGAATGGTTATGAGGATCCATAATTGTCCGGGTTGTGGAGTCTGATGTATGGAGAGGATTCATCCAAATGTACAAGGAGTATCTCCATCTCATATCATTATGTGTCTTGGGTGGGTCGCGATGATGTCTATGCAGTTTAACGTCATGCAGTGAGGACAAAGCCCGTGCAGTTTAACGTCATGCAGTGAGGATGAAGTCCATGAAGTTTAACATCATGCGGTGAGAATGAAGTCCGTACAATTTAACGTCATGTGGTGAGCACGAGGTATACACCCCATGCAGGGCTGGTTCGTACACAAGGGTTACAGGGCGTTTTTAACATTATTGTCTATGCAGTTTAACATCGTGCGGCAAGGACGCAAAAATACACCCCGTTCAGGTCTAGCCCATTCACGGGGAAAAGGGAGCATTTTTAGATATCGCTATCCGTGCAGTTTTACATCGTGCAGTAAGGACGAGGAGTACACCCCATGCCGATCTGGCGCGTACAAGGGGGGAAGGGAATTTTTATCTTTAATTCAACGGGCTGGGCCAGGACGGGGAACCCTGGCGTCACTACGTATCTTGCAAGGGCAGGAATCAATCCATACGTAGTTCTCTGAATGAAGTACACCCCGTTTAGGTTTGGTCCAAACACAAGGGGAGATGGGAATTGTTAAAACTTCTTGTCCGCGCAGTTTAACGTCATGCGGTGAGGACGAGGGATACACCCCGTGCAGGTCGGGTCCGTACACAGGGGGAAGAAGGCATTTTCAACTTTTATTTGAGAGTAGCTGGGCCAGGATAGGGGATCACAGTGTCACTATGTATCCTGTGAGGGCAGGAATCAAGCCGTACGTAGTTATCTGAAATCCGTGTAGTTTAACGTCATGCGGTGAGGACGAGAAATACACCCCGTCCCGGTCTGGTCCGTACACGATGGAAGAGGGAATTTTTAAATCTTATTATCCATGCAGTTTAACGTCATGCGGTAAGGACGAAATCCATACAGTTTAACGTCATGTGGTCAGGATGAGGGGTATTATTATATTCCGTGCAGTTTAACGTCATGCGGTAAGGACGAACTCCATGCAGTTTAACATCATGTGGTGAGGACATACTCCATGCAGTTTAACGTCATGTAGTGAGGACGTAATTCTCTTAGTTTAGGGTCATAGATTTTGGACCAATGGGTGCTTGGTAGTTTAACGTCATGCAGCTCGGACGAACTCCATTCATTTTAACATCATGCGGTGAGGACGTAATGCTCTTAGTTTAAGGTCATAGATTTTGGACCATTGGGTGCTTGGCTGTTTAATGTCATGCAGCTTGGATAAACTCCATGTAGTTTAACGTTATGTGGTGAGGACATAATTTTCTTAGTTTAAGGTCATAGAGTTTGGAACATTGGGTTCTTGGAAGTTTAATGTCATGTAGCTCTGATGAAATCCATGCAGTTTAATGTCATGTGGTGAGGCCATAATGCTCTTAGTTTAAGGTCAAAGAGTTTGGACTATTGGGTTCTTGGCAGTTTAACGTCATGCAGCTCGGACGAAATCAATGCAGTTTAACGTCATGCGGTGAGGACGTAATTCTCTTAGTTTAAGGTCATAGTTTTTGGACCATTGGGTTCTTCGTAGTTTAACGTCATGCAGCTCGGATGAACTCCATGCAGTTTAACATCATACGGTGAGGACGTAACGCTCTCAGTTTAAGGTTAGAGATTTTGGACCATTGGGTGCTTGGTAGTTTAACGTCATACAGCTCGGACAGACTCCATGCAGTTTAACATCATGCGGCGAGGACGTAATGCTCTTAGTTTAAGGTCATAGAGTTTGGACCATTGGGTTCTTGGTAGTTTCAAGTCATGCAGCTCGGACGAACTTCATGCATTTTAACGTCATGTGGTTAGTACGTAATGCTCTTAGTTTAAGGTCATAGAGTTTGGACCATTGGGTGCTTGGCAGTTTAACGTCATGTAGGTCGGGTGAAGAATATTAAACCTTTAGTTATTATGCGAAATACTTCTTCAGTAATCTCTCATTAGTAGGAGCGGTTGTAAATTGTCCGTCCATGGAGATCAGGGCATGTGCTCCATTGGAGTAGATCTTGTGTACAATGTATGGTCCCTCCCACTTGGGCTCCAGCTTTGGAGGCTTCTTTCTGAGTATCATCGGGGTACGGAGGACCAACACTAATTCTCTTTCCAAGAAATACCAATGAAGAACCTTTTTGTTGAAGGCTCGTGGGATCCGGTTCTCGTATACCTCCAGATGGTGAAAAGTGTGCAACCGCTTCTCGTCTAGCTGTTCCAATTCACCTAGCCACTTTTCTGACTTCTCGTCATCAGATAATTGATCATAGATGGCAACACAGAGTGAGGGAAGTTGGAGTTCAATGGGAAGGACCGCCTCTGTGTCATACACCAATGAGTACGGGGTGGCCCGAGTAGTGGTGCAGATTGTGGTTCGAGAAGCCCACAATGCATGGAGGTGTTTTTCTGACCATGACTTCTATTCTTTGTCCACCATTTTCTGTAGAATGTTGGACATGGTCTTGTTGAAAGCCTCTATTTGTCCTTTGGATGCTGCATGGTAGCGGGATGAGTGGTTAGCCTTGATACCATACTCGTGGTATAGTTTCTCCAATTCAGCAATGCAAAAGCGGGTGTCGTTGTCCATCAGTATGGTATGAGGGACACCAAATCTGGTGATGATATTGCTCTTCACAAAGCTGACAATATTTCTTTCCTCGACTTCCTTGAGGTGTATGGCTTCTACCCATTTGGAAAAGAGGTCGGTTGCCATGAGGATATACTTCAGTTGTTTTGTCGTGTCGGGAGGATATGGTCCCACGACGTCCATACCCCAGCCGGAAAATGGCCAGGAGTACTTGTCTTGATGGAGTTACTCTAGGGGTCGGTGTATGATGTTGGCATGAATCTAGCATGAGTGGCATTTTGCGGTAAAACGGTCGCAGTCTTGTGCCACTATGGGCCAGTAGTACCCAAGACTTCGAACATTATGGGAAAGATTGGTCCCCAATTGATGTGCTCCACATGCTCCGGCATGTACTTCATTCATTACAGCAGTGGTTTCTTCTCCATCAATGCATCTGAGTAGTACTCCATCGAGGAATCGTTTGTAGAGGACCTTTTGCTGACCCGCTCCACCATATAGGACAAAGTTGATTTCCCTTCTCCGTACTTTCTCTCGTTCAGCCCTGTCTAATTGACGTTCTCCCCGTTGAAGTTAATTTGCAATGGGGTTCATCCATCTGATGGCACTGCATATGGCTCAGGGACATGACTGACATTGTGGATTTCTTCCGTCTTGGTCTGAACAAGTGGCAATACAATTTGACGGTGAGAAATACTGATAACCATTTCATCCCGGCCTGTGTCTGCAAGGGCAGTGGCCACATTGGCTAATGCATCAGCCTGAGCATTCTGAGACCAAGGAATATAGGTCAATGTTGGTTCTGTGGAGAATTCTTCCATTAACCCTCAGACATGTTCAAACAGGAGGATCAGTTCCTCCTTTTTAATAACATAGTAACCATTGACTTGCTTGATGACCAGTTCCGAGTCACCTTTTACCTTAAGGTGCTGTAATTATGCCTGTAGTGCGAGTTCCAGGCCTGCAATGAGAGCTTGATATTCCACTTCATTGTTCGTACATCCTTCTGATAGGAGGAAGGAATATGGAAAGACTGCCTTTTCTAGGGACACGAGTATTATTCCCAAACCCACATTTTTGAATCTGGGATCCTCCATCCTCTTCCCGGTTGGGCTTCGGGAGGCGTTGTCGAAGTACATTTCCCATATTGGGAGCTCCTCTTGAACCTCGAATATGTCTTCATCAGGTAATTCAACATCCGGTGCAGTGGTCCCTATCAAAGGGTGCTCCTCCAGAAAGTCTGATAATGCCTGACCCTTGATGGCTTTCTAAGGCACAAACTGGATTTCAAACTGATGTAGGATGACTGCCCATCAGGATAGGCGTCCGGTTAGCATCGGGCGGCTGAGGATGTACTTGATAGGGTTACTCCGTGTGATCAAATGGACTTCATGATGCAACAGATAATGTCGCAACTTTTTAACTGCAAAGACCAAGGATAAACAACTCTTCTCAATGTTTGACTATCGGGTCTCAGCATCAATCATGGTTCGACTGAGGTAATAGAGACTTTTTTCACTGCCGACGTCATTCTTTTGTGCAAGGAAGGCTCCCAGTGATCGCTCTAAGGCTGTCATGTACAAGATGAGAGGTCTTCCTTCAACTGGGGGCATGAGCACCGGTGGCCTTAAGAGGTACTTCTTCATGTTGTCGAACACCTCTTGCTAGTCATCCGTCCATTGGTACGTGACCCCCTTCTTCATTAACATGGTGAAGGGAAAACATTTTCCTGCCAGGTTGGCTATGAACCAACCTAATATAGGCTAGGTGTCCTTGGAATCCCCTCAACTAGGTGAGATTTCTTGGAGGTGGTAATCCAAGGATATCCTTTGTCTTCTAAGGGTCGGCTTCGATGCCACGATGGCATACGGTGAAGCCAAGGAATTTCCCTGAGGTAACACCCAAGGCATATTTCAAGGGGTACATCTTCAAGCTATGCTGTCAGAGTTTATTGAAGATGGTCTCAAGGTCTGACAGGTGATCCGAGCGCTGTCTGGACTTGACCACCATGTCATCCATGTAATATTCAATGAATATCCATAGGAACAGTTTAAAGATCTGATGCATGACATGCTGATATGTGGCTCCATCATTCTTGAGACCAAAGGGCATGACCTTGTAACAGAATACCCCTGGAGGGCCCCGGAAGGCAGTGGATACTTCATCTTCTTGGTCCATCCTGATTTGATTATATCCAGAATAGTCATCCATGAAGGATAGAGCCTCATACCCAGCCATCGCATCGATTAATAATTCGGTGATCGGGACTGGGAAATCATCTTTCGGACAATGCCGATTGAGATCTTTGAAGTCAATGCAGACGTGGATTTGTCCATTCTTTTTCTTGACAGGGAAAATTTTAGCCAACCAAATGGGTTATTGGACCTCCCGAATGAAGTCCTCCTTAATGAGCTTATCGACTTCGGCCTCTATTTTGGTGCCATGTGAGGGATGTGTCCTTCTGGAGGCCTGGTGGTCTTCTGGAAGACCCGGGTGATGCGTCGTCACTTTGGGATCGAGTCCTGGCATTTCTGTGTAGTTCCAGGAAAAAACATCTCGATGTTTCCTTAAGAAGGCGGTATATACCTCGTGCTCTCCGGGAGAAATGGCTGCACTAATGAGAGTAGGCCTCAGATCTTCCTCGGTACCCAGGTTTATTTCCCTGAACTTGTCCACCATGATGGAGATAACCTCCTCAAATACAGGAGGTGCATCCGTGAGATCTTCCCTCTCTTCTTCTCCCAAATCCTCATCTTCTTGATCCAACGAGTGGATAGTTTCCAGCATAGGTTCTAGTGGGTTTGAGGGAGAGGTGTCGTGGGAACCCCCGCTCGATTATTCGTCCACAGATTGTGGGTTAGTAGACGTTCCCACATTGTCACACTCGGCCATCGTGGAAGAAGTCATGAGTAAAATCATGTGCATGTCCGTACATGAACTACTACTCTCAACATGGTTGATGGGCAGGACATAATCTCTGCCAAGCTGCCTGAGGGGGTCATCGGGAACCATTTATAGGCTATTTGGAGCGGGGATCTAGTCAAAACCATCGACCAAAGGCTTCTTTTTCTTTTGCTCATAGAACCCAACGTCAATATAGTGTGACTCAGAGAGCTCTAAAGGGGCCTTGTCAGCATGCAATGTGCCTCTTTTTCCATTGACGCAGTACTTGATACACTGGTGGTAGGATGAAGGAACAACCATGTGCTTATGGATCCACGGCCTCCCCAACAGGGCATTGAATGTTTTGCTCTGTTGGACCACCAGGAATTCCGTGTAGGCTACTATGTCACAAAAATGGGTCTTTACCTTATTTTTTCCCATTGGTTTCTGCTCGCACTTTTCATAACCCAACAGAGTTGTGGCTGAGGGAATTAGGTTGTCCTCACTATAGCCCAACTTACGGAGTGTCCGTAGGTGAAGTAGGTTAACTCCAGGTCCATTGTCTATAAAGACTTTCCAAATCTCAATACCAGTAAGTGTGCCATACACATATAGTGGTCTGATGTTTCCTTGCATGATGAAATCTTCATCTTGATCGGTGAAGGAAATCACCGCATTGCATTCAGCCGGTTCAATCTTCGTCCAATAAATTTCGGTGACAGCTACCTCGACATGAAACTCATGGGGGCTGATCAAAGCTTCTATAAGCGCCTCCCTATGGTCTGCTGACAGACATAGGACATCGAGGATTGAAAGCTTGGATGGTACCGATTCCAGCTGTTTAAGGATATCACATTTCTGCTCCATAGGCCGATGCTTCTCTATTGGCGGGAGAGTCTTAGAAGGTGCTTTAGGAGCTGGAGCATTTGATGAGGAGGGGCCGGCCATGGGGTTGGATATCGATTTCATTCCCACGTTATGTGGACTTGGCTCGGTCGGTCTGTTTGTACGCACTAGGCAGCCAGACACTTGTTCCTCCTCTGGTGGTTATCGTTGAACAACAGGGCCAGAGTGGATGCTTTTGGAGGTGGAGGGGCATTTTTTTCCTACTGATTCCGTTGAAGGTCTCTCCCATGGGTTTCCGCAATATTAACGGTTTGGGCCGGGGTCCAACTATAGGGTAGGTTTCGGTCATGGATGTGTCTCCTCTGGTATCACCTACCTCTGCAATTCCTCCTCCCAACTCCTCGTGTAGGGAACTTGGTTTCGTAACCATACCCTTTGTCAGGTAATGATTCCATAAGATGGATGACATTAATAGAACCAAATATTGGCTCTTCATCCTCTAACAGTTCAACCTGTTCAGTTTCCAAGAATGAAGTTACTATTATTTAACAAAACCTGTTAGGGGGTTGAATTATGCAGGGCCACCTAAGGGAATTGGCTGCATAGTTAAATAAAATAGTAACTTTTGGATAACAAGTCTGTTATGTAGACTGTTTATGCAAGGCCACCTATGGGCACGTGCTGCATAGTCAGGAAAAAATAATTCTCAGAAATTTACTTTCCTAGTGCTAAAAGCCAGTGAAAGTTTATGGAGATTCAAATCTTCCAAAGTATAGAGTTTGCTGTATGTAAAGAGGTACTTGAATATGGAAAAGTTATTTCCAAACAATATTATCGAAGAACAGGATGAATATTACTCCTATGAAGGTCTGACCCAAACATAGGGAAGGAGAATGTAAGCCATAGACTTGAATACTTTCAGATCGTGAAAAAGGATATGGGACAAGTATGTTAAGGATGACTATTTTTGTGGATCCCTGTATACTGTCATTTAAGACAAATAAGGACAAAAGAGGCATTCTTCCCAAGAATGAAGTTACCATCATTTAACAAACTCGTTAGGGGGTTGAATTATGCAGGGCCACCTAAGGGCATTGGCTTCATAGTCAAATAAATAGTATCCATCGGCTGACAAGTCTGTTATATGGACTGTTTATGCAAGGCCACCTATGGGCACGTACTGCATAGTCAGGAAAAAGAATTCTCAGAAGTTTGACATTTTTGTTACTAAAAGTCATGAAAAGGGTTATGAAAGTATAAAAATATTTAAGGTTAGGATTATAACACATAAAGATGGGTATTTTCCAATGTATATAGAGATACATAGGTAAATAATAACCATAATCATATAGTGGCTGTGTCATGAATTGAAATTTTGGACTTCACTACTTATCTCATGAGAATGAGAATCAAGCCATACGTAGTTATTGAAATGCAGTTTAACGTTGCGCAGGACGAAAGTATGAGAGATCTTAGTTTAGGGTCATAGAGTTCGGACCATAATAATGAATACACAGTGTGTGTTTTCATGAGGACTTTTCAGCCAAGGGACTGAAAGTGAAATTTGGGGTTATGCCTAAAAGACTTGGGGCTGGATTCAAGGGATACTCGAACGTTCCTACGTATCCCATAAGGATGGGAATAAAGCCCCCGTAGTTCTCGAACTACCCTTTGTACAAATTTGGTTCTTACATGTGAAGGGTGAAAGGGGACTTTACTGCAATGATGGTTTAACCTGAGATAAAAAGTTTAGGCATTACCATGTATGCACATAGTCTTTTGAAATGAAACATGATTGAAAAATCAATCTCAATAATAGTTCTCTCTCAAATGAGGAATTCAAAGAGTATTGTAGTTTATTGTCGTACAAGACAAAAGTGTTGCATAGTTTAACGTCATGTAACAAGGACGAAAGTGAATCAATGTGATGATATTGATTCTAGGGGCGGTTTCACGAATCAATATCATATGAGATGGTGGTGAACCGATGTGAAGAGACTGTTTTTGGGCCTGAACCCCGGGAGGTTTCCTACATACCTAGCCTGGAGGGAAAGGATCAATGGCAGTGTAGTTCAATTAATGAATGAATTAATGATAAAGTTGTTCTTGGGGACAACGATCTAATAAAAAAAATGTTGTTGGGACTTATACATGGTTAGATGCCCAAAGAGTGTTACGGTTGAGGTTTTCTCTAAGCTCACGTGAGTCATACTCGGTGTGAGAAACTAGAGGTAACAACAACCTTAACGATGCATAGTTTAATGTCATGTAGGACATATAAAGGGACTATGAAGTTTAAAGTCTTGCAGTTCGGACTATTGGTGCTGCGCAGTTTAGTGTCATGTAGCAGGGACAAAATACAGTTTAATGTCATGTAGAATGTATTATGAACTTTCTGTACAGTTTAGCGTCATGTAGTTAGGACGATGGGAACAATAGAGTTTAATGTCAGTTTGGACGAAAGAGGGGAACTGTGTAGTTTAATGTCATGCAGTGAGGACAAAAGAGTGCACCATTTTAACGTCATGTTGGAGGCATTGGGGATTTTTCTTTTACAGTTTATGTAGTTTAACGTCTTTCCGGATGTAAGGGACTTTTATACAGTTTAGCGTCATATAGTTAGGATGTCACAGTTTAACGTCTTGCTGGACGTAAGGGACTTGAAAATAGTTTAGGGTCATATGCATGGACCGTTGATGATGCAGTTTAAGGTTATACAGGACCTAGTCGCAGTCTAAGGTCATACTGAACCATTTAGGGAACTTTTTCACAGTTTAACGTCGTGTGGGATGAAGTTGCAGTTTAAGGTCATACAGGACCATTGCTGTATAGTTTTAACGTCACATAGCAAGGACAAACTGGTGCTGCACAATTTAGTGTCATGTTGCGGGGACATCTTGTGAATACTTTGTATTTTATACAAAATATTTCTTCAAAAATCTGGCATTAGTTGGAGGAGTAATGAGTTATCCATCCATCGAGATTAATGAATAAGCTCTATTGGATTAGACCCTATCTATTGAATAAGGTCCTTCCCATTTTGACTCATGCTTGGGAGGTTTCTTTCTTGGTATCATTGGAGTTATGAGAACTAATACCAATTCTCCCTGAATGAATGAATGAAGACGAACTTTTTTGTTAAAAGCTCATGCTATTCGATTCTGATAGATTTCCAAGTTGTTCAAAGTGCACAATCTTTTCTCATCTAACCGTTCAAATTCATTCAATCGCTTTTGGGATTGCTCATATGTAGGTAACAGATCACAAATGGCTACTCTGAGTGAGGGCAATTGAACTTCAATTGGCAAGACTTCTTCTGTTCCATATACCAACGAATATGGAGTTGATCACGTTGCATTGCGGGTGGTAGTCCGATAAGCCCATAAAGCATGAAAGAGTATATCATTCCATGACCTCTTATCTTTATCCACCATCTTTTGCAGTATATTTTAAAGAGTCTTGTTAAAGGCATGTATTTGGCCATTGGCTGCCACATGATACCGAGTTGAATGGTTGGATTTAATGTTGTATTCTTGATACAATTTCTTCACCTCAGAAGAACAAAAGTTTGTGCCGTTGTCCGTCAATATGGTATGAGGGACACCAAATCTAGTAATGATGTTAGACTTGATGAAGCTAACAATGCATTTAGAACTGACTTCTTTGAGAGGTACTACCTCTTCCCATTTGGAAAAGAAATCAGTAGCAGTAAGAATGTACTTAAACTGCTTGGCCGTAGCTGAAGGGTAAGGTCCCACCACATCCATTTCCCATGTGGAAAATGGCCATGAGTATTTAGATGTATGAAGCAACTCTGGAGGTTGATGAATGAAGTTGGAATGTACTTGACATGAATTACACTTCTTTGTGAAATCAACAAAATCTTGTATCATTGAGGGCCAAAAGTATCCAAGCCTTCAAATTTGATCAGACAATCTATGTCCAGGCTGGTGGGCACCACAGACTCCTGCATGTACTTCTTTCATGACAGCCATTGTCTCTTCACCATCAATGCATCTGAAGAGAACTCCATCAAAACCACATTTGTAGAGAATTTTCTCTAGGTGGTTTGGGCCATCATAAAGAGTAAAATTTACCACACGTCGCCTGATTTGTTCTTTCTCGGCTCTATCAGGTGGAAGTGTTCCATTTTGAAGGTATTCCCTGATAGGTGACATCCATCCTGTAGTATGACCATACGGTTCAGAAATGGGACTAATTTCATTAATTTCCCTTGTTCTGGCTTGAACATAAGGTGTAATTGCACGACGGTGGGCAATACTGATGGTTGTCTCATCCCAATTTGGATCTTCTAGAGCTGTGGCTATATTATCCAGTACATAATCTTGAGCATTTTGTGATCTTGGGACATAAGAAAATGTCGGTTCTGAAGGGAATTCCGCCATTAACTTTCTGACGTAATCATACAAAGGGATTAACTCTTCTTTTTCTGATGCCATAATCCCCATTGACTTGTTTGATTACCAAGTCTGAATCACCTTTCATCTTTAAGTGATTCACTTGTGCTTGAAGCGCTAACTCCAAGCCTGTGATAAGAGCTTGGTATTCGGCTTCATTATTGGTACCACCTTCCCAAAATAAAAAGGAATAAGGTAACAATGCCTTATCTGGAGAAATGAGTACAATTCCTAAACCAACTTTGTTGAATTTAGTATTTTCCATTTTCTTCCCTGTTGGACTTCTGGAAGCACCATCAAAATACATTTCCCATGTTTGAGGACACTCTTGAATTAAAAAAACTTCCTCATCAGGGAGTTAAATATCTGAAGACGTGTCTTCCACTGAAGGATGTTCAGCCAGGAAATCAGCCAGAGCTTGGCCCTTTATTTCCTTTTGAGATATATACTGAATGTCGAACTACTGCAAAATAACTGCCCACCTTACTAGACGCCCTGTACGTATTAGATGACTAAGGATGAATTTGAGCGGATTTTTGCGATATACCAATTGGACCTCGTGATGTTGCAGGTAGTGTCTCAGTTTCCGAACTGCAAAGATTAATGTCAGGCAGCACTTCTCAATACTTGAATACCGGGTTTCTGCTTCAAGCATAGTTCTACTGAGATAGTAGAGGCTATTTTCATTCCCAGCATCATTCTTTTGAGCGATAAAGGAACCCAATGATCGATCTAGAGCTGTCACATAGAGGATAAGTGGTCTACCTTAAACAGGTGGCATGAGTACTGGTGGACTGAATAGGTATTTCTTGAGAACATCAAATGCTTCTTGACATTCTTCAGTCCACTGGTAAGTGACTCCTTTTTTCAATAATTTGGTAAAGGGTAAACTTTTGCCTGCCAAATTGGCGATGAAACGCCGAATATAGGCTAAGTGTCCTTGAAGTCCTCTTAATTCTTTCAAATTCTGAGGAGGTGACATACCAAGGATTGATTTGGTCTTCTCAGGATTGACTTAAATACCACGATGGCGTACAACAAAGCCACAAAATTTTTCTAAGGTTATCCCAAAAACACATTTTAAGGGGTTCATCTTCAAATTATGTTGTCGAAGCTTGTGGAATTTGACTTCCAAATCAGCCAAGTGATTAGAACGTTGTTTGGATTTAACCACCAAATCATCTACATAGCATTCAACTAAATTCCCTAAGAAAGGTTTGAAGATACGATGCATGTCGCGTTGATATGTTGCTCCTGCATTCTTTAAACCAAAGGGCATCACCCGGTAACAAAACACACCTTGAGGGGATCTGAAGGCTGTAGATTCTTCATCATCTGGGGCCATTCAGATCTGATTATATCCGGAATATCCATCCATGAAGGAAAGTACTTCATAGCAAGTCGTCGCATCAATTAATAGTTTTGTAATCGGAACTGAGAAATCATCTTTAGGACAATACCGATTAAGATCTCTAAAATCGATGCAAACTCTAATTTGTCTGTTCTTCTTCTTTACAGGGACAATATTAGCCAACCACTTGGGATATTGAACTTCTCTGACGATGTTAGATTTGATCAACTTATCCACTTCATCTTCAATTTTGGAAGCATAAGTTGGGTGTGTTCTTCTCGCGGCTTGCTTAAATCCTCGATGTTCTTTTGGTAAACCCAAATGATGAGTAGAAATATCAGGATCAAGCCCAGGCATTTCTGTATAGTTCCAAGAAAAAATATCTTTATTTTGATTTAGAAAAGAAGTATACATTTCTTCCTCTTCAAGGGTCATGGCTGCACTAATTAAAGTGGGGCGTGGATCTTTCTCTGTACCCAGATTTATTTCTCTGAGTTCATCCACAGTGGTAGAGATACCCTCTTCAAATGCTGGAGGAGAATTTCTAAGATCTTACTCTTCCTCTTCACCATGTGCTATTTCTTCCATTTCTACTTGCATAGTAGATGACAAAACGAAATTTTCATGATCATAAGAGATGTCAAAATTTGCACATTTTTAAGAAGAAGCTTCTATTTCCGACCATATTGATGATAAAGGGCCTTCTTTGGAAAATAAAGAGGAGATGATGGATTGAGAATTGACATCATTATTCACCTCCGATGTTGCTATAACTTCTTATGGCCTGATTGGCAAAGTATAGACCTGTTGGATTTCAGAATATGAAATGAAGACGTCACCACTTGTGCTTTCGTCACTGTTTGGCAGGTTACCAATTTCTCCCATGTTGTCTGGCTCAATTGCCGTAATTGACATTATGGATCTTTCCATAAGAGTATTTTGATTTGGGCCTATTTTTTCAATTTGACTAATAGGTAACACATAATCTGTACTCACATGTGTAAATGGATTTATTGGAATTTTCTCCAAACCATATAGAGCATTAACTTTGGTAATTTCCTTCATTGTAGATTTTTCTCTTCCCTTCATGGGATAAAATTCTACCTCAATGTATTGAGACTCACATGTCTTGAACGGGGTCCTATCACCATACAATGTTCCAACTTGACCATTGAAACAGTATTTGAGACATCGATGGTATGATGAAGGGATAGTTTCATGCTAATGTAGCCAGGGTCTTCCAAGAAAGACGTTGAAAGTTGAGTCTTGATCAACAATCATGAAATCCGAATTGGATAAAAGATCTCCAAACTGAGTTCTAAGTGTAACTTTGCCCAATGGTTCTTGTTCATTTTTATCATATCCTTGCAACACCGTGGTAGAAGGAGATAAATCAGATTCTGTGAGGCCCAATCGATGAAGTGTACGAATAGGCATGAGGTTGACTCCTGAACCATTATCAATGAAAGATCATCGGATATCTACACCATTGACTTTGCCAGATAAGTACAGAGGTTTTATGTGCCCATGCACAACATCATCTTCATCTTTATCAGTAAAATATATCACTATATGTCATTCTACAGGATTATTCTCTATGTGATAGACTTCAGCTGCAGTAATTTCAACTTCAAACTCCTGAGGACTTGACAAAGCTTCGATGAGTGCTTCCCGAAGATCTTTTTATAGATTAAAAGCATCCAAAATTGATAACTTCGCTGGTACTTGGGCCAAGTGTTTCAATATATCATACTTTTTATCTAAAGGTCTGCGTTTCCCAACAGGAATATCCGGTTTAGCAGGTACCTTGGAAGCAGATGCTTTGGAAGCTGATGCATCTTGTATTGGGATAGAAGTTGGCAACATCCTAGGTTTTGGAAGATTAGACCAATTAGATCCATTTACATGTTGAGATAAAGAAGATGGAACCTTCAATCGGTCTTCTAAAATAACGGTGCCAAGACTGAGTTGGCTATTAGCAGAAAAACCTGCTTGTTCTTTTTTAGCTCGCTGAAGGGCTCTACCACGAGTTTCTGCTGCATACACAGTGCTAGAAGGGGTAGAATTAGAGTAGTGGCTTCGGAAAGATCCACGTCTTCCCCTATATCCTGAACCTCGGGAACTTCCTCGGATTCCCTTATTTGATATATGGAATTCAGGCTCATAAAAATTGAAATTATGACTGGAATACGGATATGTTAATTGAATCATATTAACAAAACCGAAGATTAACTCTTTGTCTAATAATGACTTTCCTGACTAGCCTGTTTAGGCTGTGCCGTTTGATGGGGAGGTGCCCGTGGTTTTGAGGTAGATGGCATAAAGTCTGCCATAGTCAAGACAATTTAGGCTTTGACACACACTCATCTTCTTCTGATTCTTTTTTCTTCTTTGAATCAAACCGTTTCTTTGAGGATTTTCCCTCTGAAGAAGAGGGTTTTACCACAATATTCATGGAAGAAGACACAATTGGTTTCTTTAATTGTGTTCGCAAAATTGAATGAGTCCGGTTGATTGTCTTTCTGACCATCCAATCATCATACTTCTGTCCATTTCTGCTTTTGACTTCTTTCCATTCACCTTCCTCCTCTGGAACTGTAGTAGTAACACATGCTATCTGAGTCGAATAACCTTTCAACTTGACTTGTCCCAAGTTGACCATCTTTTTCCGGAGGTCTTTAAAGACAAAACACTCCTGGATGGGATGCCCCAACATTTGATTAAAGGGACAATAATTGGGACGGTCTTCATCTCCTTCCTTGTTTGGCCTCTTGGACACTGGTAATTGAACCAAATTATTTTCCAGAGTTGAAATGAAGTAACCAGGAACTTTCTCATTTCGGAAAGAGTATGTTTTACTCTTCAGATCCTCAAATTTTTTTCGTCGTTGATCTCTTTGATCAATTGGACGAAACGGCCTTTGTTGTTGGCGCTCAAGAGGTGGAGCCCTTCGAGAAGATGAAGGTTTTGAAGTAGAAATATGTACAGGCGCTTGTTTAATCATAACTGTAGAAGTTTCTGCTTTACCCATTCTCCTTCCTGAAGCTGATGGAATTACACGAGATTTAGCCTTAGCTTATATAAGGGAATCTTCAATCTGCTGAGCGATTGAATTAAGGTATCGAAACCCTCCTGTGTATTTCACAGGGATCAATGGCCTGCGTAATTCGTCACGCAAATTTGCCACACAGATTGGCAACAGCTCTTCCAGAGGGAGTGCTAAACTCAGGGAATACGTTAATCCCTTCCAGCGAGCAATGAAATCAGAGACTCTTTCATTCTCCCTTTGCTTGCAGTTTGTAAGATCGAAAACTGTCATTTTTGGCAAAGTTGAGCTGAACTGAAGAAGCAATTTTTGACAAAGATCCTCCCATCCGATGATTGACCGGGATTGCAAGCTTGTATACCAGACAAAAGCTGGTCCTTGCAAGGTTCGCACAAAGCATATAAGTTTCACTGCTTCTTGCTGCTCTGGAGTTCCCATCATAGGATCACAAAAAGACACGTAATGCGTCAAATATTGTTCAGGGTCGCCTGATCCATTGAAAGTAGGGAAAACTGGGATTCCAAAACTAGATGGAGGAGAAATTGAATCTACCCATTCAGGGTAAACTTTCTTTTCTGGTTGAACTTGCACCCGTTTCCCTTCCATAGATTCTAACCGAGCTGTTAATGACTCAATAGTATTTATTAACTTTTGAGAAACATCAGGTTGAATTTGGTCTTGGGTAGGTGCAATGAATGGAGCTTGGACAGACGTGGTGATTGGTGCTGCAACTGATGGTAGCACTGCCAACTGTTGTTGCGTTTGACCCGTAGGATTAGACCTATGATTGTGTACTAATAATGGAGGATATTCCTGATCCATCTCAGTAGTTACAACAAATTTCTTCGGCTGTCGGACTTTAGCATTATTAAGCAGAAGACTACTCTGAAGTAGTTCTGCATTCAACCTTCTTAATTCTTTCATTTCTTCCTCTTTTTGTGCAAACCTTTTCTCTAACGAGAGCGATTGACCTTCTCCAGAGGAAGGATATGTAACCTGATTCTTTCCCCGCCCCCCCTTTGATGGATACTTTTTGGAGAGAAGGAAGTGGATTACCTAGGTTTTGAGTAATCCTTTGACTTCGTGTACGCACACCTTCTTCATTTGTATCGGCGCATACATTTTCTTGAGCAGGACGCTCTTCATCTGAGTCCCCTGAGTGAGTCTCCTCTGGTGGATTAGCAACAACGGCATCGATGACATTGATTGATGTATAATACATCACATCCCTTCTATCAACATTTCTGTGATATTGTCTTCTTTCATGTCTTTGATGAGACATTGCCTTTTGTTGATTTAATATTTTAGGAACTTCTTGATGAGCTATAACTTGGAGGGAATCTCCTGATAATTTGGCTCTTCGTTCCTCTTGGGGCTTCTTCCCCAATCGAGAAAAGACCGATATTCCTTGAGAAGGGGATTGATGATTTGAAAGAGTCCCCAGTCTCAAGAACTGGGGATGTTCCTGCTGCTTCTGCTCAACTCCTCGAATCCCATTTGTTGACTCTGAGGGTTGGGTTAAAGGAGTCCCCAGTCTGACAAGCTGGGGTGGTTCTTGACATGCTATGTCTGAGACCTTCTTAAAAGCTCTGTTGATCTTGCGAATCTTAGTTCGGAAATTATCTGGATGCATTAGCCTGTATCCACTGTTTCACTTGGTTTAACAGATCGTTGGATGATTTCCGAAACTTCTGTCATTTGATGATGTGTTTTCTCCATTCGAGAGGCTTGTGCAATATTCTCGCCTGCTTGATGTAGGAGCAATTCAACAACATGTTCTCTATATGCTTGATTTTGAGAGGAACTAGTTGAAGCCTGTTCTTGAGAATGCTTTTGATTAGGAACAAAGCCCATTGACTGTGGCCGGCCATGGGCAATAACATTTCATGAGACCATTTTAGGCGGGCTTTGCTGACTGGAAAGCACTGTGAAATGTAGTGCTCCATGAACACCCAATCCTCTGATATGAACACCAGATGGAGCTTTGGAAATTAACTAACGCAATTTTCTTAGTGCGCCAAGGCATGAATGTTGAAGGGTTCTCTGTTGCTTTTCAGTGTTCGGATACAGAGAGACTGATAGAGATGCCAAATCAATCTGACGTTGTAGCCCTTCTATTATCTTAAGATGATTTTCATATTCATCATAAGATAATACCATCTTCTTCAATTGAAAAATAGTTTTCCATATGTTGAGGAGAATATCATGGAGTCCATCTTCCTTCAACATATTTGGAATGTCATACTGGGAGTCATCCAAAGGCCAAAACATGACTGGTACCTCACTTTTCGCCAGTTTTTTCCTCATGTTCAGTATTTCCACTTTATCATTAAATGAAGATTCTTCTACCTGTTTTGACCAGAGTTGGTAATTCCTTGTTGCTTCATCGGATTTAACAAGATTGGTAGAGATATCATTGGTCAAACTAGAAGATGCATGACTTAGGGGTGGTTCGGAGAATGACCTACACCCTGGGATATCGTCTGATTGAGAAAGTATTTCACTTGCTAGCGATAAAGCATCAGACATGACTGGTTTCGCATTTGAAAGTACCTCAAGATAAGAGGGATTTCTCGGCACTACATTGTCCACTAGAGTATTTTCCAGGCAATGTGAATCACTACTGCGGAGAGGACTTTCGCAGCGACATTCATCATCATGGGGAGGACCACCATAATGGGTTACAGAAAAAGATGAGATCTCTTGCTCCTTGGTCTTCTGACCACACAAAGGGTTCCTGTGGCTCTCATCTGAAGAAGAAACTTCAAGATTGATCGAATTTTCATGAAGCAATCCTTCATGAGGAAGTGTCTATTGAAGACTTTCGGAATTAATGTTCCCGTTATTGGGAACTGATGGAGTAGAATGTTGAATTCCAATAGATAAATGTCTGAGGGCTTCAAGAACTCCATAATCGAGCATGGCCTTGTTACAGATTGGCCTTTGATCTCCTAACTGTGCTGGGTTGATCTTTTTCTTAGATGCCTTCTTACTCACTTTGGAAACCACTTGTTGATGAAAGTGGTTACTCTGAGCAGGTGTATGTGCCTGATCAGGAAAGATGGTCAGGTTAGGCTGATGATCTCCACTCAAATCAGGTGTATGTGCCTGACTTGGTTGTCCGTATGATATGGGGGAGTATGCCCCAAACCCTCTTGGACTGGAACAGATGTGTGTGTCTGTTCCGGGGTGAATCGTTGATGTGTCACTCCACTGCTAGGGATAGATTTATGTGTCTTTCCCTGAGATGATGCTGAAGCTGTTATGATATCCTGGCAAGCATCCAGAATATGAGAAGGAATTTTCTTATGCTCTTTCACCATTGAAAAATTATGTTTGGTGACTTCAGCTGTCGGAACGGGGATATACGTCCATTCCGGGCTTGGAGTAGGTGTATGTGCCTGCTTCTGTCCTCCTTTTCTTGTCAGTGAATCCTGACAGTACTGATGTGTGGAGGCAGAGAGTTGAGTCTGCCTCCTGTTTGTCATCGGAGCTTTCCGACGGACTTCTCTATGCGCTACCAAACGAGACTGTTGGTAGGCTAGATTTGTACTAGCAGGTGTATGTGCCTGCTGATTACACTTCTCCAAACGCGGTTGACGAGATCCATCATATGTAGTCAGGCGAACCTGCTGACTAACTGATGATGTATAAGTAGGTGTATGTTCCTGCCTATAGTACTCTGCCGGAATTTCCTGACGGGATTGGCTTGATGCTTCCAGACGAGTCTGATGGACAGCAGAATTAAAACGGACAGGTGTGTGTGACTGTTCGTTGTTCGCCCCCAAGTTATGTTGGTGGACTTCTTCGGAGATGGTAGGGATGAAAAACTGCCCATTTTTAACCGGATTCCGTCTCTGGCGGTTCGTCTTGCCTGCTCGGGTTCGAGGAACCTGAGTTGAATGCCTAGAGTCAGTACCCTCATCATGTTGAGGGCGCACTGCCGCGCGAGTCTGACGGCGATTGTTGATGGGAGCCCTCGGGAAGGACTCCTATCTTTTTTAATTAAGTCCCTGAGGGACCTACTCATTCACTTTCTCAGATTAAGGGAGTGAATGGAAATTGCATTCCAGGGATAACGACCCGAAACAGTTGGAGACGGTAGTCAGCACCGCCTGCCTCTTGATCACTGGTCGTCGTTGTCCGGACGACCTGTGTGAGTTGTTCACTTGGAGGGCCTGTCGGGCAGCCTCCAGAGTTGGGATGGTACCGTGTTGACGGTACTCCTTAACCAGCGCATTTGATACCCAGCGTTGAAGACGCTGAGTAGGTGATGTCATCCTCAGAGCGGATGACGATCTAGTAGGAATAGCAGTAGTGGTATTTGCAGCAGTAGTATTCACAGATGTGAATTTGAGAGCATCCATTATAAAAATACAGAAGATCTTGGAAAAGAGTGCATGTTTGATATAACAGACGTAATCAAGATAAAATTCAGCCACTTCATCCTTTGGATGAGCACACATGTCAATGATTGTTTTTGTTAGCCATCTTATTGAGTTTTAAACAGGGGCTTAACAAAGAGGTAAAACATCATTTTAACTTGGTTAAGGATTCACGTCGGGTTCACCATTTTTTGTTTCCCTCGGAATTCGGGGATGACCTCCTGGATGGGAGATTCAAACGTTACAATCAGTTTCTAACGGGTTTGTTCGTAGAACCGGAAACATCCAATGATTCCACATCCATTTGGACCTACTTTCCAAAGGTAGGCGCTCATTAGCTTGTGGACTGATGAGGCTTAGGAATTTACATTGGTCGAGAGGATGGGAGGTCGGACTCATCACACCTTTTTGAGGGGAATTATTGTCTATTCCGGGACTCTCTTTCTAGATTTAAGTTATGTTCATGAATCCTTATTACATTACCAAGTATAAAATGAGCTTTTCCTTCAGTTTTTACAATCAATGATTAAATATATAAGAAATTTAGAGAATCTTTTATATGTATTCGAGGTTCTTCATCAATAGAGAATCATCTATATCTATTTAGAGATTCTTGGTCAATGGTAACCTTCAAAACATTTATATAAAAGTCTCTTGGTCATTATGATGACCAGGCTGGTTTTAAATCCACTCAGTGGGGCACTTGAAGTTTATTGTCATTCAGAAGGACATGAATTATTTTAGAGTTGGGATCGAACCCATAGATGGGCTGCCTACGTATCCTTTGTTTTGGAAAAGGAATCAGAACCCATGTAGTTTGAATAAGGGAGTATAATGTTTATGATTGATGGCTCAAAGAAGGATGTCATAATTAATTTTACTCTCTAAGCTCACGTGAGTCATGCTTGGTGTGAGAAACAAGAGGTATTGGTAAAAAAGTAGACAATTGGGCCATGAAAAATGTAATCATAAGAAATGGTTTGGGGCTTATGTATATATGACTGCCCAGATAAATGAAGGTTAGGATTTACTTTAGGGAGAAAATCCAAGAACAAGGTCTATAAAGGTATATGTGCTTCATGGAGATTTGAATACTCTAACTTGGGACTTATTCCTGAAAAGGAAACCCAAATTAGGAGAGGATTGATAACTGGGTTTTACTCCTGAGAAGGAATCCCAGATCAAACGTAAATTAGGACTGGTTAAAGAGAATTTATAGGGCTTGGGGCGTATTCCTGAAAAGAAAGCCCAAATTAGAGGATCTGGGTCTTACTCCTAAGAAGGATGCCCGAAAATTAAGGGACTTGGGGCTTACTCCTAAAGAGGATGCCCAAGATTATGACTGGGACTTATTCCTGAAAAGGAGACCCATGTTAGGGGACTTGGGGCTTACTCTTTAAAAGGAAGCCCAAGATTATGATTGGGACTTATTCTTGAAAAGGAGACCCAGGTTTAAGGATTCTCTCATCTTAAAGGATGAGGTTGAATGAATGAACTCTCCATATTTGGTGACATAAAGATATTTAAATCACTAGGTTTTGAGAGATATTCCACAAAATTCCTTTCAAATAAGGAAGTCAAATCAAGAAATCAGGCCATAAATGGATTTGAAGAGTGTCTTGAAGACTGAATCTTGAAAAGGAAAGGTGTAATGGCTTAAGAGGGGTGAAATGGGCAAGAAAGGCACCCAAAAAGGAAGGGGCGCACAAGTCTTGGAAGGCGCGCAGGTACTGCGGCGGCGCGCAAGTATTGTTCGCGCAGGTATACCTGCGCGACATGGTGGGTACTTGCGCGATATTCAACCAGCATTTGAGATACTTGAGCGACTCTTCATTACAGCCTTTAAAATCCTTTTGAGGTTCTTCCAAAAAAGGGACGCGCAAGTTCTATCGAAGGAATAAGGCGGCACGCAAGTGTGACCACTTCCCTTAAGGGCTGACCACTCAGGTGCGCAAGTGTTGATGAGTTTCAACACTTAGGCCTTACTCCCTCTCTTTAGATCTTCCGTTCTAGGTAAAAAATTACCTTAGAAGTGTTCCGGAAGCTTTGAAAAGAGACTTGGGCGTCGGGAGCTTCAATCCGAGTTTCTGAAAAAAAGATCCCCATGAATGGGGGGCCCACAGGGTCTATTTATAGGCAGGAGAAGACCCCAGGCGGTTACCGGGCGGTTATAACTTAGGTCACGCAAGTCACTTGCACGACCATAAGGCGTCGCGCAAGTAGACTTGCACGACCACTAGGCGGCGCGCAAGTGTACTTGCACGACCATGAGGGAACTTGCGCGACCTATGGTCAATGTTCTCCTTGTTCATCCCTTTGTCGATTTTTGATGTTGTTTCAAAGGATGAATCACTTTGGACTAAGGTATTTCCCTTTTCTCAGTCGTTAGACTCTGTGATGGAAAGGAGCGTCAACAACCATAAAAACCCTCAAAAACCTAAAACCCTTAAAACTGTAAAAAATATAAATAACCTAAAAATACCAAAAAATCCCTAAAACATAAAAAAAACCCTTATAAAACCATTAGAAAACCATACAAACCTAAAAACACTAAATAACACTTAAAACCCCTAAAACCATAAAAAATTACAAAAAATCACAAAACCTCTAAATCTCTCTAAAATCACTAAAAACACAATAATCCATAAAAATGTTAAAAAACTCTAAAAACACCAATAAAACCCTAAAAACCTAAATTGACCATCAACCCCCTAAAAACCCAAAACCCGTCCAAAATCCATAAATACCCTAAAAATCATAAAAATATTTAATATCCCAAAAAAAACTCAAAAAACATAAAAAAAATCCTATAACTCAGGAGAGTCCTAAGAATAAATTAAAAACATGAAAACACTTAAAACCATGAAAAACAGAAAAAAACTAAAACCCCTAAAAAACCTAAAATCCCTAAATCCCTAAAACCACTAAAAACCTTAAAACCAAATAAAAAACCCAAAAACCCACTAAAAACTATAAAAAACTTTTAAACCTCTAAATAAATAAAAACACCAAAAAACCATAACCCCTAAAAAAACCCATGAAAACCTGAAATTCAAAAAGAATCCATAAAAACCATAAAACCCTAAAACGCATCAAAATCCCTAAAAACCCTAAACAACCATAAAAGTCCAATAAATACACTAAAAATAAATAAAAATCTAAAAAACCATGAACACCCCTAGGAAATCCTTAAAAACATAAAAACCCTAAAACCGTAAAAAACTAAAAAACGCAAAAAACCCTAAATACAATAAAAAGAACCCTAAAACCCCTAAAAACCTCAAAACACCTAAAAACCATAAAACTGTAAAATGAATAAAAAAACCTAATACCAATAAAACCTCTAAACCCCATTTATACACCTAAAAATGTTAAAAAATTACAAAAACCCCTTTAAACCCCTAAAAACTCAAAAATCCATAAAATCCCAAAAAACCAAAAAAGACCCGAAAACCCATAAAATCCCTAAAACCGCTAAAACCATAAAAATCCTTAAAAATACAAAACGAATCCCAAAAAATGTAAAAAACCTAATAAACATTGAAAGACACAAATAAAAATAATCATAAAAACACTCTAAACCACTAAAACTCTAAAAACATAAAAAAAACATAAAAACCTATAAAAAACACAAAACCCTTAAAAACATGAAAACCAATAAAATAGAAAAAAACACTAAAAAACACTTAAAACTTTAAAAAACCATTAAAACCCTAAAATCATTATAAAAATCTACATAACCTTAAAAACTCTAGTAACTCAAAAAAACATAAAACCCCAAAAAACCATAAAAACATTAAACACACTAAACAAACATAAGATCTCCCAAAACCCATACAACTCGTAATAACCATAAAAATCCCAAAAATTCCAAATATAACTAAAATCATAAAAAAATATAAAACCCCTAGAAAACATTATGAGAACCTTTAAAACCTAAAAAAAAATTAAAAACCCTAAAATCCTAAAAAACACTAAAACCCCTAAAACCCAAACCCCCTCCCAAACCCAAAAAAACCCTAAAATTTTTAAATACCCTAACAACCGTGTAAATCAAAAAAAAGTAACTTAAAAAACCAATAAATGTAAAAACCTTTAAAAACCCCTAATAAAACCATAAAAACCAAAAAAAACTAAAAACCAATAAACCCTAAAAAACTATAAAAACAATAATAACCCTTAAAGTTCCATAAAACCTCTAAAAATCATAAAAACACTTCAATCCCCTAAAATCCCTAAAAACCCATTTAAACCCCCAAACCCCACTAAAAACTCTAAAATCCCTAAAATCCATAAAAATAATTAAAAATCATAAAATTTTAAAAAATAATAAAACCTTATAAAAAATCTAAAAAACCACAAATAATATTAATACTTTTTAAACCGCAATTTTTTTTAAAAACTCTAAAACCCATTATAATCCCCTAATGACTCTAGAAAATGTGAAAAAACAAAAATCCCAAAAAACAGTAAAACCCCTTAAAACCATATTAATTCTTAAAAATCCATAAAAATTACTACAAATATAAAAAACCCTAAAATCAAGGAAAATCCTAAGAGAACCTTAAAAACCATGATGCATATAAAACCACTAAAAAACCTGAAAAATGCAAAAAACCCAAAAAAACCAAAAAACTCTAAATGCATAATAAATTCAAGAAACCTTAAAACCCCTTAAATACATAAAAAGTCGAAAAAAATTATAAAACACATTAATCCAATATGATTATAAAAACCATAAAATCCCTATAAACTAAAAAATACTAAATCCCCAAAAAATCAAAAAACCATTAAATGATAAAACCCTCAAAATCTCTAAAACCCCTAAAACCAAAAAAATCATAAAAGTTCGAAAATATCTATAAAAAGAGAAAAACCCAAAAAATAACTATGAAATATTTAGAAACATAAAATCAAATTAAACCCCTAAAAACCTAAAACGCACTAAAAACCATAAAAACCTAAACAACCTAAAACCACTAAGAACTAAAAAACCCACTAAAAACTGTAAAAACCCTAGAAACCCATAAAAACGCAAAAAACACACTAAACACTCTAAAAACCATTAATCCCCTAAAAACATTAGAAAAATCTCAAATCCTTAAATAAACTAAAAAACACAAAAAATTCATAAAAACCCAAAACAACACTAAAATCCCTAAAACCCCTAAAACATTAAAAATTTTCAAAATCCTAAAAACCCTAAAAAACCATACAAATCCTAAAAATCTCTAAAAATACAAAAAATGTTAAAATACCTAAAAAACCTAAAAAACCCAAAAGGCCACTAAAACCATGAAAATACTTAAATCCCCTAGAAACCATAAAAATACTAAAAAATATATAAAAATTAATAAAACCCATAAAATCTCTAAGAAAAACTCAAAATATTAAAACACATAAAACCCCTAAAAACCTAAAAACTTTAAAACCCTAAAAACTATAAAACCTAGAAATCCCACAAAATAAAAAAAATATAATATATAACTATAAAATTACTAATGAATCCCTAAAATACATAAAAATATAAAAAACTCCAAAACCCCTAGAAAACTCAAAGAAAACATAAAAATATTAGAACTCCTAAAAAATAAAAAATAAATGATAAACACCCTAAATGAACCTAAAAACCCATAAAAACAATAAAAACAACTAAATACTTTAATCACCATAAAAACCCAATATAAACCTAAAAAAACAAAAAATATAAAACCATTTAAAATCCTAAAAACAATAAAATACTATAGAAATCCTTAAAACCCTTAAAAACACAAAAAATAAAACCACACATAAAAACCACAAGCACCCAAAATACTACAAAAAACACTCAACATCCATTGGAACTCTAGAAACCCATAAAAATCCTAAAAACACATAAAAATATCTAGAAACACAAGAAACACAAAAAATATGAAAAAACACAAAGAAATATTTAAAACATAAATACACTTAAAACCCATAAAACCTAAAAATACTAAAAACTCAATAAAACCCAAAACCCAACAAACCTCTAAAATACACAAAAAATACTAAAAATATATAAAAACCACTAGAAACCACTAATACCAATAAAAAACCTTTATACCTCAATAACATTAAGAACTCCACAAAACCATTAAAACCCTTAAAAACTAAAAAACATTTAAACCCAATCAAACCCATAAAAATACTGAAAAAACTAAAAACCTAAAAGTCCATAATACACAAAAAACTATAAAATGACCTAAAATACCTAACACCATAAAACCCTTAAAATCCTAGGAAAAACCAAATAATACAATAATATCCTAAAAATACTTGTAATCCCTAAATAACCTAAAAACACTAAAAACACTTAAAATCCCTAAATACGCTAAAAACCATGAAAACCATAAAAAGCTTAAAAACCCTAATAATCCAAAAAATCCACAAAAAAACCACTAAAAAAATATAAAACCCATTTATGTCCCTAAAAAATAAAAAAAAATTAAATCCATAAAAACTCTAAAAAACATTAAAAACCCAAAAAAAAACCCATAAAAACCAAACAAATCCTAAAAACCACTAATTACCTTAAAACCGTAAAAATCTATAAAATCATTAAAAACATAAAATACATTAAATCTTTGAAAAAACCTAAGAAAAAAATAAAATAATAAAATTCCTTTGAACCACTAAAAACCAAAAACACAAAAAATCATAAATTGCCTAAAAACTCAAAATCCCTAAAAACTCCAAAAAAGCATAAAAGTAATAAAAATCCCAAATATCCCATAAAAATAGAAAAAAATAGAAAACAAAAAACCATTAAAACCCCATAGAAAACCATAAAAACCCAAAAACAAATTAAATCCCTAAAAACTAAAAAATGATAAAGACCGCAAAAAACACCAAAAGTCCCCGAAATACTATAAAAACCCACTAAATACCAAAAAATCCTAAAAATATTAAACCCCTAAGAACCCTAAAAAAACCCAAAACACTAAAAACTATACAAACCATTGAATCCACTAAAAAATTAAAAAGCTGTAAAACCTAATACAAACAAAAAACACCCAAAAAACCAAAAAAATCATAAAACCCAAAAAAACACTAAACCCCCCTAAAACACGTAAAAATTATTTCATACACTAAAAACCCATTAAAAGACTAAAAGAGCTCAAAAAGATTCTAATAACATAAAAAACTCTAAAAACCCTGAGAAACCCATAAAAACTAAACACACTTTATGCCTCATAAACCTTAAAAAATACTAATAACCCTAAAACCCAAACAACCATAAAAACCCAAAAACCCATCGAAAATCATAAAAACCTTAAAACACCCAAAAAAATTAAAACCCTAAAAATACATAAAAACCATAAAAACCACTAAAAATTCTAAAACCACTTTAGAAATTTTAAAAATGTTTAAAAAATCCATGAATCCTTAAAAAAACTAAAAAACTAAAAGAATCACTAAAATAGAAAACCATTAAACACTAATAACTCTAAAAAAACCCAAAAAACCCAACAAAAAATCTCAAATCATAAAACCATACAAAACCAAAAAAAAATCCCTAAAATACATAAAAACATAAAAAACCAAAAAACCTGAAAGACCCTAAGAAAACCTTTCAATCCAAAAAAAATTCATGAAACCCATAAAAACCCTAAAAATGATATAAACTCTAAAAACCCTAAAAAACATAAAAACCAAAAATCTACTAAAAATATAAAAACCCTTAATCCCATAAAACACTAAAAAACTAAAAATTTAAAAAACATTTTAAACAACAAAAACATTAAAAACTCTAAAAAACATTAAAACTCTTAAAAAATATACCCCTAAAACCACAAAAACACTGTAAAACCAAAAAATACCTCAAAACCCCAACACCCCTCAAAAACACTAAAAAGATTGAAAATCATAAAAATACTAAAATCCATAAAAAATAACTAAAAACAAAAGACCCAAAAATCTCAAGAAACCCAAAATATAACCTTAAAAAAACTATAAATTAAAAAATCACATAAAGAACAAAAAACACTAAAAAACCTAACAACCATAGAACCCCTAAAAACCATATAAAACCTTAAAACCCATAAAACCCCTATAGAATCAATGAAACATCAAAAGTCCCTTTGAAGCCCCCAAAACATTTAAAAAAACTATAAAAACAAAAAAAACAAAAAAAAAAACACAATAAAAACCAAAAAACTCAAAAGGCCATAAAAACCATAAAACATTTAAAAACCATAAAACCCTTCATTATCCATAAAATCCTTAAACCCCCAAAAAAACGTAAAAATTCATTAAATCCATAAAATCCCTAATAATGTAAAACATACAAAAAATCCTCAAAACCTGGAAACTCCCTAAGAAATCATAAAAAAATAAAAACACATGCAACCCCTAAAAAACTAAAAGATGAAAAAAAACCTAAAAACTATTAGAAAAATCAAAATCCCTAAAACACTAAACACCATAAAATCTTAAAAAATACCAAAAAAATCCCTAAAAACATAAGAGACCCTAAAATGCAGAAAAACCTAAGAAAATAATAAAATTAAAATAAACAAATAAAACCAATTAAAAACCCAAAAACACATAAAAACCATAAAATAACCTAAAAACCTAAACCCCCTTAAACTATAATATCTTTGAAAACTTTAAAAACACATAATAATCCTTAAACACCTAGAAAACCACCAAAAACTCTTAGAAAACCCTAAAACCCAAAAATTATTTAAAAAATCTAAAAACCGTTGAAAATCCTACCAAAAAAACCAAAACTACTCAAAAAACCATAAAACCCTAAAAACACTAAAATTAACTAAAACCCTAAAAAAATAAAAACCATAAGAAGAACTGAATATAACTATATATGTAAAAACCCTTTAGAACCTAGGAAACCCCTAATAAAACTTTGAAAACTAAAGAACAGTTAAAACCCCCACAATACATACAAATGGTAAAAGCAAAAAAACCCCAAATACCACTAAATTCCATAAAATCCATAAAGAATCCAAAAACCCCAAAAACCCCTAGAAACATGAAATATCAAACAAATATTTAAAATGCTAAAAATAAAAAAACACCTAAAAAATCAAAAAACAATAAAAATTATAAAAACCCTAAAAATCATCAGAAATCTCAAAAACCCCTAAAAAATTAAAAATACTAAAAAATCACTATAAATTCCCAAAAACGTAAAAATCCCTAAAATCATTAAAAACCCTAAGAAAACCATAAAAAACTAAAAACACTAAAACCTAGAAAAACTATAAATTCTAATAAAACTAAAAAACCAAATACCATAAAACCACTAAAAACCATAGAACCCCAAAAACCCCTAAAAACATAAAAAATACTAAAATCTAAAACAATCATTTTAAGTCCAAAACATAAAAAAACTCTAAGAACCTTAAAAATGTTAAAAAACTCAAAAAATCTATAAAAATTCCCAAAACCACAAAACCCAAAAACCCAAAATCCTCTTAATATCACAAAAATCCTAAAAATATATAAAACCCTGAAAATAAAAAAAATTTAAAAAACCATAAAAACCCTAAAACCCCTATGAAAACCATTAAAACCTTAAAGCACAAAAAACCCGAAAAACCTAAAGAAAATTAAAACAATAAAAATACTAAATAATAATAAAAACCCTCAAAATACCTAAAACCCGGGAAAACAATAAAAATTATAAAAAATCCAAAAAAATTACTTAAAATGTAAAAAACCCCTAAAAACTCTAAAAGCAACTAAAAAAACAATAGAAACATAAAAAACACTAAATACCGTAGAAATATAAAAACCACTAAAAACACCTAAAAACCACAAAAACCTAAAAAATACAAAACCCATAAGAACCACTAAAATCATTAAATACCCTTAAAACCCCTAAAAACACTAAAAAGCCTTTAATCCCCATGAGAATTTTGAAACAATAAGAAACCTTATAACTATAAAAAAACTCAAAAAACCCATTAGACCCTAAAAAAACAAATCCCCACAACCCAAAAAAATATAACTAAAAGAAATTACACCATAAAATCATAAACAAATAAATAAAAATCCCAAAAATGAAAAAAAAATAAAAAACACTTAAAACCTTAAGAAAACCAACAAAAACCATAAAATACATAAAATATCATAAAAACCTAAAGAAGGCTAAAACCCTAAAAATCCATTAACACCCTAAAACCCATAAAAACTAGAAACTCGTAAAAATTATAAAAACCCACTAAACTACAAAAACCCGCTATATATTATAAAACACTTTGAACCCCTATAAAGGTTAACAAATCTATATATCTTTAAAACCCCAAAAAAATCAAAAAATATAAAAACCTACAAAATTGCAAAAAACCATCACAAATCCCTAAAAATCTCCTAAAATGTAAAAACACTAAAAATCCTAATAACTCACAAGAAAAATATAAAAAAATAAAAAACATATCGCCCATAAGAACATAAAAAATTATAAATCCCCCAAAAACTTAAAATCCCTCAAAACCCTAAAACCCTAAAAACCATACAAATCCTAAACCTCCCTATAAATCCCTAAAAACATAAAATACCCTAAAACCATTAAAACCATAAGAAAACCAGAAAATTTAAAAACACATAAAAACCTTAAAAACCAAAAATTATGGAACAACTAAAATTCCTAAACCCCCCTAAAAATAACCCCTAAAAGCTTAAAAAACAAAAACCCATAAAAACAACAAAAAACTCCAAACATCCCTTAACAAAATTAAATAATTAAAATACACTAAATAACCTTAAAATCATAAAACACATAAAACAACCCAAAACCCCCCCAAAAACCATAAAACCCATAAAAACCGTAAAAATTCCTAAAATCCCTCAAAATCCCTAAAAACCTATAAAACATAAAAATCCTAAAAAATCCTTAAAAATCCATGAAAACAAAAAAAAACCTAAAACCCATGAAAACCCCTATGAACACCATAAAACATAAAAGAACATAAAACCCATTAAAACCTAAAAATACTAAAATCCCAAAAAACAAGGAAAACCCCTAAAAACCCTAAAAACAACATAAACACCTCAAAACCTTAAAACCTCTAAATACTCTAAAAAACCCCAAAAAACCCTAAAACCCCTTTAAACCACTAAAAACATTAAAAAAAAATAAAAACCATAAACACATAAAAACTCAAAAACCCCAAAAAAACCATAAAAACACAAAACCCATACAAATCCTAAAAACCATCAAAATCCCAAAAAACACTAAAAATCTATAAAAATCATAAAATATACCTAAAAATTTTAAAGACCCAAAAAAGAATAGGAAACCCTTAAAAACCTAAAAACAATTAAAACCATGGACACCTTAAAACCCTAAAAATTCTAATTAATAATTAAAATCCTAAAAAATAAAACCCCTAAAACCCATAAAATACCATAAAACCACTAAAACTCTAAAAACCCTTCAAACCGCTAAAAATTTTAAGAAACACTAAAAAACCTAAAAACCCCATAAAACCTAAAAACCCCATAAAACCCAAAAAAAATAAAAACCCTATAAACCATAAAACACCTCGAAATCCCAAATACCCTAAAAGAAAAATAATAATAAAAATCCTAAAAACACTACCAACCCTTGAAATCCACCAAAATACCTAAAAAACCTTAAAACCCTAAAAATAATAAAAAAATCCAAAAAATTACCAAAAATCTAAAAATCCCTAAAACCCCTAAATAAATTCTTAGAAAACCTTAAGAAACTAAAAACCCCAAAACCAAAAAAAACCCTAAAAATTCTAAAAAACCTAAAAAACCCGAAAACCCAATAAAATCCTAAAAAATCCCTAAAATTTCTAAAAATCCTAAAAATCCATAAAAACATAAAAACACATTCACATCGTTAAAAATTTTAAGAAAATATGAAAACCTAAGAAAACCATAAAAACTTAAAAAACATAAAACCATTAAAAACCATAAAGAATTCTAAAACCCACAAACACCCAAAAAGGACCCTAAAACCCATTAAAAACCCTAAAAATCCATAAAATCCCTAAACCCCTAAAACTCAATAAACACATTAAACCTTTAAAAATGGTAAAACTCTAAAAATCATAAAACCTATAAAACACAAAAAACCCCTAAAAATCCAAAAAACATTACAAACCCAAAACCCTTAATAAATTATAAAAATCCCTCAAATCCCTAAATTCCCTAGAAATAATAAAAAAACTAAAATATCCCACAAACTTACTTAAAAACATAAAAAATTACAAAAACCTCGAAAACCACTAAGAAAACATTAAAAACCCTAAAAATTGTTACATCCCCCAAAACCCCTAAAAAATAAAAACCCTAAAAAAACTAAAAACCATAAAAACCTCAAAAAAAATTAAATACCCTAAAACCCATAAAAATCCTAAGACCCACTAACAACTATAAAACCCCCTTTAAACCCTTGAAACATCAAAAAACTAAAAAAACCATAAAACCCATAAAAAAATCAAAAAACCCAAAACCCAAATAAACCATAAAACCATAAAAACCCTAATACTCATAAATTCCTAATAAACCTAAAAATATAAAAATACTAAAAAATCCCCTGAAATGAAAAAATAAATATTAATCCCTAAAACACTAGAAAACCCTTAAGAAATTTTTCGAAAACTAAAAAAAATTTAAAACCACAAATAATCTAAAAATTTTTTAAACCCAAAAAAACAAAAAAATTGAATAAACTGGTCAAAATTCCAAAAATCCTGAAAAACCATACAAATTTTAAAGAACATTAATATTAATTAAAAAATAAAACACTACAAAACATAAAAAACATAATAAAAACTTAAAAAGACAAAAATATAAAGACCCCTAAAACATAATAAATGCTAAATCCTTAAAAAACTAAAAAATACCCTAAAAAACTTTAAATCCCCTAAAACCCATAAACCCCATAAAAACCATTGAAAATATAAAAATCATAAAAGCCACTAAAAACTCTAAAAACCCTTTAAACTCATAAAAATGTAACTAAACTGTAAAAAATCATAAAAACTCGAAAAGACTAAAAAGTCCCTAAAACCCCAAATAATCATAAAACCACAAACACACTTAAAAACACTAAAACCCTTAATATCCCGAAACCCCATAAAAACAATTAAAATCCAAAAAAGAACTAGAAATTTCATTAAATTCTAAAAATACCTATAAACTCTAATAAACAAAATGAAAACTTCTAAAACCTAAAAACACATAAAAACTCAAAAAAGACAAAAATACTAAAAGTCCTAAAAACCCTAAAAATCGTAAAACCCCAAAAAACCCTAAAATCTATAAATACAAAAAAGAAACTTTAAAGCCCATAAAAATCCACAAATCTCCTAAAAACCACAAAGCACTCAAAAAACCATTCAAACCGCTAAAAAAATTAAAAAACTTTAAAAAAAATTAAAATACTAAAACCTAAAAATTCCCAAAAACGCAAAAGACCATAAAAACTCTAAACCCCTTAAAAACCCTAAAACAATAAAAATCCCTAACAACTCTAAAAATACATTAAATATAAAAAGTCCTCAAAACACCTAAAAATTTAAAATAACCTAAAATCCATGAAGAATATTTCGAAATCTATAAAAACATAAAAACAATTCAATCTTGAAAAAATAAAAAAAAATACAAAAACCACTAATAAGCTTAAAACCATAAAAATCCATAAAAACACTCGAAAATCCCTAAAAACCCTCAAAACCAATAAAATACCTAAAAATCCCAAAAATCCCTAAAAATGTAAAATCCCCAAAAAACCCTGAAAACTCAATGAAAACATTAAAAACCTAAGAACACATAAAACCACTAAAAACCCTAAAGAAACCATAAAACCCTAAAATAAAATAGAACCCCTAAAAACTATAAAACCCCTAAAAATACATAAAACACATAAAAACCATTGAAACCAACAAAAACAATAAAAATCACTAATATAATAAAGACCCTTTAAACCCATTAAAATTTTAAAAAACTCCAAAACACTTAATCCCAAAAAAATTAAAAAACCATAAAACCCTAAAAAATCTACAAAACGCTAAATACCCTAAAAACCATGATACTAATAAAATCCCTAGAAATACAAAAAATAATAAAAATCCTAAAAAATCCCAAAAATTCTATGAAAACCCTAAAACCCCGAAGAAAACCATAAATAATAAAAAAAAACCCTTAAAAACCCTAGAAATGCTAAAATCACCCAATATCACTAAAATACCAAAAAACCATAAAAACCGCTAAACCCATAAAGAACATAAAACCCATAGAAAACCAAAAACCCATACACACCCTGAAAACCCACTAAAAAGACTAAAACCCCATTAAACCAATATAAATGTTAAAAAACTATCAAACCCCAAATACCGCTAAAAAATTAATAATTAAAAAAACACCAAAAAATATAAAACCCTAAAAACCATAAAAATCTCTAGAAACCATATTAATCCATAAAAATCATAAAAATACTCAAAAACCCATAATATTGAAAAAAACCTAAAAACAAGAAAACCCCATAAGATATGATTAAAAACTAAATACACATAAAACCTAAAAATGATAAAATCCTAAAAACCCCTAACACCATAAAACTATAAAAATCCCTAAAACCCATAAAGAACCCAAAAAACGCATAAAAACACTTAAAACCACTGAAACAACTAAAACCCCATAAAACCCTAAAATAGTTATTAAACTATTTAAATCATTAAAACCATAAAAACTCAGTAAATCCCAAAAAACCCAAAAAAATCCATAAAAACACTAAACAACTTAAACCCCCTTAAAATCATTAAAAACTACAAGAACCATAAATACCCTAAAACCGCCTAAAAATAACTAAAACATAAAACACCCTAAAAATCCTGAAAATCCCTAAAAACATTAAAATCATAAAACATTTGAAAACCCTAAAAAAGATAAACACGCTTAAAAACCTAAATCCCCTAAAACCCCTAATAACCCTAAAACCTCATGAAATACCTAAAACCCCATAAAACCCCTAAAATCCATAAAAATTACTGAAAATGTAAAACCACCTAAAATCCAATAAGAAAAAAATTAAAAAACTAAAAACACTCAAAACCACTAATAATTTTAAAAATACTAAAAACCCTAAAAGACTCTAAAAACCCTAGAAACCTCTAAATCACGTAAAAATCACTAAAAACATTAAAACAAGGATTTCCTCACCTGAGAGGCAAAACATATCTAATCAATGAAGATGTTGTTCTGGAATTGTCAAGGGCTTGGGAACTCTCCCACTATTTCAGCCCTTCGACACTTTCTCACCTCCCACAAGCCTTCGCTTGTGGCCATTATTGAACCTCCCATTAGTTTTGAAAACTGTAAGGGTTTCAACTGGTGTTCACTTGGATATTCATTTATTTCTCACAACAGAAGTGTGGGTTCTCTTGAAACCTTATGGGTCTTCCGACACAATGTTCTGCAAATTTCTTCTTTTGAGATTAGCAATCAGTTAATCTCGGTCCGCACCCGGCTACAGGATACCTCTTTTACCTTCTCCTTTTTCTATGCCTCTTTCTCTTAAACCAGAAGAAGAGAACTTTGAAATGACTTGTATATTCTATGTGAGAATATGGATCACAACTGGGTCATAGCCGGTGACTTTAATGCTATTCTTTGTCCATATGAAAAGATTGGACCTCACTTCTCTCGTGCTGCTGCAAATGATTTTCACTATTGTGTGGACCAATGAAACCTCACTGAAGTCCCTATTGCAGGTTCCAAATTTACCTGGGGAAGGTTTACTATTAATGGTAGGTAGGATAGTAAGATTGATAGGTGCTTTATGAAAATAAATGACAACAGATCTCCATCTATTATCTCAGGATTTTCTCTTCCGAAATTCAATTTTGATCATAACCCTATTGTTGTCAATATTCGGGTGGAAAGAAGGAGGACCACTCCTATACCTTTCAAATTTAATAATGCCTGTCTCTCAATTCCAGGTTGTAGGGAAGTCGTTCTTGATGGAGGGAACACTGATTTTCATGGGAGCTCTCACTTTGTTGTTGCCTCCAAGATTCGCAAGATCAAAAGCCTCCTAAATGTCTGGAGCAGGAACTCCTTCTCGAGGCCTGATGATGACATTAGTGATGCAGAATATTATCTGAAGTCTTTCTAGGAGAATAATCAGCAAGGGAACATTCCTACTAGTAAAGAGATTGTGTTTCATAAAAGGCTTGATGATCTCCTGGCACTCAAGGAGAGTCTTGAAAAACATCAATTCAATGTTCACTAGCTTAAATATGGTGATAGAAATTCAAATTTTTTTCATCGCTTGCAACGGGAGAAAATATTTCATAAAGGACCAATTCAAATCTATATCAATGGTCATACCATTTTCGATGACAAAGAACTCTCTGATGCTATTTTTGATCACTTAAAAGTGCTTTATAATGACGATGGAATTCCCCCCACCTCCCCAATTGCTACATGCATTGAGAAATGTGTAAATGATTCACAGAATAATGATCTTACATCTCCACATCTTGAGGATGAAGTCATATATGGACTTTTCTCTCTCAACTAGGATAGTTATCCCGGCCCAGATGGTTTCACCAACAAATTCTTCACCTTTTATTGGGACATCTTTCATGCAGAAATCATAAAATCTGTCAGAGAATTCATTCCCTTGGGGTTAATCCCTCATGGAGTCAACTCCAATTTTATTTCCCCGCTTCCTAAAAAGGAAGCTGCAATTGAGATAGGCGACTTTAGGCCAATTTACATTGGGAACACCATTCCCAGGATTATTAGAAAAATCATTATTATCCGGCTAGGGAAGATTGTTGGAAACTTGATTACTCCTATTAAATTTGGTTTTGTTCCTGGACGAAGTATTCAGAACTGCCTTTACAGGCCCTCTTAAGGAGTTAATTCCATTAGGAGGGCATCGATGTTTGGGTCCTTTTCCTTAAAGCTAGATATATCCAAAGCCTTTGATACCATTAAGTGGGAATTCCATTTCATGATTCTTAGAATGTATGGTTTCTCAGACAAATTTGTTTGCATGATTTCCACCATCTTGAATAGTTCCAGAATTTGTATTCTAATTAATGGAGCTCCAAAAGGGTTCTTTTAGTGTTCCCAGGGGGTCAGACAGGGGGATCCTCTTTCCAAAATTCACTTTACACTTGCTAAAGACTACCTAAGTCACCTTGTTAATCATGCTATGTTGGATGGTTACTAAAGCCTTATTAAATATGGGAAATATTTTTTTGTGCCTTCACATCTACTTTATGATGATGATATCCTTCTCTTTGGGCAGACTAATATGCAGACCATATCTTCTATCTGGAAAATCTTCGTTCATTATGAGGCTGTTGCTGGATAGACCATTAGTTGGAGTAAATCATCGATTGTTTTAGGGAAAGGGAGCTATACTACGAGACAGAACAAGATTTTCAGATGCCCTTGTGTCAAAAAAGGATTCGTGACTTTCAACTATCTCGGGGATTCCTTATTTTGGGGGAAGGTTAAACGTTGTCATCTTGAAAGCATCTCTGTTAATATCACCCAGCAGCTTTCCAAATGTAAGGGCAAGACCCTCTCACAAGAAGGCAGGGTATGTCTTATCAATTCTGTTGTTACCTCAATGTTTTCTCATGCTTTCTCCATCTATAAGTGGCCATTTTGCCTAATTAAATCCCTTCAAGCCAAGATCCAGAACTTTGCATTGACATGTTGTATTAATGAAAGTAAATTGATCATCGTTTCCTGGAAGGAGTGCATCAAACTACTTGAAATGGGTGTGCTAGGAATTAAGGACCTCAGGATCTATAATGATGCCTTGTGGGCCAAATTCACTTGGAATATTTTCACACACAGAGAGGGTGATTTGGAATTTCTTAAAGAAAGGTTTACTGGGAAACTGTGCAGTGGTTATACTGGGAACATGCTCTCCTCTGTCTGGACAACGGTTAAATCCTCGTATAAGGAAATCATCTCTCAATCTACATGGGCTATCTCGAGGCAATCCAACTTGAATTGTCGGCTCCCCCCTTAGCTTAAGAGTATGCTGCATGAATATATGCAGGTTCCGCATGGCTTGCAACACATTTACATTAATGAGCTCAACACCAGATTATCGGAGCTGGATGGGATCTTACCTGCTCATATCATTTCTGAGATTCAATTCTACAGTTACATGGATTATGATACAATTATCTGGAAACCAAAATCGATTGGAATACTTACTGTAAAGGACTTTTACAATCAGAAATGTAGGCAAGGGATGGATCCCCCCTCATAGCTCCTGAGATACAAATTCCATTTTATTCCCCCTAGACACTTTCTGCTCTTATGGAGGATCTGGAGGAATCAGCTACCCATGCATGGACAACTTCAAAAAGTTGGTTGGAATCTTGCATCGGCCTGCTGTCTATGCATGCAGGATGCTGAAAATGTGCATCATATTTTTGTGGAATGCAAGCTTGCATATGGTCTGTGGAAGTATCTGCAGAACGTCTTTGGTCTTCAATTGCCCCTGGATAGAACCTTTTCTCAAATGATGTCTCTCATCACAGAATCAGGGTATAGTGAACAAATTCACAATCTTCTCCTTGCTGCATCGGCATCCATTGTGGCTTTTCGATGGGCTTCCAAAAATCCTGCTATGTTCTGGAATACATCAATCTCCCTTTATGAGGGTATTCTTGCAATTTATTCTGCTGTTCGGATGGCCATGGGCATTCAAACAGGTTCGATGAACAATTGATTTACTGATCTCACCACCCTCCGCACTCTTGGTGTCTCTGGTAGGTAAAAAAACCTTTGGTGGTGAAGTCAATCTGATGGATTCCACCTATCCCGTCATGGATCAAAGTCAATGTTGATGGTGCGGTAGTAGGCTCTCCAGGGCCTTAGGGCTGTGGTGGCACCTTCCATACTTATAGAGGTTTTGTCAAGGGCACTTTTTATCACTTCATCGGAATTGGCTGTGCTTATGAAGCAGAGCTTTGGGCTATCATCAATGCGGTGCAGTTTGCAATCCAGATTTGTTGGAAGCAACTCTGGTTGAGTCTGATTCCATGCTTGCGGTTGAGGCCTTTCGTCAAAATTCAAGGATGGATCCCTGGCGGCTTCTACCCCAATGGATTGATTGCATTAGTTTATCCAAGAATCTGGTTATTAAGATCACCCATGCGTACATGGAAGTCAATATGGTGGCTGATGTGCTTTCTAATAAGGCTATTGAAGAACGCTTCTCATGGTGGTCTTTTGTTGCTCCTTCTTTTTGTTCGTCATTTGTGGATTCAGACATGAAGGGTTCTCTCCGTACCCGGTTTCATAAGTCCCCCTTGTAATGCCTTGCACTTTATTTTTCATTTATACACTTGAGGGACCAAGCCTTCTGCTTGGCCTCATGCCTTCTTTGCCCTTTCAGCACCTAAAAATGCTAAAACACTCTAAAAACCCATAAAAATCCTAGAAAAATAAAAAATCCCTACAACTCTTCAAAAAACATTAATATTGAAAAACCAAAAAAACCCTAAAAATGTTAAAACCCATTAACCCTGAAAAACCCTTAAATCATTAAAATCCAAAGAAAATATAAAAACACTAAAAAATAATAAAAAAACCCCATAAAAACCTAAAACCTGTAAAACCCATAAAACCCTAAAATATATTAAAAACTCTAAAACCCCTATAAAACCCAAAAAGGATAAAAAAATATAAAAACCCATAAAAACCCTAAATAACTAAAAATTCCATAAAAATTCCATAAAAACCAAAAAAAAAACATTAAAACCATTAAAACTCCTAAACACCCTCAAAATCCATAAAAATCCTAAAAAGAATAAAAATACAAAAAAATCCCAAAAAATCCATAAAGTGGTAAAAAATAACAAAACATAAAAAACCCCTATGAAATCCATAAAAACGAAAAAAAACATAATACCCCTAAAAACACTAAAAATGATAATAACCATAAACCCTAAAACCCAAAAAAAAACTAAAACTCTAAATCCATAAAAACCCTAGAAACATTAAATAATAATAAAACACCAAAATACCCTTAAAACCATTAAAAACACTAAAAACTGATTAAAACTCTCAAATTATCAAAAATTCAACAAAAACCCTAAAAAATAAAAAACACATAAAAACACTAAACCCCCTAAAAATACATAAAATCTACAAATATCATTTAAATCCTAAAAATTCTTAAACATGCATAAAAATTAAAAAACTAGAAAACAACCATGAAAACCACTAAGAAAACCTTAAAACCCTCAAAAAAAGTAAACACTTAAACACCTAAAAATTTCTAAACCCCTAAAAATCTATTAAAATACATAAAAAATATTAAAATACCTAAAAATAATAAAAATATGTAATAACCTTGAAAACCCTAAAAACCCATAGATTCCCTAAAAACCTCTAAAAACTCTAAAAACCCTTTAAACCCTTAAAATGGTTAAAATAATCTAAAAAATCATAAAACCTTTAAAGACCTAAAAACCCTAAAAATCCAGAAAACCATAAATAGACTAAAACCCTAAAAATCACTAAACCAACTAAAAATTATAAACACATCAAAAATCCCTAAATTTTCTAAAAATTTTAAATCACTAAAAACACTAAAATTTCATAAGAAAAAAAACAAAAAAAAACACCTAAAATTTTAAAACCCAAGAGAACTCTAAAACCCCTAAAACCCAAAAATCCCCAAAAATCATTTAAAACCTTAAAACTCAGAAAAAACATATAAAATTAAAAAACTAAAAACCCTATAAACTCATAAAAATGTTATTAACACCAAAAAGCCATAAAATCCAAAAAAATAAAAAAAATATAAAAACCCTAAATACCCTAAAGACCCGTAAAACCTCTCAAAATGACTAATAACCATGAAAACCATAAAACCATAAAAATGAAATAAAAATATCCAATAACATAAAACCCCCAAAAAACCATAAAAAAACTAAAAACATTAATAAATACAAAATACTTTAATCCCTTAAAAACCTAATAAATTCCAGAATCCTTAAAACACTAAAAATCTAAAAAACATAAAACCCTTCAAAACCATAAAAATCTCTATAACCCCATAAACCTTAAAAACCACAAAAAACCCTAAAAACACTTTAAACTCTTGAAAACACTAAAAAATATAAAAAATATTAAACCCTAAAAAACTCAAAAAAACCCAAAAATTTAATTAAACATTACAACCCTAAAACCCCTAATAATCCCTAAAAACCCTAACAAACCATAAAATTCTAAAGATCATAAGAACCCATAAATATATAAAAACTCTAAAACACTATGAAAACCATAAAAACATTAGAAAAATTAAAATATATACAAACCTAAAAAATGCTAAAACTCGTAAGGATATGTCTCATCCATGTTGGGTTGAATTTACTCCAAAGAAGCATGCTAATATGAATAAGGGACCATTCATCCTTAAAACATCATATCAAAAGGTAAATTTATATCCCATGATTATAAGAATATGGTTTTTGCTTCAAATAAATCATCCTCCTCTGGTAAGTCTGATTTCCCTATAGTGATTGGCCATTCAATTTTTAATGCACCCTCTTTCTTAGATCGTATTTTGGGTGTTTTTCCTCTCATGATTAAGAATACTACAATGTGCTTTTTTCTTCATACTCATAATTAGTTTAACTAATTATCAGAGGAAATTCCCTAGGTAGATGTTGGGTCACGTTTTCCCTGATAGTTAGAATTTTTTTCTGGTGAGCTGAATACCCATGTTTATCCTGGTATTACATCTGTTGTGTGGTAAAATTTGGATGTATCGGGTTTTGTTATGGGTTCTATAAGTTTTAAAATGGGTTAGTTTTGGTCCCTAGATAATAAGGATGCATGATCTCTTTATTCATGTCTCAAATATATGGGTCAAGATAGTGTTTTATAGTTCCAAGAACATTCTATTTTAAAATCCTTAGAAAGTTAAAAAAATATAAAAACATTAAAAAACATTAAAAAAATCCTAAAAACCATTAAAACCCTAATAACTCTACAAATCACTAAAAATCCACAAAATTTCAACGAACCTAAAAACCAAGAAAATCCTAAAAAAGCCTAAAAATCCACAAAATTTAAAAAACCCAAAAAACCCTTAAACCCCTAAAGACTGTAAAACCCATAAAAACAAAAAATATTCTGAAACCCCATAAAATCCATAAACCACAGAAATTACTAAAAATCAATTAAACCCTTAAAAATGATATAAACACAAAAAAATATTTAAAACGTATAACGCCTAATGAAACCATAAAAACCCAAAAATGGTAAAAACCCTCAATATCCCCCTAATCTCTAAAAACCATAAAAATCTTAAAAATCCCTAAAAGTCCATAAAAATATTAAAAACACAGAAAAAACTGATGGATACCAAAAAATCTAAAACATTTAATACACATAAAATGCTTAAAAACTATATAAAACCTAATAATCATAAAAAACCTAAAAACCATAAAACAGCTAAAACCCCATAAAACATGTAAAAACTGTAAATACCCATAAAACACTAAAATCCATGAAAGACACTAAAAACACTTTAATAACTAAAAACATAAAAAATAAAAAAAACAATAAAACCAAAAAAATTAAAGAAAATCCTAAATCACCCCAAAACCAAAAACCACATAAAACCCTAGAAAACCATTAAATCCTTAAAAACCCCTAAAAACCATAAAAATCATAAAAAGCACTAAAATCCCTAAAACTGTAAAAAACCATAAAAACACTAAAATACCCTTTGAAAACCATTATAAACTAAATAATCTTAAAACCCCAAAAAATATAAAATGATAAATATTTAAAGATAACCTAAAAACATTAAAACCACTAAAAACCACAAAACACCTAATAACCATAAGAACCCCTAAAAACCCCATAAAACCCTAAAAAACAACATACAACTAAGAAACTATAAATATTTTATAACCTTATGAAACTATTAAAACTCTTTAAAACCCTAAAAAACTCAAAAAACCCCTAGAAACCCAAAAAAACAAAAAATCCCTAAAATCACTAAAAAACCTAAAATCACTCAAAATCTCTAAAAAACCTAAAATGCCATAAATACCTAAAAAACAATAAAAACAATAAATACCACAATATTTAAAAACACCTAAAAAACCAAAACATCCACAAGAAAACCCTAAAAAATTAAAACAATTAAAACCTCTAAAAACCAAAAAGACACTAAAATTGTTAAAAAGCCAAAAAACCCAAGAAACTATTAAAACGCATAAAAACCCTAAAAACACAAAAAAACAAATAAAACCCCCAAAACCCCACTAAAAACATTAAAAACAGTATAATCCCCTAAAAATATTAAAAAATAATAAAAACATTAAAAAAATTTAAAAACTCAAAAAATCCCTTAAACCTAAAAAAATTATAACACCCAAAATGCCAAAAAACACATCAAAATCACTAAAAACAATAAAAATCTTAAAATCCTATGAAACAACCTTAAATAACTCAAAATATGAAAATTACAAATAACTTGAAAACCCCTGATAAAAAATTAAAAACTGGAAAACACTAAATACCACTAAAACCCAAAAAACCCTAAAACCAAAAAAAACCCTAAAACACTAAAAAATACCTAAAAACACCAAAAACAAAAAAAAATAAATCCCAATACATACAGATAAACACAGAAACCTAGAAAAACTATGACAATACATAGAAAACATTAAAATACTGAAAACACATAAATTCCCAAATAACCTAAAAAAGATAAAAAAAACTTAAAACCATAAAAGACTCTAAAAAACCTAAAAACCCTAAAACACATAAAAATCCGTAAAACCATAAAAACCCTAAAACCCATAAAAACCCTAAAAACAAACAACACTCTAAAAAGTATTTAAACTAATAATAAAGTTAATAAACTAAAAAAACATTAAAACCCTAAAAACTTAAAAAAACCTATAAACCGAAAAAAACCAAAAGCCCTAAAAAACTAAAAAAACCATTTAAACTCTCAATGTTCCTAAAAACACTAATAAATAATTTATTCATGAATCCATAAAAATATCATAAAACAAAAAAAAAACACTAAAAACACTAAGAAGACCTAGGAAAACATTAAAAACCTAAAAACGCTTAAAACCCCTAAAACCCCTAAAAACACTAAAAACCCACAAAACCCAAAAAACCCAAAAAACATAAAAATCACATAAAAAGTAAATAACCCTTCAAACCATAAAAAAACCATAAAAACCATAAAAACCATAAAAATGAAATTAAAAATCTAAAGGCCCCTTAAATCCCAAAAAATGTTAAAAATCCTAAAAATCCTAAAAGTAAAACGAAAAAACTAAAATACCATAAAAACCGAAGAAACAATAAAAAACATAAAAACACTAAAAAAATTAAAACCCATCAAAATCCCCCAAAAAAACCTAAAAATCCTTAAAAATAAAAAAAATTCCATAATGTCAAAAGCACTCATAAAAACCCTGAAAAACACTAAGAAAAAAATTTAAAACCTTAAATTTATTGATACCCATAAAATACAATAAAACAGTAAAACCCATAAAATACCCAGAAGATCATAAAAACCAGAAAACCCCTATAAACATTAAAAACTCAAAAAAAACCAAAAAAACATAAAACCTACTAAAAAACTAGAAATATAAAAACACTTTATACCCCTAAAACCTTAATAAAATCTAAAAAATCATAAAACCCAATGAAAATAAAAAAAGACAAAAAATACCATAAAACTGCATATAAACCATAAAAATTATAAAACCCCCCTAAAAACCCTTAAAATCCCTAAGAATCCTAAAAATTAAAAAAATACTAAAAAATAACTAAAAAATCCTTAAAATGTACAAAACCCTAAAACCATGAAAAATCCTAAGAATAACTTAAAATTATAAAAAAACATTACACCCCTTAAAACCTAAAAACCTAAAACCCCTAAAAGCCCTCAAAATAAATAAAATCCAAGAAAACATAAAAATCCTAAAAAATCCCTTAAAATACATAGAAATGTAAAAAACCATAAAACCCCAAAGAAATCCTACTAAAACCTTAATAAACTAAAACTACTTAAAATCCCTATAAAATATAAAAAAATTTAACAACCCTGAAAAACCATGAAAAACTCTAAAAACCCGAAATACCATAAAAACACTAAAAACCATAAAAACCACTAAAATCATTAAAAACCCAATAAAACCAATAAAAACCCTAAAAATCCACTATAAATTCTAAAATCCCATTTAACCCTGAAAAATGTGAAAAAAAATAAAAATGAATAAAATTCCTAAATAACCGGAAAACCTGAAAAACCCATAGATAACCAAGAACCCCAAAAAACCCCCAAACCCCTTAAAATCCTAAAAACTCTTAAACCCCAAAAAATTCATAAAAAGTAAATAAAAATCCCAAAAAATGTCAAAAACCCTAAAAACCATGAAAACCCATAAGAAAACATTAAACCCATTAATAAACATTGAACCCCGGAAAAACCTAAATGACGCTAAAAAATCTAAAAAACACTAAAATATATAAAAATATAAAACCCCTAAAAACATTTAAAACACCTAAAAACACATAAAACACCTAAAAACAACTAAAAACTCTAAAGATTCTAAAAACTATTCAATCCCATAAAAAAACAAAACAGAAAAAATAATAAAAATCCAGAAAACCCTAAAAACCTACTAGCCCAAAAAATCCCACAAAAACCATAAAATCCCTAAACACCCTTAAAAACATAAAAAATACCAAAAAATACTAAAAAATAAAAACCCTATAAAATGAGAAAACCTAAGAAAACGTAAAAATCTAACAACCCTAAAAACACCTAAAAACCTAAAAAAAACTTAAAAACCCCCAAAACCCATCAAAACCCCTAAAACCCTAATGCCTTTGTTGACTTTGACATATTGATTTTAAAACCCATCCTTTTTGGGTGATTAAATGATAAGGATTATTACTAGTACATCTGTGATAGGGGATCCCCTCCCCCAACCTTTCTCCCAATGTTTAAAAGGAATTTAATCCCTCCAACCAGCCATCTCCATCTTTAGAAAGTCTGGAAAAATCGGCTACCAATGCAGCACCAGCTGCAGAAATCTGGGCACAACCTTGACACCATATGCCTCCTCTTCCTATGCACTGAAGATAATATTCAGCACACCTTCCTCCAATGTAGATTTAGTTCAGCACTTTGGGGTTACTTAATGCTGATTTTTTTGGCTCCCAACTTACCTGGACATGCCTCTCTTTGAGCTCCTGGGTGACCTGTCCAACTAGGATTACAGTGATCAGGTACGAAATCTGCTGATGGTCAGCATTGCAGCCATCATATCCTATATCTAGATAGCTTGGAATGAATTTTCCTTCAATAATAAGAGTCTATTTATTCATGGTGGTGTGGAGATTATTCACAGGGCTATCAATATTTCTTCTTGCATTCAGACAGGCTCTATGTCGAATGATGTTAGTGAGCTCATTATTATTTGGTTGCTTGGTGTCTCTAGTAGGTCCAAAAAGCCAATGGTTCCCAAGTTTATCCGATGGATCCATCCACTCACCTACGGAATTAAGGTTAACGTGGATGGTGTGGTCCTAGGCACGACAGGTCCTGCTGAGTGTGGTGTAGTTTTTCGCACATATCCGGGCTTCATCAAGAGTTGTTTCCGGCACATCATCAGTGATGGGTGCACCCATGAAACTGAACTGTGGTCCATGATAAAGGCGATTGAGTATGTTGTCATCTTCAGATGGAGCTTCATATGGATTGAATCTGAATCCATGCTTGTTGTGACTGCTCTTTAAAACAGGTCTTGGTGCGTCCCCTGGAGGATCCTCCCCCAATGGATGGAATTCCACAACATGTGCCAAAGGCTGAATTTTTCTGTGACACACGCCAACCGGGAGGCGAAAATGGTTGCAGATGCTCTCTCCAAATAGGCCATTGTGGAGAGCTGATCGTTGTGGTCCTTTTTTGCCACACTTTTCTTCTCTTTTCATGTGGATTCTAACATGAGGGGTGAGTTACATAGCTGGTTATGTAACCCTTCCTTGTAGCACTCTGTTTCTCTTTTTTCTTCTTCTTATAATATTTGGGGGACCAGGATAGCCTGGTTTCAAGCCTTCCTTGCCCTAAAACCCTAAAAACAAACAAAATCCTAAAAATTCCTAACAATCTCTAAAAACAAAAAAGATCCCTAAAAACTAAAAAAACATAAGAAAAACATAGAAACCTAGAAACACTTAAAACACCTAAAAAACCTAAAAATTCAAAAAAACTAAAAACTCTAAAAAACCATAAAACTATAAACCCCCCTAAAAACCTAAAAACACCTAAAAAATAACACCCCATAAAAACCCTAAAAACCACTAAAAAAATTAAAAACCCTTTAAACCCAAAAAGTTGATAAAAATAGAAAAAAAACTATAAAAACTATAAAGAACCATAAACCTCTAAAAAATAAAATAAAAACCCCAAAAGAATCCAGAGAAGCGTAAATACTGTAAAAACCATAAAAATCCCCAAAAACCCTAAAATACCATGAAATCACTAAAAATACCTAAAAATATAAAAAACCATAAAAACCCTAAAAACCCCTAGGAAAACCTTTAAATAATAAATTTTTTTAAAACCCCTAAAATAAAAAATACATAAAAAACTCTAAAACCCCTTCAAAATAATTAAAATCCATTAAAACCCCTAAAAACCTAAAAGACCCTAAACCCCCATAAAAAACCTAAAAAAATAATAACTCTGAAAAAAAATTAAACCCCTAAAGATGATAAAACCTATAAATAACATAAAACCCTAAGAATCTAAAAATTCTCTAAAAACACAATAAAACCATCAAACCCTAAAAACCCAACCCCAATCTCTAAAACCCCTGAAAACCATAAAAATCCTTTGAGGAATTAAAAATATAGAAACCCTAAATACCTTGAAAAAACCTTGGAAATCCTTAAAAATCAAAAAACACTTAAAACCCCTAAAAAATGATAAAAACCCTAAAAACCCTAAAACCACTAAAACCTCATAAAAACCCTTAAAATCATTTAAAACCCAAAAAACATAATAACCCAATAAAAACTCCAAAATTTCATTAACAACCCAAAAATATTTAAAAAATCTAAAAACCCCTAATATCCCTAAAACCCCAAAAAACCATAAAAACCCAAAAAAAACATAAAAATCCTAAAGACCCTAAAAACCATTAAACCTAAAAAATCCTTAAAATCCTAAAAAATCAAAAAATCCAAAAAAAAATCCCTAAAATTTCAATAATCATAATAAAACCCAAAAAACATAAAAACTCGTATAAAACCATTAAAAACCGAGGAAACTTAAAACCCCTATAAACCGAAAAAGCTAAAATCCCTAAAACCCCTAAATTCCCTAAAACCCTAAAACCCCTAATAATAGTAAAAACCCTAAAACCCCATAAAACACTACAAAAACACTACAACACTGAAAACACATTAATCCTCTAGAAACATTAAAAAACTCTAAAAACCATAAAACACCTTAAAACACATAAAAACATAAAAAACCCTAAAACCCTAAATACTTTACAAAACATGAATGTCTGTAAAAACCATAAAAACAATAAAAATCCTAAAAATATCCTAAAATGTGAAAACCCTAGAAACATTGAAAACCCATAAGAAAAAATTAAAACCCAAAAAAACTTAAAACCCCTATAACCAAAAAATGATAAATATTCTAAAACCCCTAAAATCCTAGCCAACCCAAAAAAAACCAAAAAATATTCCTAAAAACCATAAAAAATCTAAAATTACTTAAAACCCCTAAAACCCTAATAATTTAAAATCCACTAAAACACAGAATTATCCAATGAAATACATAAAATCATAAAATCACATAAAACACCTAAAACCCTATAAAATACAAAAATCTCCAAAAGACCTTAAAACCCCAAAGACAAAAAAATGAAAAAACCCCTAAAAACCAAAAAAAATACTTAAAACCCAATAAAAACCCTTAAACCACCAAAAACTCAAAAAATCCTTTAAACACATAAAAATGATAAATTAATCTATAACACCTTGAAAACCATAAAAAACACTATAATACCTATAAAACCCAAAATCCCATAAAACCCCGGAAAAACCCGAAAACCCCTAAAAACACTAAAAATCCATAAGAATATTAAAATATATAAAAAATCCATAAAAATTTAAAAAAATGTAAAAAACATAAAAACACATTGAATAATAAAACATAAACCCCCTAAAAACCCAAAAAATGTTTTAAACCTAAAACCCTCAAATTTCTAAAATCCAAAGAAACCAATAAAAATCCTAAAAAAGCCCCAAAAATATAAAAAAACATAGAAAACCATAAAAACCATGAAATATACGAAGAATAAAAACATATTAAAATTCCATAAACACCTAACAAACCTAAAAACCATAAAACAGAAAAAAACACCAAAGACTCTAAAAACCCAAAAACCCCAAAAAACCATACCAACCCTAAAAATCCATAAAACCCATAACCACCCAATAAAAACTCTCAAAAATTTTTAAACTCCTAGAAAACATCAAAAAACATTAAAAATCCTTAAAAACCCAAAAAACTAAAAAAACACAAAAAACCCTAAAACCCCCAAAAAAACTCTAAATACCCAAAAAACTTCAAAGTCCCTAAATTCCCGAAAAATCATAAAAATACCAAAAATTATCTAAAATTCCCTAATCATGTAAAAAAAATAAAAACCTTGAAAAATAAATAGATTAATATAAAGAACTAAAAAAATTTAAAAACCCCTAAATTACTAAAAAACTCAAAAAACCAAAAAAAATCCTAAAAACAATAAACACCACTAAAAACCCAAAAAACCCTAAAAACCAAAAAAATAAAAAATACAAACCCAACTAAAAATCTAAAAATATTTTAAACTCTTTAAAACATAAAAAATTTAAAAAACAATAAAAATACAAAAAACTCCAAAAAATCCATAAAACCCCAAAAACCCAAAAAATCCTATAAATCCCTTTAAAACCTAGAAAACCATATAAATAATAAAAATAAATAAACACATATAATCCCTAAAATCCTTAACCCCCACCCCAAACCCTAATAAAATAAAAACACTTATAACCCCCAAAAAACCAAAAAACACTAAAAATATCACAAATTATTAAAAAACCTTTAAAACTTCCAAAATCCCTAAAAACCATTAATACCATAAAAATAATAAAAAATCTACACAAATTTAATAACCCTAAAACTATAAAAAAAATATTTATAAAACCATAAAACCTTAAAAACAATTTAACCCCCTTAAATAATATAAAACACTAAAAACCCTAAAATCCCTAAAAGTCCCTAAAACCTTAAAAACCCCTAATACCTATAGAACCCATAAAAAATTTAGAAAACCCAAAAAAACACATAAAAAAAAATTAAAAATCCACTAAAAACATTAAAAAAATTTAAACCCCTCATAATTTTATGAAACTATGAAAAATATTAAAACCCACAAAACTAAAAAAACTCAAAAAAACCGTAAATACTCTAAAACCCATCCAAATCCATAAAAACCCTAAAACCATAAAAACCAAAAAAATCCCTAAAAATCACTAAAAATGTAAAAAACGATAAAAACTATGAGAAACCCTAATAAAATCATAAAATCAAAAAAACACTTAAAACACCTAAAACATAAAAAACACTAACAACCCAAAATCCCTAAAAACCTTCCTCCAACCCCCAAAATCTCTAAATACCATAAAAGTCCAAAAAAACCCTAAAATTCATAAAAAACATTAAATCCCTAAAAAACATGAAAACCCCTAAGAAAACCTTAAAAACATAAATGCACATAAAATCCATAAAAACCTAAAAACAAAAATAACCCTTAAAATCATAAAGGCTATAAAATACTAAAACCACCTAAAACCAATAAACCCCCCAAAAAACCCTAGAGAAGAAGATGGAGACCTCGAAGTCTCTCTTGACCCCTCATGATGTATTCTTCCCTTCCCTCCTAGGTTGAAGGCGATGACAGCTCAAGACCCCCCCCCCCCCACCACTCTGTTGAGGAGGGTCCTCCATTTGAGGACTGCTCTTTCACCCCTTTCTCATCCCCCGAATTGCATCCTTCCATCCCATTGACATAGCTTTTCCCGAAGGTGCATGATATTTTTAAAGGTCAACTGCAGCTCCAACTATCGATCTAAGAGTTCAATGAAGCTTCAGCACTTTATCTTCTGACTCTTGTTGCGATATTTATGAAGTGGTTCCCTTAGAGGACACCTTTGATAGGTTTGTTTTTAAGCGTTGGGATCTTCATGACCATGCAATGGTGGGTCTGGATAATAGTTCTCACATATTGATTCACTTCACATATGAGGATGATATAATCCTTGCCTGGTCTGTGGCACCATGAAGCTGTAATGGTGAATGCTTCTCCCTCTTTTGGTGGAATTTTGACTTTCATCTAAAGAGTTCCACCTGGAATATTGCAACTTGGGATAGATATCCGGAACATCCCCTCCCATTACAATTTTTTTATAATTTCAATGCATGGGAATCTAGTTGGGTGGTTTCTATTTGTGGATATATGGATGTGGGGCCCTCTTCTATCCTATTTCCTCAAGGGCTTTCATTAAGGTTGATGCTTCCAAGGATTCAGTGGATTTTTCTTAGATTTATGTGGGGGAGGAGCTCTGTTAGAAGAAAAAAGTGGTTTTTGAATAGTGGTCTCACTTCTATTAAACTTGAATGAATTTTGGGCATTGTTTTTAGACTGGTGGTTGTGGTGCCTATGATAGTAGAGGCATGAACCTGGCTCAGATAGAGTCTAGTGAGAGTAGAAGGAATTTTGTTTAAGTGGAGGAGGCCCCAGGAGTGATCAAGCCTTTGTCCAATCAGCCAACAGTTTTTGTGGTCTTTGACCAGCTCAAACTGGATTTTTTGGTTGGGAGTTATTTGGAGGTTGCAGTGGTGGATTCTAGAGGCATCAGTATGAATTTGGCCAGAAATATTTATGGATAGAGGGGTGATGTAACTGAGGTGGTGCACACAAATGAAGGGAGGAATCAAAGTTTCATAAATTAGCATGTTGGAAGTGGTGAGCAGTCAGGAAGGGAGAAGGAGTATGAGAAGGTGGCTGAGTAGGGATATAGGGATTGGAAAGTCCAATAGAAGGCCCCCTAATGCAGTCACTAGGAGGAGATGCTATGGCCTGGTGGAATGGCAGTGGTAAAGCTAGCACCAAACTCTTTCCAGATGTGAATGTCATTGCTATGAAAAATAGGTTTGAGGAGATGGCCTTTTTTTAAGATGTTGGTGATGATGATGTTTAGGGGGAGAGCATGTGCAGGGGGAGGTGGCTAGGAAGGAGGTGATAGTTGGGGCTAGGCAGGAGATGATTACATTTGGGTAGAAGATGATTTTAGTAAGGGTGAAGAACCTTTATCCTAAGGAGGGACGCCCTGTTCGGATAATAGATGACTCCTAGGCACTGCCCATTGGGAGTGGTGCAGCGGGGAGGGCTGACTTGGAGGTTGTTCCTGTTTCCCTTAGTGGAGAGGCAGGTGCTGATTGTGTGGTGGATTTGGCTAGAATCTCTGTACCAGGGTCCATCACTAGTTAAGGAGGGTTGGCCCCCGATTTGAAGAAGTCCATGGTAGTTTACGGTGTCCCATCTACTGAAGGCCATTGTCTGGTCCTCCATGACATGATGATGGTTGAATGATCATGGTTCTCCCTTGAGGATGAGGATAAAAGACAAGGGGATACTTTTTTCCAATTCTAACCATAGAATAAATGCTGTTATGGCATGGTTTAGGGATAAAATAGAAAAGCATCAAAAAGGGGATGGAGATTATCCTAGGAAAGGGAGTAAGGATAGTTTCAAAGGGGCCTCAAGTGTGGATAGTGATGGAGTTATATATGAGAAAGATGCTCATTAGGATGGATTTTTCTTCCCCCCCCAAGGAGGAAGAGGAGGGATTACTCTTCTCTTCCAAGACCCATAGCGACCCAGGCCAACTCAAGGGTGGATAAGATGAAATTAAAAGCGAACAAGTGGTAGTGGACTCCATGAAATGTAGAGAAAAATCGGGTCAGAAAGATGTACTTGTCCATTCTTATAAAGTAGGAGGAATATAAGTTGAGATGGGATTCTATAGACACAGGGGTGGGCTCAAACTTATTCTTTGTTGACACAGATGCTAGACTTGGTGAAAATTATGAACCTTACGATGTGGGCTTGGATTTTGACTTTGGTGGTGACATTGACTGACCTATTCTTGTTTTGTGTTTTTAAGCTCTTTTGAGGATTGGGTTTGGGGGTGTGTTGGGGTTTTTTTGGTGTGGGCTCTTTGGCCCAACCCCACCCTTTGTTTTGTGTCATCTTCTTTCTATTTATACATTGTTGGGGGACCAGGAATAGTCTGTCCCCACATCTTCCTTGCCCCAAAAAGCCTAAAAGCCTAAAAACCCAAACTAAAACCCATAAAAACAACTAAAAACACTAAATACCCTCTAAACCCATAAAAACATTAAAACTTTTAAAAATCACAAAACCTAAAAAAATAAAAAAAACCACTAAAAAACAATATAACCCATAAAGACCCTAAAAACAATAAAAAACCTCAAAATCACTAAAAACCCTAAAAACATATATAAATATAGTAATCCATAAAAATCTATAAAAATGTAAAAAACCATAAAAACCAAGAAAATTCAAAATAAATCCATTAAAACATAAATACACTTATAACACCAACACATCTAAAAAATTCTAAAAACCACAAAACCCTAAAAACAAAAAAGACCATAAAACCCCCTTAACACCTTAAAAACTCTAAATACCAAAAAATTCCCTAAATCCCAAAAAAAACTATAAAAACCCTTTAAACAACTAATGATTTTTAAAAAAATTATAAAAACCTTAAAACCCTAAACAACTCAAAACACCCAAAAACCCAAAAAAACAAAAAACTATAAATACCCTAAAGCCCTCAACATCCCTAGAGACCGTAAATACCATAAAAATGTTTAAAAATCCCAAAAAATCCCTAAAAACTAGAAAAACACAAATAAAAACTTTAAAAACCAAAAAAACACTTAAAACTCATAAAATTGTAAAAATTATAAGAACCATAAAACCCATAAAACCCATAAAACCCCCCAAAAAATCCTAAAAACGATAAAAAACACAAAAAAATCCCTAAAAATAATAAAAATGTAGAAAAACGCTAAAAACCATGAAAACCATAAGAAAAAAATTTAAAACATAAAAACATTAAACCTGCTAAAAACCTAGAAAACCCATAAAACCCTAAAATACCCTTAAACTCTTAACAAAAATTGATCCCTAAAAATAAAAATAAAACCCCATAAAAACCCTAAACCCTCTAAAAACTATAAAAACTATTAAACCCTGATTTTTTTAAAGAACTATAAAAAACATAAAAAAACCCAAAAAACATAAAAAACCTTAAAAATCCAAAAAACCAATAATCCCCTAAGAACCAAAAGACCCCCCAAAACCCTTAAAAATCCATAAAAACACTAAAAACCAATAAAAATCCATAAAAACCCATAAATATCTCTAGTAACATCAAAGCCATTGAATACTGAAAAACACTAAGAATGAATTAAAAATATAAAAACACATAAAACCTCTAAAAACCAAAAAACACTAAAAACCCAAAAAAATATAAAACCCTAAAACCCCAAATAACCCTTGAAATCTATAAAAAAACACTAAAAACATTAAGAAAACATTTATAACCTAAAACCACTTAAAACATCTTAAGAACCTAAAAAACACTAAAACCCTAAAGAGACCCTAAACCCTAAATCCCCTAAACCCCATAAACCCCATAAATCCCCCAAAAACATTAGAAATCCTAAAAGCCAATAAAAACAATAAAACCTAAAAAAATATAAATAACTCATAAACCCATAAAAATGTAATAAGATACTAAGAAAACATAAAAACCTTAAAAACTAAATAACCATAAAATACAGAAAACAAAAAAACAAAAAAAACCCTAAAAATCATAAAAATTATAAAAAATTCCCTCAAAATATTTAAAAAACCCAAAAAACAATAAAAATCCAAAAAAATCCGTAAAAATCCCAAAATACGTAAAAAAATCCTAAAAACTCTACACAGACCCCAGTAAACCTATAAAAACCTAAAAATACATAAACCCCCTAAAAACATAAACAACATTAAATCCCCTAAAAACACTAAAAAACATAAAAAAACATAAAAAAACATAAAAACCACAAACCCCATAAATTCCTTAAAACCCCTAAATACCTATACACACCGTAAAACTATTAAAACCACAAAGCCCCCATTTAAAGCACTAAAAATAATACAAAACCCAAAAAAATCATAAACAAAAAAAACTCTAAAACCCCCATAATCCTATAAAAACACTAAAAACATTAAAAACCGTCAAAATCCCTAAAACCTCTAAAAAATTTAAAATGCTATAAAATAAATAAAAATCTCTAAATACAAAAAAAAAACCCTAAAACCCCTAATAAAAACTTCAAAACCATAAAACATTTTAAACACCTAAAAACACTAAAAAATAAAAAAACTCCCCCAGCCTAAATTTTTTAAAAACTTGTCACAGTCCCTAAAAACGTAAAAAACCTAAAAATCATAAAAAACCATAAAAATCCCTAGAGAAATAAAAACTATAAAATCTAGAAAAACTATAATAAGACCATAAAAAACCTTAAAACACATAAAACCCTTAAAAATGCAAAAAATAAAAAAAATTAATAAAATCCCTAAAACAATATCAACAAGTAAAAACCATAAAAACTATAAAAACCCATAAAATCCATAAAAACAAATAAATATAAAAAAACATTCAAACCCTTAAAAAATTTAAAAACTCTAAAAACCTTTGAAACCAAAAAATAACTGAAAGAACCATAAAACCAAAAAAATTTATAAAAACCCTAAAACTCTCAAAATTCCTAAAAACCCCAAAAATATATAAAAATACAAAAAATCCGAAAAAATATGTAAATAAAGTGGAAACCCTAAAAACCCTAAAAACAGTAAGAAAACATTAAAAACCTAAATACACTTAAAAACTCTAAAAATCAAAAAATCCTAAAAACCCTAAAACCACTAAAATTCGTAAAACCTTAAAAAACACTAAAAATCTCAACAACCTTAAAAACCATAAAACCATTTAAACCATAAAAACCTCTAAAAACTATAATACTCTTTACACCTATAAAAACATAAAAAAATAAAGATATCCTTAAAAACCGAAAAAACATTAAATAACCTAAAAACCATAAATAACTTAAAAACCCTAAACCCCTTAAAAACCCAAATGATCCCTAAAAACTCTAAAAACATAAAAATATTTAAAAGGTCCTAAAAAAACCTAAAAACGTAAAAGCACTAAAAATTATCGAAACCATAAGAAAACCGTAAAACCCCAAAAAAAATAAAACACCTAAAAACCAAAAAAACCAAAAAAGACCCTAAAACACCTAAAAAGTACCTTAAAACCCTAAAATCTATAAAAACCTATAGAACCCTAAAACCTACGGAAACCTCTAAAAACCCATTAGACCCCTAAAAACATTAAGAACTCTAAAATCCTTAAAGACATAAATTACTCAAAAAAACCAAAAGACATATAAAACTGAAAAAACCCTAAAACCAGAAAAATACATAAACACCCTCAAAATCATTATTAACCATAAAACAATAAAAATCTTCCAAATCCCAAAAAATCCCTAAAAACATTAAAAACATAAATTTCCTAAAAAAATCAGAAAAACATAAAATATGATACAACCTTTAAACCCCTAAAAACATAAAAAATTCAAAAAACTCTAAAAAACCAAAAGAAAACCTAAAAAACCCTAAAATCCTACAATGCCCTAAAAACCCTAAAACCCATAAAAATATATGAATCCAAAAAGACCTAAAAATACTAAATACATAAATATGACTAAAAATAACTAAAACCCCTATGAAAACACTAAAAACCTAAAAATGCATAAAATACCTAAAAATCATAAAAATTCTAAAATCCCTAAAATATCCTAAAAACCATAAATCCAATAAAGACCATAAAACCCATGAATCCAATAAAACCCCATAAAATCCACTAAAAACTCTAAAAAATTTATATACCTATAAAAACATTAAAAACACTATAAAAAACATTAAATCCCAAAAAATATAAAAAAACCCCTAAAAAGCCAAAAACCAAAAAAACCCTAAAATCCATAGAAACCCTAAAAACCCTAAAAACTGTTAAAACCCTTCCAAATCCCCAAAAACCAGAAAAACTACAATTTTATAAAGATATCTAAGAATCACTAAAATCATAAAACCCTAAAAAACTAGAAAACCCCCAATAAAACCTTAAAACCCTAAAAATACATAAAACCCCTAAAAACTAAAAACAGTAAAAACATAAAAAATTCCTGAAAAAAAATTTAAAAAACCTCAGGATCCCTAAAACCTAAAAAACCAAAAAATATCAAAAATAACTAAATATTAGGAAACACATAAAATCACAAAAAACTAGAAAACACTTAAGAAAAACTTAAAAACCAAAAAAATGGATAAAACCCCTAAAAATATAATGAAATAAAAAACCATAAAACCCTAAAAGGAACCTAAAACCTCAAAAAACAAAAAAAACTATAAAAAATCCCAAACCCTTAAAAACTGTAATAACCCATAATAACCATAAAACAACACTAAAAAAATCTAGAAACTGATCAAACCCCTAAGAATGTTAAAAAAATATGAATAACCTTTAAAGCCCAAAAAAATTCAGAAATACCATAAAACCCCTTAAAAACCCTAAACCCCCCAAAATTTATAAAAACCTAAATAAAAATAAAAATACAAAACAATTCACAAAAATCCCAAAAAAAACATAAAAACCCCTAAAACCACTGAAAAAACCTAATAAAAACATAAAAACCTAAAAATACTTAAAACCTTTTAAAAACTAAAAAAACATAAAACCCTTAAATATCCATTTTAACCCTAAAAACCATAAATACCATAAATACCCTAAAACCCATAAAGTCATTAAAAAACTATAAAGACCCAAAAATCATTAAAAACCTAAAAAACTCAAAATATTGTTTAAACATCTAAATCATTAGAAAACTCTAAAATCCATAAAAACCCTTATAAAATAAATAAAACCCCTTAAAACACCCAAAAACAGTAAAATACCCTAAAATTCATAAAAAACATAAAAATAAACACAATCTATAAAAACCCTAAAAACCTAAAAGGGCCTAAAATTATCTAGAAACATAAAAAATCCAAATAGCCTTAATCACTAAGAAAACCATAAAATCTAAAAATGCTTAAAACCCCTAAAAAATTAAATTTTAAATACTATAAAAAACCCTAAAACCCTTAAAACCCTAAAAACCCTAAAAACTATAAAAACCTCCAATAAACAAAAAACATAAAACATAAAACCCATAAAAACACTAAAACCCACTAAAACACAAAATACCCTTTAAACAACTATAAATTTTAAAAAACACTAATGAAATTAAAATCCCACAAAAAACTAAAATAACATAAAACCCTATAATAATATAAAAACCCTAAAACCCCAAATACCATAAAAATACATAAAAACCATAAAACCCATAAAAATCCTTTAAAATACATAAAAATAACTAAGAATTCCTCAAAATATTAAAAACAATAAAACCATAAAAACCCAAAGAAAACCATAAAAACCTAAAAACACTAAAAAACACTAAATCCCAAAAGAAACTAAAAACCATAAAAAACCCAAAAACCCATAAAACTCTAAAACAACTAAATCCCTAAAAAAAATAAAACCCGTAAAAACATAAAGAACCCTTAAACCCCTTTAAAACCGAAAAACACACTAAAAAATATAAAAACTATTTAAACCTCTAAAAAATAGAAATTCTAAAAATATGTAAAACCCCTAAAACCCATAAAAACCCTAAAAATCCTAAATCATTAAAAATCATTATACCATAAAAACAATAAAAGTCTTTAAAAAGATTAAAAATAAAAAAAAACATAAGAACCCTAAAATCTTTTAAAACCCATATAAAAACATTAGAAACCTAAAAAACATAAAACCCCTAAGAAACTGAAAATTTGAAAACCTTAAAAAACTATATAAACACTTAAAACAATAAAAACTCTGAAAATACATAAAGTCACTAAAACCCATAAAAATATTTAGAAAACCTTAAAAACATTAAGAACACTAATATCAATGAAAAACCCTATGAAATAAATAATAACATGAAAACACTTATAACCCCTAGAAAACCAAATAACATTAAAAATCATGAAAAGAACTAAAAAACCCCTAAAAATAATAAAACCCCTAAAAACATAAACTCCTTAAAACCCCATAAACACAAAAAACATCATAAAATTATAAAAACCCTTTAATACCTTAAAATAATTGAGAAAATCTTAAAACCATAACACCCCAAGAAAAAAATGAAGAAATTCCTAAAAACCCTAAAACCCCTCAAAATCCCAAATAATCATGAAAACTATAAAAATATTAAAAAATACCTAAAAATGTAAAAAAACCTAGAAACCCTAAGAATCCCAAAAAAAAAATCCTTAAAAACTGAAAAACTCATAAAACCTTTAAAAAACCTAAAAATGGTAAAAACCATAGAAACCAGAAAAACCCATAAAATAGTTAAAAAGATTAAATACCCATAGAAAACTAAATCCACTAAAAACTCTAAAAACCCAATAATCTGTAAAAAACATTAAAAACACTTTAAACCAATAAACCACAATAAATATAACATAAAAACCCCAACCCCCCCCCCCCACAAAATCATTAAAACAATTAAATACCCCAAAACACTCAAAACCCATAAAATCCCTGAAAAACCCATAAAAACCATAAATACAACTTCAAGCACCTAAAAAATATAACCCATAAAGTCCAAAAAAACCATAAGTAAACCCTAAAAATTTAAAAACACTTAAAAACCCCCAAAACCTAGAAAATATAAAACCCTAAAAAATTATAAAAGCCCTAAATACCCACAACCCCCTTCCCAATCATAAGAATCTATTAAACCCTTCAGCCAATATTATAAAAAAACCAAAAATTTCCTAATAATATAAAAAAACATACAACCATGAAAACCCCTATGAAAACATTAAAAATATAAAAAATCTAAACACCTACAAAATTATAAAAGGCTTAAAACCCAAAAAAACCACTAAGAAACATGAAATCCAAAAAAATCTCAAAATCCATGAAAACCCTAAATATCCATAAAAATTAAAAAATTCACTAACAATCCCTAAAATCATAGAAAACATAAAAAATCATTAAAAAACGTTGAAAATGATAAAACATAAATTAAACCTTAATAACCTAAAAACCTAAAAACACTAACATCCTTAAAATAACCTAAAAATAACTCAAAACCCTAAAACCAACAAAAAACCGTAAAACCCCTAAAATCATCAGAAACCCCTAAATCTCCATAAAACCCCTAAAAACCACTAAAAAATCAAAAACCCTTTAAAAAGCAAAAAATTTCTAAAAACTCTAAAACCCCTTACACTAAAAACTAAAAAACCAAAAGTACCCCAAAAAACCTAAAACCCCATAAAAACCTAAAAGCCACTAAAAATCTCATAAAATCAATAAAACCCTTTCAAAACGACAAATATATTTAAAAATAACTTAAAATCCCTTAAAACACAAAGAAGCCAAAAAATTGAAACACTTAGAAAACATTTAAAACCTTAAAACACTTAAAACACCTAAAAAGCTAAAAAAACACAAAAAACATTAAGAAACCCAAAAACCCCAAAAAAACATAAAAACATTTAAAACCCTCAAAATCCATAGAAACCCAAAAACCATTAAAATCTAAAAATATCTAAGAATACCTAAAAACATGAAAACCCTAAAACCGAGAAAAATTATAATAAAAACTTTATGAACTAAAAATATAAATAACCAAAAAACTAGAAATAGTAATATCCTTTAAAACCCTAAAAACCACAAAAATCACTAAAATTCATAATTTTTTTTTGAAAAACTAAAAACCCATCTAAACAATACTAACCATTAAAAACTATAAGAAATCATTAAACCACTAAAAATGTTTAAAAATTCTAAAAAACTTTAATCAACTACCAAAAACAAAAAAAAAACAAAAAAACAATAAATGTATAAAATCCTAAAAAACCCTAAAATCTCTCAAGATCCCTAAGAACCCAAAAAACAATAAAAATTCTTTAAAATCCTAAAAATACCAAAAAAGGTAAAAACCTAAAAACACTGAAAAAACACTTATAAAACATTAAAATTTATAAAAACTCTTAAACCCCCTAAAAACAAAAAATGATAAAAACCATAATAATCCCCAAAACCCCAAGAAACAAAAAAATAACCCAAAATCCAAAAAACCCTAAAAAAAATAAAATTCTAAAGAAGTTATAAAATACCTAAAAACATAAAATCCCTAAAAACCATGAAATCCCTATGAATACATCAGAAACAAGAAAAAACATAAAACCCATAAAACTATAAAAACTCTAAAAAACCATTAAAAACCCAAAAAACCCAAAAACCCACTAAAAACCCAATTAAAAATCATAAAACCCTTCATACTTTATGAATAATAAAAAGATATAAAAAACATCACATACCTAAAAAGCAAAAAAATATCTAAAAAACCAAAAGACACTATGAATACCATAAAAAACCCATAAACCCCTAAAATCCCTCAAAAGCCCTAAAAACCCTATAAATTATAAAAATTATAAAAAATAATAAAAAATACATAAAAAGGTAAAAAAATCCCTAAAGACCATGAAAACCCCTAAGAAAAACCTAAACACCTAAAACTACTTAGAACCCCTAAAAACTAAAAGTACTCTAAAACCCTAAAAACACTAAAACCCTAAAATAACCCAAAAACACCCTCAAAATCACTAGAAAACGTAAAAACCAAAAATATCTAAAATAAGCCCAAGAAATCCCTAAAAACATAAAAAACTAAAACTTATAGGTAAACAATAAAAACCAAAAAATACTTTAAACCCCAAAAAACATAAAAAAATTTAAAACACCAAAAAATCTTATAAACACCCTAAAGACCCTAAAAACCCATAAAAACATAAGACCCCCAAAACCCCTTAAAAATACTAAAAATACATAAATCCCTAAAATGACTAAAAATTTAAAAACCACTTAAACCCATAAAAAAGTTAGAAAACTATAAAGTAACTTAAAACCCTAAAAACCCTAAAAACACTAAAACCCCATAAAAATCATAAAAACTTTAAAAACCCACATAAACCATAAAAGCCTTCAAAATGCCAAAAAATGATAAAATCTTAATAAAATACCGAAAAATAATTGTGGTAGTGATAAATAGGAGGTATGTTTTGATCCTTGCGATATGGGGTTGAAGACTCCAATTAACAGTAGCGGGAATAAGGAGGGTACTATAGTAATCGTGCATCTTGCTGATAGTTTTAATGGTGAACATACTAGAAAAAGGGAGGTGCATGATCAGAGTGATATTGCCTTGTATAATTGGTTTGAGTGCATGGTGTCTATTGATCCATAGGGTGAGAAAACGACACATGGGGGATGTGGAGGATCAAGGTATGATGGAAGAACAGGGATATGTGTCTAGAAAGGGGAGGGGATCTGTTTGGGCGATGAGTAGGATGGGGAAGAAGTTGTTGTGCGGGACATAGGCTGTGTTGACAATTGAGAAGATGAGGGGCATGTTCTGTCATTATAGGGAAATTTGGAGGTTGGGGAGGTCAGTTTCGAGGGTTTAGCTGGATGTAGGTATTTTGGACTCACTATGCAAATGCCTAGGGTTGTTCTTGATGGATCTACTGATGGTGAATCTTTTTTTGAAGTCAGGCAGGGGAGGGTGGTTGAATAGAGGAAATGGATAAGAAAGAGGTGGTGTCTATGCAGGGGGAGAGAACATGTGGAAGGGAAGGTGAATTAGAAGGGGAAGGGAGCTGGATAGAGAGATGTGGCCCACTTCAGTCAGGTGTGGGAGGAGGAGGCTAAGATGGGGGAGGGGCCTAGGCAAGGGGAGTTGGCGGAGTAGTGTTCTATGGCGATGGATGGTTCCTTATAGCATGGGAAAGGGCCTTTGTCTTTGATGATTCATAAGGGGGTTTCTGCTGGTGAGTCTTCCTATGAGTATTTGCAGGGGGACTAGCTCGGTTTGGTCATGAGAAGGGAGAGGCTGCTGAACAAAGGGAGGTGATGGAGCCAATTTTGGAGGTCTGCAAGCTACCTAGGGAGGAGGGACGATTGCAACTGGCCTTGGATAGTGTATTGTCTCCTAGTGTGCCATATTGTGGTGTTCTATCTCACTGCTCCTTAAATCATGAAGCCTCCTTCATCCCTAGTCATGTTATTTAAGAGGATTCCTGAAGGATTAATTATAATATGGCTATGATATGTAAGGACAGGGCCCTTCTTGAGGTGGCCATTCCATATGGGAAGAAAAAAATCTATAGAGGTCTCTTTAGACACCCAAAAGAGAAATACGGGGAAGGACTATTCTATATTTCCAAAGACAGTGTCCACGAGAGCCTCATGCAAAGTTAAGGATGTAGCCTCTGGTAGGAGAGGTCGGTTGGTCAAGGCGCAACTAAATGTGGAGAAGAAAAATCTTATAGAGTACTACACTACCTTACTAAAGCAATATGAATCATCTGAATGGGATTCAATGGATTCAGATACTCCTCTAGTATGGTGTTGATGGGGACCCATAGACGTTGATTTTTAGTTCTTGCTTCTTTCTTTTCTGCTCTTCTGGTCTTTTGTGGTTTTGGTGTCTTGGGGGGGGGCTAGGGATTTCGGTGTGGGTTGTTTGGCCCCACCCCACCCTTGTCTGCTTTTATTTTCTTTTAATAAATTTTGGAGGACAAGGAATATCTTGGCCTAGCACCTTCCTTGCCTAAAAAACAAAAAACCCATAAAACAATATAAAACACTAAAAACCCATAATAACCATAAAACCCACTAAAACTCCAAAAATTATCTAAACACCTAAAAACATAAAATACAAAAATACACATAAAACTCTAAAAAACTAAAACAACCATAAATCTGCAAAAAAATCATAAAAACCCAAAAACCCTCAAAATCCATAAAATCCATAAAACCCAAACAAAATCCAAAAAAAATTGACAAAAAACCCTAAAAACATAAAAACCCTAAAAATATTGGAAAACCTTAAGAAAACCATGAAAACCAAAAAACACTTAAAACCCCAAAAAACCTAAAAAAATCTAAAAACCATAAAACCCCCTCAAAACCTAAAAACCATTAAAACCCCCAAATTCCTTAAAAATCATAAACACCATAAAATATAAAAAATTACCTAAAAATAACTAAAAACCAAATTTCAATAAAAACCTTGAAATACCATAGGGAAAACATAAAAATATAAAACACTTAATGTCCCTAAAACACTAAAAAAACTAAAATCACTTAAAACCCCTAAAAATTCCCTAAAAACACTAAAACCCATGAAAATCATAAAAAACCTAAAAACCATAAAACACCAAAACTTCATGAAAACTACAAAAGAAAAATAAAAATCTAAAATTACTTTAAACCCTTAAAAATATTTAAAACTCAAAAAACCTTAAAAAATCTAAAAAACTAAAAATCCCTAAACCCACAAAAAACAAAAAAAAACACCTACAACTATAAAACCCCTCAAAATCCCTAAAAATCCTAAAAATCCTAAAAATCCTAAAAATCCCTATTAATACCAAAAAATATATAAATCCATGAAAAATATTAATAAAACCATAAACACTAAAAAACAAATTAAACCTCGAAAACCTAAAAATGTTAAAAACACTAAAATCCCTAAAACCCCTAAGGAACCATAAACACCTCAAAATCCCTAAAAACCCTAAATATTGATAAAAATACAAAAAAAATATATTAAAATAACTAAAAATGTTAAAATTCTTAATAGAATTTGAAAACCCCTATGAAAACCATAAAAACTAGAAATACATAAAACCACTAAAAAACCTAAATATGTTAAAAACATTAAAAACCCTAAAAAGGAAAAACACCTAAATAATTATAAAAACAATCAAAACACGAAAATTCCATAAATACTCCTAAAACACAAAAAACCATAAAACCCACTAAAAATTTGAAAACCCATTAAACCCATATATCATTAAAATACTCTAAACACAATAAAAATCCAAAAAAATTCGAAAAAAAATAGAAACCCAAAAAAACTAGAAAAAACATAAAGACCCTAAAAAACCCTGATAAACCCTCAAAATCTCAAGAAATTCTATAAACCCATAAAAATCCTAAGAAAAACCTAAAAATAAATAAAAACATAAAAACCCATAAAAATACTAAAAGCCTGTAAGAAAAATAATAAAAACCTAAAAAACATTAAAACCCCTAAAAACTAAAAAAAAAGACAAAAACCCACCAAACCCACCAAACCATAAAAACTATAAAACAGTAAACCCACTAAAAACATTAAAACCAAAAATCTATTGAAAACCCTAAAACCAAACTAAAATACCTAAAAACCCATGATTACACTAAAGACTCTACAACCACTAAAAACCAAATAAATCCTTAGAACCCCTAAACGCCCTAAAAATCCTAAAAATCATAAAAATAACTAATAACCTAAAACACTAAAAAATAATAAAAATAATTAGAAAACCTTAGAAAAATAAAATCACTTAAAAACCCTATAACCTAAAAATGATAAAAACACTAATAAACCTTAAAACCCCTAAAAACCCAAATAACCCAAAAAAATCCCTAAAAATATGTAATATCCTAAAAACCATAAACAATAAAAAAAATAAAAATCCCTAAAAATTTAAAAACCCCTAAAAAATTGAATAACCTCTAATAAAAACTTAAAAACATAAAAACACTTAAAACCAATAAAAACCTAAAAAGCACAAAAACCCCTAAAATACCTAAAAGACTACTAAAACAAAAAAAGTCTCTAAAGACAGAAAAAACACCCAAAAACCGAAAAAATTCTAAATACCCATAAAACCCCTTAAATTAGAAATATTAAAAAAAATCTAAAAACACATAGAAATGTTTAAACTATAAAATAACATAAAACCCCTAAAAACTTAAAATAAAATACCAAAAAACCCAAAAACCATAAAAACAAAAAAAACCAATAAACCCCCAAAAATCCTCAACATCCATAAAAAACATAAAACTAAAAAATTACTAAAGAAGCCCTAAAATCCCTATGTAAGGTCCTGAAAAAATACGCAAACGACAATTGGAACCCCCTTAATTTGGGAAAAGATTCTACCCAATTTCCTAATTACTGGGAAAAAATATAGAGAACACCCATGAAATTGGAAATGGATTGACCGGTCTGCATACCAGTCCAATAGTGATGGTACATGACCGGTTCAACAACCCGCCCCCTCCGCGGACCGTTGCCATTCGCGGAATAGAGGTAGGAACCCTCCAGGGGTGCATAGAAGAATAGGTGCCAGTTCGGTCCCTCATCACGAACCGCCCCAGCCACAAACTGCGTCAACCGGCTCAGACCGTGTGCACTGTCATTCGCGGAATGGAGGCAGAGTCTTGCGTGGCTACATATCCCCCCCCCCCCCCGAACCAATTTTTTTCACAGGTAAGGTGCATTCAATGACCCTGCGAGTTGCGGATTGACCAAGTCATCTGTAAGATAGGTTTCTGGTCATGGGCCTCCGCAAAAGGTGACGTCTGACCACAGATATGTCTATTTCCCCCCACTATAAAAGGACATCGACGGGGAGAAGAAGAAGATCGATCGGATTCGGGTGGAAGAATTTCAGAGGAAGGAGTTTAGGATTTCTTAAACATTGAGCTTCCAATTCCCAAACTAGAACAGGTATGAAACTGGAAATGAATTAATAAGAAATTAAAAATTCATAAAAAATTGGTGAACCACAAACATAAAATAAAAAGGAAAAAATAATACCACGAGCCATGGCCCCTCCGTGGATGTTCTCCCAGTGGACCGGGGTTTCTATGCCCCTTTTTCGATCGAACGCACCTCATAGCACCCTCCTACGTGTGCGAATCCATGACCGACGAACCCTCGACCAGTGTTGCCCCTAGCCGCTGTTGCTGGAAATAAATTAATGAATTATAGTTATTTTTTGTACTTTTATGTTTTTTATGGGTGTTATAGATTTTCAGTGTTTTAGAGTTTTTAGAGATTCTAGAGTTTTCTTTTTGTTGGGTATTTTATGAGTTTTAAATGTTTTTTTTTATATTTTTTCAATTTATAGGGATTTTATTGTTTTTTTATAATTTTCAATGGTTTTAAAGGTTTTATAGGATTTTATGATTATTTATGGTTTTTAGGGGTTTCAGTGGTTTTTAGAGTTTTTTAGTTTTTATGGTTTTTAAGTGTTTAACGTTTAAATGTTTTCTTTTGGATTTTAGGTTTTTAAAATTCTAGGTATTTTTATGAATTTTTAGGATTTTTTTATGCTTTTACGATTTTAGAGTTATTAGGAATTTTTAGGGTTATAGGGTTTGTTTGTATTTTAGGAATTTTAGGGTTTTTGACATTATTTTTAATTTTTAGGGGTTTTATGTTTTTTTACATTTAAAAAAAAATTAGGATGTTAATGTGTTTTTATAATTTTTAGAGGTTTTAAGAGTTTTGATGATAGTTTATAGTTTTTTTAATATTTTTTGGGTTTTATTATTTTTAGGGTTTTAGGGATTTTAGGGTTCCTAGAATTTTTAGTGTTATTTAGGGTTTTTTGAGTTTTAATTGTTTTTAGGTTATAAGTAATTTCTTAGGGTGTATGTGGTTTTTTACATTATAAAATATTTTTATTATTTTTGTGGTTATTATAGTTTTTAGGTATTTTGAATGGTTTTAGTGTTTTTTAGGTTTATAGTGTTTTTATTTTTTTAGTGGTTTAAAGTGATTTAATGGATTTAAGGTTTTATAAAGTATTTTCTTGGTTTTTAGGCATTTTATGTTTTCAGAGATATTTAATGATTTTTAGGGCTTTATGGTTTTTACTATTTTGAGGTATTTTAGGATTTTAGGGTGTTGAGGATCTTTAGGGGTTTTAATTTTTTTTGGGATTTTGTGGTTTTTTGAGTTTTTTTTGGTTTTTTAGGTTTCTAACATTTTGGGTTTTTAAAGGTATTTAGAATATCATTCTTTATGGTTATTATTGGTTTTTAGGGATTTTATGGTTTTTTATGGTTCTATGGTTTTTAGGGATTTTTTTCATTTTTTGGATTTTTAGGGTTTTTATTATTTTTTAGATTTTTATGGGTTTCATGTGTTTTTAGTTTTTTATGATTTTCATAGGGGTTTCCCTGGTTTTTAGGTGTTTTCATGTTTTTATATTTTTTTTGGGATTTATTGGATTTTTATATTTTTTTGGGTTTTAGATCTTTTTAATGTATTTTAAATGTTTAGAGTTTTTATGGAATTTTTTTGGGGTTTATGGGTTTTTTTAGTTTTTCATGGTTATTATAGTTTATTGTGTTTTTTAAAAAATTTATCATTTTAAATATATTTTATTGTTTTTTCGGGTTTTTAGAATATGTATATGTTTTTAGGTTTTTAATGCATTTTATGGGTTTTATGGGATACATGGGTTTTAAGAGATTTTAGGGTTTTAGGATTTTTAACATTTTTTTTTGTTTTTAGGGGTTTGAGGTGGTTTTTGTATTTTAAGGTCTTATTAAGGGTTTTCAAGTTTTTAGGGTTTTTTATGTTATAGTGTTTTTAGGTATTTTTTAAATTTTATGGTGTTTTGGGATTTTAGAGTTTTTTTTTTGTTTTTTAGGGTTTTAATGGTTTTTAGAGTTTTAATGTTTTTAGGTGTTTAAATGGTATTGGAGTTTTTATTTATTTATTAGGTTTTTTATGTGTTTAAATGTTTTTTAAGGTTTCAGGGGTTTTATGTGTTTAGGGGGTTTTAGGGTTCTAGGGACTTTTTTGGGTTTTTAGGGTTTTTAGTTTTTTTAGTGTTTTTTATTTTTTTAGGGTTTCAAGTGTTTTTAGGTTTGTATGGTTTTCTTAGGGGTGTTCATGTTTTTAGTGTTTTTTACATTTTATGTTTTTTTGGGGATTTTAATAATTTTTAATGTCAATTATGGTTCTTAGTGATTTTTAGAGTTTTATCAATTTTTAGTGTTTTTAGGGAATTTTACGGTTTTTAGAATTTTTAGGTTTTTTGGGGGTGTAAAGTGTTTTTATGTTTTAAAGGATTTATTATGGGTTTTTTGTTTTTGTAGTGGTTTTATGTTTTAGGTATTATTATGGATTTTTTAGGATTTTTATGGTTTTCAGGAATTTTGTGGAGGGGTTTTTGGGATTTTATGGGTTTTATGTTTTTTAGGATATTTAGGGTTTTTTGTGTTTTTAGGGTTTTTAATGGTTTTTAGAGTATTTTAACATTTTTAGGGTTTTAAAGGGTTTCTATTTTTTTACGATGGTTTTTAGGGTTTTTAATGTTTTTTTGGGGGGGGGTGGATTTGAGGGATTTTAGGGTATTTAGGAATTTTTAGGATTTTTGGGGTTATATTTTTTTTTTGGTTTTTAGGGGATTTAATTATTTTATAGTTTTTATAGTTTTTGTGGGGTTTTCTGGGTTTTTCGATTTTTATTTTTGGGGGATTTCTTAGATTTTTTCTAGTATTTTTATGGTTTTTTGGTTTTTTTGGGGATTTACGAGTTATAGGCTTTTATAGTGATTTAGGGTTTTAGGGTTTTGTTTAATATTTATTGTATTTATTTTTAGAGTATTTATGAATTTTTAAAATTTTAAAATGTTTTTTTGGGGATTAAATTATTTGTTGAGATTTTGTGGGTTTTACAATTTTAATGGTTTTCTATATTTTTTCAAGTTTTAAGGGGTTGAATGGGATGAATGGGATTTTTTGGATTTAGGTTCTTTTAAGGTTTTTAGGGTTTTTAGGGGTTTTTAGATTTTTTATGTGTTTCATGTGTTTTTTGGTTTTAAATTTATTATTTGTTTTCTTAAGTTTTCTAGGTTTATTATGTTTTTTATGTTTATATAGATTTTTATGGATTTAAGTGTTTTTAGGGTTTTTAAGTATTTTTAGTGTTTTAGAGTTTTTAGGGTTTTAGGTTTTTTAAGTTTTCTTTATCATTTTTCGGGTTTTTAGGGATTTTAATTGTTTTTAGGTTTTTAAGGATTTCTTAAAGGTTTTTAGGTTTCTAGGTTTTTCAACATTTTAAGTAGTTTTTAAGAATTTCTAGGATTTGTAAGGTTTTTAGGGTTATTATATAGTTTTAGGGGTTTTATGATTTTTAGGGTTATAGGGTTTTTTTGAATCTTTGAGGGGATTTATGTTTTTTAGAAATTCTTAATGTTTTTATGTGTTTAAATATTTTTTAGAGATTTTAGTGGTTAAGGCTTTATGGGTTTATATAGTTTTTTAATGTTGTTAGGGTTTTTATGGGTTTTTAGTTTTTAGTGATTTTAGTGTTTTAGGGTTTTATGGGATTTATATTTTTTAAGATTTTAATGTTTTCTTAGTGTTTTTAGTGTTTTTATGGTTCTTAGAGGTTTAATAGTTTTTGAGGGGTTTGGGGGGTTCTTTCTATTTATATATTTTATTGATTTTTGGGGGTTCTAGGCTTTTTTTGAGTTTTTAAGGGTTTGTTATGGATATTTAGAGTTTTTTTATATTTTTAAGGGTAGAATGATATTTTAGTGTTTTTAGGTGTTTATGGATTTTATGGGTTTTGGGTTTTTGATGTTTTATGAATTTTATGGTTTTAGGGATTCTTTGGTTTCTATGGATTTTATGGTTTTTATAAATTTTTAGTTTTTTAGGGGTTTTAAGTATTTTTATTTTCATATGGTTTTCATAAGGGTTTTTAGGATTTTTAGGATTTTTTATTTCTTTAGGGATTTTTAGTTCTTTTTAGGATTTTGTGGATTTTTTGAGAGATTTTGAGGGGTTTTGGGGGTTTTAGAGTTTTTGTTGTTTTTTGTTGTTTTTTTGAGTGTTTATATATTTTTATGGTTCTCGTATATTCTTTGTGCTTTTTAGCGTATTTTAGGTTTTGGGGATTTTAGAGATTTTTTCTAATTTTATGTGTTTTTTTGGGATTTAGAGATTTTGAGGGTTTCAAGGTTTAGGGTTTTAGTGCCTTTTAGTTTTTTGGGGTTTTAAGTGTTTTGAGTTTTTTAATGTCTTATTTAATTTTTTCAATGTTTTTAGGGGTTTTCATAGTTTTAGAGATTTTAGTGCACTTATTGTATTTTATGGTACTAGGGGTTTTAGGGATTTTGGGGGATTAAGGTGTTTTAGGGTTTTTTTTTGTTTTTTTTGGGTTTTAGTGGGTTTTGGAGTTTTATATGGTTTTAAATTTTTTAGGGTTTATAATGTTTTTAGGGGATTTAAGGGTTTTTAGTGTTTTTAGTGGGTTTTGGTGTTCTTATTGGGTTTTAGTAATTTTTAAGGTTTTTAAGGGCTTTAGAGGTTTTTTAATCTAATTAGGGGTTTTAAGTGTTTTGTGGGTTTTTACGATTTTATTGTTTTTATGGTTTTCAGGGATTATGGGTATTTTAGAGTTTTTAGGCTTTTTTTGGATATTTGGGTTTTATGGGTTTTTTAGTTTAATTTATTTTTATGGATTTAGTGGTTTTTAACATTTTTAGGGGTTAATTTTTATTTATATTTTTTAGAGTGTTTAGCTATTTTTTCTATTTTTCATGGTTTTTTGGTGTTTATGGGTTTTGGGGTGATTTTAAGTTTGCCTATGATTTTTATAGTTTTTGGTTTTATGGGTATTAAGTGTTTTTTAGATTTTTAATGTTTATGGTGGGTTTTTCAAGGTATGTAGGTCTTTTATTTTTTAGGTATTTTAGGTATTTTTTTGGATTTTTATAGTTTTTAGTGGAGTTAGTGATTTTGAGGGTTTTTATGTTTTTTAATGTTTGTAGATTTGTCAGTTTTTAGGGGTTTTATGTGTTTTTAGGTTTTTGAGTTTATCTTAGTGGTTTCCACATTGTTTTAGTTTTTATGGAGTTTTAGGTATTTTTTTAGAATTTTTATGGTTTTAGGGTTTTATTTATTTTAAGGGTTTCATGATTTTTAGGGTTTTTAGGTTTTCTATGGTTTTTTCGTTTTTAAGTGTTTTGTTTTAGTTGTAAAGGATTCTTATATTTTTTAAGATTACAATTTTTTAATGGGTTTTTAGTTATTTTAGTTTTTTATGGTTTTATGGGTTTTTATGTGCTTCTATGGTTTTTAGGGGTTTTGTGGGTTTTAGGTGTTTAAGAGGGTTAGGGTTTTTAGCGTTTTTAGGTATTTTAGCAGTTTTGACCATTTTATAATTTTTAAGGTTCTCTTATGGGTTATCATAATATTTAGGGTTTTAATGTTTTTTGGGATTTTTATAGATTTTTTTAATAAATTTATTGGTTTTTTATGTATTTATGGATATTCGGGGGGTTTTAGGGTTTTGGGTTTTTTTGTGCTTTTTATGGTTTTTTGCATTTTTTTGATTTTGAGGCATATATGGTTTTTAGATTTTTTAAGAAAACATATTGGTTGAAAGGTTGTTTATAGTTTTTTGTGGGTTTTAGTTTTTATGGGTTTTAGGATTATAATTTTTTTAGGGTTTTTATGGTTTTATGAGTGTTTAGGGTTTTCAGGGACATGTAGAATTTTTTTAGGGGATTTATCTTTTTTTATAATTTTTAGGTTATTAAGTGTTTTTAGATTTTTATGGGATTCTTATGGTTTTGCAGGTGTTTTATGTTTTTAAAAGTTTTAGAGTTTCTTATGTATTTTTATAATATTTATGTGTTTTTAGGTTTTTAGGGATTTACTAGGTTTTCAGGGTTTTTTTGGGTTTTTTGGTTGGGCGGGGGGCGGGGGGGGATTAGGGATTTATTTTGGTTTTTATGGGTTTTAGTTTTTTCTATAAATTATCTACCTTATTTGTGGTTTAAATGTTTTTTAGAGTTTTTAGTGGTTTTTATTGTTTTTATGGGGTTTAGGATTCTTATGGTTTTTATGGGTTTATGATTTATAGGGTTTTTTGGTGTTATGGTTCTTTTAGGGGTGTTAACATTTTATGGTTTTTATGGATTTTAAGTTTTTTTAGGTCTTTAACGTTTTTCATAGGGGTTTTCTTGGAATTTATGATTTTTTATAATTTTAGGGAATTATATAGATTTTTAGGATTTTTATGGTTTTTAGTGATTTTTCAGATTCATAGAGTTTTTTAGGGTTTTTAGTGTTCTCAGTGTTTTCAGTGTATTATAATTTTTCAGGTTTTCTATGGGTTTTAAATTTTTTGAGGATTTTAATATTTTTAGGGTGTTAACGGGTTTAGTTATTTTTTACGTTTTAGGTAATTTTACGTTTTTCTTTAATATTTTTATGGTTTTTTATTTTTTATGTGGTTTTGAGGGGTTTTTTTTGGTTTTTATGGTTAATTAGTTTTCTAGGATATTTTTAATTTTTTTATGGTTTTAAATTTTTTATGAGTTTTGTAATGTTTTTAGGGGTTAAAATGTATTTTAGAGTTTTTAGTGGTTCATAGGAGTTTTATGGTTTTTAGGGGTTTATTGTTTTTGTGTTTTTAGGGTTTTTATGTTTTTAGAGTTTTCAAGGTTTTTAAATGTTTTATGTGATTTAGTTTTTTATGTTTTTCTTTCAAGTCTTCAATGTGTTAAGGGATTTTTAATTTTTTTTTGGGATTTTTAGGTATATTTAGGATTTTCTAGGGTTTAGGGTTATAATATTTATTCATGGTTTTCGGTTTTTTTGTATTTTTAAGGGTTTTAGATTTTTTTTACATTTTTCAATGTTTTCATGGGATTAATTGGTTTTTATATTTTTTGGGTTTTTTATTATTTTTAGGTTTGGGGGGGTTTGGAATTTATGGTTTTTTCGGTTTTATGGGTTTTAGGGTTTTTAGGGTATTTTAGGGTTTTAGTATTTTTATGGTTTTTTATAAGATTTATGTGTTTGTAGGTTTTTAGGGTTTTCTCATGGGTTCTTAGTGATTCTAGGGTTTTTTGAGGTTTTTATAGCATTTTATGGGTTTTAGGGTCTTTATGCACTTAGAGGGTTTTATGGGTTTTTAGGATATTTAGGATTGTTTATGGGTTTTAGCATATTTTAGATATTTTAAGGGTTTCAGTGTTTTTGGGTTTTGGGGATTTCTTAGGTTTTTTAGTGGTTTTATGTTTTTTATATTTTTATGGATTTTTGCATATATTTTTTGGATTTTGGAGGTTTCTTTCAGTTTTTAGGGATTTTGAGGGGTTTAGGAATTTTTTATGGTAGTTATGGTTTTTTGTGTTTTTACAGTTTTTCGTAATTATATTTTTTTTGATATTTTTAGAGTCTTTTAACAGTTTTATGGGTTAAAACGGTTTTAATGTTTTTAGTAGTTTTTAAGGTATTTATGGGTTTTTAGGGTTTTTAGGGTTTTAGGGTTTTAGGTGTTTTGGGGGTTTTAGGGGTTTTAAGGTTTGTTAGTATTTTTAAGGTTTTTAGATTTCTGGGGGTATTATGTGTTTTTAGGGTTTTTAGGTTTTCTTATGTGTTTTAGGGGTATTTTATTGGTTTTCACATTTTTAGGGGATTTTCTATTTTTAAGGATTTTTTGGATTGTTTACTATTTTTTATGGTTATTAAAACTGTTTAAAGGTATTGGGGGTTTTATGGTTTTTATGGGTTTTAGGTTATTTTTGATTTTTTAGGGTTTTATGTGTTTTATATTTTTTGAACAATTTTGTGGTTTGAAGGGATTTTAGAGATCATAGTGGTTTTAGGATTTTGTTAGGTTTTTTGTTTTTTAATGTTTTAGGAGGTTTTATACATTTTATGAGTTTCCATGGTTTCTAATTTTTTTTATGTTTTTATGGTTTTTAAGTGTCTTTATCATTTTAACGTTTTCTTAGTGGTTTTTAGGGTTTTTAGAGTTTCTAAGGTTTTTACGTTTTTATAAAATTTAGGGATTTTTTTATAAATTTTATGGTTTTTAGGATATTTAAATATTTTGAGCATTTTTAGGGCATTTATGATTTTTGGATTATTAGAATTTTTAATTTTATTGTGTTTTTAATTTTTTTTAGTTTTTTATTTTTTTCATAAGTTTTTTCTGGGTTTTTATGGTTTTTTTATTTGCAGAGATATTTAGGGATTTTTTATAATTTTAAGGGTATTTTTGTTTCTAGGGATATTGAGGGGGTTTGGGTGATTTTTGGTTTTTTGGTATTTTTAGTTTTTAGGATTTTTAGGATTTTTTTAGAGTTTTAATATTTTTAGGGATTTTTATATTTATATGGGTTTAAAGGGTTTTTTGAGTATTTAATTTTTTAGGGGATTTGTGGGTATTTTATATTTATTTTTTTAGGATATTTTATGATTTTTCATGTTTTTATTGTTTTTATGGTTTTTAATGTTTTTATGGTTTTTAGAGTTTTTCACGTTCATAGGTTTTATCAGGGGTTTTAGGTGTTTTTATGTTTTGAATTTTTTGTTAGGGTTTTTAGGGTTTTAGAAATTTTGACATTTTAATGTATTTTTAGGTTTTTTTTAAGAGTTTGTGGTTATTTACAGGTTTTAGGGATTTTGAGGGTCTTTTGACTTTTTAGGGTTTTTATGGTTTAAAGGGTTTTAAAAGTTTTTTTAGTTTTTAGTGTTTTTCATATTTTTATAGTTTTATAAAAAATTTATCGGTTTAAAGGTTTTTAAACTTTTTATTAGTTTTTTGAGATTTTATGGGTTTTAGGGTTTTTATGTGTTTTAGGGTTTTTAAGGGTTTTAATGTTTTTATTTTTTTTGGGTTGTATCAATTTTTAGGTTTTTAGGGATTTTATATTTCCTTGGGGTTTTAAGGTTTTCTTATGGGTTTTAGGGTTTTAGTGATTTTAAATTTTTTTTGGGATTTTAATGAATTTTTTGAATTTTGATGGTCTTTAGGGTTTTTAATGATTTTGAGAGTTTTAGTGTATTTAGGATTTTTATTTTTTTTATGCTTTTAGGGATTTTAAATGTTTTTGGGTTTTAATGTTTTTTTTATGGTTTTGTGGGATTTTAATTTTTTTAGTTATTTTTATTGTTTTTTAGGATTTTAATGAGTTTTTAGGGTTTTATGTATTTTGAGAGGTTTTCTGGTTTTTTTGGGGTTTTTAAGGTTGTTATAGTTTTTTCGATTTTAGGAACATTTAGAGATTTTAAGGATTTTTAGTGTTTTTAATGGTTTTTCAGATTTATAGAGTTTTTAGATTTTTTATTGGGATTTTAGGGGTTTTATGGGGTTTATGGTCTTTTATGGTTTTTAGGGGTTTATGGTTTTTAGGGGGTTAGGGTTTTATATAGTTTTTAGATTATCTTAGGGTTTTTATCATTTTTTATGTTTTCAGGGTTTTAAGTGTTTGTAGGTTTTTAAGGTTTTCTTAGGAGTTTTCAAGGGTTTTTGGGGTTTTTAAATTTTAGAATAAATTTAGGGCTTCTTTTATTTTTATTTTTTTAAGGGTTTATAATGATTTTTATGTTTTTAGGGATTTTAGGGGTTCATAGTTTTTTATGGTTTATAACGTTTTTTGGTTTTTAAAGATTTTTAGGGTTTTTATGTTTTTATGGTTTTCTTAGGAAATTAAATGGTTTTAGTTTTTTTATGTTCTTAGATATTTTTAGGGATTTTTAGGATTCGTATGATTTTTAGGGGTTTTGTGGATTTGGTGTGGGGTTTTGGGTTTCCATTTTTAATTATATTTTTTGTAGTTTTGGTTTTTTCATTGAGTTCTTAGAGTTTTTATTATTTTTTATAGTTTTATGATGTTTTTAGGGGTCTAAAGTTTTTTAATGTTTTGAGTAGTTTTCAATATTTTTATGGTTTTTTGTGTTTTAATGTTTTTAGGGTTTTTGGGTGTTTTTAGGTTTTTCTGGCCTTTTTAGGGTTTTGTTCATTTTTTAGGTTTTTAGAGGTTTTACATGTTTTTAGGTTTTTGTGGTTTTCTTAAGGTTTCTAAGAGGTTTTTGGGGTTTTTACGTTTTTAGGGATTTTATGGCCTTTTTGAATTTTATAAGTTTTTTTATTTTTATGGATTTTATGGGATTTTGGGGGTTTTGAGTTTTTATAGTTCTTTTTGGGGTTTAGCATTTGTTTCAAATTTTTAGTGATATTTGTTTTTAGTTTTTAACCGTTTTCAAGGGTTTAAAGTGTTTTTTGAATTTATAGTTGGTTTTTGGGGGCTCTATGGGTTTTTGTGGTTTCTAAAGATTTTTTGAGATTTTATCATTTTAGGGGTATTGGAATCGGATGGGATTTTATGGTTTGAATAGTTTTTAGGTTTTGTCGGGGGTTTAAGTGGTTTTAGGTTTTTAAGGTTTTCATAATATGTTTCATAGTTTTTAGGAGGTTTTATATTTTTAGGGATATTTTAAAATTTTATGTTTTCGTACAGGTTTTAGAGATTTTAAGGAGTTTAAGGGTTTTATGGTGTTTAGGGTTTTTAGGGGTTTTATCATTTATTATATTTTTAGGGGTTTTAAGTATTTTTAGTGTTTTAAAATTTTCTTATCAGTTTCCATGGTTTTTAATGTTTTTTAACATTTTATGGATATTAGGGTTTGTTTCAAATTTTTATGGTTTTTATGGGATTTATGGATTTTGAGGGGGTTTTTGGTTTTAGGGTTTTTATATATGTTTTGTGTTTTTTGCCTTTTTGTGTTTTTTGGGTTTTTATCATTTTTTTGAATTTTTTAATGTTTGTAGGCGTTTAAATATTTTGTATATATTTTTTGTTTTTTTTGGGTTTTTAATCAATTTAGGGGGTTTTATGTTCTTTCGGTTATTTAGGGGTTTTTAGAGTTTTTTTTGATGTTTTTATAGTTTTTCTATGTTTTTAGAATTTTTATGTTTTTTAAATGGTTTAAGTGTTTTTTGGTTTTTAGGGTTTTATTTTTGGTTTTTAAGGATTTTAATGATTTAGGGATTTTAAGAGATTTTTTTTGGATTTTTATGATTTTCAGGTTTTTTAGTTATTTTAAGGGGTTTAATAGGTCATTAGGCCTTCTAGATATTGTATGTTTTTTTGGGTTATGAAGATTTTTTTTGATTGTGTAGGTTATTTACGTTTTTCTAGAGTTTTTATGATTTTTATGGGTTTAAATGGTTTTTAGATTTTATATTAGTTTTCTATGTTTTATGGTGTTTTATAGGTTGTATGTTTTTAGTGGTTTTTATGTTTTTATGGGGTTTTAGGGGTTTTAGGGCATTTTTAGGGGCTTTTAAGGTTTTTCTCATTTTCATGGTTTTAGGGATTTTAGGTTTTTTTGGTTTTTAGGGCCTTCTTAGGGGGTTTCAGAGGTTTTATGGTTTTTTATATTTTAGGGATTTTTTAGTCTTTTTTGGGTTATTTTTTGTTTTTAGAGATTTGGGGGATTTTGATTGGTTTTATTGTTTTTTATGTTTTTAAGGATATTTAGGGTTTTTATCGTCTTTTAGGTTTTTTAGGGGTTTTATGTGTTTCTAGATTTTTAGGGTTTTCTTGTGGTTTTCAAGGGTTTTCAGGTTTATAAAAAATATTTTGGGGTTTTTAGGGATTTTTTTAGGATTTATATCTTTCATTTTTAAGGAATTTTTATGATTTTTTGTTTATTAGGGTATTTATGTAACGTACTGGTTTTTTGTGCCACCCAAAGGTGCCCCGTACCTGGCTGGTTACATGGTATCAAGAGCATTCCCCAAAACGCCAGAGGCTGCCAACTAGTAGTGAGGGCCTTGGGTGTGATAGTGGGAAACTATACCCTCATTGGTAGAGTAAGCACAGTGGAATAACATATAATAATCAATAGAAAAATAAATAATACCATAAAACAAGTAATGAGTGGAAGACTGAAAGTAAATAAACAACTAGAGTGCATATATAAATGATGCATGTCACTTTTGTTAATAAAAATAGCCATACAAGATACAATGCAAGAAATAAAACACTAAACCACGGTAAAAAAAGAAAACAAATATACTCTAATAGAATCACTTGCCTCAACATGGTCTCATGATCTCCAGCTCTATTGAAATCAAGTATCTGATGACGAAGGGGTCTTGCCTTTATCTATACCTACAACCATATAATCGGTTTGGGTCCAAAATCAAGACCCAAATAGGGTGTGAGATGAATCCCGGTTGGAAAAAACCATAAGATATGTGCCTAACTATCTATGAGTATATATAGATGATAATAATGAAAATGAATCAAAGTAACTAGGAGTACACAAAATAAAACAAATCTTACAATTTCAATTAACATTTATTAGAATTTAATGTTCATCATTTAATCAAGTATAAAAAATATGTATCTCATAAGATTACCTAAAAGGAATGAATCCAAGCTTATTCTTTGGCATGCAAGACACATCACAAAAATTCAATATTTATGTTAACCATCTGGGTATCTCACAATGTCTAACCCCTCTTTCCAATTAATGCAATAAAAAGGAAAAGAAACTTTGAGGAAGCACTCACTGTCAATTCCACCTATGGTCTTTGTAGAATAACTACAAACTCTCTAAGGAATCACTCAATGTAAATTCCCCCGGTGGAATTGTAATGTAAACTATACACACTCTGAGAGATAACTCACCATCAATCCCACCTAGTGGTCTCATAGAGTGAAAATATAATAGACACTCTGAGGAACCACTCTACATCAAATCCCCCTATGGTCTATGTACACCAGGTTCTTACAGCCCTGCACAATTAAATCATGCATAAAATATATTAAGCAGCCCAAAGTAACCTCAACTACTACATTGATAAGCAATTATAATTCATATTACAATCATTTAACAAGCAGTAAAAGTCAAACAGTCCCATCCTATCAAGAAACGCCAAGAAACAAGGTATGCCTTATAGGAAACCTGTACCAAATGACCCAAAACATTCAAACAAGAAACACACTCATGGGGTGTTCCTTAGACATGGAATTTCACCTAATATAATATCCACAACCCTCAATCCTACAATAAATCTAAGTAAAAAAATTATGTTTCAATATCCTTAACCCGAAATATCCAAAATGTGGGTAATCGTCACATTGGCATATAAAACCCAAGGACAAACAACAGAAGGACAAAAACCACCAAGCCCAACATTGTACGATCGATTAAGTTGAACCTCAGCCTTTGATTTGACCTAGAACATTGTATATCTAAAAAACATCAAAAACATTCAACCTTGAATAAATCAAAAGAGAGAATAAATTAGGATAAGAGGCTCTAGAATAAGGAAGAAATCATCGGTGGGATTTCAACACATCCTCTAGAGTTTGGATCAAACCTTGGATGGAGAAACATTGGCTCGAAGAATTTTTTTTCTCTTGGTCTCTCCTGGAAAAAACGAGGCCAGAAGAATATGAAATTGGGGATTAAATGCAACCCCAATTCAATTAAACCAATAAAAAAGGAAAGGACACTATGTGTTCTTTTAATGTACACATCGTTTACATGCCTCAACTGCCCCCCACTTTAGGTGGTCTCCAGGTCACCCCACCCAGCCATGTACTCGGCCATTACACGGCCAGTACACAGCTGCTTGTGGAAACCTCCTACACAACGTGTACTCCTAATTACATGGCGTGTACTTATAAAATTTCAAAATTATCATCATTTTTTCCAAAACACAAAAAAAAATCCATACCTGAAAATAGGATCTGTTATCTTACAATCTTCCCCCCATAAATAAATTCATCCCCGAATTTCCCTAACAAGGTGGTGAAGAAGAATCCTCAAACAGCTCTGGCCACTGTGATCACACATCGGCCTCCCTCCCCCAAGGCTTATCCTATACTCACCGATGCTATCATAGCACCTGTACTAGAGGAATAGACTAGCCACGAAGAACCTTTGCGCTTCTAACAATAATCTGGATAGTATGCTCTTCAAATGATGCGTCCATCTCCAACTCAACCTCCTCGGGTTGAAAAACATGAGACAGGTCTATGAAGTTACGTCATAACTATGAAACATGGAATACGTCGTGCATATCCTGGTACCTAGGAGGTAACTACAATGGAAAGGTAACCAGCATGAATTTTTCCAAAACCTCAAAAGGCCCAACATATCTCGGTGAAAGATTTCTCTATCTCTTATTCCTCTTGTGTCCCAACCTTGGTGTGACGCGTAGGAAAACTTGATCTCTGACCTCGTACTCTAGATGTCTTCTCCTTCGATAAGCTTAATACTTCTGCCATGATTATGTAGTATCCATCCACTTTGAACCAAACCCACCTACTCTATGGTATCCTGGACAAGATGAGGTCCCAACATAGCTGCCTCTCCTACCTCCATCCAACATAGAGGTGATCAGCATGACCTACTATACAAGGCCTCATAAGGCACAATCTGAATATTTTCAAGGAAACTAGTATTGTAGGAAAAATCTACCAGAGGTATGTGTTTATCCCAAGAAACACCAAAATATAGGACGCATGGTCGAACCATATCCTCCAGCATCGGAATCATGCGCTCTAACTGGACATCTGTCTGGGTATGGAAATATGTACTCAGAAGTACATGTGTTCACAAAGCCTTCTATATCCCTTTCTAGAAACATGAAGTAAAGTTGGAGTCCCTATCTGAAATGATAGAGCGTGGAACCCCATACAAATGTAAAATATCTCAAATGTAAAACCTTCCAATAACATCTACACAGAAGGTCTCCTTGATCAGTAAGTAGTGAGAAACCATTGTGAGTCTATCAATGACAACCCAAACTGCATCATTCCCTCAAGTAAAACTTAATAAACCTATCATGAAATCCCTCAAAACATCATTACACATCCACTCAGAAATGGATAATTACTGTATAATCTCCGCTAGTCACTGATGTTCAGCCTTCACCTACCGACATGTGGAACATATCATAACAAAACCAGAAACATCCCTCTTCATACATGGACACCAATACTAATGATGAAAATCTTGATACATATTGGTTACACTAGGATGAATAGGCTAAAATGAGGAATGCAAATTCCACATCATGTACTCACGTATGTCTGGAGAAACCCATACGCATCCATGAAATCACAAGATATCATCCTTGCCTACTGTCTTTCCAGGAGTAGGGTTCTCACCTAAAACACTCTCCCATATGACCAAGCCTTCGGAATATGATAACTTCCTCATTCATACTTGATCAAGTAGAGTACAGGTAACAGTTAAATAACAATGAGACGTTAACCCCTGTCTATTGTGCACCCCCAAATGAATCTCATAGAACATAGCCATAAGATTCCACTCACTGTTGGCCCCATGAACTGCATATATCTAAGTCCTCTTACTCAATGAATCAACCACTACGCTGCCTTACCTTGGTGTGTAGAAAAGCTCAAAGTCAAAGGACTAAAGGTACTCAACCCGCCTTTATTGTCTCAAATTAAGATCTTGTTAAGTAAATATATACCTGAGAATTTTTTGGTTGGTGAAAACTACACAATTCTCCCACAAAAGATAATGTATCCATATGCATAAAGAATGCACAACTGCTACTAACTTGAGATCGTGCATCGGGTAATTCCTCTCATGTGGCATCAACTACCGAGACCTATATGCAATGACTCCTTCCCGAAACATAATTACTTCACCCAGCCCGATACCTGATGCAGAACAGTAAATAGAATAACTCTTACCAGGCTATAGTAATATCAGTATTGGTGCTGAATTCAACCTCCCTTTCAGCTCCTAAAATGCGGAATCATGGGAATCTAAACACAATTTTTTTTCCACCCTTCCTAGTCTAGCCCGTCAGTGGTGCTACTAAATGAGAAATGTCCTGTATAAAAATTCCATAGTAACCATCTATCCCTATATAACTAATTACCTCAAATAAATTCTTTTGTTGTCCCGGGAATATACATCTCTAACTTTCTCTAGGACTACTGATACTCTTATCTCTGAGATAACATGACCCAAGAAGTGAATCTGGTCCATCCAAAAGTGGAATTTTGAGATCTTAGTATATAACTGATTCTCTCTCAATGTACTCAAAATGATCTCAAGATGGATGGCACAGTCATATCGATTGTAAGAGTACACCACGATATCATCCATGAAGACTACCAGAAATAAATCCAAGTAAGGATGGAACACTCGGTTCATCAGTGCCATAAAAATTGTAGGTGCATTCGTGAGACCGAACAACATATCTATATAATCATATAGAACATAACTGCTCTGAAAGGATGTAAGATGTATATTTTATAGTCTAACACACAACTGATGATAACCGAATCTCAGGTCAATATTTGAGAATAATAGGGATACTTGAATCTGATCATAAATATCATCAATCCTCAATAAGGTATATCGATTCTTGATGGTAAACAGGTTAAGCTTTCGATAATCCCTACAAAATCTATGGGTATCATCCACCTTCATTGCAAATAGGACAGACAAACCCTAAGGAGAAGTACTGGGTCAGATGAAACCCATTGCCTAAAACTCCTCTAATTGCTTCTTGATCTTCTGTAACTCTAGTGTAGCTATCCTATATTAAGGAATAGATGTCGGCGATGCTCTTGGAACAAGATCAATAAAAAATTATACCTCTCTCTCCAAATAAAAACCTAAAAAGTCATCTGGACATACATCCCTGAAATGATCTACCACTGGAGGAAAGTCCATTTGTGAAGTCCCTAGTTATCCAGATAGAAACTAGAAATCTGAGCTATAACACCACTCAACCCATGATGCTTGAGTGCATATTTACCCTCCTGGACATCCCATTATCCCTTATGTAGAATCAATCAACCATCTGGCGACACGAAACTCTCCCTACGATGATAGAAATAAATAAAATCTAGATGGAAACAAAACAGTCCATAAAGAAAATTAAGTCATATCCCATCATCTCTAAGACATAATGGTTCCATAAGAAGTGACACCCACCAACCTCATGTGGTAACTCCTTTCACTGACATACACTAGTCTTTCTAGTCCTCAACGGTGTGTCCAACGTCAAGATATCAGAGCCCAAGGCTCTCCCAAATAGGAACATATATAAAGATATAGGAAGCCCCCATATTGAAAAGAGAAAAAGATAAAACTGAGGCAAACAAAATTGTACCTCTAAATGCTTAGTGTCTGGGATCCTGCTTCTACTATGTCTGACCACTACTTCCATGACCACCACCTTGGCCTAAACGGCCTAAAGAACTCTATCTCCCAGTCTAATGTGGTACTGGTGGTCCTGCTCAGGTACGAGGAGTTGAAAAATATCCTCCCTCACTTGATGCTAGAAGGAGGGAATTGCCGAAACGTTATAAATGTCCCATATTGTCGCATGATCAGCTATCAACTAGGTCTCTCAGGCACTGATGTTTCTTATGTGTTCCCTAGAAAACCACCTGACTACCTGAAGTAAAATCCAACCTATTAAAATATCCATGCATAGACTCCCTGCGGTGATTCCTGCTATCAGTTGGAAGAGTACCAACTCTAGATGTTGAACCTCCCTAGGCCACAGCTCTAGAATCCCTCAGGTTGCACTCAGTGATCAACACTGGGTTTACTATAGAAGATATGTAATTCAACCTGAAGATGTTCACCTAGGATTAGATGTTATGTAGAAGACCATACTCAAACTTCCTCGCAAGAAATTACTCATAACCCCTAAAATGGGTGTGAATCATTGCTGCTCTATGAAACGAGAAGAATACGCCATGAATAAAGGAGTACCCTACTCCAAACTAATGAACTCTCAGGATGAGTTATCCCTCAAGGTCTCTAGCTAGAAATTCTCATAGAAGGTCAACTGGAACTCATCACAAGACATAACTCGTTGGTGTCCCGCCTATGATATCACATCCCAATATCTCATGGAATAATCCATGGGAATATAAGTAGCAAACACATCCTTCATCTCTAGAGGCATCTCGAGATTATTGAATATAGTTAACATGGTTTCTAACCACAACATTTCAGCCTGAGGTCCTCCATACCCTAAGAATGTGGAAGGATTCTACTTCTGAAAAAAACTGCGTCAACTTTACCATAGATGGGGTAGGATGAAGTGTTCCCTAGAAGGTCTGCATCATCCTCATAAATCCATCACAGAAGTATGCCTCAGCACCTATGTCTTGTATAACAGGTGGAGGAAAGACAAGATTGACAGGAGGATCTTCTAGTAGTCCCTGATATACCATTTCTTGAGTCCGATCATTTCCCTATATCTATCATACAACTGGTGGACGTGTCGATGGTATGACTCTTCAAGGTCAAGCGCACACCTTAGTTAAAATTTATCAATGATGAAAACATAGAAGTGAAAGAATGTAACATGAGAAGAAAACATTTAAGTTTTATAGAACATGGTTACATGATGTTTATACCCTCCACATAGTGTGTTCCTGTAGGATTCAACATTGGCATGTACTTCTTCCAAAACTGGTCATGTAAAAACCCTACACGCATCATGTTGTTCTTGTGACATGGAATATACTTGAATTTTCCATCCTTCCCACGTTATTATACATGGATAGAACTACATTTTTCTAATAGAAAAAAACTATAGGGTGAGTGTAAGTTAGACACGACATGTACTAGAAGGATTTTACTAACCCTTGTCATTGGTCACACAAATGGATACACCATAGACTTCAACACGGCGTGTTCACTCTGGACATGGAATGTACTACCTGAAGTTCATACACCCATGTTGATAGTCATGCGACCAATTAAATGGTCTCTACAACATAGCGTGTACTCCCTGTGCATGTCGTGTACCACCAAACATATCCTAACCCTATGTCTCTACCCACATAGTCAGTCACATGGTCAAAGACTACACGATGTGTAGAACAAGTACATAATGTATACTTAAGAAATACATCTTCTTCCTAAACATAAGGATACATGGCATGTATTAATCATCACACACTGTTCATTCTCGGTTTTTCCAGATAGTATGCCTCTAAATCTACTCTGGAATCACATAAAACACTAAAACAAGCATTAAAGATACAAATTACAACCCTTGGGGCCCATAATCCATGCAAATATAATCTTGGGATCATATTCATATTATACCATAATAGAATTCTATTAAAGTTTGACATTATCCACCAAATTCGGATCCAAGAGGGCCCATAACACATTAGAGACCAAAGTTTGGAGTCCATCCAAATGAATCATTAAAATTTTCAAATACTATATCAAAATAGCAGGTATTATATCATGGAATCTATCAGAACATCATTCATATCTAGCACAACATCCATCACAACAGCATGAAATGAGTAATGTACCTTATATGGAATGACAAGAATGCATGACATGTGATCCTTATTAAGTGCCTATATGATGCATGAGATGGTATACCCTCATATCATAAGGTTTCAACAGAAATAAAACTTCAATAATATCAATGATAATAGAAAAAATCATGTGAATCACAAATGGTGAAATAAAAACAACTGTAACAACTGAAAAACCAGAAAAATTGCAATAATTGAGGTTAATTAGATTTTCCATGTACACGGGTTAGCTACTCTCAGGCACAAATTATTAAAAACTACTCATTCCTTCCTATCCATTTCCATAGGCTTCAAATAGTAATACAAAGATAAAAAAGAAACCTCCTCTGATAACACTTTGTAATGCCCCAGTTCTGGGTTCCACCAAAAGGTGCCCTATACCCGGTTGGTCACATGGCCTCAAGCACATTTCCCAGAATGCCAGAGGCTGCCGACTAGTAGCGATGGCCTTAGGTGTGATAACGGGGAATCTATACCCTCATTGGAAGTGTATGCATTGATGAATAACAAATAATAATTCACAGAAGAAACAATAATACCATATAACATGTAAACAGTGGAAGAGTGAAAGTAAATAAAACAACTGGAGCACATATATAAATGATTAATGTAACTTATGGCTAGGAAAAGAGCTGAAAAAGTCACAATGCAAGAAAAAACACTAAACCATGTTATAAAAGAAAAAAAAACAAAATCAAACCGTATCACAAGCCTTAGCTTGGTCCCATGCTCTCCATCACCACATCAATAAAGTACGTGATGAAGACGGGCACTTTACCTTTTCTATACCTATAGCTATATAATCTGTTTGGGTCAAAAAGCATGACCCAAAAAGGGCGTTAGACAAATCCCAGTAGGAAACCACCACAAGATCTGTGCCTAACTATGAGTGAGTATATATCGCAGAAAATAGTGAAAATGCAGCCATGAAACTCGGAGTAAACAAAAGAAACCAAATCCTTCAGTTTTCATTTAAATTCATTAGCATTTAATTTTCATCATTTAATCAAGTATCACAAAAATGTATCTTAGAAGACTACCTAACAGAACCAAATACAGGATTGTGATTTTTCTTGGCTAACGTGTCACAAACAACCAATATTTAAGTTAACCCTCATGGTATCTCACATATTCTAACCCCTATATCAAAGTAATGCAATAAAAAGGAAAAAACACTCTGAGGAATCATTCACCGTCAATTCCCTGTATAGCCTTTCCAGAATAAATATAGAATCTCTGGGGAAGCACTCAACATCAATTCCACATGTGTTCTCATAACGTAAACTATAGACACTCTAAGGGAGAACACACCTTCAATCCCCCATGTGGTATCATAACATGAAAATATAACAGACACTCTGAGGAAGCACTCAATGCTAATTACCCATATGGTTTAACATCCCCAGGTTCTCATAGACCTGTGCAATTCAATCATGCATAAATGATATTAAGCAGCCCAATGTAATCTCAACTACTAAATGTCTAAACAATTCCAATTCATATCACAAGTATTTAAAAAGAAGAAAAATTCATACAGTTCCATCCTATAATCAAGGTAAGAAAACAAGGTATGCCTCACAGGCAACCTGGACCAAATGGCCCTAAACATTCAAACAAGGAACAGATTCATGGGGTGTTCCTTAGACATGGAATTTCAAATAATATCATATCAAAAATTCATAATACAACAATCAATCTAAAGATGATAAAAAATAGGGTTCAATATCCTTACCCAAAAATACACAAAACATGGGTAATCAACACTTAGGAATATAAAACTCAAAGACAATAAATGAAAGGAAATAAACCACCCACCTCAATGTTGTATAATCGTTAAAATTGAAACTACTCCTTTTAATTGACCAAGAACTTCATAGATCTACAAAAAATATAAAAAACATTCAACCATGAATAACTCGAGAGAGATAGAGAGAGAGATGAAATCAAGAAGAGGTGCTCTAGAATAATGAATAAATCATCAGTGGGATTCCAACACACCCGCCAAATTTCAGATCGTACCTTTGATGGAGAAATGGTGGTTCAAAGAAGATTCATCACTCTCGATTTCTCTTGGATAAAAAGAGGGTAAAAGAATATGTAATTTGGGATTACACGCAACCTTGGTCTGATTAATCAAATAAAAAGAAAAGTATACGACATGTTCTTTTAATGTACATGCTGTGTACATGCCTCAAACGGCCCCCTACTTTAGGCGGTCTCCAGGTCACCCCACATGACCATGTACTCAGCCATTACACGACCAGCACACAACTGCATGTGGAAACACGGTATAGAATGTGTACTCCTAGTACAAGGGGTTATTTAGGGTTTTTATGGAATTTAGCATTTTTTGGTTTTTAGAGGTTTTATGTGTTTTTTAAGAATTTCTAAGGGGTTTCAAGATATTTAGGGTTTTGTTTGTGTTTTTAGGTATTTTAAGGGATTTTATTTGAATTTTTATTGGTTTTTAGGGTTTTTAATGGTTTTAAGGGTTTTAGAATATTTTCTTTTTCCATGGGTTTTAATATTTTTTAGGTTTTAAATGTATTCTTATGTATTTTTAGGGTTTTAGGGTTTTATATTTTTTTATGATATTTTTGGTGTTTTTATGATTTTTATGGTTTATAGGTGTTTTCGGATTTTGGGGATATTTAAGGGTTTTTAGAGTTTTTAGGGGTTTTTGGGGTTTTTGTTTTAGGTTTTTTTTAGTTTTTTAGGGTCTTAAATGTTTTTTGGAGTTTCTCAACATTTTGAAAGGTTTAATTTTTTTTAGATTCTTTATTTACTTTTAATGGTTTTATGGGTTTTAGTAATTTTAATGTTTTAGGTGTTTTTATGGTTTTTAGGTGTTTTCATGTATTTAACATTTTTTTGGTTTTTATGGGGATTAATTTTTTTTTATCTTTTTAAGGTTTTCTTAGGGTTTTATAGGGTTTTACAGGTTTTTACATTTATTGGGATTTATAGGGGATTTTAATGTTTTAGGTTTTTTAGGTATTTTAAGGGTTTCTATGGTTAGTATGGGTTTTTTGGGTTTTGGGTTTTTTAGTTTTTGGGGTTCTTAGGTATTTATGTGTTTAAAAATATTTTTATGGTTTTAAGGAATTTATAGAGAATTTAAAGGGTATTTATGGGTTTCATGATGTTTTAGGGTTATTTATGTTTTTTAGGGTTTTAATGGATTTAAGGGGGTTTTCAGTATTTTATTGTTTTTTTGGTTATTTAGTGTATTTTAGTTTTGGGGGGTTTATTGTGTTTTTAGGGTTTCAAGGTTTTTTAATGAGTTTCAGGCTTTTTATGTTTGTTACATATTTAGGAATTTTTTTCGGGTTATTTTAGGATTTTTATATGTTTTTTAGGGTTTTCTAGGTCTGTTAGGGGTTTTAGTAGTTTTAGGATTTTTGGGTATTGGTGTTTTTATGTTTTTTGGGGGTTTTATGAGTTTTTATGTTTTGAATAAATTTTTATGGGTTTTCTGGGTTTTAGGTTTTTTATATGCTTAGGTTTTTTTTATGATTTTTATATATTTATTGGGTATTAGGGATTTTGATGGTTCTTTTTGGGATTTAATAGTTTTTTTTATTTTTTTTGTTTTAGTTTTTTAACTGTTTTAATCATTTTTAGGTGTTTAAATGGTTTTTAGAGTTTTTATGGTTTTTAGAGATTTTCATGGTTTTTAGGGTTTTATATATGTTTTAGAATTTTTATATTTTTAGGGTTTTAAATTGTTTTTAGGTTTTATGTTTTTCATTATAGTTTTGGGGTTTTAGTGGTTTTTATGTTTTTTAGGATTTTTTTGGTGTGTTACGGTTCTAGTGTTTTTTAGGGTTTTTAGAATATTTAAGGTTTTTTTGTTTTTTTGTGATTTTAGAGTTTTTTGTTTTTATGGTTTTAATGTATTTTTAAAGTATGTAACATTTTATAAGTTTAAAGGATTTTTAGAGTTTTTTTGGTTTTTTGGTTTTTTAAAAGTATTTAGGGGTTTTATGTATTTTAGATATCTTTAAGATTTTTAGGGTATTTTAGGGTTTTTTTATAGTTTTTAACGTGTTTAGGTTTTTAGGTTATTAAGTGTTTTTTCATTTTTATGGTTTTATTCAGGTTTATAGGGTTTTTTTATTTTTTAGAGTTTTTTGGGATATTTTAGGTTTTTTATTATATTTTTGGGTTTTTAGGTAATTTGAGGGTTTATTTAGGGTTTTATGTTTTTTAGGGTTTTAGTGATTTTATGGATTTTATGATTTTTATGAATTTAAGTTTTTCATACGGTTTTTCTAGGTTTTTATGGTTTTTTAAATTTTTAAATATTTATCAAGATTTTTCAATATTTTTAAGGGTTTTATTTTTATTTTGGAGTTGTGGGATTTAGGAGTTTTTCGGGGGTTTTTGTGTTTTATGATTTTTTTGGGTTTTTGGGTTTTTTGAGTTTGTAAATGGTTTTCATGGTTTTTAGAGTCTTTTAATGTTTTTTGGGGTTTAAAGGGTTCATATAGTTTTTAGTGGGGTTTGAGGGTGTTTATTAGTTTTTAGGGGTTTTTAATATTCGTATGGGTTTTTATTTTATTTTTTGTGTTTTTCGGTTTTTTCAAATTTTAAGGTTTTTAGGGGTTCTCATTGTTTTTATATTTTTTAAATTTTTCTTTGGGTTTTTTTGGGTTTTTTCTTTTTTGACATTTTTTATGGATTTTAGGGATTTTTTGGTATTTTTATGAGTTTATGGTTTTTATGGATTTTGAGGATTTTTTATGGTTTTTAGTATTTTTGGTTTTTTGATTGTTTAGGGAGTTTAGGGGTTTTAATGGTTTTTAGATTTTTTTACGTTTTTAGGCACTTCAAGGGTTTTTAGAGTTTTTAGTGGTTTATGAGGTTTTTGGGGTTTTCTTGTGTTTTTATAGTTTTGGGGGTTTTAAGGACTTTACTATCTTTTAGGATTTTTATGGTAGTTAGTGTCTTTAGGATTTTATTAGATTTATGTTTTTTTTGGTTTTAAGGTTTTCTATGTGGATTTAGGGATATTTAGGGTATTTATTATTTTTTGGGATTTTATCATTTTTTGGTTTTTATGGATTTTAAGTGTTTTTAGGGTTTTAAGTTCTTATTTGGTTTTTCAGTGTTTTTAGGGGGTTTTATTTTTATAATGATATTTATGGGTGTTTATAATTTTTATGGTCTTTATGGTTTTTAGAGATTTTGAGGGATTTTAGGATTCTCAAGGTTTTTAGTTTTTTACGGTTTTTTGGGTTTTTGAGTTTTTATTGATTTTTAAGAGTTTATAATGTTTTTAGAGTTTTAACATTTTTTGAGGAATACAGGTTTTTTTTAGTTTTAAGTAGTTTTAGGGGTTTTATGGGTATTTAGTGTTTTTATGGGTTTTAATAGTTATTATGGATTATAGGGGTTTAAGGGTTTTACGTCCTTTTATAGTTTTTATCGTTTTTTAGGTTTTTAGGGTTTTAATGTTTTTTGGGTATTCAGTATTTCATAGTGGTTTTAGGTTTTTTAGAGTTTTATAAAATATTAGGTATTTTTCTAGACTTTTTATAATTTTTATATCATTTTTATATTTTTATAGATTTTGAGGTTCATTTAATGTTTTCAGTGTTTTTAGGATTTTAGCGTTTTTTTTGGGGTTTTAGGGGTTTTATGTGTTTTTTAGTTTTTAATGTATTCTTATGTTTTTTCAAGGAATTTTGGTTTCTTATGTTTTAGGATTTTTTAGAATTTTTTATTATTTTTATGGTTTATTAGGTTTTTTTGGGATTTTGAGGCTATTTATGGTTTTTAGGGTATTTTAGTGATTTTATGTTTTTTGGGGTTTTAGGGATTTTTGTGATTTTAGGGGGTTTATGGGTTTTTAGATATTTTTAATGTATCTTTGGATTTAAACATTTTTTTTAGAGTTTTTAATGAGGTATTATGTTGTTTTATTGAGTTTTATGATTTTATGGGGTTTTTTGTGGTTTTTAGGGTTTTTTATGGTTTTTGGGCCTTTTGGGATTTTTGAGGTTTTTGCATTTTTTAGTTATTTTAATATTTTTTTTGTTTTAAGGATTTATTACGGGTTTTCATGGATTTTAGGGATTTTATATTATTATTTATTTTTAAGGATTCTTTATGATTTTCATCATTTATGGGTTTTCGGGAAAATGAGGGTTTTAAGGGTTTCAAAGTTTAATAAGGGTTTAGCATTTTTAGGTTTCTAGAGATTTTATGTGTTTTTATGTTTTTATGGATTTCTTAGGGTTTTTATATTTTTTGTTTTTTTTGTTTTAATAAATATTTAGGTATTTTTTAAGGATTTTGATTGTTTGATAGGATTTTTAGTAATTTTGAGGGTTTTGGGGTTTTATCCTTTTTTGGGGGGTTTAGGGTGTTTATTATTTTTTAGGTTTCTATGGGTTTTTAGAGATTTTAGCTTTCTTAGGATCGTAAATGTTTTTTATAGTTTTTAGTGCATTTTATGGTTTTTATAGGATTTTATGTTTTATAATGTTTGTAGAGGTTTATGATATTTAGTGGTTTTTTGGTTTTTTGGTTTCAGAGTCATTTAGGGGTATTAGCTTTTTTTCGGTTTTTAGTGGTTTTAAGTATTTTTAGTTTTTATTGTTTTATATGGGATTTTAGTGTTTTTATGTTCTTTATGTCTTTATAGTTATTTATTTATTTTTTTCTGATTTTATGGTTTTAGGGTTTTTAGGGTTTTTGAGCAGTTTTAGAAATTTTAGGTGGTTGGGTTTTTGGGTTTCTTGGGTTTTTTTGTTCATTTTTTTATTTTTTTTACTATTTTTATGGTTTTGATAGTTTTTAACATTTTTAGGATTTTAAATGGTTTTTTTAGTTTTTATTGGGTTTTAATGTTTTTAGGGTATTTTTTGGGTTTGTTGGGTTTTTAGAAATTATAGATTTTATGGTTTTTTAGAGTTTTTAGGTGTTTTTGGTTTTCATAGGTTTTATAAAATTTTTAGGGAATTTTTAGGGATTTATTGGATTATTATGGGTTTTAGGGTTTTTAGTGATTTTGAGTTGGTTTAGGGTATTTAGGGTATCAGGGGGCGTTGATTTCTTAATGTGTTTTCAGGGTTTTAACTGTTTTTACATTTTAAGGTTTTCATGGTTTTTAGGGTTTTTAGGATATTTAATTTTTTAGGAATCTTTAATTATTTTTTGGGATTTCTATAATTTTTATACTTTTTTTATAGATTTTGATGGATTTTTGTTTTTTAGGGATTTTATTGTTTTTATAGGGTTTAAAGGATCTTGATTGTTTTTAGGGAATGTCAGGTTTTTATGATTTTTTGCGGTTTTTATAAATTTTTTAACATTTTTCTGGGTTTAAAGGGGTTTTAGAGTTTTTTGGTTTTTTGATGTTTTTTATAGTTTTTGGGTTTTTATGATCATTTGGGATTTTATGGTTTTTAGGGTTTTAGTGGCGTAAATGGTTTTTAGGGTTTTAGGATTTTTTTTATTTTTAATGATTTTAAGTGTTTTTATGTTTTAAATGTTTTTCTATGGGTTTTCTTATGGGTTTTTAAGGTTTTTGGGGGTTTTAGTTTTTTTTTTGTGTTTTCTTACATGTTTTGGATTTTTAGGGTTTTGGGGGTTTTAGGGGATTTTTTTTGTTTTTAAGGGTTTTATGTTTTTTAGAGTTTTTTAATATATCTAAAGATTTTATGGGTTTTTATAGTATGTAGTTTGTTTTTTTGGTTTTTATGGGGTTTTAATGGTTTTAACATGTTATAGGGGTTTTATGGTTCTTAGAGATTTTTAAGGGTGTTATAGTCTCTTTAGGGTTTTAGGGTAGTAAACATTGATTAGTTTTTTAGGTTTTCTGGATTTTTTTAAGTTTTTATGGTTTTCAAAAGGGTTTTAGGGTTTTTATATTATTAGTCATTTTTTGGTATTTTGTATGGTTTGATGGGATTTTTTGAGTTTTTAGGGATCTTGAGAGGTTTGGGTGTTTTTAGGGATTTTAGTGTTTTTTGGGTTTTCATCATTATTAGGTTCTTTAGGGGTTTATAGTTTTTTTAAAGTTTTAAGGTTTTCTTAGGGGTTTTCCGGGTGTTGTGGGATTTTATGTTTTTAGGGATTTTTATGATTTCTATGGGTTTTCAGGCATTTCAGATGTTGAGGGTTTTGAGAGATTTTTTTGTTTTTATAATTTTTTTGGTCATTAGGGGGTTTTTTGTGTTTTTTATACATTTTATAGTTTTTATTGTTATTAATGTTTTTGGGTTTTTAAAGGGTTTTTATAGTTTTATTCAATTTTTTGTGTTTTTATTGTGTTTATATGGTCTTTATGATTTTTGAGGATATTTTATAGGTTTTATGGGTTTTATGTTTTTTGGTGTTTTTGGGTTTTTTGGGGGTTTTTAGTATTTTAGGGTTTTAAGTGTTTTTATGTTTTTATGGTATTATTTTGGTTTTATAAGGTTTTTTTGAAGTTTTACATTTTCAGAGATTTTTATGGATTTATAAAGGTTCTTTTGGATTTATGGGGGTTTTGGGATTGTCGGTTTTTGGGTATTTGGTTTTTTGGGTCTTCTAGCGGTTTTATGGTTTTATAGGGTTTTTATGGGTTTTAAGGATTTTAATGGATTGCGGGGGGGGGGGGGGGGGTTAGGGTTTAGGGTATTTTAAATGTTTTTATTCTTTTTATAGTTTTTATGTTTTCAGTGGTTTTATTTTTTTTAGGTTTTTAAGTTTTTGTTTGATTTTTTTTGGTATTCTTATATTTTTAGGGATATTTTTGGGATTTGAAGTATTTTTATGATATTTATGATATTTATGATTTTTATGGATTTTAACGGTTTTGGATTTCATTGGATACTTAATTGTTTTTTGGTTTTTAGGGATTTCATTTTTTTAGGTATTTAATGTTTTCCTATGTTTTTGGGGGATATTTGGGTTTTCTTATGTTTTTATGGATTTTGAAGGATTTTTATTTTTTTATAGTTTTTTATGGTTTTTGGGATTTTGAGGGGTTTAAGGGTTCTTTAGTGTTTTATGGTTATTTTGGGTTTTAGGGTTTTTTTAAACTTTTTATGGTTTTAAGTATTTTTTAGAGTTTTTTAACATTTTCGCAGGATTAAAGGGTTATATAGTTTTTAGTTGTTTTTAGTGTTTAATGGGATTTTAAGTTTTTTTTAATAATTTTATAGTGCTTATGGTGTTTATGGTTTATATGTGTTTTATTTTATTTTAAGGGTTATTATGGGTTTCAGCAATTTTTACACTTTTAAATGTTTTAATTTTAATTAGGTTTTATGGTTTTTATTATGGATTTTCTGGGATTTTAGGATATTTATTGTTTTTTAGTGTTTTAGGGATATTGTGGGGTTTTAGGGTTTTTTATAGTTTTAACTATTTTATGGTTTTAGTGTTTTTTGTTTTTTTTGGGTTTTAGGGGTTTTATGTGTTTTTATGATTTTCATGTCTTCTTAGGGGTTTTCAAATTTTTAGGGGATTTTTATGTTTTTAAGTATTTGTAAGGTTTATAGGATTTTTAATGGTTTTTTGAGTTTTTTTTGATTTTTTCGTTTTTAGGGGTTTTTTGGATTTTTAGCATTTTTAGGGTTTTATGGGTTTATTTTTTTTAGGTTTTGTAAGGATTTATTATGGTTTTCACTTTTTTTAGGTTTTTAGGTATTTAGTTATTTTTTGGGTTTCTTTATTTTTATGGCTTTTAGGTTTTTGATAGATTTTGAGGGGTGTTATTGTTTTTAGGGTTTATGGGTTTTTTGTGAGGGAGTTAGGAATTTTTTAGTTATTAGAGGTTTTAATTGTATATAGAGTTATTTAAAAAAATAGGGTTTTAAACAGTTTTTAGAGTAATTAGTGGTTTTAGGGTTTTTAATGATTTTTAGCATTTTTTGGGGTTTTAGGGTTTTTTTGCATTTTAGGGGTTTTTTGGTTTTTTGTGTTTTTTGGATTTTTAGTTATTTTAGATGATTATATATTTTTACTATTTTCTTAGGGGTTTTTAATGTTTTTATGCTCTTTTACGTGTTAATTATTTATAAGGATTTTTTTCTGTTTTTTTTATATTTTAGTGGATTTTAGAATTTTGAAGTCATGTAGGGGTTTAACGTGTTTTTTGATTTTTTATGTTTCCTTGTACTTCTTCATGGATTACGAATTCCTTACATTTTTAGAGATTCTCAGTAATTTTTTAGGAATTTTATGTGTTTTTAGGGTTTTTAGAATTTTTGATGGTTTCTAGGGTTTCTAGGGTTTTTATTGTTTTTCGGGTTTTATAATTTATTTAGTCTTTATACGGTTTTTGTGGGTTTTAGAGTTTTAACATTTTTAAGGGTTTAAATGATTTATATATTTTTTAGTGGGTTTTAGGGTTTTTTTGGGTTTTAGCGTTTTTATGGTTTTTGGGGTTCTTATGGTCTTTAGGGGTTATTAGCCTTTTGGGGGTCTTTTGGGTCATTAGAGGTTTTAGAATGTTGAAGGTATTTTTGGAGTTTTAAGTGTTTTTAGGTTTTTACAGTTTTATTAATATTTTTTAGGGTTTTTAGGGGTTTTTTACGTTTTAAGGATAGTTGGATATTTCTCTTATTTTTATGGGTTTTAGGGGTTTTTGGGATTTTTTGGGGTTTCAGAGTTGTTAGGTTTTTGGGTTTTTTTGTGTTATCTACATTTTCAGAGGATTGAATTGTTTTTAGGTTTTTATGGTTTTATTTTGGTTTTTTTGGGTTTTTAATTTTTTTAATTTTTATTAATTTTTAGGGATGTTATAGGATTTTTATTGTTTTTAGGGTTATTTTGATTTTGAGGGTTTTCTTGTCTTTCAGGGGTTTTATTCCTTTTATGGGGTTTTTGGGTTTTTTTTTATTTTTAGGGTTGTCAATATTTTTTGTGTTCTTTTATTTTTATAACATTTTTTTTGTAGTTTAAATTTTTTTAGTGTATTTAGTGGGGTTTTGGGTATTTATGATTTTTAGAGTTTTTAAGGATTTTTGGCGTTTTTATAGATTTTAGGGGTTTTTTGGATTTTTAGGGGTTTTATCATTTTTTTAGTTTTTAGAGGATTAATTTTTTTTATGTTTTTTTGGTTTCCTTATGTTTATTTATGGTTTTTATGGTCTTATATGTTTTTTGGGATTTTTAGGGTCTTATACGTTTTCTAGGATTTTTAGGGATTTTTTAGGATTTCTAGCGGTTTTTAGGTTTTTTATGTATTTAGGGGTGTTTCGCACGGAATCCGGGGATGACCTCCTGGATGGGAGATTCAAACGTTCCGACCGGTTTCTAACGGGTTTGTTCGTAGAACCGGAAACATCCAATGATTCCACATCCGTTTGGACCTACTTTCCAAAGGTAGGCGCTCATTAGCTTGTGGGCTAATGATGCTTAGGAATTTGCATTGGTTGAGAGGATGGGAGGTCGGACTCATCACACGTTTTTTAGGGGAATTATTGTCTACTCCGGGACTCTCTTTATAGATTTAAGTTATGTTCGTGAATCCTTATTACTTTACCAAGTATAAAATGAGCTTTCCTTCAGTTTAACAATCAATGATTAAATATGTAAGAAATTTAGAGAATCTTTTATATGTATTCGAGGTTCTTCATCAATAGAGAACCATCTATATCTATTTAGAGATTCTTGGTCAATGGTATCCTTCAAAATATTTATATAAAAGACTCTTGGTCATTATGATGACTAGGCTGGTTTTAAAGCCACTCAGTGGGGCACTTGAAGTTTATCGTCATTCAGAAGGACAATGAATTACTTCATAGTTGGGATCGAACCCATAAATGGGCTACCTACGTATCCTTTGTTTTGAAAAAGGAATCAGAACCCACGTAGTTCGAATAAGGGTATGATGTTTATGATTGATGGCTCAAAGCAGGATGTCACAATTACTTTTACACTCTAAGCTCACGTGAGTCATGCTCGGTGTGAGAAACAATAGGTATTAGTAAAATTTAGACAATTGTGCCATGAAAGATGCAATCATAAGAAATGGTTTGGGGATTATGTATGTATGACTGCCCAGATAGATTAAGGTTTAGGATTCACTTTTAGGGAGAAAATCCATGAACAGGGTCCATAAAGGTATATGTGCTTCATGGATATTTGAATACTCTAATCTTGGGGCTTACTCCTAAGGAGGATGCCCACGTTAGGAGGGTACTTATGATTGGGTTTTACTCCTGAAAAGGAAACCCAAATCAAGGGTAAATTAGGACTGGTTAAAGAAAAATTAGGGGACTTGGGGCTTATTCCTGAAAAGGAAGCCCAAGATTATAACTGGGTTTTATACTTGAAGAAGGAGACTCAGGTTAGGGATTAAGGTTTGGGGATTATTCCTGAGGAGGATGCCCAAGTTATGGGACTCGGGGCTTATTTCTAAGGAGGATGCCCATATTTGAGATTGGGGCTTACTCGTGAGGAGGATGCCCAAGTTAAGGAATTAAGGTTTGGGGCTTACTCCTGAGGAGGATGCCCAAGTTTGGGAACTTTAAGAATTTGGGACATACTCCTGAGGAAGATGCCCAAGTTAAAGGACTTATAACTGGGGATTATTCCTGAAAAGGAGACCCAAGTTAAGGATTCTCTCATCTTAAAGGATGAGGTTGAATGAATGAACTCTCCATATTTAGTGACATAAGGATATTTAAATCACTAGGTTTTGAGATATATTCCACATAATTTCTTTCAGATAAGGAAGTCAAATCAAGAAATCATGCCATAAATGGCTTTGAAGAGTGTCTTGAAGACTGAATCTTGAAAAGGAAAGGTGTGATGGCTTAAGAGGGGTAAAATGGGCAAGATGGACACCCAAAAAGGCAGGGGCGCGCAAGTCTTGAAATGCGCGCAAGTATTGCAGCGGCGCACAAGTATTGGTCGCACAAGTATACTTGTGCGACATGAGGGGTACTTGCACGATTCTCAAACATCATTAGAATATTTGAGAGACTCTTTATAAATCCATTTAGAATCCTCTTGAGGTTCTTCCAGAAAAGGTACGCGCGAGTTCTATTGAAGGAATAAGGCGGCGCGCAAGTGTTGATGAGTTTCAACACTTAGGCCTTCCTTCTTCTCTTTAAATCTTCCGTTCTAGGTAAGAAATTACATTTAGAAGTGTTCCGGAAGCTTTGAGAATAGACTTGGGCGTCGGGAGCTTCAATCCGAGTTTCTGGAAAAAAAATCCTCTCGAATGGGGGGCCCACAGGGTCTATTTATAGGCAGGAGAAGACCCCGGGCGGTTACCGGGCGGTTATTACTTAGGTCGCGCAAGTCACTTGCACGACCAAGGGCGTCGCGCAAGTGTACTTGCGCGACAGTGATATAACTTGCACGGTGCAGTTTCTTTTGATCCTTTGTTCATGCCTTTGTCGATTTTTGATGTTTTCTTCAAAGGTTGAATCACTTTGAGCTCAGATATTCCCCTTTTCTGATCTTTAGATTCTGTGACAAAAGGAGCGTCAACAAAAGTCCCCCCTCAGAGTTGGATCCAGAGAGAAATGAGGATTTGACTCTGAGGAAATCGAATGCATCCAAAGGAAAAGGGGAACGCAGGTCTTCAGGGCATAGAGGGCGGCGCGCATGTTCTCTCCGCGCAGGCCTTGAGCACACTGGGTACAGCGCGCAGATAGGCCTCCTAGCATATAAATACATGGCCTCACCTCCGTACAAGCATCCGGATTTCCGGAATTCATACCTTCTCGAGCTCTCGTCGTGCAGGTTATCTTAGCCGTGCAAGGTCCTCTGTTTTCCAACGTTTTCTTCGATGTCGCGCTATTGTAAAGGTATTTGTACTTGCACGGTTTACACTTGCACGTCAAAAATTAGCGCGACACATGGATACTTGCGCGCCATGTTTTAGACTTGCGCGCCTTAATTCCTTATCCATTTTTTCATTTAAGAGTTAGTTTATTCATCTTTTCTGCAGATTCAGTGGTTCCCAAGGGAATTGGAACGGCTGATGAACTGGCTAGAAATCGGATTGATGACATGATGAACATTATTAGACATGATTACTATGATATCTGCAACAACACTCTCTCAGATTTCGCTAAGTACTTGAAGAAATATCGTCCTAATTTTCCACAGAGCATCCATCTGCCTTTGTGTGGTCATGGTCATCTGCAAGGAGTTAATGTTCCAAATGCAAACAATTATACACCTGAGATGCAGCTGCACTGCTACTCCTCTATTTCGGTTATGTTGTGCATTAAGAGCAACAACAATGGTGTGAACTTTCAAATTCTTCTTCCATGTCATTTCCTTGCAGATATGAAAATGGAAAACCCATGGGCTGAAATTTTTTCCACTAATGGTTGGTGGAGAGAAGACAAACATGGTATTAGATCAATATCTGAAAAGAGTACTCTCTCCAAATGGCTCTTTACTTCCAATTCCCCATTCTCAAATCCATGTATCCATCTTCCAAGTCTCTTGGACAGCAACAGAGTCACTGTTTGATCAGCAGAAAATTTTCTCAAACCGCACTCAAGAACATCCTTTTACAATTGTTCCAAGAAGAGCTAGTATCATTGCATCTCTTATTGTATCCAGTTGAATGAATGAATTCCATGTGGTTGCTGATGAAGCTCGGGATGCCGTAAATCAAATGAAGTGTTATGTTGAAAGCCTCTTGTAATTCTTGAAAAAGAGAAGAGACTCCAGTCCGTGGATGTCCTTCTAACTCTTGTGTATCAATGAAAAACACTTTCATCTTCAATCATTTGTACTTTCATTCTTTCATTACCTGCTTCAAATTTTCTTAAGCCAATGGGCCTAGTAAGCATAGTTTGATTTTTACTAGGATTATTACAAATAACCTTACAAACTTTGAATCTTTTAATTGCTCAATATTACCTAAATCATACAAAAATGTATATTTAGTGAGCTGGAACTTGACTTTTATTCAGAGTTCCTTTTCCTTTTGTGGGAAGTTTATAGTCATTCATTCCAGACATAAAGGGGATAATTTTTAAGGTCGAAATATCTTTGACCAAAATGGATTAAAATTGATTCAATTCCGTGACAATTTATCTGAAAACATATTACCATAGTCAAGTATGAGAGAAAATATGTAAACTATGGCTTAAGAATATTTGAATCTGAGGAATGATATGAAAAAGATCTAAAAGGCATTAGAAGAAGTAGTTTCCAAGAATGAAGTTACAATTATTTAACAAAACCCGTTAGGGGGTTGAAATATGCAGGTCCACCTAAGGGCATTGGCTGCATGGTCAAAAAAATAGTATCTTTCGGCTGACAAGTCTGTTATGTGGACTGTTTATGCAAGGCCACCTATAGGCACATGCTGCATAGTCAGGCAAAAGAATTCTCAGAAGTTTACTTTCCTAGTGCTAAAAGCCAGTGAAAGTTTATGGAGATTCAAATTTTCTAAAGTATAGAGTTTTTTGTATGGAAAGAGGTACATGAATATGGAGAAGATATTTCCGAACAAGAATATCGGAGAATTGAATGAATATCACTCCTACGAAGGTCTGACCCAAACGTAGTGAAGAAGAATAAACCATAGACTTGAATACATTCAGATCATGAAAAAGGATATGGGAAAAATATGTAAAGTATGGCTATTTTTTCGGATCCCTACATACTGTCGTCTAAGACAAATAAGGACAAAAGAGGCATTCTTCCCAAGAATGAAGTTACTATCATTTAATCAAACCCGTTAGGGGGTTGAAATATGCAGGGCCACCTAAGGGCATTGGCTGCATGGTCAAATAAATAGCATCTTTTGGCTGACAAGTCTGTTATGTAGACTGTTTATGCAAGGACACCTATGGGAACGTGCTGCATAGTCAAGCAAAAGAATTCTCAGAAGTTTGACATTTTTGTGACTAGAAGTCATGAAAAAGGGTTATGAAGATCTGAAAATATTTAAGGTTAGGATTATAACACATAAAGATGGGTATTGTCCAATATATATAGAGATACATAGGTCAATGATAACCATAATCATGTTGTGGCTGGGTCCTGAATTAAAATTTTGGACTTCACTACGTATCTCATAAGAATGAGAATCAAGCCATACATAGTTCTTGAAATTCAGTTTAACGTCATGCAGGACGAAAGTATGAGAGATCTTAGTTTAGGGTCATAGAATTCGGACCATAATAATGAATACACAGTGTGTGTTTTCATGAGGACTTTTCAGCTAAGGGACTGAAAGTGAAATTTGGGGTTAGGACCAAAAGACTTGGGACTAGATTCGAGGGACACTCGAATGTTCCTACGTATTCCATAAGTATGGGAATCAAGTCCACGTAGTTCTAGAACTACCCTTTGTACAAATTTGGTTCGTACATGTGAAGGGTGAAAGGGGACTTTAGTGCAATGATGTTTTAACCTGAGATAAAAAGTTTAGGTATTACCATGTATGCACATAGTCTTTTGAAAATGAAAACCATGATTGAAAAATCAATGTCAATAATAGTTCTATCTCAAATGAGGAAATTAAAGAATATTGTAGTTTATTGTCGTACCGGATAAAAGTGTTTCATAGTTTAACGTCATATAACAAGGACGAAAGTGAATCAATGTAAAGATATTGATTCTAGGGGCGGTTTAACGAATCAACATCATATGAGATGGCGGTGAACCGATGTGAAGAGATTGTTTTCGGGCTTGAACCCTGGGAGGTTGCCTACAAACCCAGCCTGGAGGGCAAGGATCAAAGTCCGTGTAGTTCAATTAAAGAATTAATTAATTATCAAGTTGTTCTTGGGGACAATGATCTAAAAAAAATGTTGTTTGTTGGGACTTATACATGGTTAGTGGCCCAAAGAGAGTGTTACGGTTGAGGTTTTCTCTAAGCTCACGTGATTCATACTCGGTGTGAGAAACAAGAGGTAACAAAAACCTTAACAATGCATAGTTTTATGTCATGTGGGACATAAAAAAGGGACTATGCAGTTTAAAGTCTTGCAGTTAGGACTTTTTGTGCTGCGCAGTTTAGTGTCATGTAGTAGGGACAAAATAACAGTTTAATGTCATGTAGGACATATCAAGGACTTTCTGTACAGTTTAGCGTCATGTGGTTAGGACGATGGGGACAATATAGTTTAACGTCATATTGGACGAAAGGGGGACTGTGCAGTTTAATGTCATGCTGGACCTTTGATGATTATATAGTTTAACATATTTCTGGACGTAAGGGACTTTTATACAGTTTAGCGTCATGTAGTTTGGACGTCACAGTTTAACGTCTTGCTAGTCGTAAGGGACTTTTATAATGTTTAGCGTCATGTAGTTAGGACGTCACAGTTTAACGACTTGCTGGACGTAAGGGACTTTTATACAGTTTTGCGTCATGTAGTTAGGACGTCATAGTTTAACGTCTTGCTAGACGTAAGGGACTTGAAAATAGTTTAGGGTCATATGCATGGACTGTTGATGATGCAGTTTAAGGTCATGCTGGACGGTTTAGGGAACATTTTCACAGTTTAACGTCGTGTGGGACGAAGTTGTAGTTTAAGGTCATACTGGACCATTGCTGTATAGTTTAACGTCATATATCAAGGACGAAATGGTGCTGCACAGTTTAGTGTCATGTTGCGGGGACATCTTCTTGTCTACAGTTTAACGTCATGTTGGACGAAAGTGCGAATATTTTAAGGTCATATGCATGGACCGTGAATGGTGCAGTTTAATGTCATACTGGACTATTAAGTTCTTCTGTAGTTTAACGTCTTTCCGGACGTAAGGGACTTTCCTACAGTTTAACGTCATGTTTGACGTTGTTGCAGTTTAAGGTCATTCTGGACCATTGCTGTATAGTTTAACGTCATATAGAAAGGACGAACTGGTGCTGCACAGTTTAGTGTCATGTTGTGGGGACATCTTGGTGCTTTTATATAGTTTAACATCATGTTGGACGAAATTTGCAGTTTAAGGTCATTTTGGACCATGGATGATGATGCAGTTTAAAGTCATACTGGACTATTAATGTATGAACCAATTGTAAGAGTCTTGGTTCTGGGGACCATATTTTGTGTTTATAAAAAATATTTCTTCATAAATCTGGCATTGGTTGGAGTCGTGATGAGTTATCTATCCATTGAGATTAATGAATAAGCTCCATTGTAGTAGACCCTATGTATTGAATAAGGTCCTTCCCATTTTGGCTCAAGCTTGGGAGGTTTCTTTCCTGGTATAATTGGAGTTCTGTGAACTAATACCAATTCTCCCTGAATGAATGAAGGAAGATGAACTTTTTTGTTAAAATCTCGTGCTATTCGATTCTGATAGATTTCCAAGTGGTGCAAAGTGCACAATCTTTTCTCATCTAATTGTTCCAATTCATTCAATCGCTTTTTGGATTGCTCATATGTAGATAACTGATCACAAATGGCTACTCTGAGTGAGGTCAATTGAACTTAAATTGGGAAGACTGCTTCTATTCCATATACCAACGAATATGGAGTTGACCGCGTTACATTGCGGGTGGTAGTCCGATAAGCCCATAAAGCATGAAAGAGTTTATCAGGCCATGACCTCTTATCTTTATCCACCATCTTCTACAGTATATTTGAAAGATTCTTGTTAAAGTCTTCTATTTGGCCATTGGCTTCCGCATGATACCTAGATTAATGGTTGGATTTAATGTTGTATTCTTGATACAATTTCTTCACCTCAGAAGAAAAAAAGTTGGTGTCATTGTCCGTCAATATGGTATGAGGGACACCAAATCTAGTAATGATGTTAGACTTGATGAAGCTAACAATGCATTTAGAACTGACTTCTTTGAGAGGTACTGCTTCTGCCCATTTGGAAAAGAAATCAGTAGCAGTAAGAATGTACTTAAACTGCTTGGACGTAGCTGAAGGGTAAAGTCCCACCACATCCATTCCCCATGTGGCAAATGGCCATGAGTATTCAGCTGTATGAAGCAACTCTGGAGGTTGATGAATGAAGTTGGAATATACTTGATATGAATGACACTTCTTTGTGAAATCTACACAATCTTGTATCATTGAAGGCCAAAAGTATCCAAGCCTTCGAATTTGATCAGACAATCTATGTCCAGACTGGTGGGCACCACATACTCCTGCATGCACTTCTTTCATGACAGCCATTGTCTCTTCACCATCAATGCATCTGAAGAGAACTCCATCAAAACCACGTTTGTAGAGAATTTTCTCTAGGTGGTTTGGGCTATCATAAAGAGTAAAATTGACTACACGTCACCAGATTTGTTCTTTCTCGGCTCTATCAGGTGGAAGTGTTCCATTTTGAAGGTATTCCCTAATAGGTGTCATCCATCCGGTAGTATGACCATACAGTTCAGGAATGGGACTAATTTCATTAATTTCCTCTATTCTGTCTTGAACATAAGGTGAAATTGCACGACGGTGGGCAATACTGATGGTTGTCTCGTCCCGATTTGGATCTGCTAGAGCTGTGGCTATATTAGCCAGTGCATCAGCTTGAGCATTTTGTGATCTTGGGACATAAGAAAATGTCGGTTCTGAATGGAATTCCGCCATTAACTCTCTGACGTAATCATACAAAGGGATTAATTCTTCTTTTCTGATGGCATAATCCCCATTGACTTGTTTGATTACCAGGTCTGAATCACCTTTCACGTTTAAGTGATTCCCTTGTGCTTGGAGCGCTAACTCCAAGCCTGTAATAAGAGCTTGGTATTCGGCTTCATTATTAGTACCACCTTCCCACAATAGAAAGGAATAAGGTAACAATGCCTTATCTGGAGAAATGAGTACAATTCCTAAACCAACTTTGTTGAATTTAGGATTTTCCATTTTCTTCCCCGTTGGACTTCTGGAAGCACCATCAAAATACATTTCCCATGTTTGAGGATTCTCTTGAAGAGAGAAAACTTCCTCATCAGGGAGTTCAATATCTGAAGACGTGTCTTCCATGGAAGGATGTTCATCCAGGAAATCAGCCAGAGCTTGACCCTTTATTGCCTTTTGAGACACATACTGAATGTCGAAATGTTGCAAAATAACTGCCCACCTTTCTAGACGTCCTGTAATCATTGGACGACTAAGAATGAATTTGAGTGGATTATTGCGAGATACCAATTGGACCTCGTGATGTTTCAAGTAGTGTCTCAGTTTCTGAACTGCAAATATTAATGCCAGGCAGCACTTCTCAATACTTGAATACCGGGTTTCTGCTTCAAGCATAGTTCTACTGAGATAGTAGAGGCTATTTTTATTCCCAGCATCATTATTTTGAGCAAGAAAGTCCCCCAATGATCGCTCTAGAGCTGTCACATAGAGGATAAGTGGTCTTCCTTCAACAGGTGGCATGAGTACTGGTGGACTTAAGAGGTATTTCTTAAGAACATCAAATGCTTCTTGACATTCTTCAGTCCACTGGTAAGTGACTCCTTTCTTCAATAATTTGGTAAAGGGTAAACTTTTACCCGCCAAATTGGCAATGAAATGCCGAATATAGGCTAAGTGTCCTTGAAGTCCTCTTAATTCTTTCAAATTCTGAGGAGGTGACATACCAAGGATTGATTTGGTCTTCTCAGGATCGACTTCAATACCACGATGGCGTACAATAAAGCCAAGGAATTTTCCTGAGGTTACCCCAAAAGCACATTTTAAGGGGTTCATCTTCAAATTATGTTGTCGAAGCTTATGGAATATGACTTCCAAATCAGCCAAGTGAATAGAACGTTGTTTGGATTTAACCACCAAATCGTCTACATAGCATTCAACAAATTTCCCTAAGATTGGGTTGAAGATACGATGCATGGCGCATTGATATGTTGCACCTGCCTTCTTTAAACCAAAGGGCATCACCTGGTAACAAAACACACCTTGAGGGGCTCTGAAGGCTGTAGATTCCTCATCTTCTGGGGCCATTCGGATCTGATTATATCCGGAATATCAATCCATGAAGGAAAGTACTTCATAACCAGCCGTCGCATCAATTAAGAGATCTGTAATCGGAACTAGGAAATCATCTTTAGGACAATACCAATTAAGATCTCTGAAATCGATGAAAACCCTAATATGTCTGTTCTTTTTCTTTACAGGGACAATATTAGCCAACCACTTGGGATATTGAACTTCTCTGACGAAGTTAGCTTTGATCAGCTTATCCACTTCAGCTTCAATTTTGGAAGCATAGGTTGGGATTGTTCTTCTCGCGGCTTTCTTAAATCCTCGATGTTCTTTTGGTAAACCCAAATGATGAGTAGCAATATCAGGATCAAGCCCAGGAATTTCTGTATAATTCCAAGCAAAAATATCTTTATTTTTCTTTAGAAAAGAAATATACATCTCTTTCTCTTCAATGGTCATGGCCGCACTAATTAAAGTGGGGCGTGGATAATTCTCTGTACCCAGATTTATTTCTCTGAGTTCATCCACAGTGGTAGAGATACCCTCTTCAAATGCTGGAGGAGCATCTCTAAGATCTTCCTCTTCCTCTTCATCATGTGCTATTTCTTCCTTTTCTACTTGCATAGTAGATGACAAAACGAAATTATCATGATCATAAGAGATATCAAAATTTTCACATTTTGAAGAAGAAGCTTCCATTTCTGACCCTATTGATGATAAAGGGCCTTCTTTGGGAAATAAAGAGGAGATGATGGATTGAGAATCGACAGCATTATTCACCTCTGGTGTTGCTATTACTTCTATTGGACTAATTGGAGAAGTATATACTTGTTGGAATTCAACAGATGAAATGAAAACGTCACCACTTAGGCTTTCATCACTGTTTGGTAGGTTACCAATTTCTCCCATGTTGTCTGGCTCGATTGCCGTAACTGACATTATGGATCTTTCCATAAGAGTATTTTGATTTGGGCCTATTTTGTCAATTTGACTGATAGGTAACACATAATCTGTACTCACATGTGTAAATGGATTTATTGGAATTTTCTCCAAACCATATGGAGAATTAACTTTGGTAATTTCCTTCATTGTAGATTTTTCTCTTCCCTTCATGTGATAAAATTCTGCCTCAATGTATTGAGACTCACATGTCTTGAACGGGGCCTTATCACCATACAATGTTCCAACTTGACCATTGAAACAGTATTTGAGACATTGATGGTATGATGAAGGGATAGCCCAATACTGATGTAGCCAGGGTCATCCAAGAAAGACGTTGAAAGCTGAGTCTTGATCAACAATCATGAAATCCGAATTGGATACAAGATCTCCAAACTTGGTTCTGAGTGTAACTTCTCCCAATGGTTCTTGTTCATTTTTATCATATCCTTGTAACATCATGGTATAAGGAGATAAATCAGATTCCATGAGGCCCAATCGACGAAGTGTACGAATGGGCATGAGGTTGACTCCTGAACCATTGACAATGAAAACTCTTCGGATATCTACACCATTGACTTTGCCAGATAAGTAGAGAGGTTTTATGTGCCCATGCACAACATCATCTTCATCTTTATCAGTAAAAGATATCACTGCATGGCATTCTGCAGGATTATTCTCTATGTGATAGACTTCAGCTGCAGCAATTTCAGCTTCAAACTCCTGAGGACTTGACAAAGCTTCGATGAGTGCTTCCCGAAGATCTTTTGACAGATTCAAAGCATCCAAAATTGATAACTTGGCTGGTACATGGGCCAAGTGTTTCAATATATCATACTTTTGATCTAGAGTTCTGCGTTTCCCAACATGAATATGAGGTTTAGCAGGTACCTTGGAAGCAGATGCTTTGGAAGTTGATGCATCTTGTATTGGAATAGAAGTTGGAAATATCCTTGGTTTTGGAAGATTAGACTGATTAGATCCATTTACTTGTTGAGATAAAGAAGATGGAACCTTTAATCGGTCTTCCAAAATAACTGTGCCAAAACTGAGTTGGCCATTGGCAGAAGAACTTGCTTGTTCTTTTTGAGCTCGCTGAAGGGCTCTACCACGAGTTTCTACTGCATACACAGTGCTAACAGGGGTATAATTGGAGTAGTGGCTTCGGAAAGATCCACGTCTTCCTCTGTATCCTGAACCTCTAGAACTTCCTCGGATTCCCTTATTTGATATAGGGAATTCAGACTCAACAAGACTGGAATATGGATCTGTTAATTGAATCATATTAACAGAACCGAAGATTAACTCTTCGTCTGATAAAGACCCTACCTGACTAGCCTGTTTAGGCTGTGCCGTTTGATGGGGCGGTGCCCGTGGCTTTGAAGTAGATGGCATGAAATCTACAAGAGTCAAAGACAACTTAGGCCTCGATACATACTCATCTTCTTCTGATTCCTCTTTCTTCTTTGAATTGCGCTGCCCTTTTGAGGATTTGTCTTTTGATGGAGGCTTCACTGTAGCTTTTGTAGGAGACTCAACTGGCTTCTTCAATTGTGTTCGCAAAATGGAATGGGTCTGATTGATTGTCTTTCTGACCATCCAATAATCATATTTTTGCACAGTTTTGCTTCTGACTTCTTGCCACTCACCTCCTTCCTCTGGATTTGTAGCGGTAACACATGCTACATGAGATGAAGAACCCTTCAATTTTACTTGTCCCAAGTCGACCATATTTTGTAGGAGGTCTTTAAAGACAAAACACTCCTTGATGGGATGCCCCAACATTTGATGAAAGGGACAATAATTGGGACGGTCTTCATCTCCTTCCTTGTTTGGCCTCTTGGGCACTAGTAATTGAACCAAATTATTTTCCAGAGCTGAAATGAAGTAACCAGGAACATGCTCATTTCAGAAAGAGTATGTTTTACTCTTCATATCCTCAAATTGTTTTCGTCGTTGATCTCTTTGATATTTTGGACGAAATGCCCTTTGTTGTTGGCATTCAGGAGGTGGAGTCCTTCGAGAAGATGAAGGTTTTGAAGTAGATATAGGTACAGGTGATTGTTTAAACATAACTGTAGCAGTTTCTGCTTTACCCATTCTTCTTCCTGGAGCTGATGGAATTACACGAGATTTAACCTTAGCCTGTATAAGGGAATCTTCAATCTGCTGAGCGATTGAAGTAAGGTCTCGAAACCCTCCTGTGTATTTCACAGGGATCAATGGCGTGCGTAATTCGTCACGCAAATTTTCCACACAGATTGGAAACAGCTCTTCCTGAGGGAGTGCTAAACTCAGGGAATACGTTAATCCCTTCCAGCGAGCAATGAAATCAGAGACTCTTTCATTCTCCCTTTTCTTGCAGTTTGTAAGATCGAAAACTGTCGTTTTTGACAAAGTTGAGCTGAACTGAAGAAGAAATTTTTGACGAAGATCCTCCCATCCGATGATTGACCGGGATTGCAAGCATGTATACCAGACAAAAGATGGTCCTTGCAAGGTTCGCACGAAGCATCTGAGTTTCACTGCTTCTTGCTGCTCTGGAGTTTCCATCATAGGATCACAACAAGACACGTAATGCATCAAATGTTGTACAGGGTCGCCTGATCCATTGAAACTAGGGAAAACAGGGTTTCCAAAACTGGATGGAGGAGAAATTGAATCTACCCATTCAGGGTAAACATTATTTTTGAGGTTGAACTTGTGCCCGTTTCCCTTCCATAGTTTCTAACCGAGCTGTTAATGACTCAATAGTAGTTATTAACTTTTGAGAAACATTCGGTTGAACCTGGTCATGAGTAGGTGTAATGAATGGAGCTTGAACAGACGTGGTGGTTGGTGCTGCAACTGATGGTAGCACTGCCAACCGTTGTTACGCTTGACCCGTAGGATTAGACCTCTGAGGGTGTACTGATAAAGGAGGATATTCTTGATCCATCTCAGTAACTGCAACAAATTCCTTTGGCTGTCGGACTTCAGCATTCTTAAGAAGAAGACTACTCTGAAGTAGTTCTGCATTCATTCTTCTTAATTCTTTCATTTCTTCCTCCTGTTGTGAAAACCTTTTCTCTAATGAGAGCGACTGACCTTCTCCAGAGGAAGGATATGTAACCTGATTCTTTCCCTTCCCTTTGTTGGATACCTTTTGGAGGGAGGGAAGTGGATTACCTAGGTTATGAGTAATCCTTTGACTTCGTGTACATACACCTTCTTCATTTGTATCAGTGCGTACATTTTCTTGAGCAGGACGCTCTTCATCTGAGTCCCCTGAGTGAGTATCCTCTGTTGGATTAACAACAACAGCATTGATGACATTTATTGATGCATAATGCATCGCATCTTTTCTATCAAAATTTCTATGATATTGTCTTCGTTCATGTCTTTGATGAGACATTGCCTTTTGTTGATTCAATCTTTCAGGAACTTCTTGACGAACTATAACTTTGAGGGAATCTCCTGATAATTTGGCTCTTCGTTCCTCTTGGGGATTCTTCCCCAATCGAGAAAAGACCTACATTCTCTGAGGAGGGGATTAATGATTTGAAAGAGTCCCCAGTCTCGAGAACTGGGGATGTTCCTGCTGATTCCGCTCAATTCCTCTAATCCCATTTGTTGACTCTGAGGGTTGGGTTAGAGAAGTCCCCAGTCTGACAAGATGGGGTGGCTCTTGACATGCTACGTCTGAGATCTTCTTAAAATATCTCTTGATCTTGCGAATCTTAGTTCGGAAATTAGTTGGATGCATTAACCTGTATCCATTTTTATCACCTGGTTCAACAGACCATTGGATGATTTCCGAGACTTCTGTCATTTGATGACGTGTTTCCTCCATACGAGAAGCTTGTGCAATATTCTCGCCTGCTTGATGTAGGAAAAATTCAACAACTTGTTCTCCATATGCTTTATTTTGAGAGGAACTAGTTAAAGCCTGTTCTTGAGCATGCTTTTGATTATTAACAAAGCCCATTGACTGTGGCCGGCCATGGGCAATAACATTGCATGAGACCATTTTCGGCGGGATTTGCTGACTGGAAAGCACTGTGAAATGTAGTGCTCCGTGAACACCCCATCCTCTGATATGAACATCAGATGGATCATTGGCAATTAACTGATGCAATTTTCTTAGTGCGCCAAGGCCTGAACGTTGAAGGGTTCTCTGTTGTTTTTCAGCCTTCGGATACCGAGAGACTGATAGAGATGCTAAATCAATCTGACGGTGTAGCCCTTCTATTATCTTAAGATGATTTTCATATTCATCATAAGATAATACCTTCTTCTTTAATTGACAAAGAGTTTTCCATATGTTGAGACGAATATCATGGATTCCATCATCCGTCAACATCTTTGGGATGTCGTACTGGGAGTCATCCAAAGGCCAAAACATGACTGGTACTTCACCTTTTCCCAGTTTTTTCCTCATGTTCAGCATTTCCTCTTTATCGTTAAATGAATAATCTTCTACCTGTTTTGACCAGAGTTGGTGTTTCCTTGTTGCTTCATCGGATTCAACAAGATTGGTAGAGAGATCATTGGTCAAACTATAAGATGGATGACTTAGGGGTGGTTCGGAGAATGACCTACACCCTGGGCTATCTTCTAATTGAGAAAGTATTTCACTTGTTAGCGATAAAGCATCAGACATGACTGGTTTCACATTTTCAAGTGCCTCAAGATAAGATGGCTTTCTCGGCACTACATTGTCCACTAGAGTATTTTCCAGGCAATGTGAATCACTACTGCGGAGAGGACTTTCGTAGAGAAATTCATCATCATGGGGAGGACCACCATAATGGGTTATGGAAAAAGATGAGATCTCTTGCTCCTTGGTCTTCTGACCACACATAGGGTTCCTGTGGCTCTCATCTGAAGAAGAAACTTCAAGATTGACCGAATTTTCATGAAGAAAGTCTTCATGAGGAAGTACCTGTTGAAGAACTTCAGAATTAATGTTCCCGTTATTGGGAACTGAGGGAGTAGAATCTTGAATTCCAACAGATAAATATCTGAGGGCTTCAAGAACTCCAGCATCGAGCAAGGCCTTGTTATAGATTGGCCTTTGATCTCCTGACTGTGCTGGGAATATCTTTTTCTTAGATTCCTTCTTACTCACTTTAGAAACCACTTGTTGACGAAAGTGATTACTCTGAGCAGGTGTATATGCCTGATCAGGAAAGATGGTCAGGTTAGGCTGACTATCTTCACTCAAATCAGGTGTATGTGCCTGACTTGGGTGTCCGTATGATATGGGGGAGTATGCCCCATGACCCTCTTGGACTGGAACAGATGTGTGTGTCTGTTCCGGAGTGAATCATTGATGTGTCACTCAACTGCTAGGGATAGATTTATGTGTCTGTCCCTGAGATGATGCTGAATCTATTATGATATCCTGGCAAGCATCCAGAATATGAGAAGGAATTTGCTTCTACTCTTTCACCATTAATAAAATATGTTTGGTGACTTCAGCCGCCAGAACGGGGATATACGCCCATTCCGAGTTTGGAGTAGGTGTATGTGCCTGCTCCTGTCCTCCTTTTCCTGTCAGTGAATCCTGAAAGTACTCAAGTGTGGAGGCAGAGAGTTGAGTTTGCCTCCTGTTTGTCGTTGGGGCTTTCCGACTGACTTCTCTGTGCGCTACCAAGCGAGACTGTTGGTAGGCTTGATTAGTATTAGTAGGTGTATGTGCCTGCTGATTACACTTCACCAAAAGCGATTGACGAGATCCATTATATGTAGTCAGACAAGCCTGCTGACTAACTGGTGATGTATAAGCAGGTGCATGTTCCTGCCTATAGTACTCCGCTGAATTTTCCTGGCGGGATTGGCTTGATGTTGCCAGACGAGTTTGCTGGACAGCGGAATTAAAAAGGACAGGTGTGTGTGTATGATCGTTGTTTTCCACCAAGTTAGGTTGGTGAAATCCTTCATATGTAGTCAGGTGAGCCTACTAACTAACCGATGATGCATAAGCAGGTGCATGTTCCTGCCTATAGTACTCCGCCGGATTTGCCTAGCGGGATTGCCTTGATGCTTCCAGACGAGTCTGCTGGACAGCGGAATTAAAACAGACAGGTGTGTGTTCCTACTCATTGTTTGCCACCAAGTTATGTTTGTGGACTTCTCCAGAGATGGAAGGGATGAAAACCTGCCTATTGTTAACCGGATTCCGTCTCTGGCGGTTCATCTTTCTTGCTCGGGTTCGAGGAACCTGAGCTGAATGCCTGGAGTCGGTACCCTCATCATGTTGAGGGTGCACTACCACACGAGTCTGGCGGTGATTGTTGATGGGATCCCTCTGGAAGGACTCCTGTCTTTTTGAATTAAGGCCCTGCGGGACCTTCTCATTCACTTCCTCAGAGTAAGGGAGTGAATGGAAATTGCGTTCTGGGGATAACGACCCGAAACGGTTGGAGACAGTAGTCAGCACCGTCTGCTTCTTGATCGCTGGCCTCCATTGTCCGGACGACCAGGTAGAGTTGTTAACTTGGAGGGCTTGACGAGCGGCCTCCAGAGTTGGGATAGTACCGTTGCGACGATACTCCTTAACCAGTGCATTAGAAACCCAGCGTTGAAGACGCTGAGTTGGTGATGTCATCCTCAGAGCGGACGACGTTCCAGCAGGAGTAACAGCATTGGTTTTCACAGCAGTAGACCTCACAGTAGAGGTGTTTATAGCAGTAGTATTCACAGGGGTGAATTTAAGGAAATCCATTTTGCAGAAGATCTTGAGAAAAGAGTGCCTGTTCCATATAATAGACATAATCAAGATGAATCCGGCCACTGCATCTTTTGGATGAGCACATTTCAATGATTGCTTTGTTGGCCCAAGGGACCTAACAAATAAGAAGAACATCACTTTAACTTGGTTAACGATTCACTTCGAGTTCACCATTTTTTGTTTCGCACCGAATCTGGGGATGACCTCCTGGATGGGAGATTCAAACGTTCCGATCGGTTTCTAACGGGTTTGTTCGTAGAACCGGAAACATCCAATGATTCCACATCCGTTTGGACCTACTTTCCAACGGTAGGCGCTCATTAGCTTGTGGGATAATGAGGATTAGGAATTTGCATTGGTTGAGAGGATGGGAGGTCGGACTCATCACACCTTTTTGAGGGAAATTATTGTCTACTCCAGGACTCTCTTTATAGATTTAAGTTATGTTCGTGAATCCTTATTACATTACCAAGTATAAAATGAGCTTTCCTTCAGTTTAAAAATCAATGATTAAATATGTAAGAAATTTAGAGATTATTTTATATGTTTTCGAGGTTCTTCATCAATAGAGAATCATCTGTATCTATTTAGAGATTCTTGGTCAATGGTATCCATCAAAATATTTATATAAAAGTCTCTTGGTCATTATGATGACCAGGCTGGTTTTAAAGACACTCAGTGGGGCACTTGAAGTTTATCGTCATTCAAAAGGACAATGAATTACATCAGAGTTGGGATTAAACCCATAGATGGGCTACCTACGTATCCTTTGTTTTGAAAAAGGAATCAGAACCCATTTGTTCGAATAAGGGTATGATGTTTATGATTGATGGCTCAAAGCAGGATGTCACAATTACTTTTACACTCTAAGATCACGTGATTCATGCTCGGTGTGAGAAACAAGAGGTATTAGTAAAATTTAGACAATTGTGCCATGAAAGATGCAATCATAAGAAATGGTTTGGGGCTTATGTATGTATGACTACCCAGATAGATGAAGGTTTAGGATTCACTTTTAGGAAGAAAATCCATGAACATGGTCCATAAAGGTATATGTGCTTCATGGAGATTTGAATACTCTAATCTTGGGGGTTACTCCTAAGGAGGATGCCCAAGTTAGGAGGGGACTTATGATTGGGTTTTACTCCTGAAAACGAAACCCAAATCAAGGGTAAATTAGGACTGGTTAAAGAGAAATTAGGCGACTTGGGGCTTATTCCTGAAAAGGAAGCCCAAGATTATAACTGGGTTTTATACTTGAAGAAGGAGACCCAGGTTAGGGATTAAGGTTTGGGGCTTATTCCTGAGGAGGATTCCCACGTTATGGGACTCGGGGCTTATTCCTAAGGAGGATGCCCATATTTGAGATTGGGGCTTACTCCTGAGGAGGATTCCCAAGTTAAGGAATTAAGGTTTGGGGCTTACTCCTGAGGAGGATGCCCAAGTTTGGGAACTTTAAGAATTTGGGACTTACTCCTGAGGAAGATGCCCAAGTTAAAGGACTTATAACTGAGGATTATTCCTAAAAAGGAGACCCAAGTTATGGATTCTCTCATCTTAAAGGATGAGGTTGAATGAATGATCTCTCTATATTTAGTGACATAAGGATATTTAAATCACTAGGTTTTGAGAGATATTCCACAGAATTCCTTTCAGATAAGGAAGTAAAATCAAGAAATCATGTCATAAATGGCTTTGAAGAGTGTCTTGAAGACTGAATCTTGAAAAGGAAAGGTGTTATGGCTTACTAGGGGTAAAATGTGCAAGATGGGCACCCAAAAAGGTAGGGGTGTGATTTTCATGTTTTTTATTTTTTTTTGGGATTTTTATGGGTTTTTAGTGTCTTTTGGTATTTTGAGGGACTTTAATGGTTTTTAGGTTTTTATTATTTTTTAGTTTTTTAGGGTTTTTATGTTTTTTTTGGATTTCAATATTTTCGTAGGATTTTTTAGGGACTTAGGTTTTTATGCGTTTTTAGAGCCTTCTTAGGATTTTTATGTTCTTTAAGATTTTTTGGGATTTGGAGAGGTTTAGGATATTTAGGGTTTTTATTTTTTTTGGTTTTATGGTTTTTTCAGTTTTTATAGGTATACTGTTTTTTTTTATCATTTTTGGCTGTTTATAAGGTTTTTATAATTTTAAGTGTATTTTTTCAGTTTTATGGTTTTTATAGGTTTTAAGGTTTTTAGGGGTTTTATTGTTTTTAGGAGTATTTTAGGGTTTTTGAGGTCTCTTAGGGGTCATAATTGGTTTTTAGTGTTTTTAGGTTGTAAGTGTTTTTAGTTTATTATGGATTTTATAGGAATTTTTAGGTATTTTAGGGTACATTACATTTATTGGGATTTTAGTATTTTATGGGTTTTAGGGGATTTTTAGATTTTGAGGGTTTTAGTTTTTTATGGTTTTTAGGATTTTTAGGTTTCTTATGTGTTTAAAGAGTATTAATGTTTTGTTGTTTTTCTTATTGTTTTTAGTGTTTTGGAAGTTTTTATTATTTTAAATTAATTTTAGGGATTTTGGGGGATTTTTATTTTTTTATGGGTTGAAGGGATTTTTGTTTTTTTAGGGTTTTATGGTTTTTTAGTTTTTAGGTTTTTAACGTTTTTAGGTGTTTCTTATTTTTTTTGGTATTTAAAGGGTTATTGGAGTTTTAGTTATTTTTTATGGGTTTATGGTGTTTTAGATGTTTTTAGGGTTTTTAAGGGTTTTAGGGTTCTTAGGGGATTCAAATGTTTTTATGTTTTTTTGGTTTTCTAACGATTTTCAATGGGTTTCTGGTTTTTTGATGTTTTTAGGTTTTTTAATTTTTTTATGATTTTTATTGGTTTTAGGGATTATAAGGGTTTTTAAGTGTTCTTATGGGTTTACTATTTTAGGGGATTAGGGTTTTAATGGTTTTTAATGGGTTTAATTTATTTTTAGGGTTTTATGGTTTTCTTTTGGGTTTTCAATGTTTTTATTTTTTTTAAATTTTTTTTAAGGTTTTAGGAATTATTTTTGGTTTTAGGTTTTTTAGGGTTTTTAGGGATTTTGAGTATTTGAAGGTTTTTTATTACTATGATTTTCTTAGGATTTTTAGATTTTTTTATGATTTTTTAGTGATTTTAAGGTTTTTTGTGTCTTTATCATTTTTAGGGTTTCAAAAGGTTTTTAGAATTTTTTTGTGTTTTAGGGTGTTTATGGGATTTTATGGTTTATTATGGTTTTAGTGGTTTTTATAATTGTTGGGTGGTTTTGTGTTTTTATGGGTTTTAGTATTTTTTTTTGTTTTAATGTTTTTATGATTAAATGGTTTTTCATGGGTGTTCAGTGGTATAGAGTATTTTAAACATTTATAGATTTTTATGTATTTTTATGCCTTTATGGTTTTTAGAGTTTTTGGGACATTGGGGGGTTTTGGGGGGGGGGGGTTTAGGGGTTGGGGGGGGGGGTTAGTGTTTTTAGGGATTTTAGGGTTTTTTTGGTTCTTATATGTCTTTATGTTTTTTATTTTTTATTTTTTTCAGATTTTTTTTGGTTTTATGTTTTTAGGGACTTTAATGGTTTTTAGGTCTATTAGGGTTTTTATGGTTTTGTAGGGTTTTAAGGTTTTTTAGATTATTTTTGGGTTTTAAGGATTTTTAATGACTTTTAATGTTTTTAGGGGTTTATTGAGTTTTTATAGTTTTTATTGGTTTTATGGTTTTAATGGGTTTTAGGGTTTTTAATATTATTATTGGTTTTATGGTTTTTTGGGCTGTCAATGTTTTTAGGGTATTTTAGGGTTTTTACGGGTTTTTCGTTTGTTATTGTTTTGGGGTTTATGTGTTTTAAGTTTTTAAAGGTTTTCTTAGGGGGTTTTATGGTTTTTAGGTTTTTTAGGGGTTTTTTTATGTATTTATGGTTTTAATTTTTCTGGAATTTTTTGGATATATGGTTTTTAGGGATTTGAGGGTTTTAGGGTTTTTAATGGGTTTTGGAGTTTTTTTGCATTTTTATTTTTTTAGGAATTTTTTGTGTTTTAATGTTATTAAATTTTTATTAAGGGTTTTCATGATTTTAGCGTTTTTTACATTTTTTGGAATATTTAGGTATATTTTGAGTTTTTAGGGATTTGGGGGGGGGGGGGGGTAGGGATTTTTGAGTTTTTAATGTTTTTATTATTTTTTTGGGGTTTTTAGTGATTTTTTTTGTGTTTTTAGGGGTTTCAATGTTTTTATAGTTTATTAAAATTTGTGGGGTTTAAGTATGTTTTAGAGTTTTTACAATATTTTTAATATATTATTTGTTTTTAGTGTTTTATATGTTTTTTGGGAGGATTTATGGTTTTATAGATTTTTAGGGTTTTAGGGTCATTTAGGGTTTTAGGGTATTTACTATTTATTAAGTGTTTAGGGATTTTATATATTTTTAGAAATTTCATATTACTATCATTTTTTTCATGTTTTTATGTTTTTAGGGATTTTTAAGTATTTGTAGGATTTTTATGGGTTTTAGTGTTTTTAGGGACTATGAGGCATTTTAGTGTTTTTATGGTTTTTAATGTTTTTTAGGATTTCAAGGGGTTTTTGTGTTTTCATTTTTTGTGGTTTACTTTGGTTTTTTATTTTTATTTTTAGGTTTTTTATGTTTTTATGGTTTTTAGTATTTTTTTTAAGATTTCAGTGCTTCTTTTATATTTTTATGGGTTTTAGCATTTTTAGGTATTTTTAGGGGTTTAGGGTTTATTTTGGTTTTATTGTTTTTTGGGGTTTTTAGGTTTTCTTAGTTTTTAGTGATATTATGATTTTGTATATATTTATAAATTGTTTTGGTATTTTATAGTTTTTAGAGATTTTAGAGGTTTTTATGGTTTGAATAGGTTTTTTGGGGGTTTAAGACATTTAGGTGGTTTTATGGGTTTTAAGGGTGTTTAGTGTATTTTTAGGTTTTTTAGGGTTTTTAGCTTTTTTAGATTTTTAGAGGCTCAATATTTTTTTAGGATTTTGAGTTTTTTTTTCTTTTATATGCTTTTTTATTATATTTATGTATTGATTAATTTTTATTGATATTTAAGCATTTTTATGGTTCTTAAGGGTTTTAGAGATTTTTTGAGTTTTTAGTGGTTTTAGGGGTTTTAAGGATGCCTATGGTTTTTAGGGTTTTTGGGTTTTTTGGATTTTTAATATTTTTAGGGTTCATAGGGAATTTAATTGTTTTTAGGATTTTAACGTTTTATTATAGGTTTTCAAGGTATTTTGGGAATTTTATGTTTTGAATTACTTTTAGTGTATTTTAAAAATTTTATTGATTTTTAGGGTTTTTAGAGTTTTTTCTTTTTCTAGGGGTTTTAAGTGTTTTTAGGTTTTTAATGATTTCTTAGGGGGTTTCAAGTGTTTTAAGGTTTTTATTTATTGAGATATTTTTTGGATTTTTTTATATTTTTATGTTATTTAGGGGTTTTGGGATTTTGAGGGGTTTTATATTTTGTTGAGGTTATTAAAGTTTTGTGGCTTTTCAGTGGTTAAAATATTTTTTATTTTTCTAGTTTTTTTATGTTTTTATATTTTTTAACTATTTTTCATAGTTGAAATGGTTTTTGGATTTTTTTAGTGGTTTTTATGTTTTTTGGGCGTTTTAATGTTTTTAGCGATTTATTGGGAATGAAGAGTTTTTAGGTTTTTAGGGTTTTAAGGCAAGGAAGGTGTGAGACCAGTCTATCCCTTGCCCCCCAAATTCAATAGAAGAAAAGGCACAACAGACAGAGAAGGGACGAGGTTAATCAACCCACACCCAAAAACCCCGGACACCGCCACATGAAAAAGTCAAGACCCAAAAACCAACAAGAAAGTCAAGTACAAACCAGAATCCCCATCCCCAAAAGGGTCTCCATCAGCACCATAGCTCGAAGAAGAATCTGAGTCCACCATCTCCCATTCAGAAGATTCATATTGCTTGAGGAAGGCCTTACAGTAATTCATGAGTTCCACATCTGTCTTTTCTGTGGTAGCCTAGTCTTTCAGGGTTTTTATTATTTTTTATATTTTTTGGGATTTTGATGGATTTTTAGTATTTTTTTGGGTTTTTAGGGATTTAGGGTTTTTAGTATTTTATAATATTTTTTGGGATATAATGTTTTTTATGTTTTTAGAGTTTCTTGTGGTTCTTTGTGGTTTTTTTGGTTTTTAAATTTATAAGGATTTTTTGTTTTCTTTGTATTTTATTGGTTTTAGGGTTTTTAGAAATTATGGGTTTTTAGGGTTTTAATATTTTTTTTGGGTTTTAAGGGTGTTTTTAGTTTTTAAGTGTTTTGTGGTTTTTTTGAGTTTTTAACATTTGTAGGGTTTTAAAGGGGTTTTAGAGTTTTTAGTAGGTTATTGTTTTTTATGGGTTTTTAGATTTTTTTAATATCTTAAGGGTTATTATGGTTCTTAGGGTGTTTATGGGTCTTAGCATCTTGTTAGGTATTTTTAGGGGTTTTTTCATTTTTTAGGTTTTTAGTGGTTTTAACTGTTTTTAGGTTTTTCGGGTTTTGTGAGGATTTTATTCGGTCTTTATGGTTTTTATACTTTTAGTGTTTTTTAGGTATTTCTATGATTTTTATTATTTTTAGGTTTTTTTTGGATTTATAGGGGTTCTATATCTTTTAGGGTTTTAAGGTGTTTATGTTTTTAATTATTTTTAGGTTTTAAGATGTTTTATGTGTTTTTAGGTTTTTATTGTTTTCTATGAGGAATTTAGGGGTTTTTTATTTTTATTTTTTAAGTGATTTTAAGTATGTTTTAGGATTATTATGTTTTTAGAGTTTTTAGGGGAACTATGGTTTTATTGTGTTTTTTGGGTTTTTTTAGTATTTTAGTTTTTTATTGGTTTTTGAGATTTTTTTAGTTTTTTCACATTTTTAGGTTTTTTAATTGTTTGTAGAGTTTTTATTTATATTTTATGGTATTTGTGGGGTTTTATGGGTTTTTATAGTTTTTGTTGTTTTTATGAATTTTTTGGGTTTTTAGGGTTTTTGGTGTTTTTAGCATTTATACATTTCAAGGGTTTAAAAGTGTTTTAAGGAAACTAAAATTTTCTTAGGGATTTTTAGGGTTTTAAGGACTTTTATGTTTTTGTGGTATTTTTAGGTATTTTTTTGGGTTTAAATGGTTTTTTGGGGTTTTTGGTATTTTGACGGTTTTAGGGGTTTAAAGGTTTTTATGGTCGTTTTGGGGTTTAGTGTTTTTTTGAGTTTTTATGGATTTTGGTAATTTTTATAGTTTTTTAACATTTCTAGGGTTATAATGAGTATTTAGAGTTTTTTAGTGATTTTTTAGATTTTTTATTGTTTTAGGAGGTTTAGGGTTTTAGGGGGTTTTGTGTTTTTTTTAGGTTTTTAGAGGTGTTTAGGGCCTCTTTAGGGTTTTCATCATTTTATAGGTTTTAGAAGCATTATGTGTTTTTTGTTTTTTAAGGTTTTCATAGGGGTTTTAATTGTTTTTAAGTTTTTATCTATTTATTTGGAGTTTAATGGATTTTAGGCTTTTTAAGGATTTGGAGGGGCCTTAGGGGTTTTTTTGGGATTTTTTTTGAGTTTTTAGCATTTTTAGTTTTTTGGGTTTTATGTTTTTTTATGTTTTTAATATTTTCTTATGTTTTTTTGGGTTTTTTGGGTTTTTTGGGGTAATAGTTATTTTAGGGCCTTTTAATATTTTTCTGGTTTTTAGAGTATTTAATGATTTTGAGGGTTTTATGGGTTTTAGGGTTTTAATGGCTTTTTTGGCTTTTTAATGTTTTTTTGTGTTTTATAGGGTGTTAATGTGTTTTATAATTTTACAGAATTAATGTTTTTTTAGTGTTTTTTCTGTTTCTTATAGTTTTTATGGGGTTTATGGATTTTATATGTTGGGGGGGTGGTTATAATTTATAGAGTTTTGGGTTTTTAGGGGCTTAATAATTTTCGGGTTTTAGGTGTTTTAAGTGTAATTAGGTTTGTAAGATTTTATTTTGGATTTTCTTGGATTTTTTTTAAGTGTTTATGGATTTTAAGGATTCTTTAAATATTTTTATGATTTTTATGTTTTCTCAGTTATTTTGAGTGTTTTGTGGGTTTTTACAATTTTAGGGATTTTAATGTTTCTAGTTTTTTTGTGGATTTTAAATGGTTCTATATTTTATAAGATTTTTAGGTTTTTTATGGTTTTATGGTTTTATGTTTTTATGGAATTTTAGGTATTTTTTATAGTTTTAGTGTTTTTAAGGTTTTTATGATATTGTGGGTTTTTAGTGTTTTATGATTTTTATGGGTTTTAATGTTTTTTAATTTTTTAAACATTTTTAGGGTTTTAAAGGGTTTTTATACTTTTTAGTGGGTTTTATAAATTTTAGTGTTTTAAAATTTTTAGTGGTGTTATGTTTTTAGGTATTTTAAGTTGTTTTAATAGTTTTAAGTGTTTTTATGTTTTTTTGAGGTTTTAAGTGATTTTGATTTTTAATATTTTTTTTGGTATTTTCACAATTTTTTTGTGTTTTAATTGATTTTTTTTGGATTTTAAGGTTTTTAGTGTTTTTGGGGATTTTGTGGTTTTTTGGGTTTTTTGGGTTCTTGGAATTTTAAAGGGTTTTAAGTGTTTTTATCTTTTTTAATTATTTCTTAGGGGGTTTTAAACATTGTTGGGGTTTTTTTACCTTTTACATATTTTTAGATCCTTTAGGTTTTATGGTTTTAAAATTTTTTAGGTACTTTGAGGGTTTTTAGGTTTTTTAGTGGTTTTTTAGATTTTTTTGGTGTTTTAGGCTGTTTTTTGAGTTTTTTGGTCTTTTAAATAATTTAATATTTTTTACAGTTTTAGTGGTTTAAATGGTTTTTAGATATTTAGTATTTTTTGGGATTTTATGGTATTATAATGTTTTTAAGTGACCTTATGGTTTTTTTGGGGTTTTACGTTTTTTTATGGTTTTTATCATTTTTATCATTTTTTATCTTTTTAGTGGTTCAAAGTGTTTTTTGATTTTTATTGTTTATATGGTTTTACTGTATTTAATTTTTAGGGATTTTTATGTATTTTTTATAATTTTAATGAATTTTAGGGTATTTATGGATTTTGAGCGTTCTTAGGGGTTTTTAGGTTTTTTAGGTTTACTATCATTTTTTTTCGGTTTCGAGGAGGTTTTAAGAGTTTTTTGGGTTTTAAGGTTTTCATATGATTTCTCAGGGTTTTTGTATAATTTTTTGTTTTAAGGTATTTATAATGATTTTTTTTATTTTTAAGGGTTTTGAGGGGTTTTTTTGGTTTTGTACAATTTTTATTGTTTTTTTGGGTTTTTATGGTTTTTTGAGTTTTTATGGTTTTTTTGAGTTATTATGGTATAAAATTTTTTTATAGTTTTTTAAAAAAAATTGGTGTTTAAAGGAGTTTTAGTGTTTTTATTTTTCATTAGGGGTTTTAAGGAGTTTTAGGAGTTTTTAATATTTTAAGTGTTTTTATGGTTTATGGGTTTTGATGAGAACCATGTTGAAGGCACCGAGTCAATTTCCTAGGTGTAGGAGTTGGATTTGTAAGACTAGATGATGTAAGGGATATTATAGATGTTTAATGCTACAATGGGACAAATCATTCTTCATTAATGGACCAATGGATCTCACCATGTATATATGGAGAAAATGGGAATATTATCTCACTTATTCAATCCCACACCTGATGTTTTATGCTTGGACCACATGGTTGTAGGAATTTTGTAATCATTTCCATCATGGAGATTCTAGAATGGAATATTTTGACAGAAAAGTGAAATCTGGTGGGATAGGTTCTCAATGTCAAATTTTATGGGCTGTAAGTGGAGAGACATGCATTACTTTTCCAAAAAATTAGTTTTTAGATTTTATCTTTTTGAATTTATGGGGAAAAGGAAAGATTAACAATTATGAAAATAGGTTAATAGACATTTGACTATTGTGTCACACCTTATCAATAAATGGCCACCAAATGGAACTTGTAAGGCATCCTATATTATAATAGATAATATCTTTTATTTATCTCACTTGTGTGAGGAATGTTCAAATTTTTTCCCATGCTCTTGTTCATTATTTCTTTTCTAATCTTCATGTTAGATTGGTGATCAAAGAACCAAAATCCTTTAATTTAATGCCTCAACCCAAGTGTGTTATTTTGTGGATTGGCCATCCCATCCCTCCATTTATTTTATTTTATAAGTGGTATGTCATTCTCCTTATAGCGTTGATTGACAAAATTCATCCTCTATCCATTCCCATTATTCATTACTTATCCATGAACCACATACATTATCTATAGCCTTATGATGTAAATATTTAACCACCCTGAGCATCTCACATCAGTTGGTATCAAAGCTTTGGTTGGTACGGTAGACATAGATCACCTATTTTATATCCCATATTTCTATTAACATTCTTATCATTCCATATGATCACATATTAAAAAAACTAAAAAACCTTTTATTCTTTGAAAACCTCTAGAATTGGCCTATATTGTGCAATATTGAATTATTTCACCTTGAGAAAATTATTCATCCATCAGCATTTCCCATTTAATTATCTATAAGTGATTTATTTGTATAAAGAAAATCAAATTCTCTAACCTCATCATTTTGTTATTTTTAAAACTAAGCACATATTTTCTGTGGAGATTTCAAGAAAAATCATCTAACTCCATGTTCATCATCATTTGATTTAAAATAATAATCACAAATCCTTTTGGGAGATTTGAAAAAATGTAAAAATAAAAACATGAAATAGTGACTTATGCTTCATGATTTACATTATTATCATGTTCCATTTCCATAAATCACATTCTCCATATTTTTACTTCATTTCCATATCATATTTAGCTTATATCATTATTAATTTTTCTTATCTTTTACAATTGGTATAACCCCATTTATTACACTCATCCCCTATTTTCTACCATTTACCTATATTTCCCAAATTATTTTCCTTCATAAAACATTTTTTACCCTTTACCACTCAAATGGGATCTGTTAAACTACCCCCAACAAAATCTAGATTTGGGAAAGATAGGTGTCACTTGATCACTTCAAATCGGTTATTAGATTTCATTTTAACGAGGAATTTGAATTAAATTTTAAGAGTCAAGAGAAATGAGAGGAAAATAATCATGAGTTTGTATCCTTGTGTGTATGTTTCTTGTATGTGTGATTGTGTATCCTTGTGTACAAAAGTATATATATCTTTCATGGGTGAGTGTGTGTTCCTATGTTCATGAGTGTGTATCCTTATGTGTGTGAGTGTGTACATCTTGTGTGAATGGGTATATAAATCTTATGTACATGATTGTATACATCTTGTGTGTGTGTTTGTCTGCTCGTGTGTGTATCATTGTCTGTGTTTCTCATTTTTTTTATTTGTATTTGTGTTACTTATCATGGGATAATATCATGGGAAGATAATTTCTCAAGTTAGTAATGAAGGACGTCGAAGTAGATCTCCCGTACTAGAAGCAATGACACTCTAAATGAAATATTTGGTTATCCATTTCTAAAAGCTTGTGGATAGGAAGTTTGAGGGGATATATGAGATGATTGACAAGCTGTAGAATCAACCAATCTCAAGTACGATCCCTGATAACCCACAATGTTGTGCGGCTCCATGCTGCCCCCATATAATGGAGGAGGATATGAAGAACATTGATTATGATTTTGAGTATGTCCCATAATGGAGTAGGAGGTTCCAAAAAACAAGAGGATTCTAAAGGATACCACATGATGATGACATCATTTGACCAATTTTGTTGATGGTTCCCTCTATTTAGGTAAAAATTTATATGGAAGCATACTTGGAGTGGAATATGGAAATTGAGAAATTAGTTTCATGCCATATATATTTTGAAGCGAAAATGGCCACAATTTATTCCCTTTAATTTTATTATTATGCTTTAATTAGGTGGGATAAAATGAAACGGAGTGGGATAGATTTTTTAAGAATCCCATCAGCCCATTAGAAAACCCGAGGTTATCAATATAAAATTGGTTTGTTACCAAAATTTTCCATAGAGATATACACAAAAAATCATCAACGCCTCACCCCAAGGGAGTTGAATTATCAGATGTTAATAGGAGGAGATGAAAATTTACATGATTTGAGAAAATATTTTGGATGATTTCTGACAAAACTGTAGATTGGTATTTACATGGTCTGAATTAGGATATTTCCGATCAAGTAGAGATGTATGACCATGTGTAGATATAATATATGATCCATTAATCCACTAAGATCCAAAAAAAATTCAAAAGGATAAGAAACATGAGGAAAACCACTATCCCCTTCATTCCATGTAGAAATTCGAGGAAGGATATTTGACAACCATCAAGGAAAAAAAGTGTTGATTAATCGCAGAAGTGATAATATATTTCTTCAACCTTAGAATCCAACTATTGAGACTAACCAAATAAAGAATCGGGATATCTGATGTTTCAAATATCAATGAAGTATCCAAATTTCTAGTGATTGAAAAAATTGATGCACTATGACCATAAAAATGTATAGTGAATGGGAGAATTATGGATAGAGATCAAAAGAGAAATAAAAGTAATCCACTAAAATTCACAATGAATAATATGAATAAGATGTAAATACTCTTATTACTAGGAGGGATTTAAGCACACAAATTACCATTGGAGGGTAAGAGCAGTGAAAGAATCTTTTCATTATACTGTTCAAGATCATTGAGAATTTTTGTATTGTAATTATTGATAGGGGAAGTTGTAACAACATAGAAAGCATCGAGTTGATGAAGAATTTGATATTTTCAACATTAAATTATCAAAATCCCTATTGGATTCAGGATCTGAATAATTGTATAGGGAATAAGGTTAAAAAATATGTATAGTCATTATTTTTCATCAGTAAATATATATATGAGTTATTTTATTACATTGTTCCTATAATGGCGTTCCACTGGTTTCTAGGTCGACCAAGTCAGTATGATCAACTTGTTACTCATGAAGAGTTCTTTAACCATCAATATTTTTTAGAGTAAATTATAATAGTAAACTCCATTTCCCCCAAAAAAAATTGAATGATCACATTTTGAGAGAAAATGAAAATATGAGTGATTATGAAGAAAATAATGAAAACAAAAAAGAAGATAATGTGTGAAATATAGAAAATGAGAGAAGAAAACAAATAGAGAGAAAATAAAAAACAAGAGGGAAAAATATTTGAGAGGATAAAAAAGTTTGATGCTAAAAAAAATATTGAGGTTAAGGATGTTTTGATTTCTAAAAAATCTTTTAGTACATATATACAACGAGACTATATTGAACACTAATGACTACACATCTCCTTTTCCACATGTTGTTAGTCTTTGTTGTAGAAATTTGATGATGTGTTTTCTAAATAAGTACGAACTATTTTTTCACACATTAGAGGTACTAAGAATCAAATTTACCTTATACCCAAAGAGTTAATACCAAACATCCATGCATATCCCACCTACTTAGAGGAGATAAAAGAAACTCAAATTCATGTTTAGGATTTTTTAGATTTGGGATATATCAGAGAGATCCTTTTTCTATGTGTGGTACCAGTGCTTCTAGTTCCCAATAATGGAAGAACATGTATAATATTCATTGACTATAGATCCATCAATAACATCATGGTTGGTTATCATAATCATATCCCTTGGTTAGATTATATGATATACTAGTTGAATAACTCAACTATTTTCCCAAAAATCGTTTTACTAAGTGGATTCCATTATATTATGCTGAAGGAAGGAGATGATTGGAATACTGTATAAAGGATAAAGCATTGAATTTATGAATTGTTTGTAATTCCTTTTGGTCTCATCAATTCACATATAAAATTTACGAGGTAAAAAAATCATGTCTTACATACATATATTTGAAATTTTCTAGTAGTTTACTTTGATAATATTTTTGTTTATATTAGTAATTTATTAGTATATGTAGATCACTTGAGAAAGGTCTAAGGTGTGTTAGTAGAGGAAAATTTGGTTTCAATGATTAAAATGTGTTAATTTTGTCTCAAAAAAACTTTTCCTTGGATTTTTAGTAATCGGTAATGGTTTTTATGTAGATATTGAGAAGATCAAGCTCATTTAGAAGTAGTTTACTCATGCCCATGTAAGACATGTAATATTTTTCCATGGGATTTATTGTTTTTACCATATATTTTTTAAGGACATAATCACACTGGTAGAATTATTGAATGAGTTGAAAAACAAAAAAAACTCTTTTTAAATGGGGTAAACCTCAAGAAAATTATTCCCATAAAATAAAATAGGTACTCACCCTTGAACTCCCAATTTATCTCATAGAATTCAGTCAGACCATTGAAATTAAATTTGATTCAAGAAGAATTTTTATAAGATAAGTACTCTTGAAAAAGTTAATCTAGTTGATTTCTTTAGTAAGAAGTTTAATTGACCATCTCTAAACTATGATTCATATGATAAAGTGGTTTATGAATTTTTTATATTTCCAAAAACACGGGAACATTATCTCTTCCCTAAATAATTTGGGATCCATTATGATCGTGAGGCTCTTAATTATCATAGGAGACAACATAAACTAAATATAAGACATCCTAGATGGCTGAAATTCATTGAATCATTTACCTATTTCATTAAAAATAAATATGGTAAACAAAAATCAAATTATAAAATGAACATTCATGTAGATATTCTCTTTTTTCATTATTGGATTAAAAAAACCATAGTTTTGAAAATATCAAGAATTTATATTCCCTTAATAGAGATTTTGGGGAACCATATAGTCATTGTAAACAGAGATTTAGTTCAGAAAAATTATTTTTACATAGAAAATTCATATTCTAGATTTATAAGATTTGTATTCCAAATTTCTCTATCCCTTTAATTTTTCTAAAGGAGTCACATTAGGGTGGTTTAATGGGTCATTATGGCATTGTAAAGACATTAAGTGTTATTAGTGAGCATTTTTATATGATTAGGATGTCAATATATGTAAAAAACATCCTGGAATGTGATTTTTATTCTATAAATCGAAATATAAACTAAAACCAAAAAGATTATATTTTCCTCTCTTATTCCCCAAAACCTTTTTAGAGGACATGAAAATGTAATTTATTATGGGGTTACCAAGGAAAAATATGGGGAGTGAATCCATTTTTTTTTGTAGATAATTTTTATAAAACGGTACATTTTATTCCTTATCACAAAACATATGATACCACTAAAATTACAACACTTTTCATTCATGAAGTATTCAAACCCCAAGGAAAGCCTAGGAAGATTGTATTAGATAGAGACACAAAATTTCTTAGTCACTTTTGGAAGACCTTATATAGAAAATTGTGCACATAGTTACTATTCTATACTACTTGTAATCTACAAACTAATGGGAGAATAGTGGTGGTTAATTAGACACTATAAACCCTTTTATGGACAATTGTTAATAATAATTTCAAGAATTTAGTGGAGTGTTTTCCACATTTATAATTTCAAAATAACAAGGCCAAAAATTACACTACTCAATATTCTCAGTTTAAGTTTGTTTATAGATTTAAATCATGCCCCTATTGATCTTTTTTCCTTTTCATATTAAGGAATCAAATAAAATGGATATGAAAGGGCATGGATAATTTATCAAGAAACTCAATGAAAAGATAAGGAATAATGTCAAGAGAATGAACTAGAAATATAATTATCATGAAAATAAGGTTTTCAATAATGTGTTTTTTAATATAGGTGACTTATCCCAGATTGATTTGTGTAACATAATATTTCCTTGAAAGAATATATCAAAAGTCATTATATGTAGAGATGGGCCTTTCTGAGTGATCGAGAGGATTAAAAAAAATTCTTATAGGATATATTTTCCAGGTGAGCATGATATAAGTGCCACTTTAAATGTTTTTTATCATTCTTCTTTTATGATGTAGATGATGTATATTATTGGATAAAAATTTCAAGATGTGGAGGATGATGAGAACCATGTTTTAGGAACCAAATCAATTTCCCGGGTGGAGGAGTTGGATTTTTAGGGACCGATGACATGAGGTAGATTAAAGAAGTTGAATGCTTCAAATGGGTGTCAATATGTCTTCATTAAAGGCCTAATGGATTGAAAATTTCATGGATGGAGAAAATGGACCATTATCTCACTTATTCAAGAAAAAACATGATGTTTTAAGGGTGGACAACATGTCTGAATGAATTGTAAAATTCTTACCCACAATTGAGATTCTATAATTGAATCATCAGACAATAAAGTCAAATATAAAGGGCTAGGTAATTAAGGTTATATCTGGTGATATATAAGTAGAATATACAACCTACTTTTCCAAAAACATTATTTATTAGACTTTAAATTTTAGAATTTAATGAGAAAAGTTATGTTTAGACTTTATGAATTTAGTGTACTTAACCCTTGAATATTTTATATCCCCATGGCTATAAATATCCACCCCCATGGAACTAGTAAGGAATTCATGATTGTAAAAGGGAGACTGAGCTTTGTTTCTCTCTATTATAAGAGGATTGTTTTGTTTTTTACCTTGATCTTTTTCATTCTAGCCCTATCAATTTACATGTAATATTGGTGACCCAAGATCAAAAATATCACAATTTCATGCATGAACCAATGTGTGTTGTTGCATGGATTTTCCATCACACCCCACCCCTGAGTACGATTTCTAAGTAGTATGTCATGTTTCTTATGATATTGATTTACTACTTGAATCCAGTATTCATACCCATCATCTTCCCTTTATCCATAAACAAAATACTTCATCTTAATCACTATTTAATAAATATTGGACCTCCCCAAGCTTCTCACATTAGGATTTTAGTGGTTCTATGGGATTTAACGTTTTTGGATTTTATGGGTTTTATGTGTTTCAAGGTTTTAATCTTTTCATAGTGTTTTGGGGGTTTTAGGAAATTTTAAATTTTTTGGTATTCTTATGAATTTTTTACTATTTTATGGTTTCTTAGGAGTTTTATTGATTTTTAGGGTTTTAGGGTTTTTTATGGGGATTAGATTTTTTATATTTTTTAGAGTTTTTAGGGGTTTTAAGTGATTTTACTTTTTTTGGATTTCAGAGGGTTTTTTGGGTTTTAGAGTTTTTTTCGTTTGGTATTTTAGGGATTTTTTAGGATGATTTAGGATTTATAGTGTTTTTAGGGATTTTTGAGGTTTTTTTTGGATTTAAGGTTTCATAGGTATTTAGGATTTTTTACGTTTCATAGGTTTTTAGTGGTTTTACTTTTTTTGGTTTTCAATGTTTTGTTAAGATTTTTCAGGGTTTATATGGTTATTTCAATTTTTTGGTATTTTTAGGGGTTTATAAAGTTTTTTATTGGATTTAGGTATTTTAATGGTTATTTTATGTATTTAAGGGTTTTTTAGGTTTTTAAGATTTTTTTTTATGTTATTAGAGGTTTAAAGGGTTTTTTGAGTTTTTAACGGTTTTATAGGGGGGGGGGGTTTGGGATTTTAGGGGTTTAAAATTTTTTTAGTGGCTTTATAGTTTTTATATGTTTTAAGGAAATTTTAGGGTTTTAGGGTTTTTAGGGGTTTTAGAGATTTTATAACATTTATAATTTTTAAGGGTTTCTAGTTTTATAGGATTTAAATGTTTTATATGGGGTTTTTAGCGTTTTTATTGTATTTTACATTTTTAAGGATTTTAGTGATTTTTTGGGTTTTCTGGATTTATATGGGTATTTAGTGGTTTTAATGATTTTGAGGGGTTTTAAGGTTTTTAGGGTTTTTTATTTGGGTTTTTATATTTTTGTTTTTTAATTTTTTGGTGTTTTAAGATTTTTTTATAGTAATTAATTTTTTATGCATTTAATGGGTTTCTAGAGATTTATTGGTTTTTGGTTTTAAGGGTTTTTTTTGTATTTAAGTTTTTTATAGATTTTTCTTGTTTGGGGGGTATTAGGGTTTTTAGGTTATTTTTAAGGTTTTATAGACATTAGTATTTTTTATGTTTTTTAGGTTTTTAAGTGATTTATTTGTTTTAGAATTTATGGTGTTCTAAGTATTTTTAGGGTTTTGTCATTTTTTTTAAATTTGTGGGGATTTTTTTGTTTTTTTAGTTCTTTAGGGTTTTTGATGGTTTATATGGGGTTTTAGGGTTTTAGGGGATTTAAGGTTTTCTAAAATTATTTGGTTTTTTAGGATTTAATGTTTTTTATGTTTTTAATGTTTTCTTAAGGTTTTTGGGGTTTTAGTATTTATTTACAATTTTAGGGAATTTAGGTCTTTTTTATGATTTTTAGGGGTTTTAGGGGTTTTAGGGATTTTGAGGGTTTTAGGGTCTTTTAGGTTTTTTATGTTTCTAGGGTTTTTATAGGTATTTATAGTTTTTTATGTTTTTTAGGGTATTAAGGTTATGTAGAGTTTGTTAACATTTTTTCTATTTTAAAGTGATTTTAGAGTATTAGTGGATTTTATTGTTTTGGGTTTTTATGGTTTTTTGGGGTTTATTGTTTTTTAGTTCATTATGGTAATTTATGGGGTTTTATGGGTTTTTAAGATTCCTACGTTTTTTAGTGGTGCTTAGTGTTCTTAGGTTTAAATGGTTTTCATAGAGTTTTTAGGGTTTTTTCATTTTTATGTTTATGTATTTTTTGGAAATTTAAGGATTTCCTTGGTTTTTTGTGTTAATATTGATTTTTTGGGTTTTTGGTATTTTTTGGGGGTTTTATGGGTTTTCAGGGGTTTTAGTGTTTCTTAGGTTTTTTAGTATTTTAATTAATTTTCATTTTTTAATGTTTTGTTTGGGGTTTTCCGGGTTTTTAGGGGGTTTTTTTGTTTTGTAATAAATTTTACATATTTTTAAGATTTTTTGGGTTTTTAATGTTTTTTGGTATTTTGAGGGTTTTGGGTTTTAAGGGTTATTAATTTTTTTGGACTTTTTACAGGTTTTTGAGTTTTTTAGAGTTTAACGGTTTTTGTGTATTTATCGTTTTTATAGTATAAATGGTTTTAGGGTTTACTGTTGTTTTTTGGATTTTTATGGGCTTTTAGGGATTGTATTTTTTTGGGTTTTTGTGGTTTTGGGAGTTTTAAGGGTTTTCTTTTTGTCTTTTAGGTTTTTTATGGTTTTTAGCATTTTATGGGGTTTTCTTTGGGTTTTCCTTGTTTTTTGTTTTTTTATGTTTATTGGAATATTTAAGATTTATTTATGATATTTATCTATTGTTATTGTTTTTAGAGATTTTGAGTAATTTTTGGGGATTCTCGAGTTTTGAGGGGTTTGAGGGTTTTTTTTTTCGTTTTTAGATTTTTTGGAATTTTAAGTGTTTTTAGGATTTTCAAATTTCATGGGTTTTTCATGGGTTTTTTTAATTTTTATTTTTCTAAAGATTTTTAGGGACATTTTAGTATTTTAGCGTTTTTTTTGGGTTTTTAGGGATTTTGAGGGCTATCAATTTTTAGGGTTTTTATGGGTTTTTGTGTTTTTATTGTTTTATAGAGATTTTAGGTGGTTTAAGGGTTTTTATAGTTATTTTAACATATTTTGTTTTTAAAATGGTTTTTAGATATTTTAATTATCTAAAGTGTTTTTTGGGATTTAGGGTTTTATGGTTTGTATGGGTTTTTATTTTTTTACCGTTTTATGGTCTTTGGGCCTTCAGGGTTTTTAGGGATTTTTGAAATTTTTAGGTTCATTAGGAGTTTTAAGTGTTTTTTGGTTTAAAGATTTTATTAGGGTGTTACAAGGTTTTTAAAATTTCTTTTCTTTTTAGGGGTATTTAAGTACTTTTTAGGATATTTTTGGTTTTTGGGTTTTAAGATGTTTTGATGGTTTTATGATTTTAATGTTTTTTATTATTTTTAGAATTTTTACTTTCTTTAAGGTTTTATTGGTTTTTTTATGTTTTTATTGATTTATTAAGGTTTGTGAGGTTTTAGGGGTATTTAATATTTTCAGGATATTGAAGGATTTTTATGATTTTTAGGGTTTTAAGGGATTTTGAGGAGTTTTAGAGGTTTTATGGTTTTTATTTTTTTTCAATTTTTAGGTATTTAGGGTTTTATGTGTTTTTATGTTTTTATGGTTTTATTAGGGTTTTTCATATTTTTTACATTTCAAGGAATGTTTTTGGAGTATTAGGGGTTTTTACAGTTTTTAGGGTTTTTTTATGATTGATAGGGGTTTTTTTTGGAGTTTTAGGATTTTTTGAGTTTTTTTGGGTTTAAAAAATAAGATTTTTTAACATTTTTTGGGGTTTAATGGTTTTTATAGTATTTAGTGGGGTTTTTAGTTTTTTATGAGTTTTTCATGTTTTTAGTGGTTTTTTTTTATTATTTAGGGTTTTTAGGGTTTTTAGGTTCTTCTTGTATTTTTTAGGTTTCCATAATTTTTTAGGTTTTTAGGGGGTTTACGTGGTTTTATGTTCTTAAGGATTTATTAGGTGGTTTTGGGGGTTTTACGATTTTTTATGTTATTGTGAATTTTTAGTGATATTTTGGATTTTTATGGCTTTTTGGGATCTTGAGGGTTCTTATTATTTTTAGGGTTTTTGGTTTTTTATGGTATTCAGTGTTTTTAGGGTTTTAGGGTAGAAGAAGTTTTTAGGGTTTTAGGGGTTTTATGTAATTTTAGGATTTCATGCTTTTCTTAGTTTTTTACAGCGTTTTTAAACAAAATTTTTATTTAGGGATATAAAGAGTTTTTTTTCATATTTTTATGGGTTTTTTGTATATTAAGGATTTTTATGGTATTTATGGTTTTTTGGGGTTTTTGGTATTTATGGTTTTTTAGATTTTTTTTAGTTTTTAAGGTTTTAATGGTTTCTTATATTTTATTGAAAATTTTATGGCTTTTTAATAGTTGTTTTGGTTTTAAGGGTTTTTAGGGTTTTTAGGGTTATTGTGTGTTTTAGGGTCTTTTTTGTGTTTTTTTATGTTTTATGGGTACTAATTTTTTTATGTTTTTAAATTTTTTCATATGGGTTTTTAGGGTTTTTTGGTTTTTTATGTTTTTATGGATTTTTATGGGTTTTTTGGTTTTTTATTGTTTTTAGGATTTTTAGGTATTTTGATAATTTTATGGGTTTTTATTGGTTTTAACGTTGTTAGTTTTTTAGGGTATTAATGAGTTTATATGTTTTTGGAGATTTCTTATAGTTTTTAGTATTTTTATAGATTTTTAAATTTTTAAATAATTTTAGTGTCTTTTGGATTTTTATTGTATTTTATTGTTTTTTGGGATTTTAAGGGGTTTTATGGGTTTTAGGTTTTTATATATTTTTAGGGTTTTAGGATTTTTATGGTTTTAGGTGTTTTAAATATTTTAGGTTTTTATGATTTTCTTATGGTGTTAAATTTTTTAGGGTTTTTACATTTTTAGTTATTTTTTATAATTTTACAATTTTTATGGTTTTTATGGGATTTAGGGATTTTAGGTTTTTTAGATTTTTTATAGTTTTTTTGGGGTTCGTTTCTTTTGTTAGAATTTTTTTTGTATTCAGGGTTTTTCATGTTATTTATATTTTTAATGTTTATATGTATTAAAAGCGTCTTTAGAGGTTTCTCTGGGTTTTAGGGTTTTTATGAGTTTTATGGTTTGAAGGTTTTTAGGGGTTTTTATGGTTTTATGTGGGGATTAGGTTTTTTTAGGGTATTAGTGTTTTTCTATTTTTTTAATGGTTTTATATTTTAAATGTTTTTAATGTTTTCTGAGGGTTTTAGGTTTTTTTACATTTTTATGTATTTTTAAGGATTATTTAGGATATTTTTGGTTTTTAGGGATTTTAAGGATTTAAAGGGTTTTTAGTATTTTAAGATTTTCATGTTATTTTAGGTTTTTAATGGGATTTATAGTTTTTTAAAAAATTTATGGTTTTAAAGGTTTTTTATAGTTTTTTTTGTTTTAAAGAATTTATGGGTTTTATGGTTTTTAGGGGGGGGGGTTTAGGGGTTTTAGGGTCTTTGGAGGGGGGGGGGGGTCAGTGTTTTTATTTTTTTAGGGGGTTTAGTGTTTTTTGGTTTCTACATTTTTCTTAGGTTTTTCTTAGGAATTTTAGGGTTTTAAATTTTTTAGGGATTTTAAGAGGTTATATATTTGTTTTTGTTTTTATGTTGTTTTGGGTTTTATTTATTTAGTGGGGTTTTTGGGTTTTTTTAGGGCTTCTTATATGATTTTTATCATTTCTAGTTTTTAGGGGTTTTATTTTATTATGAGTTAAAGGTTTTCTTAGAGTGTTTCAGGGTTTTTAATTTTTTATACATTTTTAGAGATTTTTAAAGATTTTATGGATTTTTATGCTCTTATGGATTTTGAGGGATTTTAGGGTTTTTAGAGTTTTTAGGATTTTCAGCATTTATTAGTTATTATGGTTTCAAAGTGTTTTTATGTTTTATGAGTTTTATTAGTTTTTTATATATTTTTGGTTGTTTTCTGTTTTAATATTTTTAGGGATTTCAAGGAATTTGTTAAGGATTTTATGGTTTTTAGGATTTTGAGTATTTTTAATGCTTTCAATAGTTTTGTGGAATTTTTTATTTTTTTATATTTTTAGGGTTATTATTGTGCTTTTTAGGCATTTAAGATTGATTATATTTTTTCAACATTTTCTAGGATTAATATATATTTATTTTTTGTAGTGGTTGTAGTGTTTTTGTGGATTTTTTGTGTTAGTTAACTCTTTTAGGAGATTTTTATGGTTTATAAGGGTTTTGATGGCCTCTTTAGTGATTTTATAGGGGTTTTTAACATTTTAAGGTTTGTAGGGGTCTAAGAGTTTTTAGGTTTTTAAGGTTTTCTTAGGGTTTTTATGGATTTTAATGTTTTTTTTACGTTATTAGATATTTTAGGGATGTTTTTGGATTTTTATAGTATTTATTGTTTTTTGGGACTTTGATGGTTTTAGGTTTTTTAGAGTTTTTAGAATTTTTTTAGTTCTTTAAGGATTTTAAGTGTTTTTAGTTTTTTAATATTTTCTCAGGGTTTTTCAGGGATTTTAAGGTTTTTACATTTATAGTGATTTTTTTGTATTTTTTGGATAGTTATGGGTTTTCAGGAATTATAAATATTTTGATAGTTTTAAGGGATTTTAGGAGTTTTGGGGGGTTTTTTGATTTTTTGGGTTGTTAGGTTTTTTAGGGTTTTAGTATACTGAAGGTTTCTTAGTGTTTTAATGTTTTTAGGAGTATAATGTTGTTTTTAGTTATTAATGGTTCTAGAATTTTATGCATATTTAGTTTTTTTAGTATTTGGGGTTTTGTGGGGTTTTTATGTTTTTATGGTTTTAAGGTATTTTAAGGGTTTTCAGGGGTTTTAGAAGTTTTATTTATTTTAGTAGTTTAATGTGTTTTTATGGGTTTAATGGTTTTATTAGGTGTTTTCAGTGTTTTATGGTGTTTTCAATTTTTTTGGATCCTTTATTAACTATTTATAGTTTTTTTATCATTATAGATTAAGGGATTCTAAGTATTTTAAATGTTTTCTATGATTTTTAGCTTTTCTATGTTTTTAGGGGTTTAATGCGTATTTGGATTTTAAGGATTTATTAGGGGTTTATAGGGTATTCATATATTTGTTTTGGGATTTTTAGGGATATTTAAGGATTCTTAGGATTTTTTAGTTTTTTTGTGTTTATAGGGATTTTGGGATTTTTAGGGTGTTTTGAGGGTTTTATGTGTTTTAATGTTTTATGTGTTTTAAGGTTTAATGTTTTTTAGGGTTATGAGATTTAGGTGTTTTATAGTGTTTAGGGTATTTTTAAGGTATTTTTAATTTTTTTAGTGGAATTAATTATTTTTAGGTCTTTAAGGTATTATTTGGGGTTTTCAAGGTTTTACAGGATTTCAATTTTTAGTGATTTTTTGTATATTTTTATTTTAATGGGTTTTTATATTTTTAGTCATTATAGTGTTTATATTGTCTTAAATGTTTTCATTTTTTAGGGTTATTAGGGTTTTTTAGTTTTTATGGTTTTTAGTGTTTTTCACAATTTTTGGGTTTTATAGGTATTTTAGTGTTTTTAGTGGGTTTTATGGGTCTTATGGGTTTTTGGGGGTTTTATGTTTTTATTGGTTTTAGGGTATTTAGGATCATTTTAGGGATTCTTGGGGTTGTATAATATTTTTAGGTTTTTAGGATTTTAATGTGTTTTTAGGCTTTTAAGGGTTTCTTATTGTTTTTCTGAGATTTATGGTTTTTTTGGGGTTTTAGTGGATTTTATGTTTTTATAGATTTTGGGAAATTTTTAAGATAGTTAAGGTTTTCATGGTTTTGAGGTTTTAAGGTTTTTGTAGGTTTTGAGGGGTTTTTTGGGTTTTGCGTTTGATGTTTTTTTTAGGTTTTTAGGTGTTTAATGAGATTTTAATTTTTAGGATTTCTTATGCTTTTCATGAATTTATGTTTTTATTTTTAGGAATATTTAAGGATTTTTAGTATTTTTATTGTTTCATCGGTTTTTTTGTATTCTGAGTGTTTATTTGATTTTTTATATTTTTTAGGGGCTTTATGGTATTTAGTATTTTTAGTTTTCTAGGTTTATAATGTGTTTTTATGGTTTTATTAGGGTTTTTACTTTTTAGGGTTTTTTAGGTAATTTTTATATTTTTGTGTATTTTATAGTTTTTAGGGATTTTTAGTGCTTTATGGGATTTTGGGTTCTTATGGTTTTTTGTGGTCTCAGGGATTTTTTTTTTGATTTTTAGAGTTTTATGGATTTTTATATTTTGTTAAAAATTTTATGGGTTTAATGTTTTTTACGGTTTTCAGTGGATTTTATAGTTTTAGGGATTTTATGACTTTTAAGGTAATTATGGTTTTTCACGTTTTTAAGTTTTTAGGGGTTTTAAGTGTTTTTATGTTATCAAGATTTTTTAGGGTTTTATAGGGTCATTGTTGTTTTTTGTTTTTTTTTTGATTTTTAGGATTTTTTTGGAATTTATTAGTTTTTAGTGTTTGGGGGGTTTTGAGATGTTTTAGGGTTTATTATGATTTTTTAGGGATTTGCTGTTTTTCACTTTTTTGGGTTTCTTAAATTTTTAGTGTTTAAAATTCTTTTTTATTGTTTGTTATCATTCCTAGGAATTTAAATGGTTTTAATGTTTTTAGTGGTTTTTATGGGAATTTATGTCTTTTATGTTTTCATGGATTTTTAATGGGTTTTTAATAATTTTTATGTTTTTTTAGGGTTTATGGATATTGATAGTTTTCAGTGTTTTTTATTATTTTTAGTATTTTTGGGTTATTGGTCTTTATGGGTTTTTTGAGTTTTTTGGGGTTTTAATTTTTTTTAGTATTTTTATCTTTTTTAATGTTTTAATGTGTTTTGGTTTTTTAGTATGTTATTAGTGTTTTTAATGTTTTTAGGGTTTTTTATATTTTTTAGGGGTATTTATGGTTTTTGGGTTTTTTAGGTTTTTTGGGGGTTTTAGGGTTTTTATTAACTTTTTACATCTTTATGGATTTTATGTGTTTTAATATTTTTTTGGTTTTCTTATGGATTTTTCAGGGATTTTAGGATTTTTTATATTTTATGTATTTTTACGGAATTTTATAATTTTTATTGGTTTTTAGGATTTTTAGGGATTTTGATGGTTTTATGGTTATTAGGTGTTTATGTTTTCATTGGGATTTTAGAAATTTTTTAGTTTTTAGTGTATTAATGTTTTTAGTGTTTTTTATGTTTTTATGGGTTTGAAGTGTTTTACATTTATTAGTGTTTTTTAGTGTTTTTATTGGTTTAAGGGTTTTTAGGGGTTTTATGTAATTTAGGATTTTTTATGTTTTTAGCTATTATTACATCTTTAGGGATTTTATGTTTTTGTATGTTTTTAAGGATTTATTAGGGGTTTTTATGATTTTATTCCTTTTTAGTGATCTTTAGGTATTTTTTTAGGTTTTTATGGTTTTTAGTGGTTTTGTGGTTTTTAGAGGTTTTTAGGAATTATAAAGTTATTTTGGTTATTTTATTTTTATTTTTTTAGTTTTTCGTGTTTTTTAATATTTTTTAGAGATTTTGATATATTTTTTGCCGTTTAAAGTGTTTTTAGAGTTTTTAGTGATTTGGTTTTTAAAGGTTTTTAGGGGTTTTAGGGTTTTAGTGTTTCATGGTTTTTACAAGTTTTATATTCATGAATGTTTTTAAAAGTTTTTATAGTGCTTTTAGGTTTTTAGGTTTTTCTATGTTTTTAGGGATTTTTATTGTTTTTTTGGATTTTCATTGTTTTTAGGCTTTTTAGGGATTTTGAGGAGTTTTTTTGTGTCTTTATTGTTTTAAGAGATTTTATAGTTTTTTGGGTTGTTATAGTTTTTTATATTATTTAGGGTTTTAAGGTTTTATAGATTTTTTAAGGTTTTTAACTATTTAAAGGGTTTTTAGATTTTTTAAGTGGGTTTTAATATTTTAATTGTTTTTTGAGTTTTATGGTTTTTTGGGGTTTTATGGTTTTAAATTTTTTTATGCATTTTACCGTTTTTAGTTTTTTATGTTTTTCTTAGGGTGTTTAGTGTTTTTTACATTTTTAGATATTTTAGGGATTTTTCATTATTTTCAAGGTTTAAAAGGGGTTTTAGGTATTTTTAGTGTTTCTATGGTTTTTTGTGGGTTTTATGGTTTTTAGAGGTATTCTAAAATTTTAAGGGGTTTTACTGTTTTTATAGTTTTAATGTTACTAGGGATTTAAGTGATTTTAGTCCTTTTAGAGGGTTTATAAGGTTTTAATGGGTTTTAAGGGTTTTTATGGGTTTCATTCTGTTTTTGGGTATTTAATGTTTTTAATGATTTTTATGGTTTTTACAAATTTTTATGTTTTTATTTGTTTTAAGTGTTTTGGGATTTTAGTGGTTGGTTAGGATTTTTTGGGTTTTTATGTTTTAGGGTATTCTTAGTTGTGTTTTATCTTTTTTAATGTTTTATTGGTTTTTTAAAAAATTTAAGTGTTTTCATGGTTTTTATGAGTTTTAGGATTTTTTGTTTTTGTTTTGTTTTTAGGTTTTATAGGGGTTTTCAGGGTTTATAGGGTTATTTACAATTTTCGGGATTTTTCCGAATTTTTTTAGGATTTATATAATTTTTAGTGTTTTTAGGAATTTTGATGGTAGGGGTTTTATAATTTTTTTTTATTTTGTAGGATTTTAAGGGTTCTTATTTTTTTAATTTTTTCGAGGTTTAGAGGATTTTTTGAGTTTTTATTCATTTTATATATTTTTTATGTTTTAGGTGTTTTTATGGTGTTTAGGGGTTTCTAGCGGTTTTAGGGAATTTTAGGGGTTTTATCGTTTTTAACTTCTTTTAGGTTTTAGGGGTTTTATGTGTTTTGGGGGTTTAATGGTTTTCTTAATGTTTTTATGGGACTTAGTTTTTTATTTTTTTAGGAATTTTTTGGATTTTTTTGTGTTTTATGGTTTTATGGGTTTTAGGGATATTAAGGGATTTGGGGGGCTGAAAGGGAGTTTTTGGGTTTTTGTGTTTTTTGGGGGGTTTTGAGTATTTTTTTATAGAATCCGTGGGTTTTTGGAGCTTTTTAATTTTTAGGGGTTTAATATTTTTACTAGGTTTTAGTGGATTTTTTGTTCTTTATAGGTATTGAAGGTTTGTTATGGTTTTCAGGATATTATAGGGCTTCGAGTGACTTTTTAGGGTCTTTTAGTGTTTTTATAATTTTTAATGTTTTTATAGGATTTAAGTGTTTGGGATTTTTAAGGTTTTCTTATGGTTTTTAGGTTTTTAGGTATTTTGATGGATTTTATGGTTTTAGGGATTTTTTAGTTTATTTGAAATTTTTGATGTTTTCGGTTTTTTTGTGTTTTTGAGGATACAAAAGTTTTTATAGTTTTTATTGTCTTTAATGGTTGAAATGTTTTTAGTGGGTTTTGATGTTTTAATAGGTTTTGGGGGATTTATGGTTTTTAACGGTTTTAGGGTTTTTACGGGTTTTAGGGTTTTAGTGTTTTTTGGATTTTTACGAGTTTAATGCATTTTTATGTTTTTATGGTTTTTTAAAGGGGATTTCATTGTTTTTAGGCTTTTCTACATTGTTGTTTATTTTGAGGGAATTTTTGGTATTTCTATGGTTAATAGTATTTTTATGGATTTTGAGGGGTTTTAGTGGTATTGTGGTGTTTTATGGGTTTATGGTTTCTTTTTGGACTTTTATATTATTATTTTTGTTTAAAGGGTTTTTATGGTTTTGGGTGTTTTTGTTAAAAAAAATAGGGTCTTAATGGGTTTTCATATTTTTTTTTTGGTTTTATGATATTTATGGGTTTTAATGTTTTTAAGGGTATTCTGGTTTTTTTACGTCTTTTAGGGGTTTTGAGGAGTTATAGTGGATTTTTATTGTGTTTTAGAGTTTTATTAATCATTAGGTTTTAAGGGGTTTTAAGGGTTTTTTTATTATGTTTTTCTAAGGGTACTTCGGGTTTTTTTTGTTTTTATGTCTTTAGAAATTATTAGGTATTTTTTAGGATTTTAGGGTCATTTGGGTTTATCAAGGATTTTGGGGGGTTTAGTGTTGTAGGGGTTTTTAGTGTTTTTAGGTTTTCTTAGGGGGTTTTAGGGTTTTTATGGTTTTTTACATTTTAGGGGGTTTTAGTGTTTTATAGTTTTTATGGACTTTTAGGGTTTTAAGTATTTATGATATTTTAGGGGTTTGATAGTTTTTATGGGTTTTTTCGGTTTTTAGGGTTTTTTGAGTTTTTCATGGTTTTTCGGTTTTTAAAAAAATATAACATTTCTAGTAGTTTAAAGGGTTTTTAGCATTTTTAGTATGTTTTATGGTTTTTGTTGTGTTTTTTGTATTTTTTGCGGTTTTATTGGATTATATGGTTTTTATGGGTTTATTGTTCTTGGGTATTTTTAGGGGGTTTTAGGGTTTTTTCTACTTTTTGGGATTTTTTCTATTTTTTATGTTTTTAGGGGTTTAAAGTGTGTTTATTTTTTTTAATTGGGGTTTTAATGTTTTTTAGGGTTTTATATATTTTAAGTTATTTTAATATTTTTTTTGGTTTTTAGGGTTTTGGTGAAATTTTAAGGTTTTTATATTTTTTATGGTTTTTATGGTTTTTAATTTTATTTAGTTTTTATAGGTTTTATGTTTTTTGGTTTTTATTGTTTTATTATATGATATTTAGGGTTTTTAATTGATTTTACTTGTTTATAGATTTTTAGGATGTTTTAGTATTTTTAATGTTTTTAGGGTATTATGGATTTTTAGATTTTTTGGGGTTTTATGGTTTTAATGTTTTTAATGTTTTCTGGTTTTTTGATGTTTTTAATGTTTTTTATGGTTTTTTATTTTTTATAGTTTTTAAACATTTTTAGCATTTTAAAGGGGTTTTAGATATCATATTTTTATTTGGGTTTTTTATATATTTTTATTGTTTTTATAGGTTTTTATGGTTTCAAGGGATTTTATGGTTTTGATGGTCTTTTTAGGATTTTTAGGGTTTACGCATTTTTTAGTGGTTTTATATTTTTAATGATTTTTTAAGGATTTTTAGTGTTCTTAGGTTTTTAATGTATTTTGAGATTTTTATGGTGTTTTTTTTATGTTTTTCATATTATTGGGACATTGAGGATATTTTTGGATTTTAAGGGTTTCATGTGCTATTAGGGGTTTTAATTATTTTTAGTTATTATATGGGTTTAATGTGTTTTTATGTGTTTATGTTTCACTTAGGATATCATGGTTTTTAGGGTTTTCTACATTTTTTGGGATTTTAGAGATTTTTTACTATTTTTAATTTTATTTACAGTTTTTAGGTATTTTAAGGGTGTTTAAGGTTTTCTAGAGTTTTTAGGGTTTTTATAGGGTTTTTGGGGGTTTTTTAGTTTTTTATGGTTTTTATTGTTTTTCAGATTCTTTTAACATTTTTAGTGGTTAAAGTATTTTTATAGTTTTAGTGGGTTTTATGATTTTTATGGGTTTTGACAATGATTTGGGGGTTTATGTGTTTTAGGGTTTTTAGGGGGTTTTAGGGTTTTTAGAATTTTTTTGTTTTGGTTTTTAGTGGTTTTAAGTGTATTTAACTTATTAATATTTTATTAGGGTTTTTAGAGATATTGTTTTTTTAATATTTTTAGTAAATTTTATGGTTTTTTAGGAATTTTAGGGTTTTTTTGGTTTTTGTGGTATTTTGAGAGTTTTCAGAGTTTTTAATGTGTGTTTGAGTTTTTAGTATTTTTAATTTCTTTATGAGTTTTAATGGTTTTCAGTTTTTTATGTTTTTCTTCTAGGATTTCAATGTTTTTTGTTTTTTTTATGTTTTTAGGAAATAATTTGGATTTTTATGGGTTCTTAGGGATTTAGGGTTTTTAGATATTTTGAAAAGTTTTTGTTATTTAGTTTTTTAGAGGTTTTAAAATCTTATTTGGTTGTTATGGGTTTTAACTGTTTATAATGTTTCATTAGTTGTTTTCTAGGTTTTTAGTGTTTTTTATGCTTTTAGTGATTTTAGGGATTTTTTTAGGATTTCTACGGTTTTTATGGTTTTTAGGTATTATTAGGGGTTTTTTGGTTTTTGGTTTTTAGAGATTTTTTAGTTTTTTAGGGGTTTTAATGTTTTTATATTTTTTAACCATTTTAAGGGGTTTAATGGTTTCTTTTGCGTTTTATTGGGCTTTAGTGCTTTAATGGATTATTATGGGTTTTTAGGTTATACGGGTGTTTTTTATTTTTAAGGGTTTTTTCGGTTTTAGAGGGTTTACGTGTTTTTAGGTTTTTAAGGATTTATTATAGAATTTTTGGGTTTTAGGGGTTTTTTATGGTTTTAGGTATTTTTAGAGATTTTAAAGGATTATTTTGGTTTTTAGGGTTTTTAGGGATTTTGATGGTTTTTTAGGGGTTTTAAAATTTTTTTGGGTTTATGTATTTTTGTGTGAATTTTTTAATTTTTTATGATATTCATGTGTTTTTAGTGTTTGTTGATGGGTTTTTTCGGTTTATTTGATTTTATATTTTTTAATGTTTTAGGATATTTATGGTCATTTGGGTTTACATGGTTTAAGGGTTTTTAGTGTTTTTAGCATTTCAAGTTTTTAATGGATTTTATGTTTTTATCATATTAATTTTTTTGTTAGGGGGTTTTAGTGTTTTTTGGGTATTTTATTCTTTTAAAAAAATAGAGCATTTTTAGGATTTTTTCTGTTTTTATTGGGTTTATGGTTCTTTAGTGTTTTATGATTATTTAATAGTTTAAATAAATTTTAGTGGTTTAATAATTTATTTGGGTTTTAGGAGTTATATAATTTATTGTTTTAATGGTTTTCTATTTTTTCTTGGGTTTTCAGGGGTTTTTTAGTTTTTTTATGGATTTTTAGGGATATTTAGGATTTTATGGGTTTACGGGTTTTAGAGACATTGAAGGGCTTTATGGTTTTTAGGGTTTTTTTAGTTTTTATGGGGTTTTGGGGGTTTTAAGGGTATTTTTTGTTTTTAGGGTTTTAAATATTTTGTATAGTTTTTAAAAGTTTTCATGGATTTAAAGGGATTTCTTAATTTTTAGTGGGTTTTAGTGTTTTTAAGGGTTCAAAGGGTTTTTAATGGATTTAAGGGGATTTATGGTTTTAATAGGTATTTATGGTATTTAGGGTTTTTAGAGTTGTTAATATTTTTTAGGTTTTTAGCTGTTTTAACCATTTTTAGGTTTTTAATGTTTTCTTATGGTTTTTAGTGGTTTTAGTGTTTTTTCTTTTCAGGGATTCTTGATATTTTCTCGGATTGTTAAGGGTTTCTTTGGGTTTTAAGGATTTTGAAGGTTCTTAGGGTTTTTAGGGTTTCTTGGTTTGTTTAATTTTTTTCCATGTTTTAGGGTTTTAGGTTTTTTAAGTGTTTTTAGGTTTTCAAGGTGTTCTTTCTTTTTTTCAGGGTTTTTTAAAAAATTTCATGTTTCTTGAGACTTTAAATATTTTTTAGTATTTTAATGGTTTTTAGGGGTTTAATTATTATGAAGGTTTTTTGTATTTTTTTATAATTATTAGAGATTTTATTTTATTTTTGTGTTTTGATATGTTTTTTATATTTTTAGGGTATTTATAGTTTTTAGAGTTTTTAATCATTTTTAGGGGTATAAAGGCTTTTTAGAGTTTTTCGTGGGTTTCTAGGGTTTTTTAGGGGTTTTTAGGATTTTTTGGTTTTTTTGTGTATTTCTTATTATTGAGGGGTTTTTAGGGTTTTTAGGGTTTTTAGATCTTTGATGATTTTTTGGGGTTTTAGAATTATTTAGGTTTTCTATGGGTTTTAAGTGTTTTTAGGGTTTCTTTAAGATTTTAAAATTTTTATTTATTTTTTATGATTATTATGGCCTTTAGGGGTTTTAGAGATTTTTAGGGTTTAGGGGTTTTTATGTTTTTTAGGGATTTTAGAATTTTTATGTATTATTTGGGTTTTGGGAGATTTTGAGGGGTTTTAGAGTTTTTAGGGTTTTAGGTTTTGTATTGTATTTTTGGGTTTTTAGGGTTTTTAATGGGTTTCTAAAATTTTTATGGGGTTTTATGGTTTTAATGGTTTTAGGGTTTTTTTTTAGGGGTTTTTTGGTTTAAGGGTTTTATATTGTTTTTTTGGGGTTTTTAGGTTTTTAGGGGTTTTATGTATTTTGGGGATTTTAAGGGTTTCTATGGGTTTTCATGGTTTTTAGGGTTTTTTATATTTTTATGGATTTTGGTGCTTTATTATGATTTTTATGGTTTTTATGGATTTGAGGCATTTTAAGGGGTTTTAGGGGTTTTTATGGTTTTTAGATTTTTTAGGTTTTTAGTGGTTTTATTTGTTTTTAGTTTTTTATTAACTTCATAGGGGTTTTCAGGGTTTTTATGGTATTTACGTTTTTAGGGATTTTTAGGGTTTTTTTGGATTTTTATGGTTTTTAAGGATTTTAGGGATTTTGGCGGTTTTGTGGGTTTTTGTTACAATATTCAATGGTTTATGGATTTTTGGGGGTTTTTTAATTGTTTTCTTTTTATGGTTTTGAGTATTTTCAACATTTTTATGGGTTTAGAGGGTTTTAAGAGTTTTACATTTCTTTTTAGTTTTTTAATGGTTTTTTTGGATTGTTAAGGTTTTTAGGGGATTTTGGTTTTTAGGATTTTTATGGTTTTTAAAGTTTTTATGTTTTTATGTTTTTAATATTTTTTTATAGGTTTTTAGGTGTTTGGATTTTTTACATTTTTATGTATTTTTATGGATTTTTAGGAATTTTATGGGTTTTTAGGATTTGATGGGATGTTGAGGGTGTTTGGGTATTTTTGTGTTTTTAGAGTTTATTTAGTTTTATTAGGGTTTTAGCGGTTAATTTTTTAGTTTTTGTGGGTTTTAGGGTTTTAAATTTTTTTTCATTTTCAGGGGTTTAAATGTTTTTTTCGTGTTTTTAGTGTTTTTGGGGGTTGATGCTGGTTTTTAGGGGGGTTTATATTTTTAGGTGATTTTATGTTTTTATGGGGTTTTAATGAATTATATGGTTTGGTGGGAGGGGGATATTTTTTTAGGTTTTAGGGATTTTTAGTGTTTTTAGGTTTTTAATGTCTTATTAGGGGATTACAATGTTTTAGGGATTTTTATTTTTTCAGGGATTTATTGTAATTTTTTAGGATTTTCAAGGTTTTTACGAGTTTTTGTAATTTTGAGGGTCTATTCAGGGTTTCTTAGGGTTTTTTTCATTTTTTATGTTCTTAGGGGATTTATCTGTTTTTAGGTTTTTTAGGTTTTTTTAGGGTTTACTAGGGGTTTTAGGCTTCTTTAGATTTTTAGGGATTTTTTTGGGATTTTTTTAATTTTTGTGTTTTTCTTGAGTTTTTAGGGATGTCGAGGGTTTTAGGGTATTTTATTCTTGTTAGGGTTTTGTTATGGGTATTCATGGTTTTTAGGGTCTTATATTTTTTAGGTACATTGATAGATTTTGTTATTTTTTTGGGGTTTTAGGGGTCTTATAGTTTCTTCATTTTGTTGGGTTTTTTTAGGGATTTAAACTTTTTACAGGTTTTTACATTTTTATGGTTGTAAATGGTTTTTATAGTTTTAAGTGGTTTAGGGTTTTTATATGGTTATATGGTTTAAGGGTTTTAATGGTCATTAATTGTTTTCATAACTTTTTTATGGTTATTATAGTTTTTAACATTTTTACATTTTTATAAGGTTATAAATGGTTTTAGGTTTTCATGTTTTTCATAGGGATTTTTCATGGTTTCTGAGATATTTTTCTTTTTTATGGATTATATGGATTTTTTATTATTTTTATGATTTTTTTAGATTTTAAGGGATTTTGAGGGTTTTCGGTTTTTTAGGGGTTTTAAATGTTTTAGGTTTATATGTTTTTATAGGGTTTTTAGAGTTTTTATGGTTTTTTAGGTGTTTAGGTGTTTTTTTGTATTTCAATTTTTATTTATGTGTTCTTAGAGATTTCGAGGGTTTTCAGGGGTTTTAAGGGTTTTTATGGTTTCTTGGGTTTTAGGGGTTTTTAGTTTTTTTGTGGGTTTTAGAGTATTTTTTGAGTTTTTTAACACTAAAAGCTGTTTCAATATTTTATAGTGTTTTTTGGGGTTTTATGGGTTTGTAGGGGTGTTTTAAGGATTTTAGGTTTTTTTTGGGTTTTCAAGGGTTTTAGTGTTTTTTATGTTATTTTGGGTTTTTAATATTTTTAGGATTTTATTGTTTTCTTAGGGGTTTTTATGTTTTTGATTTTTTTTATGTTTTAAGGATTTTATGTATTTTCTTGTATTATAATGTGCTTTTACTACTTTCAGTAATTATAAGTGTTTTTTTTTGCATTTTTAGTATTTTTTAGTTTTCTAGGGGTTTTAAGTGTTTCTGATTATTAAGGTAATCCTACAGTTTTTTAGGGTTTCATGGTTTTTTACATTTTATGTATTTTAGTCCTATTTAAAGGTTTTTGGGGTTTTTTAGTTTTTTGGGGTTTAGGGGTTTTTTTGTGTTTTTAGGTGTTTTAGGGTATTTTATAGTTTTTAATGATTTTAGTTAATTAAAGGGTTTTTCGATATTTTTGTGGGTGTTTAGGGTTTTTATGTCTTTTAGTGGTTTCATGGGTTTTAGTTTCTTTAGAGTTTTTATGGATTTTGGGTTTTTAGGGTTTGTAAAAAAATTTAGCATTTTAAGTATTTGGATTTTCCTTTGTTTTTAATTGTTCTTATATTGTTTTTAATGTTTTATGGATTTTTAAATTTTTTATGGTGTTATAGATTTTGAGGTTTTGGGGTTTCTTTAGGTTTTTAGGGTTTTTAGCATTTTTTAGGATTTTTGAGGGTTTAAATGTTTTTAATTTTCTCTGGTTTTATTATAGTTTTTATTGATTTTAGAGTTTTATCATTTTTATTTATTGTTAGGAATTCTTCAATGATTTTAATATTTTTATTGTTTTACGGATTTTGAGGGGTTTTAGGATTTTAGGGTATTTAGTGGTTTTAGGGTTTTAAGAATTTCTAGGTGTTTTGGGGTTTTATAGTTTTTAGGTTTTAAGGTTTTCCTAGGGGTGTTCTGTTTTATGGTATTTAACATTATCTAATATTTTTATGGGTTTTTAGGATTTTTTGGGATGTTTGAGGGTTTTAGAGTTTTTTAGGGTTTTAAGGGGTTTAAGGCGTTTTATGGGGATTTGGGTTTTTAGTTTTTTTAGTTTTTTAGTTATTTATTGTTTTTTATATTTTTTATCATTTTTAGTTGTTTAAATTTTTTTTATAGTTTTTTTTTGGGTTTTATGGGGTTTTATGGTTTTTGGGGTTTTTATGGTTTATGTGATTTTGAGGTTTTTAGGGTCCTTTTGGGGTTTTTATGTTTTTTTAGCAATTTTTACATTTTTAGTGAATTTTAGTGTTCCAGTTTTTAAGATTTTCTTAGGGTTTGTTAGGTGTTTTATGTGATATTTACATTTTTTAGGTTTTTATGGGTTTTATGTGTTTTTAGGTTTTTATAGTTTTCTTATGTTTTTATGGCTTTTGGGTTTTTTACATTTTTAGGGATTTTATCAATTTTTTAGTGTTTTTATATTTTCTTAGGATTTTTAGGATTTTTTTTTTGATTTTTAATGTTCACTTGGAGTTCTTTTAGGGTATTATGGGTTTTTTTCGATTTTCATGATTTTTTTGAGTTTTTTGGGTGTTTAGGTTTTTAGTGTTTTATAACATTTTAGAGTATTAATGGGTATTTTTTTAATTTTTAGTGATTTTTAAGATTTTTATAGGTTTTTAGTGTTATTTAATTTTTTAGAGGTTTTATGGTTTTTATTGTTTTAGGGTTTTTATTTTCTTCTAGGGTTTTTAGTATTTTTTAGGATTTTGGGGTTTTATGTGTATTTTAGTTTTTAAGTATTTCATAAGGTTTTCAGGGATTCTAGGTAGATTACACATTTTTATGATTTTTTAAGAAATTTTGATTATTTTTATGATTTTCAGGGGTTTTGGAATTTTTAGGGTTTTATCGGTGTTTATGGTTTTTAGGGTTATTATGGTTTTTAGGCTTCTTTCAATATATAGGTTTTTAAGTGGTTAAAGTTTTTTATGTTTTTAAGGATTCCTTATGTTTTTTATGTTATTAGGGGTTTTATTTCTTTTTAGGATTATTATGGTTTTTAAGGATTTTAGGAATTTTAAGGTTTTTAAGGGTTTTATGTGTTTTTAAGGTTTTAAGCATTTCTTAATTTTTATTGGGTTTTAGGGGTTTTAACATTTTTTGGGATTTTTAGGGATTTTATTAGATTTTAATGGTTTTTAGGGGTTTAAGTTATTTTTAATTTTTTAATGGTTTTTAGGGGGGTTTAGGGTTCTTATGGTTTTTTTGGTTTTTTGGATTTTTTGGGGTTTTATGGATTTTTCGGTGGTTTTTAGGGTTTTATGTTTTTTATATTTTTAATGATTTATAAGATTAAAGAGTATTTATAGTGTTTAGTGGTTTTAGGGTTTTTAAGGGGTTTTAGTGTTTTTATGGCTTTTAGATGTAGTAATGGTTTTATGATGGTTTTAGTGTCTTTTATGGTTTTTAAGGTTTTAATCATTTTTAGGTTCTTTGGGGATTTAAGTTATTTGTTATTTTTTATTTTTTTCTTCCAGTTTTTATGGTTTTTACATTTTTATGTATTTTTAGAATTTTTTAGAATTTTTATCGTTTTTATGATTTTTAGTAATTTTGAGGGGGTTTAGGGTTTTTTGGAATATTTTAGGTTTTTAATGGTTTTGGGATTTTAAAGAATTTTTGTGTTTTTAGGTTGTAGGGTTTTCTTATGAGAGTTTGGATTTTTTATGATTTTAGGAATTTTTAAGGATTTAATTTTTTTATGGTTTTATGTTTTTAATGATTTTGATAGAATATGGGGTTTTATGGGGTTTAACGTTGTTATGGGGGTTTTTTGGGGGTTTTAGTTTTTTAAGTTTTTAGTATCTTGAAGGGTTTTAGAGTTCTTTTTATGTTTTTAGGGGTTTAAATGGATTATAGATATTTTAATTGTTTTAGGGTTTTATGGGTTTTTATACTTTTTTGGGGATTTTATGGGTTTTCTGGAGTTTTAGGTTTTTTTCAGGGTTTTGGTGTTTTTGAATTTTTAGGAATTTTAGGTCTTTTAAGTGTTTTTATATTTTAAATCTTTTCATAGGGGTTTTCTTAAATTTTGGGGAATATTATTTTTTTAATGATATTTAGGGATTTTCTAAAAATTTCATGGTTTCTTATAGTTTTTTTGGATTTTGATCGTCTTTAGATTTTTTTAGGGTATTAGGGTTTTTATGGTTTTATGGTTTTAGGGGGGGGGGGTTAGTTTTTCATGTTCTTATAGGTTTTGGGGTTTTTTTAACATTTTAGGGCTTCAATTGGTCTTTAGAGTGTTTTGTGGTTAAGGGGATTTTTGGTGTTTTTCGTTATCTATGGTTCTAAGAGTTTTATGGTATTTAGGGGATTTATGGGTTTTAGTGGATTTTTTGGGGCATTAGGGGATTTAGAGTTATTTATGTCTTTAGGGGTTTTATGTTTTTCTAGGTTTTTTATGTTTTATTTATGGTTTTTCATGGTTTTTAAGTTCTTTACATTTTTATGGATTTTTAGGGATTTTTTGTGATTTTTTAATATTTTTACGGGGTTTAATGGTTTTATGGATATTGTGGGTTATAGGGACTGTTAGGGTTTTATTGTTTTATATGGATTTTATCATTTTTTGGGTTTTGGGGGGTTTAAGCATTTTTAGGTTTTTATGGTTTTCTAAGGGGTTTTCAGGTTTTTTTGGTTTTTTACATTTTTAGGAATTTTTTAGTATTTTTATAATTTTTATTGTTTTTAGGGATTTTTATGGTTTTTAATGATTTTACAGTTTTTTGGGTTTTATGGGTTTTTGGATATTTTTAGTTTTTCTAAGGTTTTTAGAGGATTTTTAATGTTTTGTTGAGTTTAGAGGGATTTTTATAGCTTTAAGTGTTGTATGTTTTTTGAGGGTTTTTTGGAATTTAATTGTTTATATGGGTTTTAGGGGTTTAGGGTTTTTAGGGTTTTTTCTTATTTTTAGGATTTTCATGGGTTTTATTTTTTCTAATTTCTTAAGGTTTTCTTAGGGTTTATTAGTAGTTGTAGGGATTTTTTTTAGGTATTTTAAAAATATTTTTGGTTTTTAGGATTTTTTAGGGTTTTTAGGGAGTTCGAGGGATTTCTAAGTTGTTAGTGTTTTTAGGTATTTAAGGGTCTATGTGTTTTTAGGGGTTTGTGGTTTTCTTATGGTTTTTAAAGGTATTTACGTTTTTAGGAATTTTTTTGGGAATTTATATGATTTTTATGGTTCTTAGGGTTCTTATATATTTTTTTTAGTTTCATAGGGTTTTTAGGGTTTTCAAGGATTTGAAGGTTTTAAAGGTTTATAAAAAATGGTTTAATGTTTTTTTGAGTTTTTAGTGTTTTTTTTGTTTTTATAGTTTTCAGGGTTTTTTTGGTTTTTTGGGGTTTTATGGATTTTAGGGGTTTCTATGGTTTTAGGGTTATTTTATGGATTATTGGAGTTTTTATTAATTTTTATGTGTTTAGGGGTTTTATGTGTTTTTTTGTTTGTGTGGTTTTTTTTATAGTTTTTCTAGGATTTAGGTATTTTTATGTTTTTAGGGATTTTAGGGGTTTTAGGATTTTTTTGGGATTTTAGGTTTTATTAGAAATTTGAGGGTTTTTTTAGGGTTTCATATTTTTTTTTGGTGTTTTTTGGTTTTTTTATGGATTGAAGTGTTTTTATGGATTTATGGATTTTTAGTGTTTTTAAAATTTTTATGGATTTTTAGGTATTTTTTGGTTATTTATGTTTTTCAGTGCTTTTCTGGATTTTGATGTTTTTTGGGTTATTATGTGTTTTATGGTTTTTAGCAATTTTTTGTTGTTTCAGGGTTTTAATTTTTTTTTGTTTTTTAATTTTATTTAGGGATTTTTGGACATTTAGGTATGTTTATAGTTTTTGTATTATTTTTGGTATTTTGTGGGGATTATGATTTTTTATGGTTTTTATTATTTTTTGGGGTTTTAAGGGAGTGAGTTTTTTTATAATTTTTATGGGTTTCATGGGATTTTATCATTTTTTTGTGGTTTTGGGTTTTTTATTTTTTTATTGTATTTATATTTTTATGGGTAATTATGGCTTTTTGGGTTTAAAGGGGGTTTTAGTATTTTTATCCTTTTCCATGTTTTTACGGGTTTTAAGTGTTTTTATGTTTTCAAGGCATTATTAAGAGTTTCCAGGGTAGTTTGGTTCCTTTAAAATATTTATGATTTTAAGGTTTTTTAAATATTTTTATTTTTAGGGGTTTTTCTAGATCTTGATGGTTTTTAGGGTTTTTAGGGGTTTTAGGGGTCTTCGGGGTTTTTAGAATTTTTTTTAGGATTTTAGGTGTTTAAGGGCTTTTAGGTGTTAATGTTTTTCTAATGGATTTTTAGAATATTATTGTTTTCTACATTTCTAGCTATTTTTGGTATTTTATGTATTTTTGTAGTATTTTTGTATTTTATGTATTTTTAGGTTTTTAGGGGTTTTGGGTATTTAGTGTTTTCATGGTTTTTGGGGGTTTTGTTATTTTTTTTAATTTTTTACAGTTTTAATGTTTTTCTCTGTTTTTAAATTAGTTTATGGGTTCAAAATGTTTTTAGTGTTTTTAGTGGGTTTTTAGTGTTTTAAGTGTTTTTACTTTTTTATGATTTATGGAGCATTGTGGTTATTACGGAGATTTAGGTTTCTACGGTCTTTTAGGGGTTTTAAAAGTTTTAACATATTTATTTTTTTAGTGGTATTAATTGTTTTTTTGGTATTTTATGGTTTTCTAAGAGTTTTCAGGGTTTTTAGGGTTTTAGGGTTTTTTTTACATTTTTAGGGGTTTTAGGGCATTTTAGTATTTGTATGGGTTTTTTTGGATTTTAGGGATTTTGATTATTTTTAGGGGGTTTTAGCATTTTTTACATTTATAGGGGTTTTGTGTGTTTTTAGATTATTATAGTCTTCTTATATGTTTTTTGGTGTCTTATGTTTTTTATGGATTTTTTCTGTTTTTGAGTTTTTTTTTCTATGGTATTTAGAGTTCTGGAGGGTTTGTAGAGTTTATTTAGGGTTTCAGGGTTTTTAATATATATATTTTTTCAGTTTTAGGGTTTTTTTAGTTTTTAAGGATTTTAATATTTTTAGAGTTTTTATGGTTTTTATTTGTTTAAATTCGTTTTATATTTTTTAGTAGTTTTTAATGGATTTCATGGATTTTATAGGTTTTAATGTTTTTAGTGATTTTTATGGTTTTAAGAGTAATTTTTATTTTTATGGGCTTTTATGGTCTCTTAGTTTTTTTTTTGTATTTTTACATTTATTGCGGTTTCAAGTGTTTTTAGGTTTTAAATATTTTCTTAGTGGTTTTAAGGGTTTTTTTATGTTCATAGAAATTTTATGGATTTTTTCTATTTTTATGGTGTCTTAGGGTTTTTATAGATTTTGAGGGTTTTAGAGGTTTTTATGTATTTAGGTTTTTAGGAGTTTTATGTGTTTCAGGTTTGTATGTTTTTCTTGGCATTTTTTATGGTTTTGAATATTTTTTGTGATTTTATGGATTTTTAGGAATTTTTTAGGATTTGTATGGTTTTTAGGGTTTTTGGGATTTTTAGTGATTTAGTGTTTGTAGAGTTTTTATGGTTTTTTCATTTTTTTAGTTATTAGGGTTTTTAAGTTTTTAGACTTTTTGACATTTTTTTGGGTTTAAAAAGTTTTAGAGTTTTTAATGGCTTTAGGTTTTTATGGGGTTTTGGGGGTTTTATTGTTTTTAAGATTTTTATTATTTTTAAATGTTTTTATAGCCTTTAGGGACTTTTTAGAGTTCTTTTGATGTTTTTTCATTTTTTTATTTTTAGGGGATTTATTTTTTTATGATTTTATGGTTTTCTTAAGGGATTCCATAGTTTTTAGGGTATACTACATTTTTATAAATTTTTAGGTATTTTTAGGATATTTTCATTTTTTAGGGTTTTTAAGGATTTCAATGTTTTTATAGATTTTACTGGTTTTTAGGGATTTTAACATATTTTATGTTTTTATGGGGGTTTCGGTTTTTAGGTTTTTAATGTTTTATTAGGGTATTCAATGATTTTTAGGGATGTACAAAAAATATATATATATTTGTATTTTTTAAAGAGTTTATTACTTTTTAGGGTCTTTAAAGTTTTCAGGGGTTTTTGGGTTTAATTGTTTTTATGGGGTTTTAGGAAATGTAGGATCGGGGCCAAGAATGCCCAGTACGACAAACTATATTAACAAAAATAATGTGCAAATCTTAAGAGGTAGGTCTTGCACAATCAGGTTTTTAGGTTTTTTTGAGTATTACGTTTTTAGTGATTTTAAACATTTTTAGGGGTTTTTATTGTTTTTAGGGGTTTTATTATTTTTATTATTTTTAGTAACTTTCAGTGGTTTTAGTGGTTTTTAAAAAATTTAGGTTTTTATGGGGTTTATGTGTTTTTATTTTTAAGGTTTTCATTGTGTTTTTCAAGGGTTTCATGATTTTTTTAATATTTTAGTGCATTTCAAATAGTTTATTAGGATCTTTTATATTTTTTAAAGTTTTTGTTGATTTTTTGTTATTTTAGGGTTTTTTTGTTTTTAAGATTTTATGTATTTTTATGTTTTTGTGGTTCTGTTCGGGGTTTTTGTATTGTTTTTGGGGAATTTTATGAGTATATCAAATTTTTTTGGTTTTTTGGATTTCATGAGAGTTTAAGTTTATTTATGTTTTTAGGGTTTTTATTTTTTTAGGGTTTTTATATTATTTTATTGTATTAATGTTTTTAATGTTTGCGTTATGTTTTCAGGGGTTTAATGTGTTTTTACATTTATTAGTGGTTTTTTTGGGTTTTTATTGGTTTTCAGTTTTTTAGGGATTTTATGTAATTTAAGGCTTTTTTAGGTTTTTATCGATTTTTACTTCTTTAATGATTTTAAGTTTTTTAGCTTTTTAAGGCTTTAATAGAGGTTGTTATTGTTTTTTTAATTTTTTCCTTTTTAGCGATCTTTTTAAATTTTTTGGTATTCTATGGTTTTTAGTGGTTTTGTGGGTTTTTAGAGGTTTTTAAGAATTATAAAGTTACATTGGTAATTTTATTTTTAGTTATTTTTTATATTATCATGATTTTGAATATTTTTAGTGTTTTTGATATATTTTTTGGGGTTTAAAGATTTTTTAGAGATTTTAGTGGTTTGGTTTTTAAAGGTTTTTAGGGGTTTTAGGGTTTTTATGGTTTCAGGGTTTTTAGAATTTTAAGGGTTTTTACAGGTTTTATATGCTTGTATGTTTTTAAATTTTTCATATTTTTTTAGGGTTTTATTATTTTTTAGGTTTTTAGGGAGTTTTGGTGATTTTTTGTATTTTTATTGGTTTTAGGGTATTTAGGGATCTTGAGGGCATTTGTGTCTTTACGGTTTTAAGGGATTTTATGGCTTTTTAGGTTATTGTAGTTTTCTATATTTTTTAGAGTTTTTAAGGTTTTATAGATTTTCTAATGTTTTTAACTATTTGAAGAGTTGTTAGATTTTTTAGTGGGTTATAATCATTTAATTGGTTTTTGGGGTTGTAAGAATTTTAGAGGATTTATGTTTTTAAATTATTTTATTCATTTTACCATTTTTAGGTTTTTATGTTTTTCTTAGGGTTTTTTGTGTTTTTATATATTTAGATATTTTTATGCATTTTTGTGATTTTTATGGTTATATTGGGGGTTTAGGTATTTCAACGGTTTTTAGGGTTTTTTGTGGGTTTTTTTAGTTTTTTCAGTTTTTTTTTGGATTTTTGGGGATTTCTAAATTTTTAAGGGGTTTTAATGTTTTTTATTGTTTTTTAATATTATTAGGGATTTAAGGTATTTTAGTTCTTTTTTAGGTTTTATACGTTTTTATGGATTTTAAGGGGTTTTATGGGCTTTATTCGTTTTTTGAGTATTTAAGGTTTTTTATGATTTTTAAGGTTTTTACCATTTTTTATGTTATAATGGGTTTTAAGTGTTTTGGTATTTTACAGGTTGGTTAAGATTTTTAGGGTTATTATGTTTTAAGGGTTTTTAGTTCTGTTTTAGCTTTTTTAAGGGTTTTTGGTTTTTCAAAAAATTTACCTGTTTTCATGGTTTTTATGAGTTTTAGGGTTTTTGGTTTTTGTTAGGCTTTAGGATATATATATAGTTTTCCAGGGTTTATATGGTTATTTACATTTTTAGGGATTATTTTGAATTTTTTTAGGATTTATATAAATTTTAGTGTTTTTAGGAATTTTGCTGGTAGGGGTTCTAAGGTTTTTTTATTTTTTAGGATTTAAGGGTTTATATTTTTTTAACCTTTTTTAGGGTTTAAATTATGTTTTGAGTTTTTTTTCATTATATAAATATTTTTGTTTTAGGGTTTGTTATGGTGTTTAGAGGTTTCTAGTAGTTTTAGGTCATTTTTAGGGTTTTTATGGTTTTTAGCATTTTTAGGTTTTTTGGGGTTTTATGTGTTTTGGGGGTTTTATGGTTTTCTTATAGTTTTATGGGAATTAGGTTTTTTATATTTTTAGGGATTTTTTGGAATTTTTTGGGTTTTATGGTTTTATGGGTTTTAGGGATATTAAGGGATTTGGGGGGTTTAAGGGGGGGGGGAGGGGTTGGGTTTTTGGGTTTTTGGGTTTTTTGGGTTTTTATTATTTGAGTTTTTATTAAATATATGGATTTTAGAGATTGTTAATTTTTAGGGGTTTATTTTTTTTATTGGTTTTAGTGGGTTTTAGTTTTTTATAGGTATTGAAGGTTTTTTATGGTTTTTAGGGGTTTTTAGGGTTTCTAATGAATTTTTAGGGTCTCTTAGTGTTTTTATAATTTTTAGGTTTTATAGGATTTAAGTGTTTTTTGGGTTTTAAGGATTTCTTATGGTTTTTAGGTTTTTAGGGATTTTTATGGATTTTAGGGTTTTAAGTGTTTTTTATTTATTTTTTTAAATTTTTGATGTTTTGGGTTTTTTTGTGTTTTTTAGGATACTTCTGTTTTTATAGTTTTATAAAGTCTTTATGGGTTCAACTATTTTTTAGTTTGGTTTTTATATGTTTTGGGGGATTTTGTGGTTTTTAGGGGTTTTAGGTTTTTTACGGGTTTTAGGGTTTTAATGTTTTTCAGATTTTTGGGAGTTCAATGTGTTTTTATATTTTTATGGTTTTCTAAATGGGATTTCTTGGTTTCTAGGGTATTCTACATTTTTATTGATTTTGAGGGAATTTTTGGTATTTTTATGATGAATAGTATTTTTTAGGATTTTGAGTTGTTTTTGGGTTTTTGGGGGGTTTTATGGGTTTATGGTTTCTTTTTGGTCTTTTATATTTTTTTTGAGTTTTTAGGGTTTTTAAGGTTTTTTGGTGTTTTTGTTAAAAAATTAGGGGCTTAAAGGATTTTAATTTTTTAGTTGTTTTAAGGTATTTATGTGTTTTTATTGTTTTTAAGGGTATTATGGTTTTCATTTATTTTAGGGGTTTTGAGGATTTTTAGTGTGTTTTAGGTTTTTATTATTCATTAGGTTTTAAGGGGTTTTAAGAGTATATTTTTTTTGTTTTTCTTCGGGTATTTCAGGATTTTTATCAGTTTTTATGCTTTCAGTGATTATTAGGTATTTTTAAGGATTTTAGGGTCATTTAGGGTTTTCAAGGATTTTGGGAGTTTTGGGTTTTAGGGGTATTAAGTGTTTTTAGGTTTTTAGGTTTTCTTAGGGGTTTTCATGGTTTTTATGGATTTTTACATTTTTAGGGGGTTTTAGTGTTTTATTAGTTTTATGGGTTTTTAGGGTTTTAATTTTTTTTTATATTTTATGTGTTTTATAGTTATTTTGGGTTATTTGGGGTTTTTGGGTTTTTGGGGTTTTTGGGGTTTTTTGAGTTTTTCAAGGTTTTTTGGTTTTTCAAAAAAATATAACATTTTTAGCAATTTCATGGGTTTTTATAGTATTTAGTATGTTTTATAAATTTTTTTGTTATTCGGATTTTCTACGATTTTATGGGATTATATGGTTTTTATGGGTTTATGGTTCTTCGGAATTTTTAGGGGGATTTAGGGTTTAATCTAATTTTTTGGGGTTTTTTTGTTATTTATATTCTTATGGGTTTAAAGTGTTTTTATATTTTTATTTTTGTTCTTTGGGGTTTTTAGGTTTTTTAGGGTTTTATACATTTTATGTTATTTTATTATTTTTATGGTTTTTAAGGTTTTGGTGAAATTTTAAGGTTTTTTTGATTTTTTATGTTTTTTTTGTTTTTAATTTAATTTAGTTTTTAGGGGTTCTATGTTTTTTGGTTTTTATTGTTTTATTGTTGGATATTTTAATTTTTAGGTGATTTTATGTTTCTAGATATTTTTAGGATGTTTTAGTATTTTTATTTTTTAGGGTATTAAGGATTTTTATATTTTTTGGGATTTTTATGGTATTAGGGTTTTTAATTTTTTAGGGGTTTTTGATGTTTTTTAATGTTCATTATAATTTTTTATTTTTTATAGTTTTTAACCTTTTTAGAAGTTTAAATTGGTTTTAGATATCATATTGTTTTAGGGTTTTTTATGGATTTTTATTGTTTTTATAGGTTTTATGGTTTCAAGGGTTTATATGGTTTTGAGGGTATTTTTAGGATTTTTATCGTTTTAGCATTTTTTAGCGGTTCTGTATTTTTAATGATTTCTTACGGATTTTTAGAGTTCTAGGGTTTTTAATGTTTTCAGGGATTTTTAAGGTGATTATTTTATGTTTTTATTATTTTTAGGATTTTGATGATGTTTTTGGATTTTTAGGGTTTCAAGTGCTTTTAGGGGTTTTAATTATTTTTAGTTATTATATGGGTTTAAAGTGTTTTTAAGTGTTTATGTTTAACTTATGACTTCATTGTTTTTAGGGTTTTTTACATTTTTTGGGATTTCATGGATTTTTTATGATTTTTATCCTTTTTTAGAGATTTTAGTTATTTAAGGGTGTTTGAGGTTTTTTGTTGTTTCTAGGGTTATTATTGGGTTTTTTTTGGGATTTAGGAGGTTTTGTGTTTTTTATGGTTTTTATTGTATTTTATATTATTTTAACATTTTTAGTTGTTAAATGATTTCTATATTTTTAGTGGGTGTTAATATTTTTGTGGGATTTGACAGTGATTTGGGGGTTTTAGCTGTTTTATGGTTTATAGGGTTTTTTATGGTTTTCAGGTCTTTTTAGTTTTTAGTGGTTTTAAGGGTATTTAAGTTATTAAAATTTTATTAGGGTTTTTTAGGGATATAGTTTTGTTTTTATTTTTAGTAATTTTTATAGTTTTTTAGGATTTATAAGGTTATTTTGTTTTTGTGGTATTTTGAGAGTTTTTAGAGTTTTATTTGGGTTTTAGGGTTTTTAGCATTTTTAGGTTCTTTAGGGGTTTTATTGATTTGATGTTTTTATGGTTTTCTTCTGGGATTTCAATGTTTGTTTTTTATTTTATGTTTTTAGGAGATAATATGGATTTTTATTATTTTTGGGTGTTTTAGGGTTTTTAGAGATTTTGAAAGGTTTGTTTTTTAGGTTTCATAGTGGTTTCAGATTTTATTATTGTTTTTAGGGGTTTTAAATGTTTATAAGGTTTTATTAGTGTTTTTATAGGTTTTTAGTGTTTCTTATGATTTTAGTTATTTTAGTGATTTTTTAGGATTTCTATAGTTTTTATGATTTTTAGGTATTATGAGGGGTTTTTTGTTTTTTTAGTTTTTAGGGGTATTTTTGTTTTTTGGGGGTTTTAATGTTTTTAGATTTTTTAAATATTTTTAGTGGTTTAAAGGGTTTTTTGATTTTTTATTGGGTTTTAGGGTTTTCATGGATTTTTTGGGTTTTTTAGGTTATATGGCTGTTTTTTATTTTTAAGGGTTTTTTTGGTTTTAGGGGATTTACGTGTTTTTAGGTTTTTAAGGATTTTTTATATATTTTCAGGGTTTTTAGGGGTTTTTGATAGTTTTATGCATTATTAGTGATTTTAAAGGTTTTTTTGGTTTTGTAGGGATTTTAGGGATTTTGATGGGGTTTTTTTGTTTTTATAGTTTTTTTGGGAACAAAGAATTTTTGACTAAATTTTTTAATTTTTTTTAGGATTTTCAAGTGTTTTTAGTGTTTGCTAATGGGTATTGGGGTTATATTTGATTTTAGTGTTTTTATGGTTTTAGGATTTTTATGGTCATTAGGTTTTATATGGATTAAGGGTTTTTAGTATTTTTAGAATATCTTTGTTTTTAATGGATTTATGGTTTTTATCATTTTAAATTTTTTATTTGGGGGTTTCGGTGTGTTTTGGGTTTTTATTCTTTTAAAAAAATATAGGTCATTTTTTGGATTTTTTCTGTTTTTATTGGGTTTAGGGTTCTTTGTATTTTTATAGTTATTTTATAGTTTAAAACATATTTAGGGGTTTAATATTTTTTTTTCTGTTTTAGGGAAAAGAAGGCACGGGTCCAGGCTATTCTCAGAAACCCCAAAAATTTATAAACAAAGGATACAGACACTGCAGGCAAGGGAGGGGAGGGATCAATCAATCCACACCCAAAACCCCTTACGACCTCAGCACGAGGGCCACAAAAGGAAAGAAAAAAAAGAAACAAAGCGAATGACCAAAAAAGACACAGTGTCCAAAATAAAATCACACACAGAGTAGGTCAGTCAACATCGCCGCCAAAATCCTCCAGCTCCGCATCACGAAACCCCATGCCAACACCAAAGCCGCCGCCATCGTCAGCAAAGCTAAAATCTGATTCATCGCCCTGGTCAATTGAGTCCCATCCAGGGTCAAAATCTTCTTGCATGCCAAGTCTGGACCGCAGCTTCTCCATAGCTTTTACCTGCACAGCAGAAAATTAAGGCTTCTCTCGCTTATTCACCTTTAGATTCAGTTTGACAGCTCTTAAGGAGGCCCTAGTTGCCATTGGGTGAGGGAGGGCAGAGTAATCCCTCCTCCTTCTTCGTCTTGGTGGGGCAGAGGAGGTTCCTGCAGCAGACATCTTTGTTCCATTGCCACCATCACTAGCGGCTAGTGGTGCCTTGCCTTTCTTGCTTTTTGCCTCAAGAGTTTCAGCACCTCCGATGTTTTTTCTCCCTTGATGTGACCATAGCAGCATTTATCCGCTGATCAGCCTCAAAAAATATCTCCCGAAGCCTCCTTGCCTCATCTTCAAGAGGAAACCTTTCCCTTTCAACCCATACCATCTCATGGAGCGGCACACAAAATTCTTAAGCATATGGAACACCATGAAGGATCATCGCCCTCTGTAGGTCCATGGAAGGACCATCAGCATCACCAGCATATCGGAGCTGGTCACTAGGAAGGTCCTCAGCACTTACATCAGAGGTGCATGATAACCCAGGCCCCTTGCCAGGTCCCCCCACGCCAGGATACCCATGCAGGACCAGCGGGGCATCACGCCAGTCTATATCCCCATCCAGTATGGGCTTTTTCTCAGCTGAGCATGAACTCCAGTCATCTCCAGACCTGGTTTTCTGAGAAACAGCATCCTCCTTTTCATCATCTTCCACCCGCACCCCAACCATGGTAGGATCAGTCGAACCTGCAGCTTGAGAAACATTCACAGGAGCCTCATCCGTTAGAGCAGATCCACCAGCATTCTCATCAACCTTTAATCCAGTTGTGTCATCCCATCCCAGATCCTTATAGGAATTTTCCACATTTCCTGGCCAGACATCCATCGCAATTGTCCTATCTATCTCTGTTTGCTTCCTAATATGTTCACCAGACCCATGAACACCTTCAGCAGAGCCATGAATTCCTCCCTCAGCGAGCATGACTTCATCCTCAACAGCATTCCCTGAGAAACCGACGCTTGCTTCCAGACTCACCAAGAAGCCACCCGAATCCATCAGAGAGATTTCTAACCCATTACCAGCCAACATAGAAGACGAGCAGGGCACATCGGTAGCCACAGAGTGGGAAACCTCCCCAATCGTCCCCTTCACCTCCACCCTGAGGGAGGCCGCTCCCACCTGCAGACAAAGATTCACCACCCCTAGAAGCGCCAGAACAAATTCCAAAATAGTCACTGTGCCCGAAGCTCCAACACAAAGAGCAGAAGACTGGCCATTGCTCGAAGACAACAGATTGTCTCCATCTGAGCTCCTCTCCCACAGCAATCCAGACAGAGTCCACAGGGGGTTTCGATGCATCAAATTCAACAAAAGCCGTTGGAGCAACCGGATGACAGAGGGACCTCGTCCTACTATCCACACATAGGAATCGCCCCACCAGGTTTCCAAGCATTGAAATAATTGAGAAATTTTGAAAGGGGAGTGGCAGTTCAGGAAAACGCACCCAGGTAGCAGCAATCGGGGAGCTTCTCTTATTATGAAAATCAAAGCTCCGTCGAAAGAGGGAGAATCGAGCGCCATTGCATGACCGAGGAGCCACTGACCATGCAAGGATGAGGTCATCCTCTGTTTGAAACCGAACCATGATATGAGAGCTGTCGAGCAGGCCGACAGTCGTACAAGCCCTAAGATTCCAGGAAGCCACAACGAACCTGTCGAAGGTGACCACCGGGGGTCGCCGCCTCAGAAAGCTTGCAACCAGAGTCAATCGGTGGAGATCCGCGGCCTTAGTGAACTCCCGAGATGAGAGAGGAAGCTGAGGGCAGCCATCTAAGAACTCCGGAACCTTCGGGCCAAGCACCGTTCGCGGGAAGGCGGGTAACAGATCAGCAGAATAGAGTGACGAGAAATCATCAGGGAGAGGGTCCTCCCCCGTAGAGATAGGGGGAGAAGCTTTGATTGCCATCGCCTTCAACCCGAGGGGAAATCGCCAACGCAGGGGAGCAGAATCGCCAAGAGTGCCCGAGACGCCATCTCTCTTCCTTCTTTTTGTGTTTTAGGAGTTATATGATTTTTTGTTTTAATGGTTTTCTTAATTTTTTTTTTGGGTTTTTAGGGGTTTTTTATGTATTTTTAGGGATTTTTTGGATTTTATGGTTTTAGGGGTTTTAGAGACTTTAAGGGGATTTAGGGTTTTTAGGGTTTTTGTAGTTTTGTGGGTTTTTAGGGGGTTTTAGGGGTTTTTAGCGTTTTTAGGGTTTTAAATATTTTGTGGAGTTTTTAAATGATTTCATTCATTTAAAGGGTTTTCAAAAAATTTAGTGGTTTTTATATTTTTTTAAGGGTTCAAAAGGTTTTTAATGGCTTTAAAAGGTTTCATGGTTTTAATAGGTATTTAGGGTTTTTAGGGTTTTTGGTGTTGTTAACATTTTTTAGGTTTTTAGGTGTTTTAACTATTTTTAGGTTTTTTAATTTTTTCTTATAGTTTTTAATGGTTTTAGTGTTTTTTGTTTTTAAGGATTCTTGATATTTTCAAGGATTTTAATGGGTTGTTTGGTTTTTTATGATTTTGTAGGTTCTTAGGTTTTTTAGGGTTTCTTGGGTTTTTTAGGTTTTTTCCATTTTTTTAGGTTTTTAGGAAAAGAAGGATTGGGGCCAAGCAGAAGGCTTGGTCCCACAAATGTATAAATGAAAAATATAGTGCAAGGCATTACAAAGGGGACTTATGTAGCCAAGTACGGATAGCATCGTTCATGTCCGAATCAACAATGGACGAACAAAAAGAAGGATCATCAAAAGACCACCATGAGAAGATTTATTCAATAGCCTTCTTAGAAAGCACATCAGCCACCATATTGACTTCCATGTATGCATGAGTGATCTTAAGAACCATATTCTTGGATAAACTAATGCAATCAATCCATTGGGGTAGAAGCCACCAGGGAACCATCCTTGAGTTTTGACTAAAGGCCTCGACCACAAGCATTGAGTCAGACTCAATCCAGAGGTGCCTCCAACCAAAATGGTTTGCAAACAGCACCTCCTTGATGATATCCCAAAGCTCTGCCTCATAAGCACATCCAATTCTGATGAAGTGGTAAAAATTTACCTTGAAAAAACCTCTATAAGTATTGAAGACACCACCACATCCCAAAGGCCATGGGGAGCCTACTGCCGCACCATCAACATTGACTTTGATCCGTGACAGGATAGGTGGAATCCATCAGATTGACTTCATCACCAAAGGTTTTTTTCACCTACCAGAGACACCAAGAGTGCAGAGAGTGATGAGACCAGTAAAGCAATTATTCATCGCACCTGTTTGAATTTCCCCGGCCATCTGAATAGCAGAATGTATGGCAATAATACCCTCGTGAAGGGATATTGACTTATTCCATGACATAGCATAATTTCTTGCAGCACATAAAAAATCCACAATGGTTGCCGATGCAGCAAGGAGAAGGTTGTAAAGTTTCTCACTACACCGTGATTCCATGATGAAAGACATCATCTGAGAAAAGGTTAGAACTACGGGAAATTTATGACCAAAAACATCTTGAAAATACTTTCACAGACCATAAGCGAGCTTGCATTCAACAAATAGATGTTTCACATTTTTAGCATCTTGCATGCATAGAAAGAAGGTTGAGGCAAGATGCCAATCGGATTTTTGAAGTTGGCCACGCATGGGCAGCCGATTCCTCCAGATCCTTTAGATGAGAAGAAAATTTCTCTGGGGAATAAATTGGAATTTATATCTCAGGATCCATGAGGGTTTTTAGGAGTTTTCATCTTTTTTTAGATTTTAACTATTTTTTAGTATTTTAATGGTTTTTAGGGTTTTAATTATTATGAAGGTTTTTTTGTATTTTTTTATGGTTTTTGGAGTTTTTTAATATTTTTTGTGTGTTTTGATGGGGTTTTTTATATTTTAAGGATATTTTCTAGTTTTTAGAGTTTTTAATCATTTTTAGGGGTTTTAAAAAAATTAGAGTTTTTTGTGGGTTTATAGGGTTTGTAAGGGGGTTTTTGGAATTTTAGCATTTTTGGTGTATTTCATAGTATTTAGAGGTTCTTAGGGTTTTTAGTATATTTTATAATTTTTAGGGGTTTTAGCATTATGTAGGTTTTCTATGGTTTTTAAGTGTTTGTAGGGTTTCTTTACATTTGTATGAATTTTTAGTGATTTTTTATGATTTTTATGGTCATTAGGGGTGTTAGGGATTTTAAGGGTTTGGGAGTTTAAATGTTTTTTCCTTTTTTAGTTTTTTATTGATTTTAAGTGTTTTTAGGTTTTTAAGGTTTTCTTAGTAATTTTCATTGTTTTAATGGTGTTTTTATGTTTTTAATGTTTTTAGGGATTTTAGATGTTTTATGTATTATTAGGGTTTGGGATGATTTTGAGGTGTTTTAGAGTTTTTTAGGGTTTTTGGGTTTTTATGGTTTCTTTGGGGTTTTAGGGTTTTTAGTAGGCTTCTAGGATTTTTATGGGGTTTTATGTTTTTATGGTTTTTAGGGGGTTTTTGTTTTTTGGGGTTTTTATTGTTTTTAGGGTTTTTTAATGCTTTTATCATTTTTTAGGATTTTATGGGTTTTATTTATTTTGGGGTTTTTATGGGTTTCTTTGCATTTTCAGGGTTCTTAGGGGTTTTTATGTTTTTAGGGATTTTTGGTGCTTTATTACGATTTTTATGGTTTTTATGGATTTGAGGGATTTCGAGGGTTCTTAGGGATTTTTATGGGTTTTATGTTTTTTAGGTTTTTAGTGGTTTTATTTTTTTAGGATTTTATTGTTTTTATAGGGGTTTTTAGGGTTTTTATTTTTTTACATTTTTAGGGATTTTTGTGATTTTTTTTTGGATTTTTATAGTTTTTAATGATTTTAGGGATTTTAAAGGTTTTGTGGGTTTTTGTTACAATATTCAATGGTTTATGTATTTTTTTGGGGTCCTTTAATTGTTTTATTTTTATGGTTTTGAGTTTTTTTTAAATTTTATGGGTTTTAGAGGAGTGTAAGAGTTTTATGTTTCTTTTTAGTTTTCTAATATGTTGTTTTAGATTTTTATGGTTTTTATGGGATATATGGTTTTCATTAATTTTAGGTTTTTTATAGTTTTTTTGTTTTTATGGGTTATATTTTTTCATCTTATTAATATTTTTTATGGGCTTTTAGGTTTTTGTATTTTTTTCATTTTTTTGGATTTTTATGGATTTTTAGGATTTTTATTGGTTTTCATAATTTTTTGGGATTTTGAGGGTGCCTTAGATTTTTAGTTTTTTTGGTTTTTAGGTTTTTATGTTTTTTTGTCGTTCTCAGGGGTTTAATAGATTTTATGAGTTTTTAGTGCTTTTGGGGGTTGATACTGGTTTCTAGGGGGGTTTATATTTTTAGGTTATTTTATGGTTTTTATAGGTTTTTAAGGAATTTTATAGTTTGGTAGAGGGGGTTGATGTTTTTTAGGTTTTTTGGGATTTATAGTGTTTCTAGGTTTTTAATGTTTTATTAGTGGTTTTCAATGTTTTAGGTATTTTTATTTTTTTAATGATTTATTATAACACTTTAGGATTTTTAAGGTTTTTATGAGTTTTATAATTTTGAGATGTTTTTCAGGGTTTTTAGTGTTTTTTATCATTTTTTAGGTTTTTAGGGGATGTATCTGTTTTTAGGATTTTTAGATCTTTTAGGATTTATTAGGGTTTATTAGGAGTTTTAGGCTTTTTTAGATTTTTTTGGGATTTTTTGGGATTTTTTGAATTGTTGTGGTTTTTTGAGTTTTTAGGGATATCGGGGGTTTTAGGGTTTTTTATTATTTTTAGGGTTTAATGGTTTTCAAGGTTTTTTATGTATTTTAATTTATTTTAGGTTTTTACAGTTTAATTTTTTATATACATTGATTTTAGGGTGTTTTTCATTGCTTGGTATTTTTTTCTTTTTAGGAATTTTATGTCATTTTTTGTTTTTAGGGATTTTGAGGGTTTTAGGGGTTTTTAAATTTTAAGAATTTTTTAGGGTTTTATAGGTTTTAATTTTTTTTGGTTTCAAGGGTTTTATTATGTGTATTCATGGTTTTTAGGGTCTTATAGTTTTCAGGGATATCGATGGATTTTGACAGTTTTTTTGGTTTTTATGGGTCTTATAGTTTTTTTAGTTTTTTGGGTTTTTATAGTTTTTAGGGATTTAATTTTTTTAATGTATTTTATATTTTTAATGTTTTAAATGGTTTTTATAGTTCTAATTGGTTTAGGATTTTTATGGGGTTATATGGTTTTAAGGGTTTTAATGGTCATTAATTGTTTCATTGTTTTCAAGGTTTATTATTGGTTTTATCATTTTTACATTTTTATGGGGGTTTAAATGATTCATGGTTTTAATGTTTCACTTAGGGGGTTTTCATGGTTTTTTTATATTTTTTTCGTTTTAAGGGATTTTATTTATGGATTTTTTATTATTTTTATGATTTTTTTATTTTAATGGATTTTGAGGGGTTTCATTTTTTTAGGGGTTTTAAATGATTTAGGTTTATATGGTTTTTATAGAATTTTCAAGGTTATTATGGTTTTCATGTGTTTCGGTGTTTTTAGGATATCAATGTGTTTTAAGTTTATTTATTTATTTTGAGGTTTTTCATGGTTTTTAAGGGTTTTTATGGTGTTTATGGTTTCTTGGATTTTAGGGGTTTTAAGTTTTGTTGTGGCTTTTAGTGTTTTTTTAGTTTTTTTACACTTTAATGTGTTTAAATAATTTTTAGTTTTTTTGGTGTTTTATTGGTTTTTAGGGCGGTTTAAGGATTTTAGGGTTTTTTTGGGTTTTGGTGTTTTTAGGGGTTTTAGAGTTTCTAGCGTTTTTAGGTTTTTTTGGGTTTTCCATGTTTTTAGGTTTTTATGGTTTTCTTCAGGGTTTTCAAGGTATTGAATCTTTTATGTTTTTAAGTATTTTATTTATTTTATTGGACATTAATGGGTTTTTACTTATTTCAGTGATTATAAGGGTTTTTTACATTTTTAGTATTTTTTAGTTTTCTAGGGGTTTTAAGTGTTTCTGATTATTAAAGTAATCCTAGGATTTTTAGGGTTTTTAGGGTTTTTTACATTTTTAGGGATTTTACTATTTAGAATGGTTTTTTTTGGGTTTTTTGTTTTTTTAGGTTTAGTGTTTTTTTAATTATTAGGGGTTTTAAGTTATTTTTATAGTTTTTAACAATTTTAGGGGATTAAAGTGGTTTTAGATATTTTAGTGGGTTTTAGGGTTTTTATGTATTTTAGGGGTTTCAGGGTTTTTAGTTATTTTTAGAGTTTTTAGGGCCTTTGGGGTTTTTAGGATTTGTAATATTTTTTAGAGTTTTATGTATTTTATGGTTTTTAGGATTTTCTTTCTGTTTTTCATTATTTTTAAGGGGTTTTACATATTTTTAAATTTTTATGAATTTTTAAATTTTTTATGGTTTGTATGGATTTTGAGGGTTTTGGGGGTTTTGGGGGTTGTAGGGTTTTTATTGTTGTTTAAGAATTTTGAGGGTTTAAATGTTTTTAATTTTCTATGGGTTTCTTATATTTTTTCAAGATTTTTAAAGTTTTATCCATTTTATTTATTGTTAGGGGTTTTTTAGGATTTTAATATTTTTATGGTATTAAGGATTTTAGGGTTTTTAGTGGGTTTATGGTTTTAGGAATTTTTGGGAGATTGGGGGGTTTTATAGTTTTTAGGTTTTATGGTTTTCTTAGGGGTGTTCAGGTTTTTATGGTTTTTAATATTTTCTAATATTTTATGTGTTTTTAGGATTTTTAGGGATGTTGAGGGTTTTAGGGTTTTTTAGGGTTTTAAGAGGTTTTATGGGGATTTGAGTTTTTAGTTTTTTTTGTGTTTTTTAGGTTTTTATGGTTTTTTATATTTTTCAATCATTTTTTTGTTTTTAAAGGGTTTTTATAGTTTTTATTGTGTTTTAAGGGTTTTCATGGCTTTTTAGGTTTTTATGGTTTTGGGGGGTTTTATGGTTTTATGTGCTTTTATGGGTTTTAGGGTCTTTTTTTGGGGTTTTTATGTTTTTTAGCAATTTTTATGCTTTTTAGGAATTTTTAGAGTTTCAGTTTTTAAGATTTTCTTAGGGTTTATTAGGTGTTTTAGGTGATATTTACGTTTTTTAGGTTGTTAGGGGTTTTAAGTGTTTTTTGGTTTTTAAGGTTTTCTTAGGTTTTTAAGGTTTTTTGGGTTTTTTACATTTTTATCGGTTTAAGTGAATTTTTAGGCCTTTTAAACGTTTCTGGGGTTCATTAGAAATTTTGTGATTTTTAATTTTTTTTGGGGTTCTTTTAGGGTTTTATGGTTTTTTTGGATTTTTAATATTTATTTTAGTTTTTTGTGGGTGTTTAGGTTTTTAGTGTTTTATAAAATTTTAGAGAATTAAAGGGTTTTTTTAATGTTTTATTTCTTTTTAGGATTTTTATCGGTTTTTAGTGTTATTTAATGTTTTAGAGGTTTTATGGTTTTTAGTGGTTTATGGTTTTTAGGGTCTTCTAGGGATTTTAGCTTTTTTTAGGATTTTGGAGTTTTAAGTGTTTTTTAGTTTTTAAGGATTTCATAAGGTTTTCAGGGCTTCTAGGGATATTATGAATTTTTATGAATTTTTAAGAAATTTTGAATATTTTTAGGATTTTCAGGGTTTTTAGGGATTTTTAGGGTTTTATGGGTGTTTATGGGTTTTTAGGGTTTTTAGGGTTTTTAGGCTTCTCTTAATTTCTAGACCTTTTGTGGTTAATGTGTTTTTATGTTTTTAAGGTTTCTTTAATATTTTTTAGGTTATTAGGGGTTTTAGTACTTTTTTAGCATTATTATGGTTTTTAAGGATTTTATAAATTTTTGAGGTTTTTAAGGGTTTAGCATTTTACGGGTTTTTTAGGTTTTTAATCTTTTGTTAATTTTAATAAGATTTTATGGTTTTTTACATTTTTTGGGATTTTGAGGGATTTTATTAGATTTTAATGGTTTTTAGGGGTTTTAGTTACTTTTATTGTTTTCATGTTTTTAGAGGTTTTTAGGGTTCTTATGGTTTTTTTAGGTTTTATGGATTTTTTGGGGGTTTTATCTTTTTTATGTTTTTATATATTTTTTAATGATTTAGAAGATTAAAAAGTTTTTATAAATTTTAGAGGTTTTTAGGGATTTTATGGAGTTTTACGGTTTTTATGGATTTTATAGGTGGTAATGGTTTTATGGTGGTTTTAAAGTCTTTTAGGGTTTTTAGGGTTTTATGTGATTTAGGTTTTTATGGGATTTATGTACTTTTATATTTTTATGTTTTTCATACTTTTTTTATGGTTTTTACATTTTTATGAATTTATATATTTTTTTTGTATTTTTTTATCGTTTTTAGGATTTTTAATAATTTTTAGCGGTTTTTGGGATTTTTGGGATATTTTAGATTTTTATTGTTTTTAAGATTTTAAAGGTTTTATGTGTATCTCAGTTGTAAGGTTTTCATATGGGTGTTTATATTATTTATGATTTTCAGAATTTTTAAGGATATTAGGTTTTATTATGGTTTTCTGTTTTTAGGTATTTTGATAGAATTTGGTATTTTATAGGGTTTAAATTTTTTATGGGTTTTTTTTGGGTTTTTAGGTTTTTTTAGTTATAATTTTTTTGAAGAGTTTTTAGGGTTCTTTTTATATTTTTATGGGTTTAAAGGGATTATATATATTTTAATGATTTTAGGGTTTTATGGGTTTTTATTTGGGGGGGGGGTTATGGGTTTTTGGGAGTTTTTATGTTTTTTTGGGTTTTGGTGTTTTATCATTTTTAGGAATTTTCGGGGTTTTAAGTGTTTTTATATTTTTATACTTTTCATAGAGGTTTTCAGGATTTATGTTATTCTTTTTTAATGATATTTAGGGATTTTCTAAAAAAGTCATGGTTTCTTATAGTTTTTCAGGTTTTTGAGGGTCCTTAGCTTTTTAAAGGTTTTTTGGATTTTTATTGTTTCCTTAGTTTTATGTGGGAGGGGGTTAGTTTTTCATATTTTTTATGGTTTTTTGGGTTTTTTATCATTTTAGGCCATTAATGGGTTTTTATATTTTTTAGTGGTTTAGGGGGTTTTTGGTGTTTTTGGTTATGTATGGTTTGAAGAGTATTATAGTATTTATGGGTTTTATGGTTTTTATGGTTTTTAGGTAATTTTTTGGGGCTTTAGGGAATTTAGAGTTATTTATGTTTTTATGAGTTTTATATTTTTTTATATTTTTATGGTTTTATTTATGGTTTTTCATGGTATTTAGGTTTTTTACATTTTTATGGATTTTTAGGGATTTTTTATGATTTTTATGGGGTTTAAGGGTTATATAGATTTTTGGGTTTTAGAGACTGTTAGGGTTTTAGGGTTTTACATGGAATTTATCATATTTTAGGTTTTTAGGGATTTAAGTGTTTTTAGGTTTTTAAGGTTTTCTCAGGTGTTTTCAGTTTTTTTTTTGTTTTTTACTTTTTTAGAAATTTTTTAGTATTTTTTTGGTTTTTATGGTTTTCAAGGATTTTTAGGGTTTTTAATGTTTTTATAGTTTTTTGGGTTATTGGGGTTTTTAGATATTTTTAGTGTTTCTATGGTTTTTAGAGGATTTTTAATGTTTTGTGATGTTTAGATGGTTTTTATAGCTTTTACTGTTGTATGGTTTTTGTGGGTTTTTTGGCTATTAATAGATCATATGGTTTTTAGAGGTTTAGGGTTTTTTAGGGTTTTTATTGGTTTTTATGTATTCTAATTTCATAAGGTTTCTTAGGGTTTATTAGTAGTTTCAGGGCTTTTTTAGGTATTTTAAAATTATTTTTGGTTTTTAGGATTATTTAGGGTTTTTTAGGTATTTTGAGGGGTTTTAGAGTTTTTAGGTTTTTTAGGTTTTTTCGCTATTTTTAGGTTTTTAGGGGTTTATGATTTTGAGTTTTTTGAAGATTTCATTTGGTTTATCTTTTTTTAGGGTTTTTATGTTTTTAGGGATTTTTTTCGAATTTTTACGATTTTTATGGTTCTTAGGGTTCTTATATATTTTAGAAGTTTTAAGGATTTTTAGGGTTTTCAAGGTTTTTAAGGTTTTTTCGGTTTAAAAAAAATAGGTTTAAGGTTTTTTATTTTTTTTATTGTTTTTTTGGGTTTTTTTGTTTTTTTTTGTTTTATAGTTTTTAGGATATTTTGGTTTTTAGAGATTTTATGGATTTTAGGGGTTTTTATGGTTTTAGGGTCATTTTAGGGTTTATTAGAGTTTTCATTATTTTTTAGGTTTCTACGGGTTTTATGCATTTTTATGTTTGTATGGTTTTTACGGTTTTTCTAGGCATTAGTTTTTTTATGTATTTAGATATTTTTTTTGGGTTTTAGGATTTTTTTGGATTTTTATGTTGTATTAGAAATTTGAGGGTTTTTTTTGTTTTTGAGGGTTTTATAGTTTTTAGTGTTTCTATGTTTTTTATGGATTTAAGTATTTTTATGGATTTACGGATTTTTAGTGTTTTTAAAATTTTTAAGGATTTTTAGGGATTTTTAGGTTATTTATGTTTTTGAGTGTTTTTTGGGAATTTTATTTTTTTGGTTTTTTCTGTGTTTTATGGTTTTTAGCATTTTTGTATTTTTTTCGGGGTTTTAATTGTTTTTTAGGTTTATAAGGACTTCTTAGGGTTTTTTGGTTTTAATTTTTTTTAAATTTCTTTAGTGATTTTAGGACCTTTAGGAATGTTTATTGTTTTTGTAGTATTTTTGGTATTTTGAGAAGATTTAGAGTTTTTATGGTTTTTATGGTTTTTTTGGGTTTTAAGGTTTTTTTGAGTGATTATTTTTATCATTTTTAGGGGTTTTGTGGGATTTTATCATTGTTGGTGGTTTTGGGTTTTTTTATTGTATTTATATTTTTATGGGTAATTACAGTTTTCTGTGTTTTCAGGGGTTTTGAGGTTTTTTTTCCTTTTCTAGGTTTTTAAGGGTTTTAAGTGTTTTAATGTTTTCAAGGCTTTATTAAGGGTTTCCAAAGTTTTTTAGTTCGTTTAAAATATTTAATATTTTTTTAATATTTTTTATTTTTTATGGGTTTTTTTAGATTTTGAAGGTTTTTAGGTTTTTTAGTGTTTTTTGGGTCTTCGGGGTTTTAGCATTATTTAGGTTTTTAGGTGTTTAAGTGTTTTTAGGTTTTAATGATTTTCTATTGGATTTTCATAATATTATTGTTTTTTACATTTCTAGAGATTTTTAGTTTATTTTTTATTTTTGTAGGACTTTAGTGTTTTATGTATTTTTATGGTTTTTAGGGGTTTTAGGTATTTATAGTTTTCATGGTTTTTTGGGGTTTTTGTTATTTTTTTGAGTCTTTAGGATTTTATTGTTTTTAGTGTTTTTAATTGAGTTTATGGGTTTGATGGGTTTTTAGAGTTCTTAGTGGGGTTGTAGTGTTTTAAGTGTTTTCAATTTTTTATAGTTTAAGGTGCTTTATGGTTATTTGGGAGATTTAGGTTTCTATGGTCTTTTAGGGTTTTTAGAATTTTTAGCATATTTATTTTTTTAGTGGTATTTATTCTTCTTTTGTATTTTTAATGTTTTCTAAGTTGTTTTCATGGTTTTTAGGGGTTTTATGGTTTTTTTATTTCTTGGTTTTTAGGGTATTTTAGTATTTTCTAGGTTTTTATTATATATTTTTTTTTCAGTTTTGGGGTTTTTTAGTTTTTAAGGTTTCTAATTTTTATAGAGTTTTTATGGTTTTTATTTGTTTAATGTGGTTTTCTTGTTTTTTGTAGTTTAGAAAGGATTTTATGGGTTTTATGGGGTTTTAATGTTTTAGTCATTTTTATGGTTTTATGAGTAATTATTATTTTTATGGTTTTTTATGGTTTCTTAGTTTTTGAATGTTTTTTCATTTTTAGGGGTTTCAAGTGTTTTTAGGTTTTCAATGTTTACATAGTGGTTTTCAAGGTTTTTTATGTTCATTGAAATATTTATGGATTTTTTTGTATTTTTATGGAGTTTGAGGGGTTGTATAGATTATGAGGGTTTTAGGGGTTTTTGTGTTTTTAGGTTTTTAGGAGTTTTAAGTGTTTCATGTTCTTAAGGCTTTCAAGGTATTTTTCCTGGTTCTCAAGATATTTTATGTTTTTAGTGATTTTTAGGATTTTTTTTTGGATTTGTATGGTTTTTAGGGTTTTAAGGATTTTCAGGGATTTAGGGTTTGTAGAGTATTTATGGTTTTTTTTTGGTTTTTTTAGATTTTTGGGTTTTTATGGTTTTAGACTTTTAAATTTTTTGGGGGTTTAAAAATATTTAGTGTTTTTAGTGGCTTTAGGCTTTTTACGGGGTTTTTGGGGTTTTACAGTTTTTAAGATTTTTTTATAGTTTTTAAAACTATTTATAGCCTTCAGGGACTTTTTTGGGTCCTTTTGATGTTTTATCATTTTTTTGTATTTTTAGGGGTTTTATGTTTTTTTGGTTTTATGGTTTTCTTAAGGGATTGGATAGTTTTTAGGGTATATTACATTTTTTGAAATTTTTAGGTATTTTTAGGATATTTTTATTATCTTTAGGGTTTTTAAGGATTCCAAGGTTTTTATAGATTTTAGGGGTTTTAGGGATTTTAACATATTTTATGTTTTTAGAGGGTTTTATATTTTAAGGGTTTTATGGTTTTATTAGGTTATTCCATGATTTCAGTTGTTTACAATTATATATATATTTTTGATTTTTTAGGGATTTTATTATTTTTTAGGGTCTTTAAGGTTTTCAGGGGTTTTAGGGGTTTAATTGTATTTATGGGGTTTTAGGAAATGTAGGATCGGGACCAAAAATTCCTGGTACCACAAAATATATTATGAAAAAGTATGTGGAAATCTTAAGAGGTAGTTCTTGCACAACTGGATTTTTATGTTTTTTTGAGTATTACGTTTTTTATAGGTTTTAAACATTTTTAGGGGGTTTTGTAGTTTTTAGGGTTTTTTTAATATTTATAGACTTTTAGGGGTTTTAGAGGTTTTTATTATTTTTAGGTTTTTTATGGGTTTATGTGTTTTTATTTTTAAGGTTTTTTTTTGTTTTTAGGGGTTTCATGGTTATTTATATTTTTATGCATTTAAAGAGTTTTTTAGGATTTTTTATATTTTTTATGGTTTTATTGATTTTTTTTGGTGTTTGAGGGTTTCTTAATTTTTTTTTGATTTTATATATTTATATTTTTTTCTAGTTCTCTTTGGTGTTTTTATGTTTTTTGGGGAATTTTATGGGTATTTAAGATTTATATGGTTTTTTTTGGATTTCATGGGAGTTTAAGGTTATTTACGTTTATAGTGTTTTTATTGTTTTTTTTGTATTTTTTAGCTTTTTATAGAGTATTAAGGTTTTAAGAGTTTTTTTATGTTTTTAGGGGTTTAAATTTTTTTTATATCTATTAGTGGGTTTTAGGGTTTTTATTAGTTTTAGGGTTTTTATGGGTTTTATGTAATTTAGGTTTTTTAGGTTTTAATGTATTTTTACATCTTTAGGTAATATAAGTTTTTTAGGTTTTGAGGGCTTTTTTAGGGGTTTTTATGGTTTTTATGGTTTTATTCATTTTTAGTGGTCTTTTGGGATTTTTTAGAATTTTATGGTTTTTAGTTGTTTTGTGGGTTTTTAGAGGTTTTTAGGTATTATAAAGTTATCTTGGTTATTTTATTTTTACCTTTTTTTATTTTTTCATGATTTTGAATATTTTTTAGTGTTTTGGATATATTTTTTGGTGTTTAATGTGTTTTTAGTGGTTTTAGTGGTTTTGTTTTTAACGGTTTTTAGGGGTTTTATGGTTTATAGGGTTTTAGGGTTTTTAGAATTTTTAGGGTTTTTACAGGTTTTATATGATTGTATGTTTTTATGTTTTCATAGTGTTTTTAGGTTTTTATGGGTGTTTATGTTTTTTGTGATTTTTAGTGTTTTTTGGTATTTTTATTTTTTTAGGGTTTTCAAGGATTTTGAAAGGTTTTTTGTTTCATTAATGTTTTAAGGGATTTTATGTTTTTTTGGGTTATTCTTGTTTTTTTATATTTTATAGAGTTTTTAAGGTTTTATATATATTTTTAATGTTTTTAAATATTTAAACAGTTTTTAGAATTTTTAGTGGGTTTTACTAATTTAATTATTTTGTGAATTTTAAGGTTTTTAGGGGTTTTTTGTTTTTTAGTTATTTAATTCACTTTACCATTTTTAGGTTTTTATGTTATTCTTAGGGTTTTTAGTGTATTTTAAATGTATATATATTTTTGTGGATTTTTATGATATTTATGGTTTTATAGGGGTTTTAGGTATTTTTGGTATTTTTGGTTTTTAGGGGTTTTCTAAATTTATAATAAGTTTGAATGTTTTTTTATAGTTTTTAATGTTATAAGGGATTTTAGTGCTTGTAGAGGGTTTATAAGGTTTTTATGGGGTTTAAGAGCTTTTATGGGTTTTATTCGGTTTTTGGGTATTTAAGGTTTTTTATGATTTTTAATTTTTTTACAATTTTAAATGTTTTTAAAGGTTTTAAGTGTTTTGGGATTTTAAAGGTTGGTTATTATTTTAGGGTTTTTTATGTTTTAAACGATTTTTAGTTCTTTTTTAGCTTTTTACTATTTTTTTTGTTATTAAAAAATTTTAAGTGTTTTCATTGTTTTTATGTGTTTTTGGGGTTTTTTGTTTTTGTTAGGTTTTTAGGTTATCTATGGTTTTTAAATGTTTATAGGGTTATTGAAATATTTAAGGAATTTTTTGATTTTTGCTAGATTTATATAATTTTTAGTGATTTTAGAAATTTTTCTCATGGGGGTTTTATGGTGTTTTTATTTTTTAGGATTTTAAGGGTTTTTATTTTTTTTTATGTTTTTCGGGGTTTAAAGGATTTTTTGAGTTTTTATTCATTTTATATATTTTTTAGTTTTTAGGGGTTTTTATGGTGTTTAGGGGTTTCTAGCAGTTTTAGGGCATTTTTAGAGTTTTTATGGTTTTTAGAATCTTTTAGGTTATTAGGGGTTTTATGTGTTTTGGGCGTTTTATGGTTTTCTTACATTTTTTATAGGATTTAGGTTTTTTTTGGTATTTTTTGTAATTTTTGGGTTTTATCATTTTATAGGTTTTAGGGATATTAAGGGATTTTGGGGGTTTAAGGGGGGGGGGGTCTTTGGGTTTTGGTGTTTTTTTGGGGGTTTTGAGTATTTGTTTTTTATAGAATCTATGGTTTTTAATGTTTTTTATTTTTTAGGGGTTTAATATTCTTAGTGGTTTTAGTTTGTTTTATGTTTTTTATAGGTATTGAGGGTTTTTTATGGTTTTTATCATTTTCTGGGGTTTCTAGTGACTTTTTTGGGTCTCTTAGTGTTTTTATAATTTTTTAGGTTTTTATAGGATTTAAGTGACTTGGGGGTTTTAAGGTTTTGTTATGGTTCTTAGGTTGTTAGGGATTTTGATGGATTTTAGGGTTTTAGGGGGTTTTTAGTTTTTTTTTAAATTTTGATGTTTTGTGGTTTTTTGTGTTTTTTGAGGATACTACGGTTTTTATAGTTTTTTAATGTCTTTAAGGTTTCAATTGTTTTTTAGTGGGGTTTTATGTTTTCATAGGTTTTCATGGATTTTATGGTTTTTAGGGTTTTTGGGGTTTTTATGGGTTTTAGGGTTTTAGTGTTTTTTAGATTTTAAGGAGTTTAATGTGTTTTTATATTTGTGTGGTTTTATAAAGGGGATTTATTAGTTTTTAGGGTATTCTACATTTTTAGTGATTTTGAAGGAATTTTAGGTATTTTTAGAGTCAATAGTTTTTTAATGGATTTTCAGGGGTTTTAGTGGTTTTGGGGGGTTTTATGGGTTTATGGTTTCTTTTTGGTCTTGTGTATTTTTTGGAGTTTTTAGGGTTTTTATGGTTTTCTGGTGTTTTTTTAAAAAAAATAGTGGCTTAAATTTTTTTCATATTTTTTAGTGGTTTTAGGGTATTTATAGTTTTTTAATGTTTTTAAGGGTATTATGGTTTTTATGTATTTTTGGGGTTTTGAGGATTTTAGTGCATTTTTAGTGTGTTCTAGGGTCTTATTATTAATTAGGTTTTAAGGGGTTTTAAGAGTTTTTATTTATTTACGTTTTTCTTAGGGGAATTCATGAATTTTATTGGTTTTTATGTTTTTAGCGATTATGAGGTATTTTTAAGGATTTTAGGGTCATTTAGGTTTATCAGGGATTTGGGGGGGGGGGGGGGGGTTAAGGTTGTAGGGTTTTTAATTGTTTTTAGGGTTTTAGGTTTTCATAGGTGTTTTCATGATTTTTATGGATTTTTACTTTATCAGGGGGTTTTAGTGTTTTTTAGTTTTTTATGGGTTTTAAGTGTTTTAAGTGTTTTTTATATTTTAGGGGTTTTATAGTTTTCTTAGTGTTTTAAGGTTTTTTAGGGGTTTGAGGGTTTTTTAAGGGTTTTAGGGGTTTTAGAGTTTTTAATGGTTTTATTATTTTTAAAAAATACAATATTTTTAGCAGTTTAAAGGGTTTTTAGAGTTTTTAGTATGTTTTATGAATAATTTGTGTTTTTAGGATTTTTACGGTTTTATGGGATTATATGGTTTTTAGGGTTTTATGGTACTTGTGTATTTTTAGAGGGTTTTTTCTAATTTTTTAGGGTTTTTTTGTTTTCTACATTTCATACGGGTTTAAAGTGTTTTTAGATTTTTATTCTTTTTCTTTGAGATTTTTAGGGTTTTTAGGGTTTTATACATTTTAAGCTATTTTATGATTTTTATGGTTTTTAGGGTTTTGGTGAAATTTTATAGTTTTTATGGTTTCTAATTTTATTTAGTGTTTTAGGGGTTTTATATTTTTTAGTTTTTATTGTTTTATTATAGTATATTTAGGTTTTTTAGGTGATTTTACATTTTTAGAGATTTTTAGGATGTTTTAGTATTTTTATTTTTTAGGGTATTATAGATTTCAATATTTTTTGTGGTTTTTACGGTTTTAGGGTTTTTAATGTTTTTCTGGATGATTGATGTTTTTATTGTTTTTTAGGGTTTTTAAATTATTTTAGTTTTTAAACATTTTTAGCAGTTTAATGGGGTTTCAGATATTATTTAGTTTTTATGGTTTTTTATGGATTTTTAATATTTTTATAGGTTTTATGGTTTCAGGGGTTTTATGGTTTTGAGGGTCTTTCTTAGATTTTTAGGGTTTTAGCATTTTTTTGGGGTTTTATATTTTTATTGATTTTTTAACAATTTTTAGGGTTATTAGGTTTTGAATGTTTTTAGGTATTTTTAAGATGCTTTATGTTTTTTTAGTTTTTAAGGATTTTGAGGATATTTGTGGATTTTAAGGGTTTCAAGTGCTTTTAGGGGTTTTAATGTTTTTTATTTATTATAGGGGTTTAAAGTGTTTTTAAGTGTTTATGTTTCACTTACGATTTCATGTTTTCTAGGGTTTCTTTTACATTATTTGTGATTTTAGGTATTTTTTACGATTTTTATAATTTTTTTGAGTTTTTCGGTATTTTACGGTTTTTTGAGGTTTTTTGGAGTTTCTAGGTATTTTATCGGGGGTTTTTTGGGTTTTAAAAGATTTTTGTTTTTATGTTTTTTTTATTTTTTTAGATTCTTTTAACCTTTTTATTGTTTAATGGATTTTTAGAGTTTTAGTGGGTTTAAAGATTTTTATTGGTTTTTTCAATGATTTGGGGGTTTATGTGTTTTATAGTTTTATGGGTTTTTTGGGTTTCTATTTTTTTTGGTTTTTAGTGGTTTTAAGTGTATTTAAGTTATTAATATTTTATTAGGATTTTTTAGAGATATAGTTTTATTATATTTTTAGTAATTTTTATGGTCTTTTTGAATTTTTATTGTTTTTTTGTTTTTATCGTATTTTAAGAGTTTTTAGAGTTTTATATGGGTTTTAAGGTTTTTAGCATATTTAGGTTCTCTAGGGGTTTTAATAGTTTTCATTTTTTATGGTTTTCTAATAGGATTTCAATGTTTGTTTTTTATGTATTTCGGAAATAATTTGGATTTTTATGGATTTTGGTGTTTTAGGGTTTTTAGATATTTTGAAAGGATTTTGTTTTTTAGGGTTTTTAGAGGTTTTAGAATTTTTTCGGTTTTAATGGTTTTTAAATGATTATAAGGTTATTTTAGTGGTTTTTTTAGTTTTTAGTGTTTTTTATAATTTTAGTGATTTTAGGGAATTTTTTAAGATTTATATGGTTTTTATGGTATTTAGGTTTTATGATGGGTTTTTTGGTTTTATGGATTTTAGGGGTTTTCTTGTTTTTTAGGGGTTTTAACGTTTTCATATTTTTTAAATATTTTTGGGGGTTTAAAGGGTTTTTTGAATTTTTTTTGGGATTTAGGGTTTTCTTGGATTTTTAGGGGTTTTTAGGTTATAAGGTTGTCTTTTATTTTTAAGGGTTGTTTTGGGATTCATAGGGTTTACGTGTATTTAGGTGTTTAAAGATTTTTTTTTGATTTTCATGGTTTTTAGGTGTTTTTATTGTTTTAAGTATTGTTAGGGATTTTAATGTATTTCTTTTGGGGTTTTATGGTTTTTAGGAATTTTGATTTTTTTTTGGGTTTTTATAGTTTTTTGGGATCAAGTATTTTTTGAGTATATTTATAAATTTTTTAAGGATTTTCATGTGTTTTTAGTGTTTGTTGATGGGTTTTTTTATTTGATTTTAGTGTTTTTAAGGTTTTATAAGTTTTAAGGTCATTAGATTTTACATGGTTTAATAGTTTTTAGTGTTTTACCAATTCTAGGTTTTTAATGGATTTTAGGTTTTTATTGTTATAAATTTCTTCTTAGGGGGTTTTAGTGTTTTTTGGGTTTTTTATTCTTTTAAAAAAATTTAAGCCATTTTTATGATTTTTTGGTTTTTATTGGGTTTATGGTTCTTTAATGTTTTAGGGTTATTTTATAGTTTAAATCATTTTTAGGGGCTTAATAATTTTTTTGGGTTTTTGGAGTTTTATGATTTTTTAACGGTTTTTTTATTATTTGGGTTTTAATGGGGTTTTTAGTTTTTTTATGGATTTTTAGGGATTTTTAGAATTTTATGGTTTTAGTGGTTTTAGAGACTTTTAGGGGCTTTAGGGTTTTTGTAGTTTTTATCGGGGTTTTGGGGGTTTTAGGCGTTTTTTTTTAGTTTTTTAAATATTTTGTAGAGTTTTTAAATGTTTTCATGGATTTAATGGTTTTTCATAATTGTTAGTATTTTTTAATTTATTAAGGGTTCAAAGGGTTTTTAATGGCTTTAAAGGGTTTAATGGTTTTAAAAGGTATCTTGGGTTGTTTATGTTTGTTCCATTTTTAGGTTTTTTGTGTTTTTAAGTGTTATTAGATTTTTAAGGTGTTCTTTCTTTTTTTCGTTGTTTTTAGGATTTTTCATGTTTTTTGATATTTTAAATATTTTTTAGTATTTTAATGGTTTTTAGGGTTTTAATAATTATTAAGGTTTTTTTATTTTTTTATCATTTTTAGAGATTTTCTTATTTTTTGTGTGTTTTGATGAGGTTTTTATGTTTTTAGGGTATTTATAGTTCTTAGAGCTTTTAAACATTTTTAGGGGTTTAATAGGTTTTTAGTGTTTTTTGGTGTGTTTCTAGGGTTTTTTAGGGGTTTTAGGACTTCTTGGGTTTTGGGTGTATTTCTTATTATTTAGGGGGTTTTAGGATTTTTTATTGTTTTTAGCGTTTTCTATGTTTTTAGGGGTTTAATGTGTTTTTAGGTTTTCAAGGGTTTCTTTGGGTTTTCAGGGTTTTCAGGGTTTGTTTTATGTTTTTAGGGATTTTTGGTGTTTTGTTACGATTTTTATGGTGTTTACGAATTTTACGGATTTTGAGGGGTTTTAGAGATTTTTATGGTTTTTGTGTTTTTTAGGTTTTTTAGTGGTTTTATTTGATTTTAGGTTTTTATAGTTTTCATAGGGGTTTTTAGGGTTTTTATGGTTTTTACATTTTTAGGGATTTTTTGGTTTTTTTTTATTTTTATAGTATTTATAGATTTTAGTGATTTTGATGGTTTTGTGGGTTTTGTATACAATATTCAATGGTTTATGGATTTTTTTCGGGGTTTTAATTGTTTTATTTTTAAGGTTTCGTGATTTTTTAACATTTTTAGGGGTTTAGAGGGGTTTAAGAGTTTTATGTTTCTTTTTAGTTTTCTAATGGGGTTTTTTAGATTTTTATGGTTTTTATGGGATTTTTGATTTTTAGGATTTTTAGGGTTTTTACAGTTTTTATGTTTTTATGGGTTTTATGTTTTCATATTTTTAATATTTTTTTATATTTTTATGGTTTTTGGCTTTTTTTAGATTTTTATGCATTTTTTTGGATTTCTAGGATTTGTTGGGATTTTTCAGGTGCTTGGGGTTTTTAGTGTTTTTTATTTTATATAGTTTTATTGGAGTTTTAGGGGGTTTATTTAGTTTTTTTGGTTTTTAGGTTTTTATGATTTTTTGTCATTTTCAGGGGTTTAAAAGGTTTTTAGAGTTTTTAATGCATTTGGGGGTTGATACTGGTTATTAGGGGGGTTTATATTTTTAGAGGGATTTATGGTTTTTATGGGTTTTTAAGGACTTTTATGGTTTCGAGGGAGGGGGTTGGAGTTTCTTAGTTTTTAGGGTTTTTTAGTGTTTTTAGGTTTTTAATGTTTTATTAGGGGCTTTCAATGTTTTCAGGATTTTTATTTTTTCAAGAATTTATTGTAATGTTATAGGATTTTTAGGGTTTTTATAATTTTTTGTAATTTTGAGGGGGGTTTTCATGGTTTCATAGGTTTTTTTTCCATTTTTTAGGTTTTTAGAAGATGTATCTATTTTTAGTTTGTTTAGGTTTTATTAGGGTTTATTAGGGGTTTTATGCTTTTTTGGATTTTTAGGGATTTTTGGGATTTTTTGAATTTTTGTGGTTTTCTTGAGTTTTTAGGGTTATTGTGGGTTTTAGGGTTTTTTTATTCTTTTTTTGAGTTTTATGGTTTTCTAGGTTTTTTATGGATTTTAATTTATTTAAGGTTTTTATGGTTTAATTTTATATATTCATTTATTTTAAGGTGTTTTTTGTTTATATGATTTTTTTTATTTTTTAGGATTTTTATGCCATTTATGGGTTTTAGGGATTTTGAAGGTTTTATGGGTTTTTACATTTAAATCATTTTTTAGGGTTTTAAAGTTTTAATTATTTTTTGGATTCAAATGATTTATTTTGGGTATTCATTGTTTTTATGGTCTTATACTTTTCAGGGACATTGATGGGTTTTGACAGTTTTTTTGGGGTTTTAGGGGTCTTATAGTTTTATAAGTTTTTTGGGTTTTTATAGTTTTTAAGGATTTAATGTTTTTAATGTTTTTTATATTTTTATGGTTTTAATTGTTTTTTATAGTTTTAAGTGGTTTAGGATTTTTATGGAGGTTTTAAGGGTAATAATGGTCCTTAGTTGTTTTCATTCCTTTTTAGGGTTATTATAGTTTTGATCATTTTTACATTTTTATGAGTTTTTAAATGATTTTATGTTTTCATGTTTTTCATAAGGGTTTTTCACGGTTTTTGATATTTTTTTCTTTTTTTAGGGATTTTATGATTTTTTATTATATTTATGATTTTTTAGATTTTATGGGATTTTGAGGTTATTCAAATTTTTTGGGGTTTTAAATGTATTAGGTTTATAAGGTTTTTATAGGGTTTTCAGGATTTTGATGGTTTTTTATGTGTTTAGGTATTTTTAGGATTTCAATGTGTTTTATGTTTTTTTATGGATTTTGATGCTTTTTATAGATTTTAAGGGGTTTTAGGGTTTTTATAGATTCTTGGGTTTTAGGGGTTTTTAGTTTTTTTGTGCCTTTTAGAGTTTTTTTTATTTTTTTAACACTTTAATGTGTTTAAAGTTTTTTTAGTTTTTTGGGGGTTTTATGGGTTTTTAGGGGGTTTAAGGATTTTAGGGTTTTTTGGGGTTTTGGGGTTTTTATGGTTTTTCGGGGTTTTATAATTTTTTAGGTTTTTATGGTTTTTCACTGTTTTTAGGTTTTTAAGATTTTATTATGGGTTTTTAAGGTTTTTACTTTTTTACTTTTTTAAGGATTTTATGTATTTTATTATATTTTAATGGGATTTTACTACTTTTAGTGATTATAAGGGTATTTTTCTTTTATAATTTTTATAGTTTTCCTGGGTTTTTTAGTGTTTCTTATTATTAAGGTAATCCAAGGGGTTTTTATGATTTTTAGGGGTTTTTACATTTATAGGTATTTTAGTCATTTTTAAAGGATTCTTTGGGGTGTTATGGTTTTTAGGGGTGTAGGGTTTTATGAGTTTTTAAGGGTTTTAAGGTATTTTATAGTTTTTAACAATTTTAGTGGACTAAAGTGTTTTTATATATTTTAATGGGTTTTTTGGGTTTTTATGCCTTTTAGGGGTTTTATGTTTTTTAGTTGTTCTTAGAGTTTTTAGGACCTTTTGGGTTCTTAGGGTATGTAAAATTTTTCAGTGTTTTAAACATTTTTTGCTTTTTATGGTTTTCTTTGTGTTTTTTTAGGTTTTTTACATTTTTTTGGAATTTTTATGGATTTTGAAATTTTTTATAGTTTTTATGGATTTTGAGGGTTTTGGGGTTTTTTGGGTTTTTAGTGTTTTTCATGGTTTTTTGAGGGTTTAAATGTTTTTAATTTTCTCTGGTTTTCTTATAGTTTTTCTATATTTTTATTATTTTATCCTTTTTATTTATTGTTGGGGATTTTCTTTAGGATTTTAATATTTTTAGGGTTTTAAGGATTTTAATGGTTTTTAAGATTTTAGGGTTTTTATTGGTTTTTGGGTTTTAGGATTTTTTTGGTTTTTTGGGGGTTTTATTGTTTTTACATTTTAAGGTTTTCTTAGGGGTTTTTAGGTTTTTATGGTTTTTAACATTTTCAAATATATTTATTGTTTTTTGGGTTTTTAGGGATGTTGAGGGTTTTAGGGTTTTTTAGGGTTTTAAGGGGTTTTTTGGGGATTTGGGGTTTTATGGTTTTTTTAGTGTTTTAGGGTTTTATTTTTTTATATATTAATTTTCATTTTTATGTGTTTAATGGAATTTTATAGTTTATAGAGGGTTTTATGGGGTTTTATGGGTTTTTATGTTATTTATGGATTTTTGGGTTTTTATGATTTTATGTTCTTTTAAGGTTTTTAGGGTCTTTTGGTGTTTTTATGTTTTTTATTAATTTTTACGATTTTTAGGGATTTTTAGTGTTCTTGTTTTTATGATTTTCTTAGGGTTTATTAAGTGTTTTATGTGATATTTATGTTTTTTTAGGGTTTTTGGGTTTAAAGTGTTTTTATGTTTTTAAGGTTTTCTTAGTTTTTAAGGGTTTTTTGGTTTTTTATATTTTTAGGGGTTTTAGTGATTTTGTAGGTTTTTTAAATTTATTTTGAGTTCTTAGGAAATTTTATATTTTTAATGTTTTTTGGGGTTTTTTTAGGGTTTTTTGGGTTTTTTTGGATTTAAATGATTTTTTTGCGTTTTTTCTGGGTTTTTAGGTTTTTAGTTATTTATAACATTTTAGATGATTAAATTTATTTTTTATGTTTTAGTGGTTTTGAGGATTTTTATGCGTTTTTAGTTTTATTTAATGTTTTTAGAGTTTTTATGGTTTTTATTGGTTTAGGGTTGTTAATGTATTCTAGGGGTTTTATCAATTTTTTAGGATTTTTGGATTATATATGTTTTTTAGGTATTAAGGATTTCATAAGGTTTTTAGGGTTTCTAGGAAGATTTCACATTATTATGAATTTTTAAAAAATTTTGATTATTTTAATGATTTTTAGGGTTTTGGGGATTTTTAGGGTTTTATGGGTGTTTATGGTTTTTAGGGTTTTTAGGGTTTTTAGGCTTCTTTTAAATTTCTAAGTTTTTTAGTGGTTAAATTGTTTTTATGTTTTTATGGTTTACTTAATTTTTTATGTTATTAGGGGTTTTAGTGCTTTTTTAGTATTATTATGGTTTTTTAGGATTTTAGGAATTTTAAGGTTTATAAGGGTTTAGCATTTTTAGGGTTTTTAGTGTTTTATGTGTATTTTGGTTTGTAAGCATTTCTTAATTTTAATATGGTTTTAGGTGTTTTTAAATTTTTAGGATTTTGAGGGATTTTATTAGAGTTTAATGGTATTTATAGGTTTTAGTTATTTTTAATGTTTTAATGGTTTTTAGGGTTCTTATAGTTTTTGGTTATTTTTTGTCTTTTTAGGGTTTAAATTTTTTTTGTGTTTTTAGGGGATTTAAGTTCTTGTATATTTTTTTTTGTTTTTCATACGATTTGTATGGTTTTTACATTTTTATGTATTTTTAGATTCTTTCTTTGTGATTTTTATGGTTTTTAGGAATTTTAGGAATTTTGAAGCGTTTTAGCGGTTTTAGGGGTTTTTTGGGATATTTTAGGTTATTAATGTTTTTTGGATTTTAATGGTTTTAGGAGTTTCTAGGTTGTATGGATTTCTTATGGGTGTTTGGATTTTTTATTATTTTAGGAATTTTTAAGCATTTTAGTTTTTTATGGTTTTATTTTTTTAGAGATTTTGATAGAATTTGGGGTTTTAGGAAGTATAACATTTTTATGGGGTTAATTTGGGTTTTTTGGTTTTTTTTAGTTTTTTGTTTTTTGAAAGGTTTTTAGAGTTAGTTTTATGTTTTTAGGGGTTTAATGGGTTTATATATATTATAATGGTTTTAGGATTTTATGGGTATTTACGTTTTTTTGTGGGTTTTATGGGTTTTTTTAGTTTTTAGGTTTTCATAGGGTTTTGGTGTTTTAGCATTTTTAGGAATTTTAGGGGTTTAAGAGTTTATATTTTTAATCTTTTCATAGGGGTTTTCAGGATTTGGGGGATTCTTATTTTTTTAATTATATTTATGGAATTTTCAAAAAATTTGTGGTTTCATATAGTTTTTTGAGAATTGGGGGGTCTTTAGCTTTTTAAGGGATTTCAGGGATTTATGTTTTTTTGTTTTAGTGGGGGTTAGTTTTTCATGTTTTTATGTATTTTTAGGTTTTTTAACATTTTAGGGCTTTAATGGGGTTTTAGAGTTTTTAGTGGTTTATGGTGTTCATTGGTGTTTTTGGTTATCTATGGTTTTAAGAGTTTTATGGTATTTAGGGGTTTTATGAATTTTAGTGAATTTTTTGGGGCTTTAGGGGATTTATTTTTATTTATGTTTTTAGGGGTTTTTTGTTTTTCATAGGTTTATAAGGTTTTATTTTTGGGCTTTCATGGTTTTTTTTAAATTTTTATGGATTTTTAGGTATTTTTTAATATTTTAATGGGGTTTAATGGTTTTATGGATTTTTTGGGTTTTATGTACTATTACGGTTTCAGGGGTTTATATGGATTTTATCATTTCTAGGTTTTTGGGGATTTAAGTGTTTTTAGGTTTTAAGGGTTTTCTTATTGTTTTTGAGGTTTTTTTTGGTTTTTTACATTTTTAGGAAATTTTTATTATTTTTATGTTTTTTAGGGATTTTTAGGGTTTTTAAAATTTTTATAATTTTTTGGGGTTTAGGGGTTTTTGGATATTTTTAGTGTTTCTACGGTTTTTAGAGGTTTTATAATTCTTTGGGGTGTTTAGAGGGTTTTTTATAGCGTTTAGTGTTGTATGGATTTTGTGGGTTTTTTGGATTTTAATGGTTTGTATGGTTTTATGGGTTTTAGGGTTTTTACTATTTTTAGGTTTTTCATGGGTTTTTATGTTTTCTATTTTCTTAAGGTTTTCATAGGGTTTATTAGCGATTTTAGGGATTTTTTTAGGTATTTTAAAAATATATTTGGTTTTTAGGATTTTTAGTGTTTTTTAAGGATTTTGAGGGGTTTTATAGTTTTTAGGGTTTTTAGGTTTTTTAGGTTTTTTAGGTTTTTTCACTTTTTTTGGATTTTATGGGTTTATTTTTTTTAGGTTTCTGATTTTTTTCTTATGGTTTTTCTTTTTTAGGGTTTTTTATGTTTTTAGGAATTATTTGAGAATTTTTATGATTTTTAGGGTTTTTTAGGGTTCTTATATATTATTGACGATTTTTGGTTATTTAGGGTTTTTAGGTATTCAGGGTTTTTAAGTTTTTTTTTTGTTTAAAAAAATAATTTAATGTTTTTTTAGTTTTTTTAGTTTTTTGGGTTTTTCTAGTTTTTTTTTGTTTTTATTGTTTTTTAGGGTTTTATGGTTTTTAGGGGTTTTATGGATTTTAGGGGTTTCTAGGGTTTTAGGGCTATTTTAGGGTTTATTGGAGTTTTTATTAATTTTTAGGTTTTTATGGGTTTTAAGCGTTTTATGTTTGTAAGGTTTCTTTATGATTTTTCTAGGTTTTATGGTTTTATATGAATTTAGGGATTTTTAGGGGTTTTAGTATATTTGTGGGTTTTTATGTTTTATTTGAAATTTGAGGTTTTTTTTGTTTTTGAGGGTTTTAGTGTTTTTAGTGTTTTTGATGGATTTAAGTGTTTATATGGATTTATGTATATTTAGTGTTTTTAAAAATTTTAAGGATTTTTAGGGATTTTTAGGTTATTTATGTTTCTGAGTTTTTTTTCTGTATTTTGATGTTTTTTATGGTTTTTTATGTGTTTTATAGTTTTTAGCATTTTTTGTATTTTTTCGGGGTTTTAATTATTTTTATGTTTTTAAGGATTTCTTAGGGTTTTTTTGGGTTTTTATGTCTTTTAAATTTCTTTAGGGATTTTAGGACTTTTAGGTATGTTTGTAGTTTTTGTAGTATTTTTTGTATTTTGAGGGGATTTAGAGTTTTTATGGTTTTTATGGTTTTTTGGGGTTTTAAGGTTCATTTGAGTGAGTTCTTTTTATCATTTTTAGGGGTTTCAAGGGATTTTATCATTTTTTGTGGTTTTGGGTTTTTTTATTATATATATATTTTAATGGGTAATTATGGGTTTTCAGGTTTTATGGGGTTTTTAGGATTTTTAGCATTTTCTAGGTTTTTAAGGGTTTTAAGTGTTTTTATGTTTTCGAGGATTTATTAGGGTATTCCAAGGTTTTTTGGTTCATTTAAAATATTTATGATTTTAAGGTTATTTAAATATTTTTATTTTTTAGGTCTTTTTCAAGATTTTGATGGTTTTTAGGGTTTTTAGGGATTTGGGGGGTCTTCTGGGTTTTTATCATTTTTTAGGTTTTTTGTTGTTTAAGTGTTTTTAGGTTTTAATGTTTTTCTAATGGATTTTCAGAATATTTAGTGTTTTTTACATTTCTAGGTATTTTTAGGTATTTTATGTATTTTTGTAGGATTTTAGGGTTTTAGGTTTTTTTAGGGTTTTAGAGGTTTTGGGTGTTTGGAGTTTTATTGTTTTTTTGGGGGTTTTGTTATTTTTTTTGCGTTTTTAGGATTTCAATTTTTTTAGTTTTTTTAAATGAGTTTATGGGATTACATGGTTTTTAGAGTTTTTAATAGGTTTTTTTTGTTTTATGCGTTTTCACTTTTTTATGGTTTAAGGTGCTTTATGGTTATTAGAGAGATTTAGGTATCTACGGTCTTTTAGGGGTTTTAGAATATTTAACATTTTAATGTTTTTAGGGGTGTTAATTGTCTATTTTTTATTTTGTGGTTTTTATGGGTTTTTTAGGGTTTTTAGTGTTTTTAGGGTTTTTTTACATTTTTAGGGGTTTTAGGACATTTTAGTATTTATATGGGTTTTTTGGCTTTTAGGGATTTTGTTTGTTTTTAAGGAGTTTTAGCATTTTTTCAGTTATTGGGGTTTTATGTGTTTTTATATTTTTAATATCTTCTAAGTGGTTTTTTCGTGTCTTATATTTTATGGATTTTTTAGGTTTTATAGGGTTTTTATGGTATTTAGATTTATAGAGGGTTTATAGAGTTTATTTAGGGTTTTAGCGTTTTTAATATTTTTTCCAGTTTTAGGGTTTTTTTATTTTTTAAAGATTTTAATGTTTTTATATTTTTTATGGTTATTCTTAGTTTAATGTGGTTTTATATTTTTTCGTAGTTTTTAAGGGATTTTATGGGTTTTATGGGTTTTTTATGTTTTTGGTCAGTTTTATGGTTTTTAAGAGTAATTTTTTTTATGGCCTTTTTATAGTTTCTTAGTTTTGTGAGTGTTTTTACATTTTTATGGGTTACAGTTTTTTTAGGTTTTAAATGTTTTCTTAGTGGTGTTCAATGTTTTTTATGTTCATAGATATTTTTAAGGATTTATTTGTATTTTTATGGTGTTTTAAGGTTTTTATAGATTTTGAGGGTTTTAGGGGGTTTTTTTGTTTTTTTGTTTTTTGGAGTTTTATGTGTATCAAGTTTTTAAGGTTATCTTGGAATTTTTCATCGTTTTCAATATTTTTTATGTTTCTAGGGTTTTTTAGGATTTTTATGGTTTGTAGGGTTTTTGATATTTTCAGGGATTTATGGTTTGTATATTTTTTATGGTTTTTTAGTTATTTTAGTTTTTAGGGTTTTTAAGTTTTTAGACTTTTTAACATTTTTGGGTGTTTATGAAGTTTTAGAGTTTTTAGTGGCATTAGGTTTTTTATGGGGTTTTTATCGTTTTATGGTTTTATAGATGTTTTTTTAGTTTTTAAATGTTTTTATAACCTTTGGGGACTTTTTAGTGTTCTTTTGATGTATTATATTTTTTATGTATTTTTAGGGGTCTTATGTTTTTTAGGTTTTTCTGGTTTTCTTAATGGATTTCATAGTTTTTAGGGTATATTACATTTTTAGAAATTCTTAGTTATTTTTAGGATATTTTTATTATCTTTAGGGTTTTTAAGGATTTCAAGGTTTTTATAGTTTTTAGGGGGTTTTAAAGATTTTAATATATTTTATGTTTTTAGGGGGTTTTAGGTTTTAAGGTTTTTAAGGTTTTATTAGGGTGTTCAATGATTTTTAGGGGTTTAAAATTATATATTTCTTTGAATTTTTTAGGGATTTATTTATTTTTTAGGATCTTTAAGGTTTTCAAGGGTTTTGGTTGTTTAATTGTTGTTATGGGGTTTTAGGAAATGTAGGATCTGGACCAAAAATGCCTGGTACCACAAACTATATTAAGAAAAAGTATGTGCAAATCTTAATAGGTAGGCCTTACACAACTGGGTTTTTAGGTTTTTTTGAGTATTATGTTTTTTAGTGATTTTAAAGATTTTTGGGGTTTTTTATTGTTTTTAGGGGTTTTATTGTTTTTATTGTTTTAGAGACATTTAGGGGTTTTTAAAAATTTTAGGTTTTTATGGGGTTTATGTGTTTTTATTTGTAAGGTTTTCTTTTTCTTTTTAGGGGTTTCATAATTTTATTATATTTTTATGCATTTTAAAGAGTTTTTAAGATATTTTATATTTTTTAGGTTTTTTATTGATTTTGTGGTGTTTTAATGTTTTTTAATTTTTTCGGATTTTATGTATTTTTATGTTTTTGTGGTTCTCTTGTGGATTTTTATGTTTTTTTGGGGAAAATTATGGGTATTTAGGATTTTTATGGTTTTTTGGATTTCATGGGAGTTTAAGGTTATTTATGTTTTTTAGGGTTTTTATTGTATTTTATGATTTTTTAGGTTTTTTAGTGTATTAATGTTTTCAAAGTTTTTTTAGATTTTATCTATTTTTACATATTTAGGGATTTTAAGTTTTTAAGGATTTTTAGGGGTTATTATGGTTTTTATGGTTTTTTTATTTTTAGCGATCTTTGGGGTTTTTTTAGGATTTTATGATTTTTAGTGGTTTTAAGGGATATTCGAGGTTTTGAGGAATTATAATGTTATTTTGGTTATTTTATTTTCAGTTTTTTTTTATTTTTTCATGATTTTAAATATTTTTTAGTGTTTTGATATATTTTTCAAGGTTTAATGTGTTTTTAGAGTTTTATGTGGTTTGGGTTTTAAAGGATTTTATGGATTTTAGGGTTTTTAGGGTTTCAGGGTTTTTAGAATTTTTAGGGTTTTTATAGGTTTTATATGGTTGTATGTTTTTAATGTTTTCATAGTGTTTTTAGTTTTTTTATGGTTTTTATGTTTTTAGGGATTTTTAGTGTTTTTTAGTATTTTTATTGTTTTTAGTGTTTTAGGGATTTTGATGGTTTTTTGTGTCTTTACGGTTTTAAGGGATTTTATGGTTTTTGGGTTATTATAGTTTTTTATATTTTTTAGAGTTTGTAATGTTTTTAACAATTTAAAGGCTTTTTAGATTTTTAGTGGGTTTTAATCATTTAATTGGTTTTTGGGTTTTTAGGGTTTTTATGGTATTTAGGGGTTTTATGTTTTTTAATTAATTTATGAATTTTATTCTTTTTAGGTTTTTATTTTTTTCTTAGGGTTTTAGTGTTTTTTAAATTTTTAGAAAATTTTAGGGATTTTTATGTTTTTATGGTTTTATAGTGGTTTTAGGTATTTTTATTGTTTTTTGGGTTTTTTGGGGTTTTTTTTGTTTTTTTGTTTTTTATAGGTTTTCTAATTTTATAAGGGGTTTTAATAATTTTTTATGGTTTTTAATGTTATTGGGGATTTAAGGGATTTTAGCGCTTTTAGAGGGTTTATAAGGTTTTTATGGGTTTTTATGGGTTTTATTCGGTTTTTGGGTATTTAAGGTTTTTTATGATTTTTAAGGTTTTTACAATTTTTATATTTTTTAGGGTTTCACATATTTTTGGATCTTACAGGTTGGTTAGGATTTTTAGTGTTTTTATGTTTTAAATGATTTTTAGTTATTCTTTAGGTATTTCAATATTTTTTGGTTTTTTAGAAATTTCAAGTGTTTTCATGGTTTTTATGCATTTTAGGGTTTTTTGTTTTTGTTTGGTTTTTAGGGTTTCTATGGTTTTTCATGGTTTATATGGTTATTGACATTTTTAAATTTTTTTGTGATTTTTTAGGATTTATATAATTTTTAGTGTTTTTAGGAATTTTCTAGTAGGGGTTTCAAGGTTTTTTTATTTTTTAGGATTTTAAGTGTTTTTATTTTTTTTAATGTTTTTTGGGGTTTAAAGGATTTTTTGAGTTTTATTATTTTTATATTATTTTTAGGTTTTTGAGGTTTTTATGGTTTTTATGGGTTTCTAGTGGTTTTAGGGCATTTTTAGGGGTTTTACGTTTTTTAGCATCTTTTAGGTTTTTAGGGGTTTTATGTGTTTTGGGAGTTTTATTGTTTACTTACAGTTTTTATGGGATTTTGGTTTTCTATTTTTTTGGATTTTTTTGATTTTTTTTGGGATTTATGGTTTCATGGGTTTTGGGGAGATTAAGGGATTTGGGGAGTTTAAGGGGAGTTTTAGGGTTTTTTGGGTTTTTATGTTATTTTGGGGGTTTGGAATATTTATGTTTTTATAGAATCAATGGTATTTTAAAGATTTTTATTTTTTAGTAGTTTAATATTTTTAGTTGTTTTAGTGGGTTTTATGTTTATTGTATGTATTGAGGGGTTTTTATGGTTTTTATGGTTTTTTTAGGTTTTCTAGTGACTTTTTTGGATCTCTTAGTGTTTTTATAATATTTTAGGTTTTTATATGATTTAAGTGTTTTGGGGATTTTAAGGTTTTCTTATGGTTTTTATGTTCTTAGGGATTTTGATGGATTTTAGGATTTTAGGGGTTTTTTAGGTTTTTTTAAATTTTTGATGTTTTGGGGTTTTTTGGATTTTTTGAGGATACTATGATTTTTATAGTTTTTTAATTTCCTTAAGGGTTCAAATGTTTTTAATGGGTTTTTAATTTTTTATAGGTTTTGGGGGGTTTTATGGTTTTTAGGGGTTTTATGGTTTTTATGGGTTTTATGGGTTTAGTGTTTTTTAGATTTTTAGGAGTTTAATGTGTTTTTATGTTTTTATGGTTTCTATAAGGGATTTCTTGGTTTTTAGGGTTTTCTACATTTCTAGTGATTTTGAGGGAATTTTTGGTATTTTTTTGTTTATAGTATTTTTATGGATTTTGAGAGGTTTTAGTTTTTTTTTGGGGGGGGGGGGGGTTTATGAGATTATGGTTTCTTTTTGGTCTTTTATATTTTTCGGAGTTTTAGGGTTTCTATGGTTTTCTGGTGTTTTTGATAAAAAATTAGGGGCTTAAAGGTTCTTCAGATTTTTAGTGGTTTTAATTTATATATGGGGTTTTAATATTTTATGGGTATTTTGGTTTTTATGTCTTTTAGGGGTTTTGAGAATTTTAGTGGATTTTTAGTGTGTTTTAGGGTTTTATTATTCATTAGGTTTTAAAGGGTTTAAGAGTTTTTAGTTTTTTTATGTTTTTCTTAGGGGACTTCAGGCTTTTTAATGGTTTTTATGTTTTTAGTGATTATTAGGTATTTTTAATGATTTTAGGGTAATTTAGGTTTATCAGGGATTTTGGGGGGTTTAGGGTTTTATGTGTTTTAAGTGATTTTAGGTTTTTAGGTTTCCTTAGGGATTTTCATGGTTTTTATGGATTTTTACTTTGTATGGGGTTTTAGTGTTTTTTAAATTTTTATGGGTTTTTTGTGTTTTAAGTGTATTTAATATTTTATGGGTTTTATAGAATTTAGGGTTTTTAGGGTTTTTAGGGTTTTTATGGTTTTTAGGGTTTTTAGAGTTTCTCATTGCTTTTTTGTTTTTTAAAAAATATTATATTTTTAGCAGTTTAAAGGGTGTTTAGAGTTTTTAGTATGTTTTATGGTTTTTTTGGTTTTTTATAATTTTTATAGTTTTATGGTATTATATAGTTTTTATGGGTTTATGGTTGTTGGATATTTTTAGGAGGTTTTAGGGTTTTTTGTAATTTTTTGGGTTTTTTTTGTTTTTAATGTTTCTTATGGGTTTATAGTGTTTTTTTATTTTTATTTTTGTTATTTGGGGTTTTTAGGTTTTTTAGGGTTTTATACATTTTTAGTAATTTTATGATTTTTATGGTTTTTAGGGTTTTGGTGAAATTTTAAGGTTTTTATATTTTTTATGGTTATTAAATTTATTTAATTTTTAGGGGTTTTATGCATTTTCGTTTTTATTGGTTTATTATAGGACATTTAGGGTTTTTAGGTGATTTTAATTTTATAGCGATATTTTTGACGTTTTGGATTTTTTTTAGAGTATTACATATTTTTATATTTTTGGGGGTTTTGTATGGTGTTAGGGTTTTTAATTTTTTTTTGAGTGTTTGATGTTTTTAATGTTTTTTACTGTTTTTTATTTTTTATAGTTTTTAAACATTTTTAGCACTTTAAAGGGGTTTTAGATATCATATTGTTTTTAATGTTTTTTAATGTTTTTTATTGTTTTTATAGGTTTTATGGTTTTAGGGGCATTTATGTTTTTGAGGGTCTTTTTAGGATTTTTAGGGTTTTAGCATATTTTTGGGGTTTTATATATTTAATAATTTCTTCAGGATTTTTAGAGTTCTTAGGTTTTTAATGTATTTAGGAACTTTTAAAGTGATATTTGTTTTTTTTATGTTTTTTGTTTTTTAGGATTTTGAGGATATTTATGGATTTTAAGGGTTTTAAGTGATTTTAGTGGTTTTAATGATTTTAGTTATTATAGGGGTTTAATGTGTTTTTAAGTGTTTATGTTTCACTTATGACTTCATGGTTTTTAAGGTTTTTGACATTTTGGGGATTTTAGGGATTTTTTATGATTTTTATATATTTTTTAGAGTGTTTAGGTATTTTAAGGGTGTTTATGGTTTTCTGGAGTTTCTAGGGATTTTATTGGTGTTTTTTTGTGTTTTAAGGGTATTTGTGTTTTTTATGATTTTTATTGTTTTTTAGATTATTTTAACATTTTTAGTGGTTAAAGGATTCTTAGAGTTTTAGTGGGTTTTAAGATTTTTATGGGTTTTGATAGTGATTTGGGGGTTTTTTGTGTTGTATGATTTTTAGTGGTTTTTAGCAATTTTGTGTTGTATTTTAGTGGTTTTATGTGTATTTAAGTTATTAATATTTTATTAGGGTTTTTTATGGATATAGTTTTTTTTATATTTTTAGTAATTTTATTATTTTTTTAGGATTTTTAATGTTTTTTGGCTTTTTGTGGTATTTTGAGAGTTTTTAGACTTTTATATGGGTTTTAGGGGTTTTACAATTTTTATTTTTTTTAGGGGATTTAATGGTTTTCAAATTTTTATGGTTTTATTCTAGGCTTTCAATGTTTTTTGTTTCTTTATGTTTTTAAGAAATAATTTGGATTTTTATGGTTTTTGGGGTTTGGGGGTTTTTATTGGTTTTGAATGGTTTATGTTTTTTATGTTTTTAGTTGTTTTAGATTTTTTTTCGTTTTAGGAGTTTTAAATGTTTATAAGTTTTTATTAGTGGTTTTTTAGTTTTTTTGAGTTTTTTTTTGCTTTTTGTGATTTTAGGGATTTTTTAGGATTTCTATGGTCTTTATGGTTTTTACGTATTATGAGGGGTTTTTGGGGTTTTTGGTTTTAGGGGTTTTTTGGTTTTTTAGGGGTATTAACGTTATTAAATTTTTGAAATATTTTTAGGTGTTTAAATTGTTTTTTGATTTTTTATTAGATTTTATGGTTTTCTTGGATTTTTAGGGTTTTTTAGGTTATACGGGTGTTTTTTATTTTTAATCGTTTTTTTTTGGGTTTTATGGGGTTTACGTGTTTTTAGGTTTTTAAGGATATTTTATAGATTTTCAATGTTTTTAGGAATTTTTTTATAGTTTTAGGTATTTTTAGGGATTTAAAAGGATTTTTTCGGTTTTTATGGTTTTTAGAGATTTTGATGGTTTTTTGGGGTTTTTATAATTTTTTTTGGGATCATGGATTTTTTGAGTGAATTTTTAAATTTTTTTCATATTTTCAAGTGGTTTTAGTGTTTGTTCATGGGTTTTTTTGTTATATTTGATTTTAGTGTTTTTATGGTTTTAGGAGTTTTATGGTCATTAGGGTTTACATGGTTTAAGGTTTTATAGTGTTTTTAGCATTTCTAGGTATTTAATGGATTTTAGGTTTTTATCTTTTTAAAATTTTTATTAGGGGGTTTCAATGTTTTTTGGGTTTTTTATTCTTTTAAAAAATTTAGGGCATTTTTAGTAATTTTTTAGTTTTTATTGGGATTATGGTTCTTTAGTGGTTTAGAGTTATTTTATAGTTTAAACCATATTTAGGGTTTTAATAAAAAAATTTGGGTTTTAGGAATTGTATGATTTTTTATTTTAATGGTTTTCTAATTTTTTTTTGGGGTATTTAGTGTATTTTATATTTTTATGGATTTTTATGGATTTTTATGACATTATGGTTTTATGGGATTTTGAGACTTTCAGGGGCTTTAGGGTGTTTAGGGTTTTTGTAGTTTTTATAGAGTTTTTGCGGTTTTAGGGGATTTTTAGGGTTTTCAGTGTTGTTAACATTTTTTAGGTTTTTAGGTGTTTTAATTTTTCTAAGGTTTCTAATGTTTTCTTACAGTTTTTACTGGTTTTAGTGTTTTTGTTTTTAGGGATTCTTGATATTTTTTACGATTTTATGGGTTTTTTGGTTTTTAAGGATTTTAAAGGTTCTTAGGTTTTTTCGGGTCTCTTGGGTAGTTTAGGTTTGTTCTATTTTTTATGTTTTTAGGGTTTCTAAGTGTTTTTACGTTTTCAAGGTGTTCTTTATTTTTTTCAGGGTTTTTAGGAATTTTCATGTTTTTTGTGATTTTATAAATTTTTTAGTATTTTAATGGTGTTTAGGGTTTTTATTATTTTGAAGTTTTTTTTGATTTTTTTTAGCATTTTAGGGTATTTATTATTTTTTGTGTTATTTGATGGGGTTTTTATGTTATTAGGGTATTTATTGTTTTTAGAGTTTTTAAACATTTTTAGGGGTTTAACGGCTTTTTAGTGTTTTTGGTGGGTTTCTCGGGTTTTTAAGGGTTTTTAGGATTTTTATGATTTTTGGGTCATTTCTTATTATTTAAAGGTTTTTAGGGTTTTTAGGGTTTTTAGGGTTTTTAGAGTCTTTTAAGGTTTTTAGGGGTTTTATAATTCTCTAGTTTTTCTATGGTTTTTAAGTGTTTTTAGGGTTTCTTTACATTTATAGGAATTTTTTGTGATTTTTTATGATTTTTATGGCCATTAGGGGTTTTAAGGAATTTTAGGGTTTTGGGGGTTTTTATGTTTTTTTGATTTTAGGTGTTTTTATCGATTATAAGTGTTTTAGGTTTTTAAGGTTTTCATAGCGATTTTCATGGTTTTTAGGGTGTTTTTATGTTTTTAATGTTTTTAGGGATTTTATAATTTTTACATATTATTAGGGTTTTGTGAGATTTTGAGGGGTTTTAGAGTTTTTTTGGGTTTTAGGGTTTGCACGGTTTCCTTGGGTTTTTATGTTTTTAGTGGGTTTCTAGAACTTTTATGGGGTTTTATGGTTTTTATGGTTTTTAGGGGGTTTTTAGGTTTTTAGGTTTTTTAAATGTTTTTATTGTTTTTTAGGTTTTAAGGGGTTTTATGTGTTTTGGGGTTTTTAAGGGTTTCATTGGGTTTTCAGGGTTTTTAGGGTTCTTTATGTTTTGGTGATTTTTGGTGTTTTGTTATGATTTTTATGGTTTTTACAGTTTTCGTCGGTTTTTTTCTTTTTTAGGAATTTTATGCCATTTTTGGTTTTTAGGGATTTTGTGGATTTTATGGGTTTTTACATTTTAATCATTTTTAGGGTTTTATAAGTTTTAATTATTTTCTAGTTTCAATGGTTTTATTATGGGTATTCATGGTTTTTAGGGTCTTATAGTTTTTAAGGACATTGATGAACTTTGATAGTTTTTTCAGTTTTTAGGGGTCTTATAATTTTTTCAGTTTGTTGGGTTTTTATTGTTTTTTATGGATTTAACATTTTTATAATTTTTTAAATTTTTATGGTTTTAAATTTCCTTTATAGTTTTAAGTGGTTTAGGGTTTTTATGCGGTTATATGGTTTGAAGGGTTTTAATGGTCATTAGTTGTTTTCATTACTTTTTAGGTTTATTATATTTTTTTATCATTTTTACATTTTTATGGGGTTTTAAATGATTTTAGTTTTTCTAGTTTTTCATAGGGGTTTTTCATGGTTTTTTGAGATTTTTTTCTTTTTTAGGGATTTTATGGATTTTTTATAATTTTTTATAATTTTTTATATTTTAAGGGATTTTGAGGGTTTTCTATTTTTTTAGTGGTTTTAAATGTTTTAGGTTTATAAGGTTTTTATAGGGTTTTCATGGTTTTTATGTTTTTTTATGTGTTTAGGTGTTTTTTGGATTTCAATGTGTTTTATGTGTTTTTAGGGATTTTGAGGGTTTTCTTGGTTTTTAATGGTTTTAAAGGTTTTTATGGTTTCTTGGGTTTTAGGGGTTTTTAGTTTTTTGTAGATATTTTTTGAGTTTTCTAACACTTTAAGGTGTTTAAAGATTTTTTAGTGTATTTTTGTGGTTTTATTGGTATTTCTTGGGGTTTTAAGGATTTTAATGGTTTTTTGGGTTTTGGGGGTTTTAGGGTTTTTAAGGGTTTTAACGTTTTTTAGGTTTTTATGGATTTTCACTATTTTTAGGTTTTTAAGGTTTTCTTTGGGGTTTTCAAGATTCATATTTTTTTAGGTTTTAAGGATTTTATGTATTTTATTGGATTTTAATGGGTTTTTTCTAGTTTATGTGATTATAAGGGTTTTTTCATTTTTAGTATTTTTTAGTTTTCTAGGGGTTTTAAGTGTTTCTAATTATTTACGTAATCCTAGGGTTTTTAGGGTTTTAAGGTTTTTTTACATTTTTATGGATTTTAGTCTTCTTTAAATGTTTTTTGTGTTTTTTTGGTTTTTTATGGGGTTTAGGTGTTTTTTGAGTATTTAGGTGTTTTAAGGTATTTTAGAGTTTTTAATGATTTTAGGGGATTAAAGGGTTTTTAGATATTTTAGTGGATTTTTCGGGTTTTTATGTCTTTTAGGGGTTTTCGGGTTTTTATTTGTTTTTATAGTTTTTAGGGCCTTTTGGGTTTTTAGGGTTTGTAACATTTTTTATCATTTTAAGCTTATTTTGGGTTGTATGGTTTTCTTTCGGTTTTTATTTTTTTTAAGGGTTGTTACATTTTTTTGGGAATTTTTATGGATTTTTAAATTTTTATGGTTTCTATGGATTTTGAGGGTTTAAATTTTTTTAATTTTCTCAGTTTTTTTTATAGTTTTTCATTATTTTTAGAGTTTTATTCTTTTTATTTATTGTTAGGTATTTTATTTAGGATTTTAATATTTTTATGGTTTTAAGGATTTTGAGGGTTTTTAGGATTTTAGGGGTTTTAGTGGTTTTAGGGTTTTAGGAATTTATAGTTGTTTTGGGAGGTTTATAGTTTTTAGGTTTTATTTTTTTCTTAGGGTTTTTCAAGTTTTTATGGTTTATAACATTTTCTAATATTTTTATGGGTTTTTATAATTTTTAGGGATGTTGGGGGTTTAAAGGTTTTTTGGGTTTTAAGGGGTTTTATGGGGATTTTGGTTTTTAGTGTTTTTTTAGTCTTTCAGGGTTTTATGGTTATTTAATTTTTTTTATCATTCATAGGTTTTTAAAGGGTTTTTCTAGTTTTTAGTGGGTTTTAAGGGATTTTATGGGTTTTTAGGTTTTTTATGGTTTTTGGTGGTTTTATGGTTTTATGTGATTTTAAGGTTTTTAGGGTCTTTTTTGGGGATTTTATGTTTTTGAGTAATTTTTAAGTATTTATGGATTTTTAGTCATTCGGTTTTTATGATTTTCTTAGGGTTTATTAAGAGTTTTATGTGATATTTATTTTTTTTAGGTTTTATTGGGTTTTTAGTCTTTTAAGGTTTTTAATGTTTTCATTGGTTTTTATGGGTTTTGGGTTTTTACGTTTTTAGGGGTTTTAGTTATTTTGTAGGATCTTTATTTGATTTTAGGTTTCTTAGGAAATTTTTTGATTTTTAATGTTTTTTGGGTTCTTTTAGGGTTTTATGGGGTTTTTTGGATTTTTATGATTTTTTGAGTTTTTTGGGGTGTTTATGTTTTTAGTGTTTTAAAACATTTTAGAGGATTAATAGGGTTTTTTGAATGTTTTAGTAGTTTTTATGATTTTTATGGGTTTTTAGTGTTATTTAATGTTTTTAGATGTTTTATGGTTTTTAATGTTTTACGGGTTTTAGGGTAGATGAGGGTCAGGTCTAGGCTAGCCTAGCCCCCCAAAATATAATAAAAACATAAACGAGATGGCTACAAGATGGGCCTACAAGGGAAAGTGTGAATGTCTCCCTTCCGATCCGAATCCAAAAACGGAATACAAAAGTGTGGGGTAACAAAGGAACAAATCGAGCATCTCTCTTTGATCACCTGTTTGGAGAGGGCATCCGCGACCGAGTTTGCTTCCCTATAAGCGTGCGAAACATTGAGGTCCGGGGTCCGAGAGAGGTTACGGAACTCAATCCACTATGGTGGAAGTCTCCAGAAAAAATCTCTAGAAATTCCCTTTAAGGCAGTAACTACAAGCATCGAATATTATTCTATCCAAAGCCTTGTCCAATTGAGCTGACTCACAAACATAACCAACTTTATGATAGCCCGCAACTCCTCTTCATAAGAACTGACATTCCCAAGAAACTTGAAGACGCAACCCTTCATAAAGCCCTGAGAGGTGCAAGAGACACCACCACATCCTGATGGGCCAGGAGCTCCAAGAGTCGCACCATCAACGTTAACCTTGATACATGATGGAACTGGGGGAATCCATCTAAAGTACTTCAGATCCATTGGTTCTATTCTCCTTCTAACCACTCCAATAAAATGTAGAACTTTCAAGTCATCGACATAATTAAAAATTGAACCTGTTTGTATCTGTGAGGCACTGTGGATCGCCTTATGAATTATCACCACTCCCTCATGCAGTGAGAGGGGATGCCGGTTGAAAGCAGATGCATTCTGGGCAGCCCAAACGTAATGGATGGGTCGGAAGCCTATTTCTCCAAATTTTCCAGATTAATGTAAAATGTGATGGAGAAATGAAGGGAGTCGTGAATTTAAGAAGCTATGATGGTGAGACTAAACCTGGAAGTCACTTCAACTGGTTGAAATCATGGGTATTGAATTTACCAATCATGTTGGGAATCCAAATGAGCGTATCAATGTCAGAAAAAGAATACAGTTGAACTATCATTGAAATATTATCTAGGAGGGGGAAGTTAAGTCATCACATTGTTGTATAAGACCAGCAACGGTTAAATTCCGCAGATCCTATGGAGGATTCTAGACCTCCGAAATGGGCTTCTCCAACCAAGTTGTAGACCATCAATTTAGAGTCGAGTGTCTGGACACAATCCATTTTGATTTAGACATAATATCGTTGTATGAGGATTGTAGGGTCAGCCAGACCGAGTAGGCGAGATGCCCCATAAAGACATCACACAATCTGTGCATAAATATCTCCTTGAGAAAGTCAAGGCCATCATTCTGAGGATTGGGCAGACCCCGGGTAAATTTACCAATCATGGCATTATTGAAACACCGCAACTCATTGATACCAAGACCACCCATATCAAGCGGCATTGTGATGTCTTTCCAGGCCACAGAGACCAATTTCCTCTCAATGATAGATCCTGTCTAGGAAAAATTCCTTATTTTCCTAGTCAAACTTTTGATGAGACTCATTGGCCATCTATAGTTGGAGAAAACATGGACAAACATTGAGGTGATGACAGAATTAATCAGGAAGACCCTTCCAGCCTATGAAATAGATTTTCCCTTCCATTTCAACATCTATTGAGTGATTTTATATGCTATGTCTACAAATTAACAGCTCCTTACCTTCCCGTAAAACAGGGGCATGCCCAAGTAGGTGAAGGAAGGGGAGCCTCTCTTCACTCCTAGCATGTTGTAAATACAGGTCGGTCTTGTAGGAGAGACACCATTTCCAAGGATAATCGATGATTTAATCCAGCTGATATCCTGCCCAGCCACACACTCATAGTGGTGAAATATGCGCCTGACAATGAGCTGGGTTTTCTTGTCAGCCTGCCCAAAAAAAAGGATGCCATCCGCATACAGAAGTTGTGAAGGAACAAAAAAGTCCCTGTCAGCTTTAATTGGAGAGTAAATCCCGGGATACACAAGATCCAGGATGCAGCGACTCATTTAATCTTCCACCATAGCAAAGAGATAGCCATAAAGGGGATCCCTCTATTGAACTCCACTAGAGCATGCAAAGAATCCTTGTGGGGAGCCATTAACCAGAACCAAAACTATGGCACTATAGACAATTGAGGAAATCAACTTGATCAAGCTATCGAAAAATCTTTATCTACTATGAATCTTGAAGATGAACCTCTAATTTATAGTAACAAAAGCCTTAAAAATATCCAAAATCAAGGAAAAACTACCCTCCTTTGTCCTCTTCTGCATAATATTGACCCCCTCTAAGGTGGTGAAGAGACATGATTGAATGATCCTTCTAGGAACGAATCCAAATTGATTTGGAGTAATGATGTCATGTAGAATCCACCCCAGCCTGAGGACAACAATTTTGCTAATTATCATTGCGATGGTGTTGCCAAAAACAACTGAGAAAAAGTCTCCAATCATAATGGATTTTTCCTTCTTCGGAATCAGAGAAATAAAATTGGCATTTGCAACATGCAGAATAGAACCCAAGAGGAAAAATTCTCTCACCACATTAGTGATGTCCACATGGAGGATATCCCAATAGAACAAAAAAACTTGTTTCCAAATCAATCTGGTCCCGTAACACTATCCATATTCAAAGAGAAGAGCGATGTCCTAACTTACTCCTCTAGTGGAGCTGCCATGAGGTTCTCATTCTGAATGGTTGTAACACAAGACGAAATCGATTCCACGAACATGGTAAAGACTTGACCATCATTTGCATATAGCCCTTGTAAGTAATCCATCGAAGCATTGGCAATGTCATCCACCAAGTTTAAAGTAGTCTCCCCAACCTGTACAACACTCAGGGTATTCTTGATCTACAATTCCTTATGTAATACATGGAAGAACATGGAGTTCTGGTCCCCATCATATAGCCACTTAACATTGAAATGTGATTTCTCAAGATTTTCCTAGAGGGCCAGCAACTCATCATGCTTTGAATGTAGACACAGATCCTCCCCTGACGACGAATTCTGCTACTGATCCATGAGTTGATACGCAACCAGCATAAATTACACTACTTTAATATCATCATCCAGCCCTGAAAAGGACCGCTTACTGCATTCTCTCAGGTGGTGATTAACTTCACAGAGCTCTGATATTACAATAAAATGAGGACTCCCAGTGAAGGTGGGGTTCCATGCCTTCAAATCCTCCTCCCTGCACCCCAAAATTGTGAGACAGGCATTATTAAATTTAAATATAAGTGGTTAGGATATAGGTATTCATTCCCAATGTTCAACATCAAGCAGGTTGTGATCCGAATTAAATTTCGGGTGAGTAAAGTGAGATATAGCCATCGGGGATCCTTTGTTTCCCATGTGTGCAAAGCATATGTCCAGCTTACGGGATTGTCTTCTATTAATGGTGTATTACCCCCAAGTGAAGGTATCTCTAGAGATGGAGACCTCAGATAAATCACAGTGGTCAAGGAAAGAGGAAAAGTCATATCTAGAAGAACGGGAGAAGTGCGGGCCCAACTTTTCCTCAGGCCTCAGGACCGTGTTAAAGTTACCAATCCTCACCCAAGTGTGGTCAATGTACTCACTAATCTGCTCCAAATTCCTCCATAGAGTTCTTCGTGTATTGTAGGAGAAATAGGAATACACGAAAGAAAGAGCGATGGTTTCACCACTCCAGTGAATAAGGATGGAATTAATTTGCAGGCTAGAATTAATCAAGATAATTTGGACACTATTATACACCAAGACCCATAGGGTGTCCATGCCATCTGCTCCACCATTATATGATAGAATAGAGTATCCAAGAGAGTTCCAGTTGAAACCCTTCCAATTATTGAATTTGATCATGGGCTCAGCTAACCCAACTAACATAGGCTTTCGAGAAAGAAAGTACCTAAGGGCAGCAGCCGTGGGAGAGTTTCCCAGCCCTTGGCAGTTCCAAAACATTATCTTCATTAGGATTTTATAATAAAAGGTGGAGGGTTAACCCCTTTACCTTTCCCTTTATTTTCCTACCCTTCTTCTTGGGAGAATCAGATGTCTGCTTCTGAGAATTAGATAGCAGATACTCTGCCGCAAGGTTCTGCACCACATATGTCTGCTTGATGGGTTGATCAGGCTCTATATCAGTTGGCTCCTCCTCTTCCATGTCGCTTCAAAATGCCCCGCTGAGGGGATTGAATTTGTTCAAAGCGTATATGGACTCCTCCGGGGGAACCCTCTGTGATTTTTTCACTGCTTTATCTGAGGAAACCACGGTGAAACCAGGTCCATCCGTAGTATCCTCTATAGGGTCATTAGAGACATCATATTTCTCCAAGCCCACTGGTTTTTCCAAGATAGTGATAGGGCCACTAGTTGGGGTTTGTTGGTCAGATATCCCCCTAGTAGCCTCATAACTGGAGGCTTCTCTAGGGATTTCTGAAATAGCACCTTTAGTGGAAATCACCACACTCGAAGCAGGCTGCTGTGTGCAGCAATCTGGCACTTGGTCAGCTTGACCATGTTCAGGCAGGGGTCCTCCACAGGCCCCCTCCATGGCCACAAGAATAAGTGTTCGATCAACATTCTCAGGTACAGCTGGGTCAGCATCCTGGTCTGTTACCAGGGAGTCCTTGGGAACCACAGGAGGGGCATTTAGGGCCACTGGGACATCTACTCTCTCAGTAGAACCACCCTCAGCAATTTCTGGAAGGCCATGATCAGTACCTATATGTTGGACATCAGAGCTGTCATTACTAGCAACAATATTTCCCTTATCCTCCATGGGAGCCGCATAGGGTGGATGGGAAACCATGCGATTCCTCTTGCACTGGGGTGCATCATGCCCCTATAACATGCAGACCGATCATGTCAATTAGGGTTTTTAGGGTCTTTTAGGGTTTTTATCATTTTTTAGGATTTCGGGGGTTTTATGTGTTTTTTAGTTTTTCAATATTTCATAAGGTTTTTAGGGTTTCTAGAGAGTTTATGCATTTTTATGAATTTTTAAGAAATTTTGAGTATTTTTAGTATTTTCAGGGGTTTTAAGGGTTTTTTATGTTTTATGGGTGTTTGTGTTTTTTAGGGTTATTAGTGTTTTAGGCTTATTTCAATTTCTTGTTCTTTTAGTTGTTAATGTTTTTTATGTTATTAAGGTTTCCTTAATTTTTTTTATTTTATTAGGGGTTTTAGTTCTTTTTTAGTATTATTGTGGTTTTTAATGATTTTAGGGATTTTTAGGTTTTTAAGGGTTTATCATTTTTATGGTTTTTAGGGTTAAATATGTTTTTAGGTTTTTAAGGTTTTCATAACTTTAATATAGTTTTAGGGGATTTTACATTTTTTTTGGGATTTTGAGGGATTTTATTAGATTTTAATGGGTTTTAGGGGTTTTAATTATTTTTAATGTTTTAATGGTTTTTAGGGGTTTTTAGGGTTCTTATGGTTTTTGTGGGTTTTTTTGGCTTTTTTTTGGCTTTTTAGGGTTTTATTTTTCTTTATATTTTTTAATGATTTAGAACAATAATGATTTTTTATAATTTTTAGTGGTTTTATAGTTTTTATGGGATTTTAGGGTTTTTATGGCTTTTAGAGGTGGTAATGGTTTTATGGTGGTTTCAGTGACTTTTATGGTTTTTAGGGTTTTTAGCTTTTTTAGGATTTTAGGGGATTTAAGTGCATTTATATTTTTATGTTTTTCATACGGTATTTATGTTTTTTTTACATTATTATTTATTTTTAGATTTTTTGGTGATTTTTATGGTTTTTAGGATTTTTATAAATTTTGAGGGGTTTTAGGGGTTTTTTGGGATATTTTAGGCTTTTAATGTTTTTAAGATTTTAAAGGTTTTATGTGTTTCTATGTTGTATGGTTTTCTTATTGGTGTTTGGATTTTTTATGATTTTAGGAATATTTTAGGGTTTGAGGTTTTCTTATGGTTTTATGTTTTTAGGGAATTTGATAGAATTTGGGGTTTTATGGGGTTTAACATTTTTATGATGTTTTTTTGGGTTTTTAGGTTTTTTTATTTTTTTAGTTTTTAAAGTTTTTTAGAGTTATTTTTTTGTTTTTATGGGCTAAAAGGGTTTATTGACATTTTAATAGTTTTAGGTTATATGGTTTTATATGTTTTTTGGGGGGTTTTATGGGTTTTTTTGATGTTTTTAGGTTTTTTAGGGGTTTTGTGTTTAGCATTTTTAGGAATTTTTGTGGTTTAAAGTGTTTTTATATTTTTAAGCTTTTCATAGGGGTTTTCGGGATTTTGGGGATTCTTATTTTTTTAATGATATTTAGGGATTTTATAAAAATTTCATGGGTTCTTATAGTTTATCAGGATTTTGAGGGTCTTTAGCTTTTTAGGGGTTTTAGGGTTTTTTTTGATTTTTTTTTGTTTTTGGGGTGGGGGTTTAGTTCTTCATGTTTTTTATGGGTTTTTGGGTTTTTTAACATTTTAGGGATTTAGTGGGGTTTTGAGTTTTAAGTGGTTTAGGGGGTTTTTCAGTGTTTTTGGTTATCTATGGTTTTTAGGAGTTTAATGGTTTTACAGGTTTTAGGGAATTTTTTGGGGCATTAGGGGATTTGGAGTTATTTATGTTTTCAGTGGTTTTATGTTTTTCTAGGGTTTTAAGGTTTTATTTGTACTTTTTCATGGTTTTTAGGTTATTTACATTTTTTATGGATTTTTAGAGATTTTTTAAGTTTTTTAAGTGGTTCAAGGGTTTTATGGATTTTGTGGGTATTAGATACTGTTAGGGTTTTAGGGTTTTAATTGGATTTTATCATTTTTTAGGTTTTTGGGGATTTAAGTGTTTTTAAGTTTTTATGGTTTTCTTAGAGGTTTTCAGTTTTTTTTGTTTTTTACATTTTTTGGAACTCTTTTAGTATTTTTATTGTTTTTATGGTTTTTAGGTATTTTTAGGGTTTATAATGTTTTTATAGTACTTTGGGTTTTAAGGGTATTTGGATATTTTTATTGTGTCTAAGGTTTTTTAGAGGGTTTTTAATGTTTTGTGGTGTTTAGAGGGTTTTTTATAGCTTTTAGTGTTGTATGGTTTTGGGGGGTTTTTTGGATTTTAATGGTTTTTATGGTTTTTAAGGGTTTAATGTTTTTAGGGTTTTTACTTGTTTTTAGGATTTTCATGGGTTTTTATGTTTTCTAATTTCATAAGGTTTTCTCAGGTTTTATTAGTGGTTTTAGGGATTTTATTTAGGTATTTTAAAAATATTTTTGGTTTTTAGTATTTTTAGTGTTTTTTGGGATTTTGAGGGGTTTTAGTGTTTTTAGGGTTTTTAATTTTTTTTAGGTTTTTTGTTTGATTTTTTAGGTTTTAGGGGTGTATGTGTTTTTAGGTTTTTGTGGTTTTCTAATGGTTTTTTTACAGATTTTTATGTTTTTATGGATTTTTTTTTGTATTTTAATGATTTTTATGGTTCTTAGGGTTCTTATGGATTTTTGAAGTTTTTAGGGGAAAGGTACATGCGAGATGCAGGCTATTCCAGGTGCCCCCAAAGTTTCGAGTTTTTTAGGGTTTTCAAGGTTTTTAAGGTATTTTTGGTAAAAAAACAGTTTAAAGTTTTTTTTAGGGTTTTAGTGTTTTATAGGTTTTTATAGTTTTTTTTTATTTATTGTTTTTAGGGTTTTATGGGTTTTAGGGGTTTTATATATTTTATGGGTTTCTATCGTTTTAGGGTAATTTTTGGGTTTATTGGAGTTTTTATTATTTTTTAGGTTTTTAGGGGTTTTAAGTGTTTTTCAGTTTGTAAGGGTTTTTTATGCTTTTTCTATGTTTTAGGGTTTTTTATGTTTTCTGGTATTTTTAGGGGTTTTAGGATATTTTTGGTTTTTTATGTTTTATTGGAAATTTGATGGTTTATTTGTTTTTTAGGGTTTTAGTGTTTTTAGAGTTTTTAGGGTTTTTAGGGATTTAATTGTTTTTATGGATTTATGGATTTTCAGTCTTTTTAAAAAATTTATTGATTTTTATGGATGTTTTGGTTATTTATTTTTTTGAGTGTTTTTCTGGATTTTGATGTATTTTGGGTTTTATGTGTTTTATGGTTGTTAGCATTTTTTGTATTATTTCAGGGTTTTAATTGGTTTTAGGGTTTTAAGGACTTCTTAGGGTTTTTTGGGTTTTTATGCTGTTTAAATTTCTATAAGGATTTTAGGACCTTTAGGTATGTTTATAGTTTTTGTAGTATTTTTGGTATTTTGAGGGGATTTAGAGTTTTTAGGGGTTTTTTGATTTTTTGGGGTTTTAAGGTTCTTTTGAGTGAGTTTTTTTATCATTTTTTGGGGTTTCAAGGGATTTTATCATTTTTTGTGGTTTTGGGTTTTAATTTTTTTATTGTATTTATATTATTATGGGTAATTATGGTTTTTCAGGTTTTAAAGGGTTTTTAGGATTTTTATCCTTTTCTAGGTTTCTAAGTGTTATAAGTGTTTTTATGTTTTCAAGGCTTTATTAGGGGTTTCCAATGTTTTTTGACTCATTTAAAATATTTAGGATTTTTAGGTTTTTTAAATATTATTTATTTTTTAGGCGTTTTTCAAGATTTTGTTGGTTTTTAAGGTTTTTTGGGGTTTTAGGGGTCTTTGGGGTATTTAAGATTTTTTAATTTTTAGTTCTTTAAGAGTTTTTGAGTTTTAATTTTTTTCTAATAGATTTTCAGAATATTTAGTGTTTTTTAACTTTCTAGGGATTTTTATGTATTTTATAAAAAATTTTAGGATTTTAGGGCTTTATGTATATTTAGGGTTTTATGGGTTTTGGGTATTTGGAGTTTTCAAGGTTTCTTGGGGTTTTTTTTTTGAGTTTTTAGGGTTTTAATGTTTTTGGTGTTTTTAAATGAGTTTATGGGTTTAAAGGGTTTAAAGGGTTTTTAGAGTTTTTAGTTGGTTTTTAGTGTCTTTAAGTGTTGATTACTTTTTGTGGTTTAAAGTGATTTATGGTTATTAGAGAGATTTAGGTTTCTATGATCTTTTAGGGTTTTTAGAATTTTTAGCGTTTTTATTTTTTTAGGGGTATTAATTTTTTTTTAATTTTATTGTTTTCTAAGCGGTTTTCAGGGATTTTAGGGGTTTTAGTGTTTTTTTACATTTTAGGGGTTTTAGGTTATTTTAGTATTTATATGGGTTTTTTAGGTTTTTATGGATATTGATTTTTTAGGGGGTTTTAGCATTTTTTACATTTATAGGGGTTTTGTGTGCTTTTAGGATTTTAATTTCATCTAAGAGGTTTTTTGGTTTCTTATGTTTTTATGGATTTTTTGGATTTTTTTTTTGTTTTTTTATTTTTATGGTATTTTTAGTTCAGGAGGGGTTGTAGAGTTTATTTAGGGTTTCATAGTTTCTAATATATATTTTTTCAGTTTTATGGTTTTTTTAGTTTTTAATTATGTTAATGTTTTTAGAGATTTTATGGGTTTTATGCATTTAAAGTGGTTTTATAGTTTATAGTAGTTTTTAATGTATTTTATTGGTTTTTTGGGATTTTAATGTTTTTAGTCATCTTTATGGTTTTCAAGAGTAATTTTTATTTTTGTGGCCTTTTTATGGTTTCTTAGTTTTCTAGCATTTTTACATTTTTAGTTGTTTCAATTTTATTTAGGTTTAAAACGTTTTGTTAATGGTTTTCTGGGTTTTTTCTGATCATAGATATTTTTATGGATTTTTGGGTATTTTTATGGTGTTTTAGGGTTTTAGGGGGTTTTTCGTTTTTAGGTTTTTAGGTGTTTTAAGTGTTTTAGGTTTTTATGGTTTTTTTGGCGTTTTTCATGGTTCTCAATATTTTTTATGTTTTCATGATTTTTAGATATTTTTTATGACTTGTATCGTTTTTAGGTTTTTTGGGATTTTTAGGGATTTAGGGTTTGTAGAGTTTTTATGGGTTTTTTTAGTTTTTAGGGTTTTTAAGGATTTAGAATTTTTAACATTTTAGGGGGTTTAAATGTTTTAGAGTTTTTAGTGCCTTTAAGTTTTTATGCGTTTTTTTTGGTTTTACAGTTTTTTAAAAAAAATTATAGTTTTTAAAAGTTTTAATATCCTTCAGGGAATTTTTAGGATTCTCTTGGGGTTTTATCATTATTTTGTATTTTTAGGGGTTATGTGTTTTTTAGGATTTTATTGTTTCCTTAAGGGATATCATAGTTTTTATGGTATATTACTTTTTTATAAATTTTTAGGTATTTTTAGGATATTTTTATTATCTTTAGGGTTTTTAAGGATTTCAAGGTTTTTATAGTTTTTAGGGGTTTTTAGGGATTTTAACATATTTTTATGTTTTTAGGGGGTTTTAGGTTTTAAGGTATTCAAGGTTTTATTAGTGTATTCAATTATTTTTAGGGGTTTACAATTATTTTTTTTGAATTTTTAGGGATTATATTATTTTTAGGGTCTTTATGGTTTTCAAGGGTTTATGGGTTTAATTGTTTTATGGGGGTTTAGGAAAAGTAGGATCGGGACTAGGAATTCTCAGTACCAGAGACTATATTAACAAAAAGTATGTGAAAATCTAAAGAGGTTGGTCTTACACAACTAGGTATTTAGGTTTTTTTGATTATTACACTTTTTATAGATTTTAACAATTTTTAAAAGTTTTTATTGTTTTTGGGCGTTTTAATTTTTTTTAGAGGCTTTTAGGGGTTTTAGGGGTTTTTATCATTTTTTTGTTTTTTATGGGGTTTATGTGTTTTCATTTTTAAGGATTTATTTGTGTTTTTAGGATTTTAATGATATTTTTATATTTTTATGCATTTTAAGGATATTTTTAGCATTTTTTATATTTTTTTTTGGGTTTTTATTGATTTTAGGGTGTTTTAGGGTTTTTTTAGTTATTTGGGATTTTATGCCTTTTTATCTTTCTGTGGTTCTCTTGGTGGTTTTTATGTTTTTTTGGGGAATTTTATGGGTATTTAGTATTTTAATGGTTTTTTTGATTTCATGGGATTTTAATTTATTTATGTTTGTTAGGGTTTTTTAGTTTTTTATTTTTTTTTGGGTTTTAAAGTTTATTATGGTTTTTTTCTTTTTATTATTTCATAAAATCTTAGTTTTAAAGGGATTTAGATTTTTTTGTGGATTTTTTGTTTTTTATGTGATTTTATCATTTCTAAGCATTTTATGGGTTTTGTATATTTTTAGGGTCGTTATCGTTTTTTATGATTTTAGGGTTTTTAGGTTTTTTAGGGGTTTTAATGTTGTAGGGTTTTTAGTGTTTTCTTATGATTTTGAGGGTTTTTATGGTTATTTATATTTTTCTGTAATTTCAGTGGTTTTTAGGATTTTGAGGGGTTTTTTGGGTTTTAGTGTTATCTAGGGTTCTCAGCATCTTTTACAGTTTTATGTGTTTCATTTTCTTGTAGTTTTTTCATTTTGAAATGGATTATTTTAGGTTTTTAGGATATTTTACATTTTTGAGGATTGTTAGGTCTTTTTATGATTTCTATGGGTTTTAGGGATTTTGGGGTGTTTGCATATTTAGCGATTTTATGGTTTATTTAGATTTTTGGGTGTTTTTGGAGGATTTATTTGTTTTTTGGTATTTTTAGTTTTTTAATGGTTTAGTTTTTTCAAGGGGTTTTATATTTTTTTGTGGGTTGTTGAGTTTTTATGGGTTTTAGTTTTTTATGGTTTTTAGGGGGTTTATGGTTTTTATTGATTTTTAGGTTGTTAGGGTATTTCTATAGGGTTTTTTTGGGGTTTAGGGATATTTCGTTATTTTTTAGTATATTTATAGAGTTTTGGGTTTTTTTAGATTTGAAGGTTTTAGGGTTTTAGTGGTTTTAGGGGGTTTTGTGTTTTCGGTGTTTTTAGGTTTTTTAGTGGTTTTAAGTGTTTTTAATTTTTTTATTATTTTATTATGGTTTTCAGAGGTTTTAATGTTTTTTGAGTTTTTAGGGGTTTTAAGGGTTTTATAGTTTTCTAATGTTTTAGGGGTTTGTTGGGTTTTCAGATTTTCTACGTGGGTTTTAGGGTTTTTGTTGGTTTTTAGGGTATCTTATGGTTTTCGAGAGTTTTAATGGTTCTTTTGGGTATTTTGTGTCCTCTTTGGTTCTTTAGGGGTTTTTCTATATTAGGTTCTTTAGGTTTATTAATTTTTTTTAGACTTTCAAGGTTTTATTTGGGATTTTAAGTGTTTCAAGAGGTCTTTAATACTTTTTCTGAGTTTGGGATTTTTTGGGATTTTTATGGGTTTTTAGGGTTTGTAGGTAATTTGAGGGGTTTTAGGTTTTTCAGTTTTATAGAGATCTTTAGTGTTATAGATTTTTTTTAATATTTGGGTGGAGGTTTAAAGTGTTTTTATGTTTTTATGTTTTTCATAGGGTGTTTCAGGTTTTTTAGCCTTTTTTACATTTTTATGGATTTTTAGGGGTTTTAGGGTTTTTCTGGTTATTTAGGGTTTTTAGGTATTTTTAGGCGATTTAGGATTTTAAGGGTTTTTTATGGGTTTCTTGGCTTTTTGGGGTTTTAAGGTTATTTTGAGTGAGTTGTTATATCATTTTTAGTGGTTTCATGGGATTTTAACATTTTTTTTGGTCTTGGGGTTTTTTTTTATATTTTTATGGGTAATTATGGTTTTTCGGGTTTTAAGGGATTTTTAGGCTTTTTAGAATTTTCTAGGTTTTTAAGGGTTTTAAGTGTTTTTATGTTTTCGAGGAATTATTAGGGGTTTCCAAGGTTGTTTGGTTTGTTTAAAATATTTATGTTTTTTGGTTTTTTAAAGATTTTTATTTTATTAGGGGTTTTCCAGATTTTGATGGTTTTTAAGGTTTTTAGGGGTATTCTGGGTTTTTATCATTTTTTAGGTTTTTAAGTGTTTAAGTGAGTTTAGGTTTTAATGTTTTTTCTAATGGATTTTCAGAATATTTAGTGTTCTTTACATTTCAAGGGTTTTTAGGTATTTTATATATTTTTGTAGGATTTTAGGGTTTTATGTTTTTTAGAGTTTTTAGGGGTTTGTGTATTTAGAGTTTTCATGGTTTTTTGGGGTTTTTGTTATTTTTTGAGTTTTTAGGGTTTTAATGTTTTTAGCATTTTGAAATGAGTTTATGGGTTTAAAGGGTTTTTAGAGTTTTTATTGGGTGTTTAGTGTTTTAAGTGTTTTCTCTATTTTACACTTTAAGGTGTTTTATGGTTATTAGGGATATTTATGTTTCTACGTTCTTTTTGGGTTTTTAGAATTTTTAGAAGATTTATTTTTTTAGGGGTACTAATTGTTTTTTTGGTATTTTAAGGTTTTCTAAGGGGTTTACATGGTTTTTGGGGTTTTAGGGTTTTATAAATTTTTAGGGGTTTTAGGTTATTTTAGTATTTATATGGGTTTTTTTGTTTCTAGGGATTTTTATTGTTTTTAGGGGGTTTTAGCAATTTTTACATTTATATGGGTTTTATGTGTTTTTAGATTTTTAATGTCTTTTTGAGGTTTTTTAGTGTCTTATGTTTTTATTGATTTTTTGGAGTTTTTAGGTTTTTTTAATGGTATTTAGAGTTCTGGAGGGTTTGTATAGTTTATTTAGGGTTTTAGGGTTTTTAATATATTTTTTTTTTCAGTTTTAGGTTTTTTTCATTTTTAAGGATTTTAATGTTTTTAGAGTTTTTATGGTTTTTATGTGTTTAAAGTGGTTTTATAGTTTTTAGTAGTATTTAAGGGATTTTATGGGTTTTATGGGTTTTTAATTTTTTTAGTCATTTTTATGGTTTTTAAGAGTAATTTTTATTTTTATGGCCTTTTTATGGTTTCTTTGTTATTTTAGTGTTTTTACATTTTTAGTTGTTTCATGTTTTTTTATGGTTTTAAGAGTTTTCTCAGTGGTTTTTAGGGTTTTTTATGTTAATAGATATTTTTATGGATTTTTATTATTTTATGGTGTTTTAGGGTTTTTATAGTTTTTTAGGGTTTTTGTGGTTTTTGGGTTTTTAGGTTTTTATGTGTTTTAAGTGTTTCAGTTTTTTAAGGTTTTCTTGGATTTTTTCATGGTTTTCAAGACTTTTTATGTTTTTCAATATTTTTAGTTATTTTTTAGGATATTTATAGTTTTCAGGGTTTTTGGGATTTTCAGGGATTTAGGGTTTGTAGAGTTTTTATGGTTTTTTGGTTTTTTTAGTTTTTAGGGTTTTTAATGTTTTATAATATTTAACATTTTTGGGGGTTTAAAATGTTTTAAATTTTTTAGTGGATTTAGGTTTTTTAGGGAGTTTTGGGGTTTTACAATTTTCAAGATTTTTTATTGTTTTTAAAAGTGTTTATAGACTTCAGAGACTTTTTAGGGTTCTTTTGGGGTTTTATCATTTTATTTTATTTTTAGGGGTTTTATGTTTTGTAAGTTTTTTATGGATTTCCTAAGGGATTTCATAGTTTTTAGGGTATATTACATTTTTAGAAATTTTTATGTATTTTTTGGATATTTTTTATCTTTAGGGTTTTTAAGGATTTCAAGGTTTTTATAGATTTTAGGGGTTATTAGGGATTTTAACATATTTTTATGTTTTTAGGGGGTTTCAGGTTTTACGGGTTTTAAGGTTTTATTAGGGTATTCAATGATTTTTAGGGGTTTAAAATTATTTATATTTTTTAATTTTTTAGGGATTATATTATTTTTTAGGGACATTAAGGTTTTCAGGGGTTTTATGGGGATTAATTGTTTTATGGGGTTTTAGGAAAATTAGGATCGGGACCAGGAATGCATGGTACCACCAACTATATTAACAAAAAAGTATGTGCAAATATTAAGAGGTAGTTCTTTAACAACCAGGTATTTAGGTTTTTCTGAGTATTAGGTTTTTTATAGATCTTAAACATTTTTAGAGGTTTTTATTGTTTCTATTAGTTTTATTGGTTTTATTGTTTTTATAGACTTTTAGGGGTTTTAGGGGTTTTTAACATTTTTAGGTTTTTTATGGGGTTTATGTGGTTATATTTTTAAGGTTTTTTTAGTGTTTTTCAGGGGTTTAATGAATTTTTTATATTTTTATGCATTTTAAGGAGTTTTTTAGGATTTTTTATATTTTTATGGTTTTTATTGATTTTGTGGTGTTGTAGGGTTTTTTAGTTTTTTGAGATTTTATGTCATTTATGTTTTTTGGTTCTCTTAGGGGTTTTTATGTTTTTTTGGGGAATTTTATGGGTATTTAGGATTTTTATTGTTTTTATGGATTTCATGGGAGTTTAAGGTTTTTTATGTTTTTTAGGGGTTGTATAGTTTTTTAGGTTTTTTTGGGTTTTTATGTTTAGTATGATTTTTAAGGTTTTTATTGTTTCTTAAAATCTTACTTTTAAAGGGATTTAGATTTTTTTGTGGATTTTCAGTTTTTTTGTGTAATTTTATCGTTTTTAAGCATATTATGGATTTTCTATATTTTTTGGGGTTTTAGGGTCCTTTACATATTTTTATTATTTTTTGGGTGTTTAGGTTTTTTAGGGGTTTAAATGTTCATGGGTTTTTAGTGTTTTCTTATGGTTTTAGGTTTTTGATGGTTATTTATATTTTTACGGTTTTGAGGGGTTTTTTGGGTTTTAGTGTTATCGAGGGTTTTCAACATCTTTTAGGATTTTATGTGTTTCATTTTCTTTTAGTTTTTTCATGTCGTAATAGATTATTTCAGGTTTTTAAGATCTTTTACATTTTTTAGTATTTTTAGGTATTTTTAAGATTTCTATGGGTTTTAGTGATTTTGGGGTGTTTGTGTATTTAGCGATTTTATGGATTATTTAGATTTTCGGGTGTTTCGGGAGGTTTTTATGGGCTTAAGGTATTTTGAGTTTTTTAATGTTTTAGATTTTTTATGGAGTTTTATATTTTTTAGTGGGTTGTTGAGTGTTTATGGGTTTTAGGTTTTTTATGGTTTTCAGGGGGTTTATAGTTTTTATGTGTTTTTAGGTTGTTAGGGTATTTCTAAGGTGTTTTTTGGGGTTTTAGAGATATTTATTTCTTTTTTAGTATATTTATGGGGTTTTCATGTTTTATATGGATTTGATGGTTTTAGAGTTTTAGTGGTTTTATGGGGTTTTGGGTTTTCGGCATTTTTAGGTTTTTAATGTTTTTATGGTTTTTATGGTTATTTTCGTTTTTCGGTTTTTTGGAAATTTTAGATTATTTTTTGGTTTTTGTGTTTTTAAAGATTTTGAGTGATTTAGGGTTTTGCAGTGTGTTTAGGGATTTTTTGGGTTTTTTTGAGTGTTTTGTTTTTTTATAGTTCTTAGAGTTTTTTTTTAACATTTTCAGGGGATAAAATTTGTTTTATAGTTCTTAGTGGTTTTAGGACGTTATGGTTTTTTTTTGGATTTTATTGTTTTTAAGGATTTTTTCGTGTTTTTCTAGTCTTTAGGGGTTTTAGGGATTATGTGTTTGTTACTTTTTAGGTTTTAAAGGTTTTCTTACAGTTTTAATGGGTTTAAGGGTTTTTTACGGATTCTCAGAGGTTTTTAGGATTTTTGGGTATGTTTTTGGTTTTTTGGTCTTTTAGGGTTTTAGGATTTTTTGGTTTATTTGGGGTTTTTTCATTTTAGGGTTTTAGGAGTTTTATGTTTTTTTAGTTTTTAAGGGTTTCTTATGGTATTTAAATGGTATAAGGGTTTTTTACGTTTTAGGGGATATTATTTATTTTTTATGATTTTTATGATTTTTGGGGTTGTTAGGGATTTTAATGGTTTAATGGTCTTATAGGGGTTTAACTATTTTCTTCATTTTTTGGGATTTTAGGGGTTTTGAGTTTTTATGGGTTTTATGGGTTTTTGGATATTTTTAAACGTTTTTAGAGGTTTAATGGATTTTTATATTTTAACTGGTTTTGACATTTTTATGGATTTTAGTGTTTTTAAGGTTTTTTGGGGTATTATTGTTTTTTGGGGTTTTAGGGTTATTATGGTTTTTTGGATTTTTAGGGGGTTTTGCATTTTTTAGGTTTTCAGGGATTTTAAGAGTTTTTTGGTTTTTATGTTTTTCTTAGTGTATTTTAGGGATTTTTGGGTTTTTTGGTTTAAAAGGATTTATACAGGTTTTCGGTATTTTTATAATTTTTTAAGGATTTTAGGGATTTTGATGGTTTTTTGGGGGTTCAATTTTATTTAATTTTTTTTGGGTATTTATATTTTTTTAGCTTTTAGGGAAAGGGAGATGCGAGGGTCGGGCTATTCCCGACCCCGCCAAATTTTTTAGAAATAAAATAGAGACACATCAGACAAGGGAGGGGAGTGGTCAAATGGCCCACACCCAAAAACCCTTACATCCCAAGACACAAAAGACTTTTTTAGCTTTTATGGGTTTTAATTGTTTTTTGGGTTTTTGGTGTTAATAAGGTTTATCAGGATTTTTATGTTTTTTTATATTTTTAGGGTTACATAGGGATTTTTTTGGATTTTTATTATTTTTTGGATTTATAGAGATTTTGTGGGGTTAGTTTTTTTTGGGTTGTATGGTTTTATGGTATTATGGGTTCTTAATATTTTTTTGAGATTTTTTGGGTTTTAGTGTTTTTATGAGTTTTTCACGTTTTAAGGGGTTTAAAGGGGTTTTGGTGTTTTTAGTAGGGTTGTATGGTTTTTATGGGGTTTTATGGTTTTTAATGTTTTTAGGGTTTTTTCATGTTTTTAGGGTTTTTAGGTTATTTTATGGTATTTTATGGGATTTAGTGTTTCTAGGTTTCTTAGAGGATTTATGTTTTTTTATGTTTTTACGTTTTTCAAAAAAATTGTTTTTTTCGGTTTTTAGGATTTTATAGATTTTTAGGGATATTTATGATTTTTATAGGTCTTTAGTGTTTTTATTATTTCGTGGTTTGTGGATTTTTTAGGGTTTTTTGGGTTTTTCGGGTTTTTTTTGGGTATTTATGGTTTTATAATCTTTTTGGGTTTTCATGGGTTTAAAGTGTTTTAAGGTTTTTAATGTTTTCTAAGAAGTGCTTTTGGCTTTTTAGGTATTTCATGTTTTTTGGGATTTTTAGGGATTTTTTGGATTTTTTGGTTTTTATGTATATAAGGAATTTTAAGGGTTTTAGTGATTTTTAGTGTTTTTATTGTATTTTGGGTTTTTACGTTTAAGGGGTGTAAGTGTTTTTTTTGTTTTTATGGTTTTCACGCGTGTTTTCAAGGTTTTTATGGTTCTATACCTTTTTAATTATTTTTATGGATATTTAATGATTTTTATGATTTTTAGGGTTTTTATGGATTTTGAGGATTTTTAAGGGTTTAAAGGGTTTTTATAGTTTTTTTGGTATTTATGATTTATTTTTTTTAAGATTTTAATTGTTTTTATTGTTTTTTTGGGTTTTTTTATTTTTTTTTGTAATTTTTAGGGTTTTTATAGTTTTTACATTTTTAGGGTTTTAAAGATGTTTTATAGTTTTTAGGGGGATTTATGGGTTTTTAGGGTTTGGGGGGGGGGTTGGTTTAATTGGATTTATGTTTTATGGTCTTTTAGGGTATTTTGTGTTTTTTATTTTAGAGGTTTTAATAGTTTTTAGGATTCTAATGCTTTCATAAGTTTTTTTTGACTTTTTATCATTTTATATAATTTTAAGGATTTTTAGAAAATTTTATGGGTTTTTAGGGTTTTGGGGGTTTTAATTGGTTTTACAGTTTTACGTGTTTTTAGGGGTTTTATGAATTTTTAGCAATTTTAGGAATTTTAGATTTTTTTATGTATTTACGATTTACTTAAGGTTTTTAAGATTTTTTTAGGTTTTATGTTTTTAGGTATTTTTAAGGATTTTCTAGGATTACTATGGTGTTTAGGGACTTTAGAGATTTTGAGGGGTAAAACTATTTTTAGTGTTTTATGGTTATTTTTGTTTTTCTGTGTTTTTTCAGTTTTTTAGGCTTTTAATGTTTTTTTAGAGATTTTTAATGTTATTATGGGAGTAAATGGATTTTAGATTTCTTATTGGTTTTTAGGGTTTTTAGGGTTTTTTTGTTTTTTATAGTATTTAGGGGTTTTTTGTGTTTGTTTTTTATAGTATTTTTGGTTTTTATGGGTTTAGGGTTTTGTATGGTTTTAATTCTTTTTAGGTTTTTATGTGTTTTAAAAAAATTTAGGATTTTATGGATTTCTTAGTTTGTTTCAATGTTTTAAATTTTTTGTTGGGTTTCAATGATTTTTTTTAATTTTTTATGATTTTTATTGGTTTTAGGGTTTTTATGGTTTTTGAAGGGTTTTATGGGTTTTTTTATTTTTTGGGTTTTTTGAGATATTTAGGTTTTTTAGGGTTTTTTGGATCTTTTAATGTTTTTATGTTTTAAACGTGTTTTTGGTTTTTTTCATACTTTGTAGGTTTTAGGTTTTTTAATGATTTATAATATTCTTCGTGGATTTTTAGTTTTCAAGGGGTTTTAGAATTGTTTTGGGTTTTTTATTTTATTTGGGTTGTCTTTAGGGTTTTTAGAATTTTTTTAGGTTTTTAGGAGGTTTATGTGATTTATGTTTTAAGGTTTTTTGAGGATTTTCAAGTAAGTTAATTGTTTTTAGGTTTTTTGGGATCTTTAGGGTATTTATGGTTTATGGTTTTTTTGGGTTTTTTAGGTTTTGTTTTTGTTTTATTGTATTTTTAGGGTTTCAATATTTTTTTACAATATCACGTGTTTACAGGGTTTTTAGAGATATTAATGGGTTTTACGTGTTTTTATTAGTTTTTAGGATTTTTAGGGTTTTTATGGTTTTTTATGGTTTTTAGGGATTTTCAACTCTCTAGGATTTTTTACTTTTTTAACATTTTTAGAGGTTTTAAGTGTTTTTTGGGTTTTCATGTTTTCTTTTGGTTTTCATGTATTTTTAGGGGTTTATGTTTTTAGTTATTTTCAAGGATTTTTATGATTTTTTTGGTTTATGGTATTTTTTGGGGATTTAGGGTTTTTATGAGCTTTCACATGTATTTTGAGTTTTTTACATTTTTTAATTTTTCTTTGTTTTTTAATTTTTTTAAGGTTATTCTGGTTTTTTAAGGGTTTTTTATGTTTTTTGGGTTTTATGTTTTTTATGATTTTAATGGATATTTAGTGGGTTTATGGATTTTGTGGGATTATTGTTTTTATGGATTTTTTTGTTTTTTTGGTTTTTTTGGCTTTTGGGGTTTCTTTAAGTTTTTAAGTGTTCTATGGGTTTTTAGAGTTTTAAAATGTTTTTAGGGGTTTAATTGGTTTTTATAGTTTTTATTTTGTTTCTGGGTTTGTGAATTTTTAGGGTTTCTTTGATTTTTAGGGGTTTTATGGGTTTTTAGGATTTCGGGTTTTCAGTGGTTTTATGTGTTTTTAGGTTTCTATGGTTTTCTTACTATTTTTTAAATTTTGTATATTTTATTACATTTTTAGGGGTTTTGGGGTTTTATGGGTTTTTAGGATTTTAGGTTTTTAGGGGTTCTAAGTGTTTTTAGGTTTCTCGGGTTTTCTTACGAATTTTTATGTTTTGAATAGTTTATTAAATTTTTAGGGGTTTTAGAGATTTTATAGGTAATTAATGGTTTTTAGGTCTTTAGGGATTTTGAGGGGTTTTAGGGTTTTTAAAATTTAGGATTTTTAGGGGTTTAGAGTTTTTTAGGTTTTTAGGGGTTCTATGTTTTTTATGTTTTTTAGATTTTTTTTATGGTTTTTCATGGTTTAGTAGTTTTTTATGTTTTTAGATATTTTTTGGGATTTTTTATGATTTTAGGGTTATTCAGTGTTTTTCAGGTTTTTTGGTTATTTGGGGTTTTAGGTTTTTTATTTTTAAAGTTTTTTTATTATTTTTTAGAGTTTTAATGTCTTTAGGGGATTTAAGGGTTTTTAGATATTTCAGTCGGTTTTTAGGGGTTTTAGGGTTTTAATGGTTTTTAGTGTTTTAGGGTCTTTAGGGATTTTTATGGTTTTGTGTGTTTAGGTTTTCGATGGTCTTATGTGATTTAGATTATTGAGGGTTTCATTGGGTTTTTATAGGTTTTTAGGGTTGTTTTATATAAAAATTATGAATCTCAATGGTTGATTATGGGGGGGGGTTGAATATGGTTTCACAATTAATCACATACGGTTTACTATATTCGAGCAGCTTTCAATGGGTTTCTCGTGGATCTAGAAACACCCAGTGGTTCCTTCATTTTAGATGCTTTATGAACTTTCTTTTCAAAGGAACATGGTTTCTGAGAAATGGACCAAAAACTCTTAGGGACTCACATTGGTCGAGATGATGACTTGTCAGTCTCATCGCACCATTTTGGGGAAAAAATTATATATTATAGGACTCTCTTATAGATTTGATACAATATCATGGATCCTTTATTCATTCCCATGTGCAACACAGGTTAATCATGAATTAAACATCTTTTATTAGCATGCATGTATTTGGAATCACTATACCAAAATTTAATTTAATGGTGGTTTTTTCGTTTAGCGGTGATTTAAACCATCGTGAAATCATTTTATGGCCGTTTTGGAAAATCGCCGCTAAATCATGTGTCGGGAATTAATTAGAGGTGGGTTTTAGCAGCGATTTGAACTTTTGCTAAATCTTTTTTATTTTTTTTATTTTTTTTAAATTTTTGAATTATTTATTTCATTATTTTTATTTATATTAGTAATTTATTTATTTATTATTCGTAATTTATTTTTTTCCATAATTTATTTACTTATTTATTTATTTTATATATTTATATATTTATATATTTATTTCCGTAATTTATTTATTTATTTATTTATATATTATTACCGTGTAATGCCCATCTCCATGCATAAGTCTATGTCCATCCATATGCCCATGCACATGCCTATTCCATATATATAAATTATGTGTTGGGTGAGATTTGAACCCCCTACCTCTTGCTTGTTCTCTAAAGACTTTACCACTCCAGCAAGCTCTTCATGTGGTCAATAAATTGAATTTAATATACATACATATACATGTATACATATATATATATATATATTAATTGGAAAAATATGTAATACATAAAACTAGATAGAAACTAAATAATTATTAATCAATAATTATTAATCAATAATTTTTAATCACTAATGATTAATCAAAAATCAATAATTAATAATATATAATATATAACATATAATATATAAGACATAATATATAATACATAATAAATAATACCTAATATATAATATATAATACATAATATATAATATATAATATATAATATATAATATGTAATATGTAATATATAATATATAATATATAATATATAATATATAATATATAACATATTATATATAATATATAATATATAATATATGTTATATATTATATATTATATATTATATATTACATATTATATAATACGTAATACATAATAGACAATATATAATGCATAATATAAAATAGATAATAAATAATAAATAATAGAAAATAAATAATATATAATATATAGTATATAATAAATAACCTATAACATATAACATATAATATATAATATATAATATATAACATATAATATATATTAGTAATGTATAAATAATAAATTATTTAAAAAATAATTTGTTATATGATAAATAAATAAAAAAGTAATAATAAATTAAGAAATAATAGATAAATAAATAAATAATAAATAATAAATAATAAATAGTAAATAGTAAATAGTAAATAATAAAAAATTATTAATTATTAATTAATAATCAATAATAACTAATAATTAATAATTGAAAATTAATAATTAAGAATTAAGAATTAATAATTTGTAATTTATATTTAAAAATTTATAAATAATTAATAAATTACTGATAAATTATTAATAAATACTTAATAAATAGTTAATAAATAATGAATATTGAATAAATAAATACAGAAATAAGAAATGAATAATAAACTAATAATAAATTAATATTTAGTAAATGAAAATTAAATAATAAATGATAAATAATAAATAAATAATAAATATATATATATATATAAATAAATAGATTAATAAATAATAAATAATTAATAATTAATACTGAATAATAACTAATAATTGATAATTATAAAATTAATAATTCTTAATTAATAATTAATATTTTAATTTTAATATTTAATATGAAATATTTAATATATAATATTTAATAAATAATTAAAATTTAATTTATATTTAATTAATAAATAATCAACAAATAAATAATAAATAATAAAGAATAAATAATAAATAAATGATTAATAAACTAATAATAAAATAATATTTAGTAAATTATAAATAAATAATAAAGAATAAATAATAAAGAATGAATAATAAAGAATATATAATATATAATAAATAATTAAAACTAAATAAATAAATAAATAAATAATTCAAAATTAATAATAACTAATAACTAATAACTAATAATTAATAATTAATTAATAGTTAATAAATAATTAATAAATAATGAATTATTATTAAATAAATAATAAATAAATACATGAATAATTAATAATAAACTGTTAATATTTAATTAATAATTAATTAATAAATAAATTATTAATTAACGTGTAGATAATTGCTAAATAATAATTTAATACATAAATAATAAATAATAGTTTAACAAATAATAAATATTAATTAATTAATTAATTAATTAATTAATTATTAAATAAATAAATAAATAAATAATTAATTAATTAATTAAATCATAAAACATTAAGAACCCCTGAAATCTATAAAAACACTGAAATGACCGTAAAATCTTATCTGAGACTCATTTTCTAGTGCCACAACTAGTCAAATCGAAGATCCTGATAGGAGCTTTGATATGATATGTGGTACATGCTGAATGGACACTTGAATCGAATGTGATAACTGTATAAATTTTATGAAATTGGTGTCTACAACTAATACCTATGTTTCGGAGGACCTCTGGGACTTTCTGGTAGGATAAAAAGGGATACGATGTTCATATAGTGGGTACCAAACATAGGAGGCATAGATCTTGTCACATGCTTCAATTTGATATATGGTAGAGCCCAAATGGACACCCGGATTAAAAGTTTTGGTTGTTAAAAGTTCGAGATTGATTTTTGACTTTTGAATTTTGAATATATTTTTTTCCTTTGATTGTCACATGATTTAAATCTGATTTGTTTTTTCTCATTTGATAAACATCCATTTGACTGGTCATGGAGCTGAAATGGACTCTCGGATCAAAAGTTATTTTCATTTGATGTCGAAGTCTATTCTTCTACTTAATGAATATTTTCATTGAGTTTAAAAATATTATTAACTAAAAATTATAAATATAAATTTACTGAAACATTATAAATATATAAAATTATTAATAATAAACAAAATTTGATTGTAAATAATATATATATATTTTAATTTTATTTAAAAAATTCTTAAATATTTACATCGGTTTTAAAAAACCCACCGTTATTTCACAGTGGTTTTTTAAAAAACTGTCGTTAAAAAGATAAATTTTTTTAGAACATTTTTTTAAAAATTCAAAATATTTCTTAAAAAAATTAGTAGTGGTTTTTTCATAGTGGTATTAAATATCGCCATGAAAAACCCGCCGCTAAAACACTATTTTCTTGTAATGAATCATCTATTTGTATCTGAGTTTCCCCATTGATATATATATATACATTTATTTATATATCTATGTGTGTGTGTTCTAGGTTCTCTATCAATGATAACTTTTTATATGTGGATTAGTTACTCTTATATTGTTAATCATTATGTCACTAGTTTTAATCCCCATAGTGGGGCACTCTGTAATTTACCATCATCTTGGGAGATGGGAGTTCTTTTGATATCAGGATTAAACCCATAAGATTTTCTACCTATATATCATTGTGAAAGGAATAATGACTAACATAGTTTAGTTCCACCTAACTTGACATATCACCTTGTAAGGTCATGTGATGAGAACCAAACTGTGTAGTTTAACGTCATGTAAAAAGGACGTATAGGTGGAATATACATAGCCAAGGAGGATGTGGGAGTTATGTCAAAGCGTCCTGAGGGACCTGGAAGATATGTAATCTCCTGGACAGAGTATGATATTATTGGTAATATATCCCATTAAGGATTGTGATTAAAGAGGTTTGAAAGGAATGTGGCCCTATAAGATGGATATGAACCAACTGGGAATATGGCCCATATAATATTATGGATAATAAGGGTGTTTGGTTTGGACCTTAGGACGAATTCCTAATTATCCTAGTTAGTCAAGAATAAAATCCCACATAGTTCATATGGGTTAGGGCTTACTCTCAAGAGGATTTCTTTATGAACACTTAATCAAGATTACAACACTTTGATGTTTTGTCTCATGAGGAACATATCCTTTTAAAAGGATTATAACATGTTTTTGGGGCCTGCACCTAGGAGGAGGCCATTTTTTGGAACCATGCTGAAATTTGAAACTAAGGGTTATTTAGAGGACTGCTTGGGGAATACACAAGAGAGGATTCCCTTTTCTTTGTATCGTGATGATATCATTATTACAACCAACCTCTAAGCCTTCATGATTCATACACAGTGTGAGAAACAATATGAAGAAGCATATATAGAAACCAAACTATCTCACTTTTCCCCTGGAGGATTAATGTTGGTGACCAAAGGGAGAGATAAAGGTAATTTAGGTTCCAATATCCTCTCTTATTTTCATAGACATTTAAGACAAAAAAGAGGAGCGCATTAACCTCCATATATAAAATTCATGGGGATTACTTCATGTGGATTTCCCTACTCTTGATTTAGAGGACGAGAGAAGGATCCAAAACTATCCTTTATCAAAGGGAGCAAGTGGTTCCCCAACATCTATGAAACAAAGAGGTCCATGTGAGTACCTCAATGGTTGAAACCCTCATTACCATGGGAATGTATTCTTGAAAACAATCTGAGGGCCCCCTTGTTTAGGAGGTTACCAATAGGACCACATTTACCATGGGTATGTATGAAAGAGAGGACCCACTGGTGTGGCTAGTGATCTGACCATACATATTCATAATTTTTGGGAGATTCCTTATCCATGTTCCTCATAAAAGGGACCATGTAGGACATATAGATTTACACAAAAAGGGTTTATGAAGAAATACATTAGGTCTAGTCATAGAGTGACCGAGGTGGGACGAAACACTATAATTGAGGAAGTTAATGAGTGTATGCAACTAAATAAACCAATGACGACCCATTTCACATAGCATTTTTCTACAAGGGATGGGGTCCCCTCTATTTAGTGTTTTTCTACGTGGGAATCAGTTTCATCCACATATCAATTTTCAATACAGTTACAAGTTCCTTCCACATAGTTTTTTTACACAAGATCGAGTTCATTTTGTGTAGAATCATCTTATGAGGGATACAGATACCTTCACGTGACATTTTACCATGTGGGGAAATAGACTGAAAAGGTTCCATTAACGTATGATTTGTGAAATGGATTATACAAACGGTTTAGATCTTCATAATTCCTCGTGAATTACCTTTCAAACTTATCATTATGTGGTAAATTTACCCGATGTAAATCAATATCTCTCTCAACATTCCTCGAGATTCCATGCTCTCTATGTCACCCTTTTTTGGTTCCCCGTCTAGGGTTTTAACAGAGTAATGGGGGTAACTAGCCACCTATATGGCCAATCATACATTCTGAAATTGGGGACATCATTTATGGATGACAGAAATCATCATCTTCTACTAAAAATGAATTTTTAATTTTTTCGGAAGAAATCATTACTTGCACCCACAAATTAATTTTTCATTAGCAGGGGAGAAAATCACCATCCATACCTGAAAATGAATCAATATATTTTGGGGGATAATCAAACACTACCCACACCTAAAAATGAATCTTTGTTAGAAGGACACCATGAGGAGTAATGGCATCCAATACGGAGTGGCGGTCCACATAGAGCGATTTTCTGTACAAACATGATCCTTCCTTCGCGACATTGCATCCTCTGAATATTTTTTCTCCAAATTATTATTTTTCCTTTAATGAATACATGAAATCCTATTTCTTCTTCGATCTAATGTTTTTTGGACCAAAACAATTCCCCCCATCTGAATGGGATCTGACCGGGACAAAGAAGAGGCAGTTTTGATGAAGTAGCTGGCCCCATTTGGATATGTTTTGTAGTATAAATTTGGACCCCATTCTTACAAGGGGGATAATTTTTCATTCACCAAGCCTCTTCTCCAAATTGAGCATTTTGGAATCCTCGAAAACCTAATTCTCCCAAATAGTGTTCTCCTTTTTGGAAAAATTTGACTCAAACTCAATGTCGTCACCCATGAACTGTATTTCTTCTTTCCCCTATAGTGATATGGTTTTCTGTGTGGTGCCATACTGATATGAGGACTAGGTTCCTAGTAGATGGAATTCCTCACCGAATGAGTTCCTAATGAACCGAGTGACTTTTTAAAAAAAGCCTCACATATAGGTGGTTTTTTGGAAAATGCTTCATAGCAGGTTGCATCACAGGTTGATTCTTCATGGACCTTGTTGTAGCATGAAATTTTTAATAAACATTGTAATGTTTCAGTGAATCTAACTAGTTTTTAGGATCTTTCCACATGGATAAAATGGATGATGTCAAATAAAATTAGGATTTTACTTCTATGAACCTGAATAATAGAATAACTTCCATTTCCAAGAATATTTAAAATTATCTCAAACATCACATTATTTCTCTAGAAGGTATTCTAAATAATCTCCTTTCACTAGAGCTTCTGAATTATCCATTATAAAAAAATTACTTCTATAAAACTATGGACATAAAGAAGGTGATCCCATTCCACCAGGTGGAAAAATATTACATCATCTTATTTTGAGGTGACCTTAGATCATGTTCAAGTGAACATTTCCAAAATAGGGAATCTCATTTCTGAATAAGGTTAAAATAAGGTATCTATTATTAAAGCCTCCCTATAGACCCAAATAAATTTATATAATTATCACATATCCCAATGTTCTTCCATTCGGAGTTACCCATCCATTATTAATCTCTAATTAGATGACAATAGTGAAGGATAAATCTCTAAGTGGGATTTTTGATCCAAAAGAATCTTTTCTAATAAATAGTATTGGTTATTCTCAGTATACCAGAACTCCAGGGAATATCCTAAATTATTGGAAGTCTTCATCACATATAAATTAGAATGGATTTCTTAATTTTTTATACATTCACCAACCAATGTCTTACCCAAATTGATCAATCATTATTGTTAGAGAACTAACACCATTCAATTAACATATGTAAAAGTCAGGATCATCAAGTGGGATATTTATCAATTTATAGGAATTCCAATTTTTGTAAACATTTATGATTAATTCTTTATTGTAGATACTACAATAGAAGATAATAAATTAGTTTTTAAATTAGAAAGAGATCTACTGATTAAGTTAGATAAATCACTAGGTCATACTCCTCATACCCATTCACTCATTTCATACAATGACTATATAATTATATTTTTTCAATCAAGTAGTCTATGTCCGAAGGTTTGATAAACAAGGAATCGCCCGAATCAATATTCACTAGGTATTCAGGGTTCATAATAGATCACACTCGAGGATGTCCAACATACTACATGGGGTTATCATATTTGTCTCGGCATACCTCCATAATTTGGGTTGGAGTGATTTTAATCAATTTTCTTGAGTGGGTGGATATTTCCATCTTATATTGCCTACATTGGAGTCCGGGTATTCACCTTAATGATGTAATCCATGTTGGAAAAGGGACAACCCATCAACCTATATGTTTCCACACTCACTCACATTTATGAGTTGTTGGGACATATAAAAAATGGTAAATCCACACATCATCATTATATGACATTTTAGTTTTTATATGGCTTGGTGGAAGAACATTATCGATGCTATGAATAACAGTATGTCAAAAAAATACCACATTCCTCCTTTCAGTTAGCACAACTCAATATTTTTTGAATTTACCCAATATCTCTGGGAATAAATATTTTCATTGAGTTTTTAAAATATTTATCCCAATTTTTATTCACTTCCAACTTGGAATCCTTTGAAGAAGTTGTAAATAATGGAGAAATTATCTAGAAGAATTATCATACATAATCTATCCATTTCTAATTACACTCCCTATAGGTTTTTGTGATAATTTGGATGCCTGATACATGTTTCATATTTAACCCTTATAAATATTAAAAAGTAATCACACTAATTCATCCTTCATAAATTTTGGATAATAATGATGTGTGAGGATTTTTGAAAGGAAACCACTTTACCATCCATGAAATATTTTACTAAATTTTCATGGGGTTGTGCAACTTATGGGTGTAATACTATCCTGATGGGGTAATGGGGAAGCTAATATGATGTGTGCATAAACTGTTGGCCTCTTATAGTTCTTCACCCATCATTCTATGTTTACCACTTTTTGTAGGATGGATAAGTTCATCCAATCATTACAAGAATTACGTGGGAGTCTTGTCATCAAGTTATCCTTTTGTATGGTGCAGTGAAGATCCCAAATTTTGAGTGGTACTGTTAATAGAGTTATAAAGGTGTTCCTAGGGGAATAGTATCAGAAATTCCACCGATTGATACCAAACTTTCTTGTATAGTTTCTGATATTAATCATGAGGTAGATACAGGTGAATTTCACACTTTTGTGTCATAATTTAGAATCATCTTTTTTATTGAAAATGTGAACCTGGATTACATTCTCTTTGAAGTGGGTGAACAAGGCCAGGATCCCAATTCATCTATTGAACACCAATCTATGTGAAATTGGATTTGGCTCAAAATTTACACCATCATCACATAAACACCTTTTACAGATATTCATGATAATATAGTCAGCCTACATCGATGTTTCCTTGGCTTGGGTGCAGGCGATTTTGATTACTGGAATTTACATGTACTTTTTCACTACGTTCTAATTATTTGAGAATATTCGGATGCATTTTAATGAGATATTATCCATTTAAATGTTTCTAATCATCACATTGATTAATTAAGAGATACTGATAATGAACTACATAATTCAGTTGATGAAGAAGCACTATTTTATGATCTGATGGTTGCACTAGATGTAGTGTAGTTAGAATATTATACTTGGGTAACTAAGATAATGGAACAAGTAGAATAAAAAAATATATGACTTGAATCCATCAAAATTAAAGGTCATGAGATAAGGGCGGTTATTAAGAAAATGCATCCATTTGATAAAACATAATCTGAGGAGAGAACCAATCTAGAGTGGTCTCTTAATGAATAATTTATAGTGGTAATATATTTCTTGATTAAAGTATGTCAAGTTTCTATGTATCCATTTGAACATTTTTTCACTTTCTATTAAATTTAGGGAGAGACTTTAGGATGTGGTTGTTCCTCCAAAATTTTCTCCAATAAAAGAGAATTTTTACAATTTTTAATCATCTGTTTTTTTATTCCTTTATTCCTTTCCAATTTTATTAGTAATATTAGAGTTGACTTATTTGGATAAAATTTCATTTATTTCTATAGTTTTTTTCTTAGTTAATATATTTATATATCATAGATTGATTTTTTTCTTAGGTTACATGAAAAACTCTACAAATATTGTGTCCTTTTTTGTTATCGCCATAATTTTTTCCTATGTACACTATGGTGCATATATAGAAAGTGTGACACAAAATTGGCATAGGCCACCCATTATGGGTTTTTGACATAACCAATTTTGTGCATTTTTCTTTTCATTGATCAATTATTTCCCAAAATATGGAAATAATAGGTCTAGATAACAAGGACACAACTTTTAGAAAGTGTATCCTTTACGGGTTTTCAAACTGCTGAGTATTGTGTCTCCTTTTGTGGTTAGTTTAACGGATTTCATTCTATAATAATTCAAATAGTATTTTAATTTGAACAACATTGACCATGAATTGTGGGGTGATGACCCTTGGAGGGATTTTGGGAAACAAATATCCCAATATTCTTCAGGAATATAAAGTGGAATTTAAAGCATTGATATCATTATTTTCGAATACAATACATGATGTGGGACAAATACATGATGTGTGAACATAGGTAATTTGTAATGAGATTTTTATAGCATGATGTTTTCAAGGATTACAGATATTGGTGTGGTTTCTCCTGAGGATGGATTTTCTGCTGGTAGACAAACATTTTTTGGGAAATTCATGCAGATTCAACTTGGGAATATTTTATATAGTCAAACAAAGTTGTCCATAAGACACTAACACCCTATTACCATTGATAGGGTAGTGTGTGAAGATCTATATTTATCATGTTCAAAAAAGGTGGTTTATCATGGGAAACTTTCTGAGAATGGTAAGAGTATCTGTATTGGGACAACCATGAATGGGATATTTTTTCAAAAGGAATTTGGCTTTTATAAAGGAGGGTTGAGTTACATTGTTTTTTTTATTTTAAGGAGACAATGACATGGACTATTTGGTTTGTAATCTTAAATAAAAGTAATTTAGGATAATAAAATTATGGTAATTTAGTTTTGACCAAAAGATTAGTAATTTTCCAGTTTCACGGTAATATACCCAAGAATATTGCATCATCTTCATGAATGAGGAGGAAAGGCTGTAAGTTGACATATATGGGCTTTCAAATATTAGTATTGATATAGGACAAAATTTTTTTTGGGAAATATATATATAGAAGATTTATCTCTTAGAGGTGAATTTTCTTTTGGTTGACATGACTTTTTTAAGAATTTTTTTCAAATCCAACTAGGGCATTTCAATGAATAGTAAAAAAAGGTGTCTATAAGACCCTAACCTTCCATTTACCAAGGCCATAGAAAGAATATGGAGATTCAAAATTCCCCAAACATATATTTTTATTTGTGTAAGGAAAATAATGTGAATATTCAAGGATTATTTCATATCAATATTTCCTGAAAATGGGTAGACATGTTTTACCTATCTAGGTCTAACCCAAACACATGAAAGTGGGATATTTTTTTTAGATTTGGGGGTAATATATATGTTTATGGACTTTATATATATCTCTTATAAGTGATAATAAATCCATATATAATTATAGGGTTGATTTTTCAAACTGGTCAAATTCTTGAGTGGAAAGAGGTATTGTTTTTTATATGGGATACTGAATGCGGTGAGAACCCATATTGGAACATCAAAAATAGACATAAATTATATGTTATAGAGTGGGATAATTTGGTTTTGTATTGTGGATAGACCATGATAAAGGATCTGATAATTTGTACAAATATCATCGAATCAATAACTAAGCCATACTTAGTTATTCTCTAAATATTCCCTAAGTAGGTCTTACCCATACATAGGGAGGAGAAATTTTTTATGTTTTGGAAGGACCACGAGTTAGTGATTTGTGTTTCACTAAGTATCCTATGATAATAAGAATAATTCCACATGTATTCCTTAGAAATCATGTCGTTTAGTGTCATGTAATAAGGATACCATCTATACAGTTTAAAATCATGTGGTAAAGAAATTAGGTTTTCCTTTTATAGAATTTACACCGGGATTATGAAAACCATGACATGAACTAATACTCCTTGATTACATGAGAAATCACTTACCAAATTTCTTAAGAATATTTTATTTATGATCAGTGAGGGAAAAAAAGATTGGAAAAGGATTATTTGAACATATAGAGAAAATAAAAAGGATGGAAAGGAATATTTTTATATTATAGTCTTTAGAACAAGATGTAGGATTCAGGCATAAATTTATATCATATCAAAGTGAGAATAAAGTTATATGTTGTTCTTAGATTTTAAGGAAGAGTAAAAGGGATGTGAACCATGCTGTTTAGAATCATGTGGTAAGGACGAATGTTACCCAACATGAAACAAGGAATGACGTCCCTTAAATGTTATTAAGAAAATAGAAGAATTAAATTTCAAGGGGAATCTCATCGTTGTTACATGAGACTCTCTGAACAAGTTTTCAAGGGAATCATATTATTAGTAAATAGGGTAATACTAAATTTTAACATCATGTTTTGAAGGCGTTTTCATATAGTTTCCTATCATGTGACTAGGATGACATGGTGTATTTTAGTTTTAGGTAATATTACTAGGACCATTTATCATGGAAATAATTATTGATAAATCAGGCCAAGATACTCTGACATACCTTAAATGGGAAGAGGGAAATCGTAAACCATTCTCTCAAAGGTTCTCAAAGAAGGATAAATGGGATTGTAAAAGTAAGAAAGGATTAACAGTGGACCATTTTTTAGAATATTTTTCTAGCATGAGGTTTTCAGGGCAAATAGAGATGAGATAGGTCTCTCCTGAGGATGAGTTTTCCTATTTTTGATATACCTTTTATAGGAAAATTATGTTGAGCCAATAGGGGAGTATTATGAATATTCGAACAATGTTTTACATAGGAAAATAACCACCCATTTTTTATGGCCATGGGAAGTTTATTTAGATCCAAAATTTTCCAAGAAAAAGAGTGTGATATGTAGAATGAATGTATTTGAACATTAATGAATCATTCAGACTGACATTCTCCATGGAGTGTGAAGTACCATAAAAAGACATGTCTCATGTGTATGGATGGAAACATTTTTGTTGGTAAACTATGAATGGTCCAAGAAAAAGGATCCAAGTGACACAGTATATCAAATAGGTTGGGTTAGTTTTATAGTTTTCAATATTTTTAGGGTTTTGACTGTTTTGAAGGTTTTTAATATTTTTAGAGTTTTTATTTTTTTAGAGGTTTTTATGGTTTTTTATTTTTTAGGGGTTTAATGGGTTTTAAAATCTTTTAATGCTTTTTGGGTTTAAAATGGATTTTATATTTTTTATTCAGGGTTTAGGGTTTTTTTTATTTTTTATTGATTTAAGGGTATTAGGGTTTTAGGTTCTTTTTGGGTTTTTAAATGTTTTTAAAATTTCAGTATTTGTTTAGTATTTTTAGTGGATTTAAGTGGATTTAAGTGTTTTCATGTTTTTATGGGTTTCATAAGAGTTTTCATGGTTTTAGAGGTTTTTATGTTTTTAGGTATTTTTAGTGTTTTTATGGTTTTTTGGTGTTTTTGGGAATTTGATGGTTATTAAGGGTTTTAGGGTTTTTAGGGTTTTTTATTTATTTTAGGATTCTAATGTTTTCTTAGTGGTTTTTATTGTTTTTAGGTTTTTTACCTTTTAGTGATTTTTTGCAGTTTTTAGGATTTTTAAGGTTTCTTTGAATTTTAGGGATTTTGAGGGGTTTTATGTGTTTGTAGTGTTTTAAGGGATTTTATGGGTTTTGGGTTTTTTGGGTTTTTTATATTTTCTTGGTTTTAATGATTTTTCATATTTTTTATAATTTTTATGGGATTAAATGGTTTTAGATATTCTAGTGGTTTATGTTTTTTATGGTTTTAGGGTTTTTTATGGTTTTTATGGGTTTTATCATTTTATGGTCTTTTCGGTTTTTATGGGTATTAGGGTGTTTTTTTTCTGTTTTAAGTGTTTTCAGGTTTTTAGTGTTTTCTTAGGGGTTTTCATTGTTTATAGTTTTTTCTTAGGGGTTTTCAAGGTTTTTAGGGTTTTTTATGTTTTTATTTATTTAAAGTATTTTTTATTAATTTTATGAGTTTTTCAGTTTTTACGACATTTTAGTGGTTTAGGGTTTTCAGTGTTTTATGGTTTTTAGGGGGTGGAGATTTAGTTATTTTTTAGATGGTTTAATTTTTTTTAATTTTTTTTATGTTTTTCATTGGAATTTTCATGGTTTTTAGTGGTTTTTACATTTTTTTAGTTTTTTAGGGTTTTTAGGATTTTAATTGTTTTTATATTTTTAAGGGATTTTGAGGGTGGGTTTGGGTTTTATCGGGTTTATGGGTTTTTTTGGGTTTTAGTGTTTTTTTAGTTTTAATGGTATTATGTATTTTAAAATTTTTAGATGTTTAAAAAGTTTTTATAATTTGTAGTGGAGTTTATGGTTTTTAAGGAATTTAAGGTTTTAAATTTTTATGTGTTTTATTGTTTATATGGGGTTTTAGGGTTTTAGAATCTTTTAGGGATCTTTAGGGTTTTTGAGTTTTTATTAATTTTAAGGGTTTTATGTGTTTTTAGGGTTTGTAGAGTTTTATCAATTTTTGGGATTTTAGGGGTTTAATTTTTTTAAATTTTTTTAGACATTTCTTAGTGTTTTCCATGTTTTTATGGTTTTTTAAATTTTTTGGGTTTTTACAATTTTTTTATTTTTAATATTTTTGGTGTTTTTAGGGATTTTGAAGGGTTTTAGGATTTTTTTCTCATTTTTAGGATTTTTAGAGTTTTTAGGGGTCTTGAGGTGTTTATATTTTTTCAACAATTTTATGGGTTTAAAGGGTTTTTAGTGTTTTTAGTTGCTTTATAGATTTTATGGGTTTTTAGTGTTTTTTTGAATTTTAAATTTTTTTTATGATTTTTAGTGAATTTTTTGTTTTTTTGGCTCTTTTAGGGATTTTTGGGTTTTTTTGTTTTTATTTTTTTTGGGGTTTATATTTTTTTGGGGTTTTAGGGTTTTCTTTGGGGAATTTATGGTTTTAGGTATTTTTACATTTTAAGGTATTTTTAGATATTTTTAGGAATTATAATTTTTTTATGTTTTTAGGGATTCTAAGGGTTTTTTGTTTTTTAGGTTTTTAAGGATTTAGCATTTTTTAGGTTTTTAAGGGTTTAAGTTATATTCTACTTTTATGTTTTTCTTTGGGATTTTATAGTTTTTAGGGTTTTTTAAATTTATAAAGATTTTTATGGATTTTATTTTAATTATTATATGTGGGGGTTAAGGATTTTGACGTTTTTAGAGGTTTAAGGGTTTTTAGTGACTATTATTTTTTGGGGTTTTTACTGTTTTTTATTTTATTATATTTTTTGAATTTGTTTTGAAATTTTATTAGGTTTAATTTGTTTTATAATTTTTATAAATTTTTAGGGTCAACATGTATTTTAGGCATTTTTAAGGTTTTTAGGTGTTTTATGGTATTTGGGGGGTTTTAGTGTGTTTAGGGTCTTTTAGTGTTTTTATAGTTTTATTATTTTTTAGGTTATTTAGGGGTTTTAAGTTATTGTTTGGCTTATATAGTTTTATTAGGGTTTTCAGTAATTTTTATGGTTTCTTATGTTTTTATGTATAGTTACAGGTTTTTAGGATTTTTATAGTTTTTAGGGTTTTTAGGAATTTAGAGTGTTTAAGGTGTTTTTAGGTTTTTTAGTGTTTTTGCGTTTTTATGGGTTTTAATTTTTTAGGGGTTTCATGTTATCATATGGGCTTTTAAAACATTTATTAGTTTTTATATTTTTAGATATTTTTAAGGATTATTAGGTATTTTATGGTTGTTAGGGTTTTGGGGGGTTTTGAGTTTTTTTAGGTTATACGGTTTTTTATGGATTTCGTGGGTATTTGGGTATTTATATTTTTTTATTGTTTTTCAGTTTTTAATTTTTTTATATTATTTTAAATTATTAGGGGTTTTAATGGCATTTAGATTTTTTTTCAGGTTTTTCATTTTTTATCGGTTTTTCTGGTTCTTAGGGATTTTTAGGGTTTTTAGTTTCTTTTAGGGTTTTTTGTGTTTTTTAGGTTTTAGATATTTTATGTGTTTTTTAGTTTTGATGGTTTTCTTAGGGGTTTTCAAGGTTTCAATTTTTTATATATTTTTAGGGTTTCTTAGAGAATTTTTATGGTTTTTAGATATTTTATGATTTTTAGGGATTTTGAGGGTTTTTTGGGTTGTTTAGAGTTTTAGCATTTTTTTGTTTTTAGGGGGCTTAAGTGGTTTTATGTTTTTATTGTTTTCTTATGGGTTTTATGGGATTGTTATGGTTTTTACATTTTTTGGATATTTTGAGATTTTTAGGGTTTTACTGTTTTTAGTGGTTTTAGGGATGTTTAGGGTTTTTATGGATTTTTTAGTTTTAGGGTTTTTTATTTTTTATTATTTTAATGTGTTTTATAATTTTTTAATGTTTTTATTTAATTAAACGTTTTTATATATTTTAGTGGTTTTAGGTATTTTATGGATTTTATGGTTATTATGGTTTTCATGGGTTTTTTGGATTTTTTGGGGTTTATGGGTTTTATCATCTTTTAGGTTATTCAATGGTTTTAAGTATTTTTAGATTTTTTGGTTATCATAGGTTTTATTATTCTTTTTAGGGGTTTTAAAATTTGTTGATATTTTTAGGTATTTTAGTATTTTTATGGCGTTTTAGGGTTTTTTGATATTATTATTGGTTTTTGGGGTTTTACCGTTTTTAGCGGTTTTAGCATTGTTAGGTATTTTAGGTGTTTTCATTATTTTTAGGTTTCTAAGGTTTATATAGGTTTATTCTGGGATTTTAATGTTTTTAAAGTTTTAGGGATTTTTGGGACTTTAATTATTTTTATGGTTTTTTCAAATTTGTAGGAATTTTTAGGGGCTTTTTGGTTTTTTAGGGTTTTTACGGTATGTATGGTTTTTTGTGGTTTTAAGAATTATTTTAGAGTTTTTATTGGTTTTATAGGTTTTTAGAGATTTATTATAAATATAATTGGTTTATAGTGTTTTCATTTTTTTTTTATATGTTTTAGGGTTTTATTGTTTTTAATGTATTTAGGGGTTTTAAGGTTTTATGTTGTTTGGGGTTTTTAGGATTTCTTAGTGTTCGTAGAATTTTATGTTTTTATGTGTTTTATGCATTTAAATTTTTATGGTTTTATTAGTTTTTGGTAGGGTTTTTATGTTTCAAGGATTTTTAAGGGTTCATTAGGATTTTTATGGTGTTTATAGTATTTAGGGACATTGATATATTTGGGTGGTTTTTGGTTTGTTAGGGGTTTTATGGTTTTTTTGGGTTTTAGGGTTTATTATTAGATTTTAAGGGTATTAATAGTTTTATAGTTTTATAGTTTTAACGTTTTTAGGGTTATAAGGATTTTTAGAGTTTCTAGATGTTTTGTAGGGATTTTTTTTTGGTTTTTTAGGGTTTTTATGTTTTTTACTGTTTTTTTTCTTTTAGGGTTTTAGGGTTTTTAGGGTTTTTATGTTTTCAGGTTATTTGAGATTTTATGTGTTTTTATGTTTTTATGTTTTTATTAGGGGTTTTCTAGGTTTTTAGTGTTTTTATGTTTTTTGGGATTTTTATAGATTTTATGATTTATTGGGATTATAGGTTTTTTAAAGAATTTTATGGGTATAATGGTTTTTTGGGTTTTTGGGTTTTCATGACTTTTTTGGGGGTTTGAGTTTTTTTTAGTTTTTAACAATTTTAGGCATTTGACGTGTTTTTAGAATTTTTGGTGATTTTAGGGTTTTTATTTGTTTTTAGGGGTTTTAAGGTTTTTAGGGGTTTTATATTTTCATGGTTTATAGGGTGTTATGTTTTTATCATTTTTTTTATTTTTAGGGGTTTTAAGTGTTTTTAGGGTTTTAAGAATTTATTAGGACTTTTTAGAGGTTTTAGTGTTTTTTACATTTTTTTGATTTTTAGGCATTTGAATGATTTTATGGTTATTTATTGTTATTTCGGATTTTTATGGGTTTTAATGTTTTTTTTGGGTTTTAGGATTTTTTTGAGATTTGATGGGGTTTTAAGGGGTTTTAGAGTTTGTTATTGTTTTTTGGGGTGTAAAGGGTATTTATATTTTTATTGGTTTTTAGGATTTTTATGTGTTTTTTGGGGTGGTTTAAGGTAATTAGAGGTTTTTTAATTTTTTTTTTCTGTTTTATCATGTTTTTCACAGTTTTTTCATTTTTTATACTTGTAAGGTTATAAGGGGTTTTTGGTTTTTAGATTTTTATGGTTTTTTAGGGCTTTTCTAGGTTTATGGTTTTTTATGTTTAATGGATTTTTAGGAATTTTTTATGAATATTATAGATTTCTAGTGTTTTAGAGATTTTGGGTGTTTTATGGTTTATTAGGGATTCTACGTTTTTATGAGGTTTTTGGTTTTTTGGGTTATTTTCATTTTTTTGGGTTTTATTGTTTCTTATATATTTTTTAATATTTTTAAGGTTTTTAATTGGGTTTTAGAGGTTTTATTGGTTTTTATGGTTTTTATGGTTTTATGGGTTTTTAGTGGTTTCTATGGATTTCTTGTTTTTTTTGGGGTTTTGGGTCTTTTCAGGAATTTTAGGGTTTATATCAATTTTAATGTTTTAAGGTTTTCATTTGTAGTATGTGTTTTTATGTATTTAAGGTTTTCTTATAGGTTTTAAGGGGTTTACAATTTTATACATTTTTAGGGATTATTAGGGATATTTTAATATTTTTATATTGTTTTAGGATATTTTTTTATGATTTTGCTGGATTTAGTGTTTGATAGGGTTTAATGGTTTTGTAGAGATTGTTAGGTTTTTGGGGGGTTTATGTTTTTTCATGTTTTGTAGTTTTTTTGGGGTTTCGTGTTATTAGTTTTTTATGTTATTAGGGATTTTTATCAGTGTTTAGTATTTTTATGGTTATAGGATTATAGGTACTTTTAGTGTTTAAGGGGGTTTGGGGGATTAAGGTTTTATGGTATTTTTTAGGTTCATTGGGTTTTTTTATAGTTTTTAGGGGTTTTGAGGATTTTAGGATTTATTTAACGATTTTTGGGGACAAAAGTATTTTTATTGTTTTTATTGGGTTTTAGGGGTTTTCTGGGTTTTCTGGGGTTTAATGTGTTTATGTGTTTTATGGTTATAGAGGTTTTATGGATTTTAGGGACTTTTATAGTTTAGGGTTTTTAGAAATTTTATATTTTTTGGGGTATTATTTTATTTAGGAATTTAAATTTTTCTTAGGGGATTTCAGGGTTTTTTGGGTTTTTTATGGTTTTATGTATTTTTATTGAATTTATAAGATTTTTATCATTTTTATGTTTTTTTGGGATTTTGAGAGTTTTATGGGTTTAGGGGTTTTAGGGGTTTTACTATTTTTTTGTTCTTATGGGTTTTAAGTTTTATATTTTTATGATTTTCTAAGGGATTTTTATATTTTTTAGGGTTTTATGTGTATTTATGGTTTCTATTTATTTTTTACGATTTTTATGGTTTTTAGGATTTTAACAGTTTTTAGGGTTTTTAGGGGTTTTATTGGGTTTTTAGAGTTTTTTATTTTTTAGTATTTTTATGTGTATTTAATTTTTTTTACATTTTAAGGAGTATGAAGTGTTTTTATAGTTATTAATGGGTTTAAGGGCAAAGGAAGGCTCGGGTCCAGGCTATTCCTAGCACCCCCCAAAATTTATTAAAAGAAAAGACACAAAGACCTGCAGACAAGGGAGGGGAGGGGTCAAACGACCCACACCCAAAAACCCTTCACAACAAAAGACCCAAAAAAAGGAAAATCAAAAAAGAAAACAAAATAGAGAAACAGACACAAAACAAAACACAACAGCAGAGTCCACCAATCTTGTCCAGCCGACACCAGCATCCAGCACCAATGCCAAACAGCACAGCCAAGCAGCGTCCACACATCCAGCATCACAACATCCATCATCCAGCGCATTCCATCATCCAACAACACCACATCGAATCATCACAGCAATACAGCAGCCACAACACATCAAAACCAACCAGCCCCAGCAGCCATTAGCAGCACCACATCCATTCGTCATCGCAACACAGCAGCACCACATCCAAAGCAACTAGCCCCAGCAACCAACAACACCAAATCCTCCTAAAAATAGCAACCAGCAGCACACCAAACAACATCCAACACACTCACCAGAACAAAAATCCCACACCCATAGCTATTCAAAACTAAACCAACACCACAGCCATCAACCTCCATATCAACTTGCCTCAAATCCAACATCACTAACAACTCACAACCAAACCAGCAATAGCTTAGAAGACCAAATTCCACCATAGCATCCAGGACGCAACTCATCTTGTCCAGAAACTCATCAGCAGCATAAATCAAAGGCGAAACTAAGGAAACAGAAGCACGAACCTGTACGTTCACTTTCCGTAGCCCCCAGAAACCGTCAAAATTCCAAGAGATCCAGCAAAAACCTCCCAGACTCAGATCTGGAAAACCAGACCCAAGCATGGAAGCAGACATTCCATTTCCAGAACATCGCAGATCCCACTGCACCCACCGTTCAGCATCATGGATCCAAAAAGGCCAGGCCACCGTTCGGAGAAGACTAAACCGCCGAAGACCTTGGAGGAACCCGTATTTCCAAGATCTGATCCACACCTCCATGGAAACAAAGCGCCACATGGTGGAAATACCAGATCTGAACCGCTCCACCATAGTCCTGCAACGATGTGCCAAGGATGAGCCATAGCCAGTCCACACCTCCACGAATCGTCGAAGAGGCCAGAGTCCACACCGCCGGTGAAACTCCATCCTCCGCTGTAGCTGCTTCGCGAAGCGACAGAAGAAACGAGCTTCTTCAATGTAAGATCGAGAAGACCCCGACCAGCGTCGCCAGACCAGATCATCGCACCATCCGCCTAAATGAAGCACCTTCTGAAAAGAACCTGAATGCCGAAGCAACCAGCTTTGCCATTGCGCCCTTTGACTGCATTGACCCGCCTGCAGAAACCCTAGATCTGAAAAAACAACCCCAATCTGTGGCTGCTGAAGGAAGTCGACCCAAGAAAGAACACTTGAAGGCATCACTACCACCATAGCAGATGGAAGCCATACGTGCCAGCAAAAGAACAAAGCCGTGTCGAAGTCCGAAGTCCAGAGCACTCGGAGAAGATGATGTTGTCGAAGAGCAGAATCGACCTCCGTCTTGAGGCCGAAGATCACATCCAGGTCATACCATCTCTGAGAACGAAGGAGCAAGGATCCACCGATGAAGCTTCGATCTGGATCCAGGGGAAAGCCTGGAAGAATCATCGAGCCAGAGATAATTCCAGGAGAGTTTTCCGCCATCTCTTTTTTCATGGGTTTTAGGGTGTTTGTGGGTTTTTAAATTTTTTAGGGCTTTATGGTATTTTGGGTTGTTAGTGGGTTTTTGGGTGTTCTAGTGTTTTTTTCATTTTTAGGGTTTAATGGGTTTTAGGTGATTAAATTTTTTATATTTTTATTAGGGGTTTCCAAGATTTATTATGATTCTATTGATTTTTATGGGTTTTTAAGATTTTTATGGTTTTAGTGTTTTTAGGGAATTGGAGGTTTTATGTTTTTTAGTGTTTTTGAGGTTTTTTTTATTTTTAATGGATATGGATTTTTTACAAAATCTAAGGGTTTTAGATTTTTTCAATATTTTTATTAGTTTAAAGGGTTTTTAGAGTTTTTAATGGGTTTTTAGGGTTTTTTGTGGGTATATAGTTTTTTAAGTTCATTATGGATTTTTATATTTTCAGGGATTTAAGGTTTTTAAGGTTTCTAGGGTATTGATGTTTTTCATGATATTTAAGTGTTAAGTGTTTTTAGGTTTTTATTTTTTCCTTAGTTGTTTTAATGGTTTTTATGGTTTTTTATGATTTTAGGAATTATTATTTATTTTTAGGATTTTTATGTATTTTATGGATTTCAATGGTTTTTAGTGTTTTTACGGATTTTTGGGTTTAGAGGTGTTTTATTTTTTTTTAGGATTTTAAGGTTTTATTACATGTTTATCATAGTTTATTGGTTCTTAAAATTTTTATTGATTTTTGAGTATTTTTAGGAGTTTTAGGGATTTTTTAGGTTTTTAGGGATTTTAATGGTTTTTAGAGTTCTTATGATTTTTTGGGGTTTAATGGATTTTTTTTGGGTTTTTAGGGTTTTAAAATTTGCATGTATTTTGTTATTTTTAGGTTTTTAAATGAAATTAAATATTTTTAGTGGTTTTTAGGATTTTATGGGTTATTGGGTTTTAAAGGATTTTAGGGTTTTAGGGTTATTAGGGTTTTTTAGGGTTTTTTATTTTTTATTTTAGTTTTTTGGGGGTTTTAAAGGGTTTTTGGTATTTATGTTTTTTAAGGGTTTATAGGCTTTTAGGGGGCTTATGTTTTTAGTTATTTTTTGTGAAAATCATTTATTTTAATGGGGTTTTATATATTATATGGATTTTGAGGTTTTTTAAGGGTTTCATAGTTTTTTACGTTTTGGGGGATTTTAGGTCTATTTTAAGATTTTTATGAGATTTTAGGTTTTTTAATGATTTCAGGTTTTTAGGGTTTTTAATTTTTTTAGAGTTTTTATTGATTTTAGGGGGTTTATTATTGTTTGCAATTTTTAGTGGGAATTTTATGATTTTTTTATGATTTTTATGGTTACTATGTATTTTTATGTGTTTAAGTGTTTTTATGGTTTTTAGGGTTTATAGTATTTTTTTTGTTTTTAAGGGTTTTCTGATTTTCTATTATTTTTAAATGTTTTCTTAGGTATTTTTAGGGTTTTAGTGTTTTTAATGTTTTAGGTATTTTTACCACTTGTTTATAATTTTTATCTTTTTTTATATTTTTTGGGATTTAGAGGGGTTTTAGAGGTTTTAGGATTTTTAGGATTTTTTTGGGTTTTAGTGTTTTTAGCTGTTTTAATGGTTTTATGGGTTTTTAATGTTTTCTAATCATTTTTAGGGGTGTTTATGGATTTTATTTTTTTAGGGGTTTCGGAGTTTTACAGTTTTTTAGGTTTTTAGGGTTTTAAAGTTTTTTTAGGTTTTTATGGTTTTATTAGAAGAATTCATGGTTTTTTACGTTAGTTATTTTTTATGGATTTTTAACGTTTTTTTGGTTTCTTATGGGTTTTTACAGTTGTTTTGAAAATTTTGATTGTTTTCTAGGATTTGAGGGTTTTTGAGTTTTTAAAGTTTTATTACATTTTATTGGTTTTAATGTCATTTAGATTTCTTTAACATTTTTAGGGGTTTCGAAGGTTTTTCTTGATTTTAGTGGTTTTTACAGTTTTAATGGGTTTTTCAAGATTTTTATGGTATTTAGGGATTTTATGTGTATAATATTTTAAGGGTATTTTCTGGGTTTTTAGCTTTGTTTTATGTTTTTCTGGAGTTTTAATTTCTTTTCTTGCTTTTAATAATTTCATAGTGGTATTCAGTGTTTTAGGATTTTTATCATTTTTAGGGATTTCTATGGATTTTTTTAGGATTTTTATGGTTTTTAGTATTTTAGAGATTTTGAGGGTTTTTTGGTTTGGTATGGGTTTTATGGGGTTTAATGTATTTTTTTAGTTGTTTTAGTTTTTGTGGGTTTAAGTGTTTTCATATTTTTAAGGTTTTTTGGGGTGTTTTATTGTTTTTACGGGTTTTTACATTTTTAGAGAATTTTACACTTTATTAAGATTTTTAGGGTTTTTAGATATTTTTAGGGTTTAGGGTTTTTAGAATTTTTTAGCAGTTTTATGGTTTTTAGGGTATTTAGGGTTTTATTTGAGTTTTTAGTGTTTTTGTTGTTTTTAGAGTTTTATAAAAAGTATAATGGGTTTGATGTGTTTTTAGATTTTTTAGTGGTTTTTTCGGAGTTTATGGGGTTTAGGGTTATTTTCTGGGTTTTAGTGTTTTTATGTTTTTTGGTACTTTATGTGAATTTATCTTTTTTTTTGTTTTATTAGGGGTTTTCAATGTGTTTGGGTTCCTTACTTTTTTTTTGAATTTTTAGGCATTTTTCGGAATGTTGTTTTGTAAGTTTTTTTGGATCTTGAGGGTTTAGGGTTTTAATCATTTTTTAGGTTTTTAGGGTGTTTTTAAAGGTCTCTTAGGGGTTTTCACGTTTTTTGGGGGTTTTACATTTTTTTTGGATTTTAGGATTTTTTTTATTTTATGGTTTTTTGGCTTTTTAGGGATTTGGCAGATTTTTAGTTTTTTAGGTTTTTAGGGATATATGGTTTTTGGGTTTTTCAGGGTTTTTTTATTTTTTATTGGGTTTAAGTTTATTTAGAGTATTTTTTAACCTTTTTAGGGTTTCAAACAGTGTTTATGGGGTTTAGTGTGTGTTTAGGTGGTTTTAATGTTTTTAGTGGGTTTTATGTTTTTTTTTGGGTTTTTAGGGTTTTTCGGGGTGTTTAGGGTTTTTAGCTTTTTTTAGTATTTTATATGTTTTAACATTTTTTAGATTTAATGGTTTTCATAATTTTTTTCATTCTATATATATTTTTAAGGTTTTTTATTTTTTTTCCTCTTTAAGAATTGTATGGTTTTTTAGGTTTTTTATGCAATTTTATGATTTTATGGTGTTTAATGTTTTCGGTTTTTTATTTTTATGTGTTTTTTGAGTTTTCATTTTATTTAAGGTTTTTAATTATTTTTAAAAAATTTAGGGGTTTAAAGGGTTTTTATATTTTTTTCTTTATGTTTATGGTTTTATGTGTTTTTAGGGTTTTATGTTTCTCGGTTATATTTATGGTTTTTAGGTATTTAGGGTATTATGAGATTTTAGGGAAAGTAAGTCATTGGACCAAGCCTGCTTGGACCCCCAAAATTTCATTAAAAATTTAATGGTAGAATAAAACAAAAGGAGTCTAGTCCAAAATATCCCAATGTCTGAAACTACATGTCAAAAAGATCAATAGCGCCACCATAATTAAAATAAGAGCATTATCCAACGTCCATCGAGTCCTATCTAGACTCCAAGTTCTCTAGATACTTGAATAGTGATAGATACTTGTACCTACATCTTTATTGATCCAAAGTATGTTGTGTTCAAGAAGAGAAATTTTCAAGATGGCATTGCTTGATATCATTAGCATTCTGTTTGGTGGCCTTTTAAGAGGCCCTGGTAGCCATGGGATTTGGAAAAGAGAAGTATTACTTCCTCGACATCCTCATAGGGTGACCAGAGATAAAACCCTATCCAAATTCTCCTTTCCATGTAGAATTCCATCACTGGCCACACTGAAGGCCTCATTTTTGCTGCCACCATCCTTGTTTTCATCCTCAGTAACATACACCCATCTATGTGGATGCATATTGACGTCCTCAAGGGCCATATCTCAAAAAACTGGACAACAAAGGTTTTCTCAAGGAACTCCTTCATAATCCACAATGACCAACTAAAAGCCCTGAGCCTCGTTTAGGTCATCAATTGAATTCTAGTCCAATTTCCTATGATCCGTTAAGTATTCCTCATACACGGAACATTCATCATGCCCATCAGTGGTATGATGACTCAGCTGTTGTCCATACTACCTAGCATAAGGGATCATCTGCAAGGCCCGAACCTCCCTCCCCACATGCCCTGCACTTGTTTCATGCCCACCACCACCATTCAGATTAATAACCTACACCTCATTTTTCTCCTGGTCAACACACCCACTATGCACCATCCTAGAACAGTTATTCAGAGGAACAACCATCACTTTGCACTGCACATGCCAAACATAGCCATGCAGCAAGGCCTGTACCTCCCTCTACTCATTCTTATTGTAACCAGTTTGAGGAAAAATAAAATATCACTCACCCGATCAGACACCACCATCACAGTTTCATGAGAAACAACATCCATTAAAGTGGAACCAGAGTCACACAATGAAACATAATTACTGAAATTTAAATTAACATTAGAAGGACCATATGAACCACATGCCTTCCCTCATGACCAGCATAATCATCCTGGCATGATTCATTTATCTCATTATCATCGCAAGAGGTCTGGATCAAAGATGGATCCTACGCCACATTCTGTAGAAGCCCAATACATGCATGTAGAGGAATCACCTACAGCTCACTCTTCCCCTTCAAATAGAATTACAATTTACATGTTCATAATTATACCTCACATTATTGAACACTTCCCACACTTTATTCGGAGAAACATCACCCAATAGAATAGGAATATAACCACACTAAATGATATATTTATTCAACATTATCTCATCCTAAAAAAGACATAAAAATACCCAAGTCATATTTAAGTCTACAAAAAACATCAGAGACCATTGGATTAAGTGTTGTAAACTATAATATATTTCGTATTTGTTTAGAAGAATCATCCTCCATCCCATCTCACATGTCAACAGTCATTTTAGACACAATATCAGTGTATAAATGGGCCTTTATTCTACAACCTACCTTTGTTTTCACTTCCCATACCCCAAATCCTTCAAATCCGAACATGAAAAACTATTGCACAAGAGCATCCAACTTGTTATTGCACCACACTACCATTTTTTAAAGTATCAACCAATCCATTTGTGGTCTCACTTACATCTCCCGAAATCACCAGGGAAGTCTTCAATATGTGAGACCACATAGAAGGTTGTGGTGTTTGTCTGTCCTCCACATCATCCACCTGAACAGATATTCCCAAGGTACCTATAGTAGCTTGCAGAACCCCAACACCAAGAAAACCACCCTCACCACAATCCAAAACAACATCCATTACCTTATTTTATTCATCAAATTCCACCACCTCCTTATCACACCCAAACCTTAGATCAAGATTTAGGTTCAAAAACATATATGAACATTCATATGAACAATACTCTCTATAGAAACATACTTTTCTCATACACCAGACTCCCCACAATCCAACCCCACGCCCCTGGTGCTCCTCCTCCCATGCCTATAATCCATGTTGGAGTGACCATGTTTCTTGAAAATAGAACATAAATCCACCAATGACTCAAAGAGAACTTGTTTATTTTAACGAAAATCCTTACTAAAAACTATCCACATGAGCTCAACCAATTTTCTATAATCATCAACCTCAACGCAAACTCTTGGAGATACATGATGGAAAACTGCCAATGCCTAGCTATCTGAACATAGATAACATCTAAAAAGGTTCGCAATCATAAAAATGATAGACAATATTTTATATGGAAGGGTATATTTTGGAAATATAACTCATGTATTGGTCATTGGAGGATTTTGGTTCATATAAACATCAATACTCCACCTGATAAGGACAAACCTGACTCTATTGAAGATTTCATGGGATGCGGACTAAGCGAGGATCAAATCATCCTATCTTGCGAAGCATATCTTAATATGTTAGTCATTGAATAACAACACCTTAGCTCGGACCTAAAGACCCCAAGATATGAAAATAAACCTATCAAAAGAGTCCACAGAAGGATGTAGACTCATAAATTGAGCTATCACTGTTAAGCTATGGAGGGATGAGGCCTTGTTGAAATTTACAATCGATAAGGGAAGTTGTAGATGATCTATATATAAGTCAGGTACTTTAGGGAAAATTTCAAACCAAGGAAACCGAGGTAGGTTATCCAGGATGGAGAAAGGAGTGACGGTAATCTGATCTCCATCAAGATATGGTGAATATCCCTCCTCCACAGGGAGAGGGGTGGGGCATGGAGGACATCACCGTCAAGGGTGCTGCAGATGAACTCATACTGAGAGATCTATCTATCTTCCTAGGGAATTTTAGAGGGTTTTAGGATTTTATGCTTTTCTTCTTATTTTTTAGGTGTTTGAAATATTTTTTGGGTTTTATAGTTTTCTTGGGTTTTTTAGGGTTTTTATGGTTTTTATGTTTTTAGAGATTTTTAGGAGTTCTTTTTTGGTTTATAGTGATTTGGGATTTTGAGGTATTTTAGGGTTTCTTAGTGTTTTTCACAATTTTAGGATTTTAGGTGTTTTATGTTGTTTTATGTTTTAAAATTTGTATGTTATATTTGGGGATATTTACATTTTTAGTGGTTTTTAGGGATTTATTAATATTTTTATAGTGATTTGTGATTTTTAGTGATTTTGTTGGTTTTTAGTTATTTTAATGTATTTATTGATTTTTAGGATCTTTTTTTATTGTTATGGGTTTAACAGATTTTTATAGTTTTTATGTTTTTTAGAAGTTTAATTGGTTTTTATAGTTTTTTGTAGTTTTTTGAGTTTTATGGGTTTTTATGGTTTTTAAGATTGCAATGGGGTTTTCAGTTTTTAGGGGTTTTAATTATTTTTTGGATTTTAAGGTTTTATTAGGATTTTAGAGTTGTTATTATGTTATTATTTTTTTTAGGGATTTTTAGGTATTCTTGAGATTTTTATTGTTATTATGGTTTTTAGTGATTTTGAGGTTGTTTTGTGTTTTTAAAATTTTTAGGTTTTTAGGGATTATAAGAGCTTTTGGTTATTAAGGTTTTCTTATGGGTTTTATAGGTTCTTATGTTTTTTTACTTTTTTGTTGGTTTTTTTGGGGTTTAAGTGTTTTTATTGATTTTGAGGGTTTTTAGGTTTTTACGATTTTATGGATATTTTGGGGGTTTTAGGATGTATTTTGAGTTTTTATGGTTTCTAATTTTTTTTACTATTTTTCAATTTTTTTGGGATTAAAGGGTTTTAAGTGTTTTTATTGGGTTTTTAGTTTTTAGTGTCTTTAAAGGGTTTGTATGGTTTTAGGAATTTTTATGGGTTTTTAGGGTTTTTATGGGGTTTAGGAGTTTTCATGGTTTTATAGTTTCAAGGTTTTTAGGTTATTAGTATTTTATAGGTTTTAGAGGTTTAAAGGCTATTTAGATTTTTAGGTTTTTCATAGTATTTTTTAGGTTTTTTAATATTTTTTATTTTTGAGGGGTTTTACATCTTTGAATGATCTTATGGGGTTTTAGGGATTTTCAAGGTTTTTTGGGTTCATCAGTTTTTTTTGTTTTATGGTTTTTTGAGTTTTTTTATTGTTTTTACATTTTTTAGAGTTTTTTAAACATTTTTAAGCATTTAATGGGGATTTAGAGTTTTTATTTTCCTTTTATGGTTTTATTTGGTTTTTAGGTTTTTATGGTTTTATGGGATTTATAAGGGTTTTAGGGGTTTTTTGGTTTGGGCCTTTTTATGGTTTTTAGCATTTTTATATTTTTTAAGTGTTTTATGTGTTTTTATATTTTTAAGTTTTTCTCTTGGGTTTTAATGGTTTTTTACATTTATTATGATTTTAGGGTTTCTAAATATTTTTATAGTTCTTAGTATTTTTATAGATTTTTAGGGGTTTTAGGGGATTAGTGGTTTTTATTATTTATTGATTTTTTAGTCTTTTTAGCATTTTTATTTTTATTAGTAGTTTTTTATTTTTAATGTTTTCTATTTTTTATCCAAGGTTTTCATGGATATTACATTTATTGATATGTTTTAGGATATTTATAGGTATTTAATTTTTTTTAGGGTTTTGAGAATTTTTCATGTTTTTATATTTTTTGGGGGTTTTAGGATTTGTTGTAGTTTTTATGAGTTTAGGGGTTTTAGGGGTTTTTAGGGTTTGTTGTAGTTTTTAGGTTTGTTTTAGTTTTTAAGGGTTTTATGGTTTTTGGATATTTTAACATTGTTAGGAGTTTAATGGATTGTTAGAGTTTTTAGTACTTTTTAAGGGGTTTTATGTTTTTAAATTTTTTATATGTTGAAATGGTTTTTATGATTTTTTTAATTTTTTGGGTTTTAGGTTTTTTTTTGTGTTTTTTAAATTTTTTACAATTTTTAAGGGTTTTAAGTGTTTTTAAGAATTTAGTGTTTTCATATGGGTTTTATATGTTTTTTAGTTCTTTAAATTGGAAATGATTTTTTTTAATTTTTTTATTTTATCGGGTTTTGGGTATTTTGTAGATTTTGAGGGTTTTAGGGTGTTTTTTAGATCTTAGGTTTTTATGGTTTTCTGGGTTTTTAGTGTTTTTTGAGTATCTACGGTTTTTTTTTTGTTTTTTAGAGTTTTGTTAATGTTTTTTGGGGATTAAAGTATTTTTAGTGTTTTTAGTGGGTTGTTTGGAATTTTTATAGGTAGCTAGATTTTTAAGATCTTAGGGTTTTTTATGATTCTTAAGGTTTTAATGTTTTTAGCATTTTTTAGGGTTTATATGAGATTTAAGGGTCTTTGGGTTTTTCATGTTTTCTTAGGATTTTCCTGGTGTTTGGGGTTTTTAAATTTTTATGGTTTCTTGAAAAACAATTGGGATTTTATTATTTTTTTAAAGATTTTTAGGGGGTTTGGGTTTTTAGCATTTTTTATGAGATTCTGGTGTTTTTAGGTTTTTATGGTTTTATATGGGTTTTTCAATGTTTTTGGGTTTTTTATGTTTTTCAGGATTTTATGGGATTATTATAATTTTTATGGGTTTTTGTATTTTTAAGATTTTTTGGGTATTTAGGTTTTTTATATTTTTATAGGGTTTTATGGATTTTAGAAATTTTTAATGTTTTAATGGGTTTAAATTGTTTTTTAAATTTTTAGTTGTTTTTGCGGTTTTTAGGGTTACTAATATTTGAATTTTTTTATGGTTTATAGGTGGTTTTAATGTTTTTTGGGGTTTTTTGTGTTTTTTGTTTTTTTAAATATTTCATAGGATTTTTTATAGTTTTTTACGTATTTAGTTATTTTTATTGATTTTTTAAATTTTTTAATGATTTTATGGATTTTTAGGGTATTTAGGATCTTTTAGCAGATTTATGGTTTTCATGGGCAATATAATATATTTAGGTATTATAGGGGTTTTAATTGTTTTTAGGTTTTTAATTTATTCATAGTGTTTTACAAGAGGTTTTAGGGTTTAAAGTTTTTGGTGTTCTTAAGGTTATTTTTAAGATATTTAATGTTTTAAGGGGTTTAAGGATTTTTAGGGATTTAGGGGTTTTTGTTTTTTATGGGTTTTTTGAGTTTTTCAGTTTTAAAGGTTTTTAAAATTTTTATAGGGTTTATTTTTTTATATTTTTCACTATTTTTTGGTGTTTTATTGTTTTTTTGGATTATAGGGTTTTTTAGTTTTCAGGTGTTTTATGGGTTTTTATAGTTTTCAAACATTTTTAGGGGATTAACGGTTTTTAAGAGTTTTTGGTTTTTTGGTTTTTATAGATTTTAGTGTTTTTAATGTTTTTAAGTGTTTATGTTTTTTATGGTTTTTTGGGTTTTATTGTTTTTATTTTTTTATGGTTTAATATTGTTTTTAGCATTTTTATGTTTTTAGGGGTATTATGTTATTTTATGTTTTTATGATTTTCTAAGATCTTTTTGGGGATTTTAAGGTATTATATGTTTTTAAGGATTTTATTTTGGATTTTCAAGATATTTATGGGTTTTTTTAGATTTTATTGATTTTGACGAGGTTTTTGAGTATTTAATAGTTTTTTGGGTTGTTTGGTTTTTATGGGTTTTTGAGGGTTTTGGGTTTAATGGTTCATTAGCGTTTTTCAACATGTTTATGGTTTTAAATTGATTTTAGTGTTTTAGGTGTTTATATGTTTTATATGTTTTCATGGTTTTTTAATGCTTTTTGGGTTTTAAGGGTTTTTAGGGATTTTAAATTCATATTGGGTTTTAGAGTTTTTTTGGGATTTTGAGTGATTTTTAAGAATTTTTTGGTTTTTAGGGATTTTGAGGGGTTTTTATGTGTTATCGATGTTTTTTAGGTTTTTATAAATTATTTATTTATTTAGGGGTATAATTTTATTTAGGGTTTTATGGTATTCAATTTTTTTTTCTTTTTAAATATTATTGGTATTTTTAACATTTTTATTATTTTTAGGGTTTTTAGAGAATTTTATGGGTTTAGAGTTTTTTAGGTTATTTATTTTTTTGGGTTTTTATGTTTTTTTGGGGGTTTAAGTTTTTTATGGATTTTTAGAGTTTTTATCATTTTTATTTGTTCAAAGGTTTTTTAGATATTTTAGTCAGTTTTAGGGTTTGATGGGTTTTTAAGGTTTTTAAGGTTTTAGTAGTTAGTGGTTTTTGTGTTTTTATGGGTTTAATGGGTTATTAAGGGTTTTAGAATTTTTAGGAATTGAGGGGTTTTATGTGTTTTTATGTTTTTATGGTTTTCATAGGTGTTTTATTTGTTTTTACAATTTTACAAATTATTAGGTATTCTATTATTGTTTTTATGGTTTTGTTTGGTTTTTTGGATTTTTTGGGGTTTTGAGTTTGTTAATATTTCTTTAGAGTTTTTTTAATTCTTTTTGGTGTTTAATTGGATTTTTAAAATTTTTATGGGCTCTTTGGGTTTTTTTGGGTTTTAATGGTTTTAAGGGGTTATTATGTTTTTAGGTATTTTTAGAGTATTTAGGGTCTCTATGGGGGTTTTATCATTTTCTTGTTATTTAGGGGTTTTATTTTTTCAGGTTTTTAATTTTATCTTCTGTATTTCCATGGATTTTAATTATTTTTATATTTTTAGTTATTTTTAGGGCCTTTTAGGTTTTTTATTATTTATATGGTTTCTAGGTATTTTGAGTGGTTTTAGGGTTGTTTGGGTTTTTATGGTTGTTTATGTTTTTGAAGGGTTTTACATGTTCTTAGGATTCTATGATTTCCTTAGTTTCTTTCAGGGTTTTCAAAATTATTAATGTCTTTATGAATTATTAAGATTTTTTAGGTTTCCTATTGTTTTTAGGGAATTTAAGGGTTTTTAGGTTTTTAGGGTTTTTATGTATTTTGAGTTTACTGTGTCTTTTTTTGGGTTTTAAGGTTTTTTTTGTGTTTTATAACATTTTTTGGGTTTAAGGGTGTTTTAGTGTTTTTTGTGGCGTTTTAGATTTTTATTGTTTTTATGGGTTTTTAATGTTTTTACGGGGTTTTAATGTTTTTACGGGTTTTATTGTTCTTTGGGGGGGGGGGGTTTAGGTGTTTTTGGGTAATTTTAGTGTTTTATGGGTTTCTATCTTTTTTTAGTTTTTTAGAGGTTCAATTGTTTTTTGTTTATAATGTTTTCATAGGAGTTTTCTTGATTTTTAGGGGTTTTATGTTTTTATATATTTGTAGAGTTTTTATGGGTTATAGGGGTTTAGGTTTTTTGAGGGGTTTTATGGGGTTTTGGGGGTTTTTGAGGTTTTTGGGTTTTAACATTTTAGTGTTTTTAGAGGATTTAAGTGTATTTTGGTTATTATGGTTTTCATATAGGCTTTCAGTGTTTTTATGTGTTTTTAAAATTTTTATGGGTTTTTAGAGATTTTTTAGGATTTTTATGGTTTTAAGGGTTTTTATAGATTTTGTGGGTTTTTTAATTTTGTTGGTTTTTAGTGTTCTATTTAGTTTTTAAGGTTTTATGTTTTTTAGAGTTTTTTTATAATTTTTAGTGGTTTATTAGGTTTTCGGATTTTTTCGTTGTTTTAGGGTTTTTATGGTGTTTTAGGGTTTTTAGGGTTTTTATCAGTGTTTATTATATTTAGTGGTTTATAAGGTTTTTAGGGTATTTTTAGGGTTTTTCGAATTTTTAGGTTTTTTTATTGTCAAAATAAATATATATAAAATGAACTGGTGTTTTGAGGTTTTATAGTAGTCTTAATTGTTTCAGGGTTTTAAGGATTTATTAGGGTTTTTAGGTGTTTTAGGGTGTTTATGTTATTTTGTATTTTTTGGAATTTTTAGAGATTTTTTTGGCTTTTAATATTTTTAGGGATTTTGTGGGTTTTAGGGGTTTTTATATTTTTTATAAGTTTTAATTTCTTTATATATTTTATGTTTTTAAAAGGTTTAAAAAGTCGTTATTGTTTTAATGGTTTTTATGGGTTTTATAGGTTTTTTAATGTTTTTAAAATTTTTATGGGGTTTTATGGTTTTCAGGGATATTTAAGTTGTTTTCTAGTTTTTAGAATTTTTATGTTTTTTTTGCAAGGAAAAAATAAATATTTTTCAAAGGAAATGGTGTTTTCTATGTTTTATTAGTTTTATATGTTTTTAGGTTTTTAAGGATTTCTTGGTGGTCCATAACGTTTATTAAATTTTAGTGGATTTTTAGGGTTTTTTTTTGGATTTTTATGGGTTTTAGGGTTTTCCGTATTCTGATGGTTTTTTGTGTTTTTTGGGCTTTTAGGGTTTTTTTTTTAATTTTTTTGGTTTTAAAGTATTTATAGTTTTTTATTTCAATGTGGTTTTAAAGGGGTTTTAGAGTATTTAGTCGATTTTAAGGTTTTTTTGTGGGTTTTGGGAGTTTTTTATGGTTTTAGGTTTTTTATAGGATTTAGGGGTTTTGAAAATTCTTAGTATATTTTAGGGTTTTTTTCATTTTTTGGTTTAGGGGTTTAATTTTTTTTTTGGTTTTTATGATTTCTTAGGGTTTTTATGGTTTTTAGAGATTTTTATGTTTTATGAATTTTTAGATATTTTCTATTATTTTTCTGTTTTTAGGGTTTTAATGGAATTTGAGGGGTTTTGGGCTTTTCTTGGTTATTTTGGGTATTAATGATTTTATGATTTTTTTTGGGATTTTATGGTTTTTTATAGTTTTTTAATGTTTTGAGGGTTTTCATGGTTTTTAAGTGTTTTTTGGGTTTTAGGTATTTTATTATTTCTTGGTTTTTTTGTAAGGAAAAAATGAAATATATCTAAAAGTAATTGGCGTTTTTAGGGGTTTTAATGTTTTCATAAAGGTTTTTTGTGTTTTTAGGGTTCTTTGGTTTTAGGTATTTTAGGGAGTTTTTTTGGAATTTTATGGTTTTAATGGTTTTTAGTGATTTTGAGGGGTTTGATGGTCTTTTGGGTTTGTAATGTTTTTTTTTTTGGATTTTTATGTATTTTTTAAATATTTAGTGCTTGAATTTTTTTTAGAGTTTATTATAATTTTTAATGGTTAAAAGGGTTTTTAAAGTGTTTAGTGGGATTTTAGGGTTTTTATGCTTTTATAGGTTGTTTATGGTTTTGAGTGGGTTTATGGATTTTAGGGGTTTTATTATTTGTTATGTTATTTTATGGTTTTAAGGATTTTATTTATTTTTTTAGGGTTTTCATGTGTTTTAAGTGTTTATTGGTGTTAACATTTTTCATTTGGGTTTCTAGGGATTTTTATGTTTTTAATAATTTTTCTTTATATTTGAATGTTTTTTATAGTTTGTAGGGTTTTTAGGGATTTTAGGTTTTTTTGAATTTATAGGGTTTTTTGGGTTTTAGAGTTTTTATAGTTTTTAAGGGGTTTAAGTGTTTCTCTGTTTTTGGGTTTTTATAGTGTTTTCCAGGGTTTCATTTGGTTTTTTAGGTTTTAGCAATTTTTAAGTGTTTTTTAGAATTTTTATTGGTTTTTAATGTTTTTATTTAATCTAAGGATTTTTAGAGTTTTTATGGGTTTTAGGAATTTTATGGTATTTTGGGGTTTGTATGGGAATTTTTTATTTTTAGGGGTTTTATGGTTTTTTATTGTTTTTTAAAATTTTTGTGGGTTTAAATAGTTCTTAGAGTTTTACTGGTTTTTAATGTTTTCAAGTGTTTCTGGTTGGGTATTGTTTTTAGGGGCTTTTATGGGTGTCAGGGTTTTTTATGGTTTTTTTGCATTGTTTAGTTTTACAGGGGTTTAAAGTGTTTTTTATGTTTTTAATGTATTCTTAGGTGTTTTCTTTGTTTTTAGAGGTATTAATGTTTATATTTATTTTTAGTGTTTTTTTATATTTTATGGATTTTTTGCATTTTTATGGATTTTGAGAGGTTTTACGGGTGTTGAGGTTCTTTTATTTTTGTTGGTTTTTATGTTAATTTTTAGTTTCTTTTTAGTTTTATGGGTTTTTAGTGTTTTTAACGTTTTTAGGGGTTTATAGGGTTTTAGTGGGTTTTCAGTGTTTTTTATGGGTTTTAATGGTTCTTAATGTTTTTAGGGGTTTTTAACAATTTTAGTATTTTTAAGGGTTTGAGTGTTTATTTGGATTTTTGGGGATTTTCATTGTTTTGGGTTTTTAAAGGATTTCTTTGGGTTTTTATGGTTTTAGGTTTTTTTATTTTTATTGGATTTTTTGGGATTTTTTAGAATTTTTATGGATTTAAAAGTTGTTTAAGGATTGTGAGGTGTTTTGGTGGTTTTGTGGGTTTTATGGTTTTTATCAGTTTATTTGTTTTTATGGGTTTTAAGGGTTTTTCTGGTTTTATATTATTTTTAGGTTTTTTAGGGGTTTTTATATTTTTAGGGATTTTTTTTCTTTTTATATTTTTTAGAGGTTTTATGATCTTAGAGATTTTTTGGAATTTTAGGGTTTTAAGGTTTTTTTGGGTTTGTATTGTTTTTGTGTTTTTTTGGGTTTTATGGTTTTTTAGAGTTTTAACATTTATGGGTTTTAAGGTATTTTTCAAAATTTTAGTGGTTTTTAGGGTTTTATAGCTTTTTAGGGTTTAAATGGTTAGGGGTTTGAATGGTTTTTAGGGGGTCTATAATTTTTTAGGTTTTTAGGGGTTTTAAGTGTTTTTATGTTTTCAAGGTTTTCTAAGGGGTTTTTAGGTTTTTTTGGATAATTTAATATATTTGTTAGTTTTTTATTGTTTTTAAGGTTTTTATTGATTTTTATGTATTTAGTGTTTCTATGGTTTTAATGGTTTTATGGTATTTCTATGTTTTTATGGGTTTTATGTGGTTTTATAGTTTTTAATGTCTATAGGAGTTTAAAGGAATTTTAAATGATTAGTTGTTTTTATGGGATTTTTTGAATTTTTTTGGTTTTTACAGTTTTTAGCGGTTTTATGTTTTTCGGGGTTTAAGGGTATTTTTATGGTTTTTAGGATTTTTATAATTTTTATGATTTTAGGTGTTTAATGTGTTTCTTGGTTTTAATGATTTTCTTATGTTTTTTCATGGTTATCATGGTTTTTATGTTTATAATTATTTTAGGGATTTCTAGGATTTTTATGGATTTTTGGGGTTTTTATGGATATTTGGTGTTTTAGGGTTTTTAGGGGGTTTAGGGTTTTTATATTATTTTTTATTTTTTTATGTTTTTAGGGTTTTTATGGTTTTAAGTTTTTTTAATTATTTTTGGGTTTTTTTATTTTTTTAGGGGGTTTTTTGGGTTTTTAGGGTATTTTTTTTGGTTTTTATGTTTTTTACAGAATTTATCTGTTTAATGGTTTTTATTCTTTTATAGTATTCTTTTTATTTCTCACTCTTTTTTTTCTTTAGTATATTTTAGTTATTTATATGGATAATTAATGATTTTTATGATTTTTATGGTTTTTAGTGATTTTGAGAGTTTTTAGGGGTTTTAAGGGCTTCCATATTATTAGGTTTTCTATGAGTTTTATGTGTTTTTTTTCGGATTTTATGATTTTATTAGGGTTTTTATATATTTTTTGGAATTATTGGTGATTTTTTTTGAATTTTTATGTTTTAAGGGGTTTTAAGGAAATTGAAGGTTTTTAGGGGTTATTATGTTTTTTTATGATTTTTATGATTTTTTTTAGGCTTTTTTAGTTCATTTTTTTAATGGTTTTTAGTTTTTTTATGTTTTTAGGGGATTAATAATTTTTTATAGTATTTAGTGGTTTTAGGGATTTTATAACTTTTTAGGGGGTTTTAGGGTTTTTAGGAATTTAATTGCTTTAGGGGTGTTTATGGTTTTTAGAGTTTTTAGGATTTTAGGGGTTTTAATATTTTTAGGTTTTTATTACATTCTTAGGGTTTTGTGGATTTTTACATCGAGGAAATTATAGTGCTTTTTTATTATTTTAATGGTTTTTATAGGGTTTTACGGATTTTGAGTGGTTTTGGGTGGTTTTGGGGGTTCATGTTTTTTTTGTTTTTCTGGGTTTTTTGAATTTGTTGGGTATTTATTGTTTTTATAGTTTTTAATTTTTTTGGGTGCATAAGGTGGTTTTTGAGTTTATAGTAGTTATATATTTTTTATGAGTTTTTATGGATTTTATCATTTTGGGGGTTTTATGGTTTTTCGGGGTTTTAGGGTTTTTATGGCTTTATGGGTTTTTAGGGTTTTTAGCATCTTTAGGTTACTATTCGTTTTATTTGTTTTTATATATTTAATATTTTATTAGATATTTTATGGATTACTAAGGTTTTTAAATTTTTAATGAATTTTATGGATTTTTATGACTGTTATGGTTTTCAGGGTTTTTCGGGTTTATAGGGATTTTGTCACTTTTTAGTGTTTTATATTTTTTTGTTTTAAGATTTTTTATGTTTTTATATTATTATTATTTTTATGTGTATTTATATTTTTAATGTTTCTTTGGGTTTTTGAGGATTTAAGTGTTTTTATGTATTTTTTTTATGATTTTTTGGATTTTTATGGATATTTATGTTTTAAAGAATTTTTGTGGTTTTTAGTGGTTTTTGTGTTTTTCAGGTTATTTGGTATTTTTTTCTAGGGTTTTAAGAGTTTTTTTTTGGTTTTTATGGATATTTAGAATTTTTAATGTTTTCAGGGGTTTAAAGGGGTTTTTACAGTTTTAGTAGTTTTTAGGGGATAAGGGGATTATGGTTTTTATGGGATTTTATGGTTTTTAGGGGTTTGGGGATTTAGTATTTTTCAGTTTTTATGGGTTCTAAGTGTTTTTATATTTTTACACTTTTCTTAGTTTTTTTCATGGTTTATTTGGGGGTTTTATGTTTTAAGGGTTTTAGGGGGTTTTTTAAGATTTTTACGTTTTTTATTGTTTTTAGGGATTTTGATGTTTTGGGGGGGTTTATAGTTTTTAATGTTTTTTGGTTTTTAGTGTTTCTTTTGAGTTTTTAGAGCTGTAAAAGTGTTTTATAGTTTTATAAATTTTTAGGGGTTTAAACAGTTGTTAATGTTTTTATTGGTTTTTTGGGTTTTTATGGGGTTTTTAGGTTTTTAGTGGGTTTAAGGGTTTTTTATGGTCATTAAGGGTTTTTAGGTTTTTTTTATATTTAGGTTATTAGGTGGTTTATGTATTTTTATGTATTTAATGATTTCATATAAGAATTTTGGGTTTTAACGGTTTTTATGTTTTTAGGGAGTTTTAGGATTTTTATGGTTTTAGGGTATTTAGGGATTTTAGGGTTTTTACGGAGTTTTAGGGGTTTTAGATTTTTTTTGGATTTTTTTGGCTTTAGGGTTTTTTGTAGTTTAAAGGTGTTAAATGGGGTTTAAGTGTTTTTATATAATTTTTAAGGGTTAAAACTTTTTTTAGTGTTTTTGGTTGATTTTAAGGGAAATAGTTGGTTTTTTGGATTTTCTAATGTTTTAGGAGATTTATGGCTTTAGGGTATTTTAGGGTTTAAGGAGTTTTGATTATTTTTTTTCGTTTTAACGTTTGTTTAGATCATTTAGGTGTTTTAATGTTTTTTATGTTTTTAAAGTTTTTATTTTTTGGTGGGTTTTATGGTTTCTAGGGTTTTTATGGGTTTTCTAGTTTTTATGGTCTTATTAGTGTTTTAGGTGTTTTATGGTCATTTTACGGTTTTTAAATTTTTTTTTATCATTTTTAAGTTTTTATGGGTTTTACGTGTTTGTATGTTTTATAAGGTTTAGTAGGATTTTCATGGTTATTAGTATTTTTCACATATTTATATATATTTTATATATTTTTTGGATTTTATGGGTTTTTAGGTGTTAAAGTGATTTTGAGGGGTTTTTTTGGGTTTTTAGAGATTATAGTGGTTTTTTTGGGTTTTAACAATTTTAGGGGTTTTGGGGGTTTTGTGTTTTATTTGGTCTCTAATGTTTTCTTTGTGTTTTTAGGGGTTTTCTCGTTTTTCTGGTTTTTTACATTTTCAATAATTTCTATGTGTTTTGAGGATTTTTTTTCAATATTTTTATCGATTTTAAGGGGTTTTGGGTTTTTAATTTTTTTAAGTAGTTTTAAGCTTTTTTTATATTTTTAGGGGTTTTATGATTTTAATTATTTTTTAAATTATTCATGGTTTTAAAGTGTTTTTAGATATTTTATAGGTTTTCTAGTTTTTATGGGGTTTTAGTGTCCCTTGGGGTTTTTATGGTTTTTTATGTTTTTGAGGGGATTTATGTATTTTATGTTATATTTAGGGGTTTTTTATTTCTTAGGTTTTTTGGATTTTTATGTTTTTAAGGTTTTCAGGGATTTCTTATTGTTTTTAGGATTTTTTAGGTTTTTCACATTTTCAGGGGTTTTTAGATGTTTTTTATTATTTTTATGTGGTTTTAGGGTTACTAATGACTTTGATGGTTTTGAGGGTAATGGAGGTTTTTACATTTTCTTAGGTTTTAGGAGTTTTAATTGTTTTAAGGCTATTAAGCTTTTCTAGGGATTTTAAGGGTTTTTTAGTCGTTTTATGATTTTAGGTATTTTTTTTGGATTATTATAGATTTTAGTGGATTTAAGGATTTTGAGACTTTTTAGTGTTTTAGTGTTTTTATTATTTATTTGGGTTTTAGTATTCTAGGGTTTCTAATAGAATTCACAGTTTTTAAACATTTTTTTTCGTATAAATGGTTTTTTAATTTTTTTAATGTTGAATTAGTTTTCTAGGGGGTTTTATGGTTTTTAATGGTTTTTGTTATTTTAATGGGTTTTATTTGTTTTTTATGTTTAATTCATTTTTAGTGTATTTACGGTTTTGGATTTTTTTTGTTTTATTGTTTTTAAGTGTTTTTATATCATTAATGGTTTTAAGTGTTTTCAGGTTTCTTAGGGGTTTTTACATTTTTAGGGAATTTTTGAGATTGTTTGGAATTTTCTATGTTTTTAGGGTTTTTAGAGATTTTGAGTGTTTTTAGGGGATTTTAGGGTTTTTTGGGTTTTTTGGGTTTTTCAAATTTTGGTTTTTTTGGTTTTTGTGTGTTTTTAGGTTTTTTAGGTTATTAATTTTTTCGGTTTTAAGGGTTTTTAAGGGTTCTCCGAGTTTTTATGTTTTTTTACATTTTTCATAAATTTTACGAGTTTTTTTTGGTTTTATGGGTTTTATGATTTTTTTGGTTCTTTTTGACTTTGAGGGTTTTTAGAGTTATTACCAATTTTAGTGTTTTATGATGTTTGTGTTTCTATATATATATTTTTTAAAGGATATTTTTAGTATTTTAATTTTTTTAAATTTTTTCATGTCTTTAATGGGGCTTTGGAGTTTTTAGTGTGTTTTTCATGTTTTTAGTGGTTTTTAGAGTCTTTTAAGGATTTTAGTGGTTTTTATGGTTTTAGGGGTTTTTAAGGTTTTGGGTCTTTTTATTGTTTTTAGGCTATTTGTATTTTCTAGGTTTTTATGGGTTTTAACAATTTTATGTTTTTAAGGTTTTGTTAGGGATTTATAGGTGTTGAGGGTTTATTTATGTTTTTAGTTATTATTTGGAATTTTTTGGATTTTAATAGTTTTTAGGGTTTTAGTGTTTTAATGATTTTTCTTCGGTTTTTAGGGTTTTTATCGTTTTTTAGTTTTTATTATTTTTAAGGGTTTTTATTGTTTTTTTTTGTTTTTTTGGGATTAAATTATTTATATGAATTTTAGTGGGGGTTTAGGGTTTTTATGGACTTTTGAGGTTTTTAAGGGTTATAGGGTTTTTATGGATTTTAGTGTTTTATAGGTTTTTAGGGGTTTTAAGACTTTTTTAGTGTTTTTATAGTTTTTTAGATTTTAGGAATTTTATGTGTTTATGGGGTATTAAGTGTATTTTAGGGACTTTTGGGTTTTTAGGGTTTCTAGACTATTTAGGTATTTTTAGGTATATATTGTAATTTAATGGTTTTTATTGTTTTCATGGATTATAATGGGTTTTAGTGTTTTTAGGGATTTCATGGTATTCTTGTGATTTAGGTTTTTTTAAGTTTTTAGGGTTTAATGGTTTTCTAGAGTTTTTAATGTTTTAGGGGATTTAATGGTATTTGGAGTTTTCATTATGTTTTTATCATTTCAATGAGATTTTAGTGTTTTTAAGGATTTTAGAGGTTTTTAGTATTTTTTTGATTTTCTTGTTTTTTAGGGCTATAGAATTTTATGAGGTTTATCGGGGTTTAAAGTATTTTTTATCGGTTTTTACCATGATCACATTGTTTATATGTTGTAAGTGTTTTTGTGTTTTAAGGTATTCTTATTGGTGTTCACGATTTTTGTGGGTTTTTTTACAAATTTATGGATTTTAGTGCCCTTTTAGGATTTTAATGGTTTTAATGGATTTTAATGGTTTTATGGTTTCTTTGGGCTTTCAGGTGGTTTAGGGGTTTATTGTTTGTTAGGTTTTTTTTGTGTTTTTAGGTATTTTGAGGGTTTTTCAGTTTTTAGGTATTTTGAGGGTTTTTAGTGGTTTTAGGGTTTTAATGGTATTTTTTATTTTTTTTGTTTTAGCTTCTTTTTTGTTTTTTAGAAGTTTTTAAGTGTTTTTAGTTTTTAATGTTTTCATACTGTTTTCTAAGGTTTTTATGGTTTTTAACATTATTAAGGATTTTTATTTATTTTTTTGGTTTTATGGTTTTTAGGGTTATTTTGGATTTGGATGGTTATTTTAGTTTTTTTTGGGATTTTATGATTTTATTGATTTTTTCGGGTTTTAGTGTTTTTCTATTTTTTTTTTGTTTTTATGGTGTTTTAGAGTTTTTAAAACAATTTTATGTGTGTAATAGGTTTTTAGAGTTTTTAGTGGTTTTATGGTTATTATGGGGTTTAGGGTTTTATAAGGTTTTTAGGGGTCTTTATGGTTTTTATATGTAATTTGGGTTTTAGGGTCTTTTCTGTGAGTAGGTATTTAAGGAGTTTTATGTGGTTTTCGGTTTGAAGGTTTTATTATGGGTTTTTAGGATTTTTAGAGGTTTTAATATATTTTTTTTATTTTTATAGTTATTTTTATTTTTTAGGTTTTTTATTGAATTTGTGGATTTCTATAGATATTTAGAGTTTTTATGGGTATTAGGGCTTTTATCATTTTTTATGTTTTTATGGGATTTAGTTTTATTAGGTTTTTATGATTTTGTAAGATTTTTTCAGGGATTTTATGATTTTTCTATGTTTTTAGTTATTTTTATATATATTTTTTATTTTTAGAATTTTTAGGCTTTTTGTGGTTTTGGGTGTTTTTAAGGGTTTTTACGATTTTTACAATTTTTTCAGGTTATTTTTTGTTTTTTCATTTTTTTAGGTTTTAGGGTTTTTAATGATATAATGGATTTAAAGGGTTGTTAATGTTTTTAGTGATATATTTGGATATTATGTGTTTTTAGGGTATATAAATATTTTTAGGGTGTTTTATGGTTTTTAGGGCCTCTTTAGGGTTTTTTTTGTTTTTTTTTTGTCATTTTTTGGGTCTTTAGATGTTAAGTGTTTTTAGGTTTTTAAGGTTTTCTTATAGTTTTTAGGGAAGGAAGGTACGGTCCAAGGCTAGTCCTAACCCCCCCCCCCCAACAAAATTTATTTGAAAAAAGGACACAACAGAAATGGGTGGGGATGGGACGATCAACCAACTCCCAAAACCCTTAAGGACTCCAAAGACAAAAAATAACGGAAAAGAAAAGACCCAAAAGAAAAACAAGCCCATCAACGTCGCCACCAAAATAAAAAATAGAAGTAGTTCCATGAGGGTCACTCTCTGCACCATATCCATAGGCCTCGTCATCTCCATATGGATCCCCATCAACATCATACCCAGAGAAAGTGTTTGAGTCCACTGAGACCCATTCAGATGAGTCATATTGCTTGAGAAAGTTGGAGCAATACTCCATGAGATGTTGATGATCCACATTCCACTGCACCTTGATATCCCATCCTCCCCTTCCACAAGAATTTTCCTTAGCCTTGCAGGAGGCTCCTTTTGACACAATATTTGGAAAATAATAGTAGTCTTTCCTTGGCTCCCTCATTAGTTAGTCAACAAGGACCCCAACAAACTTGTTTTCCTTATCTATGGCCTCCTCAAGCAAGGACCTCTCCTCAAGGATCATATCAATTTTTTGATTAATCCTTCTTCCATCCTTCTAGACATGGTCAAGAATGACGAAGGCTTCTTGGTTTAGTGAGAATCCGGCAAGAGCCCCACCACGCAGCATGCTAGGGACCACTTCAGGTCCCCTAAGAGCCAGACCATCCAACACCTCCAGCTGCTCGGGCAGATCCACCTTGGGGATTCCCTTCCAGGGGCCACCTAGGCGGTCCACCAGCTCCAACTCATGCAAGCCCATCAACAAGGTCTTTCATCCAAGGCATCCACATGCACCTTAATAACCGACCCCATCACCTCCTCCTGTCCAGCAGCATCCCCCTGCTCATGATAATCCCACATCCTAGAACCCTACCCCTGCCCACACACCTTCCCTTCCTTAAACACTCCCCCTTAATCAACCACCTTATCAACATTATTCACTACCCCTGTTACTCCACCTTCCATTGCTTAGTCACATGACAAGAAGAACCACCAGTAGCCCCCTCAAACACCACCTCAGGCGTATTCGATTCCAGTCCAGGAAGCCTGCGACCAACCGCAGCCTCAAAACCAACCTCCCTAACCACCACATTGATCACCAATGGGATGACCCCTACCTGTTTGTCCAAAACCATCTGCTTAGCCTTGTCCCCCTTTGTAGCTACTTCTCCCTCTACCATAGCATGTACAAAATGATCAATCTGATCACTAGCCTCGTATCTAGGAAAGGGAACCTGCACATCAGCACCTACAAACTCCTTCTCATTACCAGTGGGTTGAGCTGCAAGCACTCTGTTAAGCACCAAATAACTATCCAACATAATTTCAGCACCATTTTCTTGTTTCCCATACCCCTATCTTCACAAGTCACTCCCTGAATTTATTGGTTTAGAGTTTCATTGGGAATTTATAGTTTTTTAACATTTTTTTGGGTTTGTAGGGTTTTTAATGTTTTAATGGGGTTTTAGGTTTGTTATAGTGTTTTCAGGTTTTTTAATGGTTTTAGAGATTTTTATTATTTTTATGGTTTTTCGGTGTTTAATTAATTTTTAGGGTATTTATGGTTTTGAAATTTTTTTATGTTTTAGAAATTTTAAGTGTTTTTATGTTTTAATGGGTTAACGTGTTATGTGGTTTTTACCGGATATTACATTTTTATGGATTTTTCATGATTCATTTTTTATTTTGTAGGGGGTTTTTTGGATTTTAGGTATTTTAAGGGTTTGAAGAGGTTTGGGGGGGGGGTTGGTTTTTCAATTTTTTTGGGTTTTTAATATTATTAAGTTTTTTTAAGGGGGTATTAATTTTTTAATTTTTTAAGGGTTTTCAAAAAAAATTTGGGTTTTCATTTTTTTCACATTTTTTGGAATTTTTACCGTTTTTTGGTGTTTTATATGTTTTTATGGATTTTTATAGTTTTTATGGTTCAAAGAGATTTTGAGGGTTTTTACTGATTTTAGTGTTTTATGATTTTTTGTGTTTATTTTTTTTTTAATGGGTTTTATAGGTTTTTAGTTTTTTTAAATTTTTATGGGATTATGGGTGTTTTAGAGTTTTTAGCGTGTTTTTCATGTTTTTATCGGGTTTTAGTGTCTTTTGAGGTTTTTACTGGTTTTTATGGTTTTAGGGGTTCTAATTTTTTTGGGACTTTTTATAATTTTTTGGGTCTTTTTATTTCTTATGTTTTTATGGGTTTCAACTATTTTTATGGTTTTAAGGTTTCTTATGTATTTTTAGGGGTTTTGGGATTTTTTATTTTTTTAATGATTATTAGGGATTTTTAGGATTTTAATTGTTTTTAGGGTTTCGGGGTTTTAACGTTTTTCTTCAGTTTTTAGGATATTTAGGATTTTTTTAGATTTTATTATTTTTAAGGGTTTATAGATTTTTTAATTTATTTTTCAGGATTAAATTGTTTATAGGATTTTTAGTGGGTTTTTAGGGTTTTATTGACTTTTATGGGTTTTAAGGGTTTTGGGGTTTTTATGAATTTTTGGGATTTAGAGATTTTTAAGGGATTTAGGTCTTTTTTATTGTTTTTATAGTTTTTTGGTTTTTTAGGATTATATGTGTTTTTTAGGGATTTTATGTTTTTAGGGTTTTTTACATTTTAAGGTATTTTTAGGGATGTTTTTTTATTTTATGGTTTTAATTATTTTTAGGGATTATAAGGGGAATTGGTGTTTTTAGAGTTTGTATGGTTTTTTGGGGTTCTAGGTTTTCTTGAGTATTTTCAGGGTATTAAGGTAATCTATAGTTCTTAATGTTTTATGGATTTAAATATTCTTTAGAGTATTAAGTGAATTTTTATGGTTTCAATGGGATTTTAATGTTTTTAAGGATTTTAGAGGTTTTTACGATTTTTTGGATTTTTTGGGGGTGTTTAGGGGTTTAACATTTTTTGAGGATTATAAGGGTTTTTAGTGTTTTTAGTGGTTGTTTTCATGTTCATATTTTTATAGGTTTTAATTTTTTTGGGTTATTATGGTTTTATTAGTGGTGTACAGGATTTTTATGGTTTTTTTACATTTTAATCGAATTTAGTGCCTTTTTAAGATTTTAATGGTTTTAATTGATTTTGATCGTTTTATTTTTCTTTTGGGTTTTTAGTGGGTTTATTTGTTTTTTTATTAGGTTTTTTATTTTTTTTTGTTTTTAAGGGTTTTTAGTGTTTTTTATCATTATTTGGGTTTTAAATGATTTTAGTGTTTCTAGTGGTTTTTATGGTTTTCTAATGTTTAGATGTTTTTAGGATTTTTATGGGATTTTATGATTTTAGTTTTCTTTTAATGGTTTTTTTGTTTTTAGATTCTTTTGGGTTTTTTATAAGTCATTAAGTTATTTTTAGTTTTAAGTCTTTCATATGTCTTTTTAGGGTTTTTAGGGTTTTTATCATTTTTAGGGAGTTTTATTTATTTTTAGGGTTTTAAGTTTTTAGGGTCATTTGGGATTTTTATAGTTTTTATGGTCATTATGGGAATTTTATGGTTTTATGGATTTTTTTTTATTTTTTAGTGCTTTTCTATGTTTTTTTTATGTTTTTATGGTGTTTTTGAGTTTTTTACCAATTTTAGGGGTGTAAAGGGTTTTTAGAGTTTTTTAGTGGTTTATGGTTTTATGGGGTTTAGGGTTTTATAATGTTTTAAGGGAATTTATGGATTTTATAAGTATTTATTATTTTAGGGTCTTTTATTTTTTTATATATTTAACAAAAATTTTTCTGGTTTTTAATGTTTTTATGGGATTTCAGAGTTTTAGAGTTTTCAAAAAAATTATAAATTTGTACAAGATTTTTTTGTTTTTCTGGTTTTTAAGGAATTTGAGGATTTGTAATGATTTTTTGAATAATTAGTGTTATTAGGGTTTTTATAATTTTTTAGGTTTCTATGGGTTTTATTTATTTTTAGGTATTTATGATTTTTTAGGGTTTTTTAGGGGTTTTATAATTTTTTATCTTTTTAGGGATTTTTATATATTTTATTAATTTTTATGATTTTAAGTGTTTTTAGTGGTTTTGGGTGTTTATAGGGGTTTTTACAGTTTTTATGATTTTATGGGTTCTTTGGTTTTCAAGGGTTATAATGATATAATTGATTTAAAGGGTAGTTATTGTTTTTAGTGGTATTTTTCGTTATTATGCGTTTTTTGGGAATGTAACTTTTTTTAGGGTGTTTTATGGGTTTTACGGTTTTAGGGTCTTTTTTTGGTTTTTTAATTTTTTTATCATATTTTAGGTCTTTAGCTTTTTTAATTGTTTTTAGGTTTTTAAGGGTTTCTTATAGTTTTTCATGGTTGTTACTATTTTTTAATTTTTTTTTGGATTTTTAGTTTTTTTCATTGTTTTTCTAGTTTTTTTTATGGTTTTTATGTATTTTGAACATTTTTATGGTTTTAGGTACATTATGGACTTTTGGGGGTTTCAGGGTTATTTTGATATGTTTATGGATTTAAGGTTTTTAGAGTTTTTTCAAACATTTTATGGGTTAATGGGTTTTTAATGTTTTTATGGATTTATGGTTTTTAGGGGTTTTTATGTATATAGGGGTTTTAGAGGGTTTTAGGGTTTTTTTCATTTTTAGGTTTTTAGTGGTTTAAAGTTGATTTAGGTTTTAATGACTTCTTAGGTTTTTTTACGGTTTTTAGGTTGTTTATGTTTTTACGGATTATTAGGAATTTGTAGTGATTTTTATGTAGTTTTAGGGGTTTTTATAAATTTAGAGGGATTTTAGGTTTTTTAGGGATTGTAGATTTTTTAGTGTTTTTAGGGTTTTTTTATTTTTTAGGTTGTTAGGGATTTTTAGTGTTTTTAGGTTTTATGGATTTCTTGGGTGTTTTATGGATTTTTTGGTTTGATGTAATTTTTAGGGAATATGTTTTCAGTTCTTTTTGGTTTTTTATGGTTTTTAGAGAACTTTGGGGTTTTATGGTTTTGAGGGATTTTGGATGTTTTCCATTTTTTGGGTCTCTAGAGATTTTTTTTAGGGTTTTTAGGTTTTTAATTTTTTTTAAACATTTTTAGGGGTTTAACGGGGTTTTTTAAATTTTTGTGGTTTTTATAGTTTTTATGGGTTTTTATGTTTTTTAATGTTTTTTAGTGTTTTATGGTTATTAGGGATGTTTGGGTCCTTTAGGGTTGGTTAGAGTTTTTAGCGTTTATTAGGTTTTTATGAGTTTTAAGGGTATTTATTTTTTTAATTTTTTCTAAGGGTTTTCATGTTTTTTTATTTTTAGTGATTTTTTATGATTTTTATGGTTTTTAGGGGTTTTAGAGATCTTGTGGGTATTTAGTTATTTTATAGTTTTTAGTGTTTAAATTTTTTTAGGTTTTTTGGGGTATTATATATTTTTAGGGTTTTAAGGATTACTTTGGGGTTTTCATGGTTTTTATGTTTTTTATCTTTTAACCGATTTTATGATTTTTTTAGGTTCTTTATGATTATTTATGATTTCTAGGGATTTCTAAGTTTTTTGTTGTTTTTTATTTTTTGTAGTTTTATGAGTAGATTTAGTGTTTTTAATAATTTCTAGAGTTTTTTTTAACATTTTAAAGAGTTTAAAAGGTTTGACAGTTTTTAATTTTTTTAATGTTTTATGGGATTTTGGGTGTTTTCATTTTTTATGTGATTTTTCGGTTTTTTGTGTTTTTTGGCCATTTAAGGGTTTTTCTGTTTTTTAGTATTTTTAGGATTTTAGGGGTTTTAATGGATTTTATGTTTTAATGTTTTCCTTATGGGTTTTCTTGTTTATTAGGTATTTTGTGTTTGAGGGGTTTTTATAGCTTTTTATGTTTTTATGATTTTTAGGTACTTTTTTGTTTTTATAGTTTTATATGATTTTAAGGGTTTTTATGGGTTTTAGCATTTTTTAGGTTTTTTATTGGTTTTATTTTTTTAGTGTTTTGTGGGTTTCTTATGGTTGTTTCGAGGTTTTTTGGTTTTCTATAGTTTAAGGGATTTTTAAGTTGTATTCTGATTTATATGTTTTTTCAATTTTTTTTGTTTTTTTGTGGTTTTTTTTGTGTTTTTAGGGGTTTTCCGGTTTTTTGGATTTTTAATTTGTTTTAGGGGATAAAAGGACTTTTTGTGTTTTAGTGGTTTTTTAGGATTATTGGGATTTTTAGCGTTTTTAGAAATTTTATGTTCTTTTGGGTTATTGATATTTTGAGAAGTTTAGGGCATTTTGGGTCTTACAGGTTTTTTCTTTTTTTAGGTTTCATTACATTGTTAATGTTATTATGGTTTTTTGTTGTTTTTTTACCATTTTGTGAGGTCCAAAGTGTTTTTATTTTTTCATGGTATTTACAATTTTTATGTCGTTTTAGGGTTTTAAGGATTTCAGGGGGTTTTATGATTTTTAGGGTGTTTAAGTGTTTTTATTTTCTTTCAAGGTTTTTATCATTTTTTAGGTTTTAAGGGGTTTTAATAGTTATTATGTTTTTAATATTTTATTTGTAATTTTAGGGTTTTAGAGGTTATTTCGTTTGGAGGTATTTTATGGATTTTTGTAATTTAATGTTTTTAGGGATTTTAGGGATTTTGTCTCTTTTTAGTCTTTTTTATGATTTTTAGGTTTTTTAGGGTTTTTAGCAATTTATAAAAATTTTAGGGGGTTTTAAGGGATTTTATGGTTCTATGCTTTTCATAGGGGTTTTCAAGTTTTTATTATTTTTTTAATATTTTAGGTATTTTTTGGGATTTTTCTTTTATTTTTATTAACTTCTTTGGTTTAAAGGTTTTCATAGTGATTTTAGGGTATTAATGGATTTTAGATTTTTTTTTATTTTTGGGATTCTTTAGGATTTTTATTTTATTTTGATGATTTTTTGGTATTCTGTGGGTTTTTAGGTTTTTTAGGATTTTTATTGTTTTTGGTTTTTTGTTATTTTTTTTGGGTTTTATGGTTTTTAGATTTTATACCATTTTTAGGTGTTTAAAGGGTTTCTTAAGTTTGAGGTGGTTTTTATGGTTTTCGGTTCTTATAATGTCTTATGTGTTTTATGGTTTTAATGGGTTTTATGTGGTTTACGGTCTTTTAGGGTTTTTATTTTTTCTAGGTTTTTAGTGTTTTTAAGTGTTTTTTTGTGTTTTGAGGTATTCTTAGGTTTTTCACAGAGTTTTTTCATTTTTTACATTTTTAGGGGTTTAATGGGGTTCTTATAGTTTTTAGTTTTTTATGGGTTTTGATGGTTTATATGGGTTTTTTTGATTTTTAGGGTTTTGGGGGGGTTTTGTTGATTTTTTGACCTTTTAGGGTTTTTATGATTTTTTAGAGTTTTTTATCATTATTTTTGTGTTTAAAGGGTTTTTAGAGTCCTATTGGTTTTTAGAAATTTTATGGCCTCATCAGTTTTTTAATGTTTTATGGGGTTTTATTGTATTAGGGACTCCTGGTGGTTGTAATAGTTTTTTTTCATTTTTTAGGGTTTTTATAGAATTTAAGTATTTTTATGTTTCTAATGTTTTCTAAGGGTTTTCATGGTTTTTAGAGTATTTTTATGTTTAATTAATTTTTAGGGATTTTTTAGGATTTGTATGGTTTTTTTCGGGTTTTTAGGGATATTATTTTTTTAGGATTTCTAGGATTTTATATTTTTTTCTAGTTATAGAGGTTTTTTAATCTTTTAGGGTCTTCATGTTTGTATAATTTAATTAGAGGTTTTATTTGTTTTTAAAGTTTTTTGTGATTTATATGTGTTTATGTTTTTTAGGGATTTCATTGTTTTTTGGATTTCAACGATTTTTGGAGTTTTTAGGGTATTTATCATTTTTTGGTTTTTATGAGTCTTACATGTTTTTTAGTTTTTAATGTTTTCTTTGTATTTTCACAGTTTTATGTTTTATATTTTTTAGGGATTTTTTGGGTCTTTAGGTTTATGATGGTTCTTAATGGTTTTCTAGATTTTGGGATTTTTGAGGGGTTTTAGGGTTTTTCTTGTTTTTTTGTTTTTTTGGTTTTTAGAGGTTTTTTTGAGTTTTTATGTTTTTCAAGTTTTTTCGATTTTATTATCATTTTTACAGATATAAAATATTTTTTTTTGATTTTTTAGTGGTTATTTCGGTTTTTTTGAGTTTTTATGGGTTTTATGGTTTTTAGTGATTTATATAGTTTTAAGGGTGTTAGAATTTCTATAATATTTTTATTTTTTAGGGGTTTTATATGTTTTGAAATTTTTATTAGCGTTATTCATGGTTTCTAAGAGTATTTAAATATATATTTATTTTTAGGTTTTTAAGATTATTTATGGGTTTTTAGGGGTTTTTGAATTATTGAGGGTTTTTTGGTTTTTTTTGGTGTTTTATTTTTTATTTTTTATGGGGTTTTTTTGAGTTTTTATGGGTGTTCATATTTATAGAGTTTTTAAATGTTTTTAGGGATTTAAATATTTTTTTTATATTTGAGGATTTTTTATAGTTTATATGGGTTTATAAATTATAATGTTTATAGGGGGTTTATAGGGTTTTAGGGGTTTTAGGGTCTTCAGAGTTTTTCCTGGTTTTAAATATTTTTTACATTTTTTCAAATATTTGTGGATTTTATAGGATTTTTATGGGTTTTTGGGTGTTTTTAGGGATTTTGAGAGATTAAAAATTTTCTTATTTTTTAGGGTTTTTATATTTTTTTTGGGTTTTAGGAGGCTTTATTTCTTTTTATGGTTTTAATGGTTTATATATTTGTTTTAAAAATTTTAGGGGATTATATGGTTTTTAGATTATTTTGAATTATTTTATGGTTTTTATTTTTAAGGGATTTTAATGTTTTCAAGCGTTTTATCATTGTATTGGTAATTTTGTTTCTTTGGGTATTTTAGGGTTCAAGTCATTTTCTAGGTTTTTAGGGGTTTTATATTTCTTCATTTTTTTACGGTTTTGTTAGTGTAATTAAGGGTTTTTAGAATTTTTTACGTTTTTAGGGTTTTTAGTGATTTATTCGGATTATTATGGGTTTTTAGGGGTTTATGTTTTCTTGTAATTACTTTTTTTTATGATTTTTAGGAGATCTGTCTTTATATGGGTTTTTTCATTTTTTTTTCAAATTTTTAGGGTTTTAGTGTTCTATGGTATTTAAGTTTTTATTATGGGTTTTCAATGTAATAAAAGTTTTTAGGTTTTAGGAATTTTTAGAGATATTTTAGGATATTTATGGGTTTTTAGGGTTTTTATGGATTTTATGGTCTTTTGGGTTTTGAATGTTTTTATTATTTTCTTGGGTTTTTGGTGTTTTTTTGATTATTAAGGGATTCAAGGTTTTTTAATGTTTTTAAAATTTTTAAGGGTTTAAATGGGTTCTAGAGTTTTAGTGGGTTTATAGTTTTTATGGGTAATTATGGTTTTGAATTTTTTAGTATTTCAATGAGTTATAGGGTATTTATTTTGGGTTTTTAGCATTTTTACGTTTTCTTGGAGTTTGTTTTTTTAGTTTTTAATAAATTTATAGGGATTTTCAGTTTTTTATAGTTTTTTTGTTTTATAGGATTTTTATGATGTTTATAGTTTTTTTAGGGTTTTAAAATATTTTATGATTTCAAAGAGTTTTGTGGGGTTTTCAAGGTTTTTTGGGGTTTTAGAGTTTTTTTAGGTTTTCAGTTATTTTAAGTGTTTTTTGAATGTTATGGGATTCTTATGTTTTTCTAGGTTTTATGGTTTTTACATATTTAAGTATTTTTAAGGATTTTTAGAAATTTTATGGTCTATTGATTTTATAGGGATTTTAAGTGTCTATAGTGTCTTTTAATTTTTGAGGGTTTAATGGTTTTTAGGGTTTTTATGGGATTTTGATTTTTTTGGGATTTTTTGGTTTTTTAATGTTTTTTAACATTTTTAAGGAATTAACAGGTTTTAAGAGTTCTTAGTAGTTTATTGGATTTTATAAGTTTTTAGGGGTTTTGTGGGTTTTAGAGAATTTTATGATCTTTTGGGTATTCAGGGTTTTTTAGGATGTTGGTTTTAAAGATTTTAGTTCTATTTAGGTTTCTATATTTTTTAGGGATTTTCTGTGTTATTTGAATTTTTACATTTTAAATGTTTTTAGGTATTTTTTATGATTTTTATGGTTTTTTATAGTTTGAAAATATTTAGAGAATTTTTGGGTTTTTAGGTTGTTTGTGTCTTTATGTTTTTTTGGTGATTTTATGAAATTTTTAGGACTTAGTGGTTTTATGGTTTTTAGGAGGTTTTAGCGTTCTTAGAGTCTTTTTGGATTTTAGGGTTTTTAGTATTTTTATGTTTTTAATGGATTGAAGTTTTTTTTAGTAATTATGTTTTTTTGAGGGGTTTCTAGGGGGTTTATGGTTTATTACATTTAAAGGGGTTTTACGGTTTTTAAGTATTTTTATATGTTTTTAGGATTTTATGTTATTTTTACGGGTTTTTTAGGTTTTTTGTGTTTTTTGTGTTTTTATGTTTTTTAGGGTTATAAATTTTTCTTATAGTTTTTAGGTTTTTTATGTTTTTGGGTATTTTTTTGGAATTTAAGGATTCATATGTGTTTTTATGGGTTTTGAGGATTTCAAAGGATTTTTTCTTTTTTTTTGGTTGTTTTCTTTGTATTTTTTGAGTTATTTTGGGTTTTTATGAGATTTTATAGTTTTTATGTATTTTAGTTGTTTAAAGGGTTTTTAGTTTTTTAGTTTATTTTTTGGGTTTATATGGTTTTTAGGTGTTTTAATTGATTTTAGGGGTTTATGATTTTAGGGTATTCATGTTATTTAGGTTTTTAATCATTTTTTTTTGGGTTTTATGGTCTTTATGTGTTTTTTGGGTTTTTATGGTTTTTATGTTTTTAGAGAATGTTAGGGATTTTTCTGATTATTATTGTATTTATAGTTTATTAGGATTATGAGGGTTTCTTAGGATTTTAGGGGGTTTTTTGGGTTCTAGGAATTTTTGACTTTTCAATTGGTTTTTGGGTTTTTTAGAGTTTCCTAATGTTTTATGCGCTTGATGGTATTTTATTTTCATTAGTGGTTTTTAGGATATTTGTGGGATTTTATAATTTTTGATGTTTTTAAATGTTTATGGGTTTTAAGGTCCTTTAGTGTTTTGGGGGTTTTATCATTTTTCATGTTTTTAGGGGTATTATGTGTTTGTGTTTTTATGGATTTCATAGTCTTATTCAAGATTTTAGTGTTATTATTTTTTAATAGTTTTTAGGCATTATTCGTGATTTTAAGGGGTTTTTTGGGTTTTAGTGATTTTGATGGTTTTGGGATTTTTGGTTTTTTTGTGTTTTTAAAATATTCTGGGCTTCTAGGGGGTTTAAGTAATTTTAGGTTCTCATAGTTTTCTTAGGGTTTTTATGCTTTTCAGGGTTTTTTACCCTTTTAGGGATTTTTGGTTTTTTAGGATTATTATGGATTATGGGGTTAATAGGTATTTTAAGGGTTGTAGCATAATTTATGGGTTTTGTTGTTTTTTGTAGGGGGTTTATTTTTCTTAGTTTGTTATGGTTTTTAATTTTTTTAAATTTTTATACCATTTTTAGGGTTTTTTGTGGTTATTGGGTATTATGGGGTTTTTGAGGGTTTTTAATTTTTTATGGTATTTTATGGATTTTATTAGTATTAGTGTTTTACGGGTTATTTAGGGGTTTTGACTTTTTTAGGATTCTTGGGGGTTTAATTGTTTCTTGTAATTTGATGTTTTCATTAAGGTTTTTAGGGCATTAATGCCTTTTATGTTTTAGGAGATTTCCAGAGATTTTTAGTATTTCTTTTGTTTTCAAGGGATTTTAAGGATTCAGAGTGGTTTTGGGGGTTATATTTTTATCTAGTGGATTTAGGGGGTTATTTTATTTTTTTTTTGGGTTTTCATGGGTTTTTATATTTTTTAACGTTTTAAGGGTTTTAAATGGTTTTTTTGTGTTTTTAGTGCTTTTAGTGTTTTTTCTCTCTTTATGGTGTTTTAGGGTTTTATTGATATTTCAAGGGATTTTTATGGGTTTTATGTTTTTAGGGTATGTTAGTGTTTTATAGATTTTTTATAATTTTTTAAGTTTTTTGGTGTTTTAAGTGAAAACATGATTTTATGAATTATAAGGGGACTTCTGATCTTTAATATTTTTTTACATTTTTAGGGATATTTATCGATTTTTTGAATTTTTATGGGTTTTTAGTGTTTTTAGGGATTTTTATGGTTTTTTGTGTCTTTTATGGTTTTAAAGGTTTTTAGTCTTTTTATAATTTTTCAGTTTTTAGTGGATTTAAGTATATTTAGGTTTTTTGAGTTTTTTGGGGGTTTAAGGGTTTTAGTGTTTATTATTTTTTAATTTTTAGGGATTTTTAGGATTTTTATTGTTTAAGGGGTATTATGTAATATTTTAGGTATTTTGTGTTTTTAGGGTATTTATGGGTTTTTATGTTTTTTTTAGTTTTTTAGTTTTTGAGGGGTTATAGTGTTTTATGTTTTTTTAAAAAAAAAATTGGGTTTAAAGGGGTTTAGTGTTTTTATTATATTTTACTGTTATATGGGGTTTTATAGGTTTTTAATTTAATAGAGTTTTTCAGGGGTTTAGGGACTTTTAAGGGTTTTAGCATTTTTCATGAATTTAAGGGATTTAATGTTTGTTTGGTTTTTATGGTTTTCTTTTGGGGTTTTACGGTTTTTAATAATTTTAATGCTTTCAAGGATTTTAGGGATTTATTAAGATTATTATTGTGTATTGGATTTCAAGGAATATTGATGTTTTTTTCAGATTTTTTTTTATTTTTTATCAATTTTAGGATTTTTTGGGGTTTTAGGGTTTTGAAATTTATTTATGTTTTTAGCATTTTTTAAGTTTTTTGGTATTTAATTTTTCTATGTTTTTAAGGTTTTATTAAGTTGTTTTTGGGTTTTTTGTATTTTTTTATCTTTTTAGGGAATTCTTTACATTTTTTTGGGATTTTTAGATGTTTTTAGGGTTTTTAGGGTAATTATGTTTTTCTTGGGATTTTTGGTTTTTTTATTTTGTGATTTTTTAATATTTTTTACAGTTTTCTAACATTTTTTGGGGTTTAAAGGGTTTTCCTTGTTTTAGTGGGGTTTTAGGGTTTTTATAGGAGTTAAGGGGGTTTAAAGGTTTTTAGGGGTTTTATGATTTTAATGTTGTTTTATGTTTAATGGGTTTTAAGTGTTTTTAGGGTTTTAAGGATTTTTGTAGGGGTTTTCAAGGTTTCATAGATTTATATGTTTTTTTTGGATTTTAGGACTTTTTATGATTTTTATGTTTTTTAGGGTTTTCATGTATTTTTAATGGGTTTTAGGGATTTATGGTTTTTTTGGGATTTTAGAATTTTAGAGGATTTAAGAATATTTAGGTTTTTAAAGTTTACCATGGGATTTTTCTTATTATTCTGGATTTTTAAATTTGTAATAATTTTTGACCTTTTTTAGGATTTTTATGCTTTTTTAGATTTTAGGGGTTCATAGGGTTTCTATGGATTTTTTGGGACATTAGGGGTTTTTGAGTATTTAGTTGGTTTTATGGTTTGGTAGAGTTTTAAATGATTTTAGGGTTTAAAATGGTTTTTAGTGCAGTTTTAGTATTTTTGTGAGTTTTTATGGTTTGTAAAGATTTTATGTTTTTTATGGTTTTTAGGGGTTTTAAGCATTCTTAGGGTCTTATAGGTTTTTTGTTTTTTAATTTTTTTAGGGTTTTGGGGTTTTAAAGTGTTTTTAGGTATTCAAGTATTTCCTTGTGGTTTTTATGGGGTTTTAGGGTTTTTATATTTTAAGTGATTTATGAATTTTTTGTTTTTTATGGGTTTTAGGGTGTTTTAGAGTTTTAGAGTTTTTTGGTTTTTTATAGGTTTTACGGTTTCTTTATATTCTTTGGTTTTTATGGGTTTAAAGTGTTTTTATATTTTTACAATTTTCATATGTATTTTCAGGGGTTTTAATAATGTTTACATTATTAAGTATTTTAATGGATTTTTTTTGGATTTTTATGGGGTTTTAAAGCTTTTAAAGATTTTAGGGTTTTTGGGGTATTTGGTTTTTTGGTTTTTGTGGGTTTTAATGTTTTTATGGTTTTTTTAATGTTCTTATGGCAACGAAGGCTTGGGTCCAGGCTATTCCTGGAACCCCCCAAAATTTATTAAACAAAAAGACACAAACACTGCAGATAAGGGAGGGGAGGGGTCGAACGACCCACACCCAAAAACCCTTACAACCCCCGCCAAAGAAAGAAAAACAAAGAAAGAAAAAGACACAAAAACAGACAAAACAGCAGCATCATCACGTCACATCCAGCCAGTACCAGCATCCAACAGCACTACATCCAGCGTTAACCAGCATCCAGCAGCTCACAGCTAACCAACAACCAGCATTCAGACTACAGCAGCAAACAACATCCAGCAGCAGCAACCAGCCAACCAGCATCCACAACAAACCAACAACCAGCATCCTCATTTTCAGATAGCCAACACCTCTTTCAACCACCAAACATCTCCCAGCATCCCACTTCCACTCCAGCAGCACAGCAACAAGCTCATCCATAGCAGCAGCAAATACCAAACAGCCACACGTCATCCAGCATTTACCATACACCATCCACTCAAAACCAACAAAATACCCACATCCAGCACCCAGTAACTTCTCACCAAGAAGGTCCCTTTCCAACAGCATAGAACAAACAACATCAACAGAACATGAATCATCGCCACCCAACAGAGCCGGCAGCCAACATCCACAACAAAGCCAAAAAACCATCCAAAAAGTAGCACCAATCCTTCTCCCCAACAACAGCTTTGGGGGAGGCCACGAAAGAAAAACCCAGCCAAAGTCTAGCCGAAGCAGCAACACAGAACCAGTCCAGCCACCAAACAAGAACACGCAAGCTAACAATATCATTCGGACACAGGACATAGCGACTATACCTTCGTCAGCAGCAAGATCAATGAGCAAAAATCCTGCACCTCTTCGGATCCGGACAGACAGCTTCGAACCAAGCGCAATGCCAATGCTCGCGCGAAGTATATGCAAAGCCCGACGAACCCGTTTGTCATTAGGATGTGGCCATACCTCCCCCCGACACAAAAAATTCTCACGGATTTTATAGTTTATAGGGTTTTTTAGGTTTTTAACAAATTTTAGGTTTTTAGGGTGTTTTATTGTTTTTCATGGATTTTTCAGGTTTTCATAAAGGGATTTTATGGTTCTTAGTATTTTTATTCTTTTAGCTAGTTTTAGCTCTTTTTTAGTATTTTTCTTGAATTTTATTGTTTTTATTGATTTTGACTGTTTTTAGTTTTTTAGTTTTCTTTAGGGTTTTTAACATTTTTATATGGTTTTAATTTTCTAGGGGATAATTTTTTTTTAGTTTTTAGGGTGTTTTATGGTTATTATGGGTTTTTAGTATTTTTACGGTTTCTTGGGGTTTTTATGGTTTTTATGTTTTTTGGGGGGTTTTTTGCATCTTTTAATTTTTAAGGGTTTATATGTTTTTGTTTTTTATTATTTTCTTATGGTTTTAGGGATTTTATCATTTTTTACATTTTATATATTTTTAGGGATTTCTTATTATTTTTATATTTTATATAATTTATAGGTTTTTCAAGGGTTTTTATGGGTTTTCATTTTTTTGGTTTTTTTAGATTTTTGAGGTTTTTGAGTTTTTAGTGTTTTTAAGGATTTAATAGATTTTGATTTTTTTCAGTGTTTTAATTTATTTTTATATTTTTAGTGGGTTTTAGTGTTTTATTTGTTTTTTATTTTATTAGTTGGTCTATGGTGGTTAAAGGTTTTAGCGTTTTTGGTGTTTTAAGGGTTTTTAGCATCTTTATGTTCTTACGGATTTAATGTTTTTTTTATATTTTTATTATATTCTTTGATGTTTTCAGGGTTTCCAAGGGTTTTTATGTTTTTTAGTATTTCTAGTTATTGTTACGTTTTTAGTTTATTTAGGGTTTTTCATAACTTTTAGCATTTTTTTGGTTTTCAATGGTTTTATGTTTTTTTTAGATTTTATTTTTTTATAGGGTTATTAATTTCATGGTAGTATTTAAGTATTTATTGATTTTTAAGTCATTTCTCAAATTTTTATGTGCTTTAGGTTTTTTAAGGATTTTGAGGTTATAGGGTTTTTTGGGATTTTTCCATTTTATGGGGTTTTATAGTTTTTTAATGTTTTTTGTGGTTTAAAAAGTTTTTATATATTTTTTTAATTTTTTTGGGAGTTTATGTGGTTTTAATGAATTTTAAGGTTTTTATGGAATTTTTGGGTTTTAGGTATTTTTATGTTTTCATGAGTTTTATGTTTTTTAGGTTTTTATGATTTTCTTATGGTTTTTCAGTTTTTTTGAGGATTTTCTATTTTAGAGATTTGAAGGATTTTTTTGGATTTTAATTATTTTTGGGGTTTTTATGGATTCTCACTGGTTTTAGTTTTTTTAGGATATTTTATGTTTTTTAGCATTTTTATGGTTTTTAGGTTTTTTAGGGGAATATGTTTTTTTTATTTTCATACGGTTTTGGTAGGGTTTCATAAGGATTTTAGGGTATTTTATTTTTTTAGTGTTTTTTTGTATTTTTTATAATTTATATGGTATTTATTGTTTTCAAATATTCTAAATTATTTTAAATATTTTCAGGGCTTTTAAGGTTTTTATTATTTTGTTGGAAAATGTTTTTATTTTTATTTTATTGTTTTTATTGATTAGGGGTTCAAAGGGTTTCTAGAGATTTTTGTGGTTTTTGTGGTTTTTATTGGTTTTAAGGTTTTTAAATAAAATTACGTTTTTTATGAATTTATGGGTTTTTGGGGGTTTTATGGACCTTTTATGGGTATTATGGTTTTTTTGTTTATTTAGGGTTTAGTGAGGTTTAATGTTTTTTATATTTTTATTGTTTTATTTAGTATTTTTAAGTTTTTTAGGGTTTTTTATATGTTTTTGGTATTTTTAGGTTTTTTTTACAATTTCTATGATTTTTAGGGTTTTTAAGGATTTTTATTGTTTTAGCATTTATAGGGTGATATAGAATTTTGAGTGTTTTAGGTTTTTTAATGGTTTTTAGTGTTTTTAAGTTTTATTTTTTTTCTAAGGGGTTTTCATAAATTTTAGGGTTTTTATCAATTTTTCTGTATTTTTACATATTTTTTAGGATTTTATGGGTTTTTATGTTTTTTAGAGTTCTTGGGGGGGGGTTAGGGTTTTTAGGGGTTTTTATAGTTTTTATGTTTTTTAGGGGTTTTTATAGTTTTAGGAGTTTTTAAGAATTTTTATGGAATTTTAGGCTTTTTATCATTTATTATGTTTTTAGGGGTTTTATGTGCTTTGAGGTTTCTAGAATTTCTTGGGGTTTTTATGGGTTTTAGTAAGTTTCATCTTTTAGGTATCTGTTTGTATTTTTTTTATTATTATGGTATTTGATGGTTTTTAGGGATTTGGATGTTTTTAGGGTTTTTATTGGTTTTAATATTTTTAGTTTTATAAGTTTATTTTAGTTTTTCATGGTTTTGGGTGTTTATATTTTTAGGGATTTTAATCAATTTTTTTTAAAAATTTATGGTTTTTAGTTTTTAGATATTTTAAGGGGTTGTAGGGATATTCTGGTTTTTTGGGTTTTAGGTGTACTTTAGGGGTTCTATAGTGTTTTTATTTTATTTTTTATGTTTTTAAGGGATTAAAGTATTTGTTGAGTTTCTAGTGATTTTTAGGGTTTTATGGGCTTTTACATTTTTTAATGTTTTTATCATTGATTTGGTTTCAAGAGGTTTTAGGTATTAAAATGGTTTTTATGGTTATTAGAATAAATTTTTAACGGTTTTATGTGTTTTTAGGTTTTTAGTTTTTTAGTTTTTTCTCAGGGTTTTCAAGGTCATTTAGTTTTTTTTTGCATTTTTTGGGATTTTTTTATGAAATTTTCCATATTTTTTGGATTTTTTGGATTTTTTGATTTTTTGGATTTTTTGGATTTTTTGGATTTTAGGGAATTTGAAGGTCATTAGTGTATTTTGGGGGTTTTTGAAATTTCATAATTTTTTATGTTTTTTGGTTAAAAATTGTTTTTAGATTGTTAACGATTTTTCAAAGGGTTTTTATGTTTTTTGGTATTTTTAGGGATTTTTATAGATTTTAGTATTTTTATGTTTTTTATATTTATAGGAATTTTGCAAGATTTAAGGTTTTTTAGATTTCTAAATTATTTTTGGGTTTTATGGGTTTTAATTATTTCTCTACTTTTATGGTTTTCATAGAATATTTCTTGTTTTTTATATTTTTTGGGATTTAAAGGATTTTTTTTGGATTTTTATGGTGTTTTTGGTTTATAGTTATTGTGAATAATTTTTTGAGTTTTAATGGGTTTTTGGAATTTTAATGTTTTTTATTTTTTTATGGTTTGTATGTTTATTTCATGTTATTGTCATTTTTAAGGGTTTAAAGGGATTTTCGAGTTGTTTTTTGTTTTTTATGATATTTATAGGAATTTAGGTTTTTTAAGATTTCTTGTATTTTTTATGGTTTTTAGGGGTTTTATGGTTGTTAGGGTATTATTAGGGTTTTTAGTATTTCTTATGTTTTTAATGGGTTTAATTGTTGTTAGGTTTTGAAGTTTTTCTTAGTATTTTTTTGGTTTTGTAGTATTCTAAACTGTTTTTAGGTTTTAAAGGTTATCCTAGGTTTTTTGGATTTTTTGGGTTTCTCAAATTTCTTAGGTTCTTTGAATTTTTTTTGGAATTTTTTGGATTTGTAGCTTTTTTTATTTTGAGTGTTTTAGGGGTTTTTTTATGTTTTTATTATTTATAGTGTATTTTGTATTGTTTTTTTTTGTAGAGGTTTTATGTTATATTAGGATTTTATAGATTTCTTAGGGAGTTTTTGGTTTTTTATCGATTTTAATTTTTATTTGTATTTTTAAGGAATTTTATGATTTTTATTGACTCTAGGGTTTTAATGTATTTGGAGAGTTATTACTCCTTTTAGAGATTTTTATTTTTTTTTGAATTTAGATTGCACTAATTTCATAGGATTTTAAATATTTTTTATTTGTTTGTGCTTTATGGTTTTCTGTAGTTTTTAGATTTTTTATTTTTTAGTATTTTTAATGGTTTTAAGGTTTCTATGGTTTAAGTGATTTTATGATTTTCTTAGGGTTTTACTAGTTTTAAGTACTTTTTGGTTTTTTATGGTTTTTAACATTTTTATGTTCATATGGATTTTATTTTTTTTTAGGTTTTAAATGTTTTATTAGGGGTTTTATGGGTTTTTAGGTCTTTAAATATTTTTTGTGATTTGTTTTGGAATTTATGGTTTTTAGGGTTTTCTGGATTTTTGGGGTTTTTATGGTTTTTATGGTTTTTCGGGTTTTATCTTTTTATTTTTTTAGGGATTATAAGTGTTATTAGGTTTTTAGTGTTTTCTTATTCTTGTTGTAGGTTATTATGTTTTTTTACATTTTCAAGAATTTATATGACTTTTTTACAAATTATATGTTTTTTGGGTATTCGGGATTTTGAGGTGTTTTATGTGTTTTTAGGGTTTTAATGGTTTTTTGGTATTTTAGTTTTCTTAATTTTTTTTGTTTTTTAGGTTTTTAGATTTCTTTAACATTATTAGGGGTTTAAATGTTTTTTATAGATTTTATTGGGTTTTAGGATTTTATGGGATTTTATTGGTTTCTATGGTTTTAAGGTCTTCTATTCCTTTTGGAGACTTAAGGTTTTTAGTGTCTTTTTAGGGTTTCTCATTTAGTAGGTTTTGAATTGTTTTTGGTTTTTTAAGGTTTTTAATGTTTTTATGGTTTTACGAGTTTTATGGTTTTTTTACATATTTCAGTTTTTTGAATTTTTTTTGTATTTTTATATGATTTTAGGGTTTTGATGTATTTTGAGGGTTTTTTTGGGTTTCAACGATTTTAATTCTTTTAGGGTTTTTAGATTTTTTTTAGGATTTTTAGTGGATTTAAATGTGTTTTGATTTTAATGTTTTAATAGCATTTTAAGGGTTTTAGGGTTTTTATGAATTTAGGTATTTTTTATGATTTTTATAATTTTAAGGGTTTTTAGTAATTTGTATTTTTAGGTTTTCTATGGGTTTTTTGTGTACTAAATGTTTTTAGGGGTTTTAGGGTATTTAGGGGTTTTTTGGTTTCAATTTATTTTTAGGGTTTTTAGGAATTTGTATTTATTTGTTTTTTGGGGTTTAAAGAGTATTTATGTTTTCATGGTTTTATTATGGTTTTTAGAGTCTTTATGGTACTTTCGGCTTTTAGGGGTTTTTTGGATTTTTTGTCTCTTTGTGCTTTTATGGATTTTAAGGTTTGTTTTGGGGGTTTTAGGGTTTTTAGTGATTTTAGGTTTCTAGGGGATTTAATTTTTTTTAGGTGTTTATTATTTTCTTGAGGTTTTTATAGGTAATAGTTTTTTTACAGTTTTAGGAATTTTACTACTTTTTAAATTTTGATGACTTTTTTTGGATTTTTGGGGATTTTGAGGGTTTCTAGATTTTTTTTGCAGGGTTTAGAGTTTTATGATTTTTTTTGTGTTTTTGTTTTTTTTTAAATTTTAAGGGTTTTATATTTTTTTATATTTTTTAACATTTTTAGGTATTTAAATGGGTTTTTATATATTCTAGTGGATTTTCTATGTTTTTCTCAATTTTATGGTATTTTAAGGTTTTTAGGGGTTTTACGGAATTTTTGGGTTATCGAGTTTTAGGGTCATTTTAGTTGTAAGGGTTTTTAGTATTTTCTAGGATTTTTGAATTTTAATTTTTTTTAGTTTTTAAGGTTTTCTTTTTTATTTTCATGATTTTTGGGTTTTTCTTTTTCTAACAATTTTTAAGGACATTTTAGGATTTTAATGGGTTTTTGGGTTTTGTGGTGTTTTTATTATTTTGTTGTGTTTTTAGGGGTTTTTTATTTTTTGATTTTTTTTATTATTTTGATGTGTTTTAAAAGTTTTTTTTATCATTTTTAGGTGTTTAAAAGGATTAGGTATTTTAGTTTATTTTTAATTTTTTTAGGTAATTTTAGGGTTTTTATGGTTTTATGGACTTTATGGATTTTATGGATTTTACGAAATTTTAGGGATTTATTTATTTTTTAGGATATTTAGTTTTTTTAGTTGTTAGGGGTTTTTTGTGTTTTCTGGTTTTCTGGATTTCTATTGTGTTTTAGTGTTTTAGGTTATTTCTATTTTTACATATTTTTGGGATATTTTAAGAATTATTGGATTTTGGGGGTTTTAGGGAGATTGAGGCGTTTTAGTGGTTTTTAGGGTTTTTAGGGTTTTTATGGTTTTTTGAGGTTTTAGTGTTTTTTTTGAGTTTTGTGCATGTAAGAAGGAATTATAGATTAATTTACCTTTTTAGGGGTTTAATTGGTTTTTAGAGTATTCATTGGGAATTTTGGGGTTTTATGGTTTTTTTGGTTTCCTAAGGTTTTTAGATGTTTAAATGAGTTATTTGGGTCCTTTGGGAGTTTTTATTTTTTTTTAGGATTTTTAGAATTCTTCGAGGTATTTATGGGTTTATGTATTTTAATTTTTTATAGGATTTACTCATGGGTATTAAGGTTTTTTATTTTCTTAGGGATTTTATGTGATGTTTTTGGTATTTATTGATTTTTAGAATTTATATTGTTTGAGGTGTTTATGTATTTTTAGGGTTTTTAGTGTTTTTTGTGTTTTTATTTCCTTTTATTTTTATAGGAGTTTAAATGTTTTTAGTATTTAAAGGTTTTCTTACTGATTATCACTGGTTTTATTGTTTTTATGTTTTTAGATATTATTTATGGATTTTAAATATTTTTTATCATTTTTGGGGTTTAGGGATTTGGAGGGGTTTTGAGGTTTCTTATTGTTTTATGCAGATTTAAGGTGTTTTGGGTTTTAAGGGGGGTTAGGTTTTTGGTTTTTAAGTTTTTATACTTATTTATAATGTTTTTAGGGGTTTTAATTGTTTTTATAGTTTTTAGTGTGTGTTAGGGTTTTATGTATTTTAGTAGTTTTTAAATGTTTTTAAAGATTTTATATTTTTTATAGGGTTATATGGTTTTTAGAGACTTTTATGGTTTTCATGATTCTATGATTTTTTTAGGTTCTTAAATATTTTAAGTGTTCTTAGGTTTATAAGGTTTTCTATGGGATTTTCAAGGGTTTTAGAGTTTTTTTTGTGTTTTTAGTAATTTTTAGTACTTTTTATCATTTTTATAGGTTTTGGGATTTTAAGGGTTTTTTTTGGATTTTTAGGGGTTTTATGGGTTTTTTTATTTTTTAGTGTTTTAGTTTTTTGGGGCATTTATGTGTTTTATGTTTTATAAGTTTTCATATTTTTTAGGTTTTTTACATTTCAAGGTTTTTTATTGATATTTTAGGATTTATATGGGTTTTTGGGGTTTTAGTGATTTTGAGGATTTTTAGTGTTTTTAGTGTTTTATATGTTTAATTGTTTATTTGGATTTTAGGGTTTTTTATTTTATTAGGTATTTTAGGTTTCTAGAGTTTTTAACATTTTTTGGGTTTAACGGGTTTTTAGAGTTTTTCGTGGGGTTTTGTGATTTTATTAGTTTTTAGGCTTTTTACGTTTTTTTATGGTTTTGTTATTTTTAGGGATCATTTGTTATCTTTTATGGTTTTAGGTTTTTTATTTTCTTTTTTTGTTTTTAGTGCTCTTAGGTTTTTAATGTTTTCATAGGGATTTTCTTGGATTTTATGGTTTTTCTCATTTTTAGGTACTTTTAGGGCACTTTAAGATTTTTAGTGTTTTTTATCATTTATAGGGGTTTTAGGGTTTGAAGGATTTTTTTTTCAAGATTTAGTATTTTTTATATTTTTAACATATTTTTGTTTCCAGGGGTTTTATTATTTTTAATACTTTTTATTTTTTCTTACGGTTTCTCAAGGTTTTTAAAGTTTTTTAAAATTTTAGGGTTTTTAGGACTTTTAATATTTTTATGGTTTTTAATGGTTTTTAGAGATTTAGAAATGTATGTTGTTTTTTAAGGTTTTAATGTTTTTTGGTGTTTTTATGGGTTCATTTTGGTTTATTAGTTTTTTTGAGTTTTTAGTGGTTCTAAGATTTTATTGTTTTTTTAATATTATTGGGGGTAATGGGTTTTTAGATTTTGTCATTGTTTTTTATTGTTTTTATTTTTATTTATTTGTTTTATTGCTTTTAGGGTTTTTAGGGTTTTTAAGGGTATTTAGGGGTTTTATGGACTTTTTGGTTTTTTAGCATTATTTTGGTTTTTAGGAGTTTTATGTTTTTTGGGTTTCCTTGATTTCATAGGAGTCCTAAAGTATATTATGGGTTTTATGAATTTAGGGATTTTATGGATTTTTAGAATTTTTATTGGGTTTTTTCAGGTGTTTTTGGGATTTTGACGGTTTTATGGGTTTTAGAATATTTATTTTTTTAGGGTTTTAAGTGTTTTTATGGTTTTATGGTTTTCTTATGTTTTTTATTGTTTTTATGTTTTTAGGTATTTTTCTGTTCTTTTGGATTTGTAGTTTTTTAAAGCGTTTTAGCAATTTTGACGGTTTTTAGAGTTTTTAGGGAATTTATAGTTTTTTTGGAATTTAGGGTTTTTTTATTTTTTAATGTATTTAATGTTCTTTTAATTTTTCTTAATGTTTTTAGTTTTATAAAGGGTCCTTATAGTTTTTAGTCTTTTAGGGTTTTTATGGGTTTTAGGTTTTTATGGTTTTTATGTGTCTATATTTTTCTTAGGAGTTGTAGGGACTTTTATAGGGTTTTAGGGTTTTTATCATTTTATAGTAATTTTAGTGGTTTTAATTGTTTCTTTGTTTTTTTGTTTTAATTAGAAATTTTCATCATTGTTAGGGTTTTTAACGTTTTAAGGCATTTTTATGGAATTTTTAGGATTTATATATGATTTAAAGAGTATTAGGGTTTTTTTTGGGGATTTTGGATTTTTTTAGTGGTTTAATGGATTTATTGGGTTTTTTGAATTTTTAGGTTTTTTTAGGACTTCAGTAGTTCTGATATATTTATGGTTTTCTTAGGGGTTTTTAAGGTTTTTGGGGTTTTTTATGTTTTTAAATATTTTAGGGGGTTTTGAGATTTTTTTGGGTTTTTTGGGTTTTTAGGGATTTTTAGGGATTTATGGTTTTCTGTGTTGCTAGTATATTTGGGAATTTTATAATTTTTTGTTTTATAGTTGATTTAAGTGTTTTTATGTTTATAAGGATTTATTAGGTGTTTTAGGTTTTTATGATTTTTATGATTTTTTTTGTTTTTAGGAATTTCTTTGGAGTTTTAGGATTTTTATGGTTTTAGATTCCTTGATAATTTTTATAGTGTTTTAGTGGCTTATGGTGTCTATGGGTTATTTTTGTTTGTAAAGGTATTTTTGAGTTTTTTATGGGTTTTAATGTTTTTTAGTGTTTTTAACATTTTTCTTGTTTAATGGGATTATAGAGTTCATAGTGGTTTTAGGAGTTTTATTTATTTTTAGGGGATTTGTAGGTTTTTAGGGATTTTATGGTTTCTGGATTTTTATAGTTTTAATGGTTTTTATGGGATTTAGAGTTTTTTAGATTTTTAGATGTTTTTACTATTTTTAGAGTTTTAATGTTTTCATAGGGTTTTTAAAGTTTTTAAGGTTTTTTACTTTTTAGAGATTTTTAATTCTTTTTTTTTGGATTTTTACATGTTTTAGGGTCATAATGGTTTTTAAGTATTTGAGGGTTTTTAGGGTTTTAGGGTTTTTTGGATATTTTAAGGTATTTAACTTTTTCTAGTTTTTTTTTGGGGGGAGGGGTTAAGTATTTTTAAGTTTTTATGGTTTTATTAAGGGTATTTAGGGTATTTAGGGTTTTTTATGTTTTGGGATTTTTGGGTTTTGTAAGATATTTATGGATTTTTTTTGTTTTTAAGGTTTTTTAGGGTTTTAGGGTTTTAGGGTTATTAGGATTTTTATGGGTTTTGGTTTCATGTATTTTTTATGGTTTTACGGTTTTTAGAGTTTCTTAAATTTTATACGTGTTAAAAGAGTTTTCATAGTTTTTAGAGGTTTTTAATGTTTTAGTCATTTATGTTTTATAAGGTTATTATGTGTTTTTATGGGTTTTAGGTGTTTTTTGTGTTTTTTGTTTCTTTTTAGAGTTTTATGGTTTTAGGTATTTGATGTTTTAATTGTTTTTAGGTTTTAGAGGATTTATAAGTGTTTTAGGACTTATATTTATTTTTATGTTTTTAGGGTTTTATATTGATTTTTTCATATTTTTTTGTTTTCTTTTGTATTTTAGGATTTTGAGTGTTTTGGGGTTTTTTTAGAGTTTTAGGGTTTTTTAGGGTTTTTATCATTTTTCAGGTTCTTAGGGTTTTAAGCTTCTTTTGGGTTTTAATGTTTTCTTGTGGGTTTTTATAATTTTTTGTGTTTTTTATGTTTAAAGGATTTTTTATGTCATTTTTAGTATTTTTAATGGTTTTAGAGGTTTTAAGGATTTTATGGGTTTTATTAATTTTTATGGTTTTATGGTTTTTAGGTTTTTTCAGGTTTTTTTAGTTTTTATTATTTTATAGTTTTTAGAGATTTTTATTGTTTTTAGGGGTTTAAATGTTTTTATTTTTTTATGGTTTTTAATTTTTTTTAGAGTTTTAATTGTTTTTAGATATTTTTTTTGTTTTTAGTGTCTTTTATTTTTTTTAGTTTTATCATTTTTTATGTTTTTATTAGTTATATGTTTTTAATGTTATAATTGGTTTCTTATGATTTTTTCAGTTTTCAAGGGGTTTTTATGTTATTAGAGATTTTTATGACATTATTAAGATTTTTATGGGGTTTTATTTTAGGTTTTTAGGTAGTTTGAGGGTTTATGTTTTTTTTACAATTTTACGGGGGTTTTTTGGGTTTTTTGGGACTCTTAAGTTTTATGGGTTTTTAGGATTATTGGGTTTTTAATTTTTTTCTTTGGTGGTTTAGAGGGTTTTAGGGTTTTTTTCATTTTATGTATTCTTAGTTATTATTTATTATTTTTATGTTTTTTAGTATTTTGAATGTTTTTATTCGTTTTTTATAGTTATAATTTTATTTTTCGGTTTTTTAATGCTTTTAAGGTTTTTACAATTTTATATAGTTTTTTAACATTTATAGGGGTTTAAGGGGTTTTTAGAATTTTTAGTTTTTTGGTGGAGTTTAATGGGTTTTTAGGGTTTTTTCATGGTTTTAAGGGTTTTTATGGTTTTTCAAGGGTTTTGGGTATTTATAGCCTTTTTATGGTTCTTGGGTTTTTAAGCATTTTTTAGGTTTTTAGCAGTTTATGTGTTTTTTTGTTTTTAAGGTTTTATTAGGGGTGTTCAAGGTTTTTAGGGATTTTTATGTTTTTAGGGATCTTTATGTTTTTTAGTATTTTTATGTGTTTTAGGTTCATTATTGGTTTGAGGGTTATAATGGGTTTTCAGAATTTGTTGGATTTTTTTGGGGTTTTAGCACTTTTAGATATTATAGGGGTTTAAAGTTTTTTTATGTTTTTTATATCTTCATAGGGGTTTTCTGGTTTTTATATTTTTATATTTTTATATTTTTTAGGTATTATTTATGATTTTTATGGTTTTTATGGTTCTTATGGACTTTGAGTATTTTTTAAGATTTAGGGTTTTTATACTTTTTTTGGTTTTTAGAGTATTTTTGATTTTTTTAAGTATTTAAGGGGTTTATATTTTTTTTATCAGTTTTTGGAATTTAATGTGCTTTTATAGTTTTTCATTTTTTTCGTGATTTTATGGGGTTTTAAGGTTTCTTAATGAATTTAGCTGTTTAAATTGTTTTTGGGTTTTTATGGTCTTTTAAGGTTTTTAGCATTTTTCAGGTTTTTTAGGGGTTTTATGTTTTTATATTTTAAAGGTTTTCTTATGGCTTTTGGGGATTTTTTTATGGATTTATAGGGAATTTTTATGATTTTTATTGTTTTTTAGTGTTATTAGGGATTTTGAGAGTTTTAAGTTGTTTTAGTGTTTTTAGGGTTTTAGGGGTCTTAAGTGTTCTTATGTTTTTGTGGTTTTTATATGAGTTTTATGGTTTTTTATTATTTAATTTTTTTTATTTTAGGGAATTTTTATGTTTTTTATGGTTTTTAGGGTTTTTAGTTTTTTTAATGGTTTTTAGGGTTTTAGGTTTTTATCATGGTTTTTTGGTTTTTAGGGTTTTTTTTGAGTTTTTAGGGGTTTTAATGTTTTCTAGATGTTTTTACTTTCCTGGGGTTCTAAGTGGATTTTATAGTTTTTAGTGGGTTTTATATATTTTAATGGGTTTTAGTGATTTTTATGTTTTTAGAGGTTTAAAGGTTTTAAAGGTTTTTAATGTTTTTATGAATTTTTTAGTATTTTTTACTTTTTAGGGGTTTAAATTGATTTTTGGATTTATTGTTTTTCTTATGAGTTATCTAGTATTTTAGGGGTTTTTACATTTTTTTGGATTTTTAGGGATATTTTATGAATTTTATTGTTTTTATGGTTTTTAGGGATTTTGAGGGTTTTAGGGTTTTAAGGGTTTTAGGAATTTTTGTGTTTTTAATGTTTTTGGGATTTAGGGGTTTTAAGATATTTTAGGTTTTATGGTTTTCTAATGGTTTTTCTGGGGTTTTTTTGTTTTTATTTTTTTTGGTATTTTTATGTATTTTTATGATTTTTAAATTTGTTATTGATTTTTAGGGGTTTTAGGGATTGAGGGGTTTTTTTGGGCTTTTCAATTTTTTAGGGTTTTTAATGTTTTGGAGTATTTAAAAATTTATAGGCATTTCAATGGTATTTAAATTAATTAGTGGGTTTTTAGGAATTTTATGGGTGCTTAGGGTTTTTAATGATTTTAGTGGTTTTATGGTTTTTTGTAGTTTATTTTGGATTTTTTCAGTATTTTAGGGTTTTTTAAGGTTTTATTATTTTTTAGGTTTTTACGGGATTTTAAGAGTTTTAGGGTTTTAAGGTTTTCTTTGGGTTATGTATGTTTTTTTGTGATCTTAAATGATTTTAAGTATTTTTATGGGTTTTAAAGATTTTTTATTTTGTGGGGTTTTCGGGTTTTTTAGAGAATTTAGAGTCTTCTATGTGTATTGTTGTTTTTAAAGTATTTAGGAGATTTTTTTAGATTTTTAAGGGTTTCATAAGATTTTTTAGTGATTTTATGTTTTTTTTGTTTTTTAAAAAATTTAGTGCTAATTTAGTTTTTTATGTTTTTAAGGATCATCATGGTTTTTAGGTTTTTTAGTGTTTTTAGTTTTTTTAATTTTTTGTGGGTTTTTTGGTCTTTTTTAGGATATTTTTAGTTTTTTAGGGTTGGTATGGCTTTTTAGAGTTTATAAACATTTTAATGGGTTTAAATGGTTTTTATATTTTTTTAATGGCGTTATGGTTTTAATGGGTTTTATGGTTTTTATGTGTTTTTTCAGGTTTTATGATTTTTAGGGTTTAGTGTTTTTTTGGGTTTTTTGTGTTTTTAGCATTTTTTAAGGGATTGAAGTGTTTTGAGGTTTTAAAATATTTCCTAAGTGTTTCTATGGTTTTTTGGGTTTTTATGGTATTATGATTTCTTTAAATATTTATTGGTTTTAGGGTTTTTTTTGTATTTTGGTTTTTTAGTGTTTTTATGTTTTTATTGTTTTCTCTAGGTTTTTTATGGTTTTTATGTTTTTTTAATTTATTTTTTAATTTTTACTACTTTTTTAGGAATCTTATTATTTTTAGTGTTTTATTTTTGAATTTGGACAGGTTTTTTGGGGTTTTGGGTTTTTAGGGATTTATAGTTTTTGGGGGTTTAAGATATTTTGTGTTTCTATGTTTTTTATGTATTTTATATTTTTTTAATGTTTTTATTTGTTCCAAGTTTTTTAATGGTTTTAATGGTGTTTTAGGATTTTCAATTTTTTTAGGGATTTTACGGTTTTAAAGGGGTATTTTGGGGTATTTTGGGTTTTTTGTGTTTTTATGATAATTTTAGATTTTTTATGGTGTTTAGTGATTTTTATAGATTTAAGGGGTTTTAGGTGTTTTTAGGTTTATAAGGCTTTCTTAATTGTTTTCATGGTATTTTACATTTATAGGGTTTTTTTGTGATTTTTTATAATATATATGGTTTTTACTGTTTTGGGTATTTTGAGGGTTTTTAGGGTTTTTATTGGTTTTATTATTTTTTGGTGTATTAGGATATTTTATGTTTTTTAAGGGTTTTAAGTTTTTTTTAGTTTTTTATGTTTTTCTTATTTTTTCATGGTTTTTAGGGTTTTTATGTTTTTTGGAATTTTTATGGATATTTTAGTATTTTTTGGTTGTATAGTTCTTTAGGGTTTTTAGAGATTCAAGGATTTTTTAATGTTTTTGGGGGGGGGGGTGGGGGTTATGGATTTTAGGGTTTATTTTGTTTTTTATGGGTCTATAAATGTTTTATAGTTTTCTATAAAATTTAGTGGTTTCAAGGGTTTTTATAGATTTTAGTGGATTTATATTTTTAAAGGTTCTTGGGTTTTTATGGATTTAAGGGTTTTTATGTATTATTGGTGTTTTTTTAGATATTTTTGGGTTTTGATGGATTTTTTGGTTTTTGAGGGTTATAATTTATATTATATCTTTATGGTTTTCTTAGGTTATTTTTGGGTTTTAATGGTTTTTTATGTTTAAATGATTTTTTGGTGTTTTTTTTATTTTATGGGGTTTTATGGTTTTTGTGGGTTGGGGGTGCTTTAAGGTTTTTTTGTGTTTTTAGGGCCTTAACCTTTTTTTTATCAAATTCAAATTTTTAGGACTTTCAGGATTTCATAGGGATTTTTAGTGTTTTAGGGTTTTTTATATTTTTAGGGACTTTAAACGTTTTTTGAATTTTTATGGTTTTTAGTGTTCTAAAGAATTTTGATAGTTTTTATTGTTTTTAGGGGTTTACTGTCATTTTGGATATTTTGGGTTTTTAGGGTGTTTTATTTTTTTATGTGTTTTCATATTTTCTAGATATTTTTATTGTCTTTATGGAATTAAATGGATTTATAAATTTTAGTTGGTTTTAGGGTTTTTATAAATTTTGTTTATTTTTTATGGTCTTTAGGACTTTTATTGTTTTGAGTGGTCTTATGGTCTTCTTAGGGTTTTAAGAAGTTTGAAAATTTTAACGTTTTTACTGTTTTTAAGTGATTTTAGGTTTTTAATGTATTCTTACAGTTTTTCATGGTTTTTAGAGATGTTAACATTTTTGGGGTTTTTAAGGGTTTCTTCATTTCTAAGCGGTTCGAAGTGTTTTATGGTTTATAATGTTTTCTTATATTTTTCAATGTTTTTTTTGGTTTTTATGTTTTTTATGATTTGTGATCTTTTTAAAATTTTATGTTTTTATGGGTTTCTAGGGATTTGGGGGGATTTTAGTATTTTTTACAATTCTTATGGTTTTTATGAGTTTTGGGTATTGATGTTTTTTTGATGTTTTTTAGCATTTTAAATGTTTTTAGTGTTTTTAATATTTTTTGGGGTTTTAAGGGGATTTAGAGTTTATAGGGTATTTATAGTTTTTATAGCTTTTAGAGGTTTTAAAGGGTTTTAGGTGTTTTATGGTGTTTTAGGGTTTCTATCATTTCTAAGGTTTTTTAGGGGTATTTAGTTTTTTAGGTTTCTTTGTTTTTCTTTAGGTTATTCAATGTTTTCCTGTTCTTTTTCATTTTTTGAGGTTTTTATGTGTTTTTAAGACCTCTATTTTTTAGGGTTTTTTATTGATTTTGAGGTTATTTTAGTCTTTTTATGGTTTTTTATATTGTAAGGGTTTTATCATTATTATTTTTTTGGGGTTTAAATAATTTTTTGGTTTTTATGGTTTTTTATGGTTTTTCATGTTTTATGGTACTTTATGTTTTAAGGGGTATCTATGTATGTTTTAGGATTTTTACTCGTTTTTAGGGGTTATTTTGGGATTTTTAGTGTTTTAGGGGTTTTTGGGGGATTTATGGTTTTTGGGGGATTCATGGGTTTTTTGAGATTTTTAGGGTTTTAAGAAAATTTTTAGTTTTTAAAAAAAATTGAGTTTTAATGGGTTTATGTAGTTTTAGTGGTATTATGGTTTTCAAGGTAATTTTAATGATATGTTTGTTTTTTGGTTTTCTAATGGTTTTAAAGGTTTATATGGGTTTATATAGTTTTTAGGATCATTTTTGGATTCTTTATGGTTTTAGATTTTTTGGGTTTTTGAGGGGTTTTATGAATTTTTATGTTTATAGGATATTCTAAGCAATTTTCAGGGTTTTAGGGTCTTATTTTTTTATTAATATTTCCGTATATTAAATTACTTTTATAGTTTTGTATAGGTTTAGGTATTTTAGAATTTTTTTGTTGTATTTTGGTTTTGTAGGGTTTTTAGGGTTTTTATAATTTTTAGTTTTGTTTGTTTTTGAGTGTTTTTAGGTTATTAACATTTTTTTCTTTTTCAGAGTTTTTAGGTTTTTTATTTATTTATGGGCCTTTATCATTTTTTTTATAATTTTTTTGGGTTTTAATATTTTTTTGAGGTTTTAGGGTTTCATTGGTTTTTTTGTTTGTAGTGCTCTTTATGTTTTTTAGTAATTTTTTGTTTTTCTATATTTTTTTTGTTTCTATTATATTAAAGGGTTTTCTATAGTTTTCAATGTGTTTTTTGGTTTTGTATTCATTTTCAATTTTTAATGGGGTTTTATGGTGTTTTATGGAATTTATCAGTTTTATGGGTTTTTAGGAATTTTTTTTGTGTTTTACCGTTTTTAGGTTTTTTGGGGGTTTTATGTTTTTGAAGGATTTTATTTTTTACTTCATTTTTTTCATGGTTTAATATGTATATTGCATTATTAGGGAATTTTTTGGTCTTTTTTTGGTTTTTTATAATTTTTAGGGTTTTTAGGGATTTTGAGAGTTTTTTTTGGGGGTTTTAGGGTTTTTAGTGTATTTATTGTTTATGTTATTTTTTTGGTTTTTTTATTATTTAGGGGTTTAATGGTTTTTAGATCATTTAAAAAATTTAGTGTTTTTAAAGTTTTTATTCTATTTAAGATATTTATGGGTTTATAAGGCTTCTTAATATTTTTTGTGGTTTTATGGTTTATTGTGTTTTAATGGATTTTAGTGATTTTTTTGGTTTTTATGGGTTTTTAGTGTTTTAAAAATATTAAGGATTTATTAGGGTTTTTTTTTGGGATTTTAGGGTTTTACATGTTTAGGGATTTTTAAGCCTTTTATCATTCTTTTTGTTGTTTGTGGTTTTAGGGATTTTCACGGATTTTATTGTTTTGGGGGGATTTTAGGGGGTTTTTGGTTTTTTGGGTGTTTAGTGTTTTTATAGTTTTTTATGGTTTTTAATTTGTTTTAAGATCTCTTTAAAAATTTATGGGTTTAAATGGTTTTTAGAGTATTTAGTGGTGTTTATGGTTTTTAGGGGTTTTATGCTTTATTGTGGTTTTTATGGGTTTTTTATTTCAAGGGGGTTTTAGTGGTTTTGTGGTATTTTAGTGTTTTATAGTATTTTTTAGAGTTTTTATGGGTTTTAAGAAATTATAGGATTTCATTATTTTCTTAGGTTTTTAAGAGACATTATGGTTTTTTACATTTTAGTGATATTTAGGGATTATTTAGTATTTTTATAAGTTTTTCGGTTTTTATTTTTATTAATAAAGTTAAGGTTTTTAGGGTTTATTAGGTATTTATTATGGTTTTAGGGTTTTTATTATTATAAAAAAATTTGGGGTTTTTAAAGGTTATAAGTGTTTTTAGGTTTCAATGGTTTTCATAAGGTTTTCCATGGTTTTTAGGTTTTTTTAATTTTTATTATTTTTAAGGATGTTTAAGTATTTTTATTGGGTTTTAAGAGTTCTCTGGATTTTAAAAAAAAAATTGGGTTTTTTCATTTTTATGGTTTTTAGGTTTTTTAGGGATTTTGAGGCATTTCAATATTTTATGATTTTTAGGGTTTTTTGATTTTTTTAGTTGTTTTAGTGATTTTAGAGTGTTTGGTTGTTCAAGTTATTTTACTTTTTTTTGATATTTTTAGGTTTCTAAATGGTTTTTTGAGTTTTTTTGGGTTTTAGTGTTTTCATGGATTTTTAGGCTTTTAATGTTTTTTAGGAGTATTATGGTTTTCATGTTTTCTAGGATTTTGTTGGTTTTTTTTTGATATTTTAGGGTTTTTTTTGGATTTTTAGGGTATTTAAGTGTTTTTATGTTTTTATGGTTTTATTAGGTTTTTTAGGTTTTTTTACATTTTTAGGTATTTTTGGGGGTTTTAGGATTTTCATAGTTTTTATGTTTTGTATGTATTTTTTGGTTTTCTATTATTTTTAGAGTTTTATGGATTTTTTATATTTTTAGAATCTCTGATGTGTTTTAGTGGTTTTAAATGTTTTTAGGGTTTTAAGGTTTCTATAGGGTCTTTTAGGGTTTTATGGGTATTTTCTATTTTGATAATTTTTATTGTTTTTTAATATTTTTATGGTTTATTGGGGATTTCATGGTGTCTAGGGTTTTTTTATGTATTATGGTTTTTTATTTTTATTTTGTTTTTTAGGGATTTTGGAGGGATTTTTAGGGGGTTAGGGTTTTTTGTTTTTTGCATTTTTAATATTTTTTTTGTTTTTAGGGTTATTTTGAGTTTTTAGGGTTTCAAATATATTTTATAGTTTTAAAATTTTTAGGGGTGGGGAATGTTTTTCTAGATTCTCATTGATTTTAGGGGTTTATAGATTTTAGTGTTTTTATGGTTTTTAGGGGTTATATGTTTTTATAGGTTTTAGTTTTTAGTGTCTTTTTGAGGTTTTAGGGGTTTTTTTATTTTTTTTGGTTTTTAGGAGTTTAATGGGTATTAATGGATTTAATTTCAGCTTTGGGTTATTCTGTGATTTTAGGATTTTTATATTTTTTTGGGATTTTTTGGGTTTTTAATGATTTATTTTGTTTTTAGGGTTTTTATGGAATTTTTCTATTTTTTAGGGGTTTAGGTGTTTAGTATTTTAGTGATTTAAGTGTTATTAATTATGTAATATTTTCTAATTTTTTCTTAGGGATTTTAGATACTTTTATGTTTTTATTGATTTTCATGGATTTTTCCAGATTTTTGTGAATTTTTAGGGTTTTAGGATTTTTAGTGTTTTTAATATTTTTAGGGCTTTCTTGGTTTTTTCCATTTTAGTGTTTTTTATGGTTTTTAATGTTTTTGGATATTTTCTACATTTTATAGTTTTAATAGGTTTTTAGAGTTTTTCGAGATTTTATTTATTTTTTATAGTTTTTTACGTTTTTATTGTTTTTAGGGGTTTTATGATTTTTATGGTTTTCGGGGTTTTCGGGACTTTTAGAGTTTTATAGGGTTTTAATCATTCTTTAGGTTTTTAGGGTTTTTAATTTTTTGTTTTTAAGGATTTCTTAATGGTTTTTAGGGTTTTTAGTGTGTTTTAAATTTTTTGGTATTCTTATGATTTTTTATGATTTTATTTTTTGGGGGGCTTTAGGGATTTAGAATGTTGTTTGGGTTTTTATGGATTTTTTCGATTTTAATCATTTTTTCATCTTGGGCGGGGTGTGCACTATTTTATGGTTTTAAGGATTTATTTGGGTGTAGTTGGGTTTTTAGGGTTTTTAAAATTTCTATGGATTTTAATGGATTTTTATAATTTTTATGGTATTTAGGGATTATATGGATATTGAGGGTATTTTTAGTTTTTTATATATTTTATGGTTTTCTAGACTTTTTACCATTTTTATAGTTTTAAAGGCTTCTTAGCATTTTTAGTGGTTTTAGGGGTTTTTATGGTTTTTAGGCGTTTTATGGATTTTATGGTGTTTTATGGTTTTTAAGGCCATTTATGTGGTTTTTATTATTATTATGAATTTTTTTTGGTTTTTATGGATTTTAAGGTTTTTAGGTGTTTATTGTTTTTAGGGGATTTCATGTTTTCTATGGGTTTTTAACATTTTGAGGGACTTTTTAGGTTTTATGTTTTTTAGGTTTTTGATGGATTTTGAGAGACTTTAGGGTTCATAGGGTATTAAGAATTTTTTGGGTTTTTTCCATTTAAAAGGTATTCTGAGGGTTTTTATAATTTCTTAGGTATTAGGGTTTTATTGTATTTTTTTTTGTTTTTAGGTTTTTTTATTTTTCAGTTTTCTTATGGTTTTTAGAGTTTTTTATCTTTTTTAGGGGTTTAAAGTGTTTTTAGAGTTGTTAGTGGGTTTTAGGGGTTTTAGGAGCTTTAGGGGATTTTATTTTTTTAGTGGTTTTAGGGTTTTTAAGGTTTTAAAGGTTTTTTGGGTTATTTTCAATTTTTAAAGTATTTATGGGTTTTATGTATTTGTATTTTTTTATGGTTTTCTTAAGATTTTTCTAGTTTTTAGGTTTTTTACATTTTTATAGACTTTTAGGGATTTTTAGTTTTTTATGGTTTTTTGGGTTTTTAGGGATTTTGAATGACTAAGGGTTTTTTTTAGAGTTTTTGGGTTTAATAATTTTTATGGGGAATTTCGGGTGTTTTTATGTTTTTAAGGGTTTTAATGTTTTTATATTTTTTAGCATTTTTTGGGTTTAATGGGATATTACAGTTCCTATAGTTTTTGGGGTTTTTATTTATTTTTTGGGTTTTTAATTTTTTTTTTGTTTTATTGTTTTTATGGTTTTATGGTCTTGAGTATATTATAGGGTTTTTTGCATTTTTTTATTTTTTTTTTGGTGTTTTAAGAGTTTTCAGTTTTGTAAGTTTTTCTTCTATTTTTTAGGTTTTTAGGGGGTTTTTTTGTTTTTAGGGATTTTTGGGATTTTTAATATTTTTATGGTTTTTTGGGGTTTTTAGGGATTTTGAGGGTTTTAGTGTTTTTTAGGGTTTTTTATGTAAGGTTTTTTCATATTTAGATTTTTTTAGGGGTTTTAATTGTTCATAGGTTTTTAATGTTTTATTAGGTTATTTTATGGTTTTTTAGAGTTTTAATTGTTTTTAATTTTTTTTGGGAGGATTTAGGTTTTTTAGGATTTTTATGGTCTTCTGGATTTTTTATAGATTTTGAGGGGTTTTAGGGTTTTCTAAAAATTTTATACTTTTATGGGGTTTTAAGGATTATTATTTTTTTACTTTTATTATTGTTCTTTATAAAAATTATCATTTTAGGGGTTTAAACTGTGTTTAGTTATTTTTTGGTTTTTATGGGTTTTTATGGGTTATCCAGTATTTAAAGTTTTAGGGGTTTTTATTATTTTCTGGGATATTTGGTTATATAGGTTCTTTTTATGCGTTTTAGTAGTTTTTATGTTTTTAAGGGGTTTTAGGTGTTTTAAGGTTTATAATTTCATTTTAGGGGGTTTTCATAGTTTTTAGGAGTTTTTACCATTTTTGGTAATTTCAGGCATCTTTATGATTTTTATGGTATTTTATGTTTCTTTAGAAATTTTGAGGGTTTTTTTGGGTTTTTAGGGTCTAAGGTATTTTACAGGTTTTATGGGTTATTTTGAGTATTTTTTGGATCTGAATGTTTATATAGTTTTTGAATGTTTTTAGAGGTTTAATGGGTTTTTAGAGTTTTTAGCGGTTTTAGGTTTTTATGGGTTTTTATGGTGTTTTAGGATTTTTTTGAATTTTTGGGGTTTCTATGGGTTTATGTGTTTGACGGTTTTTATATTACGTTTATTGTTTATAGGGTTTTAGTGTTTTTTAGTTTTTAGCGATTTTATATGTTTTTATGGATTATGGTTTTCATAGGGTTTTAAAAGGATTTTATTGTTTTTTATTATCGTAATTTTTATGGATTTTTTATAATTTTTATGGTTTTTAGGGTTTTAGAATTTGAGGGAATATGAGGGGTTTTATGGGTTTTTATATTTTCTAGAGTTTTATGGAGTTTTTTGGTTTTTAGGTGATTATTAAGTTTTTAGGGGTTTTAAAGTTTTTAATATTTTTTGGGTTCAATGGGTTTTTTTAATATTTAGTGGAATTAAATGGTTTTAATGGGTTTCTATGTTTTAGAGTGTTTTTATGGTTTTAGGAATTTAAGAATTTTTATGTTGTTTATGGTATTTAGTGTTTTTTATTTTTGTAAGGGTTTTAGAATATTTTAGGTTTTAGGGTTTTTGTAGTTCTTTTCATGGTTTTTAGGGGGGGGGTTTACATTTTTAGGTTTATTCAAATATTGTTTTTTTTTATTTTTATAGTTTTTAGGGTTTTTGGGGTGTTTATTATTGTTTATGTGTTTAGGGTTTTTATGGTTTTTTTTCATGTACGGTTTTTTAGTTTTTTATGGTTTTAAAGGTTTTTATAGTTTATTAACATTTTTGGGGGTTTAAATATTTTTTATAGTGTTTAGTGTTTTTTATTTTTTTAGGTTTTTAGGATTTCTATAGTTTTAGTGGTTTTATGGTTTCTAATGTTTTTAGGGTTTTAGGGTTTTTGTATGTTTTTAGGGGTTTATGTTATTATTTTATTTTTAAAGTTTTCATATGGTTTTCAGGGAATTTATGAGTCATTATGTTTATAGGGGATTTAGATCATTTTCATATTTTATGGTTTTTAGAGTTTTTTGTATCTTGAGTGTTATTAGGGTATTAGGGTATTAAGGGTTTTGTGGTTTTTTTTTGTGTTATTTGGGTTATTTATAAAATTTTTAAGGGGTTTATGGTTTTGTAGAGATTTTAACGCTTTAAGGCATGAAGGGTTTTTTGTATTTTTAGGGTATTTGTGGGTTTTAAGGGATTTTTAATGTTTTTAGGGGTTTTAGGGTTTTTATTGTTTTTAGGGGTTTTTAGAGTTTTTAAGGGTTTTAAGGTTTTTCATAGTTTTTTGGATTTTTATGTTTTTTGGTATTTTTAGGTATTTAGGTATAATTTTATGGTTTATTAGTGTTTTTTTGGATATTGAGGGGTTTTATGGTGATTATGGTTTTTAGGGTTTTGGGGGTTTTATGGTTTTCATTGTATTTAGGACTTTTTTATATTTTTGTGTTTTTATGGTTATATAAAGATTTTAATGTTTTTGGGGGTTTAAATGGGTTTATAATTTTTTATATGTTTTTAGGGGTTTAATGGTTGCTAGGGTTTTTTTATGCTTTGAAGAGATTTTGTGTTTTTGAGGATTTTTTGTTTTTTTGTTTCTTTTATGGTTTTTAGTAGTGATTATGTTTTTAGGGGTTTAAATTTCATTATGTTATTTTGGTATTCTTCGGATTTTTATGGGTTTTTAGGGTTTTTATTTTTTTAGAGATTTTTAGGTATTTTTTAATATTTTTATGGTATTTGGGATTTTTAGGGATTTTGATCGTTTTAAGGGTGTTTAGTGTTTTTAGGAATTTTAGGGGTTTTAAGTGTTTTTGAATGTTATGGTTCTTTGGGTTTTTCTTGGTTTTAGGGTTTTAATGTTTGTTGGAATTTTTAGATCCTTTTAAGGATATTTATGGGTTTTTAAGATTTCTAGGTATTTGGAGGGTTTTGGGTTTTTTTGGATTTTTATGGTTTTATGGTTTTTGTGTTTTTATTTTGTGTTTTTTAGGTTTTTGCGAATTTTTAATGTTTTTTGGAAATTTAGGGTTTTAAATTGATTTTACATTTTGCAGTGTATTTTAGGGTTTTTTGTAGCTCTGTAGGGTTATTTATGATTTTTTAGGGAGTCTATGGATTTTATGAGTTTTAGGGTATTTATGAACTTTTGAGGGTTTTTTTCGTTTTTATATTTTTCTAATTAATTAGGGGATTTAACTATTTTTAGGTTTTATAGGTTTTCTTCTGTTTTTTCATGGATATTTATATTTTTAATGTTTTTAGGGTTTTTATTATATTTATGGTTTTAGGGGTTTATGGATTTCGATGGTTTTTAAAGATTTTTGGGGTTTTTGGGTTTTTTGGGTTTTCTGTGATTTTTAAAAAATATTATTTTTATGGGTTTTAGGTTTTTAGTTAATAAGGTTTGGTTTATGTTTTTAGGGTTTTTATATTTTTTTCAATTTTTTTTGATATTTTTAGGGTTTTAAGTTTTTTTAGTATTTTTAAGGCTTTTGTGGTTTTCTAGAGGTTTTATGATTTTTAGGTACTTGAGGGGATTTTTATTTTTTAGTAATTTTATGATTTTTTAAGGGGTTTTTAATTTTTTGGTGTTTAACAGTTTTTTAGATTTTATTAGTAGGTATTTAGGGTGTTTACATGTTTATATGGTTTTTATAGGTTTCATTGTTTTTATGTCTTTTAGAATTTTTTAGTATTTTGAGGATTTTTTGGGGTTTTAAGCATTTTTTAATTTTTAGGATTCCTTAGGTTTTTGAAGATTTTTAGGGGTTTTTGGATTTCTATAGATTTTTGGAGCTTTCTTTTGATTTTTATAGTATTTTACAGTTTTAATGATTTTTATGTTTTTTAGGGTTTTAAAGGTTTTAGGGGTTTTTTAGTTTTTTTAGGGTTTTAGGGTATTATTGAGATTTTTAGTTATTTTATGGTTTTTAGAGTTTTTATCATTTTTAGTTATCTAAATGGTTTTTATATTTATAGTGGGTTTTATTGTGTTTATTTGTTTTTTTAGTATTTTACGGATTTATGTGTTTTTATGGTTCAAAGGGGTTCATATAGTTTTTGGGGTCATTTAGAAGTTTTAGGGTTTTTTGCATTTTTTAGGTTTTTGAGAAGTTTTAACTGTTTTTATATTTTTATGGTTTTCATCGGGTTTTTTGGTTTTTTTCATTTTAAGGTATTTTTATGGTTTATACAGAGTTTTAGGGATTTTGAGGGGTCTTAGGGTTTTTATGATTTTTAGGGTTTTTAGTGTTTTTATGTTTATTTGGGTATTATGTGTTTTTAGGTTTTTAAGGTTTTCATTGGTGCTTTCATGGGTTTTATGTTCTTTTAGGTTTTTTTATATATTTTTAGATTTTTAGGATTTTTTATAGTTTTTTAGGTTTTTATGTGTTTTCTGGGTTATTATGGGTTTTTAGAGATTTATGGATATTTTTTTTTATTTTCAGGGTTTTTTGAGTTGTTTAGGGTATTTATGTTTTTTTGGTTTCATTAATGTTTATATAGTTTTAATGTGATTTTAGAGCTTTTAATTTTTTTATAGGTTTATGGGTTTTTTTGAATTTATGGGGTTGTAGGGTTTTTTAGCATTTTTTGATTTTTATTTATTGTATGTTTTTTTAGGTTTCTTAGGTTTATTTGGGGTTTTATGGATTTTTATGGGTTTTGGGATTTAAGATATTTTTAGGGATTTTTAATGATATTTAAGGTTTTCATAATTTTTAAGGATTTTGATACTTTTAAGGGTTTAGGGTTGTAATGGTTTTATTTGTTTGTTTTTTTTTGTTGTAGGGTTTTTTTGATTTTTTTAGTGGATTTACATTTTTATTATTTTTTATCATTTTTAAGGTTTTAAAGGGTTTTAGATTTTAATGTATTTTTTGGCGTGTTTTTTGTTTTTAAGTTTTTTTGGGTTTTAGGGGATTTATAGTTTATAAGGATTTTTAGTGTTTTCCATGTCTTTTTTGGGTTCTTAGGGTTTTTAGCATTTTTTATGTTTTAATGGATTTTAGGTTTTTAGGTTTTTAAATTTTTCTTTTTAGTCTTAAAGGTTTTTAGAGTTTTTTATTTTTTTGGGATTTATAATTAATTTTTATGATATTTATGGTTTTTTGGTCTTTTTAGGTATTTTAATGGATTTTAGGGTTTTAGGGTTTTTATTGTTTTTATCGATTTTTAGGTTATTAAGAGCTTTAAGTGATTTATGGTTTTTAATTTTTTGTTAGGGTTTGTAGGGTTTTAATGTTTTTCTATACTTTACGGGACTTTTTTGTATTTTTATTGTTTTTAGGTAATTAGGGATTTCGAGGGTTATTTGTGTTTTTTGTATTTTAGGGTTTCTACAGATTTATGGTTTTTTAGGTTTTCAAGGATATTATGGTTTTTTGGGTTTTCTTCTTTGATATTTATAGGTTTTTATAGTTTTTTATATTTTTCTTATCATTTTTAGAGTTGATAATGGTTTTTTGGGTTTATAGATTTTTTTTGGTTTTTTTCGTGATTTAGAAGTTTTATGGTTTTTATGTTTTCTTAATGAGGTATGGGGTTTTCACTATTTCTACCTGCATAATATTTTATTAGAATTTTTAGATATTTATGTCTTTTTTATGTTTTTAGGTATTTTTAATGTTTTTTAGGATATTTATGGTTTTTTATTTGTTTTATAGATTTTGAGAGGTTTTAGGGTTTTGTAGGATTTTATGGTTTAGTTGGGATTCTTTGTTTTTCTATTTTTTAGCGGTTATTAGGTCTTTAGTGTTTCATAAAATTTCTAGGGGTTTTATGGTTTTTAGTGTGTTTATGGATTTTTAAGCGTATTGGGTTTTTGGTGTTTTTTTAATGTTTTTATTTTTCTACATTTTTTAGGAATTTTATGTGTTTTGAGTTTTTAAAGTCTTTTTTGGGTTATTAGGGTTCTTAATGTATTTATTTTTTCTATGGAATTTTTATATTTTATGGTATTTAGGTTTTTTTGGGATTTTGAGAGGTGATTATATTTTTAGGGCATTTAGGGTTTTTTTGGTTTTTTAGGGTTTTAGGGTATTTCAATTTTTAAGGGGTTTTATGTTTTTAAGAGTTTTTAAAATATTTTTGGGGTTTAAAGTTTTTTTAGATTTTATAGTGATTTTTAGTGTTTAATGGGGTTTTTGGGTTTTTAATGTTTTAGGGGGTTTTACAGTTTTTATGTGCCTATGGTTTAATGGGGATTTAAGGTTATTTTGGATTTTTAACATTTTCTTGTTTTTTACGGTGTATAATTGTTTTACGTTTTTATTATTTTCATAGGGTTTTTAGTAAATTTTTGTATTCTCACATTTTAGTGTGTTTTAAAAAAAAATTAGGATTTTTATTTTTTTAGGGGTTTTAGTTATTTTAATGGATTTTTGGGTTTTATAGTTTTTAGGGTTCTTAGATTTTTTCATTTTTACGGGTTTTATGTTTTTTCATGTTTCATAAGAATTTTTAGGGTTTAAGGGATTTTAGGATTTTTTAGTTTTTTTTGGAGTTTTATGTATTTAGTGTTTTTAGGGATTTGGAGAGTTTTGTGTTTTTTATGGTTTTTAGGGGTTTATAATTTTTTTTATTTTATGGTTTTTAAGGGTTTATAATTTTTTTTATTTTATGGTTTTTTAGGTTATTTAATATTTTTTTAGATTTTGTTATGTTTTTTGGCGTTTAAAGTGTTTTTATTGTTTTTTATGGTTTATAGGTTTTAATGTTTTTAGGGGTTTTTTATGGATTTTAGTGGATTTATGGTTTTTAACAGTTATTAGGTTTTTTATGATATTTTTAGGGCTTTTTAGTTTTTAGGGGTTTTAAATGTTTTTTGGTTTTTTTTGGTTTTCATAGGGGTTTTCTTGGTTTTTAGGGTTTTTAATGTATTTATTTTTTTCAATGATTTTTATGATTTTTATGTGTTTTTATTGGATATTTTGTTATTTTGAATGGTTTTTTGGGTTTTTAAGGTTTTTAATGTTTTTTGGGTTTTTAACGTTTTTTTTGTTTTTATGGGTATCAAGTGTTTTTAGATTTTTAATCATTTCTTAGGGGTGTACAGGTTTATTTAAAATTATAGGGGTTTTTTTGGTATTTTATTGATTTTTTTTTGGTGTTCTGAAAGTATTTAGGGTATTTAGGATTTATTTTCAATGTTTATGGAGTGTTTTTTTGATTTTTTTAGGTTTTAAGGAATAGTATATTTTTTTAAAAATTATTAGGGTTTTAAATAGTTTTTTGAGTTTTTATTGGGTTTTTAGGTTTTTTATTAGTTTTGAGGATTTATAATTAGAGGGGATTTTAGGGTTTTAGGTTCTTTTTAGTAGTGTGTAGGCTTTTTAATTTTTTTGGGTTTGTAGAGTTTTCATGTGTTCTTTGGTTTTTAGTGTTTTCTTTTTATCAAAGTTTTTAAGATTTTTACCATTTTTGGATTTTTATTAATTTTTTAAGATTTATTTTAGTTTTTATGGTTTTTATCGATGTTAAGGGGTTTTTTTATTGTTTTTACGGTTTTTGGGCTTTTTTGATTTTTTTTTGTTTTTTGGTTTTTTAGGGTTTTTATGTTTTTAGTGTTCTCTTAGGATTTTTCATGGTTTTTATCAATTTTTTTCAATTTTAGGGATTTTTTGGATTTATATTATTGTTTTGGGTTTTGGGGATTTTATGGGTTTTATGCGTTTTTTGGTTTTTGGCAGTTTATAGGGTTTTTTTATTTTTTTTACACTTTTATGGTTTTTAGGTGTATTAATTTTTTAGTAGTTGAAAGTTTTTTTATAGTGTTTTGTGTTTTTTAGAGTTTTTCTAGGTTTTTAGGGGTTTAAAGGTATTAGTGGTTTCATGGTTTTTTGAAGGTTTTAGGGGATTTAGGGTCTTTTTGGTGGGTTTTAATGTTTTTTTAGAATTTTTTGGGATTTTATATGTTTTAAATGTTTTTAGGTTTTTGATGGTTCCTAAAGGGTTTTTAGGGTTTTTGGGGTTTTTTCTTTTTGGGGACTTCTGGGGAATTTTAGTATTTTAATGGTGTTTATGATTTTAAGGATTTGAGTGTTTTGGGGGATATATGGTTTATATAAATTGTTATGTTTCTTTATGGGTTCAAAGTGTTATTTGGTTTTCATATTTTTATTAGGTTTTTTTAGTTTTTTTTATTTTTTCATTTTTAGGGACTATATTATTTAGTATTTTTATTGGTTTTTAGGTTTTTAAGGATTTTGACGGTTTTAGTGTTTTGTAAGGTTTATAGTGGGTTTATGGTTTTTCTTATTTTATGTTTTTTTTATTTTTTATAGGTTTTAATATTTTTAGTGTTTTTTAAATTTTTTAGTTGTTTAATGTGTTTTTAGAGTTTCTGGTATGTTTTTATGGTTTTGGGTTTTTTTAAATTTTAAGGGGTTTTATGTTTTATTATGGTTTTTTTGTTATTCATAGTTTTTTTGCGTTTTTTAGGTTATTTAAGGATTTTTTGTGTTTTTAGGTTCATGAGGATATCTTATGATTTTTTATGGTTTTAGATTTTTTACATTTTTAGTGATTTTAAGTCTTTTTTAGTACTTTAGTAGTTCTTGTGGGGGTTTTAGGATTTTGAGGGGCTTTAAGGGTATTTGGGGTTTTTTGGTTCTTTGTGGTTTTATGGTTTTTTAAATTTTTATGGGTTTTATGGTTTTTTAGTGTTTTTATCATTTCAAGGGGATTAATGTGGTTTCATAGTCTTTAATGGTTTTTAGGGTTTTATGGAATTTAGGGTGTTTGTGGTTTTTTGGGGGTTTTATGTTTTTCAGTGGATTTGGGTTTTTATCAGTTTTTCGGTTTTAAGGGTTTTAAATATCATTATGTTTTAATGCTTTCATAGCTTTTTCCATGATATTTTAAAACATTAATGATTTTTAAATCTTTTAGGATATTTTTTTTTTGGTTTTTTAGGGTTTTTAGTGATTTTTATGGTTTTAGGGATCTTTAGGGTTTTATGTTTTTTCACACAATTAGCGATTTTCAGTTTTGGGGGGTTTTAAATGTTTTTAGGAATTTATAATTTTCTTAATATTTTTCATGGTTTTGGGGTTTAATACATTTTAGGGATCTTTTAGTATTTTTATGATATTTTATGGTTTTTATGGATTTTGATGGTTTGTAGTGTTTTTAGGGTTTTTATGGTTTTTATAGTTTGCGGTTTTTTGTGTTGTTTTGAGTTTGGAAGGGGTTTTATGGTTTTTAGATATTTTTAACATTTTTAGGTTATCGAAACAAATTTCGAGATTTCAAGTGTTTTTTGGGTTTTGATATTTTTTTAAAGGTTCAATATGTTTTTAGGGGTTTTATGGTTTCTATGGGGTTTTAATGTTTTTTAGGGGTTGTAGCGTTTTTTTTTGTTTTTTTATTTAAGTTAATTGTTTTTAGGTATTTAGTTCTTTCTTACGGGTTTTCAGGTTTTTAAGAGAATTTTATGTTTTGGGAGATTTTAAGGGTTTTTATGTTTTTTATGTTTTTAGGGATTTTGATGATTTTTTGGGTTTTTAAGATTCTTAGGATTTTTAGGGATTTTATCATTTTTATGATTTTTAAGGGTTTTATGATTTTTAGGTTTTTAAGGGTGTCTTATGGTATTTTTAGGGTTTTTTTGTTTTTTTATGTTTTTAAAGATTGTTTTAGATTTTTTAGGATTTTAATGGGTTTTAGGGGTTTTAGGGATTTAGTGGGTATTTAGAGGTTTTTGGGTTTTTGGGTTTTTATGGATTTTTTATGATTTTAGTGTTTCTCATATTATTAGGGTTTTTAAATTATTTTAGAGTATTTAATTTTTTATGGGATTAAAGTTTTTTTAGAGTTTTTAGTGGTTTAGGGTTTTTATGTGTTTTAAGGGGTTTAAAGTTTTATGGGTATTATGGGTTTTTACTGATTTTTAGTGTTTTTATTGTCTTTTAGTGGTTTTTAGGTTTTTTTAGGTTTTTTATATTTTTAGGGATATTTGGTGTTTTTTGGTTTTTAATGATTTTCATTGGGTTTTTTTAGGTTTCATATGGTTTTCCAAAAAAATTATTGATATTTAGCGATTTTTTAGTATTCTAATGGTTTATTTTTATTTTTATGGTTTTTTGGTTTTTTTGGCCTTTATCATTTTTAGGTTTTTAAGGGTTATAATATTTTTTAGGTATTATGATTTTCTTAGTATTTTTCATGGTTTTTTTTTAGTTTTTACATTTTTGGGGTTTTAGGTATTATTAGGAATCATATAAGATTATTAGGTTTTGTAGGGATTTTGTGTGATAAAGGTATTTTTTAGGTTTTTTAGGGGTTTTATGTTATTATGGTATTTTTGTTTTAGGGTTATTTTTTATTGTTATGTTTTGTGGTATTTTTTTTAAATACAATTGGGTTTTAAAGTGTTTTTAGATTTTTTTAGTGTATTTTTATTGTTTTTATGGGATTGTGGGGATTTCTGGAGGATTTTAGGGGGTTTTAGGGTATTTTTAGTTATTTTATGGTTTTTATGATTTTTTTGTTTTTATGGGGTTTTAATTTTTTTAAGTGATTAAGGTTTTATTGTGAAGTTTTTTGGTTTTGGGTGTTTTTATATGTTTTAATGATTTTTGGGATGTTTTTAGGGTTTTTATGGTATTTATGTTTTTTAGGGATATTGAGGGGTTTTCGAGATTTTTAGAGTTTCAAATATTTTAGGATATTTAGGGTTTTTTAGGTTTTCTTAGTTTTAAGGGTATTTTGTGTTTTTGATATATAATTAGGGTTTTTCATTTTTTTTAGGGTTTTTTATATTGTAATTAATTTCTTACTTTTTTTATGGTTTTGGGTGATTTTAGGGACTTTTATGGTTTTTATGGTTTTAATGGTTTAGGGTTTTATACATTATTTTGGATTTTTTAGTTTTTTATTTTTTTTACGGTTTTTATAGTTTTTAAATGTTTTTAGGTATTAAAGGGGTATTTGAGTTTTTAGTGGTTTTAGGGGTTTTATAGGAATTTAGGGTCTTTTAAGGTTTTTAGGGGTTTTATGATTTATGGGGTTTTGTGTTTTGGGGAATTTTAAGATTTTTTTGGGGGGTTGGGGTAGCATTTTTTAGGTTTTCTTATGGTTTCATGTTTTTTACAATTTTTTATTTTTTTAAAATAATTTAGGGATTTTTTAGGATATTTAGGATTTTAGGGATTTTATGGGTTTTGAGGATTCATAGGGTTTTTATTATTTTTTAGGTATTTTAGCATTTTAAGGGATTTTAGTAGTTTTATTTGTTTTTAGGTTTTTATGTTTTTCTTACTGTTTTTCTGGCATTTTAGGGTTTTTAATGATTTTCTTTTTTTGCATGCTTTTTTTTGATATTTATGGTTTTTTTTCAGGGATTTTAATGATATTTTTTGATTTTTGGGTTTTTAGTTTTTTTGTGTTTCTAGGGTTTTAATGGGTTTGTATATTTTTTTAACTTTTTTAATGGTTTAAAAAAATTAAATTTTTTAGAGATTTTTTTAGTTATTTTGGGTTATTTAAGGTTTCTATAGGTTTTTAATTTTTTTATGTTTTAATGGCTCTTAGGGATTTTTATGTATTTTGGGGATTTTTTGGGATTTTTTATGTTTTTTATAGTTTTTCAGGAGTTTTATGGATTTATAAGATTTTATGGATTTTGATTGATCTCCGAGTTTTTTTGGGTTTTTTGGAATTTTTGGAATTTTTTAGGGGTTTTAAGTGTTTTTAAGTTTTTATTGATTTCTTATGGTTTTCTAATATTTTTGGGGATTTTTACATTTTTAGGGTGTTTTTTGGGTCTTTATTTTTTTTTTATTTTTTGGATTTTAGTAGTTTTTAGGGTTTTTAGTGTTATTAGGGTGTTTAGGGGTTTTAAGGATTTTTTGAGTTTTTTAGGGTTTTATGTTTTTAGAGTTTTGTAGCATTTGACTCGTTTAAATTGTTTTTAGCGTTTTCAAGGGGTTTTTTGGTTTTTTAGTATTTTTTTATGTATTTAGGGGGTTTAAAGAATTTGTTATATTTCTATATTTTTTTTAGGTTTTAAATGGGTTTTGAGGGTTTTAGGGTTTTTAACATTTTTTGGTTTTTTGGGTGTTTTAAGTTATTTTGGACTTTTTAGTTTTCCTGGGGTTTTATCAGGGTTTTAAATATTTTTTTACCATTAATGGATTTTAGTTCAATTTTTAGATTTTTTTTGTTACATTCAGGTTTTTATGGATTTTAATGGTTTTTATAATTCTTTATGTTTCTTTAGGGTTTTTATAGTTTCTATTGTTTTCTGGATTTTTTATGGGTTTTTTAGTTTTTAGGGGTTTTATGGTTTTTTAGAGTTTTTTAATATTTTTAGGGGTTTATAGGGTTTTTTAATTTTATGTTGTATTTATGGGGTTTTAATGGTTTTATGGTTTTTATGGGGTTTTATTGTCTTAGTAGATTTTAGGGTTTTTTGGGATTTTTTAATTTTTAGGGGATTGAGTGTTTTAAGGTTTTTAAAAATTTCTTGAGGTTTTCAATGTTTTATGGTTTTTTATGTTTTTAGGGGTTTTAGGCCTTTTATGATTTATATGGTTGTTATTGGATTCAGGGATTTTGAGGGTTTTGGGGTTTTTTACATTTTAGGGTTTTTTGGTTTTCTAGTGGTTTAGGGTTTTTTTGAGTTTTTTTAGTGTTTTGAATTTTTTAAGAGTTTTTTCTATATTTTATGGGTTTAAATGGTTTTCATAGTTTTTTTGGCTTTTAGGGTTTTTATGGGTTTTAGCGGCTTTAAGGTTTATAGGAGTTTTTATGGTTTTTAGGGTCTTTTAGGTTTTTTTATTTTTATTATTATTATTTTTTGTTTTTAGGGGGTTTGACTGTTTTTATGTTTTGAGTGTTTTCATATGGTTTTGTTATGTTTTTTGGGTTTTTTTTGAATTTTAGGAATTTTTATTTTTTATCGTTTTTAGGTTTTTATCGATTTTGAGGTTTTTTAGGGTTTATAGGGATTCTGGGGGATATTAGGGATTTTGGGTTATTTAGGTTTTAATGGGTTTTATATGTTTTTATATTTTTACGGATTTATTTAGGGTTTTAAGGGATTTTATTGTTTTTTTGTTTTTATGGATTTGAATAATTTATTTAGGATTTTTTATGGGTTTTAGGGTGTTAAGGGATATTGAGGTTTTTTATGGTTATTGGGATTTTATAGTTTTTTAGTGGTTTTTTTTTCGTGTTTTATGGTTTCAAAAGTGTTTTTGAGTTTCATAAATTTTTTGTGTTTTTAATGAATTTTGTCCTTTAGGGGTATTTAGATATTTTATGGGAATTTAGGGATTATTATGGTTTTTAGGGGATTTATTGTTTTAGGGGTTTAGGTTTTTTATAGTCTTTTAGGGATTCTATGGTTTTTTTTTGCCTTTTTATTTTTTTAAGTGTTTTATGTGTTTTAGGGTTATTAGAATTCCTTAGGGTTTTTTAGGGGTTTTATGATTTTATACATTTCCAGGGATTTTAAGGGATTTTTATGGGTTTTCTAGTGTTTACAGATTTGGTGGGGTTTAGGGATTTTTTGAGTTTGTAGTGTTTGTAGGGATTTTAGTGTTTTTAGGTTTTTAGTGTTTTTTAATTTTTTTTCATTTTTTAATGTCTTCTTAGGGTTTTTAGGCATTTTTACATTTTTAGGGATTCTTATGTTTTTTTTGTATTTTATGGGTTTTTGGGGTTCTCATGGACATTGAGAGTCTTTATGGTTTTTTATGTGCTTTCAGGATTTTCAGTTTTTTGGATTCTATTGTTTTTTATTTTTTAGGGTTTTAAGGGACTTTATTATTTTTTTAAAAATTAATTTGTTAAATGTTTTGTATTTTTTAGTGTATTTTTTTGGATATTTTTCTTTTTAAGGGAATTAATGTTTTTATGGGGTTTATTGTTTTTGGAGTTTTTTGGTTTTAGGGTCTTTTGGGTTATTTCAAGTTTTTATTATTCTTTAGGTTTTTATGGGTTTTAATTATTTTTAGGTAATTAAGTTTCTCTTAGGGTTTTATAGTGTTTTTAGGGATTTATTATGTTTTTAGGTATTTTATATATTTTTTTATAATGTTGTGCGTTTTTAGGGGTTTTAGGGGTTTTGATGGATTTTATGGTGTTTTAGGGGTTTTAATGTTTTCATGGGTTTTAGGATTTTAGGGGCTTTAAGTGTTTTATGTTTTTTCAATTTTCTATATTGATTTTAAGGTTTTAGGGTTTTCATTATTTTTTATGTTTTTATATATTCTTTAAGATTTTTTGGAATTTATTTACTATTAGTGTTTTTATGGATTTTGAGTGGTTTATTGAATTTATTATTTTATGATATTTTTGGGTTTTTTGAGTTTTTTGAGTATTTATGAAGTCTAAGGTTTTTTATAAGTTTTAAAATTTATTAGGGGATAATGTTTTTTTATATATTTTTATATATTTTTTAGGTTTTTAAGGTTTATAGGGTCTTTTAGAGATTTTAAGGCATTTTAGTATATTTAGGATTTTTTGGGGTTTGAATTTTTTTTTTCAGTTTTTAAGGTTTTCTGAGGATTTTTATGGTTATTTGGGCTTTTCAAATATTTATGAAATTTTAAGGCTTTTTTGAGTATTTTTATAGTCTTTTTTGTTTTAGGTATATTTAGGGGTTTTTAGGGTTTTTAGGACTTTTTACGTTTTTATGGGTTTTTAGTGCTTTTAGGTTTTTACGCTATTCATAGGGTTTTCATGGTTTTTAGTGTTTATTACATTTTAGGGATTTTGATGATTTTTCATATTTTTAGGGATTTTTTTGTGTTTTTAATAATTTTAAGGGTTGTTTAGGTTTTTTTATTATTTGGGTTTTAGGATGTTTTTTAAAATTTAGAGAATTTAATGTTTTTTTCAGTTTTTTAAACATTTCAAGGATTTAAAGGGTTTTATATTTTTTAAGGGTTTTTGGGTTTTTATGTATTTGTAGGGTTTTTTATGTTTTTAGTAGGGTATATGGTTTTACAGGTCTTAGGGATTTCAGGGTTTTAGTGTTTTTAGGTTTTTAGGGTTTTTTGTGCTTTTCGATTTTCAAGGTTTTCTTAGGGGGGATCAATTAATTTTATATTTTTAGGAATTTTTACATATTTATTATTATTTTTGTGGTTTTTAGGAATTTTTAGTGTTTTTAAGTGTTTTTTAGATTTTTAGGGTTTTTTAGGGTTTTGATGGTTTTTTGGTTTTGTAGGTATTTTTAGTATTTTTCTGTTTTTAATGTTTACTTAAGGTTTCTCTAGGTTTTTAAGGTTTTTTCTTTTTTATATATTTTTTATGATTTTTATTACTTTTTTGATTTTAATTATTTTGATTATTTTTTGGTTTTTAGGGTTTTAGGGATAATAATATTTTTTGGGTTGTAAGGGTTTTCTAGTATTTTATTGGTTTTTAATTTTTTTATTGTTTAAAGTGTTTTTAGTTTTTTTGGGGTTGTAGGCTTTTTATGGGGATTTAGCGTTTTTAATGTTTTCAGAGGTTTTATGGTTTTCATGGGTTTTAGGGTTTTATGGTACCTTTATGGATTATAAGGGTTTTTATCATTTTTTAGGTTTTATAGTTTTCTTATGGGTTTTCCTGGTTTTATAGTTTTTTACTTTTTTAGGGATATTTAGGGATTTTTCGAGATTTTTCTCATTACATGGGTTTTAAGGTTTTTATGCTTTTTTTATTTTTAGGGTTATAGGGTTTCTGTGGGTTTCTAGAATATTTTATATTTTTAGTGGTTTTATGTGTTTCTTGGTTTCAGAGGTTTTCTTAGGGTTTTGGGGTTTTTAGTGATTTTTACATTTTAATCGAATTTGGGGATTCTTTATGATTTTTATGGTTTGTTAGTGTTTTTAGGGTTTTTAGTGTTTTCTCTGTTTTTTATGGATTGATAGTTTTTTCTATTTTTATCATTTTTTTAGTTTTTAGGGGTTATAAGTTTTCTTTTATTTTTTATTATTTTTAGAGGTTAATGGATTTTTTTGAGTATTTAGTGGTTTTGGGTGTTTTTTGGGTTTTAATATTTTTATGTTTTTAAAGGGTTTTATTTCTTTTGGGATTTTAGATTTTAGGGTCATTAATTATTTTTTAGGGTTTTTATAATATTTTAGTTTTTTTTATTGTTTTATGCGTTTTTATGTTTTTACGTTTTTTAGGGGTATTCATGGTTTTTATGTTATTCAGGATTTTTAGTTTTTTTATGGTCGTTAGGGGTTTAGGGTTTTAGATTATTTTGAGTGGTTTTTTGGTTTTTTAGGTTTTTAGGTTGTTTTAGGGTTTTTGTTTTTTATATTTTTTAGAGGTTTTAAGTGTTTTTGTTTTTTATTATTTTCGTATGGGTTTTCTGTGTTTTATAGTTTTTATGTTTTTATCAATTTTAAGGAATTTTATAGGATTTTTATGTCTTTGAGTTTTTTTAGGGATTTTGATAGTTTCGGGGGGTGTTATGGTTTTTAGGTTTTTAAATTGTTTAGGATATTTCGAGTTTTTTGTGAATTTTTAAGGTTTTATAATGTATTTTTACTAATTTGGGGTATAAATGGTTTTTAGAGTTTTTAGTGTTTTGGGGTTTTGATGGGGTTTTAGAGTTTTTTTGGTTTTTAGTGGTTTTATGGTTTTAGGTATTTTTTGGTATTTTATGGTTTTTTACGGTTTTTATCATTATAAGGATTTTTATAGGTTGTGATTGTTTTAGGGTTTTTGTGTTCTTCTTATGGTTTTCAAGGTGTTAAGTATTTTTTACTTTTTTATATATTTCTAGATATTGTTTTGTAATTTTATGGTTTTTAGGGTTTTTGGGGGTTTTGGGGGGTTTTAGGGTTTTTTTATTTTTTTATGTAAATTAGGGATTTTAACTGTTTTATGGTTTTTATAGTTTTTATTGGGGTTTGAAGGGTTTTTTATGTTTTTATGGATTTTTAAGATATTTATGATAATTATGGGTTTTTGGGGTTTTTTTCAAATTATAAGGGTTTTTAGGGTTTTTAGGGTTTTTACAGTTTTTATGGCTTTTGTGGGGTGTTATGGATTTATTGAGTTTTTTAGGATTTTATGAATTTTTAGAGTTATTTAAAAAAATTAGGGGTTTAAAGGGATTTTAATTTTTTTTATTGAATTTCTTGTTGTTATGGGTTTCTAATGTTTTTTATAATTTTTGGAGATTTTAGGTTTTTAGGTCATTAGGGTTTTTTAGGGTTGTAAACATTTTTTAGGTTTTTAGGGGTTTTAAGTGTTTGAAGGATTGGAAGGTTTTCTTAGTGTTTTTCTCGGTTTTTAGTTTTCCTATGTTTTTAGGATTTTTTTTGTATTTTTATTGGTATTTTAGGATTTTTGTGTGTTTTTAGGGATTTTGAGGGTCTTTAGGGTTAATTATGGTTTTTTTGAATTTTTTGGGTTTTTTTGTGTTTTTTAGGTTCTCTAAGAGTTTTTAGGGGTTTTTTAGTGTTTTTATTTTTTTTCCTTACAGGTTTTCTAGTTTGTATGGTTTTTTTCGTTTTTTGGTATTTTTATTGGATTTTTAGGATTTTTAATGTTTTTTTGGGTGTTTAATGATTTTGAGGTTTTTTTGGTTTTTTGGTTTATATTTATTTATGGTTTTTTGGGGTTTTTGGTTTTTTGGTGTTATATGGATTTTTTAAGTTGTTAGGGTAATTTTTTATTTTTAGTGTTTTAAAAAAAATTAAGGTTTATATGGTTTTTATAATTTTAGTGGGGTTTTCGAGTTTTTATTGGTTTTTATGGTTTTTTAGGTTTTATGGTTTTTGGGGGTTTTAGGATTTTTAGGGTCTTTTAGGGTTTTCATGTTTTTTTATCTTTTTAAGGTTCTAGGTGTTTTATGTGTTTTTAAATTTTTATGGTTTTCTGAGGGTTTTTTGGAGTTTTTAGGAGTTTTAATGTTTTTAGGTATTTTAAAGAGATTTTATGGATTTTTATGGGTTTTTAGTGTTTTTAGGAATTTTGAGGGTTTAAGGGTTTTTTGGGACTTTAGGGGTTTTAGGGTTATAGTAGTTTTTTTATGGGATTTAATTATATGAGGACTTTATGGTTTTCTAAGTATTTTTTATGGATTTTAGTGTTCCATATGTTTTTATAGATTTTTGGACTTTTTATGATTTTTATGTTTTTTCAGTGTTTTATGGAATTTTAGGGTTTAGTTCATTTTACTGTTTTTAGGTTTTTTATGGGTATTGTGATTTATAATATTTTTTTTGTGTTTTTTAGTGATTTTAATGTTTTTTTTGAGTTTTTTAACATTTTCAGGTTTTAGATTATTTTTAGAAATTTTAATAGTATTTGGGATTTTTATGTGTTTTTAGGGGTTTTTAAATCATTTTTGATTTTGGGGTTTTTATTGAGTTTAGGATATTTTTAGGGATTTTGGGTTTTTAGGTTTTTTAGGTTTTTTAGGAGTTATAAGTGTTTTTTGGGTATTTGAGGGTTTCATACGCATTTTTCGTTTTTTAGGGTTTTGTACGTTTTTAGGGATTTTTAGGGTATTTTTTGGTTTTTATGATTTTTTGGGATTTTTATGGATTATGAGGGTTGTTTAGTGTTTGGGTGAGGGGTTATGGTTTTCATTATTATCTTTAAGATTTTAGGGTTTTTAATTGTATTTAGGTTTTAATGTTTTCTTAGTGTTTTTCATTGGTTTTAGGGTTTTTGATGTTTTTTGGGATTTTTTGGTATTTTTTAGGATTTTTATAGTTTTTATGGTTGTTATATATTTTCTATGTTGTAGGGTTTCAATAGGTTTTAGGGTTTTTATGGTTTCTTTTATTTATTTGGGTTTTTTTGTGTGTTTTAGTGATTTATGGTTTTTAGGGTTATTTAAATTTTTAGGGGTTTAATTTTTTTTATAGTTTTTATCGGTTTTCAGGTTTTTATGATCTTTTAGGGGTTTAATGGTTTTTAGATCTTTTCATGGTTTATAAAAGGTTTAGGATTTTTTGGGCCTTTAGGGTTTTAAATTTTGTATGTTTTTTATTTTTTATAATTTTTTTTTGTTTTCTTAGTATTCTTTAGGGTTTATAGGGTTTTCTATATTTTTTGGGATTTTTTGGGGTTTTATGGTTTTTATCGTTAAATGGATTTTTATGGTTTTTAGGATTTTTACACATTTTTAGAAACTTTTTTCACTTTTTTTATTTTTATGGGTTTGGAGTGTTTTTAGGATTTCAATGTTTTCATAGTGATTTTTCATAGATTTTCTGTGTTTTATGTTTTTTAAAAAATTTAGGGTTTTTTATGATTTTTAGGATTTTTATGGGTTTATGGATTTATATTTTTTTTAAGGATTTTTATGTTTTTTATAGGTTTTTTAGAAATTTTTAGGTTTTTTGGGGTTTTATGAGTTTTTAGGTTTTTATGTTTTTCATTAGGGTTTTCATGGTATTTATATATTTTTACATTATTAGGGATTTTTATGGATTATTATTATTTTAATGGGTTTTTTTGAGTTTTTTGGGTTTTGGGGGATTTTAGAGTTTTTGAAGGTTTTTAGGGTTTATAGGGTTTTATGGTTTTTCTGGGATTTTACAGTTTTTTTAGTTTTAAGGGGTTTTTGGAATTTTTTACATTTTTTGGTGTTTAAAGGGTTTTTATTGTTTTTAGTTGGTTTTTAGGTTTATGTGTGTTTTAGGGTTATTTATGGATTTTTGGAGTTTTACGATTTTAGGGTTTCTGGGGTGGTTCAAGGATTTTTAATGTTTTAAGTGTTTTTTTGTTCTTTAGAGTTTTTAAGTTTTTTAGGATTTTATGGTTTTCTTTGGGGTTTTCATGGTTTTAGGCTTTTTTACGCTTTTAGTCATTTTTAGGGATTTTTAATGATTTTTGTGGACTTTTAGGGTTTTTAGGGATTTTTATGGATTTAGAAATTTTTACGATTTTTTGGGTTTTTTGGGTTTTAAACTTTTTTAGGTTTTTAGGGTTTTTTAGTGTTTTTGGTTTTCAAGGTTATTATGGAATATTAATAATTTTCTGGGTTTTTATCATTTTTAACGGGTTTTAGTGATTTTTTAGGATTTATAATGTTTTCTATGGTTTTTTGGGATTTTGAGGGGTTTTGGGAGTTTTCCGTGTTTTTATGTCTTTTATATGTTTTTTTGGTTTTTAGAGTTCTGTGTGTTTTTAGGGGTTTTAGGGGTTTTTAATGTTTCTTAACTATTTTAAGGGTTTAATGGGTTTTTAATGTTTTATGTGGTTTTGGGGTTTTTCTGCATTTTATGGTTTTATACGGTTTTTATGGTTTTATGGGATTTTAGTGGTTTTAGTGGTTTTAGAGTATCTTACAGTTTTTAAAGGTTTCATCAATTTTAGGTTTTTAGGGGTTTTAATTTTTTTTGGTATTCAAGGTTTTCATTGGGTTTTTCATGGTTTTTAGGGTTTTTAATGTTAAAGGTATTTTTACTTATTTAAAAAAAATATGGGTTTTTGTAGTTTTTATGGATTTTTAGAATTTTCAATCTATTTTCGGTTTTACATTTTTAGGGGATTTAGAATTTTTTATGTTTTTTTTGTTTTACGTGGTTTTTTCTTTTTTAGGGTTTTTAGGGTTTTTTAAATATTTAGGTTTTTGTAGGCATTTTTTGGGGTTTTTTTAGTTTTAAGGGATTTTAATGTTTTTTATACTTTTTTAACATTTGACAGTTTAAAATATTTTCAGTGGTTTTTATGGTTTAATAGGCTTTAAGGTTTTTATGCATTTTAGGGGTTTATATGGCTTTTTGTGATTTTAGGGTTTTATGGCCTTTTATGAGTTTTTATGGGTTTTAGTTTTTTTAGGTATTTTTGGGGGATTACGCGCTTTACGGTTTTTAGGGTTTTCAATGGTTTTTTAAGGGTTTTATGATTTTTTTTACGTTTTTAAGTGTTTTTAGGAAATTTTTATAATTTTTGTTCTTTTACGTTTTAATTGGGTTTTGAGGGTTTTAGTGTAGTTTAGAGTTTTCACAATTTTAGGTTTTTGGGGGGTTTTAAGTTATTTTCTATTTTTTTGTTTTCCGGTGTTTTTTTGGGTTATTTATAATATTTATGTTTTATGGATTTTTAGTTTTTTTATGTTACTATCGATTTTTTAGATATTTTAATGGTGTTTATGGGTTATTAAGGTTCTTTAGGGTTTTTATGGTTTCTATGTTTTTTTTTTATTTTTAAGGGTTTAAAGGGTTTTTTTAATTCTAGTGGGATTTTATGGGTATTTTGGGGTTTTAAGGTTTTTAAGGGGTTTAATTATTTGAGGTTGTTTTAGGGTTTTTAGGGTATTTTTTGGTTTCTAGTGGTTTTAAGTGTTTTTAGGTATTTTAGGATTTCTTTTGGTTTTCATGTTTTGGGGGGTTTTTTGTTTTTTAGGGGTTTTAGGTATTTTTTAGGTTTTTTTATGGTTTTTATGGGTTTCGGGGATATTGAGTGTTTTTGGGTTTTTTTCTTTATAAGGTTTTGTGTTTTTTTGGATGTTTATGGGTTTTTTTTATGTTTTTAGTGTTTTTAATATTTTTTTATTGTTTTTTAACCTTTTAGGGGTTTAAAGGGTTTTCATTGTTTTATTGGTTTTATAGTTTTTATGGGTTTTAGAGTTTTTATGGGTTTTTATGGTTTTCAGGATTTCTTATGGTTTTTAGGGTCTTTTTAGGGATTTTTTGAATTTTTATCATTTTTTAGTTTTTTAGGGGTTTTGATTGTTTTTAGGTTTTGAGTATTTTTTTATGGTTTTTCATAGTTTTTAGGGTTTTTTTCGTTTTTACGAATTTTCAGGGAATTTATTATTTTTATGGTTTGAAATTTTTTTGTGGATTTGGAGGGGTTTTACTATTTTTTGGGATTCTAGGGGATATTCAAGATTTTCAGTTGTTTGGTTTTTAATGGATATTAAGAGTTTTTATATTTTTAATGATTTATTAGGGTTTTAGTGATTTTAGTGTTTTTTATGTTTTTAAGGAATTGAATAATGTTTTTAGGATATTTTTATGTTTTTTAGGATGTTAATGGATTTTTGAGGGTTTTTATGGTTTTGGGGGGTTTTAAGGTTTTTTTGTTTTTAGGGGTTTTTTAGTTTTTTATAGTTTTAAAATTGTTTTTGAGTTACATAATTTTTTTAGTTTTTTTATGATTTTTGAGTTTTTAGTGGATTGTTAGAGATTTTATAGAAATTTAGGGATTTTTAAGGATTTTAGGGGATTTATGGTAATAGGTATTTTAGTGTTTTTGGAGTCCTTTAGGGATTTTATGGTTTTTAGCCTTTTTTATGTTTTTAGGGGTTTTATGGGTTTTTGGATTCATAGATTTTCTTTAGGGGTTTTTGGGTTTTCAGTATTTTATACATTTTAAGGGATTTAAAATGATTTTTTTAGGATTTATGGTTTTTATGAATTTTACATATTATGAGGGGTTTTAGGGATTTTTTGGGTTTATAGGGTTTGTAGTGATTTTAGTGTTATTTAGGTTTTTTGAAGTTTTTTTTCATTTTAAGGTTTTCTTTGAGATTTTAGGATTTTTTACGATTTTAGGGTTTTTTAGGTATTTTTTATGGTTTTTTGGTTTTTTGGGGCTTTCATGGATTATGAGGGTTTTTTAGATTTTTTATGTGCTATCCGGTTTTTATGGTTTTTTTGGATTTTAAGGTTATTTATTTTTTAGGGTTTGTAAGGGATTTTATAATTTTGTAACATATTTAGGTGTTTTATTGGTTTGTAGTGTTTTAGTGCATTTTACGGATTTTGATGTGTTTTTTGAGGGTTTAAGGTTATAATGGGTTTTAGGTTTTTTGGGATTTTTGGTTTTAGGGTATTTTTGGGTTATTTAGGGGTTTAAGTGTTTTTTGGTTTTTAGGGGTTTTAAGTATTTCTAGGTTTTTAATGCTCCCATAGGGTTTGTTAGGGTTTTTAGGGTTTTTTAGGTTTTTAGGTTTTTCAGGTATTTTTTATAATTTTTATGGGTTTTAAGGGTTTTAGTGATTTTGATGGATTTTATTGTAGTCTAGAATTTTTAATGATTTAGGGTTTTTAGGATTTAAGGTGGTTTAATTGTTTTATTTTTTTCAATTTTCCAGTCATTTTTTAATGTTTTTAGTGTTTTTTATGTTTTTATATATTTTTTATGATTTTATAGAATTTTATAGTTCTTAGGGTTTTTAGGGATTTTCAGGGTTTTATTGATTTTAGGGTTTTTTGGTATTTTGGGGTTTTAGGGATTTTTTTGAGTTTTTAGGGGGCTTAAGGTTTTTATTATTTTTTTAATGTCATTAGGGGATAATTTTTTATAATTTTTCTTTTTTAGGGTTTTATGGTTTATAGGGTCTTTTAGGGATTTTAAGGGGTTTTAGCATTTTTTAGTTTTTTTGGGGGTTTGAAGTTTTTAGTTGGTTTTTATGATTTTCTGAGGTTTTTTAGGGTTTCTTTGTTTGTTAAGTATTTATGTATTTTTAGTAATTTTTTAATATTTTTATAGTCTTTTCAGTTTTTAGGGATATTTACGTGTTTTATGGTTTTTTGATTTTTTAAGGTTTTATGGGTTTAAAGTTCTTTTAGGTTTTTATTATTCTTTTATGATTTTTTTAGGGTTTTTATTTTTTATTACTTCTTAGTTGTTTTTAAGTAATTTCTAGGATTTTTATTGATTTTTATGGTTTTTAAAAACTTTAGGGGTTTTTAGGATTTTTTATATTTTTTGGGTTTTAGGATTTTTTGACTTTTTAACGGTTTTAGTGTTTTTTCTGAGTTTTTTAAACTTTTAAATACATTAAAGAGTTTTTTATTTTCTTAGGGGTATTAGGGTTTTTATGTTTTTGTAGGTTTTTTTAATTTTTTTAGTAGGGTTTACAGTTTTAGGGGTTTTAGGGTTTTTAGGGGTTTTAGAGTTGTAAGAGTTTTTAGGTTTTTAAGGGGGTTTTTGTGTTTTTTTTATTTTCATGGTTTTTATAGAGGCATCCATGATTTTTTCACGGATTTTTATAGATTTATTATTATTTTTATGGTTTTTAGGTATTATTAGGGTTTTTAACGATTTTTAGGATTTTTCGGGCTTTTAAGATTTAAAAGGATTTTAGGTTTTTTAGAGATTTATAGTATTTTTAGGTCTCTAAGTTTTTCATAGGGTTTCTCTACATTTTTAGGGTTTTTTGTTTTTATGTATTTTTTATGATTTTTATGGTTTTTTTATTTTTATGGATTTTGATGATTTTTAGGGTTTTAGGGTTTTTAGGGATTTCAGTTTTTTGGCTTGTTAGGTTTTTTTGGTATTTTAATTTTTTTTTAATGTTTTTAGTGTTTAAATTTTTTTAGAGTTTTTAGTGGTTTTAGTGGTTTTATATGGTTTTAGGGGTATTTAATTTTTTTAGGTTTTATGGTTTTATGAGTTTTAGGGTTTTATGGTATATTTTGGGTTATTGAGGGTTTTTAACATTTTTTAGGTTTTTATGGTTTTTAATTGTTTTTTAGGTTTTATGGTTTTCTTATGTTTTTTCTAAGTTTTATGGTTTTTTACTTTTTTAGGGATATTTATGAATTTTAAAGATTTTTTTTCATTATATTTTTTTAGGGATTTTATGTATTTTTTATGATTTTTAGGGTTATTGGGTTTTCTTGGGTTTCTTGAATTTTTTATATTTTTAGCGGTTTTATGTGTTTTACGGTTTCTATGGTTTTCTTAGGGTTTTTGGGAGTTTTAGTGATTTTTTATATTTTTAGTGATTTTAGGGCAAGGAAGCCTCGAGACCATGCTAGCTTGATCCCCCAAAATTTATTAAACAAGAACAGAAACAAAAAAGTGTTATAGAGAGGTATTACATAGTCGAGTGTGCAATTCACCCTTCAAATAAAATTCCACAAGAAGAGACCAAGAAGATGGAGTGATGAAAGATCATGTCAAACACTCTCCATGATAGCCTGCTTTGAAAGGGCATCCGTAACCGCATTGGCCTCCGGATATGCATGTGTCACATTGAGCTTCCGCCTCTGACAGATGGTAAGGCACTCCGCCCATTGAGGAAGAACTGGATTTTTTCTTGAGGGAATCAACCGTAGGCATGGAATCAGATTCAATCCATAGAAAGCTCCATCCAAAGAGAACGACATACTTAATCGCCTTTATCATTGCTCAAACTTCTGCTTCTAGGGAACATGCTTCACCGATGAAGTGATAAAAACATCCATTAACGAAGCCCTAGTAGATTCGGAAGATCCCTCCACACCCAGCAGGACCCAGTGCACCCAGAGCCGCACCATCCACATTGACCTTGATCCAGGAGGGGAACAGAGGGATCCAGTGGATGAACCCAGGAACCAGTGGTTTTTTATCCCTACCAGGAATGCCACGCAGTTGGAGTAAAATGAGTTCATTGACATCATTCTCCATCTAACTTGTTTGGGTGAGGGATGCTGCAAGGACTGCATTATGGATCATCACCACACCACCATGGAGGGAGAGCCTCATCTTGTTGATGAAAACCACATTCCTAGCAGTATAAATATAAGAGATAGTGGTAGCAGTAGTGAAAAGCAGGAAGTGAAGAACCTGATCACTACAAGCGTTGTTGGTCAGGTTGCCTAGAAGTTTGAAGAGCGGGTTGTCTAGGAGAAGAGGAAACCCAATAAACTTTTTCATGTAACCCTAGAGCACAACACTAGACCCGCATTGAAGAAAGGTGTGTTGAATAGTCTCTTTAACACATAGGCAAATAAAACAAGTATAGGCTAGGCCGTGCCCTGCTTTTTGTAGCTGATTTTGTAGGGGCATCCAGTTTTCCCATGTTTTCCAGAAGTAGGTGGCTAGTCAGGGGGATGAAGTTCCTCTTATAGATGGTGAGCCAGGCTGGGGAGGGGAGCCCAGAGGACAATTATACCGGTAGTAATTCGAATATTTAAGCTGCCCAACAAGTTTGGGTTTCTAGATCATGGTGTCATTATCAACAAAGGTGTGTCTCTGAATTTGTATAACAATTTCAGGTGAGAGGATCATGTCACGGCCTGCCCTGAAGGTCCTCCCCAGGGGTTAGGTTGCAATGACACTCTGTGCAGCTAGAAATCAGAACATGGTGGTAGTCCTTGCCACTCTGATAATGTAGGTCCTCCCCGTAGATATGTCAAGCAACAAGAAGGCCCTCCCCTCGTTTCGGAACATTCTAAAGTCCCTCCCCAGGGTGTGCCCCATAGACATTCTCCCAATGGAAGTTGTGATGGTAGTCCTCACCATTGCGGCAACTGTGATGGTAGTCCTCGCCACCATGACCGCCATTGCGAAGGTCCACCCCGCAATGGCCCCAATCAACAAGAAGGTCCTCACCATGTCGCAGTGTGTCTTGAAGGTCCTCCCCAGGATACACATCAAACGTCAAACCATGATGGTCATCCTCACCATGATGGAAGTTATTGTGAAGGTCCTCCCCGCAGTGACATATCATATCGACAGGAAAGTCCTCCCCTTGCCGAATCAAGCACAGATAATCCCTCATATGCCGAGGCACTCATAAGGGCAGGATCAAGCATGTCAGATTCCAAGCTAGTTGCCAACGAGACCCTTCTTAATTCAAGAGACGGTACAGGGCCATATTCATCTTCTGAACCACCTCATAATCTCCCACGTGATAATTCAACACCTACCGGCCCCACTACCTCCGAACACACTATCGGTGAGCGCCTCGGTTGAGCTGACCAGGTAGAGGAATCACTAGAGGAGGAGTATGCCGACATGTTGAACTTGAGGAAACAACTGGCCAGAGATGATATAACAGTTATGTTTTGGCCATGAAGACCTCTCAATTATACATACCCAGAATGTTGTCAGAAGAATGTGCGCATGACATCCGCTTCAACATATGGACAACCATCCATCGGCTGAAATCAAGCTTCCTGCCCTACGATGGGTATGTAGACCATGTCAAGACAATAGGAGACCTCCTGCATCACATCGACCTAGAAGTTCTTCCTTCGGCGTAGTAACCGCGACCTGAGAGGCGTAAAGGAATCATAAAGTTAGTCTGCCTCCATGCACTACACTATTTGTGCCGCCTCATTAGTGACACTCTGACTGGAGTCCATATCAGAGGATGGAGAGAACATGGAGCTCTGCATTTCACTCTGCTCCCCGCCCAGAAGAACCCGTTTGGTGTAATATCTTGCAATGCCATCACGTCAAGATAGCAATAGAGTGGTCTCCCTGTTCATGAAAGGTGACACACCCAGTAGATACAGGCCTTGAGTAAGTCCCATATGTGTCAGGCCCGATGGGAACAAGCCATTCACGAACTCCTGAATCAAGACACTGAAAGAATACAACCGGCCTATCGCCTAAGAGAGGCCAATCAGAATTCATTGATTTCCTCCCTAGAGGGGATTGATTCATAGGTGAACTCGGCATCAGATCCAGTTCACCCCCAAATGGGGGCATGCAAGATCAAGAAAATAGAGATAGCAGCAGCCACTGCCGCAATTCATGGTCAACACCATCCTGCATAGTTAGGGGCATTTTAACATCAAATTCCCCCATAAGACCAATAAAAATGGGAAAAACTCAATGTCCATGGAACAGAGCCAGCCCCAGCCCTCAGGGTTGGGGGCATTTTTAACACCTCAACAACAACCTCCCCCACAAGAAGCAGTATTTTCTCATCTATGAAGGATAGTCATTTGAGAAGGTTCATGTCCTATCCCGTCTTTTGAATCACCATCCCCTTTAAGAGGGAGGCGTACCGTGAGGTCGCATCAAGGAACCCTTCGTGTTACCCTTCGTCAAGGAGTCCAAAAGCAATCCTGGGACAGGAAGGGGAGGACCAGTAAATGGCACGAGAGATCCTCTTCCTATTTGGAAGATGAAATCTTTTCCACCCCGCGATATGCATCCATCAACTCTATAGAGTCTAACCCTAGAGGTGACACCAGAGATGATGAAAATATGGATAGATCGGGAGATGATGATTCCGGTCAGGCTGTGAGTCCCAACGAGCCACCAGGTGTGCACACCCGGAACCAAAGGGACGCCCTAAATATGGCCTCCCTTCCAGCTGACCCTACTCTGCTTACCCTATGAGCATCCAACAAGGATAAGAACAAAGGACTGATTGCCCTTAACCCGCCTCCTCCTCTGGATAAAAACAAGACACTTACGCTCGAAGAGAGATTCACTTGACTAGAAGAGGAAATGAATTAATTGAGGTGGATTAATGTCGAGATACTCCAGAGGAATCGTATTATTGAAAGTGCTTCCCAAGAAGATCCACACCTTGCACTCCCAGTAAGTGCACCTCAAAGACCCAGGTTTTTCCAAACCTAATGAGGTGCTCGGTCCATCCAACTACCTGATCATGGATTTGGGTGAATACCAAGACTTCCCTCTACTTAGGAAGCAACCAGAGAGAGTATGTCTGAACCCTCTAAAGGTGTCACAAACGGCATACGCACCCTTGGTGTCGGCAGAGCTGGATCCTTAAAAAAAGCCTCGGGCTACACCTACCCAAGACCGGGCCCAACAGGATGTAAACCAGGGACTCGCTCGCATCATCGAGGCACTGGCAGCTCGATTGGAAGCAATAGACGGCCGACGTGCTCCGATACAGCCAGAGAAAAAACCCTACCCAGATTGGCTGAGAAACACACCTCCTCCACTGAATTTTGGGAGCCCAGTATTTCTTATTTTCAATGGATTCGAATATCTAAAACAGAATTTGATACACTACGCGTCTTATTGTGACCCTATGATGGGAACTCCGGAACAACAAGAAGTAGTGAAACATAGATGCTTCGTGTGAACCATTCAAGGATCTTCCTTCGTCTAGTATATGAATCTACCAGCTTATTCTATAAAGAGATGGGATAAACTTTGGAAGCAGTTCATGTTCCACTTCAGCTCAACGCTGCCTAAAACAACGGTCAGTGACCTCATGAATTGCAAACAGAGGTTGAATGAGAGGGTATAGGATTTCATCTCTAGATGGAAGGGTCTGACCTACTCTCTGAATAGGCCAATTTCCTAAGATGAGATGCTGGCCATATGCATCGACAACATTCGAGATGAGATGCAAACACCACTCATACCAGTACAGTGCACCACTGGCTTCCGTAATCTCTCTGCCATTGCCCAAAGAATTGAAGACCCCCTGCAGCGGACCAATCTAAACTCTCAAATAGCCTCATAGTCTCCTGCAAAGATAGCAGTTAGAGCTGAAGCATCCTCTGTCACACTCAATCCATCCCCTGTGCCTGCTCTACTGCCTAGGCCTCCACCAAATCATCAAGGTCCCCCTATATATTAGGTGCCACCTCCGCCCAAGCAGGACGATCAAAGAGGATCGAAGCAGAACCAATTTGAGGAATGGAGACACAAAGTATACTCTAAGTCCACAGCCACTTCATCGCCGCCATGAATTGCAACTTGGTCCACCTCCCAGAGCCAAGGAAGCCCGACGAAGTTGGCCACAATGATAGGCCAAATTACTATCCCTACCATCGAATTTTAGGGAACAATATCCAGGAATTATTCATCTTTAAAGACCTCATGCAATGGATGGTAGACCCCCGGAAGGTCGAGCTGGGACCACCCCCATCACATGTGACGTATATTTCTACCACTAACTATGACAAAGGGGAGGGGTGGTAGGAAGTCACCAGCAAGAAAGGGCAGAAATTTGATGAATGGATGACATGGAAGACTATCAACCGAGCTCAGGGCATACTCTGAGCCCAACTATAATTGTCGGTGTTGCCGCCAACATCCCCTAATGTCACACAACTGACAATATCGACATCACAACCCTCTATGAGCCGGTCATCAAGGAATAATAGAGTAGGGAGGAGACAAGAGCAAGAGGAGCATCCCGCAATAAGTCCAAAGTTATCCCCAACACTCTCGGATTTTATGCCCCCAAACTTGGCGCCACGGGCACCGACCCATCAAACGGCACCATCAGGGACAACCGACCAGGTTGACCTGTCACAGGATGAGGAGATAATATTTGGTTCCATCAACTTCATCCATCTAATGGAATCATTTCATGACGAAGGGTATGGTTATGAACTTGAGTTCCCAACACAAGGGTCTAGGAGGATGAATCGCAGAAGCAGGGGATACCAGGGGAGGTGCAACAGCAGTTGAATCCAACCCTATGGTTTTACCCCGGTCCACACCATTAATATCACGAAATCCCGTGGGAGTGACCTTCATTCGACTAAACATGAGAAAGAATATCCCTCAACCTCCACAAGAGTCTACTCTATCCCCATCATTTTTTGGTCCCCATCAGAGGAGGAACAAGTTTCTAGCCACCTGGTGTTCACAAACAGACCAAATGGTCCAAGTCCCCAGAATGTGGGAACACCGTCGACATCCGACCCCACGACCAGTCACTCCTGATCACATACTCCAGCTCCCAAGATGCCTGCTAAAACTCTCCCGCCAATAGAGAAGCATCGGCCGTTGGAGAAGAAATACAATATCCTTAAGTAGCTGGTGTTAGTACCAGCCAAACTGTCAATCCTGGACGCCCTGAGATTGTCAGAAGATCTCAGGGAGGTGCTAATAGAATCCTTGCTTATCCCCCAGGAGTTTCAAGCTGACGTAGCTGCCACAGAGATTTACCAGATGAGGATTGGCCCGGCTGAATGCAATGCGGTGATTTCCTTCCCTAATCAGGATGAATATCTCATCATGCATGGATATATCAAACCACTATATGTGTTCGGCACACTAAATGATGTTGTGATCCACAAAGTCTTTATTGACAATAGCTCTGGAGTTAATATCCTTCCCCTACAGACACTCCACAAGTTGGGCTACAGTAAGGATGACCTAGAACCCTCAGTCATAACTCTGTTGGGTTACTACAAGAGTGAACAGAAGAAAATGGAACAAATCAAGCTAAAAACCCATTTTGGAGACCTTGTGGCCTACTCGGAATTCTTAGTGCTCCGGAAGAACACAACATTCAATGCCCTGCTTGGAAGGTCATGGCTCCATAAGCACATGTCCATTCCTTCATCCTACCACCACTGTATCATGTATTGCGTCAATGGACAAAGTGTTAGATTAAATGCTGACAAGGCCCCTTTCGAGCTCTCTGAGTCACACTATATTGAAACTGGATTTTATGAGAAAAAGAAGAAGAATACTTCTCTTGATGGTATTGATTGGATCCCCACTCCAAATGGTTTAGAAATGGTTTCTTATGACTCCCTCAGATAGCTTGGTGGGAACTATGTACTACCCATCAACCATGTTGAGAGCAGAAATTCAAGCCCGGAAACACACTCAATTGTCCACATGACTTTAGCCATAACTGCCGAACATGAAAATGTGGAAACGACCACTGATCCTCAATTTGGGGGCGAATACTTGAGAAGGGATTCCCACAATGCCTCTCCTCCAGACTCCCAAGAGCACGTGTCGGTAACTCTCCCCTCATTCGATCAAGAATATGGGAATGTGGGGGAAGAGGAGGAGGAAGATCTCAGGGATGCACCTCCCACATTTGAGTAAGGTATCTCCTCCACTATGGAAGAGCTCAGGGAAATAAACCTAGGTACCGAGGAGTACCCAAGGCCCACTCTCATTAGTACGGCCAAGTCTCCCGAGGAGAAAGAGGTATATACATCTTTCGTGAGGTAATACCAGGACGTTTTTTCCTAGAATTTCACAGAAATATCGGGACTCAATCCCAAAGTGTCAATGCACCACTTAGGTCTTCCAGAAGACCACCGAGGCTATAAACAAGTCTCCAGAAGAACACACCCCTCACATGCTGCAAAAATAGAGGCTAAAGTCGAGAAGATTATTAAAGTGGGCTTCATTTGGGAGGTCTAATACCCCATATGGCTGGCCAACATTGTCACCATCAAGAAAAAGAATGGAAAAATCCAAGTCTGTATTGATTTCAAAGATCTCATTCGATATTGTCTGAAATATGATTTCTTGGTCCCGATTACAGAGTTATTAATCGACGCAACAGCCAGGTATGAGGATCTCTCCTTCATGGACGGTTATTCTGTGTATAATCAAATCCAGATGGCCCAAGAAGACTAAGAATCCACTCACATCAGATCCCCTCAAGGAATATTCTACTATAGGTTCATGCCTTTTGGTCTCAAGAATGCGGGCGCCACATATCAATGCGTCGTGCATCGTATATTTATACCATTCCTGGGGATATTCGTTGAATGTTACGTGGATGACTTTGTGGTTAAATCAAGATAGCACTCAGATCACCTATCTGACCTTGAACCGTCTTAAAAAAACTTCGACAACACAGCCTAAAGATGAATCCCTTGAAATGCGCCTTTGGGGTTACCTCAAGGAAATTTCTTGGCATCTTCATACGCCATCATGGCATCGAAGTCCACCCTGAATAGACAAAGGCTATCCTTGGACTCCCACCTCCCCACAATCTCACTGAGTTGAGAGGATTCCAAGGAAACCTGGCCTCATTAGGCAGTTCATAGCCATCATGGAGGGAAAATTTTACCCTTTACCAGGTTAATGAAAAAGGGGGTTACATTCCAATGGACAGATGAGTGCCAAGAGGAATTCGACAACCTAAAGAAGTACCTCTTAAGCCCTCCAGTTCTCATTCCCCCAGTTGGAGGGAGACCTCTTATTCTATATGTGACGTCCCTAGAGTGGTCACTGTGGGCCTTCCTCCGCAGAAAAATGACACCGACAGTGAAAACAATCTCTATTACCTCAACAGAACCATTATCGATGCTGAAACTTGATACTCAAACATCGAGAAGAGTTGTTTGGAATTTGTCTTAATAGTTCAAAAATTGCAACATTATTTAATGAATCATGAAGTCCATTTGGTCTCGCATAGTAACCGGATCAAGTACATCCTCAGCCGCTCAATGCTGATCGGGAACCTATCTCGATGTGTAGTCATCCTACAACAGTTTGACATTCAGTTTGTGCCTCAGAAATCCATTAAAGGCCTGGTGTTAGCATATTTTCTAGCATAGCACCCCTCGATAGGGACCACCACACCATAATTCGAGTTACCTGATGAAGACATATTCTCAGTTCAAGAGAATCTCCCAATATGGGAAATGTACTTCGACGGTGCATCCCGAAGTCCGACAGGGAAAATAATGGAGCATCCTAGAGATATCAAGGTGGGTTTGGGGATAATACTCATGTCCCCAGAAAGGGCAGTCTTTCCATATTCCTTCCTCCAGTCAGAAGGATGTACAAACAATGAGGCGGAGTATCAGGCCCTCATTGCAGGCCTGGAGCTCGCACTCTAGGCACAAGAACATCACCATAAGGTAAAAGGTGACTCGAAACTAGTCATAATGAAATTCAATTGCGACTATGCTATTAAAAAGGAGGATTTGATCCCACTATTTCACCATGTTCGAGGGTTAATGGTTGAATTATCCACAAAACCAACATTGACCTATATTCCCCGGTCCTAGAATGCCCAGGAAAATGCATTATCTAATGCGACCACAACCCTAGCCGACCCAGACCGGGATGAAAAAATTATCATTATTTCTCATTGTCGAATTGTCTTGCCATTTGTTTAGGCTAAGACGGAAGAAATCAAAGATGTCATTCCTGTCCCTGACCCATATGCTCCTGGCACCAGCTGGATGACCCCCATTGCAAACTACCTTCAAAGGGGAGAACTCCCAACAGACAGGGATGAATGAGAGAAAATACGGAGAAGGGAAATTAACATTGTCCTATACCACGTCACGAGTCAGCAAGAGGTCCTCTACAAATGAGGCCTCTATGAAGTCCTCCTCTGGATGCATTGATGGAGAAGAAACTGCTTCCTTCATGACTGACGTGCATGACGGAGTATATGGAGGACACCAGTTAGGGTCCAAGCTTTCCTATCAGGTTTGAAGGCTTGGGTACTATTGGCACACCGTGGCACGAGATTGTGAGAACTTTACCGCAAAATGCCACTCATTCCAGATTTATGCCAACTTCATACACCAACCCCCAGAGTTACTTCATCAGGCTAAGTACTCATGGCCATTTTCCATCTGGGGAATTGACGTCATGTGACCATATCCTCCCGCCACGGCCAAACAACTGAAGTATATCCTCACAGAAACCGACTTCTTTTCCAAATAGGCAGAAGATGTACCCCTCAAGGAAGTCGGGGAAAGAAACATTGTCAGATTTTTGAAAACAAATATCATCACCAGATTTGGTGTCCCTCATACCATACTGAAGGATAATGGCAACAACTTCTGCTTGGCTGAATTGGAGAAACTATACCAATAATATGGTATCAAGGATAACCACTCATCCCGCTACCATACAGTGGCCAACGAACAGATAGAGGCTTTCAACAAGACCCTGTCCAACATTATCCAAAAAATGGTGGACAAATGTAACAAATCATGGCTGGATAAACTTCTTTATGCATTGTGGGCTTATCGAACCACAATCTTCACCACTACTCGGGCTACTCCATACTCGTTAGTGTACAGAACAGAAGTGGACATGCCCATGGAGCTTTAATTTCCCTCACTCCGTGTTGGCATTTGTGGTCAGTTATCCAACGATGAGCAATCAAGAAAATGGCTGGGTGAATTAGAATAGCTATATGAGAAGCGGTTGAACACTTTACACCATATGGAGGTATATCATAGCCGGATCACATGAGCCTTCAATAAAAAGGTTCGTCTTCGGTCTTTCTTGGATGGAGAATTGGTGTTGGTCCTTCAGACCCCAATGATACTCAGAAAGAAGCCTCCAAATATGGTTCCCAATTGGGAGGGATCATATGTTATACACAAGGTCTACTTCAATGGAGCATATGCTCTGATCTCCATGGATGGGCAATTAACTACCGCTCCTACAAATACGATATTTCTAAAGAAGTATTTCACATAATCAAAAGCAATTATCGTCTGAGCTGCAGGATGTTAAACTGCCAAGCCCCAATGGTCCAAACTCTATCACCCTAAACTAAGAGTATTTCGTCCTCACCGCATGACGTTAAATTGCATGGATTTCAAAGAACTACGTACAGCTCGATTCTTTCCCTTGCAGGATACGTAGTGATGCCAAGATTCTACATCCTAGCCTAGCTATCCCCAAAAAAAGTTAAAAATTCCATTTCCCCCCATGTACGGACCAACCCTGCACAGGTTGTATTTCTCTTCCTTACCGCATGGATAAGAAGGATTAAATATTCCCTCTTCCCCTGTGTATGGACCTTCCCTTCATGGGGTGTATCCCTTTCAGAGAACTACGTACAGCTTGATTCCATCCCTCGCAGGATACGTAGAGATGCCAGGAGTCTACATCCTGGCCCATCCATCCCTAAATAAAGTTAAAAATGCTATTTTCCCCCGTGTACAGACCAACCCTGCACGGGGTGTATTCCTTGTCCTTACCGCATGACATTAAACTGCGTGGATAAGAAGGATTGAATATTCCCTCTTCCTCTGTGTATGGACTAGCTCTGCACGAGGTGTATCCCTTTCAGAGAACTACGTACGACTGGATTCCTACCCTCGTGGGATACATTGTGACGCCATAATTCCACATCATGGCCCAACCACCCCAAATAAAGCTAAAAATACCCCCTTTCCCTCGTACGGTTCAGACCCTCATGTGGTGTATTCCCCAAAAAGAACTACGTGAGGCTTGATTCCTACCCTCACAGGATACGTAGAAATTCAATGATCATACCTCCTAGCCCAACCACCGATAAAATAAAACACAGATATGTATACCCCTCGTCTTTACTACATGACGTTAAACTACATGGAATCCCCTTTTCACGTTATTTCACCTTCATTCTCACCGCACAATGTTAAAACTGCACAAACTTCTTCCTCACCGCATGACTTTAAACTGCATGGAATTCGTCGCGACCCACCCAAGATATATGGAGAAACGGGATGGGAATACTCCATGTGCATTTGGATGCATCGTCTCCATACATCAGACTCCACGACCCAGATAATTGTGGATCTTCATAACCATTCATGGCCATCAGAAGTGGAAAGTTATCAACCTATGGATACCTTTGCATGACTATGCATACCATGCCCTCAGCGGCTCTGCATATTGATAGCCGCTGGCCCATCTACCAAAGGCATGATTTTATTAGGCATTACTCTTCCTATCTTCGTATGCTTACCGTCCTCAGGGTCCCCATATCATATCTCCCGATCCAAAAATTTATGGAGTAGTGGTTTACAAGTTTGTTCTCCTCTCACATCCAAATGCTTCTAGGGTATCCCTACCTAGTTAGACTATGTATCCTCCTATGGTAAGCATGACGATATGAATCTACAAACATCAAGTTAGGGCTACACTACTTTGAATCGACGGGAAATTGTGGTGAAGATGTTTCTTGTATGCTTGGACCCCATTATCCCCATATTCCAAACTCTGTACTGTGAGAAATATCAGAATTTCATAATCATTCATATCCATCGGAAGTGGAAAGTTATCGACCCGTGGACACCTTTTCATGACTATTCATACCATTCCCTCAGTGGCTCTGCATATTGACTGCCCTTGGACCATCTACTAATGGAAATATTTCCTCGAGCGATACTCTTCCTAGCCCCATATGGTTACCAACCTCTAGGACCCAATACCATACCTCTTGATCCATGAAACCCCATAATTACTATTTACACGCTCATTCCCTCACACTTGTTCAATGTATACCAGATCCTCCTAACTCAGTTTCCTTCCGGGTAATTGTAGCAATATTCGCCCAATGGTCTGAACTCTACGACCGTTAAACTAAGAGTACTTCGTCCTTACCACACGATGTTAAACTGCATGGAGTAAAGGTATACCTCATGCGCAATATAAACCAGTGCGGTGAACTCTTTGAGTTTTAACAGCAACCAGGGACGAGCATCCCCTACATGTACAGATATTTCCTTACCAAATGACAGACTTCATGGCCCAGTCAATAGAGAATCCTCATAACCATTCATGGCCATCAGAAGTGGAAATTTATCGACCCGTGGACACCTTTTCCTGACTATGCATACCATTCTCTCAGCGGATCTGTATATTGATATCCACTGGCCCGTCTACCAAAGGAAATATTTCCTCGGGCGACACACTTCCTAGCCCCGTACGCTTACTGGCCTCAGATCCCCCATATCATTCCTCCTGATACAAGAAGCCCCAGAACCACAATTTACACCATCAACCCCTCTCCATGTCTTTGAAATGCCAAGATATTCAATCCCAGTTACATTATAATCAAGAGTGGCCTTTGAAACTACATCCTTACCGCATGACAATTAAAACTTCACAGAACAAATCTTGTCCATTTGGCGTGCACTGCAAAGACCGAGCATTAAACATCCAGGGAAATGCCTCTAACTGCAATCATTTTCACAGGTTTAAAAATGCCCCCTATCCTTGTTGTATGATGTTAAAATTCACAAAATCGTTGTCCTCACATCACGATGTTAAACTGAATAACATCTCTATCCTCACTGCATGACATTAAACTGCACAGAAACTTCAAAAATTCTCCTCGTTCTCACCGCATGATGTTAAACTACACGGAATTTAAAACTCCCACCGTCCGTGCCACATGACGTTAAACTGCATAGTCGAAGCTATCATGGGTTCATTCAGGAATGGAGTCTTTCCTCTATCCCTTAGTGCACAGTCTAGACCTACACAAACCACCATCTCACACTAGTGTGATAAGGGATGACTTCACCCATTCCCGAGAAAATTATCCCATACATTTCTCCTGTATCCATGCACGATCTCTTCATAAATCACACTATGTACCTAGAAGGAGCCGAACCCTTGTAAGACACCCCTGGTAGTCCCAAATCTCAACTTCCCTGAAGCTGCACAGCTATTGGGAGAATACAATCATTGACCTAAGGACACCTTTGCATGAATATGCATACCATGCCCTTAGCGACTCTGCATATTGATCGCCCCTGGCCTGTCTACCAAAGGTAGGATTTCCTTTAGCAATGCTTCTCTCTATATTTATCTTGGACTATAAGCCCCTATATACACCCCGGGATTCAGAAACCCTCTGATCTATAGTTTACCAACCTCTTTCACAACCCTGCCTGAATATGCTGGAATGTCTCAAACGAGATTTCCGAGAACCAGGAGAAGTCGTTTCATTTTAAAGAATGTCCCAGCTGCATGACTTTAAACTGTGCCAAGCTCCAACCATCCACTATGCTAACTAAATACGTAGGACATAGACCTTGCGTCCACACTCCTGATTAATATAGATGTTCCCAAACCCTTTCATACATCACACACCCTTTCCGAGCCACCCCTGGTGGTTTTCATTTTATTTCCAAGCTACCCATGGTGGTTTCCATAAGCCGAACTTCCATGAAGTCCTCGGGCCATCATAAAAGGAAAATCATTGACTTAAGTACACCTTTGCACGACTATGCATACCATGCCCTCAGTGTCTGTGCATATTGATCTCCCCTGGCCCGTCTAACAAAGGCATGTCTTCCTTAGGTGAAGCTTTTCCTACCTCTGCACGTCGATACGACTCCCATGCCTTGAGACATGCCATGCATGTCGTTCAAATCTAAACATGTTCCCCCCATGTGCATCTGAAAGGTATTCAGACATCTTTTAATCAAACAAACCACATTGGGGCCCTCACCCCCACCATATCTTGTCAAAGATGTTTGACCTAAAACATCATTAATGATAGTCTGGTCGGTGAGACTTTAAACCGATCACAAAAAGAGGTGCAAAGCCCGTTAGGCCGAAAGCCTGAAAAGGGAGACCTAAGAAAAAGTCGAGCCATACCCACTAGGACCACACCAAATGGGACCAGGAAAAATTAGCGTATTAACACAATAGACAAAAAATTTGTGGGGTTTTTCTAGAAAACCCTAAAAATAGTAAAACTATACTCACTAGATCCCATGGTCCGGGAAATGTTAGAGCTCGTCTCTATTTTATCAATTGTCCTGAACTCTGATTATTCTAATTTCAGTGAAATACCATATACAACAATCATCAAAAATAATTTTTATCACATGAGAAGACAACAAGAGAGCTAAGGAGAAACATCCCTTTGTTCCATAACATAGTTGATGAGAAGGGCATCCACAACTCGGAGCCTCCTCTGGCATGAAAGGTTATTACAGGAGATTTTCAGCAAATTCACAAAGTTATATTAGGTGATGATGATAATCCTTGATTTCTTGATAGATATTCTGTAGCAAGGTTGTCTCGTCTTCTACACCAGCCTGCAGCACTTCCGCCTCTTTTGTCGCCTTTGAGCTCGCGCTCATATCCTCCTCCATCTTCCGCTCCCCTTGTTCAAATATGGTTGTTACATTAGTCTCCTCCTGCTTCAGCTACTGTATGTCACTCCTCAGCACCTCCAATTGTGAACACTACTTAATGACTTCTCCCTGAAGTATCACGACCACCCTGGCATGATCATGAGCTTCCGTTAGGTAAAGCTGTCAGGTCGTGGATAGGTAAGCTTCAGATTGAGAAGCAGAAAGGTGAGATTCGAAACCACCAAGCCTCTCCCAGTCAGCAACCACCTTCTTTAATATATCATAAATACCATGTTAGTCAAAGTTGTTGAATCACAGTAGCATAAAAAGATTGTACAGCTTCGACAATTTAGTCGTCATCTCGGCTAGGGGCGTCTGAGAAATCAGCTCCCAAATTTTCTCCCGTGCCCTTTGGCGAGCAAGTCGAAGACTAGAAAAGACTCGTTTATCAGGATCAGAGTCACTCCAAGACAAAGATACATACTCTGGGATTAATGTCACCATGGAGGGACCCGATGCGGGCTCACCCGCGTGTTCCGATGCTGCGGAAACTTTTCCCCTAGTGGTTGTGGTCATGGGCACGATTGGATCTGACTGCACAATTGCCAGCACTGAAGTTTGTGGTCCTAAAGCCTGAAAGTCGATAAGACATATAAGTATCCCTAATCAAAAAAGGTAAGAGAAATGAGTCAGTGGAAAGATATTGAGAAGCTTACCCCTGAACATCAAGGCACCAGTGCCCTCGAGATCTACACCGCCGCTGCCGCTTGAGGAAGACGCTACATCTTCGAGAGGCAAGGGAGTATTGGGAACCCCCAGAGGTGTCCTGGACCTAAGGCCACACCCAAGGCCAACAACTCCCAATGATGTCCCCCAGGAGGTATCCTATGGAGATCAAGATTGGGGAAACTACTCCCCTGTTAAACAGTATGATGGCCGGCTTTGGGATTCCGACAACTGGCCTGATGAGAGGCTCTTCCTCCATCGCCATGGGATCCATCGGGTCTGAGGAAACTGACCCCATCGGATCTAGGGCCTCCTCGGTAATCTCGGGTTCCCCATCCTCCCCCTCAATTATAGAGGTTGTATGATCAATGGGAGTCTTGGATTCCAGTTGTTCCTCCTCTGACATATCTCTGATTGATGAAGACAGAAGGAGAGTGCCCGTATCACTGGCCCCTTCAGCAGGGCCCACCATCTCGTCACGCTCAGGTATGGCCGCAGGTGGTCCCTCATATAATAAAGGGGTAGATGGTATTACCGCTTGGGTAGCCACATCCAGGTCTCTGATTGGACCTACACCATAGCCACAAAATAGTTAATAATTGGAATAATCATAACATATGAGTTTCTAATCGAGGAAACAAGAGCCATGATTATTCGGCATCCCCTGGATGATCCATTACGATAATCGGGACACCTACTGACATCTCTGGATATGCCCGGGGGGAAATTCTTCGCTTGGAATGCTAGGAGTAGCTAGAGGAGGAAATACCCTAGTTGGGTCTGCAATGGTCACTTCCATGTGCTCAACTGCACCAGGAGACCCCCCTCGATGACCCCCGTAGTCGAAGGCGCGTGTTCACCTGCTGCAGTACCACGTGGAGTATACTCCGGGGAAGGAATTTCCCCCTGGGATTACTCGGCACCCTGCATAATTCCAGGAATCTTTAGAACCTTCACATTAAAGGAGGAATAATGCCGGAACAAACGAGCATGGAAACCTCTTCTTTGGGATCGGACGATTCGGGATGTTTTATCATCATGGACACCCGATTAGACCCATAAAGATGGTTTCGGAGTTAATGCATGTATGCATGCATCTCTTTCAAGAAGGCGATTATTTCTTTAAGATCCTCTTCTAATAGAAAGTGAGGAAGAGCGATGATAGTCCCAATACCAGGAAGCTCAAGATAGCTCGTTTGGAGTAACACCCAAACATATTCATCTGAGCCACCAACCCTCATATCATCTCAAATCCCCCACACATCTGTAAATGCGGCCGTAACATGAACAAATAGATGGGGGGATCGACGTGAGAGGGTCGGACAGCTATAGGGGCTGGTGGGAGTGCCGATATCCGTGTCTGTTTTCTAGATCTCACCGCCTCCCTATAACTCTCAGAAACTACTTGTGGGCTGGAACTCATGGGAGGGAGGGAATTCCCTTGCCTCAGCCACAGAAAGGGTACCTGCGAAATCATCACCCCCTAAAGAGTGATCGCTCTCTTCCTCCTTCTCATCAGTCGCCAATCGCAGCATGGCCTGGACTCGATGAGTCAACACCGCATAACCCTGGCGTGCATGAACGTAATCCTCGAGGTCCCAGAGATACCGATAGGCCCTCTCCAGGTCCACATCATAAAGAATGTCAACAAGAGCAGATATGTATCCCAGTCCATCAAACGCTACTTCTGATTACTGGAGATGCTACCACAAAGAATAGGGGAACTGGCTGCGAAAGGATGATTGACCTCTGAATTCGTCCCATTGGCCCCAGGCCATCTAGAAGGCAGCATCAGCAGGAATGGCCAACTATCTCTGGGCGGCTTTGAGGGAATGTGAGGATACACCTATGTCCGTTAAAACCTTCCTCAAAAGCATGAGACCAGTAGGGTTGCAGAGGACCTTTCCTAGCCTGGGTGGGGCACTATCCCCCATACACTTCCTCTTTCTCTTCGATGGATTAGGACTCGAGATAGTGGGCACCCACAGCCCTAACTGACCATTCGGGTATGATTGCACCCAGGAGTAGGAATAGATTTTGGATAAGAAAGTCATGGAGTCTGTAAGCACGGGGTTCATTAATTTAACACCATATTTTAGTGCTCATTGTCCTAGGAAAAAATCTAATAAAAATATAATCGTAGAGTAGATAAATTTGTTAGATATTTCACCATCCATTATTGGAAAGAACTTGTTGAATTACATTTCAAATAGAAGGGGATAACCCTATATTTCAGTTCCTCCTCACTCAACCCTCTCAGTTCCAATTTTTTTACAACATAATATAACACCCTAATGAGGTCATATAATTTATCATCCTAGTTATTTTCAATATAATATTCCAAATTAATGTCAAAATTGACCATTATGTGGATGAATTTTTTAAAATTTGATGATTTAAAAGAGGTAAATGTCATGGAATATAGGTATTATGAGTCTATTATACCTCGAAAAAACATGACCCAACATTGGGTTTGATATATATCGATCTGTATAGTACCAATGTTGTCCCAAGGTGACCCACATGATATCATGGAAGACAATACTTCAATATATCTAAAAATTAATTAATTTTGGGATTTTTATTATTGGATAGTGCAACTAGACTTGTTGTGATACACATGTGTGGGATGATAAGGATTAGTTTATAACCAAGAGAAATTAGATATATCGAAAACATGGATTTCGTTTGATTCTTGGTTGCATTGAACCATTAAACCAATTGCGACTTAGATTTGGGCCTTGGAGTAGTTGGAGCCTTTCTTATATCCTAGATTATAGCTTAGATCCGACAAAGAGGAACATCATCTGCACTTTGATTCAATGAAAAGCTTTAGATATCCTAAACTGCTCTGCGATGTTTAGGATTATTAAAATAGATCATGAAACTTTTACCAGTCCTTCAAAAAAATAGATGATAAGGATACCTTTTATCATCACTAAGTTAATAAGTGATGATAAAATGAATCTTTATCAATTCTTTTTTAGCGCTAATAAAGAGAGAGATTTAACAGCACTAAAAAATATCTAATAAAATTAATCATTATCAATGTTTTTCTTGTGTTGATAAATCTCTATGTTTATTAGTGATAAAAAAGCAGTAATAAATACTTATCATAATTTTTTTAAATAATGCATTTTGAAAATAGTATAATTACTATATATATTAATAATACATATAATAATACTTTTTATAAAATAAAAATTTTATATCTATTTTAATATATAATAATTTATTTATAATTTTATAAATACTTTCTTTAAAACTAAAATTTTTATTGTTATATACATTTATATAATTATATATATATACATAAACATAGTAAATATATTCCATATTTAAATAAATTTTTTATAATTTTATAATTATATAAAATATTTTTAAATAAATAATATTTATTTATTTATAATTATAAATGTATTAAAACAGTAATCATGCATTTATAAATATATTTATTTAAGAATATTTTTTTACAATTGTATTTTTAACATTATTAATGAATAATTAATCTTATGTTCATGCATGTTAAAAATGAGTTAAATCGATTAATTAAAAAAGAGAACAATAATGAAAATTTCTATATTTGATTCATATAAATCATTAAAAAAATGGATACTTATTTAAATAAAGATGAGTATATATTGAAAATAGTAAAACATAGTAAATAAATAAATATGTATATATATAATAAATAATATAAATTGATTAAATTCTAAAAAAATTGTTTTTGTGTCTTTGTATATATATAAAAATATCTTAATTAAATATATGTGAAATAAATAAAATATGATTCATCTATGTTATAAATTAAAAAATCAAATAACATTCAATTATGTCCATTACCTGATTCAATTAGTAATTATTTTTAATTCCTATTAATTTTTAATTTTAAACCATTAATCAAAAAATATATTACTATTTAATGAAATGAATAAAAAATTATTTTATTATATAAATCCTATTTATATACATTAATATATATCTATATATTTAATATATATTATTTATTGACATTATCAACAATCATCTAATTAGTAAAATGTTTAATAGGTTTCTCAATTTACATATGTTTAATTTAAATTTGTTTAATTTTCATTTTGAATTTATCTATATATTTAATACATAATATTTATTAGTATTTATAATTTATATATAGAATAATCAATTTACTCGTTTTTTTCAATAAAAATTTAATTAATAAAATTTGTAATATTTTTTTAATAAATTATTTTCAGATTTATTATTTATTAAATTATTTCATTTTATTTATTCAAACCTACATTAGACCTAAAAATAACTGATAAAGGGTTAAATTTATCAATGATTTATTTATTGTAGATAAATGTTCCATCTAAATGGGTTTTTTGTACTGATAAAGGCTAGCAATGTTAAAACACCTACATTGTGGTAGTGTTTTCGGTCTGGTTGTACCGGTGCGCACTGCTCCTCCATGGATTCTAATAGAGATTCCAAGGACTCGATGATGTTAATAAACCATTTATTTGTTTCTTTTTGAACTTGATCTTGCACATGAAGAGTAGGGGAAATATTTGAAATTCTGGTTCTGCTGGTACTTGAGGTGGGTGTTCAACTGGGGGAAACATTGGAGGATTGGCCTGCACCTGTTCTGGTTGTTTCCTTAATGCGAGGAAATCCTGGTACTCTTCCATGACTGGGTTAATGTGGGTTGATGACCCATGTTCTATGTTGGCTAGATTTCATGGCCTTGATCCATTTTCCACGATAATCCCTTATGGTTGGGGTGCACTCTAGAGTAATTCAACATTGATTATCCTCCGCTCTTTTTCTTCTGCCTCCTACCGAGTGAATATTTCTTCTAGTATAGGGAGCTCAATCTCACTGGAAGGAGGTGGTGGGTCGTATGTGGCCTTATTTTTACTTCACTCATTTTTTGGGTTTTTTGAAGGAGGTGGTGGAATATTTAATAGGGGAATAACCAAATTATAGATGACCCTCTGGTTCCAAGTAAGCACATCTTCATTATTAGTGTGGAAGGGATTCTGGGAAGATCCATCATCTCTCTATTCCACATAATTTGAATTATTTTCAATTTGTTCCATAATATTGACATTCATGATGTTCACTAACACATGACATGTTGTGTGTGGTGTACTAGATTCTGAATGGGAGGTTCGTTTACTCCCTTTATTGTATCTTCACTTTCCATTATTGGATCCTCTTCAAGATTTTGGGTGAAGGGTAACTCAAAGGGAACCACTATATGAACTTTATTCATTCCAAACTATTAGAAGGAATTATTCACAATATGGGATAGAATAGAACACCAATTTTTTCATCCTCTCTAACCAATAAAAGACTAATTTCTGATGGTTGGTTTGTTGAGGTAAAAATTTCCCCAACCTACGAGTTGGGGTTGCTCTCTTTCTCTTGTCATTGTGCCTCAATCAGTATTTTATGGACTTATTGGGGTATAATGTGTTAAAATTTATCCATCCCTATAGAATAGGGATGATCCCATAATGTGGTGGTCACTACTTCTATCACCGCTTTTGTGATCTTGGGTTATTTTTTTCTATTGTGAGTCAGGTATGATATAGGGCATGCACATGAACTATTTTTTTCCAATTCCATTTTTGATTATTGATGATTGGCTTCACTTAATTAGTAAGACTATTAAATGTTCTTTGTTTCCTAATTCATTATTCTTTTAATGGATTTCTCCCATTGGGCTTGATGCTTTTGAGACTTACTAAGGGCTTATCGTTTCCATACATGTTTCATTTCCTCAAAAAGAATTTATTTTGATTATCAACTTCAGATAATGAAATTATAGGTTTTAATTTTCCACAAATCTTTATGGATGGTGCATAGGGTGAATTGAATATCTATTTTCTCTCCCCATCCCTAGGTATGAACACCATTCAGGGCATTTCTAATAAGAAGATACAATTTATGTTTCATATGGATTCATGTTAATTGAAGATATTTCTTCTGACTATCTGATTGTGGTCTCTGCGTAGACGAAAGGGATTCCTTGTAGATTTGATAAAGAATATATAAAAATATATAGAAATGGTCTGTATACCCAACATATGGAATTAAGTTTTCTTTCAACTAGAGGAGAGTCATATGAAGGTTGAGAAAAATGTTATGTATGAATTATTCCAACAAATCTATTGGTATAATGAACTGAGAAGTGGTTGTGGGACAAAAAATAATTGATATGTCCTCCTTGTAAAATTGTATTTTCACATGAAACATATCATTCTCTTGTCCCACTAGAAAATCCTCTACTAAATCTACCCAACTTGAATGCTTCTTGATGATTTTATCATAAGTAGAGGGTCTGGTAGGGGTCTTTTTGATATGTGAATGGTCTGTAGGGGGTTCATAAGATGACTATAACCCCATGTTGTATCTTTTATGAGAAGGGATATTTCTTATTATTGACAGGGTTTCTAGAATACTTGACCCCATCCTTCCAAGAACCTTATCTTATGATGTCTTTCTTGTATTTTATTCGACCATGGTAGGACCTTCTTGCTGATACGTAACTTGATTCTGTGGAAAACATTCACAGTTGATACTACAATAGCGAGAACTACACTCATGGATTATTAATGATTTTAGATAGAATTTTTGGAGCATATAACATGGGGAGGACCTTTAGTGTAAATGATATTAAGGGGAGGACCATCTTACTAAATTGAGACATCACTTTAAAGAGGATGTTCCAAATTGATGCTCTCATGATGAGGAATAAAATCACATATTGATGTTTCAGTATAGTGAAAATATTTTCAGAATATTCCCTTGGGAAGACCATTAGGGAAGATAATAGTAAGGGTATGATATTTTTATTATTTTATCTTTTAGCCATTAGGAGGGTTACCATGAAACGCATCAGAAGATAGGCAATCATGATTGATCGTTTCTTATATATGATGGAATACTTCATTGTACATACTCTGGGAGGACCTTCAGAGTTGTTGGTATCAATTTTTCATGGAGGACCTTTTCCACTGGTACTTCCACTTTAATAATATGGTAATTTATTTGAAGGATCCTAATCCACCAAAGATATGTGTTTGATGTCATCAACAATGCCATATTCTAGTAGAGAAGTTTAATGATTATGATCTTCATTGTACATCTTCCTTTGGCGCAATCTATTTTTGGGTTCTCTCTTGTGGGAAACTAGGTTTTCTTGCTATGGGTGAAGACCATCATATATGGTCTCCTATTTGAGTGTCTCCCATAGTGCTGATGGGATACGTCGATGGGCATCCTGAGTTTTGGTAGGGATATATTCCTACCCTAGAGTGTCCACTATGGTGGACCAATGTCCCCCAGTTGGAATGAGTATTTTATGAACAATTTGGTTTTAGATTTATTGTGGAATATGGATGTTGAAACTCCTAGATGGGATCGGGGATTAATGTATGCTCTGGAGTACCACCCTATTATGTGAATTAGTCACCCACTTGGTGAGGAGGGATTGTGGGCCTGAATCCTTTCTATTTATGTGGGAATGGTTACATCTTGAAATTTCTAAAAGATATGGTGGATAATTGATGTCTAATCCTCCGTCATTTCTAGGATCTGTTGAGAGACATCCTTGGCTAGACCAATAATAGATTACCATTCTGTTCTTGGAGAAATTATATATGCATTCTCCATTCCTCCATGTTCTCTTAGTGTATACTGAAAGTTCTCCCATATGGGGGGGAGATTCTAATAGTTTATATTTGGGATACACCAATTTTTTTTCCAATTGCCATCATATTTGAATGATGGGATTCATACTCAAGAGGAAGGATTTGGGTCTTCTCATTTTCTACTATATTTTTCTGATGGGATTGACATGCATCCACAAGAATTTGACTCAACCTATATTTGGTTTCCATCATATTTGACTGATGGGCTTCATATATGCAAGTAAAGATTAACATATTCTAATTTTCCACCTTATTTGGATGATGGGATTCATAACTGTTAGTATGAATTGGTACCTATTAATATCTAGTCATCGTTCTATTTGGTTGAGGGGATTCAAAAGCATTGGAAAATATTTTCATCGTCCTATAATTTCATAGCCTATTTTCACAATGGTTTTAGAGAACATTAGAGGAACGTTTTTTAATGTTAGTGTTCCATCATATTTACATGGTGGGATTCATAATAGGGAGTAAGAATATATGTATTATTTTAATTTTTTGTCGTATTTTTAAAAATTATCTCTTCCTCATAGAGGTGGGTGATGATAGGTTCCCGATAGACCTATCATCACACTTGGTGGGATTCTTGAGGAACCTAGGTTCGCTGGACATCAGTAATATCCCTTAGGTTAATATCCTCTTTAGAGTGAGGATACCTAACACTATGGAATGGGAAGTGATGATTTATGATAGGGTCCCTTGGACAGGACCCATGTGATGTTGGGATGAAATCATTTATGATAACTTCATAAGACTCCCTATGGTAAGGGAGGCACTCATTGCAGCTTTCTGGGGACAGACTCTAGGAATGGTTGGATACGATCAATGAATTTTCCTTGTTTTGGTCATATGACCATTGTTGGTTGTATTTTTATTGGGGATTCATGGCCTAGACGACATCCTTTACTACCTCTAGGGTATGGATAGTACCGTTTTGATGGAACTCTTTGACCAGTGCTTTTGAAACCCATCCTTGATGAGGTTGGGTGGGTGATGGAGTCTTCTTCTTAGTTGAGGACCCATCCACTTGTACAATCACTGAAATGTGTGTTTGAGAAAAATATCAATATTCCATTATTTTATAGTATTCTCTATGTATTTCCTATAATATATGCGACAATTTTAGAAAAAAAACATCACCAAAGTAGCATCTCATGACTACATGTATAGCTAATGATCTCTCATAGCAATCTTTCGCTTTGGATGTGAAAGGGGCCTGAAGTGGGGTAACACTACCAACTTGGTTAAGGATTCATGTTGGGGACTCCATTATTATTTAAATGGAAAGTGTATATATGAGGTCAAGAGTGAAATGGTTCAAATGGGAATATGTATTATATACTTATTACATTGTGAATGAGGTTCTGTAGTCAAGTTGCATACTTCGGGTTACCATTTTTTTCACTGAAGTAATTTTTGTGTCCTGAATGGTTGATTGTAGGGGGTTGAATGGTGTGAAATCACTGATGTTGGATTCCACTTGTTTGGATGGTCTCTATTGGGTTTTTTTTTCATGGAGTAGGAAACATCTAATGGCTCTTATATCCATTATTCATGGACATACATTCCAAATGCAGACGCTCATTGGGTAACATGACCAATGAAACATAAGAACTCACATTGGTTAAGAGGATGGAAAATCTGGCTCATCACACACTTTTGGGGGAACTATTTCCAATTTTTGGACTCCCTTATAGATTTAAGTCATCTTCATATGTTCATAAATCATTGGTTCATTCCCAATCACGTGTATGTGGATTTCCCTTATGTGACGTATGATATTGAATATGTATGGGTTTAGAATAATCTGTATGTATTCAAGGTTCTCCATCAATTATAGGGATCTATATGCATATGAGCTTCTCCGTAAATGTTACCCTTTAATGGGAAAATCAAGAATTTTCTTGGTTGTTTGTCCGGAAGATGCTAGTCTTAAGCCATATGATGGGATGTTCTGGATTTTATCATCATCTAGTGGGATGGAATTCATTTTGATGTTGGGATCAAATCCATGAAATGGGCTTCTTATGTATCCTCATGAGAGGAATCAAAAACCATGTAGGTTGGTGTCGCTCAACTGAACACATCACCTTTTGAGGTCATGTGACAAGGACCCATCTGTGCAGTTTAACATCATACGGTGAGTAATTTCAAGCGAAGGGTGTATATTCAAGGCTGGTATGGGACTTATTCCATTGTGGACTAAGGAACATGGAAGAGAGGTGGTCTTTTGAGATGGAATTGACCCTACCAATAATATGGCTCATTGAATTTTTGGGTGGATTTGGGTGTCAGGTTAGGACCTCAAAGAGGCTTCCTATGTATCCCAGTTAGTTGGAAATCAAATCCCTCGTAGTTTGTAATATTGGGGATTACACATTAGAGGATTCCCAAAAGGGTGCATGATTGGGGATTATGTGTATAAACTTCCCACTTAGAGTTACTTCCTTGGTATAATGGACCTTTGATGGTTGACGTATGATTTTGGGGCTTATAACTTGTAGGAGGAAATTTTGAGGTTTGAGATAATAAAAATGTCATAATTTCCACTAACCTATACTTCTATGTTAGTCATTCTAGGTTTGAGAAACAAGAAATGGCAGTGGATCTCATGATCTCATGATCTTACCCTATCTGTTGATTGATGGTACTAGATCCCAAAGGGAAAGAGAGACATGGATTTGAGTGTCCATTTCTCATCTTCTATTTTGGTAACTAGGATATACATGTTTGGTGATCTATCCATCTATGTCATGGGATGAGACAAAGAGGATAAAAAATTTCCACCTCAAGCAAGAAAGGTCAGGGGATTACCTTAGGATGAGTGCCCTGAAATTGGTTTTGGGAGTGTAGGGAGTACTTGAAACTGGCCCTCATCAAAGGATAATTTTGGAGGTTTCTATAAATCCATAGAATGGTGAGTTTCACATTGGAATCCTTAGGTTATAACATGTGTTATCATGGGAATGTAATCATGGGGGAATTATGAGGGTTTGCTTCTTGGTGAATATTACCCACGTAACTCCGTTTACCATGAGTATATAATCTCAGAAGGGCATGCTAATGTGCCTGATGATTTTATCATAAGTGTTTATTGTCTTTGGAAGATTTCCTATCCTGAGGTCATTATACTGGTTCATTGAGGTCCCATTATAAGATTTGATGATACGATGAATGTGATGATTGGATCCCGACAATGTAACTCCTTAGGATACCCCATTCCTCATACCATGTTATTACATGATATGGGATTCCCTCGGCATAGCATTATGATTTGTAGGTAAGGGGTTCGTCTGCATAACATTATTGTATACAGACCTTAGTTTGTACCACGTAGAGTTTTTATACATGGGGATAGGTTCCATCCACGTACCATGCCTCCAGGAAGGATTGAGTTCCTATGCATAGTGATTTTCTATATAAGGTAGGGTTCCATCCATAGTGATTTGTTATGTGTGGAAGGGTGGAAACCATGTAGAATGGTGCTAAATGGGACTGATTTCCTCATATAAAATGATTTTCTACTGTGGGAAGGGTTCCACCAACAATGTTTTCTTCTATGTGGTATGCCTAGTTACATAGGGTCCATTAGTTTTGTGCCTCGCATGATGTATTCCCATAATGGATGTTGAGTTTTCAAACAACCAATTGATTATATTTTTATCCTCTTTATAGCTATAAGGTGGGTTTTATCTGTGGATAATCGTCGAAGGTGTCCATATTTTATGGAGCTCCTTCTATTGATATTTTAATCCCCTTATTGGTTCCCTATGGTGTCTATTTATAAGGAAGTGGAGGAACTAGATACCGGTGTATCTAGTCGTCCGTGGTTGGGCCACACTATGCATTTCATAGAAGCCCATGGGAAATTCCTGGTCCACAAATGACATAGTCAGTAGGGGGATTTACAGTTTTCAAAATCTCTTCCTATCTCCACAAATGACTTCGTTTCATTTGAGGAAGCTGACGAGACCACCCCTCCCCACGAACAGTTTTGTTTAGTGGAAGATCATTTCCGGGAGAAGAATTCACGATCCCATTTAGAAAACTACTTTATCTCGTTTGTGGGGAACCATTGGCTCTACCCCATCCTCCAACCATTGTCCGTTCACTAGACCTTTGCAGGTCAATGGACCTCCATGTGAAGAGGCGGTCTGTTGATGGTTTTTTCTTCACGGTATAACATCATTCCATTGAAAATTTCATTCCTTTGAATATATTTTATTCAACTCTTCATTATTTTTTTATTTCTCTTTCAATTAGATTGATTTATATTCTTATTATATAAAGAATTTGCAGGACCCAACAATGGGTTTTTATATTTTTTAGTTTATTTTAGCTTTTTAGTGGGTTTTTAGGTGTTTTATGGTTTTTAGGGTTTTAGGAGTTTTAAAGGTTTTTAGAGTTGTTGCCATTTTTTTGGGTTTTATGGGTTTCAATTTGTTTTATGTTTTTAAGGATTTATTAGGCTTTTGTAGATTTTACGGGTTTTTATGTTTTTAAGTATTATTATGGAAATTTTATTATTTTTATGGTTTTTAGGGATTTGTGGGTTTTTAATTTTTTTACAGTTTTTAAGGTTTCATGATTTTTTGGGTTTTTAGCGTTTTTTGGAGTTTTTTTTGGGTATTTATGTTTTTTACTATCTTCTTAAATTTTAGGGTTTTAAATGGGGTTTAGTGGGTTATTCTAGGTTTTATTAGTGTTTATGGGTTTTAGGGGTTTTAAGGTTTTTTTGGGTTTTTTGGTTTTTAGGGGTTTTAAGGGTTTTATGTATGTTAGGTTTTTTAGGATTATTAGGGATATTATGTTTTTTTAGGATTTATTAAGGGTTTTTTGTTTTTTAGGGATTTTTAGGGATTTTTGGGATTTTGAGGAATTTTTTAGGATTTTATGGTTTTATGTTTTTTAGGGATTTTGAGGTTTTTAGGGTTTTTAGGGGTTTTATGGGTTTTTTTTGTTTTCATGGATCTTTTGGGTTTTTTATGGTTCTTACGATTTTTGAAATTTTTAATTTTCATAGTTGTTTAATGGTATTTTTATTGATTTTATATGTTTAGGGTTTTCATGGATTTCAGGGTTTTTGAAGGGCTTAATATTTTTATTATTTTTAGGTTTTTTAGTGATTTTCGGGATTTTAACGTTTTAATGTTTTTAGAGGCTTTATGTGTTTTTATATTTTTATGGGTTTCTTAGAGTTTTTAGGGTTTTTATTTTTTTTATGTTTTTATGGATTTTTAGGATTTTTTAGGATTTTTTATATTTTTAGTGATTTTTAGGTTTTTTGAGGGTTTTTTGGTTTTTTGGGTTTTTTTCCTGAGTTTTTTATAACTTTTATGGTTTTATAGTTTTTTAACTTTTTTAGGGGTTTAAAATGGTTTTATTGTTTTTAGTAGTTTTGTAGGTTTTTATGATTTTTATTGTTTTTAAGAGTTTTTATGGTTATTATGGTTTTTATGGGATTTTAGGGTTTTTAGCTTTTTTTAGTTTTTTAGCAGTCTGAATTGTTTTAAGATTTTTATGGTTTTCATATGTATTTTCAAGGAATTGTGGTTTTTTGAGATTTTATGGGTTTTTATGGGATTTTAATTCTTTTTCAGGTTCTTAAGGATTTTAAAGGGTTTATGGGTTTTTAGGTTGTTTAGTGTTTTATGATTTTTTTTGTTTTTAGAATTATTTTAGTTTTTTAGTGTTTTTAGGTTGTTTTATATTTTTTAACATGTTTAGGGGTCTAATAGTTTTTTAAAGTTTCTAATGGTTTTTAGGGTTTTTATGGGTTTTTAGGGTTTTTAATGTTTTTCCTGGCTTTTATGGTTTTTTGGAATTTTATGGCCTTTTAGGTTTTTATCATTTTTTAGGTTTTAGGGGTTTAAAGTTTTTTAGGTATTTAAGGATTTATTTTATTTTTTCATGGTTTTTAAATTTTCTTACATTTTTAGGGATTTTAAGGAGTTTTAGGGTTTTTATAGATTTTAGGGTTTCTAAGGTATTTTTGATGGTTTGTGTGGTATTTAAATATTTTTACTGTTTTTTGGATTTTTGGGTTTTTAGGATTTTTATATTTTTAGGGGTTTGATGGGATTTTAAATTTTATTTCATTTTTATGGTTATAAAGTGAATTTGTAGTGTTTAGTGGGTTTTTATGGTTTTATGTGGTTTTAGGGTGTTTTATGGTTTTTAAGGGCATTATGCTTTATAGGGTTTTATGGGTTTATAATGTTTTCATAGTTTTTTATATTTTTCAACGGTTTTAATAGTTTTGAAGATTTTATGGTTTTAATAATTTTTTCATAGTTTTTGGTTTTTTTACATTTTTACAAATTTTTAGGGCTTTTCTTTGATTTTTAAAGTTTTAATGATTTTTTGGGAATTTGTGGCATTTTTGGGGTTTTAGGGTTTTTATGGTTTTGAGGGGTTTTTCTATTTTAGGGGTTTTATTGATTTTTTATGGGTTTTATGGTTTTAATTGTTATTTAAATATTTTTAGCGTTTGAAATATTATTTAGAGTTTTTAGGGGTTTTATGATTTTTTTGGTTTTTAGGGTTTTACGGTTTTTAAGGGTTTTCAAGGTTTTAGCAATTTTTAGTTTTTTAAGGAATTATTTGTTTTTGAAGGTTTTTAATGTTTTATTAGTTGTTTTCATTGTCTATAGAGTTTTTTATGTTTTTAGGGATTTTTAGGGAATCTTAGGATTTTTATGCTTTATAGGGTTTTTATGGTTTCTAGGGTATTATGATATTTTTTGTGTTTTTTGGGTATTTCTGAGTTTTTGGAATTTTAAATGTATTTTAGTGTTTTTTAATGTTTAAGGAGTTTAAAATGGTTTTTATAGTTTTCAGTGGTTTAAGGCTTTTATTATTTTTTAGTGTTTCTAAGTTTTTTAGGGGTTTTAATGTTTTTATGGTTTTTTGGGTTTTTAGGAGTTTTAACATTTTTTGGATTTCTAGGGGTTTTAGTTGTTTTTATGTATTTTTGGTTTTCTTATAGTTTTTAGGGTTTTTTACATTTTTAGGGATTTTTCCTGATTTTTATGGGTTTTATTGGTTTTAGGGTTTTTTGGTGTTTAATGGATTTAGGGTTTTCTTGGGGTGTTATTTTTTTTAGTGTTTTTATAATATTTTTGTGTTTTTAATGTTTTCATGGGTTGAAATGGATTTTACTATTTTGATTTATTTTTAGGGTTTTTATGGGTTTTTTGGGATTTTTAAGGTTTTTAAAGGTTTTTTTTCATTTTTTAGGTTTTAGGGGTTTTAATTATTTTTATGATTTTATGTTTTTTGGAGGTTTTCAATTTTTTTCTACTTTATATGTTTTTAATAATTTTTAAGGATTTTTATGGTTTTTTTAGTTTTTTGAAGGTTTTGGGGGTTTTTTAGTTTTTGATGGTTTATAGAATTTTTAGTGTTTTTAACATTTTTAGGAGTTTAATGTTTTTTTAATTTTTTTATTGGTTTTAGGGTTGTTATGGGTTTTAGGGTTTTTAAGTATTGTAGTAGTTTTCTCATTTTTATGGTTTTTAGGGATTTTAGGGTTTTAGCAATTTTTAGGGGTTTTAAGAGTTGTAAGTGTTCTTATATTTTCAATTTTTTCTTATGGGTTTTTAGTTTTTTTAGTGTTTTTTACATTTTTAGGTATTTTTAGGGCCTTTTATTATTTTTATGGTTTTTAGGGTTTTAGGGATTTTGGGGGGTTTAAATTATTTTTTGGGGGTTTTAGGAATTTTATTGTTTTTTGGGTTTTTTGGTTTTTTTTATTTTCTTAGGGATTTTAATGTTTTTTATAGTTTTTAATGTTTTTATTTGTTTAAACTGATTTTAGTGTTTTTTGTGGGTTTTTATATTTCTTAGGGGGTTTTAGGATTTATTATGGTTTAAGTTGTTTTTTTGTTTTTTAGGGAAGGATATTTTTAGTTTTTAACATTTTAGGGGTTTTATGGGTTTTAAGCGTCTTTATGTTTTTTTGGTTTTCTTAGGGGTTTTGATGGTTTGAGGGGTTTTTACATTTTTAGGGATTTTAGGGAATCATTTTTCATTTTTATCAGTTATTATGGTTTTTGGGATTCGAGTGTTTTTTGGTTTTTTAGGGTTTTTGGGTATTTTTGGTTTTTATGGGGTTTGGGGTTTTTTATATTTATTTTGGGTTTTATAGTTTTAAATGTATTTAAGAGTTTTTTAATTTTTTTAGGGATTTAAAGGGGTTTTAGTGTTTTTTTAGGATTTGGAATGGATTTTAGGGGTTTTTAAGGTTTTTTGGGTTTTATAGTTTTTAAATAATTTAGGGGTTTAGGTTTTTTAGGTTTTTAAACATATTTTAGGTTTTTAGTGTGTTTTTTGATTTCTATGGGGTTTTTTTAGGTTTTTAATGTTTTTAGGTGTTTTATTGTATTTAGGGTATTTGGGATTTTACGTTTTTTATTATTTTTTATTTTTTTATGGGATTTATGTGTGTTTATGATTTTAAGGATTTCTTAGTGTTTTAGGGTTCTTAAAATTTTTCGTTATTTTCAGGGATTTTTTTTTATTTTTATGTTTTGTAGGGTTTTTATAGATTTTAATGCTTTTTATGATTTTTAAGGGTTTTTAGGGTTTTTGAGGTGTTTTTTGTTTTTAATGGTCGTTTTATATTTTTTGGGTTTTATTGTTATTTGGATTTTTTTAAAAAAAAATTATGGGGTTAGGGTATATTTTATAGTTTTTAGGGATATTTTCTTTTTTATTGTTATTTAGGAATTTTCGGGGGGTTTTATTATTTTTAGGGTCTTTAATGTTTTTAGGGTTTTTTTGTGTTTTTTGGTTTTTTTGGGTTTTGAGCAATTTTTAGGTTTTTAATGATTTCTTAGGGGTTTTAGGGGTTTAATAGTTGTTTACATTTTTAGAGTTTTTAGGTATTTTTATGATTTTAATGGTTCTTTAAGTTTTTAAGGGTTTTCTGGGTTTTTAGAGGTTTTTAGGGTTTTTTAGGATTTTAGGGATTTTAGGGTTTTTTTGTTTTTAGGGGTTTTAAGGGTTTTAGAGTTCTTAAGGTTTTAGGGGTCTGAATGATATTTAGAGATTTTTTTTCCAATGGTTTCTTTGGATTTTCAAGGTTTTTTTTGTTTTTTATGGTTTTTGGGGGTTTCATGATTTTTATGGCTTTTATGGTTTTTTGGGTTTTAGGGTGTTTAGGGGTTTTAGGTTTTTAGGGGCTTTATGTGTTTTTAGGACTAATCTTTTCATTTGGGTTTTGATTTTTTTAGGATATTTTTCATTTTTATGATTTTTTAGGGTTTTTTTTGGATTATGGTTATTTTTTACGGTTTATAGGAATTTTGAGGGTTTTTAGGGGGGTTTTAGGGATTTTTGGTTTGTTTGGGTATTGAGGAATTTTTTGAATTTTTAGGGTTTTTATGTACTTTCGTGTTTTGTAAAGTTATTAGGTGTTTAATGGGTTTTTAGTGGGTTTTTAGTTTTTTAGGTTTTTGGGTTTTTAAGGTTTTTTGGGATTTAATGGGTTTTTGGTGTTTTAGGGGCTTTTGAGGGTTTTTTAGTGTATTTAATTTTTTTAGGTTCTTTTTTGTTCTAATTTATTTTAGATTGTTAATAAAATATAGTTTTTCTTCAGGATTTTTAGGGGTTTTTGTTTTTAGGGAATTTTTTGGATTTTTGGATTTTTTTGGTTTTTTAGGGTTTCTTGAGATTTTCATATTTCTTTAATTTTTTTTGTTTTTTATGGTTTTACTTTATTTTTAGGGCATTTAAAATTGTCTGGGTTTTCAAGTTTTTTTATATATTTTTAATGTTCTTAGGGGTTTAATGTTTTTTAGAGATTTATGTGGTTTTAGAGTATTATTTGTTTTAGGGTTTTTTATTTTTTTATGTTTTTTTTGTTTTAATTGGTTTCTTAGGTTTATAGGGTTTTTTGTGTTTTTAGGCTTGTTAGGAGTATTAAAGATTCTATGGTTTTTAAGATTTTATTAGGGTTTTTTTGGTTTTTTACATTTTTGGGGATTTTATGGCCTTTTTAGTTTTTTTTGTTTATTTTAATGGTTTTGAAGGATTTTAGGGCTTTTTTATATTTTGGGGTTATAGGGGTTTTGGAATTTTTTAGTTTTTCTGGGGGTTTTAATTTTTTTTTTGGTTTTTAATGTTTTCTTAGGGGTTTTCATGGTTATTAGGATTTTCTACCTTTTTTGAAATTTTAGGGATCTTTTAGGATTTAAATTTTCTTTATAGGATTTTAAGAGATTTAGTGATTTCAAAGGGTTTTAGTGGTTTTCAGGTTTCAGTGGTTTTTAGGGGTTTTATGGTTTTGTTGTTTTTTTAGGTTTTTTAGGTTTTTTACAGTTATTATTCGTTTTTATGGATTTATAGATTATATAATGTTTTTTTGTTGAATAGGGTTTTATGTGTTTTTAGTATTTTTATGGGTTTTAGGGGTTTTATTGTTGTTAGGGTTTTATGGGATTTTAGGGTTTTTATGGTTTTTACCATTTTTAGGTTTTTAGGGAATGTAAGTGTTTTTAGGTTTATAATGTTTTCTTAGGGGTTTTTATGGTTTTTAGGGTTTTTTAAATTTTTAATGATTTTTAGGAATTATTTATTATGTTTTTTGGTTTTTTTGAGTTTTTTTTACAGATTTTGAGGTTTTTTGGTTTTTTTAATTTTTTTTTTATTTTTTTGGTTATTTTTTGTATTTTATGGGTTTAAATTTTTTTATATTTTTAAAAAAAAATTTGGGGTGTAACTCTTTTTTCATGTTTTTAGTTGTTTTTAGAGTTTTTAGAATTTTTTATGTGTTTTAGGCATTTCTATGGTTTTTAGGGTTTTAGTTTTTTAAGGAGTTTCATGGGTTTTTAGGTTTTTAAGGTTTTGTTAGTTTTATGGGGTTTTAGAATTTTTTACATTTTTAGATATTGTTAGGGTTTTTTATGATTTTTATCATTTTTAGTGTTATTAGGGATTTTGAGGGGCTTTTAGGTCTTTAGGGTTTTTATGGTTTTTTGGATTTCTTGAGGATTTTTAATTTTGTAGGTCTTTCAAGGTTTTTAATAGTTTTTTAATGTTTTTATGGTTTTAAATGATTATTAGAGTTGTTAGTGTTTTTAGGATTTTTACTGGGTCTTATTGTTTTAATGGTTTAGGGGTTTTATGCTTTATATGAATTTAAAGGTTCTAGGGAATTATGGTTTTAGGTTATTTTTAGCAATTTTAGGTTTTTAAATAATTTAATTTTTTTAGGTTTTAAGGTTTTATTCAGGTTTTTAGGGATTCTATCATTGTTAAGGATTTTAAGGTATTTTTAGTTTTTCTAAGATTTTTAGGGGTTTTAAAGATTTTAATGGTTTTAAATTTTTTATGGTTTTTATGGTTTTTTGGGGTTTTATGGGATTTAGGTGTTTTTTAGTGTTTTAGAGTTTAAAGGGTTTCTAACCGTTTTATGAATTTAATTTTTTTAGAGTTTTCAATGATTTTTAAGGTTTTATATGGGTTTTTTTTGGATTTTTATATTTCTTAGGGGTTTATGGTATTTATGTATTTTTGGGGTTTTAAGGTATTTTTTGCATTTTTAGGGTTTTTAGTGTATTTATGTGTTTTTATTTTTTTAAAGTTTTCATAAGGTTTATAGGGGTTTTATGCCTTTTTACATTTTGGGGGATTTTTAGGTATTTTTAATGGTTTTATGGTTTTTAGGGGTTTTTAGGGGTTTTGAGGGTTTTACTGTTTTTTTTGGGTTTTGGTGTATTTTTTTTGAGTTTTTAGGGTTTTTTTGTAGTTTTATCATTTTCAGGGGTTTAAATGATTTTTATATTTTTAAATGATTTTTAAGGATTCTATTTATTTTTAGGGTTTTTAATGGTTTTAAGGATTTTTCTTGTTTTTATGGGGTTTAAGGTTTTTTATGTTCTTTTAAGTTATTTATCATTCTTTAGGTTTTTTAATGGTTTTAAATTTTTTATGTTTTGAATGTTTTATAAGGGGTTTTAGGGTTGTTTTTGTCTTTTTCTTTTTTAAATATTTACAGGTTTTTTTACCATTTCAATGTTTTTTATATATTTTGATGGTTTTAGGGTTGTTAGGGTTTTTAGTGTTGTTAGGGTTTTTGATGATTTGTAGGGTTTTTTTGTTTTGATTTTTTTTTGGTTTTTTAGTTCTTAGGGTTTATCATTATCAAATTTATTTAATTTTTTTAGGGTTTTAAGGGGGTTTTATATTTTTTAGTGTTTTTTAGGATTTTTTTGGGAATTTTTTTGGGTTTTTATTGTTTTTTAATTTTTTAGAGTTTGTATGGTTTTTATGGTATTGGGGTTTAAAATGCTTTTTAGTTTTTACTGGATTTATGTGTTTTTATATTTGTAGTGTTTTCATTTTTTTTGGGATTTTTAGCGATTTGTTTGAATTTTATTCTTTTTTAGGGTTTCTATTGATATTGAGAGTTTTAGGGGTTTGGGGTTTTTTAGAGTTTTATGATTTTTTAGGTTTTTATGGTTTTATTGAATTTTTCAGGTGTTGAATGTTTTATATAGTTTTTCAATGTTTGTAGAGGTTTAATGGGTTTATTTATTACTTTTTGGGTTCTTATGGGTTTTTAGGGATTTTATGGTTTTTAGGGGGTCTTATGGATTTTATATCATTGAGGTATTTTTAGGAGTTTTAGTATTTTTTAGATTTTTAAGTGTTTTAGGAGTTTTTTGGTTTTTAACGTTTTCTTATAGTATTTTTGGATTATTAGGGATTTTACATTTTTTGGTATTTTTAGGTCTTTTTTAGTATCTTTATGGTTTTTATGGGTTTAATGGATTTTGAGGGGTTTTTAGGTTTTAAGGGTACTTATTGTTTTTAAGGTTTATTTATAGTTTTTTTTGGTTTTTTAAGTTTATTTAATTTTCTTTAATGATATTAAGGGTTTAAATTATTTTTAGAGTTTTTAGTGGGTTTTTTTGGTTTTTATCGGCATTTAAGATTTTTATGGTTTTTTTACGGGATTGAAGTGTTATTATGTTTTAAATGATTTCTTAGGGGTTTTCATGTTTTTTAGGGATACTTATGTTTTTAGGTATTTTTATCAATTTTTAGGATTTTTATGGGTTTTTAGGGTTTTGAGGGGTTTTACGATTTTTTCAAATTGTTAGGTTTTTTTGGTTTTTTTGGGTTTTAAGGATTTTTGAAATTTTTAGGGTTTTGAAGGTTTTTTACTGTTTAAAAAATTGGGGTTTAACGGGTTGTTGGAATTTTTATTAGGTTTTTACAGTTTGTATGGGTTTTTATTGTTCATTAAGATTTTTATGAGTATTATGGTTTTTAGGATTCTTAAGGTTTTTAAGGGTTTCTTGGGGTTTTTGGTGTTTTTTATGTTTTTAGAGGTTTTATGTTATTTAAGTTTTTTATGGTTTTAGGTTTTTAACGTTTTAAGTATTTTTAGGAATTTTAGGGTTTTTTGTGTTTTTTATGGGTCTTTATGGTTTTTTTGATTTTTTAGGTTTTATGGGATTTAAGGTTGTTAAGGGGTTTTTATCTCTTTTAGGGGTTTAAAGGGTTTTTAGAGTTTTTGGTAGTTTTATATTTTTTTGGTTATTCGAGGTTTTAGAGGTTTTAGAGGTTTTATTATTTTTAGTGTTTTTAGTATTTTTTAGGATTATTATGTATTTTTAACATTTTGTAATTTTTTTAGGGGGTTTAAATATTTTAATTTTTTTTCGATTTATCATGGGTTTTTGAGGTTTTTATGTTTTTTTACTTTTTTGAGGATTTTTAGGTCTTTGATTAGGATTTATATATTTTTAGGGTTTTTTGGGGTTTTGGGGTTTTATGGGGAGGTTTTAGGTTATTTCGGGTTTTATCTAATTTTTGGGTATTTAGGTTTTTTATGGTTTTTAGGGGTTTATATGATTTTAATGTTTTTAAGAGTTTTCAGTTTTTTTTAGGATTTTTAGGATATTAAAGTGTTTTTTTGTTTTTACGGTTTTTTTAGGGTTTTCCAGGGTTATTTGGGTTTTTATGTTTTTAGGTATTTTTAATTATTTATAATATTTTTTTATGTTTTTTAGGGATTTAAAGGTTTTTAGGTTTTTTAGTGGGTTTTTAGAATTATTATTATTTTTTAGTGTTTTTATATTTTTTCTGGGTTTTTTGGTTTTTGGGTTTTTTGGGTTTTTAGGTTTTTTGGGGGGTTTTACCATTTTTAATAATTTTAGATGGTTTAAGGGTATTTATTTTTTTTATTTTTTTCATAGTGTTTTTAGCGTTTTTAGGGTTTTTAATTTTGATGGATTTTTAGGGATTGTAGGGTTTTTTTGGTGTTTTAAGGTTCTTTTTGATTTTTGAGCATTTTTTAGGGTATTTAATGATTTTAGTGTTTTTCTAAGGTTTTTAGGTTTTTATGTGTTTTATTTTTTTAGTGGTTTTAGATTTTTTTAAACGTTTTTTAGGGGTTTAAATAATTTTTTTTGGATTATAATGGTAATTTAATGTTTTTAGTGATTTTGAGGGTTTTTAGGGTTTTAAAGTGTTTTAAGGTGTTTATGGTTTTAGGGATTTTAATGATTTTTGTGGTTTTTATGGTTTTTATTATAGTTTTAAGGGTTTTAATGGTGTTTTAGAGTCTTTAATAGTTTTAGGGGTTTAATGGGTTTTAGGATTTTTAGTGGTTTTAATGTTTTTATGGGGTTCTCGGATATTTAATGTTTTTGGGGTTTTATGATTTTTAAGATTTTAAGTGTTTTTATGGTTTTTAGGGGTTTAATGTGTTTTTCGGTTTTAAGGTTTTCTTATGGAATTTTAGGGGTTTTTGAGTTTTTTTTAGGGACTTTTTGGGAATTTTATAGATTCTTATGGTTTTTAGGGTCTTTAGAAGTTTTAGGGTTTTTAAGGTTTTTTAGGCGTTTTAGGGTTTTTTTTTGGTTTTTTGAGTTTCTTTAGTTTTTTTTATTTTTGAGGGGTTTTAAAGTTTGTTTGAGTTTTTAACGTTTTTCTTGTTTAAATTTGTTTTAGATTTTTTTAATTCATTTTTAGGGTTGTTATGGGTTTTTAGAGTTTTTTATATTTTTTGGGGGATTATAGTTTTTTGGGGTTTGTGGGTTTTAGTGAATTTTAGGGTTTTTAGTGGTTTTATGTTGTTTGTGTTCTTAAATTTTTATTAGGGATTTCCATTTTTTAGTGTTATTTATTCTTTTTGGTATTTTTATTGGTTTTTTAGTTTTTAGGTGTTTTTAGGTTTTTAATAGTTTAATAATTTTAGGGGTTTAAAGGGGTTTTAAAATTTTAGTTATATTTAGGGTTTTAGGTTTTTAGTATTTTAACATTTTAGGGGTTATTTGGTTTTTAGGGATTTTAGGTTTTTTAGGAAATTTATTGTTTTTTCGGGTTTTTAGTGTTTCTTATGTTCTTAGGGGTCTTAAGTTTTTTTATGATTTTAAATTTTTTTGTGGGGGTTTTCAAGGTTGTTTGTTTTCTTAAATTTTTTTTTGGATTTTTTGGTCTTTTAAATACATTTTTTGGTTTTTTAGATTTTTTATGGATTTGGGGGTTTTTATTATTTTGTATCAGTTTTATGGGTTTTTCTGGTTTTTTTTGTGTTTTTTGGGTTTTCATGGATTTTTACTATTTTTAGGTATTTAAGGATTTCATAGAGGTTTTCATGGTTTTTAGAGTACTTTATGTATTTAGTTATTTTATAGATTTTTTCAATTTTATGTGTTTTTGGTTTTAGGGGTTTTAAGGGGTTTTAGGGACAATTTAGGGGTTTTTGATCTTTTATATGTTTTTATGTTTTTAGGTGCTTTAAGGGTTTTAAGGGTTTTAATGTCTTCCTAGGTTTTTTCATGGTTTTTAGTTTTTTTATGTTTTTATGTATTTTTAGGTTTTTAGGATTTTTTCGGTTTTTAGGGTTTTAGTGATTGTGGGGGGTTTTAGGGTTTTAGAGTGTTTTAGGGTTTTATGGATTTTTTGGGATGTTGGTTATATTTTATATTTTTATGATTTTAAGGGTTTTTTGAGTTTTTTAACGTTTTAGAGGTTTAAAATTTTTTATATTTTTTTGTAAATTTTAGGAATTTATGGGATTTTAGGAATTTTAAGGGTTTTGAGGGGGATTTTATGGTTTTTAAGGGTTTTTAGGGTTTCTCGGGTCCTCTAGGGTTTTCACATTTTTTAGGTTTTTAGGAGTTTTATGTTTTTTTTAGATTTTTTAAGGTTTTCTTCATGTTTATAAGGGTTTAAGGATTTTTTTTTACCTTTTTTGGAGTTTTAGGGATTTCATAGGATTTATATTGTTTTATTGTTTTCTAGGGATTTTTCGGGTCTTTAAAATTTTTAGGGATTGTAGGGTTTTTTAGAGTTTCTTGCATTTTTAGTTTTTTAGGGGTTTTACATGTTCTATAATTTTTAATGTTTTCTTAGCGATTTTCTAGATTTGTAGTTTTTATAATATTTTATGTATTGTTAGGGTTTTTAAATATTTTTATTTATTTAAGGATTTTAGTGAATTTGTGGGTATTTAGATTTTTACAGTATTTAAGATTTTTAGTGGTTTTATGGTTTTTTTTGGTTTTATTGGGTTTCAATTTTTTTTGGTTTTTAGACTTTTTATCTTTTTTAGAGGTTTAATGGGTTTTTAAGATTTTAAGTTATATTTTGGGTTTTTAGAGTTTTTATGGATTCTAGGGGTTTATATGGGTTTTAAGGTTTTTAGGATTTATTTATGGTTTTTATCATTTTTTATGTTTTTAGGGGTTTTAATAGTTTTTAGGTTTTTAAGGTTTCTTTAGGGTTTTTAAGGTATTTTATTATTTTAGTGTTTTTTAGGGATTTTTATGATTTTTATAGTCTTTAAGGGTTTGTAGGTAATTTGTGGGTTTTAGTGTTTTATGGGGTTTTGGGGTTTTATGGGGGTTTTTATGTTTTTAGTGTTTTTTGGATTTTTTAGAGTTTTCGACGTTTTTTAGAGATTAAACGGTTTTCATATTTTTTTTTGTTTTTAGTGATTTTTTTGGGTTTTTATGGGTTTTGATGATTTTTAGGGGGTTTATGGTTTTTAGGGTGTATTATGGTTTTTATGAGTTTCATCATTTTTTCTATTTTTAGAGGTTTTAAGTGCTTCTTTGTTTTTACATATTTCTTAAGTATTTTTCAATGTATTTATAGTTTTTTTATATTTATTGATTTTTTACGATTTATATTGTTTTAGGGTGTTTATAGATTTTGAAGTTTTTATTGTTTTATGGGTTTTATGGTTTTATGCGGGGTTTTTGGGATTTTATTGATTTTTTTAGTTTTTTGGGTTTGAATTTTTTTTTGACTTTATTAATTTTTTTTGGGGTTTGTAGATTTTGGGGGTTCATAGGATTTTTATTATTTTTAGGGATTTTCCTTTTTTGGGGGAATTTAGATTTTTTTAGTTTTTTTTGTTTTTAAGGTTTTTTAGATTTTTTAAACGTTTTTAGGAGCTTGTATGGTTTTCAGAGTTATTAGTGGTTTTTAGGGGTTTTATGAGTTTTTTAGGGTTTCTTAATTTTTTTAATGGTATATATTGTTTTTAGGGTTTTTAGGGTTTTATCAATTTTTATGTTTTTATGGGTTTTTAGTGTTTTCAGTTTTTTATGGTTTTCTTAAGACATTAATATTTATATAGTTTTTAGTGATTTTAGGAATTATTTAAGATTTTTATTATTTTTTGGGTTTTAAGGATTTTATGGGTTTTAGGGTTCTTTTGGGGGTTTTGTGTTTTTATTGTTTTATGGGGGGTTTTGTATTCTTTTGGAAGATTTAGGTTTTTTAGTGTTTTTCTATGTTTTTACTTGTTTAAATGGTATTATGGTATTAAAAGACTTTTATAGTTTTTAGTGGTGTTTATGGTTTTTAGGTTTCTGGAGGGTTTTTAAGGATTTTTTTGGTTTTTTGGTTTTTAGGGTTTTTATGGGTTTTAGGGTTATTATGTGTTTTTATGTTTTTAAGGTTCTCTTTAGGGTTTTTTTGAGTTTTTAGGGTTCTTATGTTTTTATGGATTTGTAGGTATTTTTGTATTTTTTATGGTTTTTTATATTTTTAGAGATATTGAGGTGTATAGGGTATTTAGGGAAATGAAGATGCGAGGGTTGGGCTATTCTCGCCCCCCCCCCCCCAAATTTATTAGAAAGAAAAAAGAGACACAACAGACAAGGGAGGAGAGGGGTCAAACGACCTATAACCAAAAAACCTTAACGACCCAAGACAAAAGACCCCAAAAAAAGAAAAATCAAGAACGAAAAAAATAAAACACACAAAGTAAAGTAGCCACCACCATTATACAGCATCAACCAACATCCAGAAGCTCACATCTAACCAACGACCAGCATCCAAACTCAAATAATAAACAACATCCAGCAGCAGCGCGACCATAAACCGTAGCTTCAGCACCTCCCATCCAAGCAGCAATGAGCATCCAGAATCACCAGCATTTGACCTAACATAACCGCCAGCATCCAAAGTCACAGAACCACCAACATCAAGATTCCAACCATCACCAAGATTCAACAGCTCACCACGAATCAGCGTCCTGTAGCCAATCTCACCAAAACCAGAATCCAGCACCTTCCCACCAACACAAGAAACCACCAACAGCACATAACCATTATCATTGAAATCGCAAAACCATCATTCACCAAAGCTCACATCCATACACCAACCATCATTCTGTTTCACCAAAATCAGTACCTAGCACCTCCCATCTATATTGGTCCATCACAAGCACCATAGATCTCACACAACAAGAGCAGGTGGAACCCAATACCTCAAAACAAAACAATGAAACAACACCAAACCAATCACACCACAAGCCGTGAGGAAACTACCATAGCCCAATGGAGATCCCAGAACACAGCACTTATCCTGAACAATAACAAGATCATAACACAAAAAAGAAACCCAGGAATGAACCTTCCTCTGCACTGAGGTCCGAAGTGGGAAATCAGCACCATCGCATGACTGCCCAAGCCAAACCAAGGTTGCCGCTCCCCACACAGCTTCATGGAACAACAATGTCCCACTGCACAACATCAACCGAGGCATGTCCTCTCCATGCCACCGCTTGGAAGCGGTCGAGAAATCTGGGAACCACCAAGAGATCGTCCCAAAAGGCGGTATCACCATGGCAGTGCAACGCCGCACCGAGAAAGGACCGGATCTGGCCCGCACCTCCATGGATCTGAACCGCAGCACACCGAGGGAACCAGATCTGAGCTTGTCTCCCAGATCGAGGACCGCCACTGCCAGATCCGCGGATCCTGAAACCCTATAAGTGACTAGATCTATCACCCCCGCACTACACCGCAGCAAATGACCATCCAAGGCGAATCTGACTAGCTCCGAGAGGAAGATCCCAGATCTGAGGAGAGGCTTCGACGCCCATATCCGCATCTCCGACCACACGAACACCGCTACGCCAGAGAGATCCAGGCGGCACCTTGGTAGACGCTGCGCCACGCGAGCCACGAACCACATGAAGAAGATTTCAAACGCCGAACGACCCCAACATAAAGCCCCATCACCAATCACCACAACCGCATCACATCGCAAGCTATTGAAGGGAGTAGCAATGCTGCCAAGATGGAAACCAGGAAAACGCGAAAATGGGAGAGAACCTGGGAAGAGCAGCGGCATCTTCTCTTTTCTCTTCTAGGGTTTTTAAGGGTTTCATGGGTTTTAGGGTTTTTTTTGAGTTTTTTATGGGTTTAATGTTTTTTTAGTCCTTTTATCACATTTAGGGGAAAGGAAGATACGAGGATCAGGCTATTCTCAACCCCCCTCCCCCCCCCCGAATTTTATTATGAAAAAAAGACACAGCAGACAAGGGACATGAGGGGTCAAACGACCCGCACCCATAAACCATTTACAATCCCAAGGTGAAAAAGACCCCAAAAAAAGAAAGCTCAAAAAATAAAAAACACACAAGGCCAAGGAAGAATGATCTAGCAGCAGTCTCAACCAAGCTGCAACCAACATCCAGCAGCAGCACCACCATCACCATACACAGAAACTTCATCAACTCCAAAGCATCAGCAACATCACATCTCAGCCAAGCCGCAACCAACGTCCAGCCCATCAGATTCCTACAGCCAGAACCTCTTTCTACGGTTCCCAGAGAAGTAGAAAATGATACCCAGTAGCACTAGATCCAGTGACCAGCGACATCAATCCACCAGTAACATTGAACCACCAACCATAAAATCACTAAACACTACATCATCCAGTACCACCACGCTAGGCAGGTCCATCACCAGTCACACAGGACCACCAAGGGAAGCGGTAGCCGAAGTCCAGTAGCTCATCATCCAGCGACTCAATAACTGACCAGAATTCAGCATCAAATTATGAAAGAACCTACAACCAGCAGAAAACATTATACAATAACTCAAAATCTAGCGACCAACTCTTCCTGACTCGACTGGTTCCAGCATCCCATCAAAATCAGAAACAAAAAGACCACCATCCCCCATGCCTAAATCCATTCCGCATCATCCAGAACTCTTTAAGCTTATCACTTTTAATATTTCTATTTGGTTTTTTTCAGTTTTTAAGTTCTACTATATTTTTTCAACTTTCTAAGGGGTTTTTGGATTTTTTATGGTTTTTTTAATTTCTATGGGATTTATAGGAATTTTTTAGGATTTTTATGGGTTTTAATTTTTTATGTATTTTTAGATTATTTATAGGATTTATGGTTTTTAATTTTTTTGGGGGTTTTTGAGTTTTTTATGGATTTTTAGATATACTAGAGTATTTAACTATTTGAGGGTTTTAAGGGTTTTTATAGTTTTTTGTGGTTTTATAGATTTTTTGGGTTTTATTGTTTTAAGGATTTTAGAGGTTTTTTGTTATTTTAAGTTGTTTTAGAGTTTTGAGGTTCATTTTACATTTTTTTATAGTTATTAGCATTTTTTTTTTGTTTTTAGATTTTTAGTGATTTTTATTTTTTTTAGGTTTTTAAGGATTTGATAACATTTTTATGGTTTTTAGCGTTTTATTCATTATTAGTGATTTGAATTAAATATTTTTTATCTTTATTTTTTTCATTTTTGATAGTTTTTAGGTTTTTTACGGGTTTTAGAGTTTTTTAAAATCATTAGGTTTTTCAATGGTTTTTAGAGTTTAGTGGTTATAGGGTTTTTATGAAATTTTTTGTGTTTTAATGTTTTTATGGTTCTATAGATTTTATTTGGTTTTTAGGGTCTATAGGGTTTTTTAATGTTTTCTGCGTTTTTAGATTTTTAACGAATTTATGTTATATTATGTTTTATGGTTTTCTTATATTTTTATTGTTTTTAGGATTTTTTGCATTTTTAGATATTTTAAAGGAATTCTATGGTATTTAGTGTTTTTAAAGATTTTGAGGGTTTGAAGAGTTTTTTGGGTTTTGGGGGTTTTTTGAGGTTTTTTGAGATTTTAGGGTTTTAAAGGTTTTTTAGAGTTTTTAAAAAACTTTATGGGTTTAAAGGGCTGTTAGAGTTTTTAGAGTTTTTCTTGGATTTTCTAGTTTATATTGTTATTATGATTTTACTATTTATTATGTGTTTTGGGATTTTATAATTTTTAAGGTGTTTTAGGGGTTTTATGAGTTTTAAGGTTTTATTTTTTTTATTAGGGTTTTTATGGTTATTAAGAATTTTACATTTTTAGAGTTTTTTTTTGGACATTTTTAGGGTTATTTTTTTGTTATTTTTATTTTAGTGATTTTTTAGATTTTTTAGAGTTTTAAGGTGGTGATTTTTTATGGTTTTATGGATTTATGGATTTTATTAACGTTTTTAGGGGTTTAATGTTTTTTTGAGTTTTGAGAGTATTATGATTTTTATTGATTTTTATTGTGTTTAGGATGAATTATTGTTTTTTGGGTTTTATGGCTTTTTGGGTATTTTGAAGTTTAATCATTTTATGTTTTTAATGCTTTTTTGTGTTTTTAGGATTTTATGGTTGTCTTAGGGGTTTTTCAGGGATTTTTGGGTTTTTTACATTTTCAAGGATTTTAAGGGTTTTAAGGTCATTTTAGGTTTTTTGGGTTTTTTGGTTTTTTAGTTATTTGGTTTTTACTGGTTTTTGGTTGTTTTTTGGGTTTTTTGGTTTTTTGGAGTTTTTATCATTTTTTAAGGTTTTATGGTTATTTTGAGTTTTTAGTGGTTTAGGGTTTTTATGGGTTTTAGGGTTTTTTATATTTTTATGTTTTTTATGGTTATTATGGGTTTATAGTTTAAATTTCTCTGAGGGGTTTTTTAATTTTGGAGGTTTTATGGGATTTTATGTGTTTTTATTTTTTTAGAATTTTCTAAGGGGTTTTCAAGGTTTTTAGGTTTTTTATTTTTTTTATGTTTTTTTTATTTTTTAGGATTTTTATGGGTTTTAGGGTTATTAGTGATTTTTATGGTTTTTAGGTTTTTTATGGTTTAGGGGTGTAGGGTTTTTTTAGTTTTATGGATTTTATATGATTTATAGTTTTTTTATAAAAATCTCAGTTTGAAAGAATTTATAGTTTTTTGATTTTTTGTGTGTTTTTTTATTTTATGAGTTTTAGAGTTTTATGATTTTTTGTTCTTTTATGCTTTTTAGTTTTTTGGGTTTTATGATTTTTTTCCATTTTTTAGGGGTTTTAGGGGTTTTAAGGGTTTTAAGTGTTTTTTTGTTTTTTGAGTTTTCTTAGGGTTTTTCGGGTTTTTAGGATTTTTATGTTTTTTTGGGGTTTTATGGTATTTTATGTTTTATGGGATCTTAAGGTTATTTAGTGTTTTTTAATGTTTTAATGGGTTTAAAGGGTTTTAATATTTTTTACGAGTTTTTGTTGAATTTGTTTTCGGGTTTTTATGATTTTTAATAATTTTAGGGGGTTTTATGGGTATTTATGGTATTTATGTTTTTTAGGAGTTTTAGAGATTTTAAGGGCATTTTTGGGTTTTTTGAATTTTTTATGTTTGTTTGGGGTCTTAAGTGTTTCATGGTTTTTAAGGTTTTCATTGGGTTTTTTCATTGTTTGTATGGTTTTTTAGGGCTTCTTTATGAATTTAAATTTTTTATGGGTGTTTAGGGATTTTTTATTTTTGTAGGGGTTTTTGGTTTTTTATATTTTTACACATTTTATGGAAAAGGAAGATGCGAGGGTCGGGCTATTCCCCCCCCCCCCAAATATATTAGAAAGAAAAAGAGACACAGCAGACAAGGGAGGGGAGGGGTCAAACGGCCCGCACCCAAAAAACCTTAATGACCGCAAAAAATGAAAATCATAGAAAAGAAAACAAGGAAAAAAGGACACAAAAGACAAGACAAATAATCACCACACAACCAATAAATTTATCACATCCAAACCAGCCCTCACTAGAATCCAACAACACCAATACCAGACACCACAACCATTCATCACCAACAGCTTCAAACCACAACACCATCACCACAAATAGCATCACGCATCATCACCATCCAACAAACATACCAGCAACCACCAGCATCCAACAGAACCAAAAACCAATCATTACAACCATAACCAGCATCTGGTAGCACACATCACCATCAAACCAAACTGCACCATCAAACAACAGCGCACATCACCATCAAACCAGCAGCAGCAGCAAGAAGCACATAGTAGAAATGACCAATCACTCAGCCAGAAACCAGTAGCCAAGATCACCCTCACCCAGCGCAAGAACCAGTACGCAGCCCAAAACTCCCTCCCATCAGCCCATGACCCGCAATGCATCACTAGAACCCATAGCCTCATGTAAATCCCAGCAAATAGCACCAACATCAACCCATAGTAAAGCCATATACCTCCAAAATAGATCCATAACATAAGGATCCATCCAAGAAATTCAGAAATATACGAGGGGCCAATAAAGTCGCTTTGGCACCGCTAGAAAATAATTACAAAAACCAGATCGCCCCAAAGCACAGAAAGACCAGGAACATCAGCATGAATTGAAGATAGGGCTGTGAAATGAACCTTCTGCCTCCAACAAGAATCAATGCAGCACCATAGGGGCCATCGAAAAACTCCCAAGTTCAGCTCTGAAATCGGATGGGAAGAGTGCAGCAGTAACGACCGAGACCAGACCATTGCACTGCATCGTCGAGGAGTCCAGAACCCACGTCGCTAGTGAAACCCCCTCCACCGTTGACGAAGTTGTTGACCCATCCAAGGAGGTCCCATCTCTGTAGAAGTTGCATCACCCGAAGCCGAGGAACCATAGAAAAGAGCAAGGCTGAAAGATCTTGACAACTCCTTCAGGTTTTTTTTGGTTTTTTATGTTATTAGAAATTTTTATGTATTTTTATGTATTTTTTTCATTTTTTAGGTTTTCTTGGGATTTTTATGGGTTGAGGTTTCTTATGGTTTTTTTGTGTTTGTAGGGATTAAATTTTTTAGAGTTTTTTTAACATATTGAGGTGTTTTTTATGTTTTTAATGTGTTTTTAGGGGTTTTATGAGGTTTTTTTTGTATTTTAGAGATTTTATGTAGTTTAGTTGTTTTGAGGGGTTTCAAGATCTTTTAGTGTTTTTTGATGTTTATTGTTTTTTATGTTTTTAGTGATTTAAAGTTTTTTTAGAATTTTTAGGTTTTCTTAGGGTTGTTCAAGGTGAAAGGGTTTTTTACATTTTTATGATTTTAAGGTATTTATTTTGGATTTTTATTGTTTTTAGGGGTATTAGTGTTTTAGAGGATTTTAAGGGTTTTTATGGTTTTTAATGTTTTCTTAGTTTTTTTGGGTTTTAAAGTATTTTATTTTTATTTTTGAGTTTTTTATTGTTTTAAATGATTTTAAGAGTTTTTAATGTTTTTAGTGGTTTAAAGGGATTTTATTTTTTTAGTTGGTTTTTTGGTTTTTATGGGATTTTAGGGTTTTTTGTATTTCAGGGTTGTTGTGGTTTTTGGTTTTTTAGGGTGTTTAGGCTTTTATAGTGTCTTTTGGGTTTTCTAAATTTTTATGTTTTTTAGGGGTTTAATAGTTTTTGGTTCTTATGGTTTTCTAAGGGGTTTTTTAGGTTTTTTACATTTTACTAAATTTTAGGAATTATTGCGATTTTTTTTTGTTTTTCATGGTTTTTTTGGGTTTTTTAATTTTTACTAATTTTAATGGTTTTTATTATTTTTTTGGTTTTTTAGTTTTTTAGGGATTTTGATGTGTTTTAGGATTTTTATGATTTTTATTGTTTCTTGGGTTGTTAGGGTTATATTTCAAATATATGGTATTTTTAAGGTTTTTATGGTTTTTGACATTTTTAGGGGTTTCACAAATTTTTAGAGTTTTTAGAGGGGTTTTAGTGATTTTATCTGTTTTACTATTTGTTATGGTTTTTAGCGATTTTTCATGTTTTTAGTATTTTTAATATTTTTATGGGTTTTAGATATTTAAGGAATTTTACTATTTTAGGTTTTTTTGTGGTCTTATGTGTTTTTTATTTTTAATGTTTTCAAAGGGTTTAAATGGATTTTATGATTTTTTACATTTTAAGTGATTTATAGGGCCTTCTAGGATTTTTATGGCTTTTAGGGTTTTTAGATAATCTTTAGATTTTTAGGTTTGTAGGATTTTGTAGTTTATTGGGGTTTTTAATGTTTTATTTTGATTTTTAGTTTTAAAAAAATTTAGAGTCTTGTTTAACATTTATAGTTGTTTAAAAGGTAATTATAGTTTTTTGTGGTAAATAAGGTCTTTAATTTTTTAGTATTTTTAATTTTATAAGGATTTTATAGTTTATAGTGTTTTTATGGTCTTTTGGAATTTTATAATTTTTAGTTTTTTTAAGGGTTTGAAGTGTTTTTATATTTTATAATTTATGTTAGGGGCTCTAAGAGTTTTTTGGGTTTTTAGGGTTTTTAAATTTTTATAGATTTTTTACAAATTTTACAGTGATTGTGGATTTTTTTAGGGTTTTAGGTTTTTTAGGGTTTTTAACTTTTTTAGGTTTTTAGGGGTTTTTTTCATTTTAAGGTTTTGTTATTGTCATTCAAGGTTTTATGCTTTTTTGAGTTTTAGTGATATTTAGGTATTTTTTATGATTTTTTATGATTTTTATGGGTTTTTGGGATTTTAGGAATTACGAAAGTTTTTAGTATATTTTATTATTTCTAGTGGATTATGGGTTTTTTGGTATTTATAATTTTTTTAGTTTTTTGGAGGTATAATGATTGTTAGTTTTTTTATCATTTTAACGGGTTGAAAATGGTTTCATAGTTTTAACTAGTTTTTAGGGTTTTTATGGGTTTTCAAGGTTTTTAAGTATTTTTGCGGTTTTATGGTTTTTAGGGATCATGGGTTTTAAGGGATTTAGAGTTTTTAGAGTTTTTTCAGTTTTCCAAGTATTTTATGTATTTTTTGTTTTCTAAGGTATCCATAGGGGACTTTATGTTTTTTGGGTTTTTAATATTTTAGGTTTATTTTGAGATTATCTATGATTTTAATGGTTTTAAGTTTTTTCAGAATTATGGTTTTTTAAGGGTTTTTGGGTATTTATGGTATTTTGAGTTTTTTGATTTTTTGAGTTTTTACGGTTTTAAGGATTTTTAGTGTTTTTAAAAAAAATTAGGGGTTTAATGTTTTTTAAAATCTTTAAGTAGCTATTTATGTTTTTATATTTTTAGGGGTTTTTTTAATTTTATGTTTTTCAGGGTTTTAACGGACATTTAGGGGTTTTTTAAATTTTTAGGTTTTTAGGGGTTTAGGTGTTTTCTAGTTTTAAGGTTTTATTTGGGGTTTTAGGGTTTTTAAGGTTTTTTACATTTTAGGGATTTTATAGATTTTTTTTATGTGTTGTTATGACATTTTAGAGATTTTGTGGGTTTTAAGGTTTTTGGGATTTTTTTTGTTTTTAGCAGTTTTTAAGTATTTAGGGGTTTTAAGTGTTTTTTGGTTTTTATGGTTATCTTATAGTTTATTAGGTTTTTTGGTGTTTTTATATTTTTAGTTATTTTTAGGGATTTTTTATTATTATAATGGTTTTTTTGGGTTTTAGGGATTTTGAGGGTTTTTAAGGATTTTTGGATTTCAATGGTTTTTTATATTTTTTTGGGATTTTAGATTTTTCATAATTTTTTTTGGTTTTTAACATTTCTACGAGTTTTAATGTATTTTTATAGTTTTTAGTGGGTTTTTATGGTTTTTATGGGTTTATAGCATTTTTAGGATTTTTGGGGATTTTATGGTTTTTTGGGGTTTTTTGGTTCATTTAGGAGTCTTAGTGTTTTTAGGTTTTTAGGGGTTTATATTTTTTAGGTGATTAATGTTTTCTAAGTATTTTTTGGGGTTTTTTATGTTTTTAGGGATTTTTAGGGATTTATGGTTTATTATTTTTTTTAAGGATTTTTAGGGATGTTTTTGGTTTTTATGGTTTTAGGGATTTTTTATGATTTTATCATTTTTTAGTATTTTATGGGTATAATGTGTTTTTAGGTTTTAAGGTGTTATTTTGGGTTTTTAGGGGTTTTTACATATTTTTGTTTTTTTATTTTTTAGAATTATTATTTTTTTACGGGCATTGGGTAATTTCGGGGGCTTTATGGTTTTTTATGATTTTTTTGGTGTTTTAGGGGGTTTTAGGATTTTTTAGGTGCTATTGGGTTTTTGTAGTTTTTATTATTTTTATTTTTTTGAGTTTTTTTAACATTTTAAGGGGTTTAAATGATTTTTAGAGTTTTTAGTGGTTTTAGTGTTTTTATACGTTTTATGATTTTTGGTTATTTTATTGGGATTTATGGGTTTTAGCGGTCTCAAGGGGTTTAAAGTAAATTTTATGGTTTTTTGAGTTTTTAGAAATTTTTTGGGTTTTTAGGGGTTTTAAGCGTTTTTAGGTTTTTATGGTTTTCTTAGGGTTTTTTGGTTTGAACTATTTTTAGGGAATTTTAAGGTTTTTTATTTTTATGGTTTTTATTGATTCTGGGAAATTTAAGGATTTTTAATGGTTTTTAAGGGTTATAGGGTTTTTCAGGTTTTTAGCTTTTTTATAATTTTTAGGGATTTTAAGTGTTTTTAGATTTTTCCTGATTTTCAGAGGAGTTTTCAGGGGTTTTTGGGTTTTTTATGTACTTAGGGATTTTTTTGGGTTTTAGTATTTTTATAGGGATTTAGAGTTTTTAGGGTTTTAATGGATTTTAAGGTATTTTAGTGTTATTAGGGAATGCATGGTTTTTTTGGGTTTTGGGATTATTATTTATTCTTTTAGTGTTTTCAAGGTTTTTAGAGTATTTTAGATTTTTATGGGTTTAAAGTGGTTTTAGAGTTTTTAGTTGGTTTTAGGGTTTCATAGGGTATTATTGGGTTTTATGGTTTTAGGGTTTTAGGGTTTTGAATGTCATTATGGGGTTTTTTCGTTAACTTAATTTTATGGGGTTTTTGGTGTTTTTAGGGTTTTTATAATTTTTTAGGTTTTTAGGGGTTCTGTGTGTTTTAAAGTTTTTAAGGTTATCTTAGGGCTTTTAATTTTTTAAGGATATTTTACATCATTATGGTCTTTAGGGATTTTTTAGATTTTTTATGGTTTATTAGGCTATTTAGGGGTTTTCAGGGTTTTAGGGTTTTTAGTTTTTTGCCATTTTTATGTTATTTTTAGGTTTTTAGTGTCTTTTTTAGTTTTATTGGGTTGTTAAATTTTTTAGATTTTTTTACGTGTTTAGGGGTTTAAAGGGGTTTTAATTTTTTACTGGTTTTTATATATTTTATAGGTTTTAGAGTTTTTTAATGTTTTTAAGGGTTTTGTTGTCTTTAGTGTTTTTTTTGTTTTTCTAGTTTTTATAATTTTTTTAGTTTTTAAGAGATTTATGTTTTTTGTTTTTTAAGTTTTTCATACGGTATTCCAGTGTTCATAGGGTTGTTTGTACTTTTGGTAATTTTTAGGTCTCTTTAAATATTTTAATTGTTTTTATGGTATTTAGTAATTGTAAAGGGATATAAGGTTTTATGTTTTTATAGTTTTCTTTGAATTTTAGGTTATTTTGAGTTTTTTGGGTTTTAATATATTTTATATATTTTTATCATTTTTCTGGTTTTGAAGGGTTTTTAATGTTTTTTTTATTTTTTTAATTGGATTTTATGGTTTTTTAAAGTCTTTATAGTTATTTTTAGTTTTCAGAGGTTTTTATGCTTTTTATGGGCTTTTATGTTTTTAGGGTTTTTAGGTTTTTAGGGGAATTTTTTAGGTTTTTAATTTTTTTGGGATTTAGGGGTCTTTAACATTTTTTAGGATTTTTAGAGATAGCTTAATATTTTTATAGTTTTTTAGATTTTGACGGTTCTTTTAATTTTTTATGGTTTTTATGTTTTTTTAGGGTTTTTAGTGTATTACATTTTTAGCGGTTTTAAGTGTTTTGTTTTTTTTGGGTTTCTTAGGGATTTGAAGGTTTTTATGGTCTTTTGGATTTTCTACGTTTTTATGGATTTTAATTATTTTATAGGATTTTATGGGTTTTTTGGGTATTTTGAGATTTTTAGAGTTATTAGGGTTTTAGGGTTTTGTTGGGATTTTAGGTGTTTTTTGAGTGTTTAGGAATTTTAAAGGTATTTATAGTTTTTTTCATTTTTATGGTTTTCAAGAGTTTTAATAGTTCTAGTGATTTTTTAGTGTTTTATAGATTTTATGGGGTTTTTTATGTTTTTAGGGCCATTTATGGTTATTATTGGTTTTAATATTTTTAATTGTTTTTAGGAATTTTATCATTTTTAGGTGTTTAAAGGGTTTTAAGTGTTTTTAGGTTTTTAATGTTTTCATAGATGTTTTCATAGTTTTTGGGGTTTTTTCATCGTTAGAGATTTTTAGTTATTTTAAGGATATTAATGGTTTTTAAAGATTTTAAGGATTTTGAGATTATTTTGGTGTTTTAGGGTTTTTAGGGTTTTTTTTGTTTATTTGAGTTTTAGGGGTTTTAAGGATTTTTGAATTTCTTTTATGTTTTTAATGCATTTTTAGAGTTTTTATAATTTTTAGGGGTTTAAATATTTTTTAGATATTTTGTTGAATTTTAGTGTTTTAATGGGTTATATGGGTTTTTATGGTTTTAGGGATTCTAGGGTTTTATGGGTTTATTGTTTTTAGTGTTTTTTTATGTTTTAGGGTTTTTCGAATTATTAGGATTTTTAGGGGTTTAAATTGTTTTTATTTTTTTAAGGATTTCATAGGGATATTCAGGGTTTTAGATTTTTTTTTATATTTTATGGAATTTTTATGTTATTTTTAGGATTTTTATTTATTTTTGCATTTTTTTGGATTTTGAGTTTTTTAAGGTTTTTTTTGTGTTTTTTAGGTTTTTATTTGTTTTTTGGGTTCTGAATGGTTTTTTGTGTTTTTAACATTTTTAAGGTTTTAAAATGGGTTTTAGAGTCTTTAGTGGTGTTTAGTGGTTTTGTTGGTTTTTATGGCTTCTAAGGATTTTAGAGGATTTAATTATTTTCAGGGTTTTTTGGATTTTCTAGTATTTTATGGTTTTTAAGTTTATAGGGTTTTATAAATATTTATGTCTTTAATGTTTTTCTTAGGGTTTTTAGGTTTTTATGGGTTTTTACCTTTTTAGTTATTTTTATGTCCTTTTTATGATTTTTATGGTTTTATATTTTTTAAGGATTTTGAGGGGGTTTAGGGTTTTTAGTTATTTAGGGTTTTTATGGTTTCTTTTGTATTTCATGGTTTTTTTTTCAGTTTTTAGGGTTTTATTTTTTTTAGATTTTTCAACATTTTAGTGGTTTAAAATATTTTTATAGTTCTTATATGTTTTTTTTTGAGATTTTATGGGATTTATGGTTTTCTATGGTTTTTAGGGTTTTTTATGGTTCATGGGGTTTTTAGGTTATTTAGTGTCTTTATGTGTTTTTAATGATTTTAGTTATTTTAGGAGTTTGATGTGTTTTTAGGTTTTTATGGTTATCTTTGTGATTTCCATTTTGTAGTGTTATTTATATTTTTATATATTTGTAGTGATTTTTAGGTTTTTATGGTATTTTATGGTTTTACGTATTTTTAGGGGTTTAGGGTTTCTATGTTTTTTTAGGTTTTTTGGATTTATTAAGGTTTTTAGGAGTTTTATGTGTTTTTCGTTTTTTATTTTTTTTCTTACGGGTTTTCTTAGTTTTTTTTGTTTTTTTATGTTTTTAGGCTTTTATTGGATTTTTAGGCTTTTTTAGGTTTTATATGGATTTTAATAGTTTTAATTGTTTTTAGGATTTTTAGAGTTCTACATTTTGTTGGATTTATCATTTTTTTTAGTTTTTAGAGTTTTTAATATTTTTAGTGTTTTTTAATGTTTTTAAGGTTTTAAAGGGGTTTTCTATTTTTAGTGATTATTTGGGGATTTTTGGGGATACAGGGTTTCTTATGGTTTTTAGGGATTTTGGGTTTTTATGGGTGTTTAGCGTTTTAGGTTATTTTAGGGATATTATCAGTTTTTAGATTTTTAGGGGTTTAAAGCGATTTTAGTTTTTTTAGGTTTTCTTATAGGTTTTTATTATTTTTAGGTTTTTTTAATTTTCTTTGGATTTTTAAGGATTTTATAAGATTTTTATGTGTTATATTCATTTTAGGATTTTAATGGGTTTTTATTGGTTTTCGGGACATTGAGGGTTTGAAATGTTTTTTATGTTTTTTAGGGTTGTTAAGGTTTTATGTATTTTTTTAGTTTTTAAAAATTTTAAGGTTTTTTAGAGTTTTTAATGATTATAGTAGTTCAAAAGGGTTTTAGTTATTTTTTTGTATTTAATGGGGGTTTTGGTTTTTTGATTTTAGTGGATTTTTTGTATTTTGTATTTTTATGGTTTTTAGGATTTTATTAATTTTTAAGGGTTTTTCAGTATATTTAGGTTTTTATGTTATTTGGGATTTAAGATATTATTTTGGAATTTAATGTTTTTATAGTGTTTTTTAGGATTTTGAGGGTTTATAGTTTTTATAGTTTTATGGATTTTTTGTGTTTTATGATTTTTATGGTATTTTTAGGTTTTTTAATGTTATTTTTTTGTATTTTAACATTTTTGTGTTTTAATAGGATTTTAGATTTTTTAGAGGTTTTTAGGTTTTTTATTTTTTAAGTTTTTATGGATTTTATGGGGTTTTATGGGTTTTGGTGTTTTAGGATCTTTTTAAGGGTATTACCATTATTTAGGTTTTTTAGGTTTTTTAATTTTTTTAGGTTTTTATAGTTTTCTTGGGGATTTTCTGGGGTTTTAGGGTTTTTTAAATTTTTTGGTAATTTAGGGATTTTTTATGATTTTTAGGGTTTTAGGGATTTTGAGGGGTTTTTTTGGGTTTTTATGGTTTTTTGAGTATCTTGGATTTTTTAATTTTATTAGGTTTTATTGTGTTTTAGTAAGGTTTTAGGGTTTTTATGTGTTTTATGGTGTTTAAGGATATAGGGGTTTTTTGGTTTTTAGGTTTTTTTGGGTTTTTAGGGTTTTTAGGGGTTTTAGTGTTTTTAGTATTTTTTAGGCTTTCAAGGGTTTTAAATGTTTTAGGTTCTTATGGTTTTCGTAGGATGTTTTAGGGTTTTTTATTTTTTTTAGAGAATTTGTAGGGATTTTTTTTATTTTTATGGGTTTTTTGGGTTTTTTGGGAAGTGAATTTTTATGGGTTTTAGGTTTTTATGTTTATTTTTGGATTTATAAGGGTTTAAATGGTTTTTTGTAGTTTTTAGGGGTTTTTATTGGGTTTTTGGGTTTTTTATGATTTTTAGGGGTTTTATGGTTTTTATGGATTTTTAAGAGTTTATTGTTGTTGAGGGTTTCTTATGTTTTTTTTCCATGATTTTAAGTGAGTTAGGTTTTTAATGATTTCTTAGTGATTTTTATGCCTTCTAGTGTTTTCATGTTTTATGTATATTTATGGATATTTGGTATTTTTGTGGTTTTTAGGATTTTGTGGTATTTTGAGTGTTTTAGTGATTTTTTGTTTTTTTGGTTTTTCTAGGGTGTTTAGAATTTTTTAGGGTCTTTAGTGATTTATGGTTTTATATTTTTTTGATGTTTTAATAGATTTTTTATTGGATTTTAGGCATTTTAATGTTTATAGTTATTTTAGGTATTTTCAATAATTTTTATGGATTTTAGTGTTTTATAGATTTTGAGGTTTTTAGAGCTTCTAGGGTTTTGCGGGTTTTTATGGTATTTTGGTGTTTTATAGTTTTTTTATTTTCCTAGGGTTTGAAAATGTTTTTATATTTTTTAATATTTTTATTAGTTTAAAGGTAATATAGAGTTTTTAGTGGTTTTAGAGTTATTATGGGTTTTAGGGTTTTTATGGGCTTTAGGGGTTTTATGGGTGTAGATAGTTTTAGGTACTTTTGTTTCTTTTAAGTATTAAATGTATTTTAGGTTTTTAGGATTTTTATGTTTTTTTAGGTTTTTAACTTTTTCTTAGAGTATTTTTGGGTTTTCACGATTTTTTATTCTTTTATGGATTTTTAGTGATTTTATAGGATTTATATGTATTTGAGGAATTTTATGGATTTTTAGAGTTTTTTTGGTTTTTTTGGTTTTTTTGGTTTTTTGGGGTTTTAAGGTACTTTATCATTTTTTTGATTTTGGGGGTTTCGAATGTTTTTAAGTCAATAAGGTATTCTTAAGTGATTTCATGGTTTTTAGGATTTTTTTAGGGATTTTTAGAGATTTTAGGGATTATTATTATTTTTTAGGGTTTTTAGGTTTTTAGGAATGTTTAGGGTTTTTGAGGATTCTATGTTTCTAGGGAATTTAGGGTTTTTATGGTTTCTTGAGTTTTTTGTGTTATTTTTACTTTTTTAGGTTTTTTATGGGTTTTAGAGGGTTTTAAAGTATTTTGGGGATTAAAGAAGTTTTAGTGTGTTTAGTGTTTCTTTAGGTATTTTTTGGGTTTATAGGGTTTGTAGGGACTTTTTTGGGGGGTTGGTTTTTATCATTTCTTATGATTTTTTGGAGTTTTGAGGGTTTTTTGGGGTTTAATGGTTTTTTAATGTTTTTATGTTTATTTGGATTTTTAGGCCTTTTTTATTTTTATGATTTTTATGGTACTTAGGTATTTTGATGTTGTTTTGGGTTTTTATTGTTTTTAGGATATTTCAGGGTCTTTTGAGTTTTTTTATATTTTTAGGGATCTTAAGTATTTTTGGTTTTAGAGGATTTTTCATGGGGGTTTTTTAGGGTTGTATGGTGATTTTATTTTTTTAGGTATCCTTAGGAATTTTTTAGGATTATTTTTTTATTTTTTAGGTTTTTATGGTTTTTATATTTTTTAGGGTTTTAGGGTTTTATGGTTTCTGTGGGTATTTAGGAATTTTCTATGTTTTATGGTTTTAATGATTTTTTAGAGTTTGCTAACATTTTTTTGGGTCTAAAGGTATTTTAGAATTTATTTTTTAGGGGTTTTAAGGGGTTCAGAGGTTTTTAAGTTTTAAGGGGTTATACTAAGTTTAATATTTTTTTTGTGTTTTTGGGGTTTTTATGTTTTTTAGTGTTATTTAGATTTTTAGGGGGTTTAAGTGTTTTTTTGGGTTTTATGGTTTTGTTAAGCATTTTAAGGTTTGTAGGTTTTTTTTATGTTTTTATCAATTTTAAGGGATTTTTGATGATTTATATGGTCTTTTAGGGTTTTTAAGGATTATGAGGGGTTTTCGGGTTTTATGGTTTTTTGGGTTTTTATTATTTTAGTTATTTTTAGAGATTTTTATCATTTTTAGACGTTTAAAAGTTTATAAGAGTTTTTATTGGGGTTTTAGGGGTTTTATGGATTTTTAGGGTTTTTTAGTTAGTTATATATTTGTATGGTTTTTAGGGGTTTTAAGGGTTTTAGGGACTTTAGGTTTTTTGACGTTTTTAGCATTTTTTAAATTTTTATAGTTTTTAAATGTTTTTAGTTTTTTTTTGTTATTTTGAGGACTTTAGTTTGTTTTACATTTTTAGGTATATTTAAGAATTTATTTTTATTTTTATGTTTTTTGGGTTATTTGGGATTTAGAGGGGGTTAGTTTTTATTGGGTTTTGGGGGGTTTACGTTTTTTTTGTGTTTTTAGTGTTTTTCTAGTATTTTTTATATTTTTTTAACATTTTTAAGGGTTAAAAGGGTTTTCAGAATTTGTTCTGTGATTTTAGTGTTTTATCAGTTTTTATGGGATTTGGGGTTATTTGGTTTTTTTGTTTTTTGGTATCCTAGGGTTTTTTGTGTTTTTAGTGTTTTTAGGTTTTTTATGGGTTTTAAGTGATTTTATGTTTTTAATTTTATTTAGGGTATTCATGGTTTTAGTTTTATTTACATTTTTATATATTTTTGGAGATTGTCATGGTTTTCTATCTTATTTTTGAATTTTCTTGTTTTTAGTGTTTTGTGGGTTTTGTGGGTTTTTTGTGTAATTTGGGTTTTTTAGATCCAGGAATTATAAGTTTTTTTATATTTTTTTATCATTTTTTAAGGTATAAAGGGGTTTTCCAGCTTTTAGAGGTTTTTGGGGTTTAATGGGTTTTTGGGATTTCATGGTTTTGTAGGCTTCCTATTGATTTTTATAGTTTTATGGGTTTTAGGGTATTGTGGACTTTTAGTGCTTTAGAAATTCTTATGTTTTTTATGGGTTTTATGTGCTTTCAGGTAATTAACTTTTTCATAGGATTTTTCATGGTTTAAATGGTTTTTTTACATTTTTATTGATTTTTAGGGGGTTTTGGGATCTTAATTTGTTTTTAGGGTTTTTAGGATTTTGAGGGTTTTTGTGTTTTTAGGGGCATTATGGTTTTTTATTATTTTCAACCTTTTTAAGTTATTAAGTGTTTTATGTGTTATGTTTTTAAGGATTTATTAGGTTTTTAGATTATTTCATATATATTTTTTTTGGGATTTTCTTGGTTTTTTGGATTTTTAATGTTTTTTTAGTTTTTTAGGGATTTTGATGGTTTTGAGTGTTTTTTTGTTTTTTTGGGTTTATGGGGGTTTTCTGAATTTTTAGGGATGTAAATATTTTTAGTTTTTTTTAGGATTTTGATGATTTTTAGTGTTTTACAGTTTTAGGGTATTTTTGGTTTTTTTGGTTTTTCTGGTTTTTTTTTTACTTTTATAGGGTTTTATATGTTTTTAGAAATTTTTAATATTTTAAGTATTTAAAGGTGTTTTATAGTTTTATTTAATTTATAGGGGTTTATGTGTTTTTTATGGTTTCTTATCTTTGTAATAGGTTTTTAGGCTTTTAAGGTTTTTTATTGGTTTTTACTCTTTCTAGTATTTTTTATATCTTATTTAATTTTAAGTGTTTTTAGGTGATTAAGGTTTTCTTAGAGGTTTTCATTATTTTTTGGATCTTAAACATTTTTTGAAATTTATAGGTATTTTTAAGGATTTTATGGTTTTTTATAGTTTTTAGGGCTTTTAGGGATTTTAGGGGGTTTTGTGTTTTTATGATTTTATGGGATTATAGGGTTTTTTATGTTTTAGGTGTTTTAAGTATTTTTAATGTTTTTCAAATCTTTAGAGATTAAATGAATTTTATCATTTTAATTGGGTTTTTTGGTTTTTAAGGGGTTTTAGGTGTTTTATAGTTTATAGGATATTAAGTGTTTTTATGGTATTAATGGTTTTTAGAGATTTTCTTAAATTTTAGGGGTTTTAAGTGTTTTAGGGATTAAACGTTTTTTTAATGATTTTCAGTGTTTCTAGGTTTTTTAAAATTTTGAGGAATTTTTAAGAATTTTTAAGAATTTTTTGGATTTTTTGGATTTTTATGGATCTTCAGGGTTTTTAGGATCATAAGGAGTTTTTGGGGTTTTAGGGATTTTAGGGATTGTTTTAGTATTTTAGGGTTTTTAGTGATTTTATGGTCTGTTTGGGTTTTAATTTTTCTTTATGGTTTTTTGGGGTTCTTATGGTTTTTAGGGATTATATGTCTTTTTAGGGTTTTTAGAAATTTTTAGGTTTTATGAGGTTTATGTGTTTTTGGGGTTTTAAGGTTTCATTTCATGATTTCAGGATTTTTAGTGTTTTTAAACATTTATAGGAATTTTTATGATTTTTATGGATTATTATGGTTTTTAGTGATTTTGAAGGTTTTTTGTGGTTTTTATACTTTTTACTGTTTTTTGGGGGTTTAAGGGTTTTTTTAATTATAAGGTTTTTAATGGTTTTTAGTGTTTTTTAACAGTTTTATAAGTTTAAATGGTTTTTAATGTTTTTAGTGGTTTTAGGGTTTTTAATGTTTTATAAGGATTATAGGAGTTTATTTTCAATTTTTAGGGTTTTTCTAGTTATTTTGAGTTTTAGGATTTTTTATGTTTTAGGAGTTTTATGATTTTTAGTTTTTAATGTTTTATTAGGGGTTATCAAGGTTTTTAGATTTTTTACATTTTAATTATTTCTAGTTATTTTGAAAGACATTTATTGTTTTTTATGGTTTTTATGTATTTTGAGGGGTTTTATGGTTTCTAGGGTTTTGTGGTTTTTTGGGGTTTTATGGGTTTTTTTATTTTTTTCTCGGATTTTTAATGTTTTTAGAGTTTATTAAATTATTTTGGGGTTCAACGGGTTTTTATAGTTTTTTAGGTTTTTTTAGTTTTCAATATTTTTTTGGCGTTTTTATGTTTTTTTTAGATTTATAGTTTTTATGGTTTTGAGGTTTTCATGTTCTTTGAGTGTTTTTAGGTGTTTTAATGTATTTTAGTGTTTGAAATTTTTTAGTTATTTAATTTTTTATTAGGGATTTTCAAGGTATTTTGGATCTTTTATGCCTTTATGTATTTTTAGTTATTTTTTTGGGATTTTTAGGGTTTTAGTGTTTTATGATTTTTAGGGGTTTTGGGGGTTTTAAGGTTTTTAGGGGTTTATGGTTTTAGGATTTTTTTCGTTTTTTAGGATTTTTATATATTTTTTGTTTTAAGTGGTTTAATTTTTTTTGTATTTATGTTTTTTGTAGGGTTATTCACGTTTTTTAGGGTTTTTTTTTTGTATTTTAGATAACTTTAGGGAATTTTTAGGATTTTTTTGGCTCTTTAGGTTTTTTAGTGATTTTTTTTATGGTTTTTAGGGTATTTTATGTTTTTTTCTTTAATGTTATTTTTGAGTGTTAATGTTTTTTAGTTTCTTAGTATTTTCAAGATCTTTTAGCGTTTTTAACATTTTTAGGTGTTTCAAGGATCATCATAGTTTTATATGGGTTTTAGGATTTTTATGGTTGTTTATGGTTTCTAATATTTTTAATGGGTTATTTGGTATTTATTGGGGTTTAGGTGTTTTGTGGTTTTTAGTATCTTTTAGGGTTTTAGTGTTTTTAGAATTTTTCGGGTCTTTTAGGGGTTTTATGTTTTTTTAGGTTTTTAAGGGTTTCATTGGTTTTTAGTGTTTTAGTGTTTTTTATATTTTTATGGAATCTTATGTTCTTTTATGATTTTTATTGTTCATTCGGGTTCTTAGGGATTCTAAGGGTTTTTAGGGTATTAGGTTTTACAATGTTTTATGGGTTTTTAAGGGATTTGAGTTTTTCTTCTGTTTTTAGGGGTTTTAAGGTTTTTAGTTATTTTAAATGCTTTTATTGGATTAATGGGTTTTTAGACTTTTTATATTTTTAATGATTTTATGAGTTTTTGGGGTTTTTATGATTTATATGGGGTTTTTATTTTTTTTATTTTATGGTTTTTTGGTTTTTAGCTTTTTGATGTTTTTAGGGGTTTTATGTGCCTTTATGATTTTAATTTTTTCAAAGGATTTTCAGGGTTTTAGGTTTTTTATGTTTTTTGGGGTTTTTAAGATTTTTTTTGGATTTTTGTGGTTTTTAGTGTTTTGGGGTTTTTATGTGGGTTTATGGTTTTTATGGTTTTGGGGTTTGTTCTTTTCTTATGGGTATAAATGTTTTTTGGATTTTTTATTATTTTTGGTATTTAACACGATTAAAGAGTTTTTAGTGGTTTTTAGGGGGTTTTAGGGGGTTTTAAGGGTTTTAATGTTTTTAGGGGGTTTTATGGTTCTTAGGGGTTTTATGGTTTTTGTGTTCCTTTTGGACTTTTAGTGTTTTTAGGTTTTTTGTTGTTTTAAGTGTTTTTATGTTTCTAATGTTTTCTTAAAAAATTTCAGGGTTTTTTTGGGTTTTTTACATTTTTAGTTATTTCCATGGTTTTTAGGATTTTATAGTTTTATAGGGTTTTTATAGATTTTTTGGGTTTTCATGGGATTTTTAGGGTTTTAGAATTTTTATAATTTTTACTGGTTTTATGGTTTTACTTGGGGTTTTTATAGTTTTTAGGGTTTTTATGTTTCAAGTTATTTTTTGGCTTCTTTAGGCTTTTATGTGTATTTAGGGTTTTATGGATTTTAGAGGGGTTTTATGGTTTTTTTTTCTTTGGTTTTTTGGGGGTATTAAGGATATTTTGAGTTTTTTAGGGTTTTTAGAGATTTTAATTTTTTTTAGATTTTTTAAAAAAAATTAGGTATTTTAATTATTTTATAATTTTTTTTGATTTTTTATCATTCTTATGGGTTTTCGGGGTTTTAAATATTTTTAAGGTATTAGGGTTTTATGGAATTTAGGGATTTTTTGGCATTTTTTGAGTTTTATCATTTTTAGTTTTTTAGGGGTTTAATGTTTTTTAGGGGTTTTAAGGTTATCTTAAGGTTTTTATGGGCATTAGGGTTTTATACATTTTTAGGGATATTTGTGGATACTTTAGTTTTTTATTGTTTTTAGGGATTTATGGATTGTGATGGGTTTTATGGTTTTTTAGGTTTTTTAGGGTTCTAAAGGATTATTTGGGGTTTTTGGGTGGGTGATTTGTTTCAGTTTTTAAGGGTTTTTAGATTTCATTTAATATTTTAAAGTGTTTAAAGAGTTTTAGTGTTTTTAGTAATTTTTGGGGGTTTTAGGGGTTTAATGGTTTTTATGGTTTTTATGGGTTTTTATGGTTTTGGTGTTTTAAGGTTTTGTCAGCTCATTTTGGATTTTTTTCATTTTTTTATTTTAAGGGATTTTAAGTGTTTCTATGATTCTATTGCTTTCTTATGGTTTTCATGGTATTTATGTTTTTTTGGATTTTTAGGGATTTTTTGGGAATATTTATGGGTTTTAAGGTTTTTGGTGATTTTTAGGGTTTTTATGGTTTTCTCGAGGTTTTAGGGTTTTTATGGTTTTTAGAGTTTTTAAACTTTTTTAGTGGTTTAAAAAGATTTTAGAGTTTTTAGTTGTCTTTTTAGTTTTTATGGGGTTTTTGGGTTTTTTATGGTTCTTATGGGTTTTAGGGTTTATTAAGGGTTTTAGCATTTTTTAGGGTTTTTAGTGTTTTTAGTTTTTTAACGTTTTCTTAGTTTTTAGGGTTTTCAAGGTGTTTTTTGCATTTTTAGGGGTTTAATAGTAATTTTAATTACTTTTTTGGTTTGTAGGGGTTTTGGAGTTTTTTTGGGGTTTAAAGGGTTTTTTTAGTTTTGAGGGTTTTAAAGGTTATTTAGATTATTAAGCATTTTAGGGGTTTTAAAGGGTTTTTTTAATATTTAGTGGGTTTTAAGGATTTTTTCAGTTTTTCGGGTTTTTAGGGTTTTTAGGTATTTATACGGTTTTGTGGGTTTTTAGGGTTTTTAGGGACTTTTTGTATTTTGAGTTTTTTATATTAGTTGGCATTTTAAGTGTTTTTTGGTTCTTAGTATTTTCATAGGGGTTTTCAGCATTTTTAAAGATTTTTACATTTTTCTGGATTTTTAGGGCTTTTTTAGAATTTTTATGGTTTTATCAGTTTTAGTGATTTTGAGAGATTTAAGAGTCTTAAGGATTTTAATTTTTAAAGGTTTTTATGTACATAGTGGTTTTTAGTTTTTTTAGTTTTTTAAGGATTTCTTATGGTATTTTACGTTTTTTTGAATTTTCATGCTTTTAGGTATTTTTAAGGATTTGTTAAGATTTTTATGTCTTTTGGGGTTTAGTAATTTTTTGGGTTTTTAAGGGTTTTAGTTTTTTTAGGGGTTATATGTTTTTTTGGTTTTTGGGGGGGTGTTTTAGAGATTTTTAGTTTTTTAAATAATTTTTATAGTATTCTATCGTTTTACGGGTTGAAATGGGGGAGGATGAAAAGGGCCTAGGAGCGTCGCCCGGAAGAATATTTTGGTGTCCCTATTGTCTCTAACATTTAATGATTCATACCCGCAGTTTTTCTCCACTATCTTTTCCCAATCCTTATTGTTGTAAGAAAGATTGCTCTAGGTAGTTGGGGTCTTCTTTTTGGGGTGGCTACAACCACTGAGTCTAGTAGATCTACTAATTTGATTACGGTGAAGGAAAGCTAAGAGTTTGATAATCATCAAGATTTGGTGATGTTTGATGAGAGTGAGCGACAACTGAACGTGGTAGTAGTCTTCAAGATTGAATTATCTCATGGATCTATGGGTTTTGACCTATTTCTGAAGGTTATGGATGAAGCAGAGGACCCCCGAGCTCTGTTAACATGTGATTGGCACAAAAATGTGGGGTAAAATCCTTGTACTGCCTTGATGATGGCCAGTTCGAAGGAAGATCCTCAATCTATCCAGAAATTGAGTGATCTGAATGGCTCAATAGATGAGGAAGTTATCCCACATTCTATTATAGGGAAGATTAATGAATATTTCAATTAGGATATGGCAGATATCTGACTTAAAACCCTGACTATGACCCCTGTAATAGAGAAGGTGATTGGTCGTCCTTCATCTGGTAATTTGAAAGATGCAGGAAATACTAGCATGCACCATATAGGTATTGAAAGGAATTATGATCAATTCCATTTAATATCTTTGTGTGATAGTGTTTATAATGGAATCAGGAGAAAAGGTGACACTACCCATGTGGTTACTAATAAGGAAGATATCATTAAAATATTTATGCTTTGTGAGCATTCAATTATTTCCAGACTTATTCTTCCTGGTGGAGGAAAATTTTAGAAGCTTGATGATTTGGTTTGAAATCTAACATATGTATGGGGATTTTCTGATTGGAGGTTCATACCTAAGGTTTATGGAATTTTTTAACATAATTATTTCCTTGGAGAATATTAAGTGACATGCCTGGGGGATCAGATATATTTCACTAACTCCATGTATGGTTTTCTTTTAAGAAAGGGATTTCTGTTTCAATCCCTTTTCCATAAAAAAATACCAAGACTCAGGTATGGATCAAAAATTTTGGTATTCAGAAGATCCTATAGAATCCTAATATTCTTTTTGACATTGAATTTGTGGTGGGAATAATAATTCAAATGGATACGAGAATTGAGGATATGTACTCTAGCCATTATGATAGAGTCTTGGTGGAAGTATACCTAAGTTCATGCTTGATTCAAAATATAGTTGTGTCTATACTAGATGATGCCATTTTATTATGTGTTTTATGGCTTTCTGTGTTTTTTAGGATTTTTAATGAATTTTAGGGGTTTTAGAATTTTTTATGGTTTATGGGATATTACGTTTTTTTAGGATTTTAAGGATTTCATATGGGTTTTATGGGTTTGTAGTGTTTTTCTATTTTTTGGGATATTAAGGTATTTTTTAGGATTCTTATGCCTTTTAGGGCATTTAGAGATCTTGTGGGTTTTTATGGGTTTTAGGGCCTTTATAATTTTTTATGTTTTGTAGGGTTTTTAAGTGTTTTATGTTTTTCATATTGCTTTAAGGGGTTTAAATGATTTTATGTATTTTTAGATATTTATTTATGTTTTTTATGGTATTTTAGGGTTTAAATGGATTTTGAGGGATTTTACATTTTTTCAGGATTTTTTTTGTTTTTAATGGTTTTTCAAGATTTTTAGGCCTTTTATTGGTTTTTAGGGATTTTATGGGTTTTTAGAGTTTTTTAATGTTTTAGTTGTTTAAAGGTATTTTAGAGTTTGAAGTGGGTTTTATGGGTTTTATGGGTTTTTATGTTTTTTTACAGTTTTTATGGGTTTTATGGTTACTAGGGTTTTAGGGTTTTTAGGTTATTTTTTAATTTTTATAAATTTTTAGTGTTTTGGGGGTTTTATGTGTTTTTATTTTTTAAGGAATTTTGTAAGGGTTTTTCAGGGTTTTAGGGTTTTAATGATTTTTTATGTTTTTAGGTATTTTTAGGGATTTTTAGAGATTTTTAGGGATTTTTTTGAATCATTATTGTTTTTAGGATTTTTTGACATTTTAGGGTTTTTTTATGATTTTTATGGTTTTATGGATTTTTGGGTTTTTAGGGGTTTTTTTTTTAGGGTTTTTTGGTTTTTTAATGTTTTTCGTGATTTTATTGGTTTAATTTTTTTAGAGTTTTTTTTCTTAGGATTATTAGGATTTGATGGTTTTTAGGGGTTTTTATGGGTTTTTGGGTGTTTTAGTATTTTAAGGGTCATTAGATGTTTTACCATTTTTTTGGGTTTTTAGTGGTTTTATGTGTTTTATGTTGTTGAGGTTTTCTTATGGGTTTTTTAGGGTTTTTATGGATTTTTATGTTTTTAGGGATTTTTAATATTTTTAGGGGTTTTTTGGGTTTTTATGATTTTTATAAATTTGTAGGTTTTTATGGTTTTTTATGATTTTTTATGTTTTTAGGTATTTTTAGGTTGTTTTAAGTTTATATGGTTTTTTGGGGTTTCTAGGGATTTTGGGGGTCTTTTCGGGTTTTTAGGATTTTTAGGGGGTTGTAGGGTTATTAGTTTTTTTGGGGTTTAAATTGTTTTTATGTTTTCAAGGATTCTTATGGGATTTCTGGGATTTTTGTAATATTTATGTTTTTAGGAATTCTTAGCGATTTTATAGGATTTTTATAAATTTTTAGTGTTTTTATGGATTTTGTGGGTTTTTAGTGATTTTTTTTGGATTTTTAGTATTTTTTTAATTTTTATCATTTTAAGGTTTTTTATAGTTTCTTAACATTATTAAGGGTTTAAAGTGTTTTTAGAGATTTAGTGTTTTATATGGATTTTTTTTGTGTTTTAACGGTTTTTAAGGATTCATGGGTTTTTATGGATTTTATGGGTTTTTGGGTTTTTAGGGACTTTTAGGGTTCTTAGGGTTTTCTAGGGTTTTAACATATTTTAGGGTTTTATGTTTTTTAAGTTTTTTAATTTTTTTAGGGTTTTCTTATTATTTTCCAATTTTTTGGAGCATTTTTACTTTTTTGAGATATTTATGTGTTTTTAGGTTTTTATGGTTTTTAGGGTTTTTATGGTTTTACCATTTTTTATGTTTTTTTTATTTTAGAGTGTTTTTAATTTTTTGAGGCTTTATTATTGTTTTTCATGGTTATGAGATTCTGTACATTTTTAGGGATTTTAGGTATTTTTTATGATTTTATTGGTTTTTAGGGGTTTTAGGGATATTTAGGGTTTTATGGTTTTTAGTGTTTTAATGGGTTTTGGCGGGTTTAAGTATTTTTTCAGTTTCTTTTGCATTTCAATGGTCTTTAGAGTTTTTTTAACCATTTTAGGGGTTTAATGGTTTTTTAGAGTTTTATATGGGCTTTTAATGTTTTATTTGGTTTTTGTGTTTTTGATGGTTTTAGGGGTTTTAGGGGTTTTAGGGTTTTTAGGGGTTTTAGGGTTTTTATGGTTTTTAGGGATTTACGATTTGGAGTTTTTTATGGGTTTTAAGTGTTTCTAGGTTTTGGTTTTTATGTTTTTTATGATTTTAGGGATTTTTAGGGGTTTAATTTGATTTTTATGTTTTTAGGGTTTTAGGGATTTTTTAGGGGATTTAAGGTTTTCTATGGGTTTTAGGGTGTTTTAGTGTTTTTAGAGTTTTATAGGTTTTTATGGGTTTCAAGTGTTTCTAGGTTTTTAATGTTTTTTGGTGTTTTTATGGTTTCTTAGGTTTTTTGCAAATTTAGGGAATTTTTTTCACTTTTTAATGAATTTTATGGTTTCTAGTTTCTTAGGGATTTTGAGGGTGTTTAATTTTTTTGTTTTATATTTTTTTAGGATTTTTAGTGTTTTTATGATTTTTCGGGATTTTACGTTATTTTTTTTATGTTTTCTTAGGTTTTATTAGAGTTATTTGTACTTTTTGGGCCATTAGGCATATTTAGGTATTTTGATGTGTTTTTATGGTTTCTAGGGATTTTGAGGGGTTATTTGTTTTTTAGTGTTTTTAGGATTTTTAATCGTTTTTTGGGTTTTCAAGGGCTTTTTGAGTTTTTTAGTGTTTTTAGATTTTTTAGAGTTTTTTAAATGTTTTTAGGGTTTTAAAGGGTTTTTATAGTTTTTTGTTGGTTTTTAGGGTTTTTGTGAGATTTTTTGTATTTTTATGGTTTTTTGGAGTTATATAGTTTTTGTGGCATTTAGGGTTCTCAGACTACATTATGGTTTTTATTGTTTTTTAGTTTTTTAAGGTTTTATGTTTTTAGGGTTTTATGTTTTTCTTATGGTTTTTCATAGTTTTAGTGTTATTTATGTTTTAGGGATTTTTAGCGATTTTTTAGATGATTATGGGTTTTTAGAATTTTAGGGATTTTGTGGGATTTTATTGGTTTTTAGGGTTTTTAGGGTTTTTAGTATTTTTAATTCTTTTTAGATTTTTTAAGTATTTTAATTATTTTTTGGCAGAAGAGGTCTGAGGCCAGTCTATTCCCGACCCCCCCACCCCCACCCCAAATTTATTAGAAAAAAGACACAAAAGACAAGGGAGGGGAGGGGTCAAACGGATCACACTAAAAAACCCTTACCAAACCCAAACCCAAAAACATAAAGCACCAAAAAACACATAAAAATAACAAATAAAAAAACCAGAAAAGATCCCAACAGCATCTTCCAACCAAATTACAGTCGTCATACAATAGCAGCAAGACCATAAACCCAAACTTTAGCACCTCCAAGCTATTCATGGATTTTTCAAGATTTTTTTAGGATTTTTATGGTTTTTATGATAATAGAGATTTGGTGTGTTTTTAGGTTTTTTAGAGTTTTTAGTTTTTTTTTTGTTTTTTGGGGTTTTAGTGGGTTTTTTAGGATTTTCAGAGTATTTAGTGATTTCAGAGTTTAAAGTGTTTTTAGATTTTTTATTGGTTTTAGGGTTCTAATGAGTTTTTTGAATTTTTATGAAATTTAGGGAATTTTGTGGTTCATAGAGTTTTTATGTCCTTTTAGGGTTTTTTCCTCTTTTATGGTTTTTAGGGGTTTTATAAGATTTTAGGTTTTTAATTTTTTTTAGTCTTTTAGGTTTTTTAGGGGTTTTCACTTTTTTATGGATTTTTTAGGATTTTTATAGTCTCGTTATTATTAGGTTTTTTGAGGGTTGTTAGTTTTTTTTAGGGTTTTATGGTTATTTATGGTATTTATCATTTTTTAGGTTTTCTAGGGGTTTTATTTTTTTTAGTTTTTTTATGTTTACTTAGTTTTTTTCAGGATATTTAGGATTTTTTACGAATTTATTTAATTTTTTTGATTTTTTACTTTTTTTTTGGGGTTTTAGGGTTTTATTATTTTTTAAGGGTTTTTAGAGGTTTTTAACATTTTTAAGAGTTTATGGGGTTTTTAGTGTTTTTAATGGTTTATAGTATTTTTATCATTTTAAGGTATATATGTTTTTTTTATGGTAGTTTTAAGGGGGTGTTAGGGTTTTTAGGGTCTCTTAGGGTTTTTATCATTTTTTTAGGTATTTTAGGAATTTGTTTTTTTTAAATTTTTTTTAGGGTTTTTCAAGGTTTTTAAAGGTTTCTACATTTTTCAAATTTTTAGGTATTTTTTAGGATTTTTATGGTATTTTGTGTTTTTATGATTTTGAGGATGTTTAAGGTTTTTGGTATTTTTAGGGTATTAAAAATTTTTATTATTTTTACGAGTTTTCAAAGTTTTTGGGTTCTTAAGGTTTTCTGGTTGTTTTAGGGGTTTTGGAGTTTTTTACCTCTCTAGGGTTTTTAGGATTTTTAGGGGTTTCTTAGGGTTTTTAGGGTTTTGAGGGGTTTTAGGGTTTTTAGTGTTTTCATAGTTTTTTTGTAATTTTAGTGTTTTTATAGTTTTTAGGGGGGTTTTTGTTTTTTTATAGTTTTTAGGGCTTTCAGAGACATTTATGGGTTTTAGGGGTTTTTATGATTTTAGGGGTTTTAAGTGTTTTTAGGTTTTTAAGGTTTTATCTGGGGTTTTCAGGGGTTTTTATGCTTTTTTCATCTTTAAAGATTTTTAGTGTTTTTTCTGATTTTTATTTATTTTTGTGGTTTTACAGATTTTGATAGATTTTATTGTTTTTTATAGTTGTAAGGATTTTTATGATTTTAACATTTGTTACATTTTTAGGGGTTTTATGTGTTTTTAGGTTATTAATGTTTTGTTATATATTTTAACAATTTTTATGGGTTTTTATGTTTTTAGGGATTTTTTAAGATTTTTTAGTATTTTTATGGTTTTTTAGGATTTTTATGGATTTTGAGGGGTTTTATGGTATTTGAGATTTTTAGGCGTTTTATCATTTTTTACATTTTTCGGGGTTTAAAGTGTTTATAGTTTTTAATGTTTTATTAATTTTTTTTGGGTTTTTAGGGATTTTAATGGAATTTTAGGTATTTTATGTATTTTTATGGGTTTTTTGTTTTTAGAGATTATGAGGTTTTTAGGGTTTTAAGGGGTTTCTTGGGATTTTAGGAGTTTTTGGTTTTTAGGGGTTTTATGGTTTTTATATTTTTTTAATATTTTTATGGAATTTAAGGGGATTTTTTGTTTTTATTTGGTTTTTAGGGTTTTTATGTGCTTAGGGGGTTTTAAAGTCTTTATAGTTTTTTTATGGTTTAAGGGGTTTTATGGGTTTTAGAGTATTTTTGGGTTTTTAATGTTTAATGTTTTTAGGGTTTTTAGGAATTTTATATTTTCTTATAGTTTTTCAAATTTCTAGGTTTTTATATATTTTATGGGATTTTAAGGAATTTTTATGGAATTTTATTGTTTTTTAAGGTTTTTAGTCATTTTCATTTTTTTAGGATTTTTTTTTGTTTTTAGGGGTTTTAGCACTTTTTATGTCTTTATGGGTGTTAAGTGATTTTTTATATATATGGATTTCTTAGGGATCTTCAGGGTTTTGGGTTATTTATATGTTTAGTTTTCTTTAGGAGTTTAGGGTTTTAAGGGGTTTTTATGATATTTTTGGGTTTTTAGGGTTTTTTGAGTTGTTTAGTGTGTTTATGGTTTTTTAGATTTTTCGTACATTTTTAGGGGTTTAAAGGGTTTTTAGTTTTTTCATAAGTTTTAGGGTTTTGGTGGGTTTTTAGGGCCTTTTAATGTTTTAGGGGTTTGAATGATTTTTCAGCGGTTTTAGGGACTTTTAATGGGTTTTTATTATTTTTACTAGTTTTTAGATTTTTAGGGTGTTTAAGTGTTTTTATGTTTTTAAGGTTTTCTTGGGGTTTTTATGAGTTTTCGGGATTTTTATGATTTTAGGTGTTTTTAGGGATTTTTATGATTTTCGGTATTTTTAGATATTTAGTGATTTTGAGTGTTTTTATGGTTTTTAGGATTTTTATAGTTTTTTGGGTTTTAGGGGTTTTTTTAGTTATTTAGGGGTTTTAATGTTTTTTAGAGTTTTTATAATTTTATAGGTTTAAAGGGTTTTTAGAATTTTTTCCATTTTTTGGGGTTTTAATGTTTTAACTATTTTATGGGTTTTTGTATTTTTAGTTTTTTAAGGTCTTTTAGGTTTTTCATGGTTTTTTAGGTTTTTATGGATTTCTTAGTGTTTTTTCATTTTTTACTGTTTTTATCATTTTTAGTTATTTTTATTGTTTTTATGATTTTAATGGTTTTATGGAGTTTTTAGGCTTTTTTAGGGTTTTTAGTGGTTTATAGATTTTTTATGCTTTTTTATGGTTTTTAGCATTTTTAGGTTTTTAGGGGATTAAGTGTTTTTTACGGTTTTCTTTGGGGTTACCAATGATTTTATGATTTTTTATGTTTGTTAAGATATTTTTTTACTTTTTATGATTTTAATGGTTTTTTATTATTTTAGGTATTTTGAGGGTTTTAAATGTTTTTAGGATTTTTGGGGTTTTTATATTTTTTTGGGGGTTTAATATTTTCAATAAGTTATTTAGGGGTTTTATGTTTTCTAGTTTATTTTATTTTTTTAGGGGTTGAATGGGTATTTTTACTTTTTAGTGGGTTTTTATGATTTTTATGGGTTTTAGATGATTTAAGGTTTTAGGAGGTTTTATAGTTTTTATGGGTATTAGGATCTTTTTTGGGATTTAGCATTTCTCTTTTTTCTAGGTATTTAAATTTTATTTAGGTTTCTCTAGTTTTTTTAGGGTTCTTCATAGGCTATAAGGTTTTTTACATTTTTAGGGATTTTTATGGATTTTTCAGTATTTTTATGGTTTTTTACAGTTTTTCAGGATTTTTAGGGGTTTTATAATTTTTAGGGTTTTAGGTTTTTAGGGGTTTAATTTTTTTTGGTTTTTAATCTTTTATTTGTGGTTTTTAGGGTTTTAGGGTTCTTTACATTTTTCTGGATTTTTAGGGCTTTTATGGATTTGTAGGGTTTTTAGGAGTTTTAGGGTTTTTTGGGATTTGTGTGCTTTTTAATGTTTTTAATTTTTTAAATTTTTTTTAAATTTTTTTTGGGTTTTATGGGTAGTTATATTTTTTATTGGGTTTTGGGGTTATTATGGGTTTTATGGTTTTATTAGTTTTTAGTTGTGTTTATGGTTTTTTTGGGTTTTATGGTCTTTTAGGATTTTTAGTGCCTTTTAGGTTTTCTAGGGGTTTTAAGTGATTCTATGTTTTTAATGTTTCCTAATGATTTTTTATAGTTTTTAATTATTTTGAGTGGTTTTAGGATTTTTTTAGGGTTTTTAGGGTTTTTAATGAATTTTTTGGGTTTCTAGGGTTTTCAGAGTTTTTACGTTTTTAGTGTTTGTAAGTGTTTTTAGGTTTTTAATTTTTTCTGTGGGTTTTGTAAGGGTTTTATTGTTTTTTATGTTTTTAGATATTCTATAGTTTTTTATAATTTTTATGGTTATTAGGGTTTTTTGGGATTTTGAGGGTTTTCATGATTTTTATTGATTTTTGGCATTTTAGTGGTTTTTTTGAGTTTTTTATGCTTTTTAATGTTTTTAATAGTTTTTCACATTTTTGGGGTTTAAATGGTTTTCAATTGTTTTAGTGGATTTTAATATTTTTAGTGGTTTTTAGGGATTTTAGCAGTTTTTAGTGTTTTTAATGTTTTAGGGGTTTATGGTTTTTAAGGGTTTTACGTTCATTTAACATTTTTGGAATTTTTATATTTTAAGGCGTAACAAATCATTTTATCTTTTTTATGTTTTTTAGTTTTTTTATGATTTTTAGTGTTTTTTATGTTTTTAGGGACATCTAGGGATATTTTGAATTTTTTTGAATCGTCAGGTTTTTGGAGATATTGAGGGTTTTATTGGATTTTTGGTTTTTAGGGATTTTTAGTGTTTTTATCATTGTTCCCCTTTGAATTCATGCCTCAGGATGATTTTATATTTCTGAATGGTTTCTAATGGTTTTTTTTGGGAACTGGAAACACCTAATGGTTATTTATCCAATGGGACATGCTTTATAAAGGTAGGAACTCATTAGGGATTTTGGCCAACAATTCTTAAGATCTCACATTGGTTGAGAGGAATGGAGGCTGGGATCATCAATCCTTTTGGGGGGAATTATTTCCTACTTCGGGACTCTCTTATAGATTTAAGAAATATTCCGGAATCGTTTATTGACTCCAAAGTATGATGTGGGTCATCCCAGAGTTAACAATCGATTATTGGCTTGTATGGATTTTAGATTCATCAATATGTATTGGAGATTCTTTATTAATGGATATATATGTACATATCTGAGGTTCTATGTCGATAGTATCCTATTATATTCTACTTATATATTCTTTTCTCGTTATCATGTTGATGCTTGTTTCCTTGCTGCTTAGTGGGGCACTCTTGAGTGTATCGTCATCCAGGGAGATGGGAGTTTTTTTATGTCAGGATTGATCCCATAAATGGGATTTCTATATATAATTATGAAAGGAATCAGAACCCACATAGTTTTTTTATACTTGATGGGGTAACATAATACATTTTATGGTCATGTCATAAGGACCAAACCATACAGCTGAACATCATGTAGAAAGGACTTCAAGGTAGAATATTCCTAGTAAATGTTTTGTGTGGGACTTATGTTGAAGGAGACCATGGAAAATTGTAGGTATATGGATTTCCAAATTGAATTATAAACTGTTCAGAATGTTTCGCAGAGAGAATAGGGTTGATTTGGGTCGTTGGGTTTGGACCTCATGGAGGCACCCTATGTTTCCCATATGGAAGGGAATCAAATCCCGCGAAATTTGGTTGGTCTTGTAGGGGAGTATGACCCATTGAGAGGATATGTTGAGGATTATTCCTAAAAAGGATTTCCTTAAATGATACCATGAAGGATGTCTCAACTCATGGTTGTTTGAAGTCTTTTGGGGGGGCTTATTCCTGAGGAGGATGCCTGGATTAAGGGAATTCAGATTGGGGCTTACTCCTGAGGAGGATTCCCATTGAGGGTTATGGTTTCCCATATCATGTATGGTATGGTATGGTATGGATATCAATAATTATAATGGCATCCTACATATCTATGTTATATTGGAAATCATATTTCTCTTAGTTCATTATGTCTATTCGATCGTGCAGATGTTGTGATATTCATTACCTCTAAGAACAGATGATTCATGATCGGTGTGACAAAAATGAGAAATCTAATGATCCAAAAAACCACACACTCTTGTTTTTTCCATTGTTTGATATGGAGTTAAATCCCAAATGGAAAGTGATGGGGCATTGAGTGTGGCCATCTCCTTTGACACCTCTTATGATGATGGAAGAGGTGTGGGATATAGTGGAAGAAGCCAGAGTTACGTAACATCCCTCTCTTCACTTTACCCTGGAAGGATTCCAGGGTGTGGAGAATGAGGAGAGAAGGAATCCAAAGAGAGGGTAGAGGGATTGGGTTCCCATCCCATCTATAGCCCATTGGCCAGGAGGTGGAGAGGAGAATGAGTGAAACCTCCTAGGTTAAAGGTTAGGTGCTTAATCCTTGAGGGATTCTCTAAAATTGGTCTTGTGGCAAGGGAAGATGATTTCATTCCATGCTGAATGGAAAATCAAGAATAATTATCACCCTCCCTTCTAGGATCTTTAGGTTCTGGGTATCTAAGATGAGAAGTGAAGGACATGGTCCTAACCCCAATATCAGATACTAGGTACCCCAAGACAATATCCCTGGGGTAGGGGTCCTCGTGAATGTATATATACAAATCCACATGTACCCGAAGATCCTAACCATATGATATGACTTGTGCGGGAAACCTCAGACCGTAGAAATTAAAATTCAAATGGGAGACATGTTGGTGTGCCTTTTTACGTTTTTAAATTCAAGACGCTTCAATGGAGGCTTTGAATTGATCCATCTCAGACAATGGATCCAAATGAGGAGAGGTCCCATAATGGATGGATTTGAAGAATACCTAAAGAGTAGATCACATTGGTTGGAGTTTTGGGAAAAACAAAATGGATCACCCATGGGGTTCTCTTCATAGGTAGGACTGGGCGAATTGGTAGCACCTTGGGTGATTGACCTCCAAGGTGACTATACATGGGAGATACCTTTCTAAATCCTTCATGTGCCTCCACATGTGTTCCCATAAGTTAATAATGTAGGTTAGATTTAGAGGAAGGGTACCTCATGCTAGTATACGTTAATTATGGTATGAGAGGGTGCCTTGTAGAGGTGTTATTTATTTTAAACCATGGAAGTACTTTAGTTTCACTGTCCTTATTTTATTACCACTTATTTAGGTTTCAGAAAGCTACCTTGAAGGTTGTGGAGGTCTTGAGTTAAGTACAAGGGTGAATAGAGCTTCGGTTGGACTTTGGGAATTTCCATCCATACATATGAAGACCCTAGAGCCCCATTTATAGGAAAATTTAGGAACTTGGGTGAAGGTGTCATCACTCATCGGTGTCTCATTTAGGTAGGTTTCACATGGTTCCACATAGGTACCTTGCATGCTGATGGTATTTGGTGTACTTGGGAGAAATTTTCTTTAAGAGGATTAAGTTATCCTTGTACTTATTCCTTTATCTTCTTCTCTTATTCCTAGGTTATTTCCCTTTTCGACCTTATCATCCACAAGAAAAAATGGAGTATCAATAAACCCCTCCCCCCTCAGTATTGGATCTGATCGAATATATAGGGTCTAATACCGAGGTAATGGGATGAAAAGGATGGATAAAGCACTAAGATTAACATTGAATGTCATCCATATAGGTCTTTTTAGATTTTCATTTACTGAATCATGTCATGTAGCTGGGTCAGGCACATGGGCCATACAGGGGTTGTCCTCTCATATAAATTGGGTTCTCATTTCTATGAAATAATTTTTTGACTCTGAATTTTCAGGTCTAGCCACGCTTGTCACCCGTGATGACCCTTAGTTGAAGCATTTTTTCTAAATGTATCATTAATGCAGACACAGTATATACCTTCTTGAATGATTAATACATCTAGGAATGTATTTTGCATGGGGAACATGAGTGATGTCTCAACACGAGATATTTTCATGAGGCATCATAGCGAGGACCTTTCACAAGATCATGCATTTTCCAAATATTCTTATTTTAATAGATTTATTTAATAAATATTTCCCTAAAAAATTGATACTTATTTGTAGGCTCAATAGACACCACAATGATTTTAGTCTTTAATAAAAAAGATAGTAACACGTTGATGAGATGATGAAAGTATTAGTGAATAATTATTACGACATTTACGATACTACTCTTTCTGATCTGGCAAGATCCTTGAAGAAATATCACTGTGACCTTATAGGGAGGGGCTATCTACCACTTTATGGGATAGGACATTTTTTGGAGTTAACACACCAAATCCAAAGGAATACATCCCATTCTCTTTGTTTCATGATCACATTAATTTCATAACTACCAATATTTCCAGCATGGGTGAATATATTAATGTTGGGACATCATCCATACCATGTTTCAATAGATCAGTTGAAGGGATTGAGAAAATATTGAGACATCCACCTAGGAGGAGTGTTAAGCTTGCATAGGTGTGGGCATATTGGGTTCACCAAGACTTTGTATAATTTGAAGATAAATTGAAGTCTATGAACATGTACTAAGACATATTGGTGGGAGAAACTTATGTGTATTGGAATGCTAAGTTCATTCCAGAGCTACTGAGCCAGTAGACCCATAGACAAATTCCTTCCATCTGATTCATTGGGAATTTTCCATTAGTTTGTGAGATGTTCAGAAGATATCCAGGGATCCGATCGTTTAAGATATGAATGAAAAATATATGCATGCAAGGGTGACAAGGAATTATATCGACATGACCCCAACTTTTGCGCTTGAGCTATAGAAAATAGCTCATGATATCAATGATGAAGACCCCCACCTAAGTGGGATATTCATATAAATTTGTGGGTGATCATTTTATTGTGGAATAATAGGTAATTCCCCACTTATAAGAGTCCAACAATTTTTCCTATGGAAGTTATGAAAATAGTACCTAGCACTTTTGGACCGACTTTCTCGATGGGGGGGTATAAGAAGTAGGAATATGAGATCAGGCCCAATGTTTTAGCTAAGACTTGTCTTTCAGGATTTCTTTCCATAAATTTTAGTGACTATTTTTTAGTTTTCCATAATTCCAATGGAAGAATAAGGTCAGGAACATTATTTCTAGTGGCAATGTTGGTGGATATAATGTTTGTGGGGTTGTCCATCCTTATACTGAAAAAAATACACAGAATACTTATGCATGATTATGCAGGGAAGGATTCTCTCATAATTATAGGACCATTCCAAATTTTTTTGGGATGGATTACATCCCACTTCAGAACTTATGTCTTGAAAATAGGGATCAAGGTTCTTGAAAGCGAGTTTCGACCATATTCCTAGCTTGTATCTGGTATTCCTCCCCTGTCGTTGGACCCAATAATTTATAAAAAATCCTAATTTTATTTAATGATATAAACATAATTCCCTATGTTAATCCTCCCACATAGAGATTTACTAATGATATGATGGATATAGAAGAGGTGAGGTCATACATTATGGCCTTTAGTGGTAGTGTGTTGTATACCAAGATCAACAGTGACATTATATGTGGGTCCTCTGATCGCTACATGTTTTCACTCTAGTTAAAAATCTTTTAGCACATAACTATAACCCCCCATAGTGAATATAAGATTATAAAATCATTTGATGGTATATGTATATCAATGGATACTCATAGCCATTAAGTTGACACAGGCAGTGGTCAACCTTTCCCTAGTGTATGAAACTAGTGTATTTACCTCCTAGTATCCTTTACCTAGTGTATGAAACTAGTGGATTTACCTCCTAGTATGATAATGTTGGGATTTCATTATTCCTCAAAGGGGATTTTGTCAAAAAAATTCCTAGGGTTGGAAAAATGAAGTGAAGTATGAAGGATTCTCCTCTTTTTCAAGGCGATTCATCTCCTTCGGAGGATGATCTTCCCATGTAAGTGGGTGAAGATATAAAGGTTCCTAGTACATCCAAACTATCTCAATCAAGGAATAATCCACTATAAAGAATAAAAATGACTATTCTAAATGAGATTGTACCCAGAGGGTCGACTTGTCTTCACCAAGAAGGGGTTCATTTTCCATTTTCCCGTCCATCATTTGTGACAGAGTGATTCAGTAAACTCATGAAATCCAAATTTACCAAATCATCTTCATGATATACTGATGTGTATTTGTAATTCATATAATCCACTAATTCCTAATTTTGGAAAGACATTTCCTCCAATGATGAAATAGTATAGTCGCTTCTTCACATAAGAATCCAGATTCCAATGATAGGAGATGCATGAGCCCCACTTGATCTTCGCTTCGAGGAAAATACTACTGAGGTGGGGATTTATATTCAGAAGTCATAGATGCTCATATATGAAACTAATGACTGAATTTCAACCAAAAGACTAGTGGAGGATATAATGAAATGGGGTGATTTTTAAGTGGATGACCATCCTTATTTTAAATAATGGTGTGACATTTTCAATCTTGAAGATATAAGTTATCCTTTTCTAATCATTTATTTTGTTCTTATTTTATTTTATGTGGAAAAAAATCCAATGCTAAGTGGATGGTCATTTTGATTTTTATGGAGAAAAGGGGAAATAAATTAAGGTTCTTTCAATGTAGTATAGCCCTGGTGATACCCTTATTGGGGTTACTAGGTCTCCCCATGAATCGGGTGACCTATCCCCATGGAAATGAGTAACAGAGGCAGATATGGTGGGAGAAACTCAATTTTCCCCTCCAATACCTATATTTGGGTAAGTTGATGCTATATTTATTTACTTAAAAGAAAAAAGATTAAGGAACCATGAAGGGTGAAATCATTAGATAAACATCTCACCAATAGTGGTATGTTGAAATTGTACGATTTATCTCTACTTTATCCAGAAAAAATATTTCAAATTATTTGTATTAAAATAAATATTTCACTTTTCTCGCTCATGGGGATTATATATGAACCTCCAAGGATTAATTAGGGGGCTCTAGACCAAGTATGTGTCCCTGATGGTGACGCATTTCCCTCGCAAGAAGAGGTATTGAGGGTGGAGGAAACATCATCTACTTATAGAACTGTTTGTATCACCATTGCATAATGGGGGAGGAAGCTAGTAATATTAAATAAACATCATAAGATGTCATATACCAACAAATGACTTCCATTTTTATAATATTTTAGGTTCATCTTAGGCACTAGAGGACCCTATGATGACTGATTTTTACCCTACTTCTATAACTGAGGAAACTATTTGGGGTCTCAAGTCATTAGAGGGTGATGTGATAGGTCATGTAGAAAATATTCCAAGTGTATCCATAACTGAGATTACTATAGGGTATGGTATTTCAATATATTCTATAAAAAATATTGTCATGAACTTTGGTAAAATACTGGGACATATTAAAGTTCATTCTACTTTTGAAGAATTTGAGTCACCTAATAAGGAATTTAATGGATGTGAGTATTTGTATTTTTTACAACAATTTTTTTTCTTAATTACCTAATAATGATTGATTAAAATATGAAGCTGCACCCATGGAGACTATTATTGTGACGGTGCATAAATAATATGTGTAAATTCATCTCAATCCCATTTTTAGGGGGTCCATTTCAGGTGGAACATGAAATAAAATGTTTGTATGAGCCTCATTTAGAAAACCCAAGAATACCTTGGAGAGAACCCATCATCAAGAGGTTCTAGATCGGACTACTGAAGTCAGGGTTGTTGGAGAGGAATCCTCTCTGGATTCTGACCTATTATTGGGTATGGATCACAAACTATTGTGATTCTACCCCATAATCACATTCCTTTTTAGATAAAAATGATTCTAAATTATAATTAAGGATTATTAGTTTCAATGACTAAATTTGAAGGAAAAACTATTATACCATTTCATCTAGCATCGAGAGGTGAGGTATCCACTATCTTGGATAGAGAAGAGAAGGGATCCTATTTGAGTACATTGGTTCCAGATTAAATTCCTCCCACTGAAAGCATCTATGAGTCATACATAGAACTACAGTATGATCATAGTGTCACATGTGGTAGGGATTGAGGGATAATCCTGAAGATAATTTTTGAGACATCTCTGGAAGACCTTCCTTCATAGTATGGTTGACTTCTAGGTTTTTTTGGAATTTTTGGTTTTGTTGTACTTTATTACTAATCAATTCATGATGTAGTAAATAAGATTTTTCATAGGTGGGAGGAAGATCATAAGAATAAGAAATATCTAAAAAAGGCCATGTTGATCGCCAATGTTGATGACTTCCAAGCTGTGTTAACCCAAGAGGAGTCCAACCATTACACAAAACTAGAAGAATTTAAATGGAAGGTCAAGGAAAAGACCATTATAGTGTTGTTATTTTGGTAAGAATTATATTTCTTATAGGGAAATTATAACAACTCCATTATTCATTGGGAGAGTCTCAAACCAAAGGGTGAATTATCATTGTAGCTGCAAGAGAAGCACTACTCTAGGATGAGGAGACTGAAGTTGGTCGATTGATTGAGCTTCAACAAGAGAATTATGGGTCTTGGGAGGACATTAAATAGCTGAAGATTTATTTTTAAGGTCTCTTGTAATATATGAAAGAGTGACTCTATATTGTGTATGTTCCTATGGTTTTACTCTATAAATGAAAAGAATTTGGTTTCCAATGATATATGTCTTCCCCCCTCCTTTATTCCTATAATCATAACATTGAATCTGGTTTTCTTAGAATGAAATATTCATACCATCTAATCATAATAAAATTGATATGGAGGGTTCTTTAATTTTTAACTAATCTAAGAGGCCTAGTGAGAATAGTTTGACTATTTCTCAGGTCAGATGAAAAACCCAACATGATTTATGAATTTTGATTTCATTAACCTAATTTTTCCTAATCTAGATATGAAGGAGACTTAGTGGGTGTAACATGGATTTTTTTAGGCCACCCTTTTTGGGTTTTCAGTCTAACTGTTTTTGTGCCTTTTATCTTTTTATCACTCGATATTTCTTAAACCATATAGAGTACAGGTCTAGCAAGCTAAGACTCAACTTTTCTCTAGAGTGACCTTTGTGTTTTTTCCATATAGATAGTAATATGTCTATTTTTTGGTAATTATAATGTCATACATTTTGGACTAATAATTTTTTTGTTTAAGGTCAAACATCACTGACCATAGATTTTGAAATAATGATGCAAACAAAGCCTATGGGCTGAGAATTTTTCAACATTATTTTGATATCAATTGGGTAATATTGAGATATGATTTTCTTTGTTTCTGAATCTAAAACATGGTATTCATGCATAGAATAGGAATATCCTTCTTAAAAGGTTTCCATTGATTGAAAACTCATTTTGTGGGATATTATATGCAATGAAAACATGGTCACATACTACATAGTCAATAGTGGAATCCGTTGGCTGGAAGGTTAGTTATTAGGGACATTTTATGAAAGAACAACTATAGAATGTACAACACATTCAGTTGAAGGAGTCCCCAGAAATTCTGACATTCTATTTATAATGGTTGTAGTGTAATATTTGGTTATCTCAAGACCACTGTGGGTAGTTTTTCGAAAGGGATTCATCTGATAATGAAGGGAATATATTTATTGGTGTTTTCCATGAATGGAAAACTTCTCCTACATGAATTTGGATCAATTAGAGAAGGAAAAAAATGTATATGTTCAATGCCATGGGGAAGGCACCCTTTTTAACAAAGGGTAAATGTGTCTTATAGTTTAATGTCATGTGATTATGACAATAACTGTGTTGTTTTTTATATTACGGTGAGGAAATTATGCTATGTAGTTTAAATTCATACCAAAAAGACATTATGTTGTGCAGTTTAAATCCATACCACAAGGACATTAGTGGGATATAATTTAAGGTCTTTATCTTTGACTTAAAGGTTTATGAATATTCGATTATTGATAATCATTCTGGAAATGTTCTTCCATCTTCTTGTGTGAGAGGAGATATTTTTAAGCTGTGATTTTGCGATTCTTAGATCAAAAGAGTGGCATGTGGAAAATGGATTGTGACATGAGAGAAGGTATCACCCGACGATGAAGTTAATTCTAGTTGAATAATCCATTTTGTGGGATTTTATATACAAGGGAAAATATGGTGCACACTGCATAGCCAAATAGTGGAATCATTTGGCTAAAAACCTGTTATGTTTTGTAGTTTTTTCAAGGAAAGCTAGGGAACATACTATATAGTTAGGGGAAATAGTTCTCTGGTATTAGGACACTCTATCACTAAGGAATTATTGAATTTTATGGAGATTTAGATCTCCCCATGCACAGATTTTATATTTAAGAGGAATATACCTGAATACGTAAGGGGTATTCCAAGTCATTATTACTAAAAAATTAGGGGGGGGGAATGGTCTCTATTCGCGGGTCTAACCCAAGCGCGGTAAATCTGGTGCCTGTATTTTTAGGTCATATAGCTAGGACTATAATATCATGGAAAATACAGATGATATGTGGCCTTGTCCGACCAAGGTTGTTCCTGTATACACTGAACATGAGGTTGGAAATAGTAAACCATATTCTTGGTGGTTTTTAGATTGAGAGAGAGAGAATGGGACTAATATTCATGGGACAACCACTGACTTTGAATCGTGGGTTATAGCATATTGTTTATAAATCTTATAGGGTTAGAAGAGGATTCTTCCAAGGGGGAAATTGCTTCAATTTTAAAAATCCATCTTGTGGACTGTTTTATGCAAGGACAACTATGAGGCATAATGCATGACCGAATAGTGATATCCATTGGCTGAAATGCACTCAAATTTGTGAGTAACTTATGAAAATCCAACTGGGGCATATTACATCATATTCATGCAAAAGAGATATCAGGTAGTATAAATTCTACAATCAGAAGCTGGTGAATGATTATGAAGATATTAATGTGTTCAAGATTACGAGTATGACACAAGTAAGGTATATGTATGAGAATAAAAGAATAATTTGGTCCAATATTGTCCATGATTTGGAAGTACCTTGTATTGATCTTACTCGTACATAGAATGGGGCCTCTCTATTTTCTTGATGGGCCCCCTAATAAGGGACCCAAAATAAAATTACCAACATGGACCTTTTTTTGTATGTGGGAGAAGGGGAATTTATCTTTACCTCATGGATGGGTCAAGGATTAATTCTTGGGAATCACAATGTGTCTCAATCAGATTAGAATCGATCCACACATAGTTCTAACAATAATGGTCTATCGTACTGGTTGAATTCATGTGTGGATTACATAGAGGGTTTGGATATGGGAACACTCATAGGGTGAGAACTCGTATTGGATCTTATCTTGTAGATCTGACTTATACATGGGGGAGATAGAGTCATTTCCCATGTTTTGTTATGGTTGGGCCTAGGATTGAAGATATGAATGTCACTACATATCTCATTGGGTTGAGAATCAATCCACACATATTTATTTATGAACCATGTAGTTTATCAACATGAGTGATTTTGATAGGAAAGGGAATATTATGGATGTTCCAAGGTGTAGGACCAATACATCACTACGTATCTTGATGGAGAAAGAATCCAGGCCACCCATAGTTATTAGGCAGATCATGCTCTTTTTTTCCTTGTGATGAGGAAATATGGTGTGCCTTTTAGGGTCTTCCATCAATTCCCATGATCTCCCCAATATGAATTGATATACCTTACGCATGTGGGTAAATCCTTTAACAAAATCTTAAACACATGTGAGTTGTGTTTGGTGTGACAAACATGGTGCGGTAAACGTTTCTTTTACAGTGTAAGGGAAACACAAGTGAAGGATAGGGACATTTTGATTTTATAGTGGTTGATCCATGAGATGTAATCCATGTGTCTCTACATATCTCATCAAGTTTAGAATCAAGCCATATGTAGTTATTGAAATTGTATATAGTTTAATTTCATGTGATAAAGAATAAGAAGAACTAGAATGAAAGGACATAAATGTTGCATATGGACTAGTTGTGGGACCCAGGTGTCACTAAATATCTTGTTGGGGAAAGAATCATGCCACACATAGTTCTAAAAAGAGATTCCCTATGCTGGTTTGAATTTTTTATATAGGGTAGTAAAGGGTATTTTGTGGTTTGATTGTGGAGGGATATAATATTGGAGATCTGGGCTTCACTGCGTCTCTTTTTGAAGAAAGAATCAGGCCACATAGAGTTCTTGGGTAGATCGTATAGTTTAGAATTCTATGATGAGGACATTGGTCATAAAATTTATCGTCTTATGGTAAGGACGTGAAAATTTTAGGGATTATACCTATAAAACGGGGACCAAATGCCACTATGCTATGGAAATGGCATATGTGAGGCTTATGAATGAGGGCCTCCCGAATTTCTTCCTCAGGTCTATCCAAGAGGGGATCTCAACCCACTAAGGGGTTAAAGTGATGTGATTGGTACCTACACATGAGATAGAGGTTTATTTTTAAGGGACCAAGAAAAATAGCTCAACTCCTGGTACTCTGGTGTTTTCCAAACATCTAATGAAAATGATGTTAACCATGTAATTTAAAGTCATGCGATAAAGAAAATGGGTGTTTGTAGTTTTAAGTCATATGATTTGGAACTTATGCCATGCAGTTTCTTATAATGTGATTAGGAAATTATGTCATGCATTTTAAGGTCATGAGAGAAATACCCACTATACAGTTTAACATCTTGAATCTTAGGTGAATATCATGTAATTATACAAAATATTTCTTCAGGAAACTTGCATTGGTTGGTGTCATATTTTGTTCCACATCCATTTATATTAAGGAATAATATCCATTATAGTATATCTTATGAATATAACAAGGTCCCTCCCACATTGAATAAAACTTCAAAGGCATCTTTTCTAGTATAATTGGAGTCCTAAGGTCCAATTCCAATTTGCATAGAATAATGAATGGTGGTGGGCCATCTTGTTGAATTCACATGATATCTAATTCTAGTAGACCTCCAAGTTACTCAAGGTGTGTAGTATATTTTCATCTAGTAATTCCAATTCATCCATTCCATTCTAGTATTTTTCATCTGTAGATAGCTAATCATAGATGGCTACATAGAGCGATGTAAACAGAGCCTCAATTGACAGTAATGCTTCAACCCCATATACCAGTGAATATGGGGTCTCTCATGTGGCAGTATGGGTCATAGTTTGTTAATCCCATAAGGTATTCAATAGATTTTCTAAATAACACTTATTATCTTTACCCACCATATTTTGGAGTATGTTTTATAGGGTACTCTTAAAATCCTCTATCTATCTATTAACAACTGCATAATAGTGGGATGAATGGTTGAATTTGATATTTCATTCTTGATATCTATTCACTACCTAAAAAGAACATAAAATTGTGTAATTGTCTATTATTATATTATTAGGGACAATAAATCTAGTAAAAAGTTTAGATTTTTCGAAGATAACAATGATTTTGGACCTAAATTCTTTGAGGGGTATGACCTTATCTCATTTGGAGAATAAATCGGTAGTAGTAAAGATGTATTTGAAATGCTTGACCCAAGATGGAGAGTATGGCCCCACTACATCCATTCACTTTGTAGTAAATGGCTAGGAGTATTTATCTATATGTATAAACTTTGGGGGTTGGTGGATGAAGTTGGCATGAACTTGACAAGAATGACATTTCTTGGTGAATTCTGTACAATTATAAGTCATCAACTCTATCTAGTGGGAGCACCCCATCTTGGGGGTATTTTATTATTTGAATCATTTATCTAGGACTATGACAATATAGCATGGGTATTGGGATGATTTCATTTATCTCCTCTATTCTAACTTGAACAATAGGTGAGACCACACAATTATGAGAAACGCTGGTTACTTTTTCTTCCCTATTTGGATCTTCCATGGTTATGGATGTATTTTCAAATGAATTGTCCTAGGCATTCTGTGATCCTAGGAAGTGAGACAATGTTGAATATAAGGGTAAATATTCCATTAATCCATGAAAATAATCATACAAGGGAATTAGATCTGCTTTCCTAATTTCATAATCCTCATTAATCTATTAGATCACCAACTCTGAGTCACCATTCAACTATATGTGGTTCACCAGTATTTTAATTTCCAATTCTAGGACTGTAATTAGAGCCTGTTATTCCACTTATTATTTGTAAAAACCTTTGATAAAATGAAGGGGTATGGAAACACAGACTTCTATAGGGAGATAAATATAGTCCATAACCCTTATTCTATTAGTGTAAGGTCATTCATTATCTTTCTTATTGGGATCCTTGATGCACTATCAAAATACATTTCCAACCTATGGGGATATCCTTTAATGGAGAATATCTTGTCATATATAAATTCAGTATTTAATAATGTCTCTTTTATAGATGGGTTTTCAGAAAGGATGTTTTCCAACGTCTAACCTTTCACTACCTTTTTAGGCATTAATTGCATTTTGAACTACAGTAGAATAACTTCCCCCCATGCTAGGCATCACGTCTGCATAGGATGAATGGGGATAAATTTGAACTAATTATTGTGAGAAACCAAGTGAATCTCATGGTTCTGGAGGTATTTCCTAAACTTATGAATTGAAAATATTAAATCCAGGATGTTATTATAAATATTTGAATAACGATATTCAGCATTAATCATGGTTGGACTGAGATAATAGAGGTTGTTTTCCTTCCCAACATCATTATCTATGAAAGGAAGGCACCTAGTGATCCCTCTAGGGATTTCACATACATAATGAGTGGATTTCCATCAACATGTGGAATCAATACTACTAGAATCAAGAGTTATATATTTAGGGTGTAAATTTATTATTGATAGTCATTAGTCCTTTGATATTTAACCCCCTTCTCCATCAATTTTGTGAAGGGTAATACCATTATTTCAAGGATAGTTATAAATAATCATATATAGGAAAAGTTTCCCTGAATTCTTCTAAAACATTTCCGGTTTCTGTAAGTCAACATGCCAAGTATTGATTTAGTATTATTAGTATCAACATCGATGTTGTGATGGCGTACAACAAAGCTAAGAAATTTTCTTGAGGTTTCACTAAAATCAAATTTCAAGGGGTTCATCTTCAGGTTATTCTATAAATGATTGATGAATATGGTCTCTAGGTCATACAAGTGATCATAACATTTCTTTGAATTGATCACTAAATCATCAATGTATCATTTAACAAACATCCCCAGGAAGGGTTTGAAGATGAAATTATAGAAAATTGGTATGTGGAACTAGCATTTTTTAAGGAAAAGGGTATTACTTGATAGAAAAATACTTCTTAAGGGGATCTGAAGGATGTGGATTCTTAATCTTCTAGGGCCATCTTGATTTTTTGGTACCCTGAACATCAATACATGAAGGATAGGGATTGATAATTGTATGTTTCATCAATCAGGAGTTTTGTAATAGGAACTGGAAAATCATCTTTGGGGAAATACTGGTTGAGATATCTAAAATCAATAAAATTTTTGATTTTAACATTATTCATATTTACTATGAATATTTTGGCTAGACATTTTGGATACTGTACCACTTGGATAATGTTGGCCTTGATGATCTTTTCCACTTCCGCCTCAATTTTGGAGGTGTGTGTCGGGTGCCTCCGTCTGGCTACCTGCTTGTATCCCCGATGATATTTTGGAAAACCAAAGAATTTTTTTCCACCTTATGGTAAAGGCATATAATATCTATGTAGTTCCATGAAAACATGTCCCAATGTTGTTTCATAAAGGAATTATATACCTTATATTCTTTAGGATTCATGGACACACTAATCAGAGTGGGTTATAGATCTTATTTTGTACCAAGATTTATCCCTAAGGGTTAATCCATGGTGGTGGATATTCCATCCTCAAATGAAGTTGGGGTGTCCTTGAGATCTTATTATTCTTCATATTAATCATTATTTACTTATTTATCCTCTACATTGGGAGTGGGTGATAAAGACAGTTCCATATAGAGAAGAGGTGAGTCTCTATTTGGACATTTCAAAGATGAGGAAATCATTTCTCTGCCAATAAATGTTGATGGGCCTTATGATGTTATTAAGGAACATGGATTTAAAATTATGAATATATACAATGATTTAAAATTCCCCATTTTGTCTATATATACATTCATTTAAAATTCCCCATTTTTGAAAGTATCATCATCCTAGTCTATGAAAGAGATGATTGTGTGTCATTCTACATGATCATTCTCTACACAATATACGTCAGCAACAATAACCTCAACTTCAAACACCTGAGTTCTTGATAAGGCCTTAATAAGTGCTTCCCCAAGGTCCTTTGATAGACTCAAGGAATCCAAGATTGATAACTTATCAATAACATGGGATAATTTCTTCAAGACATCATATTTCAAATCTTGAGGTCTATGCTTCATAAAATATGGATTATCTATTATATAAAATTTAAGAGATCACGTTCCTGATGTGGATGGGTTTTCCCATGGGTTCAGAGCCAGAAGTTTTTCAGCACATAGTGGATTAGGATGATTGGGTAGGCCTACCTACCCATAAGGTGGTAAAATATCCTCTAACTAGTCTTCCAAGATGATCATGTCAAGGAATACCCTATCATGCATGGAAGAAGAACTCAATTATTCTAGTTGATCTTGTTGTAGATCTTTCCAACAATTTTTGGCCATCTAGATATTTTGAGAGTGGTTTTGGTTGAAGTAGTGACTCCTAGAGTGACTTCTTATTCCATTGAATCCTCAACATCGATGATATATTCCCCTAGTTCCCCAATCAAGTGTGAGGAATTCAATTTCATAATTAGAATAATCATGTGTGATGGGATCCTTTATGTTGTTAACATTAATGGAACTAAAAATCGAATCCTCATCTGATGATGATTCCATATGATGGTTTTAATCTTGTTTCACCATTTTATGGGTTGGTGGTCTGCTTTTGGGTCATCATGCATGATGTTGAATAATTTTTAGGATTACATTGGCCTAGGAATAGGCTCTTCTTCCAACATTTTCTTCTTACCCTTTTGGCTACATCTCTTTTTCAAGGATTAGAATTCAAAGGATTGAGATTCTGTGGAAGATGGTTGTGTTGTGGTCGAAGCAGTTGGAGGCATGACATGGTGTTTCAAATGTATTCTGAGGATATCATGATTTTGATTGATCATTTTCAAACCATCTAGAAACTGAAATTCTGCATACTCTTTCATTTAAATGCATTCCACTAATTTTAATTATTTATATTGGTAATATAAATCCATGCTACATGGGATGGAAAATTTTTAAGTTTCACCTTCCCATAGTACACCATCATTTACAGGATGTCTTTTAATAAAAAATCCTAGATAGGGTGCCCCAACATTTGAAGTAAGGGGAGATATTTTGGGACATCTTTATATCTATATTTTGAGGGATTTTTAGACTTTTTCAACCTGACTAATTTGTTTTCCAATTCCAAGATGTAGCAAAGGACGTGGTCAGTTCAAAAATAGTAGACCCTATTTTTCATCTCCTTAAACTACTTCTACCTCTAGTCATTTTTATCATTCTGAAGAGGCATGCATTAATGATGAAACTCAGTAGGTTGATCCATAGAATATGGTGTATTATTTAAATTAGGAGCAGGTATATAGTCCTAATTAAGTGTAACTATAATGGAGTATTCCTTTCTTATTCTACTTCTATGAGTTGATGGAATTATTAAGGTCTTGTATTTGGTATCTTTGAGGGAGTTTTCAACCTATTGAGCAATTAAAGTAAGGTCCTAAGACCACCCTATGTATTTCATAGGGATAAAAAGTGTTCACAATTTTTCATTAGTATTTAATACAAAAATAGAAAACAACTCCAATTGAGGTATTGGTAGATATAAGTAGAATATTAATCCTTTCCACTGAGAAATGAAATCTATGACTCTTTCATTATCTCAATGTTTTATGTTTGTGATATTAGAAAATGTTGTATTTTGTAGAATCAAGATAAATTGGAAAAGTAACTTTGGATGGGGGTATTACCACCCAATAATTGATCAAGACTACAAACTTGTGTACCACACAGAGGCTTGTCCTTGTATTGACTGCACAGAAAACATGAGTTTCAATACCTCATGTTGTTCAGGGGTACCCATCATGGGATCACAGTGAGAGATGAAATGTGTCAAGTTATGCTTTGGGTATCCCAAGTCGTTGAATATGGGAAATATAGGATTCCAAACTTTTGGTGGGGGAGAGTTAGATCTACCCATTCAGGGAATGTCTTCATTTATGGATGTATCAGCATGTACTGTTCTTGCATGGATTAGACTTGATCTGTTAGTGACTCAATGATGTTCATAATAATTCAAGGAATTTATCTATGAGCCAAGGCCAGAATATGTGTGAAAACTATATCATTAATAGGTTAAATGGCTGGTTGGACCATTGGTAATGGCACTACTAGTACCTATTATGGGTAATCTATTGGGACAAGCCAATGAGGATGTTCTTGGACCGGGTATGGTTGCACATACAATGGAGGTAATTCATGATCTTCTTCTATGGTATCTAAATATATTTGTGGTTGGTATCCTATAGTGATATGATGTTTTTGTTTTACATCAGTTTTCATGAGAAACACTCATTGTTGAGGTACTTAAAATGGATGTGTAGGTTGAGGATATTCTTGAATAACCTAACTAATAGTGAGGATTCCTAGGATTAATTTTATATTAAGTCTCCTCAATGCATTGATCTCTTCCTATTATTGAGAAAATATTTCGTCCTGTGAAAGGAACATAGATTCTCTAGGAGTGAGGTGATACATGATTTTACCCCTTCCTTTTGTCTTATTGGGTTCCTTTTGTAGATGTAATGAAGGATTGTTTGAGGGAGTTCCCAAATTTTGGGCAACCTACTAGTTCTATGTGCACACATCTCCTTATTTTTTTTGTTGTAGACCCCATTATGAACTAGTACTTATTATTTAGAATACTATGAATTGGAATCATGTTCTATGGAATCTATGAGGGTTTCATTGAAGAATTTAACAGATGAGAAATACATTGTGGGAATTCTATCAGTGTATTTCAGAGATTTCATTCTTTCATTGCCTACACAGGGTCTTGTACTCTCCTTTTTTGATTCTATGGATGATTTTTTGAATAAGGTAACTTGAAGGTAATATCCATATATTTAATTCATGCATGTTCCAAGTAAATGTACCAGATCATGGTATGGTACAAACTGAGAGAATTCATTATGCAGTATCTTCCCTAATCAGGAGAAAACTGATTCTTGTTGAGGACGTGATTGTTGAGGTGAAAATCCATCATCCCTAAAGGTGGGTTCTATTCTTGTTTTTCATTCACAACCCTTCAGTCCTGATTAGATAACCTCAGGGTTGGTTTAAATAAAACACAAACCTATGGGATGGGGTTGATCCCAAATTGTTGGGGATGATATTACCATGGTTTCTCTTCTGATTTTATAGAGTTTTGTTTGAACATGGGCTTGGTGAGTCATTCTAAATGCATATAAATCTCCCATTTCTGAAAAGTTTTGTTCTATTTATGAAATTTTCACTATATATTGGCTAACATCCTCTAAGTGGGAGGCTTGATTGATTTTCTAAGATGCGTGATGCCAAAATATTTCAACATCCAACTCCCTTGTGTCCCGAAATCGGTGACAGTCATTCGGGTCCTATTTTTTAATCATATCCTCATTCATGAATATATTACATTTGTTGGATCCATCTTGGTGCTATGAAATTTCATGATACCACCTTTATTGGGATTTACTAGTTAGGGAGTGCATTGATATAAAATTCTCCATGTGCACCACATCCTCTAATACGAACACCATATGGGGAGTCTATGATCAACTATCAAAAAATCATTAATGCACTAAGGCAAGTGCATTAAAGGGATGCTTCCTATATTTCAATCATTGGATGTCCTGAATCCAAAATAGATTCTAAGTCAATTTTTCATTTTAACGCTTATATTACCTTAATATGAGTTTGATACTCATCATAAGGTAATTCCATTTATTTAAAATGAAAAAGTTTTTTATATATGTTGAGGCAGATTTCGTGCATATAATATTTTAAAAACAACTTTGGAATGATGTATTAAGGGGTGTCCAAACGCCATAATATGACCAGTAGGTATTCTTTAGACAAATATTTTGTCATGTTTAGCATGTCTTATTCATATTTTTTTACAGGTTCCTCTACCTGGTCCGAACATAGAGAATTATTCCCGATTTCATTACCACAAGCAGTGGGATTGTATTGGATTTCCTCTGTTATGTTGGAAGGAATGTGACCTAGGGGTAGTTTGGAGAATGACTATCACCTTCAGATATCTTACATTTGATAAATAATTTGACCATATTGTGACAAGGTATCATACATGACTGGACTTTTTTTCAAGTGTGTCATGATAAGAGGGATTTCTCATCATTACATTTCCAATTGGATAATTATATTAAAAATGTGAAACCCAACTATAGAGAGAACATTCGTAGCGAATGCATTCATCTGGAGGACCACTATATTGAATTATATTAAGGGGATACTATATTGCTCCTTAATATTCTAGCCACATGAAGAGATAACACAGCTCTCATCAAAATATGGGATCTCGAGATCTATTAGATTATAAGCTTGAAGAAATCCTTTATGATGAATTGTCTGAAGAGGACATTTGGAATTACTACTATTAGTCCCATAATTCGGTAACATGAGGTTTAGATCTTTAGCTTCCATAGATAAGTGTATGAGGGCTTCAAGAACTCTAGTATTAAGTGGAGTTGGATAATAGATTGGATATTTATATTCTAATCATTTTTTTTAGTCTTCTTCAAAGATTACTTCTTATGAATGATTGGTTACCCTTTCTGGGATAAGTGGTTGTCAGGGGCATGTGTGTTTTCCTTCTTAGGAGTGTCTATTGGGATAGGCTGATTACCTCCTATTAGAGTGGGTGTATGTTCCTGGTCTGGTTTTCCATATTATATGGGGGAGTCTTCTACATAACCCTCATAAACAAGAGTATATTTATGTATCTACTATGGGGTGAAATGTTGACGATCCACCACATTTGTGGAGAAAAAAATGTGTGTACATCCCTCATGTGCTACTATCATCGTTGTTACGATGTCTTGGGAAGAGTTTAAGATATTGTAAGGGATTTGTGTCTTCCCTTTCACCATTCCCAAGATATGATTTGTTAATTTAGTGACTAGAATGGGGATATATTCCAAATTTTCATCTGGAGTATGTGTATGTTCCTGGTCTTGTCCTCCTTTTTCTGTTATTGGATACTGATTGTACTCATGTATGGGGAAGAGAGTTGAGTTTCCCTCTATTTGTCATTGGTACTTTCCTAATGACTTATCTGGGTGTTTCCAAATGAGGCTACTAGAAGGCTTGGTGGGTGTGGGTAGGTGTATGTTCCTTCTCACGGTATGTCACTATATTTGGTTATCAGGTTTCTTTATATGAAACTAGGTGAGTTTTCTGGATATATTAATGAAGGTGGGAGATAGTATGTGTCTTCTCAAAATTTGCCACAAAATTGGGTTGGTGGGATTCTCTAGAGGGGGAAGAGATGTAAATTTTCTACCTATTGACCAGTTTTTCCCTAGTGGTCCATCTTGCATGCCTGGGTTTGATGGACCTAGTCCGGACAACCGAGAACAGCACCTTCATCATGTTCAGGTTTCACTACCACACAACAATGCTGGAGGTAATTACTGAAAGGAGACCTTGATAAGGACCCATATGTCTCCTTGATGAGTCCATATATATCCTATTGATCCATCTCCTTGAGATACATGAGAGACTGGTTCTTGTGCTTCTTGGATAATCTCTTGAAACGGTTGAGGATGGTTGTCTGCTCTGTTTGTGTTGAGACCACCAATAATCATTGACTAGATGATTGATTTGGATTCAAAAACTAGAGGTCTATTTAGGTGGCCTCCAAGGTTCGGGTTGTACCATTTTTATGGTATTCTTGGACCATTGAGTTTGAGACCCATCATTGAATACACTAAGTTGGTGATGGAGTCCATTGTGTGGATGAATACCTAATGTGTGTAGTAGCCAAGGAGTTAATTGGTGAAATACTGAATAATTAAATTCGATTGATGGAATATTTTAGAGTAAGTGTTTATGTATATATGAAAAACAAATGCAATAAAACCTTAGAAAATAAGTATATCATTTCAATTAACACATGCATGATTGATTTCATTGTATGACCTCTTTTGTCTAGTGAAAGGGGTCTGACAGGTGGGTGACACTATCATCCTGGTTAAGCATTAAGGTCAGGTTCACCATTTTTTGTTCCCCTTAGAATTAACACTTCATGATGATTTAATATTTCCAAATGGTTTCCAATGGGGTTTTTTGTGGAATCAAAAACACCCAATGGTTCTATATCCAAAGGTACATGATTTCCAATGTCAGGCACTCAATAAGGATTTTGACCAATGATGCTTAAGAAATCACATTAGTCAAGAGGATGGCATGTTGGGAACATCACACCCCCGCGGGGGGGGGGGATTATTTCCTACTCTAGAACTCTCTTTTATATTTATGTAATTTTCATAAATCCTTTATTGATTCCGAAGTATGATGTGGGTCATCTTAGAGTTAAAAATCAATTATTGGAATGTATATATCTTAGAATCATCTATATGTATTTGAGGTCCTCATTAATGGAGAGATATGTATGTATCCAAGGTTCTCCATCGATGGTTTCTTCTTATATATATTTTAGGGATTTTTTGGTCATTATTACAATGATACTGGTTTTCTATCCACACAATGGGGTACTCTAGATTGTATTGTCATCCAGGGAGACATGAGTTGTTATGATGTCTAGATCAAACCCATAAATGGGATTTTTATGTATCCTTATGAACGTAATCATAACCCATGTAGTTTACTGACCCTTATTGGGGAAACATCATACCTTTTAAGGTCATGTGATCAGGACCCAACCATACAGTTTAATGTAATTTGGTAGGGATGTCTAGGGGGAATATTCCTACTCAAAGTTTGATGTTAGACTTATTCCAATATAACATAGGAAACCTACGAGGAATATGGATTATCATGTTGAATTAATCAATGTTGGTAATGTGTCCCAGAGAGAATATGGTTGATTTGGGGTGTCAGGTTTGGACTTCATAGAGGCTTCCTATATATCCCGTATGGATGAGAATCAAATCCCACATAGTTTAATAGGTATCATACTAGAGTATGGTCTTTTTAGATGACATGTTAGGGACTATTACTAAAAACACATTCCCTTGAAAGAGACCATGAAGGATTAATCCACTAATAGTGGTTTGAATGATTTTTTCAGGTCTTATTCCTGAAGGGAATTCATGGATTAAGGGAATTGTGATTGGGACATATTACTAAATAGGATGACCATTGAGGGGTATGGTTTCCCATATCATGGATGGTATGGTGTGGAGATTGGGCCTTTGGAAGGCATCCTATATATCTTAACTATGATCAAAATTAGATTTCTCATTGTTCATTATGTTTCTTGGATCATTAGAATGTTGTGATTGTCATTACATCTAATCCCATGTGAGTCATGCTCAGTGTGATAAAAAAGTGGAAATGGAAATCCAACAAACCAAACAATATTCTTTTGTCCACTGGTTGACATGAAGACAATGACTAAAGGGAGATGGATGGGAAATTGAGTGGTCCCACCACCTCTAACCCCTCTCCCAGTGATGGAATATTTCGGGGATTAATTGGAAGATATTGGGGTTATGAAACATCACTCTCTTCAATTTACCTAGAAATGAGTCCAGGGTGTAAAGACTATGGATGTAAGGCAGCATGAGAAAGAGGATAGGGATCAGGTGAACATCTGATCTCTTACCCATTGGCTAGAAGGAAGAGAGGATCAAGACTGAAACCTCCATCAAGAATGGAAAGGGGATTACTCCAAGAGGGGTGCTTAAAATTGGTCTTTTTGTGAGGTTGGAGGACGTCATTCCATGTTAAATGGAAAGTTAAGTGCAATCCTTTCCCTCCCTATTAGGAGATGGAGGTTCTGGTTCTTAGATATGAGAAGGTAAAGACATGGTTCAATCCCTCATATTATAGACTAAGAACTCCCCAACATTGTCCATGGGGTAGGGGTCCTTGTGACCATAGATATATAAATCCACATGTACCTTGAGGATACTAACCATCTGATAGGACCGGTGCAGAAAACCTCTTACTGTATAAATTATAATCCAAATGGATGAAAAGTTGGTGTGCCTTTCCCATGTATTTTCATGTTAGGATACTTCCATGGAGGCTTTGAGTTGATCCCTCTTAGACAAGGGAGCCAAAGGAGGATAAGGCATTCCATTCATGGCTTTGAAGAAGGCCTAAAGAATGGCTTGAATATGTTGGAGGTTAGGGAGAACCAAATTGGATCATGAAAGGGTGCTTCATTCATGCTGTCCTAGGTGAATTGGTATCACCTTGGGTGACATACCACCTAGGATACTAAACATGGGTGAGACCTTTCTCAAGCCTTCACGTTCTTCCACAGGTGTTCATGAAGGTGACTCGTGTAGGTACCTTTTTGGGGAAGGGTATCTTGTGTTAGTATTCATTAATTATAGGATGAGTGACTACCATAGGTAGGTTTTGTTTATTTTAAACCCTATGAGATATTTAGTTTCACTATTCCTCTTTTAATACCTCTTCTTCGGTTTTCATAAAGCTACCTAAATGTTCTTGAGGAATTGAGCGAAGCACTAGGGAGAAAAGAGTGTCAGTTGGCCTTTGGGAACTTTCTTCCATACAAATGAATCCCCAAGGTCTTATTTGAAGGAAAATATAGGAGCTTGGGTAAAGGTGTCATCTCTCATAGGTGTTGAATGCATACCGGTCATGCATGGTTCCACATACATACCTTGCACTCGATCATTATTTGGTGTACTCCCTTTGCTGCATTTTCATCCATGCAACAAAACATACTTTCAATAAGTGTTCCTAGTGTTTCAAATTGTTTTTAGCTTTTTAAATTTTTCTAAGGATCAATAATGATTTTTATGGGTTTTTATGTTTTTAGGGACTTTTGGAGATATTTTAGAATTTTTATAGGTTTTTATGTTTTTAGGCATTTTCAGGGCCTTCAAGTTTTTATGGGTTCTTTTTTGTGTTTTATGGTTTTTACGGGTTTTTATAGTTTTCAGATATTTTTAGTGGTTTATAAGGGTTTTAGATTTTTTAGTGGGTTTATAGGGTGTTTGTAAGTTTTAAGTTTTTTATGGTTTTTAGGAGTGTTATAGTTGTTAGGGGTTTTAGGGGTTTTAGGGTCTTCTGTTGTTGAAGTTTTTAGTGGGTTTATGTGTATTTAGGTTTTTATGGGTTTTTAAGGGGTTTCAATGATTTTAAGTTTTTTATGTTTTTAGTGATACTTAGGGATTTTATTATGATTTTTAGGTTTTTTAGGGTGTTTAGGGATTTCAAATTGTTTTAGGGATTTTAGGGATTTTAGGTATTTTATCAATTTTTCGGATTTTTAGTGGTTTTAATAGTTTTTTATGTTTTTATTGTTTTCAAAGGTTTTTTTCGGTATTTATGGTTTTTTACATTTTTATTATTCTTTATGTATTTTTTAAATTTTTATGGTTTTTAGGGGTTTTAGTGATTTTGAGGTTTTTTATTATTTTTTAGGATTATTAGTGTTTAAATGTTTTTTTGGGGGTTTTTTTTTTTGAGTTTTTAGGGGTTTGATGATTTTTAGAGTATTTTGAAAAAAATTAGGGGTTTCAAGAGTTTTTAGAGTTTTGAGTGTTTTTTTGGTTTTTATGTTTTTTAATATTTTCATGGGTTTCCTGTTTTTATGGGTTTTAGGTTATTTATCCTTTTTTTTGTTTTTAGGTGTTTTTAGTGTTTTTAGGTTTTTATGGTTTTTCTAGGGATTTTCAAGGTATTTAGGGTTTTTATGTTTTTAGAGAATTTAGGGATTTTTTAGGATATTTATGGGTTTTAGAATTTTATGGGGATTTGTTTTTAGGGTTCTTAAGGTTTTTAACAGTTTTAGTTTTTTGGGGGTTTAAGTGTTTTTATTTTTTTAAGCGTTTCACATCGGTTTTTCAGGATTTAGGTTTTTTTCATTTTTTTATTTTTAGGTATTTATTAATATTTTTATGGTTTTTAGGGTTTTTAGGGATTTTGAGAATTTTTAGGGGTTTTAGGGGTTTTATGGTGTTTTAGGTTTATTGGGTTTTTGAGTTTTTTATGGTTTGTAAGGTATTGTCGAGTTTTTTAATATTTTTAGAGTTTTAAAGGGTTATTAGAATTTTTAGTGGGTTTTTACGGATTTTATGGAATTTTAGGTTTTTTAATGTTTTATTTATTTTTATGGTTTTTAGGGGTTTTATGGTTTTTAGGGGTTTAAAGTTTTTTCTTTGGTTTTTAATGTTTCCTTAGGGATTCCCATGGTTTTGGGGGGGTTTTACCTTTTGTGTATATCTAAGGATTTCTTAGGAGTTTTAGTTTTTTATGGGGTTTTATGGATTTTGAAGGTGTTTAAGGGTTTTTAGGGGTTTTGGGTTTTTTAGAATTTTTAGGGTTTTTAATGTTTTTTTGGTTTTTTATATTTTTTAGGTTCTTATGGTTTTCTTTGTTTTTTTAGGTTTTTTTGTTTTTCCATTTTTATAGATTTTTAGGGTTTTTAGGATGTTTATGGTTTTATGGGTTATTGGTATTTTAATGGATTTTAGTGGTTTTTATGGATTTTATGGTTTTTTAGGGTTTGTAGAATGTTTAGGTTTTTAGAGGGTTTACAATGTTTTTTTGTTTTTATGATTTTATTAGTGGTTTTCATGTTTTTTAGTATATTTAAGGTTTATTTGGGAATTTTAGGATTTTTTAGGTTTTTTGGTGTTTAGTTTTTTTAGGTTTTTATAGGTTTTTAGAGTTTTTTAGAGTTTTTTAGGGTTTTAAATGTTTTATGATTTTATTTCACGTTTCAATGGGTCTGAAGGGTTTTTATATTTTATGTGGGTTTTTATTGTTTTTATGGATTTTATTTTTTTATAGGTTTTTTGGTTTTACAGGTTTTAGGGACTTTTATGGTTTTTAAGACTTTTTAGGTTTTAGGGGTTTTAAGGTTTTCATAGGATTTTTTTGGGGTTTTAGTTTTTTTATGTTTTTAGATATTTTTAAAATTTTTTATGGTTTTTAGGGTTTTTAGGTATTTTAAGGGTTATTTGGTTTTTTTAGTGTTTTATGGTTTTTTATGATTTTTAGTATTTTTTATGTTTCTTTGGGGTTTTATGTGTTTTTATGTTTTTAATATTTTCTTATGATTTTTTATATTTTTTTGGTTTTATTAATATTTTAGTCATTTTTTGGTATTTTAAAGGATTTTTACAGTTTTTAGGGTTTTCGGGGTTTTAGTGTTTATCTTTGGTTATTTGGGATTTTAGGGGTTTTTTGAGTTTTTTGTGTTGTAATTATCTTTTAGTGTTTTAAACATTATTGTGTGTTTAAAAGGGTTTTATAATTTTTAGTGGCGTTGGGGTTTTTTTGGGGTTTTTGGATTTTTTAACAGTTTTTTGTGGTTTTTTGGCTCATTTTGGGTTTTTTGAATTTTTTTTGATTTTTAGTGGTTTAAAGTGATTTCATGTTTTTAAGTGTTTTTTTTGGTTTTCTGGGTTATAGGTATTTTTATAATTTTAGATATTTTAGTGTTTTTTGTATTTTTATGGTTTTTAGGATTTTTAAGGATTTTGAGGGTTTGAGGGTTTTTAGTGATTTTAGGGATTTTAGAGTTTTTAGGGTTTTTTAGAGTTTTTAAAAGTTTTTAGTTTGTTTATGGTTTTTATTTGTTTACAGGTTTTAAAGAATTTCTTTTGGATTTTCATGTTTTTCATGATTTTTTCTATTATTTGGGCTTTTTATATATTTTTAGGATTTTTATGGGTTTTTAGGGTTTTTAGGGATTTTGAGGGTTTTTATAGTTTTGTTGGGTTATTTGTGTTTTTTTGAGTTTTTAGGGGATTTTAAAGTTTTAGTGTTTTTAAATTTTATTGGGGATTAAAAATTTTATGTTTTTATTGATTTTTTAGGGTTTTTTGGGGTTTTTTTTAAAAAAATATGGGGTCTTATGTTTTGTTGAGGATTTAAGGTTTTTCTGAACATTTAGGGTTTATATAATTTTTTAGGTTTTTAGGGTTTTGTTGTGTTTTTTGGTAATTATGTTTTTCTTAGGGTTTTTAGGGTATTTTGGTAGTTTACATTTTTTTGAATTTATAGGATTTTTATTTATTTTTAGGGTTTAAATGATTTTGATGGTTTTTTAGTTTTTTAGTTTTTTAGAGTTTTGGGATTTTTTTTGTTTATTTAGGTTTTTTGGGTGTTTTATGTGATTTTAGGTTTTTAAGGTTCCTTAGGGATCTTTTACATCTTAGTTTTTTTTTACCTTTTCAAGTATTTTTCAGAGTTTTTTAGTATTTTTTATGTTTTTCAGGTTTTTATGGACATTGAGGGTTTTAGGTGGTTTTTAATGTCATTATTGTTTTTTATGTTTTTGGGTGTTTTGGTTTTTTTAGTTATTTATGGGTTTTAATGTTTTTTAGAGTGTTTAATGTTTTTAGGGGTTTAAAGGGTTTTTATAATTTATAGTTGTTTTTTGTTTTTTAGGGGTTTTGGGTTTTTTATGGTTTTTAGGGAAAGGAAGGCTCGAGGCCCGACTATTCCTGACCTCCCTCAAAATTTATTATGAAAAAGACACAAAGAGACCATAGACAAGGGAGGGGAGGGGTCAAACGACCCACACCCAACAATCCCTTAAAACCCACACCAAAAAAGGAGAAAAACAAAAAAGGAAAATAAAAACAACATAGATAACAGAAGAGAGATAAGCAAGAACAACAAGTCAAAGGTCTGAAGTCTCCAACCCCATACAGGTCCCCATCAGCACTATAGCCAGTGGAAGCATCTGACTCCACCGACTCCCATTCAGATGATTCATATTGGTTGAGGAAGGTGGTGCAGTAATCTTTGAGGCATTTCTACTTCACATCAAGCTGCACCTGCTCCACATTCAGCTGCTTCTTAGCAGGCTGCCCCACCTTGCCAGAGGAGTTCTTCAAAGCATTGTTGGAAGCCATCGTAGAAACCATTCCCGGAAAGGAGGAATAATCCTTCCTTAGTCTCCTCACTTTCAGTACTGTAGTGTTAACATCACCATGTTCATTTTGGACAGAAATAATAGTGTCCTCATGATTGGGAAAAAAGAGATGGGAGATGGAGACCTCACCCTGAACAGGCCCCCTACAAGGTTATCTTTTCCAAAATAGGTGAAATCTCCAAGTAGTGCTTTATCCTTCAAAATTTGGGCCACGTTGGATTTCATCCTAGAATCATCATCGGAGATACTCCCCCAAAACATCGAACAATGGGGTTTCATTCCCTCCTGTAAAAGAGGTATCTGCACAGGTACTTTCATCACATTAGGGCCCCCCCAAGGCCATGTCAATCAGATACAAACATTTGGTGTTTCCAACCTCACTGCCACTAGTCATCCCATCTTCGACTAAATAAACATCATGTGATCCAAAGGGGACAAGCGCCCTTGAATCATCCACTATGACTAGAACTAGTTCATGGGGGGTCAGGAGCGTGCACTAAAGACCTGGTTATCACCTCTATAAAAGTCTCCAACCCCTCTCCATGTGCAGTAGAAGCACCTTTCCCTTGATCATCCCCCGTCCCTGCGCCCTCCCCTTGCCCAAACCCCTTCCCATGAACTTCCTCCAGCTTATTCACCAGTACCTTCCCCCCACCTCCCTCTTCCCAGTCACGTGGTAGGAAGAAGCACGGGAAGCCCCCTCAACCACCACCTCTGATGGAATCAAAACCAGTTCTGTGGACCAGCAACCAGCCACACCTATAGAGCCATCCTCCCCAGCTTCCTCCCATGCTGCAGCGTCCACTTCCATCTCAGCATACCAAGGATGCTCAAAACTATCACTAGCAACATAGATAAGAGAGGGGGCCTGCACATCAGTACCTGCAGATGCCTTCTCATTACCAGAAGGTGGCGCAACCACCTACAACCCCTTCCCCATATCCTCACAAGAAGCTCCCTGAAGCCCAAAGCTGGTATTCTGTCCGTCTTGTTCATCAAAGTCACCATCCAACTTCACTTGCACGACATGATGCTCCTGAGAAAACTCCTCTAAAGCCATGCCATCAGAAGTATTGTATAATGGGACACCAACATCGCCCTCGTGCACTGACAGTGGTTTACAAGAAACTCCAGCCACCTCCATACCTCTAGGAACGGGAGATGGCCCAGGCAGAACCATGGCTCCTTCCACAGGTTGCACCACACCCATACGGTCCACAATCCCTAGATCAAATTTCAGCATATCAAAGACATCACAGACCCTCGGGTTAGAGAGGTGATGTCGATCAACCTGTAGCAAAACATCCCCGACCACGATAACCTCCTGTTCCTCAGCCAGAAGAGAATTAATCATTCTAGTAGGGAGACCCTCATTGTGCATTCAATATTCCCCCCTGAGGAGGCACAACTGTTAGCACATCATCAGGTGGAGCAGACTTGACAGGGAAAAAACTCTTACAAGAGGAGGAATAATGACCTAGCCTATGGCAGGATGAGCAAAAAGTCACCTAGGATTCAAAGCAAACATCCTGGTTCCACCAGAGCTCACCTTCAATCTCAACACAGATAGAATTAACCAGAACTTTGGACACATCCACCTCAAAACAAATCCTCGGCGCAGTTGGGTGGAAAGAATCACTTGTCCGAGCATCCATACACAAGAATCAACCAATGAGGTTACCAATGATGCAGAGAATGGCTGGAATCTGGAAGGGAATGGAAAGACCAGGAAGGGTAATCCACAAATCCACACTCATAGGATCACGGTGTAGGTGAAAATTAAAATTCCAGCGGAATAAATAAAACTGAAGACCATCAACAGATCGAGGAGAAAAATCCCTGACAAAGACAAGATCATCTTCATTCCAAAATCGAATTAGAAAATGTCGAGTGTCGAACAAACCTACTACCAATTGTTCATGGAGATTCCACGAAGAAAAAAAAACCTATTAAAATCATCCATAGAGGGTCAAATCCTTCCAAATCAGACCAGTAGTGTGAGATCCAGAAGGTCGGAGGCCATCAAGAACTTCTAAGGAGAGATCTGGAATGAAGGCACACCATTCTCATAGATTTGGACTTTTGGGCAGATGTAAATCTCTAGAAACCGAGTAAGCGGTGCTGGATCAGAAGAAAGTGAAGAGGGAAGCAGTGGGGAAGGCCCATCCACTACCTCCCCTGGCCAGGGATCTGGGCGGGGCGACTTCGAAGAGGCCATTGGCTACAACGTCGTCAACCGCCATACCGAGGATGGGAGAGACCATCACGAGAGCTCAGACATTCAGGTGTTTCTATCTTATGGTTTTAGGGGTTTTATATCTTTTAATGGTTTTAGGGATTTTTTGGGTTTTAGGATTTTAAGGGTTTTAAGTGTTTTTAGGTTTTTTAAGATTTATTAAGTTTTTTCTGGGTTTTTGGGGGGTTTTAGATCTATAGGGATTTTTAGGATATTTATGAATTTTTAGGGATTTTGGGTATTTTGAGGGTTTTTATTGTTTTGGATTTATTTTATGGTCTTTATAATTTTTAAAGTTTTTAGGCTAATAAAGTGTTTTTATATTTTTAATGTTTTAATAGGGTTTTTAGGATGTTTTTAAATTTTAGGGATTTTTGGGCATTTTAGGATTTTTATCATTTTTACGGTTTTGAGGGAGTTTGATCGTTTTTAGGGATTTTAGGGGTTTGGGGGGTTTTCTAGGGTTTTAGGGTTTTTTATAGTTTTTATGGTTTTTTATAGGTTTTTTACATTTTTATGGGTCAAAAGGGTTTTCAATGTCTTTTTTGGTTTTTTGGGTTTTATGGGTTTCTAGGTCTTTTTAATGTTATTAGGGGTTTTTATGGAATTTAGGGGATTTAGGATCTTTCAGGGTTATTGGTAATTTTAGGATCTTAAATGGTTTTAGTGTTTTTAGGGTTTTAACATCTTCTTATGGTTGTTTATGCATTTGGGGTTTTTTTTACGGATTTTTAGGTGCTTTAAGAGTTATAAGTTTTTTTATTGTTTTCTTTTGGAGTTTTCATATTCCATAAAGTTTCTTATATTTTTATGTTTTTAGGAATTTTTTGGGATTTTAATGTGTTTTTAGGGTTTTATGGTATTTTTATGATCTTTAATGGTTTTTAGGTTTTTTAGTTTTTTTCTAGTTTTTTGGGTTTTTAGAGTTTCTTTTAGTTTTTATGGGTTTTAATTTTTTTTAACATTTTTAGGGGTTTAATTGTTTTTTATAGTTTTTAGTGGGTTTTTATTTTTTTCATGTGTTTTATGGATTTTGAGGTTTTTAGGAGTTTTTATAGGTTATAGGGTGTTTATTGAATTTTAGGGTTTTTAGAATTTTTTTTGGTTTTAGGTGTTTAAACAGTTTTTAGGATTTTATGGTTTTTAAGGGTTTTTAGAGTTTTAGGGTTATTTATATTTTTATGGATTTTTAAGGATTATATATTATTTATATGGTTTTAGTGTTTTTGTGATTTTGAGGGGGGTTTTGGGATTAATGGTTTTTTTTTCTTTATGTTTTAAGGGTTTTATGCATTTAAAGTTGTTTAAGGTTTTCATTAGGTTTTTTCAAGATTTTTCGGTTTTTATGTTTTTAGGGATTTGTAGATATTTTTTATATTTTAATGGATTTTTATTGTTTTAAAGGATTTTGAGGGGTTTTTATATTTTTTATGGTCATGAAGGTTTTTTTAAATTTTTTGGGTTTTAGGTTTTTTTAGGGTTATTAAGGGTTTTTATGTTTTTTTAACTTTTTTAGGGATTTATAGAATTTTTACAGTCTTTAGTGTTTTTAGTATTTTTATGGGTTCTGCTATTTTGTAATATTTTTAGTTGTTTTATGGGTTTTAAAGGCATTTAGGGGTTTTAGGGCCTTTTAGTATTTTCATCATTTTTTATGTTTTAAGAGGTTTTAAGTGTTTTTAGGTTTTTAAGGATTTGTTTTGGTTATTCAGTGTTTCTTGGGTTTTTTTTACATTTTTCATGATTTTAAGGATTCTTTATGTTTTTATGTTTTTTAGGATTATTTATGAATTTTAAGGGTTTTAAGTATTTCTTGTATTTTTAACGTTATTTAGTGGTTTTACCATATTTAGGTTTTGGGTGTTTTAAGTGTTTTTAGGTTTTTAATGTATTCTTAGGGGTTTTAGGGTTCATAGGGGTTTTTATGATTATAGGGATTTTGGGTATTTTTTATTTTTATTGTTTTGTAGGGTTTTAGGAATTTTGAGGGTTTTTAAGGATTTTAAAGGTTCTTTGTGTTTTTATGGGGTTTCTAGGTTTATATGAATTTTTGACGTTCTTAGTGTTTTTAAACTTTTTAGAATTTTTTAAACATTTTAAGTGTTTAAACCGTTTTTATAGTTTTATGGGGATTTAGATTTTTTTGTGGTTTTTATGTAATTTATGGGTTTGTTAGGGGTTTTAGTTTATTTTAGGGTTTTCAGCATTTTTTTGGTTTTTCGGTGGTTTTATGTGTTTTTAGGTTTTTATGATTTTCTTAGGTTTTTTCTGTTTTTTAGACTTTTTCATTTCTATGGGTTTTATGTGTTTATTAATATTGTTAGGGATTTTGGGTTTTTAGTGATTTTTGTGGTTTTTTTATTTTTTAGGTGTTAAGGGTTTTATGTTCTTTTAGGTTTTAATGGTTTTCAATAGGTTTTTTAATTTTATATGGATTTTTAGGTTTTGATGGGATTTTTTTGGTTTTTAGTGTTTTTTTAGATTTCAAGGGTTTTTAGGGTTGTTTAGGGTTTATATGATTTTATTATTTTTGTTAGTATTTATATATTTTTAGATTTTTTAGGGGTTTATGGTTTATTAATGTTTTTAACATTTTTTTGGTGTTTAGAGGTTTTTAGTGTTTTTATAAGGTTTTATGGTATTTTCGGGTTTTAATATTTTTGGGGTTTTATTGATTTTAATTGTTTTATTGTTTCTAATATTTTATTAGGGTATTTTGGGGTTTTTTAGTTTTAGGGTTTTTTTGGATTTTTTTTGGATTTCTTTTAATTTTTTGGTGGTTTTAGCTTTTTAAGGATTTTTAGGGGTTTCCATTTTTTAGGTTTTTTGGGTTTTTAAGTTTTTTAGGGGATTTGGAGTTGTTTATGTTTTTAAGGGATGTAAATTTTTTTAGGTTTTATGGTTTTCATAGGGGTTTTCCGGGGTTTTATGGTTTTCTACATTACTATGGATTTTCACGGCTTATTTAGGATATTTATGGGTTTTTAGGGGTTTTATGGATTTTGAGGATTATTATGTTTTTTGGTTGTTTTTCGTTTTTAGGGTTTTTTGAGTGTTTTACAAATTTTATGGTCTTTTAGATTTCTTAACATTTTTAGGGCTTTGAAGGGTTTTTACTAGGGTTTTTGTTTTTTTATTGGTTTTATTACTATTTATAGTTTTTATTGGCTTTTACGATTTTTAGGGGGTTTAGGGGTTTTAGGGTCTTTTAGGGTTTTTACCATTTTTAGGTTTGTTTTGTGGTTTTAAGTGTCTTTTTGTTTTTAAGGTTTTATTAGTGGTTTTAAAGGTTTTTTGGGTGTTTTACAATCTGAGGGATGTTTCGGGGGTTTTATGATTTTTACGTATTTTTGGTGTTTCGATGGTTTTTTGGGTTTTAGGGTTTTTAGCGGTGTTTATATTTTTAGGGTGTTTTAGGGTCTTTAGGTTTTTAAGGTTTTAATGGGATTTTCATGGTTTTTAGGGTTTCTAATATTTTTAGGTATTTTTTAGGATTTCTGTGGTTTTTAAGGTTCTGTAGATTTTGAGGGCTTTTAGGGGTTTAGGGGTTTTATAGTTTTTTTGGGGGGTTTTGGGGTTCTTTTGAGTTTTTATGGTTTTTTATATTTTGTTAAAAAAAATTTGGGTTCAAAAGGGTTTTAGATATTTTTAGTAGTTTTTAGTGGTTTTTTGGCAAGGAAGGGGCGATGCCAGGATAATCCTGTTCCCCCCAAAAAAATGAAGAAATAGACACATCGAACAAGGGAGGGGGTGAATCAACCCACACCCAAAAACCCTTAACAAAACCAACCAAAAAAAAAGAAAAAGAAAAGACCCAAGAGAAAAACAAGTCATTCATCATCACCCCCAAAGTCATAAACAATAGTTCCATAAGGAACACCCTCTGCACTATGACCATAAGCCGCATCATCTACATATGAATCCCCATCCGCACGATACCAAGTGGAAGCATCCGAATCCACCAAATCCCATTCAGATGATTCGTATTTCTTGAGAAAGTTAGTGAAATACTCACTAAGATGTTGTTGATCCACATTACGTTGCACCTTCACATCCCTTACTCCCCTTCCAGAGGCATTTTCCTTTCCCTTGCTGGAGGATCTTGTATACACAGTCTTTGGCAATGATGAGTAGTCCTTCCTCAGCTTCCTCCTTTGTGAGTCATCATGGAACCCAACAAGATTGTTTTCCTTCCCAATTTCCTCCTCAAGCAAAGACATCTACTTATGGATCATAGACATGTTGTGATTCATCCTCCTTCCATCCTCCTGGACTTGGTCGGGAATGAAGGAGGCTTCTTGGTTTAGTGAACAGCCTACAAGAACCCCACAATGCAGATTTCTAGGGACCACCTCATGAACCCTGGGAGCTAGGCCATCCAAAACCTCCATCCACCCAGTCTGGTTCACACTGGGGTTTCCCTTCCAAGTGACACATGGCCAGTCCACCAGCTCCAACTTATGTAAGCCCATACAGCTAGGCCTATCAGCCAGAGTCTCCTCATGTACCTCCATGACCAGCCCTATCACCTCATCCTGTGCAGCGGCGACCCCCCTGCTCGAGGTCATCCCCCATCCCAGCTCCCCCCAGCCCGCACGACATTCCTTCCATAGATTCTCCCCCCTGATCAGTCCTCTGCTCCAGATTATCCACTTTCCCCTGCTCCTCCACCTTCTCCTACCCAGTCACAAGACAATCACCACCAGCAGTCGCCTCCAGCACTGCCCCGGGCATGTATAAATCCAGTCCAGAAAGCCAACAAACGACCACACCCTTGAAACCATCCTCCCCAACTTCCACATTGACCACCACTGGGAAGACCTCTTCCTATTCTGTCAACACCCTCTGCTGATCTATGTCACAATGTGCAGTAGCTTCCCTCTCTGTCTCAGCATGTACAAAACTCTCAATCCCAGCACTAGCATCATTGATGGAAAAGGGAACCTACACATTAGCACCTATGGGATCCTTCTCATTACCAGAGTGTCGAGCTTCAAGTAATCCATTTAGCACCAAAGATTCAGCCCCTCTGGCCTGACCCGAAGATCCATAGACAGAAACACTGCCATCATATGCAGTATCAAAATCCTCATCCCCTATAGCAGATGACATTATGTCACCTGAATTGTCAGGTAAACCATTACCCCTATCTTCAAATGCATCTCCTTATATCCTAGAGCAAGCAATTTGCCCAACTTGTTCATCTAGGTCACCGAACAACTTTGAATTCACATCGTGTTGCTCCTGAAGTGACTCCTTCAAAACCAAGCCATCAAACTTATTATCTAAAAGGACACCATTACATCCCTCATGCACTAGAAATTATTCCAAAGATTCTATTGCCCTTTCTAGAACTATAGGAAAAATAGATATCCCAGTCATCCCCATCTATTGTGACTCCAGCATCCTCAGACTATTACCTCCATCTAAAAATTCCATCACCCCCCTACCAGCCTCAATTCCCAAGTCACATTTCATCCTATCAAAGACATCATAGACCCTCAGGTTAGAAGGGGACTATTAAGAATCCATCAGTAGAACATTCCCAACCACTATATCAGTATGATCCTTCGCCAGAGGCATATTAGAATGTCCAAAAAAGAAACCTGCATTCTACAATCGATGCCCCCCATGGGAGAAACATCTGTTTTAAAACCAAAAGATGGAGCATTTGGCCGCTGAAGTATAGGCTTGACCGAACTAGCATGCAAACAATAAGAGGCATAGTGGCCCAGTCTATAGAAAAATGAGAAAAAAGGAACCCATGATTCAAAACAGGTCATATGAATCCATGAGAGATCACCTTCAATCTCAACACAGATAGATTTATCTGAATCTTTAGATACATCCACCTCAACAAAAATCCTCGGCATAATTGGGTGGCAGGAAACACTAGTCCATGAATCCATACAAAGATATCTACCAATCATATTCCCAATGATGTGGAGGATGGATGGGTTTTTGAAGGGCAAGGAAATACTAGGATGGTAACCCAAGATGCCACGCTCATGAGATCATGGTGCATGTGAAAGTCAAAATTCCAGTGGAAAAGGTGAAATCGAAGGCCATCAAAAGAACGTGGAGAAAAGGCCTAGACTGAAATTAGGTCCTCTTCATTCCTAAATAGAATCAAGAATTGTTAAGCGTCCAACAACCATTCAACCGCTTGTTCATGAAGATTCCATGAAGAAGCAACAAACCTATCAAAATCAGCCATAAAGGGCCGAATCCTTCCAAAACGAGCCACCAACTTAAGATCAAAGAGAGCAGAAGCCATCGAAAACTCCTGAGAAGATATCTGAAACGAAGGCACACCATTCTCATGGTGGGGGAATTTGAGGAAAATGTCAATATTGGGAAAGTAAGGAAGCTGAGCAAGAGTAGAATAAGGGAAAGAGAGATTTTGCAGTGAAGGGTTTTTTTAGCATTTATTAGGTTTTTAGTGATTTTATGTGTATTTTGGTGTTAATGGTTTTCATTATTTTTTTAGGGTTTTAAGTGTTTTTTATATTTTTATGGATTTTTACGGCTTTATGTATGTTTTATGGGTTTTAAGGAACTAAGGAATTTTTATGGTTATTAGTTTTTTATAGATTTTTTAGGTTTTTAGGGTTTTAAGTGTTTTTTGGATGTCATGTTTTTCTTATGTTTTTTAGGGTTTTAGGATTTTTTTTACATTTTTAGGGATTTTTAGTTATTTTTTTATGATTTTTGTGGGGTTTTAATGTTTTTATGGATTTTGATGGGTTTTAGGGTTTTTAGGGTTTTTCATATTTTTTGGTTTTGGGGGGTTCTTAGGATTTTTTTTTATTTTTCTAGAGTTTTAAATTTTTTTATATTTTTTAGCATTTTCTGGGTTAAAAGTTTTTTAGAGTTTTTTGAGGTTTTTAGTGTTTTATGGGTTTTTACGAGAATTAAGGTTTTAGGGGGTTTTATCTTTAGATAGGGTTTTAGGGTCATTTAGGGTTTGTAGATTTTTGTAGATTTTTAGGGGTTTTAAGTGTTTTTAGGTTTTTTATGTATATTTGGTTTTCTTAGGGTTTTTCATAATTTTTTATGTTTTTGTGGATTTTTAATTGTTTTTTAGTATTTTGAGGATTTTTATGGGTTTTATGGATTTTTAGGGGTTTTATGGGATTTTAGGGTCTTTATGGGTTTTCAGGTTTTTTAGTTATTTAGGGGTTTTGAGGGTTTTTATGTTTTTAAGGTTTTGTTAAGGTTTTTCAGGGTTTTTATGGGTTTTTAGGTTTTTGTGTATTTTTATGTATTTTTTAGGAATTTTGTGGTATTAGGGTTTTTTTTGTATTCTAAGGGCTTTTAAGGGGGTTTTAGTGTTTTTATGTTTCTTGGGGGTTTCGTGGTTTTTTTAGTTTTTGGGGGGTGTATGGTTATTTATAGTTTTAAATGTTTTTAGGGGATTAAAGGGGTTTTCCTGTTTTTAGTGGGTTTTTAGGGTTTCTATGGGTTTTTAGGGTTTTTATGTTTTTAGGGGTTTAATGGTTTTTAGGGTTTTATGGTGTTTTATAGCTTTGAGCATTTATTAGGTTTTTATGGGTTTTATGTGCTTTTAGTTTTTTATGTGTTTTTGGAGTTTTTAAATATTTTTAGGGGTTTTTATGTTGTTAGGAACTTTTATGGAATTTTTTATATTTTATATGGGGTGTTAGGGGTTTTAGGGCTTTTGATTTATTTTAGGTTTTATAAGGTTTAAGGAGTTTTTAGGTCCTTATCAATTTTTTGGATTTTAGGGGATTTATGGGTTTTGGGTTTTTTTAGTTTTCTTAGGGGTTTTTAGGGTTTTCATGGTTTTTTTATTTTTATATATTTTTATTTATTTTTTAGGATTTTTATGGTTTTTCAGTGTTTTAAGGGTTTTGAGAGGTTTTAGGGAAATTTAGGGTTTTTAGAGACTTATGGTTTTTTTGGGGTTTTAGGGTTTTTTTTGAGTTTTTTGGGTTTTACGATGATTTTTGAAATTTTTAGGGGATTGAGGGGTATTTAGAGTTTTTGTTGGTTATTTGGGTTTTTAGGGTTTTTATGGAATTTTCATGGTTTTTAGGTTTTTTGGGGCTTTTAAGGTTTTTAAAAAAATTTAGGGATTTTTATTGGTTTTAGTGTCGTTAATGGGTTTAGAATATTTTAAGGTTTTGATGGTGTTTAATTGTTTTTATGATTTTATACTTTTCTTATATGTTTTATAGGTTTTTAGGGGTTTTTATGTTTTTATGGATTTTAAGGATTTTTATGTTTTTAGTGTTTTTAGTTATTTTTAGGATTTTTAGTAGTTTTTTGGATTTTTATGGTTTTATAATTTTTTATGATTTTTTGGGTTTTATATATTTTTAGGTATTTATGGTTTTAATTGTTTTTTTTTTGGTTTTTAGAGATTCTTATATTTTTAGGTTTTTGAGTAATTCTTTAGATTTTTATGGGTTTTAAGGGTTTTTGGGATTTTGAGGGCTTTTAGGGGGGTGTCAGGTTTTTGGGGTATTTTTTTTTAAGGTTTTCTTTATTTTTTAGGGTTTTAAGTGTTTTAAGAGTTTTTCAATCTCTTTTAGTGGTTTGAAGGGGTTTTAGGGTTTTTAGTGGGTTTTTAGAGTTTTTATGGGTTTTATGGTTTTTAAGGGTTTTTAGGGGTTTTATGTTTTTTAGGGGTTTTAGGATTTTTAGGCTCTTTCAGGGTTTTTAGGTTTCTTATAATTTTTAGGCATTTTATGAGTTTTTTGGCCTTTAGGGTTTTCTTAGTTGTTTTTTTGGGGTTTTAGGGATTTTATGTTTTTAGGTATTTTTAGGAATTTCATGGTTTTTATGGTGTTGACACTATTTTTTGTCTCATTGAATAAAAAAATAAATAATATATCTCAAGTAGTAAATATTTTAAGATCCCAAAGAAGGATTAAGGGAACTCACCAAGGTGGTCCAGCGTGCACATAACCTACACGCCAGATGGCTCGCACATGGCCTACCTACGCAACCTAGAACTAGAAACTACCACTGAACATAGTACCAACATAAGATACATGCTTCATGTTCCCGCACGAGAAATCTCATTCACATAGGGTCTCATGTTTTCCAATAAATAAGACCCTGGGGTTCTTCATTTGAGTGATGAAAAATCCCGATGAAGCGTCGAACCGTTGTTGATCCTAGTCCAAATCCCAGGCCCTCAGAACCACATAGGTTGTTCTCCAATACCTAAGAGAATAGGGAATTATTGGGGTGGTGGGATTAATGTTCCTCCATAGTTTGAAACATGAGACACCTGTACGAGGACCCGCTCACCCTAGTTGACAATAACTAGCATGACGGTCCCTTCCCAAACCCTGGACCTACATGAGACCCTTCTATGGAGACTTGAGGAATTCCTTAGATCTATGAGAATGGTCTCATCCATGTTTTGTTTCCTAGGTGTTCTATTATAAATATTTTTTATCTCACACACCTACCCTAGGAAAAGAACATCCAATTATCCTAGGTTTAACCTATGAGAGACTGCTTCATATCTCCCAATCTATACCTATTTGATTCCTCTTTTGATCCCTCTTTCAATACCCCAATGGTAGGTGTTCCTCACACATTGGATCCCTCATCTAAGGGGGACCAAATTGAATCCTCCACTGAAACATTTACACTTTCAGAACCATGGTGAGAAGAACAATAGTGTATCTCTCATTCAGTTATTCATTTATTTTTTCATATGTGTCCAACAACTACCCTACCTGACAGGTAACGTCTTGGGTTGTGTACAGTAATGAAGCTATTTTATCATAAGGACCCAAACCCTAGGGGTTGTTCCAGGGACCTCCCATCCATAGACTCTGGGGCTATGGATTATTCCATCCCAATATGTCTCTAAGACCATAGAATTTCTCGTCTCGGACATGAGTGCCAGAGCCATGTCCTTCCCTCATCATCTCTTAGACCAAGGACCTCTAATTTAATATAATGAGTGGGGATATCATGTTTTATTTTCTACTTTATAGGGATTACTGAATTATACTACTTTATTCTTCTAAAACTGGGACCAATGTAGGGAATCCCTCATAGAGTTAGCCTCTAGAACATCCTACAAGTTGTAGCAATGGGTATATGTGACTATCCTACCTACCAAAACAAAAGAGGAGATAGAAATATCAAGTCCCCCTCTCCAATATCACCGGACTTTTCCACCACCATAAGAAGGAAGTTTTTTGGTTTTATAGATCTTTCACTTCCTCTTGTTTCTCACACAGAGAACGACTCATGTGGGTATAAAGGTTAGCAACGATCATGACGTCTACATGATCATATGATATCTTTCTCAAGAATACTTATGAAGGATATTCCGTTCTACTTAATAAGGGAATATTATTCATTTTAAACCTCAATTAACCATACTCACCCACCAGGTAATCCCCCTAGGTATAATTATTGACCAATCCTCTAAATCACCAAGATTCGAGACTTTCCTCATGGTGAAAGACACAAGGGAATCCTTGTAGGTGTAATCCTCAAAACCATGTTTCATTACTTTTAAAGGGATACATTCCCCAATGAGAAAAAACCCTTAGGGGGCCTCCATATACGTGGGTCATAAAAAAAACTACAAGGTCTTTGATAATCATCCAAATGGGATATGTAGGAATATTTTATGAGGTTCAAACTCAAAATCCCAAATCAAACCTAATATTATATGGTACACATTCCTAGTCGGGTATTCACCAACACATAAGGCCAAACACTCTTCGGGTTCCATGGGATACTTCAATATAAGTCCCACACCAACCCTTTGATAGGAATATTTATCCTAGACATCCTTGGTGCATAATGATAAACTACACAATTTTTTCCTTATCATATAACCACAAGTGGTATGATGTGTCCCATTATGTGGCACCAAACTATGTGGGTTATGATTCCTTCCATATGGATACATAGAAATCCCATCTTGTGGGCCTGATACTATCATCAAAACAACTCTCATCTCATTAGATGATTATAACTTCTAGAGTGCCACACTCTATGGCATAAAAATAGTATCATAATAATAAAAAATAAAATAATCTCTAATCCAAACATAAAAAAGGATACCATCAATGGAGAAACATGAATACATAAAAATATCTCTATCAATGAAGACCCTTGGACACATAAAAATGATTCTAAAATGAATACATTTAAAAAACTGATGTTAACTCAATAGAAGATTATGTTATACTTGGGATTTAATGAATTATTTCAAAAAATTTCTTAAATTTATAAGAAAATAGCATAGTAAGAAATAATTTCCCCTAGAAGTTGTGATGAGCTTGACCTCCCACCCTCTTGACTGAAGTGAATATCTAAGTGTTGTTGGATCATTTTCCCCCATCCTCATACCTTTTTAATGTAGTTTCATGAAACATCTCAAATAAGTGAATTGTTGGGTGTTCCTAGTTCCATGAAAAAACCCCATTGGAAACTGTTCAGAGATAGTGAGACAAGTGTGAAATATTTTACAACATTTAAACCCCATAATCAGTCACACAAGGGATCATGGAACACATATTCAGGTATAGAAACAAGAACGGTGATCCTGAATTGAATCCTTAAACAAGATGATTATGTCACCAAATTCTAGGAACCTTTCTCTCAATAGATAAAATATTTCCAAACATGGATAAAAAACCAATTATTCATTCTTTCATTTATTGATATATTTATTTTCAAGGGTTTTCTTGTGTGTTTTTCACCTATATTTCTGGTATTTTCTCTCAGGACTCCCTTAAATCCAATGGAATCTAACCCATTCAAGAATACATATGTTTTAGCTACCATACATTACTATACAAAACTTATAGTTTAGAGGGGGTTTATTAAACCCCTCCTAATTTTTTAAAAAATTATTTATTGCAGTTTCTAAAAAAACACCACTAAAGCAATAAATATTTTTTTACCCATGACACTCTCCCCCTCCCCTAACACCCCCGACCCCCCGACTCGTTGAAGCCCTACTAGCCGCATAGCCACCCGTCACCGCCCTTGCCATGCCACGCTGCCCCTCTCCTCCCTTCGCTGTGCCTCACCATGCCTCACCGCTCATCGCTACACCTCGCCACTACTTAACCACCCCTCAAATCCTCTAATAGAGTTGGTATTATCTACAGTAACATAATTATAGGAAGATAACTGATTTATAACATTACCATATTCGTGCATATAGTCCTGATGGAGTTCAATTGATCCAATATTTTCATAACATAATGAATTCAACTTATAACTCGCCCATATTCTCCACACAAGATCTTTAACTCTTGAGACATTATGTGAAAGCATTCATGTTCTTTCATATGAGGTCCCACTATAACATATTCATATTATTTTATTTTATTATTTATTTTTATTAAATTCAATAATTTAGAGATTGTAATATTCAAAATATTTGGAAAATATTATATCACATGGTGCGAATTTGGTTATCATCAATTTGACTAACTATTATTATATATAATGATTTAATGTTCATTATTAGTATAAGATTAAAACTTATTAAGTTAAAATGTTTCATAATTCTATGTAGTGTGAAATATTATTGTATGGGATAAATATGGGTCTTCCATTTTTATGAGGAATTGTGTCTCCTAACCATGTTAGTAAAAAATTCAAAATAATAAAATAGCATGGTGGACTACATTTTTCCAAACCATATGACTAAATACTATACATGATTCAAATTTAAAACAATTTATTTTTCCTCTTTTACCTTTCTCAATTTAAAAAACAATTAGGGTATCATCAATCCTATTGAACAATTCTAGGACACTCAAGAATATCCCCTTTATTTCAAACCTTTTATTTTTGTTTCATTAATGGATTATTTTTACCATTGGTGATAACACTTATGTAAATTTAAAAAACACCTCTTACACCATTCATCAAGATGCTTTATCATCACTATTTTAATATGTTATTCATGTAATATGGATTTAGTTTCTATGGATTTTCCATTAATCTAATTTCTTTATAGGTTTCATTATTTTAGGGATTATTATGGGGGTTTAATGGTTTATCTTTCCATAATGACTAGAATAAAAACCATTGTATTTGTGTTTAATGATTTTATGTAGGATTATAAATATTATTCATTATAAAATAACTACAATATTAATTTATTATATGAAATACATGAATTAAAATGGTTTAATTATTATATAATTTATGGTTATTAATTTTTCATAAAACTGATTTATTTTCCCTATTTATTTTGATTTGGAATAAAATAAAATTCTCAAATATCAATTCTAAAAACTAGATTTAGTGAAAAATATTTTTATATGGAGTGTTATAAAATATATCCCTTAATGTATCTTGAATAAATTGGTGTTTCTTTCAATAAATGGTTCCTTATAAATACAAATGATGTTTTTAAATATTTTAAAAAGGATATAAAAATAATACCCCTTGAGTTCCTTGATCTCGTACTTTGAGGATATCATATCCTATTTCAATTTATTATAATATCTTATGGTATTATCAAATATATTATCTATTATCTATACTAAACATGGCTTCTCCATTCATAGGTTTCACTTTCCCATGCTTCCACGTCACCCTAAATTCTCTATTCCTCCCTCCATACCCTAAAAAATCTCCCGCTATCCATTCCCGATCAGGAATTTCCTACATCTGGTGCTCCCCTCCCCGAAGCCCTACCCAAAATACCCTCTCCCCGGTTTCCAGTTCCCACTCCCCTCCACAAATACGCTAGGGTTCTTTCTTCCCTCCCTAATTCCCCTCTCACACCCCCTTCTTGACTATCCCCTCCAGCGCTCACCTCTCCCACTCACTATTTTCATCGTCTACTTCTACAATTACGTATTGATTTTGTATCCTCGAACTTATCCATAGTGAAACTCCTCTAATTTAATCTGCATAATTGACTATTAACACCTTTGGTTATCGAATCCCACCTTGGATCCTCCTTCGACTTCATACAGTTTTCATTGTTCAGAAATCTTACCCATAAAATGGTGTCTGAAGCGACATTCAACTTAAATTAGATTATGAATCTGCTTCAAAGATCAGAATTGGTTCGAATTGGGCATCCTTAATTAATTTCTTTCCCAATGTTCAGATTTGGTTGACATATCTCCTATAGCCCTCTTATCCTTATCCAAAGTTTTTAAAAAACAATTAAGCTAAGGTTAGTAATTTTTTCTTGCTGATATCACAAGTAATTGGATGTGTTTTAGTCATTTCCTGATATGCTAAAATATTTTAACCATTTAGTTCGTGATTCATTGCCACTGGAATATAGGTTGATCTCGTGTTGCTAGTTCTGAGATCTCATCAGCTGCAAATGTCTTTGTTGATGCTCTCTCTAGATTCAAACCCACCTCATTCTTCCCTTGAGATGCCTCAATTGTCTTTGGTAACCGTTCTATAGTTGTTTTACCTTGCATGAAGCATCCTATGGATACAGGGAACTTCTGGTAGAAAAATCATATTTAATTTCATGTTTATAAGTGATGACTTTCTGATTTCATTTTCTATTTTATTTTAAAGAAAATTATCGGCATTTGTTTGTGTTGCATGAGAAAAAAAACCTATCTACATTTCCTAACTATTTTCTTGAGATGCATCAGTTGTCTATGGTAACCGTTATACAGTTGTTTTACCTTGTATGAAGCTTCCTCTGGATGTAGGGAACTTCTAGTAGAAAAATCTTATTTGATTTCATGTTTATAAGTGATGAGTTTCTGAGTTCATTTTCTATTTTATTTTAAAGAAATTTATGTGTGTCTGTTTGTGCTACATAAGAAAAAAAAACCTATCTGCGTTTCTCAACAATTTTCTTGATTTGGATTCAAACTTATTCCATGTTTATTTCTGGAACAAAATAGTCAAACTCTTGAATTCCCTTGATTCAGTTTTTAAATCATTTCATAATCTCATGGATTCTATTTATAATAATTTTCATTATGCATCTCTCCCATTCTCTGTATATCCACATAAATTCTTACTATTTTAAACACCATAAGATTATTTGTTTCCATTGAACAGATAGAGATGAAGGTTGGAAACTTCTTTTTAGGTTCTGTTATGAAGAATATAACATTCCCTTTTACCTTATAGTATGTATAAACTGTGATGTTCTATTATCTGTAAATTTGATTATTGTTGTGCCATGCATGGTTCCTAATTACTTAGTTTAATGCAAATTATTAACATGTATACATTGATCATCCAAGGCTGCATTTCATGTCTAGAAATATTTTCAAATTAATATCATCAATTTTTAATTATTTCTCATGTTTATTAGAGTTTTTGATGGAAATAAAAATTTTATGTGACTTAAATTAAACGAGTTCACCCATTGTAATGATTCTCAAAGATAAAATCATTTTTTTTCACCCATGGTACTATTTCTTGGAGATAAACTATGGTGGGAATATGATGAAGATCACACAGAATAAAACCTTCATATATTTAGCCGGAGATGTAAAATTGAGAATAAACACAAGTATGGAGGAGGAGAAGAGATGAAATTGGAGACAAAAACTCAAGAGTTCCCTAGGGAGATCTTACCCAAGCCGAGATAGTAGCTTAAACAACTCAGTTATATATTTATTTTTCTTCATTCTATTTTATTATCATTACATCATTGGAGTTGACATTTCATTTTTTTCATTTCGATTTACCTTGCATGATTAATACTGACGGCATTTGATCATATAATTTTCCATTTCATAAAAACCATATTTTTTCTACACTACTTAAAAATCTTAGTAATTTTTTCAAATTATATATTGAAGTCAATTTTTCATGTAGAGATATCTATTAACTGAGTTTGATATTGAATATGTGGTCTATCGAACTCTTACGTCTTGAGACTCTAAGGCAATAAAAATCCTTGAACTACATCCCAGTTTTAAGGAAAATTTTAACAAGTAAACTGACAAACATGAATAAAATTTGGTGTTGTAATTGTAAGGTAATTGAAAAACATTACTAATTTTGTTATTTTATAATTAACATTTACATTTTTTACTTCCACTATAAAGTTCACTTTCATTAAATATACACAAAAGGTGTACAAAAATGTATAAGGCACAATTAGACCCTCTTTAATGAGTAAATAATGTACATGTTGTGTATTTACCACTATTTTCTCAACTTTAGTAACTTTTTCTGGTACCAGATTTCTATCAACTAGCAACACCAGTGCACACATTGTAATGATGCTCAAAGCTCAAGTCATTTTATTTTTCACCAATGGTCCTGTTTCTTGCAGAGAAAATAAGGTGGGAATATGATGAAGATCACACAGAATAAAACCTTCATATATTTAACTAGAGATGAAAAATTGAGAATAAACAGAATTAGAGAGGAGGAGAAGAAAAAAAATTGGAGACAACAACTCAAGAGTTCCCTAGGGAGCTCTTACCCAAGCTGATTTGGGAGCTTAAACAACTGAGGTATATGTTTTATTTTTTTAAATCTATTTTATTATCATTACATCATTGGAGTTGACATTGCATATTTTTTTCATTTTTATTTAACATTCATGATTAATACAAATCGTATTTGATCATATAATTTTTGATTTCATAAAAATCATATTTATTCTACACTACCTACAGATCTCAGTAATTTTTTTCAAATTATTGATTGAAGTCAATTTTTCATGTAGAAAAATCTAGTGACTAAGTATGATATCTAATATGTGGTCTAACGAACTCTTACGTCTTGAGACTCTTAGGCAACAACAATCCATGAAGTGCATCCCAGTTTAAAATAAAACTTTAAAAAGTAAACTAACAAACTTGAATAAAATTTGGTGTTGTAATTACAAGGTATTTGAAAAACATTATTGATTTTGTTATTTTCTAGTTACTATTTACATTTTTTACTTCCATTGTAAGCTTCACTTTTATTAAATATGCACAAAATGTGTATAAACATGTATAATGCACATGTAGACCCTCTCTAATGAGTAAATCACATACATGTTGTGTTTTTACCACTATTTTCTCAACATTAGTAACCTGTGCAGGTACCGGATTTCTATCAACCAGGAACCACCAATACTTGTCCACTGCAGTGTCGCATGAACCCACTTCATTATGTTTTTTACTAGCATAGTTTTTTTATTTTTTTTAATCTAAGAGGGACACTATTTTCTATTATTGTATCCAGTTACTATATTATTTTTCACCCATCCTTTTGAAAAATAAACCATATGTCCAAGCAATTTGTTTTTATTTACATGTGTTTAACTAAAAATCAACTTTGATACAACTGTTGTTTCAATTAGAATGTTTCACTATTTGTATTACATTTTCTTACATGATTTGAATGATACTTCATGTATTTAATTTCTCCATGTGGACAATATATTACCATTCCTTTTCATATATACTTTCTGTTTTTTACTACAATATTGAATTTTTAGTAACAGTAAAAAAATTGTTTCATTACATTGAGTAAAATGACATCACAATTTGTTATCAATATATGTGGTAACCCTACATTTATTTTGTACTAACATCGATGAAAAACACCACAAGATCCTGCTCACGATTACTATTAACCCAAACTACAATAATAATTTATTATCTAGTAGTGACACTCCCTGCATATTGTACAAGATTTCCTTCCCTCCTAAGATACTACATCTTCTAAATTGGAAGTCTGTTACAGGTAAAACATCTTCATACCTATGTACTGGAGGACCAGTTATAGATTGGAGAAGGTCTTCTAGACCTATGAGAGCTTCAGTTTGCTTCACTATTACATCTAGCTGCTCATTGAAGATAAGTGAACATGTAAACCAACATACAACTACTCTTGCTTCCAATGATACCTATTCTTTCAGTTTTAGGAACTTACTAACAAAATTCAAAAAAAAATATACTATATTTCTCCTGTACTGATTCAACATAGCCATGTAGACTGCTATTTTTCATTTAGACTATATATACACCAGCATTTGCATCTTTCTATTTCACCACGTCATATATTAAACTACCAGTAAAATGAATTTATTTTCAAGAATACCTAGATTTCAATTTTATTATCTTCCATGCTTTAATTTACTCAATGTACTAATACATAAACATATTATTACCGATTCAATAAAACATACATGATTATAGACTCCTTTTTCTTCTTGGATTGATTTCTTATACTATTTTTATTCTACAATGACCCTACAAACCCAGAAGGAAGAAAAATGTGTGTTCTCAATTTTTGGAATTTTTTTTCCCTTCGCTCCATGATTTGTTAATTTTGGTTGCATATTAATTTTGGATTAATATTACATTGTGTCCTTATTTTGGATATGTCCATGTACCCACTGACTTCTCTATATTGTTCTACATATCATGCCAATGGTGTTCTTGGATGTAACATGTTTGTGATCTACATAATGAACATTTTTTTCAATTGGTAGATTTATGTGATTTTAGAAGTGATATGGTATGCCCCTAATATAATGAACCCTTTTCCAACTGAATGATGCATGTTTAAATTAAAATAATGATAAATTTTAGCCGATCATGTAAACTATTTGAATTGGTTCTTTCTCCATCAGAAAGAAGAAGTAAAGTGATGTTGGTTTTGTTTAATCGTATACTCAGTTATGAAAATATTCTAGGAGGAGGTGTTGGGTTGTGGTGGCCGGAGAGGCTGCTAAGGGGGGAGGGGAGGCAAGGGGTTGGGCAGGGGGTGGAGGAGGGAATAGGGGAGGGGAGGGGCTGGGCAGGATGGAGTTGAGGGGAGGGGAGGAGATGGGAGGGTCTGGGAAGGTTGGAGGGGTGGGGAGGGGAGGGGAAGATGAGGGAAGGGGGAGGGGCGTGGTGGGGGAAGTGGTTGGGCAGGGGGAGTGTTGGGTGAAGGGGTTGGGCAGGGGGATGCTAAGGTGGGAGGGGGAGGTTTTGGGATTGGGTGGGAGACAACCAGTAGAGGGGGAGGGGAGGGGTAGAGATGGGTAGGGGGTTGGCATAGGTTCTGCGAAATTGGGGGGGGGGGGGCTGACAATGTAACGACCCAAAGTTTTATTAATCGAAATCCCTCTTGATCTAATTAAATTTCTATTTATGTTTATATAAAATGTCAACTTCTTTGGTTTTATGTTAAGAATTTTTGATCGTTGCTAATATATCCGTTGAATAGTGATCACATGATTAGTATAAATATAGGATTTTAACAAATCCAATTTACCCAGACAAAGGAAGCGATGGCCTCATCCAGTAGAATTTCCCAATACGAAGCCCATTTGTCGGAGCTCGGAAAAGAGATGGCATCTTTGGGCTTATCCCTTGACCAATCCCAAACTGAGCTTCATCATTTCAAGCTCGAACGTGACCGTCTACGTGAAAAGTGTAAGTTGGTTGAAATTACCACTCGAGCGATGTTATCCGAGCCGCCCCAAGAGTCTGTCACCATCGCACACCTTACCCTTAGGTCATAAGAGGTTATTTTAAGGGGTTATGTAAAAAATAAGTAGTACTATGTTCATGAAAATTATTTTTGTATATAATAATGAATATAATTTCTAGTCATTTTTGATACATTGTAAATAGTTTTTAAAGTACAAATGGTGTTTTGAGTTATTATTTAATTATGAAATATATTTTATTAAATTAAGGGATTTTTGAATTAAATAATATTTTAATAAAATAATATTATTATTATTAAATTAATTTCTATTAAATATAAACGATCTTATAATTTTATGAATGCAATTAAAATATTTATTAAGGTTTGAAAGCCATTTCTGTCAAAACCCGTGAATTTTCGATAAATGTAGGTTTTTATTTTAAATGTGAAAATTAACATATTTAGAAAATTATTTAGATAAAATACATGTTATTTATAAAATCAGGATGTCGAAATTATCCAACGGTGAATTTTTCATAATTTTCCGAGACAGTCAAAATTTTTGGTTAAAAATTAAATCCCATTTAAATATATAATGTGTTTTATGACATCATAATGACCCAATGGTGATGTAATAAAATACTTTAAGCTTTATGTTCGGAAAATATATGTTTTACCATTAAAATAATTTGATTTTGGGTTGGTTTGACTTACTTTTCAATGCATTAATGGACCCCTCGAGACATATTCAACACTTTGCCTTTTTAAATTAATTTCCATGGGAGTGTGACTCACCTCCACATAAGCAACCTTATTATTTTAATATGTTCGGACTTTGGCCTTAAAAAATATTGTTTTCCTCTTCCCGTTTCCAAAAACCATGAGAAAAAACCATGGGAAGGTTTGTGGTTTGGATTAATTTAATATAAGGTGTCCCAAACCTAAATAATAAAGAATTCCCTCACCTTTCTTATATAAACCCACACAATATCCCACTTCCTCCTCACTCAAAGCCCTTGGAGTTCGTCCATCCTCTGAACTAATCTTTCAAGAATTCTCCCAAGGTGCCCCAAGCTCCCATGAAGCCTCTCACAAGCCTCTCTCTAGCCTTTGTAAGTACACTTCCAAGTAAGGGTTTTTTATTCCTTTCTCATTTTTGTCCAATTTTCGTTAAGTTGTTTTGACCTTTTAATTTCAATTATGAATGTTGGGGTATGGTTTCGTACCTCCCTCGTACTTCCCTCTTTATGTTTGAATTATGGTATACCCCTTTCACTCTCATTAAATTCCTCCCATGTACACCTGTTACTATGCCGAAATTCCGAAAGGAACTTCTCTCTCCTCTTTTACATTCAAGCAATATTTTTGTATCATGAATCTAATTTCCATTAAAATTACTGGGACATGTATCTATATGACCTACATACTTTACATTACATGTAAATATGATGAGGAACCCATTTCTCTCTCAACAACCTTTTTATGAATTCTTATGTCACGCTGTTACGCTGCTGAAATCACACTAATTTTCTAAGCCAATGTCATTGTGTAGTGAATACCATGCCCATTTCTCCATCAAGGGTATTCACCTTTATACACATTTACTTATTGATTGTAAAGTTTCATGTATGAATTCCACATTCCTCTATCATGGAATAAATGATTATGTTTTATGAATCCATGTTTTATTATCCATGTGGCACACTTATGCATGAAATGAAATGTTTAAGAAGGGTGTGCCCTTATAGCACTCCAATGCTTTGGGTAAAGTATAGTATCATGATACGTCTTATTCAATGAGTGTTGACTCATGCCAATTCAAGTACAATGAGGGTTTACTCGTGCTTTATGTGAAATGAGGATTTACTCATGTTCCATGTGCAATGAGCCTTGGCTCACGCTAATTCCATGTTAAGTGTTGTTTCCAAATTTCCATGTTATGATTATCATGATTTATCATGACTTTATGTTCATATTTTTCATATGATCTATTGATATGCCTATTGTCTAACATGTATTTTAATCCTCATGTTATTTCTTGTGTACTCCCTTACTGGGCTTTATAGCTCACCCTTTTCTTGTACATGTCCTCAGGTTATCCCATGCAATGCTAAGTATGAAGGAATGTAGTGGTCATGTAAAGGATGTTTTCAATAAAGATGTTGTATTTCATGTTTTATGTTTTTATGTAATGATACTAATCCCCAAATACACTAAACCTCTCAATATTCTTTGTTGTATCAAGTGAATTTTTATGTTATAAATCATGTTTAAGTTGTAATAAAAATAAGGGTTGTCATAGTTGGTATCAGAGGGAGGTTTAGTTATTTTTGGGATTAGGAAACCATAGTAAAGCCATAGATACAAGACTAAGTACAATAAAAATGTCCCTAAGATTTGGTGAGTATTGATTAAGTGGGATATCAAGCAAATACATCCCTCTCTGGATACGATCAGGTAGAGGTGGCTCTAGCACATATGTATCCTAGGGGTAAAACCCAAAAACACCACTTTGAGCTAGACTCGAATGGGAACTGGTTCACGACAACGGGCCTTGCTGCACTCTTGGTTACGACACTCTTGGGGGATATGCTTTGGTAAATTCAAAAGCTAAGTATGAACCCTTATTAAGGCAATTAAAAAAAATTCCCCTAAGAATATATGTTAGAAAGTAGATCATTAAAAGCATAGATTGAATCCTATAGACTCATGAGTTAAGGAAATAAAAGTTTATTTATAATTCATCATCTTTTGTCTTTGGATTACCCTTTATGTGTTACCCCTAACTTTCCTTTTATTCCAGCCAATGGATGGTAATAGGAGGACTCGGGCTAACAACCGTTGTGAAGATCAGTGTGACGATTGTACTAATGAGATGCCCAATCCAATGGGAGCGGGAATCGCGAACTTTGTCACGCTTCTCTCTCAGATAACTCAAGTTTTTAATAGAAACACGGGTCAAGAGGAACGTTCAACCCCCTCCCCCCCAACAAATAGAAAGTCGCTATCAAGAGTATCATGATACAAATGCCTTCTACTTTTAGTGGATCATCAGATCCCACAATCTCTGAACAATGGATCAACTCCATTGAAAAGATCTTCTCCATCCTTCAATGTTCTAAACAAGAGAAGGTTCTCCTGGAGGCTTATCATATGGAGGGTGAAGCTTATCAATGGTGGATGTTGATCAAAAATACGAAGCCTGAGGTGGAGATCTAGGCGTTGGAATGGAAGGATTTTCGAAAGATGTTTTTCGATAAATATTTTCCATGCACCCTTCGTCTTAAGATGGAAAGGGAATTCCTTTCCCTCAAGAAAAAATATGAATAATCTGTTGGAGCGTACGAGGAAAACTTCACAAGGCTTGAATGATACGCTTCCATCTTTATCGTTACCCCCAAATGAAAGGTTGACCACTTCTTTGGTGGGCTGAAGCCTAGCCTGCGGAAAGCATTAGCGATCTGTGACTTTGAAAGCTATGAGGAAATTGTCCGATGTGCCCTCAAGGTCGAAATGGAGGTCAGAAAATCACAGGAGTATCATGGGGATAAGAAGCGTAAGGTGGAATTCAATGATGGTGGGCCGATGGATAAATCCAACAGTTCTAAGAATATCCAGCACCCCACTTTCCAAAAGTCCAGAAAGAACCACCCTAGAAATTTCCTTAAGGGGATGAGGAAATGCTTGAGGTGTGGAAGAGAAGGGCACCCAGCTGTTAACTGTCAACAAGAAAGACCCGCGGCTGTGACAGAGGAGAGTAATGCTCCGTTCGAACCTCAAAGTATTGTTAAATTCTACAATTGAAAAGAAACAGATCATTTTTCAAATCAATGCCATAATCCAAGGGTTTTCGGAGACAACCAATAACCTCCAAGGCAGCAAGGAAGAGCTTTTTCCACCCCTTTTCCAAAGTGAACCCCGAAAAAAAAGTGGTGATAGTTACGCTAGTTATTCATTTAAGAATAGAAAACATACTTTTTGATTTAGGTTCTACACATTCTTTTATATGTCGAAAGTTTAGTAGAACAATCCCACCACCACTATAAATTATGGAAGTGAAGATGTCGGTGAGTTCGGAAAATGGGGCAATCATTGCACCCCCTGAGCATAAGTCCTCCCCTGTTATAATCTATTGATTGAATTTTCCGGCGAACCTCATCATACTCCCTCTGGTGGAATTTGATGAAATTCTTGGCATGGATTGGCTTTCCTTATATAGAGACAACATAAATTGTTGGGAGAGGGAAATCACAATCCATATGGAGAATCGACACCCGATTCATTACAAGTTTCAGAAGGAAGATGAATCTCCTTTAGCTCCATCATCTCAAGCATGAATATTACTGCCCTATGAGCATACGTATCTGGCTCAGATGATTGAGTCCAAGGATGAAACCATCCTTGAAGAAATACCTATTGTGAGGGAATTTGCTGAAGTGTTTCTCGAGGAACTGTCTGGTCTTCCTCAAAGAAGATATGTTGAGTTCTAAATTGAACTTATACCTGGGGCACTACCAATATCCAAGACTCCATATAGAATGGTTGTTGTAGAGCTTGAAGAGATGGAGAAAAAACTACAGGAGAATCTGGATAAAGGGTTTATACGCCCAAGTGCTTCACCATGGGGTGCACCAGTCCTCTTCGTCGAGAAGAAGGATGGGTCAATGCGGCTTTGCATCGATTATCGTGAACTTAACAAAATCACAATAAAGAACAAGTATCCTCTCCCGCGAATTGATGACTTGATTGACCAGTTGCACGGAGCACAATACTTCTCCAAGGTAGATTTGCGGTTGGGATATTATCAAGTAATGGTGAAGAAGGAAGATGTCCCCAAGACTGCTTTTCGTACAAGATACATGCACTATGAATTCATAGTAATTCCTTTTGGACTCACCAATGCTCCAGCAATCTTCACGGACTTGATGAATAGAGTCTTTATAGATTACCTAGAAAATTTTTTTGTAGTCTTTATAGATGATATTCTAATATACTCCAAAACCAAGGAGGATCATGAGGAGCATTTAAGAACTGTACTAGAGACTTTGCGCAAGGAGAAGCTCTATGAAAATTATAGAAAGTGTGAGTTCTGGTTGAAGGAGGTCTCATTCTTGGGCCATATCATCACAAGCAATGGGATATCTATGGATCCATCCAAATCATATGCAATTGAGGGATGGTCGAGCCAACATTGGTAACAGATATTCGTAGCTTCTTGGGGTTAGATGGATGTTATCGACGATTTGTGAGAAATTTCTCACAATTGTCCAAATTTCTTACCAAGATAACTTGGAAGGGAGTAAAGTTTTATTGGAGTGATGAATGCGAAGAAAACTTCAAGGAGTTGAAAAAGAGGCTTATCACTATGCTTGTGCTCATTTTACCCAAAAGTGGGGAACTTTTTGTGGTATCCAGTGATGCTTCGAAGAAGGACTTAGGCTGTGCGATGATGCAGAATGATAAAGTGATATCCTATGCCTCAAGGAAGTTGAAAATCCATGAGCGAAACTATCCAACGCATGATCTGGAGTTAGCGGCGGTGATCTTTGCCTTGAAAATCTAGAGGCATTATCTCTATGGAGATAAATTTGAGATATATACTAACCACAAGAGTATTAAATATATATTCATACTGAAAGAGATTAATATGCACCAGAGAAGATGGATAGATCTCATCAAGGACTATGAATGTTCAATACATTACCAACCTGGGAAAGCGAACAAGGTGGCAGATGCCCTAAGTAGAAAGGACCCAAAAATTCTATCAATGATGAGAATTGAGAAGGATCCAATCTTCTTAGACATGATGAATATGGACGTGGGAATCATATAGAAGGGAACATCATCAATACTTTCACAAATGATTGCTCAACCATCTCTTTTGGAAAGGTTAAAGGATGCTCAAAAGGATGATGTGGGAATTCAGAAAAAATTGGATGCTATCAAAAAAGGGAAATCCTCAGAGTTTGATGTTAATGAAGAAGGAATTGTCCAGTTTGGGAAAATACTATGTGTTCCATCATGTCCGGATCTGAAGAAGGAACTTTTGGATGATGCACTTAATTCAAATTTATCTATTCACCCAGGGAGCACAAAGATGTATCGAGATCTCCAAGAAAACTTTTGGTGGGATAATATAAAGAAGGAGATCGCTGGATATACATCAAAGTGCCTGGTGTGTCAGCAAGTGAAGGCAGAGAGGCAGAAGTCTAAGGGGATGATGCAACCATTTCCCATACCATAATTGAAATGGGAGAACATCACCATGGACTTTGTTACCGGACATCCAAGGACATCCAAAGGCAACAATTCAATATGGGTTGTTGTGGATCATCTTACAAAGACTGCACAATTCATTTATATTCGGGAGGATTTCTCATTGGATCAAATGGCACAGATATATATCATGGAAGTGGTAATGTTGTATGGAGTACCACTATCTATTGTGTCTAACCGAGATCCAAGACTCACATCTATGTTTTGGAAGAGTCTTCAACATGCTCTAAATACTGAACTGAACTTTAGTATGGCCTATCATCCTCAAACTAATGGCCAATCTAAGCTAACTATCCAAACACTTGAGGATATGATGAGGGCGTGCTCAATGGACTTTAATGGAGGATGGGATCAACATCTTCCTCTGTTTGAGTTCTCTTATAATAACAGTTTCCACTCGAGCATCCAAATGGAACCATATGAAGCCCTATATGGGAAAAGGTGCAGAACACCGGCATGTTGGGATGAGGTCGGTGAACGTAAGCTGCTTGGACCAGAAATGGTCGAAGAAATGGTGGAGAAGGAGAAAACCATTCAGCAGCATATAGAGGCAGCCCAGAGTTGACAAAAGAGTTATGCAGATAATTGTCAATGAGACATTGAGTTTAATGTTGGAGACATGGGTTTTCTACGCATATATCCATGGAAGAAGGTCATGAGGTTTGGAAAGAAAGGGAAGTTAATTTCAAGGTACATCGGCCCCTTCAAGATTCTTGATCGTGTCGAGGATGTGGCCTATCGACTAGCACTACCACCTACTATGGCCAAAGTACATGGTGTCTTTCATGTATCCCTCTTAAGGAAGTACATACCGGACCTTTCACATGTACTCTCTTCTGAGGTGGTACAATTGGAAGACAATCTTTCTTATGAGGAGAAACCAGTGAACATCATAGATCGTAGAGAAAAATGTCTACGAAATAAGACAATGCCCCCTCATCACGGTGTTGTGGAGAAACCACATGTTTGAATAAGAGACTTGGGAATTGGAGGAAATAATGAAGTTGAGTTACCCACATCCAATTTTGTGTGGGAAAAGGAAAATTTCGAGGGCAAAATCTCGTAAGGGGGGAATATTGTAACGACCCAAAGTTTCATTAATGGAAATCACTGTTGATATAATTAAATGTCTCTTAATATTTATATAAAATGTCAACTTATTTGGTTTTATGTTACGAATTTTTGACCGTTGCTAATATAGTCGTTGAACAGTGATCACATGATTAGTATAAATATAAGACTTTAACAAATCTAACTTACTCAGACAAAGGTAGCGATGGCCTCATCTAGTAGAATTTCCCCATACGAATCCCATTTGTCAGAGCTTGGAAAAGAGGTGGTGTCTTTGGGCTTCGCACTTGACCAATCCCAAGCTGAGCTTCATCACGTCAAGCATGAACGTGACCGTCTACGGGAAAAGTGGAAGTTGATTGAAATTACCACTCAAGTGATGTTATCCGAGCTGCCCCAAGAGTCTGTCACCATCGCAAACCATACCCTTAGGTCTTATGCGGCTGTTTTAAGGGGTTGTGTAACAAATAAGTAGTACTATGTTCATGTACATTATTTTTTATATAATAATGAATATAATTTATAGTCATTTTTGATACATTGTAAATAGTTTTTAATATACAAATGGTGTTTTTAGTTATTATTTAATTAATAAATCAATTTTATTAAATTAAGGGATTTTTTAATTAAATAATATATTAATAAAATAATAATATTATTATTAAATTAATTTTTATTAAATATAAATGATCTTATAATTTTATGAATGTAATTAAAATTTTTATTAAAGTTTGAAAGCCATTTCTGTCAAAACCCGTGAATTTTCGATAAATATCGATTTTTATTTTAAAAGTGAAAATTAACATATGTAGAAAATTATTTAGATAAAATAAATGTTATTTCTGGAATCAGGACGTTGAAATTATCCAACGGTGAATTTTTAATAATTTTCTGAGACAGTCAAATTTTTTGGGTAAAAATTAAATACCGTTTAAATATATAATGTGTTTTATGACATCATAATGACCCAATAGTGATGTAATAAAATACTATAAACTTTATGTTCTGCCAATATATGATTTAACATTAAAATACTGTGATTTTTTGTTTGTTTTAATTACTTTTCAAAGCATTAATGGACCCCTCAAGACAAATTCAACACTTTACCTTTTTAAATTAATTTCCATGGGAGTGTGACTCACTTCCACATAAGCAACCATATTATTTTAAGAAGTTCGGACTTTGGCCTTAAAAAATATTTTTTCCCTCTTCCATTTTCGAAAAACCATGGTCAAAAAACATGGGATGGTTTGTGGTTTGGATTAATTTAATATAAGGGGTCCCAAACCTAAATAATAAAGAATTCCCTCACCTTTCATATACAAACCCACCCAAGCTCCCACTTCCTCCTCACTCAAAGACCTTCTAGGTCGTCCAAATTCTGCCCTACTCTCTATATAATCCTTCCAAGGTGCACCAAGCTCCCAAGAAGCCTCTCATAAGCCTCTCTCAAGCCTTTGGAAGCACACTTCCAAGTAAGGGTTTTTTCTTCCTTTCTCATTTTTGTCCAATTTTCTTTAAGATGTTTTTCCCTTTTAATTTAAATTATTAATTTTGGGGTATGGTTTTTCACCTCCCTCATACTTCACTCTTTATTTTTGAATGATGGGAGACCCCTTTCTCTCTCATTAAATTCCTCCCATGTACACCCGTTTCTTTGCCGAAATTCCGAAAGGAACTTCTCTCTCCTCTTTTACATTCAGGAAATATTTTTGTATCATGAATCTAATTTCAATTAAAATTGTTGGGAAATGTATTTATATGACCTCCTTTCATTCCATTACATGTAAATATGATGAGGAACCCCTTTCTCTCTCATCATCCTTTTTTTTGAAATCTTATGTCATGTCGTTACGCTTCAGAAATCGCACCGATTTTCTAAGCCAATGTCATTTTGTAGTGAATACCATGCCCATTTCTCCATAAAGGGTATTCACCTTTATGAAGATTTACTTATTTATTGTAAAGTTTCATTTATGAATTCCACATTCCTCTATCGTGGAATAAATGATTATGTTTTATGAATCCATGTTTTATGATCCATGTGGCACACTTATGCATGAAATGAAATGTTTAAGAAGGGTGCGCCCTTATAGCGCTCCAATGCATTGGGTATGGTATAGTATCATGATACATCATGTGCAATGAGTGTTGAATCATGATAATTCAAGTGAAACGAGGGTTTACTCATGCTTTATGTTCAATGTGGATTTACTCATGCTCCATGTGCAATGAGCCTTGGCTCATGCTAATTCCATGTTAAGTGATGTTGCCACATTTCCATGTTATGATTATCATGCTTTATCATGCCTTTATGTACATGTTTTTCTTATTCTCTATTGATATTCCTATTGTCTAACATTTATTTTACTCCTCATGTTATTCCTTGTCTACTCCCTTACTAGGATTTATAGCTCACCATTTTCTTATGCATGTCCTCGGGTTATCTAATGCAATGCTAAGTATGAAGGAAAGTAGTGGTCATGTAAAGGAAGTTTTCAATAAAGATGTTTTATTTCATGTTTTATGTTTTTATGTAATGATCCTAAGCCCGAAAGACACTAAACCTCTCGATCTTATTTGTTGTATGAAGTGAAGTTTTATGTAATAAATCATGTTTAAGTTGTAATAAAAAACAGGGATGTTATAGACAAGCTAGTCAGGGTGGAAGGGGGGAGATCAGGGGATGGGCAGGGGGGAGGAGGAGGTGGGTGGAAAGGGTCGGAGGATATTCTAGTTATAGGGGAGGGGAGGGGAGGGGTTGGGAAGGTTGGAGGGGAGGGTAGTAGAGGGGAGGGGAGGATGAGGCCAGGGGGAGGGGGATACTGGGGGAAGAGGTTGGGCAGGGGGAGTGGTGAGAGAAGGGGCTGGGCAGGGGGGATGAGGTGGGAGGGGGAGATGATGGGATTGGTTTGGAGACAAGAGGAGTATGGGGGAGGGGAGGGGTAGAGCTGGGTAGGCGGTAGGAGGAGGTGCTGGAAAATTGGGGGGGGGGGGTAACAAGCGATCCAGATTATCCACTTTTTCTTTTTCAATTAGTACTTATTTTTATATTATATCAATTAGTTGGGATTTTTATTTTTCATATTATTAATTGTTTTCATAAAATTTTTATCAAGCTTCTTTTCATAGATGAATACTGGAAACAAATAATCCATTTTTTATGACATTTTTTTTCACTTCACTACATTACCCAGCTTATTTTCATAGTAATATGTCTCATTTACTCACATTAATGTCTAATTATATATTATAGGGATCAATATAACTATCAAAAAATATTACAAACTACTACACTACATAAATGATACATGGTAGTACTGGGAGGCTGTTGACTGCACATTCTGATGACATGAATTGTAACTTGATCTGTAGACCCGCTGTTGTTGAAAATCATGGTTCCTGTAATTGTTTTCAAATATGTATCTGCTATAAAGTATATTTATGTTCTCTTTTCATGGTTAAATAACATTCCATAGTTCTATTTCACAGGTGACATGAAAAATACATCTAATTTTTGTTTCCAATTTAAAGTTCTCTTACCATGATTCTGTTTCACTGTTTACCTATTACAAGTACTTATAAATTATATTTTCATACATAGTTTCTATGAATACATTTATAATTTCAATATATTATTTATTAATTTCCATTGACCACTTATCATATTTCTAATGCATTTGGTAGTTTAGATTTCATTTATGATGTTGTGCGTATTCACGAGATATGTACTGGTTAAGTTAAAATGTTGATGAAAAGGATATCATTTCAGAACTATCTAATATTTTACTCCCTAATGGTGAATCCTTATGCACTAGAGGTGGTGATGACATATGGGTGCATGAGAGTGGTCAATAGTCTCCATACCCACATCAATGACTCTATCTCCACAAGCAGGTGGTACAAGAGGAGTTGGATACACTAACTGATGATAAAATGTAGCTCTAGGTCTTCCTTCAACAACTGAAATACCAAGAACCATCTCAATTGGCCTTTCTTCAGGAACTAAAATAGTGGTCCCAACAACAAGATCAACATAATGAACTCCTTTAGTGGATTCAATTACTCAAGATCCATGACTCTGAACAACCTACTACAATGTAGGATAAAACTATAGAAACTAGGTTTGTTCTCTAGCCACTTCTGATTCCTCCAACTCCATATTAGTCACTGTCTCATGAGGTGCTACATCCCTAGGTGGTTAGGTTTGATATGGATACCCCCCAGAGCGACACCATCCTAACCTACATGATTCAAAGAGTTTTAATTTGTGTCATAGTATTATCCCATAGTATTCAATAGCATGAAAAATATTGTATTAGTCTTATGGAATTTTATGACATATCTCTAATTTATATCCACTTAATTTTTCATTAAAACCTGGTAGATCAACATAAAATAGGGTTAATCATTCATTTTTAATTTTCCTTTGCAATAACGATGCATGAACCACATCATGTTTCATGGAAGGTTCAACTTTATATTATTGATCAAGATATATAAGACATACATATCCTAAAAAAATACTTTCCCTATTTATCAATCTCTCTGGGAAATCATCATTTGAACAAAATTACACAGAACCTTCCACTTAGGCTCTAAATACTCCACTAGCTTCTTCTCAAAGGAAGAGTTTCTAAACATGAATTTAGAAACCTATTATTTTTCCTACTACACATGTATCAACCAATGTATAACTAATATTTTACTTCACATCATAGGGAAAATGAATAATCTAAACAAATTTCACTAATGAATCCATTACATCTTTTCTATTTACATTTGACTGCACAAAATATTCTGTTCTATAGGATTGGAAATCAACATTCCTCATGAACACATTTACCTCTTCCTCAAACAAAAAACCATTTTATCCTTCAACAATATTCTTCCACTAAATTGAATTTAAGGCTTGAATTTATTGAGAGGAGGATGAATTTGAATTTCATAAATTAGTAAGACATGAATTGTCTAAATCAATGTCCATGAGTTCTATGCATGGAATATAAAAAAAGTGTTATTAACTAAAAAATTATGAAAATCATTAAAATTTCAAAAGTTATTTCAAATATTATATATATATATATATATATATTTAGTATTGTGAATCTTTTATAATTTTTTATTTATTTTTATACATAATTTTTTTGAAGTATATATTCTGAATATAATTTTATTTGATTAAATGACATGATTGAAAAGGAGGAAGTGTTACACTATTTCATCGACCACAATGATAGATGAATATCTCTCTGTCTACATCTCTACAACATTTGAGACTCCATCCTCTTTCCCCCTACACCATCTCTCACAGCCTCCGTGAGCATCCCTTCAGTTGTGAATTCATCGCCTTCCCTTTCAGGATCCTTAGGAGGGAGGTAGTGGGTCACCAAATCTAGTTCTTCATGGGGATACTATAGGGTGACTACTATAGGTACAAATTTTAAAATGAATAAATTTATTGAACTTTTTTTATACAAACTATTTTTTCATAAAATATGGAAACAAGGCAAGTATTATGAAAAATATGTAAAGTTCATATGTAAGGAATATGACCTCAAAGAAGATAGTTTTCCAATTTGATTCCTATGGGGTCCCTACAGATGACACCAAAGAATTACATGGCCATATTCTAGGCCAGCTGGCCGCGAAGCTGATTTCTCTTCATATTACGTATGATGATTGGAGGCATATGCATTCAACTTGGAAAAATGAAGTTTTTGATTTCCAAATAAAATTAATTTTAATACATTATGGTGTAATTTAATGTCATTACGTTGTTAAATTATAATATTTTCAAAATGAATTTTTCTGTAAAAATGTTAATCCACTTTACGGTTGTTGATGTGCTAGCACGAAAGTGGGATTTAAAAAATCTGGGAAAGAAATAAGAAGAAATTACATGGATATTGTGGAGTGATGTCAAAAATACTTTTTTGACCTCCTAATATATGTATGAAAAGATACCTGATGGGATACCCAAATAGAAATGGAAATTTTTTGTTGATAGACATTGTGATGAGGAAAAAATGGTATTTAAATATATATTATTATATTAATACCATTTTACATTTATACATGTATATGAAAAGGAGATGAAATTAAATAAAATACTATTAAATTACATGTTATTTATTTCAAGATATTTCATGGAAGAATTCATCATGTTGGGCTAAGCAAGTCATCCCTCACACTACGGGGTCAAAGAGTTTTCATAAAAGTCGATTAACTCTGGTAATCATTTTATTAGATTAAATATTTCTATGAAATTATTATATGTTTAATATATTAGATTTTTTATTTATCTTTGTTTAATGCATTCAAAGAATTTAGGGCACCAGGAATCCCGAACAGAAGTGTGGTTAGATGTTCAAAAAAAAATTGATGGAAGTTTTGTTAACGAGCCTACCAAAGATGTTGGGGTATGAACTCATTTGTCATTATAATAACTTATTATCAGTTGTCACTATGTAAATATTTATTTTTTCTAATATGAATGATATTCGATTTATAGGTAAAATTTAATGAACTATGGGATTTTAATCCCACACATTCCTACTCAATCTCCCAAGATTACCTAGTTGGTAAAGTCCTTAGGAAAGAGCATCCTGGTCGAGTGTGTGGGATGGGTTTGGGACCCGTACCATTTGAGGTCTTTGGAAGGTCACTAGGGATCGCAACAACATCTACTCCTCATTATAGTTAGTTCATACCCCGATATGCTCAAAGATATATTGTTTCTCTACAAAACAAAGTTCAGGAACATGGGACTCATATATCCGTATTGCAAAAAGCGTTGATTGATTAATATCATAAGATAACCAGATCTGCCCCCAGTGGTATTGCATCGACTGGTGGTGAAAAGGTAAATCAAAAAAATTAAAATACATTTAGTTTAAAAAAATTTATTGTCTTTATGTTTAAATATAAATATACAAAAATATTTTATTTTCAATATAATGTTCTTATAAGTGCCCGTAGCAGGAAGTTGAGGTAGAGGTGGGGATAGTGACAAACTATGTTCATCATTAGATAGTGATTAGTGGAGAGGGTGCTGGTGATAGTATTTGTATATGTATCATATATGGAACAGAGTAGTCACCAAACATTTTCATGACCTAATATTTTATGTATTTCTCATGTTTCCTTTTATGTATTATGAACTCAGTTTCCAATGACACTAGGAATTTAATATCCTTATATTGTATTAATGGATATTTAATTTTTTGATTTATATAATAATATTTGTATGAATTTATAGGTTGTTATATCAATGGTGTAGAGGAACAGGAGGAGGTGTTTGGTGTTATTTCTAAAATCATCATAGGTTTATTATAGAGATAATGGCTTCAACATAATAGATAATGGTGGAGTTTTTAGTGGTTATACCTTTTTATTAATAGTTGAACCATGGATCTTGGATGTGTCCTAACATCTTATTAATAAGATACAAAAATGTATGTTTATACTTATGTAGTTTAGGGGGGTTTTAGTTGACAATTTGTATGTTTATAGTTTTTTTAGTTTCATAGGCATATATATTTACTACATTTAAGTTTTAAAGTTTGTTGGATTAAAAGTTAATAGGTTTAAATGTTTACAAGTTATAGGATTTAGAGTATAATGTTTTGAATTCTATGATTTTAAGGACTTTAGTGTTTATCATTTGATGTTTCTAGTTTCTAGGTTATAAATTTTGTAAGTATTAGTTTAAATAATTTTCAATTTTGTAGGTTTTTAGGTTTGTCGTTAAATTTATTTATTTTTTATTTTTTTATTTAATTTAACAGTTTATAAATTTGTTTTTAAAATTATTTTTTTATTAGATTTTATGTTATATGATTTGATTTTTGTATATTTCTAGTGTTCAATTTTTCAATTTTTATGTTCTCATATTTTAAGATTTTTTTACATATTTTAAACTCACATGTTCACATGAATTATAGTTTATCAAATTTCTAGCAATAACTTATCCAGTTTTCATATTTTAAAATGTATAGAATTTATATTTATTATGTTTCATGTTTTCATGTTTTAGGATTTTAAATTTGATGACTTCATATGTTTTTATTTTTATGTTATTGGTATGATGTTTTCACATTTTTTGTTTTCAATAAGGAAGCTTGAAATATTGTAGGATTTTAATCATGGATATATCATGTTTAATGATCTTTACGGTTGTAGGATTATTCTATATAGGTATAAGGATTCCCTATTTTCAGTCATATAGGTTTTAGTTTTATTTTTTTTGAAATCGTTAGTTTTAATGTTTGTTGGTTGAATGATTTCCAGTTTTAAGGAATGCATGTTTAGAATTTTAAAATTTTTTGGATTACATGTATAAATGTTTTCAGGGTACTGGTACTGGGGCTCTAGAATCTACAAAAAAATTATTTAAAATATACCTTTAGCAGCGGTTTAAACTGCCACTATGTAAATGGACCATATTTCACGGAGTTTCAAACCACCACTAGAATGTAGTATCATGCTATTGGCGACAGTTACATATTTCACTATACACATTAACAGTATAATTTTAGCAGCCATTATTCTGACTTCATGATGGTTATTGCGATTGTTTTATTTGAAGTGGTGGTTTTAACTACCGAAAAACATTTCTCATTTTTCATTACCATTTTGTGGTAGTTCGAGTGGTTTTCATGGTGTTTTTCTAGAGAAAAAATGAAATGATTTTTAGAGGTGGTTTAAACCACTGCCAAAAAAGATTTTATATTTTCTAGGAAAGCCACCATGAAATCACAATAACCACCATGAAATGTGTTTACTACGAAGATTACCAAAAACCACCACTAAATTGAAGAAACCGCAGCATATTGTACTCAGACGCCCAATTTAGTGGCGGTTTTATAGAACCATTGAAGAAGCATAAGGTGGCAGTTTAAACTGCCACCATAGCAATGAAAAACCACCTCTATGAGGCAATTTTCTTATAGTGCAAGTTGGGTCCTTGTATAAATAGAGGACAATGTATCCTACTCAACTTATTCAACATTGGGTCTTAGAATCACTATTTTAGGAGTATTTCAAAAGTGGTATCATCCCATCCATAGATGCTGATCGACAAGCTCTCGATCACATAAAGCCCCATCAACTGTCCACATAATGATGATTGGTGGCCAAAAAGCAGGCGGCACTAATTTTCATCACCAATTTTTTTGGGATCCTATCCCTAGAATACATAAATAATTTCTTCTGTTATCATAGGTTGGTAAACCAAGAGGAAACCTATGAACTCATTCATAAGACATAGGGGTCCCTCCAAAGGGATCCTACTAGTAATCACTGCCACCAATGTCGTGTGGTAGGGAACGCTTAATATGATGAGGGCTTCATCCTCGGAAGTCTAACCCATGTTGCCGAGACCCGAGCACACAAGATGGATCACTAATGGAAGCTTCTGGCCAACATGTAAGAGGTTTTCACCTATATATCCACCATATAATCCCTAGAATAAAATTTGGTGGTAAATAGTTAGCAAGAACACACACCTTACTACACCAAAAAGGCCTACCAAGAGACTGATATGGAAACTCCTTGAAATTTCCTCCAGAAAATTTCAGTTGAAAATAGTGAACATGCACACACACCTTCCCGCACCAAGCAAGGATGCTAGAATACTTGTTTGGTAATACCCAGAAAATTTTTCCAGTAAATTTTAATGGGAAATAGTGAGAAAACACAAACACCATCCCACACTAACCATGTCTGGAGACCAAATTTGATGTCACACCACAACCTAGCACACAAACCTTCCCCCATATATCAAGCCTTTCACTATCATCTCGTGACATCATCGAGATAAATCAGTCAAAAAACCTCAATGAAAAACAAGGGAAGACCCACATCTCTATCCCCGAAACTGAGTATTGTGAGTACCTACCTATAGGAAATCGATTATAGAGGAAAACAAAGACACTTGTTCGATCCATGATATGGGAATATATACCTATTCCATCCACTAATGTTACCCAACACATACTGATTATGGTGAAATGAAAGACACAAATTCCTACCATCATCTTATAAACTTTTCAGGATATTATAACAACAATGGAAGTGTTAGAGGGGTGGATACAAAAATCTATCCCCATAATTAGGGAGACTCATAAACATGTAACTAAAACGAATTCATACATATCTACTCTAGTCCATGATGGATTTGGAAAAATTTACCATATGATATACAGATAATCGGATCAATACCATACTCTCATTCCAACTTGAAGTTGTCGGTCTACCCCAATAGCCATTCTAGGGTAGGCACAAACACCTTCCACAATTCCAGATACCTATCATAAAATTTAAAAAGTGTAATAGGAGATAATAAAACAATCTTCTGTATATGAAATCTGTTCTCTCCAATAAGAACCCCTTGTAGCTCATAAGAAGGAATCAAAAAATAATTCTCATTAAAGGTGACCAGAAAGTGAAGATCTTGACTATAATCCCTCTTTGGTTAATGATTGAGTTATTAAATCCCTTATATGTTTATTTCTTGGGGATTAGGATCCTAATATTACATTACCAAATTAGGGAAATATAACCATCAATTTCAGAGGTCCTCCCTATACATCATACCATGATGGCTTGCATCATGTTCAGAATCTGATTGATCTCCGGATGAGCACCGTGACATCCCTCTATGTAGCTAGAAGATCAAGAAGTATGAGGGTCCTCCCCTTGCTATTTTAAACCCTAATGTTCCTCCATAGGGTATATGATGTAAGAGTTATCCTTGAAGTTAGATGTCAATCCCTAATTGTATTTATCCCTATGATTTTATTCACGTTGAAGGTACTTCCTGCAATAGTGTTTCACATCGAAAATAATGTCACCCATTATAGATTTAATGATGAGAAATACCTCATATCACGAGGGACTTGGTAAAATGAGTCCATTCATGCCTAATTACTCATAATTTTAAAGTGAAATCATTTCATATAAAAAATATATCCCATGGAAATGGTCATTCTAGGTAATCCCACATTTTTATTACATAATTTTTCAATACATTGTACAAGAAGAGGTTCTTTTAAAGTTTAGTTACTTGAAAAAAGGTATATAATGCATGAAAATATAAAAAAAAATTATTCTACTTGAAATGATTATTCAAGGATAATACTATGTAAATTTATTGGTTCTCATTACCTGGGGACATACATCAAAGGGAAGGGTGATCATAAGGCCCAGTAAGGGAAAACAAGGGAAACATTTTACTTGTGATATTAAAGAATATCAATAAGAACATGAGGAAATACATAAAAGAATGAAAAAGAGGAATATAATAATAATAATAACATGAAAAATAACAAATAAATTTGGAAAAAAAATATTTTAGACATTCATAAGAATATCACCATGGTTTTCACTCAGGTTTCATGAAAATTACCAAGGTTATTCACTGAGGTATCGTAAAACATGTCATCTCTAGAGATTAAATTTTTATCCTAATGCATTGGAGAGCTATCAGGGAGACCCATAAATATATATTAATATTAATTTGAGCCACATATACCATATTCAAACATCTCATAAATAAACCATGGGTAAAAAAAGACATATGTTTCATATCAAAATTATGATGTTTTAAAAAGTTCTTAAAATATGATCATTATGTAATTTATAACCCACAAAAAGGGAATGAGGGGTTTTATGTATTTAAATTACTGAAAAAAAAAAAATATTTACAAATTGGTGAACACGCGTGGAAAATAAATAGGTTTGAGTATTCACCTAAATAAAATAAAAAAAATTCTTGAGAAAAAGAGAGGGATTTTGATAAGAAAATTCGGCAGCAAAATGGGTAAGAAACATGGTTTTAGATAACATTAAAAAGAAATTGTAAAAGGGTATAAAATTAATAAAATACTATTAATATAGTAAAGGGATATAAGAAATTGGATAGAATAACATTTTTTGTAAACATGAAATACATACTGCATAAAAAGGGAACTTGAAAGGAAATGAGAAGTTAAGATTCCCTTACCATGAAGAGTAACTCCTAAAAGTCAAAGATTGGGATCTTGGGGGATTGAGAACAAATTTAGAGTTCTAATTGGGATATAAAAATTTCATATATTGTTTTATTATTAATATGAAAAGAAATATAATGGATAAATGGTTGGGTATTTATAGAAAATTAGGGGAATTTTTTTTATTAATTTATTTAGACACATAGGTAGTGGTATTTGAAAAACCATGGGCTTGCCCAAGGTATTTTCCCATGGTATTGGCCACATGGGACACCTATTATGTTATTATAATACATAAGAGTTGTCCATAATTTTATATTACATATTTCATCCTTAGGATTTTATTAAACATACCAAAACCTAAAACTGTATTTTACTATTCACCAGAAAATAATTTTTTTAGAAAATTTTAATAAATTCAACCTAACCTAATTTCAATTTTTTGATTTAAAAAATTATGTTTATTTTACCATAATAATTCTATAATTATGTGAAATTTTACTTTTAAATATACAAATTCTTAGTTTTTAAAAAATAATCACGGACAAAATATGCATAATAAAATTTCCGACACTTGGAAAAAATAAAATTATTTTATCATTTAAATTTAAATAAGAGTAATTAAAAAAAATATTTCATTAAACTAAAAATTATTAATAATATATTATTTTATTATAATAATTATATCTTTTTTTAAGTACAATTTCTATCCAAAAAATCAATTTATCAAATTCATCATATTTTTAAGAAAAACTAATCTCAAAATAGAATTAATGGAAGAAAAATAATATTTATAAAAATGTATTATACAATAAGTAACTATGTACTTGGAATATAACCCCTTATAACTTCTGAATACTACCTAAGGCTGAGTTTTGTGATAATTATAGGCTCATGGGGTGGCTCAGCTAACATCGCTCGAGTGGTAATCTCCAATAACATGAACTTCCACCATTGGTGATTTCATTCAAACATAACATGTTAAAGAACACATTGGGCTTAGTCAAGAGAGAATCCAAAAGATTCTACCTCACCCCCAAATTATAACAAAAGGGATTCTTACAACACAACTCTACTGGATGAGGCCATCGACTCATCTTTCAGTAATAATTATCCATTATGATTTCTATTTTTAATACTAATTATATGGTTTAAATGATTATGACGATCATTTTTTCCAATGATCAAATTGACCAATAGTCATAATTGACCAATGATAAAAATTGAAAAATGATCATATAGTGATCAAAACCTAATGGTCATATATCAATTATACTCACTTAATTATTAAAGGGATATAGTTTTGATGAGTACAAAATAACACAACACACATTTTCAAGAAAAAAATAATTAAAATATCTTGGGTCATTAGACATTTTCCAAAGCACCCTTGGATCACCTACCATTAATATGACTAGGAAAAACCCTTCCAAACCTACTTTTTACAATAATGAAATAAGGAAGCATCCACCTTGGTTAGACTAAGTTGAGTAATGTCTAAATAGAGATGAATAATACATGATGAACATGAGAAGATAGTTTTATAAAGATAATATACCATCCATGTTTTGGCCTTTAGATACTCCCAAATATAATATTCTAGAGGTGTGGATGTATGATTGTGTTCAGAAAATCTACATAAATATATGTAAAACTCTTAATAAAATAAAATCAAAGGTATTTCTATACGATGATTGTTAAATCCCTGTTAAGGTAATATAATGGATACATTGTCGGACCAACATAGAGGCCCTCCTAACTACATGACACTCTAAATTGGGAAAATACTAAGGATCCCTTTAAAGTGAATGACTCGATGTGTTAAAAGTATTGTGTCAGCTGATTGAAAATTCCCCATCTGGTGTTCACATCAGAGGATGAGGAGAGCATGGGTTGTTGCACTTTACTTTTCTCCCTAATCAAAAAATCCAACCAAAGGCGACATTGTTCAATGCCATAGTTTTAGGCTATCTTAAAAAAATAATTATTCCATGAAATATGGTTCACTCAGAAAAAATAATCCTTGACCGAATCTTTAAGATGATAATATATGATAGAGAGAGAACTATTGAAAGACTTTTTCCTCAGGCCTCTGAAAATATTGATCAAGCCTCTCCCTCGAGAGATGTAAACCATCAAATAGTGAAAATTTCACAAATTTATCAAATTTACTCACTAGTAGGTAGCTCAGGTGAAGTTCATTCCATGAATACATCCAATGTTCAGACAAAGATCTATAAAATAAAGAAAGAAGTCACGTTAATAGTAGTGAAAATGATCTAGGAGAATCCCCATTCAGCAAGGCTAAGGTATTTTTTTGAAAAACCTTTAAGGTCAAAAACACTAGCTCAAAATGTTGTGAACATGGAATAGAAACAGACACAACCCATAGAGTTGGGGGATTTTTTACATTTACTTCCTCTATAGTGTATATAATCCATCACTTTATCTAGGGGAACACTAAAAAATGGATCTTCCAAAATCATTCAATCCCACGACTTGATGTCCTTAATTGGAGCATGAAAGATAAAACTACCAATGATTACCTTAGGATATCTCTTTATTAGATTGTCCTAAGAGGACTAAAGAAGAAGATGAATATTCCTTGTGGTGGGCATAAATAAATAAATCTCTCAAAGAACCTACTGAACTATCCATGATATGTTACACATTGGTGAATTATTTTAACACCACTATTGATAAAATTACAGAACATGATGAAAATACATAGTAGATGGATGAGGATGTTTTAATTCATAATATGGTCCAAAAATAAATGATCAAAGGCGGTGTGTGTTCCCATACCATAGAATCACTATTAATTATGTAAATACTTAAAATGATATATTGTCTCTACATTAGTGAGAATCATCAAATGAAATGGGTAAAGGTAAGGATGTACCTCACTCACCTCCCAAATAGATCAAACCCCTCACATTTGATGATATAATATTTTAATAAGAGGAATATAAGGAGAAGATAAGACGCAATGTATAAATACACCACAACATTCCTAGGGGATATGTTCTATAAGCCGATCCTCACCCAGTCCTCCCTTCCAATGTACCCCAAGAAAGAGGGTTCATCATAGAAACCCTAAGGGAACTACAACATACGAAAAATGTGGGGTTCCAATAGACAACATATTTAGATACCATGGAAGTAGAATGAGAGTTCCCTCTATTGGTTACACAAGAATAACTAGGATAGGAACATCCTTATAGACCATCCCCTTTAGGTTACATATAGATGATACTACAAGAGTCACCACAATTGGCCATACCTGTTTCTTACCCCTATTTGAGAACATATTCATCTAGACATTCCTCAAGGTATCATCAATAAAATTGTGCCATTAAAGACATTATTGTAGTATTCAGAGGAGTGGAAGTCACTGGTACAGTTTAAAAATATTTCTTTCCCCCAATGGGTTGATACAAACCCTCCCCCGCCAAATTTTTGGGATCCTATATTTCAAATTTTCAATGGATCAGGGGATATGGAGTAGAATTTGATGCAATTTGCTTTCCTTTTTTATCACATTATTGATAACCCTTCCCCAAAAGAGGTAGAAAAACCTAGGTGCTTCATGGAAACACTGTATGGTCCAGCCTTTGTATGGTATACCAGCTTGTCAGCTCAGTCAATCATAGGATGGGATGATCTCTGTTGAAAGTCTCTATTCCTATTCATATCAACACTCTAGGAGGAAAAATAATCAACATGTAAAACTAAAAATAATCAGATAATTAAAGTGTATCTTATTTCATTCTTTATGGAAGGGGATGACATACTCTCTAAGCCTGTAACTCCCAATGAATATTTTTTGTCCATTTTTGTAGATAATCTTATGGAATATTTTCAAACACCTAAATTCCATGTAAAATATAAAAGAGGGTTTTGGGACATTGGAATGACTACTCAAATATTGGAAGACTCCATCTCATGAACCATGGTCATGTCCTAAGTAATTCTATTAACTCAAAGGAAGAGAACATAGAAATAAAAGGTCACTGCTATCACACTTAAGCCTGCCCCCACACCCAATCCCGCTCTCAAGATCATGCCATATCATGTGGATCCCCCTCCTAAGAATTAGTAGGAATGAACAACTCATTAAGATGATCAATACTAGAAGTGGAAAAAATTCACATTGAGGAGATAAATAATAAATATTATTCTTTCTGATGTGACCAAGTACCTAGATACTTCATCTAGCATTATAGAATACTTGATAATGTTTCCAAATCCCAATAGGCGTGACCAGGATGGTCTTAAAGATCACACTAATTATTTCTATTTTGATAGGACGTTGGGTAACACCATATGGGAATATTTTCTTTTCAAATACATCTTGCAATAAAAAGTGAACTCTAGGAAATTAAAGCTGAGAAAACCACCCATGGAAGTAGCAAGTATTTCTGTCACCAATCCAGAGGAAGAAGATGAATTTCATGAAGTTACTAAAAATAATATGCATAATTTTAGTGATTAGTTGGTTAGGAATACAATCAACCAAACACATTATATCTTCTGAGCATAGTTCAGACGACCAACTATGACCCCAACCATTTCTACTGGGTTTCAGTTGACTCCATTATTAGAAAAGTACCCTAAACGAAAATATTTAAAAAAATGCTAGAAGAGTAGGAAACAAACACACAAATACAAACCTATACCTAGGAAAAATTTATCCTTGACTCTCTCATACTTCAAGCCTATATTCCTAAGAGAATAGGAACTGACCCACCAAATGGTACAATAAGAGTTGAATTTCCAAAAAAAGTTCTCCTCATAAGATGAATTAATCTTTGGTTCCATTAATTTTATGCACCTAATGGATCCTTTTTCTGATGATGAATATGACCATGAACAAGAATTCCCTACAACCAACTAAGGTATTATTGGAAGAGGCCTCCCGATTCAAGGATATTGCAGAAGGCATAGCCCTAGAAGAAATTAAAACTCTAGCCACATCCATTATCAAACCTTCTATACCATAAACACTCATGGGAGAGCCCTCCAACAGAAACAAGAGGATCAAGAAAATTTCCTCATCGATTCCAGGAGTCTCCCTAACCTGATTCTCGTAGAGGATCGACTAGATGGAAAAAAACTTATTAGACAACCTCAATAACAAGGAATACATATTCGGCTAAACAAGACAAGGATATAGGTTCCTAAAAACCTTGTTCTAAGAGATACTCTACCTACATCAAGTACATTATTACCTAAATTTCCTGCCCTCAGAAGTATGTAATTACGAAGAAATTAGACCTGGCGCTAGCCATGTTTTCAATATTGTATGCTCTCAGCTTATCAAAAAACCTATGAGAAGCACTCCTATAGTATTTAATAATTACATAGGAGTTTGAAGATGTGTTTTACACTACTAAATTATATCGTTCAAAGAATAATCCTGCAGAATTCCACATGATCATCTCTTTCATAGAGGAGGAAAAAAACTTCCATTATATAGGGACAAATCAGACCCCTGTATGAAACTAAAAGGATTAATGATATTGATATCTGATGGGATTTTATTAAAAATGGATTAGGAGTAAACCACATTTTAGTCTAAATACTTCATATATTGGGATACAGTGATACCCATTTTTACATTTTTTCCCTAGTGATACAAGGTTATCACAAATAGTGGGTAAAATCATCTCAGAAAAATATTTCTCAAGACTCGGTATGGAATCCAAATATCCAACTTATAATTTTTAGTGGTTTGATAAGATATAGATTTCAACATTCTTCATGGAAGGCCTTGGTTACATCATCATACAACAATTCCATAATCATACCACCAATTCCACAAATATTTCATTAATGGTAAAATTGGGACATTAAATTTTGATAAATCCCATTAGAGTATTATGAATCTCAATATATCAATGTTGGATTATATTATATGGAAGGGAAACATCCTATATGTGATGATTTTTCTTAGTTCACTGCCCTAGATGGTTTGGAAATGACATCATTAAATCCCTTCTTGTATAATAGTGAAGAGTATGTGTTAAAAATCCATAAAATTGAGGATATGAGTCAAATTAAATAATATATTTAGTGATATTAATGATATCAATAATTAAAACTAAGACCGAAAATGTTAAAAAGGATTTTGACTCTCCATAAAGTGCTAGATGTTCTGATGAAAATTCAATCATTCTTTCTCCAAAGCTTCAATGGATTCCTTCCACATCATCTAAATCATAAGAAGTCACAATTTCACCAAAATATTTTGAATATTCTTATTATATATTCTTCATATCCCTTCCAATTCTTCAAAAAGATCCCACATCATTAGACAGGCCAAAAGAAGATGCTTCATCTCCTGAATTCCAAAATGTTGACTCATCTCATAATGTTCCTTTATCACTTTTCTTCACAATGTTTAACGAATAAGATAGAGAGGAAGAGAAATAATATGAGTAAGATGAAGAGGAAGGGAATAATTAACTCAAGGATGCCCCTCCAAAATTATTGAAAGGTTTCTCCATCACCAATGATGAACTCAAATAAATAGATTTTGGTACACCAGACAACCCATGGCCCACAATAAACAATTTTTCCATGTATTTCAAAGAAAAATAGGTATATACCTCCTTTTCGAAGAATAATCGTGATGTGTTGTCCAATAATTACATAGAAAATACAGGCCTCGATCCCTAGGTTGCCACCTACAACCTGGGATTTCCAAGAAACCAAAAGGGTAAAAACAGATAGCCAGGAGGACACACTCAACATACACCTAAAATATTGAGGCTAAATATGACAATATTATCAAGGATGAATTCATTAGAGAAGTATTGTATTTGAAATTTCTAGAAAAAATATTCCCATTGAAGAATAAGAATTGATAAATCTTGGTTTTCATCGACTTTATAGATTTTAATTAGTACTATCCAAAAGATGACTTCTTATCCCTAATCAAAGAATTAGTGGTTGATACTACGACCAGGTTTTAAGCATCTCTTTCATGGATTGATATTAATGGTACAACCAAATTTTAAATCTCCCAAGAAGATAAAGAATTCACCACCTTCATGGCCTCCCAAGAGGTATTATGCTATCTGTTAATGCACTTTGTATTAAATAATGCTAGCAGTACATATCAATGTTCCATGCAGCGCAATTTAAATCCTTTCCTATGGATTATTTTTTCAAATTCTACATTGAAGATATGGTGGTTAAGTACCAATAGTGTTCCGACCACTTGGATGATCTTGAGACCATATTCAACAAACTATGACAACATAGCCTAAATATGAACCCATTGAAATTTTAATTCAGGGTGTCCTTGGGAAAGTTTCTCAGCATCATCATATTCAATCATGACATCGAATTTTACCCCTATAAGACCACATATATCCTTAATATGTAACCTCCTAAAAACATAAATAGTTGATAATATTTTAGGGACACCTTGCCTACATTCTACACTTTATAGATAACCTTGCAGATAATTCTTTTACTATCTGTTGGTTGAAGAAAAAGGAGGTCACATATCAGTTGACCGATGACTATCCAGAAGAATTCAATAGTCTCAAGAAATATCTCTCGACTCTACAAGTATTGTTACCACATGTTGAGGGGAAAAAACTTATTTTTATATGAATGTCCTGAAATGATCATTGGATTCATTACCTACACAAAATTAGGATTCTGGGAGTGAAACAACATTTATTATATTAGTAAAACTATGATCAACACCAGGAATCCTTATTTCGATATCGAGAAGATCTATCTAGTGATAATTTTTATAGTTCATAAGTTTAGGAACTACCTATAACACTATGATATATATTTTTTCTCTCATAGTAACCCGCTAAAATATATCCTAAGTCATCCTATGATGACCGGATGTTTGTCATGGTGGGTGGTGATTTTGCAATAGTTTCACATTTAGTTCATGCCTCTAAAAGTGGTAAAAGGTCATTCATTGGTATAATTTCTTGTAGAAAACCCATATGTAGAAACAACGTCATAAAATATTGATGTTCCTAATGAAGATATTTTATCTATTCAAGAATGCCCTTAGACATGGAATATTTATTTTGATGACACATCTAGAATCCCAACAGGGGAGAGAATGGAAGACTCTAAGCTCAACTGAGTCAAGTTGAGAGTAATTTTTATCTCTCCAACAAAGGAAATATTTCCTTAATTCTTAATTTCAAAAATATATACAAAAAATGAGTAAAAATATCTTTCCCTCATCATAGGGTTAGAATTGGACCTTTAAAAACTAGTGGACCTCTTGAAGATAAAATGTGACATATAGTTGGTAATCAAGATGTTCAATGGTGATTATGCCATTATAAAGGAAGAGATAATCACCATTATTTACTATGTCTATGTAATAATAATATAATTCACCTAGAATATTACATTAACTCACATCCCATGTGCCTGAAATTCCCAGTTAGATGCATCTGAAAATGCAGTTATAGATTTATTTGATCCAGACTTGGACAAAACAGTAATTAGCATTGCACACTGCCGAATGGGGTCACATTTTTTTCAAGTTAGTGTAGAAGAAATAAATTAGGTTAACTCCATCCCTAAACTAGATATAACTAAAAATTGTTGGATGATACCTATTGTGAACTATCTCCAAACTGGCATGCATTCATTGAATAGATCCTGGAAAGAGAAAATTTTATGATAAGTGACCAAATTCACTCTTCATGAGGAACAAAATCAACAGAAATTACTCTAAAAATATTCTTTGATGGATTCATTCTTAGGAGAATTGATAGAGAATAGACTATTGATTTTCTGAAATAAGTACATGTGGGAGCCTATAGTTCCCTCCAGTAAGGGTTTAAGATCTCCAATCGAATATAATAGACTGGATACATTTTTACTTTGATGACCAAAGAGTGCACAAGATTCAACAAGAATTGTAATTCATTCCATTTTCATGAAAACTTAATCCATCAACCCTCATATTTTCTTAACAGTGTTAAAAACTCATGGCCATTTTCAATATGGGGAATGGATTTCATTGGGGTGTATCCCCCTACTACGGAAAAGTAGTTCATGTACACCATTTTTACTACCAAATTCTTCTCTAAGTGGAATAATGTAATACCCCTCAAAGGATTTGGTACCAAAATCGTTATCAACATCATGAAATCCAACATCATTAATATATATTTTGTCCCTCATATAATATTGATGGAAAACAACACCAATTTCTACATTGTTGAGTTGGATAAGCTATATCAGAAGTTTAATATCAAATATAACCAATCATCCTACTATCATAAAGTGGATAAAGGAAATATAAAGGCCTTAAATAGGACCATATCAAACATACTTTAGAATATGGAGGATAAGGAAAAAAAATTCTTATCCTAAAAATATCTTTTACACCTTGTGGGTTTACTAAACTACAACCCAAACTGCCACATGGTAAAACCCAAATCAACTTTCATATAGGACAAAAGAAGTCCTACCCATTGAGTTATAGTTTCCCTCACTCGACATTTCTATATGCGATCAACTATCCACAGACCAACATTCCCAAAAAATGGTTGGATGAGTTGAAACAACTTGATGAGAAAATAATTTATACCTTGCATCACTTGGAAGTCCATAAAAATTAGATAGCCCAATATTTTAATGATAAATTCCACCTCCACTCATACCTCTAATGAGAACTAGTATTGTTCATCCAGAATCTGATGATACCAGGGGAGAAACCTCCAATGATCGAACCGAAGTGGGAGGTGATGTATTCTATACAGGAGGACAAATATAATGAAGATTATTCCTTGATATCAATGGATGGAGATATTATTGCATCACTTATCAATGAAAGAATTATTAAGAATTAATTATTGTGATAAATCCACACATAACATCTTGGTCGCATGACATTAAGCTTCATGATTCTTATTTACTACATGAAATTAAATTTCATGGTTGAAGACCAACAAATTTTATGTTAAAATTCTCTATTTTTGGTCACATGACATTAAAATGATTGACCGTATTAACCACATGATGTTAAACCTCATGGTTGATTTCATTATTATTCAATGTTAAATTTCTCTCATCTTGGTCACATGATGATAAATTTTATGACAACATCCTTTATGCATGATATAAAAATGAATGGTTTATGTCCCAGATACATGATGTAAAACTAAGTAACATTAAAATAATTTATTGAGAATATCACAATCATTTGTTATGGTCTAAACCACAAACACTTTTAAGAAATATGTGTGGCTTTATTTTTATTTCAATGGGACATGTATTGAAACCCATACCATATGTCTTGGGACCAAACATCATTAAAAAAACAATCCATGTTTCCTCATGTCTAAACCTGATTAATGCGGGGAACTAATTTAATAACCATCTGTGGATTTATTAATATCATTACAAGATATGTAGTGTATCCCAAATCTCCAGTCTTGGGTCTATCTGCAAAATTAATTCTTCTTGTTGAATCACCTATATCATTAATGAATGATGTTAAACTACATGGTCGATATCCCTCTCATTCGATGTTATAGATTTTTAGAACTATATATGGATTTATTCTCATTTTAATGACTTACATAGAGAAACCAGGATCCTACATCCTAGTCTAGCCACCAAAATATCAAAATGTCCATATATTTTCTCTGATCACTTATATTTGGTGAAAGAAACCTTTTCCATTCATGGTTTTTTACACACAGCATAGCTTATGTGTTATTAGGAGTTTTGGTAATGGCTTCCAAAAAATATTATAGAACATAAATTACTGAATGAGTTAGCATGGTCCTGGTTTCAATAACTAAAAAATAACACCAAGACATTCTTACCACATAATATAAAACTGTATGGTTTATGACCTTATTTCATGACGTAAAAATGTATAACATTTCTGTCAAGGCTTGAGTGGATCACAATCCTCAATGATGGATTCCCACCACACCTATTTTCAAGAACTACATGTGTCTTGATTATCATCTTAATTGGATATGTAGTTATTCCTATACCTCATGTCCTAGGAATTTCTATGTCTTAAAGAAAAATACCCCTTTCCTATATACAAAAATAGATTTATAAATGAGGTCTTAACATGTATTCCTTCATTTAGGAATCCATCATGGATATAGAAATATACCCTCTTACATATGAGTCTGATCTTCGTAGGGAACCCCACACTCCATGTCCAATGTCAATATAAATGATTCATTTTTTATTAGAGACATCCCTTACATAGACCATACTCATAATGATAGGTAATTTTAGAACTCTATACACTTTTTATGGCCATCAATGATGAGTGGCCTAATACCTAAGGGAACCCTTATTTTGGCTATGATGTAAAACACCCTCTTTGGATTTTCATAAATTCTCCCCAAATAAATGGGTTTTCAAATAAAGGATGTTGTTGGTTGAATATATAGAAATACGCCTATGTTTTCCTTCAATAAAGTCACCGAAAAAAGTGTCTATAAAAAAAAGACACATTCACCCTTTTGAGAATACACTTCCAACTCTGTTGGTGAAAAATACATCATGTTAGAAATCTGTTTTCAAATATAGTCCATGATCATTCCATGAATGCTTTCCCCATGTCACTTTCATAATCTAAGAACCCCCAAAATCATGGTTTACAGTTCCCCCCTCACATATGAAGCATTATTGAACATTCTTGTTCCTCTAGGCCTTATATTACTCACTATTTTCATAATACTATGGTCCATGTTGTATGAATTAAAACTAAAAGCCACTATATCATCCTAGTCACATGATTTTAAACTACACAATTCATCCTTACTATGTTACATTAAATTGTATGGTTTACCAAAACTATGTAATACATTATTCTCATTCTAGTGAGATACATAGTGACACCCAAATCATAGGTAATAGACTATCCGACTGAAATATAAAACTACTCTCACTCTCCTATGTATGAGCTAGGTCAATATAGGAGGGTCCAATTTGGGTTTTCACCCATCTTATCAGCTCATACTCAAAAAATCCCCCTCTCAACAAAAATATTCTATCAGTGGGGGAAATTTATTAATAGAATCACATATAACATTATTATTTCTTCAATGTGATACATAGTGACACCCTAATCCAACATATTTGTCCTAGACGCGCTAAAAAAACACCATGTGTCTGGGTTAAACCTGTGTAGGGAAACAATTATCTCTTTTATAGGTTATTTTGAGATGTAATTCTACCCCAATACTCAGGCACATTCCTTTCACAAACCAGACATTGTTTCATGGGAAATACTTATATCCATAAACTTTACTTTTTATATTATTAATATAATGTATGATACTTTAGGACATTTTTTGACTATGCAGTAAAACCCTCTAGTTAGCTTTCCATAAAGTCTCACACAAAATGGGTTTTCAATTTGGGGTACATTAATCCTCAAGAAAATACACTTATATCTCCATAATCCCTAACAACATTATGTTGTACATTTCTTTTTGAACCAAGTCTGTATTCATTCCTTATATTTTTTCATATATCACTCTTCGGATCTGAAAACCCCCAAATTACTACTTACAACCTCCCCACTTCATTCCCAGAGATGGTGGAACATTCTCTATCATATCAACATGTAATGAAAAAATAATAATCATTTAGTCATAGTAAAATTACCATAAATTGTATCCCTCAATGTCATTACCATAAGAAGTAAAACTACATGGTCCATATCCTAGTCACATGACATTAAATTACATGAAGCTTAAACCCCTATCTGGGAGGGTCATTTTTTTACTGATGTTGGTCATCCAGCACATCACCCAAAGAACTATGTATGGCTTTATGATCATTCCATCAAGGAATGTAGTGATTCCTAGATCCTCTATTCTAAGTACAACTTCCACAACAACCAGAAACTTGTGTTCCTCTATTCACAGACACAACCCTGATTTGAGTAAGAGGTTTTAGATTTCTTATGGGACCCTTCCTTTTTAATATTATGAATGAAATTGAACATCCCTCTTCTTCACATACCAAATTTATAGAAGATAGATTTACCATTAATTTCATGTTCCAACATAGATTCTCCCGACATTCTCAGAAACATTCCCCTAACAAACCACCATATGTGTTCTTGAGAAATATAGGTCTTCACAAACTCCTTGGACATCAGTATTAGTATTTCATATTTATAAGGTCATATTTTTCTGACTATGTAGTAATATGGCCCGGTTTTCTTTGCATAAGACATCAAAAAAAGGGAATATCAACCAAAGGCACATTCATCATTAGAAGAGACATCTTCTTTCTTCGTAATCCCCAATGATATCACAATGGAAACCAATTTTCGAACATGGTTTGAAACCATTCCTCACATACTTTTCTTGTAACTTGTTTTAGATATGGAGATAAAAATATTTTGAATCAAAATATCTCTTTTCTTGTGTCTAAATAATGTAGGAACATTCTCTTACTGCAACCCCTTCTTGTTTCTTTAATCCAAAATTCATGGTCAAAGCTGTTTGACCTAAAACACCAATTAAAATTTTTCCAGCTTCAAATACACTAAACATCCCTTGAATAGTGACATAGAACTCATTAGACTAAAAAACTCTCAAATGGAACCCTGGATAAAAGTCATGTCTCGTCTCATTGGACATGCACTTCACATGGTTTAGAAAAAAAAATTGAGCATTGAAACAAAATTGGCATAAAAAATTGTTCGGTTGAAACCCACAAAGGATGGAGAATGAAAAATTTAAGTCTCAACTCATAAGTCTTTCTTATACCTGAATTAGGAACAAATTGTGATCATGAAACCATATAATCAAATTTTATAGGTTCATGAATGTGACCCAATAAATATTCTAACTACGATCACTAGGTATAATGACTTTGGTAGAAAAATATAGTGCTTTCTCACTTCTACCATAAAACATTAAAATAACATAATTCAATTAATTGATTCATTTTACATGTTATATTATGGTTATGATGAGGGAAAAACATAATTGGGAATACAAATAATATATATATATATATATGTCATTTACATTCATGTAATAAAATGAAAAGGAACATCTAAATTCTGGATCCTTTTTGATAAGTTTATAATTTTTCATAAATATAGGCCTTGATATGTTGGACTATTTCCCAAACATTGTATACAGTTTTCAAAAACCTAACAAATTGTGAGGAAACATCCTCCTAGATATTATGGAATTTCTCCTTCTCTTTAACAATATAATCTCTCCCTTGTGCCAAATCCCCCTTTAATAGTTAATGGATTTGGGCCATCTCTTCCATCATGGATTCCCATTATTCTTTATGGTGATTCATTTTAAGTGATTTATTATCATGAAGATTAGGGTACTTCTCCATATCCATGGTATTTTTGAGTTCATCATGTGATTCAGTGGCCTTGAGATCTGAAAATTGGCATACTAACAGTGCCTCGACCTGCTGTTTTGTTTACTATTCCTCCCATATTTCATGGATCAACTTCACATCATAATTGATCATATATTAATCAACCCAATACAACATAATATGAAAAACAAGGTTGGAAGTAATTGAATTCATGATGAAAGGTTTTTTAGAGGTGTCTCTCAGACTATTTTCTAGATGTCTCTCCAAACCATATGACATGAAGGAGGAAAGGCATCTTGTGTCTTCATGTCTAACTCAGAACCAAATTTAGAGGTAGATATGTATACTGGTATTATAACACTAAACAAGTCACATTTCTCTAGTATATCTAAAATTGTTTCAGTTTCACCTACTGGTATTGTTTGAATTGGTGTTAAAGCTCCCTTCTCAGGAACATCCATCTAAAATGATGGAACTGGATAGAAAATGACACACCTCGTCAAGCTCGAGAGGTTATCAGACTAAAAATGCATTGAAGAAACTAAATTGGTTAATAAATCTCAACCATTATTGGATTAACAGTAGGAGTTAATTCTTCACCAATACCTCTAGTGTTAGAGTTTTGAGCAAGATCCTCCTGATAGTCAATGTCCCCATATGTTTTTTACTAACCATTATGTAGGGATATCAGGAATCTCTCACTTTGAGAACCTTGGCCTATACTCCCTCAAAAATGGGAGTAGAATATACTTGGACACCATAACAATGGATTTCATTGGTAAATGTTTATATAGAAAATGATGCACAAGTAAACCTATGACCCAAGACATTAAATTTAAGGAGGTCTAATTCCTTTGAAAATGTAAGAAAGAGAAAACTATCATTTGTCCAATAACCTATCAATGTATCAGAACTCTTCCAAAGAGGTAGGGATAGTTTTTAAAAAAAAATTATTCAAGTTATATTAGTTCATTAAATAATCCCTCACTTATAATAGTATCCTCACCAGTAGAAGAATGTGAGGCGCATGGATCATGAAAACAATTCTCTCATTCATCGATTTCATACACCTATATCTCAAAATGAAAATCCTATTTGAACCTTGTGGATTCAAGATCAGTATGGATACCTTCATTGCACCATCCAAGATCCATAACATCCTCTTCCAGAATAGCGACATGGTCACTATTGGTTTTTAAAAGATCCTATAATGTATGTGACAGTTACATAATATCATGATTAAAAAAGATAAATACAAGAACATGACATACTGGAATAGGACTCTCCTCCCTCTCTGTAGTAATGATAGTAGACACAACATCATATCTTCACACATCTTCTGTCAGGGGGATTGATTCATTAGTATAAGATTATTCTTAATACAGGATGTCCTCCTTAGTCCCCAAAGGATCAATGTCATACCCCTTTTGTGAGGAAAGTGAAGCACATCCTTCTTGAATAAAATATTGTCAGACGAGTATGTTGGGCGAGACATGAGATTAAGTGATGGTGAAAAGGTTTAGCATGATGGATACAACTAACTACCTTCTTCTCCCACTTTCTTTTATTTTCATTAGATAGGGGGGGCTATGTTGGTCCTCTCAGTTATGGGCACTAGAGGTTCCCATTTAGAAGACCCTCCCGTACTCTTCTCCACCATCATCCTCTGATAGGATGATGGCTCCGAGGACTCGGGATACTCAACCCAAACTCCAATATAGGTTCTTGTTGGCCAATATTTTGGTGAATTGAATGTCGTACATGGTGCCTTTTTTTTACACCTCCTAAATGTGAGATAAGTACCCCCCCCCCCCAAATTAATGATAATTGATGAAGGAGGGAAAGGATATGGGTAAAGAGAGAGATACCATGTAAATTTTGATGCATTCTTCCCAATAATATTTAGATCGACCAAATATCCTCTCAATGGAATCCCTATATAGCTTGTCCAATACATGTTTTGTGGCTTGGATCTTATCATCAGTGGAATATATTAGCATATCCAATTCTGAAATATATTTCCCCAAATCAACAAATTTTATTTCTAGGAGAATATCGGAGGACGCATGAATATCTCAATGATACAAGATACACATTCCATCCTATAGAAACACACATATATCTTCAATTTCACAAGTCATTCCCTTCTAGTTTTTAATTTCCAAATTTCATACATACTCCAATGATAATGCGTTGGGCTATGATAGGATCTAAAATCTATTGAATACAAAGATCTTTAGGACTCTCTTTTCTTACTAGGGGCTGGGTGACTAGAGCTCAGGTCTCCTCTCAATGGTAAATAATAGAATACCATGTCCCAAAATACATGGTCCTCTCAACTCTAACTTACTTCAAATCCCTTTCCTAAGATTGTTTTGAAGACTTTGGAGCTTCATCATCTTCACCCTCAGGGTGAACCTTCATGTCTGTTTCGCGCGGAATCCGGGGATGACCTCCTGGACGGGAGATTCAAACGTTCCGATCGGTTTCTAATGGGTTTGTTCGTAGAACCGGAAACATCCAATGATTCCACATCCGTTTGGACCTACTTTCCAAAGGCAGGCGCTCATTAGCTTGTGGGATAATGAGGCTTAGGAATTTGCATTGGTCGAGAGGATGGGAGGTCGGACTCATCACACCTTTTTAAGGGGAATTATTGTCTACTCCGGGACTCTCTTTATAGATTTAAGTTAAGTTCGTGAATCCTTATTACATTACCAAGTATAAAATGAGCTTTCCTTTAGTTTTAACAATCAATGATTAAATATGAAAGAAATTTAGAGAATCTTTTATATGTATTCGAGGTTCTTCATCAATATAGAATCATCTATATTTGTTTAGAGATTCTTGGTCAATGGTATCCTTCAAAACATTTATATAAAAGTCTCTTGGTCATTTTGATGACCAGGCTGGTTTTAAAGCCACTCAGTGGGGCACTTGAAGTTTATTTTCATTCAGAAGGACAGAGATTATTTCAATGTTGGGATCGAACCCATAAATGGGCTACCTACGTATCCTTTGTTTTGAAAAAGGAATCAGAACCCACGTAGTTCGAGGAATGGGATATGATGTTTTATGATTGATGGCTCAAAGATGAATGTCATAATTACTTTTACACTCTAAGCTCACGTGAGTCATGCTCGGTGTGAGAAACAAGAGGTATTGGTAAAATTTAGACAATTGTGCCATAACAGATGCAATCATAAGAATTTGTTTTGGGGCTTATGTATAGATGACTGCCCAGATAGACGAAGGTTTAGGATTTACTTTTAGGGAGAAAATCCAAGAACAGGGTCCACAAAGTTATATGTGCTTCATGGAGATTTGAATACTCTAATCTTGGGGCTTACTCCTAAGGAGGATGCCCAAGTTAGGAGGGGACTTATGATTGGGTTTTATTCCTGAAAAGGAAACCCAAATCAAAGGTAATTTATGACTGGTTAAGAGAAATTTTAAGAGACTTGGGGCTTATTCTTAAGAAAGATGCCCAAGATTTATGACTAGGACTTATTCCTGAGAAGGAAGCCTAGGTTAGGGGACTTGGGGCTTACTCCTGAAAAGGAAGCCCAAGGTTATGACTGAGTCTTATTCCTGAAAAGGAGACCCAGGTTAGGGATTAAGGTTTGGGGCTTACTCCTGAGGAGGATGCCCAAGATTAAAGGACTTGATTGGGGCTTATTCTTAAGAAAGATTCCCAAGATATATGACTAGGACTTATTCCTGAGAAGGAAGCCTAGGTTAGGGGACTTGGGGCTTACTCCTGAAAAGGAAGCCCAAGGTTATTACTGAGTCTTATTCCTGAAAAGGAGACCCAAGTTAGGGATTAAGGTTTGGGGCTTACTCCTGAGGAGGATGCCCAAGATTAAAGGACTTGATTGGGGCTTATTCTTAAGAAAGATGCCCAGATCAAAGGTTTTTATAACGGGGGATTTATTCCTGAAAAGGAGACCCAGGTTAGGATTCTCTCATCTTAAAGGATGAGGTTGAAATGAATGAACTCTCAATCTTTGGTGACATAAAGATGTTTAAATCACTAGGTTTTGAGAGATATTTCACAGAATTCCTTTCAGATAAGGATGTCAAATCAAGAAATCATGCCATAAATGGCTTTGAAGAGTATCTTGAAGACTGAATCTTGAATAGGAAGGGTGAAATGGCTTAAGAGGGGTAAAAATGGGCAAGATGGGCACCCAAAAAGCTAGGGGCGCGCAAGTATTGAAAGGCGCGCAAGTCCTGCGGCGGCGCGCAAGTATTGGTCGCGCAAGTATACTTGCGCGACATTAGGGGTACTTGCGCGATTTTCAACCAGTACTGAAATGCTTGAGCGACTCTTTATTAAACCCTTTACCATCCTCTTGAGGTTCTTCCAGAAGAGGGATGCGCAAGTTATATTGAAGGAATTAAGTAGGCGCGCAAGTGTTTGATAAGTTTCAACACTTAGGCCTTCCTTTTTCTCTTTAGATCTTCCGTTCTAGGTAAGAAATTACCTTAGAAGTGTTCCGGAAGCTTTGAGAAGAGACTTGGGCGTCGGGAGCTTCAATCCGAGTTTCTGGAAAAAGATCCTCTCGAATGGGGGGCCCACAGGGTCTATTTATAGGCAAAAGAAGACCCCGGGCGGTTACCGGGCGGTTACCAATTAGGTCGCGCAAGTCACCTGCGCGACCAAGGTAGTCGCGCAAGTGTACATGCGCGAAAGTGGTAAAACTTGCGCGGTGAATTGGCTTTTGATCCTTTGTTCATGCCTTTGTCGATTTTTGATGTTTTCTTCAAAGGATGAATCACTTTCAGCTGAGATATTCCCTTTTCCGATCATTAGATTCTGTGACGAAAGGAGCGTCATCAAAAGTCCCCCCTCAGAGTTGGATCCGGAGGAAAATGAGGATTTGACTCTGAGGAAATCGAATCCCTCTAAAGGAAAAGGGCGGCGCGCAAGTTTTCAGTACGCACAGGGCGGCGCGCAAGTGTGCGTCGCGCAGGCCTGAATTGCTCTGGGTACGGCGCGCAGGTAGGCTTCCGAGCCTATAAATACACGGCCTCACCTCCGTACAAGTATCCGGATTTCCGGACATCATCCCTTCTCGAGCTCTCACCGCGTAGGTCACCATGACCGCGCAAGTTGCTCTGTTTTCTAGGGTTTCCTCGATGTCGCGCCACTGTAAAGGTATTTGTACTTGCGCGGTTTATACTTGCGCGTCAAAAACTAGCGCGACACACAAATACTTGTGCGCCATGTTTAGACTTGTGCGACTTAAATGCCTTAGCCATTTTTCCAAATTTCTTTACAAATTTTACGAAAATAAACCCATTTAAGAGTTAGTTTATTCATCTTTTGTGCAGATTCAGTGGTTCCCAAGGGAATTGAAACGACTGATGAACTGGCTAGCAAGCGGATTGATGACATGATGAACATTATTGGCCATTATTACTATGATATCTGTGACAGCACTTTCCCAGATTTGGATAAGTATTTGAAGAAATATCATCTTAATTTCCCACAGAGCATCTACCTGTCTCTGTGTGTTCATGGTCATCTGCAAGGAGTCAATGTTCCAAATGCAAACAATTATACACCTGAGATGCAGCTGCACTGCTACTTATCTATTTCGGTTATGCTGTGCATTAAGAGTAACAACAATGGTGTGAACTTTCAAATTTTTCCTCCATGTCATTCCCTTGCAGATATGAAAATGGAAAACCCATGGGCTGAAATGTTTTCCACTGCCGGTTGGTGGAGAGAAGACAAACATGGTATTAGAGCAATATCTGAAAAGAGTACTCTCTCCAAAAGGCTCTTTACTTCCAATGCTCCATTATCAAATCCACATATCCATCTTCCAAGTCTCCTGGACAGAAACAGAGTCACTGTTTGATCAGCAGAAAATTTTCTCAAACCGCACTCAAGAACATCCTTTTACAATTGTTCCAAGAAGAACTGGTATCACTGCATCTCTTATTGTATCCAGTTGAATGAATGAATTCTAGGTGGTTTCTAATGAAGATCGTGATGCCGTAAATCAAATTAAGTGTTATGTTGAAAGCCTCTTGTAATTCTTGAAAGAAAAAGAAGAGACTCCAGTCTGTGGATGTCCTTCTAACTCTTGTGTATCAATGAAAAACACTTTTGTCTTCAATCATTTGTACTTGCATTCTTCCATTACCTACTTCAAATTTACTTAAGCCAATGGGCCTAGTAAGCATAGTTTGATTTTTACTAGGATTATTACAAATAACCCTACAAACTTTAAACCTTTTAACTGCTCAATATTACCTAAATCATACAAAAAAATGTATATTTAGTGAGCTGGAACTTGACTTTTATTCAGAGTTCCTTTGTCTTTTGTGTGGGCAGTTTAAAGTCATGCACGCCGGACATAAAGGGGTAATGTTTAAGGTCGAAATAGCTTTGACCGAAAAATGGATTAAAATGGATTCAATTCCTTGACAATTTATCTGAAAACATATTTACCATACTCAAGTATGAGGAAAAAAAATGTAAACTATGGCTTAAGAATATTTGAATCTGAGGAATGATATGAAAAAGAACTAAATAGCATTAGAAGAGGTAGTTTCCAAGAATGAAGTTACTATTATTTAACAAAACCCGTTAGGGGGTTGAAATATGCAGGGCCACCTATGGGCATTGGCTGCATAGTCAAATAAAATAGCATCTTTTGGCTGACAAGTCTGTTATGTGGACTGTTTATGCAAGGCCACCTATGGGCACGTGCTGCATAGTCAGGCAAAAGAACTCCCAGAAATTTACTTTCCTAGTGCTAAAAGTCAGTGAAAGTTTATGGAGATTCAAATTTTCTAAAGCATAGAGTTTGTTGTATGGAAAGAGGTACTTGAATATGGAGAAGATATTTCCAAACAAGAATATCAAAGAACTGGATGAATATCACTCCTACGAAGGTCTGACCCAAACGTAGGGAAGAAGAATAAACCATAGACTTGAATACTTTCAGATCATGAAAAAGGATATGGGACAAATACGTTAAGGATGGCTATTTTTGTGGATCCCTACATACTGTCGTTTAAGACAAATAAGGACAAAAGAGGCATTCTTCCCAAGAATGAAGTTACTATTATTTAACAAACCCGTTAGGGGGTTGAAAACATGGAGGGCCACCTATGGGCATTGGCTGCATGGTCAAATAAATAGCATCTCTTGGCTGACAAGTCTGTTATGTGGACTGTTTATGCAAGGCCACCTATGGGCACGTGCTGCATAGTCAGGCAAAAGAATTCTCAGAAGTTTGACATTTTTGTGACTAGAAGTCATGAAAAGGGTTATGAAGATCTGAAAATATTTAAGGTTAGGATTATAATACATAAAGATGGGTATTTTCCAATGTATATAGAGATACATAGGTCAATGAAAACCATAATCATGTTGTGGCTGGGTCTTGAATTGAAACTTGGACTTCACTACGTATCTCATAAGAATGAGAATCAAGCCATACGTAGTTCTTGAAATGTAGTTTAACGTCGTGCAGGACGAAAGTATGAGTAATCTTAGTTTAGGGTCATAGAATTCGGACCATAATAATGAATACACAGTGTGTGTCTTCATGAGGACTTTTCAGCCAAGGGACAAAAAGTGAAATTTGGGGTTAGGCCCAAAAGACTTGGGACTGGATTCGAGGGACACTCGAATGTTCCTACGTATCCCATAAGGATGGGAATCACGTCCACGTAGTTCTAGAGCTACCCTTTGTACAAATTTGGTTCGTACATGTGAAGGGTGAAAGGGGACTTTAGTGCAATGATGGTTTTAACCTAAGATAAAAAGTTTAGGCATTACCATGTATGTACGTAGTCTTTTGAAAATGAAAACCATGATTGAAAAAGAATCAATGTTAATAATGGTTCCTTCTCAAATGAGGAAATCAAAGAATATTGTAGTTTATTGTCGTACCGGACAAAAGTGTTGTATAGTTTAACGTCATATAACAAGGACGAAAGTGAATCAATGTAAAGATATTGATTCCAGGGGTGGTTTCACAAATCATCATCATATGAGATGGTGGTGAACCAATGTGAAGAGATTGTTTTTGGGCTTGAACCTTTGGGAGGTTGCCTACATACCCAGCCTGGAGGGCAAGGATCAAAGTCCGTGTAGTTCAATTAAAGAATGAATCAATGATCAAGTTGTTCTTGTGGACAATGATCTAATAAAAAATATTGTTGGGACTTACACATGGTTAGTGGCCCAAAGGGAGTGTTATGGTTGATGTTCGCTCTAAGCTCACGTGAGTCATACTCGGTGTGAGAAACAAGAGGTAATAACAACCTTAACGATGTACAGTTTAATGTCATGTAGGACATAAAAAAGGGACTTTCTGTACAGTTTAGCGTCATGTAGTTAAGACGATGGGGACAATATAGTTTAACGTCATATTGGACGAAAGGGGGATTGTGCAGTTTTAATGTCATGCTGGACTTTTGATGATTATATAGTTTAACATCTTTCCGTACGTGAGGGACTTTTATACAGTTTAGCGTCATGTAGTTAGGACGTCACAGTTTAACGTCTTGCTGGACATATTTGCAAATAGTTTATGGTCATATACATGGACCAGGGATGATGCAGTTTAAAGTCATAAGGGACCATTGCTGTATAGTTTAACGTCATAGAGCAAGGACAAACTGGTGCTGTACAGTTTAAAGTCATGTAGCTAGGACTAAAGTGAACCAATATGAGGATATCAGTTCTGGGGATTTTTTTTTACAGTTTAATGTCATGCTGGACGATGAAAGTGCCACACAGTTTAATGTCATGTTGCTAGGACACAATATAGTTTAATGTCATCTCGGAAAAAATATAGTTTAATGTCATCTCGGACATATACAGTTTAGTGTCATGTAGGACATATTAGTAACCAATGTGACAGTTTAACATCATGTTGGACGATAAGGGAACTGACACAGTTTAACATCATGTTGGACGATGAAAGTGCCACACAGTTTAATGTCATGTTGCTAGGACACAATATAGTTTAATGTCATCTCGGACAAAATATAGGAACTTCTATACAGTTTATTGTCATGTAGGACAAAATCAGGGACTATGCAGTTTAAAGTCTTGCAGTTAGGACTATTGGTGCTGCACAGTTTAATGTCATGTTGCAGGGACATAAGGGCGAATAGTTTAAGGTCATATGCATGGACCGTACAGTTTATCGTCATGCTGGACGTATTATAGTTTAATGTCATCTCAGACAGAAGTGTGACACAGTTTAATGTCATGTTGGACGAAGTTGTAGTTTAAGGTCATACTGGACCATTGCTGTATAGTTTAACGTCATATGCATGGACCGTACAGTTTATCGTCATGCTGGACGTATTATAGTTTAATGTCATCTCGGACAAAGTTGTAGTTTAAGGTCATACTGGACCATTGCTGTATAGTTTAACGTCATATGCATGGACCGTACAGTTTATCGTCATGCTGGACGTATTATAGTTTAATGTCATCTCGGACAAAGTTGTAGTTTAAGGTCATACTGGACCATTGCTGTATGAACCAAATGTAAGAGTCTTGGTTCTGGGAACAATATTTTGTGTTTATACAAAATACTTCTTCAGAAATCTGGCATTAGTTGGAGTCGTGATGTGTTCTCTATCCATTGAAATCAGAGAATACGCTCCATTGGAGTAGACCTTATGTATTGAATAAGGTCCTTCCCATTTTGGTTCAAGCTTGGGAGGCTTCTTTCCTGGTATCATTGGTGTTCTGAGAACCAATACCAATTCTCCCTGAATGAATGAACGAAGACGAACTTTTTTGTTAAAAGCTAGTGCTATCCGATTCTGATAGATTTCCAAGTGGTGCAAAGTGCACAATCTTTTCTCATCTAACTGTTCCAATTCATTCAACCGCTTTTGGGATTGCTCATCTGTTGATAACAGATCACAAATGGCTATTCTGAGTGAGGGCAATTGAACTTGAATTGGCAAGACTGCTTCTGTTCCATATACCAATGAATATGGAGTAGACCGCGTTGCATTGCGAGTGGTAGTCCGATAAGCCCATAAAGCATGATAGAGTTTATCAGGCCATGACCTCTTATCTTTATCCACCATCTTTTGCAGTATATTTGAAAGAGTCTTGTTGAAGGCCTCTATCTGGCCATTAGCCGCTGCATGATATCGAGATGAATGGTTGGACTTAATGTTGTATTCTTGATACAATCTCTTTACCTCAGAAGAACAGAAGTTGGTGCCGTTGTCTGTCAATATGGTATGAGGGACACCAAATCTAGTAATGATGTTAGACTTGATGAAGCTAACAATGCATTTAGAACTGACTTCTTTGAGAGGTACTGCCTCTGCCCATTTGGAAAAGAAATCAGTAGCAGTAATAATGTACTTAAACTGCTTGGCCATAGCTGAAGGGTAAGGTCCCACCACATCCATTCCCCATGTGGAAAATGGCCATGAGTATTTAGCTGTATGAAGCAACTCCGGAGGTTGATGAATGAAGTTGGAATATACTTGGCATGAATGACACTTCTTTGTGAAATTAACACAATCTTGTATCATTGAAGGCCAGAAGTATCCAAGCCTTCAAATTTGATCAGACAATCTATGTCCAGACTGGTGGGCACCACAGACTCCTGCATGCACTTCTTTTATGACAGCCATTGTTTCTTCACGATCAATACATCTGAAGAGAACTCCATCAAAACCACGTTTGTAGAGAATTTTCTCGAGGTGGTTTGGACCATCATAAAGAGTAAAATTGACCACACGTCGCCGAATTTGTTCTCTCTCGGCTCTATCAGGTGGAAGTGTTCCATTTTGAAGGTATTCCCTGATAGGTGACATCCATCCTGTAGTATGACCATATGGTTCAGGAATGGGACTAATTTCATTAATTTCCTCTGTTCTGACTTGAACATAAGGTGAAATTGCACGACGGTGGGCAATACAGATGGTTGTCTCGTCCTGATTTGGATCTGTTAAAGCTGTGGCTATATTAGCCAGTGCGTCAGCTTGAGCATTTTGTGATCTTGGGACATAAGAAAATGTCGGTTCTGTAGGGAATTCCGACATTAACTCTCTGACGTAATCATACAATGGGATTAATTCTTCTTTTCTGATGGCATAATCCCCATTGATTTGTTTGATTACCAGGTCTAAATCACCTTTCACCTTTAAGTGATTCACTTGTGCTTGAAGCGCTAACTCCAAGCCTGCAATGAGAGCTTGGTATTCAGCTTCATTATTGGTACCACCTTCCCACAACAAAAAGGAATAAGGTAACACTGCCTTATCTCGAGAAATGAGCACAATTCCTAAACCAACTTTGTTGAATTTAGGATTTTCCATTTTCTTCCCTGTTGGACTTCTAGAAGCACCATAAAAATACATTTCCCATGTTTGAGGACTCTCTTGAATAGAAAAAACTTCCTCATCAGGGAGTTCGATATCTGAATACGTGTCTTCCACTGAAGGGTGTTCAGCCAGGAAATCAGCCAGAGCTTGGCCCTTAATTGCCTTTTGAGACACATACTGGATGTCGAACTGCTGTAGAATAACCGCCCACCTTGCCAGACGTCCTGTAAGCATTGGACGACTAAGGATGAATTTGAGTGGATTATTACGAGATACCAATTGGACCTCGTGATGTTGCAGGTAGTGTCTCAGTTTCTGAACTGCAAAGATTAATGCTAGGCAGCATTTTTCAATACTCGAATACCGGGTTTCTTCTTCAAGCATAGTTCTACTAAGATAGTAGAGACTATTTTCATTCCCAGCATCATTCTATTGAGCGAGAAAGGCACCCAATGATCGCTCTAAAGCTGTCACATAGAGGATAAGAGGCCTACCCTCAACAGGTGGCATGAGTACTGGTGGACTTAAGAGGTATTTCTTGAGAACATCAAATGATTCTTGACATTCTTCAGTCCACTGGTAAGTGACTCCTTTCTTCAATAATTTGGTAAAAGGTAAACTTTTGCCTGCCAAATTGGCGATGAAACGCCGAATATAGGCTAAGTGTCCTTGAAGTCCTCTTAATTCTTTCAAATTCTAAGGAGGTGACATACCAAGGATTGATTTGGTCTTCTCAGGATCGACTTCAATACCACGATGGCGTACAACAAAGCCGAGGAATTTTCCTGAGGTTACCCCAAAAGCACATTTTAAGGGGTTCATCTTCAAATTATGTTGTCGAAGCTTGTGGAATATGATTTCCAAATCATCCAAGTGATCAAAACGTTGTTTGGATTTAACCACCAAATCATCTACATAGCATTCAACAAATTTCCCTAGAAAAGGTTTGAAGATACGATGCATGGCGCGTTGATATGTTGCACCTGCATTCTTTAAACCAAAGGGCATCACCTGGTAACAAAACACACCTTGAGGAGCTCTGAAGGCTGTATATTCCTCATCTTCTGGGGCCATTCGGATCTGATTATATCCAGAATATCCATCCATGAAAGAAAGTACTTCATAGCCAGCTGTCGCATCAATTAAGAGTTCTGTAATCGGAACTGGAAAATCATCTTTGGGACAATACCGATTAAGATCTCTGAAATCGATGCAAACCCTAATTTGTCCGTTCTTTTTCTTTACTGGGAAAATATTAGCCAACCACTTGGGATATTGAACTTCTCTGACGATGTTAGCTTTGATAAGCTTATCCACTTCAGCCTCGATTTTGGAAGCATAGGTTGGGTGTTTTCTTCTCGCGGCTTTCTTGAATCCTCGATGTTCTTTTGGAAAACCCAAATGATGGGTGGCAACATCAGGATCAAGGCCAAGCATCTCTGTATAATTCCAAGCAAAAATATCTTTATTTTTCTTTAGAAAAGAAATATACATCTCTTGTTCTTCAAGGGTCATGGCCGCACTAATTAAAGTGGGGCGTGGATCTTTCTCTGTACCCAGATTTACTTCTCTGAGTTCATCCATAGTGGTAGAGATACCCTCTTCAAATGCTGGAGGAGCATCTCTAAGATCTTCCTCTTCCTCTTCATCATGTGTTATTTCTTCTGTTTCTACTTGCAAAGTAGATGAAAAAACGAAATTCTCATGATCATAAGAGATGTCAAAATTTTCACATTTTGAAGAAGAAGCTTCCATTTCCGACCCTATTGATAAAAAAGGGTCTTCTTTGGGAAATAAAGAGGAGATGATGGATTGAGAATCGACATCAACATTCACCTCTGGTGTTGCTATAACTTCTTCTGGCCTGATTAGCGAAGTATAGACTTGTTGGATTTCAGCAGACGAAATGAAAACCTCACCACTTATGCTTTCATCACTGCTTGGTAAGTTACCAATTTCTCCCATGTTGTCTAGCTCGATTTCCGTAATTGACATTATGGATCTTTCCATAAGAGTATTTTGATTTGGGCCTATTTTGTCAATTTGACTGATAGGTAACACATAATCTGTACTCACATGTGAAAATGGATTTATTGTAATTTTTTCCAAACCATATGGAGCATTAACTTTGGTAATTTCCTTCATTGTAGATTTTTCTCTTCCCTTCATGTGATAAAATTCCGACTCAATGTATTGAGACTCACATGTTTTGAATGGGTCCTTATCACCATACAATGTTCCAACATGACCATCGAAACAGTATTTGAGACATTGATGGTATGATGATGGAATAGCTGCATGCTGATGTAACCAGGGTCTTCCAAGCAAGATATTGAAAGCTGAGTCTTGATCAACAATCATGAAATCTGAATTGGAAACAAGATCTCCAAACTGAGTTCTAAGCGTAACTTCTCCCAGTGGTTCTTGTTCATTTTTATCATATCCTTGCAACATCATGGTAGAAGGAGATAAATCAGATTCCGTGAGGCCCAATCGACGAAGTGTGCGAATGGGCATGAGGTTGACTCCTGAACCATTGTCAATAAAAGCTCTTCGAACATCTATACCATTGACTTTTCCAGATAGGTACAAAGGTTTTATGTGCCCATGAACAACATCATCTTCATCTTTATCAGTAAAAGATATCACTGCATGGCATTCTGCAGGATTATTCTCTATGTGATAAATTTCAGCTGCAGCAATTTCAGCTTCAAACTCCTGAGGACTTGACAAAGCTTCGATGAGTGCTTCCCGAAGATCTTTTGATAGATTCAAAGCATCCAAAATTGATAATTTGGCTGGTACTTGGGCCAAGTGTTTCAATATATCATACTTTTGATCTAGAGGCCTGCGTTTCCTAATGGGAATATGCGGTTTAGCAGGTACCTTGGAAGCAGATGCTTTGGAAGCTGATGCATCTTGTATTGAAGTTGAAAACATCCTTGGTTTTGGAAAATTAGACTGATTAGATCCATTTGCTTGATGAGATAAAGAAGATGGAACCTTTAATCGGTCTTCCAAAATAACTGTGCCGAAGCTGAGTTGGCCATTGGCAGAAGAACTTGCTTGTTCTTTTTGAGCTCGCTGAAGGGCTCTACCACGAGTTTCTGCTGCATATACAGTGCTAGCAGGGGTAGAATTAGAGTAGTGGCTTCGGAAAGATCCACGTCTGCCCCTATATCCTGAACCTCTAGAACTTCCTCGGGTTCCCTTATTTGATACAGGGAATTCAGGTTCATCAAGACTGGAATATGAATCTGTTAATTGAATCATATTAACAGAACCAAAGATTAACTCTTCGTCTGATAAAGACTCTGCCTGGTTAGCCTGTTTAGGCTGTACCGTTTGGTGGGACGGTGCCCGTGGCTTTGAAGTAGATGGCATGAAATCTGCCAGAGTCAAAGACAATTTAGGCTTTGATACATACTCATCTTCTCCTGATTCATCTTTCTTCTTTGAATTGCGCTGCCCTTTTGAGGATTTGTCCTTTGATGGAGGCTTTACTGCAGCTTTTGTAGGAGACACAATTGGATTCTTCAATTGTGTTCGCAAAATGTAATGGGTCCGATTGATTGTCTTTCTGACCATCCAATCATCATATTTTTTCGCAGTTTTGCTTTTGACTTCCTGCCACTCGCCTCCTTCTTCTGGATCTGTAGCGGTAATACACGCTACATGAGCTGAAGAACCCTTCAATTTGACTTGTCCCAAGTCGACCATCTTTTGTAGGAGGTCTTTAAAGACAAAACACTCCTGGATGGGATTCCCCAACATTTGATGAAAGGGACAATAATTGGGACGGTCTTCATCTCCTTCCTTGTTTGGCCTCTTGGGTACTGGTAATTGAACCAGATTATTTTCCAGAGCTGAAATGAAGTAACCAGGAACCTGCTCACTTCGGAAAGAGTATGTTTTACTCTTCATATCCTCAAATTGTTTTCGTCGTTGATCTTTTTGATCATTTGGATGAAACAGCCTTTGTTGTTGGCGTTCAGGAGGTGGAGCCCTTCGAGAAGATGAAGGTTTTGAAGTAGAAATAGGTACAGGTGCCTGTTTAAGCATAACTGTAGCAGTTTCTGCTTTACCCATTCTTCTTCCTGGAGCTGATGGAATTACACGAGATTTAACCTTAGCCTGTATAAGGGAATCTTCAATCTGTTGAGCGATTGAAGTAAGGTCTCAAAACCCTCCTGTGTATTTCACAGGGATCAATGGCGTGCGTAATTCATCACGCAAATTTTCCACACAGATTGGCAACAATTCCTCCTGAGGGAGTGATAAACTCAAGGAATACGTTAATCCCTTCCAACGAGCAATGAAATCAGAGACTCTTTCATTCTCCCTTTGCTTGCAGTTTGTAAGATCGAAAACTGTCGTTTTTGGCAAAGTTGAGCTAAACTGAAGAAGGAATTTTTGACGAAGATCCTCCCATCCGATGATTGACCGGGATTGCAAGCTTGTATACCAGACAAAAGCTGGTCCTTGCAAGGTTCGCACGAAGCATCTGAGTTTCACTGCTTCTTGTTGCTCTGGAGTTCCCATCATAGGATCACAACAAGACACATAATGCGTCAAATGTTGTTCAGGGTCGCCTGATCCATTGAAAGTAGGGAAAATAGGGTTTCCAAAACTGGATGGAGGAGAAATTGAATCTACCCATTCAGGATAAACTTTCTTTTCAGGTTGAACTTGCGCCCGTTTCCCTTCCATAGTTTCTAACCGAGCTGTTAATGACTCAATAGTAGTTATTAACTTTTGAGAAACGTCAGGTTGAACTTGGTTTTGGGTAGGTGCAATGAATGGAGCTTGGATAGCCGTGGAGGTTGGTGCTGCAACTAATGGTAGTGCTGCAAACCGTTGTTGCGTTTGACCCGTAGGATTAGACCTCTGTGGGTGTACTGATAAAGGAGGATATTCCTGATCCATCTCAGTAGTTACAACAAATTCCTTCGGCTGTCGGACTTCAGCATTCTTAAGAAGAAGACTACTCTGAAGTAGTTCTGCATTCAACCTTTTTAATTCTTTCATCTCTTCCTCCTGTTGTGCAAACCTTTGCTCTAATGAGAGCGATTGACCTCCTTCAGAGGAAGGGTGAGAAGTAACCTGATTTTTACCTTTCCCCTTATTGGATCCTTTTCGGAGAGGGGGAAGTGGGTTACTTGAAGGAATACCCAGATTTTGGGTAAGCCTTTGATTACGTGTGCGCACACCTTCTTCATTTAGGTCTGTGTGCGCAACTTCTTGAGCAGGAACCTCTTCATCTGATCCCTCTGATTGAGCCTCATCTGGTGAATCAGCAGCAACGGCAGTGATGACATTAATGGATGCATATTGCATGGAATCCTTTCTATCAACATTTCTGTGATATTGTCTCCTTCTATGCCCATGATAAGACATGGCATTCCGTTGACTTGATCCCTCAGGAATTTCTTGGAGAACCGTCACTTGGAGAGAATCTCCTGACATCTTGGATCTTCGTTCCTCTTGAGGCTTATTCCCTAATCGAGAGAATACTGACTTTCTCTGAGGGAGGGATTGAAGATTTGAAAAAGTCCCCAGTCCGGTGGACTGGGGGTGTTCCTGTTGCTTCCTCTCAACTCCTCGAATCCCATTCGTTGATTCTGAGGGTTGGGTTAGAGAAGTCCCCAGTCTAGCAAGCTGGGGTGTCTCTTGACATGTTATGTCTGAGATCTTTTTAAAATCTCTCTTGATCTTGCGAATCTTAGTTCGGAAATTAGCTGGATGCATTAACCTGTATCCACTTTTATCACCTGGTTCAACAGACCGTTGGATGATTTCCGAAACTTCTGTCATTTGATGACGTGTTTGCTCCAGACGAGAGGCTTGTGCAATATTCTCGCCTGCTTGATGTAGGAGCAATTCAACAACCTATTCTCTATATACTTGACTTTGAGAGGAACTAGTTGAAGCTTGATCTCGAGAAAGCTTTTGATTATGAACAAAGCCCATTGACTGTGGCCGACCATGGGCAATAACATTGCATGAGACCATTTTCGGCGGGCTCTGCTGACCGGAAAGCACTGTGAAATGTAGTGCTCCGTGAACACCCCATCCTCTGATATGAACATTAGATGGAGCATTGGAAATTAACTGACGCAATCTTCTTAGTGCGCCAAGGCATGAACGTTGAAGGGTTCTCTATTGCTTTTCAGCCTTCGGATACCGAGAGACTGATAGAGATGCCAAATCAATCTGGCGTTGTAACCCTTCTATTATCTTAAGATGATTTTCATATTCATCGTAAGATAATACCTTCTTCTTTAATTGACAAAGAGTTTTCCATATGTTGAGACGAATATCATGGATTCCATCATCCGTCAACATCTTTGGAATGTCATACTGTGAATCAGCCAAAGGCCAAAACATGACTGGTACTTCACCTTTTGCCAGTTTTTTCCTCATGTTCAGCATTTCCTCTTTATCATTAAATGAAGATTCTTCTACCTGTTTGGACCAGAGTTGGTGTTTCCTTGTTGCTTCATCGGATTCAACAAGATTGGTAGAGGAATCACTATTCATGCTGGAAGATGAATGACCCAGGGAAGGTTCGGAGAATAACCTGAACCCCAAACTATCTTCTGATGGAGAAAGAGTTTCACCTGCCGATAGTAAAACTTCAGACATGACTGGTTTTACGTTTGCAAGTGACTCGAGATAGGAGGGCTTTCTCGTCACTACATTGCCTTCTGAAGAATTTTCGAGACAACGTGAATCACTACTGCGGAGAGGACTTTCGCAGCGAAGTTCATCACCATGAGGAGGACCATCATGATGGGTTACAGCAAAAGATGAAATCTCTTTCTCCTTGGCCTTCTGACCACACAGAGGGTTCCTGTGGCTCTCATCTGAAGAAGAAACTTCAAGATTGACCGAATTTTCATGAAGCAAGTCTTCATGAGGAAGTATCTGTTGAAGACCTTCGGGATTAATGTTCCTGTTATTGGGAACTGAGGGAGTAGAATCTTGAATTCCGATAGATAAATGTCTGAGGGCTTCAAGAACTCCAGCATCGAGTAAGGCCTTGTTGCAGATTGGCCTTTGATCTCCTGACTGTGCTGGGCGGATCTTTTTCTTAGATGCCTTCTTACTCGCTTTAGAAACCACTTGATGACGAAAGTGATTGCTCTGAGCAGGTGTATGTGCCTGATCAGGAAAGATGGTCAGGTTAGGCTGACAATCATCGCTCAAATCAGGTGTATGTGCCTGACTTGGTTGTCCATATGATATGGGGGAGTAGGCCCCACAACCCTCTTGGACTGAAACAGATGTGTGTGTCTGTTCCGGAGTGAATTGTTGATGTGTCACTCCACTGCTAGGGATAGATTTATGTGTCTGTCCCTGAGATGATGCTGAAGCTGTTATGATATCCTGGCAAGCATCCAGAATATGAGCAGGAATTTGCTTCTGCTCTTTCACCATTGACAAAATATGTTTGGTGACTTCAGCCGCCGGAACGGGGATATACGTCCATTCCGGGCTTGGAGTAGGTGTATGTGTCTGCTCCTGTCCTCCTTTTCCTGTCAGTGAATTCTGACAGTACTCAAGTGTGGAGGCAGAGAGTTTAGTCTGCCTCCTGTTTGTCGTCGGGGCTTTCCGACTGACTTCTCCGTGCGCTACCAAGCGAGACTGTTGGTAGGCTTGATTAGTATTAGCAGGTGTATGTTCCTGCTGATTACACTTCGCCAAACGCGGTTGACGAGATCCACCATATGTAGTCAGACGAGCCTGCTGACTAACTGCTGATGTATAAGCAGGTGTACGTTCCTGCCTATGGTACTCCGCCGGAATTGCCTGGCGGGATCGGCTTGATGCTGCCAGACGAGTCTGCTGGACAACGGGATTAAAACGGGCAGGTGTGTGTGCCTGTTCGTTGTTTGCCACCAAGTTAGGTTGGTGGACTTCTCTGGAAATGGAAGGGATGACAACCTGCCTATTGTTAACCGGATTCCGTCTCTGGCGGTTCATCTTGCCTGCTCGGGTTCGAGGAACCTGAGCTGAATGCCTGGAGTCGGTACCCTCATCATGTTGAGGGCACACTACCGCACGAGTCTGGCGGCGATTGTTGATGGGAGCCTTTGAGAAGGACTCCTGTCTTTTTGAATTACGGTCCTGCGGGACCTGCTCATTCACTTCCTCGGAGTAAGGGAGTGAATGGAAATTGCGTTCCGGGGATAACGACCCGAAACGGTTGGAGACGGTAGTCAGCACCGTCTGCTTCTTGATTGTTGGTCGCCGTTGTCCGGACGACCAGGTAGAATTGTTAACTTTGAGGGCTTGACGAGCGGCCTCCAGAGTTGGGATAGTACCGTTGCGACGGTACTCCTTAACCAGTGCATTAGAAACACAGCATTGAAGACGCTGAGTTGGTGATGCCATCCTCAGAGCGGATGACGTTCCAGCAGGAGTAGCAGCATTGGTTTTCACAGCAGCAGACCTCACAGTAGAGGTGTTGCCATCAGCAGTATTCACAGGGGTGAATTTAAGGAAAGCCATTTTTGTAGAAGCTCTTGAAAAAAGAGTGCCTGTTCCATGTAACGGACATAATCAAGATGAATCCGGCTACTACATCTTTTGGATGATCATATGTCAATGATTGCCTTGTTGGCCCAAAGGGCCTAACAGATAAGAAGAACATCACTTTAACTTGGTTAAGGATTCACGTCGGGTTCACCATTTTTGTTTCGCGCGGAATCCGGGGATGACCTCCTGGACGGGAGATTCAAACGTTCCGATCGGTTTCTAACGGGTTTGTTCGTAGAACCGGAAACATCCAATGATTCCACATCCATTTGGACCTACTTTCCAAAGGCAGGCGCTCATTAGCTTGTGGGCTAATGAGGCTTAGGAATTTGCATTGGTCGAGAGGATGGGAGGTCGGACTCATCAAACCTTTTTAAGGGGAATTATTGTCTACTCCGGGACTCTCTTTATAGATTTAAGTTAAGTTCGTGAATCCTTATTACATTACCAAGTATAAAATGAGCTTTCCTTTAGTTTTAACAATCAATGATTAAATATGAAAGAAATTTAGAGAATCTTTTATATGTATTCGAGGTTCTTCATCAATATAGAATCATCTATATTTGTTTAGAGATTCTTGGTCAATGGTATCCTTCAAAACATTTATATAAAAGTCTCTTGGTCATTTTGATGACCAGGCTGGTTTTAAAGCCACTCAGTGGGGCACTTGAAGTTTATTGTCATTCAGAAGGACAGAGATTATTTCAATGTTGGGATCGAACCCATAAATGGGCTACCTACGTATCCTTTGTTTTGAAAAAGGAATCAGAACCCACGTAGTTCGAGGAATGGGATATGATGTTTTATGATTGATGGCTCAAAGATGAATGTCATAATTACTTTTACACTCTAAGCTCACGTGAGTCATGCTCGGTGTGAGAAACAAGAGGTATTGGTAAAATTTAGACAGTTGTGCCATAACAGATGCAATCATAAGAATTTGTTTTGGGGCTTATGTATAGATGACTGCCCAGATAGACGAAGGTTTAGGATTTACTTTTAGGGAGAAAATCCAAGAACAGGGTCCACAAAGTTATATGTGCTTCATGGAGATTTGAATACTCTAATCTTGGGGCTTACTCCTAAGGAGGATGCCCAAGTTAGGAGGGGACTTATGATTGGGTTTTATTCCTGAAAAGGAAACCCAAATCAAAGGTAATTTATGACTGGTTAAGAGAAATTTTAAGAGACTTGGGGCTTATTCTTAAGAAAGATGCCCAAGATTTATGACTAGGACTTATTCCTGAGAAGGAAGCCTAGGTTAGGGGACTTGGGGCTTACTCCTGAAAAGGAAGCCCAAGGTTATGACTGAGTCTTATTCCTGAAAAGGAGACCCAGGTTAGGGATTAAGGTTTGGGGCTTACTCCTGAGGAGGATGCCCAAGATTAAAGGACTTGATTGGGGCTTATTCTTAAGAAAGATGCCCAAGATTTATGACTAGGACTTATTCCTGAGAAGGAAGCCTAGGTTAGGGGACTTGGGGCTTACTCCTGAAAAGGAAGCCCAAGGTTATGACTGAGTCTTATTCCTGAAAAGGAGACCCAGGTTAGGGATTAAGGTTTGGGGCTTACTCCTGAGGAGGATGCCCAAGATTAAAGGACTTGATTGGGGCTTATTCTTAAGAAAGATGTCCAGATCAAAGGTTTTTATAACTGGGGATTTATTCCTGAAAAGGAGACCCAGGTTAGGATTCTCTCATCTTAAAGGATGAGGTTGAAATGAATGAACTCTCAATCTTTGGTGACATAAAGATGTTTAAATCACTAGGTTTTGAGAGATATTTCACAGAATTCCTTTCAGATAAGGATGTCAAATCAAGAAATCATGCCATAAATGGCTTTGAAGAGTATCTTGAAGACTGAATCTTGAATAGGAAGGGTGAAATGGCTTAAGAGGGGTAAAAATGGGCAAGATGGGCACCCAAAAAGCTAGGGGCGCGCAAGTATTGAAAGGCGCGCAAGTCCTGCGGCGGCGCGCAAGTATTGGTCGCGCAAGTATACTTGGGCGACATTAGGGGTACTTGCGCGATTTTCAACCAGTATTGAAATGCTTGAGCGACTCTTTATTAAACCCTTTACCATCCTCTTGAGGTTCTTCTAGAAGAGGGACGCGCAAGTTATATTGAAGGAATTAAGTAGGCGCGCAAGTGTTTGATAAGTTTCAACACTTAGGCCTTCCTTTTTCTCTTTAGATCTTCCGTTCTAGGTAAGAAATTACCTTAGAAGTGTTCTGGAAGCTTTGAGAAGAGACTTGGGTGTCGGGAGCTTCAATCCGAGTTTCTGGAAAAAGATCCTCTCGAATGGGGGGCCCACAGGGTCTATTTATAGGCAAAAGAAGACCCCGGGCGGTTACCGGGCGGTTACCAATTAGGTCGCGCAAGTCACCTGCGCGACCAAGGTAGTCGCGCAAGTGTACTTGCGCGACAGTGGTAAAACTTGCGCGGTGAATTGGCTTTTGATCCTTTGTTCATGCCTTTGTCGATTTTTGATGTTTTCTTCAAAGGATGAATCACTTTCAGCTGAGATATTCACTTTTCCGATCTTTAGATTCTGTGACGAAAGGAGCGTCAACAATGTCATACTTGATACCACCATCAGTCGTTATAGCTACGACTCAAGGAACATTATTCATTAATTCCCCTTAATGGTATGAATTAATATAATCACTAACATACCCATGTTCTATCCAAATTGAGCCTCATGATAGAGGTAGATTTGATGAAAGTTGGGATACCTCTAAGGTAATTAGGATCCAAAAATTCTGAGCCACTATTTAGTGTTTCTCAAGATGAACATGTGTGGGAGAGGAGATACATAGACCTTGAAGAAACTTTAATTAGAGGGTAAATTGATATGGAACATAGGCCTCACATATGATCTTCTTTTCAATACAAGAGTACATTACACTATCTATGAATTCAATCATGTATAACCTCATACCATCAATATCTTTTCCATTGTTAGTGAATGTACAAAGAGTAGGATCACCATAGATAATGAATTTGAACTCTCCTAATATGTTTATATTTCCTTGGGATTCATTGTTATTCAATGATAAAGTATGAGTTCCAATAAATGCTTAATGAATTGGTGGAACTAGCCCTTTGGAACATAAAATCGATTCAACATGGCATAAGAGTTTAATTGTAAATCAATACATCCCCAAAATAAATTAAATGGCCCTAAAATTATGAATGGAACCTTCATAGTGTACACATGATGTAAATATTGGTAGATTTTATCTAGAATTGGGGAATGCAGCCCTCTATGGGACCCTTATACTAGTTTATCCTATATGATGAAGATCCATAGCCTCAAGCAACTATTGGATTCAAGGAAAAATAGTAGGTAGGTTCTCAACCACATCACAAGAAAGTCTATGAGATAGGTACTTGGGGGAGAAATCATGTTTCACTTTATATCCCCACCAATGATTCATTCCTTGCTCCAACATATGCAAGAACATACCAGGAATACTATGATTTTATAATGCGGGGCATCACATCGGGTATTAAATGGTAGAAACTTCACCTTCTGGATATAATATGGACTTTATCTATGCTTCGGGATGGATATCTCCTCCTAGGTGAGGGTCTCACATCTTGATATTCCATGCCAACTTTAATATATCATGGTCCAATGATGGTTTCCATTTAACATCATCCAAATTCACCTTTGGGGGAGTGAACTAATCATAAATTTCTTAGAGTATAAGAACTCTTTATATCTTGTAAATATCCAACAAAATAATGATAAATAAGTCGTATTTTAGCTGTAAATAATTCATTTGAGGGATTTATAGGCTCAAAAATTCAAGGATGATGTCCGAAATATTGTGAAAATATGTCCATTTTACCCAAACGGACTTATAAATGCATATTTTTTGCATTTTAGTATTAAACTATGCATAGGTTTGGTTAACCTAGTATGACCACATCTATTCTGAAGTTACTCCCCTCCAACATTGAAGTCACAATCCTCCTTCCTACCTTGTTATTGATATGTCTTAGAAGTGTGGAAGGTTGAATCGTAGAAGTGACTATTTGATTTATAGGTGTGAGGCTTCAAATCTGTGGAACACAGGCTGTGGTGCTTGAAATAGGTGATAATAAATGTTCCTTACTTAATGAATATTCCTTATAAGAGATGTTGGTGATGGAGAAATTTGTATGTTCCTTGAACCAAAACTTTATAAGATAAGTCTGGATCTTTATGATATGTGTGCCTTTCAGAATACCATGGACATAAAAAGGCATATAATCACTTTTTGGGTACACTCAATGGTACTGATTCAAGTGATTCATTAATTCTAGGAGGGTGGAGTCACACATCTCATAATAATCCATCCCAACATCATTATGCATCTCTAAGACACATGAAACTGTTTGTTCATGGGATTATAGTGTCGAATCCATTAGATATCTAAAAAACACATTATGATTTTCATTATTTTCAAATATTGGTTTCATAAAATTATGAAATTTTGGACAATGAGAGGTCCTTGTGTAGGTCACTTGTTGAAGTGACCCCATAAAAGTCACTCGCAAAAATAACCTTGCACATGTCACTCATGAAAAAGACATTGCACCGATCACTTTCCCATGAGACCCCATGAAGGTCACTCACCCAAGGTTCTATGATGTGTTGATAAGGTCATACCGAATTCTTGTATGATGGAAATTATTTAGAATACTTTTGAAAATAAAAATTGTGGCATGACTACATGGAATACCTACATGATGAGAGAATAATAAAATGAAAGAAAAAGAAAGAATTCATTGGATGTTGAATTCTATATATAGACGAAGTGGACCTATACACCAGACCTTTAAGAACGACCTATACAAAATAGATATGTGACCATGAGAATATTATCCTCCCTCTACCACAATCATATACCGCATTATTCTATTTGAATCCAATCCTGATGGGGGGGGGTATTTGTTGACAAAATGTTTTGTCACAAGAGATGAAAATATTTAATAAAATATCTAAATTAGAATAGAAGTGAAGATCCCGATCAAAGATCAAGGTACCTCACCTAGGTGGTCCTACACACACACTATATGTGTGCCAGAAAATTCATGCAGGACCTACCCACGTAGCCCAGAAGTATTAGCTACCCCTACGTGAGGTAACAACATGAGGTACATATGCTAAAAACCTCCATCAACCTGGGTCTCATGTTTTCCTATAATTAATACTCTATGGATCCTCATTTGTAAAAAAGAAAATATCCATGAATCCTCGATGCTGTTATCTCCCTAGTTCTTTACCCATGACCTCATATCATCTTAGGTATATCTCTGTTCCCTGAGTGAAGAGTGTATTAAGGGTGATAGTGGGATTAATGTTTCTTCAGGTTCTGAAACATGAGACACCTTCATGAGGACCCCCTCCCCCTAGTAGATAATAACCTGTGATAAGGTCCCTTCCCAAACCTGGGACCTACATAAGACCCTGTTAGGGACACTTTTGGAACCCCGTGGAGCCTAGTGAAATTACTTTCCCAAGTATTGTTTCCAAAGAGGTCCATCAGTAAGACATTTCAACATCACATAGACCCACCCTGTGTGAATCACCTATAATTCACCCAGGTCCACCCTACATGAGGCCCCTTTTGATCACCAATACCTTACCTACATGAAACTCCATCTGTCACCTCTTTCATCCTCCAATGGTGGGGATCCTCTTCCTTTGGATACCTCTTCTGAGTAAGACCAAATCGACACATCCAATGAAGTCTCTGGACTTCCGAACCATGGAAAGAGACACACCGACGTCTATCCCATCTGGTTTTACATTCAATTGTTTAGAGGATTCCCACACCTATCCCTCCAAACAGATAGGGTCCCTGGGGTGTGTGTAGTTATGAAACCCATCGGTCATGAGGACCCCAACCCTAGGGGTAGTTCAAGGGACCTCCAAGATTTAGACTCTAACACTATGGATTTTTCCTTCCCAGGATGTCTTTAAACCTAGGTACTTACTAGTCTCAAACACATGGGATAAATCCATTTCCTTCCCTTATCGTCTTTAAGACCACAGACCTCCAATTTCAGATGATAAGTGTGGAGATCATGCTTGATTTTCTATTTTATAGGAATTAGTTACTTATCCTCCTCTATTCTTCCCAAAAAATGAGTAGAGTAGGGAATCCCTCCTAGAGTAATTCTATATCCCTTCCTAATTCCCATATCCAAGGGTATTTTTGACAATCATGGTTACCAAAACAAAAGAGGATATGCGAACATCATGCCCCTTACTCTCTACCATAGCCCCGACCTCATCCACATATGGATGAAGGGTATTGTGTGGTTTTTTAATCTAATAATTCCTCTTGTTTCTGAAAACAAGCATGAATCATGTGGGATAATAGGTTAGTAATGATCATGAAATATTTATGATCATATGTTTTCTCTATCGGGAATCCTTATGATCGATCCTCTTTTCTTCTTAATAAGGGACTACTATTTGGTGTAATCCCCAATAAACCATACTCACCCACAATAGAATCCTCCTAGGTATAAGCCCCAACCAATCCTATAAATACCCATGAGTCAAGACTTTCTTTATGTTTCTATACACAAGGGAATCCTCCTAGATGTAAGCACAAAAACCTTGTTACCTACTCAAAAAGGGCCAAATTACCATGAGAGAAAAAACATCAGAGGGAATATATAGGCTTGGGTCCTCAAAACAACCAAATTATGTGGGATTTGATTTCCATTTGAATAGGATATGTAGGAATCGTATCTAAATTCCAAACCCAAACCCCCAAATCAACCCAAATATTCTCTAGGTCACATTCCCGATAGATTATTCACCAAACCAAAAGGCCACACACCCTCTAGATTACTTGGTCTACTTTGAAATATGTCCCACCCAACCCTTAGCTAGGAACCTTTATCCTAGATCACCTTTCCTCATGACTTTAAACAACATGGTTTGGTATTTTCCCAAGACCATAAAAGTTATGATTTTTCCCATTAAATTTCACTAAACTATGTGGGTTCTGATTCTGTTCATAAGGATATGTAGATAGCCCAACTCATGGTAATTACCCCAATATAAAAACAAATCTCATATTGATGGATGGAAATAAATTCTAGAGTTCCCCACTATGGGTATTAAAACCAATATTATAATAATAAAGGATCAAATAATCTATAATATGAACATACAAAAGTGTTCCATTGATTGAGAACCTCAAAGGAATACATATGTCTTCATCGATGAAGATACATTGATATATATATATATAGATGGTTATAAAATCAATACAAGTTAATAGTTTATTTTTAAATCAAGTTAAACCTATGTTAAACTTGGGATATAATGAAGGATTCATTAACATGACTTAAATATACAAGAGAGTCCTAAAGTAGGCATCAATTTTTTCCAAAAAAGGTTTTGATGAGCCTTACCCCCATTCTCTTGACCAAAGAAACCCCCTAAGTGTTTTTGGATCATTTATGAACAATATTTTACATTTTTAATGTAGGTTTGTGAAACATCACGAATAATGGAACCATTGGGTATTTCTTATTCCATAAACAAACCCAATTGGAAACCGTCCATAGATAGTGATCCCAGTGTAAAATATTATACAAAAATGAAACCCAATAACCAATCAAATGAAGGAAATGTAGCACATGTATTCAGGTATGAAAACATAGTTTTTAGGAATTTGTAGGGGTTTTAGTGTTTTTTATGTTGTTTAGATTTTTTTGGTTTTATGTAATTTTAATTGTTTTTAAATTTTAACGAATTCTCTATGATTTTTTGGTTTTTAGGTTTTTTTTACATTTTAGGGATTTTAATGAATTTTTTAGGTTTTTTATGAGTTTTTAAGGTTTTTATACTTCATAATGTTTTTATGGGTTTTTGGGGTTTTTTAGTTTTTAGGGGTTCAATAATTTTTTAGATTTTTTAAAATTTTTACGGGTTTAATGGATTTTTAGAATTTTATGTGCATATTTATGGTTTTAATCGGTTTTAGTGTTTTTAGGGTCTTTTAATATTTTTAGCATTTTTATGTTTTTAATGGGTTTTATGTGGGTTTTTATGGTTTTATTAGGGGTTTTTAGTATTTTTAGTATTTTTAGTATTTTTAGGGTTTTAGGGATTTTTTGGGATTTAGGTTTTTGTTATTTTTTTGGGGGTTTTTGGTTTTTTATAGTTTTTTAATATTTTAAGTACTTTAACATGTTTTTACTGTTTTTAGTGGTTTTTAGGGTTTTATGGGGTTTTGTTTTTTAAGGATTTATGGTGTTTTAGGGGTTTTAGCGTTTTTAGGTTTTTTAGTGTCTTAATCATTTTTAGGTTTTATGATTTTATTAGGGCTTTTCAAGGATTTAGGTTTTTTAGATTTTTACAAATTTTAAAGGGCGTTTAGGTTTATATGGTTTTAAGGGGTTTTAAAAATTTTAGGTATTTAAGGGTATTTTGGGATTTTGGGGTTTAATAGATATTTTTTTGTTTTAATGGTTTTTATGGTTTTTAACTTTTTTTAACATTTTATGGGATTAATTGATTTTTTATGTATTTTTGTTTTTTTTGGGATTTTAGGATTTTTATGGTTTTTTTTGCGGGTTTATGGTGTTTAGGGATTTTAGGATCATTTATTGTTTTAGAGGTTTTAGGGTTTTAGGGGTTTTAAGTGGTTTTTGGTTTTTAAGGTTTTCTAAGGGTTTTTAGGATTTTTTACATTTTTATGGATTTTTTGGGTTTTAAATTATTTTTATGGTTTTGATGGATTTGGAGGGTTTTAGTGGTTATTAGTGTTTTTAGCATTTTTATATTTTTTTGGGTTTTAAGTGTTTTTTGGTTTTGAAAGTTTTCTTCATGGTTTTCATCGTTTTTTACATTTTTATGGATTTTTAGGGCTTTTTAGGGATTATATATTGTTTTGTTTTTTGGGATTTTGTTGGTTTTAGGGGTTTTATCTGGTTTTGGGGTTTTTTTTGAGTTTTTGGGGGTTTCATAGTTTTTAGAGTTTAGTATACTTTTAGGGGTTTAAATTGTTTTTTGAGTTTTTAGTGGTTATATGGTTTTTATGGGTTTTAGTGTTTTAAAGGTTTTTATGAGTTTTTATTGTTTTTAGTAATTTTTAGGAATTTTAGGTTCATTTAGAGTTTTTAGAAATTTTTAGATTTTTATGAGTTTTAAGTGTATTTAATTTTTTAAAGTTTTCCTAGGGTTTTTTGGTTTTTTGGGATTTTTTATTTTTAGGGATTTTTTTTGTGTTTTGAAATACTTTATGTCTTTTTTGGGTTTTAACGATTTTCCTAGTTTATTAGGGTTTTTGGGTTTTTAGGGTTTTTATAATTTTTAAGTATTTTTATGGTTTTTAATTACATTTAGGTTTTTGTGGTTTTATTAGGCTTTTAAGGGTTTAATTATTTTTTTTAGAATTTGTAGGGATTTTATGATTTTTATGGTCCTTTGGATTTTTAGGGTTTTTGAGGGTTTTTGGTTTTTTCGGTTTTTAGGGTTTTTTCTGATATTTTTTGGGTTTTAATGGGTTTTAGTATTTTTTACCAGTTTTATGGATTTAAATTGAATTTAATTTTTTTAGTGATTTGTAGGATTTTGGGGTTTTTTAGGGTTTTGGGGTTTTTATGGTTTATGGGGGTTTGTGTTTTTAGAATCTTTTAGGGTTTTATCCATTTTTTTGTTTTTTAGGTAGTTTAATTGTTTTAATGTTTTTTATGTTTTCTTAGGGTTTTAAGGGTATTTTATTTTTTATGTATTTTTAGTGATTTACTATGTTTTTTAGGGGTTTAGGGTTTTTTTATAGGTTTTAGGGTTTTTAGGGGTTTTTATATGTTTATAATTTTTAGTAATCATTTGGGTTTTAAGTGTTTTTATATTTTTATAGTTTTCTTAGTTGTTTTCAAGTTCCTTAATGTTTTTAAATTTTTAGAGATTTTTAGGGGTTTTTTGGATTTTTTAGGTTTTTGTTTTTTCCGTGATTTTAAGAGTTTTAGGGTTTTTAGGGGTTTGGGTGTTTTTATGTTTTTTTAGGTTTTTGGGATTTTTTGAGTTCATCAAGGATTTTAATGGGTTTATATTTCTTTAACATTTATAGGGTTTAATGGTTTTTTAGAGTTTATTTTATTTTTAGGGGTTTTATGGGTTTTTAAGGTTTTTATGGTTTTTATTGTTTTTAGGGGTTTTATTTTTTTTAAGGTATTTACGATTTTCTTTGGATTCTTTAGGTTTTTTATATTTTTTTATATTATTTGGAATTTAGGGGTTTTTTAGTATTTTATGGGTTTAAATGATTTTTATGGATTTTGAGGGGTTTTAGAAATTTTTAGGTTTCTCAATATTTTATAGGTGTTAGTGGTTTAAATAGTTTTTAGGTTTTTATGGTTTTCATAGAGGAGTTTTGGGTATTTTTGAGATTTTATGTTTTTATGGATTTCTAGGTCATTTTAAGGATTTTAATGTGTTTTTAGGATTTTTGAGGATTTTATGGATATAGGGTTTCTAGGGTTTTTAGGTGTTTATGGTTTTTATGTTTTTAGAAGTTTTTTTAGTTTTTTGGATTTCTATTGTTACTTCACGTTTTTTAAATTTTTAAGGGTTTAAATTATTTTTAGGCTCTTTATCATGTTTTCAAGGTTTTCATGGGGTTTTATGGTTTTAGGGGATTTTTGAGTTTTATGCCTTTTAGGGGTATTTATGATTTTGGGGGTCTTTTCGGGTTTTTATCATTTTTTATGATTTTAGGGGTGATAATGATTTTTGGGTTTTTAATTTTTTCTCAAAATTTTTCATGGTTTTTAGGGGTTTTCACATTTTTATGTATTTTAGAGATATTAGGAATCTTATAGTTTTTAGGGATTTCTGAGGGGTTTGAGTGGGTTTTTAGGTTATTAGTGCTCTTTATGTTTTAGGGGTTTTAAGTGTTTTTAGGTTTTTAAGGTTTTTTTGGGTTTTGGGGTATTATATGTTTTTAAGGATATTTGGGGATTTTTAGTATTTTTATGTACTTTTAGTGTTTTTAGGTATTTTGACGGTTTTTATGGGTTTTTGAGTTTTTTGAGTTTGTGTGGTTTTTTATAGTTTTTAACGTTTTTAGGGGTTTAATGGGTTTTTAGAGTTTTACGTGGCTTTTTGTGTCTTATGGGTTTTTGAAGCTTTTTTTGGGATTTTTATGGTTTTTGGAGGTTTAAGGGTATTTTTGGGTTTTTAAAATATTTTTCTTTATTGGGGGTTTTAAGTGTTTAGGTATTTATGGTATTTATGGGTATTTTCATGGTTTTTTTGGTTTTTATGTGTTTAGGGATTTTTAGGGATTATTTAGGGTTTTTTAGTTTTTTAGGTTTATTTGGGATTTTATGGTTTTTTGGGTTTCATTTTTTGTAGGGTTATTAGCATTTTTTAGGGGTTTTGGGGTTTTATTTTTTTAAGCGTTAAACTATTTAATAGTGGTTTTCAATGGTTTTAGGGTCTTTTAAAATTTTAGGAAATTTTAGGATTTTTAGGGTTTTTTGTTTTTATGGTTTTTAGAGATTTTTAGTGATTTTAGGGTTTTTAGGGGTTTTATGGATTTTATGGTTTTCTTGGGTTTCTATATTTTTTTTTAATTTTTTATGGGTTTTAAGGTTTTTTTATATTTTTTCTTTTTTAGGGGATAAAAGGGTTTTTAGAGTTTTCAGTGGTTTTTATGGTTTTATGGGGTTTTTTGGGTTTTTTAATTTTTCAGGGGGTTTTAAAAAATTTAGGGGTTTTTAAGGTTTTAGGTTCTTTTAGGGTTTTAGTGGTTTTAGGTTTTAGGGGTTTTGAGTGTTTTTAGGTTTTATGTTTTTATAAGGGTTTTTTAGGGGTTTTTTATATTTTATTATGTGTATAGGGGTTTTTAGTGATTTTTTTTGGATATTTATGGTTTTTAGGAATTTTGATGGGTTTTAGGGTGTTTTAGTGTTTTTAGGGTATTTAAGTTTTTTTATACATTTTTAGGGGTTTTATGGGGTTTTGTGCTTTAATGTTTTTAAGGATTTCTTTGTGTTTTCAGGTATTTTAGGGTTTTTGAGTTTTTATGGATTTTTAGGAATTATTTTGGATTTTTATGGTTTTATAGTGTTTTAGGGATTTTAAGGGTTTTAGTGGTTTTAGGGTTTTTATTGTTTAATGGGTTTTAGGGTTTTTTGAGTTTTGAGGGATTTTAATACTTTCCTAGTTTTGAACATTTTTATGTGTTTAAAGTGGTTTTAGTGTTTTTAGGTTTTTATTTATTTTTAGGGGTTTTAATGTTATTTGTGCTTCATAAGGTTTTTTGGGGTTTTTAGGTTTTTTGGGGGTCTTTTAGGGTTTTTAGAATTTTTATGGTTTTTAAGGGTTTAAGTGGTTTTAGGTTTTTATGGTTTTTAGGATTTTTTATATTTTTTTTGGTATTTTTAGGTATTTTTAATGAATTTTTTGGTGTTTAGGGTTTTTAGGGATTTTTTTGGGTTTTAAGATTTTATTGGTTCTTTGGGGTCTTTTAGATTTTTTAATATTTTTTTTAGTTTTTAGGGGTTTTAGGTGTTTTTAGATTTTTATGGCATTCTTAGAGGTTTTCCATGTTTTGAGGGTTTTTTAGAATTTTTGGTTTTTTATTATTTATAAGGGGTTTTATAATTTTTGTTGTTTTTAGGATTTTGAGGGTTTTAGGGAATTTTCATGTTTTTATTTGTTTTTTGGTTTTTTTGGGTTTTGATAGTTTTTAGTGTGTTATGGTTTTTTAGAGTTGTTTAATGATTTTATGGGTTTAAATGGTTTCTATAGTATTTAGTGGTTTTTAGGGGTTTTATGGTTTTTTGTATTTTTTATGGTTTTCATAAGTTTTATGGATTCAAAGGGTTGAAGGGACTTTTAGATTTCCTAGGTTTTTAGGGGTTTTAGGCGTTTTAAGGTTTTTAATTTTTTTCCTTCGGGTTTTCATGGGATTTAGGGTATTTTAATGTTGTAGGGTTTTTATTGATTTTTTTTGATTTTTTTTAACTTTTTAGGGTTTTTAGAAGTTTTGAGGGGTTTTAGTGGTTTTGGGGTTTTATGGTGTTTAGAGTTTTAAGAAGGTATTTGTTTTTTCAGATTTAAGGTTTTTCGATTTTTTAATCATTTTTTGGGATTTATGGGTTTTTAGAGTTTTTAGTGGTTATTATTGTTTTATGGGTTTTAGGGGTTTTAGGGGAATTTATAATTTTTAGTGCTTCTATGTTTTTATAGTATTGGAGTATTTTTTTGTTTTTAATGTTTTCTTAGGGGCCTTCAAGGTTTTTTATTTTTTTAGTGTTTTTATGGGTTTTTTAGCTTTTTATGGAATTTTTGGGATTTTAGGGATATTGTGGGTTTTACAGTATTTAGTGTTTTAAGGGGTTTTACCAATTTCTTAGGTGTTTTCATGGTTTTTAGGATTTTTTATGTTTTTAGGTTTTTAAGGATTTTTTATATTTTTATGTTTTTACGGTTTTTTTGGATTTTAATGGTTTTTAGTGTTTTATCATTTTTTGGGGGATTTAGGTTTTTTTCTAGTTTTATAGAGGATTTTTGGTTTTTTATAGTTTTTTAATGTTTTTAGGTTTTTAAATCGATTTTATGGTTTTTAGTTGTTTTTAGGGTTTTAGGGGTTTTTAATGTTTTTAAGGGTTTTATGGGTTTTTGGGGTTTTTTAGGGTTTTAGGGTCCTTTAATGTTTTAAAATTTTCTTACAGTTTTCATATATTTTATTTTTTCATGTTTTTAGATATTTTTAGAAATTTTTTAGTATTTTTTATGGTTTTTAGGGTTGTTAGGGATTTCGGGGGGTTTTGGGTTTTTAGGGTTTGAGGGTTTTTAGGTTTTTTAGGGGTTTTAAGCGTTTATATATTTTTATGATTTTCTTAGAGTTTTTAGGTTTTTTGTTTTATAGTTTTTATGTATTTTTATTATTTGGGTTATTTATGGTTTTAAAAGGTTTTAGGGATTTTGAGGGGTTTTAATGTTTTTAATTGTTTTTATATTTTTAGGGGGTTTGATGTTTTTTGAGTTTTTTGTGTATTTTATGGGTTTTTAGAGTTTTGTAATGTTTTTTTGGGTTTAAAGTGTTTTCAATGGCTGTTTAGGGGTTTTATTGGGTTTTAGGGGTTTTTTTTAATGTTTTTAATGTTTTTTATTTTTTTATGGGTTTAAGGGTTTCTATGGTCTTTCAGGATTATTAATGTTTTAGGGGGTTTTAATGGTATTTTTTTTAGTTTTTTTAGGTTTTGTTAGGGTTTGTCAGGTTTTTTAACTTTTTTTTATATTTTAGGAATTTCTAGGGATTATTAGGATTTTTAGGATTTTTAGGGTTTTTATAGACTGTGAGGGAAAGGAAGGCTCGGGGCCAGGAAAAGTAGACCCCCCCCCAATTTAAACAAAAATAAAGGGACAACAGAGTGCTACAAGGGGGGATTACATAACCTGGTGTGCACCTCACCCTTCAAATCAGAGACAACAAAGGAGGAGCAGGTAGGTGTGGCAACAAAGGACCACAAAGAACAACGTTCCCCAATAGCCTTCTTAGAGAGATAATTCACAACCGCATTGGCCTCCCAGAAGTCCTGTGTTACAGTAAGATGCAGCCTTTGGCACATTGAAAGGAAGTCCATCCACAAGGTAAGGAGCCTCCAGGGGACGCACCTAGATCTGCTTTTAAGAGCACTCACAACAAGCATGGAGTTAGAATCAAGCCACAGGAAAATCCACCCGAACCCGACTGCATACTCAATCGCCTTTATAATGGCCCATAACTCAGCTTCAAGAGAACACCCATCACCGATAAAGTGTTGAAAACATCCCTTGACAAAACCCTGATAAGTGCGGAAGACTCCACCACATTCAACAGGGCCCGAGGCACCAAGGGCCACACCATCCACATTGACCTTGATCCAGGAGGGGAGTGGAGGAATCCAGTGAATAAACCTGAGGACCATGGGTTTTTTTGCCTTACCAGACACACCATGAAATTTAAGGATAATCAGTTCATGAAAGTCATTCACCATATGTCCTGTCTAAATCCGGGAGGCCGCATAAACAGCCATGTGAATCACCATAACTCCATCATTAAAGGAGAGCTGTTTCTTACTGAAGGAAACTGCATTCTGAGTGGTCCAAATAATGTAGATGGTGGCTACAACCACAACCAGATAACAATTGCGGGCCTGCTCACTATAATCCCAGTTAGACAGGTCTGCCAAGAGCTCATGAAACGGCCTGTCAAGGCCAGCTGGGAACCCAAAAGTCCATTGCAATAACCCCAAAGATCAGCGCTGAATCTGCACTACAGGAAGGTGTGCTGGACATTTTTTTCTACAACGAGGCAAAGGAATCATACAAAGGCAAGGTTGAGACCCTCTCTCTGCAATTGACTCTGCATGGGCAACCGATTTTTCAAGATTTTCCAAATAAGAAGGTGATTTGCAGGGGGAATGAAATTCCTCTTGAACATAGAATGTCAGGTCGGTGGAGGGGATCCCCTGGCACAATTATACCAATAATATTCCTTAGAAGTGAGTCGCCCAACCAGATTGGGCTTCCAGATCAGGATATCAGAATGTATGAAGTGATAGCGGTGAATTTGGAGTAAGAAAGCAGATGGGAGGGCCGCGAACTATTCCAGCCTCGGGATGAACTCCGCAATAGACAGTCGCTTCAATCCAGGAGGAGGGCTGATGAAATCCTGCAGGGGCCTATCATGCCAGGGAATAGACCAAGCATTCAAGGATGAGTGATTGGAGACAAACCAATTAGAAATAGGGACAATGGCCTTGTACGAGGCCTGAATAGCTGAAAAAATATAGGAGGGGAAATACCCTTCATATCCATCACAGAGCTTGAGCACAAATCTTTCCTGAGTGAAATCCAAACTCGGAGCCATAGGACTTCGCAACCCCCAAGTATACTAAGCAAGGAGGGCATCATTGTAGTGTATGAGGTCTTTGATACCAATCCCACCCAACTCAATTGGATTGGTGCATTCCTTCCAGGCCACGGTGACCAGTTTCCTTTGAGTTAGGATCCCCGTCCAAGAAAAATTTATGATCTTTGTCTACAGGTCCTTGATGAGATTAACTGGACACCTATAAATGGAGAAAGCATATGTCAACATAGAGGTAATCACTGAGTTGATAAGGCATACCCTTCCATATTGTGAGAGGGACACCCCTTTCCATTTTTCCAGCTGTTGAGTGATTTTAGAGGCAATGTTCTCAAGGTAACACCGCTTGACTCGCCCTCAAAATATGGGAACACCTAGGTAGTCAAAAGGTAACGACCATCTCTTTAAACCAGGGGACATGGAAATGGAGATTTGTCAGGATCGTGAAATACCCTCCCCAAATACAATCAAATAATTAAACTAGCTGATGGATTGTTTTGCAACATGTTCATAATGCCAGAAGATCATCCAGATGGAATCAAGAGTACATTTATCGGCCTGCCCAAACAGGAGAACATCATCTGCATACAGCAGATGGGATGGAACATGAAGGCCCTTCCATGCCCGGATAGGACTAAAGAGGCCAGTCTGACAATGATCAATGAGGAAACTACAAAGGTAGTCTTCTGCGATCACAAAAAGGATTCCTGAAAAAGGATCACCCGGTCTGACTCCACGGGAGCAGGGGAAAAACCCCTTAGGGAGACATTTAAAAGAATAGAGGCCCACCCACTGCTAAGAATAGACATAATGATCCTAATAAAATTACTCTAGAATCCATACATAGTCAGGACCTGTGAAATAAAGCTCCAATTTATAGTGTAAAAAGCCTTGGAGTTTTCAACCTTAAGTGCAATGTTTCCATGCTTGGACAGATTTTGTATGACTTTGATCCTCTCCGAGGCCCTGAACAGGATGTCTTGGATGCTCCTTCCTGGGAAAAACCCAAACTGATAAGGGGTGAGAATATCCCCCATGAACTTCCCAAGTCGCATGACCGGAATCTTTCTGATAATTTTGGGGACAATGTTTCCAATGGCATTGTCCCTTTTAGGAATCAGAGAAATGAAGGTAGAGTTGACCCCACGTGGAAAAATGGTAGTGAGAAAGAATTCCCTCACAGTGCTGACGATTCCTTCATGCAGGATGTACTAGTAGAAAATGAAGAATTTTTTGGTGAAGCCATCTGGTCCCACTGTGCTGTCAATGTTCAAAGAGAATAGAGCAGCCCTAACCTCCTCCACAAGGGGCGGGATCATTAGAGCTCGGTCCTGATGCTCATCAACACCATGAAGAATGTAGTCCTTCAAGGGGAGGGTGTATTCCCTACCATCATCTGAATAAATCCCTTTAAAATGATTGACAATAGGTGAGGATATATCATCCTCCAAAGTAAAGGTAGAACCCGAAATGCGAACAGACTGAAGACAGATTTTGGCTTTTTTCTCCCTGTGCAACCGATGGAAGAATTTTGAGTTGCGATCCCCGTACTTGAGCCATCTCACACTGAATTGGTTCTTGGATAACTTTTCCTTAAGAGCCAGAAGATCATCAAGTTTGGAATGAAGTTGCAGATCCTCACAAGAGGGCGGGGTAGGAAGAGAATTGGCTTCCTGGTGTATAGCAAGTTGATGCTCAACATCTCAGATGTCATTGTCAAGACTGAAAAAATAGACCTTTCTCCAGTCTTTAAAAAAAGCTTTGATTTTTTTTTGATCCTGAGAACCAAAATTTGGAAATGACTACCCTGAAAGTCTTCATCCCAGCCATTGAGAACAATTTCCCTATAACCAGGAATCGTAAGCCATGTGTTATTGAACTTAAAAGGAAAAGGTGAAGATCTTGAGGCACCTATGGAGCTGTCAATGATCAAAGGATTGTGATCCGAGTGAAACATGGGAAGCGTAAAGCCCGAGACATCAAAGGGCAAAGACACATCATTGATTCTGTAAAAACACATGTTTAGCTTGCTGGCCTGCTTCCATTCACTGTAGAACGTCCCCATGTGAAGGAGGCTCCAGAAACAGGGTCCTCTAAGAAGTTACAAGCATCAAGACAAGAGGAAAACTCCACAACAGCCAAGTGAGAGAAGTTGGAGCCAATCCTCTCATCCGGACGCACGACAGTGTTGAAATCCCCAACTACAATCCAACTGTTCTCAATGAGCCCATAGAGTGTAGTCAAATGATCCCATAAGACCCGTCTCCTCAAGTAAGAGTAGGAGGCATACACAAAAGACAGACAGAGGGGGGGGGGGGAATTACACATGACAGATAAGTTGATGACTTGATCACGTACCTCAAACGATGTCAACTGAATGTCATCATAGTTAAGCACCCAAAGGGTGTCAAAGCCACTATCATTAGCAGTCTTTTCAACATAGTAATAACCAAGGTTGCGCTAGTTGAAACCCATCTAGTTTTCAAACATGATCATTGGTTCAGCAATACCAAGAACCAACGGCCTTTGGGAGGTGAGGAAATGCCTAAGGGATGAGATAGTGGGAGGGTTCCCAATCCCCTGACAGTTCCAGAAGAGTATCCGTATTAAATTAGGCCGAGGGCGCCCCGTTCACCGGGGTGATGCATCCGGCCTTCGCCTTTGATTTCTTCCCTTTCTACTTGGGTCTGCCCACAGGGTTCTTATTACGTGAAGGATCAACCTAAGAAGCCTAGTATTTGAGTCGAAGATCATCAGGAGGTTGAGAACTAGCCTCATGTGATGAGGGTAGGTGAGCCAGCTTAGAAGACCCTTCTACCTCCTCATCATTCTGCTCGACCTGATCAGCCCAGAAACTACTACTGAGAAGGGTAAATCTGTTATTAGGATAGAGAGGCGTCAAGGAGGCATCATTAACTGTGTCTCATCGTGCAGCCCTGCTGGGGGACACAACAACGAAAGAATCAACAGACAGTGCTGGGAGAGCCAGGGGTGTGGAGATCTTCTCAGGCCCAGAAGGGATAGGGGACCCTGCAGAGACCATCCCATCATCCACCACCTACAATGAAGGGGAAAACTCCTGATAGCAGGAAATGTCCTCCACCATAGAAGGATCAGGGATGGGCTGGCCAAGCTCAACCATAACCTGAACAGAAATAGGCATAGAGGATTGGCTAAGCTCAATCAAGACTGTCTGCAGGTTGGGAGCAGCAACAGCAGAGTCCGCGACTGCCAGTCGTTCATCTGGGGATTTGGACTTAGAGGCAACTCCCTATAAGTGGGAGGGGGTCTCTTGACAGAGGGTGTCGTCAGCCTCCAGCACCCTCCTAGGTGAGGGCAGTTCCACAGGACACCGAACTGCCACAGAGACATGCTAGGAGGGAGCTGATGAGTAATCCTTCACCCCCGCTCCAGCGTCTAGCTTCCTAGGACAAGACTTAGCGGAGTGTCCTTTACGATTGCACTTGGAGCACACTTTCAAATGACGAAAATCAGAGATGAGGTGGCCAAAGAGATGACGGTGAAGACAAAACTGGGGTTTTCGATTATAATGGATCTCCAGCTTGAAGCTGTCTTCATCAGTGTTGAGCACAACTTCTTCAATCAAAGTTGAGGCCAAATCCACCTCAACAAGGACACCGGAAAAATTACAATAATTTGGATTTTCAGTATCCTTTTCAATCAAAATGGGATTTCCTACCAAGGAGGCAATGTCCCAAAGGATCCGGGGATGCCAATAAATCCAGCTAAGCTTATAAATGCAGATCCATATCTACACAGAAGTGTTATTTAAATTCAACAGGTCAAAATTCCGATCCCATTCTTGAATCCTTAGGATACTGGGCTTGAAATTGTGAGAGCCAATGCTCCAGGCACGTCGTTTTCACTCATCCGAGGGAAACAAAATATGATAATACCTGCGCCCCATGGCAGTCATACGCCACTCAGAGAAACCCCATATTTTCTTGATCCGATTGGCAAGATCAGTGAACTTCCAGGGCTGCTCACCCTTGGGGGTCAACACCTGATCAATAATGGATAAACGACACAAATTGCGCCTTTCCTCCACAACCTCTCGATTCGCAGATACATGAGACACCCGCCCTTTCTGAATGATACGACTAGGGGAAGTGGGGTCAAAATCAGAGAAGGAAGGTAAGATCGCGACTTTTTCCGCCTCCGCAAAGTTTACCTTAAATCTCGTAGCCTTCGGTGCACCAACACCAGACCCATGAAAATTCTGTTTACAAAGATGGAAAATCTCATTATGGCCACAGACCTCTAGCAATGTCGGATTAGGAACCTCTTTGTTGGAAGGGGGCGGCGCATTCAAGGTGCAGACGGGATCACCATCACTTTTAGGTCCCCTTCCTTGAGCCATCCTTATATATTATGAGGGGTTGAAATGTTTTTTTTTGTGTTTTTAGGGTTATTAGTGTTTTTAGGTTTTTAGGGGTTTTAATAATTTTTAGGTTTTTTAGGTTTTAATTGGGGTTTTAATATGTTTTAAAGAAATTTATTTTATAGGAATACTTATTGAATTTTTTGTGGTTTTATAGTTTTTAAGTGTTTTGAGGGATTATGAGGTCTTTTAGAGTATTTAGGTTACTTATGGTTTTTACAGTTTTTGGGTTTCTATGTTTTTTAGAGTTATTTAGGGGTTTTATGTTTCTTTACAGTTTTAAGCATTTCTATGGTTTGAAATGTTTTCTATAGATTTTAGTTCTTTTTAGAGTTTTTATTTTTTTCACAGTTTTTAAGGGTTTTAGGATTTTTTGATTCATTTAGGGTTTTTTGGAATTTTTTTTGTTTTTTGTGGATTTAATTTTTTTAGGTATGTAAGGTTTTCTTATAGATTTTTAGGTTTTTATAGATTTTTACATTTTAAATCATTTTTATGATTTTTTAATATTTTTATGGTTTTTAAGGATTTTGAGAGCTTTTAGGGTTTTTAGTATTGTTTTAAAAATTTTAGTGGTTTTATGTAGTTTTAGGTTTTTATATTTTTCTTAGGATGTTTTTGGGTTTTAAGGGTTTTTATATTTTTTAGTATTTTTTAGGATTTTTTGGTATTTTTATGGGGTTTTATGGTTTTTATGTATTTTGAGTGGTTTTAGGGATTTTTGGTGTTTTATAGATTTTTTGGGTGTTTAGGGTTTTTTATGTTTTTTTGGGATTTAATGTTTTATTACGTTCATAAATGTTTTTAGAAGTTTTATGGGTTTTAGTGTTTTTTTGGTTTTATAATTTTTTAGTTTTTGAGGGGTTTTTAATTATTTTTATCTTTTTAAGGATTTATAAGGGGGGTTTCAAGAATCTAATGGTTTTTTATGTTTTTAGGGGTTTTTAGTGCTTATTATGTTTTATATTATTTTAGTGTTTTTAGAGATTTTGAGGGTTTGGGTTAGGTTTTTAGGGTTTTTAGGGGTTTTAGTGAATTTATCATTTGTATGATTTATGGGTTTTATGTGTTTTTAGGATTTTATGATTTTTAAGGTTTTTAAGGATTTTGAGGATTTTTATGGTTTTTTTTGATTTTTAGGGGTATTTTAGGTTTTTGGGGATTTATGGTTTTTAGAGTTTTTTTAAAAAAATTAGGTGCTTATTTCTTTATAGATTTTTTTAGTTTTTATTGGATTTTAGGGCTTTTATGGTTTTCGGGGTTTTCTGGTTTTTCGGGTTTTTATGGTTTATAAGGGGTTTTTATAGGTTTTAGGGACTTTTAGGGTTTTACAACTATTTTGTTTTTTAGGGGTATTATGTGTTTTTGGTTTTTATGTTTATTTTAGGGGTTTTTAGGGTTTAAGGGGTTTTTATATATCTTTTGGGAATTTTATAGGTTTTTATACTTTAGGGGTTTTTAGGGTTATTCGTGGTCTTCTGTGTTTTTAGGTTTTATGGTTTTCTTATGAATTTTCAAGGTTTTTAGGGATTTTTTTGGTTTTGATATTTTATGGTATTTTTAATGATTTTATGGGTTTTTAGAGTTTTTAAGGAATTTGAGGGAATTTGAGGGTTTTTTGGTTTTTTGGGTTTTAAGGTTTTTTTAATATTTCAAAGGGTTTTTAGTGTTTTTATCATTTTAGGGGTTTAAATTATTTTTAGAGTTTTTAGTTGTTTTAGGGGATTTCTGGGTTTTAGGTTATTTTACGATTTTAGGGGGATTTAGTGGTTTTAGGGTTTTTAGGTTCTTTTAGGAGTTTTAAAATTTTCAGGTTTTAGGGGTTTTATGAGTTTTTAAGTTTTTAGGGTTTTATTAGGGGTTTTCATCTTTTTTTTATGTTTTAGGTACTTTTAGGCATTTTTTAATATCTTTATGGTTTTTAGGGGTTTTATGGATTTTGATGGTTTTCAGGGTTATTTATGATTTTTAGGGGTTTTTAGGTTTTTATCATTTATTAAGTCTTTAGGGGTTTTAAGTGTTTTTATGTATTTATTGTTTTCTTAGTTTTCTTCAAGGATATTAGGGTTTTTTAAAATTTTAGGGTTTTTTAGTTCTTTTTATGTTTTTATGGGTTTTTAGGATTTTGGTGGATTTGGAGGGTTTTTAAGAGTTTATAGAGTTTTTATGAATTTTTAGGCTTTTAGGCTTTTTTATTTTTTAGTGTTTTTATGGGTTTTTATACTTTTTTAACATTACAATGGGTTCAAATGGGTTTTAGAGTTTTTAGTGGGTTTTAGGGTTTTTATGGGTTATTCAGGGTTTTAATGTTTTTGGGGTTTTTTGGTTTTCTGGGTCTTTTTTGGTTTTTAGTGATTTTTTTGAATTTTAAGGTGTATTATGTGTTATTTGGTTTTTAGAGTTTTGTTAGGGATTTTCATGGTTTTTGGGTATTCTAAATTTTTAATAGTTTTAAATAATTTTTAGGTTTTTTATAGTTTTATGGGTTTTTAGTGTTTTATGGTTTTTAAGGTTTTCTAGGGTTTTTATAATTTTTAGGTTTTTAGGGGTTTTAAGTGTTTTTAGGATTTTATGTTTTCTTAGGATTTATTTGGTGTTTTAATGGTTTTTATATTTTTATGGATTTTTATGGAATTTTTTATATTTTTTTTTGTTTTTAGGGTTTTAAGGGATTTTGAGGGATTTAGGGTTTTTAGTGGTTTTGAGTTTTTATGTATTTTTGGGGTTTTAGGGGTATTTTTTTAGTTTTTATGGGTATTAATGTTTTTATAGTTCCTTAATTTTTCTAGGGGTTTAAAGGGAATTTATAGTTTTTTTAGTTTTTTCGGTTTATAAGGATTTTTTAGGGATTTTTAAGGATTTAAGGATTTCTATGTTTTTTATTTGTTTTAGTGTTATTAGGGTCATTTATGTTTTTAGGTTACTCTTGTGTTTTAATATTATTTATGTTTTTAATGATTTCATAGGATTTTTTAACGTTTTATGGTTTTTTAGGAACTTTTTGGTCTTTTTCATGATTTTTATGGTTTTTATGATTTTGACGGATTTTCAAGGGTTTTAGGGTTTTAAAGTGTTTTTGGGTTTTCAAAAATTTTATATTTTTAATGGAATTAATTATTTTTATTTTTTTAATATTTTCTTTGGATTTTTTATCATTTTTAGGGTTTTTATGTTTTAAGGGAATTTTAGGGATTTTATAGGATTTTTAGGGTTTTTAGGGTTTTTAGATATTTTGAGGGGTTTTTTATTTATTATGGTTTTTTGAGGGTTTTAGGGTTTTTTATGTTTTTAGGATTTTTATGGTTATTTAGTGTTGGTCAATGTTTTTATGGGTTTAAATTGTTTTTTTGTTTTTATAGTATATTATATTTTTTATGTGTTTTTAGGGTTTTAAATGTTTAAGGAAGTTTTACGGGTTTTAGGGGCCTTTAGTGTATTTTACGATTATTAGATTTTTTTATATTTTATAGGGGTTTTAAATGTTTTTAGGTTTTTATGGTTTTGTAGTGGTTTTTAGGATTTTTTTTATGTTTTTAGTGATGTTTATGTATTTTTATGGATTTTTAGTGTTTTTATGTGTTTTTTGGGTTTTTGGGGAATTTTAGGGGATTATAGGGTTTTTAGCATTCTTAGAGGTTTGTGTGATTTTTTGGTTTTAAAGGGTTTTTTGTGTATTTAGGTTTTTATGTTTTTCTTATGGGTTTTCAAGGATCAGAGGTTTCTTAATTTTTTTTGGGTTTTTATTGATTTCTTTAGGATTTCTAGGGTTTTTAAGGGTTTTAGGGTAATTTAGTGTTTTTATCATTTTTATGTTTTTTCGGGTTTCTATTTATTTTTAGGGTTGTAAGGATTTCTTATTGTTTTTCAGGGCATTAGGGTTTTTTACATTTTTTGGAATTTTTATGGGATTTTTGGACTTTTTATCTATTTTTAGGGTTTTTAGTGATTTTGAGGGTTTTTTTGGGTTCAGGGTTTTTAGGGTTTTTTGCATTTTCAGGTGTTTAGGGGTCTCAAGTGTTTTTGGTTTTTAATGTTTTATTATGGGTTTTATGGTTTTTAGAATTTTTAATTATTTTTTTTTGTTTTTTTTGTTTTTTAGGGATTTCGATGGTTTTATGGTTTTTAGGGTTTTTATGGTTATTTGTGTTTTAGGGTTTTTTGAGTTTTTAGAGATTTTATGGGTTTTTAGAGGTTTTTCTTCACATTTTAAGGGTCTAAATGGTTTTTATTGTTTTTATGGGTTTAAGAGTTTTTATCGGTTTTAATGGGTTTTAGGGGGTTTTATGGGTTTTCAGGGTTTCTGGGTATTTAGTGTTTTTAGTGTTTTTTTAGTTTTTATGGGTTTTATTTATTTTTAGGGTTTTAAGCTTTTCTTAGGGTTTTCTATGGTTTTTAGTGGATTTTAAATTTTTAGGTATTTTAGGCATTTTTAAGGATTTTATGTGTTTTTATGTTTTCTCATAATTTTGAGGGATTTTAAATATTTCAAGTGGTTTTAGTGGTTTTTAGGTGTAACGCCCCGACCCTAGTTACCCAGAGTCAGTGCATTATTACATAACATTGGAATGATCATGAGAAAGATCAAGTCTCGAAAGACCGATTAGTTTAGTAGCCTTGGAATAACTAGATACATCCATAAATTTTTACATTACATCATAAAAAAAACATCTTGTCTTCATATCCCCTCATACTATCCCTGCTGGTCATTCATAAATTACTTCTTCATAATCCTGGAAAAACAAATAAAACATTGAAAGGGGTGAGCTCGGATGCTCAGTAAGGATAACATTATAGCAGAAGCTTTCATAAATAAGCATAAACACTTAAGGCAATTTATAACTAAAACAAAAGCCTTTGAAACTTGAACTTCAGCATAAAATGGCAAAGGTAAAATGAAATAATGCCATTTACTTACTCACATGGATATTATACTAGTCGAATGATCACATGCAATATCAATAACCACTTTCATAATGATGGAATGCATAATGCCAGACTATCATAACCACATAGCCAAGGCCTCGTGCCAAGACTACAAATAAGATTTTGCCAAGGCCTTGTGCCAAGACACTAGTTTGTCTCATGAGACCTACCGATGCATCGAGGAGCTATAGCGGGCTCCACCCGTCACTTATTAAGTCCAATGCATTCCTCATATGAATAGTTTTAAGCATAAAATAAACATTCGTATTAAAACTAGCATACGAAATGTCAATACTTTAACCACAACCCATGAATGGTATAAAAATAGAACATCCACAGTCAAATATAACTCATTTGATACAATATGGAAGATTGTATTGTATCACATTAACCTCAATCATGAATAATGAAGGATGTTGACATAGATGAAAATAATCATCAAAACTATTTGAGAGAAATATCCCCCTTTTCTTGAAAACATTTAAAAGTCACACTATTTGTCAAGAAGCCATTTAAAAATAGTTTTTGAATCAAAGTGTCCCATACCACTTTGAAACCTTTTAAAAGGAGTTTTAATTTGTAAACTTTAATGTCCATATAAATAAATCCTTAAAACCATTTTTTAAAACATGGACATTAATGAGAAAGATTTAGATGAATAAGTCTTTAAATCATTTTAAAAATTGTATTTTAGTTAGAGATTCCAACCAAAAGAGACACTTGAATACAATTAATTGTGGTAATCAAAACTTTTTAATATCATGAGAATAAAGGGATTCATGATATACTATGTCAAAGTACATTATATACACCACATAAAAGTGATTTGGTGTATATCAACAAAGAAGTCTCAATGGAATGTAAATTGAGATGAAATCTCTTGTAAAGGTTGTATCCTTAGGTTAAGGATAAATCAACGACATAATTATGTGTGAAAAATATAAATACACTAAATATGATTGGATATTCAGTTTAAATCAATCAAAGGACATTCACACATATTCTTGTAAAAACAATACCAACGAATTGGATGTTTAACTCAACAAATGGAGAATGAGTTAAAATTACTCTTATCAAATTCATATCAATGGCTTGAGAATTATCAATGGAGTGATTATGTGTATCAAACTTATATCCACAGGAAGGGTAGTGGAAATTATGACATAATCAAATGAATAGTGATTCCACACATAATCTTGGGGTAATATAATCAATGAAATATGCGTAAAGCCAAATGAGTGGAAGTTGAAATCTCAAATTCACTTATTGATTAGGTAACTTATGAAACAAACACCCATGAAATAAAGATCATACCATGATGATGTAAATACCCATAAAATAAAGTATATTAAACAATGAATACAATCATGGGTAGCACACATACACCACATGTAATAATTAAGTGGTGATCAATGGAATTCTCACGGAATTAAAAGTGAGACAAGAAACCCCTTACCACGTTAATCAACTGAGTCGCATGGCCAAAAGTTAATAACCACCAAATTATTTACAGAATAACATGAATATAAAGTGAATCATGATAATATATTTCAAATGGAAGTACACAATACACCACATTCAATAATTTAGTAGCGAACAATGGAAATCTCACGGAATTGAAAGTGAGATAAGAGAATCCCTTACTTTGTACTTTTTCCTTGGACGATGGTAGGTTTACCTCCTGTATAATGGTGAAATAATTGTTATTGAATAATACAAGAATAAGTTACTTTAATATGATATCATATATGATCTTTTAACATTGATTTGTTAATAATATCTTAGAATTATCGTCATTTCAGGTGTTAACGGGTTCATTTTACTTTACATTCTTTGTTATGTGAGAAATATTCGTTATTAATGGGATGTATATTATTCATATACAGAATGGTATCAAGTCCTTAAACATCATTTTTAAATCATCAAATGATAATTATACTTGAATGGATACGATGGAGAATGAATCTCATCGCGTTCGTGGAGACGGTAGTCCGTACGTACGCACGAATACTACTTCCATTTAATTTTTATTTTAAAATAATCGAATCCAAATGATACATAGGTATATTACTATTCCAGTAAAATATAATATTTTATATATGTTACTTAAGTTCATTAACACCATCCTTTATACGTTCCATGTGTGGTATGAACGAGTCATATCATTTTAAGGGGGCGGTAGTCCGCACTTCCTCAAATGAAATTATCGTATGTATATACAACATGAAACGAATAATTGTATGAAATAAAATGGAAATACAGAAGCTTATATATAAAATATATATCATTAATATCATATTCAATTACAGTGCCATCCTAATGGCCACCATGAGAGGCGGTAAGCTGTATTTGAACAATCATCGTTTCGTGAGGCGTTAGTTTGCCATCCACAGAAACATTATGTTCATCATCCATTAGATGGAGTTGTGTGAATGTGTAGTTTGAATACGTGTTATAACAACATCCTAGTATATTGTGGATACTGGTGTTGTTACAAAAGAAAGGAAATAAAAAGAGTTTTGGGGTTGGATAAGCAAAATAATTGGAAATAATTTAAGAGAAAATGTTACCTTTAATTTAGGTAACTCACTTTGGTTGGAACCAAAGGACTTCTTGAAATGCTTTCTGCCTAAGGGGAAGCTTCAAGGAGGAGGAGAGGGATGTGGGGAGCTTAGTTGGGCAGAGTTTGGACGAGCCAAGTGGCTTGAGAGGTGTGAGGAATGAGTAGAAGTGGTCTCCTTTTATAAGGGAGAGGAGGGGCTCTTTAGGAAAGAGTGAAAGTATTACTTTATAATATAATTATATTCGGTTTATAATGGTCCAAAAATCATTTAGGTAGAAGATAAGATGACTAATATTCTAAATAACATCAACCAATAAGAATTGGACAGGTTTTAGATAATATTTTAATCATTATAATCTTATTTATTTAAATGATTTATTAATGAGGTAAACATTGCATCATTATTGTGTCATTAATAATTTAAATTATTTGATGTCTAAAAATTATAAATAAAATATCATTATGTAGGAAATATTTTTATCTTTCTAATGAATATTTCTAATCGAAAATACAACATGTATAACCCTATGTAAAAATTGTTCTTTTAAAAGATGTAAGCTTATGCCATTTTTGTATTCATTTTAACTTAATTAAAATAAAGTGTCATTATCACTTACAAGTGGATCAATGGGGTCCCAAAATTGACCCAAAGATGCCCAGGGTCGACCATGTATCAACCAATAGGGTTAAGACACGTTTTAGGGTAATTTAGTATTATTATAATATTATTTTTTAACCCTTATTTACCGGATTTACCCTTAACCATGGTAAATAAAATATTTACCGCAGTAATTATTCAAAATGTCTAAAAATAAAAGTTACCTATTTACACAATTTGAACATCCTGATTCCAAATATGGAATCCATTTTTCTAAATTCAAAACACAGAAGTGGGAGAAATTAATTTAAAATTAATTCCCGCTGTCAAAACAAAAAGCGTGTTTTTAAGAGATAATAACTATAAAAAGATTGACACTTGTTTATGTTCGGTTTAATTGTAAAATTATGTCCAATGACCAAAATTATATTAAATGGTAAAAATATATTCTAAATATTCTTTAAAACCACTCAAATTCATAATTTATCACTATTAATTATTTTGATTAAAAAAGTTGTTTTTAATTAAAATTTAGTAATTTTTACTATTCATCAAAATATGAAAGTTATCCGAAAAGTACCAAAATTTCACCTTAGGCTAAATTTGATATTCCGAATCCAAAAATGAAGTCCATTTTGAAATATAAAATATATATAATTTCAAAAAATTAAGTATTACTATTCATAATGGCTAGTTTGATCGGTTGTTGTGTGTGTTAAAACTCGAAGTTGCGTACAACACACGCTACTGTTTTATTCAAAGGAAAGCGTACCGTGGAAACTTGGGATGTTTTATTTTAAATTTTTTTGATGTCCCCATTTATTCAAAAAGTTTAAAATATTTTATTTAAAAAGGGTTCACTATTAAATGTTGGTAAAACTACAATACTGAAGATGAATTTTTTCTTACATTATGTCTAAGAAACTCATAATATGGATTCTAAAATTATAAGGATTATATAAAGTTTAAAATTTAGTTAATACTATTCATAACCTTTTTTGAACGGCTTGTTTGGTAAGTCATGGTGCGCTTGAACTCGGTGTTGCGTGTAGTGCAAGTTATTGAATTATTTTGAAGAAATGACACACTATGAAATCTTGGGGTGTTACATTCTCCCCTCTTTCAATAAATTGCGTCCTCGCAATTTGAAATTGTTTTTCGAAAATAAAAGGTTGAAAATAGAAAATATATTTGTGGGAAAACCCACATCGGAAATTGGTTTACTAAAATTTAGACTTAATATGAGGAAAAGAGAAATGAAAGGGTCACCACCAAATTATGATCTTGATTAGAAGAACATTGGTGTCAATTAGAGACATATAATTGGAGGAAAAACATAAATATTTATAGGTAGTGGTTGAGGTCATCAATCACAAACAAGTATAAAATTGAGGTCCTTAAACTCATCAATCTATGATGATTTGAAGTACCATCGGTTCAACAAAATATAGGGTATTGGGATCACACATTTTTGACATTTCAAAATATCTTAGTTGAAATCCCACATCGAAAAATGAATTAATGAGGCCTCTATTTAAAATAAAGAGTGGAAAATATGAAGATTACCGAAAATAACACATACTAGGGTTCTATGTAGGAAAATATGGATATGGAGGAGAAATCTAACCATTAATTATCTGATGGAGAGTGGTAGAGAACATGGCTATGAAAAGGCCAACAATCCCAAAGCCATAAATTAGTGATGATTTAAGGTACCATCTAGGACAAATTTTTTTTTTTAAAGTTACATTACATAAGGAAGAGGAATTCATTTATGATATTGACTAAGAACATTATGAGATATACTTAAATTTTAAGTAGATTTTCATTCTTTAATAAATTTCCACCACTAACTCAATTTTTTTAAACGATGAGTATTCAAGAAGACTTGGTCACACTGGAAGAGCTAGAATAAACTTCTATAGAATCACATGATCCATGCAGGATAAACCATATATTTACATTGTCTTTGAAGATTAATCAAAACCAAAATGGTTATTGAATGATCTAATGATCCCCCAAAAGGATATTCATTGAGATAAATATGCACTAATCTTAATTTCTAAAATTAAACCAACAATACCCCAAAGTTAAATAGATACCATTCAATAACCAATTGTCCTTAAAATCCTTTAATATAATCCAAACTAATATTGAAACCCAAAACATAGAAGAATTTGATTATGTAGTCTCCCATGTTACATTGTATCTCCAAATGACATCAAATACTCTTAAAGTCACATACTTAAAAGTAATTAACATCATCACATATTCTCTATTATAGGTTAATCATTTCCATAAATAACCCAAATCACTATAAATCAACAATAAAAATGTAGATAAAAATCCACCATTACTCTACAAATGAAACCTCATTGTATTCTATTTTCCTTGGGCATATAGTGTTCCTAACAAAACGAACATCTTCCAAAATAACATTTATCACTTAATCACCAAATCATTTTCCTATACCAAGGGTATTCATTTGATAAGACATAAGAACCCAAATAATCTTATTATTGATCAATAAAATCATTTAACAAAACAAATAGTCATACTAACCAGGGACTTCACGTAGTCCAGCGGTAGGCGATAAATCCCAATCGCACTTTGGTTGTGGGTTCGATTCCCACAGCTTTTTCCGACGCGACGGGTTGTCACACGGTCTACGTGTTGTCCTTTTTCAAAAACTATATTCTATAATATTACCAAAATGAGATAAATTTTTCAAAATAACATAATTTAACCACAAATGTTATATCATACTTTGCATTTTCTTCCCAAATTATAATAACTTATCATTTTCTCAAACCCCAATGATCATATAAAACAAAATGGTTATTTATACCTATATCCACAAGAGAAGAGACAATTATTCCTCAAATATCATTCTCACATGGCAAACTGAGGGGTTACAAATACAAGAGAAAATTATTCCAATGTAAACCCATCAACAAGGAGTGCTATTACTTTTTAAATTTTTCTCCAACCGTTTATTTCTGCATAGCTTCTTCTTTGAGCAAGAAAATATCCTATAAAATAGGAAATTCACTCGGGTAATGGCCAGGTCCCCTACATTTACGGAAAATGACTGTAAATGGACTCTTGGGACCATTTTTATCTTCTTCCATAGTACTCTTCATTTTTCTTCGGCAATTCTTCACTTTATGTCCTTCCTTCCCGCACGTAAAACATTTCGTTGTCCCATTGAGACACTTTCCGGGGTGTCTCTTTCCACAATTCCTGCATGATGAAAATTGAGGTTTCTTTTCTCCATGGTCTCCATTGCTGGAGATGTTATCATTTATCAACTTTCTCTTCCTTGTTGAGTTTGGGAGTTGGTTAATATATATGTTGTTGATCATATTTTTGGAAAACTGATTTGGCATAAAGACGATATCTTTTACGCCTATCAACATTCCATTTTATTGCTCATTTCCACCACCGTTCCCACCTTGTACATCATTCTCAAAGTCACTATGACTTCCTTGGAATCCAGCCATTGACTAAAACAAGAAAGCATTGTGTGAGTAATAGTAGTCGTAAAATCATTTAGAGATTAAAATGTCACCATATTCTCAATTTGAAACATATTAGGATTAACCAAGGTCATTTACTCTCATCTTATGTATATATTACTTAAATCAGTTTGTAAAGAAAATGTAAATTATCCTAAGCATATCCCCCGGGAGTGTCGTAACCAAGAGTGCAGCAAGGCCCGTTGTCGTGCACCAGTTCCCGTTCGAGTCTAGCTCAAAGCGGTGTTTTCGGGTTTTAACCCTAGGTACATCTGTGCCAGAGCCGCCTCTACCTGCTCGTATCCAGACAGGGATGTATTTCTCGGAAAACTCACAAAATCTCTACAATACCAAAATTCTAGGATGTACTTTTATACTAATCCTCAAAGTTCATCTTAGGTCTACGTGCTCTAATCAAAGTTTATCTAAATCTAGCTACCAAGGTTTGTACTAAACTTTCTCTGATACCAACTGTAACGCCCCGACCCTAGTTACCCATAGTCGGTGCATTATTACATAACATTGGTATGATCATGAGAAAGATCAAGTCTAAAAAGACCGATTAGTTTAGTAGCCTTGGAATAACTAGATACATCCATAAATTTTTACATTACATCATAAAAAAACATCTTGTCTTCATATCCCCTCATACTATCCCTGCAGGTCATTCATAAATTAATTCTTCATAATCCTGGAAAAAAAATAAAACATTGAAAGGGGTGAGCTCAGATGCTCAATAAGGATAACATTATAGCAGAAGCTTTCATAAATAAGCATAAACACTTAAGGCAATTTATAACTAAAACAAAAGCCTTTGAAACTTGAACTTCAGCATAAAATGGCAAAGGTAAAATGAAATAATGCCATTTACTTACTCACATGGATATTCTACTAGTCGAATGATCACATGCAATATCAATAACCACTTTCATAATGATGGAATGCATAATGCCAGGCTATCATAACCACAGAGCCAAGGCCTCGTGCAAAGACTACAAATAAGATTTTGCCAAGGCCTTGTGCCAAGACACTAGTTTGTCTCATGAGACCTACCGATGCATCGAGGAGCTATAGCGGGCTCCACCCGTCACTTATTAAGTCCAATGCATTCCTCATATGAATAGGTTTAAGCATAAAATAAACATTCGTATTAAAACTAGCATACGAAATGTCAATACTTTAACCACAAACCATGAATGGTATAAAAATAGAACATCCACAGTCAAATATAACTCATTTGATACAATATGGAAGATTGTATTGTATCACATTAACCTCAATCATGAATAATGATGGATGTTGACATAGATGAAAATAATCATCAAAACTATTTGAGAGAAATATCCCCCTTTTCTTGAAAACATTTAAAAGTCACACTATTTGTCAAGAAGCCATTTAAAAATAGATTTTTGAATCAAAGTGTCCCATACCACTTTGAAACCTTTTAAAAGGAGTTTTAATTTGTAAACTTTAATGTCCATATAAATAAATCCTTAAAACCATTTTTTAAAATATGGACATTAATGATAAAGATTTTGATGAATAAGTCTTTAAATCATTTTAAAAATGGTATTTTAGTTAGAGATTCCAACCAAAAGAGACACTTGAATACAAATAATTGTGGTAATCAAAACTTTGTAATATCATGAGAATAAAGGGATTCATGATATACTATGTCAAAGTACATTATATACACCACATAAAAGTGATTTGGTGTATATCAACAAAGAAGTCTCAATGGAATGTAAATTGAGATGAAATCTCTTGTAAAGGTTGTATCCTTAGGTTAAGGATAAATCAACGACATAATTATGTGTGACAAATATAAATACACTAAATATGATTGGATATTCAGTGTAAATCAATCAAAGGACATTCTCACATATTCTTGTAAAAACAATACCAACGAATTGGATGTTTAACTCAACAAATGGAGAATGAGTTAAAATTACTCTTATCAAATTCATATCAATGGCTTGAGAATTATCAATGGAGTGATTATGTGTATCAAACTTATATCCACAGGAAGGGGAGTGGAAATTATGACATAATCAAATGAATAGTGATTCCACACATAATCTTGGGGTAATATAATCAATGAAATATGCATAAATCCAAATGAGTGGAAGTTGAAATCTCAAATTCCCTTATTGATTAGGTAACTTAAGAAACAAACACCCATGAAAGAAAGATCATACCATGATGATGTAAATACCCATAAAATAAAGTATATTACACAATTAATACAATCATGGGTAGTACACATACACCACATGCAATAATTAAGTGGTGATCAATGGAATTCTCACGGAATTAAAAGTGAGAAAAGAAACCCCTTACCACGTTAATCAACTGAGTCGCATGGCCAAAAGTTAATAACCACCAAATGATTTACAGAATAACATGAATATAAAGTGAATCATGATAATATATATCAAATGTAAGTACACAATACACCACATTCAATAATTTGGTAGCGAACAATGGAAATCTCACGGAATTGAAAGTGAGATAAGAGAATCCCTTACTTTGTACTTTTTTCTTGGTCGATGGTAGGTTTACCTCCTGTATAATGGTGAAATAATTGTTATTTAATAATACAAGAATCAGTTACTTTAATATGATATCATATATGATCTTTTAACATTGATTTGTTAATAATATCTTAGAATTATCGTCATTTCAGGTGTTAACGGGTTCATTTTACTTTACATTCTTTGTTATGTGAGCCATATTCATTATTAATGGGATGTATATTATTCATATCCAGAATGGTATCAAGTCCTTAAACATCATTTTTAAATCATCAAATGATAATTATACTTGAATGGATACGATGGAGAATGAATCTCATCGCGTTCGTGGAGACGGTAGTCCGTACGTACGCACGAATACTACTTCCATTTAATTTTTATTTTAAAAGAATCGAATCCAAATGATACATAGGTATATTACTATTACAGTAATATATAATATTTTATATATGTTACTTAAGTTCATTAACACCATCCTTTATACGTTCCATGTGTGGTATGAACGAGTCATATCATTTTAAGGGGGCCGTAGTCCGCACTTCCTCAAATGAAATTATCGTATGTATATACAACATGAAACGAATAATTGTATGAAATAAAATGGAAATACAGAAGCTTATATATAAAATATATATCATTAATATCATATTTAATTACAGTGCCATCCTAATGGCCACCATGAGAGGCGGTAAGATGTATTTGAACAATCATCGTTTCGTGAGGCGTTAGTTTTCCATCCACAGAAACATTATGTTCATCATCCATTAGATGGAGTTGTGTGAATGTGTAGTTTGAATCCTTCTTATAACAACATCCTAGTATATTGTGGATACTGGTGTTGTTACAAAAGAAAGGAAATAAAAAGAGTTTGGGGGTTGGAGAAGCAAAATAATTGAAAATAATTTAAGAGAAAATGTTACCTTTAATTTAGGTAACTCACTTTGGTTGGAACCAAAGGACTTGTTGAAATGCTTTCTGCCTAAGGGGAAGCTTCAAGGAGGAGTATAGGGATGTGGGGAGCTTAGTTGGGCAGAGTTTGGACGAGCCAAGTGGCTTGAGAGGTGTGAGGAATGAGTAGAAGTGGTCTCCTTTTATAAGGGAGAGGAGGGGCTCTTTTGGAAAGAGTGAAAGTATTACTTTATAATATAATTATATTCGGTTTATAATGGTCCAAAAATAATTGAGGTCGAATATAAGATGACTCATATTCTAAATAACATCAACCAATAAGAATTGGACAGGTTTTAGATAATATTTTAATCATTATAATCTTATTTATTTAAATGATTTATTAATGAGGTAAACATTGCATCATTATTGTGTCATTAATAATTTAAAATATTTGATGTCTAAAAATTATAAATAAAATATCATTATGTAGGAAATATTTTTATCTTTCTAATGAATATTTATAATCGAAAATCCAACATGTATAACCCTATGTAAAAATTGTTCTTTTAAAAGATGTAAGCTTATGCGATTTTTGTATTCATTTTAACTTAATTAAAATAAAGTGTCATTATCACTTACAAGTGGATCAATGGGGTCCCAAAATTGACCCAAAGATTCCCATGGTCGACCATGTATCAACCAATAGGGTTAAGACACGTTTTAGGGTAATTTAGTATTATTATAATATTATTTTTTAACCCTTATTTACCGGATTTACCCATAACCATGGTAAATAAAATATTTACCGCAGTAATTATTCAAAATGTCTAAAAATAAAAGTTACCTATTTACACAATTTGAACGTCCTGATTCCAAATATGGAATCCATTTTTCTAAATTCAAAACACAGAAGTGTCAGAAATTAATTTAAAATTAATTCCCGCTGTCAAAACAAAAAGCGTGTTTTTAAGAGATAATAACTATCAAAAGATTGACACTTGTTTATGTTCGGTTTAATTGTAAAATTATGTCCAATGACCAAAATTATATTAAATGGTAAAAATATATTATAAATATACTTTAAAACCACTCAAATTCATAATTTATCACTATTAATTATTTTGATTAAAAAAGTTGTTTTTAATTAAAATTTAGTAATTTTTACTATTCATCAAAATATGAAAGTTATCCGAAAAGTACCAAAATTTCACCTTAGGCTAAATTTGATATTCCGAATCCAAAAATGAAGTCCATTTTGAAATATAAAATATATATAATTTCAAAAAATTAAGTATTACTATTCATAATGGCTAGTTTGATCGGTTGTGGTGTGTGTTAAAACTCGAAGTTGCGTACAACACACGCTACTGTTTTATTCAAAGGAAAGCGTACCGTGGAAACTTGGGATGTTTTATTTTAAATTTTTTTGATGTCCCCATTTAGTCAAAAAGTTTAAAATATTTTATTTAAAAAGGGTTCACTATTAAAAGTTGGTAAAACTACAATACTGAAGATGAATTTGTTCTTACATTATGTCTAAGAAACTCATAATATGGATTCTAAAATTATAAGGATTATATAAAGTTTAAAATTTAGTTAATACTATTCATAACCTTTTTTGAACGGCTTGTTTGGTAAGTCATGGTGCGCTTGAACTCGGTGTTGCGTGTAGTGGAAGTTATTGAATTATTTTGAAGAAATAACACACTATGAAATCTTGGGGTGTTACATTAGGTTTTTAGGTGTGTTAAGTGTTTTTAGGTTTTTAATAATTTCATAGTGTTTTTTTATAATTTTAAATATTTTTTGGTATTTTTATTATTGGTATGGTTTTAGGATATTAGGGATTTTGAATGTTTCGGGGGGGGGGGGGTTCGGGCTTGTTGGGTTTTTATTTATTTGGGGGGGGGGGTTAGGGTTTTTAATGTTTTTTTATATTTTTTAACTTTTTTAGTGGTTTAAAGGGGTTTAGAGTTTTTAGTCGGTTTTTATGGTTTCGATGGGTTTTTAGGGATTTATCATTTTGGGGTTGATTTTATGTGTTAGGAGTTATAGGGTCTTTTAGTTTTTTTAGATTTTTTTTATGTTTATAGGGGTTTTAATTATTTTTAGGTTTTGAATGTTTTCTTAGGGTTTTTCTTGGTTTTAGGGTTTTTTATGTTCATAGAATTTTTAGGTACATTTTAGGATTTATATGGATTTTTAGGGGTTTAAAGAATTTTACGTTTTTTAGGGTAATAGGGTTCATAGTGTTTTAGGGTTTTTAGAATTTTTTGGGTTTTGGGGTGTTTAAGGTTTTATAGGTTTTTATGGTTATCTTTTGGGTATCTAGGGTTTCTAGGATTTTTTTTCATTTTAGAGTAGTTAGAGATTTGGACGTGTTTTATAGCTTTATGTTTTTTATGTTTTTATGGGTTTTGAGTGTTTTTAGGTTTTAATGTTTTTCTTAGGGTTTTTAGATATTACATGGTTTTTTATTTTTTTAGGTATTTTTAGGGATTTTTAGGATTTTATTGTTTTTTATTGTTTTTTTGGATTTTTTAGGGTTTTTCGTTATTTGGGGTTTTTAGGGTTTTTTGTGTTTTTGAGTGTTTTTTAGTTTTTTTGTATTTTTAATAATATTTAGGGTTATATAATGATTTTAGTAGTTTAATGGTGGTTGTTTAGTTGTTAGGGGATTTCCGAGTTTTTTGTGGGTTTTAGGGTTTTTACGAATTTAAGGGATTTTATGGTTTTTAAGGGTTGTTGTATGTTTTTGGGTTCTAAACATTTTTAGTTTTTTTAGTGGTTTTATGTGTTTTTATATATTTTTTATTTTCGTAGGTTTTTCCAGGGTTTTAGGGTCTTTTATGTTTTTAGGGGTTTTTAGGGATTATAAGTTTTTTTTTATTAATATGGTTTTTAGGGATTTGAGCATTTTTAGGGGTTTTATGGTTTTAATTATTTCACTGTTTTTAGGGACATAATGTGTTTTTATGTTTTAATGATAAAATTGGGGTTTTCAGTTTTTTATAGTTTTTAATATTTTTAGGGATTTTTGCCGATTTTTTATATTTGTTATGGTTTGTTATTGATTTTAGAGATTTTGAGGGTTTAAAGGATTTAAGGATTTTTTTTCTTGGGTTTTCAGTGTTTTTTATGTTTTTTAAGACTATTAAGAGTTTTATTAAAAAAAATAAGGGTTTAAATCGTTTTTAGAGTTTTCTGTGAAATTTTAGTGTTTTATGTGTTTTTAGGGATTTTAATATCATAGGGGTTTTATATTTTTTAGGTGTTTAAAGGGTTTTTTTTGGTCTTTTAGGGTTTTCACATTTTAAGGTTTTTAGTGGTTTTTAGTGTTTTTAGATTATTAATATTTCCTTAGGGGTTTTCAGAGTTTTTTATGGTTTTTAGGATGTTTTGTCGTTTTAGGGATTTTTAGTGCCTTTTGAGTATTTTTATGATTTTTTTTGATTTTTTTGTTGTTTTAAGGGATTTATGGTTTTTAACATTTTTTTAGGGGTTTTAATTTTTTTGTTTTTATGGTATCTTTGTGTTTTTCATGGTTTTTATGGTTTTTATGTTTTTTTTGAATTTTTTGGGATTTTTTTGGATTTAAATAAATTTTTTTGATTTTTAGGTATTTTTTTGGGGATTTGGTTTTTTAGGGGTTTTGGGATTTTTATGGTTTTGTTGAGGTTTTTTGTTTTCTTGAGTTTTTTTAGGGTTTTTAATATTATTTATAGTTTTTAATATTTGTATGGTATTAATGATTTAGTAGATATTTTAATGATATTAGAGTTTTTATGGGGTTTTAGGGGTTTTTATGGGTTTTATGTGGTTTTAATCTATTTAGGTGTTGTTACGTTCTTTTAAATTTTTTATCACATTTAGTTTTTTTTGTTTTTTAATGTATTTTTTGTTTTTTAACCTTTTAGATGTTTTTAATGTTTTTAGGTTTTTTTTGTTTTTTATAGATTTTTATGGCTATTTTAGATTTTTTTTGTTTTTAGGGATTAGGTATTTTGAGGTTTATAAATGTTTTTAGGGATTTTAACATTTTATTTTTTAGAGGTTTTAATTTTTTAGCTTATAATGATTTTCCTATGTTTTTCTGGGTTTTTAATGTTTTTTTAATGTTTTTTGGATTTTTTGGGATTTTTTAGATTTTAATGATTTTAGTGTCTTTAGATATTTTTTGGGTTTTTAGGGTTTTTATAATTTCCAGGTGTTTCATTGTTTTTAGTGGGTTTTCTGTTTTTTTGGGTTTCAAGTATTCGAGGTTATTTTAATATTTTTAGGTGTTTAATAGGTGTTTACAGTTCTAAATGGATTTTTATGGGTTTTAGAGTTTTTATGGTTTTTAGGGGTTTATAGTTTTTAGGGGTTGTAGAGTTTTTAGTATTTTTATAGTTTTTAGTGTTTTTTTGATGTTTTTTGGGGTCTAATGCATTTTAGGGGTTTAAGTCCTTCTTAGGGGTTTTCCTGGTTTTTAGTGTTTTTTATGTTATTAGTCATTTTTAGGGATTTTTTTATATTAATATTTTTTTTATGGATTTAGAGACTTTTAGGTTTTTTAATTATTTTATGGTTTTTTTGGGTATTAGATATATTTTTATTTTTCAGGGCTTTATTTTTTTAGATCTTTTAACATTTTAGGAGATTGAAGAGATTTTAGAATTTTTTGTGGGTTTTAGGGTTTTCATGGTTTTCTGAGAATTTTTATGTTTTGAGGGGGTTTATCATTTTGAGTAGTTTTACGATTATTAATGACTTTTTATGGTCTATGGGGTTTTAGTGATTTTTATGTTTTTGGAGGTTTTTAAGTATTTTTTTTCTTTTTATGGATCTGTTAGTAATGTTCAAGAATTTTTTACGTTTTATGTATTTTAGTGATTTTGAGGGGTTTTTATGAATTTTTAAGGGTATTAATGTATTCTAGAGTTATTTAACATTTTATGGGTGTAAAGGGTGTTTTGAGCATTTAATAGTTTTTTTAATTTTTTATGGGTATTAGGGTTTTAAATGTTTTTAGGGTTTGTTATGGTTTTTGGGGTATTTGATTTTTTAATGTATATTAGGGTTTTTAGAATATTTTAGGGGTTTTTATGTGTTTTTGTTTTTAAGGTTTTCTAAGATCTTTTCCTGATTTTTAGGGGTTTTTTGTTTTTAGAAATTATTAGGGATTTTTTTTGGATTTTTATGTTTTTTTTGGATTTTTAAGGCTTTTTATGGTTTTTAGGGGGTTTTAGGGTCTTTAGGGTTTTTGGAATTTTTATGTTTTAAATGGTTTTAATTTTTATTAGGTTTTATGGTTTTATTAGAGTTTGTTAGGGTTTTTAGGGTTTTATACATTATGAATGTTTTCAGGGATTTTTAGGATTTTTATGGTTTTCAGGGGTTCTAAGTACTTTAAGGGTTTTAGGGTATTTTAGGGTAATTAGGGTTTTGGGGTTTTTTATATTTTTTGGGTGTTTATTAACTTTATTTAGGTTTTAAATGTTTTTAGAGGGTTTTGATGTTTTTTTGGGTTTAAAGGTTTTTTTAGAGTTTTTAGCGGGTTTTATGGCTTTTCTCGATTTAAGGGTCTTGAGGTTTTTAATGGTTTTTATGAGTTCTTGGGTTTTATGGTATTTTAGGATTTTAACATTTTTAAGTCTTTAAGGGTTTTATGTGTTTTCAGTTTTTCAGGGTTTTTGGGTTTATAAGTTTTTAGGGGTTTTTTTAGGTTTTCATGGATTTTTAGATATTTTTTCGAAATTTTGTGGTTTTGGGGCTTTCAGGGATATTGTGGAATTTTACGGGTTTTAGGTTCCTTTTTGGGTTTTTATGGTTATTATTGTTTTTTAGGTCATTAGGTGTTTTATGGGATTTTAGGTTTTTTCACTTTTCTTATGTGTTTCTTATGAATTTTGAGTATTTTTAGGTTTTTTTATATTTGATGAATTTTTAATGGTTTTTAGGGGTTTTAGGGATTTTGGGTTTTTTTGGGTTTTTATGTTTTTTTGGGTTTTAGGGTTTTTTTTATCTTTTTAGAGTTTGTATGTTTCTTTAAAGATTTTTACTATTTATCAGGATTTAAATCATTTTAGGGTTTTTAGTGGTTTTTATGGGTTTTAGGGTTTTTATGGTTTTCTACGTTTTCTAATGTTTCTAGGGGTTTTATGGTTTTATGGTTTTTTTTGAGTCTTTTAGGGGTTTTAGATTTTCTAAATTTTTTATGTGTTTTAATTGTGTTTAGATTTTTATTGTTTTTCATGGTTTTTTATATTTTTATTGTTTTTAGAATATTTTATAGGGATTTTTGGGGTTGTTTGGGTTTTTGGGGTTTTTAGTGTTTTTAGGGGTATTAGCATTTTATAGATTTTTTTTTGGTTTTTGTTGTTTTTGTGGTTTTGAGGTTTTCTTAGGTGATTTTAAGGGTTTTTATGTTTTAGGAATTTTTATGGATCTTTTAAGATTAATATGTTTTTTTTTGTTCTTAGGAGTCTTGATGTGTTTTCTGGGTTTTATGATTTTAGGGTTTAAATGGTTTTTTGGGTTTTTAAAGATTTTTCAATTTTTAAAAATTTTAATGGTTTTTCCTCTATTTACTGATTTTTTGGCTTTTTATGGGTTTGTAGGGTTTTAAAGGTTTTTAGATGTTTTAGTATCTTTTCATATTTTTTTTTTCATTTCTATAAATTTTTATGTTTTAGGGGTTTAATGTTTTATTTAGGTTTCCGAGGTTTTCTCAGGGCTTTTCCAGATTTTTTAGGGTTTTTACATTTTTATAGATTTTTAGTATTTTTCTTGGTTTTTACAGTTTTTAGGTATTTTGAGGGATATTAGGGTTTTTATCATTTTTAGGTTTTTATAGGTTTTAAGTGTTTTTATGTTTATATGGTTTTTGTATAGTTTTTCATGGTTTTAAATGGTTTTTACAGTTTTATGTATTTTTAGAATTTTTGTGGATTTTTATGGGGGTTTTTTGCATTTTTAGGGTGTTTTAGGGGGTTTAGTGTTTTTAATGTTTTTTGGGTTTTATTTTTTAGAGGGTTTTATTGCATCTATATGGAATTTAGTGGTTTTAGATCCTTTTAGGTTTTTTAGTGTTTTAGGTTTCCTTTAGTTTTTTAGATTTTCTTATGCTTTTCCTAGGATTTTGGTTTTTTTATGTTTTTAGTTATTTTTTGGGATTTTTTGGATTTTATGGGGGTGTGTGATTTTTGGGATTTTGATGGTTTTAGGGTTTTATGGGTTTTGGGATCTTTTTAGGATTTAGAGATTTTAGGTTTTTTAGGGGATTTTTGTTTTATAAAATTGTTAATTTTTTCTAAGTGATTTTATGGGTTTTTGGGTTTTTTTATTTTAATAGGGATTTATATATTTTTTTTATATTTTTTAGGAATTTAAGGGTTTTTAGTGTTTTTAAAGGATTTAAGGGTTTTAGGCTCTTTTAAGGGTTCTTTACTATTGTTTGTGTTTTTTAGTTTTTTAAGGGTTTTATAATTTTTTATATACTTACGGTTTTATTAGTTGTTTCAGATGTTTTATGGATTTTTAAAATTTTTAGGCTTTTTTAAAATTTTAGGGATTTTAGGTATTTTGAGGGGTTTTTTTGTTTTTTGTGGTTTTTTGGTGTTTTGATTTTTTTGGTTTTTTTATTTTTTATGGTATTCAAGGTTTTTAGAGTTATTTTAAAAAATAGGGTTTAAAGGTTTTTTTTATTAGTGACATTTTATAGTTTTTATGGTTTTTATGGTATATTATTCTTTTTATGGGTTTTAGGGGTTTTAGGGTCTTTTCAATTTTTAGTGTTTCTAGGTTTTTAGGGGTTTAACTGTTTTTAGGTTTTGTAGATTTCTTTGGGTTTTTCATGGGTTTTAGGGTTGTTTATGTTTTTTTGTATTTTTAGAGATTTTTAGGATTTTTATTGTTTTTATTTTTTACGGGTTTTAGGGGTTTTAGGGTATTTTTATCGGGTTTAGAGTTTTTTTTTTCATTTTTTATGTTTTGAGGGGGTTTATGTGTTTTTAGGGTTTTAAGGATTTCATAGGGGTTTTCAGAGTTTTTGGGGGTTTTTTGTTTCAATATATTTTTATGGATTTTAGGAATTTTACGGTTTTTAAGGATTTTTAGGGGTTTTATTGTTTTTTATGTTTTTATGGATTTTATGGTTTTCTTGGGTTTTTAGGGTTTTTATAATTTTTTAGGGTTTTTAATATTTTTAGAGTTTTTTAACATTTTAATGGGATTAAATGGATTTTATAGTTTTCAATGGGTTTTATCATTTTATGGGATTGTAGGTTTTTAAGGTTTTCATGGGGTTTTAAGGGTTTTTGGGTTGTTTAGGGTCTTTAAGTGTTTTTATCACCTTGTAGATTTTTTAATGGTGTAAGTGTTTTCTGGTTTTTTAGTTATTCTTATGTTTTTCAAGATTTATAGTGTTTTAATAATTTTAATGAGTTTTAGGGAATTTTTAGTTTTCTTAGGGGGTTTTATGGTTTTTAAGGGTTTTGAAGGCTTTTAGGTTTTAGAGTATTTTTGTGGTTTTTAGGAGATTATAATTTTTATGGTTTTAGGGTTTTTATCATTATTTTTAATGGTTTTTAGGGTTTTAATAATTTTTAAGTTTCTAAGGGGTTTTATGTGTTTTAGGTTTTTAATATTTTATTATGGGTTTTCAAAGTTTTTAGGGTTTTTTGTTTATTAGGTATTTTTAGTGTTTTTTCATATTTTTATGGATTTTATGGTTTTTAGGGATTTTGATAATTTTTTTGGTTTTTATGGTATTTTAGGGATTTAGGGTTTTAGGTTTTGGTGGGGTTAGCTTTTTTATGTTTTTTAGGATTTTTAATATTTTTTAGATTTTAATTTATCATTTTTAGGGGTTTAGAGAGTTTTTAGAGTTTTTAGTTATTTATAGGGTTTTATTGGGTTTTAGGGGGTTTTAAGGCCATTATAGGTTTTTATGGGTTTTAGGATTTTTTTGATATAAGGAGATGAAAGCACTGGAGAACCCGCCTGCGGGCAAACGAAGGAAAAACCCTAAATCTGACACCTTCGATCGAACTAGGGTTGAGAATGCCAGATCTTTCGCCGATGTGGTTGCGAATCGATTCCCTAGAGACGAACTGAAAGCCCCTGAATCTTTTGAACCAAAGCATTTCTGCCACTGCGGGCTATCATCCATAGCTTTCTCAGATGAAGAGGGACAGCTACTCTCTTCAGATTTTCACTATGTTCTTTTTGGAAAATTTATCAAGTGCATGCCTTCTCTTGTATTTTTGCGGAAAAATCATGAGAATATAGGTTTTGAGAATTTTCAGGTCGGTCTTTTAAACTCCTTGCATGTTCTACTTCGTTTTTCATCTAAAGATGATTATTATAGGATTTGGGCGAGGGGTTCTTGGATTTTTGGTGGTTGTAGTATGAAGGTCTTGAAATGGACAATCGATTTCAGTGTTGACTTCGAACCACCTACTATACCTATTTGGATAGGGTTCCCAGGACTCCCAATTCATCTGTTTAAGCAAAAAGCCCTTTTTTCCATTGCTAGATTATTTAGAAATCCTATTAAACTAGACTTTGCCACTAAAAATTTTACTAGACCTTCTGTTGCTCGTGTGTGTACTAAAGTTGAAATTTCACAAACTTTTCCCTCGAAATTCTGGTTGCAAAATGGTTCAAAAGCTAATGTCTAGGAAGTTGTCTTTGAAAATGTCCCTGCTTTTTGTAAGAGGTGTTCTCGAGTTGGGAATTTTATTGATGAGTGTGATTAGCAGAAAATATCACACCCCCTCCCCAAACACAATCTAGTTTGGATTGAGAAAGACATACCCAAAAATTCCCAGCCATATTTTTCTATTCATAGCAATGTTGATGCCTCCACCTCTCATCCAATTGGGGAGGCTAATGAGGAAAATCCCCCTTTGTTAGTCTAACCTAAGGAGAATTTAACAACTGTCAAGGGCTCAAATTTACACCTACAACCCTTGATGGAAAACCAAGATAAATATTTATAGCATGATGTTCCTATAGAAACGGATCAAAGGATGATCCTTGAACCACAAGATATTAGTGATAAGGCTAATGATGATAACAATGTTGATAATCTTCAAATGGAAGATGACTCATCAGTTGGAATTGAGGAGGAATACCTCAAATCAAGTTCTCGAAAAGGAAAAAATCCTATTGTTGATGAGGATGGTTTTCTTACCACCAACTCTAAAAAGACTAGGAAACATAGGGATTACTCTAAATTAGAAAGGACAGTTGTTACCCGCTCCTTTCAAGCCTCTCGCATTGAGTCTTCCAAGGAGTTGGATGAAATGGTTCCAATTCATATGGAAGAGAACTATGATACAAAGAAGGATCCTGAATAAAAGGATGCTTTCTAGATACCTGAAGATGATGATGTGAGTGATGAGGTTTATGCTTGGATGGCCGAGAAAGATCAATTGATATATTGGAAGTACCTTCATCGCCAGATTTCTGCTGATACATATCTGGATCTCAGGAAAAGAATGTATATAAGGATGATTGAGGAATTCAAGAAAAATTCCAACATCAACTTTAGGGATATCCCTTGGGTTTGATCCTTTTCGTTATTGGATTTTTCTAATTTTTGATATACAGATTGTGATCTTTATTTGATATGGATCGGTTGAGGGTGATGGTTGTCATTGTCTTTACTTCCTTTTCTCTTCTGTCCATTTTTTGTCTAAAGGTTTCTGGTGGAGATGCTGCTTTCCCGACCTCTGTTGTGTCTGATTGACTGCATTCTCCAATTGTTGATGACCTTTTGATGGCTTGAAGATTTGTCTGAAGTTTTTATTCTGGAGATGCAGAAAAAGCAGGGACTTGAATGTTATTTAGTTTTGATGTTATGGAATCTGTGTTTTCTCTTTGGACTCTAGATATCCAAGGGAGCAGCATGATCACTCACTGGGACGATGTCCAGACCGCACAGTCTCTATGGTGATCTTTTATTTTGATGTTTTCAGATCTGAGTTGTTTTTTTCTCAGTCTTGTTTTATGGTCTTTAAATCCATGCTGGTGTAAGTTTTTTACACCTTGATCTTGTACTGTTACTATTTATTTTTTAATAAATTCCATCGATGACATGGAGTGGGAAACCAATCCATGTCATCAATCTTCTTAAAAAATGGTTTTTAGGATTTTTAGGGTGTTTTTGGGATTTTATGGTGTTTATCTTTTTTAGGTGTTTTGGTGTTTTAAGTGTTTTAGGTGTTTAAATGTTTCTTAGGATTTTTTCTGGATTTTTAGAGTATTTTACTTTTTAGGTATTTTTAGGGATTTTTATTATTTTTAGGGATTTTTGGGAGCTTTTTAGGTATTTTGAGGGGTTTTAGGGTCTCCGAGGGGATTTTTAGGGTTTTTAGGATTCTTTTGGTTTTTAAAGGTTTGGCAATTTTTTGTTTATTAAGGATTTATTAGGGTTTTAAGGGATTTTAGGATTTTTTATGTTTTTATGGATTCTTTAGGGTTTGTTAGAAATTTTATGAGGTTTTATGGTTAATAATATTTTTAGGGATTTAGGTTTTATAGGTATTTTATTGTTTTTTTTTGGATTTGTTGTTTTTTATGTGTTTTTTGGTTTTTATGGTTTTTTAGAGTTTCAAAAAAATTTAGAGGTTAAAATGATTTTTTAATTTTTATGGGGTTTTATGGGTTTTACCAGTTTTTTTTAATTTTTATGGATTTAAATGTTTTTTATGAATTTTAAGGGTTTTAATGGTTTTAAGTGTCTTTTAGTGTTTTTAACATTTTTAGTTTTTTGGGGGTTCAATGTTTTCTCTGGTTTTTAATGATATCTTAGGGTTTTTTTGGTTTAAGGGTTTCATACATTAATAAGTAATTTTATAAATTTTATAGGGATTTTATGGGTTTTAGGAATTGTAGGATTATATGGGTCTTTTAGGGTTTTTTTATTTTTTTTGTTTTTTAGGGAATTTGAGTTTTTTTTTGGATTTAATGGTTTTCTTAAGTGTTTTGAGCGGTTTTTTTGTTTTTATTTAAATTTTGGGATTTTAGGCTATTTTTATGATTTTAATGGTTTCTAGGGTTTTGATGGATTTTGAAGGTTTTAATTTTTTTGGGTTTTAGTGTTTTTATTGGTTTTAAGGTATTTATATATTTTTTTGAAACTTTATGGGTTTAAATGTTTTTTTAGAGTTTTAGTATCTTTAAGGGTTTATATAAATTTGTTTATTTGTAGTGGTTTTTAGGATTTTCATTACATTTAGGGTTTTTATGGGTTTCATTGGTTTTATTGTTTTTGGGGTTTTTTGGATTATTAAGGTCTTCTTAATGTTTTTAGGGATTCTAAGATTCATAATGTTTTTAGGGGTTTTTTGTGTTCTTATGTTTTTAAGGTTTTATTAGGGGTTTTTTATGATTTTTTGGTGTTATTACATTTTTTGGGGGTTTTAGGTATTTTTTTAGAATTTATATGATTTTTATTATTTTTAGGGATTTTTGATTAATTTTAGGGTTTTAGGGTTTTTATGAGTTTTATGGGTTTTAGGGTTTTAGGAGGATTTTATTTTTTATGATTTTAATGTTTATTATATAATTTTTAATGTTTTTAGGGGTTTATTGGGATTTTATATTTTTTAGTGTTTTTATGGTTTTATGGGGTTTAGGTACTTTTATTTTTTTTTAATGGTTTTACGGTTTTTATGGGTTTTAAGATATTTCGGTCATTTATGGTTTTTTCATTTTTTTTGTTTCTAGGGGTTTTAGGTTTTTTTAGGTTTTTAAGGGTTTCTTAGGGGTTTTTAGGATTTTTATAAATTTTTATATTTTAGTGATTTTTGGGTTTTTTTTTGGTTTTTTGGGTTTTTAAGGATTTATAGGGTTATTAGGGCTCTTAGGGTAATATTGGGGTTTTTTAATTTTTATATTTTTAGGGGTTTTAGGTTTTTTTTATATTTATTTTTTATTTTTTTGTATTTTTTTTTTTTTTTTGGTTTTTAGGTATTTTTTAGGATTTTTAGGACTTTTAGGGTTTTAGGTATTATGTGGACCTTTAGTGTTTTAGGGTAATTTTATGGTTTTTATGGTTTTTAGTTTTCTTATGATTTTAGGGTTTTAGGGGTTTTAAGTGTTTTTAGGTTTATAATGTCTTCTTTGTGTTTTTCTGGGATTTTAACCCTTTTTTACAGTTTTATGGATTTATTGGGAGTTTTATTATTTTTATAATTATTAGGGGTGTTTATGTATTTTTAAGGTTCTGGGATTTTTATCAATGTTATAGATTTTATGTTTTTCGTAGGTTTTTAGGTTTTCTTGAATTGTTTAGGATTTTTATGTTTTTAGAGTATTTTAATGTTTTAGTGGATAGAAGGTTTTTTTATAGTTTTTAGTGGCGTTGATCATTTTTATGTGTTTTTATGGGTTTTACGGTTTTTATGGGGTTTTTTGGTCTTACCGGTTATAAGGTATTTTAGGGTTTTTAGTTTTTTTAGTTTTTTTTGGGTTATAATATTTTTTAGGTTTTAATGGTTTTCTTATTGTTTTCAAGATTTTTTGTTTTTTTGTGATTTTATAAATTTTTAGGGTTTTTAATGATTTTTATGGTTTTTAGGTTTTATGTTTTATTAGGTCTTTTAAGGGTTTTATGGTATTTTTAGTGGTTTAAAGTGTTTTAGTGGTTTTTAGGGTTTTAAGGGTTTTATGGTGATTTAGGGTTTTTTGTGCTCTTAGAATTTTTAGGTTTTTATGGGTTAATGTGTTGTTAGTTTTTTAGTGTTCTCTTGGGGTTTTACAAGGTTTTATGGTTTTACATATTTTTTATGATTATTTATATTTTTATGGTTTATATGTTTTTAGGGATTGTGATGGAATTTAGGGTTTTAGGGGTTTTGTTATTTATTTTGGGTTTTAGGTTTTTTAGAGTTTTTTTAGTGTTTTATAGTTTTTTAATGTTTTATGAGTCTAAAGGGTTTGTAAAGTCTTTAGTGGGTGGTTAGGGTTTTAGGGTTTTTCAGGGTTTTTCATATTTTAACAGTTTTTGGGGTTTTGGGGTGTTTAGGGTCTTTTAGGGTTTCATAATTTTTTAGGTTATTAGGGGATAATGTGTTTTATGTTTTTAAGGTTTTCTTAGATTTATTGAGTGTTTTTTTGGGATTTGTATTATTTTATATATTTTTTGGTTTTTAGGTATATCCAGGGATTTATGGTATTTTTATGAGTTTACAAATTTTGAGGAATTTTAGGGGTTTTAAGTGTTTTTAAGTCTTTATGGTTTTCTTAGGGTTTTCATAGTTTTAAGGTTTTTTCTATTTTTTGGTATTTTTAAGGATTTTTAGGATTTTTATGGTTTTTTAGGGGTTTAAAAATTTTTGAGTGTTTTTAGGTTCATGGTTTTTTTTATTTTAGGGTTTTTATGGATTTTCAGTGTTTTGAGGTTTTTTTTTTCTGATTTTTTAGGTTTTTTATGGTTTTTATATTTTTTATAAATTTTTTAGGAGTTTAATGAGTTTTTATAGTTTTTAGTTATTTTTAGGGTTTTTATGTGTTTTTAAGGATTTAAGGGGTTTGTGGGTTTTAGTGGTTTTTATGTGTTTTAGGGTCTTTTAGAATATTTAAAAGAAATTATGTCTGTAATGGTTTTAAGAGTATTTAGGTTTTAATGGTTTTATTAGGGCATTTCATGGGTTCAGGGTTTCTTATGTTTTAAGGTTTTTAAGGGTTTTATATTATTTTTATGGTTTTTATGGTATTTTTTGAGATATCATCACTTTTAAGTTTTTTTGGAGATTTAAGTTTTTTTTGGTTTTTATGTTTTTCTTATGGGTTTTCAGGGCAGAAGAGGTGTGAGGCCTGGCTATTCCCGACCCCCCACCCCCCCCTAAAATTTACGAATAAGAAAAAAGACGCAATAGACAGAGGAGGGGCAGGGTCAATCGACCCATACCCAAAAAAAGACTCAAAATGAAAACAAAGAGAAAGAACAAGTCCAAATGAGAGAAGAAATTAGAAAAGAAGATGAAAAAACACCAGCACAGGGTCTACCAGCATTCCCCACCATCATCATCATAGTCTGCACCAGGGGGATCTCCCTCACCACCGTAACTAGAGGCCGCATCAGTGTCTGCTGACTCCAATTTAGATGAGTCATATTGCTTCAAGTAGTTAGTGTAATACTCCCTTAACATCACCTGCTCCACATTCAACTACTTACTAGAAGCTTGCCCCACCTATCCAGAAGAGTTATTCGAAGCTTTTCTAGAAGCCCTCGTAGATACCGTTCTCAGAAAGGAAGAGCAGTCCTTCCTGGGACTCCTCACTTTCAAGACCGCAGTGTCAACACCACCAAGTCTGTCCTGGATAGGGCTAATAGTGTCCTCCTGATTGAGTAAACAAGAAGTGTGAGGTGGAAACCTCTCCCTGGAAAGGCCCCCTGTAATGTTTTATTTCCCAAAAGAGGAAAAATATCCAAGTGGGGATTTTCCTTCAAAATCAGGGCCATGTTGGATTTCATCTTAGAATCATAATCAGATAAACTCCCCCCAAAACATCGAAAACTGGGTTTTCATTCCCTCCTGCAATATAGAAATCTGCATAGGTACTTTCATCACATTAGGGTCCTCCAAATCCATGTCTTTTAGAACCAAACATTTGGAGTTCCCATCCTCATTGTCCCTAATCATCACATCTTCAACAAATTTAGCATCTGGTGACCCAAATGTGACGAGCGCCTCTGATGCATCCACTGCGATCAAAACTGGTTCGTGGGAGTCATGAGAGTTCATCAAAGACCTTGTGAAGACACCCCCATAACCTATAGCTAGGGAAACATGCACGCCAGTCTTGGTCCACAGATCAGCCCTCAGCCTAGCGAACACCTCGCTAACCTTTGGTTCATGTGGCTGATGTCGGGTAGTCTTCAACAGGATGTCCCCTCCCTTGACCATCTCCTGCTATACACTTCCATCCACCTCAAGAATGACATTGACAGAGAGGTGTGATCCATTTCCATTTATCCTACCATTCTCAACCCCAAGACCGTCCCTGTTATCCTGTCACGGAGCCAGACTCATTACTTCCGTCTGCTTACTAGCAACAAATACGGACAAGGGAACTTGCATAGAAGCCAACAAGCTTTCCTCACCTGTCACAATGAGGCCTCCTTCACCACCACCCTGCTACTCATTCTCCAGAACATCTAAAACCAAGGAATTAACCGATTTCTTAAGGGAAGTATGATCCCTGTGGTCACTGCAGGGGGGCCCCTCCACTCTGCCTCCCTTCATTAGTGAATATTGGACCTCTTGGTGACCCTCACCAGATAGTTCCACTGAGCGAATCACCCTCAGCGAATCCGTGGCAGGAGGGACGCATGCACCAGACACATTCGCCTTCTTATCATCCATAAAATAAATGTTGCTACCACCTCATACCACCACACCATCAATTTACAAAATATAGGATAGAGATTTACTACTCTTCAATGGAGTGCTACTATCCACAGCAGCCATATGAGGTTACTGCATAGGCTAGGAGTGCGCAACCTGCTGTCCACCAGACTTAACCATATTCCCTCGCCGACCCATACACCTTCAATCCTCCTTAACATGCCCCAAGAACATGCATGAGTCACAGAAATCAACCCAAGATTCATACACAACGTGCTGCTTATACCAAAGCTCCTCACCAATAGATATCCACAAAAAAAAGCGACTTCTTTGAGACATCGACCTCAATACAAGCCCTTGGAGTGATTGGGTGACAGACTTCCTGCGTACACTTATCCGTGCATAGGAACCGCCCAAAAAGGTTCTCCATTATACACAAAATATATGGATTTTGAAAAGGTAAAGGAAGATCAGGGAAACGAACCCAAAGAGCCATAGAAGGGGAGTCACACCTCAAGTGAAGATCAAAGCTCCATCAAAAAGTAATGAATCTGAATCCACTGTAAGAATGAGGTGCTGAGGACCAAGCATGAATCAGATCATCTTCAGAAGCAAAACAGATCATAATATGGTGGCAATCTATAATCGCCACCATCGAATGATCTTGGAGTCCCCAAGATCCAAAAATTAATCTACCAAATTCATTAACCGAAGGTTGACCATTGAAAATTTTTGCGATCAGTGTCCATTTAAGGAGGTGGGATGCCTCATGGAACTCTAATAGAGAGAGGGGGAGCTGAGGACATCCCATGAACAGATCAAGAACCCAAGGAAAGGTTTGAATCTGAGGAAAGGGGGGAAGCATATCCAGTGAGGATAAGGGGTGAAGCGAAGAGACGAAGGGGAAGAGAGACCTCCCCTCCCCACCGGAGGGGGAGGGGTAGATATGACTTCCATCGGTGCACCGCCTAGGGAGGAGGCCGTTTTCTCACCTCGGGCCAGAGCTTTAATATTTTTTATGGGGTTTTAGGGATGTTATGTGTATATGAATTTTTAGGAATTTTTAGGGATTTTTTATAAATTTTATAGAATTTAAGGAATATTCGGAATTTTAGGGTTTTAGGGTTTCTTAGGGTTTATAGGGTTTTAGGAATTTTATGTTATTTAGGTTTCAATGGGTTTTAAATATTTTGAGCGTTTTTAATGACTATTATAGTTTTTTAGAGTTCTAGGGTTTTAAAGTGTTTTTAGATTTTATAGTGGGATTTTTCTGCTTTTATGGGTTTTATTGTCTTTATAATATTTAGTGGTTTTATGGTTTTAAGGGGTTTTTAGGGTTTTTAGGGTATTTTATGGGTTTTATGTTTTTTATGGTTTTTTAGGGTTTTAAAGGGTTTAAGTGTTTTTAGTTTTTTATGGTTTTCTTAGGGGTTTTTAGGGGTTTTACACTTTTAGGGTTTAAAGTGATTTGAAGGGTATTTTTGGTTTTTTGGTTTTTATGGATTTTGAGGGGTTTTAATGTTTTTTTTATGTTTTTAGGTTTTTATGTGGTTTTTTGTGTTTTTATGGATTTATGATTTTTTAGGGGATTATGGTTTTTAATAGTTTTTTATCCTTTTTTGGTTATTAATGGGTTTCTAGAGTTCTAACTAGTTTTTTATGGTTTTATTGGTTTTTTTATTTTTAAAATGTTAAAGGGTTTATAGTTTTTAGGGGGGTTTAGGGTGTTTTAGGGGTTTTTAGGATTTTAGGGTCCTTTAGGTTTTAATCATTTTTAGGTTTTTTATAGATTTTATGTTTTGTGATGTTTTTAAGTGTATATTAACATTGTTAGGGTTTGTTTAATTTTTAGGGAATTTTATGGATTATTTAGTTTTTTAGGGTTTTTAGGGATGTATGGATTTTTGATGGTTTTTGGGATTTTTGGGTCTTTTAAGTGTATTTTGGGTTTTTGGAATTTTCAGAAAATTTAGTAGAATAACTTTTTTTTAGGTGTTTAAGGTTTTTGTAAGGATTTCAAGTTTTTTAATGGTTTTTATGATTTTATGTAATTTTAGGGATTTTTAATGATTTTTTGAAGTTTTAGGGATTCGATTGATTTTGAGGGTTTTTATTATTTATACAAATTTTAGGGTTTTTATGGTTTTTTGGGGGTTGTTTTGTTTCGAATGATATTTTAGGGTTTTTATGGTTTTTGAGAGTTATTAATGTTTTTAGTGGTTTTGAGGATTTAAATGGGTTTCTATGTTTTTTTAGGATATTGGTGGGTTTAATAGTTTTAAGTGATTTTTGGGTTTTTGAGGTTTTTAGCATTTTTAGGTTTTTAGGGTTATAATGTGTTTTTATGTATTTAAGTATTTCTTAGTGGTTTTTAGAGTTTTTGGATGTTTTTTACCTTTTTAAGTATTTTATGGATTTTACGTACAGTTATGGTTTTTTAATGATTTTTAGGGATTTTTAGGATTTTTAGAATTTTTAAGGTCTTTTAGGATTTTTAGTGGGTTTTTGTGGATTTTAGGTTTTTTAGGGGTTTATGTGTTTTTAGGATTCTAATGTTTTCTTAGGGGATTTATGGGTTTTTAGGGTTTCTATGTTATTTGTGGATTCTAGGGATTTTTTGCGATTTTTATTGGTTTTTGGAAATTTTGGGATATTGAGGGTCTTAGGGAGTTTATGTATTCTTTGGGTTTCTAGTGTGTTTTTGTATTCTTTTAGTGTTGTTGAGGTTTTTTAACATTTTTAATGGTTTTTAGGGTTTTTAAGTGTTTTTAGTGGGTTATAGGGGTTATATTGGTTTTCTGGGTTTTCCTAAATTTTATTTGTTTTTTGTATATGGGGAGTTTTATGGCTTTGAGGGGCTTTTAGGGGATTTTATGGTTTTTGGGTTTTTTAGTTTTTTCTGGTTTTTAAATTAATTTAGGTTTTTAAGGTTTTATTAGGATTTTTAGTGATTTTAGCGATTTTTTTGGTTTATTATATATTTTATGGTTTTATGGGTGTAGGTATTTGGATGTTTTTAGTGTTTTAGGGTCTCTTTATGGGTTTTAGAATTTTTTTATTTTATGATGTTTTAATTGTTTATAGTATTTTTATGAATTTTAGGGGTTTTAGGGTTTTTATGTATTTTTAGGTATTTTTATGAATTTTATGGTTTTTTGGATTTTTATGTATTTTGATGGTTTTTAGGGTTTCTTATGGGTTTCTAGTTCTTTTGGGTATATTGGTGTTTTTTTCATTTTTTATTGTTTTTATAGTTTTTATATTTTTTTTATCATTTTTAGGGGTTTAGTGTGTTTTGAGAGTTTTTAGTGGTTTTAGGGTTTTTATATATTTTAGGGGGTTTTATGAGATTTTAAGGGGTTTATGGTGTTTATGTGTTTTTAGCGGTTCTAGGGGATTTTAACACTTTTTTTTAGTATTTTAAGGATTTTATGTGTTTTGAAGTTTTTATGGTTTTGTTTGGAATTTTTAGGGGTTTTAGGGTTTTTAGGGTGTTTTAGATTTTAGAGAATTTTTACAGTGTTTATTATTTTTATGGGTTTTAGGGGGTTTTGGGGATTTTTATGGTTTTTAGGGTTTTATGGTATTTTTAGGGTTCTTAGTGTTTTTAGGTTTTTAGGGGTGTTAAGTGGTTTTAGGTTTTAAATTTTTCTTAGGGTTTTCCCGTATTTAGGGTTTTTTTTGTTTTTAGGATATTTAGGGTTTTTTTGTTTTTAGGGGATTTTAGGGTTTTTAGGATATTTTATGTGTTTTAGGGTTTTAATGGTTTTTGGGGTTTTAGGGGTTTTTTAGGTTTTTAGGGGTTTAAGGATTTTTTGAGTTTCAAAATTTATAGGGGTTTTAAGGGTTTTAATCTTTTAGTGTAATTATAGAGTTTTTCTGGGTTTTAATCATTTTAAGGTTTTTAGGGGTTTTATGGTTTTTAGGGGCTTTAAGTATTTGTGGTTATTTTTGGGTTTTTATGGTTTTTAGCGATTTTTAGGGGTTTTAGTCAATTTTTGGTTTTTTAAGGTTTTCGTTGGATTTTTCACAGTTTTAAGGTTTATTTGGGTTTTTAGAGATATTTAGGGATTTTTTAGTATTTTTATGGTTTTTTGGGTTTTAGGTATTTCTTGGGTTTTAGGGTTTTTAGGGTTTTTAGGGTTTTGATGGGTTTTGAGGGTTTTATCATTTATTTTTTTTAAAGTGGTTTTAAGAGATTTTAGGTTTTTAATATTTTATTACTATTTTTTGGGATTTTAGAGGTTTATACAATGTATTTTTTACTTTTTAGGGTTTTATTATTTTTTTTGTTTTTTCAATTTTGAGGGTTTTTATGGTTTTTATGGATTTTATGGATTTTTTGTGTTTTTTATAATTTTATAGCTTTAAACAGTTTTTTAGAGTTTTTACGATTTTTTGGGTTTTTATGGGGTTTTATGTATTTTTAAGGTCGTCATGTTTTTATGGTCTTTTGTGTTTTTAGAATTTATTTGGTTTTTAGGGGTTAAAGTGTTTTTGTGTTTTTAATTTTTTCTTTGGAGTTTTCTTTGTTTTTTTTGGTTTTTACATATTTTTTGTATTTTTATAATTTTATGGTTTTTATGGATTTTGAGTGGTTTAGGGGTTTTATGGTTTTTTATAGTTTTTTTGGGATATTTGGATTTATTGAAATTTTTACATTTTTAAGGGTTTTAGGGTATTTTACATTTTTAGTGGTTTAAATGGTTTTTAGAGTTTTAGTGGTTTTTGGGTTTTTATTGGTTTGTTGGGTTTTTAAGGTTTTTAGGGGCATTATGGTTTTTAGAGTTTTTAGTATTTTTTAGTATTTTTAGTGTTTTTAATGTTTTTAGAAGTTTTATTTGTTTTAGGTTTTAAAGGTTATCATAGGGGTTTTATGGGTTTTTTCATTTTTAGTGATTTTTAGGGATTTTTTAGCATTTTTACAGTTTTTAGGGTTTTTATGGATTTTCATGGATTTGAGGTGTTTTTAGGGTTTTAAAGGATTTTGAGGGATTTTAAGCGTTTTATGGTTTTTATGGGATTTACGGGTTTTTTGAGTTTTTAGGATTTTTAATGTTTTATAGAGTTTCTAATGTTTTTATGGGATTAAAGAGTTTTTAGAATTTTTAGTGGGTTTTAGAGTTTTTATTGGTTTTTTAAGGCTTGGGGGGGGGGGGTTAAATGTTTTTTTTTGTGTTTAGGGTTTCTAGGGTTTTGAGGGGATTTATCATTTTTAGCGGTTGTTAGGGTTTTTAGGGATTTTAAGTGTTTTTAGGTTTTAAGGTTTTCTTATAATTTTTAGGGTTTGGGGGTTTTTTTACGCTTTTAGTGATTTTCAGGGATTTATTATGATTTTAACTATTTTAAGGGTTTTAAGGGATTTTGGGGGGGTTTTAAGCATTTTTAGTTTTTTAGGGTTTTTTTGGTTTTTAGTTATTTTTGAGTTTTTTTATAGTTTAAAAGGTTTTGGATTTTTTAGAATTGAAAATAGAAAGTAATCTATAAAATAAAGTTAATTGAATTAAACACAATTAACCACGGTTGAAATGAATCCAAATCCCATGTAACCTCACATAAGGAATCAATAAAATGACTGGAGAAAGATCATGAAGCTTATCAAAACCAATAAATGGAAAATAGGTCTGATAAACCTCAAGAAGCACAATTAGATCATAGGATGAAAAAATGGTCTAATAACCCTCATAAAGCCCATCCAAACCATTTCCTGGAAAGAAGGAATGAGAACCCTTGTGAAGCCAATCCAAACCATATCTCAGAAACAGCCTGAGAAAACTCATGAAGCCCATCCAAACTGTTGCTCGGAAAAGTCCTAAGAAACTCTTGAAGCCCAAAAAACCCAAAATCCCAACTTCTCTCACACTAGCTCTAAATCCTAGCACCCAAAATTCCCTTCCCCACACCATCTCCCAGCAAACAGTACACCCCGTAAGCCATCCATATCCTTAACACCCAGTGCTACACTAACTCTCAGATTCAAAACAACAACCAACCCTCAATAATAGATCCTTCTCACCTACAACCCCAACATCAGCAGTAACCCAATCCACTCTAGAATCAATCCCCACTAAGCAACAGAACGTTCCACTCTAATAACACCAGCTAACATCACCTACATTAGAAAACATTGCCAACAAAAATCAGATCTCCAACAACATTACTCTCTATAGCGACAACTCCTACACCTTATATCCAAACAACTCCTACACCACCAAGTAAACCAGATCCTTATCCAACCACTAGAAATGGACCCAAACTAATAACTCCATCCCCACAACACCAACCCACTCCACTCCCAAAACACTCCCCACCAAAGCAACAGTCCACACTCTAACATTACCATCCAATATCTCATGCACCATCTCAAAACCCCCCATAGAATCAATGCTTCGACAACAGCCCCCTCCACAGGAACAAGACAACCAGAACATTCTTGCTAACACCAGCCACACCTACAGCCCCTACACCCCACCACCACCAACCAACACTCATTCTTCTCCATAGCTATATCCATCTAACTATAAATATCCATACCAATGATCCAAAAAACACCAACCAGCACCACACAACCTACAACTCATAATCCAGTTTGAGAACCATAACTAGACTCCTTGAATCCATCACCCTCTCCACGTACCAATAGCTAGAAGATAAAACACCCTCCAGTAGTAAACAATAGTCCCTACACAACCTTCTACTCCCAGGTTACCATCATTGGAAACAAATAACTCTATCACCCAGGAGAAAAAGTATCTATAACTCCCCTTTCCCCATGCAAGAATAATCAAACAAAAAAGGACATAAACAATCCCTACTACCAATAAATTAACATCACCAACCAGAAAACCAAAATAATCCAAAGAAAAAAATGTAATCATCAATAAATCTAATAGAAAAACTCGATGCCACAGAGAAAAATATTATACCCCTCCATGTTTTTAGTGTTTTTATGGTATATAGGGGTTTTTAGGGTTTCAGAAATTTGTAGTTTTATAGGGATTTTATATGTTTTTATGTTTTTTAGGTTTTATTATGGGTTTTATGGTTATTATTTTATTTTAATTTTTTTTTCTTTTTAGGGTTTTTTTTTTCAAATTTTATAGATTGTATGTTTATTAGGGATTTGGGGGAATTTCTGTTTCTATGGGTTTTTTAGGATTTTATAGTTTTTATAATTTTTGAGGTTTTTTGAATTTTTAATATTTTAATGATTTTAAGGAGTTAAAAAAATATTTAGGGTTATGTATGTTATTTATATTTTTAGTGATTTTATGTTATTTGTGGTTTTAAGGGGGGGTTTTTTGTTTTTATGGTTTTCTGGTTTCTAGTGTTTTATATGGTTTTTTTTATTTTCTGTTTTTAAAGGGTTTTATTTTTTTATGTTTCTAAGGTTTTCATAAGGGGTTTTAGTGGTTTTAGGGTTTTTTATGTTTTTAATTATTTTTATAGGTTTTTGGGTTTTTTGTATTTTTAGACTTTATTATAATTTTTAATATTTTTAGGGGTTTTTAGTTTTTTGGGTTTTTTTGGTTTTTTGAGTTGTTTAGGTTTTTTATATGTGTCTATGATTTTGTTATCTTTTAAAGGGGTTTTGAGGTTGTTTTACACTTTATAGTGAATTTTTAGGGTTTTTATGGGTGTTTATGTGGTTTTAACGTTTTTTTGGGGGGTTAATGATTTTTAGGTGGTTTTAGGGTTATTGGGGTATTTTTAGAAGTTTTAAGGGTGGATGTTTTTAGGGTTTTAATGGGTTTTAAGTGTTTTTTTAAAGATTTTATTAGGGGTTTTCAGTGTTCTTAGGGAATTTTATATTTTTATGGGTTTTAAGTGTTTTTTTTCATTTTAAGGTTTTATTAGGGGTTTTCAGTGTTCATAGGGACTTTTATATTTTAATGGATTATTCAGTATTTTTTATGATTATTATTGTTTATCATGTTTTTAGGTATTTTTAGGACATTTAGGGTTTTTACGGTTTTTACGGTTTTTTAGGGTTTTTTGGTTTTTTGGTTTTTAGTTGTTTTATTTATTGTTTGGTTTTTATGTTTTTAATAAGAGTTTCCTGGTTCTTTAGTGTTCTTAAGGTTTTTACTGATTTTAGGACATTTTTAATATTTTTTTTTCTTTTTAGGGTTTTTAGGGATTTCAAGGGGTATTTAGGTTTTTTATGGTTTTTATCATTTTTTGAGTTTTGGGGTTTTTTGTTTTTTTGGTTTTTATGGGCTTTTATAGTTTTTTTCTTTTTAGGTGCTTAAAGTTTTTTTTGTTGTTTTTACTGGTTTTATGGTTTTATGGATTTTATGGTTTTTAAATTTTATATGGGTTTTTTTGTTTTAGATGTTTTTAGGGTCTTTTGGGGTTTAACAATTTTTCAGTTTTGTTGGAGTTTTATGTGTTCTAAGGTTTATAAGGTTTTCTTGAGGTTTAACAATGTGTTAAAGGATTTTATATTTTTAGACATTTTTTTTTGGTTTTAGGGATTTTTTGGATTCTATGGTATATTTGTGCGTTTTTATGGTCTTTATCATTTATAGGTTTTATGGTTTTTAAGTATTTTTTATGTTTTTATGGTTTTCTTATGGTTTTTATTTTTTTTTTACATTTTTATGTATTTTGATGAATTTTTTTGAATTTTTAGGGTATTTCAATTTTTTGGGATTTGAGGTTTTTAGGGGTTTTATTTATTTTTTTATATTTCATTTGATTCTTTAGAGGTTTTATGGTTTTTTATATATTATCAAATTTTTAGGGGTTTCAATGTTTTGAATGGTTTTTATTAGGGTTTTCTATGCTTTAGTGGTTTTTATGTTTTTAATGTTTTTTAGGTGTTTTTAGGTGTTTTAGGGTTTTATCTATTTGAGGTTTTTAGGGGTATAAAAATGTTAGGTTTTTAATTTTTTATTAGTTGTTTAGGATTTTATAGTTTTTTATGTTTTTAGTTCATTTTAGGGACTTTTTATATTTTTATTTTTTTAGGGTTTTTTTGGATTTTGAGGGTTTTAGGTTTTTTAGCTTTTCAATAGTTTTTTTGGAGTTTTAGGGGTTTTATTGTTTTAATTATTTTTATGGGTTTTTTAGTTTTTTTAATGTTTTTAGGGTTTTAAAGTGTTTTTTGAGTTTTTTTGGTTTATATGGGATTTTATAGGTATTTAGGGTTTTTATGGTTTTCATGGTTTTTATGGGTTTTATGGTTTTCAGGGGTATTTAAGGTCATTTTTGTGGTTCTTATGGTTTTTTTTATTTTTTTAGGTTATTTTGGTGTTTTATCTGTTTTTAGTTTTCAATGGTTTACTTGGGGTTTTATTATGTTTTAAGTATTTTGGTCTTTTAGGTCTTTTTATGGCTTTTAGGGTTTTGGGGATTTTGATGGGTTTTAGGGTTTTTTTGGGTTTTAGGGTTTTTTTTGTTTTAGCATATTTTGGTTATTTGGGGGTTTTAAGTGTTTTTATTTTCTTATTATTTTCTTAGAATTTTTCATATTTTTAGGCTTTTTATGTTTCTAGGTATTTTTGGTGTTTTTATGGTTTTTAGGTTTTTTTGTGATTTTGAGGGTATGTATGGATATGTCATAGTTTTAGGAATTTTATGGATATTTTTATTTCTTATGTTTTTTTTTGTTTTGGGTTTTTATGGTTTTTTAATGTTTTTAAAATTTTTAAGGTTTAAAAAAAATTAGAGTTTTTAATGGTTTTTAGGTTTTTTTGGTTTTTTATGGTTTTAGGGATTTTTATGGTCTTTAGGTTTGTCAGGTTTTTGGGGTATTATAGTGTTTTTAGTATTTAGTAGGGCTTTAGGGGTTTTGATGGTTTAATTTTTTTAAGTTTGTCTCTGGGGTTTTCTATATTTTTTGGGATATTTATATTTTTCCTGATTTTTAGGGATTTTTTAGGATTTTTATGGTTTTTATTGATTTTGAGGGGTTTTAAGGGTTTTTATGTGTTTTTTTGGTTGCTTTGGTTTTTTGGGTTCTTAGGGATTTTTTAGTTTTTATTGGGTTATTAAGGGTTTTTATAATTTTTTAACATTTTTAGGGGATTAAAGAGTTTTTAGAGTTTATTTTGGTTTGTAGTATTTTTATTACTTTTAAGAGATTCTAATGTTTTTAATGTTTTTATTGTTTTTAATTATTTTTAGGGTTTTCAGGTCTTTTATGGGGTTTTGAGGATTTCAATGTTTTATATGTATTTATTAGTTATTGGGTGTTTTTATTTTTTTATGTATTTATTAGTGGGTTTTAATGATTTTGGGGTTTTTAATATTAATAGGTGTTTTTTGTGGATTTTTAGAAAATTTATTGTTTTTATAGGGTTTTTAGGGATTTTAAGGATTTTTCTGGGTTTTTTGGGTTTTTTATTATTTTTATTGTTTTTTTTATTTTTATTAGTTTAAAATGTTTTATGGTCATAATTTTTTTCTTAGAGGTTTTCAATGTTTTTAAATTTTTTTAAATTTTTATGTATTTTTAGAGATTTTTATGTTTTTAGGGTTTTTAGAAATATCAGTGGTTTTTTCTCTTTTTAAGGATTTTTTTGGTTTTCTAGGGTTTTAAGAGTTATTATGAGATTTTTAGGGGTTTTATAATTTTTATTGTTTTTTGTCATTCTTATGAGTTTAAATGGTGTTTAGAGTTTTTAGTTCTTTTTAGGGTTCTTATGGGTTTTAGGGGATGTAATGGGTTTTTGGGGTTTTTATTTTTTAAGTGTTTTTTGTTTTCTAGTCTCATTTAAATATTTTTATGGGTTTTATAGTTTTTTATGTTTTGGGGGGGTTTTGTGTTTTTATAATTTTATTAATGTTTTCACACTTTTTTTCTTTTTTTAAGGAATATTTTGGTGATTTTTTGAATTTTTATAGTTGTTTGTTTGATAGGGATTTTGAGGGTTCTTATGATTGTTAGTGTTTTGAGGATTTTGACATCGTATAAGCTTCTAGTGGTTTCAAGTGTTTTTAGGATTTTATAGTTTTACTAGGATTTTCAGGTTTTTTAAGGGTTTTTTACATTTTTAGGTATTTTTGGAATTTCTATGGCCTTTTTTGGTTTTTAAGATTTCTAGGTATTTTTGGGTTGTTTATGATATTTATGTTTTTCAGGTTTTTAGGGGTTTTTTAACTTATAGGTTTTTAAATTTTTTAGAATTTTTTAACATTTATAGTGGTTTAATGGGTTTTCAGACTTTTTAGTGAGTTTATAGGGTTTTTATAGTTTTTAGGGTTTTTTGGGTTTCTAGGATTTTTAAGGTGTTTTGGGTCCTTCAGGGATTTTTTTGGTTTTTAGTGTTTTTAGGTCTTTTAGTTGTTTTATGTGTTTTTATGTTTTAATGTTTTTCTTAATATTTTTTCAGGTCTTATAGTTTTTAATATTTTTATGGATTTTTGTGGATGTTTAGGGATGTTTTAGGTTTTGGGGGGTTTTTATGGGTTTTAGGGATTTTGAGGGTTTTTATTGTTTTAGGGTTTCTAGGGTTTTTTGGTTTTTTGGGGTTTAAGGTTCTTTTGAGTTTTTTAGGGGTTTTATTATTTTTTAGAGTTTCTTAATGTTTTATAGGGATTAAAGGGGTTTTAGATATTTTTAGTTTTTTAGGGTTTTATAGGTTTTATGGGTTTTTATGGTATGTTAATTTTTTATGGGTTTTATGGTTGTTAGGAGTTTTGTTGGGGTTTTATGGCCTTATAGTGTTTTTTTAATTTTATTGATTTTTTATGGGTTTTAAGTGTTTTTATGTTTTGAAGGATTTCTTAAGTAATTTCATGTTTTTTTGGGTTTTATCTATTTTAGGGATTTTTATATCTTTTTAAGATTTTATGGTTTTGAGGGTTTTTAAGGATTTTGAGGGGTTAAAGGTTTTTTTGTTTGTATATTTTTTTAGTTTTTTGGGTTTTAATTGTTTTTAGGTTTTTAAGGTTTTCTTAGAATTTTTCTTTATTTTTAGGGGTTTTTATGTTATTAGATATTTTTAAGTATTTTTTAGGATTTTTATGGTTTTTAGGTATTTAGGGTTTTGAGGATTTTTAGGGTTTTTATAGATTTTACAGTTTATTATAGTTCTTTCATTATTTAAGGGTTTAATGATTTTTATATATTTATTTGTTTTTTGGATTTTTATATCCTTTAATTTATTTTTAGGGTTTTATGGGTTTTATTGTTTTTTGAATTTTTTTTTTCTTATTTAGAGACTTTTAGGTTTTAGAGGATTTTTTTTTGAGTTTTAAGGTTTTCATTATATTTTTCATGCATTTTAGGTTTTTTACCTTTTCATGTATTTTTAGTGATTATATATATATATATATATTATGGGTTTTAGGGTTTTCTGAAAATTTTAAGGGCCATTAGGGGGTCTCATAGTTTTTTTTATTTTTATGGTTCTTTAAGTTTTAGGATTTTTTTAGTTTATCTAGGTTTTTATTTTTTGATAGTTTTGTATGTTTTTAACGGTTTAAATGGTTTTTATATTTTTATACGGATTTTATGGATTTTATGATTTTTAATGTTTTTAGGGGTTTTATGGTTTTTAGGGATTTTTGGAGTTTTAGGGTCTTTTAGGGGTTTTAGGGTATTTAATATTTTTTAGGTTTTTTATGTGATTAATTTTTTAGGATTTTAATGTTTTTTTATTGTTTTTAAGGATTTTATAGTTCTTTATGTTTTACGGTTTTATACGGATTTTTGTGATATTTTTCGTTTTTTAGGTTTTAGGTATTTTAATATTTTTAGGGGTTTAATGTGTTTTTAGTTTTTTAAAGTTTTATTAGGTTTCATTGAGGTATTTAGGATTATTTACTTTATTAGTGATTTTTTTGAGATTTTTAGTATTTTTATGGATTTAAGGGTTCTTATGGATTTTGAGTGTTTTAATTTTTTTTTGTGTTTTAGGGTTTTTTTATTTTTATGGTTTTAAAGTGTTTTAGAGTATTTTATAGCTTTTATGGGTTTAAATTGTTTTTAGAGATTTTAGTGAGTTTTAGGGGTTTTATGGGGTTTTGGGGTTTTTTAGGTGTTTAGGTTTTTTTGGGTTTCTAGGGACTTTCGAGGTTTTCAAGTTTTTTACTATTTTTAGGTTTTTGGGGGTTTGAAGTGTTTTAATATTTTTTAAATTTTCTTTAGAGTTTGTAGGGGTTTTAAGGTTTTTTCATTTTTAGGGATTTTTAGGGCATTTTTTGGATTTTTAATGGTTTTTAGTGTTTTAAGGTAACTTGAGATTTTTTAGGCTTTTGATGGGATTTATAAATTTATATTATATTTTGGGGTTTTTTGTGTTTTTAGGTTTTATTGTTTTCTTAAGTTTTTTCATATTGTTTGGTTTTTTTTTGGTTTTTGGTGTTTTTATGTATTTTTATGGGTTTTGGGGTTCTTAGAGATTTTGAGGTGTTTTGTGATTTTTTGTGGTTTACGGTTATTTGGTTTTTTGGGGGTTTTAGGGTTTTTGAGTTTCTTCGATTTTTATGCTTTTTAAAGATTTTAATTTTTTTAAGGGTTTAAAGGGTTTTTATAGTTTTACTGGTTTTTTAGGGTTTTATGGGTTTTTATGTTTTTTTTTAATTTTTTTAGTGTTATTTCTGGTTTTAGGGTTTTTTTGGGGTTTTTAGTGTTTTTATTTTATTTTAAAGGTTATTTTTTGTTTTAAGGTTTTTATGTTTTTCTCATGGGTTTTCTATATTTTTATTGATTTTAAAATTTTTAGGTATTTTTAGAATTTTTGTGGGTTATTTTAATATTTCTTGGATTTTATGGGCTTTTGGGGTTTTTATGGCTTTTATGGTTTTAATGGGGTTTTTGGGTTTTATGAGTTTTTAGTGTTTTTATGGGTTTTAGAGATTTTTTATCTTTTCAGGGGTTTATAGGGTTTTCGAGTTATTATTGTTTTTGTGGTTTTTATGAGGTTTTATAGTTTTTTATGTTTTTAGGTGGTTTTATGGTTTTAAAGTATTTTTAGGGGTTTTCAATTTATTAGCATTTTTTGGTTTTTAGGGGTTTTAAGTGTCTTTATATTTTTAAGGTTTTCTTATGTTATTCCAATTATTTTATAATTTGTTTATGTTTTAGGGGATTTTTCTGGTTTTTTAGTATTTTTATGGGTGTTATGGTTTTTATGTATTTTGATGGTTTTTCGGTTTTTTAGTGTTTTTGAGTGTTTTTAACGTTTTTAGAATAGTAAATGGTTTTTAGTGGGTTTTAAGAGTTTTTTGGGGTTTTAGGATTTTTTAGGGTTTTAGGGGTTTTTTATGGTTTAAGGGTTTTTAGGAGGTTTTAGTGTTTTAGGGTTTTAAGCATTTTTTGGTTATTTGGGGACTTTATGCATTTTTATGATTTTCATGTTTTCATATGGTTCTTCAGTATTTTTTGGGTTTAATATTTATATGAAATTTTTAGGACATTTAATGGTTTTTAAATATATTGAGGATTTTTAGGATTCTAGTGTTTATAAGGATTTTTTGTTTTTTTGTGCCTTAATTTTTTTACATTTTTATGCGTTTAAATGTTTTTTTAGAGTTTTTCATCATTTGTAGGGGTTTAATAGGATTTTAGAGTTTTTAGTAGGTCGTTACAGATTTTGTTTTTATTTTAAGATTTTCATTTTTTATGGTTTTTTGGGTTTTTTACGGTTTTAAGTTTTTTAGTTTTTTAGGGGTTTTATATATTTTTAGGTTTTTAAGGTTTTCTTTGTGTTTTTTTGGTTTTAGGTTTTTTTTTATTTTTTATGTATTTTTTGGATTCATAAATTATTTTTGGGTATTTGAGGGATTTTCAAGGGTTTTAAGGTTTTTTGGGTTTTAATGATTTTATTTTGGATTTTTATGGTTTTTTTGAGTTTTAGTGTTCTTTTTATTTTTTACAGTTCTTAATGTTTTTAAAACTTTTTTAATCTAATTTGGGTTTTAAAGTGTTTTTAGAGTTATTAGTGTTTTATGGGTTTTTTCGGTTTTTAGATTTTTTAATTCTATTATTTTTAACTGTTTTAAGGGTGTACAGGGTTTTTTTGGTTTTTGTGTTTTTTAGGTTTTTAGGGGTATTATGTTATTTTGGTTTTTAAGGTTTTCTTTTTTTTCTTTAGGGTTTTTAGGGTTGTTCACATTTTTATGTATTTTTTAGGGTGTTTTAGGATTTTTATGGTGTTTATGGTATTTAGGGAATTTTTGGGTTCATAGGGGATTTTATGGATTCTTTTGTTTTTACATTTTTTGGGTTTCTATGGGTTTAATGTATTTCTGGGTTTTCTTAGGGTGTTTATGATTTTTATTTTTTATATGTTTTTATGGATTTTATGGATTTTTTATATTTTTATTGTTTTTAGGGTTATGACTGATTTGGAGAAACTTTATGAATTTTTATATGGTTTAGAGGTTTTTGTGGTTATAGGGGTTTTTTAGTTTTCAGAGATTTTAAGGTTTTTTTTGAGTTTTTAACGTTTTTAGGGGTTTGAAATGATTTTAGTGTTTTTAGTGGTTTTTAGGATTTTTATGGATTTTAAGATTTTTAAGGTTTTTAGGGTTTTTTTTGTTTTTAGGGGGTTTTAGGGTTTTAGGACCTTATTAGAATTTTAGAATTTTTTAGGTTTTTAAGGGTTTTAAGTGTATGTGTTTTTTGATGATTTCTTACGGGTTTTTGGGGTTTTACGGTTTTTTTACATTTTTGGGACTGGTATGTATATTTTATTATTTTTTTGTTTTTAGGTTTTTTTGGAGATTGGGGGGGGGGGAGTTTATATTTTTTAAGGGATTTATCATTTTTTTGGGGGTTTTGGAGTTTTAAGTGTTTTTATTTTTTTAAGTATTTATTAATAATTTTCATGGTTTTCAGGATTTTCAATGTTTTTGTTGAATTTTTTAGGAATGTTTTAGTATTCCTTTTGTTTTTAGGGGTTTTATAGTTTTTAGGGATTTTATGGTTTTTATCATATTTTAGGTTTTTAGGGGATTTAAGTGTTTTTTAAGGTTTTCTAAGGGGTTGTCAAGGTTTTTTTATTTTTTTACGGATTTTTAGGGATTTTAGAATATTTACATTTCTTTAGTGTTTCTAGGTATTTTGTGGGATTTTTTTTATTTTTTTGTGGGGTTTTGGTGTTGTTTTGGTTTTTTAGGTTTTAGAGGTTTTTTAGTTTTTAGTGCCTTTATGGTTTTTTATTGAATTTTAATGTTTTTAGTGGTTTAAATGGTTTTTTAAGTTTATATTCATTTTTTGGTTTTAGGGGTTCTTACAGTTTTTATGGTTTTTATAGATTTTATTATTTTTAGAGGTTATTAATTTTTTTTCACATTTTTAGGGTTTTTATCAGTTTTTAGGTTTTTTGGGGTTTTATATTTTTTTAGGTTTTATGCTTTTCTTAGGAATTTTTACAGGTTTTTGGTTTTTTAGATATTTTTTTAAAAAAAATATATTTTTAGTAGTTTTCAGTATCGTGAGGTTTTTTATGATTTTTGTTTTTTTTATGTTTCTTTTAGTCTTATGTTTTTTTTATTTTTAGGTTTTCTTTTCGTTTTTAGGTTTTATAGGGTTTCCAATATTTTAAGGGATTTTAACTGATTTTTATGGATTTTTATGTGTGTTTATGGTTTTTAGTGATATTTATGTGTTTTATAGTTTATATTTGTTTTAGGTCTTTTAGTTTTTTAGGGTTTATATTGTTTTTATGAGTTTATAACATTATTAGGGTATTAAAGTGATTTCTACTTTTTAGTGGATTTTATGGGTATTTTTAGTTTTTAGTGTTTTATTGCCTTTTAGGGTTTTTTGGTTTTTTAGGATTTTGAGGGGTTTTTAGGGTTTTTATAATGTTTTAGGTTTTTAGGGGTTTTATTTTTTGGTATGTTTTTAAGGGTTTATTAGGGATTTTTTTGGAATTTTGAGTTTTTTACATTCTTACGAATTTTTTGTATTTTTAGGGATTTTAGGTTTTTTAGGGTTTTCATGGTTTTTCAAGGTTTTTTTATTTTAAGGGATTTTGTTGTTTTTAAGGATTTTTTGGGGTATTATGTGTTTTTAGGTTTTTATAGATTTCATTGGGGTTTTATAGGTTTTTAAGAGTTTTTATGATTATACGTATTTTTTGGGATATTTTATGATTTTTATGCTTTTTAGGGTTTTTTTGGATTTTGAGGGTTTTTACGATTGTTTTGGTTTATCGGGATTTAGGGGGGGGGGGGGGGGGGTTGGTTTTTTAGGGTCTTTATGATTTTTACGATTTTTATGGGGTTTCAATGTTTTAGAGGATAAAATTATTTTTAGGGTTTTAGTGTGATTTTAGGGGTTTTAGGGGTTTTTATGGTTTCAAGATATTTAGGGGTTTTAGGGTTTTAGTGAATTTTACAGGTTTTAGTGTCTTCAATGGTTTTTAGGGGTTTAAGCGTGTTTTTTTTGTTTTTATGGGTTTTAAATGTTTTTTGTTTTTTATTTTTTTAAAGGTTTTAATGTATTTTTACTTTTTAGGGTTTTTTTGGGATTTATTATGTTTTTTATGTTTTATGGGGGGGGTTTAGGGATTTGATGGTTTTTAGGGATTTTTAGAGTCTTATGGTTTTCTTGAGGTTTTAGGGGTTTTATTGTGTTATTTAGGGTTTTTATGTTTTTAGAGGTTTTAAACATTTTTATGGATTTAATTGGTTTTTTTGTGGTTTTTAGAGAATTTTGGGGGTTTTTAGAGTTTCTTATGTTCTTTAGGGGTGTTATGGTTTTTTAGGATTTTTTAGCTTTTTAATATTATTATGGGTTTTAACTGTTTTTAGGTTTTTATGTTTTTCTTAGGGGGTTTTAGGGGTTTTACAATTTTATAAATTTTTGGGTATTTTTTGTGGATTTTTATTGTTGGGATTTGTAGGTTTTTAAGGGGTTTTAGATTTAAGTGGTTTTTTTTTTGTTTTTAGGGGTTTCAAGGTTTTTTATAGGCTTTAACATTTTTAGGTGTTTAAATAATTGTTACTGATTTATTTGGTTTTATAGTTTTTAAGGTTTTTAGTGGTTTTATGGTTTTTAGGGATTTTAGGGATTTTAGTGTATTTTATGGGTTTTAGCATTTTTAGGTATTTTAGGGGATTCATGTGTTTTTTTGTTTTTAATTTTGTATTGGGGTTTCATAGGGTTTAGGTGTTTTTTTTATTTTAAAGTATTTTTTTGGGTTTTTAGGATTTTTATGGGGTTTTAGGGCTTTGTTGATTTTGTGGGTTTTTTCTATTCTCTGGTGATTTTAGGGACTTTTAGGGATGTTAATGTTTTTTTGTTTTTAGGAGTTTTATGTTTTTTATGTTTTTTATGTTTTCATAGGGTTTTTATAGTTTTTATAGTTTTTTACATTTTTATGTATTTTTAGGGATTATGTGTGTTTTTTGGTTTTTTGGGGATTTAGGTTTTTATGGATTCTTTAGGTTTTAGTTTTTTTTGATTTATTAAGGATTTTAATGTAGTTTAGAGTTTTTTTTATTTTTAGGGGTTTAAAGAGTATTTAGAATTTTTAGTGTGGATTTCATGTTTTATGGTTTTTAGTAATTTTCTACAATTTTTGGGGTTTTTTTATTTTTATATTTTTTTAGGTTTTTTTGGTTTTTAAGGGTATCAGTTATTTTTTGGTTTGATATTTTTTTTTGGGTTTTCAATTTTTATATGTTTTTAGGGATTTCTATGGATTTTTTACGGTTTTTATGGTTTTTACGTTTTTTAGATATTTTGAGGGGTTTTAGGGTTATTTAGGATTTTCATGGGTTTTGGGGTTTTTAGGATTTTTTTTGTGTTTTTATAGGTTTTATAATAATTTAAAGTTTTTTAATGTTTTCGGGGATTAGAAGGTTTTTATAGTTTTTAGTGGTTTAGGGGTTTTAAGGTTTTTAGGGGTTTTATGGTTTTCAAGGGTTTTTAGAGTTTTCAAAACTTTTTACTATTTTTTAGTTTTTAGCATTATTAGGTTTTTAGGGGTTTAAGTGTCTTTATGTTTTTTAGGGTTTCTTTCTGGTTTTCTGGGTTTTTAGGTTTTTTTATGATTTCAAGTATTTTTGGAATTTTTAAAAATTTCCATTGGTTTTTAGTGATCTTAAATATTTTGATTGTTTTTTGGGATTTAAGGTTTTAGTGTTTTATTAGTTTTTAGGGTTTTTATCATTTTTTACATTTTTTGGTGTTTTAAGTGAATTTAAGTTTTTATTATTTTTATTTGGGTATTTAATTATTTTTAGGAGTTTTACATATTAAAAATTTTTAGGGATTTTTTATTATATTTATGGTTTTCAAGGGTTTTGATAGGTTTTACGGTTTTTGGGTTTTTTTAGTCTTTTATGTTTTTAGGGTTTTTTTTTGATTTTTTATGTTTTTTATGGTTTTTAGAGTTTTTAACATTTTTATGGGATTAATTGTTTTATAGAGTTTTTTGTGGTTTTAGGGTTTTATGGTTTTTTATGTTTTTAAGGTTTATAAGTGTTTTATGGTTTTTCGGGTTTTTATGTTTTTTTGTGTTTTTAGGGTTTAACATTTTTAGGGGCTTAATTTGCTTTTAGGTTTTATGGGTTTTTATGGATTTTAGGGGGGTGGGTTTTTACATTTTTTTGTCTTTTTAGGAATTTTTTATGATTTTTATGGTTTTAGCATTTTTATGGTTTTTAGGACTTTAGGGAATTTTTTGTGTTTTTAGGTTTTTTAGGATTTAGGTTTTTAAGGATTTATTGATTTTTTTTTAAATTTTTAGGGGTTTATAGGGTTTTTATAGTTTTTAGTTTTTTAGTTTTTTATGGGTTTTTTATGGGTTTTTGTGGTTTTTGTGGTTTTTATGGGTTTTAGGGTTTTTAGATTTTTTAAATGTTTTTTAGGTTTTTTACATGTTTTATGTATTTTATGGGTTTAATATATTTTTTGGTTTTAAGGTTTTCTTAGGGATTTACAGTTTTTTACATTTTTAGTGATTTTTAGGGAAAGGAATGTGCAAGGCCAGGCTATTCCTGGCCTCCCAAAATTTATTAGAAAGGAGACACTATTGACAATGGAGAATAGGGATCAAACTACCACCACCCAAAAACCCTTAATAACCCCCAAAAAACCAAAAGAGAAAAACCCAAAAAGAATAAATAAGTCAGTCAATATCACCACCAAAGTCAGAAACCGAAGTTGCGCCATAAGGTTCACCCTATGCCCCATATCCAAAGGTGCATTATCAGATTAGAAGTTAGAATTCCCCCTGTGTCCATCGATTCCCATCCTAACTCAAAATCCTCATGAAGTTTAAGGAGAGTTAAGAACTCCTCCCTGCAACAATCTTACTCCGGGGTGTGTCGGTGCTTCTGTTTATAGACTTTGACTTTCAGTTTGACTACCTTTGATGATGCCCTAGTAGCCATGGGTCTGGGAAGAGTGGATTAATGCTGCTTCATCCTCCTCTTCAAGGGGACTGAGCAGGAACCATCATCCAGCTTTTAGCCCTCTCCTTAATGATCATGGACTTATTGCGATTCAACCTTCTACCATCTCCATAGATTGGGTCATCAGGGATGAAGAGGGATTTATGGTTAAGGGAACAATCAGGAAGGACTCCATAGTGCAACAGGAAAGGGACCACCATGTCAGGTACCTCGAGTGCCAAACATGGAATAGGCACAACATCAACCATCACTACCTGCATGCCCTTATCCTCTTTCTAGGAAGGACACCCCACGTCACAAATAGTGTTATCCACCTCAACTTCAGGTATTGTAGGAGAAAATTTCCCAACCTACCCAGGAAGCTTGTTTCCCTAGGAAAAAGTCTCATTCTTAGAAAACCCATCACTATTGTGCACGAGCACCTGCATCGCCCCTTTCTCCTTCTCACCAACACCGTTTGAGTTCCCAATGGTGTCACTGTCCATCTGGGCCACCCTCTCTTCACCACGCACTTCCCATGACCCATCCTACATATCACCTCTAGGGACCATTGAAGACTCACTGATTTGGCCTTCCTCAGCCCCCACACCATAACCATGAGCCTTAAACAATGCCAATTCCATCACATCACGCCTATGGAAATCATCACCAAACAGATGTTCCAAATGCACCAAGGGACCCTTTTCATCCACGATGGCACTAGGCCTAGCACCAATCGTAGCCCCAGTATCAGCTAAATCCCCAGGTTTCTCCGCCACCTTTTCTCATCTGCATCCCCCTCTGCATCATCCTTTCCCTCCAACTCCACAGAACCAAGATAATCAAACCTGTTACACAAGGGGGATCCACCCAAGGGTTACGCCTCCCTATGTCCAGCATGACCACTATAAGAGATTGCAGACTCTTGTACCTCATCCAACCCTCTCAAGAAAAAATAAACCCCTTGATTCCCCCAAATATGTACCACCCTCTCATAAGCCTCTTCATGCCCGCTACCATTCCAAGGAGCCTTCACATCCAGACCACCGAAGGGTGACACTATCACCAGCCCCTGTGCAGTGGCCTCCCCCTCCGAGGATATTGAGCCAAACCCATGGCTCAACGAAACACCATCCGAAGCATGTTCCTCCACTCTTCCAGCAAACCCCTGCTCCTTCAAATCTTCTTTCCACAACCTAGGGGACCTCGCACCTTCCTCTATCTCCATTACTCCACTCTCTCGCACACTCACCAGCTCCCTCTTCCATCCCTTATACACATGAGAGTCCTTCAAAACAGGAGATTATTGTAGCACTGCCTTCATCATAAGAATCCCTATCACAACATTACTTTGACCATCCCCCATCAATGTCTATTCAATTATCCCAACAACCCCATGACACCACTCCATAACTCCAGAACTGCTACCCCCTCATCTACAAGAAGTGCTAGAATAACCCAGTCTCCTACATATAGTGCAGAATGAAACCCAGGACTCCACAAAAATTGGTCGTTTGTCATGAAACTCCTTTCTAACAGTAATCCAAACAAATTCAATCAGAGGTTTCTGAGACATCCAATTTAACACAGACTCTTGGGGAAACTGGGTGGCAGATTGTTTGAGTCCGGCTGTCAAAACACAAATACCGGCCCACTATATTTTCGATCATATAGATAATGGATGGATTCCAAAATGGATGTGGGAGTTCCAGGAACCTAACCCATGAAGAAATCAGTAGCGATTCCTGGTTCATATTCATGTCACAGATCCATTAGAAGAGGAAGAATCTTACTTCATTGAGGCTTTGAGGGGCTGTAGACCAAGGACGAATTAGATCATCCTCTATTGATAACCAAATCATTAAATTCCAGCCATCAAGTAAGCCTACCATCGCCCGATCTTGAAGATTCCAACATCCAAAAACAAATCTGTCAAAAGACTCCACCGAGGGCCGGTGCTTCATGAACCAGGCATCCAAGGTAAAGCCATGAAGCTTCGAGGCCACATGATACTCTAAGTATGATAATGATAAATTATATTAGCTTTCATATAAGTCAGGAACCTATAGAAAATGATCAATTTGAGGGAAGGGAGAAGAAAATCAGGCATAGGAGGAGATATGAAGGCTAAGTCCCAATCATCATCGAGCGAAAATCCCTCCCCCGTAGGGGGGGGGGGAAGGATCACCAACGCCGCCATCAAGTAGTCATCAAGTGAGAAGGTGTCATCGAGATAGAAGGGTTTGGGTTGTCTAGGGTGATCCTCTAGTGATTTATAGGGATTTTTTTAGATATTTATGGTTTTTATGGATTTTTAGTTTTTTATGAATTTTTAGGATTGTATCATTTTTTGTATTTTCTAGGGTTTAATTATTTTTAGTGTTTTTAATGTATTTATGTGTTTAAAGGGTTTTTAAGGTTTTTAGTAGGTTTTAAGGATTTTATTGATTTTTATTGGTTTTAAGGGTTTTTATGTTTTATGGGTTTTATGTTTTTACAGGTTTTTATGTATTTATTGGTTTTTATGTTTATTTGTGTTTGTATGGTTTTTAAGGGTTTCATAGTTTTTATAGAGTTTTTAGGGATTTTTAAAATTTTAGGGATTTTTAGGGTTTTTAAAATTTATAGTGGTTATTGGATTTTTTGGGGTTTTAGGGTTTTTAGGGGGGTTTTGGGTATTTTGGTTATTTTGAGTTTTTTAGGGTTTTAAGGTATTGATAGCATTTTAACCTTTTTATGATTTTAAAGGGTTTTTAGTGTTTTTTTTGGGTTTTAATGGGTTTTTAGGATTTTTATGGTTTTTAAGGGGTTTTTTTGTTTTACTGTCATTTAGGGTTTTTCTATTTTTTAGGTTTTTAGGGTTTTAAAGAGTTTTTAGATTTTCATGAATTTAGTAGGGTATTTTGGGTTTTTTTTGGTTATAGGTTTATTACATATTTAGGCATTTTTTATGGGTTTTTAGCTTTTTTAGGTTTTTAGGGCTTTTTATTTTTTTATGGTTTTTATAATTTTAGGTATTTTTTGGGTTTTTAGCATTTTTTGGGTTTTAGGTGTTTTATGTGTTTTTAGGGGTTTAAATTTTTTTAAGGGTTTTAATATTTTATTACTGTTTTTAAATGTTTTTATGGATTTTTAGACAATTTTTAGATTTTATTGGTTTTTATTGTTTTGGGGGTTTTGATGATTTTTAGGGTTTTATGGTTTTTTTGTGGTTTAGTGGGGGTTTACAATGTAAAATGAAATACATATATAAAATGAAAGGAAATTGGAGTACAACCCAATCACATGATGGTGAACTAACTGATGGCTAAAGGGGAAAAATAAACAGCAATACGGAAGCAACCCCAAATCCCAAGAAACCACATGTGACCACATAAGATAATGGCCCGAGGAATATTTTGAAGCCCATCCAAAAAAAAACAGGAAAGTAAGGATATAGAACTTCATGAAGGATATCTAACCAAACATGAAATCCATGTGCACCTAGGAGGCCCCCTAGAGTGATCAAGTGCTCAAAATAATAGAATAGTATTCGAACCTTGTAAAGACTCTACACACACAAGGAAAACATCAACAAACAATGAAACTGGAACCTCCATCCAACCGCCAACAACACCAGAAAGAGAAATATCCAAAAACCAATAGCAAACAAGCCCAAAAAAGAATCCCCTGGAATTATCAAAAGGGGATTCATCATCACCCGGTACCAATCCAGCAAGCACTCCAAGAGTTAGCGTGGTAATGAAATGCACAAATTAGAGACAAAATCCAAGGAGGAGAAACAAATCTAGTGATAAGAAACACACACACCCACACATGAATGCACAACAACCCACAAGAACATGCATGCAGAACCACCCTCATGAACACCCACACGCACACACAAGCAACACACACGTACACTCCCTCACCCAAAAACATGCACACACAAAAAAAAACCCCACAAAAAACCTAGAAATTCTACACAACAGTATCGTATCAAGGAAAAAAACAATCTAGACCAAAGCGACATCTATCCCATGCCTTGACACCCACCTCTGCACAACCTGGAATCCCTTTAATCTAGCACCCAAAACCACATGCACAGTCAGACAACCCAAAATCACCCCCACCAACCAGCCGAACAAGGAACCAAAAAGCCCATATATGAAGCCACAAGAACCAACCAAAGCCATCAACAAAGAGAATACATGAATAGATACTCACCAAGCATCAAACCATGCAACTAGATCCAACCACTAGAACCCACCTCCCAACACAGTTTAACCCAGATGAGTACTACCACCAACCAAGATCCAAAAATAATCCATCCACTATGAGACAACATTATAAAACCATCCCAAATGATTCTCCAAAATTCTATCCATCCATCCACACATGAATAAAACCAATATATGAACATCCCAAATCCAGTAAAAACCACCAAAACACATGAATCCTAGTAGAACAACATCCCACATTGATCCCACAAGGTGCAGAAAACTATAACACGAACCATAAGAATAACAACACCCATGATAAGGTGATATCAACAAAACCATGTCCATCCAACACCATACATACACACCTTAAAAAGTCCCATGAAGTATCCCAAACATCATGAAAATACCCCAAAAAAACACCAAGCTGGCAAAAATTAATCACCCACTAATTGGATCCCCACTAACCAACACAACATAGAACCAGACATAAAATAAATACCAATAGAGAAACAAAAAAACACCATAAAATCCACCAACCACCAAGTAAATCTTGAGCCACAAACACACCTAGAAAAAACAAATTTTACAATAACAAAACATAGCCCTCCCCCACCATCTTGAAGAGGATACAATTGAGAATAATCCAACACCAATATAAAACCAATCCACCACATTAGAGTTAAACTTTCACTATAAATCCTTGACAGCAACACCCATTAACAACCTAAGACAATATGAGCCTACACCCAGATATCTACAACACCAACACCTCGTACCCATGAAAACCAACACACTACTAAATAATAGAAAAACATCACTGGCCACAAGAAAAGTTCCTCAATGTATAAATTAAAAGAAACTAGGGGAACATAAACCACCTTAGAGAAGAGATACCATGAGTTCGACCAACGAACAACCACCTGATTAGCCTTACTAATTAGAAACTTCTTATAAGAAAGGTGTCTAGAACAAACATCCTTCTCAAATTTAATCCAAATATAACTACCATAGTGAAATATGGATCCATAAAGGTGATGATTACATTACATCTAGATAATATTCTCCATGGTGGCAAGCTCGTGTTTCCCAAAAACACTCACTAAGGAATCCCTATTAAATATTTCAGAACACCAGCCATCAAAAGTAGAAATATAATTATATGAACAATCAATATTTAAGAGGATCATGAAGAAAGACCAAAGATTTTGAACAAAATATATTAAAAAAGATCAATAATGTCATGGGAAATCTGAAAAATAAAGAAATGATAGAAAAAATCTAGGCCCTTAGAATGAAACCTATCCTATATTGTAAACTTTCAAGGATCAACATAAAATGAAAAAAGGAGTACTGAGCTGAGTTGAGCTGATACTAGATAAGATAATTCCCAAAAACAATGCTAAATTTTGGTATCAACACCTCCCAAAACCTATGAATGGAAAAATACTGATTCCTATTCCACATGATCCAATTATTATTAACTTTAGGCTGAGGAAGTAAAATAATATCCATTCTAAAATCCCACAACCCAGAAGAAACTTCAAAAAAAGGATCCCAATCCCGATCAGAAATAATGTCAGAAAAATTAGTATATTTAGGGATCCCAGAATCATAAATAATGTGATCATCAATGGATGATCATAAATTCCCCAATGGAAGTTAAGAAAAAATAAACTATAGGGAGATGCACAATCCATTTCAAATATTGAAATAAATATGGTCATATATAAACTCTCATATCCCCCAATAACATTTTCTAAATTCATAAACAAGTCCAGGAAATTTTCCACCCAAAATTAGGAGTCATCAAAAAGAAAAATACTATCTCAATCCTACCAAACAGTAGAAGTGGAGGGTGAATAAATTTCCCAAACATGTTTAGATATAATTTATTTATTCCAATAACCAACATGATTTATCTCTAATCCTCCATATTCATTAGATCCATCCCCAATGTCCCAAGACATATTGTACTCAAACATGACCAAGGAAGGTCCCTTCCAAAGGAATCTCCTAATCGTTGTTTCAATATACAAGATAATTTTTTTAGGAAAGATAAAATGATATGGCTAATAATATTTCATGGAAAAATAAAATATTAAACAAGCTACAAGTGGCTCAAATAAAAAAGAAAATTATTTTTCCAAAACTTTGTTCTCTTAAAAATTTTATCTTCCAAAATAGAAAACTATATAGCTTTTAATATAGTAGTAAAAATAGGAACCCCATGGTAACAAAGTATTGACAAATATATAATAATTTCAATGGAAGCATGAGTAACTTTTTTAACCTATAAGGAAACACAACACCAAAACATCGTTAATTTTGGGAAGTTAACAGACAACACATACAAGGAGGAAAAGAGATCCAAATAATTATTTAGGAAAAAAACCAAATCCAGATCACTAATGAAAAATAAAAAAAGATCATCCACAATGAAGAGATGAGAAATAGATGTTTTATCACATCTATAATGAATCTCGATATAGTTTGAATCATAAATTAAAGTGTCTAAGATACGATAAAAACCTCCATACAAATCAAAAATATAAATGGAGAAATGGGATTCACATTCCTCAATCATTTCTTAATAGAAAAATATAATTGAAAACTCCCATTAATATTAACCTAGAACATAGGAAAAGTGGAAAACCTCTTAATCCGTGAAGAGAAACTAACTGGAAAACATCCCAAAGAAATTAAAATATAACATAATCAAAGACCTTAATATGATCAATCATAAAAGAACATTGAGGAACTTCTGAATTCTAGTGATAACCCTGGATCCACTCATAATAAAGAAAAATATTATTAGAAATATGTATCCCTAGATTGAAGGAATAGTGGGAGTTTTTTATATAAGTAAGAAGAACCATTTATAATTATCCCACTAAAATCATGGAGATACACTTATAAATATTTTTGAAACATGAAATATTCCTGAAATAAAAAATATATAAAACATTCAACACCTTTAGAATCTATGAAAGAATATATATTTTATCTTCCCACATCAATTTCCCAATTTTGAAGAATTATAAACCAAAATATTTCATATCAAAACAAAACATTGACCAAGACTTATATAAGAAAAAGGCATTAAATCCATTGGGCCTTAGGGTTTTTCTATGGAGAAGAGAGAAAATACCATAATAAACATCATTTGGCTCTAAATATTTATCTAGTAACTCACTAAAGGGATTATAAATAGATTGAGACAAAACGGGATCTAAAATTGCACTCCTCAAACATGTCACTACATGAAAAGTCCTAATAAAATACTGATAAAACCTAACCATCTCTCAAATAATATCACATGGATCAGAAATAATAGAACCATCATCTATTTGAAAAAAATAGCTTTCATTGAGTTGAAAATGGAGGCTGAATTGAGGTCCCTCTTTTAGAAAAATAACCCTACTCATCAGCTTGGTTGAAATGGTTTCTTTCATGGTCATGCATTTTAAAATATCCATACAACTGGAATCATTTTGAATCAAGGAATTAGAAGGTAAGTTAATAATAAAATATGATTTATGGTTAATTAATTTATTCTATAACATGGAAACATTATAATAATGGTGAATAGACACCCGGGCATATAAGGATTAAAGAGACTACTATACCTTATTCTGTTTTTGGTAGACATGGAATATATTAAACCCTGAGACCCCAGCATTTCATGCATCAGATACATAATAATATAAGACATTATAATCATCCCAATGATTAAAAAATTTAATGAAAAATTATAACAGAGAAGAACCACTTCAGATCTAAAAATAATTGGGGTTTGATGTGATATCTAGAAAAGAAAGAAACTGGATATTGAATATGGGAACCTAGAAATCCAATAGGAATTGACTTCAACTCTATACAGCATCCCCAAACACCCTAAATATCTCTTACCCCATGAAAAAATCACCCCAAATGAATGAATAAAATCTATACTAGCATCAACATGCATGAATTACTGTCCTCCATAGAAGAGTTCCAATCCTAGAAACCTATAAATCTATCCTCTTGGAACCCAATTGAATTAAAATCACAATGAAATATATTAGGATACTCATATTCGTAAAAAACCTATAATCCAATGCCTTTACATAGAACCCTTTGATCAACATACAATTTGGGACCATAAAAAGGAAATAAAATAGGGAACATCCACTTTAACAACCCTAACAAGGCACAGAATAAGATGAAACAATTCAAAATGAGGATCAACAGATAGCAAGTGAGGGTTCCATAACAATAAAATATGCCCAGTAGAGGAATAATATAAGTTATAAAAATTATATAATTGAGATAAATATTCCTCAAAATAGAATTGAAGTTTTCCTTTTTAACCTTAAATTCGAAAATCCTCAAACAATCCAATTTATGTGATTAAATGAGGTCCCAAACCACACTTCTCTTACTAGGAATATTTAGGAATATAATTTTCCAAAATCCAAAGTTAAAAATTGGGAAATACGAGAGTATCAGAACCATTAGCCTCATGTTAAATTATTACTAGTTCCATCTTCATATCACATTAAACCTACTTAATTAGCTTATTATGAAGGGGAATATCACTTAAAGTAGAGTAGTTGGGACTAATCTAATCTACAATGTTTGGTCCAACAGAATAATACTAAAGTTACTTAATTTATAAGGGATGAAGAATACTCTTGCTAGATAATTTATACCCATAACCAACAACATATCCTTTTTCCTACTTCAAAACAGAATTATGACCATATCAAATATATTCCTTTAGTGCATCAAGGAAAGAAAAATTGTTAGGAGCAAAAAAAACACAATCCTGGACCACAAATTTTGGTTATGGAGAAAGAGATCCCACTTCCCTACTACCTAGGGACTAAAGTATACCAATGTTATAACATATAGAACAAAGAACAAATCATGATCCATCAGAATTTTCCCACACACCAGAATCTAGACTAAGATCATCATTGGTCTTCAACACACTATAAGAAGGGCCAACGACTAGTGAATAACTAGAAACAACACCTACCTAGGTTATTTACTCCAATAAGTAGTCAAAGGAATTATGAATAGGAAGAGAAACCTACTTTCCAGTAGTCCAAACCTAAGAAGGAGTAACCTACACAACATGATCAAATGAGTAGGGTGCTTCGACAATTGAAGGAACAACCACCACAATGAAATAACACTTAGAAAAAGAGGAGGCAATATTGGTAGTAGACAGTATCTTATTAGAAACATGGAATGGAAGTTTACCTATCTATAATGAGACACATCCTAAGGATTTTTATGTTTTTTAAGGTTTTATCATTTTTAAGATTTTATGGGTTTTTTGTTTTTTTCATGTTTTTAATGTTTACTTAGGGTTTTTAAAGGATTCTATATTTTTAGGGAATTTAGGATTTTTTTAGGATTTTTCTAAATTTTAAGGGTTTTATGTATTTTAATGGTTTTTCGGGTTTTTATATTTTATGGGTTTTAGAGGGTTTTTGAGTTTTTAGGGGTTTTAGGCTTTTTTAGGGTTTTATAAATTTTTAGGGGTTTAAAGGGATTTTATATTTTTAGTGGACTTTATGTGTTTTTTTGGATTAAATATTTTTAATCTTTTATGGTTTCTTATGGAGTTTAATGTTTTTAAGGTTTTTAGGGGTTTTAATTATTTTTACGTTTTTAGGGTTTTCTTTGTGGTTTTTAGGGTTTTTATTTTTTTACATTTTTAGGGATTTTTAAATATTTTTACAGGATTTTAGGGTTTTTAGGGATTTTGATGGATTTAGGGTTTATTATGTTTTTTAAGGGTTTGAAGGATTTATTGATTATTTTTACATTCATTGGGTTTAATGATTTTTTTGAGTTTTAGTGGGTTTTAGGGGTTTTGTGGGTATTTCTTATTTTTACGATTTTTAGGGGTTTTGGGGTTTTTTGGGTTTTTAGGCATCATTAGGTTTTTAAGGGTTTTTATCATTTTTTGGTTTTAGGGGTTTTATGTGTTTTATTTGGTTTTACATTTTTCCTAGTGGTTTTTTAGGTTTTTAGAGTTTTTAGTATTTTTAGGGAGTTTTAGGGATTTTTAGTATTTTTATATATATTGTAGGGTATTTTCTGATTTTGAGGGGTTTTCAGGTTTTTAGGGGTTTATGGTTTTTAGAGTTTTTAGGGTGGGTTTTGATTTTTATAAGGTTTCTAATGTTTTACAAAGTTTATTATCTTTTTAGGGTTACAAAGGTGTTCTAGAGTTTTTAGTGGGTTTTTAGGAGTTTTATGGAGTTTACAGAATTTATTGTTTTTAGGGTTTTTATGATTTTTTATGTTTTTTTGATTTTTAGGTATTTCGAGGATTTAAGTTTTTTCTGGTTTTTTGGTTTTTATGTTTTTTAAATATTTAAGGTTTTTAGGGATTTTATTGGATTTTCATTGGTTTTAGAGGTTTTTTATGGTTTTTAGTGATTTTGAGGGTGTTTATTATTTTTTGGATTTCTACGGTTTTTTGGGTTTCTTGGGGTTTTATGGTTTTTTAGTATTTAAGGATTTTTCTATTTGTTATATTTTTTTTATTTTTAGGGGTTTAAAGGGTTTTTAGAGTTTTAGTGGTTTTAATGGGTTTTTATTTTTTGTAGGGTTTTCATGGGTTTAACTATTTTTAGTGTTTTTAAGGGATTCAAGAGTTTTTAGGTTTTTTTGTTTATATTGGGGTTTTCAAAATTTTTATGGGTTTTTATGATTTTAGGTATTTTTAGGGATTTTAGGGATTTTGATGGTTTTTAGGGGTTTTTTATGGTTTTTAGGTTTTTTGGTATTTTGGGGTTTTATGGTTTTTTAGATTTTTAGGGTTTTTATGTTTTTAAGACTTTTATAATGTTTTTTGGGTTTATTAGTTTTTAGTTTTTCTAGTGGGGTTTAGGGTTTTGTGGGTTTTTATGGGTTTTAATGGGTTTTAGGGGTTTTTATGATTTTTATAGATTTTAGGGGTTTTAGACTTTTTTAGATTTTAGGGGGTGTATGTGTTTTTACGTTTTTAATGATTTTTTATGTTTTTTGGGGTTTTATGATTTTGTATGTTTTTGTGATTTTTAAGGATTTTTAAGAATTTTATGATATTTACGGTTTTAGGTATTTTTAGGGATTTGGGGTTTTAATGGTTTTTTATATATTTCAACAATTTTTGGGTTTAAATATTTTTTATATTTTTTAGTGGGTTTTAGGTTTTTATGGGGTTTTGGGGTTTTAGGTTATCGTTTGGGTTTTCATGCGATTTTATCGTTTTTTTGGGGTTTTATGTGTTTTTGGTCATTAAGGTTTTCTTAGGGTCCATCATGGAATCTATGGTTTTTTACATTTGTAGGGATTTTTTTATTTTTTAGGAATTTTATGGTGTTTAGGGATATTGAGGGTTTTAGGGTTTTTAGAGTTTTTAAATTTTTTGGGGGTTTTATCTATTTTTATATTTTTAATGTTTCCATAGGGGTTTTTAGGGTTCTCTATTTTTGTCGATATTTTTTAATTTGTTTATGGTTTTTAGGGATTTTAATAGTTTTTAAGGGTTTTGGGGTTTTTTATGTTTTTATGTGTTTTGGGTTTTTCTAAATTTATTTGGGGTTTAATGTTTTTTAGATATTTTATCATTTTTTGGGTATTAATGGGGTTTTATAGTTTTTAGTTGGTTTTTATAGTTTTTATGGGTTGTAGGGATTTTAAGGGTTTAAGGGTTTTTAGGGATTTTAATGTTTTTAGGGGTTTATGGTTGTTAGAATTTTTAGGTTTTTAGGGATTTTATGTGTTTTAATGTTTTAATGTTTTTATGGGTTTCTTAGGGGCTTTAATGAATTTTAGGGTTTTTATGTTTTTAGGAAATTTTATATATTTTTAGAATTTTGATGGGTTTTTTGGGTTTTTACAAATTTTGAGGGCTTTTAGGGTTTTTTAGGGGTTTAGTATTTTTTTGGGTTTTTTAGGTTTTTTGAGTTTTTTAGGATTTTTAAGGCTTTTTAAAGTTTTTATAAATTTAATGGTTTAAAGGGTTTTTATAATTTTTAGTTATTTTTAGGTTTTTTGTTGTTTTTTTGGATTTTTAAGGATATTATGGGTCTTTAGGGTTTTTATGTTTCTTAGAGTTTTTAGAAATTATTAGGCGTTTAAGTATTTCAAATGTTTTAGGTTTTTATTGTTCTCCTATGGTTTTTCAAGTTTTTTACATTTTTATGTATTTTTATGGTTTTTAGGGTTTCAATAGTTTTAAAGGTTTTTAGGGATTTTGAGGCTATTATAGGGTTTTAGGGTTTTTACGTTTTTTGAATATTTTGGGTTTTTGAGTTATTTAGGGTTTTCAGGTGTTTTTATAGTTTTAAATCTTTTAGTGGTTTAGCTTGTTTTTTTAGTTTTTTTGATTTTTTTGGGGTTTTATGGATTCTGGGTTTTGTTTGGCACAAAAGGGGCTCAGATACCCAGAGAAGGATGTGAATCAGGGAATGAATATTCTTTTTAAAATTCTTATTGCCCAATTGGACCTTGAACTATTTATTATAAGGGTCAGTTTATTTTATTTATAGTGTTTACATTGATCTTATCATTAAAAACGTTATCAGATGATGATGCACATAAAGTAAAGGAAGAAAGAAAGAATAAGGTCACACAAAATTTTACTTTATTCACCCTCAGTAGGATACATCCAATGAGAATACAATAACAATGTGATGATATACAAAATCTACTATGTATCACTTTCAAAATTAGTTCCGGGCTATTTCACTTCTATTCCCAAGATCACTACCATTAAAATGTTTTGGGATAACTCGCAGCTTCCCACGGGTCACTCCCTCAATATTTCATTTTATGTCACACAACCATTAGAAAGGATAACCTTCTTTATCTTCCTTTTATCACTATTATAGAAAGTATTTACTCATTTATTTTGGACATGTATGTCCCTTAATTAGAAATAATGAATACATACATAGTTTTAGATAAATTTTCTATTGATGTTCAACTTTAATACACCTGATGACTTCCAATTTACAACAGATCTACATGGAAATCCCTTCTGAATACATTCATCATGATCACTGCCTTCATGAAGTGTATAACCTTCACGAAACTGCCAAATTCTTCACTAGTATAAACTAGTTTCGCAAGCCCCTAACATCTTTCACAAATCTCAACAAACCTCCATAAAGAAACCTCTTTTCACAAATTTCACATAGCCTTCATGAAGCAAAAATCTTTCTTGAAGATCACTTAGCCTTAGAGAAGCTCGAAACTATCATGAATATCACAAATTTTAGTCATCTTATATAGAATATGTAAACATCAACACTTTTGGTAATCTATTATATCATTCACAATAATTCTTTGTATGGAAAAATTGTCCCCATAAAAAACATTCAAGAATCACATTCATGAATTTAGCGGCTTTGAATATTATTTAATTCTTACTCTACTTTTTTAGCGGGGGGGGGGGGGGGGGTAGAGGCCTATTTTTATAATTTTTTCCCATTCCAAAACCTTTAATCCTCATCATCACCTTTTAAAAAATCTATCTAATTTTATTCATGAAAATCCCAGTATTCATGAAGCACCAGGAAAATTTCTTGTTTGTGAAGATTCGCATAGTCAGGAATGTTTAATATTTTAATCAATCATTCCTGATGCTCATTCGAGATGATTCATACCATACTGGAACTCCTTACAAACCAATACATTGTGAAGTTAATTCATTTTCTATATTTTTTGAGGTGTTTATATAAATACAATAATAATCATGATTGATCCTTCCTCCAAATTTTGGACCAAAAAAATTTGGCAAACACTAAAAAATAGTTCCACCTTATATATAAAAATTTCCTTAATGATTTGAGATAATCCATTAATTTTTCTTGGATATTTGTCAAGGAAAGTTATCACAAATCTCTCTAGTTCTCCAGAAATGGCGATGGATAATATATTTTTCTATAAAAAAATTAACATAAATACATTTTAATATTACCATGATGTATTGTTTCTCAAAAATATCCCCCTTTGGGTTTGTTGACAACTCTTAACATTTTGATTCCCCATTAAATATTTTTCCATCATTTATAAATATTATATTCCAATGATTTAGATAGATATCTGTGATTTCCTAAACACGTACCCTAATCCCACAAGATCTATGTTCAGCATGAGAAATAATAGTAGCCTAAAAATTTTCTCAATGATTTACTTTATTCAGAAACTAATCCACTAATTTCATCACAAACCACATTTTTCATGATATAAAACCTTTGATGAATCACCGTTTTCATCATTATATTTAAAACACCCCATGCCTCATTAATCCTTGAATTCTATTATCCACCTGTCTTGATTAAGAAATTTTCTCCTCCTTTTATATACACAACTTCTACCCTTTTATCAATGAACCTAAAGGTCACTCATTTTTATTATTCAACCGGATAAAAACATTGATCAACACATTTGGGAAAAATACATCACACATTAAGGATAGGGGGTCCTAAATCCACATCTGTTCAAGTGTGGGGAGTCAAATGAGCTCTAAGATCCAGTTGATGAAGTAGAAACTATTTTTTGTGGAAGTGCTATGTAAAAATGTTTATAATATGTTGTTCTATAGAAACATAATCCATCTTCACAAGCTCATGCTCCTCCTTCTCTTTGATAAAATGATACATTATTTCAATTCTCTTTGTCCTTGAGTGATGGAGTATTTTTTTCAATATTTATTAAACTTGAATAATTGTGATGGATTGTGATCAGAGACTTCACTTCAACTCACATATCATCATGATACTTATTTGTCCAAAATAATTGCGTACATGCTTGAGTAACTGCATTATATTTTGATTCGATGGTGATGAATGAAATTAATTCTTGTTTCATTTATATAAAATTAATAAACAATACACCAAGATATAATACACCACCCTAAATTGATTTTATATCGTCTCCTGATTTGGAACAATCTATATTTGTATAGCTCAATAACTATTGCTGAGATTTTTCATTGTACCGCAATCCAAAATCCACCATGCCCTTGATATACCGAAGTATTATTTAAACTAAAATAAACTAGGTTTCCTTATGATTATTTTGTTATCATTCATCATAGCATGTTGAAAAAAATAAGGACTTGTCATTTTCAAGTACAATAAACTACCATTGATTTTTCTCTTTCTGTGACATTAACTACATTACCTTAATCATCCTATGATAATCTCATCTGGGTAGCCACTGAATTTGTAATATACATGGAATTACCCATTAAAAATCATATCAAAACCTCAAATTCATAATTATATTTATAAATAAAGTTATATACTTTCCTTGTGTTATGAGTAAACTAAGAAAAAACATCATTTCACCAATCATTCACATTTTGAATTCACTTTTCATGAATTTTGTGAAATGTTTTCATCGTGATTCATTTGATCCAAAAACTATTAGGTCATAAATATTCAATAGAACTATAATCCATTTAATAATTTCATTTTTGACATAGATATTGTAATCAACACCTCTACACTAAAATCCAATCTTTTTTAAAAAACAGATATAGTCTTCAATACCGTGCTCTTGGTGCTAGTTTCAACACATGTAGTACCTTCTTTATCCAACAAACTCTATTAACATATTCATGAATGATAAAAACATTTGTATGCTCAATATATACATCTTTTTCTAGAACAATATTCAGAAACACTGACTTGATGTACATACAGAAAATGTTGAACCCTCTTTGCACTATTATGGGAAAGAATAATCTGATTGCCTCTAGCCTCGTCATAAGTGAAAATGATCCAAAAACATCAATACCCTATATCTAGGAGTAACCTTTTCATGCTAATTATTCTTTTTTTTCTAAACATTGTGCCATATTTATTCATCTTATTGTGAAATACCCATTTAGTCTCAATGAAATTATTATCTATTGGTCTAGAAGAAATATCCTAGAAAATATATATCATAGGACATATAGAAGTAATTAATACCAATTTTTGTGTTTAATTTAGATGTTGAATTACTCTTTTGAATGGGGAGGCCACTAATATTTTTTTTAATATTCTCTCACAGCTTATTGGTATCCTAAAAAATAATTAGAAGATACCATATTATTAGACCAAAATATATAGTCCTGAAATGCATGAATTTTACTACTTATCCCCCAATTTTTATTCTACCAATGAAAAAAATAACACTCGAATTGAGGCGAGATTCTAATGGTTGAATATTTAATGAAAATCAGATTCCCCAGATCACTCAATTATAGTTTTTACATCTCTTCAGTTTCACATCATTATCTTGATCATATAATCTCTCATATGTGAATTTCAAGAATTCAGATTCTTCTTATTGCATGTATTTCCATTTGATTTTTCCTATCAAGCCCTTTCAGAACACACACCCCATGGATTATATCTCCCTCTTAGTCATATATAACTTCTAGAAGATTTTAGAAACATTTAACGCTCAGGGAGTGGGGTATATCTGGAATCATCTAGAAGATGATTATGGTCAATCCTGATGAATCAACCCTCTAATACTTTCTTGAGAAGCATAATATTATTTTTGTGCTTCTTCTGACTTCTTATCTGACATAAATTGTTATGGAAAAATGAATAAATATTATTTACTTAAATGATAAGAATTATTCTAATATTTTGATTATGTAGGCTTTATTTTTTTTCACAATTTGGTATTTAAACTCATTAGTATAAATTTCATTCACGGATGCTTCACTAATATGCCATTTTCCACGACTCTTTCTTTGAGAATTATTCTTTCCATTTGTTTTATGCCCTTTATTCTTCCTCTACTAGAGGGATATTTCTCTTTCTTTCACTTATCACAATGTGGAATGACATGTGAATTTTTTCAAGGTATTATTTATTCATTTATCTTTTATCAGTTATCTAAGCCACATCACCCTTTATTGTTTGGGTTATGTCCTCAAATGAATTTAGACTCTTCTTAACCAGAATGAAAGAATATCCACCCTTTTTCCTCTGAGTTCATTTACATTATTTCCAAGATATTTGTTGTGAGTGTAACAGAGGAGGCGATTGATACACTTTTCATTTATTCTTTGTGTTTCCCATAAATCTTTAATCATATTTTTCAACATAACATGTTGTTTTCCAATATAAATTTTTTTATATCCCACTAATGTTAGGGATCTCATTTTGAGTTCATTTTCCATCACTTCTTTCTTCTAGATAAAATATCATTCTAAATTCCCATTATTAGAACATATAAAACATTTCCAGTAAAAAACAATACCTCGTGTCATCATTTCTTGGATGAGTTGTTGATGAATCCAGAGTTATTTTTCTTATGTAATTGATCTTTATTGATTATTGACACAAACACATAGTTTTTCCCTATCTTCCATAAAAATAACATCTTATAGATAAATTATTCATGGAGATGTTACTTTTAGACATTTCAAGAAGATTCTTCTTATTCTTGTATATGGAAATATTATTGTATTCACAATATGAAATATATTCCAACGCTTAAAAAAATTAAAATATTACCATCCATTTCACAAAAAACACAGATGTTGTCATCAAACTTTTTGTATGTCTTTTTATGTTTTCTTCCATCACCTACACCATTTTTCATATTTTAGGAATTGTTCATATATCTTTTACTATTATTCATGGTATATGGTTAATCAAATCCACTACTATAGTTTCCCAAATTTCATGGCCTTTGGGATGAGACAATCATTTCTTGTTTCTCTTATGAAATAGAATATTTTATTTTTATTACATTATCTCCATTTGAATGATAGTAAAATATTAAATGCAAAGAATCCTCTAATTTAAGATTGCTATTGGAATTAGATTTCCTCACTTGTTTCTTGTTTGATTATAAATATTTTCCCAATTGTTGAATCTTTTTATGACTATATTTAAGTTTATCATTAGGTTCTCTTATGATATTATCCACACAAGTTATCTTGTCATTTATTTTATGGTGATATTGTTTATTATGTTAGATTTATTTATTATTTTAGAATATTTCTAGGAAAAATCATTAAAATGTGTATTCTCCTATTGTATCCTTTGGTTCACAAAAACTAGTTTACATAGGAGTGTAGAAAGATCATTATTTTTGGCTTCTAGATTCTAAATTTATTCTGAGTTTAGATTCTTTCCCTTATCACCTGCATTGATTTTTCTACCATTGTGGACATATTTTGTAGTTCATAATCTTTGGAAAACTTATTTTTCCTCATATCAGTAGCCACTTAAATATGACTTTGATTTAAACCTTTTTTTGCAGAACTCGAATTACATTACTTGGATCTGAATATCTTCAAACTTATTTTCCTATTTTTTATGTTTTTAGGGATTTTAGGATTTTTTTAGTTTTTCTTTGGGATTTAAGGGTTTTTAAAGATTTTGATGGCTTTTGGGATTTTAGGGTTTTTATTGTTTTTATTGATATTAGTTTTTTTATGTTTTTAAGAGTTTTATGTGTTTTTATATTTTTATGTTTTTATTAGGGTTTCTCATTGATTTAAGTTTTTTTTCATTTTTCTTTACTTTAGGAATTTTATGATATTTATGGGTTTTTATGATTTTTATGCTTTTTTATAGTTTTAGGGATTTTTAGGGATTTTATAGTTTTTTATGGTTTTTAGTGTTTTTATGGTTTTTTTGGGTTTTAGGGTTTTTTTTATGTTTATAGGGGTGTATGGGTTTTTAGATATTTTTAATGATTTTAGGGGTTTAAAGGGATTTTATAGTTTTTAGTGATTTTTATGTATTTAATTTGTTTTAGGGTTTTTTATGTTTTTAAGCATTTTTTAGTATTTAGGTTTTTATATAGGTTTTATTGTTCTTAGGGGTTTTGTTGTTTTTTAGGGTTTTTAGGTTTTTTAGTTTTTTTAGGTTTTTATGTTTTTCTTAGGGTTTCTCAAGGTTGTTATAGCTTTTAACATTTTAGGGATTTTTTAGGGATTTTTTCATATTTTTATGGTTTTTTGGGGTTTTGGGTTTTTTGGGTTTTTTTTTTGGTTTTTTGGGTTTTTTGGGGTTTTTGGGTTTTTTGGGAATTTGTGATTTTTATGGGGTTTTTGAGGTTTTTTATATTTTTTAAAACTTTTAGGGGTTTAATGTGTTTTTAGAGTTTTTAGTGTCTTTAGGTTATTTAGAGGATTTATAGTTTTATTGTTTTTTTTATGTTTTTATGGTTTTCTTTTTTTTAGAGTTCTGTGGGTCTTTTTATAGTTTTTAGGGTTTTTTCATTTTAAATTATTTAGGGTTTTTATGTGATTTTAGGTTTTTAATGTTTTCATAGGGTTTTCCTCAAATTTTTTGGGTTTATATGTTTTTAGGGATTTGTATGGATTTGTATGGGATTTTTAGGATTTTTCTGGTTTTAGGTATTTTGAGGGGTTTTAAGGGTATTAAGGGTTTTGGTGACTTGAGTTTCTATGGTTTTATTTGGTTTTTAAAGGATTTATGTGTTTTTAGTTTTTTAATATTTCCTTTGGGTTATTCATAGGTTTTAGTATTTTTATGTGTCTATTTATTTTTATGGATTTTCTCAGTTTTAGTGTTTTGAGGGATTTAATTTTTTTTTGGAGTTTTAGGGGTTTCTTAGTTTTTTATGGTTTGTATGGTGTTTTATTATTGTTAAAATTTTTAGGAGATTAAATGGGTTTTAAAATATTTACTAGGTTTTAGGGTTTTTATGGTATTTAGTGTTTTTATGGTTTTTATTGGTATTTATATTTTTCATGTTTTTAGGGGTTTTTATCTTTTTTATGGTTTTTAGGGGTTTTATGTTTTTTCGGTTTTTTTGTTTTCTTAGCTTTTTTCAAGGTTTTATTGATTTTTTATGTTTTTAGTAATTTTATGTATTTCATAGTATTAGATGGGTTTTTAGTATTTTTTCTGATTTTTAGGGGATTGAGGGTTTTAAAGTGTTTTTGGGGGTTTATGGGTTTTTTTAGGTTGTTTGGTTTTTAGGGGTTTGAAAGGAATTTAGTGTGTATTAAATTTTTAGGGTTTTAAAGGGTTATTAGATTTTTTAGTGGGATTTTAGGGATTTATTGGGATTAAGGGGTTTTTATGTTTTTAGCATTTTTTATGGTTTTTAGGGGTTTCTAGTATTTTTAGGGTCTTCTAGGGGTTTCAACACTTTTTTGGTTTTAGGGGAAAGGAATATGCGAGGGCCAGGCTATTCCCGACCCCACCCACAATTAATAAAGCAAAAAAGCATAGCAGACAAGAGCAGGGTGGGGCCAAACAGCCCACACCGAAAAGCCTTGAACCCCCCAAGGCACCAAAACCCCAAAAGACCCAAAAAAGAGAAGAGAATGAAACAGGAACAACAAATCAAAAATCTCCATCCCTATATGGGTCCCCATAAGCACCATAACTAGTGGAAGCATCTAACTCCACTGACTCCCATTCAGATGATTCATATTACTTTAGGAATGTGGTGTAGTAATCTCTTAGATGTTTCATCTTCACATCAAGCTGCACCTTGACGGGCCTACCTCCCCTCGTAGAGGAATTGGCATTGCAAGAATCCCACATGGACATAATACTTGGAAAATTAGAATAGTCCTTCCTCAGTTTCCTCTTCCAGGTATCTAAAGAAACCCCTGCAGAATTGTTTTCGTTCCCATGAGGAGTGTCCGCCTCGAGTAAAGACCTCTCCTTGATGATCAAATCCATATTATGATACATCCTTCTACCTTATTCTTGGAAGAAACATTGATCAGGGACAAATGGGTCTTCCTGATTTAGGGAGAAAGAAGAAAGATCCCCACACCGTGGAATAAAAGGGACCACCAAGGAAGAATCATCAAAATCAATTCAAGGTGGGGATACCACACTAGCAAGGTCCAATTGTAACTGCCTATCCTCCCTAGGCAGAATGCAAACCTCCATAGCCAGCTCCATCACCTCCCTATGTTTAGCAGCCTTCCCTTGCTCAAGATCAAACTAAGCCGAATCCCCCTGCAGAGCCTCACTAGTAGAAGCACCCTCATGCACCGACAAAACCAAGGACCCCTGCCCAGGTCATAGAGATCCCTCCAACACAACAGAACACTTATCCAAAATCTCACAATGTTGAGGGACGCCCCCCTGCTCCTCCTCCTTCCCCTGCACCTGGGTGAGAGAGGACACATCAACTTGTTCATTCCCCTCCTCTTGTTCAAGCACTTTCCCTTCCACAGACTCCCCCACCTGCTCAGCAACCACCTCATTCCTATCTAGCACCCCCTGCTCATCCACCTTCCCCTGCCCATCTTCGACATTGTCTTCCCCAGCATCCACATTACTCTCAACCGACATAACATGCACCTCATCACTAACATTTTCATAACAGCTCAATTTTGGCACATCAGCGTCAACCACCAGAGAAGCATTCTGAACTCTCCCTCTACCATGCCCAGCGGCAGAGGCCTGCACCTTCTTCTGTGTCTGTTCAACTGGCATCTCACACCCCGCATTGAAAATCAAGGACCCTTGAACCTCCTCCTCAAAGACCCTCCATTCAAAATGGTTAAAATTGGAACTAATTCCTGCCTCTGCTTTAGACTGCTAATAGAGGAAATAGTAATCCCACCAACAGAAAACTCCATGCCAAGAGAACTTCTAGCATCTGGAAGCTTTAAATCACTCCTCAAGTTATTTAATATATCACACACTTTATGTTCCGGTTGGAACTGGGTAGCTGCTTTCCAAACACTGTGAGCACCCACAATATCAGAAAATGTTGAGGGAGCTGCAGTAGACGGCCCAGGAACAGAAGAGGAGGATCCACTTCCATGCCAGCACACAGATGCAGGGTGGCCTAACCTGCAATTATTCGAGCAGAAGAAGACACATGATTCAAAGCTGACCTGCTGTTTCCACCAGATTTCACCTTCAATCTCGACACAAAGAAAATTGATCAGGGGCTTGGACACGTCCTCCTCTATGCAAATTCGTGGCATAAAGGGGTGACATGCAGAGCTCGTCCGTGCATCCAGACAAAGAAATCGCGCAATGAGATTACCAATGATGTGAAGGATGGCCAGATTCTTAAAGGTGAGCGCAAGTCCATAAAGAGTTAACTACAACGCTGCGCTCATAGGGTCATGATTCAAGTGGAAATTAAATCTCCACCAAAACAAGTAGAACCAAAAACCAATGACAATCCATGGAGCCACAGCCCAGGCCGAGATCAAATCATCCTCGTTCCCAAAAACAAACAAAAAATGGCAGACATCAAGTAACCCTAAAACAAACCTTTCACAGAGATTCCAAGAAGAGAAAACAAACCTGTCAAATCCATCAATAGAGGGTCAGTTCCTCCCAAATCAAACCACCAATGTCAGATCCTGAAGAGCATAGGGGAAATAAAACTCTTGAGTAGAAATTAGGACCGAGGGCACACCGTTCTAGCAATGAGGGACTTTCGGGCAAATCACAATCCCTAGAAAAAATGGGGGAACCTCCTGCTCAGTGAGTTCCAGGGTAACCCCATCTACCGCCCCTCCAATCCCATGGAGGAGTAGCACCGCCACGACCATCAACTACATCAACGTCATCTTCAAGGGATCCAAGAATCTCCATCACGAGAGAGAGAGAGAGAAAGAGTATCACCATCTTTCTTTTGGATTTAGGGATTTTAGGTGTTCTTATATTTTTAATGTTTTTGTAGGGTTTTCTAGCATTTTTATTGTTTTTATGTTTTTTTGGGATTTTTATGGATTTCATAGGATTTTTATGGTTTTTAGGATTTTTAAGGATTTTTGGGGGTTTTATGGTTTTTAGTGGTTTTACAATTTTATAGGGTATTTTTGGTTTTTTGGTTTTATGGGTCTTAAGTGTTTTTATTGTTTTTAGTTTTTTATTTTCATTAATAGATTTTAAGGGTTTTTACATTTTTAGGGATTTTAATGGTTTTTTTAGGTTTTTTTATGTTTCATGGTTTTTTGGAGTTTTGAGGGATTGTTTCGGTCTTTTTTAGGGTTTCTTTGTTTTTGTTTTTTTGGGTTTTTATAGATTTTTTTTGAGTTTTTTAGGTCTTTAGATTTTTCAATTTTTATTAATGTTTTTAGGCGTTTAATGTTTTTTTAGATTTTTAGTGACTTATTAGGGTTTTTATAGTTATTTAATAGTTTAATAGTTTTTACAGTTTTAGGATTTTTATGGTTTTTATTTTTAATGTTTTTATGGGTTTTTAATTTTATTATCAATTTTTAGGTTTTTTAGGGGTTTTAATGACTTTAGATTTTAATTTTCTCTTATGAATTTTAGGCATTAGGGTTTTTTTATATTTTTAGGGAATTTATATTTTTATGTGTTTTTAGGGTTGCTAGGGATTTTGATGGGTTTTATGTTTTTTAGGGTTTACAAGTGTTTAATAAATGTTTTTGGAAGCTTTTGGGTTTTTTAGTTTTTAGGGTTTCTTCATGATTTTTAGAGTTTTTAAACATTTATTAGAGTTTAAAGGGGTTTTTTATTTTTTTAGTAGCTTTTAGGGGTTTTTGGGATTTTAGGTTTTTAAGGTTTTTAGGGGTTTCATGATTTTAGATTTTTTAGGTTTTCAGGGGTTTCATGATTTTAGGGTTTATAGGGTTTTAGGGTTTTTTTTGTTTTTTGGGATTTTTTTGGTTTTTTTGGTGTTCTATGTTTTTTATTGAGCTTTCAGGAGTTTAATGGATTTTTTATATTTTTCTAAAAAATTTCTTTTTTTAAAGGTTTTTTGGAGTATTTAGTTGTTTTTCTGGTTTTTTATGGGTTCTCAAGGTTTTTAGTGATTTTTTAGTATTTGGGGTTATTTAGGGATTTAGGGTATTTTAGGTTTTTAGCAATTTGGGGGGGGGGGTTAGTGTTTATAGGTTTCTAATGTTTTCTTATGGGTTTTCAATATTTTCAGGGTATTTTAAAATTTTAATGCTTTTTTTTGGCACTTTTATGTTTTTTTTGTTTTGATGATTTTCAGGGATTTTTTTTTTGTTTTTAGGGAGTTTATGGTTTTAATTTTTGTTAGGTTTTATGGGTTTTATCTATTTTTATGTTTTTATGGTTTTCTAAAGGTTTATAGGATTTTTATAGGATTTTAAATTAAAAAAAAGGGTGTTTTTTAGGATTTTTATGTTTTTTAAGGTTTTTAGGGAACGGAAGGCTCGGGGCCAGGGAAGTGGCCTCCCCAAATTTAATAAAAAACAAAAGTACAAATAGAGTGCTACAAGGGGGGTTTACATAACCGGGTGTGCATCTCACCCTTTAAATCAGACACAAAAAAGGAGGAGCAGGGAGGTGTGCCAACAAAGGGCCACAAAGAACAATGTTCCACAATAGCCTTCTTGGAGAGAGCATTTGTAACCGAATTGGCCTCCCCGTAGACATGTGTCACAGTGATATGCAGCCTTTGGCACATGGAAAGGCAGTCCATCCACGGGGTAAGGAGCCTCCAGGGGACGTACCTAGATCTGCTTTTAAGAGCACTGACAGCAAGCATGGAGTCAGACTCAAGCCATAGAAAAAACCACCCAAACCTAACAGCATACTCAATCGCCTTTATAATGGCCCAAAACTTAGCTTCAAGAGCACACCCATCACCGATAAAGTGTTGAAAACATCCCTTGACAAAACCCCAATAAGTGCAGAAGACTCCACCACATCCAGCAGGGCCCGGGGCACCAAGGGACGCACCATCCACATTGACCTTGATCCCGGAGGGGAGTGGAGGAATCCAGCGAATAAACCTGGGGACCATGGGTTGTTTTTCCCTACCAGATACACCATGAAACCGAAGGATGATCAGTTCACGGATGTCATTCGCCATGTGTCCTATCTAAATCCGGGAGGTCTCATAAATAGCCCTCTGAATCGCCAAAACTCCGGCATGAGAGGAGATTCATTTCTTACTGAAGGAAACCGCATTCTAAGTGGTCCAAATAAAGGAGATGGTGGCTGCAACCGCAGCCAGAAAACAATTTTGTACCTACTCACTATAATCCCAGTTAGACAGGTCCGCCAGGAGCTTAAAAAAGGTCTGTCAAGGCCATCTGGAAACCAAAAAGTCTGCTGAAAATAACCCCAAAGATCAGCACTGAATCTGCACTACAGGAAGTTCTGCTGGACATTTTCCTTCGCACCAAGGAAAAAAGAAACAAACAGAGGCAAGGTTGACACCCGCACGCTGCAATTGACCCTGCATGGGAAACCAATTTTTCTAGATTTTCCAGATAAGAAGGTGATTTGCGGGGGGAATGAAATTCCTCTTGAACATAGAATGACAGGTCGGTGGAGGGGATCCTCTGGAACAATTTTACTAATAGTATTCCTTAGCAGTGAGTCGCCGAAACAGATTGGGCTTCCATATCAGGATATCAGAATGTATGAAATGATATCGCTGTATTTGGAGTAAGACAGTAGGAGGAAGGGCCTCAAATTGTTCCAGCCTTGAAATGAACTCCGCAATAGACAGTCGCTTCAATCTAGAAGGATGGCTGATAAAATCTTGCAGGGGTATGTCAAGCTAGGGCATAGACCAAGCATTCAAGGCTGAGTGCTTGGATACAAACCATTTAGAAAGAGGGACAATGTCCTTGTACGAGGCCCGAATTTCTGGCCAAATAGAGGAGGGGAAATGCCCTTCATATCCATCACAGAGCTTGAGAACAAATCTTTCCCGAGTGAAATCCAATCTTGAAGCCATAGTACTTAGCATTCCCCTAGTATACTTAGCAAGGAGGTAATAGTTGTAGCATATGAGGTCTTTAATACCAAGACCGCCCAACTCAATTGGCTTGGTTCATTCCTTCCAAGCCACGGTGACCAGTTTCCTTTGAGTTATGCACCCCGTCTAGGAAAAATTCCTGATCTTTTCCTACAAATACTTTATGAGATTAACCAGCCACCTATAAATGGAGAAATCATAAGTAAACATGGAGGTAATCACCTAGTTGATAAGGCAGACTCTTCCAGCTTGCGAGAGTGACTCCCTTTTCCATTTCGCCAGCTATTGAGTGATTTTAGAGGCAATGTTCACAAGGTAACACCGCTTGAAACTTCCCCAAAAGATGGGAACACCTAGGTAGTCGAAAGGTAACGACCCTCTCTTGACACCAAGGGACAAGGTAATGGATATCTCCCAGGACCGTGAAATCCCCCCCCCCCCAAAAGAAAATCAAAGACTTACTCCAATTGATGGATTGTCCTGCAATATGTGGATAATGCTAGAAAATCATCCAAATGGAATCAATAGTACGTTTATCAGCCTGCCCGAACAGGAGAATGTCATCTGCATAAAGCAGATGTGATGGCACATGAAGGTCCCTCACTGCCTGGATATGACTGAAGAGGCTAGCCTGGAAAAGATCAATGAGGATCCTACTAAGATAGTCTTCAGCGATCGCAAAAAAGGATTCCTGAAAGAGAATCACCATGTCTGACTCCACAGGAGTAGGGGAAAAACCACTCCGGGGAGCCATTTAGAATCATAGAGGCCCATCCACTGCTAATAATGGACATGATGATCCTAATAAAATTACTCGAGAAGCAATACTTAGTCAGGACCTAAGAAATATTGCTCCACTTGATTGTGTCAAAAGCCTTCGAAATGTCAACCTTTAGTGCAAATTTTCCATGCTTGGACGGCTTTCGCATGACATTGATAGTTTTCGAGACTGTGAACATGAAGTCCTGGATGTTCCTACCCGAGACAAACCCAAACTGGTAAGGGGTTAGGATACACCCCAAGAACCTCCCAAGTCGCATGACCAGAATCTTGCTGATAATTTTGGGGACTGTGTTTCCAAAGTCCACTATTCAAAAATCCCCAATATCAATGGCATTGTCCCTTTTAGGAATCAGATAAATGAAGTTAGAGTTGACTCCACGTGGAAAGACAGTAGTGAGAAAAAATTCCCGCACAGCACTGATAATGCCTTCCTGCAGGATGTCCCAATAGAACAAGAAAATTTTGTTAGTGAAGCCATTCGATCCCGGTGTGATGTAAATGATCAAAGAGAACAGAGAAGCCCTAATATCCTCCGTGAGGGGTGGGATCATGAGAGCTTGGTTCTGATGCTCATTAACACATGGAAGGATGGAGTCCATCAAGGGGACGGTGTATTTTCTGCCATCATCCGAATAAATCCCTTGAAAATGATTAACACTAGCTGAGGAGATATCATTCTCCGAAGTGAAGGTAGAACCCGAAATACGAAAAGCATTAAGACAGGTTTTGGATTTTCTCTCCCTGTGAAACCGATGGAAGAATTTTGAGTTACGATCCCCCTCTTCGAGCCATCTCACACTGAATTGATTCTTGGCCAACATTTCGTTAAGATCTAGAAGATCATAAAGTTTGGAATGAAGTTGCAGATCCTCACGAGAGGGTTGGGGAAGAAGATAATTGGCTTCCAGAGGAACAACAAGTTGATGTTCAGCATCCCAGATTTCATTTTCAAGACTGGAAAAACAACCCTTGATCTAGCCTTTAAGCAAAGCATTGATTTTTTTAAGCCTTAGAACCAAACTATGAAAATGAATACCTTAATGTCTTCATCCCATCCCTTGAGAACAATTTCCCTACAACTAGGAATCATAATCCATGCGTTATTGAACTTAAAAGGCAGAGGTGAATATCTTGAGGCGTTTATGGAGATGTCAATGATCAAAGGATTGTGATCCGAGTGAAACATGGGAAGTGGAAAGCCCAAGACATCAAAGGGAAAGGACACATCATTGATTATGTAAACACACCTGTCCAGCTTGCGGGCCTGCCTTCCATTCATAGTATAACACCCCCAAGTGAAGGAGGCACCAGAAACAGAGACCTCCAAGAAGTTACAAGCATCAAGACAATAGGAAAACTCCATGGCAGTCGAATGAGAGAAGTTGGAGCCAATTCTCTCATACGGATGCAAGAGACTGTTGAAGTCCCCAAAAATAATCCAGATTCTCTCAATGAGACCATGAATCATAGTCAATTGATCCCATAAGACCCATATTCTCATGTAAGAGCAGGAGGCGTACACAAAGGACAGAGAGAGGGGGGAAGAATTGTAGATGACAGATAGGGTGATGACCTGATCACGCACCTCAAATGATGTCAACTGAATGTCATCATGCATAATCACCCAAAGGGTGTCAAGGCCACTATCACAAGCAGTCTCTGCAACACAGGAGTAACCAAGGTTGCTCCAGTTGAAACTCGTCCAATTTTCAAACATGATCATTTGTTCAGCAATACCAAGAACCAACAGCCTCTGGGAAGTGAGGAAATGCCCAAGAGCCGAGACCGTGGGAGGGTTCCCGATCCCCTGGCTGTTCCAGAAGAGTATCCGCATAATATTAGGTAGAGGGCGCCCCATTCACCGGGGGGATGCAAGCATTTAAAGATCCGGTATTCGCCTTTGATTTCTTCCCTTTCTTCTTGGGCATGCCTATAGGGTTTTGAAATTTTTTACGATTTTTTATAATTTTTAAGGGTTTTATAGTTATTTTACGGTTTTTTTAGTTTATTTGACTTTTTATGGGTGTATGGTTATTTTTTAGTTTTTTTAAATTTTAGGAGTTTAAATGGTTTTTTCGGGATTTTAATGGGTTTTTAGGGTTTATTCTGGGGTTTTAAGGATTTTTATAGTTTTAGATGTTTATGGGATTTAGTAGATTTAGGGTTTTTATGGTTTTTTTAATTTTATTTATTTTTAGGGATTTTATGTGATTTTAGGGTTTTAAGGTTCTCTTAGGGGTTTTTATCGTATTTAGGGGTTTTTACATTTTTAGGGATTTTTAATCATTTTTAGGTTTTTTATCATTTTTATGTTTTTAGGTATTTTGATGGTTTTTAAGGGTTAAGGGTGTTATTGGTTTTTGGGTATTTATGTGTTTTTTTTGTTTTTATGAGTTGTGAGGTTTTTTAATGATTTCAACATTTTAGGGAATAAAAAGGGTTTTAAGGTTTTTAGTGTTTTTTTTGTTTTTATGGTTTATAGTGGTTCTTAGGGGTTTTAGGGTCTTTTTAGTATTTATTAGTGTTTTGATTTTTTTAGGTTTGTTAAGGGATTTATTTATTTCTGTATTTTTATGGTTTTTTAAGAGTTCTTAGGTTTTTACATGTTTATGGATTTTTTGAGATTTTTATGGTTTTTAGGGTTTTTAGGATTTTTAGGGATTTGGATTTTTTTGAGTTTTTTAATGTCTTGGGGATTTATTAGGGGTTTTATCATTTTTGAGTTTTTAAAGGTTTTATGGTGTTTTCTGTTATTAATATTTTTTGATTATTTTCATGGTTTTTAGGGGGTTTTACATTTTTAATAATTATTACTATTTTTAGGATTTTTTATATTTTTTAGTGTTTTTAGGGATTTTAAGATTTTTTAGACTTATTAGGCCATTATTGGTATTTTATGAGTTCATAGGGTTTTTTATAATTTTTTAGGTTTTCAAGGTTTTTTATAGTATTTTATCATTTTAAGGGGTTTAAAGTGTTTTTAAATTTTTTGTGATCTTTAGGGGTTTTTTGGTTTTTAGGATGTTTAATTTTTTTATGGTTCTTTAGGTTTTTAGGGTTTTTATCATTTTTTGTTTTTTATACTGTTTATGTTTTTGGGGTTTTCAAGGTTTTATTATTGGTTTTTGTATTTTTTATGGGTATTTTTTGTTTTTCGGAATTTTTAGTGATTTTAATTACTTTTTTGGGTTTGTAGGATTTTTAGGTATTTTGAGGGTTTTAGGTTTATTTATTGTTTTTAGAGTTTTATAGTTTTTTTGAGTTTTTAGTCATTTTTTAATGTTTTTAATGTTTTTTATTGTTTTTCATAGTTTTTTGAATTTTTTAGTGCTTTTATGGTTTTTATAGTTTTAGTGGTTTTAGGGATTTTAGGTTTTTTATGGGTTTTTGGGGTTTTCATGGGTTTTCAGGGGTTTTAAAAAAATTTATGTCCATTTGGGCTTTTAATTGTTTTTATGTTTTTCTGTTTTTTAGGGGCCTTCAGGGTTTTTATGGATTTTTATGGATTTTTTGGATTTTTATGTTTCTTTAGGGGTTTTATGGATTTTGTGTGTTTTTAGAATTTTTAGGTTATTTATGGTTTTTTATTTTTAAGGACTTTTTTAGTCTTTAGGGGTTTAAAGTATTTTTAGAGTATTGGACATTTTTAGGAATTGAAAGATATTTTAGTGTTTTTAGGGTTTTTAGGTGTTTTATGGTTTTTAATGCTTTTAGGGGTATTATGGTTTTAATGTGTTTTTGGTGTTTTTAGGGTTTTAGGCATTTTTAGGTTTTTAGGGGTTTTAAGTGTTTTTTAGGTTTTTAGGTTTTTAAGGTTTTCATAGGGTTTTTAGGGTGTTTAGAATTTCTAAATTTTTATGGAATTTTATGGCTATTTAGGATTTTTATGATTTTTTAGTTTTAGGTATTTTTAGTGTTTTTATAGTTTTTATAGTTTTTAGATTTTTTTATGGGTTTTAGCAATTTTAAGGTTTTTATGGGTTTTAAGTGCTTTTTGGTTTTTAAGGTTTTCTTATGTATTTCAAGGATTTTAGGGTTATTTTGTTTTTAGGTAATATTGTTGATTTTTAGTATTTTTATGGGGTTTTATGGTTTTAATGTATTGTGAGGGGTTTTTTGGGGTTTTTTACGTTTTTTAATATTTTATTGGGTTTTTAGTGTTTTGTAACATTTTATAGGGGTTAAATGGTATTTATATTTTTTGTGGGTTTATAGGGGTCTTACAGGTTTTTATGGTTCTTAATGTTTTTAGGTGTTTTTTGTTTCTTTGGATTATTAGGGTTTTTAGGTTTTCTAGGGTTTTTTGGGTTTTATGGTCTTTTAGGGTTATTTAGGGTTTTAGAATTCTTAGGTGTTTAAGGGTTTTAATTGTTTCTAGGTTTTTAATGTTTTATTTGTGTTTTTCATGGTTTTGGGGGGTTTATGTTTAAGGTTTTTAAGGAATTTTTTGGATTTCTATTGTTTTAGGGATCTTAAGTATTTTTAGGGTTTCTTGGGGTTTTTGTGTTTTTATAGTTTTTTCTGTTTTTAGGTATTTTTATTGAATGTTTAGGATTTTTATGAATTTTTTAGATTTTTATGTATTTGAAGGATTTTTAGGGATTTTAAGGGATTTTGGGTTTCTAGGGTATTATGTTTTTTATGTTTTTAGCATTTTTAAGGATTTATAGATTTTATTGGTTTTAAATTTTTATATGGTTTTTAGTTTTTTTTGTGGTTTTATGGATTTTATGGATTTTTATAATATTTTAGGTTTTTAGGGTTTTTTAGTTTTTAGGGGTATTTGGGTTTTTATATTTGTTTACAGTTTTTAGGGTTTTAATTATTTTTAGGTTTTTGAGAATTTATTAGGATTTTACCAGGTATTTATGGGTTTTTATTTTTTTAGTAATTTGAATGTTTTTTCTTATGATTTTACTGTGTTTATTATTTTTCAGGATTTTGACGGTTTCAAGGGTTTTTATGGGTTTTATGGGTTTTTGGGTTTTTTGAGTTTTCTTAGGGTTTTAAGGTTTTTTATAGTTTGTAAAAAAATATGGCATTTAAAGGGTTTTAGATTTATTAGTGTTTTAAGGGTTTAATGGGTTTTTAGTGTATTTTTTAGGGGTTTTTTGGGTTTTTTGGGGTTTTATGTGTTTTAGGGTTTTTTAGGATTTTTTACATTTTATAGAATATTTTCATTTATCAGGGTTTTAATTCTTTTTAGGTTTTTAATGTTTGATTAGTTTTTTCATAGTTTTTAGTTTTTTAGGATTATTTTGGTTTCTTAGGATTTTTAGGAATTTTATGGTTTTTAGGGATTTTGAGGGGTTTTATTTTTTTAATGATTTTAGTGGACTTTAGTATGTTTGGAATTTGTAGGTTTTTAGGTGTTTTATGTGTTTTTTGGTTTTCTAGGTTTTCTTATGGGTTTTTTTCTAAATTAAAGGGGTATTATATTTTTAGGGATTTTATGATTTTTTGGATTTGTATGGGTTTTTTGTGATTTTAGGTGTATTTATGGTTTTTTGGTTTTAGGGGTTTTATAGTTTATTTTGGTTTTTTGGGGAATTTTTTCATTTTTGTAGGGTTTTAAATGTTTTTAGTGTTTTTTAAAATTTTGGGGGTTTAAATAGGTTTTATAGTTTTTTGTGATTTTTAGGGTTTTTTGGGTTTTTGGGGTTTTGAACATTTTTTAGTTTTTTAGGGGTTTTCTTGTTTTCTTGTTTTCATTGTTTTTAGGGTTTTTATGGTTATTAGGTTTTTTTATTTTTTAAGGGTTTTAAGTGTTTTTAAGTGTCTATGGTATTCTTAAGGTTTTTCAATTTTTTTATATTTTTTATAGATTTTTCTAGTTTTATAGGGTTTTAGGAATTTTGAGTGATTTTAAGGGTTTTTTTGATTTTAATGGTTATTTTATAATTTTATTGTTTTTTTCAGGGTTTTTAGTGGTTTTGAATTTTTTAGTGATTTATTGTTTCATTATAGATTTTAAAAATTTTAGAGTTTGAAATGATTTTTAGAGTTTTAGTGTAATTAGGGTTTTTTTGGGTTTTTTTGATTTATTTAAATGTTTTTAGGGGTTTATAGTTTTTAGGGTTTTAATTGTTTTTAGGTTTTTATGTAATTTTAAGAGTTTTTCAGTGCTTTTAGGGTTTTATACATTTTTAAGTAGTTTTTTGGGGCATCTTCAGGTTTTTATGGGTTTTTTGTTTTTTAGGAATTATTATGGTTTTAGGGTTTTTTATGTTTTTAGATGTTTTATGGATCTTTTAGGGTTTTAGGGTTTTTATGTAGTTTTCAGGGATTTTATGGGTTTTTATATTTTTTAACAATTTTTGGGGATTAAATGGTTTTTAGTGTTTTTAGTGGTTTTAGGGATTGTATGAGTTTTTTTGGGTTTTTAAGGTTTTTAGGGTTTTTTATGGTTTTGGGGGGTTTTAAGGGATTCATGGTCTTTAGGGATTTTAGAATATTTAGATTTTTTATTGGTTTTACTTGGTTTTAGTTTTTTATAGTGTTCTTAGCTTTTTCATGTCTTTAGGGCTTTTTACATTCTTGAGGATTTTTTGGGCCATTTAGGATTTTTTTTGTGTTTAGGGGTTTCAAGTGTTTTTAGGTGTTTAAAGTTTTTTTACCTTTTAAAGTATTTTTTAGGTTTTTAGAAAATTTTAGTGATTTTTATGTTTTTTTAAGTGTTTTAGGTATTTTTAGGAGTTTACAATTTGTATTGTTTTTTTTGGGATTTTCTTTATTTCATAGGCTTTTTATTTTTTGTCGGATTTAAGGTTTTTTTTTCAGTTTTGAACGTTTTTAGTTGTTTAACGTTTTTTTGGCATTTAGTATTTGTTAAGGATTTTATGTATTTTTATTGTTTTAGTGTTTTTGGGTTTTTTGTGGGTTTTTAATGGGTTTTAGAAATTTTTATGTTTTTAAGGTTTTATGTGTTTTTAGGTTTTTATGGGTTTCTTATGATTTTGTAGGTTATTTATGTTTTTTTAAATTTCTAGATATTTTGGGCCTTTTTTTGATTTATATGGGTTTGTATGGTTTTTAGGTATTTTGATGGATTTTAGGGTTTTTAGGGATTTTTTGGTATTTTGGGTTTTCCATTTTTAAGGCTTTTTTAGATTTTAGGTTTTTTGCGGTTTTTAGAGTTTTTTAGCTTTTCGGGGGTATAATGGGGTTTTAGTGATTTTAGTGGTTTTTGGTTTTTGTAGGTATTTATGGGTTTTAATATGTTTATGTGTATTTATGGTTTTTATGTGTTCTTATGAGTTTTAGGGAATTTGATGATTTTCTTGTGTTTATATATTTTTAGGTTTTATAGTGGTATTATGTTTTTTAGGTATTAATGTATTTCATAGGGACCTTCAAGGGTTTATATTTTTTTAAGTATTTTTAGGGAATTATAGTATTTTTATGGTTTTTATGATTTTTAGTGGTTTTGAGGATTTGGGGGTCTTTAGGTGTTTAAAGGATTTTTAGCAATTTTTAGGTTTTTTAGGTGTTTATGTATTTATAAATTTTTAATATTTTCTGATGTTTTTCATGTTTTTTAGGGATCTTTATGTTCTATGTATTCATAGGGTTTTTTTTATTTTAATGTGTTTTTTAACTTAGGGATTTTGAGAGTTTTTATCCTTTTGTGTTTTTTTGATTTTATGTTGTATTTAATTTTTTTAGCATTTTATGATTTATTAGATTTTTTTAACATTTTTAAGGGTTTATGTTTTTTTAGAGTTTTTAGTGGTTTTTAGGGAAATTATCTGTTTTCGGGTTTTTATGGGTTTTATGTTGTTTTATGGTTTTTAGGGGTTTTTTATTATTTATGGTTTTGGGTTTTTTTTGGTTTTTAGCAGTTTTAATTATTTTTATGTTTTTATGGTTTTCTTATGGGTTTCAAGAGATTTTAGGGTTTTCAAAATTTTTAGTGATTGTTTGGTATTTATTATTTTTATTATTTTGTTTTTTATGTTTTTTTAGGTATTTTTAGGTTTTTAGGGTTCGTAGGGTTTTTATAGTTTTCGTGTTTAAGGGTTTTTATTCTGAGTTTATTTGGATTTTTAAGGGGTTTCAATGTTTTTAAAATTTCTAGGTGTTTAAAGGTTTTTTAAAAAATTTAGTGGTTATTCAGTGTGTTTAAGGATTTTTTTTGGGTTTTTTAGGTTTTTATGGGTTTTCTAGTTTTTTGGGTTTTTAGAGATATTTAAAGATTTTGTAAATTTTTATGTTTTTAGGAATTTTATGTATTTTTAGGTTTTTATGGAATTTTTATATTTTTCGGGGTTTTAATATTTTTAGATTTTAATTTTCTCTTAAGGATTTCAGGGTTTTTTATATTTTTAGGGAATTTTTATAATTTTTATGTGTTTTTAGGGTTGTTAGGTCTTTTGATGGGTTTTATTTTTTTAGGGATTACAAGGGTTTAATAGATGTTTTTGGAAGCTTTAGGGTTTTTTAGTTTTTATGGTTTCTTAATAATTTTTAGAGTTATAAATCATTTTTGTGACCTTAAAGGAGTTTTTTATTTTTTTTGTATTTCTTATGGGTTTTATAGGGTTTTAGGTTTTTAAGGTTTTAATGGGTTTCATGATTTTAGAGTTTTTAGGTTATTAGGGGTTTCATGATTTTAGGGTTTTTTGGGTTTTTTGGGTTTTTTTTTGTTTTTCGGGATTTTTTTGGTTTTCTTTTGGGGTTATAGGTTTTTTATTGATTTTTTACTACTTTAATGGTTTTTTATAGTTTTCTAACAATATTTTTATGTTAAAAGGTTTTTTTGGAGTTTTTAGTTGGTTTTTTTGTTTTTTGTGGGTTCTCAAGGTTTTTAGGGATTTTTAGTATTTGGGTGTATTTAGGGTTTTAGGGTATTTTTGGGATTTATAATTTTTTATGTTTTTAGGGGGTTTATGTGTTTTCAGGTTTCTAAGGTTTTCTTATGGGTTTTTATGGTTTTTAGGGTATTTTAAAAATTTAACGCTTTTTTGGAACTTTCATGTTTTTTCTGTTTTTATGATTTTTAAGGATTTTTACAGTTTTTAGCGAGTTTTATAGTTTTAAATTTTATTAGGTTTTAGGGGTTTTATCTGGTTTTGTGTTTTTATGGTTTTCTGAGGGTTTATTGGATTTTTAGAAGTTTTTTACATTTTAAAAAAATTTAGGTCTTTTTTAGGATTTTTATGTTTTTTAAGGTTTTTAGGGATTTTGAAATGTTTTAGGGGTTTTTATAATTTTTAATGGTTTTATAGTTCCTTTACGGTTTTTGATTTTTTTTTGACTTTTTAGGGTTGTAATGTTATTTTGAGTTTTTTAACATTTTAGAGGTTTAAAGGGTTTTTTTGAGATTTTATTGGGTTTTTAGGGTTTATTCTGCGGTTTTCAAGATTTTTATATTTTGAGGTGTTTATGGATTTTAGTTGATTTAGGGTTTTTATAAGTTTTTTCATTTTATTAATTTTTAGGTATTTTAAGGGTTATGTGTATTATTGGTTTTTGGGTATTTTGGCATTTTTTGAGTGTTTATGAGTTGTGAGGATTTTTAAAGTTTTTAACGTTTTAGGGGTACACAGGGTTTTAGATTTTTTAGTGTTTTTTGGGGTTTTATGGGTTTTAGTGGTTCTTAGGGGTTTTAGGGGCTTTTTAGGACATTTTAGTGTTTTTATTTTTTTAGGTTTGTTAAGGGTTTTATTTATTTATGTATTTTTAAGGTTTTCTTAGGAGTTATTAGTTTTTTACGTTTTTTGGATTTTTTTAGATTTTTATGGTTTTTAGGGTTTTTAATATTTTTAGGCATTTGGATGTTTTTTGTGTTTTTTAGAGACATGGGGATTTTTTAGGGGTTTTATCATTTTTTAGTTTTTAGGGGTTTTATGGGGTTTTTGTGTTATTAATATTTTTGATGGTTTTCATGGTTTTTAGGGTTTTTTACAATTTGAATAATTATTAGTATTTTTAGTATTTTTTATATTTTTTTGTGTTTTTAGGGATTTTGAGATTTTTTAGTGTTGTTATGACTTTATTGGTTTTTTTTGAGTTCTTATGCTTTTTTTTACTTTTTTGGGATTTAAAGGTTATTTATAGTTTTTTAACATTTTAATGGGTTTAAAGTGTTTTTTGAATTTTTAGTTATCTTTAGGGGTATTATGGTTTTTGGGTGATTAATTGATTTTATGGTTCTTTAGGTTTTTAAGGGTTTTTATCATTTTTCTGGTTTTTACAAGGTTTATGTTTTTTAGGTTTCAAGGTTTTCTTATTGTTTTTTGTAGTTTTTATGGGTTTTTTTGTTTTTTGAAATTTTTAGGGATTTTAATTACTTTTTTGGGTATGTTGGATTTTTTGGTGTTTTGATGGTTTTAGGTTTTTTTGTTTTTTTAGGGTTATATCATTTTTTTGAATGTTTTGATATTTTTTTATTTTTTTATGTTTTTTATTGTTTTTTATATTTTTTTGAATATTTTAGTGTTTTAATGGTTTTTAGAGTTTTAGTGGTTTAATTATTTTACGGTTTTTTGGTTTTTTGGGGTTTTCATGGGTTTTGGGGTCTTTAATAATTTTTATGTTTATTTGGGCTTTTAATTGTTTTTAGGTTTTTCTGTTTTTAGGGTTTTTCAGGGGTTTTATGGATTTTTATGGATTTTTTGGATTTTTATGTTACTTTATGGGTTTTATGGATTTTTTGTGTTTTTAGAGTTTTTTGGTTATTTATGGTTTTTTTATTTTTAGGGGTTTTTTTTACTCTTTAGGGTTTTAAAGGATTTTTAGAGTTTTGGACATTTTTAGGAATTAAAAGAGATTTTAGTGTTTTTAGTGTTTTTAGGTGTTTTATGGTTTCCAATGTTTTTAGGGGTATTATGGTTTTTTTTTGTGTTTTAGGGTTTTAGGCAGATTTTTGGTTTTTAGGGGTTTTAAGTGTTTTTTAGGTTTTTAGGGTTTTCTTAGGGTTTTTTGGGTGTTTAGAGTTTTCATATATTTAGGGATTTTTAGAGCTATTTATGATTTTTATTGTTTTTTTTTATTTTTAGGTATTTTTTCTGTTTTTATAGTTTTTAATGTTTTTTGTGTTTTTATGGTATTTAGCATTTTTAAGGTTTTTAGAGGTTTTATTTGTTTTTTGGTTTTTAAGGTTTTCTTATGTTTTTCAAGGTTTTCCGGATTTTTTTGAGGTAATTTTGGTTATTTTCAGGATTTTATATGGTTTTATGGTTTTTATGTATTTTGAGGGTTTTTTGTTTTTTCGGGTTTCTTTACTTTTTTTTAATATTTTACTAGGTTTTAGAGTTTTGTAACGTTTTACAGGGGTTAAATGGTTTTTATATTTTCAGTGGGTTTAAAGGGGTTTTATAGGTTTTTATGGTTCTTAATATTTTTAGGTGTTTTTTGTTTTTTTAAATTATTAGGGTTTTTAGGTTTTCTTAGGTTTTTAGGGTTTTAGGGTTTTTTAGGGTTATTTATGGTTTTATAATTTTTATGTATTTAAGTGTTTTAATTGTTTAAAGGTTTTTAATGTTTTATTAGTGTTTTTAATGGTTTTGGGGGGTTTATGTTTAAGGTTTTTTAGGGATATTTTTGGATTTCTATTGTTTTAGGGATTTTAGGTATTTTTAGGGTTTCTAAGGGTTTTTGGGTTTTTAGGGGTTTTAGCATTTTTACAGTTTTTTGGGGTTTTAAGTGTTTTAATATTCTAATATTTGATAGGGGTTTTCATTGTTTTTATAGTTTTCTATGATTTTAGGTATTTTTATTAAATGTTTAGTATTTTTATGTATTTTTTGGATTTTTATGTATTTTAAGGATTTTTAGGGATTTTACGGGATTTAGTGTTTTTAGGGTTTTATGTTTTTATGTTTTTTAGAATTTTTAATGTTTTATAGATTTTATTGGTTTTAAAATTTATAGAGTTTTTAGTTTTTTTGTGGATTTAAGGATTTTATGGATTTTTATAGTATTTTAAGGTTTTTAGGGTTTTTTATAGGTTTTATGGGTATTTGGGTTTTATATTTGTTTACGGTTTTTAGGGGTTTTAATTATTTTTAGGTTTTTGATGTTTTCTTAGGATTTTTCCTGGTTTTTTTGGGTTTTTATGTTTTTAGGAATTTTAATGTATTTTTATTAAGATTTTATGGTGTTCATTATTTTTCGAGATTTTGACGGTTTCGTGGGGTTTTTTGGGTTTTTATGGGGTTTTGTGTTTTTTGAGTTTTCTTGGGGTTATAAGGTTTTTTTATAGTTTTTTAAAAAATTGGAATTTAATGTTTTTTTTGATTTATTAGTGGTTTTATGGGTTTTATGGGTTTTTAGTGTTTTTTGGTTTTTAGGGGTTTTAGGGTTTTTCTGGGGTTTTATGTGTTTTAGGGTTTTTAAGGATTGTTTACATTTTATAGAATTTTTTTGTTTATCAGGGTTTTAATTATTTTTAGGTTTTCAATGTTTGATTAGTTTTTTCATAGTTTTTAGTTTTTAGGTATTTTTAGTTTTTTTAGGATTTTTAGGAATTTTATAGTTTTTAGGGATTTTGAGGGGATTTATTTTTTTAGATATTTTAGTGGTTTTTAGTATGTTTTGAATTTTTAGTTTTTTAGTTGTTTTACGTTTTTTTAGGTTTTTTAGGTTTTCTTATGGGTTTTTTCTATCTTAAGGGGTTTTTATATTTTTAGGTATTTTTTGATTTTTTGGATTTTTATGGGGTTTTTGGGATTTTAGGGGTATTTATGGTTTTTTCGGTTTTAGGGGTTTGGTGGTTTATTTTGTTTTTGAGCGATTTTTTTCAGTTTTTTAGGGTTTTAAAAGTTGTTAGTGTTTTTTAAAATTTTTGGGGATTAAATAGGTTTTATAGTTTTTTGTGCTTTTATGGTTTTTTTGTGTTTTTTGGGTTTTGAACGTTTTTTAGGTTTTTAGCGGTTTTATGGTTTTCATGCTTTCATTTTTTAGGGTTTTTAGGGTTATTAGGTTTTTAAAATTTTTAAGGGTTTTAAGTGTTTTCAAGTGTCTATGGTATTCTTAAGGTTTGTTGGATTATTTTTTATTTTTTATGTATTTTTCTAGTTTGATACAATTTTAGGGATTTTGATGGTTTTAGGGATTTTTAGGGATTTTAATGGATTTTTTCATTTTTATGGTTATTTTATAATTTTATCGTTTTTTCAAGTTTTTTAGTGGTTTAGAGTTTTTTAGTGATTTATTGTTTCATTAGAGTTTTTAAACATTTTAGGGTTTAAAATGGTTTGTAGAGTTTTAGGGGTTTTAGGGTTTTTTTGGTTTTTTGGATTTATTTAAATGTTTTTAGGGGTTTATAGTTTTTATAGTTTTTATAATTTTTTGTTTTTTATGGTTTTCTGAGTTTTTTTCTGTGTTTTTAGGGTTTGATACATTTTTATGTTTTTTTGGGGTTTTTTCAGGTTTTTATGGGTTATTTATTTTTTAGTGATTATGATGGTTTTAGGGTTTTTTATATTTTGAGGTGTTTTATGGATCTTTTAGGGTTTTAGGATTTTTATTTAGTTTTCTGGGATTTATGGGTTTTTATATTTTTTAACAATTTTGGGGGATTAAAGGGTTTTTAGATATTTTAGTGGTTTTAGGGATTGTATGGTTATTTTGGGTTTTTAAGGTTTTAAGAGTTTTTTATGGTTTTGGGTGGTTTTAAGGGATTTAGGGTCTTTATGGATTTTAGAATTTTTAAAGTTTTTATTGGTTTTACATGGTTTTAGAGTTTTATGCTTTTCTTAGCTTTTTCATGTTTTTTAGGACTTTTAACATTCTTGAGGTATTTTTGGGGCTTTTTAGGATTTTTTTGTTTTTAGGGGTTTCAAGTGTTTATAGGTTTTTAATGTTTTCTTACCTTTTTAAGTATTTTTTAGGTTTTTAGAAAATTTTATTGATTTTTTAGGATTTTATGTGTTTTATGGATTTTAAGGGGTTTACAATTTTTATTGTTTTTAGGGATTTTATTTTTTTGTTTTCAAAGGTTTTTTAATTTTTATTTGTTTTAAGGTTTTTTTTCAGTTTTTGAACGTTTTTAGTTGTTTAAAGGTTTTTTAGCATTTAGTATTTGTTAGGGATTTTATTGATTTTTATGGTTTTAGGGTTTTTTTGTTTTTTGGGGGTTTTAATGGGTTTTATCATTTTTTTTGTTATTAAGGTTTTAAGTGTTTTTGGGTTTTTTTGGGTTTCGTTGGATTATACAGGTTATTTATGTTTTTTTAAAGTTTTTGATATTTTGTGCATTTTTAGGATTTTTATGGTTTTGTATTTTTTTAGGGATTCTGATGGATTTTAGGGATTCTGATGGTTTACACTCAAACCATACAAGGATGAGAAAAGTTCAAGATCATGTTTCAAGAATAAAACTGAGTATAAATTTTCAAATCAGAAAAATAAAATATCAACCACAAAGAAAATATAGGAGATAAAAGCCATGCCAAAATTCTAATAAAACATGTAAAATATTGATGCAGAAATGAAATAATTCATAATGATTGAAAATACCTCCAAAAAAATCACAGAAAAAGTTAGGGGGAAAGATGATAACCTTGCCTCAACCCTTACTTCCCAAAAATTATCCTTGAAATATTCCATTAAAATTTATTGTATACATCAGGGAAGTAACACACCTTTTGATCCAAGAGAAGAATCTAGCTAGAAAGACAATATGGTCCAAGGTATTCCAAATTAACTTCTATATGACAAAATCAAAAGCCTTAAAAAATTCAATCTCAAAAAAACATATTGGAATCCTAAACTCAATATCATAACCCCGCATCAATTCTTGGGCAATTAAAATGTTCTTAGAGATTAAACATCCTTGAATGAAGGATTATTCATCCATATTGATTCAAGAAGAAATACATAATCTCAATATGGATGCTAAAATTTTCGAAATATAGATGTATATTGGGTATTTAGTCCTAAAATCCATAATAGAATATGCATAAAACACTTTAGTAACCCTAAAAATGAATGAGCCATTAGCTTTCTGCAACTTCTTCCTTGTTTTAAATAATTCCAAAATAGCTTCATTCACATACATTCAAACCACATACCAATACACATTGAATAAAAATGATTAAACCCATATTTTCCAAGTTCATTATAGGGACGATAGGAAAATAAGTCCTTATATACTTCCACCAGATCCATAATCTTTTCCAGAACATCACAACCATGCCTATCAATTAAGTGAATAAAAAAGACTCCATAATATCACTCACAGATTCATCCATAACATGAGAGGATATAATAAAGACATGGGAAAACATAACTATCTCAGGTATAATAATTATAGGTTCTATGATAATAGAACCACCAGCTCTATGAATAAGGACCAGCTTAGAAGAATTAATTTTTTCTTTAACTGAACTGAACAAGAAAGCAGTATTGGGATCACCCACCTTTAGCCATTGAAGAATCATATTATATTTGACTGAGAAATATTCATTCAATGTCCTGGAAATTCTCCCCTGTTTACATATAACATCATATTGAATAAGTCACTACACCAAACTGATATTTTAGTGGTGTTTCCTTAGTGGCAGTTTATTAAACAGCCATAATTTTTTTTTAAAATTATTTAGCGGTGGTTTCTAAAGAACCACTACTGAACCATCAAAATAGTTTCTTACTCACGAAACTCTCTCCCTCCCCTGATACCCTAACCCCATTGACCCCCTCACCCCCAAATCCCTGAAGACTTACCGGCCCTTTCTCCACCCTCACTTCCCTAACCCTACCTCGCCTGCCTTGCCGCCCCTCATCGTGCCTTGCCGAACCTCGCCGCCCCTCGCCGCTGTTGCACTGCCCCTCAATTCCTCTACTGGAGTCAGTATTCTCTAGAGTAACATTAATTTTGGAAGATAACTGATTTATAACATTACCATATTCATGTATATAGTCCTAATTTAGTTCAATTGATCCAAGATTCCAATAGCATAACGTATTCATCTAATAATTGACCAATATTATCCACACATGATCTATAGCCCATGATACATTATGTTAAATAATTCACGTTATTTCATATGAGGCCCCAATGTAACATAATCATATTATTTTATTTCATTATTTATTTTTATTAAATGATATAATTTCAAGTTTGGAATATTCAAAATTTTGGGAAAATATTATGTCACATGGTGTGTATGTGGTTATTAGAAATTTGAATGACTATTTTTATATATAATGATTTAATGTTCATTATTTTTATAGGATTAAAACATATTGTGGAGTTAAAATGGAGCATAATCTTATGTATGGTGAAATATTTTTATATTGGATAAATATGGGTGTTCTATTGTCAGGAGTAATTATGTCTCATAACCATGTTAGTGAAAACATCTAAATAAAAACATTTCATGGTGGGCTAAATTTTCCGAAACCATATGAATAAATATTGTGCATGATTCAAAATTATTGATATTTAATTTTTACCTTTTACCTTACTCAATTCAAAAAAATTAGGGTATCTTCATTCTTATTGAACAATTATAGGACACTCAGGTATATACCCTTCATTTAAACTCTTATCTTTTGGTTTCAATAATCGATTATTTTTACCCTTGGTAAAAACACTTAAGTAAATTTGAAAAACACCACTTCCACCCTTCATCAAGATGCTTTATCATCCCAATTTTAATTTTTTATTCCTCTAATATAGATATAGTATGTAGGGATTTTCCACTAATCTAATTTATTTACAGGTTTCATTATTTTAGGGATCATTGTGGGGGTTTAATGGTTTATCTTTCCATCATGACTAGATTAAGAACCATTGTATTTATGATTAATGATTTTAGGTAGGATTGTCTGTATAATTAATTATAAAACAACTGAACTATTAATTTATTATGTGAAAGAAATGATTCAAAATGGTTTAAATATTTTATAATTTATGGTTATTGATTTTTCATCAAACTAATTTATTTTCTCTATTTATTTTCATTTGGAATAAAAATTAATTCTCAAATTTCAATTCTAAATACTATATTTAGTGAAAAATATTCCCATGTGGTGTGACATGGAAGATATCCTTTAATGTATCATGAATAAATTGATTTTACTTTCAATGACTGATTCCTTATAAATAAAAATTTTGTTTTTATATATTTTTAAAATGATATAAAAAGAACTCACCTTGTATTCCTTAATCTCATCCTTTGAGGATCTCATATCCTATTTAAATTTATTATAATGCCTTATGATACCATCAAATTTAGTAAACAAGGTAAAATAAAAGGATTTCATTTCAGAACTATCTAATATTTTATCATCGATGGTGAATCCTTATGCACTAGAGGTGGTGATGTCATTTGGGGTGTATAAGAATGGTCAATAGTCTCTATAGCCACATCAACGACTTTATCTCCACCAGCAGGAGATCCAAGAATAATAGGATAAATTTACTAATGATCAAATGTAGTACTAGGTTTTCCTATAACAACTGAAACACTAGGAACCATATCAATTGTCCTTTCTTTAGGAACTAAAATAGTTGTCTCAAAAACTAGATCAAAATAATGAACTCATTTAGTGGATTAAATTACTCCAGATCCTTGAATCTGACCTACCTCTTACATTGTAGGTTTGACCTATGGCAACTATGTATTTTCTCTATCCACTTATGATTCTGGAACCTCCCTAATAGTCACCATCTCAGGAGGTGCTACATCCCTTTGTGGTGAGGTTTGAGATGGAGACGCCCTAAGACACACCATCCCAACCTACATACTTCAATGAGTTTGAATTGGTGTCCTAGTATTATACAATACTCTTTAATATCCTGAAAAATATTGTATTAGTCTTATGGAATTTTACTATATCTCTCTAATTTATATCCACTTATTTTTCATTAAAACTGGGTCGATCAGTATAAAATAGAGGTAATCATTCATTTTTTAATTTTTTTTGCAATAATGATGCATAAAACAAATCATGTGTATTGGAAGGTTCCTCTATAGATTAGTGATCATGATATATAAGACATACATATCCTGAAACAATACTTTATCAATTTATAAATCTCTCTAGGAAATCATAGTTCGAAAAAACATACACAGAACCTTCTATTAAGGCTCCAAATATTTAACTAGCTTCTTCTCAAAGGAAGAGGTTCTAAATATGAATTTAAAAACCTATTTTTGTCCCACTTTACATCTAGAAACCAATGTATAACTAAAATTTTACTTCCATTCATCGGTAAAATGAAGAATCTCAATGTAATCCACTAATGAAGCCATCACAACATTCCCATTTACATTTGATGACACAATATCCTCTTTTCCACAGGGATGAAAAAAAATATTCATCATGAAAACATTTACCTCTTCCTCAAAAAAACAAAAAATTCCCCCTTCTCTAATTTTCTTCTACTAAATTAAATTTAATGCTTTATTTTATTAATAGGTGGATGAAATTGAATTTATTAATGTATTAGGAAATGAATTGGATAAATTAATGTCTATGCATTCCTTTCATGGAATATAAAAAAATTATTATTAACTTAAACATTTGGGAAATAATTAAAATTTCAAAAGTTATTTCAACTAATATTTATATATTGTTGGTTAGTATTGTGCATCTGTTATCATTTTTAATTTTTTTTGCATGCAATTTTTGAAATATATGTTATATACATAATTTTATTTGATTAAATGACCGAAATTGAAAAAAAGAAGCATTACACTGTTTCATCAACCACACCAACAAATATTGATCCATATTTCTCCATCCCTATGATATCAGAGACACCATCCTCTTTCCCCTATACCATCTCCCCCTACACCATCACTCACACCCTTCATGAGCATCCCTTCAGCTGCTCAGTCCTCGCCTTCCCTTTCCGAAGCCTCAGGAGTGAGGGAGTGAGTCACTGCTTCTTATTCTTCATGGGGATACTCAAGGGTGTCTACTATAGGTTCAAATTTTAATATGAATTAATTTATTGCACTTTTTTATACTAACTATTTTTTCATAAAAGTTGAAAATATGAATGTATGGATAAAAATATGAATATTTTAGAAGTATGGAATCTGATCAGAGCGAATATAGTTGTCCCATTTGATTTCTCTGGGGTCCCTATGGATGACTCCATAAGATTACTTTTCCATATTCTAGGCTGGCTGACCACAAAGCTAGTTTCTCTTCCTATTACGTATGATGATTGGAGGCATATTCCTTCAACTTTGAATAATGAAGTTTTTTATTCTAAAATAAATTTCATTTTAATACATTATTGTGTAATTTAATGTCATTACATTATTAAATTATTATATTTTCAAAATGAATTTATGTGTATAGATGTTATTGTACTTTATTGTTTCTGATGTTCTAGAATGAATGTGGGTTTTGAAAAATATGGGCAAGAAATTAAATGACTTTAAATAGAGATTGAGGAGATATGTTAATGATACATCGTTGAATGTCCAATAGATGTATTAAAAGCTACCTGATGGGATACCCAAAGAGTAAGAGAAACTTTTTATTCACCGACATCATGATGAGAAGCAGATGGGTTTTTAATATATATTGTTATATTAATCTCATTTTACGTTTATAAATGTATATAAAAATGATATGATATTGAATACATTACAATTAAATTATGTGTTATTTATTTTAGTATATTTCAAGGAATAATGCTTCAAGCTGGGCTAAGCAAGTCATCCCCCACACAACGGGGTCAAAGTGTTTTTCTGGAAGCTGATCAACTATGGTAATATTTTCATTAGTTTAATTTTTTTATAATATAATATTATCTGTTTAATATATTAAATTGATTATTTATATTCGTTTAATGAAATCACGGAATTTAGGGTATCAGTCGTCCTGAACAGAAGGGTGGTTAGATGCTCACAAAAAATCATAAAAAAGTTTTGTTAACGAGCCTGCCAAAGATGATGGGGGTATAAACTCATTTTTAATTATAATAACTTATTATTGGTTGTCACTATGTTAATATATATTGTTTCTAATATTAATGATATTTTATTTATAGGTAAAAATTAAAGAACTATGGGATTCCAATCCCTCACAGTCCTACTCATTCTCCCATGATGACCCAATTAGTGACGTCCTTGGGAAGGAGCACCCTGGTTGAGTGCGCAATATGTGTTTGCGACCTGTACCATTTGAGGTCTTTGGCAGGTCACCAGAGATTATAGCTGAATATACTCATGGTTTTTGTTAGTTCATACCCTGAGACGCTCAGAGAGAGATTGTTTCTCTACAAAACATAGTTCAAGAACATGGGAATTAGATACCAAATTTCCTAAAAGTATCGATTGATTTATATTAGAAGATGACCATATCTATCCTTGGTGGTATTTCATAGACTAGTGTTGAATAGGTAAATTCCAAAAATTAAAAATAATTTAGTTTGAAAACATTTCTTGGTTTTAAGTTTAAATATAAATAAATAATAGTATTCCATTTTCAGTATAATGTTCTTACAGGTGCTGGTAGCAAGAAGTAGAGGTGGAGGTGGAGAGGGTGATGAGTTGTGTTCATCATAGAACAATGATTAGTGGACAGGGTTCTAGTAATAATATTTGAATATGTATCATGTGTGTCATAAAGTAGTCACCAAACATTTTCATGACCTAACAATTTCATTATTTCTCATGTTTATTTTTATGTATTATGAACTCAGTCTTTCAAAGAAACTAGGAATTTACAATCCTTATGTCTTATTAATGGATATTTATATTTATGAATCATATAATAATATGTGTAAAAATTTGGAGATTGTTATATCAATGGTGTAGAGGATCCGGATGAGGTTTTTGGTGTTATTTCTAAAATCATCATATGTTTATCATAGAGATAATGGATTCAATATAGTGGCTAATGGTGTAGTTTTTAGTGGTTATACGTTTTTTGGAAGAATTTCACCATGGGGTAGGGATATAGCCTAGCCTCTTCTTGATAAGATACGACAATTTATGTTTATACTTATGTAGTTTAGGGGGGGTTTTAGTTTAAAATATGTATGTTTAATGTTTTTTAGTTTCATAGGTATATAGATTTACTGCATTCATGTTTTAATGTTAGTTGGATTAAATATTCATAGGTTTATAGGTTTACAGGTTATAGGATTGATAGTATATAGGTTTGAAAGCTATGGTTTTAATGTCTTTAGTGTTTCTCGTTAGATGTTTCTAGTTTCTAGGTTTCCAATTTTGAAAGTATTAGGTTTGATTTATTTTCAGGTTTTTATGATTTTTGGTTTCTAGTAACATATTTTTTTCTCTTCTTTGTTTTTATTTAATATTTTATACATTTTTTGTTTTTTAGGATAATATTTTTATGGATTTATTGTAATATGTTTCAATTTTTGTATATTTCTAGTGTTTATGTTTTCTCTTTTAATGTTTTCATGTTTATAATATGTTTTTTACATATTTTAATGTCAAATGTTCACATGAATTATAGTTAATAAAATTTCTATAAATAGCTTATCCAGTTTTCATATTTTATAATTTATAGATTTTATATTTATTATGTTTCATGTTTTCAGGTTGTAGGCTTTAAAATATGATGATTTCATATGTTTTTTATTTTTAGGATAATGGTTGGATGTTTTCCCACGTTTTTTTTAATTAAGAATCTTGTAATATTTTAGGCTTTTAAGAATCGATATATTATGTTTAATGATCTATAATTTTGTAGGATTCTTGTATATAATTATGAGGATTCCATGTTTTCATTCTTTTATATTTTAGTTTTATTTTTTTACTAAATAATTTGTTTTAATGATTGATGGTTGAAAGATTTCTATTTTTAAGGAATTCGTGTTTGGAATTTTATAATTTTCTAGATTACATGCTTATATGTTTTCACGGTTCTATTACTTAGGATGTAGAATCTGCTGCATTTTTTTATTTTAAATCTACCTCTAGCTGCGGTTTAAACTGCCACTATGTAAATGGAATATATTTCATGGTGGTTCAAACCACCACTATAATTTGGTAATACACTATCGCGGTAGTTACAACCACCTCTAAATACATTAACGATATAATTTTAGTGTATATAATTCTGATTTTGTGGTGGTTGTTGTGAATTTTTTTGTAGTATTTGTTTTAACTTTCACTAAACATTTCTCAATTTTCGTTACCATTTAATGGCGGTTAGAGTGGTTTTCATGACGTTTTTTTGGGAAAAATATGAAATGATTCTTAGCGGTGTCTTAAACCGCTGCAAAAAAACAATTTATATTTTCTAAGAAAACTACCCTGAAAACCACAATAACCACCGTGAAATGTGTTTACTATGATGGTTACAAGAAACCTCTACTATATTGAAGAAACAACAGCGTATTGTACGACGACACCCAATTTAGTGATAGTTTTATAGAACCGCCTTTGAAGTATAAGGTGGAGGTTTAAACCACCACCATAGAAAAAAACCGCTTCTATGAGGTGATTTTCTAGTAGTAATTAATATATAGGGGTTATTTTAGATAGATGTTTTTTGAAACTCACATAAGTCATTCCTAGTGGATGCAATTTCATAATTAATATAATTAGTAGATGGAGTATGTAATTCACAAAGAGACATTTTATCCCTATTAATCTTCTAATAAACACATAAAATATTACAACCTTGGAGACTAACATTCCTAGTTGTGGACGCCAATAAGATAATGTGATCTTAATCATACCAATGATTAAAATTTTTAAATGGAAACTTTCTAGAGTGCATCCCATCTCCAACTCTAATAAAAAAGTAGTATGATCAGAGATTCAAAAATGTTAAAAATATGAACTCAAATGGAAAATCTAGAAAACTAAGTAGAGATAAATAAGGCTTTATACAACAAACTCAAAAATCGATAATTTTCCATCCTCCATGAGAACATCATCCCTGAACATTGAATATCAACTAAATTATAATTCATAATTCTAGAATTTTTATCCTCCATAGAGGAATTACAGTCTAAATAGCCATTATATCTCTCCTTCGGAAATATCATTGCATTAAAATCCCCTAGAAAAAAAATGATCATAATTAATAGAACAGAAAAAGATGAAAAAATTATCCCGAAGTTTTGTACACTTAGAAATTGAATTAGAGCCACAACAAAGGAAATAAAATAGGAAAATTCCACATTAAAAACCATTACTCGAAATTCTCGGGGTTGGGTAGATTCAAACTAAGGATCCAAAACCAATAACTAAGGATTATATAAAACTATAATATGACCTTAATCAGAATAATAGTGTTTAAAAAGGATGTTCTAACTCGATATAATATTCCCCAAACTCGTAAAAATATTACCCTTTTTAACCTTTGTTTCTATAAGCCCCAAAAAAACAACATTTTATAGAAAAGGAGACCATGTACCTCAATTTTTTTACAAGGGGTGTTGATACCCCTAACATTACATACTAAAAAACAAAAAATATAAAAAAAGGGGTCTCTAAAAGTTTCTACTTTGTGTTCAATTTTGATTAGATCCCTCTTTTTGTTGTATTAATCCACCTTAACCAATTTATCCTTATAAAGGGTAACACTTAAGATAGAGGATCTAGGAGTAACCTTATTAGTGGGTTCTAGAAATAGAGAGGATTCCCCAACATCAACATCACCTATAGAACTTGGAAAATAACGACCAAATCGAAAAAATCCAAGCTTTGAGGCCTTTATTAATTCATATAACTTTTTCCCATCAGAAAAATAATAAACATTAATAAGAGAACTAGAATTCCTAGTTCTGGGAGCTAAAACCTATAAAGTCTCTGAAATCATTGAAAAAACAATAAAGGAAGAATCATTGGGAACATAACCCAATGTGGAACCAAAAATAAAAAACCCTGAAGAATGAACCTACTCCTTTGAGGTAGCTGGTACAATTGGGGTAGGACAAAAAAATTTGTACTAGAACGAATTGATTTCCTAAGAGGACCCACCATCAAAAAATCATAGGAATTTCATAATAGAATATTGGAATTCCTCTTAGGACAAGAATTTTTCATAGAAAAGGAATAGAAAGAATCCACTAAATACGAACCAGAAGTCTGAAGGGTAAGATACTCAGGTTTACTAGAATTAAAATCCAACCAAGGATCTAACACTTCTTCACATTAAAAGGATGAGGTAGAACACACTCTGACTCAGAACAAGGTACACAATGTCATTCCTTATTTTGATAAATCATATTCTTGTGGGTAACTTTATTCCAACCTGTAATATAATTTTCAGTGTGTTTTCAGGGTTTTTTAGTTTTCATGAGGAATCTGAGGTTTTTAGGGGTTCTAGGGTATTTTCATTTTTTATGTTTTCTAGGGTTTTAAGTGTTTTTATGTTATTACTCTTTTCTTATGGATTTATAGGTTTTTAGGTTTTTGTAACATTTTAGAAAATTTTAGGGAATTTTTATGATTTTTTTGGGGTTCTATGAATATTGAGGGTTTTTATGTTTTTTATAAATTTTAGGTTCTTAGGAGTTTTAATTGTATTTTGGTTTGAAAATTTTTATTTGGGTTTTACGGTTTTTTTATGTTTTTAATTATTTTTAGGATTTCTAAGGGTTTTGGGATTTTATAAGGTTTATAGGGTTTTTATGGTTTTTCTAATTTTTAAGCTCATTATAGTTTTTTAGTGGATTTATGGTTATTTAGAGAATTTTAACATTTTTAGTGGTTCAAAGGTTTTTTATAGTTTTTAGTGGTTTTTTGTAGTTATGGGTTTTATGTGTTTTTATGCGTTGTAAATGTTTTATGTTTATTTAAGAATTTTAGCATTTTTAGTGTTTTTATGGGTTTTAAGTGTTTTTATGTATTTAAGGATTTTATAGGGGTTTTCAATGATTTTAGTGTTTTTAATGATTTTTGGGATTTTTAGGGCTCTTTTAGAAATTTAATGATTTTATGATTTTTATGGATTTTTAAAGGTTCTAGCATATTTTTGGGTTTTAGTGAGTTTTTATGGTTTTAATGGGGTTTTAATATTTTTAATGGTTTATGGGTTTTATTGTTTTTTGGGTTTTTTATGGATTTAAATTTTTTATGTTTTACGGGGTTTCAGTGTTTTTAGGTAGTTAAGGTTTTCTTTGGGTTTTATTGGTTTTTTATTTTTTTAATAGATTTTTTATGTTTTTTATGGGTTTTAAGGGTTTTTATGGATTTTGAGGGTTTTTATAGAATTTAAGTTTTTTAGGATTCTGTGGGTTTTCAGGTATTCATGGTTATTTTGGGTTTTACGGTTATTATGTTTTCAAAATTTATAATTTTTTTTGTTCTTTTTAATGTTTTAGGGTATTAAATTGTTTTTAGTGTTTTTAGTGGGTATTAGGGTTTTTATGTTTTTTAATGTTTTTTGGGGTTTTTATGTTTTTCATAGTTTTTAGGGTTTTTACAGTTTTTATTGATTTTTTTTATGGGTTTTATGTATTTTTACAATTTTTAAGGTTTCCATAGTGTTTTAATGTTTTTATGGTGTTTATGGTTTTTAAGGTTTTTTTTGGATTTTTATGGATTTTTAGATTTTCATGGTTTTAGGGGTTTTAGGATTTTTTTGGGTTTTATGGTTTTATATATTTTCTTAGGTTTTAGTGTATTTTGAGTTTTTTAGTGTTTTAAGAGATTTTAGTGGTTTTTGGGTTTTTTAGGGATTTTATGTTTTTCTGGGTTTTCTGGTTTTTAGGGTTCCTAGGGGTATTTAGGGTTTTTATAATTTTTTCGGTTTTTTGGGGTTTGAAGTGTTTTGAGGTTTTTAATGATTTCCTTGTGTTTTTTAGGATATATAGGATTTTTTATGTTTTTAGATATATTAAGGGATTTTTAAGATATTCATCAGTTTTAAGGTGTTTCATGGATTTTTACAGTTTTTAGGGTTTTTATGGGTTTTAGGGTTTTTTTTTATTTTGTTATGGTTTTTAAAGGTTTTTGATTTTTTAACATATTTTTCTAGTTTAAATAGTTTTTATAGTTTTAAGTGGTTTTTTCCAGATTTTTATGTGTTTTAGGGTTTTTTACGGATTTAAGGGTTTTTGGGTTTTTGGGTTTTTATGGTTTCTAGCATTTAAGGTTTTTATATGTTTTATGTGTTTTTAGGATTTTATGTTTTTCATAGGGTTTTTCAGTTTTTTGGGATTTTATATTTTTATGGATGTTTGGGCAAAGAAGGCTCGGGTCCAGGCTATTCCTGGCACCCCCCAAAATTTATTAAACAAAAGGACACAAACACTGCAGACAAGGGAGGGGAGGGGTCGAATGACCCACAACCAAAAACCCTTACAACCCACGCCAAAGAATGAAAAACAAAGAAAGAAAAAGACAAAAAAACAGAAAAAACTGCAGCATCATCACATCACATCCAGCCAGTACCAGCATCCAATAGCACTACATCCAGCGTTAACCAGCATCCAGCAGCTCACAGCTAACCAACAACCAGAATTCAGACTACAGCAACAAACAACATCCAGCAGCAGCAACCAGCCAACTAACATCCACAACAAACCAGCAACCTGCATCCTCATTTTCAGACAGCTAGCACCTCTTTCGACCACCAAACATCCCCCAGCATCCCACTTCCACTCCAGCAGCATTTTTTTTCACCAACACCAACATTACCATCAAATTATGACCCAAGCAGATCAAATAAAACCATTTCAACAAACCAAACAACCCATCAAACCAAAGCAACGCAAGAAAACCAGAAACACAAGGCCCCCCTCCCTCCAAGCCGCTGGATCCGACTTCGAAACACCAGTGAACGCCAAGATGACGACGAGACAGGGTGAAGCCAAGTAGAAGAATCAGAGCCGGAGGTCACCGTGGCAGACGCTACCCACACCAGATCTGATGCCAGAAGCCGCAATAGAAACAGCAACCATCGTGGCCGACGGTGAGCACACCGGAATCGAAGAGCACTCCGAAGCCGCGGTGAGATCCCGAAGCCGAAGACACTCCGCAGTCGACACCAATCCAGTCGACATGAAGCGCCCAATGCCGCGGGGAGAAACTAAAGTTAAGCGAAGCGAATTCAACACCGGAATGAAACCCCGAATCCAGGAACACCGAGGTCATTGCACGTCGACGCAGATCTAAAAACTCGAAACCACAAGCAAAACAGATCTGGCCTCAAACATACCAGAGCCAAAGCGAGATCCCGAAGATGAAGGGTTCGATGCAGTTTCCATTGGACCAAAACCGAAGCCGATCCAACCAGATCCAACACCGATCTACGCCGAGCCAATGCGAGGCAACCAGCGATGAAGCCAGCCCGTGCCGGAGGAGGGGAGGGGAAGATCGGTCGGAGAAACCCTAGCTGCGCGAGGAGAGGGAAAAAGCCGCCGCTCCGAGGCCTTTATGGATGTTTGGGGATTATTATGATTTTATGTGTTTTTGGGTTTTTGGGATTTTTAGGGTTTTTAGGATTTTTAGGCTTTATGGTTTTTTGATTTTGGTATTTTTCATGAGTTTTAGGATTTTAAGGGTTTTTAGTGTTTTTTAACATTTTTAACGGTTAAAATAATTTTTAGAGTTTATTTTTTTTAATGGTTTTTTATTAGGGTTTGTGTTTTAGGGGTTTTGTGGTTTTTAGGTATTTTTAGGGGTTTTAGAAATTTTTATGTTTTTAGTGGTTTTAAGTGTATTTCAATTTTTAAGGTTTTCTTAGTCGTTTTCAGGGTTTTTAGTATATTTTACATTTTTAATGAACTATTATGTATTTTTTTGGAATTTTATGTTTTTTAGGGGTTTTAGGGACTTTGAGGGATTTTAGTTTTTTTCAAGGTTAATAGGGTTTTAAAGGATTTTTTGGATTCTTTAATTTTTTAGTGTTTTAAGGTTTATTCATGTTTTTTAATGTTTTATGGGTTTAATGGGTTTTTAGAGTTTTTATTGGTTTTATGGTCTTTCATATTTTTTTTAGGTTTTTAAGGGTTTAGGGTTTTTTTAATTTTAGCGTGTTTTTGGATTTTTAGGATTTTTTGAGGTTTTAATTTTTTTTTAATTTTTATGTTTTTCTCAAGTGTTATTTTCATTTTTGGGGATTTTTACAATTTTAGTGATTTTTGGGAATTTTAGGATCATAGTGGTTTTAAGGGGTTTTAGAGATTTTTAGGGGTTTTAGGGTTTTTATGGTTTTTATAGGGTTTTATGGCTATTTTGTGTTTTTTCTGTTTTTTTTTTAAGTTTTTGATTATTTTTTAATGATTTTAGGGGATTAAATAGTTTTTAGGGTTTTTAGTTGTTTTTATGATTTTTATGGGTTTTATGGTTTTTTATGGATTTTTTGGGGTTTTATGGCTCTTAGGGATTTTAATGTTGTTAGGGATTTTAGTTTTTGTTTGGGATTTTCAGGGTTTTTGTCCTTTTTTTGATTTTAGGTCATTTTTTGGATTTTATTGTTTTTTGGGGATTTCAATTTTTTAATGATTTTTTGTGTTATTAGGGGTTTATGGTATTTTTAGGTATTTCAGAGTTTTTTTTTGAGTTTTTAGGGGTTTAAAGGATTATTATTATTTTTAAATGTCTTTACGGGTTTAAAGGGTTTTTATAGTTTTTAGTGTTTTATGATTTTAATGGTTTTTTAAAATTTTTTATTGTTTTTTGGAGTTTTTAGTTTTTATGGATTTTCACTGTTTTTTGGGGTTTTTTTGAGTTTTTAGTTTTTGTTGGTTTTTTAGGGTTTTAATGTGTTTTTAGGTTTTTAATGTTTTATAGGGGTTTTCATGATTTTTAGGGGGTTTTTTATGTTTTTGGGTATTTTTATAGCCCTAAAATATTTTTTTAGGGTTTTAGGGATTTGGAGATTTTTTAGATTTTTAGGGTTTTTATGTTTTTTTGGGTAATAGGGTTTCTGAGAATTTTAAGGGTCTAAAATATTTTAGAGCCTCTACTGTTTTTAGGGGTCTAAAATTTTTTCTAGAGTTTTAGTGGGATTTAGGTGTTTATGGATTTTAGGTTATTTAATGGTTTTTAGGGTTTTTAGGGTTTTTAGGTTTTTTAGGGGTTTTTATGGGTTTTATTAATTTTTTGGTTTTAGGGATTTTAAGTGTTTTTTAGGTTATTAGGGTTTTCTTATGGGGTTCTAGGGGTTTTAGGGATTTATTATTATTATTGAGGATTCTTTAATATTTTTATGGTTCTTCGTATTTTGAGGGTTTTTAGGTATTTTGGGATTTTTTGTTTTTTTTTATAATTTTATGGTTTTTATGATATTTTTAATATTTTTAAGGTTTTTATAGTATTTTAATGTTTTAGGGGTTTAATGGGTTTTAGGATTTCTATAGGTTTTAGGTTTTTGTATGTTTTTTAGGATTTTTTTATGGATTTAATAGTATTTTAGGGTTTTTAGGGTTTTAGGATTTTTATTAGGTTTAACTATTTTTAGTTTCTAAAGGTTTCTTCACGTTATTTGAATTTTTTATTATTTCTATAGTTTAATGGATATTTAGGTAATTTTCTTCCATTTTAATAGATTTTAGGTTGTTAAGGATTTTGAGGGTTTTATGAGTTTTAGGGTTTTTTTGTTTTTTTGTTTTAGGTTTTTTGATTATTTTTATAGTTTTTAAGGGTATTTTTGGAAATTTATATTTTTTATATTTTTAAGGTTTTCTTTTTTCTTTTTCTTTAATTTTAGGGGGGCTTTAGGGTTTTATAAATTTTTATAGTTTTTATGATTTTTATGGTTGTTTATGGTTTTTATGGATTTTGAGGGGGTTTAGGTATTTTTGGATTTTCAGGGGGTTTTTGGTTTTTTAGGATTTTTTGGCATTTTTTTACATTTTTTTGGGTTTTAGTTTTTTATGTTTTTCTATTAAAATTTAGTGTTTTATGGTTTTTATGTTTTGAGAGATTTTTTATGTATTTTTAGGAATTTTTATTGTTTTTAGTGTATTTATGGATTTTGAGGGGTTTAAGGGGTTTTATTGTTTTTTTTTTGGGTTTTTAGTGTTTTTAGTGTTTTTTAGTTTTTTATATTTTTTAATGTTTTAGGTTTTTAGAGGGGTATTATTGTTTTTAGTGATTTTTAGTGGTTTAATGGGTTTATAATATTTTTAGGGTTTTATTTTTTTTAAATGGTTTTTAGGATTTTTAGTGTTTTTAGGGTTTTTAGCATTTTTAAGGTTTTTATTGGTTTTATATGGTTTTTGGTTTCTAAGGTTTTCTTAGGGGTTTTCAAAGTTTTTGGGAGTTTTTCATTTTTTTGTGATTTTATAGGGACTTTTTAGGGTATTTATGATATTTAGAGTTTTTATATTTTAGATGGTTTTTAGGGTTTATAGGGTTTTTGTGTTTTTTGTGATTTTAGGATTATTGGGAGCTTTTTAGGGGATTTAATGTTTTCTAGATTTTTTAAAAAATTTTATTTGTTTAAATGGGTTTTAGATTCTTTAGTAGGCTTTTAGGTTTTTATTTGGTATTAGGGACATTTATGGTTTTTAGTAATTTTTATAGTTTTAGGGATATTATGGGTTTTTAGTGATTTTATGTTTCTAGAGTTTTAAATTTTTTATAATTTAATTTTTTATTATGGTTTTTAATTTTTTAGTGTTTTTTAATTTTTTAGTTATTTTAGGGATTTTTTTGGATTTCTTTTGGTTTTTAGGAATTTTGAGTCTTTTTTAGGATTTTTAGGGGTTTAAAGGGTTCTTGAAGATTTATTGGGTTTTTAGGATTGTATGAGTTATTGCAGATATTATGGTGTTTATGGGATTTTAGGATTTGCAGGGGTTTTAGGGTCTTTTGGGGTTTTTAGGGGTTTTTATCATTTTTAGGATTTAGGGGGTCGTGAGTGTTTTTAGGTTTTTAATGTTATGTTATGGGTTTTAAGGGTTTTTAGTCTTTTTTAATTTTTTCAGAATTTTTAGGGGTCTTTATTATTTTTATTGGTTTTTGGTTCTTTTTAGTGTTGTAGGATTTCTAGGTTTTTCTTTTGTATTTTTATAGGTTTTTTGTGTTTTTAGGGTTTTTAAATGTTTTTAGAGTTTTTTGCGTTTTTAGTGTTTTATGGTTTTTAAGGTTTTTAGGTTTTTTGATTGGTTTTTTACGGTTTCTAGGGTTTTTATTTATATTGTGGTTTTTATGGTTTTTATGGTTTTTAGAGTTTTTTTATCATTTTTAAGGGTTTAAAGTGATTTTAGAGTTTTGGTGGGTTTCTAGGTTTTTTATGATTTTAGGGGTTGTATTTATTTTTAATGTTTTTAGTTCATTTTATGGGTTTTTAGGGTTTTTATCCTTTTTTCCATTTTAGGGGTTTTAACTATTTTTAGAATTTTATGTTTTTCTTAGGTGTTTTCAGGTATTTTTGGTTTTTTAATGTTTTTAGTGTTTTTATGGTTTTTTGTATTTTTATGATTGTTAGTGTTTTTAGGGATATTGAGCGTTTTTTGTGTTTTTTTAGTCTTTATTTAATTTTTGGGGTTTTAAGGTTTTTTATGTTTCATAAGGTTTTTATGGTTTTTAGAGTTTTTTACATTTTTCGGGGTTTATAGTGTTTTAGAGTTTTTAGTGGGTTATTAGAGTTTTTATGGCCCTTAAGGGTGTTATAAGTTTTTAGGGTTTTTATTGTGTTTATGGTTTTAAGTGTTTTAGGGGTTTTAATGGTTTTTGGCATTTTTTCCATTTTTAGGTGTTTTAAGTGTTTTTATGTTTTTATGGTTTTTCAGGGTTTTTTTTGTTTTTTTAATGTTTTATGGATTTTTAGGGATTATTTAGGTTTTTATAGATTTTAATGTTTTTATGATTTTGGTGGTTTTGGGGGTTTTAGTGTTTTTATTTAGTGGTTTTATTTGTTTTCATGTTTTTATGGTATTTCTAGGGGTCTTTTTAGGTTTTTTCTCTTTTTCAACATTTTTATAGATATTTAGATATTTTTATAAATTTTATAGGTTTTATGGTTTTTAGCAAATTTGAGGGTTTTAGGGTTTTTTAGGGTTATAGGGTTTTTTTGGGATCTTAGGGTTCATTTAGTTTTATTACTTTTACAGTTTTTTAGATTTTTGTCTCATTTTTTGGTTGTTTAAAGGTTTTTTGGTGGTTTAGGGGTTTTAGTGTGTTTTAGGATTTTTAGGAGTTTTCTATTTATCAGGGTTTTGAGAGTTTCTTTGGGGTTTTCATTGTTTTTAACATTTTTTAAATTTGTAGGGATTTGGGGATTTTTTTTTATTTTTATGGGTTTTTGGGTTTTTTGGGGATTTGAGGGGGGTTGGTTTTTTGGTTTTTAGGGGTTTTTGGATTTTTTTTGTTTTTAAATCATTTATGGTTTTTAGTGTTTTTTATGTTTTTTATTAGTTTAAATTTTTTTTAGTGTTTTGGACATTTGGATGACTTTTTAGAGTGTTTAGGGTTTCAGCGCATTTTTAGGGATTTTAAAATTTTATAGAGGTTTTAGGGATTTTAAGTGTTTTTAGGTTTTTAAGTATTTATTGGGGGTTTAAATGGTTTTAGGTATTTTAATGGATTTTAAGGATATTATTTGGTTTTTTTGTTTTTAGGTATTTTTAGGGGTTTTATGGATTTTAGGGGTTTTATGGTTTTTTAGGGGTTTTATCATTTTTAGGTTTTTTGTGGTTTTATGTGTATTTGTGTTTTTAAATTATTTGATAGGGGTTTTTGGGTTTTTAGTGTTTTTTAGATTATTAGGGATTTTAAGGATTTTGTAGAATTTTATAGCTTCTTAGGGTGTTTAGGGATTTTGATGAGTTTTATGGTTTTTCGGGGTTTAATGTTTTTTATGGTTTTTTAAGGGTATTTTTGTTTTTAGGGTTTTTAGGTTATGTGGAGTTTTAATTTTTTATGGGTTTAAAGGGTTTTAGAGTTTTTAGTTGTCTTTTGGGTTTTAATGGGTTTTTAGGTTTTTTTTTGTTTTGAGGGTCTTTATGGTCTTCAGGGGTTGTTAGAGTTTTTAGGGTTTTCAGTGTTTCAAGGGTTTTAATGGTTTTAAGGGGTTTTAGGAATTTTTTTGGTTTTTAGGGGTTTCATCTGTTTTTCTATTTTCAAGGTTCTCTTTGGGGTTTTCAGATTTTTTTGGATTATTTAAATTTGTAGGGATTATATTGGGTTTTCAATGGTTTATATATTTATTTGGGTTATTTGGTTTTTAGAATTTTTTGTTATTAATTTTTTATTATGGGTTTTTATATTTTTAGTTATTTTTATGGATTTTTTAGTATTTTAAGGTTTTTTGGAATTTTTTGGAATTTTGTTGTTTTCTATTTGGTTTTTATGGTTTTTAGGGTAATTTTAGTTTCTTAGTGTTTTTATGGTTTTAAGGGTTTAAAATGTTTTTAATATTGTAATATTTTCTTATGGGTTTTACGGATGTTTCTGTGGTTTATATGTTTTTTTAAACTTTAGGTTGTTTAGTAGATTAATGGTTTTTTGGGTTTTTATGGATTTTGAGGGGTTTTAGGGGTTTTTTTAATGTCTTTGGGGTTCTTTTATTTTAATTTTTTTAAAAAAAAATTAGGGTTTCAATTTTATTTATATTTTTTATTTATTTTAAGGGTTTTAATGGGATTTAATACATTTTATTTATTTTTTTTATTTTATTGAGTTTTTAGTATATTTCATGTTTTTTACAGGTTTTTATAATTTTTACGAGATTTTAGGTTTTACGGACTTTTAGGGTTCTGAGGGTTTTTATCATTTCTCTATTTTTAGTTGTTTTAAATGTTTTTAGTATTTTATTTTTTTCTTTTGGTTTTTAGGGATTTTATGGTTTTTAAATTTCATGGGATTTTAGGGGTCTAATAATATTAGTATGTTTGTAGGCATTTTTGGGTGTTTTAAGGTTTTTAGGGATTTTTTTAGGTTTTAGGGTATTTTGTGTTTTTAATGTTTTAAATGGTTTTATAGTTTTACGAGTTTTTTGGGGTTTAAAGGGTCTTGATATTTTCTAGTGTGATTTTATGGTTTCTCTTGGGTTTGTGGGTTTTTATGGGTTTTTAGGGTATTATGGTTTTTAGTATTTTTAGTGTTTTTAGCATTTTTATGTTTTTAGGGGTTTTAACTATTTTTATGTTTTTCTATTTTTCATAGGGTTTTTTTAGTTTTTTATTGTTTTTGATGTTTTTAGTATTTTTAGGGATTTTATGATTTTTATAGTATTTTGGGTTTTAGGTATTTTGAGGGTTTTTTAGGATTTTTGGATTTTCAAGGTTTTTGTGATTTTTTGAGTTAATGGGTTGCATTATAAACTTTTACATCTTTTCCTGTTTTTTATTTTTTTTAATGTATTTTGGGTATAGAGGGTTTTAGAGTATTTTTAGGTATTTAGGTATTTTTGGTTCTTAGAGTGTTTTAGTTTTTAGGGGTTTTATAGTTTTAAGAGTGATATTTGGGTTTTAGGGTATTTTCAAATTTATTGCATTTTGTAGGGTTTTTAAGTGATTAAAGTGTTTTATATTTTATGATTTTTAGGGTTTTTCAAGGTTTTTGTGGTCTTTTATGTTTTTTGTATTTTTGGGATTTTTTTTGGGTTTTTATGGGTTTAGGGTTTTCAGGTATATCAAGGGGTTTTACTATTTTTTGGGTTTTTTGGGATTTTAATTTTTTTATGGGTTTTATATTTTTTAATTTTTTAATTTTTTCTTAGGTTTTTTAAGGGGTTTAATTGTTTTTATGTTTTTATGAATTTTTTAGAATTTTTAAGGATTTATATGCGTTTTTAGGGTTTTTAATGGATTTTGAGGGATTTTTTAGATTTTTGGGTTTTATGTTTTTTAGGGTTATTTGAGTTTTTTATGGGTGTTATTGGTTTTTAGAGTTTTTAATGTTTTTAGGGGTTTAAAGGATTTTTATATTTTTTACTGGTTTTTAGAGTTATTATTGGTATTTAGGATTTTTTCATATTTTTAGGGTTTTTTAGGTTTTTTGAAGTTTTTAGGGTATTTTTAGTGTTTTTATAATATTTTAGGTTTTTTATTGGTTTTAAGTATTTTTTGGTTTTCTTAGGGGTATTTAGGGGTTTCAGGGTTTTATACATTTTTATGGATTTTTATGTCTCTTTGGGGTTTTCTTGGGTTTTTAACGATTTTGAGGGATTTTATGGATTTTAGGGTCTTTTTGGATTTTAGTGTTTTTTGGTTTTTATGGGTTTTGATTATTTTTAGTCCTATATAGTTTTAGGGGTTTAAATGTTTTTTATATTTTTTAATATTTTTAGGGAATTTTTACAATTTTTATTGTGTTTTAGGGTTTTTATGTATTTTAAGTGTTTTTTATTTTTTTAAGGTTATTTTGAATTCTTATGGGTTTATTTTTTTTATAATTTTTTAATGTTTTTATGTTTTTAAAGGGTTTCTCGAATTTTTAGTGAGTTTTTAGGGGTTTTATGGGTTTATTGGATTTTAAGGGTTTTTGAGGTTTTAAAGTTTTTTTGGTTTTCTGGGTATTTTGGATTTTTAGAGTTTTATTGTTTTAGGGGATTTAAGCGTGTTTAGGTTTTTATGGGTTTTAGAGACTTTTACGTTTTTAGGGATTTTTAGGGTCTTTTGGTATTTTTATGGAATTTTTTCATTTTTAGGGATTTTGAGTGTTTTTATGGTTTTTTGGGTTTTATGGTTTTTAGGTTTTTAGGTTTTTTTTATATTTTTAGGGGTTTTAAGTGTATTTAAATTTTTCATAATTTCTTTGGGGTTTAAAGGTTTTTTATATTTTTAGTGGATTTTATGTTTTTTATCAGTTTTTATGGCTTTTGAGGTTTGTATGGGTTTAATGGTTATTATGGATTTTTAGGGTTTTCTTGAATTTTACCATTTTCTAGGTTTTTAATGTTTTTATGTAGTTTTATAGTTTTAAGGTTTTCTTAGGGGTTTTATAGTTTTTTTGGTTTTTAGGGATTTTGGTGACTTTTTTAGAATTTTATAGATTTTTTTGTGCTTGGGGGTTTAAGGTTTCTTTTTTTTTTTGAGATTTTAGGGTTTTAGCGTGTTCATGTTTTTTAGGGTTTTTAAGTGTTTTAGTTTTTTAAGGTTCTTGATTGGTTTTTCAAATTTATTATGATTTTTTGTTTTTCTATGTATTTTTATTGAATTTTTTGTATTTTTATGGTTTTTAGGGTTTTTATGGATTTTGAGGGTTTTTATAGTTTTTTGTTTTTTTGGGTTTATAAATTTTTTTCATTTTTAGGATTCCAAGGGTTTTGATAGATTTTAATGGTTTTAGAGTTTTTTAACATTTTTAGGCGTTTAATTGGTCTTTAGAGTTTTTATTGTGTTTTTGGGTTTTTATAGGATCTTACGGATTTTAAGGTGTTTAGGGGTTTATGTATTTATTTAGGTGTTTTCCAGTTATAAGTATATTTTCTGGTTTTTTATGGGTTTTATGTGTTTTACATTTTAATGGTTTTCAGAAAAGTTTTCATAGTTCTTAGGATTTTTTATATTTATAGGTATTTATAGGTTTCTTGGTAATTTTTATGTTTTTAAGGAATTTGAGGGGGGTTAAGGTTTTATGGATTTTTTTTAGGGGTTTTTTGAGTTTTTTAGGGTTTAATAGTTTATAGTGTGTTTAAATTTTTTAGGGGTTTAAAGTGTTTTTAGATTTTTAAGTGGTTTTATGGGTTTTATGGTTTTCTATGGTTTTTAGGGGTTTTATGGTTTTTAATGGTCTTATGTTTTTATGTTCTTTTACGGGCTTTAATTATTTTTCGGTGTTTTAACTATTTTTAGGTTTTTAGGTTTTTCTTATGGTTTTCTATTTTTTAGGGTTTTTTAGTTTTTAGGAGTTTTATAGGTTTTTTAATGTTTCTAGTGTTTTTTTGTGTTTTTAGTGTTTTTAGGGATTTAAGGGGTGTTTTTTTAGGTTTTTATGGGTTTTCATGTTTTTTAGGTTTTTTATGGGTGTTAAGTGTTTTTAGGATTTTAATTTTTGATTTGGGTGTTCCAATGTTTTAAGGTTTTAATAGTTTAATGGTTTCAAGGTATGTATTAGGATTTTTAAGGGTTTTTTATGGATTTTGGGTGTTTTTATGATTTTTGGGGTTTTTATTATATTTTATTGGTTTTTAGGGTTTCTTATGAGTTTTATAGCTCTTTAAAGTTTTTAGAGTTATTTAATTTTTTAGGATTTTAAAGGTTGTTTAGATTTTAATTGGGTTTTTAGGGTTTTAAGGAATTTTCAGATTTTAAAGTCTCTTAGGGTTTTTATGGGTTTTTAGGGCTTTTGGGCCCTTTTATGATTTTTGAGGGTTTTTAGTGTTTCTAGATTTTTATGGGTTTTATGTGTTTTTGGGATTTTTAGGGGTTATCAGGGTATTTTGGGTTTTTTTCATTTTTAGTAATTTTTATGGTTTTTTAGGGTTTTTTGAGACTTTCAAGGTTTTAAGGCTTATCTTGGGTTTTTTTATGAGTGGTTTGATTTTTTTAGTGTTTATGGGTTTTAAGGATATTTATATTTTTTAACATTTTTATGTTTTTTTTGGGATTTTAGGGTCTTTATGGGTTTTTAGAGTTTTTCTCATTTTTATATTTTTTATGGGTTTTAATTGGTTTATGTTTTTTAATTTTTTATTAGGTTTTTTTAGAGTTTTTTATGTTTTCTGGGATTTTTTGGACTTTTTACTATTTTTATATGTTTTAGGGTTTAAATGGTTTTTTTGGGTTTTAGGAGTTTATGAGTTTTGAGTGGTTTTAAATTTTTTAAGATTTTTTTTTGTATTGAGGGGTTTAAATGGTTGTTAGAGTTTTCAGTGGATTTTAAGTGTTTTGGGGAATTTTAAGGGTTTTTATGGTTTTTAGGGGTTTTATGGGTTTTGGGTTTTTTTGGGGTTTTAGGGTATTTTTAGGGGTTTTAGGGTTCTATGGATTTTTATTGGTTTTAATTGCTTATAGGTTTTTAAGGATTTTTTTGGGTTTTTAAATGTTTTAGGGTTTTCTAATTTTTATGGATTTTTATGGTTTTTATGTATTTTTGGTTTTTTATGGTTTTTGAGGATTTTGATGGGTTTTAGGGTTTTAGGGTTTTTAGGGTTTATAAGATTTTAAGAGGGATTTTCTCTTTTTATTTTTTTTTGTCATTTTGTATTTTTAGTTATTTAAGGTATTATTTTTGTTTTTAAAGGTTTTTAAGGTTTTTACATTTTTATAAATTTTTTTACTTTTTTAGGATTTTTATGGGTTTTAGAGTTTCAACGAATTTTAAGGGGTTTTAGGGTCTTTTGGGTTTTTAGGTTTTCATTTGTTTTTTAGCGTTTCAAGGGTTTTCAAGAGTTTTTTAACATCTTTAGAGTTTTAGATGTATTTTAGAATTTTTACTCAGTTTTTCGGGTTTTATGGGATTTGAAGATGTTTTAATGTTTTTAGGGGTTTTATGGTTCTTAGGTTGTTTTCGGGGTTTTATCATTTTTATGGTTTAAAGGGATTTGAAGTGTTTTTATGTTTTTCTTAAGAATTTTTATAATTTTTAGGGTTTTTTACTTTTTAGGGATTTTTATGGATTTTTTTATAATTTTTATGGATTATTTATTATTTTTATGTTTTTTATGGTTTTAAGGTTTTTAGTGATTTTTGTCTGTTTTTATGGTTTTTTTGTTTTTTAACATTAAGGGTTTTTATGGTTTTTTGGATAATTTTTATGTTTTTAGGGGTTCAAAGTGTTTTTAGAGTTGTAGTGGTATTTAGGGTTTTTTGGTATTTTGGGTTATAATGGTTTTTACAGGTTTTTATTTTGTGGGGGGGAGGGTTGTTTGGGGTTTTAGAGTATTTTTGGTTTTTTTAATTTTTTTAGTTTTTAGGGGTTTTATGTATTTTTAGGTTTTTATAGTTTCCTTTGGGTTTTTCTTGAATTTTAGGGCTTTTTTCATTTTAGGGATTTTATGGAATTTTTAGGGTTTTATTGTTTTAAGGAATTTTTGGGATTTAGAGGGGCTTTAGGGTCTTCCTGGTTCTTTATGGCTTTTTAGTGTTTTAGGGTTTTCCTGGTTCTTTATGGATTTTAGGGTTTTTAACTTTTTATGTTTTTAATGGTTTTAAGTGTTTTTATATTTTCATGGTTTTCTTAGAGGTTTTCAGGGTTTTTATCATTTTTTATGATTTTAGGTATTTTAGGATCTTTTATGTTTATTATATTTTTTAGGGATTTGGAGGTATTTGTTGGTTTTACATGGTTTTAGGGTTTTAGGATTTTTATCGTTTTCTAGGTTTTAGTGGTTTGAAGTGATTTTTGGTTTTTTATGGTTTTATTAGGGGTTTTCAGTGTATTTATGATTTTAGGTATTTTTAAGGATTTTTAAGATTATATTAGTTTTTGGATTTTTCGGGATTTTGAGGGATTTTAGGGTTTTTTGGTTTTTTGGGTTTTTATGGTTTTTTTATCGGGTTTTAAGGTTTTTTAGAGTTTAATAACGTTTTAGGGGTTTAAATGGGTTTTATAGATTTTAGGTTTTTTTAGTGTTTTTATCAGTTTTTAAAGGTATTTAGGGATTTTTAGGGTTTTAGTGGTTTTTTAGTTTCATTAGGGTTTTAGCATTTTTTGGGGTTTTAGGGGTTCTAAGTGTTTTCATATTTTTAATGTGTTTTGGGTTTTTAGGGTTTTAAAGGTTGTTAATACTTTTTGATATTTTATGGAATTTTTTTGGTTTTTTTGTGTATTTAAGGATTTTGATGGTTTTAGAGTGTTTAGAGTTTCTAAGGGTTTATGGTTTTTGGGCTTTTTCAGTTTTTTAGTTTTTTAGGGTTTTAATGTATTTTAGATATTTTTACATTTTTTTGTTTTAATGGGTATTTCATTTTTTTTATTTCATATTAGGGTATTATAGGTTTTTCTAGTTTTTATAGTTTTTAAGGTTTAGGGGGGTTTTAGGGTTTCTAGGTATGTTTGGATGTTTAGGGACTTTTAGGGTTTTATAGGGTTTTAGAATTTTTGGGGTGTTTTGGGGTTAAAAGTGTTTTGAGGTTTTACGGTTTTCTTAGTGTTTTTCAGTATTTTTAGGTTGTTCATGTATTTAGGATTGTGAATAAATTTTAGTATTTTTATGGATTTTTACGGTTTTAGGGAGTTTGAGGGTTTATTTTATGTTTTTAGGGTTTTTAGGATTTTTATGGTTCTTTTTGTTTTTTTTCGGGGTTTTTTTAAATTTTTAGGGATTTTATAGTTTTTTTGAGTTTTTAACATTTTTAGGAGTCTAAATGGGATTTAGTGATTTTAGTGTATTTTAAGGTTTTTATAGGTTTTTATGGTTTTAAAGGTTTTTTGGGATTTTAGGGTTTACAAGGGGTTTTAATTTTTTTGCATTATTTTGATTTTTTAGGGATTTTAAGTGTTTTTAGAGTTTTCATGATTTCTTATGGATTGTAAGTGTTTTTGTATTTTTTATATTTTTAAGGATTTTTAGTGATTTTTTATGATTGTTATGGTTTTTAGATTTTTTAGGGATTCGGACGGTTTTAAGGGGTTTTTAGTGTGTTTTGAGTTTTTAATGTTTATTCTCGTTTTTTGTTTTTTTATTATTTTTTCATTATAAATGTTTTTAGATATTTTAACGTTTATAGGGATTTAATTTTTTTTTATTTTTTTAATGGGTCTTTAGGGTTTTTATGGGATTTTATGTTTTTTTTGGTTTTTAGTCGTTTTTTGGGTTTTTAACATTTTTATATTTTTATTGGTATTTTACCGTTTTTATGTTTTTAAGGATTTATTTGTGTTTTTACGGTTCACAGGTTTTTTTACATTTTTAGGAATTTTTAGGATCATTATGGTTTTTATAGTTTTTATGTATATTACTGATTTTTGGTTTTTTTAGGGTTTTTAGGTTTTTAGGGGTTATATGGATTTTAGGGTTTTTAAATGTTTTTGGGTCCTTTTTGTGTTTTTAGTGTTTTTATGTTTTTTGGTTTGTTAGGGGTTTTAATTGTTTTTTTAAGTATTTTTAGCAGCTTTTAGTGTTTTAGTTTTTTTATATTGTTAGATAATTTTTGGAATTTTTAGGAATATTATGAGTTTTTAGGGTTTTTTGGGATTTGGAGGGTTTTTAGGTGTCATTAGTGTGTTTCTCCATTTTTTATGTTTTTATGTGTTTTTTATGTTTTTAGGTTTTTAAGGATTTCTAATGAGTTTTTCTAGTTTTAGGGTATTTTATGTTCTAATGGATTTTTAGGGATCTTTATAATTTTATGGTTTTTAGGGATTTTAGGTATTTTGATAGTTTTTAGGGATTTTTAGATTTTTTAACATTTTTATAAGTTTAGAGTGATCTTAAAGTTTATTGTGCATTTTATGGGTTTTTATGGGGATTTAGTGTTTTTAAGGCCTTTAGGGTTTTATATTTTTTTTATGGGTTTTATGGACTTTTTAGGTTTTTTAGAATTTATTAGGGTGTGTAGGGGTTTCAAGTGTTTTTATGTTTTTAAGGTATCCTTATGGGTTTTCAAGGATTTTAGGGTTTTGCAATTTATTTATTTTTAATGATTTTTTTGGTTTTTTATTTTGTTGTAAACTTTTAATGGATTTTTTGGATTTTTAGGATTTTTAGGGTTTTTAGGGATTTTAAATTTTTAGGTTTTTAGGGGTTTTAATCATTTTAGTTTTTTATGTTTTTATTAGTTGGTTTGATGGTTTTAATGTTTTTTTCATTTTTAGGGATTTTTTAGAATTTTTTAGGATATTTTAAAATTTTTATTATTTTTAGATTTTTAGAGATTATGATGGTTTTCGGGGTTTTGAGTGGATTTAAAGTTATTATTGATCTTTAGGGGTTTTTGAGTTTTTTTGGGTTTTATGGTTTTAAGAGTTTTTTAAAGTTTTTAGGTGTTTTAATGTTTTTTAGAGTTGTTAGAGGTTTTTTAGGGTTTTAGGTTTTTTAAAGTATTTTGTGGGTTTTATAGACTTTTTGTATTTATGAGTTTTTAGAGAATTTTATGTTTTTAGGTGTTTCAATTTCTTTTAGTTTTTATGGTTTTCTCATGGATTTTTATTGTTTTTTATGTTTTTAAGGATTTTATGGTATTATTAAGTATTTTTATATTTTTGATAGTTTTTAGAAATTTTGTGGGGGTCTAAGGTTTTGTTTGGTTTTTAAGGTGTTTTGGTTTTTTTGGGTTTTTGGGTTTTTTTGAGTTTCTTAGTGGTTTTAAGGTGTTTTAGATTTTTTAATGTTTTTATGGGTTTCAATGGTTTTTTGAGTTTTAGTAATTATTTTGGGGTTTTATAGGTTTTTATGGTTTTTTAGTGGTTTTATGGGTTTTAGGGGTTTTAGGCTATTCTTATGGTTTTTATAATTTATATGGTTTTATATGATTTTTTGTTTTATAGGGTTTTTTTAGTTTTATTTGGGTTTCTGAGGGGTTTTATGTATTTGTATGTTTTTATGGATTCTACAGACTTTTTATAATTTTTATTGTTTTAGGGTTTTAGGGATTTTGAGGGTTTTAGGGTTTTAGGGTTTTAGGGTTTTAATCCTTTTTAGTTTTTTCATAGGTTTGAAGTATTTTTTGGTTTTTAGGAAATTTTGGTATTTTTACATTTTTTTTGGTGTTTTAGGATTTTTTGAAAATTTTATGGGTTTGTATGATTTCAAGTGATTTTTAGAGTTTTTAGTGGGTTTTATGGGTTTTAGGGTTTTTAGGGATTTTAATGTTTTTAACGGTTTTTATGCATTTTAGAGGGTTTTATGGGTTTTTAGGATTTTAATTGTTTTAAAGTTTTTATGATTTTTTTAGGGTTTTAAGGTTTTATTATTGTTTTTTTGGGTTTTTAGGGTTTTTATGTTTTAAGGTATTTTTATAGATTTTATCATGTTTTTTTTTTTGTTTTTATTTTTTTTTCAGGATTTGGAGGTTTTCAGGGTTTATGAGGTTTTTTTAGGTTTTTTGGTTTTTTAGGGGTTTATCATGTTTATTAAGGTTTTAAAGGTTTTTTCATTTTTTTAAAGTTTTAGGGGATTGAAGGGAATTTATAGTTTTTAGTGGGGTTTTACTTGTTTAGGGGATTTATGGTTTTTTACTTTTTTAGCGGTTTCAGTTTTTTGGGGTTTTAAGGGAATTTTATGTTTTTATTATTTTTAGGTTCTTAGGGGTTTATGTGTTTTTAGGTTTTTAATGTTTTATTATTGGTTTTCATTATTAATTTGGTTTTTTTGTTTTTAGGTGTTTTTTATGATTCTTATGGGGTTTTAGTATTTTTAGGTAATTTTAGGGGTTTTTACAGTTTTTAGGGTTTTTAGGGTATTAGCATTTTTAGGTTTTTAGGGGTTTTCTGTGTATTTAGGTTTTTAAGTTTATATTATGGTTTATCTTGGTTTTTAGTTCTTTTTAAAAATTTTATGTGTTTTTAGAGAGTTTTTAGGGTTTTATTGTTTTTAGGGGATTTATGGATTTATAGGGTTTTTGGGTTTTTGGGATTTTAGATTCTTTTAATGTTTTCAAAGGTTTAAAGGGTTTTTAGGGTTCTGGGAGTCTTTAGAGTGGTTTCAGGTGTTTTAGGGTTATTATGGGTTTTATGTTTTTTAGGGTGTTTCATGTATACTAGAGGTTTTATGGGTATTTAGTGTTTTATGGGTTTTTAACATTTTTAGGATTTTAAGGGGCTTTATGTTTTTTATGGTTTTAAGGTTTTGTTAGGGTTTTATGGGGTTGTAGTTTTATTTATAATTTCAAGGATTTTTAGTTATTTTTAGTGTTTTTATGGTTTTCTAGGGTTTTTTCGGATTTTGAGTTTTTTTAGGGGTTTTAGTGGTTTTAGGGTTTTTATAGATTTTTTTGGGGTTTATTGTTTTTTAGTCTTTAAGGGTTTATAGTTTTTAGATTTTTTAATGTTTTAGGCGTTTAATGGGTTTTTAGAGGTTCTAGTTGGTTTTAGGAGTTTTATGGGTTTTTAAGTTATTATTGGTTTTTTGGATTTATGGTTTTTAAAAGTTTTATAGGGTTTTATCATTTTTATCGTTTTTAGGGGTTTTAAGTGTTTTTTAGGGTTTTAAGGGTTTCTTTACATTTTTAGATTTATTAGGATTATTTATGTTTTTATGCATTTTTAAGTATTTTAAATATTTTTATGGGTCTTTGGGGTTTTTGGAATTTTAAGGGTTATAGGGTTTTTAGGGTTTTTATATTTTTTTGTAGTTTTAGAGTTTTTTTGTGTTTTTTAAGGGTTTTATGTTTTTTTTGAGTTGTTAATGTTTTAGGGGTTTAAATGGTTTTCTGATTTTTAATTTATTTTTAGTTTTTTATGGGGTCTAGGTTTTTAAATATTTTTAGGGGTTTTGTTGTTGTTATGGGTTTTTTGTTTTGGGTTTTTTTGGGTTTTTAGCATTTTTTGGTTTTTAGGGGTATTAAGTGTTTTTAGGATTTTAAGGTTTTCTTAGTGGTTTTCATGGTATTTAGAATTATTGAATTTTTTAAAATTTTTCAGATTTTTTGTATTTTTTATTTTTAGGGTTTTTTTATTTTAAGGGTTTTTTTGGGTTTTTTAGGTTTTGGTGTTTTTAGGTTTTTAGGGGTTTTAAATGTTTTTTTAGTTTTTACGGTTTTGTTATGGTTTTTTATGGTTTTTTGGGATTTTTATGTTTTTAGAGATATTTAGGTCTTTTAGGATTTTAATGGTTTTATAGTGCTTTTAGGTATTTTTAGAGGGTTTAGGGTCCCTTACTATTTTTAGGGTTTTTATTTATTTTTTGGGTTTTTATGTTTTGTTTGTGTTTTCATAATTATTATGGTTTTTTGAGTTCCTTTATCATTTTTAGAGGTTTAATGGGTTTTGAGAGTTTTTTGTGGTTTTTAGTATTTTTTTGGGTATGATGGATTTTTATTATTTTTCTGGGTTTTATGGTTTATAGGTGTTTTAGAGTTTTTAATGATTATTTAGTGTTCTTACTGTTTTAGTTCATTAATAGATTTTAATTGTTTTTATTTCTTTTAGTTTTTCTTAGATGTTTGCAGGTTTTTTAGTGTTTTTTTCTACTTTAATGAGTTTTATGGTCTTTTATGATTTTATGGGTTTTTCGGTTTTTTTGAGATTTTGATGGTTTTTATAATTTTTATGGTATTTAAGGTTTTTTGGGGTTTTTGGGTGTTTTGAAATTTTTAGGGGTATTATGTTTTTATAGTTTTCTAAAACTTTTTTCGGATTTAGAGTGTATTTATAGTTTTTAGTGGGGTTTAGGGATTTTTTGGTTATAGCGATTTCAATTTTTTATGGGTTTTATGGTTTTTAGGGCTTTTAATGGTTATTATAATTTTTAATTTTTTAGGAGTTTTATGTGTTTTAGGTTTTTAAGGGTCTTTTCGGGTTTTTTAGGGGTTTTTCTATTTTTTGTGTTTTTTAGGGTTTTTTATGGTTTTTTAGGATTTTTATGGGTTTTATAGTTTTTACGAATTTTGATGGATTTTATGGTGTTTTGGGTTTTTAGGAATTTTATGGTTTTCTTTGGGGGGGCTGTGGTTTTTAGTTTTTTTATTTTTTTCAATTTTCTAACATTTTTAGGGGATTAAAGTGTTTTACCAATTTCTAGTGGGTTTTTAGGGGATTTATGGGTTTTTAGAGTCTTTAAAGTTTTTAGGGGTTTTTATTATTTTAGGGGGTTTTGAGATTTTAGTTTCTTTTTATTTTTTTAGGGGTTTTATCATTTTTAGGTTTTAAATATTTTTAGGGGTTTTCTAAGTTTTAGGGTTTTTATGTTTTTAGGGATTTTAGGGTTATTTTATGATTTTTATGGGTTTTATGGTTTTTAAGGATTTTGAGGATTTTAGACTTTTTTATAGTTTTTATGTTTTTTTATTTTTTATATCATTTTAGGGGTTTTATGTGTTTTTATGGTTTTCTTTGGATTTTTAAGGGTTTCTAGAATTTTTTTTGTTTTTTGGTATTTTTCCTGATTTTTATGAATTTTATGGTTTTTTAGGGGATTACAGATTTTGAGAATTTTTATATATTTTTATTTTTTTTGGGTTTTGGAGTTTTTTGGCTCTTTATTTTTTTTCGAAGTTATTTATTGTCTTTATGATTTTTCAAATTTTTTAACATTTTATATGGTTTAATTGGTTTTTAGATTTGTAGTGGGTTTTTAGGGTTCTTATGGAATATAGGGATTTTATGGTTTTTAATGGTTTTAGGGGTTTTTTAGTTTTTAGGCCTTTTATGGATTTTTAGGGTTTTTACCATTTTTATGTTTTTACTAGTTTTAAGTGTTTTCAGGTTTTTTAGGTTTTCTTTGGGGGTGTCGGAGTTTTTAGGGTTTTTTACATTTTTTGAGGTTTTAGGTATTTTTTAATTTTTTTATGGTTATAATGGATTTTTATGGTTTTTAGGATTTTAATGGTTTTTAGGGGATTAGAGATTTTTTGAGTTTTTTTGGGGATTTAATGTTTTTGAGATTTCTTAAAACATTTTAAGGGGATTAAATGGTTTTTAGAGTTTTTAGTGGCTTTTAGAGTTTTTAGTGGCTTTTAGAGATTTTATGGTTTTTATGGTTTTTAATTTTTTTAGGGGGTCTTAAGAATTTTAGGGTTTTTATGTGGTTTTAGGTTTTTTGGATTTGTATTGTTTTTAGGGTTTTATGGGTTTTAAGTGTTTTTAGGGTTTTAGGGTTTTTTCAGGTTTTGTATGGTTTTTTATGTTTTTGTGATTTATTAGTGATTTTTAGGATATATATATTTTAGAAATTTTATGGATTTTGAAGGTGTTGGATGTTTTTAGAGTATTTATATTTTTTGGTTTTTAAGAATTTTTGCGTTTTTAGGATTTTATGGATTTTTATCATTTTTTAACGTTTTTGGGGTTTAAAGGGTTTTATAGTTTTTAGCTGGTTTTTAGAGTTTTTAGGGGTTTAGGGGGTTTTATGTGTTTTAGGGATTTTATTGGGGTTTTGGGGGTTTTAGTTATTTTTAGGGTTTTATATTTTTTTGGTTTGTAAGGTTTTCTAATTGGTATTCATTTTTTTAGGGATTTTTGTGCCTTTAGGGATTTTCATGGATTTTAGGTTTTTTATTTTTTTAGGGTTTTAACGGATTTTGCAGGTTTTAATGTTTTTAGGGTTTTTTGGTTTTTTGGGTTTTTTGTGTTTTTTGTTGGGAAAACGTATGAAGTATATATAAGAGAAGATTAATTACAAGAAATTCACTCAAGGGTGAAACAATTTTTTTTCATGGATCGATGGTTCTAAAACCAAAACAAACACAAGGGCGTTAAGGAAGGATCCCAAAATGATCAACAAAATAAACATGTGGAAACATCCTGAGAATTTCATGAATCCACTCTAGATAGAAGCCAGATGGCTGGTAAGTACTGCCACCATGTTGGCACAACATCACATCCACCAAGAAGCAAAAAAAAAGCCATCAACAAAAGACATTGTTGACCAACAATACACAATCCCAACAAGAAGTCAAACATGAGAGATACTAGCAACAACAAATACCATTACCAGCACCTCATGTCAATCGCCAACAACACACTGACCAACTACTATTTGTATGCGATCCCAGTGCATGCACCACTTCTGAACAAGTATAAGGAACCCCATCAACCCCCAAAAAAAACTAGCAAGCACTCTGAAGGGAAGAAAAACCATGTAAAGAAATGGCCAAGGAAAAAATAATAGCACCCAAATATAAGTATCCAAAAACATCAGAAACTAGAAACTCATGCACAAACACATGCACCACCACTAACACAAATGAATGCATACACACACCACCACCTGCACTCACACAAAACTAAACACACCAAAAAAACACCCTAACTAGCACACAGGAACACAAGGCCTAGAACAACCACCATACCCAAAATCACTACAAGATAAAGAAATGACATCACTATTCTACAATAAATAATAAAATTCAAAAATCCCCCAAACCAGTTCTAACATAGCACTATCTGTAAAAATCAACCAAGATACCCCCTCCCCTTCCCCAAATAAATGATACCATGCCTATGCACTATAACGAAACCAACATCAACCATCACAACACTAAAATACCAAATGACCAGCAGCCACGTGAATTCCAACTGAATCATCTCCTCGCAAACCCATAAGATCCACAACATCCTCAAATCCAAGCCACAGAAGGCTCTAACGTCCCTTGATCCAAGACAATTGATCATCTCGTGAGCAGTTACTCTAAAACCCTAAGAGCATCCATCCAAGTTAAGTAGAATCCAACCATCATTGGTATCATAGTATCCATATAGTAGAACACTTATAAAACCTACAACAAACACCAATGAGCTCACCCACCTCCCTACACCATCACCTAACCATAACTTATCTACCTATCACCCTGTCATAGCACCACTCCCCCGAACAACAATAATTTTAATAATCCCAACTAGCACCAAACATAACCCAACTCTCCCAACCACTAAAACCAGCATATTTTATGCAACCTAGGAGGATGTTATCACCAAACAACCAAAAAAAAACTACCTCTATGAACCATATCACCACCCCCAGTACATCCCAGACAACCAGTCTCCTCACAAACTGAGAATCCAAGGAAACATTCTACAATAGCAAGGCACCAAACCACCAAATGCATTACCCAAATACCTAAAAAACAACAGACCTACATTACCACCTACAAAAGACCATCCACTAGTAGCACACCCAACCAGTCCACTACAAAACCTACCACAACCATCCACAAAAAATCCAATACATGCAGAAATGTAATAGGTGGAAAACAATCCAAATACAAACTAGTGAATCAAAAACTATTAATCCCAATCAGAATCACTCACACCATGAACCCTAGCCTTCAAAATATTACCCTAAAGAATAGTAGGTTTCTCCTTAAACACCACACAAGAATCCACTCAGTCAATATCCCCACGCACTAAAACCAGGAAGCCTCTACACCATCACCTTCCACCCCAAATATTATACACCCACCCAGCACCTGAACAGCAAAAAAACCAAAAGTATGTTACAAAAAATACCCAAACAAGTAGAAAACCATCCAAAAATCCATTATATTCCCTTTTCCTTTTCTAATAGCCTAAATCAACACCAAAACTACAACATACACAAAGAAAATGCGACATACGCCCAAGCCTTCCAAATAAATAAATAAACATCCCTTAGAAAAGAACCTTGAAAATTTCATCTTTGAACCAAATATTTATTCTCCCTATAATTGGAAAATTGATTTCAAGAATAAAACCTAGATAGTTTGGTAAATTCAATCTTCAGACAGTATAAGTTCCATAATGGCTGGAAGATCCATCCAGGTGAGAGTTCATTTCCTTCCAAATAAAATAAACCAGGTTGGACACCCCCAATCGTTACAAGAAACTACTTAAGGAATACTTGGTAAATATATTAGTTCACAAATCATAAATTTTATAAGAGGATCTAGAGATGTAATAAACACAAAATAGGTTCAAAAAAGAATACTAGAGATTCCTAAAGAACTCATAATTGAAAAAAAATATGATCAGTACTTTTAGAATCCATCTTAAAAAGAAATAAGTGATTAGAAAAATCCAAACCCTTCAACTGTAACCTATCATCAGTGACTAGTATATTGAGGATCCATAAAAATTAGATAAAGGATAATCTGGAATGGGTGGGATTACTTTAGACTAGAGAATTATAGGAAACACTAGATTATTTCACTCTTAATTTTTTCTCAATCTAAAAAAATGGAGATCCAAGCCTGACCATTCCAAATTATTCTATCACATCCTCCTCCATTACCAATGAAAGAGATCATATCCAGTCATAAATCCTAAATATCAATAATGAAATCATGTGTGGTATTCTAAGAGAAATAAAAAATTAAGTCAGTTTCTAAGAAAAATTTAGTTAACCTAGATTCATAGATGATACATTCATCCATAGAGGAGGAAATAAGATCTCTTGGAATCCATGAATCAAAATATTAAGATATTCTCCAACCATTACCCATTGAATATGAAATACGGTCTTTACAAAAATCAAATGACATAACAATTTCTTCTTGTTCCATGAGCATTTACATAGAAATTTAGACACCCAAAACTGAGAGCATCCCAAAAGGTAAGTCTATTCATAATCTACCCAAACATAAGAAAATTATGGGTAAAAAATAACCCAATCATGTTTAAACATAGATTCATTACTTTATTCCCTGACTCGATTAATGCCTAAGCCTCCATACTCTTTATTCCTAGACACTAAATTCCAATCCACTTTATCCCCATAGGAAGAAAGTGAAGGCCCTTTTTAGATAACACTCCTTAGTTTGGATTCAATTTAATTATCCACTTTCTTAGAAAAAAATTGACAGAAAAAATAAGCATGAAATATAAATAAAATTTATTGAACAAGCTATAAATAACCTATAACAGAAAGAAAATTATTTGTTCAAACATTAATCCTTTTAAATATTTTAACCTCAAAAGACACACAATCAACCTCTCTAATCTTAGAAGTAATGAATGGAACCCCATGATAAAAAATAAAAAGGAAACCTCCCTTGATATCCATAGTTTCCATGATACTATCTCAAACATCATAAGAATTTTCATCTAATAACATCAAAGATTTTGAATGGTTGTTATTCAAACTAGAAAAGGAAGAGAAAAGATCTAGAGAATGTTTCAATACTTAAACCATGTCCAAATATCCAAATGAGAACAATTAAATATCATCCTCAATGAAAATATGGGAGATATAATTCTTACGGTAATTCTAATGAAACATGTAAGATCCTGAAACATAAATTAGATATCGATAATGTGATAAAGGAAATATATACAAATAAAAAATTTAAGGGGGGAAGATATTCCACTTCCCTAAACCATTTCTTCGTTATAAAGTAACATTACTATCTACCATTAATATTCATTATACATTGGGAATGAGACATACCTTTAGATCCAATAAGAGAATCTAGATATAAGTCTAATAAGGTCCAAGAAATCCAAAATGAACTCCCATTTGATGGAATTAAAATACTTAAACATGTAAATCTGGAAGGAACCTCTAGGAGCCCCAGAATTTATATGGTAACCCTTTATCAATTTTGGGAATCCAAATATTATCAGAGATTCACTTTCCTTGAATGAAGGCCGACTAAGCCTTATTAATGCAAGAAGGAATAACAAATATCAATATAGATGATAGTATCTTATAAATACATTTTTATGTTGTGTTTTAATTAAAAATAGTCAAGAAATCTATATGGTAATAGTCATGGGGAACTTTAGGAATCATATAAATGATTGAGCTATTATCATAACACAATATCTTCCCAGTCTTGAATAATTAAAATACAACTTCATTCAAATTTGGGCCAACCCCAGACCAATACATACAAAAAAACAATTAGAAATATTTGGAACCAGTTATTTACTCAGATTAAGGGAAAATAATTCCATATGGGTTTCGACTAGCTCCATAGTCTTGTCCAACACATTACAACCATCCCTATCAATGGACTAAACCAAAAAAGGCTCCACACTATCTCTCCCAATGTAATTTGTTACATGAGAGGATCCAATAAAGACATGGAAGAAATCAACTATCTAATGGATACTGATTATTGGATCAGTGATAATAGTACCATAAACTCTATGATGAAGGACCATCTTGGATGAATTAAATCAATATTAAATTGAATTGAAAAACAAGGAATTATTGAGATCTACCTCCTTTAGACATTAGATCCTGCTCTTATTTTTGGCTGATAGGGATACCATTAGTGTCAAGGCCATCAATCTCTCTTTACATCTTACCACACGTTGAATAATTACTTTATAGGGTCCATTCTAGAAAGAGTCAGTTTGACAATCAGATAATTATATCATGAGGGATGTAATTTTAGGACTATTCTGGTTTTTAGCATGAGTATGAAATTCATAAAGAGAAATTTTATCCCTCTTAATATTATAATATACCTGGAACATTTTAGAACCATTAAAACCAACCTTATAATATGATTATTCCATGATAAGAATGTGATAATAATAAAAAAATGATTAAAAACATTAAATTTTAACTTTATAGAGTTCATCCCATCTCCATCTCTGATAAAAATAAGAGTATGATTAGAGAAACCAAAAGGTAGAACATCAACACTCAAAAAATGGAAATTTGGAAAACCAAGAAGAGTTATCTAAGTATCTATCTCTCTTTCTCAAAACTCTAGAATTATTCTTCCTCTAAGAGAACCTCAACCCAAAACATTGAAGGTTGACCAAATTATAGTTCATATTTCTAAAATTACATTCCCCCACAGAAGAATTCCAATCTAAATAGCCACTAGATATCTCCTCTAAAATATCACCGCATAAAAATCCCTAAAAAATCATGGATCATAGTTACTAGAAGAATCATAGAAGGCCAAATTCTCCAAAAGTTTTTTACACTATGTAATTGAATTAGATCCATAAATGAAGTAAATCACATAAAACAAGTTCAACATATCATCCACTAATGGACATTCTAAGATCTATGAATATTAAAACTGAGGATCCAAAACTGACATCTGGGGAATCTATAAAACTAGAATATGACCTGAAGGATAAAAAGAGTTATTACAATGGGAATTACAACCCAATATAGAATTACTCATAGTATAAAATATAATGTATATTTTTAATCATGGTTTTCACAAGTCCCAAACTAACCAACTTGTTATAAACAATGTGATAATTTACCTTCTTTGTTTACTAGGGGTGTTCATTCTTCTAACATTATATACTCCAAAATTAAACATTATAAATAGAGGGAGGTCAGGAATAAATCATCTTTGGTCATATTTTTATTTTATCTTTTTTTATGTCATATTCATCCACCATAACCAATTTATCCATAAGATTATTATCACTTAAGATAGAATATATGAGACAAACGTAATCAGGGGGTTCTATACGGGGAGAAGAATCTCAAACGTCAACAACACTTACAGAATTAGGTTAAAAAATAGATTTCTTATACCTGATCATTGAGACCTATATTCCTTTAGAACCCAAATTCCCTTTAGAAGAAGAAGAAACATTAGTTACTAAACCAAAATTCTTAGACCTGGGTGCTAAATCATCCAAAATAATTGAATCCTTAAACATAATATAAGATGAAGAAACATTGGTAATAGAACCCAATTCATCACCAAAAATAACAGAAATAGAATAAGAAACCTATTACTTGAATGTTGTTGGTTCAATATGGGTTGGAAAAATAGAATAAGTACCTAACTAACAACATCATGAAATGGATTTTCTATCAGAAAATCAAACTACTTATGGACTAGAATGATGGAATTCTTCTCAAGACTATAATTGTTCATGGAAAAATAATAGGATCCATTCAATGAAAAATAAACCAAAGTCCCAGGGGGGATAGACTCAGGTTTTCTATAAGTGGAATCCAATATAGGATCTAAAATAATTTTAATGAGAAAAGGATGATTCATAACATACTTTTACTCAAAAAAAGAAACTATATATAGGTCCTTTTTTGATAAATATTCATCTTGGGTTAAAATTTGGTCCAACCCAAATTATATAATTCCATGGGATTTTTTTCACTAATCAAAATGGTTCCCAAATATTTTGAAAAAGATACAATTTTAGGAACCCACTTATACTCAACATTGATGAAGGAGAAAGAGTCAGATCTTAAATCTACTACAATTACCTCCAGAAGGTCCTTCCATGTGAGATTTCAATACAAATGTGCGTAAAATCAATCATACTTATATCAACCATGTACTTATATATGAATAGAGATTTTCTTATCACACTATTAATGTTGATGAGGCCTTAAATTGATAGTATTCAATAGGAACATTCTAAAAATTCACCCAAACTGGAAAAACTGATAAGGATTTATTTCAAAGGGAAATACATGGATTATATGATCTGTGAATCATCAATCTAACTGCAAATAACCAAGGGACACTTGAAATAATTTCAACAATGAAACAAGAAGGAAAAACCTGAAGAAATAAAATTCTTTATCATTGAAATTTTTTTCAATAAAATCCTTTCATCAGAGTTTAGAGGTGATTCTAGAAACCAGTGATAACAAAACAATATTCTCCAAAAAAATAACCCACTAAGGTTTATTCCACCTCAAATATCTCTTCTGAATGACTAAAGGTGGAATATAAACCTTAAAATTTTTACCTCCAACAAAATAGGGATAGAAAACGAAATCCATGAAGTTTACACTAGAGATAATGTCTATAACAGCCACTTTAGTAGCTGATAGAGAAAAAAAAATTCCATAGAGACCCTAGAAACACTACTTGTTTCAGATCCCCCCATTTGAATCAGGATCTAAATACTCAATTTCCATATTCTCTAGGGAATAGTCCTTCTATATCCTAATCAGTCAAGATGATTCATCAATAACCACCATTTTAAAATCAATGTTTTCTTTCTGCCTTCACTGATCTACCTAAGATAGTTCCATATGCAACACCCATAATGACCCCAACTGATGTAGTCGAGTGATCCTAAACCTTGAAAATCTCAATAATTCGAGCACCCACTGACAAGGAAGTATCCTTAACTAGCCCATCCCAAAAGGATGAATCCATCCCGATCTTAACTAAATTATGGAAAAAATTGATGCAACCAAAAAATAACCAACCAACCCTGAATCCAAGCACATGGAGGCCTCCTCTGCTAAAGAAGATCCATTCATGGTCCCAATAAAATCCATTAAGCCTTAAAAACATCAATTTCCAAGCTCAATATAGCCTTATCTATTGTATCAACTTCCATCTTTCAAGAGAGTCTATGAATCACCTTTTCATATAAAAATGTCTTGAAGAAATAAATCACACTACACTAGAGGAGGATGTATCCATCAAACCCAAGATTGAGATAGATCAAGCATAAAGGCTTCTCATCACCTCCACAACCACACCTTAGAGCCATAATGAGGGAAGGATAGGAGGTCAACAAAAGATAGATCCATGAGTTTTTAGGGGGTTTTTAGATTTTAAGGTTTTTAAGGGTATTTATTTTTTTCAATGTTTTGTGGGTGTAATGGGTTTTCGAGTTTTTAGAGTATTTTTTTGGATTTTATGAATTTTTTGAGTTTTTGTGGTTTTTAGGGATTTTTTGTTTTATTTAGGTTTTTTATGGTTTTAAATATTTTTAGGGTTTTTATTATTTTTTATATTTTTCTTGGTATTATAAGTTTTTATATTTTTATGTTTTTTATGTGTTTTTAGGTTTTTTTTCATTTTTAGGGATTTTAAGTATTTTATATGTTTTATGGTTATTTTGGGTTTTTAGTTTATTTTTGTGTTTTTAGGGGTTTTTTTGGGTTTTTAGATATTTTTAGTGTTTTTATGGTCTTAAATGGTTTCTATAATTTTTAGTGTGATTTTATGGTCTTTATAGGGTTTAGTGTTTTTAATGGTTTTTATAGTTTTTAGGGTTTTTATGGTATAAGGATATTTAAAAAATTTATTGTTTTTAGGGTTTTATGGGTTTTATGTTTTTTTAGTTTTTTAAGGTTCTCTTAAGTGTTTTAGGGGTTTTATAGTTTTTTATTTATTAATGGATTTGTAGATATTTTTTATGAATTTTATAAATTTTAGGGGTTTTATGAATTTTGATGATTTTAGGGTTTTTTTTGTCATTTTTAGGATTTGGGGGTTTTGGGTATTTTATTTTTTTAAATATTTTTTCGAGTTTTTTTACTATTTTTAGAGTTTTTTTAGTTTTTAGGGTATTTATGGTTTTTAGGGTTTTTTTCTTTTAGGGGATCATATGGTTTTAGGTGTTTTAGGATTTTTTGGGTTTTTAGCATTTTTAGGTTTTTTAGGGGTTTTATCTATTTTTAGAGTTTTAACATTTTCTTAGGATTTTTAGTGTTTTTTATATTTTTAGATATTTTTTGCGATTTTAATGATTTTTATGAGTTTTTAGGTTTTTTCATAATTTTGTGGTTTTTTAGGGTTTTAGGGTTTTTTGGGTTCTTATGGATTTTTTGGTTTTTTTGTTTGTTTAGTTGTTTAGGGGTTTTAATGTTTTTATATTTTTAATGTTTTTTTGTGTTTAAAGGTTTTTTATAGTATATAGTGTCTTTTTAGAATTTTTTGGAATTTTTATGTTTTTAGGGGTTTTTATTGTATTTAGGGGTGTTAGGGGTTTTAAGGGGTTTTAAGGGGGTGTTCATGTTTTTAGGTTTTAGGGGTTTTTATTAATTCTAGGTTTTTATGATTTTCTTAGAGTTTCTCAAGGTTTTTAGTGTTTTTTAAATATTTTTTAATATTTTATGGTTTTTAGGGTTTTTAGAGTTTTTAGGGTTTTTTAGGATTTTGAGGGATTTTGAGGGTTTTTCGAGTTTTTATTGTGTTTATGGGTATTTTGGTTTTATGAGTTTTTGAGGGTTTTGATGTGAGAATATCAGGTTTCCTCAATATTAAAAGTATAGGGAAATAGATGATGTATATGGTTCAGGGATAAGTGGAAGATGATGGGTTTGGATAGTGGAAACAAGTAGTCAACCAATGTTATATGCAGAGTGACCTACCGGTTAGACAACACACTCAATGGAGGGATGTGATACCTAATCCACACAATAATGAAATAGTTTGAGGAACATGATTTGGGTCTTTGAAATCATGGATCCCTAATCTTACATGTAGATCGACAAGAAAATAATACACAAGAGCAAGGAAATAAATTATTAATCCTCATATTGGAGAGAATAAACTCATAGAGTATAACTAATGAAAAATTGAATGAGAGTAAAATTTCATGGGGTGGATGTTTATATCCAAGGGGTGATACAATAGTCAAGGGTCTAATACCCCAAAGTCATAAATGCTAAACCTACTTTGTTCCCTTAATGTAGAAAAGATAAAGTATACCAAATAAATTTTGGAAAAGCTGCACATAACATTCCAAATATATCCCACTAGATTTTACTTTGAGTTCCTAGCCCATCAAATTTTACTTTGGTGTCCAAATATGCCATTATAGAATTCTCTATGATGGAAAGTATTCCATAATTAATGAAAACATGTGTGGATAGATTTAATGTCATGTTTGGGATTAAATATGTGAGAAAATAGGCCCATTTTATCCATCCTTGAATCGTGATAACCATTATGCTTTTAATAAAGAAATATAGGAACCCATTGTAGAATTTAACCTCTTCAATATCCCTCCCATCATTAGGCCTTTAACAAACCAATCCTTATATTGTGAAATTGACTCAGTGTCCTTGACATGGTTCTCGAAATCACCCCCCTCTTGAAAAGGATTCTTCCTTGAATCTTCATCCTCCACACCTAAAAATGAGAAACTCCAAAAGTGTTGAAAGTCACTATTAAACCTTACACACATGGAAAAGAAATATTATAATAATTATTGTTAATCTTCTTGAGAATATGAAATTTTATATCTCCTCATGGGATGAGTTTTGATTTCCACTTTTTAGGAAGTCTCTCCTTTCACATATGAATCATGACTATGTCATTGGGGTCAAAAAACTATTTATTGAAAGCATACTTTACATGATCTATATATTTATGGGTCACTATATCAATATTTTTCATTTCATTTTCAAGGAGATAACTAATTAAATATTCACACCCTTTCACATCCATATCAGTTGATTATTGTATGGTCAAAGGGAATAAATCAATAGGGGAAATTTTGATGAATCCATAGACAATTTCAAATGAAGAATATTGTGTAATGGAATGATTGGACCAATTATATGAAAATTTCACATGTGTCATACACTCCTCTAAATTCATGAGATTCTTATTAACAATTTTATATAAAATGAATGATAGTTTCTGATTCACCACCTTTGTTTTCACATCAGTTTTTTGGATGAAATGTATTAGAGACTAGTAAAATTGTGCCCAATTTTCCCCATAAATTCTCCCAAAAATAAATAAGGAATTTTATGTCTCTATCTTACAAAATAATGTGTGGAATTATATGTAATTTTATTACTTCCTAAAATAAAAGTGTTGTATTTGGGTGTAATAGACTATATTGTGGCAAGGAATAAAATGTGAAATTATAGAAAAAGATCCACCATAAAAATGGAATCTATCCCCCTATTGGTCCTTGGTAACCCCATAATAAATTCTATTGATATGTCCTCCCAATGTGTGTTGGGGATTACGAGAGTTAGATATCAACCATGTGGGTTCATTCTCGATTTGTCTTTATAGTATACAACACACATTCCCCCAAAAATTTCAACATCTCAAAAACATCTTAGGCCAATAAAACACATCACTAAGAACACGTAGATATTTTGAAACACCAAAATATCCCATTAACCTACTATAATGTAACTTCATTATCAATAATAAATAGATTGAAAAATTTATAATACCAAGATTATCAATCTAAAATAATTATCCATCATGTAAATAGAACCTTTTCTAACTAACACTAGGTATATATTTACCATATGGTTCAGAAAAATGGCTATCAGTGGAATATAAATTATTAATGTATTCAAAATAATGGAGTATAGAATCCATCAATGAAAAAAAAATAAAATATCTTCATGAAATTAAATTAGCCACAATATTTTCTTCACCCTTTTTCTTCATTATGAAATATATAAATTATTCAATGAATTTTACCCATCTCGTACATCTTGTAATTAATTTATGTTTTCTCATATGGTATTTAAAAGTCTTATGATTAAAATGGATCAAAAATTATTTAGGCCACAGATAATTCTTTCTTATTTCTAATACTCTAAATAATTTATAAAACACTTTATCATATGTATCATATTATAAAGTTATGTTATTTAACTTCTCAATAAATAAATAAATAGGATCACCTTCATATATAAGTACTCCTCCTATAACAATTAAATAGGAATCATATTTAATTCAAAAGGAATTACCAAATTTTGAAATAAAAATAAGGGGTGTGTGGGTGAGTCTCTCTATGATTGATTATAAATCCTTCTCTTCTACAACTTTCTACAACTTTCGATTTCGACTTCAGAGTTCATTGAAACCTCAGATCTACACAACCGGAAACTAATAGAAATTAAGGCTATATCCATGGTTCTAAACCGTGGATATAGGCTCAAAAAACCATGGATATAGGTTATAGCCATGGTTTCATGAACTGTGGCTGGTATTGTCGTGGTTATAGGTCGAAGCCTATAGCCATGGTTTGAAACCATGTCTATATCCCTATATCAACGGTTCGAACCGTGGATATATCCCTAAAACCACGGCTCGAACCGTAGCTATATCCTTATAGCAACGGTTTGATAACTATGGCTATAGGTTCAGCCCTATAGCCATGCCAAAAAAGGCCACGGTTCATAGAAACATGGCTAAAGCTCTATAGCCGGGGTTTAAAACAGTGTCTATAAGTTTATAGGTAGGGTTCCAGCTGTGGCTATAGGGATTTATCCACAGTTTAAAATCGTGGATATAGGCCTTTCCATTGCATAAAAAAACCAGCACGGTTCACCGTGCTGGCTGTTGGGAGGACACTACCAACTCCCCCCCCCCCTCCCCCCACCCACAGCTCCCCCACCCTGCACCAGCACCCCCCACCCCTTTCTCCTGCACACCTCCCCTGCCCACCCCCATGCACCTTGTACCCCACCCCCTGCCCCCTCCTCACTGCACACCCTCCCTCCCCCAAGACACCCCCTCCCCACCCTACACCAGCACCCCCCACCCCCTGCTCCTACACACCTTCCCTCCCCCACCCCCTGCACCTTACACCCCACCCCACCCCATGAACCTTGCACCCCTTTCCCCCTCCTCACTCCACACTCCCTCCCCCCCTCCCCACTCTGCACCAGCACCCCCACCCTCTGCTCCTACACACCTCCCCTACCCCACCCCCCTACACCATGCACCCCACCCCCAACCCCCTCCTCACTGCAAAACCCCACTCCCCCTATTCCTACAAACCCCCTCCTCAACAGACCCCCCAGACAACCCCCACCCTAGACCCCCCCAACCTTCCCAACACACCAGTCAATTGAATTGCGAAAACCAAAAACATGCTAATATGGCTATGATACAAAAATTTCCAGTCCAATGAACTACACTAATAAAAAACATTCAAATACGATTAGAACTAAATCAAACGACATCAAGCCAAATTGAGTAGAGTGGAACTAAACCAAATGGTTTTGAAAAAGATGAAACTGAACCATACTGAAAATAATGTAACCAAACTGACTCAAACCAATCTGAACATACTTCAATATAGCGTAATTGAGAAAACAAAAAAAGAAACTAATGAAACATACCTGGTTGAATCTAAAATTAATTTAATTGAACTGAATAGACCCAAATCGAACAAAATAAACCTGTTACAATTGACATAAACCCAAAAAAATAAACCCAATAAACAATAACCTAGAAAACCTAACCTGACCAAAACTGAACCAAGGAGTCGAGCCTTGTGATGAAATTTTAGAATGCCTCATCCCCATAGGTTGAGAGGATATCCCAGTCATGTGGTGCTTCACTTTCCTCAATGAGTTCCAAAACGCACTGAAAAAATATTGGGAACCCAAAAACCAAAAAAAACATAATTAAAAATGAGTCAAAGAATATTATTAAAAGAAACCTTACCTGAATCCGATAGTGAACTGCACAGCTTGCACCCTGTACTCCATGACACCCTGCACCTAGTTAATCATACATGAGTGCCTATCATCCATATGTTAAGAGACCAACACCTCATCAATAAGTTAAACATTCTCAAAGTACATGATATTATATACATCATAGTTGGAACACACGAACATAAAAAACTACATGAATGAAAAATAAATCATACAAAGTCCAACACCCTACAAAAAACCCTGCACAACACCCTACACATCCTGCCTTGCACCCTGCACTGCCTGCACTCCACTGCCTGCACTACACCCTCCACTGCCTGCACCCTATACCCCCCTGTCTTTCCCCCCTACCCATTCCCCCCTGCCTCCCCCCACCCCCTGCCAGCCCCCCCCCCCACCCCCACCCCTTTCCACCCCCTGCCCATTCCCCCACTCCAGTCCCCCACTTCCATCCCCCTATCAGTCCCACCATGCATATTCCTGATTCTTCATTTATCCATATTGGATTTATTTACATGTAGATTCTTAAAAAGTATAAATAAAAGGATGAAGTAGAACCATAATTAAATAAGTTAATATACAGTTATGCAACTTTTGTTCTTCATGGTTATCCTCATGAGTGACCGGCCTACAATGTATGCACAATCTGACAAGGACAATGGGATTTAGAGAAGAATACTAACGATTTTACTCTTCTTTGACTTTGAACTGGATCACTTTCCTAGAAGTGTTCACATTGATAGGACCTATAAACTTCATCAAAAAGAAACCTATAGTTCAAATGGAGAAATGGAATTGATAACACATGATCATCTCCATCCAACCACATTATTATTCCAAAGAAGTGGGAAACAGATAGAAATTAGCAAATGAAATGGTACTAGTAAGGGAAATTTGGAAAAAGAATGGACCCAAAATTAGTACCTTGAGAATTTATAGGGAGAAAGGAAGATCCCACGCCATCGGCCATGATACATATTTCTTTGATCAGTTTTTCATCAAGCTACAATAAAGTAAAATCATAATGTATTTAGATATTAAAACACTGGAATAATATATCACTCTAGTAACATAAATTTGGGTGGAGACACCCCTTCTGCAAAATTAAGGCCTACAACAGAACTAATCGATTATTAATTAGAAGAAAAAAGACAAGATAAATCAGAATGGAATGTTTAATGAATATTAGTTAAGGAATTCCAACATTATCAGCTAAAGAAGATTCCAAGGATTTATTATCATGAAGAGACCCTGTTAAAGAGTGTAGCCTTTTGATTATAGAGTCAAGAGAAATATCATTCCGAAAAAGAGGATTTTCCTCAATGGATGCCTTTGAAATAAATGTTGCAGTTGAATCCTCCAATTACTTCACTTGTTCCAATAACTTAGATACTTATTCCTATGCATTTATTCGTGATTCCTATAATATTGTGGTATCACCCATTGAACTAATTAAAATTCATTGCACAGACACAAAATACTACTACTGCTTCCTCCCAGTGACCAAGTAAACATAACAAGTTCTAGTGAACATAAGATGAGACATGTGCTTGTACAAATATAAAGAAGTTAAAAGCTTATCTCTTTGTCACTCTGAAATTCTAGTGTTTCCATAGAACACATGAATTTATCATTCAATAGTTTTATACCCCCAGGATGAAAATTTCATCAACCCCCAGCCCCCCCACCACACACACCCCCTGCAGCAGCTCCCCCCACCTCCCCCTACACTATCACCCCCACCCCCACCCCCAGCACTAGCTCTCCCCACCCCCTACACCATCACCCCCACGCCCTGCATTAGCCCCCCCCCCCCCCCGTGCACCAGCCCCCCAACTTTATCTGCAGGGAATATCAAAAAACATAAGCAAATCTATGAACAACACTAAGAAAATAAAATTTTCCATTAATATATATATATATACCTATAAGGTTAAGAGATTAATAGAAATTACAAGTAGTTAAGATGAAGAAAAAGGGGATGGATATACAAAATATATTCTAAGAGATTATTTTATTTCTTACTTTGACCATAATTCCATATATTAAAAGAAAGTAAAACTATTTTAAAAGAATAAAATAAGTTTAAATGTGAAGTAGAATGATCTCATAGAAGAGATAAAAATTTCCATGATGAAATGTGTATAATAAGATTGGATAGCAGAATCTCTTAATACAAAAATGATTGCTAAATAAAAGGAACTTCATGAGGCACAATCTAGGTATCTTAAATCTGGAAACTCTTTAAGGAATATGATATAAGTCTATGAAAATGCAGTGGATATTCAAGATGAACCATCCAAGGATGATGAGAAAACCAGCCCCATGAAAAAGGTAATTTTTATTCCTAAATTATCATGTGATAATAAATATGTTTCCTTTCATTATAATGATTATGAAACATAATTTGAATATTTTTAGGATGATGAATGGTGTAAAAAATGTCCTCCTATGGATGACTTGAGAATGGAAAAACCCCAAGGAAATGGGAAAATAAAGGCTGGAGGATGCCTGGAAAACAAGCAGAATTTTATAAACAAAATCATCAATATAAATAAAGATAAAGTTTCAAGGGATATTAATATTTTTGTATATTTTTTCGGTATAAATATTTTGAGTACTGGTACAACATGTCATTTCACTGGAACTGGGATGAAAAAAGGGGGAGCAGACCTGAGAAGAATAGAAGTAGTTTAAATAGAAGTAGGAATACACTTAGTAAAAAAATTCTCATCCTAAAAAAATACTAGAAAGGTATCACCTCTTTATTCCCATTCATTTTATGTATACTTTCCTATAGGTAATTAAAGAAAACCATTGGGGAGATGGATGAATGTTCTATTATTTGGGTATAATAAGAATTCAATATCCTTCCTATAATACCATTGAAGTTAGATTTTCCATGATAAAGAAAGTGAGACCATCCCTCAATGGGTGAAAAGCATAATATAATGTTTTCAATATTGACAAACTGTATGGAATCTCTAAATCTGGACAACCTAATTCTAATTAGTCATTGAGGTTATGTAGAACAACCCCAATATTAATTTTTATATTGACATCACATACTCAATGATTTATGTACAACATTGATTAATTGTTTATAAACTCTTGTTTCTATAAAGGTTTTTGCCTCATAGACTTATAGTTGAATATATCAAGTCTTTTTTTCATGAATATCATGTGATTCTATCCTTCTCTCACAAGTGGATAAGGTTGAAACATCAAATATATATAGGAGAAGAAGATTTCATTATGGGAGTGCTCAGCATCTAGGACCACTATCAGTGAGTTCTAAAAGTGCATTCCCACTAACCATATAGCCATTTTGTAACTCTAAACCAAGGGGTGCACTAATTCTGATCACCCATTAACTCCCTAGGACCTGTCTAGCACAACCATTATGCCAATAAAAGAAAACATCATATCAATATCAGGGTAAAATCCAGATCCAGTAATATCCCAAAGTTATCATACTACTTCTAGTACCTGAGCAAGTAACTACCTCAACCATCTTTGTTATAAGGTATAAAACACTATTCAATCAAATTCATGAACAAAACATTACAAAAATATCCACAATAGGCTCACATTTCCAAACTCTAGGTTCTAAGGTAACACCCAAAGACACCAATGATTAAATTAGCACTGACCCTCTTAGGGATAATAAAACATGGGTCACCCATGGTCCCCTAGATCACGTCTATCAAATCATGATTCAATCTAGATAGGGAAACCTCAAATGGAGACTCTGAAAACTAACCCAACCACGATCATCACCTAACCCACAAGGGAATCATCAAAAAACACCACACCCATAATAAAGTCCTCAAGGTTTCTTCATAAGCATCTCATTTCTTGTTTGCACTACATCCTACCGGACAACATCCCCCCTGGACTAACCCCCCTGCTGGACCCCCCAGGAATGTAGCTATAAGAACCCGGCCTTAAAACCTTACATAATCATGAATTAAATGAATAATTCACATAGAGGATCTTTTCAGGTTTATAGTTTTATATAATTAGGACATAACCATTATATCTCAAAATATTACAAAGTAGACACTTCTATAAAGATTCCATAAAATAAAAATTCTTAAAAAGAAACATGTCTAGTTCCATGTTTTAGATAGCATGTCTTTCCTTGATCCCATCCTTGACCCTATTCATCTTTAAGTCCTATGGAAAACATTTCAAAAACTTGGGATGAGCATAAAAAGCCCAGTAAAGGATACACACTGAAGGAAAACCGTTAATTTTTCAAAACAACAAGTAAACCATGAATAATTTATCAAAGTAATACTTTTTAACTTTATGTTTTATAAAATAATCTTCACTGAATAATATATCATTACTTACCCTTTTGTAACTAAAAGATTACCATAAAACCCATATAAATAACACATATCATATAAAGGTAACTTGGGACACAAACATACTTAAATAGAATAACCATACGGTCTACTTACACATATATCACTACATGGAATAGCCATACAGCCGACATCCATACACAATGAATTGAAGGTTATAACATAACCATCCATCCTGGTATTCAGGGCACCACATGTCATATGGTTTATCACGTAACCACCCGTCAAATGTCCAAGTAACATTAAAAATAATCATAATACATAAAACAATTATAAAGGAAAGAAAACATTTCCACATTTCAATCACAAGAGATCACATCATGAAACTATCATAAATAAAAACAACTAATAAAATCATTAAAACTCTATGAGATAAAAATTCCTTTATACTTTGAAAATATTAAAAGAATACATTTAAAATAGATTTTAGAATCAAAGTGTCCCATATCACTTTGATGCTTTTAATGGAATCATAATTTTAAAACAGTAATTTCCATATAAATAAATACTCAAAAAAAATTTTAAAACATGGGAATTAAAGATAAAGATTTATAATAATAAGTCTTTAAAACATTTAAAAATGATATTTTTGTTAAAGAGTCTTTAACAAAATGAGAGACTCTTGAATACAAATAATTACGAAATAACATTTAATCAAAAAATTATAATATCATGAGAATAAAGGGATTCATGATATAATATGTCAAAGGAGGGTAAATACACCATATATGAGTGAGTTGGTGAATAACAACAATGAAGTCTCAATGGAAATGTAAATTGAGATGAAATCCATTATAAAGATGGTATCCTTAAATTAAGGATATATTAATCTCATAAATATGTGTGAAAAATATAAATACACCCAATATAAGTGGATATTATGTGGAAAAAAATCATAGGTAATTCAGACATATTCATACGATGGAATATTCAATAACAACATGTTGGACACAAAGAAATCGAAATTGGGTTAATAAGTTCCCTTGTAAAAATTCGACAGCCTAACGGCGCCACTTTAAAATTCAGAAAATGATTTGATGAGAGAAAAACGGTATCTCATCAATTGGAAATAAATTTTACATCAATAAGTATATATAAGAACATATCAAAACATAATAAGATGTAAATTAAAAGACATAACAAAAGAAGTCTTTTAAAAAGATGAGGGTGAAAAGTTCCCTTACCGACTTGGGTATCTTTCGAAACGTACACCCCATGAAAGAAGGACAATACAACATTGATGTAAATAATCATAAACGAAATTATATTACAAAAATAGTAGGATAATTGGAAGTACATATACCTCTCAAAGGAAATGGTGGAAAATGTAGCATAAATCTCACGGGAATAAAAGTGAGATGAAAAACCCCTTATGAGAACTCGGCTGCCTAACAGCGCCAATTAAAACATCCAAAAAAATGGATTGATGAAATAAAATATGGTCTCTCATAATATGAAAATAAAATGTACAGTAAGAGGAATAAAAAAGAACATCCCCCAACATAAGAAAGAGGAGATTAAAATAAATGACATAAATGAGAGTACTTAAAAAGAAAGAGAGAGGTTGGATCCCTTACGAAAATTCGGCAGCCTAACGGCACCACTTAAAAAATGAATTGATGAGAGTAAGAGGGGGTATATAATCATATGAAAATACAAATTATAGTATGGTGAATATAAAAAAAATCCTCCAACATAAGAACATGGAGCATAAATGAAATGACATAAAAGAGGGTACTTGAAAAGAAAGAGAGAGGTCGGATCCCTTACCTCAAGTCTGACTTGTCTTGTTTGTTTCCTTATATTCATGAATAATAAACATTGATCAATATATAATTTATTAAAGACCTCATTTAAATTTTATTATTAAATTCATATAACATATTATAATGATATAATAATTAGTTAATTATGCGAGTTCAAATCAGATGTTTTTGTTGATGTTTGGTACATGAGTCAAAAATGAACTTGTTTGAAAATGATTGTCCATGTAGTTATAAGTAAATAATCTCCAGAATAGTAATAATTATTTAAATACCATATATATACATTACATATTAATTTTATACTATTCCATAACATTTTGAGATAAAAAGAAATGAAATGCACCATTCATGGAGACGGTGGGTCGTACGTACGCATGAACGCTACTTTCATTTCTTTGTCATATTAATGGAATTAAAAATAAATGAGATATATATATATATATATTATATTCCAGTATAATATATATTTTATATAGGTCACATATGTTTATTAATTTCATTATTTATACATTCCATGTATTGCATGAACAAGTCACATCACTTGAAGGGGCAGTAGTCCACACTTCCTCGTATGAAATTATTGCATTTGCACAACATCCAAAGCCTAAAAGTATGTTTTAAATATAAAACAAATAAGCATATAGAAAAAATAAATTCCATATATATCATATATAAAATATAGTTACATCATAATGGCCACCATGAAAGGTGTTAAGAGAAGTTTGAACAATCATCGTTTCGTGAGGCAGTAATTCGCCATCTATAGAAACAGTATGTTCTTTAACCATTAGACAGAGGTGTGTGTAAGTGTAGCTCGAATATTTTTCATACCAAAATCCTAGTATATTGAATATATTGGTGTTGTTTCAAAATAAAGGAATAATAATAGTTTAGGGGGTTGGAGAATCAAAATAAAACAAAAGAACATTAGGGAAGACATTACCATTAAATTGGGTAACTCCTCTTGGTAGGAAGCAAAAGGATTTCTTGAAGATATTTATGCCTAAGGAAAGGATTGTAAGATTAAGAGAGGGATATTTAGAGATAAAATTATCATAAATTTTTTGATCAAAAGGCTTGAGAGGTGTGGGTAAGGAGGTAGAGGTGGGGGCCTTTTATAAGAGGGAGGAGGGGCATTCTTGGAAAGTCTTAAAAAGTAACTTTATTATAATATGATTTTCGGATATAAAAGGTCCCACAATTATATATTTCAAGTATAAGGTGCTAAGGGTTCTAAATCCACCCATACAATAGGTTTTTGGCAAGTGTATGTCTTAGATTTTACATTATCTTTTCATTTTATTTAAATCGTTCATTAATGAAGTAATCGTTGCATCATCATGGCGTCTTAAATAAATAAATTTATATAATGTCTAAAAATTATAAAAAAAATACTATGATGTAGGAAATATCATTATCTTTACAATTAATATTTATAGTCAAAACAATGACTTGTATAACCCCATGTAAAAATTGTTTTAGTAAAACAATACATGTTTGTGACATTTTTATTTTAACTTTAAATAAAAAGTTATTAATGTCATTTTCTTACCCAAGTGGCTCAATGGGGTCCCCAAGTTGACCCATAGATTTTCTTGGTCGGCCATGAATCATCCAATAAGGGTAGGACATTTTCAAGTTCATTTCATATTATTATAACATTATCTTTACCTTAAATTACACTAAATATCTTTAATCGCGATTAATAAAACTCAAAAGTTACTATTCACCAAAAAAATTATTTTATTCCAATTGAACCAAATTTTACATCCTAATGACAACCATGTATGTCATATTTTTAAAAATCAAATCATAGAAGTGGTAAATTTTCATTTAGACAAAAAATCAGTTTTTTAACTACCACTTAGTGGTTTCACTATTCATAAAAAAATTGAAGTTTTTCAGAAAAATACCAAAAAATCACCGTAAGATATATTTGATATTCCAAATTCAAAAATGATGTCAATTTTAAAAAAGTAAAAACATATAATTTGAATTGATTAATTTAATAATAAATTCCCGCTGTCAAAACAAATAGCGTGTTTTTAAGAAATAATATCTATTAAAAGATTGACACTAGTTTAAGTCCAATTTCAAAGTCAAATTAATTCCAATGACCATCATTGGATTAAATGGTAAAAATATATTCTAATTTCACTTTAAAACCAATTCAAAATATGATCTAATCATATAAATAAATTAGATTAAAAAGAGGTTTTGAATTAAAATACAACATTTTTCACATATTCATTAAAAATGTACTTTATCGAAAAAATAACAAAAAGATACACAAAGTAAATTTTGATGTCCCGATTCTAAAGAAGTATTTTATTTGGTCCAATATATAATATGAAATTGTCAAATAGTGGATTTAAAAAGGGTTCACCATAAAAAGGTGGTTAATCAAACATTTAAAGAATATTAGAATATTTACAGTTAAAATTGGATTCATTTGCATTTTAAGCCTCTAACATTTATTGGATAAAAGTAAAAATATTTGACAAACATATATAATAATTTTGTAGTTATTTCTATTCATTCCTACCATTACAACGGCTATGCGTTAACTACCATTTAAAATAATATTATTTTATTATTAGAGTGCAACGTAAGATTTAAAAGGAAATCGTTATTGTGTATTGGGTACGCCATCGAGCATAGTGTTCCCTTTAAAGTAATATTAATATGTTATTAACAAATATTAATAAATATGAAAAACTAATATTCTTTATTTACCAAGGATGTTACATCCTTCCCCCCTTTTGGGAATTGCGTCCTCTCGATTTTAAAATTGGGATTGGAAACTTCATTGAAATCCCCACATCAGAAAAGGAGAAAATTAAACTGTCACTTTAAAAGAAAGAAAGAGAAGTAAAAAGGTCACCCGAGATAACCCATACTAGGATTCCATGTAGGAAAACATGGAAATGGAATAGAAAACAAAGTGTCATGTTCTGATGGAGAGTGATAGAAAACATGATTAGGAGAAAGTTAACCACATGAAAATCACAAACTTGTGATGGGTTAAATGGTATTTGATTCCCTAGTAGGAAAAGTTAACATACACCATTTTTGTTTTAAGTTACTTTTCATTGAGGAATTTATTTATGATCATAACTAAATCCTAAGGTAATATACTTAATTTTCATGTAGACTTTCATCTCTTACTAGATTTCTTAAACAAACTCATATTTTCTCCAAAAGACGCGTATTTAGATGACTTGTTCACATTAAGAGCACTATAATCAACTTATAGAGAATCACCTAATCAAAAAAAGAGAACTATATATTTTTCATGTCTTTAGACCCTTTCCAAAAACAAAATTGTTAGAACAATATCAAATAATTCAGAAAAGGTTAATCCTTTATAAAAAGAAAATCTATTTTTAATCTCAAAAATTTTCCCAACAAAACCGAAAGTTCAACGAAGACCATTCGATAAAAAATTTGTCCATAAAATTATTCAAAGTAAACCAAACTAAAATTGAAACCCAACTATTTGAAGGATTTAATCACATAGTCTTCCAAGGTAAAAAATAACATTTATCTCCAAATAACATGAGCTTCTCTTAAAGTCTCATATTGAAAAGTAATTAACCAAATCATATATCCTCTATGATAGGACAATATTTTCCTAGATAACCCAAAATCAACTTATTATTGATTCATAAAATTATATAACTAAAACGAATTATTAATACTAACTAGGGACTTCACGTAGTCCAGTGGTAGGTGATAAATACCAGTCACACTTCAGTTGTGGGTTCGATTCCCACAGCTTTTCCTACGCGACGGGTTGTCACATGGTCTGCGGGTTTTTCTTTTTCAAAAACTATATAATTCTTAAAACATTCCCCATAAAGAGATAAAATCTTCAAAAATAACCATAACATAATTTAACCTCAATATTTCCTCATGCCTTTCATCTTCCATCATATAGTATCCCATAATTACCTCAAATGTAAGGATCATATAAACCCTAATGGTTACCATTATAATTATTACATGATCTTCCACATCGAGTTGGTTCTCTCGTACATGATTAATTAGAGAACTCACCAAGGTTCAAGTGGTTAATCATAACTCCTTGATAGTTGGTTTAGAATAACCATGAGATTACTCATTGAATCCCCTATTTCATCAAGTCTCTTAATCAGAGAACCACCACAGTTTCCTTCAAACCCATTGTCACTTTGGTTCTTGCTAGATCCATCCATTTACTAAAACCAAAAATTTCAGTGTGATTATATCAACAAAATTATCATGTACTAACGAGGAAGATAAACACTAATATACACTTACTCATTCACATTATCTAAAACTATGACTCTTTCTGAAATCCTAACCATTATGGTAATGTCTCTTATGATTAGAGAATACCCTAACCTCTAAATTTATATAAACCGGCCATTGATACCAACTATAATAACCCGGACTTAAAACCTTAAATAATCATGAATTAAATGAATAATTCACATGGAGGATATTTTCAGGTTTATAGTTTTAGAGAATTAGGACCTAAACATTACATCTCAAAATATTACAAAGTAGACACTTCTAATAAGTTTCCATAAAATAAAAAATATTAAAAATAAACATGTCTAGTAATATGTTTTAGATAACATGTCTTCCCTTGATCCCATCCTTGACCCTATTCATCTTTAAGTCCTGTGGAAAAAATTTCAAAAACATGGGATGAGAATAAAAAGCCCAGTAAAGGATACGCAAAGAAGGAAAACCGTTAGTTTTTGAAAACAACAAGTAAATCATGAATACTTTATCAAAGTAATACTTTTCACCTTTATGATGTAGAAAATACTCTTCACTGAATAAAAGATCATTAATTACCCTTTTTAACCAAAATATTACCATAAAACCCATATAAAGAACACATATCATATAAAGGTAACTTGGTACATAAAAATACTTAAATGTAATAACCATACGGTCGACTTCCACACATATCACTACATGGAATAGCCATACGGCCGACTTCCATACCTAATGCATTGGAGGTTATAACGTAACGACCCATCCTAGTATTCATGACACCAACTGTCATATGGTTTATCTTGTAACCACCCATCAAATGTCCAAGTACCATTACAAAAAATCATAATACATAAAACAATTATAAAGGAAAGAAAACATTTCCACATTTCAATCACAAGAGATCACATCATGATACTATCATAAATAAAAACATCTAATAAAATCATTAAAACTCTATGAGAGAAAAATACCTTTATACTTTGAAAATATTAAAAGAAGACATTTAAAAGATATTTTAGAATCAATGTGTCTCATACCACTTTGATGATTTTAATGGAATTATAATTTTAAAACATTAATATCCATATAAATAAATACTCAAAAACATTTTTAAAACATGGAATTTAAAGATAAAGATTTATAATAAAAAATCATTAAAACATTTAAAAATGATATTTTTTTTAAAGCATTTTAACAAAATGAGAGACTCTTGAATACAAATAATTGTGGAATAACATTTAATCAGAACTCTATAATATCATGAGAATAAATGTATTCATGATATAATATGTCAAAGGATAGTAAATACACTATATAAGAGTGAGTTGGTGAATACCAATAATGAAGTCTCAATGGAAATGTAAATTTAGATGAAATCCATTATAAAGATGGTATCCTTAAATTTAGGAGAAATCAATCTCATAAATATGTTTGAAAAATATAAATACACCAAATATGAGTGGATATTATGTGTAAAAAAATCATAGTTCATTCACACATATTCATATGATGACATATTCAATAACTACAAGTTGAACCCAAAGAAATCGAAATTGGCTTAAGAAGTTCCCTTGTAAAAATTCGACAGCCTAACGACATCACTTTAAAATTCAGAAAATGAGTTGATGAGACCAAAAGGGTATATAATCACTTGGAAATAAATTTTACATCAATAAGGATATATAATAACATATCCCAACATAATATGATGTAAATTAAAAGACATAACAAAAGAAGTCTTTTAAAAAGAAGAGGGTGAAAGGTTCTCTTACCGACTTGGGTATCTTTCGAAACGTACACCCCATGAAAGAAGGACAATACAACATTGATGTGAATACTCATAAACAAAATTATATTACACAATTAGTATAATAATGGGCAGTACATATACCACTAAAATGAAATGGTGGAAAATGTTAAACAAATATTACAGGAATAAAAGCGAGATGAAAAACCCCTTACAAAAACTCGGCTGCCTAACGAATCCCATTAAAACATCCCAAAAAATTGATTGATGAAATAAAATAGCATCCCTCAGCATAGGAACATAAAATTTACAGTAATAGGAATATAAAATAACATCCCCCAGCATAAGAAAAAGGATCTTAAAAGAAATGACATAAAAGAGAGTACTTAATAAGAAAGAGAGAGGTAGGATCCCTTATGAAAATTCTGCAGCCTAACGGCACCACTTAAAAAGTCTAAAAATTAATCGAGTAGAGTAAGAGGGGGTATCTCATCATATGAAAATAAAAATTACATTATGGTTAATATAAAATAACATCTTCTAACATAAGAACATGGAGGATAAATGATATGACATAAAAGAGGGTTCTTGAAAAGAAAGAGAGAGGTCGGATCCCTTACCTCAATTCTGACTTGTCTTGTCCGTTTATTTATATTCATGAATAATAAACTTTGGTAAATTTATAATTGTTTAAGGACCTCATTTAAATATTATTATTCCATTCATATAACATATTATAATGTTATAATAATTAGTTAATTATGCGAGATCATATCAGATGTTTTTGTCAATGTTTGGTACATGAGTAAAAAATGAGCTTGTTTGAAAATGATTGTCCATGTAGTTATAAGTGAATCTTCTCCAGAAATGTATTAATGATTTAAATATCATTTATATCCAGTAAATATTCATTTTATACTATTCCATAACATTTTGGGATAAATAGAAATGAAATGCACCGTTCATGGAGATGATAAGTCGTACGTACGAATGAACGCTACTTTAATTTCTTTGTCATATTAATGGAATTAAAAATAAATTAGAGATATGTATATTATAATTATATTAAAATATATATGTTATATAGGTCACATATTTTCATTAATTTCATTCTTTATACATTCCATTTATTGCGTGAACAAGTCACATCACTTGAGGGGCGGTATTCCACACTTCCTCGTATGAAATTATCGCATTTGCACAACATGCAAACCATAAATGCATTTTTTAAATATAAAATACAGAATCATATAGAAAAAATAAATTCCATATATATCATAAATAAAATACAGTGACATCATAATGGACACCATGAAAGGTGTTAAGAGAAGATTGAACAATCATCGTTTCATGAGGCAGTAATTCGCCATCCACAGAAACAGTATGTTCTTTAACCATTAGATGGAGATGTGTGTATGTGTAGATCTAATATTTCTCATACCAACATCCTAGTATATTTAAGATACTGTTGTTGTTACAAAATAAAGGAATAAAAAGATTTTACGGGTTGGAGAAGCAAAATAAAACAAAAGAACATTAGGGAAGACTTTACCATTAAATCGGGAAACTCCTCTTGGTTTGAACCAAAAGGGTTTTTTGAAGATATTTATGCCTAAGGGAAGGCTTCCAGGATGAATAGAGGGATTCTTAGAGATAACCAATAATAGTTTGATCGATCCAAAGGCTTGAGAGGTGTGGGTAAGGAGGTAAGGGTGGGGGATTTTTATAAGAGGGAGGAGGGGCACTCTTGGAAAGTCTAAAAAAGTAACTTTATTATAAAATGATTTTCGGATATCAAAGGTCCCAAAATTATATATTCCAAGTATAAGGTGATAAGGGTTATAAATACACCCATTAAACAGGTTTTTTACAAGTGTATGTCTTAGATTTTACATTATATTTTCATTTAATTTAAAACTTTCATTAATCAGGTAATCACTGCATCATCATGGTGTCATAAATAAATTAATTTATTTAATGTCTAAAAATTATAAAAAAAATTCTATGATGTAGGAAATAGATTTATCTTTCCAATTAATATTTATAGTCAAAAATATGACTTGTATAACCTCATGTAAACATTGTTTTAGTAAAAAAATACATGTTTGTGACATTTTTATTTTAACTTTAAATAAAAATTTATTAACTTCATTTTCTTACCCAAGTGGCTCCATGGGGTCCCCAAGTTGACCCATGGATTTTTCATGGTCGGACATGACTCATACAATAAGGGTAGGACATGTGACAAGGTCATTTCATATTATTATAACATTATCTTTACCTTAAATTACACTAATTACCTTTAATCACGATTAATAAAACTTAAAAGTCACTATTCACCAAAAAATTATATTAATCACATTGAACCACATTTAACATCCTAATTACAACCAGGTATGTCAGATTTTTGGAAATCAAATCACAGAAGTTGTAAAGTTTCATTTAAATGAAAAAACCGTTTTTAACTACCACTTAGTGGTTTCACTATTCATCAAAAATTGAAGTTTTTCAGAAAAATACCAAAAATTTACCCTAATCTATATTTGATATTCTGAATTCAAAAATTATGTCTATTTTAAAAAAATCAAAACATATAAGTTTCATTAATTAATTTAATAATTAATTCCCGCTGTCAAAACAAATAGCGTGTTTTTAAGAAACATTATCTTTTAAAAGATTGACACTAGTTTAAGTCTAATTTCAATTTGAAATTAATTCCAATGACCACCATTGGATTAAATGGTAAAAATATATTCTAATTTCAGTTTAAAACCAATTGAAAAGATGATCTAGTCATATAATTAAATTATATTAAAAAGAGGATTAGAATTAAACTACAACATTGTTCACATATTCATTAAAAATGTACTTTATGGAAAAAATAACAAAAACATTCACAAAGTAAATTTTGATGTCCCAATTCTACAGAAGGATTATATTTTGTCTAATAGAACATATGAAATTGTTAAATAGTGGATTTAAAAAGGGTTCTCCATCAAAAATCGGTTAATCAAACTTTTAAAGAATATTAGAATATTTACACTTAAAATTGGATTCATTCACATTTTAATCCTCTAACATTTATTGGATATAAAAGTAAAAATATTTGACAAAAATATATAATAATTTTTTAGTTAGTTCTGTTCATTCCCGCCATTACAATGGCTAGCCGTTAACTACCATTTAAAATAATATTATTTTATTATTAGAGTACAACTTATGATTTCAAAGGAACTCATTATTGCGTATTGGGTACGCCATCGATCATAGAGTTCCCTTTAAAGTAATATTGATATTTTATTCAAAAATATTAAAAAATATGAAAAGGTAATATTCTTTATTTACCTAGTATGTTACATCCTTCCCCCCTTTTTGGAATTGCGTCCTCAGAATTTTAAAATTGGGGTTGGAACTTCATTGAAATCCCCACATCGGAAAAGGAGTAAATTAAACTGTCACATTAAAAGAAAGAAAGGGATGTACAAAGGTCACCCGAGATAACACATACTAGGATTCCATGTAGGAAAAATGGACATGGAAGGGAACACAAAATGTCATGTTCTGATGGAGAGTGATAGAAAACATGATTAGGAGAAATTTAACCACAAGAAAAGCACAAACTTGTGATGGGTTAAACGGTATTTGATTCCCTAGTAGGAAACGTTAACATACAACATTTTTGTTTTAAGTTACTTTTCATTGAGGAATTTATTTATGAGATTAAAAAAAACTTAAGGAAATATACTTACTTTTCATGTAGACATTCATCTCTTACTAGATTTCTTACACAAACTAATATTTTTCTAAAAGACAAGTATTTAGATGACTTGTTCACATTAAGAGCGCTATAATGAACTTCTAGAGAATCACCTATTCCACAAAAGAGAACTATATATTTCCCACGTATTTATACCCTTACCAAAACGATAATAATTAGAACAAGACCAGATAATCCACCAAAGCATAATACTTTATAAAAAGAAAATCTATACTTAATCTCCAAATTTTGTCCAACAAAATCCAAAGTTCAACGAAGACCATTCGATAAATAATTTGTCCATAAAATTCATCAATGTAAACCAAACTTAGATTGAAACCCAACTATTTGAAGGATTTAATCACATAGTCTTCAAAGGTAAAAATTAATATTTATCTCCAAATAACATCAGCTGCTCTTAAAGTCTCATATTGAAAAGTAATTAACCTAATCATATATCCACCATGATAGGTCAATATTTTCCTTGATAACCCAAAATCAACTTATTATTGATTCATAAAATTATATAACTAAAAAGAAATTTTTATACTAACCAGGGACTTCACGTAGTCCAATGGTAGATGATAACTACCAGTCACACTTTAGTTGTGGGTTCAATTCTCACAGCTTTGTCTGACGCGACGGGTTGTCACACGGTCTGCGTGTTGTCCTTTTTCCAAAACTATATAATTCTTAAAACATTCCCCAAAAAGAGATAAAATCTTCAAAAATAACCATAACATAATTTAACCTCAATTTTACCTCATGCCTTTCATCTTCCATCATATAGTAACCCATAATTACCTCAAAAGTAAGTATCATATAAACCCTGTTGGTTACCATTATAATTATAACATGAACATCCACATCGAGTTGGTTCTCTATTACATGATGCATAAGAAAACTCACAATGGTTCGAGTGGTTAATCATAACTCCTTGATTGTTGTTTTAGAATAACCACGAGATTCCTCATTGAATCCCCCATTTCATCCAGTCTCTTAATCAGAGAACCACCACAGTTTCCTTCAAACCCATTGTCACTTTGGTGCGTGCTAGATCCATCCATTTAGTAAAAATAAAAATGTCAGTGTGAGTATATTAACAAAATTATCATGTACTAATGAGGAAGATAAACACTAAGATACACATACTCATTCACTTTATCTAAAACTATGACTCTTTATGAAATCCTAACCATTATGGTAATGTCACTTATACCTAGAGAATGCCCTAACCTCTAAAGTTATATAAACCGACCTTTGATACTAACTATAAGAACCCGGCCTTAAAACCTTACATAATCATGAATTAAATGAATAATTTACAGAGAGGATCTTTTCATGTTTATAGTTTTAGAGAATTGGGACATAACCATTATATCTCAAAATATTACAAAGTAGACACTTCTATAAAGTTTCCATAAAATAAAAATTCTTAAAAAGAAACATGTATAGTTCCATCTTTTAGATAGCATGTCTTTCCTTGATCCCATCCTTGACCCTATTCATCTTTAAGTCCTGTGGAAAACATTTCAAAAACTTGGGATGAGCATAAAAATCCCAGTAAAGGATACAGACATAAGGAAAACCATTATTTTTTCAAAACAACAAGTAAACCATGAATAATTTATCAAAGTAATAATTTTCACCTTTATGAATTATAAAATAATCTTCACTGAATAAAAGATCATTACTTACCCTTTTGTAACCAAAATATTACCATAAAACCCATATAAAGAACACATATCATATAAACGTAACTTGGGACATAAACATACTTAAATGGAATAACCATACAGTCGACTTCCACACATATCACTACATGGAATAGCCATACAGACTATTTCCATACCCAATGCATTGGAGGTTATAATGTAACCACCCGTCCTGGTATTCACGACACCACCCATCATATGGTTTATCACGTAACCACCCATCAAATGTTCAAGTACCATTACAAAAAATCATAATACATAAAACAATTATAAAGGAAAGAAAATATTTCCACATTTAAATCACAAGAGATCACATCATGATACTATCATAAATAAAAACATAAAATAAAATAATTAAAACTCTATGAGAGAAAAATCCCTTTATACTTTGAAAATATTAAAAGAAGACATTTAAAAGATATTTTAGAATCAAAGTGTCCCATACCACTTTGATGATTTGAATGGAATTATAATTTTAAAACATTAATTTCCATATAAATAAATAATCAAAAACATTTTTACAAAAAGGAAATTAATGATAAATATTTATAATAATAAATCTTTAAAACATTTAAAAATTATATTTTTGTTAAAGAGTTTTTAACAAAATGAGAGACACTTGAATAAAAATAATTACAGAATAACATTTAATCAGAAATTTATTATATCAGGAGAATAAAGGGATTCATGATATAATATGTCAAAGGATAGTAAATACACCATATAAGAGTGAGTTGGTGAATAACAACAATGAAGTATCAATGTAAATGTAAATTTAGATGAAATCCATTATTAATATGGTATCCTTAAATTAAGGATAAATCAATCTCATAAATATGTGTGACAAATATAAATACAACCCATATAAGTGGATATTAAGTGTAAAAAAATCATACATCATTCACACATATTCATAGGATGACATATTCAATAACTACAAGTTGAACCCAAAGAAATCTAAATTGGGTTAAGAAGTTCCCTTGTAAAAATTCGACAGCTTAACGGCGTCACTTTAAAATTCAAAAAATGATTTGATGAGACAAAAAGGTTATGTCATCTCTTGGAAATATATTTTACAACAATAAGGATATATAAGAACATATACCAACATAAAAATATGTAAATTAAAATACATAATAAAAGAAGTCTTTTAAAAAGATGAGGGTGAAAGGTTCCCTTACCGACTTGGGTATCTTTCGAAACGTACACCCCATGAAAGAAGGACAATACAACATTGATGTAAATAATCATAAATGAATTTATATTACACAAATAGTAGAATAATGGGCAGTACATATACCCCTCAAAGGAAATGGTGTCAAATGTAGCATAAATCTCACGGGAATAAAAGTGAGATGAAAACCCCTTACGAAAACTCGGCTACCTAACGACGCTAATTAAAAAATCCAAAAAAATGGATTGATGAAATAAAATAGGGTCTCTCATCATATAAACATAAAATTTACATTAATATTAATATAAAAGGACAACCCCCAACATAAGAAAGAGGATCGTAAAAGAAATTACATAAAAGAGAGTACTTAAAAAGAAAGAGAGAGGTAGGATCTCTTACGAAAATTCAGCAGCCTAATGGTGCCACTTAAAATTTCTAAAAATGAATTAATGAGAGAAAGAGGGGGTATCTCATCATATGAAAATAAAAATTATAGTATGGTGTATATAAAATAACATCCTCCAACATAAGAACATGGAGAATAAATGAAATGACATAAAAGAGGGTACATGAAAAGAAAGAGAGAGGTCGGATCTCGTACCTCAAGTCCGACTTGTCTTGTTCGTTTCTTTATATTCCTGAATCATAAACATTGGTCAATTTATAATTTCTTAAGGACCTAATTTAAATTTCATTATTCAATTAATATAACAAATTATAATGTTATAATAATTATTTAATTATGCGAGTTCATATCAGATGTTTTTGTCGATGTTTGGTACATGAGTCAAAAATGAACCAGTTTGAAAATGATTGTCCATGTATTTATAATTAAATCATCTCCAGAATAGTATTAATGATTTAAATATCATATATATCTAGTACATATTCATTTTATTTTATTCCATAACATTTTGAGATAAAAATAAATAAAATGCACCTTTCATGGAGATGGTAAGCCATATGTACGCATGAACGCTACTTTCATTTCATTGTCATATTAATTGAATTAAAAATTAATCATATATATATATATATTATAATTAAATTATAATATATATGTTATATAGGTCACATATGTTCATTAATTTCATTCGTTGTACATCTCATGTATTGCATGAACAAGTCACATTACTTGAGGGCGTGGTAGTCCACACTTCCTCGTATGAAATTATCACATTTTCACAACATGCAAAGCATAAAGGTATGTTTTAAATATAAAATAAATAAGCATATAGAAAAAATAAATTCCATATATATCATATATAAAATATAGTGACATCCTAATGGTCACCATGAAAGGTGTTAATAGAATATTGAACAATCATCGTTTTGTGATGTAGTAATTCGCCAACCACAGAAACAGTATGTTCTTTAACCATTAAAGAGATGTGTGTATAAGTGTAGCTCGAATAATTCTCATAAAAAAATCCAAGTATATTTACGATACTGTTTTTGTTACAAAATAAAGTAATAAAAAGAGTTTAGGGGGTTGGAGAAGCAAAATAAAACAAAAGAACATTAGGGAAGACTTTACCTTTAAATCAGGTAACTCCTCTTGGTTTGAACCAAAAGGGTTTCTTGAAAAGCTTTCTGCCTAAGGGAAGGCTTCTAGGATGAAGATAGGGATGTGTAGAGATAAAATGATCAGATTTTGGTCAATCCAAAGGCTTGAGAGGTGTTGGTAAGGAGGTAGATGTGGGGGCCTTTGATAAGAGGGAGGAGGGGCACTCTTGGAAAGTCTTAAAAAGTAACTTTATTATAAAATGATTTTCAGATATCAAAGGTCCCAAAATTATATATTTCAAGTATAAGGTGATAAGGGATCAAAATACACCCATAAAATCGGGTTTTGACAAGTTTATGTCTTATATTTTACATTATCTTTTTATTTTATTTAAATCATTCATTAATGAGGTAATTGCTGCATCATCATGGTGTCATAAATAAATTAATTTATTTAATGTATAAAAATTATAAAACAAATACTATGATGTAGGAAATATTTTTATATTTCCAATGAATATTTACAGTTAAAAATATGACTTGTAGAACCCCATAAAAAAATTGGTTTAGTAAAAGAATACATGTTTGTGACATTTTTATTTTAACATTAAATAAAAAGTTATTAATGTCATTTTCTTACCCAAGTGGATCCATGGGGTCCCCAAGTTGAACCATGGATTTTATTGGTCGTCCATGACTCATCCAATAAGGGTAGGACATGTGTCAAGGTCATTTCATATTATTATATCATTATCTTTACCTTAAATTACACTAATTACCTTTAATCGCAATTAATAAAACCTAAAAGTTACTATTCACCAAAAAATTATTTTAATCCCATTGAACCACATTTTACATCCTAATGAATACCATGTATGTTGGATTTTTGAAAATAAAATCATAGATGTGGTAAAGTTTCATTTAAACGAAAAATCAGTTTTTTAACTACCACTTAGTGGTTTCACTATTCATCAAAAATTGAAGTTTTTCAGAAAAATACCAAAAAATCACCCTAAGATATATTTGATATTCCAAATTCAAAAATGATATTTATTTTAATGAATTAAAATCATATAAGTTTCATTAATTAATTTAATAATTAATTCCCGTTGTCAAAACAAATAGCGTGTTTTTATGAAAATATCTATTAAAAGATTGACACTAGTTTATGTCCAATTTCAATGTGAAATTAATTCCAATGACCACCATTGGATTAAATGGTAAAAATATATTATAATTTCACTTTAAAACCAATTCAAAAGATTATATAATCATATAAATAAATTATATTAAAAAGAGGTTTGGAATTAAAATACAACATTTTTCACATATTCATTAAAAATGTACTTTATCGGAAACAAAATAACAAAAAATACACAAAGTAAATTTTGATGTCCTGATTATATAGAAGTATTTTATTTGGTCCAATATAACATATGAAATTGTCAAATAGCGGATTTAAAAAGGGTTTGCCATCAAAAGGTGGTTAATCGAACTTTTAAAGAATATTAGAATATTTACGCTTAAAATTGGATTCATTCACATTTTAAGCCTCTAACATTTATTGGATAAAAGTATAAATATTTGACAAACATATATAATAATTTTGTAGTTAGTTCTTTTCATTCCCACCATTACAATGGCTAGGCGTTAACTACCATTTAAAATAATATAATTTTATTATTATAGTGCAACATAAGATTTCAGAGGAACAAGTTGTTGTGTATTAGGTACGCCATCGAGCATAGAGTTCCATTTAAAGTAATACTAATATTTTATTCACAAATATAAATAAATATGAAAAAGTAATATTCTTTATTTACCTAGGATATTACAGCAGCCCCCCTGGACAGAAACACCACCCCCCCTGTTGGACCCCCTGGACAACATCCCCCCCCCCGGACCCCCCTGGATAGCATCCCCCCTGGACAACCCCCCCCCCCTGCTGGACCCCCCTGAACTGCTGCACCCCTTCTAGACCCCCCTGAACTGCTGCACCCCCCTACTGGACCCCCTGTACAGCATACAGAAATTCTCATAGTGGGGTTATAGCTTTCTTATGGAGGATTTAGGAGGTGAGTTTGTGAGTTTTGTGTTGATGTTTGGAATTATAGGACCTTTGAAGATGGGTTTCAGCTGGGGTGTTGCTATTTAGATTTTTCTACATGGTGTAGTATAGGATACACATACATGGTTCATGGTGCTGGTTGGTTTGTGATTTCTACTATGGTTGGTAACATGTTTTGGGTGAATAAGGGTTGGATTTCTGGTGTCTCTTCTTTGTTTTGGATTACTATTATAGGCTTCTGGTTCCCTCAATTTTCTAGTGTGGTGGATATAGTTTTGGGTGGGTCTTTAGGTGGTGGTTTAGAGTATGTTCAGTTGGCTTGTGCTCGGTTTCCCCATCTTGTGTATTCTTGTTGCTGATAATGTAGGTATTTCTAGGTTGGATGTTCTAAAATTCCCTTCAGATGCTGTATGTTGCAGGTTTGGAGGCATGTTTCTGGTAGATGGGTGGTTCTCTTTCTAGTGTGGGTGCATGTTGACTACATGGTGGGTCTAGAGGTGTTGGATTCAGGGTGGGTATTAGCTCACATTTGGATCAGGGGCTGCTTGGGGATTCTTTAGGATGGATGATGGGTTAGTCGTGGGTGATGTGGGGCACTTCGGATGGATGGTACTAGTTGACTGCTAGTTTTTTAGACTTTCTTATGGTGGGGTGGTCCATTTTGATGAAATGTGTTCAGATGGTGATGGATGGGGCCAGATGGGGGTTTGGGGATGATTTGGTTTCTAGCTAATATTTTGGTTGTTGTGCCTACTATAGGTACCTATTGTGGTTGGATCTGGTGGGGTTTAGGGTTCTTGTGCAAGTAGGTGTTGGTGTAGTGGACATTAGTTGGCATGGTTGTCTATAGGTCTTTCACTCTAGGCTTTGTTTGGACAGATTCCCCTCCCCCTGGACAGATTCCCCCCAAAACCTAAACAGATTCCCCTCCCCCTGCCAGTCTTGCCCCCCAGACCCTAGACAGTTCATACCTATCATAGAGGGTATTTTCTATTTTAAGGATTTTTCTCTTGTGATAGGTGGATACCTTTCTATTTGGAATCATATAATCCTTTAAATGATGGGTTTTGATGTAATCAAGAGGATTGATTGACTAGTTCCCTATTGATCCCATATTAATTGTTGTCATTGGAGGGTGATTATTAAATCCCCATAGGGAAGTAGGTATGTGAATAAGTTATAATGGGATATCTGTGTGACTCAAGATAGGTATGATCTGTAAAATATGGGTTGTGTGATAGATCAGATCACTAGTATTTTCCTTTCGTACTAGGGGATACAAACCATTTTTTTCCACTGGAATTGGGAAAATTCAGTGAAGACTATCCTAACAACATCTATGGTCTACCACTAGTATGGGAGGTAGAATACAATATCGAAATTGTTCCAGGAGCAGTACCAATAACCATTACTCCTTATAGAATGGAACCTATAGAGCTTCTGGATCTCAAGAAGACATTCGAGGACCTAGAGGATAAAGGCATCATATGCCCCAGTACATACCATGGGGTTTCACTAGTTCTTTTTTTACAATAATAAAGATGACACCCTCAGACATTTCATGGTTTACTACCAATTCAACCAGCTCACATTAAATAATTGGTTTCCACTACATAGAATAGACGACATATTTGATCAACTATGAAGATATAGAGTGTTTTCAAAGATATATTTTGGGTCAGGATATCATCATGTTTTTTTCAAGACTTCATAGATACCTCACAGAGTTTTCAAGATCATGTTTGGTCTGCACAAGTTTCTTTTCTTGTCGTGTGGAGTGACAAATTCACCTATAGTCTTTATAGATCTTATGAACTAATTTTTACACCCATATATAGATTCATTCATGGAAGTATTTATTGATGAAATATTATTGTATTCATACTTGATACATGGCCATGAAACCCATCTTGATATCATGCTTGATACACCTAATGAGCATCGTCTCTATGCTAAGATCATAAAATGACACTTTTGGATCAATAAAGTACACATCCTGAGTAATAATATCTCTGAGTTAGGAGTATTAGTAGGTCTAGGGAAAGTAATGGTTGTAGTTTCATGGGAATATTCCAACAATTTATTTGAAATCATGTGTTTCTTTGGGAAATTTGGTTATTAAAGATTCCTCATCCCATATTTCTCACGTCTTACAGATCCACATAATACCCTAAAAAATAATGTTGTGAAATTCATATGGTTATAATCTTGTGAAGTATCATTTCAAGAGTTTATGTGTCGATTCAATTCATCACTGATACTGATTCTTTAATATCTAGGTAGGAGTTATACTTAATACTATGACACATCAAGTATTGGGATTGGAATTGTTCTAATGTAGGATGATTGAGTTGTCACTTATGGGTTTCAGAAATTGAGGCCACATGATCATAATTTTCAAACACATGATCTCATGTTAGCTAATGTAGTTCATTATCTACGTTGTTGGAGACACTATCTACTTGGAGGTAGTTTTTTTATATATTGACCAAAAACCCTCAAGTATATCTTTACATAGTGTGATATGAATCTCAAGAAGTTAATGTGGGTGGAATACCAACAGTCATTTTATTTTGAGCTTGCATTGACCCAGGTAAAGGAAATGCTATAACTGATTTTCTATGCAGAAATACTTAAACTCAGGTGGTTAATGAGCATACTAGTGAATGAAAAATCATGGGTTATTCTCAGATATTCTTGTTGTGGTTTAGGAGGAACATTGTAAGACTATCCTCTCAACCTTAGTAGTGACCTCTACTCTTTTGGAATGGGTAAGAATGAGGCAACTATCTGATCATGAGGGGATTTTGCTATGGGAAAGTTTCTTCAATGATGATACATCATTATTTTGGACCACGTATATGTTTGATACTTTTGTATTCCATGGGAATTATTGTGTCCGAAATGACATTAGGTAGGAGATGATGTTTGAATTCCATGCATACGAATGGGAAGATCACCCAAGTGTCACAAAAATGTATTGAGATCAATGATGAAATCCTTATAAGATTGGTATGAAATGAAATATTAATTTTTTCATTACTCAATGTTACACCATTCAACTGGTGAAGTTGGAGAATCCATTCTTAGTAAGTCCATTGTAGCTATTTCTCATTCTTGAGTGGAAATGGAACAATGTTTCTATGGATTTCATGACTGGTTTTCCCAGATCAACTCATGGAAATGATGCGGCATGGGTTTTCAATGATCATTTGATGAAGTTCACACACTTATTACCTATGCATGAGAACTTATCAGTATATGATATTTGAAGCATGTATGTCAGGGAGGTTATATCTCTTCATGGAGCTCCAACTTATATTATTTACAATAGAGACACTCATTTTTTACATCACAGTTATGGAAGTGGTTACGAAGGCCTTGGGTATATATGTAATTATGAGAACATAGTTTCACCCAAATTATAATGGAAAGAGGGAACCTGTGTTTCTTGGTTCTAGATGGCATGATCTGTGCATGTGTCCTTGACTATGGGGGGGGTTGATAGAAACATATTTCTCTCATTGAGTTCGCTTATAATAATATATTTTTGTCTTCCATAGAGACAGATCCTTATTAATTATTATATGGAAGGACTTTCCGCTCAACTCTGTGTTGGCTAGAGGCAAGGGAGGTGGCTATTCATTGATCACATATTGTGTAGGAGACTATAGAGTAGGTCCAGTTGTTCATAAAGAGAATTATGAGAGAATTATCTAGATATTAGTCATATGCCAACCAATGCTGATGAACTCTCAAGTTAGAGGTTGGAGATCTTGTTTTCTTTAGAGACTCACCCAGGTTGGTCTATAGACATATTCAGAGGTAGGATAATATCTTATTGCGGTTCTTTGGACCCTTGGATCTTCTGAAATAGATCAGACTAGTGGACTAGAAGTTAGCACTCCCTCAAAAGTATGAGTCAAATTATGACGTACTTAAAGTGTCTTGGATGCACTAATACTCTCTAGACACAACACATGTATTTTATCTTGATGAGGATTAGTAGGATTTAGATGCTTCATTAGAGGAGTATCTCATTCATATTGTTGATTACATCGTAAAGACACTCCAAGTTAAATCAGTTTCCCTAGTATAGGTACTATAACAACATAGTCAAGTATAGGAAGAGACCTGGGAAAGGGAAGATGATATATGGGTGATGATCCCTCATTGATATACACTCCCCTGGTCGAGATATTAGTATTAGTATAGTTATTGTACTGTTGAAACTATTAGAATGTAAGGTAATCCTTCAGCTTTAGGATGACCACATCATTCAGGATCATATGACCATATAGTGGAAGATAATAAATCTTATGATATTAAGGGTGGGGTTTCATTAAATTATTTTCCATGTACAAGAGTGTGCTATCAAATACTTCATAATAATCCAGCCGAATAATTTTAATAATTTATAAAAAATGGGAAGAATATTATTCATTAAAAAAACTAACCTTCTGGGTATCCATTGAAAATCTACAATAATATATCAATATTTTCATAGGAGATAAAATCATGCTTTTTGGAAAAATTAAAAAATTAAAAAATATGGCATAGGTGTGATGTGGTGTAGATCACTCGCCAATACAACCTCACACAGGTCACTCGCCCACCTAAGGGACCCCACACATGCCATTCACCCAATTGACCTCATGCAGGTCACTCACCCAAATGACCTCACACAGGTCACCCCAACTAGGTACATGTGTCATGAAGATAAAGGAATACCATGTGTATGTGAGAAAATCATTAGTAGGAATATTTCATAGAAAACTAGCATGACGAACCATCTGTGTAGAAGAAAAGAACTGGGATAGCTGAAGGGTGGCTAAAACTGTGATAAGGTGATAAGAATAGACTTCAAGCCATCAATGCTATTTATAAATGCACGAACACCTACAATGGTGGCATGTGCACCCAACCTTCAGGGACTAACAACATGAACCACCAATGAATGACACTAGCGCGACATACTTTTGAGGCCCAACCTTCCCCATTCATCCCTTGCATGGTACTCAAGATGTTATTTTATTCAAGACCAATCAAGAATGTAAATGTTAATCTAGAGACCAAAAAACAAATAATATTTCAATGTCTGTATTTCATTACTTTATGAATGTAAATGTGAATCTATCACTATGAACCACCGCGGGGTGTCGTCCTGGGGCAGGTCCAAATCATGGTGTGACCATGGTGTGACCTTCGTGGGGTTTCATCCTAGAACAGGGCCAAATCACGGCATTACCACGGCATGACCGCGGCGTGACCGCGGTGTGACCGCGGCGTGACCGCGGCGTGAACGTGGAGTGACCGTGACATGACCACGTCATGACCATGTCATGTTGGCTCAGTCCAGCGACATCCGTGGGGCAGCATCTTCTGGCCAGGAGCAAAGGGAGCGGGAGGAGGTGGGGCAACATTCTGACAGTATCCTCGTCAGCAGATGATAAAATAGATCAACTATTTAATATTCTATAATAAGGGATCTCCAGAGAAGGTTATATCGAGCGGAATAATGACGCAACATCTAAAGGGAAACAAAACGACGGAAAATTATCACACACCGTACACAAACCATTTACAAATTCATTCAGTTTTACTAAACATGTAAATTTTATTTATAATATTAAAAGAGTGAAAAGGAATGTGTCATGGTCAAGGCATATGCCTACTCGGGCAATGTCATTTGAGTTAAACGAGTATGATAAGCCAGTTTATATTATTCAAAGAAAACAAAAACTAACTAGCCAAAAAACAAACACCAAAAGGAGGCATATGAAAGACTCAAACCAAATATAAACATGATACAAATAGCTATCACTACTCATTGGTTCATAAGATAGCGAACCTCCATTGGAGGGGTTTTATTATAAAATCATGGTATTTCTTTATTTCAACACAAATCAACCATATAGAGAAATTATGAGGGGTTACTTTTATCATTTATTTCAACAAAAATCAACCATATACTTAACAATTAAATTTTCCATGTTTAGGAATGTTGGTGCACCCCATGGGTGGCCCTGAACTGGTAAAAAAATTCTCAACGCATCACACAAAAATTATGAGGTGTTAATTTTATCATTTATCCAACCAATTTACCAAACACTAAAAAAGAAATAAAATTCCCAATAAGAGATAAATAATAACACAACCTCACATTAAAAAATCAATAATAAAACAATTTTATATAACTTATAGAACACATACCTATATTCTAAAGAATACTGCTTGCTCATCCATTCCCCTTTGTTCGAAATCAAACACCATTCAAAATCGCAACATACGACCTGAAAATAAAAAACATTGTTAGGTCATTAGAAGAACATGTGAAACTACACATTCCATAATATGAAAAACTGAAGAAATATAAGGATTAGACTCACCCAGAGATTTGATTCGAAACCAACAGTGCTTAAAATGGAATAGATCAAATGGAGAACAACCCATGTAGATATATGGGAATTTTGGATCATCTCAATGAATTCAAGGTGAATAAATGATGAGAAAATTGAGTGAGTTTTGATAAATACAAGGGGATGATTGGAAAATTTCTCTTTTTAAGGGGCACACAATTTGGCTACATGGTTTTCCAAAACATACCCAAACCATGCACCAATATCTGTCCAAAAGGGGTCTAAGTCACACTGTGAACCGGGGATCTAACATAGTTTATAAACATATGTGCCATCAGTTTGAAATTCATCTTTCCAAGGTCATGTGGTTTACTCTAACTATGTTCTAACCATGTAAAATGCACATAATGGCCACTTTTCTTCCTTCATTCATGTTTTGAACACCCTTAACACCCTACACAAACTAGAGGTTTCTTACATGTATCATAGGTATGAGGAATCATGCGGGGATTCTAAAACCACCTTACCAGTGTAAGGCATAATAGATACCATGTTAATTAAATGAAACAATAAAAAATAACTGGACACATGAATTATGAACTATTTCCCAAAGAGGGTATGAACTATAACCAAACAATAATACATCATGTTAAGATATCATTTTCAATTGAGAAAGAAATCCAATAAATAATTGAAACCTTGGAATCCCAAAAATGGGTCCAGACTCCATTTCTGGATCCCCATTCATGATCATCCCAAAGACAACTAAAATCCCTAGAAGAGGGCCTTTGCCCTTGTGCATACATACAATGATGAAATAATCTCGGGTACCCAATCATGGTCTGGTCAAGGTGTGGGTAATACTTAGTAGGACATCACCAATGATGTCTATAAATTATCCAGTCTAAACAGATAGTGTATGTAGATTCAATGTAAATAAGATAGAAAACAAAAGAAAACTCAGGTATTATCGGTTAACTATATACACATTAACCATTTCCTTCATTATTTCCATTTTTATCACTTATACCATCATAATAACTTATCTCATTTTCATCCCATGTTCAAATAGGTTAGACATTTATATCTTTTGAACAATGGACTAATATGGTAAAATACTATGCATAAGTGAATAAGTCATGTTCCTTATGTCGCTAGGGATAAACATATCTTAACCAAATAATTACACTTACCATGGAGCCTCAGTCCATGTAGTCATATCCAAAAAACTATTAAGGGAATATATCCTCAGTCCGACTCCCTAACTCATGTATTAAAGTGGTGGGGTTTAGAGCCTCTATCCAACCCGACCTGTGTGTATTGAAATTGAAGTCAATTCCCCCCATACAACTATACCATGATCACCTTCTTATATATTGATTAACCACATATACATATCACATCCATACATATTCCATAGACACAAACATCAAAATTAATATTTATTTTCAAATGAAACAATATCAATACATAACCCATTAACAAATTTTCCATTTATATCGCTTGGCCCATTTGACCCATTTCCCATTTCAGACCTTAACCTATTTAGAATATTAATCAATACTAATAACTTAACCCATATAACCATTTACTCAATTTAGGTGCATTATCCCATTTATCACGTTCCTATATTCTTATGAATTAACCTATTTACGCATATACATCAAAAATTCATAATCCATTTCCCAGATTCACATTAATCCATTGAACTTTTTTTCACATCATTCCATATAATACCATTTTACATTTTCAATAACTTGAAAAAACAACCATTGGTGACTCTTATATTTTATCTAAAATTTCAACATATTTATCATGGTCTTTACTTCAACACAAATCAACCCTATTCTTAATATTTCAATTTTCCATGTTGGGAAATGTTGAAGCACCGCATGGGTGGCACTAAACAGGTGAAATCATCCTCCACACATCACACGGGGATCATGAGGTGTTCATTTCATCATTTATCCAACCATTTTACCAAACCCTAACAAAGGAATCAAATTAAAAACAATATAGAGTCATGAACAGAACTGCACATGAACAAATTAACAACAAAACTTTTGGATATAAATTGAAGTTGACGTACTTCAATTCTGAATAAAACAACATGCACAATCTTGGAGAATCACCTAGATTCAAACACCCTTCCAAACCCCAACCTAATATACACTAGAAAAAAAATCATTTAAGGGGTTCAAAAGAAGATAGCAATGTAAACAAACCCAAATCTGAAAAATATGAAGAAAGAGGAATATTAGAGAAACACAAAGCATCTCTTTGAAACCATGGGAACTCTGAATAGTGTAGAATCATCGGAGATCCACCCTTGGAATGATTTTGGAATTTTTGTTCAAAATCATGGATTAAAGGGGAAGAAATGAGGAGCATTTTTGCTGAGGCATGATAAATATCGATGGGGGAAATGGGAAAATCACACTTTTAAGGGTTGTATGGTTTGACATAATGGTTTTCCAAACCGTTCACCAACCATGTGCTTGCCTCTATCCAAGAGGGGTAAAAGTCTCAAAATAACATGAGGATATTATAAATTTTACAAAATAATGTGCCAACATTTTTAAATTATCTTATCCAAGGTGGAACGGTTTTGCATCACAATATCACAATTTACATTAACATACCGCCAACCATGCAACATAAACAGAATGTATAGGAACCCAGGGTTAACATAAAAATATATTACAAAATATTAGGTGAATATAAATTTCATTACAAAAATACATGCCTATGGACTATAATAGTTTTGTTTCTTTGTAATCATAAAAAATATTCCATCATAATGAAATATCATAAAAATATCCCATAATGATGTCAGCCATTAGTACTTATACCTAAAACATATCTTCATAACCTATGAAACCAAAATATTAGAACGGTGTTCATTTATATTACCATTAAGATAAATAATGTAAATGTGTAAGATACTAGTATGATAATTATATGTTGCGTATCAAAAATAGTTATGGTGATTTTTCTGGTAAACTGAATTGTGCTCTTACAAGGTCAATGGATTGACTAAACCTGTAAATATTATGTATGGCTAGAATTATGTATATAAGATATTATATTTTTTTTATGAATCCATAGCCTTGAATGTGGCCTATTTTCCATTCCCAATGAACATGAAAAGGGACCACGAGTTAGTAGGGACACATTACCATTCTTATACACCCCAAAAATGTTAAATCATTTCCAATACCTGGATCACAATATTAATTCACCACCCTATGGCCCGTTGGTCCACTATCAAGAAGGTTGTCACTCTGACTCTGGTGTTTTATTCATGCACTAGTAATATAAAAAAATTATGAAACATTACTAAGAAGGCTACATTTTGAACCAATCGGTTGAAATCTAAGGAATAATTTCATCCCCACTAACTCAATTGTCCTTATTCGAGTGTTGTAATGTAAGTATGATTTCATCTTTAGTTTGAATGTGTGTCTGTGTTTTGTTAACACACATAGCCTCCTGAGAAAAACTAGATTATACAAAGAAATCTTGACCAACTCATATTTTTAATCCTTACACTCCCATGGATAATTGTAGAATATATCCCTACATGACATTTCTATTTTATTGGTTTTACACTCCCCCAAAAATTATGGAAGATGTATAGTTGACTTGAACAGTTTGTATACTATTGTTACCCTGATCCATGGTTTGGAATAAGTTAATTTAATATAAATTATTTGGTGGAAGGTGATCACTAATTGTAGAGGATTATGTTTCTTTTTTTGAGACTGAACTTCTTGTTTTAAACACATTGTGCCTTTTCATGTTTAGTTTTTTTATTTATTTCTGTTTATTCAAACCAAAAAGAATTACCTCTCTCTGATAGTTAATCATTGATAGTTATTTTATTAGAATTTTATTTAGTATAAATATTTCTACTGATATAATAATTATTGAAATTGTCTTGACTGTGAACTAATAAATCATTGATAAATAATTCAAATGATAATTTTGTTTCTAAATCTTCCACTTTGGTTAACTTGGATGTATAGGATTTAAAATGTGTGGATTTTTTAAATAAGAATTTAGATAGTAACTTTAATAGGAACTCAATTTCCCACTCTCTTAAGTGTCCTACTCTAACAAAAATTTGTTATCAAATGTTATTTTTAATCATATGTTTTCAAAGTTTTAAAATATTCAAATCACTTTCCAATTATGATTTTAGTTGTGTTTTGAAGATCTCTAAATATCTATCAGTTTTAAATTTTTAGTTATTTAAAACTTATTATTATTTCAACATGTAAAATATACTGGAATGTTCTTCTACCAACAAACCTCACTACTTTAATTGCACAAATTATTTCCAGTGGAAAAATAAAATGAAAATGCATTTGGGAAGTGTGGGTTTTAAAATCGTGTCTACAATTGTAGATGAATATAATATTACTTATACTTCTAGAAACACTTGAGATGATTCACATAAGGAATACTACAATTATAGTTATAAATCTATGTATTCCATATACTTCTCGTAGGGGATGAAATCATTTAATTGGATATTTTCATGTAAAATAGTGCATGAAATTTGGGATACACTGGCTGTTTCACACGAAATAACCACTAGTGTTAAATAAATGAGACTTAATACATATACTTTTAAATATGAAAACTTTTATATGATTCCTGATGAACCCATTTCTGACATGTAGCTTAGGTTCAATGAGAAAGTAAATATGATGGTCTCTAAGGGAAAGACAATCATATCCAAGGAACAAGTAATGTAAATTCTCATATGTTTACTACAAACATGGTGAGAAAATTCAATGTTAATAAGGTAATCATGTGATATCCGTAATTTACCTATAAAAAACTGATAAGTAATTTAATGATGTGTGAAGAAGAGATAATGTTTAACATAGTATAAGATGATGAACCAAAGTGAAAGTCATTGGACTTCAAAACCACTGCCTCCAAACAAAAAGAAAAAGTTAACGTTCTTGATGAAAGTCCCATAAATAAATAATCACAAAGTGATAGTGTTAATGAAATGGCACATTTATCCAAGAGATTTAAGAAGTTTTACTAAAAAAATGGTATTCAGAAAACCTAGTTATAAAAGGAAGAGGACAATAAGAGAAACATGAAATAGAACTGGAAGAAAAATGAAAATACACATGAAATAGTTTGATATGAGTGTTAGATAAGAGGACATGTGACAACTGACTATCCTCAGTTAAATTTATAAAGGAAATTTGAAGACAAAAATAGAAAATATAAAGTGGAAATGAAGACCACCTGGAGTGCTTCTAAGTATAGATTGTTTTAATCTAAATCGTCACATGATGAGAAGGTTGACCAAGTCAATATGCGTTTCATGAAAAACACATCTAAGGTAACCCTATAACCTCTTGAACTAAATTGTTATTATTATAGAGAGGAATCTGATTCTAGGAAAATGAAAATGAATAAATGTTCGAATAAAGTAAAATTCTTTGGGATACATGTAATTAATTCAAATATAAATATAAATATCTCAAGAAACAATAGTCTATTACTGTTACCATCGAATCTATACTTACCATTGAAATGGAAAACAATTTTATGTTTCTTAATGAGAAAAATGAACTTAAAATGTCTAATGAGTAAGTATTGAAATATTTAGAGAGATTAAAAATGGTAAATATTCCTTTCCAAATACTTTGGAAATAGGTTGCTCCAAAATATACTACTAGTATTGGAAATGAACGTGGGAAAAGAAATTTTGTTAAACCCAATTTTTTATCTAAATCTAGAAAATCAGGTTTTATGCATAGTTCTAGAACATTTACTACTAGCTCTAGTGCTATAATATCTTCTAATGATTCATGTTTTTCAAGACCAAATAATGTTTATTTTTCTAAAACTTTACGAACTATTTATATGAAATCCTTAAAGAAAATTTGGGTCCCCAAATCATTAATTACTAATGTTACTAGACCTAAGCAAGTATGGGTACCAAAATATATCATTTTTTGATTTATTTTTGTAGGAAAACTATTTAAAGTGTTCCTATAAAATCTTGTGGTACTTGGACAGTGGGTTTTCAAGTCATATGATAGAGGATTATTATTTCTTCAAAAATCTTATCAAGATTTATGGTGGACAAGTAACCTTTTGTGATAATGAAAAAGGGAAAATAATTTGCCTTTTCCAAATCAGTAACACTAACTCAATTGTAATTTCTAAAGTTCTTGAACCTAAGAATATTAGTGATGTTATGAACAATGAATTTTGGGTAATGGATATGCAAAAAAATGGATTAGTTTGAAATGAATAATGTTTGAAAACTTTTTGATAGACTCAAAGACACCCTGGCTATAGTCACTAAGTGGGTATTTAGAAATAAAGTATATAAATCTAATACCATAGTGAGAAATAAGGCCAGACTGGTTGCACAAGGTTATAGTCGAGAAAAAAGAATTGAAAATGAAGAAACTTTTTCATCAGTTTCTAGACTTGAAGCCATTAAAATTATTTTAGCATATACAGTGCATCTCAATTTCAAAATATATCAAATGGATGTTAAATTTGAATTTCTAAATGGGCATATAGTTGGGGATGTTTTTGTTGAAACCGCCCTGATTTTACAGACCCCCATTTTCCAAATCATGTATTTAAATTAAGAAAATCTTTTTTATGGTTTAAAATAGCCTCCAAGAGCTTGGTATGATAGGCTCAACACTTGTCTAATTTCAAAAGGTTATTCAAAAGGTATTTTTGATCCTACCATTTTTATAAAAATAATTTATAAAGATGTTTTAGTTATTAAAATTTATATTGATTAAATTATTTCTATATCTTTAACGATTCTTCATGTATAGATTCTTTAAAAATTATTAAAAGTTATTTTGAAATGAATTTAATGAGTGAACTAAAATTATTTCTTGGATTTCCAAAAATTCAAAAAGATGAAGGTATTATTTTAAATCCATGTAATTATACTAAAGATCTTTTGAAAGGTTTTGGAATTGATAGTACCAAAAGTTGGGACATTGTAATGAGTACCGCCTGAAAATTGGAACTTGATGAAAATATAAAATCTATTAATCAAAAAAATTACATATAGATGATTGGAAGTTTACTCTACTTGATTTCTAGTCGGCCTGATATTATTTTTAGTGTGAGTATATATTCTTGTTTTAATGAAAACCCAAAATAATCACATTTAACTACTATTAAAAGAATTTTAAAATACCTCAAGTACACTACCAACATAGGATTTTTCTATCCTAGTGGAAAAACATCTGATTTAGTTAGTAATTATGATTCTTATTTTATTGGTTTCAGGTTTGATAGAAAAAAAGAAAGTCTAGAAAATATCATTTTTTTGAGAAAGTCTCTTGTATCATTGTGTCATAAAAAAAGGAAAATTATGTGGCATTATCTACTGTTGAATCTGAATACATAGTTGTTGGTAGTTGATGTGCTCAGATTTTGTGGATGAAACACAAATTACTGGATTATGGATATAATTTTAGGCATGTCCCTATAAACTGTGAGAATACAAGTGTTATTAACATTTATAAGTATCTCATTTCTCACTCTATAACAAATCATATTGATGTAATTCCTCTCCTTTTGAGAGATAATTTTCAAAAAGCTGATATAACTCTTGAATTCATTGTCACAAAACATCAGATTTCTAATATTTTTACTAATCCTTTAAACTCTGAGAGGAAGAGTTAAATCAGACCTAAGTTAGAGATGATCAATTTTTGAGGACCTAGTATTTGTGACTCTCCAATGGTGTCTCACTAACATGACTCACTAATGATGTCTCACCGATGTGACTCACTGATGATGTCTCCCTGATGTGACTCACCAATGATGTATCACCAACGTGTCTCACTGATGATTTCTCACCAACATGTCCCACAAATGTGTCTCATCGAAATATATTTATTTCTATATCTGGAATTTTAAACATCACTATTTATTTTTTTATTTCATTTTAACCTATACTAAGTATTATATGTTTTCAAATCCCTAAATGATAAAAATTAATGGTCGATACAATAATTTTTACCCTCACATTTTAACTCTTCAACTCTTACCCTTGAACCTTACTTTCCCAATCTACTACCTTTTCCTCTCGAACTGAAACTATCAAACCTCTATTAATGGATTGTCTCATGTGTGCTTTAGAAAGATCTGAATATGAGTAAATTTCATCCAAGAAAAAAAAAGTGAACCTAGTCTTCATAAGCCTATTTATAAAACTATTCTTCTAGAACTCATGAGTCCTAATGTAACCCCCGATAAGGAAGTGAATTTGTAATGGTTGTTGTTGAGTATGTCCTTTTTTATAAATTTATTGAAATCCCAAGGCTAGTTGGAGTGGTTCTATAACAATGATATACCATATTACTTGAGGCTGGTACATGAGTTTTACCTATATGCTAAATTTCTGCTAGTAGGATCTGAGGTGTTTGGGATAATGTAAATATTGGATAAAAGGAGGGTGTATTTTTCATCCATGTTTTGGGAAGAATGTCTAAAGGTACCCCCATGAGGATGTTTGTGATGACCATCAGTGAAGTGCTCCTCCAAAAAGTGACCTCTTCAATTATGAGGCAACTTTGGCTGAGTTGGCTGGTAATGTAGAGCATAAATTCCTGTTTCTAGAGAGATCAATGTGAGTGTCTGTTTTTGTTTAAATTCATCTATCATCAGTTATTTCCCATGAATGGGGACTTTTCTTCTCTTCAGTTTTAGGATTTTTACTTGTTGTTTCTGTTGAAGAAAGGATATAAGGTAAACATGTGAAAATATCTGATAGTTCATATCAGTGATATGACCAAACACTACTGTAAGAAAAAATATTTATTTAATACGAGAATTAGATCTTCCATGTTAAAGGATAATATCATTTTAAATGAATATGAAGAGATAGTATCTACTTTTGATGATTTTTGTTTTAAAAAAACTATCTATAAGAGGATGAAAATTAATGGGATTCCTAGGAAGAATACATGCGTTGAGGATAATGACAAGACGTATAATGATTTCAATCTGGTTTAGCAACCCTCAAGTCCAGAGATCATGGTAAATCCTAGTTTAATACTAGATGAAGCTGGTGAGTATTCTTATGAGGATGTGGCTATGGAAGGTCAAGTAAATTAATCTCTTATAGATGATAGGAGTGATCCTATCATTGTTGATAGTTCAATGACGATGTCTTATAGTCCTAAAAGTCCACCTTGACCTCTACCTTATAAGGAACCACTTCTACATGGGAATGATAGTGATGAGACAGAAGAAATAAAAAATGATGAGTATGAGAGAAGATATAGTAGTGAAGATGAATCTGGTAAAGAAGAAGGAAGTGTAATTTAATAAGAAGATAAAGATGAAGATGGTTATGGAGACGAGGAAGATGATGGAGAATTTGGGGAAGATGATGGAGAAGATGAAAGTGAAAGGAATGATAAAGAAAGTGATGATTAAGACAGTGGATCAGACCATGGTGATGATGACCAAGGTCCTGGTGGATAAACTATTATTCTAAACATGTATCATGTTGAACATGATAATCTATCTAGTTCTACATGTGTGAAAAAAGAACATATTGTGGAATCTTATGGGGTTGCTAAACCGGTTATGATTGAGGGAAGGGATCCTAATGCTCATGTTAAACCAACTATTATTGAAGAGAGAGCTCTAGGTGTCCATGTTTATGAGGAATTTCAGGTTGTAAGGGATTTATATGTGACTCTAGTGAAGGAGTTGTCTTATTCAATAAAGAGTCCATCAACCTTGGGGGAGTGAAAAGATAAAAGAGAAAAGGTTGATGTGATTTCTCCCATGGATTATATTTTGGTACCTATATGGAGGAGTGACCTATGGTATGTGACACTTGGGATGGATTATCCTGATGTAGAGGAGAGGACTACTCCTACTCATGTGTTTTGTTCAGAACCTGTTAAATATATAACCAAAGCTGTTTTTAATGCATTCACAAAAGAGATGTTGGATGTCGTTCGATCAACCCCTTTACATCCACAGGCTCTAGTTTCCAAAATTAGTGAAAGAGATGCTGATTTTATTACTATGATATTTGTATCTCAGGTTGATCCATGATTGATCACTCTTTTTGTAGTTGTTTTTTAAGATAATTATAAGATGGGGAATGAGTTAACGACTATGGTTTCTACCATTAACAGTCTAACAATTAACTATAGTACATATTTAGACAATGTTTTGAAGATTCTTCGTGCAATAACTTTTGAATCATCTAAGTAAGATACTCCTTCTCGGACTCTAACTCTTGATTTAGCTCATTTGATATTAGATATTAGTGATATAGTACAAGGTTCCCCTATCTAATCCCCTCATATTCCTCACCCTTCTGATGTTGAGATAGTAAGAAATGTGATTTGAAAAGAACTTCTAACTATTAATGGTGGAACTGATTAGAAGAGCCTTAGTAAGATCAACATTAACTGTGACCATGTAAATTATATGGTGACATTTTACTCAAAAGAATCCACCACTTGTCAGGAATAAATTACCCAGAATGTATATTTGTATTTCAATCATATTTACACCAAAAACCATTTGACCATCCACATCAAGTATTGGGTGGAGAAATTAAGGCTACCTCTCGTGACTCAGGTTTTTAAAGATAATGTTAGGTAGTTGAAAGAGATTACTTCTACCCTTGATAAGTTCTAGGAAAATAAGGATGTTTTTGAGAAGGCAATGGAATATGGTAGTGATCCCATTAAGGACTTCCTAAATTTTCTCAAACTAGACAAACACCATCACAACAAAACTATTGTTTATCTAGTAGCTACTCCTATCAAACCAGTCATGCGTGCTTATACCACTTCTTCTTATACCCTTTTTTCACCATTACCAATGAATCCTAATCATTCTCTCAGCCATATTAGGCATATCATCCACCAATAACTCACCGGACCTGCTTCCACATCTAGACTCATCCTCTCTCCATCGGTCTTTACTGGAGTTCCTCTTCATTCCCTTAGTATCCACTCCGCGCTTTCCACCACTCCCATTATTGAACATTTTGCTCCAACCTCCTCTTCTTCTGATAACGATAATGGATTGGTAGACTCTTATATTCCCAATAAGTAGTTGGATTACCTTTTGATAGGGATTTTATATACATTTTTTTGTACTGCATTTCTTATCCCTAGTACTGTTTGATTAATGGAATATCATCTATGATTTCATCCCATTGATATTTTTTTATCTTTAATTATTTTTCATTCACAGTTTAATTTTTGATAATCCCAAAAGGGGGAGAAATAATATGTAATCTCACTCAGGGAGAGTTTAATATTAAGATTTAAGGTAAAAATTGAATATATAACTGATAATGTCCATTTTACAAGTAATCTATACTTCTGTTTCTTTTAGAATTTCATCTCAATAATATATTTAATATGTTATGAAGATTTTTTTCACTAATCATTGTAAATAAATTCAATTATTCTGGAGTATAATTTCATGATTTTTTATCATCAAAAAGGGGGATACTTTTGGCCTCCTCAAGATTTAATTCTCACAAATCATTCCAAACTATGATAATAATGATTTACTAAGATACAACGTGTTTAATCATGTTCGACTAAAATTTTACCCTCTAGTGTTAGTGTTTAAATCATAATATAAAATTAAAAATTTGGGTAAGTATAATTCACTGACAAGTCTAAGTCCCCGATAAGTATGAGCTTTCGGTACATGTCCTTGTGATATACACGTCACTGATAGATGGACGAGCCACCAAAAGAATGACTAACCTACAGAACAAATCAAAATTTTAGACAAGTATGAGTCACTGAAATATTGAGTTACTGTAGAGTAACATATCAACGCTCAACTTACTAATAGGGTGACCAACCGACACTCATAATTTTTCTATGTATATGCTACCGACACATCACCTAATAATAGTCGAGTTACAGGAACATCACCTATTGAAAGCTGAGCTACCGATGCATCATCTACTGATAGCTCAATTGAGAGATCCAATTTAGGCTCACTGACAGACTGTTCCATCGATAATATTATCTACTGACAGCAATTATCTACCGATAATGGTCATATTTATGAAACTTAGAACTGATTATTATATTAATGATATTTGCTGTCTTTTGTAGACTACATTTAAGGATGAAAGAGACCATTACGAGGAACTAGGTACTAGAGAACATGATGCTAGTCTATATAAAGGGAATATCAAGATCAATAATAAAGATAGAAAGAAAGAGGCAACTTGATCGAAACTATTAATACACATTAAATAAAAACACAAGAGCTACCTACTATGCATACACAAAGATACTAATAAGAAAAAAATACCACAAATCTCAGATGTAACAACATAGAAGAAAACAACACTTTGAGGCTCACTAAGAATGGAAGATAGAAGAAAACAATGACTCTATTTTTCTGTCTGTTTCTAGAATACGTCTCCATATTCACTTTAACTATCCTCAAAGAGTAAATAATATTAATATAACATCACATAGAGCGTTATAAACTCTTCTTATCATTTATCGCTGCATGTATACATTATTTACATTTCGAGAACTGTGTGTCTCTATTTTTTTAAAAAAAAACTGACACCTGATAAAAAGTATAAGACACAAAGATATCTTCACCAACTCATATTTTCACATCTTACACACCCAAAAATAATAATGGAAGAGGATCCTACATGTCTTATCTGATTTTTTGGTTTTATACTCCCATGAAAAATGTGGAAGAGTTCTAATTGACCTAAACAATTTCTATACCTTTGATAACACGATCTAGGGTGTGGTTAATGTTTATTTAATATAAATTGATTAGTAGTAGGTGATCACAAAGTGGAGAGGATTAGGTATCTTCTTCATAATAAAACACTCATTCTAAATCTTCTATGCCTTTCAATTTTATTTTTCTTATTCGTTTCTATTTATTCAAATCAAAAAATTTACCTCCCTATGATAGTTAATAATTGATAGTGATTTTATTAGATATTTATTTAATAGACTATTTTCAAAATTAAGACAAATTATTCAAATTTTCATAACTGATAACTAACCAATCTTTGAGAAATATTTAAAACAATAAATACTTTTGTAAATATTTTACTTTGGTTAACTGACTAGCATTTTATTTTAAATTTGGGGATTATTTAAATAATCAATTTAGATAGAAATTTTTATAGGAACTAAATTCACCCCCTCTTGAGTGTCCTACATTGACAAATAATAGGTTTTCAGTGTTTTGATTATTTTTAGGATTTTAATTATTTTAGGTGTTTTTATTATTTTTAGGGTTTTTAGGTATATGGAATATTTTTTGTAGCTTTTGAGGTTTTAGGGTTTTTAGATTTTATATGGTTTTTTTGTTTTTTCATATTTTTTAGTTTTTAATGGTTTAAGGTTTTGTAGAGTTATTTAATATTTATAATGGTTTAAAGGTTTTTTTATATTATTTAGTAGTTTTTATGGTCTTTATGGGGTATTATGGTTTTTTGGTTTTTTGGGATTTTTATGGTTTTTTGGTTTTTTATACTTTTAAATTTTTTATGGTTTTAACGGGTTTAAGGGATTTTTTGTTTTTTTCTTTCATAGGTGTTTTCATGGATTTTCATACTTATTATGTTTTTATATATTTTCATGGATATTTATGGTTTTTATGGTTTTTATTTTCTTTAATGGGTTTTTAGGATTGATATGGATTTATAGGGTTTTTTGGGTATTATGGTTTTTTGGGTTTTCGGTTTTTTATGAGTTTTTAAGGGTTTTTAATGTTTTTAGAGTTTTTAATATTTTTAGGGTTATAATGGGTTTTTATAGTTTTATTGGTTTTTAGGTTTCAAATTAGTTTTTAAGGGTTTTGTGGTTTTAAGGGATTCTAGGGTTTTTAGGTGTTTTAGTGTTTTCAGGTTCTTAGGGTTTTAATGTGTTTTTAGGTTTTAGTGTTTTATTAATGTTTTCTAGGTTTTTAGGGTTTTTTAGGTATTTTTAGCACATTTTTAGTATTTTGTAGTACTTGGGGTTTTTTTTATTTTCATGGGGTGTTAGGTTTTAATGGTTTTTAGGGTTTTTAGGGATTTTATGTCATTCGGGGGGTTTCTGGTTTTTTGAGTTTTTTATAGTTTTTACATTTATTAGAGCTTTTAAACATTTTTAGGGGTTTAAAGGGTTTTGGGGGTTTTAGGGGTTTTAGGGGTTTTATGGTATTTTAGGATTGGCGGTATGTTTTTTGTTCGTTGTAAGGGGGTTTTTTTGTTTTAGATTTTTTTAGATTTTTAGGGGGTTTATGTGTTTTAGGGTTTTAAGGGTTTATTAGAGGTTTTTAGGGTGTTTATGTTTTTTTATATATTATTAGGGATTTTTAGGATTTTTAGGTTTTTTTATGTTTTTAGGGATTCTGTGGGGTTTTAGGGTAGTTTGGTTTTTTAGTGTTTTTTGGATTTTTAGGGATTTTATTTTATTTTAGAGTTTTTTATCATTTTTAGTGGTTTAATGGTTTTTTATTATTTTTACCCAGTTTTGGGTTTTTATATTTGTTTTTAGTGATTTTATGGTTTTTATGCATTTTATATGTTTTTGGTGGTACTTTAGTGTTTTTAGGGTTTTTAGTGTTTTTAGGTTTTTATAGTTTTCTTAGAGATTTTATGGTGTTTAGTGGTTTTTATGATTTTAGGGATTTTATGGTTTTTGTGATTTTTATGGGTTTTAGGTTTTAAATAGATTTTGAGGGTTTTTATGGGTTTTAGGATTTTTTATGGTTTTGGGGTTGTGGGTGGTTTTTTATCTTATTTAGGGCTTTAAGGTTTTTAAGGGTTTTAAAATTTTTATGGTTTTAATAGGGTTTTATAGTTTTTAGGTGTATTTTAGGATTTTCATGTGGTTTTAGGGTCTTAAAGGGTTTTGGGGGTTTTATGGGTTTTAAGTGTTTTAGGGTTTTAAGGGTGTTTGAGGTGTTTTTACTATTTTTAGTTTTTTAAGGTGTTATTTTGGGTTTTTAGTGATTTAAAGGATTTTTATGCTTTTAGAGGTTTTAATTATTTTGGGATTATTATTATTTTATTTGTGTATTTATATTTTTTATGGATTTTGAGTGTTTTTAGGTTACTTAACATTTTTTACGTTTTTAGGGGTTTTAAGTGTTTTTAGGTTATTAAAGTTTTCTTAGGGGTATTTGGGGATTTTAGGGGTTTTAATTTCTTACGCATTTTTTAGTATTTTTATGGGTTTTATGGGTTTTAGGGATTTTGAGTGGTTTTAGGGTTTTTGGGGTTTTATGGTTTTTTCGGATTTTACTATTTTTTTGAGTTTTTTGGGGTTTAAAGGTTATTTCGAGATTTTTAATGTCATTAAGGGTTTAAATGGTTTTTATATATTTTTTGTAGATTTAGGATTTTTATATGGTTTTAGGGATTTTATGGTTTTAGGTATTTTTTTTTTAGTATTTTAGGGTTTTTTATGTTTTATCAGGTTTTTATCATTTTTAGATTTTTAGAGGTTTTAATTGTTTTTAGTTTTTATATTTTTTCTTAGGGGATTTCAGGGGGTTTATGTCTTTTTATGTTTGTAGTAATATTTTGATATTTTAAGCATTTTTATTGGTTCTTTTGTATTTTGATGGTTTCTAAGGGATTTTAGGGGTTTTTTGGTTTTCTGGGTTTTTTGGGGTTTTATAGGGTTTTTTAAGTTTTTTAGGGTTTTTAAAGATTTTAGAGTTTTTTAAAAAATTTAGGTTTTAAGGGTTTTTTTAGTTTTAAGTGGGTTATAGGTTTTTATTTATTTTCATGGTTTTTTTAATGTTTTATGGTTTTTATGATTTTATTGTTTTTGTATTTTTTATTGTTTTTAGGGGTTTAAAGTGTTTTTATATTTTTATGTTTTTCTTATGATTTGTTAGGGTTTTATACGATTTTTTTAGGGATTTGTAGGTATTTTGGATTATTTTTATAATTTTTAGGGTTTTTATTCATTTTGATGGTTTTTAGGGTTTTATGTTTTTCTAGGTTTTTATGGTTTTTTTAGTTTTTTTGGGGATTTTGAGGGATTTTAGAGATTTTTAATGTTTTTACTATTTTAAAGGTTTTTTGGAGTTTTTAGTGGGGTTTTATAGATTATATGTTATTTTAGGATATTTAAGGTTTTTAGGGGTTTTATGGTTTTTTTACGGTTTTAGGTGTTTATGGTTCTATACAGTGTTTAGATTTTTTTAGGTTTTAAGGGGTTTCAAATCCTTTTTTAATTTTTTATCCTTTCATGAGTTTTAGGGTTTTAGGGTTTTTTGATATTTTTAGGTCATTTTTTGGTTTTTATGGGTTTTAAGGGATTTTAGGGATTTTGAGGGATTTTATGGGTTTTTATGGTATTTAGTATTTTTAATGTTTTTTGGGATTGTAGGGGTTTTTTAGTTCTTATAGGGTTTAAATGGGTTTTAGATGTTTTATGGTTTTTAGGGGTTTAAAGTTATTATAGGGTTTTTAGTGGCCTTTTAGGTTTTTATGGATTTTTTGGTGTTTTTTATGTTTTTATGGGTTTTTATGGTTTTTATGGTTTCATGGGGTTTTCACATTTTTTATGTTTTTAGGGTTTTTAAGAGTTCATAGTTTTTATGGTTTTCGTATGGTTTTTCAGGGGTTTTAGTATTTTTTATATATTTTTGGGATTTTTGGGTTTTTAATAATTTCTATCATTTTTAGGGATTTTAATATATTTTAGGGTATTTATTTTTTTGTGGTTTTTTGTATTTTTATGGGTTTTTTGTCGTTTTTAGTGTTTTAGGGGGTTTTAGAGTTTTTAATGGTTTTTATTGCTTTTAGATTTTTTTATGTTTTTAGGTATTTTTATCGTTTTTTGTTTTTAGGGATTTTAGGGATTTTAGGGTTTTCAACATTTTTTATAGTCTTTAAGGGGTTTAATTATATTTAGGTGTTTAAGTTGATGTTATGGGTTTTTGTAGTTTTAGGGATTGTTATGTTTTTATGTATTTTAAGGAAATTTTTATATTTTATGGTTTTTAGGGTTTCATGGGATTTTGTGTGTTTGTTTGGGGTTTTTAAGTTTTTTAGTGTATTATGGTATGTATGGGTTTCTAGTGTTTTGAGATATTTCAGGGGTTCTATTTTTTATATTTTTTTAACATTTTATGTGGTTTATAGGGCTTTTAAAATTTTATAGTGTTTTAAGGTTTTTATGGTTTTCTATATATTTTTTTTGTTTTTTTGGGATTTTATGGGTTTTAGGATTTTTAGGGTTATTTAAGGTATTTATAATTTTTAGTAATTTTATTTTTTTTTGTGTTTTAGGTCTTTATGGTTTTCAAGGGGGTTTTCATAATTTTTTGGCTTTTATGATGTTTTTATTGACTTTAGGGATTTTTATGGTTTTTATGGTTTTTGAGGGGTTTTTTGGTTTTTATTGTTTTTATGGTTTTTTGGTTTTAGGTGTTTTTTTTTTGTATTTTAGGGTTATAAAGGGTTTTGTTTTTTTATAAATTTTAGGGGTTGTTTGATTTTTATGTATTATTATGGGTTTTAGGGGGTTTTATGGTTTTTATATTTTTTAGGGTTTTTGGAGTTTTTTAGGTGTTTTAAGTGTTATTAGGTTTTTGATGTTATACAAGGGTTTTTAGGGTCTTTATGGTTTCTATATCTTTATGTATTTTATGGATTTTGCAATATTTTTATTGGGTTTCATGGATTTTGGGATTTTGAGGGTTTTTAGGTTTTTTATTGTATTTATGGTTATTTATTAATATTTTTTTGAGTGTTTTAGTATTTTAAAGGTATTTAATGGGTTTTAGTGTTTTTAGGGTTTTAATGTATTTTTAAAGTTTTTATTGAGGTTTTAGATTTTTATGGGATTTTATGGGGGTTGTTTTTTTCATTTTTAGGGTATTATGTTTTTTTGGGTTTTTTGGGTTTTAAGAATTTTTTAGTGTTTTATGAGTTTTAAGTGTTTTTAGATTTTTAATATTTTCTTAGCGTTTTACAGGGTTTTTATAAGTTTTTTAAAAATATTAGTGAATTTTAGGTATTTTTTAATATTTATATGTGTTTTTTTCGGTTTTTAGGGATCTTGAGGGGTTTTTAAGATTTTTTTTTTAGGTTTTTAGGGGTTTTTTAGTTTTTTATGGTTTTTATGCGGGTTTATAGATGTTGATTAATTTTATAGGATTAAAGTGATTTTAGATCTTTTAATGGTTTTAGTGATTTAATGAGTGTTTAGTAATATTTACGGTTTTAGGGGTTTTATGGATTTTATGGTTTTTAGGTGTTATTAGGGGTTTTTCGTTTTTTAACATTTATAGGTATTTAAGGGGTCTTAATTGTTTTTAGGTTTTTAATTTTTTTTCTTTGTCTTTTTAGATTTTTTAGTGGTTTTAAGGATTTTTAGGTACTTTTAGTATTTTTATTGTTTCTTAAGGTTTTTAGGGAATTTGAGGGTTCTTTGGGTTTTTATTGTTTTATTTAGGTTTTAGGATTTTTTGAGTTTTTCAAGGTTTTTTTATTTTTTTTTTGTTTTTAACATTTTAGTTGTTTAAATAATTTTTAGAGATATTATTGTTTTCTCTAATTTTTATGGGTTTTTAGTGTTTATAATTTTTTTGGAGTTTTATTATTTTTAGGGGGTTTTTAGAGTTTTTAGCATTTTTATGTTTTTAGGGGTTTTATGTGTTTTATGTATTAATGGTTTTCTTAGGGATTTTTGGGATTTTTAGGGTTTTAATTTTTTATTGATATTTGTGTATTTTTTAGGATTTCTATGGGTTATTAGTGTTTTAGGTATTTTCATGGTTTCATGGTTTTTTTTGTTTTTTTTTTTGAGGTTTTATGGTTTTTTATGTTTTTAGGGTGTTTTAGGTTTCTAGAGTTTTTAATGATTTTAGTGGTTTAAGGGGGGTTTAGTGTTTTTTTATGGTTTTTATGATTTTGTATATTTTTAGGGGTTTATTGTTTTTAGTGATTTTAAGATTTTTATGGATTTTAAATGTCTTAGGTTTTATGGTTTTTCTTAAGGGTTTTAATGGTTTTATTGTTTTTTATCATATTTGGATATTTTTAGGTATTTTTAGCATTTTTATAGTTTTTTGGAATATTATTGATATTCAAAATTTTATGAGATTTTATGGTTTTTTTGGGTTTTAATGGTTTTTTTGAGTTTTTATGGTTTTTAAGGCTTTTAGATATTTTTAACGTTTTTAGGGGATTGAATGGTTTTTAGAGTTTTCAGTGGTCTTTTAGGCTTATTATGGGATTTTAGGGTTTTAAATATTTTAAGGGGGTTTTATGGGTTTTAAGTGGTTTTAGGGTTTTTTGGGTCATTTTAGTGTTTTTAGGTTTCTTAAGGGTTTTAAGGTTTTTTGTGTTTTTAATGTTTTTTAGGGTTTTTAGGGGTTTCTAGGTTTTTTTGTTATTAGGGATTTTGAGATATTTTTTATCTTTTAATGGGTTTTATGGTTTTAGGGTTTTTAAGAATTATTTTAGGGTTTCAATGGTTTTTTGGGGGTTTTAGGGTTTTTTTCGTTTTTATGGATTTTGAAGGTTTTAAGGGTTTTTTTTTAGGGGTTTAAATGGGTTGTATAGTTTTAGATTATTTTATGGGGTTTGAAAGGTTTTTTGTATTTTTATGGTTTTTTGGGTTTTTTGGGTTTTTTTGGGTAATTATGTTTTTTAGTGTTTTTAGGTTTTTAGGGGTATTAAGTGTATTTATACTTTTAAGTTTTTCATAGGGTTTTCATGGTTTTTTTTTGCATATTTATGATTTTTTTGAATTTTTATGGTTCTTAGGGTTTTTACTAATTTTTAGGGTTTTAGGTTTTTAGGGATTTTAGGGTTCTTAGAAGTTTTTTGAGTTTTTAGGTTTTTGAAGAGTTTTTAGAGTTTTTTAAACTTTTTTGGTGTTGATAGAGACTTTTTTAGAATTTTTATTGTGTTTTTATAGTTTTTTGAGTTTTTAGGGTTTTTTAGAATTTTAGGGGTTTTATGGTTTTATGGTATTTTGGGTTTTTAGGGGATTTAGGGATTTTAATGTTTTTATGAGTTTTATGGGTATTTATTTTTTTATAGTTTTCTTAGGGTTTTTCTGTTTTTTGGGTTTTTTACTTTTTTTAGATTTTAGGGTATTTTTTGGATTTTTATGGGTTTTTAGGTTTTTAGGGATTTTGAGGGTTATAATTATTTTTATCGTTTTTTGGGTTTATGTGTTTTTTTTTTGTTTTTAGGGGTTTTAAGGGTTATTAAAAATTTTAACATTTTTTGGGGTTTAATGGGTTTTTATAGTTTTATTGGGTTTTGCTGATTTTTAGGGCTTTTAGGCTGTTTTAATATTTTTGGTGGTTTTTATGATTTTTAATGTTTTTACGGATTTTTAGGGATTTAATCATTTTTTATGTTTTTAGTGGTTTAATGTGCATTTAGGTCTTTGATGTTTTATTATAAATTTTTCAGTATTTTTAAGTTATTTAGGCCTTCTATTATTTTTAGGTATTTTTTTTTATTTCTATGGTTTTTAGGGTATTGGGTATTTTTAGATTTTTGAGGGGTTTTATAGTATTTATTGTTTTTATTTTTCACTGGAAGCATGAAATGATTTGGTGAATATGATGTAGTGAAATGTAGAATAAATGAACAAAGCATAAATATAGTTCCACCTTCTAAGGTTTGTCCAGGATTAAAGACAAAGTCACTGAGAATGGAGATGCACCACCAAATTCCTGGAAAATTAAAGTGGCTAAAGCAAGAAGGATGCACAAAACGATTTAAAAATTATTTAGATTCATGTTCCCCCATTACAAATGAGTTAAAAAACATTATAAAGGAACATTAAATAGAGTTAAATGACCGAAATTTAATTACAATGCATGGGTCAATCAAAAGACACATAAAAACAGAAAAAACACTTCCTCGTGCTATTTCATTACCCCACTGACTAAAGTAGTAAAATAATTTCATAATAATATTTTTTTCCTAGTTATATCATTTCTATAATGTACTGCTATTAATTTTATTCCTTTTCCATGTGGATAATTCATTTTGTGCCCCAAATATGTGTGTTGAGGCCCACCATGGTGTTGGATGTCAAAAATTTCAGGCTGGTCTAATTAGAATAAAAACTGGGATTAAAATTTTATTTAGTCCCAAAACTATTATCCTTGGGTCAAATCTGGTCTATATCATCCCCCTGGTTAGAGTTGGTTTTCCCTCAAATACATAGAATATTTTTCTTCAATGTATGGAGACAAGTCCCCAATAATGAATGCTGTATAATCACTTCCAAAATCATTGGGTAAATCGATTTTAGGCATAGTTTCCCACTCACTAATGCACTTTGAATGAACCTTTAACTCCTAGAACGAACTCTCTTTTCATTTTGGATGGAAATATCTCATTATCAAGGTGAAAACATACTTTCTCTCTAGCTTATCAATTAGCCAGCTTTTGATTCTTATTCTCTCACCACTTTTATACATCATTATAGTTCTCTATATGATCATGAATAGATTAATGAAGCTTCTCAATCTGCTTTTCCTACTACTCTGCATCAACATTCACCTGAACATCAAGAGGAAAATAAAAAATTTATATAGGAGTTATAGGATTAATACCAAAATCCACTTTAAATGGATAGTATAGAGTGGTAGAATTTGGAGATATATTGTATGCCAACTCATCTTATGTAAACTGTAAATCCCAATTTCTCATTTTTGTGTTCACCAATGTACTCAGAATAGTGAAAAATATAGACTTTGTGACTTCCATTTACCCATTAGTTTGGGGGTGATGGGATGTTCTGAAATGAAGGTTCATATAAAATTTCCCTAATAATGTCCTCTAAAAATGGGTGATAAATTTAGTGTATCTATCTAAAACAATACTGCATATAATTCCATGTTGGAGAACAATCTCTTTGAAAAACAATTTTCCACTTAAACTGCATCATTAGGATTATGGAAAGGTATGAAATGAGGCATCTTATAAAATCGATCTACAATAAACATTATTGAATCTTTACCTCATTGATTATTTGATAAAAACATAATGAAACCCATGTTAACATCTTCCCAGGGCTTCCCTGAAATAGTTAACAGTGTATAAAGTAGGATTGAAATAACACTTTTCTCTTTTACATGTTACATATATCAAAATAATTTAATGGATATCTAATTGTATCCTCAACTAGTAGAAATTATCCTTTAGTATATCCAAGGTTTTTTGGATGCCAAAATGACCAACAAGTCCCCCTTCATGTGAATCCTATATAATAAAGTCCCTATAATTACCCTTTGGAATAGAAAAATTATTTCCCTTAAAGAGAAACCCATCATGTATAAAATAATCATCCAAAAATACATTTTTAAATTGAATTAAAATATCATTTAACTCTATATAATGTTGATAATGTTCTTTCATAAGAATAAATACAAGAATTCGAGCATCTAGAATTGTAATTAATGCACACCATCAACATAAAGAATCATCCACCAGGTTATCTTGATCCTTATTTTATTTTTACACAAATTAGAATTATTGAAATAATTCCACTAACATTTCATGCCTCTAAATCATATTTGGTTTCCCATTGATAAATCTCAATGCCTGATGGCTAGAATGAAGAAAAAACTGTTTTGGTATCAAATAATGAGACCAATGATCTGGGGATATAAAAAATGAATAAAATTAATTATTATAGGGGTTGTAATTAATCCTTGAATAATTCAATTTATCAAAAAAAATATTCAATAGAATGATTTTTTTGGATGAGAAAAATGCATATCCCAACTCCACTTACATCACATTCCACTTCAAAGACATGATTAGAACCAGGTTACAAAAAATGGTTGTTGGTTCTTAAAAATTACTCATGAAATAAGTGTTAAATTAAATCAATTTTCAAAGGTAATAAAAACTAAATTTAGGTAAAATTTTCAAATAATATGAAAAATTACAAAGGAAATGATGTTGTGATGCAGGGAACCCATTACAGACCGCTGCTCTGCATTGCAGTCTGCCGCATTGGGAATGTCCTGAAAATAGAAACTTTTCATGAAATGGGTGGATATTGATGTGATAGAGAATCAAATAAATACATTTTTAGAAAGGGGTAGTGACATCATCTCTTTCAAAATATTTCCCCCGAACTAAATCATTTGTGGGGAAAGGCAGTGTTGACTGCTCCCGCCAATGAAACAAAGTCATTTGCTGAGCTAGGTGGGGATTTCAGTGACCACAAGATCCCCCCTTCTAACTAATTCATTTATGGGATCCTGAATAAGATTCTCCACATCCCACCATGGATGACCAACTAAACTGGTATCCATTTACTCCACGTCTCTATAAATAGGGCAAGAGGGGAACCAATAAAAGGATCGATACAAGAAAGGAAGAACACACATGGATGAACAAAGATGAAGAGAGCATAAGTAAGGCCCTGAAAAATATGGTATCCTTTGATTATTCCATATATGTAAATTTCACTTCATTTCATTAAGGAGTAAATAAATACACATTCAATGTTCTGATAACCGAAAAACCCTTTGCAGATGTAATTCCCATATGGAAAAAACCAATGGCCCCTTTGTGCATAGGCATCCCATATAGAAAAATCATATGTGGGTATAACCTTTACCTTATATAGACAAACACTAAGCAGATGGAACCTATCCCCAAGTAGCTAAACACTACGTGAACGGAACACATTCGCATTTAGAAAATCGTTGTATGGATCGAAATCATCCCTACATATAAAAATACTATGTTGAAACAACCTAGGTCTGTGCACCATGATGGTACATAGACAAATCCCTTTCATGCATAGAAATTTTTTATGTGGAGGGAACTCCACCCCACATGAGAAAATTCCACATAGACTAGGGAATACTTGGGCATTTTTTCCTCCAGCTCGAACTGTCCTCCTTAGTCGTATCAAAAAACCCTATGTTACTCCCTCTGCAAACCAATCCAACTACATCTTGCTCAGGCCCCTTAAAAATCCACTAGACATTTATGATAAGATCACAGGGTGCACTAGAAAGGCTTGTTGAGTCTACAAACCCATAGTAAGAGGATTCAAGTGGGTTGCTCTAGTAGTAAGTAAACCCATCGAAATGACATTGAGTCTATATTCCCATGGTAATTGGGGTCCCGAACATAGGGTGCTCACACAAACCACACCATTTTAAGGATTAATGGAATCTATTTTCCTTTCCCTTTGATGGGGAAAAATATTTAATATTCTTCCCTTTTTCCTAGAACCAAATTTAGGGCACTCCCACCGAGGTAGGTCACCAGTCTTTCTTAAAGGATACATAACCTTTTCTCCTCTTTTCCTCCTCCCAGGATGTATCCTGATTGATCATTTGATGTGAATATAGAGGATATGAAAACAAGATAGAGAATGGGGACACTCAATTCCCTCTAAACATTTCACCCTTTAGGCTCTAGAACCATACATTAGTGGATTGATCATGATGTGGGATCTTCAGATCCACTACCTCCTATTGTTTCTCACACTGAGAATGACTCGTGTGGGCTTAGAAGATTGTGGAAATCATGCCATATGAAAAATCCAAAAGAAACTCAAAATGGGATTTCTCCACATATATAATCCCCAACATTAATTCAAATGGGCCTTCTAAACTTATATAAGCCCCAAATTTATCCAAATGGGAATTTTGTACGGTATTATCCTCCATAAAATCCCCTCAATTGGGAAGCTACCGTGTGTAAGAACCAATGATTCTCCCTTAATGGGCCTACTCTAAAGTGTAAGTCCTGGATTAAACTGAACTATTAGGAATTTGACTTGCAACTAGCAAGGATACATATGGAGTCTCCCTGAGGTCCAAACCTGACACCCAAATTACATTAATGTTCTCTGATCTACATCCATAGTAGGGTCACATTCACCCAGGAGACCATATCTCTTTTAGGTATCACATGTCATCTTAGAGTAAGTCCCACACCATATTTGACTAGAAAACCTTTATCCTAGTTTTCATTTCTTCATGATGTTAAACAATATGGTCGGGTCCTCATTGCATGACCTTAAAAGATAATGATTCCAGTTTAGAGGAACCAAACTACATTGGTTCTAATTCCTCACATGAGGGTATATAGGAATCATGTCTTATGGTTTTGATCCTGCCATCAAAACAACTACTATCCACCAGGATAACAATAAACTCTAGAGTGCCACACCATGTCTTAAAACAGGAGTCACCTCAATGAGCAATTTAATCTTCGATATTTCAACAAAGGGTAACATTGATGGAGAACCTCAAATATATACAGATATCTTCATTGATGGATTACCTCATATACATATAGATGATTCCAAGTTCATGAATATTTATGTTAAATCATTACTCTAGGGATAATCCATAGAAAAATTCTTTGGAATTAACCAAGTATTAATGAACATATATTAAATCTATAAGAGAGTCCTAGAATAGGCAATACTTCTCCCCCAAAAGGGTGTGATGATCCTGACATCCCATCCTATTGACCAGTGTTAGTTCTTAAGTGTTGTTGTCCAAATCATCCAATGATAACCTGACTTTGTAATGTATGTCCATACATCAGTGATATGAGAGCCATTAGATATTTCTCGCTCTAAAAAAACCTATTGGAGTCCATCTGAAGATGTCATACCTGACATTAGTGATTTCACCCCTGTTAACCCCATACAATCAACCCAATAAAGAATAACCTCATCTCTATGAAAAGAAAATATTGAAACCATATCATGTATTACTTGACTACGGAACCTCCTTCTTGAGATAAAATGAAATATTTCCCAATCCTCATTGGACCATTTTGTTCTGGTTACATACACATCTTCATGTAGAAACAAAAATGGTTAACCTGATGTGTATTCATAACCAAGGTGTCAGTGTTACCCTATCACAGGACCATTACATATCTAAAATTTAATATGTCCATACGAGATCATAAATTACACATGTGGTCATGAGATAATACTTTAATTAGGTTTTTTTATTTGTGTCTATCACATATATTGCAGGAAATCTTCAGAGCTTCCTTCAATCCAATGGAATCTCACAAGTTTTCTCAGACATGTGTGTTAGTGACTGTACATGCGGCTAGGTCTTCTATGAATCAGAAAAATCTATTTCCCACCTAGCATCTTCAACATTGGGTCTCAAATGCACTGGTTAGGGAGTACCATCAAAATGGTAATATCCCAACCCTAGAAGATGCAAGGAAGGCCCTCTAGGCCAGGAATCCCCATTATTCGTATAACTTTTGATGGACGTGGGATTAAAAAATGTAGATCCATTAGCCATATCCATATTTTTTTGGGATCTTATCCCCGAAATGTGATAATCAGTGACTCTCATTCCTTAGGGAGGCTGATAAAGTCATCACCAATGATTTCATCCATGTAGCATAGGGGTCCCATCTAAGGGTCCCTTACAAAAATATTTATAGCCTATTCCATGCATCTATGTATCCTCACCTTGATAAGGATATCACCATAAAGGATCCTATTAAAGTCAAATAGACCTGGGTCCCTCGAGCGGCCCCCCAAGGGTGAGTATTGGACCACAAAAAATATGTTATTACTCTAACCCTTGCTGAAGAATCCCACCATGGAAATACAGTGGAAACCTATGAGAGAATGTATATTCATTCTAATTATTTTGAATATATCCATGTCAATATGTTTTCACAATGAGAGTAGGAATAAATCTCCACTAATTCTCACCAATCCCTCCATGAAAATAGGGTGACAAATTACAAGAAAATGAAAATTCTTGTAGATGTGCATGAAGAACGTCATCCAAATAGTGTGGGAAATAGCTATGTGTATATGGAAATTATTACTAATAAATGAAAATCCCATCATTCAAATAGTACAAAGAACTACAAGCATGTATATATCCCTGCCAACACATACGAAGCCAATCAGTCAAATACAATGGCGATCAATGAGCAAACACAAATCCCTACTCGCCATTATGAAACCTACCAGTCAAATATGGTCATAATTGAATACAAGAAGATTCAAATATATGCTCCCTAATACCACTAAAGTCCTTGAAATATGATTTAAATAAAATATAAGTATATTTAAATTCATTATAATTCATATCAATTTCTTCAGAAAAATACATCGACAAAGGAGGAGACACAAATCCCTGCTCACAAATATAAAACCCACCAGTCAAATATGGTTGAAACCGAATAATATAGTTGGCATATACTAGCTATAAACGACGGAAAAAATCATTCCTCTAACCCCACATAAGATAAATGTTATTACTCACAATCAAAAAATGGATTATCAGAGCATACATATATTCCTTTTCAGACATCGAAATGGGATTATATTCCAATTCCAACCAAAGATGTCCCTCAAAACATATTGGAAATGATTTAGTATCAATTATAAATTTCTAACCATATCCTACATAATTTTAAATATGTAATCACATCAGGGAAAATATAAAGGATTCAGTCCCACAACCCCACTTCCCCAAGAGGGGTGAATAATCCACACAATATGTTGGTCAGTCTAGAGTAGGCATACATCCCTACTTAAATCTAGGAGGGTCATCGACAAAATTCTATGATAAATGGAAAACCATACTGATCACAAATACTCATTCCATCTAGGGGACACAGATCTACCATAGTGGCTACTCTGGGGATGACATATATCTTTTTCAGAACTCAATATACTCACCGGTATATCCTAGTAGCACTATAGGATTCACTCAAATAGGCACTCATACATGAAGGTTGTCACCCAAAGCAAGAGGCCCTAGTTTTCCAGAAAAGAGTGACCAACAATAAATCATTCCAAAAGAATATGGACAACGAAGACCATATTTAAGAAACAACTATGCTGGAAGCTAGAGTTCTTGATTTTATCAAACACATATATCTCGTGGATTAGGATCCTGCTAATATATTAACAAATTAAGGAAGTGGTAGTAGCAGTTACATAGTAACTCCCTGAAATATTGTTACCAGTATCTCTGAAGGTCCTCCTTAGAGAATTTACCATAAAGGATAACTTAGAGGAAAATAAATGATCTATCAAGAGAGATTACTCCTAATGAGCATCAGGTATTCTCTTAGTGTGGCCATTAGATCAAAAATTAAGAAGGTTCTCCCCTTTCTATTATTTTCCATGATGGTCCTCCCTAGGGTATATGTTGCAGTTATTCTCCTTGATGTTGGATATCTATCTATGATGGTAGTCCTTAACATGATAGCATCAACTACGATGATCCTCCCCATATTGAAATATTTTTCCATAAAGAAGGTCTCCCCTTCCTATCATCCACCATGAAGGTCCTACCTAGGGTATAAATGACTAAAATTATCCTGATAGTTGGACAAAGAACTATGATGGTAGTTCTCTCTATTGTAGAATCACTCTACTAGAATTCATAGTTAAAACAATTCCATTTTTCCTACGATTTCGTTAAACCATTGGGATAGTGAGTTTTTCCCAACGGTTTTTGAAAACCATTGGAATATATTGATTTACTGTAGTCTTTCCCAACAGTTTGTGCAAACTATTGGGTTATAAGGATTTTTACCAATGTTTTATCTAAACCGTTGGGATATATTGGGGTACAATGATGTTTCCAAATGGTTTTTAAAATTTTTGGTATATGTTTATGTTTCTCAACTATTTTTTAAAATAATTGGGAGTTTTTTTCCCTAAATAACATGATCCCCCACTTCCCTTTCCAGATTCAATCGACTGATTTTTTACCTACCAGAGTGGTGCTCTCTTCTAAGTGGGTGACCCCTCCTCTTATAAAGATACATCCTAGTGGTTTCCACTTCAAATTTGTGAGTTGGAGTTACAACTTATTCCTTCATTTATTTTGGATTTTTATATACCGGGTTTAGTTTATTTTCTCATTCGATGTAATCTCTCATATTTTAGGGTTTTCAGTTATTGTTGAATGTGAAATTTTAATGTTACAAATACTTCATTCTACATGTAGAAAATAAATTTCCCCTCTCGAATGACTGCCATCACTAATTTATCTAGGATTATTACACAATATTAGTGTTGTATGGGGTACTATAATTTCTCCCACCTGTGGGGGGGAACTGTGTAGGTGAAGGTGAGGTGGGGGTGGGGGGATGTGCAGGTGGGGGTTGGGATGTTTAGGTGGGGTTAGGCTGGTCAGGGGAGGGGGAGGGGGCTATCCAGGGGGTCTTCTGGGTGAGGTGGGGGTGGGGGGCTGTGCAGGTGGGGTTGGGCTGTTTCGTTGGGTGTAGGCTCGTTAGAGGAGGGGGGGTGGGCTGTGCAGGGGGGTCTTTTGGGTGAGGTGGGGGTGTGGGGGTGGGGAATGTATCGGTGGGGGTGGGGGTGGGATGTGCTAATGGGGGTGGGGGAGAGGGGATGTGAAAGTGGGGGAGTGCAGTGGGTGGGGGGAGGGGGTCTGCATGTGGGGGGATGTGTAGTGGGTGAAGGGGGATGTGCAGGTGGGGGTGTGTAGTGGGGGAGTATGTTGGGTGTGAGGTGGGGGGGGTTGTGCAAGTGGGTGGGGGAGGGGAGGGGGTATGTGCAAGTGGGGAGGGCTATGCAAGTGGGGGGGTGAAAGTGGGGGGAGGGGGGCTGTGCAAGTGGGGGGTGTAGGTGGGGGGGGGGGGTGAAAGTTGGTGGGGGGGGGGATTGATCAGGTTGGGTGTAGGCTCTATAGGTGGGGGTGGGGAGGGGGTTGTGCAAGTGGGGGGTTGCAGGTGGGGGTGCAGTGGGTGGGGGGAGGGAGTGTGCTGGTGGGAGGTGGATGTGTAGTGGGTGGGGGAGGGGTGCAGGTGGGGTGGGGGTGTACAGGTGGGGGGATGTGTAGTATGTAGGTGGGGAGGGTGGGTGTGTAGTCAGGGGTGGGTTGTGTAGGTGTGGGTGTGTAGGTCGGGGGGAGGGGGGGATGTGTAGGGGAGTTTGCTGGGTGGTGAGGTTGGAATGGGGGGGATGTATAGGTGGGGTAAGGGGTAGGGCTGTGCCGGTGGGGTGGGGGGAGGTGGTGGGAGCCTTTTAGAATCCATTCATATAGAGAACATGGGAGGAAAGTCTCCATATATATCCACCTAGATGAGGGACCTACTACTATATGCATGTAACATATTCATAAGCCTACCTCACCATGTATTAAGTGAATGGTGACTCTATCTAGACTTCACCTTCTATTAACATCCTAAATTCAATTCATGTTATGATGAAAAAAATATTAAGGAATCTATACAACTTCATATAGGAAAACACCCTTAATAATCATGCCATGATGATGCAAATAATTAAAAACTCATTACCATACACCATATCATTGCTAATAACTACCTATAGATATTCACTAACCTGTATTCCTTCCAGCAAAATCCAATGCCTCAGCATTTTCCCAATTGCAAACATAATACCATCAGGTTATCAAGTCACCAATCCTACCAAATTGGATTTTCAAAAAAAAAATACTTTTCTAATCCTTAACACCAATAATATGTTTTTCATAACCTAAATGACAACCCAATTAAATCTCATAGCTCTCATTCAAACCCTCATGGACAACCCGTACCCCCTTGACATCCCCCACCCCATGGAGAACTTTTCCACCCACTGGACACCCCCACCCCCGGACACCCCCTATCACCCCAGACACCCCACCCCCTCGACAGCCCCACCACCCCCGTGGATAGCCCCCAACCCCCTGGAAATCCACCCCCACCCCACCTCAGTGGACACACCCCCACCCCCATGGACAACCCCCACCCCCTGGGCACACCTTTCCCCCTTGGATAGCCCCCACCCCTAGACATCCCTACCCCCTGGACAGCCCCAACACCCCGTGGATAGCTGGCCCACCCCCCATGGACACATTATACCCCCTGGAAAGACCCTCCACCCCGTGGACAGCCCTCCCACACCCTAGACATCCCCTAACCCCCCATGGACAGCCCCCCCCAACCCCGTGGGTAGACCACCCACCCCCTGGACACCCCCTAGACACCCCCATCCCCCCAAACACCCCCATCCCCCTAGACACCTCATACCCCATGCCCCCCACCCCCGTGGATAGCCCGCCCACCCCCTGAACACCGCCGACCCCCATGGATAGCCGCCCTAGGACAACCCCAACCCCCTGGACAGCCCCTACCCCCTGGACCACCCACCCCTTGTTTAGTGTATGTAATCACTCAAATAATCTACTAAAATATTAAATTTTTTCAATCTAAAAATGACACAACTTTTAAATAATTCACCTTTATAAGTGTACATGATATTTTAAACTCATGTATAGTTCTTCAAGGATATTTTTTTATAAGTATAGTGTTTTGTTTTTTTTATATTATGATTCTCATGTAGAGTAGTGTGTCATTAATGGTTTCATATAAAGTGAAGAATTGTCGTTTACTTAAATATATTATCAATGATACTTCAATCTTATTGAATTGATTTTGAAAAAAAAATGACTTATATAATTTTTTTTATAGAATGGGTAGAATATGTATGTATGAAACCAATCAGACCACACATGATTTTCAAATGAATTTGGAGATCTTCTTAGATTTTTCATTTCACAATGCTTCAGATAGTGTTCACATACACTTCCATTGTTACAATTATGTTGGAAGACCTTGGTTGAGCTGTGAAGAAGTCAGCTACCATATAAACAAATATGGTTCTCAAGAAATCTACTCTGTGTGGTATCACAATGGGGAGAAAATGAAATCTCAAGTTTCTGATGATCCAATTAAGAGGACCGGATTGGAGAATTTGTTATATAACCAATTTTTGTTTATTATTAATCATAAAAAATATTGTATTCTAACCCAATAATATTTTGATATGAGAATACATGATGAGTCTAATGAAAATTATGATGTTATTAGGGTGAAAAAATTGAATGATGCTTCCATGGATCCATTATATAGACAATGCGGTAAAATGAAAAGGCTATAATTTTTAATCCGATTGTTTCATGGGAAAACAAGTATGGGATTTCTAATACATCCATCTTTTACATTCTTACCTTCTTAAAGGACTTACTTCCAAATGATGAAGATATTCCCTCAAACCACTATATGGCATTGAAGTTAGTTGAGGAACATGGATTTTCAACAAAAAAATTCATGATTTCCTGAAAGATTGCAGTTTATTCTGGGAGGAAGCTGCTGAAAGATATGATTGTATAAAATGTGGCACATCTTACTGGAAGCCAAAAGCTGATGGAACTCGATTTTGTGTTCCATATATAGTAGTGTGTCACTTTCCATTGGTCCCAAGACTCCAGAATATTTTTATGTTTGATGAAATATCAATAAAAATGTGATGAAATGATACCGAGAGAAAGAAGAATAATGATGATTTGGTTCACAATGTAGACGGATTTTCATAGAAGAGATTTGATGCTCGATATCCTAATTTTGGAGGTGACATGCATAATTCTAGGTTGGGTCTTTCATGTGACAGTTTTAATCCGTTTGGGAATATTCTAATGTCGCATAGTACATGGCCAGTTTATATACACATTTATAATCCTTCCCCATGGTTTTGTACCTAAAAACCTTTCACTTTCATGTGTATACTCATATCTGGACCTTCCGATCCCAACAATGTTATAGACATATACATGAAACCAATAATAAAATTGTGGAAACATATTTGGGATGTGGGGTGTGTGCACATATTATGTATGTTTGAAAGACATATTTCAGATGTGTGATGTGCTTATGTGGATGATCAATGATTATATTTCTTAGGAAATGATGTCTGGATGGAGCAGGAAGGGAAAACTACCATGTCCTATTTGAATGAAGAATACACAATCCAAAAGACTAAAATATCTTTTTAGTTTTAGTTTTATGGAACATTGACAATTTTTACAATGGACCATCCATACAGAAATAATCATCGATGATTTGACAAAACAATGGAGACCGATGATCCACCTTAGCATATGTATGGAACTGGTGTCCTTAATGAATTGAAATGTTTCCATTGAAACCTATTACAATTGGAAGAAGAGAAGTATCTTCTTTGATTTGACTTATTGTTCAACCAATTTGTTACGTCATTTTTTAGATGTAATTCACATTGAAAAAAATATATGTGAAATTTGTCTTTCGAGTCTTCTATATTTTAAGGGAAAGAAAAAAGATGATTTATGGTCTCAGCGTGACTTGGTGGATTGGGGCATCAGAACAAAATTTAATCCTATGCATATTAGTGAAAATAAATGGAATGTTCCATGTGCTTTTTTTGTAATAACACCTATGGAAAAAAGAAATTTATAGAAGTACTAGATATTATTAAAGATCCTGATGTCTATTCATGAAACATATCTAAATAGGCCAATAGAATAGATTTGAAGCTAAAATATTTTAAGACTCATTATTATCACATCCTTCTACATGAGTTGATTCCAATAGATATTCAACATCTTTTCTTCCAATAATGTAAGGGTGGATATTATTAGGTTGTTCCATTTGTTTAGAGAACATTTTGTTAAGAAGTTTTCAAAGTCTTACTTGAAAAAAGGTTGACAGATTCCCCAATAATTTTGTATGAGTTAGAGAAAATATTTCCTCCATCATTTTTCACAATAATACTACATATTACTGTCCATATTACAACTAAAATACTTCATGGAGGACCTATTTATTTTCATTGGATGAATCCAAAAAAAAATATGTACACATTAAAGTCATATGTCCGTAATAGGAATCATCATGAAGGTTCTATCGTGCATGGTTACTTGGCTCAAGAATGTATTGATTTCTGCTCTATATATTTGTCTAATCTTACTACAAGAATGAAGATAATAATGAGAAACAAAGAAGAATAGTATGATCAAATTGAACCTATTTTTCCATCACATCCTCAAATAGGAGTAATTCTTGAATCATATACATTGATGACATTAAACCTTGAAGAGTGGGAGATGGCACATCACACAGTTTTGTACAACTGTGAATTGTTCGATGACTACATCTTGTAAGTAAATTGAATATTTATATCTTCTATATATATATATATATATATTAAACTATTCATATTTTTATCTATAGAGAACATAAAGCAATGATAAATAGAAAGCATCATTCTTTATCTTTGAGGAAGAGGGAGACAATTCGTAGAAAATAGTTTTCTTCTTGGTTAAAATTGAAGTTAATAATATTTCTGTTTAAAATAATTAAAACAATAATTAATTAAGTTTATTTTTTATTTATATTTCAGGTATTGAGTTTTTCTACTGACTCTGTCTCTGAGGAAATAAGATCTTTGGCTTTTGGTCCTAATATCATGGTTCATGACTATAAATCAATTGTTATCAATGAGTACATATTTATTATCACTAAATGAGAAAAGAACATGAGAACAGAACATGATGGTGTTATGGTTACTTCCACAATAGACTCTAAATCTAGTGCATCAGATAGTAGACCGCGATTTGAAAATGTAGGTTATTATGGAGTCATTGAAATAATAATAATATTGAATTATTATTCTCATGGATGAGTTGTGATGATGAAATGTTAGTGGTTTGATTCGATGATGAGGCTGGGCATATTTATTGATGATTGTGTATTTTTAGTAATTGATATGACTTGAACTCTTTCTATTAATGAACCTTATGTACTGAAATCAATGACATCAATTTAAAAACAAGTTTTTTGTTCCAATGACCATCTTAGGCATGAATTTCCAGTCATTATTGAATTACTTAGAAGATTTATTTTTGATGATGGTGATGATGGAATTGACACCATCCCTACTGCCATTGGAAACGATCCATTTATTACTTTTGATGACTCCAATATCTCAATTGTCAGAGTTTACTGTGAACATGAAGTTGTGGTGGGAAATATATAAAATCATCTATTCATGTTCTCAATTCATTTGGTTTACCTCGAGTTGGGCTGTTAAGGATGGTACTATTCAAATTTATTTAATATTGATTACAAATATGTTTTATCCAACTTAACCGTTATGTGAAATTTTAATGTTTATTGGTTGGAATTTTATTTGAATTTCATTTTCTTATTTGTAATTGAACTGTATTCAAACCTATGTGACCGACATTTCTAACTTGGTGAACATTTCAATGCTTCAACTGTGATTTGTATAAAATTGGTATTACTCTAAGACCTCTCTTTAACATTTTACTAGGTAATGAACATGATGGTTTGTATTCTTCTCCAAAATATGTATTGAAACCTACAACATCAACCTAGTCTAAAGAAATTAAATTTTCCTTAATGTTAACAACTAATTTACCCATTATGAATCTTGTTGAATCAATGTTCCATGATTTTAATAGACTTATGAAACTTAGTAAATAACCATCCTACTAAAAATTCAATTTATTTATTACATCTTGTATGATTTATTGAATATATTATATATCTATTCAATCTCACTTAAAACAATGTCTAGTTAAATTATCCATGAATCCCCCTATTCCCTCTCATTTATTTTGTTTTTTGGGTTACACATTTGTTATCCTTTTCTATTTACTTCCATATTTGTTTTCAAATGATGTATATGAAACCAATTGAAGAGAGGTGATGAAAACAGATTATGGACAACAATCGTTGCTTGACAGAGCTGGGCATTCCACTACTAGTTCCTACAGTGAGTATTTTATTTAAAATATATATATTTAAATAATATATAATGTCATGTGGTTAATTTTTTTAAACATTTTTAAAGGACCCATCTATTAATCGGATATTATTTTATGAGTATCCTAGAAGTGGTCTCAGTACTCAGGGTGTTCGTATGAGGGGGGGGGTGGTACGTGGGCAAGAAAATTTGGTCAGTGTTCCCAATTAGACCGTACCCCTCCCATTAACATATCAACCATCCCACATTCTGATCCCGGTGTGTCGTTAGGGAAAAAATGATATTTAGGCCTCCTTGTTTTCAATGCCCTTTACATCTGAGCCACCTCACCCGTATGTACCATATCCGATGATGATTTACACTCCCCATCTAGCATTCAGCGGTCCATACCTGTCATCTTCTTTTACATCTACTTCATTCTCTTTGAGGGTTTTATATTCATTCTTCTTTAACTCCTGCTCTACTAGAGTCTGTCCCTGCGAAGCATACATTGGGACCCAATATATTTGTACAGGGTGTTCCTTCAGTTTCTATGGATCCAGCGTCACACATTGATCAGACTACCACAGGTATAATTATACATCCCTAGACAATTTTTACACCATTATTTATTTTCATTACAACATTTATTGATAAAATATCTGTTTTTCTTTAATAATAGATAAATCTACTAATAGGAGGTTTGGGTGGGGTGTACATGCATGTGTGTAGTGTGGAACCGCCACACGCAGTTGATGGTGTACTATAATGAAGATAGTCAAATGATTCAAAAATCAGGGTAGCAATGTCAGATTGTTTTGGCGATGCTTTCCAAATACTCTGACATCATTCCTGTCAGCCCGCTCTCATAGAGACAAATGCCAAATGAAGTCAAGGATAAATCTTAGGTAGAGATATGGGTAATGAAATATGTTGTATTTAATGAAATATATTATTTTTTGTATTTATATTAATTAATATTTTGGTGTCAGCTACGGTTTAATTTCCCTAATAGTGAGGGTGCATAGCTAGCACGTCTAATGGATTTAGGAGAGACTTGGAGAGCTTATAAGCATGATTTGTACATTGGCTAGCGTGCTATAGTGGGAACAGAGTTAGAGGCAGTCCATTTCATGGATGATTTTCTATTAGAATAGTATTGAAAAATGATTACACATTGGAAGACTAGCCGATTTAAGGTATTAATCAAATTAGATGTATTTAAATGAAAATTTTCATGTTTTTTCATTAATACTAATTATTGAATTTTATTTAGGATTCATCCAAAATAAATAAAAATAAAATTGATGCTAAAAAATACGTCCACACATTGGGACGTACTACGATCCCAGATCATGAGATGAAGTAGGTATGGCAGTTTATAATTTTTCATTACGAATTGCACTTTATATTTCTTCCTCCCTAATTTATTCAATTGCTAAAGATGTTATATAATTTTAGTTATGAAATTAATTATTGGTATCCTATTTTTAATTTTAGTTTCCTATATTAAATGTCATTGTAGAGGCATAAATTTAATATAGAAGGATGGGTGCCTCAAGAAAAATTGTTTTGCTCGAGTAGAAGGAAGAAAGATGGAAGTGCTCTTAATGAACTGACTCAGCAGCATATTGTAAGTTTTACACAGTAGATTTAAATTTTTAATCTCTATTTTGTATCTTATTAATATATTTATATTTGTAACATTCTACTTTAGAGTCCCTTGATGCCCAGAAACCTGACAATTTTGGGCCAAATGATCACTTACATCAGGTGTTGGGATATGAGCACCCTGGTAGAGTACGTTGCCGACCTAGGAAGAGTATAGTTCCGACAAGGTATTATCCCTCCTCAAGTATGATTTATATTGAAACATAGTTCCAATAGGTTAAGACACATGCAGAACATGCTGAAAAAAGGGCTATAGTGACGGCAGAATAGTCTGCTTTGGCAAACACTGCATTTATGAAACTGATGGAAGTTTTACATCTAACACTTCCACCAGAGGCCCGTAGAGATTGTGATTAATATATTTCATAGATGAATTCTATATATGGTGCACCAGGTGGCAATTATAGTGGTGGTCGAGATGACGGTGAGGAGGAGGCCAAGACGGAGGAGGAGGAGGGTGAGGAGAAGGTCGAGGCAGAGGAGGAGGGTGAGGAAGAGGAGGAGGGAGATGAGGAGGTCTAGGCTGAGTACGAGGGAGGGGAGGTGGGAGTTGATGAGGGTGGGGATGATGATGAAGTTGATAATATGAAAAAGGGTGAGGCTGATGATGTTAGTGATGATAGTAACGTGGATGAGGGACAGATTGATATGTTACATTTTTTACTAATATTACTAACCTTTATTGTTTATTGATTTGTTGAGCTTGAATATATGTGTGATTAGTTAGGTCACATTATCTTTATTTTTTTATCTCTTACAATAAAACTTTACTTGATTATTTGTTCTGACTGATTCACCCCTCCCCCAGACAGCCCCCCATCCAACCCTTGTGGACAGCCCGCCCATGCCAAGAACACCCCGTATCCACCTAGACAACCCTTCCACCCCCATGAACAATGTGATCAAACCCCTGGATAGCCCCTACCCCTGTGGAAATACCCCCTAGTGGACAACCCCCCTGGCCACCCCCATCCCCTGGATAGCCTCCCACCCCCGTGGATAGCCCGCCCACCCCTGTAGATAGCCCACCCACCCCCATGGACACCCCATACCCCCTGGATAGCCCCACGCACCCCCTGAACACCTCTTACCTCCCTGGATAGACCCTCCATTTTTAAATCCCCGACCACCTCCCTAGACATCCCCGTCCACCCCTTGGAAATCCCCCCACCCCCCATGGACAGCCCCCCACCCCCATGGACTACCCGCCCACCCCCTTGGACACCCCCACCCCCTGGACACCCCTACCCCCTGGAAAGCCCCACCACCCCCGTGGATAGCCCGCCCACCCCCTGAATTGCCCCTCCCCCCATGGATATCCCCCCCCCACCCACCCCGTGGACTACCGGCCTACCCCCTGGACAGCCCGTACCCCCCTAGATAGCCTCGCCACCCCTATGGACAACCCACCCACCCCCAGGACACCTAGTACCCCCTGGAAAGCCCCGCCCACACCCCCCTGGACACCCTGTGACCCCATGGACAGCCCCACCCAACCCCTCGACACCCTGTTCTCCCCTGGATATCTCCACCAACCCCCCTAAACACCCCACCCACCCCCTAGACTGGCCCTCCCCCCGTGGATATCCACCCACCCCCGTGTATTTCCCGCCCACCCCCTTGGACACCCTTACCCCTAGACAGCCCTGCCATCCCCATGGACAGCCTGACCACCCCCTTGATAGCCCCTCCACCCATGGACAGTCCCCCATCCCCGTGGGTATCCTGCCCACCCCCCTCTAAACCCCCTACACCCTGGATAGCCCCGCCACCCCCATGGACAACCTTCCCACTCCCTAGATACCCTGTACCCCCTAGATAGACCTGACCAGCCCCCTTCACACCTTGTTCCCCCCTGAACAGCCCCCCACCACCTGTAGATATCACGCCCACCCTCGTGGACAGTCCACCCACCCCCTGGACACCCCGTACCACCTGGACTTCCCCGCCCACCCCCTAGACACCTTGTTCCCCCTAGACACCCCCACCCCCATGGACAAACCCCCCCCTCCCCCCCAATGGACAACCCACCCACCCAATTAGAAATCCCCACCAACCCCGTAGATATCCCACCCACACCCCCACACTCGGACACCTTGTACCCCCTAGACAGCCCACCCACCCCCTGGACATGTCGTGCCCCCTGGACAACCCCCCACCCCAGTGGACAACCCTCCACCCTCGTGGACAGCCCGCCCACCCCCTTGGACACCCCGTACCCCCTGGACAGCCCTTCCCCCTCATGGACAGCCCACCCACCCCTGAACACCCCATACCCCCTAAACAGCCCCCTCCCCCCACCCCCGTGGACAACCTCTCCACCCCCTTAGGCATCCCACCCACTACCTGGAGACCCCTACCCCCCTCTACAGCCCCGACACCCTCGTGGATAGCCCGACCACCCCATGTACACTCCCTCTCCCCATGTACATCCCCCTTGTGCGTATCCCCCCCCGGACACCCATACCCCCTGTGGATAGCCCACCCACCACCTAGACACCCCTACCCCCTAGAAAGCCCTTCCACCCTCGTGGACAGCCCACCCACCCCCCTAGACACCCCATACCCCCTGGACACCCCACCCACCACCTGAACACCCCTACCCCCTAGACAGACCCCAACCCCATGGGCAACCACACCCACCCCTTAGACACCCCTACCCCCTGGACTGCACCGCCACACCCGTGGACCCCCCACCCCCACTGGACAGCCCCCACCCCTATGGATTATAGAGTTTCTAACAACTCAAAGAACCCATTAATCATAGATACCCACTTGGATGCCTCTTGGGATCCTTGATCACCAATAAAAAATAGCGGATGGTATTTTAGAAACTCACATTCATAATAAATGATCCGAGAAGAACATAGTTATTTCCACCTCCATAAGAGTTTTGGTAGAGACCAAGACACAAAAATGACTACCTATGATATCCCCTTATGGGACTTTTTGATTCATTTATAGTGGTAACATTCTAAAGAATTATAAAAAACCAAACCTTTAGTAAAGTAATCTGATGTTCTAAAACAAGGGACAGAGAATCAAAAATCCATAAAGATACATCATAAATAACTCTTCCAAAAACGATTTCAGAATCACATATTAGTGACTTCGTTCTATTTAAAACTCCCCAATGGGTTTTTAAAATACCTTTTAAGGTTCCATTTCAAAAATCATATAGTATTTTTGTCCCACAATAAAAATGTAATAATTTTCTTATTAACCAAATCCCCCTTCCTACCATACACACCAAAAGTATTAATTTTTTCCTAATGAAACACATACTATTGAAATAAAAACTATTCTAAACCCATTTTAAAAATACAAATGATCTTAAAATCCATGAAATTTATTCCATTAAAACCATTAAATCCCCCTCCCATCCTAGACACCACCCACCACCTGCAAACCCCCACCCCTAGGGATAACCACCCCACACCCCCCTAAAAACCACCCCCCATTGGAAAGCCCCCACCCCCTGGACCACACCCACCCCCTGGACACCACCCACCCCAGGACACCACCACCTCCTTGGAAAGACCCTAACCGTGTGGACTGCCCCCACCCCCCTGGACACCACCCCATGCCCTGGACACCCCCACCCCTAGGAACCCCCACCCCCATGTACAACACCTACCCCTAGACAGCCCCAAACCCCCTAGACGGCCCCCACCCCTTGGACACCCCATCCCCCTAGACACCCCCACCCCCATGGGTAGCCACCCCCACCCCTGGACACCATCCTACCCGCCTTGGATAGCCCCCAACCCCTTGGAATGCCCACACCCCTGGACACCACCCAAACCCCTAGACACCCCCACCCATGGACACCGCCACCCCTAACCCCCCCCCCACACACACCTTAGACAAACCCCCTGGACACCCCCAACCCCCTGGACGCCCCAACCCCTCCGAGACACCACCCCACCACCTGGACACCCCCACCCTTGGACACCCCACCCCCATAGACATCCACCCCCACCTCCTGGACACCACCCACCCCCCTTGGACAACCCCCATCCCCCTGGACTGCCCCCCCCCCCCCCCATGTACACCACCCCGCCCTTGGGACACCCTCACCCCCATGGACACCCCTAACCCCTAGAAATCCCCAGACCCTATGGACACCACCCCACACTCCTAGAAACTCCAATAGACATCACCCCCATCCGCCCTGGACTCCCACATCCCCTCGAACACCCCAACACTAGACACCCCTACCCCCCCTTGGACAACCACCCCAAACCCCTAAACACCCCCATCCCCTTGAATTATGAATTGAATTCTTTATTTATTTAATCAAATTATGAATTATTTGTTAATGGTATATGCGTATAATTTTATTATGGGTATACTTTTTGTATGGGTAAACTTGTTTTATGTATATACTTGCTGTAATTAACATATATTTATGTGTTAATTCTGTTAATGGTGTTTGTATCTCTGACTATCATAGGTTCTCTGAAATGTGAGTGTCCTCTCACCATTATGAGATGTCTACACCAAATAAATTTAAATGGGTTAGTTTGAAGATTGGTTGTCAGGTGAATATTGAAATGGGGAAAACTAGGTTGTTGTACATGTCATGGTTGGAAGAGACTACTATTTTTTATGAGCTATTGCAGGTGTTTTTTGGTTATATTTTATGTGTTGTTTGCAGATGTGTTTTTAGGTGTATGCAATGGAGGGGATGGGTGGCAGTTGTGCAGGATGCTATATTGTTTTCTAAAAATACACTATAACAACGGTTTTAACCTTCGGTGAAGTGCATTTTAAGAATAATTTTACCAATGGTTTGAATAAATAGTTGGTAATACACTATACCAATGGTTCAAAAATGTTGGTAAAGTATATTTCTAGAATATTTTTACCAACAATTTTAAAGAACCGTTGGTAATACTATATACAAATGATTTCTAAACTGTTCGTAATATACATGTAAAAAATATATCCCAACGGTTTATCAACCATTGGTATAAATATATACAAACAGTTTCTATAAAACTGTTGGCATACTGAGGGTTACACTTCCATATACTAACGGTTTTAGAAAATCGTCAGTATATACCTTTTTCAATAGCTTACTAACCATCGGTTTACAAAACTGTTAGTATATAGTATACCAATGTTTTTATGCCTATACCAAAAGTTTGAAACCTTTGGTATATATTGTATTTCTAGTAGTGCCAACTATAAAGGTCCTCCCTATAGTGACATGTCAGTCTAGTAGGAAGGTCCTTCCCTTTACTATCATCCACCCTAAAGGTCCTTCCCACGATATACACAACAAAAAATCACCTGGTAGTAGGATAACAATCTATGATGGTAATCCTTTCCATTATATCACCAACTGTAAAGTTCCTACCCATAATCAAGTTCTATACATGGAAGAAGATCCTCACATTGAAGGAGGAAATGTATGAACACCATCATATGATGAGTAAAGGATGTGAGTCTTCTCCCATTTGGGGAACAGAATGTGTAAAGATATCCTCCATTCCATCCAATCTCGTGAATCATCCCCCCCATAAGGGAGGAATTCAAAAAAGTTTGATTAAGGTTCTCTTCAAGTTACCCTTAACCAAGAAGTCGGAAGAATATCTCAGAATAGAAGAGGAAGATCCAAAAAGGATGGAAATAGCTACCCTACCATTCTGGATCCAGTGTGCCACCCACAATGTGTTATGAATCAATGAAATTCATTGACATCAATACTAATACAAAAATAAAAAAAGGTCACATATGACCCACATCCTACTCTTAATGAAAATGATCCCCTTACGCTCATGGATAGATAATCTCAACACGAAGAAGAAATGAAAGAGTTGAGATACATTAATGATTACCTAATCCAAGGAAACTATCCTATTAAATATACTCCTCAGGAAGAGCCTCTACGTACACTTACAATAGGTGTACCTTATCTATAAGTGTTTATCTCAGCAAATGAATAAAGGCCTATTTTTCCGTCTAATATAGTATCAGGACCATTAATCTACATGAATTTGATCCCAGAAGAATGTCAAGATTTTTCTCTTTTAAGGAAACAACAACATAATGTTTAGGAAAATCTTCCAAAGATTCCCCTAGTCAGATATCCACATTAAGTACTACCAGAACTAGTACTTCAAATATTTTCCCCTACTGTACCCACCCATGATAAGTTATACAGTACATGAATCAAGGGATAATAAATACTATCAAGTCATTGGAATCTCGATTGGAAGACATGGAAGAGAGAAACACTCTAGTACAACCATAATGGAAACCTCACCCGGATTGGGTGTGAAACACTCCACCCATGCTAAATTTGAGGAGTCATGTGTTTTTGATATTCAATGGATCAGGTGATTCAGAACATCATATAATGCACTATGCATCTTATTGTGATACCATCATGGGAACCGAAGAGCAATAAGATGAATTGAAAATTATATTGTTTATGTGGACTCTTTAAGGTTTATCATTTGTATTTTAAAAATGTTTTCCATCTCGGTCGATAATATGATGGGAGGATCTTAGTGGGTAGTTACATTCCTAGTTTGGCTCAACGCTTCCAAAGACAACTGTTAGGGACCTCAAAAATTGAAAAAAACTGGACTATAAGAGATCCTCAAGATTAATTTCTAGACGGAAAGGGTTAACGTACTCATTGATCCTGACACTCCCCAAAGACAAGATTTTTTCTATGTGAATCGGTAACCTCTGTGACGAGCTACAAACACTACTCATCCTGGTGAAATATAAAAGTTGGTCTTTATAATTCATTATCATTTCCCAAAGATTAGAATAATCTATACAATGGAATAAACATAACTCTTGAGTAACCCCAACAGTCCCTAAAAAATACTAGGGAGATCTAAAATAAAATATATCACACTTAAGACGTCCCCTACACCTTCCCCAACTCCAAGGACTACACCAAATCATGTGGGCCCTATGGGAGTCATCAACATCCCCCTCTTTGAAAAGATGAGCATAGGGGACCCATTTAAAATAAATTCTAGGAATATAGGAATAAAGTTTACTAGTTATGAGTTGACCAAATCTGTTTCTATTTTTTAGCCACTATAAATTTAAATTTTCTTTGTCTACTAGAGCCAAAATGTGAGGAAGAGGAAAATTTTTAAGACATTATATTTTATTTTACCTTCTACTAGATACTGGGACACACAATCTAGGATTTTTTGTCTTATATGTCCTTCTACATGGAATGATAGATTTTGGTAAAGTCAAATGGGGACTATCTCCAGTATAAGTGGAATATATATCCACTACTGCACTGGATGAAGAAGATTAGTAGAAATAATTTTTTAAAAAGAGAGAATTTTTTTAATAGTTGGATGAATTTTAAGATAATCAATCAAACTATTGGTATTCTCTTAGAATAGTTGAAACAAAAAAAACTATTCCCCTAGCTACTCTTACAGCAACACAGTCAACACTCTTGACCCCAAAACCCTTCAGAATTCAACCATCTAAGAAACAGTTTTACCAAAAAGTCAAAGAGGATGTGAAAAAAGATGAACTTGTATCATGTCCAAAGTCATCATTGACCATTACATATTTTATGCCATCATACCTGAGAGAACATGCACAGCCCCATGAAATGTACCAGAACGTGTATTCAGTTAGGTAGAATCATTGTTCGATGAGGATTTTTTCTTTATCTCTATTAATTTAATTAACTTAATGAATCCATTCTCTAATTAAGAGTATAGATATGAAACCAAGTTCCCCATATCCAATCAAGAACTAGAGGAAGTGTCCATAGAAGTTGTGTTTACTATTGAATAATCAGCTGTAGAAAAAAAAAACTTATGGCTAGACCCCTACTCAATAAGAAAAGGAAAATTACCATACACCTTCTAGAATCCACTCTAGCCTGATCATTCCACAATATCCATCATAATAATATTAAGTATTTAATCACCCTTAGTGTGTATAATGACCTGGTTAGCCTAACCCACAAAGAACAAAAGCCCCTCCAAATTCTGTCCCAAGGGACGATCCATCGTTATATAATTCTAAAGTCTGTAAAGCACCTATCAAAGAGAATATTTATACGGGGAAGTGTCATCCTTTAGATTAGAATTATGAAATCTTAAAATATTTAGTCTTGGTACCAGCTAAGATATCTATCATGCATGCTCTTATTTTGTCAAAATATATCATGGAAGAACTCATAGTGGCCCTGCTAGGCCCTTAAGAGTTTAATGCTGAAGTGGCCCCTACTGAGGCTTATCAGAAAGAGACTCATTCTATAGAATTCCATATGATTATCGCCTTCATGTTTAAAGATGAAGAAACCATTATGTAGGGACACATTAGACCATTATATGTATATGGTTGGATAAATGGTATTCATATCAAAAAATACTTCATTGAATATGGATCTAGAGTTAATCTCATCCCAACACGAACACTTCAACGGTTTGGCAGTAATGAGGATAACCTAACACCCACTTCCACTAAAAATTTGGGATAAAAAAATAGATTAGAATACGTTTGGAAAGATAAAACTCAAAAACTGTCTTGGGGACATCATACACGACTCTAAATTTCCTATAGTTTGTCAAAACATGGGCTTCAACATCCTGGTAAGAATGCCTTGGTTACATCATCACACAAAGATTCCCTCATCATACTATGAATGCATCATATAATTCATAAATGGAAAAAATGGGATGTTTCCTAATGATAAATCCCCATTAAAATCTCGTGAGTCACACTATATTGATGCAAGATTCTAGTAGTAAAAAGGGAAGTAACTTTTGGTTGATGGTATTGATTGGGTCACTATTCCGAAATGGGTTAAAAATGGTCCCAACTGACCCATTGAAATAGATCAATAATGAATATTTTCTTCCCATTAACCAAGTTGGGTTTGTGAGTCTATGTTTAGATGCATATTCAACTATACTCATGATTTCAGTCATCGACACCAAGTTTAACAGTTTTGAAAATCCCGCTAAATATTAAGGTAATCATAAATGATCGAATGTAAGTTCCCTACATCCACCCTTAGAGGACTAAGAAATTAATTCCTCACTTAATAAGTAAAAGGAGGAAGAAAACACTTTTCTATCCCTCATTACATCCTCTCTAAAGAATCCTTATATCATTCGGGTTAGAAGACTTCACTTCATCTTCTAAATATTAAGATCTAGAAACTTCTCCCAATTATAAAGAACTAATCTAAAGAGTTATTTCCTCATTGGAATAATATGAAGAAGTTGAAAGAGATGAATAAGATACAGAAGAAGAATAGAAATAGGAATAGAAAGAGGAATGATACCTTAGGGACTCCCCTCCAACATTTGAGGAAGGAATCTCTACCACAATTGATGTACCAGGGAAATAAATTTGGCTATGAAAGAAGATCCATGGCCCACCCTGATTATTGCATCCATTTCTTTTGAAGAGAAAGAGTTATACACATTTTTACTAATGTCACATTGAGATGTTTACACATGGAACAATACAGAAATTCTAGACTTTAATCCCAAGGAAGATACAGACCACATGGGACTACCAGAGGACCACTGGGGCTATTAACAAGCAATCATGAGGACGCACCCGACACATACATCAAAAATAGAAGTTGAATTCAATAATCTCATCTGACCTAACTTTTGTTTGGATGACCAATAACCCATCTGGTTGTCCAATATCATTACTATAAAAAAGAAGAATAGACAAATTAGAGTATGTATTGATTTCAAAGAATAAACTAGCACTTCCCAAAAGTTGATTTCCTGGTCCCGATTACATAAATACTGATCGATACAACCAAATGATATCAGGACCTCTTCTTCATGGATGGATACTTAGGATACAATAAAATATGAATGTTCTAATAAGATGAATAATACACAACCTTCATGGCACCCTAGTGATTATTTTGTTATAGAGTGAATCCCTTTGGATTGAAGAATTCTAGTGCTACCTATAAATGTTCCATGCATCTCATCTTCAAACCCTTCATGGGAATGTTTGTTGAATGTTATCTTGATGACCTAGTGGTTAAATCAGAAAAACTCCCTGACCAATAGTTATACATTGAAACATTATTCAACAAATTTAGATGAAACCATCTCTAAATTAACCCATTAAATTGGATTTTTGGTGTTACCTTTGGGAAATTCCACAGCATCGTCATTCTCCATCATGGCATCAATGTCAAACTTGAAAGAAAATGGATATTCTTGGAATGTCACCTCCTTGAAACATTACTGAGTTAAGAGTAATTTAAGGAAACTTTTCCTAAATTTAGTGATTCATATCCAACCTTGCAGAAAAAGTCCTCCATTTACCAGGTTGATGAAAAAAGGGGTTGCATATCTATGGACTAATGATTTTCAGGATGCATTCGATAGTATCAAGAAATATATCTTAATTCCACTAGTGTTAATGCCACTTATTGAAGGAATACAACTCATTTTGTACGTAAATACCCTAGATTTATCCCTGGGTGCCTCATACACAAAGAAGAATGACACTGGCAAGGAAAATAGCCTTTATTATCTCAACCGAACCATGATCGACTCTAAGACTTATTAATCAAGTATCAAGAAGAGTTTACTGGCACAAATAATTGCGATCCAGAATATGAGGCTCTAATTTCAGCCCCATGAGGTCCACTTGGTCTGACATATCAACCCACTCTAATACATTCTCACCCATCTGATGTTGAATGGATTTCTATCATGGTGGGAGGTCATCCTGTAATAGTTTGAAAAATAGTTCGTTCCTCGTAATGTATTTAAATTTCAAGCATTAGATGATTTCATGGAGGAGCACCCCTCGAAAAAAATGACCTCATTGGAGATCGAGTTTCCCGATGAAGATGTTTTCTCTATTAAAGAGGACCCCATGGTCTGGGATATGCATTTTGATGGTACATCTATAATTCTGATAGGGAAAAGGATGGAGACTCAAAGATAAACAAGGTGGGGATCGGAGTCAAATTCATATCTCCGTCAATTGTTGTCTAACCTTAATTGTTCATACTGTCATAGGGGTGCACAAATAATGAAGTATAATTCATTCTCTAATCATTGGGAAGGAACTGGAACTTCAATTACAAGTTAAAAACATGAAGATTGAAGGAGATTCAGAATTTATAAACAAGAACTTTAGTGATGATTATGCTATAGAAAAAGAATAATTGATCCCCTTATTATACCATGATGGGGAATAATTAAGGAATTCACTTCATATTCGACATTAACTCATGTCCCCTGATCACAAAATAAACAGGATGATACATTGGAAAAAGTATCCACATCCCTAGATGATCAAGAATGATATGAAATGGTCATCATCATTGCACATCTCTAGATGGTATCATGATTAATTTAGGAAAACACAGCGGAAATTGATGAGATCAACCAGGTCCCTGAGCCATATGGTCCAACCACTGATTAGATGACACCCATTTTAGACTACCTTCAAAAAGAAGAGATCCCAGTAGACAGGGATGGAAGGGAGAAAATATGAAGATGATAAATTAATTTTTTTTCTATATGATGGAATAAATAAATAAAAGGTCTTATATAAGAGGAGCCTTGATGGGGTCCTAATCATGTGCATTAATAGAGAAGAAACTGCTGTAGTCATGGAAGAAGTGCACACTAGAGCATATGGATCCCACCAATCAAGATCCAATATTATCAAAAAATTGAAGGCACAGATACTATTTGGTCACTATAACATATGATTGCATTGAATTTACCAGGATGTTCCATTCTTTCCAGTTTCATGATAATTTCATCCACCAACCCTCTGAACTACTTCACACATCCAAGTACTCCTATCACTTTTCTATATGAGGAATGGATGTCGTGGGACCATATCCTACCACCACGGAAAAAAATCAAATATATTCTCATAGAAACAGACTTCTTTTCCAAATATGAAGAAGTTATATCCCTTAAATAGGTCAGCGAAAAGAACATTGATAGCTTTATGAAAGCCAATAACATCACCAAATTAGGTGTCCCTCATACAGTAATGATGGAAAATGGAACTAATTTATATTTAGCTGAGTTGAAGAAACTATATCAAGAGTATGATATCAAGACTAATATTTCATCCTACAATATTGTAGTGGATAATAAAAAAATGGAGGCCTCAAACAAGACCATATCCAATATACTCTAAAAGATGGTTGATAAGGACAAAAATGCATGTACAGACAAGCTCTTCCATACTCTATGGGCCTACTGAACCATGACCCACCCCACTAGTTATGAAACCCCATACCCCGTAGTATAAATTGGCATAGGTTGTTTTACCCATCGAGTATCAATTTACCTCGCTCCACATTTATATTTGTGATCAACTATCCATAAATGAGAAATCCCAAAAATGGTTGGGAGAATTGGAGCGACTAGATGAGAAAATATTTCATACCTTGCATCATTTGTAGATTCACCAAAATCGTATTTCACATTCCTTGTTAAAAAATGTTCATGTTTAGTCCTTAGATAAAGGAGAAATGGTATTGGTCATCCGGACTCCAATAATACCAGAAATAATCCTCTAAATATGGAACCAAAATGAGAGGGACCTTATTCCTCACATAAGGTATACTCTAATTGATCTTATTTTTTTATTTCAATGGATGAGAAGCTCACTATGGTCCCCAATAATGCAAGGTTCTAGAATAAATACTTCTTCTAGCCAAAATTAATAGAAACTTCATAATTGCATGACTTGAAACTACATGATATAATCATCCTGTCCACACAAAGATAAATTGTATGAATGTTATCCTAATCAAATGAAATTAAACAGCATGATAAATGTCATTGTTGTGTGACGTTAAACCATGAAAAACCACAATTTTCTCACCCAAGGGGACATTGCACCTTGAATTGATCATTTACCATACCACATTCATTAACTATGTGTGACTTGATTTCTGTCCACAAAGGATACATAGAGATTCCTAGATATCATGTCTTAGTCTAGAAACCCCATGATAATGGTTTAATATAACATTTCGTATATGTGTATGGTTTAGAACTACATAGAGAATTCCCGTTAAGAACTACATGTGCCTTGATTATCATTTCTATGAGATACAAAGTGATACTCGACATCTCCTAACGGTAACAACCGAGAATATTCCCTCACTTAGGGGATTATTTTCTTCCCATACATTGGCCTTAGGTTCTCTTTTCATGTTGGGGTTGTATTTCTCACTATTTTCTGAAAGCATACATTCCATATGTAGCACCGGTCATATTGGTTACATGATGATAAAATATACCAGCTCATCCTCACCGTATTATGTTAAACTACAAGATTACTCAAAAATAATGTAAACCTTGATTATTGTCCACACATGATACATAGAGACGCCTAAATTTTATATCATGGTCCATCAACCTCAAAGAAAAAGTTACATTTACTGCCATCTTGTGAATGGATCAGACCGGTGTTGGTAATTTCCACTTACAACTATGTGTGGCTTGATTCTCACCCTGAAGAGATACACAATGACACCCAAATTCCACATCTTAGTCTATCTACCACCCCAAAAAAACCCCTTTCCCGCATATGGGCCAGAACTATACAAGGAACATCAAATAACAATATATGGATTGATTATCATTTTTGATGATATACATAATGATTCATAGGCCTTGAATAGTAGTACTATCAATGGTGAAAATCCAAAGAAAATGTCCCCATCTACATTACATAAATTCAAATCTATTCAGATGATTTTATGTATAGATCCCACATTAGGGTTATTCCAAGGGATCAATTATACTCCCTTAGTATGAATCATATCTATATAGGTAAGTTCATACATCATGAACAATCATGGTATGAATGTTTCTAAAATGATAAAATAAATATCTTCCATTTATAAAACATTATGACCTAGATAATATCATATATTTACAATCCTTCTAGGACCATTATAAATAGAGGTCCAATGTACTGGGGACACATTTGTTTGACTATGCCCAGTATAACTCAATGTCTTTTCATAATTTTCCCACAAAAATGGTATATAAACCAATGAAATATTCATCCTCAGGAGAGGATTTATCTACCACTATACTCCCCAATGACTTTTATGCTCCATATCATTTTTCATTATCTACAAATCCCTAGGATCATGGATTACACTTTCTCCCCACTTCACATCTAGGTTATGTCAGAACATCCGGGAAAGAGTATCCTTTATTTTATTTATGGTTTTTGTAATAAAATTGTCCTAATGACCTGAAGTAACAATAAATGATAAGTTTCCTTAACACATGTCTTTAAAATGAACAACACCACAATGTTATCACTAGAGAGAAAATTTTCCTCAGTATCGGTTATCCACCATGTCATATTACAGAACCATGTATGTCTTGATTCATATTATTATAGGATACATAGTGATGCCTGGATTCTACATCCTAGCCCAGCTACCACCAATTTAATAAATTCCACTCTCCCTACATACAAACCAAACGTATACAAGGATATTTTGTCTCAATAACTACATATGGCTTGATTCTCATATGCATGGGATTCATAGAAACACCCCTTACTCACAACATGAAATTAAATCATGATGCCGAAGTCCTAGCCATATAATGATAAACTATATAGCCCAATCACAATTTCCTCACCAAATAGGACATCACCCATGCATTATTCATCCAATGTGTTGTGTTCAGAAAATTATCTCTTCTATGTGTATGAGTCAGATCGTCACAAGGATCCCCTTTATCCAGAACTACATGTGGTTTGATTCAAACACATGAAAGATAAATAGTGACACATATTCCCTATTTCCTAGTCCCAACCATAGTGTAATTTAGTGAAATATTTTCATGTCTCCCATGTACAGAATTGTGTAGGAGATTTCAAATTCAGGTACCACATTTAGAGATCCAGGAAAAAGAAACATATGCACCCCTATGTATGAGTCAAATTTATGTGGGGACGTTTACAAGTCTATGGAAATTTGTGGCTTGAATTTTTCTTAAATGAAAAGAAATATCCTTTCAATTTATCTAACTCCATAACCAAGAAATTTTGGACCTATATAAAGTTACATGGCCATCGAAAGTGGAAGGTCAGTATTCTAGGGACACATTTGTTTGACTATGAACAATATGCCCCAGTGGCTCTACATATGTTTCCCACAAAAATGGCCTAAAAATATAAGGAAAATCCATCCTCAGAATATTATTTTCCTACCTTCATAGTCCCCAATACATTCCATGCCCCGTATCATTCCCCATGATCCATGAATCATTAGTATCATGGTTTACACCTTCATTCCTCCTTGAGTATGAGGCATTTCAGAAAATCCTGTCCTAGTTATTCAATAGATAATCATAGATTATATAACAATTTTCTAATCACATGATTTTAAACTACATGAAAATTGATTTCCAATGTTTAACATTGGTCCCATCTATTTTAAAAGATCAAATACCCCTTCTAAGAGTATATGCCAGACCTTCATGGGAAGTTTTCGGACAAAATAAGGAAAGTTTCTCCTATGTTCCTAGGAATGAAATAAATTTGCACATGAATGTATAATATGATCCCTGCCACACTAGTGAGATTTTACATAAGAATAAAAAAAATGCACCAATCCTATGTATAAATCATTACTACAAGATGTTAAACAGTATGATTAATGTCTCTTCCCTATGCATGGATCAGACTGACATAGGGAAATTTCTCACACCTATATAGGGGGGACATTTATATAATTTTTTGAGGAAATTTAGACTTGAAATGCACCTCTCATGCTCAAGTACCATCATTTCACAAAGCAAAATCTATTTCTAGAATGTTTTGAATCCCCATAATCCTCCCTAGCCATCAAATAAGAATGGTTAGTGTTCTAAGAACACATTTTTTTACTATGAACAATATGATGAGGTAGCTCTGCAATAGTTTCCCTAAAAAAGGCATGTCTACCAGAGGAAAATTCATCCTATGGAGAGGCTATTCTTACATATGTACACTTGATGGATTTTACATCCCCTATCACTTCCCATATTTTTAAAACTCCCAAATTATAGTTTACATCATTTCCCCCCTTCATGCAGCAAGATGATTGAACATTCCTACTCAATATACTGTGAAGAGGGTGAATAGTGTACCCTATCATTTTCATTTAAATTATAAATGTCATAGAGGTAAAAAATTAAACTACCCCACCCATATCCTAGTCTCATGAAATTAAACTAAACCGTACTTCAACCCGTTTTTACATACGAAAAATTTATTTCATAGAAGTTTCTCATCCAAATATGACACAAATTCCCGCATACAGTTCATAACTATCCCCTTGAAAGGCCTCCCATTGTGGTATTATAATATTGTTTTTTAATTCCCATAAAAGTACCTGGTCAAATGAAATGGAAGTTCAGTGTCTTGATATCGCCTGTGTTTGGCCATTCATAAAATGTCCTAGTGGCTCTACATAAGTTTTCTACAAAAAAAACATTTTTCAACCAAAGGAAAATTTATCCTTAGAAGAGGTAGTTCCTACCTATGTATACCCCTCAGATTACATTCCCTATTTCATGTCTCATATTTAGAAATTGCAAACTAGGGTCAAGAAAAATCCCTCATTCATGTATGAAAAATATTAGGAAATTATCAATATAATTTTTTGGGGTATCTCACCCCACAATTAATGGTCAAATCTATTTGAACTAAAATCTCATTAGTTTGGTTCACAAGATTTTAAACTGACCATAAAAAGAGACACAAAACTCTCTAGGATGAAACCCCATAGAGGGAACCCTAGGTAGAAGTCATGTATAAAACCACCAGACCTACAATTCATATGGTTTAGAAAAAATATAGGGAAATAAAAAAATAAAGAGACCCCAATATTATGATGTCAAATAACTGAAAATGGATTCTTATAAAAAAGACAAGTTATTCCTACTAATCCCACACCAAATTTGGTTTATACAAAAATTATGTTAATAAATAAAAAGGAACAAAGTTTGTAGGGGTTTCCAGGTAATCATAAAAATCATAAGAACTATGCTAACAGATTACCTTGTCTTAGGAAAAAATTAGAGAATTACCTGATCCTCCACTAAAATAAGGACTGGTTCTACATCGAAATACAACCTTCTTTATTTTAATAAAAACCCATTCTGATGGGGATAATTTGTTGGGTCTGGAAAATTTATAATGAAATAAGAAGAAAATTTCATCAATTTGGAAGGTGAAGAAAAAAAATTAAGGAATAGTTGAAGTAAGAATGTTCAATGAAGTTGAAAAATGAGAATGGAAACGACACCGTGAAGTAGGCATCCTGTTGTAGACAACCACTTTGCATGATTGTTTTTCGCTCTAAAAAATCCCTGTAAATTGAAACTGTTCATGAAAGGGGTGGATCTAGTGGTGAAAGTAAATGAAATAATGTTTTTTTGGAATGTGGTGGTTATATGCACTCTCATAGATGATTTACCCTTAACTAAATCATTCACAAGGAATGATAGTGTCACCAGCTCCAGTAAATGAAATGAAGTCATTTGAGGAGCCCGATAGGGATTTCATTGACCACAAGAGGCCCCCAACCAACTAAGTCCACTGCAGGATCCCACAAATGATTATATATAGCCCAACATGGATGAATGACTACACTAGTATCCAGTTCCTCTGATTCTCTATAAATAGAGCCTAAGGGGAAACCAAAAATGGATCGATACACAGGAGGAGGGACAAACATGGATGAACGAAGGTGAAGAGAGATGATGTGAGGCATAAAAAATGATAGACTCCTTCTATGACTTCCCTTAGGTAAATAAAACTCCATATCATTAAATAGAAAATAAAAACTCATTCAGTGGTCCATAAACCCAAAAAAACCCAGTAGATGTAATTACCATATGGTGAAAACTAATGGAACCTTTATACAAAAGCATCCTGTATAGAAAAATTATATGTGGGTGGGACCTTGCCCCATGTAGAAAAATGATATATGGATGTAAACCTTAATAATGTAGAAAAATTATACATGGATGAAACTCATCAATATGTAGAAAAACGCTACGCAGACCAAAATTATCCCCACATAGAAAAACACTATACGGACCAAACCTAGGTCTAAATACCATGATGGTACATGGTTTACTCACTTTTCTATATAACAATATGATATGCAGAGGGAAGCCCACCCTGCATGAGAAAATTCCATGCAGACTAGGGAATCCTAGTGTTTTTTACCCTATGGATCTAACCGTCCTCCTCAATGGTATCATTAGCCCCTATATTGGCCCCTCTATGAACCAGTCCAACTAATTCTGGCCGAGGCCCATTCTAAAGTCACTGTACATTTAGGATAATATCATAAACACACTATTTTTTCTAATTGAGTCTATATACTCATGGTAAGTTGATTCACATTGATTTCCCCAATGGTAAGGCAAACCCCCAAAATGACATTGAGTCTACATTCACATGGTAATGACGATTCCGACCTTAGGGTGCTCATGTGAACCTCACTATTTTTGGGATTAATGGAAAATTCAATAATTTCCCTTCAATGAGGGCCAGTGTTGAATATTTTTCCCATTTTCATAGAACCAAATTTAGGGAACTCCCACAAAGGTAATCCCATATCATTTCATGTAAGATTCAGATCCCTTTCTACTCATTTCATCTTCTCGGGATGTATCTGGATAGATCACCAGATATGAATATCTAGGATATAAAAACAAGTGATAGAATGGGAATACTCAATGAACTCTCTCCCTTTCTCCCTTTAGGATTCAAAACCATCCATCAGTGGATGCAGCAGGATGTGTGATCTTCAAATCCACTTCCTCCTCTTGTTTCTCACACCAATTATGACTCATGTGGTCTTAGAGGTTGGAAGCAATCATGACATCCATATAATCCAAAATATACTATAAATATTCCTTCTCTAAATGTGTAATCTTGAACTTCATTCCAATTGTTCCTTCTCCATATATTTAATCCCCAACTTCAATCCAAATGGGTATCCTATAATCTATAAGCCCGGATTAAATTCCCTCATATGGGTATCTCCCATGCATAAGCCCCAATTATAATCCATTAAAAGGATTCCTCGAATGTTTAATTCACATATCAAACTAAACTAAGAGGGATTTGATTCCCAAATTTTTTTGATACATATAAATCCTCCATGAGGTCCAAACACGACACGTAAATCACCCTAATGTTCTCTTTTCCACATCCCTGGTAGACTCACGTTCACCAAGGAGACCATATCTCTTCTGGGTATCTCAAGATATCTCAGTGTATGTCCCATATCATCTATCACTAGGAAACCTTTCACCTATATTTACTTTCCACATGAAGTTAAAATACATGTTCGAGTCCTCATCACACAACCTTAATAGGTGATGTGTCTAGTTAAGAGACAAAATTACATTGGTTCTGATTCCTCTCACAAGGATATGCTGAAATCCAATCTTATGGGTCTAATCCTGACATCAAAATAACTATTGTTACCCCAAGATAAAAATATGCTTCATATCATCTCACCATAGATTAAATCCAATATCATATCAATGAGAAAACAAATCTTCAATATGTCCAAAAAATGGTAAAATTTATAGAGAACTTCGAATACATACATATATATTAATTAATTGAGAACCTCATATGCATATAGATGATTACAAACCCATGCATATTCATGATCAAACGTTACTTTAGGAGTAATAAATGAAGACATGTTTTGGACTGAAATAAGGATTCATGAACATATCATAAATCTATAAGAGAGTCCTGGAACAATTAATAGTTTTCCCCAAAAGGATGAGATGATTCTGAATTCCTATCCTCTCAATTAATGAATGTTTTTAAGTTTCATTGTCCAAATAATCCAATGAATGCCTTAATTTGGAATGTAGGTCCATGAATCATGGATATGTGAGGAATTGTGTTTTTTTGTCTATACAAACAAATTCATTTGAGACCATACAAAGATTTTATACCTATCATCATTGATTTCACACCAGTTAACCCATGAAATCAACCTAACCAGGCATAACACCATCTATGATAGAAATAGAAATGGTAATAATTATATAGATGACTTGAATGTGGAACCTTCTTCATGATATAAAAAGTATATACATCCTGATCCCATGAAAACAATGTTGTTTTGGATACATATGCATATTTGGGATGAAAAATTGGTTCTTCACACAACCTTTTATTATTGATTTAAAATGATTCATTTTATACCGTTCACAAATTAAATTTTCCTTTTTTCAATAATTTAGTGTTAATTTCCATGATAGTGTTGAAATAGGAAATAAAGAGATGATACATTATGTCAAACCAAGAAAACTCTTTACTTTTGATTTAGATTCGTGTTTTTGTGAGGAATTGATTGCTACCACTTCTAATTGATCCACCATGAAACCTTATTTAGATTCCACATATCCGATGAAAACAACTTATGTTAATAATAAATCACTGTTTTTCATCATTCCAAATATACTTTGTTCCCATATAATTCCAGTTACATTCTGAAGATGATCTACATGGATCTCAAAATCCAAACTGTAAATAAAACAATCATCCAGATAAAGAAGAACAATTGTACCAATAAATTGTTTTAGAACTTAATTCATGGCTTGTATGAAATTAATAGGAGTATTTAATAGGAATAATGGCATGGACAACCTCTCAAAAAATACACCTTTGGATTACATTGATATTTTTAACTCATTCCCTTCCTTCATCTGAATATGGAGGTATGCACTCCAAATATCGTCCTTCAAAAAGATTGATGAACCATGTAATTCATCGATAATATCATAAAATCTTGGAGTGAGATATCTATATTCTAAGGTAAGATTATAGATATATCAACTATCAATATGCATGTAATATATACCATATTTATTTGGATCCTACAATGCTGGAACAATACATGGTCTCATGCTTGGAATTATAAAGCCTTGATCCATCAATTTTTCTACATTCTTATGTAATTCCTCTTATTCTCAAGTATTAAAATTATATAATGGTTTATTAGAAAATTTAACACCTGATAAAAGATAAATCTAGTGTTCAATGCCTCTAAATGGTGGTAATCCTACTGGAATATCATTAGGAAAACCATTATGATATTCCACAATCAAGGAATGAGCTAACAGATGGCGATGGATAATATCATCATGGCATGGCTATTACATCATTAATAAAGTAAAAAAATAGATTTTTCTTATGTATTTATTTATACACTTGATATTTATTGTTTACGATGATATATTTGGAAACATCTAGAATATTTTTTTTATGAGATTGAGATGTCTTTAGAGTAGTAAATTTGATATTTCTTTCCCTAGATTGAAAAGAACATGTATTATTTATTTATCATAATTCACATCCCTATAAAATTAGCATGGTCTTCCCAAAATCAATTCATAATTATCCATAGGAATGAAAAAAAACAATACCTCATCAACATAGTTCTTATTAATGGAAAATGAAATAAGAAAATGTCTGTTGACTCAGAGTGTACTCCCATTTCCCAACCATCGTAAATTGTCCGATTGAGGATGATTCTGAGTTGTAAGCTTCAATTTATCCATAGTTTTTTTGAAGAAACATTTTTATATACCCCACTATCAATAATCACCATGCATACACACTGATTAGTGCTTCAACATGTTTTTAACATGTTTTCTTACTGATATTTTTTTGGGCATATTTGAGCTTGCAAAACACTTCATTGCACAAACAGGTTACTCACACTACCTTCTTCCACTACATGATAATCATTTTCAAATTCCTCACAACCATGTTCATCCTCTTAAATTTCCCTTTAAATATATTCTATATCCTTTATATAAATAATTACCCTGATAGGGAAATATTCATGAAAATGACCATACTCATGAAATTTAATGCACTTTTAATTCCCACATTAAAAAGAGTTAGATTTTCCCAATGGTTGTTATGTATAATTTTCATTCCTTTTATCCAAAATCTTGTTCTTTAAAAATTTCATCTCATTATTATCAAATTTATTAGAATAATTGACTTTATAAAAATCTTTACGTTGATTTTAGTTCTTGAGTGTTGGTGCCTTTAATGTATTCCTTTTATTTTCCACCATGACACCTAGTTATAAAAATCATCAAGTGAGATGAAAAGTTGTAACTCCACTGAATGTACAATTTATATATTTAATCAACCCTAAAAGCTCAAATTAATTTTCTATTTGTTCTCTGAAACATCACTTAGCTTCAATAAGATTTATAACTCTTGAATGTTATCTTTAATAGATTTATCTTCTTGTCACAAGCTATGCATTCAAAAATAAATATATTTCATATAATTTTTACGTATAAATCTTATTCTAAAAATATTTTTTAACTTTTCCAATGACTGTATTTTTTTAACCATCATGTTTCTACCACACCTTCAGATTTTCTAAAAAAAGATGCATAATATTTATATTTCAGAATGGATACCTTATACTTATTCTCATTAGAGAAATTCTTAAATTTGATGAATCATTCAATTTCCCACATCCCATATAAAAAATCATCTATATTAATACTCTGATAAAAATATATAATGCCAATATTAAATCATATTTCACTATATTCGTCATCTATTATTTTTTATCATATAAACCTCTGAATCATTAGAATCATCTCCAATTGTATGATCTTCATAAAATGGTTTCAGATTACCCCAATTATATGGATATGGATATCAGGGATTCCAATACGGTGGAGGGAAATCACATCGTCATTATCTCAATAGTTGAGAAAGTTACTCACTGATTTGAGTAATTTATAATTGTAACAGTATGTAGGAAATTTATCATGGAATTGGAGGAGTATAATATCCTCTCTTACACAACATGGTAGTGAGTAATAAGAAGAATATGATAAAATATACTCACTGTAACCTACTACTCTAATAAAATATTAATGAATCATTGGAATCAAGAAATTAATTGGTGATTTTGAAGCAGTAAAATATTGCCAAAATGACCACGGATTAAAGAAAACCCCACCTGCAAATTTTTATACAATAATAAATACAATGTCACCAATAATGGAGATACACCACAAATTTCATGAAAATATAAGAGGCGAAATCAAGAAGGATGCATAACAAGATTAAAAAAATCATCAGATTGAATTTCCCCCATTAAAATGGAATGAAAACACATTATAATGAAAAAATAAATAGAGTAAAATTTCCCAAATCAAATTATAATACATGGGGAACTCAAAACGAACATAAAAAGCATAAAAAATACTTCCCCATGCTATTTAATGACCCCAATAACTAAAGTAGATAAATTCCTTCTTAATGATTCTTTTCCTATTCTCTATCTTCTATAATGGGATGCTATGAATTTCCTTCAACATCTATGAGGATAAGTCATTTTGGGCCCCAGAAAAGTCTTGTGTGGCCCACTATGGTGTTGGGTAAAAAATTCATAGAATGGTCCAATCTTAATAATAATTGAGCTTATTTTTTTGTCAAACCCAAAATTATTCTTCATAGGTTTAATCTGAACTAGATTAGTTTTTTTTTTGTTTTTAGGATTTTTTTTATTTTTTTGGGGTTTTTATAGTTTTTAGTGGGTTTTAGTTTTTTATGGTTTTAATGAATTTTTAATGTTTTTAGGGTTTTTATCAGTTTTTAGGGTTTTTTGAATTTTTAGGTATTTTAGGGGGTTTTAAGTGTTATTACTTATTAATAGTATTTTTAGGGGTTTTCACGATTTTAGGTTTTTAAGTATTTTTAGGGATATTTAGGATTTTTATGGGATTTTTGGGTCTTCAGGATTTTTTAGGGGTTTTATGGGTTTTTAGGGTTATTATGATTTTTTTGTGTTTTTAGGGTTATTCTAGTTTTTTGAATTATTAATGGTTTTTAGGTTTAAAAAAATAGATGTTTAAAGGATTTTTAGTGTTTTTAGGGGTTGTAGGGTTCTTATGGATTTTTAGGGGTTTTTAAGGTATAGGGGGGTTTTTAAGGTTTTTAAGATTTTAGGGTTTTTTTATAATTATTTATGTTTTTTTGGTTTCCTCAAGAGTTATATGATCTTTAGGGTTTTTTTAACTTTTTTATAATTTTTTGGGATTTTGTAGGATTTTTATGGTTTTTATGGTGTTTAGGGATTTTGAGGGTTTTTAGGGTTCTTAATGATTATTTGAGTTTTAGGGTTTTTTGAGTTTTTTAGGGATGTTATTGTTTTTAGAGTTTTTAATGTTTTTAGGGTTTAAAGGGTTTTTAGATTTTTTTAGTAGTTTTAGGGTTTTTAAGGGTTATTTTAGATTTTGTAGTTTTTATGGGTTTTATAGGTTTTATGGGTGTTTTGTATTTTTAGAATTTTTTTGGGGGTTTTAAGTAGTTTTATGTTTGTAAGGGTTTCCTAAAATTTTTATGAGTTTTGGGGTTTTATATTTTTTTTGGGTTTTATGGTTTTTTTGGGTTTTTAGGGATTTTAGGGATTTAGAGGATTATTAGAGTTTTTAGGGGTATTAGGGTTGTATGGTTTTTTTGGGGTTTTAATGTTTTCTATTTTTAGGGGATTTATGTTTTTTGATAGTATTTTTCTACCTTTTGGGGTTTAAAATATTTTTAGAGTTTTTAGTGGTTTTGGGGGATTTGTTGGTTTTCAAGGGTTTTAAGGTATTATGGTATTATTATGGTTTTTTGATATTTTGGGGGTTAAGTGTTTTTATCATTTTTAGGTTTTTAGGGGTTTTAAGTTCTTTTAGGTTTTTATATTTTTAACCTTTTCTTTGTGTTTTTATTATTTTAGGAAAGTAAATGTTTTTCTGGATTTTTTGGGTTTTTTTGGGTTTTTTTGGTTTTTAGGAGTTTTAGGGGTTTTTTTGGATTTTTAGGGTTTCTCGGGATTTTTGGGGTTTTTTAGGATTTTTTGAATTTTTTAGGGTTTTATGTTTTTTTAGTATTTTTTTATCATTTTAGGGGTCTAATGGTTTTTATAGGATTTAGTGATCAATTTCGAGTTCTATTTATTTATAATGTTTTCTTATGTTTTTCAGGGTTTTATGAAGTTTTACATTTTCAAGGATTTTTGTGATTTTTAAGGGCTTTTAAGAATTTTGGGGGGAATTTAGTGTTTTTTGGTGTTTTTTTTGGGTTTTTAGGGTTCTTTAGTTTTTGAGGTTTTTCAATGTTTTTAGAATTTTTAACATTTAAGGGGATTAAATTGTTTTTAGAGTTTTAGTGGGTTTTTAAGAATTTTATGGGCTCTATGGGTTTTATAGTATTTAGAGGGTTTTTGGTTTTTATTGGTTTAAGGGTTTTTATATTTTTTTATTGTTTTTATGTGTTGTATGTGTTTTAAGGTTTTTTAGCTTTTCTTGTGTTTTTTTCTGGGATTTTACATTTTTAGGAAATTTTAAGGAATTTTTTTGGATTTTTATGGGTTTTAGGGATTTTGAGAAGTTTTAGGTGTTTTTAGGGTTTTAGGTGTTGTTTTTAGGGGTTTAGAGTTTTTTTATGTTTTTAGGGTTTTAAAGGATTTCATTGTTTTTTAAATTTTATCAGGGTTTTCTAGTTTTTTAGAGTTTTACTGGTTTTTTGGGGTGTATAGGTTTTATTTTTAAGGTTTTAGCGGTTTTATTATTTTTATAGTTTTTAGTTCAATTAGGTATTTTATGAGTTTTATGTGTTTTTTAGTTTTTTATGATTTTCATAGGGGTTTTTAGGGTTTTATGGGGTTTTCAGTATTTTTTAGTATTTTATGGGTTTTATGAGTTTTTGGGATTTTGAGGGTTTTATGGTTTATTTGAGTTTTCTGGGATTTTAATGGTTTTTTGTGCTCTTAACATTTTAGTGGTTTAATGTTTCTTTAGAGTTTGTAGTGTTTTGTTTGTTTTTGTGGGGTTTTAGGTTTTTTATGATTTTTAGGTGTTTTAATGATTTTTAGGGTTTTAAGGGTTTTAAGGGGTTTTAACATTTTAAGGGTTTTAAGTGTTTTTATGTTTTTAATGTTCTGTTAGGGGATTTTCTAGATTTTAGAGTTTTTTTTATTTTAGGGATTTGTTTAGGATTTTTTAATATTTTTATTGGTTTTAGGGATTTTAGGAATTTTGATGGATTTTAGGCATTTTTTGTGTGATTTTTTTATGTTTTTCGTGGTTTGAAGCGTTTTTAGTGGAATTCTAAGGTTTTTATGAGATTTTACAGTTTTTATGGTTTTTATAGATTTTTATAATTTTTTTTGGATTTTTAACATTTTTAGGTTTTTTAGGAGTTTTAGATGATTTTATGTTTTTATGGGTTTTTAGGGATTTTCCATTTTTTATGGTTTTTGACATTTTTAGGGAATTTTAAGGATTTTTACGATATTTAGGTATTTTATTGTTTATTTTAGTTTGTAGAGTTTTTTTGAGTTTTTAGGGGAGTTAAGGTTTTTATGAGTTTTTAACATTTTTTGGTGATGAATTGGTTTTTAGAATTTTTAGTGGGTATAGGGTTTCCAAGTGTTTTTTTGGGTTTTCAAGGTTTTTATGGGTTTTTATGTTTATTAGGGATTTTAGTTTTTAGGGTACTTAACATATTTATGTTTTTTGAGGCTTTATGTGTTGATTTGGTTTTAAGGGTTTCTCGGGGTTTTTTGGATTATTCAAATTTTTTTAACATTTTTAGGTATTTTTAGGGACATTTTAAGACTTTTTTAGATTTTTTTAGTTTTTTATGGATTTCATACTATTTTGGGGGTTTTAGTGTTTTTAGGGTTTTGTGGTTTTTTTGGGATTTTATGGTTTTTTTCAGTTTTTTTAGGGTTTATGGTTTTAATAATTTTAAAACATTTTAGGATTTTAAAGGTGTTTTTATAATATTTATTGTATTTTTAGGGGTTTCACGGGGTTTCATTATTTTAAAGGTTTTAGTGGTTTTTATTGGTTTTAGGGTTTTTAGAGGTTTTTAGGTTTTTTATAAATTTTTATGTTTTTTTATCAGTTTAAGTGTTTCTATGTTTTTAAGGTTTTATTTAGGTTTTTAAGGAGTTTTAAGGTTTCTTTTAAATTTATATGGTTTTTAGGGGTTTTTAGGATTTTAGGGGTTTTTAGAGTTTTAATCGATTTTTAGGTTATTGAGTTTTTTGTTTTTTTTTAGGTTTTTTGGTTTTTTGGGGGATTTTGGGTTTTTCAGTTTTTAGGGTTTTTATGGTTTTTTATAGTTTTTTAAAAATTTTAGGGATTTGATGTTTTTTAGAGTTTTTTTTGGGTTTTAAGTGTTTTTTGATATTTTTATCAGGTTTTATGTTTTTTAATGTTTTTTAGGGTTTTTATTATTTTTTGGTTTTTAGGGGTTTTAAGTGAGTTTTTAGTTTCTGATGACTTCTACTGGGTTTTATATGTTATTAGGGTTATTTATATTTTTATTGATTTTAGGGATTTATAATAATTTTAATTTTTAGGGGTTTTGGGTTTTTTATGGTTTTTTGTATTTTTAAGGGTTTTTATGATTTTTTGGGTTTTTAGGGTTTTTTATTTTCATTGATTTTTAGAGTTTTTAGTGGGTTTAAATTTTTTTAGTGTTTTATATGTTTTTGGGAGTTTTATGGTTTTATGGTTTTTGGGTTTTTTTTGGGTTTTAGGGGTTTTATTGTTTTTTGGTTTTTAGGGGTTTTAAGTTTTTTTTGTGTTTTAAATATTTTTTTGGGGTTTCATATTTTTTAAGGGTTTTTATTATTTTAATGATTTTATGGATTTTAATTTATTTTTATGTTTTTAGGTATTTTGAAATATTTTTTAGTTTTTAGGGATTTTAGGGGTTTTTTTAGATTTTATTTTTTAAGGGTTTTAATTATTTTTTATAGTTTGTTTGGGTTTAATTTGTTTTAGAGTTATTAGTGTTTTTTGGGGTTTAGGATTTTTAGTGTTTTTTTGGTTTTTTTGTTTTCTTATGGTTTGTAGGGGTTTTAGAAAATTTTAGGTATATATGGGGTAATATGTTTTTAGTTTTTTAAGGTTTTATAAGGGGTTTTTTTACCCTTTCATGGATTTATTGTAAATGTTTTTTATTTTTATGGTTTTTAGTTTTTTTTGATTTTCGTGGTATTTAGGGTTTTTATGTTTATTGGGGGGTGTTATGGTATTTTTTAGAGCGCTTTTATGGTTTATCCTATTTTTAATAATTAATAGTGTTTTAAAGGATTTTAGAGTTTTTATTTTATTTTATCGTGTTTTAGAATTTTTAAGGTATTTAGAGTTTTTTTGGAATTTTTACATTTTTATGGAATTTATGGATTTTTTAGGAATTTTATTATTTTTGGGTTTTATTTGAATTGTATTTTTTTAGGGTAATGTGGTTTTTTTAGATTTTGTAGTGTTTTTATGAATTTTATAAAAAAATTTGGGGTCTAATGGTATTTAGAATTTTTTGTGTGTTTTAACGATTTTTATTCTTTTTAGGGGTTTTAATGTTTTTGGGGGTTTTATATAGTTTAGGGTTTCGGGAGGGTTTTATGGGGTTTAAGTGTTTTCAGGTATTTAAGGTTTCCTTAGGGGTTTTCATGGTTTTGGGGTTTTTATATTTTTAGTGTTTTTAGGGTATTTTTTTTGTTTTTAGTGATTTTAAGGATTTTGAAGTTTTTTAGGGTTTTTTGTGTTTTTATGGTTTTTTGGGTTGTTAGGGTGTATTTAATTTTTAGGGTTTTATGGTATTTTAGATTTTTTTTTTATTTTATGGTTTTTAAGTATTTTTTGAGTTTTTATTGGGTTTGGGGGGGTTTTAATGTGTTTTAGGGTTTTTAATATTTTTAGTGGCTTTAACGGGATTTATGGTAGTTAAGGTTTTAGGGGTTTTTTGGGGTTTTTTTGTGTTTTTTGGATTTTTTGAGTGTTCTATGTGTTTTTAGGTTTTAAGGATTTTTCTTCGACGTCTTCTATATTTTTTTTTGGGTTTTGATGTTTTTAGGTATTTTTAGGTCTTTTTATATATTAGTATGGTTTTTACGGTTTTTAGGGGTTCTGTTGGTTTTTAGGGTTTTTATAGTTTTTTTGGGTTTTAAGGGTTTTTATTTTAGTTTTTAAAGGTTTAATGATTCAAATATTTATAACATTTTTTGGGGTTTAAGGTGGTTTTATATATTTTATTGGTTTTTATAGGTTTTTTGGGTTTTTAAGGTTTTAAGAATTTTTTTGGTTTTCGTGTTTTTTTCTATTTTATGGTTTTAGGTGTCTATGTGTTTTTATATTTTTAATTTTGGGGGTTTAGTGTTTTTATGTTTCAGGGATTTTTAGCGATATTTGAATATTTTATGGTTTTTATGATTTTTAGGGATTTTAGGGGTTTTGTGGTATTATGGGTTATTAGGGTTTTTGGTTTTTTGGATTTATTCGTTTTTTGAAAATTTTTAGTGTTTTTAATGTTTTTAGGATTAAAAAGTATTTTTAGAGTTTTTTTTGTGTTTACTTTTTTATTATGGTTTAGGGTTTATATCTTTTCGGTTAATTTGTTTTTAGGGTTTTTAGGCCCTTGTAGTGTTTTTTTTGGTTATTTGAGTGTTTTAAGTGTTTTTAGGTTTTTAATGTTTTCTTAGTGGTTTTTTGGGGTTTTTAGAATTTTTATGTTTTTATTTATTTGTAGGGATTTTAAGATTTTTTATTTTTTCAGTGTTTTAATGGATTTTTAGGGGTTTTATTGTTTCATATGGTTTTTAAGGTTCTAGGATTTTTAAATTATATAGGTTTTTTAGGGATTTATGTGTTTTTAAATTTTTATAATTTTCTATGGGTTTTTTGGTTTTTTATGTTTTATGATTTTTAGGGATTTTCTAAGATTTTTATGGTTTTAGTATTTTTAGGGAATTTTAAGGGTTTGGGGATTTTAGGGTCTTTTATGGTTATTGTGTTTTTTTTGTATTTTTAGAGTTTTTTAGAGTTTTTTAGTGTTTTAAATGTATTTTTCAATTTTTAACATATTTATGGGTTTAAAGAGATTTTAGAGATTTTAGTGGGTGTTTTTGGTTTTTAGGTGTTCAAAGAGTTTTAGGAGTTTTTATTGTTTTTTAGGGTTTTAATGTGGTTTTAGGGTTTTAATGGGCTTTAATGGCTTTGATGGTTTATAGGGGTTTTTGGGGGTTTTTTGGACTTTTAAGATTTTTAAGTGTTTTGAGAGAATTTAATGGGCTTTAGAGAATTTGAGGGTTTTTAGTGTTTTTTGTGATTTTAGGGTTCTTATTATTTTTTTAATGTTTTAGGGGGTTTAAGGTTCTTTTTTGTTTTTAAAGTATTTTTATGGGTTTTGAGTTTTTATGTTTTTAGGTATTTTTTGGGGATTTTATTTTTTGTTATAATTTTTATGGTTTTACAGAATTTGTGGGGTTTTTATATTTTTTTTGGGTTTTATATTTTTTATTTTTTTTATGACTTTTATTAATTTTTTTTGACTTTTTTAAATATTTTTAGGGGTTTAAATGGTCTTTAGTGATTTGGTGGGTTTTTAGAGGATTAGGGTTTTTGTGGTTTTGTTAGGTTTTTACTGGTTTTATGGTTTTAGGGGTTTAGTTCTTTTTAGGGTTTTAATTTTTTTTAGCTTTTTTATAAGATTTATGTTTTCTATAGTTTTTAGGTTATCATAGGGTTGTCCAAATTTTTTATGGTTTTCTAAATTTTTTAGGATTTATATTGATTTTTTGTCCTTTTATTCTTTTTAGGGTTTTTTGTGATTTTGGGGGATTTTAGTGTTTTGGGGTTTTTATGTTTTGTTATGGTTTTTAGTATTTTTATATTTCTTAGGGGTTTTAAGTGTTTTAAGGATTTATGGTTTTATTATAGGGTTTATATATTTTTTTTACAGTTTTAGGGATTTTTTGGTTTTTAGTTTTTTTGGGGTTGTTTTTATTTTTTTGTATTTTTAGGGATTTTTAGTTTTTAGGGTTTCTATGAGTCATTATATATTTTTATAACACCAATATGGGTTCTAATGATTTTTAGTGTTTTTAGTTGGTTTTTATAGTTTTTATGGGTTTAGGGGTTTTATGTATTTTATGTGTTTTGATTGGTTTAGTGGTTTTAGGTGTTTTAGGGTATTTTAATGGATTTTAGGGATTTTCAATTTCTCATGGTTTTGCTTGTTTTTAAGTTTATAAGGTTTTGGAAGGGGTTTTCAGGTTATTTATAATTTTTTATGTTTTTCGGTATTTATTGGGATTTTTGGGATTTTTATCATTATTAAGGAATTTAGGGATTTTTTAGGTTCTTAGTTTTTTTTGGCATTTTTTAGGTTTTTAATTTTTTATTAGGGTCTTTGGGGTTTTTATGTTTTAATGGTTATGTATAGATTTTTTTATGATTTTATGGGTTTTTAGGGTTTTTAAGAATTTTTAGGGTTTTAGCGTTTTTTGGGTTTTTAGGTTTTTAGGGGTTTTTAATGTTTTTTTAATATTTTGGGGGTTTTTTAGAGTTTATTAACATTCCTATGGGTTGAAAGGGATTTTAGAAATTGTAGTGTGTTTTTGGGTTTTTAGGGGATTAAGGGGTTTTCTGAAATTTTTTAATGTTTTTTGGGATTTTAATGGATTTTAGGGGTTCTGATGTTTTTGGGGGGTTTTTTATAGTTTTTAAAGGTTTTTAGGGTTTTTATGGTATTTTAGGGCTTTTAGATTATTTAGGTTTTAAGGGGTATTAATTATTTTTAATTTTTCAAGGTTTTCTTAGGGGTTTTCTGGGTTTTAATATTTTTTTTATGTTATTATATATTTTTAGGGATTTTATAGGTTTTTAATAATTTTTAGGGTTTTATGTATTTTGATGGGGTTTTGGGTTTTGGGGGTTTTAAGAATTTAGGGGTTTTAGGGTCTTTAGGGATTTTAGGTTTTTAGTATTTTTAAGTGTTTTTAGGTTTTTATGGTTTTCTTATGGTTTTTAGTTTCTTTAGAGTTTGGTATGATTTTTTTGGTATTTTGATGTTTTTTACTGTTATTCTGAGTTTTTTTGGGGTTTTATAGTTTTTTGGGGTATTTCAGTTTTTTAGTGTTTTTTTGGTTTTTTGTAATTTTTAATGGTTTTAGGGGTTTAATGGTTTTTTAGAGTTTTAATTGGTTTTTATGGTTTTATGGGTTTTAGGTGTTTTTATGGGTTTTATTATTTTATTGGTTTTAGGGGTATTTAGATGTTTTAGGGTATTTTTACGGTATTTTTGTATTTTTTTTCATTTTTTGGGTTTTTAGCAGTTTTAAGTTTTTCCAGGTTTTAAATGTTTTTGTGAGGGGAGGGGGTTTATGATTTTATACATTTTAGGTATTTCTAATTTTTTTAGTATTTTCATTGAATTTTAGGATTTTTATGGATTTTTAGGGGTTTGGGGAATTTTTGGGGGTTTTAGGGTTCTTAGAATGTTTTAGGTTTTTCAGGGTTATATGTGTTTTTATGTTTTTAAGGTTTTATTTTGGTTTTTAGGGGTTTTGGGTTTTTATATTTTTATGGATTTTTATGATTTTTATGATTTTTAGGGTCTTTATGTGTTTTGTGGGTTTTAGGATTTTTAGGTTTATTAGATTTTTAGGGGTTTTTTCGATTTTTATTTTTTATTTTTCATTTTTATTTTTTTATGGGTTTTTAGAGTATTTTTTCTTTTTTATGGTTTTAAAGGATTTCATATTTTTAGTGGTTTTTAGGGATTTATGAGTTTTTATGGGTTTAATGGGTTTTAGGGTCTTCATGGTTTTATGTGGTAATGATTTGTTAGGATTTATAGTATTTTTAGGGGTTTTATGGGTTTTAAGTGTTTATTGGTTTTTAGTTTTTTCTTAGGTTTTCTCAGGGTAGTTAGAGTTTTTATGTTTTTAGGAATTTTTAGGCATTTTAGTATTTTTAATGTTGTTAGGCTCTTTAAGGATTTTGATGGTTTTTAGTGTTTTTAGGGTTTTAAGGTATTTTCAAGGGTTTTAGCGGTTTTTTGTGTTTTTTTTGGGTTTTTTGGTTCTTATAGTTATTAATTTGTTTGGAGTTTAATGGGTTTTTAGTGTTTATAATTGGTTGTGAGGGTTTTATGGGGTTTTATTGTTTTTTGAGTATTTAGGTGTTTTATGGTTTTTATGGTTTTTTAGTGTTTTTTGGGTTTATATATATTTTTTATTTTTAGGGGTTTTAATTTCCTAAATTTTTTAATATTTTATTAGGTTATTTTTATTTTTTTTATTTTAACGATTTTTTGTTTTTTTAGATTTTATGGGTTATTAGTGATGTTAGAGGTTTTGAATATTTTAGGGTTTTAGGGGGTTTAGTGGTTTTTTATCATTTTTATTGTTTTAGGGGTTTTGAGTGTTTTCAGGTTTTTATATTTTTTTAACTATTTGTAGGGTTGTTGGGGATTTCATATTTTTAGGGATTTTTTGGGATTTTTATGGAATTTTATGGTTTTTAGGTTTTAAGGGATTGGAAAGGTTATTAGGGTTTTTATCATTATTAAGGGTTTTTATGGATTTTATGTGTTTTTTGATTTTTAAGGTTTTCTAGGATTTCTATGGGTTTTAAGGATTTTAATACAGTTTTGGGGATTCTTATGGGTTATTATATTTTTTATGAGTTTTAGGGGGTTTAGGTATTTTATGGGGTTTAAAGGAGTTTTTAGTGCTACTGTAGTTTTTTAGGGTTTAAGTGTTTTTTAATTTTTTAGAATTTTTATGGATTTTAGGAGTTTTATAACATTTTTTGGGTTTAAATGGTTTTTATAGTTTTAATGGGTTTATGAGATTTTATGGTTTATTTGGGTTTTATAGTTTTTAAGGGATTTTATTATTTTTAGGGGTTTAATTGTTTTAAGGGTGTATTTATTTTTTAGGGTTTTTACCATTTTTAATTTTTAGGAGTTTTAATTCGTTTTACGTTTTAAAGGTTTTCATAGGTTTTTTATGATTTTCTATGGGTTTTTATGTTTTCAGTGATTTTTAGGCCATTTTTATAATTATTATGGGTTTTTAGGGTTTCTATGGTTTTTTAGTATTTTTAGGATCTTTTAGGGGTTTTAGGGTTGATTAAGGTTTTTAAAATTATTAGGTTTTGAAGGGTTTTTGGTGTTATTGTAGTTTTTTTTATATTTTTAATCAACTTGTAGGGTTTTAGTGGTTTTATGGATTTTAGGGGATTTTTTTTGTTATTTAGGGATTATAATTTTTTTAGATCTTTTATCATTTTAGGGGTTTAAATGTATTTTAGAGTTTTTAGTGGTTTTATGGATTTTTATGAGGTTTTCGTATTTTTAATGGTTTTTATATATTTTTAATATTTTTTGGGGTTTTTGAGTTTTTGGGTCATTTAGGGGTTTTTTCATTTTGTAGGTTTATTATTTGTTTTAAGTGTTTTTATGTTTTTTAGGTTTTCTTATTTGAGATTATGGATTTTTAGTTTTTTTGATTTTTATGGATATTGAGGTTTTGAGGATTTTTATAGGTTTTTAGTGTTTTTGGGATTTTGAATGTTTTTAGATGTGTTTAGGGGTTTCCAGGGCTTTTAGGGGTTTTTAGGATTTTAAGTGTATTTTCAGGTTTTTAGTTTCTTTGAGTGTTTTTATGTTTTAAGGTTTTATTAGGGGGTTTCAGGATTTTTTACATTTCTATAGATTTTTTTGGTTTTTTGTAATTTTAAGGGTTTGAAGGTTTGAGGGGATTTTGGTGGATTTTAGGGGTTTTTAGTGTTTTTAGTGTGGTTTTGGTTTTTTTTGGGTTTTTAGGGGGTTTTGAGTTTTTTTTGGGTTTTTGATGTTTTTATAGTTTTTAACATTTTTATGGGTTTAATGGTTTTTATAGTTTCTAGTTGTTTTAGGGTATCTATGGGTTTTAGGGTTTTTAAGGATTTAGGGGTTTTATGGTTTTAGGGGGTTTTATGGTCTTTTTAGCATATTTAACATTTTTCAGTTTTTAGGCATTTTAACTATTTTTTAGTTTTATTCAATTTTCTTAGGGTTTTATAGGGTTTTTAGGTTTTTAAAATTTTTAGGGGTTTTTAGGGATTTTTAGGTTTTTTATGGTTTTTACTTTTTATTATTATTTTGTGGAGTTTTTAATTGTTTTTAGGTTTTTTAATTTTTTTTTTTCATTTTTAGGATTTATATGGGTTTTAAGTCTTTTTAAATTTTTATGGTTTTATTATTGGTTTTATTAATTTTTTAGGTTTCTTACATTTTTAGGAACTTTTTAGTATTTTTATGGTGTTTATGGGTTTTTAGAGATTTGTTCGTTTTTATGTTTTTATGGATTATTTTTGGTTTTTTTAGTTTTTTAGGATTGTAATGTTTTTATAGTTTTATAATGTACTTCTAGGTTTAAAGGGTTTTTATTGTTTTTATTGGTTTTATGGTATTTTTGGATTTTAGGTTTTTTATTATTTTTAGTGGGTTTTATAGTTTTAGGTGTATTAGGTTTTTTAGGGGTTTTTAGGTATTTTAGGGGTTTTAAGTGTTATTTGTTTTTTAAGTTTTAATTAGGGTTTTCTTAGATTTTATGGATTTTATATTTTCATGGATTTTAGGGGTTTTTATGATTTTTATGATTTTTATGGTTTTTAGGGATTTTGAGGGTTTTATGGGTTTTTTATCGTTTTAAGGGTTTTATTGTTTTTAGAGGTTTTATGATTTCATAGTTTTTAACGTTTTCTTTGGGGTTTTAATATATTTTATGTGTTTTTATATTTTTATAAAATTTAGGTATTATTTAATTTTTTAATGGTTTTTGGGTATTTAGTGATTTTGAGTGTTCTTAATGTTTTTAGGGTATTTATGGGGTTTTTTGGGTTTTAAGGTTTTTTTAGTTTTTTATTGATTAACTGTTTTTTAGTGTTTTTAAAAATTTTAGGGGTTTAATGGATTTCTAGATTTTTAAGTGGTTTTAGGTATTTTATAGGGTTTTAGGGGTTTTAAGGATTCCAGGGAGTTATGGTTTTTATGGTTTTTTTAGGGTTTTTAGGGGTTTTAACATTATTTGGTTTTTAGGGGCTTTATGTGAATTTAGTTTTTTAAGGTTCATTACATTTTTAAAGGTTTTTAGGAATTTTTATTATTTTTATGAGTTTATTTTGAAATTAGAATTTTTGAGGGTTTTTAGGTGGTTTTATAGTTTTTATGGTTTTTTGGTTTGTTTAGTTTTTTTTTGAGTTTCTTAGGGGTTTTAAGGGTTTTTATAGTTTTTAGAGTTTTTATGGGTTTAAAGGGGTTTTAGAGTTTTTGGAGGGTTTTAGGGGTTTTATGTGTTTTAATATTTTTTAACGTTTGTAGGGGGTTATATGGTTTATAGGGGTAATTAGGGGTTTTAGGGTATTTTAGAGAATTTTAGGTTTTTATTGTTTTTCATATTTTAGGGGTTTTATGTATTTTTTGGTTTTTAAGGTTTTCTTATGTGTTGTAGGTACATTAGGATTTCATTAGGTTTTTAAGGATTTTTTGGGAATTTTTATGATTTTTTTTGTTTTTAGGGTTTTCATGATTTCCATAGTTTTCAGTGTTTTTTAGGATTTTATGGATTTTATGGTTTTTTCTTTTTTAGGTCATTTAGGGGTTTTAAGTGTTTTTTGTTTTTTATGTTTTTCTTATGGTTGTAAGGGACTTGAGGGTTTTAGTGAATTTTACAGTTTTTATGTTTTTTTGTTTTTAGGGATTTTGAGGTTTTTAGGGGTTATAGGGATTTAATGGTGTCTTATTTGTTAGGGTTATTATGTTTTTTAGATTTTATAATGTTTTTTTTTGGGGTTTAATGAGGTTTTTCGGATTTTACTGATATATAGGGGTTTTTTGGTTTTAAGGTGTTTTAACTATTTTTAGGTTTTTAATGTTTTCTCAGGGTTTATAATGTTTTTACATTTTTTTGGGATTTTTATCCATTTTTAGGATTTTATCTAGTTTTCATGTTTTATGGGTTTTTATGGGTTTTATGGGAGTTTATGGTTTGAATGGTTATTTGGGTTTTAGGGTTTTTTGAGTTGTTAGGGGTTTTGAGGGCTTATAGAGTTCATTTAAACATCTTTAGGGGTTTAAAGGGTTTTTATAGTTTTTAGTGGATGTTAGGGTTTTATGGGATTTTAGGGTTTTTTATGGTTTTTTGGAGTTTTTCGGGATTTAGGGTATTTAGGGTTTTTATTAGTTTTTAGTTTTTTTAGGTTTTTGTGGAGTTTTATGTATTTTAAGATTATTAAGGTTTTGTTTGGGGTTTTCATGGTTTTTTTTGGTTTTTTGTCTTTAGGTATTTTATAGTTGGTTTAGGATTTCATGGGTGTGTAGGGGTTTTATAGATTTTGAGGATTTGTGGGGGTTTTAGGGTATTTATTATTTCATTTGGGTTTTAGAGTTTCATTTTATTTTTAGTGGTTTTTAAATTTTTTATGATTTTTTGGGGATTAAAGGGATTTTAGAGTTTTTTGTGTTTTTTACAATTTCTATGCGTTTTTATGGTTTTTTATATTTTTAGGGTTTTTATGGTTTTATGGGTTATTATGTCTTTAGGGTCCGTTTAGGGTTTTAAGAGTTTTTAGTGTTTTTTAGTTATTTTAGAGGTTTGAAGGGTTTTTTGGTTTTTATGTTTTCTTAGTTTTGTTCAAGCTTTTTAGGATTTTATATGTTTTTAGGGATTTTTAGGCTATTTTAGGATTTTTATGATATTTAGGGTTTTAGGGATTTTTTGGGGTTTCAGGGTTTTGAGGGGGTTATAACATTTTTTAGGATTTTAGGGTTTTTAATTGTCTTTAAGATTTTAAGTTTTTCTTAGAGGTTGTTCGTTTTTTACAATTTAAGGGATTTGTAGGAATTTTTTATGATTTTTATAGATCCTTAGGGATTTTAGTGATTTTAAGCATTTTACCATTTTTGGGGTTTTTTTGTTTTTTTTGTTTTATGGTTTTATCGGTTTTTTTAGGTTTTTATGGTTATTTTCGTTTCTTTAATGTTTTTATGGGTTTAAAGGGTTTTAGAGATTTTAGTAGTTTTTACAGTTTTTTTGTATTTTTTGGTTTTTTATGTTTCTAGGGGTTTTTAGAGTTTTGTTGCATTTTTTAGGATTTTAGGGGTTATAAGTGTTTTTAGGTGTTTAAGGATTTCGTGGGCATTTTCATGGTTCTTAGGGGTTTTAAAAATTTTCAAGATTTTTAGGGAGTTTTTAGTATTGTTTATTGGATTTTAGGTTTTTTTTGGATTTTGAGGGTTTTAAGGATTTTATGGGGGTTTTGGGGTTTTTTTGAGTTTTTACAGTTTCTAAGGTTTTATAGAGTTTTTCTCATTTTTAGGGGTTTAAATGGGTTTTCAAGGTTTTGAGGGTTTTTATTTTTTTAGGTCTTGGTATTTTTTTTGGGATTTATGGTTTTTAGAGGTTTTTTCATTTTTATAATTTTTAGTTTTTTTGGGTTTTAAGTCTTTTTAATTTTTTAATGTCTTCATAAGGGTTTTTCGTGTTTTTTAAGGTGTTTATGTTTTTATTGATTTTAGGGTTTTTTATTTTTTTATGTTTTTCAGTGTTTTAGGTATTTTGAGGTTTCTAGGGGTTTTATAGTTTTTATAGATTTTTGGGGGATTTAGGGTTTTGATTGTTTTAGGGGTTTTAGGGTTTTTATATTTTCTTAACATTTTTAGGGGTTTTAATCATTTTAAGAGTTTTTAGTGGTTTTAGGTATTTTATGGGTGTTGGGGTTTTTTATGGTTTTTAGAGTTTTGGGGTTTCTAGGGTGTTTAGGTTTTAGGTATTTTAAGTGTAATTTTTTATGGTTTTATTAAGGTTTTTCATGATTTTTTGGGTTTTTAATGTTTTTACGGATTTTTAGGCATTTTTTGGATTTTTATGATATTTTGTGTTTTTAAGAATTTTGAGGGGTCTTAGGGGTTTTTGGGTTTTTAGGGTTTTTGGGTTTCTTTTGGATTTTAGTTATTGTTTCCTGTTTTTAGGGGTTTTTATATTTTTTTTAACGCTATTAGGGATATAATGGGATTTTAGAGTTTTCAGTGGTTTCTAATGGTTTTTTGGGTTTTTAGGGTTTCACGATTTTTAGGGGTTTTATGGTTTTCAGTGGGTTTGGGTTTTTATAGTTCTTTCAGGTTTTTAGTTTTTGAGGTTTTCAGGGGGTTTTAAGTGTTTTTAGGTTTATATTGTTTTCTTAGGGGGGGGGGTTTAGGGTTTTTATGTGTTTAGGAATTATTAAGAAATTTTTAGAATTTTAATGGGTTTTCGAGTTTTTAGGGAACCTGAGGGTCATAGGTTTTTAGGTGTTTTATGGTTTTTATATTTTCTACCATTTTTAGGTTTTTTATTATTTTTATGTGTTGTTGGGTTTTTATGTTATTATTAGTGTTTTTTCTTGGTGTATAGGGGTTTATATGTTATAGGGGTTTTTATTGATTTTTTGGATTTTTATAGGTTTTTAGGTTTTTTTGGGTTTTTAGTGGTTTTAGGGTTTTTAGGGATTTTGTTCTTTTTTAATGTTTTTAGGAATTTTTTGGTTTTTATTGTTTTTTGGGGGTTTATAGTTTTTATAGTTTTTAAGGATTTAAATTTTTGTAATGACTTATACTTTTTTTATGGTAAAAAGGGTTTTTAGAGTCTTTAGGGGGTTTTAGCTTTTATGGATTTTTAATGTTTTTATGGATTCAAATGTTTTTTGGATTTTAGGATTTTCTATGTTTTTTATGTTTTTAGAGGTTTTAGGTGTTTATAGGTTTTATGTTTTTATTTGGGGGTTTTACGGTTTTTAGGGGTTTTAGGGTTTTTAGGGGTTTTAACATTTCTTAAGTATTTTAGGAGTTCTATTCAGTTATGGTTTTTAATGTTTTCTTATGGGTGGTCAGCATTTGTAGGGTTTTTTTATGGTTTTAGGTAATATTAGGGATTTTTTTAGAAATTTTATGTATTATTTTGGTTTTCATGTTTTTTGTATTTTTTGGGGTTTTTATGGTTTTTAGTATTTTTTGAATTTTTATGAGTTTTAAGTTATATGATTTTTTATAATTTTTTAACATTTTTTGGGGTTGAAATGGTTTCAGAGGTTTTATTTTTTTAGTGTTATTATGGGTTTTTATGGTTTTTAAGGTTTTTAGTGGTTTTTATAGTTTTTAAGGGTTTTAGGGTTTTTAAGGGTTTTATGGGTTTTACCATTTTTTAGGTTTTCAGGGGTCCTATGTGTCTTTAGTTTCTTAGGATTTTCTTATGAGTTTTTAGGGATTTTAGTATTTTATGTTTTTATTGATTTTTAGGTTTTTAGGATTTTATGGTTTTTCGGGGTATTATGGATATTAAGGGTTTTAGGGGGTTTAGTGTTTATAGAGTTTTTTTTTTGTGTTTTTAGTAATTTTTTTGATTTTTAGGGGTTTTAAGTGTATTTCATTTTTAAGGTTTTATTATCAATTTTCAATGTTTTAGGGGTTTTTTTGGGTTTTTATGTGTTTTTCAGATTTTTTAGTGTTAAGGGTTTTTAGGTATTTTGAGGTATTTTAGGTTTTTTATGTTTTTGGGGTTTTATCGTTTTTGGGGTTTTAAGGGTTTCTTGAGTTTTTGAAGTCTTTTAAGAGTCATTAATCATTTTTAGGGGTTTAAAGGGTTTTTTATTTTTTTGTGTTTTTAGGGTTTTATGGGTTTTTAGTGACTTTTATTTCTTCTAGGGGTTTTTATGATTTTTAGTGGGTTTTAGGTCTTTAGGGTCTTTTAGGGTTTTAATCATTTTTAGGTTTTAAGGGGTTTTAAGTGTTTTTATGTTTAATGTTCTCTTAGGGGTTTTAGGGTTTAAAAGGTTTTTTACATTTTTAGTATTTTTAGGGATTTTTGGATTTTAGGGGATTTTGTGGTTTTTGGGATTTTGTGTAGTTTTTGGGATTTTAGTGATTTTTTAGGATTTTTATGTTTTTGTGGGGTTTTAAGGAATTTGAGGGGTTTTTTAGGTTTTTAGGGTTTATGGTCTTTTTGAGATTTTATGATTTTTGAGTTTTTAGGGTTTTTGTAGTTTTCTAGAGTTTTTAATGTTTTTATTTGTTTAGAGGGTTTTGGTGTTTCATGTGGTTTTTACGGTTTTTATGGGGTTTAAAGGTTTTTAAATGTTTTAAGGGTATATAGGGATATAGGGATTTTAATGTATTTAGCATCTTTAGGTTTTTATTATATTTAAGTGATTTGAAGATTTTACGGTTTTCTTATGGTTTTATTAAATTTTAGGTTATATTATGTTATTAGGGATATTTAGGTTTATTTTATTATTTTTATGGTTTATTAGAATTTCTAGGGATTTTGAGGGGTTTTTTTGGTTTTGAGGGTTTTTGGAATTTTTTAGGATTTCAACGGTTTTAGAGATTTTTAATGTTTTTAGGTGTTTAAAGGTTTTTAGTGTATTTAGTGGGTTTCACAACTAAATTTTTTTCATATAGGCATGGATTTGTAGCCACAATTTATAAAAACCATGGCTATATTCAACCTATAACCATGGGAAATAAGATAGCCCATGAAAATACCCCTCTCCTCCTCAAGATTACTCCCCAACCCACTCCTCCTTCATGATCTCTCCCTTTATGTTTCTTCCTTCTCACCCTCCCCTCAGGATTCATCCTAATCCTCCTCCCCATATTCCTCTACCCTCACGATTCTTCCACCCTGTGACCTTCCTCCTCTGACATAGAAGCCATACCACCCCCCCCCACATACACGACTCAAACGTGGCATCCCCAACAACCTTCTGACACGAGTCTGAAGTAGCCAACCCACCTCCCCCGCCGATGTAGCCTCCCCACTACCCAGCTGACACAACTCCGAAATACCCCACCTCATAGTGACCCTCATCCTGTAATGTGTCTTTCCACTGCTTGATGCAAATCTAACGTGCCACGCCACCTTCCACGGGCCCCCTATGATATTTCAACCCCACCTCCATGAGATCCTTCTCCTCTATCACAGCCACCCCACCTCCATGATTTATTACCCAAACCCATCCCTACCCTCACAATCCAATTCCTAATGCGATTTCCCACTAAACCCATTCACTGATAGTAGATAAATTATACCTTATATTCTATATCATGATAACTCCCAACATCATACTCTTTTATTGATTTACAACAATTATTCATAACTGGTGAGGGTCCCCATCATAATGCATTTTTATGGGATTATAGGTAACATGCTATTTATTTTGATTTGTTCCCCCAATCATCCAAGGAAAATGAATTTTTATTTATAAATTTCTATTTTTGTAATCTCATATCCCATATAAACTAATTTATATTCTATTATAATATGTGTTTAGGTATACAGTCAACAATATGTATTTCATGATCATAAAGTCTTATGCTTGTTTCCCATTAATAATTACTTATTTGGATCCTGCTATATTATTGTTGTGTAATATGATTTGAACAATGATTATACATGTTTGGACCATGTCATATGTATTATTAGGTTATATTTTATTTTTTATTGTCTGTTCTAAATTTCTAATTATTTAAATTTTGTATTTGAGTTTGTAGAACACTTAAATTAATTTTTTGTATGTGTTAATAGTGGCTACTCTCAAGGGATAAATTATTTCAGGTTCGATATTGTTTTAATTGACTATTCATTTTACATGGAATTTTACAATGGAATAAAATTTCATTCTTGAATAATGTGATGATTTTTTAATATTTAAATGTGGTTGAATAATGTGTGCATGCGTAGATTCCTGTTATTTTTAGGTATGATTCATTTTACATTAAACCTTATCATAAAGGTCCATAAATATAATTCCATTTGTATGTTTTTTTCTATTAATTGGAAAAAATCTTTCTTTGAAATTATATTTTTATTACAAGAATTTATTCCTTATGACTTCATAATTATTATCCTTTAATTTTTATATTTATATAAATCTACACCAGTGACTACCAGTTATTTCCATCCCAACAAGCACTATTTTATAAAAATAATTCAAAACTATCTATATCAAATATCACTTATGATAATTTTTTTGTAGAAATGTATCACATTGTAGAAAATCATTTTGTACCACTTATTTAAATAATAATTGTTGAAAACCCCAATTTTATATTATTCATATATTCATGTAAACATGTTATTGATAAAGTATTATGATCAATGCAAGAAGGTATGTATTTTCAAGAACAACTACTATGTTTATCTTATATATCTATATACAAGAAATCATGTTGTTGATCATCTAATATGATCAATGTATGCTATTATATATTCAAGTAGGTGTTTCTATTACATCCTCTATAAATGTTCTTACATAATTACTATTTTTCAGGTAGGTATGTTCTCTATAAAGTACAATTTTTCTGGAAGGTATATATTCTTGATAAATAATAATTTTTTCTAAACCACTATTTTATGCTATTTATATATTCAAGATTGTTTGTTCTTGATAATGTACTATGAGAAATGAAACAATATATATATTATCTTTCAAAGATATTACATTTATAATATTTATATATTCAATCAACTATTTTCTATATATACTACTGTAATATATCCGAGAATTAATATATTCAAGTGGATGTATTTGTTATTATCTCAGTATATTTATTTTCATAACAACAATATTCAGTTATCCATGATTATATATTCATGATAATTGTCCATTGCCTATGTAATGGAGAATCCATAATTTTTTTTAATAATTGTTTTAAAATGAAGTCTAATTGTTATTATTTGTTCAAAAATATAATAATCACCTTTTATATTATTATATATCATCAAAACTGTTATGTGCTTGAAATATTATTCACATTTTGGTAAAATATTTTTTAACAGTTTGTCGCAGCAACACAACCCATCAAGTCCTATGCCTTTTTTAAAGAAAAAAAATACTATACTTCAGATTATATAAACTCTAACTCTTCTCGGACATGTAATATCACCATTCTTATTTGAAATGTCTCACCAACCTATCTAAATATATTTTTCTTTGTGTTACAGTTTTTGTGATCAGTATTCCATTTCTTCCTAGTTTCTACTTCTCAGGTGGTTTTTTAGTATTTTGGATTACCTAACATATGTTTCATGTGGCCATAATCATCCTCTTAATATTATTTCCCACATACGAAGGACTTTAATCTCATAATTGCACTAAAATGTCATATTTAAACATAAGTCAATGATTTTTACAAACCCCTTATATGTACTTCATCTCATATTAACATATTTTAGTTCCTAACACTCTCATAGAAACATGTTAAGCTATTCTATTTTAGAACAACACTATTGTATCTCCATGATATTTGGAATATGTTTCATGTAGTGGTGATCATTTTTTATGCCATCTAGACATTTCATTACTACCACAATATTATGGTTTCTACCATTTTATGTTTTTTTCATCATCACTACTTTTATGAAAATTGTAAAACTCACCACATAAAAAACCAAAGTAGATCATACATTTTATGTTATTATGGTGAATAATAAATCATTTTAAAATGAAATATATTTTTCCCAACAAGTGAAAAATACTCATGTAACTTCTATAAGATCTCATGTGTTTATTATTATATCAAAACAAGTAAACTGATGCCTCTTTTTTGCCATATATTTTTAGTATTACAATCAACTTCATTTGTAGTTGATATTTTTTTTATCATGGACCATATAATATTAAATGAGTCTTAAAAAAGATGTATTCATTGGATAGTTATATTATTTACCATTGGTTTTAATTTATAGACAATTTATGTATTATATAGATAATTTTTATTACATACTTTATTATAGGGTATTAGAAATTGTTTTGATTTTTAATTGATCAATGATTTTATATTCCTATATTTAATATAAATTATTAGTTTTTGGTATAGATAAATATATTAAATATTATGTATATTAAATATTTATTTTTTTAGTTCCATCAGTGAATGTCTCTAAATTTGGGTGTGTGTCCTCTTGTTCTAATCATCAACCCCTTTCCAATAAGATCCTAAATTTAAGAGAGAAAATCATCCTTATTGACATCATGAGCAGGTTCCCAATGAATTTGATTAATATTTGAGTGATTTCAGATAGGGTATTCACTATGTAAAATGATTAAAGTAGGCACATTTGATATATTTATTTGGAAAAATAAATCAATAGTGTTATAGGGTTTTGAGTTCACTAAATTAGGAAAAGAAACCCTGCCAAACAAGGCTATTGTTAATATATTCCTATATAGGGACTTAAATAACTTTTCAACTAATATGAGTAGTGAGTTAAATTTTAATATTGAACTACTATATTATAATATACATCATATTGTAATGAATTAAATATATTTGTACATTCATATTTTCATGGTGGAATATTCGGGGATAGAGAGATTAACTATCTATCTCATCTAAATGTAATACATTATTGTATGATACCTCACTAAATAGGTTGTGTTTGAGTTTTACTAGGACTACACCTACTAATATTCCTATTTAGATTGATAATGATTGTGTTGAGATCTTCATGTATGATCACAAGTATGAGGACCTAAACCTACTTCTATATCAAGGAAATATCCCTTATGGATGTTGGGAAATTTTTTGGAATTCATATAAAAAATTATTTTTTTCACTTGATGCAACTCATGTTCTAGAGTGATATTTAATCAAAGTGATAGGGAATTGGTAGGGTTTATATATTGGATGGTTCTTATAGGGTGGAATTATATATCTTTGTGTCTTATTTGTATCTTTGGTGTAATCAAATTGAGTAATTGTAAGTGGAAAATATCAATATTTTATGCTTGTATATGATTATTATTGACTCTAAGAGTTAATTAATTTTATAATTGGAAAAAAAAATTCTCTGGTTGTGGTGGAAGAGAGAGTATAAGAGCATTATATCTTTTTATACAACCACATAATCCTTATATCACTACATCTTGATTCATGTATGATGAATAAAATTTTTTCATTCTATTTTTATTATATATTTTTCACTATTCTAACCATACTAATTAGATTTATGGTATATTTCAATTATTACTAGGTTCAATTTTTTGGAACATCATGTTACAACGGTGGAGTTGTTGAATTTAAGAGTTCAGTTCTCTAGACTCGATGGAACCCTTATGTCATGAACCTAGGATTTATAGTTCATTAATTTACTTCAACAACTATTCATAACATATTTACATCAATATATTCAATGACTTTAAATAATATTTCCACTTTTTTATAGATTAATCAATGAAAACAATATTCATTCCCAATAATATTACATATTTTGTTTCAGTTTTTAAGATTTGAAGAATCTAATGGATTGATACGATGAGTTTTTTATTTTTTTGTAATAGTTAATAAATTCAATATGTAAGGAATTGGGTAGATTGATAATAAATAATCGTTTATTTATTATTTAAAAGGATAAGGTCTATAGTCTTTTATTCTGGAACAATGAAATGTTCAGTTATTAAAGAATATACATTATCACTTGATGAAATTTTGATTCTAGATGAAACAAAATTATTTTAATCCATTAGTATATTGTATATCAACTAAATTTTTTTTGGATATTATTTTATGAATGAAAAGTTTTAAATGTATAGAATAGTTGTTTCATAAGCACTATACACTCTTGTTTTATAAAATGTATTTTAAAAAGAAATTGAATATACATTCTTGAATACATGAGATAACTGTATAGAAGTAGTTTCATTAGAATAATTGAATGGAAATAAAGTTTGGATGATGTATAAGGGATAAGGATACTGTATAACAAATTGAGAGTTAATCAAAAGTATGTTGGTAATAAAGTTATAAATATATAGAGTTTCAACTATTATATAGGATGTGAAATTTTTTATTATAATTTGAGGATCCACAATGTAGTTCAAGAAAAATTGTAGAAGTTAATATTCTTTACATGTTGAGTAGATAAAGGTTGATGATAAGGATACTAGAAGATGAGTAGAAAACATTTAGTTAATTAGAAAGTTGTTCTTGAAGATAACATAATAAAAACGATTAAAGGTAAATTTTAAAATAATTCATGCTGAATAAAGGGTGATACAAAATTCATCACCCTAGAAGAATCATAATATCATCGAGGGTGATTACATAAGTGAAAGAAGTAAATAATTATAATATATTTTAATGATATAAATATAAATCATTCCAAATTATTAAAGTATAATTCAATGATCTAGATAGTGTCAACGATGGCCGAATCAGTTAATGGTGATAAAAAACAATGGAAGAAGATGCATATTTTAATGTTGAAAGAATTGAAGTATAGATAATTTATAAAAATATATATGGAGGGATATATGTTTTTCATTATAATATAAATGAAAAATAATACATTTCGTAGTTTTTAGTGGAGTAATATTTTTACTCCAGATAGAATAGAAAACCCCAAAGTCCTGATTTTTCTTTTCTATTAATGTTAATGAAAATTCAACTTGTAATATTAAACAAGTGATCTATAAGGAATCCTATTATAATTATTGATTATTATATGGGATAAATCTTTAAAGTCCCGTAATCAATATTTTGAAACATATGATCAAAACATGGGAGATATTATGAATCTTAAATTTTAAAATGTAATTTATTTAACTTTTAATGGTATGAAATTATAGTTTATGGGGATTTTAAAAAAAATCTACCAATATTTCATAGTGGTAATATAAATTACAGAAATTTGGGTATACTTTTTTCTCCCAATGTTTGAGTCTGTTTATATGAAAATCATATCCAACATAGATAGATTCATTAACAATTATTTTCAATGATTTGAATAAAAGATATGATGCATACGTGAAAGTAGTAGATTATTGTAAATAATCCCCAAAGTATAAGTAATCTTGTAGTAAATGCAATCATGTTGTGGTTTGTGTAATTTAGTGAATCGTGATACCAATCCAGGGTGTGTGTATTAAATGACATTAGATATCATTTGAACAAAAAAATATTAATGATCATGTTATATAGTATTGGGATGTATATATCAATTTGAATATTTTTTGTTCATTGTTGGTTATGGAGTCCTATATCATTTATCATGTACCACTGACACACTGGTCACATATATATAAGAATTCATTATATCTCACTTATTTTCCCATTATTTACTTACAGGAGGTTTATTATGATGAAGATAATTCTATCCACATACATTTGAGGTAGTGATTTTGACATCATATTCATGTAAGGATTCTTCCATTTCTATTCTTTGGCCTAATTTTAATTAGGTATTTTGTGATTTTTGGGTTTCTAATTTTTTTTAGGGAATTTGGATCTTGTTGATGTGGATTCAAGCCTCTATAGTCGAAGGAGATATACAAGTGACTACATAGGTATGAATATACATATTTAAGTTTCCCCTTTATATATATTCACACATGAAAGTATGAATATATATATCGAGGCAATGTGTGATTGTATATAGATGTGAAAAATGAATACCTATGGTAGTGTAAATGGGTATATGGAAGTATAAACACATATATATGGGGATCCCCTTGTGAATATCTATCCATGAAAATGTGTACATATGGGTTATGCTTACATTTACATATTTTAAGTTTCATATGTGTGAAAGTAGAAAAAAATTAGGATTCAAATTGTCATCATCAAAAGAAGTTCACCATAGGGTTGAGGTAGGTTTCCTATGATAACACATTTATTTCAATACCATAATTTATTGATTGTATAAAAAAAATAATTATTATATAATGTTTATATTATATTTAAATTGGTTTTGATTCTTTAAAATGGTATTTTCTCTTGTTTTACGAGATTTAACTAAGCCTTCAATGTGGAATAGTTTCCAGCTCAGTATCAGAACCTATTCATTGCTATCTGAACTACTTTCATTTATGTTAACAAAAGGTGTATCTTCTTCACATTGATCAATAACAAGAGGTGTTAGTTTCATCCCCAACTACATCATTTCTTCTTATTAATTGATGATCATCAACCCAAACATCAAAATCCTTATTATATTCCCTTAAATTTTATAAAAGATCAATAATTGGACCATTCACCTAAAAATTACTTCTACATGAACCTCAAAATCTTTATTTATATCTTCTTAAATAGACTTATTCATTATCTCCTAACAAAAATTTACATCCATTCTTACTCACTATATATCCTCTAAAAATCATTACCAACTACTATAGGAGCTCAGATATCTGCATTTATAGTAGGTTTATCCTCACGAGAATACTCTTTAACCCCATAAGATCTGACTTCATCAATGCATGAGGTGGGTAACTCTACCTTATCTACTTCATTTAAAGGAATTAATGAATAATATTCTATATGGTGGTTCACTTTAGCATATATAAGGATTTTATTAACATTTTCTTCCTCCTATCATTACTTTCTAATAACCACTAGCATTTCCATGGATGAATTTAAGAAAAAAATAATGATTATATGTTTATGAACTACTAAAATGAATATATGATGAAATTTTATATTATTATTTGAATCTACATCTTGGTTGTCAAACATAAGGATTATCACACAACCCGAAGGATAGAAATTTATTTTTACATAGTTCCTAAGTAATTAGTTTTCTTTGAACCACATAGAGGACCTTCATTAGTTCTATTTGATTTCCCTATACTTAGTTTAATGATCAATGTTCGTGTGATTATGTAATAGGGTTAAATGGGTTTAGAATTGAGTGAGAAAATGAATTAATTATGGTATTTCTTCACCATTTATCCAACAATTTCATGAAATTGTATCTTATTTTAGAAAAAATAATATCATCGTGAAATAATGAGATTATTGTTTGATGATATCTCAATTGATAATTATAAAATGACCATTAAGGAATTAATAGTAAGGGAAGTCCTTTAGTGTCATAGTGAGAACGTGTTAGTAATTATACTATGGTGGGTTGAGGGGTTGGTTTATTAATTGGATAACTAACATTCATAGGTGAATGAGATTGTTTTAGAGATATACCTTCATGTTGTAAATAGTATATAAGTAATACTAAATTGATGATATTAAGAGTGGGACATGAGTAGTTCTCTTGATATTATAAGGGTATGTTCTATAGTCTATAAAATATCAAAGAATGAGAAGGAAATGAGTATGTTTTAATAGGTATAGAATTTAAATAGATATTATGGAACAATGTGTGATAAACTCCCATGTATTAAGTGGGATAGAAAATACATTCACTTTAATCTGGATTATATATCAGAGAATGGTATCGAAGGGTCAGCTAATGTATATTAGTGAGTGACAGGTTTTCTGGTTATTATTAATGTATTCATTGATAGGATGACATGTACTGGATATATTTTAGCTAGGAAACAAGCATAATGAATATTCTAGATACTAGTAAGGGATTGATACTCATAATTGGAACCCAATGGAAAACTAAAGTATTGAAACATATTTCATTTGGGGGATTTTCTATGTTCCATAAACTATATATTTCTCTATAAAAGTGGATTGGATAGACCAATATTAAGTTTGATCTCATTGTTAGATAATAACATAGATAAATTGGTTGTGTAACCATTACTCCATGATATGACTATAATTATATAGAATTGTTTTGTTATAATTAATCCCTTATAATAAAAGGATTCAAAATAAAAATATTTTAAATATCTATCCATTAAAATATATGGATTACATAGAAAATTTATATTAAGGTATATATTAAGGAAATCGTGTTTGTAGCCTATTATGATTTACTATCGCAAGTTGCATGTGTACCATAACTGATATGCAGACAATATATTGTAATTGAAAGTGAATCTAATTAGAGGATTACCTAGAATTAAAGGGCTTGAAACTATGCTATATATAATGAGACCCCACAACCTCAACCATGGGTAGTGAATAATGTATAATGGTTAAAAAATTTCAAACACACATTTTTTTTAATTTCATTTAAAACATCAGAATAATAAATTAATATAGGGAATATCATACTATGTAATGGAAACATATAGAACACTACTTGATTATGCCATGATAAATCCTGGTGTAGTATTATAGACCATTCTATAATAAAAAAATTGTAGATAAACATTATGTCACTAAATATTCATAGGTTCACTCCATGCTATGGGCCTTCCCACAAGCTATAAAGTTCAGAAATTAATTTCTAAAGTTACACTATATTGGTTTATCCATAAAAGAAACACGTTAGTGAAAATAATATTAAAACTTTCATGGATATAGAAACCAAATAAATTTATATAATAGTAAATGGTGTCACATCATAACATCTGAAATGACATTAAATATCCTATAAAAAACCTAATTTTCATCCTGAGAACTATCCCCTCTCTCTGTCATGGTTCCACCTCCAAGACACCCAATCCTTACATAAATCCACCACTAAAACCTCAAATAAACCATGTAACCCCATCAAAATATACTTGAGTTGATTTATATCCACATTTTCATATCTTCGTATCTATCTATTTCTTCATATGCCAACCAACACTCAAAAACCCTCAATATCCCCTCAAACCATTACCTATATTCTTAAACACCAATAAATTGTTATTCCCTTTCACAAAATCCAATCTTATATACCAATCCTTAATCTCTCCATTGATTAGTGAAAACAATTTGACCACCCTTCAAAATGAAAATACCACCAACTTCAATAAACCAAGAAGCTACTGGTTAAACACAAAAAGTAGTGAATGAAAAAGCCTACCCAACCACAACCTAATCCATCCTACAATACATCTTATATCCTGTATTTTTTCAAAAACTTATTCATATTAAAAATTCAACCCGTTAATCACCCTTGAGTGAGGTTTTACACTAATTCCACCTCTATCTATACTTATGATTCACAAACCCCATTCATTGAGACATTCTTGGGAATCCATAGATGTGAAGGATTAAAATTAATAAAAACATGGATATGTGGGTTATATTATAAGTTATCCTGGTAAAAAATATCATGGACGCACTATAGTGTGCATCTATAAAATGAAAAACATCGAAAAAATGTTCTTTTTTTGAGTTGTAAGTGATATAGTATCATGATAGTGTGATATTTAGTGGTGGTATTTTCCATTTCCCCTTATGGTTAGTCCAAGAAATTATTAATTTTAAATTATATTAAGTGGATTCAATGTGTTGTCTCATATTCCTATTATATCATTCAATTATTATATTTGACATCAATATCTTCCAGCAACACTTTAGGCATGATAGGTATATGATTATCTATGAAATATTGTGTGGGTTGGATAGGATTTGGTATGTGTTAATTTATTAAAAATAGACGTGGTATTAGTGTTTGTGGTATACTGGGTTTGAATCCCATTCATCACATTCCCTATTAATCTATATTTGTTAGATTTTTTACCTTATGATCCATTTAATCATGATTTTAGATTCTGGTATGTGGTTTATTTAATGCTACACCATGAATGATTTAGTTTCATTAATGTGGGTAGTAGTTTATGTGATATAGGTATAGAGTGGTAACTCAGGTTTATATGTATGTAGTGGGGTGTAGTGGTTAGATTTTATAATGCACCTTTTTCAACTTTGACCCTTTTTGTTTAGATATTGAATTTAATTTATTTACTGAAAAGGAGGGGTTTTATTTCTTTACTGGAAGAACCCCCTTCATAGAAATTCAGATTATATAACTTTTGTGTAACCTCATATGGTTCAAATTCCTTCCAATTAACTCGAAAATAAAGGATATTCAAATGAATATGTTGAGTGGTCATTATAGAAGCTTGATGAAGAGTTCGGGTATATCGGTGTTGCTTGGGAAATGGATTCCAATAAATAAGAAGTTACTCTATAGATAACATCCATATGGGAACCACTATAGACCCTACCCCATACTCAGTCTGTATAGAACCTAGATATCCTATTCCACTGGTTTGGAATTGGTAAGGGCCACATACATGGTGTGATACCATTCCTCTATACTCAGGATGCATGATACCTAAAACTATACTTTTTTTATAATTTATTTATCCATTGTTTTATATTTTATCCATATTTATTAATATAATTTAATTTGTTTTTGGAAATACCTTTTTAGGTACTTTGAATACAAAAGATTCCATTATACGTTCCTTCTTTCAAATTCATAAAGGACTTTTTGTTTGATATATGTTACATGTTATCTTTCAATATAAATTATTTCAAAGTAATATATTTTTAATTAAATTATTCCCATATAGTTTTATCATTTATGTTCCTAATGTTTTATAAAATAAACTCCAAGAAAATATCTTGTTTCAAATTTCAGGTGATGTGTGTTGCTTAAAATTGTAGCACCAGAAGGATTTTAAGGTCCCGATAATAATTTTTTTATTCCATATAAAGGATATAGACATGTTTTTAACTATGTAAGTATACTAAAATGACCATTTTTAAACCATTGATAAATAAAAAAATATCAATTGTGAAAACCATGGTTGTAATGGACTCACTACTATAGTTTTATTCGTGGAAATTGGATCCTTTTTCTATGGTTTAACCTGTAGAAATAAGTAAGATCTTTTTCAACGACTCTAGCTACAACATTTTTCCAAAACTATGACCATCGGTGATTTTTATAGTTCTTTTTTAGGTTTTTATGGTTATTTAGAGCATTTTAATGTTTTCATGTGTTTTTGGGTTTTTATGGTCTTTTATGGTTTTTAGCGTGTTTTTGATTTTCTTTGGGTTTCAAGTGTTTTTAGGTTTTTATGTTTTTCTAAGGGTTTTTAGAGGGTTTTAATTTTTTAGGAGTTTTTAAGGAATTTTTAGGATTTTAATGGGTTTTTAGCCAATATATATATTTCGAGGTTTATTAGGACTTATACTATTTTAAAGGGTTTTAGTGGTTTTTAGGGTTTTAGGGGTATTAAGTGTTTTATGTTTTTAAGGTTTTCATAGGGATTTTCTTGGTTTTTAGTGTTTTTATTTTTTTAGGGAGATTTATGCATTTTTATGATTTCTAAGTGTTTTTAGGGATTTGGATGGATTATAGGGTTTTATGGGGTTTTGTTGTTTTTTTTGGTTTTTTGGTTTTTTAATGTTTTTAGATGTTTTATATTTTTAAGGTTTTTATGGGTTAAAATTGTTTTATGTGTTTTATGTTTTTTTTTTATGGATTTTCAAAGATTTTTATTTTTTCAAATATTTTCAGTGATTTTTTATTTTTTAATGGGTTTTTATAGTTTTTTGGGTTTTTAGTGTTTTTAGGGGTTTTAGGGTTTTGATGGTTTTTTTCTTTTCAGGGGTTAATTTTGAGTTTCTAAGGGTTTAAGGTTTCTAAAGGTATCTAAAAAATTTAGGTGTTTAAAGGGTTTTTATAGTTTTTAGTTGGGTTTTGGATTTTTACGAGTTTTTATGAGTTTTATGGTTTTAGGTGTTTAATGGTTTTTAGGGTGTTGTTGGGGGTTTTATCATTTTTATGTTTTTAGCAGTTTTATGTGTTTTTAGGTTTTTTATTTATTCTTAGGGGTTTTAGAGGGTTTTATGTTTTGAGAGATTTTTAGGGATTACATGGTTTTTATGTTTTTTATTGTTTTTAAGGATTTAGTTGATTTTTAGAGTTTTATCGTCTTTTGAGTTCTTTTGGGTTTTTATGTTTTTTAGATTTTTTATAAAAAAATTAGGGGTTTAAATGGTTTTTATACATTCTAGTGGTTTTAGGTTTTTAAGGGTTTTAGTGGGTTTTAATGGTTTTTAGGGTTTTTATGGGTTTTAGGGGTTTTTAGTGGGTTTAGGGTATGTTGGGGTTTTTTTTAATTTTAAGGGGATATTAATATTTTTATGTTTTTATGGTTTCTTATGGATTTTCAAGTTTTATGAATTTCTTTAAATTTTAAGGGTTTTATCGATTTTTTAGGGTTTTTATCTTTTTAGGGTTTTTAGGAATTTTGATGGGTTTTTTTTATTTTTATGGGTTTTGAGAATTTTTAGAGTTTTTTAGATTTTTACGGGGTATAAGTGTGTTTAGGTATTAAGGTTTACTTATTTACATTCATGGTTTTTAGTTTTTTTCACATTTTTTAGAATTTTTAGGGAATTTAGGGTTTTTAATATATTTTTATTATTTTTAGGGTTATGGGTTGTTTGATTTTTTTGGGTTTTAGGGTTTTTTGAAGTTTATAGTATTTTATGGTTTTTTAATGTTTTTATCATTTATAGTGGTTTAATGGGTTTTAATGGTTTTTAGTCAGTTTTATGGTTTTATGGGTTTTTAGTCTTTTTATTGTTTTTAGTGGTTTTATGGTTTTTAGTATTTTAGGGTCTTTTTAGGTTTTTAGTGTTTTTTATTTTTTTAGGAATTTTAAGTGGTATTAAAATTTTAATGTTTTCTAAGGGGTTTTAAAGTTTATTAGTTTTTTATGTTTTAAGTATTTTTAGGGATTTTTTATGAGTTTTAGAGTATTTTGTTTTACTTGGGATGTTGATGGGTTTCTATAGTTTTATTAGTGTTTTTAGGGTGTTTTTTAGGTTTTTAAGGGTTATAAGTGTCTTTAAGGATTTATGATTTATTATGTGTTTTTAGGGTATTTCATTTTTTAGTAATTTGTAGTGTTTTTTAAGATTTTTTATGGTTTTTAGGTTTCTTTAAGGATTTTGAGGGTTTTATGGATTTTAGTGTTTTTATGGAATTTATAGGATTTTAGGGTTCTTTATATTTTTTAGTGTTTATAATGTTTCTAGAGTTTTCTTTACATTTTTAGGGTTTTAAAGGGTTTTTAGAGTTTTTATGGGTTATAGGGATTTTATGGGTTTTCATGGGTTTTATGGGGTTTTATGGTGCTTATAGTATTTACACCAGTAGAAATTGTGGCGCTAACATTGAAAAAATGATTTTGGTTTATATGAAACTGAATAAAAAAATGTTTCTTGAGAATGTTTGGCATTTGTTTTAGACAAAACTGGTGAAGAAAAGGAGATGTGTTGTCTTTTTAGCACCAATTTTTATAAAAACATCCCTAAAAAAGCTATTTTGGAATCTTTTGTTTCGAAAACAAACAAAAAAAAATCTTAGAATTTTTTTTGTGTCGGTTTCTATAAAAATAGATGCTGAAAATGTTTTAATAAAAACCCATGTATCACAAAATCCTCATTTTTCCCTCAACTCGCAATGACTCTAACTACTATCCAAGGAACCTCAATGCTGATTTTTCTTGTGTGTATTTTATTTTAATCACAATTTCATGATCATTTTAACTCATTCTTTCATCCTATAAAATTATTTGACCATGTACATCAATATTTTTTCTCTTCAAATCACTTTTATCAATTTTTTGGTTTGTTATTCATAATTTTTATTCTCTACAAACATTTTTGTTAAATATTTTAGTTTTTATTTTTACAAAGAATTTGAGGGAGAAAATTCAGATCCCACATCAAATTCTCTTGTTGAAATCCTAATTTGGTAAGTTATTTTTTTATTTTGAAGTTAAATTATTTATCATTTAGTTATCATTTTGAGATATTAATTAATTTGTTTTTATGAAATTAATTATTAATTATAAATTTTGTAAAAGTTTGTTTATTTTGATAATTTTTGTTTTTTATAAAATCATCAAATTTTTTCCCAAAAATGATATATAAATATTTATATGTGTGTAGATATATATATGTGTGTGTGTGTGTCTGTATATGTATATATATAAGTTTAAATTTGTATACTAATTAAAATATTCATTTTTGAATCTAAAAAAATTGTATACTTTTGTAATAGTATGACATACATCACACAAAATAAGCACCTTTAATAGATTAGTTTTTATTTTATTCTTAATAATCATTGATATTTCCTATTAGATTACCAATCATTTTTACTTTATGTGTTTATATACAAATTTTATCTATTTACATATATTTATTTTTAAATGTTTATATGATTTAATATATTTAGTGATTAAATTTACATATCAGCCATTTAATGGATCATAATTGGATAAATTTATGAAGAACCACTAGTGATTATGAGAACGAAGTTGATGATGTTTTTGAATTTTTTAAATGAAATCTTCATAACATAGATTTTATTTTCAATCCATGTGTGTATTGTGTGAATATGAGAAAGTTAAATTCTATAGAAATAAAGTATCATCTCATTTTCTACGGTTTTAGCATTAATTATACACATAGAATCTGGAATGGTGAAAGAAATGAAAATTAAACATCTAATGTTGATGAAAACATTCTTAATGAGGTAGCAGATCATATTAAATAATTAATTCATGATTTACGTGTTGAAACCATTGAAAAAATAGGAACTATTTAACAATTTTATTGAGATTATGAGAATTTTTTATTCCCAGGTTGTATTATATATATATAATTATTATTAATTTTGATATTAGTTAACTTGAAAACAAGAAATGACTGGAGTGATAAAATTTTCTCTCACTTAATTTATATTTTAAAAGAGCTACCTTTTGAAGGAAATGAACTTTCAAATTCAAATTATGAGGTGAAAAAAATATTATTCCCAATGGGATTGGGGTAAAAAACATTCTTAACCCAATTATTGTGTGTTATATAATAATGTGTAGGAATATTTATCACAATGTCCTACATTTGAGACAATACGTTATATAATAGATGAAAAATCCAACTCATATTCATTCATAGGAACTGACATCTATCCTCATTATAAATAAAATAATTATTTCTAATATTCCCTTTATTTAATTCTAATAAATAAACTCTGATTCATTCTTGGGTATAGAAATCAAATATCCAACTAAATAAATTTTTAAACTTCTAATAATTACTTATTTTAAGCATATATTCACAAATTAAATTATGTAAAAATCGTTAAGATGATATTCAGATGATCACATATCTGATAGTAACATATGTCACCATACCGATTCATCACATTGGAAAATACTTGGAAGAAAATTTCCTAATTTTGAAATTGAAGTTAAAAATATTAGAATGCGATTTTGTAGAGATAGAATAAATCCATTTCTGGGCCTAAGTATCCAACATAGTTCATGGAATATTTTTTTGGTAGTTTACAGCTTTTTCCCATATATATGTATGAAAAAAAGCATGTTATGATGAGCTTGATGATTTCTAGACCGAAAAAACTGGGAAATGATATTGATGTGTATCTTCCACATTTGATTGATTATTTTAATATTTTATGAGAGATACGTGTTAAATTTTTTGATGCATACAAGAAAGTGTATTTTCTTTTTCATGCTATGATAATGTTTAATATAAATTAATTACATTCATATGGAATATTATCAAGATATAGTGTTAAAATTCATAAAAAAGTCCAATTTTTGAAGAAGATACTTCATATTGTTAATTTCATAATGGAATAAATATAGTGTACATGGGACATCAATTTGATTTGTGAATTAATAATCCTTACTATAGATTGAAAATATAATTTAATGATTTATAAGAATACAATAACTCCCCCCCCACAACCATTATCATTTGATGAATATTATAATAGTGTGAAAAATTATGATTAAATATTTAGAATGAAAAGAAGTTTTGGTATTCAAAAAAAATATATGGAAGAACCAGTCTATCTTTTTTTAAATACATTATTGGAGATTTTTAGAGATAAAACATAACATCGATGTGATACATGTTGAGAAAAAATATTCAATAGTTTGATTGGAACATTTTTAGACCTAAAAGGAAAGGAAAAAATACGGATTTAATTCTATATTGGACATGATATAAATTAGAATACATTTGTAGTTATCTACCATTATGAAAATAAATAGAACATATTTAACTCTGGCTTGTCAAAATTTAATTAATATTGAGATGATGAAATTTTTTAGTGTCTTCATGGTATTAAATTAACTAGAGTATATTTTTAAAATGTGAAGAATTTTGTGTCGTTGGAAAATTTTAAATTAATAACTATGAAATCTCAATACTGTCATGTATTGATGCAAAAATTTCTACCATTCACATTATGTGGTATATTTCCAATATCTATCAGAAAGACGTTCACCAGGTTATGTAATTTTTCCGAATCCATTTTTAGCAAAGTAATTGATCCAAATATGTTAGATCTGTTGGGAAATTATGTTTCCATGATACTTTATCAACTAGAAATTCATTTACCACCAATATTTTTTAATAGAATGGTTGATCTTGGGATTCATTTGGTGCATGAGATAAGAATATGTGGGTCTGTTTGTTTACGATGGATGTATCATTTTAGAAATATATGAAAATTTTTAAGGGATATGAAAAAAATCTTGTTGGATAGAGGCCTCTATTGTTCAAAAATATGTATTGTAAGAGTTAATTGTGTTCTTTATTGATTATTTGAATCAGGTTGACCATATTACTCTCCCTATTACTTGATATATGACTATTGATAGTGAAGATATAGGTAATTGAGGCTTAAAGGTAACGTTCATTCCACATGATGCATGATGCAGACACATTTATACATTTTGAACAATATAGATGAGGTTTAATCATATATATTATCTCACATTTATGAATTAAAGGTATGGTATTTGAAATGAAATGAAAAGTGGATGATGATTGAGCATAAAAAGAAATTTTTTTTCATGGTTTAGAGATAAATTCATGAAAAATATATCTATATCATAAACATTGAAATGGTTGGAAGGGTAAATATATTAATGTGATCACATGGTCTGGTTTTGATATTAATGGGTACACATTTTACACAAAAAAATGAAGGACAAGAGTACCATTAAAAATAGTGGTGTAATGGTCATCGCTGAAGCACTGCATATTTCTAGTAAAAAATATAAAAAAACAATTTCTATATCAAATAAATATTTTTGAGTTCTTGAAGGAATATGGGAAATTGTTTCTACAAAATTTTTAGTCACCCCAATTAAGTTTAATTGGGTTTCTAGTAATAGTGGTGTGAAACATGATGAATATGGGTTTAAAGTTGTTGATTTGAAAAGATTTAGTTATAATGAGTAACCATTTATCAGTGAGACACATGAAAGGAAAATAATTTATGTCATGGATCAATTTAATGATCTGTGGTCCTTCATTTTTCATGTGAAAATAATCCATTTAGGTTATAGGGATAATAATGATGTTTTTGATTTATAAGTGTCTTCATCATCCATTATGAAATTTCCATATATCAATGACTACAATGTAGAAAGACTGCATGGAGTATGAAATGATCATACTAAAGGAATATAGGAAATCACTAAATTATCATCCTAATTAATCCAATAAATATTTAAATTTTATTTATTTTTTTGAAATTTACATGTGCAAAAATTATATTTTTTAATAACTATTGGATGCTTAATTATAAATATTTTATTATTTATATTTTTTCCTATTAAATTTTATATCTAACTATTATGGTAAAACATTTTTTTTAAAATACCCAATGTACAATATTATATTTTGTTTAAATTTATGCATTTACAAATAATTTTTAGAACTGTGATATTTTAATTTATAAATATCTATATCATGTTATAAGTAATTTTTATATTTAATAGTTCACCATGCATATTTTTTGTTTAAGAAACATAACATTATTGTATTTTTTTTAAACTCACACATGTGTGTAACTTTTTTTAATTATATATTTTTGTTTTCCTATTTTCTAATTATTTAATTACCCAATAATATGTAGGTACACAATAATTTCATTACATTTTTTTGTTTCAATTATAGATATAGATATAGAGATAAAATAACATGCACCGAGGTACATGTATTTTTTTAATATTATTAAATATTCAGAAATAAAATTAATTAATGAAAGAAAAAATTTAATTTAGAAAAAAAAAATTTGAACAACTAATGAGACTTCATAAATGGATTCTACTATTTTTAATACACAAAAATTGACTTATCAAGTTTTTCAATGTGGCATTATATGTTTACCAAAACTATCACTTTCTCATAGAGATGGGGGATTTCATATTAGTTTTGATGATAATAATAATGAAACTGGCCCAAATGAAACTTAGTTTATCAGTTATATCTCCATGAAAAATTCATGGAAGGATTAGTATTTTGTATCCATATTGGAATTTCATCAACAAGACAGTGATAAGTCATATTTGGGAGATTATAGTGGTAACATATTTCCATTTATTTATTTTATCTTATTTTTGGATAATATTTATTTTAAACAAATAATATTTAATTTATTCAATTACATATGACATTAAATTTTAATGAAACTAAATCTATTAAGAAAATATGTATTTTTTTAGTGATGGTTCTATAAATAGATTTAAAAAAATTGACAATGAATTATGTTTTTGGATAGAGAAAAATGGAAAACCATGCCTCATGTATCAGTTTCTAGATGTAGATACATGGAAGAAATGTTTTAGTCTATATAATAAAAAATATTTTATATGAAAATTAATTTATATTGTTAAATTTATTATATATTTACCTATTTACTTATTAGTTTATTTTTTTATAACATGAATCTAGGAAATATTATCCAGAGATCCAGTCACAGAATGTATACCCACATACTTTATCACCTGGAGGGTATCATTTCTTGAAGAAAAAATTATTAAATAGAAGTTTGAATCGTTAATAGCTAAGTCTACAAGTGGTTCATATGATCTATAGTTTGGTGCTCGACCCCCAAGCTACCATGAAAAATGGAAGAGTGAGAATAAGAAAAAATTAAATGTATCTGATAGAGAGAGAAAAATAAGTAGCTAAAGGAATTATAAGTAAATATATTTTTATATTTCATGATTTTTTTTATTTTATAAATCAAAATCAGTAATAAATTTTTTTCATTGCAGGATGAGATTCAAGAGTAATAGACATAGGTAAATTTTATCCCTAAGGGTAGGATGGATATCCTACCCAACGATTTAGGAAAGACAGAACACCCCGGCCATATAATAGGACATAAGGCGGGTACAAGCATTAATGTAAGAAATCAAGAGATTAATAAATAAAAACATTAAAAGTTGAGATGAAAGCTATGAAATGGTCCATGGATGACCAGATTCAATCAGTTGAGCAGACTATACTAGAATAGTTGACGAGGAAGTTAAGGTCTACATGGCCTTCCCAGCCTATTCAATCGTCCTAGTCAGTTGTGTAGCTTGTGTTACCCACCCAACCACACCAACCCGTCCACCCAGCCTACATAGATCCTCCACCTCCTCACTCAGACCCTACCATACACTGTGAGTTTTATGCAGGAGATCCTCATGCATGTATAGTATCATACCATGTTGTAAATATTTTTAGTGATTTTTTACATCACTAGTCTATGAAGATGGGTCAGGTTAGAGTATGAGTACAAGATATTATTGATCCTAAAGCTCTACTGCCATTTCTAATATAGGATGTTTATAAAATTTAGGGAATTTATTAGTCACTTTTCTAATTTTTCCATCAACCCTTAAATATTTTCATTCATATGTTCAATTTTTTTTATATTTATTACATTTGTTTAATAATTACTTATATTTTTTTCTAAAATTTAATTTATATAGGAGTATATAAAATCAAAATAAATGGAATAAAAAAACAAAGGGTTCAGGAACAAACAACTATAAATAATTTTGATATTTATTATGGGATAAAAATATTATCATAGGCTTCTTATTCCTTGGATAATTTGTATGAGTTTATGATGACATTTGATATTTGTGGAAGATACTATCTATTGTGAATATTTAGAAAAGATATCACGGATATGATTGATTTTGAGGATCTCAACATGCATGTGTTGTAGTTTTTTTTCCATGTTGTTAAATTGATGTTTACATTTTTTCATTAATCAACGATCTTTTTAATTGAATTACTATATTACTTATTTAATTAGTTATAGACACACTCTACCTAATCAAAATGAGACCACTAGAGTTTATGGTATTATATTTCCATAGTTCATTTCAACTCCTATAAAATATTTAAAGGATGCTGATATAGTTACATATATATGTGGGATATTTTCAAAGATAAAGATTGGGTGTTGGTTTTTTCTATTTCTTTATAAGTAATAACACTAATATGATTCTAAACTAATATTCATTATAATTCCATAAATTGTAATATTTTTAGTATTTTAGGGGGAATTGGATGTTAGGTGTTTTCTGCAGGAGTGAATGCACATTATATTGGATTTTCTCTTTATGAGATGGTGTTTTAAATATTTTATCATCATTTTAGAAAATTATATTTTCTTCTATTTTATATGTTAATTATATTTAATTATTTATGTTTATACATGTTTTATTAGTTTATATATATGAAAATGAAGGTCATAGAAAAAAATTAACAAAGATCACTTGTCAACAATGAACCCAAATTCAATCCTATACATGGAATTGATGATAATTATTTTTTATAAAATATATTGTTGTGATTTTTGATATATATATATATATATATTGGGTTTTATTATCAATTTAATTTTTTATAACCATATTTTCATTTTCAACAATGAAGTGTGGAATGTGGTTATTATGTTATCAGATTCTTGTTTGATATAATCAAAACTAGGTTGACGACTAAATTTTATAAGGTTATTTATGTTAATTTTATTATATTTTATGTCATAGGATTTTGTATTTTATTTTTATAACATTTAATGTCATTGTATATGCTCAATATGTTTAGTCGTATATTTACGATGAAATTACCCATCTTTGGTCGTTTTTGTGAACTTTTTGTTATGTATGATTGAGATTTAAATTATCAGGTTTGTATCATTAAATGTTTATGATTAATATTACATTTTCCTAAAAAAACTATTGAAAAAATAATTATTTTATTATAATATGTGTTTGAACCTAATGATCTCAACATAATGCTTCAATGACTATCAAGAATGAATATTTTATATATTATCTGGTATGTGTGTTGTAATTACAGTTTTAAAAATAATTATACAGATACTGATTATTTTGACTAATTTTTAAAATAATGTATGTGTTTATAAATTATTGTTCTCTAAGACAATTTTTTATTATTGTATATTGTTTTTTATATTACCTGAATGTTGATACTCTTTAAGGTGTAATATTTCAATTTCTCAGAAAAACATTTTTCGCTTTCAAGATGGGTTTTTAATAAAACTGACATCAAAATTATTTAAAATAATTATATTATATCATCAGCATTAGTTTTGATAGAAAACCGACACCAAAAATAAATCCGAGTTTATTTTCCGCCTCGGTTTCCAATAGAAACTAACACCAAAAACTCGATAAAAAAATGAAATGCCTGTTTTTGGTGTCGGTTTTTAAATAATAAATGTTAAAAACTGTATTTTTTTATACTTCCTTAATAGACAGTATTTAAAAACCAACATTAAAATGAAAACTGGTATTAAAATATATTTTTTTCACTAGGGTTTGGGACTTTTTAAGGTTTTATTGGTTTTTAGGGTTTTTATCATTTTTAATGTTTTTAGGTGTTTTATGTATTTTTATGTTTTTAATGTTTTCTTATAGTTTTTATGGATTTATAGTTTTAGGTATTTTATTGTTTTCAGGGGTTTTAAGAGTTTTAGGTATTTTTATATTTTAATGTTTTTGTTATGGTTTTATGGTTTTTTATGTTTTTTGGGATTTTAATGGCTTTAATATTTTTATGGTTTTTAGTGTTTTAGGGATTTTGAGTTTTTTATGGTAGGGAATTATAGGGGTTTTAGAATTTTTTGATTATTTGGGGGTTTTAAGTGTTTTTAGGTTTTAAGGTTTTCTTACATATTTTCAGGGGTTTTAGGGGTTTTTTATATTTTCTGCGCTTTTTGGGATTTTTAACATTTCTATGGTTTTATGGTTTTTATGTATTTTGATGGTATTGAGGCTTTTGAAATTTTTTATAATTTTTTTTGCATTTGATGGTTTTTTTAGTCTAAGAGTTTCAAATTTTTTTTAGAATTTTTTAACATTTTTCTAGTTTAATGGATTTTCATTGTTTTTATTGAATTTAGGGTTTTTTTTTGTGTTTTTAGGTTTTTTAGGGTCTTTATTCGTTTTATGGTTTTTAAATTTTTTTTGGGGGGTTTTAGGGACTTTTAGGGTTTTTCATATTTTTAGGATTTTAAGTGTTTTCATGGTTTTATGGATTTTTTAGGATTTTTATGTATTTTAGGGTTTTTAGGGGTTTTTAGGTATTTTGAGGGTTTTTACTGTTATTATGGTTTTTATGGGTTTTTCGGGTTTTTCATTTTTTTAGTTTTTTTAGGGTTTTATGTGTTTCTAGGTTTTTATGTTTTTCTTATGGGTTTTCAAGGTTTTTATATTTTTTTTTGGATTTTTGGGAAATATTTAGGATTTTTAGGATTTTAGTCTTTTCAGGGATTTTAGGGTTTTTTAGGGTTTTATGGTTTTTATGGTTGTTTTTGTTTTTTATGGTTCTCTTTTTGAGTTTTTCGGGTTTTAAGGATTTTAGAATTTTTAACAATTTAAGAGTTTAAAATGTTATTAGAGTTTTTAGTGGTCTTTAGGGTTTTTATGGGGTATTAGAGTTTTTATTGGTTTTAGGGCATTTTTGGGTTTTTATCATTTTCTATGTTTTTATAGGATTTATTTTTTTAGTTTTTTAATTTATTATTAGAGGTTTTCATGTTTTTAAGGTGTTTACGTTTTTTGAAGTGGTAGGGATATTTAGGTTTTTTATTATTTTTTGGGGTTTTAGTGTTTTCGAGGGGTTTTTTGGTTTTTTGGTTTTTTAGGTTATTTGGTTTTTTTCTGAGAATTTTTGGGTCATAACATTTTTTAATTTTTTTTGCATTTTTAGTTGTTAAAGGGATTTTAGAGTTTTTATTGGGTTTTATGGTTCTTAAGGGTTTTAGGTGTTTTTATGCTTTTTAGGGTTTTTATGGTTTCTATGGTTTTTTAGGTTTTTAAGGGTTTTATGTGTTTTGAGGTTTTTAATATTTTTTTATTCTTTTCTAGGGTTTTTTGAGATTCTTATGTGTTTAAGTATTTTTATGGTTTTTATGGTTTTTAGGGGTTTTGCGGGTTTTTTGGTTTATTTAATTTTTGTTTATATATTTTTTTTGATTCTTTTTATGGTTTAATTCTTTTTAGTTGTTTTTTAACAAATTTTAGGGGTTTAAGGGGTTTTTGGAAATTTTAGTGGTCTTTATGGTTTTTATGGGTATTTAATGTTTTTATAGGTTTTTATAAATTTTTGTGGTTTTTTTAATTTTAGTTTCTTTTAATGTTTTTAGGGTTTTTTTTAATTTTTAGGTTTTTATGGGTTTCTTTATGATTTTTTAGGGTTTTAGGGGTTTTAGAAATTTAGTAATTGTATGGTGTTTTTATGATTTTTTTAGATTTTTAGTATTTTTAGGAAATTTATTAGTTTCTAGGAATTTTTATGGTTTTATTGTTCTTAGAGTTTTTAGTGTTTTTAATGTTTTAACATATTTTAGGAGTCTTACGTTTTTTATGGTTTTAATTTTTACATAAGGTTTTTCAAGGTTTTATGGTTCTTTACAATTTTAGAAAATTATAGTGGTCATTTTGGAATTTTATGGAGATTTAATGGTTCTTGGTATTTTTAGGGTTTTTAGGTTTTTTTTTTGTTTTTTTATGATTTCTAAGGAATTCTAAAGTTTTTAACATTTTCAGGGGTTAAATGATTTTTTTGAATTTTTATTGTGTTTTTAGAGTTATTTTGAGTTTTAGTGTTTTTATGGTTTTGAAAGGGTTTTATGGTTTTACGGGGTTTTAGGTTCATTTAAGGTTTTTATCGATTTTTTGGTTTTTATGTGTTTTTAGTGTTTTTATGATTTTAATGTATTCATAGGGGTTTTAGGGGTTTTTTCGGGTTTTTATGTATTTATTGATTTTAGGGCTTCTAAATGATTTTTTATGTTTATAGGGTATTTGTGATTTTTATGGTTTTTTGTTTTTAGAGCAATCTAGGGTTTTTATGATTTTATAATTTTTAGGATTTTAGGATTTTTAAGTGTTTTTAGTTTTCTAAGAATTTATATGTGGTTTTCATGTTTTTAGGGTGTGTGAAATTTTTGGGTATTTTTTCTTGATTTTTATGATTTTTTGGATTTTTGGGGATTTTGATTTTTTAGAGTTTTTAGCATTTTTTTGGTTTTTTGGGTTTTTTGTATATTTTATGTCTTTTAGTGGTTGTAATTTTTTTTAGAGTTTTTTTACCTTTTAGGGGTGTAAATCGGTTTTATAGTTTATATATTTTTAGGGTTTTATAGGTTTTTAGAGTTTTTATGGTTTTAGGGGGTTTTATGGTTTTGAAGGGTTTTTTTGTGTTAATATTTTTTCCAGTTATTTGAATTTTTAGTTTTTTATGAGTTTTAAGAGTTTTTAATATTTTTTTCAGGGTTTCAGTGTATTTTTTCATTTTTAGGGATTTTTAGTAAACTTTTCATATTTTTATGATTTTTAGGGTTTATAGGGATTTCGAGGGTTTTTACGGTTTTAGGGGGTTTATGGTTAGTTTTGGGTTTTTAAGGGCTTTTGGATATTTTTATGATTTTATTGTTTTTATAGTTTTTTAATATTTTCCATAGTTTAGAGGATTTTTATATATTTTTTTCTAGTTTTTTCTGTGTTATGGGGTTTTAATGTTATCGTGATTTGGGGGTGGGGTGGGTGGGTTATGGTTTTTATGGTTTTTTTTGTTTTCATTGTCGTTTTAGGGATTTTATGGTTTATAGAGTTTTTAGTATTTCAAGGCGTTCATGTTTTTCGAGTTTTAAGTATCATTTTGTATTTTTTTAGTTTTTTCTATTTTTTATGATTTTTAGTGCTTTTAAGGACATTTATAGTTTTTTGGGTTTTAGGGATTTTGTGGGATTTTTAGTTTTGTATATTTTTTATATTTTTATGGGTTTTACGTGTTCTAAGGTAATTATGGTTTTCTTAACGGTTTTACGGTTTTTAGGGATTTTCTAAGATTTTTGTGTTTCTTATGGATTGGTGTATTTTGAGTGTTTTTAGGGATTTTATGGGTTTTTATGGTTTCTATGATTTTTTTGGTGTTGTAGAATTTTTTGAGTTCTTAGGGTTTTATAATATATAGTGTTTTTTGAGTTTTTTGTTATTTTTGGTTTTTTTGTGTTTCAGAGGTCTTTTAGTGATTTTAGAGTTATTAGGCTTTTATGGATTTTAAGTGTTTTAGGTTTTAAGGTTTTCTTTAGGGTTTTCAGGGATTTTATGGTTTTTAACATTTTTAGGTAATTTTATGTATTTTTTGGTTTTCTATGGTTTTTAGGGTTTTCATGGATTTTTAGGGGTCTTACGATTTTTAAGGATTAATGATTTTTTTGGTTTTCAAAATTTTATTGGAGTTTTGAGGTTTTTAAATGTTTTTTTACATATTTTAACATTTTTTTGGGGTTAAAGGGGTTTTAGATTATTTTAGTGTTTTAAGGTTTTTTTGGATTTTTACATTTTTATGGTTTTAGGGGTTTTTAGTTTGGGGGGTTTTTAGGGTAGTTACGGTCTTTTGAAGCGTTTTAACAATTTTTTTTGGGTTTTTAAGAGTTTTTGGTGTTTTTATGTTTTTAAGGTTTTCTTAGGGGTTTTAAGGATTTTAGTATTTTTTTGATTTTATTTATTTTTTGGATTATTTTAGGAGTTTTAGTGGTTTTTAGGGATTTGGATGGGTTTTAGGGTTTTTTTAGGGTTTTCAGGTTTTTATGTTTTTTTTACAGTTTTTAGGTTTTTAGGGATTTTAATTGTTGTTAGGTTTTTATGTTTTCCTTAGGGTTTTTCATGGATTATATTTTTTTTATGTTTTTATGGATTTTTAGGATTTTTATGGGTTTTGGGTTTTTTTAGAATTTTTAGGGTTTTTATGGAAGTTATGGATTAATGGTTATTTTGGGGGGGGATTGTGTTTTTTGTGTTTTTTTATGGCTTTAAAGGTTATTAAATTTTTTTAATGTTTTAATTATTTGATAGGTTTTTTTGTTTTTTATGTGATGTTTAGGGTTTTTAGGTTTTTAATGTTTTTTTGGGGTTTTTTGGTTTTTAGGGTATTTTTAGAGATTTCGTAGGGTTTTTAGAAATTTTAATATTTTTTCAGGTTTTAAGGGATTTATGTTTTTTATAGTTTTATTAGGATTCTGGAAGGTATTTAGGGGATTTTATTATTTTCTGGTCATTAAGGATTTCTTAGGATTTTTTGTGCTTTTAGGGTTTTAAGAAATTTGGATGGATTTTAGGGTTTTTAATAATTGTAAGTGTTTTTATATTTTTTTTAGATTTTATATTTGTCTTTAAGGGTTTTTAGGGGGTTTTACATTGTTTGGGATTTTAATGGATTTTATGGAATTTATATTTTTTTCTGTTTTTAGGGAATTTGAGGGGTTTCAAGGTATTTTAGTTTTTAGGGTTTTAATTGTTTTTAGTATTTTTATTGGATTAATGGGTTTTAGGTTTTTATTGCATTCTTTAGGGGTTTCTTCATGGATTTTAAGATCATTTAAACATTTTGTTATTTTGAAATATTTTTTGTATTTTTCGGGGTTTTTAGGTTTTTGGGGATTTAGAGGGTTTTATGTTTTTTTTGGGTTTTTAGTACTTTTAGGTTTTTATGGGTTATAATTATTTTTGAGGTTATAAGGTTTTCATAGGGTTATTCCCAGATTTTATGGGTTTTAAAATTTTTTGGGGTTTTTAATAATTTTTTTTGGGTCTTTGAGTTTTTTAGAATTTTATGGGGTCTTAGAGTTTTTTACTATTTTAGGGATATAAAAAGAATTTATAATTTTAAGTGGGGTTTTAGGGTTTTTATGGGTTTTAGGGATTTTATTGTTTTTCAGGGTTTTAATGGGGTTTAGGGTCTATTATGGTGTTTTAGGTTTTTTAGGTGTTTTAATAATCTTATGATTTAAAGGATTTATTTGTTTTTAGGGTTTTCTTTTGTGTTTTTACATTTTTAAGAATTTTTATGGCTTATTTAGGATTTTAATTTTTTTATGGTTTTATGGAAATTATAGGGTTTTAGGTTTTTTAGTGTTCTACTTTTTTAGGGTTTTTAACATTTTTTATTAAAGGATTCTAGGGTTTTATATGTTCTAAAAAATTTTAGGTTTTATAATATTTTTATGGGTTTTTGGGTTTTTATGGATTTTTAGGGTTTTAGGGTTTTTTGTTTTTTATGGTTTTTATGTTTTTATTGTTTTAGGGTTTTTTACATTTTTAGGTTTTTTTGTTATTTAGAGTATTTAATGTTTTTAGAGGTTTCATGGGATTTTGGAGTTTTTAGTGGTTTTTATGGTTTTTATGGTTATTATTGTTTTAGGGTATTTTTATGGATTTAATGGTTTAAGGGTTTTAGGTTATTTTGTTGGTTTTTTTGGGTTCTTTTCATTTTTTATGATTTTAGTGTTTTTAAGTATTTTTTGGTTTTTATGGTTTTCTTTTGGTTTTTCATATTTTTTATGTTTTTTATATTTTTAGGGATTTTAGGGATTGTTTCAGATTTTTACGGGTTTTAGGGATTTTGAACGTTTTAATGTTTCATAGATGTTTTAGGGTTTTTTGGATTTTTATGGTTTTAGCAATTGTTATTATTTAGGGGGTGTAAATGTTTTTAGGTTTTTAATGTTTTCACTATATTTTTAATGGGATTTAGTATTTTTTACATTTTTAGAGATTCTTAGTAATTTCTTAGGTTTTGATGGGTTTTAGTGGTTTTAGGAATTTTAATGGTTTTTCAGTTTTTTAGTATTTTTAGTGGTTTTATGATCTTTTTTGGGATTTAATATTTTTTATAGGGTTTTTATTGTTTTTTGTACTTTTTAACATTTTAAGGGGGTTGAATGATTTTTAAAGTTTTTAGTGGGTTTTAAGGGGTTTAAGAGTTTTTTTGGTTTTTAATATTTTAGGGGGTTTTGGGGTTTTATGGGGTTTTAAGGTCTCTTTATGTTTTTTTATTTTATCTTTCTAAGGGTATTATGTGTTTTTTTTGGTTTTTTGAGTTTTCTTAATATTTGAATGATATTTCTGTGGTTTTTACTTTTTATTATTTTTTGTTTTTTTAGAATTTTATTAGCTTTTAGGGTTTTTGGGGATTCTGTTGTTTTTTATGGTTTTTCTGGATTTTAAAGGTTTTTATCTGTTTTTAGATTATTAGGTGGTTTAAGTGTTTTAGTTTTGAATGCTTTATTATGGTTATTTTTTTTATGTTTTTAGGAGTTTTTAGGGATTTCTTATGATTTCTTATGCATTTTTGTGGTTTTTAAGGATTTTCGGGTTTTGGGGTTTTACGGCTTTTAGGGGTTTCAAGCGATTTTGTAGTTTTTTTGTTTTTTAGTGGTTTTTTAGTTCTTAGGGTTTTAATTTTTTTAGTTTTTTTACGTTTTAAGGGGTTTAAAATGATTTTAGAGTCATAAGTTTGTTTTTATAGTTTTTATGGGTTTGGGGTTATTTAATTTTTTAGGGTCTTTGTTGTATTGAGGGTTTTTAGTAATTTTTATGGTTTTTTGGTGTTTTTAGATTTTTTGGTGTTTTATGTGTTTTTATGTTTTTTGTTTTCTCGTAAAGATTTTCAGGGGCTTTGTTGTTTTTTACATTTTTATGTATATTTAGGGTTTTTAAGATTTTTATATTATTTATTGTTTTTAGTGAATTTGAGGGGTTTAAACGTTTTTAGGATTGTAGTAGTTTTAGAATTTTTAGGTTTTTAATGGTATTAAGTGTTTATAGGTTTTTATATTTTTTTTAATTTTTTTAGGGTTTTTATGTTTTTTACATTTTTAGGTATTTTTAGGGATTTCTAGTTTTTTATGGGTTTTATGTTTTTCTAATTTTTTTTATGTTTTTTAAGGTTTTTTCATTTTTTTGGTTTTTAGGTTTTTATGGTTTTTTTAGATTTTTGGGTTTTCATATTATTTTTAGAAATTTTTAATGATTTTTTGGGGTTTCAAGGGAGTTTATTATTTTAAGTGGTTTTAGGGTTTTTTTGGGTTTTTGATGTTTTTAGGGGTGTTTAGGGGTTTTCCAAATTTTTAGGTTCTTTTATGGTTTTGGGGTTTTTAGAATTTTTTATATTTTTAGAAGTTTCATGCATTTTGGGGCTATTAATGTTTTCTTTGGTGTTTTTAATTTTTTAGGGTTTCTTATGTTTTTAGGGATTTTTAGGCAATTTTTTAAAAATTTACTATTTTAGGGTTGTAGGGTTTTTTAGGGTTTTTATGGTTTTCAATGAGTTTTAGTGTTTTTTTAGTTTTTTATACTTTTAATGTTTTTTGAGTTTTTTAGGGATTTTAAGGATTTAAAGAATTTTTTATCATTTTAGGGGATAAAATGGGTTTTATAGTTTTTAGTAAATATTTAGTGTTTTTATGCGATTTTAGATTTTTTTGGGTTTCTATGATTTATAGGGTTTTTGGTGGGTTTTAGGTGTTTTTATGGTCATTTAGGGTTTTTAGAGTTTTATAGATATTTAAAGATTTTAATAATTTTTACTATTTAAATTTTACTTGGGTTTTTTAGGTTTTAAAGGGTTTTTAAGTTTTTTATTTTTAGTTATTTTTTAGGATTTTTATGGTTTTTAGAGTTATTAGAGATTTTGAGGGTTTTGGGGGGTTTTGGGTTTTTATATTATTTTTTTGACTTTTTTTAATAGTTTTAAGGTTTTAGATTTTTCAATTTTTTTTGGGTTTTGATGGGGTTTTAGTGTTTTAGGTGGGGTATTATATTCTTTATGGAGTTTTATGGGTTTTTAAGGTTTTTTGAGGTTTTTAGGGTCTTTTAAGAGTTTTTATCATTTTTGGGTTTTTTGAGATTTTTATTGTTTTTTGTTTTTTAATGTTTTCTTTGGGTTTTTAGGGTTTTTTTTATTTTTGGGGGGATTTTAAGTCCTTTATATGGTTTTTATGGTTTTTATGATTTTTAAGGATTTTGAGAGTTATTTGGCGTTTTTTTGAATTTTTATGGATTTTTTTGGTTTTTTTGGCTTTTTTTTGAGTTTTTGGGGGATTTTTTATTTTTAGAGTTTATTAATGTTTTAATGGATTCAAATGGTTTTTTTATTTTTTAGTATATTTTAAGGTTTTAAAGGGTTTTTAATATTTCTGGGGTGTTTTATTATTTTTTGGGGTTTTATTCATTTTAGAGATTTTAGGGTTTATAGGGGTTTTTAGTGTTTTTAGTTTTTTAATTTTCTTATGTTTTTTAAAGGATTTTAAGGTTGTTTTAGTTTTTAGATATTTTTTATGGATTTTTATTATTTTTATGTTTTTCATGGATTTTAGGGACTTTTAGGGTTTTGGGGTTTTGAGTGTTTTTTTGGTTTTTTGGGGTTTTAGGGTTTTTTGAGTTTTTTTGGTTTTTATATTTTTTCAGCATTTTTAGGGGTTTAACAGGTTTTTATATATTTTAGTGTGGTTTTGCATTTTTATGGGTTTTTAAGGTTTCTAGTGGGTTTTATGCCTTTTAGGTTGTTTGGGGGGTTTTTGGGTCTTTTTTTTATTTTTAGGGGTTTTAGAATTTTTAGGTTGTTAGGGAAAAGAAGGCTCGGGTCCAGGCTATTCCTGGCACCCCCCAAAATTTATTAAACAAAAGGACACAAACACTGCAGACAAGGGAGGGGATGGGTCGAATGACCCACACCCAAAAACCCTTACAACCCACGCCAAAGAAAGAAAAACAAAGAAAGAAAAAGACACAAAAACAGACAAAACCGCAGCATCATCACATCACATCCAGCCAGTACCAGCATCCAACAGCACTACATCCAGCGTTAACCATCATCCAGCAGCTCACAGCTAACCAACAACCAGCATTCAGACTACAGCAACAAACAACATCCAGCAGCAACAACCAGCCAACCAACATCCACAACAAACCAGCAACCAGCATCCTCATTTTCAGACAGCTAGCACCTCTTTCGACCACCAAACATCCCCCAGCATCCCACTTCCACTCCAGCATCATTTTTTTTCACCAACACCAACATTACCATCAAATTCTGACCCAAGCAGATCAAATCAATCCATTTCAACAAACCAAACAACCCATCAATCCAAAGCAACGCAAGAAAACTAGAAACACAAGGCCCCCCTCCCTCCAAGCCGCTGGATCCGACTTCGAAACACCGGTGCACGCCAAGATGACGAAAAGACAGGGGGAAGCCAAGCAGAAGAATCAGAGCCGGAGGTCACCGTGGCAGACGTTGTGCACACCAGATCCGATGCCAGAAGCCGCTATAGAAACAGCAACCATCGTGGCTGACGGTGAGCACACCGGAATCGAAGAGCACTCCGAAGCCGCAATGAGATCCCGAAGCCGAAGACACTCTGCAGTCGACACCAATCCAGTCGACATGAAGCGCCCAAGGCTGCGGGGAGAAACCAAAGCTAAGTGAAGTGAATTCAACACCAGACTGAAACCCTGAAGCCAGGAACACCGAGGTCGTTTCACGTCGACGCAGATCTGAAAACTCGAAACCACAAGCAAAACAGATCTTGCGTCAAACATACCAGAGCCAAAGCGAGATCCCAAAGATGAAGGGTTCTAAGCAGTTGCCATTGGACCAAAACCGAAGCCGATCCAACCAGATCCAACACCGATCTACGCCGAGCCAAAGCGAGGCAACTAGGGATGAAGCCAGCCCGTGCCGGAGGAGGGGAGGGGAAGATCGGTCGGAGAAACCCTAGCTGCGCGAGGAGAGGGAAAAAGCCGCCGCTCCGAGGCCTCTCTTCCTTAATGGTTTTTAGGATTCTTTCTTTAGGTTGTTAGGGGTTTTAAGTGTTTTTAGGTTTTCATGTTTTTCCTAGGGTTTTTAGGGTTTATTTATTATTAGGTATTTTTTAGGATTGGAATGGTATTTTTATTGTTTGTAAGGAATTTGATGGTTTTGTAGGGTTTTTGGTTTTTTAGGGAATTTTATGTTTTTTAGGGGTTTAAGTGTTTTTTAGTTTTTAGGGTTATCATAGGGATTTCTAGGGTTTTAGGGTTTTTCACATTTTTAGGGATATCGTTGGATTATAAAGATTTTCAGGATTTTTAGGGTTTTTATGCTTTTTATTTGTTTTTTAGGGTTTCTATTGTTTTTATGGTTTTTGAATTTTTTTAAGGATTTTAGGGAAAGGAAGGCAGAGGGACAGGATATTCTTATCCCCCCAAAAGTTATAAAAGAAAATAAAATAAGACAATGGGGGGTATGGTCAAATGACTCATACATAAATACCATGGGCCCCCCAAGACACCGAAATACAAAAAAGACCCAAAAAGATGATGATAATGGAATGAAACGACAAATCAACGTCTCCATCCCCATATGATTCCCCATCAGCACCATAACCAAAGGAAACATACGAATCCACTGACTCCCATTCAGATGATTCATATTTCATGAGGAAGGATGTATAGTACTCTCTCAGATTTTGTTTCTCCACATTCAACTGTGCCTTGTAACACTGACCTTCCCTACCAGCGGTAGCTTCCTTAGTATAGGCCTCGGAGGAGGATCTGGTAGAAATTGGCCTGGGAAGAGTAGAGTAATCCCTCCTTGACCTTTGATACATTATTAGAGCTCCACGCTCCACCTTCATTCCTTGAAGCATGCCATCATCAATCACCACCCTGGTCTTGGGACCCCCATCTTTCCTATGTTCAACAATAGCAAGCTCAAACCCACCTCAGTGACTGCAAGTTCTAGGGGTGAGATTAGTGTCAGACCGCAACCTCCTCTTCTGGGGGACATGAATACTTTATAGTAGAACTAGGATCACCCATCAGAGCCTTCTCCTTTTTATTTTATCCATATTACCATTAATAATGGCATCACGATCTACAAATATTTCCCCTAACCTTTCAGCTTCTTCACCATCAACCCATATTAAGATCACATCCTGCTTCAGGTCAGGCTTCTGTAGAATTTCTTTTTGATGCTGCTAAAATGTGATGTCGATACGATCCATCATTATATTTTTAGACATCGCAATAGATAAGGGTAGGGTATCAAACACAACTAGAGGAAGGCTCAAATCCTGTTGATCAGTAGTCATTCGGACTGCATACTGGTGTTCTACCTCATGCAAATCAGACTAGAATTCAAGCGATTAGTCCCCAATCCCAGCAACATTAGCCTACAACTCACTCTGCTCCAACACATGCTCAATAACTAGTAAAGTTTTATGCTCCACCTCCACAGGCCACATCCCTTCACATAAGGGAAGTGAAACATCCTCTTGATGTTCCACAGTGTGTATGGTTTCATCCATTGCCACATCAGCCTACATCTCTCCTTGTTTCTGCCTCTCATGTCTCCCCCACCTTGTCCACAATCACCCCCAGTTCCATCCCTGCTAAACGATTAGATGTTATGGCTGATTCCCTACCATGTGTCTTCCCTTGAACAAAAATAGTTGATGGATTTCGCAACATAACCTCCCACTCCATCCATTCACTAGTGAGGCTAGGTATTTCCACCTGAGGTTCCACAGTCTACTTGCTAACATCCCTAAAAATTTTAAATTGCACCTCTACATGTATATTAATTTCCCCCCAACAATCTACAAAGATCCCAGCCCCCAATTAAATGTGAATTTGAACCTTTACTTGCCCTTTCCGTGTCAGGTTATTGGACACGACCTCATCATCAACAAAAACCTCACCCCCACCGCATTGGAGGAGGGGACATCACGTGCAAGACCCAAGTCACCCTTAAAATTCTTGAATATGTCATTTACCTTAGCCTCTAATTGATTCCGCTCAGTAGCCTAACTTGAGGAAAGCCCCCTTCTTCCACCCTAGAAACCTTTTTTCACCCTAGAAACCCTTCTTGCACCCAAAATGGTTTCCCTTAGAGGTCCTATCCTTTCCTCAAAATCAATATCTAGCCCTAACCTTAGAGAGGTAACTCTCTAATCAATCCATACCACAAGAAGCTCACTTCCCCTATGCCTACAATCACTTTTCACATGGCTAAGAGCCGATCATGAGTCACAGTAGCTCGCCCATGATTCGAACACCACTACATGCTTCCATCAAAGTTCCTAAACAATATCAATCCATGAAAAGTCAACCGGCTATTTCAAAACATTGACATCAACACAAACCCTTGGGGAAACCGAATGACAAATAGCCCTAGTTCTATTATCCACACACAAGAAGCTTCCATCCAAATTTTCCAACATTGAAATAATAAACATGTTTTGAAAGGGGATGGGGAATTTAGGAAACCTCACTCAAGTTTCCACTATCAAGGAGTCATGATGAAAATGGAAATAAAATATCCATAAAAAGCGGATGTAGTTGGCACCATCACATCTTCGAGGACCCACCGACCAGGCTTGAATGTGATCCTCCTTAGATGTGAACTGAATCCGAATATGGCAGGAATTGATAAGGCCCATAGTATCATGATCCCGAAGATCCTATTGTTCAAACACAAACCTATTAAAAAAATCAACCGAAGGATACCATTTCAAAAAACAGAGCATCCAGGGTCAACCTATGTAGAGTAGAGGATTTTTTAAAGTCATCAAGCTACAATTACTGCTGTGGATGACCTTCGTGCAATACCGACAGATTAGGGTAAATCCCAATTTGAGGAAAAGATAAAAGAGAATCAAGATCCAAGAATGAGATAATGGTTCTATCTTTATCAAGGACCAGTAAAGGCCCCTCCCCCAGGGAGGAGGGGAGGGGGGGGAGGCACAGAAATCATCGACGTCTTCAAGCTGGTAGCGAGAAGGCAGAATCTCCATCATAGGGGAGAAAAGAAGACAAATTATTCCTATTAGGGTGTTTTCATTATGATTTTAGGGGTTTTAAGAGGTTTTGGTGTTTTTAGTGTGATTTTAGGATTTTTATAAGTTTTAATAAATTTTTACATTTTTAGGGGTTTTTATGGTTTTTTATGGTTTTTACTGTTTGTGGGTCTTTTGGGGGTTTTAGTGTTTTTATCATTTTTATGTATTTAGGGTATTTATTTAGATCGGGGAATTTATGGTTTTCTTAGCGATTTTAGGGTTTTTAGGGATTATTACATTTTTATTGGTTTTATGGATTTTTAAGATTTTAATGGGATTTTGGGTTTTTAGGGATTTGGTGGAGTTTTATGTGTTTTTAATGTTTTTATAATTTTTAGGTTTTTAGTGGTTAATTGTTTTAGGATATTAAGGTTTTGAAGGGGTTTTAGGATTTTTAAGGGTTTTTATGTTTTGTCGGTTTTTGGGGATTTTTTAGTATTTTTATGGGTTTTAAGGTTTTTCAGGATTTTGAGGCTTTTTATGTTTTTTGAGTTTCTATAGTTTTTTTTTGTTTTTTGGTTTTTAGTGGATTTTAGAGTTTTTAATGGTTTCATGGGTTTTAACCATTTAAGAGGATTAAAGGGTTTTTATAGTTCTTAGTGGTTTCTAACATTTTAGGGTTTTTTTGATTTTAATGGGGGGGGGTTTATAGTTTTTAGGGTTTTAAGGATTATTGGGTCTTTTTGGGTTTTTATGGATTTGTAATTTTTAGTTTTTATGCTTTTTATGGATTTTTTGTTTTTTTGTTTTTCTTTGTATTTTTTAGTGTGTTTAGGTTTTTGATGTTTTTATGGATTTTATGGATTTTTATTTTTTACGTTTTTTGTGTATATAGTTATTTTGAGGGGTTTTAGTGTTTTAGGGGGTTTTAGTGTTTTTAGTGTTTTTTAGGTTTTTAGGGGTTTTAAGTGTTTTAGGAATTTAATGTTTTCTATTGTTTTTAGGGTTTTTATGGTTTTTATATTTTTTTTTGGGTTTTTTAGGAATTTTATACATTTTTTTTGGTTTTTAGGGTTTTTGGTTTTTTATGGGTTTTTTGATTGTTGAGGTTTTTTGAGTTTTTAAGGGTTTTAAAGGGTTTTTAGTGTTTTTTATCATTTTAATTAGTTTGCTGTGTTTCTATAGTCATTACTGTTTTTAGGGATTTCTTTAGAGGGTTTTATGGCCTTTAGGGGTTTTTTTGTTTTTATGGTATTTTTTGGATGTTTAGGGTATTTATCATTTTTATGTATTTAGTGGTTTTAAGCATTTTTTAGTTTATCATGGCTTTTATAGAGATTTTCAGTTATTTTAGGGTTATTTACGTTTTAAGTTTTTTTACATATTTTATTGATTTTTTATGGTTTCTCGAATTTTTATAGATGTTTTGGGGCTTTAGGTATTTTGTGTGTTTAGTGATTTTAAGTTTTTAGGGTAATTAAGTGTTTACAGGTTTTTAATGTTTTCATAGGTTATTCATTTTTTTGGTTTTTTTACATTTTTATGGAATTTAAGGGCCTTTAGGATTTTCATGGGGATTTATGGGGTGTTTGGGATTTTTAAGGTTTTTATTATTTTTAGGGTTTTATGGTTTTTTTGGTTTTAGGGTTTTTTTGAGTTCCATAGGGTTGTAAATACATTTTAGAGTTTTTTCATGATTTTAGTGGCTTAAATGGAATTTATTTAATTTTTTAATTTTTTTTGGTTTTTGTCTTTTCTAAAATTTTTAAGAGATTTTATGGTTTTTAAGGGTTTTAGGGGTTTTAGGGTATTTTTAAGGGGTTTTTGGTTTTCAGCATTTTTTTTGGGTTTTTAGTGGTTTTGACTGTTTTTAGGTTTTTGATGTTCTCTTAGGGTTTTTCTTTTTTTTGTTTTTTACATTTTCTTGGAGTTTTAGTGTATTTTGGGGTTTTATGAGTATTTAGGGTTCTTATGGATTTCAGGTGTTTTTGAGGTTTTTAGTCTTTTATAATTTTTAGGTCTTTTAGGGGTTTTATGTTTTTTTTTGTTTCTTATGATTTTTTGAAGGGTTACCAGGGTTTTTGGGGGGTTTTAATGTTATTTGGGATTTTTAGTGTTGTAATTATTATTATGGGTTTTTTGGGTTTTACGGATTTTGAGTGTTTTTACGGTTTTTTAGAGTTTTTGGGTATTTATGGTTTTTTGGGTTTTTTTAGGTTTTTTATGTTTTTAAGGGTTTTATGGTTTTTATCATTTTTCAGGTTTTAGGGGGTTTAAGTGTATTTAATATTTTAAGGTCTTCTTGGGGACATTTCGGGATTTTTAGTGTTTGAAGGGATTTTTAAGGATTTTTTTAGCTTTTTTATGTATTTAGGGACTATTATGGACTTTTTAGGGGTTTTATGGGTTTTTAGTGTTTTTAGTGGTTTATGGGATTTTGATGGTTTTTAGGGTTTTTATGTAATTTTCTAGGGTTTGGGTTTTTTTTTTTGAGATTTTAGGATTTTTAAGGGTGTTTAGAGTTTTTAACATTGTAGGTGTTTGAAGGGTTTTAAGATTTTTAGTGGGTTTTTAGGATTTTCATGGGTTTTTTGAGTTCTTTATAGTTTTTATGGTGTTTTGGTTTTTACGGGTTTTAGGGTCTTTTAGTGCTTTTATGGTTTTTATCATTTTTATGTCTTTATGGGTTTTAAGTATTTTTTAGTTTTTATGATTTCCATAGGTGTTTTTTAGTATTATTAGGGTTTTATAAGTTTTTAGTGATTTTTATAATTATTTATGGATTATTGTGTTTTACAGTAATTTTATGGATTTTTAGGGATTTAGCATTTTTTAGGGTTTCAGGGTTTTTAATGTTTGTAGCATTTTTAGGGATTTCATGTTTTTTAGGGTTTTAATGTTTTCTTAGGGGTTTTCATGGTTTATAGGGTTTTTAGGGATTTTTTTATTTTTAGAGATTTATAGGCATTTTATGGTTTTAGGATATTTATGGATATTGATGGTTTTTTGATATTTTAAGGTGTTTTAGGACTTTTAGGTTTATTTGGGTTTTAATCGGTTTTTTTTATTTTTTATGGGTTTCAAGGGTTTTTAGATTTTTTATCATTTTTCGGGGTTTAAAGGGGATATAGAGTTTTTAGCAGGTTTTAGTGTTTTTTTTGTGTTTTAGTGTTTTAATTTTTTTAAGTATATAGGGCATTTAGGGGTTTTAGGGTTTTTAGGGTTTTTATTCGTCTTAGTTTTTTTAAGGTTTTTCAAGGGTTTTACGTGTATTTTGGTTTTTACAGATTCCTTAGGGGTTTTAGGGTTTTTCATATTTTTAGGGCAAGGAAGGCGGCCAGGCTAGTCTTGAACCCCCCAAAATTTATTTGAAAAAAAAAAGAGAAACATCAGAAAAGGGAGGGGAGGGGTCAAATAACCCACATCCAAAAAACCCTTAAAACCCCAAAACCATAAAAATGAAAAAGAAAAGACCCAAGAGAAAAAAATTCAGTCAACATCGCCACTGAAGTCATAAGAAGTAGTGTCATAGGGGACACTCTCTCCATTATATCCATAAGCTGCATCATCTCCATATAGATCCCCATCAGCACCATAAATATAGGAAGCATAAGAGTCCTTCATCTCTCATTTATATGATTCATATTGCTTGAGAAAGTTAGAGAAATACTCCCTAAGATGCTCTTTATTCACATTACGACGCACCATGGCAGCACTTCTGCCCTTTCCAGAAGCATTTTCCTTATCCTTGCAAGAGGATCTTGTAGATACAGTTTTTGGAAAAGAGGTGTAGTCCTTCCTCGGCTTCATCCTTCGTGAGTCGACATGGTTTTTTATGATTTTTAGGGTTTTTAGGAATTTTATAGGGTTTTAGGGTTTTTCTGGTTTTTCTGGTTTTTTTGTTTTTGTGAGTTTTTAGGGGTCTAATGTTTTTAGTGTTGTTAAAGTTTTTACAAGATTAAAGGGATTTATATTTTTTATTAGTTTTTTTGGTTTTTTAGGTGTGCTTAATTTTTTTAGGAGATTATAAGGTTTTTAGGGTTTTTAGAGAATTTAGTGTTTTTTAGTGTTTAAGGGTTTTAGAGATTTTAGGTTTTAAATTTTTTTCTTATAAATTTTTATGTTTTTTTAATATTTTTAGGGTTTTAGAAAATTTTAAGGTTTTTTTAGAATTTTTTTATATTTTTTTATTATTTGTAGTGTTTTTATGGATTTTGATGGCATTTAGGGTTTTTAGGGTTTTATGAAATTTTTTATTTTTTTAGTATAATTATATTTTTAATGTTTTCATAGGTGTTTTATGGTTTTTTGGGTGGTTTGTTTATTTAAGTATTTATTTGATTTTTTAGTGATTTAGGGATTTTTATGGATTTAAGGTTTTATAGAGTTTTATTGGTTTCATTGGTGTTTTAGATATATTTTTTGAGGGTTTTAAGGTTTTTAGTGTTTTTAATGTTTTTAGGGGTATTTAGGATTTTTATAGTTTTTAGTGGTATTTAGGGTTTTTATTGGCCTTTACGATTTTTATGGTTTTTAGGGTCTTTATGTTTTTAGGGAATTTTTTTTTTTGATTTTTAGGGTTTTTATAATTTTTCATGTTTTAGAGTGGGGGTGGGGGTTTAATGTTTTTAGTTTTATGGTTTCCTTATGTTTTTTGTATGTTTTATGGGGTTTTTAGGTTTGTTTGGGTGTTTTACGGATTTTTTTGATTTTATTAGTTTTTACGTATTTTAGAGATTATTAGGGAGTTTAGATGTGTTAGGGTTTAATATTTTTAGTGATTTTGGTGGTTTTAATTTTTTTTGGTTTTAATTAATTTCATAGGGGTTTTCATGGGTTTTCGAATTTTTAAGTGGTTTGGGGTTTTTATATTTTTTCAGATTTAGGTTTTTTTGAGTTTTTTGGGTTTCAAAGATTTTTAGATTTTTTAACTCTTTTCAGGGTTTAAAGTGTTTTAGTAGTTTTTTGTCTATTTAGGGTTTTTATGGAGTTTTTATATTTTTTTATTATTTTATGGTTTTTGGTATTTTAATGGGTGTCAGGGTCTTTTTCAAGGTTTTAGTTTTTTATCATTTTTTAGGATTTTAGGGGTTTTATGTGTTTTTAGGTTTTTAATGTTTTTAATTTATTTATTTGGTTTTAGGGTTTTTAAAATTTTTAGGGATTTTTAGGTATTTTTTGGATTTTTATGGCTTTTAAGGGATTTTGTGCGGTTTTGAGGTTTTTATGGTTTTTATGGTTTTCATAGGGTTTTATAATTTTTTTAGTTTTAGCGATTTTAAGTGTTTTTAGGTTTTTATGTTTTTATTAGGTTTTTTTAAGGATTTAGTATTTTTATCATATTTTCGGATATTTATGTATTTTTAATGATTTTTATTATTGATAAGGGTTTTATGGGTTTTTAGGGGTTTTATGATTTTTAGGGGTTTTAGCGTTTTATGGATATTTGGGGTTATAGGGGTTTATGATTCTTTTAGCGATTTTAGGTATTTTTTAAGTTATTTATGTTTTGAGATGTTTAAAGGGACTTTATTGTTTTTAGAGGTTTTTTAGGGATTGTGTTGGTTTTTTAATTATTTGATTGATTTTTATGGTTTTAGGGGTTTTAGGGTCTTTTAAGGGTTTGAAGGAATTTTAGCATTTTTAGGTTTTTAGGGGTTTTAATTGTTTTAACATTTTAATTTTTTTCTTAAGGCATTTAAATATTTTTATTCTTTTTTAAAATTTTAAGGGTTTTAGGGATTTTTAGGATTTTTTTGGGTTTTTGAGGATTTTAGCGATATTGAAGGGTTTTAGAGTTTTTTTAAGGTTTTTTGGGATTTTAATTATTTTTTAGGTTTTTGTGTGTTGTATGTATTTTTTGGATTTTAATGTTTTAAGGAGTTTTAGGGGATTTTGGGATTTTGGGATTTTTACATTTTTAGGAACGATTTTGGGTTTTTTAAAATTTTTATGGATTTAATAGTTTTTACGGATATTGATTGTTTTTAGGGTTTTTATGTGTTTTAGGTTTTTTTATGGATTTTTTTCTTGTTTTTGTGATTCTTTATCGTTTTTTGGGTTTTGTGGTTTTTATTGTTTTTTAACATTTTTATGAATTTGAAGGGGTGTTAGAGGTTTTTGTGGGATTTTATGTGGTTTTATCTTTTTTTGGTTTTTATAGTTTTTATGGGTTTTTAGGGTTTCCAGTTTCTTTTTAAAGTTTTTGGGGATTTAATAGATATTTTTGGTTTTTATGGGATTTAAGAGTTTTTTAGATTTTCAAGGTTTTATTTGGAATTTTTAGAATTTTATGGTTTTTTTCCATTTTAGGGATTTTTAGTTATTTTATGGTTTGTAGTGTTTTTATTAATTTTAATGGGTTTTATGGTTTTTTATGATTTTTAGGGGTTTTAGAAAATTTTAGGGTGTTTAGGGGTTTCAATTATATTTAGGTTTTTAATTTTTTGTTAGAGTATTTTTCTAGGGTATTATTGGTTTTTAGGTTTTTTGGGATTTTTAGGAATTTTTTAGGATTTTTATGGGTATTATGGTATTTATGGATTTTGATAGTTTTTATGTTTTTCGAGTTTTTTAGGTTTTTATAGTTTTTTGGGGTTTAGGGTTTTTATTAATTTTTGGTATTTAAATATTTTTATGTGTCTAAAGGGTTTTATTATTTTTTAGTGGGGTTATAAGGTTTTTATGTGTTTTAGGTTTGTTATTGTATTTTGATTTTTTGGTTTTTAGTGGTTTTTTGAGATTATAGGGTTTTAGGTGCTTTTTAGTGTGTTTGAGGTGTATAAAAATTTTTATGGGTTATAAATGTTTTTAGGATTTTAAATATTTTATATGTATTATTAGGGGTTTTGGGTTTTTTTTAAATATTTTTTGGGATCTTTGGGAATTTTTTAGGATTTTATGGGTTTTATAGTTTTTTTGGGATTTTGAGGGGTTTAATGGTTCTTTATGTGTTTTATAGATTTGAACATTATTTATTTTTTATGGGTTTATGATTTTTTTAAATTTTTTCATGGGTTTTTGGGTTTTTTTGATTTTCTCAATTTTTAGTGAATTTTTAGGATTGTTATCAGTATTTTTTGGTTTTTAGGTATTTTGAGTTTTTAGGGGTTAATAAGTTTTTAATGGAAATATGGTGATTTAGGGTTTTTTTTGAGTCTTTTAGAGTTTTTCGGTTTTATAGAGTTTTAAAATTATTGAGGTGTTTTAATGGGTTTTATAGTTTTTATGGTTTCATGGGGTTTTTATTATTTTTTATTTTTTAGGGGTTTTAAAGATTTAGGGATTTTATTGCATCTTTAGGTGTTTTTAAGTTTTTTGGTATTTTTTTGGTTTTTACGGGTATTAAGTGTTTTTATATTTTAAATGTTTTCTTAGGGGTTTTTATTTTTTATGGATTTTTTGGTTTTAGGAATTTTTAGGGCCTTTTGGGATTTTTATGTTTTTACGTCTTTATGGATTTTGATGGGTTTTTGGGTTTTTATGGTTTTTAGGGATTTAAATTTTTTTAGTTTTTATAGGTTTTAGGTGTTATTATATATTTATGTTTTTCATAATGGTTTTCATGGTATTTATGGTTTTTTTACATTTTTACATATTTTTAGGTTTTAATTGGTAATTTATGGTTTTTAGGGGTTTAGGGAATTTGATGGGTTTCATGGTTTTTTAGAATTTTAATGGTTCTTTTTGTTTTTTGGGTTTTTGGTGTTTTTTGTGTTTGGTGGGGGTTTTGAGGATTTTAGTGGTTTTTAACATTTTTATACATTTACAGGGTTTTTTTAGTTTTTAGTGGTTTATTAGATTTTTATGGTTTTTTCGGTTTTGTGAATTATTTTGGGGTTTTTATTATTTTTAAGTTTTTTAGGGTTTTTATGATTTTTTAGGTAATTAGGGGTTTTAGTTTTTTTTAATGTTTTTAAGGTTTTCTTAAGGGTTTTTTGGGTTTTTACGTATTTAAAGATTTTATTGAATTTAGGGTTTTTATGGATTTTATTGTTAATAGGGATTTGGAGGAATTTTATGGTTTATTATGGTTTTAATCGTTTTTTGTATTTTTTAATTTTTTTGGATTGTTTAATTTTTTTTGGATTTAAGAGCTTTTTAATTTTTTTGGGTTTAAAGGGTTTTTTGAGTTTTTATGGGTTTTAATGTTTTTGTGGTTCTAAGGGATTTTATGGATTTTAGGGGTTTTAGGCTTGTTATAGTGTTTTTAGTGTTTTAAGGGTTTTAGTGTCTTTTAAGGTGTTAGGTATTTGATGTTTTTTTTGTTTTTGAAATTATATTTGGGATTTTTCAGTTTCTTAGGGGACTTTTTTTCATTTTTAGGTATTTATAATGCCTCTTTATGTTTTTAAGGTATCTAGAGATTTTAAGGGGGTGTTTAGGGGTTTTTTAGTTTATAGATATTTAGGGGCATTAAGTGTTTTGGGGGTTTTAGGGTTTTCTAAGGGGTTTTCACTGTGTTTAGGGTTATTTTGGTTTTTTGCAGTTATTTACGATTTTTTTGAGTTTTTATGGGTTTTAAGGTTTTGATTGTTTTTTAATATTTTAAGGGGTTTAAAATGTTTTTTCAGTTTTTATTGGTTTTAGGGTATTTATGGGTTTATTGGGATTCTAATGTTTTTATTGTTTTGAGGTTTTTAAAGATTTTAGGGTCTTTCAAGATTTTTCGGGTTTTTACCATTTTTATGGTTTTTAGGGGTTTAAATTGTTTTTAGGTTTTTATGGTTTTGTTAAGGTTTTAAGGGTTTTAAGGGATTTATTTTTTTTATGGATTTTTTTGGGATTTTTAGGATTTAAGGGGTTTTTTGGTTTTTTGGGATTTGGAAGTGTTTTAGTGTATTTTAGGGTTTTAGAGTATTTAATGTAATGATCATATTTTATGTTTATATGGGTTTTGTGTGTTTTTAGTTTTTTATGGATTTCTTAGATTTTTCCAGTGTTTTAAGGAATTTATATTTTTTTTTGGTATTTTTATAGATTTTTGAAATTTTAATGGATTTAAGTGTTTTAGGGATTTGAGGGGGTTTTGGTTTTATGGTTTTTATAGATTTTTTTAGTTTTTAGGGGTATTTTTAGTTTTTAGGAGTTTTAAGCGATTTGAGAGTTTTTTTAATATTTTTAGGTGTTTAATGGGTTTAATAATTTTTAGTGGTTTTAGGGATTTTATGCGTTTTATGTTTTTTAATGTTTTAAGGGGTTTTATGGGATTTAAAGGTTTTTAGGGGTTTGAGATGCCTTTTAGGGTTTTATATATTTTGGGATTTGTATGTTTTTAATGGATTTTATGTGTTTTTTACGTTTTTAGGTATTTTAGGTCATTTTTATGATTTTTATGGTTTTTATAGTTTTTAGGGATTTTGAGGGATTTTATGTTTTTTAAATATTGTAGTGTTTTTATTTGTTATGGGTTTTAAGATTTTTTATATTTTTAAGGTTTTCTTAAGGATTTTCATAAATTTTAGAGTTTTTTACTTTTTTTTTGTGTTGTAGGGATTTTTAGTATTTTTACAGTATTTTATGTTTTTAGGCATTTCTAGGATTTTTAGGGGTTTTGGGATTAAGGGTTTGTCTAGGTTTTTTCTAGGATTTCATTGTTTTTTAGGTTTAAGGTACTTTTAGGATTTCTATAGAATTTAGGGTTTTAGGGATTTTGAGGCGTTTTATATTTTTTTAAGGATTTTAGGGGTTTTAAGTGTTTTTTAGGTTTTCTTAGGGTATTTCAGGGGTTTTATGATTTTTTAAATTTTATGTATTTCTTTTGAATTTTTATGATTTTTATAGTATATTTTGGTATTTAGGTTTTTAATGGGTTTTTTAATTTTTAGGGTTTTTTAGTTTTTTAAGGTTTTTATGGTTTTTAGAGTGTTTTTAAATTATTATAGGTTTAAATAGTTTGTATAGTTTTTATTAATTTTTAGAATTATTATTGGTTTTTATGGTTTTTATATGGTTTTATAGTTCTCAGGGAGTTTAATGTCATTTTAGGGATTCTTAGGGGTTTTTTTCTGTTTTTGGGTTTTTAGGGGTTTTAAGTGTTTTGAGTTTATATGGTATTCTTGGGAGTTTTCAGGGATTTTAGGGGTTTTCAGAGATTTTATTAAATTTTTTGTTTTTTTGGCCTTTTAGGGATTATTTAGTATTTTTATGGTTTTTACGATTTTAATAAATTTTGAGCGTTTTTATGGATTTTAGGGAATTTTAGGGGTTTTATGTATTTTTTGAGATTAAGGGTTTTTCGAGTGTTTAGGGTTGTTATATTTTTTATTTTTTTAACTTTTTAAGTGGTAAAATGGTTTTTTCAGTTTTTTGGCTTCTAGGGTTTTTATGGATTTAGGGTTTTTTATGTATTTCAGAGGTTTTTAGGGTTTTTATTCGTTTTAGGGTTTTTAGGTTTCTTATGGTTTTTAGGGGATTTAATTTTATTTACATATTTATTTTTTTCCTATTATTTTTTGGGGTTTTTATATATTTTTATGTTTTTAGGCATTTCCATGGATTTTTTATGATTTTTATGATTTTTTATAGTAGTTAGGGATTTTAGGGTTTCGGGGGTGTTTAGGGTTTTATTGTTTTTTTAGCGTTTTGGGGGTTTTTATTTTTTTAGGGATTTAATGTTTTGGATTTTTTTAACATATGTAGATATTTATAGTGTTTTTAATGTTTTTATTACTGAAACTAATTTTTTTTATTAAGATAAACACTTTTATTGGTTTTTTTATTATTTATGGTATTTAGGGGCTTTTAGGGATTGTTTTGGTTTTGGTATTTCTAAGGTCATTTTAGGGGGTTTTTGATTTTTAATAATTTTATATTTTTAAGGGTTTTACTTTTTTTAGGATTCATGTTTTTATTAATGTTTTTGAGGGTTTTTAGGGGTTTTAGGGGTTTTAGGGTTTTCTTTGGGATTTTTCATTTTTTGGGTTTTTAGGGGTTTTAAATATTTTTAGTTTTTTACGATCATCTTAGGGGTTTTCATATTTTTAGGGGTTTTTACATTTTTATCTATTTTTAAAGATTATATAGTATTTTATGGTTTTTAGTGTTTTTAGGAATTTTTAGTAGTTTTAGCATTTGTTATGATTTTTATGGTTTTTTATATTTTTAGGTTTTTTTTGTGTTTTTTAGGATTTTATAGTTTTTATAAAATTTAAGGGTTTAGAGGTTATATAATTTTTTAGGGGTTTTATGTGTTTTTAGGATTTTTTTATTGTTTTAGAGTTCTTAGGGGGTTTTTAGGTTTTATGGTTTTTGGTGTCCCTTTAGGGATTTTTCTAGTTTTTATAAATTTTTAGATTTTAGGGTTTTTTAATGTTTTTATGTTTTTACGGTTTTCATATGTTATTTTAGGGTTGTTTTTGTTTTTAGGGTTTTTAGGTTTTTTTACACATTAAGGGATTTTTAGGGATTTTTTAATATTTTTATGGTTTTAAGGGTTTTTAGATATTTTGAGGGTTTTTAGGATTTTTTGCTTTTTTTTTGGTATTTAAGTGTTTGTATGTTTTTATGTTTTTCTTATGGGTTTTTAGTGAATTTAGAATTATTTTATGTTTTTAGCAATTTTAAATGATTTTATGTATTTTTATGGTGTTTTTTGGATTTTAGGTATTTTGATGGGTTTTATGGGTTTTAAGGTCATTAGGGTTTTTATAGTTTTTTGGGTTTTTTGTTTTTTGTTTTTTGTTTTTTTGTTTTAATGGTTTTTATTAATTTTAACATTTTATTTGTATTTTAACGTTTATTCAGATTTTTTAGTTGCTTCTTTGGTTTTTAGTGTTCTTTAGGTTTTCTAGTGTTATTAGTGTGTTTTATGGTTTTAACATTTTTTTGGTTTGTAGGTGTTTTACGTGTTTCTACGTTATTATTGTTTTCTAATCGGTTTTCAAGGTTTTATGGGGTTTTAGGTTTATAGGGTTATTTTTGTGTTTTTTAGGATTTTTACATTTTTAGGAGATTTGATGGTTTTTGGGATTTATATAGTTTTTAAGGTTTTTTTCATTTTTATGTTATTTAGTCATTAAAGTGTTTTTAGGTTTTAATGGTTTTCGAAAGAAATTTAAGGGTTTTTTTACATTTTTATTGATTTTTAGGGATTTGTTAGTATATTTTTGGCTTGTTAGGGGTTTTAAGGATTTTGAGGGGTTTTAGGGTTTATATAGTTTTTTGTGTCGATGGGTTTTTATGAGTTTTTTAGGGTTTTATGGGATATTTTGAGTTTTTTTAATATTTTGAGGGGTTTAAAGTGTCTTTAGAGATTTAGTGGTTTTTAGGGTTTTATGGGATTTTATGGTTTTTAAAAGGTTTTTAGAGGTTTTTATGGATTTAGGGTTTTTAGGAGTTAGGGTCTTTTAGGGGGTTTATGGTTTTTAACAATTTTTTGGTTTATAGGGGTTTTTTGTTTTTTATATTTTTATGGATTTCTTAGTGTTTTAAGTGGTTTTTATTTTTTATAGATTTTATGGTTTGATTAGGTTTTAATGTTTTTTTAGTGTTGCTATATATATTGAGTATTTTTTGGTTTTAAGGGTTTTTTTTATTTTTTATGTTTTTAGTGACTTTAAGTGTTTTTAGTTTCTTAAGGTTTTGTTAGTATTTTTCAGGGTTTTTATCGATTTTTACATTTTTAATGGGTTTTAAGAATATTTTTGGATTTCTATTATCTTTAGGGTTTATCGGATTGTGAGGGTTCTTAGGGTTTTTTATAGTTTTAGAGATTTTATGGTTTTCTTTGGTTATAGGTTTTTTTTAATATTCATGGGTTTTAATGTAATTAGAATTATGAAATGTTTTTATAGGCATAAAGGGTTATATATTTTTAATGTATTTTTAGAGTATTTATTGGTTTTTAGAGTTTTCTAATTTTTTTGGGATTTTTTAGTTTTTAGGCTTATAGGTTTTTAGGGTCATAAAAGTGATTTCAGGTTCTTTACTGTTTTTATAGTTTTTTATGGGTTTTATGTTTTTTAGGTTATTAAGGTTTTCTTATAATTTATCATGGTTCTTAGATTTTTTAACATTTTTAGGGATATTTAAGGATTTTTTTTGAATATTTATGTATTTTATAGGTCTTTAGGGATTTAGGGTTTTATGGTTTTTTGTTGTTTTTCAGGTTTATTAGTGTTTTTGTATTTTTAGTGACTTTTATTTTTTTAGGATTTTTAAGTGATTTTATGTTTTTTGAGGGTTTTTGGGTTTTTAGGGTTTTTGAGATTTTATTAATTTTTTGGGTTTTTAGTTTTTTAAATTTTTTGGCTTTTAAATTGTTTTTAGAGTTTTGTTTCTCTTTAGAGGATTAAAGGGTTTTTATGGTATTAGTGGTATTTAGGGATTTTCTGGGTATTAGGGGGGGTTTTATATTTCTAGGGGTGTTTATGGTTTTTGGGGGTTTGATGTGTTTTTAGGGTTTTTTAGTTTTTTATTTTTTTGGATTTTATGAGATTTAAGTTTTTTTAGGTTTTTATTTATTTTCTGTGAATTCAGGGTTATAGAAGTTTTTTAGGTTTTTATGTATTTTAATTTTTTTTAAAATTTTGATGGTTTTTAGGGTTTCTAGGGATTTTGAGGGGTTTTAGTGTATTGAGGGATTTTAGGGTTTTTATCATTTTTAGGGATATTAAGTGATTTAATGTTTTAAGGTTATAATCGTGGTTTTTAGGGTTTCTATGATTTTTTACATTTTTAGGGATATTTACGGATTTTTTGTAATTTATGGTTTTTTAATATTTTTCCCATTTTGAGGGTTTTTATGGTTTTTTATGTTTTTTGGGTTCTTATAGTTTTTTCAGTTCTTGGTTTTTTTTAGGGTTTCAAATATTTTTATTGTGGTTTTCAGGTTTTTATAGGGTTTTATGGGTTTTATGATTTTTAAGGAGTTTTATAGTCTTAAGTTTTTTAAGTGTCATTTTATGTTTTTAACAGTTTTTATCATTGTTTTGGTTTTTAAGGGTTTCAAGGGTTTTTTCATTTTATGATTTTTATTAGTTTTTAGGGTTTTTAGTATTTTTGATGTTTTTATGAATATTTTGTGATTTTTATGATTTTTTTATTGTTAGGATTATTATGGATTTTAAGGGGTTTTAGGATTTTTAGTGTTTTTAGAATTTTTAGGTTTTTAGGAGTTTTGAGCATTTTTAGGTTTTTAAGGATTTATTTGGGTATTTAGTGCTTTTTTAATTTTTAGGGATTATAATGTTTTTAGGGTTGTTAGGGATTTGGAGGTGTTTTAGGGTTTTATGATTTTCTACAGTTTTTTTGGTATTTAATGTTTTCTATATTTATTACGTATTTATGGGTTTAATGTGTTTTTAGAGTTTTAGTGCATTTTTAGTGTTTTTATGGGTTTATAAGATTTTTTACGGTTTTTATGGGTTTATGTTTTTTATGGTTTTTGGTTGTTTATGGTTTTTAAATGTTTGTAGCGTTTTTAGGTTTTGTAGGGGAGTTATGTTTTTTCAGGTATTTAATGTTTTATATATTTTTTTCAGTTTCTTTAGGTATTTTATTGGTTTTTAGTAATTTATATGGTGTTTTAAGGATGTTTATTAGTTTTAACAATTTTTAGGGATTTTAATTTTTTGTATGGTTTTTATGGGATCTAGAGTTTTTTTTTGGGTTTTAAGTGTTTTTATTTTTTTAAGGATTTCTTAGAGTTTTTAGGAGTTTCGGATTTTTGACATTTTTATGGATTTTTAGGGATTTTTTAGAATTTTATGGATTTTTAAGGACTTTAAGGTTTTTAAGGGTTTTATTTTTTTTGGTTTCTTAGTTTTTTTAGTTTTAGGGGTTTTTACTGTTATTTGGTTTTCCAGTTTTTTATAGGTTTTTAGTGGGTTTTAGGGTTTTATGGGTTTATAGGGTTTTACGGTCTTAATGGGTTTTATGATTTTAATGGGTTTTAGGTTTTCTAGGTTCTTTTTAGGGTTTTTAGGTTTTTTTTATCATTTTTAGTGTTTTGAATTTTTTCTTGATTTCTAATGTTTTCGTATTTTTTCAAGGTTTTTAACGTTTTTAGGGATTTTAGGGAATTTTTATAATTTTTATGATTTTTATGGATTTTGACGGTTTTAGGTTTTTTACTGATTTTTTTAGTTTTATTTTTTGTCGGTGTTATGTGTTATTGTGATTTTATGGTTTTCTTAAGCTTTTTTTCATTTTTATGTTATTTAGGTGTTTTAATTGTTTTATAGGATTCTTATGGTTTGATAGTGTTCTAATGATCTTAAGGGTTTTAGGGTATATATAGTTTTTTGTGTTGTTGAGGTTTTATGAGTTTTTTAAGGTTTAAATGGATATTTATATTTTTTTAATATTTGTAGGGTTTATAGTGGCTTTAGAGTTTTTATTGGTTTTTAGGGGATTATGGGATTTTAGGGTTTTTGATGGTTTTTAGAGGTTTTTAAGGTTGTCGAGTTTTTAGGTTTTATGGTCTCCTAGGGTTTTTAAAGGTTTTTATCATTTTTTATTGGTTTTAAGTTTTTTTATGTTTTTATGGATTTCATAGTGTTTTTAGGGTTTTTTACTTTTCTTATGGATTTTAAGGGTTGTTTAGGCTTTAATTTTTTTTTTGTGTTTCTATGTAATTTTAGGATTTTAGGGTTTTTAACAATTTTAGGTTTTGAGTGATTTGAGTGTTTTTTTGTATCTTAAGGTTTTATTAGTATTTTTCAGGTTTTTATGTATTTTTAAAATTTTAAGAGGTTTTTGGAATGTTTTTGGATTTTAATTTCTTTAGGGTTTATACTATTTTCCGGGTTCTTAGGATTTTTTATAGCTTTAGAGATTTTATGGTTTTCTTTGGTTTTAGGGTTTTTTGAATTTTTATGGGTTTTATTGTTTTTTAGACTTTTGAAATGATTTTAGGGGATTATAGGGTTTTTTTAGTTTTTAATGGCCTTTTAGAGTGTTTTTGGGTTTTTCAGGTTTTTATATTTTTGCTAGATTTTATTGTTTTTAGACTTATGGGTTTTTAGGGTCTTTTTAAGTGGTATTGGGTCTTTAGTGTTTTTTGTTTTTTAGGGATTTTACGTTGTTTTAGGTTATTACGGTTTTCTTATGAGTTATCATGTTTCTTAGTATTTTTGTACATTTTTAGGGATATTTAAGGATTTTTTTGGGATATTTAGGTATTTTAAAGGGTTTTATGGTTTTAGGATTTTTATCGTTTTTAGTGTTTTTTGTGTTTTTAGTGTTTTTATATTTTAGTGAATTTTTGTTCCTTTTTAGGAATTTTAAGTGATTTTATGTTGTTTGATGGTTTTAGTGTTTTTTAGTGTTTTTAGGGATTTTATTGGGGGTTTTTTTTGGTTTTTAGGTTTTTTATTATTTTTTTGGTTTTAAGGGTTTTTAGAGATTTTTTCATTTTAGGGGATTATAGGGTTTTTATGGTTTTAGTGCTATTTATAGATTTTTTGGGTTTTTAAGTGGTTTTTATGTTTTTAGGGGGTTTTATGGTTTGGGGGGGATTTGAGTGGTTTTTATTGTTTTTTAGGTTTTTAATTTTTTTGGATTTTATGGGTTTTAAGTGTTTCTGGGTTTTTATGAATTTTTTGGGATTTTCAAGGTTCTTCTGGTTTTTTAGATTTTTATGTATTTTAATGTTTTTTAATATTTTTGATGGTTTTTAGGGTTTTTTGGGATTTTGAGGTGTTTTAATGTTTTTAGGTATTTTTTTGTTTTAATCGTTTTTATTGGGTTTATGTGATTTGACGTTTTTAAGGTTTTCTTCTAAGTTTTCAGGGTTTTATGAGTTTTTTACAAATTTAGGGATATTTACAAATTTTTTAGATTTTTATGTTTTTTTAATATATTTGGGATTTTGACGGTTTGTTTTCTTTTTTATGTTCTTAGGGTTCTTATTTTTTTCATTTTTTGGGGTTTTTGTTTTTTAGGGATTTAAATATTTTTATGGTTTTTGACATTTATAGGATTTAACGGTTTTTATGTGTTTTTAGTGTTGTTTTTGGGGTTTTTAGGGGTTTTAGGGGTTTTATGATTTTTAGGGGGTTTTATAGTCTTATTTAGTTTTAGAATCTTTTTAGGGTTTTAAGGTTTTTTATAATTTTTATGGTTTCTTAGGGTTTCAGGTGTTTTTACATTTTACGGTTTTGAATAATTTTTATGGTTTTTAATATTTTCTAGGTTTTTTTGAATATTTTTGGATTATATGAATTTTTATTATTAGGATTTTTAGGTATTTTGATGGTTTTAAGCATTTTTTATGTTTTTAGAATTTTTAGGTTTTAAGGAGCTTTAAGTGTTTTTAGGTTTTTAAGGTTTTATTTAGGTCTTTTGTGTTATATAATTTTTAGGGATTTTAGTGTTTTTATGGTTGTTAGGAATTTTGAGGGGTTTTAGGGCTTTATGATTTTATATAGTTTTTAGGTTATTTATGGGTTTTTTTATTTTTTTACATTTTTTTGATTTATATGTATTTTAGAGTTTTTAGTGGGTTTTTAGGGTTTTTAGGATTTTTTTTATGGGTTTTAGGGTTTTTAAAGTTTTAAAGGTTTGTAGTGTTTTTAGGTTTTATAGGGGTGTAATGTGTTTTTAGGTATTTGATGTTTTATAATTTTTTGTTAGTGTCATTAGGTATTTTTTTGGTTTGTAGGGATTTATAGGGGTGTTTAATGATTTTATGGTTTTAAAATATATTTATGGATTTTAATGGTTTATAGGGTTTTTATGGGATATAGAGATTTTTTTTATATTTAGGGTTTTATGTATTTTTATGTTTTTAATATTTTCTTGTAGTTTTTAGGGATTTTTGTGTTTTTTACGTTTTTAAAGAATTTTTGGTATTTTTTTAAAAATTTATGGATTTTTATGAACATTGAGGTTTTTAACTATTTTATTGTTTTTTTGAGTTTTTAGTGGTTTTTTGAGTTTTTATGGGTATTAATTTTATTTATTTTTTTTATAATTGTTTTGGGTTTTATGGGTTTATAGGGGTTTACAGTCATAATGGGTTTAATGATTTTAATGGGTTTTAGGTTTTATAGGTTCTTTTTAGGGTTTTTAGGGTTTTTATTATTTTTAGGTGATTTAATTTTTTCTTGGTTTTTAATGTTTTCTTGTTTTTTTAAAGGTTTTTATGTTTTTAGGGATTTTAGGGCCTTTTATAATTATTATGCATTATAGCGATTTTGATGTTTTTTTGGGGGGTTTTAGGTTTTTTTGTGATTTTTAGAGTTTTGTTTTTTAGTGGTGTTAAGTGTTATTAGGATTTTATGGTTTTCTTACGGGGTTTCTAGGTTTTTAGGGTCCTATATTTTTTAGATATTTTTAGATATTTTAAAAATATTTTTATGGTTTTTAGGGTTTTTATGGATTTTGATGGGTTTTAGTGGATTTATTGTTTTTTTGGGGTTTTATGGGTTTTATGTGTTTTTGGTATTTTTGAATTTTAGTTGATTAAAGGAGCTTATGAGTTATTATTGGGTTTTAGGGGTTTCATGGGTTTTATGGGGTTTTAAGGTTTTTAGTGGTTATTATTGGTTTTAGGGGTTTTTAGTGTCTTTTTAGTTTTTTTATATATTTTCAGGTTTTTAGTGGTTTTATGTATTTTTACGTTTTTGTAGGGATTTTCATGTTTTATAAATTGTACTAATTTTTAGGGGGTTTTTTTTATTTTTATAGTATTAGAGTTTTTATGGAATTTGAGGGTTTTTTTTGTTTTTTAGGGTTTGTGGGATTTTTTAGGGTTGTATAGATTTTATGTTTTTATAGGGTTTTTATGTTTTAGGTCATTATAGGGATTTTTAGAATTTTTTTGGTGTTTTAATGATTTTGAAGGTTTATAGGGTTTTTATGGTTTTTATGGTTTTTCAGTTTCTTTGCCTTTTAATTGTTTTTATGTTTCGAATTATTTCTTTGAAATATTAGGTTTTTTTATGGTTTAGAGATTTTTGTATTTCAGGTATTTTTGGTTTTTCCGGGATTTTTATGGTTTTAGGGTTTTTAAGTGTTTTTTGATTTTTATGATTTGTAGGGAACGTTTATTATTTTGGGATTTTAGAGATTTTTAGATTTTTTAACAATTTTATGGTTTTAAATGGATAATATGGTTTTTATTAGGGTTTTATAGTATTTATGGCTTTTTTGGATTTTTAAGGGTTTTCTGCTTTTTATTGGTTTTAGGGTCATTTTAGGGTTTTTAGAGTTTTTTCATTTTTTAGGGGATTATAGGGGTTATAGGTTTTTATGGTTTTCATATGGTTTTTCTAGGGTTTTTAAATTTTTAGGGGTTTTAATGAATTTTATGGTTTTTAGAGATGTTTAGCATTTTTAGGATGTTTAGGTTTTTTAGTTTTTTAGTTTTTTTATTTTTTATGGTTTTTATTTGTTTTTATGGTTTTAGGGGATTCTCATTGTTTTTTAGGTTTTTTACATTTTTTCTATTTTTAGTGCATTTTCATTTTTTTTGTTTTTTATGGTATTTAGGTATTTTGAGAGTCTTAATGATTTTTAGGGTTTTTAGCATTTTTTTGATTATGAGGGGTTTTATGTTTTTTAGTTCTTTAATATTTTATTATGGGTTTTCAAGGTTTTTTCTGTTGTTTACAATTTTATGGATCATTAGGGCTATTTTAGGATCTTTATAGGTTTCTAAGGGATTAAGGATTTTGAACGGTTTTGGGGTTTTTTTGGTTTTTATGGTATTTTTAGGTTGGGGGTGTTTTTATAGTATTTAGGGTTTTTAATGGTTTTTGATGTTTTTATTAGATTAAATGGATTTTAGGGTTTTCAACATTTTTTAGGATTTTAGGCTTTTTATGATTTTTTGGATTTTATGGTTTTATGGGTTTTGGGGGTTCTAGGGACTTTTTATGGTTTCATAGGTTTTAGCATTTTTTATGTTTTTTAGGGGTTTAAGACATTCTTAGGTATTTTCAAGGGTTTTAGGTTTTTAATGTTTTAGGAGTATTTATGGGTTTTATCAAATTTTTAGGGGTTTTACATTTTTTGTTGTTTTTCTGGTTCTTAAGGGTTTTACGGTTTTTTAGGGTTTTTATCAATTTTTGAGGTTTTGAGGGATGTTAGGTGTTTTTATTTTTTAATGTTTACAAAGTTTTTTCAGGGTTTTTATGGTTTTTTATGTTTTTAGGGATTTTTGTGGATTTTTATAATTTTTATGGGTTTTTATTATTTTTAAGGATTTTGATGGTTTTTGGGGTTTTATTGTTTCTAGGATTTTTTTTGGATTTTTCGTATTTTTTATCTTTTTAAGAGTTGTAATTGTTTATGTTTTTTAGGTTTTCAAAGGGATTCTAGGGTTTCATAGTTTTTTATATATTTAGTTATTTTTAGGAATTTTTAGGATATGTATACGTTTTATGGTTTTAGGGATTTCTGTGGGTTTTTAGAGGTTTTTTTTTTGTTTTTTTGGGTTTTTATGGGTTTTTAGTTTTTTAGGGGTTTTAATGTTTTTTAGAGTTTTTAATGTTTTTATGGGTTTACAGTGTTTTTATATTTTGTAGTGGTTTTTATGGTATTTTAGGGTTTTTAGGATTCTTAGGGTTGTTTATGTTTTTAGGCATTTTAGGGTTTTACGGATCCTTTTGGGATTTAGAGGGGGTTTAAGGTTTTTATTGTTTTTTTGGTTATTAGGAATCTTTTGGTGTTTTAGATTTTTAGTTTTATTTATTGGTTTTAGTTGTTTAATGTTTTCATAGGGGGTTTTAGAGTATTTATGAATTTTTTTTATTTTTTTGGACTTTTAGGTTTTTTGTGGGTATATTGTTTTTAGGGTTTTTAATTGGTTTCGAGTTTTCATTGTATTTAGTATTTTCTATTTTTTTAGTATTTTCTAGGTTTTTAGGAATATTTTAGGATTTTTAGGATTTTTTATTATTAGTATTTTTGGGATTTTGATGGTTTTAAGAATTTTTAGTGTTTTTATAATTTTTAGGTTTTAAGGAGCTTTAAGTGTTTTTAGGTTTTTAATGGTTTCTTTGGGTCTTTTGTGTTTTATTAATATTTATGGATTTTAGTGTTTTTTATGGTTGTTAGGAATTTTAAGGGGTTTTAGGGTTTTATGATTTTATATACTTTTTATGTTATTTATGGTTTTTCATATTTTTTTTACATGTTTTGGATTTAAAGGTCTTTTAGAGTTTTTAGTGGGTTCTAGGGTTTTAAAGGTTTTTGTTTTTTAGGTTTTGTATGGGTGTTATGTGTTTTTAGGTATATAATGTTTTATAATTTTTTTTAGTGTGTTTAGGTATTTTTTAGTTTTTAGGGATTTATAGGGCGTTTTAATGAATTTATGGTTTTTAAATATTTTTATGGATTTTAATGGTTTGTTGGGTTTTTATGGGATTTAGAGTTTTTTTGCATATACGGTTTTAAGTATTTATATGGTTTTAATGTTTTCTTAGAGTTTTTAGGTTTTTTGTGTTTTTTACGTTTTTAAGGATTTTTTTGAGATTTTTTAAAATTTTATGGATTTTTAGGAACATTGAGGTTTTTAACTATTTTAATGTTTTTTTGGATTTTTAGTGTTTTTTTTGAGTTTTTATGGGTTTTAATTTTATATAATGTTTTTACCATTTTTTTGGGTTTTATGGGTTAATAGTGTTTTACAGTATTAATGGGATAAATGATTTTAATGGGTTTCAGGTTTTCTAAGTTTTTTTTAGGGTTTTTAGGGTTTTATTATTTTTAGGGGATTTAATTTTTTCTTAGTTTTTAATGTTTTCCATTTTTTTGTCAAGGTTTTTTTATGTTTTTAGGGATTTTAGGGCCATTTTAGAATTTTTATACTTTATAGTGATTTTGAGGGTTTTTGGTGTTTTTTAGGTTTTTTTTTATTTTTAGAGTTTTATTTTTTAGTGGTATTAAGTGTTATTGGTATTTTAAGGTTTTCTTATGGGTTTTCTTGGTTTTAGGGTCTTATATTTATTAGATATTTCTAGATATTATTTAAATATTTTTAAGGTTTTTATGTTTTTTTTTGGAATTTTGATGGTTTTTAGGGGTTTTAATGTTGTTTTGGGGTTTTCGGGGTTTTATGGGTTTTTAGAGTTTTCGTATTTTAGTGGATTAAAGGAGTTTAAGAGTTCTTATTGGGTTTTATGGGTTTTAGGGGTTTATGGGGTTTTATGGTTTTTAGTGGTTATTATTGGTTTTAGGGTTGTTTAGTGTCTTTTTAGGTTTTTTTATATTTTTTGGGGGTTTTAGAGGTTTTATGTATTTTTAGATTTTTTAGGGTTTTTCATGTTTTTTTAATTGTACTTATTTTTAGGGTTTTTTTTTTATTTTTATAGTATTAGAGTTTTAATGGATTTTTTTAGTTTTTATGTTTTTTAGGGTTTGTGGAATTTTTTAGGGTTTTAGTGATTTAAGCATTTTTAGGGTTTTTATGTTTTATGCCTTTATAGGGTTTTTAGTATTTTTTAGTGTTTTAATGATTTTGAAGGATTTTAGGGTTTTTATGGTTTTTTCAGTTTCTTTTCCTTTTAATTATTTTTATGTTTTGAATAATTTTTTTGAAATTTTAGGGTTTTTCATGGTTTATGGATTTTTGTATTTAAGGTTTTTTTTCAGGAATTTGAATTGTTTTTTGGGTTTTTATGTGTTTTTTGGTTTTTATGATTTGCAGGGATTGTTTTTTAGGGATTTTATAGATTTTTAGAGTTTTTAACAATTTTATGGGTTTAAAGGGTTAATATAGTTTATATTGAGGTTTTATAGTATTTATGGGTTTTTTTGGATATTTAAGGGTTTTATGCTTTTTATTGGTTTTAGGGTCATTTTAGTGTTTTTAGAGTTTTTCCAGTTTTCAGGGGATTCTAGTGTTTTTAGGATTTCATGGTTTTCTTATGGGTTTTCTGCGGTTTTTAAATATTTAGGGGTTTTAATGAATTTTATGGTTTTTAGAGATGTTTAGAATTTTTAGGTGGTTTAGGTTTTTTAGTTTTTTAGTTTTTTTAGTTTTTAAGGGTTTTAATTGTTTTTAGGGTTTTAGGGGATTCAGATGGTTTTTTAGGTTTTTTAAATTTTTCTATTTTTAGTTCATTTTCATTATTTTTTGTTTTTATGGTATTTAGATATTTTGAGAGACTTAATGATTTTTTGGGTTTTTAGAATTGTTTTGATTATTAGGGGTTTTATGTTTTTCAGTTATTTATTGATTTATTATGGTTTTTCAGGGTTTTTTTAGTTTTATAAAATTTTATGGATCATTAGGGATATTTTAGGGTCTTTATAGGTTTCTAAGGGACTAGGGACTTTGAGGGGTTTTGGGGTTATTTTGGGTTTGATGGTTTTTTTAGGATGGAGGGTGTTTTTAGGGTTTTTAAGAGTTTTAATGGTTTTTTTTGTTTTAATTAAATTAAATGGATTTTAGGGTTCTCAATGGTTTTTAGGTTTTTAGGGTTTTTATGAATTTTTTTGGTTTTATGGTTTTAGGGGTTTGGGGGGTTCTAGGGTATTTCTATGGTTTTTTAGGTTTTAACATTTTTTATGTTTTTAGGGTTTTAAGACATTCTTAGGGATTATCAAGGGCTTCAGGGTTTTTTACATTTTAAGGGTGTTTAGGGTTTTTAAGGTTTTAGGAGTATTTATGGGTTTTATCATTTTTAGGGTTTTAGGGTTTTTTAATTTATATGATTTATCTGAGTTTTATGTTTTTTTAATTATGTAGGACTTTTACATTTTTTAGTCATTTTTATGGTTCTTAAGGGTTTTATGGTTTTATGGTATTTTATGTTTTTACGGATTCTTAGGGTTTTTTATGTTTTTAGGCGTTTTAGGGTTTTAAGGATCTTTTTGGGTTTTTATAATTTTTTAGTAATTTTAGGGAAATTTAGAAGTTTTTATGTTTTTAATGCATTCTTATGATTTTATACATTTTTAGGATTTTTAACCTTTTTGGAGATTTTTAGGTTTTTTTGGATTTCTAGGGTTTTTAGGGCAGAAGAGGTGTGAGGCCATTCTATTCGCGACCCCCTCAGAATTTATTACGAAAAAAAGTAGCAACAGGAAAGGGAGGGGAGGTGTCAATCAACCCACACCCAAAAAACCTTACAACCCAAGACACAAAAGACCCCAAAAAAAGAAAAATCAAAAAAGAAAAAAACACAAAGCCAAACAAAGAAGAAAAACAAAGAAGTCCCCATCATCACCTCCCAACCGATCAACAACAAACATCTATCAGCACCAAAACCATCAATCATCAACAATCATCCAGCAACACCAAAATCATCGTCAGTAGTTTCATGAAACTAACTATGTCACCACAAAGTCACAACCATCATCCTCGATCATCCCCAAGTAAAACACCATCCCAATAGCACCCATCATGCAACAAAATACTTTCCACCAAAAAGACTCACCATAAGAGACATTGAACCACCAGCACCAAAATCACCAACCTAGCAGCACAACCACGGGCTGAGAACCGCCAACATCCAATGCAAGAACCAGTGTGCAGCCCAAGATGCCCTTCAAGCAACCTAGGAACCACAATGCATAATTAGAAAGTATCACCTCATATCAATACCAACAAATAGCACAAACATCGACCCATAAGAAAGCCATCTGCCCCCACAACAAATCCATAACAGGAGAATACAACCAATATTTTCAGCAAAATACGCGGGGCCAAAATGACCACTTTGGCACTACCGAGAAGTAAATACTGAAACCATCCACCACCATAACAAATCCTAGGTTTATATATATTTTTGGACTTTAAGTATTTATTTTGGGATTTCTTTGTTTTTAGTTTTGTTACGATTTTAGGGTTTTTTTGGGTGTTTAATGTTTTTTATGGGTTTTCAGGGGTTTTCAAGATTTTGAGGGTTTTAATGGGTTTTATAGTTTTTTGCGTATTATGGATTTTAATGTTTTCCATTATTTTTATAGTTTCTTATATTTTTTAGTGGGTTTAAGGGTTTTTAGATTTTTATATTTTTTAGTGGGTTTTAGTGTTTTTATATATTTTTATGATTTTTAAGGTTTTCGGCTATTTTATGATATTTATGGGGTTTTGGGGTATTTTTAGTGTTTTATGGTTTTTATCAATTTTTAGGTGTTTTAAATTTTTTCAGTTTCTGAGGTTTTATTGGGGGTATTAATGTTTTTAATGTTTTGATGGATTTTAAATGCATTTTAGGTTTTTATTTTTATTTTTTAAATTTTAAAGATTTTGAGTTTTTACGGTCTATTAGGGATTGTTATGGTTTTCTACATTTTCATGTTCTAGGGTTTTAAGTGTTTTTATGTTTTTAATATATTTAGGGGTTTTTAGGGTTTTATGGGTTTTTTAATTTTAGAGATTTTAGAACCATTTTATGATTTTTATGTTTTTAGGGTTTTTAGAGATTTTAATGGTATTTAGGTTTTTAGGTTTTATATGGTTTATTTAGGGGTTTAGGATTGTTTTTCAATTATTAGGATTTTTATGTTTTTTTATTCTTTTTAACATTTTTCATGAGTTTAAATGGGTTTTCATATTTTTAGTGCTTTTTTTAGTTTATGTTAATTTTTAGTTTTTTAATGGGTTTTTAGAGATTTTATGGTTTTAAGGGCATACAATATATTTAAGGTTTTTAGGGTTTTTTTGTGTTTTTTATGATTTTTAGTGGTTTTGGTAGTTTTTATGTTTTTAATGTTTTCTTGGGGTTTTTAGGAATTTTAGAGGGTTTTATGTTTTTAATTGGTTTTTTGGGATTTTTAAGATTTTATGATATTTTCGGTTTTAGGGAATTTGAGGAGTTTTATCATTTTTGGGTTTTTAGGAGTTTTTTGAGTTTTGAAGGTGTTTTATGGGTTTTTTGGAATTTATAACATATTTAGTTGTTTGATGGGTTCTTATAGTTTTTATAGGTTCTTAGGGTTTATGGATTTTTTTTGTGTTTTTTATAGTTTTTATATATTTTTATGGTTTTTTGGTTGTTAGTGTTTTTAAGGGGTTTTAGGGTTTTAAACAATTGTTTTTATTTTTTAGGGATTTTATGTGTTTTTATGTTTTTGAGGCTTTCTTATGGGTCCATAGGGTTTTTAGAGACTATTACGTTTTTAGTAATTTTATCAAATTTTTAGTATTTTTATGGGTTTTTAGGATTTTTAGGGATTTTGAAAGAGTTTAGGGGTTTTAGGTTTTTAGGATTTATTTTCTTTTTTAGGATGATAGGGTTTGTTTTTAGTTTTTTATATTTTTTAGGGTTTTTTATTGTTTTTAAACACGTTTAGGGGTTTAAATGTTTTTATAGGTTTTAGTGATTTTTGCTGTTTTTATGGGTTATTAGGTTTTTTATGGGTCATTAGGGTTTTTATAGTTTTAAGGGTTTTATGATATTTAAGGGTTTTCGAGTCTTCATAGGGTTTTTAGTTTGTTTTTTCATTTTTTAATGGTTTTAAGAGTTTTCAGGTTTCTAATGTTTTCTTTTGGCTTTTCATGGTTTTAGGGGTTTTTATGTTTTTAGGAATTTTTAGTATTTTTATAGTTTTTAGGATTTTTAGGTATGTATGTTTTTTAATGTTTTTAGGTTGTTTATCAGTTTTAGGGTATTTAGAGTTGTTTTGTCTCTTTAGTGGTTTTGAGGGTTTTTAGATTTTTTTTTCATGTTTTCTAAGGTTTTTAGGGTATTTAGGGATTTTTCTACTTTGAAGGATTTTTATCTATTTTTAAATATATTGTTGGGATATTTTGGTTTTTAAAGATTATGAGGTTTATAGAGGTTTACGGGTTTTTTTTGTTTTTATGGGTTTCTAGAGTTTTTATAAATTCTGAGGGTTTTATGATTTTTTTGAGTTTTTTCCTGTTTTTTGGAGTTTAAAGGGTATTTATAGTTTTTAGCAATTTTTAGATTTCTTATGTATTTTTAGGGTTTTTATTTATTAGGTGTTTTTATGGGTTTTAGTGTGTTTTAGAGGTTTTAGGGTGTTTTAGGGATTTATTAGTATTATCCATTTTATATTTTTTAGAAGTTTTATGTTTTTCTATATTTTGATGTTTTTATTAGAGTTTTTCATTGATTTCCATTTTTTTGGAGCTCTTTGGGGAATTTTTAGGACTTTTTCGTATTTTATTATTTAAGTTGTTTTTGGTTTTTATGTGTTTTAGAGGTGTTAGGTTTTTTTAGTGTTTTTAATATTTTTAAGGATTTTAAGTGTTTCTTATGCTTTTCTTATGTTTTTATAGAGTTTCTTGGTCTCATTAGAATATTTATTATTTTTAGGGTTTGTTGGGATTTCTTGTATTTTTACTATTTTTATGTTTTTTTGTTGTTTGTATGGTTTTTTATGTTTAGTGAATTTATGATTTTTAGAATATTTTAAACCTTTTTAAGTGATTAAAGTGTTTTAAGAGTTTTCAGTGTTTTTAGTGTTTTTATGGGACTCTAGGGGTTGTAAAAATTTTTATGGGTTTTTATGGGTTTTAGGGTTTTTTATGGTTAGTATAATTTTATTTTATTAAGGGGTTTTAAGTGGTATTAGGTTTTTATGGTTTTATTTAGGTTTTTCTCGATTTTTTGGTTTTATTACATTTTTTTGGATTTTTTGATATTTTTTAGTATTTATGGGTTTGACGGTATTTTAGTATTTTGAGGCGTTTTGTGTTTTTATGGTTTATTGTGGGGCTTAGGGTTTTTTCAGTTCTAACGGTTTCTTACCATTTTAGAGAAATTTGAATGTTTTTTTGGTGGTTTTGTGTTTTTTTGGTCTTTTAGTGTTTTTATCAATTTTTATCTATTTTACGTATTTTTTTGTTTTAATGTTTCATTGGGGTATTTAGGATTTTTGGGTTATTTACATTTTTATGGACTTTTAGAAACTTTTTAGGATTCTATGGACGTTTTGGGTTTTTATTGGGTTTTAGGGTTTTAGGGTTTTAAGGGGTTTTAGGGCAAGGAAGGCTCGGGGCCAGGCTATTCCTGACACCCCCCAAAGTTTATTAAAGAGAAGAAAGACACTGCAGACAAGGGAGGGGCGGGGTCAATAAACCCACACCCAATGGTCCTTAACAAACACACACCCAAAGACCGCAAAAAGGAAAGAATACCCAAAAGGAGCACCAAGCTTCCATCAGCAACCCATCCCTTCACAGGATCTACCAGCCTTCATCATCCTTATAGTCCGCACCAGGGGGGTCTCCCTCGGCACCATAACTGTAGTCTGCATCAGAGACTACTGATTCCCATTCAGAAGAGTCATATTGCTTCACAAAATTGGCACAATGCTCCCTTAGCCTCACCAGCTCCACAATCAGCTGTTTCTTGGCAGCCCTTTCACCTCTTCCAGAGGCATTTTCCTTAGCCTTCCAGGATGATCTTGTGGACACGGTCTTTATCAAGGAAGAGTAGTCCTTCCTTGGCTTCCTTCTTTTTGGATCAACATGGATCCCAACATGCTTGTTTTCCTTCCCGGTGGGCTCCTCAAGCATGGCCCTCTCCATAAGGACCATAGCCATGTTGTGATATATCCTACTATTATCCTCCTGAAGTTGGTCAGGAATGAAGGATGATTCCTGGTTAAGTGGATAGCCCGCAAGAACCCCACAAGGACCTGGGAAGTCCACCATTGTCAAAGTCATCCCATGAGAATGTGCAGGGTTGCCCTTCCAAGGACCTGGGTGATCCGGGATGAAGGGGGACTCCTGATTCAGGGAACAGTCAGTAAGAACAGGTTCATCAGAAGCTATAAAAAGAGGGGACACCACACCGTCCAAGGCCAGCTGCAAATTCCCCTCATCCAATGGAGGCTCCAACCCATGATTTTCCCTTTTCCCCTGCTCTCCAGCATCATTTAAGGGGCCAATAATGTCTAGAATTGACTCAGCATTTAGAACAACATCATGCTTCTCACTTAGCATCTGTACAGCAGGCCTTACACTCCCATCATCAGCAACTGGATCCCCTTTCCCCTCCTCTCCATTAATATTGCTTACCCTTCCCTTATCCATATAAAAAACATCACAGTTGTGTCCAAGAGCCTTTAACTCCCTTATCGCTTGCTCATCAACACCACCCGAGTGCCTAGTGTTGTCCAACATTGGATCAACTTCACTAGCCTACTAGGCCACACCCCCTCCACCCCTCTCAGCAACAACAGCCTGCACCCCGCTCTCCTGAACCTCAGACTTCTCACTCCCATCATCAACAAGTGGAGACCCTTTCACCTCTTCTTCAAGCTCCATACCTTCAAAGCGATAGATGTTTGGGATGGCCTCCCTGCTAGTAGATGAGTTTGACTTCCCACCATTAGCAATCTCCTTGCATAAGGAATTACCAACATCTGAGAGCTTCAGGTCACTCCTCAAACGCTTGAAGATGTTCACCACCTTGGGTTGGCACTCAATAACCACTTTACCTCCATCAACTACTGATCTATTCCCCCCCCCCCCCCCCCCCGCACAACCGGAGGTCCCTCCTGCACAAACATCTGACCCAAAGATTCAGAACCACTCCCAGAAGCAGGCGCCACCCCCTCAGCAGCATTCCTTTTAAGCTTGATTGAAGCATTTTCTGCAACCTCCGCCATATTCAACTCCACCCGATCATGACCTTCTTCATCAGGCTCATTCTGAACTTCATGATCCTGGTAAACAACCTTCCGCACCTCTCCCTGAATCTGTGTCTCTTCACCGGACACCTCCTGAGATCGGTCCAAAACACAACATATGCCTCAGTTGTACCTACATTCTCGAGCATTATGACCCAGAATCCAGCAAGATGAGCAGAAATCAGTCCACGACTCAAAGATCACTGGTTGTTTCCACCGAATCTCCTCACCAACAGCAATCCAAATAAAGTCAATCGGTCCTTTAGAGGCATCAATCTCCACAAAAGCCCTTGGGGAAATCGGGTGACAAATAGCCCTTAGTCAGAAGTCAACGCATAAGAACCTTTCCACAAGATTCCCCAACATAGAAATAATAGAGAAATTTTGAAAAGGAAGGGGAAGCTCCGGAAATCTAACCCATGTTTCCACCAGTGGTGAATCACGTTATAAGTGCCGATCGAAGCTCCACTGGGAGAGGGAAAATCGAGCACCGTTTCATCTTCTTGGGGCCGCTGACCAGGCATGAACCAGATCCTCTTCTGAAACAAAGAGAATCAAAATGCGACTACTATCAAGAAGACCTACCGTAGAGCGATCCTGGAGGTCCCATTGCTGAAACACAAATCTATCGAAAACATCAACCAGAGGTCCTCGGTTTAAGAAATTAGCAACCAAGGTCAGCCTATGCAGGGAAGAGGCCTCGTTGAATTCCGAAATCAATAACCGGAGCTGTGGAAATCCTTCATGTAAGTCAGGCACCATAGGGCATATGTCAATCCGCGGAAAAGGAGGAAGAAGGTCAGGGATTGAGAATGGGACAGAAGGACGCTCATCATCAAGAACTAGTGGAGGCCCCTCCCCCTCGAAGGGGGAAGGGCGAGGTTCCAGAGTAGCCGTCGTCTTCAAGGATTCCACGAGGTGCAAGAGCAGCCGTCGTTTTCAACATTTTCATGTTTTTTAGGGATTTATGTGTTATTTGGTTTTTATGGTTTTCTTAGGGGTTTTTAGTGTTTTTAGGTTTTTTTTACATTTTGAAAAAATTTATGGTATTTTCAAGAGATTTATTCTTTTTGGGGTTTTAGGGGTTTTGTGGATTTGATGGATTTTTTTTGTTTTCAAGGTTTTTATGGTTTTTGAGGGTTTTTTATTTATTTTGTGGATTATGTTATTTTTAGATTTTATATTTTTTAGGGGTTTAAAGGGTTTTTAAGGTTTTTATTTGTTTTATTTTTTAATGGTTTTAAGGTTTTTTTAGTATTTTTTCTTTGGTTTTTTTGGGTTTTTTGTATTTTTAGAGATTTTTAGGTTTCTGTGGGGTTTTATGTGTTTTTAGATTTTTATGTTTTTATGGGTTTAAAAGTTTTTAGTGTTATTTATATTTTTATGAATTATTAGATATTTTCTAGGATTTTCATGCGGTTTAAGTTATTTAGGTATTTATATGGTTTTTTTATTTTTTGGGTTTATGGGTTTTTCTTGTATTTTTGGGGCCTTTTTTTAGTTTTTAAGGGTCTTTAACATTTTGTAGAGTTTTTAACATTTTTAGGGTTTTATGTCATTTCATGAGTTTTAGTGGATTTTTTGGGTTTTTATGGGTATTAGTGTTTTAAATTTATATTAGGGTTTTATTGTTTTTAAGAGTTTTTTGTGGTTTTATGGATTTTTAGGGGTTTTAGTGTTTTTATCGATTTTTTTGTTTTTAATGGTTTTTAGTGTTTTTGGGGTTTTAATGTTTACAAAGGGGATTTTCATAGTTTTTATGGTAATTAAGTGTTTATGAATTTTTAAGGATTATAGGATTATTTTATTTTTTAGGGTTTTAAGGGATATTGAGGATTTTTAGGTTTTTTAGGTTTTTTATTGTTATTTAGGGTTTTTATCAATTTATAGGTTTTTAGAGGGTTTAAATGTTATTATATTTTATGGTTTTCTTCGGGGTTTTCAGGTTTTCTAGGGGTTTTTTTGTTTTTAGTTAGTTTTTGACAATTTTTTGGATTAATTTTTGGTTTTAGGGGTTTTAGGATTTTTGAGTGTTTTTAGAGATTTTAAATGTTTTTTTGAAGTTTTAGGTTTTTAATACTGTTTTAGGTTTTTATGGTTTTTTGAGTTTTTAGAGTTTTTACGATTTTTTGAGTTTTTGTCACATTTTAATGGATTTAATTGAATTTTAGTGTTTTTATTAGTCTTTATGTTTTTATGTAATATTTAGATTTTTACGTATTTTAGGGGGTTTTATAGGTTTTAGGGTTTTTACGGATTTTTAATGGGGTTTGGGGTATTTAGGTTATTTATGGGTTTTAAGAGTTTTTATGTCTTTAATGTTCTATTATGGATGTTTAGGTTTTTAATTTCTTTTTCCTTTTTAGGGACTTCTGTTGATTTTTATGTGTTTTATAATTTTTATAGATTTTGATGGTTTTGGTTGGATTTTTATGTGGTTTTATGTTTTATAGTGTTTTTATTGTTTTTAGGGTTTTTAACATTTTTACAGGTTTTATGATTTAATGTTTTTTTAGGTTTTTAAACTTTCCTTAGGGATTTTTTGGGGTTTTTTTCTTTTTTAGGGATTTTTAGTGTTTTTTAGAATTTTTATTGGTTTTTAGGTTTTTTGGGGTTTTTATCGTCTTCCATGTTTTGAGGGGTTTTATGAGTTTTCTTAGTTTTAAAGCATTCTTAACGTTTTTAGGGTTTTTATATTTTTTGGATTTTTTAGGTCTTTCTAGGATTTTAAGGTTTTTAGGATATTTTTTATGATTTTGAGGGGTTTTTAGGTTTTTAGGGATTTTATGGATTTTTGGAATTTTATGGTATATATTTAGTTTTTTATATTTTTAATTAATTTTAGAGATTTTTAATGTTTTTAGGGGTTTAAAGGGTCTTTAATTATTTTTGGGGTTTTTAGTATTTTTATGGTTTATTTGTGTTTTAAGGGTTTTCAAGGTTTTTATAACTTTTAGAATTTTTAGGGGTTTTAAAACGTTCGGGTTTTTCGGGGTTTTTTGTGTTTTTTAAGTTTTTGTGGTTTTATTAGTATTTTTAGGATTTTTTATGTTTTAGGTAGTCTTACAAAATTTTAGTAGATTTTTGGTTATTTAGTGTTTTAGGTATTTTGAAGGGTTTTAGGGTTTTTATGTTTTTAACATTTTTTTTAGGGGTTTTTATTTTTATTGGGATTTTATGGTTTTTGTAAGTGCTATATAGTTTTTTCAATATTTTTAATATTTTTAGGGGATTAAATGGGATATATTGTTTTTAGCGGTATTTTTTTTAGGTGGTTTTATGTTTTTTAAATTCTTTTTGTGTTTTATGGGTTTTTAAGGTTTTTACGGTTTTAGGGTATTTTAGTGGTTTTAAAATTTTATAGGGGTTTTAGTTGTTTTATGTTTTTAAAAATTTTAAGGTCTTATTCAAAATTTTCTATGTTTTAGGATGTTTTTACAATTTTTTGGAATTTTTTGGAATGTTTTATGATTTTTAGGGTCTCTAAGGTTTTAAGGGAATTTGAGGGTTTATAGGGTTTTTGGATTTTTATCGTTCTTATATTTTTTAGTGTTTTTAGATTTTTAGGGGTTTAAATGGTATTTATTTTTATATGGTTTTCTTAGGGTTTTTTAGCGGTTTTTGTGTTTTTAGATATTTTTAGGATTTTTAAGATTTTCCGGTTTTATGTGTTTTAGATATTTTGAGAAGTTTTTTAATTTTTAGGCTTTTAATGGGTTTTAGAGTTTTTTAACATTTTAGGCGTTTAATGATTGTTTTAGTTTGTAGTGGTTTAGGTTTTCTATGAGTTTTTATGGTTTTTAGGGTTTTTTTGGGGTTTGAGGGTTTTTTTAGTTTTTAGGGTTTTCAATTTTTTTGGTTTTTAGTGGTTTTAGGTATTTTTCTGTTTTTATCACCTTACTTGGATTTTATTCAGTGTTTTTATGAGATTTTTACATTTTTGGGGATTTTTAGGGACTTATTAGGTTTTTTATCAGTTGTTTAGTGTTTTCAGGGATTTTGAGGGTTTTAGAGTTTTTAGGTTTTAAGAGTTTGAAAAGATTAATAGGTGTTTAAAGAGATTATATAGAATTATTGATTGTAATGGTATTATATGGTTTTAGGGGGTTTTATGTTTTTAGTGGGGTTTATTGTTTTTATGTTTTTAGGGTCTTTTAGGGTACCAGCGTTTTTTGTTTTTTTGTGGTTTTATGTGTTTTCGGGTATTAAGGTTTTCTTAGGGTTTAAACAGTTTTTATGGGTTTTCTTGGTTTTATTTATTTAGATGTATTTTTGGTATTTATAGAGGGTTTTTTTATTTTTAGGGATTATTAGGGGTTTTAAAAGAATTAATGTGTTTTAGGGTATTTATGGATTTTTAATGTTTTAAAGATTTGTTGGTATTAAGTATGTTTTGTATTTTATGTTTTCCTTACGAGTATTTTGGATTTTTTACATTTTTTTGTTTTTAGACATTTTTAGGGATTTTTAGTGTTTTTATTATTTTTTGGGTTTCTAGGAATTTTGAAGGTATTTAATGTTTTTAATGTTTCTAGGGGTTTTATGTTTTTTTGGGGTTTCAATTTTTTTGAGCTTTTAGGGTTTTTATGGTTTTTTTTAGTTTTTAATGTTTCTTGTGTTTTAAAGATATTTTTGTGTTTTTATTGGGTTTTTAGGATTTTTATTAGGTGTTTGAGTTGTATAATGTTTTGAGGGGTTCTTATGGATTTAAGGTTTTCAGGTTTTTTAGGTTTTTATTTTTTTAGAGTTTTTTAATTTTTTATGTATTTTATATGTTCTTAGGATTTTATGTTTTCTTATGGTTTTTGGGGTTTTTATGTTTGTCAAAAATTTAAGAGATTTTTTTGGCCTTTATGCGGAATTTTATGGCCTTTTACGGTTTTATGGGACTTCGAGGGTTATTTGGGGTTCTTATGTTTTTGAGGGGTTGTAGGGGTTTTATGCTTTATAGTGTTTAATGGATTTCTTAGTGGTTGTTTGGTTTTTTAATGTTTTTGATGTTTTAGTGTTTTTGGGCTATTTTAGGATTTTTATGGTTTCTAGGTGTTTTTGGGTTTTTTTGTTTTAGTGTTATTTTACATTTTTTGGGTTTTTTTATTTTTAGGGTTTTTAAATTTATTAGAGGTTTTAACATTTTTGGGTTTAAAGGGTTTTTAGGGATTTCTAGGGATTTTAAATATTTTTTATGGTATTTTAGTAATTTTATGGATTTTGTGGGGCTATAGGGTTTTTATTATTTGTTTGGTGAGTTATGGGTTTTATGTTTTTTTTGAGATTTTACTGTTTTTATGGTTTTTAGTATTTTTTGACATTTTTTTTGGGTTTAAAGGGTTTTTAGAGGTTTTTTTGTCATTAGGGATTTATGTGGTTTTATGTTGGTCATGTTTTCTTGGGGATTTTTGGGTTTTAGGGGGTTCTAGCGGTTTTAGAGTGTTTTTGGGTTTTATCATTTTTAGGTTTTTTAGGGTTTTTGAGTTTTTTCATGTTTTTAAGGGTTTTTATGGATTTTCAATGTTTTTAGGCGTTTTTAATTTTTTTGAGGATGTTTAGGGCTTTATTAGGATTTTATGAATTTTAGGGTTTCTAATAATTATGAGGGTTTTTAGGGTTTTCAGGGTTTTGAGGTTTTAACATTTCATAGGATTTTAAGGTTTTATTAGGATTTTCATGGGTTTAATGGTTTTTGGGTTTTAGTTATTTTAAGTGGTTTTAGAGATTTTTCGGCTTTTTTGGTTTTTTGGTTTTTTTGGGTTGTAGGGTTTTTCCTTGAGTTTTAGGGGATTTATGGTATTTAGTGTCTATTGAAATATTTAGGGGATGAATGTGTTTGAGAGTTTTTAGCAGTTTTGGGGGTTTTTAAATTTTTAAGGGTTTTATCGATTTTAAGATTTTTTGGGTTTGTAATTTATTTCATTTTAAGGTTTTTTTGGAATTTATGTTTTTAACCTTTTTTCGGGGTTTTTAGAGGATTTTATGTATTTTGGGATTTTAAGATATTTTTTTGGGTTTTAGGGTTTTTATGAGTTCTAGGGATCTTGAGGGTTTTTTGTTTTTTTTTTGTTTTTTAAGTTTCTTTAGAGTTTTTAGGGGGTTTTTGGGATTTTAGAGTTTTTAAATAATTTTTGGGTTTTTCATAGTTTTTAGTGAGTCTTTAGATTTATTTTGGATTTTAGGGTTTTTAGAGTTTTCAATGTTTTTAGGGGTTTTTATTTTTTTCATTGTTTTTTTAGATATTTTTTTGGGGTTTTAGGTTTTTTAGCAATTTTAGGTTTTCTATAGGTTTTATGTGTTTTTAGGTTTTTAATGTTTTCATATGGGTTTTAAGATTTTTTTGGGTTTTTTATGTTTTTAGGGATTTTTATTGAATTTTTATGATTTTTATGGGTTTTTTAGGTCTTCCTGTATATTTAATTTTTTTTGTGTTTATTTGTGTGTTTATTGTTTTTAGGTTTTTATGGGTTTTTTTTTTGTTTTTAAGGTTTTTTGTTTTTTATTTTTCTCGGTTTTGATGTGCATTTTTTGTGATTTATATAGCTTTTTAGGAGTTTTATTAATTTTTATGTTTTTTTGAATTTTGAGGGGTTTAGGGTATTTAGTGTTTTTTGGTTTTTTTGTTTTTATGGTTACATTTGACTTTTTTAGGGTCTTAAATTTTTTTAGAGTTTTTTAATTTTTTAGTGTTTTTTATCATTTTCACAGTTTTATGAAGTATTTAGAGATTCTACTAGGTTTTATGGTTTTTATGGGTTTTTATTTTTTTTAAGGTTTTTAGTAGTTTTATAATTTTTTTGTTTTTTAGTTTTTAGGATGTTTTTAGAGGTTTTATGGGTTTTGGGGTTATTGTTGTTTTTTCTGTGATTATGGATTTTATATATTTTTATGTTTTAAATATTTCTTAAATTTTTTAGGGTTTTTAGGTTTTTTTTTTATTTTTAGGGTTCTAGGTATTTTCTAATGATTTTTTGGTTTTTAGAGATTTTAGGGATTTTTATGTTTTTCCGGTTTTCAAGGGTTTTTTGGTTTTTAGTTTTTTTATTTTTTTGATATTTTTTACGTTTTAGGGTTTTTAAGGTTTTCCTTGTGTTTTTTCATGTTTTTAGTGTTTTTTACATTTTTAGAGATTTTTTTAGATTTTAATGGTTGTTAGGGTTTTTGAGGATTTTAATGGATTTTATGGTTTTTAAGTTTTTGATAGTTTAGGGTATGCAATTGTTTTAGTATTATTTTAGTGGTTTAAGTGTTTTTAGGTTTTTAAGATTTTAGGTTATTTTGAAATTTTTAGATATTTTTTAGGATTTTTTAGGATTTTTTTTACTTTTTAGGGATTTTTGGGATTTAGAGGGGGTTTAGTGTTTTTAATGTTTTTTTGGTTATTAGGAATGTTTTGGTGTTTTAGGTTTTTAGTTTTTTTAAGTGTTTTTAGTTTTTAATGTTTTCTTAGGGGTTTTAGAGTATTTGTGATTTTTTTTCATTTTTTTGGACATTTATGTTTTTTATGGGTTTATTGTTTTTAGGGTTTTTAAGTGTTTTCAGGTTTTTAGGGTGTTTAGGGTTTTATGGGTTTTTAGATTTTTTGTGTTTATTGTGTTGTAAAGGTTTTATTAGTTTTTAAGGCTTTGGGGGTTCAGATAATTTCAATTCTTGTAGTGGATATTTGTGGTTTTTTTGGGTTTTTACTTTTTATGGGTTTTAGGATTTTATCATTTTTAGGGTTATTTTGGGTTTTATGGGGATTAAATGTTTTTTATAGTTTCTAAAATTTGTATAAATTTAATGTAATGTTAAAGTTTTTAGTGGTATTAATGTTTTTATTGGTTTTTAGGGTTTTTATGATTTTTAGGGGTTGTATGGGTTTTTGGGTCTTTTGGGAGTTTTTAAATTTTTTATATTTTTAGGATTTTAAGTGACTTTTAGGTTTTTATGTTTCTATTATGGGTTTTAGGGTTTTTAGTGGATTTTATGTTTCTATGGATTTTTAGGATTTTTTTAGTTTTTATGGTTTTTAGGGATTTTGAGGGATTAAGGGTTTTTAGGGTTTTTAGGGATTTTAGGGTTTCTAGTGATTTTAGGTTTTTTGGGGATTTAAGTGTTTTTAGGTTGTTACTTTTTTATTAGGGGTTTTCATGGTTATTAGTGTTTTTATAGTTTATGGATTTTTAGGGCTTTTTTTCTGGCTTTTATGATTATAATGGTTTTTAACTATTTTAAGGGTTTTTAGGGTTTTCAAGGTTTATGTAATTTTTAGGGGTTAATGTTTTTTGGTGTTTGTAGGGGAGTAAAGGTTTGTTTAGTTTTTATCAATTTTAGGGGATTAAGGGGTTTTATTATTATTTGTATGTTTTATTGGTTATAAGGAATTTTACATTTTTTATGGGTTTTTATGGTTTTTAGGGTTTTTATGGTCCTTTATGGTTTTTAGCATTTTTTATTGTTTATGGAATTTTTAGTGGTCTTGGGATTTTAAGGGATTATTAGGGGTGTTTAGGTATTTTGGAATTTTTTTATGTTTTTATGTAGTTTCTTTGATTTTAATGAATTTTATTGTTTTTAGTCTTTATTGGGATTTTGGGGCTTTTAGTGTTTTAAGTAATTTTAGAATTTTAGATTTTTTGGGGGTTTTTTGTTTTTTTTAGAAATTTATGGTTTTATTAGGGTCTTTCATAGTTTTTAGGGTTTTTATTTTTAAGGGATTTTTATTCCACTTTTTAGATATTTAATTTTTTTAGTGTATTTAGGGACTATAAAAGAATTTAGGGTTTTTAACAATTTTTTATTTTTTATGGTTTTTTGAGTTATTTTTAGGGTTCTAAGGATTTTTAGAGTTTTCTATCATTTTTAGGGTTTAAAATGGGTTTTATTTCTTTTAGTGTGGTTATTGGGTTTAATAAGATGTCATTAATTTTTATGGTCTTAGGGGCTTTTACGTTTTTACATTTTTTATGTTTTATGGGGTATCTTGCATTTATAGGTTTTTTGGGGTTTTAAGTGTTTTAGTGTTTTAATATTTACTTTTATTTTTTATAGTTTTTTGGGTTTTTTATAATTTTTCTAGATTTTATGGTTTTTATAGTTTTTTAAATATTTTGTGGTGTTTTAGGGTTTGATGTTTTTTTGATGGTTTAGGGTTTTTTGGATTTTTAAAGGTTTTATAGTTTTTTATAATATTTATATATATTTAGCAGTTTATTAGGTTTTTAATGTTATTCATGGTTTTATGGATTTTTGGGGGTTTTAGGGTTTTATCGGTGTTTAGGATTTTTAGGATTTTTTGGGTGTTTAGGGTGTTTTAGGATTTTTAGGAGTTTTTAGTGGTTTTATGTATTTTAATGTTTTTATGTTCTTCATAGAGATTTTTAGGGGCTTTAAGGTTGATTACATTTTTATAGATTTAATGGATGGATTCTGGCTTTTATGGGTTTTAGGGTTTTTGCAGATATTTTGGGTTTTTGGGGTTTTATGTGTTTTTATGTGTTTTCAAGGTATTTAAGGTGTTTTGGAGTAATTTTTACATTTTTATGTTTTTAATGGGTTTTTAGATTTTTTAGTGGTTTCAGGTTTTTATGGTTTTATTCGTTTTTGGGCTTTTGGGGTTTTGGGTTTTCAGTGTCTTATATAGATTTTAGAATCTTGAGGGTTTTTAGGTATTTTAAGTGTTTTTACAGTTTTAAGATTTTATTAGGGGTTTTAGGGTTTTAGATGGTTTTTTAAGTTTTTAAGGATATTGAGGTAATTTTTAGGAATTTTATAGTTTGTTGGGTTTTTATCATTTTTTAGGTTTTTAGGTGTTTGAATTGTTTTTTGGTTTTTACCATCTTCTGATGGGTTTTCATGTTTAGTTGATTTTATTTATATTTTATTGATATTTTTTGGGAATTTTATGATTTTTATTATTTTTTATTCATTTTGAGTGGTTTTTGGGTTTTTTAATGTTTTAATTTTTTCTACTTTTTTGTGTTTTTAGGGTTTTTTGAGGTTTTTAGGGATTTTATGGGTTTTTGTTGTTTTTATCATTTTAGGGGATTAAAGGGTTTTTAGAGTTTTTATTTTTTTATTTTTAGGGTGTTTTATGGGTTTTATAGTTTTTAGGGGTTTTAAGGTTTTTTGGGCGTTTTAGGGTTTTTGTGTTTTTTAGTGTTTTTAGGCTTCGGAGAAAATTTTATGTTTAAAGGGATTTATTTATTTTTATGTTTTGATGGATTTCTTATGTTTTTAAGGGTTTTTTTACGTATTAATGGATTTTTATGGTTTTTAGACTTTCATAGGATTTTATGGTGTTTTTTTGGTTTTTTTGGTTTTTTAGGGTTTTATGGTTATTTTGGTTAATTTTGATTTGATGTTTTTTTAGGTTGTTTACCTTGTTTTATGTTTTTAGGGGTTTTATATTTTTTAGGATTTTATGGTTTTTATATGGTGTTTCATGGTTATTTAGTTTTTTTATGTTTTAGGGGTGTTTGAGGATTTTTTTAAAGTATTTTTAAGGTGTTTATGGATCTTGAGGGGTTTTTTGGGTTTTTTGGTTTTTTATGTGTTTTATGGTTTTTGGGGGGTTTTATGGTTTTCTTGACCTTTTTCTGGGTTTTAAGTGTTATAAATTTTTTTAATCATTTTTTGGGCTTTAAAAAAAATTTAGAGTTTTTTTGTTTGTTTTTTTTGGTATTATGGGTTTAAGTGGTTTTTAATGTTTTTAGGGGTATTTATGGTTTTCAATGTCTTTAATTATTTTTATGGTTTTTTGGGGTTTTAAATGTTTTTGGGTTTTTAATGTTTTGTAAGGGTTTTTAGGGTTTTGGGGGTTTTTAGGTTTTTAAGGGTTTTTTGGCCTTTGTTGGATTTTTGTTGATTTAGTGTTTTTATGGATTTGGAGGGGTTTTATGGTTTTTTATGTTTTTATGGTATTAGATTTTTTATAATATTTACATTTTTAGAGTTTTTATGGTCTTTTATGTTTTTTTAACATTTTCAGGGGTTTAATGTGATTTTAGTGTTTTTAATGGGTTTTTACTGATTTTATGGATTTTTAGGGGTTTTTAGGTTTTTAGGGGTATTTATGGTTTCTAGTGTTTTGGGGTATTATAATATTTAGGTTCGTAGGGGTTTTGAGTGTTTTAATGTTTTTAGGGTTTTCATTGGTGGTATTTTTAGGGTTTTAAGTCGTTTATAGTTTTTAGGGATTTTTGTGGAATTTCTTAGGATTTTTATGGGTTTTAAGGGATTTTGAGAGTTAAGCGTTTTTATGTTTTTACTGGTATTAGGGTATTTATTTACCTATTTTAGTGTCTTTGATGATTTTTATAACTTTTCTATGATGTTAGAGGTTTAAAAGGTTTTTTGAATTTTTCATGTGGTTTTAGGGATTTTAAATGTTATTATTATTTTTTAGTGTTTGTATGGGTTTTATGGTGTCTTTAATGTTTTAAAGTTTTTTTGGATTTTAAGGGGTTATGTGTTTAACAGTTTTTATGGTTCCATTAGGTGTTCTCTAGGTTTTTACAGTTTTGACATCTTTATGGATTTTAAGTAACTTTTTTTTGTATTTTTATGGTGTTTCTGGTTTTTATGGATTTTGAGGGTTTTTATGATTTTTATGGATTTTAAGGTTTCTAGGGTTCTTAGTGTTTTTAGGTTTTTAATATTTTTAAACGTTTCGAAGGGTTTTTCATGGTTTTTGAAGGTTTTTATATTTTTATTGGTTTTTTGGAAATTTTGGGATTTTTATAGTTTTTAGAATTTTTAGCATTTTTAGATTTTTATGGGTTTTAAGTGATTTTAGTTTTTTCAGTTTTTCTTAGGGGTTTTATAGGTTTTTAAGGTTTTTTATGTTTTATGGTTTTTAGATATTTTTTTCTAATTTTTTTTATGGTTTTTAGGGTTTATAAAGATTTTGGGGGATTTTAGGTTTTTATGGTTTTTAGGATTTTTCGTGTTTTGGGTTAGTATTTTTATGGTTTTTAGTGTTTTTATATTTTTATTATTTCCTTATAAGTTTTTTGGTGTTATTGTTTTTATCATTTTTAGTAATTTTTATAGGTTTTAAGGCTTTTGTGGGATTTGAGGGTTTTATGGTTTTTATATTGTTTACAGTTTTTATGGTTTCCAGGGATTTATTGAATTTTATATGGTTTATATGGTTTTAGAGTTTTTTAACGTTTTATTGGTTTAAAGGGTTTTTATATTTTTAGTGGGGTTTTAGGGTTTTTATTTTTTTCAGGGTTTTTTATTATTTTTTGGGGCTTCATAGTGTTTATGTATTTTGTATTTTTTTTATTATTTTTAGGATTTTTATAATTTTTTACTGTTTTCGGGTTTTATGTGTTTTTAGGTTTTTAAGGTTTTTTACGTTTTTTTTATGGATTTTTAAATATATAGGGGTTTATAGGTTATTTTTTTGTTTTTAGGTATTTTGAGGCTTTTTAGGTTGTTAGGGTTTTTATGGTTTAAGGGGTTTTTTAATCGTCTAGGGTTTTCTTCTTTTTAGTTTTTTTAATGTTTTAATGGTTTTTCGGGTCATCAAGGGATTTTAATATTTTTATGTTTTTAGGGGTTTTAATTTTTTATGGTTTTTAGGTTTTCTTAGGGGGTTTCAGGATTTTAGGGTTTTTTTACTTTTTTCGTGATATCTTGTATTTTTTATGATTTTTATCATTTTTAGGGGTTTTAAGGATTTTGAGGGTTTTAAGGATTTTCAGGTTTTTAGTGTTTTTAGGTTTTTATTGGTTTTAAGTGTTTTTATGGTCTAAATTCTTTATTAGGGTATTTCACATTTTTTAGGGTATTTATATTTTATGGAATTTTTAGTGGTTTTTACGGTTTTTACGGTTTTTTTGGTTTTTAAGGAATTTGACTGTTTTTTGGATTTTGAGGGGTTTAAAGTTTTTTTATGTATTTTTTTTGGGTTTTCAAGATTTTTTGATATTTTTCGTTGAATGTTTATTGTATTTTAATATTTTTTAATGATTTTAGGGGTTTACTGTGTTTTTAGAGTTTTTAGTGGGCTTTTAGGGATTTAATGGTTTAGGGGTTTTATGGTTTTTACCATTTTTAGGCTTTTTATGATTTTTAGTTTTATTTAGGTTTTAGTTTTCTTATGTTATTTAATTTTTTATTAGTGGTTTTTAGGGGTTTTATATTTTTTAACGTTACTAGGGTTTTTTTATTGTTTTTAACATTTTTAGGAGTTTAATGTTGCTTTAGAGTTTTTAATGGGAGTTTAGTGATTTTATATATTTTTAAGGCTTTTTGGTTTTTAGGGGTGTTTCCTCACGGATTTCGGGGATGACCTCCTGGACTGGAGATTCAAACATTCCGATCGGTTTCTAGCGGTTTTGTTCGTAGAACCGGAAACATCCAATGATTCCACATATGTTTGGACCTACTTTCCAAAGGCAGGCGCTCATTAGCTTGTGGAATGATGAGGCTTAGGAATTTGCATTGGTCGAGAGGATGGGAGGTCGGACTCATCACACCTTTTTGAGGGGAATTATTGTCTACTCCGGGACTCTCTTTATAGATTTAAGTTATGTTCGTGAATCCTTATTACATAACCAAGTATAAAATGTGCTTTCCTTTAGTTTTAGCAATCAATGATTAAATATGCAAGAAATTTAGAGAATCTTTTATATGTATTCGAGGTTCTTCATCAATAGAGAATCATCTATATCTGTTTAGAAATTCATGGTCAATGGTATCCTTCAAAACATTTATATAAAAGTCTCTTGGTCATTATGATGACCAGGCTGGTTTTAAAGCCACTCAGTGGGGCACTTGAAGTTTATCATCATTCAGAAGGACAAGGATTATTTCAAAAATGGGATCGAACCCAAAAAATGGGCTACCTATGTATCTTTTTTTTTTTTGAAAAAGGAATCCGAACCCACGTAGTTCGAGTAATGGAGTATGATGTTTATGATTGATGGCTCAAAGAAGAATGTCATAATTACTTTTACACTCTAAGCTCACGTGAGTCATGCTCGGTGTGAGAAACAAGAGGTATTGGTAAAAATTAGACAATTGTGCCATGAAATATGCAATCATAAGAATTTTTTTGGGGCTTATGTATGTATGACTACCCAGATAGATGAAGGTTTAGGATTCAATTTTAGGGAAAAAATCCATAAACAGGGTCCATAAAGTTATATGTGCTTCATGGAGATTTGAATACTCTAATCATGGGGCTTACTCCTAAGGAGGATGCCCATGTTAGGAGGGGACTTATGATTGGGTTTTACTCCTGAAAAGGAATCCCAAATCAAGGGTAAATTAGGACTGGTTAAGAGAAATTTATGGGGGATTGGGGTTTACTCTTGAAAAGGAAACCCAAGATTATGATTGGGACTTACTCCTAAAAAGGAGGCCGAGGTTAGGGGACATGGGGCTTACTCTTGAAAAGGAAGCCCATGATTATGACTAAGTCTTATTCCTGAAAAGGAGACCCATGTTAGGGATTAAGGTTGGGGCTTACTCATGAGGAGGATGCCCAAGTTAATGGAATTAAGGTTTGGGGCTTACTCCTGAGGAGGATGCCCAAGTTTTGGAACTTTAAGAATTTGGGGCTTACTCCTAAAGAAGGATGCCCAGATTATAGGATTTATAACTGGGGATTATTCCTAAAAAAGGAGACCCAGGGGGCTTGGGGTTTACTCCTGAAAAGGAAACCCAAGATTATGACTGGGACTTAATACTAAAAAGGAGGCCCAGGTTAGGGGACTTGGGGATTACTCCTGAAAAGGAATCCCAAGATTATGACTGAGTCTTATTCCTGAAAAGGAGACCCAGGTTAGGGATTAAGGTTTGGGGCTTACTCCTGAGGAGGATGCCCATATTTTAGGTTGGGCCTTACTCCTGAGGAGGATGCCCAAGTTAAAGGAATTAAGGTTTGGGGCTTACTCCTGAGGAGGATTCCCAAGTTTGGGAACTTTAAGAATTTGGGGCTTACTCTTAAAGAAGGATGCCCAGGTTAAGGATTCTCTCATATTAAAGGATGAGGTTAGATGAATGAACTCTCAATCTTTGGTGACATAAGGATATTTAAATCACTAGGTTTTGAGAGATATTCCACAGAATTCTTTTCAGATAAGGAAGTTGAATCAAGAAATCATGCCATAAATGGCTTTGAAGAGTGTCTTGAAGACTGAATCTTGAAAAGAAAAAGGTGTAATGGCTTAAGAGGGGTAAAATGGGCAAGATGGGCACCCAAAAAGGTAGGGGCGCGCAAGTCCTGAAAGGCGCGCAAGTCTTCCGTGGGCGCGCAAGTATTGGTCGCGCAAGTATTACAGCGCGACATGTGGGGTACTTGCGCGATTTTCAACCAGTATTAGAATACTTGAGAGACTCCTTTTTAATCACTTTAGAATCCTCTTGAGGTTCTTCCAGAAAATGGACGCGCAAGTTATTTTGAATGAAATAAGTCGGCGCGCAAGTGTTGATAAGTTTCAACACTTAGGCCTGCCTTCTTCTCTTTAGATCTTCCATTCTATGTAAGAAATTACCTTAGAAGTATTCCGGAAGTTTTGAGAAGAGACTTGGGCGTCGGGAGCTTCAATCTGAGTTTCTGGAAAAAAGATCCTCTCAAATGGGGGGCCCACATGGTCTATTTATAGACAGGAGAAGACCCTGGGCGGTTACCGAGCGGTTATCACTTAGGTCGCGCAAGTCACTTGCACGACCATAAGGCGTCGCGCAAGTAGACTTGCACGACCAATAGGCGGCGTGAAAGTGTACTTGCGCGACCATAAGGGAACTTGCGCGACCTATGGGCAATGTTCTCCTTGTTCATACCTTTGTTGATTTCTGATGTTTCTTCAAAGGATGAATCACTTTGGACTAAGGTATTTCCCATTTCCGATCGTTAGGTTCTGTGACGAAAGGAGCGTCAACAAAATTCCCCCCTCAGAGTTGGATCCGAAATAAATGAGGATTTGACTCTGAGGAAATAAAAGACATCCAAAGGAAAAGGTGGTGCGCAAGTCTTCAGTGCGTAGAAGGCAGCGCGCAAGTGTGATGGAACTTGACTTTTATTCAGAGTTCCTTTGTCTTCTATGGGCAGTTTAAAGTCATGCATGCCAGACATAAATGGGCTAATGTTTAAGGTCGAAAATAGCATTGACCGAAATGGATTAGAATTGACACAATTCCTTGAAAGTTCATCTGAAAACATACTTCCATACTCAAGTATGAGGGAAAAAATGTAAAATATGGCTTAAGAATATTTGAATCTGAGGAATGATATGAAAAAGAGCTAAAAGGCATTAGAAGAAGTATTTTCCAAGAATGAAGTTACTATTATTTAACAAAACCCGTTAGGGGGTTGAAATATGCAGGTCCACCTAAGGGCATTGGCTGCATGGTTAAATAAATAGCATCTTTCGGCTGACGAGTCTGTTATGTGGACTGTTTATGCAAGGCCACCTATGGGCACGTGCTGCATAGTCAGGCGAAAGAACTCTTAGAAATTTACTTTCCTAGTGCTAAAAGCCAGTGAAAGTTTATGGAGATTCAAATTTTCTAAAGTATAGAGTTTGTTGTATGGAAAGAGGTACTTGAATATGGAGAAGATATTTTCAGACAAGATTATCGAAGAACTGGATGAATATCACTCCTACGAAGGTCTGACCCAAATGTAGGGAAGAAGAATAAACCATAGACTTGAATACTTTCAGATCATGAAAAAGGCTATGGGACAAATATGTTAAGGATGGCTATTTTTTTGCGGATCCTTACATACATTCGTTTAAGACAAATAAGGACAAAAGAGGCATTCTTCCCAAGAATGAAGTTACTATCATTTAACAAACCCGTTAGGGGGTTGAAATATGCAAGGCCACCTAAGGGCATTGGCTGCATGGTCAGATAAATAGAATCTTTTAGCTGACAAGTCTGTTATGTGGACTGTTTATGCAAGGCCACCTATGGGCACGTGCTGCATAGTCAGGCAAAAAAATTCTCAGAAGTTTGACATTTTTGTGACTAGAATTCATGAAAAGGGTTATGAAGATCTGAAAATATTTAAGGTTAGTATTATAACACATAAATATGTGTATTGTCCAATGTATATAGAGATACATAGGTCAATGAAAACCATAATCATGTTGTGGCTGGGTCCTGAATTGAAATTTTGGACTTCACTACGTATCTCATAAGAATGAGAATCAAGCCATACGTAGTTCTTGAAATGCAGTTTAACGTCGTGCAGGACGAAAGTATGAGTGATCTTAGTTTAGGGTCATAGATTTCAGACCATAATAATGAATACACAGTGTGTGTTTTCATAAGGACTTTTCATCCAAGGGACTGAAAGTGAAATTTGGGGTTAGGCCCAAAAGACTTGGGACTGGATTCGAGGGATACTCGAATGTTCCTACGTATCCCATAAAGATGGGAATCAAGCCCACGTAGTTCTAGAATTACCCTTTGTACAAATTTGGTTCGTACATGTGAAGGGTGAAAGGGGACTTTAGTGAAATGATGGTTTAACCTGAGATAAAAAGTTTAGGCATTACCATATATGCACGTAGTCTTTTGAAAATGACACATGATTTAAAAAATCAATGTCAATAATGGTTCCTTCTCAAATGAAGAAATCAAAGAATATTGTAGTTTATTGTCGTACCGGACAAAAGTGTTGTATAGTTTAACATCATATAACAAGGACGAAAGTGAATCAATGTAAAGATATTGATTCCAGGGGCGGTTTCACGAATCAACATCATATGAGATGGTGGTGAACCGATGTGAAGAGATTGTTTTTTGGGCTTGAACCTTTGGAGGCTGCCTACATACTCAGCCTGGAGGGAAAGGATCAATGTCCATGTAGTTCAATTAAAGAATGAATTAATGATCAAGTTGTTCTTGTGGACAATGATCTAATAAAAAATGTTGGTGGGACTTACACATGGTTAGTGGCCCAAAGGGAGTGTTATGGTTGATGTTCGCTCTAAGCTCACGTGAGTCATACTCGGTGTGAGAAACAAGAGGTAATAACAACCTTAACGATGCACAGTTTAATGTCATGTAGGACATAAAAAAGGGACTATGCAGTTTAAAGTCTTGCAGTTAGGACTATTGGTGCTGCATAGTTTAGTGTCTTGTAGCAGGGACAAAATACAGTTTAATGTCATGTAGGACATATCAAGGATTTTCTGTACAGTTTAGCGTCATGTAGTTAGGACGATGGGGATAAAATAGTTTAACGTCATATTGGACGAAAGGGGGACTGTGAAGTTTAATGTCATGCAGTAAGGACAAAATAACACACCATTTATGTCATATTGGACGAATGTGCGAATAGTTTAAGGTCATATGCATGGACCGTGGATGGTGCAGTTTAATGTCATGCTGGACCTTTGATGATTATATAGTTTAACGTCTTTCTGGACGTGAAGGACTTTTATACAGTTTAGCGTCATGTAGTTAGGACGTCACAGTTTAACGTCTTGCTGGACATAAGGGATTTGCAAATATTTTATGGTCATATACATGGACCAGGGATGATGCAGTTTAGGGTCATGCTGGACGGTTTAGGGAACTTTTTCACAGTTTAATGTCGTGTGGGACGAAGTTGCAGTTTAAAGTCATACTGGACCATTGCTGTATAGTTTAACGTCATATAGCAAGGACGAACTAGTGCTATACAGTTTAAAGTCATGTAGCTAGGACTAAGGTGAACCAATATGAGGATATCAGTTCTGGGGACTTTTTACAGTTTAACGTCATGCTGGATGATGAAAGTGACACACTGTTTAATGTCATGTTGCTAGGAAACAATATAGTTTAATGTCATCTCGGACAAATAAGGAACTTCTGTATAGTTTAATGTCATGTAGATAGGACACAATACAGTTTAGTGTCATGTAGGACATATCATGAACCAATGTGACTGTTTTGGATCTGGGAACAATATTTTGTGTTTATACAAAATACTTCTTCATAAATATTGCATTAGTTGGAGTCGTGATGTGTTCTCCATCCATTGAGATTAGAGAATACGCTCCATTGGAGTAGACCTTATGTATTGAATAAGGTCCTTCCCATTTTGGTTCAAGCTTGGGAGGCTTCTTTCCTGGTATCATTGGTTCTCTGAGAACCAATACCAATTCTCCCTGAATGAATGAATGAAGACGAACTTTTTTGTTAAAAGCTTGTGCTATTCGATTCTGATAGATTTCCAAGTGGTGCAAAGTGCACAATCTTTTCTCATCTAACTGTTCCAATTCATTCAACCGCTTTTGGGATTGCTCATCTGTAGATATCTGATCACAAATGGCTATTCTGAGTGAGGGCAATTAAACTTCAATTGGCAAGACTGCTTCTGTTCCATATACCAATGAATATGGAGTTGACCGCGTTGCATTGCGATTGGTAGTCCGATAATCCCATAAAGCATGAAAGAGTTTATCAGACCATGACCTTTTATCTTTATCCACCATCTTTTGCAGTATATTTGAAAGAGTCTTGTTGAAGGCTTCTATCTGGCCATTAGCCGCTGCATGATATCGAGATGAATGGTTGGACTTAATGTTGTATTCTTGATACAATTTCTTTATCTCAGAAGAACAGAAGTTGGTGCCGTTGTCCGTCAATATGGTATGAGGGACACCAAATCTAGTAATGATGTTAGACTTGATGAAGCTAACAATGCATTTAGAACTGACTTCTTTGAGAGGTACTGCCTCTGCCCATTTGGAAAAGAAATCAGTAGCAGTAATAATGTACTTAAACTGCTTGGTCGTAGCTGAAGGGTAAGGTCCCACCACATCCATTCCCCATGTGGAAAATGGCCATGAGTATTTAGCTGTATGAAGCAACTCTGGAGGTTTATGAATGAAGTTGGCATATACTTGGCATGAATGAAACTTCTTTGTAAAATTAACACAATCTTGTATCATTGAAGGCCAAAAGTATCCAAGCCTTCGAATTTGTTCAGACAGTCTATGTCCAGACTGGTGGGCACCACAGACTCCTGCATGCACTTCTTTTATGACAACCATTGTCTCTTCACCATCAATACATTTGAAGAGAACTCCATCAAAACCACGTTTGTAGAGAATTTTCTCGAGGTGGTTTGGGCTATCATAAAGAGTACAATTGACCACACATCGCCGAATTTGTTCTTTCTCGGCTCTATCAGGTGGATGTGTTCCATTTTGAAGGTATTCCCTGATAGGTGACATCCATCCTGTAGTATGACCATACGGTTTAGGAATGGGACTAATTTCATTAATTTCCTCTGTTCTGACTTGAACATAAGGTGAAATTGCATGACGGTGGGCAATACAGATGGTTGTCTCGTCCCGATTTGGATCTGCTAAAGCTGTGGCTATATTAGCCAGTGCATCAGCTTGAGCATTTTGTGATCTTGGGACATAAGAAAATGTCAGTTCTGAAGGGAATTCCGACATTAACTCTCTGACGTAATCATACAAAGGGATTAATTCTTCTTTTCTGATGGCATAATCCCCATTGACTTGTTTGATTAGCAGGTCTGAATCACCTTTCACCTTTAGGTGATTCACTTGTGCTTGAAGCGCTAACTCCAAGCCTGTAATGAGAGCTTGATATTCAGCTTCATTATTGGTACCACCTTCCCACAACAAAAAGGAATAAGGTAACTCTGCCTTATCTGGAGAAATGAGCATAATTCCTAAACCAACTTTGTTTAATTTAGGATTTTCCATTTTCTTCCCTGTTAGACTTCTAAAAGCACCATCAAAATACATTTCCCATGTTTGAGGACTCTCTTGAATAGAGAAAACTTCCTCATCAGGGAGTTCGATATATGAATACGTGTCTTCCACTAAAGGATGTTCAGCCAGGAAATCAGCCAGAGCTTGGCCCTTAATTGCCTTTTCAGACACATACTGAATGTCGAACTACTGTAGAATAACCGCCCACCTTTCCAGACGTCCTGTAAGCATTGGACGACTAAGGATGAATTTGACTGGATTATTACGAGATACCATTTGGACCTCATGATGTTGCAGGTAGTGTCTCAGTTTCTGAACTGCAAATATTAATGCTAGGCAGCACTTTTCAATACTTGAATACCGGGTTTCTGCTTCAAGCATAGTTCTACTGAGATAGTAGAGACTATTTTCATTCCTAGCATCATTCTTTTGAGCGAGAAAGGCACCCAATGATTGCCCTAAAGCTGTCACATAGAGGATAAGCAGTCTACCCTCAACAAGTGGTATGAGTACTGGTGGACTCAAGAGGTATTTCTTGAGAACATCAAATGCTTCTTGACATTCTTCAGTCCACTGGTAAGTGACTTTTTTCTTCAATAATTTGGTAAAGGGTAAACTTTTTCCAGCCAAATTGGCGATGAAATGCCGGATATAGGCTAAGTGTCCTTGAAGTCCTCTTAATTCTTTCAAATTCTGAGGAGGTGACATACCAAGGATTGATTTGGTCTTCTCAGGATTGACTTCAATACCACGATGGCGTACAACAAGGCCGAGGAATTTTCCTGAGGTTACCCCAAAAGCACATTTTAAGGGGTTCATCTTCAAATTATGTTGTTGAAGCTTGTGGAATATGACTTCCAAATCAGCCAAGTTATTAGAACGTTGTTTGGATTTAACCACCAAATCATCTACATAGAATTCAACAAACTTCCCTAAAAGAGGTTTGAAGATACGATGCATGGCGCGTTGATATGTTGCACATGCATTCTTTAAACCAAAGGGCATCACCCGGTAACAAAACACACCTTGAGGAGCTCTGAAGGCTGTATATTCCTCATCTTCTGGGGCCATTCGGATCTGATTATATCCGGAATATCCATCCATGAAAGTAAGTACTTCGTAGCCAACTGTCGCATCAGTTAAGAGTTCTGTAATCGGAACTGGGAAATCATCTTTAGGACAATACCGATTAAGATATCTGAAATTGATGCAAACCCTAATTTGTCCGTTCTTCTTCTTTACAGGGACAATATTAGCCAACCACATGGGATATTGAACTTCTCTAACGAAGTTGTCTTTGATCAGCTTATCCACTTCAGCTTCAATTATGGAAGCATAGGTTGGGTGTGTTCTTCTCGCGGCTTGCTTAAAACCTCGATGCTCTTTTGGTAAACCCAAATGATGAGTAGCAACATCAGGATCAAGCCCAGGCATTTCTGTATAATTCCAAGCAAAAATATCTTTATTTTTCTTTAGAAAAGAAATATACATCTCTTTCTCTTCAAGGGTCATGGCCGCACTAATTAAAGTGGGGCGTGGATCTTTCTATGTACCCAGATTTACTTCTCTGAGTTCATCCATAGTGGTAGAGATACCCTCTTCAAATGATGGAGGAGCATCTCTAAGATCATCCTCTTCCTCTTCATCATGTGTTATTTCTTCCATTTCTACTTGCAAAGTAGATGAAAAAACTAAATTCTCATGATCATAAGAGATGTCAAAATTTTCACATTTTGAAGAAGAAGCTTCTATTTCCGACCCTATTAGTGATAAAGGGTCTTTTTTTGGGAAAAAAAGAGGAGATGATGGATTGAGTATCGACATCATTATTCACCTCTGGTGTTGCTATAACTTTTTCTGGCCTGATTAGAGAAGTATAGACTTGTTGGAATTCATCACCACTTATGCTTTCATCACTTCTTGGTAGGTTACCAATTTCTCCTATGTTGTCTGGCTCGATCGCCGTAATTGACATTATGGATCTTTCCATAAGATTATTTTGATTTGGGCCTATTTTGTCAATTTGACTGATAGGTAACACATAATCTGTACTCATATGTGAAAATGGATTTATTGGAATTTTCTCCAAACCATATGCAGCATTAACTTTGGTAATTTCCTTCATTGTAAATTTTTCTCTTCCCTTCATGTGATAAAATTCCACCTCAATGTATTGAGACTCACATGTCTTGAACGGGGCCTTATCACCATACAGTGTTCCAACTTGACCATCAAAACAGTATCTGAGACATTGATGGTATGATGAAGGAATAGCTGCATGCTGATGTAGCCAGGGTCTTCCAAGCAAGATATTGAAAGCTGAGTCTTGATCAACAATCATGAAATCCGAATTGGATACAAGATCTCCAAACTGAGTTCTGAGTGTAACTTCTCCCAGTGGTTCTTGTTCGTTTTTATCATATCCTTGTAACATCATGGTAGAAGGAGATAAATCAGATTCTGTGAGGCCCAATCGACGAAGTGTACGAATGGGCATGAGGTTGACTCTTGAACCATTGTCAATGAAAGCTCTTCGAACATCTACACCATTGACTTTTCCAGATAAGTACAAAGGTTATATGTGACCATGCACAACATCATATTCATCTTTATCAGTAAAAGATATCACTGCATGGAATTCTGCAGGATTATTCTCTATGTGATATATTTCAGCTGCAGCAATTTCAGCTTCAAACTCCTGAGGACTTGACAAAGCTTCGATGAGTTCTTCCCGAAGATCTTTTGACAGATTCAAAGAATCCAAAATTGATAACTTGTCTGGTACTTGGGCCAAGTGTTTCAATATATCATACTTTTGATCTAGAGGTCTGCGTTTCCCAATAGGAATATGCATTTTAGCAGGTACCTTGGAAGCAGATGCTTTAGAAGCTGATGCATCTTGTATTGAAGTTGGCAGCATCCTTGGTTTTGGAAGATTAGACTGATTAGATCCATTTACTTGCTGAGATAAAGAAGATGGAACCTTTAATCGGTCTTCCAAAATAACTGTGCCAAAAATGAGTTGGACATTGGCAGAAGAACTTGCTTGTTCTTTTTGAGCTCGCTGAAGGGCTCTACCACGAGTTTCTGCTACATATACAGTGCTAGTAGGGGTAAAATTAGAGTAGTGGCTTCGGAAAGATCCACGTCTTCCCTTGTATCCTGAACCTCTAGAACTTCCTCGGATTCCCTTATTTGATACAAGGAATTCAGGCTCATCTAGACTGAAATATGGATCTGTTAATTGAATCATATTAACAGAACCAAAGATTAACTCTTCGTCTGATAATGACTCTGCCTGGTTATCCTTTTTAGGCTATGCAGTTTGGTGGGACGGTTCCCGTGGATTTGAAGTAGATGGCATGAAATCTGCCAGAGTCAAAGACAATTTAGGCTTTGATACATACTCATCTTCTCCTGATTCCTCTTTCTTTTTTGAATTGCGTTGCCCTTTTGAGGATTTGTCTTTTGATGGAGGCTTTACTGCAGCTTTTGTAGGAGACACAATTGGCTTCTTCAATTTTGTTCACAAAATGGAATGGGTCCGATTGATTGTCTTTATGACCATCCAATCATCATATTTTTTCGCAGTTTTGCTTTTGACTTCCTGCCACTCGCCTCCTTCCTCTGGATCTGTAGCAGTAATACACACTACATGAGCTGAAGAACCCTTCAATTTGACTTGTCCCAAGTCGACCATCTTTTGCAGGAGGTCTTTAAAAACAAAACACTCCTGGATGGGATGCCCCAACATTTGATGAAAGGGAAAATAATTGGGACGTTCTTCATCTCCTTCCTTGTTTGGCCTTTTGGGTACTGGTAATTGAACCAAATTATTTTCCAGATCTGAAATGAAGTAACCAGGAATTTGCTCACTTCGGAAATAGTATGTTTTACTCTTCATATCCTCAAATTGTTTTCGTCGTTGATCTTTTTGATCATTTGGACGAAACAACCTTTGTTGTTGGCGTTCAGGAGGTGGAGCCCTTCGAGAAGATGAAGGTTTTGAAGTAGAAATAGGTACAGGTGCTTGTTTAAGCATAACTGTAGCAGTTTCTGCTTTACCCATTCTCCTTCCTGGAGCTGATGGAATTATACGAGATTTAACCTTAGCCTGTATAAGGGAATCTTCAATCTGTTGAGCGATTGAAGTAAGGTCTCGAAACCCTCCTGTGTATTTCACAGGGATCAATGGCGTGCGTAATTTGTCACGCTAATTTGCCACACAGATTGGCAACAATTCCTCCAAAGGGAGTGCTAAACTCAGGGAATACGTTAATCCCTTCCAACGAGCAATGAAATCATAGACTCCTTCATTCTCCCTTTTCTTGCGGTTTGTAAGATCGAAAACTGTCGTTTTTGGAAATGTTGAGCAAAACTGAAGAAGGAATTTTTGACAAAGATCCTCCCATCCGATGACTGACCGGGATTGCAAGTTTGTATACCAGACAAAAGCTGGTCCTTACAAGGTTCGCACGAAGCATCTGAGTTTCACTGCTTCTTGCTGCTCTGGAGTTCCCATCATAGGATCACAAAAAGACACGTAATGCGTCAAATGTTGTTCGGGGTCGCCTGATCCATTTAAAGTAGGGAAAACAGGGTTTCCAAAACTGGATGGAGTAGAAATTGAATTTACCCATTCAGGGTAAACTTTCTTTTCAGGTTGAACTTGCGCCCGTTTCCCTTCCATAGTTTCTAACCAAGCTGTTAATGACTCAATAGTAGTTATTAACTTTTGAGAAACATCAGGTTGAACTTGGTTTTGGGTAGGTGCGATGAATGGAGCTTGGACAGACATGGTGGTTGGTGCTGTAACTGATGGTAGTGCTGCCAACCGTTGTTGCGTTTGACCCGTAGGTTTAGACCTCTGAGGGTGTACTGATAAAGGAGGATATTCCTGATCCATCTCAGTAGTTACAAAAAATTCCTTCTGCTGTTGGACTTCAGCATCCTTAAGAAGAAGACTACTCTGAAGTAGTTCTAAATTCAACCTTCTTAATTCTTTCATTTCATCCTCCTGCTGTGCAAACCTTTGCTCTAATGAGAGGGATTGACCTCCTTCAGAGGAAGGGTGAGAAGTAACCTGATTCTTTCCTTTCCCCTTATTGGATCCTTTTCGGAGAGTGGGAAGTGGGTTACTTGAAGGAATACTCAAATTTTGGGTAAGCCTTTGATTACGTGTGCGCACACCTTCTTCATTTAGGTCTGTGTGCACAACTTTTTGAGCAGGAACCTCTTCATCTGATCCCTCTAATTGAGCCTCATCTGGTGAATCAGCAGCAATGGCATTGATGACATTAATGGATTCATATTGCATGGAATCCTTTCTATCAGCATTTCTGTGATATTGTCTTCTTCCATGTCCATGATGAGACATGGAATTCCGTTGACTTGATCCCTCAGGAACTTCTTGGAGAACCGTCACTTGGAGAGAATCTCCTGATAGCTTGGCTCTTCGTTCCTCTTGAGGCTTTTTCCCAAATCGAGAGAATACTGATTTTCTCTGAGGTAGGGATTGAGGATTTGAAAAAGTCCCCAGTCCGGTGGACTGGGGATGTTCCTGCTGCTTCCGCTCAACTCCTCGAATCCCATTTTTTGACTCTGAGGGCTGGGTTAGAGAAGTCCCCAGTCTGACAAGCTGGGGTGTATCTTGACATGATATGTCTGATATCTTCTTAAAATCTCTCTTGATCTTGCGAATCTTAGTTCAGAAATTAGCTGGATGCATTAACCTATATCCAATTTTATCGCTTGGTTCAACAGACCGTTAGATGATTTCCGAAACTTCTGTCATTTGATGACGTGTTTGCTCCAGATGAGACGCTTGTGCAATATTCTCGCCTGCTTGTTGTAGGAGCAATTCAACAACATGTTCTCTATATACTTGATTTTGAGAGGAACTAGTTGAAGCCTGTTCTTGAGCAAGCTTTTGATTATGAACAAAGCCCATTGACTGTGGCCGGCCATGGGCAATAACATTGCATGAGACCATTTTCGGTGGGCTTTGCTGACTGGAAAGAACTGTGAAATGTATTTCTCCGTGAACACCCCATCCTCTGATATGAACATCAGATGGAGCATTGGCAATTAACTGACGCAATTTTCTTAGTGCGCCAAGGCATGAACGTTGAAGGGTTCTTTGTTGCTTTTCAGCCTTCGGATACCGAGAGACTGATAAAGATGCCAAATCAATCTGGCGTTGTAACCCTTCTATTATCTTAATATGATTTTCATAATCACCGTAAGATAATACTTTCTTCTTAAATTGACAATGAGTCTTCCATATGTTGAGACGAATATCATGGATTCCATCATTCGTCAACATCTTTGGAATGTCGTACTGGGAGTCAGCCAAAGGCCAAAACATGACTGGTACTTCACCTTTTGCCAGTTTTTTCCTCATGTTCAGCATTTCCTCTTTATCATTAAATGAAGATTCTTATACCTGTTTGGACCAGAGTTGGTGTTTCCTTGTTGCTTCATCGGATTCAACAAGATTGGTTGAGAAATCACTATTCATGCTGGAAGATGAAAGACCTAGGGATGATTCGGAGAATAACCTGGACCCCATTTTATCTTCTGATGGAGAAAGAGTTTCACCTGCCGATAGTAAAGAATCAGATTTGACTGGTTTTACGTTTGCAAGTGCCTCGAGATAGGAGGGATTTCTCGTCACTACATTGTCTTCTGAAGAATTTTCGAGACAACGTGAATCACTACTGCGGAGAGGACTTTCACAGCGAAGTTCATCACCATGAGGAGGACCGTCATGATGGGTTACAGCAAAAGATGAAATCTCTTGCTCCTTGGTCTTCTGACCACACAGAGGGTTGCTGTGAATCTCATCTGAAGAAGAAAATTCAAGATTGACCAAACATTCATGAAGCAAGCCTTCATGAGGAAGTGTTCGTTGAAGACCTTCAGAATTAATGTTCCCGTTATTGAGAACTGAGGGAGTAGAATCTTGAATTCCGACAGATAAATGTCTGAGGGCTTCAAGAACTCCAGTATCGAGCAAGACCTTGTTGCAGATTGGCCTTTGATCTCCTGACTGTGCTGGGCGGATCTTTTTCTTAGATGCCTTCTTACTCACTTTAGAAACCACTTGTTGACGAAAGTGGTTACTCTGAGCAGGTGTATGTGCCTGATCAGGAATTATGGTCAGGTTAGGCTGACGATCTCCACTCAAATCAGGTGTATGTGCCTGACTTGGTTGTCCGTTTGATATGGGGGAGTATGCCCCATAACCCTCTTGGACTGGAACAGATGTGTGTGTCTGTTATAGAGTGAATCGTTGATGTGTCACTCCACTGCTAGGGATAGATTTATGTGTCTGTCCCTGAGATGATGCTGAAGCTGTTTTGATATCCTGGAAAGCATCCAGAATATGAGCAGAAATTTTCTTCTGCTCTTTCACCATTGAAAAAATATGTTTGGTGACTTCGGCCACCGGAATGGGGATATACGTCCATTCCGGGATTGGAGTAGGTTTATGTGCCTGCTCCTGTCCTCCTTTTCCTGTCAGTGAATCCTGGCAGTACTCAAGTGTGGAGGGCAGAGAGTTGAGTCTGCCACCTGTTTGTCGTCGGGGCTTTCCGACTGACTTCTCCGTGCGCTACCAAGCGAGACTGTGGGTAGGCTTGATTAGTATTAGCAGGTGTATGTGCCTGCTGATTACACTTCGCCAAACGCGGTTGACAAGATCCATCATATGTAGTCAGACGAGCCTGCTGACTAACTGGTGATGTATAAGCAGGTGTATGTTCCTGCCTATAGTACTCCGCCGGAATTGCCTGGCGGGATTGGCATGATGCTGCCAGAGGAGTCAGCTGGACAATGGAATTAAAATGGACAGGTGTGTATTCCTGCTCGTTGTTCGCCACCAAGGTAGGTTGGTGGACTTCTCCGGAGATGGCAGGGATGACAACCTGCCCATTGTTCACCGGATTCCGTCTCTGGCGGTTCATCTTGCCTTCTCGGGTTCGAGGAACCTGAGCTGAATGCCTGGATTTGGTACCCTCATCATGTTGAGGGCGCACTACCGCACGAGTCTGGCGGTGATTGTTGATGGGAGACCTTGGGAAGGACTCCTGTCTTTTTGAATTAAGGTCCTGCGGGACCTGGTCATTCACTTCCTCAGAGTAAGGGAGTGAATGGAAATTGCGTTCCGGGGATAACGACCCGAAACGGTTGGAGACGGTAGTCAGCACCGCCTGCTTCTTGATCGCTGGCCGCCGTTGTCCGGACGACCAGGTAGAGTTGTTAACTTGGAGGGCTTGACGAGCGGCCTCTAGAGTTGGGATAGTACCGTTGCGACGGTACTCCTTAACCAGTGCATTAGAAACCCAGCGTTGAAGATGCTGAGTTGGTGATGTCATCCTCAGAGCAGACGACGTTCCAGTAGGCGTAGCAGCATTGGTTTTCATAGCAGCAGACCTCACAGTAGAGGTGTTCACAGCAGCAGTATTCACAGAGGTGAATTTAAGGAAAGCCATTTTGCAGAAGATCTTGAGAAAAAGAGTTCCTGTTCCATATAACAGACATAATCAAGATGAATCCAGCCACTGCATCTTTTGGATGAGCACATGTCAATGATTGCTTTGTTGGCCCAAGGGGCCTAACAAATAAAAAGAATATCACTTTAACTTGGTTAAGGATTCACGTCGGGTTTACCATTTTTGTTTCCTCACGGATTTCGGGGATGACCTCCTGGACGGGAGATTCAAACATTCTGATCGGTTTCTAGCGGGTTTGTTCGTAGAATCGGAAACATCCAACTATTCCACATCCGTTTGGACCTACTTTCCAAAGGTAGGCGCTCATTAGCTTGTGGAATGATGAGGCTTAGGAATTTGCATTGGTCAAGAGGATGGGAGGTCGGACTCATCACACCTTTTTGAGGGGAATTATTGTCTACTCCGGGACTCTCTTTATAGATTTAAGTTATGTTCGTGAATCCTTATTACATTACCAAGTATAAAATGTGCTTTCCTTTAGTTTTAACAATCAATGATTAAATATGCAAGAAATTTAGAGAATCTTTTATATGTATTCGAGGTTCTTCATCAATAGAGAATCATCTATATCGGTTTAGAGATTCTTGGTCAATGGTATCCTTCAAAACATTTATATAAAAGTCTCTTGGTCATTATGATGACCAGGCTGGTTTTAAAGCCACTCAGTGGGGCACTTGAAGTTTATCGTCATTCAGAAGGACAGGGATTATTTCAAAGTTGGGATCGAACCCAAAAAATGGGCTACCTACGTATCCTTTGTTTTGAAAAAGGAATCAGAACCCACGTAGTTCGAGTAATGGAGTATGATGTTTATGATTGATGGCTCAAAGAAGAATGTCATAATTACTTTTACACTCTAAGCTCATGTGAGTCATACTCGGTGTGAGAAACAAGAGGTATTGGTAAAAATTAGACAATTGTTCCATGAAAGATGCAATCATAAGAATTTTTTTGGGGCTTATGTATGTATGACTGCCCAGATAGATGAAGGTTTAGGATTCACTTTTAGGGAGAAAATCCATGAACATGGTCCATAAAGTTATATGTGCTTCATGGAGATTTGAATACTCTAATCTTGGGGCTTAATCCTAAGGAGGATGCCCAAGTTAGGAGGGGACTTATGATTGGGTTTTACTCCTGAAAAGGAAACCCAAATCAAGGGTAAATTAGGACTGGTTAAGAGAAATTTAAGGGGGCTTGTGGTTTACTCTTGAAAAGGAAACCGAAGATTATGACTGGGACTTACTCCTAAAAAGGAGGCCCAGGTTAGGGGACTTGGGGCTTACTCCTGAAAAGGAAGCCCAAGATTATGACTGAGTCTTATTCCTGAAAAGGAGACCCAGGTTAGGGATTAAGGTTGGGGCTTACTCCTGAGGAGGATTCCCAAGTTAAAGGAATTAAGGTTTGGGGCTTACTCCTGAGTAGGATGCCCAAGTTTGGGAACTTTAAGAATTTGGGGCTTACTCCTAAAGAAAGATGCCCAGATTAAAGGATTTATAACTAGGGATTATTCCTAAAAAAGGAGACCCAGGGGGCTTGGGGATTACTCCTGAAAAGGAAAACCAAGATTATGACTGGGACTTACTCCTAAAAAGGAGGCCCGGGTTAGGGGACTTGGGGCTTACTCCTGAAAAGGAAGCCCAAGATTATGACTGAGTCTTATTCCTGAAAAGGAGACCTAGGTTAGGGATTAAGGTTTGGGGCTTACTCCTAAGGAGGATGTCCATATTTTAGGTTGGGGCTTACTCCTGAGGAGGATGCCCAAGTTAAAGGAATTAAGGTTTGGGGCTTACTCCTGAGGAGGATGCCCAAGTTTGGGAACTTTAAGAATTTGGGGCTTACTCCTAAAGAAGGATACCCAGGTTAAGGATTATCTCATCTTAAAGGATGAGGTTAAATGAATGAACTCTCAATCTTTGGTGACATAAGAATATTTAAATCACTAGGTTTTGAGAGATATTCCACAGAATTATTTTCAGATAAGGAAGTTGAATCAAGAAATCATGCCATAAATGGCTTTGAAGAGTGTCTTGAAGACTGAATCTTGAAAAGAAAAAGGTGTAATGGCTTAAGAGGGGTAAAATGGGCAAGATGGGCACCCAAAAAGGTAGGGGCGCGCAAGTCTTGAAAGGCGTGCAAGTCTTCCGTGGGCGCGAAAGTATTGGTCGCGCAAGTATACCTGCACGACATGTGGGGTACTTGCGCGATTTTCAACCAGTATTAGAATACTTGAGCGACTCCTTTTTAATCACTTTAGAATCCACTTGAGGTTCTTCCAAAAAATGGACGTGCAAGTTATTTTGAAGGAAATAAGTCGGCGTGCAAGTGTTGATATGTTTCAACACTTAGGCCTTCCATCTTCTCTTTAGATCTTCCGTTCCAGGTAAGAAATTACCTTAGAAGTATTCCGGAAGTTTTGAGAAGAGACTTGGGCGTCGGGAGCTTCAATCCGAGTTTCTGGAAAAAAGATCCTCTCGAATGGGGGTCCCACAGGGTCTATTTATAGGCAGGAGAAGACCCTGGGCGGTTACCGAGCGGTTATCACTTAGGTAGCGCAAGTCACTTGCACAACCATAAGGCGTCGCGCAAGTAGACTTGCACGACCAATAGGCGGCGCGCAAGTGTACTTGCGCGACCATAAGGGAACTTACGCGACCTATGGGTAATGTTCTCCTTGTTCATCCCTTTGTCGATTTTTGATGTTTCTTCAAAGTATGAATCACTTTGGACTAAGATATTTCCTATTTCCGATCGTTAGGTTCTGTGACGAAAGGAGCATCAACAAGGGGTATTTTTGGTTTCCAGTGTTTTAGGGATTTTATGTTTTTTCGAGTTTTAAGGGATTATATGTTTTTATGGTTTTCATAGAGTTTTTAAGGGGGTTTAGATATTTTTTAGTTTATATGGTTTTTTGGGCCTTTTAGGATTTTTATGGGGTTTTAAAGGTTTTATGGATTTTGAGGATTTTATAGTTTTTAGATTTTGTTAGGTTTTATGGTTTTTTTTGAGATTTTAGAGTCTTTAATATTTTTTATTATTTTTTTCTGTTTTTAGAGGTTTAAATGGTTTTTTTTAATTTTTAGTGGGGTTTTTCAGATTTTATGAATTTTTTAGTGTTTTTTACATTTTTAGGGTTTTTAGGGTGTTTTTAATATTTTAATGTTTTTAAGATTTAAAGGGATTTATGTGTTTTTATGTTTTAATGATTTCCAAAGGCTTTTTCTGGGTTTTTATGGTTTTTTACATCATTAGGGATTTTAAGGGATTTTTTTTGTAATTTTATAGTATTTCTAGGTTTTTTGTGAATTTGAGGGTTTTTATGGTTTTTAGGGTTTTTAGTGTATTTATGTTTTTATGAGATTTCAATTAATTTTAGGTTTTTAATGATTTCATATTATTTTTAATGGCTTTGGGGGTTTTATGTTTTTATTTAATTTTAGGATTTTTTAGGATTTTTATTTTTTCAAGGTTGTATCATTTTTTTGGGGTTTTATGGGTTTAAAGTGATTTTAGGTTTATTAGGTATTGTTAGGGTAGAAGAGTTGTGAGGTCCGGATATTCCCGACCCCCCCTAAAATTTATTAATAATAAAAAAGATGCAACAGATAGAGGAGGGGAAGGGTCAATCGACCCATACCCAAAAACAAAGGCTCAAAAGGAAAACAAAGAGCAAGAACAAATCCAAAAGAGAGAATAAATTAGAAAAGAACAAGGGAAAACACCAGAACAGGGTCTACAAGCCTTTTCCACCACCACCATCATAGTCCGCACCATGGGGATCTCCCTAAGCACCATAAATGGAGGCCGCATCAGTGTCTGCTAACTCCCATTCAAAAGAGTCATATTGCTTCAAGTCATTGGTGTAATACTCCATTAACTTCACCTACCCCACATTCAGCTGCTTCTTAGCAGACTGCCCCACCTTGCCGGAGGAGTTCATAGAAGATTTTCTGGAACCCTCGTAGATACCGTTCTTGGAAATGAAGAGTATTCCTTCTTTGGCCTCCTCACTTTCTGGACTGCAGTTTCAACATCACCATGTTTGTCCTGGATAGGGATAACTGTGTTCTTCTGATTGGGTAAACAAGAAGTGGGAGATGGAATCCTCTCCCTGGACAGGCCCCCTAAAAATTTTTCTTTCCCAAAATAGAAATAATCTCCTAGTTGGGCCTCATCCTTCAAAATCTGGGCCATGTTGGATTTCATCCTAGAATCATCTTCAGAGTTGCACCCCCAAAATATCGAACACTGGGGTTTCATTCCCTTCTACAATAGAGAAATATGCACAGGTACTTTCATCACATTAGGGTCATCCAAATCCATGTCTGTCAGAACCAAACATTTGGAGTTCCCATCCTCATTGTCCCTAATCATCCCATCTTTAATAAATATAGCATCACGTGACCCAAAGGGGATGATTACCTCTAATTCATCCACTGCGATCAGAACTGGCTCATGGAAGTCAGGAGCGTTCATTAAAGACCTGGTGAAGATACCCCCGTTACCCGTAGCCTGGGCAACATGCATGCTAGTCTCGGTTCCCAGATCAACAATCAACCTAGAAAACACCTCGCTAACCTTTGGTTCAGGTGGCTGATGTCACGTAGTCTTCAACAGGATGTCCCCTCCCTTGACCATCTCCGTCTGTACAATTCCATCCGCTTCAAGCATGACATTAATAGGGAGGTGTGAGCCATTTCCATTCATCCTACCACTCTCAAACCAAAGACTGTCCATGTCAGCCCACATAGAAGCCATCAAACTTTCATCACCAGCCACAATGAGGCATCCATCACCATCACCCTGCTGCTCATGCTCTAGCACATTAGAAACCAAGGCATTAAACTGATTGATTAAGGTATGTATGATCCTCGTGGTCACTATAGGGGGCCCTACACTCTACCTCCCTTCATTAGTGAATATTTGACCTCCTGGTGACCCTCACCCGACAGTTCCACCGATCCAATCACCCTCAGTGAATCTACAAGAGGAGGGACGCATGCACCATACACATTCACCTGCTCAAGGTCCATTAAACAGATGTTTCTACCACCTCGGGCCTCCACACCATCAATTTCAGGAACAGAGGATAGAGATTGACTACTCTTCAAAGTAGTACTACTATCCACAGTAGCCATAGGAGGTTGTTGCATAGGCTGGGAGTGCGCTACCTTCTGTCAAGACTTAACCGTATTACCTCTCCAACTCTTACATATACAGTCCTTCTTAACATGCCCCAAGAACCTTCAAGAGTCCCAGAAATCAACCCAAGATTCATACACCACCGTATAATTTTACCGAAGCTCCTCACCAACATAGATCCACACAAAATCAAGCAGCTTCTTTGATAAATCCACCTCAATACAGGCCTATGGACCAACTGGGTGATAGACTCCCTGCATATGCTTATCCGCACATAGGAACCACTCTACAAGGTTCCTCATCATACAAAAAATAGATGTATTTTTGAAAGGTAAAAGAAGATCCAGGAAACGAACCCAATGAACCGTAGAAGGGGAGTTACGCTTCAAGTGAAGATTGAAGCTCTTTTGAAAAAGAGAGATTCTTAGTCCATTATAAGAATGAGGTTCCAAGGACCAAGCTTGAATCAGATCTTCTTTAGAAGAAAAACATATCATAATATGAAGGTTGTCTATAATCCATACCATTGAACGATCTTGGAGGCCCCATGATACGAAAATGAATCTATCAAATTCATTAACTGATGGTCGACCATTGCAGAATCTCGCGATCAGTGTCCATTTAAAAAGGTGGGAGGCCTCATGGAACTCCAACAGAGAGAGGGGGAGCTGAGGAAATCCCATGAATAGATCGGGAACCTTAGGAAAGTTCTGAATTTGAGGAAAGGGGGGAAGAATATCTGATGAGGAGAAGGGGGTGATGCGAAGAGATGAATGGGAAGAGATACCACCCCTCCCCATCGGAGGTGGAGGGGTAGAGATGACTGCCATCGGCGCACCGCCTAGGGCGGAGGTCCGCCGCGCACCTCGGGCCAGAGGCTATTGCCTCTCGAGAGAGAATACATCGGTATTCTTATGGGTTTTGTGAGTTTTTTGAGGTTTTTTTCATTTTAATATTTTTACAGATGTTTAATGTTTACATGATTTCTATGGTCTTGTGTTTTTAGAGATTTTAATGGATTTTAGGGTTTTTTATATTTTTTAGCATTTTTAATGTTTTGGGTTTTTAGGGTTTTTAGTGTTTTTAGGTTTTTATGGTTTTCTTTGGGATTTTCATGGGTTTTAGGGTTTTTAAATTTTTAGTATTTTATATGGATTTTATAGGATTGTAATCATTTTTTGGTGTTTTTAGGGTTTTATGATTTTAATATTTTTTTAGGTTTTTTATAGTTTTCAAGATTTTGTTGGGTTTTTTAGAGTTTTTATGGTTTGTTAAAGGTTATTTACATTTTATTATTTTACAGAGTTTTAATATTTTTAGTGGTTTTTTAGGGTTTTTATAGTTTATAATGTTTTTTATTATTTATCGGGGTTTTATTTTTTTAGGTTTTTTGTAGTTTTTAGTGTTTTTAGGGTTTTTATAAATTTTTTATTTTAGCGGATTTAACTATTTTTTGTTTGTTAAGGTATTTTTATGGTATTTTTATGGTTTTTTTAATTTCTATAGGTTTAAGTATTTTTTAGTATTTTTACTATTTTTACGGTTTTTAGGGATTTTGTTGTTTTTTAGGGGTTTATGTGTTTAAGGATTTTTTTGTTTTTCTGTTGTTTTTGGGTTTTCATATCTTATAGGGTTATATTTTTTTAGTGATTCTAATATTTTTAAGGGTTTTTAGGGTCTTCAAGGGATTTTATCATTTTTAGGTTTTTAGGGGATTTATTTGTTCTTAGGGTTTTGTGGTTTTCTTGGGGTTTTCATGATTTTTTGGGGTTTTTATGTTTTTTAAGATATTTGGGAATTTTTATTTTTTTAAGGTTTTTATGTTTTTTATGAATTTTGATCGAATTATGGATTTTTTAGGGTTTTTAGTGTTTTTATATTTTTAAGGGTTTTGAGTGTTTTTAGTTAAAAAAGATTTTTTAGGGTATTTTTGGTTTTTTAGGTTTTATATATTTTTTGTATTTTTTATGTTTTTTAAATATTTTTGTGTTTTGTAGGTTTTTTTAGTGATTTTGAGAGCTTTTTTGGATTTATAGGGGTTTTGAGGTTTTTATGAATTTTTTGTGTTTTTTAAGATTTTGTTGATATTTGTTTTTGGATTTTTAAGGTATTTTTGAGTTTTTTAGTTTTTTTTGTGTTTAAAAGGTTTTTATAGATTTAGTGGGGTTTACTATTTTTTTAGGTTTTTAATTATTTTAAGGGTTTTGAGGTATTTATGGTTTATATGGTTTTTATGATTTTTAGGTTTTTAAAGGTTTTTGAAATTTTTAGGTTTTAGGTGTCTTAAGTGATTTAATGTTTTCTTAGGGGGTTTCATGGTTTTATAGTTTTTAATATTATTAGGGTTTTTTTGTTTTTTTTATTATTATAGTTTTTAGCGTATTTAGGGGGTTTATGGTTTTGTCAGTTTTTTAGTTGTTTTAGGGTTTTTAGGTTTTAGCATATTTTTGGATTTTTAAGGTTTTAATTTTTTTTGGGTTATATGGTTTTCTTAGTTTTTTTATTTTTTTAGGGGTTTTTTACTTTTTATGGATTTTAAAGGTTTCTTTAATGATTTTTACAGTTTAAGTGGTTTTAGAGACTTTAAGGTTTTTATGTTTTTTATGTTTTTTAGTTTTTTTCGTATTTTTGTCATTTATTATGTTTTTATTGGTTTTAAGTGTTTTCATGATTTTAAAATTTTTATAGGGTTCTTTAAGGATTTTTATGTTTTAAGGTATTTTTATGGATTTTAATAATTTTTACCATTTTTGGGTTTTTACTATTTTTGAGGATTTTGGGTTTTTAGTTATTTATAGGTTTTTGGGTTTTTACCGTTTTTTGGGATTTTAGGGTCTTCATGTGTTTTTATATTTTATTATTGTATTTATAGGATTAAAGGGTTATTATATTTTTTGTAGTTTTTAGGGTCTTAGGGATTTTTAATGTTTGAAGGGGATTTAATGGTTTTAGGATTATTTGGGTTTTTAGGGTTTTTAGAATTTTTTAGATTTTAGGGTTTTTTAGTGTTTTTAGGATTTTATGGTTTTATTCGAATTTTATAGGGTTTTTACTATATTGTTTATTTTTAGGGGCTTTTATAGATTTTTAATGTTTTTTATTTTTTAACTGATTTTTAGGGTTTTAGGGTTTTTAGTGTTTTTAACTTTTCTTAGGAGTTTTGGGGTTTAAAGGTGTTCTTAAATTTTTATGGTTTATTAAGGTCATTTTAGGTTTTTAAGGGTTTTTTATTTTTATATGTTTTAGTGATTTTTAGAGTATTAATGGTTTTTAGGGTTTGTAGGGTTTTGAGGGGTTTTAGGGTTTTTAAAGGTGTTTAGGGTTTTTAAGGTGTTTTCAATTTTTTTTGGTTTTTATGATTTTTAAAGTTTTTATTGTCTTTATGGGTTTAAATGGGGTTTTTATATTTTTTAGAATTTTATAGGGTTTTTTTCTGGGTTATTATAGTTTTTATTGTTTTTAGGGATTTTTATGTGTTTTAAGGTTTTTTTGGGAGTTTTGAGTGGTTTAGGTTTTTTTAGGTTATTAATGTTTTCTAAGGGTTATTCATGGCTTTTATAGTTTTTTACATTTTAAGGAAATTTTAGGGAATTTTTATGATTTTTATGTGTTTCAGGGTTTTTAGGGATTTAAAGGGGGTTTAGGTTTTTAGGTGTTTTTTAGTTTTTTGGTGTTCTTATGGTTTTTTGGAGTTTTTAGTTGTTTTTAGGTTTTTGTTTATTTTTTAGCATTATTGGGGTTTAAAGGATTTTTAGATATTTTAATGGGTTTTAATGGTTTTAGATATTATAGGGTTTTATTTTTTCTAGGGTTTTCTTGTTTTTTTGGGTTTTAAGGGGTTTTAATGTTTTTTAGGTTTTTAGCAAGATTAAGTATTTTTTAGGTTTTTATGGTTTTCATAGGGGTTTGCTTGGGTTTAATGTTTAATTACTTTTTTTTATATTTTTAGGGTTTTTAGGATTTTTTTTGGTTTTTTCGATGTTTAGGGTTTTTGAAGGTATTAGGGTTTTTAGATGTTCTTGGGTATTTTGAGTTTTTTGAGGTTTAATGATTTTTCATTGTTTTTATAGTTTTTGAATGTTTTTAATAAATTCAGGGCTTTAAAGGTGTTTTATTTTTTTATGTGGTTTTGGGGGTTTTATAGGTTTTTAGGGTTTAAAATATTTTTTGAGTTTTATAGTTTTGATGGTTTTAGGTTTTTTAGGTGTTTTTAGGGATTTTAGTTATTTTAGGCTTTTAGGTGTTTTTATTTTTTATGGGTTTCTTAGAGTTTATAATATTTTTAGGTTTTCTTACATTTTTAGGGACTTCTTTTTATTTTTATGGTTTTTAGGTTTTTAGATAATTTTATGGTTGAGTTTTTTTATGGTTTTAGAGTTTTTTGGTTTTCATGGTTTTTATGTGTTTTTTGGGTTTTCAGGTTTTATTATGTTATTTCATTATTTTCATGGATTTTACACTTTCAAATTTCTATGGATTTTTATATTTTTATGTGTTTTATGTTTTTTATACATTTTCAGTGTTTTAATGGGGTTATGTGTTTTCGGGTTTTATGGGGGTTTTTGGTATTTATGGATTTTTTAAGATTTTATGGTTCATATGGGTTTTTATAGTTTTTTTAAATTCATTATTGGTTTGATGAATTTTTTGAGATTTTAGTGGTTTTTTGGGTTTTTGTTGGTTTTTATGGTTTTTAATGTTTTTTTGGTTTTGAGGTTGTTAGGTGTTTTTAGTGTTTTTCATGTTTTTAGGTGTTTAGGGATTTTGTTTTTAGTTTTTAAAATTTTTCATTGGTTTTTATGTTTTTTATGTTTTTATAGATTTTATGTATTTTAAATATTTTTTTAAGATATTTTGGGTTTTTACTGATTTAAGGGTTTAATTGGTTTTTAGGGTTTTAGGGTATTTAGAGATTTTTTGTGTTTTAGGGGGTTTATGTATTTTTTTGGTGTTTAGTTTTTCTAAGAGTTTCTCATGGATTTTAGGTATATTATCATTTTTAGGGATATTTTGGAATTTATAGGTTTTTTTTCATTTTAGGGTTATTAGAGATCTTGAGGGTTTTAGGGGTTTTTATAGGGTTTTTATGTTTTTTTGGTTCTTAGGGGTTTAAAGGGGTTTAAAGGTTTTTTTATATTTTTTAAACTTTTTTAGGATTTAATGGGGGTTTTATTTTATTAGTGGGTTTTGGGGGTTTTTATGGGTTTTTATGTTTTTAGCGATCTTTATGGTTTTTTTGGGTATTAAAGTTTTTAGGGTTCTTTGGAATTATTAGGTTTTTAGTGTTTTTATGTGTTTTTTGATTTTTAAGGTATTATTAGGTGTTGTTAGGTTTTTTATATTCTTAATTAATTTTAGGTATTGAATATTTTTTATTGATTTTTTATATTTTTTAGGGATTAGTGGGTTGTTTGGTATTTTAGGGTCGTTATGGTTATTTGGGATTTTATGGATTTTTTTAGTTTTTATGGTTTTTATGGGTTTTGGGGTTTTTTATGTTTTAAGGTATATTTATGGTTTTAGGCATTTTGGAGTTTTTTTAGGGTTTTTAGGTTTTTATTGAATTTAAGTGTCTTTATTTTATTAAGGTTTTCCTAGGGGTTTTGAATGTTTTTTTGGGTTTTTATATTTATAGTAATTTTTATTATTTATAAGGATTTAAGTTGTTTTTTTTTCATTTTTTTGTGTTTGTATGGTTTTTTGGGGGTTTTGGGTTTTTTTATATTTTAGGGTTTTTAATTTTTTAGAGTTTTTTTACATTTTTAGGTATTTTATGGGCTTTAAGAGATTTTTGTGGATTGTTAGGGATTTTGGGGGTTTCAGGGGTTTTAATATTTTTATTGTGTTTTTTGGTATTTATGTTTTTAGTGTTTTTATGTGTTTTTGGGATTTTAATGTTTTTTGGATTTTTTGGTAATCATAGTGTTTTCAGGGTTTTTTTGGGTTTTTAGGTTTTTTGTGTTTTTTATGTGTTTTAAAGGTCTAGTGATTTTTAGGGTTTTTAGGGTTTTTTACAGTTTTCAAGGTTTTAAAGGTTAATTGGGGTTTAATGGGTTTAATGGTTTTTATGGGTGTTATGGTTTTTTTGAGATTTTTAGTGTTTTTAATGGTTTTTTGAGTTATTTAACACTTTATGGGTTTGAGGAGTTTTTATAATTTTTAGTGGTTTTATGGTTGTTTTGTATGTTAATGGGTTTTTATGTTTTAAAGGGTTTTAGGGTTTTTAGGGTTTTTTCATTTTTAAGGAGTTTTTGGTTTTAAAGTGTTTTCAATTTTTTAATTGTTTCATAGGGTTTTGGGGATTTTTTGTTTTAAGGTGTTTTAGTGGTTTTTTTGGATTTTTATAATTTTTAAGCATTTTAGGGATTTTTATGTTTTTTATGGTTTTTATGGTTTTTATATTTTTGTGATTTTTCTGTTATTAGGGGTTTTTTAGTTTTTAATGGTATCATGGTTTTTTAGAGTTTATTAATATTTTTAGGGGTTTAAAGGTATTTTAATGTTTAATGTTCTATTATGGGTATTAGGTTTGTTTACTTTAGGGGGGGTTATGGGTTTTAGGGTTTTATGGATATTTGTGGGTTTTTACTGTTTATATTGTTTTTAAATTTTTTGGGTGGTTTAACTTTTTTTATGTTTTATGGTTTTCTTAGGGGTTTCCAGGATAATAGGTTTTTATTATTTTAATGATTTTAGGGGAGTTTTTAAGGGTTTTTATGGTTTTTAGGGATTTTGAGGGGTTTTAGGGTTCTTAAGGATTTTAATGTTTTTATAGTTTTTTGTGTTTTAGTGTTTTTAAATTTTTAATTTATTTAAGGGGTTTTAAATTTTTCTAATGTTTTAGGGGTTTAAAGGGTTTTTAGGTTTTTTTTGTCTTTTGTTGTATTTTCGGAGTTTTTAGGGTTTTTAATGTTTGTAGGAGTTTTATGTTATTTAGGGTTTTTTAATTTTTAGGGTATATAAAATTTTTAGGCTTTTAGGGGTTTTAACTTTTTTTATATATTTTTAGTGTTTCTTGCGGGTTTTCAAGGATTTAGGGTTTTTTAAATTTTTATGTATTTTTAGGGATTTTTGGAGTTTAAGGAAATTTAAGGTTTTTAAGGATTTTAAGGGTTTTAGTGTTTTTAGGTTTTTTATGGTTTTTTAGTTTTTTATGTTCTTTTGGTTTTATGGGTTTTTATGTTTTTTATATATTTTTTAACATTTTTATGTGTTTAAAAGGGTTTAAGTGTTTTTAGTGGTTTTTTGGGTTTCCAATTTTTATGTTTTTTAGGTGTTTTATGGGGTTTATGGGTTTTTCTATTTCCTATGGTCATTTTAGTGTTTTTATTTCATTATTTCGGTTTCTAGGCGTTTAATGTTTTTTAGGTATTTAAGGTTTTTTTTAAGGGTTTTACAGTTTAATTTTTTTAGGGATACTTAGTCTTTTTTTAAGGATGATTATCATTTTTTGGATATTAAATTATTTTAGGGGGTTTTATGATTTTTAGGGATTTATAGAGATTTAAACATTTTTAAGGGTTTTACATGTTCTATGTGATTTTAGGTTTTAAGGTTTTCTTAGGTCTTTTTACATTTTAAGGGATTTTTTATAGATTTTTAAAGTTTTTTATTTGTCTTAGGGGTTTTATTGGTATTTATTGATTTTTGGTTTTCATGGGTTTTTTCGGTTTTAGGTGTTTTTTGGTGTTTTAGGGTTTTTTATAGTCTTTTATAGTTTTTTTACATTTTTAGTGGTTTAATGGGGTTTTACAAGTTTCAGTGTTTTTTCGAGTTTTAGTGTTTTTTTTTGTATTTTGGGTTTTTTATAAATTTTATGGTTTTTAGGGTATTTACGGTTTTTTGAGTTAAATATTTTTAGAGGTTATCAGAGTTTTTTTTAATTTTTACATTGTTATGGTTTTTTAAGGAATTTTAAGATTTTTATATTTTTTGGGGTTTTTAGGGATTTATAGGGTTTTTAGGTTCTTAAGGTATTTTATGTTCTTCAGTGTTTTATTATTTTTAAAAGGTTTGTTGTTTCTTGGGGGGTTTAAATGGTTTTAGGTTTTTATGTTTTTCATAGTTTTTTGGGTTTTTAGGGAATATTTTAGGATTTTTAGGGATTTTAGGGTTTTTATGGTATTTTTGGGATTTTAGGTGTATTTTGTTTTCTTGGGGTTTTTTGTGTTTTTAGGAATTTTATGGTTCTTATAGTTTTTTAATGTTTTTAGGGGTTTAAGGTGTTTTTATTTTTTTAGTGATTTTTAGGTATTTTATGCGGTTTTAAGGTTTTTAAGGATTTTTTGGAGTTTTAGGGTTTTTGGGTTTTTTGTGGTGTTTTGTTGTTTTATATTTTTTATTTTTTATAGGGGTTTTAAGTGTCTTTATGATTTTAAAATTTCCTTGTGGGTTCAAGTTTTTTATATTTTTTATGATTTTAGGGATGATTTATGATTTTTATGGTTTTTAGGGTTTTAGGAATTTTTAGTGTGGGGGAGGAGATTTTAGGGGTTTTATGGTTTTTTTGGGTTTAAGGTTTTTTAGAATTTTAATGTTTTTACGTTTTTTAGAGTTTTTAACGTTTTTAGGGGTTTAATGGGTTTTTATAATTTTATCAGGTTTCAAGTTTTTATGGGGTTTTAGGGTTTTTAAGGGTTTTAGGGTTTTATTGGTTTAAATGGTTTTTAGGGATTTATGGGGGGGGTTTTAGGGTTTTTAATGATTTTACGGATTTTAAATGGTTTTACGTGTTTTTAGATTTTTATTATTTTCTTAAGGTTTTGTATAATTTTAGGTTTTTTTGCGTTTTTTGGAAATTTTATCGATTTTTCAGGTTTTTAGTAATTTTGAGGGTTTTTTTGGGGTTTTAGGTTTTTTTATGGATTTTAGGGATTTTTTTTTAAAATTTTATGGTTGTCTTATATTAATTTTTTCTTTTATGGGTATTTTAATTATTGTCTATTTTTAGGGTTATTTACATTTTTTTTGTTTTTTAGGTTTATTTGGGATTTTGAGGGTGTTTATGGAGTTTTTTGGTTCATATGGTTTTTTAGGTATTTAGGGTTTTAGGGGTTTTTGAGTTTTTTAACATTTTAGGGGTTTAAAATGTTTATATGGATTTTTGAGACTTTTTGGGTTTTTATGGTATTCTAGGGTATTTTATAGATTTCCGGGGTATTTATGGTTTTTAGTGGTTCTTATGGTTTTTCTATGTTTTTAGTTTTTTAGGGATTTTACATTTTTAGTTTTTTAAGGGTTTTAATTGTTTTTTTGGATTTTATGGTTCTATTATAGATTTTTAGGGGTTTTAAGGGATTTTATTTTTTATGGATTTTTTTCCTTTTTGGGTATACGTGGTTTTTAGGGTTTTTAAGGATTCTGAATGTTTTCAGAGTTTTTAAGGTTCTATTGGAGTTTTTGGGTTTTTTGAGTTTTTCCCAGATTTCTAGTTTTCTTCAGAGTTTCTATCTTTTAGGGGTTTAAAGGGGTTTTAGATTTTCTAGATTTTTTAGTGGGTTTTTGGGTTTTTTAGATTTTTATAGTTTTGGGGGGTATTTAGGGTTTTTAAGTTATTTAGGATTTTTAAGGTATATTAGCATTTTTAGCATTTTACCGTTTTATGTTTTTTGGGTTTATAATTGTTTTTGGTTTTTTGGTTGCCTTATGTGTCTTCATGGATTTTATGGGTTTTTATGTTTATAGGGATGTATTTTTTTGAGAAATTTTATGGTTTTAGGGTTTTAGGGATCTTGATGTTTTTAGGGGTTTTAGGTGTTTTTATTGATTTTAGGGGGATTTATTAGTTCTTAAGGTTTTTATGATTTTTAGATCTTTTAGCGTTTTTAGGGGTTTAACAGGTTTTTATTGTTTTTAGTGGGCTTTTTGTTTTTATGGTAATTAGTGTTTTTAAAGGTTTTAATGGTTTCTATGGGTTTTAGGGGCTTTAGAGGGCTTTATGTATTTTATAATTTTTAGTGTTTTTGTTTTTTAGGGTATTTAATTTTTTTATGTTTCTATGGGTTTCATACAGATTTTAGTGGTTTTTATGTATTTTAGTATTTTTAAGGTCTTAAGAAGTTTTTATATTTTTTAGGTGTTTTTAGTGTTTTTTTTGGTTTCTATTGTTTTCTTAAGGGGTTTCATGGTTTTTATGGTTTTTTAGATTTTTTGGGTTTTTATAGAAATTTTATTTTTTTATAGTTTTTATGTTTCAAGGAGTTTTTTAGGATTTTTAAAACTATTAAGGGTTTTTAGGTTTTTTATGGTTAATAATGTTTTTAGGGTTTTTTTATTTTTTTCGGGTTCTTAATGTTTTTACAGTTTTTTAATGTTTTATAGTTCTAAAGGGTTTTTTTGAGTTTATAGTGGGGTTTTGGATTTTTAAGGGTTTTATGTTTTGTATGGTTTTATGGGATTTTTTTGGTTTTTGGGGTTCCAAGGTTTTTTAAAGTTTTTTTTCTTTTTTTATCATTTTTATGTTTTTAAGGGTTTTATATTATCTTAGGTTTTTAAGGTTTTTATAGGGTTTTTAGGGGTTTTTACATTTTTATGAAATTTTTGGGATTTTTTAGGATTTATTTTTATGTTTATTTTTGTAATTATTTTGAGGGGTTTATGGGTTTTTAGGGGTTTTATGTTTTTTTGGGTTTTCTGATTTTTTTGGGGGTTTTAGGTATTTTTTTATATTTTATGGGTATGGAGGGTTTTTTTATTATTAAAAAAATTAGGGATCTAAAGGTATAATAGTGTTTTTTAGGTTTTTATGGTTATTTAGGGTTTTTTATAGTTTTCTGGGTTATTTTGGTCTGTAGGGGTTTATGGTTTTTAAGTGCTTTTTTGGCCAATATCCATTTTTAGGTTATTTAGGGGTTGAAAGTGTTCTATGATTTTAAATGTTCCCATATTTATTTTCTATTTTTAGGAGTTTTTAAGTTTTAAGGTAATTATAGTTCTTTTTATGATTTTTATTGGTTTTTGGAAATTTTTCGAATATTGTGGCTTTTAGGGTTTTTTGGTTTTTTGGTTTTTTGGGTTATTTGGGTTTTTTTGTGGTTTTATGGTTTGTATAGTTGTTACCTTTTTTCAGGTTTTGAATGGTTTTTAGATATTTTAAAGGTTTTTTTGGTTTTTATGGGTTTTTAGAGTTTTTAAGGATTTTCTGGGTTTTCGGGTTTTCTAGGTTTTTACTGTTTTAGCATTTTGAGGACTTTTTGAAGTTTTATATTTTTTTTTTGGTTTTTAAGGTATTTATATAAGATTTTAGGTATTTTAGGGGTTTTTTACATTTTTAGGGATTTTTCGGATTTTTATGGTTTTTTGGGTTTTTAGGGAATTTGAGGGTTTCTTGGGTTTCTAGTGTTTTTGGGGTTTTTAGGGTTTTTGAGTTTTAGGGTTTCAAAGTATTTTTAGATGTTTTTAGTGTTTTTAGTGGTTTAAATGGTTTTTATAGTTTTTATTTATTTTAGTTTTTTTATGGGTTCTTAGGGGTTTTAATGGTTTTAGTCTTTTTATGGGTTTTAGGGTTTTCAAGGGTTTAATGTTTTTTACGGTTTTTAACGTTCATGGTTTTTTATTATGTAAATGGGATTTATGGGTTTTGGTTATCTATGGATTTGTTATGGATTTTTAATTTTTTACATATTTTGGATTTTTTTGGGATTTTTTAGGATTATTATGGTTTTTAGGGTTTATCGGGGTTTTGACAATGTTTAGGGGTTTTTGGTATTTATATGATTTTTATGGTTTATTGGTTTTTATGGGTTTTCAATGTTTTTATGGGATTTTAGTATTTTTATAGATTTTGACATTTTTAGGGGTTTAAAGTGGTCTTAGTGTCTCTAGTGGGATTTTATGATTTTTATGGGTTTTAGGGAATTTAAGGTTTTAGTGTTTTTCATGGTTTTTATGGTTTTAGTTGTTTTATCTATTTTTTAGGAGTTTTAATGTTTTTAGAATTTTAATTTTATGTTAGGGTTTTACATCTTTTTATGGTTTTTTATATTTTCATCTATTTTTATGGATTTTTAGTAGTTTTATTGTTAATTATATTTTTTTGAGATTTTTAGTGTTTTTTGGGGTTTTAATAGGTTTTCGGGTTTTTTTTTGGCTTTTTGGGGTTTCTTATGTTTTTTTAAATTTTTGGGGATTTCAAAGTATTTTATAGTTTTTAATGTTTTTTGGGTATTAATGGCGTTTAGTGTTTTTAGTGGGTTTTAGGGTTTTATGGAATTTATGGGGTTTTTAGGGGTTTTGTGATTTTTAGGAGTTTTTGATATTTCTATAGTTTTTAGGATTTTTAGAGGCGTTTTGAATTTTAAAGGGTTTAATTTCTTTTAGATTTATATGGGTTTTTAGGGTTTTTCAGTGTTTTACGATTTATTAAATTTATAGGTATTTTTAACCTTTTTTAGGTTTGTTATGGTTTTTTAGAATTTTGATGGTTTTTTAGGTTTTTTGGTAGATTTAGTGTTTTTATTGGTTTTTTTTTCATTTTAGTTTTTTTGGTTTTTTTATTGTTTTTTATAGTTTTTAAAAAATTTCGTGGTTGAAATTATTTTTAGATATTTATGTTTTTTAGTGTTTTTATAGATTTTTAGGGGTTTTAAGGTTTTTAAGGGTTTTTAAGGATTTTATGGTTCTATGGTTTTGTATTTTTTTGGTTTTTTATAGTTTATATGTGTAATTTAGTGTTTTTAGTTTTTTATGGATTCATTTGGGTTTTTCCAATTTTTAGGGTTCTTTTTGTTGAATGGGATTTTTGTGTATTTTTTACGATTTTTTTTTGGTTTTTATGTTTTTTTGGGGTTTTAGCGTTTTTAGAGTTTTTAGGTTCTATAAATTTTGTTAGTGTTTTTATCATTTCTTTGAGTTTAAAGAATTTTTAGAGCATCTATTTGTTTTAACGGGTTTTAGGGGTTTTTTTATAATTTTTAGGTTTTTAGGGTTTTTAGGGTTTTTACAGTTTTTTACCATTTCATTGTTTTTTGGGGTTTCAATTTTTTTATGTTTTTATGTTTTTTCTAAGGGTTTTTAGTGTTTTTAGGATTTTTTATTTTTATATTAATTTTTAGGAATTTTTTAGAAATTTTTTGGATTTTTTGTGGTTTTTTGGATTTTTAGGGGTTTTTTTGGTTTCTCGTGTTTTTATGAAATTTTGGGTTTATTATTATTATTGTTTTACTTTTATGGTTTTTATGGTAATTATAGTTTTAAAAAAATAGATATTTAAAGGGTTTTTAGATTTTTTAGTGATTTTTTGGATTTTAGGGAGTTTTAGAGTTTTATATATTTTGAGGGGGTTTATGGTTTTAGGTTATTTAGCGTTTTTAGGTTTTTCGGTGGATTTAATCATTTTTATGTTTCCAATGTTTTCTTTGGATTTCTCAAGGTATTTATTGTGTTTTTTATTTTTTAGGGATTTTTATATCTTTCTAGTATTTTTATGCTTTTTGGGGTTTTCTTTGGGGTTTGGGGGATTTCTAGGGTTTTATAGTTTTTATGTTTTTTTGGGATTTTAGTGATTTTATGTTATTTTTGGGTTTAATGTTTTTATAGTTTGTAATTTTTTCGGTGTTTAAATGGTTTTTAATGTTTTAATTTTTTATGGTTTTAGGGTTTTTTCTCTTTTAGTGGTTTCTTGTGGTTTTTAGGGTTGTGTGGGTTTTTCTGAGTTTGTAGGATTTCGAACAATTCTAGGTTTTTAGGGTTTTTTAGTGTTCTTCGGTTTTTATAGTCTTATTTTGGTTTTTCATTGGTCGTAATGCTTTCAAATATATAGCTTTTTTTTATTTTTAATTATTTTTTAGGTTTTACGATTTTTTAGGGATTCTAATGGGTTTTGGTTTTTTTTTTCATTTTTAGAGTTTTTTCCGTTTTAATGGGTTATAAGGGTTTTTAGAGTTTTTTAACTTTTTAGGGGTTAAAATTGAATTTAGAATTTTTATTTTTTATGGTTTTTATGTGTTTTTAGTGTTTTTAAGGTTTTCACTGGTTTTTAGTGTTTTTAGTGTTTTTAGGGTTTTAGTAATTTATCATTTTTAGGATTTTATGGGTTTTAAGTGTTTATTTATTTAAGGTATTCTTAGGGGTTTCCAAGGTTATTATGGATTTTTACAATTTTATATATTTTTATGGGGTTTTTTATATTTTTATGGTTCTTTGCGGCTTTAGGGATTTTGATTGTTGTTTAAGGTTTTAGGTTTTTTTGGAGTTTTTAGGGTTTTAATAACTTTTTGAGAGCTTTCAGGGGATTTTAGATTTTTTTAAAAAAATTGGGCGTATAGGGTAAATAGAGTTTTTATTGGTTTTTAGCATTTGTATGGTTTTAGAAGTTATTTCATTTTTTTATGGTTTTTAGGGTTTTTAGCATATTCAGGTTTTCTGTATTTTGTGGAGTTTAAAGTGATTTCATATTTTTAATGTTTTCTAAGGGTTTTTATAATTTTTTACATTTTTAGTATTTTTGGACTTTTATGGTTTTTTGGGTTTATGAGGGTTTTTACAGTTTGTTAGGTTTTTTTGGGTTTTATGTGTTTTTAGGGTTTTTAGGGGATTTTGATGTTTTTAGGGTTTTAAGGTATTTTAGTGTTTTTTAAAATTTTAGGGGTTTATTTTTTTTATGTTTTTCATTCATTTTTAGGGTTTTTATGGGTTTTATGGTGTTTATGGATTTTAGGGGTTTTTTGTGGTTTGTAGGAATTTTTGGGTTTTGGGGTTTTTTTAGAATTTGTAGCCTTTTTAGTAATTTAGTGGTTTTAATTTTTTATTAGTTTCTTGAGGTTCTCATAGGGGGTTTCAGGGTTTCATGTTTTTTATGTTTTTAGGGATTTTATGACTTTTTTAAAAAAAATTGTATTTTTGTGGTTTTAGGGATTTTTTGATTTGTTGATGTGTTCTTAGGGATTTCCCTGTTATTTTATCATTTTAGAAGTTTAAGTTAGTTTTATATTCCTTAGTATATTTTTAGGGTTTTATGGATTTTTAGTGTTTTTAAGGTATTTAGGTATTTTTATGATCATTAGGGTATTTAGGGTTTTTTATAGTGTTTAGGGTTTTTAGAATTTTTAGAATTTTTGGGGTATATAAGTGTTTTTATGTTTTCATGGTTTTCTTTGGGGTTTTCAGGGTTTTATGGTTTTTTACATTTTTAGGGATTTTAATGATTTTTATAATGTTTATGGGGTTCTAGGGTTTTTAGAGAATTTGAGGAATTTTAGGGGGTTTTAGTTATTTTTGGGTATGGGGGTGGGGGTTAGGGGTTTTTTTTATTTTTTAAAGTTTATTATGGTTTTTTAGAATTTTTTTTAGAAAATAGTGTACTAAAGGTATTTTATATCTTTAGTTCTTTTTATGAGTTTTTATGGTTTTCCTGGTTTTATGGGTTTTAGGGTTTTTATGATTTTCTGGGTTTTTACAGATTTCTTGTTTTTAATGATTCTAGGGGTTTTAGATGTTTTTATTTTCTTTAGAATTTTCTAAGATTTTTAGGATTTTTTGGGCTTTTTATGTTTTTAGGGATTTATTGATATTTTTATAGTTTTTAAACATTTTTGGGATTTTTGGGTACGATGGATTTCTATGGAATTCAGGATTTTATCATTTTTAGGGGTTTTAGGGTTTCATTTTTAGTTTTTCAAGGTTTTTATGGTTTTTTAGAGTTTTTAAAATTTTTAGTGGTTAAAAGGGCTTTTAGAGTTTTATCATTTTTATGGGTTTGAATAGTTTTTAGAGTTTTTCGTGGTTCCTAGAGTTTTTATGGGTTCCTAGGGGTTTAATGGTTTTTAGGTGCTTTATGGTTTTTGGTATTTTTAGGTTTCTAAGGGTCAATTAGGGATTTTTATTGTTTTTGGTGATTTTAGGTTTTTACAGAATTAAAAGTTTATTTAGAGTTTTTAGGGTTTTAATGGTTTTAATGGTTTTTTGGGGTGTTATGGATTTTCTGATATTTTTAGGCTTTTTAATAGTTTTTTTCAGTTATTTAACACTTTATGGGTTTGAGGAGTTTTTTTATATTTTAGTGGTTTTATGGTTGTTATGTATGTTAATGGGTTTTTATGTTTTAAAGGGTTTTTGGGTTTTTGGGGTTTTTGCATTTTTAAGGAGGTTATGGGTTTAAAGTGTTTTTATTTTTTAAAGTGTTTCATATAGATTTGTGGATTTTTTATGGTGTTTTAGTGGTTCTTTGTATTTTTATTATTTTTAAGGATTTTAGGGATTTTAAGGTTTTTATGGTTTTTATGGGTTTTGTGGATTTTTATGCTTTTAGGGGTTTGTTAGTTTTAAATGGAATCATTGTTTTTTAGAGTTTATTAATGTTTTTAGAGGTTTAAAGGTATTTTAATGTTTAATGTTCTATTATGGGTTTTAGGTTTGTTTAATTTCGGGGGGGGGGGGGGGGGGTTATGGGTTTTAGGGTTTTATGGTTATTTCTGGGTTTTTACTGTTTATATTGTTTTTTAAATTTTTTGGGGTGTTTATTTTTTTATGTTTTATGGTTTTATTAGGGTTTTCTAGGATAATAGGGTTTTTATTATTTTAATGATTTTTAGGGGAGTATTTAAGGGTTTTTATGTTTTTAGGGATTTTGAGGGGTTTTGGGGTTCTTAGTGATTTTAATGTTTTTATAGTTTTTTGTGTTTTAGTGTTTTTAAATTGTTATGTTATTTAAGGGGTTTTAATTTTTTTAATGTTTTACGGGTTTAAAGGGTTTTTATTTTTTTTTCTTTTTTTTTTGTATTTTATGAGTTTTTAGGGTTTTTAAGGTTTGTAAGAGTTTTATGTTTTTAGGGTTTTTAAATTTTTAGGGTATAATTTTTTTTAGGCTTTTAGGGGTTTTAACTGTTTTTATATATTTTTAGGTTTTCTTGGGGGTTTTCAAGGATTGGGGGTTTTTTACATTTTTATGTATTTTTACGGATTTTTGGATTTTAATGGAATTTAGGGTTTTTAAGGATTTTGGGGGTTTTAGTGTTTTTAGGTGTTTTGTGGTTTTTTAGTTTCTTATGTTTTTTATGTTTTTATGGGTTTTTAGTTTATATATATATATTTTAACGTTTTTATGTGTTTAAAAGTGTTTAATAGATTTTAGTGTTTTTATCAGTTTCCGGTTTTTTATGGTTTTTATGGGTTATATGGGTTTTAGGGGGTTTTCAGGTTCCTAAGGTCATTTTAGTGTTTTTATTTCCTTATTTAGGTTTTTAGGGGTTTAAAGTTTTTTAGGTATTTAAGGTTTTCTTGAGGGTTTTATAGTTTCAATTTTTTTAGGGATCCTGAGTCTTTTTTAACGATGTTTATGATTTTTTGGATTTTTAATTAATTTGAGGGGGTTTTAGGATTTTAGGGATTTATAATGATTTAAACATTTTTAAGGGTTTTACATGTTTTACGTGATTTTAGTTTTTTAAAGTTTTCAGATATTTTTTTACATTTTAATGGATTTTTATAGATTTTTAAAGTTTTTATTTGTTTTAGGGGTTTTAGTGGGTTTTATTGATTTTTATTGATTTTTGGTTTTCATGGTTTTTTGGGGTTTTTAGGTGGTTTTTGGTGTTTTTAGGGTTTTTATAGTCTTTTATTGTTTTTTAACATTTTTAGTGGTTTAAAGGGGTTTTAAAATTTTTAGTGTTTTTTCGGGTTTTAGTGTTTTTTTTGTATTTTAGGTTTTTATGAATTTTACGGTTTTTAGGGTATTTATGGTTTTTTGAGTTAAATGTCTTTATAGGTTATCAGGGTTTTTAGTGATTTTTACATTGTTATGGTTTTTAGTGATTTTTATGATTTTTATGTTTTTTGGGGTTTCTAGGGATTTAGAGGGTTTTAAGGTTTTTAAGAGATTTTATGGTTTTTAATGTTTTAGAATTTTTAAAGGCTTTTTGTTTTTTGGGGGTTTAAATGTTTTTTGTTTTTATGTTTTTCATAGTTATTTGGGTTTTAGGGATTATTTTAGTATTTTAATGGATTTTAGGTTTGTTTTTTGGTTTTTTGGGATTTTAGGTGTTTTTTTGGGGTTTTTTGTGTTTTTATGATTTTTATGGTTTTTAAAGTTTTTTAATGTTTGTATTGGTTTATGGTGTTTTATGTTTTTAGTCATTTTTAGGGAATTTATGCGGTTTTAGGGTATTTATGGATTTTTGGGATATTTAGGGTTTTTTTGGTGTTTTGTGGTTTTATACTTTTTATATGTTATAGGGGGTTTAAGTGTCATTATGATTTTAAAACTTCCTTGTGGTTTCATGGTTTTTACAGTTTTTAATATTTTAGGGATGTTTTATGATTTTTATGGTTTTTAAGGTTTTAGGAAATTTTAGTGTCGGGGGGGGGGGGGGGATTTTAGGGGTTCTATGATTTTTCTGGGTTTAAGGTTTTTTATAATTTTAATGTTTTTAAATTTTTTAGAGTTTTTAACTTTTTTAGGGGTTTAATGGGTTTTTATAATTTTAACAGGTTTTAGGGTTTTATGGGGTTTTAGGGGTTTTCATAATTTTAGGGTTTTATTGGTTTTAATGGGTTTTAGGCATTTATAGGGGTTTTAGGGTTTTTAACGATTTTAACGATTTTTAATGGTTTTAAGTGTTTTTAGTTTTTTATTATTTTCTTAGGGTTTTGTATAGTTTTAGGGTTTTTTTTCATTTTTTGGGAATTTTATAGATTTTTTATTGGTTTTTTGGTTTTTTAGTAATGTTGAGGGTTTTGGGAATTTTAGCATTTTTTAAGGATTTTAGGGATTTTTATTTTTTTACAGTTTAATGGTTTTCTTAAAATTATTGTTTTTTTTGGGTTTTTTTCATTATTATATATTTTTAGGGTTTTTTTTTAAAAAAAATGGTGTTTTTAGGTTTATTTGGGATTTTAAGGGTGTTTATGGATATTTTGGTTCTTATAGTTTTTTTGGTTTTTAGGGTTTTTGGGTTTTTTTGAGTTTTTTAACATTTTTAGGGGTTTAAAAGGGTTATAGGGATTTTTGTGTCTTTTTGGGTTTTTATGGTATTCTAGGGTATTTTATAAATTTTTGGGTTATTTATGGTTTTTAGTGGTTCTTATGGTTTTTCTATGTTTTTAGCTTTTTAGGGCTTTTATATTTTTAGTTTTTAAGGTTTTTAAGTGTTTTCTTGGATTATATGGTTATATTATGGATTTTTAGGGGTTTTAAGGGATTTTATTTTTTATGGATTTTTAGTCCTTTTGGGTATTTGTGGTTTTTAGGGTTTTTAGGGATTTTGAATGTTTTTAGTGTTTTTAAGGATCTTTTGGGGTTTTAGGTTTTTTTTGAGTTTTTTCCTGATTTCTAGGTTTCTATAGAGTTTCTAACTTTTAGGGGTTTAAAGTGGTTTTAAAGTTTCTACTTGTTTTAGTGGGTTTTTGGGTTTTTTGGATTTTTTTTAGTTTTGGGGGGTATTTATTGTTTTTAAGTTATTTTTGATTTTTAATGTATATTAGCATTTTTAGCATTTTACCATTTTAAGTTTATTGGGTTTATAATTGTTTTTGGTTTTTTGGGTTTCTGTATATGTTTTCAAGGATTTTATGGGTTTTTATGTTTATAGGGATGGATTTTTTTGATAAATTTTATAGTTTTAGGGTTTTAGGGATCTTGATGCTTTTTAGGGTTTTTAGGTGTTTTTTGGATTTTAGGGGGGGGGTGGTGAGTTTTTAGGGATTTTATGATTTTTAGATCTTTTATCATTTCTATGGTTTAATCGGTTTTTATTGTTTTTAGTGGGGTTTATGTTTTTTATGGGTTTTAGTGTTTTTAAATGTTTTAAGGGTTTCTATGGTTTTTAGGGGGTTTGGGGGGTCTTATGTATTTTATATTTTTTAGTGTTTTAGTTTTTTAGGGTATTTATGTTTTTTATGTTTCTATGGTTTTCATACAGTTGTTAGTGTCTTTTACATTTTTCGGATTTTAATTGGGTTTTAAGGGTTTTAATGGGGCTTTAAGGGTTTTATAAATTTTGAGGGTTTTTTTTATTTTTAGTGTTTTATGATTTTTTGGGATTTTAGGGGGTTTATGATTTTTTTTATTTCAAATATTTTTATGATTTTTAACGTTTTTTTGGGTTTAAATGATTTTTACACATTTTAGTGGTTTTTTTGGAGTTTTAGTTTTTTAAGGTCTTAAGTGGTTTTTATATTTTTAGGTATTTTTAGTGTTTTTTGGTTTTTAATGTTTTCTTAAGGGGTTTCTTGGTTTTTATGGTTTTTTAGATTTTTTGGTTTTTTATAGAAATTTTTTATAGTTTTTAGGTTTCTAGTTGTTTTTTAGGATTTTCAAAACTATTTAGGGTTTTTAGGTTTTTTATGGTTAGTAAGGTTTTAGGGTTTTTAATATTTTAGGGTTCTTAATTTTTTTAGATTTTTTTAATGTTTTAGGTTTCTTAAGGGTTTTTAGAGTTTATAGTCGGGTTTTAGGATTTTTAGGGGTTTTTTGTTTTTTATGGTTTTATGGGAATTTTTGGTTTTTCGGGTTTCAAGGTTATTTAAGGTTTTTTTATTTTTTATCATTATTATGTTTTTAAGGGTTTTAAGTTTTCTTAGGTTTTTAAGGTTTTTATAGGGTTTCTAGGGGTTTTTACATTTTTAGGAAGTTTTTGGGATTTTTTAGGATTTATTTTTATTTTTATTTTTGTAGTTATTTTGAGTTATTTTAGGGGTTTTTTGGGGTTTTATGTTTTTTTGGGTTTTTTAATTTTTTTCGGGGTTTTTAGAGATTTGTTTATATTTTATGGGTATGGAGGGTTTTTATTATTATAAAAAAAATTATGGATTTAAAAGGGTTAATAGTGTTTTTGAGGGTTTTATGGGTATTTAGGGTTTTTATTGTTTTATGGGTTATTTTGGTTTGTAGGGGTTTATGGTTTTTAATTTATTTTTTGGATGATATGCATTTTTTAGGTTATTTAGTGGTTCAAAGTGTTCTTAGATTTTTAAGGTTCCCATTGTGAATTTTTATTTTTTAGGGGTTTTTAATTTTGAAGGTAATTGTAGGTCTTTTTATCATTTTTATTGGTTTTTGGAAATATTAGGAATATTGTGGCTTTTATGGTTTTTTTTTGTTTTTGGGGTTATTTGGGTTTTGTGGTGGTTTTATGGTTTTTATAGTTGTTACATTTTTTGGGTTTTTAATGGTTTTTAGAGATTTTAGTGGTTTTATGGTTTTTATGGGGTTTTAGGGAAAAGAAGGCTCGGGTCCAGGCTATTCCTGGCACCCCCCAAAATTTATTAAACAAAAAGACACAAACACTATAGACAAGGGAGGTGAGGGGTCGAACGACCCACACCCAAAAACCCTTACAACCCACGCTAATGAAAGAAAAACAAAGAAAGAAAAAAGGCACAAAAACAGACAACCGCAGCATCATCACATCACATCCAGCCAGTACCAGCATCCAACCGCACTACATCTAGCGTTAACCAGCATCCAGAAGGTCACAGCTAACCAACAACCAGCATTCAGACTACAACAGCAAACAACATCCAGCAGCAACAACTAGCCAACCAGCATCCACAACAAACCAGCAACCAACATCCTCATTTTCAGACATCCAGCACCTCTTTCGACCACCAAACATCTCCCAGCATCCCACTTCCACTACAGCAGCACAACAACAAACTCATCCACAACAGCAGCAAAAACTAAACAGCCACACGTCCTCACCAAGAACCAGCAAGTAGAGTACACTTCCATACAACATCGATCATCAAATTTCGTAAAATCCAGCATCCAACACCTTGCATCCTCCACCATGTCGCACAAAGAGGTACAACCAACATCACAACCGAAAATAGCACAGCCCCACCAGCACCTCGAATTAGAACTCACAGCTTCATCACAACCTAGCTTGCCAGCAAGCAGAGAATTCTCGGAACAGTCACAGCTTAACAATCAGAAGTCATGAGCTTCAAACCAGACAACTTTCACCATTCCAAACCTCTTAGTACAGCAAACCGCAATCAACAAAAATCGACAAACACATCTCAACAGACCCATAAACCAGCGTCCTTTCAGAACCGAAAGAAAGTAGGAGAACATGGAATGCCAAAAGGTCCGACTGAAACAAGAAGCAACAAACTGGAGCAAAGGCGAAGCTGAAAGACAAGGTGGAGGACGCACCTACAGCTGCTTCGCGAACCGCCAGAAGAAACGAGCTTCTGCAATGTAAGAACGAGAAGTCCCCGACCAGCGTTGCCAGACCAGATCGTCGCACCATACGCCTAAACGAAGAACCTTCTGAAATGAACAAGAACGCCGAAGCAACCAGCATTACTATTGCGCCCTTTGACTGCGTTGACCCACCTGTAGAAACCCTAGATCTGAAAAAACAACCCCAATCTGCGGCTGCTAGAGGATGTCGACCCAAGGAAGAACATCTGAAGGCATCACGACCACCATAGCAGTCTGAAGCCAGACGTGCCAGCAAAGGACCAAAGCCGTGTCGAAGTCCGAAGTCCAGAGCACTCGGGGAAGACGATGTTGTAGAAGTGCAGAATCCACCACCGTCTTGAGGCCGAAGATCACATCAAGGGTTTTTTGGGTTTTGTGGGATTTTAGGGTTATTTGTGTTTTAGGGGTTCAAATGATTTTTAGATGTTTTTAGTATTTTTTTGTGGTTTAAAGGGTTTTTAGAGTTTTTATTTACTTTAGTGTTTTTATGGGTTTTTAAGGGTTTTAATGGTTTTAGTTTTTTTATGTTTTTGTGGGTTTTCAAGGGTTTAATGTTTTTTTATAGTTTTTAATGTTCTTCTTTTTTTATGTTGTAAATGGGTTTTAAGTGTTTTATTTATCTATGGATTTCTTATGGATTTTTAATTTTTTACATATTTTGGGATTTTTTGGGATTTTTTTAGGATTATTATGATTTTTAGGGTATATTTTGGTTTTGACAGTGTTTAAGGGTTTTGGGTATTTTTATGATTTTTATGGTTTATTGGGTTTTAGGGGTTCTAAAAGTTTTATGGGATATTAATATTTTTAATGTTTTTCTCATTTTTAGGGTTTTAAAGTGGTCTTAGTGTCACTAGTCGGTTTTTATTATTTTTATGGGTTTTATGGAATTTAAGGTTTTATGGTTTTTCATGGTTTTTATGGTTTCCGGGGTTTTAACTATTTTTAAGAGTTTTAATGTTTTTAGCATTTTAATGTTATGTTAGGGTATTTCATCTTTTTATGGTTTTTTATATTTTCATCTATTTTTATGGATTTTCAGTAATTCTATGGTAATTTAAAGTTTTTAGATATTTTTAGTGTTTTTTTGGGTTTTAAGAGTTTTCCGGGTTTTTATGGATTTTTGGGTTTTTTGGTGTTTTTTGAGTTTTTTTTTTATTTTAATGTATTTATAGTTTTTAATTTTTTTTGGGGATTAATGGGGTTTAGTGTTTTCAGTGGGTTTTAGGGTTTTATGGATTTTATGGGTTTTTTTGTTTTTTAGGGGTTTTGTGATATTTTGGATTTTTTGGGATTTCTATAGTTTTTAGAATTTTTAGAGACGTTTATAATTTCATGGGGATTAATTGCTTTTATATTTTTATGGGTTTTTTAGGGTTTTTCAGGGTTTTATGATTTATTATATTTTTAGGGATTTTTACCCTTTTTCAGGTTTGTTATGGTTTTTTAGAATTTTGATGGTTTTTGAGGTTTTTTTGGGGATTTAGTGTTTTTATTGGTTTTTTTTCATTGTAGCTTTTTTGTGTTTTTATGGTTTTTATGGTTTTTTATAGTTTTTAAAAAAATTAGTTGTTTAAAGTATTTTTAGATATTTATGTTTATTATTGTTTTTATAGATTTTTAGGGGTTTTAAGGTTTTTAGGGGTTTTAAGGTTCTTAGGGGTTTTTAAAGATTTTAGGGTTCTATGGTTTTGTATTTTTTAGTGTTTTAATAGTTTATACTTGTAATTAAGTGTTTTTAGGGTTTTAAGGATTCATTTTGGTTTTTTCAATTTTTAGGTTTTTTTATGTTTAATGGGATTTTTATGTATTTTTTACGATTTTTGGGTTTTTATGTTTTTTTTGGGTTTTTAGGGTTTTTAGAGTTTTTAGGCTCTATACAGTTTTTTAGTTTTTTTATCATTTCTATGAGTTTAATGAATTTTTAGAGTATTTATTTGTTTTAACGGGTTTTATCGTTTTTTATGATTTTTAGTTTTTTAGGGGTTTTAAGGGTTTTTAGAGTTTTTTTACCTTTTCAATGTTTTTAGAGGTTTCAATTTTATTAGGTTTTTATGTTTTTTCTTAGGGTTTTTATTTTTTTTTAGGATTTTTTATGTTTTTATTAATTTTTAAGAATTTTCTAGGAATTTTTAGGAATTTTTGGGGTTTTTGGGACTTTTAGTGTTTTTTTTTGGTTTCTCGTGTTTTTATGAAATTTTGGGTTTATTATTATTATTGTTTTATTTTTATGGTTTTTATGGTAATTATATTTTTTAAAAAAAAATAGATATTTAAAGGGTTTTTAGATTTATTATTGATTTTTTGGTTTTTAGGGGGTTTTAGGGTTTTTAATATTTTAAGGGCGTTTATGGTTTTATGGTATTTAGCGTTTTTAGGTTTTTCTACTGATTTAATCATTTTTATGTTTTCAACGTTTTCTTTGGATTTCTTAAGGTATTTATTGTTTTTTTAATTTTAGATATTTTTATATCTTTCTATTATTTTTATTCTTTTTGGGGTTTTCTTTGGGGTTTGGGGGAAATCTAGGGTTTTAGTGTTTTTATGTTTTTTTTGGGATTTTAGCTTTTTTATGTTATTTTTCCATTTAATGTTTTTATATTTTGTAATTTTTTAGGTGTTTAAATGGTTTTTAATGTTTTATTTATTTTATGGGTTTTAGGTTTTTTACTCTTTTATTGGTTTCTCATGGTTTTAGTGTTTTGTTGGCTATTGTGAGTTTTTAGGATTTCTAACGATTTTAGGTTTTTAGGTGTTTTTAGTGTTATTAGGTTTTTATGATCTTATTTATGTTTTTCATTGGTCGTACAACTTTTAAATATATAAGGGTTTTTTGGATTTTTAAGTATTTTTATGGTTTTACGGTTTTTATTGATTCTAATGGGATTTGATTTTTTTTTTCATTTTTAGAGTTTTTTTGTTTTAATGGGTTATAAGGGTTTTAGAGTTTTTTAACTTTTTAGAGGTTAAAATTGTTATTAGAGTTTTTATTTTTTATGGTTTTTATGTGTTTTTAGTGTTTTCAAGGTTTTCACTGTTTTTTAGTGTTTTTAGTGTTTTTAGGGTTTTAAGGATTTATCATTTTTAGGTTTTTATGGGTTTTAAGTGTTTAGTTTTATAAGGTATACCTAGGGGTTTCCAAGGTTTTTAGGAATTTTTACAATTTTATTTATTTTTATGGTTTTTTTTTTGTATTTTAGGGATTTTGATTATTTTTAGGGTTTTAGGTTTTTTGGTGTTATTGGGGTTTTTATGAGTTTTTTAGAGTTTTCAGGGGATTTTAGATTTTTTAAAAGAATTAGGGCTTAAAGGGTTTATAGAGTTTTTATTAGTTTTTAGCGTTTTTATAGGGTTTTATGGTGTTAGTTGTTTTTTCATTTTTTATGGTTTTTAGGGTTTTTAGAATATTTTTTGTTTTCTATAATTTGTGGCGTTTAAAGTGATTTTGTAATTTTAAGGTTTTCTATGGGTTTTTATAAATTTTTACAGTTTTATTATTTTGGACTTTTATGGTTATATGGGTTTCTGAGGGTTTTTATAGTTTTTAGGGTTTTTTGGATTTTATGTGTTTTTAGGGTTTTTAGGGGCTTTTGGAGTTTTTAAGGGTTTTAATGTATTTTAGTGTTTTTTTAAAATTTTAGGGGTTTATATTTTTTTATGTTTTTATTCATTTTTAGGGTTTTATTGGTTTTATGGTGTTTGTGGATTTTAGGGGTTTTGTGGTTTGTAGGTGTTTTCGGGGTTTTGGGGTTTTTTTTAGAATTTTTATCCTTTTTTGGTTTTTAGGGGTTTTAATTGTTTATTAGTTTTTTGAGGTTCTCATAGGGTTTTTCTTGGTTTCTTGTTTTTTTTATGTTTTTAGGGATTTTATGCCTTTTAAATAAAATTATGTATTTTTGTGGTATTAGGGGTTTTTTTGAGTTTTTTAAGTGTTTTTAGGGATTTTTTGGTTTTTTTATCATTTTAGGAGTTTAAATTAGTTTTAGATTGCTTTGTAGGTTTTTAGGGTTTTATGGATTTTCAGTGTTTTTATGTTTTTTAGGTATTTTTATGATCTTTAGGGTTTGTAGGGTTTTCTATGGTGTTTAGGGTTTTTATAATTTTTTTTCATTTTTTGGGGTATTTAAGTGTTTTTATGTTTTCATGGTTTTCATTGGGGTTTTAAGGGTTTTATGGGTTTTTACATTTTTAGGTATTTTAATGATTTTTATAATGTTTATGGGGTTTTAGGGTTTTTAGATATTTTTGGTATTTTTAGGGGGTTTTAGTTATTTTTGGGTTTGGGGGGGTTTTAGGGGTTTTTTATTTTTTAATGGTTTTCATGGTTTTTTAGAATTTTTTAAAAAATTAGTGTATTAAAGGTATTTTATATTTTTAGTTATTTTTATGAGTTTTTATGGGTTTTATATTTTTAGGGGTTTAGGGTTTTTATGATTTAATAGGTTTTTACAGATTTCATTTTTTTAATTTTTCTAAGGGTTTTAGTTGTTTTTAGTTTTTTAGAATTTTCTATCATTTTTCCGGATTTTTTGGGGTTTTTATGTTTTTTGGGATTTATTGATATTTTTATAGTTTTTAAAGATTTTTGGGATTTTTGGGTACTAAGGAATTTTATGGAATTCCAGATTTTTTCATTTTTAGGGGTTTTAGTGTTTTGTTTTTAGTTTTTCAAGGTTTTTATGCTTTTTTAGTGTTTTTAAAATTTTTAGTGGTTAAAAGGGTTTTTAGAGTTTTAAATTTTTAATGGGTTTAAATAGTTTTTAGAGTTTTTTGTGGTTCTTAGAGTATTTATCGGTTCCTAGGGATTTAATGGTTTTTAGGTATTTTATGGTTTTAGGGATTTTTAGGTTTGTTAGGGTCAACTGAAGATTTTTACGGTTTTTGGTGATTTTAGGTTTTTAGGGATTTTAAGTGTTTTTAGGTTTTAGGGTTTTCTTAGGGTTATTCATAAGGGACAACAAAAAAACATGGGTAGATTTGAGGCCACCGAAGTGTACCTCCTTCCTTACGTAGATGATGATGGTAACTGAGTCAGTCCTTCCCCCCATAGTGGGAGAGGGGCCTCTTTCATCCTTCATAGGAGCTCAGTCATGATCCTTGTCCTAATTCTGCAACCCTGATTACCTTTATTCATTCCCATGGTTGTATATTTTTTTGATGGCTCCCTGCATCTTTTACTCTGATCCTCAGAGTTCAATTAGTCTTTTTTATTGATAAATATGATGTTCATTTCTTAGTTTAAAAAATCCCTTCCATCAGTATATTAATTTGATAGGTATTTTTTTGGATCTTGGGGATTACAAGATTGTTCAACTGTCGGTATTCTCCACCATAGGCACATCAAGATTTGGTTCGATTCATAAAGAGACTTGGCCCATGCCTAGTCCGGTTCCCCCCCCCCCCATATCAACAATATATAGTGTTTCTTTATATTTAGGTAGACTTATGATTTCCATATTAAATGAGATATGCTGATCATAGTGATTTGGGTTATTTTTTCTTAAATTCTCTCCCTTTCAAAAATCCTTTGATTATTCGAACGTTTGGAAATATCATTGGCTGATATTTATGTTATGATAGTAAAAGAAGATATATTTTCCACCCTATTTCTTCATGAATCTATGTTGATGTTGATATTTCATGATTTATAGTAGAATATTTTTGGATTGTAGTGGGTGAAGAGTTTTTCAACAAGAAACCAGTTGTTTTTATTCAGGGACTGATTTCTGGTCTTTGTGCAATAAAATGGCACACATGATGGCAGTATGTAGTTTTGGGATCCTGAACATATTCCAAAAAATGTATGTGGTATTGGGAAGAAATGGTAAGGGTTCTGTGTCTTGTTTTGGTGAAGTAACGAAGGAACATTACCAATGTGGTGTTCCAATTGATCAAAGCAGCTATTTGGTGGTTGTTCACTTTGGAACATAGGAGGTCAGGGAGTCTGTGGGGACATAAGTCCCAGCTGGTCTTATATTCGAACTATTGGCTCCGAACGAGATTGATATGGAGGTCACCATATAGAAGGAGGCATGACCATTACTCCTTAATTATAAAGTAGTCAAATTTTTTGAAAAATTGAAACACAACTTGAAGAGAATGTGTGACAAAGGGCCTATAGAGATTCTTATGAATACATCACTTGTGGAATCCAATGAGGAGGTAGTGGAAATGGGATATGTAGCTAAAGTTAAAGAGGTGTTGCATGTGGCATTTGAGAAAGATTCAATGGTCTATATAACCAATGGAGGTTGTTGGGGTTGGGTGTATGTAATATGTAGTTTGGGATGGAGAAATACCATTTAGACTATTAATGTTAGAAATTACATTTAATGTATAGAGAATTAAGGTTTGGTATAGGAATTAGGGGAAGTGATACCTGATGGAATGGTAATCCAAACCTCAACCCCAGTGAATAAAATCTCTAACAATGAAATATTTAGTGGGACATATTTAGAGGATTAGATATGTAGACAAGTTTCTGTGCATCGTGCTGATGAAGGGCATGAAATAGTCTACACAGACCAAGGGGGAATAAGGGGTAAAAATTGAAATGAGGACCAAGGAGCTACATTTTGTTTAAAGTAATGAATTAAAAAGGATATAATGACTGCTCCTTATTATGTAAGCTAAGGGAAACAAGGTCCACAAAAATTAGTAAGGCGATGGATAATGAATCCATGTCTCATGATAACGAAGACCAATATAGTTTAATTTTTCTGAGTGAAAATTAGTTAGTGTAGTGTGGAATGTCTAAGGAACAAAAATATAGTCAGGTTATGATAGAAGGTCTTATTTATGAATAGGTTGTAACTAAAAATATTTTTGGGAATGTAGAAGAGTATATCCATACCTTGGACAGGATAGCCTATATTTTTGAAGACCTCATCATGGATGATCTAGACATTAAGGTAACATCTCTTTAATTGAGTCTATATAGAGATAATAATTATAATAAAATTTAACTCGATTTTAATGATTCATTAATTTATTATGGTTCTAGTTTATTTCATTTTCTGAAACCTAAAAATTTTCCCACCTTTTACATAAAACTATTCATTCTTAAAAAAGGATTATTTTCAGTTAGTCAGTTAGGCCTTTTCATGGTTTTAGGGGTTTTTATGTAATTTAGGGATATTTTAATTATTTCCATTAATTTTTATGTTTTTATGTATTTTAAGGGTTTTTAGGTTATTTATAGTTTTTATGTTTTTTTGAGTTTTTAGTAATTTAATGCTTTTAGGGGTTTTATGTGTTTATAGGTTTTTATGGTTTTCCTAGAGTTTCTCAAGGTTTTTAGGGGTTTGTACAACACAAGACCCAAAAGACCCCAAAAAAAGAAAAATCAAAAAAGAAAAAACACCATAGCAGCTTCAACACTTCTCATCCAACAAGTCCACATCTCCATCCCCATAAGGGTCCCCATCAGCACCATAACCAAAAGAGACATCTGACTCCATTGACTCCCATTCATATGAATCATATTGCTTTAAGAGGAGAGTGTAATAATCTCTGAGACTTTTCTGATCCGAATTCTGTAGTGCCTTGATAGGTAGCCCTCCCCTGCCAGAGGAAACTGCCTTAGCTTTGCAAGAGGCTCTTGTGGACACTGTCTTATGAAAGTTCAAATAGTGCTTCATCAGCTTCTTCTTTCGAGGATCTGAAGAGACCCCTACAGGTTTTTTTCCTTCCCATCTGGCATGGCCATCTCGAGCAAGGCCTTCTCTTTGATGATCATAATCATATTATGATTCATCCTTCTACGATCCTCCTAGAAATAATCTTGTTCAGGGATGAAGGTGGATTCTTGATTTAGGGAAAAAAGGATCCCACACTGGGGCATGCTAGGAACCACCAGGGAGGGTTCCTCCACAGCTAGAGAAGGAGGGGGCACCACACCAGCCAGGGCCAGCTGCAATTGTCCCTCCTCCCTATTCTGCTTCATTTCATCCCCCTGCACCATAAGCAAACCCATACAGTCAGGCTTGTCAACAAGAGTCTCCTCATGTTCCTCCAGGACTGGCCCCATCACCTTCTCTTGTGCGACGGAATCCCCCTTCTTGGGATCATCCTCCTTCTCAGCTCTCTCCCCTACCCGCACACCATCCCTGTCGCCAACAGTCCCCCTTGTTCAACTGCCTTTTCCAACTTGTCCATTGTCCCCTGCTCCTCCACCTTCTCCTACAGAGACACTTGACAGTCACCTCTAGCAGTCCCCCTAAGCACCGCCCCAGGTAAAACCTCTTCATGTTATTCCAGCACCCTCTCCACTACAACGTCTCCAGGTGTAGCAACAACCGCCTCCGTCTCACTAGTAGGTCGAGCTACTTCATGAACCTCCAAGGATAAATCCCTTATGACCTGAGCAGAAGGCCTCACACTCCCAGAGCCAGCAAGAGGAGACCCCTGTACTTCCTCCTCAGTATCCATCCCTTGAAAATGATTAAAGGTTGGAAAGGCTTTTAGCCTCCTCACCATACTATTATCAAAGGAGATATGCATCCTACCAGTAGTAACCTCTTTTTTTCCAAAATTTTAGCATCTGAAAGCTAAAAGTCTCTCCTCAATATCTTGAAGATATCACTAACCTTTGGCTCCGGCTGGCACTGAATAGCCGGCCTCCCTAAACCATGATCACCTATTGCAGACCCATGACCCCCCCAGATCCACTGGAAGATCACCACACACAATCCCCGGGATAGATGGTCTAGAACCAGGACCAAAATCAGTTGCCTCCTGCTCAACATCACTCTTTTCATGCCTTCTTGGAACAGTAGTTGCAACCTCCTTCGCATGCACCCCTACCCGAACCTGGCCCTCTTCACCAGACTCAACCTGAACCACCTTCATGAGATGAGGAACCCTGGTCATAGCCTCATGCACCTCACCTCGCTCCTACCTCTCTCTGCAAGCCACCTCATGCACTTTCTTCAAAGCTCCTCTAATCTTGTTGTCATGCCTGCAAGCCCGATCTCTATGCCCCAGTTGCCAATAGGAGGAGAAAAAATCAGTCCACGACAAAAAAATCAGAGGTTTCTTCCACCGTAGCTCCTCAACAATAGCAATCCAAAAAAATTCAACCGTATATTTCGATGCATCAATCTCAAAAAGGCCATTGGGTCCATAAGGTGATAAATGGCCCCCGTTCCACTATCAACACATAAGAACCTTCCCACCAAATTTCCCAACATGGAAATGATGGAGAAATTCTTAAAGGGAGGTGGATGTTCATAAAATTAAACCCAAGATGCCACCATTGGTGAGTCACAGTTTAGATGCAGGTCAAATCTCTATCGAGAGAGATCAAAACAAGCACTGTTAAATTTTCATGGAGTTACGGACCAGGCAAGTATCATATCCTCCTCTGACGCAATGTGAATTAGGACGCTTCTGCTATCAACAATTCCTACCATGGCATGATCTTCGGGGTCCTAATGTTCGAACACGAATCTGTCAAAAACATCCACCAGAGGTCGCTAATTCCAGAAGTAAGCAACCAAGGTTAGACTATTCAGGGCAGAGGCTTCATTGAATTCCTCAATCGATAGCTGGAGCTACGAATTTCCTTCATGTAAGTCAGGAAAAATAAGGAAAATCCCAACCCGAGGAAAAGGGGTAAGAAGATCAAGGACCGATAAAGGAAAAAATGGACGCTCATCATCGATAACCAGTGGGGCCCCCTCCCCTGCAGAGGTGGGAGGGCAAGGCATAAGAATCGTCTTCGTTTTCAGGCTTTCCGTGGGGAGGGAGAATCGCCATCGTGAGAGAGTGGAGCTACCATCAGCCTCTAGGTCTTTTTAGGGATTTTTAATTTTTTTAGGGTTTTTTGGGTTTTATGTGCTTCTTGTATAATAAGATTTTCATAGGTTTTAACAGGGTTTTATGTTTTTTTCTGATTTATTTTGGATTTTTTTCGGATTTTAATCATTTTTAGGGTATTTAGGGACATTTTCTTTATATTTTTAGGGTTTTTTGTGTTTTAGGGGTTATTATGTTCTTTTAGAATTTTTAATGTTTTATGTGTTAAAAGTGTTTTCAGAGTCTTTAGTGCATTTTATTGTTTTAAGGGGTTTTATGGTGTTTAATCATTTCATGGGTTTTGGTGTTTTGGTTTTTTATATATTTTTAGGGTTTATATCATTTTTTAGTTTTTAAGGGTTTTAAATGTTTTATGGTTTTTAATGGGTTCTTAGTAGTCTTCATGGTTTTTATAGTGATTAATGTTTTAGTAATTTTTTGTGATTTTTTAGGATTTTCATAGTTTTTAAGGATTTTTAGAAATGTTTGGGGGTTTTAAGTGATTTTTATAATTTCAAGGTTTTAAAGGTTTTTTATTAATTTGGGTTTCTAGTTTTTTTGGGATTTTAATTTTTTTCATGTTTTTAATGTTTTTAGGGGTTTAACGGGGCTCTTAGAGTATTTAGTGATTTTTTTATTTTTATGGGTCTTAGGGTTTTTTATTTTTTTAGGAGATTTATCGATATTAATGTTTTAGGTTCTTTTAGTATTTTTTTTTATATTTTTTAGGTGTTTAATGGGTTTTAAGTAATTTTATATTTTTAAGGTCTTCTTATGGGGTTTTGGGGGTTTTTATACTTTTAGGGAATTTATGGATTTGTGTATTTTTTATGTTTTCTGGGATTTTAGGGTTTTGAAAGCTATTATTATTTTTTAGAGTTTTGGTTTTTTTTTTGTGTTCTTTAGTGTTTTTATAGGTTTCAAGTGTTTTTATGTTTTTAAGGATTCTTAGTGGGTTTTATATTTTTTGGGTTTAAAATTTTTTTATGGATTTTAGGTGATTTTAGGATTTTAATCAGGTTTTAGAGGTTTTTAGTGTTTTTATTGTTTTTAAGGGTTTTGGGATTATTTTGGTTTTTAGAGTTTTTATGGTTTTAAGTGTTTTAGGAAATTTTTTACGTTTTTATGGTTTTAAATGAATTTTTGTATATTTGTGGTTTTTTGGTTTTTTGGGTTTTTTTAATTTTTCTGGGTTTTAGGGCTTTTTATTTTTAGGGCTTTTAGGGTTCTTTTATGAATTTTATATTTTTAGGGGTTTTAAGTATTTTTAGGTTTCGAAGGTTTTCCTTGGGGTTTTCATGTAATTTAGGGTTCTTTATATTTTTAGGTATTTTAGGGGTTTTTATGATTTTTTTGGTTTTCAGGGTTTATAGCGATATTGGGGGTCTTTAGGGTTCTTATGGATTTTATAGTTTTTTGGGGGTTTTATGGTTTTTATGGATTTTAATAGATTGAGGGGTTTTTAGTGTTTTTAGAATTTGTAGGTTTTTAACGGTTTGTAAGTTTTTTTTAACTTTTTATGGTTTTCTTGGGGTTCTTCTGGGTGTTTAGTTTTTTAGGTATTTTTGTATATATTTTAGAATTCTTATGGTTTTTTTGGTTTTTTGGTGTTTTTAGGATTTTTTTGGGTTTTTAAGAGTTTTTTATATTTTTTGTTTTTAGGGTTTTTTTTGAGTATATAGGGTTTTAAATGCTTCTTTATATTTTTATAATATATTTAAAATTTTAAAGGGTATTTAGAGTTTTTAGTGGTTTTTAGGCCTTTCATGGGTTTTTAGAGTTTTTATGGGTTTTAAATGTTTTTAAGGGGTTTAGTGTTTTTTATGTTTTTTTTGGTGTAAGTGTTTTTAGGTTTTAATGGTTTTCATATAGGTCTTTAGAGTATTTAGGTTTTTTTTATGTTTTCTGAGATTTTAGGTATTTTTAAGCATTTTTAGGTGTTCCTTTTGGTTTTAGGGATTTCGAGGGGTTTTGGGTTTTTTCTGTTATTTGAGTATGATGGGTTTTTTTGGTTTTTTTATTTTTTAAGAGATTTCAAGGTTTTTTTTTTTGTTTTTTTAATGTATTTTTGGATTTAAAATGTTTTTAGGGTTTTAGTGGTTATTTAGGGTTTTTATGTGTTTTGAGGGTTCTTATGTTTTCATCTGATTTTGTGGTTTTTTGGGTTTTTAGTGTTTTTAGAGTTTTTAGAATTTTTGGGTTTATAGGGGTGTTTAGTGTTTTTGGTTTTTTAGGTTTTCATAGTTTTTTCTTGGTTTTATGTTTTTTATGACTTTATAAATTTTGAGGAATTTTAGAATTATTATGCATTATTAGGGTTTTAGGGATTTTGAAGGTCTTTTTAATTTTATTGTTTAATGTTTTTTAGGGGTTTTATGTTTTTTTAGTGTTTTAGGGTTTTCATAGAGGTTTTTATAATTTTTAGTGTTTTCTATGTTTTAGGTATTTTTCAATATTTTAGGTTTTTTAGGGTTTTAATGGTTTTAGGTAAATTTAGTGTTTTTAGGGTTTTGTGGATTTTAAGGTTTTCTTGGGGTTTTTAGGGGGGGGGGTTTGAGTTTTTTAGTGGTTTAAATATTTTTTAGTGTTTTTTAAAAATTTTATGGGTTGAAAGTGTTTTTAGAGTTTTTAGTGGAGTTTTAGGATTTTTATAGGCTTTTAGGGTTTTTAATGCAATTAGGGATTTTAATGTGTTTTTAGGTTTTTAGTTTTTTTTAGCGTCTTTTAGGTTTGGGGGGGGGTTAGGTAATTTTTATCCTTTTATGGTTTTATTAGGGTCTTTTTTTGAGTTTTAATCATTATAGACCCAAGGTTTCCAGGGTTTTTTTGGCTTTTATGGGGTTTTTAAGTTTTTATGAGTTTTAGGATTTTTCAATGTTTTTGATCTTTTTGAGGTGTTTGAAAGGATTTTAGATTTTTTAGTTGTTTTTAGGGTTTTTAGGGCATGAAATATGTGAGTCAAGATATTCCAGACCCCTCCCCCCCCAAATTTATTAGAAAATGTTATTCAGGTGACAAGGAAGGGGAGGGGTCAAACAACCCACACCCAAAAACCTTTTACAACCCACACCCAAAAAAACCCAAAAAAACACACAAAGTAGAAAACTAGAGAATTCTATAATATCACCTCCTAGACCATCAGAAACTAGTAGCGAACAACACCAGACCATATGCAGCAACTTCATCAACCCAGATTCAGCAACCCAAGGTCTCAAAGACCATCCTCTAGTAACCCCATGCCAAACAGCATCCCAACATTCACCACCAAAAAACATCATCTTCCAGCAAAAAGAGACCGATAACCAATAGAAAAAACCCCAAAATACACACACTGAAACAAAATACCAACAACATTTGATCAAAATTGCATGAAACAAGAAGAAACAGAATGCATGGGATCCCCCATCCAAGCCACTGGAGCCAATCCCAAAGAGACCAGAGGACACCAGAACCGTCGTCAAGAAGGGAAGAAGTCGGGCTGGGATTTCGTGGATGGAAGATCCAGGTATGACACCAATAAAACCACAGCTGAGACCAGATCCTGAATCCCAAGAGGAGCCATTCTCATCCTGAAACAATCAACCAAGAGGCAGCGGCGAAAGATAAGAGTTTGCAATGAGATCCTGAGGACAGGGGAACGCTAAATCAGACTCCAATAATGCCAAGCTCAACACCAAGCTCTCACAACCACAAAAAGATCCAAGATCTGGAAAGGGAAACACCGATCTGGCAACCCAGATCTAAGCCACACAGAACCAATGCAAGATAAAACTAGATAGGGATCATGAAGCTATGAGAGTCAGAGTCACCTCTATGCAAACCAGATCCAACAACTAGTGATCTGAATCCAAAGCTAGATCATGAAGCCGCAAGGCACGATGAAGCCACCACAAGATAAAAAAGGAATCCAAGGAACTTTGGAACAACCTCCATCAACACCAATATAAGGTGAATCCATGGTCACTAAGGCCGAACCACACCAGAGGCAGAAAGAATAATATCTTATGGGGAACCCTAGCGACACGATGGGAGGAGAAGAGACGCCGCTCTGAGACCTTTCTTGTTCTTCATAGAATTTTTCATAGGGATTCTAGGGGTCTTTAAGGTTTGTTTATGTTTTTTGTTATTTTTAAAGACTTTTTCATATTTTTATGGTCTTTAGGGTTTTTAAAAAAGTTGAGGGGTTTTAGGGTTTTTAAGTTATTTTTAGTTTTTAATGGTTTTAAAAGTTTTTAGATATTTTTATTATTTTAAGTAGTTTCAAGGGTTAATTTAATTTTTAGTGTTTTATGGAGTTTTTTTTCGATTTTTATGTTTTTTATGATCGAAAGGGTTTTATTTTTTTTGGTGTTTTTAATGTTTTTAAGGGTTTTATGGGATTTTAGTGTTTTTATGATTTTAGGTTTAGTTAAGGGTTTTTATGTTTTTTGGTAATTTTATTGATTTTTTAGGATTTTTATGGTGTTTAGGGTTTTTAGAGATCATGAGGGTTTTAGGAAGTTTTTAAGGATATTAGGGATTTTATGGTTTTTCTGGGTTTTTAATGTTTTTTTTTATTTTGTAAGAGTTTAATGTTTTTAATAGTTTATTAACATATTTAGTAGCATAAAGGGTTTTTAGAATTTTTAGGGATTATTTAGGTTTTTGATGGGGTTTAGGGGTTTTTAATATTTTTAGGGGGGGTTTATTGTTTTAAGGGGTTTTAGGGTCTTTATAGGGTTTTTGGGGTCTTAGAGTTTTTAGGGTTTATAGGGGTTAAAAGTGTTTTTATATTTTTATGGTTTAATTAGGGGTTTCTGTAGATTTTTTGGGTTTTTTAACGTTTTTAGTGATTTTTTTGGGATTTTATAGTTTATTTATTATTTTTAGGGGGTTTTGGTATTTTGAGGGGTTTTACAGTGTTTTAGGGTTTTATAGTGGTTTTCATTTATGTTTTTTTGAGATTTTCACAGGTTTTTAAGACTTTAGAGTTTTTAATTTTTTTAGTGTTTCCTAGGGTTTGTAGATTTTTTTAGTGATTTTTAGGGTTTTTAGGGTTATATGTATTTATGGATTTAGGGGGTTTTATTGTTTTTATTATTTCTAGGGATTTTTAGGGATTCTTTATGATTTGTATCGTTTTTTATGTTTTTAGGGGTTTTATGTTTTTTTATGTTTTTATATTTTTCTTAGGGTATTTAGTGTTTTTACGTTTTAATGGATTTTTAGATACTTTTGAAAATTTTCTTCTTTTTTGGGCTGTTCTGGATTTTGAGGGGGTTTGGTGGGTTTTATGGTTTTGGGTTTTTTTTTGGTTTTTTGGTTTTCAGGGTTTTTTGTGTTTTATGGTTACCTAGAGTTTTTTAATGTTTTTAGGGTGTTTTAAAAGAATATGTGTTTTTAAGGGTTTAGGGTAGTTAGGATTTTATAATGTTTTTATGAGGATAATTGTTTTTAGGGGTTTTAGGGTTTTTAGGGGATTTTATGGTTTTTATCATTTTGTATGTTTTTAGGGCTCTTAATTGTTTTAGGTTTTTATGGTTTTCATAGGGGTTGTCTTGGTTTTTATGTATTTTATGTTTTTTCGGATTTTTAGGGATTTTTTTGGATTTATTTCTGGATTTAGTCATTTTGATGGGTTTTATAGAATTTTAGAGGTTTTAGTGTATTTATGGTTTCCTTTTTTTTCTGTGAGTTTTTTTTGTTTTAAGGGTTTTTATAGTTTCTTAGAATTTATAAGGGTTTAAAGGATTTTTGGAGAATATGTTTTTTAAATTATTTATGTTTTTTTGGTTTTCAAGGTTTTTAGGGGGTTTTTTAGTTTATATGTTTTATATGGTTTCAATGGATTATGGGGATTTTAGTGTTTTTTGATTTTTTTATAGTTTCATGTTTTTAGGTATTTAAGGTTTTCTTAGGAATATTTAGGGTTTTATGGTTTTTTATGTTTTTATGGTTTTTAGGGAATGTTTAGGAATTTTGTTGGTTTTAAGGGTTTTAGAAATTTATAGGGTCTTTTTGGTTTTTCGGTTTTTAGGGTTTTTTCATTTTTATGGGGTTTTCTATTTTTTGAGTTTTTCGGGGTTGTAATGTTTTTTAGAGTTTTTTAAAAAAAAATTAGGTGTTTAGAAGGTTTTAAGTCTTTTTAGTGGTTTTATAGTTTTTATGTATTTTTAGTGTTTTAATGGGTGTAGGGTTTCTTTTGGTTTTCGGGGATTTTATTTTTTTGGGTTTTTAACCTTTTTAGGTTTTTAAGGGGTTAAATTATCTTTTAGGTTTTTAATATTTTCTTAGTGTTATCGGAGTTTTTAATGTTTTCTTATGTTTTTATGGATTTTTTTGGGATTTTTGGGATTTTTATAGTTTTTAGGGATCGTGATGGTTTTTAGAGGTTTTGGTATTATAGGGGTTTTTTTTGGGTTTTTGTTTTTTTATTAGGGTTTTGAGGTTTTTAGATTTTTTTAACATTTTTAGGGGTTTAATATTATTTTGGATATTTGAGTGGTTTTTAGGGTTCCTATGGGTTTTTAGTGTCTCGTTAATGTTTATATGGGTTTAGAGTTTTTATGTTTTAATTATTTTATTTTATTTTTTCGATTTTCAAGGATTTGTTATAGGTTTTCAGGTATTTTTGGATATTTATATTTTTTTGGAATATTTTTATATTTTTTCATGTTTTTATGAGTTTGAAGGGATTTATGGTTATTTGAAATTTGCGGGTTTTAGGGTTTTTAAGTTTGGTTAGTCTTGAAATATTTTCAATGGAGGAGAAAAATACTCCCCTAGATTTGAAAATGGAGGGAAAACAATTTAATTGAATAATTCAAGAAGAATTTTCAAGAAGATAAATTTAGTAAAGAAAAATAGTGTGTCGTGAACTAGAAGCCCTTCACGAACCACAGCTCCGCATGGAGGTCTACAGCTTCTCAAAAGCACCTGTGAATCACACAATTTTTGGGGTGATAAAAGAACAAATTCATTCGTATATTGGAGGTGGAAAATTCTATCCTATGTATGAGCCCCCCTACAAACTCAAATGATTCTAGGGTTTTACAGTGTTTAGGTTTTTTTATGGCTTTAAGAGTTTTTTTTGTTTCTATGGTTTTAATAGGGGTTTTTAGGTTTTTAGGGAAAGGAAGATGTGAGGTCCATGCTATTCATGACCCCCCCCACCAATTTATTATAAAAAAAAAGACGCAGTAGACAAGGGAGGGGAGGGGTCAAACGACCCGCACCATAATCCCTTTACAACCCCAAACCCAAAAGACCCAAAAAAAGAAAAACCAAATAAGGAACACAAAACCAAAGCAGAAAAACTGAATTTTCCCCAACATCACCTCCTAGACAATAATTAACCAGCATCTAGCAACACAATATCTAGCAACCATCCCATTAAAACCAATCAAGATCACACATCCACCATTTTGCATCCAACATTTCACATAAAGCTGCACTACTAGAATTACAGGACAAGTAGACCTTTCACCGAGGACCAATCCATAGCACACAAAAATCCTTGGGAAGACCCATTACTAATCTACTCCCCCACCCACCTAGAGATCACACAATATGAATAGAAAACATCCAGCACCTCATGCCATTACCATCAACCAGTGCCAAACAAATCCCACAACAATCCATGGACCATCCACCACAGCCCTCCCGACCAATCATATCGTGCAGACCAATCACAACCAATAACCTGTACCACAAATAATTCATAAACAATTCATCCACACACCCCAACGAGCACTCAGACTATGCAGCAACACCACATCTTACACCACCTCTGTAAGAAGAAAAAGACAACTAAAACACAATATCAAGCAACCAACCCCTTCCAACCAATCAAGAACCCCATCCAGCAATTTTCATTCAATATTTCACATCGAGCTGCACTACTAGCATTACAGGATGAGTATCCCTCTTGCCGAGGACCAATCCACAACACCCATAATTCCTTGGAAAGACACATTATTAATATACTCCTCCACCCACCCATAGATCACACACCATGAACAGACAACATCCTGCACCATGCCCCATGACCATCAACCAACACCAAACCAATCACATAACACTCTGTGGACCAGCCACCACAGCCCGACAAGGAACCCTGAACTCAACTCGGATCCAGACCATCATCAACATCATGCAGTGAAAAAGAGTCCCAAAAATGAACTTTCATCTGCTTTGAAGTCCATAAATTGGCCCCATCGCATGACAACCTAAGAAAAACCAGGTCAACGGCTCTCCAAACAGATTACAGGAATGCCAATGTTGAGACTTCCCATCACGAACCAAGCATCGCTGAAAGACCTTGGATGCAAAGAAGGCCACCATCTCCCACCACACAGCTTCTAGAGACACCGAGGCCAAGCCTCTCCACACCACTGCCCGGAGAAGTCCAAGCCGCCAAAAAACTAGGAAGTCACCAACCTCTATGAAACTAGAGGTTACCGCTGAGGTCCATCAAAGCTGAAGGGACAGAGATCTACAATGCAACAATACAAAGCACCCAGGTCTGACTCACTCCTTCACGGACTGCCTCCTGATGAAAAAACTAGATCTAAATTGATCCACCATGGAAACCTAGATCTGCCCCAGTGTAAGACTAGATGTATCTCACGCCTCTATGAACCAGATGCATCGCACGCCGAGGAGACTAGATCTGACCCAGTCATCAACAGTTGTATCCATCAACCAAATCTGACACCCGAGAAATCCAGATTGCAATCAAGTTGCCGATCTAGAAGAGCTACACCAACCAGGGAATCAACGATGCTGTGAAATCTAACAACACAGAACCAAAAATAGCCGAGAAGGAAGCTCCATGCCTAAGGAAGCGCACATCGAAGGGTTTATTGTGTTTTAGTGGGGTATTAGGGTTTCTTCAGTTTGTTGGGTTTTTTATGTTATGGGGATTTTATGGTATTTAGGTTTCTTAGGGTTTTTAGGGATTTAGGGGTTATTTATAAATTTTTACATTATTTAGGATTTATGGGTTGTAAGTTTTTTTACTTTTTTATGTTTCTCTTTCGATTATTCAGGTTTTTGAGTTTTTACATTTTCACTATTTTAGGGATTTTTTTTATTTTTTAGGATTTTTATGGGTTTTATTGAATTTGAGGGTTTGTAGTTTTGTATGGATTTTTATGTTTTTGGGTTTTTTCATGTTTTTAGGGTTTTATAGGTTTTTAGAGTTTTAACAGATTGTATATTTTTTTAGCATATTTAGGGATTATATTTTTTTAATGTTTTTGTTTGTTATAGTGTGTTAATAGGGTTTTTGGGGATTTTATGGTTTTTGGGGGATTATGGATTTTAGTATTTTTAGGATATTGGTAATTTTCTATATTTTAATGGTTTTAGGTGTTTTTAGGTTTTAATGGTTTTATTAGGTTTTTTCAAGGTTTTAGGGTTTGTTATATTTTGGCGATTTTTAAGGATTTTTAGGATTTTTATGGTTTTTAAGGATTTTGAGGGATTTTAGGTTTTGATGGTTTTTTTTATATTTTAGGTTTTTTAGTTTTTAGGGTTTTTTTTTATTTTTAGAGTATATTATCACTTATAGGGTTTTAAAGTGGATTTATGTTCTTAATTGGTTTTTAGGATTTTCTTTGGTTTTGTGGTTTTATAATTGTTTATATTTGTAATGATTTTATGTGTTTTTAGGTTTTTAATGTTTTAAGTGTTTTTAGGGTTTTAGACATTTACAAGATTAGTTTTTGGGATTTTACGATATATATGGTTTTTAGGGTTTTTAAAGGTATTGAGGGGTTTTCTGGTTTTTAGGGTATTTACGGTTATTATGGGATTTTGGGGTGTTAGGGTTATTTTTTGAGTTTTTTAGTGTTATTAAGGATTTTTAGAGTTTTTAACATTTTGGGGAAAGGAAGGCGTGGGGTCAGGATATTCCTGACCCCCCCAAATTTAATAGAAAAAACAGCAGACTTGGGAGGGGGGGGGGGTCAAAAGAACCACACCCAAATGTGTTTTTAGATTTAGGGATATTTATGAATTTCTAAGATTTTTTTTTAATTTTTTGCAATTTTAGGGATTTTTAGGGTTTTTAGGTTTTATTTTTTTTGGGATTTCAGTGCTTTTAAAACCCATAAAAAACTAAAAAATCAACCACCCTTTTAACCCCTAAAAACGTATTAAAACACTAAAACAACAAAAAAAACCCTCAAAATCCCTATACCCCATAGAAATAAAAAAAATCCCAAAAAATATCAAAAATATAAATAACAATAAAAAACCTAAAAATACCTAAGAAATCATAAAAACATATAAAACCCACAAAAAACTAAAAAAGTTATTCCACCTCTAAAAAACATGAAAACCATAAAAACTACGAAAAATATTTTTAACGTTAAGAACTCATAAAAACAAAAAAAAACTGCTAAAAACTAAAAAAACCCTCCAAACCCATAAAACGATAAAAAACACTCATAGACCTTATAAACCTTAAAAAACTAAAAGAAAACCCCGAAAACAAAAAAACAACTATAAAGACCCTAAAACATTAAAAACCCCTCTAAACACCTCAAAACCTTAAAAACCCTAAAACACATAGAAATCTGAAAAAATCCTAAAAAACCCTAAAAACGTAAAAAAACACAGAAAACCATAAATACCCCAAAAACCTTAAAAACCTAAAAAGTGTTTAAATCCTAAAAATTCGAAATACCCTAGCACCCTAAATTCCATAAAACCCATACATACCTCAAAAAACTATAAAAGCCCCTTAAAATCCCTAAAACACCGAAAAAACTCTAAAACCCGTTTAAAAAAATAAAATTGTTAAAAAAATCTATAAACCAAAAAACTGTAAAAACCTCAAAAAACCATAAACCCCATAACACCATAAAACCCCTTAAAAATCCCAAAAAATAATCAAAATCCCTAAAACTCTTAAAAACCCTAAAAATCATAAAAAATATACTAAAAAATCTAAAATGTGTAAAAATCCAGAAAACCCCTATGAAAATTGTAAATACAAAAAATCACTTAAAACGAGAAAAAAAAATAAAAAATGATTAAAACCATATTAACCTAAAAACAGAAAACCACTATAAACCTATAAAAACCCTAAAACACTAAAATATCTAAAAAACTTTTAAAACCCTAAAAATATTAAAATAACAATAAAAAACTAAAACCCCTAAAAATTCATAAAAAACCATAAAACCCCAAAATATCATAAAATCCATAAAAATCATAAAAAAACTCTAAAAATACTTAAAATAAAATAAAACCCAAAAAACTTATTAAATCATAAAAACCCTTTAAAATCACTAAAAATGTAAAAACCTATAAAAACATTGAAAATATGAAGAAAACATTAAAAACCAAGAAACACATAAAACCATAAATCCTAAAAATTATAAAAAACCTACAACCATAAAATGCCTATAAACCATAAAAACCCTAAAAACCCCTAAAACCCCTAAAACAATAAAATCTCATAAACCCCTTTAGGATCCTAAAATCGTTAAAAACCTCTTAATCCTTAAAAAAATCTTAAAACTCAAAAAAACCCAAAGTCATAAATACCCAAAAACCCCCAAAAACCATAAATGCCTAAAAAAACCTTACTAGCCCAAAAAAAAACAATTAAAATAATAAAACTATCTTAAAATTACAAAAAACATCAAAAACACCAAAACCTCGAAAAAAAAATCCTAAAATGTCCTTAATAACCGAAAATCAAATAAACCACTAAAAGTTAAGAACAGTAAAACCCCTAAAAACCCTAAAAACAAAAAACCAAAAAACACTAAAAACCCTAAAGACCCTAAAAACCTTAAATACCCATAAAAATCCTAAAAATCTAATAAAAAAAATATAAAACGCCTATAAAACCATACAAATTTTAAATACCCTAAAAATTGTAAAAACCCAAAAAACAAAAAAACATCAGAAACCCAAAAAAAAACCATAACCTGAAAACCCATCAAATTCCTTAAAAATTCTAAATATAATAAAAATCCTTAAAATTACTAAAAATATAAAAATGGAAAAAAATATCTTGAAAATCCGAAGAAACCCACAGAAAAATCCCAAAAATGTAAAACCCTATAAAATTATAAAACCCCCCAAGAAAACCTTAAAACACTAAAAGCACATAAACCCTCCAAAAAAACATCAAAATGATAAAACCCTAAAATACCATAATAACTATAAATCCCCTAAAAACCATAAAAACTCATAAAAACATTTAAAAATACAACAAACCATTAAAACCCACAAAAACACTAAATACTATAAAAACACATTAAATTCCTGAAAATGTTTATAAACTCTAAAAACCATAAAACCCATAAAAAACTCAAAAATCCCGAAATCCACTAAAAACCATAGAAACTCTAAAAATCCTAAAAACCTTCATAATCCAAAAATACTCTAAAAAAATAAAAATTATTAAAAAAATTCATAAAACCATAAAATTTAAACGACCAAAAAAATGCCTAAAACCTTAAAAAATACTAAAAACCCTAATAAACATTTAAAACCAAAAAACCATAAAAACCTCTTAAAACCCTAAAAACCGTAAAATTCCATAAAAACCATAAAACCCCATTAAAAACTCTAAAAACCGTTTAAACCAATAAAAGTTAAAAATCTAAAATACCTTAAAGCCCCTAAAAACAAAAAACAAACTGAAAAACCCCAAACGAAATTAAAAACCCAAAAAACCAAAAAACCCCTAAAACCCTAAAAACCTAAAAAATCCAAAAAACCCTGAAAAAGTAAAAAACCCATAGAACTATGAAATTCATTATGAATAACTTAAAAACGAAAAAAACACTCAGAACAATAGAAAAATCTAGCAAATGAAAAAATCCAAAAACATCCTTAAAAAAACAAAATACCCAACAAAATCCCTAAAAATACTAAAAACTCATAAAATAATAAATAATCCCCAAAAATCTTTAAAGATGTAAAAATCAATAATACCCCTAAAACCCCAAATAAATCCTTAAAATCAATAAATCACTTAAAAACCATAAAAACCTAAAAAACACAACAAACCATAAAAAATCCCAAAAACCTAAGAAATTCTAAAAACCATAAAAACCCCAATAAAAAAAACCCTAAAAAATATCTTATTCACTTTAAACCCCTAAAAATTTATAAATACATAAAAACATTAAAGACAATAAAAATAAAAAAAACTAAAATTGAAAAAACCATAAAAACCTAAAAACAGTAAAACCCCTAAAAACCCTAAAACACTAAAAAACCATAAATATCCAAAAAATTCTTTAAAAACATAAAAAATTCAAAAAAACCCTAACACCCCAGAGAAACCCATAAAAACCTAAAAATACCTAAAATCCCTAAAAACCTAAAATCACTAAAACCTTGAAAACCCATAAAAATACTAAAAACCCTAAAAACCATAAAACCCCTAAAAACCATAAATCGTTGAAAACGATAAAAAACTCTAAAAACCTTAATAGATTTATAGAACTCAAAAAATACTAAAACCCCCCAAAACCATAAAAAACCAAACACCCCTAAAATCCTAAAAACAGTTAAAATCCCTTAAAACCCTAAAAACCCAACAAAATTCAAAAAAAAAATCAAAAAATTCCTAAAACATAAAAACCCTAAAATTCTTTAGAAAACCCTAAAAACCGTAATCCACTTAAAAAAAATAAAAAACCTAATAACAATAAAAACCTTAAATCCCCCAAAACGCATAAAAACACTAAAAACCATAAAAATGCATAAAACAGTGAAAACTCCTAAAAATCCGTAAAACCCTAAAACTCGTTAAAAATAAAAAAAACCCTTTAAATTTCTAAAAACATTGAAAACATAAAAAAAACTATAAAACCAGTAAAAAAAATTCTCAAAAACCCAAAAAACACTAAAAACCAAAAAAATTCTAGAAAATCCATAAAAATACCAAAAATGAAAAAACCCTAGAAACCTGAAAACCAAAATAAAACCATAAAAACCTAAAAATAGAAAAAAACTATAAAAACCTAAAAGCACTAAAAATCCTAAAACCCTAAAAATCAACAAAAATTGTAGAACACTTTAAAATCTTTAAAATGAACTAAAAATCCATAAAAACATAAAAAATACAAAAACACTAAAAAACACTAAAAACATTAAAAAACATAAAATGATTTAAAATTCCTCAAAACTCTATAAACTAATACACACCCTAAAAACTATAAAAACTACAAAAAATATCACAAACCCTAAAAACCCAAAAAAAAAATCACTAAAAACTCAAAAAAAACCAAAACTCCCCAAACCCCTCCCTGAAATCTCAAACAAACCCAAAAATCTGAAAACCCTAAAAATGTAAAACTAATCAAAACCTGTAAAATCCATAAATATCCTAAAAAAATCTTTAAAATCACATAAATATATAAAAAGGACTAAAACCATAATAAACCATAAGAAAAATTTAAAATTCAAAAACCACTAAAACCATAATAAACGCTAAAAATCCTAAAACCCTAAAAATGATAAAAATACTAAAAATCCCAAATAACCCTAAAAACAAATAAAAACATAAATAATTCCAAAAAATCTCTAAAAAATGAAAACCCCAAAACCCTAAAAACCCCTAAAAAATAAAAAAACATAAAAAAACATAAAATCTCAAGAGCCCTAAAAATACTAAAGACACTAAAAAACAAAACAAAAATATAAAAGCCCTAAAAATCCTAAAAACCCCTAAAACACTTAAAACTATAAAAAACCATAAAAACCATCCTAAAATTATAATAACACATTTAAACACCTAAATATGATAAAAACTCAAAAAAAATATGAATACACATACAAAATCAAAAAAGAAACCCCAAATTATCAATAAACCCTCTAAAATCCCATGAAACTCCAAAGAACATTAAAAACCCTGAAAACCCTGAAAACCCATAAAAATCATAAATTCCCTTAAAATATTTGAAAATCCCTAAAAATGTAAAAAACCCTAAAAACCATGAAACCCCATAAGAAAATATTAATAACATAAATACACTTAAGACCCATAAAAAAAACCAAAATACCAAAAAACCCAAAAATACCCAAAAAACCCTCAAAATCCTTAAAAATCCTTAAAAATCATTTAATACGATAAAAATACTAAAAAACCTAACATTTATTCAAAGCATAAAAATTCCTAAAATCCATCAAAACATCTATGAAAACTGTAAAAACATAAAACACTCAAATCCCTTAAGACCCCAAAAACCCCAAAATCTCTAAAACACCTATAAACCTTATAAATCCTAAAAACCTATAATAGCCCTAAAACCCACTACAAACTAAAAACCATTTAAACCCCAAAAACATTAAAAAACACAAAAAACCCCAATAATACACTTAAAAACACAAAAAAACCAAAAATATCATAAAAAACCCTAAAAAACAAAAAAAAACCTTCAAAAACCCATAAAACCTTAAAAACCATAAAAATAAAAAAATGTACCCAAAATCTGTAAAAACATAAAAACCCAGAATACCCCTAATAAATTTTTAAAAACCTAAAAACACATAATCCACCTAAAAACTAAAAAATACTAAAAAACAAAAAAAATTCTTAAAAATTCTAAAACCATAAATCCCCAAAAAACATCAAAATCCATAAAAACCTTGAAAACCATAAAAATCCAAAAAAGAACCTAAAATACATAAAATATTAAAAAAACCAAAACAAAGAAAAACCATAAGAATACTATATAAATATAAAAACACGTAGAACACAAAGAAAACCTAAAAATGCTAGAACCCTAAAAACCTTAAAAAACAAAAAACCCGTAAAACACCTAAAAACATAAAAAATGGATAAAAACTGATAAATCCCTAAACCACTAAAATCTAGAAAAGCCAATTAATCCTCTAAAAACATTAAAATAACCCTAGAAATACCTAAAAACCCTAACAAACTGAACACCCCCAAAAAAACCCAAAAAACAAATAAAAACTCTAGAAACCCCTAAAACCCTAAAACCCCTAAAAATTCAAAAATATCTACAAAAAATATCTAAAAACATAAAAACCCCTGAAAACCCCTAAGAAGATATTAAAAACCCAAAAATAATTAAAACCCATCAAAAATAAAAAACTGCTAGTAATCCAAAAATACCCAAAAACGCTAAATATCATTACACTTTCAAAATATTTAAAACTCCTAAAAAAATTAAAAACATAAAAAATACCGAAAAAAGAAAAAACCTCGAAAACCCCGAAAACCCTTAAGAAAACATTAAAAAATAAAAACACTTAAAACCTATAAAAATTTTAAAATGCTAAAAACTATAAAACCCAAAAAAACCCAAAAAACCAAAACCCCCCCTAAAACTTCTAAAATCACTAAAAACCCTTTAAACCCATAATAGTTTAAAAACACTAAAAAAATTATAAACCCAAAAAATCATAAAATAAAACCCTAAAAACCCTAAAAAATATAAATACCTAAAGAAATATTAATAACTCTCAAATTTCATAAAACCCAGAAAACTATAAAAATCCTAAAAAGACCCTAGAAATCCCTAAAAGTCCTAAAAACCTTACAAAAACCCTAAAAACATAAAAATAATTAAAACCCTTAAAAACTAAAAATACTAAAAACTCATAAAATTCCATAAAACCCTAATCACCATAAAACACTAAAAAACATAGAACCCTAATACCCTATAAAACCCAAAAAAACGAATATATCACTAAAATATCATTATAAAAAAAACATTAAAAATAATAAAAAACATTAAAACCCTAAAAAAATAAAAAAACCATATCAACACTAAAAACCAATTATAAACCATAAAATCCAAAAAACCCTAAAAAACTAAAAACCACAAAAATCCTAAATATCACTAAAAACACTACAAAACTCTAAAACTCCCGAAAAATCATAAGAAAACATTAAAATCTAAATATACATAAACCCACTAAAAACACTAAAAACATTAAAACCGACAAAACCCATACCAAATCTTAAAACCCGTAAAAACTAAAAGAATCCATAAAAACCTAAAACCAAAAAAAACAAAAAAATACTTAAAAATATAAAAACACATAAAAACATTGAAAATTCCAAAGAAAAACATAAAATCAGAAAACAATTATACTCTTCAAAACCCTATAAAATACATACACTAATAAAAATTATAAAAACCCCTAAAAACCATAAAAACAAAAACAAATCGTAAAAATCCTAAAACCCCATGAAACCCGTTAAAACACTAAAAACTAAAGATCCCTTTAAAACCATAAATACATTAAAAACTCTATGAAACCTCTAAAAACAAATAAAAAAAAATCCTAAAACCCCATATAAAACATAAAAACCCTAAAAGAATTCAAAAACCCTAAAAGAAATCAAAAACACTAAAAACATTCAAAAACCCTAAAATCAAAAAAAAACATCAAATACCCAAAACAATCCTTAAAACTCACTGAAAATGTAAGAAATTTGAAAAACCATGGAAACCCTATGAAAAAATTGAAGAACTAAAAAATATAAAACCCTTAAAAACATAAAAAATAATAAAACTAATAAAAATCCTAAAAATAAGAAAAGCACAAAAAATACATAAAAACTCTAAAAACAATAAAAACAAAAAAAAAGAACAAAAAAAGATGAAACAAAAAAAGTCCCCAAATCCTGAATAACCATAAGAAAATGTTAAAAACCTAAAATAAATTAAAACCTATAAAAACCAAAAAATGTTGAAACCCCCAAAAATACTAAAACCCCTAAAAACAAAAGAAACCCTAAAATATAAGAAAACCTAAAAACCCATAAAACCTTAAAATTCTAATAAAAATTATTTAACCCCATTAAACTCATAAAATTAATAAAATATAAAAAAACATACATAACTCAAAAAAATCTAAAAACCTAAAAAAACACTAAAAAACGTAAAAACCGTACACCCCCAAAACCCCTAAAAATCAATAAAACACTAAAATCCCAAAAAAACAATTGATAACCATAGAAAAATAAAGAAACATAAAACCATTAAAAACCTAAAACAAGAAAAAAATGCTAAAACCCCTGAAAATCACTAAACACCAAAAAATCCTAAAAACCCTAAAAAATCCCAAAAATCGTTAAAATTGTAAAAAAAACTTGTAAAACCTTGAAAACACTAATGAAAACCTAAAAACCCCAAAAACAAATAAACCCCCTAAAAAACTTTAAAACCCCTTAAACCCTAAAAACCTAAGAAACCATTAAACCTCTAAAAACCTATAAAACCCCTAAAAACGCAAAAACCCCTAATGACCACTAAAAATAGAAAAAACAAATTATAACTATTAAAACCATTAAAACAATATAAAACCTTCAAACCCAAAAAAACAGAAAATAATAATAAAAACTCAAAAAACCCTAAAAACACAAATAACACAAATAACCTAAAAACACCCTAAAACCCCTAAAAACAAAAACAAAACCTAAAAAATCCATAAAAATACATAAAAACACATAAAACCCTAAAACCCCCAAATATCACTAAAACCTCTAAAAACCATGAAATATTGTACTAATACCATAAAAACCTAAAAACATTTAAAAACCATAAAACCCTAAAACCCCTAAAAATCCTGAAAATACCTAAAAATCATTAAAACCCAAAAAAAAAAAATACAAAAAACCTTCAAAAACCTTAAAATTCCATTAAAACCCTAAAACCCAATAATAACTATATAAACCATTTAACATAGAAAAAATGTTAAAACACTTAAGGACCTAAATATTCATAAAAACCCATAAACCCCCAAAAAATAGAAAACCCCTAAAACTCTGAAAAACCATCAAAACCTAAAATCCCAAAAAATACTAAAAAATCCTAAAAAATTATAATAACCTAAAAACTTATAAATTTTGTAATAAAACGTTAAAACACCAATGCACATAAACCCTTAAAATCATAAATATCGCTAAAAACACTAAAACACCTAAAACCCCCAAAAATTCACTAAAACCCTCAAAATCAGTAAAACCCTAAAAACAATGAAAAACGATAAAATAACTAAAAATATATAAAATTTAAAAAACTCTACCTTAAAATCGAAAAACCCGTAATAAAATTTAAAACTATAAAACACATTAAACATAAAAAATCCTTGAACAAATAAAAAAACCTATAAACATCTAAAACCACTGAAAACAGAAAAATATAAAAACCTTAATAATTTAAAAACCCTAAAACCTATAAAAACTCAAAAAACACTATAAAATATCAAAATCCTTCATATTGATAAAAACATTAAAACATTAAAAAAACCATGAATCCCTAAAATACACAAAAAACAGTAAAAAGAAAAAAATCTTTAAAAAATCCGAAAACACTCAAAATACATAAAAACCAGAACAAATACCTAAAAATCCATGAAACCTTAGAAAAACCTAAAAAAATAAAAACCCTAACAAAACAATAGAACTTTAAAAACAATTAAAACCCATAAAGAAGCAAAAAAACCCAAAACAAAAAAACCCTGAAACCCCTAAAAACCCTAAATACCCCTAAAAATAATAAAAACCCACATAACCCCTAATAGTCCCTAAAAATCCTTTAAAACATTATAAAACCCTAAAATCCAGGAAAACATTAAAAACTCTTAAGAAAACTTAAAAACCTAAACACACGTAAAAATCGTAAAAAACCTACATAAAAGTTAAAAACCTTAAAATATTTTATAAACATTAAAAACCCATAAAACCCCTAAAATCCATAAAATCCATAAAATCCCATAAAAACATAAAAAACACTAATAAGTCTAAAAACCCTTTAAACATAAAAAACATTAAATACTCATAAAGATAATTGAACCCCTAAAAACTCAAAACCTATAAAAACCCCAAAAAAACTAACGTAACCGTAAAAAACCTATAAATATAAAAATCTACAAATACCGTAAAAACCTTAAAAATCATAAAAAATATAAAATCTCAAAAATCACAAAAAATGTAAAACAGTAAAAAACCATAAATAAAAACAAAGAGATCTCAAAAAAACTTTAATACCCTAAAAACCTAAAAATGCAAAAAACCTAAAACCCCTAAAAACCAAAAATTCCCAAAACCATAAACCCCATAAATACATAAGAAAACAATAAAAACATAAATACCCCTAAAATAATAAAAACAAATAATTCCCAAAAAATAAAAAAATCCTAAAAACCTCAGAAACCATAAGAAATCCTAAAACCCCTAAACACACTTAAACCCATCAAAAACTAAAAAATACTAATAATCCATTAAATACCTAAAAAGCATAACAACTCAAAAAAACCTTTAAACCCCAAAATAATCAAAAACCCCTAAAACCCCCCAAAAATAAAACACTAAAACCCTAAAAAACCATAAAATCCCTCGGAATCCTTAAAAATACTAAAAAAAATAAAAAATCTAAAAAAGGCTAAAATCTGAAAAAAAAAATCTAAAAACACTAAAAATCCCATATAAAACCTATAGAACATAAAAATATATAAATACTCTACAAAACTATAAATAATAAAGACCAAAAACAGTTAAAACCAATAAACCCCTTAATAACCTTAAAACCACTAAAACCCCATAAACCCCTTAAGACCAACCACTTATCTTAAAATCCCATTAAAAACATAAAAAATGTTAAAAATACTAAAAAAACTAAAAAACACAAACCCCATAAAACTAAAAAATCACTTAAAACACAACAAAACTATAAAAAATCTAAAACCCCTGAACAAAATAAAAATCCATAAAAATCCATAAAATCCCTAGAAATCCCTAAAAATACATGGAAATGTAAAATCGCATTGAAATCCTAAAAGCCACTAAGAAACCCATAAACTCATAAAATAATTTAAAACTATTAAAAAATCTAAAAACGTTAAAAACAATAAAATTTCTAAAAAACCTAAATACCCACAACATCCCAAAACATCTTAAAAACCATAAAATCATAGAAAATCCCTTAAAAACTTAAATCATAAAAAAACCTAAAATCTTAAAAAAACCTTAAGAAACAATTGAAACCCTAAAACAATTAAAAATCCTATAAAAAACCTAAACACACTAAAAACCCTACAAATCAATAAAATAACCTAAAATACATAAAACCTCTAAAAACATAAAAACCCCATAAAAACCCTAAAACTTACATAAAATGTAATAGACCTTTAAACCCCTAAAGACGTTAAATAACTCTAAAAACTCTTAAAACACTAATAACAAAAAAAAACCCCTTAAATACATCAACATAATAATAAAAACCCCCAAACCATAAAAACCCTAATCACCCTCAAAATTCATAAAAAACCAAAAAATAAAAATATACCAAAAAGTCCCAAAAAACATAAAAATATAAAAACCCCCAAAAATCCATGAATACCTTTAAAAAACCCCTAAAACCTTAAAGCAAAAAGAACACATAAAAACATAAATATGATAAATCCATTAATGTACTTAAAACCACTCAAAATTCATAGAAAGTTTTAAAATATAAAAATCCAAAATATCCCAAAAGAATCCTTAAAACGTAAAAAAAACCAAAAAAACCTATAAACTCTTAAGAAAATCATAAAAACCTAAAAACACTTAAAACCCCAAAAAACATAAAAAACTTTAAAAACCCATCGAGACCCTTACAAAATTTTAAAAACCCAAAAGTCCATAAAAACCGTTAAACCCTACTAAAATCTCTAAAAACCCTTTTAAAACCTAATAATATTAAAAAAAACTAAAACCCCTTAACACCCAAAAAAAAGAATCCCAAAAAATATAACAAAAACCCAAAAACCCATAAATAACGTAAATAACCCTAAGATCCATGAAATTTCTTAAAAACCATAAAAACCAAAAAATACAAAAAAGGCATAAAAATACCAAAAATTGTAAAAAATAATAAAAACCTTGAAAACTCTAAGAAAAAATTATAAACCTAAAAAATTTAAAACCAAAAAATGATAAAAAAGTAAAAACTCTAAAAACATAAAAAACCTAAATAACACTCAAATTCCCTAAAAACCATAAAAATCGATAAAAATATTCAAAATAACTAAAATCCCTAAAAATGTAAAAAAACCCAAAACCCCCCTAATGGAATATTAAAAACCTAAAAAACATAAAACTCATAAAAACATAAAAAATGAAAAAAAATCTAAAAGTCCCTAAAACCCGTAAACATAATAAAATCCCTAAAAAACTAAAGACCACTAAAACCCATAAAACACTAAAAACCAACTAAAAACTCTAAAAACAACATAAACCCATAAAAACATAAAAAAATTATGAAAAACATTAAAAACCATAAAAACTCAAAAATCCATAAAAACCCAAAAAACCCTAGAAAATACTAAAGAGAAATAAAAACCCTAAAACTGATAAAAATCGTAAAAATCCCAAAAAACACCTAAAACATAAATACCCATAAAATCCCTGAGAAATCATTAAAAACCTAAAAATAGTTAAACCCCATGAAAATATAGATAACATTATAAAAAAAGACCCTAAAAACCTAAAAACAATAAAAACCATAAAACCCCCAAAAACATTAAAAACATAAAAACACAGAGGAACCCTTTAAACCCACTAATAAATCTAAAAACAATTTAAGCCCTCAATTTTTTTTAAAAAAATATAAAATTCATAAAACATTAAGAAACTCAAAAAACACTAAAGACTCTAAAAAACCCATAAAACACTAAAAACATTCAAACCCCCTAAAACCCTATATACCATAAAAATACTTATAAATAACCAAAAATCTTTAATAACATAAAATATTTAAAAACTTGAAAAACCTATAAGAAAACCATAAAATCCTAAAAAACACTTAAATCACCTAAAAATCCCAAATAATGTTAAAAATCCTAAAAACCCCTAATAACCTTAAAAACACAAAAAAAACCCATAAACACCCTAAACCCACTAAAACACTAAAAATCCATTAAATACCTAAAAAGCATAAAAACTCAAAAAAAAACCTTTAAACCCCAAATACTCAAAAAACCCTAGAAAACCCAAAAAATAAAACACTAAAACCCTAAAAAACCATAAAATCCCTCAGAATCCTTAAAAAATACTAAAAAAATAAGAAGGATAAAAACGCATAAAATCCGAAAAATTTAAAAAACTAAAAACTCTAAAAATCCCATCGAAAACGTATAGAACATAAAAATATATAAATACTCTACAAAATAATAAACAATAAAAACAAAAAACAGTTAATACCAACAAAACCCTTAATAACCTTAAAACCACTAAAACCTCATAAACCCCTTAAGACCAACTACTAACCCTAAAAACACATTAAACACATGAAAATGTTAAAAACACTAAAAAAACACAAACCCCATAAAACTAAAAAATTCTTAAAAACACAAAAAAACAATAAAAAGTATAAAACCCCTGAACAAAATAAAAATCCATAAAAATCCATAAAAATCCCAAAAAATACCCTAAATTGTAAAATCCCATTGAATACCTATAAACTGCTAAGAAACCCATAAACACATAAAAGAATTTAAAACTGTTAAAAAATAGAAAAATGTTAAAAACCCTAAAATTTCTAAAAATACTAAATAACCACAACATCCCAAAACATCCTAAAAACCATAAATATCCAAAAACATCCCTTAAAAACATAAAACATAAAAAAACCTTCAGAAACCCTTGAAACCCTAAAAATAATTAAAACTCCTATAAAATCCTAAACATAGTAAAAACCCTAAAAATCACTAAAATACCCTAAAATACATAAAACCTATAAAAACATAAGAACCCCATAAAACCCTAAAACATAAAAAAAATATAATAGACCATTAAACCCCTGAGTATGTTAAAGAACTCTAAAAACTCTTAAAACACTAATAACACAAAAATCCCTTACATACCTCAACAGAACAATAAAAACCCCCAAAACCCTAAACACCCTCAAAATCCATAAAAAACACTAAAAAAATATACCAAAAAGTCCCTCAAAATATAAAAATATAAAAACACATAAAAGACAAGAACACCCTTAAAAAAACCATAAAACCTTAAAGCACAAAGAACCCATAAAAACATAAATATGTTAAATCCATTAAAATACTTAAAACCGCTCAAAATCCCTAGAATGTTTTAAAATATAAACATCCAAATTATCCCAAAAGAATCCTTAAAACGTAAAAAACCAAAAAAACCTATAAACTCCTAAGAAAATCATAAAAACCTAAAAACAATTAAAACCCCAAAAAAACCTAAAAAACTGTAAAACTCGTCGAGACCCTTATAAAATTTTAAAAACACAAAAATCCCATAAAAACCATTAAACCGTACTAAAATATCTAAAAACCTTTTTAGAACCTTAAAATATTAAAAAAATCCAAAATCCCATAAAACCCTAAAAAAAGAATCCAAAAAAATATAAGAAAAACAAAAAAAAACCCAGAAATAACGCAAATGACCCTAAGATCCATCAAATTCCTTAAAAACCATAGAAACCAAAAAATACAAAAAAGGCATTAAAGTACCAAAAATTGTAAAAAAATACTAAAAACCTTGAAAAACTCTAAGAAAAAATTATAAACCTAAACAATTTAAGTCCCTAAAAAAAACCAAAAAAATGTTAAAAAAGTAAAAACTCTAAAAACATAAAAAACCTAAAAAACACTCAAATTCCCTAAAAACCATAAAGATTTAAAAAAATTTTGAAAATACCTAAAATCCCTAAAAATTTAAAAAAACCCAAAAAAAACCCCTAAAAAAATATTAAAAACCTAAAAAAAACATAAAACTCATATAAATATAAAAAATGAAAAATAAATCTAAAAGTCCCTAAAACCCCTAAACATTGTAAAAAACCTAAAAAAATAAAATCCATAATACACTAAAAACCAAATAATAACTCTACACACCCCATAAACCCATAAAAACATTAAAAAATTATTAAAACCATTAAAAACCATACAAACTCAAAAATCCATAAAAACCCAAAAAAACCCTAAAAATAATAAAGAGAAATAAAAACCCTAAAAGTGATAAAACTCTTAAAATCTCTAAAAACACCTAAAACATAAAAACCCATGAATTCCCTGAGAAAAAAAATTAAAAACCTAAAAAAAATTAAACCCCATGAAAATATAAAAAACATTATAACAAAAAACAACCTAAAAACCAAAAACCCATAAAAATAATAAAACCCCAAAAAACATTAAAAACCTAAAAACACGGAGGAACCCTATAAACCAACTATAAAATCTAAAAACAATTTAAGCCCTCAAAAATTAAAAAAAAAAATATAAAACCCATAAAACCCTAAGAAACTCAAAAAACACTAAAAAATCAAAAAAAATAACCAATAAAACACTAAAAACACTCAAAACCCCTAAAACCCTAAATACCATAAAAATACTAAAAAATAACCAAAAATCATTAAAAACATAAAAATATTTAAAAACCCTAAAAACCTCTAAGAAAACAATAAAAACCTAAAAAAACTTAAACCACCTAAAAATCCCAAGTGATGTTAAAAATCCTAAAAACCCCAAATAACCTTAAAACACTAAAATACCATAAACACCCTAAAACCCACTAAAACACTAAAAATCCATTAAATACCTAAAAAGCATTAAAACTCAAAAAAATATTTAAACCCTAAAAAACCCAAAAAAATAAAAACACCAAAACCCAAAAAAACCATAAAATCCCTCAGAATCCTTAAAAATACTAAAAAAAATAAAAATCCTAAAAAATCCTAAAATCCAAAAAAAATTTAAAAAAATAAAAACATTAAAAATCCCATAGAAAACTTATTGAACTTAAAAATATATAAATACTCTACAAAACTAAAAAAAATAAAAATAAAAAAAATTTAATACCAATAAAACCCTTAATAACCTTAAAACCGCTAAAACCCCATAAACCCCTTAAGACCAACTACTAACCCTAAAAACCCATTAAACACATAAAAATCTTAAAGACACCAAAAAACACAAACCCCATAAAAATAAAAAATATCAAAAAATCCAAACAAACAATAAAAAATCTCAAACCCCTTCACAAAACAAAAATCCATAAAATCCATAAAAATCCCTAAAAATACCCCGAAATGTAAAATCCCATTGAATACCTAAAAACCTCTAAGAAACCCATAAACACATAAAACAATTTAAAACTCATAAAAAACCTAAAAATTTTAAAAAACCCTAAAATTTCTAAAAAACCTAAATACCCACAACATTCCAAAACATCCTTAAAACCATAAAAATCCTAAATAATCCCTTGAAAACATAAAACATAAAAAAACCTTAAGAAACCCTTGAAACGCTAAAAATAATTAAAACTCCTATGAAAACCTAAACACGATAAAAACCCTAAAAATCACTAAAATACCCTAAAATACATAAAACCTCTAAAAACATAAAAAACCCCATAAAAACCATAAAACTTACAAAAAATATAATAGACCTTTAAACCCCTGAAGGCGTTAAAAACTCTAAAAACACTTAAAACACTAATAACACAAAAACCCCTTAAATACCTCAACAGAACAATAAAAACCCCAAAACCATAAAAACCCTAAACACCCTCAAAATCCATAAAAACCCAAAAAAAATACCAAAAATTCCTTCAAACATATAAATATAAAAACACCTAAAAGCCATGAACACCCTTAAAAAACCATTAAAACCTTAAAGCACAAAGAACACATAAAAACATAAATATGATAAATCCTTTAAAATACTTAAAACCACTCAAAACCCCTAGAATGTTTTAAAATAAAAAAATCATAAATATCCCAAAAGAATCATTAAAAACCTAAAAACGCTTTAAAACCCCAAAAAAAACATAAAAAACTGTAAAACCCATCGAGACCCTTAGAAAATTTTAAAAACCCAAAAATCCCATAAAAACCGTTAAACCATACTAAAATCTCTAAAACCCCTTTTAAAACCTAATAATATTATAAAAATATAAAACCCCATAAAACCCTAAAAACAAAATGAATCCAAAAAAATATAAGAAAAACGAAAAAAACCCAGAAATAACATAAACAACCCTAACTGCCATCAAATTCCTTGAAAACCATAAAAACCAAAAAATACAAAAAATGCATAAAAATACCAAAAATTGTAAAAAATACTAAAAACCATGAAAAACTATAAGAAAAATTTATAAACCTAAAAAATTTAAAACCCTAAAAAAACCCAAAAAATGTTAAAAAAGTAAAAACTCTAAAAACATAAAAAACCTAAAAAACACTCAAATTCCCTAAAAACCATAAAAATATATAAAATTATTCAAAATACCTAAAATCCCTAAAACTATAAAACCCCAAAAAACCCTAATAAAATATTAAAAACATAAAAAAACATAAAACTCATAAAAACATAAAAAATGAAAAAAAATCTAAAAGTCCCTAAAACCTTTAAACATTGTAAAAACCCTAAAAAAACTAAAGACCACTAAAACCCATAAAACACTAAAAACCAACTGAAAACTCTAAAAACACCATAAACTCATAAAAAAATTAAAAAATTATGAAAACCATTAAAAACCATAAAAACTCAAAAATCCATAAAAACCCAAAAAACCCCTAGAAAATACTAAAGAAAAATACAAACCCTAAACATAAAAAAAATCGTAAAAATCCCTAAAGACACCTAAAACATAAAAACCCATAAAATCCTTGAGAAAACATTAAAAACCTAAAAACACTTAAACCCCATGAAAATAAAACATTATAACAAAAAACCCTATAAAAAATCTAAAAATCATAAAAACCATAAAAACCCCAAAAACATTAAAAATCTAAAAACACTGAGGAACCCTTTAAACCCACTAAAAAATTTAAAAACCATTTAAGCCCTCAATTTTTTTTAAAAAAAATATAAAATCCATAAAACCCTAAGAAACTCAAAAAACATTAAAAACTGAAAAAAAACCCATAAAACACTAAAAACCCTCAAAACCCCTAAAACCCTTTATACCATAAAAATCCTAAAAAATGACAAAAAATCTCTAAAAACATAAAAATATTTAAAAACCCTGAAAAACTCTAAGAAAACCATAAAAACCTAAAAGCACATAAACCACCTAAAAATCCCAAATGATATTAAAAATCATGAAAACCCCTAAAACTCTAAAAAAACTTGAAACCCCTCAAATACCTAAAAATCATAAAAACCAATAAAGAACATAAAAAATATTTGAAATAAAATTTAACATAGAAAAACAGAAAAATCAAGAAAAACACTACGAAAACCTTAAAAAAACAAAAAACAGTTAAAACTCCAATAATACTAAACAATGATAAAAATCAATAAAACTCTTAAAACCCCTAAAAACAAAAAAATCATAAAAACCCCTAAAATACATAATAAAGTAGAAAACCCTTAAAAATCCAATAAAACTATAAAAACCCCTTTACTATAAAAAATGTTAATAAAATCAATAAAACCATAAAAACCCTAAAAACTCAAAAATTACAACAAACCATAAACACCATAAAACCCACTAAAACCCCTCAAAATCCCCAAAACCCATAAAAACCTAAAAATCCCTAAAACCCATTAAAGTATAGAAAAAATATAAAAACCCATTAAAAACCTAAGAAATCCCTAAAACCCAAAAAACACTTTTATCTTCTAAAAATCGAATGAAATTAAAAAGACCCAACGAAACTGTAAATCCCGTAAAACTATAAAACCCTAAAAACCAAAGAACCCCCTAAAAATAAAAAATTATAAAAATTCCAAAAAACCATAGATATCCACTAAGAACTCTAAAAAACCTTTAAACCCCTAAAACATTAAAATACATTATTAAACATAAAAACCCTAAAAAACTAAAATAAACCAAAAAACAAAAGAAACATAGTAACATTTCAATCCATAAAAACCAATAAATCCCTTATAAATAGTTAAAAACCCTGGAAACCATTAATGTCCTATAAATCTTATGATTTCATAAAAACATAAAAAACCCTAAAACCCTAAAACCCACATTTAAAAAATAAAAAATCTAAAAATATTTAAAGAAAATAAAAAATATAAAGAAGGATATACACTCAAAAAAATAAAAAAACCCTCTAAAAACCATAAAAACCATTAAAATCTATAAAAACACTAAAAAAAGTAAACTCTAAATACCCTGTAAACCCCAAAAAATGATAAAAATTCAAAAAAACCATTAAAACCTAAAAAACATAAACAACCCTAAAACCATAAACAACTAAAAATCCTAAAGCTCCTAAAATCCCTAAAAACAATATAAATCCTAAACTCCCTAAAAATACCAAAAAAACAAAAAAAACCCAAAAAAACCCAAAAAACTCTAAAAACACTGTAAAATCTAAAAACAAATAAATGCCCTAAAATATTTAAAACTAATAAACCCCCTAAAAAGCTTAAAAACCCTAAAATTTCAAAATTTTTAAAACCCCTATAACCCAAAAAAATCCCTAAGAAAAAAATAAAACCCAAAAAACAATGAACACCCCTAGAAAATATAATGACTCTAAAAAAACAAAAACATCCTAAAAGGACACTAAATCCCCTAAAAACATAAAAATCCATAAAAAATAAAAACCATTAAATTCCATAGAATAATGAAAATTATAAAAACCTTTTAAACCCTTAATGCATTAGAAAATATCTAAAACCCATAAAAATCAATAAAAACTCAAAACAACCCTCAAAACCCAAAATTAACCAACTAAAAAACCCTAAAGGCACTAAAAACCTTAAAAACCAAATAATTTCATTAAATTCTATAAAAATTTAATAAACCATAAAACCCTGAAAACCCCTATGAAAAACGTAATACCCTAAAAATACTTAAAACCCCTAAAAACATAAAAAAATGCTAAAAACGTAAAAACCACCTAAAACACTTAAAATCCCATTAAAGCCATAAACACCACAAAACCTTAAAAATTAATAAAAACCATAAAATTCAAAAACTCCACTAAAAAATCTATAAAACCTTTAATCCCCTAAAAATTTAAACACTATAAAAACCATAAAAACCCTAAAAATCCAATAAAAAACTAAAAAATAAAAAAACCATAAAAACTATAAAAACCCTCAAAATACCTAAGAATCCAAAAACTTATGTAATAATTCGTGAAAACATGAAAAATAGTAAAAACCCTCAAAAACCCTCAAAAAAACTTAACATATAAAAAACAATTAAAACCCAAAAAAACTAAATAACACTAAATATCCTAAAAATAACTAAAACCCTAAAAACTAAAAAAAAATAAAACCCATAAAAGACTAAAAAATCACTAAAATAACTAAAAAAATGAAAAACCCTAAAAACCACGACAAATCCTACAAAACCTTATTAACCTAAAAACAATTAAAACCCCTAAAAACCTAATAGAAAATCCATAAAAACCCTGAATATGGTGGTGCACTCCCCTGGAATTCTCTCTCACTCGACGATTCTTCCAGGATTTCCCCTAGATCCAGATCGAAGCTTCATCGGTGGATCATTGCTCCTTCGTTCTCGGAAATGGTATGTCCTGGATGTGATCTTCGGCCTCAAGATGGTGGTGGATTCTGCACTTCGACAACATCGTCTTCCCCGAGTGCTCTGGACTTCAAACATCGACTCGGCTTTGTTCTGTTACTGGCACGTCTAGCTTCCGTCTACTATGGTGGTCGTGATGCCATCAAGTGTTCTTGCTTGGGTCGTCATCCTCCAGTAGCCGCAGATTGGGGTTGTTTTTTCAGATCTAGGGTTTTTGCTGGCGGGTCAACGCAGTCAAAGGGCGCAATGGAAAAGCTGGTTGCTTCGGCGTTCAGGTTCTTGTCAGAAGGTGTTTCGTTTAGGCGGATGGTGCGATGATCTGGTCTGGAGACGCTGGTCGGGCTCTTCTCGATCTTACATTGCAGAAGCTCGTTTCTTCTCTCGGTTTGTAAAGCAGCTGCAACGTTGGAGGGAGTTTCATCGGCAGTGTGGACTCTGGCCTCTTCGATGATTCATGGAGGCGTGGACTGGCTATGGCTCATCCTTTGCGCAGCGTTGCAGGACTATGGTGGAGCCGTTCAGATCTGGGATTTCCACCATGCGGCGCTTCGTTTCCATGGAGGTGCAGATCAGATCTTGGCAATACGGGTTCTTTCAATTTCTTCGACGGTTTGGTCTTCTCTGAACAGTGGCCTGGCCTTTTTGGATCCATGATGCTGAACGGTGGGTGCAGTGGGATCTGCGATGTTCTGGAAATGGCATGTCCGCTTCCATGCTTGGGTCTGGTTTTCCATATCTGAGTCTGGGGGGTTTTTGCTGGATCTCTTGGAATTTTGATGGTTCCTGGGGGCTACGGAAAGTGAACGTGCAGGTTCGTGATTCTGTTTCCATAGTTTCTCCTTTGATTTATGCTGCTGATGAGTTTATGGACAAGCTGAGTTGTGTCCTGGGTGATATGGTGTAATGTGGTCTTTTGAGCTATTGTTGGTTTGGTTGTGAGTTTTTGATGAAGATGGATTTGAGGCAAGTTGAGATGGAGGTTGATGGCTGTGGTGTTGGTTTGTTTTTAAATAGCTATGGGTGCGGGATTTTTGTTCTGGTGAGTGTGCTGGATGCTGTTTGGTGTGCTGATGGTTGCTGTTTTTGAGGAGGATTTGGTGCTGTTGGTTGCTGGGGCTGGTTGGTTTGGATGTGGTGCTGCTGTGTTGCTATGACGAATGGATGTGATGCTGCTGATGGTTGCTGGGGCTGGTTGGTTTTGATGTGTTGTGGCTACTGTATTGCTGTGATGATTGGATGTGGTGCTGTTGGATGCTGGAATGCGCTAGATGATGTATGTTGTGATGATGGATGTGTGGACGCGGCTTAGCTGTGCTGTTTGGTATTGGTGCTAGATGCTGGTGTTGGCTGGACAAGATTTTTGGACTCTGCTGTTGTGTTTTGTTTTGTGTCTGTTTCTCTATTTTGTTTTCTTTTTTGATTTTCTTTTCTTTGGGTATTTTACTATGAAGGGATTTTGGGTGTGGGTCGTTTGTCCCCTCCCCTCCCTTGTCTGCAAGTCTTTGTGTCTTTTCTTTTAATAAATTTTCGGGGGTTCCAGGAATTGCCTGGACCCGAGCCTTCTTTTGCCTAAAAACCTAAAAAACGGTGAAAACACTAAAATCCCCTAAAAGACCCAAAAATCCTAAATACATATCAAAACCATAAAACCCCAAAAAATATAAAAAACCGATAAAATCCCATAAAAATATGAAAACCAACTAATCTCATCCCAAAAGTGTCGGATCCCGATTCGCTCCCTTATTTTCCATGTATTAATCTCAGCCCTAAGGTTTCGGGTCTGTTTGAAGGTCAACCGAAGATGTAGTTGTCCATTTCGGAGTCCAATGAGGCTTCAGATTTGCATAATCTAACTCTGGTGGCTCGATTCGTTAACTGGATCCCCTGGTGGATTCTTTTGATAGATTTATGTTCGAACATTGGGATATATAGGATAGGGCGACATAGGGCTTGGTTGATGCCAGCCATATTTAGATCCAGATTGCTTCAGTGGAGGACCTTATCCAATACTGGTCCAATGCCCCTCATAAATGTGATGGTGCACACTTTTCTCTCTTGAGATGGATCTTTGATCATCATTTATGTCAGGACTCGCCTTTCCTAGACATTTGGGTATGATTCCCTGAACTCCCTCTTCCATTCCAAAATTTGTCAATTCTTACAATGCTGGGAAATATAGTTGGAAGATTTCTGTGTGTGGATAGCCAAACACGAGCCCTCTGTCATTCAGTTGCTCCGAGAGTCTGTATCGAGGTTGATGTCTCCAATCAAATAGTTGATTTTTTCTGGATTGAGATTGGTGAAGAGCTGCGGTGGAAGCAACCTATGGTTTTCGAATCTTGGGTGAATTACTGTGAATCTTGTATGAATCTTGGTCACGTGAAATGGGTGTGTCGTAGTGGGGGAAGTGATCACTTGGTTTCTGAGAGTGATGTATGTGCCACCCCTCCAAGTCTGGGCCTAGCTTCTGACTGTGGGGATGGACTATGCCCTGATAAAAATGAAGGAGAGCTTCACCGAGAGGTCTTCGTAAAGGACTGTTTCAAGCGATTGAAGGCTGATTTAGGACGGGTAGGTGCTTCCCCTTCCTCCAGTGGGGTGGTGGAGGTGGTTCATGTGAAATATATGGCTGCTGATGACTACATGGAGATAGTTCTGAGTGGGGTTTGTATTGATATTCCCAGTCTAGGTTCTGAGGGGATGAGGATGGAGGGGTTGCTGACGAATGTCACTTCTACCGAGGCTAATGGCCTGGAGTTAGAACATGACCTGGTTCTCACTTAAAATCCATTTACAGTGCTTGAATCAGAGGAGGGGGAGTGTCCAGAGTCACTGGTTGATGCTCATGATGATGAGGAGTGGAAGGTATCTGACATCCACTTAGAAGAGACAACCTTAAATACCCTAGGTCATAGTTTAGGTGGTGCCAAGGCCACCCCATCTGATCATTTGCTAGAACATGAGCTGCGTGATGTGGCCCCTTCTGGTAATGGGCAGACTGTGGTTCAACAGAGTTTGGGAATAGAGATTTGTGGTCTTTGAAAAGCTACCTCCATATGTTGAACTCACTGATATGATCATGTTGTACGGTTTTGAAATCCCCCTTTAGCAACATCAATGAGAGATTCTACAGCAGCCCAAACTGAAGGTGATGTTTGACTGGGATAACATTGATGAAGATGTCAAATATGATTTTGTAATTGGAGACTGTAATGACTTCATTGATGCGAACAAACTCAAGAATTGGAGGAGGAGGACCTTAATGGATGGCTCAGTCCATCCTGACTCGAACCCCCGGAATCCAAGAGGAGGGTCTGAGCCCGCGACTGTTGGTTCCAGGCAGGAGCAGAGCCCCAAGGTGGTGAGTGCTGATGATGTCCTTCATAGCAAGAGGAAGGGGAGTGATTCCCCCAGCCAAGAGGAGGGAATGGAGAGACTATACCTCCCTTCCAAAACCAATGGCTACAAGGGCCTCCTTAAAGGCTTACAAAGCTGTGGAGGATGCTCTTGCCAAGGATCGATTCGATAGGAAGCTGGAGAAGAAGTGACTTAGGAGGTATTGTACTGACTTCCTCAAGCAGTATGAGTCATCTGAATGGTAGATAGTGTACTTGGATTCCTCCTCTGGGTATGGTGCCAAAAAGGATCCATATGGATGGGAAGACGGGTGATGAGGTGCTGGGTTGTTCGGTCTTCATTTTCTTTTTCTGTTCATTTGTTTTCTTTTTTTGTTTTTCTTTTGGGGATTGTTTCTGGGTATGAGTCTATTGACTCGGCCCCTCCCCTGGTCTTGTACTTTTGTTTTCCTTTGATATTTTGGGGGCTAGTATTTCCTAGTACTGAACCTCTTCTTCCCCTAAAATTGTTAAAACACTCTAAAACCCCATCAAAACCCTAAAAACTCAAAACACCATAATAAATCCAAAAAATAAAAAAACCTAATAGCCATAAAATTCCATAAAACACTTTATCCCATAAATATCATATGAAATACTAAAAAATCACTAAACACATAAAAAATATAGAACCCCTCAAAATACCTTATAAAACCATAATAGCTTGAAACACTTCAAACACCTAAGAAACTAAAATACGCTAAAAAACCTAAAAATCATTTCAACACCTAAATAACCCAAAAAAACATAGGTGGTGTGCCAGGGGAGACACATAAGGACAACTCTTAGTAGGCAAGTAGCAGTCATTGAATTAGGTAATCATTTTGAATAGATGTTGATTGAGGAACTGGTCCCTGAGATTGAGGATGATCGGGTCATTCCATTAATAGATGGATAGAGGTTCTCTAGGAGCGATACCAGTGCAAGAGAATTCAATGCTGATAGACAGTGATGTCTCCTTCCAAAAATAGATGTCAGGTGATGTGATTGAAAAATTCATGTAATTTCTTATGAGTTTGGAAGAAGAAGTGTTGGAGTCGGTTTTGTTCCCTAATGGTACTAAAGAGAAATTTTCTACAATTATGGGGAGTTCCTGAAGGGTGGACCTCTATTAGGAGACGATATAACTGGATCAACAAGCAAGACCTGATTTTTGTTGGGGTTTTCAATGGTATGAAGATCAACATCGAGGAATAAATCTAGTTATTGAACAAGTTGTCCTTTCATTTTAAAATCTGATAAGGGATGGTTCAGGCACTATGGTAACCAACCTCTCTTGGAAACTATTGGGGAAGATTAATTCTAGGAGGCTTTGATTGATCTTAAATGGAACTTATATTTATTTCTGTGTTTGAATCATGGTTTTTCAATTCTTCCTTAAAAGTGTTTGAATAATAAAAATTTAATTTTTAGCCACGTTAAATAACTATAAAACCTAAAACGCTAAAAACCCAAAACCCTAAAAATACCTTAAACCCTAAAACACCTAAAAACCGTAAAGACCTCTAAAAACATTATGAACCCCTAAATCCCCATAAAAACACTAAAAACACTAAAAATTATAAACCCCTTTAAACCACTAAAACATTAAAAAATCTTAAAATAATAAATCCCTACAAAACACAAGAAAATAAAAAAATACCATGAAACCCCTAAAAACACTAAAAACCCAAAAAACAATTGAAATCCATAAAATCTCTAAAAATCATAAAAATTGAAAAAAAATCCCTAAAAATACCAAAAACATAAAACCCCTAAAAACCCTAAGAAAATGATAAAAAACCAAAAACAATTAAAACCCCTAAAAATCATAAAAATGTGAAAACCCCTTAAAACCCTAAAAGACCATAAAATCCATAAGTCCTCCTAAAAACATAAAACCCTTAAAAACCTTAAAACCCTCAAAACCCCTAGAAATCAACTACAAACTCTACAAAATCTAAAACCACTTTAAACCCATAAAAACATTAAAATCTCAAAAAATACACAAAAACCAAAAAAACCCAAAAAACACATAAACCACCAAAATACCATAAAACCCCTAAAAACCTCAAACCCCATAAATTTTCTTAAACACCCCAAAAATCCAAAAAATGCCCCTAAATATTGAAAAACGTTAAAAACCCTGAAAAACATGGAAACCCATAAGAAAATTATAAAATACATAAAACACTAAAATCCCCAAAAATAGGTAAAAAACTAAAAAAAACCTTAAAAACCTAAAAACCCCTAAAAACCCTTCAAATACCTAAAAACCCTAAAATATTATAATAATCCTAAAACACCATAAAAAGAACTAAAAACATAAAAACCCCTAAAAACCTAGAAAACACCTAGGAAAACACTAATGAACTTTAAACACATAAAATACCTAACAATCGTAAAAAAATGTTGAAACCCTTAAATAACCCTAAAAATTCTAAAAACCCTAAAAATCCATAAACACCCTAAAACACCTAAAAAAATCCATAAAAACCATAAAAATGTAGAAAACCCAAAAACCTAAAAACCTAATATAAATCTTAAAAACCTAAAAAAAGTAAAAACACATAAAATCCTAAAAATGATAAAAAAACATAAGAAAACCTAAAAAGACCCTAAAACCCCTAAAACCCATAAAAACATAAAACACCTGAAACAATAAATACCCTAAAACAAAATAAAAAACCTAGAAACAAATAAAACATTCATAAAAATATAACCCCTAAAAGAATTAAAAACTCTTAAAAACACTAAAACCAATAAATAATTAATAAAACTTATAAAACCCCAAAAACCATAAAAATCCAAACAACCCTAAAACCCCTCAAAATCAATAAAAATCCTAAAACTATAAGAATCAAAAAAATATAATAAAAATTCATAAAAACATAAAAAACATAAATACATGGAAAACCTCTAAGAAATATTTAATATACTGCAAGTACTTAAAACCCCTAAAATGTTAAAAATGATAAAACAATATAAAATCTAAACCCTAAAATCTATAAAAACATTAAAAATACAATAAAACCCAAAAAACCACTAAAAACTCTTAAACCCCTTTAAATCCCTAAAAGCATCAAAAAAAATCTAAAAAAACATTACACCCTAAAAACTTATAAAAATACAAAAAACACTAAAAACCCAAAAAACCCCTAAAAATATCAAAATATCTAAAAACCCTAAATATCATAAAAAAAATAAAAATTCCATAAAAATCCATAAAATTTTAAAAACCCCAAAATACTATAAAAACCATTAAGAAAACTTTAATGACCTAAAAAATATTAAAACCCAAAACCAAAAAATAATAAAAAAACTCTAAAAACTAATAAAAACTATAAATAACATCAATGTATTTAGAAACCCTAACAACCCATAATAATCCAAAAAACCCTTAAAATCCATCAAGTGGTAAAAAAATAAAAAAAACTAAAAACCATAAGAAAATAATAACAAAATTAAAACAATTAAAACCCCAATAAACCCTAGAAATCCTAAAAACCCAAATAAAACCTAAAACCCATAAAACATGGAAAACCATAATACTCCAAAATATGATGAAAACCCTAAAACCAATTAAAATCGTAAAAACCCACCAATTTTTTTAATCCCATTAAACACCTAAAATCATTATAAAATAATAAAAAACCTTGAAACCCTAAAAAATTATAAAAAACACCTTAAACATGAAAAAAACATAAAACACTAAAACCCTTAAAAATCCTCAGAATTCATAAAAACACAAAAACCCAATTAACATCCTATTAAATCCATAAAAATATCTAAAACCATAAAAACTCTAAAACACTAAAAACCTCTAAGAAAAACTTAAACACTTAAAATCCTTAAAATATAAAAAACACTAAAAAACCTAAAAAAACGTAAAACAAAAAAACCCAAAAACCCCATAAAATTTCTATAAAAATCCCTAAAAAACCATAGAATAAAAAACCCCTAAAAACCCTGAAAAAAAATAATAGCTTAAAAATCTTAAAAACATAAAACCTTGAAAAAACCCAGAAACCCCTCAAAATCCCTTAAAACCATTAAATCCTAAAAATCCATAAAAATACATAAATTTTTTAAAATCTCTAAAAAAACTAAAAAACATTGAGAAAACCTTAAAAACAAAAAATCACATAAAACCACTAAAAATCATAAAAATTCTAAAAACACAAAAAACCCATAAAAACAATAAAACCTCTAAGTACATTCAAGACCCCTAAACACCCTAAAAAACAAAAGAAAATCCTAAAAAATCCCTAAGAATACATAAAATCATAAAAATACCTAAAACCCTAAAAATATCTATGAAAACATTGAAACTATAAAAACAGTTAAAACTCCTAAAAACCTAAAATAAAATAAATTCCCTAAAACCCCTAAAACACTAAAACTACCGAAAAAACATAAAAACCCCAAAACTATAAAAACCATAGTAACCATAAAAACCGTATAAAATAACTGCAAACTGTAAAAACCATTTAAATCCGTAAATTGTTAAGAAAAACTATAAAAGCATTAAAATCCAAAAAAAACATAAAAACCTCGAGAATCCATAAAAACACAAAAAAACAAAAAGCCCCTCAAAATACGTAAAATAACTAACAACTAATAAAATCCTAAAAAATAACCTAAAATACCTTAAATTATGCACACCCATAAAAATCATAAAAACCCTTAAGAAAACATTATAAACTAAAAACACTTAAAACCCCAAAAAATATAATTAACTCTAAAAAATCAAAAAAAATGTTAAAACCCTAAAAACCATCAAAATATTTAAAAACCATAAAACCCATAAAGATCCTAAAAATCCATAAAAATATATAATCCTTAAAAACCCTGAGAACCCCAATGAAAACAATAAAAACATAAAAACACATAAAACACCTAAAAACATAAAAAATGCTAAAAACCATAGAAACCCCTAAAGAGACCCCTGAAGGAAACCAAAAAAGAAAGAAAAGATGTCGTCGCTCTCTCCTGGCCTCTCCTGCTCGACGTGAAGATCTTCAGGGTTCCCTCTCGGAATCCTTCTCTTCGGTTTCGTGGATCACTTCCAGACCACGATTTGTGATGCGGATAGAGCTCATAGGTCTTCTCCCCTGGTGCGATGGTGGAAGACGAAGCAGATGCTTGTTAGCGGAGGGATCTGGCGAGTCGTGGCTTGGAAAGGCGATGACGTTTTGGCCTGGTTTGGAGCAGATCTGTTAGATCTGGACCTTCCTTTTCCTCAGACGCTGTCTTTGTTGCTCCTTGGTGGCGGCACTGATGGTTTCTCGGTGGCTTGGGTAATGTTTGTGAGGTTGACATCGAAGTCAACCTTGGCTCTAGATGTGGATTTTCGAAGTATTTGATTTTTCTTGCTGCTTCGCTACTTGGTTTCGTCCCTGATGGCGCCCCGATTCTGGAGGATTTCTGTGTGTTCGGGATTCGGCGTGTTTGGAGGCTCTGTGGGCTTCTGGGACATTGCAGACAGCTACTTGGCGGCTGGTTTTTATGAGCTTCAGGCCTCGATCGGAGTTGCGCATGTTGACCGGACTCTTCCATGGATGGGTCAGTGGCGTAGGGGGCTCCAACAGCGGAGAGGGTTGCTTCGGCGACACAAGATGCTGCCTCAGGATCCAGTTTCCTCTATGACGATAACTCAAATCTCGGGTACCTTGTTTGACCTTGCTGCTGACGAAGGTATGATCCAACGTTGCTATGTTCACTTTGATCTGCTGGTCTGCGTGTGGTTTACTGGTGGCTGGCCTGGCTTTGAATTGATGTTTCTGCTGAGTGAGTTTTGGATTCTGTATTGGTTTCGATGTGGATGTTGTATATCGGTTCTGTTGGGTGGTGCTATTTCTTGTTCTGTTGCTGCTGATGGTTCTATATTGCTGGAGAGGGACCTTCTTGGTGAGAAGGTGCTGGGTGCTGGTCCTTGTACGACTAGATGTGGGCCTTTGGTTGGTTATGAGTTGCTGGTTGGTGGTGAACGCTGGATGATATGTGGTTTTTTGGTTTTCAGTACTCCTGTGGATGAGTATGTTGTTGTGCTGCTAGTTGATGGTTGCTTTTGGATGGAAAGTGGGGATTGCTGTGTTCGGTTGCGCTTGTGTTGTGGTGTGAGGCTGCTGGGTGTGTTTGGCTGTGATGCTGGTTTTGGTGATGTTGGTTGCTGGGGCTGGTTGGTTTGGATATATTGCTTCTGTTGTGTTGCTATGAAGATTGGATGTGGTGCTGCCGGATGCTGGGGTTGGATGCTGGTCATTCTGAGTTTGGATGCTGGTTGTTGGGAAGCTGTGAGATGCTGGAGGCTGGTTGATGCTGGATAGTGGTGGTTGCTGCTTGGTTGTGTGTGCTTTTTTCCTTTTTCTTTCTTTTTTTATTTTCTTTTTGCGTGCATTGTAAGGGGTTTTCGGGTGTGGGTTGATTGACCCCTCCCCTCCCTTGTCTGTTGTGTCTCTTTTTCCTTGTTAATAAATTTGGGGGGGGGGGGCAGGAATAGCCTGACCCTCGCATCTTCCTTTCCCTAAAGAGACCCTAATAACCCTAATAAAACATAAAACAATAAAATCTCCAATAAAACTAAAAATCCATAAAAACCAATAAAAACCATGAAAACTCACAAGAAACTCAAAAAACACCTTAAACCAATAAAAACATTTAAAACTCTAAAAATCGCGAAAATACAATAAACTCAAAAAAAACAGTAAAACCCAAAACCCCTAACAACCCTAAAATCTCCCAAAATATCTAAACCCTTAAAACCCTAAATATCATAAAAAATCATAAAATTTTTTAAATGTGTAAATAACTATAGGAAAACTAAAATACTAAATAAAAAATTAAAAATATATAAAAGCTTAAAACCACTAATAAACCTAAAACCTGAAATCTATTAAAACCATTTAAACCTCTAAAACCCATAAAAACCCTTAAAATCATCCAAGTCCCTAAAACCCGAAAAATCATTAAAAATTATAAATATCCCTAAAATCCCTAAAAATGTAAAAATCCATAAAAATAACAAAAAAACATTAAAACTTTATAAAAACACTCAAAACCCGAAAAAAACTTAAAGACACTAAAACACTAAAAACCAAAAAGACCATAAAACCCCTAAAACTCTGAAAACTCTAAAAACACCTAAAACATTAAAAAATTATAAAAACTCAGAAAAACCCTAACAAATATCTGAAACTGATAAAAACACCTTTAAAACCCTAAATATGAAAAAAACACTAAAAACATTAAACATAAAAAAAACTCAAAAAAACATAAAACCTAAAAAACAATAAAAACCTAAAAAAAACCTAAACACCTTAAAATACCTAAAAACATAAAAACCATAAAAAAACTAAAAAATCCATAAAAATACCTGAAAGCATAAAAAACCTTTAAAACCTCGAAAACCAAAAAGAAAAGTATAAAAAACTAAAATCACATAAAACCCCTAAAAACCCAAAAATGCTAAAATCCCAAAAAACCCCTAAAACTCTAAAAATCCCTCAATATCCTTAAAACCATTAAAAACATTAATAAACCTAAAAATTCTTAAATGTCCCTAAAAACATAAAACCCATAAAATCCTCAAAATCCCAATTTTTTTAAAAAAGTCTAAAAACCCATTAAAACCCTAAAAAATAGAATAACCCTAAAAACCCAAAAAATATATAAAACCCTGATAACCACAAAACCCCCAAAAATTGCTAAAACCCCTAAAAACCCATATAAATCCAAAAAACTCTAAGAAAAAATCTAAAATCTTACAAAACCCTAAAAACCAAAAAACCCCTAAGTTATCATTAAAAAATTAGAAACATGTAAAATCCCTAAAAACATAGAAAATTATAAAAACCCTAAAACTCTAAAACACTCAAAATAGATAAAACCCTAAAAACCATAAACAATCCTAAAATGACCCTGAAAATCCTTAAAAATGAAAAAAGCTAAAAGCCCTATGAAAACCTTAAAAACCTAAAAACACTTAAAACACTAAAAATATAAAAACCCCAAAAACCCTAATAAACCCTAAAACCCCTAAAACCCATCAAAAACACTAACAACATTAAAACCCTAATAAACCACTAAAAACTCTAAAACCCATTTAAACCACTAAAAATGATAAAAAAACTCTAAAAAACATAAAACCCATAAAAAATATAAAAAACCCTAAAGACTACAAAATCTATGAAAACACTAAAACCCCTAAAAATCATTAAAATACCTATAAACTCTAAACCCATAAAATACTAAAAATCCTTTAAAATCCTAAAATATTTATAACCCTAAAAAACTTGAAAACCCAAATTAAAACCTTAAAATCATAAAAACACTTAAAATCCCTAAAAACCGAAAATACTTAAAAACTTAAATCCCCCAAAAACCCTAAAAACTCTCAAACCCCCTTAAAACCCAAAAAACCTTATAAATCCCTAAAAAATATTAAAATCCCTAAAAACCATAAAAATGTAAAAAACCTAAAATCCTTAAAAACATTATAAAACATAAAACTCCCAAATTCCTAAAATCCATAAAACCCTAAAAATACTAATAAATACCTTAAAATATAAAAAGATTCTAAATTCCCTTAAAAGAGCTAATAAAATCATAAAAGCATAAAAATAGTTAAAAACCCTAAAAACATAAAAAAAACACTAAAAACCCTAAAAAGATCATAAAAACCCCAAACCCCCAAAAAAACCTAAAAATCCTGAAAAAACCATAAAACCCATAAAAACCATTAAAACAACAAAAAACTATGAAAAACCTTAAAACCCCTAAATTTTTTTAAAAAATTCGAAAAACACATAAAACCCCAAGAAACTGAAAAAATCCTAAATCCAAAAAAACCCAATAAAAACACTGAACACCTTAATGACTCTAAAATCCCTTTGAATTCCAAAAACCCCTAAAAAATAAAAATACTAAATAATACATTAAAATGACTAAAAAAATTAAAACCCTAAAAACCCAGAGAAAACTAAAAAACATTAAAGTCAAAAAAACATAAAACCACTAAAATGCCTAAAAATGCTTAAAACCCTAAAAACCCTAAGAAGACCTAAAACCGTAAAACCCATAAAAATCCTAAATTTTTTCTAAAAATACATAAAAACATTAAAAAACAAAAAACCCTTAATAAAACACAAAAAACCCAAAAAACACTTAAACCCCCTAAAACATTAAAATACTAAAAACCCCAAAATCCCATAAGAATACCCTAAAAATCCTAATAACATTTAAAACCATAAAAACCCTTAAAAACCTTAAAAACATAAAAATCAATAAAAACCTAAAAACATATAAAAGTCATAAAATCTATTTAATCCACTAAATTGTTGAAAAACTCTGAAAACCATAAAAACCCTAAAAACTAAAAAAACCACCTAAAAATTAAATAAAAACCCAAAAAAACCATCAAACCCTAAAATCTCTAAAAATCCCTAAAACCCCCAAAACCCATAAAAATACTGAAAAATCCCTAAAAATATATAAAAATGTAAAAACTCTAAAAACCTTAAGAAAAATTTAAAAAAATCTAAAAACACTTAAAATCCCTAAAAATTGGAATGGTGATAAAAATCCAAAAAATCCCTACACCCCCTAAGAATCCCTAAAAACACTAAAAACTATAAATATGATAATGATTGATAAAAATTACTAAAAATATAAAAAAACCATAAAAAACCATTAAACCCCAATAAAAACATAAAAACCTAAAACCAATTAAATCCCCTAAAACCCAAAAAAATATAAAACACTAAAAACCCTAAAAACCAAAAAATCCATAAAAACACTTTAAAATAATAAAAAACCCTAAAACCTATAAAAAAACAAAAAACTCTAAAACCCCTTTAAACCTCTAAAATTGTAAAAAAACTAAAACAAAACCCTTAAAAACACAAAAAACTCAAAAAAACCATACAAACCTTAAAAATACCAAAACAAACTAAAACCATTATTCTACTAAAATCCCTGAAAATCCATAAAAACATAATAAACCAAAAAAACCTAAAAATTCCTATAAAAACCTTAAAACCCAAAAAATTAATAAAAACACTAAAAACAAAAAAAATACTAAAAAATAAAAAAACATTGAACCCCCTAAAAACAACCAAAATCCCTAAAACCTATATGAACATGAAAATATTAAAAATCCATAAAAATCCTAAAACTGTAAAAAAACTCAAAATTCTAAAAATCCCTAAAAATGATAAAACCTAAAAACACGCAAAAACAATAAAACCCAAAAAAGTAAAACCCCCCAAAAAACCCAAAAATTCTAAAAACCACCAAAACCATTAAAATCCAAAAAAACCATAAAAACATAAATATTAAAAAAACCCTTAAGAATCCTTGAAAACATAGAAACTCCCAAAAACCATAAAAATCCCTCAGAAAACATTTAAATACTAAAAACACTTAAAACCCCTAAAACCTAAAAACCATAAAACCACTAAAATACCGTTAAATCCTAAAACCCCATAAAAAACATAAACACCACAAAACCTTAAAAATTCATAAAAACCATAAAATTCAAAAACATTACTAAAAACTCTATAAAACCTTTAATCCCCTAACAATTTAAACACTATAAAAACCATAAAAACCCTAAAAATCCAATAAAAACCTAAAAAATAAAAAAACCATAAAAACTATAAAAACCCTCAAAATACCTAAGAATCCAAAAAACCATAAAAATCCAAAAAATTATGTAAAAATTCGTGAAAACATGAAAAATAGTAAAAACCCTGAGAAACCCTAAAAAAACCATAACAAATAAAAAACAATTAAAACCCCAAAAAACTAAATAACACTAAATATCCCAAAAATAACTAAAACCCTAAAATCCAAAAAAACAACAAAACCCATAAAAGACTAAAAATCACTAAAATAACTAAAAAATGAAAAACCCTAAAAACCATGAAAAATACTACAAAACCTTATTAACCTAAAAACAATTAAAACCCCTAAAAACCTAAAAACGGTTAAAACAATAAAATCCCCTAAAAGACCCAAAAATACTAAAAACATATAAAAACCATAAAACCCCAAAAATTATAAAAAACCGATCAAATCCCATAAAAATATGAAAACCAACTAATCACAGCCCAAAAGTGTCGGATCCCGATTCTCTCTATTATTTTCCATGTATTATTCTCATCCCTAAGGTGCCAGGTCTGTTTGAAGGTCAACCGAAGATGTAGTTGTCCATTTCAGAGTCCAATGAGGCTTCAGATTTGCATAATCTAACTCTGGTGGCTCGATTCTTTAACTGGATCCCCTGGTGGATGCTTTTGATAGATTTATGTTCGAACATTGGGATATATTGGATAGGGAGACATAGGTCATGGTTGATTCCAGCCATATTTTGATCCGCATTGCTTCAGAGGAGGACCTTATCCATTCCTGGTCCACTGCCCCTCATAGATGTGATGGTGCACACATTTCTCTCTTGAGATGGATCTTTGATCATCATTTATGTCAGGACTCGCCTTTGGTAGCCATTTGGGTATGATTCCCTGAACTCCCTCTTCCATTCCAAAATTTTTCAAATCTTACAATGCTGGGAAATATAGTTGGAATATTTCTGTGTGTGGATATCCAAACATGAGTCCTCTGTCATTCAGTTTCTCCGAGAGTCTGTATCGAGGTTGATGTCTCCAATAAAACAGTTGATTTTTTCTGGATTGAGATTGGTGAAGAGCTGCGGTTGAAGCAACCTATGGTTTTCGAATCTTGGGTGAATTACTGTGAATCTTGTCTGAATCTTGGTCACGTGAAATGGGAGTGTCATCGCGGGGGAAGTGATCACTTGGTTTCTGAGAGTGATGTATGTGCCACCCCTCCAAGGCTGGGCCTGGCTTTTGACTGTGGGGATGGACTATGCCTTGATAAAAATGAAGGAGAGCTTCACCCAGAGGACTTGGTAAAGGACTGTTTCAAGCGATTGAAGGCTGATTTAGGACGGGTAGGTGATGACCCTTCCTCCAGTGGGGTGGTGGAGGTGGTTCCTGTGAAATATATAGCTGCTGATAACTGCATGCAGATAGTTCTGAGTGGGGTTTGTATTGATATTCCCATTCTATGTTCTGAGGGGATGCGGATGGAGGGGTTGCTAACGAATGTCACTTCTGCCGAGGCAAATGGCCTGGAGTTGGAACAGGACCTGGTTCTCACTTCAAATCCATTTACAGTTCTTGACCCAGAGGAGGGGGAGTGTCCAGTGTCACTGGTTGATGCTCAGGATGATGAGGAGTGGCAGGTATCCGACATCCACTTAGAAGAGACAGTCTTAAATACCCTAGGTGATGGTTTAGGTGGTTCCAAGGCCACCCCATCTGATCATTTTCTTGAACATGAGCTGCGTGATGTGGCCACGTCTGCTGCTGGGCAGACTGTGGTGCAACAGAGATTGGGAATGGAGCTTTGTGGTCTTGGAAAAGTTACCTCCCTATGTTGAACTCACTGATATGATCATGCTGGAGGGTTTTGAAATCCCCCTTTAGCAACATCGATGAGAGATTCTGCAGCAGCCCAAACTGAAGGTGTTGTTTGACTGGGATAACATTGATGAAGATGTCAAAAATGATTTTGTCATTGGGGACTGTAATGACTTCATTTATGCGAACACACTCAAGAATTGGAGGAGGAGGACCTTAATGGATGGCTCAGTCCATCCTGACTCGGACCCCCGGAATCCAAGAGGAGGGTCTGAGCCCGCGAATGTTGGTTCCAGGCAGGAGCGGAGCCCCAAGGTGGTGAGTGCTGATGATGTCCTTCATATCAAAAGGAAGGGGAGTGATTCCCCCAGCCAAGAGGAGGGAATGGAGAGACTATACCTCCCTTCCAAAACCAATGGCTACAAGGGCCTCCTTAAAGGCTTACAAAGCTGTGGAGGATGCTCTTGACAAGGATCGATTGGATAGGAAGCTGGAGAAGAAGTGACTTATGAGGTATTGTACTAACTTCCTCAAGTAGTATGAGTCATCGGAATGGTAGATACTGTACTTGGATTCCTCATTTGGGTATGGTGCCGACGAGGATCCCTATGGATGGGAAGACGGGTGATGAGGTGGTGGGTTGTTCGGTTTGCATTTTCTTTTTCTATTCATTTGTTTTCCTTTTGGGGATTGTTTTTGGGTATGAGTCTATTGACTCGGCCCCTCCCCTGGTCTTGTACTTTTGTTTTCCTTTGATATTTTGGGGGCTAGTCATTCCTAGTACTGAACCTCTTCTTCCCCTAAAATTGTTAAAACACTCTAAAACCCCATCAAACCCCTAAAAACTCAAAACACCATAATAAATCCACAAAATAAAAAAAACCTAATAGCCATCAAATTCCATAAAACACTTTATCCCATAAAAATCATATGAAATACGAAAAAATCACTAAACACATAAAAAAATATAGAAACCCTCAAAATACCTTATAAAACCATAATAGCTTGAAACACGTCAAACATCTAAGAAACCAAAATACGCTAAAAACCTAAAAATCATTTCAACACCTAAATAACCCAAAAACACATCAAAATCCCAAAAACCCATAAAACTCATAAAAATCATAAAAAACACCTCAAAATTAAAAAAACCTAAAAAACCCTAAAACTAAGAAGACCCATAATAAAACCTTACAAAACTAAAAAACACTTAAAACCTCTAAAATACCCAAAAAATGATAAAAACCCAAAATACTCAAAAAGGCTATAAAAAGAGTAACCCCCCCAATGACTAATAACCCCTAAAAAAGTAAAACACATAAAACCCATAAAAACTCTAATAAACCATTATAAACTCTAAAAAATATTTATATCCATATAAACATTAAAAAATATAAAATCCTAAAAACCATTAAAACCAAAAAAAACATAAAAAGTCGTTAAGAATGACTATTAACCAAAAAAACCAAACACACCCAAAAAACCCCTAAACCCCCCCAAAAAATCCTAAAAAATAGTAAAACCCCAAAAACCCAAAACCACCTCAAGATCCCAAAAAACCCTAAATACCATTAAATTTTTAGATATGCCTTAAAAATACATAAAAATGTAAAAAATTCAAAAATCCTGAAAACCCACTATGAAAACATTAAAAACCAAAAAATACATAAAACCCCTAAAAAACCTAAACAAACACAAAACCCCTAAAAATCCCATAATCCTTAAAAGCCCTAAAACCCCATAAAACCCCTAAAACTCCCTAAAAACATAAAAAACCATAAAAACAATAAAAATCCCTAAAAATGTTAAAAACTATAAAATACCATAAGACTACTAGAAACTAAAAAACCCTAAAAACCCAAAAAAATCCCTAAACCCCTAAAAATCCATAAAAATTCAAAAAAACTAAAAAAAACATAAATAATAGAAACCCTAAAACCCTAAAAAACCAAAATTAAACATTAAAAAACTAAATAGATGTTAAATAACTAAAAACAATAAATACAATAAAAACCCTAAAAACACTCAAAATCCCAAAAAACACGAAATACCCATAAAAATTCTAAAAATTCTTTAAAAATCTATAAAAAATAAAAACATTGAAAACCCCTGAAAATCACAAATAAACCCATTAAAACCTATAAAATATTAAAAGTTCTAAAAACATAAAAATGCTAAAAAAACCTAACAAACTCTAAAACCCCTAATACCCATAAACCCCTAAAATCCATTAAATCACTAAAGACCCATAAAAACCTAATAATCCACTAAAACATTAAATAGTCATTAAAGCCCTATTTTTTTAAAAAAGCTCTAAAAAACATGAAACCCCTAAAAACTATGAAAAATATTAAAAACAAAAAAAATCCATCATTCCCCTATAACCCCATGAAACCCTAAAAATACGTCTGACCTCTTAAAATAACAAAAATCCAAAAAAAATATTTAACAGTCCCAAAAAAACCTTTAAAACATTGAGTCCCTGAAAACACCGATGAAAACCTTATACCCTAAAAGCACATAAAACCCATAAAACCCTAAAAACGATAAATCCTTTAAAAACCTCAAAACCCCAAACCTCCTCCAAATTCCTAAAAACCCAAAAATCATAAAAATGCAATAAATTCACTAAAAATATCTAAAAACGTAAACAACCCTAAAGATCTTAAAACCCCTATGAAAAACTAAAAAACATAAGAAATGCCTAAAACCCCTGAAAACATTAAAGACCCTAAAAACCCATAAATACATGCTAAAAATTCTAAAATACATTTAAACAACTAAAAACATTAAAAACCTCTAAAACCCTTTAAACACTAAAACTAATAAAAACCTAAAAACCAAGATCCCATAAAACCCTAAAACCCTTAAAAACCCTAAAATCCCCCAAAATCTCTAATACCCTAAAAATGATTAAAATCTTTAAAAATCTTTAAAATTTCACAAAAATGTAGAAAAACTCTAAAATCCATGAAAACTGAAATTAAATAAAAAGAAACCTAAAAACAATTTAAACCCCTAAAAACTAATGAATGTTAAAAAACTGAAAAAACACTAAAACCAAAAATCCCCCCCAAACCCTCAAAATTCAAAAGAAAACTAAGAAACAATAAAAAACCAAAAAAATCAATAAAAATATTTCAAAAATTAAAAAACACTAAAAGCACTTAAAACCCAATTAAACCCATTAAAACCAAAAAAAACATAAAACCCCTAAAAACCTAAATACACTAAAACCATAAAATCCCTAAAAACCATAAAAACCATAAAAAACATTTAAAACCTAAAAAATCTAAAACACATAAAAACCCTAAAAACCCACTAAAATTCTAAATACCCTTTAACTCCTAGAATAGTAAAAAAACTCTAAAACCCATAAAAACCCAAAAAACTCAAACCCCCTAAAGACCCCAAAACCACAAAAACCTTAAAAACCCCTAAACCCCTCAAAATATCTAAAAAACCTACTAAACCCAAAAAATATCAAAAAATCATTAAAAACCCAAAAAATGAAAAAAATACCTAAAACACTAAAAACCAAAAAGAAATCCTATAAAACCTAAAAATAATTAAAACCCCTAATATCGTAAAACAATAAAAACCCAAATAAAACCTTAAAACCCATAAAACCCCATAAAAATCCCCCAAATCCCTAAAATCCTAAAAAACCATAAAAATATTAAGAATTCCCTAAAAATCCCTAAAAACATATAAGAGATTAAATACCCTAAAACCCATAATTAAACATTAAAATTTAAAAAACCCTTAAAACCCCTATAAACATAGAAACACTAAAACCACTAAAAGGACACTAACCCCCCCTAATATAAGAACCATAAAACCCTTAAAATTCCCCAAAACACAAAAAGCTTCACAAAACCCACTAAAAAATATAGAAATCCTTTAAAACCCAAAACAATGTAAAAAAAATCAAAAAACATTTCAAAATAGTATAACTAAAAAAACCCAAAAACCCAAAAACACATAAAATCCCAAAATAATCAAAAAACACTAAAAATCAATCTCCCTAAAATCCAAAAAAAATAAATATCCAAAAAAATTTCTAAAAAACCTAAAATACTGAAACCATTAAGATATAATTTATGAGAAAAGAACACTTTAAATCACTAAAAAACCTACCAATGCTAAAACCCCTAAAACCCTAAATACCATTAAACACCTAAAATACCTAAACCCCCTAAAAACCTCTAATAGCATAAAAACGTAAAAATACCTAAAATTCGCAAAAAAACATTAAAAACCCAAAAAACCATGGAAAACCCTTAGAAACCTTAAAACCTAAAAAACAAAAAAAAACACATAAACCCTAAAAATGATAAAAACCCTAAAAACCCTTATGAAAACCTAAAAAACTGTAAAAACCCCTAAATCCATAAAAATCTATAAAAGCCTTAAAATCTTAAAACCCATAAGACCCTAAAAATATACTAAATACCCTAAAATACATTTAAAACTCTAATATATAAAAAAAACTAAAAAAACATAAACCCCCTAAAATAAAAACAAACATAAAAAACAAACAAAACATAAAAAAAATTAAACATAAAAAAACACTAAAAATCACTAAAAACGTAAAAAATTATAAACACCCAAAAATCCCCCAAACCCCTCAAAATCCCTTCAAACCCTAAAAACAAAAAAATATCTAAAAAAAATAAAAACTATAATACCCCAAATCCCCCTAATAAAACTATAAAAACCTACACACATAAAACCCCTAAAAACCTAAAAAAATTAAAACCCCTAAAAATTCCCAGAAAAACATAAAAACTCATAAAAACACTTAACTATATTTAAAAACCTTGAAAAATATAAAAATACTACAACCAAAAAAACTCTAAAAACCCTTTAAACCACAAAAAGAATTAAAAAATCCAAAAGACCCTAAAACACTAAAAAATTGAAAACCCTCAAAATACCTAAAAAATAAAAACCATAAAAATTCTATAAAACCATAACAATCCAAAAAAACATAAAAACCCCTAAAAACCATGAAAATCCCTAAAAACACAAAAAAATAAGAAATTCTTAAAATACATAAAAACATTTAAATTCTTAGAACCTAAAAAACTGAGATCCCTAAAACCAAAAAAATCCCTAAGAGCCCTAAAAGGACATAAAAATCCTAAAAAACCTAAAAAAATAAAAAACACGTAAAAATACATAATATACCTATGAAAATAATAAAATAATAAAAACTCATAAAATCTATAAAAACATTAAAAACCCTAAGAACCCTAAATAACCTTTAAAATCCAAAAAATCCATAAAAACATAATAAAAACCTAAAACCATAAAATACCCGAAAACCACTAAAAACCAAAAAAATACTCTAAAACTTTTAAAACCCTTAAAAACATGAAAAAATTCTAATAACTATTAAAAACCATGAAAAATAAATAAAAACCTAAAAATAAAAAACCCGATAACAGTCCTAAAAACCAATAAAACAGACCAAAACCCTAAAAACCCTAAAAACCCAAATGAATATTAAACCCCCCAAAACATCCCTAAAAGTGTAGAATACTATAAATCCATTGAGAACCCCTATGAAATCCCTAAAAAACAAACAACAATTAAAATCCCTTAAAATCTAAAAAACACCAAAAACCGTAAATACCATAAATACCCTAAAATACATAAAACCCTAAAAACCCCTACAAACCCTAAAAACTATAAAAATATTGAGAAATTAATTTAAATCCCTAAAAATATAGAGACCACTAAAAACCACGAGAAAACTATAAAAACATAAAAAAAATTAAGACCTAATAAAACCCAAAAATGCTAAAACCATGAAAAGATAATAAAAACCCTAAAACCCCATAAAAATCATAAAAATCCTAAAAATCCAAATTAACCCAAATGGCCCAATAAAAACTCTAAAAAACATTCAAACCCATAAAAACATTAAAAAACCTACAAAAAATATTAAAATCCAAAAAATGTCAAAAAATCCTGAAAACCCCATAAAATCCAAAAAACCCCTAAAATCCATCAACTTACCAAAAATCCCAAAAACCCATAAAAATCCTAGATATCCCTATAATTGAATAAAACTATAAAAACTTGAAAAAATTTAATAAAAAATTAATAACTAAAACTGCATAAAAACCCAAAAAACAAAAAACTGATAAAACCCTGAAAAACCATAAAACTGTCAATATCCATGAAAACACAATAATTCCATTGAAATCCAAAAAATCCTTAAAAATTGTAAAAACCATTGAAAACCATTAAAAACCCTATGAAAAAGTAGAAAATAAAAAAAACATAATAACCATAAAACCCAAAAAAACAAAAAATGAAAAAAAATCCCTAAAACCCTATAACCACAAAAAACCCTAAATTCCCCTTAAAACCATAAAAACCATAAAAATCCCAAAAAATTCCAAAAAATCCCTAAAGACATTAACACTATTAGAAACCCATAAATACCATATGAAAACCATAAAAACATAAATAAACTAAAAACATAAAAACACTAAATACATTTAAAACAACTAAAAAGACCATACAAATTCTAAAACTCATAAATAACATAAAACCCCCAAAACCTATAAAAACTATGAAGCCCCAAAATAAAAAAAAACAAAATCTAAAACCCCTTTAAACCCATAAAACATTTCAAAACTCTAAAAAATCTGAAAACCCGTAAAAAATTAAAAAACTCATAAAACCCTCAAAATACCTAAAACCCTAAAAAACTCAGAATACTAAAATATCATAAAAATCCGAAAAACATAAAAACCAAAAAAATTATATGAAATCCGTAAAACCCCAAAAATAATTAAAATCCCAAAAGAAATAAAAAATATCTAAAAAATATACAACCCTTAAAACCCCTAAACCCCTAAAAATCATTAAAACAACAAAAACCCATAAAATACTAAAAAATACCTAAAAATCCCTAAAAACATAAATATAATAAAAACCACGAAAACCATTATAAAAATCTTAAACACCTAAAAATTATTAAATCTCTTAAAAACCCAATAAAATTAAATCCACTAAAAACTATAAAAAAACCTAAATTTTTTAAAAAACCTTAAAACTATATAAATCCCTAAAACCCTAACGACCCATAAAAACCCTAGAAACACACTAAAACTATAAATAACTTTTAAACCAATAAAAAGGATGAAAAAATCCAAAAAACCAAAAAAACCCCAAACAACACAGAAATACCCTTAAAACCCGAAAAAAATAATGAAAACCATAAAAACCCTAAAAGAAACAAAAAAAATATCCATAAGAAACCTAAAAATTATTAAATTCCTAAAAATACCTAAAAACCCTTAAAACTGAAAAAATCCCAAAACCTTGAAAACTCCTAACACCACATTAAAAAACTAAAAAAATGTAAAACACCTAAAAACCTATCAAACCCCAAAGACCACAAAACCCATTAAAACCCATAAAACCCGTAAAACTCATAAAACCCCTCAAAATACCTAAAACCCATAACAATCCTAAAAGGCCTAAAAATAATAAAAAACATAATAACCCTTAAAACAAAAAAACTCCCTAAGAAAATCTGAAAAAAAAAGTTTATGCGAAATTTATAGCGTGGCCCAATATTTATGGAATAGAGTAGCATATGACTGGTGTGATTTAAGGAAAAGTAGAGAATGATGGATTTGGATAATTAGTAAACCAAAACTATATGGATGATGATATACTACATAGATAACACACTAATGGGAGAGATGTAACAACAAATCCACACAATAACTACCATGAGTTGTGGGATGAAATTTGGGGCTTTGTGATCTTTTATGACCAATCCATCTTATAGATTGAAGAGGAATGAATACACAAGATAAAGGTAAAAAGGAAATGATCCACACAATTAATAAAATAAACTAAAAGTGTTTCAATAATGAAAACTTGAATGAGAATACAATTTTCATGACTCGTCCCCTAGGGCTCGTGCCATGACTACCCCAAGCCCTCCTTTTATAGGCCAGAGGATGGGGACTTGAACCAGAAAGGAAAATCCCAAAAAGGGAAGGGATTTACATTAAACCTGTACACCCAGAGATAGGGCATACCACATGAAAAAATATCAATGTATCACTACTATGAATAATGTGTTTAAACTAAAAGTAAATGGGCCAAAATACATCTCCAACTGAATGGAAAGTACAACAAAAGAATTACAATATTCAGAGGTCATCCTCCAAGGATCCCACCTAAAGGGAAGTACAACTCTCTATCAGATGTCACTGTAGCACCCCATGTCTATCGACCCACATATAAGAGCTATCTAGTCATGGATTCCCAAAGTCTCAGTCAAAGATGTTCATCCTATGCACAAGACACAATAGGTGTGGGAAATGTCCATGTAGGGGTGAGTATAACAATAATCAGTAGGGACCCTGAGACCCCTGAAGGTCTCTCAGTAATAAAAAACACAAAACACCACAAATGAAAATATTAAAGAGGTAATACCACAAAGAAATTTCTCAAACACATAGTACAAAGTAAAATACTTAGCTTACATAAGGTATAACTTAAGTAAAAAAGTAAAGATGATTAGTTATAAAGCTAGATAATCTAATTCTATTGAGAGGCTCTATTGCTGATCTACACAAGGTCCCTAGGTTCTTACCCACATAGGATTCTCTAGGTGATGACCCATGCATGATCTCTAGGTGTTGACCCACACATGACTTCTAGGTGCGGACCATCATAGGATCGATATGTGATGATCCACACATGATCGCTATTCATTTTCATGTCACACCATGCCAATGGATTCCTGCAATTAGCACACTTGATTCTGATAGGATCTGCTCCTCAATACCTTGGTCACACCTCAACCTCTATCAAGTCCCACATAGAGTAACCCCAAAGGATCGTCTCATCATAAGGGACTTAATGCAATAGACGGTGCATCGAACAGACACCCGGTCTGTATGATATACTCATTTCTGTAAAAAGGGCCTGCTTGGATTTGAGACCGATCTAAACCATTTGTACTCCAGATCCTTCAAAAACTCATCTAGAGTATCTCATAAGGACCACCTCATCACAAGGTTCCCAACACCACAAACGAAACATCAAACGGACTCCCGGTTTGAGAGATACACATGTTTTAGATAAACGGGGGCCGGTTGGGTCTGTGTTCGGTCTGACCCGGTCGGACTGACATGACCAACCCGGTAGGGGTTCCCACATACCTCGGTTTAATTCAACTATCTCAACCTGACCTGATTCAGGCCTGGGTCGGTCTTGTTCGTCCATGCCAGTGGGCCAAAACCAATGGACCTCACTACACCCGACACAGTTTGGGTTAGGGTCCAGCCAGCTGGGTTACCTGATGACCAAATATGCTTTGGCCTGGCTCTAAATAAACTGGTCTATCCTGCTAGTGTGGGTCTGGCCCACTCGGAGTGGGATCAGGCCGATCGATGGTGGTGTAACCCGCCATCCCGAAGCTTTTCGCACGCGGTACGAGCCTGTGGTGCGTCGCCTGTCTTGGACGTGACCAGTTGCTGTGTTTGGCCTCCACGGGCCCCATAGGTGTGTGAGGTTTTTCAACTGTGGTTGAGCGACAGAGGCTCTCCAAACCACCCAGATGGCCCAGATGCTGGTTGTCCCTCCACGTGGCCTTAGGCAAGCATTGTGTCTCACAACTTCCATCGTGGACTCCTGTCACCAGGACGTGCCGATGAGTTCACCTCCACCTCTGCTAGCGGATGCCCGTGCACCAGAAGAAGTTCGGCGGACAACCATACATGATCCGGTGGTCATTTCACTGCGCCTCATAAATCTACGCTCTTTAGGGAAAGTCCGCTTCACCCCAATGGTCTCGTAATCTTATTTCCACCACATTGAGGGTGTGGCCACAAATAACGTACATGAAGGAGGTGATCGGGCCTTATTCGTGTCAACCCGCTCCCTCTGTGTTAGAGGTTTATAATCATGGGGTGTATCAGAGATTGTGGCTCAATCAAACTAGAGATAAACCTATCCCAGATAATAAATTTCAAAAGAAAATTTACCCTCCCGCATAAACACATGATTCACAGATCAACTGATTCCTGGGTGGATCTGTGTTCGCTTTTTCTAGAATAATAACGAAGAATAACATACAGAAATTAAACCCCTAACACTTTAATGTTCATTGCCACAACATTATATCCATGATATTTCAAGACGTCGACGTCGTTCATTGCTTCCGACTCCGATCTTTGAGGTGCGACAAAGATTTTTTACGTTCGTCGACATTTTTTGTTCTTCATTAGAGAGGATGTTTTTCATAGGTTCATAAAAGAATCCTCATTGTTTAATTCTCCACTCTCTCGTTTAATAAAAAGAAACATGTCTCATCATTTCTGTTACACTACTCTATTTATGAAATAGTGTAGTGGTTATGCTGGCATAACAAACCATTAAGGGGATTCCTTAATTGTACCTCTTCATCACCTCATCAACGCACCACAACGTCTCTATCCACCGCTCAATGGTGAAAAGCAAAATAAAATAACATTTTAACGTTATTTTATTATTTTTTCCAAATAGTCCAAAAATTTACTTTTCCATCCTACCCTTGCTGATTGATGTTATTCCCTTTCTAAGTGAATCCTGACACTCTGAGTTCAACGGTTCCCTTGTTTTTTCGATCTGAGCACCGTTTCAAATGTTTGAAAATCCCACTAGCACGTTTACTAAACGTACTATAAAAAAGTTCAAAAATCCATTTCAGGCTCACCAGGCCTCGAAAATCATGTTCCATCAAAACTTGTGGTCTCTATTAATTTCTTACAATTTAAAAAAATACACAAAAAAATATGATACATTACATTCTCCCCACCTTTGAGATTTATGTCCCCTAAATCCAAAATATGGTCTAATCAAACAATTGGAGGTACTGAGCCTGAATCTGAGCATCCCACTCCCATGTGCTCTCGTGGAGGTTCCCATGATGCCACCAAATGCACACTAGAGGAATAGACCATCCATGAAGGACCCCCGCCTATCAATTCTCTATATCCACTGGGATGCCCACAAACATCACCGAATCATCAATGTCCTACTCACCCCAGTCGATGACGTATGATGGATCACACACATACCTCATCAACAACGAAATGTAGAAAAAATTGTGCACCTAGTGAATCTGTGGGGGAAGATCTAGGTGGTACACCACCTCGCCAACTCTGCTGAGGGTCCGAAAATGTCCGATGATCCTCATAGATAACATGTCACCCTGACCAAACCTCTGAAATCCTCATTGGGGAGATACCCAAAGGAAAACATGGTCTCCTTCTTCAAAATCCAAGGGTCTCTGTCTCTAATAGGCATAAGACATAAAAAAAAATAGATACCCTAAAAACACCTAAAATCCCTAACAAACCATAAAAACTCTAAAAACCCTAAAAAACCATAAAACCCCATATACCCTAAAACCACTAAGAACTGTAAAAAACACAAAAAATTTTAATCCTTTAAAAACATTAAAAAATATAAAAACCATAAAACCATAATAAAATAAAAAAACCCTAAAACCCCAAAAAACTATAAAAAATAGAAACCCTAAGACCCTAAAACACCATTAAAATATTAAAAAAAATATAAAAATACTCAAAAACATAAAAACCCTAAAACCCAGAGAAAACCCTAAGTAAATAATAAAAACCATAAAACACTTAAAACCATAAAAAAAATAAAAATATTTTGAAATCCCTAAAAAACCCTATAAACCCAAAATACCATAAAACCCATAAAACCCTAAAATCCCATAAAAATTCAAAAAGCCCCCAAAAACTCATAAACCCCTTATATTGCTAAATATATTTAAAAAATTAGAAAAACATTTATAGCCCTAAAAAACTGAAAAGAATCAAAAAAATCTAAAAAAACCATGAAAAACATAAGAAAACCATAAAAACCTAAAAAACATAAAACTCTTAAAACCTTGAAAATTTAATAAACCCTAAAACCCTAAAAAAACATAAAACCCTAAAAACCATTAAAACCGATTAAAAACATACAACGTACTAAAAATAATAAAACCATGAAGACTATAAAAACAATTGAAACACCTAAAACAATAAAAATATTTAAAAAACATTAGACCACTAAAAAATCAGAAAAAACCCAAAAAACTCCCAAAAACCCTGAAAACCCAAAAAACCCTAAGAAACCCCCCCAAACCCCTAGTAATCCATACGAAACCAAAAAAACACAAAATCCTAATAAAAATACAAAAATAACTAAAAGTGTAAATAACCCTAAAAATCCTGAGAAACCATACGAAAACAATAAAAACCTAAAATACATGAAACCCCTAAAAACCAACAAATAATAAAACCCTAAAAAATACCACAAGACCCTAAAAGAGATACAAATAATAAACACCGCTAAAAACCCATTAAAAATCTAAAAATCACTATAAACTCTAAAAAATTTATTCATTTAAAAATGTTAAAAACTCTAAAAAACCAGAAAATCCCAAAAAGAATAAAAAAATTGAAAAACTGAAAAAACCTAAAACCCTAAAACCATAAAAATCCTAAAATATTAATAAAAGTATCTAAATATATAAAATCCATAAAACCTTCAAAAATCATAAGAAAACCTGGAACCCTTAATGTCAGTTAAAACCCCTAAAAACTTATGAAATGATAGAAACTTTAAAAACCCCTAAAACAATAAAAACTAAAAAACCCCAAAAAATAATAAAAAACCATGAAAACCATAATAAAATAAACATCTGAAAAATAACAAATTAAAAAACCCTATAAACGTTAAAAAAAATCAAAAAACCAATTAAAAAATTAACTCAAAATAACTAAACACCTAAAAAACAATTAAAACCCAAAAACTGTAAAAAAACAAAAAAACCCTAAAATCCTTAAAAACCCTAAAAACGATGAAAATTATAATAATCCATAAAAATCCCTAAAAATTTAAAAAAGAATATAAACCCTTTAAACCCCTAAAAAAACACATAAACCTAAACACACATAAAACACCTAAAAATAAAAAAAAACACTAAAAACCCTAAAAACCCTAAAACCACAAAAACCCTAATTAACATAAATCCCCTAAAATCTAACAACCCTAAAAACCCATAAAAACCTTTAAAACTCACTTAAAACTCTAAAAACCTTTTAATCGCCTAAAATATTAAAAACAATATAAAAAACATTAAATCCCTAAAACACCAAAAACCTTAAAAACATATAAAACCATAAAAACCTTAAAACCCATAAAAAACATCAAAATCCCAAATGACCCTAAAAATTATATTAATAATAATAAGCAGTATAAATCCCAAAATATTTAAAAAACCCCAAAACCCTTAAAAAAATTCGTAATATTTTATAACCTAAACACTCTTAAATGCCCTAAAACATAAAAAACACTAAATATCCAAAAAAAACACTAAATACTAAATCCCTAAAGACCATAAAACCAACTAAAACCTTAATTACCCAAAAAAAATAATGAAACTAAAAATCCATAAAAAACACTGAAAAACGTAAAACCCCCAAAACCCTGAACAACCCTAATAAAACTATAAAATAAAAAAACAATTTAAACACATAAAACCATCATGAAATATAAAATCCCAAAAACACCTAAACGCCCTAAAATCCATAATACCCTTAAAAAAGATAAAAATCATAAAAAACCATAAAAACCCTAAATCCCACTAAAAACTGTAAAACCCCTCAATCCCCTATAAATGATAAAAACCCGTAAAATACAATAAACACTATAAAAAATCAAAAAAAACCATAAAAACCCATAAAACCGTAAATACCCTAAACCCATACAAATACTGAAAAATCACTAAAAATCCAAAAAAACATAAAAACATATAAACACCTAAAACCCTTAGAACCCCAGAGACAAATTTTAAAACCTAAAAACACTTAAAAACCCTAAAATACCAAAAAAACACTAAAATCCCTAAAAACCCCTAAAAACAAAAAAAACTGAAAAACCATAAGCAACTTTAAAACCCTTCATATCCTTCAAAATCCATAAAAAATATAAAAACCTTCTAAAACCCCTTTAAACACCAATTTTTTTTTTTAAAATCTGTAAAAATCCATGAAAACCCTAAAAAACCAAAAAAACCTCAAAATCATTAAAAACCCTAAAATCATAAAAATCATATAAAGGAACTAAAAATCCCTAATAACATAAAAACCACAAAATATTGTGAAAACCCATAAGAAAACCTTAAAACCAAAAACACAGAAAACATCTAAAAGACCTAAAACTGCTAAAAACCACAAATAACCCTAAAACCCATAAACCCCCTTAAAATCATAAAAACCCTTAAAAAAATAAAAACCCAGAAAACCCTGAAATAAAATAAAAAATCATAAACCTTTATAACATTAAAAAACATTAAAAAACTCGAAAAACATAAAAACCCAAAAAAACTCAAAATCCCAAAAATTCCTAAAAACCATATGAATCATAAAAATCCCTAAAATCCCTAAAATTTTAAAAAACATAGAAACCATGAAAACCCATAAGAGAACCTTAAAAACCAGAAAATACATAAAATCCTTAATAACATAAAAAATGATAAAAACCCTAAAAAATTAAATACCCTAAAAACCCTAAATACCCTAAAAACACTAAAACACCTAAAAACCAGAAAACCCATAAAAATCCCCAAAACCATAAAAAACACTTAAAACACTTTAAAAAACTAAAAAAGTTAAAAAAAATTAAAAAAATAGAAAACTAAATACTCAAAAAACCCTAAAAACTAAAAACACTATAAAACCCTAAAAACCATAAACCCTAAAAACCGTAAAATCCCAAAAAATTCCTAAAAATGCCCTAAAATACCTAGAAATGTAAAAAACCCTAAAAACCTGAAACCTCCTAAGAAATCAATAAAAACATAAATACACTAAAACCCCTAAAAACATAAAAACATAAAAATCCCAAAAAGAATAAATGAACCCAAAAAACAACGAAAACCACTAAAACACCGAAAAAACACTACAACCCTTAAAAAATCTAGAAACACACAAAACTCTAATCCTGAAAAAAACCCAAAAAACCCTTCACACCCCTAAAAATGATAAAAAAAACTCTAAAATCATTAAACCCTTAAAAAAATAAAAAAAAATCCCTAAAACCCAACAAACCATAAAAAACATAAAATCTATAAAAAACCAACTCCCCATATCCATGAAACCTTAAAAACCATAAAACCTAAAATAGTCTTTAAAATCCATAAAATGTAAAAACCCATAAAAACCCTAAAAACACCTAATAAAACATTAAATACCTATAAAATGTTAGACCTTTAAAATACATAAAAACTCTAAAGACCATAAATATCCCAAAACCCATAAAACACCTAAGAACCCTAAAAACCCATAAAATCCAAAAACAAATAAAATTCTAAAGGACTATTTAAAACCATAAAAATGTTAACAAACACTATGAAAACCATGAAACCCTAAAATACCCTAAAACCTCTAAAAATAATAAGGACCTAAAAATTCATTAAAAATTCCTAAAACATAAAAATCCCAAAAAAACATGGAATACCGTAAGAAAACATTAAAACAAAAAAAATATTAAAACCAATAAAAATATAAAAAATACTAAAAACCCTAAAAAACCATTAAACCCACTAACACCCTAAAAACCATAAAACCCGTAATACCTTAAAAGACACAAAAAATCTATAAAATCCTAAATTAAAACTAAAAACTCTAAAAAACCCTTTAATCCCCTAAAAACATTAAAAAACTATAGAAAACCTTGAAACACTAAAAAATTAAAAAAAACACTAACCCCCCCCCCCAAAAAAAAGCCTAAAAACCATCAAAATCCCCAAAAATAAAAAAAATCCATAAAAATCCTAAAACCCCTAAAAATGTAAAAATCTTTTAAACTCTAAAAACCCCTTTAGAAAACCATAGAAACATAAACAATAGTCTAAAATCCTAAAAAATGCTAAAAGGAATAAAAAACTTACAACCCTGAAAACTACTAAAAACCATAAAGAACACTAAAAGACTAAAAGAATAAATAAAGAACCAATAAAACCCATAAAACCCTAAAAACCACTAGAAACTATAAAAACCATTCAAACCCCTAAAAATGTTAAAAAACTCAAAAAAATAAAAACCCAAAAAAAATAAAAAACCACAAAAAAACCATACGAACCCCATAATCCATAAAAAAATATTTAATCCCATCAAAATCCACAAAAACACTAAACACCCACAAAATTCCTAAATAAATCCTAAAATTCTTTAATAATGTAAAAAACTCAAAAATCCCTAAAAACCAAATAAAAAACATAAAAACCTAAAAGCACATAGAACCCCTAAAAACACAAAAAAATGAAAAAAACCTAATGAACTAATAAAACCCTACAAATCTCTAAAACCCTAAAAATTCATAATACCTATAAAAAACATTAAAACCCAAAAAAAATACATAAAATACCTAAAAACATAATAATCCATAATAATCCATCATAGCTCTAAAAAACCATAAAACACTAAAAAACATAGCACCCCAAGAAAAACCAAAAAACATTAAAAATTTTAAAAGACCCTAAAACTCAAATAAAATTCATCTAACCCATAAATCCCTATAAATCATAAAAAACCCTAAACCCCTAAAACCCCAAAAAATGAATAAAAACTAGAAAAATCCTTTAAGCCTCAAAAAGTGTTAAAAACTCTAAAAATATAAAAATCCCCAAAAAACCATAAAAAACCCTAAAAACCAAAACAATCAATAAAAACCATGAAAATCCTCAAAATCCTGAAAAACCCTAAAAACCAAAAAAAATCTAAAAATGTCCCCAAAATCCCTAAAAATGTATAAAATACTAAAAACCTTGAAAAAAAGAAACAAAACCTCCAAAACCTAAAACAATTGAAACCCCAAAAAAACATTAAAATGGAAAAAACCCAAAAACTCAAAAACACTAAATACTATAAAACCCCTAAAAACCAAAGAATCCATAAAAACTTTAAAAACAGTAAGCACTAAAAATGCACTAAAAAATATAAAACCCCACAAAACCCCTTATAAGATACAAACAATAAAAAAAATTAAAATACCTCAAACTCTAAAAAAATCCAAAGACACCCAAAAAAATTATAAGACTTTAAATCCGTAAAAAATATAAAACCCCTCGGAATCCTAAAAATCCATAAAAACCATAAAAATCCCAAAAAATCAGAAAAAATTCTTAAAAAATAATAAAAAATACATAAAAAAATAAAAAAAACCTAAAACCATGAAAACCCTATTAAAAATAAAAAACTAAAAAATTAAAACCCTTAAAAAAACCCATCGAAACCGAAAACCCGCTAAAAGATCCCTAAAAACAATAAAACCCATATATACCACTAAAATCTACAAAAGATCTAAAAACTCATAAAAACCATAAAATACACTAAAAAATCTATAACCCTTTAGTCCTCCAGTAACATCAAAAAAATATAAAAACCCTTACAACCACTAAAAATATACAAAAAACCCTAAAAACCGAAAAACCCCATTAAAACTGTAAGACCCTCAAAAACCCTAAAATCCATTAAAATACATAGAAACCCTAAAAACACTCAGATATCTTTAAAAACAATAAATCACTTAAAACGGCTAAGAAACCTAAAAACAAAAAAACTGTAAGAACCCAAAAAACCATAAAACCCTAAAAATCATAATAATCCATAAACCCCTTAAAAAACCTAAAATCCCCTAAAAATATAAAAACCCACTAAAACACTTTAAACCCAAAAAATCATTAAAAGAAACTATGAAAATTTACATCTCTAAAAACTAAAAACGTCCTTCAACACAAAAAATCCCAAAAATCCCAAAAATCCCTAATAACAATAAAAATCCCTAAAAACCTAAAAACCCATAAAAATCCTATAATTCCTTAAATATATTTAAAAACATAAAACACTTAAAACCATGAAAACCCCTAAGAAAACCTGAAAAACCTAAAAAACACATGAAAAACCTAAAAACCTAAAAACTCTAAAAGCCCAAAAAACCCAAACCCCCCCCCCTAAAAAAATGTATAAACCACTAAAAAGACTAAAAACAATCAAAACCCCTAAATTACATACAAAACCCTAAAAACCCTAAAAACCCATAAAACTATAAAACCCCTAAAAACTATAAAACCCCTTTACAACCCCAAAATGTTAAAAACTCTAAAACCATAAACCCCGAAAAACCCCCTAAACCCCAAAAAATATAAAAACCCGAAAACACTTAAACCCACAACCCACAAATGCCTTTAAACCATAAAATGCAGAAAAATCCTAAGAAATCCATAAACACCCCAAAAAACATAAAAAACAAAAAAAAAATCCATGAAAACCCTTAAGGAAACAATAAAAAACTACAAACACTTAAACTCTTTAAAAATCCCAAAAATGCTAAAATCTGTAAAAACCCTAAAATACCCTAAAACCCTTAAAAACCATCAAATCTCCTCAAAACCATAAAAATACTAAAAGTGTTTTATAAAATATAAAAAATCATTAAACAACTAATAACATTAAAAAACATTAAAAACCATAAAAACTATAAAAAACTAAACAAATCTGAAAAAACATATAAATCCATAATAACCCTAAAAACAATAAAAACCACTAAAACCCCTAAAAACCACTAAAACCCCTAAAAACCCCTAAAAATCATAATAATAGTCCTAAAATCACAAAAACATAAAATAACATAAATCCCCTTGGAAAACCATAAAAATCTATAAGAACATAAAAAAACGTAAAACATCTAAAGAAACTAAAAAACCTAAAAAGCCCTAAAAACCCTGTAAACCCCTAAAAACCCTAAAAAACCCTAAAAACCATAAAATAAAAAAAATACCCATAAAACCCCTAAAGTACCATAAAAGCAATAAAAACCCTAAAAACCAATAAATACTATAAAACCCTTTAAACCGATTAAACCACTAAAAATATTAAAAAACAATATAATATATTAAAAACCCAAAAACCTTATCCCCTTAAAAACCCAAAAAACCATAAAACTAATATAAACCATATAAACCCTGAAACCACAAAAATCCGTTAAAACCTTTAAACCCATAAAAATTATAAAAAACCCTAAAAATTCCAAAAAATGTTGAAACCCCAAAAAAACATGATCACCCATATGAAATCATTAAAAACATAAAAACACATAAAACACCTAAAATAATTAAAATGCTAAAGCCCATAAAAACCATAAAACACTAAAAACCATAAGACCCCTAAAACCCTTAAAAATAGTAAAAACCTATACAAACCCTAAAACCCCACTAAAAACTATAAAAACCCTTTAAAACACTGAAATGAAAGAATCTATAAAAACTATACAAACCGTAAAAATATTAAAAGCCCAAAAAAACCAAAACAATGTATAAATACCATAAAAACCCTTAAAAACCTAAAAACCTTAAAATCCATTAAAACCCTAAATACACATTGAAATCCTAAATAAACTTAAAAATCCATAAAATCAAAGAAAACCCCTATGAAAACCTTAAAAACCATGAACACCCCTATAAAACACCAACAATCAAATAAATATTTTGGAAAACCATAAAAAACTCTAAAAACCCTTTCAACCCCTAAAAACATTAAAAACTATAAATAACTTAAAATCCTTAAAAACTAAAAGGAGCCTAAAAAACCAATAAATCCCAAAAACCTCCAAACCATAAAACCCTTCAAAATCACTAAATACCACAAAAACCCATAATGATCATAAAATCCCTAAAATATAGGAAAATATAAAAAAGCCTAAAATAATGAAAAACCCTAAAAAATCATAAAATGCTTATTACAAAGAAAACCCCTATAAACCGAAAAACACTAAAATCCCTAAAAATACCTAAAAATACTAAAAACCATAAAACCCCTAAAAACCATAAAAACCTCTAGAATCCCATAAATTCATAGAAAACCACAAAAAACATTAAAATCTCTTTAAAGTAACAAAACATTTAAAAACTATAAAAATACTTAAACACCCTTAAAAACTCCAAAACCATAAAATACCATAGAATCTCTAAAAACTCATAAAACACTAAAAACACATAAATTCTCTAAATACCCAAAAACCATTAAAATACGAACCAATCCTTAAAAATATGAAAAAAAACATAAAACCTTAAAAATATTGAAAACCCTTATGAAAAACATTAAAATCTAAAATTAATTAATCCCCATAAAAACATAAAAAAAGATAGAAACCCTAAAAAGACCCAAAAAACAAAAAAACACAAAAAACCCCATAGAAACCCAAAAAAACCCATAAAAACCTAAAACCATGAAATAATCTAAAAATAAATTAAACCTCTAAACTTGTTAAAAAATCTTAAAAACATTTAAAACCCTAAACACTAACAAACCTTAAAAAACCAAAAAACCCTAAAATCCTAAAGGGCCTAAAAAACTCTCAAAGTCTCTAAACACCTAAAAACAATAAATATCATAAAACATCCCTCAATATTTATAAAAATATAAAATCATAAAAACCTGAAAACCATAAATTACCCTTGGAAGACCTTAAAACCTTAAAACACTTAACCCCTTCCCAAACCAAAAAAAAATTAATAACCGTAAAAAACTAAAACAATTAAAACCAGGAAAACCATTCAATCCTTAAAAACCTAAAAAATTTATAAAAACTATAAAAACCCACTAAATAATATTGAAACCCTTTAAACCCCTATAAATGTTAAAAAATCTAAAAAACCTTAATAACCTAAAAAACATAAAGAAATTATTAAAACCAAAAAAACCACAAAATCTCTAAAAACACTAAAAACCATCAAATCCCGAAAAAAAATATAAATAACCATAAAAATCATTAAAATACATTGAAATCCCTATTATAAAAAAACCAAGAAAATCATGAAACACCCTAAGAAATATCTAAAAAGTAAAACACTAAAACCCCCACAAACCTAAAAATGATTATAGCCTTAAAACCCATAAAAAATTTAAAACCTCTAGAATTTTAAAAACCCTTAAAAAACCATAAAACCCATAAAAACTCAAAAAATAAAAATAAAAAATTTAAACACCTAAAAAATTTAAATATATCTAAAAACCTTAAGTCCCAAAAAATCTTAAATAAATCTTAAAAATCCTTAAAATCCCAAAAATTCCCAAAAAAAAAATAAATACCAAAAACAATATAATCCCAAAACCTCTATCACCCCTCAAAATTTTTAAAAACCCAAAAATTCATGAATAACCCTAAAAATACAAAAAAAATATAAATAAAACTAAAAACCAGAAAAATACCAAATAAAACCTTAAAAAACTAAAACATTTCGAACCGATATAAAACCTAAAAAACAATATAATCCCAAAAACCCAAAAAACCCAAAAAATCCAAAAACCCCATAAAACCCCAAAAATTTATCAAAATACCAAAAACTCTAAAAAACTGAAAAAAATAAAAAAATCCCTAAAAAACATAAAAGCTTAAAAAATACCAAAAACCCTGAAAAACCTTATGAAAAACATAAAATCTTAAAAACAGTTAATACCCATTGAAAAACAATAAAAAATATAAAATTACTAAAACACCATAAAACCCCATAAAAATCATAAAACCCACAAAAAACTATAAAACCATAAAACCTATAAATACTATAATAAAACACTAAACACATTGAAAATATTTTTAGCCCCTAAAAATCTTTCTAACCATTAATTTTTTTTTAAAAATATAAAAACCATTAAATTCCTAGAAAAGAAAAAAACCGCAAAAGCCGAAAAACTCATAAAAACTCTAAAACGTATAAAATAAAAAATACATCATTATCCCTAAAAATAATAAATATCCTAAATATCCCTAAAAATGATAAAAACATAAAAAACAATTAAAATACATAAGAAAACCATAATAAAAAAACACTTAGACCACTAAAAATCTATAAAAACATAAAATTCCCCAAAAATACCTAAAAACATAAAATACCCCAAATATTGAAAACCTCTAAGAAAACTAAAAAAAACTAAAAACACTTAAAAGTGGTAAAAACCTATAAAATTCTAAAAATCATAAATAATATTAATCATACATAAAAATCCTAAAAAACCAAAACCCCCTAAAAACTCACTAAAACTCTAGAAATCCTATAAACACCTAGAATCATTATAAAACTCTAAACAACATAACACTCCCAAAAAATAAAAAAAAACTATAATTCCCCCAAAAACCAATAAATTTTATTGAAATCCTAGAAAACCTAAAACCCCTCTAAATCCATAAAAACTAAAAAACCATAAAAATATTTAAATCTCCAAAAAATCACAAAAAACATAAAAAATCCAAAATCCCTAAAAACCCATATAAAACCTTTATACCCTAAAAATTATAAGCACACTAAAAAACCCTAAAACCCTAAAGCCCTACAAACCATGAAACCCCTAAAAACATTTAAAAAACCCTATAGACCCACTATAAACATTCTAATAAATTTATGTTCATACAAATATTAAAAACCTATGAAAACCCAAACAAACTCTAAAAAAACCCTAAAACCCTTAAAAACATTATATCCCACAAAACCCTAAAACCCCTTTAATTAAATAAAACCCTAAAAACTATAAAAATCCTAGAAAAGTGCAACAAATCCCTAAAAATGTATAAAACCCTAAAACCCTGAAACCCCTAAGAAAACCATAATAACCTAAAAACACATAAAACCCTTAAAAACCAAAAAAAAAACACTAAAAACCAACAACCCCTAAATACCCTATAAACCCTAAAAATATTAATAATCCCTAAAAACCATAAAAACCATAATAACCTATAAAACTCTACAAACCACTAAAAACAAAAAAAACCATTTATACCCCAAAAAGGATTACAAACATTTAAACCCCTAAAACCTCAAAACCCTAAATAAGTCATAAATACCTAAAACCCTAAACCCCTAAACCCCCACAAAATCCAAAAATATCTAAAAACCCATCAAAATCCTAAAGCTTTTGAAAAATTATTTAAAAATTTATAAACACCTAAAATCCATACAAAATAGAAAAAAACATTAAAAACCAAAAAACACTTAACACCATTAAAACCCCTAAAAAATGATAAGATCACTAAAAAACCTAAAATCATAAAAAAAAAACCCCTGTGACCCCAAAAACTAAAAAAACGCTAAAACCAAACACTAAATATAGCAAAAAACTAAAAAAATTCATTAAAATACAAAAAAAAATGATAAAAAAATATAAATAAAAAACATTAAAACTTTAAAAAAACTAAAAAAAACCTCAAAACCCCAAATATCCATAAGATCCCAAAAATCCTAAAAACCATAAAATCCCCCAAAATCCTAGACAACCCTAAAAACCAATAAAAATATTAACAAATCACTAAAAACCCATAAAATCCTAAAAAACTGCTAAAACCATGAAACCTCATAAGAAAACCTTAAAACATAAAAACAGCTAATCCCCCTAAACCCCTAAATAACCAAAAAAAACCCAAAAAACCCTAAAAAAAATAAAATCCCCAAAAAACCTAAAAAAATATAAAAATCCCTAAAAATTCAAAAACCCAAAAAAGACTCTAAAAAACCCTTTAGACCAAAAACAGTGTTAAAAAACTAAAAGACATTAAAACACTAAAAAAAATAAAAAATAATAAAACCCCAAAAAACCATAAAAACTTAAAACCACATAAAAAATGATAAAATGACTTAATTCCTAAAATCCATAAAAAACTATAAAAAATACTAAAAAACCCCAAAAATCACTAAAAATGTTAAAAACACTAAAAACATGGAAAATCTTTTATAAAACCTTAAAATAAAAAAAATAAAAAGATAAAAAATTCTAAAATTCCTAAATAAACATAAAAACCTATAAAACATTAAAAAAACCAATAAAAACTCTAACAACTCACTATGTAATCTAAAAACCCATTAAACCCCTAAAAATGTAAAAAAAAGTACAAAAAAACACCATCTAAACACAAATAGATGAAAAAAAATCATAAAAAAAACTAAAAACCCAAAATCCCACAAAAAAATCCCTAAAACCCTTAAATACCCTAAAAATCACTGAAAATCTTAAAAAAAATAAGAAAACCTAAAATGCATGAAACCCATAAAAAACCCATAACACCCATAAAACACAAAAAATCCACTAAAACTATAATAACTATTTAAACCCCTAATAATATTAAAAAACTATAAATCATATAATAACCTGAAAAATATATTAAACCTTAAAAGCCCATAAAAACCTAAAAACCTAAAAAACACTCAAAATTAAAAACAACTATAAAAACCCATAAAAACATATGTGGTCCCTAAAAACCCCTAAGAATGTAAAAACCCCTAAGTACCATAAAAACATTAAGAAAACCATAATAACGGAAACAATAAAACATTAAAAAACATAAAATCCTAAAAATATGATAAAAACCCAAAAGTACCCAAAAAAGCCCATAAAAACCATAAAACCATAAAACTATAAAACCCATAAAAACATAAAACCCCTAAAACCCCCTAAAATGACTTAACTCCCACTAAAGACTCAAAAACCCCTTTGTACCCCTAAAAACATAAAAAATATATAATAAACATTAAAAACACCAAAAAACTAAAAAATCCCTCCAAATCCCAAAAATTGATAAAAATCAAAAAACACAAAAAATACATAAAAACACTAAAACCCAAAAAATTCATAAAAAATACATAAAAATGTAAATATGCAAAAAAATAAAATAAAACCTTAAAAATAAAAAAAAATTAATCCCTAAAAACATTAAAATCCAAAATAACCCTAAAAACCTATAAAAACCCTGAATACATTAAAACCCATAAAATATAAAACACCCTAAAAACCCCTAATGTCCCTAAAATCCCACTAAATACTCTAAAAACCTTTTGACCCCCAATAACATAAAAAGAACTTAAAAACCTTCAATACCAAAAAAACCAAAAAAACCCTAAAAATCAAAAAATACCATAAAACCCTAAAACACTTAAAATCCAAAAAAACCAAAAAAAACCCCATAAAAATTGTAAAAATACCTAAAAATACCTAAAAGATAAAAAACATAAAAAACATGATAATACCTATTAAAATCATAAAACCTAAAAACATATGATACCCCTAAAAACCAAAAAACACTAAATCCTTAAAATCCCTAAAACCTTAAAAATACATAACAACCAAAAAACCCTATAGAAAATATGAGAACCATTTAAACCCCCCCCCCCAAAAAAAAGAAAAGATACAATAAGTATAAAAAACCTGAAAAAACAAAAAAAACAAAAAAATCTAAAAAACAGTAAATACTAAATAAACCCCAAACAACACTAAAAATCCTGAAAATCCCTAAAACCCCTAAAAGATATAAAAATCCTAAAAAATCCCAAAAAATCACAAAAAATATAAAAAAAACTAAATACCCTATGAAAACCATAAAAACCGAAAAAAAAATTTAAAACCCTAAAAACATAAAAAACTTTAAACATTAAACAATCTAATTAAAAAATCTAAAAATGCTAAAAACCTTAAAAAAATAAATCTTATAAAAAAACCAATAAAAACCCTCAAAATAGTTAAAACCATTAAAAATGTTAAAATAATTTTAAAACCATAAAAAACAAAGAAACTCATAAAACCCAAAAAAATATAAAAACCTAAAAAAACCAAAGAAACATAAAAAACCCATAAAAACAAAAAAAAAAATCCCCAAATCCCTAAAGAACCATAAAATTCCAAAAAATACAAACAAATCCCTAAAAAATATGAAAAACCCAAAAAACATGATAAATCCAAAGAAAACCTAAAAATGATTAAAAATTTTAAAAACCCTAAAAAATGATAATAATGAATAAATTCTAAAAAACACTAAATACCATAAAGATCCTAAAAATCAAAAAAACCCTAAATATAATAAAACCTCTAAAGACGATAAAATTTCCAAAAACTATAAAAAATCTAAAAGATCTAAAAAAACAAAACAATAAAATCATATAAAACTCTAAAATATCCTTAAACACTAAAAAATTCACCCCCCCAAAACATGGAAACCCCCATTAAAACACTAAAAACCATAAAACCAAATTATTTCTTCAAAACATTAAAAACCCATAAAAACATAAAAATCTATAAAAATCTAAAAATGCCTAAAATCCCTGAAAAACCATAAGAAAACCATAAAAACTAAAAACACTTAAAACCACTAAAAACCTAAAATATGATAACAATCCTAAAATCCCGAAGATCCATAAAAAAAATAAACCCCTAAAATCTATAAAAACCCTAAAAAACCACTAAAATACCTTAAATCTGAAAAAAAATAAAAATACTAAATCCCTCAAAATCCTTAAATATGGATAAAAATACGATTGGAAAACTCATAATCCCTAGAAAATAAAAAACCTAAAAAAATTGATAAAAACTAAAAAAACATTAAAAATATAAAAACACTTAAAAACCATAAAAACCTAAAAATGATAAAAACACTAAATTTTCATAAAAATCATAAAAAACCCCAGAAAATAAATACTCTTAAAGACCATTAAAAACCTAAAAACCCAAAAAAACCAAAAAATAGAACAAAAATCAATATAAACCCTTTAAACCCCTAAAAACATTAAAAACGTTATATTATTTAAAAACCTTACAACTTAAAAAACACCAAAAAACCTAATAAAAACCCTAAAACTCTGAAAACCCATACAGTCTCTCAAAACCCCTAAAAACTCGTAAAACCATAAAAATCCTAAAAAAACCTTAAAATCCCTAAAAATGTAAAAATAACCCGTAAAATACATGAAACCCCATTTGAAAACCATAAAAACCTAAAAAACCATAAACCCCAAAAAAACTAAAAATTCTAAAAACCCAAAAATAAACATAAAACCTTAATCCTAGTATAAACAATAAAGACCAAAATAACCCTTCTAAATCACATACATACCAAAATAATTTAACCACTTTTTAAAAACCTATAAATGTTAAAAAATCTAAAATTTTTTGAAACTAAAAAAGAAATCAAAAAACCCATGACCGAAAATTAACCTAAATACCTTAGAACCCTCAAAATAACATAAAACCCTTAAAATCATAAAAATTATATAATGTACCTACAAATACCAAGACATATAAAACCCCTAAAAAAATTATGAAAACCCCTATGAAAATTAGTAAAAGATAAAAAATCATAAAACCCATAAAAAAATAAAACATTCTAAAACCCATAAACCCCAAAAAATTCCTAAAAACCCAAAAAACCATAAACCCCCTAAAAATATTAAAAACGCTAAATACCCTAAGAACCCTAAAACCTACTAACAAATCTAAAAACCTATTAAGACCTTAAAATGTTTAAAAAAGTCTAGAAACACATTTAAAAATTAAAATACTCAAAAAACCAAAAAACCAAAAAACAAAAAAACCCATAAAAAAAACCCATAAAAATAAAAAAATCCCTAAAAACCCTAAAAAAAGACCCAAAGATAAAGAAGACAAGGATGGAGGCCGATTATCCTAGTCTCCCTTCGCGATTATCCCCACTGCTTCCCCCATCCCCTAATGAACCTCCTCTGATCCGTGGTGGCGTCGTCGCTCTCTCGGTGGTTTGGGCGTGATCTTGGTAGATCGTATGGCTTGGATGTAGTTTCTCTCTTCGGCGAGGTAGTGGGATGGTTCTTCTGGTTCATTCGGTCCCTTCACGGTCAACGAATAAGTGACTTTAAAATCCAGTTCTAGATCTGAGGATGCGTTGGCCCCTATGGTCTTGCGATGGTGGAATAACTATGTGTCAGGCATCCTGACACTTGGGCAGTGGCGTGCTTGTCTCATATTTCAGATCATTTTTTCAGATCTAGGCTTGGTATTTGATTTTCGTATCCCATGGCATTCGGTTCCTTGGCTCCCATTGATGGTGTGACAGAACGACCCAACAGGAAGGGATGGGCCCTCGTTGGTTGCCAGCGTGGTGACTGGTTCCAGATCCAAGAGGGATCAGGATTTGATTTGGTGATTGGTGGGTGAGGTTGGATTTTCGGATCCTTGGTAGTGGCGGGTATGGTTCTGCACCTGGTCCCATTCTTATTGATCTATGTCGCGAAGGAGATTTGTGGTTCTTATGGATTCATGATCGGTTATGATGGAAACGGTGGGCGAAGATGCCGACAGCACTACAGCCTCTTGGTCTACTCGGTTTCAGGTGTCTTGTGAGAAGCCCAGGCGAGGATTTTGGTTCTGCTCAGGGGCTTCTAGAGGTGTGGATGAGTTTGGATTGGATTCGTTTTGTACAGAAGATGCAGTTTTGATTTTCTGGTTTCTCTCTTTTAGATTTGTTTCATGTTGTTGTTGAAGCGATCGTTAAGTTAGGTTGCACTATGGCTTCTATGCAAGATTGTGGTCTTTTGTTCTGTGGCTGGGTTGGTTGTGATTCATTTCGAATGCTGATTTTTGGTTCTGTTGAGTAGTGTTGGCTGCTGGTTTGGGTGCGGCGGTTGGATTCTGGGCATGGGTGCTGGTTTCCCCTCAAGCTGTTGATGAAGGGAATACTAAGTGATGTTCTATGGCTGCAACTTTGGACTATGTTATTCTGTTGTACTGCTGGTGTGGTTGTAATTCGATGTGGATGATGGATGGTGGTTCTGTTGACTGACGCTAGATGTTGTTTTTCCTTTGGGTGCTGCAGTTTTGTTTCTGGGTGTGCTACTAGGTATGGGTTGCTGAAGGCTGATTGGTTTGAAGATGATTGTTGCTGTTGGTGCTTGGTAAGGGGTGTTGCTTCAATCCGAAGTGATGAAGGTGAGACTTATGACTATGGTGCTAATGGTTCTATGCTGCTGGTGGTGGATCTTTTTGGTGAGAAGGTGCTGGATGCTGAATTTTGTGACCTTGGATGCTGGTCGTTGGTTTTCTGCGAGCTTATGGATGTTGGTTAGTGCTGGATGGTGGTGGTGGCTTCTTGGCTTTCTGTGCTTTTTCTTTTTTCTTTTTTGATCATTTTTTTTTGGGGTCTTTGCATCTTGGGTCGTAAGGGGTTTTTGGGTGTGGGTCGTTTGATCCCTCCCCTCCCTTTTCTGCAGTCTCTTTTTTTCTTTCTAATAAATTTGGGTGGTTGGGAATAGCCTGACCCTCGCATATTCCTTACCCTAAAACCCTAAGAAACTATTAAAATCCAAAAAATCCCTAAGAATCCCATTGAATGTAAAACCCCCCAAAAAACCCTACGAATGCCTTAAAATTTGAAACCCATTTAATCCACTAAAATCCTTAAGACTACCAAAAAATAAAAAAGAAATTAAAAACTAAAAAAAATAAAAAAAATAAATCCCCTAATAACAATAAACCCCCCAAAAAATCCCATAAAACCCTAAAGACCACAAAAGATAATAGAAACCCTTGTAATTATCTAAAAATTTAAAAACTCTAAAAAACATTAATACTTCTAAAAAATCAAAAAAATCCCATAAAACCCCAAATATACATACAAACCCTAAAACTCTAAAACCCCTCAAATTCCTTAAAACCCAAAAAACCCATAAAAATCCTAAAAATCAAAAACATCACTAAAATTTTAAAAACCCTAAAAACCCATAAAATCCTTAAAAACTCTTAAAATCCTAAAAACACTTCAAACCAAAAAAAACTAAAAACTCTGAAATCATAAGAAACACCTAAAAACCCTAACACCCATAAAAACCATTAAAAACCCTAAAACCCATAAAACCCTAAAGATCCCATCAAAAACTATAGAATTCATTCGAACTCCTAAATACATTAAAATACATGAAAAAACCATAAAAAATCTAAAAAACCAATAAAATCATAAAAATCCTAAAAAACTAAAACCATAAAATTACTGAAAAACCACAAAAAACAAAAAACACTAAAAAACACTAAAATCTCTAAAAACCCTTTATAACCCAAAAAATATTAAAAAATCTAAAAACCCTTTAAAATAAAGAAAAATAAAAAAACATAAAACCCTAAAAAAATAAAACCCTAAAAAACCCAAGAAAACTTAAAACCCCCTAAAATACCACAAAATTATTAACAACCCTAATAACCATAAAAATCCTAAAAATTACTAAAAATATAAAAACCCATAAAAACACAAAAACACTAGGAAAATATTAAAATAATAAATACACAAAAACCAATAAAAATGATAAAACCCCTATGAAAACCTAAAAACCTAAAAACCCATAAAAAAGCTAAAACCCTTAAAGCCTTAAAATACCTTAAAACCCCCTAAAATATAAAAATCCTAAACTACCACTAAATACTCCAAAAACCCTTTAAACCCCTAAAATGTAAAAAAATTCAAAAAGTCATAAATCTATAAAAAACTAAAAAAACCTAAAAACCCAAAATAATCCATAAACCCTAAAACCCAAAAAAACCCTAAACCCCTTAAAACCATAAAAAACCCATAAAACCATAATAATCGTAAAAAAATTAATAAAAATTGTTATATATTTGAAAAAAACCAAAAAGTTGAAATTCGTAAGATAAATTTAAAAATATAAAACATTTTTGACCCTTAAAAACCCTAAAAACCCTAGAACCATAAAAAGCCATAAAAACTTTAATAAATTCTAATAACACCAAAAAATTCTTTGAAACCTATAAGAACTATAAAAATTCTTGAAAACCCTAAAGAATTTAAAAAACCAAAAATCCCAAACAAATAGAAAAACCAAAAAAACTGAAAAAACTATAAAAAAACCAAAAAAACCAAAAAAACCGCAATGACCGCCCACGAATCCTATAAATCCTAAAAAAACATTAAAATCATAAAAATAAATAAAATTCCCTAAATATGTAAAAAATCGTAAAAACCTTGAAAATGCATAAGAGAACTTAAAAACCCATACAAAACTTAAAACAACAAAAATGCAAAAAACTATAAAAACCTAAACCCCCTTAATAACCTAAAAACCAATAAAAAACCCAAGAAAACATAAAAATACAAAAAAGCATATAAAACCCCTAAAACCCACTAAAAACTCTTAAAACCATTTTTGTATATAAAATAATTAAAAAATAAAAAAACTATTATAACCTTAAAAAATTAAAAAAACCATAAAACCTAAAAAAACCAACAAAACCCTTTAATTACAAAACCCCCAAAAACCATAAATAACATAAAAGAGTCCCAAAAATACCTAAATACTAAAAAACCCCAAAACCCCAAAAACTCATTAATAAAACCATAAAAACCTAAAAACATTTAAATCTACAAAAAACCAACAACCCTAAAAACCCTAAAAGTCCATAAAATTTGTATCAACACCTAAAACCCATAAAAAAATTAAAAAAATTCAAATCCTAAAACCCCAAAAAATCCTAAAAATACACTAAAAACTATAAAAACTCGTTAATATTCTAAAAACATTAAAAACATTAAAAAACCTTAAAAACCCAGAATGACTCAAAAAAAAACTGAAAACCCCCAAAAATTCATAAAACCCAAAAACACTTAAAAAACCTAAAAAACACACTCAAGATCCCTAAAAACCAAAAAAACCAAAAAATCCCAAAATTTTCCAAAAAATCCTTAAAAACATAAAAACCCCAAAACCACTTAAATATCATAAGAAAACCTTAAAAAACATAAAACCCCTAAAAATAAGACATACTAAAAACCCAAAAAGACCTTAAAACCCTAAAACCTGTAAAAACCATAAAAACCCCTAAAACCCACAAAAAACCTAAAAAATACTAAATACTCTATACACCCCTTATAAACCTATAAAATTTTATATACTCTAAAAACCTTTTAAACCATTATTAAACATAAAAAATCCCTAAAACATAAAAAATTCCTAAATACCCTAAAAATCCTAAAAAACCCAATTACCCTCAAAATCCCTAAAAATGTAAAAATCCATAAAAAACATAAAACCACAAGAAATTTATAAAAAACTACTAACACTATTAACCCCTAAAACATAAAAAAAATATAAAACCCCAAAAAACCATAAAAAACATAAATACTCATAAATTCAATAAAACCCACAAAAACTCTAAAATCCCTTTAAACCAAAAAAATATTTAATAAATCTAAAAATTCTTAAAATCCATCAAAACTAAAAATACCCATAAACCCCCAAAAAGAATTAAAACCTAAAAGCCCTAAAAATCCCTAAAATCATAAAAAACCCAAAAAAACCCCAAAACCCCATAAAAATCATAAAAAATCTCTAAAAATCATTAAAAACATAAAAACTCGTAAAAACCCAGAAGATGTCAATGAAAACATTAAAAACCTAAAAAACCTATATTCCCTAAAAACTTCAATAATTAAAAAAACCATAAGTATAAATAAAACCAAAAAATCCATAAAAAAATATCAAAACTATTAAAAAAAATAAACCCAATAATATATTAAAAACCAAAAAAATATGAAAACCATTTAAACCACTAAAATCACTATTAAACTATAAATGACCTTAAAACCCCTAAATAACTAAAAAAACATAAAAAATAAAAACCCAATAATCCTTTAAAACAATAAAATACCAAAAATCCTAAAAAAATCCTTAAAACCATAAAAATTATTAAAATCAATAAAAAGATAAAAAATAATGAACACCCATTATAAAACCAAAAAATTACAGAGAACTTAATGTATTTTGATGGTTTTTAATGTATTTGGGGTATTTATAGTTTTTTGGGGGGGTTTAGCGTAATTTATATTTTTTTGGAATTTTATATTTTTTTATATTATTTCACATTTATAATGTTATAAATTATTTTTAGAGATTTTATTGTTTTTTTGGGTTTTTATGGGTTTTTATGAACTACTATGATTTTATGGGGTTTATGGGTTTTTACGGATTTTAGGTTCTCTCAGGGATATTTATAGTTTTATCATTTCTCATTTTCATAGGGGTTTAGAGTGTTTTTAGGTTATTATGGTTCTCTTAGTGGTTATAGGGTTTTTAGGGTTTTTTATGTTTTTATGGATTTTCATTATTTTTAGGATTTTTATGGGTTATTTTGGTTTTTGGGAATTTGTAAGATTTTTTGGGTATTTAGTTCTTTTTTATGATTTTTTAGTTTGTAGGTGTTTTTAGTTTTTTAAGGTTTTATTGGGGGTTTAGGTTTTGTAAAATTTGAATAAATTTTAGGCTTTTTAGGGGTTTTTAATATTATTATGGTTTTCAAGGGTTTTATTAAATTTGAGGGTTTTTACAGGGTTTAGGGTTTTAGGGTTTTTATTATTATTTAGGTTCTTAAGAGTTTTATTTATTTTATGGGTTTTAGAGATTTCTTAGGGGTTTTCAAGGTATTATAGGTATTCTACATTTTTAGGTATTTTTAGGGATATTCTAGTATTCTTTTTGTTTTTAAGGTGTTTTAGGGATTTCTAGGGTTTTTTTCATTTAGGTAATTTCATTGTTTTTAGGGGTTTATGGTTTTGGGGTATTTGTTTTGGGTGTTAGGGTTTTTTTTGGTTTCTTGAATTTTTTAGGTGTCTTAGGGGTTTTACGTTATTTATTTTCTTACGAGATTATGGTTTACATAGGTCTATTTAGGGATTTTTTGTATTTTTTTCGTTTTTATGGGTTTTAAGTGGTTTTTATGATTTTTAATGTGTTTTAGTGATTTTAAGGATTTGATGGTTTTTAAATTTTTTGGGTTTTTAGAATTTTTTGGATTCTTAGGTGTTTCAAGTGTTTTTTTTATTTTTATTAATACATTCCCTGAGTTTTTAGGAGTTTTAGTGTTTTTACTATTTTGTGTATTTTTAGGTATTATTTAGGATCTTTTTTGGTTTTTAGGGTATTTAGAGATGTTTTAGGTGTTTTTTTTATTTTCTATAGTTTTTAGGATATTAGGGTTTTCATAAGTTTTTAGTGTTTTTATGTTTTTAGAGTTGTTTAAAAATTTTAGGGGTTTAAAATGTTTTTAAAATTTTGAAAGATTTTTAGTTTTTTATGGGTTTAAGTTTTTACGTTTTTTAGGGATTTATGGTTTTTCGGGGGTTTTGAGTTTTTAGGGACATTTTCGGTTTTTATGGTTTTTTAGTTATATTTTGTTTTATGGGTTTTAAGTGTTTTAGGGGTTTTCAGGGTATTTTACTTTTTTATGGATTTATTGTGATTTTATAGTATTTTAGGGTTTTAGGGTTTTGAGTGATTTTAGCGTTTTAGGATTTTTATGGTTTTTATAATTTTTAGGTTTTTATGAGTATTAAGTGTTTTTTGGTATTTAAGGTCCTTATAGGGTATATCAAGGCTTTTATTATTTTATTATGTTTTTATATATTTTTAGTTGGTTTTTTTGTATTTTTTTGAGTTTTTAGGGATGTTATGGATTTTTAGGGTTTTATTTTTTTATGGGTTTTAGTGTTTTTAAGGGTTTTTTGTGTTGTTAGGGTGTTTTTCAAGTCTCTAGGGATTCGAATAATTTTTGAGTATTTTAATGTTTTTATAGAGTTAAACTGTTTTTAGAGTTCTTATAGAGTTTTAGGGGTTCTTGTTTTTTTTTTGTGTTTTTATGGGTTTTAGTGGTTTTTAAGAGTTTTAGTGTCTATTTATGTGTTTTTTGGTTTTATGGACATTTTAGGGTTTTTAGTGGTTTTAGTTGTTTTTAGGGTTTTATGGATATATTATATGGTATTAGAGATTTTTTGGATTTTATATTTTTGTGATTTTTTTGTGATTTTTTGGGGTTTATGGATTTTGATTGACTTATGTTTTTTTTGTTTTTTGGGTTTTTATAATTTTCATGTATTTAGGGGTTTTCCTTGTTTTTAGGGTTTGTTTTTATATTTTTAGGGATTTTTATAGGTTATTTATGATATTAAGGAGGTTTTAGGGTTTTAATAGATATTTGGGGTGTTAGGGTTTTTTGGGTTTTTTGGGGTTTCTGGGTTTTTGGGGTTTTTGGGTACTTTTGGGTTTTAACTGTTTTTAGAGTTCTTTATATTATTTTGGGTTCAATTTTTATAGTTTTTTTGTGGATTTTTAATATTTTAATGGGTTTTATGGTTTTAATTTTTTAGGGTTTTTTTGGTTTCTAGTGCGTTTTAGGGTATTTAGGGTACTATTAGGGTTTTTATAGTTTTAACATTTTTAGGTATTTTAGAGGTTTTATGTTTTTTTTGTTTTTTTTGTTTTGTTAGAAATTTTATAGGGTTTTTACATTTTTTTTATATTTAGGTATTTTATAGTATTTTTATGGTTTTTAGTATATTTAGAGATTTTAGAAGGTTTTTACTGTTTTTTTTAGATTTTTAGAATTTTTTTGTTATTTAGGTATATTATGTGTTTTTAGGTTTTTAAGGTTTTCAAAGGGATTTCCATGGTTTTTTGGGGTTTTATGTTTTTTGTAATTTTTAGGTACTTTTTAGGATTTTATGGTTTACTTACTTTTATATTTATTTTGAGGGTTTTTAGAGATTTTATATTTTTAATAGGTTTTATATAGTTTTTAGATTTTAGGGGATTTTTTTTTTTATTTTTAGGTGTTTTAATGTTTTTAGATATTGTAAATTTTAATAGTGGTTTAATGTTTTTTTTAGTGTTTCTTAATAATTTTAGGGGTTTAAAAGGTTTTTAGAGGTTTTGTGGTTTTTAGGGTTTTTTTTGGTTTTTTGGGGTTTTTAATTTTTTCAAGGGTTCATCATTTTTATGATTTTTAGGGGTTTTATGTGTTTTTTGGTTTTTAATTTTTTCATTGTATTTTTTATGGTTTTATGGTTTTTATGTTTTTTGATATTTTTTGGGAATTTTTTGATTATATGGTTTTTAGGATTTTTAGTGATTTTTAGGGGTTTTGAAGTTGTTTATGGGTTTTTCGTTTTTTATGGATTTTAGTGTTTTAGTGATTTGAAGTGTTTTTCATTTCTAATTTTATTCTTATAGTTTTTAGGTTTTAGGTGGTGTTAATGTGTTAGGGGTTTTGACGATTTTAAGGTTATATGGTTTTTATAGTTTTTAATGATCTTTTTGATTTTTAAGAGTTGTATGATTTTTTAGAGTATTTTTTAATATTAAATGGGTTTTGAGTATTTAGTGGTTTTTTGAGTTTTTTGGGTTTTAGGGTTTTTAGTGTCGTTTATGGGTTTTAGTTTTTTATTGTTATTTAGGCTTTTAGGTGTTTTCTGTTTTTTAGGTTTTAATGATTTTCTTAGCATTGTTTTGTAATTTTTAGTTGTTTTTACATTTTTAATGTTTTTAGGGATTTGGTTTGTTATTTAGGATTTTTATGAATTTTGAAGGATTTTAGGGTTTTTATAATTTTTGGGGGTTTAAGGGTTTTATCAATTTTTAGGTTTTTATGTGTTTTAAGTGTTCTTAGGCAATTATTTTTTATCTTATGGGTTTTCTTGTTTTTTAGGGTTTTTTACGTTTTAATAATTTTGCATCATTTTTTTAGATTTTTAAGGTTTTTAGGTATTTTTGGGATTTTGATGGATTTTAAGGAATGTATGCTTTTTAGGGATTCTAGTGCTTTTATGTTTTTTCAGTAGTATTATGTTTTTTAGGATTTTAATGGTTTAATTGGATTTTTTATTGTTTTTAGGGGTTTAATGTTATTAATGATTTTTAGGGCTTTTTTTAGGACTTTTAGGGTATAAATGATTTTTATGGTTTTTTGGGTTTTAGGGTTTTTTTATTTCTTTAAGGGTTTTAAGAATTTCTTTAACGGTTTTAGCAGTTTAGGTTTTTTATGATATTAGTGGTTTTTAGGATTTATAATATATTTATATTTTTTTATATTTTTAATAATTTGGATGGATTTTCCAGGGTTTTTATGTATTTAGGGAATTTTAAAATTTTTAATGGGTTTTAAAAGAATTTAAATTTTTTTACTGTTTTTTTGGTGTTTTAGTTTTTTTTAGTTTTTTTTTTGTTTTTTTAAGTTTTTAAGGGTTTTAAATATTTTTAAAGTTCTTAAAATTTTTTTGGAATATTAAAGGTTCTTATAGTTGTTAGTATTTTTTATTTTTATTTTGTATTTTTTGGTTTTAAGGGTTTTATTTTTTTAGTGGGTTTTAGTGTTTAATTTTCATTTTGGGTTTTTAGAGTTTTAGTTTTTTAGGTTTCTAGGAGTTTAAAGTGTTTTTTGTTTTTAAGATTATCTTTGGGATTTTCAGGTTTTGTAGTTTTTTAGGTTTTTAGGTATTTTTTGTTATTTTTATGGTTTTTAGTATTTCTATGGATTTAAGGGTTATGTTGGTTTTTATGGTTTTTATGGTTTTTATGGTTTTAGTATTTATAGGTGTTTTGTTTATTTTGAGGTATTTAATTTTTTATTATCTATTTTGAGGGTTTTTAGGCGTTTCTACATTTTTAGTAGTTTTTAGGGGTTTTTCGGTTTCAAGGGATTTTTATGGATTTTAAGAGGTTTTAGAGTTTGTTATCTATTTTTTAATTTTTTTTTTATTTTTTATAGTTTAAATGGATTTTTAGAGTTTTTAGAGTTTTTTAATTTATTGAGGGATTTAAAGGGTTTTTTCAGTTTTGAATGGATTTTAGTGTATGTATGGTTTTTGAGTTTTTCTTAGTTTTTAGGGGGATTTATCAGTTTTAGGGGTTTTAAGGATTCTGAGTTTCTTTTTAGGGTTTTTGGGGGTTTCATTATTTTTAGGTTTTTAGTGGTTTTGGTGTTTTATGTTTTTTAATGATTTTTCTGATTTTATAATGTTTTTATGTTTTTACAGATTTTAAGAGGTTTTTAGTATTTTTATGAATTTTTAGTGTTTTTTTTAATTTTGAGGTTTTAGGTGTTTTTATAGTTTTTAGGGTTCTTAGCATTTTTTAGGATATTTGGTGATTTAAATTTTTTTATGATTTTTTGTGTATTCTATGGTTTTAGGGGGTTTTTACATTTTTTAGAATTTTTATTTATTTTAGAGTATTTTAATGGATTTTGATGGTTTCGAGGGATTTTAGGATGTTTAGGGTTTTTAGGGCTTTTATAGACATTTTGGTTTTTATGATTTTTTAATTTTTTTGAGTTTTCTATTATTTTTTAAATTTTTTAATAGTTTAAATTGACTTTCTATTTTTTAGAGTGTTTTATTGTTTTTATTAGGTTTTAGGGATTTTAAGGGTTTCTAGGGATATTAAGGTTTTTAGGGGTTTTTAGTATTTTTAGTTTTTCTTAGTTTTTTAGTGGTTATATGTTTTTTCAGGTTTTAAATGTTTTACATAGGATTTTTGGGTTGTTTACATTTTTATGTATTTTATGTCTTTTTAGGATAATTGTTTTTTGGGTTTTAGGGGTTTTATAGTTTTTTTGGGTCTTTCGGCTTTTTATGTGTTTTGGGGCTTTAATGTTTTTTAGAGTTTATTAACAATTCTAGGGATTTAAATAGTTTAAATAGTTTCTATTGTGGTTTTATGGGTTTTATGGGTTTTATTGGGTTTTTAAGGTTTTAAGGGGGGGGGGGGTTTGGGTTTTGGTGGTTTAATGGGTTTTTAGTGTTTTTAGGGTTTTATGGGTTTTATGTGCATTATGGTTTTTAATGTGTTCTTGGGAGTTGTCATGGTTTTTATGTTTTTTTACATTTTTAGGGATTTTTATGGTTTTTTTATGATTTTTATGGTTATTTTGGGCTTGTAGGTATTTTGAGGAATTTTGGGTTTGTTGTGTTTTTAAGGTTGATTGGGGTTTTTAGTGTTTTCTTTTATTTTAAGGGGTATTTATTTTTTTTTCTGTTTTTACAGTTTTCATAGGGGTTTCAGGGTTTTAGGGTTTTCAAATTTTTAGTTATTTTCAGGAATTTTTTAGGACTTTAATTTTTTTCCAGATTTTCTGGATTTTTTAAATTTTTTAGGGTTTTTCATGTTTTATGGTTTTTATGTGTTTTTATGGTTTTTTATTTTTATGGTATTTAAAGTTTTTTTGAGTTTTTAAAAAGATTTTAGGAATTTGATGTGGTTTTTAGCGTTTTTACATTATTTTGGGATTTTATGGGTTTTAGAATTTTTAATATTTTTTGGGTTTTACGGTTTTTAAGGGTTTTGTGGTTTTGGGGCACTTTTTTGATATTTTAGTGTTTTAGGTATTTTTAGGGTTTTTAGGATTATTTTGCTTTTTTACATAGTTTTTAGGGATTTTGAAGGTTTTTATAAGGTTTCAAGGTTTTTTAGGGTTTTAACATATTTTGGATGGTAAGGGGCATGGAAGGTGCTAGACCAGGCCGTTTCTGGCCTCCCAAATGCATAAGAAAAGAAAAGGTACAACAAACAAGGGAGGGGTGGGGTCATAAAACCTGCACCCAAAAGCCCCGAACACCCCCAACAAAAAGTGAGCCAAAAAATCCGCAAGAAAACTAACTACATGCCATAGTCCCCATCCCCAAGGGGATCTCCATCAGCTCTGTAACCCGAAAAGGCATCTGAGTCTGCCGTTTCCTATTCAGAGGATTCATACTTCATGAGGAACGCCTTACAGTACTTTATGATCTTCACATATGGCTTTTACATGGAAGCTTGGCCTTCTCTACAAAGTCCATCCCTTTCACCTTTGCATGTCGTGGAAGCTTCTCTAGTGGACATCAGCCTAGGCAGGGAGGAGTAATCCATCCTTTCACGCCGCTTCATAGGAGGATCACTCAATCCCTTGAGTCTGCTACGGACCGCATCATTAGGAAAAACAATGCCACCATGCTTGCCACATTCTAGGAAAGAGAACGACTTTCTCTTCAGGTTAAATCCTAAGGATCCAAAAGGGCCCATCACTGCATGCTGCTTCTTGATCCTTTCCAGGATGGCGTACAATAGGTCATCGCGATCCCCAAAGACTTCTCCAAGACTGATGTGTTCATCGTTCTCATCCCCAAGAAAGATCACCGACTGTAATTCTAGTTTTTGGAAAATGTTCTTAACATGGTTCCCGAGTGGGTTTTCCGAGCAGTCTAACATGATCGGTTTAGAAAGTTCGATACAAGGAGGAAACTTCTCAAACAGGGCAATAGCTGATCTCAGATCTGGCTACACAAAGCCCCTCCTTTCAGCATGAAAATTAACAAACTACTACTCATACAAAGGGGCATCTGAAGAACCAAGTCCTGGCACAACAACATCGATCAGCACCTGCTCCAGTAACTGCACATAGGGAATCAGATTTTCGACACCCCAGGCCCATGAACCATCCAGGGGGGAAGGCTGGTTTATAGCCTGGAGGTCCTCAGCTTTGTGCTCCACCTCCTGCAAATCATGTCCTGCCAGTCTCCCTTCCTCAGGTCCCATTGAGGCTAGAGGCTCCGAGGCCTTGAACTGATTTGAGCATAAGACCAATTCATCTCCATTTTTTTGTCCACCTGGTGGTGGGCTTGAAAAAATCTCCCACACCATCTCATGGCAGGTAGGTTTTAAATCCATGCTCCTGTCCCCACCAGGGCCACCCAAGGAGGCCACGACCCCAACATCACAAGGAATGGCATCTCTCACAACAGTAGGAGCATCACCCCCTAGTACCAATTCACTATTCACACGATTGAAGAAATTCTTGACCAAGACTTGCTCCTCAACCACCTTCTGGGAGGAAGATCCCCCTTCCTCCACCCTATCATCCCTCTGAACGTCCAGCATGGAATCCTAGAGTTCATCATTTCTCACCTCCATCTCCCTCATTGAGCTCACCATGGATGAGATGGCCCCGTTTTCACGCCCAACCACCCCACCACCACTATATCTACATTATCTTTTCATATGTACAAGAGAAAAGCACAAGGTATAGTAGTTCACCCATGACTCAAACACCATCGGCTGCTTCCAAAGAAGCTCTTTGCCTATTTCAATCCATACAAAGTCTAATTTTTTCCTTCGAAACATCCACCTCAACAAAAACCCTTAGGGAAACAGGATAGGAGAGGGACTTGGTTCTACTATCCACACACAAAAATATTCTGACCAACTTTCCCAACATAGAAATAATGGACAAATTTTTAAAGGGCATGGGGAGTTCAGGTAACCTTACCTAGATTTCCATTAGAGGAGTATCACGATTTAAATGAAAGTCGAAGCTCCACCAAAAGAGGGAGAATCGAGCAACATCACACCTACGAGGGGCTGTTGACCAGGCCCGAATAAGATCTTCCTCTGACATGAACTGAATCAGGATGTGTCTAGAATCAATCAAACCAATAGTGGCACAGTCCCAGATATCCAAATGCTCGAAAACAAACCTATCAAAAACATCAACCGGAGGGCGCCAGTTCAAGAACATGGTAACCAAAGTCAGGTTGTGAAGATAAGAGGCCTTGTTGAACTCCGCATTTAACACAGGCATCTTTGGCTACCCTTTTTGCAAGCCTGTCACCTTAGGTAAAATATCAATCTGAGAGAAGGAGGGAATCGAGTCAGGATCCGAGAAAGGGGAGATTATTTCCTTAGAAGGGGGAAGAATTTGCCCCACCCCAAAGCTGGGGTGGGGGGGAGGCCAGGGCATAGACATAAACTTCGACTTCAATATGGAGACGAGTCGGTAAGATCACCATCGCAGGAGAAGAGTAGAGAGGCCATCCCCTATGTCTTGGATTATTAGGTGATTTACACAATATTTAGGTTTTTATGTTTTTCATGGGGGTTTTCAAGGTTTTTAATATTTTTATATGTTTTAGGAATTTTTAGGACTAATTTATGATTTTTAGGACTAATTTATGATTTTTATGGTCTTTTAGGATTTTACGTATTTTAAGGGTTTCAACGATTTGTTAGTGTTTATAGGTGTTTTTAGGGATTTTTTTGATTTTTAGGGGGTTTAAAGTTTTTTAGTGTTTTGTAAAAATTGTATTGGTTTAAAGTGGTTTTAGAGTTTTTAATGGATTTTAGTGCTTTTATTTATTTTTAGGGATTTTAAGGGTTTATGGGGTTTTAGGGTTTTTAGTGTTTTCTGTTCTTTTATGGTTTTCTTTATTTTTAGTGTTTTTAGGTTTTTCTGAGGTCTTAAGTGTTTTTAGGATTTTATGGTTTTCTTATGGTATTTATTGTTTTTTGGGACTGTTTTTTGTTTTATGAATTAATATAGTTTCCTAGGATTTTTAATGTTTTTTAGGGGTCATAGGGTTCTTCAGAGTTTATCTTGTTTTATGGTTTTTATGGATTTTCAGATTTTTAACGTTTTTAAAATATTAGCTGTTTTAAGTATTTTTTTTGATTTTTTTGATTTTTTTTGTGTTTTTTTATTGATGTTTTGGGGTTTTTAAATTTTTAAGGATTTTTTGGGGTTTTAGTATTTTTATGGATTTTATGTTTTTTAGGGATTGGGGTGGTTATGGTTTTTGTGGGGTTTTGGGGGGATTTTAGGAATTTGTTTTGAGTTTTTTGGGTTTCTATGGTTTTTAAGTGTTTTTAATGATTTTAGGGCTTTAAGGGATTTAAAATTTTCTGAAATTATTTATTTTGTCTATGGGTTTTTAACATTTTTTATTGTTTTTAGGGGTTTATAGGGTTTTATGGATCTTTAAGGGGTTTTGTTATTTTTTTGTTTTTATGGTTTTAAGTGTTCTTAGGATTTTAATGTTTTCTAAGGGGGTTTTTAGTTTTTTTATGTTTTTGATATTTGTTTATGGATTTTTAGATATTTTTTATGATTTCTAGGGGGTTTTTTGTTTTTAGGGATTTTGAGGGTTTTTTGGGTTTTTAGGTTTTTATGGTTTTTAGTTTTTTTACAAAAAAATGGGTCTTTAAGTTTTTTATGTTTTAAATTTTTTTGGGTTCTTCAATGTGATTAGGGTTTTTTATTTTTTTTGGATATTTAAAATTTTTTATTATTTTTATAGTTTTTAAGATTTTTAGGTATTTTGATGTTTTTATGTTTTTTAGTGTATTTATGGTTTTTTTTAGTTTTAGGGTATTAATGTTTCTATTGTTTTTGAAATTTTCAAGGGTTTCAAGGGTTATTTGTTTTTTATGGATTTTTGGGTTATTATATTTTTTTATGGTTCTTAAGGTTTTAGGGGTATTTATTGTTTTTAGGGTATTTTAGTGTTTTTAGGGTTGTAGGTTTTTTCTAGGTTTTTAGGAAATTTTAAATTTTTTTTCTTTTAATGGATTTTAAGGGTTGTTAGGGGATTTTATAGTTTTTAGTGTTTTATGGTTATTTTAGTTTTTAGGTTTTTAAGGTTTTTTGAGTTTTTATTGGTTTTTTCGATTTTATTGGTTTTTAAGGATTTGATGTATTTTTTTGGTTTTTATGGGTTTTAGATTTATATGGATTTTTTTATGCTTTTAGGGTTTTTAGTATTTCTTAGGTCTTTAGGGGTATTATGTGTTTCTGTTTTTAGGGTATTCTTATGGGTTTTTAGTGTTTTTTGGGTTTTTTATGTTTGCAAATATTTTTTGGGTTTCATTTATTTTTATGGATTTTATGGGTTCTTAGGGTTTTTAGGGGTTTTTAGTGTTTTTATCCTTTTTAGGGTTTTTTCAGGGTTATAAGTGTTTTTAGTTTTTAAGGGTTTATAATGGTTTTTATTGGTTTTCAAAGTATTTTACATTTTAAGGGATCTTGGGGGAGTTTTTACGATTTTTATATATTTAGGGTTTTAGGGATTTTGAGGGGTTTAAGGGTTTTTTAGTGTTTTTTTTGGGTTATGTTGTTTTTTCTTGTTTTATGTTTTCTTTTGTTTTTATTAATTTTAAATATTTAATAATTTTTTTACGTTTGTATGAGTTTAAAGGGTTTTAGTGTTTTTAGTGGTCTAAGGGTTTTTTTGGTCTTTTAGGGGTTTTATGGTTTTCAGGGGTTTATGGTTTTTGTAACTTTTTTATATTTTAGGGTCCTTTAGGGTTTTAAAGGTTATTATAATTTTTTGGTTTTAAATATTTTAAGTGTTTTTAGTATTTTATGGTTTTCTTATGTTTTTTGGGGTTTTAGGGTTTTAATGATTTTAGGGATCTTTTTTGATTTTTTAAGATTTTAATAGTTTTTATTGTTTTTAAAGATTTTATGGTTATTATGTTTTTTTTGTATTATATAATTTTTATGTTTTTTTAAAATATTTAGTTCTTTGATGCATTTCCAGGAATTTTATGTTTTTTATGGATTTTCATGATTTTTACATGTTTTTACATTTTTAGGGATTTTATGGTTTTGTTAAGAGTTGGTGTCCTAGAACCAAATTTTTTTACATTGATTATAAGGATATTTAATGTATTTTAACATATTATTCATTGTTCTTCATGATTATGATGTAATAATGTCCTAGAGTATTTTTTCCTTGATAAGGTCGTGGCAGTTCCCCTCTATGATGAGAACCTTCAAATTCTATAAAAATATTCTTAAATATTGTTATGCGGTTGGATGACATGCAATGATGGGACACATAGCATGCATACCGTTAAGTGTGAGTACTCGTAAATAGATGAGACGTCCTCTCATGAAGTTCACACATGGTAATCTCCAAGAGAGGAGATTATAAGAACGGACCCACTAGTTGAAATTCCACATGTTTTGTTGTCATCATATATTTCATTCTGCGACCGTTTGTAATGATCCTTAGAGTTTTAGATTATCATTAATACGTGTCATGAATTGCGCACATTGATTTACTAACGAAAACCATCACACAAACTGTTTTCGGGAAGTAGGGTATGTTGCGTACGTCATGAGTGTCATGTTATTAATGGATAAGTCGAGGAAGGATTTTTCCCCTCCATTTAAAGAAGTTGATATCTCGGCCCTTTGATTGAAATAGAACTGTCATGCGAAATTACATGGCCATGGTGTAATGAAGAGATTATTTTAGGTATTCAAAGAATGACATATCAAGCATAAAAGTTGATGACACAATTATAAAACCTACTTCATGTGATATTACATCAAATGGATTTTGTTACACAGTGAGCATTCGTATGTGTATGTCATTATTGTGACATTACATTCTTTCTCTTGGGTGCCTTGAACTATTTCTAGATAGTACTGTTGGACTTTGGGTAAACCCACCTAATGCCAACGAGATAGAATCTTACAGGGTCACACATTAAGTGTTTTTGGTGGTCTCGGGTAAATTTTATTTGAATCTAATTAATGAAATATATATTATTCACAAGACAGTGGAATAATTTTATTCAAGTTATGATGATATCATAAATTAAGTAAAATATATTTATTTATTATATCAAACATTTAATAAATATTTATTTACTAGTTTGTAAATAAAATATTTATTTAAGAGAATAAATTATTTATTTATTTATTCGGGTGTTCAATAAATGGATGTGGAGTTCGAGCAGACCAAGGTCATTATGGTAGTAAAATAATTATTTTCAATATGGTAAATAATGATTTAACTAGTTGGCACAAATTAAAATAACGCTCCTATTATTTTGTGATGCGGAAATTTATATATAATTTCGTTTTTCTCAAGTTGGTGAACTATAAATAATGACACAATATTATTATTAGAGGCATGGGTTTTCTCTAAGTTAATGAATGCATTTAATTGTTGCAATTCAATTAAATATTGTATCTGAAATTCCATGTATATAAATAGAAAAGTACCCCTACTGTGCCAAAAATAAACACACCACATGCCTGGTGAATTGAGAATTGTTGAGCCAAACAATTTCTCTCTCTAATCATCTTCTCTCCCCTCTCAAGAATGAGAGACGTTTTTCAAGGCCTAAGAACAAGTGATCAAGAATGAGTGATACAAGACACTCGCTTCACTGCACTAGCACTCGAAGAATGAGCGGTGTTGATCAGAGGCCATTAGAGCACGTGTGGATCACCGCTAGAAGGATTGTAGTCTGGATCCTCACAACCACAATGGAATAGTCTGGATGGGTCAATCTGGATGATCAACATCCTCAACAAAGAAAAATACCAAACACAGAAGTATTATTTTTCTTTATGAAATTAATTGAATTAGTTATAAACATGATGTGCAAGATCCTCTCTACGGTTTTGGTTCTCTTTCTTCTTTATCTAAATCATTGATTATATTCCATGGAGACTAGCGTTCATTGTCATATTTATCACAGAATAATCATTGATCATGGTAAAAAACAATGTTGGGTCTCATCCCAACCACGCTTCTTCAGCGCCCAGAAAATTCAAGTGGTATCAGAGGGATTACATCATAGTTTATAATTTTTTAAACCTTTAATTAATGAATTACGCATTTAATAATTTTGTTTTTTGTACTCAATTTAAATGTTATTTAAATTTGAATCTCGGTATCTATTCCTCCACTATCGTTTCTCATTTACCTTACAAAAATGAATTTTCCTTTTAATTTTTATTAAAATAAAATAAAGGGTCTCATCCGGAGGTGCCAAACATTCCTGTCTGTACAACACCAAAATACACAGCGTGTATTTGGATGTACACGCCTTGTAGTCTAGGTTCAATTCATTGGACTGGTCCACCAAATCAGGCCATGTAAATTGATCCTATCTATGTCTTTAAAACTCCAAGTGTTGACCAGGAACATGTGGCACATAGTTTTCAGATTACACACCGTGTGTCCCATCGAACACACCGTCTAGTCCCTTTGGGTTAGGGTTGGACCATGTACCCCGTACACGGCTTTCCCGGTTAGAAACCGTGTAATGCAGATACTACAGGATGTGTGTCCCATTGAACATATCATGTGCTCTGAAAATTTCTGAAGTAAATCTACATGCCATGTCCCCATGCATGTACTTTGGATGGATGGTAAACAAAAATACACTCCGTTTTGTCTGAACTACACATCGTGTAATCATAAAAATTACAAAGATTTATTAAAATTTATTATTATATTACACAAACCCTTGAGATGTGTACCATAGTGCAGGTGTAAAGATGAGGCACAATACATGATAGGTGTTATATATATATATATGATTAATTTAACATTTATGTAATGTTCATTTCCACTCATTGGGATTGTGAATTGGAATTCACTAGGTTTCCTCCAAGGTACAAGTTACGTACAAATATAATTTTAAAAAATTATTTTTATAAAATTATGATGGATGAGAATCTCATGGAAATTCAAAAAAGGGTTTAAGATAAAAGGATTGAATAATTAATGATAATTAATTTATTTGAGCGTGATTTATCTTAAACAATAATGATTAATGAATTGAATGCTAGTTTTATTTATGTGTAAATATCATTGTATGCATGGCTGATCCTAAGCTAGACCATGACCTTTGTATGTGAATGGTTCCTTTTAATTTATTTATTTAAAATAATTTTTCGACTACATGCCTTCTCCCCATTAATATGTAGGGCCTTCACACCCAAGAATTATTTTATGTAAAATCTCTTTTACCCCTCACCTGTGTGTGAGAAAAAAGCATATGTAATGGATGGCGTTCCCAAGCTAGTGGAGGAATCTCAAGTTAGGAGCCAAGGTGAATCCAATCCAAGAATATACAAAGTTAGACATGTGGAAAGCAGTAAACATGAACCCAAAAGGTTCTAGTTGTTTCTCCCCTAGGTCAGGGTTAGTTTATCAACCGCTAGATAAACTAACCATTAGAAAATATCACGATCATGCCATTTACATTATTTTATTTTTGTCAGTTTCATGGTTTATCATTATGGATGTGTGGCCATGATCACATATAAGATAAGGCCACCCAAAAGCAATTCTTATGACCATTTATTAAAAAAAAGTGCATCAGAGCGGCAGACAGGGTCAAATAAATATAAATTCCTTCTACAACCAGAACTGTTTTAAAGATCATTGTACGACATATAATTTCCATAATCAGAGTCACCAGAAGAATCCCACTAAGATTGAGACATATAATAATGTAATACTTTAAATATATTTGTATCCACTACTTTAGACGATGATCTAGTCGACACGGTTCTGGGAACATTAGAATAATCCTTACAAGGTCTCCTCTTTGAGGGGGCATAGGTCAACTCTCCATCATTAATCTTATTTACGCCACATAAGATTGGATCCTTTTAAGAGGAGTGTCCACCACTGTCTGAAACTCTAATCGGGGTAACCACCTTCTCATGTTCATCCTCAGAATCATTTTCCCATTTCTCAGGTAATTCAGATACCTGGAAAAGCTTTTGTATTTCTTGCCCGCAATCAATTTGTTGTTGCACATCATTCTGATTGGAGGCATAATCCTTGGAATTATTAGGGGTCATCAATAAAAGATTCCATATGTGGGTGTAATCAAATATTGTAACCTCTTTAACCTTGTTAGACCGAGTATTAGAGGGGCCACTATGAGCCTCCCTCAGAGGTACATCAACTAGAAACCCTTTCCTAGTATCATATTTCCCACCAATTGGCGCATCAGAAACAATGGGAACTATCCCATTTAAGGAACCACCATCATGAGCAGTTGACAATGTTGAGTTCTTCACCTTGGAATTCCTACGATAGAGAGATGTTGAATGACCTCTCACCCCACATTCCTCATAAGAAACAAACTTTTGGAATAACTCTAAAGAGTGTCTAGTAGCCATACATTCATTGCGGAAAAGTGGTTTTTTTCATACTCGACGTCAATTTGAAAGTTTTTAGATGGGGTGGAAAATGATACCATGTCAATCAAATTAGAGCTATGAACAACCTCCACCAACATCTTAGCAAGGTGACCAAACCTAACATCTTCAATCTCTTTGTCAAGCTGAATCAGAGTCCCAATTGCCATTCCAATATCATGCAAACTTTTTGGATGACAGAGGACCCAATTGAATCCATGAAGATGAATCCAGAGCTAAGAAAATGCATTTCTTGCTTGTGAGACATTGAAATCCAAAGAACATTCATGAAAATAAATCCAAACAGGTTTCGAAATTAGGGTTCCCATGCTCCATTCTCAAAGCTTAAAATCATTACATAAAAAAGGCAATGGAAAAATCCTCACCCAAGAGAAACACATTTTCAGTTAGAGAAACCCCACAAAGGTGAGATTCTGTGAATCAAATCTTCACGTTTCCATGGATGTGCAACTTTAGGAAGAACTATATGTTCAAACAAAGAGTTTTTACCAATTGAAATTCTATTAGCAAGTGCTGCAGGGTTGGATTTAACGTGAGCGAATAAACCTTTACGAAGAATTCTACTAGGACATGAGTCCTTGAACAGCACCAACGAACCAGCTTCAGCCGGCTTCAGCCCTGGAGTTGATTTCCCCACCACACCATAGTGAGAACCAGGATTATCCACACCGTGGGGAAAATCCCACAGTAATGCATCAGTCATATCTACAGCAACACCCAGACTAGTTGACGTCCGAGAATCACCGTGCCGCGTCGAAGTATTAAAAGCCACATTGGATCGATGTGATTCCTCTGCAGATCTAGCACCCAATGATGAATGAAGATCGATCGAGGAAGTCATCATCACCACAACTGTAGGTTTTCAATCTTCAACAGAAGACCAAGGGTTGCAATCATCAACGTAATCCTGAGGTCCAGGAGCAGATGTCGAGGAGGGGATCATCGACACTACACTACCAAGAGAAGTGAGACGATCGAAGCTGAAGAAAATTGAAAGCGCCATGGAAAACCCTAGAGTCCATCATGGAGGAAGGGTCCTCTTGAAGCCCATAGAATCATCAACATACTCCCATGATCACATAATTAATGAATTAAACAAGCATGCAAGATGGAACTAAAATAAACCAGACTTATGCGTGAATATTATCAAGAAATGGTTAATCACATAAGTGAGTTCCACTTAATATTAACAAATGTGTGATAATGATAATAAGAAGTTCATGCATAAGAGATAAAAATCTCTCAAATAAAATATTAATTCATAACAAGACTTCTGTTTCTTGATTAAAGTGAAAAACACAATAAAACTATGTGTTTGAACAACACTTGTTGGGACACTTACATTTATACAGGAAGCCCTTATGAAAAGTTTTTGGTTTACATAACCATATTACATCATGAGGAGTATCCCTTTCTATAATATGTGTTATATTGGAGGCAAGAGTTTATCAAATCCAAAGTCATTATTTTAGGATTGGGGAGTCCACTCAACATATCAAGGAGCTGCAATCTAGTAGTTGGAAAAGAACTACCTACCTCAATACCTTCTAATAGCTTGACCAACCCTTGTTGGGGTTATGTGAAGGGGAATATGGATCCTAGAAACTAGAATGTCATGGAAACTGGACATTTTGAGTTCAATGGTGAGGGCCAATGGGACTTCATAAAATAGTCGGCGACTTAATAAAATTTATTATTTTTCATACGATGTTATCAAGAAAGTAAAAAATGATCTGTTCTTTTAATTTTTGAATAAAAATGACAAACTCATCAACCACACTATCCCTACGATCAATTTTTGATAAAGACAACATCCTTATAGATAGTAACATCCAAGAATAGTTTAGACGCCTTTAGGTTATCCTACGCCATGAATGGATGCCTTACGTACTAGAGTCAGCATTACCTGATCCGATTGCCAAGGAGGCAAGTGATGATGATTTCCTGGTATATGATAAACATATGAATGACATGGTCGACGTTCAGTGTTTGATGTTATCATCAATATATAGTGAGCTCATGAAGTCTCATGAAAACATGGATGCTTATAGAATGATCAAACAACTTTTTGGTCTTTACCAAGAGAGAGAAAGACAAGAAAGGTTTGAGATCTCTATGACAGTCTATCAGAGTAATCTTGGAGAAGGTTCCTCATATGGGCCACATGTAGTCAAGCACATTGTCAAAACTGAGCGATTGGAGGTTATAGGGTTTAAACTCCCCAAATAACTGGGCACCAATCTCATTCTCACATCACTCCCTCAGATCTTCGATAATTTTTTTCAATTTCAATACAAAAAACATTGAGAAGTCTCTATCTGATCTTCTTATCCTCATTCACCAAGTGGAAAAACATATGAAGCGTGAAAAGTCTTCTGTCCTTGTGGTGAATAAGAGGAAAGGAAAGGCAAAGATATTTAATCCCAAAGCATCTTCAAGGCCTTCCATGAAAAGGATGATCAAATGGGAGGCAAGGGAATTGGATGTTGTTGTTTTGCATGTAGCAAGAAGAGCCACTAGAAGAAGAACTGCACCCATCCTAAGATACAAGGGTAAGCTTCAGGTGCATTTTTTTATCGAATGAAATCTATCTGTTTCTAAAAATTGGGCATTAGATATAGTTCTTGTTGCTCACATATGTATCCAAATATAGGAACTAAGTTGATTCAAGAATATTGATTGAGGGGAGGTAGATCTACGAGCAGCCAATGGAGCCAGACTTGCAGTTGTAGCTGTCGAGGACTACCGCCTCACGTTGCCAAATGGGATGATCTTGTTGATAATGGGATGTTATTATGTGCCTTCTATTACTAAAAACATTATTTCTGTATCCAGATTAGATATAGATGGATAAGTTTCCATGTTTGGAAATGAATGTTACTTCTTTTACAAAGATAACATTTGTTATGGTAGGAAACATTTATACAATGGACATTAAGTGTTGTATTACACAAACCATGTAATTGAAATCGATAACAAAGATACTTCACATGACTCACACCACACCCAACATTGGCATTACCAGCTAGGTCATGTAAACGAGAAATACTTGATAAAGTTACATCAATATGGATATTTAGATTCTTTCGAACTAAATCCACTTGGCATATGTCATGCATGTTTACAAGGAAAAATGACCAAATCCACATTTAGTGGGAAAGGTTAAAGGGCTAAAGAACTTCTTGATTTGGTTCATAATGATGTATGGGAATCATTTCTAGATAAAACATGGGAAGGGTACTCATACTTCATAACTTTTGCTGATGATTTTAGTAGATATGGATATATCTATATAATGAGGCATAAGTCAGATTCTTTTGAGATGTTCAAAAAATACAAGAATGAAGTTGAGAACTAGCATGGTATGAAGATTAAGAAACTCTGCTCAGAACGAGGTGAAGAATATATTAATCAAGACTTCATTTATTACTAATGGGTGTTTGGGATCCTATCCCGACTCACTCCTCTAAACACACCCCAGTGGAATGGTGTGAGTGAAAGTAGGAACCACACCCTGTTGGACATGGTGAGATCAATGATGAGTCATGCGAGTATTCCATTATCCTTTTGGGGATATACATTACAAACACCGACACACATACATAACCAAGTACAAAATAAATCAATAAATGGTATTCTATAATTGTTATGTAGTGTAAGAAAGGCCATGTTATCAAAATTACAGGTGTGGGGTAGTGAATAATTTATTAAGGCCTCTTTAGGTAACAAACTCACACCCCAAGGAACAAAGTGTACCTTTATAGGATACCCCAAGGAAACAAGCGGATATTATCTATAAAACCACTTATACAAAAAGGTTATAGTGGAAAGACCTTCGATATTATTTGAGAGGGATCACATCTACAAAAGAGATAGTGATAACAAGATAGACTCAGATGATGTCGAGGCTCAAGGTGCACAACAGTTGGTACAAGAACATATTCCACAATGCCCTATGGAAGAAGAATCTCTTCCAGAGACACAAGTACAGTGTAGGAGTACAAGAGAGGTTAGAGAACCATAATGGTACTATTTTCTAGTTACCAAAGATGGTGACTCCTTATTAATTGATAATAATGATACTATAACCTACAAGGAAGAAGTAAGTGGCCCAAAAGTTTCCAAGTGGAAAGAATCCATGACTTCTGAAATGGATTCTATGTACCAAAACCAAGTCTGGATTTTGCAAGATCCTCCTGTTTATGTAAATCCGGTTTGTTGTAAATGGGTATTCTAGAAGAAATTGGACATGCATGGACAAGTTAATACCTATAAGGCATGACTGGTTGAAAAAGGTTTTAAACAACATCAAGGAATTGACTACGATGAAACCTTCTCACCAGTTTCAATGTTGAAATTCATTAGAATTATACATGCTATTACTGCTTACCATGACTATGGGATTTGGAAAATAGATGTCAAAACAACATTCTTTAATGAGAACCTTTAGGAAGATGTCTACATGACACAACCTGGAGGGTTTGTGACTCCAAAGGATTCTAATAAGTTATGCAAGTTTCAAAAATCCATTTATGTATTAAAGCAATCATCCAGGTCAGCGAACATTTGTTTTGATGAATCCATAAAAGAATTTGGTTTTATCAAAAATGAATGTGAGCCTTGTGTCTAGAAACAGTTTTTTCGGAGTGCAGTCTTTTTCTTAATAGTAAATGTTGATGACATATTACACATTAGAAATGAGATACCAGTCTTCCAGTCTGTTAAGTCATGGTTGAATCAATGCTACTCCATGAAAGACTTGGGAGAGGCATAATATATTCTTGGGATCAAGATACATCATGATAGATCCAAGAGATTTCTGGTCCTAAGTCAAAGTACATACATTGATATGATACTGAAGAGATTCAGTATGGAACAATACAAGATGGGATTGTTTCCAGCATCACATGGCATTCATCTTTCTAAGAATATGTGTCCTCGTACACATGAAGAAAGAAGGATAATGTCAAGGACTTCATATGCATCAGTAATTGGGTCAGAAATGTATTCCATGCTATGTACTAGGGTGGATGGCACCTACGCATTGATTGTGGTAGGCAGATATCAAGAATACCCAGGTGACCGTCATTTAATGGAAGTCAATACTATCCTAAAGTATCTGAGGCATACTAAGGATATGTTCCTGGTTTATGAAGGAAATGAGGAACTAGTCATCAGAGGATATGTTGATTCTAGTTTTAGGACTGATCAAGATGACATGAATTTTCAAATTAGATACATCTTCACTTTTAATGGAGGTGCAATGAGTTGGAAGTGCTCAAAACAGAGTGTGGTCGCAGATTTTATAGTAGAGTATGAGTATATTGCAGCATCTGAGGTAGAAAAAGAAGCAGTTTGAATGTGAATATTCATCAAGGAGCTAGATGTGATACCTAGTAGTAAAGATCCCACCACATTGTACTGTGATAATACTACAGCGATGGCACTCACAAAAGATCCAAGGTCACATCAACGGAAAAAGCACATTCATCAGAAGAATCATCTCTTGAGGGATTTTTCTCAGAGAGGTGATGTATTAGTGAGTAGTATTTCCATAGAAGAAAATGTGGTGGACCCCTTGACAAATTCCTTGACTCAGCGAAAACGTGATCATCATGTGAGGTTTAGTGAAATGAAAGTTGTAGGCAGTTGTCTCTATTCTATGTGGGATTTTGTAAGAGTTGGTGTTCTATAACCAATTGGTTTTACTTTGATTACATGGATATTTAATGTATTATTACACATTTTTCATTGTTCTTCATGATTATGATGTCATAATTTCCTTGAGTATTTGTTGCATTGATAATGTCATGACAGATCCCTTCTATGATGAGAACCTTGAAATGCTATAAAAATATTCTTAAATATAGTTCTACAGTTGGATTACATGCTATGATGGGACACATTTCATGCATACTGTCAGGTGTGAGTACTTCTAAGCCGATGAGACTTACTCTCATGAAGTTCGTACTTGGTAATATCCATGATAAGAGATTATGAGAACAAACCCGCTACTAGAAATTCTGCATGCTTTGGTGTCTTCAGATATTTCTATCTGCGAGCGTGTGTAATGATCCTTAGAGTTTAATATTATCTTTAATACGTTTCATGACTTACACACTTTGATTTACTAACGAAAAGTGTCAGGCAGATAGTTGGTGGGATGTAGGGTACGTTGGGTGCATCATGAGAGGCATGTTATTAATGGATAAGTTGAGGAAGGAATTTTCCCTTCCATATATGGAAGTTGATATCTCTGCCCTTTGATTGAAATAGAACCGTCGTGCAAAATTCCATGGCCAGGGTGTAATGACGGGTTTATTTTCGGTAGTCAATGAATGACGTAGCAAACATAAAAGTTTATGACACAATCATGAGACCTGCTAGATGATATATTGTGACAAAGGGATTATGTTACACAATGAGTGTTCATATGTGGATGTCATTGTTGTGACATTACATTCTTTCTCTTGGGTGCCTTGACCCGTTGCTTGATAGTACTCTTGGACTTTATGTATGCCTGCCTAATGCCAATGAGAAAGAATCCTAGATGGCCATACTCTATGTTTTTTTGTGGTCTTGGTTAAATTCCATTTTAATTTTATTAATGATGTAAATATTATTCTCAAGATCATGGAATAATTTTATCTAAGTTAAGATGATCATATAAATTAAATAAATATATTTATTTATTCTATTGAACATTTAATAAATATTCATTTAATAGGTTGTAAATAAAATATTTATTTAAGAGAATAAATTATTTATTTATTTATTAGGGTGTTCAATAAATAGATGTGGAGTTCGTGCAGACCACGGTCTGTCCGGTAGTAAAATAATTATTTTTAAGATGGTAAATAATTATTTAACTAGTCAGCACAAATTAAAATAATGCTGCTATTATTTTGTGACCTGGAATTTTATTTATAATTCTATTTTGTGCAAGATGGCACACTATAAATAATGATGAAGTATTCTTATTAAATGCATGAGGTTTTTCTATGTTCATGAATGTATTTAATTGTTTCTATGAGATTAAATATTGAAACTGAAATTTCATTTATATAAATAAGAATGTACCCCTATTGTGCCAAAAAAACACACCACACACCTGGTGAATTGTGAATTGTTGAGACAAACAATTTCTCTATCTAATCATCTTCTCTCCCCTATCAAGAATGAGATACATTATTCAAGGACAAAGAAAAAGAGATCAAGAACGATCGACACAAGACACTCTCTTCATCGCTCTAGCACCAGGAGAATGAGGGGTTTGGATCAGAGGCAATTGGATCACGTGTGGATCACTGCTAGAGGGATTTAGGTTGGATCCTTATAACCACAACAAAATAATCAGGAAGAGTCAATTCGGACGATAAACATTATCAATGAAGAAAAATAAAAAAGACAAAGGTATTATTTTCGTTTATGAAATTAATTAAATTAATTGTAAACCTCATGTACAAGATCCTCTCGAAGGTTTCATGTCTCTTTCTTATTTATCTAAATCATTGATTATATTCTATGGATACTGGAGTTCATTATCATATTAATCCCAGAATAATCATTTGTTAGACTTTTTATGGGTTTTAAGGATTATAGGGATTTTAAGGCTTTTTATTATTTTTAGTTTTTAGGGTTTTAATGGTTTAATGTTTTTTTGTTTTTTTTTGGGTTTCTATGGGTTTTTTGTGTCTTTTATGATTATTATAGTTTTTTAGTTTATAATTTGTTTAGGGAGTTTATTGGATATATATAATTGTTAGTGGTTTTGGGGGTTTTAATTTGGTTTTAGGGTTTCGAATTTTTTTTGGGGTTTTTGGTCTTTTAGGGTTTTTGAGGGTTTCTAAAAAATTTTAGTTTTTAGGGGTTTTAAGTGTTTTTTGGTTTATAAGGTTTTATAAGGGGGTTTTATGGGATTTTTGATTTTTTGGTTTTCAGGGAATTTTTATATTTTTTATTATTATTGTATTTTGGGTTTTTTTCGGTTTTTATGGGTTTTCAGGGTTTTTAGCATATTTTTTTGGAGTTTTATTTTTTTTCTAATTAAAATTTTCTATGTTTTTTTCAAATTCTTTTGGTGTTTTTACAATTTTAGGGTTTCTAGTCATTTTTTTGAATTTTATGGTTTTTTAGTGTTTTTATTCATTTTGAGGTTTTTAGGTCATTTATGGTTTTATGGGTTTTATGATTTTTTGGGTTTTTATAGTTATATTTATTTTTTAGGCTATTAATTTTTTTTTTGTTTTTTATCATTTTTAGAGATTTTTAGAGTTTTTATATATTTTAGTGGTTTCTTGGGTTTTTTTTTCTGTTTTGTGTTTTTTATGATCTTTTTTAGGTGTTATGGTTTTGAGGGACTTTTAGGTGTTTTAGGTTTTGTTGGGGTTATAATGCGTTTTATACTTTTTATGTTTTTAGTTCTTTTAAGTTTTTTCAATTTTTAATGTTTTCCTATATTTTTAAGAGATCCTATTTGGTTTTTATGTTTTTAGGTATTATTATCTTTTTTTATATTTTTAACGAATTTTTAGGGATTTTAGGGTTTTTACGGTTTTTAGTGTTTTTTAGGGTTTTAGATTTTTTATATTTTTAGGGGTTTTGATTTTTTTAGTATTTTTATGTTTTTATTAGTGTTTTTTATGTTTTTTTATTTTTTTTGTTTTTAGTGATTTAAGGAATCTTTTTAGGATTTTTATGGTTTTTGGGTTTGTAAGGATTTTGAGGGGTTTTATCTCTTTTTAGGGGTTTATAGATTTTCTAGATTGTTACAGTTTTTAAGGATGTTTATTGATTCTTTTATTTTTTAACATTTATTGGGGTTTGAAGGGTTTTTATAGTTTATACTGGGGTTTTTTGCCTTTAAGATTTTAAGAATTTTTAAGATTTTTGATGGTTTTTAGGGTTTTTAGGTTATTTTTATAGTTTTTTAGTTGTATTATACTATTTTAGGATTTTATTGGTTTTAATATTATTATATTTTTAAGGTTTTATAAGGTTCTTTCAAGGTTTCTTAGATTTTTTACCCTTTTTCTATTTTTTGGGGATTTTAGGATAATTATGGTTTTTTAATGTGTTAAGATTTTTTTTATTTTTTTGGGTTTTTAGTTTTTTTCATGGTTTTTAGGGTTTTTTTTTATTTTTTAGTTTTTTTAAAATTTTTAGGGGTTTAAAGTATTTTAATTGTTTTTAGTGGTTTTTAGGGTTTATAAGGATTTTTTGGGATTTTTAAGGTTTTTACGGGGTTTTATGGGTTTATGGCCTTTAGGGTTTTTTGACCTTTTATGGGATTTAGGGTATTTAGTGTTTTAGGTTTTTTCAGTCTTCAGTGTTTTTAGTTTTTTGATATTTTTTAGGGGTTTTCAATGATTTAATGGTCTTTATACAATTTTATGGATTATGGGGATTTTTATGAATATTATGGTTTTCTGGGATTTGGATGGGTTTTTTAGTTTTAGGTAATTTTATTTTTCAATTTTTAGGAATTTTGAGGAATTTTTTGGTTTTTTTGTATATTATGAATTTTTATGGATTTTGAGGTTTCAGGTTTTTATTAGTTTTTCAATGTTTTTATGGGTTTTTGAGGTTTTTAACATTCTTTAGGTTTTAATGGGATTTTAGAGTTTTTAGTTATTTTTATGGGTATTATGGGTTTTTTGGGTTTTTACATATTTTAAGGATTATATGGTTTTCAGGGGGTTTTTGGTTTTTAAGGTATTTTTGTGTATTTAGGGTTTTTAGTGGTTTTATGTATTTTTAGTGTTTAAATGTTTTCTTATGGGGTTTAAAGTTTTTTTGTGTTTGTTAAATTTTTAGTGAATTTTAGGGTTTTTAAATGTTTTTTATATTTTTACGGGGTTTAATTTTTTTCATTATTTTTACCATTTTTAGGTGACTAAATTGTTTTTAGAGTTTTTATTTTTTTTATGTTTTTATGGTTTATAGGGGTTTTAGGGATTTGAATGGTTTTTTTGGGGTTTTAGTGTAATTCTAGTGTTCTTATGGTTTTTAGTGGTTAATAAGTGTTTTAGGGGTTTATGTGTTTTTATGTTTTAAAGGATTTCTTAGGGATTTTCAAGATTTTTAGGTTTTTCACATTTATTGGGATTTTAGGTATTTTTTTGATTTTTATTGTTTTTAGGGATTATATATATTTTCTGGGTTTTTAGGGTTTTTTTATTGTTTTTAGTTTTTTTGGGTTTTTAGGGATTTTATCTGTTTTTATGTTTTTATGTGTTTCTCTAGGTTACCTATGTTATTTACGATTGTTTTGAGTTTTTAGGATTTTTATGGAATTTTTAGGGGTTTTTTATTATTAGAGTTTTTCATGATTTTGACAATTTTAATGTTTTTTTTAGTTTTTTATAGATTTTCGGGTTTTCGGTTCTTTTTAGGGTTTTAGTGTTTTTAGTGTCTTTTAATTTTTATATTGGTATAGAAGGTTTTATATTTTTTAGTGTTTTATGAGGTTTTATGGGGTTTTAGGGCTTTTAAAGTTTTTTAGTTCTTTATGGTTTTTAGGGAGTTATTGGTTTTAGCTTTACTTGGTGTTTTTTTTGGTTTTTAGCATTTTCTATGATTTAGTTATTTTAAGTGTTTTTATGTTTTTAAGGTTTTCTTAGGGTTTTTAGAATAATTTTTTTATTTTTTCATGGATATTCAGGTATTTTTTAGATTTTTGTGGTTTTAGTGTTTTTTGTAATTTTGAGGGGTTTTAAGATGGATTTAGAGGTTTCTCGAGGTCTAGTGTTTTTAGGTATTTTATTATTTTTAATTTTTATAGTTTTCTGTGGTTTTCTAAGGTTTATTTAGGGTTTTATGGTTTTTTTCTTTTTTAGGTATTTTTGGGATTTTTAAAGATATTTATGGTTTTTAGGGTTTTAATGACATTTAGGTTATTTATTGTTTTTATTGTTTTTTGGGGGTTTCAATTTTTTATGAATTTTTTAGGGTTAATAATTTTTTATGAGTGTTTTAACATTTTTAAGGGTTTAAAGGGTTGTTAAAATCTTCAGTGGTCTTAGGATTTTTTTAGTTTTGTGGTTTTTATAGTTTTAGTTGTTTTTATGGGTTTTCAGGGGTGTTAGTGGATTAATATTGATTAGGGTTTTTTCCATCATTTAGATTTTTAGGGATGTTATGTATTTTTAGGTTTTTTGGGTATTCTTCAGGGTTTTTGGGTTTTTAAGATTTTTTTTAAAATTTATATGGATTTTTATATCTTTTTTAGGATATTTATGGTTTTTATGGATTCTAGGGATTTCTTTTTTTTTTAGGGGTTTTTAGGGTTTTATAGTTTTTACAGTTTTTTTGTTTTTTAAGGTTATTTAGAGTTTAAGTGTTTTTATTATTTTTAGGTTTTCTTAGCGCTTTTAGGGGTCATAGGTCTTTTTTAAGGTTTTTATGGATTTTTAGTATATTTATGTTTTTAGCATGTTTAGGTATTTTTAGGGTTTTAGGGATTTTATGGGTTTTTAGTATTTTAGGGATTTTATTTGGTTTTTTGGGTTTTTTTTGAGTGGTTAAGGGTTTATGGATTTTTAAATTTTTTTACCTTTTTATGGGTTTGAAAGGTTTTTAGTGTTTTTTAAGGATTTTAGAGTTTTAGTGGGTTTAGCGGTATTAGTGTATTTTTAGGGTTATTGGAGTTCTAAATTTTTTATGTGTTTTAATTGTTTTTATGTCACTAAGGATTAATTAGGGTTTTAATGGTTATTTTGGTTATTTAGGTTTTAACCTCCTTTTAGTTTTTTTATGTATATTTTAGTTGTTTAGGGTTCATAAGGATTTAGTGGGGTTTTAGTGTTTTTAGGGTTTCCAACATTTTTTACGGTTTTAAGGGGATTTATGTTCTATTAGGTTTTTAAGGTATTCCTATGGTTTTATGGTTTTTCTATTTCATTAGTAATTTTAGTGAATTTTTATTAACTTTATGGTTTTTATGTTTTTTAGCATTTCGCTGGTTTATAGGGGTTTTATGGTATTATGTTTTTTATGGTTTTTTTGGTTCTTAGGTTTTTTGTGTTTTTAGAGATTTTAATATTTTTTATAGTTTTTAACATTTTTAGGGATTGTTTGGTTTTTTAGTTTTTTAATGGGTTTTAGGGTTTTGTTGGAATTAGGGTTATTAGAGTATTTAAGGGGTTTTATGGGTTTTTAAGGCTTTTTGGTTTTTTCAGTTTTTTTAGATTTTTAGGTTTTTAAGGTTTTCTTAGGGGTTTTTTGTGTTTTTTTGGGTTTTTTAAATTTTAGAGATTTATAGAGATTTTTTCAGGATTTTTATTATTTTTATGGTTTTTAGGGATTTTGATGGATTTTAGGGTTTTTAGTGTTTGAAAAAAATATATTTTTACAATTTTTAAGATGTTTTTAGATTTTAATTATTTCATAGGGGGTTACTAGGATTTTAAGGGTTTTTTAAATTTTCATGAATTTATATAGGTTTTAAGATTTTTATGTGTTTTAGGGATTTTGAGGGAATTATGGATTGTAGGGATTTATGTTTTTTATGTTTTGGGGTTTTTTTGAGTTTTTTAGGATTTTTATGTTTTTTTATAGTATTTAATGTTTTTAGGGTCCTGAAGGGTTTTTATATTTTTATTGGGTTTTAGGGTTTTTATGGGTTTTTAGGGATTTTTATTATTTCAGGGGTATTTATGGGTTTTAGGGGTTTTAGAGTTTTTCGGGTCTTTTAGGGGTTTTAGGGATTTAAAATTTATAATTCTTCATGGGTTTAAAGTGTTTTTAAGGGTCTTTACTATTTTTAGCATTTTCTGGGTTAATGTGAATTTGGTTTTTAAGGTTTTATTTGGGATATTCATGTTTTTTAATATTTTTTAAAATTGTAGTTATTTCTATGGGTATTGGGGATTTTTTTTTGGATTTTAGGGTTTTTGGGGTTTTTTGGGGTTTTTATTTAGTTTTCTTGGGGTTTTAGGGTTTTTGTGAATTTTTAGTGTTTTTAAGGATGTTAATGTTTTTAGGGGTACAAAGGATTTTATATTGTTAGTAAATTTTAAGGGATTTAAAATTTTTAAACATTCTAAGGATTTTTTTGGTTTTAGCCCTTTTTATGGGTTTTAGCATTTTTTTTGGTTTTTAGTAGTTTTAATAATTTTTAAGATTTTATGGGTTTCTTATTGGATTTCAGGGTTCTTCTGGTTTGTTTTTTTTACTTATTTTTACCATAATTTATGTTTTTAAGGATTTTTATGGTTTTTAGAGATTTTGTTATTATTTAGTGTTTTTAGGTTAAAACATTTCTTAGGTTTTTTGGTGTTTTAAGTGTACCTTATTTTTTAAGGTTTTCAAAGGGGTTTTCATCATTATTAGTGTTTTTATGTTATTTTTAATTTTTAGGGATTTTATCTATTTTTATGGTTTTTAGGGTTTTTAGTATTTTTAGGGAATTTAAGATATTTTAGATTTTTCAGGGGTTTTAAATTTGTTATGGTTTTATGTTTTTTATTGGTTTTGTGTTTTGTTTTTCATTTTTAGGGTTTCTAATGGGTTTTGAGAGATTTTTAGATTTTTAGGGATTTAAAGGGTTTTAGTGCTTATAGTGGGGTTTTAGGGTTTTTATGGGTTTTCTGGCTGGTGATTTTTGTAGTTGTTTTGGTGGTTTTTAGGGAATTTTAGAGTTTTGAGGTTTTCTTGTGAGTTTGACGGTTTTAAGAATATTTAGGGTTTTCTATGGTTTTGAACATTTTTTAGGTTCTTATAAGTTTTATTTTTATAGGGATTTTAAGTATATTTTATGAATAATATGGGTTTTTATAGTTTTAGGGATTTTTGGTTTTTTGGGGTATTTATGGGTTTTATGGTTTTTATGGTTTTAGGGATTCCATTTTTTATAGTATTATAATTTTATTTTGTATTTAAATCATTTAAGTGTTTTTAGTGGTTTTAAGGGGTGTTAATTTGGAATAGTTTTGGGTTTTTAAGGTTTAAGTGGTTTTGTGGGGTTTTGGGTTTTTAGAGTCTTTTATGGTGTTTTTGGGTTTTAAGAAATTTTTATGTATTTTTTGTTTTAGGTGTTTTAGGTTTTAATGGTTTTCTTAGGGATTTTAATTATTTTTAGGGTTTTTATGTTTTAATGGATTTTTAGGGTTTTTGTGGATTCGTATGGTTTTATGGGATTTTGAGTGTTTTCAGGTCTTTATCATTTTTAGGTTTTCTAGTGTTTTTATATTTTAGGGGTTTTAGGTGTTTTAGGGTTTTAGGGGTTTCTTATGGATTTGCATTTTTTTTTATTTTTTGTGTTTTTTTTATTTTTTTAATATTTTTATGGTTTTCAGGGTTTCAAGCAAATTTGATGGGTTTTTGGGATTTTTTGGGTTTTTTTGGGTATTTATTGTTTTTTATGTTTTATATTTTTTTTACGATTTTAAATGTCTTCCATTATTTTTTTTAACATTAATAAGGGTTTAAAAGGATTTTAGATTTTTTTAGTGGTTTTAGGTTTTTAGGGGTTTTTAATGTTTTATTGGTTTTTATTTATATAGTAGTTTTTAGGGTATTTAGGGTCTTTTATTTTTTATTATGTAATTTATAAATTTTTAGGTACTTTATGGGTTTTATGTTTTTTTAGTTTTTAGATTTTTTTTATCGGTTTTAAGTTTTTTGTTTTTTTTGGAATTTTATCGATTTATAGTTTTTTTTTGGTTTTTTAGTGTTTTTGATATTTTATGGGGGTTATCAGTTTTTTGGGTTTTAATGTTTTTTTAGGGTTTTTAGGGGTATTAAGTGTTTTTAGGATTTTAATGTTTTCATAGGATTTTCAGGGGTTTTAACGTTTTTTACGTTTTAGGGGTTTTTGGGATTTTTTATATTTGTTTTGGATTTTTAAGTTTTTTAAGGATTTTGAGGGATTTTAGGGGTTTAGAGTTTTTAGGGTTTTATGTTTTTTTTGGATTTCATAGTTTTGAGTTATTTTGCTGTATATGGTTTTTGAGAGTTTATTATCATTTTCTGGTGTCTAAATGGTATTTAAAGTTTCACAGGGTTTTAATGTTTTTAGGGATTTTATAGGATTTAGTGCTTTTATGGTCTTATCGTATTTAGTGTTTTTATGGTTGTTTATTTTTTTTTAGGGTTTTTGAGTAATTTAGTGTTTAGGTGATTTATATTTCATAAATTTTATTAGTGGTTTTAATTATTTTTATAGTTTGGAGTGATCTGTAAGGTTTTAATGGGTTTTTTTAATGTTATTATGGATAATTATTATTTTCCAGGTTTTTTTATTGTTTTTGAGTTTTTATGAATTTTTATGTCTTTTTAGGGTAATTTATGTTTTTATGGTGATTAAGGGGATTGGAGGGTTTTTAGTGTTTTTATGGTTTTTTGGTTTTTTATTATTTTTTTGACTTTTTTAGGGGTTTGAAAGGGTTTTACAGTTCTTTTACATTTTTAGGGGTTCTAAGGGTTATTATAGTTTTCAGTAATTTTTAGGGTTTTTATGTGTTTTAGGGGATTTATATATTTTCCATGTTTTTAGTGGTTTAGATGTTTTAGGTTCTTTTAAGAAATTTTTGGGTTTTTATCAATTTTTTGGTTTGTATGTATTTTATGTGTTTTTAAATTTTTAGGTTTTTCTGAGGGATTTTTTGGTTTTTTATTGATATTACATTTTAGTTATTTTTAGGGTTTTTATGGATTCAATGTTTTTATGGATTTTCATAGTTTTTAGGGTTTTTTTATTTTTATGATTTTTAGGGTTTTAAAATTTTTATGTTTTTAAATTGTTTTTAGGTATTTAATGTTTTATTATCTTTTTTAGGTTGTTTTTTTATGTTTTTAGTAAATTTCAGAGAATATTTTGGGTTTCTATGTTTTCCGGATTTTTATTTGTCTTTTTTGGGAGTTTTAGGGGTTTTTTGGTTTTTTTGGGTTTTATTGAGTTTTTTTAGTTTCAAAGTATTTTTTTATATTTTATAATTTTTAGGGGGTTTACAGTATTTTATGATTTTTTATTAGTTTTAGGTTATGTATGGGATCTTAGGATTGTTTAATGTTTTTAAGGGGATTTATGGCAATTATAGGTTTTTAGGGTTTTTTTATTTTTAGGTTTTTTTGGGTTTTAATGTTTTTAGGTTTTTAGTGGCTTTATATGTTATTAGGTTTTTATGTATTCATATAGTTTGTAGTGTTCTATTTATTTTTATATTTTTAGGTATTTTATGGGCTATATTATAACATTGACAAGTTTTTATGTATATTAGAGGTTTTTAGGGTTTTTAGGTATTTTTGGAGTTTCTTGGGTTTTAGTATTTTAATATTTTTCAGTGTTTTATGTGTTTTTAGGTTTTTAATGTTTTTATTATTATTTTTCTGGGGCCTTAGGGTTTCTTGTGATTTTTAGTATTTTATGGTTTTTAGTGTTTTTATGGTTTTTAGGGGTTTTCCGGATTTTGATGGTTTAAAGGGGTTTGTGGGTTTTGTGTTTTTTTTTTGTTTTTTAGGCTTTTAAGGGTTTTCAGTGTTTTTAAACCTTTTTGGGGTTTAATGTGGTTTTAGATTTTTTGGTGAGTTTTATGATTTTTTGGTTTTTTAAGGTTTGTAGTTGTTTTTTATGGGTTTTATGGTTTATAGTTGTTTTTAAGAGTTTTTATTTTTTATTTTTTATGTTTTTAGGGGTTATAAGCGTTTTTATGGGTTTGATGTTTTTTTTTGTTTAGGGTTTCTTCTAATTTTAGTTATTTAAAAGTATTTTTTGGATTTCCATGAATTTTATAATCTTAAGTGATTTTAAGGTATGTAAGGGTTTTTATGGTTTATTTGGGTTCTTAGTGTTTTATTAGTTTTCTAGGGTTTTAAGGTTTTTTATTGTGTTTTTATTTTTTTAGGAATTTAAATGGATTTTAAATTTTCTAGAGGGTTTTTGTTTTTTATGGTATTTATGGGTTTTTATGGTTTTTATGGGTTTTATAGTTTTTAGGGGGATTAAGTTTTTTAGCATTTGTTAGGTTATTAGGGTTTTGAAGTGATTTTAGGTTTTTAATGTGCTCTTAAGGGTTTTCAATGTTTTTAGGTTTTTTTATATTTTTTGTTCATTTTAAATATTTTTTTAGAATTTTTATTAATCTTTAGGGTTTTTAGGGATTTTGGGAGTTTTATAGTTTTTATATTTTTTCTATTTTTTATCATTTTTAGGTTTTTATTATTTTTAATCAGTTTTTATGGTTTTATTCTTGGTTTTCTTGTTTTTTATGGTTTTTAGGTTTTTAGGGAATTTTACAGATTTTTTTAGGTTTTTTATGGGTTTTATGTGTTTTTACATGTTGATGGTTTTAAAGGTTTTTTTTTGTTTTTTTGGGTTTGTTTGTATTTTATTTTTTTATTGTGTTTAAGGTTTTTTAGTTTGTTTTATATTATTTGAATTTAATGGGTCTTTATTGGTGTTAGGCGTGTTTAGGGATTTTAAGGGTTTTTGGGTTTTTATGAGTTTTAGGGGGTTTTATGGTTTTTATGGTTTTTATCACTTTTTATTAATTTTAGGGTTATTATCTTTTTTAGGGTTTTATGTGTTTTTCATTTTTAATGGATTTATTAGGGATTTTCTAGGTTTATTGACGTTTTTTATTTTTTATGGATTTTTTAGGATTTTATGTTTTTTAATGTTTTAAGGATTTTCATTGTTTTTAGGGGTTTTAGGTGTTTCTGGGGTTTTTAGGGTTTTATCATTTTCCTGATTTTTTGGGGTTTTATGGTTTTTATGGGTTTTATGTATTTTGTCTCTTTTTATTATTTTTAGGGTTATTATCTTTTTTTAGGGTTTTATGTGTTTTTTATTTTTAAAGGATTTATTAAGGGTTTTCTATGTTTATTGACATTTTTTATTTTTTATGTATTTTTTATGATTTTATGGTTTTTAAAGTTTTAAGGATTTTTATTGTTTTTAGGGGTTTTAGGTGTTTCTGGGTTTTTTAGGGTTTTATCATTTTCCTGATTTTTTGGGGTTTTATATTTTTGTTAGGATTTTAAGGATTTATTTGGGTTATTAAATATTTTTATGGATTTAGAGGGTCTCTACAGTTTATTAGTGTTTATAGGGTTTTTATATTTTTTTGAGTTTTTATAGTTTATGAGTTTTTAGGGTTTTTTGGTATTTGATAGTTTTTAAAATTTTTAGATGAGAAATGCCTTTTTCTATTTTTAGATGGTTTTTTGGGTTTTATGGTTTATTGTGCTATTATTTTTTTGGGGTTTTATGGTTTTAGGGTTTTAGCATTTTTAGAGGTTTTAAGTGTTTTTTATGGTTTTATTTGTGTTTCTGGGGTTTTTTAAGATTTATAGATTTTTAGGGATTTTAGGATTTTAAGGATTTCTGGGGTTTTAGGGATTTTGAGACATTTTTAGATTTTAGGGGTTTTTAAATATTTTATCATTTTTTTGTTTTTTAGGAAATTTAATATTTTTTTTGTTTTTAGGGTTTTCTTAGGTGTTTTCATGGTTGTCATGGTGGTTTACATTTTTTGGGATTTTTAAGATTTTTATCGCTTTTAGGGTTTTTACGGATTAGGGGGGTTTGGGTGTTATGGTTTTTCCGGGTATTAGGGATATTTTTTAGTTTTATGGTTTTTTTTATTTGTTAGAGTTTTTTTTAACATTTTTAGTAGATTAATGGGTTTTTAGATTTTTTGTAGTTTTTGAGGGTTTTTGGATATTTTGGTTTCTCGGGGTTTTTTTGTGTTTTATTGGGTTTTAGTTTTTATCATATTTTTTGGGTCTTTATAGTTTATTTTTTTTTTATTGTATTTAGGGGTTTTTAGTGGTCTTATTTTTTATTAGTATTTTATGGTTTTATGACAGGTTTTTAGGGCTTTTTTGTGTTTTTAGGTTTTTAGTGATATTTAAGGATTTTTATGGTTTTTATAATTTTCACATATTTTTAGGGTTTTAGGCTTTTTGTATTTTTATTATATTATTTTTGTATGTTTCTAGTATTTTAAGTGTTTTTGGGTTTTTAATGTTTTTTAGGTGAGTTCTTGGTATTTAAGGTTTTTTCACTTCTATATATTTTTAGGTCTTTTTATGACTTTTGGGGTTGTATAGATTTTATCATTTTAGGGTTTCAAGGGATTTTATGTGTTTTTATGATTTCAAGGTGTTCTTTGGGATTGGTAGGGTTTTTAGGATTTTTTATGTTTTTAGGGATTTATAGGGCCTTTTAGGATTATTATTGTTTCTTTGGTTGTTTGAGATTTTTATGGTTTAAGGTTTTTTTAGGGTTTATATTTTTTTATCATGTTTTGGTGTTTTAATTATTTTTATGGTTTTTATGGTTTTTAGTGATTCGAAGGGTTTTTTGATGTTTTTATGTTTTAATAGATTTTTTCATATTTTTTATGATTGTTATGGTTTTTATGTATTTTAGGAATTTCTTAGATTTTAAGGTTTTTTGTTGATTTTTAGTTTTTTTGTGTTCATGGGTTTTTTAAGTATTTTTGGGTTTTTATGATTTTTTAGAGTTTTTTAACATGTTAAAGGGTTTAATTTTTTTATATGATTTTTGGGGTCTTAGGGTATTTATGGGTTTTCTGATATTTTAATGGTTTTTGGATCTTTATGGTTTTTAGGGTTTTTTAGAGTATTTATTTTTTTATAGTTTTTCACATTTATTTGGTTTTTGGGGGTTTAATGTTTTTTAATGTTTTTATGATTTTCTAAGGTGTTTCATGGTTTTAAGGGGTTTTAATTTTTTTTTGGATTTTAGTGCTCTATTATGACTTTTATGAGATTTTATGTTTTAAGGAATTTTAGGGGTTTTATGGTGTTTAAAGGTTTTAACATTTTTTAGATTTTTAGGGAAATTATGTTTTTCTTAATTTTTTTAGGGTTTTTAGGGTTTTTTACATTTTTGGGTATTTTTAGTGAACTTTAATAATTTTTATGGGTTTTTAGTGTTTTTTACGGATATTGAGTGTTTTTATGCTATTTAGAGATTAGGGATTTTTATGTTTTTTTTTGTGTTTTTAAGGTTTTTTTGAGTTTTTTAGGGTTTAAAGGATTTTTTAGTTTTTTAGAATTTTTATAAATTTAAAGGTTTGTATAGTTTCTTATGGTATTAATGATTGTATGGGTTTTTTGTTTTTTATGTTCATTATGGTTTTTCTGGCTCATATGTATTTTAGGTTCTTTAGTGTGTTTATCATTTTTTTTTGTAATTTAGAGATTTTATGTGTTTTTATTTACATAATATTTTCCTATATTTTATAGTTTTCTTAGTGTTTTTATGTTTTTAGGGATATTTATAAATTTTTTAGTAATTTTATTTATTTTAGGGTTTTTAGATATTTTTAGGGATTTTTGGGTTTTGGTTTTTTTGTGTTTCATAGGGTTTTTTGTGTTTTTAGAATTTTTTATGTTCCAGGGGTTTTATGTGTTATTATGTTTTTAAGGTTTTATTATATATTTTTTTCACAGGTTTATCATTTTTTACATTTTATGTATTTAAGATATTTTTTATGATTTTTGTGGGTTTTTATGATATTTCGAGATTTTGGAGGATTTTCGGGTTTTTAGGGGTTTTAGGGTTTTATGGATTATTTGGATTTTTAGGGGTTTTTTTTTATTTTTGTAAGATTTTGATGATTTTTTTATTTTATAATCATTTTAGTTGTTTAAAGGGGTTTTGGTTTTTATAGTGGTTTTTTAGTTTTTAATTGGTTTTAGGGATTATTAATTTTTTATGGGTTTTTATGGGTTTAATGGGGTTTTATGGTCTTTTAGGAATTTATAGTATATTTATAGTTTTTAATGATTTTATAGGTTTCATGTTTTTATAGGGTTTTAAGGATCTCTTGGTGATTTTTAGGGTTTTTTTGGTTTTTACCTTTATATGGTTTTCTATATTTTTAAGGATTTTTAGATTTTTTAGAGTTTTTAAGGATTTTGAGGGGTTTTAGTATTTTTTAGGGTTCTTGGGATTTTTATGTGTTTTAGTTTTTTTGAGTTTTTTAGTATTTTATGTTTTTTAGAGTTTTTAATGCCTTTATGAGTTTAAAGGGTTTAGTGCTTTTAGTCATTTTTAGTGTTTTTATGGGTTTTTCGGGATTTTTAAGGTTTTTAAAGCGGTTATGGTTTATAGTGTTTTATCGACATATAGAGATTTAGGGTTTTAGTTTTTTTTAGGGTTTTAAGGGGTTTTAAGTTTTTTTACGGATTTATTAATTTCATTGGGGTTTTCCTGGATTATTTGGTATTTTGCGATTTTAGGAATTTTTAGAGATTTATTAGGATATCTATTGGGTTTTAGAGTTTTTATAGATTTTGAGATATTTTAGGGTTTTCTTGTTTTTTTATGGTTTTTAATGTTTTTATCATTTTTTAGGTTTCCTATAGGTTTTAAGTGTTTATAAATTTTTATGTTTATCTTAATGTTTTTTGACTTTTTTTGGTTTTTTTTGGTTTTTTATGTTTTTAGGGATTTTTATGAATTTAAATGGATTTATATGGTTTCTTAGAGATTTTAGGGATTTTGGAGTATTTAGGGTATTTAGGGGCTTTATGGTTTTTTTGGGTTTTATGGGTTTTTTTAGTTTTTACAGGTTTTAGGGTTTTTAGGTTTTTTAGAGTATGTTTACATTTTTATTAGTTTAAAAGGTTTCTAGTGACATTATTTAGATTTTAGGTAATTATAGTTCTTAGGTGGTTTTTAATCATTTGAGAGTATTTTGGGTCATTTAGGGTTTCTTGAGTTTTTATATTATTTTAGGTTTATTTGGTATATTAAATTTTTTTAGGGTTTTATTGTTTTAATATATTTTTATGGGTTTTAAGGTTTTTCATGTTTTAGGTATTTTTTGATTTTTTTAGAAAGTTTTTGGTTTTTTGGTTATTTGGGAATTTTCGGGTTTTTCATATTTTTAGAGGAGGTTTTTTTAATTTTAATGTTTTTATATTTCCTTAGGTATTTTATGATTTTTGATTTTTTAAACATTTTTAATGGTTCAAAGGTATTTTTAGAGTTTTTCGTGGTTTTAGGGATTTTATGGGTTTTTAAGATTTTTTTTAGTGGGTGGGGGTTATGTGTGTTGGGGGTTTTAGTGTTTTTAGTGTATTTTTTTGGTTTTAGGGGTTTTATATTATTTATATTTTTAGGGGGTTTTGGATTTTAAGGTTCTCTTTTGGGTCATTAGGGTTTTTAGTGTTTTTTTTGTTTTTAAAGATTTATTTATTTTTTATAATTTTTATGGTTTTTAGGTGTTTAATGTTTTTTACGGTTGAAGGATTTATTGTATTTTAGGTTTTTTAGTTTTTTGGGGATTAATGTGTTTTTAGGATTTTAAGGTTTTCATAGGGGTTTTCTGCATTTTACAGTTTTAATCTTATTTGGAATTTTCTATTATTTTTATGATTTTTATAGTTTTCCAGGGTTTTAGGGATTTTAATCATATTAGGGTTTTTAGGATTTTTAGGTTTTTTATGGGTTTTTGTGTTTTTACGGTTTTTTTAATTTTTAAGGTTTTAAATGATTTTACAGTTCTTTTAATGTTTTTACTTGGTTAAAAAAAATTCATGTTTTTATTGGTTTACAATTTTTCACTGTTTTTATGGGGTTTTAATGGTTTTGAGAGTTTTTTATGGTTTTAGGGGGTTTTATGATTTTTAGCATTTTATAGGCACTTTAGAGGGTACAAGTGTTTTTATGCATTTAATATATTCTTATGTTTTTAGTATTTTATATGATATTTGGGATTTCAGAAGAATTTTTGGATTTTTATTTGATTTAGGGTTTTCAATGGTGTTTTGGGTTTTAGTGTGTTTTTTGGTTTTTATTTTTTGTTTTTTTAGTGTTTTCTAGGGGTTTAAATTGTTTTTATGTTTTTATGGTTTTTTTGATGTTTTTAATGTTTTCTTGGGGATTTTTAAGTTTTTTTTTGGATAATATGGTTTTTTTAAATATTTTTATTTTTTTAGTGTTTCTAGGGATTTTGTGGGATTTTTGGGTTGTAATTATGTTTTTTGGATTTTTAGAGTTTTTTGAGTTTTTTAAAGTTTATGTTTTTTGTGAATTTTAACATTTTACGGGGTTTCAAGGGTACTTATAATTTTTAGATGTTTTTAGGGTTTAATGTGTTTTGTGTTTTTATTGTTTTTCTAGTGTTATATGCTTTTTTGTGTTTTAGGGAATTTTAGGTCTTTTAGTGGTTTTATGGTCTTTTTTTTGGTGTTTTTATGTTTTTTATATTTTTATGGTTTTTGTTGGTTTTTAATGATTTTTGGATTTTTTTTATTTTCTTTATTTTTTTCTTCCTTTTTTATTATTTTTATAGTTTTTATGGGTTTTATGTATTTTGATGGATTTTAAGTGGGGTTTGGTGTTTCTATAATTTTAATTGTTTTTTAGATTTTTAGGGGTTTATCAATTTTAAGGTTTTAACTATTTTCTTATAGTCTTTAATTTTTTGGGGTTCTTTACTTATTTAGTTATTTTATGATTGTTTTAGAATTTATATAGTTTTTTTTGGTTTTTAGGTAATCTTGAGGTTTGTTACGGTTTTTTGGGTTTTTAATTTTTTTTTGGGTGTTTAGGTTTAATTGAGTTTTTGTATAATAAGATTTTTAGTGTTTTTATTGTTTTAGGTTTTAATGGGTTTTTATTGTTTTTAGTCATTTTTTAGAGTTTTTATGTTTTTTGGGTTTCTTAAGGTTTTTGTTGTTTTTATGGGTTTTCAGTGTTTTTGGGTTTTTTCAAGGATTTTAGGGGTTTAGTGTTTTTTAGGTTTTTTAGTGTTTTTAGTGTTTTTATGATATTACGGTTTTCTTGGTTTTTTTGAGTTTTTAGGGGATTTAGATTTTTAGTCTTTTTGTATTTTTAATGATTTTTATGAGTATTTTGCTTTTTTAGTGATTTTTAGGGGTTTTATGGTTTTTAAGGTATTTTGGGGTTTTCTGTTTTGTTGGTAGCTTAAGGGTTTTATGTCTTTTTAGGTTTCTATGGTTTTCATAGTGTCTTTCAGTGTTTTTAATGTTTTATGTATTTTTTTGGGATTTTTAATGATTTTTATAGTAATTTAGGGCTTTTTTGGTTTTTTTGGAGTTTAGGGTATTTCAATTTTGTCTGCTTTTGAATATTTTTACATATTTTTAATGTATTTTGGGGTTTATATTTTGTTTTTCATTTTAGTCTTTTTTGAATTTTTGGGTTTTTATAGTCTTCTTGGGACAAGGAAGGCTCGGGGTTAGGCTATTCCTGGAACCCCAATGTTTATTAGAAAAAAGACACAAAGAGACTGCAGACAAGGGATGGGCGTGGTCAATCAACCCACACCCAAAATCCCTTAACAAACACACACCCAATGACCACAAAAAAAAAGATAATTCAATAAAAGAAAAGACACAACGCCAAACACACTACAGCATCAACACCATCTCAGGCAATTCGAACAATCGGATGCTCCATCACCCCTTTATCACTTCTTATCCAAGCAGAAGCCAACATCCAAAGCTCACAGCCAAGCAGCGACCAGCATCCAATCTCACATCTTCCAGCATCCAGAACCTTCCGCACCTCCCATCCAAACAGTAACCAGTTACCAGCTTCACTATCTCCAGTCTTCATCACCTCCTCGCCAATCACATTCACTTCACCGCCTCGTAGTGAGGCAACAGTCGGCACCAAGAAGCAGTATCTTTCTTCACTCCCACCGCCTGAAACACATCCACATCACCCAAGAGCAAGATAGCATCCAACACCATTAACCAGTAACAAAATCCAACATCCACGCCGGTTCACAACCGAACTAGCTACATCTCCAAAAACACCAGCTCCCACTTTAGCCCGCACCACCACGCTGGGCAGGTCCATCTTCATCACACCAGAACCACCAGCAGTAGAAACAAGATCGAAATATGCCTCACATTTTACCCAAGTCCCAACCAACATTCTAGCAAAAGGCACCCAACAACATAGCTAGGGGTATAAAACAAACAGCATCAAAGGTGGGTAAAACCAGAAGTAACACGAACCAAAAACATTTGCATCCTCAAGCACCTCTTCACCAAGGAGAGTCACCAGCTGCAACTTAAACCCACCAGCACCAGACTCATAAATTACAGCTCCATCATGCCCCATCGCTGTAGAAAGTAGTAACCAATGCCACCAAATCTGGCAATCTCCTTCCGCACCACGCATCCCAGCAAAGACAAACTACCAATCACCCGCAGCAGTACACACTGATTTCTTCATCAGCATCAAAGACAAAAAAAATTCCAGAGCCATATTAACGAGAGACTCGGATAGCCCTCTAACTAAAAGCCATGCCCAGACATCAAGCCAATCCACAAGCAGAACAAACAGTAGCAGTAGCCCAAACAAACACCCACCAAGCCCTAACAACTGGAAAATAGAAACCACCAGTGCACTAAAAAATGTGGGTTCCACAAAGCAGGAGAAACTACATACCAAAACGTCCGAGATCTGATCCTCAGCTGCTAAGGAAAGAAATAAATGGCCTGAACCACAAGCGCGAGCTCGACCCATCCATGCGACGACTCCTCCGCAGATCCAAGAGACCACCAAGGAGCACCATCTGAAAAAGCAGATCTGAGACGAAGCGCCACAACTGAGCTAGACCAAAGCTGCCGCCTTGAAAACTCGATCTTCGCCATCATCTTCCAAGAACCATCGCGCGAAGTCGTCATCCACCTCAGATGAGACCTAGATCCGAGGTCAGCGAACGGGGTCACCAAAACACGCAAACCCTTCCTCTTAGAAAAGTCTACTCCATAGCCTGCCAAGCTCCAAACACTCATCATCAACCGGCATGGACCTTCACCATCGAGGGTCGGATGGCCTTGCCAAAGCGACACCAAAGGAAGCTAAGGAGAGCGGGTAGGAAGAAGGGGACGACGGCACCATGGAGCCCTATCATGGGGAGAGATCAAACCCTTCCTCTTCGGAAAGTCGATGCCATAGTCTTCTTGGGTTTTATAGGTTTTAGGATTTTTTAGGGGTTTTTGTTTCCTTTTAGGTTTTTAGTGATTTTAGTGTTTTTTAGTTTTTTAGGTTGAAGTGGTATTTGGTTTTTAATGTTTTATTTGGTTTTTGGGGGTATTTAGGATTTTTTTCATTTTATTGGATTTTTATGGATTTTCTTGGATTTTGGTTGTTTTTGCGGGATTTTGAGTGATTTTAGGGGTTTTTGACGTTTTTGGGTTCTTTAGTTTTTTTTTCATAGGGGGTAAATGTGTTTATAGGTTTTTAGGAGATTCACTGGAATTTAATGGTTTTATGGTTTCTATATTTTTTCATTTTTATGATTTATATGGTATTTAAGGGGTTTGGAGATTTTGAGAGTTTCGGGGGGGGGGGGGGGTAGTTTTTTTTGTTTTTTTTTATGGTTTCATTAGTTTTTTAACGTTTTTATGGTTTTAATGTGTTTTCAGAGTTTTTAGTTTGTTTTTAGTGATTTTATAGGATTTATGGTTTCTTATGTTTTTAGGGATTTTCATAGTTTTTTGGATTTTTTTGTGTTTTTATGTTCTTTTCAGTTCTTTTACTCATTTTATAATTTTTTATGTTTTTACGGGTTTTACATTTTTTTCAGTGTTTTATGGTTTTCAAAGAGATTTTCTTGGGTTTTAGTGGTTTTTATGTTTTTATTAATTTTTAAGAAATTTTAGGTATTTCTATTTATTTTTTGGGTTTTTAGGATTTTGAGCGTTTTATATTGTCTTTTAGGTTTTATGGTTTTAAGTTTTTTTATAATTTTTTGGGTTTTTATGGGTTTTATTAATTTTTAGGATTTTAATGTTTTCTTATGGTTTTCTTACATTTTCAGGTTTTTACATTTTTTTGGATTTTTAGTGAATTTATATAATTTGTTTTGTTATTTTTGGGGATTTTTTCAAGTTTTTTTGTGATTTTTATTGTTTTTCGGGTTGGTATAGTTTTTTGGGTATAGATCTGACTTGCATGGGGACCCTTATCAAGAATTACGCATGGCTTGATTCCCAACTCTAAAAGACACATAGTGATTTATGGATCCCCATTCTCAAGTCCATCTAAAACCATAAATAAGGACCCCTCTTTCTATATGTATGAACCAAATATATAGTAAATTATTTCAAAACACATGGATTGATCTTCATTCCAACTGTTGTCTTAGGGCCAACCATTATTTTGTGAAATTTTAAAGCCCCTTCCCTATATCAAAACCCAGTTGGTGTGGGAAAACAACTTCAGAAACTATATGTGGTTTGATTATCATACCAATGAGATATGTAGTGACGCCCGAGTTTCAATATTGGGTCCAACCACAACCATGAAAAATGGTCAATCCACTCCCTATATGTATGGATCAAACATGCATAAGGATTATTTTCATTAGCTATGTGTGTCTTGATTATTTCCTTAGGAAGATAAGTAGTGACCCCCCGAGTCCTACACCCTAGCCTAACCATTTTATTTTATTCCTTTCATGTATGTCCTTCTTCTTCCATACCACATGAAGTTAAACTAAATGGGAATTCAAGAACTACATAAGATTTAGTCTCATCCCAATGAGATACGTAGTGATTCATGGACTCTATCTTCTATCTCATTCACCACATAATTGAAATGACCCTATCATTCACTTATGATACATTTGTGTTGTAGAAGAATTTTTCACCCCTCCCTGTTTCTCACACCAAGAACACCTCATGTGGGATTAAGAGTTTGTTACAAGAGTTCCTTTACAAAAAAAGTGTCAAAATTCCAATTGGGGAAATCAATGGTCTTGGATGTAAGAACTTAAATGCGACACCATATTTTTTTCATAATTTGAAAATAAACTTGACGATCTTATTCAAGAAGTATGTGTGGCTAGATTATCACCTCTATGGGATATGAAACGATGTCCATATTTTAAATCATACCTGTAGCCACAACATGATACAATTAATGCCTCTATTATCCCATCTATGAGTCAGATTTACACAAGAAGATTCAAAACAAGTTCGTATCCTATTTATAACCTTATATTCAAAGAAACCCCAATTATCCCCTCTTCTAAATTTGATCAAGGCCAGGGAACTTTATTTAAGAACTATGTGGGTCTTGATTAATTCCACAGTAAGATACTCAGCGACACCTGGGTCTTACACCCTGATCCAAACACAATATTTCTTTTCACATTGAAACAATTTTTTCTTTTAAGAGAGAGATTAAATTGTATGGCTAATGTCATCCCCACATGACTTCAAACTGCAAAGTACCTAGAGAAATATATATTGATTGGTTCTCATAAAACCCTTAATATGTAAAGAACCACTAAAAATACAAAAAAACATAAAAAACATTTAAATGTAAAAAACCCTAAACCCTGGGAAAACCCAATAAAAACCTTAATAACCTAAAAATACTTAAAAACCTAAAAAACCTAAAAAATGATAAAAATTATAAAAAGACACTAAAACCCCCTAAAATCAATAAATATCTCTAAAAACCATTTAAAAACCTAAAACCATATAACCATTAATAACTATAAATACCATTTAAACCTACTAAAATTTCAAAAATCTATAAAAACCCAAAAAAAACTCACCAAAACAACAAAAACTATCCAATCCATGAAAACCAAAATAATCCTAAAAAATCCCTAAAAATGATAAAAATATTAAAGACACCTAAAAAACTAAAACAAAACCTAAAAAACTAGAAAACACATTAAATCCCAAAAAACAAAATAACTCTAAAATCACTAAAAACCCTAAAAACACGTAAAAATCCAAAAACCCATCAAAATCCTTAAAAACCTAAAAATACTTAAAATCCCAAAAAATATCTAAACGCATTAATAACCCTAAAAACCAAGAAAACCCCAAATAAAAACATAAAAAAATAAAAAACTAAATGCCCTTAAAAATATAAAAGACACTAAAAACACTAAAATACCCTAAAATACCCTTAAAAAACTAAAACTCCTTAAAAACCAAGAAACCCCCACTACTATAAAAAACCTAAAATCACAGAAAAACAAAAGAAATAAATATAAAAATTTAAATCCCTTTGACTATGTAACAACATTAAAAATACTCTTAAAAATGAAAAAAATCTAAAAAATTTAAAACAAACCCTAAAACTCCCCAAAAAATCTCAAAACCCTAAACCCCCCCCCCCCCCCCCCTCAAAATCTCTAAAATCCCTAAAAACAAAAAATTCTTCTAAAAATACCTTAAATCCCTAAAACCATAAAAAATCATAAAAATTATAAAAAACCTTAGAAAACCATAAAAACCTAAAATGACTTAAAACCACTAAAAAATTAAAAGAACATAAAAATCCTAAAAAATTCATAAAAATATCTAAAAATGTTAAAAACCCTAAAAACCCCAAATAAAACCATAAAAACATTAAATACTTAACCCCAATATAAAATAGAAAAAATGATAAAAACCATAAAAATCATAAAAATACCCAAAAAGCTTTAAAATTATTAAAACCACTAAAAACCATAAAGATACCTAAAAATCACTAAATAATTTAAAAACTTAAACCCTAAATACTTTTAAAAACTACGAAAAACAGTTAAAACCCAAAAAAAAAATACCCAGAATCCATTAAAACCATAAAACCATAAAACTAACCCCTTAAAAAACTATAAAACCATAAATCCTTAAAATCCCTAAAAAAAGAAAATAAACACACCAAAACCATAAAATACAATAAAATACATAAAACACCTCAGAACACCCAAAAAGGAAGAAAAACCCCCTAAAACCCCAAAAAACCTCGAAATACATAAAAACCCTAAAAGGCGTAAAAATACTAAAAAGTTTAGAAAATATATAAAATGTTAAAATTTATAGAAACTCAAAAAATTACTAAGAAAACCATAAAATAAAAAAACATTTTAAACCCCTAAAAACACTAAAAACTCTAAAAACCCTAAAAACCATAAAAACATAAAAACAATAAAAACCATAAAAAATACTAAATACTATAAATCCCCTATTAACCACAAATTACTTTTTAAAAACCCAAGAAAAACATAAAAACAATAAATAAATAAAAAAACCCTAATACCTAAAAAAGAAATTAAAACCCTAATAACCACCAAAATCCCTAAAACCCCTAAAAACATAAGAAATCCCAAAAATCCAAAAAAACATAAAACCCATAAAACCCATTAAAACAATCAGAAAATATTTAAAAACTAAAAATACCTAAAAACTCTAAAAAATAAAAATCTTAAAAAACCTAAAAGACCATAAACCCCTAAATACCCTAAAAATCCCTAAAACCCCTAAAACCCCATAAAATCATAAAGAATCTCAAAAAATTTATAAAAATGTAAACAACACATAAAACCCTAAAACCCTAATAAAATTATAAGAACCTAAAAAAACAAAAAACCTCTAAAACCATTAGAAATACTAAAACCGAAAAACCCAAAACACCCAAAAACCCTAAAAACCACTAAAAATAATAGATTCTTTTAAAAACCATAGAAACCACAAAAATCCGATAATAAACTTGAAAAACCCTAAAAACTCTAAAAATCCTTCAAAACCATAAAAAAGATAAAAACTAAAAAAACCCTTAAAATCCTAAAAACAAAAAATCCCTAAAACCTAAAAAACCATAAAAACCCAAAACAACAAAAAAATCCTAAAAACCACAAAATTCGTAAATGCCCTAAAAACCATAAAAACCAAAAAGGCTGAAAAAATATATAAAAATGTAAAAACCCTAAAAATATTTCAATAACTTTAAAATATAGAATCAATTAAAAACCCAAAATTTTTAAAATCTCGAAAAATTTTAAAAATGTTAAAAACTCCAAAACCCAAAAAACCCATAGGAAATCATAAAAACTAATAATTTTTTTTAAATTTCCCTAAAACCAGATAAAAATGTAAAACCGCTTTAAAACCAAAAACCCTAAGAATCCCCTAAAAATCTAGTAACAATTAAAATTCATAAAAACATAAAAACCTCTAGGAGGACCCAGAAAAACCCAAAAACCCAAACAACACAAAAACCCTAAAAACATAAAACCCCTAAAATCCAAAAAATCCCTAAAACAACTAAAAACTCTAAAACCCATTTGATCACCTAAAAACATTAAAAAAGACTAAGTTTCATTAAAAAACAAAAAATCCAAAAAAAAACCCTCAAAACCCTTAAAACCCCTCGATCCCATAAAAATCCCAAAAAAACCCTAAAAACCAAGAAAAATCCTCAAAATGCTCCAAAAATATATAAAAAACCTTGAAAAAACATAGAAAACGTTAAAACCAAAAAACACTTAAGGCCCTTAAAAACCTAAACAAATACAAAAATCCTTAAAACCCCAAAATAACTTTAAATTCCCAAAAAATAATAATAAATAATAATAAATCTCTAAAAATAACCAAAAACATAAAAAACTAATAAAATCATGAAACCCCTAATGAAAACCCTAAAATCCTAAAAACAGATAAAATCCCTAAAAATCTAAAAAACAGTAATAAACTTAAAAAATCTAAGAAGACCCTAAATCCCCTAAAACTCTTAAAAACCAATAAAAACCATAAAACCATTAAAATCCATAAATACCATTAAAACTCAATTAAAAAATAAAATAACACAAAAACCCATAGAAACCCTCTAAACTTATAAAATAATTATATACTCTAAAAAAATATTAAGTATCTAGAATGCTGAACAAACCCATAAAAATCCAAAAACTCAAAAAGCTCTGAAATATTCAAAAAACCTCTAAAACCCTCATAATACCTAAAAACCCTAAAAATTAATAAAAATCCTAAAAATATATAAAAATACTTAATAACATAATAAACCATAAAATTCTGCAAAAGAATCCCAAAAACCTTAAAAACCTAGCAACACATTAATCCCCAAATTAAATAAAAAACACTAAAACCCTAAGAACCATAAAAATATTAAAAAAACCCTAAAACCCTCAAAATCCATAAAAACCCTAAAACCCCATAAAATCATAAAAAATCTCAAACCCCTAAAAACATAAAAACCTTGAATACCCCTAAGAAAACCATAAAACATAAAAATACATAAAACCCCTAAAAACATAATAAACACTAAAATCTAAGAAACATTAAAATACCCATTTTACCCTAAACCCCCTAAAAACCATAAAACACCTAAAAACCTTTAAAAAGCATAAAACCACAAAATACATAGTAAAAAAACTAAAAACATTTTAAAAAACTAAAAATTTAAATAAACTCTAAAAACATTAAAAATCATAAAAAACTCAAAAAAACCATAAAAACAAAAAATCCTATAAACCCTAAATCCCTCCAAATCCTTAAAAACCATAAAAACCATAAAAATTTTAAAACAACATAAAAATCACTAAAACATTAAAAACACTAAAAAACCAGGAAAACCCCTCTGAAAAACATAAAACCCTAAAACACATAAAAAACTTAAAAACCTAAAAAATGATAAAAAAAACATAAAAAAAATAAAAAAAACCCAATACCCCAAACCCCTCAAAATCCTTAAAAACCATAAAAACCATAAAAAAACTGAAAATGCCCAAAAAAATACAAATAAATAAAAAATAAAAACACCCTGTAAATCCATAAGATAAAATTAAATACCTAAAAACACTTGAATCCCCCAAAAACTCAAAAACCTCTAAAATCCCATAAATACAAATAAAACCAAAAAGACACATAAAAATCCCAAAATCCCACAAAAAACAATAAAGTACTTTTAAACCAACAAATACATTTAAAACTAAAATAAATTAAAACACTAAAAACACACAAAAATAAAAAAAAACAAAAAAACCTATAAAATCCTAAAATCCCACTGAATCCCTAAAAACTATAAAAATATCCATAAAATCCCACCAAATTACTAAAAATATAAAAAACCATATAACCCTAAAATAACCTAAGAAGACATTAAGAAACTAAAAACACATACAACCCCTATAAAACTAAAAAATTATAAAACCCCTAAAATCCCATAAAACATTTAAAAACAACCAAATCCATAAGAACACTAAAGCCCCAAAAAATCCATAAAAATATCTAAAAATCCCAAAAAAACCTAAAAAACCTAAGAAAAACGTAAAACCTAAAAACCGTTAAAACCCATAAAAACCTAAAAACGCTAAAACCCTTAAAACCCAAATAGACTATAAAAACCCTAAAACCCCCTAAAAACCATAAAAACCCCCAAAAAAATTAAAAGCCTTAAAATTTATAAAACCCCCAAAAATAAATAAAATATCTAAAAAAAATTAAAACCATAAAGATGTCAAAAACCCCGGAAATTATTAAATCCCAAAATCCTCATAAAGCAAAAAAAACTATAAAACTCAAAAAACCATAAAAACCATAAAATCACTAAAAACCTACAAATTCATAGAAATCCATAAAATACCAAAAAATACCTAACAACATAAAAAATCCTATGAACCTGAAAAATAATAATAAACCTTTAAAATATAAAAATACATAAAACACCGAAATATTTAAAAACACTAAAAACCATAATAGACACTAAATACCCCTAAAACGATAAAAACCCCTATAAACTTTAAGAATCCCTAAAACCCCATAAAAAACCTAACAACAACTAAAAACTCTAAAAACTGTTTATACCCCAAACATGTTAAAAAAATATAATAACATTAAGAACCCAAATGAACTCAAAAAAACATGAAAACCTGTAAAATAATAAAAACTATAAAAACCCTAGGAAAACCATAATAATATTCACACAAAACCAAAACAATATCTAAAAAAATAAAAACCCGACAACCCATACAACCCTATAAGAAAAATATAAAAACCTAAAAACACATTTAAACCACTAAAAACATAGAAAAGAAAAAAAAACCTCAAAAAACCTAAAACTATATGACCCTAATAACCTTAGAAACCCTTAAAATATATAAACACAATAAAAACTATAAAAATCCAAAAAAAATTACTAAAATACCAAAAAACCATTATACCCCCTAAGATTACCTTTAAAATCCTAAAAACACATAAAACACCTAAAAAATCCTAAAATCACAAAAAAAATCCAAAAGGCCCTAAAAACACTAAAACCATAAAAACCAATAAAAAACCATAAAACCATAAAACCCCCTAAAACCCCTAAAAAACCCTAAAAATAACTATAAATACTAAACACTCTAAAAAAATTTAATCCTTCAAAAACATAAAAAGAAAACCAAAGTTCCATAGATACACTAAAAATTAAAAATAATAAAAATTCAGTAAAAATTCCCAAGAAAATTAAAAAAACTCTGTAAGACCCTAGGAAAAAATTAAGAACCAAAAAACAGTTGAAACCCCACAAAAAACACAAAGCCCCAAAAACATCTAAAAACCCATAAATACCTATATAACCATAAAAATCCAAAAAAACCACTAAAAACATTAATGTACTTTCAATCCCCTAAATACATTTAAAACTAAACAAACATAAAACACTAAAAACTCACAAAAAACCCTAAAAACCAAAAAAACAATAAAACCCTAAAATCCCTAAAAATGATAATCAAATAAAAATCCAAAAAATCCCATCAAATAACTAAAAATACAAAAAAACATAAAAACCCTAAAATAACCTAAGAAGACATTAAAAACCTAAAATAACTTACAATCCCTATGAAACTATAAAATGATAAAAACTCTAAAGACCCAATAACCCATAAAAAATACCAAATCCCTAAGAACGCTAAAACCCCATAAATATCCTTAAAAATACATAAAATACAAAAAATCATAAAATATGCAAAAACCCTAAAAAACCTAAGAAAAACATAAAAACTTAAAAACACTTAAAAGCCCAATAAACCTAAAAGCGCTAAAACCCTTAAAAACCCTAAAAGACCATAAAAATAATAAAAACACCTGAAAACCATAAAAACCCAAAAAAAAACTTAAAAATTTATAAAACCTCTAAAAATAAATAAAAACTCTAAAAACTATTTAAAACATTAAAAATGTTAAAACCCCTAAAAATCATTCAAACCCAAAAAACTCATAAATCAAAAAAACTATAAAACTCTAAAAAACATAAAAACATAAAAATATTTAAAAACCCAACAAATCCATAGAGAACTGAAAAAATTCATAAGAATCCCTAAAAACATAAAAAACCCTATAAACCCTAGAAAATAATAAGAAATAATTAAAATATAATAAACACTTAAAACCCCAAAAATTTAAAAACACTAAAAATCATAATTAACACTAAATCCTCCCAAAACCATAAAATCCCCAATAATCCGTAAGAAGCCCTTAAAATCCATAAAAACCCTAAAAACAAAAAAAAACACTAAAAACACTTTTAACCCCAAAAAATGATAAAAACATATAATAAAATTAAAAACCAGAAGAAACAGTAAAAACCTGAAGCCTCATAAAACAATAAAAACCCTTAAAACCCTAGGATAACCATAATAATATGCACATAGAACCCTAAAATACCTAAAAACATACAAACCCTATAAACGTTGAAACCCTCTAAGAAAAACATAAAAACATAAAAACACATTAAAACCACTAAAAACATAAAAATTCTAGAATCCATAAAAAACATAAAACCCTAAGTCCCTAATAACCCAAAAAACACTTAAAATATTTAAAAACCATAAAAACTATAAAAATCCAACAAAAGTACTAAAATTCCAAAGAAATCATGATAACCACTATGATTAACTTTAAAAACCTAAAAAAAATTAAACCACCTCAAAATCCAAAAGACACTGAAAAAACCAAATTGTCTATAAAAACCCAAAAAACTATAAAACCATTAAAAACCCATAAAACCTTACAATCCCTAGAAAAATCACGAAAAAACTATAAACACTTAAACACTAAAAACCCTTTAATCCCTTCAAAACAGAAAAAAAAATCTCAAATTCCATATATACGATAAAAAAACCATAAAATCCCTTAGAATCCATAAAAACCCTAAAAACCCAAAAAAACCAAAAAAACCCCCTCAAAACCCTAGAAACCATAAAAAACCATAAAAAATCCTAAAAATACAAAAAAAATCCCTAGATAAGTAAAACCCAGAAAAATGATTTGTAAACCCGTAGGAAAAAATTTAAAACTTGAAGGCACTTAAAAACCATAAAAACTAAAAATCCCTATAGACCCTAAAACCACTAAAAATACCATAAAACCCCAAAAAAACTCTAAAACCCATAAACCACTTAAAAATTACAGAAAAACTAAATCCCTTTAAACATATAATAATGTTAAAAACTCTTAAAACTATAAAACCGTATAAAATAAAAATAAACACTTAAAACCCAATAAATCACACAAAACACCTAAAAATCCTAAAACCCGTAAAACACTCAAATTCCCTAAAAACCAAAAAAACCCTATAAAACCAAAAAAATTCTATAAAATCCCAAAAAACATAAAAATCACTAAAAACATGGAACACCCCTAATGAAACATTAAAAACATAAAAAAAAATTAAACCCCTGAATGAAAAAAATGATACAAAAAAATAAAAAACACTCATACCCTAAAAGTATTTAAAACAATAAAAACCAAAAAATTCCTTAAAAATATAAAAAACACTAAAAACCCTAAAAACTATAAGAAAAAAAATAATAACCTAAAATCTATTCAAACACCAAAAATGATTAGAAATTATAAATACACAAATTCTTCTAAAATGTTAAGAAACATAAAACATTTAAACCCATCAAAAACCTTAAATCAATTAAAATAAAAAATATAAATAAGAACATTAAAATCCCATTAAACACCTAAAATATTAAAAAACTGAAAAAAACCATAAAAAAACTAAAAAAACCCTAAACCCAAAAAAATATAAAAACCCTAAAAATCGTCAAAATATCTAAAAATCTTAAAACCCCATAAAAAACCTAAAAACCGCTAAAACATAATACATCATTAAAAATTTAAAATAACTTAAAAATCTAAAAAAATATATGAAAAAAATATAAACGTAAGAACTATTAATACCTATAAAAACAAAAAAACATAAAAAACATAAAAACCCTATAAAAACTAAAAAACTTAAAAAACCTATAAACCAAAAAAACCTCAAAACCATCAAAATCCCTAAAAACCCTAAAAACCATATATATCTGAAAAAAATCATATAAATGAAAAAATTCATAAAAATATTGAAAACTTCAAAGGATTCTGTAAAAACCTAAAAACACTTAAATCCAAAAAAGCAAAAAAAAATGCTCAAAATCATGCAACCATAAAAAGAGAGAAAAAAACAAGAAAACACTAAAAACCAACCGAACCACGAAGACACCTAAAACCCATAAAAACCCTAAAAACTATAAAACCCCAAAAAATCACAAAAACACTAAAATTCATTTAAAAATATAAAAAGGCAAAAAAAACTTCATAACCCGAAAAACACAAAAAAATACTAGAAACCCTATAAAACCATAAAAGTATAAAAATACAAAATATAACTGAATGCACTCCAAATCCCAAAAAACCCTAAAAAACAATATAATCATCCAAAAAACTTTAAAATCCCATTATATGTAAAAAACCCTAAAAACCATGAAAACCCTTTAGAAAATCATAGAGACCCTAATAACCATAAAACCCCTCAAAATCCATAAAACCCCAACAACCATAAAAATTGGTAAAATATGTAAAAATAGTTAAATAATCTAAACACCATAAAAACCTTAAAAACCATAATGAAACCTTAAAAACCTAAAAACACATAAAACACATAAAAACCTAAGAATTATAAAATCCATTAAAATTTATAAAAATCATAAAAACCCCCAAAATCCCAAAAAAACCTAAAAAGAATTAAAATATCACTTAAAATCTCTAAGTACACAAAAAAACTAAAACCACTAAAAACCCCCAAGAAAACCATAAAATTAAAAAAAAACTTAATACCCCTAAAGAACAAAAAAAACTCTAAAAACACTAAAGGACCCTAAAAACCGTAAAATCAATAAAAACATCTTAAAACTATAAAAAACCCTTTCAACACCTAAAAACGATAAAAATAAACTAAAAATTCTAAAACCCTAAAAGCACAAAAAAAGACTAAAACACCAAAACTGTAAAACTCTAAAACCCATAATAAACCCAAAAAATCCCCATAATAGCTAAAAACCCTAAAAACCCTAAAAATCATATAAAATCCCTAAAAATACATCAAAACGTAAAAACATAAAAATCAATAAAAGCGATAATATTAACTTAAAACCTTAAACCCATAAATCTCGTAAAAACCTAAAAAATGATAAAGACCATAAAATCCTAATTAACCATAAAAATCATAAAAATCCATAAAAACCATAACTATCATAAAAATCCGATAAAATTCCCTAAAACCCCTAAAAACATAAAAACCCTAAAAACCCCTATGAAATCATAAAAACCTAACATAGTTCCCATAAAAACCTAAGAAACATTAAAACCATAAAAGACCCTAAAACCCCAAAACCCCCTTAAAAGCTTAAACAACCCTAAAAACATTAAAACCCCTAAAACCCCATAAAAACAAAAAAAAACCCACTAAAATTGTAAAAACAATTTAATCCTATTAAAAAGTTAAGAAAATATATAAACCATATAAAATCTTAAAAAAATAAAACAATTAAAAAAACGAAATAAAAATAAAAATATCCGAAAACCCATAAAACCCTCAAATTCCTAAAAAACATTGATATCCATAAAAATCCTAAAAATATTTAAAATCCCTATAAACATAAAAACAGCCTAAAACCCCAGAAAACCACTAAATAAACATGAAAACCTAAAAACACTTAATACCTTTAAAAACCTAAAAAATGATAAAAACCCAAAATATTAGAAAATACCCTAAATACCATTAAAAGCCCAAAAATCCAAATTAACCCAAATAAACACAAAAAACTCTAAAAATACTTTAAAAACATAAAATGTTAAAAAAATATAAAAAACGTTTGAACCCCTAAAAAACAAAAAAACCCAATGAACAAAAAAACCACAAAACCCTAAAACCACGATAAAATGCTAAAACCCCTCAAAATACCTAGAAAACCTAAAACCCATAAAGACCTCAAAATCAGTAAAAATCCAATAAAATGTAAAACCTCCTAAAAGAACAGAAAAATCCTAAGAAAACCAAAAAATAAAAAAAATACACCTAAAAACAAAAGAAACTCTAAGGTTTCTAAAACCAACTAAAATTCCCTAAAACCCCTAAAAACATAAAACCACTAAAAACATTAAAACACCAAAACACATAAAAACCCAAAAAACCAATAAAAATTCACAAAACCATTTAACCTGAAATACGTTAAATCCTCAAAAACTCATAAAACAATAAAAATATCATAAATTCAATAAGAGATAAAAAAACCCATAAAACTAGTAAAACCATAAAAATCATTAAAAGATAAAAATATTTAAAACTCACTAAATTTCTAAAAACTATAAAAACGCTTAAAATTAGTAAAAATACTTAAAAATGTAAAACCCCCCAAAATCATCAAATTACACAAGAAAATTTTAAAAACCTAAAAACTCTTAAAACACCATAAAACATATTTTTTTAAAATACTAGAAAACAATAAAAGAATCTAAAAACCATAAAGCCCATAAAGCCATTAAATCCCTATAAACATTATAAATTATAAATCCCTTAGATCCCTTAAAAATTACTACAAACATTAAAAACCATTTTCAATCCTAATAATGTAAAAAAAATATAAAAACACTTAAACCCTTGAAAATTTAAATTAAAAACCCTAAGAACCCAAAAAAATCCCACCAAAACATCTAAAACTCTTAAAACCCTTCGAAATCCCCAAAAACATGAAAATCTAATAAAAATACAAAAAAATCCTAAAAATCACTAAAACTCTAAAAAACCCAAAAAACAATCAAACACAGTAAGAAAAACATAAAATTTTAAATTAGGTTAAACCAATAAAATATTAAAAACACTAAACACCATAGAAAACCTTAATGACCATATACCAAATAAAAGCCCCAAAATCAATAAAACGCTAAATACCACAAAAATACAAGAAAAATTACTGAAAATCCATAAAATTGTATAAAAACCTAAATTTTTTGAAAAACAATAAGAAAACCTAAAAAACCTAATAACACGTTAAACACCTTAAAAAATAAAAAATCCTAAAAACACTAGAAACCCAATTAATGTAGAAATCTATAAAAATCACATAAAAATCAGTAAAAATATAAAAACACATAAAAACCGAGAAAAAACCTACAAAATCCTTAAAAACTACAAAAACATTTAAAACTCATAAAACACCTAAAAATATAAAAAACCTAAATATTCCAAAAAGAGACTCTAAAAACCCAAGAATCACCTAAAAACCACAAAACCCATAAAAATATTAAAACACATAAAGGCTTTAAAACTTCTAAAATCTATTAATCACTCTAAAGCCCCTTTAAACCCATAAATCTATAAAAACCTAAAATTCCTAATAACCCTAAAATCCCGAAAAAACATAAAAAAATAAAAAATTCCCAAAAACACTAAAAATAATAAAAACATAAAACTCCATAAAAATTACTAAAAAAACTATAGAAACTCTTCAATTAAAGGGAACATAAAATAACTATGAACATATTAAAAATCATAAAAATACAAAACAATCTGACAACCCCAAAAAAACATAAAAACCCCAAAACTCTAAAATCTATAAAACCCCTCAAAATCCCAAAAACCTTAAAAACCATAAAAATCATAAATAATCCATTAAAATTAAATAAAAAATTAAAAAACCCAAAATAAAACATTACAAAAACATTTAAAACCCCTAAAAAACTAAAAATGCTAAAAACCCTTCAAAACCCTAAAAATACAAAAACCCTTAAAAATAAAAATAACAAAATACCCAATGAAAATTATAAAAAAATATTTAAAAAATATCTAGAAACATAATGACCACTAAATCCCTAGAGAATCACCTAATAAAATATTAAACCCATAACAGAGTAAAATGCCTAAAAAGAAAAATAATGTTAAAAACCCTAAAACACTAAAAGACCTTAAAAACATCTAAAAACCAAATCCCCCAACAAAACATAAAAAACCCTAAAATATATAAATGAAATAATAAACCATTAAACCCATACATGTGCTAAAAATAATAAAAACATGTTAAAATGTAAAATGTAAAAATCCCTACCAAACCAAAAAAATACATAAAAACCCTAAAAACACTCAAAATCTATTAAATCCTTAAATATCATAAAAAATACAACAAATAAAAAATCATAAAAAACAATAAATACATTGAAAACCCAAAATAAAATACTAAAAATCTACAAACACATAAAAGTGATAAAATTAATAATTAATAAAAATTCTAAAAAACCCAAAAAACTATAAAAACCCTCAAAATCTCTAAAAACCATGAAAAATCAAAAAAATCATAAAAATCCACAAAAGTTGTTAAAACCCAAAAAATTCATAAAAATGGGAAAATCACTTAGAAAAAATTACAATCCTACAAACACCTAAAACACCAAAAAACCTAAAAAATGGGAAAAACCCTAAAAAGTCAATGAGAACCAAAAAACACCTAAAATCAATAAAACCCCAAAAAACCTTAAAACCCCTTTAAAATCCTAAAACCCCACTATAAACTATAAAAACCATTTCAAAATCAAGAACTTTTAAAAATTTAAGAAATCTAAATACCCTTAAGAACCCAATAAATCCTTAAAAACAAAAACAAATCCCCTAAATCCTTCAAAATCCCAAAAGAAACCTAAAATACATTAAATCATATTAAATCCTTAAAATGAAAAACCATGAAAACTAAAAAAACCTTGAGGAAAACATTGAAATACTAATAAAAATTAAAACCACCTAAATGATAAAAATGGTAATGAACAATAAATACATAAAAACCCTTATTGACCATCAAAACCCTAAAGACAAGAAGAAATAATAAAATTTTTAATAGATCCCTAAATATTTCTAAAAACATAAAAAACCAAACAAACCATGAAAAACGTTAAAAAAGCTAAATCCTTTTAAAACCAAAAGTACCCTAAAAACCCTAAATCCGATAAAAACCATAAAATTCCCTAAACAACTAGAACCCAAAAAAACACACAATACCCTAAAACCTAAAAAATAACTAAAAATCATTTAAAACCCAAAAATAGTTAAAAACACTAAAAAACAGTAAAAATTTAAAAAAAATAAATAAACCATAAAAAATCCAAATAAACAATAAAAACCATAATGCCATATAAAACCATAAAACCCATCAAATTCCCCAAAACCCAAAATTACAATAAAAGTAAATAAAAATCCATATAAATCACTAAAATATTTAAAAAAATTAAAAACATAGAAACCTACTAGGGAAACCTTAACAACATAAATACACATCAAACACCTAAAAACCTAGAAATGTTAAAAACCCTAAAAATCTTAAAAATCCCTAAATACAATTAAAAACCCTAAAACCCTTAATACCCTAAAAAATGATAAACACACTAAAAACACTAAAAATAATTTAAACCTAGATAAATTTTAAAAAATTCTAAAAACATTTAAAATTCAAAAAAATATAAACCATCCCTAAAAACCTTAAATTCCCTCAAAATTCCCAATAATCCTAAAAATAATAAAAATCCTATAAATTTATAAAAATACCTAAAGATGTAAAAAAAAAGCTAACCTGACCCCCAAAAAATCATATGAAAACTGAAAAAACCTAAATATCCAAAAAACACATAAAACCACTAGAGAACCTAAAAAACAATAAAATCGCCAAAAACCCTAAAAATCCAAAAAAACCATAGAAACAAAACCCATAAAAACACTATTACCCATAAAAACACCTAGATACCCACCAATTAAACGGTTAAAAATGGTAAAAATTCTAAAAACTCAAAAAAACATAAAAACCTAATAAAATGAGAAATAAAAAAATACCTAAAAATCCATAAAACCCTCAATATCTCTAAAAAAATTAAAACACATATAAATACAAATAAAATTCCTAAAAATATCCAAATACATAAAAAAGCTTAAAAATAGTAAAAACCCTTAAGAAAACCTTAAAAACCAAAAAACATATAAAAAACCCCAAATCAAGAAAATGATAAAAACTCTAAAACCTCTAAAGACCCTAAAAATTCATAGAAACCCTGAGAATCCATAAAAATATTTAAAAGGCCCAAAAAATACCTAAAACATAGAAACCCTAAAAACACTAAACACCTGTACGAAAATCTTAAAATCCAAAAAAACTAAAAAACCCAAAAACCATAAAAATTCTATAAACCTTCAAATCCCTAAAAAACCTAATCCCCAAAAAACCAAAAAAAAACCCTAAAAACATTTAAAAATCCTAAAAACATTTAAAAACCATAACAACCACTAATATATATTAAAAAAATTTAAACCCCTGAAAATGATAAAAACTCTAGAAAAACTGCAAAACCAATAAAACTTATGAATACTTCTAATACCCGACAAAAACCATAAAAACCCTAACAACGGTAGAACCCTCAAAACTTCTAAAACCCTAAAAACCCACAAAAATTCTAAAAAAGACCAAAAAATATTTAAAAACATAAAAACCCATGAGAAATTTGAAAACCCCCAACAATCTCTTGAAATCCATAACACAGTTAAAACTCCCAAAAATACTAAAAACACTAAAAATGATAAAAAAAATATAAAAACACCCGATCCCCCTCATAATCCCAAAAAGAACCTAAAAACCCATAAAAATACTATTAATTAATTAAAAATTCCAAAAAATGTAAATAACTATAGAAACCTGAAAACACCAAAGAGAACCTTAAAAACCGAAATAAAATTAGAACCCTTAAAACCAAAAATTAAAATAAAAACCATAAAAGATCCATGACACCTCTAAAACCCATAAAACCCATAAAAACCCATAGAAACTATTAAAACCCTAAAAACCATTATTACCTTAAAACAATAACCATAAAAACCAAAAATTTAATAAAAACACTAAAACAGATAAAAACTCTAAAAATCCTTATAATCTTAAAACCCAATAATAATCCTAAAAATCCTTAAAAATAAAAAAACATAAAAAACCTTAAAACATTGAAAACACCTAAGAAAAACAGTAAAACCTAAAAAAATATAAAACTCTGAAAAATTTTAAAAAAGCTAAAATCCATTAAACCCCCAAAAAACCTAAGGCCTTTAAAATCTTAAAGACCCTAAAAACCCAACAAACCAAAAAACCAATAAAACTATAAAATCCTTTTACATCCCAAATACATTAAAATACTCTAAAACCATAAAACCCTATAAAAATTTAAAACCCTAAAACATCCAAAAAATCATAAAATCACTAAAAACCCTAAATTCCTCTAAATCATTAATGCTTGAAAGGTCATACAAATCATAAAAAGTCACTAAAATCATTAAAAACATTAAAAACCCTAAATTCCATGAAAACCCCATGGAAAACATTAAAAACCTAAAATTACTTAGAACTCATAAAAACCCACAAAATCATAAAAAACCGATAAAAACATAAAAATACCTAAAAATTTATAATAATAAAGACACCCTACAATCCCTAATAACCCCTAAGAAAACCATAAAAACCTAAGAACACTTAAATCCCCTAAAAAACCTAAAATACACTAAAACTCTAAAAAAGACCCTAAACACCATAAAACACAGAAGGACCCTAAAAGCAAATTAAAAACTATAAATACCCATTAAAACCCTTGAAATGATAAAAAACTATAAAAAACCGTTCAAATCATAAAAACTAAAAAAATAAATACCTATAAAAACCTTTAAACCCCTTAAATTATCTAAAAATTCTAAACACCATAATTATCCTAAAAATGGCCTTAAAATTCATAAATTTATAGAATACCTAAAGCTCTATAAACAATAATAAAACCTTAAAAACATAAAAACTCTTAAAACCACTAGGAATTTTAAAAACACATAAAACCGTAAAAGCATAAAATAAAATAGAATCAATAAAAATATATAAAAACCTAAAAACCATAAAAAACTAATAAACCCCAAAAATAAACTAAATTCTCTTATAACAATTTAAAAAACAAAAAAATGTTAAAAACACTAAAAATACAATAAACACCAAAAAAATTCAAAAACCCCTAAAATAATAAAACTCAAAAACCCTAACAATCAATAAAAACCCTCAAAATAAATAAAAAATGTTGAAAAATATTAAATAAAAAAGAAGGTCTAAAATTCCCTAATGATGAAAAACAACCTTAAAACCTAAAAACCCTATGAAAAACATAAAAACCAAAAAACACTTTAAATCCCTAAAAACCACAGAATGCTAAAAACCATAAAAACCATAAAAACACTAGACACCATAAAACCCCTAAAATCCTTAAAACCATAAAAATTCATAAAAACCCTAAACACAACTATAAACTCTAAAAACCATTTAAATGACTAATTTATTTATAAAACACTGAAAACATAAAACCCCTAAAAACTCATAAACAATACTAATAAGCCAGAAAACAAGTAAAATTCTAAAATCCACCTAATCCTCCAAAAAAACTAAAGACAAATAAAATCTCAATAATACCTAGAATCCCTAAAATAAAAACAAACCACTAAATACATTAAATCCAATAAAAATTTATTAAAACCTAAAAAACTAAAAACCATGAAACCAAAAAAACCCAAAACCCTTAAATCCATAAATACAGTAAAAATATTAAAAATTCTTAAAAATCCCAAAAAAATCCATAAAAAGTAATTTCACAATGAAAACCCTGAAAACCCTTAATAAATCCTAAATATTCAAAAAACACTTAAAACCCAAGAAAACATAAAAATTCTAAAATTCATAAAAGACCATAAAGGCCCAAAAAACCCCCTAAAAACCCCAAACCCCTAAAAACATTTAACCAACCAAAAAACTATAAACCCCTAAAACACTAATACTATAGAATCCATTGAAACATCTGAAAACATTAAAATTCTAATAAACAATAAATACCCTAAAAAATAAAAATAAAAACATAAAACCCCAAAAAGCCATAAATGCTCTAAAAACCCTACTAACCCTAAAAACGTTCAGAATCCCTAAAGACCCTCAAAACTATTCAAATCCATTAAAATACCTAAAAATATCTAAAAAGGTGAAAACACTAAAAACCACCAAAATTCCCTTAGAGACATTTACAAATCCAAAACACTTAAAACATAGAAAAAACTAAACACTAAAAACCATAAAACCCCAAATATCGAAAACACCCTAAAAACCCACAAAATACCAAAAATCCCTCAAAACCATAAAATTGCATAAAAATACATAAAAATACAAAAAAAACAAAAAAACCCTATTATCCATGAAAACCCCTAAAAACCTAGAAAACCTAAAAAACTCTAAAAACCCAAAAGAACCCTAAAAAGACCCTGAAACCCATAAAAACCAAAAGGAATCTAAAACATTAAAACCATAAAACCCTTATCCCCCAAAAAATCAACACAAACTATAAAACCATATTAGGGCACTAAAAATGTTAAAAATTTCAAAAACAATTTTAACAACCTAAAAACTCAAAAAAACCTAAAAACCAAAAAAACCAAAAAACCCCAAAAGCATAAAAATTACTAAAAACTCTAAAACCATAAATTTCCTAAAAATCACTAAAACGTAAAAAACAATAAAAACAATGAAAAACTACTATGAAAACCATAAAACCCAAAAAATACATAAAATCCAAAAAAACCAAAAAAACCACAAAAAATTCGAAAACCATATCAATCCAAAAAAAATTAAAAAAACTAAAACCCATAAAAATCCTAAAAACCATTAAAAATGAATATAAACTAAAAAACAAAAGAAACCTTGAAATATTATTAGAAAACATAAAAAATTAGAATTAATTAAAACACCTAAAAAACATAAATAAACTATAAACCATAAAAACATAAAATACATAAAATCCCTAAACACCTAAAACTTTAAAAACCAATAAAAATTAAAAAACCCAAAAAACCCATCAAATCCCTAAATAACACTAAAAAAATCTAAAACCACTTTCAAAATTTATAAATGAAAGTAAATTTAAAAACTTTTCAAACTATAAAAACTCAAAAAACCTTAAAAATTAAATAACCCATAGAACCCCAAAAAATGCTAAAACCCATCAAAATACCAAAAAACCCTAAAACCAATAAAATACTAAAAAATATTTACAAATGACAAAAAGAATAAAAAAACCTAAAAAACCTAAAAACCCCTATGAAAACATTAATCACATAAAAACAATTAAACCACCTAATAATATTAAAAATGACTAATACCCCTAAAAAGACTAAAACCCTAAATGACCTAAAAACCCTCGAAAACCCTAATAACACCAAATATCATAAAATTATTAACCAATCAATAACAATCCCTAAAAACATAAAAAAACTAAAAGCCTTAAAAATACACAATAAATCCTTAAAAACATTGAAACACATTAAACCACTAAAAACCAAAAACACTAAAAACAATAAAAACCTTTTAAACAACTTAATATGTTTAAAAACTCAAAAAAAAATTAAATACAAAACAAATAAAGAAAACCATAATACATCAAAAAACAATAAAAACATAAAATCTTTTAAATCCCTAAAACCATAACATACCATAAAATCATAAAAATAAATAAAAATCCAAAAATCATAAAACCCTCTTAAAAACCAAAAAAAACTGATGAAAACTATAAAAAATAAAAACACCATAATCCCCTAAAAACCCTTAAATGATAAAAACCCTAAAAACACTAAAATCCCATAAAACCCCTCAAAATCATTTAATACCCCAAAAAACCATATAAACCTAAAAAATAGATAAAAACACAAAAATATAAAAAATACAAAAAACCCTGACAAACCGTAAGAAAATATTCAAACCCAAAAATAACTTAATTCACCAATAAATCTCAAATATGCTAAAAAACATTAAAACCGAAAAAACTCAAAACCCCTCAAAATCCCAAAAAACGATAAAAACCATAAAAAACTTAAAAATTCATAAAAATGAAAAAAAATGTAAAAAACAAAACCATACAAATTATATGAAACCCATAAAAACCTAAAATCAATTATAACTACAAAAATTATAAAAACACTAAAACCCCATAAAAATCCTACAAAACCAAAACCCCTAAACACAATAAAAACCCGTCAAAACACTAAAAACCTATAAAAAACGTAAAATCACTAAAAAAATATAAAAAAATTTACACTATATAAGTGTTAAAATACATTAAAAACCTTAAAAACATTAAAAAACTCAAAAAATCCAAAAACCCCAAAAAAACTATAATTCCACTAAAACCCTAAAATCTTGAAAAATCTAAAAAATCCCTAAAATCCTAAAAAATCTCTTAAAACCCTAAATAACAAATGGTTCCTAAAAGATCCCAAAAAGTCACTAAAAATGTAAAAAACCCTAAATACCTATATAATCCCTAAGAAATCTTTAAAAACCCAAAAAGACATTAAATTTCTAAAAACCATAAAATGATAAAAACCAAAAGAATCCCTAAAACACATAATACTCATAAATCAATAAAATACACTAAAATTAAATTTATATCCTAAAACCATAGAAAATATAAAAACACTTTTAAACAATAAAAATTTGAAAAAAACTCAAAAAACCATAAAAACCAAAAAAAGCCTAATTTTTTTTCCAAAAACCCACTAAAAATACCGACAAGCCCCCATAGTCCTTGAAAACAATAAAAACATTGAAATAAAGAAACCCATAAAGTACTTTAAATTTCAGAATCCCCTAAAATTCCTGAAAAACTTATGAATACTATAAAATTATAACAAACACTTAAACCCCCTAAAAACTATAAAATTCCGTAAAACCATAAGGTCCCCTCAAAATAAAAAACCCCCTAAAATTCGTAAATCCCCAAAAACCCAATAGAATCCATAAAAACAACTTATAACTCTAAAAACCTTTTGAACCCTTAAATACATTAAAAACTCTAAAAAATATGAAGCACCCCTCCCCCAATCCATTTTTTCTATTTTCTGAATAATTTTTTTTGGTTTAGTGGAAAACTGACAATTGTAATGACTCAATTGGCAATACCCAACCCAAATTAAAACCACAAGATAGAACCATCTTAGATACAAAATTCAAAATTCAACCACAAAACACCATTTAGTATATAAATTTCAAAAGGAAAATTTCAAACAAATTACAAGGAGAATTCCACTGCATGTCATGCCTTCTAGGACACCCAACAAATTGCACAAAAAATCCCAAAACCTCTTTAGAAACTTTCTCACCCAACCGATCTGGAAAGGAGTAATCGACATGGAATCCAGGGATGTGTACGAGTTGACCGGACCACTATAGTAATCCATGATAAATCTAGTACCATCAATCCCATAGAAAAAACATCATCGAACAAACCCATCAAACAGTAAGTATTATGCCTTCAAACAACACTAAAGCTTGAAATTAAAACCTCAAATCTACAAGTCGAAAATCCAGGATCTAGCCATAACATTGAACTATAGGAATAATATTTTTACCCAATTGTAGAAGGCACCATCAAATCCAATATAATTTTCTCAATAATGTTCCAAATGAAGAAAAAAATCAGACCCTAAATAAAAGATCCAACCTTTATTTGGTTATAAAAAAAATCACAATAATGGGTCATTGAGAGAGGGGACAGACTAGAGGAGCACCTGAAGAGGGGACATACCATAGGAATAAGTCTCTAGATAGTAGATGGGAAATCCCAAATTTGTCAAACAAAAGGAGAAGATAAGAAGCTATAAACAAAAACTCTAGAAACCATATAGCTGAGAGTAAACTAATGCCAGAAACTCAGACCCCCACTCCACTACCATCATGTAAGATCTCATAGAATCACCTGGTCACCATTAGGTCAAAGGGACAGTCCATCGCTACCCTAGACTAGAAGGACGACCATCATACATAAAGGAACCACTGGGGATGGCACCAGAAAAGACCCAAAACTAATTCCATCACAAAGTGATTTTATTAGACTATAAACGAGACATGAATATTGAACACGGTTGTGCACAAAAGAACGATTCAGACTAATGAGCTGGAAGTAGATGAGGAATGATAAAACTGAGTAAATTAACTCTTTTAGGATGTCAAAACAAACTGATTCCGAATCAATGAAAACAATATAGAGAAACATCATAGGAAATAAGTGAGAGGACCAATAAAATCTTATGGAAGATTTCACTGTCGTAAGGGGATAAAACCCTTACAAGGAGAGAAGAGTGCTTGAAACAGAATTACATAAGAAAATTGATGCATTTCAAAAACAAAATAGCCTTCCAATATTGTTGAAAACCCCTAAAAAATCAAAAAAATACATTTAAAACCTAACAAAATCTGAAAAACCTAAAACCCAAAAAAAACCCCAAACCCCCTAATAACCCCTAAAACCATAAAAACCAAATAAATATAAAAAAATCCCATTAAAATCCATTAAAATTTAAAAATATCTAAAAATAATAAAACCTTTAAAACCCTAAAACACTTAAAACCCCAAAATCCCTTAACACAAAAAATAAAAAACCCCCCTAAACCCCTAAAAACCCTAATCACCCTTATAATCCTTAAAAACACCTAAAAATCCTAAAAATCCCTAAAATTCATAATGTTGTAAAAACCCCTAAATACCCTAAAACTTTAATATGACCATAAAACCTAAATTCACAAAAACTAAACACCAAAAAATGCTACAAACAATAAAAGACCCAAGAAAAAATATAACTTCCTAAGAACCAAAAAAACAAAAAATCATCAAAACCGCTAAAAACCTATAAAACGCAAAAAACCCACAAAAAACTAGGAAAACCCTATAAAACCATAAAAAATTAAAAATCACTAAAAACCAAAAAATAAAAAAAAACTAAAAAAACCCCAAAAACCCCGAAAATCATTAAAAATTCCAAAATCTCTAAAAAATATAAAAACATCCAATTTCTTAACACTAGTAAAAAAACAATAAAATCCATTAATAATCTTGAATATTCATTAAAATTTTTATAAAAACTTAAACCTGAAAAACCCATAAGAAAAACATTATATACTAATCATAATTAAAACCCCTAAAAAACCAAGAACTACTAAAACCCCTAAAAACACAAAAAACTCTAAAACCCTCAAAACTCTCAAAATCCCTAAAACTCCTAAATAAATAAAAATCTTAAAAAATATCTAGATTCCAAAAAAAAATATGTAAAAGAACCCAAAAAACATGAAATACACTAAGAAAACCTTAAAAATATAAACACACTATAAACCCCAAAAAACATAAAAACCGCTAAAAACCTTAAAAAAGACTATAAAAACCTAAAACCCCCAAAAAACTATAAAAACACATAAAAACCCATAAAAACAAGAAAAAAAATGAAAACACTAAATGCACTTTAAATCCCTAAAAATATTACAAACTCAAAAAAGCATTAAAACCCTAAATAACTAAAAAAACACTGAAATCCTAAAAAATCCATAATATCTGTAAAAAAAGATAAAACCCTAAAAATCAAAAAAAAAACCATAATAGTCCCTAAAAATCCTTAAAATCAAAAGAATGGATAAAAATGTAGAAAACCCATAAAACAAAAAGAAACCCATAAATTCCTAAAAACACATAAAACCCATAAGAAACTAAAAAAATGATAAAATCTATAAAGAAGAATAAAACCCACCCAACTCCCTGAAAACCATAAAATAATAACAATAAAAATAATCCCTAAATCCTAAAATAAGAAAAACCCAAAAAAGTCCTAAAAGACCCAATGAATCCCATAAAACAAAAAACTACTTAAAACCCTTAAATCGCCAAAAATGTTAAAACCCCTAAAAATGAAAAAGACAATAAAAACATAAAAACCCTAAAAAATTAGAAAAAACCTAAAAACATTATAGAACACTAAAATCCCATAAAACCCCTTTAGACCCCTCAAAAGGTTAAAACCACTAAAACCCATTAAAAACCCTAAAACCCCAAAAATCCAAAATACCAAAAAAATAATTGAAACCCTCCAAACCCTACAAAACCCTAAAAAGCATAAAAATCCATAAAAACCATTAAAACACATAATGATAATAATAAACCCTAAAATTCTATAAAAATTTAATAAACCTTGAAAAATCATAAGAAGAAATTAAAAACCTAAAAAAACCTAAAACCCTTACAAAACCTAACAACAAAAAAATACTAAAAACCTTTAAATTTTGATAAATCCATTAAAATCATTACAACCACATAAAATATTAAATTACCCTAAACCCCCATAAAATCCATACTATCCCACTAAAAACAATAAATCCTATTTATAACCTAAAAACTGTATAAATATAAAAACCATAAATCCGCTAAAAATCCAAATACACCCTAAAAACACAAAAACCCCAAAAAACCCTAAAACAAATAACCCAAAAAACCCTTAGAATCCATAAAAACCCTAAAACCCCATAAAAATCATAACAATATCTAAAACATGAAAAAACATAAGAAAACCAAAACAAAATAAAACTCTAATTAACCAAAACACCCCCAAAACCCTAATCTCCCCAAAACCCCTAGAAACCCCAAAAAACCCCAATAGGTCTAAAATTTTTTAAAACCCTAAAACCCCTAAAAAACAAAAAATAACGCCAGAAAAAATAAAAATCCGTTAAACCCCTAATAACATTTAAAACTATACAAATCTAAGAACCACGAAAATCTCAAAAAGAAACCCTTAAAACTCCAAAAACACCTAAAAACCATAAAAAGCATAAAAACACATAAACCCCCCTCAAACCCCAATAAAAAACATAAAGATGAACTAAAAATCCTGAAAACATAATAAATTCCTAAAAAACTACAAAACACATGAAAAACATAAAAATAATTCAAAACTCTAAAAACCTAACAAACACTAAAACCATAAAAAACCCCGAAATTTTATAAAATTTATAAAGACCACTAAAAATAATAACACCCAATAAAAATGATAAAACCCACTAAAAATCAAAAAACCCTTTAAACCACTTAATTTCTAAAAAACCTTAAAACCCTAAAAACTCAAGAAAAACCTAAAAACACAAAAAAAAACCATAAAACAATAATAACCCTCAAAGTACCGTAAAAAACAAGAAACCATAAAAATCATACGAAATTACAAAAAATTAATAAATACAAAAAATCCCCCAAAAACCTTTAAAACCCCTATCTAAATCATAAAAACATAAAAACACGTAAAAACCTAAACACCATAAAACACCTAAAAATCTTAAAAACACTAAAAACCATGAAATCCCTAAAAAACCACTAAAAATATAAAAACTCATGAAACCACAAAAATTTTTATAAACATTAAAACCATTTAAAACCCAAAATAACTAAAAAAATCCCTAAAAGCGAAAACACCCTTAAACCCCCAAAAATGATCAAAAACCATAAATCCCAAAAAATCAAAATAAATTCATAAAAAATCCATAAACCCTCAAAAGAGTAAAAATTATTAAAAACCCTAAAAATGACTATAAAAACCTTAAAAACCAAAAATTATTTTAAGCCAATAAAAAATCAAAAATTAAAAAAAACTCGAAAAAATCAAAAAAAACATCATAATCCCTAAAAACCCTAAAAACTAGGAAAAAATTAAAAAATTAAAAAAATACCAAAAAATACCAAAAATAATAAAAACCATAAAATCCTAAAAAAACTCTAAGATAACATTAAAAACCTAAAAACCCACAAAACCCCTAAAATATAAAAAACAATAAAATCCCAAAAATACCCTAACATTCCCAAAAACCCCTAAAACACATAAAAGCCTATAAAACATTAAAATGCATAAAACCAACTAAAAAAATATGAAATCCCTTTAAATAGCAAGAAATTTTAAAAAACACTAAAAAACACAAAATCCCTAAAAGTTAAAAAAACCCTAAAAAGAACGAATACCATAGAACACCTAAAAATGATAAAAACACTAAAATCTATCAAAATCCCTAAAAAATCTAAAATCCATAACGATGCTAAAAGATCACTAAGAATCCCTAAAAATGTAATAACCCATAAAACACGTTATAACACCTAATAAAGCTTTAATAATACAAAAAAAACTTAAAATCAATAAAAACTGAATAAATTCTAAAATCATAAGAAACTCTATAACCCCTATAATACCTCAAAATACCTAAAAAACATAAAAATCAAAAAAAATATAAAACCCCATGAAATTCCCTAAAAATGTAAACACCCCTAAGAAACCCTCAAAATCATAAAAATTCAAATAACCCCTAAAAACTGAAAAACAATAAAGACCCTAAAACCCAAAAGAACCCTAAAACCCATACATACCCCAAAAACATTAAAAAATTCCTAGAGACCCATAAAAATCCAAAAAATCACTAAAAATATGAATACCAATTAACTCGCTAAAACCATTAAAAAACTCTAAAAATCCGTTAAAACCTTAAAATCCCAAAAGAAACCATAAACATCCATCTAACCCTAAAAGCCTAAAACCCCATTAAAATATCTAATGACCCAAAAAACTATACTTAATTATTAAAAAATCCCAAAAAATCTTTAGAAATAAAAAACGGCTAAAAACCATGGAAACTCCTAGGAAACCCTTAAAAAGTAAAATTTCTTAAAACCCCTAAAAACATAAAAAAACCCTAAAGACACTAACAACTCGGGATAATCACTAAAAAAGTTTTACAAACAAAAAAATCATAAAGTCCCTAATAATTTAAAAAATGATAAAAATCATAAAAGACTCCAAAACCGCATAAAATACATAAAACTCACTATGAAACATAAAAAACCCATAAACCCCCCTAAAAACAAAAAAAATTAAACTCTGGAAACTATTTAAATACCTAAAAATTTAATAAGCTCTATAAAAACTTTAAACCACTAAAAACTCAAAAAATACTAAAAACCTAAAAAATACCATAAAAACCACAAATCCTTAAAAATCGTAAAATTCCTCAAATACCCTAAAAAACCCAAAAAAACCATAAAAATAAAAAACCACCAAAATCCCTAAAATCATAAAAAACACAAAAATTCTTAAAAACACTTAAAGAGGCATTAAAAAACTAAAATGAACTTAAACCCCTCAAAGAACCTATAATATGCTAGAAACCCTATAAATTTAAAACCCTAAAAATTTAGAAAAACCTCCAAATCCCTAAAAACCCTAAAAACATATAAATCCTAAAAAATCCCTAAAATCCCAAAAACCATAAAAACCCTAAAATCCTAAAAACCATTATAAAACCATAAACACCTAAGAACACATAATATCACTTAAAATATAAAAATGATAAAATCAATAAAAATCCCTAAAACAAAAAAAAATCCTAAAAACCCTAAAAACCATAAAATCCCTAAAAACTACTAAAACCCCTAACTACCCATAAAATCACTAGATATCTAATAAAAATTATAAAAACCCTTTAATGTACTAAAAATTTTAAAACACTATAAAAACATTAAAACTCCAAAAAAATCAAAAAACCATAAAAAACAAAAAAAACATAAATTCATCAAATACCCTACAACCCTTAAAAACTATAAAAATTATAAAGAACACCTAAAATACCTAAAAGTACAAAAACCCATTAAAACACTTAAAACCCCTAAGAACACCTAAGAACACCTAAGAATCCCAAAAAATACCAAAAAATAAAAAATAAAAAAAATCATAAAAAATACCAAAAAATAACTAAAATAGAAATATTTATAATATCAGAAAACCCCAAAGAACACCTAAGAATCCCAAAAAACATAAAACCCCTAAAAACCTAAAAATTTTAACAATTCTTAAAAGTACTAAAAATCTCAAAATCCATAAAAACTATAAAAAAGTATAAAAATCATAAAAATGCCTAAAATACTTAAAATACCAAAACAAAGGAAAACCCTAGAAAAACCTAAAAACCGTAAATAAAATTAAACCCATAAAAAACCTAAAATAAACTAAAAAACATAAAGACCCTAAAACCCATAAAATAACTAAAACCCATAAAACCCCTAAAAACATTTACAACCCAAAACCCAATAAAAATCCTAATACCCCACTAAAATTCTAAAAACTCTTTAAAACCTTAATCATGTTAAAAAAACTCTAAAAACATCTAAAACCATAAAAACTAAAAAATCACTAAAACCAAAAAAACCACAAAACCCCCCAACAAAGTCTAAAATATCTCAAAATCCATAAAAACTCGAAACCCCCATAAAAATTCTAAAAAATCACTAAAATAAATAAATACAAAAAAACTCTAAAAAAACTAAAAACAAACTAAGAGAACAATAAAAAACTAAAAACACATAATAAACCTAAAAACATAAAATCCCATAAAAACCCTGAAAAACACCTACAATCCCAAAAAATAGTAAACCCCTTTAAATCCATAAAACATCTAAATGCCCATAAAAATCCTAACATTCCATAAAAATCCATAAAAACATAAAAAAACTACAAAACCTGAATCACCCTACGATAAGTTAAAAACATAAAAACAATTAAACCACCATAACCCAAAAAATAATATAAACCCTAAAAACCACTAAAGGCCCTAAAATATTAAAAAACCCTAGGAAACCCTAGAAACATTAAAAAACATAAATCATAATATACCCTAAAACACTCTAAAATCTTAAATAAATCCTTTAAACCACTAAAATCATTGAAAAATATAAAAAAACAATAAAAATCGAAAAAACTCAAAAGAATACTAAACCCCCAAAAAATCTATAAGAACATAAAAACACGAAATACCCTTAAAATCACTAAAAACTACAAATCCAATTAAAATCCTAAAATTCCCTAAATATCCTTAAAAACATAAAAACCCCTGAGAACTTTGAAAACCCCCAACAATATCTTGAAATCCATAACACAGTTAAAACTCCTAAAAATACTAAAAACACTAAAAATGATAAAAAAAAATATAAAAACACCCGATCCCCCTCATAATCCCAAAAAACCTTTCAAAACATAAAAATACCTAAAAATTCATAAAAATAGACACCCTACAAACCCTAATAACCCCTAAGAAAACCATAAAAACCCAAGAACGCTTAAATCCCCTAAAAAACCTAAAATACACTAAAACTCTAAAAAAGACCCTGAACACCATAAAACACAGAAGGTCCCTAAAAAAAATTAAAAACTATAAATACCCATTAAAACCCGTGAAATGATAAAAAAACTATAAAAAACCTTTAAAATCATAAAAACTAAAAAAATACCTATAAAAACCTTTAAACCCCTTAGATTCTCTAAAAATTCTAAACAACATAATTATCCTAAAAATGGACTTAAAATTCATAAATTTATAGAATACCTAAAGCCCTAAAAACAATAATAAAACCTTAAAAACATAAAAACTCTTAAAACCACTAGGAATCTTAAAAACACTTAAAACCATAAAAGCATAAAATAACATAGAATCAATAAAAATACATAAAAACCTAAAAACCATAAAAAACTAATAAACCCCAAAAATAAACTAAATTCTCTTATAACAATTTAAAACACAAAAAAATGTTAAAAACACTAAAAATACAAGAAACACCAAAAAAAATCAAAAACCCCTAAAATAATAAAACTCAAAAACCCTAACAATCAATAAAAACCCTCAAAATAAATAAAAAACATAGAAAAATATTAAATAAAAAAGAAGGTGTAAAAATCCCTAATGATGAAAAACAACCTTAAAACCTAAAAACCCTATGAAAAACATAAAAACCAAAAAACACTTTAAATCCCTAAAAACCATAAAATGCTAAAAACCATAAAAACCATAAAAACACTAGACACCATAAAACCCCTAAAATCCTTAAAAGCATAAAAATTCATAAAACCCCTAAACACAACTATAAACTCTAAAAACCACTTAAACGACTAATTTATTTATAAAACACTGAAAACATAAAACCCCTAAAAACTCATAAACAATACTAATAACCCAGAAAACAAGTAAAATTCTAAAATCCACCTAATCCTTCAAAAAACTAAAGAAAAATAAAATCTCAATAATACCTAGAATCCCTAAAATAAAAAAACCACTAAATACATTAAATCCAATAAAAATTTATTAAAACCTAAAAAACTAAAAACCACTAAAAACCACGAAACCAAAAAAACCCAAAACCCTTAAATCCATAAATACAGTAAAAATATTAAAAATTATTAAAAATCCCAAAAAAATCCATAAAAAGTAATTTCACAATGAAAACCCTGAAAACCCTTAATAAATCCTAAATATTCAAAAAACACTTAAAACCCAAGAAAACATAAAAATTATAAAATTCATAAAAGACCATAAAGGCCCAAAAAAACCCCTAAAAACCCCAAACCCCTAAAAACATTTAACCAACCAAAAAACTATAAACCCCTAAAACACTAATACTATAGAATCCATTGAAACATCTGAAAACATTAAAAATTCTAATAAACAATAAATACCCTAAAAATAAAAAAAACATAAAACCCCAAAAAGCCATAAATGCTCTAAAAACCCTACTAACCCTAAAAACGTTCAGAATCCCTAAAGACCCTCAAAACTATTCAAATCCATTAAAATACCTAAAAATATCTAAAAAGGTGAAAACACTAAAAACCACCAATATTCCCTTAGAGACATTTACAAATCCAAAACACTTAAAACATAGAAAAAACTAAACAACACTAAAAACCATAAAAACCCCAAATATCCAAAACACCCTAAAAACCCACAAAATACCAAAAATCCCTCAAAACCATAAAATTCCATAAAAATACATAAAAATACAAAAAAACAAAAAAACCCTATTATCCATGAAAACCCCTAAAAACCTAGAAAACCTAAAATACTCTAAAAACCCAAAAGAACCCTAAAAAGACCCTGAATCCCATAAAAACCAAAAGGCATCTAAAACATTAAAACCATAAAACCCTTATCCCCCAAAAAATATGACAAAAACTATAAAACCATATTAGAGCACTAAAAATGTTAAAAATTTCAAAAACAATTTTAACAACCTAAAAACTCAAAAAACACTAAAAACCAAAAAAAAACCAAAAAACCCCAAAAGCATAAAAATTACTAAAAACTATAAAACAATAAATTTCCTAAATATCACTAAAATGTAAAAAACAATAAAAACAATGAAAAAAAACTAAGAAAACCATAAAACCCAAAAAATACTTAAAATCCAAAAAACCAAAAAACCACAAAAAAATTCGAAAACCATATCAATCCAAAAAAAATAAAAAAACTAAAACCCATAATAATCATAAAAACCATTAAAAATGAATATAAACTAAAAAACAAAAAAAACCTTGAAATATCATTAGAAAACACAAAAAATTAGAATTAATTAAAACACCTAAAAAACATAAATAAACTATAAACCAGAAAAACATAAAAAAACATAAAATCCCTAAACACCTAAAACTTTAAAAACCAATAAAAAATTAAAAACCCAAAAAACCCATCAAATCCCTAAATAACACTAAAAAAATCTAAAACGTCTTTCAAAATTTATAAATGAAAGTAAATTTATAAACATTTCAAACTATAATAACTCAAAAAACCTTAAAAATTAAATAACCCATAGAACCCAAAAAAATGATAAAACCCATCAAAATACCAAAAAACCCTAAAACCAATAAAATACTAAAAAATATTTATATATGACAAAAATAATAAAAAAACCTAAAAAACCTAAAAACCCCTATGAAAACATTAATCACATAAAAACAATTAAACCACCTAAAAATATTAAAAATGACTAATACCCCTAAAAACACTAAAACCCTAAATGACCTAAAAACCCTCGAAAACCCTAATAACACCAAATATCATAAAATTATTAACCAATCAATAACAATCCCTAAAAACATAAAAAAACTAAAAGCCCTAAAAATCCCCAATAAATCCTTGAAAACATTGAAACACATTAAACCACTAAAAACAAAAATATACTAAAAACACTAAAAACCCTAAGGAGTACTAAATCCCATAAAAACCCTAAACACCCCTAAAAGCATAAAAAAACCTAAAAACACTAAAAACAATAAAAACCTTTTAAACAACATAATATGTTAAAAAACTCAAAAAAAAATTAAATACATAAAAAATAAAGAAAACCATAATACATCAAAAAACAATAAAAACCTAAAATCTTTTAAATCCCTCAAACCATAACATACCATAAAAACATAAAAATAAATAAAAATCCAAAAATCATAAAACCCTTTTAAAAACCAAAAAAACTGATGAAAACTATAAAAAATTAAAACACCATAATCCCCTAAAAACCCTTAAATGATAAAAACCCTAAAAACACTGAAATCCCATAAAACCCCTCAAAATCATTTAAAACCCCAAAAAACCGTATAAACCTAAAAAATAGCTAAAAACCCAAAAATATAAAAAATACAAAAAACCCTGACAAACCGTAAGAAAATATTCAAACCCAAAAATAACTTAATTCAACAATAAATCTGAAATATGCTAAAAAACATTAAAACCGAAAAAACTCAAAACCCCTCAAAATCCCAAAAAACGATAAAAACCATAAAAAACTTAAAAATTCATAAAAATGAAAAAAATGTAAAAAACAAAACCATAAAAATTATATGAAACCCATAAAAACATAAAATCAATTATAAATACAAAAATTATAAAAACACTAAAACCCCATTAAAATTCTACAAAACCAAAACCCCTAAACACAATAAAAACCCGTCAAAACATTAAAAACCTATAAAAAACGTAAAATCACTAAAAAAATATAAAAACAATTTACACTATATAAGTGTTAAAATACATTAAAAACCTTAAAAACTTTAAAAAACTCAAAAAAACCAAAAACCCCAAAAAAACTATAATTCCACTAAAACCCTAAAATATTGAAAAATCTAAAAAATCCATAAAATCCTAAAAAATCCCTTAAAACCCTAAATAAAAAATGGTTCCTAAAAGATCCCTAAAAATCACTAAAAATGTAAAAAACCCTAAAAACCTATATAATCCCTAATAAATCTTTAAAAACCCAAAAAAGACATTAAATTTATAAAAACCATAAAATGATACAAACCAAAAGAAGCCCTAAAACACATAATACTCATAAATCAATAAAATACACTAAAATTTAATTTATATACTAAAACCAAAGAAAATATAAAAACACTTTTAAACAATAATAATTTGAAAAAAACTCAAAAAACCATAAAAACCAAAAAAACCACTATTTTTTTTCCAAAAACCCACTAAAAATACCGACAAGGCCCCATAGTCCTTGAAAACAATAAAAACATTAAAATAAAAAAACCCATAAAATACTTTAAATTTTAGATTCCCCTAAAATTCCTGAAAAACTTATGAATACTATAAAATTCTAACAAACACTTAAACCCCCTAAAAACTTTAAAAGTCCGTAAAACCATAAGGTCCCCTCAAAATAAATAACCCCCTAAAATTTGTAAAACCCCAAAAACCCAATAGAATCCATAAAAACAACTTATAACTCTAAAAACCTTTTGAAACCTTAAATAAATTAAAAACTCTAAAAAATATGAAGCACCCCTCCCCCAATCCATTTTTTCTATTTTCTGAATAATTTTTTTTTGTTTAGTGGAAAACTGACAATTGTAATGACTCAATTGACAATACCCAACCCAAATGAAAACCACAAGATAGAACCATCTTAGATACAAAATTCAAAATTCAACCACAAAACACCATTTATTATATAAATTTCAAAAGGAAAATTTCAAACAAATTACAAGGAGAATTCCACTGCATGTCATGCCTCCTAGGACACCCAACAAATTGCACAAAAAATCCCAAAACCTCTTTAGAAGCTTTCTCACCCAACCGATCTAGAAAGGAGTAATCGACATGGAATCCAGAGATGTGTACGAGTTGACGGGACCACTATAGTAAGCCATGATAAATATAGTACCATCAAACCCATAGAAAAAACATCATCGAACAAACACATCAAACAGTAAGTATTATGCCTTCAAACAACACTAAAGCATGAAATTAAAACCTCAAATATACAAGTCGAAAATCCAGGATCTAGCCATAACATTGAACTATAGGAAGAAAATTTTCAGCCAATTGTAGAAGACACCATCAAATCCAATAGAATTTTCTCAAGAATGTTCCAAATGAAGAAAAAAATCAGACCCTAAATAAATGATCCGACCTTTATTTGGTCATAAAATAATCACAATAATGGGTCATTGAGAGAGGGGACAGACTAGAGGAGCACCTGAAGAGGGGACATACCATAGGAATAAGTCTCTAGATAGTAGATGGGAAATCCCAAAATTTTCAAACAAAAAGAGAAGATAAGAAGCTAGAAACACAAAACTCTAGAAACCATATAGCTGAGAGTAAACTAAAGCCAGAAACTCAGACCCCCACTCCACTACCATCATGTAAGATCTCATAGAATCACCTGGTCACCATTGGGTCAAAGGGATAGTCCATCGCTACCCTTGACTAGAAGGATGACCATCATACATAAAAGAACCACTGGGGATGGCAACAGAAAAGACCCAAAACTAATTCCATCACTAAGTGATTTTAGTAGACTATAAACGAGACATGAAGATTGAACACGGTTGTGCACAAAAGGACGATTCAGACTGCTGAGCTGGAAGTAGATGAGGAATGATACAACTGAGTAAATTAACTCTTTTAGGATGTCCAAACAAACTGATTCTGAATCAATGAGAACAATATAGAGAAACATCACAGGAAGCAAGTGAGAGAACCAATAAAATCTTGAGGACGATTGCACTGTCGTAAGGGGATAAAACCCTTACAAAGAGAGAAGAGTGCTTGAAAGAGAATTACATAAGAAAATTGATGCATTTCAAAAACAAAATAGCCTTCCAATATTGTTGAAAACCCCTAAAAAATCAAAAAAAAACCAATTAAAACCTAACAAAATCTGAAAAACCTAAAACCCAAAAAAAACCCAAAACCCCCTAAACACCCCTAGAACCATAAAAACCATAGAAATATGAAAAAATACAATTAAAATCCATTAAAATTTAAAAATATCTAAAAATAATAAAACCTTTAAAACCCTGAAACACTTAAAACCCCAAAAATCCCTTAACACAAAAAATAAAAAACCCCCCTAAACCCCTAAAAACCCTAATCACCCTTATAATCCTTAAAAACCACTAAAATTCCTAAAAATCCATAAAATTCATAATGTTGTAAAAACCCAAAAATACCCTAAAACTATAATATGACCATAAAACCTAAATTCACAAAAACTAAACACCAAAAAATGCTACAAACAATAAAAGACCCAAGAAAAAATATAACTTCCTAAGAACCAAAAAAATGAAAAAATCATCAAAACCGCTATAAACCTATAAAACACCAAAAACACACAAAAAAACTAGGAAACCCCTATAAACCCATAAAAAATTAAAAAACACTAAAAACTAAAAAATAAAAAAAACTAAAAAAACCCCAAAAACCCCGAAAATCATTAAAAATTCCAAAATCTCTAAAAAATATAAAAACATCCAATTTCTTAACACTAGTAAAAAAAAATAAAATCCATTAATAATCTTGAATATTCATTATAATTTTTATAAAAACTAAAACCTGAAAAACCCATAAGAAAAACATTATATACTAATCATAATTAAAACCCCTAAAAAACCAAGAACTACTAAAACACCTAAAAACCCAAAACACTCTAAAACCCTCAAAACTCTCAAAATCCCTAAAACTCCTAAATAAATAAAAAACATAAAAAATCTCTAGATTCCAAAAAAATATGTAAAAGAACCCAAAAAACATGAAATACACTAACAAAACCTTAAAAATTTATACACACTATAAACCCCAAAAAACATAAAAACCGCTAAAAACCTTAAAAAAGACTATAAAAACCTAAAACCCCCAAAAAACTATAAAAACACATAAAAACCCATAAAGACAAGAAAAAAAATGAAAACACTAAATGCACTTTAAATCCCTAAAAATTTTACAAACTCAAAAAAGCATTAAAACCCTAAAAAACTAAAAAAACTCTGAAATCCTAAAAAATCCATAAAATCTGTAAAAAAAAGATAAACCCCTAAAAATCACAAAAAATACCATAATAGTCCCTAAAAATCCTTAAAATCAAAAAAATGGATAAAAATGTAGAAAAACCATAAAACAAAAAGAAACCCATAAAATCCTAAAAACACATAAAACCCCTAAGAAACTAAAAAAATGATAAAATCTATAAAGAAGAATAAAACCCACCCAACTCCCTGAAAACCATAAAATAATAAAAATAAAAATTATCCCTAAATCCTTAAAGAATAAAAACCCAAAAAAGTCTTAAAATACCCAATGAATCCCATAAAACAAAAAACTACTTAAAACCCTTAAATCGCCAAAAAATGTTAAAACCCCTAAAAATGAAAAAGACAATAAAAACATAAAAACCCTAAAAAACCAGAAAAAACCTAAAATCATTATAGAACACTAAAATCCCATAAAAACCCTTTAGACCCCTCCAAAGGTTAAAACCACTAAAACCCATTAAAAACCCTAAAACCTCAAAAATCCAAAATACCAAAAAAATAATTGAAACCCTCCAAACCATACAAAACCCTAAAAAGCATCAAAATCCATAAAACCGTAAAAACACATAATGATAATAATAAACCCTAAAATTCTATAAAAATTTAATAAACCTTGAAAAATCATAAGAAGAAATTAAAAACCTAAAAAAACTTAAAACCCTTAAAAAACCTAACAACAAAAAATATAAAAACCTTTAAATTTTGATAAATCCATTAAAAGCATTACAACCACTTAAAATATTAAATTACCCTAAACCCCCATAAAATCCCTACTATCCCACTAAAAACAATAAATCCTATTTAAAACCTAAAAAATGTATAAATATAAAAACCATAAATCCGCTAAAAATCAAAATATACCCTAAAAACACAAAAACCCCAAAAAACCCTAAAACAATAACCCAAAAAACCCTTAGAATCCATAAAAACCATAAGACCCCATAAAAATCATAAAAAAATCTAAAACATGAAAAAAAACATAAGAAAACCAAAACAACATAAAACTCTAATTAACCAAAACACCCCAAAAACCCTAATCTCCCCAAAAACCCTAGAAACCCCAAAAAACCCCAATAGGTCTAAAAATATTTAAATCCCTAAAACCCCTAAAAAACAAAAAAAACACCAGAAACAATAAAAATCCGTTAAACCCCTAATAACGTTTAAAACTCTAAAAATCTAAGAACCACGAAAATCTCAAAAAGAAACCCTTAAAACTCCAAAAACACCTAAAAACCATAAAAACCATAAAAACACATAAACCCCCCTCAAAACCCAATAAAAACATAAAGATGAACTACAAATCCCGAAATCCTAATAAATTCCTAAAAAACTAGAAAACACATGAAAAACATAAAAATAATTCAAAACTCTAAAAACCTAACAAACACTAAAACCATAAAAAACCCCGAAATTTTATAAAATTTATAAAGACCACTAAAAATATTAACACCCAATAAAAATGATAAAACCCACTAAAAATCAAAAAACCCTTTAAACCACTTAATTTCTAAAAAACCTTAAAACCCTAAAAACTCATGAAAACCCTAAAAACACAAAAAAAAACATAAAACAATAATAACCCTCAAAGTACCCTAAAAAACAAGAAACCATAAAAATCATACGAAATTCCAAAAAATTCATAAATAAAAAAAATCCCCCAAAAACCTTTAAAACCCCTATCTAAATCATAAAAACATAAAAACACGTAAAAAACTAAACACCATAAAACACCTAAAAATCTTAAAAACACTAAAAGCCATGAAATCCCTAAAAAACCACTAAAAATATAAAAACTCATGAAACCACAGAAATTTTTATAAACATTAAAACCATTTAAAACCCAAAAGAACTAAAAAAATCCCTAAAAGTGAAAAACACCCTTAAAACCCAAAAAATGATCAAAAACCATAAAATCCCAAAAAATCAAAATAAATTCATAAAAAATCCCTAAACCCCCAAAAGAGTAAAAATTATTAAAAACCCTAAAAATGACTATAAAAACCTTAAAACCCAGAAATTATTTTATGCCACTAAAAAATCAAAAATTCAAAACAATAAAGAAAACTCGAAAAAATCATAAAAAACCTCATAATCCCTAAAAACCCTAAAAACTAGAAAAAAATTAAAAAATTAAAAAAAACCCAAAAAATACCAAAAATAATAAAAACCATAAAATCCTACAAAAACTCTAAGATAACATTAAAAACCTAAAAACCCACAAAACTCCTAAAATATAAAAAATAATAAAATCCCAAAAAGACCCTATAACATTCCCAAAAACCCCTAAAACACATAAAAGCCTCTAAAACATTAAAATGCATAAAACCAACTAAGAAATACGAAATCCATTGAAATAGCAAGAAATTTTAAAAAATAACTAAAAAACACAAAATCCCTAAAAGTTAAAAAATCCCTAAAAACAACGAATACCATAGAACACCTAAAAATGATAAAAACACTAAAATCTATCAAAATCCCTAAAAAATCTAAAAACCATAACGATGCTAAAAGATCACTAAGAATCCCTAAAAATGTAATAACCCATAAAACACGTTATAACACCTAATAAAGCTTTAATAATACAAAAAAACACTTAAAATCAATAAAAACTGAATAAATGCTAAAATCATAAGAAACTCTAAAACCCCTATATTACCTCAAAATACCTAAAAAACATAAAAATCAAAAAAAATCTAAAACCCCATGAAATTACCTAAAAATGTAAACACCCTTAAGAAACCCACAAAATCAAAAAAATTCAAATAAACCCTAAAAACTGAAAAACAATAAAGACCCTAAAACCCAAAAGAACCCTAAAACCCATACATACCCCAAAAACATTAAAAAATTCCTACAGACCCATAAAAATCCAAAAAATCACTAAAAATATAGATACCAATTAACTCGCTAAAACCATTAAAAAACTATAAATGTCCGTTAAAACCTTCAAATCCCAAAAGAAACCATAAACATCCATCTCACCCTAAAAGCCTAAAACCCCATTAAAATATCTAATGACCCAAAAAACTATACATAATTATTAAAAAATCCCAAAAAATCTTTAGAAATAAAAAACCACTAAAAACCATGATAACCCATAGGAAACCCTTAAAAATTAAAATTTCTTAAAACCCCTAAAAACATAAAAAACACTTAAGACACTAACAAATCGGGATAATCACTAAAAAAGTTTTACAAACCAAAAAATCATAAAGTCCCTAATAATTTAAAAAATGATAAAAATCATAAAATACTCTAAAACCGCATAAAATACATAAAACTCACTATGAAACATAAAAAACCCATAAACCCCCCTAAAAACAAAAAAAATTAAGCTCTGGAAACTCTTCAAATACCTAAAAATTTAATAAGCTCTATAAAACCTTTAAACCACTAAAAACTCAAAAAATACTAAAAACCTAAAAAATACTATAAAAACCACAAATCCTTAAAAATCGTAAAATTCCTCAAATACCCTAAAAACCCAAAAAAAAACCATAAAAATAAAAAACCACCAAAATCCCTAAAATCATAAAAAAACAAAAATTCTTAAAAACACTTAAAGAGGCATTAAAAAACTAAAATGAACTTAAACCCCTCAAAGAACCTATAATATGCTAGAAACCCTCTAAATTTAAAACCCTAAAAATTTAGAAAAACCTCAAAATCCTTAAAAACCCTAAAAACATATAAATCCTAAAAAATCCCTAAAATCCCAAAAAACATAAAAACCCTAAAATCCTATAAACCATTATAAAAAAAAACCTAAGAACACATAATATCACTTAAAATATAAAAATGATAAAATCAATAAAAATCCCTAAAACAAAAAAAAAATCCTAAAACCCCTAAAAACCATAAAATCCCTAAAAACTACTAAAACCCCTAACTACCCATAAAATCACTCGATATCTAATAAAAATTATAAAAACCCTTTAATGTCCTAAAAATTTTAAAACACTATAAAAACATTAAAACTCCAAAAAACTAAAAAAAAACCATAAAAACAAAAAATACATAAATTCATCAAATACCCTACAACCCCTAAAAACTATAAAAATTATGAAGAACACCTAAAATACCCAAGACTATAATAACCCATTAAAAAACTTAAAACCCCTAATAAAACCATAAAAATTTAAAAAAACATAAAAACCATAAAAATCTATAAACTCTATAAACCCCCTAAACCCAAAAAAACCTAAAAATCCCTAAAAATTAAAAAAAAAATCCTAAAAAATACCAAAAAATAACTAAAATAGAAATATCTATAATATCAGAAAACCCCAAAGAACACCTAAGAATCCCAAAAAACATAAAACCCCTAAAAACCTAAAAATGTTAACAATGCTTAAAAGTACTAAAAACCTCAAAATCCATAAAAACTATAAAAAAGTATAAAAATCATAAAAATGCCTAAAATACTTAAAATACCAAAACAAAGGAAAACCCTAGAAAAACCTAAAAACCGTAAATACAATTAAACCCATAAAAAACCTAAAATAAAATAAAAACTATAAAGACCCTAAAACCCATAAAATAACTAAAACCCATAAAACCCCTAAAAACATTTAAAACCCTAAACCCAATAAAAACCCTAATACCCCACTAAAATTCTAAAAACTCTTTAAAACCTTAATCATGTTAAAAAACTCTAAAAACATCTAAAACCATAAAAACTAAAAAATCACTAAAACCAAAAAAACCACAAAACCCCCCAACAAAGTCTAAAATATCTCAAAATCCATAAAAACTCGAAACCCCCATAAAAATTCTAAAAAATAACTAAAATAAATAAATACAAAAAAACTCTAAAAAAACTAAAAACAAACTAAGAGAAAAATAAAAAACTAAAAACACATAATAAACCTAAAAACATAAAATCCCATAAAAACCCTGAAAAACACCTATAAACCCAAAAAAAATAGTAAACCCCTTCAAATCCATAAAACACCTAAATGCCCATAAAAATCCTAACATTCCATAAAAATCCATAAAAACATAAAAAACACTACAAAACCTGAATCACCCTAGGATAAGTTAAAAACATAAAAAAAATTAAACCACCATAACCCAAAAAAATAATATAAACCCTAAAAACCACTAAAGGCCCTAAAATATTAAAAACCCCTAGGAAACCCAAGAAACATTAAAAACCATAAATCATAATATACCATAAAACACTCTAAAATCTTAAATAAATCCTTTAAACCACTAAAAACATTGAAAAATATAAAAAAACAATAAAAATCATAAAAACTCAAAAGAATACTAAACCCCCAAATAATCTATATGAACATAAAAACACGAAATACCCTTAAAATCACTAAAAACTATAAATCCAATTAAAATCCTAAAATTCCCTAAATATCCTTAAAAATGTAAAACCCTAAAATCCCTTGAAAAATAATTGGAATATATGAAACAACTACAAAAAAATCAAATCCCTAAAAAAACTAAAAAAAATTAGAATCCCTAAAACACTAAAACCATAAATCCCCTAAAAACATCAAAATCCCCAAAACCCAGAAAATCATAAAAAACCTCAAAACCCCTAAAAATGTAAAAATATATTATCCCTGAAAACAAATTAGAAAACCATAAAAACCTAAAGAGTTGTAAAGTTACTTAACAAATAGTTAATACCAAAAAAGACACCAAAGACACTAAAACCCCTAAAAAATCCTAAAAAACTCAAAAACACTAAAGAATATAAAACCCTTTTAAACCCCTAACAAAATTAAAAACACTAAAAAACCCAAAACCCCCAAAAAACTCAAAAAATACTGAAACCATAAAAACAAAAAAACCCTAAAAATCCCCAAAACACCTATAAATCACTAAAATACCTAAAAACATAAAAAACATGAATAATCCATAAAATCCATAAAAATATAAAAACCCTAAAACCCCAGAAAACCACCAAGAAAACCAAAAAATTCTTAAAACCCACTAATGAACCAAAAATAAAAAAATACCATAAAACCACATAAATATTCTATAAAAATAAAACCCCTTAAAATCCACAATGACCTTATCCCTCCATTAAGGCAGATTTTCTTATGGAAAATATGTAAAGGAAGGCTGCCACTACATGGGGCTATAAAATTAACTGGATGGCAGATTGTTTCAGGATGCAACATTTTCTTGTGGGCAGAAGAAACTAGTAACCATCTTTTCATACAATGCAGTATGGCTTCTATGTTATGGATTTATATTTAATATGTATTTGGAATTCATCTTATCTTGAGTAGGAAATGAGATCTGGTGAATCTTCTCGGTGTTGTAGCTGAGGTAGGCCAAAGCTCACAACATCACAATCTTCTCCTAGAAGCGGCGGCGGCACTGCTCTCCTATGTTTGGTTTTCCAGAAATGTGGTGGAACATCGGAATAAAACAGGTTCTTTCCATGAAGGGTGGTGAGCACTCATAGGGCTATCCATGCGGAGGCAGGTATCCAGAATGGGGAGATGAATAATGATATTAATGAATTCCTGGTCCTGCGTAGAATTGGAATTCCAGGAAGATGCAGAATGCTGAGGATGCTTAAATTTATTAGGTGGATCACTCTGATAGTGGGCTTTATCAAGGTCAATGTTGATGGGGCTGCCATGGGTGCGCCAGGTCCCTCAGGATGTGGCGGGGTTTTTCGAACCTCTTGGGGCTTTGTCAAAGGATGATTTTACCACTTTCTTGGGAGTGGTACCGCGTATGAGGAAGAGGTTTGAGCCATCATAAAGGCTATTCAATATGCAACACATTTTAGATGGAATAAGCTGTGGATTGAATCTGATTCATCATTGGCGGTGGAGGCCTTTAGGAAGCAGTCATGACTTGTACCTTGGCGACTTCTCCAACACTGGATCGAGTGCCTCGATGCTGCCAAGACTCTAACCCTGGGCATCTAACATTCCTATAGGGAGGAAAACGGGGTTGCATATGCTATTATCAAGAGATCGATTGATAAAGGGGCTGTGGTATGGTCTTTCAGGACTCCAGACTTCTCTTTGTCCTCAGTTGACTCAGACATGAAAGGGAAGACCCACACTAGGATATGCAAGCCTCCTTTTTAATGCATTGTACTTTACTTTTAAATTCTTTAATAAATCATGGTGTTAGCTTTGTCTCGTCCCACACCTTTTCTACCACAATGACCCTACAAAATTCATAAAAAACCTAAAAACCCATAAAAAGCCATAGTTATGTAAAAACCCATAAAACCCAAAAAAACGCTAAAATCCTTATAAACCTAGAAATAGTTTAAACCCCGAAAACCCTAAAAACCCATAGTATCCCAAAAAACCCAAAAAAAATCTATATAAATTATTTAGACCCTAAAAAAAATTAAAAACTCTAAAAATCCTGTAAAACCCCAAAAACTCAAAAAAAAACAAAAAATATAAAAACCTAATAAACATTAAAACCTGTAAAAACCCGTAAATCCTTCAAAATTCTCAAAAATACATATAAAATCAAAAAAATAACAAAAAATAACAGAAAATCTCTAAAAATGTAAAAAAAAATCATAAATACCATGAAATCACAATGAAAACCATAAAACCCTAAAAACACTTAAAACACTTAAAAACGCTAAAACCCAACTAAAAAATATAAAAACTCTTCAATTAAATAGAACCTTAAAAACTATAAACATATTAAAAATCCTAAAAACTCAAAAATAAAATGATAACCCAAAAAAAACATAAAAACACTAAAAACTCTAAAATCTATAAAACCCCTCAAAATCCCAAAAACCCTAAAAACTATAAAAAATGTAAATAATCCCTTAAAATTTTTTAAAAAATAAAAAACCAAAAATGAAACTTTAAATAAACATATAAAACTCCGAAAAAACTAGAAATGCTAAAAACCCTTTAAAACCCTAAAAATACAAAAACCCATTAAAAACAATAAAAATTACAAAATCCTTAATAAAAATTATAAAAAAATCCTTAACAATATTTGAAAACATAATGACCAATAAATCTCTAGAAATCCCCTAAGAAGACCTTTAAAACCTAAACACACTAAAATTCCTAAAAACCCAAATAATTCTAAAAACACTAAAACCCTAAAAGACCCTAAAAACTCCTAAAAACCAAGCCCCAACAAAACATTAAAATACTTAAATTCTATAAAAGAACTAATAATAATTTAAACCCATACAAGTGATAAAAACCCTAAAAACATTATAAACCATAAAAAGTAAAAAAACCCTACCAAACCCAAAAAAACATAACAAACATAAAAACACTCAAAATCCATAAAATCATTAGATATCATAAAAATTACTCATGATAAAATTTCATAAAAACCGTGAATACAATGAAAAACCAAAATAAATTCATTAAAAATCTAAAAGAACATAAAAACCATAAATTTAAGAATTTATAAAAATTCTAAAAACCCCAAAAAACTATAAAAACCATCAAAATATCTAAAAGCCGTAAAAAATAAAATAAAATCCTAAAAATCCCCAAAATCCTTAAAAACAAAAACAAAATCCTAAAAAATGGAAAATCACTTAGAAAAAATTACAATCCTACAAACAACTAAAACTGATAAAACCCCAAAAATGGTAATAAACCCCAAAAGTCCATAAGATCCATAAAACACCTAAATACAATAAAACCCCAAAAAACAGTAAAACCCCATTAAAACTATAAAACCCCACTATAAACTATAAAAACCATTACAAACACAAGAATGTTTAAAATTTAAAAAATATAAATACCCTAAAAACTCCATAAATCCCTAAAAACAAAAAAAATAAAAATCCACTAAAAACCCTCAAAATCCCAATAGAACCCTAAAATCCATAAAATCATATTAAACCCTTAAAAATGAAAAACCCTAAAAACTAAAAAACCCTTGAGGAAAAGATTGAAATCCTAATAAAAATTAAAACCACCAAAATGATAAAAATCCTAAAGAACACTAACTACATTAAAATCATTCAAGACCATCAAAACCCTAAAGACAATAAGAAACAATAAAATTTTTAATATTTCCCTAAAACCCATCAAAATTCTAAAAAGAACTAAAAATAAATAAAAATATAAATAACCTTAAAATCTATAAAAACCCTATGAAAAACAATAAATCCTAAAAATAAATAGAACACCTAAAAAACCACGAAAAAACCTGATAAACCATAACAACCCAAATAAGAGTAAAAACCCACAAAATTCATAAAACCATAAGTACCCATAAAAATCCTTAAAAATCACTAAAAATAACTAAATATGTAAAAAAACCTTAAATCCTGAAAAGCACTAAGAATCCCTTAAATTCCATAATTACATAGACCCCCTGAAAACCCAAAATAACATTATAGACCCTAATAACCAAAAAAACCTAAAAAAACATTTAAAAGCCCTAAAAGCCCATAAAATCCTTAGAACCACTACTAACTATAAAACCTCTTTAATCCAAAATTTTTTTTAAAAACTCTACAAACAATTAAACCCCTAAAAATTTTAAAAAACCCATAAAAACAAAAAAACCCATGAAAACATTTAAAACCATCTAAATCCATAAAAACCATAGCACCATTCAAATCCTAAAAACTACCTAAATTCTCTAGATACATAACTACCCTAAAACCCTTGAAAAGACTAAAAAAAACCTTACCAACCTACACAACAAAACTCTCTAAAAACATAAAAACGTTAAATAGTATAAACCTCTAAAAGTCCTAAAACCCCCCAAAATCCCTAAAATTCCTATAAGCATTAAAATCATAGAATATCTCTAAAAATCACTTAAAAAACCATAAAACCCCTGAAAAACCCCATAGATAACCATATAAAAATAAAAACACATAGAACCAAAAAAACCATAAAAAATGCTAAAAACATTAAACCCCTTTAGAAAGAAGTGAAAAGCCACAAAACCCATAAAAATCATTAACACCCCTACCAACCATTAAAACAGAAAAAACCAATAAAATCCCTAAAAACCAGATAAAATTTTAAAAACTCATTGAACTCATAAAAACATTATAAAACTCTAAAAACAAAAAAACCCTAAAAATTAAAAACAATACTATATAAAAAGAACTCAAAAACCCCTTTAAACCATAAAAATCCATAAAACCCAAAAAAACCTTAAATACCCTAAAAATATATTAAATCCAATAAAAATCCCTAAAAATCCCAAAAAACAGAAAAATTAAAAAACCATTAAAATTCAATGAAATAAATTTTAGAATCTTAAAAAACTTTAAACACCTAAAACCCAAAAAATGTTGAATCCCTAAAATTCTGAAAAATGTAAAAACACTAAAACCCTTCATAATTCCTTAAATCCTTAAACCCCTAAAAATTACATAAAAATATCTAAAATCCAAAAATTAGTAAAAACCATAAATACATATAAAAACCCTATAAAACCATAAAAACCAAAAAACATTTAAAACCATTAAAAACATAATAAATTTAAAAACCCTAAAACCCCAATACCCATAAAAACCCTAGAAACCTTAAAAACGCTAAAAACACTTAAATATCATAAAAACTACTAAAAAACCAAAACTCATTAAACCCCTAAAAACAATAAAACCTCTAAAAATACCTAAAAACCAAAAAAACACCCATAAAAACAAAAAAAAAGTAGAACATCCAAAACCCTAAAAACTATAAAAACATTAAAATCCCTAAAAACCCTAAAATTGATAAAACACCAAAAAAATCCCTAATAACATATAAAAATTTAAAAAACACTAAAACACCCAAAAATAACTAAGAAAACCTTGGAATGTTAAAGCACATATAAACCAATAAAGACAAAAAACCCAAAAATCCATAAAAACCCAAAAAACCGATAATATCACTAAAACCCATATAAATTCTAAACATCCATTAAATCCATAAAGTCATAAAAATCCCTAAAAATGTAGAAAACCCCTAATAAAAACCTAAAAACATAAAAACACTTAAAATTTTCAAAAATGATTAATCCCCTAAACACTAGAATGATATAAAAACCCTAAAAATGGAAAAAACAAAAAAAAACTCATAAAAATCTCCAAATCACTAAAAAATTTAACATCCTTTTAATCCCCAAAAACCGTTAAAAACACTAAAAATTATTAATAACGTAAAAATAAAAACAAATTAAGAAAACCCTAAAACCATATAAAACACTAAAATCTATAGAAACCTTAAAACCCATTAAAATCATAAAAGGTAATAAAAATACCTAAAAACGTAAAAATCCCTAAAACCCCTAAAAATAATAAAAATCCTAAATAAACCATGAAATCCTTTAAACATAAAAATAAAAAAGCCCCTGAAACCCCTAATAAATTCTAAAAATCATAAAAACACATAAAATCCCTAAAAACCAAAAAATACTAATAACCCATAAATACCATAAATACCCTAAGATGCCCTAAAACCAAAAAAGATAATAATACCATTAAAACCCATAAAAACACCAAAAAAATATAAAAACACTTTCAAACCCTATTTTTTTAAAAAAACTATACAAAACCTAAAAAACTAAAAACCCAAGTAACAAAATAACCATATAACCCCAAAAAACTCTAAAACCCCTCCAAATCCCTAAAAACCATAAACATAATAGATTTATAAAAATCCCAAAAATTATCTAAAATAATAAAAAATCTAAAAACCATATGAAATCCTTAAAAATGTAAAAAACAATACACCCCAAAAAACCTAAAAATCCCCGAAAATCCTAAAAACCCTAAAAACCACAAAAAACCTTTCAAAATCCCTAAAAACCTAAGACCCATAAAAACATAAAAAAATACCCCAAAATCTATATAAATTTAAAAACCAAAAAGAATCTAGAAATCCCCTATGAAACCATTAAAAACATAAAAACAATTAATACTCCCAAATAAATAAAAAACCCCAAAAAGTACCCAAAAAAACTAAAATCCGTAAAATCCCCTAAAACATAAAAAATACATAAAATCACATAAAATCCATAGAAACCATTAAAAACACTCAATACCCTTGAAACCCAAAATAATATTAAAACTCAAAAAATTAATAAAATCACAAAAAAATAAAATAACCCATGAAACCCCAAAAAAACTAAAAAACCCTAAAACACCTAAAATAATTAAAAAACATAAAAACCACATAAATCCATAAAATGAAATAAAAAACATTAAAAACAAAAAAACACAAAAAAAACCTTGAAAACCAATGAATAATATTTAATATCCTAAAAACCCAAAAACTAATAAAAACCAAAAAATGATAAAACCCAAAATATCTATAAAAATTCCAAAAAATCATAAAAAATCATAAAATAAATAAAATATGTAAAAATTTAAAAAAACCTAGGAACCCAAAAAACCGTAAGAAATGCTAGAAACCCCCAACACACTTTAAACTACAAACAACATAAAAATGGAAAAATCATAAAATCCCTTAAATACCCTAAAACCCTAGAAAACCTGAAAATAAAAATAAAAACCCTTCAATATTAGAAAACTCTAAAACCCCATAAAAACCTTTAAAACCTGCTAAAAACTATAAAACCCTTTTAAAACCTATAAATATTAAAACTTTAAAAATCCTTACCACCCTAAAACCCTCTAAAATACCCCACAAAACCAAAAAAAACCCAAAGAAGACTAAAACACAAAAAAAAACTAAAACACAAAAAAATACTTAAAATCCCAAAATCCCATAAAATCCTTAATAACCAAAAAACTCCCTAAAAAAATAAAAACACTAAAAAAGGTAAACCCCTAAGAAAAACCTAAATACAAAACACACATGGTAACCCTAAAAAATAAAAAAAAAGATAAAACCCTAGAAGCACTAAATCCTCAGAAAACCCAACAGAACCCAAAAAATCTATAAAATCCTTAAAAACCCCATAAGTATCCTAAAAAACCTAAAAATCCTTAAAAATGAATAAAACATTAAAACACTAAAATTACAAATAAAAACATAAAAACCTAAAAAAAACTTAAATCCAACAAAAAAATTACTAAAACCCCTATACACACAAAAATACATGAAAACCCAAAAATCCCTAAAAATAATAAAAATGGCTAAAACCCTTTAAAAGCCCTAAATCCCGAAAAATACTAAAAAATATAAAAATAATTTAAATCTAAAAATAAACATTTAAAACCTCTAAATACCCTTAAAACCATGAAAACTAAAAAAACACTAAACCCCTAAAAAATAATAAAAAACAAAAATACCTAAAAACCCTCAAAATTTCTAAATATCATAAAACCATAAAAAAATACTAAAAATGGGCCTAAACAACCATAAAATCATAAAAACTTATAAAAAATTAAAATAACTAAGAAAAAATTAAAAATATTAAACACCTTTAACACTTAAAACCCCTAAAAATAGAAAAAAAACTCAAAACCCTCTCCTAATATTAAAAACCCCTAAAAACATTAAAAATACTAAAAAATACCTAAAAATACCTGAAATCCCTAAAAAAATAAAAATTCCAAAAAAAATCTAGAAAACCCCATAGAAAACCTCAAAATATCCCAAAACAATTTAAATCAATAAAAACCTAAAAATTATAAAAATGCTAAAAATCCTATAAATTCATGAAAAATCCTAAAAACCCCTAAAACCAAAAAAACCACTAAAATCCTATAAAAACATTAAAAACCTTAACATACAATAAACCAATAAAATTCCTAAAATCCAATTAAATTCATAAAATTTTTAAAAACTCTAAAAATCCTTAAAAATTCTAAAAAACAAAAAAACCCTTAAAACCGCATAAAAACCATAAAGTCTCGTAAAACCAATCAAAACAGCTAAAACCCCTAAAAACCATAAAATACCAAAAAAAATCCCTAAAAATGTAAAAAACTCAACAAACCATTAAAACACCTATGAAAACTTTAAAAACAAAAAAACACTTAAAAAATATAAAAATTATAAAAACGCTAAATCCACTCTCAATACCTAAAACCCCTTAAATCCATGAAAATTTTAAAAAATATCTAAAATCCCTAAAAACTCTAAAAACATGAAAAAATATTAAAAAAAGTATAAACCTGAAAAATTTAAAAACCATAAAAATACCTAAAACCCCTAAAAACCATAATACCCCTAAAACCATAAATAACCCTAAAACCTCATAAGAAGAAAAAAAACAATAAATACTTTAAAACCCTTGAAACTCCAAAAAATTTATAAAACACTAAAAAAAATTATAAAACCATAAAACTCAATAACCCAATAATCTATAAAAACCCTAAAACCTTAAAATACACAAAAAAATATCAAAATACCTGAAAACCATAAGAACCATAAAATTTTGAAAACTCCTAAAAATGATAAAAACATAAAAAACTAGAAAATCGGGGAAAACCTAAAAACTGTAAAATCTTAAAACACTTAAAACACCTAAATACCTAAAAAAGAGAAAACCCTAAAATTTCTAAAAAACGCCCAAAATCTTCATAAACCATAAATAACATATAAAACATAAAAATATCTGAAAATCACAAAAAATAAGAATAACCCATTAAGACCTTGAAACCCACTAATAAAACCATTAAAACCAAAAAACACATAAATCCCTTATAAAACCTATAAAATGGTAAAAACATTAAAAAGACCTTGAAAACCTAAAATACCCTAATACCCATAAAAACAACTAAAAACCCATTAAAACCATTAAAACCATAAGAGGTTAAAAAATATAAATACCAAATAAATCCCAATATACATTGAAAATCACTAAAAAACCTAAAAACCTAATAAAAGATAAAAAAACTTTTTTGACACTAAAAACCATAAAAATTCAAAAAAAATCAAAATAATCCATAAAAATAAAAAAATGATATAAATGTGAAAATCCCCCCAAAAAACATAATAAAATAAAAACACATAAAATACACTAAATCTTATAAAAGAATAAAATCTCCCAAAACCCTAAAAACCTAAAAAACCCTAACCCCCACCCCCCCAAATCCCAAAACCACTAAAAACAATTTGAAATCATGAAATTTTTATAAAAATCCCTAAAACAACAAAATATCTAAAAACCCTGCAAATACATAAGAAAAATATAAAAAACTAAACCCACATGATTCCCCAAGAATCCTAAAAATGAAAAATCCACAAAACCCCAAAAATCATTAAAAATTCAAACAACCAATAAAACCACAAACCACACTAATAACTCTAAAACCCATTTAAACCTCTAAAAATGTTAAAAACTCTACAAACCCATAAAAAATCAAAAAAACAAAAAAACACTAAAACCCAAAAAAACAATAAAACCCCTAAACACCATAAAAACCATCAAAATACCTAAAACCATATATAACCATAAAAATTCCAATAAATCCTTAAAAATCCCTAAAAACCTAAAAACCCTAAAAACAATAAAATCCCCTATGAAAACCTTAAAAACCTAAAAACTATTATAACACCTAAAACTGCTAAAATTTCCAAAAAACCTACAACCCAAAAACCATAAAAACCCCTAAAAACATTATGAAGATGACATAGATCCCTCATGAGCTATCTCTCTCTCTCTTGTTTTTCGGATCTCTAGGGCTTCATCCTATATTCCTCTATGTTATTTTTGATTCACCACTCATATTATTCTTCCTTACATATTGGGCCTCCACTCTCTCTATCACTCTCCCTAGGATCGGTCATCGAGGTTCGGATAGGGCGGTGTTTTGAGTACCAAAGCGTTCTCCCTAGCAGTGTTCTAGTGGGGGATGATGCAGCTTCTCGACAACGCTATGCGGACCAAGTAGGCTGGTGTTTCTAGGTTTCTTTAGTGGTTTTGTCAGTTTCGTGTAGCATATTTTCTCGGGACTTTGGGCTTCAGATCAGATTGGTTTGGATATTTTTTATGGCATGTTTTAGAATCAGAAGTTCTAAAATTTGATTCATTTTAGTGGAGTTTTCATTAAAAGATCTTATTTCTAGCGCGGAGCGTCATGTTCTTAGTTTGTCTTGGATTGGGTGGCGTTGCATCTCCATCAGTTTCACTATTTATGAAGAATCAATGAGGTGGCATGGTGTGTCTTGGTGTACTTACCGGGTTTCATCTTCGTCGTACGATGTAGCTACTGGTTTGTCATCAATTTTCATAGCAGATGCAGGTTCGTGTTTGATCTGGTTCCACAGCTTCGTCTTCGTTTCACACATTCAATGAAGGATTTGTTTGGATATTTTTTCATATTAATATATGTTATTCAAAACATATTTTTCTGGTTGTTTTAATTTTTCACTTTGGCCTCATTATTTGTTGTGGCAGGATTCGTTGGGAGTCACTACTGGTACTGGTTGATGGAATTGATCAGAGGTATTGGGTGCTACCTAGGCATGCTATGTGTTATTACTTGGTTATTGGAGGTTCTATTTCGCTCATTGTTCTGAACAAGGGGTTTTGGGTGCTATGGAATGGTTCTGGGTGTGTGTGTTGGTTGTTTTGTGTTGCTGGTTATGCTGCTAGATGCAAAACGATGGGTTCTGATTGGTTAGGAGGTGCTGGTTGTTGGAAACATAGGTGTTGGAGGCCAGTTGCTGCATCGCTTGGAAGTGATGAAGTTGTTGTCAATGATTTTTGTGCGGGTGGTTTTGTGTTGTTGGGTGTGGATTATTTTACTCTTCCCTCTGTTGTGCGTTTTTTAATGTTTCTCTTGGGGATTTTGGTTTTCTTGGGGGTGTCCAGGGTTTTGGGGAGTGGGTTGTTTGACTTCTCCCCTCCCTTGTTTGCTTTCTCTTTTTACTAATAAGTTTTTAGGGGCCAATAATAGCCTGGTCCCACACCTTATTTTCCCTAAAATCATTATGAAACCTTAAAACCCATAAAAACATAGAAGCCCCACTAAATAATCTAAATACCCCTTAAACCACTAATAAAATAAAATTTTTATAAAACCACAAAACCCATAAAAGATAAACAAATTAATAAAAAATCCTTTAAACTATAAAAAACATCAAAACCATCAAAATCCCAAAAATCTCAAAATATAATAAAAACCCATAAAAAGTCTAAAAAACACCAAAAAACATTAAAACCATAAAAATCTAGAAGACACCTTAGAAAAAAATAAAATCTAAAAACTATTAAATCTTTTTAAAACCTATAAAATGCTAAAAACCCAAAAAAATCAAAAAAACCTAAAAACCCTAAAAACACTAAAACCCCACTAAAATACCAAAAACCCATTAAAATCCCAAATAATTACTAAAAACATAAATACCATAAATACCTTAAGGACTCCAATGAAAATGATAAGAACCTAAATACAGTTAAACCCCTAAAAAACAGAAAAACCCCAAAACCATAAAACTCTAAAATAACATAAAAACCCATTAAATCCATAAAAAACCTAAAATCCATAAAACCCCTATATAACCTATAAAAACTCTACACATTTTAAAAACTATAAAATTCTATTAAACCCTTAAAAAATTTAAATAACACTAAAAAAATTAAAACTCCTTAAAACTCAAAAAAAAACCTAAAACCCTAAAACCTCCAAACGACCCTCAAAATCTCTAAACCATAAAACCCTAAATATTTTATAATTAACTAAAAAAATAAAAAAGTAAAAACGTATAAAACCATTAAAAACCCTAACAAGCCCTTAAAATTTTAAAAACATTAAAAATCCCTATAAAAACGTAAAAATTATAAATACACTGAAATCCCTAAAAATCCTAAAAACACCTCAACATCCCTAAACATAATAAAAAAACTAAAAAAACCCCTCAGACTCCTTGAAGAAGTAAAAAATCATAAAAACCTTGAATACAAATAAACCCCTAAAAACATAAAAAACACTAAAAACCATAAAACACCTAAAACCCCTCAAAATAAAAAAAAACTAAATACCAAAAAAATCCCAAAAACTCCCAAAATTCACTAAAATGTAAAAAAAACCCCCCCTAAAACCCCTATAAATAAAAAATATACCTCAAAAAACTAAATACAATTAACACCCCTAAAAACTAAAAAACTCTAGAAACCCTAAAAAGTACTTCAAATACCCTAAAACCATAGAAACCGTAAAACCCCTAAAACCATAAAATCACCTAAAAATTTAAAAAACATAAATTTAATAAAAATATAAAAACCATTTAAACCCAAAATAATTTAAAAACGCTTAAAACCCATTAAAATCTCAAAAAATAAAAAAAATAACCTGAAACCCAAAAAATAAACCATAAAAACCCCGAAAAGTCCCAAAACCCTCAAAATCCTTACAAACCCTAAGACTATAAAAATCAAAAAGAATGTTTGGGAAATCACAAAAAAGGTAAAAATAGTTAAAAACACTAAAATCCCTAAGAAATTATTAAGAACATAAAAACACATAATTCCAATCAAAAACTAAAAAAATATAATACTGTAAAAACTATCCAACTCCGTAAAAACCCTAAAACCATAAAACCCAAAAAAATTAAGAAATACCTAAAATTTAAAAAATTATAAAAACACTAAAACCCCTAATAAAACCTTAAAAAACTAAAAAAAACTAAAAATCCAAAAAACATAAATATAATAAAAAACCTCAAATGTCCATAAAACCCCCATAAATCCCTATAAACAATAAAACCCCTAAAATGAGAAAACCATCTAAAAACCCAAAAGAACCCAAAAAACATCTAATGTTTCTAAAAACCCATCAAACACCCAAAAATATTAAGAACTATAAAAAAATAAAAACCCCAAAAAGAAAAAACAAAAACAAAAACACAAAAAACATAAAACCCTTAAAACCCTTAAAAAACCTTAACCCTTTAAATTCCATAAAACCCTAAAAAATATAAAAATCATAAAACAACCCAAAAATCCATATAAACATAAAATAACCTTGAAGAACCCTAAAAACCAAGGAAAAACATAAAAACATAATAAAACTTAAACCGCTAAAAAGATAAAAAAAATCAAAAAACCCTTAAAACCCCTAAAACCCCTCAAAATATCTAAAAACAAGAAAAAAAATAAAAAATATATATATATAAGGTCCTAAAAACATAAAAACCTCTAAACACATGAAAAACTTGAAGAAATCGTTAAAACCCAAAAAACATTTAAAACCTCTAAAAACTCCTAAAAGTAACCAATGTACTCGAAAAACACCTAAAACATATAAAAACCCTAAAACCCCTAAAACCCCAAAAAAAATTTAAAACACTAAGAGACGTTAAATGTCCTAAAAACAAAAAGAAAGCACAAAAAATCCTAAAAATCCTAAATACCGTAAAACCAAAAAAACACTAATATACCTCAAAACATATAAAACTTATTAACACTCATAAAAATAAAAAAAATTCCAAAAAATCCATAAAAATGTTAAAACGCTACAATCCCTGAGAAATCCTACATAAAACATAAAAATATAAAAACACCTAAAAACCAAAAATATCGAAAAAATACTTAACACATTGAAAACCCTAAAACCCTCAATAACCCAAAAAACCAAATAAACATTAAAAATGATAAAATACAAAAAAAATCCAAAATATTCTCTAAAAACAGAAAAAAACCATAAAAAACATAAAACCCCTAAGAAAACATAAAAAAGCATTAAAACACTTAAAAAACCTTAAAATCCTAAATACAAACATTCTGTAAAAACCTATAAATAAAACCTAAAAAACATAAACCCCCTAAAATCCATAAAACCCCTAAAGGCAATAATCTAATGAACCCAAAAAAACATAAAACCCCTATAGACCTAAATAAATATTAACCCCCTAAAAGACCCGACAACCATAAAAACACCTAAAAACCATAAATACACTATAATAATTTAAAACCCTAAAATGTACTAAAACTCTAAGAACCTTATAAACCCCAAAATGATAAAAAAACTATAAAAACCATTAAAACCCTAAGAATGTCAATAAAACCGCAAAAAACTAAAAAATTATAAAAAATCTAGACACCCTAAAACCCTCAAAATCTGGAAAACCGATAAAACTAATAAAAATAATAATAATCCCCAAATAAATCCATAAAATGTTAAAAAACACAAAGAGTCATAAAAACACTATGGAAACCTTAAATCCCCCCAAAATGATTATAATCCTTAAAACCTAAAAACGGTAAAACACTAAAAATCCTAAAAACCAATAATAACCACAACCCCCCCCCCAATAAACCTAAAAATACACTAAAACCCATTAAAACCATGAAAACAACTAAAAACTACACAACCCATTTAAACCCAAAAAATATTAAAAAACTCAAAAAACCCTTAAAAAGATTAAAAAATTTCAAAAAAACACCCAAACCTAAAAAAACACAGAAAAACAAAAAACCCTTTAAACCCCTCAAAATCCATAAAAACTCTAAAAACCCATAAAAAACATAAAACTCCCTAAAAATCTATAAAGACCTAAGAAAATCTTAAAAACCTAAAAATGCTTAAAACCCCAAAAAACACTAAAAACACTAAAAACTGTATCTGGCACTAAAAATCATAAAATCATATAAATACCTTTGAAGGCATAAATACCACTAAAAACCTAAATACCACTAAATACTATAAACACCCTTTACCACCTAAAAATTTCAAAAAACTCAAAAACCCTTGAAAACCCCAAAAAACCCATTAAAGCCTAAAAACCTTTAAAACCCAAAATAGCTAAAAACCATATTGATCCTAAAAATCCCAAAAAAATATCTAAAAATTAAAAAAACTAGAAAACCTTGAAAAACTCTAAGAAACCTTTAAAAACATAAAAAACCAAAAAATTACTAAAAACACTAAGAAAATCTTAAAACCAAAAAACACTAAAAACACAAAAAAAAAATCCCCTAAAAGTACCTAAAAATCTAAAATCCCCTAAAAACCATAAAACACTTAAAAAAATAAAAAACCTAAACACCCATAAAACCCCTAAAAACAATAAAAAAGATATAAACACATTAAACACCTGAAAATAATAAAAAGCACTAAAAAATTAAAAACCTAATAAAAATAAAGAACAGCCTAAAAAAACAAAAAACTAAAAACTAAAAAAACCATAAAAACAACATCAAATAATTAAAATACCTTATAACCCTAAAATACCATAAGAATCCTAAAAATACATAAAAATATCTATATGTAAAAAACCATGAAAATGTAGAAAAACCTTAAGAAAACCTTAAAATCATAAAAGCACTTAAAATAACTAATAAACAAAAAATTTGATAAAACCCCTATAATGGACCTAAAAAACATAAATCCCCTAAAAACCATAAATCCCTAAAACCAACTAAAACTCTAAATAACCTCTAAAATTCCAAAACCCTTTGAACCCTAAAATTGATAAAAATACTAGAAACCCTAAAAACCGAAAAAAACACTAGAAACCTTCTAAAAACCAAATATTCCTAAACCATTAAAAACCCTAAAACAAAAATAATCACTATAATCCCTAAAAACAAAAAAAATGTTAAATCCCTAAAAATAACAAAAAAAAAACCAAGAAAACCCAGAAATTCTAAAAAAACAATAAAAACCATAAAATCATAAAAAAGCACTAAAAATCCTTAAAAATATAAAAAAACCCAAAACCTAGGAAAATACTAAGGAACCCATAAAAACCTAATGTCATTTAAAAAAATTCAATTCCTAAATACTCTGAAATGACTAAAAACCATAATAATACCCTAAAAATAGAAAAACACCTAAAACCAATAAAAAACTAATACCCATAAAAATTATAAATACCCTAAAACATTAAAAAATATAAAATCCAATATAAACCGAAAAACAATAAAGAATAGAAAATCCATTTAAACCCTTATGATTGATTCAAATTTTTTAAAAACCTAAAAAACCATAAAAAACTAAAAAAATAATTATATACCCAAAAAATTCCCTAAAACACTAAATAACCCAAAATTCCCTTAAAAACCATAAAAACTTATAAATCCCCAAAAAATCCTAAAAAATCTCTCAAAATACCTAAAAATTTAAAATCTCTAAAAACCTGAAAACCCCAAGGAATAATATAAAAACACGACAAAAATTTAAACACAAAAAAACAAATTAATTCACAAAACCCTTAAAACCCCTAAAAATCCCAAAACACAAAAACCCTTGAAAATACCTAGAAATAGTAAAAACCCATAAAATTCCTAAAAATCCCTAAAACCACTAAAAACCAAAAAAACCAAAAAAAACCTAAAAACCATTAAAAACCTTAAAAAAATTAAAAACTCTAAAAACCCTAAAAAATTAAAAAATGGAAAAAACCATAAAACACTAAAGAGACCCTTAAATCCCCATGACCCCATAAAAACCAGTATTCTACTAAAAACAGTAAAATCAATAAAAACTGAAGAAAAACAATAAAACCTAAAAATTTATAAAACACCTAAAAACATAAAAAACACAAAAAAACACGATAAACCCTAACAACCCAAAAAAGAGTAAAAACCCTCAAAATTCATAAAACCCTAAATACCAATAAAAATCAATAAAAATAAATAAAAATAACTTAAAATGTAAAAAAACCTAAAATCCTGAAAAACACTAAGAAATACTTAAAAATCCATAATTACATAGACCCCCTAAAAACCCTAAATAACATTATAGGCCATAAAAACCAAAAAAAACCAAAAAAAAAACATTTAAACCCCCATAAAACCTTTAGAACCACTACTAACTATAAAACCCCTTTAAACCAAAAAAATTGTTAAAAAACTCTAAAAAAATTTAAACGCCTATAAAAAATTTAAAAAAACCCTTTAAAGACAAAAAACATAACAGAACTTTTAAAACCCTCAAAATCCACAAAAACCATAAAACCATAAGAATCTTAAAAAATACCTAAATTCCCTAGATACATAACTACCCAAAAACCCTTGAAAAACTAAAAAAACATTACCAACCTACAAACATTAAAAAACCCTAAAAACATAACAATAATAAATAGTATAAAACCACTAAAAGTCCTAAAACCCCTCAAAATCCCAAAAATGCATATAAACATTAAATTCCTAAAATATCCCTAAAAATCAGTAAAAAAATAAAAAACCATAAAACCCCTGATAAAACACATAGGTAACCATAACAAACACATATAACCGCTAAAACCATAAAAAATTCTAAAAACATTAAAAACCCTTAGAAAGAAGTGAAAATCCACAAAACCCCTAAAAATCATTAACACCCCTAACAACCATTAAAACCCGAAAAACCGAAAAAAATCCCTAAAATCAGAAATAAAATTAAAAACTCATTGAACTCATAAAAACATTATAAAACTATAAATACCATAAAAACCATAAAAATTAAAAACAATAATAAAAACAAAGAACCCAAAAACCCCTATAAACCATAAAAATACATAAAACCTAGAAAAACCTTAAATCCTCTAAAAATATAGCAAATCCAATAAAAATCCCTAAAAACCTAAAAAACAATAAAACCCTTAAAATTATAAGAAACAAATATTGAAAAAGAAATACACATTAAACACCTAAAACCCAAAAAAATGCTAAAACCCTAAAATCCCTAAAAATGTAAAAAAACCCTAAAAACCCTCAAAATCACTTAAAACCGTAAAAACACTAAAAAATACATAAAAATATATAAAATATGTAAATTAGTAAAAACCATGAAAACGTAGAAAACCCCTATAAAGCCATAAAAACCGAAAAAAATTAAAACCACTAAAAACATAAAAATTATAAAAACCCTAAAACCCTAATACCCATAAAAACCTAAAAACCCTAAAACTCCTAAAAAACACTTAAAACACATAAAAACTACTAAAAAAACCAAAACTCTTTAAACCCCTAAAAACAAAAAAAACATCCATAACCCTAAAAACCATAAAAACATCAATATACCTAAAAACCCTAAAATTGATAAAACTCCAGAAAAATCCCTAATAACAAATAAAAATTTAAAAAACCATGAAACACCTAAATATAACTAAGAAAACCTTAGAATCTTAAAGCACATAAAAACCAATAAATATAGAAAACTAAAAAATCCATAAAAAACCCAAAGAAAACCAAAAAACCCCAAAACCCTCATTAAATCCCTAAAACCCATAAAAATTAGAAAGATCTCAGAAATCCATAAAAACCTAAAAATCCCTAAAAATTCCGAAAACCCCTAGGAAAACCCTAAAAACATAAAAAAACTTAAAATGTTAAAAAATGATAAATCCCATAAACCATAGAATTATCTAAAAAACTAAAAATCGAAAAAACCAAAAAAACTCATAAAAACATAAAAATCACTAAAAAAATATAAGAAACTTTTAATCCCCTAAAACCGTTAAAAACACTAAAAATTATTAAAACACTAAAAAATTAAAAAAAAATTATACAATCCCTAAAAAAAATATAAAACATTAAAATCTATAGAAACCTTCAAACCCATTAAAATCATAAAAGGTCATAAAAATCCCTAAAAATGTAAAAAACCCAAAAACCCTAAAAATTTCTATAAAAACCATGAAACACTAAAAACACTAAAAATAACTAAAAGTCAATAAAATGATAAAAACCATAAACCTCAGAAAAAAAAATGAAATCCTAAAAAACCACAAAATCCAAAAAAGTGGACTAAAATCCCAAAAAGCATAAAAAACCCAAAAGCCCTGAAAAACTATAAGAAAACCTTACAACCCTAAAAACAATAATAACCCCTAAAAAACCTAAAAAAGGCAAAAAACCCTTAAAACCAAAAAAAGAACCTTAATGCACTAAAACCCTAAAACCCTAAAAATCACACAAAATAGTAAAACACCAAAATAGCAATAAATATCTTCAAACCACCAAAAACTATAAAAATAAGTTAAACCACTAACGATGTTAATAAATAAAAACAATAACCCCTAAAGAAGTAAAAAACCCAAAAACCAAAAAAATAAAAAAAACCCCAAAAAGCCATAAAAACACTCAAAATCCCTCAAAACCATAGAAAACCATAAAAAATATAAATAATCACCAAAAACACAGAAAACCAATAATAAAAACTTAAAAACCGGAAAACACAAAAATCTATAAAAATCTAAAAAAAAATTCTAAAACCCTAATCACCCTAAAAATAATTAAAACATCTCAAATTCCCAAAAAAACCCAAAAACCATAAAAATACTAAAAATCCCAAAATTCCTAAAAACATAGAGAACCCTAAATACCACGAAAATCCATAAAAACCATAAAAACCTAAAAACACTAAAACCCTTAAATATCATAAATATGATAATAACCCTAAAATCCCCAAACCCCTTAAAACCATAAAAACCATTGAAAAACTTTAAAACCCAAAAAACGCATAAAATCACACTAAAACAATAAAACACCCTTTAAACCCTTGAATATGTTCAAAAACACTAGAATTGTTAAAAAAAATTAAGTACACAAAATAATTATAAAAACTCATAAACCCCAAAAACCAATAAAACCCTTAAAACCCCTAAGATCACCAAAAATATATAAAACCCTAAAAACATAAAAATCTTAATAAATCCCTAAAAATCCATGAAAATTTAAAACCCCATAAAAACCCTGAAAACCCTAAGAAAACATTAAAAACCTAGAAGCACCTATAAAACCTCAAAAACATAAAAATTATAAATACTATAAAACCATAAAACCCATAAAATTCAAAAAATTCCTAAAAATCCTAAAAATCCATATAACATTATAATTCCAAAGAAATCTCCAAAAACCTCAAAAATTTTAAAAAACATTAAAAAAATGAAAAATCTTAATAAAACTAAAAAAATCTAAAAATAAGTTAAACCTATAAAAATCTAGGAAATTATAAACACTCTAAGAACCCTAAATGAAATAAAAAACCCTAAAACTCCTTAAAACCATTAAACCCCTAAAACACATAAAAATATAATAAACAAAAAAACATACAACCCCACTAAAAAAACTAAAACCCCTTTAAATCCAAAAAGAAATTAAAAAACATAAAGAACTATGAAAACACTAAATTAAAAAAAACCCATGAAAAACATAAAACCATAAAATTCCAAAAAAAATATTATCCAGGAAATCCATAATTTTCAATTCACTGACACTGATTGCCACATTTGGAAACCCACCCTTGTTGGACAGTTGAGCACAAGGGAGTTCTATCAGTATAAATGTGAACAAAGCACCCAACCACCGACATGGCTCTCCAAATTCAAGAGAAACTCTATCCCGCCATCGAATTTTATTTTATTGTGGAATGTGTGGAGGAGCATATTGTCGGTGTAGGAGTAACTCAAGAAAGCTGTACTGAGCGTAGCCTCTGCTTTCCCAACCTGTCTGTGAGAAGAGGATAATATGCAACACATCTTCCTTATCTTTAGTCTCACTACCTCTTTATGGGACTACATGCAGAACATTTTCTGTCAAAAATTCTGTACAGGAAACACTCTGGAAAATCTTTTTAACACCGTCATCGGTGCAGAAAATAGCAATCAGATCAAGAACCTTATGCTTTTTGTAGTCGTAGACCTTTCAAACTACGCGTGGAAAACCCGAAATAAGGTCGTTTTTTAATCAAAAGCCAGCTCCCGACATGGTCGAATTCTGAAAATCCATAAAGTTTTTCACACTACATCCCACATTGAAATTGGAGTGATGGATTACAACATGAATGATTTGATCATGTAGAGAACCCATGGTCTTCCTGGAAGGTGCAGAAAACTAATGCCCATGAAATTAATTTGGTGGATTCCTCCAATTCTAGGTTGAATCAAAGTTAACGTGGATAGAACCACATCTGGAGCATCCGGTCTCACAGGATATAGAGGTGTATTTTGTACTTACAGAGGATTCATCAAGGTATGATTCTTTCACTTATTGGGAAGTGGATGCGCATATGAGGCAGAACTCTGGGTCGTCATCAAGGCAGTCCAGTTTGTGAGACATTTTTCTTGGAAGCTTCTATGGATTGTGTCCGACTCAATGCTGGAAGTAGAGGCCCTGAGAAGCAGATCAAGAAGAGTACCATAGTGGCTACTCCTACAATGTATTGAATGCCTCAATGCTTTACATGATCTGACCCTACATATTACACATTCCTTCTAGTAAGAGAATGCGGGGGTAGATGCACTCTCAAAGCAAGCAATTGAAGATAAGGGATTCATGTGGTCCTTCGTCACTCTGTCTCATTGTGCGTCCCTTGTGGACTCAAACATGAAGGGTGATACACACACCGTCTTCTATAGGCCCTCCTTGAAAAATAATGTAACTATCATTTTTTAATTAATTTTGGGGACCAAGCTCGCCTGTTTCGGTGCCTTCATTGGCTAAAAACCTGCAAAAAAATCAAAATCCATAAATACCCTAAAAACAAAGAAAAATCCAAAGAATACCCCTAAAATACCTAAAAACATAAAAAACCATAAAAACCCTGAAAACCATATGAAAAACCCAAAAATCTAAAAACCATTAAAACCCCAGACACCAAAACAGATAAAAACCCTAAAAACTATAAAACCCTCAAATTGCCTAGAAATCCTAAAAACAAAAAAACTAATATCTATAAAAACGTAAAAATCCTTAAAAGCCATAAAAATATCTAAGAAAACCATAAAAACCAAAAAAAATTGAAATACCTAGGAACCCAAAAAATGAAAAAATCATAAAAACCCTTACACCCCCAAAAAACCATAAAACCAAAAAACACATTAAAAAAACCAAAAAACATTAACATCCCACTTAAAACTATAAAATCCCTTTAAACCCATAAAAATGATACAATATCTAAAAACTCAAAAAAACCATAACAACCAAAAACACCAAAAATACCCAAAATTAATAAAAACCCTAAAAATTGTCAATATCTAAAAACCTATAAAAACCTAACAAATTTAAAAAAATACTTAAAATCACTAAAAACATGAAAAACCTAAAAAAGTTGAAAACCCAAAAGAAAATATTAAATACATAAAAAAATTTAAAACAAAAAAAAACAAAAAAATCTAAAAACCCTACAAAACCCTATAAACAATAAAATCTGTAAAACCCTGAAAATTCATAAATCCCTAAAAACCAAAAAATCCTAAATAGTCCATAATAATCACAAAAAACATAAGAAACCCTAAAATTCCCAAAAAAAAATATTAAGAAAACATTAAAAACATAAAAACACATAAAACACAAAATATCATAGAAACCCTAAATACCTATAAAACCATAAAACCCACTAAAAATATGAAAACTCCAGCAAAATAATTATTTTTGAAAAAATGTAAAAAAAGCTATAAAACCCTGGAAAAACTAAAATAACCCTAAAAACATAACAAAAATCATAAACCCCCTAAAACCCTAAAAACCCTTGAACCCCCATACCCCTTAGAACATAAAATACACTAAAAATCTTGAAAAGCATAAGAAAACAAAAAAAATATAAATACCCATAAAAACACTACAAACCTAAAAGTGAAAATATCATAAAACCCCTAAACATCGGAAAAAGCATCAAATTCCAAAAACACCCTAAGAAACTTGAAAATCCTAAAAAATCAATAAAAATACGAAAAATAAAAATAAAACCCCCTAAAACCCTAAAAACACCTATGAAAACTATAAAATCCTTAAAACATTTTAAACCCCTAAAAACCTAAAAACGCTAAAAACCATAAAAAGACCATACACCCTTTGAAAACTATAAAAACAAAAAAAATATCATAAAACCCCTAGAAACATAAAAGTACCCTAAAACCCACTAAAAACCCATTAAAATCGTCAGAATGTTAGAAAACACTAAAAATCTTAAAAACCCAAAAAATGAAAAGCCCCTCAAAACTAAAAAGAAATCCGTAAAAACCCAAAACCCCCCAATAAACGGTAAAAACCCTAAAAGACCACAAAAACAAAAAAAAAATAACTAAAAATACCAAAAAATTTAATAAACACTATAAAACAATGAGGAAACATAAAAAAATTAAAAAAATAAAGAAAATATAGAACATAAAAAATGTTAAAACCATAATAACCCTTAAATCCATAAAAATCACAAAATCCCTAAAAACAACATAAATCCAAAAAAAAAGAACTAAAAACCCATAAAATGTAAAAACCCTTAAATTTTTTAAGAAAACCTCAGAAAAGCTTAAAATCATAAAAGACATAAAATTACTAAAAACAAAAAAGACACTAAAAACCATAAAAATCCTAAACAACACCCTAAAAACCCTAAAACCCATAACAACCCCTAAAACCTAGAAAACCCATTAAAACATATAAATACTCAAAAAAAATTAAACACTCAAAAAACTCTTTAAACATCTAAATCATTAAAAAAATATTAAAATATTAAAATAATAAAAAACTAATAAACACTAAAAACCCAAAAAAAGTAAAAACCCTAAAATCCCGAAAAACCCCTAAAACCCATAAAATCCTTAAAAAGGAAAAAAATACTAAAAATCGATAAAAATCCATAAAATCATTAAAAACCCAAAAAATCATGAAATTCCCTAAAAATCTTGAAAACCATTAAAACAAATAAAACCACAAAAAACCAAAAAACACTAAAAAACCTAATAATTCATAAGGACCCTAAAACCCCTCAAAAACCATAAATACACTAAAAAACCTAAAAAAACAAAAAATCCCTAAAAATGAAATGAATAATAAAACCATGAAAACCACAAAAAAAACCTTAAAACATAAAAAAATAAAAACAAACATAAAAAATAAAAAAATGAAAAAAAAAACAGAAAAACTCTATAATATCGTAAAACTCGAAATCCTCGTAAAATCTATAAAACACCAAAAAAACTAAAAAATTGAAAAACCCAAAATAACTATAAAAATAACTAAAAATTATAAAAACCCATTAAACCCCTTAAAATGTTAAAAACCACTAAAACCCTTAAAATCATAAAGAACTCAATAAACCCAAAAAACCGTAAAGTCCATAAAACCCATAAAACCCCTGAAATACCTCAAAATCCCTAAATACCCTAAAATACATTATAATCTTAAAAATTCTATGAAATCCGTAAAAAATAAAAAACCATAAAGACCAAAAGAACCATAAGAAAACTGTAAAAATAAAAAACACATAAAACCCATAAAAAACTAAAAAATTCTATCAATAATCTAAAAATAATACAAACCATAAAAATTCCTAAAAACAAAAAAACCATTAAAACAATTAAAATTACATAAAAAATATCAAAAAATGTAAAAACACTTAAAACCTTAAGAATCCCAAAGAAAACCTTTAAAACCTAAAAACATATAATACCCCTAAATACCCTAAAATCCTTAATGTACGATAAATCCCCTAAAAACCTAATAGACCCCAAAAACCCTTAAAAACCAAAAAAACCAAAAATAACTCTAATAACCATTTTATCACCTAAAAACATTAAAAACTACAAAAAAATCATAAAACCTAAAAAAACTCAAAAAACACATAAAAACATAAAAAACCCATAAAAACCCTAAAACCCATAAATACATAAAAAATTCCTAAAAACACCTAAAAATTAAAAAGAACCCCAAAAATAACTCAAAACATGGACCCCTTAAACCGTGGAAAACCTTATGAAAATCATAAAAATTTAAAAACGCTTAAAGCCCAAAAAACACAAAATAATGAAAACTCTAAAAACATAAAACCCCTAAGCGAACCAAAAAAACTCTTAAAATCCATAAAAACAAAAACACCAAAAACTATGAAAAAATTATGAAATCCTTAATAACATAAAAAACATAAATCCCATAAAAAACAAAAAAGTGCTAAAAACATAAAAAGACACTAAAAACACCCTAACACCCTCCAAGAATCCTAAAAACCAATAATGCTACAAAAACCCTAAAAACCCCAAAACCACATAGAAACCCAAAAAACAACTAAAAATATTATGAACACTTTACACCCCTAAAAAGTAAAAAATGTCTAAAAACCCATAAAATCCCTAGAAATCTCAAAAAATTTCCCTATAACCCAAAAAAACATAAAAATTCTAGAAAACCTAACACACTTTAAAACCCCTAAAATCTATTAAATCCTTTAAAACATAGTGAAAAATGGACCTAAATATCCTTAGAAACATAAAACCAAAAAAATATTGAAAAATAATATGAAAACATAAAAACCTAAACACCCTAACACCCATAAAACAAAAAATTAAAAAAACACTAATACTCTAAAAAATCCTCTAAAAGACCATAAAAACCTTAAAACCAATAAAATACCCTAAAAACATAAAAATCCACTAAAAAATATAAAATTCCTTAATCCTCTAAAATTATTTAAATAATATAAAAACCAAAGAAACCTGAAAAACTCAAAAAAACCAGAAAATGCAAAATGAAATTGAAGACCCTAAAACCTCTCAAAAAACCCTAAAAATACCTAAACCATTAAAATTAACTAAAAATCATAAAAACTTATAATAATCCATTAAAATCATAAAAACACTAAGAACCCCTAAAACTCAAAAAATGCTAAAAACCCTAAAACCTGAAAAATTCTAAAAACCCTAAAACCCCAAAAAAACATAAAACCACTAAAAATTGTAAAATTCCCTAAAACCCCATAAAAACATAAATACCCACTAAAAACTATAAAAACCCCTTCAAATCCATAAAAAAATTTAAAGTTTCTAAACACCTGTAAAGACCCTAAAAACTCCGAAAATCCCAAAAAACACCGAAAATATAAAAAACCCCCTAAAACCCTAAAAACAATAAAAACCATAAAAATCACTAAAAAGCACATAAAATAATAAAAATCCAAAAAATCCATAAAAATACATAAAAAATAAAAAAAACTAAAAAATATGAAAATTAGTAATGAAACATTAAAATCTTAAAAACACTTAAACCCCTAAAAATGAAAAATAGTTTAAAACATAAAAACCCTTAGAAACCCTAAAATTCATAATAACACTAAGAAACCCTAAAAATACAAAAAAATACAAAAAAATATAAAAACCATAAAACCCCAAAAACCCTGAGAAAACCTTAAAATAATATAAAAATTAAACCCATAAAAATCATAAAATTATCTAAAAAACTAAATGTCTCTAAGAAGACCCTAAAAACCCTCAAAACACTAAAAACAATAGAAACCTAAAAACCATAAAAACACTAAAAATCCAAAAAACAACTAAAACCCTACTAAAAACTCTAATAATCCTTTAAACAACTATAAACCTTAAAAAATCTAAAAATATAAAATACTATAAAACTAAAAAATCCTAAAACCCCAAAAAACACCTAAAAACCTACAAAACCCTAAAAACCCCTTAAAACTCACAAAATCCCTAAAATCCCTAAAACCCCAAAAAAACAAAAAAAAAATTAAAATGTAAAAAAATAAGAAAAACACTAAGAAAATATTAAGAACCTAAAAACACTTAATAACAATAAAAACCTAAAAACACTAAAAACCCTAAAAATCATAAAAAACACTGGGAACCCTTGGAATCCCATAAAACCCTAATATATCCAAAAAATCCTAATTTTTTTTAAAATTCTATAAAAATGTAAAAACCCTAAAATCCTAAAAAACCCTAAGAAATTGTAAAAACCAAAAAAACCTAAAACCCATAAATACCTAAAAACAATAAAAACCCTAAAAAACTATAAAAGACCCTAAAAACTCTCTAAACCCTGAAATCCCTTACAAACCCATAAAAACCTTAAAAATCAGTAAAAACCCCTAAAGACGATAAAAACCACTAATAACTATAAAAAACATTATTCTCCTAAAAACATTAAAATACACTAAAAACATAAAAACCCTAAAACCAAAAAAAAATACCCCACACACCCAAAAACCCATAGAACCCCTAAAACCCCTAAAAACAGCAAAAACATCAAAATCCATAAATCCATAGAAACACATAAAAAATTTACAAATCTCTAAAAATACCTAAAAACATAAACAATTAAAAACACTTGGAAAAACATAAAAATCTAAAAACACTTAAATCTTCTAAAAACCTAAAAAACACAAAAACCCCCCAAAACCCCTAAAAACTCTAAACCCACCTAAAAATCCTTAAAATCTCTTAAAACAATAAAAACCCTAAAATTGTTATAAATTCCATAAAAACCCAAAAAATTTATAAAATCCTAAAACTATAATAAAACCATAAGAACCTAAAAACACTTTAAAACGAAAAAAACATAAGTAATTAAAGAAACCCTAAAAAGACCAAAAAAACCATAAAAACTCGAAAAACCATAAAAATTTCAAAATCAATAAAAACCCACTAAAAAATCTAAAAACCTTTTAAACCCCCCAAAACCACCAAAATTCTAAAAATTGATAAATCTATAAAAACTCAAAAAATACCCTAAAAACCCAAAAAACCCACAAATGCCTTAAAACCCACCCCAAAACCCTCAAAATCCAAAAAAACACAAAATACCTTATAAAATGATTAAAAAAGCCATAAAAATCCATAAAAAATAAAAATCCCTCAAAACCTTGATAACACCTATGCATAAAAAAACATAAAGCACTTAATACCCCTAAAAATACTAGAAACATTAAAACCCCTAAAACCCCCTAAAATTCCTAAAAAAAATCAAAATCCATAAAACCCTAAAAACCATAAAAATCATAAAAAATCCCTAAAACTCCTTAAAAACAATAAAACATCCCTAAAATCAATGAAAACCTTAAAAACCTCAAGCCACTTAATTCCTCTAAAACCCCTAAAAATAAAAAAAATCATACAAAACCCTCAAATACCCTAGAACCCCTAAAACCCAATAATTAATCTAATACCCCTTTAAACCCTTAATCATTACAAAAATATAAATACCATAAAACCATAGAAAATTCAAAAATCTCCTAAACCCAAAAAAAACATGAAAACTCTAAAAATCCCTAAAAATATATAAAAACCCCAAAATACCTAAACCACCCTATAGAAAACATAAAAACCAAAAACACCTAATCCCCGAAGAATATAAAAACATAAAAACCCCTAAAACCCCTAAAACCCTCAAAATCATCAAAGACCCTAAAAACCATAAAAATTCTAAAAAATATCTAAAAATACCTAAAAAGTAAAAACCACTAAAATCCCTAAGAAAACTTTAAAAAATAAATACCATTTAAGCCCCAAAAACAAAAAATTAAAAAAAAACCCAACCCCCCCTCCAAATCCAAAAACCAATAAAAACCCATAAGAACATCAAAAAACAATTAAACCCCAAAAACCACAAAACCACTAAAAACTACAAAACCCATCTAAACCCCTAAAAACATTAAAGATTATAGAAATATTAAAACTACAAAAAACCATAAAACACAAAAAAACCATAAAACGCTGAAAACCCAAGAAACCCTAAAACCCTCAGAATCCATAAAAACCACAACACTATAAAAATCTAAAAAAATCCCTAAAAATCACTCAAAATGAAAATAATGAAATATTGAGAACCAAAAAGAACCATTAAATCACTTAGAACCCCTAAAAATGTAAAACAATCTAAAACCCCTAAACCCCCCTAAAACCCAAAGAACCCAAAAATCCCTAAAACCCGTAAAAACAATTAAAAACCTAAATAAACCATGAAATCCATAAAAACGTAAAAACAATAAAAACCCCAAAACCCCTTAGAAATTATTATAAACTTGAAAACACATAAAACCGCTAAAAACCAAAAAAAATTCTAATAACACATAAATACCATAAATACCCTAAAAAATAGTAAAAAATATAAAAACACTTTCAACCCCTATTTTTTAAAAAAACTCTACAATACCCAAAAATCTAAATACCCAAAGAACCAAATAACCATAACCCCCAAAATAAACCCTAGAACCCCTCAAAATCCCTAAAAATCATAAACACAATAGAATTCTACAAATCCCAAATATTATCTAAAATTGTAAAAAACTTAAAAACCATATGAAATCCATAAAAATGTAAAAAAAACTATACATCTCTAAAAAACCTAAAAACCCCTTACACCCTAAAACCCACAAAAAACCTCTCCAAATCCCTCAAAACTATAAAAAAAATAAAAAAATCCCAAAAAATCTATATAAATGTAAAAACAAAAAAGAGCCCATAAAACCCCTATGAAACCCTTAAAAACATAAAAACAATTAATACCGCTAAATAAATAAATAAAACGCAAAAAGTACCCAAAAAAACTAAAAACCCTAAAAACCCCTAAAACATTAAAAATCCCTAAAATCCCATAATATCATTAAAAACATTAAAAACACTCAATACCCTTGAAACCCAAAATAATATTAATACTCTAAAAAATTATAAAATCACAAACAAATCAAAAAAACCCTTGAAACCCCAAAAAAACTAAAAAACCCTAAAACCCCTAAAATAACTAAAAAACATAAAAACCATAAAAAATCATAAATTGAAATAAAAATCCCTAAAAATAAAAAAACACAAAAAAAGCTTGAGAAACTATAAAAAATATTTAATAACATAAAAACCCTAAAACCCCGAAAACCCCTAAAACCCAAAAAATGATAAAATCCAAAAAATCCATAAAAACCATAAAAACCATAAAAACCATAAAAAACCATAAAATAAATAAATTACGTAAACATATAAAAAAACCAAGGAACCCTAAAAACCATAAGAAAACCATATTAAATAATCATAGAAACCTTAACAACACTAAAAAAAATTAAAAACCCTAAAACCCCAAAAAATTAATAAAAAAACAAAACCCCTAAATATCCTTCAAACCCAAAATTTCCAAAAACATCTTAAAAATCATATAAAAATCCATAAAAACATAAAAACCACTAAAACCTTGAAAACCCCTAAGAAAACCTTCAAGACCTAAAACACCTCAAAACCCCTAAAAATCCCTAAATATATAAAAATACACTGAAAATCCTAAAACCCCCTAAGAATCACGTAAAACGATAAAAACACTTAAAACCCCTAAAACCAGAATAATTCTAAATATCCTAAAACCCCAAAAAACCTTAAAAACCACAAAACCCGTAAAATTCCCTAAAACCCCATAAAAACATAAATACCCACCTAAAATTATAAAAACCCCTTCAAATTATTAAAGAAATTAAAATTTTTAGAAACCCATAAAGACCCTAGAAAACTACAAAAATTCCAAAAAAACCCTAAAATTAAAAAAATCATAAATCCCTAAAAAACTATAAGAAAACCCTAAAATACTAAAAAAATTAAACCCCTAAAAATCATAAAAATCTCTAAAAAAATAAATATCTCTAAAATGACCCTAAAACCCCTCAAAACACTAAAAACAATAAAAACCCTAAAAACTTTAAAAACCCTGAAAATCCAAAAAACACCGAAAACCCAACTAAAAACTCTAAAACCCATTAAACCACTAAAAACCTTTAAAAACTCTAAAAATAAAAAATCCTATAAAATTAAAAAACTTAAGACCCCAAAAACCCATAAAAACCTTCAAAACCCTAAACCCCCCTAAAACTCACAAAATCCCTAAAAACACTAAAGCAAAAAAATCACAAAAAATCCAGAGAATGCAAAAAACACAAAAAAACATATAAAATTACTAAGAAACTAAAAACGTATTAAAACCCTAAAAACCTAAAAATCACTAAAAACCCTAAAAATCAAAAAGAAAATCACTAGGAACCCTCATAATCCCATAAAACGCTAAAATTAAAAAAACACTAAAAATTAATAAAATTCCATAAAAATGTGAAAACCAAAAATACTCTAAAAATCGTTAGAAAATCCTAAAATCCAAAAAAACCTAAAAACCAAATATACATAAAAAAATTAAGAACCCCAAAAAACCCCTAAAAACCCTAAAAATACAATAAACCGCTAAAACCCTTATAAACCCATAAATACCATAAAAACACTAAAAACAGCTGAAGACCTTAAAAACAACTAAAAACTCTAAAACAATTTATTCCCCTAAAAACATTAAAATACACTAAAAAACATAAAAACCCTAAAAACTAAAAAATTACCTGAAACACCCAAAAACCCATAGACCACTAAAACCCATAAAACCCGTAAAAACCTCAAAATCAATAAAAACCTTAGAAACCCATAATAATCCTTAAAATCACTATAAATACCTAAAAACATAAGAAACCTAAAAACCCTTGGAAAACCTTAAAAACCAAAAAACACTTAAAACTCTTAAAATCCTAAAAAACACTAAAACCCCCAAAAATTACTAAAAACTATAAAACCCTCTAAAAACCTACAAAATCTCTAAAAACCTTAAAAACCCTAAAAATATTAAAATGTTCATAAAAACCAAAAAATTGTAAACAAACCTAAAACCATAAGAAAATCATAAAAACCAAAAAAAATTAAAAATCCAAAAAAAATATAAGCAATTCAAAATACCCTAAAATGAGCCAAAACCATAAATACCATAAATACCATAAAAATCATAAAATCACAAAAAACCCAATATGATATCTAAAAACCATTTAAAACCCTAAACACTTCCACAACACTAAAAAACATAAATCCCTAAAAACATGAAAACCCACCTAAAATCCCAAAAAACCATAAAGGAATTAAGAACCCAAAAAACACAAAAAATCCAAAAAAAACCCCCCAAAAACCATATAAATGATAAAAAAATCAATAAAAATACCTAATGATATAAAAATACCTAAAAACCTAGAATCCCCCATATGAAAACCCAAAAAAACACAAAACACTTAAAATCACTAAAAGCCCTAGAAACGCTAAATCCTCTAAAACCCCTACAATTCCTAAAACCCCACAAAATTCATAAAAACCCTAAAAACAATAAAAATCATATAAAATCCCTAAAAAACTTAAAAACATATAAATCTCCGAAAACCCGAGAAACCGCTAAGAAAACCATAAAAACATTAAGACACTAAAAACCCCTAAAATCACTAAAAACAACAAAAAACCTATAGAACCCTCAAATACCCTACAACCCCGAAAACAAATAAAAACTCTAAATCCCCTTTAAACCCTTAAAAATTATAAAAATATAAAAACCCTAAAAACCATAAAAACTCAAAAAACCGCTAAACCCCTAAAAATCCCTAAAAACTATAAAAATCCCTAAAAATATAAAAAACCATAAAATACCTGAAGACACTATGGAAGTCACAAAAACCTAAAACAATTAAACCCCGAAAAACCTAAAAACATGAAAACCCCTAAAAACCAATAAAAACAATCAAAATCACGCAAAGCCCCTAAAAACAATAAAAATTCTAAAAAAGATCTAAAAATACATATAACATAAAAACCATTAAATCACTAATAAGATAATAAAAACTAAAAAACCTAAAAACCCTAGAACCTAAAAATGATAAAAACACAAAAAACCCCCTTAAAATCCAAAAAACTATAATAACCTTTAAGAAATTCAAAAAAACCTAAAACCCCAAAACCCCCAAAAAACCCCAAAAAATTATGAACATCCTTTAAACCCTTAAATACCATAAAATTTATAGAAATAATAAAACTCCTAAAAAACTCAAAAAACCATATAACACAAAAAAACCATAAAAACCTAAAAACACAAGAAAGCCTAAAACCCTCAAAATCCATAAAAACCCTAAAACAATATAAATATAAAAACACCCCTAAAAATCCATCAAAATGTAAAAAACTAAAATCTAGAAAACCCAAAAGGACCATAAAATCACCCAGAACCCATAAAAATTTAAAAACACTAAAACCCCAAAACCCCCCGAAAATCCTAAGAACCCAAAAAACCCAAAAAACCCTAAAAACAATTAAAAAACCTACATAAACCATGAAATCACTAAAAATATAAAAAACCAAAAAAACCCTAAAAACCACTAATAAAATCATAAATACCTGAAAACATATAAAAACCCTAAAAACCAAAAAATGATAAAAACCCATAAAAACCATAAATACACTAAATCCCCTAAAACTATAAAAACTAAAAATTCCATAAAAATCATAAAAAGAACCAAAAATTAGAAAAACACATTCAACAACAATATTTTAAAAACTCTGCAAAACAACGAAAATTAAAAACCAAAAAAACTAAATAACCAAAAAACGCCAATAAAACCTAAAAAACCAAAACCCCTCAAAATCCCTAAAAACCTAAACACACTAAATTTATTAAAAATTCCTAAAATTATCAAATATCATAAAAAACATAAATTCCCAATGAAATCCTTAAAAAACAAAAAACTTTACTGCCTAAAAAACCTAAAAACCTAAAAAACCCTAAAAACCACAAAAAACATCTCAAAATCCATAAAAAAATTAAAAACCATAAAAACTTAAAAATACCTAAAAATATATATAAATTTAAAAACCACCAAACCCTCACAAAACCCCCCATGAAATCCTCGAAAACATAAAAACAATTAAAACCTTTAAAACGAACACAAAAAAATTAAAAACCATAAAAACCACTAAAATCATTACAAATCACTAAAATCTCTAAAATCTCATAAAAAGATAAAAACAATTAAGAACTCTAAAAAAACGTGAATCCAAAAATAATATTAAAACTCGAAAAAACAATAAAATCATAAAAAAAGTTAAAAAACCACTAAAACCCCAAAACCCATAAAAACCATAAAAACCCTAAAACCCCTAAAATAACCAAAAAACATAAAAACCCTAAAGATAATTAAAATGAAATAAAAATCCGCATAAGAAAAACCCCAATAAACCCTAAAAACCTCAAAAAAATATTTAGTAACCTAAAAAACCTAAATAAAACTAAAAACCTAAAATTGATAAAACCCATAAAATTCATAAAAACCATATAAACCATAAAAAATCATAAAATAAATAAAATGCCTAAAATGTAAAAAAAACCTAGGTACCCTAAAAACCTTAAGATAATTTTAAAACCACGAAAACATTTAAAACTACTAAAAATGTAAAAATGAGTCAAATACAAAAATTCCTAAAAGACCCTAAAACCCTAAAAAACCTAAAAATAAAAATAAAAACCCATTAAAATTAAAAAACTCTAAAACCCCATAAAAACCCTTAAAACCTACTAAAAACTCTAAAATCATTTCAATCCCTAAAAATATTAAAACTCTAAAAACTCTTCAAACTATAAAAACCTCAAAATACCCCTCAAAACCCTTGAAAATCCCACAAAAGACGAAAACCCCAAATAAACCTAAAACTCAAAAAATTCCTTAAAACCCCAAAATGCCATAAAATTATTAAAGACCCATAAACTCACTAAATATAATAACACTAAAAACCTTGAAAACCTCTATAAAAACCTAAAAACATAAAACACTTGGAAACCCTAAAAAAGGAAAAAAAATGTTAAAACCCTAAAAACATTAAAACCTCAGAAAACCCCAAAATACCTAAAAATCTATAAAATCCTTAAAAACTAATAAAAATAATAAAAACCCTAAAAATCCCTAAATATGAAAAATAAATTTAAAACCCTAAAAACACATATAAAAAAAACCTAAACACACTTAAATCCCATAAAACCATAAAATTACTAAAACCCCTATAAAACAAAAAATACCTTAAAACCAAAAAATCCCTAAAAACCATATAAATGCCTAAAAACCATTAAAACCCCTAAAATCATGAAAAAATACTAAAAAATATCAACAAAATTTAAAAATAAAAAGAAACATGTAAAACCTCTAAATAACCAAAAAAACACCTAAAAACTTAAAAAAACACTAAACCCCTAAAAACCATAGTAAAATACCCTAACAACACTCAAAATCCCTTATAATATGAAAAAACAATAAAAAATACTAAAAAGGGAGAAAAACCCAAAAATATTTAAAAACTCAAAAACAAAAGAAAAAATCGAAGAAAAAAAATTAAAAAATGAAAACACTTTTAACCCCCAAAAACTCCCTACAAATAGCTAATATCCTAAAAAACCCTAAAAATACCTAAAACATTAAAAAAATAGAAATACTAAAAAATATTTAAAAATCCTTTAAAATCCCTAAAAAAGTTAAAATCCCAAAAAACATAGAAAACCCAAATAAAAATCTAAAAATCCACAAAAAATTAAAATCACTAAACACCTAAAAATTCAAAAAACCATAAAAACCCTATATAATTCCTTAAAAATCCTGAAAACCCCTAAAATAAAAAATCCACTAAAACCCCTTAAAAACATTAAAAAACATAAAAAGCTCTAAAAATCCCTAAAATCATTAAAACCGCATTAAACCCCTAAAGGTTATATAAGTTATAAAAATCAATAAAAATCCATAAAAACAAGAAAACCCTTAAAACCCTATGAAAACCTTAAAATCCATTAAAACCCCTCAAATTATCTAAATCCCCTAAAACAATAAAATCATAAAAAGATTCTAAAAATCACTAAAAATGTTAAAAATCCTAAAAACCATTCAAACACCTATGAAAACATTAAAAACATTAAAAAAATTAAAACATATAATAATGTAAAAATGATAAATCCACTTTAAATACCTAAAACACCCTGAAACCATAATTTTTTAAAAAAATTCCTAAAATCCTTAAAAACCATAATACCCCAAAAAACCTTATATAACCCAAAAACTCATAAAACAAAATAATAATAAAATGTTAAAACCCTTTAAACCCCAAAAAATGTAGAAAAAACTCTAAAAAACATTAAAAAACATACAAAATCATGAAACCAAAAAAACTATAAAAACCCTAAAACCATAAAATACACTAAAAAACTCAAAATACCTGAAAACCATAAAAGACATAAAAATCCTAAAAATACCCTAAAATGACAAAAAACATAAAAAAACTAAAATATTCGGAAAACCCGAAAAACCATAAAAACCTAAAAACACTCAAAACACCTAAAAACCTAAAAATTGTTTACCCTAAAATATCTATAAACTCTAAAAAAATCTATAAAACAAAAAAAACCAAAAAAACATAAAATCCCTAAAAATCACAAAAAACATAAAAAACCCATTAAGAGCTTGAAACCCGCTAAGAAATACTTAAAACCCTAAAAAAATATTAAACCCTTATGAACCCTATAAAATGGTAAAAAAATTAAAAAGACCCTAAAAACCTAAAACCCCTTAAAACCCATAAAAACATTTACAAACCAATAAAACTATTAAAACCTTAAAAAAGGTTAAAGAAGATAAAAACCCAACAGACATTGGAAAACTCTAAAAAACTCAAAAAACCCTAAAAACCAGAAAAATATAACCCTAAAAATCATTATTAACACTAAAAAAACAAATCCCTAAAATCCCTAAAAATAAAAAACTACTAAAAAAGTAAAATACCCCCAAAAACCATAAAATCCTAAAAACACATAAAACCCATTAAATCATATAAAAAAACCCCAAAAATCCTAAAAACCTAAAAAACCATAATACCCCTCAAAATCCCAAAACCACTAAAACCCCATTAAATCCTATAAAATGTCCTAAAATTCCCTCAAACATAAAAACAACTAAAAACCCTAAAAATCAACAAGAAAACCTTAAAAACTAAACCCTCTTGAATCCCAATGAAACCAAAAAAATTAAAAACCCCTAAAACCACAAAAATCTATATAACCCCTAAAATCCATTGAAAACCCAAAGAACCAAAAAAAACCCTAAACTACACAAATAACTCTAAAACAAAATTAAACCACTAAAATGTTTAAAAAAACTCTACAAAACCATAAAAAAATATATAAAACTTAAAAAAACACTAAAACCCTAAAAAGACCACAAAAACCCCAAAACACCATAAACCCATCTAAAAACCTAAAACCATAAAAAATATAAAAAATGCCTAAAATTCCCTAAAAACTAAAAATGGTAAAATAAATTAAATCACCTAAGAAACCCTTAAAATCCAAAAAATGCTTAAGACCCCTAAAATTGCTAAAAACACTAAAAACCCTAAAACCGTTAAAAATAAAAATAAATGGTATGAATATAATCATCAAAGAGAAGGCATTGTTTTAGATATCCTTTCTGGATGGGAAAGAAAACAAACCAGTAGTGGTCTCTTCAGACCCCCGAAAGAGGACGCCAAGGATGGACTATTCGACTATTCTAGAGACTGTGTCCATGAGAGCCTCTTACAAAGCTAAGGTAGTTGCCTCTTGCAAGAGACGATACCCTGTCAAGGCGCAGCTGAATGTGGAGAAGCAACGTCTCAGAGAGTATTACACTAAATTCCAAAAGCAATATGATTCAACTGAATGGGATTTGGTGGAGTCAGATTCATTCTCGGGTTATGGTGTTGACGAGCACCCTTATGGGGATGGAGATGTTGATTTGTAACTCCTGATTTTTTTCTTTTCTATGTTTCGGGTCTTTTGGGGTTTTGGTGTCATGGTGGTTAGGGATTTTTTGGGTGTGGTCTTTTTAGCCCCACCCCACCATTGTCTGATTTTCTTTTCCTTTAATAAAATTTGGGAGGCCAGGAATAACCTGGCCTTGCACCTTCCTTGCCTAAAACCAGTAAAAATTCAAAAAATCCAAAAACTCCCTAAAAACATACAAAACCCTAAATACCTTGAAAATACTTGAAATCCTAAAAACACTAAAAACCCAAAAATATCATAAATATTCTAGTAACACTAAAAACCCAAAACCCTTAAAACCATTAAAAACCCTAAAAAACATTAAAACCCTAAAAATCAATAAAATAACAATAAAAACTTTAAATCCCCCTTTAAGACCCTGAAAAAGTTTAAAACTCTAAAACCCTTAAAAAATGAAGAACTCAAAAAAAACATAAAAACCCAAAAAAACCCTAAATCCCCTAAAACCCTTAAAAACCTTAAGAGCTCCAAAAAATTATATAACCCTAAAAACATAAAAATCATAAAAAATTCCTAAAAATTCCAATAAATGTAAAAGCAATTAAAATCTCTTAAACTCTTAAGAAAACCATAAAATCTAAAAACACATGAAAAACCTCAAAAAATACAAAAATGATAAAAACTATAAAATCTATAAAAATGCAAAAATCATTAAAATCCCTAAAAATCCTATGAACCTAAAAAATACACAAGATTCCAAAAAACCTCATAAAAATGTAAAAACCCCTAGAAACACTGAATACTCTTAATAATAACCTAAAAAGCATAAAATAATTTAAATCGCTAAAAACCAAGGAAATTATAAACACTCTTAAAACCCTAAAAGTAAATTAAAACCCCTAAAATTCCTAAAAAAAATTAAACCCTTAAAAACATCAAAATCTAATAAATCAATTAAAATCCTAAAACCCCACTAAAAACTCTAAAAATCCTTTAAATCCCAAAAAAAAATTAAAACACATAATGAACTATAAAAACTTTAAGACTAAAAAAACCCAAAACCCGAGAAAAACATAAAAATCATAAAACCCTAAAAACCTGCAAAAACATAAAAATCCATAAAAACCCTAAAAACAAACAAAAATCCAAAAAAATATCCCCAAATTACCTGAAAACTTAAATACCATAAAAACCATGAAAACACTACGAAAACATAATAAATATAAAAAACATTAAAACCTCAAACACCTAAAAATGATAACAACCATAAAAACTAAATAAAAACTAAAATCCTTAATAAAGAAAATATACTTAAAAGCACTAAAAATCCTTATGAAGACCTTAAAAACCTAAAAATAATTACAATACTTAGAAACATAAAAAATGAAAAAAAAACGTCAAAAAAATAAAATCCCTAAAATCCCTAACACCCCCAAAAAACCATAAAACCCCTATAAACATTAAAAACCCCAAAAACCCTAACAACCCACTTAAATTCTAAAATCCCTTTAAACCTGTAAAACTATTAGAAACACTAAAAACCTTAAGAAATCATCAAACTCAAAAAAACCCCAAAACCCATAAATACCCTAAAATAATGAAAAATCCTAAAATCTTCAATATCCATAAAAAACCTAAAAACCTCCCAAAATATCAAAAAATACGTAAAATCCATAAAAACATGAAAACCCCTAAAAACCAAGAAAACAGAAATGTAAAATATAAATACCTAAAAATAGTTAAAACCCAAAAAACCCAAAAAACTCTAAAAAACTACAAATCCCTATAAACAATAAAATATTTAAAACCCTAAAAATCAATAAAGCCCAAATACCAATAAAAATCCTAAAAAATCCATAAAAATCTGCAAAAAACTAAAAAAGCCTAAAAGTCCCAAACAATTATAAGAAAACATTAAAAACATAAAAAAATATAAAACCAATAAAATCATAGAAACCATAAATACTTATAAAACACTAAAATCCACTAAAAACATGAAAACCCATTTAAAACAATTTTTTTGGAAAAAAACTCAAAAAATCTAAAAAACCCTAAAAAAACAAAAAACCCTAACAACACAAAAAAAACTGTAAACACCTTAAAAATATAAAAACCATAAAAATACAAAATACCATTAGAACATAAAACACCATAAAAACCATGAAAACCCAAAAAAACAATAAAAATATAAATACACATAAAAACCCTACAAACCTAAAAGCGATAAAATTCATAAAATCGCTAAACATTGTAAAAAATATTAAAATCCAAAAACACCCTAAGAAACATGAAAATGCTAAAAAATCAATAGAAATACCAAAAAAATAAAACCCCCTAAAACCCTAAAAACCCTTAAGAAAACTATAAAATCATAAAAATAGTTAAAATCCCTAAAAACCTAAAAATGCTAAAAACCATTAAAAGTCGCTAAACCCCTTAAAAACCCCCTAAATACCATAAAACCCTAGAAACCTCTAAAAACACTACAAACCACAAAAAAATTTAAACCCCATTTAAACCCCCAGAATTCTAAAAAATAGTACAAACCTTAAAAACCCAAAAAACTAAAATACCCTAAAACTAAAAAAAATCCATAAATGCCCTAAAACCCCCAAAAAATGATAAAAACCCTAAATAACAAAAAAAACATAAAAAATAACTAAAAATACAAAAAAAAAACATAAAAATGCTATAAATCTATTAGGAAACATAAAAACATCAAAAAACTAAAGAAAATAAAAAACATAAAAATGATAAAACTGTAAAAACCCTAAAATCCCTAAAAATGCTCAAAATCCCTATAAATAACATATATCTTAAAAAATAACTAATTACACATAAAATGTAAAAAAACTCTAAAAAAATTGAGAAAACATATGAAAATATTAAAATCATAAAAAACATAAAAGACCTAAAAATACAAAAGTCAATAAAAATCCCAAAAATCCTAAACGACAACCTAAAAACCCTAAAACCCCAAAAAAAACCCAAAAACCATAAAACCACTTAAAACATATAAATTCTCTAAAAACCACTAAAAACTCAAAAAACATTTTAATAACCTAAAAAATTAAAAAAATATAACAATCATAAAACATTAAAAACCTAAAAAACACCACAAACCCAAAAAACCGTAAATACCCTAGAATCCCTAAAAATCCACAAAACCCATAAAATCATTAAAAATCAAAAAAAATCCTAAAAATCATTAAAAATAAAAAAAACACTAAATTCCAAAAAAACATGAAAGTACCTAAAAATCCTCAAAAACCTAAAAACACATAAAGCCCCTAAAAACCTAAAAACACTAAAAACCTAAAAAATCTAAAGACCCTAAAAACCCTCAAAATCCATAAATACCCTAAAACCAATAAAAATCCTAAAAAACATGAAAAATTAATAAAAATGTAAAGAACGATGAAAACCATGAAACCCCCAAATAAAACCATAAAAACCAGAAAACCCAAATAAAACAACAAAAACTAAAAAAATGAAAAAACCCCTAAATACCCTTAAAAGACCATAAAACCTAAAAACTTCATTGAATCCATAAAACACCTAAAACCATAAAAAAATTAAGACCCATTAAAACCATAAAAAACATAAAACTATAAAAACCCATTAAACCCCTAAAATTATTAAGAACCACTAAAACCCCTTAAAACTATAATGAAATCAATAAACCCAAAAAACCATAAAGACCATAAAACCCGTAAAAACCCTAAAACACCATAATATACCAAGAAACCCTAAAACACATATAAATATTAAAAAGTCTAAAATTTTTGTAAAAAAATAAAAAACCTTAAAGACCAGATTAACCCTAAGAAAAATGTAAAAATAAAAAAAATTCATAAAACCCATAAAAACCTAAAAACATATAAAAATAAAATAACAATATTAAGAAAATAAAAATACCAAAAAACATAAAAACCATGAAAATCATAAAAAATTCATAAATATATCGAAAAACATAAAAATAGTTAAAACCCAAAAAACCCTTACAACCTTAAAAACACATATTAACATAAAAACTCAAAAGTCTCTAAAATAGAATTAATACCCTAAAAACATAAAAGACCCTAAACACCCATAAAAATAATAAAAACCATCAATAACTCTGAAAACTCTTTAAACACCTAAAAACAATAAAAACAGTAAAAAAACATAAACCTAAAAAACTAAAAAAAATCCCTAAAAATTTAAAAAACCCATAAAAACACTAAAAAACTTAAAACACATCAAAATTTCCTAAAAACTCATAAAAAAAATAAATGACCAAAAAAATATCTAGAAACATACATCCCTAAAACCCTTTAAAATTGTAATAAAATCATAAAAATATAAAAGCTCTTAAATTCCTGAAAAACCAAAAATGATGAAAACTCTAAAAAACCTAAAGCCCCTAAGAGAACCAAAAAACTCTAAAAATCACTAAAAACAAAAACCCCTAAAAACCCTGAAAAAAACTTATAAATCCTTAAAAAATAAAAAAACATAAAACCCATAAATAAGTTCTAAAAACGTAAAAAGAAGCTACAAACACACTAAATCCCATAAATATACTAATAACCAATAATACTACTAAAACCCTAAAACCTCGTAGAAACAAAAAAACCACTAAATACTATATAAACCCTTTAAACCCATAAAAAATTAAAAAAACAATAAAAACCCTTTAAATCACTAAAAAACTAATCAAATCCCCTATAACCCAAAAAGAAACATCAAATTTCTATAAAATCTAACACAATATAAAACCCTTAATATCTATTAAAGCCCTAAAACCATAATACTAAATGGCCTTAAATATCCTTAGAAACAGAAAACCCCATACATATTAGAAAATAATAAGAAAAATCTAAAAACCCTTAAACCTCGTAAAAAACTTAGACCCATAAAAACCCATAAAAACCATAAAAACCCATAAAACTATAATAGTCCTTAAACCCCTTAAATTATTAAAATAATCAAAAAACAATAGAAACCCTAAAATTCAAATAATACCCAAGAACAAAAAAAATAATGAACACACTAAAATAGCTCAAAAACCTTAAAAAATCCCTAAAACACAAAAATACACAGAAAATCCTAAACCCCCTATGAATCCCGTAAAATGATAAAAACACTTAAAACCCCAAAAACAAGAAAAATGCTAAAAACCCTAAAACCCCAAAAACCCTTAAAAACCACTAAAACCTGTAAAATTCCCTAAAACCCCATAAAAAACATAAATACCCACCAAAAAATATAAAAACCACTTTAAATCAATAAAGAAATTAAAATTTCTAAAAACCCATAAAGTCCATAAAGAACTCCAAAAATTTCCAATAAACAACAAAAATAAAATAACACTAAAAATCTCAAAAAAAATCCTAAAAAATAATAATAATCATAAAAAATCCATAAAAATACCAAAAAAAAGAAAAAACCATAAAAAAATATGAATATCACTTATAAATCATTAAAACCCTAAAAACACTTAAAACGCTTAAAAATGAAAAAAAAGTAAAAAACATAAAAAACCATAGATACCCAAAAATCCTTAAAAACTATAAGAAACCGTAAAAATACTAAAAAACACATGAAAATATAAAAACCATAAATCCCAGAAAAACATTAAGAAAATCCCAAAATACTGAAAAAAAAATAAACCCTTAAAAATCATAAAAATCTCTAAAAAAAATAAATGTCTCTTAAAAGGCCCTAAAAACCATAAAAACAACAAAAAACTATAAGAACCCTAAAAACCATAAAATCCCTGAAAATCCATAAAACACCAAAAACCCTCCTAAAAACACTAAAAACCCTTTAAACCACTAAAAATATTAAAAACTCTATAAAACATAAAATCATATAAAACTAGAAAATCAAACCCCACAAAAAACCATAAAAACCTACAAAACCCTAAAAAACCCTTAAAACTCACAAAATCCCTAAAAAACTTAAAGCAAATAATCAACAAAAATCCATAAAATGAAAAAAAACTAAGAAAAACCATAATAAGTTTTTAAGAACCTAAAAACTTATAAAAGCCCTAAAAATCTATAAATCACTATTAACCCTAAAAATCCAAAAAAAATCAATAGGATCCCCCGAAATCCTCTAAAACCCTAAAATTTCAAAAAAAACACATAAAATAATTAAAATTCCATAAAAATGTAAAAACCATAAAAACACTAAAAACGGAAAGAAAACCCTAAAATCCTAAGAAAACATAAAAAAAAATACCTAAAAACATTAAAAACCCCCAAAACCCCTAAAAGACCCTAAAAATACAATAAACTGCTAAAACCCTTATAAACCCATAAAAACATTAAAAACTCTAAAAAACCTAAAGACCCTAAAAACAACTAAAAACTATAAAACAATTTATTCCCCTAAAAACATTAAAATACACTAAAAATATAAAAACCCTAATAACTAATAAAACTACCCCAAACACTAAAAAACCCATAGAACCCCTAAAAATCGAAAAAACCTCAAAATAAATAAAAACCCTAGAAACCCATAAAAATCTTTAAAATCACTAAAAATACCAAAAAACATAAGAAAATAAAAACCCTTGGAAAACCCTAAAAACCAAAAAATACTTAAAACTATAAAAAATCTAAAAAACCCCAAAACCCCCAAAAATTACTAAAAACTCTAAAACACCCTAAAACCCCTCAAAATCTCAAAAAACCTTAAAAACCCTAAAAATATTAAAAAGTCCATAAAAAACCAAAAAAAATGTAAAAAATCCTAAAATAATAAAAAAAACATAAAAACCTAAAAAACAATTAAAAATCCAAAAAAACATACGCAATTTGAAAAACCATAAAAGGAGCCTAATACCATAAAACCATAAAAACCATAAAAACCATAAAATCACAAAAAATACACTACGAAATATAAAAACCCTTTAAACCCCTAAAAACCTTCACAACACTAAAAAAATAATAAATCCCTAAAAACTTTAAAACCCTCTAAAAACCCAAAAAACCATAAAAACAATAAAAACCCAAAAAGACAATCAAAATCCAAAAAAACAAAAAACCATATAAATTATTAAAAAGTAACTAAAAATCCATAAAAATATAAAAATATATAAAAACATTGAATCCCCCTATGAAAACACAAAAAAAACATAAAACACTTAAAACCCTAAAAAATCTATAAATTCTAAAACCTCTAAAACCCCCAAAAATTTCTAAAACCCCACAAAATCCATAAAACCCCTAAAAACCATAAAAATCAAAAAAATCCCTATAAAACATTAAATCATATAAACCCATGGAAACCCGGAAAACCCCTAAGAATGCCTTAAAAACATAAATACACTTAAAACCCCTAAGACTCCTAAAACCCATAAAAACAACTAATAACCTACAAAATCCATAAATACCATAAAACCCATAAAAACCAAAAAAAAACTTAATCCCCTTTAACCCCTTAGACATTACAAAAATATAAAAACCTTAAATACCATAAAATTTTCAAAAAACCCCTAAACCCCTAAAAATCCATAAAAACTACGAAAATACCTAAAAATATAAAAAACCCTAAAATACCTGAACAACACTATGGAAGTCATAAATAAATAAATCAATTAAACCCATAAAAATATAAAATCATGAAAACATCTAAAACTGATAAAAATCTCAAAATCACTCAAAGCCCCTAAAAAATAAAAATTCTAAAAAAATATCTAAAAATACCCAAAACATAAAAACCATTAAATCAATAAGAATACAATAAAAACTAAAAACCCTTTAAACCCCCCAAATCATAAAAATTCTAAAAACCCAAAAAAAAACCTAAATATCTAAAAAACAATAAAAACCCCTAAGAAATACAAAAAACCCTAAATCCCCAAAAACCCTAAAAACGACTGAAAATTCCAAAAAAAATTTAATCCCCTAAAAACATAAAAATTCTAAAAAAATAAAACTCTTAAAAACTCAAAAAACCATAAAAAACAAAAACTATACAAACCTAAAAACACAAGAAACCCTAAATCCCTCAGAATCCATAAAATCCCAAAAACCATAAAAATCTAAATACATCCCTAAAAATCCCTCAAAATGTAAAAAAAAACTACATTCTAGAAAACCAAAAAGAACCATAAAATCACCCATAACCTATAAAAATGTAATAACACTACAACCCCAACCCCCCCCCCCCCCCCCCTATACCCCTAAGAACCCAGAAAACCCAAAAAAAACCCTAAAAACAATAAAAAACCAACATAAACCATGAAATCACTAAAAAACTAAAAAAACAAACAAAATCTCCAAACACGCCTATGAAAATCCTAAATACCTGAAAACACATAAAACCCCTAAAAACAAAAAAATACTAAAAACCCATAAAAACCATAAATCCCCTAAATCCCCTAAAAATATAAAAACAAATAATACCATAAAAATCATTAAAGAACCAAAAATCCTAAAAACACTTTCAACACCTATTTTTTAAAAATCACTACAAAACAATGAAAACTAAAAACCCAAATAACTAAATAACCATAAAACCCCAAAACCTAAAAAACCATAGAACCCCTCAAAATTACTAAAAACATAAACAGAATAAATTTCATAAAAATCCCTAAAATTTTCAAAATTCATAAAAAACATAAAAACCCTATGAAATCCTTAAAAAAGAGAAAAACATTACCCGCTATAAAACCTAAAAAAACCTAAAAACCCTAAAAACCGCAAAAAACATTTCAAAATCCCTAAAAACACTAAAAATCATAAAAAACTAAAAGACACCTAAAAATATATATAAATGTAAAAACCACCAAACCCCCAAAAAAACCCCCAAGAAAACCACAAAAACATAAAATCAATTAAAACCCCTAAAAAAATAAATAAAACCCCTAAAAATAACACACAAAAAACTAAAAACCATAAAAACCCATAAAATCATTAAAAAACTCTAAAATCTCTAAAATCCCATAAAAACATATAAACCATTAAAAACTCTAAAAAACCTTGAAAACAAAAAATATATTAAAACTATAAAAAACAATAAAATGACAAAAAAGTTAAAAAACCCTGAAAACCCCCAAAACCCATAAAAACCATAAAAAACCCAAAAACCCCTAAAATTACTAAAAACTAAAAAAATCCAAAAAATCGTTAAAATGAAATAAAAATCCGTTTAAACACAAAAAACCCAAAAAAACTGAAAACCTAAAAAAATTATTTAATAACCTCAAAACCCTAAAAAACCATAAAAATCTAAAAAAGAAAAAACCCAGAAAATTCCTAAAAACCATTAAAACCATAACAAATTATAAAATAAATAAAATAAGTAAAAATATAAAAAACCTAGGAACCCTAAAAACCTTAATAAAACCTTAAAAACCCCAAAACATTTAAAACTTCTAAAAACCTTAAAATTATTTAAATACTAAAATTTATAAAAGGCCCTAAAACCATAAGAAACCTAGAAATAAAAATAAAAAACCCCTAAAAATCAGAAAACATTAAAAACCCATAAAAACCCTTAAAACCCACTAAAAACTAAAATATCCTTTAAAACCCTAAAAATATTAAAACTCTCAAAACCCTTTAAACCCTAAAAACCTCAAAATACCCCTCAAAACCCAAAAAACACCACAAAACCAAAAAACCCCAAAAAAACCTAATACACAAAAAAATTATTAAAAACCCTAAAAACCATAAAATCATTAAAAACTCAAAAAGTCCCTAAATATAATAACACTTAAAACATTGAAAACCTCTAAGAAAAACCTAAAAACATAAAACCCTTGGAACCCCTAGAAAATAAAAAAAATGATAAAATCCTAAAAACACTAAAACCTTAGAACACCCCCAAAAATACCTTAAAATATATAAATTCCTTAAAAACACATAAAAAAATAAAAACCTAAAAATCCCTAAATATTAAAAATACCATTAAAACCATAATAACCCAAATAAAAACATAAAAACCATAACACACTTAAATCCCAAAAACCATAAAATTATAAAAACCCCTATAAAAATACCTTAAAAACCCAAAATCCCTAAAAACCATAAAAATACCTAAAAATCATTTAAACCCCTAAAATAATGGAAAAGTACTGAAAAATATAAACATAATAAAAAAATAATCAATTAAAACCTCTAAATACCCTAAAAACACCTAAACACTAAAAAAAACACTAAACCCCTAAAAACCATAAAAAATCCCTAAAAACTATCAAAATCCATTACAATACGAAAAACCATAAAAAATACTAAAAAGGGCCCAAAACCCTAAATTTGTGAAAACCTCTAATGAAAAAGAAAACACCAAAGAAATAAATTTAAAATCTAAAACACTTTTAACCCCGAAAGCCCCCTACAAATAGAAAAATTCCTAAAAAAACCCTCAAAACACTTAAAACCCTAAAAAAATTAAAAATTTCAAAAAATACCAAAAAATCATTATAAATCCCTAAAAAAGTAAAAATCCCAAAAAACCTAGAAAACCCTAATGGAAACCTAAAAATCCCCCAAAAAATAAAATCACTAAAAACCTTAAAATTCTAAAAACCATAAAAACCCTATAAATTCCTAAAAAATCTTGAAGACCCCTAAAAAATCCACTAAAAACCCTTAAAACATTAAAACCATAAAAACCTCTAAAAACCCCTAAAATATGTAAAACTCCTTTAAACCCTTTAAAATTTTAAAATCTATAAAAATACTTAAATTCCTTAAGAACTAAAAAACCCATAAAATCCCATAAAAACCTTAAAATCCCTTAAAACCCCTAAAAATACCTAATTTCCCTAAAAACTATAAAACCCTTAAAAAATTCTAAAAATCACTAAAAATGTAAAAAACCCTAAAACCCATTAATACACATATGAAAAAATTAAAAACAAATAAAAATGTAAAAATGATTAATCCAATTTAAATACCTAAAACACCTTAAAACCATAAATTTTTTAGAAATACCTAAATTCCATAAAAACCATAATACACCAAAAAACCTTATATAACCTTAAAAACCCATAAAACAATATAGAAATTAAACTTTAAAACCCATCAAACCCCAAAATGTTAATAAAACATTAAAAAAACATTTCAAACACCTAAAAACTCAAGAAACCAAAAAACCTATAAAAACCCTAAAACCTTATAATACACAAAAATATTCAAAATACCTAAAAACCTTAAAAGACATAAAAATCATGAAAATTCCCTAAAAATGAAAAAAAAACAAAAAAAGACTAAAAAAATCGGGAAAACTCTAAAAACTGTAAAAACATAAAAATAGTTAAAACGCCTAAAAACCTAAAAATTTATATCCCAAAATTTATATAAACTCCAAAAAAACTCTAGAAACCATAAAATCAAAAAAACATAAAAATCCCTAAAAATCACAAAAAACATACAAACCCATTAAGACCTTGAAACCCGCAAAAAAACATAAAACAAGAAAAACATATCAAACCCCAAGAAAACCTATAAAATGGTAAAACCATTAAAAAGAACATAAGAACTTAAAACACCCTAAAACCCATAAAAACTTCTAAAACCCATAAAAACCATAAAAACCATAAAACCAAAAAATGGATAAAAAATATAAAATCCCAATAAAACCCAAGAGACATTAGAAAACTCAAAAAACCAAAAAACCCCAAAAACCCCAAAAAAAATATAACTTTAAAAATCCTTATTAACACTAAAAAACTTAAAAATTAAATAAAAATCCAAAAAATCCCTAAAACTGCTAAAAATGAAAATCCCCCAAAAAACCATAAAAACCTTAAAACACATGAAACCCACTAAATAATAAAAAACAATAAAACCCCAAAAATCCTTAAAAACATAAAAAACCCTTAAACCCCTCAAAATCCCAAAACCACTAAAAACCCATTAAATCCTAAAAATTGTACTAAATATCCCTAAAACATAAAAAACCCCTAAAAACCCTAAAAATCAACAAGAAAACCTTAAAAAACTAAACCCCCTTTATTTCCCATGAAACCAAAAAACCCCTAAAATCACAAAAATCTATATAACCCCTAAAATTATTTAAAACCCCAAAAACCGGTAAAACCCTAAACTACAAAAATAACCCAAATCCATAATTAAACCACTAAAAATGTTTAAAAAACTCTACAAAACCATAAAAAATATAAAAAACTCAAAAAAACACTAAAACCCAAAAAAAAACCATAAAACCCCAAAACACCATAAAACCTTCTAAATACCGAAAACCTTATAAAATAATAAAAATTATAAAAAATAACTAAAAATCCCTAAAAACCAAAAAATAGTAAAAATAATAAAATCCCCTAATAAACCCTTAAAAACCAAAAAAATGCTTAAAACCCCTAAAATCGCTAAAAACCCTTAAACCCCAAAAACCATAAAAACCCCTAAAAATTTATGAATATGCCACTAATCCCTTTCATGGTCTCCCTTTCAGCATTCTGATATCTTGGGCTTCCTCCTGGAATCTTCCATGGCGGTTTCACTTCACCACGTATCTTCTTCTTCCTTACATATTGGGCCTTTTCTCTCTCTGTGTTGCTCTCCCTCAGATCGGGCATCACGGTTCAGACAGGGTGGTGTTTCAGCAATCCCAAGCGTTCTCCCTGGTGGAATGCTTGTGGGAGACGATGTAGCTTCTCAGCGGCACTATGTAAATCAGGGATGTGGGTGTTTCTAGGTTTCTTCGGTGGATTTGTCTGTTCCCTATAGCATCTTTTCTCGAGACTTTCGGAATCAGATCGGATTGGATTGGATATTTCAATGGTGTGGATTAGACTCGAATGTTCTAGAATTTGATTTGTTTCAGATGATTCTTCATCAATAGATCTTATTTCCAGCGCGGAGCATTGTGGTCTTGGTTTGGATCAGATCAGGTGGTACTGTATCTCCATTTGTTTGTCAGTTTACAATGAATCTAAAAGGTGGGTCTGTGTTTCTAGTTTTACATCTCTGCATTCATCTTAATTGATCAAAGTAGCTATAGGTTTTTTATCACTTTGCATAGAAGATGCATGTCTATGTTCGATTTGGTTCCATGGCTTCATCTTCATTTCACACATTCAGTGTAGGATCTAGTTGGAGATTTTTTCATATTAATATATGTTTTTAATAACATCTTTTTTGGTTGTTTCGTGTTTTCATTTTTGTTGCTTTATTGGTTGTGGTTTTATTGGTTGTGATTAATTGTTGGTACTGGTTAATGGAATTGATGAGAGGTATTGGGTGCTGCCTGGGCATGCTATCTGTGATTACTAGGTTGCTGGAGGGGATATTTGGATATTGGTTCTAAGAAAGGGTTTATGGGTGCTACAGAATGGTTCTAGGTGTGGGTGTTGGTTGTCTTGTGTCGGTGGTTGTACTTCTGGGTGCAAAATGCTTAGTGTTGATTGGTTAGGAGGTGCTGGTTGTTGAAAACATAGGCATTGGAGGTTGGTTCCTGCTTCACTGGGAAGTGATGAAGTTGTTGTCAATGATTTTCATGCTGGTGGTTCTATGTTGTTGGTTGTGGATATGATTGGTGAGGAGGTGTTGGATGCTAGAAACAATGCTTCTAGATGTTGGTTTCTATTGGGTCGTGAGGTGTTGATAGTGATGTTTTTTCATTACTGTTATGTCTAGTTTGGGTGCTAATGGTGATCCCATGATGCTTCTTCTCTTGGGTGTGGGTTTTTTTTACTCTAACCTCTCTTGTGTGTTTTTAAGGTTTTTTGGGGGATCATTGTTTTCTTGAGGGTTTCCTTGTATTTGAGGAGTGGGTTTTTGACTCCTCCCCTACTCTGTTTTCTTTGTCTTTTTGCTAATAAATTTTGGGGGGGTATGAATAGCCTAGTCCCGCGCCATATTATCCATAAAAACATTGTGAACCCCTAAAACCCATAAAAACCTAAAAAACCCACTAATAATATAAATACCATTTATTCCCCTAAAAATAAAAAATCTAGAAAACAGAAAAACCACTATATACACAACAAATCAATAAAAAACCAAAAAAACCCTAAAAATATGAAAACCATCAAAATCCATAAAATCCCTTAAAATAATAAAAACCCATAAAAATCATAAAAACAACAAAAAACCTTAAAACCTTAAAATCCTGAAAACCCAAATGAAAAAAATAAAAACCTATAAAATTTATAGCCCTTAAAAAACTATAAAAATAAAAAAACCCAAAAACTCAAAAAAACCCTAAAAACCTTAAAAACACTAAATGCCATTAAAATACCTAAAAACCAATGAAATCCTAAAAAATTCCTAAAACGTAAAAACCATCAAAACTCTAAAGGCCCCAATTAAAATGTTAATAACCTAAAACACCTAAAAACCCTAAAAATAGAAAAAACCCTAAAAACCATAAAACACTAAAATAACATGAAAACCAATTAAAACCATAAAACCTCTAAAATCATTAAAAACCCCTAAATACCCCATAAAAACTCTAAAAATTGTAAAAACTATAAAAATCCATTAAACCCATAAAAGTTTAAATAACACTAAAAAACTTAAAACACCTAAAAACTAAAAAAAACCAAAAAATCCAAAAAAACCATAAAAACACTAAAACCCCTAAACCCCTAAAAATATCTAAAAACCATAACACCATAAAAATCATAAAAATCACCAAAATATCCAAAAAAATTAAAAATCCATAAAACCACTAAAACCCTTAACAAACCCTTAAAAAACTAAAAACACTTAAAACCTCTATAAAAAACCTAAAAAATGATAAAAACACTAAAACCCCTTAAAATCCTAAAAACTCCTCAACAATGCTAAAAACTATAAAAATACTAAAAAATACCTAAAAACTCCTAAAGATGTAAAAAAATCATAAAAACCTTAAAAACGTAAAACCCATAAAAAATATAAAATACACTAAAAACCCTAAAACCCCTAAAACCCCTAAAACCCCTAAAAACCCTAAAAATCACCAAAAACACTAAATACCATATAAATCGTTAAAAGTCCTAAAAACACTAAAATGTAATAAAAATCTAAAAACCCAAAAAATGTATAAAATGACCTCAAAAACCTAAAACAACAAAAACCACAAAAAATAAAAAACACTAGAAACCCTATAATGTCTTACAAATACCCTAAAACCATAGAAACCGTAAAAACCCAAATACCATAAATATACATAATAAATAAAAAACCTAATGCCTATAAAAAAAATAAAAACCATTTAAACCCTAAATAAAGTAAAAAACTCTAAAAACCCTTAAAAATCTAAAAAACCAAAAGAAACCCCTAAAATAAAAAAAAAACATAAAAACCTTAAAAAGGCCCAAAACCCTCAAAATCCTCACAAACCCTAAAAACTATAAAAATAATAAAATTGTTTGGGAAATCACTAAATAGGTAAAAAAAGCTTGTAAAAACACTAAAACCATAAGAATGAATTAAAAACATAAAAACAATTAAACCCCCCCCCCCAAACCTAAAAAAAATAAAAAATGACCATAAAAACCATGAAAAACTATAATAACCATAAAACCATAAAAGAGTAATAAATATGTATAATTTATAAAATACTAAAAACCCTAAAAACCCTAATAAAACCTAAAAACCTAAAAACCCTTAAAACCCTAGAAAACATAAAATTGATTAAAACCCTAAAATGTCAATAAAGCCCCTATAAACCCCTAAAACCATAAAAAAAATACTAAATACATAAAACCCTCTAAAAACCCAAAAATAACAAAAAAACGACTAATGTCACTTAAAAATCATCAAACCCCCAAAAATATTATGAACTCTAAAAAAATAAAAACCCAAAAAACTAAAATATCAAAAACCAAAAAAAAACCATAAAACACTTAAAACCCCAAAAAAACCTAAACCCCTCAAATTCACTAAAACCCTTAAAACCCTAAAAAACCTAAAACATCCCTAAAATCCATATAAACATAAAATAACCTTGAAACCCCTAGAAACCTAAGAAATCCTTAAAAACAAGAAAACACTTAAACCACTAAAAATAATAAAATGTTAAAAATCATAAAAACCCCTAAAAACCATTGCAATTATATAAAAACCATAAAAAATAAAAATACACAAAATACCAACACTACCACAAAATTGGGCATTCCCGGTGCCACCCATTATTAGCGCTAATGAAAAAGTGCCGATAAAGGTACCCCTTTATAAGCACTGATAAAGGTACCCCATTTAACAGTGCTTTTTTTAGCGCTATTAAATGGTACCGCTTTATCAGTGCTTTTGTAGTAGTGCTGATAAAGGGGGGTCTTTATCAGCGCTTTTTTTAAAAGCGCTGATAAAGGGTCTGCTTCCAAAAATAATAATTAAAAAAATATATTAATATTTATATATATAGATATAGTTATATTGATATAAATACAAAATATATTTTAGATAAGTGTAAATATACAATTACACTTAATATATAAGATATTTAGTGAAAATAGCTTATAAAAAAATTGAAAAAAATTAATTAATAAATTTCTAATTATAATGGAGTAATAATCATTTAATAACAATTTTATGACTAAAAAAATAAATAAATTTAAAAAAATCCAAAATATGTAGAAAACGAAACTCGAACTTCAAACAACCATAACTTTTGATCCGGGTGTCCGTTTGAGCTCTACTACATATCAAATCGAAGCCCGCGACGAGCTCTACATTGTTCAGATTGTAATTAACCCTGATCAAGGTTATTTCGAGGCCAAAAGAGGCCCAGAAGGCCTCCAAAACAGAGTTTTTAGTCGGGGTACCCCGATTTTTTAACATTTTGTGGACTTTTAGCCTTGTTTAAGGGGGTATTATTGGATTTTTTTTGTGGGAACTGAATTTATTCAAATGTATTACATTCATATTGATATTATTTCTTTGAATTTTTTTCATTTTTTATAATTCACTACTATTTATAATCAAATATATAATAATACCTACATATTTTTTAGATATCCACACATAAAAATTTAATTATAAATATAAATAATAAAATTTATTTACATATAAAATATATTAGCTTTATCTAAATAATAAATAATATCATATATCAATATTTATATACCTATATATTAATCTAACTATATATTTACCAATATAATGTGTGTGTGTCTATTTGTGTGTGACTATATTTTAACAAACTAATATTATATATATATATATATATTCTAACATATGTATATGAATATATATTTAAATATATATATATATATAATTATACTTATAGAAACACACACATATAAATGTGTGTCTGTCTGTGTGTGTGTGTTATATATATGTATTTATTTAGACACACACAAAACAAAACATATTTTATAATTGTATTGAAAACTAATCTTATAAATATATATTAATATACGAATAAATATATGGATAAAAAAATATAACTAAATATATATAAAGAAATAGATATAACTTAATATTAATATATGAATAAATATATAAATATATACATATATGCATATATACATATATGAATATAACTAACTATATATATATATATTAATATACAAATAAACATATAAATATAACTATATATATATATATATTAATACAACTATATAAATTTATATTAATACAAGAATAAATATAACTATATATATATATATATATGTATATATATATATATATCTATTTGGAGAAAAAATCAAATTAGAGGAGTAGTAAAGGCTTAGCGCGCATGGGGGGAGGTCTTGAGTTCGAAACCAGGTAGAGGCAGGCAAGGGCGCGCGCATGGGTGAATTTGGGCGGGGGATATAGTGCTATTAAAGGGGTGCTAAAAAACGTTGATAAAACGTGGGGTGTCGTGGCTGGGGCTTGCGGGGGAGTGGGTGGGGTGGGGTCGCAGATAAATGGGGGGGGGGGGTAAGCGCTGTTAAAATCCCCCTCCCATATATATATTTTTTTTCATTTTTTTAATTTTTTTTAAATTTTTTTTACTTTTATCAGCGCTTTTTTTAGCGCTGATAAAAGGGTCATTTATCAGCTCTTTTTTTAGCGCTAATAAAAGGGGCCTTTATCAACGCTTTTTAGAGCGTTGATAAAGGGGACCCCCCCTTATCTTCTCCGGCATTAATAGAACTTTTTTAGCACTGTGAAAGGAGTTTTTAGTGATATTAAAGGCCATATTTGTAGTAGTGCTAAAAAATTCTAAAAAACATAAAAACCACTAAACCTATGAAAAACATGAATAAATCCTTAAAATCCAAAAAAAATTAAGACCCTGGAAACCTTCTAAAAAAACCAAGGTACCCTAAAAACTCCTAAAACATATAAAGGCCCTAGAAACATAAAAACACCCAAAACACCATAAATCCCTTAAAACCCACTAAAAACTCTAAAAAACCCTTAAACCCAAAAAAATGTTAAAAGCACAGAAAAAAATTAAATATCCTAAAAACAAAATAAACCCCTAAACCCCCAAAAAAGCATAATAACCTTAAAACCCCAAAACCACAAATTCCATAAAAAAATCTAAAACTCCTTATACCCCATAAAAATCATAAAAAATCCCAAAAAATATATAAAAACATAAAAACACAAAACCCTAAAATCTTTGAGAAATCTTATGTAAGCCTTACAAATATAAAAACACTTAAAAACTACAAAACCCAAATAACACTAAAAACATTAAAATACCTAAATCCATTAGTGTCCCAAAAAACCAAATAATCATTAAAAATGATAAAATACAAAAAAAATACAAAAAATTCCCCAAAAACAAAAGAAAACCATAAAAATTTTAAAACCCCTAAGAAAACATTAAAATCATAAATAACTTCTCAACCCCCAAAAAAAATACAATAAATTCCTTAAAAACCATAAAGAGAACCTAAAAACATAAAACCCCTAAAAACCATAAAACCCCTAATGACTATAAAAAATCATAAAAACCCTTATGAAAAGCCTATAAACCCAAAAAACATACAACCCATAAGAACGTAAAAAATTCTTATCCCCCTAAAAGACCCAAAAACCATAAAAACGCCTAAAAACCATAAATACATTATAAGAATTAAGAACCCTAAAAGGAACTAAGAATCTAAAAAATATTTATACCCCAAAATGATAAAAAAACTCTAAAACCCCTAAGAACCATAAGAAACTCAAAAATACCACGGTAATCCCAAAAAAATCATAAAAACCCTAAAAACCCAAACACCCTCAAAATCTCTAAAACCCTTAAAAACTAATAAAAATCCTAAAAAATCCCCAAAATCCATAAAAACCTCAAAAAACATAAAAACTGAAAAAACCCTATAAAAACCTTAAAACCCCAAAAATGATAAAAAACCATAAAAACCTAAAAATAGTAAAGCAATAAAAACCCTAAAAACCCATAAAAACAACAAAACCCCAATAAACCTAAAAAAAACCATAAAACCCATAAAAATCATGAAAATCAATAAAAACTATAAATCCCCTTTAAAACCCAAAAAACACGTAAAAACAAAAAAACCCTTAAACCCCTCAAAATCCAAAAAAAACCCTAAAAACCCGTAAAAATCATAAAATGCCCTAAAAATCAGTAAATACATAAGAAAATATTAAAATCCTAAAAATGCTTAAAACCCCAAAAAACCTTAAAAATGCTAAAAACCGAAACAGGCATTAAAAACCCTAAAATATCCCAAATATCGTAAAAGAGATAAAACCCATTAAAACCTAAATTGCACTAAATATTATAAACACCCATTAACACCTAAAAAAATAAAAAATGTTAAACCCCTAAAATGGCCCTAAAAACCATAAATCCCCTAAAACCATAAAACCTTAAATCCAATTAAAAACCTAAATAACCACAAAAATTCCAAAAACCCTTTAAACCCAAAAAATTGATAATAATACAAAAAACCCTAAAAAACGAAAATATTACTGAAATCCCCCTAAAAACCAAAAAACCATGAACCCTTAAAAACCCTAAAACCCACATAATCACTAAAAACCCGAAAATTCCATACAAATCCTAAACAATCTTGAAAACCAATAAAATTGTAAAAAACCATACAACTCCCATAAACCCCAAAAAAGACCTTAAAAACATAAAAACACATAAAACCCCTAAAAACATAAAAAACACTCAAAAACCTAAAGTGTCATAAAAATCTATAAAACCCAGAAAAACCTTAAAAAAGCCCTAAAAACCATAAAACCCAATGACCCCATAAAACCCAAAAAAAACTACTAAAAACTATAAAAATGCTTTTAACCCATAAAAAAGTTTAAAAACTCTGAAACTCTTTAAAAACATACAAAATAAAAAAAAACCCTAAAACCCCAAAAACCCATAAAAAACCTAAAAACATGAAATAATTAAAACCCCTAAAAAACAAAAAAAAAACCATAAAAATAATAAAAACCCCTAAAACCATAAAAATCCAAAAAAATCTCATAAAACCATTAAATCCCCTAAAAATCCTAAAAACCCTTAAAACCATAAAAATGTTAAAAAACTCTAAAATCTAATAAAAACAAAAGAAAACCTTAAAACCCCATAAAACCCTAAAAACCATAACAACCCTAAATATCTCTAAAAACCATAAAAAAAATAAAATCCTAAAAAATACCTAAAAATCCAAAAATGTAATCAACCGAAAAAACCATAAGAATGCCTTAAAAACCTAAAAACATATAAAACCTATAAAAATAAAAATAAATGCTAAAACCCCTAAAAACCCTTGAAACAACTAATAAGAAGGAAAACCATGAATAAACTAAAACCATAAAAACTAATAAAAACCCTAAATACCTTAAAATAATAAAAAATAAAACTCCAAAAAAAACTATAACAAACCCTAAATACGGGCAAAATTCATAAAATTCAAAAATCCCTAAAATTCTTATAAATCCCTAAAAGTCCCTAAAAGTGTAAAAACCCCTAAAAAATTGAAAACCCTTAATAAAAAATTAAATAATATAAAAACTTAAAACCCCTAAAAACAAAAAAAACCCTTAAAACATAAAAACCCATAAAACTGTAAAAACCCCTAAAAACTCTAAAACCCCATTAAACCCCAACAAATGTTAAAAAATAGATACATTAAAAATATTAAAAATGAAAAGTAACATTAAAACTAAAAATAATCATAAAAACCATAAAACCCCCAAAACACAAAAAATCCCTAAAAAACATAAAATTCGTAATAAGCACTAAAAATACCCAAAAATTAAAAATCACTAAAACCATAGAAAAACCCTTAAATTCCGTAAAAGAATAAAAAATCCTAAAAACCCCCTTCTACAAATATAAAAACTAAAAACAAACCCTTTAACCATAAAAACACTAAAACCCCTCAAAAATCCCTAAAAAACCCGAAAAACCATAACAGTCTTTCAAAATTCAAAAAAAAACACTAAACATGAAAACCCATAAATCATTGAAAATGCATATAAAATCATAAATAAATATAAAGAAAATTAAAACACTAAAACTCCAAAAACCGATAAAAACACTAAAATACCTAAAAACATTAAAACCAGGAAAAACCATAAAAACCCAAAAAACCCTTAAAACCGATAAAAGCCATAAAATCCAATTAAAATGTCTATAAATCATTTAAAATCATAAAAACATTAAAATAATACGAAAAACCTTAAAAATAATTAAAAATAATTAAAATCCTAAAAAGAAAAAAAAACACTTAAATGCTAAAAACTATAAACAAAACCATATAATCCCTCAAAATCCAAAAAAAATCCTAAAAACCATAAAAATACTAAAAATCCTAAAAATCTCTTAAAATGTAAAAACCCTAAAAAATTAAAACCTTAAGAAAAATATAAAAACCCATAAAACCCCAAAAAATAAAAAATATTTAAAAACCCAAAAAATCAGAAAACCCCTAAAACCCTGAAAATACTTAATACCCCAAAAAACCAAAAAAAATAAAAAATTACTAATAATACCTAAATACAAAAAATTCAATAAAACCCATAAAATCATTAAGAATACAATAAAAACATAAACACAATTAAAACCCCTAAAACCTCATAAAAACCTAAAAACACTAAAAATATAATAACCATTTAAACCACTAAAAATGTAAAAAAATATATAAAATTCTTTAAAAACCCTAAACAACTAAAAAATTTTAAACACCCAAGAAATCCTAAAACCATTTAAAACCAAGGAAAACCATAAAAACTTAATATACCTAAAATAATAAAAAATCATAAAAACCCAAAAATCCATAAACATACTTACAAGTATAAAAAATATAAAAACCCTAAAAATTTATACGAATACCTTAAAAAAATAAAAACAATTTTAACCCCTAAAAAACTAAAAACCCAGAAAACCCCTAAAGGACCCTAATAACCCTAAAAACACTAAAACTCATAAGAACCATAAAATCACTATAAAACCATAAAATCTCCTAAAACCCATAAAACCCCAAAAAAACTAAAAACGTAAAACCCATTTAAACCCCTAAAAACATTAAAAAACTATCAAAAGGCTGAAAACCCCAAAAAACTCAAAAAAACCCCTAAAACGTAAAAAAAGCACTATAAGACCTAAAAACCCTAACACCCCTCAAAAATGCCCAAAACCCTAAAAAATAGAGAATTTATGAAAACCAAAAAAATTCCTAAAATTATGAAAGACTCTAAATCCTCGAAAAAACCATAATAAAAAATTAAAAATAAAAAATACTCTTAAAGTCCATAAAAAACCTAAAAAACGCTAAAACCCATAAAAGACACTAAAACCACTAAGAAAACCTAAAAACAAAAAAAATCACTAAACCCACTAAAAAATAAAACATAAAACATAAAAACCATAAGACCCCCTAAAAACACTAAAAATAATTTTAACCACTGAAAATGTTAAAAAAATCTATAAACCCAAAAATTACTATAAAAATGAAATCCATAAAAATCCAAAAAAAAAACGAAAACCCTTAAAAACCATAAAACCTCAAAATCCCTAAAAATCCTAAAAACTATAAAAATCCAAAAAATGGAAAAAACCCAAAAAGGCCATGAAAACCCCAAAGAAAACCATAAAAACATAAAAACACATAAAACCCTTAAAAACCTAAAAAATTGTTATAAACACTAAAAGGCCCTAAAAACCCTTAAACCCCTAAAAACCATAAAAATCCATATAAACCATAGAAACCCTAATGTCCCATAAAAACCATAAAACCACTAAAAAATCTAAAAACTCTATAAATCCATAAAATAATAAAAAACACAAAAACAACATAATAACCCTACAAAACTAAAAAATCCCTAAAAACTCTAAATCACCTAAAACCCAAAAAATTGCTATTGTCCCTAAAACCCCTAAAAATCCATAAAAACCTTAAACCCATTTAAATCATAAAAATCCCAAAAAATCATAGAAACATAAATAAAACTAAAAATCCTAAAAACACCTAAGAAAACCATAAAAACTTAATATCACATAAAATTCCTAAAAACCCATAGAAATTATAAAATCTAAAAATCACATGATAAACCTTCAACCCCTCAATATTGATAAAAACCCATAAAAAATAAAACTCCAAAAAATCATAAAAAATATTTAAATACGTAAAATTCCTAATAACTATGAAAACCCATAATAAAAGTGTAAAATTTTAAAAACAAAAAAACCGCTAAAAAATAAAAATATGCTGAAAACACTAAAAGAACCAAAATCTCTTAAAAACCATTAAGAACCATAAACCCCTAAAAATATAAAGATCCCAAAAAACCCAACAAACCCAAAAAATACACAATTACTATTAGAAACTTAAAACCCCCTAAGCTGTAAAAAAACTCTAAAAAATGTACAATCCCTAATAACTAAAAATATCCATAAAACTTAAAAAAATCATAAAAACCCTAAAATTCATAAAACCCCTAAAATTCCCTAAAACTCTTAAAACCCTAAAAATCCAAAAAGTGCATAAAAATACCTAAAAACCTAAAAACACAAAAAATATTGATAAAATCCAAGAAAACCATAATATATAATAATAATTAAAACCTTTAAAAACATAAAAATGATAAAACCCTAAAAATACCTAAAAACTCAAAAAACCGTAAAATCACTCAAAATACAAAAAAAAATAAAAAAACCCTAAAAATCCCAAACAAATCCCTAGAAACACAAAAAATGTAAAAACATAAAAACATTTAAAACCCATAAGAAAACCATAAAATAATAAAAACACTAATACCCAATAAAATCCCTAAAACCGAAAAAACCTAAAAATTACCCTAAAAAGAGTAAAAATATTTAAAATCTGTAAAAATTATAAAAAATGTAAACAAACTGAAAAAAAAATTGGAAAACTATATGGAAATGTTAAAAACCAAATAAAATTATAAGGCCCCTAAAAACCCGAAAAAATTGTTAAAACCCTAAAAAACTTTTAAAGACCCATAATTTCTGTGGATTTTTTTAAATACATGGGAATTTTAGGAGTCCACGAATACTGACGGAAAATGATTCTGAGGCCCGGTGTGCCCATAATAAATTCTTGAAGTTTTGTTTGGGTACTTTCAGAAAACATACAAGTGGGTTTTTATATATTTTTGAACCAGTGCTCAGAATTGAAATCTGAGGACTCTGTTGATCTCGCAGCGCCAGTATTCGCTTAAGGAGACTTCCACTTCGACGACAGTGGGTAGAGAATAAAAGTTAGTTTTTGGGTTTTCGTGACATAATAATGAATAAACTGAGATTCACTTTATTTTTCTTTGAGCCTCCATGTGGGTGTTTGGTGGTTAAAACCTCCTCATGGAAGTTGGAGGTGGGACCACAACACCTTAACCTCCCATGAGAGGATATGGTGGTGGGGCCCACCCAAACCTAATCTCTCAAAAAATGTTACGTAGTAGGGACCACATGAGGATAAACCCCCTATTGATAGAGGAGAGTAAAACCACTCAACTCTCCCTCATTAATGAGGGAGAGCCTCTTGACCTCCCCTTTAATTAATTAGTGCCAACTCCCCTAATTAATTTGTGTTAACAATCATTAATTAATTAGTGGAGCCAAGTTATTAATTCACCAATTTGATTTTTTTTTGTGTCAGCAACTAAATAATAGACAAACTCAATCTATTATTATTTTTCTTGGGATTTCACATTTGTTGGAAGTGTGGAAGAGAATAGATTGGGAGAAAAGTTCTTCCAATGAAGGATGTTCCACCGACGAAGAACACTGACCTTCTTCTACTTCCTCCCTCGGATCCTACTGACATGGGGAATCTTCAACAAACCGTACCCTCCGCATTTCCATCAACGAGCCGACCCAACTCAGGATTGGTAGTTCATGGTGGACGCGATGAACAACGAACTCCTTCATCTTATTCCTGTAACATAAAATTTGATGACCGAAAATCAAAGGTAGGGGTTTATTTTGTGTAAATTTCCTTTTCTATTTCTCTTATTCGGATTGTAAAGGAATCGTTTCATGGTTTTAAAACAATTGTTGTTCATATTTCTTTCTCTTTGATGAGCCACGTGCTACCACCCTAAATGCGGAGGGTGCGGGTCAAACCAACATGGCACGAACCCTCCATCATTCTTTTTTGTGTAGTTTCTTGGAATGGTGACAAAGTGGCATTGAAGGCGACGAAGGAATAGGAAAAGGTCGTGATTCTCATGGCCTCTGCGAACCGTGCCACCCCTGAGGTGTTCCAGTGCCCCGACTAAGAAGGATCTGTGGGCAGAACCACCGACGACCACCTGCATGCCCGGTCGCACAACTTCCGGCATCCCATGCGCCCCAGCCGAACTCTGCCAACCTGTGCCTGCCCGATACATGTCGGGACAGCCTCCCAGCCTTCTGGATCAGCCTCTCTATACCCGACCACCTTCCTACCCACCTAGTTCCCTGCCTGGCCACCCACCTAGCACCATGCTCGACCGCCTCCTAGCATGGTCGCGCCCTGCCCGCCGGCCTGCCTGGCGCCCTGCCCGGCCGCCGCCCGGCCTCCCGAACCCCCCCCCCCCCCATCATGGAACCCTAGCCTAACTAGCCCAGAATCACCCTCCGGGCCAAGCCACGCCGGGTTGCACCCTCACGACGCTTCGGGCTGAACCGGCCCCAAGCCCAGGCCGAACCGCCCTCGCGGCCTACTGGGTTGGGCCTAGCATGCTAGGCCAAACATAACAAGGTGGCCTGCCCAATGGGTTGTTCTAGACCCAACAAGTCTGACCGGGTTGGCCCAGACTGGGTTGGGCCAAGTCTGTCCAACCGTGTCCGACCGGACACAAGCCCACTATTGACCCTTTAATTTCTTTGGCCATATCTTTGGCACCAGACGACCATTTGAAGAATTGTCAGTGGTGCTGGTCTTCAAGGAGTGTGATGGTCCATTTGAGTATACCCCACTAGAGTTCGGGGTAAAGTTGAGATATGGTCAGGTTTTATCGTACACGAATCCAACGGGCCCCCAAGACTAAAAGGATAATAACTCACATACTGGGTGTTCGATTGACATGTCATCTGTTGTGTTGAGTCCCCTATAACGAGGCAGAAATTTGAGATAATTCTACGTGGGACTTCGTGATAGTTGGAGTATTGACCTGCAGATTGTGGAGCGGATCCTCCCGGAGATGACCGAGCATAGTGCAGAGACCTAGTAGCTGGCTGAGACCTAACGACTGTTGACCAATTCAACTCGGAGTGATTCGACTAGCCTAGGGGAGAATGCCTCGGTGTCGTGGAAGAACCATGATGGGGAGCACCTCTGTTTGATCATGGAAGACCCACGGTACTCGATAGGGGGAGTACCTCAGTAGGCTTGGAGGGGGAGCGCCTCTGTGTGACATGACAGACCCACGGTGGGGAGCGCCTCTGTGTGAGTGTGGTAGACCCACGGTACTCGAGAAGAGGAGCACCTCAGAAGGCTATGAGGGGGAGCACCACTATGTGACACGACATACCCATGATGGGGAGCACCTCTGTGTGAGAACGGAAAACCCACGGTACTCGACAGGAGTACCTCAGCTGTCCAAGGTTAGTGGGAAGTGCCTCTGTGTGACGTGCAGGCCCACTGTACTCGATAGAGGTGGAGTTCTCCAGCAACCGAGGTGTTCGATGTTGTGATTGGAAATATTACTTGATACTATCCATAGAATAAAATCTTGGATGAGCGGATTCAGTAACTTTTTGTATTTATCTCATGATTGAGAAGGATTAGTTGATAAATTAGGTATATATATGGTCATATATCTAAATAGGGTTATCTATTGATTTCATAATTTTGGTTCATCCTTGTTAGATTTTGTGAGTCCTTGAGGGTCTCGAGGTCCCTACTGATTGTCGTTATACTCACCCTTGCACAGTCTATGCCCGCACCTCATTGTGTTGGTTATAGACGACAGACAACACTGACTGCGGGTAAGAGTACCAGGACAGGACGGTACCCGGAGGTGGACCATACGATGTGTTGGTACGCGGAGACTGATAGACGTGGAGTTCTGAGGAGGCTATCAGTACCTACACATTAGGTAGGATCTGTGGTGGATGATCCAGGAGTTACTCTCCGCCTTTCAGCTATTTTGTACTTTTCAGTTGTACGTGTTTTTAGTTGTACTTGTATTTTCCTATTGGGTTAGTATTCAGGCCCCTCTACATTCAGAACTCTTTGTATATAGTTATACTTAGTGTTTTTCTTCCGGATCATACTATGTTGTATGCATTTTCAAGTTTTAAAGGCAATGCCTTCCCAATTTAGGGATTTACGCCTTTGGTGCTAGTCTCCAGCCCCTGGACAATAAAAGGTGGGCTTGGCATAGTCACGTCATGGGCCCTAGGGGATGGGTTGTGACAAATTGGTATCAAAGGAGTGGGTTCTATCACAGAACATAGGACTCAGATATTTTCTGTAAAGCAATAGTGTTAAGGGTATTGAGTGTGGTTTACAGTTCAAGGAGTCCAGTGTTGGTGCGGTGGTTGATGTATCCATACACTAGGACCCTAACTACTAATTTCCAACTCAGTGCACGAAAACACTGATTGCGTGTGTGTTTCAGAAAGTTTTATTGAAGTCATCTTAACCAAATAAGGTCACTAGGTATAATCTTTTGAGCGTGCCGCATATGTTTCTTTCAGGATGCCTCCCCGTGGACGACAAGCTAGAGCACTGAGAGTTGTATGGGCGGATAGCCCTCTAAGAGACGAGTCATTGGTGAAAGTCCCTTTTACAACGAAGGCACTAGTGGTACCACACCCCGTTGAGCCAGCAATTCCACCATCCCCAACAGCAGATGATGCACACCGTATGAGCGCCTTTCATGAGTTTCAACGCCAGAGGTCACCCAGGTTCAGGGGAGAGATGGACCTGCCGACAGCTGAGGATTGGATAGAGGCTATGGTTAGAGTCTTCATACTAGTAGGGACATCAGTTGACTTCATGGTGATTTTTGCTGCCAACCTTCTACAAGAAGCAGTAGCCAGATGGTGGAGCCTGATTCTTCCAGTGCATGACAAGATGACACTTCTCTGGGCAGACTTCGAGAGCCTGTTTCGGGCGGAGTTTGTTCCAGCGACTCTTCGCGCAGTGCCCATGTAGAAGCTACTTCATCTTCAGCAGAGAAACATGATTGTGGCTCAGTACTCAGTGAGGTTCACTGACCTCTCATGCTACTCCACTGATATGGTACGATACCCATTCATCAGGGCCTAGACCTTTGAGTAGGGGCTCAGGAAAGATATCAGGGCTTCGATGATCTCCCTCATCATCCCGACTCATGAAGGGATGTAAGAGAGAGCCCTCTTAGTGGAGAGTTTCGTTGCTGAGTAGTCACCAGCAGCGAGACCCACCACTAGTCGACATGTAGCGGAGTCTTATGTAGCTGGAAGTAGACATATGTCGCAGAGTTCAAAGGGGACCAGACCCACGGGTGGATGACCGTATGACTCGAGATCGATAGTATGGGGCACCCGGGGCAGAGACACACATTCCAGGAGCGGGTAGTGTTACTCATGAGGCGATCATGGTCACATGGATCGTGATTGTCTGACCCACCGTTTGAATGATCAGCAGACGGTCGAAGGACCACCTAGGTAGAGATAGTGATTCGATCAAGGCGGTCCGCAGGGAGCAGGCAGACGTGTCAAAGGTGCTAGTCAAGCAGCCGGTGGTGGCCGACGTTTCATTTTGTTACCACCACCACCACTAGGAGGTCCACCCCGACTACAGGGAGCGGGTGGACAGGCGAGGCTCAGCTCCAGGAAGCTGAGTCTTACGATCATGACGCTTCGAAGAGGATTTTATGTATGAACTGTGTCTACTCCACCTTAGCTGCAGTTCTTATAGGCACAGGTGCCAGTCAATCTTTTATTTCCACTGCCCTTGTTCGGATCACAGAGATTTCGACGGAGCCGTTGTCTCGAACCTTATGGCTACAGACTTCTACGGGAGCAGACTCTATGATTACACATTGGTTCTGGTAGTGTGAGCTTACTCTATGATGTGATAGCTTCTGCTGGGATCTCCTAGTAGAAGCATTGAGGCCTTACAAAGTCATCTTGTGTATGGACTAGTTATCTACAATCCATGATAAGATTGATTGTATTAGGTGAAATGTGTGGTTTGTCTGCATGGATGGGACCAGGTTCACCTTCACCAGATAGAATGGAGCCATTGTAGCACAGGATGGACTTGCATAGAGGAGAGTGCAGTTGATCACTCATTAGTTGGCCAGCCTTACCCTTGGAGCAGTTGATGTGGGGAGTCTGAGCTATCCTGTTGTCGTGGACCAGTACGCGGATGTTTTCCCTGATGATGTTCCAGGAAAACCTCCTCGCAGAGAGGTGGACTTCTACATAGGCATGTACCCCGGGACGACACCGATATCTACACCCGCATATCTGATGGCACCCGCTGAGCTTCATGAGCTGTGGGTACATCTAGAGGACTTATAGGGGAAAGGATTCATCTGGCCCAGTGTTTCTCCCTAGGCAGCCCCAATTATGTTCACCAAGAAGTCGAATGGAAGATTTAGGCTTTGTGTTGACTATCATCTCCTAATTCAGGTGACCGTGAAGAACAAGTGCCCACTCCCAAGGATTGACGACCTCTTTGATCAGCTAATGGGATCATGGTGGTCTCAAAGATATACCTCAGATTAGGCTATCACCAACTCAGTGTTCGAGATGAGGATGTGCAGAAGACATCCTTCAGATGTCGGTATGGCCACTACGAGTTATTGGTTATGCCTTTCGGCATAACCAATTCTCTAGAAGTATTCATGGGACTCATGAACAGGATCTTCTAGCCATACCTCAATCGCTTTGTCATAGTCTTCATCGGCGACATTCTGATCTACTCGACTACTGAGCAGGAGAATGCCTACCTTTTTCAGGTAGTACTAGACACACTCCGATAGCACCAGCTTTATGGTAAGCTTTCAAAGTGCCAGTTTTGGATCCGAGAGCTTCACTTTTTGGGACATGTCATCTCGGAGGCTGGAGTTGCTGTAGATCCAATGAATATTGAGGTGGTACTTTCTTGGGAGCCACCCAGGAGTGTGACAGAGGTACAAAGTTTCCTAGGTTTGGCTGGTTACTACTGTAGGTTCGTTCTAGACTTATATAGTGTTGCAGCACCACTATCAGCCTTGACGAATAAGGGGAAACCCTTCGTATGGTTAGAGAGATGCCAGCAGAGCATTCAGGAGCTGAGGAAGAGGTTGACTAGTGCACCCATCTTGAGGCTTCTAGAGGAAGGCATAGGTTATGTAGTCTACTGCGATGCATCAGGGACCAGACTTGAGTGTGTTCTGATGCATGACCAAGTAGTGATTGCGTATGGTTCTCAGCAGGTGAGAAAACATGATCAGAACTAGAGTACCCATGACCCGGTGTTAGTAGCAGTGGTCTTCGCCTTGAAGATTTGGCGGCACTATCTGATGGACGAATGTTTTACCATGTACTCTGATCACAAGAGTCTCAGGTATATCTTCTCTTAGATAGACCTAAACAAGATACAACGACGATTTCTTGACTTCCTCCAGGACTATGAATTCGAGATAGTCTATACTCTTGGAAAGAGGAACTTTGTAGCAGATGCACTCAGCAGGAGAACTCGTATACAGCTTCTAGGTGAGGCGACAGAGCAGCAGGCTTCTTTACAAATATCCATTGTGGATAGAGATGGAGCAGTTTTCCTTCAGTTCCTTACATTCACTCCTCTACTTCTTCAGTGATTCATGGAGGCACAGCATGGGGACGCTGACTGCGAGACACAACATGCTCAGATATCCATAGGGCAGGCACCTGATGGATTTTCTGAAGGTGGGGAGCATGTCATCCTCTTCAGAGGATGTACTATGGTGCCAGTGTCACTTCAAGAGGATGTATTGAGGGAGTTCCACACATCCCCTTTATCTGTACATCCAAGAGTGGCAAAGAAGTACTAGGACATTCGACGACAGCACTGGTGGCTAGGTATGAATTAGGAAATAGCACAGTTTGTCTCTAGATGCCTCACTTGTCAGCAAGTGAAGGTGGAGCACCAGGTACCAGCAGGCTTGGATCAGCCTTTAGAGGTCCCAGAGTGGAAGTGGGATGGGATATCCATGGACATCGTGATAGGACTTCCACGTACACCCAGGGATCACGATTCGATTTGGGTGATTGTCGACCGACTCACCAAGTCGGCCCACTTCCTACCAATCAGAGAGCAGGGTTCAATAGAGATCATGTGACACCTCTATGTGTAGGAGATTGTGAGGATACATGGAGTACCTTCTTCTATTGTCTCATATCGTGATACACGATTTACTTTATGGAAATTGAATGGGTTATAGGATCTTCTCAGGATGCAACTTCATTTGAGCATCGCCTTCCATCCACAGACTGATGGCCAGACTGAGCAGACCATTCAGACCCTCGAGGACATGATGCATGCTTGTTTCCTCGACTTCGGTCGTAGCTAGGAGGATCCCTTACCTTTGGTGCAGTTTGCATACAACAACAATTATCACTCCACCATAGGGATGGAACCTTTTGAGGCATTATACGAGCGACCTTGCAGATCACCTTTGTGTTGCACTGACCTAGGGGAGTCAACACTCATGTGACCAGAGATGGTATGAGATACAATGGAGAAGGTGCAGATCATCAAAGAGAAAATGAAGACTGCACAGAGCAGGTAGAAGATGTATACTGACACGAGACGAAGACCTCTGGAGTTTGAGGATGGGGACCATGTCTTTCTACGGGTTTCACCTCGACGAGGTCTATGGAGATTTGGCTGAGGCGGCAAGTCATCTCTGAGATTCATCGGACCTTTCTAGGTCCACAATAGAGTAGGTGAGGTGGCTTACCGCTTAGCTCTTCCACCTCAGTTATACCGGGTGCACGACATCTTCCACATATCTCAACTGAGGAGATACGTGCACGACCCTTCTCACATCATCGGCCATGGAGAGCTAGAAACCATGATATCCAAAAAAATCCCCAAAATACCAAGACACATAAAAAACCATAGAAACCATTAAAATATCCATGAAAATTATAAAAAGTGAAAATACTTAAAACTTATAAAAAAAACCCTAAAACCCCTAAAAATCTTAAATCCCTAAATGAATAAAAAACCATAAAACCCCATAAAACCCCTAAATACCAAAAACACACGAAAACCCACTAAAAATATTAAAAACTCTTTAAACCCCTAAATACATTAAAAAAACTAAAAACACTAAAAACACATAATAATATTAAAAACACTAAAACCCAAAAAACTATAAAAACCCTAAAACCCCCAAAAATTCTTCAACTACAAACCACTAAAACCTTAAATTTCTATAAAACCCTTAAAACACTAAATTTATCTAACAACTATAAAAACCATTTTAAATCACAAAAACATTAAAAACTCCAAAATACCATAAAAATAAAAATAATTCAAAAACCAACAAAATAGATAAAATCCCTAAAAAATTAAAAAAAACTAAACATACATAAATTCACTAAAATTTTAGAAAACAAAAAAACCCTGAAAACCCTAATGGAATCCATAAAAACTCTTAAAACCCTATAAAACCTAAAAAATAATAAAACCCCCCAAAATACATAAAAACCCTTAAAACCCCTAAAAACTATAAAACCCCTGAAAACCTATAAACCCCCCCCCCCAAAAAAAACCCTACAAAAACCACTAAAACCCGTAAAAACCTAAAAGAGAATAAATATTCAGAAAACCATTTAAACCAATAAAATTTGAAAAAACATTAAAAATATTAAAAATATTAAAAATCTCCATAAAACCTAAAACCCCAAAAATGTAATAATAACCTTAAGAACCCTAAAAACTATAAAAATTACAAAACACCCCTATAACCCATAAAAATTGTAAAAACCCTTGAAAATCATTAAAATTAAAAACAAATCCCACAAAACCCCTAATAAAACCACAAATAAAATAAAATAGCTAAAACCCCTAAAGGATCTAAAAACCCTTTCAAACCAAAAAATTTTAAAAATATCTACAAACCATAAACACCCAAAAAAATAAAAAAACCCAAAAACCCAAAAAAATATATAAAAACACTAAAAACCATAAAAATACTAAAAATGCCATAGAAATCACTAGAAATGATAAAAAAATATAGAATCCATAGAAACCCTCCCAAAATCTTTAAAACCAAAAAGAACATAAAACCCATAAAGAAATAAAAAATTCTACCATCCTGAAAGAAAACCGAAAAAACCTAAAAATCCATAAAAACCCATAAAATCCTTAAAACCCCAATAAACCATTAAAATCCGAAAACCCCCAAAATCAATAAAAACATAAAAACCCATAATACCTTTTAGAACATTGATAAAACCATAAAATACTAAAAACACATAAAACATAAAAAAACCTAAAAATGTTAAAACCCATAAAAACCTTAATAAACACTTGAAATCACTAAAAACACAAAAAAATCCAAAAAACCCATAAAATCACTAAAAATGTAAAAAACACAAAAAACACTGAAACCCACTATAAAAAACCTAAAAACATAAAAACACTTTAAACCCCTAAAACCTAAAAAATGTTAAAACCCTAAAAAAGACCATAAAATCCCCAAACCCATAAAAATAATAAATCACCTAAAATCATTAAAGACCCTAAAACCCCAAAAAATCCTAAAAACTCTGTAAACCCTCTAAAAACCCTTGGAACCTATAAATTTTTTAAAAACCTCTAAATAACCATTAAATCTGAAAAAAGAACTCAAAAAATTCAAAAACCCCTCAAAATCCCTAAAACACCTAAAAATGATAAAAATACTAAAAAAATATAAAAAAACAATAAAAATGTAGATAACCCTGAAAACCCCTAAAAAATCATGAAAACCCAAAAACACATAAAAAACCTAAAAACCCAAATTCACCAAAATAAGAAAAAAAAACTCTAAAAAACTAAAACCCCTCAAAATACATAAATCCTGAATAATGGAAAAAAATCCGTAAAATACTTTTAAAATGTCTAAAAATATAAGAAACCTTAAAACCCAAACAATACATCAAAAGCCTTAAAACATTCAAAACCTAAAAATGATAAAATCCTTAAAAACACTAAAAACCCTAAAAACCCTAAAACCCCTAAAAAGCATAAAATACTAAAAATCAATAAAAACATGTAAATATCTAAAAACACCAAAAACCTTTTAAAACCCTAAATTGTTAAAAAAACCCTTTAAACCTTAAAAACAATAAAATCTAAAAAACTCTAAAAATAAAAATAATCCATAAAAACCCAAAAAACCCCTAAAACCCTCAAATTCACTAAAACCCATAAAACCATAAAAATCTGAAAAGACCTAAAATCCTTAAAAACATAAAAAATCCTATTAACCTAAATAAACCATTAAAAACAAATAAACAGTAAAAAACAGTAAAAACAATAAAAACCAATAAGAATATAAACACATGAAAATACACTAAAACCCTAAAAACCATCTATATATAAAAAACCCATTAAAAATCTTAAAAATGACATAAACTCCAAAAAAATATAAAAAACCCTAAAAATAATGAACAACCCCAACAAAACCATAGAAACCTAAAACATATAAAACCCTTAGGCAAAAAATATAAATTATAAATACCTTAAAATCCCTAAAACCCAAAAGCCCCTCATGATTTTTAAAAACACTAAAAAACATAAAAATATCAAAAAACCCTTAAAAATTCAAAAAACATAAAAACACACTAGAAACTGTGAAAACCAATAAAACTGTTATAACATAAAAAAACATAAATTTCTTAAAATAAAATAAAAATCTAAAAACATTTAAAGACCCTAAAACCCCTAAAAACCCTAAAAAACAAAAAAACCCAAAAAACTCTAAAAAACCTAAAAACGCTAAAACCACTAAAAACCTAAAAATACCATAAAACCCTAAATAATAAAAATACAATAATCCAAAAAACCCATAAAAACCCAAAAATTCCCTAAAACCCACTAAAAACTCTAGAAAATTTCTAAACCCTTTAAATGTTAAGAAACAGTAAAAAACATAAAAAACTAAAAATTTAATGAAATCCTAGAAACACAAAAATACCATTAAAACCTTTAAACCCATAAAAAACCCTGAAACCCCTCAAAATTCTTGAAAATGAAATAATCATAAAATTTATTACAAATCCCAAAAAATTATCTAAAAATATAAATACCCTAAAAAACATAAGAAACCATAAAATCGCGAATAAACTTAATACCCCTAAAAACATAAAATTGGTAAAACTCCTAATACCCTTAAAACCCATAAAAACCCTAAAACCTTGAAAACCCATAAAATCCCAAAAAAAAACCTAAAACCCACAAAAAACACTAAAAACCCTTTAATCTTCTTAAAACATTAAAAAACTCCAAGAACCGTTGAAAACCTAAAAAAACAGAAAACCAAAAAAACCCTACAAATCTAGAAATAGAAAAAATGTAAATATCACAAAAAACCCTAAAAATTTATAAATTTTTTTTAAAAGTCAATAAAAATATTAAAAGACAGAAAATCTCCAAAACCCCATAAGAATCATTAAGAAAACCCCAAACCCTAAAAACTCTTAAAATCCCTAAAAACTATAAAAAATCCAAAAAACCCCTAAAAACCTAAAAAAACCTAAAATCCATTAAAACCCCTAAAATCCCCTAAAAAAATAAAACCATTTAAACACCTAAAAACATTAAAAACACAAAAACCATTAAAAATATCTAAAAATATCAAAAACCCATAAATGTTAAGGCCACATAAAAACCCTAAAAATGATAAAAATAAAAAATTCCCTAAAATACCTAAAAATGTAAAAAAAACATTAAACCCCTAAATACACTATGACAACCAAAGAAAACTAAGAACACTTAATACCCCTAAAATCCTAAAAACACAAAAACCCTAAAACCCCCAAAAAACACTCAAAACCATCATAATCCCAAAAAACCAAAAAATATCCTAAAACTCACAAAAAAATACCTATGAACATAAAAATCCCAAAAAATTCTATGGAAGCCCTAAATAAAAACCGAAAATCAAAAAATAACCTTCAAACTCTAAGAAACCAAAAAATGGTAAAAACCTATAAAATACATGTAAATCCAGAAACACCGAAAATCATTAAAAACCCCTATAAATATTAAAAGCATTAAAACCCAATAAAAACCCTAAAACCACTTAAAAATTATAAGAACCTATATCCCCAATTTTTTTTAAAACTCTAAATACCTTAATATCCCTAAAAAGACCAAAAAACTTACAAATAATAAAAGCCAAAAAAACTATAACAAACCTAAAAAACATTAAATACCCTGAGAATCCCTGAAGACCCTAAAACATATAAGAATCCTAAAAGATCCCATAAAATTATTAAAAAAATAAAAACCCTTATAAATCCCGATATCCCTTAAAAACATTAAAAACCGAAAAACTATTAAATTCTCTAAATACATGAATACCCTAAAAATCATAAAAAATAAATAAAAACAAAAATCCACAAAACATGTAAAACCCCACAAATCCATAAAACACATAAAAACCCTAAAACACTCCAAATACTAAAGAATCCATTAAACACTTCAAGTCTATAAAAACTCTAAAACCCACTCAATCCCTAACAAAATAAAAAATTCCTAAAAACCCACAAAAACCCTAAAACCCTAAAACCCTAAAACCCATAAAAACCCTAAAAGAACAGAAAAATACTAAAAATCTAGAAAAGCCCCTAAAAAAACTTTAAAAAACATGGGAAACCATAAAAAACTGTAAACACCTTAAAACACTAAAAACCCAAAAAATCATAAAATATACTAAAACCCCTAATAAACTCTAAAAAACCAAAAACCCTCGAAATCCATAAAAATCCTAAAAATCCATTTAAATTCTAAAAAATCCCTAATGATCTGTTAAAATGTAAAAAATTCTTAAAAATAGTGAAAAACCTTGATAAACCCTTAAAAACATAAAAAAACTTATAATCCTTAAAAAAATATGTTAAAAACCCTAAAAACTATAAAAATACCCAAAAACCCAATCCCCACATCCCAAAAAAACCCATAAAAATAAAATAAATGCCTAAAAATCCCTAAAAACATAAAAAACTAAAAACCCTAAACACCCCTAGGAAAACAATAAAAATGAAAAACACAAAAAATCCATAAAGGCTCTAAAAACACTAAAAATTCTAAAAACACTAATGGACCGGAAAAAGATAAAAACCACAGAAACCATGAAAACCCCTAAAACAAAAAAACCCATAAAAATACTTAAAATTTAAAAACTAATAAAAACTCTAAACACTGATTAAACCCATATTAATTTAAAAATATCTAAAAACGAAAAAACCCCTAAAACTAAAGAAAACCCAAAAAAACAAAAAAACTCATTAAAACCTAAAAACCCTACAAATACTCAATACCCATAAAACCCTGAAATAATCCATAAGAATTCCTAAAAAAACCCCTAAAATACCTAAAAACCATAAGAAATTATAAAAGCATTAAAACAATTTAAACACTTAAAAACCTAGTACACAATAAAACACTAAATAATCCTAAAAGCCCAAAAACCTAAAAAATACATAAAACCCAAAAAACAAAAAAAAATACAAAAAAATAACTAAAATCCCTAAAAACGTAAAATCCATAAAAAACCTAAAAGAACAAAAGAGAACTTTTAAATCCAAACAAACACTTAAAACCCCTACAAAACCTGAAAACACTAAAAACCCTAAATCCCACTAGAAACCCCAAAACCACTTAAAAATTTAAATTACTTAAAACACTAAATAGTCACAAAATACTCTAAAAATAATTTAAACCTCTAGAAATGTAAAAAAACCCTAAACACAATAAAAAACTCAAAAAAAACCAAAATAATAATAATAATAATTACACTTAAAACCCATACCAACCATAAAAATCCCTAAAAACCCTAAGAAACCATAAAATTATAAAAAGTTCTTTAAAGTCCTTAAAAACATAAAAATAATAAAACCTTGAAAACCCCAAAGAAAAACCCTAAAACAAAAAAAAACAATAAAAACCCTAAAAACCCTAAAAAACCCTACAAACCCTAAACCCCTAAAAACCCAAAGAAACCCTAAAAATTATAAAAGACCCTAAAATTCCCTAAAAACAATAAAAAATACTAAAAACATAGAAAAAGCAAAATAAAATCTTAATAACAAAAAAAAATTATCCCTTGAAAAATGAAAAAAATACTGAAACCCCAAATAACACTATAAACCCTAAAACCACATAAAAATCTTTATAAACCAAAAAAACTAGAAATCCAAAAAAAACACTCAAAATATAAAATCTCCTTAAACAAATAAATATGTTAAAAACTATAAAAAACATAAGAACCCTAATATTTATAAGAACCCTAAAACCCATTAATCTCCGTAAAAACCATAAATATCTTAAAAACAACCACAATTTCTAAAAATCCTAAAATCCATAAAATAGTAAAAAAATCTGAAAAATAATTAACAATCCTAAAACCTCAAAAAATATTAAAAATTGACTAAAAATCTAAAACACACTTAAAATACCTAAATAACCTAAAAATGTTAAAAACCCAAAAATCCCCCCCCCCAAACCCACAAAAATCCTAGAAACAATATAAAAACTAAAATCCCATAAAAAATAAAAATCGACTAAAAACTCTGAAAACACTTTAAACCCCTAAAAATGTTAACGATCTCTAAACAACCATTAAAAACCTAAATATCTCTAAACAGCCTAAAAACCATGAAACCCATTTAAACTCTAAAACTATAAAAATCCATACAAACAAAGACAATAATAAAAATCCTAAAAGGTATAACATCTATAAAAATTTAAAGACTATAAAATCCATAAATACCCTAAGAAAACCATAAATACATAAAAACATTTGAAAACCCAAAAAATACAAAAAATACTCTAAAAACACTAAAAACCTTAAAGACATTAAAATACTAAAAAAATCCCTAAAAGCCAAAAAAATCTCTAAAAACCCTAAAAACCATAAAAATCCTAAAAAACCCTTAAAAATTCATAAATATTTAAAAAACCTAAATAATATGAAAGCCATTGGAAAACATAAAACACTTAAAACCCCTAAAAATCATAAAACGCTAAAAAACCTAAAGGACTCTAGAAATCTAAATACCCCTAAAAACCATTAAAACCCTAAAAACACATAAAAAAACTTGACAACCACTAATAACTCGAAAACCCCATAAAATCCCCAAAAATATGAAAAAACGTAAAAAACTATAAAGCCCTAAAAAACTCAAAATACCCCCTAAAACCAAAAAAACCAAGAAACCCCTGAAAACCTCAACAACTATAAAATACTTAAAAACACTAAAAACCAAAATTTTCTAAAAAAGAAAAAATTGGTTACTTAAAAAACCCTAAAAACACCAAAAACCGCTAATAAACCCTTAAATCCCAAAATACAGATAAAACTCCTAAAAACTAAATCATGCGAAAAAATCTAATAAAGCCTTAAGAACATTAAATACTATAACACCCCTAACAAACAAGGAACCCCTAAAAACCTATAAAACCACTAAAAACAACAAAAACTATAAAAAACATTTAACCAATAAAAATGATAAAAAATCTAAAAACCCATTAAATCCCTACAAAACTAAAAAACCCCAATAAACCAAAACCCCCAAAAACCAAAAAAACATTAAATACAAAAAACCCCTCAAAATAAAAAAACACTAGAGAACAATTAAAATCCTAAAAATTCCCTAAAAATACCAAAAAACATAAAAACCACATAAAACCTTAAGAAAACTAAAAAACTAAAAAAATAATGAAACCCATAAAAACATAAAAACGCTAAAAACACCTAAAAATATTAAAAACATTAAATACCATTAAAAACATAAAATCCCTAAAACCCATTAAAACTGAGGAAAATTCCAAAACCCCTTTAAAACATTAAAACTGATAAAAAAATCTAAATAACATTAAAACCCTTAAAAACTCAAAAAATACATAAAAAATACTAAAAAGCCCCAAAAACAACAAAAATTAAGAAAACCCTTCCAAATCCATAAAACCCCTAAAAACCATAAAAAATATAAAAAATTCCAATAAATATCTAAAAATGTAAAATCTCTACAAACCCTAAAAAACCCTGAAGAAAACGTTAAAAATATAAAAAAACATAAAACCCCTAAAAACCAAAAAAATGATAAAGACACAAAAAAACTCTAAAACCTATAAAAACCCTTAAATTCGATAAAAAACCTAAAAACCATAAAATAGAAATAAAATCCCTAAAAATCCCAAAAAATGTAAAACCCGTAAAAAACTGAAAACCCTATGAGGAAACATTATAAATAAATAACACTTAAAACCCCAGGAAAATCTAGAAATTATAAAAACACTAAAAGACCTTTAAATCCTCAAACCCCTAAAAACCTAAAAACACCTAAAAACATAAAAACACATAAAACACATAAAATCCCTAAAATCAATAAAACTCAATCACCCCTCAAAACCCCTAAAAATGTTAAAAACTATACAACCCATTTAAAATCCGAAAAAACAAAAAAACCTCTAACACCCAAAAAAATCCTTAATTAAACCGTAAGAACCCCAAAACCACTAAAAATCCCTTAAATCCAAAAACACACTAAAAATTCTAAAAAAGTACAAATAACCCTTATAACATAAAACCACTAAAATGCCGATAAAACACTAAGAACACATTAAAAACAAAAAACACTTTAGATCATTAAATAGCCAAAAAATAATAAAAAATCTAAAATCCCCAAATAATTCAAAAAAACCATAAAACTGTTAAAACCCTTAAAAAGACATAAAACACCATAAAAACTTGAAAACCCATTTAAAAACACTAAAAATAGTTCAAATCCCTAAGAACATTAAAAAACTCAAAAGCCTATAAAACCCTATGAAATTCAAAAATACCCATAAAAACATAAATAACCCTAAAACCATAAAAATCATAAATCCCTAAAATCAAAAAATATCGTAAGAACCATAAAACTCAAAAAAATCAAAAAAAACACATAAAAAATAAAACAATCCTAAAAACCATAATATACCCAATTAAAAACTCAAAAACCAAAAATCAATTAATCCCCTTAAAACCCAGAAAAAAATTAAAACTCTAAAAACCATAAAACCCAAAAAACACTCAAAATCCCAAAAAAACACTAAAAAGACTCTAAATCACAAAAAATGATGAAAAAAATATACAACCCATAAAAAATTGAGTCCCAGTAAAACTCTAAAACCGAAAAAAAAATAAAAACATTACAAATCATTAAAACCCATAAAACCCCCAAAATCAATAAAAACCAAAAAACCATAAAAATTATAAAAAAACTAAAATCCCTAAAAATTTCCAAAAAACGTACACCCCCTAATAAATCCATAACAATCTCAACACACGGAAACCCCCTAAAAACAATAAAAACCCTAAAATATTAAATAGCGTAAAAATCCCTAAAATCATAAATACCCTAAAAACTCATAAAAACCCTAAAATCCCACTATAACTCAAAAAATCCTATAATCTAGTAATGATGTTATAAAATCTAAAAAATCGTAGAAACCACAATGAACTCAAAAAAATCTCAAAACCTTAAAAACCCTAAAAATGCCCCAAAACCCAAAAAATTCTTAAAAACCCTCAAAATCATTAAAACCATAAAACAATAAAAATTCTAAAAATCCCAAAAATCCTGAATAAACATTAAAATTTAAAAAAAACTAAAAACCCCTAAGAAATCCATGAATACCTAAAACCACTTAAACACCTAATGACCTAAAATCCCGAAAACCATAAAAACCATAAAACCCTAAAAACCTAAAATATCCCTAAAAACCATTAAAATCTTAAAAATATTAAAAATACATAAAATACATAAAAATGTAAAAAAACATAAAAACCATCAAAACACCTAAAAAATCCAAAAAATATATAAACACTTAAAACCCCAAGAAAACCTAAAAAACACACAAAAAACATAAAAACCATAAATATCCCTACAAACATTAAAACTATGATAAAACATAAATAACATAAATAACATAAAAACACTAAAAATAACTAAAAACTATAACATACATTAAAAACCCGAAAAATTTAAAAACCCTCTAAAACAATAAAAGAGCATAAAACACTATAAACACAAAAAACCCATTAAAACCCTCAAAATACCCAAAATCCGTAAAAACCCATAAATATCTTAAAAAATACCTAAAAATGTAAAAAACAACAAAACCCATGAAAACCCCTATGAAATACACAAAAACATAAAAATAATTTAATCCCCTAAAAATCTAACAACACTAAAAACCCCATAAAAACCCTCAAAATCCAAAAAATCAAAAAATTAGATAAAAATAATTAAAATTAATAAAAATATAAAAATGATAAAATACCTAAAGACGCATAATAAAACCCCCAAAACACTTAAATCCCTAAAAAACCACAAATGTTAAAAACCCTAAAAACCATAAAACTCAAAAAAAACCTGAATACCATAAAAAAACCTAAAAAATTAAAAAAGTGAAACCCTAAAACCCATTAAAAATTCTAAAACCCCTAAAAAACTATAAAAAAAATTAAAACCCAAAAAAACAAAAAAAACCCTAAAACCACAAAAAATAAAAAAAAACATTAATATCCTAAAAACCCCCACAATCAATAATAACCCATAAAATTAATAAAAAATAATAAATATCCCAAGAAACATAAGAACCCCTAAAACCCTAAAAAAATTAAACCATAAAAAACCATAAAACCAAAAAAACACTTCAAATCCTAAAACCCCTAAAACCCTAAAAAACATAAACACCCTAAAACACTCAAAATTTTTAATAACAAAAAAAAATCCTAAAATTCCCTAAAAACCCTAAAAAAATAAAAAACCCAAAAAATATTGAGAAACCATAGGAAATCCTTAAAACCAAGAAAATAAAACCAGTAAAAATATAAAAAATTAAAAAAAACTAATAAAATCCAAGAAACCCCTAAAAACATAAAGTCCCCAAAAAACCATAAAATCCCAAAAATCCCACTAAAACAGTAAAAATAATTTAACCTACTAAATATATTTGAAAACTCTAAAAACATTAAGAACTATAAAAAACTCAAAAATTTTAAAAACACAAATAAACCATAAAATCCCTAAAAACATAAAAACCCTTAAAAATCCCTAAATCCCTATAAACAATAAAATCATCAAACATTTCTAAAAAACCAAAAAACATATAAAGAAACCTAATCCTTTAAAACCCATAAGAAGTCAAAAAAACAAAAAAAATTAAAACCTATAAAAACCTAATAAACACTAAAAATCATAAAATACCCTAAAACCCCTAAAAACATACAAACCTAAAAGACCCTTAAAACCCATGAAAACCCATAACAACTTTAAAAACCCCTAAAAAAACTAAATATCCTTTAAACTCTTTGGAACCCTAAAAAGTGAAAGAAACATCAAACCCCTTAAAATTTAAAAAACAACCCTAAACCCCTAAAACATTTCAAAATCCTAAAAACACTCAAAATCCCAAATACCCTAAAACCCCATAAATTCCTCAAAATTCTTGAAAAAATACCTTAAAATTTAAAAACCCATAAATTCTAGAAAAACCCATAAGAAAACATTAAAAAACTAAATACATGTAAAACCCCAAAAATACAAGAAAATAATTAAAACCTTTAATACCCCTAAATACCATAAAAAACATAAAAGACCCTAAAAACTAAAAAAGTAAAAAAAATCCATAAAAACCAAAAAAAATATAAAAACCCTTTAAACTCACAAAGCATTAATAACCTTTTAAAAACAATAAATAAACTAAACACTAGAAAATTCTAAAATCCCAAAAATCCATATCAACACTAAAACCCAAGAACCCTAAAATCCCTCCAAATCCATAAAATCTCTAAAAACCATAAAAAACAATAAATATTAATAAAAATGTAAAAAACTATGACAACCCAAAATAAAACCATAAAAATATAGAAACACATAAAACATGAAAAATTCCTCAAAATCCTAAAACCCCCAAAACCCCTAAAAACCAAATAACTCTAAAAACATTAAACCCATAAAACCCATAAAACCCCTAAAAATCAATGAAACGTCTAAAAATAACTTTAAAACCCTAAATCATCGAAAAACAATAAAAATTCATTTCATACCTTAAAAAATTAAAAATAACTAAAACCCCCAAAAAAACTGTAACCCTTTAAAAACACCCAAAATCCTTAAAAATACCTAGAAACAGAAAATCATAAAATTTATAAGACAACCCTAAAATTATATAAAAACATAAAAGCTCTAAAAATAAAGAATAAACAAAAAAATTGAAATCCTAAAAACACATTAAACCCCTAAAATCAAAAAAAATGTATAAAAAACTAAAAACCCTTAAAGCCCTAAAAACATTAAAACCCCAAAAATTTATAAAACTCCTTAAATCCCATTAAAAAATCCAAATACCCTATAAAAACCTAAAAATATTAAAAATGTTAAAAAAAATAAAACACTATAAATCTCAAAAAACCCCTAAAATACCAAAAAAACAAAAAAAAACCCCCTAAAAACCCTATGGAACGGTAGATGTCGCCAAAATATCCTAGGCTCTCTCTCTCTCAAAATTATGCTCGTGAAGGGTTCCTCCTCGAATCCTTTATGGAGGCTTCATTCCGGGGATCTTTTTCTCCTCTTTGGCTGATTCCCTCTCTCTATCCCTTGGTGAGAGATTTGTGAATCGGTCAAGGCAGGGGTCTCCATCTTCATCTATGGTGGTGAGGGCTGGGGTTCTATATGGAATGTACTTTTTCATTGGTCTCACCATGCAAGGACCTGTGTTAGGGATTCCTCCAAGTGGATCGGTTGCTATGGTGAATGGATTCAGTAGAGGTGTGGTGCGAAGATCAAGATCCCTCAGCCGATACGGTCATCTCTTTTGGTTGATCTGAGATCCAGTGAGCTTTTCTGGTTCTCTGGGCTTTGCGTTGGATGATGGAGCATGGAGATGGTGCTGTGTATATTTTCTGGTGGCGTGCTCGGTCCTATGGTGTGGGATTTTAGATATGTTGGTCAACAGCTTGTGCTAATGATTGAGGTTTGGTTTTCTGGTTCCTTGTATTTGTCTTTATTTCATTCTTTTATTTTAGGGTGGTGTATGTTGTGTTGGGATCTAGTTGATTTTCTGGTCTTTGGTTGGTCAAGGTTCCAAATTGGTTTCTTTAGTCCCCTGTATCTTGCTGGAGTTCTTGGTTGTAGCCTAACTCCTATGGATAATCCTGGTTGGTTTGTGTTTTTCAGAAATCTAGTATTGGTTTATACTCTAATGCGGTGCCAAAGTGGTCTTTCAGGATCCGCGTTGCTGGTGTTGTTTGCTGGATCTGAGATGAGGTGTTTTGTACTGGTCATTCTTTGAGGTTTTCTGGCTGCTGGAAGAGTTGTTTGGGCTGAGGGTATGGCGGCTCTATGCCCTTGTTTGTGGCACTGTGAAATGGTTATGTTTGGTTCCATTTGCTGAAAGATGTTTGGTCGGGAGGGGATGGATGCTTGGGTAGGAGACGCTGGTTTCTAGAATCTGATATGCAGTATGATTGGAGTTGCCTATTTAGGTGGTACTGGATGCTGGAACTTGAGCTACTGGGGGCTCATTGTTGCTTGGCTGGGAGGATTGCCCTCGCCCTGGAATGTGCTGATTGAGATGTGGATGCTAAAGGTGACGGATGATGGATCATGTGCTGTGAGATGCTTACTGCTGATTGGTTGGGAGGTGCTGATGAAGATGACCATGAATGTATGCTCTGCCTGAATTTTGTGTTCTTTTCTCTGTGTTTTTTTTTGGGTTTTGGTTTGTTATGGGTTTGGGGTTCTTAAGGTTTTTTGGGTGTGGGTCGTTTGACCCCTCCCCTCCCTTGTCTGCAGTGTCTTTTTCTAATAAATTGGGGGGGGGCTAGTAATAGCTTGACCTCACAACGCTTCTTCCCTAAAAACCCTAAAATCCCTAAAAACCTAAAAACCCTAAAACCCCAATGAAACCAAAAGGAATCCTTAAAACCCCAAGAAATCCCTAAATATGTAAACAACACTAAAAATCCTGAAAAATAATAAGAAACCGTTAAAACCCTAAAACTAAAAAACACTTAAAAAGCCTAAAAAACTAAAAATAATAATAAAACCCTAAAAACCCTAAAAACCCCAAAACCCTAAAAACAAAAAAAAAATTAAAAACTATAAAAACCCTAAAAACCCATAAAATCCCTAAAAGCCCACTAAAAACTCTAAAAAACCGTAGAACCCTAAAATGTTAAGAAACTCTAAAAACACAAAAACCTTGAAAATATTATAAACTCCTAAAAACCTGAAAAAATTGTAAACACCCTCAAAATCTCTAAAACCCTAAAAACAATAAAAATTCTAAAAAATGACCTAAAAACCCTAAAAACATAAACAAACCTAAAACCTTGAAAACCCCTAAGAAAACCATAAAACCCTAAAAAAATTAAACCCCTACTAACACTAAAACCCTTAAACCCCCAAAAAACCAAAAAACACATAAAAACCATAAGAACCCCTAAAACCGTAAAAACCCTAAAAATTCATTAAAACCATAAAAAACATTTAAAAAATCTATAACCATGTAAACCCCTAAAATTATTAAAAACTCTACAAAAAATTAAAAACCCTAAAAAACTAAAAAAATCCTAAATACCCTAAAAACCATAAAAACCCAAATATCCCTAAGAAATCCTAAAGACACTTAAAATCCTTAAATCCCATAAAAACCCATCAAAACCTAATAAAAGCCTTAAAATACCTAAAAATATAAAAAACCCTAAAAGCCATCATAAACCTTAAAAAACACTTAAAACCCCAAAAAACCTAAAAAACTTAAAGAATACCAAAAAGAACTAACAAAAAAATCTTAAAAAATTATAAACTCTAAACATCTACAAAAATCGTAAATATCATTAAAAACTCTAAAAAATTTAAACCTCTAAAAACATGAAAAACTCTAAAAACCCTTAAAATCCCCAACCACTCAAAAAACCATGAAACCCTAAAAAACAATAAATCTCTAAAACCCTCAAATTATCTAAAAACCCTAAAATCCCATTAAAATCCGAAAAATCCACAAATAAACCTAAAAACATAAAAAACACATAAAATCCAAATAAAAACTTAAAAAATATGTGCACTTAAACCCCATAAAAACACCAAAATCCCTGAAAACCGAAAAAACTAAAAACCATAAAAAACCTAAAACCCCTAAAAACCATAATAACTCTAAATATCCTAAAAACGAACTAAAAACACTAAACACTCTTTAAACCCTTAAAAAGTAAAAAAATATATAATAACATTAAAATACCTAAAAAATAAAAAAACACTAAAAGACCCAAAAAATTAAAAAATCCATTAAAATCCCTCAAACACTAAAATCCTATAAAATTATAAAAGATCCAGAATAAAAAAACCATAAAAACCCATATGCAATCCTTAAATATTAAATAGCACTTAAAATCTATAAAAATATAATAAATGATAAAAAGCCACTAAAACCCTTACAACCATATTAAACCGATTAAAAACAAAAAACCCAAAAAACCCTCAAAAACACTAAAAAAACTAGTGAGAACTATAAAGCCCACATTTAAACCCTAAAAATGTGAAAAAAATAAAAAACACTAATGAAATAAAATTCATAAAAACCCCTAAACCCCCAAAAAAATCATAAAACCCTTTAAAACAATCCAAGCAAATAAAAACCATAAAAACCATAAAAATAAAAAAAACACTAAAAAAAGTAAAAACATAAAAAAAACCCTAAAAACTCAGAAACACCCTAAGAAATACTTAAAATGATAAAACACTTAAAACCCCTCAATATAAAAAAAATCTAAAAGACCTAAAAACCCCTAAAAACCCTTAAAAATCATATAAACCATAAAAACCCAAAAAGCATAAAAACTATAAAAACCATAAAAACTCAAAAACTCTTAAACCTATAAAAAATATTTAATCCTCTAAAAAGGTTAAAAACTAAAAATAAATAAAAAAATCTAAAACCCCACAATGACTCTAAAAACCCTAAATTGCCTAAAAATACATAAAATCCCTACAAAACCACAAAAAATGTAAAAAAACTCATTAAAATACCTAAAAATTCAAAAAACACCCTAAAAACCCCAAGAATATCCTAATAAAACCTTAAAAACATAATAAAATTAGAAATAAAAAAAAGCTAAAAATGAACAAAATGCATAAAAACCATCAAAACCACCAAAAAACCTAAAACCCAAAAAACCCAAAAAACCTAGAAAATCCTTAAAACCCCTAAACACGTAAAAAACCCTGAAAACCCATAAGAAACACATAAAAAGTTAAAAACACTTTAAACCCATAAAAACCTAATAATGCTAGAAAGCCTAAAAACCCTAAAAACCCTAAAACCCTAAAAATCATAAAAATCCTAAACCCTTAAAAACTATGAAACCCCATAAAAATCATATAAGAAAATAAAAACACAAAATACCCTTTAAACCCTTAAAAATGTTAAAAAACTATAAAAAACTTTTAAACCCAAAAAAACTCAAAATAAAAAACCCTAAAAGACTATAAAACCCTAAAAACCCTAAAAACCCTTAAAAACCATAAAACCCTTAAAATCCATAGAAACACTAAAAAAACAAATACTAAAAAATCCCTAAGAATTCGTAAAATAATAAAAAACCCCCAAAAACCATGAAAAACTACTATGGAAAACTTAAAAACCTAAAAACACATAAAACCCCTAGAAAACCAAAAAATACTATAAAAACCCTAAAACACCCTAAAATTCCTAAAACCAAAAAACCTCTAAAAACTATAGAACTCTCTAAAAACTCAAAAAAATGAAATTCTAAAAACTTTTTAAACCATAAAAACATTAAAAAACTCAAAAAACATAAAAACCCTAAAAACTCAATAAAATTATAAAAACCCTAAAAAAATCAAAATCGAATCAATATACCTAAACACCCTAAAAATGCATAAAATTCAAAAAACCCCAAAAGAATATATAAAGATGTTTAACTTCCTAAAAACCTAAAGACCCATAAAATTATCATAAAGAAATAAAAAATTTTAAAACCCATAAAAACTAAAAAAAACTATCAACCTTTAAAACCTCTAAATATAATAAAAACCTTAAAAATCCATAAAACCCATAAAAACCACTAAAAACTATGTAGTTGGGGTTTGGCTTAGTGGTAAGCACCCCGTAATACTACATGAAAAATGGGGGTTCAAAACCCATTGGGCACAGGTACTGTACCAGTACAGCAGCAGCAGCGGTATTGTTGATCGGCGGGTACTGTAGCGGCGGCAGGGCACTGTAGCGGCGGCTATACTGTGCGGGTACTGTAGCAGCCAGGTTACTATTCACAGAATAGGAATTTGGCCAAAAATTTGGGCCTATGGGTTATGTAATGGGCTTCAAGCCCACTGGGCCTTCGGGATATGTAATGGGTCTCCCTCTACCCAGTTAAAAGAGGTCTTTGCTTTGATTTATTTATAAAAATGAGGCTTCGGCCCCAACCTTTAAAAAAACTAAAAACTATAAAAATATTAAATCCCATAAAAATATTGAAATCTCTATAAAAACATTAAAACATTAAAAAAATCAAAACCCTTGGAAATCAATAAAACAATAAACTCTTAAAACCCTCAAAATCCAGAAAAACTCAGAAAAACCCTAATAAAACATAAGAGAACTAAAACCCCCTAAAACTAAAAAAACTCCCAAAATATAATAAGAAAACATTAAAAACATAAAAACTATTAAAACCCCTAAAACCTAAAAAATGTTAAAACCCCTAAAAACCCTAAAAACCAAAAAATCATAAAAACACCCTAAAAACCATTAAAACCCCTAAAATGCATAAAACCCCTAAAAATGACTATAAAATCAAAAAACCAATTAAAACCCTTAAAATTTTAAAACCCACTAAAAACCCTCAAACCCTTAAAAGATCAAAAAGTCCAATAAAACCCCCAAAAGCCCCTAACAAGTCCTAAAACCCAAAAAAAATTATTAAACCCCCAAAACGCCGTATAAAGCCTAAAAAATCCCTCAAAATTTGTAAAATAAAAAAACCCTAAAAACCTCGAAAACCCCCAAAATACAACAAAAGCATAAAAAGAATTAAAACCACTAAAAATATTAAAAAATGGTAAAATCTAGAAAACCACCAAAAAACTAAAAACCACAAACTCTTAAAACCATTAAAAATATTCTGAAATCAATAAAAACACTAAACCCAAAAAACACTAAAAAACATTTAGACCCTGAAAAACATTAAAAATTTCTAAAAACCCTTAAAACCATAAAAAAGAAAAAAACCCTAAACAACAAGAAAAATAAAAATCCTAACAATCATCCCTCAAAATCTATAAAAACCCTAAAAATGAAACAAATCTTAAAAATTTCCTAAAAATATAAAAACCCCTTACAAACTTCAAGACAACCATATAAACCCAAAAAAAACAAAAAACCCCTAAAACCCTAAGAAAAACTATAAAAACCTAAAACACTTAAAATACCTAAAAACTATAAAATGCTAAAACCCTGAAAACCTAAAAAACCTAAAATCCATTAAAACCTCTAAAACCTTAAAAACCCCATAAAAACCATAAATTTCACTATAAACTCTAAAAATAATTTAAACATTTAAATATATAAAAACCCTTAAAACTCCAAAAAACTCACAAAATACACTAAGAACCCAAAAAACCATATGACGCTAAAAACCCTAAAAAAATTCAATATTCATAAAGACCCTAAAAACCATATAAATTCTCAAAATCTCAAAAAATCCATAAAACACAAAAAAAATACTAAAAACCTTAGAAAAAAAATATAAAAACTAAAAACCGTAAAATATTAAAAACCTCTATAATACCTAAAAATGCTAAAAGCTGTAAAAACATAAAAAACTAGAAACCCCTTAAAAACATTAAAACCCTTATAAACCTATAAAATCCCGAAAAAACTAAAAACCCAAAAAACCCTTTAAATTCCAAAAAAAAATTTAAAAATAAAAACATAAAAACACTAAAAACATCAAAAAAGTTTAAAAACCCAAAAAACATAAAACCCTAATAAAACCTAAAACCCCACAAAACCCTAAAACCCTAAAACTCATAAAAGTCCAAAAAATACCAAAAAAATTCTTTGAATCATAAATACCTCTAAAGAAAATAAAAACCCATAAGAAAGCCTTAAAAACCTAAAATTATAAAAAACAACAAAAAACAAAAAATATTCTAGATACCCTAAAAACACCTAAAACCCCTAAAAACCATAAAAACATATTACAATATTAGAAAATTCTAAAAACTCAAAAAACGCTTGAAAACCATTAAAAAATCTAAAAACCATTTATAACTCTATTTTTTAAAAAAAAACTATAAAAACCATAAACCCCCTCAAAACTCAATAAACCCTAAACCCTCCCAGTAAATCATAAAACCCCTAAAACCCTCAAAATCCATAAAAACTCAAAAAACCAAAAAAATACAAAAAACATACCAAAAAACATAAATAACACTAAAAACCATGAAACCCAAAAGAAACACTTTAAACCTAAAAACACATAAAACATCTAAAAACACAAAAAACCAAAAAACCCAAAAAACCATAAAACACATAAAAAACCCCAAAATACCATAAAAATTCTAAAAAACATAGAAAAGTCCAAAAATGCATTAATCTCCTAAAAATGTTTAAAAAAATTAAAAACCGTTAAACCCCTAAAATTTCAAAAACCACTAAAAACCCAGAAAACCAAAAAAACCTAAAACTCTTCAAAATCGCTAAAAACAATAAAAACCCTAAAAATCATAAATGCCCAAAAAATCACAAAAAACATAAAAAACTCAAAAAACCAAAAAAACCATAAGAAATAATTCCAATACTGAAAAACACTTAAAACCCCTAAAAATCTAAAAAATGCAAAAAACAATAAAAAAATCCATAGAAATCCTAAAAAACCAATAAACTATAAAAATACCCATAAAACCATTAAATAAATTAAAGACACATAAAACCTATAAGAAAACACTAAAAACTCAAAAACCCCATTAAATACCTAAAAATTTTAAAGAACTATACAAAACCTTAAAAATCCTAAAAAACAAAAAAATGTTTTAAAAAATCCCACAAGGACACAAAAAACCATAAAAAACATAAAAACCAAAAAAAAGTCCTAAAAACCCTCAAAATCCCTAAAACCCATATAAATCCTAAAAAACCAAAAAATGTAAAAACACTAAAAACCCTGAAAATGATAAAATACCTCAGAACCCTAAACACTTTAAACCCATAAAACATAAGAAACACTACAAACCATAAAAAACCTAAAAATCCTGCAAACCATAAGACCCTTAAAAATCATATAAAACCCTAAAAAACCAAAAATCCCACCAAAACCTCCAAAACCATTAAAACCTCAACACACATTAAAAAAATAAAAACCTTAAAACCATTAAACCTGAAAAAACTCAAAAAACATAAACTTCTAAAAACCATCAAAATTCCTATAAATCTTAAAAACAATAAAAATACAAAAAAACCTAAAAATCCCTAAAAATGTAAAAAATCATAAAAACCTAAAATCCCGTAAGAAAACCATAAAACCATAAAATATTTAAAATCCCTAAAAAACTAAAAAAATATGAAAAATAAATAACCCTTTAAATACCTGAAAACCATAAATAAATAAAAACACTTTCAAATCTTAAAAACCCCTCAAACCCAAAAAACCTTAAAAATTTCTAAAAATAGAAAACACTTCGAACTCCTAAAAATTTGTAAAAAAATCTGAAATACATAAAAACCAAAATAATTAATCAAAATAAAACAAAAAAAAAATCATAAAAACCCTAAAAATCCTAAAAAATTATCCCTCAATATCCCTAAAACCCTAATAACCATAAAAATCCTAAAAACCCTAAAAAGCATAAATATGTAAAAAAACCCTAAAAACCCATAAGAAAACCTTAAAACACATAAAACCCCTAAAAACATAAAAATAATTCAACCCATAAAAAAACTAAATATCCGTAAAGACCTTAAGAACCCTAAAACCCCAAAAAAACATTAAAAATACTAAAACACATAAAGTAGTAAAAAACAACTAAAACCCCTAAAAACCCTTTAAACAACTAAAAATATTAAAAATATAGAAATAATTAAAACCCCTCAAAATTCAAAAACTCTTAAAAACCAAAAAAACCCTAAAATTCTTAAAAACCATAAAACCCTCAAAATCTCTAAAAACACTAAAAATCCTAAAAATTCATTAAAATCCATAAAAAATATAAAAAAATCATTTAAAACCTTAAGAAAACCATAAAGAACTAATAACACTTAAACACACAAAAAACTAAATTATTCTAAAAACCATAAAACCCTTAAAATCGTAAAACCCTTAAAATCCCATTAAACCCCTAAAACCCATTAAAAAATCTAAACACCCTTCAAAACCATAAAATTATTAAAACTATAAAACCCATTAACTCCTAAAAACTCAAAAAATCATAAAACCCTAAAAATCCATGAAAAACCTAGAAACCCTAAAAAACCAAATCCCTCAAAATCTCTAAAAAATCCAAAACCCCATTAAATTCATAAAAAAGTCATAAAATCCCTAAATTTTTCAAAAACCATAAAACCATAAAAGCATATAATAAAACCTTAAAATCCTAAAATCAATTTAAACCCCTAAAATCCCAAAACACACTAAAAACCTTAACAACCCTTAAAACCATAAAAATAGTAAAAACCTTAAACACTATAAAAAACCGCTAAAACCCATAAAAACCATAAAACCCCATAAAATCCTAAAACCATTAAAAAATATAAAAATAATTTAAACCCCCTAAAAACCATAAAAACTCAGAAAACCGTAAAAATACTAATAAACTCAAAAAAACACTAAATGATAACAAACAAAAAATATATAAAAATCTTTAAATACCCTAAAATCCCTAAAAAACCCTAAAACCATAATAACCATAAAAATCCTAAAAAAGTAAAAAAATAAATCAAAACATAAAAACCCCTACCAAAAACATATAAACATAAAAACAATTAAACCCCCTAAAATATATAAAACACTAAAACCCTAAAAGACCCTAAATATCAAATAACCCCAAAAAATGATAAAAAACCCAAACAAACCTTAAAACCACCAAAACTCATAAAAACCCTTAAAACCATGAAAAACAAAAAAAAATTTAAACCCATAAACTTTTTTAAACCCTCTAAAAGCCATAAGATCTCTAAAACTAAAAAAACCCCTAAAAATAGGGGAAAACCCATAAAACCCCTAAAAGTACTAAAACTTACTAAAACCCCTCAAAATCCTAAAAACCTTAAATATCTTAAAAAAATACTCAAAATCCATAAATATTTAAAAAACCCAAAAAAACCCTTAGAAAGAATTTATAACTTTAAAACACTTAAAATATAAAAAAAAATAAACCTCAAATATACTAAAAAGTCCCAAAAATGAAAAGGACCAAATAAATACAGATAACCCTAAAAACCCATACAACCCTAAATATCCACTTGAAATTCAAACAACTATTTAGACCCCTAAAAATATTGAAAATATATAAAAACCCTTAAATACTATAAAAACTCAAAAAATCCCATAATTCCTCCCAAAACCATAAAAACACTAAGATCCCTAAAAATCCTAAACCCCACAAAATAATTAAACACCCAAAAAAACCCATAAAAATCTTAAAAATCCCTAAAAATATATAAAAATATAAATACCCCTATAATTCAGGAGAACCCATATGAAACCCATAAAACCCCAGAACGGATTAATCTAGAAAAAACATAAAAATTGCGAAAAACCTCGAAAAAACTCTAAAAATACTTTAAAACCCTTAAAAATCATAAATCCCCTAACAACATAAAAGCCCCTAAAACCTTAAAAATCCCCTAAAAACCTTGAAAACCCCCAAAACCAACTATGAAATCTAAAAACCCTTAAACCCCCAAAAAACTTTAAAAATATCAACAAACCCATAAAAGCCCACAAACTCAAAAAAACCATAAAAACCCAAAAAAAAACTATAAAACCCTAACCCCCACCACCACCCCAAAAAAACCCCAAAACCCATAAAAATACATAATAACCCCAAATCACAATAAAAATCCTAAAAATACCTAAAAATTACTAAAAATATAAAAAACACTAAAATCCCTAAAAACCCTAAGGAAACCTTAAAAACCTAAAAACGCTTAAATTCCATAAAAACCTAAAAAACACTAAAAACCATACAAACACTAAAAAACCTAAATACCCTAAAAACAATAAAAAGATTAAAAATCCCTATAATAACATGAAAACATTAACACCCCACTAAAATCTCCAAAAACCTTTTAAACCCTAAAAATTCTTAAAACTTTTAAAACCCTAAAGAACTCAAAAAACCCTAAAACCCCTAAAACACCTTAAAAACCCAAAAATTCCTTAAAACAATAAAATCATAAAAATCTATAAAAATACATAAAAACATGCCTCCTTAAAAAATCTGAAAAAATCTATGAAAACCTTAAAAACCTAAAAACACAAAAAACCAATAAAAAAATTAAAAAATCTAAATTCCATAAAACCCCTAATAACCTTTAACACCTCTTAAAAGCATAAAAACCAGTAAAAAATAAAAAAATATAAAAACTCTATATGCCCTTAAAACATTAAAAAACACTAAAACCCACAAAAATAATAAAAAAACAATACCCTAAAAAACCAAAATAACTATAAAACCTAAAAAACCCTAAAAACAATCAAATTCCCTAAAAACCATAAAAACCATAAAAAATTAAAAAAAAATTTAAAATGTTAAAACTCCTAAAAACCATGAAAAACCTAGGAAAACCATTAAAACCTAAAAAAAATATATATAACCCATAAAATTCCTAAAAATGATAAAAACCTTAAAAAACACTAGAAATTTTAAAACCATAAAACCCCATAGAAACCCATAAAAAATCAAAACACTATAAAAATCTAAAAACCCATTAAACCATTAAAAATTTTAAAAACTCTAAAAACCATCAAAACTATTAAAAAATAAAAAATAAACATAAAAACCAAAAAAAAGACCCTAAACTCCTAAAAACTGATGAAAAACATAAAACACCTTTAAAATATGTAAAATTTAAAAAATCATAAAAACCAGGAAAATCCATAAGAAAACCTGAAAACCGGAGAACTATTAAAATGCCTAGAAAATTCTAAAACCCCTAAAAACCTTAAAACCCATAAGAACCATAAAACCCATAAAAATAATTAAAAACACTAAAAACTAATTAAAACCCCAAAAACAAACTAAAATATAAAAACCCTTTCAAACCCCTAAAAATGTATAAAAAAACTAAAAAACCATAAAACCCCTAAAAAACTCAAAAACCCTAAAACTGAAAAAATACATAAAACCCTGAAACCACTAGAAACCCTTAAAATTCCTCAAAAACCCAAACACCCTCAAAACCCATAAAATTCCTAAAAATCCCAAAATTAATTAAAAAAATTAAAATCCCTTGAAACTATAAATAAATAGGGAACCCTAAACAAATTAACAACACTGAAAATCCCTAAAAATGAGAAAATACACAAAAAACACTACCCAACCCCAAAATTCAATAAAAACCATAAAAACCCAAAAAAACCATTAAAATCCTAAAAATCGATAAAACACCTAAAAACACTAAAAACGATAAAAACACTAAAAACCCTTGACCCCCATACAATTTTTCTCAAAAAATATGAAAACCCTAAAAACCTATAAAATTCAAAAAAACCCAAAAATCTCAGAAAAACCAAAAAATTCATAAATACCCTAAAAAACATAAACCTCTAAAAATCCCTAAAAACATAAGAAATTAGCAAAAATATAAAACCCCTTAATACCCTGAGAATCCCTAAGAAGTCCTTAAAACCCATAAAACACTTTAAAACACAAAAAACAAAAAAAAAATTATAGAACCCCTAAAAAACCCTAAAAATCATAAAATCCCATGAAAATATTAAAAACCTAAAGAAACAAAGAATTATTTAAAAATTGAAGAAAACTAAAAATCATTTTAACCCCTACAAACTTTAAAAAATCTAAAAACCCTAAAAAACAAAAAACCTAAGAAACCCAAAAAACCCAAAAAATACCCTCAAAACCCTAAACCCCACAAAATCCTTAAATACCATTAAATTAATTAAAAATCCATAAAAATTCATAGAAACATGAAAACCCCAAACAATCCTTAATAAACATAAGAAAACCATAAAACCTAAAAACACTTTAAACCCCTGGGAAATCAAAAAACCCTAATGACCCTAAAACCCCTAAAACCCATAAAAACAATAAAATGCATAAAAAATTAAAAACTCTATAATACCCTAAAAAAATCTAAAAACCCTTAAAACACCCCCGAAACATGAAGAATTCTTAAAACATTGAATCCCTAAAAACATCAAAAAATTATAAACCCCCAAAAAATTAATAAAAACCCTAACCCACTAAAAACCCTCCAAATGCCTAGAAATCTCTAAAATATAAATGAAATTTACAAAATCTGAAATGCCCATAGAAAACATTAAATAAATAAAGTACTGAAAATCCCTAAAAATCCTAAAAATACTAAATAACCTAGAAAGACCTAAAAATTAAAAAAACTATAAAAACATCAAAAAACCATAAAAACTCATAAACCATTAAAATCACAAAATACTCTAAAAAATGATTAAATCCATAAAAGTATTAAAAACTATAAAAAGCATAAAATCCCCAAAAAACTAAAAAAAACCCATACAAACATTAAAACCCCTAAAAATTCTCAAATCTCTAAAAACCCTAAAAATAAATATTTGTAAAAAAATCCCTCAAATTCACTAAAAATGTAAAAAAATCATAAAACCCTATAAAAACCATAAAATCCTAAATATAATTAACACCCTAAAAAATAAAAAAAAAAATCTTAAAACCATAAAACACCAAAAACCCTAAAAACCCTAAATACCTCGAGAAACCTTAAAAATCTAAAAACCCCATATAATCCCTAAAAACCCATAAATACCCTAAAACACTTCAAAAAAACTCTAAAAACAACTTTTACCCCTAAAAATGTTAAAAACTCTAAAAACCAAAAAAAACCCTAAATCCAAAAAAATCCATACATACTATAAATCCTATATAACTCCAAAACATCACAAAAACCCCTAAAAACTATAAAAACCTTAGAAATCTCTAAAATTCAATAAAAAACTAAAAACCCATAATTCCCCAGAAAACCCCTAAGAAAACAGTAAAAACCAAAAAAACAAAAAATCCCTCAAAATTCTGAAAATTTCTAAAACCCCTAGAAGGCCCTAAATACTCTAAAACCACTAAAAACCATAAAAACCCTTAAAAATTAAAAAAACACATAAAAACACATAAAAAATATAAAACCTCACTAAAATCTCAAAAAAAATTTAATCCCCTAAAATGTAAAAAAACTATAGAAAATAATAAAACCAAAAAAATCAAAACATCCCTTAAAACCAAAAACAAAAAAACAAATAAGAACCCCTAAAAACCCAAAATCCTAAAAAACCCTAAAAACCCATTAAAATCATAAATTTTTTGTAATAATGCATAAAAATATAAAAAATATTTCAAAACCTAAGAAAACCTTAAAACCCTAAATAAATTAAAACCCCTAAAAGACCTAAAAATGTTGAAACCCTTAAAATCATAAAAATTCCATAAAAACCCCTCAAAACCAAAAAATAACTAAAAATATAAAAACCATAAAAAACCCATAAACCCCTAAAAACCATAAAAAAATCATTAAAATCTATAAAAACCCTAAAACCACTAAAAACTATGAAACCCACTTAAACTTTTTGAAAATGTAACAAAACTATAAACAACCTTAAAATACATAAAACTCAAAAAAACCCTAAAAATCCAAAACTATAAAACCATAAAACCCATAGAAAACCTCAAAATCCATAAAAATATCTAAATTAAAAAAAACACTAAAAACCTTGAAATCCCATTCGAAAACCTAAAAACCAAAAAAAACTAAAACACCTAAAACCTAAAAAAGGTGAAAACCCCTAAAACCCCAACATCCCAAGAAAAATCCACTAAAAACATTAAAAAAACCCTAAATCCCCTAAAAACAATAAAAAAATCCAAAAAACATTACAATCCCTAAAAAAACTAAAATAACCATTAAAACCCAAAAAACTAAAAAACCAAAAAACCATAAAAACAACTTTAACGCTAAAAATCCATAAAAACCCAAAAATTCTTAATTGTAAAAGTAGGCCTAAAAATCTAAAAAACATAAAAACACCTAAAAACCATGAAAACCCTAAGAAAACTGTATGACATTAATAATGCTTAAAACTCTTAACAAACAAAAAATGTTAAAAACCCTAAAACCCCCCTAAAACCCTAAAATCATTAAGAACCCTAAAATATACCTAATAATCACTAAAAAGTAAAACAAAAACTCATTAAGACCCTATAAACACATAATAAAACCTTAAAAAACACTAAAAATCCTAAAAAACCTAAAAAAGTAAAAACAATAAAAACCATAAAAACAACCTTAAAAAACAAAAACCCATAAAACACCAAAAATCCATAAAAACCCTAAAAACTCCTCAAAACCCTAAGAAAACTAAAAACTCTAAAACCCCTTTAATCCCCAAAAATGAAAAAAAACTCTGAACACCCTAAAAAACTCAAAATAACCCTAAAACCCCAAAAACTCATAAAAACCCCTAAAATACCAAAAAAAACCCCCTGTAAATTCCTAAAAACCATAAAAACCCAAATAAATCTTAAATGGACCTAAAAATCCTTAATTTTTTTTAAAAGCATAAATAACCATTAAACCCCTATGAAAACCTTAAAACCCTAAAAACACGTAAAACCCCTAAAAACTCAAAAAAACCTTAAAACCACCTAAAACCTTTAAGACCCTTAAAAACCCTAAAAACCAATAAAACACTATAATAAATTTAGAACCTAAATAACATAAAATACTCTCAAAAACAATTAAAACCATAAAAATATTGCAAAACCCTAAAAACCCAACCAAACAATAAAAACCCAACAAAATCATGAAAAACATAAAAACACTTTGAAACCTCAAACCCCCTCAAAATCTCTAAAAACCCTAAAAAACATTTAAAATTCAAATGGCCCAAAAATTCCTAAAAATGTAAAAAAACCCTAGAAACTATGAAAAGACTAAGGATAAAAATAAAAAAACTAAAAACACTTAAAACCCCTGAAAACCCTAAAAAATATAAAAAACCATAAAACCCTAAAAACTATAAAACCACCTAAGAATATTTAAAACCCTAAAAACCCATAAAAAATATAAAAACTACTAAAACTATAAAAACCCTTTAAACCCATAGAAAAATTAAAGAAACTATAAAATGAATTAAAACCCATATATACTCAAAAAAAACATTAGAAACCCAAAAAAATCCATAAAAACCTTAAAAATCCTCAAACCCAAAAGAAAAACATAAGAACATTAAATACTAAAAACTACCTAAAACCCCAAAAAAACATATAAAACTCTAATAATCTTGAAACACCTAAGAAACCCATACAAACATAAAAACACAAAAAAACCCTTACAAAATCTAAAAATTAAAAAAACGCTTAAAAACATATAACACATAAAATCCATAAAAACCCTAAAAATAAAAAATCTCAAAACTACTAAAAACTATGAAAAACCTTTAAACCCTTAAAAATACTAAAAACACTAAATAACCATAAAATTCCTAAAAAATAAAAAAAAACGAAAAATCCTAAAGACCCTAAAAACCCTTAAACCCTAAAATACCCTAAAACACCTAAAAACACATCAAAACACTTGACCCCAAATATGGAGTTTGAGAAGAAATGCATATCTATGTCAAAACGAGCAGATTGGATTTCCATGTGTCATGATCAAAATTTTGATATCTCAGACTCAAAAAGGTTACAGTGTAACTCTCACTTTTTTATGGGGTTCGGGGATGATCATGAAATCCACACCCGAACGAGGAATTTGTTTAACCCCTAATTAGGGAATACTAGCATGAGGTCCCCTTCCTTCACCATGGACTTACACGACATACCTCTAAGACACCTGTGGAGACCCTTTAAGGATTTAGAAAGGTATCTCCCAAGTGTAGTTTCCTTTGTGGTCCATTTCCCAATGTGTTAAATGTTTTCTCAATCCTTCCTATGCAGAGCCCCCCCATGAGATCCTATTTGGTTCTGATTACCTTCTAGCCTTTAGGAAGCATCCATCGGTCCTTCTTCAAATCCATTCATGGATGGCCTTCTCCTCATTTGGATCCCTTTTATGAGGGGGATCAAATCAAATCATCCACAAAGACCTCCTGACATACAAAACCACGGTAAAAGACACACCAGGTTATATTCCATTTTGATTTTCATTTCTACAGTAAGAGGTTTCCCATACTTTTCCAACTAGAGGGTTAGGATCCTCAGGTCGTCTGTATATTTTTATATCTATCGTCACAAGGACCCTTATCCTAGGGACAATGATGTGGAGTTCCTGGTCTAGAGTATTTGGGTTTGGACCATGTCTGACTCTTCTCATCTCTATGTCTCAGATCCTTCTATTCCTAGTATGGAGGTTAAGGATCACACATGCTTTTTCATTCAACATGGAATGTGATCCTCCTCCCACTATAGAACCATTTTCATGGCATCCATCTAGGTGTAAGACCCTAGAATTTCCTATGGGAGGTTGCAATCTTTCTCCTCTCCACATCCATGTCCTATACTTTCGTTCATTCCTTAGCTTTGACTCATGTTCAATGTAAAGTGAAGAGAGAGAATTTTTTGTATCCTCTACCTCTTCCATCGTAGCCCCAACCTCTTCCACCAGTGATGGACGAAATGTGTGTGGTTTTTCAAATCTTCCACATCCTATTGTTTATCACATCAAGAATGACTCATGTGGTATTAGAGGTTAGTTATGATCACAAAATCTATATAATCCACCTGAAATACTGAACTATGAGAACATTGTTTATTTCATTAACTAGGATATGTATGATGCTTATCTAATGCCTGAGCTCAAGGGACATTCTTCTTTGAAGTTTGTCCCATCCATAACCCAAATCAATGGTCATCATCCTTAGGTGTAATCCCCAAAATAAATCTCAAAATCACCATTTGATAATATATCACTCATGGAATTTCACAGTGGTAGTACTCCTCTGGAATAATCCCAATATAATCCTCTCAGAGGGCTATACTCCCATATGAGACATATCAAACTATATGGATTTTGATTCCTATCCAAATAGGATATGTAGGAAAAATCCCTGATGTCCAAACCAAACTCCTAAACCAACCCTATTCTTCTTGGAAATATCCCTATCATGGTCAAATTCAAATTAGAAACTCATATCCCTTCTATGTTCATTGGGTTGTTTCGGCATAAGTCCCACACTAAACTTTTTCTATAAACATTCCTCCTAGAATTCCTTAACCCATGATGTTAAACTATATGGTTAGGTCCTCATCACATGACCTTAAAAAGAATTATGTTCCCATTAAGCATCACTAAACTATGTGGGTTCTAATTCATTTCACAAGGATACATAGGAATCCCATTTATGGGTTTGATCCCAACATCAAACTTTTACCATCTCCCTAGATGATGATAAATTATAGAGTGACCTTCATCTACCTGGATGAAAATATATTCTAGAGTGACCATCATCTATCTAGATAAAAATAATCTCCATAGTGCCCCATTGTGTGGATAGAAAACCAACATCTTCATAATAACATCCAAAGAATCTCTAAATAGTATATGAGGGGATACCATTAATGGAGAACCACATATACATATATATATCTCCATAAATGAAGAAATTCAGATACATATAGATTATATTGAATTCCACACATGCTAATAATTGATTAAAAATTTAGGACGACCGACGTCATAGTTGGGAATTAATGAGGGATTCATGAACATATCATAAATCTATAGGAGAGTCCTGGTGTATACAATAATTCCCCCAAAAAAGGTGGGATGATCCCAACCTCCCATTCTACCACCAATTGTGAATTATTAATCATCATAGGTCCAAAAACCTAATAAGAACTTCCCATTGTAATAGAGGTCCACATGGATATAGAACCATTGGGTTTTTCAGTTTCCATGAACAAACCCATTAGAAACTATTTAGAAATAGAAAATCATAACGAGGAGGGAATTCTGAGGGAAACAAAAAATGGTTAACCCGACATGAATGAATTAAACTATAGAATTTCCTTAATAATATAAAAGGTATATACTAACCAATCTCAATCGTGCCATTTTGTTTCTTGAGGAAGTCCACATTTCTTTCTGAAATAAAAAATGGTGAACCTAATATGAATCCTTAACCAATATGATAGTGTCACCTACCAGTTAGTGCCTTCCCATTCTCAAAGGAAATGAGGGCTAGACATGGAAATCAATCATGCATGTGTTTACTCAAGAAAGATAATGCTTTTTTAGAGTTAATTATTTGTGCTTTTATTATATACACGAACATCCCTAGACCAAATGTCCCCCGTCATATTTTCACCAATGAATGTCCCAAATGTTACATAGGTTGGATCTTAATCCATGTGAAGTATGTCATCACCGAGTCAGTGTATTCAATGATGGGTCACAAACTCACTGGTCTGAGAGTACCGTCAAAATGGTATGATCCCATCCTTAGGGGCCACTCAATAGGAACTCCAGATCAACCAGTACCACCAATTGTCTGGTAAATGATGACTGGGGTCCTAAAGTAGACGACGTTGACCAGCATCTTCAACCATTTTGGGATCTTTTCACCAGAATGGAATCATCATCCCCTCCCATATTTTAGGGAGGTGGATCAAGAGGTCACCTACAACCTCATCCAAGAGACAGAGGGGTCTTTTTCAATGGATCCCACTAGCAATTTCCCCTTCTAATGTCTTGTGACAGTTAACCCTCAATATGATGAGGGTTTCACCTTTGGTTATCTAACCCAGGTCCCACAGACCCAGGCACCTAAGACGGCCCTCTGAAGATGAAAACTGGCCAACAGGGAAATGGTTCACACCTTTTCTTCCTCTGAAGAAACCCACGAACTTGGTTTGGTGGAAAACAGCAAGTGGGAACATACCCCCATATGACTTTATTCATCAATACAATAGAATCATCTGTGAGAATTCAAACAAGCACTCAAACCTACTACAACGTAAACCTAAAAGTAGGAACATAAAACATCTTGCACCCACCAAGCCTTCCAGCTGACTCATCAATAATCACTCAAATAAGTCCACCTACCATGTTTTGAAACAAATAGAAAGAAAATAGACACACCTACCAACATCCATCAAGCGTTCCAGCATTATCGTTTGGCAGTACATGGAGAAATTAACTGGAATGTCTTGACGACCTGCCTGGGGATGACTCAACTCTCTACCTCCACACATAAGTATTTTCACTATACACTGAGAGCAATGGGATAACATGAGTGGGGAAATACACCTAATCTAGATAAAAAATGGTAATATATCCTCATTTCAGTCATTAAAGTCACCAAGCATATCTTGGAAATACTAAAAGGGGAGATGAAAATCCATACCCATATCCTATATAATTTCCATGATATTTTCATAGGGATTGCAGTGGTTCCCAAGGAACAGACACATAAATCTATCCCCCAAAATGGGGTGGCTCAACAGTATAACACCCCAATGAAAAAAACATACCTATTATCTCATCCAAGAGGCTCATGGGGTAAAATCCCCCATAATATATAGAAAAAAGGATCAGGAACATACACCCACTATAATGAAAGGTAATCAGACCATTATAATGACCACTCCAAGGAAAGAATGAACACCTTCCCATGAAAACAACCTATCATAGAAAGTGACCCCATCACTCAAAACAAGACATCCAATAAGAATTCTCATAAATAATGATTAAAAAATAAACATCGAATCTATGATCAATCTTCACTTGATTTTGGAGTTCTTGAATCCCTCAGACATTTATCTTTTTTAGATCAAGACCCTACCCTCCCATTGAAATATTACGGGAGTATTGGAAGTATTTCTAAAGGTCCTTATCAGAAACATCACCATGATGGATTGATTCATGGAAATAATTCAGTCGATCTCGATAGCCTATCTCTTGATGAGATCCATGACAACCCTCTATGTGTCTAGAAGACGATTGAGAAAGAGGGTCTTCCCCTTACAATAATCTACCATGGTGTTCCTCCCCACAATGTTGATTGATGTGAATTCTATTCCCATAGTAGTGATCCGCATTGTCAAAAAAAATCTCAAATTGAAAATACAATAATGTGAAATCCCTCTTATCGTGAGGCACTTAAAAATAAAAGGCTAGTCATATCTGATGCCTTTTCACTCGCAGGAGAAATCCTTTCTCTGCCGGATGACAACCCAAGGTGACATTCATTCGCCGAACCACCCTTAGGTCATTTTACTTCCAACATAGTATAGTGAATCCCAATCAGTCCCATTGCATTTGGAAAAAGAATTGGGAAGCTTCAACATTATAAGAATCATTTTGAGGAACCTCTTATAAAAGACAATGAATATCTATTAAAAATGAGAAATTAGTTGGCTAAAGACAACATACCAATCATGTTTTGGCCTTTATAAACCTCTCAATATATCATTCCATAGGTGTTGGTGGAAGATTGTTTGCATGAAATCCACCTCAACATATGGAAATCTATTCATCACCTAATGAATATGTGTTACCATATAATGAGTATCAATCTCACATTAAGGAAATACAAGGGTTATAATGCCAAATTGACAAGGTATCTCTCTTGGAATCCCAACATCCCAATATCAAGAAGTAGTAAGTAGCCCTTCCATGTGCATGCCTCGATGCATTAATGAGGTTGTGACAACTGATCGAAGATACCCCATATGGTGTTCATATCATAGGATATGGTGTACATTGATCATTTTATTTCACTATGCTCCCAAGACAAAAAAACCCTCCAATGGTGGAATCGTGAAATTTCATCTACCATGGAAAGCTACCACGAATGGAATCTTCTCATGACCTAATATATGTTCAGCAAGAACATGCCTCAACCAACTCTCGCTAATGTCAATCCAAATGAGAGTATGTTTTTGAGGTTGTTTTTTATCAAGCAGACATCCCTATTAGAGGATTTCATCCATCGGATTGAGAAAATGATGGAAATAAATCAATGGCATTCTGAAACTGGAATTTTAAATGAGTGTCAAATAATGCACCTAGCCAACGTTTAGAATAGAATCCATAAAATTAGAATAATAGTTGTTTTAATATCAACTATAGATGATTGGGAACATCCCCAGTCCATAGGGATGGGGTATTTTTAACCCAATCCTTGGGATCATCCAACCAACCCTAAAGGGTTGTGAAGGTAGAATAGGAATATCCCCAACCCTTAGATATTGGGGATTTTTTACCTCAAAAATCCCCTCTTCAATGGTATTCAATCTTATCCCTATTGGGGATGATGTTGCGGAGTGAATACAAAAAAATTTTCCCTTACCATTTTCTGGTACATTCACTTGGAACACGAATGAATGAATTATCAGGATATTCCCTTTAGATTAATGTTCACCAAATAGGCCACAAGGAACCCACAGCGAAGAGTAAAAGGTCATGTTGAGGGTATAGAAGAAGTTTATCTTGTATAAATACCAGAAGAATTCCTATGATTACCTACACATCAGTGAATGTCATCAACGCCATTATTGAAGACCCTCCAAATCATAAGGAAAAATTAATAGATTTTTAAAAAGAATTTCATGGTCATGAGATGATATACACCAAAATGAATACCAGAGGCGTGCCTACCCAAAACTAGAGGCTCACCCAAAATTTAGTTATCCCCTCAAATAATACACCTCAACCTCTTTGAAAGGAACCTAATAATGGAAAAGTTTAGGGTCATACCATGTCTCACCTTCCCCCCAAGAGAAGTAAAAATACCTTTTTCTAGAGGAAATATTTTTTCAGCAAGAATATGAAATAATATAGTTGAGAAGACTCAATGCAAAGTTACTCTTAGGAAAACTTTTTACTAGATATTCTTTGTAAGAAGACCCTAAACACGAATTTCCAGTTGCCAAACCTCAACAAAGAGGGTTTTCTGTAGAAAAATGAAGATGACAGGGAACATATTATTCACATGAGACATGAACCACTAACATATTAAAATCATATAATAGAAGATCAAGTAATCCCTTTATTAGGTGCACAATCAGAACATGGTCAAGCGCATCCTTATAGGCCCACCCCTATTGGTTACCCTTGAAAGATATTAGTTATACTACCACTCGTGGTCCTTCTAGTCACTGCATCCATTCAAGATCTAGTTGTTGCACCTATTTAGGTCCCATCATAGACAGATATTAATTTGATGCTTATGAAAACAACTAAGTCATTAACGACTTGTTTGGAAGTCATGGAAGTAAAGTGTGAGATAGTACAATAATAAAACAAGGCTTACCCCAAATGGGTGGATCCTACCCCTCCTCTTCCAAACATTGGGAATCTTAAATTTCAAATTTTTAATATCCCGGGATATCTAGTGAAACACTTGACACATTTTATCTCTCATTGTGATCCCATGATGGGGTCTCCTAAGCAGTATGAATAAGTGAAACTCAGATGCTTTGTGCAATTATTACAGGGGCCAACCTTTGTATGGTAGATGAATTTTCAGTCCCAATTGATCACAAGATTGGATGATCTCCGACAAAATTTCAACTTCCTATTTAGCTCAATGTTGTAGAAGAAAACAATATTTGATCTTACAAACGAAAAACAAAGGGAGAATGAAAGGGTCTCAGACATAATTTCTTAGTGGAAAGTATTGAATTACTACATGAACATACCTCTCCCTCAAGAATATTTGTTTCCTATCTATGGAGAATATATCTATGATGAGTTATCACAAAATTTATCCCTTTCAAACACATAGGTGGGTTTTGGGATCTAGCCTCAATTTTTAAATAGCTGGAAAACACAATTATAGAGACCAAATCCAAGTCTCGGGTAATCCCATCATCTTAGGGAAGGAGAATATGAAAGGAAGAGGTCACTATAGTTACACTTTAGTAGACCCCTATACCCACTCCAACCTCAAAGCATGAATCATACCATAGGGATCCACCTATTGAGAGTTAAAGGCAATGACCGCCTCATCAAGATGATAAAAGAGATCAGAGGAGGAAATATTCTGAGGAGTTTAAAAACAAGGACTATTCTCTTAAAAATGACCAAGTCGCTAGAGAATTCATCTCACCTTGGGAAAACAACTTAGTCCAGATTCCAAAGACCAAGAAGCCTAACAATGAAGGTGGTGAAGATATCTCAAACTATTTCCCCATCCATAAAATATTGGGGCATCCCATACAGATGAGTTTTGTTTTCAAGAACCCAAAATAAATGATGGTGGATTATGGGAAAGTGAAACTAAAAAATTCACCATCCCATGTGGCGTATGTTTATGTTACCAATCCAGAGGAGGAAGACAGATGGAAAGAAGTTAAAATAAAGACTGTGAAAAAGTTCAATGACAAGATGGTCATAAAAACCATCAACCAAACTCATTCCATTCTACAGACATAGTTGAAATAGAAGACTTCTCGACCGACTACTTTTGTTACAACAAAGTCATCTTCATCAAAGCCTCATCCTCTGAAGGCTCATCCTTGAAGAAGTTACATGGTAGGATGGGTAAATAGAAATCATAAGAAGATGATCTTTTATCAAGGCCAAAATTATCCTTGACCTTAGTGAACTTAATCTCGACCATCCCAAAATCATATGAACTTCCCTTTTAAATGGTACAACTTGATTCGAACCCCATGTAGAATCTTCATTAGATGAAGATGTGATCTTTGGTTATATTAAAGTTATTTACTAGAAAATAATTTTTATTTCATTTTATAAAAAGCCTCTTTATGGAAGATCGATAACCATTACACCAATACATCAGGAATGATATAGAGAAAACAGAACTATTTGAAATTCCAAATTCAGAATGAAACATTGCGAAAACAAGAATCGAGAAGATCATTATTCATGATTCACTCACGTCAATAGGTGATGTGACACATTCCAATAATCATCATGAACCACAAAATCCATCAACACTATCTCACTCCACTGTCAATTTCTACATCCAAACATCACACCAATATGTCAGTGATCGATAGAGACCATCTAGTCATCCCTGTCGATGCGATTTTCCCCCCGGAATCCAATTTCCCCACAAAAGAAACTCCCAAAAGAACACCACAAATCCAAACATAAGAATATCTTCACGACCATTATAGGATATATTAAAACAAAAAACTGAAAAAATATAAACCAAAACCATACTTTATGAACAAAACTAGCAATAGGATCCTAAGCATAGTGGCCTTCTAGAACATCATCAACCAATTGAACCCACCTCCAAATATACCTTGAAAACCACCATGAAATATGACTTGGAGGGGAGTGGTGGAGTCATGGAGAAAGAGAATAGTAGGAGTAGATGTCTTCGAGTAGGAACACCCTAACTAAAAACTTGTAATGTCATCTAGGAGAAAATCATTAACAGATCCAAACATTATGAGACCAATCATCAATCACGACTAAAAAACAACAATGAGTGAAAAGCCACCAGTGAAAATTCAAAGCCAATAGGGGACCAAAACGAAAAACAACACTTAGAAAATCAAAGATCACTCAACCATTACATCTCCCCATGAGATGCACTACATTAGACCAAAATGTTGTCTAGTGTAGTTGGTATGAGAGTAAAAGAAGATATTGATAAAATATAGGCCTTTACGGTGATCCATGAATGTGGAGAGAAAGAAAATCCAACTGGGAAGAATGAGAAGAGAGAGATGGAGAGCAGAAAAGGATGAAATGAATAAAGGGATAATCCTAAGAGAATAAGCATGTCACTGCCGAAGAGAATACCATCTGAGAAGGAGAAGATAGATGAAAACCTAGAAATGAGGCAAATGAAAATAATAGCTGAAGAAAATATGAAGCATTAACATAGATAAGAAAAAGAATAATAATGTTCCAAAAGAAGGTCTCCATTTCCAGGTGGAAACCATAGATGGAGGAGTGGCATTGCGCACTCGAGAGAGAATCAGGAAGAGAAGGGGGTCATGGCTCTACCCCTATTAGTTTTTTCGAATTAATGGATCCCTTCCCAAATGATGATTCTAATTATGAAATTTATTTCCCCAAACATGATGGAGAACATGGGTAAGTGGTCATTTGGGTCGATGATATATGGGAAGATGTGGTCATTCTTGGAGCCACCACTTTAACCAAACTGCTTCTAAAACCGTCTATGTGACCAAAACTCATGGGAAATCTCTCTGGAGAGCTGAACATGAACAATGGATTTCTTCCTACACACATGAAAGTGTCTTTACTAACACGATAATCTTGGAAGACTTTTTAGAGGATACTCAACCACCTCATCGATAGGTAGGCAGACCTAGCCGACCTAATCCACCTTGAACAGAAACACTTATAGCTTCTTCCCCAAAAGTCAGTCAAGCCACATCAAGAACATGAGTTCCTAATATTCCTGCAAAAGAGAATATTCATTCAAAAATTATTATACCTTTGGACCAAAAAAATTACTTCATGAATCAATTGTCCTCTGTTTCATCTAATTTATTAATCCTATATTATTTGATACTATCAAAAGACCTCCATGAAGCCCTCATTGTGGCATTGTCAAGCCCTCAGGAGTTTTATGTTCAGGTAACTACTACCGAAGTATATCATGCAGATAATGATCTTGCGGAATGAGGTGATGTCATTCCCTTAACCAACCAAGATGAGGATGTTTTCATACGAGGACATGTTAGATCCTTATATATATCCATAAATCTAAATGACATTAATATTTGATAATCATTCATTAAAAATGGATAGGGATTCAATCTTATCCCGGTCTAGACAACTAGTCAACTAAGCCCCAATGAATATCACATTTCTCCATCCACAATGATATTATATTGTTATGACAAGAATAATCTTGATCCTCTCAGAAATTTCACACTCATAACTTAGTTCGTAGATCGTGTAATCAACTCAGGGTTCATGGCGGCTTGGTAGATCACAACTTTCAATGTTCAACCCAGAAGACCTTGACTACATCAGTATGTGAACATTCATTCATCATAACACCCATGTCTAAAATATTATATCAATGGTAAAATTGGGAAATTTCTAGCGAAAATGACCCATTCAAATCCACTAAAACATAATACATTGATTTAGGGTTCTATCACTATGAATCCAAACAGTCAATAGCTACTGATTCAGCCCAAAGAATGCCCCAAATATCTTGGAGATGATCCTATCTATCCCTTTTATGTATATTAGTATAGGTTATGTGATACCTATTAATTAAATTAAATGAGTGGTCCATAATTTAAGAATTTATTCAGAAGCTTTAATAATGTCAATTACAATGGATGTGCCTAATTGTGCTGAAGAAATTATCAATTACCCAAGTGAAAATAAAAAAATTAATGAAAATGTATTCATTAAGTCCCTTGGACTTCATCAAAGCCCATGTTTGTTATCAAAATATGAATAATACATTATGATAATATGATAATGTTAAGAGACTCATTCTTAGTACATCATTTCCCCTTTTGGACTCCATGAATCTTGTATTCCAATAAGTGAGCCTGGAATTATTTTCTTATACTCCATATGTCCAAATAGAGACTCCCCTCTCCCCTTTGTGGAACAAATTTTATCGTATCCTCCCTAGAAATATTCAAAATAAGTGGTGAATAAGGAATATAAAAAATAACAAGATCACAAGGATACACTTCTAGCATATGAGGAAGTTGTCTTGACTACCATGGATGAACTCATAGAAATAAATCTAGGTACAAAAGATGATCTAAACCCCCACTATATTTAGTACACTCAGGACTCTCGATGAATAGGAGGTATACACCTCCTTCCAAAAGCAGCACCGGGATGTGTTTTCTAGGAATTACACATAGATTCTATTCCTTGACCCAAAGGTTGATACTAATCACTTTGGTTTTCCATAAGATCATCAGGGATACATGAATGTAGCCAAGAGGACACACCCAACCCATGCCTCCAAAATTGAGGTTGAAGTGGAGAAACCCATCAAGGATGTTTTTATCCGAGTGGTACTATTCCGAAAATGGATATCCAACATTGTCCCTATGAAAATAAAGAATGACCAATTCAGATTTTACATTAATTTTAGAGATCTTAATTGGTATTTTCCCTAATATGACTTCCTATTTCTAATTACAAAATTATTTATTTATGAAACAAAAATTTATTAGGCTCTATCCTTCAAGGATGGTTACTCAGGGTATAATAAAATATATATGGCCCCAAAATATATAGAAGCCACAAATTTTAGAGACCCTCAAGGAGTATTTTTATATCCAGTAATGTGTTTTGTCTTGAAGATCACTCGTGCAACATACCAATTTGATATGCATCACATATTCAAACCCTTAATAACGTATGTTTATTGATATGTTGATAATCTAGTGGTAAAATACCAACAATTTTTTGATCACCTGGATGACCAATATTTTATATTCAAAAATCATTGAAAATATAATCTGAATATGAAACCCTTGAAATTTGCCTTGGTGGTATCCTCAGGGAAATTTCTCAACTTCATCATAGCCATCATGGAATCGAAGTTGATCCTAAGAAGACTAAATAAATCCTTGGAATTTCACCTATACAAAACTTGAATGATTTGAGAGGACTTCAAGGACACTTGGCCTATATTCGGTGCTTCATCTCCAACCTCATAGGAAAGTGTTTACCCTTCACAAAATTGATGAATAAGGGGGTCACTTATCAATGGACCAATGACTATCAAGAAGAATTTTATTCCCTCAATTAATACCTCTTTATCCCACTAGTATTAATGCCACATATTGAAGGAAATACTTTCCTTCATTATGTGATAACCTTAGAGCGATAACTGGGTGCTTTCCTCACACAAATGAATGATATTGGGAATGAAAAAAGCCTTTATTATCTCAATCGAAACATGATTGATGCAAAAAACATGATATTCAGATATAGAGAATAGTTGTATGGAATTAACATTTTTTCCTTTAGATGTTTAGGATTTGTGTTAATAACCACAATATCCACTTGGTTTCTTGTGATAACCCCCTCAAATTTATCCTTAGTTGTTCTATTTTGAAAGGATGTCTGAAACATTGTATAGTTTTCCCTAAAGTAGTTTGATAAATTTTTTTGCCTCAGAAAATATAAAAGGAATGGATTTGGAAGCCTTTCTTGCTGAGAACCATCCATAGATGATAAATCATTAAATACTAAGTTTATTGATGAAGAAATATTCTCTATTCTGGAAAACCCTCGAACATGGGAAATGTATTTTTATTGTCCTTCCAATATTCCAATAGGAACGAAAATAGAAGACACTATATTCAACAAATTTGGGTTAGGAATTATGATTTAACTCCCTAGAGAATCTATTTTTTTAATAATCATTCCTTTTATTAGAAGGCGGTACCAGTAATTAGGAAGAATGTCATGCTCCAATTATAGGTTTGTAATTGGCACTCCATGTACTGATGACCACCTAGAGGTGAACGATGAATCAAAATTGATAATAAAAAATCTCAATGGGGATTATTCCATAATAAAAAAGGATATTATTTCCCTATGTGATTATGTATGATGTTTAATATCTAAATTTCCCTCATATATAACATTGAATCACATTCCTCAATCCTAAAACGCACAGGGAGATGCATTGTAAAATGCAACTACATCTTTTGAATATCCAAATCGAGATGAAACAGTCATTATTATTTCCCATTGTCTAATGGTTTCACCTTATGTAAAAATAAAAAAAGTGGAAATTAATGAAATAATACCCATTCCCGATACATAATGTCCTACCACAGAATTTATGGTTCCCATTATAGAATATCTCCAAGACGAAGTACATTCATTAGATAGAGTAGGAAGAGATCAAATCCTGAGATGAGTGGCTGATTTCACTCTTTATGATGGCCCAAATCACCATAAAGCTCTCCAAAAACAAGGATTTGACAAATTCCATATTTTATGTGCTGATGGATAAGAGACTATTTCAGTTTTGGAATAAGTACATTCATGATCCTATGGTTCCCACCAATTAGGGTATAGGCTCTTTGATCAAATACAAAGGCTTGGATACTTCTATCCTTCAATGGTGCAAGATGGCACAAAATTTAGTATGAAGTGTCATCACTTACATGTGAATTCCAACTTCATACACAAACCCCTAGAGTTAGTGTATATATCTAAATACTCCTGACCATTTTTCACAAGGGGAATGGATGTTGTTGCACCACATCCTCCAGCTACAACTAACAAGTTCAAGTACATCTATATTGTTGTAGATTTTTTCTCCAATTGGGATGAGTAAATACCTCTAAAAGTTGTTGAACTCAAAATAATCATTATCTTATTAAAGTATATTATAATTACCATATTTAGTGTCCATCATACCATATTAATAGACAATGATGCCAATTTTTATTCTACAGATGTTGAAAAACTATATTAGAAATACCATATCAAATCCAACCATTCATCCAGCTATCATGTAGCATCCAATGGAATGATAAAGGATTTTAACAAGACGCATTCAAACATTGTATAGAATACGGTGGATAACGATAAGAAATATTAGCGAGAAAAAATATTTCATTACTTATGGGATTATTAGACTGCAACTCGTACTACAACATGGGAAACCCCATACACATTGGTGTATGGAACATAATTGGTCCTACCAATTGAAGTTTAGTTTCCATCACTTAATATTTCCATTTTTATTAGTTATCCATAGATGAGAAATCTCAAAAACAACTGGATGAGTTGGAGAGACTGGATAACTAATAAAAATAGAAATAACCCTCTGACTCTTGATCCAAAGTGGGATGGACCTTACTCCATACATAAGTTCCACTCTAGTGGAGTTTATTCCTTAATCTTAATGTATGAAGAACACACTAAAACTCCAAACTATGAAAGGTTCATGAATAAGTACCTTTCATAATCAAATAGTGTTTCTCTTTTTAGTGTGACATAAAACTGCATAGAACTATTTAATTTCATTTTTCATGACATTAAACTATGTTGAATCATCGTCTTTATCGCTTGATGATAAAATTCATGACATGAGGTCCTATTCACTTGACCAAAAACTACAAAACATCATTTTTCTTAACCAAACACCATTAAAATGTATGGTTTATGTCTCATTTATTTGATGTTAATGAATAAACCATGATATAATGAGTAGATATTCTCTGGGGTCCCTTAAAAGTTTAGTAGCTTTCATGTGTAAGTCTCACTAATATCATCGCTACTCCCTAGTGACACTTCAGCCTAATTTTTTTCCATGTTGTTGGATTAGAACTTCATGGGAAATCACTTTCAAGAACTATTTGTGGCTTGATTATCATTCCAATGAGATATGTAGTGATGTAGAAATCTTCATTATTGGGCCTATCCATGACCATAACGAAAAAATTTCCCATTTCCCTAGTATGAACTGAATCTATACAGGGTACTATTCTAGAACATATGACTTGATCACCATACCATCTGATTTGTTGGGCACAGTCATTTATCTAGAAACTATTTAAATCTCTGTTCCCCATGTTGTATTTTATTTGGTGTGGGGAACCACTTCCAAGAACTATGTGTGGCTTGATTCTTTCCCCAACTAGATACTTAGTGACACCCATATCTCCTATCTTCTGTCCAACCACAATGTTTAAAAATCCCTTCACCAAATGTGTGCATGAATCAAACTTGAACATGGATCATTTTCAAGAACTACATGTGGCTTGATTCTCATACCATTGAGATACGTAGTGATTCCCGGATCTCTAATCCTAGGTTTAACCATGATTTTGGAAATAAAAACACCCTTTATTTTCCCTGTGCATGAACCCGATCTATATAGGGAACCATTTCAAGGCTTATGACATGATTCTCATTACAATGAGATGCATGGTTATAAATAGAATTCATGATTTAGGCCAAAACAATCAGTCTAGAAGTGATCAAAATTACCATTCCCACATAAAATTATGATTGGTATGGGTAACAACCTTTAATAACTATGTGTGTCTTGGTTATCATCCTATTGAGATATGTAGTGATGCCCATATATCTAATCTCATATCCAGTCATGATTAAATCATAAAGACCCTTTACTTCTTGTGCATGATTAGATATGAAAAAGGAATCTATCAAGGACCACATGTGTCATGATTCTCATTCCAATAAGATACATAGCAACTCCATTTTCATACACATTGGTTCATCCAAAATGTTCTCATGCTTTCACGTCGGTTCATCTTATCATTACCGCATTACGTTAAACTACAGGGAATCTCAAGAACTATGTATGGATTGATTACCATCCCAATGATATACATAGAGAAAGGTAGATCCTATCTTCTAGATTCTACACCACATAATTGAAATTCTTCTATCCTTCACTTGGGTTACCTTTGTGTGGTATAGGAAGCTTTTACCATTAATTGTTACTCACACTGAGCATAGTTCACGTGGGATTATGGGTTTGGTATAGGATATCTATGCATAATTAAGGGGTTTCTATTCATATTGGGGTTATCATGGTAATATATACAAGACCTTAAATGGCACACCAAATGTCTTGGCCACATGATGGTAAACTATATGGTATTTCATGAAATATGTGTGGCCTGATTCTCACCTATATGAGATATGTAGTGTTACATTGATATTAAATATTGGGATATTCCACAACACAACATGGAAAGGAACATACTCTCCCATGTATATGTCAGATCTACATGATGAGATAAAATATGAGTTCTCACTATACACATGATCATATATCTAGTAGAACTACATGTGGCATGATTATTTCTCCGAAAATATTTGTATAAATTCTTTGGATTTACACCCTAGCCCAGCCACAATATTTCTTTTCATGTTGTAATCAAACTCAACTTTCTATAGGACGTTAAACTACATGACCAATGCCCTCACCGCCTGACTAAAAATTGCATGGTACCTCTAGAAGTATGTGTAACTTGATTATAATCTCATTGATATTCAAAGTGAAACCTAGTAAATAATCCCAAGCCCTAGCCATATGGTAAAAGAAAATCCCCCCTCTTCTATATATAATCAAAAAAAATCTTTGCTAGAGATTTTATTTTTGGTCCTCTCCTTAGATAACCCACCAAGGAAAGTAGAGATGCATACTTCTACATATGAGTCAAACCTTGGACAGAGACCCCAAGTTCATGAAAAATATCATTACAATTATTCCTTTATACATTGAAAAAGATACCTTTTCACATTTTATACTCTTAATCTTGAATAATTTCAAATATTCAAAACTCTTCCATATCTTTTCGTGGTAGAATGTCTGAAACATGAGATATCCTTTACCTAAACATGCAGTACACACCCTAGTTGTATTTTCATAAAACAAACCTCATATCGAGCCTATCATCTAAAGGATGTCACTAATGAAAATTATGTACATTCCATTATTGTACTTTCATAAAGAAAACCTCATAACAGGTTTGTCAAATAGTTTTAATTTATCCCTTAGGAGAAACCTCTTCTTCCCCTTCTAGATTTTGGAAACGGTATGATGGAACCCCCAATTTCAAATCTACGGTCATACTCTACATATTATTTTATTACCCTTTAAAATGACCTGAAAATATCTGAGACTTTAGTTTACATTTTCCCCCATCAAATATTCAAATCATACTGGAATAATCTTGGTCTGTTTGACCACATACCATCCACCATTTCCATAATGTTATTGTCCTAATTGTATGACCAAAAACTACAGGAACCACAATTCCTTTTCATAGGTCAAACCTATATAGAAAATCCATTTCCTAGATTTATAAAAAATTATATCTTTAAATAACCCTTCTCTATTCAGGTACTTTCTCCACAAACCAAACTCTATGCTTTTGCAAATTTGAATCTCTATAAAAATTCATTGGATTTTAATGATAGAATGTTTTAATTATTGAGATATCCTATGCCTGACCTTGCAAAAAACACCCACATTGGTCTTGCATAAAATAACCCTCATAACCGTTTTATCAACCAAAGGATTCCACTACCTGACTATATAATATGTTCCCTAGTTGGCCTTGCATAAAACAGCCCTTATAACGGGGTTTCAAAAAGTGGTAACTTTGTTATCAGGAGGGACCTACTCAAATGTTACAATACCTTTTCCCATACCACGCTCTGGATCTAAGAACCTTCAAATCCCATCTTAATACACTCTCCTTCCATTTGTGAAGATACTACCACATTTCCAGATAGATTACCAAGAACCAGAGAATCATAAAACCTTCATTGAAAGATAAAGACCTTACATTATATCCCTATTATGTCCTTTTATCATGACTTTAAACTATAAAATATAATTTACTTGATGCGTGACTCAAAACTACATGACATGATATCATTACTTCGCAATATTAAACTGCACATCATAATGTCCTTACAACATGTGTTTAAACTACACAACATGATGTCATTGATAAATGAATTTAAATTGAATGACATGATGTCCTTTTTCATGACATTAAAACACACAACATAATTTCCATTATGCATGAATTTACACTTCATGACATGATTTTCATACTTTACAACTTTAAACTGCACAAATAATATACTTACTGAAAAACATTAAACTACACAACACGATGTCGTTGCTACAAGAATTTAAACTGCACAACATAATATCCTCATTACATGACTTTAAACTACATGATACCTTCATTTGTTTTTAGAAAGGGACCTTCTCTCCTTGATGTTGGTTATTTAACAAAATGTACCCTCCTCCACACATAAAATTCATGTATAAGTGGGTTTTCATTCATTTCATGTTCCAAAATAAATATTCCCTTGATATTAAAACATATTACTTTATAAAAACCACCATTTATGGTCTTGATAAATCCATATCTCTATAAACTTACCTCACCCAAGATCAATAAAATATGAAAATTTTTGGGAACTCCTTTACATGACTATGTAGTGTGTGCCCCTATTGGCCTTACATAAGTCACCTCCATAATGGGCCTATCAACCTAAGGATTCCACTACATGAACCTATGGTACATGCCCCATTTTTCGTTAATAAAATAGTCCTGATAATGAGTTCCTCAACCAGTGGCATCTTCTTTCTTAGGAGATTCCTCCTCTATTCCAAAATATCATGTATTAGATTCGGGAACCATATAATTAGGGATATAAATTCCCCTTAGAAGTATGTGAGGATTATTAAAACAATAATATTCACTATTCCTTGTTTGGGTTATCATATAAAAATACATGGTCAAAGCTATTCAGCCTAAAACACTAGCCCCTTTAGTCGGACATGCATGAAATTATACTACCAACAAAAATAGACACAATACTCATCAGGTTGAAAAAAAGGGAACCCTGTACAAACTAGAGTCTCAGCCTACTAGACCTATGCTCTATATGGTTGAGGCCATATTGATAAATTAAATGTTAAAAGGAAAAAAAATTAGGATGAAAACTCAAAAAGGTAGGCCAAATAAAAATATGAGTCCCACTTGATAATTCTATTCTATATGAAGCATTGGAAAAAGATAGTGTGATGGCATAAAAATACATAACATTTGTAGGGTTTTCCGTATAACCTTAGTAACAGTCAAAAAATAATCACTAGACCCCTTGGTTTAGGTAAAAGTTAAATATCCCCCATCTATATCATTGTAATTATGTTTAGATGATATGAAGATGTAATGCTATGGAAATCAGTTTTAACATTATGATTACATGAAGAAATGTGGGATAATGACATATATGATTGGAAAAAAAATTATTTTCATTTATGGAGAAAAATAAAAGGAACATAAACAAAATGGAGTCTATCTTACATGCATTACATGAGACCTTAAACAAAAAACTGTAACTATTGAACAAACTCCTGAGCGCTATCAGCTAATTTTTAAAGCACATTCAGTTGATCAGATTCAGTATCCTTAGCCTAACGAATTTCTTCCTTTAAGGCTACAATGTTTGTTTCCCCTTAATTTTGGGATTATCCAAATGAACATTGGAGTTGTTCATGTTCTCCCTAAGTGACATCAAATTTTGGGTGAAGGAGTGACACTTGAATGGTATTCTCCTTGACCATCTTATTGATGTCCACTAGTTTTGAATTATGATTGACCTCTTCTTGGGATAGAAAAGATCTATATTCATCAATATTGGATATAATTTTGTCCTTTATGTGGTATTTCCAAATATTATTCTCCCTCGCCCTCCTGTTAATAGTATCTTTCATAGTAGTGTGGATCATATGGTAATAAAACCCACCAAATCCCAACCTAAAAAATAGAATTGATAGTCATTCGTTTAGAGAAATAAGATCCTCATGGATTTTCTCAAATGTAATCAACCATATATCCCACTAAATTATTGTAGAGTGCATAAAATTTCCATACTCTTAACTTATAACCATATTATTTTCATTCTGAATGATTATAATTCTAGGGGGGATTTTGTTAACACAGTGATATGTGTTCCATGAATTGTTTTTAGAATTGAGGAATTTAACTTCACTTAGACACAAAATACTTAGTTTGAGAAGAAATAAATATATTTTCTAGAAGAAGAAACATATTTGATTTACATATATCTTGGATTAATCATCATATACTAGACTCGAATGGTTCATATTATAAATCTCTATTTTTCTTGGGGGTTAGTGATGGTAGGGAACAGACCACCCCAAAGCACTATTAGTGCACAAGTACATGTACTATAACTTACAAGACTGACCAATGTGATACACTAACATGAAATAAATCATTCTCCAATGGTTACATATTTTCATATAAATAGGACCCAGGGCTCTTCAATTGGATGGATGAATTTTCTTTAAGGCCAATTGCTACTCTGATCACCCTATTGCGTCTCTCAAATCCTCTGAAACCATCAAGGTTGTTTTCTAACACCTAAATAATAGGTAATTAAAGGTAAATAGTGGAAATTATTTCCTCCCAAGGTTTAATGTAAACAACACTTGTATGAGGCATTCATTGAACCATTATTCAATGAAGAATAGAATGATCTCCCCTTATTTAACAAGGGACCTACGTGATTTATCTCTGATAACACCTATGGAGACCCTTAAAGGCTTAACCAATGCCTCTCCTAAGTGTAGTATCCTATGTGTTTCATCTACCAATGTGTTTTCTATTTTTTCAGGTCTACCTACACTAAGCACCCCCCTTGGGTGACCCTCATTGGTTCTCTCGACCTTCTAGCCTATGTGATCTATCCATCAGTCCTTCTTCAAATCCATTCAAAGTCAGCCATATCCCCCTTTGAATCCCTTGTAAGTTAGGGATATAATCAAATCCTCCAACATGACTTCATGAATTACAAATCCATCAGAAAAATAATTCCAGAGTGTCTTCCATTTATATTTGTATTTCTACAGTCAAAGGTTTCGCATACTTTTTCAACTCGAGGGTAAAGATCCCTGGGGCATCTATATATTTATATACCTACAGTCATGAGGACCCTTATCCTAGGGAAATTTTTGGGGAGTTCATGGTATGGAGGATTAGGGTTTAGACCATGACTGACCCTTCTCATATTTGAGACCCGGTGCATCAGGTTCCTTGTAGGGAGATTAAGGATCACACTTTATTTTCCATTTAACATGGAATGAGATAATCCTCACACTATAGAACCCATTTCAGGGAATACATCCTAGTTTAATCCCCTATCCTTTGCTATGGTAGGTTGTAGTCTTTCTCCTCTCTACCTCTACATCCTTAACTTTTGTTATTTCCTTACCTTGGAATCACATTAAATGTAATGTGAATATAGGGATGTTTTGTAGCCCTGAAATCTTCCACTGTATCCCCGACCTCATCCACTAGTGAAAGAGGAAATTAGAGTGTTTGTCAAATATTCCTCTTCCTATTGTTTCTCACACTGAGCATGACTCATGGAGTCTTAGAGGTTAGTTATGATCATGTAATCCACACAATCCAACTGAAAGACTAAACTATGAGAAATATGATTTCTGCTTTAACCAGGATATGTAGGATACCTATCTAAGTCTTGATCTCAATGGACACAACACAAAATATAGAAATTATCAATGGTTTTTCAGAAGCACTTCAAGAAACGTCAATTAAGAATGTTGTTAAAATATAGAAGTGATTTTTTAAAAACCACCGCTATAACATTTTTTATGATCAACACTTCTCTCCACCCTGAACACAACACCCCAACCCCTATTCCCTAAACCCCATATAACCCTATCCCCTTATTTCCATCTACCTTATCTCCCTCTCCACCAGCCTCTTCTACATTGCATTCGACCACCTTAATTCCCTAATCTTCCAAATTGTCACAATTATTTCTCCCCAAGCCCATGCCCAAGACTACGCACCTATCTCTAAGCCCGAGCCCAAGCCTCCAACCCCTATCTCCCTAGTTTGATGTAATTCACACTTTTATTATATATTTTTTATTTTATATAATTTTTGGGTTCCATTTCTATAAGTGTCCATTGGAGAAAAAAGTTCATAATCTAGAATATAACTATAGGACTTGGTTCACATCATGTATGGTTATTCATGATTTGGATTTTTTATTGGTATATTACATGAATTTAATTTAAGGAATGATTGGTTTTATATTCATTAACATTCAAAATGTGGAATGAAATTAAAAACATTGACAAGTTTTTATATTTTAAAGATTATGTGACATGAATTTAATTTTATGTGACATCTCGACGATTAATGAATTTAATTTCCCTATCACATGTTGAATCATGTGGGTTTTATCCTATTTAAACCATTTGAACACATGTAATTGCAAATTTATTCTAATTTTATTCCTCTCAAATCTATGTTTCTCTCTTGTGGTTTTTTGAGATCATTTTCCGTCTTGTGGATGATTTCATCCAATATTTAATCGGGACAGAAAAGAATATATGATCATTCTATTTCATTGTAACAATTTTTTGAATTTTGAACCCTCATTAAGTAAATAGATTCCAACATTTTTCTACATTCTACATAATTGTTAGTCTTCAACTTTCTTAATTTTTTAATTTATTTAAAAAGGAAATGTTGGTTGATTTTTGTTTTTGTAAAATCATTTTGGTTGAATAGGAAATTTTTTATTTTGAATAGTTTTTTGGAAAAACACCTTAATATTAATGATTTTATATCATGGTTTTTGATTTAAGAATGACATGTTTTTTCTTAATTTTTTTAAAAAATCATTAATTTTTATGAAATTAGGGTGTGTGAAATCTTTTCATATAATAGAATTACATGTGTTCATATTTCATTGGATGAAATAATGTTGGGTTTTATCATGGGTTAGTTCTAGATAAGAAAAACTTGGATTCATGAACATGTGATGACATGACTAGTAGGATGAGATTCTTATCATGATTTAGGAATGATCCTAGTTGGATGCATGCATTTTCAGTTTGTGTTTGTGAATATAAAAATGATATTACATGTTTATGAAATAGATAAATTATTTTTGATGTTTATATTTAATTCAAATAAATTGGAATGTTATTTTTGATTTTCCCCCTATATTTTTATTTATATTTCGAATTGTGGGATAAGCTATTTTATTCTTAGTGGTGTGTGAGGTAATATTTTCATTGGATTTTCTACTGGGTATGATTAATAACACCATCCATATGAACATTGATGTGTATTTAGATGATATTTTCCATGATATTCGAAAGAGGAATATTTTTTATTTATCTACTGTTTCTCTTAATGTGGTTGTTTGGCATCAGAACCTTAGAGTTGGTCATGTCCTTAATATCTAGAGTGGTTCTAATATTTTTTCCCGAGTCATGATTTATTATGGTGTCTCATTTTCTAGATTAATTTTTTCATACCACTCCAATATTTTTGGATATATTTCTTGTTTTTGTGTTGTATTTTTTACATTTCATGGAACCTATAGTTTCAGATTTGTTATTTTCTTATCATCTTAACAAGTTGTGTTTATTTTAAGGGAAAATAATCCACCAATGATTTAGTGATCCCTTGTAATTTTTTTATTAGAATTGGTTTCTAGTTTCTCTCTAGTAGAAATTAATATGTTATATTAGTAGGAAAGGTTGTTAATCCTAGATCTATAGGCTATACTAAAGCTAAAAATAGATTGGGGTTACTTAAATCAATGGTTTACACTTCCTACGTAAGAGATGAAGTATCAAACACTTCTTCATTGAATAAATATTAAAATCGATAAAATAAATCAAATTTTATTTCATTTTCATATTATTGGATATAATATTTATGTTTTATTCAAATTTTTTAATCAAATTTTTAGATCTTGATTTGTTTCCCAAATGAAAAATTTATTATATAAAACAACTTTCTTAACATGGATTATACTCATCAGAATGTGACAATTTAAAAAAATTGAGTTCACTTTTTATGGATATATGATGGAATCAAAAATATTAAAGTGGATTTTTTTAACAAAACTCTATAATTATATTACCTTCAGAGACATTAATGATTTCATTTTATATTTATAGAAATTTTTATCCATTATGATAGGTGATTAAGTAAAGAAACTCTCCTCCTATATTATTAAAACATAAAAATTTGCAGGGAAGATCATTTTATTAATTCTAAATAAAACATATTTCAATACTATCACTTGTAATGTATTGGATCTGTTATCTAATTTTAAATGCAGTCTAGTTGGTTTGAGATGTACCATATGTAAATAAAGAAAAATAGAATGTGACATACATATAAATAATCTCTTAGATCACTACTATCAATGTTTGTGAAGCATTATGTGACACTCCCTCTAGCTAGAGATGTGTTAGAACACTAAATACAATTCTCTGTTGATATAAAATTACTAGGTTAAACTTGTCTTAGTGACCCTATGGTGTTTCTCTCCCGATTAATGTTTTAAATTAACAAATATATGATTCTTATTTTTCTTCTATTTTATATAATAATTTCCATGATTGATTTCATATTTTTACTTTGACTTTTTTAGTACTTATATGAATCTTCTTATAACTATATGAGCTGAGTTTTTTTCGATTCCATTTATCTCTTTTCCCAATTATTAATACTTATGTGTTTTAATTTTTTAATAAATAATAGGTGAATTCTTATAGGGATAAATTATAGATCACAATATAGAGGAACACACCTCAGTATACTAAGTGTTTAGAGGAGTTTTTAGATTTTTTTTATTTCAAATCAATCCTTTGATGGGAGAAAAATATTTCCATTTCCTGAATTTAAATTTAGAATATGGTTGAATAGATATGATGTTTATGAACACTTTATATTGAATCAATTAACTGGTCAATATTTTTTTGGATTTGGCATGGAGAATAAAAAATTATAGAAATTTTGATCACTGATTCCAATTAATATAATGAGATACCAACTTCATTGACAATTAAAAATGAATGCAAAACCTAATGAACTATGAATTAATCATTGTAAGACACCCACACTAACATCAATACACATAAAAACAACCAGCTGTGGGTGATACAAATAAAAACATGAAAAGTGATGTTTTTTAGACTATAGGACAAAAAAATGAATATTTTAACAAATAATTGGATCCTCCTCTTGATTCTATAGAGACTAATGTAAGAGAGAACTCTACTAAGAAGAAAAATGTGTTTCATGCTTTAGTTGAAGATAGAAATCAATTTTTTTTAGTGGATGTTTGAAATATTCAATACATTATTTTCTTCTAATGTTGTACCTTATCAAATGCCTATGTGGAATTACAAATAAGGTGATTTACATGATATTGGAATTGTTGCATGATGCATTTCTTGAAGCAAATATCCATGAATCTTTTTATGATATGAAATTTTTTAACAAGCTTGGTCTAAATTATACCAAAACACATGCATTTCCAAATGATTGTGTTCTTTATTTGGGAAAGTATTCAAGTAGTCAGGATGAAAAAATGTACTTATTCTAGATGGAAGTAAGTGGGCAATGTTGTGAGTCTAAATAAATATACTACTATGAATAATAAGAAACAGAACACACCTACAAAAGTTTTTCATTACCTTTATTTAAATCATTGATTGCAAAGATTATTCATGTCATCAAAAATTTTCGAACACTTGAAGTGCCATTCTATAGATAATAACAATGACACGATAATAAGACATCCAAGGGATCCACAATCATGAAATAAATTTGATTCATTACATCCACATTTCTCATTTGATCCTAGGAATGCTCTGTGGGGATTATCTACTTATGGATTCAACCCATTTGTGACATTAATCACTAGTTATAGCATTTGGAAAGTTGTTTTGATATCTTATAATCTACATCCATGGATGTGTATTCAAAAAACATTTTTTATCATTTTAATGATTATTCATAGAAAAAATGCCTGGAAATGATATTGATGTATAATTTTAGCCTTTAATTAAAGAATTGACGAAGTTATGGAGAAATGGTGTTGAGACATATGAGGCATCTTCTAAATAAATGTTCAAAATGAATGTTTCTCTAATGTATCCCATTAGGGACTTACTTGGAAATGTGAATTTAGTTTTTTGGAACACTTACATGGGATTGGATTGTCCAGTTTGTAGCTTTTATTTTGAGTTCGAGGACTACCTCATAGTAGAAAATGGTTCTTCTTGTTTCATTGAAGGTTTCTTCATGCATATCATATATTTTGTTTTAAAAAGTCAAAATTCAATTTTTCTATTGATCATAGACCACCTATAAAGTTATTAAAAGGATCTGAAATATTGGAACGACTTGAAAATATAGAAACAGAATTTTATAAGGTGCATCATTTAAATGATAGTGGGAAACTATTTCGAAGTGCATCATAAAGGGAAATCAGAACACAACAATGGAATAAAAAAGTATATTCTTAAAACATATATATTGGGAAATTAATATTTTGTGGAATAATATTGATGTGATGCATATTGAGAATAATGATTGAGATGATTTGACATTCACATTTCTTAATGAGCATAAAAAATAAAAGGATCATCTCAATTCATGAAAAGACTTACAAGAAATGAACATAAAACCTGATCTTTACACATATGATAATGGAAAGTATACTCAAAAAAATTTCATAATGAAAAATAGATATAAAGATACATTCTTCTAATTTTTAAAACATTTGATAGTATTTATTAGGTATTCAAGTAACATATCAATATGTGTTATCTTAAATCATCATAGGATACATGGATTGAAGCGTCACGATTTACATATTTTTTATAGTATTTAATACCTTTGGAATTGAATAAATTATTAAATTAAAAGGTTACTACTATTGTACTCCAATTTTTCACATTATTACAAATACTACGTGAGAAAAATATACAACTATTTTAGATTGACAACGTTCAGGAATGATTTTTTTTGACACTTTGTGCAATGGAGATTATATTTCCTCTATCATTTTTAACTATCATGATGCATTTAACTGTGCATTTGGTTAAGGAAGTCAAATTAGGAGCCCTCATTCATTATTGAGGGATGTTTCCAATTAATAGGTACATTATTTATATGTTTTTAATTTAATTAATTTTTTCAGTTCATTAAATACACAGTTATTTTCTTATTTTATTTTATTTCATATATAGAGTAGGAATTTGAAATCATTCATGAAAAATAAATCTCAACCTAAAGGCTCTATTTCTGAAGGCTATTTGGAAGATGAGTGTATTTCCTTTTTTAAGATACTTGGATGATATTAACACAATATTAAATTGAGATAGACATGTTTGAGACACATTTTCTCAATCTAAACTAAATGGGAAATCAAAAATCATTCCTCCTATTAGCTGATCAGTTGGAAGGAGTTCAAATGTTACAATAACTGAAATAGAAGTATTACATGAACATAGAAATGTGCTGCTGAATAGTTAAATGTAGGATTAATTTATTGAAGTGTTAAAGACACTAAAAAATAGATGGATGTGAGTCCAAACACAAAATGAGAAAGATAAAACAAAATCTATTAATAAAGAGCTTGTAGAATGGTTTGAACGACGTGTAAGTTCATAAATATTTCAATAAATATAGATATTAGGTTAACCCATATATTTTTTAAATCAAATAATTTATATTAATTTTTTTGATCATGAATAATGATACTCAATATATGGTTTATAAAGATTTTATGTTTCTTACTTGAGTTCCTCAAAAACATGCTAGAATGTTCGATTCTTACAATGTGAATGGATTTTAATTTTGTAAAGTCGATCAAGAAGAGGTTTTAAAAACACATAATAGTGGTATATTTATGTTTTATGAATTGGGATACTATGGAAAGTTGATTTATATTATCGAATTACACTACCCCAACCATTTTTTAGTTTTTTTATTCAAATGTATTTAGGTCTATATTATTAGGGGTGTTAAAAGATATTCCATACAATTTACTTATGTGAAATTATCTCGCATGATGGATGTGGTGACCATGAATTACATGGTCCACATATCTTATCATCATAAGAGAAAATGGTATATTATGTGGAAGATGTCATGGATGAAGGGAGGAGTGTAGTTGATCACATAAAACAAAGCTCCTTGTGTGATATGGATGATGAAGTTGAAGATTTGACCTCTAACATAGGATCCCATAAAAAACAAGAATAAAACTTATTTTTCCATAATGGTATTTAAAATATTAGTCTTATAATGGCGGATGAAGTAGATTAAGTAATAATGGAGTAATAAAATGAAAAGATTGAAGAAGAAAATGATTTTATGTACAGTGATCCATTATTTTATCAACCACTAATTCCAATTTTATAGTCATTCATTATCATAGTTATGTATATATTTTTTCAGTATTGGGCATCTGTTATCATTTATAATTTTTTCGGCATGTTTTTTTGAAATATATGTTCTGATGTTTACTTTATTTGATTAAATGATAGGAATGATAATAGGAATCATTATACTGATTCTATTTCACTCTCAGTCAATCTTCCCTCAACCATAGAGACAAATGATGATCCATTTGTCCCCCCTCCCTACTGAATCTGAGACACCATCTACTTTCCCCATACATATTCAATCACATTATCTATTAGAATCTCATCACCATCTCAGTTGATGCATCCCCATTTAGTAGCCTCAGTAGTGAGGGAGAAGGTCACCACTCCTAGTTAATCATGGAGATGTTTCAGGGTGATTATTATAAGTACAAATATTAATAGGAATAATGTTATTTTTTTTATACTTCTAATTGTTTTTTAATAAAATATGGAAACAATGCTACTATAATGAAAAACATGAAAAGTTCAGAAGTATGGAATCTGAAAAGACTAAAGATAAATGTCCCATATTAATGTTATGGGGTCTCTACAGATGACGTTGCAGGATAATTTGGCTATATTCTAGTCCATTTGACAGTGGTGCGGGTTACCCTTTCGATTACGTATGATGATTGGAGGCATATTCCTTCAACATGTAAAAATAAAGATTATGATTCACAAATAAAGGAAATTTTAATACATTATGGTGTAATTGAATGTCATTATGTTATTAAATTCTAATATTTTCAAAATAAATATCTTTTTAAATATTTTTTTTCCACTTTCACATTACTGATCTTATAGCACAAAACTGGATATTAAAAAATTTGGGAATGAAATAGAATGATTTTAAAATGATATTTTTTAAAAAGTTCAATGATACTTCGTTAGGAACCCTAATGATGTATGATATGGTAACCAATGCGGTACCTAGAGATTACTAAATAGTTTTTATTCATATCCATCATAATGAGTAACACATGATATTTAAATATATATTATTATATTAATATCATTTTATATTTGTACATGAATATGAAATGGAGATGAAATTTCATATATTACTATTAAATTACCTTTAAAATATTTTAGGATGCATCAAGGAATAATGCATTGAGTTGGGATAAGAAAATCATCCCTCACACTGCAAGGTCAAAGAGTTTTTCTAGAATCTGATCAAATATGATAATCTTTTCATCTATTTAAATATTATAATACAATATTATCAGTTCCCTATATTGAATTTATAATTTATCTTTTTTTAATAATATCACAGAAATTAGGGAAACATGCCTCCCAAATAAAACTATAGTTGTATGTTCATAAAAAATATGACGGGAGTTATTTTAATGATCCTACGAAAGAATTTAGTGTATGAATTCATTTTTTATTCTAATAAATTTTTATTTTTCAATATGTTAATGTATATTCCTTAAAATATGACTGATATTTGATTTATTGTTAAAAATTAATGAACTATGGGATGCCAATCCTGAACAGTTGTTTCCCCCAAAACGTGTGTTCTTCTTAGGAATCACTACTTCTAGATGGTTTCCGTTGGATTTATTTATGTAATAGGAATCACCCAATAGTTTTATATCCTAAATGTTCATACTTTCCAAAGGCAGTCGTTCGTTAGGATTATTGACCTATGATACTTAAAAACTCCCATTGTTCGAGAGGATAGGAGGTCTAGCTCATCTCAACCTTTTGGGCGGAATTATTTCCCACTCCAGAACTCTCTTATATACTTAAGATATATTCACGAATCCTTATTAATTTACCAAGTGTAATATAATTTTTCCTTAAAATTTGTAATCAATTATTTAACATATGTGGAATTCAAAATCATCCAAATATATTTTAGGTTATTCATTAATGGAGATATCTATATGTATTTGAGGTTCTCCATCGATGATATCCTCTAATATACTAATTAGTGATTTTTTATCTGTTGTTATGATGATGGTGGTTTTTAAACCACTCAGTGGGGGAACTCTGTAATTTATCATCACCTAGGGAGACAGAAGTATGTTTTGATGTTGGGATCATAACCAGAGATGGGTTACCTACATATCCCCATCAAAGGAATCCTAACCCATGTAGTTCAGTGCCGCTTAATGGGACACATCATACCTTTTAAGGTCGTGTGATAAGGACCCAATCATATTGTTTAATTTCATGTGTTAAGTACATCTAGGTAGAAGGTGCCCATTCAAATCTTGATGCGGGGCTTATTCCTAAGAATCCCAAGGAACCAAGAAAGGATATGAGTTTCCAAGTAGTATTAGACCATGATGTGAATGTGACCAAAAAAGAACATGGTTGATTTGGAGTGCTGGGTATGAACCTCCGGGAGGCTTCCTACGTATCCCACTTGGTTGGGAATTAAAGCCCATGTAGTTTAGTAATTCTCATAGGGGGATATGTCCATTTAAGAGAAATTGTCTTGGGCTTACTCCTAAAAAATATTCCCTTGTAAAAGGATCCATGAGAGATGTCATAACTCATGTAGATTCATGTGGGACTTAATTAAAGTCCAATTCCTAAAGTGGATTCCTAAACTAAGGGAATTAGGGTTGGAATCCTAAGGAGTATGTCCATTAATCTCAGGCCCTGGGTAAAGGATTCCTACATATCCCAATTATGATGGGAATAAAAGTTCTCATATTTCATAACATGAGTTGGATTTTGTGGATGTTATGATCATCAAAAATATCTAAGCCCATGAGAGTCATTCTTGGAGTGAGAAACAAGAGGATGTGAAAGATTCAATAAACCACACACATTATCCTCTACTGATAGAAGAGGCCATACCTATTGTGAAAGAATCTAGGGTGATGATGGAAAAGGGAATGGAGTAATGAACCATTAAATATTGAATGAAAGTGAAGGGCATTAGGTTCGGTCTAAAAGTATATTGGCTTACTCAAGAGGGAAAACTAAAATTTTTCCCACATTGGAAGGATGATATAATTCCATATGTCAAAATGAAATGCTAATGTGAACTGTACCTTACCTACTATGGATCAATGGTTTTGAGTCTTAGAAATTAGAATTTGGGACATGGCTCAAACCCCTATCCTCTAATATAGGAAAATCTCAACACTTTATCTTGGGTAAGGGTCCATGTGACTATATATATATAGATCTACAATCACCCAATGTATCCCAACTCCCTTACAAGAAAAACTTGGGAAACCTTTGGTTGAAGAAATACAATCGCAAATGGGAGACATGATGATGTTTCTTTCCCAAAGGATTGGTATGTCATAAAGTTTTGGTAGAGGTTTCTACTTAGAAACTTCATGAAAAGAGAGCCATGTAAGAACAATACCTACCATGAGTAGCTTTGAATATGGCTTAATATGTAACTTGCATATGGCATGAGCGTTGGTACATGTCGTAGGTGTTCCATGTAGGGGTTCCACGTAGGTGTTCCACATAGGTCATAAGAGGAACTAAAAAATTAATAACACTAGAAGGATAATCCTATGAAATATTGATATAAATTAGGGAAAGGACTACAGGTACAAAAACACTTGGTTGGGGTTTTCACTTAAGCACCCAGGGTGTCCCTTGATGTCTTTTGAAGCATCCCGCATAGTTCCTTACATATGGAGTCGACCATGAGTAGATGAGTTATTATTATAGAAGGGGGTCCTTAATTAGTTGTTTCTTTTTAAAACCATGAAATGACCTTGATCTAGTATATCCCATCCAATTCTCGCATCTATCGTTTTTTTGAGAGCTACCTGATAAAATTTGGGTACCCTCAGCAAAGGAGCTATGCAATGGGACCTTCGAGAGTTATTTAAACTTTTTTAGTTTTAAAATAGGGATCCTTAGGCTCCTATTTATAAGAATGGATGGGACCTAATCAAATATTGTGTTCTATGTAGAACTTTAGTGTAAATCCATAGCGTAGCTCTTCCAGGAAGGGGTGTGAAAAAGTATAATGCTGCATAGGCCTGTGGTGTAGGTGCTCACCGTAGGTACTTGACATAGGTGGTTTTACATTAAGTTTAGAGGGAAGGATTTTTTATGGCCTCTTGATGAATATGTTTACCAAATAGGTCTCTATGTCGTTTATGCTGAAATGGTAGGAGCCGTAATGGAATTCTTATGAACAGGTCTTCTGCATAGATCCCTTGAAATTTATTTCTTTAATTTAATTTTTTTTATACATTATGATATCAAAAAATGTTTCTTCATAATCATTTTCCTTTCTATATTAAGAAATGCAGTGTTAAAAAAATCCCCCCTCAAAAACCATTAAACCCATAAAATCCCTAAAAACCCACTAAAAATTCAAAAAACACTTTAGACACTTAAAAATAATTAAAAATACTAAATAATGATAAAACCCTTAAAAAATAAAAAATCCCCCAAAATAAAATAAAACCATAAAAACCATAAAAACATGTAAATAACCTAAGAAACCCCAAAAAACATAAAAAAATTCCAAAACAAATCCATAAAAAGTAAAAAACCATAAAAATAATGAAAAAACCTAAGCTAATCTTAAAGACCTAAAAAACTAAAATATCATAAAAACCTAAAGAATAATACAACCCTAACAAAATAACAACCCAAAAACACTAAAACTCTTCAAAACCCCTAAAAACCAAAAAAAACCTTAAAATACAAATAAATCCCTAAAAATCCCTAAAACATTAAAAAACCAAAAAAATCTTGACAAACCGTAAGAAAACCATAAATATTTAAAACACTTAAAACCACTAAAACCCATAAAAATACTAAAAACCCTAAAACATTAAAAAAGCCAAAAACCATAAAACCTCTAAAATCATTAAAAAATCCTAAAAACCCATAGAAACCTTAAAAACCACTAAAAGCACTACAAACCCTTTAACCCCTATAAACTTTTAAAAACTATAAAAACCCATAAAAAGATGTAGTAACTAAATAGAACTATAAAACCCCAAAAAATAAAAACACAAAATCAATATAAACTATCAAAACCCTAAAAACCATAAAAATCCTAAAAACACAAAAAATACCTAAAAACATAAAAAAATAAAACCCTGCAAACACCATGAAAACATTAAAAACCTAAAAACTCTTAAACCACTAAAAAACCCAAAAAATACTAAAACCCCAAAAAGTACATACAAACCCCAAAAAACCATAAAAATCATAAAATTGATTTAAAATACTATAAGAATGTAAAAAACCCGTAAAACCCCTAAAAACCCAATGAAGAACTTAAAGAACTAAAATCACATATAACTAAAAAAACCTAAAAAATTATAAAACACCTAACCCACCCCCCCCCCCACAAACCCAACACACCCCTAAACCCCTTAGTGACACATAAAAACTCTAAAACACACTAAAACAGTAAAAAAATTAAAAACCTAAAAGCATTGAAGACACTGAAAAAATTAAATTCTCTAGAAAACTATAAAAAATTCTAAAAACACAAAAAACAATAAAAACAATAATAACCAAAAAAACCTAAAAACCATCAAAACCCCTAAAACACCTAAAAACCTAAAAAATCCTTAAAAATCCTTAAAAATCACTAAAAACATAAATACCGTAAAAACCCTGAAAAAACCTTAGGAATACAATAAAACCTAAAAATAGTTAAAACCCCAAATGACCAAAAAAACTCTAAAAAGATTTAAAACCCATAAAACCCCCAAAATTATATAAAAACCATAACAATCCATAAAAATCCCCAAAAATATAAAAATACTCAAAATCTCTAAAAAACCGAAGATAACTTCAAAAACCTAAAAAGGCTTAAATCCCATAAAATCCTTAAAATTCTAAAAACCCTAAAAACATTAAACCCCAAAAAACAATAAAAACCATAAACCCCTAAAATCATTTAAAATGAAAAAAACCCTAAAACCCATTAAAAATATAAATCCCCTTTAAACCACTAAAAACATTAAAAAATTATAAAAAACCATAAAAATACCAAAAACCATAAAACTCTAAAAACCATATAATCCAAAAAAACTTAAAACCATAAAAATCCCTAAAAACTAGAAAAACCAAAAACCCTAAAAACACTAAGAAAATATTATAAACCTAGAATCACATAAAATCCCAAAAAACCTAAAATGCTAAAAATGAGAAAAATCTCTAAAACCCTAAAAAACCCGAACACCCGCAAAATACCTAAAAACCCTAAAATTAATATAAATCCTTAAAAATAAATAAAAATAATTAAAAGAATAAAATTCCCTAAAAACCCTAGGTAACCATAGAAACCTAAATCCAATTAGAACCCCTAAGAACCTAAAAATGGAAAAAACTACAAAAGTCCCTAAAAACACTAAAACCCCTAAAATAACAAAATAACACTAAAAACGTCAAAAAACCATAAAACCCCATAAAACCCCTTAAAAACCCAAAATCCACTAAAATCAATTAAAAATTTTAGACACAGAAATACTTTAAGAAACATAAAAACCCTAAAAAAATCCAAAAAATGCTAAAATACATGGAACCCTTAAAAGTAAAAAACCTTAAAAACAATAATAACCCTCAAATCCCCTAAGAACCCTAAAACCCCTAAAAACCCTAAAAACCCATAAAAATAAAAAAAATCCCTCAAAATTTCTAAAAACATAAACTAAAAAATTCAAAAAACATTGAAAAACCCAAATAAATCCATAAAAAACAAAAAACACATAAAATCCCACAAAACCTAAAAACACTAAAAACCCTAAAAGTTCTAAAAAACTAAAAATCCCCAAAAACCAAAAAAAACATAAAAATAATAAAAATCTATAAAAATCAAAAAAAAATGTAAAAACCCTAAATTAAATGAGATTCCCTAACAAAAAATTAAAATCTCATTAACTTTTAAATCCCCTAAAAACCTAAAAATGAGGAAATCCCTAAAATCCATAAAAATCATAAAAACCAAAAAACCCAAAAATAAATAAAAACCTTTAAACACCCTAAGAAACCATAAAAACACTAGAAACCACTAAAAACATAAAAACCATTTAATCCACTATGAACATAAAAACCACTAAAAAACCATAAAACCCTTAAAAAATCCTAAAATGTTCACAAACCCTAAAAACCCATAAAAACCCTAAAAACATAAAAACCTAAAATCCCCCAAAAACACTCAAATATAATTAAAATCTTAAAAAACCTAAAAATATTAAAAATCACTAAATTTCCTAAATATGTATAAACCTGTAGAACCCTAAAAACTATTATGAAAACCATTAAAAAATAAAAACACTTTAAACTCCTAAAAACCCAAAAAATGTTGAAATCTAAAAAGCCACTAAAAACCTTAAAAACCCTAAATCTATTAAAATCCTTAAAGATACAAAAAAATAATAAATATCAGAAAAAACCCCCTAAAAGTCCCTAAAAATGTAAAAAACTGAAAAAACCTTTTAAACCCAAAATAAAACCTTAAAAACCTAAAGACCATTAATTCCTGTAATATCTAAAATATGCTAAATAAAAAAAACCCCAAAACCCACGATTTCATAAATATATAAAACCCCTTAAAACCATAAAAACATAAAGATCTATAAAAACCCTAAAAACCACTAAATTATCTAAAAACCCTTTAAACCCAAAAAAATAAAAAATCTCCAAAAAACCAAAAAACCCTCAAATACAAAAAAATACACAAAAACACAAAAAACCCATAAAAACCAAAAAATCCTAAACCCAAAAAAACCCTCAAAATACAAAAAATCCCAAAAAAACATTAAAATCATAAAATAACATAAAAATATAGAAACCCTAATACCCACTAATAAAAATATAAAAACAGAAAAATAAACCCCCCCTAAATTCAAGAAATTTCTAGAAACACTAAGAAACCTAAAAACCATAAAAATCTCAAAAAACCATAAAACGCATTAAAATGAAAAAAAATATGATAAAATCCATAAAATCATAAAATATATAAAAAACTAGATAACCCCATAGAAAACCTTAATAAACTAAAAACACTTAAAATCCTTAAAAAATAATAAATGATAAAAACTCTAAATGATCCTAGAAACACTAAAAACCCTTAAAAACCTAAAAACCCTAAAAATCATAAAAACTCAAAAAACCTATTAAACCCTAAAAAACCACTAAAAACACTAAAAAAAATTTCAACACAGTATTAAGTTAAAAATTTAAATAAGAAATTTAAAGTTGTAAGAAATAGAGAAAAAATACTGAAACCCCAAAAAACCATGAAAACCTTAAAAACCCTAAAAAACCTAAAAACCCTAAAACACCTAAAATTACCCAAATACCTAAAAACCATAAAAACCATATTATTCATAAAAAACTATAAATACCTAAAAACATAAAACACACTAAATACCTTGAAAACCCTAAGAAAACCTAGAAACCCTAAAAACACTTATACCCCTAAAAATCAAAATATTTCTAAAAACCTTAAACCCCCTATAACCTGATAAACCATAACACCCCTTCCTCTTTAAAAACCCATAAATATTTTCAAAAAAATACCTTTAAAAATGCTAAAAACCAATAAAAACAATAAAATTTATTTAAACCCCTACAAATATTAAATACCCAGAATTGATTGGAAAAGATGGAGAGAGTAGGGTGATACGATGATTCTGATGGAAAATCCTTGTTTCTCTAGATGTGACCTTGATTTCTCAAATGGATCTATTTATCCCTAAATTGGAATTGGCTTTTAGGAATGATCAAAAGCTCATGAAGAATCCAGATAAATTTTGGAATCAATGAGAACCCTCGGGATGGAAGAAGACGTGTCTAACATTCGCGAAATCCCTCTTAGGATCCAGAGATCCATTCAAGGATGATTATCACAGGCCATATAATATAACTCGACTTGATAATGGAGGTTTTTCTATTGAGGCTGATCCGGAAGCCCTCGAGAAATATATTAACTTATGTATGTTTTCGATATTAGGTCGATTTATATATTCAAAAGGCGATAGACCCTGGTCATAGGTAGAGCTTAAAAATCTAATCTCCCATTGTTGGAGTAACAGGGATTGGAAGCTTATACCCATAGGGAGAGGTTTTTTTCACATTTTTATACAATCCAGGGAGGTGATGAATGCTGCCTAGAGTGTGGGAAAACTTCAACTGAAGCCAGAGATTCTTAGATTATCAGATTGGGATGTTAATTTAAACCCATTTAACCTCAAGAAATACAATGCTCAGATTTGGGTAAGGCTACATGTCTTGAACTGGGAGTAATAGCATCCAAAGAAATTGATTGATATTTCCTCTTGCCTTAGCACTCCAATTCTCATGGATCAGAGGACTATGAAGGGAGAGTTTGGTTTCTTTTCCTGCATGCTAGTTAATATCAATCTTGAATTGAAGAGGCTTGATAGCATATCTCTCACTATGAGTGGAAATAGTTCAGAGGTAAAAATCAAGTATGAGAATGTCCCATATTTCTATGAGGTTACCAAAATGGTAGGACACTCCATATCCAATTACTGAATCTTGCAGAAGAAGGTCAATGCCTCGAAAACCATGGAATGGAACGTTTCTAACAAGAGTAAGAAGGGAATAAATAATGGTGAGGACAATATTGGTGCCTCTAAAAATCAAGTAGGTCCTTCTCAGGCTACTCTGATGAATCAAATGGATCAACCACCTAGAACTCCTAAATTGACCCTGAATATTTTATAAAAGAATGACCCTGGAAAGAAAAAATCTGGTTCTCTAAAGGAGAAATAATCCTGGGCGGACAAGGTGGAGGAGGAAGATGCTGAAGAGGCAGCAGCTAACATCCTTACAGAAAATGACATCAAGATCAGTCATGATCTGGATTGTGAAATCTCAAATGATTTATTCCACATGGCTCTGAAAATGAAATAGGAAGTGGAGGATGAATTTATCTTTTTGGAATTTTACAATGAAATCAGCAAGATAGTTTTTCTGATGGCTGGAAAGAATCCAAATGAAGAGTCACAAGAGGGTATATTCATCATGGAAGATCTCCCTTCCTCGAAGTGAACTATCCCTGGTTCCCCAGATTCTGCAGAGCCATAGGTGCCCAGTGGCCTTAGTGGCAACTTGCCTATACAGTCAGAGGAGACTACAGGAACGAAGTCCTCTAGACCTGAGAATTCACAATTCAAGGAACATGGAGCTTCAGACATAATGCCTCTAGTGAGTGAAGTGCAACCTAGATATGGCTCCAAACCATATGATAACTGCAAAAATTATGAGCAAGGAAACTTGGAATATCTTGAGCATAATTATCGGAATGGTACAGGAAATTCTATAATAAATAAAACAGCTGATATTTATGAGTTATTGTAAAGTTCCCAAGTAACCAAAAAGAAGGAAAGATGTCCACCCAAAAAACAAGGTGGCAAATCCACAAGGGGTACCAGCCTTAGAGTAAGTTTCAAATGAAGTTTCCTGTTTGGATCTATCAAGGACTAGGGAATCTGGTAACCATTAGATCAATTATGATTTTTATTCAGAGGAATCAACCTATCCTGATTGGTCTCTCCGAGCCCAAAAAGTTCTTTCTCTCTAATATTTCCATCTTCAAGAAGTTGGGATATTCTATAATCAAAACCAACATAAGTCCATATAATGTGAAGGGAATATGGGTGTTGGCTCATTCATCTATGGTCAGTACTCAAATGGATGTTCCAGGAGAGTAACATGTCACTTGCTCCTTTAATTTCCTCGGTCATGATTTTGTTTTCATCTATGTCTATTCTTGTAACAGATATCAGGATCGTAGGCTCCTATGGGAGGAATTGAGAGTTCTGAATTCTTACATCTCTAGTCCATGGATCATTTTAGGGGATTTTAATGCAATTCATCATCTAGATGAAAAAATGGGGGCCTCCACCAATTCCACATCCTCCAGAGATTCCGAGATTGCATTGATCTAAATGTCCTGATTGAGGTCAATCTGGTTGGTGCTAAATACACTTGGAACTGGAATCATTTAAATAGTTCTGTTTCCAGCAAAATTGACAGGGCCTTTATCAATGGGGTTTCATTGGGTTCATGGGGCTCCATATCTTGTTCAACTCTTGTAAGGATTAATTATGATCATCACCCAATCCTAATGGACCTTTCGGGGAAGGAATCCAAGCTTCCCTTCCCCTTTTTGTTTAATAAAGCCTGGGTTACACACCCAGATTGTAAGGTCATTGTGCATAATACATGGAACTATGTGGATTGCATGAATGGGGTTTTTTATTGCATCACCAAGCTTATTATCCTCAAGAGTGACCTTAAGATTTTGAGTTAGGATCGCTTCATCTCCCTTGATTTTGAAATTCTGTCTCTCGATACATCCCTTCAGAATCTTCAAGAGCTCAATATGTCCCGTGATTTTTTTAATGGGTGTTTGGAAGAAGATTATTTAATCACCAATCTCAACAAGATTCTTACCTTAAAATAGTCCTTGAAAAGGGACTCTTTCAAATCGAAATGGTTAAAGGATGGTGATCGGAACTCCAAATTTTTCAATGCTCTGCAAAAAATCATAAAGCTATCCAAGCCCCTCTCTCTGATCAAGAATGGGGACAACATGATTGATAATAGAAAGTATCTCACTGATCATATCATTCCTTACTTCAAGAGTATCTTCAATAGGGATTCTTCCACCACTTACCCCATGGATGGTGTGATTCCAAGGCTTATGAATAAGGAGGATAATGACAGCCTTCCTGCCATTCCACTTGAACCTGAAATAAAGGATGATGTCTTCAATCTAAAACATGAGAGATCTCCTGGACCGGATGGATTTGGTAATTTATTTTTTCAAACTTTCTAGGATATCACTCATGATGATGTTTTTAGGATGGTCATTCATTTCTTTAGGGGTGGGTATCTACCAAAAGTTTTGAATGCTCAGTTTCTTGTTATTATTCCGAAAGTGGATAATTCCAATGAAATTCACCTCTTCAGGCTCGTTACCTTGGTCAACACTATTTAAAAAATCATTTTCAAAATTCATGCCATCAGGCTTTCAAGTATTACTAGTAATATTGTCTCTGCAAACCAGTTTGGCTTTATTAAGGGGAGATCGATTCAGGATTGTCTAATTACTGAATCAGAGTGTGTAAATCTTCTGAAAAGTCCCATCATGGGTGGAAACATTCCTCTCAAGATGGACATCAGGAAAGACTTTGACACAATGGATGGGAGTTTTATTTACAGGGTCCATGATATGTATGGCTTTTCTGGTGTCTTCATCAGTTGGATCAAATATATTTTATGCTCTTTCCAAGTTTCAGTCCTTATCAATGGATCCCCAGAGGGATAATTTGAATGCTCAAGAGGTGTAAGGAAGGGTGATCCCTTATCAGTTGTTATTTTCTCTATTGCTGAGTACTATCTCAGCAGAATTCTAACTATTATTGTTGGAAATGGGAAGTTGAAGACCATTCACACTGGAAGAGGGTTGGTTGCTCTATATAATATTTTATATACTGATGATATTATCCTCTTTATGTATGGGGAAAACAGAAACATCAAGAATATCCAGAGGGCTCTTCTCCATTATGAGTTGCTTTCTGGACTGGAGATTAGTTGAAATAAGACATTTGTTTATTTGGGAAGGAACCTCTCTCCAGCTAGGGAGAACGACATCATCAGAGAGATGGGGATTCGGGAGGGTGCTCTTCTCTTCACCTACTTAGGGGTGCCTATGTTTTGGGGGAGACCAAAAGTTTGCTACTACTCTGCTATTTACATCACAATAAGAAGACAACTATCACCATTGAAAGGAAAATCATTGTCCATGGTAGAAAGAGTTTGTCTTGTGAAATCTATCATCACTTCAAAATTTGTATACTATTTTATGGTATAAAAATGTCTTATTTCTTTACCCAAGATCATTAATGTCTCTATCAATAATTTTATCTGGAGCGGTAGTGTCTCTGAGAGGAGGCGTGCAATGATCTCTTGGAACTTGGTATGAATACCTTATAATGTAGGGGCTTGGGTATCAAGAATATTGGATGCTTCAATGACTCCATGCATGCTGGTTTTATATGGAGGCTTATAAATACAAATTCTGAGGCTCTATCCTTTCTCAGGGCCAGGTGATTGCATAGGCTTAAGGCAGGGAATTTCAATTACTTTTCCTCCATGGTTTGGCTTTGCCTCAAGAGAATATTCTCCAAAGTTGATGCTGACTCGCATTGGTTGGTCTCAAATGAATATTTTTTTTAGTTCTGGAAATGCAACTAGAACGGTAACAGATTAGAAGACATAGTCTTTGGGGACAGCTGTAAACTGGATTTTAATTTGTTGATTAAAGATCAACCTGTATGCATGGATGGTCTTCCCAATCAGGTTTGTCACATAGTGGAGCAGTATTGATTTTCCTCTCATTGTGATTTTTGGTCTTGGGAGCTGGTTTCTAATGAGATTATTTCTCCTAAGTGTTTCTACAAGAACATTATTGGTAACATTCCTGGTTTTTAATGGATGGGTTTCCTGAGTAAGGGCTTTCTCAGGCCCACTGAGGACATGTTTTCATAGAGGCTTGTTCACAAAAGGCTTCCAACTGATGGCTTTATTCAGAACTGCGGAATCTACCAATACTAAAGGTATGTTTTGTGTCATCGGCATAGGGAAGACATAAAACATATATTCCTCACATGTGTTGTTTCCTTATCAATGTGGGAAGCAGTGTTTAGCATCTTTGAAGTGGATCTTCCCAAAGACAACTCAATTGGTGACTTCATGAAGCACTGACCTGAGCTGAAACTCTCACTCAAGTTGCCTCTATTTTCTTATATGTTACAGAGGAACTGTTGTACATGCTCTGGATTTATAGGAACAAAGACCATTATGAAGATCACACATTTCACGCTGGAACTACCTTGGTGGGTCTTCTTGCTGCTGTGCATGACGTCTATGTTCTAGGAGGTAGGTTCTGTGCGAACTCTCTTCATGACTAGTATGTTCTATCTCGGGTTAGTGTTAAAGGTAATTTCAGGACACCTACTGGTACACTTGATGTATTATGGCCACCTCCCTTTCATGGATGGATTAAGGTAAATCCGGATGGTTCCCCGAGATGTAACCCAGGTTATGCATGTCTTGTTGTGGTTTTTAGAGATCACAAAGGGTGTGTTCTTGGCTGTTTATATGGTTTGTGTGGCTTTGCTTCTGATCATGAAGTAGAGATGCATGGAGTCATGGAGGTTGTTGAATATGCTGACTGGAGGGGTTGGAACAAGTTATGGATTGAATGTGACTCAACGTCTGTGGTTATGGCTCTTCGGACAGGTTCCCTTCATCTTTCTTGGAAGCTAACCAATCGATGGACAATGTGCATGGATCTACTCTTCTCAAAGAAGCATATTGTCACTCATGCTTATCGAGAGACGAACTCTTTGGCAGATGGGCTTACTGGTAAAGGAGTTAATGGTCCATAATCTCAATGGGAGGATCAAGTATTGAATGAACTAATTCCTATCCTTAGGAAGGATCAATGCAAATCTCTTACTTTCAGACTAGCGTAATCTCTCTTTTTTATTAAAAAAGGGATTTTTCTTTTCTGGGAAGGGTCTATATCTTCTAAAAAAAATACCCAAAGAAACATAAAACTACTAAAAAATTCAAAATTATCCTAAAACCCAAAAAAAAACTTAAAAACCCTAAAATCAAAAAACCCATCAATAAACATAAAAAACATAAAACCCAAATAAATTCTATAAAATCCTTAAAATCCTAAAAAATGAAAACTACCTGAAAATAAAGAATGAAATCCTTGAAAAGTTAAAAACAATTAAAACCCCAAAAAACCTAAAAATCGCTAATACTAAAAGACCCTAAATCACTAAAAACCCACAAAACTCCTCAAAATCCCTGAAACCCCTAAAAATAATTAAAATCAAGAAAAATTACATAAAATACTTGAAAACATAAAAAAACCATAAGATCCTTAAAAACCCTAATAAAACCCAAAAATCCACAAAAAATCCTAACAACACTCAAAATCACTAAAAAAACAATAAAATTTAAAAAAAATATGATGAAAATATCTAAAATATAAAAAACCCTAAAACACTGAAAACCCCTTTGAAATCATTAAAAAACATAAAATCCCTAAAAAATCTAAAAAATACTAAACTCCCTAAATATCCCTAAAAACCCTAAAAACCACTAAAACTCATAAAACCGTTAAAAACCTAAAACACCCTAAAACCCATAAAAATACCAAAAACCCATGAAAAACACTAAAACCCATTTAAATCTGTAAAAAAGTTAATAAAAATAAAAAATACCTTAAAACCAGAAAATAAAAACCCTGAAACCCGAAAATCCATAAAAACCCTAAAAAAATCATTAAAAGCCCTAAAACCCCCAAAAAATCCCTAAAATTCGTTAGAAAAACATAAAACCCAGAGAATCCATAAAACACATAAAAATGAAAAAACAATTTGAAAAACTAAAAAACCAATAGGCTATAAAACACAATAAAAAAAATTAAGAACCATAATATCCATAAAACTCGAAAACACACTAAAAACTCTAAAATCCCATTAAATCACTAAAAACATTGAAAATTTATGAATATTCATAAAAAACATAAAAAACTCATAAAAACCTAGAAACAAAAAAGTTCCATTAAAACCTTAACACCCATCAACAACCCAAAAACCATAAAAACCAAAAAAAATCTATAAATAACCAAAAATCCCCAAAAAAATAAAAAACACAAAAAACATAAAAAATATTAGTAAAACCATAAAAACATAAAAACACGTTAATCTCCTAAAAATAAAAAAAATGCTAAAAACCCTAAAAAATTAAACCCCCCCCCAAAATCCGTAAGAACTCTAAATATCATGAAAACCAAAAAGATCTCTAAAACCCCTAAAAAGTAATAACCCCTAAAAATATATAAAAACCCAATGAACACCATAAAAACCTATAAACACTTAAAATGTCTAAAAAAGAAAAACATTCTAGAACCCAAAAAACCCTAAAAAGAATATAAATTCCTAAAAACCATAAAACCCCTCAAAACATTAAAAAACAATAAAAACCCAAAAAAACTATAAAAATCCTGAAACCCCTAAACTCCCAAAAACTCATTAAAATCCATAAAAACCATAGAAAGATGCCTCCCCTCTCTCCGGGGTTCTCCCTCTCATCATGGTGATCTCCAACGTTCCCTCATGGAATTCCCCATGGTGGCCTCGTCTTGAGGCTCGATTGTGATGCATATGTGAACCGGTCTTCTTCACTGGTGTTGTGATTGTGGGAGACCAGGAGTTTACATGGTAGTGATGGGAGGCTCTATTTGATCAAGGAATAAGATAGCTTGTCTTGGTTTGGCCCAGCTTCGGCAGATCTGGAATCCGATCTTTCATGAGGATTGAGGATCCCTCCAGGTCATGGAGTCTCACCTCATCTGGATCAGGAAGTTTCTTTTTCCCCATGGCGGTTGTGGCTTTCTTTGGTAGGTATCAGTGGTGTCGGTCATTGGAAATGGTGGCTTTAGGTGGTTCTTGGTGGTGTTGGACTTTAGAAGTGATGCGGTCTATGGCGGCGGGCGTTATGCCTCAGTATTGGAAGATCTAGGTGATTTTGGCTTGTCGGCGGGTCTAGTCTATGCAAATGAAGATAGATTCTGGCTTCTCCTATTCAAATATGTGTTTCATGAGAGGGGATCTTGCGATGCGTGGAAATTTGGTGGTGGTACGGATCTCCATATTTGGTTCGTTGGGTGATCTTGGTGATGGCACAGGCTGGCTCCAGGCACGTTGGTGTTGTTCCTGTCTTGGGATGGTGGGGGATTTTCCACAGGTTCGTCTTTGTCTCACCAAGTTACTGGTGCAGATACAGTGCAATGAGCTGTGGATCTAGCATTCCGATGGTGGCCATGGTGGTTGTCGGGCTTCTTTCTTCTGGATTGGTTGATGGTGGGCTGCATGATAGTCACAACTGTGGCTTGGGGCTCCTGGCTATGGAAAATAATCTTATAGGCCACCTGGGATGGCGGTGCTAATGTGGATTCCCAAGAGATCGATATATGGTTCTTGAATTTTCTATTGTGTGGGATCTGATCTTGTTCGGTTTCTTCACTGATGGCACTTCTAATTTATGGGTTCTTCTTTATCTGATGTTATGGTTTGTTCTGCTAGTGGTTTGGTTTGCTGGCTGTCATGCCATCAGGTTGGGGGTCTGATTGAGTCTTCAGTTATGATGGATCTAGATTTTTTGATATTTTTGTTGCAACTGTGTAAATTGGTGTGTGCCAATGTGACATAAAGTTTGTCTGTCACTGCTTGATTATGAGGTGCAGAAGAAAATTTTTGTTGTAGGAAATGGTGGCGTTGGATGCTGCTTGCTGATAGGATGTGTTATGAATAATCTATTTTTTACATGTTTGGTGCTGGTGGATCTGCGTTGCTAGTTGTGGATCTTCTTGGTGAGGAGGTGTTGGAGGCCGGTGATGCTAGTGGTTTTGTGTGGCTAACAGTTGATCCTCCTGGCAAGAAGATGAAAAATAATGGCAATGCTACTCCATAATGGTTGCTGATTGGGTGGGATGTGATGAAGATGACGAGTGAGAATATGGTGCTGATGGTCCTGTGCTGCTGGCGGTGGATCTTTTTGGATGAGAGGTGCTGAATACTAGAATCTGTGAGATTGGATGCTGGTAGTTTCTTCGATGTGAGCTGCTAGATGCTGGTTAATGCTTGGATGGGAAGTGATGAAGATGTGGTTAATGGTGCTGTTAGTGTCCTCTTACAGTTTCTTTCTAGATTTTTTTTGGGTCTTTCTTTTTTTGAGGATATTCGGGCCTTTTGGGTGTGAGTTGATTGACCCCACCCCTCCCTGGTCTTCTATGTCTTCTTCTTAATAAACTTTTTTTGGGGAGAGGGGGTCAGGAATAGCCTTTCCTTATGCCTACCTTACCCTAAAAACCAAAAAAATATCCAAAAAAACCATATAAACACTAAAAACGTTGAACCCCATGAAAACCCATCTGAAAACATCAAAAATATAAAAACACATAAAACCTCTAAAAACTAAAAAATACTAAAAACCCAAATTAACCTTAAAATCCCTAAAACCCTAAAAACCCCTACAAACATTTAAAAACCCTAAAATATCATAAAATATTTAAACAACTAAAAAAATAAAACACCTTTAAATCACTAAAAACGTTAAAGAAATCTAAAAACCATAAAACAGTAAAAAAATAAAAGAACCCTGAAAACCCAAGATTTCTATAAAACACTAAAAACCGTTAAACACCTCAAAACCCTAAAACCCTAAAAATCCAAAAAATTACAAAATTTTTTAAAAATCCCTAAAAACATAAAACACACTAAATACCTTGAAAATCCCTAAAGAAACCTTAAAATCCTACAAACACATAATACCCCAAAAAACCATAAAAAAACACTAAAAGCCCTAAAGAAACAAAAAAACTCTCAAAATATATAAAAACCCTAAAAACCCATAAAAAATGATAAAAAAACTAAAATCCATAACGATGTAAACAAATATAAAAACCCTAAAAAACCCTGGGAAATCATAAAAATATAAAAACCCTTAAGTCCCCTAAAAAATAAAAAATTCTCAAACCAATAAAAACCCTAAAAAACCTTTAAATATTATAAACCAATAAAAACCTTGAAAATTCAAAAAAAATATACAGATCTCAAACCATTAAAAACAATAAAAACACATTACACCCTAAAAATGTCAAAAAAAATTAAAAAACCATAAAACCCCTAAAAAACCCTAAAAATCCTAAAAACCAATAACAATCCAAAAGACCCCTAAAAATCCCTAAAACCAAAAAAAATAACATTGAAAACTATAAGAAATATGTAAAAATATAAAAACACTTAAAACACAATAATCCTAAAAACCCTAAAAAACAAAAAATACCCTAAATACCCAAAACCATAAAACCACTAAATTTCTTAAAAATTCCCAAATATAAAAAAACCACATAAATTCCTAAAAATCAAAAAAGTCCTTAAAATTAACTAGAAATGTAAGAAACCCAAAAAAACTGAAAAACCCTACAAAAAGCATAAAAATTTAAAAATTAAAACTTCTAAGAAAGAAAAAAACCTAAAAAAACAAAAATACACCTGAAACCCCTAAAAACATAACCCCCTAAAAATAATAAAAAACCAAACAACCCATAAAAATCCTAAATCCCTCTAAAAACACAATACACACTTTTAACCCATAAAAACATTAAACAAATTTAAAAACATTAAAAACCTTAAAAAATAAAGAAACATGAGTAAACCAAAAAAATAAAAACTATAATAACCATTAAAATCCCTAAAACCCGTCAAAATCCTTAAAAATCATAAAATCTATAAAAATATAAAAAAACTATAAAAACCTAAAAATAAATAAACAAAACCGAAAAACCATAAAAACCTTAAGAAAACAATCAAAATCTAAAAGTAATTAAACTCCTTTAAAGATTAAACAATGATAAAATTCTTAAAAACCCCCAAAACCCTTAAAAACCCCTCAAAATCAATAAAAATTTAAAAAATAATAAAAATCTAAAAACTCCCAAAAAATAATAAAAATTAAAAAATTCTTAAGACCTTGAAAGCCCCTAATAAATTATTAAAAACATAAAACCTCTTAAATATAGAAAATAACATAAAAAACATAAAAAACCCTTGAAGACCCTAAAACCCTTTAAAACTATAAAACCCCCTCAAAACTCAAAAAACCCTAAAAACCCATAAAAACCCTGAAAAACCACTAAAAACTCTCCATCCCCTTTAAATTACTAAAAACATTAAAAAACTCCAAAAAACCACAAGAACCCAAAAAACTGAATAAATACTAAAACTCCACAAAAAACCATACAAACCATAAAAATGATGATAACCTAAAAAACCCTAAAAATCCAAAAAAACCATAAAAAATCATAAAAAATCCCTAAAAATACCTAAAACATAAAAATACAAAAAACCATGAAAAAAATAAATAAAAATATATAAAAAAACAAAATCATTAAAAACATAAAAAGGAAAAAACTAAAAAACCCCTGAAACCCCTAAAATCCAAAAAACCCAAAAAACCAAAAAACCCTAAAACCCTAAAAAACTAAGAAAAATAATAAGACCCGTTTAAACCCCAAAAAACAATAAAAAAACTCTATAAACCCCTAAAACCCCTAAAAACTAATAAAAATGCCCTAAAAACCCAAAACCCCAAAACCCCTAAAAACCCCTAAAAACCCAAAACAGCCAAAAAATCATTAAAAATACCTAAAAATACCTAAAATGTAAAAAACCTAAAAACACAGAAAAACTATATGAAAACCATAAAAATCTAAAACACTCAAAACCCCTAATAACATAAAAACTCTAAAACCCCTAAAAACCATAAAAATACTAAAAACCCTAAAAAATCTATAAAAACCCAAGAACTATAAAAAAATAGAAAAAATCATAAATATTCATAAAAATATAAAAAACACTAACACCCAGAAAAACCATAAGAAAACCATAAAAACTTGAAAATACATAAAACCCATAAACACCTACAAAACACTCAAAACCCTAAAAGACCCTAAACCCCCTACAATTCCCTAAAGACCACAAAAACATCTACTAACATTAAAAACAATAAATTAGCATAAAACCCTTGAAAACCCCTAAAACTTAAAAAACAAATAAAACCCCTCAAAAAGTTAAAATATATTAAAAACCATAAAACTCAAAAAAAATACTTAAAAAAAACTATAAAAACTCAAAAAAATCATAAAAACTAAGAATTCAAATATTTCACAAGAACCTTAAACCCCCTCAAAATCTCTAAAAATATGGAAAACCAAAAAAATCATAAAAATTATCTAAAAACATAGAAACAAAAAAACTCTAAAACCAAAATCCCCAAAAAACTATAAAACCCCTAAAAAACAAAAAACCCCCAAACCCCTCAAAATCCCTAAAAACCATAAAAAATATAAAAAAATACAAACAAAAATCCGAAAATAACCTAAAAATATAATGGACACTAAAAACCCTATGAAATCAAAAAAGAACTAGAAACAATTAAAACCACTAAAAACCTAATAAAAGTTAAAACCCTTAAAACCCATGAAAACCTGTTAATACCTTAAAAGAAAAAAAACATTAAAAAACACTAAAAACCACTGAAAACTATAAAACCCATTTAAACCCTTAAAATTTTAAAAAAACTCTAAAAAACTTTTGGAGCCATAGAAAACTCAAAAAAATGTTAAATCTCAAAAAACATAAAAACCCTAAAACCCTAAAGACCCTTAAACCGTCCAAAACCCTAAAACCATGAAAATTTATTAAAAAGATATAAAACACCTAAAAGCATAAAAACCCATAAATATCATGCAAAAACCCTAAGAAGACATAAAAAACTGAAAAACACTAAAAAACCTAAAACCCATAAAACGCAAAAAACCCTAAAACCCTAAATTCCATCAACGTCTCTAAAACCATAAAAATCATAAAAATCCTAAAACAACCATAATTCCCATAATATCACTAAAAACATATAATACATAACAACCCTAAAAAAACATAGAACCCATAAAATCATGATAAATAGTAAAAATCCTAAAAAACCCAAACACCCTAAAAACCATACAACACCTTAAAACCATAAAAACCCTTAAACCCATAAAATCCCTAAATACCACTAAAAATTAAATAAACACTCTCAACACCTAAAAATGATAAAAAAATCTAAAAAACCATAAAACCGTTAAAAAATAAAAAATCCCCCCAAAACAAAAAAACCAAAAAAATCTTAAAAACTCTCAAATACCCTAAGAAATCCTAAAAAACAAAAAAAATAAAAAATCCGAAAAAACAAAAAATAAGTAAAAACCCTATAAAAATTGAAAAATCCTAAGAAAATTTTAAAACCATAAAACATTCCATCAAAATATAAAAATTTATAAAACCTTAGAAACCCATAAAAATACCAAAAACATTAAAAGTCATGAAAACCCCTAAAAACCAAAAATACCCATAAAATACAAAAACAAAATCCCTTAAAATCCATAAAACATAAAAAACCAAAAAGTTTGAAAAACTGTAAGAGAATCATAAAAATCTAAAACACGTAAAACCCCTAAAAACCTAAAAAACACTAAAACCCTACATCTCTGGAAAACCTAAAAACCCTAAAACCTCTAAAATCAATTAAAATTCCTAAAAATCGAGAGAAACCATAAAAACCCCTAAAAACCCTAAAAACCATTTAACCACTAAATACATTTAAATACTCTAAAAACCCATAAAATTTGTAGAAATGAAAAAAACCCTAAAAACCAAAAAAATAAAAACCCAAAAACCATATAAACCCATAAAACCCTAAAAAAAATAAAAATCCAAAAAAACTAAAAATTACTAAAAACATAAAATCCTAAAACCATGTAAACCTATGATATCACTAAAAACCAAAAAACACCTAAACTCCTAAAAACATAAAAACCCTAAAACCCTAAAAACCCAAAAACCCAAAAATCCCAAAAACCCAAAAAATACCTAAAACCCAAAAACCCATAAAATACTAAAAATGATTTAAAATCCAATAAATATTTAAAAAAACCATAAAACCCCGAAAAACTCTATGAAAACCTTAAATACCTAAAACCACATAAAACTCTAAAAAACCTAAAAACTTACGAAACACTGAAAACCCCCCAAAACACAAAAAACCACTAAAAACCTTAAAAACCCAAAAAAATCCTAAAAGGCACTAAAAACACAAATAACTTTTTAAAGCCCTAAAAATATTGAAAATACTAAAAAAATTAAATTCCCTATAAAACTCTAAAAAATTATCAAAACCCAAAAAGAATAAAAACCCTAATAACCATAAAAACCTAAAAAACATCAAAAAACCTAAAGACATAAAAACAAAAAAAAACAAAAAATTCCAAAAAATTCATTAAAAACATATAACACCTAAAAACCCCCAAAAAATCCATACGAATACCAAAAAACATAAAAACATTTAAAACCCTAAAATAACCAAAAAACACTTAAAAACTTTAAGAACCATAAAATCCCAAAATTTCTCTAAAACACATAAAAATCCATAAAAATACCTAAAATTATAAAAATCCTCGAAATCCCTGAAAAATCCAAAGAAAACTATAAAACCCTAAAAAGACTTATAACCCATAAAAACCTTAATATGCTAAAAACCCTAAAATATAAAACCCCCTAAAAATAATAAAATCCATAAATCCCTATAATCATTAAAAACGTATAAAAACTCTACAAACCATTAAAAATTATAAATCCCATTTAAAAAATAAAATCATAATTTTATTTTATAAAAATCCAAAAAACCCCTAAAACTAAGAAAACATAAAAATACAAAAAACCATAAAACTCTAAAAATCATATAATCTGGAAAAACCCTTAAAACAATTTAAATCCCTAAAAAACTAAAAAATCCTAAAACCCTGAAAAACCCTAAGAAAATCGTAAAAACCTAAAAACACATAAAATCCCAAACAAACCTAAAATGTTAAAAACCATAAAAATCACTAAAACCCTAAAAAACCCTAACAACCACGAAATACCTAAAAAACCTAAAATTAATATAAATCCATAAAATACATAAAAATGCCTAAAAACATAAAGTACCCTAAATAACCCTAGGGAATACTTAAAAACCAATAACCAATTAAACCCCCTAAAAACCTAAAAATGAAAAAACCATAAAAGACCCTAAAAATCCATAAAATTCCTAAAATAATAAAAAAACAATGAAAATATAAAAATCTCTAAAAACCATAAAAATACCTAAAACCATTAATAACCACTAAAATATATAAAAACAATTTAAACACAAAAAAACTTTAAAAAACATTAAAAACCATAAAAACCCTTAAAAATTAAAAACCCCCAAAAATCTATGAAACCCCAAAAATCCTGAAACATAAAAAACAATAACAACCCTAAAAGACCCTAGAAATGCTAAAAACATATAAAAATACAGAAATCTCCTCAAAATTTCTAAAAACATACATAAAAAAATTCAAAAAAGCTTTGAAAACCCCAAAAAATCCATAAAATAGAAAAAAGCGTAAACCCCTCTCCTAAACCTAATAACACTAAACACAATAAAATATCTAAAAATCCTCAATGTCCCCAAAAATCAAAAAAACATTAAAATAATAAAAAACTATAAATATAACTAAAAACGTAAAACCCATAAAAACTCTGAGAATCCCTAAGAAAACATTAAAATCCAATAAACTTTTAAAACCCCTAAAAATCTAAAAATGCAGAAACACATAAAATCGCTAAAAATCAAAAAAACCAAAAAAACTAAACTTAGTAAAATCCTTTAAAAACCCTAAGAAACTATAAATTCACTAAAACCCCCAAAAAAATATTAAGAACCATTTAAACCACTAAGAATGTAAAAAACACTAAAAAACCATGAAACCCTTAAAAAATCCCAAAAAATTACTAAAACCCTAAAACCCATAAAAACCTAAAAAACCCTAAAAACCTAAAAACCAAAAATCCTTATAACCCAACCCCGTAATCCTTCAAATATCTTAAAAATCTTAAAAAAACCTAAATATATGAAAAATCACTAAAATCCATAAAAATGTATAAACCTGTAAAACCCTAAAAACTGTTAACAAAGCCTTTAAAAAATAAACACTTTAAACTCATAAAAACCCTAAAAATGTTGAATGGACTAAAAGACACTAAAAACCCTAAAAACCCTAAAACTATAAAAATCCCTAAACTCCTAAAAAACCCCTAAAAATCCCTTAAAATGTAAAAAACCCAAAAAACCCCTGAAAACACAAAAGAAAACATTAAAAACCTAAAAAAAATTTAAACCCAAAAAACCCAAAGAAACCCAAGAAGACATAAATACATAAAACTCCTTAAAACCATAAAACCCTAAATATCAATAAAAACCCTAAAACTACTAAAATATCTAAAAACCCTTTATACCCAAAAAACTAAAAAATTCAAAAAAACCTTAAAACCCTAAATTACAAAAATACCTAAAAACCCTAAAAACCCATAAAAACCCTAAAAATCCTAAACCAATAAAAAACCTCAAAATCCATAAAATCCATAAATAACATTAAAATTCTAAAATTACATAAAAACATAAAAAATATCCTAGAACCCACTTAGAAAACCTTAAAACAATAAAAAAATAAAACCCCTAAAATCAAGAAAATGCTAAAAACACCTAGAAACCTAAAAACCATAAAATTTCCCCAAAAAGCTAAAACGCATAAAAATAATAAAAAATACATAAAAATCCATAAAATCGTCAAAAACCAAAAAAACCAAAAAAACCCTGATAACCCCATAAAAAACCTTCACAATGGAAAAAACACTTAAAATACCTAAAAAATAAAAATTACTAAAAACTTTAAAGACCCTTGAAACACTAAAATCCCTTAAAAACCTAAAAACCCTTAAAATCTTAGAAAAATGAAAGACACCTATTAAACCCAAAAAACCCACTAAAAACTCTAAAAACAATTTAATCATAGTAAAATGATAAAAAATTAAAAAAAACATTTAAAGCTGTAAGAAATAGAAAAAATCCTAAAACCCCCCAAAACCATGAAAACCTGAAAAACCCTAAAAAACCTAAGAACCCAAAATACCAAAAATTCCCTAAAATACTTAAAAATCATAAAAACATATTATTCGTAAAAAAAATTAATAATACCTATAAACATAAAAACCCTAATACCTTGAAAACCCAAAGAAAACCAAGAAACAATAAAAAACATAAAACCCCTAAAACCCCTAAAAACAAAAAAAACCCTAAAAACCCAAAAAAGCAATAAAACCCGTAAAACCACTAAAATCTTAAACAAACCCTAAAACACATAAAAATACCTAAAACCAATAGAAAACATTTAAACCTTTTAAAACATTAAAAAAATTAAAAAAACAAAAAATTCCTTAAAAAGTTGAAAATAAAAAACCATGAAACCCAAAAAAATCTTTAAAAACACTAAAAAATCATTAAAAACCCTAAAACAAAGAAAATCCCGAAAAACGTAAGAAAAACATAAAAAAACATAAAACATAGAGAACACATAAAACACATAAAAATGAAAAAAAAGCATTAGAAACCCTGAAAAACCTATAGACCAAAAAATCATTAAAAACATTAAAAACCCATAAGACCCGTAAAACTCGAAAAAAATCCTCTAAAAACTCTAAAAGCATGTTAAATCTCTAAAAACAATATAAATTTATAAAAATTATTTAAAACCCTAAAAACTAATAAAAACTAAAAACAAAAAAAATTCCATTAAAACCCAAACACCCCTCAACATCCCTAAAAACCCTAAAACCCAAAAAATTCCTAAAAATCCCAGAAATCCCCAAAAATGTAAACAACACAAAAACCCTAAAAAATATTAAGAAATCCTTAAAAACATAAAAATACATAAATACACTAAAAATGAAAATACGCTAAAAACCATAAAAACCTAAAAAACCCCAAAATCCCGAAAATCCCTAAAAAGCATAAAATCCTAATAAATCCTGAAAAAACATTAAAAATTAAAGACCCCTAAAATTATAGAAAACCCTAATGATAACCATAAAAACCTAAAAACACTTTAAACCCCTAAAATGAATAAAATGATAAAAACCCAAAAAACCCTAAAAAGACTATTAATGCCTAAAAACCATAAAAACCCCTCAAAACAATAAAATCCATACAATGTTAAAAAACTATAAAAACCCAAAAACCCATAAAACCCTAAATCCCATCAAAATCCCTAAATACCAAAAATATCCAAAAAACCCTATAACACCTAAAAACATAGAAACCCATGAAAACCCCTATGAAAACATTAAAAACCTAAAAGTATTTAAAACCCCAAAAAACAAGAAAACAATAAACCCAAATAAACCTGCGTAAACCCTAAAAAACCAAAAACCATAAAAACCCTAAAACCCCAAAAACCATTTAAAACCCCTAAAAGCTCATAAAATCCCTAAACCAATGAAAACTTTAAAACCACTTTAAACCACTAAAGACGTTAAAAATCACTAAAAACCATAAAACTCAAAAAAATCAAAGAACCCAAAAAACCCAAAAATCCAATAAAACAATAAAAATCGTTAAATCCCACAAAACCTTAAAACCCTAAAAACCATAAAAAATAAGCAATATCCAAAAAAATCCAAAAAAACAAAAATCACACTAGAGAACTTGAAAACATTTTAGGAAAACATAAAATCCAACAAACACATAATACCCCCAAAAAACCTCAAAAGTCTCTAAAAACCCTAAATGAACAAAAAACTCTTGAAATACTAAAAAACCCTATAAAGTGATCAAAAAATGATAAAATTACAAAAATCTTTAAAAATGTAAAAAATCCAAAAAACCCTAAAAAACATCGGAAATAATAAAAATATAATTAGACTTATATCCCCTAAAAACATAAAAAATTCTAAAACCCATAAAACCCTTAAAAACCCTAAAAACCATAAACCCATAAAACCTTGAAAATAACTAAAAGAGTATACACATATTAAACCATTAAAAACTACAAAAACAGTTCAAATCCCTAAAAATGTAAAAAAAACATTAGAAAACATATAACCCCTAAAACCCCTAAAAACCATAAAAACCTTAAAAACCTAAATATTCAAAAAAAAACCCTAAAATCATTAAAACCATAAAAAATAATAATAATGAAAACTCTGAGAAATAAGTAAAAATATAAAAATTATTAAAAGAAGAAAACATAAAAACTAACAAAAACCCAAAAAAATTACACCAAATACCCTATAAACAAAAAAACCACTAAAACCCATAAATAATTTAAAAATATAGGAAAACCCTAAAAATTTGTAAAAATCCAAAAATTCTCTGAACATAACTATAAATGTAAGAGACACAAAAAACACTGAAAAACACTACCAAAATCATAAAAATATAAAAAAAGTAAAACTGCTAAAAAACCAAAAAAACCAAAAAAACCCCTAAAAACTCTAAAAACCATAAATACCCTAAAAATAATAAAAAAACCAAACAACACATAAAAATCATAAAACCCACTAAAAACACTAAAAACCCTTTAAACCCATAAATACCTTAAAAATATAGAAAAAATTAGAAACCCTAAAAATATCAAAACCCCCTAAAAATCCAAAGAAAAACGTAAAAACTAGAAAAACACTTAAATGACCTAAAAACCGTCAAAATCCATAAAAATCATAAAAACCATATAAATGTAAAAAAACTAAAAAAACCAAAAAATAAATAAATAAATCTAAATACCATAAAAACCTTAAGAAAACCACGAATACCTAAATTCATTTAAATCCCTATAAAACTTAAAAATGATAAAATTCTTAAACTCCCCTAAAAATCCTATAAAACCCTCAAAATCCTGAAAAAAATAAAAAACCCATAAAAATCCAAAAAACCCAAAAAGCCTAAATATGTAAAAAGTCCAAAAACCATGAAAACCCCTAAGGAATAATTAATAACCTAAAACCACTTAAATCTAGAATAGACCATAAATACTCTAAAAACCATCGAAGACCCTAAAACCCCCTAAAACCCCTAAAACCCCCTAAAAAATCAAAAAAACCCTAAAACACCATAAAAACCCTAAAAACCTCTAAAAACTCTAGAACCCATTTATATTCCTAGAAACATTAAAAAAATCAAAAAAACCAAAAGACCCCTAAAAAACTCAAAAAACACTAAAACTCCACAAACAAACCATAAAGACCATAAAAATGATAATAACCCTTAAAACCCTAAAAATCCGTAAAAATCCCAAAAAACCATAATAAATCTAAAAAATTCCCTACAAATACCTGAAACATATAAACCCAAAAAAACATGGAAAAATCAAATAAATATATAAAAATATTACAAGATCATTAAGACCATAAAAAATCAAAAAACCAAAAAAACCCCTAAAATACATAAAACTAGTAAAACCATAAAACCATACAAACCCTTAAAAACCATAAAAAATAATACTACGTATTTATACCCCAAAAAACAATAAAAAACAATATAAATCCCTAAAAACCCTTAAAAATAGCATAATAACACAAACCCCTAAAACCCCTAAACCCCCCTAAAAATCCCTAAATACCCTAATCATCAAAAGTGTCATTAAAAATACCTTAAAATCCCTAAAAATGTAAAAAACCTAAATATAATGAAAAACAATATGAAAACCATAAAAAACAAAAAATAAATAAAACCCCAAATAAAAAAATCTAAAATGCCTAAAATCCATAAAAACCATAAAAATCGTAAAAAATCAATAAAAAACCTAAAACCCCCCAAAAATAACAAATTCATAAAAAGTCATAAAAATATTTAAAACACTGACAACGTGAAATAACCTAAGAAAACCTAAAAAACTTAAAAAAACATAAAACCCATAAACACCTAAAAAATACTCAAAACCCTAAAAGTCCATAAAAACCCTAAAAATCACTAAAGACCACAAAAACTTCTAAAAAAAATTAAAAATACCTAAAATACCCTAAAAACCCTTGAAAACCACTAAAATTTCCCAAAACACTTAAAACAGCCAAAAAAGCTAAAATACTATAAAAATATTAAAACCCTAAAAAACTAGAAAAAATAAAAAACTCAAAAAATTTATAAAATAACTAAAAATCCAAAAAACCCATGAAAACCCTAAAACCCCTCAAAATCTCTAAAAATAGGAAAAAAAATTAATAAATTTTTTCTAAAAAAAACAAAAACAAAACATCCCTAAAAACTATAACCCAAAAAACTATAAAAACCATAAAACCTATTTAAAACTCTAAAACCACACAAAAACCAAAAAAACACTTTAATTCCCTAAAAACACTAAAAAAATTGAATGAATCCTTAAAACATTTAAAAACTCAAAAAATCGCAAAACCCCAAAAAAATCACAAAAAACTCTAAAAACACTAAAACCGTACAAAACTCAAAAACCCACAACACCCTAAAAAATATAAAATTTATAAGAAAGCACTAAAAATGAAAAAAGAAACTAAAAAACCCTAAGAAACATGAAAAACTCTTAGAAAACATTAAAAACCTAAAAGTTCTTAAAAAATAAAATAATCTAAAAAGAACCAAAACCCCTAAAAACCCATAAAAACTTAAAAATCATAAAAATCACTAAAAATCCCCAAAAATGTAAAAAAACCTAAAAACCCTAAAAATACCATATAAATTCTTAAAAAAGTAAAAAATTTATATCCCATAAAAATCTAAATTTGATAAAAATACTAAAAATCCTAAAAAAACTAAAGACTCAAAAAACCATAAAACCCCCTAATACCTTTAAAAAACCCCAAACCCCAAGAAAACCATAAAGTATAAAAAACTATGAATCCATTTAAACCCCTAATTTTTTTTACAAATACTAAAAACCCTAAAACCCCTAAAAAACCCAAAAAATAAGTAAAACAAAAAAATTGAGAAAACCCCAAAAATTCCTTCGAATTTCTAAAACACCAAAAAAACCTTAAAAACCTTAAAAACCCCCAAAAATCCATAAAAATGAAAAAAACCACAAAAAACCTAAAACCCCTAAGAAAAGATTAAAACCCATAAAACACGTAAATCCCCTAAAACCATAAAAATTCTAAAAAACCTAAAAACCAATAAGAAACCCTAAAAACACTGAAAATTCCTAAAAACAAATAAAAATCCTAAAAATGCAATAAAAATCCTTAAAATTTTAAAAATTGTAAAAAAATATAAAAACCTATAGAAGAAAACTAAAAAAAATAAAGAAACATAAAAGTTTTAAAAAACATAAAAAAGCTAAATGACCTTATAAAATATAATGAAACCCTAAAATCCATAAAATCCCTAAATACTATAAAACTCCAAAAAACCATAAAAACCAAAAATACCTTAAACCCTAAAAATCTAAAAACCTATAAAAGGAATTTAACCCCATGAAACCATAATAAACTCTAAAGAACATTACAAAACATAAGAAACTCAAACCCCACCCTCCAAAAAATATATAAAAACTGTAGAAACCATAAACATCTTAATAGACAATAAAACCCTTCAAAATCCAAAAAAACTCATAAACACACATAAAAATCATAAAAAAGAACTAAAAATACATAAAACATTAAAAAAATTTAAAAAACCCCAAATTACTTTTTTAAAAAAAAAATCAAAAACATAAAAACACTTAAAACCCTAAAAACCAAAAAACACTAAAACCCCTAAAAACTCTAAAAACAATAAAAATCCTAAAAATTGAGTAAAAATTTCTAAAACTAAAAATCCCATAAAAACTCTGAAAAAATTTATCAAAACCTTAACAACCTAAAAAGAGATAAACCCCTAAAAACCTAAAAAATTCAAAAACCCCTAAAAACCCTAAAATACCCAAAAACACATAAAAACTATAAAAATAAAAAAACCCTCTAAAACCAAAAAAAACCCATGAAAACCCATAAAAACCATAAAAACCACTTAAACATTTAACACCTTTAAACCTCTAAAAATATTATAAAAATTTAAAAACATTAAAAACACTAAAAATCCATAAAAACCCAAAAAATTTAAAACCTAAAACATTAAAAACCACTAAAAATTCTCAAAATTCATGAAAACCCAAATAACCATTAAAACACGTAAACCCCCTAAAATACCTAAAATCAAAAAGAAACATAAAAAATAAAAAATAATGATTAAAAAAATTAAATACCTAAAACCACCTAAAAATCTTAAAATTTTTAATATGGTAAAAACTCTTAAAACCCTAAAAACCTAAAAACTATAAAAACTATAAAAAATCCAAAAAATAATAAAAAATATAAAACCCATTAAAAGCCTAAAAACCACTAAAATATTACCAATCCTCTAAAACTCATTAAATGGAAAAAATATTTACAAATCCATAAAAATACTAAAAAACTAAAAAACCCTAAAAACCAAAAATATCAATAAAAAACATAAAACTTTCAAAACCCTCAACATCCCAAAAAAAATCCTAAAATCCCTAAAATTACATAAAAATGTAAAAAAACCACTAAAACCATGTGAAATCCTAAAAAAACTAAAACAATTAAAACCCCAAAAAACTAAAAACCCTAAAAACCCTAAAACCCATAAAAGCTCAAAAAACCCTCAAAAATCCCAAAAAACCCAAAAAATCTTAAAAATACTAAAATCCCTAACAATCCCTAAAAACACAAGAGACCCTAAAAACCCTAAAAACTACTATGGAAACCATAAAAACCTGAAAACACTTTAATCCCTTGAAAACCAAAAAAAATACTAAACACCACAAAAGGCCATTAAAGACCCTAAAATATATAAAATGCCCAAAAACTATAAAAACCCTAAAAACATTATAAAAACAGAAACCACTAAAAATCTAAATCCCTTTAAACCACTAAAAATGTTTAATAATTCAGAAATATTAAAAACCCAAAAAACACCAAAAAATTATAAATAATCAAAAAAAGATAAAACCCTAAAAACCGCTAAAACCCATAAAATCCTTAAGGAACAAAACACCATAGAAATCATAAATATATCTATAAAACCATAAAAATATAACCCCCATAAATCTAAAATCAATAAGAAAACCTTAAAAAAATAAAAATACATAAAACCAATTAAAACCCTAGAAAGATAGAAATACTTAAAAAACCCCAAAAACCCAAAAACCTTGAAAAAAATAAAACACCCCAAAATATAAAATCTATAAAAACCCAAAAAACCACTAAAGCTTTAAAAAACCTTTAAACCCCTAAAAAATTTAGAAAAAATACACACCATTAAACCCTATAGAACTACATAAGATAAGAAAATATGAAATATAATAAAATGAAGAAAAAACCTAGAAACCAAAAAAATCATAAAATGCCTAAAAACCAAAAAAAAGACTAAAACCCATAAAACACCCTAATAACTATAAAAACAAAAAAGGTAAAAAACTCTAATAAACTATAAAACCCATAAAAACTAAAAATAACCTAAAACCTAAAAAATGATAAATACCCAAGAAAGCCTCAAAGCCCTCAAAATACCTAATAAACCTAAAAAACCATAAAAATTCTAAAGGCCCAAAAATCCATAAAAACATAAAGATACGTAAAAAATAAAAAACCTTAATAAAAAATTAAAAAATTAAAATAGTTAAAACACCTAAAAACCTAAAAAACACAAAAAACCTAAAATCCCACCAAACCCATCCAAATACCTAAAAATGACAAAAAAATAAAAACAACCCCAAAAAATCCTATGAAACATAAATATCCTTGAAACCCCGTAAGAATACCTTAAAAACCAAAAAACACTTAAAATTACTAGAAACCATCCAAACCTCTAAGAATACAGTAAAAACTAAAAAAACACTTAAAATCCATAAAAACTGAATAATACTCTAAAATGCATATAAACCATAAAACCCTAACAACTTAAAAAACCCCTAATCCAAAGAAACTCAAAAAAATCTAAAAATCCCTCAAACGCTAAAAACCCATAAAAACCTAAAAACACCTAAAAATACCTAAAATTAGAAAAACCATAAAAAAACATATAAATACCATGAAAACCATTAAAACTTTTAAACAATTAAAAACCCTAAAACCCAAAAAATGCAAAAAATCCAAAAATATCCTAAAAACACTAAAAACATCATAATCCCTAAAATCCCTAAAAACCATAAAATATTATAATATCCATAAAATAAAATAAATCATAAACAACCTATATATCACTAAGAAAACCTTAATAACCAAAAAACTCTTAAAACCCCTTGAAAATATAATTTTTTTTAAAAAACCTAATAACCATAAAAAACCTTGAACCCCCTAAAAACAATAAATGATCTAAAAACCATAAAAGTTATTAAAGGACTAAACCCCCAAAACCACTAAAAATATAAAAACCCTTTAAAGCCCTAAAAATAAAAAAAACATTTAAATACATTATAAACCAAGAAATATTAACAAAACAATTAAACATAGAAAAGCATGAAACCTTTAAACCCAAAAATTCCAAAATGGTAAAAAATCAATAAAATCATATAAATCCATAAAAACGTATAAAAATAAAAACACTAAAACACTTGAAAACCATAATAAATCATTAAAAGTATAATAATAATAATAATAATAAATCCTAAAAAACTATAAAATGATAAAAACACTAAAATAATAAAAACCGCTAAATACCATAAAAAAACTAAAAACCAAAAACCCCTAAAAACATCAAAAAAACAATTAAAACAATAAAAAAACTATAAATATAACACCCCTTTAAACCCCTATAAATGTTAAAAAAATTAACAGACATTAAAACGCTATAAACTCCCAGAAAACCCAACAAACAATAAAACTCTAAAACCCATAAAAACCAAAAAACTTTCAAAATCCCTATAAACCATAAAAACCATAAAAATACCTCAAAACATAAAAAAATAAAAACCCTAAATTCCCATATGAAAAATTTCAAAACCTAAAAACACTTTAAACAAAATAACATAAAAACACAAAAAACCATACACCCCCTAAAACCCTAATAACCCTCATTCCTTAAAATCATTAAATAATAAAATGGTTCCAAAAATAACAAAAAACTAAAAAAAACTCCCTAAAAACTATGAAAAACCCAAAGAATACCTTAAAAATTACAAAACACACAAAACCCCTAAAACCTAAAAATGCTAAACACCCTAAAACCCATAAAAACCATTAAAACCAAAAAAAACTACAAATAAATAAAAGTATAAAAACTATTTAAGCCACTAAAATTTTTAGAAACTATAAAAACTCTTTAACCCACTAAAATCTCAAAGAAACCATAAAAACCAAAATAATCCACGAATAAAACCCTAAAAAACCTCAAAAATCCCAAAAAATCAAAAACAGCCATAAGAACACTAAAAAATCCATAGAATCTAAAAAATATAAAATACCCTACAACCCCCAAATAAAATCATAAAAAAATAAAAACACTTAATAACCATAAAAATAGAAAATGGTAAAAACCTAAAATTCCTAAAAACACTAAAAACCCATAAAACCCTCAAATACCTAAACAACTTAAAAAAATAAAATTTCAAAACAATACCTAAAAATTCCTAAAAAATAACCCTAAAAATATTTAAAAATATTAATAAAACCTTAAAAACCTAAAAACACTTAAAACCTCTACAAAACCAAAAAAACACTAAAACTCAAAAAAAAAATCCCTTGAAACCCCTTACAATACCAAAAACACTCTAAAACCCCCTAAATATGATAAAATATCCAAATAATCACAAAAATACTAAAAAATCTATAAAACCATGAAAACCACTAAAAACACAAAAATACTTTTATAGACATAAATTTTTAAAAAAACATAAAAATATTTAAAACAATCAAAACTCAAAAAGCTCCTACAAACCCCAAAAAAAATAAATGCCATAAATACCATAAAACCATGAAGACCTCTCAAAATTAATAAGAATCCTAAAAAATAATAAAAATCCTAAAAACCCCTAAAAAACATGAAAACGTAAAAAACAATTAAATATTGGAAATCACTAAGAAAATTATTTAAAAACAAAAAAAAACTTAAACCCCCTAAAAAAATGAATAATTCTAAAATCCATAAAAACCCCCCAAAAAACCCCTCGAAACTCTCAGAATCCATACAAACCCTAAATATCAAAAAAAATTAAAAAATCAATAAAAAATTCATAAAAACATAAAAACCCATAATACCTTGAAAAAGTCTATGAAAATTATAAAAACCTAAAAAACCCCCCTAAAACCCTAAAAAATACTCAAATTCATAAGAAATTCTAAAATATCCAAAATCCATTAAACCCCCTAAAAATAAGAAAACCCCCAAAATAACATAAAAACCCAAAAACCCCATATAAACACTTAAAACCCCTAAAAACAAATAAAAACTCTTAAAACCCATATAACCCCAAAAACGTCATAAAATTCAAAACCTCTAAAACCCATAAAAAATAACAAAATACCCTAAAACCAAAAAAAAATCATAAAAAAAATTAATACCATAAAACCCCTAAAATCGTCAAAATCCCTATACACCCAAAAAACCCACTAAAAACCTATAAAATCACAAAAAATACCAAAAACATGTATAAAAACCTTAAAACAAAAAAATAATAATAAATTCTTAAAAACCAAAAAATAATTAAAAATATAAAAGTCTATAAAAGATAAAAATCCTAAAACACTAAAACCCCAACAAGCTAAAAAACCCCAAACACACGAAAACCCTAGAAAAGAAAAATATTCAAAAAAACCCTAAAAAGTCTTAAAATCATAAGAAGCCTAGAGACCCACAAAACCCATAAGAAGACATTAAAAACCAAAAAAACGTAAACCCTCTTAAAAATGTTAAAAAAATTAAAACTCTAAAGTCCCTAAAAACCCTAAAACCCCTAAAAATAATAAAACCCATAAAATACTAAAAACCCTAAAACCCCATAGAAACCAAAAAAATCCACTAAAATAGTCTAAAAAAACATTAATCCCTTTTAAAAGCTAAAAAATATAATACACTTAAAAAATCCTAAAAACTCAAAAATAAAGCCTTAAACCCTAAAAATTCAAAGAACTACTTAAAACCCTAAAAAAATAAAACCCCTCTAAATCACGAAAATTACAAAAAACGCACAAAAATCCTAAAATGAAGTAAAAGTCTGAATGAACATAAAAACCTATATAAAATTATAATAAGATCATAAAAGCAAAAAACACAAAAAAATCCTAAAAAATAATAATAAACGTGAAACAGTAAAAAACACTAAAACCCTAAAAAATAGTCAAATCCCCATAAAAACTAAGAAAACTACTAATAATAATAAAAACCATTTAAAAAAAATTCAAAAACTATAAAATAAATTAAAACCCATAACAAACCCCAAAACCCTAAAACTACAAATAAAACCATAAAACCCCAAAAAACCATAAAAACCATAAAAATACCTAAAATGAAAAAAATTTAAAAAACCATAAAACCATGAGAACCCTAAAAAACATTATAAACATTAAAACCCTTAAAACTCCTAAAAACCTAAAAAATTCTAAATCATCTAAAAACCCACAAAAACCACAAAAACTCTAAAACTGCTCAACATCCCTAAAAACCATAAAAACTATAAAAATTCTATAAAATTCCAAAAAATTACTAAAAATATAAAAAAACCAAAAAATTGAAAAACAATAAAAAAATTCAAAAATATAAAAAAATTTAAAACCCCTAAAAACCTAAAAATATAAAAACCCTAAAATTCCCAAAAATTTCTAAAAAACACTAATAACATACAAAAACATACAATACCATAAAAACCCTAAAACCAACTAAACAATCTAAAAACCCTTTGAACACCAAAAAACATTAAAAATTATAAAAAACAAAAAAAAATCCAAAACAACATTAGATCCCCTAAAAACAAAAAAAACCTTAAAAAATAAAAAAACCCTAAAACCCCTAAATATCCATAAAAACAAAAAAAACAAAAAAAAATCCTTAAATGACCTAAAAATCACTAAAAACATTAAATATCCTAAAACCATAAAAAATCATATGAAAAATAAAAATTACATAAATAAATTTAAAAAACCTAAAATCTAACAAAATGATACAAACACCCCAAACCCCCAAACCCCCAAAAACACTAAAAAGCCTTAAAATCCATAAAAACCCTAAATAATCAAAAAAATTATTAAAAAATATGTACAAACACTAAAAAATAAAAACCATAAAAATAATATAAAACCATAAGAAACCTTTTAAAACCTAAAAACAAATAAAACCCCAAAATACCTAAAATCCTTTTAAACCATAAAACATATGAAAACCCATAAAAATTACAAAATAAAAAAAAATAAAAACCTATAAAACCCTAAAAACCATAAAAAACTATAATTAATTTCAAAACCCTAAATATATTTGAAAACACAAGAAACATTAAAGACATAACAACAATAAAAAACCATATAAACCCTAAAAACCATAAAAACCCTAAGAAGTCTAAAATTCCCTAAAAATAATGAAAACCCCTAAAATCCCTAATAATCAATTAAAATGCTAAAAAAATCCATAAAAACATAAAAATCCTATAAACCCTGAAACTCTATAAAGAACGCAAAATCCTAAAAACACATAAAAACCATAAAAACTAAAAAACACTAAATACTATAATAACCAAAAAACCTTTAAAACCCCTATAAACCCATTAAAACCATAAAACCCATAAAGAAAAAAGAGAAACTATAAAATCTCTTTAAAGCACTAAAACATTAAAAAATATAAAAATATTAAAATCCATAAAAAACCAAAAAAAATACCAAAAATACAATAAAAAATCAAAAATGTAAAGAATCCAAGAAACGCTGAAAACCCCAAAAAACAAAAAACCTAAAAAACATAAATCCCTTACATAAGCTAAAAACTCTAAAAGCCTAAAAACCCAAAAAATAACATAAAAACCTTAAACCCTATAAAAAACATAAAACCCCTAGAAACCTTAGAAAACCCTAAGAATCTAAAAATGACATAAAAACCACTAAGAAATCTAAAAACCCTATACCCCCCCCCCCAAAAAAAACCATAATACCCATAAAATCCCTAAAAACAAAAAAACCTATAAAACCCAAAAAAACCAAAAAAGCCTAAAAAAGCTAAAAAATATAAACTATTAAAATCCATAAAAAACTTTAAAACACATAAAATCCTTAAAACCCATTTAAAACTATAAACCGCATTAAATTTATAAAAAAAATTAAAATAAAAAACCATAAAAAATATAAATTTTTTTTTAAAAAAATAAAATCCCCAAAAACAATAAAAAACATGAAAACTTGAAAACCACTAAAAATACCAAAAACCATTCCAAAAGAATCATAAAAAACTAAAAATTTAAAACCCAAAAAAACCAAAAATACTCATGAAATCCTTAAAAACCTAAAAACAATTAAAAACCCAAAAAACATAAAAACCACTAAAAACCTATAAATATTCATAAAAATCCAAAAAAATACATAAAAACATAGAAAACCCAAAAACCCATGAAAACCCATATGAAAAACATAAAAAACATAAAAAACACATAACCTTTAAAAATCCAAAAAATTCAAAAAATCAGTGAAAACCATAATAACCCAAAAAAATTTAAAAATAAAAGAAAATAAACAAATATCCATAGATATTTACAAACACTTAAAATCCTATAAAACCATTATATATAAATAAAAAACTAAAAACATGAAAAATCTCTAAAAACTTAACAAATGAAAAAACCTTGAAAAACACTAAAACCAATAAAATCAATAAGAATTATAAAACCCAAAAAAATCCTTAAAACCCAAAAATCTAATGAAACCCTTAAAAATTACTAAAAACAAAAAAAATTCCTCAAACACCTATAAATTTTAAAAATTTATAAAAACTATTAGAACCCTAAAAACTCAAGAAAACCCTCCCTGAAACACCAAAAAATAATAAAAAACCTAAATCCCTAAAACCATAAACTAGTAAAAAACCCTAAAAATCCAGAAATATAAAAATCCTCAAAATTCCTCAATATCACTAAAAACATAAAAACCCTGAAAACACTGAAAACCCCTAAAAATGCCTCAAAAATATAAAAAACATACAAACCCTAAAAACCTAAAAAACACTAAAAGACATAAAAAACATTAAACCATAAAAACCCTAATTCCTATATAATATCTAAAAAGAACTAAAAACATTAAATATCAATTAATCCCCTAAAAATGTTAAAAAAATATAAGAAATCCATTAATACCCTAAAAACAAAAAAAACACACCTAAAATCCCAAAAACCCCATAAAAATCATAAAATATTTTAAAATACAAAAACAATCTATAAAAACCATTAAAAATAGATAAATACTAGAAAAGACATAAAAATATATAAAAACATAAAAGACCCCAAAATACCTCAAAACCACTAAGAAAACCATAAAAATCTAAAATCATTTAAAACCCCTAAGACACCTAAAAAAGAATAACACCATAAAAACACTAAAAAACAAAAAAACATAAAACCTCTCAAAATCACTAAAACCCCTAAAAATAATAAAAATACAAAAGAAGCCTTAATCATACCTTAAAATGTAAAAAACCCTAAAAACCATAAAAACCAAAAGAAAACCTTAAAAACCTAAAAAAATTAAACCCCTAAAAACCTAAAAATGTAAAACACTCTAAAAACACCAAAACACCCTAAAACCCAAAAACCCCTAAAAAACCCTAAAACATTAAAATACCCTAAAAACCCACAAAAACACTAAAAATTAAAAAAAACACTTAAAAACTTTTAAAATCTTAAAAATATGAAAAACTCTAAAAAACCATTCAAACCATAAAAAAACTCAAAAAAACATAAAACCCAAAAAACCCCATAAATACACTAAAAGCCCTAAGAAAACCTAAACACCCTTAAAAACTATAAAAACCATTAAAATCATAAAAATTCAAAAAATACCTAAAAACATAAAAAAATCCAAAAAATCCTAAAAAATATTAAGAAACCATCAAAAAACTAAAACATAAAAACCCATAAAACCCCTAAAAACTCTAAAAACCCTAAAAATTACTAAAAATCCATAAAATCCCCTAAGACCATAAAAACTATTAAAAACACTTAAAATCAACAAAACCCTAAAAATACTAAATATTCTAAAAAATCATTAATCACAAAAAATTATATAAAACTCAAAAAACCATGACAACCATAAAATACTGAAAGAACCCTAAAAACAAAGAAAAACCATAAAAACCCCAAAAAACCCTAAAACCCTAAAAACCATCAAAATTACTAAACCATAAAAAACACCCAGGTGATGTATGGATCTGAATATGAAAACTGTGTTGACTCTACTACCACCCCTAGATCCTTTGGGACATTTCTTCCTCTGTGGGTTTTCCCATTCGCATTGACAGGTAGACAGATAATACAAGGGATGTAAACTATGTGTGTGTCCTTGTTGAAGTTGATTTAGCCTCCACGTTATTTGAGGAGGTGGTACTTAACATTATTGAGGATAGTTTCACACTGGGAATTCAGTAAGAAAGGAGGCCAAAACTCTATTCTCATTATAATCTCCTTGGTGACTAGGATTCTGAATATCAAAGGATAAAGGTGTGGTATGCTGCAATCTGAAGGGGCATGATGTTGTGTCATGTAGGAAGAATTGTGGTATTGGGACTGTGAAGACTTATGGTGTCTTGGCATCTAGACAAGCCTCATCTTCTATGACTAAGGGTCTCGAGGAGCCTCCTCTGGACCCTGCTGTTGCGGTTCCCCTAGCACAAGTACCCCCTTTGTCTGAGGTGGTGGAAGTGATTGTTCAGGAGACACCTGTGCAGCTACTAGGAGTCGCTGCTTCCTTAGAAGAAATTCATCTACTTGTCCCGATTGTGGACACTAAAGGACCCATAAACATGGTTTAACCCCAAGATATAGAATACCCATCTCCAGTTGGATCAATGGCTGCCATCTCTGCTGGGCCACTGAATGTCTCTTCTCCCTTTGGACCCCCTTTGGGGAGCACCACCCCCTCTCAGGTGGCCCCTGAGGGGGTGGCGCTGGTGAACCCACCTGGTCTTGTAGCAGGACCAATTGAGCTCCTACCTGGGTCTAGTTTATCTACATGTCACGAATTATTTATAGTTGTGTTTGTAGGAAAGGCCGCAAGGAGGACCCCATCAAGAGCATCATCTGAATAACTTTTTCCCCTTAACAAGTTCCCCCCACTTAGCGGGATCTTCTGGTTTGATGAGGTTGAAGATCAAACTGAAAAGTCTAGGCATGATGAGGCGCATCCCCATAAAGTTTATACTCAATTGGTGGATGAACATACCTCTATGTACCGAATCATCGAGGTCGTTGAAGCCATGAACAACCCTGCTGGTAGGCCTAATAAGAAAAAGAAGAAATTAAATAATTCTTCACATCCTATCTATGGATCTAAGGACGTACCTCTTGAAAGGATAAATGATTCCCCTAATCAATGAGGATCATATTTTGTAATTTCCAAGGGCTTGGTAATAGCCTACCGCCTCATCCCTTTGGCATTTTCTCAATTTCCCAGAGGCCGATGATTATAGGAATTTATGAACCTATGATTTTTTTTGATAATTGGACAAGTTTCAAGTGGGGAGGACTTGGATACTCCTTTATTGCTAAATACTATAACGAGAGTGGCCGAGTCACTTTTTGGGTCCTTAAGCATGATGATATCTAGGTCTAGTCATTTGAGGTGAGTCCTCAAGTCATTATCTTGGAGGTCTTCCTTAATAATTCCCCCATCTCCCTTTCTCTTAGGTATAGTTCCTACTCATACATTAGGATAAGGGTCCTGTGGAAAAGGTTTGAGCAGTTTTCTCAATCCATGGACCAAAAATAGATTGTTATTGGGGATTGCAACATCGTCTTCAGGCTGGATGAGAAGATTGGATCCAATTTCTCCCAAGCGGCTATTGAAGACTTCTCTTACTTCCTTGATTCCTGTGATATTACTGAAGTTCCCATTGCTGGTGCCTCCTTTACTTGGGGAAGATTCACAATTAATGGATGACAAGCAAGTAAGCTGGACATGTGTTTCTACTAGATCAGTGACAAAAGTGTGTTCTATGATATCTCAGGATTTACCCTCCCCAAGTTCAATTCAGACCACAATGCACTTATTGTGGAACTCTATGGGGTTTTTCCAAGGTCAACCCATTGAATTTTATGTTTATCAATTCCTTGGTCACAATCCTAGGCTACAGGGAAATCGTTCTAGATGGGTGGAATGACCCTTTTCATGGGATTCATTATTTCATTATGGTCTCCAAACTGAAGAAAATATAAAATCGCTTTAAGGAGTGGAGAATGAATTCTTTCTCAAGGATGGATGAGGATATTAAGGATAATGGACTTCTGATTGCATCCCTCATCCCTTCAAAATTCCAATCAATAGCTACCTATGCCTTCTTGGGAGGAGTTGCAACCTCAGGTGAAACTAGATGACATTCTGGTCCTTATAAAGAAATTGTCCAAGAGCCTGTTCAACAATAGATGGATTAAAGATGGGACAAGAACTCCTATTTTTTCACCGGTTATGTAAAGAAATGCAGGATAGGAAATGCATGAATACCATCCACATTCATGGGTATACCTTCACCTCTAAGGATGATATCTCCACTACTATGGTTAGAAATTTTTAGATGATTTTCTCTAATACATATATAGATTACTCCCTCACCTTATTGGACTCTATCTTGCCTTTTATTGGTGATCATTATAATAAGGACCTAATGAGTGCTCCCCTTGAGGAGGAAGTTAGGTCTGTCTTGATTTCAATTAATATGGGAAGTACAATAAGACTGGATTGATTTAGCAACAAGTTCAATATGTTGAACTGGGACCTCAGGCATGTGTAAATTACAAATGCTGTCCGGGAAGTTTTTGGATCCATCACTCTCCCACATAGCACCAATTCCATTTTCATTTCCTTGATCCCAAAGAAGGAAAATGATCTTGACATCAGTGATTTTTTTCCGGTTTCCATTGGTAACACCATCCCCAAAATTACCAGAAAAATTATGGTTAATATGGTGGAGTTTTTTATGGGAGATATTATTACCGCAAACTAATATGGTTTTTTGTTTGGGAGGAATATTCAGAACCTCTTATTCACAACATTGTAGGGTATCAATATCATGAGATAGAGGTCGAATCATTGTAACATTACCTTAAATATGGATATTTCTAAGGCCTTTAATACCATCATTTAGTGCTTTATCTTCTAGGTTCTCTCTAAATATGGCTTCTCAGAAAAATTTATCATGATGGTGGTATCTATCATTAATAGTTCTAGAGTTTCAGTGCTCATTAATGGATCCCCTAAGGTGTTTTTCCCATGCTTCTGTAGTGTTAGGAAGGGCATACAATCTTTGGTCTTCTCTTTGTGATTTTCGAAGACTACTTGAGCAGATGCCTCATTGACTTCATGAAAGCTCGTCTCTTCCAAGCAATCATGGCTGGGAGAGGCCTCTGTGTGCCATCCCACCTTTTTTATTCCGACGATATCCTCCTATTTGGACCTGCTAACTAGAAGAAACTTTTCTCAATCATAATGATTTTTCCATCATTATAAATGTCTAGAAGGGAAATCCATATGTTGGTACAAATCTTCTATCGTCTTTAGAAAGGAGGTCTCTCACTCTAGGCAGCATCGCATAACCCTTTCCCTTGGAGTTATGAGGGGATATTTTCCATTTATCTACATGGGAGTTCCCATATTATAGGGGCGGGTCAAGAGTAGTTACCTTTAGAACACAATGAGTAGGATCACCCAAAAACGTGATAAGTGTAAAGGGAAGTTCCTCTCACAAGATGGGAGTGTATGTCTTATCAATTCTGTTATTACCTATATATTCACTTACGACTTCTCCATCTACATATGGCTATTAAATATCCTAAAAAATCTATAGGAGAATATTTGGAACATTTCTTGGATGGGCTGCATCAACGAAAAAACTGGTTTCTATAGCTTGGAAGGACTGCACAAATCCTATTGAGTTGGGAGGGCTTGGGATCAAAGTTCTGAGGAAATTCAATGACTCCCTCCTTGACAAGCTCACCTAGGGTTTGTTTGATGTTAAAAATGATGGGATGAGCTTCTGGTTATGAGAGGTTCACATTGAAACATTGTGATGTATTTATTGGTTATTTTTATTCCTCGGTTCGGCCAACAATCTGGGGATCCAACATGGGAATTATGGATCACTCAAATTGGATCATTTTGAAGCATTTAGAACTGAACTCTTGGTCCACTAATTGGATCGATAGGCCTCTACTAGATAGTGTGGTGCCTCCCATTGATTCAAGGCACCTTTAGATTTCTCACTTCATAAATCGACTGATGAGATTGAATCTCTTCTTTAAACTAGAACTTATTTGAAAATTCATGATCACATATTTTCTAATAGGGATACCATGATATAGAAACCTAATATTGATGGAAAACTCAATTTGATGGATTTTTATTGGTCTAAATGTGCACATGGATTTACTCCTCCATCCCGGCTTTCAAGATTTTAGAGGCCTTTTCTCCCTCCGTCTAATCATTTGCTACTCTGGAAGCTTTGTAAAAATCAGTTGCAGCATCAAGGGAAACTACAGTGGGCTGAAAATTGCCTGGCCTCAGTCTTTTTTCTCTGTCTTGGTGCCGATGTATCCATACAACATACATTTCTTCAATGTAGGGTTGTAGAGTCACTTGGTACTACCTGTAGATGTTGTTCGGGTTCCCTTCCTTCTTGAGTAGGCCACTGTATGAGCTACTGGATTGCATGGTGAATTGAAATTGCAGCAAAAATGTGTCTAACCTCATGCTCATTTTTGTTTCCACTATTATTTATTACATATGGGATGCTTGGAACACGATTTCTTCTAAAAAGAAGTGACTCTCACTCTGTGGTGGAGTCGTCACCCTACACTCGGTAGTCCACGTGGCATCTCACATCCAGAAAGGTCCAATGGCCAATGATGTTAATGATCATATTCTCTTAAGGTTTTTTGGAGTTTCTAGAAGGATAAAAAAACTATAGGTTCTCAAGATCATCCACTAGATTCTCTTAATCACTTCCTGAATCAATGTCAATGTGGATTGCGAGACACTAGAAGCACCATGACATTCTAGGTGTGGTGGGGTCTTTCTTCCCAATTAGGTTTTGTCAAAGGATGCTTTCAATACTTTCTTAAAAACTGGTATTCCCTTGAAGCTGAATTTTCGTCCATGATGATGGTGATTGAGTTTATTGTTCAATGTGGATGGAGTCCCCTCTGGCTTGAATCAGACTCGATGCTTTTTTTTGGAGGTTCTGATAAAAAAATCTGGGTGATTCCCTTTGAAGATTCTTCCCCAATGGATGTAATGACTTGAATGTTGTCAAGATCATTATCTTCACATCACACATGCCTATCGTGAGGTGAACTCAGTTGAAAATTCCCTTTCAAACCAGTTGATTGTAGAAAGGGGCTCAATGTGGTCATTTGTTTCACCATTTTCCAACCTTCAGTTTGTGCAGTCCGACATGAGGGGTGATATGGACACCCGGGTTCGCAACCCCTCCTTGTAATGTTCAATTGGTTTCTAGTATTTTTTAATAAGTTTTTTCTAACCAATCATCACTTGGTCTTGAGCCTTAATTGCCCTAAAATTTTTGAAAGCACCAAAACCCCCCATAAACACCCTAATAACCATAATGATGAAAAAGAAGGCCTCTGAATGGCTGTGTCTTCCCATTTGAGTGATCTGGTGGCATCTTCCTCTCCGAGTTTTCCCCTTCCTCATCTGGTCATTTTGTACAGCACAGATTCGGTTGGCTCATCCTCAGTGTGGTGCTGGTTCTTCATTCTTCTCCTAGATCCTGTTACATGATTTCTTCTCAAGCAGTGGTCATCGGAAAATCAAGCTTCAATTTTCGATCGATGACTGATCTTCTGTTCTTTTAGCATGGCTCTGGCTTGAGGACCTCGAATTAGGGTTGGTGTGGCTCGGTATCTACTTGGGATCTGGTGTCTGCCTTGGTTCTGCGATAGATCTGGCATCATTCTACTGCCAGTTCTGGTGTGCTTTCAGCGTGGTCATCTTCAGGTCCTAGGGTCGTCGTCAGTGCAGCTTGGTATCTTCGCTTGATCTCTCCTTGGCGATGGTGTTTTGGATCTGGATATGAACTTTGATTGGAAATAGATCTGGTTCCAATCTTGTTCAGGTGTGCTCTCTATGTAAGATAGGTTTCATTTCCTTGGGTGGGAGTTGGTGCTGCTTGTATTGGTCCTGGTTACGAACATCTTGCTCATGGACTCTCCTTCGCGATTTCAGATGTTTTGGTGGCAGTGCTGCCATTGACCTCAGATTGGGGTGGATCCTGGTGTGCTTCTAGTGCTAGGAGGGTTTTTATGTTGATCCTGTGTTTTCTCGATGGGTATTGGGATGGATGCATTGAATCATTGGATTGTCTTGGAGTCGGCTTTGAAGCATCCTGGAGGGGGGAGGTAATGTTTTCCATTTAGTTAGTCTTGTTCATTTTTCCAGTGTTTGAAATGGAGAAAGATGCTGACATTGGAATGGAGTTGGGTGAGGGTGATGTTGTGCTCTTTTGGGATGATGTCTGTAGAAGTTGTTTCTATTATTGTGGTGGTGTGATAGAAGTTTAATGGTTGGGAAGTTTTCTGTGAAGGAAGTACTGGTTATTGGCATGGCTGTGATACTAGATGTGGCTGGATGATTGGATAGAGGTGCCGAAATAATGTTGTGGCAGTGATGTTTGGACCTGATGCTGTCATATGTTGGTGTTGCTCGGATTTTATGTGTCGAAGTTGCTGCTATGTCCAGTTTTTTATGTCTTTTTCTTTATTTGTTTTTTTGGGGCTTGTTTTGGGTATGGGTCGTTTGACTCTTCCCTGCTCCTATCTTTTGGGTCCTTTTCTTTCTTTGTTTCTCATTTTGGGGATTTTCTTTTGGGTAAGGGTCGATTGACCCTGCCCCTCCTTGGTCTGATGTGTCCTCTTTTTCTTAATAAATTTGGGGGGGGGGCAGGAATAGCCTGGATCCCGCATTTACCTTTCCCTAATAACCATAATAACCCTAAAAATCCAAAAACCCTCAAAATAACTAATATTAATAAAATACAAAAAAAATTATAAAAAACATTAAATATCCATAAAACAACCAAAAAAATCTAGAAACCCTAAAAATCCCTAAAATCCATAAAATCCAGAAAACCCCTAAAACTTCAAAAACCCATAAAAATCCTTAAAACCCCTTACAAAACCTAAAACCTAACTAAAAAAATCCAATAACCCTTTAAACCTTGGAAAAATATTAAAAATAATTAAAACCAAAAAACCCAAAAAACTCAAAAAAAAACCTGGATTCCTAAAAAATACCTAAAACTCCTAAAAATGCGTGTTAATCACTAAAACCCTAAAAACCCATAAAAATCCTAAAAAATCCCTACAAATCCCTAAAAACTAAAAAACCCAAAATAACCCAAAAAAATCTAGGAAAAACTTAAAAACATAAAAACACTTAAAACCCCTAAAAACTAAAAAAAGATGAAAACCCTAAACTACCCTAAAAATCCTAAAACCATAAAAACCCAAAAACCCACTTAAAACCATTAAAAATCCTCAAAAACCTTAAAAATATATCACCCCACTTAAAATAAAAAACACTTAAAACCCCTAATTTACTTTAAAAAAATTGAGAACCATAAAACCATAAACCCCCCAAAAAAACAACTAAAAATATAAAAACCCCTAAACCCCTAGAAAACAAAAAACCCTAAAACCCTAAAATTCCAAAAAAGTTATAAAAATCCCAAAAAACCTAAAAAATTTAAAAATCTCAAAAAAAATCTAAGAAAAACATAAAAAGGTAAATATACATAAAACTCTTAAACCCCAAAAAAATAATAAAAACCCTAAAAATCCTATAACCCTAAAACACTCTTAAAACCAAAAAACACAAAAAACCACAACATGGATTAAAACCATAAAACACTAAAACCCCATAAAAACCCATGTAAACCCACTAAGAACTCTAAAAACCCTTTCAACCCATAAAAATGTCAAAAAATCAAAAAAACATAAAAACACTAAAAAAACCCTAAAAACCATAAAATTCTTAAAAAACTCAAAAAAAATCCCTAAAAATGAAAAAACCATAAATTCATAAGAACCCCTACGAAAACCATAAAAATCTAAAAATCATAAAAACCAACAAAATTTAAAAACACTAAAAATCCCTAAAAATCCAAAAAACCCTCAAAATCCCTAAAACACTATAAAATAATAAAAATTATAATGAAATCCTTAGAAATCACCAAAAACACAAAATCAAAAAAAATTTGAAAATACCTAAGAAAACCATAGAATCCTAAAAAACATTACAAAACCCTAAAAGAGAGCAAAAAATTCAAAATAACCCAAAAACCCAAAAAACCCCAAAAAACATCAAAACACATAAAACCCATAAAACCATAAAAATAAATAAAAACTATAAAACCCATTTAAACCTCTGAAAATGTTAAAAAATAATAAATTTTTTTTTGAAAAATTGAAAAAATCCATAAAAACCCAAAAAACCATAAAAAACATAAAATCCCTAAAATCCCAAAAAATTCATAAAAACCCATAAAATCCTAAACATGGCCCAAATATCCCTAAAAACATAAAAAAACACAACAAAACCTTGAAACCCCCTAAAAGACCATAAAAATATAATATCACTTAAAACCCCAAAAACCTAATAAACTTAATAACCCTAAAAACACTAAAAACAAAACAATCCATAAAAATCCTAATAACCATAAAAACACAAAAATCCCACAAAACCCTAAAAACCACTGAAAATGTAAAAAAATAAAATGATTAAAAAACTAAAAGAAATATTAAAGACCCTAATAATAAAAAAATTAATAAAACATTAAAAAGCAAAAAACCCCTCAAAATCCCTAAAAACCTAAAACCCTAAAAATTCATAAAATACAAAATATCCATAAAAAAATAAAAACCCTTAAAAACCTTTAAAACCTTAAGAAAACCATTAAAACCTAAAATCATATAAAACCCCCAAAAACCTAAAAATTAATAAAATCATTAAAACCTAAAAACCCTAAATCCTTCAAAATCCAAAAAAACCCTAAACAACTATAAAAATATTAAAAACCCTAGTATATATAAAAACATAAAAGAACCTAGAAAATTCAAAAAACAATTAGAAAAATGTAATCACCTAAAATGAAAACATCCAGAAAAATCCTAAAAATGCTAAACCCTAACCCCCTAAAAACACCCTGAAAACACTAAAACCCTAAAAACAAAAAACCTAAAAACTATTAAAAAACCCAAAAAACACATAAGAACTATAAAAATCACTAAAAAATCGGAAAACCCTTTTAAACACCTAAAAATGCTAAAAAAATAAAATACCATAAAACCCTAATAAACTAAAAAAACCTTAAAACCCCAAAAACCCATAAAAACATTAACAAACCTAAAGTCCTAAAAATCTCTAAAAACCATAAAAACTAGTTACAATCTTAAAAAACCAATAAAATCCTAAAAATTATTAAGAAACCATTAAAAAACTAAAACACATAAACCCATAAAACCCCTAAAAAATCTAAAAACCCAAAAAATACCTAAAAAACCATAAAATCCCCAAAAACAATAAAAACTATTAAAAACATTAAAAATCAATAGAACCGTAAAAAATACTAAATATTCTAAAAAACCATTTAGCACACAAAATTATATAAATCTCAAAAAACCATGAAAACCCTAAAATACTGAAAGAACCCTAAAAAAATAAAAACCATAAAAACTAAGAAAACCCTAAAACCCTTAAAACCATCAAAATTAATAAAACATAAAAAAACCCAGGTGCATGTATGGATTTGAATATGAAAGCTGAGTTGGCTCTACTAGCACACCCAGAGCCTTTGGGACATTTCATCCTCTGTGGGTTTTCCCATTCGCATTGACAGGGAGACAGATAATCCAAGGTATGTACACTATTCGTGCATCCTTGTTGAAGTTTATTTAGCCTCCACGTTATTTGAAGATGTGGTACTTAACACTGTTGAGGATAGTTTCACACTAGGAATTCAGTATGAAATGAGGCCAAAACTCTATTCTCATTGCAATCTCCTTGGTGACTAGGTTTTTGACTATCAAAGGCTAAAGGTGTGATCCTACTACAATCTGAAGGGGCATGATGGTGTGTCCTGTAGGAATAGTTGTGGTATTGTAATTGTGAAGACTTAGGTTGTATCAACAGATGGAAAAGCCTCAGATTCCATGAATAAGGATCCTGAGGAGCCTCCTCTGGACCATACTGTTGTGGTTCCCCTAGCACAAGTACCCCCTTCGTCTGAGGTGGTGGAAGCGATTGTTCAGGAGACGCCTATGCAGCTACTATGAGTCACTGCTACCCCATAAGACATTCATCTACTTGTCCTGATTGTAGACACTGAAGGACCTGTAATCATGGTTGAACCCCAAGATGTAGACTACCTGTCTCCAGTTGGATCCATGGCTGCCATCTCTACTGGGCCACTGGATGTCTCCCCTCCCTTTAGACCTCCTTTGGGGAGCTCCACCCCCTCTGAGGTGGACCCTGCATGGGTGGTGCCGGTGAACCCGCCTGGTCTTGTAGCAGGACAAATTGAGATCCTACCTAGGGCTAGTTTGTCTACATGTGATGAATTATTTAAAGTTGTGTCCTCAGGAAAGGATGCAAGAAGGACCCCATCAAGAGAATCTTCGGAATAATGTTTCCCCATTAATAGGTTCACCCCACTCAATGGGATCTTCTGGTTTGATGAGGTTGAAGATCAACCTGACAAGTCTAGGCATGATGAGGTGCATCCCCAAAAGGTTTATACTCTATTCGTGGATGACCATACCTCCGTGTACCGAATCATCAAGGTCATTAAAGCCATGAATAACCCTATTGGTTGGCCTAAGAAGAAAGGGAATAAATGAAAGAATTCTTCACATCCTATCTTCGGCTCTAAGAACCTACCTCTTGAAAGGATAAATGATTCCCCTAATCAATGAGGATCATGTTTTGTAATTGCCAAGGGCTTGGTAATAGCCCACCGCCTCATCCCTTTGGAATTTTCTCACTTTCCTAGAGGCCGATGATTATAGGAATTCATGAACCTATGATTTCATTTGATAATGGGAAAAGTTTCAAGTGGGGAAGCCTTGGATACTCTTTTATTGGTAATGACTGTAATGAGACTGGACTAGATGGGTCCTTAAGAATGATGATGTCTAGGTATGGTCATTTGAGGTGAGTCCTCAAGTCATTATCTTTGTGATATGCCTTAACAATTCCCCCTTCTCCCTTTTCCTTATGTAAAGTTCCTTCTCATACATTATGATAAGGGTCCTGTAAAAAACGTTTGAGCAGTTTTCTCAATCCATGGACCAAAAATATATTGTTATTGGGGATTTCAACATTTTCTTGAGGCCGGATGAGAATATTAAATCCAGTTTATCCCAAGCGGGTACTGAAGACTTCTATTACTGCCTTGATTCTTGTGATCTTACTGAAGTTCCCATTGCTGGTGCCTCCTTCAATTTGGGAAGATTCACATTTAATGTATGACAGACAAGTAAGCTGGACATGTGTTTCTACCAGATCAGTGACATAAGTGTGCTCTCTGATATCTCAGGATTTACCATCCCCAAGTTCAATTCGGACCACAATGCACTTATTGTGGACCTCTACGGGTTTTCTCCAAGGTCAAACCCTTTAATTTTAAGTTTAACAATTCCTAGGTCATGATCCTGGGCTGCAGGGAAATCGTTCTAGATGGTTGGAATGCCCCTTTTTAGGGGATTCATTATTTCATTCTGGTCTTCAAACTGATGAAAATATAAAATCACTTTAAAGAGTGGAGCATGAATTCTTTCTCAAGGATGGATAAGGATATTAAGAATATTAATCTTATGATTTCATCCCTTTCACATTCCAATCAACAACTACCTATGCCCTCTTGGGAGGAGTTTCAACCTCTGGTAAAACTGGATGACATTCTATTCCTTATAGAGAAATTGGCAAAGAGCCAGTTCAACATTAGATGGATTAAGGATAGGGACAAGAACTCTTGTTTTTTTTTCACCGGTTACGTAAGGAAAAGTAGGCTAGGAAATGAATGAATGCCATCTGTATTCATGGGTCTACCTTCACCTCTAAGGCTGATATCTCCACCTATGTGGTTGGAAATTTTTAGAGTATTTTTATATGATACATATATAGAGTATTCACTCCCATTAATGGACTCTATCTTTACTTTTATTGTTGATCATTAGAATAAGGACCTAATGAGTGCTCCCCTTGAGGAAGAAGTTAGGTCTGCCTTGTTTTCAATTAATATGGGAAGTACAGTAGGACCGTATTGATATAGCAACAAGTTCAATATGTTCAACTCGGACCTCATGCATGTGTAAATTATAAATTCTATCAGGGAATTTTTGGGATCCTTCACTCTCCCACATAGCACCAATTCCAGTTTTATTACCATGATCCCAAAGAAGATAAATCCTCTTGACATTGGATATTTTTTTCTGTTTCCATTGGTAACACCATCCCCAAAATTATCAGAAAAATTATGGTAATAGGATGATGTTTTTTTTGGGAGAGATTATTACCCCAAACCAATATGGTTTTGTTTTAGGGAGGAATATTCAGAACTTCTTATTCACAACTTTGTAGGGTATCAATATCATGAGAAAGCAGTCAAAGCATGGAAACATTTCTTTAATGCTGGATATTTCTAAGGCCTTTAATACCATCATGTAGTGCATTATCTTCCAAGTTCTATCTAAATATGGATTCTCGGACAGATTTATCATGATGGTGGCATCCATATTTAATAGTTATATAGTTTAGGTGATCATTAATGGCTCCCCTAAGGTGTTTTTCCCATGCTTCTATAGAGTTAGGCAGGGGATCCAATCATTGGTCTTCTCTTTGTGATTGTCGAAGACTACTTTATCAGATTCCTAATTGACATCATGAAAGCTGGTATCTTCTGAAAAATCATGGAAATGAGAGACCTCTATGTGACATCCCACCTTTTTTATGCTGAAGATATCCTCCTCTTTGGAAATGCTAACAAGAAGACACTGTCCCCAATAATAATGATTTTTCTATCATTATAAATGTGTGGCAGGGCAATCCATCTATTGGTACAAATCTTCTATCGTCTTTAGGAAGGGGGTCTCTCCCTCTAGGCAGCATCGCATAACCCTTTCCCTTGGAGTTATGAGGGGATATTATCCCTTTATCTACATGGGAGTTCCCATATTCTAGGGTCGGGTCAAGGGTAGTTACCTTGAGAACACAATTAGTAGGATCACCCAACAACTTGCTAAGTGGAACGGGAAGTGCCTCTCACAATATTGGAGGGTCTGTCTTATCAATTGTGATATTACCTCTATATTCACTTACGACATATCCATATACAAATGGCCAGTAAATCTCATCAAAAACCAATAGGCGAATATTAGGAACTTTTTCTAGACAAGCTGCATTAGCGAAAAAACTGGTTTCTATAGCTTGGAAGGACCGCACAAATCCCATTGAGTTGGGAGGGATTGGGATCAATGTCCTGAAGAAATTAAATGACTCCCTCCTTGAAAAGATCACCTAGGGTTTTTTTGATGTTAATAATGATGGCCTGAGATTCTTGTTAAGAGATGTTTACATTGTAACTTTGTGTTGGATTTATTAGTTATTTTTCTTCCTCGGTTTGGTCAACAATCCGGGGCACCAACATTGGAATTATGGATCACTCAAAGTGGATCATTTTGAAGCATTTTGACCTGAACTCTTGGTCCACTAATTCGATAGATAGGCCTCTACTGGATATTGTGGTGCCTCCCACTGTTTAGAGTAACCTTTAGATTATTGGATTCATAAATCGTCAGGAAGAGTTTTAATCTCTCCTTTTGACTGGAACATATCTACAAATTCATGATCACATCATTGCTGATAGGAATACCATGATATGGAAACCTAATATTGTTGGGAAACTCAATTTGATGGATTTTTATTGGTCTAAATGTGCACATGGACCTACTTATCCATCCTGGCTTTCACGCATTAAGAGGCCTTTTATCCCTTTGGCTAATCATCTGCTGGTCTGGAAGCTCTCGGAAAATCAGTTGCAGCCTCAAGGTAAACTACAACAGGCCGGACATAGCCTGGCCTCAGTCAGTTTCCTCTGTCTTGGTGACAATGTATCCTTACAACATACATTTCTTCAATACATGTTTTTATTGGAACTTTGGGACTACCTTTAGATGTTTTTCGGGTTCTCTTCCTGTTTGAGTAGGCCACTGTTTGAGCTACTAGATTGCATGGTGAATTGGAATTAGATCAAATAGGTGTCTAACATCATGCTCATTGTTGTTTCCACTATTATTTCTTACATATGGGATTCTTAGAACATGATTGATTCTAACAAGAAGTGACTCTCACTCCGTGGTGGATTCATCACCCTACACTCGGTAGTCCACGTGACATCTCACATCTAGACAGGTCCAATGGCCAATGATGTTAATGATTATATTCACTTAAATATTTTTTGAGTTTATGGAAGGATAAAAAAACTATAGCTTCTCAAGTTCATTCACTAGATTCTCTCAATCACTTCCTGGATTAAGGTCAACGTGGATTGTGCGACACTGGGAGCACCAAGACCTTCTAGGTGTGGCGGGGTCTTCCTTCCCACCGAGGTTTTGTCAAAGGTTTCTTTCAATACATTATTAAAAACTTGTCTACCCTTGAAGCTGAATTTTGGGCCATGATGATGGGGATTGAGTTCATTGTTCAATGTGGATGGAGTCACCTCTGTCTTGAATCAGACTCGATGATTGCTGTGGTGGTTCTTAAAAACAAATCTGGGTGAGTCCCTTGGAGGATTCTTCCCCAATGGATGGACTGACTTGAATGTTGTCAAGGACTTAATCTTCACATCACACATGCCTATCATGAGGTAAACTCAATTGAAGAATCCCTTTCAATGCAGTCGATTGTAGAAAGGGGCTCGATGTGGTCTTTTGTTTCACCATCTTCCTACCTCCGGTTTGTGGAGTCCGACATGAGGGGTGATATGCACACCCGGGATTGAAACCCCTCCTTGTAATGTTCTGTTGGTTCCTGGCCTTTTTTAATAAATTTTGGCTGACCAATTTCAGTTGGTCTCGAGCCTTCATTTCCATAAAAAATTCAAAAAACCCAAAACCCCCCAAAAAAACCCTAATAACCATAAAGATGAGAAGGGAGGCCTCTAAACGGTTGTGTCTTACTCTTTGAGTGCTCTGGTGTCGTCTTCCTCTCTGAGTTTCCCCCTTCATCCTCTTGTTGCTTTGGTCAGCCCGACATTGGTGGGCTCATCCTCGGTGCGGTGCTGGTTCTTCATTCTTCTCCTGGATCTTGTTGCATGACGTCTTCTCAAGCGTTGGTCGTCAGCAAATCTAGATTCGATTTTCGATCGATGAATGATCTGATGTTCTTTTGGGGTGGCTCTGGCTTGAGGACCTCGAATCAGGGTGGGTGCGGCACAATCGCTGCTTGGGATCTTGTGTCTGCCTTGGTTGTGCGATGGATCTGGCGTCTTTCTGCTGCCAGTTCTAGTGTGCTTTCAACGTGGTCATCTTCAGGTCCTAGGGTCTTCGACAGTGCAACTTGGTCTCTCAGCTTGCTCTCTCTTTGGAGACGGTGTTTTGGATCTAGATATGACCATTTCTTGGAGATAGATCTGGTGATAATCTTATTCAGGCGTGCTCCCTATGTAAGATTGGTTTCGTTTCATTGGGTGGGATTTTGTGCTGCTTGGATTGCTCTTAGTTACGAACATCATGCTCATGGACCCTCCTGCACGATTTTAGAGGTTTTGGTGGCAGTGCTGTCGTTGACCTTGGATTGGGGTCGATCCTGGTGTGCTTCCAGTGCAAGGAGGGTTTGTATGCTAATTCCGCATTGTCTGGATGGGTCTTGGGATAGCTGCATTGCATCCGTCGATTGGCTTGGTGTCGGCTGTGGATCATCCTAGAGGGGGGAGGTAATTGTTTCTATTTTGTTGGTATTTTTCATTTTTCTGATGTTTGAAATGGAGAAAGATGCTGACTTTGGAATGGAGTTGGGTGAGGGTGATGTTTTGCTATTTTGGGATGATGTCTGTAGAAGCTGTTTCTGTGATTGTGGTGGTGTGCTGGAAGTTTAATGGTCAGGATGTTTTCTGTGAAGGAAGTACTGGTTATTAGCATGGCTTTGATACTGGATGTGGCTGGATGATTGGCAAGAGGTGCTGAAAGAATGTTGTGGCTGTGATGTTTGGACCTGATGTTGTCGTATGCTGGTGTTTCTCAGATTTGATTTGTTGAAGTTGATGTTGTGTCTAGTTTTCTATGTCTTTTACTTTCTATGTTTTCCTTTTTGGGGATTGTTTTGGGTATGGGTCGTTTCACTCTTCCCCGCTTCTGTCTTTTCTGTGCTTTTCTTTCTTTGTTTCTCTTTTTGGGGATTGTCTTTTGGGTATGGGTCGATTGACCCTTCCCCTCCATGGTCTGAAGTGTCCCCTTTTTCTTAATAATTTTTTTTGGGGGGGGGGTGGCATGAATAGCCTGGCTCCCACATCTACCTTTCCCTAATAACCACAATGACCCTAAAAATCCAAAAACCCTCAAAAAAACAAATATTCATAAAATCCAAAAAAAATATAAAAAACATTAAATATCCATAAAAAATAACTAACCAAATAAACTCTAAAAAACCCTATGATAACCTTAAAAACTAAACACACTTACTCCCTTGAAAAACCTAAAAATCTAGAAACCCTAAAAATCCCTAAAATCCATAAAACCCATAAAACCCCTAAAACATTAAAAACCCTTAAAAATCCTTAAAACCCCTTACAAAACCTAAAACCCAACTAAGAAAATCCAAGAACCCTTTAAACATAGGAAAATAAAAAAAATTAAAACCAAAAAACCCGAAAAACTCCAAACAACCCTGAATTCCTAAAAAATACCTAAAACTCCTAAAAATGCTTGTTAATCACTAAAAACCCTAAAAACACATAAAAATCCTAAAAAATACATAAAAACTAAAAAACCCAAAAAAACCCCCAAAAAAATTATAGAAAAACCTTAAAACATAAAGACTCTTAAAGCCCCTAAAAACTAAAAAAAAGATAAAAACCCTAAACAACCCTAAAAATCCTAAAACCATAAAACCCCAAAAACCCACTTAAAACCATTAAAAATCCTCAAAACCCTTAAAAATATATAACCCCACTTAAACTAAAAAACACTTAAAATCCCTAATTTATTTAGAAAAATTGATAACCATTAAACCCTAAAAACCCACTAAAAATAAAAACTCCCCCAAACCCCTACAAAACAAAAAACCCTAAAACCCTAGAAATCTTAAAAAGTCCTAAAAATCCCACAAAACCTAAAAATTTTAAAAATCATATAAAAACTCTAAGAAAAACATAAAAACGTAAATATACATAAAACCCTTAAAACCCAAAAAAACAATAAAAACCCTAAAAATCCTATAACCCTAAACACTCTTAAAACCAAAATACACAAAAAAACACAAAACACATTAAAAACATAAAACACTAAAAACCCATAAAAATAAAAATAAACCCACTAAGAACTCTAAAAATCCTTTCAACCCACAAAAATGTCAAAAACTCAAAAAAAACATAAAAACCCTAAAAAAACTAGAAAACCCTAAAAGCCATAAAATTTCAAAAAAACACTCAAAAAATCCCTAAAAATAAAAAAACCCTAAATAAATAAGAACCCCTAAGAAAACCATAAAATTCTGTAAATCCACAAAATCACTAAAACCTATAAACATTAAAAACACTAACAATCCCCAAAAATCCTAAAAACCATCAAAATCCATAAAACACTATAAAATGATAAAAATCATAATGAAATCCTTAGAAATCACTAAAAACACAAAATCCAAAAAATTTGAAAGTACCTAAGAAAACCATAGAATCCTAAAAAACATTAAAAAAACCTAAAAGAGAGCAAAAAATTCGAAAAAAACCCAAAAACCCAAAACACCCCAAAAAACATAAAAACAAATAAAACCCATAAAACCCTAAAAATCAATAAAAACTATAAAACCCCTAAAAATGTTTAAAAATATGAAAAAAAAATTGAAAAATTCAAAAAATCCAAAAAAACCCAAAAAACAATAAAAAACCTAAAATCCCTCAAATCCGAAAAAATTCATAAAAACCCATAAAATCCTAAACATGGCCCAAATATCCCTAAAACATAAAAAACACAAAAAATCCTTGAAAACCCCTAAATGACCATAAAAATATAATATCACTTAAAACCCCAAAAACCCAAAAAACGTAATAACCCTAAAAACACGAAAAACCAAACAAACCATAAAAACCCTAACAACCATAAAAACAAAAAAATCCCACAAAACCATAAAAACCACTGAAAAAGTTAAAAAAATTATAATGATAAAAAACTAAAAGAAAACTTAAAGACCCTAATAAAAAAATTAATAAAACATTAAAAATCCTATAACCCCTCAAAATCCCTAAAAACATTAAAACTCTAGAAATCCTAAAAATACAAATAATCCATAAAAACATAAAAAAACCTTAAAATCCTTTAAAACCATAATAAAACCTTTAAAACATGGAAAAAATCTAAAACCCCCAAAACCCAAAAAATGATTAAAATCATTAAAACCTAAAAATCCCAAATCCATCAAAATCCAAAAAAACCCTAAGAAACTATAAAAATATTAAAAACCCTAACATATATAAAAACATAAAAAAACCTATAAAATTCAAAAAGACCATAAGAAAAATGTAATAACCTAAAAAAAGAAAACATCCAAAAAAATCCTAAAAATGCTAAACCCCAACCCCCTAAAAACTCCCTGAAAACACTAAAACCCCTAAAAACAAAAAAACCTAAAAACTATTAAAAAACACAAAAAACACATAAGAACTATAAAAATCACTAAAAACTATGAAATCCTTTTAAACACCTAAAAATTCTAACAACAATAAAATACTATAATCCCTAATAAACTAAAACAACCTTAAAACCCCAAAAAACCATAAAAACATTAATAAACCTGAAGTCCTAAAATTCCTTAAAAAACATAAAAACCAGAAATAATCTTACAAAACCAATAAAATCTCCCAAAATATAAAACATCCTAAAATCATAGAATTATTTTAACAATCCCTTAAACTATATAAACACTTAACTCCCATAAAAATTAAAAATTATAAAAACCCAAAAAGAACCTAAAAACCCTAAAAACCCATAAAACCATAAAACCCCTAAAAAATAAAAACCCAGAAAACTAAAAAAAACTAAAACCATAAAAAATTATAAAAATTCTTAAAACCCCCAAATAGGTAAAAACTCTAAAAAACCCAAAAAACCCAAAATACCCAAAAACCCATAAAAACCATAATACCCTAAAAAACCTAAAAAAACTAAGAGCCCTTAAAATCTATAAAAACACTAAATACCTGAAATCATAAAAATACCATAATTCCCTAAAAACTTAAAAAACATAAAATTCATGAAAAAAATATGAAAACCTTAAAAAAAACAGAAAACCCCTAAAAAATACCGTTAAAATCCAAAAAAGACCAAAACCCCCCCAAAAGCCCTAAGAAGCCTAAAAAAGTAAAAAAATTAAAACCATAGAAAAGCCAATAAATAAATTAAACAACTAAAAACTCAAAAAACCATTTAAACAACTAAAAACTCCAAAAGGATCTAAAACCCTATAAATCCCAAAACTCAAAAAATTGGTAAAAACCGAAAAGAAACTGAAAAAACCATTAAAAACCTCAAAATACCTAAAAACCATAAAAACCTAAAAATTACTATAAAATCACTAAAACCCATAAGATTGTAAAAACCCAAAAACACAAAAAAAACTAAGAAAACCTAACAAACAGAAACACACATAAAACCCCTAAAAACCTAAAAAAAACCCTAAAAACCCTTAGAGACCTAAAACCCCCCAAAAATCTAAAAATGGTAAAAACCTTAAAATGCCTAAAAACCCATAGAATCACTAGAAAATAACTAAAACCACTAAAACATATTTAAACCCATAAAAATGTAAAAGACCAAAAATAAGTTGAAACCTCTAAAATACTCAATCCCCCCCAAACCCCGAAAAAACCATAAAATATTGAAAACACTAAAAAACATAAAATCACTAATATCCTAAAGAACATTAAATATAATAGAAAGCCTTAAAAATACCTAAATGTGTCAATACCCCTAAAACCCCTAAAAACCCTAAGAAAACATTAAAAACCTCATTATGATTTATATCCCTAAAAATAAAATAAAATGCTAAAACACTCAAAACTCATAGATACACTAAAAATCCATAAAACCCTTAAAATCCATAAAACCTTTAAAATCCTTAAAAATTATAAATTCCATAAAAATCCTCAAAAATATCTAAGAATCACTAAAAACATAACACACCATGCAAACCCTGAAAACACTTCCCAAAATCATAAAAACACACAAAAAAACATCAGTAAAGCTAAAAAATTCTAAATACCTAAAAACTCTATAAACCCTACAAAACCATAATAAGACTAAAAACCTAAAAACCTAAAAACCCCTAAAACCCATAAAAAATAACCAATAAAAACCCTTAAAACCCTTTAAATCCCTAAAATTGTAAAAAAAACATAAAAATACTTTTAAACCCTAAAAAATATAAAAAATCGTAAAAACCCTAAGACTTTATAACCACCCCCAAATAAAAAGACCTAAAAATATAAAAAACCTAAAAAATATATAATATCCCTAGAAATGTAAAAAAAACTAAATACCTTAAAAACTCATAGAAATCCATAAAAATCTAGAAACACTTAAAACCCCTTATAAACCTAAAAAACACTAAAACCCCTAAAAATTGTAAAACCTTAAAAACCCCTGAGAATAATATTGTCCATAAAAACACAAAAACCGCACAAAAAATATAAATACCAAATAAACCCAAAAAATTATTAAAAATATCTAGAAAACTGTAAAAAACTATAAAACCGTAAAAATAATTAAAAACTACAAACCCCTCAAAATCCCCAAAACCCTAAATTCCATTAAATTCAAATAAAACCCCAATAATATCATTAAAATATAAATTATCGTAATTTTTTTGACAAACCCTAAGATAAAATTAAAAATCTAAAAATAATTAAAACCCCTAAAAACCTAAAAATCGCTAAAAGCCCAAACCACCTAAAAAACACCTCCAAATCCCTAAAAAACCTAAAATCCCTAAACATCCCTAAAAATCCATAAAAATTCCCATAAACATAAGGAACCCTAAAAACCAAAAAATCCCTAGGAAAACATTAAAAACATAAAAACTCATAAAACGCCTAAAAACACTAAAAAATTGTAAAAAACTATCTAAAAATGCTGCAAAAATCACAAAACCCGTAAAAACCATCAACAACCCTGAAATCCTTAAAACCCCTAAAAACCCACAAAACCCTAAAAAGAATAAATACACTAAAAAATTTATAACAAAAAAACATTGAAAAAACTCTAAAATGGATCAAAAAACCTAAAAACAAAAAAAACCAAAATACTAAAAAAAAGAAAAATGCCCAAAAACACTCAAAATCCCTAAAAACTCTAAAACCATAAAAAATACTATAAACCCCTAAAAATCCCTATAAATGTTAAAAATACTTGAAAAATTAAAAACCATAACAAAAATTTAAAAACATTAAATTAATTAAAACCCTAAAAACCATAAAAAATGATACAAACAATAAAACCCGTAAAAACCCTTCAAATTCTCTAAAACACCATAAAATACTAAAATTCCCTAAAATTCCCTAAAAATGTAAAAAATCCATAAAAACCCATAAAACCACTAAGTAAACCATAAAAACCAAAAAACACAAGAATACCCTAAAAACCTAAAAAATGCCAAAAACCATAAAAACCATAATAAGTCAACAACTCAATAAAAACCATAAAACCCCAATAAACCATTAAAAACACTATGAAACCATAAAATCATAAAAAAACCACTAAAACTGTAAAACCCTTTAACCCTATAAAAATGGTTAATGACTATAAATGACCTTTAAAATAATGAAAAACTCAAGGAAACCCCAAAAACCCCTAAAAACCATAAAAATCCTAAAAATACCTAAAAATCATTAAAAAACCTCATGAAAATGACAACCCTAAGAAATACATAAAAATAATATAACATTTAAAACCCCTAAAAAACCTAAAAACCGCTAAAAACCACTAAAAACCCAAAACACCCTACAAACCATAAAACCCATAAAACTCCTACAAATCCCCAAAATACCTTTGAAAACCCTTAAAATACTAAAAAATACCTAAAAGTTACTAAAAACAAAAAAACCATGAAAACCATGAAAAATTCTAAGAAAACATTTAAAACCCAAAAACATTTAAAACCACTAAAAATTGAAAAAAATGCTAAATCCCTAAAAACCCTAAATCACACTAAAAACATATAACCCCAAAACCATAAAATATTTTGAAACCTTAAAAACCCATAAAAACCCGTAAAATCCCCAAAAAACTTTAAAAACCCATCAAACCCATAAAAATGTTAAAAACTCTAAAAATATTTAAAAACTATAGAAAATAAAAAAACCATAAAAACCCTATGAAACGTCAAAATCTCTTTGAACCATAAAATAATGAAAATTCTAAAGCATCCATAAAAATTCCAATGAATGTGAAAAAATATAAAACCTCAGAAAAAACCTAAGAAAACCATTAAAAACAAAAAAATTAAAACACATAAAAAACGAAAAAAAGCATTAAATCTGAAAAATCATAAAACCCCCAAAATAAATTTAATACCGTAAAAATATCTAAAAATTGTAAAAAACAATAAAAACCTAAAAATTACCTATAAATCCCTAAAAACATTAAAAAACCTAAGTAAACAAAAATTCTTTAAGAAACCCTTAGAATCCTATAAACACCTAAAAACATGAAAATACTAAATTATGTTAAATACCCTAAAAATTATAAAAACCGTTAAAATAATTATAACCATTAAAATCATAAAAAAGCCAAAAAACCGTAAAAGTACAAAATAGATGAAAAAATCACTAAAATTTTAAATGACCCTAAAAATCCTGAAAATCCCTAACAAATAATTAAAAATATAAAACATTATAAACCCCAAAAAACCTAAAAAATGCTAAAATCCCTTAAAACTGTAATAACCTCCAAAATAAATTACCATTAAAATACATAAATATCCAAAAAATCTGTAAAATTCCCTAAAAACATAAAAATATATCAAAAAACTGAGAAAATATAAGAAAACCTTAAAAACATAAGAACAATTGAAACCCCTAAAAACCAAAAAATGAAAAAAAAACTAAAACCCCTAAAAGTTCATAAGCCCCATCAAATATATAAATACAATAAAAACTCTTAAAAACATAAAAAGTCACTAAAAACACTAAAAACAATTTAATCCACTAAAAGAATTAATTTTTTTTAAAAAAAATAAAACCCAAAAAAATCAATAAAACCTAAAACCACAAATAACAATAAAATTCCTAAAATAGAAAAATCAATAAAAATCCATAAAAACAGTAAATATAGATACAAATTCTATAAAATCCATAATAATCCCTAAAACATAAAACCTCGAAAACCTCAAAAAATTGCTAGAAAAAAACATAAAAACCTAAAAACTCTTAAAACACATAATTACATGAACAAATGATAAAAATAATTCAAACATGAAATACCTAAATACACAAAAACCCATAAAAACCCATTAAAATATTAAAGTCCCTAAAATCTCACAAAATATAAAAAACCACTAAAAACACTAAAAAATCTTCAAACGCCAAAAAATGTTAAAAACACACAATCACCTTAAAAACCAAATCACCCAAAAAAAACCCTAGAATGCATAAATACATAAAAACCCTAAAAACCATCAAATCCCAAAAAACAATAAAAGATAAAAAATACCTAATATTGAAAAAAAATCAAAAAATATCCTAAAAATCCCTAAAAACATTAAAAGTCTAAAACTCTTAAAACCTCTAAACCCCTAAAAACTCTAACAACCCTAAAACCCTAAAAAATATCAAAATCATAAAAAAATTACTAAAACACTGAAAATAATTAAAAAATCCTAAAAGACAGTAAAATAAATATAAATAATAGAAACCCTAAAACCATGAAAAACCATAATAAAATAGGATACCATTAATAAGGAATAAAACCTCAAAAAACATAAAAATTCTAAACATCCTAAAAACTATAAAAATACCCATATAACCCAAACATCCCCTAAAAATAATAAAACCCATAAAACATTAGAAACCCCCAAAATGCATAAAAAACCTAAAAACCGAATAATAAAAATAAAACCCCTTGAACCCTTACAGTTTTAAAAACACTTAAACACGTAAAAACCCAAAAAAACTCAAAAAATCCCCAAAACCAAAAAAACCACAAAATCCCTAAAAACCCAAAAAAACATTAAAATTACTCAAAATCCATAAAAACCCATAAAAAATAAAAATCTGTTAAAATTACTAGAACCATAAATACCATAAAAATCTTAAAACCCCTATTAAAACCAAAAGAACCTAATAACACCTAAAACCCCTTAAAACCTAAAAATGAAAAAATCCCTAAAAAGAACCTAAAAACCTAAAAAACATAATATCCCTTAAGAACCATAAAAACCATTAAACCAATAAAAATCATAAAAACCAATAAAAACTCAAATATCACTTTAATCCCCTAGAAATGATAAAAACTCTAAAAAACATAAAAACACTAAAAAGACAAGAAAAGCACTAAAAACCCATAAAAACCCATAAAAGCCCTAAAACCCTAAAACCCTTTCAAAATCCCTAAAAACTGTAAAAACCATAAATTCTTAACAAATCCTTAAAAATTCCAAATAATGAAAAAAACCCAAAAATCAATGATAACCCTAAAAAAAATTGAAGACATAAAAGCACATGAAACCCCAAAATACTTAAAAATGATAAAAACCATAAAAATATTAATAAACATAAAACCACATAAATATCAAAAACCCTATAAAAATCTTAAAAACCATCAAAACACTAAAAAATCTTCAAACCACAAAAAATGTTAAATACCATTAAAACTGTAAAAAACTCAAACAATCTAAAAACCCCAAAAACCCTAAATACGCTAATAAACCTAAAACCCCTAAAAATATCTAAAAACCATAAAAAACCTAGAAATCTTTTGATATCCCTAAAACCATAAAAAATGAAAAACCGAAGAAAACCCAAAGGAAACCTTAAATACATAAAAACTCCTAAAACCTCAAAAACCCTACAAAATAGGAAACCCTAAAACCAAAAAACCCTAAAAACTATAACTACAATAAAATTACTAAAAACCAAAAAAATACTAAACACCTTTGAAAACCATAAAAACATATAAAAACTCTAAAAACCAATAAATTCCAGTAAAAAAATTAAAAAAAATATATATATTTAAAATATTTAAAATCCCAAAAATCAAAAAAACCAAAATATCCTTAAAAACTCTAAAAAACAATTAAACCCCTAAAAATCTGTTAAACCCATAAAAAAATAAAAAAATCATTAAAATTCATTTAAAACATTATAAACCATAAAGACTCTAAAAACCATTAAGAAATCCTTAATACCCTAAAAATACTTAGAACCCCAAAAAACATCTAACAACCCTAAAAACCCAAAAAACCCTAAGACCCCTAAAAACATAAAAAAATTAAAAAATAAGAACCCATAAACCATAGAATACCTTAAATCAAATAAAACCCATAAAACCACTAAGTACTCTAAAAACATTTAATCCCCTAAAAACCTTAAAAAACCCTAGAAAACATAAAAACTCCTAAAATCTCATGAAAAAACACTTAAAAGACAAAAAAACATAAACAAAAATGGAACCATAATAAACCCTAAATCCCTAAAAATCCGTAAAACCCTAAACACCCATATAAATCCAAAAAATTACAAAATACATCTAAAAATATAAACAACCATAAAACCTAGGACACCGTTAATAAAACATTAAATAACTAATAACACATTATCCCTTTAAAACGCTAAAAAACCATAAAACCTTATAAATTATGAAAACCCCTCAAAATCCCAAAAAAAACCCTAAAAAACATTAAAGATCCTAAAAATATCTAAACATGTAAAGAAACTCTGAATAATGATATGAAAAACTTAAAAACATAATAAAATATAAAACCCCTAAAAACCTAAAAACACTAAAAACTTAAAGAATAGAAAACCCCCTAAAAACCCAAAAAACCCATAAATCTCCTAAAACCCATAAAAAATCTAAAAAACTATTGTCCCATAAAAACCCTAAAAATCATGAAAATCTACAAAAAACCTTATAAACCCAAAAAAAAGTAAAGAAAATAAGAAACCCAAAAAAATATAAAACCATGAAACTCGAAAAAAATCATTAAAACTCAAAAAACCCTACACATCCCTAAAAACCTAAAAAATCATAAAAATACCAAAAAATGAATAAAACATAAACCCCCCTAAAATACCTTTAAAACCCTAAGAAAACCATAAAAACCATAAAAACCATAAAACGGTTAAATCCCCTAAAAACCCAAAAAATGCTATAAACCCTAAAAACTGTAAAAACCCAAAAAACCATAATGCTCATAAAAACCCTAAAAATCCCAAAGAACCCTAAAAACAACTAAAAAACTAAAAAACCATTTAAACCCCAAAAAATGTCAAAAAAATCTAAAAAACTATTGAATCCCAGAAAAATTCAAAAACCCATTAAACCCTAAAACACAATAAGAACCCAAAAAATAATAAAAATAATCAAAATACCTTCAAACCCTAAAAATGAAAAAAAATCATTAAAAAATCCATATCAATACGTAAAAACATAAAAAAATTAAAAACCATGAAAAAAACAAATAAAAACATAAAAAATTAAAATAATTAAAAACCCTAAAAACAAAATAATTAAAATTAACTTAAAATACCCTAAAACCCCTAAAAATATTCAAAATCCATAAAATCCCTAAAAACAATAGAAATCCTAAAAAGACATAAAATTCCATAAAGACATAAAAACCCAAATAAAACATTAAAACCCTTAAGAAAAACATAAAAACCAAGAAACTATTAAAGCCACTAAAAATCTATAAAATGATAAAAACCATAAAAACCCTAAAAGACCCAAAAAAAACTCATAAAACCATAAAAACCTAAAAATTCTTAAAACCCATAAAAAAACAAAAAATTAGTAAAATATATATAAATACATTAATCCCCTAAAAATGTAATAAATATATAAAACCCCTTAAAAATGAAAAAAACATAAAAACCCTTATAACCCCTAAAAACCCTGAAACCCATAAAACCCATAAAACCCCTCAAAATCCCAAGAAACACTAAAAAAAATATTTACAAACTCCTAAAAATACCTAAAAACAAGTTATTCCCTGAAAACATGAAAAACACTCAACAAACGTTAAAGACCTAAAACACTTAAAACCCCTTAAAACCTAAAAATTCTAAAACCCTAAATACCCAAAAAAACTCAGAACCCTAAAATTTTCTAAAAATCTTAAAACACGTAAAATTTTATTAAATTACTAAAATTGTAAAAAAATATTAAAAATGTCAAAACATTGAAAAAATTAAATAAAACATTAAAAACCTAGAAAACATAAAACACTTAAAAATCTATAAATTTTTAAAAACACATAAAAACCCTAAAAGTCCCTAAAAACCTTAAAAACTCCCAAAACCCATAAACACCTAAAACATTTTAAAAATATATAACCCATAAAACACTAAAAAAACTGAAAAATTAATGAACACCTTTAAAACCCTAAAAACATTGAAAATCGATAATAAACCTTAAAAACCTAAAAACGCTATCCCCCATAAATATAGACAAAAACAGAAAAATTTGAAAAAACAAAAAATCCCTCAAAATAATTAAAACCCAAAAAAATCATAAAAATCACTAAGAATCCCAAAAAAACACAATAAAAACCCTAAGAAAACATTAAAAACCCAACAAACCTAGAAACCCTAAAAACTATCAAAATAACTAAAAACCATAAAAATCCTAAAAAGTACATAAAAATCCTTAAAAACATAAAAATCCATAAGAAACCCTAACAAAACATTAGAAAAATAAAAATAATTAAAAAGCCTTAAAAACCTAAAAATACAAAAAATCCTAAAAAACACAAAAAGAACTTAACAACCTAGGGCCCCTGAAATTCATAAAATCCCTTAAAAACTATAAAAAACATAATATATCATAAAATAGTAAAAAACTTCAAAAAATCTAAAACCCTTCTAAACACCATAAAAAAATAAAAACATTGTAAAAAACATTAAAACCCCTAAAAAATAAAAAAAAGACCAAAAATTTCAAAAAACAATAAAAAAAATACCATAAAACACCTAAAACCCTTCAAAATCCTTTATAACTCTAAAACACATAAAATCATAAAAATATCTAAAATATTTAAAAACAAAAAAACCCTAAAAACATAAAAAAGAATAAAACCATAAAATCATAAAAACACATAAAACACTGGAAAACCCATAAAAATGCTAAAATCCCTAAATATCCCTAAAACCCCCCCAAAACCCATAAAACCCTCCAAATATCTATAAACCAAAAAACTATAAAATCCTAGAAAACCATAAAAACATAAAAAACGTAAAAATATAAAAACCATGAAAAAACCCTAATAAAACCTTAAAAAATAATACACTTTAAACCCCTACAAAAAAAGATAACATCACTAAAAACCCTAAAAGTCCCTAGAATCCCTAAACCCCCTAAAAACTAAAAGAAACCCAATGACCTTAAAAAACCCTAAAAACCAATAAAAACCTAAAAACCTAATAAAAATGTTAAAACCATATAAAACGCTAAAAATGTTAAAAATATCTATTAAACATAAAAACCCTATAAAAGATGATAAAACACTATGAACTGAAAAAACCCCATTAAATCCTTAAAACCTGTAAGAAACCATAAACCCTTAAAATCACTAAAAATATATAAAAAATATAAAAATCCAAAAATTTCCCTAAAAATCCCTTAAAACAAAAAAGACCTAAATACATGGGAAAACCCTAAGAAAAACTCTAAAACCCTTTTAGACCCATGAGAAGTTATGAAATATAAAAAACCTTAAAAACCATAAAAACTCAAAAAATAACCCCAAAAATTTAAAACTACTATAAATAAGAAAACCCCTAAAAATTCCTAAAACCCGTAAAAATCAAAAAAATCCTAAAAAATCTTGAAAAATCCCTTAAAACATAAAAAACACAAAAACTATGAAAACACTTAGAAAACCAAGATTCCATAAAATAATTAAATCCCTTAAATCCCAATAATATTATAAAACCTCTTAAAACCCTATAAGGCCCACAATATCCTAAAACACCAAAACACCATAGAAATCCCTAAATACATGAAAAAGCCTTTAAAACACAAAAAATCCAATAAAATATCAAAACCCCCTTTAAAATGCTAAAAGTTAAAAACTTTAAAACCCTAAATAACTCTAAAAAAATCCATAAAACCCCAAAAATCCATATTCCCTAAAACCCCATAAAAATCCTAAAAATCCTAAAAACCCTAAAAATCATAAAAAACTAAATAATCACAAAATACCCATAAAAATATAAAACACTTAAAACCATGAAAACCTTAATAAAACCTTAAAACCCTAAATTAAAATTAAACCCCTGAAGACCAAAAAAACTTTTAAACCCCTAAAAACCCAAACCCCCTAAAAACCTAAAATCACAAATAAACCCAAAAAACACAAAAAACCAACAGAAACCCTAAAAAACTAAAAACTATAAAAACCCATTAAACTCGTAAAATTGATAAATAACTCTATACAATATCAATAAATAATAAAATAAAAAACAATAAAAAACAAAAAAAAACCAAAAAACCCTTAAAAACTATAAAAATCCTTAAAACCCCTAAAAACCATAAAAAATGTAAAACAATCCCCAAAAAGTACATAAAGCATAAAAACCCTAAAAACTCTGAAAAACCAAAAGAAAATCATACTAAACTAAAAACACTTAAAACCCATAAAAAAAGTAAAAATCCTATAAACCGTTAAAGACCCTAAAAACCCTAAAAAGCTTTAAACACAAAAAATACCATTTAAAAATTAAATACCACATAAACCCTTGAAAACCAATAAAAATTATAAGAAACCTTTAAAATACCATTTATTTAAAAACTATAAAACCTTAAAACCCCAAACAAACTTAAAAACCCACTAAAACCATGAAAAACCAAAAATACCCAAAAACTCTATAAATACTATAAAACCTAAATTCACTAAAAATCCTAAAAAATCACTAAATACCTATAAAACAAAAAAAACCCTAAAACCAAGAAAACCCTTAATAAAACCATTAATTATAAAAACATGTAATACTTTGAAAAACATTAAAAACACTAAAACTACAAAAATCCTAAAAAACCTCAAAACTATAAAAACTATAAAACCCCAAAAAACCCTAAAAATATCCAAAATCTATAAAAACTATAAACAACTAAAAACTCTAAAAACCCTTTAAACCCCTAAAAATGATAAAAATTTTCGAGAAGCATAATAACAAAAAAACTCAAAAAAATACCTAAAACCATAAAATAATTGTAAGACCCTAAAAAACAAAAAAACATGAAAACCATAAAAATTCCTAAAATCTAAAAAAAAAATCCATAAAATCCAGAAATATTCCTAAAAATGTAAAAACCATTGAAACAATGAAAAACCCTAAAAAATACCTCAAAACCATAAATAAATAAAAACACAAAATAACATAAAATCCATAAAAAATTAAAAATCCCTTAAAATAATTAAAAACCTTATGAAAACCATAAAAACATATAAACATATAAAACCACTTAAAAATAATTAATTTTAAGAACATAATAACACTAATAAGACCCTAAAAACCCTAAAAATCCCTAAAAACCATAAAACAATTAGAACCAAAAACGCCCAAATATCCTAAAAAACTATAAAAACTATAAATATCATTAATCCCATAGAGATATTAAAATAAAATAAATACCCATTAAACTCTTAAAAATATTTAAAAACCCAAATCTTACAAAATAATTAAAATCCATAAAAAACCACAAAAATTCAAAAAAATCACTAAAAATACCAAATAAAGTAAAAAATAAAAAACCATAAAAAACCCAAATAAAACCTTAAAAACAGAATTAAGACCCCTAGAAAAATAAAAACTCAAAAAACCATAAAAAATGTAAAATACCAAAAATAATGAAAACCCTTAATATAAAAAAACCATAAAAATCATAAAAATACTAAATTTTTCATGCAATTATCTAAAAATGAAAATAGAGCTAAAATACATGAAAATATTTATGAAACCCTTCAATACATAATAACACTTAAAACCAATAAATCCCCTCAAAACGAAAAAAACTAAGAAAATACCTAAGAAATATGTAAAAACCTAGAAACACATAAAACCCCAAAAAAACCTAATTAATGCTAAAACCACTAAAATCCTTAAAATCCCAAAAAACCTAAATTCGATAAATTCACTAAAAACCAAAAAAATCACTAAAAAAACATAAAACCAATAAAAAATAAAAATTAGTTATCCCTTTAAACCACTAAAAATGTTAAAAACAACTTTAAACCCATTAAATAACATAAATAACTCAAAAAAACCTCAAACCTAAAAAACTATAAAACCATAAAAACACTAAAGTCCCTAAACCCCCTCAAATTCCCTAAAACACCAAAAAACACTAAAAACCCTAAAACCAATAAAAATCCACAAAAGCCATACAATGTACCTAAAAATGTTAAAAACCTAAATTTTCATAAAAAACCCTATGCAAGACTTAAAAACCTAAAAGCACTTAAAACCCCTAAAAACCTAAACACCCATAAAAATCCTAAAACCCCCAAAACCCATAAAACCATTAAACATAATTAAAACATTAAAAACATAAAAAACCCTTAAACTCCACTAAATACTCTAAAATCACATTCAACCCCTAAAAACACTCTAAATACCTATAAGGCATAAAAATCCGTAAAAATCCCTAAAAATGTAAAAAAACCACAAAAACATTGAAAACCCCTAAAAAACATTAAAACCCTAAAACCACTTAAAACCATTGACACCCCATATAAAAGATAAAAAATGTAAAAACCCTTTAATACAATAAAACCCAAAAACCTATGAAAATCCATAAAAACCCAAAAACCAAATAAAAATCCTAAAAATCCTTAAAAACAAAATTAAACCTAAAACCGTGAAATACCCAAATAAAATGATAAAAACCTTCAAATACATAAAACATTAAAAAATCGAAAAAACTCTAAAAAACACTAAAAAACAAAAAAAAAACAAAAAAAACATTATAACACCGTAATGACCATAAAAACCCCTAAAACACTAAAAATATAAAACCCCTTTAAACTCCTAAAAATGTTAGAATCTCTAAAAACATTAAAACCCCATAAAAATAAAAAACAATAAAAACTCAAAAGACAGTAATAACCCTAAATACACTATAAACCATCAAAATTTCAAAATATAGTAAACAAATAAGAAAGTTGAAAAATCCCTAAAACTCTCTAAAACCATAAAAAACCCTAAAACCCTAAAAAACCAATATAAACCATGAAAACCTAAAAAAACATAAAACACATAAAAACCTAAAAATGCTTAAAACTGCTAAAACCCCTAAAATCCCTAAAATACCTCAAAATCCATAAAAACACAAAAAAGTAATAAAAATCATAAGAAACCCCTGAAAATCCCTAAAATGTAAAAAACAATGAAAACCCGGAAGAAACCCATAATTACCTAAAAACATAAAAGACCAGCAATTTGCTAAAAACCAAAGGAAACCCTAAATGAACTAGGAAATTCCAAAAATTTATTAAAATTCATAAGTCCCCTAAAAACCCATAAAAACACTAAAAATGAGCAAAAACTAGAAAAAACCCATTACACTCCTATGAAAAATAACAACTCTAAAAAAATTAAATACCCTAAAATTTGAAAAAACCCCTAAAAACTGAAAAAACCTTAAAACCCTAAAACCATACAAGCCATAAATACCCTAAAACCCTAAATCCCCTCAAGATCCCCAATTACCCAAAAACCCATAAAAATTATAAATATCCCTAAAAATGACCAAAAAATTAAAACATTGAAGGGCCTTAAATACCCCAAGAAAACATTAATAATCTAAAAATAACAAAAAACCCTAAAATATATTAAAATGATAAAATATTAAAATTTCTAATAACGCTAAAAAACTAAAATCCTTCAAAATCCCTAAAAACCATAAAAACCCATAAAAATATTAAAATCCCTAACACAAAAAATTAAAAGAACACTAAACCCTGGAAAAAAATATAATAGAACCTTAAAAACATAAAACATTCAAATCCCCTAATCACCTAAAAACATCTTAAAACCCTAAATACACAAGCATAACTTAAAAATAATAAAACACCATAACACCCAAAATCCACTCAAAACCGTTAAAAACCAAAACCCCATAAAAATCCTAAAACCCACTAAAAATTTAAAAACCCATTAAAAACCTAAATTGTTAAAAGCTCTATGAAAACCATAATATTCCTTTAAAACTCAAAAACCCCCTAAAACCGAAAAAAGATTGTAAAACCCCTAAAAACATTAAAAACTAATAAACCCCCTAAAAACCTTAAAAACTAATACAATATATAAAAATCGGTTAAACACATATATACATTGGGAAGCTTTAAAAATTGTGAAAATCCAAAAAATTCAAAAATACCCATAAACAAAAAAAATAACCAATAAAAACCCTAAAACTGAACAAACACTATAACCCCTCAAAATCCCTAAAAACATAAAAACCCATATAAAACCATAAGAAGACATAAAAACACCTGAAACCCCTCAAAAACCCCTATGAAATCTGTAAAAACCTAAAAGTACATAAATCCCATAAAAACCATAAAATTAGGTAAAACCCTAAAAACCCTTAATATACTTAAAAACCTATAAAAATTTTCAAGAAACTGTAAAAAATACTTGACACATAAATAATTATTAAAATTTTAAAACCCCTCACAAATCATTAAAATCATAAAAAAACATAAAATCCCTAAAAACCCTAAAAAAAATTTGAAATCCCTAAAAGACTATAAAAACCCTAAAACCCCTAAAAATCCTAAAAACCCTAAAAACCATAAAAAAATAAAAACACATAAAAACAATAAAACAAATAAATACTCTGAAGCCCCTTCAATCCCATAAAAATGTAAAAAAATACAAAGATCATTTAAAACCAAAACAAAAAAAAGAAATCGTTGAAACCCCAAATAACTAAAAATACCCAAAAATACTTAGAAACCATAAATCCCGCCCCAAATAATTAAACATCTTAAAAACCAAAAAATATAAAAAATGACATAAAATCCCTAAAAACATAATAAATTCTAAAACCGTAGAAAAATATAAGAAATCATTTAAATCCTAAAAACACATTAAACTCCTAAAAAACTAAAACCTCTTAGAAGTTTAAAAAACTATAAAAAACTAAAAAAAATATAAATAATAAACCCCCTAAAAGTCATAAAACCCCCCAAAATCAGAAAAAACAATAAAAAATAATAAAAACCATAAAAACCACTACAAAATACAAAAACCCTTTAAACCACTAAAAATGTTAGAAACTATAAATAACCATAAAATTAAGAAAAAAAACTCAAACAACCATTGAACACCAAAAACCCATAAAAAGTCTAAAAAACCTAAAACCCCAAATATACATAAATCCATCAAAACCCCTAAAAACCCTAAAAATACCTAAAAATACCTAAAAACTAAAAAACCTTAAAAAACTAAAAAACAATAAAAAAACCATAAAAATATAAAAATACTGAAAACCCATAATAACCTAAAAACGCTAAAAACCTAAAACCCTAAACACCCCCAATAACCCCTCAAACTCCAAAAAACACACAAAAAACCCCATAAAAATCAGAAATAGTCCCCAAATATCCCTAAAAATGTAAGATACCAAAAAAACCCCTGAAAACCCCAATGAAAACCTTAAAAACATAAAAAAAACATAAACCCCTGAAAAATATAAACAACACCAATTATCTTAAAAGACCCCCAAAAGACACAAAACCCATAAACACCCTTAAAAAATAAAATCCTGAAATTCCCTATGAAACCCATAGAAACCAAAAAACACATAAAACCCCTAAAAACCTATAAAATGCTATAAACACTAAAAAACCCAACATGACTCTAAAAATCTAAAACACCTAAAAACCGTAAAATCCTTTAAAACATTTATAACCCATAAACCCTAAAATGCAAATAGAAACTCTGAAACCTTGTTAAATCCATAATTTTTTTTAAATACACTAAAGAACCTTAAAATCCATAAAAACTAAAAAAATAACCTAAAACCACAAAAAGCAATGAAACCCTAAAAATCCTTATAATTCGTTAAAACCATCAAAATCCCTAAAAAACCTAAATTTTTTTATATAATGTGAAGACCAAAAAATTTTACAAACCCTAAGAAAGCCTTAAAACCAAAAAAAATATAAAACCACTAAAAACATATAAATATCTAAAAACCATAAGAAACACTAAAATCACTTTAAAACCCTAAAAATCTTAAAAACACTGAAAAGCATAAAAAACCATAAAACTATAAAACCATCTAAAAACTCTAAAACCCCATTAAATCCTTAAAAATGTTAAAATCCTCTAAAAACCCATAAAAACTTAATAAACTAAAAAAATGCATAAAATACCCAAAAATACCTAAAAACATGAAAAGAAATTAAAAGTCATAAGAACCCCAAAACCACTCAAAATACCTAAAAACCCTAAAAATCATAAAAACCCTAATGAATCCCAACAAATTATTAAAAATGTAAAAACCGTAAAACTTGGAAAAACCCCAATAAAAACATAAAATCCTAGAAACGCCTAAAACCCCCAAAAACATAAAAATGCTAAAAACCCTTAAACACTAAAAACATTAAAAACCCTAAAACCCTCAAAATCCACAGACACCCTAAACCAATGAATTCCTTAAAAAACCATAAATTCTAAAATAACATAAGAATAGTAAAACCCTAAGAAAACCATAAAAACATAAAAATACTCAAAACACATAAAATAATAAAAACCAAAAATCGCCTAAAAGACCCTAAGGAAATTAAAACCTCATAAATACCATAAAAACCGCTAGAAACATTTAAAATATTATAAAACTCCTAAATCCACTAACAACTCTAAAAACTCTTTAAAACCCTAAAAATGATTAAAAAAATCTTAAAAGCCTTAAAACTCCAAAAAACATAACCCCCACCAAGAAAAGAGAAAAAAACATAAAAACTCTAAAACCCTAAAATCTCTAAAACCGCTAAAAACCACCTAAAAACACTAAACACACTTAAAAATTATAAAAAAAATATCTAAAACCCCTCAAAACGCCTAAAAACCCTAAACCACCATAAATATTATAAAAAATTCCTAATTTTTTTTAAAATTTTAATAAATCATGAAAACATGAAAAACCAGAAGGAAACCATAAATACCTAAAAACACTTCTATCCCCTAAGAGACTAAAGAATGTTTAAACACTAAAAATACTAAGAACCCAAAAAACCTTAAACGACTTAAAAACCCCAAAATCCTTAAATCCATAAAAACTAGTCAACCATAAAAACCCACTAAAAACTATCAAAACACTTTAAACACTTAAAAATGTTAAAAAACACTAAAAACCCTTTAAGCCCTTAAAAACTAAAAAAACGCCAAAAACAAAAAAAGTACAGTAAAACCATTAAAAATGCTAAAAAAATACCTATAAATACATAAAAACCATAAAGAAAACATAAAAACACATAAAAACATCATAACCACTAAAATCTAGGAAAACCTATTACAAAATCACAAAACATAAAATCAAATAAAACCCATATAAATCCATAAACCATAAAACCCTAAGAACCCTAGAACTCGCAAAATCCCCAAAAATGATAAAAATCCCTAAAAACCTAAAAAATGTCTAAAAACCATGAAAATGTAAAAAACCACTAAAATCCATGAAAAATATAAAAAATATTAAAAATCTAAAAGCACTTAAAATCAGTAAAACAGTAAAAATTGTTAGAAACCCTAAAAGACCATAGAAACTCTAAATCCCTAAAAATATAAAAACTCTAAAAATATCTAAAACCCTAAAAACATAAAACCCAAAACCACAAAAAATTATAAAAACCCTTTAAGCACTTAAAAATGATAAAAAACTCTAAAAAACATAAAATACTAAAAAATTAAAATAAAATCTAAAATCCAAATAAAACTATAAAAATCACAAAACCATAATAAAACAACAAAATCCCTAAAACATTGGAAAAGTCAGTGAAATTTGTAAAAACACTAAAAATATAAAAAAACCATAAAACACTAAAAACCTTATGATAACCCTAAAAACATAAAAACCCTTAGAAACACTAAAAACCTAAAAAACACTATAAACTCTAAAAAATCCTAAAAACACTGAATATTTACAAACTACTCAAAATTTCTAAAAACCATAAAAATTATAATAATAAAAATTCCCTAAAAATTCCTCAAATCATAAAAAATTCAAGAATCCTTAAAAAACACAAAGAAAACCTTAAAAACTGAAAAACACATAAAACCCCTAAAAACTAGAAATGTTAAATACCAAAATTAAAGTATAATACTCCAAAACTCCCTAAAATAATAAGAAACCCAAAAAACATTAAAAAAATTAATAACACAAAAAAATATTAAAAGAACGAAATACTCTAAAAACCCTTAAAACACTGAAAAATGTTAAAAAAATATAACAACCTTAAAGACAATAGAAACTAAAAACCTCATAATAAAACCCCCAAAAAACTATAAACACCCTAAATAACCTAAAACCTAAAAATGGATAAATATATCTAAAATCCATAAAACCCATAAAAATACATAAAATCCTTAAAAATACCTAAAAATTTAATAAACATTGAAAAACACTACGAAAACCTTAGAATCCTAAAAATAGTTAAAACTCATAAATTACCAAAAAACCCTAAATCCCCTAAAAAGCATAAATCCCCATAAAATCATTAAAATCCAAAAAACACCATAAAACCATAAAAACATAAAAAAACCTTTATTCATCTAAAAATGTTAAAAACCAAAAAATACATTAAAACAATAAGAAACTCCAAAACCCTAAAAACTGAAAAACCCCCGTAAAACCCTAAAATTCCTTAATAACCTAAAAATCACAAAAATCATAAAAAACAACCAATCCTTAAAAACAAAAATATTCATAAAATTTAAAAACCCCTAAAAACTAAGAAACCCTAAAAACAAAAAATTCACCTAAAACTTCTAAAAAACCTAAAAATTATAAAATAACTAAAAGACCCTAAAAATCTCAAATATTTTAAATCCTTTAAAATCCCAGAAAACCACAAAAACCCTAAAAAATAAAAAAAAATATAAAAACCATTTAAGTTTATAAAACATTAATACAACTAAACACCCTTAAAACCGTAATCATCTCAAAGAAAACCTAAAAAATAAAATAACCAAAAAAAACCAAAAAACCCCTGAAAATCCCTAAAACCCATAAAAATCCTAAAAATCCCAAGAATATATAAAAATCCCTAAAAACATAAAAAAAACTTAAAAAAAATGAAATCCACTATGATAACCTTAAAAACTAAAATCACATAAAAATACTATAATAATAAATTGATAAAAACCGTAAAAAACAGAAAACACAAAAAAAACATAAAAACAAATAAATACTTAAAATCCTTAAAAATACATAGAAACCAGAAAATCCACTAAAATTATTAAAACTTTTTAAACCTCTGCAACATTAAAAACCATATAAACCTTAAAAACACAAAAAATTCAAAAAACAAACAAACAATGAAACAAAAAAACACTATAAAACTAAAAAACAATAAAAAATATCAAATTACCTAAAAACCCTAAAAACCCAAAAAATCCAAATAAGGCTTAAAATTTCCTAAAAATATTAAAACCATTAAAAACCGTGAAAAACCCAAAGAATACCTTAAAATCTAAAAAACACTTAAAACCCCTAATAACCTGAAAGACATTAAAAACCTATAAAACCCTAAAATCCCTTTAAACCCAAAAACCACCAATTACACTAAAATCCATTACAACAATATAAATGCATAAAAATCCCTAAAATAGGTAAAATTAAAAAAAAAATTACAGCAAAAAAAATCCTAAGAATACCTTAAAACCAAAAAACTCATAAAACCCCCAAAAAAACCTAATAGCCTAATAACCTTATAATCCCATAAAACATAAAATCATAAAAAAACATAAAAAAAATTAAAACCCTCAATAAAAACACTTATACACCATTAAACACCTAAAAAAACATAAAAACCATAGGAACCAAAAAACCCCTAAAACCCCATAAAACCCTCAAAATCCATATAATCTCTAAAGACTATAAAAACCTAAAAATAAATAAGAATCCTTAACATAATAAAAAACCCATAAAAACCTTAAAACCACTAATAAATCCTCGAAATACATAAAACCCATGAAAACCAAAAAAATTTAAAATCCCTAAAAACACTAAAAACTCGAAAAATCCATAAAACCATAAATATCCTAAAAATACCGAATATCCCCTAAAAGCATAAAACCCCTAAAAACCCTAAAAACCCTAAAAACCCCTAAAAACCATTAAAAACTAATAACACATAAAATCCTTAAAAATAATAAAAATTATCAGAACCCTAAAAAATCCAAAAAATGCCTTTAAATCCCTAATCACATAAAAACCATGAAACCCCAAAAAACCCTATTAAACCATAAAAAACACTAAATTAACTAAAATCCCTTTAAACCACTAAAAATATTAAAATAATTTGAAAAATATAAAACCCTAAATACTAAAAAAACATACAACCCAACAAATTATTATAACCATATAAAACAAAAAAAACCCCTTAAAAACATCAAAATCCCTAAAAACCGTAAAATGCATAAAAATCATCAAAATACCATATAAATCCATAAAATTTTAAAAAACTAAAAACCCATAAAAATCAAAATAATATCATAAAAACCAAAACTAATCATAAAATTTAAATAAACCCAAAAAATGAAAAAACCTAAAATTCTTTAAAATACATAAAAACACTACAAACTATAACTGTCCTAAAAGCTTTAAAAATGTCTAAAATGTAAAATCCCTAAAAAACTATAAAACCATAAGAAATCCTTAAAAACATGAACACATTTCAAAACCCTAAAAACCAAAAATATTCTAAAAAATCTAAATGTCCCTTAAAAAACTAAAATCCTCTAAATACATAATAACAAATAAAATCGTTAAAAACCCCTAAAACCCCTAAAATTCATAAAAACACCTAAAACTCTAAAACCCTTTAACCCCTTAAAAAATTAAAAACTCTAAAAAAATTAAAACCCATAAAAAAACAAATACAACCTCTAGAACCCCGAAAAACCCAAAAATCACTTGGAAACCTAATAAACCCAAATACTCTAAAAAACTATAAAACCATAATGAACATAAAAATTAAAAAAAATCCCTTAAAATCCCTAAAACATGAAGACCCTAAAACCTTGAAAACCCACAATATTACCTAAAAACCATAAAAGACTTAAATCCAATTTGAAACATTAAAAACCCTAAAAACCCAAGAACCCCAATTACCAAAAAACCCAAAAAACCCCCTAAACCCTTATGATCACTAAATTCCCATAAAAACCCTGAACCCTAAGAAAAAAAAAATAAAAAACCTTTAAAAACCAAAAATCGTCCAAAAAACTAAAAAAACCCATAAAAGCCTATTAACTCAAAAGATCCTAAAAACCTAAAAAATCATAAATACCCCAAAACCATAAAAATACAAAAACACATAAAATCATAAAAAGTCACTAAATATCATTTAAAATGTAAAACCCCCTTAAAACATGATAAATAATACAAAAACCTTAAAACCCAAAAAACACTTTAATCAATTTAAAGATAAAAATCATAAAACCCTACAAGCCTAACAAAATATCCAAACCCCAAAAACCATAAAACTATCAAAAAACCATAAAAACCATAAAACACCATAAAACCCTAAAACCCACTAAACACTCAAAAACCATTTAAACCCCTAAAAAAATAAAAAATTATAAAAACCATTAAAACCACTAAAAACAAAAAAAATCACAAAAAACAAAAAAAACAAAACCCCTTAAAAACATTCAAAATCCATAAAATCACTAATAAATATTAAAATTTCTGAAAACCCTTAAAAATACAAAAAAAATAAAAGAATGAAAAAAACCAGAATACCAATACTAAAACCATAAAAAGATAAAATTATCAAAACCCTAAAAACATAGAAAAATATAAAATTGCTAAAAAACCCTAAGAGTCCCTAAAACCCCTTGAAAACTATAAAACCCCAAAAAATATTATAAAACCATAAAAACCATAAAAAACCTAACAACCATTAAAAACTATAAAAACTCTAAAAAGGATTTAAACCCCCAAAAATGTAAAAAACACTAAAAAACATCAAGACCTATAAAATGCAAAAAACCTAAAAACCGAAAAAACCATAAAATCTCAAAAAACCATAAACCCCCCCAAAAAACCTCCAAATACATAATAACTCTAAAACCCTATTAATATCCTAAAAACCAATAAAAATATCCGATTCAAATAAAAAACAATAAAAACTCAGAAAACCCCTAAGAAACCCGTAAAAACCTAAAAATAATTAAAACACTAACATCCTAAACAATTCTAAAACCACTAAAAATCACTAAAACCCATAAATCCGTAAAAACCATTATAATACCAAAAAAATCCAAAAAGTCATAAAAAATTCCTAAACATATCAAAAAAGAAAAACCCCTTAAAACCCTGAAAAAAATATAAGAAATCCATAAAAACCAAAAAATTTAAAAAAACCCTAAAACCTAAAAATATTAGAATCCCAGAAAACCAAAAATCCAAAATCCATAAAAACCATAGAAACACCCAAAATTAAAAACCATAAAATCCAATAAAAAACTAAAACCCCATTAAAAAGTTTAAAAACCCTTTAAACCCCTAAAAATGTAAAATACCCTAAAAACCAAAATAAATAATAAAAACTCAAAAACCCTAAATACCCAAAACACTAAAAAAATAAAAAACCCAAAAAACCCTAAAATTCCTAAAAACCATCAAAATCCCAAAAAACTCTATAAAATCATGAAAAACAAACAAAATTCCTTAAAATCCATACAAACAGAAAAACATTCCTATGACTCTAATATATATTTAGAAAAACATAAAAACCAAAAAACACTTTAAACCCTTAAAAAATTAAAAAATGCTAAAAACCAAAAAAACCAAAAAAACCTCGAAAAACATTAAAACACTATAAAAATCCTCAAGAAATATAAAACCCCATCTATAACTCTAGAAACCCATTGAACCACTAGAAACTCTAAAAACATTAAAAACCCCCAAAAAATTTTAGAAAACTCCCTGAAAAACTAAAATGACAATAAAACCCTAATTACCTTAAAAATCCCTAAAAACTCTAAAAATAATAAAAATAAAAAATGTCCAAAAATTCCCTAAAAACATAAATAATGGGTCCATGCTTCTAATGGTGGCATTGGTTACTGCTTGATGTAAGGCTAGGATGTGATGAAGCTATTGGTTACGAGTTTGGTGTTGATAGTTCTATGTTGCAGGTGGTGTTTCTTATTGGTGAGGAGGTGCTAGAGGCTGCAGACGATAATGGGTTCAAGCTACTGATGGTTGATCTTCTTGTCTAGGAAACGATTAATGATGGTAACGCTGCCATGGGCTAGTTTCTATTTGGAAGGAATGCGATGAAGCATCCGGGTTGGGAATTGGTGCGGATGGTTCTGTACTGCTTGTGGTAGAGCAGCTTGCTGAGGAGGTGCTGGATACTTGATTTTGTGAGAATGGATGATGGTAGCTACTTGGCTGGGAGATCTGGTAGCTAGTTTTGTGTGTCTTCTAGTGCTGATCATTTAGTGCTGCAGGTGGTGGCTTGTTTTGGTGAGGAGGTGCTGGATGCTGGTTTTTGTGGGAGTGGATGTTGGTCATTGCTTGGTTCTGAGCTGCTGGATGCTGGTTAGCTAGATGGTGGTGATGGTTGATACATGACTTTGTGTGTTTCTGTTTGGGTTTTCTTTGATTTTTTACTGTTTTGGCTTTTTTTATGGGTTTGGGGTTGTTAAGGGTTTTTGGGTGTGGGTCGTTTGATCCCTTCCCTCCCTTTTCTACCGTGTATTTTTTTCTAATAATTTTGGAGAGGTTAGGAAAAGCCTAACCCTCACATTTTGCTTTCCATAAAACCCTGAAGTCCTAAAAACCCTAAAACTCTCAAAACCCTCAAAATCCCTAAAAACCTAAAAAACAAAAAAAAACCTAAAAATCCCTAAAATTGCCTAAAATGGAAAACCCATGAAAACCTTTAAGTCATGAAGACAGATAAAACCTCTAAAAACCTAGAAAAATTAAAAATCCTTAAGAACACTAAAACAACTTAAAAACCATCAAAATCAGAAAACCCCCTAAAACCATAAAAATCATAAAAAAATACCTAAAAAACTATAAAATATTAAAAACCACTAAAAATAAAAAATCCCTAAGAAAAAAATAAAATCTAAAAAAAATTCAAATTATACAAACAAATGCTTAAAACCCTAAAAATAAAATAAAACCCTAAAAACCACTAAAACCATAAAAAACAAAAAAAACCTAAAATCCCATAAAAACCATAAAAATAAAAAAATTCCTAAAAATGTTAAAAAACTCTACAAACCATATAATACCAAAAAATAATAAAAAATAATAAATCCCTAAAAACCATAAAAACACCAAAATCCCTAATGAATCCTAAAAACCATAAAACCCTAAAAACAATTAAAATCATAAATATTGACTATAAATCCACAAAAATGTAAAAAAACTAAAAAAACCTCATAAAACCCTAAAAAACATAGAAGACTAAATACACTAAAACGCCAATAATACATAAAAATGTTAAAAACACTAAAAATATATAAAACCCTTAATATCTCAAGAAATCAAAAAAACCATAAATATCATAAAAACTCTAAAAATACCTAATAACATAACAACCTAAATACCTTTAAAAACTCTAAAAACCATAAAAATAAAAAAAAATTAAAAACAATTAAATCCCCTAAAGAACTAATAAACATTAGAACCTCTATAAAACTGTAAAATTTCCCTAAACCCCCTAAAAACCAAAAAACCCCTAAAACCATAAAAAATCCTAAAACCATAAAATTCCTAAAATCCCACTAAAAACAATAAAAAATCTTTTAACCCCTAAAAATGCTAAAAAACATAAAAATCATAAAGAAATTAAAAAACAATAAAATATCAAAAAAAAACATAGCATCCTTAAATACATTAAGACCCATAATAATCCCCAAAAACTCTAAAAACCATAAAAATAATAAAAGTTCCCTAAAAATCACAAACGTCTTAAAAACCTAAAAACCCCTTTGAAAACCATAAAAACCTGAAAATAATTAAAACCCATAAAAAACCCTAAAATTTCCCAAAGCCATTACAAACCGTAAAAACAGTTAGAAACCTCAAATTCAATAAAAAACATAAAAATCCTAAAAAATCTATAATAATACCTAAAAACATAATAAACCCAAAACTCATTGAAAACCTTTAAGAAAACATTAAAAATATAAAAATTAAATGAAAACCCTAAAAAACAAAAGAACACAAAAAACTTTAAACACCTAAAAAGACAACAAAACCCCTAAAACCTTAGAAACCATAAAATCCATAAAAAATTAAAACCTAATAAAAAACACAACACAAATAAATACTCAAAAATTCCATTAAACCCCTAAAAATGGTAAAAACTCTAGAAGACCATAAAACACTAAAAAACTCAAAAAAAAACAAAAACCCCAGAAACCATAAAAATCCTAAAAAACATAGAAAACCCTAAAACAATGAAAATCCCTAAATACTAGAAAAACCACAAAAATCCTAAATCTAAAAAAATGTAGAAACACATTAAATCAAAGAAAAAACCCTATGAAAAACTAAAAACTATAAAAATAATAAAAACCCATAAAAACCTAAAAACACTAAAAAATATTAAAAAAATCCAAAAACCATAAAAACAAGAAAAACCATAAAATCCCCAAAATCCCTAAAAACCAAAAAATTTCTAAAACAATACCTAAAAATTCTAAAAAACATGAAAATCCTTAAAAACCCTAAGAAAAACATAAAAACATCTAAACACATAAAATCCCTACAAAAACATAAAAATGATAAAACCCTAAAGACCATAAAAAGACTGTGAAAACTATAAAAACCCTTAAAACCTATGAAAACGCTAAAAAACCACCAAACCCCTGAAAAACTAAAAAAACAAAAAAATCCCTAAAAACCAAAAAATGAAAAAAGCCTAAAAACCCTAAAAACCATAAAAATCCTAAAAATCCCAAAAAAAACCATAAAAAGGTGAAAACCAATAAAACCACTGCAAAACCAAAGAAACCCTTAAAATCCAAAAAATACTTAAATCCTCTAAAAACCTTAAACAAATTAATAAAATTAAAAACCTTAAAACCCTAAACCTCTAAAAACCTTAAACCCCCTAAAACCATAAAAAATATAAAAATCCAAAAAAACTAGTAAAATCTCAGAAACCCCATTAAACATGTAAAACACTAAAAACATTAAAAACACAAAAAACCCTTAAAACCCAAAACCCCCTGAAACCACTAAAAACCCAAAAAACATAACAACCCAAAAACCCTCATAACCCCATAAAATCCCCTTAAAAATCATAACAATTTTAATGTATCCTTAAAAATTAGTAAAAATTATAAACCATTAAAAATCCAAAAAACCCATAAGAAAACATTGAAAAACTAAAACCACATAAAACACATAAAAATCTAAAAATGAAAAAACCCCCAAAACCACTAAAAACACAAAAAAACCAAAAAATATATTAAAATCCTTAATACCATAAAAATCCATGATATCACAGGAAAAGAAATAACATAAAAAAACCTAAAACCAATGAGAAAACATAAGAATACAATTAAGACATAAAAAAACCTAAAACCCCTAAAATCCTAAAAGGCTATAAACCTCTAAATACCATAAAACCAATAAAAATCTTTAAAACACCTAAAATCATATAAAATCCCAAAAAACACAAAATAATCTAAAAATCCTTTAAAATCCTATTAAAATTAAAACCTATAAAAACTTTCAAAACCATAAAAACTCTTACAAACCCAGAAAATCCCAAAAACCCAGAAAATCCCTAAAACTCCCAAAATCACTAAAAATCCTAATTAAAAAATTCTTAAAAAATCCTAAAAATCCCTAAAAACATAAAATATGTAGAAACCCAGAAAAACCATAATTAATACAGAAAACCTAAATACACTTAAAACCTCTAAAGACATAAAAACATTAAAAACCACAAAAATTATTAAATACTCTAAAAGCCCATAAAAATCCTAAAAGGGCCCTGAAAAATCCATCCCCAAAGAAGACCTCAAAATCCTAAAACACATTAAAACCATAAAAACCAAAATAAAATAAGAAATCTAAAATCTTAAAAAATGACACAAAAACCTATAAAACTAGATAAACATTAATCACCATAAAAATAGTAAAAACCCATAAAAACCCTAAAGCCGTTAAGAAAACATAAAATCCATAAAAACCTCTAAAATGTTAAAAAAATATAAAAACTATTTAAACATATAAAAATTAAAAAAACCAAAAAATCGCAAATTCCTATACAACCAAAATATAGGTAAAAAACACTAAAACTTTAAAAATGAGAAAAAACCATAAAAATCTAAAAAAACTAAAAAAAATTGAAAAATGTAATGACCCCTAAAAACCTCTAATAAGTCTTTAAAAACCTAAAAATAGTTAAAACCCATAATAGTTGAAAAAAATTAAAAATACTAAAAAACTGTAAGACCCTCAAAATCCATAAATCAATAAAAATAATAAAAAAATAAATATACCTAAAATTTTAAATTCCCTTAAAAATCCATTAATACTCAAAAAGAAAAAAAATATAAACTGAAAAACAGTTTAATCCAATAAAAATCAAAAATAACGCTAAAAACTCAAAAAACACTGATAAACACTATAAAAATTTTACACACCTAAAAATTTAACAAACTCTTTAAAACCTTAAAACCCCTAAAATAAAAAAAATACCCCAATAACCGATAGCAACCATGAAAAACCTAAAAATATATAAAAACATAGAAACCCACAAAAACCCTAAAAACCAATAAAAATATTAAAAAACTAAAAACACATAACCCTTAAAAAACCATAAAAATGATAAAAACACCTAAAACAATAAAAATAATAAAATCCCTTAAATCCCTTAAAACCCAAAAATCCAGAATAATCCATTTAAAATCCCCAAAATTTCCTAAAAATGTAATAAACCCTAAAACCATGAAAAACATAAAAAAACTGTAAATATATAAATATTATTTAAACCCCTAAAAACCCTAAAAAGGATAAAACCCATAAAACCCCTAAACACCCCCAAAAACCATTTAAACTCATAAACACAACAAAAAACCCTAAAACCCCATAATAACAATAAAATCACACTATAAAATCTAAAAATACATTAACCCCAGATAACATTAAAAAAACAAAATTACCATAAAAAATATTAAATCTTAAAAAACCCATAAAAGGCCAAAAAACCCTAAAACCCTTAGAAACCCTAAAACCCCATTAAATTACAAAAAAAAATCCATAAAAACAAAAAAAAAATCCAAAAAAACTAAAACCATAAAAAAATCCTTAAAACCATAATAATACCTTAAAACCTAAAAAAATTAAAAACCCCAACATAATGTATAAAACCCTAAAAAATCTAAAAAACATTAAAATCCCTAAATACCATAAAAACCATAATAATCATATAGTGCCCTAAAAATCCCAAAAATGTAAAACTACCCTGAACACCTTATGAAAGCATTAAAAACCTAAAAACACTTCAAACCACAAAAAAACTAAAATACACTAGAACACTAAAATACCCTAAAAACCAAAAAACCTTGAAAACCAATAAAAATACATAAAAGACTTAAAAATCCAAAAAACCCAAAAAACCCCTTAAAATGTACTAAAAACTCAAAAATCCCTTTAATATCCTAAAAATATTAATATAATATAAAAAACATAAGTCCACTAAAAACTCAAAATAACCCTAAAAACCATAATAACCTTAAAAAACTAAAACCCTGCAATCCTGAAAACCCTATAAACAAATGAAATCCTAAAACCCCAAAAATCTCTAAAAACATAAAATACCCTAAACCCCTAAAAAACCTTAAATCCCTAAAAACATTATATCCCTAAAACCCTGAAAAATTCTAAGAACCCCAGAATACTTTAAATACTATAAATCCCCCAAAACTGTCAAATTACCTAAAAAAAATAAATCCCATAAAATTCATAAAAATCTTGAAATTTTTTAAAAACACAACAACCTCCAAAACCCTCAAAATCAATAAGAAAATTTCTAAAACCCAAAACACATAAAACACTTAAAACATTAGAAAACCCAAAAAACCCAAAAAATTATAAAAGACCCTAAAACCCCTAACACCCATAAATACCATAAAACCCCTAAAAATATAAAAACCTATAAAACCTGAAATTATAACAACAAACTTTAAAACCCTTTAGTCTACTAATTTTTTTAAAAAAACAATAAAAACCCTTAAAAACCAAAAACCTAAAAACCCCCTCAAAACCACTAAAACCCCTAAAAACCATAAAACATTACAAATTTCCTAAAAACCCAAAAAAAATATAAAAAACCTCAAGAGACCTAAAAACCTAATAAAAACAAAAATATGAAAAAACAGTTAAACCCCCTAAAAACGTAAAAATGATAAAACACAAAAGTACTAAAATCATTATACAACCATAAAAAATAAAATTACCTACAAACCCTAAAAATCAATAACAATTTAAAATAAAATACCTAAAGTCAAAAAAACCCTAAAAGTTAAAAATAATCCCCAATAAAAATATAAAAGCCTAAAAACACATTAACCCCCCCAAGAACCTAAGAAACAATAATAACCGAAAAAATGAATAACCATCTAGAAGACAAGCCCCTAAAATCATAAAAACAATCAAACAGAAAACCATAAAAATCCATAACACCAAAAAAACACACTAAAAACTAAAAAATCATATTAAACCCCTAGAAGTTATAGAAACTCTAAAAACACTTAAAACACCTAAAAAATAAAAAAAACCATAAAAACAAAGAAAAACATAAAACCCCTAAAAACCAAAAAAACCCTACAACCCCTAAAAACTATAAAAATATTAAAAAATATATAAAAATTCAACAAAACATCAAAACCTATAAATCCCTAAGAAAACCATAAAAAATAAAAATAATTAAAACCCACAAATAACCTAAAAATTCTAAAATCAATAAGAAACCATAAACCCTACAAACAATAAAAAACCTGACAACCCTAACAACATAAAAATCCAAACAAAAAAATAAAATTACGAAAAAAATACAAAAAATACTATTCAAAAATTTAAAAAATAAAATACTGTAAACCCCTAAAACCTAAAAAACTCTAAAAACCCTAAAGAAACTAAAAACCCTGAAAAATCCATTAACCCATAGAAACCAAAAAACCACTAAAAACCATAAAAATCCCAAAGGACCAATAAAACCACTAAGAATACCCTAAAAATGTAAAAAATATTCACACACCTAAAAAGGTTAAAATCTATAAAAAATAATTAAAGACCCTAAAAACCCTGAAAACCCCTAAAAATCCTTAGAACAATTAAATATTAAAATATCACTCAGAATTCAAAAAAAAACCTAAATACCCAAAAAATTCTAGAAAATCTCTTAGAAACCCATAAAAACACTTAAACCCACTAAAATAACATATAAAATAGTAAACCCTAAACCCCATAAAACCCCTAAAACCCATAAAAACCTGAAATGATCATACAGATCTTAAAAAACCCTACCAACCACAAAAAATGAAATAACAAAAAAACATTGAAAACCCTAGGAAAACCATAAAAAACCTAAAAACACTTAAAAACCCCTAATAAACCTAAAAACACTAAAATCCTAAAAAGATCCTAATACCATAAAACCCATAAAAACCACAAAGACCCATATAAACCTAGAAACCCAAAAAAACCACAAACCACTAAAACTTATGAAAACACTTTAATCCCCTAAAAACATTTAAAACCTAAAAAAACTTATAAACTTATAAAACCCCTAAAAAACCAAAAAAACATGAAAACTACTAAAAACACTAAAACCCCACAAAATTTCTAACAACCCTAAAAATCCATAAAAGCCTAAAATCCTTAAAAATCCCTAAAAACCTAAAAACAGAAAAAACCCTAAAAACCTATAAGTAATCTATAAAAACCTGAAAACACTTAAAACACATAAAACCCTAAAATGAAAGAAACCCCCCAAAACCCAAAAAACCAAAAAACCCCCAAAAACCCAAAAATGTTAGAAAAATAGAAAAATCCACAAAATCCATAAAATCCCTAAATATGTAATGAACACGAAAAAACATGAAAAAACTAATAAAACCATAAAAACCAATAATACCTTGAAAAACCTAAAAAAACTAAAAGTCCATAAAAACCAAAAAACCATAAGAACCCCTAAAAATCATAAGAACACCTAAAAACCATAAAACCCAAAAACTCATAAAAACCCTAACAATCATATAAAAACTCAAAAAACCCTTTCAAAACATAAAAATGTTAAAAAACTATAAAAAACACAAAAAATATAAAAAATAAAAAAAATATAACAACATGAAAAAAACTAAAAACCAAAAAAATCTGAAAAACTCTAAAAATACCAGAAAACCCCAAATAACCACAACATTCTAAACAACCCCTAAAATCCTAAAAACCATAAAAACAAGGAAACCCAATAATAAGGCTTTAAAAACCTATGAAACACTAAAAACCACTAAAAAATATAAAATAATATAAAATAAAAAAAAACCCGTAGAACCCTAAAAACCCTAAAACCCATCAAAATCTTAAAAAACCCTAAATATCCAAAAAAACAAAAATCCAATAAGAAACACTTAAAATGTAAAAACCATAAACACCTTAAAAACCATAAGAAACCCATAAAATATAAAACAATTTAAACCACAGAAATCCTAAAAAATACTGAAAACCCTAAACCTCTAAAACGTTAAAAAACTCAAAAAATCTTTTAAAACCCTAAAAAACCAAAACATTAAAGACCCTAAAATTTCTTAAATACCCTAAAACCAAAATCAATCATAAATATCCCTTAAAATCCAAAAACCATTAGAACCCCTTAAACCATTAAAACCCCTAATAAAACCATAAAATCTAATAAATAGTTAAAACCCCTAAAAACATAAAAAATGATTTAATCTCTAAAAAACACAAAACACTAAAATAACCCTAAAACCACAAAATCAATAAAAACAAAAAAAAAAGATCATAAAAGAGAAAAAAACCCGATAAATCACGAAATTTCATAAGAAAATCCAAAAATATTAAATACACTAAAAACCCTTAAAAACAAAAAAAATGATAAAAAACATAAAAATATCTAAAAAACGACATAATATATAAAATTTCACAAAACCCTAAAACCCTACAAAAATCCTAAAATATATCTAAAAAACATAAAACAAAAAAAACCTCCAACCCTAAAAAAATAAGAAAACCATAGAAATCTTGAAAAATCCATAACGACATAAAAAACCGTAAAAGCCCTAATAAAAACGAATAAAATCATAAAAAAAATTAAAATCACAAAAAAACTAAAAATTATAAAAACCCTTAAAATAATTAAAGCAATCAGAAATCCCTAAAACCTCTTAAAACCCACAAAAATAATTAAAAAAACTTAAAACCACTAAGACCCATAAAACCCTAAAAACCCAGCACAAACTCTAAAAACCCTTTAAACCCCAAAAAATGTTAAAAAACATTAAAAATGTTAAATACATAAAAAACTAAAACCCTCTAAAACCCCAAAAAACCATAATATACCTAAAAACCATAAAACCCCAAAAACCCTAAAATCCAGAAAAATGCATAAAAATTCTTAAAAATCCTTGAAAATTCATTGAAATCCATAAAAACAAAAAATCCCTAAAAAAATTAAAAAAACCCTAATAAATACACAAAACCCTAAAAAATTTTAAATCAGAAAAAACATAAAATAAAAATAATAACCCTAAAACCCACAAAAACCACAAAATCTCTTAAACTTTTAAAAACCATAAAATTCTTAAAAAATTCCAAATATGCATGAAAACATAAAAAACAATAAAAACCTAAAAATTCATATGAAAACCTTAAAATCCTATAAACACATAAAACTCCAAAATAAAAAAAATTAAAACCCCAAAAAATACACTAAATCCTTAAAAAATCTAAAACCCTCTAAAAGTATAAGAAACCCTAAAACCCCGTAAATCCTTTAAAAGAAAATAAATACAATAAATACCCATTAAACCCTTTAAGATGTTAATAATAATAAAAAACAAAATCCTAGAAAAAACTCAAAAAACTCTAAAAATCCAAAAAAAAACAAAATAAAAACTCTAAAATCCCTAAAAACTAAAGCCCCTCAAAATCCCAAAAAGACTAAAAACCATAAAAATCCAAAAATGGCTAAAAAGAAAAAAAAAAGTAAAAAAACATAAATCCCATAGATACCCCTAATAAAACCTTAAAAATATACAAATAATTAAATCCCAACAAACACTAAAATCCCTAAAACTCTGAAAAATCCTAAAAAATCTCAAAATTCTTAAAAACCATCAAAATCATAAAAACTAAAAAATACCTAAAGATCCCAATATCTGTAAAATTCATTAAAAACATTTAAAAACGCAAAAAACAAAAAAAAAACTAAAAGAACTTAAAACCCCTACAACCCTATAACCTGATAATAATTATAGAAACACATTAATCTCCAAAAAACATTAAAAACAAAAAAACCCTTTAATCCCTAAAAAACTAAAAAAAAATATAAAAATCTAAAATACAATAAAACACTAAAACCCAAAAACCATACAAAATCGAAAAATCTATAAAAACTAGAAAAATAATTACAAAACCATAAAATTTCATTAAAAATTAAAAAGCCCTAAAATTATAATAAAAGATTAAAATCCAAAGAACAGGTGAAACCACTAAAAAACCAAAAAAGGATAAAACCCCTAAAAATTATTAAGTGGCCAAAATCCCAAAAAACCTATAAATATTAAATACATAAAAAATCACTAAATATCCTTAAACAATTTAAAACACTAAAAACCCGTAAAAACCTAAAGAGAACCATATAAATGAAAAATCGCTTAAAACTTCTAAAAAATATAGAAACACTAAAAACCCAAAAACATGAAATTCCCTAAAAATAAAAAATACTGTTAAAACACACAAAACCATAAAAACCCTTAAATACCCATAAAACTCCCAAAACATGTAAAAAACATAAGACCCTTTAAACCACAAAAAAATTCAAAAAACATTAAGAATAATAAAATCACTAAATAACCTCAAAAAACCGTTAAAATAAGAAACACCATAAAACCCCTAAAAATCCTAAAAAACATGAAAACATAAAAACCCCTTTAACACTGAAAAAACTGATGAAAGACTTAAATCCCTAAAAAGACATAGATCCCCTAAAAACCTAAAAAATGCTAAAAGACCTAAAATCCATAAACCCTAAAAAACTCAAAACACCCACAGAATCTCTAAAATTTTTAAAAAATGTAAATTTGTAAGAAATCCATATAATTAATAAAACCCTAAAAACCAAAAAAAATTCATAGAAACCCAAAAAAAACATTAAAACCCTAATAAAACTAAAGACCCCAAAAAAACTGAAAAATGATTAAATCCATAAAAACCCTAATAGACCCTAAATCCAAAAAAACTATATAAAGCATAATAAACAAAAAAACCCAAAAAACATATAAATCACATAAAAACAATTAAAATATATATAAACTCTTTAAACTCTTAAAAACATTAAAAACTCTAAAAAACCTTTAGAATCCTATAAAACTCAAAAAAGAAGCCTAAAACCCCAAAAACCATAAAACCCTAAAAATCCTAAAAACCCTGAAAAATCCACAAAATTTCCAATACCATAAAAATACTAAAAATACCTAAAAATTATAGAATTCCCCAAAAACATAAAAAACACTAAAACCCTAAAAAACCATAAAACACTTAAAATACATAAAAACCCAAAAAAACCCTAAAACACCAAAAAATCGCTAAAAATCCCTAAAAATGTAAAAAAAACCCAAAAACGTGAAAACCCTTAGGAAACCTTAAAACCCAAAAGCACATAAAACCCCAAAAATCATAAAAAGGGGTAAAAATCCTAAAACACAAATGGACCATCATAACCCTAAAAGGAAAAAACCATAAAACCCAGAAAAACAATAAAAACCACTAAAACCCCTAGAAACCAGTAAAAAAATAAAAAATTCTAAAAATCATAAAAAATAATGAAACACCTAAAACCCCAAAAGACCATAAAGTCCCTAAAAACCATAAAAATCCTCAAAGTCCATAAAACCATAAAATACCCAAAACCCCCTAGGACCCCTAAAATGACCCTAAAACCTCCCAAAATCTATAAAAATGATAAAAAAACAAAAAGTCCTAAAAATACATAAAAGTATGAAAACCCTAAAAACACCAAATAAGACATTAATAACACAAAAAAATATAAAACCCACAAAAACCCAATCCATGATAATATCAATAACAATCCTTAAGACCTTAAAAACCCATGAATCCCCCAAAAACCCAAAATATATTTTCAAACCATTAAAACCCTAAAAACCCAAAAAACACTAAATACTATAAAAACCCTTTAAACTAGTAAAACCATAAAAATGTCTAAAAATAGAAAAATAACTATAAATCGCAAAAACCACTAAAACCAAGAAAAATACCCAAGAACACTGACAACCCTCAATATCTCAAAAATCCATAAAATTAATAATAATCATAAAAATGCACAAAAAACTCCTAAAATGTAAAAAACCCTAATAACCCTGAAAAAACATATAAAAAACTTAAAAATTAAAGTCACATAAAAACCCAAAACCCCTTGAAAATTATTAAAACCCTCATAAACCCTAAAACCCATAAAATTGATAAAAACCATGAAACACACCCAAAAAACTAAAACATCTGTAATAATACCTAAAAATGTAAAAACCCCTAAAAACAAGAAAAACCCCAAAGATATCAATAAAAAACTAGAAACACTTAAACCCATAAAACCTAAGAAATATTAAAACAACCATAAAGCCTCTAAAAACCAACAAAACAAAAACACCCCAAAACAATAAAAAACACTAAAACCCATCAAACCAATTATAAAAATAAAAAAAACTGATTAAACCCCTAAAAACATTAAAAATATCTAAAAGCCTTAAAATCCATAAAAACTAAAAAATTCCTCTAACAACAAAAAACCATAAAAATTCAAAACCCTTAAAAAAACTAAAACACATAAAACCCCATAAAATCCTAAAAACCATAATAATCTTAAAAAATATGGAAACTCTAAAAACCATTAATAATTATAAATATCCTTAAATACGACAAAATTCATAAAAATTCCAAAAAAACCCTAAAAATGTAGAAGCCCATAAAAACCAAAAAAACTCCAAAAGAACCTCAAAAACCTAAAAACGCTTAAAACCCATAAAAAACTAAAAATGTTAAAACTTCTAAAAAGATACTAAAACCCTTAAAATCTCCTAAAACATTAAAAACCATAAAAGCGCTAAAACCATAAAAACCTAAAATCTACTAAAAACTCTAAAAACCCATTAAACACTAAAAATTGGTAAACAAATCATAAAATCCTTAAAACCTATAAAAAATCAAAAAACACCATAAAAACAAAAAGAAACCAATAAAACCCTAAAAAAACTTAAAACAAATAAAAATTCCAAAAAATTAAAATATTAAAAAAACCCAAAAAAATTCTTTAAAAAACCCTAAAATGTAAAAAACATTAAACCCTTAATACCCTACAAAAACATTAAATATACATACAACCCCAAAAATAATAAAGAAACAAAAAACCCAAATACTCTTTAAAAAGAGCCTAAAAAACCTAAAACCCCTAAAGACCATAAAAACACTAAAACCCATTAAACAATAAAAATCCATGATAACACATAAAATCCATTAAAAACTATAAAATCTTTAAAAACAAGAAAAATGATAAAACAATACACAAACTTTAAAACCTAGAAACAAAAAAATATCCTCAAACCTACAAAAACCATTAAACCATGAAAAAACTCTAAAATTATTAAAATCCTTAAAACCATGAAACTGTACAGAAAGAAAAAATTCCATAAAATATCTAATAACAAAAAAACCATAAGAACCATTTAAAACACAAAAAATCCATAAAAACCTGAAAACACACAAACCCCACTAAAAAATCTAAAATATTCTAAAAACCCTAAAAACAATAAAAGACTCCAAAACCCGTCAAAAATCCCTAAAAATCAAAAAACCAGAAAAATACAAATAATCACTAAAAACCCCTCAAAATGTAAACAACTCTAAAAAACAATTAAAAAAAACATAACGTAAAAAAATATAAATCCAATAAAAACATTAAAAGCCATTAAAAGCCATAAAAAACCGAGAAAGACCTCAAACCCCCAAAAACATTAAAACCCTTAAAATCAGAAAAACCCTAAAACCCCTAGAAACCCTAAAACCCCACATAGACTCTAAAACCCCTTTAAACCCATAAAAATTTTAAACACTCGAAAAAGCACTAAAAAACCTAAAAAATCTGAAAACCTCCAAAACTCAAAAAACCATTAAAATCCCTACAACCCAAAAAAAAATGAGAATCGAAAAAAATTCCCTAAAATATTTTAAAACATATGCAACCATATAAACTCAAAATAAATCCTCAAGAACCTAAAAATAATTAGGACCCCTAAAAACCAAAGAAATTACAAAACACGAAAACCCAAGATTCCCTATGAAAATAAAAACCATCAAAATACCTAAAAACCATGAAAACCCATAAAATTCATTAAAAATCACTATAAATCCCTAAAAACATAGAAACTAATAAAAACCCTAAAAACTAAAAGTAATCATTAAAAACAAAAAAATAATTGAAAACCCAAAAACCCTAAAAAAGGGAAAAAATTATTAAAAACCTTGAAAACCATAAAACCTATAAAAACCAAATAAAACCCCCATAAAAACACCCAAAAAAATACCTAAAACAACTAAAAATTTTAAAGACCCATTAAATCCCTAAAATTGATTATGAACTATAAAAAACAATAAACCAATCCTATAAAACTCATAAAACCCATAGAATCATATGAAACCATAAAACAATAAATACCCAAAAACCGCTTATAATTAAAAAAAACTTAGAACATAAAAATCCTACCAAGCATTGAATATACCAAAAAAACATAACAATCCATTAAATTATTAAAACACAAAGAAAACTATAAAAACCTAAAAACAACTAAAACCATTAAAAGAATAAAAATTAATAAAAACACAAAAAAATACAAAAAACATTTAAAACATAAAATCCCTAAAAACCCTAAAAACCCTAAACACCCATAAAACCCTTAAAACCCCATTTAAACTCTAAAACCCTTTTTAAAACAAAAAATATAAAAAAAATCTCAAAAAACTCCTTAAAACCACTAAAAACTCTAATAAAAAATTAAAAACCCAAAGAAAAAATTGAAAACCATAAAACCCTAAAAACATAAAAACCCCTAAAATCCCTAACAAACCTAAAAAAATTAAAATACTAAACAAATACCAACAAATATTTAAAAAGATAAACAAAGCATAAAATCCCCCAAAACTAAAATAAAATGTTAAAAACCTAAAAACACATAATATAAAAAAGTTCTAAAAATTTATAAAGACAATAAAAATCATTAAAAAACATAAAAACCCTAAAAATCCTCAAAATATCTAAAATCCCTAAAATCCTAAAAGGGCCATAAAAATCCATAAAAACATAGAAACCCCTAAAAATATTGAAAACCCCTAAGAAAACCTTAAAACCTATAAATAATTAGAAAACATAAAAAACCAAAAAACAAAAAAAACACTAAAAACCCCGAAAAAGCCTTAAAAACCCCAAAACACCCTAGAATTCCTAAACATATCTAAAATATTAAAAATTATAAAAATCATACAAAAACACTAATTTTTTTTTGAAAAGCACTAAATTCCCTCTAAGAACCGTAAAAACTTCAAAAAATGTAAAATAATCTAATAAGCCCCAAAAAACCACAAAACCTCCCAAAAACTATAAAATTATAATAAAACTCTATAAATTCCCTCAAAATCCCTAAAACACTTAGAACCATAAAAATCATAAAAAACCCTAAAATCTCTGAAAATGTAAAAAATGCTAAAAATTCAAAATCCTAAGACAACCTTAAAACATAAAACACTAAAAATTAAAAAAACCCTAACAAAATAATAAAACCCCTTAAGCCAATTAAAAACCACAAAATAACTAAAAACCCACAAAACCCTAAAAATACAAAAAACCCTTTAAAAATCCCAATGAAACATAAAAACACTAAAACCCTGAAAAAAGAAAATTAACAATTAAAAACCAAAATGCACTTAACAACCCTAAAAAAATAAAAAATAAAAAATCCATAAAAACCCTAAAGACCCTAAAACAATAAAAACCCATAAAAACCAAAAAAAAAATTCCTAAAACCATAAAAACCCATAAAAACTCATAAAAACACTAAAAACCCAAAAACCCATAAAAACATAAAAAAAAATAAATCATAATCACTCAAATCCCTAGAAAATATAAAAACCATAAAAATCAAGAAAGAGCCCTAAAAATCCCAAAAAAACATAAAAACCATAAATACTCATGAAATACCTAAGAAAACCATAAAAACCTAATAAAACAAAAAACCCCTAAAACATTGAAAAACACTTAAAAACAAAAAAACACTAAAAACCCTAAATACACCTAAAAACGTAAAAAACCCTAAAAACCCTAAAAACCCATAAAACCACTAAAGACCTAGTAAATACACATAAAACCCTTTAAACCCAACAAAAATTTAAAAATATAAAAAACCATAAAACCCATAAAAACTCAACAAATAAACTAAAACCCAAAAAAACAATAAAACCCCAATAAATCTAAAAAACACTAAAAACACTTAAAAATCATAAAATTTCATAAATTTTTTAAAAAAACCCAAAAAAATCCATAATAATATAAAAAATAAAAAACTCTAAATCCATAAAAACAACTTTTAATAACTACAACCATTGAAAAAAAAACAAATTATAAAATAATTATAAACCATCTAAGACCCTAAATTCCTTAAAACACCGTAAAACCAAAGAAACACCTTAAAACATTAAAGACCTTAAAAAACCAATAAAAAATCTAAACCTCTTTAAATATCTTAAAATTATTAAAAAATATAAAAAACCATAAACCATAAAAACTCAAAAAAAATCCCAAAAACAATAAAAAGCAATAAAAACTGTTAAAAATCCTAAAACCCAAAAAAATCCTTAAAAAACCAAAAAATCCTAAAAATTCAAAAAATCACTATAAATTCCCTAAAAAATAGAAAACCCTCAAGTCCCTAAAAAACATGAAAACGCTAAGAAAACCATAAAACCCTAAAAACGCTTAAAACCCCTTAAAACCTGAAAAATGCTCAAAACTCTAAGAAATCACAAACCCCCAAAAAATGTAAATACACATTAAACCCCATAAAACCCAATAAAACAACACATAACCCGAAAAACACTAAAAAAATATAAAAAAAACTTTATGCCCATAAACATTATAAATAGCTCTAAAACCCATTAAAAAAACTAAAAAAAACCTAAATCCAAACAAGCCACAAAACCCTAAAAACCATAAAAATCACAATAATTCCAAAAAACCAATAAATTGTAAAAAAATACCTAAAATGACTAAAAACATAAAAAAACCCTAAAAAAATGAAAAAACCTATAATAACCTTAAAAACCTCATAAAACTTAAAACCCATAAAATACTTTAAAAAACTAAAACCCCTAAAGCCCCTTAATGATCCTAAAACCCCAAAAAAGCCACAAAATCTCTTAAAAATGTTTAATACCCAATTAACTCCTAAAACCACAAAAAAATAAAAAAATATTTTCACTCCTTACTTTTTTAAAAAAACTAAAAAACATTAAAACCCTTAAAAAACTCAAAAAAATCCAAAAAATCCAAAAAAACCATAAAAACCCAAAATCCACAATAAAACCCTAATGACCGTAGAGACGCTAAAATTTATAAAAATCATAAAAAACTACAATCCTCTAAAATGTAAATACCCTAAATACCCTGAAACCCATAATAAAACCTAAAAAAACTAAAAAAACATTAAATCACTAAAAACATTAAAAACAATTAAACTCCAAAAAATACTAAAAAAACCCTAATAGCTATAAAAACAATAAAACCCCTAATGAACATAAATTTTTTTTAAAAACCAGTAAAACCCTAAACCACTAAAAAGAACAAAATCCCATTAAACCCATAAAATGTTAAAAAAATTATAAAAAACCATAACAACACAAAAAACTGTTAAAAATTTCTAAAACCACAAAAGAAACTAAACAACCCAAAATAAAACTAAAATACCATAAAACCCTCATAATCCCTAAAAACACAAAAAAACCATTAAAATCCTAAAAATCAGTAACTATCACTAAAAAAATAAAAAACCTTAAATCCCTGAAAACCACTAAAAAAATATTAAAAACAAAAAATATACTAAAAATATCTAAAAATGACAATAATCCTAATAACATAAAAACCCTAAAAATCACTTAATACCCTTAAAATAATAAAAAAACCAAAAAAAGTCCATAAATTACTTAAAAAAATTAAATAACCCTAAAAACATGAAAAAATATTATGGGAACCTTAATAACAAAGAAACACTTAAAAAACCTAAAAACAAAAAAATGCTTATAAAAAATCCTAATATGACCCTAAAACAACTAAAAACCATAAAACCCCTAAAACCATAAAAACTTCTAAAGTCACTAAAAAATAGAAAAAAATATAAAAAACCCTTAATCCTATAAAGAGGTTAAAATATTAAAAAAACATTAAAACACTAAAAAAATAAAAAAAAACCCTAAAAATCCTAAAAACCATAAGATCCATAAAAATATTTAAAAACCTAAAATTATAAAAAATTTAAAAATCCCAAAAATACTAAAATTTTCAAAAATTCCTAAAAATCCAAGAATCATAAAAAATATAAATCCACAAAAAAACCCTAATAAAACAATAGAACATAAAAACACTTAAAATCCCTAAAAAATAAAAACACAAAACCAAAATACCATAAAATCATAAAAACCTTAAAAACCTCATGATACATAAATCCCTAAAAGCCATTAAAACCTAAAATATCCCAACAATATATAAAAATGAAAAAAATATAATAAACCTGAAAACATTTAACCAACCCTTGAAAACCTAAAAACACTTAAAACCAATAAAAACCTAAAAAAAGCTAAAAACCCATAAAATCAAAAATAAAACCATAAAAACCTAAAAACCCATAAATCAACTTAAAATACTAGGAAATGATAAAAAACCTAAAAATCCCTAAAATCCCTAAAACCCATAAAATCCCCATAAACCTTAAAAAACACTAAAAACCTATAAAAATACTAAAAACAACAAAAAATTAAACGTACCCTTTAAACCCCTAAAAATATTAAAAAACGATAAAAATCATTAAATCCCATTATATCTCATGAAAAATATTAAACCAAAATAAATAAAGCCCTAAAAAACCATGAAGACCCTAAAGACCCTCAAAATCCCTAAAAACACTAAAAATTCTAAGACCCACAAAAGTCATAAAAATACACTAAAAACACCAAATAACATAAAAAACATAAAATCTAGGAAATTCCTCAATATCCCTAGAAGCATTAAAAATAATAATAATCCAATAAAATACCTAAAACAATTAAAATTTTAATAAAAACATAAAACCCCTATGAAACCCGTAACAACATAAAAACACATTAAACCCCTAACAATTTCTAAAATTCTCAAAAAATCATAAAAACCCTAAAACCCCTAAGAACACATAAAACAGATAAAAATGAATAAAAAATACAGAATCCATTATAAACACACAAATTATAAAAAAACTAAAAACATTAATAACCCAAAAAACACAAAACAAAACACAAAAAGCTCGAAAAATTTATATCCCTAAAAACTTAGAAACCCTAAATCCCCCTCAAGATCCATAAAAAAACCAAAAACAATAAAAATGCATAAAAATACAAAAAATTTAAAATCCCTTAAATACCGAAAAAACTCTAAGTAAACATTAAAAAGATAAATATAATTATAATTCCTTAAATAACTAAAACACATAAAAATGCTAAAGACCCTAAAACCCTAAAAAAATTAAGCCCCTTAAAATCCCTAAAAACATTAAGAAACCATAAAAATCCTAAAATACCTAAAAACTAAAAATTAAAAGAACCCTAAATCCTTAAAAAAAACATGTAAAACCTAAAAACTTTTAAAGCCCCTCTGACCAAAAAACAGGCAAAACCCCTAAAAACCCATAAAATACACTAAAAACATGACAAAACAAAAAATATAGAAAACCTCTAAAAAAATTTAAAACACCTAAACCCCAATAAATCTCTAAAAAACACTAAAAGTCCTATAACTATTTATCCTCCTAAAACCTGAAAAAATCTAAAAAACCGTAAAACCCTTTAAAACTATAAAAACCCATAAATCCAAAAAACCCCCCCAAAACATAAAAACCTATTAAAACCCATAAAAAACCTAAAATCACTATAATCTATAAATTCTATTTAAACCCTTAGAATTTTAAAAACTCTAAAAAACATAGAAACCTTAAAAATTCCCAAATACCCCTAAACAACCCCAAAAACCAATAAAACCCCTAGAACCCCAAAAAAAACACTAAAAACCCACAAAACCCACAAAACCTTAAAAACCCATTAAAATCCTAAAAAAGACATAAAAATCGGTAAATCCCGTGAAAAACGCATAATAAATCCTTTAAAACATAAAAAATAAATAAAACCCTAAAGACTAAATTTTTATAAATACCCTTAGAATCCATAAACCCCAAAACCCCATAATAAATCTTCCAGAAATGAGAATAATTCTTTGAAATGTAAAATACCCTAAAAATCTAAAAACCGCTAAAAAATCATAAAAACCTGAAGACACTTAAAAAAACTAAAAACCTAAAAATTTTGAAAACCATAAAAAACAATAAAACACCTAAAACACAATAAAATCTATAAAACCCCTAAAAACCATAAAACAACTAAAACCCGTAAAAACCCTAAAATGACTAGATACTATAAAACCTCTTAAATCCCATAAAAACATTAAAATCTCTAATGAATCCTAAAAACCAATAAAAATAAAATATCTACTATAAATACATAAACCCCCTGAAAACCCTAAGAAAACATTTAAAAACTAAAAACACATAAAATCCCTAAAAACCTACAATCACCAATAAATAAAAAAATCAAAAAATACTAAAAAAATAAAACCCACTAAATACCATAAAACCCCCAAAAAACATGAAAAACTATAAATAACCGAAAAATCTATAAAAACCATTAAAAACCCTTTAAACCCCAAAAAAAATCTGAAACTCTAGAAAACCTTAAAACCCCTAACAAAACTAAAAAACCCTAAAAACAAAAAAACCTGAAAACACTAAAAATCCTAAAACCCCTAAAAAATACATAAAATCCCTCAAAACCCCTAAAAACCCTAAAAATAACCAAAAACCTAAAAACCCTTAAAAACTGTTAAAAACTGTAAAAACCCTAAGAATACCATAAAAACATAAAAACACTTAAAACCCCTAAAAAACTAAAAACACTAAACCCCTAAAAATCCTAAAAACCTCAAATCGACCTCAAAATCCCAAAACCCCCCCAAAAACCCATATAAAATCCTAAACAATCCCAAAAAAATACATAAATATGTAAGAAACCAAAAAACCGACGAACAACCCCGATGAAAACCCTAAAAACATCAAAACACTTAACCTCTATAAAAACCTTAAACTCTAAATATCCTAAAAACCCCAAAAGAAACAAAACCCCTAAAACCCCTTTAAACTGAAAAAACCCTGAAAACCCCTAATAAAACCATAAAAACCTAAAAAAACTTAAGACCCATAAAAACCTAAAAAACACTATAAACCCTAAAAACCCCTAAAAGACACTAAAACCCATATAACCCCAAAAACATAAAAACCCTTAAAATATTTAAATCCCATAAAAACACTAAAACCCAACTAAAAACACTAAAAACCATTTAAACCCCTTAAATTTTTTAAAAAGACTAAAAACCCTCAAAAACCACAAAACTCAAAAAATACACAGAAATCCTCAATGAACTATAAAACCATAAAAATTCTTAAATGACCTAAATACCCTCAAAATATTCCAAAAAATCCAAATACCAAAAAATCCTAAAAAAATTATAGGAATGTTAAAACCCAAAAAAACCCTAAAAACCTAAAAACCTAAAAAAATATAAAACCCCGTGAAAATTATAAAACGATAAAACCCCTAACAAACCCTAAAACCCTTACAAATAGTTAAAATTAAAAATAACATAAAACCATAAAAATCCTAAGAACCCAAATAAATGTAAAACCAACTAAAAACACTAAAAACTCATTAAACCCCTCAAAATATTAAAAAACTATAAAAACCCAAAAAACCTGTAAAAACTTATAAAATACATAAAATACAAAAAAACCATCAAAACTAAATATAGAATAAAAAACTACTACAAACCCTAAAAACCCTCAAAGTACCTAAAACCCCTAAAAACCATGAAAATCCTAGTGAATCCCAAAAAATGAATACAAATGTAAAACCCCCTAAAAACCGAAAAACTCCTAAAACCTAAAACACTCCATAGAAAACCTTAAAATCCAAAAACACTTAAACCTCCAAAAAACCTAAAAATTCTAAAAACCCCTACCAACCTTATATGTTTTTAAAACCATATAAACCCTCAAAATCCATAAGAATCCTAAAAACAATAACGTCCTCAAAATTAATTAAAATATATATTAATATAAAAAATGTAAAAACCCTAAAAACCATAAGAAAACCATAATAACCTATAAACACTCGAAGCCCATAAAAACCCTAAACAACACGATAAACCCTTAAAGAGCCTATGAACTCTAAAAACCAATAAAACCATTAAAAACCATAGAAATTAAAAGTTGTTAAAACCCCTAAAACCCCACTAAAAAATTTAAAAACCCTCTAAAACCATAAAAATGTTTAGAAACTCTAAAAATCCTAAAAAACAATAAAAACTCAAAAAAACCTATAAACCCAAAAAAATAAATACAATATTTAAAATAAAAAATATATAATAATCCTCAAAACACAAAAAACTCTAAACAAACATAAAAAACCTAAAAATCCCAAAACATTACAATAAATATATACAACTATAAAAAGATGAAAAACCCTAAAAAACCTTAAAAACCTAAATACACTAAAATACATTAAAAGAATAAATATGGCTAAAAATCCTAAAAATGAAAAACCCTAAAAACATAAAACCCCATAAAAACCTTAAAAAATCATAAATTCTAATAAACCAGAAAAACCTACTAAAAACTCTCAAACCCATTAGACACCTAAAAATGTTAAAACACAATAAAACCCTTAAAACCCCTAAAAATTAATGAAACCCTAATTACAAAAAAAAGACCATAAACCCCTAAAACATGAAAAAACATCAAAAAACCAAGAAATCAATAAAAATCTTAAATAATCCCAAAAAATCCTTAACAACTTAACAACCACTAAAAACCATGAAAACCCCTAAAATACTTAAAAACCATAGAACACTTAAAACCCCTAAAAATTTTAAAAAATACTAAAACCCTAAAAACCCTAAAATTCTCAAAATCCATAAAAATGATAAAAAAGAAAAAAAATATAAAAAATCACTAAAATCCATAAAAATGTAAAAACCCTAAAATCCGTAATAACCCTATGAAAACATTAAACACCTAAAACACTCTAAAAAACATATAAAACATGAAAACCATAAAAAAATATAAAACCCCTATAAATATTATAAAACCATAAAAACAATAAAAAACAGAAAACCACATGAAATTATAAAAACCCTTTAAACCCATAAAAATGGTGAAAAACTATAAATACCTTAAAACCCTAAAAAATCATAAAACTTCAAAACCCCCCAAAAAAATATAATACCCATTATAATCCCTAAAAACTTTAAAATCCCCAAAAACCATAAAAACCATAAAAATCATAAAAATCCCTAAAACCCCAAAATTTTGTAAGACCCTAAAAAAATTAAAAACCATAAGTAAACATTAAAAACATAAATACACATAGAACCTATAAAAAACTAAGAAACACTACAAACACTAAAAAGCAATAAAAACACAGAAAAAATACAAACACCTCAAAATACCAATAATACTTAAAAACAAAAAATCCTAAAAATTCCTTGAAGTTTTAAAAATCTTAAAATACCCTAAAAACCTGGAATCCTCCAAGAAAACCTTAAAAATCAAAAAAATAAAAACACTCAAAGCCCATAAAAACCCTAGTAATGGGAAGAAGCCTAAAATACTAAAAAATACCTGAAAACAATAAAACCCCAAAAAACATTATAAACACAAAAAAATCATAAAAAACAATTAAAACTATAAAAACCCTTTATTCCCTTAAAAATGATAAAAAAAATAAAAAACATTAAAACCCAAAAAACTCAATAATCCACCCTAAAACCCTAAAAAACTAGGAACACACTAAAAATATATAAGCCCTTAAAACCATCAAAATCCTTAAAACCCCTTAAAGCGATAAAAAATCATAAAAATCGCTTATATTCCCAAAAATGTAAAAACCCCAAAAAACTAAAAGAAACCCGTAAAATACTAAAAATATTTAAAACAACTAAAAACCAAAGAAAATTAAAATCCTTAAATCCCATAAGATGCATAAAACCCCTTAAAATCCTCAAAAACACTGAAACCACATAAAGACCCTAAAACCGCAAAAAACACTTTAAACCCATAAAAATTTTCAAAACAATAATAAACCATTAAAACCCAAAAGAATATAAAAACTCCAAAAAACCCCATAAAACCCTAATATTCCCTAAAACACTCAAAATAAAGAAAAACATGACAAAAATATAAAACCAAATACCTAAATATCTATAAAAAAGTAAAAATACATAAAAACACTAAAACCCCCTAAAAACATTAAAAACAAAAAACACATACAAATCCAAAAAATTCTAAATATCCAAAAAGAGACTAAAAAATGTAAAATTCATAAATACCATAAAAAACAAACCCTTCAAAACTATAGAAAAACATAATACTATAATAAACCATTAAACCCCTAAAAACTTTAAAAAATATAAATGTTGTTAAAAACCTAAAAACTCATAAAACCTTAAAACCGTAAAAAACCAAAAAAACCCAAAATATATAAAACCCTCAAAATTACTAAAACCAAAAAAATCATTAAAATCATAAGAATATCTAAAAATAACTTAAAATAGAAAATAGACCTAAAAACCATAAATACCCTTACAAAAACCATAAAAACCAAAAAACACATAAAACTACTAAAAAAATGATAAAAATCCTCAAAATTAAAAACCCCTATGAGACATAAAAAACCCAAAAAAATTAAATTCCCTAAATACCCATTGAAACTCTAAAATTTACCAATTTTATAAAAAACCTATAAACCCCATATAAACATTAAAAAACTTTAATACCCATAAAACACTAAAAAGTCAAGTAAACAATGAAATAAAAAAATGTTGTAAAAACTATAAAACCCCAATAAAACCAAAAATTCCCTAAATACCATAAAACCCCAGAAAATCCAAAAAATACCTAAAAATTCCTTAAAATGTAAAAACTATTAAAAATCCTGAAATCTACTTGTACCATGGCAGCTTCTCCAGCACTTGGTCGAGTGCCTCGATGCTTCCAAGACACTTACCTTGAGCATCTCACATGCATATAGGGAGGCAAACTGGGTTGCAGATGCTCTTTCCAATAGATCGATTGATGAAGGAACTTCGGTATGGTCTTTCAGGACTCCAGGCTTCTGTTTGTCTTCAGTTGACTCAGACATGAAGGGGACGACCCACACTAGGATATGTAAGCCTCCTTTCTAATGCTTTGTACCTTACTTTTATGTTCTTTAATAAATCCTGGGATCAGTTTGTCTGAACCCACACCTTTTCTTCCCTAAAAAAAATAAATGTCCTAAAAATTCTCTAAAATTTTAAGAAACTATAAAACCAAAGAAAACCATTAATAAATCATGAAAAACTAATAACACCTAAAACCCTTAAACACATTTGAATGTCTAAAAATTCCAAAAGTTTTTAAAAGGTATTAAAAACCCTAAAATGTATATGAACCATAAAAACCATAAAAATATATAAAAACCCTTAAAACCACAAAATTCTATAAAACCCCTTTAAACCACAAAAAACATTAAAAATATATGAAGGACTTAAAAAACTAGAAACTCAAAAAACCCCTAAAACCCAAAAAAAACTATAAAAACCTAAAAACCAAAAAAACCGAAATTTTATAAAAAAACCCCAAAACCTTAAGAAGAATAAAAATATAATTAAATTAATAAAAATAAATAGAATGTAAAAAACCCAAAAAACATTAAAACCACTAAGAAAAACATAGAAATCAAAAAAATCATAAAATAGATATAAATCTAAAAAAATAAAAAATTCTAAAGGCCCTTAAAATACCTAAAAACACTAACAAAGAATAATAATCCTAAAAATCCATAAAACATAAATACCCTAAAATAATAGAAAAAACTCTAAGAAATCCTTAAAAACCTAAAACTACAAAAAACATCTAAATACCAAAAAAATGATAAAACTCTAAAAGTTCCTCAAAACACTAAAACACTCTAAGAACCATAAAACCCCTCAAAACATTAATAATCCAAAAAACCCCATAAAAACCTAAAAACACTTTAAACTATATGAACAACATAATCCTCTAAAATAATAAAAAAATAAAAAAATATTAAAACCCCAAAAATACTCAAAAACCCATAAAACCCCAAAACCCCTTAAAAACCTAAAAAGAATATAATTATTGAAACCACTTTATTTCCCAAAACACCTAAAAACTGTAAGAACCATTAAAATACTAAAAAAACCTTAAAAATACAAAGAACACTAAAAGACCCTATAACCCTAAAAAACCAAAAGATTACCTAATAACCGAAAACACTTAAAACCACTAAGAAAACTAAAAATTCTAAAAACATTAAAAACCCAAGAACCATAATAACACTAAAACCCACAAAACCCCTAAAACACGTAAAACCACTAAATATCCATAAAACCCTAAAAACCGTAAAAAAAAAAGAAAACATTTAAACCCCTATAAATGTTAAAAAACTATAAAAACCCACAAATCCATAAAAACTCAAAAACCCATAAAACATTAAATACCCATAAAACCCTAGAAACCATTAAAACAATCAAACTCCCTAAAATCCATATCAATATAAAAAAATACATAAATATACTATAAAACATAAAAACCCGTTAAAAAGATTAAAAAACTATAAAAACATAAAACCCTGTAAAATCATAAAATTGATAAAAACACTAAAAACCTAATAAAATATAAAAAACCTAATACCCACAAAACCCGCAAAACACCTTTAAAAACCCATAAAATCCTTAAACCCATTAGAAAATTTAAAACCCTCTAAACCACTAAACACGTTAAATAACATAATAACCCCGTAAAACTCCAAAAATTCAAAAAACAAAAACAATAAAAACATGAAACCCCAAAACCCCTCAAAATCCATAAAACCCTAAAAACCTCTAAAAATGCCTAATAACCCATAAAAATACCTTAAAACCTAAAAGACCACAAAAAATCAGTAAATCGACTAAGAAACCCTAAAATAACTAAAACACATAGATCCACTAAAAATAAAAAACTATAAAAACGCTAAAAATCATAAAAGTCCCTAAAACCCCTTGAAAACCGTATAACCCTTAAAAACATTATAAAACCTATAAACCCAGAAAAACTCTAAAACAATTGAAAAAAATTAAAATGTATTAATGCCCTAAAAGTGTTAAAAACTCTAAAAAACCTTAAAACCTCAAAAACTCTAAAATAGACCCTCAAAACCCAAAAACCAGAAATTCCATAAAAACCAAAATCTGCTAAAAATAAAAATCAATAGAAAATTTAAAAACCATAAAACCCAAAAATATCCTAAAAATTAATTATAAATTAATAAACCCTAAGACCCTAAAAACCTTATGACTACCTCAAAAACATAAAAACACTTAAAACCTTTAAAAACGTAAAAAATGTTAAAACCCCTAAAAATGTTAAATCTCTAAAAAACCCCTCAAAATTAAAAAACCCTAAAACCCCTAATATTTCAAAAAAAAATCCATCAAAGTCTCTTAAAATTTATAAAAAACCCTAAAAACCAAGAAAAACACTACGAAAACCTAAAAAACGAAAAAACAATTAAAACCTCTAAAAATCTAAAAATGATAATGACCCAAAATAAACTAAAACCAAAAACCCATAAAAACCCTAGAAATACCGCAAAACCATAAAAACAAGAGAATCCAATATAACCATAAAACACAATAAAACCATTAAAAACACCTTTATACCCCTAAAACATTAAAGATATAAAATCTTTCAAAATCATAATAATATCAAAAAACCCCTAAAACGTAAAAAACCAAAAAAAAATCAAAATACACTAAAATCACTAAAATCACAGAAAAACCCTAAAAATCCCCCAAAACTCTAAAAAAATATACAAATCCTAAAAAATATAAAAATTCCTAAAAACATAAAAACCCCTGAAATGATTAAAAATACATTTAAAAACATAAAAACACAAAAACACAAAAACCCCCTAAAAACTAAAAAACCATAAAACCCCTAAAAACCCTAAAACCCTAAATACCCTAAACGTCCTAAAACCCTAAAACCCCTAAAATATTTAAAATCACTTAAAAATACAAAAAAGCAATAAAAACGCAGAAAAAAACCCTTGAAACCTTAAAATGACCATAAAACCCATTAAAACCCAAAAACACTCAAAATCCATAGACCCCTAAAAACCATAAAAATCATAAAAATTTATAAAATACCCAAAAAACATAAAAAACCGTGTAAATACCTAAAAAATTCTTATAAACATAAAAACAATAAAAACCCCTAAAAACTTAAATAATTATAAATACCCTAAATACAATAAAAATGGTAAAAACACAAAAAATCCCAAAAACCCTATAACTAATCAAAACCATAAAAATTCCAAAACAACCCTAAAAACATAAAATAATCCCAACAAAATTGAAAAATCTAAGAAACCCTTAAAAACCAAAAAACACTTAAATCCTCTAAAACCCTAAAAAAAATGCAAACAACCATAAAACATATCAAAACCCGTAGAACCCTTCCAAATCATTAAAAAATCTAAATAATAATAATAATCAAAATAAAAAAAATACATAAAATATAAACATCCATAAAAACTTCAAAAAACCCTAAGAATACTAATAAAACTAAAAACACCAAAAACCCCTAAAACCAAAGAAATGCTAAAAAACCTTAAAAACCACAAAATCCCTAAAAACCCTAAAAACCCAATAAAATCATAAAAACCCACTAAAAATCCATAAAACATAAAAACCCTAAAACATTGAAAAATTCTAAGAAACCATAAAAATAACCAAAAAATACGTAAAAATTCTAAATACGTGAAAAATGATAAAACCCAAAAAGACCCGAGAAAACCAAAAAACACCTAAATACCATCAAAACCCCTAAAACATAAAAAATCTAAGAACCTATAAAACCGTAAACCACAAAAAATTCTAATAACATTTAAACCCTTAAAAATATTAAAAACTATAAGAACCCGTAATACTTAAAAAACTCAAATAATACCATAAGACCCAAAAACCCAAAAAAACACATGAAAATCCCCAAAAAACCCAAATATTATAAAAAATCCATAAAAATATCTGAAAACATAAAAAAATTCACAACCCTGAAAAATAATAACAAAACCATAAAAAACTAAAATTAAATAATACCCCTAAAATCGAAAAAAACCCAAAAAATCTATAAAACCACTAAAAACGACTAAAAACTGCAAAACCCATTTAAACTACTATTGTTTTTAAAAAACTCTAAATACCTTAAAAACCCAGAAAAACCACTAAAATGCCAAAAAAACCATAAAATCCTAAAACCTTTTAAACCATTAAAATCCCTAAAAACCATAAAAACCCATAAATATCCTTAAAACCCTGAAAATTCCATAAAAATGGAAAAACCCTAAAAACCATAAGAAAAACCTAAAAACATAAAACCACATAAAACCGCTAAAAACTAAAAACACTAAAAAAATTGAAACACTAAAATACCTGAAAATCCCTAAATCTCTAAAACCCCTAAAAACAATAAAATCCTAAGAAGACATATGAAACAAAAAAGTAAAATTTCCCAAAAAAAATAAAAATCCTATGTAAAATATTATAAACAAAAAACAATTAAAAACCATTAAAAATGAAAAATACTATAAAAAGTCCCCAAAACCCAAACCCCCCCCCCCCAAAAAAATCTTAAAAATATAAAAAACCTACAAATGTATAAAAATATATAAAACCCAGAAAAATCTATAAAAACCATTTGAATCATAAAATGTTACAAAAATATTAAAATGTTTAGAAAACCTAAAAATTCAACACATCCTAAAACCCTAAAAACCATAAAGACACTAAAAACCCTAAAGGACACTCAAAATCACTAAAATCCATAAATTCCCATTAAAAACTAAAAAATTCATGATGAATCCCTAAAAATGTAAAAAAGGAAAAAACTATGTAAAACCCTAAGAGAAACAGGAAAACTAAAACAACATACTACACTAAAATACCAAAAAAATCTAAAACACTAAGAAATCATAAACACCATCAATATCATAGAAAACAAAAAAACCCATATAAATCATAAAAATTATTACAATCCCTAATAAATTAAAAAAACCTAAAACACTAAAAATCCCTAAAAAAGACTTAAAACCTAAAAACACTTTAATCTCATAAAAAACTAAAAAACATTAAAACCTCTAAAAATACATAAAATAACACTTAGAAACTAAAAAAATTAAAAAAACTCTAAAAAACCTAACATCCCATAAAAATCCTATAATCCCACTAAAAACTCCAAAAACTCTATAATCCCAAAAAAATTTATACAAAATATAAAATACCATAAACTCTTAAAAACTAAAAAAATCCTAAAACCCCACAAAAAAAACCATAAATACCTTAAAAACACATAAAATTTCTAAATCCCCAAAAAACCATAAAAATTATAAAAGATCACTAAAAATACCTAACAATATAAAAAACATAAAAATCCTATGAAAACTGTAAAAACCTGAAAACACATTAAACCCCTAAAACCCCTTAAAACACTAAAAACCATTAAAATTGTGAAAACCCTAATGACCCACAAAATTCATATAACCCATAAAAAAATAAAAATCCAAAAAATATAAAAGAATCCCTAAAAATATAATAAACCATAAAACCACTAAAAACCCATAAGAAAACTATAAAAATAAAAAACTTAATGAACCCTTAAAAACGAAAAAACACTAAAAACCATTAAAACCCCTAAAACCCCAAAAGCCTCTACAACGTTAAAAACATATAAAAACTATAAAACCCCATGAAATACACTAAAAACCAATTAAACACTGAAAATAGTTAAAAACTCTAAAAAACCCTAAAACACTTATAAATCCCCTAAACCCCCAAAAAATCATAATATTAAAAAAAACATAGAAAACCCCTAAACCCCCAAAATCAAAAACACCTAGAAACCCATAAAAATCCAAAAAATTACCTAAAAATTCATAAAAACAAAAAATACTAAAATCAATGAAACCCCTAATAAAACCATAAAAACCCCAAAAGACCCTAAAAACTATGAAACACTAAAAACATTTAAAAACTCTTAAAGACCTTCATCCCCTTAAAAATATAAAAAACTAAACCCTCCCCCCATAAAACAAGAAAACCCCTATAAACATTAAAAATGCATAAATACACTAAAAATTATTAAATTCATAAAAATCCCTAAAAATGTAAAAACACATAACAAAAATTGAAACACCATAAAAATCATAAAATTATTAAAAAACATAAATCCCTTAAAAAAATACAAAATTTATATCCTTAAAAACAAAAAAACCCTTAAAACCCAAAAACCTTAAAACCGTAAACACATAAAAATTCTAAAAAACACTAAAAGCTCTAAAACCCCTTTAAACTTGTAAAACAATAAGAAACTATAGAGAAACACTAAAAACCATTAAAACCCATAATATACTCAATAAAAAACCTATAAACCCAAAAAATCATAAAGACATTAAAACCCTCATAATACCTAAAAACATTTTGAAAACCATAAAAATTCAAAAAAAAAACTCTAAAAATCTGTAAAAAAATAAAAATCATAAAAAAATATCAAAAACTCTTATGACAACCTTAAAAAATAAAATTCAATAAAACCCATATTAATATAAAACCCAATAAAGCAATAAAACCCACTAAAAACTCTAAAAACCCTCAAAATCCCTAAAACTCTGAGAAGCATAAAAACAAAAAAAAGTCCCTAAAAATAACAAAAAATTAAAAAACATTAAAAATCCTAATAAAACTTAAGAAAACCCTTAAATCATAAAATCACCTAAAACCCATACAAACCTGAAAATTATAAAAACCTAAAAGACCCTAAAAACCACTAATATCTATAAAAATCACTAAAACTCCTACAAAACCCTAAAACCCCTAAAAATCGCTAAAATCCATAAAAACCACTAAAACTCATATAAAACCCTAAAACCCCTAAAACCCCACCAAATGATCTAAAACCCCACTAAAACCCTAAAAAAATTAAAGACTCTAAAAAATTTAAAACTATAAGAACCCCTAAACAAATAAAAAACTATAAAATCCCGGAATCCCAAAAAACCAAAACCCCCCAAAATCCATAAAATCCCAAATAACATAAAAATATTAAAAATTCCCTAAAATTACCTAATAAAAAAAATAGAAACCATAAAATTCCATAATAAAAACATAAAAACTTAAATAAATAAAACCCATAAAAACTAACTACACTAAAACACAAAAAACTGCAAAAATACTTAGAACATGAAAAACCCCAAAGCCCATAAAAATACTAAAAATGCCCTAAAATCCCAAAACAATGTAAAGAAACAGAAAGACCCCTAAAAACTAAAATGAAAACCATGACAAACTTCACAAAATTTTGACCCCTAAAAGCCTAAAAATTCTAATAACTAAAAAACCCTTAAAAAGAAACTAAAACCCCTAAAACATATAAAATCAAATAACCCCTAAAAACCATGAAAATTTTAAAAAATAACAAATACACTAAAACTAATAAAAATACTAAAAACCAAAAACACTCCTAAAATGTTGAGAAAATTTATAAAACCTCTCTAAAAACCTAAAAACTGAATATAAACACATAAACCCCAAAAGGCCATAAAAACTGAAAAACCCAAAAGGAACACTAAAACCCTCCAAAACCAAAATATCCCATACAAATATAAAAAATCAACAAATAAAAACATAAAAATTTAAAACCCCTAAAAACCATGAAAACCCCTAAAACCATAAAAACTGTAAAACACATAAAACTGATAAATATTGGAATATATCAAAAAACACTAAAAACCCATAAAAACCTCAAAATCCCTAAAAACAATAAAAATCTTAAAAAACCATAAAAATCCTTAAAATGGTAAAAAACCCTAAAAACCATGAAAACCATTAAGAAAAACTTAAAAAACATAGAAACACATAAAACCAATAAAAATAATAAAACCCTAAAATACATATAAACCGTAAAATCACGCAGAACTGGTAATAAACAAAAAAACCTAAAATCATTAAAACCATAAACATCATTAAAAACCTCAAATCCACTACAAACTCTAAAAACTGTTTAAACCCCTAAACCTTAAAAAACTCTAAAACCCCTTAAATACCCTAAAATATTAAAAAAATACCGAAATAACCATTATAAATCAGGAAAACTCTAAAACTACCTAAAAACATGGAAAACCATAAAACCATTGAAAACTAATAAGAAAACCATAGAAAACTAAAAACCCATTACCTTTAAAAAACATAAAAAACAATTAAAACACTAAAAAGACTAAAAAACCTAAAATACCTCAAAATCCCTAATAACTATAAAACCCCATAAAAATACTTCAAAATACATAAAAGTACTTAAAATTGTAGAAACCCAAATTCCTTGGAAAACCTAATAAAAACATAAATACCTGAAAATAAAAAAAACCATTAAAATTCCTAAAAATATTAAAAAACCATAAAACCCTAAAAACCTTTAAGAACCCCAAAACCCATAAAACCCCAAAAAACTATAAAAACCCTAAAACATCAAAAAACCCTAAAAACAAAATAAAAAATCTAAAAAAGTTAAACACATAAAAACATGAAAAAAATAAAAGACCATAAAAACCTTAAAAACACAAAAAACACTAAATACCGAGAAACAACAAACCCATTAAAATCCCTAAAAATTCATAAAACCCATAAAATTAAAAAACACTTCAAACCCTAAAAACTATAAGAAACTTTAAAACGTAAAATCACTTTAAAATCCTAAAACATAAAAATGATAAAAAAACCCTCAAAAAATATAAAAACACTAAAACCCCCCCCAGAAACCTTCAAAATATTTAAATACCATGCTGGAGGATAGCACTAATCACTTATTCTTTGAAGGAGAATGTGATTTTTCATTTTAAACATTCTTTTGAGGGTTTACTCCTTTCTCACCTCAATAATATATGGATGCTTCATTTTTTGAGCGGTGGATCCATAGAACTCATGACTCTGGTATCGAAATAATTTCTAGGTTGGTGATTCTTAATACAGGGTGATGATGCTTGTGGAATGCCAGGAAACCAGGCTAGGATTGGAGTGTCTCTTCCCATGATGAGATTTATAATCTCATGAACATGTTTCATGCTGGTGGACTAGGAATTACTTATCCAAGATTGGAGGGACGCCCCATCCTTGCGCTTTCTGTAGAAGAGATTGGTTTGTTGGCTCTCTCCTGATATAGTTTACAAGTTGAACAATAATGGGTCCTACATACTAAAAAACAAGAGAGGAGGGGGAGCGGGTCATGGTGGAGGGGGGTATGTGGTTATAGACTTCACTTAGTCTTATGGAAATTGTAACTCTCTCATGGACGAGGTCAAAGAAAATCTAACTGATTTCACTCTCTATACAAAGAAAAACATTGACATCTCTTAGGTGAATAATGACCCTTTCATCCTTCATGATTCCTAGCACGGTAAAGGCGCCACGCCTTGGTCTGTATACTACATAGTCAAGAAATGTATATCCCTCCTCCACAACAACATCCAAGTGACCCATATGTGGGGCACGATTAATAATGTTGTGGATTAGCATTCTTCTTTGGAAGACCAGAGCTCCATCAAAATTCATCTCCTCAATCCTTATTACTTTAAGCCATAGAGATTTAATTTGATCAGAGGGGATTCCCTCGGCTTGCACTATTTTATACCCCCATAACTCTGGTGTTTCCTTATTGAAATTTCTATTTTTTAAATAAAAATCGGGTTTGGATGGATAAAACCCCTAAAAACAGTAAAAATCCATAAAACCCTAAATAATCACTAAAAATAATAAAACCCTTTTATCACCTAATTTTTTTAAAAAAATCCAAAAAATGATAATAATATTATAAAACAGAAAAATTCTGTAAACACCCAAAAATCCCAAAAAACCAAAACCCCACAAAAATACTAAAAACATAAAAATCCATAATTAAACAAATTTCTTAAATTACCTAAAATTTAAAAAATTACAAGATCAATGAAAAACATTAGGAAAAATAGAAATACCTAAAAACAATTAAACCACCAAAAACCTAAAAAATAATAAAACTCTAAAAAACCATAAACAACATTAAAAACCATCAAAATACCGAAAAATCCAAAAAAAAAGCCATTAAAATCTCAATAATATCCTAAAATCTCAAAAGAAAAATTAAAAGGCATTAAATTTCTTGAAAACCCCTAAGTAAACATTAAAACACTAAAAACACTTTAAATTCCAAAAAACCTAACAAGCACTAACAACCTAAAAATCATAAAGAGTTCATAAAAACCATAAAAACCCAAAACATCATTCAATACCCTAAAAACCCATAAAACCCTAAAAACACACTAAAACACTAAAATCTATTTAAACACTAAAACATTATAAAAAATCATAAGAACAATAAAAATATATAAAAACCCTAAAACCCGTAAAATCCATAAAAATCCTAAAAAATACTTCAAAATTATTAAAAATGAAAAAACTGGGGAAACCCCTAAGAAACCCATAAAAACATAAAAATAATTAAAACTCTAAAATAAACTAAAAATGGTAAAAACCATAAAAAACAATAAAACCCTAAAATCCCTTGAAATCTATAGAACCCATCAAAAGAAATAAATATCGTATAAAATCCATTAAAAATAATAATAACATAAGATATCCTAAAAATCTGAAAAAAACATATTCAAACATGAAAAAATACTGAAAACCACTAAAAACTGAAAAAGTGCTAAACTGCTAAAAAACCCAAGAAACCCTTAAAATAGACTAAAAACCTAAAAAAACAAAAAACAAAAAACAAAAATAACCCTTATATCCATAAAAATAATAAAACCCTATAAAAATCCTAAAAACCCACTAAAAACTCTAAAAATACATTACAACCCTAAAAAAGAAAAAAACTAAAAAAATAAACCCTAATAACTCCAAAAAAACCTAAAAAAAACCAATATACCTTATAAATACTAAAAATATCATATAAACCAGAAAAATCATTAAAAATTTCAAAAAATATCCCCCCCCGAAAAAAAACCAAAAATCCCAAAAAAACACTGAATATCCCTATGAAAACTTTAAAAACATAAAAAAAATTAATACCCATAGAAGACCTTGAAACATATTATACATTAAAACACTTAAAAACCCAAAAGACCCTAAAAACACATAAAAATACCAAAAATCATAAAATCCTAAAAAATCCCTAAAATTAATGAAATATAAAAATAATCAAATAAAAATACTTGTAAAAAAACCCTAAAAAACTAAAAACACATAAAACTCCAAATAAACCTAAAAACACAAAAATAACCTAAAATAACCTAATACACAAAAACCAATAAATAGTATAAAGACCCATAAAGACACATAAAATCCTTTAAAACCAATAAAACCCTTAAAACTGCTAAAATCTATAAAAACCCTTTAAACTAATAAAACCCTAAAAACCCTATAAAACCATGAAAAACAAAAAAACCCTAAAAACCTATGAAATCCCTAACAATCCTAAAATACTAATAAAAGCCTAAAAATCACAAATAACACTAAAAAAAATTAAAACACCAAAAACCAAAAAATCATAAACAAATCCATTAAAACCTAAAAAATATAAAAATTATAAAAAACATAAAAATGCAAGAAACCCCAAAAACCGAAAAAAAAATCCCTAAAACCGTTCAAAATCCGTAAATGCCATAAAAACTATAATAATACAAACCCCCCTAAAATCCATAAAAATTGAATGAACCCTAAAAATACTAAAATGTAATAATAAAACATTAAAATCTTATAATAACTCAAAAACTGTAAAAAAAACACTAAAGGACCCTAAACCCCTAAAACCCATAGGATCCCCTAAAAACATAAAATCCCTCAAAACTCATAAGAACCCTAAAAAATATCTAAAAACTCCAAAAACCCATTAAAACCCTAAAATCATTAAAAACCTCAGAAAACATTAGAAACCCTAAAAAATCAAAAAAAATAACATTTCAGAAAACATAAAAATATAAATCAGTAAAAAATTTATGAAAACACTAAAAATCCCGGAAAACACAAAAAACCCCATAAAAATACCAATAAAACCCTTAAAACCAAATAAAACCTAAAAATATTGAAAAACGCTAAGATGACCATAAAATCCACGGAAACACTAAATAACCCTAAAACATAAAAGAGAAGGAAAAGGGATGGTGACTCTGCTCTCTCATGATGGAAATTCTCCTCTCCCACAACAATCATGAAGACGACGACCATTTTTTTGCCTTTCCCTTCACCCTCTATGGGGGAGGAGACAACAATGGTTCTTGATGATGAGCGTCTGTTTGTTCCGTTCTCAGTTCCTGATCTGCTTTCCCCTTTCCCGCGGGTTGAGATTAGTCCTAAGGTACCCGATTTATATGAAAGATGTCTGCAACTCCCTATTTCGATTTTGGAGTTCAATGAGTCCTCTACCCAGCATAAGTTAACCTAGATTGCTCAATTCTTGAACTGGTGACCTTCGGTGGATGTTTTTGATAGATTCATGTTTTAACATTGGAACCTCCAAGATTGCGCTACGGTAGGTCTTGTTTAAAGTAGTCACATCTTGATTCACTTTTCATCGAAGGAGGATCTGGTTCATGCCTGGTCTGTGGCTCCAAGATGATGCAACGATGCATGTTTCTTCTTCTCTCATGGAGCTTTGATCTGCATTTGAATCATGACTCACTGATGGTGAAATCTTGGGTCATATTTCCTAAACTGCCCCTTCCTTTTTTAAAAATTTCCATTATTTCTGTGTTGTAGAATCTATTGGGAAGGTTCTTATGTGTGGATAATAGAACTATGGCCCTATGTCACCAGGTATCCCCAAGGGCATGTATTGAGATTTAAGATTCTAAAGGACTAGTTTATTTTTTTTGGATTTCTATTAGTAAGGAGGTTCGGTGGAAAAAATATGTGATTTTTGTGTCGTGGACTGATTTCTGCTCCTCCTGTTGGCATCTGTGGCATAGTGTTTGGGCTTGTAGGTGTGGTAGCAGGAAATGTGTTGTTCTGAATTGAGCTCAAAATGTGGCAGGTGAAGGGAACTAAAATTGGGGAGAGGTGCAAGAGGAATTGGTTCTGGTTGAGTATGGTGAAGGGGGTCAGGCTCGGGTGGGGGTTCATGATAAGGTGGTCGCAATAGATGATTCAAGAGGGCTTGAAAAGACTGGTGTTGAGGGGGTGTCACCTGATTTTGGTCCTGGTTCTGGATCACTGAGCTCGAATATGTGGGTTGGTCTCCCGAATTTGTTGGGGGGCCATGGGATGTAGTAGGTGATCACATCCTAGGGAAAGTGGTTGTTCACTAACCGAATCCCAAGGTGAGTGATATTTTCAAGCGATTTAGGAGATACCTGAATCTTTAGGATGTTGGATGTACTTTTGGAAATGAGGTTAATATTGGTAGAATGCCTATTTCATTTGATAGCATTATGAAGTAGATGCAGGAAGCTGTTCCAACTTTCAATCACTTTGAAGGGCTGGAGCTTGAGGAGGAGGTGCAAGGGTCTCCATTTATTGATGCTAGGAGTGCGAGGTCTGCTATATATAAGAGTTAGATGCAAAAAGTAGATGCTGGGCATGATGGAGGGAGTGTGGCCCCAGAACTATAGTGAAGCAGAGCTAATGTTGATAACAATTGGGCACTTGGATGTTGCTGTTGAGCAAGAGAAAGGGGATCTGTAGGTGCTAGTTTACAATGGTGATGGGAAAGGGTCTTAGGTTATTGATTCTGGGAGTGTGAGGATGGCTGTACAAGATCTAAATGAGGTGAATGTTATCACTAATAGGCATTATGGATGGAGTGTAGCCTAGAATGATAATTAAGAAGAGCTTATTCTTGAAATCATTGGGCACTCGGATGGTTCTGATGAGCAGGGGAAAAGGGAGATACAGGAGCTTGTGCATAATGAGCCTTCTTTCTAGGGGTAAGTAAGAAACCTACCTATAGAGTAGGGGAAATTGTAGCTAAACATGGCTAGTGGGGTGCCCCCTCTTTGCCTGACTATTGAGGAACCTTCCCTGGTGATTCTTAGCGTGCCGCAGTGTTGGGATCTTGCTGATTGTTCCCTAAATCGGGAAGCCTCCTTCATCCCTGATCAATATTTTTTCCAGGAGGATAGTAAATGGATGAATCAAAATATTTCTATGATCATTAAAGAGAGGGCCTTGCATGAGGTGTTCATTCTACATGTGAAGGAAAACAAACTTGCAGGGGTATCTTGAGATTCCTAAAAGAGGAAGCTGAGAAAGGACTATTCGACTTTTCCAAAGATAGTTTCCACGAGAGCCTCTTGCAAAGCTAAGGAAGTTTCCTCTGGTAGGGGAGGTCGGTCTGTCAAGGCACATCTGAATGCAGAGCAGCAACATCTAAGAGATTATTACACATCCTTACTAAATTAATTTGAATCATCTGAATGGGATTCAGTGGAGTCAGATGATTCCTCTGTATATAGTGCTGATGGGAACCCATAAGCACTATATGTTGATTTGTAGTTCCTGATTTTTTTCTCTTTAGCTTTTTGAGTCTTTTGGGGTTTTTGTGTTTGGGGGTACAGGGTTTTTTGGTGTGGTTTGTGTGTCTCCACCCTTCCTTTGTCTGCTTTTCATTTCTTTTTATAAATTTTCGGGGGCGAGGAATAGCTTAGCCTCACACTTTCCATTCCCAAAAACATAAAAAATGACAAAACACTAAAAATACTAAAATCCTAAAAACCCTAAAAATCATCAAAATCCTATAAAACCCTAAAAACCATGAAATACCAAAAACCCATAAGAATCACTAAAAATGTAAAAACCCTAAAACCACCTAATAATCACTAAGAACTGCTTAAAACCAAAAACAACTAAAACCCTTGAAACACATAATAAGTAATGAAAACCCTGAACTCCTCAAATGTTAAAAACTCCAAAATTCCTAAAACATTTAAGAAACCCATAAAATCCTCAACAACCTAAAAACCCCTAAAAACTAAAAAACATAAGAAATCATAAAAATATTAATATATACCTAAATGCATAAAAAACCCAAAAAAACCCCTAATTAAACATTAAAAACCTAAAAATACTTAAAACCTCTAAAAATAAAAAAAATTGTTAAAATCTCTAAAGAACCCAAAAAACATAAATACCCCTTAAAACAATCGAAATCCCTAAAAGAAAAAAACCCTAAAAAATTAGAAAACCCTAAAACCATGAAATTCTATAAGAAAGCCATAAAAACCGAAAAATAGTGAAAACCTATAAAACTAAAAAACGATAAAAACCCTAGAAAACATTACAAACCCTAAAAATCTCAAAAACCCCTAAAAATCATAAAATATGAATAAGAAACCTTAAAATATAAAAACCCCAAAAACATTAAGAAAATAATAGAAATACTAAAAAATATATAACAACATAAAATACCCAAAAACCCCTAATAAAACCTATGAAATGATTAAAAACATAAATAGATTTAAAACTCCCAAAATCCTAAAAAATATTATAACTATAAAAACACTTCGAAGAACCTAATATCTTAAAAAACCGTTAAAAACACAAAAATCATTAAAAACATTAAAATTAGTAAAACACAAAAATCCTTAAAAACCACTACAAACTCTAAAACCCCTTTAAAAACAAATTTTTTTTAAAACTATAAAAAACCTAAATACCAACAAAACCCAAAAAACCATTAAATCCTTAAAACCCAATAAAAATCCATAATAATCCCTAAAAATCTAGGAAACTCTCTGAAAACGTAAAAACCCCTAAAAAGTTGAAAAAGCATATGAAAATATTGAAAACCTACAAATATTTAAATCATTAAAAAACCTAAAAAACAATTAAAACCATAAAGCTCAAAAAATAAATAAAATACAAAAAACCTCAAAAAACCCATAAATTTCATTAAAAATACCAAAAATTCACTAAAAACATAAAATCATCAATAACATAAAAATCCTAAGTAAATCCTAAAAATATAAAAACACTTAAAACTACCAAAAACAAAAAAAAAATAAAACCCCAAAAAACACCTTAAGGTTCTTATAAACCATAAACCCCTAAGAGATTAAAAACCCCTAAACCCCCTAAATCTTTTAAAACAACTAAAAACAATAAACAAACATTAACCCCATAAATATGATAAAAACTATAAAAACATTAAACAACGTAAAAAAATTTAACCCCCCCCCCCAAATCCAAATCTCTAAAAACAAAAAAAACCCTAGAACCCCTTAAAGTCCTTAAAACCCTAAAAACAATAAAAATCCAAAAACCCCGAGAAATAACTAAAAAGAAAAAAATAATATAAAACCCCTAAAACCCTAAATAATACCATAAAACCTAAAAAATCTAAAACCCCCCAAAAAACTAAAATCCCTAAAATGATAAAAAAATCATAAAAACTCTCAAAATGTCAAAAAAACCTTCAAAAACATAAAAAAAACTAAAAAAAATCCTATGAGATCCCTAAAGACATAAAAAGGATAATAATTTAAAAAACATTATTAAAAACATAAAACCCTAAAACACACATAAAACCCCAAAAACCTTAAAATGATAAAAACCCAAAAAACTCAAAAAAAAGAACCTAATAACCCCAAAACCCCTAAAAATCCGTAAAAACCCAAAAAAATCGCTAAAACTCTAAAAACATATTATACCACTAAAACATTAAAAAAACTCAAAATAACCCTAAAACCGATAGAAAACTAAAAAAATGAAAAAAACTAAAAGACCATAAAACAAAAAAAAATCCAAAAAACCCTCATGATTCGTAAAAACCATAAAATTTCTTATAAAAGATAAAGAATTTCTAAAATCATAAAAAACAATAAAAAAACCTAAGAAATACTTATAACCCTATGAAAACGTGAAAACCCTAAAAAATTAAAAAATAATAAAAACATTAAAACACCCCAAATCCCTTAAACCCCCCAAAACCATAAAATCCTTAAAAATAACTAAAAACCCTAAAAATATAAAAAACCCAAAAAAACCTTTAGAAAAACATATAAAACTAAAAACATAAAAAACATAATAACACTAAAATCCTTAAAACCCTAAAAACCCAAAAAACGTAAAAACACTTAAATACTCATAAAACCCTAAAAACTAGTTGAAAATATAAAAACCTTTTCAACCCATAAAAACTTTGAAAACCATTAAAACCCATAAAGGCACTAAAAAATAAAAAAGAGCCCCTAATACTTCAAAATACCATAAAAACCTAAAAATACTTGAAAAACAAAAACAACCCTCAAAATACTTAAAAACACTTAAAAACATAATAATCCATAAAAGCACTAAAAATACCTATATAAGATAAAAACCCAAGAGAACCTTAAAACCCTAAAGAAATACATAAAACACATAAAATTCTTAAAAACCCATAAAAACTATAAACTCTAGAATCCCTAAAATCTCTAAAGACACAAAAAACCCCAAAAAACATACAAAATCCCAAAAACCCATAAAAATCCTAAAAAATCCTAGAAATACATAAAATCATAAAAATATTATGTGGAACCCAAAGAAATAATTAAAACCCTAAAAACACATTAAACCTTTAAAAACCAAAAAATGATAAATTCCCTAAAAAACACAATAGACCCTAAAACACAAAAAACAAAAAAAAACAATTAATCACCATTAAAAAAACCATATAACACCTAAAAACAACAAAAATTATAAAAACACTTTATAGCCCTAAAACATTAAAAACTCTAAAAAACCTTTAAAATAATAAAAAACATAAAAAATGCGTAAAATAATAAAAATACATAAATCCCCGAAAAATATTAAAAACCATAAAAACCGATAAAATCCTAAAAAAATATAAAAATAATAAAAACCCTAAAAATACCTAAAGACATTAAAAATCCGTCAAAACTTGAAAAACTCTAAGAAAAACATAAAAACCTAAAATAACATAAAACCCCTAAATATATAAAAAATTCTAAAACCCTAAAAAAACTATACCCCTAAAAATAGAAAAAACCTAAATACCCATAAAAACCCTAAAATTCACAGACCCTAAAAATCTCTAAAAATAGTAAAAAACATCAAAATATGAAAAACCCTATGAAAACATTAAAACCCAAAAACACACAAAACCCCCAAAAACATATAAAATTGTAGAATCCCTAAAAAATATAAGGACCCTAAAAACCCTAAAAACATAAAAACTGTAAAACCCAAAAACATCATAGATCCCCTAAAACCCATTAATCCAATAAAACCAATGAAAGCCCTAAAAACACTTAAAAGTCCTAAAAAATCAATAGAAACTCCTAAAAACAAAAAATACCATAAAAATCCTAAAAGCCTAATACTCTTAAAATTCCCTAATAACATAATAAAAACCAAAAATAACTAAAAAACCTAAAAACCTTAAAGACCAAAAAACAACATAAATTACCTAAAAACTATAAAAATTATAAAAAATACATAAAAATCCACAAAATTTTAAAAACCCTAAAGACACCAAAGGAAACATTTAGAGGATAAAAAACATAAAATACATAAAATACCAAAAAATATTGATAAAAAATCTAAAGGACCCTAAAACACCAGGAAAACCCTAAAAACAATAAAAATACCTAAATCCCTAGAAACACTAATCCCCTAACACCTCTAAAATTTATAAAAACACTTTAATCTCCTAAAAATTCCAAAAAACACTAAAAATAATAAAAATCCATTAGAAACTCTAAACTCCCAAAAACCACAAAAATCCACAGAAATCCTAAAAACCCTAAAATCCTGCATTATATCTAAAAACCCATAAAACTGATAATAATCCTAAAAGGCACTAAAAATTTACAAAAAAAAATAAAAAACACTAAAAAACATGAACAAAATTGAGAAAAACTTAAAATCTAAGAAAACATAAAAACTCTAAAAACCTTGAATACACTAAAAACCCTAACAATCCATAAACCCCAAAAAACCCCTAAAAATAATAAAATTGATAAAAACTTTAAACCCCAAAAAATACAAAAAATAATTTCGAAACCCAATAAAAAGGTAAATCCCCCCTAAAAACCATGAAACCCCTTAATAAATCCATAAAAATATAAAAACAATTAAAACCCCTAAAAACTAAAAAATGCTAAAAACTCGTAAAGAACCTCAAAACCATAAAACCATAAAACTCCTAAAAACCATTGAAAACCCTATCTAGCCCATAAAACCCACTAAAAAAAATCAAAAAACTGATTAAACCCATAAAAACATTAAAAACTCTAACAAACCTAAAAAACCCTAATAACTCAAAAATAACATAAATCCCATAAACCCATAAAACCCCAAACCCCTAAAAACCCTAAAAATCCCTTAAAACTATAAAAAATCATTTAAAATACCTTAAATTCCTAAAAATGTAAAAAAATACTAAAATAGTTGAAAACCCCTTAGAAAAAACTTGAAAACCTAAAAACACTTAAAAACCCAAAAAATCCTAAAAATATTAAACACCCTAAAAAACCCTAAAAAATATTAATATCCTTAAACTCTATAAAAATCATAAAAAATCCATAAAAATTTCTCTAAAAACATAAAACTCCCTAAAAACAATGAAAACCTTAAGAAATACTTAAAAACCTAGAAAAACATAAAACACCCAAAATTCTAAAAATGTAAAATCTTCTAAAAAGAAACTGAAATACTTAAAAATCCTAGAGACCTAATAAACCACAAAACTGATAAAATAATTAAAACCCCCTAAAAACTATAAAAATCTTTTAAACCCCCCAAAATGATAAAAAATATAAAAATCCTTAAAAATTTTAAAAAAACTTAGAAAAACCCTTAAGAACACAAAGAAACTATAAAACCCCTAAATACCCTAAGAACCCCTAAAAAACTTTAAAATCCCTATAACCCCAAAAACAATTTTTTTTTTACAAATTTCTAAAAGTTCCTAAAACTTAAAAACCATTAAATCCATAAAAACCCTATAAACCATAAATACATAAAAATACATAAAACCATAAGAATCTTGAAAAAACAATAAAATCTAATAAAAACATAAAAATACCCCTAAAAACTGCTAAAACCACAAAAAAATTACTGAAACCCCTCAAATTCCCCAAAGCTCAAAAACCATACAAAATGTAAAGAATACCAAAAATTCCTAAAAACATAAAAACCCCTAAAACCCTTTAAAACTATAAAAAATATATAAAAACAAAAAAACATATAAAAACACTGAAAAATCTAATAAATAATAAAACCCCTACAAACAATAAGAATCCCTAAAACCCCTCAAATTCCCTAAAACCTTAAAATCATAAAATTATTAAAAATCCCTAAATTTCCATAAAAACATAAAAAAACTCTAAAAACTCTATGAAAAATAGAAAAAAAACAAAAACACTTAATTCTACTAAATACATAAAAAATATTAAAAGCCCTAACATAACCTATAAAGACCCTAATACCCCTAAAAACATAAAAACCCTTAAAAATCATAGAAAAAATTCTAAAACACCTAAAAACCCAAAAACCACACAAAATACTCTAAAAACCCATTAAAACCCTTAAATGTTAACAAATCTAAAATAATTAAAACCATAAAAACCCCAAAAAACCCTCAAAATCCCGGAAACCCCAAAAATAATAAAAATCATTAAAAAGGCCCTAAAATACCTAAAACAAAAAAATTCATTAAAACCTTGAAAACCTCATAGAAAATATAAAAAAAATTACAAAACTATAAAACCATAAAAACATAAGGAATCATAAAACCCATATAAACTCTAAAACACCTAAAAACAGTAAAACCATCAAAATACCTAAAAACCATGAAGAAAAATAAAATATATCTTAAATTTCCTAAAAATAAATAAAAATTAAAAAACCTAAAACACTAATAACCATAGGTAAAACATGAAATAAAAAAAAGGTTAAAATATTAAAAAAATCTAAAAATATGATTAAAATCATTAAAAACAATGAAAATCCTAAAACCTATAAAATACATAAACCCCTTAAAAACATAAAAACCTCTAAAAACCTAAAAACCAATAAAAATGTAGAAAATCATTAATTCCCCAAAAAAAATTTAATAACAATAAAAACATTAAAAACCCTAAAAACATAAAAATTTATAGAAACTCAAAAACCATAAAAACATTAAAAACCATAAAAACCCTAAACCCCTTATAATTCCAAAAAACCCTTAAACCCATAAAAATTATAACAAGCATTGAAAATCCCAAAAAACATAAAAATCCCTAAAATTGATGAAAATCCCAAAGAAATCCTTAAAAACCAAAAAATAATAAAATCAATAAACACATAAAAAACACAAAAACCTACAAAATTAAAAAAACCCCTAAAAACCATAAATCCTTAAAACCCATAAAAACATTAATGAACCATAAAACCCCAAAACCCACTAAAACACTAAGACCCCTTTTAAACCCAAAAAATGTTATAATCCTAAAAAAACCTAAAAACCATTAAAAAATCAATAAAACTCAAAAAAATAAATTATTTAAAATCCTAAAACCCCTTTAACCATAACAACCCTAAAAACATAAAAATACTATAAAAATGAATTAAAATACTTAAATAGTTAAAAAACCATAAACACCCCAAAAACCATAAGGTTGACTTAAATCCTAAAAGCACTTAAAACCCATAAAAACCTAAAATCCTAAAACCCCTAAAAGCCCTAAAATCCCTTAAAACCCTCAAAATCCCTTAAACCACTAAAAACCAAAAACAATCATATAAAAACCTAAAAATTTAAAAAACATGAAATCCTTGAATACTGATATAAAAACCTTAAAAACCTAAAAACACTTAAAACCCTCAAATCCTAAAAAACGCTAAAACCATCGAAACTCCAAAAATAACAGAAAACCCAGAAAAACAACAAAACACCTAATAACTATAAAAATACCTAAAATGAAATAAATAATCTAAAAACAATCAAATCCCTTAAAATCATTAAGCACTAAAAAACCATAAAACCCATAAAAATAAACAACAACATAAATCCAAAAAAATAAAAAAAGCCCTAAAACCCTAAAAATCCCTTAGAATCCCTAGAAACCCTAAATAACCATAAAAATACTAAATAATACATAAAGAATTATTGAAATGTAAAAAACTGAAAGCACTGGGAAAAACCTTAAGAAAACCTTGAAATCCAAAAAACAACTAAAATGGCTAAAAAACCTAAAAGATGATAAAAATCCCTAAAATCCATAAAAACCCTAAAACCCTAAAATATTAAAATGCATACAAAACATAGAACCCATAAATACCATTAAAACCCAAAAAACCCTAAAACCCTTAAAACCTTTAAAAATGTAAAAAACTCTAAAAAACCATAAAACCTTAATAGCAAAAAAATCCTAAAAACCAAATAACCATAAAAACACAATAGAACCCTAAAAACCTTCAAAATCTATAAAAACACTAAAATCCCATAAAAATACTAAAAACCCTCAAAAATTCCATAAAGACATTAAAACCCTTAAAATTATGAAAATCCATAAGAAGTTATGAAAACCCAAACCAGTTAAAACGCTTAAAACATGAAAAAAAACCCAAAGCCCACAAAACCCTTGAAATCTTAAAACCCTCAATGTCCCTAAAACCCCTAAAACCACATTACAATATTACAAAATCTCTAAAAATAATTAAAAACATAAAATCCCTAAAAAAATTGAAAACCCCTAATAAAACCTATAAAATTAAAAAATACCTAAACCCTATAAAAACCTAAAAAATATTAAAACCCCTAAATGGCCCTAAAACCGTAAAAATCAATGAAAAACATATGAAACCCCAAAAACTATAACAACATTAAAAACTATAAAAATCTATAAAACCTCTTTAAAAAAATTAAAAACTATAAAAAATGATAAAAACCCATTAAAACTAAAAAGACCCTAAAACCCTAAAACCAGACAAATCAATAAAACAAAAAAACACATAAAAATCCAAAAAGATCCCTAAAACCCCTAAAAAGGTAAAAACACTAAAATCCAGTAAAAAAATATAAGGATACATTCTAAACCTAAAAACACATTAAACCCTTAAAAACATAAAAAATGCTAAAACCCCTAAAAACCCTAACAACCATAACAACCCTAAAAATATTAAAAACCCAAAAAACCCAAAAAATCATAGAAAAAAATTATAATTTTTTAAACCACTAAAAATGTTAAAACTCTAAGATGTCATTAAAACCCTAAAAAACTGAAAAAATCGAAAAACCCAAAAAAAAAAATAACTTCAAAACCCCCAAAATAAAAAAAACCCCTAAAACCCCATTAAAATCCTAAAAAAATCCCAAAAAAATTATAAACTCATAAAAAACCTAAGAACATTGAAAACCCCTATTAAAACCTTAAAAACACAAAAAAAAATGATCACTTAAAAACTTAAAAAACTAAAAAATCCATAAAACCCCTTAAAACACTAAAATGCATAAAAACTATAAAAAACCTTAAAATTCTAAAAAATCACTAGAAACATAAAAACCCTAAGAAAACCTAAAAACACTTAAAACCCAAAAAACCCTAAAAATCACAAAACCCCCAAACAACCCCTAAAAATCTAGAAAACCATAAAACAACTATAAAATATTAAAAATTTCAAATAACCCATTAAACCCTAAAAACCCAATAAAAACTATAAAAACCCATTAAACCCCTAAAAACAAAAATAAAACAAAAATCCTTAAAAGACCCCTAAAAACTGAGAAAAAAAACTGAAAACCCAAAAACCCCTTAAAACACCAAAATCCCTAAAAACCCTAAAAACCATAAAAATCCTAAGAAATACCTAAATATTCCTAAAAACATAAAATACCATAAAACCCCAAAGAAACCTTAAGAAATAATGAAAACTAGAAAAAAAATTTAACCATCAAAAACCTAAAATTCTAAAAACACGAAAAAACTTACAAACCCAAAAAATCATAAAAAACATAAAAACCTAAAAATACATACAAGTACCTAAAAATATAAAAAACCAAAAAATGTAAAAATTTCTAATAAACAATAAAAATATAAAACACATAAAAATCTATATAAGTATCTAAAAATCCATAAAAAATAATAAAACCAATGAAAAAAACATAAATATCCTAAAAAACTAAAACAATTAAAACTTATAAAAAACTATAAATTCTAAATATCCAAAAAACCGAAAAACCCATAAAAGCATCAAAATAACCAAAAAACCGTAAAAACCAGACAAATCCTAGAAAAACCCAAAAAATCATTGAACTATTTAAAACCCTAAAATCTCTATAAATACCAAAGAAGACCTTGAAACATAGAAAATACTTAATAACCCTAAAAACCTAAACATGATAGAAACAAAAAATTTAAAAAAACCTACGCACCCTTTAAAATCATAAAAAAATCCTAAAACCATAAAACCCCTAAAAGCCAATAAAAATCATAAAAATAACTAAAAACTCTAAAAATACATTAAATACCCAAAAACATAAATACACTCTAAGAAACCCTTAAATTCTTAAAAACACAAAAAACCCTAAAAAACCTAGAAACCCTTAATAACCCTCAAAATCCCTTAAAAACCTAAAAACAATAAATATCCCTAAAAATGCCTCAAAATCCCTGAAAACCAAAAATGACCTAAAAACACTAAAAATCCATAAAAACCATAAAAACCTAGAGAAAACATAAAACCCCTAAAAACAACAAAAAAATGCTAAAATCCCCCCCAAAAAATAAAATTCCCAATAAAAATTAAAAAACCTAGAAAACCATAATAACCCTAAAAAACTAATAATCTATAAAACATATAAATCGCTAAAAAAATTAAAAACATATAAAAACCAAAAACAGTAAAAAACTATAAAAAACCCGAAAAACTAAAAATCCATAAAAATACCTAAAAACCCTTAATGTCCCTAAAAACACTAAAAACCCTAAAAATCCTTAAAAATCCATAAAAATATAAAAACCATTAAAACTGTAAAAATCCATAAGAGAATCATGAAAACATAAAAATAAATAAAACTCTAAAAACCTAAAAACATTATAAAACCTTAATAACCTAATGAACCCTCAAAATCACTGTAAATACTTCAAACCCATAAAAATATTAAAAAATCCCTAAAAATCCATTAAAATGTAAAAAAACCCTAAACCCCTAAAAACCCCTAATAAAACCTTTAAACCCCAAAAATAGTCTAAAAACCTAAAAAAATCTTAAAAGGCCTCAAAACACCCCAAAACCATAAAAACCCATCAATATCCTATAAATCCCTAAATGTCCCTAAAAATGAAAAACCCCAAAATTCCTGAAAACCCCTAAGAAATATATGAAAACCATAAATCGCTTAAAACCCATGAAACGTAAAAATAATAAAAACAACAAAATAACCTAAAACCCTAAGCCCCCTAAAAACAATAAAATGCCTCAAAACCATTAAAACCCATAATACCCCTAAAAACAACTAAAACTCTAAAACTCATTAAATACCAAAAATCATTAAAAAAATCTAAAATACCTTAATAAACATAAAAACCCTAAAAAACCTAGAAACCCAGAAATACCATAAAAGACCTAAAAACCCTAAAAACAAAAAAAATATCGAACATCCCTAAAATCAATAAAAGCATAAATATCCCTAAATATCGCGAAAAATGTAAAAACTGCAAAAAACCTCAAAAACTAAAAAAAACATAAAAACCTAAAAAAACATAAATCACATAAAACCCAAAAAAATTGTAGAAACCTCCAAAAAGCACTAAAACTCTAAAAACCATAAAAATACCTATAAACCTTATAAATCTTAAAAAAAATTCCAAAAATCCCTAAATACATAATAATCCCTAAAAATCATGAATGCCTATAATAAAGCCTAAATAACCTAAAAATGGTGAAAACCCTAAAAAGACCATAAAACCCCTAAAACCCAGAAGAACCCCTAAAAACATTAAAACCCCTAAAAAATAATAAAATCCATAACAAGAATCTAAAAACACTAAATACCCTTTAAAACCATAAAAAAATTTAAAAAGTCAAATAACCATAGAAACCCTAGTCCCCTTAAAAATAAAAAAAACACCATAAACCCCATAAAATCCAAAATACACTCAAAATTCTGAAAACCACTAAAACCCTAAAAATCTTACAAAATACATAAAATACTAAAAACCCAAGAAACACTAAAAACCCCTAAGAATTCCACAAAACCCAAAAAATATTAAAAAACCCTAAAGATCATAAAAAACACTAAACCATTAGAAAAACCCTAAATACCCTAAATACCCTAAAAATAATAAAAATCCATAAAAACCCTAAAAATAAAAAATCCTCAAAATCTCTAAAAATCCATAAAAATGTGAAAACCACTAGAGTCCCTAAAAAACCCAATGAAATCCTTAAAACCTAAAAACACTTAAAACCCATAAAACCATAAAAAAATTATTAAAACCATAAAGCCTTAAATTGTTAAAAAAAATCTCAAAAGTCCTTAAAAACTCAAAAAAATTAAAGTATAAAACCCCAAAGACCCTAAAAAACCTAAAAACCCTAAAAACTCAAAAAATTATGAAAACCCCTAAAAATATCTATAACCTAAAAATTTCTAAAAACCCAAAAAAAAGACAACAAAATCCATTAAAAACATCAAAATCCGTAAAAAAATTAAATAAACTTAAAAACTGAAGAAATTTAAAAAACACTAAAAACCATGAAAACCCATAAGGAATTCAAGAAATCCTAAAAATCTAAAATCCCCTAAAAACCAAAAAAACTCTAAAAACCCTAAACATTTAGAAAAAAAGTAAAAATCCCAAAACCCTAAAAAACATAAAAATGATCATAATAACTAAAAACACTAAAATATAAAAAATTCATCATAACAGGAAAATCCCTAAAACCCTCAAAACCCATTAAATAATAAAATCTTTTAAATACATAAAAAAATACAAAAACTCTAAAAACACTATGAAGACACTAAAACTACTAAATACCTATACAGACCATAAAACCATGGAAAAACATAAAACCCCCTAAAACCATAAATCCAACTAAAAAATCTAATACCCCTTGAAACCCATAAAAACATTATAAAATTTAAAATACATTTAAAAATAAAAAACACTTTAAAACCCAAAAGCATAGAAACTCTTAAAACTCTAAACCCATAAAAATATCAAAAAAATCCTAAAAGCATAAAACCCCTAAAACCCTAAAAGACCCAACCCCCCTCTCTCCCAAAGAAAAAATACATAGAAATAATTAAAATCGTTAATAAACCCTAAAATTCCCTAAAAATGTTAAAAAATCCTAAAAGCCTTCAAAACATAAAACATTAAGAAGAAAAAAATTTAAATCACAAAAAAACACAAAAATTCTAAAACACCTTAAAAATTATAAAACTACGTAAAAACCCTAAAACCAATAAAAAACATAATAATCCATAATAATCATAAAACCCATAAAAACCCTAAAAACAACTAAAAACCATAATAACACTTTAAACCCCTAGAATCATCCAAAACACTAAAAAACCTTGATAACCGCCATGAAACTAAAAAAACACAACAAACACACAATTCATTAAAAACCATAAAAACCCAAAAATCCCTCAATATTTCTAAAACATTAAAAACCAATAATAATATTTAATAGGCACTAAAATTTTCTAAAAATGTAAAAACCCTTGAAATATCTTATGAAAACATTAAAAACCTTAAACACTTAAAAACACTTAAAACATTGAAAATGCTAAAAATAATGACATATCCAAAATCCCAAAAACCCCTAAAAACCATTAAAATCCCTAAAAACCAAAATAATCTAACAAATCTCTAAAAACCCCTAAAATGGTAAAAACCCTAGAAACCATGAAGAACCCAAAGAAAACCTTAAAAACATAAAATCACTTAAAACCCCTAAAATCTAAAAAATAATAAAAAATACCTAAAAGATCCTAAAACCATAAAATCCCCAAAAAAACAATTAAACCACTAAAAACCTATAAAACCCACTAAAACACTAAAATCAGATTACACCCCTAAAAATGATAATGATCTATAATAAACATCAAAACCCTAAAAAACAAATAAAATCCTAATAACCCCCAAAAATTTATAAAACCCCCCAAAACCCTCAAAAACCCTTAAAACTCCATAAAACCTAAAAAACCTAAAACCCCCTAGAAATCATAAAATGTCCATAAAAATCCATAAAAATTAAAAAATCCTAAAAACTAAGAAAAAACCTTAAATAAAACATGAAAACTTAAAAACACTGAAAACCCCTAAAAATCTAAAAAAATCTAAAATCCCTAAAAACCCCTAAAAATATAAACATCATTAAACAATATAAAAATAAAAAAAATCAATAAAAATCCCTAAAAATGTAAACCCCCCTAAAAACCTTGATAACCCTAAACAAAACATTAAAATCTTATAAACACATAAAACCCATAAAAACTAAAAATGCTAAAACCGAAAAAACCCCTAAAACTCCTCAAAGCCCCCAAAAACCATTAAACCCCATAAAGCTCGTTAAAACCCTAAAAACTCACTAAAACACCGAAAAACCGTTAAACCCCTAAAAACAATAAAAAATAGAAAAATCAATAAAACCTATAAAAAATCAAAAACCTCTAAAAACAAAAAATAATAATAAAACCCCTAAAATACCTAAAATATTTCAAAATACCAAAAACCCCCAAAAAACCATAAAGAAGATACAATATCCCTATGATTCCTTGAAAATGAAAAAAAAAATTCCAGAAAAACAATAAGATAACTGTAAAACACTAAAAATACTTAGAACCCCTAAAATAAAAAAACATACAAAACCCAGAAATACCCTAAAAAGACCCTAAACTGCTAAAACCCTTAAAACCAATAAAAACAACTAATAATAATAATAAAACTTCCAAAAACCGGAATATCAATAAAAAATATAAAAATAAATTAAAACTATAAAAATTTTAAACCCCTAAATGTAATATCTTGTAATTTCTATGTATTGTTTTATATTATATGTAATTATTTTAAGACTACGCGCTCTGAGGACACATGACTCGAAGGCCCGGTGAGCCAGAAATGAAATTTTGATCTTTTTTAAGGTATATTCAGTAAATGTGTGAGCATGTTTTTCTATATTTCGAACTAGTGATTTGAAAAAAAACATCTGAGCGCACTATTGAACTCAAAATGCCGAGATTCACCTAGAATGGACTTAACTTTGATCAGAAAGGGCTGAACGGAAAAGTAAATTATTGGACCTTTCAAAAAAAATAATTATAAAAGATATTTTATTTTATTTCCTCAAAAAAATTAGTGTCACAACAACACTGTGATGTAGGAATGAGGCAACAACGATGTGATTTAATGGATCTCATTAATGGCTTGTTACCATGCAGTGTAACAACTCTTTATTGATGCATAACAGAGATTCTATTTCATAAATAAAATTTTGTAACGATTGGACATCACTATATAACAGTAATGATGCGATATGTTTTATTTTTAATAGTTGTATGTATTGGTAGAACCATGATTAAACTATGAGGATTATCTGATGAACCTATGATGGATTTCCTCCCCAACAAAGAACGATGAACTTCAGCGGGACATCATCGACTACGATGTAACTTGAAGAACGACGAAGGCCATCGACATCTTGAACCATTGAGGATGAAGCACTACAGAAACAAAAATAAAAAATTTAGGGTTTTTTTAGTCTTTCCAATCCGTTACTTCTATATGGAAAAAGAGGATTAACCCACTATCAGGTTTATACATGGGTCTCTCGTTCTTGTGGGAGGGTAATCTTTTTGGGGTTCTACATCAGGATTGAATTATCATGGATTGTAAATTTTCCACAAACCCCCTGGTTTTAAAACATCTAACATAGAGGGTGCATGTTGGACCGAACAAGTATTGAGCCCCTTATCATGTGATCTCATTGTGAACAGATTGTCCATGATGGAAGTAAGTTGCATCCGAGACCATGCAAGTGATGGTGAAACCCTACGGAACCCGAAGGCGTAGACAGATCAAGAAACAGACCACTTAAGAAACTCTGGTGGCCCATAAACGGAACTGCCAGTGCAGCGGCAGAGGTCTGCGGAGGTGGTCGCGGGCTATGGGGGGTGGTGCGCCTGTCTGCATGCCATAACTGTAGGAGGCCACATCAAGCTGGCTATAGTGGAATAGAGGAGTGGTGCAAACCAGTGCTGCGGGGAGGCGGCGACCCATTTCTGGGCCTCCCAAGAGACCTGGTGAGCCATGGCTTCTAGAACATAGTGGAGGGGAGGTTGTGGATCATGGGATGCGGTAGAATCTGGAGGCGGAACCGGGAGGTCACCGCATGGGAAGATCGGGCCACTCCTTGTGGGTCGCATTCAGAAAGAGGAGAGTACATGGGGGCATTAGCCAGGGCCCCGATGCACACCACCGGTAGCACGTGAGGCTGGACATTAGCAAGCAGGCTTCAACCCCAGCCAGTGGGCCCAGTAGTCTAGACCCCTTGTGGTGGGCTGGACATTCTCTCTTCAGGCCATTCGGGACATTATAGGGTCGTCGGTTGACCCAATGGGCTGGATCCTCAACCAAACTAGGTCGGGTATAGCGATCCCCATTGAGCATGACCACTAGTCAGGCCTGACTGAACCTACCCTGACCCAAGAAAGGTCAGGTCGTGTCATTTGAATTAAACCGGGGTATGTGGGATCCCTGTTCCAAGTTGGTCGGGTCGGTCTAACTGGGTCAGACCAGTCCCATACACAACCATCCTCTGTTCACTAAAACACTAATTACATGCAAATTGGGTATCATTTTGATGATTTGGTTGCAGCTTTGGGACCCTATCAATGAGAAGAGTCTATTGATATGATCTAAGGTGACTTTCATTGATGTTGAGATGTTACTAATGTCTTAAGTAACAGTTCTCCCAAGAACGCTATGCGTGAAACCCTACGGTTGGTTGAGACCTGAAGACTGCTAACAAGCGACTCTGTGTAACTCAAATGTAGCCTAGTGGGAAGCAACTCTATGTGACATTGTAGGACCATGGTAGGAGCGAGAATATGTTACTCGACAGACCCACAATACACGATGGGGAGGAGTACCTTAGTTGACCAAGGTGGGAAGAAACATTTTGTGACATTGTAGGCCCACCGTACGTGATGTGGATGTGTACCTCAGCAGTCCAAGGTTTGTGGGAAGTGACTTCTATGTGACCTGGTAGGACCACTATACTCATAGTGGAGGAGTTATCTAGGAACCAAGGTGTTCGGCGATGTGATTGATTATTACTATATCACTATCATTGACGTAAACCTTCTGTGAGTTGTCTTGTACTTCATGCTTGTGCTTTGTGCTTAAGATTTGTTCTTTTCTTTGAGGATTTATTTGTGGTCATTTATTTTTGTTTAGGGGTCCCCTAATGAGTATTTTTTACTCACCCCTGTATGGTCTTCACCCACACATGTTGTTTCTGTTGTAGATGATCGATGCTTCGAAGGAGGACTTAGTGTTCTAGGACCCGTTGGGGCCAAGTAAGATCTGGAGGACGTGACATAATACATCAACATCCAGTTGCTACACTAATCTTACCACCATATGAGGTTTTCAATGGATGGATTCCCGAGTCCCTTGCAAATTTTCATTTTTAGTTATTTTTGTCAGGATTGTATTCTGGAACACTTTTTTTAGTTTTACTTGTACTCAACACTTGTTTCAGTATACTTTATCCATATTTTAGTTTGTGGGGTGTGATTTGGAGTGTGTGTTCATACAGGTATTCATTCAAATGCCTCCCACTTGTAGGATTGCGCCTTCAGCACTAGTTTCCGGCCTCTAGCCTTCTAGAGGTGGGTTTGGGGTTGTCACGACATGGGCCCCCGGGGGCAGGTCATGACAAAGTGGTAACATAGGGCGGTTGGTCCCACCTCTAAGATAAGGTGTATATTGTTTTTTTTTTCTACAATGTTATGTGTTTTATGTCCAACATTCATATTTGGGGTGTCTAGTGTAGGTGCGGTGGCATATGTATCAATACACCATAACCTATAATTCATCTTTTAGTCTATAAAAAAGAAAACACTATTTGAAAAATTGACTCCTTATGTTCTTTTTCAATAAGAGTCAGCTCACCAGGTATAACCATCTAACCATGGTATATCTTGATCTATCTCTGGATGCATCTACTTGGATGACCAGCTAGGATCCTGATAATTGATCGTGTGGAAAACTTTCCTAGAGATGTGGCATTGATTTAGGGACCAGTAATAGAGATGGCCCAACTTGGTGGTGCACCAATGTTTCTACCACCCATTGATAAGAAGTTACTACTGACGGTACTAGTAGAGGATGCACAGAGGCTCAGTGCCTTGAATGAGTTCTAGAAATAAATACCTCCCAGGTTTAGGAGGGTGAAAAATCCTCAGGTTACTGAGGACTGGATAGAGGTAATGATGAAGGCCTTTCGCTTAGTAAGTTAAACTCTTGACCAGATGACGATCTTAGATGCGAGCCTTCAACAAGTCTCAGTAGGGATATAGTGGAGTTTGATGATTCACACTCATGATGAGGTGACCCTCTCTTTGGTTGACTTTGAGCGGCTTCTCTGAGAGGAGTTTTTCCGACTGAACATGTGCTCTATGCACATACAAGAGCTACTTCAGCTACATTAGGGAAGCATGTCTGTGGTGGAGTACTCTTAGAGGTTTACAGACCTCTATCACTACTCTACAAACATGGTGCGAGACACTTTCTACAAGGCCCAGACCCTTGATTAGGGACTCAGATGGGAGATCAGGGCATCGATGGTGTCTCTTAGCATCCCCACTCATGTTTCAGTATAGGAGTGATCCCTTCTTATGGAGAGAATGTTGGTGGAGCAGGTACTGATAGAAAGAGCTACCAACAGGCTCTAGGTGAAAGAGTCTTTAGCAGGAAATAGACAACTGACATGAGGGCCCAAGCGGTCTAGGTCTTTCAGAGGAAAACCCCAGGAATTAGGGTTGGTAGTGCAGGGCTCCTAGACTAGAGGAAGCCAGTCAAGAGATATGCTTTTCATCGCATGTGACTAGAAGGGAAACATGGAATGTGACTTCCCAACCTTCCATGTAGATGACCAATAGATGGTTGATGGACTTCCAAGACAGATCCAGAGTTTTGAGCAAGCCGGTTAAAAGGGTGGCGTTTGTGGCAGGGGAGAAGGGTGAGTAGACGGTGGTGGGAAAATGTTTGAGGTACTACCACCACCCCTCTAGTTGGTCCACCCCAACATTAGGGAGAAGGAAGATAGGGGAGATCTTATCTTCAGGCAGCAGAGGCTTATGACCACAGTGCTTTGGAGATGATCTGAGGTACAATCTGTGTCTTCTCCTCCCTAGATACAGTTCTTATAGATAAAGGTGCTAGTCACTCTTTCCTTTTCATGACTCTCATTTGGATCTCGAAGATTTTGGAGGAGTTTTTGGCTCAATTCTTATGTCTAGAGACTCCTACTGGAGGGTATTTAAAGATTACACACTGGTGTCGATAGTGTAAGTTTAATCTAGGAGGCCAGAGCTTCAACTGGGATCTCCTAGTAGAGCTGTCGAGGCCTTATAATGTCATCATGGGTATGAATTGGTTATCCACATTCCATTCTCAGATTGACTGTTTTAGGAATACAATAAGGTGTGTCCATGGAGATGGGATGTAGTTTTACTTCACCACCAAGAAGGAACCCTTGCAGCACAGGAAAAACTTTCTTGGTGGAGGGTGTTGTCGATCCCACACCAGTTGGCTATACTCATCTTCAGTTTAGTGGTTGAGAGGAGTTCTAAATTTCATGTAGTGGTGGACATGTATGGGGATGTTTTTCCTAATGATATTTCGGGAAAAACCCCTCGTAGAGAGGTATTCTTTTTCATCAACTTGTACCCTAGATCAACACCGATATCCACACTGACATATCAGATGCCTCCCACGAAGCTTTGAGAGCTAAGGGTACAACTAGAGGTATTTTTGGAAAAGGTGTTCCTAAGGCCCATTTTTTCACCATGAGAAGCCCATGTTATTTTTTCCAAGAATCCAGATGGGATATTGAGGTTGTTCATGGACTTATGAAACTTGAAATAAGTGACCATGAAGAACAAGTATCCACTTCTGATAATTGATTCCCTATTCGATCAACTGAAGGGAGTGAGATGGTTCTCCAAGATAGACCATAGATTAGACTATTACCAACTTCAGGTATGGGATGATGACATACCGATGACGGACTTCAGGTGTCGGTATGGCCACTATGAGCTCTTGGTGATGTCTTTAGGCATGAACAACACCCCATCAGGGTTCATGTGTCTCATGAATAGGATTTTATAGTGTTTCCATGACTGGTTTGTTGTGTTATTCATTGAAGGTATCTTAGTTTACTCGGTGTCAGATGAAGAGCACACTACACAACTGTGGATAGTATTGGATACACTCTGAGAGTAATTACATTATGGTAAGCTCTCGAAGTTCCATTTCTGGATTCAGGAGGTCCACATTCTAGGAAATGTCTTCTTGGAGGCTACAGTTGTAGTGGATCTAGCAAATATAGTGGGAGTTCTCGATTGGGAACCACCCAGAAGTGGGACTGACGTGTGTAGATTCTTGGGGTTTGCTGATTACTACTAAATTTTTATGAACAACATTCTTATAGTGGATGAACCCTTATCATCTTTTTCACATAAGGGATCACCGTTTGTATTGATGGATAAATGCCAACAGATTTTTCAGGAGATAAGGTAGAGACTGTCTAGTGTCCCCATCACGGGACTACTAGAGGATGGAGTTGAGTACATGGTCTTCTACGATGTGTCGGGGACCGGATGAGGTTGTTTTCTGATGCAGGAGTGATAAGTCATCCCCTATTGATCATGCCAGTTGAGGAAGCATGAGTAGAACTACGCGACCCATGACCTGGAGTTTACAGAAGTGGTATTTTCTTTGAAGATGTGGTGACACTACATGATGGGTGAACAGTTTACAGTTTACTCAGACCATAAGAGTCTCAGGTATATCTTCTCCCAGAAAGACCTGAACCTATGACAGCAGCAATGTATAGAGTTCCTCTAGGACTATGAATTTGAGATAGTGTATTGTCATGGAAGGAGAATGTGGTAGAATATTCCTTTAGCAAGAGGAAAGTTTTATAGCTACTGAGTGAGGCGATAGTGTAGTTATCTGCAATGAAGATATCCTTATTGTATGATGAAGGAGTGGGTTACCATCAGTTGATGACTGTTACTCCCCCACTCTTATAGTGTGTCAGGGATGCATAGCTGGTGGATGCTGACTGCAAGGCCCATCTTACTTAGTTGTCCTTAGAACATTCTCCTGATGCATATTCGATAGAAGGGGAGAACATCATCTTTTCCAGAGGGTGCACCATAGTACTAGTGGCATTGTAGGAGGATGTGTTGATATAGTTACATACATTCCCTTTGGAGGTACATCCTGGAGTGATGAAGATGTACCAAGAACTCTGAAGTTAGTACTAGTGGACATGAATGAAGAAATCAGTGGCTGAGTTTATCTCACGATGCCTCACTTGTTAGCAAGTGAAGGTCGAGCCTCAGGTTTTAAGAGTATTAGCTCAAACACTTGAGGTACTAGAGTGGAAATGGGCCTGTATCTCAATAGAATTTGTGATGGGGTTACCACGTACATACAAAGATCATTATTCTATCTAGGTGATCCTTGATCAACTCACCAAGTCATCCCACATCTTACCCATCCGGGAGTAGGGACTGGTAGAGGGCTTGGTATGCCTATATGTTCTGGTGATAGTGTGGCTCCACTGAGATCCATTGACGATCGTCTCAGAACACGATACACACTTTACATCCTAGTTGTGGAAGATATTACAGGAGGCATTTAGGACTCTGTTGCGCTTGAGCACAACTTTTCATCCCAGATAGATGGTATGAAGGAGTGGACTAGACAGACCCTAGAGGACTTGCTTTATGCTTGCATTCTGTATTTTGGTCATAGTTGGGAGGACCACCTACCACTAGTGGAGTTTTCATCCAACAGCTATCAATCCACCATTGGCATAGAACCGTTCAAGGCCTTGTACGGGTAGCCTTAAAGATCACCACTAAGCTGAACAAACCTAGGGGACTCTGCACTCATGGGTCCAGAGTTGGTGCAAGATACCACCGAGAAGGTAAAGATCATCCAGGAGTAGATTAGGATTATGCACAGTAGGCAGAAGACTAATGCGAACAAGTGACAGAGACACTTGGAGTTTGTGGAGGGAGACCATGTGTTCCTTTGGGTCTCACCCTAATGAGGATTAAATATATTTGGCTGGGGCGGAAATAAACCTATGAGGTTCATTGGAACTTTTCAGATCCTCAACAAAGTTGGCGAGGTGGCGTAATTTGTAGCTCTTCCCCCAAATATGCATCGGTTTTACGATGTTTTCCACGTGTCGTAGCTGAGGAGATATGTTCATGATCCATCGCAGTTCCTTGACCCGGGAGAGATGAACATTGATGATGAGTAGGCATTTCCGGAGTTCCTGGGGGAGATAGAGGATCGATAGTAGTAGGTCTATCATGGTAGGTCAATTCCTCTAGGGTATGTTTAGTGGCAGCACGAATATCTTTAGAACAGTACATGGGATCGGGAGGCTCAGTTTCTTTTTAGTACCCACATTTTTTTATTAGCCCTTGTTTTGGAATTTGGGGATGTAACTACTTTAGGTGGGTAGAATATACTCCCTCTTAATTTCTGTGAATTTTTTTTATTTAGTTATACATAATTATTTCGATACTACTCGCTCTGACGACACATTATTTTGAGCCCTGGTGAGCTTAGAACGTGATTTTGAACTTTTTTTATGCTACGATCAGTAAAAATGCTAGCGGGTTTTTGTAATTTTTAACCCAATCCATAAAAACAATTATGTGGGTATCGTTGAACTCAGAATGCCTAGATTCTCCAAGAAAAGACATAACTTTGACCATCAAGGTCCGAACAAAAAAATTAATTTTTGGAACTTTCGAAAAAAATAAAATACCTTTAAAATATATTTTATTTCTTTTCCTCAACCACGAAGTTGCGACATGACGATACTGCAATGTGGTGACAAGGAAATGATGATGCACATTAATGAAGCTCATTAATGGATCATTAACACACAACATAATGATTCTCTAATGATTCATAACAGATACATTGATTCATAAATGAAATAGCATATCAGAAATGTTGTAACATGTCTTCTTCTTAATAGTTTGAAGATTTGGTGGAATGGAGATTAAACTATGAGGATTCTATGACGAACCTCTGATGGATTTCCTCCCCAACAATGAACAATGAATGATGACGGTACGTCATCGACTTCAATGTACCACAATGAATGACGAATTTCAACAACCTCTTGGACCCTTGAAGAAGAAGATCTATAGTAACAAACATCAATGAGGTAGGGGTTTTATTTGGAATTCATCCCTATCATTTATTTTTAAACAAATAATGTGGATAAGCCCATTAATAGGTTGATATGTGGGTCACTCGTTCTTGTGGGAGGGTACACTTTTTGGGGATCAACATCAGGACTGAATTATCATGGATTGAAAATCTTCCATGAACCCCCTGGGTTTTAAAACATTTAACACAGAGGGCACAAGACGACACAAACAAGGCATGTTCCCATCTATATGTGCACTCATTGTAAACATATTTCCAAAGATGGAGGCAAAGTTCATCCTAGTCCATCACGGTGATGGTGACACCCTAAAAAGATGGCATGAATAGGATGATTGAGAGACTGAACACTAGAGAAACTTCAATGCCCCCAAAAAAGAATAGCTAGTGGTGGCAATGGGTAGAGGGAGGTGGCGACAGCAAGGTGGTAGGAGGTCATGTCGGCTTGGAGGAGCTGCGCCGTGTGGAGGAGGAGGCCCACGTTTTGTCCACCTGAGTGACATAGCGATCTGAGGTCGCTCAATCATGGTGGAGGGGATTCCACTACTTGTCAGCCGCGACAGGCACTGGACGAGGCACCAGGCAGGCGCCACATAGGAGTATTGCCCCCGTCCTTGCTGGCTATATTCGATCATATAAGGCGACACGACGGCGGCTATCGCATCTCAGTCACACATCACTAGATGCACATGCGATCGGGCTTCGGCTGGCCGACCTTGCCCCTAGCCAGTGGGATAAACCCGCACACAGCAAGCCAGACCCATTCCCAGTGGTCCGGACCCATGCCCTTCAGGCTGGGCCAAACAAGACTGAATCCCTAGGTGACCCGGTTGGATGGACACTCCACCAAACTAGGTCAGGTCTCTCAAGGCCCATTGGCCCTGCCCACTGGCCAGGCTGGACTGTACCTACCCTGACTTGAACTTGGTCAGGTCAGGTCAGTAGATTTCAAACGGGGTATGTGGGAACCCCGGATAGGGTTGGTCGGGTTGGATCGGGCCTAGACCCAACCGCCCCCTGTTTACTAAAACACTAATATCTTACAAAACAAGAATCTGATTAACGAGATGTTTGCAGCGTTGGGACCCTCATGACAAGAAAGATCATTGTATATGATCCAAGGAGACTTTCAAGGATGTTGATATGCGATGAATGGTTTGAAGAGCGGTTCTCCCATGCACGCTAAATATGGAACTCTTCAGTTGGCTGACACCTGATGACTACATAAAAGCAACTATGTTTGACTCAACTATGGCCCTGTGGGAAGCCCCTCCATGTGACTCTGTTGGCCCATAGTGGTAGTGAGACTGTGCGACTTTGTAGTCCCATGATAGGCAGTGGGGAGGCATTCCTCAGTTGGCCAAGGTGGGAAGCACCTTTTTGTGACTTTGTAGGCCCACTGTACATGATGGGGAGGTATACCTCATCATTCCATGGCTAGTGGGAAGCGGCTTATGTGTGACCCTCCAGACCCACTGAACTAATAGTGGAGGTGTTCTCGAGCAGCCAATCTATTCGATGATGTGACTAATGATTCTTTTATCACTACCATAGATGTATACCTGGTTTTAGTTGTCTTGTGTTTCGTGATTTTTCTTCTTACTTATGCTTCATGATTTGATTTGAGGATTTCTTTTTGGTATTTCCTTTGGGTTTCGGGGTCCCCTTCAGAGTATTTTGTTTCTCACCCCTACATGGGCTTCTCCCACACATGTTTTGTGTGGTGCAGATGATCGAAGCTTTGATAGAAGACTTGGTAGCTTAGGACCTAGCAAGGCCCAGTAATATTAGGCGGACATGACGTACTACTTCAGATTCCAAGAGCTACACTACTCTTACCATCGAGTAAGGTATTCAGTGGATAGCTACCCGAGTCCCTTTATACATGGCTATTTCAGTTCTTTTTGTTGGGTTTGTATTCTAGCCCACTTGTTTTCAGTTGTAATTGTACTCACCACTTGTTTCAGTATACTTATTTCCCACTTTCAGTTTGGGGGACTTGGATGGGTGTGTGTGGGCATATAGGTACTTAAGAAAATGACTCCTAATAGCAGGTTGATGCCTTTGGCACTAGTCGCCAGCCCCTGGCCTTCAGTAGGTGGGTTTTGGGTAGTCATATCATGGGCCTCAGGGGATGGTTCGTGACACTAAATGACTATTAAAACTCTCAAAATTCAAAAAAAACCCTAAAAGACATAAAAAGTGGGAATATGCCTTAAAATCCCTAAATATATAAAAACCATAAAAATCAATAAAAATCCTCAGAAATCTATAAAAACCTAAAAATACATAAAACTCTTAAAAACAAAAAAAACCCTAAAAACCCACAAAACCCTAAAACCCCTCAAAATCCCTAAAAAGACTAAAAATCCATAAAACCTAAAAAATTCCTAAAATCCATATAATGGTAAAAACTACTAAAAATGAAAATAAAATATTAAAATCCTAAAACAATTAAACCCCCTAAAAATCTAAAAAACATTTGAATCCGTAAAACACTCTATAAAGACCATAAAAACCATAAAAACATAAAACCCCTAAAAATATTAAAAATCCCTAAAAATACCTAAAAACTTGAAAACCCCACTAAAAACAATTAAAACCCACTAAAAACATAAAAATGACAAAAAATATTAAAAAATTTGAGAATCCTAAAAAACTCATAAAACCCCTCAAACCCCAAAACCGTAAAATCCCTAAAAACCACCAAAACAATAAAAATCGTAAAAAGGCCCCAAAATCCCTACACATAAAAAACACTAAAAGCCTTAAAACCCCCAAATAAAACCTCAAAAACCAAAGAAAACATCAAATCTATAAAAAAATATGAAATTATAACACCCCTAAAAACATTAAACCCCATAAAAACCTTAAAATTCATCAAAATACACAAACACCATGAAAAAACATAAAAACCCTAAAAATAACCCTTAAAATCCATAAAAACATAAAATATCCTAAAAACCCTAAAATGCCTCAGAAAATAATAAAAACATAAAAAAACATAAAACCTTAAAAACCTTAAAGGATAAAAACCCAAAATCCCTAAAATCACTAAAACCTCTAAAAAGCATAAACCCCCAAAAATATAAAAAACAAATAAAAACTCTAAAAATCCATTAAATCTCTTAAAAATGAAGTTAATTTTTTTCTGATGCGGATAGTTCTGTGCTGCTAGCTATGGATCTGACTGGCGTGGAGGTGTTGGCTGTTGTGGAGGCTGGTGATTTTGGTGCTGGGGGCTTGAAGTTGTTGGCTGTGAGTCTTTTTTTAGGAAGTTTCTGGTTACTGGAAGGTGTTCTGCTGGACTCTGGTTACTGCTTAGTTGGGATGTGCAGAAGGGACGTGGTTCTGTGATTCTGGTGGTGGATATGATTGCGAAAGAGGAGATGGATGATGAAAACTATGATGTTGGGTGTTGTTTGGTTGGTGATGAAGTTGGTGGTTCTATGATGCTTGTGGTGAATCTTCATGAAAAAGAGGCGATGGATGATAACGCTGGTGATTCTGAAGCTATTGATGTGTTTTGTTTTGAGTTTTTTTTCTTTTTTGATTTTTCTTTTTTGGGTTCTTTTGTGTCTTGGGTTGTATGGGGGTTTTGGGTGTCGGTTGACTGACCCCGCCCCTCCCTTGTCTGTAGTGGCTTCATGTCTTTTTCTAATAAATTTTGTGCGGGAGTCAGGAATAGCCTGGCCCCGAGCCTTCCTTGCCATAATAAATTAAAAAACCTTAAAACACCTAAAAATTCCTAAGGAAACCTTAAATACCATTAAAACCCCAAAAAACCAAAAAAAAAATTAAAAATCATAAAAGTTACTAAAACCCCTAAAACCCAAAAACCCCTAAAAAACATAAAACCCACTAAAACCCACCAAAAACTAAATAATCCATTTAAACACATAAGATCATTAAAAACTATAGGAAAACCTTAATAATCATTAAAAACGCAAAAAACCCTAAAATACAAAAAAAATTGATAAAAACTCCCCAAACCCCCAAAACACTAAAAAACCAAAAAAACCCTCAAAATCATTTGAAACCCAAAATACCTAGATAAATCTTATAAAATCCTTAAATATCATTTAAAACATAAAAACCACTAAAAAACTCGGAAACCCCCTTAGAAAAACATGAAAAAATATAAAATATTTTATCCCATAAAACCCAACAAACATTAACACCCATAAAATCCCTAAAAACCAAAAATGTATTTAAAACCCTAAAAATCATTAAAAAACCCAAAAAAAATTCCGAAAAAACCAAAAAAACCTAAGAAAGCATTAAAACCCTAAAAATACTTTATACCCCTAAAAATATAAAACAAACTCTAAAACCACTAAAAATACCATACAACCCTAAAAACCCTAAGCTCCAAAACCATATAAAACCATAAAAGATAATTAAACCCATAAAATCCTAAAAAAACTCAATAAAAATATAAAAACCCTTTAAACCCCTAAAAATGTTTAAAAATCAAAAAATCCTTAAGAACCCTAAAATACTAAAAAAAACTAAAAACACATTAACTACAAAACCCCTAAAACCTTAAACACTTTTAAAAATACATAAAAACAAAAAAACCCATATAAATCTATAGAATCTCTAAAAATACATAAAAATGAAACAAACATAAAAAGCCTAAAAATCTCCATTAAATCCAAAAAAACCAAAAAAATACATAAAATCCCTAAAACCTAAAAAACACATTAAAACATGAAAAAAACTAAAACCCCTAAAAAACTAAAAAAATCTTCAAAAACTCTAAATATTCCTTGAACCAATAAAACTGTTAATTCACACTAAAAAACCTTAAAACCCCTAAACAATAAAAAACCCTTAAAAAGACCAAAAACCATAAATAATTAAAAACACCCAATCCCTAACAACATTCAAATTCCCAAAAAAACTAGAAAACCATAAAAATTGTGAAAAGATCCTAAAATAACTAAAAATGTAAAAAAACCTTAATACCCCTATGAAACCCATCAAAACCTAAAAACACTTAAAACCCCCCAAAAACCATAAAAATAATAAAAAAAACCGTAAGCCTAATCCAAAACCATAAAATCACCCAAAATCTCTAAAATCCCTAAACACCAAAATATCTTTAAAATCACAAAAGATCGGTAAAAATATAAAAAACCAAAAGAAAACATTAAAACAATAAAAAACATTAAACCCCTAAAATCTTAAAAATCACCAAAATCCATAAAACACCCTAAAAGTCCTTAAAACCCTAAAAATTCCCATAAAAATATTTAAAAACCATAAAACACGTAGAAACCCTAAAAACCACTAAAAATTATAAAAACCCTTTGAACCCCCATTTTTTTAAAAAAAACTCTAAAACCCTTAAAACCCCAAAAAAAGTCAGACAAACCCTAAAAACCGAAAAAATTGAAAACCCTAAAACACCTATAAAACCAAAAAACCATTAAAATCCCTAAAAACTCTAAAACCCATATAAATCATAATAAAATCTCTATAATCCCTAAAAACAGAAAACACCCCAAAAACCCTAAAATATCTAAGATAACTTAAAATACCTAAAATAACATAAACTCCTAAAAAATATAAGAAATGAAAAAACCCCTAAAAATCATAAAATCCCTTAAAAACCATAAAAACCCATGAAAATCCAAAAAAACCAATGATAAATAATAAAACTCCTAAAATTCCCTAAAAATGCAAAAAAAACCCCTAATAAACCTAAAATACAATAAGAAAAACATAAAATCCTAAAAACACATGAAAAAACTCTAAAAACATCAAAAGAGTAAAAACACTAAAAAATCCATAAAAAACATAAAACCTCTAAAACCAATAAAAACCAGTAAAAACATAAAAACTCATGAAAACTCAAAAAACACCATAAACTCTAAAAACCCATTAAATCCAAAAAAAATGTTAAATACTATGAAAAAATTATAAACCTTCTAAAAAAATCAAAAAAAACATGTAATCCCAAAAAATGATAAAAAACATTAAACCACAAAAAATCCTCAAATCCCTTATAATCCCACAAAACCCTGAAAACCATAAAAATCCTAAAAAGCATTAAAAACAAAAAAAAAACAAAAAAAAACATAAAAATGATGAAAAAGAATAATACCATACAGACCTAAAAACACTTTGAAACCATTAAAAACATAAAGACACTAAAATCATAAAAAAATACACATAAAACAACTAAAAACCCCTTAAAACCATAAAATAATTAAAAAGCATAAAAACTGCTAAATACCCATAGAACCCTAAAAACCCACTAAAAATATTTAAAATTCCTTTAAACACCTAAAAACATTAAAAACTCACACAAACCAGAAAATCCATAAAAACTAAAAAAAACCTAAAAAATATAAATAACCCTATTGAAGCATTAGAAACCATAAAAGCCTTAAAATCCATTAAACCCTATAAATCCATCAAAATAATAAAAAACACCAAAAATACCAAAATAAGTAAAACCCTAATACCCAGAAAAAACATAAGAAGAAAACCTTTACAACCAAAAAAATCATAATACCCCTAAAAACCTGAAACCCCTAAAACCCCTAAAATTTCAAAACCCCTTAAAACCGTTAAAATCCCTAAAAGGATCAAAACCATAGAAATCCTAAAAATCCCTCAAAATTTATAAAACACTAGAAATCATGAAAAAACATAATAAAACCTTAGAAACCCTAAATACTTAAAACCCCTAAAAACTAAAAATACTAAATAACCTAATAAACCCTAAAAACGTCCTATAACCCTTAAAACCCTGAAAACCGACAAAAAATATAACCCTCATTGCCCCTAAAAACATTAAAAACTATAAAAAACATAAAACCCCTAAAAAATAAAATTAAAAATTAAACTTAGAAATCCATAAAATATATAAGAACCCTATAATCACTAAAAACTGTCAAAATCAATGAAAATCCTACAAAACAAAAAAAAATCCTATAAAAAAATAAAATTTTCAAAAAAAAGGAAAAAGATCCTTAGAACCCTGAATGGACATAATAAAACCTTTAAAACCAAAAAAACACTTAAAACATATAAAAACCCTAAAACCCCTAAAAACCTAAAAAACAAAAACCCCACTAAAACCCTAAAGACCCTAAAACCCCTAAAAATGCTAAAAAACTATAAATATTCATAAAAACCCAAAACACTTAAAAAATACTAAAAACTGAAAAAAAAATCCTAAAGAACCCTACAACCCCTAAAAATACCTATATCCCCTAAAACATAAAAACCCCAAACAATCACTAAAATTCCGAAAAAATATAAAAAACTCTAAAAACCTTGAAAACCCTAATAAAACATTAAAAACCTAAAATCACTTAAAACCACAAAAATTCATAAAAATACTGAATACAAAAAAACCGAACACCCTAAAAATCCCTAAACCAAAAAACCCAATAAAAATCATTAAAAATCCATAAAAACCCAAAAAACATAAAAAAACATGAAAACCATGAAAATCGTAAGAAAATAAAAAATACATTAAAACACTTAAAACCCCTAAAAACCAACAAAAAATTAAAAACCTAAATACCCCTAAAAACCCTAAAACCTCTAAAAACCATATAAAACCCCCCAAGACCTTAAAAATAACCCTAAAACCCCATCAAACCACTAAAGCCCAAAAAAACTCTAAAAACCCTTTAAAACCTTTAAAATGTTTAAAAACTATAAGAAACATTAAAAACTATAAAAAATCTTGAAACCCTAAAAACCCAATAAAACCATAAAAACCTGAAAACCCCCCAAATCTCTAATACCCAAAAAAACATAAAAATCCAAAAAAATACCTAAAACCCCTAAAAATGTAAAAACCCGTAGAAACCCTAAAAAAGGAAAAAATTTAGAAAACTAAAAATTCTAATAACCCTTAAAAACATAAAAACACTAAAAAACCAAAAAAACCAAAAAAAACCATAAAAACCATAAAACCTCCTAAAATCATTTGAAAACCGATAAACCCATATAAACCATAAAACCTCTAAGAACAATAATAAATCTTTAATACCCCAAAATTATTATAAACACTATGAATAATTTAAAACCGTAAAACCCTCAAAATCCAGAAAACTGTAAAAACCTTAAAATTCTTAAAAATCACTAAAAATTCATAAAGATTTAAATAAAAATAAATATCCGGAAAAACCACTAATAAAAACTGAGGAACCTAAAAACACTAAAAATTCCTAAATACATATAAAATTATAAAAACACTAAAACCCCCTAAAAACCCTTCAAAAATATAAAACCCCTATAACCCTAAAAATAAATAAAAATCCTAAGAAACCAATAAAATCCATATAAATATAAAAAAACCTAAAACCCCCAATCACACTATGAACAAATTAACAACCTAAGACACATTAAATCCCTAAAAACAAAAATAATTCAATAAACCCTAAGAAATCCCAATGACCATAAAAACCCCCAAAACCATAAAAACCCTAAAAACCCATAAAATCCATAAAGACCAACTAAAATACTAAAAATGATTTAAAACGTGATTTTTTTTAAAAAACACTAAAAAACATTAAAACCCACTTAAAACCCCAAGAAACTATAAAATCCTAAAAAACCCTAAAACCCCTAAAAAACTCTAAAAACCCTAAAACCATAAAAATTATCAAAATCTTAAAAATCAATAAAATTATATAAAAACATAAAATCCCCAGAAAAAACCCGTAAACCCCTAAAAACCAAACAAAATATAAGCCCCTTAAAAACCATAAATCACTAAAAACCCATATTCCATAAAAATCCTAAAAAGCCCGAAAAATTGTAAAAACCATAAATACCTTAAAAGACTCATAATAATCCATAAAAAATATAAAACATCTAGAAACCCTAAAAACTCTAAAGAAAACCATAAAAACACAAAAACATTTAAAACCCCTAAAAGCATAATAAATGTTTAAAACCCTAAATAGAACCTAAAACAACAAAATAACCCTAAAACCAATAATACTCATAGACCCTTAAAAAGCATAGAAACCCTAAAAAATACTAAAAAATCATAAATCTCGTTATACTCAAAAACATTAAAAAACTCTAAAAACCCTTAAAATCCCTAAAAAATAAAAAAACGCTACAACCCTAAAAATCCATTGATACCTTATAAACCTAAAAAACCATAAATCCCTTCGAAATCACTAAAACCCATAAAAATATAAAAATCCCGAAAAATTCATTAAAACTTAAAAAACACTAAAAACCCAGATAAAATAATAATACCTTAAAAACCTAAAACACTTAAAAACTCTAAAAACCTAAAAACACTGAAAACCATAAAAACAATAAAACCCCTGAAACCCCTTAGAATCAATAGAAATACCAAATACCAAAAAATCATAATAAAATAAATAAAAATACATAAAACATAAAAAGCCTAAAATCCCTTAAAATGCCTAATAAAACAAAAAAAACTAGAAATTACATAAAAACTCTAAGAAACATATAAATTATAAAAATAGAAAGTGTCCCTAAAAACCCTAAAACCCACCAAAAAAATAATAGCCCATAAAATCCTAAGAAACCCTCAAACCCATAAATCCATACAAAGAAACTTATAACTTTTAAAACCATTAAAACCGCTAAATTGCTAAAAATTACTACATAACTTAAAATCCATAGAACCCCTAAAACCAAAAAATTCCATAAAAACCGTAAAACCCATATAAACCCATAAAACCCGAAAAACCCTGAAATCACTAAAAACCCTTTAAACGCTTGAAACATTTTAAAACTCCAAAAACCATAGAAAACAAGAAAACAAAAAAAATCAAGAACCCCCCAAATCTATAAAAACCTAAAAACCAAAAAAAAATCTAAAAACCCTCAAAATTTGATAAAACCCTAAAAACATAAAGATCATAAAAACCCTTAATAGTTCATAAAAATGTACGAAACCCAAAAAATTATGAAAACCCTTAATAACCGTAGAAACCTAATAACACATAAAACCCATACAAACCTAAAAACACAAAAAACCGCCTAAGACCCCTAAACACCTAAAAATCCCTTTAAAACTATAATAATCAAAAAAGATCTAAAAATAAATAATAAATTAAAAAACATAAAAACACTAAACACCCCTAAGAAAACCATACAAACCTAAAAATGCATAAAACCCCTAAAACCCCTAAAATGATAAAATAAAATATAAAAACCATAAAACTCATAAAAACCCTAAAACCCCACAAAATCCCTAAAACCCATAAAAACATAAAAATTCAAAAAATTCCTATAAATCCCCAAAAATGTACAAACCCTAAAATCCTGGAAATGCCATAAGAAAACCTCAAAAACATAAAAACACGTAAAACCCCTAAAACTCCAAGAAAATACCTAAAATGCTAAAAATGAAAAAAAAAGAACCTAAAAATGCAAAAAACCCTTAAAACCATAAAACCCTATAAAAATTTTAAAAACCTTAAATACCCATAGAAAACCTAAAATAAATAAACACTCTAAATACCCATTAAACCCCTAAAAATATTCAAAATTGTAAATATAATAAAAACCATAAGAACTCAAAGAAACCATAAAAATAGCATAAAAGATGTAAAAACACTAAAAAACTCACAATATCTTTAAAAACCCTAAAAACAAAAAATTCTTAAAAACCGTAAGAATACCTAAAACATAAAAAACCCTAAAACCCCTTAAAACTATAAAAAACTAAAAAACATAACATTCCTAAAAACCAAAATATTTTAAATCCTGATGAAAACATAAAAACCCTAAAAATGCCCATAAAACAATCTAAATCCCTAAATCACCCAAAAAAAGAAAAAAAATCATAAAAACAAAATGATTCCATAAAAACATAATAAAAACCCTAAAACCGCATATAAAACAATAATAACCTCAAATAACATAACACGATAAAAAACAAAAAACACTAAAAACCATAAAAAATTGAAAAGACCCTTAAACGGTAAACATCATAAAACCATAACCACCCTAAAACCTTCAAAAACCCTAAAAACCCATAGAAACCCTAAAATCCCACTTAATCAAAAAAACCCTTTTATCCCCTAAAAATGATAAAAATATATAAAAAACGTTAAAACCTCTAAAAACATCCAAAAAACACCAAAATACCCAAAAACCCACAAAAAATAAGAAATAATAAAAATCTCTAAAAACATCAAAAATCGTTAAAAATACCTCAAAACATGAAAATCTAAAACAACCACGAAAATCACTATGAAAATCATAGAAACCAAGAAATAATAAAACCCAAAAAACCTTAGAAACTATAAAATCTAGAAAAGAACCCTAAAAACACTAAAATACCCTAGAACACATTAAAATCTAAAAAACACATAAAACACATAAAAATCCTAAAAATCCATAAAATGCCTCAAAGCGTAACAAAACCCTAAAAGACCTAAAAACCCTTAAATAACCATATAAACCTAAAATACATAAAACCCCTAAAACCCCAAAAGACTACTCTAACCCCTAAAACCCTAAAATACCCTAAAATACCTTAAACCCATAAAACCCCTAAAATTATTAAAATTCACTAAAACTCAAAAAAAACCATAGAAACCTTTAAAAACACTAAAAATTCATTAAACACCATAAAAATTTAAAAAAATTATAAACCCCATTCAATCCATAAGAAACTAAAAAAAGAGAAAAACCCCAAAAAACCAAAAAAACCCCTACAACCCAAAAAGAAAACTAAAATCCTCAAAATACATAAAAACCCCTAAAAACCATAAAAATACTAAAAAATGTTCCAAGATAACTTGAAGAAAAAATACCAAAAAAATCTCTAAAAACCCTCATAAAAACCATAGAGACATCATAATAAATTAAAACCCTAAAAACCTAAAAACCTAAAAACAACTAAAAAAACTAAAATTCACTAAAAAACCTAAAATCCCTCAAAATCCCCAAAATAGATGAAATCCATAAAAAACCATAAAATCTTCAAAACCCTAAGAAAACCATAAAAACATTAAAACAATTTAAACCATTATAAAACCTAAAATCCATAATATACATTAAAACCAAAAAATACCTTAAAAACAGAAAACCTCTTAAAACATAAAATTTTAAAAATTCATTAAACCCTAAGAACCTATAAGAAACATAAAAACCACTATAAACTCTAAATACTTTTTAAAAATCTTTAAAATCTCTAAAATCTCTAAAAAAATAGAAAACCAAAAAATAAAAATAAAGTCCCAAAAAACCTAAACAAACTTAAAACCCATAAACCCCTAAAACCCCTAATGACCCTAAAAATCCCTTAAATCCCTAAAAACCGTAAAAGTTCTGAAAACTCATCAAAATACCTAAAATAGTAAATAACAAAAAACCCATGAAAACCCTTAATAAAACCATAAAAACCTAAAAATATTTAAAACCCCAAAAATTTATTATATTCTAAAGACCCTAAAAATACAAAATAATCCTAAAGGACCTTGAAAATTGTCAAAATCCATAAAACCCCTAAAAACAATAAAAATTCTATAAAACACCTTAAAATAACTAAAACAATAACTATAAAACCTTGAAAAACTCTAAGAATACGATAAAAAACTAAAAACACTTCAAACAACTAAAAACCTAAAAGATGACAAAACCCTTAAAACCATTAAAAAACCCAAAACCAATAAACCCGTCAAAATACATAATCTATCCAAAACCCCATAAAAATTCAAAAAGCCTCAAAAATCCATAAAAATGTATAAAATAATTGAAACCGAAAAAAGATAACAAATCCACAAAAACATAAAAACACTTACAACCCATGATAAGGAAAAAAATTGATAATATCCTAAAAATCCCGAAAAGACCCAAAAAACCCCTAAAACCATTAAAAACAAAACCAAATCCGCGAAATACCTTTTTAAACACTAAAATTAATAAATAATAAACAACCACTAAACAAACTAACATCCCTTAATTCTACTAAGATATTAAAACCAGTAAAACCATTAAAACTAAAAAAACTCAAAGCAAACACTAAAACCACCAATAAAAGCGATTAATACCCTAAAACCCAAAAAACCTCAAAATATATAAAAACAAAAATCCCATTAAAATAAAAAAACTCGAAGAACCAAAAAACACTAAAACCAATATGAAACCCTTAATAATTTAAAAACACTTAAAACCCCTAAAATCCATAAAAATGATAAAAATACTAAAAAACCCTAAAACCGTAAAAAACCCAAAATTCCCCAAAAAAACCACAAAACCCAATAAATACTAAAAAAATCCAATAAACCTCTAAAAAAATTAGAAAAAAAATCTAAAAACAACAAAATCCATATAAACTCAAAAAACACTGAACACCTACAATAACTATAAAAACCCTAAAATGACTTAAAACCCCTGAAAAACATTAAGAAAATCATAACAACCTAAAAAACATAAAAACCCTAAAATACCTAAGATATTATTGGATTCCTAAAACCCTAAAAGTGCAAAAAAACCCTAAAACCACCCATCAATCTATAAAAACTCCTAAAAATATAATAAACCCTAAAAACCCATAAAAACCTTAAAACCCACTATAAACACAAAAATCACTTTAAACAGCTAAAAATATAAAATATATATAAATAATCAATTGAAGATATTAAAACTAGAAAAAACATAAAAACCCCTTAAAAATACAAAACCCCCCTAAAACACCATAATACACTCAAAATTAATAAAAATCCAAAATCTATAAAAATCCAAAAATTCCAAAAAAAAACCTAAAAAACATAAAAAACCTTAAAATTTCATATGAACCCAAGAAAACCTATAAAACCTAAAAATAGTTATAAACATGAAAAAATGAACCCAAGAAAACCTAAAAATAGTTATAAACCTGAATAAAAATTAAAACACTAAAAGACCCTCAAAACCCTCAAAATCTCAAAAAACCATAAATACAATAAAATTAAAAAAAACCTTGAACATCCATAAAAACCTAAAAACCCTAAAAACCCTAAAAACCCATAATAAATCTTTATAAAAAATGCAAAAAGGATCCTAAAAACTCAAAGAATCCCTAAAATTCATAAAACCACTAAATACCATTACACCCAAAAAACCCCAAAAAACCTCTAAAAAATATTAAAAACCATTAACACCTTATAATTTTTAAAAAGTAAAAAATAAATTCAAATCCCTAAAAATGAAAAATTACCCTAAAACAACAAACATAAAATAAAACCTTAAAAACCATAAAACAATCAAGACCCCTAAAATCACTAAAAACCCAAAAAATCTTAAAAATGCCTAAAAATTTTCCAAAACATAAAAAAACCTTAAAACCCACAAAATCCACTAATAATGAAATTATATATCTAAAAAAACCTAAAACCCTTCATAACATAAAAAATGTGAGAACTATAAAAACCATAAAATCCATAAAACCGCTAATACCCCTAAAATCTTGAAAAACCTTAAATATCCCTAAAAACATCCAAATCTTAAAACCTCAAAAAATCCCTAAGAAAACATTAAAACGTAATTGACATTAAATTTCAAAAAACCAAAAAATAGTAAAAAACCTAAAAACCACTAAAAAGACCCTAAAACACAACAACCCTAAAACCCATAAACCCTTTAAAAACCCATAGAAACACTAAAAATTACTATTAACTCAAAAATCCCCTTAAACCCATTAAAATGTTTAAAACTATAAAAACCATTAAACCCATAAAAAAATAATAAACCTTAAAAGTTTAAAAACCAAAAAACCCTAACAACCCATCAAAATCCCTAAAACCCATTAAAATCCAAACAAACTCCAAAAAATACCCAAAAATGTAATAAACCCTAAACACCCTTAATAAAATCATAAAAACATACAGACATTAAACTCCCTAAATAACCTATAAATGATAAAAACCCTAAAAACCGCAAAAAAAAAACAGAAATCCTGAAAACCCATATATTCCCTAAAAACCCTAAAACTATGAAAATCCAAAAAATTCATAAAAATCAAAAAAAAATTAGAATCCATTAAAAAATATGAAGACATTGAAAAAAACCATAAAAACTAAAAAACATATAAAACCAATAAAAATCCAAAAACATTTGATAAAAAGAAATGAACGACCATAAAATCACAAAAACCCCAAAAACCCCAAAAGAAACTAAAAACCTAAAAATACTAAAACCATATAAAACCACTGAAATGCTGCTTAGATGGGAGGTGATGATTTTGGCCTAGTGCTGATGGTTTATGTTGTTTATTTCTGTGGTTGTGGTTACTAGATGATTTGCTGCTGGTCATGTCTGATGGGCTGTCTGTATGATGAGGCTGCTCTCCTAGATGGTGTGTCATTTACTCGAACACCCACTGCTGCTCTGGCTACCCTTACCAATGTACCAGAACCCACTTTGTTTTGGTATGATGGTGTTTGTGAAGGCTTTTGGGATGGTGCTGGTGGTAGCATCTGGGGTCAGGGGCATATCGCGGTGGAGTGGCATTGATGTCTGCTGGTTGTTGGTTGCTGATTGCTGGAAGATGATGATGGTTGCTGTGGTTTATGGTTTATGTTGTGGTTTGATGCTGTAGTTTGTGATTGGAGGTGATGTCGGAGATGGTGTTGTTGGTTGCTGGGTCTGGTCGGATTGGACGTGTTGTTTCTGCTACGAGGTTGTGATGTTTGGTTTTGGTGCTGGATGCTGGTGTTGGTTGGACAAGAAGTGTGGATGATACTAGGGCTGGTTGGATTGGACATGTTCTCTCTAATGCTTGGCTATGATGTTTGGTATTGGTACTGGATGCTGGTGTTGGCTGGACAAGATATGTGGACACAGCTGTTGTGTTTTGTTTTGTGTCTTTTCCTATGGTTTTGTTTTTCTTTTTTGATTTTCCTTTTTTGGGTGTGGGTCGTTTGACCCCTCCCCTCCCTTGCCTGCTGTGTCTTTTTTATTCTTAATAAATTGGGGGGGGGGGGTCAGGAATAGCCCGACCCTCGCATCTTCCTTTCCCTAATAAAACTAGAAATTTCTACATGCCCTAAAAAGTCCCTAAATATCCAAAAAAAACCCCTCAAAATCCCAGAAAACCCTAAAAAGAAAAAAATCCTTAAAAATCATAAAGATCCATAAAAACATAAAAATGCCTAAAACCCTAAAAAATCATGATAAGGCCTTAAATAACAAAGAACACTAAAAACCCAGTAAAAACCTAAAAACTGTGAAACCTTAAAAATTCCTAAAAACCCTAAAAACCCTAAAAAACATTAAAAAACACAAAAACCCAGAAAAACTAAAAAAATAAAAAATAAAAAAAATAATTTAAACCTTTAATTTTTAAAAAAAAATATAAAATCAATTTAAAAAATTAAAAATCTCTAAAAACCATAAAAACTCTAAGAACTCTAAAACCCTAAAAAACATAAATCCCCTCAAAATCCATAGAAAACCTAAAAAACATTAAAATCATAAAAATCCCTAAACACTTATAAATAATTAAAACCATGAAAAAACCAAGGAATACTTAAAAACCTAAAAACACTTAAAACACTGAAAACCCCATAAAACACTTAAAACCCTAAAAACACTAAAACCCTATAAGCCCCTCATAATTCGTAAAAACCATAAAAATGATAAAAATTCAAAAAAACCCATAAAAATCACTAAATTTGTGAAAATTACTAAAATCCATAAAAAAATATAAGAAAATCAAAAAAATATAATAACACTTAACACCACTAAAAATGAAGCAACATTAAAAAACATTAAAATGATCCTAAACCCCTAAAAACCCAAAAACCCCTAAAAACCATAAACCCCCATAAACATAAAAACCCATAAAACCCATAAAAAACTTTTAAACCCACTGAAAACTCTAAACACCTTTTAAACCCAAAAAACATTAAAAACATAAAAAGCATAAAAACCCTAAAAACACAAGAGCCTTATAACCCATAAAAATATTAAAAACCTAAAAGAAATAAAAAAACCTAAAAACCATCTTATTATTTAAAAACCCTAAAAAACAAATATATAAAAAACTATAAACATCCCAAATAACCTAAAAACACACTAAAACACCTAAAAATCATTAAAAACATAAAACCCATAAAAACCAAAAATTTCTAAAAAAATCTAAAAGACCATAAAACCAAAATAGACCCTAAAAACCATCAAATTTCCTATAAAACTAAAAAAACATCAAAAAAAATAAAAAATACCTTAAATCCCTAAAAATATAAAAATAATAAAAACTCTGAAAATACCTAAGAATAATTAAAAACCAAAAAACACTTAAAATCCCTAAAAAACCTAAATAATTCTAAAAACACTAAAAAGATCATTAACCCCCTAAAAAACCTAAAACACATTAAAATTTAGTAGAAACATAAAAATCCATTAAACCCATAAAACCAGTAAAACCCCACTAAAAATATAAAAACACATTAAACCTCTAAAAAATTTGAAATCTCTAAAAAACATTAAAACCATTAAAAACTTGAAAAACACTAAAAACTAAAAAATCCAAAAAAACCAAAAAACCATAAAATTCTTAAAACCCCTCAAAATCCAAAAAATGGTAAAAACAAATAAAAATTATTAAAAATATATAAAATTCACTAAAAATATAAAAAACTCTAAAATCTTTGAATAAACCATTAGAAATCCTTAAAAATCAAAAAAAAAATTAAAATCCATTAAAACCTACAAAATTATAGAAACCATGATGAAACATAAAAATTCTCAAAATCCTTAAAACCCCTAAAAATTGTAAAAATACTAAAAATCCTTAAAAATCCCTATGAATGTAAAAAACTATGAAACACTGAAATACCGTAAAATGTGAGGAAAATTTTGATCTTGTTGTGCTGCTGGGTGCGTTATGATTGAATGTTGGTTGGGACTTGGCTAAAATGTGAGGAAAATTTTGATCTTGTTTCTACTGCTGTTGGTTCTGGTGTGATGAAGATAGACCTGCCCACCATGGTGGCGCGGGCTGATGTGGGAGCTGGTGATTTTGGATATGTAGCTAGATTGGTTGTGAATCGGCGTGGATGTTGGCTTTTTGTTATTGGTTAATGGTTCTAGATGCTATCTTGCTCTTGCGAACTGTGGATGTGTTCCTGGTGGTGGGTGTGAAGATATATGATGCTTCTTGGCGCTGAATGTTGCCTCACTACAAGGCGGTGAAGTGAATATGATTGGCGAGGAGGTGATGGAGGCTGGAGACATTTAAGTTGGTAACTGGTTGCTACTTGGATGGGAGGTGCTGAAGGTGTTGGATGCTGGAACATGTGAGATTAAATGCTGCTCGCTGCTTGGCTGTGAGATTTGGATGCTAGCTTCTTCTAGGATAAGAAGTGATAAAGGGGTGATGGGGCTGTCGAATGCTAGAATTGGCTGAGATGGTGTTGAAGCTATTATGAGTTTGGTGTTGTGTCTTTTTTTTAATTTTCTTTTTTTTCGGTCATTGGGTGTGTGTTTGTTAAGGTCTTTTGGGTGTGGTTTGATTGACCCCGCCCCTCCCTTGTCAGTAGTTTCTTCGTGTCTTTTTTCTAATAACTTTTGGGGGTGCCAGAAATAGCCTGGCCCCGAGCCTTCCTTTCCCTAACAATCATAAAAATAAAAAAAACATCCTAAATTGTTTTACAAACATAAAACCCCATAAAAATGATGAAATCCTTATAAAATCCTTAAAAACATAAACTTAAAACCCCCAAAAACCTAAAAATCACCAAAACCCCAAAAATTTGTAAAAAGATCCCAAAAATCTAAAACCCCAAAAAACAAAACAATCTCCTAAAATATTAAAAATTCCTAAAAACTATAAAACCGTAAAGATATGTAAACAATTGAAAACACATTTATTCCATTAAAATGTTAAAAAAATCTAAAAAACATAAAAATAGTAAAAAATAAAAAACACCCCTAAAACCATAAAACCCTCAAAATCCCCAAAACCCAAAAAGTTGTTATTTTTTAAAAACATGCTATAAATCATTAGAAAATTAAAACCCCCAAAAAAACTTGAATACAGCTAATAAAAACAGAAAAACCAAAAAACACTAAAACCCCTAAAAACCTAAAAATGCTAAAAAAAAGTAAAACCCTAAAACTCTAAAAACTATAAAACCCATAAAAACATAAAAACCCCATCAAAACCCATAAAAACCCTAAACCAAAAAGAAGTATAAAAAACCTTTCAAACCCATAATAACATTAAAAAACTCTAAAAACCCTTAAATCTTTAAAAATAAAAAAACACACTCAGAACCCACAAAAATATTACCCAAAAATACTCTAAATATACAAAAACCCTCAAAATTGATATAAATCCTAAAAAACCATATTCCTAAAAAATCACTAAAAATATCTAAAAAGTATAAACATAAAAAACCATGGAAAATAGTAATAAATCAATAAAAATCTAAAAACATTTTAATTATCAACAAAACATGTATGATAAAAAATCCTAAAACCATAAAAGACCCATAGAAATCATAAAAAACATAAAAAACCATAACCCCCCCAATTAATAAAAACCATAAAAAACTACTAAATCTCTAAAAACCATTTAAGTCTTGAAAAATATTAAAAACTATAAAACACATAAAACCGCACAATAACAAAAAAAATCCTTGAAAACCCAAAAAACTATATAAACACTAAACACCTAAACAATTCTAAGAACCCCCATAATCCCTAAAACCACTAAAAATTCATTAAAATACTTAAAAATATCAAAAAATCACTAAAAACATAAAAAACCTAAAAACCATGAAAACCTTTTGGAAACCCTTAAAATCCTAAAAAAATTAAATCCCCAAAAAAAATAAAATTCAAAAAATCCTAAAAATCCCTAAAACCCTAAAAAACCAAATATCACTCAAAATTCAAAAAAAAATCTAGAAAAACATTAAAATCATTAAAAAAACATGAAAAATATCTAAAAATGTAAAACCAATAAAAGACCTAAAATACACTAAGAAAACCATAAAACCCTAAAAACTCATATAACCATGAAAAACTAAAAAACCCTAAAAAGATCCTAAAACCCTTAAAAAATCATAAGACCAATAAATTCCTGAAGAACATCAAAAAAATATTAAAACCCATAAAACCCATAAAAATAACTTAAAAATATAAGAAACCTTTTAACCCCAAGAAGTTAAAAAACTCTAAAAAATCTTTAAAACCCAAGAAAACTGAAAAACCCTAAAACCCTAAAAAACTATAAAATCCTAAAACACAATAAAAACAATCAAAATCCATGAAAAACCTAAAGACCATAAATATTATGAAGAATCCCTAAAAACATAAAAAAACCAAAAATATGAAAAAACATTTGAGAACTGTAAAAACTTAAAGAAACATACAACCACTAAAAAACTATAAATGATAAAAACTGTAAAAACCATAACACCCTATAATCCCATCAAAGTCCATAAAAATAGTTAAAACCACACAAATCCAAAAAAATACCTAAAAATGTAAAAACTCTTAAAACCATTAAAACCATAATGAAAACCATAAAAAATAAAATACACATAATACTTATAGAAGCATAAAAACACTAATAACCATAAAAACCCTAAAAACCCTAAAAAAACCTAAAAAGCTTAAAAACATTATAAACCCCTAAACCTATGAAAATCCTAAAACCCACTAAAAACTATAGAAACCCTTTAAACACCTAAAAATTATAAAGAACTCTAAAAAACCATTAAACCCTTAAAAAACTAAAAATAACCTTTAATCCCCCCAAAAAAATAATAAAACACTATAGAACCCAAAACCTCTCACAATACCTAAATTCCCCAGAAAACCATAAAAATATAACAAAATCCCAAAAAATAACTAAAAATGTAAAAAACCTGAAAACCCTTAACAAGATATTAAAAAACAAATCACTGAAAACCCTTAAAAACAAAAGAACACTAAAACCTATAAAAACACTAAAAAAAGAAAATCCCAAAAAATCATAAAAAATCCTTAAAAACATAAAATACCTATAAGAGCCCAAAAAATTCATATAATTTTAAAAACCCATAAAACCCCTAAAAAACAAAAAACCCATAAAAAAAATAAAAAATCAAAAAACCCCTAAAAATGCTAACAACCCTAAAAAAACTAAAAGACAATAAATACCCTACCCCTCCCCTCCCTTGTCTGTTGTGTCTCTGTTTTTCTTTCTCAAAATTTGTGGGGTCCGGGAATAACCCGACCCTCGCATCTTCCTTGCCTTAAAACCCATAAAAACCATAAAAACCATAAAAACCATAAAAACTATAAAAACCATTTAATCCCAAAAAAAAATGTTAAAAAATCAAAAAACATTAAAAACTAAAAAACCATAAAAAACTAAAAAAACCATAAAATCCCAAAAAACCCATAAAAACCCAAAAAACCACTAGAAACCCTTAAAAGTCCATAAACCCTAAAAACCTATAATATTTATAAAAATCCCTAAAAATACCTAAAAACATAAAAATCATTAAATCCTTGAAAAGAATTATGAAAACCTTAAAAACCTAAAAACACATAAAACCCCTAAATACACAAAAAAAGCAACATTACCTAAAACCCCAAAAAACTCTATAAACCCTCAAAATGCCTAAAACACCAAAAACACAAAAAATACTAAAAAACCAATAAAAATTCCTAAAACAAAAAAAAATTAAAAACCCTTAAAACCACTATGTAAAACATAACCTAAAACCCCATACAACCCCAATAAAACCTACAATGCACTGAGAATCCTCAAGAGACCCAAAACCCCCAAAAAACATGTAAAACCATAAAAACCAAAAAAACCCCAAAGAACCAATAAAAACCATTAAAATCATAAAGACCCCAAACCCCTAGGAAATTACTCAAAACCCTTAAAATAATAATAATCCTAAAAAATTCTTAAAAATATAAAAACCAAAAAAACCTAGAAAACCACTAAAACCCTAAATTTCAAAAAACCCATAAAATTCCTAACCCCCCAAAAAAACCAAAAAACCCAAAAAACACTCGAAAACAATAAAAGACTCTAAAAACCCTAAAAACTCAAAAGAACCATTAAAAATAGAAAAAAAATAAATACATGAAAACTGCTAAAAATCCTAGAGACCCTCAAAATACTTACAAACCCTAAAACTATAAAAATATTAAAATATTCGTAGATATATCTAAAAATGTAAAAACCCTAAAAACCCTGAAACAACCTAAAAATATCATAAAATCCTAACAAACATAAAACCCGTAAAATCCTTAAAAATGCTAGAAAAACTAAATAAAATTAAAAACATTAAAAACCCTAAAACCAATAAAATCATTAAAAATCCATAAAATCCCAATAAAATCCTAATAAATCCCTAAAAATAATTAAAAAATGAAAACAACTGTAAATTCCATGAAAAATCCTTAGAAATAATTATAAATCAAATAACACTTAAAACCACTAAAAAACAAAAAAAATCTATAAACACTAACAAAACAAAAAAGACCCTAAAAACAACTAAAACAATTAAAACCCCTAAAAATGTTTAAAAACCTAAAAACAATTAATATTCATGAAAACAACTAAAATCTATAAATACCATTTTTAACCATAAAACATTAAAAACTCTAAAAAATCCAAAAACTCTAAAAAACTATAAAAATACCTAAAATCCCAAAAAATCCTTAAAACGCACAAAATCCCTAAAAACCCTGCAAAAAAATAAAAACCCTAAAAATCCCTAAAAACCCCTAAATACATAATAACCCTAAAACCCTGAAAACCCCTATGAAAAACATTAAAACATAAAAACACTTAAACCCCCTAAATAATAAAATAATAGTTAAAACCCAAAAAAACTATAAAAAACCAAAAAACCGAAAAACCATAAAATCCATCAAAATCATTAAAAACACTAAAAAGCATAAAAATCTTAAAAATTTTCCAAAAGTCCCTAGAAATAAAAAACCCCTAAAAAAATTAGTAAACCCTAATAAAACTATTAAAAACCGCAAAAAAACCTAAATAATCTAAATGCAATAAAACCCCTCTAAACTCTAAAACCCCTAAAACCTTAAAACTCATAATACCCTAAAAACAATAAAAACTCCTAAAACCATAAAAATCCTGGAAAACTGATAAAACCATAAAAACCACTTAAAAATCTAAAAACCATATAATCCCTTAAAATGTTAAAAAAATCTCTAAAACCTCTTAAAACCCCTAATAAAAATGAAAAACCCATAAACACCAAAAATGAATCCTAAAACCCCTACAACCGTAAAATTCTTAAAATACATCAAAATCCCCAAAACCCCCAAAACCCCAAATAACCCTACAAAACATAAAATTCATAAAAATTCATCAACATCCATAAAAAAGGTAAAAAATTATAAATCCTATGAAAACCCTTAAAAAACATAAAAACCTAAAAAAAATTAAAACTCCTAAAAACATAAAAATTTCTAAATTCCTAAAGCACCCTAAAACCCCTAAAAGACCATAAAAATAAAATAAAAATCCCTAATAATCTCTAAAATGTTAAAAAAAACTTACAATCCTGAAACCCCCTAAGAAATCCTTAAAAATATAAAAACAAAAAAAAACCATAAAAACCAATAATGCAAAAATGATAAAAACTCTAAAACGACCCAAAAAACCCCAAAACACAAAAACCATTAAAACCAATAAAACCGAAGACCATGAAAACCCTAATAAAATATTAAAAACATAAAAACACATAAAAATCCTAAAAATCCTATAAAATTCTAAAATCCTTGAAAAACATAAAGCTAAAAACCCTAAAAATCCATAAAAACACTAAAAATACAATAAAAGTAAAAAAACCCCCTAAATATCCTAAAATATTTAAAAAACCTAAAAACCCTGAAAAATACCTAATAAAAACCCAAAAACATAAAAACACTTAATTCCCCTAAAACCAAAATATAATTGATATTAAACCTAAAAACTATAAAACCCCCTAAAAACACTAAAAACCATAAAAACCATAAAAACCCTAAAAATTCTAAAAACCCATAAAGAACACTAAAAAGTCCCAAAAAATTCTAAAAAATCTTGAAACACCTAAAATGTTAAAAAATATAAAAACCTTCATGTTCTAAAAAACTAAAAAAATGCTAAAACAAAAAAACATATTATCTATAAGGAACCAAAAAAACCTGAAACCCACAAAATTCCTAAAAACCCTAAAAGACAGAAAAATCCTAAAAAATCCCTAAAAATATCTAAAAACATAAGAAAACCTAAAACCCTGAAAAGCTGAATTTTTTTTAGAAACCTAAAAACACATTAAACCCCTAATAACCTAAAAAACATTAAAAACCCTAAAAACCTTAAAACACTCAAAATTCCTAAAGAACTAAAAGACTATAAAAATCCTCAAAAACCCTAAAAACATAAAAACCCTGGAAAACCGTATGAACCCTCTAATTCCCAAAAACCCATAAAAACTAAAAATTATAAAAATCATAAAATCCCTGAAAAACCAGAAAAGTGTAAAAACCCATTAAAACCCAGAAAACCCATATGAAATTCCTAAAAATCATAAAATTATAAAATCTCTAAAAACCTAGAAAATTATAGAAACCCTAAAAGACAGTAAAATCCTAGAAAAACATAAAAACACCTAAATCCTTAAAAATCCATAAAACACCTAAAAATGTTGAAAACCATAAAATAACCCTAAAAGACACAAAAAAACCCCAAAATCACAAAAACCCTAAAATCCCATGATAAAACCTTAAATCTACTAAAAACATGAAAACCATTTAAACCCCTAAAAATGTTACAAACTCTAAAAATCATAAAATCTCTAAAAAACTAAATAAAACCCTAAAACCCCAAAAAACCAGAAAAATCCTAGAACCCCCTAAAAACACTAAAAATCCCAAAAAACCATAAAGAACAATAAAAACCCCAAAAATATCTAAACTCCCTGGAGAAAAAATAAAAACCGAATAATCCTTGAAACCCCCTATGAAAAACTTAAAAATCTAAAAATACATAAAACCCTTAAAAATCCTCAAAACGCTAAAGACATTAAAAAAATTATAAAAACCCTAAAACGCATAAACACCTCATAATTCTCAAATATCCAAAAACCCCATAAAAATCCCAAAAGTGTACAAAAAATCATAAAAATGTAAAAATCCATAAATCCCTAAAAAACCGATGAAAACCAGAAAAATCAAAAATCACTTAAAACCCCTAAAAAACCTGAAAAAGATAAAAACCCAAAAACCCAAAAAACCATCTAAAACCCCAAAAAACCATAAAATTTTTATTAACGTTACGAAACCCTAACAATCCATAAAAACCCTAAACCCCCCCCCCCCCTCAAAACTCTAAAAAGCATTTAAACCACTAAAAATGTTAAAAAAAACGCTAAAAACCCTTAAAACCCCAAAATAACTCAAAAACCCAACTATAATCCCAAAAAATCCATAAATGCCTAAAAAAACCCTGAATACCCCCACAATACCAAAATACCTAAAAACCCATATAAATTATAAAAAATACATAAAAATAACAAAAAATGTAAAAAACATAAAACCCTAAAACATCAAGAGATAATTATGAAAACATAAAAACACTTATAATTGGTAAAAAAATAAAAAACCTAAAAATACTAAAAACCACAATATGCCTAAAAACATTAAAAAACCATTAAAATCATAAAAATATATATAAAAATACATAAAAATGTAAAAATCCATAGAAACTCAGAAAAACCAATAGAAAAACATAAATAAAATTGAATCTCTTAAAACCCCTATAAAACCTATAAATTGCTAAAAACCCTAAAAACCCAAATAACCCTAAAAACTTTAAAACCAAAAAAAAATTATAAAATCCTAAACAAAAAAAACAAAACTAAAAGAACTAAAAATTCAAAAAACCCATTAATCCACAAAAAACAAAAAAACACTAAAAACAATAAAAACCCTAAAACATCAAAAAACCCTAAAAATCCAAAAACCATAAATACCCAAAAAACCCAAAAAACCATAAAAAACCTAAAACCCCAAAAACCATAAAAATATTAATAAATACCTAAAATTCCTAAAATTGTTAGAAACCCCAAAAACCCAAAAAACCATAAAAACCCTATGAAAAACATAAAAACCAAAAAACACTCAAAACCCTTAAAAACCAAATAAATGTTAATCTCTAAAAAAAATATAAAACCCAAAAAATCCAAAAACACTAAAAATCCCTAAAACCATAAAAAATCATAAAAATCATAAAAAAAATATACCAAAAAATCCCTTAAAACATAAAATACCATAAAAACCCTAAAAAACCAAATAAATCTTAAAAAAATATAAAAATAAATTTAAACCCATAAAAACATAAAGAATTATAAAAACCCAAAAAATCCTAAAACCACAAAAAACATAAAATCCTCAAATCCATAAAAGCCTCAAAACCATCATAATCCTATGAAAGACTAAAAATCCTAGAAAACATAAAAAAAACTAAAAACCTTGAAAAACCATAAGAACACAATAAGAACATAAAAATACTAAAAAACCCTAAAAACCTAAAAAATAATTGAAACCATTAAACCCCCTAAAAGACACTAAAACCCCTAACAATCCTAAAAACCAAAAAACCTCTAAAACCCATAAAAACCATAAATCCCATAAAAACATATAAAACACACTTAAAACATTAAAATCCCTTAGAACCCATTAAAATGTTAAAAAAACTAAAAAACATTGAATACCCAATAAAACACAAAAAAATCCTTAAAAACCTAAAAATAAAAAATAATTTAAAATAATAAAACACCTTCAAAACCTTCAAAATTCCTAAAAAAATAAAAACAATAAAAACATAATAAATCCCTAAAAATACTGAAAAATATAAACAAAAATAAAAACAAAAAAAATGCTACAAAAATTTAAAAACCTAAACACATAGAATTCTTAAAAACCTATGAAATGTTAAAAACCCTAAAATACCATAAAACCCTAAAATACCCTAAAACCCAATATTTGTTAAATCCCTAAAAAACATACAATCTCGAAAAAACCCCATTAAAATATAAAAAACCCAATAAAAACTATAAAAACCCTTTCAACCCCTATATTTTTTAACAAATTATAAAAAACCTTAAAACCCCTAAAAAATCAGAAAACCCAGAATCCCAAAAAAACCATAAAATACACTAAAATTTATCAAAATTAAAAAACCCCTAAAAACCAATAAGAATCCAAAAAAATACATAAAAATTATTTAAAAACATAAAAAACTATTAAATCCTTGAAAACCACAAAGAAAACATTAAAATCATAGAAACACATAAAACCACTAAAAAACACGGAAAATAATAAACCCCAAAAAAACCTAAGACCCTAAAAAACCAAAAAACATTAAAAAACATAAAACCCATGAAAATCATAAAAACCCATAATAATCCAAAATCCTACTAAAAACTCCTAAAAAACTTTAAAACCCTAAAAAATTTAAAAATTCTAAAAAACCTTAAAAACCATAAAAAACTTATAAAAACCCTAAAACACCAAAAACACATAAAATCCCTCAGAATCCTTTAAGAAAAAAAACTATAAAAATCTTAAAAATCTATAAAAATAACAAAATAAATAAAACACCACAAAAACCCAGAAAAAACCTAAGAATACCTTAATAACCTAAAACAATTAAAAACCCGAAAAACCTGAAAATGTTAAAAACCCTAAAAAACCATAAAAACCCTAAAAACCATAAAAACCACTCAAAACATTAAACACCCCTTAAACCCCCTAAAAAACCTAAAAACACATAAGAATTATAAAAACAATTTAAACCTCAAAAAATGTAAAAACCCACTAAAAACCATAACAACCCTAAAAAACATAGAATACCAAAAAAATCACTAAAAAACAATGATACACTAAAAAACCTAAAATACCCAAGAAACCCTCAATATCCCAAAAGACCCAAAATCCCTAAAAAACTATAAAAATCTTAAAAAGCCATATTAATCCCAAAAAATGTAAAAAACCCTAAAAACAATAAAAATCTATAAGAACAACTAAAAACCCAAAAAAATTAAATCCCCTAAAACCCTAAAAATTTCTAAAAACACTAAAAATTGTAAAACCCCCTAAAACCAAAACCGCCCTAAAAATCATAAGAAACCATAAACCCCATAAAATACAAATAAATTACTAAAACTCTAAAACCCCGTTATATACCTAAAAATGTCGAAAAAAACTCTATAAAACCATAAAACCCAACATAACCATAAAATCCCTAAAAAACCTAAAACAATTAAAATCACTGAAAACCATAAAGACCCATAAAAATACTAACAAATACCTAAAAATTTAAAAAAACATAAGGGCAAAAAACAACCCTAAGAAAACCTCAATAACCTAATAATTCTTGAAACCCCCAAAAAACCTAAAAACAAAAATCCCTAAAAACCATAAAGACCCTAAAATCCATAAGTCCCCTAAAAATAGTAAAACCGTAAACCCCATAAAAACTCTAAAAACCTACTAAAAACGATGAAAACCCTGTAAAACCCTAAATATTTTAAAAACTATAAAAAACCATAAAAAACCTAAAAAACTACTAAATCTCTAAAAAACATTTAAGTCTTGAAAAATATTAAAAACTATAAAACACATAAAACCCCTCAATAACTAAAATAATCCTTGAAAACCCAAAAAACTATGAAAACACAAAACACCTAAAAATTCTAAGAACCCGCATAATCCCTAAAACCCCTAAAAATTCATTAAAATGCTTAAAAATATCAAAAAATCGCTAAATTTATAAAAAACTTAAAAACCATGAAATCCTTGTGGAAACCCTTAAAAAACTAAAAAATTAAACCCCCAAAAGAAATAAAATTCATAAAACCCTAAAAACCCTAAAACCCTAAAAAACCAAATATCACTCATAATTCAAAAAAAAATCTAGAAAAACATTAAAATCATTAAAAAACATCGAAAATATCTAAAAATGTAAAACCACAAAACCCCTAAAATACATTAAGAAAACCATAAAACCCTAAAAACTCATATAACCACAAAAAACTAAAAAACCCTAAAAAGATCCTAAAACCCTTGAAAAATCATAAGAGCAATAAAATCCTAAAGAACGTCAAAAAAATATTAAAACCCATAAAACCCATAAAATAACTAAAAACTCTAAGAAACCTTTTAACCCCAAGAAGTTGAAAAACTCTAAAAAATCATAAAAACCCAAAAAAACTGAAATACCCTAAAACCCCAAAAAACAATAAAATCCTAAAACACCATAAAAAGAATCAAAATTCATGAAAAACCTAAAGACCATAAATATTATGAAGAATCCCTAAAAACATAAAAAAACCAAAAATCCGAAAAAAAACATTTGAGAACTGTAAAAAGATAAAGAAACATACAACCACTAAAAAACTATAAATGATAAAAACTGTAAAAACCATAACACCCTAAAATCCCATCAAAATCCATAAAAACCTTAAAAACCACACAAATCCAAAAAAAATACCTAAAAATGTAAAAACTCTTAAAAACCCTTAAAACTACAAAGAAAACTATAAAAAATAAAATACACATAAAACTTACAAAAACCTAAGAATACTAATAACCATAAAAACCATGAAAAACCTAAAAAACCCTAAAAACCTTAAAAACATTATAATCCCCTAAACCTATGAAAATCCTAAAACCCACTAAAAACTCTAGAAACCCTTTAAACACCTAAAAATTTTAAATAACTCTAAAAAACCTTTAAACCCTTAAAAAACTAAAAAGAACCCTTAATCCCCCAAAAAAATAATAAAACACTATAGAACCCAAAAACATCTCACAATACCTAAATTCCCCAAAAAACCATAAAAATATAAAAAATCCCAAAAAATAACTAAAAATGTAAAAAACCTGAAAACCCTTAAAAAATATTAAAAAACAAATCAATGAAAACCCTTAAAAACAAAATAACACTAAAACCTATAAAAACACTAAAAAAAGAAAAACCCAAAAAATCATAAAAAATCCTTAAAAACATAAAATACCTAAAAGAGCCCAAAAAATCCCTAAAATTTTAAAAATCCATAAAATCCCTAAAAAAAGAAAGCCATAAAAATATAAAAAATCAAAAACCCCATAAAAATGCTGACAACCCTAAAAAAACTAAAAGACCATAAAAACCATACCCCTCTCCTCCCTTGTCTTATGTATCTCTGTTTTTCTTTCTAATAAATTTGGGGGGTCCGGGAATAGCCCGGCCCACACATCTTGCTTGCCTTAAAACCCATAAAAACCCTAAAAACCATAAAAACCATAAAAACTATAAAAACCATTTAAGCAAAAAAAATAGTTAAAAAATCAAAAAACATTAAAAACTAAAAAAACCAAATAAAAACTAAAAATAACCATAAAATCCCAAAAAAACATAAAAACCCAAAAAGCGACTAAAACCCCTAAAAAGTCCCTAAACCATAAAAACCTATAAAATTTATAAAAATCTATAAAAATAGCTAAAAATATAAAAAGCATAAAATCCTTGAAAACCCCTATGAAAACCTTAAAAACCTAAAAACACATAAAAACATAAAAACCCTAGAAAACCCCATGAACCCTCTAATTCCCTAAAACCCATAAAAACAATAAAAATTATAATAATCATAAAATCCCTGAAAAACAGAAACCATAAAACTATAAAATCGCTTAAAACCTAGAAAATGAAATAAACCCTAAAAGACCCTAAAATCCTAGAAAAACATAAAAACACCTAAATCCTTAAAAATCCATAAAACCCCTAATAATGTTGAAAACCTTAAAATAACCCTAAAAGACACAAAAAAACCCCAAAATCACAAAAACCCTAAAAACACATGATAACCCTTAAAACTACTAAAAACTTGAAAAACCATTTAAACCCCTAAAAATGTTAAAAACTCTAAAAAATCATAAATTCTCTAAAAAACTAAATAAAACCCTAAAAGCCCAAAAAACCATAAAAATCCTAGAACCCCCTAAATCACTAAAAATACCAAAAAACCATAAAGAACAATAAAAAACCAAAAAAATATCTAAAAACCCTGAAAAACAAGAAAATCCCTATAATCCTTGAAAACCCCTAAGAAAACCATAAAAATATAAAAATACATGAAATCCCTAAAAATCCTAAAAATGCTAAAAACATTAAAAAATCATTAAAAACCTAAAACCCGGAAACACCTCATATTTCCTAAAAACCCAAAAAAATCCCATAAAAATCCCAAAAGTGTATTAAAATTCATAAAAATGTAAAAATCCATAAATCCCTAAAAACACGAAGAAAACCATAAAAACAAAAAATCACTTAAAACCCCTAAAATACCTGAAAAATATAAAAATCCAAAAAAAACTATAAAATGCCTATTAACATTACGAAACCCTAAAAATCCATAAAAACACTAAACACCCACTAAAAACTCTAAAAACCATTTAAACCATCAAAAATGATTATAAAAAACTCTAAAAACCCTTAAAAACCCAAAAAACTAAAAAACCCAACAAAAATCCCCAAAAATCCATAAATGCCAAAAAAAACACTAAATACCCTCATAATACCAAAATCCCTAAAAACCCTATAAATTCTAAAAAATACATAAAAATTCAAAAAAATGTAAAAAACCTAAAACCCTAAAACATCAAAAGATAATTTTGAAAACATAGAAACACTTAAACCCCTAAAAACATTAAAATACTCTAAAAAATCTTTAAAACCATAAAAAGTTACAAAAATCCAAAAAATAAAAAACCTATAAGAACCATAAAAACCCATAAAAACACTAAAATCCCTAAAAAATTAAAAAACCATTAAAATCATAAAATATATCTAAAAATACAAAAAAATGTAAAACTTCAAAGAATCTTAGAAAAACCAATAGAAAAACATAAAAACATTGAATCACTTAAAACCCCTATAAAACCTATAAAATGATAAAAACCCTAAAACCCCAAAAAACCCTAAAAATTTTAAAACCACTACAAATTTCTAAAATCCAAGAAAATGGTAACGAAACAAAAAGCACTAAAAATTCAAAAAACCCATTAATCCCCTAAAAATTTAAAAAACACCAAAAAAAATACAAACCCTAAAACCACAAGAAACACTAAAAATCCAAAAAACCATAAAACCCCAAAAAACCCAAAAAATACCATAAAAATACCTAAAACCCCAAAAACAATAAAAATATTTAAAAATACCTAAAATCCATAAAATTGTAAAAAACCGTAAAAACCCTAAGAAAAACATAAAAACCAAAAAAAACTCAAAACCCCTAAAAACAAAAAAAAATGTTAAACTCCCAAAATAATATAAAACCCAAAAAACCCAAAATTCCTAAAAATCCCTAAAACCCTAAAAAATCATAAAACTCTTAAAAAAGGTACCAAAAAATCTCTTAAAACATAAAATACCATAAAAACCCTAAAAACCCAAATAAATATTAAAAAATATAAAAAGTAATTTAAACCCCTAAAAACATAAAAAATTCTAAAAACCCAAAAAAATCTAAAACCACAAAAAACCCTAAAATCCTAAAATCCATAAAAGCCTCAAAACCATCATAAACCTATAAAAGACAAAATAATCCTAGAAAAAAATAAAAAAAACTAAAAACCATGAAAACCCATAAGAAAACCATAAGAACCTAAAAATACTAAATCCCCCTAAAAACATAGAAAATGATTGAAGCCGTAAAACCCCTAAAAGAAACTAAAACCCCTAACAATCCTAAAAACCATAAAACCTATAATACCTATAAAAACCATAAATACCATAAAAACATAAAAAATACACTTAGTACATTAAAATCCTTTAAACCCCCTAAATATGTTAAAAACACTAAAAACCTTAAATACCCAATAAAAAACAAAAAATCCCCTTAAAAACCTAAAAATAAAAAATCCTTAAAAATAATAAAAAACCTTCAAAATTCCTCAAACATTAAAAACAATAAAAAACATAAAAATTCCCTAAAAATACAAAAAAATGTAAACAAAATTAAAAACTAAAAAAAATGCTACAAAACATAAAATCCTAAAACACTTAAAATCCCTAAAAGCCGATGAAATGCAAAAAACCCTAAAATACCCTAAAACCCTAAAATTTTTAAATCCCTAAAAAAAATACATTTTATAAAAAAACCCATTAAAATATAAAATATCCAATGAAAACTCTAAAAACCCTGTATTCCCATATATTTTTTTAACAAATTATAAAAAACCTTAAAAGACCTAAAAAATCAGAAAACCCAGAAACCTAAAAAAACCATAAAATCCATAAAAACCATAAAATACATAAAAAACTATCAAAATTAATAAAACCCATAAAAACCAATAAAAATCCAAAAAAATCCCTAAAAATTCTTTAAAAATATAAAGAACTACAAAATCCTTGAAAATGAAAATGAAAACATTAAAAACATAGAAACACATAAAACCACTAAAAAACTCGAAAAATAATAAACCACAATGTAACCTCAAACCCTAAAAGACCAAAAATAAATAAAAACCATAAAACCCTTAAAACCCATAAACACCCATAATAATCCAAAATCCCACTAAAAACTCCAAAAACACTTTAAATGCCTAAATTTTTTTTAAAATATCTAAAACACATTAAAAACCCTAAAGAAACTTTTAAAAACCCTAAAACTCCAAAACCCCATAAAATCATTCAAAATCCCTTAAGAATAAAAAACTATAAAAATCCTAAAAATCCATAAAAATTACAAAATAAATAAAATCCCACAAAAACCAAAAAAAACCAAAGAATACATTACTAACCTAAAACAATGAAAAGCCTAAATAACCTAAAAATGTAAAAAACCATAAAAACCATAAAAACCATAAAAACCACTTAAAACATTATAAATCCATTAAACCCACTAAAACCTAAAAACAAATAAAAATCATAAAAACACTTTAAACCCCTAAAAATGTTAAAAAACAATAAAAACCATAATAACCCTAAAAACATAAAAAATCAAAAATTCACCAAAAAACCATGAAACCCTAAAAACCCTAAAATACAAAAGATACCCTAAAAATCCCAAAATATCCTAAATCCCTAAAAAACTAGAAAAATCCTAAAAATCCATATTAATCCCAAAAAACATAAAAACCCCTAAAAACCTTAAAAACTGTAAGAACACCTAAAAACCAAAAAATTCTTAAATCCCCTAAAAGCCTAAAAATTTCTAAAAACCCTAAAAACTGTAAAATTCCTTAAAACCAAAACCCCCTAAAAATAATAAGAAATCATACACCCCATAAAATCCCAAAAAATTAAAAAAAACTATAAAAACCCATTAAATACATAAAAATGTCAAAAAAATCAATAAAAACCTTAAAACACAACAAAACCATAAAATCCCTAAAACCCCTAAAACAATAAAAATCAGTAAAAACCTTAAAGACCCATAAAAATACTAACAAATACCAAAAAATTTATAAATCATAAAGACCAAAGACAACCACAAGAAAACCTCAACAACCTAAAAATTATTGAAACCCCCAAAAAACTTAAAAAAACAAAAATCCCTAAAAACCATAAAGACCCTAAAATCCATAAGTCTCCTAAAAATGTAAAACCGTAAACCCATAAAAACCCTAAAACCTATTAAAAACTATGAAAACCCTATAAAACCCTAAAAAATTTTAAATCTATAAAATACCATAGAAAAACTAAAAACTAAAAACCCTTAAAAACCAAAAAACCCTAAAAACCTGAAAAACCCAAAAAATTCTCAAAATCCATAAATACACTTAAAAACCAAAAAAAATATAAGAATCCCTAAGATCCATAATATTTTAAAATACCTTAAAACCCATGAAAAATACAAGAAAGTCTTAAAAAACTAAAAACACATAAACCCCTAAAGAAATCTAAAAATGATAAATACCCCAAAAAAACCCCAAAAAACCATAAAAACTCTTAAATCCATAAAACCATAAAAACCCATAAAACCATAAAAATAACCTAAGACCACTAAAAACACTAAAAACCATTCAAACCCTTAAAAACACTAGAAACACTAACAAAACTTAAAACACCTAAAAACTAAAAAAAAACTAACCACAGAAAAAAATAATTAGAACCCAAAAAACCCAAAAAAACATCAAAAACCCTAAAACCATGAAAACTATAAGAATCCAAAAAAACCATAAAATAATTATAAATGTATATAACTCAAGAACCCTTTAAATCCATAAGAAACCCATAAAATCCTAAAAACACTTAAAACCAATAAAATCCTAAAAATGCTAAAACACCTAAAAACCATTTAATATTCTAAAAACCATAAAAATAATAAAAACCACTAAAAATCATAAGCATCCTAAAAACCTAAAAAAGACTAAAAAACTAATAGAAACAAAAAACTCCATATAAACCCCTAAAAACCTTCAAAAACTCTAAAAATCCTTAAAATAATACCAAAATCAAAAAAATATCCCTAAAATCCCAAAAACACAATAAACCCCGAAAAACCCCTCAAACCCTCAAAATCCCTAAAAACCATGAAAAATAATTACAATCCAAAAATATATAGAATTTCCTAGAAATGTAAAAAATTCTAAAAAACCTGAAAACCCCTAAGAAAACCACAAAATCCTAAAAACACCTAAAACCCCTAAATCCCTAAAAAATGATAGAAACCCGGAAAACCCTAAAATCCCTAAAAATCCATAAAAACTCTAATAAACTCTAAAACCCTAAAAATCCATAGAAACCCTAAAAACCATAAAAGTACTAAAAAGACCTAAAATACCATAAAATGTGAAAAACTCTAAGAACCCTAAAAAGAACCAAAGAAAATCATAAAAAACTAAAAACACTTAAAACCCCAAAAAAACTAAAAACCCCAAATTACCCTATAAAACCCTAAAATACCCTAAAATAGACAGAAAACCTAAAAACATAAACTCCTAAAAAAACATAAAAAACCTAAAACCCATAAAACCCATAGGTAATTACTAAAAACTATATAAACACGTTAATCCACTAAAAATGTTAAAAACTCTTAGGAACCATAAATAATTTAAAAATTCAAACCCCCCCATAAAAATCAAAAAAACAATAAAACCCTAATAACATTAAAAACCCTATAAACCTTACGAACCCTTAAAATCAGTAAAACCCTTAAAAACCATAAATTTCTAAAAAATATATAAAAACCAATAAAAACGTAAAAACCCATAAAAACCTAAAAAACTATAAAATTTACTGGAACACCTTAAAAACCTAAAAATACATAAATCTCCAAAAACCTAAGAAATTATAAAAACCCCTAAAAAACCAAACAACCCCGCAAAATCCTAAAAAACCCTAAAACCCATAAAAATCCAACAAATTCCTATATTTTTTTAAAAACTGAGAAACTAAAAAAATATGGAAAACCTATATCAAAACCATAAAAATATTCAAAAACATTAAACCCAAAAAAATATAAAAAACAATAAAACCCCTATTACTATAAAAAACCCTAAAACAAAAAAAAAATCCTTAAACCCCCTAATGCCCTAAAAGCCCAAAAAATCACAAAAATTAAAATCGTAAAAAATCCTTAAAAATCCCTAAAAATGTAAAAACCCATAAAAACCATGAAAACCCCCTATGAAAACCATAATAACCTAAAAATAATTAAACCACCAAAAAATCTAAAAATACTAAAAAATTAAAAGACCATAAAAACCCTAAAAGCAGATAAAAATCCTAGAACCCATTAAAAAAATTCAAATCAATTGGAACACATAAAAAATTTAAAAATATTTAAAAAACAATACAAATTGTAAAAAAGTAAAAATATAAAATAAACACTAAACCCTAAATGCCTATAAAACCCCTCAAAATCCATAAAATCAACAAACCGCAAAAAATCCTAAAAATCCATAAAAATTCAAAAAAAACAATAAAACTCATGAAAAATCATAAGAAACCAGAAAAAACATATAAATTCATAAAACCCATAAAAACCCAAAAAACACTAAAACCCCTAAAAAGCATAAAAGTCCCATAAAAACCCAAAAACCCAAAAAATCACAATGAACACATAAAAAAACTAAAAACTATAAAACCGTTCAAACTCCTAAATGTTTTAAAAAAGACTAAAAACTTTAAAACCCCTAAAAAACTCCAAAAACCCTAAAACACCAAAAAACCATAGAAACCCTAAATAATTTAAAAACCCATAAATACCCTTAAAATCACTAAAAACACTAAAACCCATAAAAATATTAAAAATTCATAAATATAATAAAAACCCTAAAAACATGAAAATCCCTAAAAAATAATAAAAACCAAAAAAAATTAAAACCCTTAAAAAACAAAAAATACACTAAAACCCCTATAAACTTTTAAAACCTGAACAACCCATAATAACCATAAATACCCCTAAAAACTATAAAAAACCAAAAAAATCATAAAAACCTAAAAAATGACTAAATAATATAAAATCGTTTAAAACCCAAAAAATGTTAAAATTTTATTAAAAACCATAAAACCCCTAAAACCAAAAAAAACTAAATAACCTAAAACCTCAAAAAACATAAAAAACCCTCAAAATCTTTAAAAACACATAAAAACCATTGAAATATTAAAAAACCCAAAAAATCCCAAAAAATATAAAACTCCCTAAAAATAAAAAAACTCCTGAGAAAATATTAAAAACACTATTACACATAAAATCTCTAAAAACACAAAAATGCAAAAAACCCTAAAACATTAAAACTACTTAAAAACCTTAACAACCTTAACAATCATCCAAATCCATAAAAACCAATAAAATCAAATTAGATCCCTTAAATTTTTAAACATATATGTAAAAACCGAAGAATACTTGAAATCCTAAAAACACTTTAATCCCATAAGAAACTAAAAAATGATAAAAATCCTAAAAACACATAAAATGACCCTAAAACCAAAAAATTCCCTAAAAACATTAATCCCCTAAAAAAATAAAATCTATAAAAAAATACAAACCCCTAATAAACCACTTTAAACACTAAAAACTCTTTACACGCCTAAAAACGTTGGAAAACACTAAAAAACCTAAAAAAACTCAAAAACTCAAAAAACCCTAAAAATCAAAAAACTATAAAAATCCCAAAAAACTTATAAAATAATACAAACCATAAAAATCCCTAAAAACCATAATAATCCTAAAAAATATATATAAATCCCTTGAAATGTAAAACACCATAAAAACCCTAAAAACCCATAAGAGAACCTTATAATCCTAAAAACACTTAAAACCCATAAAAAATTATAAAAACCCTAAAAACCATAAACTATAGAAAACTATAATACCCTCAAAATCATTAAAACATAAAACCCATAAAAATAATAAAAAATTCCTTAAAAATCCCTAAAAACATAAAAACCCTAAAAACATTAACAAAAACCTAAAAACCCTTAAAAAATAATAAATAATAATACCTAAATAACCAGAAAAATGATAAAAACCTAAAAGAACCTAAAAACCCAAAAACCCCAAAAACCCAATAAAATCCCTAAAAACCTTTAGAAACCCAAAAATTCTATAAAAACCCCAAAAAACATCTAAAATCATTAAAAATCATTTAAACCCAATTTTTTTGATAAACTATAAAAATAATTTGAAACACTTTAAAACCCATAAAAACCCTCAAATCCAAAAAAAATAAAAACCCTCAAAATCGTTAAAAACTATAAAAATCATAAAAATCATAAAATCCCTAAAAATCTCTAAAAACATAAAAAACGTTATAAAACTTAAAACCCTAAAGAATTTTTAAAAATTAAAAAAAGTTAAAACCCATAAAAACCTAAAATCACTAAAAACCCTAAAAACCCATAAAACCCCAAAAAGAAATAAAAACAACAAAATCCCAAAAATAAATATAAGGACATAAAAACTTTGAAAACCATAAACCCCTAAAATCCTTAAAAACACTGTGAACCCATAAAAATTCTAAAAATTCACTAAAAACTCTAAAAACCCATCAAACCCATAAAAAAATTCTAAAAAAAGATAAAACCTATAAAAATCCTAAAAATATCAAAGAAACCTAAAACTCAAAAAACACATAATAAACCCTAAAAACCCTAAAACCCCTCTAAATACATGAATATTTAAAACACTATTAATATACAAAAAAATTACTAAAGCTCTTAGAAAATGTAAAAACCTAAAAAGCCTAATAAAACCATAAAAACTCAAATAACCTAGGAAACGATAAAAACCCTAAAAAAATGATAAAAACCCTTAAAAAATAATAATTTTTAAAATCCCAAAAATCCCTTAAAATCCTAAATACCAAAAAAATATTCAAAAATCCCAAAAAATACCAAAACATTTAAAAAACCGCAAAACCAATGAAAACCTCAAAGAAAACATTTAAATATTAAAAAATACAAAAATCTCCTAAAATCATAAAAAACTCTAAAACCCATAAAAACCTAAAATACACAAAAAAAACATAATTCCCCTAAATACCTTAAAAACCCTAAGAACCCACAAAAACTATAAAACCCCTTAAAACTATAAAAACTCTTTAAAACCCAAAAACATTTAAATAATCTAAAAACATTAAAAACCTTTAAAAACTAAAAAACCCAAAAATAGTAAAAAACCACAAAACACTAAAAACCCTTAAAAACCTAAACACACCTCAACATATATAAAAACTATAAATACTCTAAAAACCTAAGAAAACATTGAAATACTAAAAACACTTCAAACTCCTAAAAAACTATAAAATGGTAAAAAACCTACAAACCCATGAAAACCATAAAAACCCTTCAAGTGATAAAAACCCTAAAAACATAAATACCCTAAAACTCTAAAAACAATTTACACTCGTAAAAATTTAAAAATATCTAAAAACAAAAAAAACCCTAACAAACTAAACAAACCCGAAAACCCAAAAAACCATACAACCCCTAAAAACCATAAAACACCTAAAAAACTCAATATCCCAAAAACCCAATAGTCAATGAAATCCTAAAAAATCCCTACAAATCCATAAAAACATAAAAACCACTATAAACAATGAATAATCCTATGAAATAAACCAAAAACTAAAAACACTTAAAATCCATAAAAACCCTAAAAATTATAAAAACACTATAAACCAAAAGAAAACAATAAAAACCCTAAAATACATAAAAACCCTTAAAAACCATAAAAAACCATTAATCTCAAAAAAAAATTACAAAACCACTAAAAACTCTAAAAATCTTTTATGCCCCTTAAAACCAAAAAGAGCTCTAAAACCCCTAAAAATCCTATGAAACTAAAAAACTTATAAAACCCCAAAAAACATTAAAACCATAAAAATTCTAAAAAAACTAGAACCCACAAAATCCCTAAAAACCCTAAAAAATGCATAAATATCCTAAAAATCCCTAAAATTCCCGAAATAACCCTCAAAATCTCTAAAAACAATAAAAACTATAAAAATCCTAAAAATCCCAAAAAAACTCAAAAAACCAAAAAACCTCAGAAAAATCCCTAATAAAACCATGAAATTTATAAGTAATTAATACCCATAAAAACAGAAAACCACCAAACTCCGAAAAACTGATATAAGACAATAAAAACCCTTAACTCCCCTAAATATCATAAAATCCCCTAGAAACAGTAAAAACCCATAAATCCCTAAAACCCACTAAAATTATAAAACATCCTTAAACTCCACAAAATGATAAAAAAACTAAAAAACCATAAAAACCCTAAAACACTAAAAAAACCCTTAAAACAAAAAAAATACCCTAAAAACCCAAAAAACAATAAAACCTTTTAAAATCCGGAAAAACCATTAAAACCCATAAAAATCATAAAAAAATATTAAAATCCCCACAACATAAAACTCAGAAAAACCCTATAGAACCCCTAAAAAACCTTAAAATCCTAAAACACTAAAAAGTACTAATAATATAAAATAAAATAAACCTAAAAAACATAAAAAAAAACCCTAAAAAACATAAAACACTCAAATTCCCTAAAAACCCTAAAAACAATAAAAACAATAAAAAAATCCCGACATATCACTAAATACATAAATAACCTTGAACCCCTAAGAAAACCATAAGAACATAAAACACCCCTAAAACCCCTAAAGTCCCCTAAAACCCATAAATACCCTAAAAACATTAAAAACCATATAAACCATAAACCCCCTAAGAAACCACTAAAAACATTTTAAACCCGAAAAAATGTCCAAATCTGTAAAATAACTTAAAACACTAAAAAAACCCAAAAAACTAGAAAACCAGAAAAACCCTAAAAAAAATACTCAATAAACACTAAAATTACAAAAAACCCTAAAAAACAATAAATATCATAAAAATACCTACGAATGAATAAAACCCTAAACATTTATAAAACACTAAGAAAGTCAAAAAAATCAAAAACACTAAAAACTCATAAAAAACATAAATATGCTAAAAACTATAAAAATCCCTAATAACCTTCAAAATCCATAAAAACTCGATGAAACGCTAAAAATCCAAAAAAATATAAAAACTATAAAACCATTTAAATTAAATATTAAATCTACAAAAATCCTTCAAAAACTAAAAACACCTAAAATGCTAAAAAAGACTAAGAAATTCTAAAAACCTAAAAAAATCCCTAAAAGAGGATAAAAACCCAAAAAAAACCTAAAATCTCTGAAAACCATAGAAACCCCTAGAAAGCCTAAATAATTATAAAACCCTATAAAAATAATAATAAACCCATAAAACCCTTAAAAACACTTTAAACCACTAAAAATGTTAGACACTCTAAAAAACCATAAAAACCATAAAAATTTTCAAATAACTCTAAAACCCCAAAAATCACAAAAACCCAAAAATACCTAAAAACATAAAAAACCAAAAAAACCTATAAAATCCTTAAGAATCCATAAAAAAATAAAAAAACCCAAATATCCATGAAAACCGCAAAGAAAACATTAAAAAAATAAAAATAATTAAAATCCCTAAAAACCCGAAAAAAATATTAAAACCCCAAAAATACCCTAAAAACCCTAGACCCCTAAAAATCCCTAAAAATCCCCAAAAACCCTAAAAATTCGAAAAATCACTAAAAACATAAATAACCCTAAAACCCATGAAACCCCTGAAACCCCTAAGAAAACCTTGAGACCCTAATAACACTAAAAACTACTAAAAATAATAAAATCAAGTGAAACCCATAAAAAAAGGTTAAAACACTATAAAACCCTCTAAACACATCATATTGTTAAAAAAATATTCAAAACCTTTAAAACCCTAAAAACAAAACACCCAAAAAAACATAAAAACCCAAAATATCCTAAAAAAGAACTAAAAATCCATAAAAACCTTAAAAACCCAAAACAACACTGAAAATCACTAATCTAACAATAAATCTAAAAAAAATCAAAACACCTAAAAGCATAAAATAATTTAAAAAACCTAAAACCCTAAAATCCATAAAAACACAAAATATACTAAAAATCACTAAAAACCCTAAAATCCTAAAATACCCTAAAGATATATTAAAATTTAAAAAACGATAAAAACCATTATAAAACCTTAGAAAACCTAAAAAAACTAAAAATAATAGAAATCCCTTGAAAATTAAAAAATGTTAAAACTCTTTAAAACCCTAAAAATCCTTAAAAACCATAGATCCCATAAAAACCATAAAAACGCTAAAAACCTTAAGAAACCCTTTAACCTCATAAAAACCCTAAAAATAGCTTAAAGAATTAAAAATCACTTAATCCCATAAAAACTGTAAAAAAATATTAAAAAAAATAAAACCCTTAAAACACAAAAACCCCTAAAACCCCAAAAACTGGAAAAAATCCTTTGAAATCCCAAATAAATCCCTAAAAACATACAAAACCTAAAAATGATAAAAAAAAATTAACTAAGAGAATATAAAAAACCAAAAAATTGTTAAAACATTTAAAAACCTAAAAATGATTAATACACTGAACACTATAAAAACATCAAAGAACCCTAAATGTACTCAAAATTATAAGAAAACCTAAATATTATAAAATCCTAGAAAAATCCATAAAAACCCCTAAAAACATAAGTAACCATATAATCACATTAAACCACGAAGTAAATAAAAACACTAAAAATCTTAAAACCCATAAAATACACTAAAAACCCAAAGCTCTTAAAATACATAAAACCCCTAAAAATCCTAAGAAAACCTAAAAAAATTCAAAATCCCTAAAAACCAATAAAAAATATAAAAACCCTTTAAACCTATAGAAATGTTAAAATAACCCAAAAACATAAAAAACCATACAAAATCAAAAAAACCCTAAAACCCCAAAAGAACCATAAAACTATAAAAATCGAAAAAGATCCAAAAAACTCAAAAACCCTAAAAAACCCTAAAAACCATAAAAATTATAAATAAGACCTAAAATCCATAAAAATTTTAAAAACCGTAAAAACCTATAAAACCCCTAATAAGACCTTAAAAACCAAAAAAACCAATTAAAACGCCTAAAAAATTAAAATTATATAATCTATAAACAACATTAAAACCCCTAAATACCCTAATAAACCTCAAATTCCATAAACCCCTAAATAATTAGAAACATACTAAAAAAATCCATAAAAATAAAAAAATTTAAAACCCCCTAAATCCTTGAAAAACACCTAAGGAAACCTTATAGAACTAAAAATAATTAAAACCCACAAAAAACCAAAAAAATTCTAAAGACCATAGAAAACTCTTAGAGGACCTAAAATCTCTAAAAATTACTAAACACTATAACTAGCCACAACAACTATACAAACACTTAAAACCCTAAAAAATACCTAAAACCATTAAAAAATCTAGAAACTTTTTAAACCTGTAATAACATTAAATACATTAAAAAACATTAAAACCCTAAAAATTAATTAAACCCAAAAAAACCAAAAAAACACAAAAAAACCATAAAACCCATAAAACCATAAAAAACCCTAAAACCCTAAACCCCTAAAAATCCATAAAACCATAAAACCCCATAATAAACCTAACAAATCCATAAAAATACCTTTAAACGTGAAAACACAAAAAAATCCTGAAAACCCTAGGAAAACCTTACAAAATTAAAAACACTTAAATTCCCAAAGGAAAATAAAAAAATTATAAAAACCCTAAAAACCTTAAACCTTAAAAAACCTAAACACCCCCAAAATTACTAAAAACATTTAAAACCATAAACATTTTAAATAAACCCTAAAAATCATAAAAAACATGAACTCCCTAAAAACACAGAAAAACCCAATTAAAAATTTAATAACTGAAAAAAATATTAAACCCCCTAAAAAACGTAAAAAATACTAAAATTCAAAATTAATCCTAAAAGAGGAAAAAACCCAAATACCCTAAAAACCATAGAAACCGAAAAACCTCTAAAAACCCATAAAACCCCTAAAAATTCACAAAAACACTAAATTCCATTTAAATACCTATAAACATTAAAAAAATATAATAAAATTAAAACAAAAAAAAATAAATAAATACTAAAACCCTAAAAAATCCATAAAAACCCAAAAAATAAAATTACCCCATCAAGATCCATAAAACCCTAAAAATCCATAAAAATACTAAAAGAGCTCTAAAAATCCATAAAAATGTAGAAATCCCAAAAAAACCCCTGAAAACCCCATTGGAATCCATAGAATCCTAAGAAAACATTAAACCCCTAAAAATATAAAAAATAGATAATTCCCTTGAAAACCCCAAAAAACTCTAAAAACCGAAAGATTAATAAAAATATCTAAAAACCATAAAAATCCATAAAAATTGAGAAAATCCCAAAAAATCCCTAAAATATAAAAAAACTAAAAACCTTTTAAAACCCTTGGAAAACCTAAAAAACTTAAAAACACTTAAAACCTAAAAAAACTATAAAACCCTAAACCCAAAACCCAATAAAATACCCATAACACAAAAAACAACTAAAAATATATAACCCCTAAAACCATAAAATACATAAAAAATCATATAAAAACTCCAAAACCCAACTAAAAACCCTAAACACTTTAAAACTCTAAAAATGTAAAAAAACTCTAAAAAACATAAAAATCTATGAAAATCTAAAAAACCCCTTAAAAATAACAAATCCATAAATACATAAAATACAAAACCCCCCTAAGAAACTTAAGAATCCATAAAATCCCCAAAACTATAAAAATCCTAAAAAAATCCATAAAAACATAAAAAACCCTACCAACCTTAAAAAACCCTATAAAAACCTTAAAAAACTAAAAACCCTTAAAACCCAAAAAACATAAGAAACATTAAAACCCCTGAAAACACCTAAAATATATAAAAACTCTAAAAAATTCCAAATTCCCTAAAATCCTATAAAAATATCAAAAATCCATAATAACCAATAAAAACATAAAAACACCTAAAACCCCTAAAAATCGTAAGAAAATATTAAAAAACTGAAAACACATAAAAGCCATTAAAGACCTAAAAACACTAAAATCTATAAAACCCAAAATACCATTAAAACCCATAAAAACCAAAAAACCACTAAAAACATTAAAAAACCCTAAAACACCATAAAACAAGAAAACTAAAAAAACTCTAAAAACCCTTTAATACATTAAAAATGATAAAAATATCAAACACCTTTAAATCAAATAAAAACTCAAAAAAACCCTAAAACCCAAAAATAAATATAAAGACCCTAAATACCCTAAAAACCCTAAAACCCCTCATAATCCATGAAACCCAAAAAAAATACTCGAAATCAATAGAAATACCTTTAAAATTAAAAAACACTAAAATCATGAAAAAAATAAGAAATTATTAAAAAAAAATACTTAAAACCCCTTGAAAATCTAAAAAACACTAACAACCCTAAAAACAGAAAAACCCTAAAACCCCAAAAAACACAACAAATTCCTAAAAATAATAAAAACCTATAAAAAATTATAAAATTACTTAAAATCACTAAATGAATAAAAATACTAAACCTCAAAAAAATCCTAGGAAAACATTTAAACCCTAAGAACAATCAAACCCAATAAAACGTAAAAAACGCTAAAAACCATAAAAACTGTAAAAAAAACCTCAAAACATAAAAAAGTCCCTTAAAATACTAAAAAACCATACAAATTCAAAAAATCAATTAAACTCAATAATCTCATAAAGAACCCTCTAGACCATAAAAAAGTCGTAGAAAACCTTAAATCCTAAAAACACATAAAACCCTTGAAAACATAAAAATGACAAAAACCCTTAAAAAGCTAAAAGACCCTAAAAACCAAAAAACTTTAAGAAAAACATAAAACACTAAAAACCATAAAAACCCCTAAAAACCCATAAAAACTATAAAACCCAATAAAAAGTCTAAAAATCCCTAAAATCATAAAGAACTAAAAAAATATAAAACCCATAAAACCATTAATCCCGCAAAAATCACAAAAATCAATAAAAACCCAAAAAAACCATAAAACCCCAAAAAATAACTACAAATGTAAAACTAACTATAAAACCTATAAAAAACTATCAAAATAATAACAAAAAATTACTAAAACCCCCTAAAAAACAAAAAAATGAAAAAAAACCCTAAAAACCCTAAAAATCTAAAAAACCTAAATACCTAAAAAACGTCAAAATCCCAAAAAAATCTAAAAAAATGAAATCATAAATATTGCCTTAAAATACATAAATATTTAAAAAACCATAAAACCTTAAATAAACATAATAAAACATTAAAAATAAATACAAATTTAAGATACCTAAAATCCTAAAAAATGATAAAAAACCCAAAAATATCTTAAAAATCATAAAATCCCTATAAACCATAAAAACCTACAAAATCCATAAAAACCCTAAAACACATATAAACATAAAAAATGAAAAAAAAACTCATGAATCCCATTAAAAACCAAAAACATTAAAAACTATTACAAATAATATAACCCAAAAAATACAAAAAACCCTCCCAAAAAACCAAAAAAAACCATAAACACCCAAAAAACACTAAAAACCCTAAAACCCCTCAAAATACCTAAAATCACTAAAAAATAATAAATATACTAAAAAATTCCCAAAATTATTTAAAACATAAAATTCTTAAAAACTATGAAGAAACATTAAAAGACATTAAAAACCCCAAAAAACATAAAACACCTAAAAACCTAAAAAAGTAAAAACAACATAGAAAACCCTCACAATAAGTAAAAACCAAAAAACCCAAAAAACTATAAAAATACTAAAAAGCATCTAAAAAGATCAAAAAATATTAGAACTATAACACCCTAAAAACCCCTTTGAAAACATTAAAAACCTAAAAACACATAAAACCCCTAAAACCATAAAAAATGAAAAATACCAAAAAAACTATAATAGACCATAAGAACCCCAAAAATACATAAAAACCATAAAAACCCCTAAAAACATAAAAAAACCCATAAAACCCATAAAACCAATAAAAACTATAAAATCACTTTAAAACCATAAAAACATGAATAAAACTCCAAAAAACCATAAACCCTAAAAAACACAACCCCCCCCCCCCCCAAAAAAAACCCAACAAACTATTATAAGTTCAAAATCTGAAAAAATAAAAAAAATTGAATTTAAATACCTCATACCCATAAAAAACTATTCATCTAAAAAAATTTCTAAAAATCATTAAATATATAAAATTCCCAAAAAACCATAGAAACTCTATGGAACCCTTAAAAACATAGAAAATCATAAAACATCTAAAAAACATTAAAAATATAAAAACCCTAAAAACCCTAAAAACCCAAAAACCCTTAAAAAATCAAATTACAAAAAACCCTAAAACCTCATAAAAATCCCAAAATATCCTAAAATACTAAATATATTGAAATCCATATAACTGTAAAAACCCACAATAAAACATAATCCACTAAAAAGATCTAAACCCCTTTTAAACCCTAAAAATATTAAAGAAACTCTAAAAAAATAAAATCATAAAAAAATAAAAAACCATAAGTAATTGAGAAACCCATAGAAACATTAAAACCCCTTTAAACCCTAAATGAAGGAATGGAAGTCGAGTCTCCTGGCTCATCTCGTGATCGGGTTTCACTGCGATGTCAAATTTGCTTGTGGTGCATCTTCTTCGGTATGGAGGTACCTTCTTTGCAATTATGACTTCTCAGGCATCGACCTTCATAGTGATGTCGCTCCCTCCATTGGTGGGGCATTTCTTCTGGCTTGGTGGTTCCCTTGAAGTTTTTAGTTCTCGGGATTTGGTATTGGATGAAGGAATCCACCTTGGACAATCAGGTCATATCGGTTCACCCTAGCATACAACGTTATAGATTTATAAAGAAGTGAGCCAGATCTGGTTTTTCCATGGTGTGGTGTTGCATAGCCATGGTGGAGATGCTCAGATCTTGAATTGTGTGGAAATCCAGATTCATAGAGGATAAGGACAGATCTAGGTTCTATGGTTTTTGGCATTGTAGATCTTCACCCCTTTTTGTGAGGGGGATCTCATTGAAGATGGGCTTCAGCGGTGAAATTTGGTTTCATGGAAGCAGGTGTTTCCCTATTTCTTCGGCGGATTATTCTTCTCTGAGTGGAATTCTAGTGGGTCTGTGTGATAGGGTGTCCTTGATTGGGTTCATCCTTGTCTCACAAAGCATATGAAGATCTGGTTCTTCTAGGGGTTGTTTTTTCTTTTTTGGCTTCACAATGGGTTACAGTGGCTGTGAAGAATGTTATGTTGTATTGGTGTTATCATGCTCGGTTATTTTTTGTGGGATTTCATATCTATTTTTCGTCATTTCACATAGATGATGTCGGTTCGTGCTAGTTTCCCTTTGTTTTACTCTCTTAATGATGTTTTAGTTATGTTTTGATGTGTTTTGGTTGTTATATTGGACTGTGGGTTCTTGGGTTGTGGCTGGTTTGGTTGGGAGTTGTTGCTGGTGCAGGATTATGGTTTTTCACAAGGTGGTGGGATATTTCTATCTATGATCTTGTTCATAGGAGGAGTTTTATGGTTATAAGATTGAAAAAGGTGTTATGGGTGTTGGTGGTCCTGGGTTTCTGGCTGTGCTACTAGGTGTGAAGTGATGGAAGCTGACTGGTTAGGAGGTGATGGTTGCTGGAATATAAGTTTCTGGGTGTTGGTTGCTACTTGGATGGGATGCGATGAAAGTGATGTTAATGATTTTTATGTTAGTGTTTCTGTGTTACTGTAAATGGATCTACATGGATAGGAGTTGATGGATGATGGAATATGTGATGTGGGACACTGGTTGCTGATTGGATGTGAGGTGCTAGTGGAGATGATTTGGAATTTCTTCTATGTCTGGTTGTTGTGTTCTTTTTGGGTTTCAGGGTTTTTTTTTGGGTTTTGGGATATTAAGGGTTTTTGGGTGTGGGTCGTTTGACTCCTCCCCTCCATTGTCCACAGCATCTTTTTTCTAATAATTGTTTTAGGGTGGTGTCAGGAATAGCCTGGTCCTACACCAACCTTTCCCTTTAAACCCTCAAATCCCTATTGTTTAAAAAAACAAATAAAAATCCATAAAAATCAGTAAAAACGTAAAAAACTCTAAAAAAACTAAGAAAAACCTAAAAACCTAAAAACACATAAACCCCCTAATAAAACTAGAAATTTCTATAGGCCCTAAAAATCCCTAAATATTCAAAATAACCCCTCAAAATCCCAAAAAACCCAAAAAAAAATAAATCATTAAAAATCATAAAGAAACCTAAAAACAAAAAAACCCCTAAAACCCAAAAAAATCATGAGAAGGACCTAAATAACTAAGAACACTAAAAACCCATAAAAACCCTTAAAAACCCTAACACCTTAAAAATTCCTAAAATCCTTAAAAACCCCAAAAAAACATTAAAAAACACAAAAACCCATAAAAACTAAAAAAATAAAAAATCAAAAAAAAAATTTAAACCCCTAAAAAAATTAAAAACTCTAAAAACATTATAAAAATAAAAATTCCCTAAATACCATAAGATCTCTAAAAACTCTAAAACCCTAAAAAACATAAAACCCCTCAAAATCCCTAGAAACCATAAAAACCATTAAAATCATAGAAATCCATAAAAACATAAAAATAATCAAAACCATGAATAAAACCAAGGAATACTTAAAACCCTAAAAACAATTAAAACATCGAAAAAACCATAAAACACTTACAACCCTAAAAAACACTAAAACCCTAAAAACACCTCAAAATCCGTAAAAACCTTCAAAATTATAAAAATTCAAAAAAAACCCATAAAAATGACTAAATATCTGAAAACGCCTAAAATCTATAAAAACATATATGAAAATCATACAAATATAATAACACGTAATACCACTAAAAATGAAACAATATTAAAAATATTTAAAATGACCCTAAATCCCTAAAAACCCTATAACGCCTAAAAACCATATACCCCTATATACATAAAAAACTCTAAAACCCATAAAAACATTAAAACCCACTAAAAAATCTAAACACCATTTAAACCTCTAAAAACATTAAAAAAAAGCATAAAAAACCTAAAAACACAAGAGCCTTATAACCCATAAAAATATAAAAAACCTAAAAGAAATAAAAAACCTAAAACCATCCAATTCTTTAAAAACACTAACAAAAATATATAAAAAACTATAAACATCCCATATAACATAAAAAATCACTAAAACCCCTATAAATTATTAAAAAAATAAAATCCATAAAAACTGAAAATTGCTAAAAACTCTAAAAGACCATAAATACGAAATATACCCTAAAACCCATCAAAATACATATAAACCTAAAAAACATCAAAATACTAAAAAAACCTTAAAACCCTAAGAACATAAAAATAGTAAAAACTCTGAAAATACCTAAGAATAATTTAGAAACCAAAAAACAATTATTATCCCTAAAAAACCTAAATAATTATAAAAACCCTAAAAGAGCCAAAACCCCCTAAAACGCTGAAATAGATAAAAATTAAGTGGAAACATAAAAATCCATTAAACCCATAAAACCAGTAAAACCCCACTAAAACTATAAAAACAGATTGAATCTCTCAAAATTTTAAAATCTCTAAAAAACATAAAAACCATAAAAAACTAGAAATACACTAAAAACCAAAAAATCGAAAAAAACACAAAACCCATAAAATCCTTAAAAACCCTCAAAATCCAAAAAATGGTAAAAACAAATAAAAATTCATAAAAATATCTAAAAATATCTAAAAATATAAAAAACCATAAAATACTTGAATAACCCATTATAAATCCTTAAAAATCAAAAAACAATTAAAATACATAAAAACCGATAAAATTCTAGAAACCATGAAGAAACATAAAAATTCTCAAAATCCTTAAAACCCCTAAAATTGTAAAAATACTAAAAAACCCTAAAAATCGCTATGAATGTCAAAAACAATAACACACTAAAATAACCTATAAGAAACTTGAAAAACTAAAATCACTTTAGACCCCAAAAAAACATAAAAAATTCAATAAAACATAAAAACCCAAAAAACAAAATTCAAAACCTAAAACTCTAAAAATAAAAATACCCATAAAAACCTTTTAAAACCCAAAAAACACATAAAACCTCTAAAAACGACTAAAAATATAAAACCCCATTAAGACCCTAAAAGCATTAAAGAACAATATAAAACCATTAAACCCTAAAATACAAAAATACCCCCAAAAACCCAAAAAATGATAAAACCATAAACCCCTCAAAATCCCTAAAAATCCAAAAAAATATCAAAATTTTAAAAGATTCCTAGAAATCACTAAAAAACTAAAAATCCATAAAAACCCTAAAAAACCCAGAGATATCCATAAAAATAGAAAAAAACGTAAAACCCTTAAAAACATAAAAATGATAATTACACTAAAAATCCCTACAAATTCCCTAAAAACCTAAAACCCCAAAACCGTAAAACACTTAAAACATTAAAAAAACCTAAAAACCCCACACAAATTCCTAAAAACCATAGAAATCCATAAAAATACTAAAAAATCACTAAAATACTAAAAAAGGTAAAAACCCCTAAAAACCCTCAAACACCCTAATAAAACCATAAAAACCTAAAAACAATTAAAAACCATGAAAACCAAAAAAACATAAAAAACCCTTAAAAACTAAAAACCATTAAAAACCCTAAAATCCCACAAAAGCATAAAAAGAAACTAAAATATAAAAAACATATAAACCCCTAAAAATGTTTATAAAACCTCTAACATACCTTAATACTAGAAATAACTCAAAAAAATCTAAAAACCTAAGAAACCATAAAATTATAAATACCCTTAAAACCCCTAACAAACATAAAAATCCAAAAAACATCCTAAAATTTCATAAAAACATAAAAACCCATAAAAATGATGAAATCCCTATGAAATCCTTAAAAAACATAAACATAAAACCCCCAAAACCTAAAAATCACCAAAACCCCAAAAATTTCTAAAAAGATCCCAAAAACCCAAAAACCCCAAAAAACAAAACAAGCACCTAAAAATATTAAAAATTCTAAAACCCTATAAAACCCTAATGATATGTAAAAAATTGAAAAACCATTTATTCCCTTAAAATATTCAAAATAATCTAAAAAATCATAAAAACAGTAAAAACAAAAAAAGACCCCTAAAAACCCTAAATACCCTCAAAATCCCTAAAACCCAAAAATTTGTTATTTTTTAAAAACACACTATAAATAATTAGAAAATTAAAAACCCCTAAAAACCTTGAATACCACTAATAAAACCAGAAAAACCAAAAAACACTAAAACCCCTAAAAAACCAAAAAATTCTAAAAAAAAGTAAAACCCCTAAAACCCTAAAAACCATAAAACCCATAAAAAACATAAAAACCCTATCAAAACCCATAAAAACCCTAAACCAAAAAAGAAGTATAAAAAACATTTCAAACCAATAAAAACATTAAAAACTCTAAAAAACCTTAAATCTTTGAAAATAAAAAAACACACTCTAAGAACCCAGAAACATATTAACCAAAAGACCGTAAATATACACAAAACCCTAAAAATCGATAAAAATCCTAAAAAATCATATTCCTAAAAAATCGCTAAAATCACTAAAAAGTTAAAACGTAAAAAACCTTGAATAATAGTAAGAAACCAATAAAAACCTAGAAAAAATTAAATTCTAAACAAAACATGTATGATAAAAAATCCTAAAACCATAAAAGACCCATAGAAATCATAAAAAACATAAAAAACCATAAAACCACCCCAAATAATAAAAACCATAAAAAAATTCTCAATATCTAAAAACCAATTAGGTCTTGAAAAATATTAAAAACTATGAAACAATTAAAACCCCACAATAACTAAAATAATCCTTGTAAACCCAAAAAACTATAAAAACACTAAAACACCTAAACAATTTTAAGAACCCTCATAATCCCTAAAACCCCTAAAAATTCATTAAAATACTTAAAAATCCCAAAAAATCATTAAAACATAAAAAAACCTAAAAACCACGAAAATATTGTGGAAACCCTTAAAAACCTAAAAAAATTAAACACCCAAAAGCAATAAAATTCTAAAAACCCAAAAATTCCCTAAAACCTGAAAAAACTAAATATCACTCAAAATTCAAAAAAAATATGTAGAAAAACATTAAAATCATTAAAAACAATGAAAATATCTAAAAATGTAAAACCACTAAAAGCCCTAAAAGACACTAAGAAAACCATAAAAATCTCAAAACTCATATAACCTCAAAAAACTAAAAAACCCAAAAAAGATCCTAAAACCTGTCAAAAACCACAAGACCAATAAAATCCGGAAAAACATCAAAAATATCTTAAAACCCATAAAACCGATAAAAATAACTGAAAACTATAAGAAACCATTTAACCCCAAGAAGATAAAAAACTCTAAAAAAAACTTAAAAACCCTATAAAACTTAAAAACCCTAAAACCCCAAAAAACTATAAAATCCTAAAACACCATAAAAACAATCAAAATACATACAAAACCTAAAGACCATAAATATTATGAAAAATCCCTAAAAACATAAAAAAACCCAAAAATCTAGAAAAACATTTGAAAACCGTAAAAACTTAAAGAAACATAAAAACACTAAAAACCCTAAAAATGATATAAACTGTAAAAACCATAACACTCTAAAATCCCATCAAAATCCATAAAAACCTAAATAACCATACAAATCCAAAAAAAATACCTAAAAATGTAAAAACTCTAAAAAACCCTTAAAACCACAAAGAAAACTATAAAAAATAAAATACACATAAAACTTATAGAAACATAAAAACACTAATAACCATAAAAACCCTAAAAACCTTAAAAACCTAAAAACCCTAAAAACATTATAAACCCCTAAACCTATGAAAATCCTAAAACCCACAAAAAACTCTAGAAACCCTTTAAACCCCTAAAAATTCTAAATAACCCTAAAAAACTTTTAAACCCCTAAAAAACTAAAAAGGACCCTCAATCCCCCCCAAAAATAATAAAACACTATAGAACCCAAAAACCTCTCACAATAAGTAAAACACCTAGAAAACCATAACAATCCATAAAAATACCAAAAAATAACTAAAATGTAAAAACCCTAAAATACATTAACACAATATTAAAAAAATCACTGAAAACCCTTAAAAACCAAAAGAACACTAAAACATATAAAATCGCTAAAAAAATAAAAACCCTAAAAATCATAAAAAAATTATTAAAAACATAAAATACTTAAAAGAGCCCAAAAAATCCCTAAAATTTTAAAAAAACATAAAACCCAAAAAAACTAAAAACCCATAAAAACATAAAAATAAAAAACCCTAAAAATGCTAACAACCCTAAAAAACTAATAGACCAAAAAAACCCTACCCCTCTAAAAAATCATAAAACCCCCTATTAACCATAAAACCCCTTAAAACCCTTAAAAACATAAAACCCATAAAAACTATAAAAACCATTTAAGCCAAAAAAAATGTTAAAAAATCAAAAAACATTAAAAACTATAAAAAACCATAAAAAACTAAAAAAATCATAAAATCCCAAAAAAATCCCAAAACCCCCAAAAAACCACTAAAATCCCTAAACAATTCTTTAAACCCTAAAAATATATAAAATTTATAAAAATCCCAATAAATACCTAAAATCCTAAAAATCATAAAATCCTTGAAAACCCCTATGAGACCCTTAAAAACATAAAAACACTTAAAATCCCTAAATACCCAAAAAGGAGACATGCCCTAAAACCCCAAAAAACTCTAAAAACCCTCAAAATACCTAAAACCGTATAAACACAAAAAAATACTAAAAACCCAATAAAAATCCATAAAAAAATTAAAAACACATAAAAACACTATGTAAAACATAACCTAAATACCCATACAACCCCTATAAAACCTATAAAGCGCTAAAAATACTAAAAAGACCCTTAACCCCCAAAAAACACGTAAAACCATAAAAAACCCCCAAAGAACCAATAAAACCCATAAAACCATAAAGATCCCAAACACCTCAAAAAATAACTCAAAACCCTAAAAATAATAAAAATCCTAAAAAATTCATAAAAATGTAAAAACAAAAAAACCTAAAAAACCACTAAAACCCCAAATCCCATAAAATCTCTAAAAATCCTAACCCTTACCCCAAATAAACCTAAAAACCGAAAAAACACTAAAAAATAATAAAAGACTCTAAAAACCCTTAAAAACCCAGAAAAATTAAAAACCCTAAAAACCTCAAAAGAACCATTAAAAATAGAAAAAAAATAAAAACATAAAAAACTCTAAAAATCCTAGAGACCCTTAGAATACTTACAAACCCTTAAACTATAAAAATATTAAAAAATTCATAGATATCTCTAAAAATATAAAAACCCTAAAAACCCTGAAACAACCAAAAAAGATCATAAAATCCTAACAAACATAAAACCCATAAAGTCCTTAAAATTAAATAAAAACTAAATAAACTTAAACAAATTTAAAACCCTAAAACAGAAAAAAAACCATCAAAAATACATAAAATCCCAAAATATCTTAAAAAATCCCTTAAAATAATTATAAAATGAAAAATAATCTAAAAACATTAATAAAACAAAAAATACTCTAATAAAAACTACAAACAATAAAAACCCCTAAAACATTAAAAACCCTAAAAACACTTAAAATTCCTGAATACCACTAAAAACCATAAATACCCTTTTAAACCATAAAAACTTTAAAAACTATAAAAAACCCTAAAACCCTAAAAAACCATAAAAAACCTAAAATCTCTAAAAATCCTTAAAACACACAAAATCCATAAAAACTCTTCAAAGGAATAAAAATCCTAAAAATCCCTAAAAAAACATAAATACATAAAAACACTAAAAACCCGGAAAATCCCTATGAAAAACATAAAAACCTAAAAACACATAAACCCCCTTAAAAATAAAATAAAAGCTAAAACACAAAAAACTACAAAAAACCTTGTAAGATCCTGAGAATTCTGCAAAGGAGAATGAGAATACCATTAATTCAAGAGAGGATTATACCCAATTTCCCTCAATGAATTGGGAAAAAATGTGGAGAACACCCAAGAAATCGGCAAAGGATCGACCGGTCCGAGTACCGGTCCAAAAGTGATTGTACGCAGCTGGTTCAACAATTTTCCTCCTTTGAGAATTGTTTTCGTTCATGGAAAAGAGGTGGGAACCCTCCGCGGGTGTGAAGTAGGATGGGCGCAAGGCCGATCCATCGTCACGAACCGATCAACCGTGAATCATGTCAACCGGCTCAGACCACGGACACCGTCGTTCGCGGAACAAAGGCGGAGCCCTGCACAGTCGTGAAGCACTCCCCGGACTAGTTTGGTTCACGGGGAAGGTGCATTCAATTCCCCCAACAAAGAAGATTGACCATGTCATCCGTAAACCTGGTTTTTGGTCATGGGCCTCTGCAAAAGGTGTCGCATGACCCCATATACATCTCTTTCCCACTCTATAAACGGAGATCGAGGGGGAGAAGAGATGGATCGATCAAAGACGGGTGGAAGGATTTTAGAGGAAGAAGCTTAGGATTTTCCAAACATTAAAGTTCCACTTCGCGAACTAGACCAGGTATGAAGATGGAAACGAATTAATAAGTAACTGAAAACGCATAACAAATTGGTGAACCACAAACTTCAAATAAAAATAAAAAAAGAAGACTATGAACCATTGCCCCTCCGCAGATGCACTCCCTACGGACCAGGGAGTTTATTCCACTTTTTCTATTCGGCATACCATGTATCACCCTCCTACGTGGGTGAATCCATGTGTGACGAACCCCGAACGACATCACCAATGGCCGCCGCTACTCGTGTGGACTCCCCCACATACCATCCTGGTATGTGGGCTAAACCCGAAGCCGCGTTCCGCCCTGGTACATGGGGTTCCTATCAGTCTGCGTACCACCCTGGTATGTGGATGGCCTCTCCAGAGGTGTAGAACCCCCCACACAAAGGGCACCACTCCTCATACACCCATGTGGCCCACCAAATCCTTCGGTGTCCCCATCCCTCGAGTCAGATAAAATCCTTCCAATCCGGCCCGATCCTTCGCAACCCCCTCATTGGCCCATTCATCAACCCCAATCCAAGGCCTCCACTGAAGCCAACGAACTTGAATGATGCAACCTTCAAGTGAATCATCGCACCACCTTGAGTTTACATACCCATAGTAAGTGATGGAAAAGGGGTTTCTCTGGCCCTTGAGTGGATTCCTGAAGAGTTCCTGGGTTCACATTCCCACGATAATGCAGGGTCCAATTCCGGAGACCCCTTTCCGCCTCTCCACTCACCAGATTGGGGGACCCCACTTCCATTTCCCTTCAACTCCGGTGGAGAGAACTTCTCCACTCTTCTGGGAGTGAAAGTTAAGCCTCCTTGGTGTAATACCCTAGCCTTTATCACAAGATGTAGCACCCATGAACCTCCGTACTTCCCGAGTTCCAAGAACCAATAGGGGAGATGGACACAGTGGTATCCTTTCCCTCTCTCTCTGGGCTTTGTCACCATCGAGTCCCCATCCTATAGTATGTGCCAATATCTATTTCCTTGGGCCTCCCCATGTGTAAGCCCCACTTTTCTTCCCACAGACGCACCTTTTTTGATGTGACAGTTAGGTCTCTGCTGCCTCTTGTTTCTCACACCGAGCATGACTCACGTGGTCTTAGAGCAAGCACCGAACCTAACACCACCTCTCCCAAACTATGAGTACATTGATCCATGTCAAGGCATGGTACATAGTAATCCTTCACAAGGTTCAATCCCACTACCCATCAGACCCCTGATCCATTTTCAGGTCGGTTCTCTGACACCACCTACTGCGAACTACGAGGACTTTGATCAATGTGAAGGCATGGTACGTAGGAAGCCTCCATGAGGTTCAAGGCCACCACCCGGTCATTCTGACCCCTTTATGTCAGTTCACCAACTCTATGGGATGCATCAAACTGTAATCCCCATCCACCATCTCATCAAGCCACCTCAGAGTTAAGCCCCGATCCTTCGTCCCACATGACGTTAAACTGCATTACTGAACTACGTGGACTCTGATTCCTCTCACGAAGATATATAGGAAGCCCATATCACGGGATTGATCCAAACTCTCACATCGTTATCTATCCCCCATGTATGACAATAAACTCTAGAGCACCTAGTTATAAGGCTTCAAACCAGTGTCATCTCAATGAGTCCAAACTCTTCGGAGTCATTAATCCAATGAGGGATGGTAAACCTCGGGCCTAAATGATTCTGAATCCCTGTGTTTAGCTGGCCATTGTCAACCAAGAATAATCCATGGATAATATGCTTGGGTATAAACCAAATATTCATGAACATATGAATAAATCTTAAATCTGGAAGGGAGTATCGGAACAAGCAATAATCCCCCCCCCCTAAAAGGGTGCAATGAGCCCGACTTCCCATCTTCTCAACCAATGTGTGTTCTTAAGCGTCACTGGCCAAATCTCCCAGTGAACATCTGACATTGAAAAGAAGTTCCACTTATCATTGGATACGGAACTGTTGGACATTTCAAAATGAATACTGATATACCCGATTCGAGCGACTGAGCAGAGTTCAGCCCTCTGTGAGATCGACAGTCGGGCGCATCGGTCAAATCCACCCGATTCATCGCAAAACAAAAAAATGGTGAACCTGACATGAATATTTAACCAAGAATGATGGATTTAACCTAATATCACTCTTTTCCTCCTTATACTCACAAGGAGGGCCAAGCATGGTCATTAATTATGCATGGGATCATGAGATGCTGCTTTGATGGGTTTGCTGTTTGTATTTGTTAAAATATTTTATAGGTGCCACTCAGAACTCCCTTTGATCCAATGGCATCACGGAGGAACTCATCGGTGAGTGCATCAAGCTATGTAATGAACGGACTTCCTCACTAACAAGGACCCCATCACCAACTCAGCGTCTCCAATTCTGGGTTTTGGATGCGTTGATCTGAGAGTACCACTTGAACGGTACTCTCCTGATGGTGGAGGTGGCCATGCATGCCCTCTAATCCGTCAAGACCTGCCGGTCACCTGCCCAACATCGGCCGTGAAAGCAGAACCAGACGGCTCCTGTTGCTATCTCAAACTGTTTTGGGAGTCTATCCTCGGAATGAGACAACGCGTACCTCCCTTATCTTAGGAAGGCGGATGAGGTCGGCACTGAGGACATCATCCCCGCTAAACGGGGGTTCCGCTCTAAGGCCCCCACTGGAAGATGTTATCGTGGTTACGCCATGACTCAATATCCTAATGCCAAAGAGAATGTCGCCCCAAGGATCCATGCCCATGCTCCCCGAGCTCCGAACCCTCGGACTGCCCGATAAGGGCAGAAAACGTACAACCAAGGACCATTCCTCACCCTTTTCCCTGAAGAGAAGCTCCACTGCCCAGTCATAGAGATGTATCGCGAGCAAGCACATACACATGTCTGCTCCTCTAATGTTTTCCATCCAGACATGGCGGAATCATATGAGCAAGAGTGTATCCCCACTGAGCTCCATCAAGCCCATCACTCACACAAGATGACACCTACCCAGCAGGCACCTTTCCCTGCCCAGGGTCGTAAAGCCCACCAACTAGACGTGGTGGAGACCTAGCGCCTGCAGGACTAGTTCCTAGCAGATGCTCCTGACGCCTACCATACCGATGTGGTGGTGATCAACAAATCCCACTCTCCAGATGTGGTGGCAATTAATAGGTGGGCACATCTCCCTGCCAAAAAAGGCCACTGACTCGATACGGTGGGAAACCAACATATGCAGGGCCAGCTCTTTACAGATGCAAGTAAAGTCCGCCATCCCAATTTGGCAGAAAATGGAGAGATAAACTGGCATATCCCGGCCCAGGGGCAGATTCTCTCCCCTGCCCTAACATAGAAGAATTTCTAGTACCCACTGACCACCGAAGGACTGGAGCAGGATATTCCTTATCTGATTCCAAAATGGGCCTTCATACCCATTCCAACCAAAGATGTCTCTCTACATATCTTGCAAATGATGGAGGAGAAGGTATCAATCCCAGATCATATCTTGCAGACATTCCAAAATGTAATTGCATCAGCGACAACAGTAAGGACTTGGGCCCATGTGCCCGTCTCCCAAATTGAGGTGACTCATCTAAGAGATGAGATAGACTCCTTGGAGAATATTTGCATCCCTTCTTATGCCCAATAGTGTCATTGACCATATTCCGTGATACATGGGAAACCAGATCGAGCAGCTTCACTCATTCCAACTGGGGGACACCCACCCATCATGGTGGATGCTCTAGAGCAGGCATATATCCCTGATAAAATTCAAGATGTTCTTCAGCATATTTTGGAAACACCACGGGACCCAATTAGAAAGGGACCCAGAGGTGAAGGTCGTTATCAACAGCAGACGGTCCCCACTGCCCACATGAAAGCACCCCCAACGCGCCGAAGGCAGCCAGAAAATAAAGAGCAGGTTTATGACTCCGCTCTTCTAGAAGCCGGGGTTCCCAATATGGCTAAGAACATATCTAAGGATCAGAAACCTACCCACCCATTACCATATTATGGGAGTGGCAGTAGCAGTTGTGAAGGTCCTCCCAGGAATATCGCTACCAGCAGCTCTGAAGGTCCTCCCTAGATCACCCATGAGGGCCTCCCCCACGGGCATATAACGATTGATCACGAGAGATTCTCTTTTGATACGAGTCACGGTAGCCCTCCGTGTGACCAGAAGATTGAGAAGCAATAAGGCCCTCCCCTTGCTGAGGTCCACCCTGAAGGTCCTCCCTAGGGTATACACTGCAAACACTCTTCGTGCAGTGGGACCACATATTATGATAGTAGTCCAAGATATCGTAATCGAAATAGCGAACTCCCTCCCTGTAGTGATGTATCGTCATGACAAGAAGGCCCACCCCTTGTCGTGGCCTGCCCTGAATGTCTTCCCCAGGGGTTACATTGCAATGATACTCCGCACATCCAGGCATCAGATCACGGTGGTAGTCCTCGCCACCCTGATAATAGAGGTCTTCCCCGTGGAGACGTCATGCAACGAGAAGGACCTCCCCTCGTTTCAGTACATTTTGAAGGCCCTCCCTAGTGTGTACCCCGCAGACATTCTCTCTGTGACAGCTGTGATGGTAGTTCTCACCATTACGGCAGTTTTGATGGTAGTCCTCACCACCATGGCTGCCATTGTGAAGGTCCTCCCCACAATGGCCCCAAGCAACAAGAAGGTCCTCTCCTTGTTGGAGTGTGTCTTAATGGCCCTCCCTAGGATACACATCGAACGTCAAACCATTATGGTCATCCTCACCATGATGGTGGTTGTTTCGAAGGCCCTCACCTTTACAATGCTACGCAGCCAGAAGGTCCTACCCTTGCTGTGACATGCCTTGGAGGTCCTCCCCATGGTATGCACTACAAAATCCCTCAATGCAGTGAGGCGTCCAAATGTAATGGTAGCCCTCACCATTATGACACAGATAGTGGAGGCCCTCCGAGCCTAGACACCGATCAATGAGAAGGCCCTCCCCTCGTTGTGGTATATTCTGAAGGCCCTCCCCAGGGTGTACCCCAAAATTTATCTCTATGTAGAAGCTGTGATGGTATCCCTCACCATCACGGCCGCCAATGTGAAGGTCCTCCCCGGAGTAACATATCATATCGACAGAAAGGTCCTCCCCCCGCCGAATCAACCACAGAAAAACCCTCATATGTCGAGGCACTCAGAAGGATGGGATCAAGCATGAAAGATTCCCAACTAGTCACCAACGACACCCTTCTTCAATCAGGAGATGGTCTGGGGCCACATTCATCTTCTAAACCACCTCAGAATTTCTCACATGAAGATTCAATACCTACCGACCCCACTGTCTCTGACCACACTATCGGTGAGCACCTCAGTTGGGCCAACCAGGTAGAGGATTCACTAGAGGAGGAGTATGTCGACATGTTTCACATGAGGAAAAAACTGGCCAGAGATGATATACCAGTTATGTTTTGGCCCATGGACACCTCTCAATTCGACATACCCAGAAAGTTGTTAGAGGAATGTGAGAAAGACATCCACTCCAATATGTGGACAACCCTCTTCCACTTGAAATCAATCTTCATGACCTACGATGGGTATGTAGACCATGTCAAGACAATAAGGGACCTCCTGCATCACATCGATCTGGAAGCTCTTCCTCTGGCGTGTAAACCACGACCTGGGAGGCGTAAAGGAAACATTGAGTTAGCCTTCCTCCATGAACTACACCAGATGCACCGCCTCATTAGTGATGCTCAGACGGGAGTCTATATCAGAGGATGGGGAGAACATGGAGCTCTGCATTTCACTATGCTCCCTGACCTGAAGAACCCATTTGGTGTAGTATATTGCAACACCATCATGTCAAGACAAAGATCGAGTGGTTTCCCTATATGAGAAAGGTGACACACCCAGCAGAGACAGGCCTTGAGTAAGTCCCAGAAGTGTCAGGCCTGATGGGAACAAGCCATTCACGAACTCCTCAATCAGGCCACCAAAAGCATACAACATGCCACTTGTCTAGGAGAAGACAATCAGTCATTGCTTTCCTCCCTAGAGGGAATTGATTCACCGGTGAAGTCAGCATCAGATCCAGTTCACCCCTGGATGGGGGCATGCAAGATCAGGCAGGTAAGGATAGCAGCTGCTGCTACCGCAATCGAGGGTCAACCCTAGCCTGTAGGATTGGGGAAATTTTTAACAACAAATGCCCCCGTATGACCAATGCAAACGGGAAGAGACACAGCATCTAGGGAACGAAGCCAACCCCAGCCCTCAGGGCTGGGGGGATTTTTACCACCTCAACAACAACCTCCCCCATGAGAATCTGTATTTTCTCATATAAGGAGGGAAGTCATAAGAGGAGCTTCTTGCCCTATCATATCCTTTGAATCATCATCACCTTTGAGAGGGAGGCGTACCGTAATGTCGTGTCAAAGAACACTCCGCGTCACCCTTCGTCAAGATGTCTGAAATCAATCCCGGGACAGGAAGGGGAGGACCAGTAAAAGGCATGGGAGGTCCTCTTCCTATTTGGAAGATGACATATCCTCCACCCCACGATATGCATACATCAACTCCATAGAGGCTAACTACACGGGTGAAACCATAGATGATGTAAATTCAGATGGATCGGGAGACGATGATTCCAGTCAGGTTGTGACTCACAACAAACCACCAGGTGTGAACACCTGGAACTAGAGGGCCACCCTAAATATGGAAGCCCTTCTAGATAACCCTCCTCTGCTTACACTACATGCTTCCAACAAGGATAAGAACAAATGACCGGTTAACCTTAACTCGCCTACTTCTCTCGATTAAAACGAGCCACTTACTCTCAAAGAGATATTTGCATGACATGAATAAGAAATGAAAGAACTGAGGCAGATTAATGCCAAGATACTCCAGAGGAATAATCTTATTGAAAGTGCTTCCCAAGAAGAGCCACGCTATGCACTTCCATCATGTGCACCTCAAAGACACAGGTTTTCCCCGCCCAATGAGGTGCTCGGTCTGTCCAACTACCTGAACATGGATTCAGGTGAATACCAAGACTTCCCTCCACTCAGGAAGAAACTAGAGCGAGTACGTCTGAACCCTCTGAAGGTGTCCCAAACAGAATATTCACCCTTGGTGCCAGTTGAGATGGATCTTCAAGAAATGCCTCGGGCTACACCTGCCCCAGACCCGGCCCAACATGATGTAAACTAGGGACTCACTAGCACCATCGATCCACTGACAGCTCAATTGGAAACAATGGAAGGTCGACACGCTCCGATATAGCCAGAGCGAAAACCTTACCTAGATTGGGTGACCAACACGCCTCCTCCACCAAATTTTGGGATCCCTGTATTCCCTATCGTTAATGGATTAGGTGATCCAGAACATCACTTCATGCACTATGCATCTTATTGCCACCCTATGATGGGAACCCTAGAACAACAAGAAGCAGTGAAACACAGATGATTCGTGCAGACCTTGCAAGGATCTGCCTTCGTCTGGTATACGAATCAACTAGCTCAGTCTATTAAAAGTTTGGAAGACCATCGACAATAGTTCTTGTTCCACATTAGTACAACGCTGCCTAAAAAATGGTCAGAAACATAATTAATTGAAAATAGAGGGAGAATGAGAGGGTCTCAGATTTCATCGCCAGATGGAAGGTTCTGACCTACTCTCTAAACATGCCAATGCCCCAAGATGAGATTTTGGCCATATGCATCGATAACCTTCGAGATGAGCTGTGAACAACACTCATGCCAGTGGAGTGTACTACTGGCTTCCGCAATCTATCTGCCATTTCCTAGAGAATTGAAGACTCCCTACAGCAAACCAATCTGAAGTCCTGAATAGCCTCATAGGCTCCTACAAAGTGAAATGTTAGAGTCGAAGTGTCCTCTGTCAGGCTCAAGCCAGCCCATGCACCTGCTCCACTGCCTAGGCCTCCACCAAATCGTCAAGGGCCCCTGTATATCAGTGGCCACCTCTTCCCAAGCGGGATAATCAGAGAGGATCAAAGCGGAACTAGTTTGAGGAATGATGATACAAAGTATACTGGTTTCGAGATGACCATGTCTATTACTACTTCTTTTCCACCATGAATTGCAACTTGATCCGCCTCCTAGAGCCAAGGAAGCCCGAAGAATTCAAACACAATGACAGGACAAATTACTGTCCCAACCATCGAATGTTAGGGCACATCATCTAGGAATGCTTCATCTTCAAAGACCTCCTACAAAGGATGGTAGACTCCGGGCAGGTCGAGCTGAGACCACCCTCAGCACATGTGACGTATATTTTTACCACCGACTCCGAAAAAGGGATGGGGTGGCAGGAAGGCACCACCAAAAGGGGGAATAATTTTGATAACTGGATGACTCGAAAGACTGTCAACCAAGCCCAGGGCACACTCTGAGCTCAACTACAGTAGCCGCTATTGCCGCCAACATCCCCTAATGTCGCACAACTAACAATATCGGCCTCACTGCCCTCCACGAGCAGGTCATGTAGGCGTAATAGTGAAGGGAGTTGAAAATATCTAGAGAAGTAGTCCGTAGCGAGGCTAAAGTTATCCCCGACACTGTCAGATTTTATTCCCCCAAACTTGGCGCCACAGGCACCGACCCACCAAATGGCACCATTAGGGACAACCGACCAGGTCGACCTATCATAGAACGTGGATCTAATCTTTAGTTCCATCAGCTTTATTCATCTAATGAAATCATTCCCTAACAAAGGGTATGGCTACGAACCCGAGTTCCCAACACAAGGGGACGAGAGGAGGAATCGTAGAAGCATGTGATACCAGGGGAGACGCAATTGCGACAAAAACGAACCCTATAGTTTTACCCCGGACCAAACCGTTAATATCACAGTCACCCATGGGAGAGCCCTTCTAAGAACTCAACAGTATAAAGAACATCCCTCCACCTACACATGTAGCCACTATAGCCCCTGTCATTATGCGGTGCCCATCAGAGGAGGAACAAGTTTCTAGACGCATAGTGTGCACAAACAGACCGGTCGGGACGAGTCCCCAGAACGTGGGGACATCATCGGCACCTGACCTTGCAGCTAGTCCCTCCTCGTCACGTATTCCAACTCCCAATATTCCAGGTAATACTCTCCCTCTAGTGGAGAAGTGTTGACCGCTGGAGCATAAATACGATATCCTTAAGCAGCTAACGTTAGTACCAGCCAAACTGTCAATCCTAGACGCCCTGATTTTGTCAGCAGATCTTAGGGAGGCGCTTATAGAAGCCTTGATCAGCCCCCAAGAGTTTCAAGCCAAGGTAGCTACCTTCAAGATTTACTGGACAGAGACTAGCCTGACTGAATGCAATGTGGTGATTTCTTTCACCGATCAAGATGAAAATGCTATCATGTAAGGACATATCAAACCACTATATGTGTCCAACACATTAAATGATTTTGAGATCCACAAAGTCTTTATTGACAACATCTCTAGAGTTAACCTCCTTCCCCTATGAACACTCCGTAATTTGGGCTACAGTGAGGATGACCTAATACCCTCTAACACAAATCTGTTAAGTTACGACAAGAGTGAACAAAAGATAATGGGACAAATCAAGCTAAAAACCCATTTTGGCGACCTTGTGGCCTACTCTAAAATCCTGGTGGTCCGGCAGAAAACAACATTCAATGCCCTGCTTGGAAGGTCGTGGCTCTATAACAACATGGCCATTACTTCATCCTACCACTAGTGTATCAAGTATTGCGTCAATGGAAAAAGTGGGACGTTGCATGCTGACAAGTCCCATTTAGAGCACTACGAGTCACACTACATTTATGCCAGGTTTTGTGAGAAAAAGAAAAAGAAGCCTTTTCTTGATTGTAATGACTGGATCCTCGCTCCAAATGGTCTGGAAATGGTTCCGGATGACCCCCTCTAGAAGCTTGGCAGAGACTATGTACTTCCCATCAACCATGTTGTGATCAGTATTTCATGTCCAGACACACACTCAACTGTTCTCATGACTACATCCATAACAGCCAAGCATAGCAGTGTGGAAGCGACCGCTGACCCCCAATTTAGGGACAAATACTTGAGCAGGGACACCTGCGATGCCTCGCCTCCAGACCCCCAAGAGAACGGGCCGGAAACTCTCCCCCCATCGGGATATGAAGGTGAGAATGTGGGGGAAGAAGAGGAGGATGATCTCAGGGATGCACCACCCGCATTTGAGAAAGGTATCTCCACCACTTTGGACGAGCTCAAAGAAATAAACCTGGGTACCAAGGAGGACTTGAGGCCCAATCTCATTAGTACAGACATGTCTCCTGAGGAGCACGAGGTATATACCTCTTTCCTGAGGCAGCACCAGGATGTTTTTTCCTGGAATTAAATAGAAATGCTGGGACTCAATCCTGAAGTGGTGATGCACCACTTAGGTCTACCAGAAGACCACCAAGGCTATAAATAGGACACTAGAAGGACACACCCCTAACATGATGCCAAAATAGAGGCTGAATTCGATAAGATTTTTAAAGTGGGATTCATTCGGGAGTTCCAATACCCCATATACATTCCCTACATTGTCCCCTTCACGAAAAATAACAGAAAAATCTGCATCTGTATCGATTTCAGAGATCTCAATCGGCATTTCCCGAAAGGTGATTTCTCGGTCCCGATTACAGAGTTACTAATCGATGAAATGGCCAGGTATGAGGATCTCTCCATCAAGTATGGTTATTCTGGGTATAATCAAATCAAGATGGCCTGAGAAGAAAACGAACCACTTCCTTCAGACCCCCTCAAGGAATATTCTATTACAGCGTCATGACCTTTGGTCTTAAGAATGCTGGCACCAAATATCAACGTTCCATGCATCATATCTTTAAACCATTTCTGGGGAGATTCATAGAATGCTACGTGGATGACTTGGTGGTCAAATCAAGACAACGCTCAGATCACCTGTCAGACCCTGAAACTATCTTCAACAAACATTGACAACATATCCTGAAGATGAATTCCTTGAAATGCACCTTTGGGTTTACCTCAGGGAAATTCCTTGGCTTCGTTGTACACCATCATGGAATCGAAGTCAACTCTGAAATAACAAAGGCTATCCTTGGACTGAGACCTCCGCGTAATATCACTGAGTTGAGAGGATTCTAAGGTCACCTGGCCTACATCATGCGGTTCATAGCCAACCTAGCGGGAAAATGTTTTCACTTCACCAGGTTAATGAAAAAGGGGGTTACGTACCAATGGATGGATGATTTCAAAGTGGAATTTGATAGCCTAAAGAATTACCTCATAAGACCACTAGTTATCATGCCCCCGGTTGAAGGATAACCTCTTATACTATATGTGACGACCCTACAGTGGTCACTGGGAGCCTTCCTCATGCAGAAAAATGATGCTGGTAGTGGAAACAATCTCTATTACCTTAGAAGAACCCTGATCGACACTGAAACTCGATACTCAAACATCAAGAAGAGTTGTTTGGCCTTGGTCTTTGCTGTTCAAAATTTGCGACATTATCTGCATCATCATGAAGTTCATTTGGTCTCACGGAGTAACCCACTCAATTACATCCTCCGTAGTCCAATGCTGACCGAGCGCCTATCTAGATGGGTAGTCATCCTGCAACAGTTTTACATCCAGTTTCTTCCCTAAAAGCCATCAAAGGCCAGGTGTTAGTAGATTTTCTTGTAGAGCACCCCTCGATAGGGACCACCACACTAGACTTCGAGTTACCTGATGAAGACAAATTCTCAATTCAAGAGGAGCTCCCAACATGGGAAATGTATTTCAACGGTGCATCCCAAAGCCCGACAGGGAAAAGGCTGGAGGATCCCAAATTTAACAAGGTGGGATTGGGGATAAAACTCATGTCCCCAGAAAAGACATTCCTTCCATATTCCTTCATCGTGTCAGAAGGATGTATGAATAATGAGGCGGAGTATCAATCCCTCATTATAGGCGTGGAGCTGGCACTCCAGGTGCAAGTACAGCACCTTAAGGTAAAAGGTGACTCGGAACTGGTCATCAAGTAAGTTAATGGTGACTATGCTATTAAAAAGGAGGAATTGATTCCCCTATTTGACCATGTCCAAGGGTTAATGGTAGAATTCTCCATAGCAACCAACGTTGACCTATACTCCTTGGTCTTAGAATGCCCAGGCTGATGCATTAGCTAGCGTGGCCACAATCATAGCTAATGTAGTCTGGGATGAAACAATTATCATTATTTATCATTGTTGAATGTTCTTTCCATTTGTTCATAATAAGAAGGAAAAAATCAACGAAGTCGGTCCTTTCCCTGAGGCATATGCTCCTGCCACCGGCTGGATGACCCCTATTGAAAAATACCTTCAAAGGGGAGAACTTCCATCAGACAGGGCTGAATGAGAGAAAATATGGAGGAGGTCAATTAACTTTGTCCTATATGGCGGCACAGGTCAGAAAGAGGTCCTCTACAGACGAGGCCTCGATAGAGCCCTCCTCAGATGCATTGATTGAGAAGAAACTGCTACCGTCATGGATGAAGTGCATGTCAGGGTATGTGGGGCACACTAGTCAAGATCTAAGATTTCCCATCAGGTTCAATAGCTTGGGTACTATTGTCCCACTATGGCACGAGATTGTAAGCACTTCACTGCCAAATGCAACTCATTCCAAATTCATGCCAAATTCATACACCAACCCCAGGAGTTACTTCATCAGGCTAAGTACTCTTGGCCATTTTCCATCTGGGGAATGGACGTCGTGGGTCCATATCCTCCCGCCACGGCCAAACAATTAAAGTATATCCTCACAAAAACCGACTTATTTTCCAAATGGGAAGAAGCTGTACCCCTCAAGGAAGTCGGGAAAAAAATTCAGATTTGTGAAAACAAATATCATCACCACATTTGGCATCCCTCATACCATATTGACGGATAACGACACCAACTTCCACTCTGCCGAATTGGAGAAACTGTACCATGAATACGGTATCAAGGCTAACCACTCATCCCAATACCATGCAGCGGCCAACAGACGGATAGAGTCTTTCAACAAGAACATGTCCAACATTCTCCATAAAATGATGGACACAGATAAGAAATCATGGCTGGATAAACTCCTCCATGCATTGTGGGCTCATCGAACCACAATATGCACCGCTACTCGGGCTACATTGTACTCATTAGAATATGAAATAGAATGGGTCCTGCCCATTGAGCTCCAAATTCCCTCACTCCGTGTTTCCATTTGTGATCAGTTATCCAATGATGAGCAATCAGAAAAACGACTAGGTTAATTGGAACAGCTAGATGAGAAGTGGTTTTACACTTTGCACCATTTGGAGGTATATCAGAATCGGATCGTACGAGCCTTCAATAAAAAGGTTCTTCTTCAGTCTTTCTTGGATGGATAATTGGTGTTTGTCCTTCGGACCCCAATAATACTTGGAAAGAATCCTCCAAAGCTGGATCCCAAGTGGGAGGGGACATATGTTATACACAAGGTCTACTCCAACAGAGCATATGCACTGATCTCCATGGATGGGAAATTCACAACCGCTCCTAAAAATGTGAGATTTGTGAAGAAGTATTTCGCATAATCAAAAGCACCTATCGTCCAAGCCGCAAGACGTTAAACTACCAAACACCCATTGTTTGAGCCGTAAGACGTTAAACTGCCAAGCACCCATCATCCGAGCAGAAAGATGTTAAACTACCAAGCCCCAATGGTCCAAACTCTATGAACCTAATCTAAGAGTACTTCCTTTGAGCCGCAAGACGTTAAACTTCCATGCACCCATCGTCTGAGCTGCAAGATGTTAAAATGCCAAGCACCCATCGTCCGAGTTGCAAGACGTTAAACATCCATGCCCCAATGGTCCATACTCTATGACCATAAACTAAGATTATTTTGTCATCACCGCATGACGTTAAAATGCATGGATTTCAGATAACTATGTACGGCTTTATTCTTTCCCTCACAGGATACGTAGTAATGCCATGGTTCCTTATCCTAGGCCAGCCACCCCAAAAAGAAATAAAATAGGAGAATAATTTCTTCTTCCACCATGTACGGACCAACCCTGGATGAGGTTTATACCTTGTCCTTACTGCATGACATTAAACTGCATGGATAAGAAGGATTGAAAATTCCCTCTTCCCCCGTGTATGGACCAGACCTTCAGAGGGTGTATTATCTTCTAAAGAACTATGTACGACGTGATTCTTGCTCTCGCAGGATATGTAGTGACGCCATAATTCCACATCCTGGCCCAGCCACCCCTAAATAAATTTAAAAATTCCCTTTTCCATCATGTACGGACCAACCCTGCACAGGGTGTATCCCTTGTCCTTACCTCTTGACATTAAACTGCACGGATAAGAATGATTGAAAATTCCCTTTCCCCCATGTACGGACCAGACCTGCACGGGGTGTATTATCTTATAAAGAACTACGTACGACTTGATTCCTGCCCTCGCAGGATACGTAGTGATGCCATAATTCTACATCCTTTCCAAGCCACCCCAAATAAAGCTAAAAGTACCACCTTTCCCCCATAAGGACCAGACCAGCACGAGTTGTCTTCCCCAAAAAGAACTACGTGAGGCTTGATTTCTGCCCTCGTAGGATAAGTAGTGATGTCAGGATCATACCTCCAAGCACAACCACCAATAAAAGAAGACACAGGTATGTATACCCCTCATCCTTACCGCATGACGTTAAAATGCATGAAATCTCCTTTTCACGTCAGTTCACCTATTTCCTCACCGCACGACGTTAAACTGCACAGACTTTATACTCACCGCATTATGTTAAACTGCATGAACTTCTTCACGACCCACCCAAGATATATGGAGAAATGAGATGGGAATACTCCTTGCATGTTTGGATACATCCTCTTCATACATCAGACTCCACGACCCGGATAATTGTGGATCTTCATACCCATTCATGGCCACCGGAAGTGGGAAGTTATCGACCCATGGACACATTTGAACGAATATGAAATCCATGACCTCAGCAGCTCTACATATTGATAGTACCTGGCCCATCTAACAAATGCAAGATTTCCTTAGGCGGTACTCTTCCTATCTCCGTACGCTTACCAGCCTCAGGTCCCCCATATCATATCTCCCAATCCAAAAATTTATGGAGGAGTGGTTTACAAGTTCATTCCCCTCTCACATCCAAACATTGCCAGGGTATCCCTACCTAGTCAGCCTATGTATCTACCCGTGGTTAGCATGATGATCTGCATCTACAAACATCAAGTCAGGGCTAGGCTACTTTGACACGACGGGCCATTTCGGTGAAGACGTTTCTTGTATGCTTGGACACCATCATCCCCATATGCCGAACTCTATACTATGAGAAATCTAAGATCATCATAATCATTCATGGCCATCATAATTGGAATGTTATCAACCCGTGGAAACCATTGCATGACTATTCATACCATGCCCTTAGCGGCTCTGCATATTGATAGCCCCTGGACCATCTACCAAAGGCAAGATTTCCTCAGGCGGTACTCTTCCTATCCCTGTACGCGTATTGGACTCAGAGCCCCCATACCATACAACCTGATCCAGGAAACCACAGAGTGACAGTTTACACCCTCATTCCCTCACACTTGTTCAAAGTATACCAGAGCCTTATAACTCAGTTGCCTTCCCGGTAGTGGTAGCAATTGTCACCCAATGGTACAAACTCTACGACTGTTAAACTAAGAGTACTTCGTTCTTACTACACGACGTTAAACTACATGGAGTAAAGGAATACCAAATGCGCAAGATAAATTGGCGTGGTGAACTCTTCAAATTTTAGCAGCTACCAGAGACGAACATCCCCGACATGTCCAGATATTTCCTTACTAAATGACATACTTTGTGGCCCGGACAATCGTGGATCCTTATAATCATTCATGGCCATCAGAAGTGGATAGTCATCGACCCGTGGACACATTTGTATGACTATTCATGTCATGCCCTCAGCGGCTCTGCATATTGATAGCCCCTTCCCGTCTACTAAAGGTAAGATTTCCTCAAGCGATTCTCTTTCTAGCCCCGTACGCTTACTGGCCTCAGAGCCCCCATATCATCTCTCCTGATCCAAGAAGCCCTGGAACCACAGTTTACACCATCAACCCCTATCCACATCTTGGACATGCCGAGATGTTCAAGCCCAGTTACATTCTGATCAAGAGTGGACTTTGAAACTACTTCCTCACCGCATGATGATTAAAACTGCATGAAGCATGTCTTTTCTGCTTGGTGTGGAGCTGTAGAGACCAAGCATTAAGCAAACAGGGAAATTCCTCCAATTGAAAGCATTTTTCATAGGTTTAAAAATTCCCCTTGTCCTCATTGTATGACGTTAAACTGCACAACATCTACAAAAATGATCCTCGTCCTCACCGCATGATGTTAAACTGCACGGAATTTAAAATGATCCCCATCCTCACCGCATGACGTTAAACTTCACGGAATTTAAGATGCCCTCCATCCTCGCCGCATGACATTAAACTGCACAGTCGAACCTGTCATGGGTTCAATCAATAATGGAGGCATTCCTCTATCCCTCAGTGCACATGCTAAACCTGCGCAAACCACTATCTCACACCATCATGACAAGGGATGACTTCACCCATTCCTGGGAAATTTAGCCTAGATTTTTCTCCTGTATCTAGGAACCATCTACTCATAAACCATACTATGTACTAAAAAGGAGCTGAACCCTTGCAATCCACCCCCTGGTGGTCCCAAATCATAACTTCCTTGAAGTTTCCCGGCTATCAAGAGAATACAATCATTGACATAAGGACACCTTTTCATGACTATGCATATCATGCCCTCAGTGGATCTGCATACTGATCACCCCTGGCCCGTCTACCAAAGGCAATATTTCTTTAGGCAATGATTCTCTTTGTATGCCTCTTGGCCCCTGAGCCCCCATATCTATCCCGGGATTCAGAAACCCTCTGAGATACAGTTTACCAACCCCTTTCACATCCCCACCCGAATACGCTGAAACATCTCTAACATACTTACCGAGAACCAAGAAAAGTTGTTCCATATTAAAAAATGTCGAAGCTGCATGACTTTAAACTGTGCCAAGCTCCAACCATCCTCTACGCTTACTAAATGTGTAGGAAAGGGACCCTGCATCCACACTCCTAATTAATACAGATGTTACCAAACCCTTTCAGAAGTCAGACACCCTCTCCAATCCACCCCTGGTAGTTTTCATGTTTTCCAAGCCACCCATGGTGGTTTCAATAAGCCGGACCTTCATAAAGTCCTTAGGCCATCAGAAATGAAAAACCATTGACTTAAGGACATCTTTTCATGACTATTCATACCATTCCCTTAGTGGCTCTGCATATTGATAGCCCCTGGCCCATCTAACAAAGACAAGTCTTCCTTAGGTGATGCTTTTCCTACCTCTGCACGCCGATACGACACCCATGCCTTGAGACATGCCCAACATCTCATTCAAATCTAAACATTCCCCCCACCACATGCATCTGAAGGGTATTGAGACATCTTTTAATCAACCAAACCTTGTTCGGGACTTCACCCCACCATATCTGGTCAAAGATATTTGACCTAAAACATCAGTAATGATAGTCTTGTCGGCGGGACTTTAAACCACTGGCAAAAAAAAAAAGATAGGCGCAAAGCCCGTTAGTCCGAAAACCTAAAAAGGGCGACCTAAGAAAAAGCTGGGCTATACTCGCTGGGTCCACACTAAATTGGCCCAGGAAAAATTAGGGTATTAATAGAAGAGACAAAAATTTTGTAGGGTGTTTCTACAAAACCATAGCAATAGTCAAACTTTTCTCGCTGGATCCCATGGTCTAGAAAAAAATTAGAGCTCGTTTCTACATTATCATTTTCCTGAACTATGATCAATTCTGATTCAGTGAGTTTTTATTTATACCATAATCATGCCAATAACAATCAAATTTTACGGCAAGGGGAGATCGACAAAATATTGTATTCCATTTGAAAAAAAAGATGGAGGACGTCCACAAGCCGGAATCACTCCTTTGCCGCAACAAAAGTGGTAAAACAGAATGTACAGAAATAGCTTTGATGATCACAAAGGGGCCTGGCTCGCTCTCTCCATCAGATTGGAACCATGCAGAGAAGGTTATTGCAAGTTTTCTCCAGCATGGCCTTCTCCCTGTCCTCAACTTTGGCCACCGAATGAGTATGCCTCACCGTCGTTTGGAGATCACTGATCTCTTTCTTGGTAGGTTCGTGGTCACCAGTCAAAGATAAAAATTGATCCCTCAATGTCGCTTCTCGAGCTTTGTATTCATGCATCTTAGAAGATAGGGTAGTCTCCTGATCTTGAGAGATCACCTCTTGTGATATCAACTGATAGAGCTTCATCATAGATTCCTCAAAAGCTCAGGTCCTGTAATGAAAAGCAGCGAGGTGAGCGAGTTTTTGTTCACTAGCGGCAACCTATCCATAGGCAATGACGACCTGACAGGCGAGAAAATGAAGTTGTCAATAGTCGAACCCACCTAACCCCAAGCCTAGGAAGGGTTGTCGAAGGGCTTCTATTTTAGTCACCATTTCAGTTAGAGGAGTTTTAGAAACAATCTCACAGATCTGGGTCCAAGCCCACCTTCGCATTGCTCGGTGGTCTGTCATGACACAAGGGTCTTTGGTATCATCGCTAGATAGCATAGAAATGCAGTTTGGCATTGCGGCCAGCGCAGACATGTGCGCATCAGAAGATGACTCCGGTACTGGAGGGTCAGAAGCCTCTAGCCCTAGTTCAAGCTTGGGAGTTGAACTGGTAAGCCTAGTATTGGCCAGTGGAGCTGCAGGAATTACATCATGGGGACCCGACGTCACTGGGTCATCCTCATTTACATCCAAAAGGATCAAATCTGTCTGAACTTTAGCCGCGGAGGGGTTGGAAGATGAAGATTCCCTGAGCCGCCTCGACTTGAGGGCCATCAGTCGGTCCTCCCTCAATTCCGATGAGGAAGGTACGGTAAGCACAACAGCTGCAGTAACCCCTGATTTGGGAAATTTCCAGATAGCCTTCCCCATGATCCCATCTGGATAATGCTTTACCCACATTATCTCATATTCCAAGGATATGCTGGCAACCGCTCCTATGCCAGGGAAGGTAATGCTTACGCCAGATCCCTCCCACATCAACATCAACCACCACTGACGGAGAGTGGCTGGATGAAGTCCTTGGGTCTGAGGATGGGGAAGGGAAACCCGGAGTTGCATGCATCGGAACTGCTGATAAAAACAACGTGGGGCGTACAACTCGCACAGAGAAACCCCATCAATCCACATGGATAGAAACCCATCCTACAGTGAAATCATGTAAGAATGTTGTTCTAAGCTCTAACTACAGTCTTCAACCATGATGCCGGAAGGAGTGGGGTAGGGAGTGAAAGAGAACTGGGAAAAGTCACTCAGAAGTTTGACAACTTCATCAGAACTGAGGGACTTCAGACGAACTCCAGCAATATCATGAATGGTATGCCGAAGAGTAGGAAGCGGGATGACTGTGTTATGATGATACTCATTATAGTGGAAATGATCCGCTACCCAGCTATATAAAAATTTAAATGGACCACTTAGACTATAGGGTGACCTGCCCTCCTACATGTGGCTTAGTACTTCTTAAATGCGAGCTAAGGAAGGCACAACTAGATTCACAGAGCGGCCTCCCGCCAGCTCAGCTTCCATCATCAGGGTGAAAGCTTTGACACATGGGTTGATATCTCAGGATGGGAATAGCCACCCACTCAAAAACATAGAGAAGCTACCTACCAGCCTGAGCATAGGTGGAACACCGGGGCACACCTCATAACCCTATAAAAGGTAGTAATCCGCCTCCAGAACTGCCCAGTACGAACCTGGGATAGTTTGTGATTGTTGAGAAGGATGAGTCCTGAGGCGCTTGATCTTCGACACAGGACCAGTGGTCTTTAAAAATATCCCTATCCAGGTACTATATGGGATAAGAGAGTGGGAAAGCTAGGGCTGACACAGTGACCTCTCCGCCATAACAAGAAGATCCCTCGCCAACAAAGGCACCCGTTCGACATCGTCCCATGCGTCAGGGGTGGTAAAAAACTCGTCATACATCTCACCAATGATCAGAAGCCCTCCCAGTTAGTATATGTCCCATAAACTAATACCAAATTCACTATGGGAAAGGTGGAAAGTGTTAGTGCTGGAACACCAGAGACCAAGCATGTAAGAATGGATCGAAGATGGTGGGTAAACAGCATACTGGGAGGCCCACACTATGGAGTTTAGATTTACCGCTTCTAGTGACTTGGGAAACTCCCGGAAATGATAACAGACCCAGAAGGCCCCAGCCTAGTCATTTGAGAAAATCCCACCAGACCAAATATCCCACATGGGAATTCATCCCACATCAGGATCCACTCAAGCAAGGTTGATCAAAGAGTGGTAACTCTTGAGGGCAGCCTCTTGGGAGAATACCTCAGTGTACCGATCATTTAGGGTCCAAACAGAGCCTCTCAAAATGAATGTGTCTTTCAAGTAAGAATCAAAGATCATCTCTCCCTATTGGGTTAGGTTCGCTTGAGCACACTTTAGAAACACTTCCAAGCAAGGGGATGGAAGACCTGAGAATACAGGGGGGATAGAAACGTCATCTTGAAGGTCAAAACCATAAATCGGAAGACGATTCGATAACAGATATCCCAGAAGTCCGGGGGAGAGTAAGTCCTTCAAAACACCATCTTCAGGAATGGTTGGTTGGCTAGGGTCCTCTTTGATGCTCCCATCTCTATGAATCATAGATAGATGTCTCCCTGGACCAGTCAGAAGAGGCTTGGCAGCAGGACTGGGTGTAGGTCAAGGAGGAACCATATTTTCTCCCTACATTACAAAAAAAACTAGGCAAATGGTTAGTCTGAAATAATAAAATCTGGATAAAAATACCAAGTATATGGAAAAGGACTCCATCAAGGAGCCTTCATGATGAGGTCCGCGAGCAGGCCTCAGAATATTGGTTCGCAACGGATGCATCTCGCAAACCAACCCTACGTGAAATAAGTACATAGCACTCTGGCCCGTGGAGCATTGTCCAGAAAACTGTGAACCAGGCTTCTCTACGGAATCTCAATCTCGGATTTAAATGTTTACGTTTAGAGGAATTAATAATTTTTCAAAGTATGGATGGTTTTTAGTTCACGTATCATCAAAACTGCGTCCCGCTGTAACTTACTTTTTAATTGATTAAAAGTGTTAGTTCGCGGTTGGGATATTGGTCTGCGGGTGAAGGCAGGCGCAAACGAGGAATGGTTCGTGGAAATGGAAGTTGGTTTGCGGACGAGGAATTTCGCGAAGGAGAAAGCACATGGAGATGGAAAGAGAGATCTGTTTTCGCGAAGAATTCGTTAAAAGACAAGTGAAGGGACCCCGAATTTATAGGCGTGGTCCCCTACTAGTTCCACTCCTCTACCACAAACTATCCACATTTCAGGACCACACTGCATCGAAATAGTCTCCTCTTCGTTCTGATCAGACCCCATTCCGATGGGGGGCATTTGTAGGGTCATGAAAAATCTGAAAAGGAGAATGATAATACCCTCAATTCAAGAGAGGATTCAAACCAATTTCCCTCAAGGAATTGAGAAAAAATGTGGAGAACACCCAAGAAATCAGACAAGGATCGACCGGTCCGCATACCTATCCAACAGTGATGGTATGCGGCCAGTTCAGCAATCTGCCTCCTCCACGGACCACTGTCGTTTCACGGAAAAGAGGTGAGAACCCTCCGCGGGAGCGAAGCAGGATGGGCGCAAGGCCAGTCCACCGTCACAAACCGAACCAGCCGCGAATCGCGTTAACCGGCCCGGACTATGGATGTCGTCATTCACAGAACAGAGGCGGAGCCCTGCGCGGCCGTGAAGCACTCCCTGAACTATTTTGGTTTGCGGGAAAGGTGCATTCAATTTCCCCCATGAAGTGGATTGACCAAGTCATCTGTAAACCAGGTTTTCGGTCATGGGCCTCCACAAAAGGTGTCACATGACCTAAGAAACATCTCTTCTCCAATATATAAAAGGAGATCGAGGGGGAGAAGAGATGGATCAATCAAAGATGGGTGGAAGGATTTTAGAGGAAGGAGCTTAGGATTTCACAAACAATGAAGTTCCAATTCGCGAACCAGAATAGGTATGAAGCTGGAAACGAATTAATAGGGAACCTGAAATGCATAATAAATTGGTGAACCGTGAACTTCAAATAAAAATAAAAAAGAAGACCATGAACCACTGCCCCTCCGTGGATGCACTCCCCGCGGACCAGGGAGTTTATGCCCCTTTTTCAATTCGGCGTACCGCGTAGCACCCTCCTACGCGGGTGAAGACCTGACCGACAAACCCATGACCGACATCACCCTTGGCTGCCACTGCTCGCGTGGACTCCCCCGCGTACCAACCCGGTACGCAGGCTGAACCCGAAGCTAGGTACCGCCCTGGTACGCGAGGTGCCTATCAGTCTGCGTACCACCCTGGTACGCGGATGACCCTCCAGCCATGTAGCACCCCCCTACGCGAAGGGCGCCACTCCTCATAAACTCGTGTGGCCCGCCAAATCATTCAGTGTTCCCATCCCCTGATTTAGATAAAATACTTCCTATACGGCCTGATCCTTCGCAACCCCCTCATTGGTCCATTCATCATCTCCAAGGCAAGGCCTCCATCGAAGCCATCTGACCTGTATGATGAAACCTTCAGGCACATCAGCGCACCGCCTTGAGTTCACATACCCACGGTAATCAAGGGAAAAGGGGTTGCTCTGGCCCTTGAGCGGATTCTCGAAGCGTTCCTGGGTTCACATTCCCATGGTAATGCTAGGTCCCAGCCCGGAGTCCCGTTTCTACCTCTCCACTCGCCAGATTGGGGGACCCCGGTTCCATTTGCCATCAGCTCCGGCGGTGACAACTTCTCCCCTCATCTGGGAGTGAAAGGGCAGCCTCCTTGGTGTAAGCCCCTAGACATTCTTGCAGGAGTTAGCACCCATGCACCTCCGTACTTCCCCGGTGCCAAGAACCAAGAGGGGAGAGGGACACATGGGTATCCTTTCCCTCTCTCTCTGGGCTTTGTCACCATCTGGCCTCCATCCTGGAGTATGTACCAATCTCCATTTCCCTGGGCCGCCCCATGCGTAAGCCTTACTCCGCTTCCCATGGACGCACCTTTCGTGACGTGATAGTCAGGTCTCTGCTGCCTCTTTTTTCTCACACCGAGCATGACTCACGTGGGCTAAGAGTAAGCACCGACCATGACACCACCTCTCCCGAACTATGAGGACATTGATCCATGTCATGGAATGGTACGTAGGAAGCCTCCACAAGGTTCAATCCCACTACCCATCGGACCCCTGATGCATCTTCACGTTGGTTCTCCAACACCACCTCCTGTGAACTATGAGGACTTTGATCCATGTCAAGGCATGGTACGTAGGAAGCCTCCATGAGGTTCAAGGCCACTACCTGGTCGTTCCGACCCCTTTACGCCGGTTCACCAACTATATGGGGATCCTAAGAGTGTAAGCCCCATCCACCATCTCATCGTGCCACCTCAGCGTGTAAGCCCCGATCCTTTGTCCCGTATGACGTTAAACGGCATTACTGATCTATGTGGACTCTGATTCCTCTCACAAGGATACGTAAGAAGCCCATATCATGGGTTTGATCCAAACGCTCAAGTCGTTATCTGTCCCCCCTAGATGACAATAAACTCTAGAGTGGCTTGTTATAAGGCTTCAAACCAGTGTCGTCTCAATGAGTCCAAACTCCTCAGAGTCATTAATCCAATGAGGGATGGTAATCCATGGGCCTAAATGATTCTGAATCCCTGCGTTTAGCTGACCATTATCAACCAGGAATAATCCGTGGATACTATGCTTGGGTATAAACCAAAGATTCGCAAACATATGAATACGTCTTAAATTTATAAGATAGTCCCGGAACATGCAATAATCCCCCCCCTAAAAAGGTGTGATGAGCCCGACTCCCCATCCTCTCGACCAATGTGAGCTCTTATGTGTCGTTGGCCAAATCACCCAACGAACGCCTTCCTTTGGAAAGCAGGTCCATGTATCGTTGGATATGGAACCATTGGGCGTTTTGAAACGAAGACCGATATACCCGATTTGAGCGACTGAGCAGAGTTCAGCCCTCCGTGAGATTGACAGTCGGGCACGTTGGTCAACTCCACTCGATTCGTCGCGGAAAAAACCTAAAAACCATAAAACCATAAAATCCATCAAAATAATTAAAAACACTAAAAAGCATAAAAATCCTAAAAAATTTTCCAAAGTCCCTAGAAATAAAAAACTCCTAAAAACTCTGGAAACCCTAATAAATCCATTAAAAACCTCAAAATACCCTAAAAAATATAAAAGCACTAAACCCCCTAAAAAAATCTAAAACCCCTAAAACCCCTAAAACTCATAAAACCCTAAAGAACAATAAATACCCCTAAACTATAGAAAACCTTGAAAAATCATAAAACCATAAAAACCACTAAAAAATCTAAAAACACTATAAGCCCTTAAAATGTAAAAAAACTCTAAAACCTCTTAAAACCCCTAATAAAATTGAAAAACCCCTAAACACCCAAAAAGAATCATAAAACTCATAAAACCCTAAAATTCATAAAATACATCAAAATCCCAAAAAACCAAAAAAACCAAAAAAACCCTACAAATCATAAACATCATAAAAATTCATCAAAATCAATAAAAATGTAAAAAATTATAAAGCCCTTGAAAACCCCTAACAAACATAAAAACTTAAAAAAATTAAAACTCCTAAAATGATAAAAATTATAAAATTTCTTAAGCACCCTAAAACCCCTAAAAGCCCATAAAAATAAAAAAAAAATCCCTAATAATCTCTAAAAATGTTAAAAACCCTTAGAACCCTAAAACCCCCTAATAAATCCTTAAAAATCTAAAAACACAAAAAACCCATAAAAACCAAAAATGAAAAAAATGCTAAAAAATGTTAAAAATACCCAAAAAACCCCCAAAACCCAAAAACCATATAGACCCCTATGAACTGTAAAAAACATAAACCACTTAACAACCATTAAAAATAATAATACCAAAAACCATGAAAACCCTAATAAAATCTTATAAACAAAAACACACTTAAAAAATCCTAAAAAACGTAGAAAACTCTAAAATCCCTTAGAACCATAAAGCCTAAAAACCCTCAAAATCCATAAAAACACTTAAAATACAATAAAAGTCCTACCAAATCCCTAAATATCCTAAAATATGTTAAAAACCTGAAAACCATGAAAAATCCCTAATAAAAATGAAAAAACGTAAAAAAACATAAAAACACTTTAAAACCCTAAAAATAAAAAATGATAGAAAACCTAAAAACAATAAACCCCCCTAAAAACACTAAATACCATAAAAACCGTAAAAAACGTAAATACTCTAAAAACCCATAAGAACCCTAAAAATCCCCAAAAAATTATAAAAACTCTTTAAACACCTAAAATGATAAAAACTAAAAAAACCTTCAAATGGAAAAAAATAAAAAAAATCTTAAAACCAAAAAAACATATTAACTATAAAGACCCTAAAAAAACCCCAAACACACAAAATTCCATAAACCCCTAAAAATCAGAAAAATCCTTAAAAAATCCCTAAAAATATCTAAAAACAAAAAAAACCCTAAAACCCTAAAAAGCACAAAGAAAATTTTAGAAAACTAAAAACTCTATAAACCCCTAAAAACCTAAAAAACCTTACTGACCCTAAAAACCATAAAAACCCTCAAAATCCCTAAAGAACTAAAAGGCTGTAAAAGTCCTCAAAAACCCTAAAAACATAAAAACCCTGGAAAACCCTATGAACCCGCTAATTCCCTAAAACCCATAAAACACTAAAAATTATAAAAATCATAAAATCTCTAAAAAACCAGAAAAGTGTAAAAAAGCCATAAAAACCAAGAAAACCCATATAAAACCCCTAAAACCATACAATTATAAAATCGCTAAAAACATAGAAAATAGTAGAAACCCTAACAGACCCTAAAATTCTAGAAAAACATAAAACCACCAAAATCCTAAAAAATCCATAAAACCCCTAAAAATGTTGAAAACCATAAAATAAACCTAAAAGACACAAAAAACCCCAAAATCACAAAAACCCGAAAAACCCATGATAAACCTTAAAACTACTAAAAACTTGAAAAAACATTTAAACCCCTAAAAATGTTAAAAACTCTAAAAAATCATAAAATATCTAAAAAACTAAATAAAACCCTAAAACCCCAAAAAACCATAAAAAGCCTTGAACCCCCTAAAAACACTAAAAACCCAAAAAATCCATAAAGAACAATAAAAACCAAAAAATATCTAAAAACCCTAAAAATTAAGAAAACCCTTATAATCTTTGAAAAACCCTAAGAAAACCTTACAAATCTAAAAAAACATAAAACCCCTAAAAATCCTAAAAACGCTAAAAACATTAAAAGATCTTAAAAACCTTAAAACCCAAAAACACCTCATAATTCCTAAAAACAAAAAAAAACCCTTAAAAATCCCTAAAGATTCTTAAAATTCATAAAAATGTAAAAATCCATAAATCCCTAAAAAACCCGAAGAAGACCATAAAAACAAAAAATCAATTAAAACCCCTAAAAACAAGAAAAAGATAAAAACCCAATAAAACCCTAAAAAACCTCTAAGACCCCCCAAAACCATAAAATGCCTATTAACATCATGAAACCCTAACAATCCATAAAAACCCTAAAAACCCACTCAAAACTCAAAAAACCATTTAAACCGCTAAAAATGTTAAAAAAACTCTAAAAACCCTTAAAAACCCAAAAAAACTCAAAACCCAGCAATAATCCCAAAAAATCCATAAAAGCCTAAAACCCCCCCGAATACCCTCAGAATACCAAAATCCCTAAAAAACCATATAAATTCTAAATAATACATAAAAATACCAAAAAAAATAAAAAACCTAAAAACCCCTAAAAACATTAAAAACCATAAAACCCATAGAATCCTAAAAACCAAAAAAAAAATTAAAAAACCTTTAAACCCCTATAAACATTAAAAAACTCTAAAAACCATAAAAAATTTAAAAAATTAAAAAATTTCCTAAAAATTAAGAAACCATAAGAACCATAAAAACCCATAAAAACACTGAAATCCCAAAAAACATTATAAAAAATTAAAATCATAAAAAATATCTAAAAATACAAAAAAATGTAAAAATACATGGAAACTCAGAAAAACTAATAGAAAAACATAAAAACATTGAATCACGTAAAAAACCTTTAAAACCTATAAAATGCTAAAAAACCTAAAAACCCAAAACCCCTAAAAACTATAAAACCGCTAAAATTTTCTAAAATCCTAGAAAACAATAACAAAACTAAAAGCACTAAAAATTTAAAAAACCCATTAATACCCTAAAAACATAAAATACACTAAAAACAAAAAACCCTAAAACCTCAATAAACCCTAAAAATCGAAAAAACCATAAAACCCCAAAAAACCCAAAAAACCATAAAAATACCAAAAACCCCAAAAACCATAAAAATATTAAGAAATCCCTAAAATTGTTAAAAACACAAAAAAAACCAAAAAACCTTTACAAACCTAAGAAAAACATAAAAACCAAAAAACACTCGAAACCCCAAAATACAAAAAAAATTGTTTAAATCTCAAAAAAATCTAAAACCGAAAAAACCGAAAAACCCGAAAAGTCCCTACAACCCTAAAAAATCATTAAAATATTAAAAAAAGATACAAAAAATTCCCATAAAACATAAAAGACTATAAAAACACTAAGAACCCAAAAAAATCATAAAAAATATAAAAAACAATTTAAACCCCTAAAAACATAAAAAATTCTAAAAACCCAAAAAAACCAAATACCACAAAAAACCCTTAAATCCTCAAATCCATAAAAGCCTCAAAACCATCATAATCCTATGAAAGACCAAAAAATCCTAGAAAACATAAAATAACTAAAAACCTTGAAAGACCATAAGAAAACCTTAAGAACCTAAAAATACTAAAACCCCCTAAAAACCTAAAAAATTGTTGTAACCCTAAAAACCCTAAAAGACACTAAGACCCGTAAATACCCTATAAAACGCACACAAAAAATCCCTTAAAAACCTGAAAATAAAAAATATTTAAAAATAATAAAAAACTTTCAAAACCTTCAAAATTCCTAAAACATTCAAAACAATAAAAAACATAAAAATTCCCTAAAAATACAAAAAAAAATTTAAAAAAAAATAAAAACAAAAAAAATGATACAAAAACATAAAATCCTAAATCACATAAAACCACTAAAAACATATGAAGTCCTAAAAACCCTAAAATACCCTAAAACCTTAAAATTGTTAAATCCCTAAAAAACACACAATCTTGAAAAAACCCATTAAAATATAAAAAACCCAATGACAACTCTAAAAAAGCTGTAAAACCCTATATTTTTTTTAACAAATTATAAAAAACCTTAAAACCCCTAAAAAATCTGAAAAACCAGAAACCCAAAAAAACAATAAAATCCATAAAAACCATAAAATACACTAAAAATATCAACATTAATAAAACCCCTAAAACCCCCTAAAAATCCAAAAATTCCCCTAAAAATTATTTAAAAACATAAAAAACTATAAAATCCTTGAAAACCATAAAGAGAACATTAAAAACATAAAAACACATAAAAACACTAAAAAACTCGGAAAATAATAAACCACAAAAAAACCTAAGACCATAAAAAACCAAAAAACACTAAAAATCATAAAACGATTAAAAACCATAAAAACCCATCATAATCCAAAATCCCACTAAAAACTCCAAAAACACTTTAAGACCCTAAAAACATTTAAAAAATTCAAAAAACCTTAAAAACACTAAAAAACTTATAAAACATCTAAAACACCAAAAACTCATAAAATCCCTCAAAATCCCTTAAAAACTATAAAAAACTTAAAAAACCATAAAAATAACAAAATAAATAAATCCCTACAAAAACCCAGACTAAAACTATGAATACCTTAATAACCTAAAAAAAGTAAAAACCTGGAAAGACCTGAAAATCTAAAAAACCCTAAAAAACCCTAAAAACCCTAAAAACCCTAAAAACCCCTTAAAACATTAAAAACACATTAAACCCCCTAAAAACCAAAAATCACATAAAAATTATAAAAACACATTAAACCCCTAAAAATGTTAAAAAACACTAAAAACTATAATAACCCTAAAAACACAAAAACCCTAAAAATCACCAGAAAACCATAAAACCGGAAAAACCCTAAAATACCCAAGAAACCCTCAAAATCACAAAATAGCCTAAATCCCTAAAAAACTAGAAAAATCTTAAAAAGCCATATTAATCCCAAAAAATGTATAAAACCCTAAAAACCTTACAAAAACTGTAAGAACACCTAAAAAACCAAAAAATTCTTAAATCCCCTAAAAACCTAAAAATTTCTAAAACCCTAAAAACTATGAAACCCCCTAAAAACAAAACCCCCTAAAAATCATAAGAAATCATAAACCCCATAAAATCCCAAAAAATTAATAAAAACTCTAAAACCCTTAAAATACCTTAAAATGTCAAAAATCTCTATAAAACCTTAAAACCTAAAAAACCATAAAATCTTTAACCCTAAAATAATCAAAATCACTAAAAACCCTGAAGACCCATAAAAATACTAACAAATACCTAAAAATTTCAAAAACCTAAAGGCCAAAAACAACCCTAAGAAAACCTCAATAACCTAAAAATGTTTGAAACCCCCAAAAAACCTAAAAAACACAAATCCCTAAAAACCATAAAGACCCTAAAATCCATAAGTCCCCTAAAAACAGTAATACCATAAAACCCATAAAAACCCTAAAAACCTACTAAAAACTATGAAAACTCTGTAAAAACCTAAAAATTTTAAAAACAATAAAAAACCATAAAAACCTAAAAAACTAAAAAACCCTTAAAAACCAAAAAACCATAAATACATGAAAAACCCTGAAAACCCTCAAAATATCTAAATACCCTAAAAACCAAAAGAATATAAGAATACCTAATGATTCATAAAGTTTTAAATGACCATAAAAACCCTGAAAAATAATAAGAAAACCTTAAAAAACCCAAAATACATAAACCCCTAAAAAATCTAAAAATGATAAATAACCCAAAATAACCCCAAAAAACATTAAAAACTCTTAAACTCATAACACCATAAAACCCTTAAAAACCTTAAAAACCCCATACAAACCTAAAATTACCCTAAGACCACTAAAAAAACTAAAACCCCTTTAAACCCATAAAAACACTAGAAACACTACCAAACCATAAAATACCTAAAAACAAAAAACCCCTAAAAACACAAAACAATTATAATTAGAACCTAAAAAACCCTAAAAACCCTAAAAACATCAAAAAACCCAAAACCATGAAAAATATAAGAAACCCAAAAAAATCCATAAAATAACTAAAAATGAAAATAACTCAAGAACCATTTAAATCCATAACAAAACCATAAAAGCATAAAAACACTTAAAACCCATAAAATCCTAAAAATGTTAAAACCCCAAAAAAACCCTTTAATATTCTAAAAACCATAAATATAATAAAAACCCCAAAAAATCATAAGAATCCTAAAAAACTAAAAATGACTAAAAACTACTAAAAACAAAAAAAACCCATTTAAACCCCTAAAAACCTTCAAAAACTCTAAAAATCCTAAAAATAATAACAAAATAAAAAAATATCCCTAAAAACCAAAAAACAAATAATCCCCGAAAAACCCCTCAAACCCTCAAAATCCCTAAAAACCAAGAAAAATAATAACAATAAAAAAAATCCATAAAAATCCGTAGAAATGTAAAAAACTCTAAAAATCATGAAAAACCCTAAGAAAACTATACAATCCTAAAAACCCCTAAAACCCTAAGTCCCTAAAAAATGATAAAAACCCTGAAAACCCTAAAATCCCTAAAAATCCATAAAACACTAATAAACTCAAAAACCCTAAAAATCCATAAAAACCCTAAAAACCATAAAAGTACTAAAAATCCCTAAAATACCATAAAATTTGAAAAACCCTAAGAAACATAAAAAGAACCAAAGAAAACAATAAAAAACTAAAAACACTTAAAACCCCAAAAAACCTATAAAAACCCAAATTGCCATATAAAACTCTAAAATTACTTATAATACACAGAAAACCTAAAACCATAAACTCATGAACAAACATAAAAAACCTAAAACCCCAAAAAATCCATATGTAATCACTAAAAACTATATAAGCACTTTAAACCACTAAAAATGTTAAAAAATCTTAAAAACCATAAATAATTTAAAAACTCAAAACCCCCCCATCAAAATCACAAAAACAATAAAACCCTAATAACTTTTAAAACCCTGAAAACCTTTAAAAACCTCAAAATCAGCAAAACCCTTAAAAACCATAAATTCCTAAAAATCTATAAATACCATTAAAACCGTAAAAAACCATAAAAACCGAAAAAAACTATACAATCTACTAGAACACCATAAAAACCTAAAAATACATAAATTTCAAAAAACCAAAGAAATTATAAAAACACCTAAAAAACCATACAACCCCACAAAATCCTAAAAATCCCTAAAACCCATAAAAATCTAAATAATTCCTAAAATTTTTAAAAAACTAAAAAACTAAAAAAAAAAAATAATGAAAAACCATATCAAAACCATAAAAATAATCAAAAACATTAAACCCCTAAAAATATAAAAAATAATAAAAACCCTATTACTATAAAAACCCCTAAAACAAAAAAACCCTAAATCCCCTAATGCCCTAAAAGCCCCAAAAATCATCAAAATTAAAGCGCAAAAAATCCCTAAAAATCCCTAAAAAGGTAAAAAAAAATTAAAAACCATGAAAACCTCCTAAGAAAACCTTAATAACCTAAAAACACTTAAAACCATTAAAAATATAAAAAATACTAAAAAATTAAAATACCATAAAAACACTAAAACCCATATAAACTCTAAAACCATAAAACATTAAAACCCCTAAAAACACATACAAAATCCTAGAACCCATTAAAAAAATTAAAAAAAATTAGAACCCATAAAAAAGTTAAAATTTTAAAAAATAATAAAAATTGTAAAAAACTAAAAATATAACAAAAAACACCAAACCCTAAAAGCCTAAAAAACCCCTCAAAATCCATAAATCCCAAAAACCGAAAATAATCCTAAAAATCCATAAAAATACAAAAACAAAACAATAAAACTCATGAAAAATCCTAAGAAACCCATAAAAACCTAAAAATTCATAAAACCCATAAATGAACCTAAAAACAGTAAAACCCCAAAAAACCAAAAAATACCATAAAAACCCTAAAAACCCAAAAAACCCTATGAAAACCTAAAAAACACTAAAAACTATAAAAACCCTTCAAACTCCAAGTTTTTTTAAAAAATACTAAAAATTTTAAAAACCCTAAAAAAACTCAAAAAACCTTAAAAACCCAAAAAACCATAGAAATGTTAAATTCTTTAAAAAAACTATAAATACCCTCACAATTAGTAAAAACCCTAAAACGCCTAAAAATACTAAAAATTCATAAAAATAATAAAAACCCTAAAAACATGAAAACCCCTAAAAATAATAAAAACCGAAAAAACGTAAATCCCTTAAAAAAACAGAAAAAACACTAAAACCCTTATAAACATTAAGAACATAAACAACCCATAAAAACCATAAATACCCCTAAAACTATAAAAATCCTAAAAATCATAAAAACCTAAAAACGACTAAAAAATAAAAAAACGTTTAGAACCCAAAAAATGTTAAGAATTTATTAAAAACCATAAAACCCCTAAAACCAAAAAAAACTAAATAACCTAAAACCTCTAAAACCTCAAAAAACACTCAAAATCTCTAGAAACACAAAAAAACCATTGAAATACTAAAAAACCCAAAAAAATCCATAAAAACAAAAAAAAATCACTAAAAATGAAAAAACTCCTATGAAAATATTAAAAAAATAATTACACGTAAAATATCTAAAAACCCAAAAATGATAAAAACCCTAAAACATTAAAACTTCTTAAAAACCTTAACAACCTTAACAACAACAAATCCATAAAAACCAATAAAATCAAATTAGATCCCAAATTTTTTTTAAAATAATATGTAAAAACTGAAGAATACATGAAAACCTAAAAACACGTTAATCCCATAAGAACCTAAAAAATTATAAAAACCCTAAAAACACATAAAATGTCCCTAAAACCCCAAAAATACCTAAAAATATAAAAACTATAAAAAAATATAAACCGCTAAAAACCCACTTTAAACACTAAAAACAATTTAAACCCCTAAAAACGTTGGAAAACTCTAAAAACCTTAAAAACTAAAAAACTCAAAATACCCTAAAAACTCAAAAAACTATAAAAACCGTAAAAACCTAAAAAATAATAGAAACCATCAAAATCTTTAAAAACCATAATAATACTAAAAAAGACATTGAAATTCCTTAAAACATAAAACACCATAAAACCCCTAAAAACCTATAATAGAACCTTGTAATCCTAAAAACACATAAAACCCATAAAAAATTAAAAATTCTAAAAACCCTAAATACCATCAACTATAAAAATCTATAATACCCTCAAAATCATTAAAACAAAAAAACCATAAAAATAATTAAAAAAATCACTAAAAATCTGTAAAAACATAAAAAAACAAAAAACATTGACAAAAACCTTAAAACCCTTAAAAAATAAAAAAAATAAAACCTAAATAACCAGAAAAATGAAAAAACCCTAAAAGACCCTTAAAACCCTAAAACCCATTAAAATCCTTAAAAATGATAAGAAACCCTAAAATTCCCTAAAACCACCAAAAAACATATAAAAGCTTTATAAATCATTTAAACCCATAATTTTTTTAAAAAACTATAAAAATAATTTAAAACACTTTAAAACCCAGAAAAACCCTAAAAGCCAAAAATATTAAAAACCCCCAAAATCATTAAAAACTATAAAAATCATAAAAATCATAAAATCCCTAAAAATATCTAATAACATAAAAACGTTATAAAACTGAAAAACCTAAAGAATTTTTTAAAAATAAAAAAAGTTAAAACCCTTAAAAACCTAAAAATGATAAAAACCCTAAAAAACCTAAAAACCCATAAAGAACTAAAAATGATAAAATCACAAAAATAAAAATAAGGACCTAAAAACTTTGAAAACCATAAACCCCTGAAAGCCTTAAAAACACTATGAACCCATAAAAATCCTAAAAATTCACTAAAAACTCTAAAACCCCATTAAACCTTTAAAAACATTTAAAAAAAGATAAAACCCATAAAAAGCCTAAAAATATCAAAGAAACCAAAAAACCAAAAAACCCATAATAAACGCTAAAAACCCTAAAACCCCTCTAAATACATGAATCCCTAAAACACCATTAATATACATAAAAGTACTAAAGCTCTAAAAAATAGTAAGAACATAACAAGTTTAATAAAACCATAAAAATCCAAATAACCTAGTAAACAATAAAACCCTAAAAAATAAAAAATGATAAAAACCCTTATTTTTTTTTAAATCCAAAAAATCCCTTAAAATTCTAAAAACCAAAAAAATATTGAAAACTCCCTGAAAATACCAAAACATTTAAAAAGCCATGAAACCCATGAAAACCTCGAAGAAAACGTTTAAATCCTAAAAATACATAAAACACCTAAAAACATAAAAAACTCTAAAACCAATAAAAACCTAAAAATACATGAAAAACCACAATTCCCCTAAAAACTTTAAAAACCCTAAGAACACAAAAAACCCATAAACCCCTTAAAACTATAAAAACCCTTTAAACCCCAAAAAACATTTAAATAATCTAAAAACCTTAAAAACATTGAAAAACTAAAAAAACCCTAAAATAGTAAAAAACCACAAAACACTAAAAAACCTTAAAAACCTAAACACACTTCAACATACATAAAAACCATAAATACTCTAAAAACCTACGAAAACATTGAAATCCTAAAAGCACTTCAAACCCATAAAAAACTGAAAAATCATAAAAAACCAACAAACCCATGAAAACTATAAAAACTCTTGAAATCATAAAAACCCTAAAAACATAAAAACCATAAAACTCTAAAAAAATTTACACTCAAAAAAATTTAAAAATATCTAAAAACTAAAAAACGCTAACAAACTAAAAAAACCCAAAAACCCAAATAACCATACAACCCTTAAAAACCATAAAACACCTAAAAACTAAATATCCCAAAAACCCAAATGTCAATGAAATCCTAAATAATCCCTATAAATACATAAAAACATAAAAAACACTATAAACCATTAATAAACCAAAGAAAAACATCAAAAACTAAAAACACTTAAAATCCCTAAAAAACCTAAAAATGATAAAAATGCTAATAACCCAAAGAAAACAATAAAAACCCTAAAATACATAAAAACCCTTAAAAACCATAAAATATCTTTAAACCCATAAAAACCTTACAAAACCACTAAAAACTATAAAAATCCATTAAACCCCTTAAAACCATAATGAGATCTAAAATCCCTAGAAATCTTATGAAACTAAAAAACTCATAAAAACACATAAAACATTAAAACCATAAAAATTATAAAAAACCTAGAATCCAAAAAATCCCTAAAAACCCAAAAAAAATGCATAAATATCCTAAAAAGCTCCTAAAAATCCCAATAATACCCTATGATAACCTTAAGGAACATAAAAACCCTAAAAACCGAAAATACCCTTAAAAACAATAAAAACCCATAAAACGCCGAATAACCCTCAAAATCACTAAAACTATAAAAACTATAAAAATCCTAAAAAGCACAAATAAATCACTTAAAACTCAAAAAACACAAAAACCTCTGAAAATCCCTAATAAAACAATGAAATCAATAAATAATTAATACCCATAAAAAACTGAAAACAAAAAACCCCCCAAAAACTCATATAAGACCATAAAGCCCTAAACTCCACTAAATATCATAAAATTCCCTAGAAACTGTAAAAATCCATAAAGACATAAAAACCACTAAAAGTATAAAACACCTTTAAACACCAAAATTTTTTATAAAAAGTAAAAAACCATAAAAACCCTAAAACAATAGAAAACCCTTAAAACAAAAAAAATCCCCTAAAAATCCAAAAAATCCTAAAACCTATTAAAATCCCCAAAAACCATTATGAACCATAAAATTCATAAACATTTATTAAAATAACCACAACATAAAACCCATTAAACCCTAAAAATCCCATAAAAACCTTAAAATCCTAAAACTCTAAAAATTACTAATAATATAAAATAAAATAAACCTAAAAACATAAAAAACCCTAAAAAACATAAAACCCAAAAATTCCCTAAAAACCATAAAAACAATAAAAATAATGACAAAATCCCCACATATCATTAAATACATAAAAAACTTTGAAGCCCTAAGAAAACTATAACAACCTAAAACCCCCCTAAAACACCTAAAGTCCCCTAAAACCCATAAATACCCTAAAAACATTAAAAACCATAAAACCCCTAAGAAACCAATAAAAACATTTAAAACCCCAAAAAATGTCCAAAAACTGTAAAATAACTTAAAAACCTAAAAAAACCCAAATAACTAGAAAACCAAAAAAACCCTAAAAACAAAAAAAAAACTCAATACACCCTAAAATTACAAAAAAAACCCTAAAAACAATAAATATCCTAAAAATCCTTAAAAATAACTACGAATGAATAAAACCCTAAAAATTTATAAGCCACTATGAAAACCATAAAAATCAAAAACTCTAAAAACTCATAAAAAACCTAAAAATGCTAAAAACTATAAAAAACCCTAAAAACTTTCAAAATCCCTACAATCTCTAAGAAACTCTAAAAATCATAAACAATATAAAAACTATAAAACCATTCAAAATGAATAGTAAAACTAACAAATCCTTAAAAAAATGAACACAATTAAAATGCTAAAAAAATACTAAGAAATGTTAAAACCTAAAAAAAACTACTAAAAGAGCCTAAAAACCCTAAAAACCCTAAAAACTCTGAAAACCATAGAAACCCCTTGAAATCCTAATAATTATAAAAACCTATAAAAATAATAAAAAACCCTATAAAAACCCTAAAAACACTTTAAACCCCCTAAAAATGTTAGATACTCTAAAAAACCGTAAAAACCATAAAATTTTTCAAAAAACCCTAAAACACCAAACAAATCACAAAAACCAAAAAATCCCTAAAAACATAAAACACCAAAAAAACCTAAAAAAATCTCTAAGAATCCATAAAAACATAAAAAACCATAATATCCCTGAAAACCCCAAAGAAAACTTTAAAAAAACAAAAAATAATAAAAATACCTAAAAAACATAAACAATATTAAAAACCCAAAAAAACCCTAAAAACCCTAGTCCCCAAAAAATCCATAAAAATCCCCAAAACCATATAAACTACAAAAAATACCTAAAATTTTCTAAAAACATAAATATTCCTAAAACCTTTGAAACCCCTGAAACCCCTAAGTAAACCTTGAAACCCTAATAAAACTAAAAACTACTAAAAATATAAAAATGCTAAAACCAATAAAAACCCCTAATAGAACCTAAAAACCCTAAAAACCATAAAACCATTAAAAATAATAAAATACCTTGAATCCCATAAAAAACTATAAAACACTATAAAACCCTCTAAACACATCAAATTGTTAAAAAAATATACAAAACCATTAAAACCCTAAAAAACATAAAAACCCTAAAAATCATTAAAAAGAACTAAAAATCCATAAAACCATAAAAACCCAAAAAAACACTAAAAATCACTAATCTAAAAATAAATCCCAAAAAAAATTAAAACACCTAAAAACATAAAAGAATTTAAAAACCCTAAAACCCATAAAAACATGAAATATACTAAAAATCAATAAAAACCCTAAAATCCTAAAATGCCCTAAAAATCTATTAAAATATAAAAAAACTTACAAACCATTATAAAACCATCGAAAACCTAAAAAACTAAAAATAATAGAAAACACTTGAAAATTAAAAAATTTTAAAACTCTTAAAACCCCTAAAAGTCTTTAAAAACCCTAAATCCCATAAAAATCATAAAAACACTAAAAACCATAAGAAACCCTTTAACCTCATAAAAACCTTAAAAATAGCTAAAAAATTAAAAATCCCTTAATCCCATAAAAAATGTAAAAAAATATTTAAAAAATTAAAACCCTTAAAACAAAAAATACCACTAAAACTCCAAAAACTGATAAAAATCCTTTGAAATCCCAAACAAATCCCTTAGAACATTCAAAACCTAAAAATGATAAAAAATAACTAAGTGAATATTAAAAACATAAAAATAGTTAAATCCCTTAAAATCCTAAAAATGATTAATACACTTAAATGTCTAAAAACATCAAAGAACCCTAAATATACTCAAAATTATAAGGAAACCATAATACTATAAAATCCTAGAAAAATCCATAAATATCCATAAAAACATAAGAAACCATATAATCACTTTAAACCATAAAAAAAATTAAAAACACGAAAAACCTTAAAACCCATAAAATACACTAAAAACCCAAACCTCCTAAAATACATAAAACCCCTAAAAATCATAAGAAATCCTAAAAATATTAAAAATCCTTAAAACCACTAGAAATATCTAAAAACCCTTTAAACCTATATCAATGTTCAAATAACCTAAAAAACATAAAAACACATCAAAATAAGAAAAACACTAAAACCCGAAAAAGAACCATAAAACTATACAAATCCAAAAGATCCAAAAAAAACCCAAAAAACATAAAAAACCATAAAAATTACAAATAAGACCTAAAATCCATAAAAATTTTAAAAACCTTCAAAACCTAGAAAACCCTTAATAATACCTTAAAAACAAAAAACCAATTAAAACACCTAAAAAATTAAAATTATATAATCCATAAACAACATTAAAACCCCTAAATATCCTAAAATACTCAAAATCCATAAAACCCTAAATAACTAGAAACATACGAAAAATTTCCCTAAAAATAAAAAAATTTAAAACCACGTAAATCCTTTAAAAACCCCTATGAAAACCTAAAAGAACTAAAAATACTTAAAACCCACAAAAAACAAAAAAAATTCTAAAGAACATATAAAACTCTTAGAGGACCTAAAATCTATGAAAATTAATAAACACTATAAACAGCCACAACAACCTTACAAACAATTAAAACCCCATAAAATAACTAAAACCACTAAAAAAATATAAAGACCATTTAAACCTGTAATAACATTAAATACATTAAAAACATTAAAACCCTAAAAATAATTAAACCCAAAAAACCAAAAAACACAAAAAACCATTAAAACCCAAAAACCATAAAAAACCCTAAAACCCTAAAAATTCCTAAAACCATAAAAACCCATAATATACCTAAATAATCCATAAAAATACCATTAAATGTAAAAACACCTTAAAAGATTGAAAGCTCTAGGAAAACCTTATAAAATAAAAAACACTTAAAAACCCTAAGGAAAACAAAAAATTTCTAAAAAACCTAAACCCCTAAAACACTAAAAACCCTAAAAGCCTAAACACACTCAAACGTATTAAAAACATTTAAAACCATTAACATCCTAAATAAACCCTAAAAATCCTAAAAAACATAAACTCCCTAAAAACACTAAAAAACAAATGAAAACTATAATAAATGAAAAAAATCATAAACCCCCTAAAAAAACTAAAAAAATACTAAAACTAAAAAAAATCCTAAAAGAGGAAAAAACCCAAACACCCTAAAAACCATAGATACCAAAAAACCCCTAAAAACACATAAAAACCCTAAAAACCTCAAAAACACTAAATTCCATTTAAATACCTATAAACATTAAAAAATATAATAAAATTTAAACCACAAAAAACTCAATAAATATTGAAACCCTAAAAAATACATAAAAACCAAAAAAATCAAAAAAAAACCCATCAAGATCCATAAAACTCTAAAAATCCATTAAAATCCTAAAAGAGCTCTAAAAATCCCTAAAAATGTAGAAATCCCTCAAAACCCCTGAAAACCCCATTGAAATCCATAGAATCCTAAGAAAACAAAAAAACCCTACAATATCTAAAAAAATAGAAAAATCCCCAGAAAACCCCAAAAAACTCTAAAAACCCAAAGAATAATAAAAATATTAAAAACCATAAAAATCCAAAAAATTTTGAGAAAATCCCAAGAAATCCCTAAAATATAAAAAAACTATAAAAATTTTAAAACCCTTGGAAAACCTAAAAAACTAAAAAATACATAAACCCCATAAAATAAAATATAAAACAGAAACCCCCTAAAATACCCTAAACACAAAAAACACCTAAAAATGTAAAATCCCTAACACTATAAAATACCTAAAAAATATTATAAAAACTCCAAAACCCAACTAATAACCCTAAACAATTTAAAAATCTAAAAATGTAAAAAAACTCTAAAAAACATTAAAAACTATGAAAATATAAAAAAACCCCCTTGAAAATAACAAATCCATAAATACATAAAATACAAAAAAAACCCCTAAGAAACTTTAGAATCCCTAAAATCCCCAAAACTATAAAAATCCTAAAAAAAATCCATAAAAACATAAGAAACACTACCAACCTTATAAACCATATGAAAACCTTAAAAAACTAAAAACCCTACAAAATCAAAAAAACTAAGATACATTAAAACCTCTGAAAACACCTAAAATCCATAAAAACTCTAAAAAAATCCAAAATCCCTAAAATCAAATAAAAATCCCAAAAATCCATAAAAACCAGTAAAACCAGTAAAAACACCTAAAAACCCTAAAAATCATTAGAAAACATTAAATAACCAAAAACACATAAAACCGTTAAAAACCTAAAAACAATTAAATCTATAAAAACCCAAAAGACCATTAAAACCCCTAAAAACCAAAAAACCACTAAAAACATTAAAAAACCCTAAAACCCCATAAAACACGAAAACTAGAAAAACTCTAAAAACCATTTAATACATTAAAAATTATAAAAAAATCAAGAACCTTTAAAACAATAAAAAACAAGACAAACCCCTAAACCCCCAAAATAAATATAAGGACCCTAAATACCCTCCAAGCCCTAAAACCCCTCAAAATCCCTAAAACCCTAAAAAAATAAAAATACTAGAAATAAATAGAAATTCCATTAAAAGTAAAAAACACTAAAAACCATGAAAAAAACTAAGAAATAATTAAAAATAAAAAATACTTTAAACCCCTTGATAATCTAAAAGACAATAAAAACCCTAAAAAACTGAAAACCCTAAAACTCCAAAAAAACACAAAAAATTCCTAAAAACAATAAAAACCCATAAAAATATTATATAGCCCCTTAAAATCACTAAATAAGGAAAAATAATCAACCTAAAAAAATCCGAGGAAAACTTTTAATTCTTAAAAACACTTAAATCACATAAAACCTAAAAAATGCTAAAAACTATAAAAACTGTAAAAAACCTTGAAACATAAAACAAATACCTTAAAACACTGAAAACCCATAATAATTCAAAAAATCAATTAAACTCAATAATCCCATGAAGAACCCTCTATACCATAAAAAAGTCTTAGAAAACCTTAAATGGTAAAAACACATAAAAACCCTGAAAACATCAAAATGAAAAAAACCCTTAAAAACTAAAAGGCCCAAAAACCCAAAAAACTGAAGAAACACTAAAAACCCTAAAAAACTCTAAAATCCTATAAAAACCATAAAACCCAACAAAAATTCCAAAAATACCTAATACCATATAAAAATAAAAAAAATATAAAACCCATAAAACCCACAAATATCCCAAAAATACATTAAAACAAAAAAACCATAAAACCCCAAAAAATAACTAAAAATGTAAAACTAACTATAAAACCATTAAAAACCTATACAAACCATATCAAAAAATAATAAAACCCATAAAAAATATAAAATGAATAAAAACTATAAAAACCCTAAAAAACTAAAAAACCTAAATACCCTAAAAACCTCAAAATCCCAAAAAATTCCAAAAAAAATGAAATATGAAATAATCCCTTAAAATCCATAAATATTTCAAAACCCATAAAACCCTAAATAAAGCTAAGAAAAAAAAATTAAAAATCAATACCAATTAAAGATACCTAAAATCCTAAAAATGATAAAAAACCCAAAAATATAATAAAAATCATAAAACCCTTATAAACCATAAAAACCTATAAAATACATAAAAACCCCAAAACAAATGTGAACATAAAAAACCAAAAAAACTCAAGAAACCCATTAAACACCAAAAAAATTAAAAAAATTTAAAAATATAAAAAACCCAAAAAATACAGAATACCCTCCCAAAAATCCAAAATAACCATAAACACCCTAATAACATTAAAAACCCTAAAACCCCTAAAAATACCAAAAATCACTATAAAATAGTAAAAATACTAAAAAAATCATAAAATCATTTAAAACATAAAATCTCTAAAAACTATGAAAATATATTAAAAGACATTAAAAACATCAAAAAACATAAAACGCTAAAAAACATAAAAAGTAAAAACAACATAGAAAACCCTCAAAATACGTAAAAACCATAAAGCCCCAAAAACTATAAAAATACTAAATAACATCTAACAATACCAAAAAATATAAAAACTATAAAACCCTAAAAACCCCTATGAAAAAAATTAAAAACATAAAAACACATAAAACCCCTTAAAGCATAAAAAATTATAAATACCGAAAAACCATAATAGACCATAAAAACCCTAAAAATACATAATAACCATAAAAACCCCTAAAAACATTAAAAAACCCATAAAACCCAAAAAACCAATAAAAACTCTAAAATCAATTTAAACCCCAAAAAAACATAAAGAAAACTCAAAAAACCAAAAAACACTAAGAAAACTCAAAACCCCCCAAAAAAACCAAAAAACTGTTAAAAGTTTCAAAATCCTAATAAAACAACAAGAAATAGAATCTAAATACTTCATAACCATAAAAACTGTAAATCCAAACAAATTTCTAAAAATCATTAAATTTGTAAAAATCCTTATTAACCTTGGAAAACCTTAAGGAACCCTTAAAAACCTAGAAAAACATAAAACCCCTAAAAAACATAAAAATCTAAAAACCCTAAAAGCCCTAAAAACCCAAAAACCCAAAAACCCTCAAAGTCCAAAAATCCCTAAAACCCCATAAAAAACCCACAAAATCCTAAAAAACTAAATATATAGAAATCCATAAAACCATAAAAACCCACAATAAAACATAATACTCTAAAAAGATATAAAAACCATTTGAACCCCTAAAAATGATAAAGAAACTCTAAAAAAATAAAAATCTTAAAAAAAATTAAAAACCAAAAATAATCGAGAAACCCATAAGAACATTGAAAACCCTTTAAAACCTAAATGAAGGGATGGCAGTAGAGTCTCCTGGCTCCTCTCATGCTCGGGTTTCACTGTGATGTCAACTTCGCTCGTGGTGCATCTTCTCCGGCATGGAGGTTCCTTCTTTGCTATTATGGATTCTCAAGCGTCGACCTTCAAAGTGTTGTCGCTCCCTCCATTTGCGGTGCATTTCTTCTGGCTTAGTGGTTCCCTTGAAGTTTGTAGTTCTCAAGATTTGGTATCAGATGAAGGAATCCACCTTGAAAAATTGGGTCATATCGGGTCTCCCTGGAATACAATGTTTTAGATTCATAAATTAGTGAGCAAGATCTGGTTTTTCCTTGGTGTGGTGTTGCAGAGCCATGGTGGAGCCTCTCAGATCTAGAATTGTGTGGAAATCCAGATTCATAAAGGATATAGACATATCTAGGTGCTATGGTTTTTGGCATTTTAGATGTTCACCCCTTTTTGTGAGGGGCGATCTCAGTGGAGATGGGCTTCAGCGGTGAAATTTGGTTTCATGGAAGCAGGTGTTTCCTAGTTTCTTCGGTGGATTATTCTTCTCCAAACGACAATCTAGTGGGATCGTGTGATTGGGTGTCCTTCATTTGGTTCATCCTTGTCTCATAAATCAAATGAAGATCTGGTTCTGGTAGGGTATCTTTAGCTTTTTTGGCTTCACAATGGGTCATGGTGGCTACAAAAAATGTTACGTCGTATTGGTGTTAGCGTGCTCTATTCTTTTGTGTTGGATTTCATATCTATTTTTCATCGTTTCACATAGATGATGCAAGTTCGTGCAAGTTTCCCTTTGTTTTACTCTATTAATGATGTTCTAGTTAAGTTGTGATGCATTTTGGTTGCTATATTGGACTTTGGGTTCTTAGGTTGTGGCTGGTTTGGTTGGGAGTCGTTGTTGGTGTAGGATTTTGGTTTTTTACGAGGTGGTGGGTGATTTATATCCATGATTTGGGTCGTAGGAGGGGTTGTATGGTTCTTGTATTGAACAAAGAGTGATGGGTGCTATAGAATGGTTCTACGAGTGGGTGTTGGCGATCCTGGGTTTCTAGCAGTGCTACTAGCTGTGAAGTGTTGGAGGCTGACTTTTTAGGAGGTGATGGTTACTGGAATATAAGTTTTTGGGTGTTGGTTGCTACTTGGATGGGATGGGATGAAGGTGATGTTGGTGGTTTTGTTTTATTGGCAATGGATCTACTTGGCTATGAGGTGATGGATGATGGAATCTATGCTTTGGGACACTGGTTGCTGATTGGCTCTGAGGTAATGGTGGAGATGATCCAGAATTTCTTCTATGTCTGGTTGTTGTGTGCTTTTTGGGTTTCGGGTTTTTTTCGGTTTTGGGATATTAAGGGTTTTTTGGGTGTGGGTCGTTTGACTCCTCCCCTCCCTTGTCCGCTGCATCTTTTTTTCTAATAAATTTGAGGGGGGGTGTCAGGAATAGCCTGGCCTTACATAAATCATTCCCTTTAAACACAAAAATCCCTATTGTTTAGAAACACCAATAAAAATCCATAAAAATCAATAAAAACATAGAAAACTCTAAAAAACGCTAAGGAAAACCTAAAAACCTAACACATAAAGCCCCTAATAAAACTAGAAATTTATACAGGCTCTAAAAAATTCCTAAATATCCAAAAAACAGTCAAAATCCCAAAAAACACTAAAAAAGCAAAAAAAATCCTAAAAAATCATAAAGATCCCTAAAAACATAAAAACCCCAAAACCCTAATATCATTAGAAGGCATTAAATAACTAAGAACACAAAAAACCCATAAAAAACCTTAAAAATTATTAATGACCATAAAAACCACAAAAAACCTTAAAAAACACAAAAAACCATAAAAACAAAAAAAAATCAAAAATAAAAAAATACTTTCAACCCCTAAAAAAATTAAAAAACTCTAAAAACATTATAAAAATAAAAAACACCTAAAAACCATAAAAACACTAAAAAAGCTACAACCCTAAAAAACACAAAATCCCTCAAAATCCCTAGAAACCCTAAAAACCATTAATATCATAAAAACCCCTAAAAACATACAAATAATCAAAACCATGAAAAAAACCAAGGAATACTGAAAAACCAAAAAACACATAAAACACAAAAAAAACCATAAAACACTTAAAACCCTAAAAACACTAAAACCCTAAAAACCTCTCAAAATCTGTAAAAACCTTATAAATTATAAAAATTCAAAAAAAACCCATAAAAATCACTAAATATGTGAAAACGACTAAAATCCATAAAAAAACTATAATAAAATCATAAAAATATAATAATACTTAATACCACTAAAAAATGAAACAACATTAAATAACTTTAAAATAACCCTAAAACCCTAAAACCATTAAAAATACTAAAAACCATAAACCCCCATAAACATAAAAGACCCTAAAACCCATAAAAACATTAAAACCCACTAAAAAATCTAAACACCTTTTAAACCCCTAAAAACATTAAAAAACAAAAAAAAACATAAAAACCTAAAAACAGAAGAGGCTAATGACCCAAAAAATTTTAAATAACCTAAAATAAAAAAAACCTAAAACCCAAATAAATATATAAAAAACTATAAACATCCGAAATTACATAAAAAACCACTAAAACCCCAAAAATGATTAAAAATAGAAAAACCATAAAAACGAAAATTGCTAAAATCTCTAAAATACCATAAAACTGAAATAGATCGTAAAAACCATCGAAATAACTATAAACCTAAAAATACATCAAAATACTAAAAAATACCTTAAAACCATAAAAATATAAAATAGTAAAAACTCTGAAATTACCTAAGAATAATTTAAAAACCAAAAAACACATAAAATCCTTAAAAAACCTAAATAATTATAAAATTCCTAAAAAGAGCCTAAACCCCCTAAAAACTATAAAACACGTAAAAATTAATAGGAAATATAAAAATCAATTAAACCCATAAAACCAGTCAAACCCCACTAAATCTATAGAAACACATTACTCCTCTAAAAACATTGAAATCTCTAATAAACATTAAAACCTTAAAAAACACAAAAAACACAAAAAACCAAAAAATAAAAAAAAATACTAAAACCATAAATTCCTTAAAAACCCTCAAAATCCAAAAATTGGTAAAAACAAATAAAAATTCTTAAAAATTTATAAAAATCACTAAAAATATTAAAAAAAACCCTAAAATCCATTAAAAACCTATTATAAATCCTTATAAATCAAAAAAAAATTAAAATCCATAAAAAACTACAAAATTTTAGAATCCCTGAAGAAACATAAAATTCTCAAAATCATTAAAACCCCTAAAAACTATAATAATACTAAAAATCCCTAAAAATCCCTATGAATGTAAAAAACTATAACACACTAAAATACCCTATAAAAAACATGAAAAACTAAAATAACTTTAGACACTAAAAAAACATAAAAAAATGTAAAATAACATAAAAAACCCTAAAAATAAAATTAAAAACCTAAAAGTCTAAAAATAAAAAAACCCATAAAAACATTTTAAAACCCAAAAAAACACATTAAAACAGTAAAAATGACTAAAAATATAAAAACCCATTAAGACCCTAAAAGAATTAAAGAACAATAAAAAACCATTAAACCCTAAGAAATCAAAAATACCCCTAAAAACTCAATAAATGATAAAACCATAAACCCCTCAAAAACCCTAAAAAGTAAAAAAATCATCAAAATTCTAAAAGATTCCTAAAAATCATTTAAAAAGTAAAAATCCATAAAATCCCTAAAAACCCCAGAGATATGCATAAAAATATAAAAAATCATTAACCCCTCAAAATCATAATAATGATAATTACACTAAAAAACCCATAAAAATACCCTAAAAACCTAAAACCCCAAAACCATAAAACCCTAAAACAGTAAAAAAACCTAAATAACCCACAAAACCCTAAAAGTCCTAAAAATAAATAAAAATACTAAAAAATAACTAAAATAATAAAAAATTTAAAAACCCCTAAAAACCCTGAAACACCATATGAAAACAATAAAAACATAAAAACACATAAAAACCCTTAAAAACAAAAAAAACATAAAAAAACCTTTAAAATCCTAAAAACCATAAAACACCTAAATACCATTAAAAACTCTAAAATCCCACAAAAACCATTAAAAAATGAAATATCTAAAAAACATATAAAACCTTAAAAATGTTTAAAAATCCTCTACCATACCTTAAAAACCTGAAATAACTCAAAAAACGCTAAAACCCCCCATAAAAATCCTAAATACCCTTCAAACCCCTAAAAACATCTAAAAACCCTAACAAACATAAAAACCCAAAAAACATCCTAAAATTTCTTAGAAACATAAAAACAAATAAAAATGATGAAATCCCTATGAAATATTTAAAAAACATAATATACTTAAAAACCCCAAAAACCTAAAAATCACCAAAACCCCAAAAATTGGTAAAAAGATTCCAAAAACCCAAAAATCCCAAAAAAAAACAATCTCCTAAAAATATAAAAAATTTAAAAACCTATAAAACCCTAATGATATGTAAACAATTGAAAAACCATGTATTCCCTTAAAATGCTAAAAAAATATAAAAAATCATAAAAATAGTAAAAACTAAAAAAGACCCCTAAAACCCTTAAAAACCCTCAAAATCCCTAAAACCCCAAAAGTTGTTATTTTTTTAAAACACGATATAAATAATTAGAAAATTAAAATCCCATAAAAACCTGAATACCGATAATAAAACCAGAAAAATCAAAAAACACTAAAACCCTAAAAAAACCAAAAAATTCTAAAAAAAGTAAAACCCTAAAAACAATAAAACCCATAAAAACATAAATACCCCATCAAAAACCCTAGAAACCCTAAACCAAAAAGAAGTATAAAAAACCTTTCAAACCCATAAAAACAATAAAAAGCTATAAAAAACCTTAAATATTTAAAAATAAAAAAAACTAAGAACCTAGAAAAATATTACCCAAAAAGACCCTAAAAATACACAAAACCCTCAAAATAGATAAAAATCCTAAAAAAGCATATTTCTAAAAAATAACTTAAAATATATAAAAAGTAAAAAATATAAAAAAACCTTTAAAAATAGTAAGAAACCAATAAAAACCTATAAAAATTTAAATTCTCAACAAAACATTTAAGATAAAAAAAATCCTAAAACCATAAAAGACCGATAGAATTCATAAAAAACATAAAAAAATATAACCCCCCCCCAAATAATAAAAACCATAACAAACTACTAAATCTTTAAAAACAATTTAAGTCTTGAAAAATATAAAAAACTATAAAACAATTAAAACCCCTCAATAACTAAAATAATCCTTGAAAACCCAAAAAACTATATAAACACTAAAACAACTAAACAATTATAATAATCCTCATAATCCCTCTAACCCCTAAAAATTCATAAAAAACATAAAAATCCCAAAAAATCACAAAAAACATTAAAAAACCTAAAAAACATGAAAAACTTGTGGAAACCATTAAAAACATAAAAAAATTAAACCCCAAAAAGAAATAAAATTCTAAAAACCCTAAAAATCCCTAAAGCCCTAAAAAACCAAATATCACTCAAAATTGAAAAAAATATAGAAAAACATTAAAATCATTTAAAAAAACGAAAATCCCTAAAAATGTAAAACCACTAAAATCCCTAAAAGACACTAAGAAAACCACAACATCCTAAAAACTCATATAACAATGGGAAAAAACCCTGAAAATATCATAAAACCCTTCAAAAACCATATTACAAATAAAATCTTGAAAAACATCAAAAAAATCATAAAACCCATAAAAATAACTAAAAACTATAAGAAACCTTTTAACCCCTAGAAGTTGAAAAACTCTAAAAAACCTTAAAAACCAAAAAAAACAGAAAAACCCTAAATCCCCAAATAAAACTATAAAATCCTAAAACACCATAAAAACATTCAAAATCCATAAAAAACCTAAAGACCATAAATATTATGAAGAATCCCTAAAAACCTAAAAAACTCAAAAATTCGGAAAAACATTTGAAAACTTTAAAAACTTAGAGAAACATACAACCACTAAAAACCTGAAAATGATAAAAACTATAAAAACCATAACAGCATAAAATCCCATCAAAATTTATATAAACCTTAAAAACTATAGAAATCCAACAAAATACCTAAAATTATAAAAACCCTTATAAAAACATAAAAATAAAAAGAAAACCATAAAAAATAAAATAAAAATAAAATTACAGAAACATAAAAACAATAAAAACTATAAAAACCCTAAAATACCTATGAAAATCCCAATAAACACTAAATAACCCTAAGAGAGGATGGCGGCTCTGGCGAATCTGGCGATTCTGGTGATTTGGCTCTTTCGCGATGGGGGCTTCCTCCCAGGTTAAAGACGATGATGAATGAAGAACCTCCCCCCTCTCTATGGGGGAGGACCCTCTCTCAGAGGACTTGTCGTCGCTTTCCTCTGCTGAATTGCTACCATCTTTCCCAAAAACGGTGCTCTGCCCGATGGTTCCAGAGTTCTTCAAAGGTTGTACATACCTTCCCCTCTCGATTCAGAATTTCACTGAATCTTTGGACCTGAACTGCCCCACTCTGGTTGCAAGCTTCCCGATGCGGCGACCCCCGGTGGTCACTTTTGACAGGTTCGTTTCGGCGTTCTGGAATCTTTTTTGCTCGGGCGACTGTGGGCCTGATCGATAGAACCCACATCATGATTCACTTTGCCTAGGAGGAAGACCCATTACTTTCCTGGTCAGCGGCTCTTCAGTCCTACAATGGCGCTCGTTTCTCCCTCTTTCGGTGGAGATTTGACTTTCATCTGAAGTCGAGTTCCCCGATTGCTGCTACCTGGGTGATATTTCCTGAGCTTCCCCTTCCCTTTCAAAATATCTCTATTATTTTTATGCTCAGAAATTTGGTGGGGAGGTTCCTTTGTGTGGATAGTAGGACTAGGGACCTTTTTCATCTAGTTGCACCAAGGGCCTTTGTTGAAGTCGATGCTTCGAAGACTCCTGTGGATGCTATCTGGATTGCAGCGGGGGAAGAACTCAGATGGAGATAGCCTGTTATCTTTGAGAAATGGCAGATGTTCTTCTCTTCTTGTTGGAGCTTTGGGCCTAGTGAACAATCTGATGGATTCCTTGGCCCGGTTAGGGGTGGTGGTTCTCTGGCTCGCATGTCCTATGGTGAGAGCATCATCCCTCTGGTGGAGGTGAAGGGGAAAAAGGGGATGGTTGATCCATTATCCTACCAACCCTTGGTTGCTGATGTTCCCTACTCATCTGCTTTGCTGGCTAGAAGTGATTTTAGAGGTGGCCCTGATGGATTCAGGTGGATTCATTGTATGTCTGGCTAGAGGTGCTGGTGCTTTGGGAGATGCTGAGGAGGAGGAAGTACTACTGTCTAAGAGGGATAATCGAATTTCTGCTGAAGGCGTTCACGGATGTGGTGGCTCCCCTAGGAGGCAGAGAGAGAAGGCTGTTGAGATGGGTGTCTGGAAAAATCTAAAACCGCAAAAAACCGAAAACCCTAAAAATCCCTAAAACCCTAAAAAACATAAAAATCCTAAAAAAGATACCAAAAAATACCATAAAACATAAAAGACCTTAAAAACCATTAAAACCCAAAAAAAATCTTAAAAAATATAAAAACAATTTAAACCCCTAAAAACATAAAAAATTCTAAAAACCCAAAAATAACCAAAAACCACAAAAAGCCCTAAAATCCTCAAATCCATAAAAGCCTCAAAACCATCATAATCCTATGAAAAACCAAAAAATCCAAGAAAACATAAAATATCTAAAAACCTTAAATGACCATAAGAAAACCTTAAGAACCTAAAAATACTAAAACCCCCTAAAAACCTAAAAAATGATTGAAACCCTAAAAAACCCTAAAATACACTAAAACCCCTAACAATCCTAAAACCCATAAAACCTCTAAAACCCATAATAACAATAAATCCCATAAAAACATAAAAAAGACACTAAAAACATTAAAATCCCTTTTAAACACCTTAAAATGTTAAAAACACTAAAAACCATAAATACCCTATAAAACACACACAAAAAATCCATTAAGAACCTAAAAATAAAAAATCATTAAAAATAATAAAAAACCTTCCAAACCTTCAAAATTCCTAAAACATTAAAAACAATAAAAAACATAAAAATCCATAAAAATACAAAAAAATATAAACAAAAAAAATGCTACAAAAACATAAAAACCTAAAACACTTAAAACCCCTAAAAACCTATGAAATCCTAAAAACCCTAAAATACCCTAAAACCCTAAAATTGTTAAATCCCTAAAAATCATACAATCTCGAAAAACCCCATTAAAATATAAAAAACCCAATGAATACTCAAAAAACCATGTAAACACCAATATTTTTTTAAAAAAATTATATAAAACCTTTAAACCCCTAAAAAATCGGAAAACCCAGAAACCCAAAAAAACCTTAAAATCCATAAAAGCCATAAAATACACTAAAAACTATCAAAATTAATAAAACCCCTAAAAGCCCCTAAAAATCCAAAAAAATTCCTAAAGATTATTTAAAAACATAAAAAACAATAAAATACTTGAAATCCATAAATAAAACATTAAAAACATAAAAACACATAAAAACAATAAAAATCTCGGAAAATAATAAACCACAAAAAAAGCTAAGACCATAAAAAACCAAAAAACACTAAAAATCATAAAACCCATAAAGACCATAAAAACCCATAAAAATCCAAAATCCCACTAAAAACTCCAAAAACACTTTAAAACCCTAAAAACATTTAAAAAATCTAAAAAACCTTAAACACTAAAAAAACTTATAAAAACCCTAAACACCAAAAACCCATAAAATCCCTCAAAATCCCTTAAAAACTATAAAAATCTTAAAAATCCATAAAAATAACAAAATAAATAAAACCCTATGGAAAACCAGACTAAAACTATGAATACCTTAATAACCTAAAAAAAGTAAAATGCTGGAAAGACCTGACAATCTAAAAAACTCTAAAAAACCCTAAAAACCCTAAAAACCATAAAACCATAAAAACACCTTAAAACATTAAAAACACATTAAACCCCCTAAAAACCTAATATCACATAAAAATTATAAAAACACATTAAACCCCTAAAAATGTTTAAAAACACTAAAAACTATAATAACCCTAAAAAACACAAAAAACCAAAAAATCACCAGAAAACCATGAAACCCGAAAAACTTTAAAATACCCAAGAAACCCTCAAAATCCCAAACGAGCCTAAATCCCTAAAAACTATAAAAACCCTAAAAAACCATATTAATCACAAAAAATGTATAAAACCCTAAAAACCTTTAAAAAACTGTAAGAACACCTAAAAAACCAAAAAATTCTTAAATCCCCTAAAAACCTAAAAATTTCTAAAAACCCTAAAAACTGTAAAACCCCATAAAACCAAAACCCCCCTAAACATCATAAGAAACCATAAACCCCATAAAATCCCAAAAAATTACTAAAAACTCTAAAAACCCTTAAAATACCTTAAAATGTTAAAAATCCCTATAAAAACCTTAAAACCTAAAAAAACATAAAATCTCTAAAAACCCTAAAACAATCAAAATCACTAAAAACCCTGAACACCCATAAAAATACTAACAAATACCTAAATATTTAAAAAACATAAAGGCCAAAAACAACCCTAAGAAAACCTTAGTAACCTAAATATGCTTGAAACCCCCAAAAAACCTAAAAACACAAATCCCTAAAAACCATAATGACCCTAAAATCCATAAGTCCCCTAAAAACAGTAATACCGTAAAACCCATAAAAACCCTAAAAACCTACTAAAAACTATGAAAACCCTATAATAACCTAAAAATTTTAAAAATTATAAAAAACCATAAAAACCTAAAAAACTAAAAAACCCTTAAAACCCCAAAAACTATAAATACATGAAAAACCCTAAACCCCCCAAAATCTCTAAATACCCTAAAAAACCAAAAAAATATAAGAATCCCTAATTATTCATAAAGTTTTAAATGACCTTAAAAACCCTGAAAAATAATAAGAAAACCTTAAAAAACTAAAAACACATAAACCCCTAAAAAATATAAAAATGCTAAATAACCCAAAATAACCCCAAAAAAAAAATAAAAACTCTTAAACTCATAAAACCATAAAACCCTTAAAAACCTTAAAAACCCATACAAACCTAAAATTACCCTAAGACCACTAAAAACACTAAACCCCTTTAAACCCTTAATCACACTAAAAACACTACCAAACCATAAAACACCTAAAAACACAAAAAACCCTAAAAAACAAAAAAATTATAATTAGAACCCAAAAAACACTAAAAACCCAAAAAACATCAAAAACCCCAAAACCATAAAAAATATAACAGACCAAAAAAATCCATAAAATAACTAAAAATGAAAATAACTCAAGAACCATTTAAATCCATAAGAAAACCATAAAAGCCTAAAAACACTTAAAACCCATAAAATCCTAAAAATGTTAAAACCCAAAGAAACCCTTTAATATTCTAAAAACCATAAAAATAATAAAAACCACTAAAAACCATAAGAATCCTAAAAAACTACAAAGAATAAAAACTACTAAAAACAAAAAAAACCATTTAAACCCCTAAAAACCTACAAAAACTCTTAAAATACTAAAAATAATAACAAAATAAAAAATATCCCTAAAACCCCAAAAACAAATAATCCCCGAAAAACCCCTCAAACCCTCAAAATCCCTAAAAACCATGAAAAATAATAACAATAAAAAAATCCATAAAAATCCCAAAAAATGTAAAAAACTCTAAAAATCATGAGAAACCCTAAGAAAACCATACAATCCTAAAAACACATAAAAACCCTAAGTCCCAAAAAATGATAAAAACCCTGAAAACCCTAAAATCCCTAATAATCCATAAAAACACTAATAAACTGAAAAACCCTAAAATTCCATAAAAACCCTAAAAACCATAAAAGTACTACAAATCCCTAAAATACCATAAAATCTGAAAAACCCTAAGAAACATAAAAAGAACCAAAGAAAACCATAAAAAACTAAAAACACTTAAAACCCCAAAAAACCTAAAAAACCTAAATTACCATATAAAACTCTAAAATAACCTAAAATACACAGAAAACCTAAAACCATAAACTCATGAACAAACATAAAAAACATAAAACCCCAAAAAACCTATATGAAATCACTAACAACTATATAAGCACTTTAAACCACTAAAAATGTTAAAAAATCTTAAAAACCATAAATAATTTAAAAACTCAAACCCCCCATCAAAATAACAAAAACAATAAAACCCTAATAACCTTAAAAACCCATAAAATCTTTAAAACCCTCAAATTCAGAAAAACCTTTAAAACCCATAAATTCCTAAAAATCTATAAAAACCAATAAAAACGTAAAAAACCATAAAAACCCAAAAAAAATATAAAATCTACTAGAACACCATAAAAACCTAAAAATACATAAATCTCTACAAACCTAATAAATTATAAAAACCCCTAAAAAACCATACATCCCCACAAAATCCTAAAAATCCCTAAATACCATAAAAATCCAGATAATTCCTAAATTTTTTTAAAAAATAAAAAACAAAAAAAAATTGAAAACCCATAGGAAAACCATAAAAATAATCAAAAACATTAAACCCCTAAAAAATATAAAAAACAATAAAACCCCTATTACTATAAAAACCCCTAAAACAAAATAAATCCTTAAAACCCCTAATGGCCTAAAACCCCCAAAATCATCAAAATTAAAAGCGTAAAAAAATCCCTAAAAATCCCTAAAAAGGTAAAAAAAATTTAAAACCATGAAAAACCCCTAAGAAAACCTTAATAACCTAAAAACACTTAAAACCATTAAAAATCTAAAAAATACTAAAAAATTAAAATACCATAAAAACATTAAAACCCCTATAAACCCTAAAACCATAAATCATTAAAAACCCTAAAACACATAAAAATCCTAGAACCCATTCAAAAAATTAAAAACAATTAGAACCCATATAAAAGTTAATAAATTTTAAAAAATAATAAAAATTGTAAAAAACTAAAAATATAACAAAAAACACCAAACCCTAAAATCCAACCCCCCCCCTCAAAATCCATAAAACCCAAAACCGCAAATAATCCTAAAAATCCATAAAAGTACAAAAAAACAATAAAACTAATGAAAAATCCTAAGAAACCCAGAAAAACAAAAAAAATTCATAAAACCCATAAAAAACCCTAAAAACAGTAAAACCCCTAAAAACCAAAAAATCCCATAAAAAACCAAAAAACCCAAAAAACCCCATGAAAACCTAAAAAACACTAAAAACTATAAAAACCCTTCAAACTCCTAATTTTTTAAAAAAATACTAAAAATATTAAATACCCTAAAAAACTAAAAAAACCTTAAAACCCCAAAATACCATAGAAACGCTAAATTCTTTAATAACCCATAAATACCCTCAAAATTAGTAAAAACCCTAAAACCCCTAAAAATACTAAAAATTCATAAAAATAATAAAAACCCTAAAAACATAAAACCCCTAAAAAATTATAAAAATCGAAAAAACTTAAAACCCTTAAAAACAAAAAAACACTCAAACCCCTATAAACATTAAGAACATGAACAACATATACAAACCATAAATACCACTAAAAACTATAAAAATCCTAAAAAATCATAAAAACCTAAAAAAGACTAAAAAATATAAAACCGTTTAGAACCCAAATAATGTTAAAAATTTATTAAATACCATAAAACCCCAAAAACAAAAAAAAAAACTAAATAACCTAAAACCTCTAAAACCTCAAAAAACCTCAAAATCTATAGAATCACAAAAAAACCATTGAAATACTAAAAAACCAAAAAAAATCCTTAAAAACATAAAAATCTTTAAAAATGAAAAAACTCCTGTGAAAATATTAATAAAATAATTACACTTAAAATATCTAAAAACCAAAAAATGCTAAAAACCCTAAAACATTAAAACTGCTTAAAAACCTTAACAACCTTAACAACCATCCAAATCCATAAAAACCAATAAAATCAAATTATATCCCTAAAATTTTTAAAATAATATGTAAAAACCGAAGAATACTTGAAAACCTAAAATATCATTAATCCCATAAGTACCTAAAAAATGATAAAAACCCTAAAAACACATAAAATGTCCCTAATACCCCAAAAATACCTAAAAACATAAAAACTATAAAAAAAAATATAAACTGCTAAAAACCCACTTTAAACACTAATAACTCTTTACACCCCTAAAAACGTTGGAAAACTCTAAAACCCTTAAAAACTAAAAAACTCAAAATACCCTAAAAACTCAAAAAACTATAAAAACCGTAAAAACCTAAAAAATAATACAAACTATTAAAATCCCTAAACACCATAATAATCCTAAAAAAGACATAGAAATCCCTTAAAACATAAAACACCATAAAAACCCTAAAAACCTATAAGAGAACCTTATAATCATAAAAACACTAAAAACCCATAAAAAATAAAAAATTCTAAAAACCCTAAAAACCCTAAAAACCCTAAACTATGAAAAACTATAATACCCTCAAAATCATTAAAACAAAAAAAATATAAATAATAATAAAATCTCTAAAAATCACTAAAAACATAAAAAAAACATTGACAAAAACCTAAAAAAACCTTAAAAAAATAAAAAATAAAACCTAAATAACAAGAAAAATGAAAAAAACCCTAAAATACCCTACAAACCCTAAAACCCCTAAAACCCATTAAAATCCCTAAAAACATTAAGAAACCCTAAAATTCCCTAAAAACCCCAAAAAACATCTAAAAGCTTTACAAATCATTTAAACCCATAATTTTTTAAATAAAATATAAAAATCATTCAAAACACTTTAAAACTCAGAAAACCCTAAAAGCCAAAAATATTAAAAACCCAAAAAATCATTAAAAACTATAAAAATCATAAAAATCATAAAATCCCTAAAAATATCTAATAACATAACAAAATTTATAAAACTGAAAACCCTAAAGAATTTTTAAAAAATAAAAGAAGTTAAAACCCTAAAAAACCTAAAAATGCTAAAAACCCAAAAAACCCAAAAAACCCCTAAAGAACTAAAAATGATAAAATCACTAAAATAAAAATAAGGACCTAAAAACTTTGAAAACCATAAACCCATAAAATCCTTAAAAACACTATGATCCCATAAAAATCTTAAAAATTCACTAAAAACTATAAAAACCCATTAAACCCCTAAAAACATTTAAAAAAAGATAAAACCCATAAAAGCCTAAAAATATCAATTAAACCAAAAAACCAAAAACCCCATAATAAACGCTAAAAACCCTAAAACCCCTCTAAATACATGAATCCCTAAAACACCATTAATATACATAAAAGTACTAAAGCTCTCAAAAATTGTAAGAACATAAAAATCGTAATAAAACAATAAATATCCCTAAAAAATAAAAATTCATAAAAACCCTTATTTTTTTTAAATCCAAAAAATCCCTTAAAATTCTAAATACCAAAAAAATATTGAAAACTCCCTGAAAATACCAAATCATTTAAAAAACCATGAAACCCATGAAAACCTCGAAGAAAACGTTTAAATCCTAAAATACATAAAACACCTAAAAACATAAAAAAACTCCAAAACCAATAAAAACCTAAAAATACATGAAAAACCATAATTCCTCTAAAAACCATAAAAACACTAAAATCACAAAAAACCCCTAAAACCCCTTAAAACTATAAAAACCCTTAAAACCCCAAAAAACATTTAAATAATCAAAAAACCTTAAAAACATTGAAAACTAAAAAAACCCTAAAATAGTAAAAAACCACAAAAACACTAAAAACCCTTAACCGAAACACACCTCAACATACATAAAAACCATAAATACTCTAAAAACCTAAGAAAACATTGAAATCCTAAAAACACTTAAGACCCCTAAAAAACTAAAAAATCATTAAAAAACCTACAAACCCATGAAAACCATAAAAACCCTTGAAGTCATAAAAACCCTAAAAACATAAAAACCATAAAACTCTAAAAACAATTTACACTCATAAAATGTAAAAATATCTAAAAACTAAAAAACGCTAACAAACTAAACAAACCCAAAAACCCAAAAAACCATACAACCCTTAAAAACCATAAATCACCTAAAAACTAAATATCCAAAAAACCCAAATGTCAATGAAATCTTAAATAATCCCTATAAATACATAAAAACATAAAAACCACTATAAACCATGAATAAACCTAAGAAAAACATCAAAAACTAAAAACACTTAAAATCCCTAAAAACCAAAAAATGATAAAAACGCTAAAAAACCAAAGAAAACAATAAAAACCCTAAAATACACAAAAACCCTTAAAAACCATAAAAAAAATTAAAACCCATAAAAACCTTACAAAACCGCTAAAAACTATAAAAATCCATTAAGCCCCTTAAAACCATAAATAGATCTAAAAACCCTAAAAATTCTATGAAACTAAAAAACTCATAAAAACACAAAAAACATTAAAACCATACAAATTATAAAAAACCTAAAACCCAAAAAATCCCTAAAACCCCAAAAATGCATAAATATCCTAAAAAGTTCCTACAAATTTCAAAATATGTAAAAACTCTAAAATCCCTATAATCTCCTATGATAACCTTAAGGAACATAAAACCCCTAAAAACCGAAAATACCCCTAAAAACAATAAAAACCCATAAAACCCCTAAAAACCCTCAAAATTTCTAAAAACTATAAAAACTATAAAAATCCTAAAAAACACAAAAAAATCACATAAAACACAAAAAACACAAAAACCTCTGAAAATCCCTAAGAAAATAATGAAATCTATAAATAATTAATACCCATAAAAAACTGAAAACAACAAAACCCCCAAAAACTCATATAAGACCATAAAACCCAAAACTCCCCTAAATATCAAAAAATTCCCTAGAAATTGTAAAAACCCATAAATCCCTAAAACCCACTAAAAGTATAAAACACCTTTAAACTCCACAAAATGTTAAAAAACTAAAAAACCATAAAAACACTAAAACAATAGAAAACCCTTAAAACAAAAAAAAACAAAAAATCCCCAAAAAACCCAAAAAAATACTAAAACCTATTAAAATCCCCAAAAAACATTAATAACCATAAAAATCATAAAAATATATTAAAATCCCCACAACATAAAACCCATAAAACCCTAAGAAACCCTTAAAAAACTTAAAATCCTAAAACTCTAAAAATTACTAATAATATAAAATAAAATAAACCTAAAAACACAAAAACACTAAAAAACATAAAACCCTCAAATTCCATAAAAACCATAAAATCAATGAAAATAATGAAAAAATCCCCACATATCATTAAATACATAAAAAAAACTTGAACCCCTAAGAAAACTATAAGAACCTAAAACCCCCCTAAAACACCTAAAGTACCCTAAAACCCATAAATACCCTAAAAACATTAAAAACCATAAAAACCATAAAACCCCTGAGAACCCACTAAAAACATTTAAAACCCCAAAAATGTCCAAAAATTGTAAAATAACTTAAAACCCTGAAAAACAAAAAAAACCCAAAGAACTGGAAAACCACAAAAACCCTAAAAACAAAAAAAAACTCAATACACCCTAAAATTAAAAAAAAAACCTAAAAAACAATAAATATCCTAAAAATCCCTAAAAATAACTGCGAATGAATAAAAACCTAAAAATTAATAAGCCACTATGAAAACCATAAAAATCAAAAACTCTAAAAACTCATAAAAAACCTAAAAATGCTAAGAACTATAAAAAACCCTAAAAACTTTCCAAATCCCTACAAACTCTAAGAAACTCTAAAAATCATAAACAATATAAAAACTATAAAACCATTTAAAATGAATATTAAAACAAACAAATCCTTAAAAAAACTAAGAACAATTAAAATGCTAAAAAATACTAAGAAATGCTAAAAACCTAAAAAAATAACTAAAAGAGCCTAAAAACCCCAAAAACCCTAAAAACTTCGAATACCATAGAAACCCCTAGAAAGCCTAAATAATTATAAAAACCTATAAAAATAATAAAAACCCAATAAAACCCCTGAAAACACTTTAAACCCCCTAAAAATGTTAGATAGTCTTAAAAACCATAAAATTTTTCAAAAAACCCTAAAACCCCAAAAAAATCACAAATACCCAAAAATCCCTAGAAACATAAAACACCAAAAAAAAACCTAAAAATCCTTAAGAATCCGTAAAAATATAAAAAACCCTAATATCACTAAAAACCCCAAAGAAAACTTTAAAAAACTAAAAAAAATTAAAATCCCTAAAAAACCTAAAAAATATTAAAAACCCAAAAAAACCATAAAAACCCTAGACCCCTAAAAATCCATAAAAATCCCCAAAACCATAAAAATACTAAAAAAACTAACATTTTCAAAAAACATAAATAACCATAAAACCTATGAAACCCCTGAAACCCCTAAGAAAACCTTGAAACCCTAATAACACTAAAAACTACTAAAAATATAAAAATGCTAAAACCAATAACAACGCCTAATAGAACCTAAAAACCATAAAAACCATAAAACCGTTAAAAATAATAAAATACCTCGAAACCCATAAAAAACTCTAAAACACTATAAAACCCTCTAAACACATAAAATTGTTAAAAAATATACAAAACCATTAAAACCCTAAAAACATAAAAACCATAAAAATCTTAAAAAAGAACTAAAAATCCACAAAACCTTAAAAACCCAAAAAAACAATGAAAATCACTAATCTAACAATAAATCCCAAAAACAATTAAAACACCTAAAACATAATATAATTTAAAAACCCTAAAACCTTAAAATCCCATAAAAACACGAAATATAATAAAAATCAATAAAAACCCTAAAATCCTAAAATGCCCTAATAATATATTAAATTTGAAAAAAAAACCTTAAAACCATTATAAAACCTTATAAAACATAAAAAACTAAATATAATAGAAAACCATTAAAAATTAATAAAATTTAATACTCTTAAAACCCCTAAAAGTCTTTAAAAACCCTAAATCCCATAAAAATCATTAAAACACTAAAAACCTTAAGAAACCCTTTAACCTCATAAAAACCTTAAAAATAGCTAAAAATTTCAAAAATCCCTTAATCCCATAAAAAATGTAAAAAAATATTTAAAAAATTAAAACCCTTAAAACCCAAAAAACCCAAAAAACCCCAAAAACTGATAAAAATCCTTTGAAATCCCAAATAAATCTCTTAGAACATACAAAACCTAAAAAATGATAAAAAAAATAACTAAGAGAATATTAAAAACCTAAAAACAGTTAAATCCCTTAAAATACTAAAAAATATTAATACACTTAAAAGTCTAAAAACATCAAAGAACCCTAAATATACTAAAAATTATAAGAAAACTTAAATACTATAAAATCCTAGAAAAAACCATAAAAATCCATAAAAACATAAGAAACCATATAATCACTTTAAACCACAGAAAAATTAAAAACTCTAAGAACCTTAAAACCCATAAAATACACTAAAAACCCAAACCTCCTAAAATACATAAAACCCATAAAAATCATAAGAAATCCTAAAAAATATTAAAAAAACCTTAAAATCCACTAAAAAAATCTAAAAACCCTTTAGACCTATATCAATGATAAAATAACCTAAAAACATAAAAATCCTTCAAAATAAAAAAACCCTAAAACCCCAAAATAAACCATAAAACTATAAAAATCCAAAATATCCAGAAAAAACCCAAAAAAATCTAAAAACCATAAAAATTCTAAATAAGAACAAAAATCCATAAAATATTTAAAAACCTTAAAAACCTAGAAAACCCTTAATAATACCTTAAAAAACCATTAAAACACCTAAAAAATTAATATTATATAATCCATAAACAAAATTAAAACCATTAAATACCCTAAAAACCTCAAAATCCATAAAACCCTAAATAACTAGAAACATACTAAAAATTTCCCTAAATATAAAAAAAATTAAAACCCCCTAAATCCTTTAAAAACCCCTATGAAAACCTTAAAGAACTAAAAATACATAAAACCCAAAAAAAACAAAAAAAATTATAAAGAACATATAAAACTCCCAGAGGACCTAAAATCTATGAAAATTACTAAACACTATAAACAGACACAACAACCTTACAAACACTTAAAACCCCATAAAATACCTAAAACCACTAAAAAAATATAAAAACTATTTAAAAATATAATAACAATAAATACATTAAAAACATTAAAACCATAAAAATAATTAAACCCAAAAAACAAAAAAAACACAAAAAACCATAAAAACCCTAAAACCATAAAAAACCCTAAAACCCTAAAAATCCCTAAAAACATAAAAACCCATAATATACCTAAAAAATCCATAAAAATACCATTAAATGTAAAAACACCTTAAAATCCTGCAAACTCTAGGAAACCCTTACAAAATAAAAAACACTTAAAAACCCTAAGGAAAACAAAAAAAATCTAAAAACCCTAAACACCTAAAACACTAAAAACCCTAAAAACCTAAACACACTCGAAATTATTAAAAACCATTAAAACCATAAACATCATAAATAAAACCTAAAAATCCTAAAAAAACATAAAGTCCCTAAAAACACTGAAAAAACAAATGAAAGGTTTAATAACTGAAAAAAAAATTAAACCCCTGAAAAAACCTAAATAATACTAAAACTAAAAAATATTCCTAAAAGAGGAAAAAACACAAACTCCCTAAAAACCATAGAAATCAAAAAACCCCTAAAAACTAATAAAAACCCTAAAATACCACAAAAACACTAAATTCCATTTAAATACCTATAAAAATTAAAAAATATAATAAAATTTAAACCACAAAAAACTCAATAAATATTGAAACTCTAAAAAATACATAAAAACCAAAAAATTAAAAAAAACCCCATCAAGATCCATAAAACTCTAAAAACCCATTAAAATCCCAAAAGAGCTCTAAAAATCCTTAAAAATGTATAAATCCCCTAAAACCCCTAAAAAACCCATTGAAATCCATAAAATCCTAAGAAAACATAAAAACCCTAAAATATCTAAAAAAATAGAAAAATCCCTTGAAAACCCCAAAAAACTCTAAAAAACCCAAAGAATAATCAAAATATCTAAAAACCATAAAAATCCAAAAAAATTTGAGAAAATCCCTACAAATCCCTAAAATATAAAAAAACTAAAAACATTTTAAAACCCTTGGAAAACCTAAAAAACTAAAAAATACTTAAAACCCATAAAATAAAATATAAAAAACAAAACCCCCTAAAATACCCTAAACACAAAAACACCTAAAAATATAAAATCCCAAACACTATAAAAAACCTAAAAAATATTATAAAAACTCCAAAACCCAACTAAAAACCCTAAAAACTTTAAAAATCTAAAAATGTAAAAAAACTCTAAAGAACATTAAAAGCTATGAAAATATAAAAACCCCCTTGAAAATAACAAATCCATAAATCCATATTATACAAAAAACTCCCTTAGAAACTTTAGAATTTCTAAAATCCCCAAAACTATAAAAATCCTAAAAAAATCCATAAAAACATAAAAAAACCCTACCAACCTTTAAAAACCATATTAAAACCTTAAAAAACTAAAAATCCTAAAAATCAAAAAAACTAAGAAACATTAAAACCTCTGAAAACACCTAAAATCCATAAAAACTCTAAAAAAATCCAAAATCCCCAAAATCAAATAAAAATCCCAAAAATCCATAAAAACCAGTAAAAACATAAAAACACCTAAAAACCCTAAAAATTATTAGAAAACATTAAATAACTAAAAGCACATAAAAACCATTAAAAACCTAAAAACAATTAAATCTATAAAACCCCAAAAGACCATTAAAACCCCTAAAAACCAAAAAACCCACTAAAAACATTAAAAAACCCTAAAACCCCATAATACATGAAAACTAGAAAAACTCTAAAAACCATTTAATACATTAAAAATGATAAAAAAAAAATCAAACGCCTTTAAAACAATAAAAAACAATAAAACCCCTAAAATTCCAAAATAAATATAAGGACCCTAAATACCCTCTAAGCCCTAAAACCCCTCAAAATCCCTAAAACCCTAAATAAATAAAAATACTAGAAATAAATAGAAATACCTTTAAAAGTAAAAAACACGAAAAACCATGAAAAAAAATAAAAAATAATTAAAAACAAAAAATACTTTAACCCCATTGAAAATCTAAAAGACACTAAAAACCCTAAAAAATTAAAAACCCTAAAACTCCAAAAAAACACAAAAAAATTCATAAAAACAATAAAAACCCATAAAAATATTATAAAACCCCTTAAAATCACTAAATAAAGAAAAATACTCAACCTAAAAAAATCCTAGGAAAACTTTTAATTCTTAAAAACACTCAAATCCCATAAAACCTAAAAAATGCTAAAAACTATAAAAACTGTAAAAAAACCTTGAAACAAAAAAAATACCTTAAAACATTAAAAAACCATAAAAATTCAACAAATAAATTAAACTCAATAATCCCATGAAGAACCCTCTAGACCATAAAAAAGACTTAGAAAACCTTAAATGGTAACAACACATAAAAACCCTAAAGTCATCGAAATGAAAAAAAACCCTTAAAAACTAAATGACCCTAAAAACCAAAAAACTGAAGAAACACTAAAAATCCTAAAAACCCCTAAAATCCTATAAAAACCATAAAACCCAATAAAAAGTCTAAAAATACCTAAAACCATAAGCAGGAAGAGAAATCTATATCACAAGAAGGAAGGGTTTGTCTGATCAATTCGGTTTTAATACCCATGCTGGTGCATGCCTTCTCGATTTACAGGTGGCCGGCCAGTCTGCATAAGATAATGCAGGAGAAAATTAGGAACTTCATGTGGACGGGATGCATCAATGAAATGAATCCTTTCATAGTGGCCTGGAAAAAGTGTACTGAACCAATTGACATGGGTGGCCTTGGTATCAAAGACTTGAGGAAGTTCAATGAGTCACTCCTGGGTAACTTTGTCTGGAATCTAATCAATTCTATAAATGAAGGCCTGGATTTCCTAAATGATAGGTTTGTTTGCGGGTTGATGAATGAATCCGCTGGTTATTCTCTCTCTTCGGTTTGGCCTTCCATCAAGGCATCATACCATGATATTATCTCCAATTCAAGGTGGATTGTCTTGAAGCAATCTAGCCTGAACTGATGGACCAGTACTTGGTTGGACACTCCGCTAAATACATTACTTCAGCCACCGGACAGCATGCAGAATATGAAAATTTCTGAGTTTTTGCAGAATTTTGACAACATGGCTTGTATGCTTCTGAGCAGGACAGCCATGGAAATAATGAGATACAAATTTGTCAATGTTGATGCTTTAGTGTGGAAACCTGATCGGTGCGTAATTCTTGATACCAAGGGATTATATCGGTACAAATGTGAGCATAGCTTCTCTGTTCCAGCGTGGCTTTCCCAATTTAGGAAGTCGTTTATTCCTCCTTCAAGGCAGATTTTCCTATGGAAAATATGGAAAGGAAGACTGCCTCTACATGGAGTGATAAAACTGGTCGGATGGCAGATCGTTTCAGGCTGTAACATTTTCTTGCGGGCGGAGGAAACTAGTAATCATCTTTTCATACACTACAGTATGGCTTTTGAGCTATGGCTTTATATTCAGGATGTCTTTGGAATTCATCTTAATTTGAGTAGGCAACAGGAGCTGGTGATCCTTCTTGTTTCGGTAACTGAGGTCTGTCTAAGCCCAAAGCATCACAATATTCTCCTGGCAGCGGCGGCGACACTACTCTCCTATGTATGGTTTTCCAGAAATGCAGTGGAACATCGGAATGAAACAGGTTCTTTCCATGAAGGGGTGGTAAGAATTCATAGGGCTATCCATGCGGCGGAAGGTATCCAGGATGGGGATATGAATAATGATATAAATGACTTCTTGGTCTTGCGCAGAATTGGAATTCCATGGAGATGCAGAAGACCGAAGATGATGAAATTTATTAGGTGGATCCCTCCGATTTCAGGTTATATCAAGGTCAACGTTGATGGCACTGCCATGGGTGCGCCGGGTCCTTCATGATGTGGCGGGGTATATCATACCTCTCGGGGCTTTGTAACAGGATGATTTTACCACTTACTTGGGAGCGGTACCGCGTAGAGGCAGAACTTTGGGCCATCATAAAAGTGATTCAATATGCAACCCATTTCAGATGGAATAAGCTCTGGATTGAATCTGATTCATCATTGGCAGTGGAGGCCTTCAAGAAGCAGTCACGACTTGTACCATAGAGGCTTTTCCGGCACTGGGTCGAGTGCCTTGATGCTGCCAAGACTCTTAACTTGAGCATCTCACATGCATATAGGGAGGCAAACTGGGTTGTAGATGCTCTTTCTAAGAGATCGATTGATGAAGGGACTTTAGTATGGTCTTTCAGGACTCCAGGATTCTGTTTGTCTTCAGTTGACTCAGACATGAAGGGGATGACCCACACTAGGATATGTAAGCCTCCTTTGTAATGCTTTGTACTTTACTTTTATGTTCTTTAATAAATCATGGGATCAGCTTTGTCTGACCCCACACCTTTTTTGCCCAAAAAAAACTAAAAATGTAAAACTAATTATAAAACCATTAAAAACCTATAAAAACCATATCAAAAAAATAATAAAACCCATAAAAACTATAAAATGAATAAAAACCCTAAAAACCCTAAAAAACTAAAAAACCTAAATACCCTAAAAACCTCAAAATCCCAAAAAATTCCAAAAAAATGAAATCTGAAATAATCCCTTAAAATCCATAAATATCTAAAAAACCATAAAACCCTAAATAACGCTAATAAAACATTAAAAATCATTACCAATTAAAGATACCTAAAATCCTAAAAATCATAAAAAACCCAAAAATAACATAAAAATCATAAAACCCCTATAACCCATAAAAACCTATAAAATCCATAAAAACCCTAAAACAAATGTGACCATAAAAAACCAAAAAAAACACAAGAAACCCATTAAACACCAAAAACATTAAAAAAATTAAAAATATAAAAAACCCAAAAAATACAAAAAACCCTCCCAAAAAACCAAAATAACCATAAACGCCGAAATAACACTAAAAACCCTAAAACCCCTCAAAATACCAAAAATAACTATAAAATAATAAAAATACAAAAAAAATCATATGATCATTTAAAACATAAAATCTCTAAAAAATTTGAAAAAAATTAAAAGACATTAAAAACCTCAAAAAACATAAAACAGCAAAAAACCTAAAAAGTAAAAACAACATAGAAAACCCTCAAAATACGTAAAAACCATAAAACCCCAAAAACTATAAAAATACTAAATAGAATCTAACAATACCAAAAAATATAAAAACTATAAATCCCTGAAAACCCCTATGAAAAAATTAAAAACATAAAAACACATAAAACCCCTAAAACCATAAAAAATGATAAATACTAAAAAAACCATAATAGACCATAAAACCCCTAAAAATACATAATAACCACAAAAACCCCTAAAAAATAAAAAAAACAAAACCCATAAAACCACTAAAAACTATAAAATCACTTCAAACCCCAAAAAACATAAAGAAAACTCAAAAAACCCTAAAACCCTAAAAACTCAAAACCCCCCAAAAAACCCAAAAAACTATTAGAAGTTTCAAAATCCTAAAAAAAACAAAAAAAAATCTAAATACCTCACAACCATAACAAACTGTTAATCCAAACAAATTTCTAAAAATCATTAAATTTGTAAAAATCCCTAAAAACCTTGTAAAACCTTAAGGAACCCTTAAAAACCTAGAAAAACATAAAACCCCTAAAAACATAAAAAATATAAAAACCCAAAAAACCCTCAAAGTCCAAAAATCCCAAAACCCCATAAAAATCCCACAAAATCCTCAAAAAAAACTAAATATATAGAAATCCATAAAACCATAAAAACCCACAATAAAAAATAATCCACTAAAAAGATATAAAAACCATTTGAACCCCTAAAAATGCTAAAGAAACTCTAAAAAAATAAAATTCTTAAATAAAATTAAAAACCAAAAATAATCGAGAAACCCATAGAAACATTGAAAACCCTTTAAACCCTATCTGAAGGGATGGTAGTCGAGTCTCCTGGCTCATCTCATGCTCGGGTTTCACTGTGATGTCAACTTCGCTCGTGGTGCATCTTCTCCGGCATGGAGGATCCTTCTTTGCTATAATGGATTCTCAGGCGTCGACCTTCATAGTGTTGTCGCTCCCTCCATTGGCGGTGCGTTTCTTCTGGCTTAGTGGTTCCCTTGAAGTTTGTAGTTCTCGAGATTTCATATCGGATGAAGGAATCCACCTTGGAAAATTGGGTCAGATCGGGTCTCCATGGAATACAATGTTATAGATTCATAAATTAGTGAGCAAGATCTGGTTTTTCCTTGGTGTGGTGTTGCAGAGCCATGGTGGAGCCGCTCAGATCTGGAATTGTGTGGCAACCCAGATTCATAAAGGATACAGACATATCTAGGTGCTATGGTTTTTGGCATTGTAGATCTTTACCCCTTTTTGTGAGGTGCGATCTCAGTGGAGATGGGCTTTAGCGGTGAAATTTGGTTTCATGGAAGCAAGTGTTTCCTAGTTTCTTCGGCGGATTACTCTTCTCCGAACGACAATCTACTGGGCTCATGTGATTGGGTGTCCTTCATTGGGTTCATCCTTGTCTCATAAATCAAATGACGATCTAGTTATGGTAGGGTATCTTTAACTGTTTTAGCTTCACAATGGGTCATGGTGGCTGTAGAAAATGTTCTGTTTTATTGGTGTTAGCATGCTCTATTATTTTGTGTGGAATTTCATATCTATTTGTCATCGTTTCACGTAGATGATGAAAGTCCGTGCTAGTTTCACTTTTTTTACTCTATTAATGAAGTTCTGGTTAAGTTGTGATTCATTTTGGTTGCTATATTGGACTTTGGGTTCTTAGGTTGTGGCTGGTTTGGTTGGGAGTCATTACTGGTGTAGGATTTTTGTTTTTGACGAGGTGGTGGGCGATTTATATCCATGATTTGGGTCGTAGGAGGGGTTGTATGGTTCTTGTATTGAACAATGAGTGATGGGTGCTGCAGAATGGTTCTACGAGTGGGTGTTGGTGGTCCTGGGTTTCTAGCTGTGTTACTAGGTGTAAAGTGTTGGAGGCTGACTTGTTAGGAGGTGATGGTTGCTGGAATATAAGTTTCTGGGTGCTGCGACAGGGACTGGCGACTGAGGCTTGGTTGGGATTTCGCAAGGTTTTGGTCTGGATTTGGTAGATCTGGACCGCTTTCTTCACCAGACGTTGTTTTTGTTGCTCTGTGGTGGCAGTTTTGATGTTTCCCCGGTGGATTGGGTGATGACGCTGAGGGTTTCTACCTTCGATCCAGATCTGAGCTTCTGATGGGTTTCTGTTGACTTTCTGTTCTGCTGCATGTCCCTTTTGGTGATTCGATTCTGTTCTCAGTATTGGTCTGAACTGGAGATGTCCTTATGTTTAAAGAAAGTGGTCTTATTTGCTTGGAACATGGCTGCGATGAAGATTCAGCGGTGGGGTGCGGGCAAGGCAGACATGGAGTCTGCTTTTAAGGTTTCAGGAGCTGTGGATCTGACAGTGACGCTCGATCGGGGAGGCAAGGTTCATTTTTTTCTTGCTTCTGTCGATCTCCTGGATTTTTGCTGCATGTTGGTTTCTATGTTGGATTTTGGAAGTGCTTTTCATGTTCCTGGTAGCCGCTGTGGTGAGGATTCTTGGTCTGGTTGTGCTTTATTGTTGCTGTTGATTCATGTGCTTGCTGCAAGACTTGAGTTCTGCTTCTTAAGGTGGTATTGCTTGCGGTTGATGGGTTATGCTATGGTTTGGTCCTTCGCTTGGATGCGGGTTATTTTCCACTGGTTTTTCTGTTGGGCGCGAATTAATGGATTGTTGGCTGCTGTATGGTTGAGACGCGATGAAGTTCGGGTCCTTACTTTGGCTAGCGGTGGCTATAAAAAAGGGTGTGCTGGAAAATGCTGGTGTTATTTATTTGCTGTCTTTGGTTCTATGCTGCTGTTTAGGGATCTGGATGGCGTGGAGGTACTGGCTACTGTAGAGGCTAGTGTTTGTGGTACTGGTGATGTGCTGTTATTGGCGGTGAGTCTTCTTTGGGGGGAGTTGTCAGGTGCTTGCTGGTTGTTGGGAAGTGATAGTGGTTGGGATTGGCTGTGGTTGTGCTGGTGCTTGATGCTGCTAGTTGGGATTGGATGTGTTGTCGGTTTTGGTACTACTGGTTGCTGGGGATGGTTGGTTTGGTTGTGCTGCTGCTGCTCTGTAGCTGTGATGACTAGATGTGGTGCTGCTGGATGCTGGTACTGGCTGGATGTGAAGTGATGCTGCTGCTATTGTGTCTGTTTTTGAGTCTTTTTCTCTCTTTGTTTTTCTTTTTTGGCGTGGGTTGTAAGGGCTTTTGGGTGTGGGTCGATCGACCCCTCCCCTCCCTTGTCTGCAGTGTATGTGTCTTTTTGTTTGATAAATTTTGGGGGGGGCCAGGAATAGCCTGGACCCGAGCCTTCTTTGCCTAAAAATATAAAAACCCCAAAACCCTAAAAATCATTAGAAGTCCATAAATAACTAAGAACACAAAAAACACATAAAAAACCTAAAAAATGATAACACCTTAAAAATTATTAATGACCTTAAAAACCCCAAAAAACCTTAAAAAACACAAAAAACCATTAAAACTAAAAAAAATGAAAAATCAAAAAAATACATTAAACCCCTAAAAAAATTAAAAAACTCCAAAAACATTATAAAAATAAAAAACACCTAAAAACAATAAAAACACTAAAAAATCTACAACCCTAAAAAACATAAAACCCCTCAAAATCCCTAGAAACCCTAAAAACCATTAATATCATAAAACCCCTAAAAACATAAAAATAATCAAAACCATGAAAAAACCAACGAATACTAAAAAACCAAAAAACACTTAAAACACCGAAAAAACCATAAAAAACTTAAAACCCTAAAAACACTAAAACCCAAAAAACCTCTCAAAATCTGTAAAACCTTTATAAATTATAAAAATTCAAAAAAAACCCATAAAAATCACTAAATATGTGAAAACCCCTAAAATTCATAAAAAACTATAAGAAAATCATAAAAATATAATAACACATAATACCACTAAAAAACAAAACAACATTAAAGAACTTTAAAATGACCCTAAAACCATAAAAACATTAAAAAGCCTAAAAACCATAAACCCCCATAAACATAAAAGACCCTAAAACCCATAAAAAACATTAAAACCCACTAAAAAATCTGAACACCTTTTAAACCTCTAAAAACATTAAAAAACATAAAAAGCATAAAAAACATAAAAACAGAAGAGGGTAATGACCCATGCAAATTTAAATTTCCTAAAAGAAATAAAAAAACCTAAAACCCAAATAAATATATAAAAAACTATAATCATCCAAAATTACATAAAAACCCACAAAACCCCAAAAAATGATTAAAAATAGAAAACCCATAAAAACTGAAAATTGCTAAAATCTCTAAAATACCATAAAACCGAAATAGACTGTAAAAACTATAGAAATAACTATAAACCTAAAAAAAACATCAAAATACTACAAAAATACCTTAAAAACATAAAAATATAAAAATAGTAAAAACTCTGAAAATACCTAAGAATAATTTAAATACCAAAAAACACTTAAAATCCTTAAAAAACCTAAATAATTATAAAAATCCTTAAAAGATCCTAAACCCCCTAAAAACCATAAAACACATAAAAATTAATAGGAAACATAAAAATCAATTAAACCCATAAAACCAATAAAACCCCACTAAATCTATAGAAACACATTACACCTCTAAAAACTTTAAAATCTCTAAAAAACATTAAAACCTTAAAAAACACTAAAAACACTAAAAACCAAAAAATACAAAAACATCCCAAAACCATAAAATCCTTGAAAACCCTCAAAATCCAAAAATTGGAAAAAACAAATAAAAATTCTTAAAAATTTATAAAAATCCCTAAGAATATAAAAAAAATCCTAAAATCCTTGAAGAACCAATTATAAATCCTTAAAAATAAAAAAACAATTAAAATCCATAAAAACCTACAAACTTTTAGAATACCTGAAGAAATATAAACATTCTCAAAATCATTAAAACCCCTAAAACTATAATAATACTAAAAAACCCTAAAAATCCCTATGAATGTAAAAAACTATAACACAATAAAATACCCTAGAAAAATCGTGAAAAACTAAAAACACTTTAGACCATAAAAAAACATAAAAAAACTAAAAAACATAAAAAACCCTAAAAATAAAATTAAAAACCTAAAAATCTAAAAATAAAAAAACACATAAAAACCTTTTAAAACCCAAAAAACACATAAAAACACTAAAAATGACTAAAAATATAAAAACCCATTATGACCCTAAAGGCATTAAAGAACAATTAAAAACCATTAAACACTAAGAAATCAAAAAGAGCCCTAAAAACCCAATAAATGATAAAACCATAAACCCCTCAAAATCCCTAAAAAGTTAAAAAATCAACAAAATTCTAAAAGATTCCTAAAAATCATTTAAAAAGTAAAAATCCATAAAATCCCCAAAAAACCTAGAGATATCCGTAAAAATATAAAAAAACATTAACCCCTCAAAAACATATAAATAATAATTACACTAAAAACCCATAAAAGTACCCTAAAAACTAAAACCCCAAAACCATAAAACCCATAAAACAGTAAAAAACCTAAAAACCCCACAAAAACCCTATAAGTCCAAAAAATAAATAAATATACTAAAAAAATCACTAAAATAATAAAAAAGGTAAAAACCCCTAAAAAACCTGAAACACCATATGAAAACCATAAAAGCATAAAAACACTTAAAACCCCTGAAAAACAAAAAAACATAAAAAAAACCCTTAAAACCAAAAAACCAAAAAACACCTAAAAACCATTAAAAACCCTAAAATCCCACAAAGACCTTAAAAATTTAAATATCTAAAAAACATATAAAACCCTAAAAATGTTTAAAAATCCTCTACCATACCTTAAAACCCGAAATAACTCAAAAAATGATAAAACCCAAAAAAAAATCCTAAATACCCTTCAAACCCCTAAAAACATCTAAAAACCCTAACAAACATAAAAACCCAAAAAACATCCTAAAATTTCTTACAAACATAAAAACACATAAAAATGATGAAATCCCTATGAAATATTTAAAAAAATTAATATACTTAAAAACCCCAAAAACCTAAAAATCACTGAAACCCCAAAAATAGGTAAAAAGATTCCAAAAACCCAAAAATCCCAAAAAAGAAAGCTCCTAAAAATATTAAAAATTCTAAAAACCTATAAAACCCTAATGATATGTAAACAATTGAAAAACCATTTATTCAATTAAAATGTTAAAAAAATATAAAAAATCATAAAAATAGTAAAAACTAAAAAAGACCCCTAAAACCCCTAGAAACCCTCAAAATCCCAAAACCCAAAAAGTTGATATTTTTGTAAAACACGATATAAATAATTAGAAAATTAAAATCCCATAAAAACATGAATACCCCTAATAAAACCAGAAAAACAAAAAAACACTAAAACCCTTAAGAAAACCTAAAAATTCTAAAAAAAGTAAAACCCTAAAAACAATAAAACCCATATAAACATAAATACCCCATCAAAAACCTAAAAACCCTAAACCAAAAAAAATTATAAAAAACCTTTCAAACCCATAAAAACAATAAAAACTATAAAAAACCTTAAATCTTTAAAAATAAAAAAACTAAGAACCTAGAAAAATATTACCCAAAAAGACCCTAAAAATACACAAAACCCTCAAAATAGATAAAAATCCTAAAATAACATATTTCTAAAAAATAACTAAAAATATCTAAAAAGTAAAAACATAAAAAACCGTTAAAAGTAGTAAGAAACCAATAAAAACCTAAAAACATTTAAATTCTCACCAAAACATGTAAGATAAAAAAATCCTAAAACCATAAGAGACCCATAGAAATCATAAAAAACATAAAAAACCATAAACCCCCCCAAATAATAAAAACCATAAAAAACTACTAAATCTCTAAAAACCATTTAAGTCTTGAAAAATATAAAAAACTATAAAAAACATTAAACCCCTGAATAACTAAAATAATCCTTGAAAACCCAAAAAACAATAAAAACACTAAATAAAATAAATAATTCTAAGAACCCCCATAATCCCTATAACCCCCAAAAATTCATTAAAAACATAAAATTCCCAAAAAATCACTACAAACATTAAAAAACCTAAAAAACATGAAAAAATTGTGGAAACCCTTAAAAACATAAAAAAATTAAACCCCAAAAAGAAATAAAATTCTAAAAACCCTAAAAACCCACAAAATTCCATAAACCCCTAAAAATTAGAAAAATCCTTAAAAAATCCTAAAAAATTTCTAAAAACATAAAAAACCCTAAAACCCAGAAAATATCAAATAAAATATTAGAAACATAAATACTCTTTAAACCCATAAAAACCTAAAAACCCTTATTAACCCTGAAAACCACAAAAATCCTTCAAAATCCCTAAAGAACTAAAAGACTGTAAAAATCCTCAAAAACCCTAAAAACATAAAAAACCTGGAAAACCCTATGAACCCTCTAATTACCTAAAACCCATAAAAACACTAAAAATTATAGAAATCATAAAATTCATGAAAAAACAGAAAAGTGTAAAAACCCATAAAAACCCAGAAAACTCAAAAGAACCCACTAAAAACCATAAAATTATAAAACTGCTAAAAACCTAGAAAATGATAGAAACCCTGAAAGGCCCTAAAATACTAGAAAAACATAAAAACACCTAAATCCTTAAAAATCTATAAACCCCTAACAATTTTGAAAACCATAAAATAACCCTAAAAGACAAAAAAAACCCCAAAATCACAAAAACCCTAAATACCCATGATAACCCTTAAAACTACTAAAAACTTGAAAAAACATTTAAACCCCTAAAAATGTTAAAAACTCTAAAAGTCATAAAATCTCTAAAAAACTAAATAAAACCATAAAACCCCAAAAAACAAAAAAAATTCCTAGAACCCCTAATAAACACTAAAAATCCAAAAAAATCCTGAAGAACAATAAAAAATAAAAAAATATCTAAAAACACTAAAAAACAAGAAAACCCCTATAATCCTTGAAAACCCCTAAGAAAACCTTAAAAATCTAAAAATACATAAAACCCCTAAAAATCCTAAAAACACTAAAAACATTAAAAAATCTTAAAAACCCTAAAACGTATAAACACCTCATAATTCCTAAAAACCCAAAAAACCCAAAAAATCCAAAAAGTGTCTTAAAATTCATAAAAATGTAATAATCCATAAATCCCTATGAAACCCGAAGAAAACCATAAAAACCAAAAATCACTTAAAACCCCTAAAAACCCGAAAAAGATAAAAACCCAAAAAACCCTAAAAAACATGTAAAACCCCCAAAAACTATAAAACACCTATTAACATTACGAAACCCTAAAAATCCATAAAAACCCTAAAAACCAACTCAAAACTCTAAAAATAATTTAAACCACTAAAAATGTTAAAAAACACTAAAAACCCTTAAAAACCAAAAAAACACTCAAAAACCAAGCAATAATCCCAAAAAAACCATAAAAGCCTAAAAAAACCCCAAAATACCTTCAGAATACCAAAATCCCTAAAAAACCATATAAATTCTAAAAAATACATAAAAATCCCAAAATAAGTAAAAACCCAAAACCCTAAAAGCCTAAACAACCCCCCTCAAAATCCATAAAACCCTAAAACCGCCAAAAATCCTAAAAATACATAAAAATTCAAAAAAAACAATAAAACACAAGAAAAATCATAAGAAACCCATAAAAATTCATAAAACCCACAAAAACCATAAAAACACTAAATCACCTAAAACCCAAAAATCCCATAAAAACCCAAAAAACCCAAAAAAACCAATTAAAACCTAAAAAACACTAAAAACTATAAAAACCATTCATGCTCCTAAGTGTTTTAAAAAAGACTGAAACATTTAAAAACACTAAAATACTCAAAAAACCCTAAAACACCAAACAACCATAGAAACCCTAAATAATTTAAAAAACCATTAATACCCTCAAAATAACTAAACACCCCAAAACCCTTAAAAATGTTAATAATTCATAAAAATAATAAAAACCCGAAAAACATGAAAACCCCTAAAAAAATAATAAAAACAAAAAAAAAACATAAAACCCTTAAAAAACACAAAAAACACTAAAACCCCTATAAACTTTAAAAACCTAAACAACCCATAAAAACCAAAAAATACCCCTAAAAACTATAAAAAACCTAAAAAATCATAAAAACCTAAAAAAATGACTGAAAAATATAAAACCCTTTAAAAACCAAAAAATGATATTAATTTATTAAAAACCATAAAACCACTAAAACCAAAAAAACATAAAAATCTGAATACCCCTAAAACCACTAAAAACACTCAAAATCTCTAAAAACACAAATAACCCATTGAAATACTACAAAACCCAAAAAATCCCTAATAACATAAAAACCCCTAAAATCCATAAAACTCCTAAGAAAATATTAAAAACCTAATTACACATAAAATCTCTAAAAACCCAAAAATGATAAAAAACCCTAAAACATTAAAACTACTTAAAACCCTTAACAACATTAGCAACCATCCAAATACATAAAAACTAATAAAATCAAATTAGATCCCTAAAATTTATAAATAAATATATAAAAGCTGAAGAATACTTGAAAACCTTAAAACACTTTAATCCCATAAGAACCTAAAAATGATAAAACACCAAAAATGACCATAAAACCCCAAAAATCCCTAAAAAATTAATCCCCTAAAAACCATAAAAACTATAAAAAAATATAAAACCCTAAAAACCCACTTTTAACACTAAAAACTCTTTACACCCCTAAAAAAGTTTGAAAACACTAAAAAACCTATAAAAACGAAAAAACTCAAAAAACCTAAAAAACTATAAAAATCCTAAAAAACCTAAAAAATAATACAGACCATCAAAATCCCTAAAAACAATAAAAATCCTAAAAAAGACATAGAAATCCATTAAAAAATAAAACACAATAAAAACCCGGAAAACCCATAAGAGAACCTTATAATCCTAAAAACACTTAAAACCCATAAAAAATAAAAAAATTTAAAAACCCTAATAACCTTAAACTATAAAAAACTATAATACCCTCAAAATCATTAAAATAGAAAAACCATAAAAATAATAAAAAATCCCTAAAAATTCCTAGAAAAATAAAAAACCAAAAAACATTGAAAAAAACCTAAAAAACATTGAAAATATAATAAATAATAAAACCAAAATAACAAGAAAAATGATAAAACCCTAAAAGACCCTAAAAACCCTAAAACCCTAAAACCCATTAAAATCCCTAAAAACCTTAAGAAACCTTAAAATTCACTAAAAACCACAAAATACATCTAAAAGATCTAAAAATCATTTAAAACCAATTTTTTAATACTATAGAATTCTTTTAAAACACTTTAAAACCCATAAAAACCCAAAAAGCAAAAAAATTAAAAACACTCAAAATCGTAAAAAACTATAGAAAACATAAAAATCATAAAATCCCTAATAATTTTTAAAAACATAAAAAAACGTTATAAAACTGCAAACCCAAAAGAATTTTTTAAAAATAAAAAAAATATAAAACCCCTAAAAACCTAAAAAATGCTAAAGACCCATAAAACCCCTAAAAGAACTAAAAATGATAAAATCCCTAAAATTAAAATAAGGACCTAAAAACTTTGAAAACCATAAACCCCTAAAATCCTTAAACTCACTATGAACCCATAAAAATCCTAAAAATTCACTAAAAACTATAAAAACAAATTAAAACCCTAAAACAATTAAAAAAAGATAAAAACCATAAAAAGCCTAAAAATATCAAAGAAACCTAAAAACCTAAAAACCCATAAAAACCCTAAAAACCCTAAAACCCCTCTAAATACATGAATCCCTAAAACAGCATTAATATATATAAAAGTACTAAAGCTCTAAGAAAACATAAAAACATAAAAATCCTAATAAAACCATAAAAACCCAAATAACCTAGTAGAGGATAAAAAACTTAAAAATGATAAGAATCCTTAAAAAATAAAAATTCATAAAATCCAAAAAATCCCATAAAATATTAAATACCAAAAAAATTGAAAACTCCCTAAAAATACCAAAACATTTAAAAATCCATGAAACCCATGAAAACCTTGAAGAAAACGTTTAAATCCCAAAAACACATAAAAATCCTAAAAACATAAAAAACTCTAAAACCCATAAAAACCTAAAAATACACGAAAAACCATAAATCCCCTAAAAACCTTAAAACCATAAAAACCCACAAAAACCTTGACAACCATTAAAACTATAAAAACCATTTAAACCATGAAATACATTTAAATAATCTCAAAACCTTAAAAACATTGAAAAACTCAAAAAACCCTAAAATAGTAAAAAACCACAAAAACACTAAAAACATTTAAAAACCTAAACACACCTTAACATACATAATAACTATAAGTACTCTAAAAACAAAATAAAACCTTGAAATCCTAAAAACACTCTAAACCCCTAAAAATATAAAAAATGAAAAAAAAACCTAAATACCCATGAAAACCATAAAAACCCTAGAAGTCATAAAAACCCTAGAAACATAAAAACCCTAAAACTATAAAATCAATTTACCCTCGTAAAAATGAAAAAAATCTAAAAACTAAAAAACCATAACAAACTCAACAATCCCAAAAACCCAAAAAGCATACAACCCCTAAAAACCATAAAACACCTAAAAACTCAATATTCCAAAAACCCAAAAGTCAATGAAATCCTAAAAAATCCCTATAAATCCATAAAAAAATTAAAACCACTACAAACCATGAATAACCCTAAAAAACATCAAAAACTATAAACACTTAAAATCCCTAAAACCCTAAAAATGATAAAAACACTAAAAACCCAAAGAAAACAATAGAAAATCCTAAAATACATAAAAACCCTTAAAACCCAAAAAACCTTTAAACCCATAAAAACATTACAAAAACGCTAAAAATTCTAAAAATCCTTGAAGCCCCTAAAACCCACAAAGCGCTATGAAAACCCTAAAAACCTATGAAACTAAAAAACTCATAAAACCCAAAAAACATTAAAACCATAAAAATTCTAAAAAAATCTAGAACCCACAAAATCCCTAAAAACTCTAAAAAATGCATAAATATCCTAAAAATTCCCTAAAAATCCCAAAATAAGTAAAAACCCTAAAATCCCAATAAACCCCTCTGATAAACTTAAGGAATATAAAAACCCAGAAACTCCCAAAAAACAATAAAAACCCATAAAACCCCTAATAACCCTTAAAATCTCCAAAAATAATAAAAACTAAAAAAATCCTAAAAACCCAAAAAATCCCAAAAAACACAAAAAACACAAAAACCATAGAAAATCCCAAAGAAAACCATGAAATTTATAAGTAAATAATACCCATAAAAAACTAAAAACAAAAAACCACTAAAAACTCATATAAGACCATAAAAACCATAAACTCCCCTAAATATCATAAAATCCCCTAGAAACTGTAAAAACCCATAAAGACCTACAACCCACTAAATGAATAAAACACATTTAAACTCCAAAACATGATACAAAACAAAAAACCCTAGAAAACCTAAGACGCTAAAAAATCCTTAAAACTAAAAAAACCTAAAATCACCTAAAAACCCAAAAAACCCTAATACCTTTTAAAATCCCCAAAAACCATTAAGAACCATAAAAATCATAAAAATATTTAAAATACCTACAACATAAAACCCATAAAAACCCTAAAAACCCATAAAACTTTAAAACCCTAAAACTATAAAAAGTATTAAAAAAAATAAAATAAAATAATCATTAAAATCCAAAAAAACCCTAAAAACCATAAAACCCTCAAATTCCCTAAAAACCAGAAAAACATTAAAAATAATAAAAAAATCCCTACAAATCACTAAAAATATAAAAAAACACTAAACCCCTAAGAAAACTATAAGAACCTAAAACCCGATAAAACCCCTAAAGTCCCTAAAACCCATAAATACCCTAAAAGCATTAAAAACCATAAATCCCATAAAACCCCTAAGAAACCAATAAAAACATTTTGAACCCCCAAAAATTTCCAAAAACTGTAAAATAACATAAAACCCTAAAAACAAAAAAAAACTCAAAAAACTATAAAACCACAAAAACCCTAGAAACAAAAAAGCTCAATAAACCCTAAAAATACAAAAAAACCCTACAAAACAATTAATATCCTAAAAATCCATAAAAATAAATACATATGAATATAACCCTAAAAATTTATAAACCACCAAGAAAACCATAAAATTCATAAACTCTAAAAACTAAAAAAAAACCTAAAAATGCTAAAAACCCTAAAAAACTTCAAAATCATTAAAAACTCTAAGAACTCTAAAAATCCTAAATAATAAAAAAACTATAAAACCATTTAAAATTAATAGTAAAAATATCAAATCCTTAAAAAATTAAAAACACTTAAAATGATAAAAAGGCTAAAAATTTCTAGAAACCTAAAAAAAATCACTAAAAGAGCCTAAAAACCCTAGAAACTCCAAAAACCATAGAAACCCCTAAAAGAATAAATAATTATAAAAACCTATAAAAAAATAACCACCCCATAGAAACCCTTAAAACACTTTAAACACCTCAAAATGATAGATACTCTAAAAAACCATAAATGCTATAAAATTTTTCAGAAAACCCTAAAACCCCAAAAAACCACAAAAACCCTAAAATCCATAAAAAAATAAAAAACAAAAAAACATAAAAAAACCTAAGAATTCATAAAATCATAAAAACTCTAATATCCTTAAAAACCCAAAAGAAAACATTAAAAAACTAAAAATAATTAAAATCCCTAAAAAATATAAAAAAATATTAAAAACCCAAAAATACCCTAAAAACCCTAGACCCCTAAAAATCCCTAAATATCCCCAAAAACGCTAAAAATACTAATAATACCTAAAAATCACTACAATTTTTAATAAACCTAAAACCCCTAAAACCCCTTAGAAAACCTTGAGACTCTAATAACACTAAAAAATACAAAAAAATATAAAAATGCTAAAACCCAAAAAAACCCCTAATAGAACCTAAAAACCTAAAAAATAGCTAAAAATCATAAAATCCCTTGAAACCCTAAAAAATATAAAACACTATAAAACCATCTAAACACATAAAAATGTTAAAAAATATACAAAACCTTTAAAACCCTAAAAACAAAAAAAAAACCCAAAAAAACATAAAAACCATAATAATACAAAAAAAGAACTAAAATTTCATAAAAACCTTAAATACCCAAAAAACACTAAAAATAACTAATCTAACCCTACAACCCAAATATATTAAAACACATAAAAACATTAATGTTGTTAAAATCCCTAAAACCCTAAAATCCATAAAAACATGAAATATACTAAAAATCACTAAAAACCCTAAAACCCTAAAATGTCCTAAAAATATATTAAAATTTATAAAGCCCTAAAAACCATTATAAAACCTTATAAAATCTGAAAAACGAAAAATAATAGAAACCCTTAGAAAATTAAAAAATGGAAAAACTCTTAAAAATCCTAAAAATCCTAAAAAACCCTAAATCCCATAAAAACCATAAAACACTAAAAACCATAAGAAACCCTTTAACCTCATAAAAGCCCTAAATATAGCTAAAAAATTAAATATCCCTTAATCCTCTAAAACTGTAAAAAATCTAAATAAAATTATAACCCTTAAAACACAAAAAAACCCATAAAACCCCAAAAACAAATAAAAATTCTATAAAATCACAATCAAATCACTGAAAACATAAAAACCTAAAAAAGTTAAAAAAATAACTAAGAAAATATAAAAAAACCTAAAAACAGTTATAACCCCTAAAAACCTAAAAATTATTAATACATTTAACACACTAAAAACCTAAAATAACTCTAAATATACTCAAAATTATAAGAAAACCTAAATACCATAAAATACTAGAAAAATCTATAAAAATACATTAAAACATAAGAAACCATATAATCACTTCAAACCACAAAAAAAATAAAAAATATAAAAACCTTAAAACCCATAAAATACCCTAAATACCCAAACCTCTTAAAATACATAAAGCCCATAAAAATCATAAGAAAAGCTAAAAAATATTAAAAATCCTTAAAAACCACTAAAAAATCTAAAAACCCTTTAAACCTATAATAATGATAAAATAACCTAAAAACCTAAAAATCCCTAAAAATCCTCAAAATCTAGAAAAACCTAAATAACAAGAAACATACTTAAAAAATGTAAACCCCTCTAAATCCTTGAAAACCCCCTAAGAAAACCTTAATGAACTAAAAATACATAAACCCCACAAAAAAACCCAAAAAAATACTAAAGAGGGTATAAAACTTTTTGAAGACCTAAAATCTCAAAAAATTACTAAACTCTATAAATTGCGAAAATAACCTTACAAACACTCAAAAACCCCTAAAATACCTAAAACCACTAAAAAATATAAAAACCTTTTAAACTTGTAATAACATTAAATACTTAAAAAAATTAAAACCCTAAAAAACAAGTAAACCCAAAAAACCAAAAAACCGTAAAAAACCCTAAAACCCTAAAAATCCATAAAACCATAAAAACCCATAAACCCAAACAATCCATAAAAATACCATTAAACGTAAAAACACAAAAAAAAAACTTGAAAACCCTAGGAAAGCCTTACCAAATTAAAAACACTTAAAAGCCCTATGAAAAAAAAAATTCGAAGAAACCTAAAACCATAAAATCCATAAAAAACCTAAACTCCCTCAAAATTATTAAAAACATTAAAACCATAATCATCTTAAATAAAGCCTAAAAATCATAAAAAAAATAAACACCCTAAAAAAATTGTAAAACCCAATGAAAAATTTAATAACTGAAAAAAAATATTAAACCCCAAAAAAACCTAAAAAAATACTAAAACTAAAAAATAATCCTAAATGAGGAAAAAACCCAAACCCCTTAAAAACCATAGAAACCAATAAACCCCTAAACACCCATAAAAACCCTAAAACCCACAAAAACACTAAATTCCATTTAAATTCTTATAAACATTAAAAAATATAATAAAATTAAAACCACAAAAAACTCAAGAAATACTAAAACCCAAAAATTCCATAAAACAAAAAAAAATCAAAAAAAACATCAAGATCCATAAAACCCTAAAATCCCACTAAAATCCTAAAAGAGCTCTAAAAATCCATAAAAATGTAGAAATTCCAAAAAACCCTTAAAACTCCATTGAAATCCATAGAATATCAAGAAAATATAAAGCCCCTAAAAAATCTAAAAAAATAAAAAATTCCATTGAAAACCCCAAAAAAACTCTAAAAACACAAAGAATAATAAAAATCTCTAAAAACCATTAAAATCCATAAAAATTTGACAAAATCCCTAAAAATCCCTAAAATATAAAAAAACTAAAAACATTTTAAAACCCTTGGAAAACCTAAAAAACCTAAAAATACTTAAAAACCATAAAAACTATAAAACACAAAACCCTATAAAATACCCTAAACACAAAAAACACCTTAAAATATAAAACCCATAAAACCATAAAATACCTAAAAAATCATATAAAATCTCCAAAACCATAAACCCTCTAGGGATTCTAGAGGGTTTTTAAGGTTTTTGGGGATTTTAATGTCATTTTTTATGATTTTTATAGTGTTTCTTTATTTTATAGATTTCTAGGGATTCTAGGGGTTTTTAGATTTTATGGGAATTTTTTGGATTTTTGGGTTTTTATGATTTTTTGTGGTTTTTATGGTTTTTAGGAGTTTTTATTGTTTTTTGAAATTTTAAGGCATGTAATGGGTTTTTTCGAGTTTTTAGTGGGTATTAGTGTATTTATCCTATTTAGCGGTTTTAGGGTTTTAGCATTTTTAGGTTTTTTGAGGTTTTAATTGTTCTTATTGTTTTATGATTTTCTTAGTGTTTTTGGGTTTTTTATTTTTATGGGATTTTTGTGCCTTTTTAGGATATTTATGCATTTTTAGGGTTTTTAATGATTTTGAGGTGTTCTTAGTGTTTTTATAGTTTTTTTGGTTTTTATTAATTTTACAGTTTTTTTTAGTTTTTTTGGATTTTAGTGTTTTGATATTTTTTAACATTTTATATGTTTAAATGTTTTTTAGAGTTTTTAGAAAGATTTAGGGTTTTTATAGGTTTTTAAGGTTTTATGGTTTTTAGGGTAGTTTATGGGTTTTATGGTTTTTACGCGTTTTTTTGTTTTTTTGGGTTTAAACTATTTTACGGTTTGTAAGGTTTTAAATTTTTTTCTAGGGTTTTTAGAATTTTTATGTTTTTAGGTATTTTTAATAATTATTATGGGTTTTAAGTTTTTATGGATTTTTTTGATTTTTAAGGTTTTATAGGGTATTTAGTTTTTTTATTGGTTTTTTTAGTAATTTTTTAGTTTTTTAGGGGTTTACGGTTTTTAGAGAATTTAACTTTTTTCGTGGTATAAATGTTTTTTATAGATTTCATTGGGTTTTAATGGTTTTTAATGGTTTTAGGGGTTTTAAAGGTTTTAGGGAGGGGTTTATGGGTTTTTAAGGGTTTTTAGTGTTTTTTAGATTTTCTTGGTTTAAAGTGTTATTTTGTTTTTAATGTATTCATAGGGATTTTCATGATTTTTATTGTTTGTAAATTTTTTTGGGTTTTTTATGTATATTTTACCCAGAAATTCAGTCAGAGGCTAACCTCCAACCATTTATTAAAATAATATAAATGTTCAGTACACAAGAACACAAGCCCAAAAACATCAACTAGAAACCATCAGAACCATATCCGTCAGCACACCCATGATAGAAAAATTCCTCTGCAATGGCTGATTCCCATTCTGAACTTTTGTAATGCTTCAAGATTTTGGAATAATTATTCTTCAAATTCAACCGCTCCAACGAAATAAATGCATTATGAGATTGCATAAATTTATTTAGACTTTCCCCACCTCCCTTTGTTATAGATGACCTAGTGTACATCAGCTTTGAAAAAATGGAGTAACCATTCTTGGACCGCCTTTGTGGTGAGGGAATCCTCTCCTCCTGGTTCTCAAATTCCTTCACCTTCCCCCTGGAAAATGTTGCTATACAAGGGCCTTGACAATCCACCATTTTTTTCTTTATCACTCTCAGAATTATCCCCCCATTTCCCATGTATAACCACATATTGTTAAGGTTATGACTGATTCTGCTAAAACTGATCATTAACATCAATTAATTCTACTCATTGCATCTATTCAACTATTTCATGATCTTCATACAACACCATCCTCATTTCTTCATTTGCAGCAGTAGCCTCCTTAGATCTAGTCTCTGCATTGGCACCAGTATTTCCTGGGTTAGTCACCTTTGCATCCTCTTGTTCCAAACCATGAAAACAGTTTCTTGTAGGAACTGTAATGAGGACCCCTCCATCATCTTTATTCCGGCCACTTTTATCAGCATATCCTTCCAAACCCCCACAGCAGGGCCATCATGCACTGTAGGACCTGTTTTCTCCACTGCCACAGGTTGAACCCCCTCAACCCTGCTGTTAATAACCAAATCACCACCAACACTAGAGCCACATGTATCATCATTCTAAATCCCACCATCCCCAACCTATAGATCAATGATCCGTGATTTATTATTGGTGTCCTCCCAGACCAAGCATGGAGGATGATCCCCAATAGCATGGTCATTACTTCTAGCCTGCTGATCTCCCACTTCCTTACTCAGATCCAAAGAGGCCTTCGCCTCTTGATGATTTTCAGCAAAATCTTGGAACAAACCAGCATTAACCCCAGCACTCACTGCCAATGCATTTCGGTTTGACAAGCCATCATTCCTCTCAAATTGTAGAGCACCACCATTCTGTGTAACCCCTGTGACCTCAGTAGCTCTTGGAGGGCTTGCAAAGTCTTGTCTTAAACTATTGAAGATTTCAGTGACACTTGGTTCCGGAGGCAACAACCATACCTTCTTTTTCTTAATCGCTAAATCTACAGGACCATCAGTCACAACACTTTCAACTCCCCTAATCCCATCCTTGAAATTAACCTTCGGTAACTTGCTACTTCCAACAGCGAGACCAAGTGAGGCCCGAGTCGCCTAAACATTCCCAGTGCCCAAGTGTCTCAAACCCCTACACCTAAAAACATCTTAAATTGTGCCCCAGTTTCTTGCATGAAGAACAGAACTCATACCATGACTCAAACACCACACACTACTTGTGACGAAACTCCTCACCCAAGACAATATAGAATAATTAAACAAGCACTTTAGATACATCGACTTCGATACAAACCCTCGGAATGATCGGATGGCACATTGCCCTGGTCCTACTATCCGAACAGAGATACCATCTTACCATGTTACCTAGCATATGAATAATTGAAGGGTTTTGAAAGGGTAAAGGAATCTCTGGAAAACATACCCAAACCACCTTTTTTGATGAATCTAATTGCATATGAAAATCATATGAATATTAAACGAGAAGAAATCATGAGCCATCATATGTTTGAGGAGCGCTCGACCAGGAATGAATCATGTCATCTTCATAAGAAAATCAGATCATGATGTGTTTGGAGTCCAGCAACCCAACCGTCTCTCTCTCTTACAGAACCCATGATTCAAAAATCCAACGATAGAAGAAATCAACCGATGGTTGACGATGCTTAAATTTCGTGATTAAGGTTAAATGAAGAAGAGAGGATGCCTCAGTGAATTCTGAACATTAAATAAACAATTGTGGGAGACCATCGAAGAGTTCAATGACTTTTGGTCTTAGAGAAATCTAGGGGAAAGAAGGAAAGAAATCCGGATTCTAAAATGGGACGAAGGTGGTTGGGCGAGCTCCAGTGAGCCGCAGCGAAGGATCCTCCCCCTCCAGTAGAGGAGGGGCCGGAGCTACCATCGTCACCTAGGACTTCGCCATCGCCGCCTCCGACACTAGATCCACAAAGAAGAGGTTATATAATTACTTTATGTATATTTGAATATTTTTATAATTTATTTAGTTTTAAGGGTGTTTAGTGTTTTAATGGTTTTTTTTGTGGTATTTGGGTTTTTTTGAATTTTTATTGATATTATGGTTATTTATAGTTTTCAACATTTCTAGAGGTTTAAATAGTATTTATAAATTTATGTTTTTTTTGGGTTTTTATACCTTTTATGTTTTTTAGGGTTTTTGGAAATTTTTAGGGTTTTTTTTCATTTTTGATTTTTGAGGGGTTTTAATTATTTTTCGGTCTTAATGGTTTTCATCAGGGTTTTCCATGGTTTTTATGGTTTTTTATATTTTTTGAGATTTTTAGGGTTTTAAGTATTTTTATGGGGTTTTAATATTTCTAGGTATTTTTAGTGTTTTAGGGTTTTTATGGTTTTTTTGAGTTTTAGGGTTATTTTGAGTTCTTAGGGTTTTTAGAGTTTTTTCTAACATTTTTAGAGGTTTAAAGGCCTTTTATATTTTTAGTAAATTTTAAGTTTTTTTGTGTATTTGGGGTTTTTAATGTTTTCGGGGTTTTATGGTTTTTATGGTTTTTAGTGTTTTTATAGTTTTTTAGGGTTTTTAGTGGTTTTAAGAGTTTTTAGTTTTATAAGGTTTTTGTAGGGGTTTTCATGGTTTTTAGGGTTTTCTATTTTTTAAGTATTTTTAGGTATTTTAAGTATTTTAATGGTATCTAAGGGTTTTTAGGATTTTGAAGGTTTTTAGGGGTTTTATGGTTTTTATAGTTTTTTGAATTTTAGGGTGATTTTGAATTTTTAGAGGGTTTATGGTTTTTAGGGTTTTTCTATTTATTGGGGATTAATTGATTTTTGGAGTTATTAGTGTTATTTGGGTTTTTTTGGGTTTTAAGTGGTTTTAAGTATTAAAATGCTGTTATGGTTTTTAGGGTTTTATGGTTTTCATGTTTGTAAGAGTTTAAAGCATTTATACTTTTAGAGTGTTAATTTTTTTTGGATTTTATGGTTTTCTTATGACTTATCTTCATTTTATAGTTTTTTATATTTTTAAGGATTTTGAGGTCTTTTATAGATTTTTATGGTTTTTAGGGGCCTTATAGATTTTTTTAGTTTTTGGGTTTTTTTATTTTTTTAGTTTTTGGGTTTTTTTATTTTTTTGGGTTTATAAGTTTTATAGAGTTTTGTTTTCAACATATTTATGGGTTTAATTAGTTTTATGATTTATAGTGGGTTTTCAAGTTTTTATGGGTTTTTATTTTTTGGGTTTTTATGGTTTTTAGGTTTTTATGGTTTTTATGGTTTTTAGTTGTTTTTTAGTTCTATATGGTTTTCTAAGTGATTTTATGGTTTTATGGCTTTTTTATCTTAGTGATTTTTAAGGATTTTTTACAATTTTTATGGTTTCCACGGTTTTAGGGTATTTAGGGTTTGTTTTTTCGTGTTTTTTGTGAGTTTTTTGAGTTTTTATGTTTCTTTAGAGTTTTTAATGTTTTTTGGGATTCAAATTGTTTAAAGTGTTTTTATTTGTCTCTTATATTTTAAGTGTTTCTATGGTATTTATGGGTATTATGGTTTTCTTGGCATTTTTTCTCTTTTTCTAGTATTTTTTATGTTCTTTTATATTTAATCATGTCTATGTTTTTCTTAGGGATTTTTAGGGTTTTTAGGTTTTTATGTTTTTACGGATTTGATGAATTTTTAATAATATTTATGGTTTTTAGTTTTATTATGTATTTTGAGGGATTTAAGGACATTTTGGGGTTTTTTAGTGTTTTTTGGGTTTTATTGTTTTTTTATTTTTAGGGCTTTTAAAATTTTAAATTTTATCAATTTTTAGGGGTGTAATGGTTTTTAATATTTTTTATTGGGTTAATATGATTTATATGTGTTTTTCGTTTTTAAGAATTTAACGTTTGTTTCTGGTTTTTAGTGTTTTGAAGGTTTTAGTGTTTTTAGTGGTTTTTTGGTTTTTTAGGGTTTTTAAGATTTTTTTGGAGTTTAATGATTTATTATAGTTTTTCATGGGTTTTATGGTTTTCAATGTTTTTCATTTTTTGGATATTTGAGTATTTTTATTATTTTTAGTTTTTTAGGGATATTTGTGGGTTTTTAGGTTTTTTAGATTTTTTGGGGGGTTTTAGGGGTTTTTTAGTTTTTTTGGGTCTAAATGGTTTTTTTATTTTTTAATATTTTTAGGATTTTAATGGGGTTTTATATATTTTAGTGGTTTTTATATATATTATGGTTTTAATGGGTTTTTAATGTTTTAAGTTTTTTTATTATTTTTAGGATTTTTAGCACTTTATAGGTTTTTAGGGGTTTCTGCATTTTTATGTTTTTAAGGTTTTCATAGGGTCCTTCAGGGATTTTTTGTTTTTTGGGATTTTTAGTGTTTTTCTAGGTTTTTAATGGTTTTTTTTATATTTTGTGATTTTGAATGATTTTTGGGTTTTTAGGGTTTTTATGTTTTATTGGGGGTTGTAGGGTTTTTTGAGTTTTTTATGTTATTAATATTTTTTTTAACATTTTTAGATTTTTAAATTTTTTTTGTGTTTTTAGTGGGTTTTTAGTGTTTCAGGGTTTTTAAGTGTTTTAGGGGTTTTAGGGTTTTGGTGTTTTTTGTGTCTTAATAGTTTTAGATTTTTTATGTTTTTATGGGTTTTAAGTGTTTTTATGTTTTTATGGTTTTCTTATTGTTTTCTAGGTTATTATGTTTTTAGGGATTTGAAGTCATTTTTATGATTTTTACGGTTTGAAGGGTTTTTATTATTTTTGTTGTTTGTTTATTTTTAGGGTTTTTGAGTTTTTTAGATTTTTAAGGTTTTTAGAAGTTTTTATAGATTTAGTGATTTATAGGGTTTTAGGGGTTTTTATTGTGTTTTGGGTTTTATGTGGTTTTTGGTGTTTTATGGGTTTTTTAGTTTTCAGGGTTTAAAGGGTTTTTATAGTTTTTAGTGGAATATAGGGTTTTATTGTGTTTTATGGGTTTTAGGGATTTTATGTTTTTATAGATTTTTAGTGTTTTTTCATTTTTTGGTTTTTGTGATTTTATGTGTTTTTTTGTTGTTAAATTGTCTTAGGGGTTTTCAGGTTTTTTTTATGTTTTAGTGATTTTATAGTATTTCTATGAATTTTATGTGGTTGAAATATTTTTTGGTATTTTGAGGGGTTTTAGGGTTTTTATAGATTTTATGGATTTTTCGAGGGTTTAGAGTTTTTTATATGTTTAGGGGATTTATGTTTTTTAGGGTTTTAGGGGGTTTATGTGTTTTTAGGATTTTAGGGTTTTCATATAATTTTTTAGTGTTTTTGGGTTTTCTATGTTATTTTGTATTTTTAGGGACACCTTATATATTTTTTTGGTTTTTAGGGTGTTTGAGGGTTGTTAAGGTTTTTAGAGTTTTTAGGGTTTTTGTGGTTTTTTTTTGGGGGGAGGTTGGGGTATTTTTTGTATTTAATGGTTTAATTTGTTTGTATCCTTTTAATTTTTTCTTATATATTTTTATAATTTTTATAGTTTTTTTATTTTTTAGGGATTTTAATGGATTTGTAGGGGTATTAATGGTTTTTTTGGATTTTAGAGATTTTGAGGGTTTTTAGGGGTTTAATGGGTTTTATGGGTTTTTGGGATTTTCATAGAGGTTTTAATGTTTTTATTGTTCTTTAGGGTTTTTAGATTTTTTAGTGGGTATTTAGGGTTTTTATGGGGTTTTTGGTTTTTTAGGGGATTTTATTGATGTTAGGGTTTTTATCGGTTCTATAATTTTTTAGGTTTTTGGGGTTTTATGTGTTTTTATGGTTTTCCTATGGTTTCTTGGGTTTTTATGGTAATTTAATTTTTTTTGGGTTTCTAAATATTTTTATGGGTTTTAGGCATTTTAGGGATTTTGAGTGGTTTTATGGTATTTATTATTTTTTTAGTGTTGGGGTTTCTTATGAGTTTTTTAAGGTTATTAATATTTTTAGAGGTTTTAATGTTTTTATAGGTTTGAGGGTTTTTTAGAGTTTTTATTTATTTTTATGGTTTTTATAGATTCTTAGGGGATTTATGGTTTTTAGGGGGTTTATGGTTTTATAGTTTTTAGAGTTTTTATGGTTTTTTGTTTTTTAGCATTTTTCTATTTTTAGGGGTTTTAAGTGTTTTCAGAGTTTTAAGGTTATTTTAGGATTTTTTAGATTGTCCTACATTTTCATGGATTGTTTACAATTTTTTTTGGGTTTTAGGGGCAGTTTCAATTTTTTGAGGGTTTTTATTATTTTTATGGTTTTTTTTTGTTTTTTGGGGGGTTTTTTGGGTTTTTAGTGTCTGTATGGTTGTATAGAATGTTTTTAATTTTTTGGTGGATTAATTGGTTTTCATAGTTTTTAGTCAGTGTTAGGGGTTTTATTTCATTTTAGGGTTTTTTTGGTTTTAAGAGTTTTTTATGATTTTTAGAGTTTTTTAGTTTTTATAGTTTTTTGGGTGTTTAGGGGTTTTATGTGTTATAAATATTTTTATTTTTTCATAGGGATTTTAATGTTTTTTTTAGTTTTATTTTATTAGTTATGTTTGATATTTTTTATGATTTTGATGGGATTTTAGGGTTTTTTGGTGTTTTGAGGGTTTTTATGGATCTTTTGGATTTTTATGGTTTTTTTAGATTTTTACAATTTCTTGATTTTTATATGGTTTTAAGGTATTTTTTTAACAATTTTTTGGAATTTAAATATCGTTTTGATTCTTAATTAGTTTTTATGGGATTATAGTGTTTCTAATGGTTTTTATAGGGTTTTATGCTTTTTAATATTTTTAGGGTTTCTAGGATTTTTAGAGTTTTCAGCATTTTTAGGCATTTTTTAGCTTTTAAGTGATTTTAGGTTTTTTAGGTTTTATAGGTGTTTTTGGGTTTTTTAGGGTTTTTATGGTTTCTTGTGATTTTTAGGGATTGTTAGGTTTTTTATGGGGTTTTTTGGTTTTTTTGGGATATTTAGGGTTTTCAGGATTTTTTTTTTGAATTTTTAGGGGTTTATAGATTTTTTAGAGTATTATAACCTTTTTAGGGTTTAAAGGGTTTTTATAGTTTTTATTGGGTTTTAGGTTTTTATGGTATTTTATGGTTTCTAATTTTTCATGGGGTTTTATGATTTTTAGGTATTTTTGGTTTCTTAGGATATCGTAGGGGTTTTAGCATTTCTTTGTTTTAGGGGTTTTAAGTGATTTTTAGTTATTAATCTTTTCTTAGGATATTTATATTTTTTAGGTTTTTTTATATTTTTAGGAATTTTAGTGATTTTTTATGTTTTTTATAGTATTTTAGGTTTTTAGGGTTTTTTAGTTTCACAAGGGTTTTTACAGTTTTAAGGATTAATTGGTTTTTGTAGTTTTTTTGTTTTTACAGGTTTTAGGGATTGTAGTGTATTTAAGGATTTTAGGTGTTTAATTTTTTTTAGTTTTTTAATGGGTTTTGGGGTTTTATGGGTTTTTAATCCATTTTGTGGTATTTATGGTTTTTAGGGTTTTTTGGTCTTTTTGTGTTTTTTAGTTATTAGGGGTTTTAGTGTTTTTAAGAGTTTAATAATGTTTTTAGGGGATTAAAGGGTTTTTACAGTTTTAGTGATTTTTAGAGTTTTATGGGTTTTAGGGATTTTAGTGTTTTTATGGTTTTTATGGTTTTAAGGGTATTCTTTGGGTTTATAGGGTTTTGAGTTTTTTTAGGTTTTTAGGGGTTTGAAATGTTTTTTTGTTTTTATTGTTTTCTTTGGCTATTTAGGGTTTTTATGGTTTTTTTTGTTTTAGGCTTTTTTGGGAATTTTTAGTATTTTTAGTGTTCTTAAGGTTTGTTTTTAGGTATATTGATTGTTTTTTGGGTTTTTATGGGTTTGGGGGTCATTAGTGATTTATATTTTTAGTGGTATTAAGTTTTTTTTTGTTTTTAAGATTTTATTAAGGATTTTTAGGGTTTTAGGCTTGTTTTATGATTTTAGGGATTTAAAGTGGTTTTTTAGTGTCTTTATTGTTTTTTTGGGTTTTATATGGTTTTTTTGAGTTTTTAGGGGTTTGAAGGTTTTTAGTATTTTTAAATTTTAATGGTTTAACGGGATTTCGAGTTTTTAGATTAAATTTAGGATTTTATGTTTCTTTACAAATTTTTAATGTTTTTAGATATTTTATGGTTATTTAGGTATTCATTATTTTATGGATTTTAGGGTCTTTATAGTTTTAAGGATTTTTGGGGATTTCAGGTTTTTAGGGTTCTTAGAGATTTTTGGGGTTTAAATTTTTATAGTTTTTTTATAATATTTTTGATGTTTAAAGGGGGTTTATAGTTTTTTTGTGTTATTATGGTATTTGTTTTTGGGGTTTTAAGGATTTTAGGGATTTCATGGGTTTTTAGTGGGTTTTATGGTATATTTGGGTTGTTGTCATTTTTCAGATTTTTGGGGGGTTAATATTTGTTTTTTTATGTTTTTTATGCGTTTTAGGATATTTAAGGTTTTTTTACGTTTTTAGAAATTTTTACATATTTTTTAGGTTTTTTATGCTTTTTTCGCGTTTTATTGGATTTGGGGTTTTTAGGGTTTTATGGGTTTTATAAATTCTTTGAGGGTTTTAGGGTTTTTTTGGGGTTTTATGTGTTTTTTAGATTTTTATGATTTTATTATGGGTTTTCTAGGTTTTTAGGATTTTTTAAATTTTTATGGATTTAAAGGGTTTTTACAGATTTTGGGGGTTTTTAGAGTTTTTTGTTTTTTTTGGTTTTTTTTGGACATTTTAGGAAATAATGGTTTTTATAATTTTTTTAACGTTTTAAGGGATTAATGGTTTTTAGTGTTTTCAGGGGTTTTTTTATTTGTATTGGGTTTTGGTGGTTTCTATGGTTTTTAGGAGTTTTTATGTTTTTCATGATTTTTAGTTGTTTTAATCATTTATCGGGGTTTTGTTTTTTAATTTTTTATAGGGATTTTTCATTTTTTTTGTGATTAAAACATTTCTTAGGTATTTTCATGGTTTGGTGGGGGGGGTTACATTTTTAGGTATTTTTAGGGCCCCTTTTGGTTTTAGGGGTTTACGGATTTTCATGGATTTAGGTGGTTTTTATGTTTTTATTGTTTTTATGGCTTTTAGAGTTTTTTAAATTTTTATGAGTTTTAAGAGTTTTACAAAACTTAGTGAGTTTTAAGGGTTTTTATTTTTTTAGGTGTTTTTAATATTTTTAAGATTTTTTATGGATTTTAGCAGGTTTAAGAGTTTTATGGCCTTTTATTGGTTTATTGGTTTAACATGTTTTTATGTTAGTAGGGGTTTTATGTGTTTTCTTGTTTTCAAGGTTTTACAAGGTTTTTTGGGGGGTTTTATATTTTTGGATATTATTATGGAATTTAATGATTTTTTTGAATTCCTAGGGTTTTAGGAATTTTTACGGTATTATGGTTTATACATGTTTTCAGGTTTTTATGTATTTTATGATTTTTGGGGTTTCATAGTTTTTTGGGTTTTTATGTTTTTTTAGATTTTACCAAATTTAAGTGTTTAAAGGTTTTGTAGAGTTTTAGTGTTTTTAGGGGTTTTAGGCATTTTATGGTTTTATGGGTTTTTGTATATTTTAGGGTTCCTTAACGGTTTTAGGGTATTTAGTGTTTTGTGATTTTTTTGGTTTTATGTGTTTTTATTTTTAAGGTTAGCATATGGTTTTACAATTTTTAGGGGTTATTATGTTTTTTGTGATTTTTGATGCTTTTTAGGTTTTTTATAACTTTTTGGGTGTTTTAGTGATTTTGAGGGGTTTTAGGGGTGTTCAGAGTTGGTACCATTTTTAGGTTAATAGGATTATCGATTTTTATAGGTTATTATGGTTTTCTTATGGGATTTATGGGGTTTTTCATTTTTATGGATATTTTAATTTTTTTATTTTTATGGTTTTGTTGGGTTTTTAGGTATTTTTAATGTTTATAAATTTTTTAGGGGTTTTATTATTTTATTGAGTTTTTATAGTTTTTTTAGTTTTTAGGGCCTTGGTGGTTTTTTAGAGTTTTCAAATGTTTTAGGGGTTTAAATGGTTTTTTAGTTTTTAGTGAGATTATAAGTTAGTGGAACAATATTTCTCAAAAACATTTCTAGCTACGCTAGGTTCCCATGTCATGATATAAAGTGGGGTGATCCAGTGATTCCAATAGACAATCCAACAACATACACATATATCATATACAATAAAATGACACAAAAAACCACCCTTAGGCCACCCCAAGGACCAAACTCTTTCATTACAACTCATATATCTCAAAGGAATCCACCCTAAGGATCTCTGATTCTGCACAAAGTAAATGGGTCATTAGGAGTCCATAGTGAGGGCATCCCATCAATTCAAATATATTGAATGTGGTGCTTCCATATTGTGTACATACCATCCATTTAACATAAATAAAGAAATATAAGTTTCCAAGGATATTTTTCATGATAATAATTTTCACAAATTTATCCAAAGTTACAAATGGTAATCTAACAACCTTCAAGAAACCACTCTTTCCAAGATCCAAATCCACATTTCCAAAAATATAAAAACACACAATTTTCTATTTAACAAACATTTATTAAAATCCATTTCGTTATTCACTTTACAGTTTCAGACCAAGAGAACTTTCATCAAAATTCCAAAAAAGCCACTCACTACCATCACATGTCATTCCACTTTCAAAAGACAAGTACACACTTATTTTAAATCCAAAACCACTTTGAAAATATTTTAAGAAACCAAAAACATCATTTCATATGTCAAAAATCCATTTTAAAAGACAAACCATGATTCATATGTCACAAATAATGTGAAAAATACAACTGGTCATTTTATCAAACACATGGTGTGCAACATTTAACAAAACAACACCATTTATCACAAATCATTTAATAAATCAATACTTTTAACGAAAAAAATATTCCATATATCATACATCACTATTTAATATCAAATAAAGTGTAAAATAATGAAATTAATGATTCTTAAATTTTAATGGATCGTTAAAAGGGAAATCTACTTCATATCACATGACCATCAATATTACCTACCCAAAACTACTCCAGAAAGGATCCAAGATCAAATAACCACCAAGAGAAACCCTAAACACACAAACCAAACAACATAAACCAAGGGATACATAAACCCCAAATATACATTACCATCATAGAAGAGTATCTCAAGAGATAATAGAAGGACAAGGAAGAAGAAGGTGAGAGGAGAAGATTACCTTGAGAGGTTTTCCCCAAAACATGAAGAAATCCCATAGAAACACACATGGGAGTATGGAAGAATCTTGGAGAACATGGGAGAGGCCCCTAGTAATGTAAGAACCAGAGTAGGGAGTAATGTAAAAATTGGGGATAAAATCTGAAGTAGTTAGTAGAGTAATTTGACATCTTGAATGGGTTGGTTGCATAGTTTCCAAAACCATTCATGAATTGTGCGCCCCTAATTGGACACATAGGGCACCCACACGATCTAGTCACAAGGTTTACAAAATTGTGCACCAACCATGCCAAATGAAACTATCAAAAACCAAAACCTTAGAATACAGTAGCAGCATAGTTTTCCAACCATGTGCAAGCCATATTCTATGCCCCATACACCAAACCTAGAGTTTCATGGTTTTGTGGGCTCAGATTGCTCCAACAATGAACCACCTAAAATCAAGCCCATATTCTCTAATTTTCACCAAAAAAAACTATAGGAACTTAGTAATAACCACATGATCAATAATACAAAATGGATTATCTCAAAATATAAAACCATGACACCTGTAACTCAATAGAAAACCAAGGGTGCAAAGATGATGCAAAATAAATGATGAAAACAAAAATATAGGAGTGAAAATTCTCCCCACCATAATGCTTTCTGTACCTAGAAATCAACAAAAATTTCCATTTTATCACTAATGGAAAAACTATTTCCACAACATCATGATCAAACAACTCAAACAAAAACACCTCAGCCACTTCCAAATAGAATACACACCTTCAACCCCAAACAAATAAACAATCCAAAACCATTTCCTGGGAAATGATAGGAACCTCTAGCTACAAATTCAAAAACATTAATTCAAACATTACTATTGGTCACACTACCAATAATCCTAATTTCTACCGATAATGATAGGAAATAAAAATTGTGTAGCCCAGTGAAACATGACCCACTACTAAAATAACACCCAAAATAAACCTAATTATCGATATGGGAAGACATAACAGACTCACCACCATTAGAAACAAACTAGAACTAACTCATACTAGGAGAAAACTCAATGAATCACATTATGGGTTTACCCTCCATAAGAATCAATTAGATTAAACCAAACAACAAACTCTTTACATAGACTAAAAAATGAAACCCCACTATAAGGGGACCCGAAGAAGGAAAATTCAAACCATGAAATAAAGGAAAATACAAATGAAACACAAGGAGGAAATTTCCATGATCTAGAAAACCATAACATGTTCCTTTTAAGCTATCCAATACCAAATAGAGGATACTAGAGCTAACCCAAAGTTATGCACACCCCCTAGGTTTCCAGACTACATGAGAGCTTCACTCCAGGGCCTGGGCTGGAGTCCTGATGTCTGAAGCATCTATAGACCCATAGTTATAATTTGACTCTCTCTGATATTAACTCATTCTATTAGTAGAAAAAGTGATCACACAACATCCCAGGCTGATCCAAATGAACACAACACACCACAAAACTCAATTTTCTCAAACAATCCACATGTGGAGCACACCTGCACTTAGAACCGAAAAAATTTAGAATTTACAAAGGGAAAACATTCTTTCATTTAAACATGAATTTTTAGAATATCCATAATATCCACTTTAACAATTTAAAGAAAGTAAAATGCCACCAAACACCACTGATCAAAACCGATACAATAGAAGGAGACTTTAAACTAACCCCAATCAACACCTGAATCAGATAACTAGAATGGGGTGTATTTCGAAGAGGTGGATTTGGCTCCACAAAACTTCCTAGAAACACACAAAGTGAACCATCACATGTGAAAAAATATTCTAAATGCATGGAATTTCTTCAGTGCAATTGGTCATGATAGGTTTTTATGATCTAGATTTCTGAACTAATGACACAACATTATCCTTCACTTATATAAAACTACCAAAATATAAATAGGCCTTTTAATCCCATAACCAATACAAAATTATTTAGGCCTCCTTCCGATACCCTAACCATAATTCCATTATCAACTTAAAAATACATGATTAATTTTCATTATCTCATGGAACCCTTCTAGAAAAACATCAATATGAAAAACTTTCCGCACCGCATTAGAAAAGTAGCTTAAACCAAAGCCTGAATCCTTTGAAATAAATTTTAGAAAAATACCATACATGAAATAACAAGCCTTCATGGAATTTTCCAACTTCAACTCTTTTAGGTAATGAACTAGATACAAAAAATGGTGAAATATCTCCAACACTAATTCACCACCCTTCTGTAAACCACACATCTCTATCCCTTTTCTCACCATCACTACCATAGTTAAATACTATTGGATGAAAACATACCATAAGGAACTCCCAGGTAAGATCTTTCTAATGATTATTTCAAAAAAACTACTTATAATACATCTCATTAGATCCCTCAAGCATAAAGTTAGCAAAATTAACCTTTAACGACTTAGGAAAAATAATGATACTGAACGTCCTTTTTATTTTCCACATACACTCTTCCTTTTCGAGGGGATCCACTTAACCATAAAAGTGACATGGCTTCAAATTTCAAAAATCAGGGAGGTATTCCTTAGGATGATCAATGAGAAATTATAGTAACATAGAATCAACCATAGCTGTACCTTGAATATCCATCAATTTGTTTTGGTGAATTTACATTAGTAAATAATAAATACAATATTTTAATCAAAACAAGTTCATCAACCCAAACTCACCTCATATAATTTCCATCACAAAGAGGGAAACCAACTCAATGAATCCCAAAATACTTTCAAGAAGTCCCATAAAAACCACTTCAAGACCAAATCACTGACAATTCATCAAACACAAAACACTACACAAAAAACAAACATCCCAATAATAAGAAAATACACTACACGTTCACTATTTATTTAAACATCAATAATAAAAAATTGATCGAATGAAAAAAATGGGGGGTTACACAATCACCAATGGTATTACATTAATCCTTATACTTACACATTCTCAGGCCACCCCAAGCACTTAGCAACTCATTCCAATATGGACACTCATCCTCTCATATAATAATTTATCTACTTTCCCACAAACATCCATGCATGTGAGCACCCATGGAAATACAAATAGACAAAATAAAACATTTTTTATTTAAAAAAAATTCAACACACATTTTCACACCTTAAATCAACTTTCTATTTCAAAATTTCTTAAAATTTTTAAAATCTCAATAACCACCAAGTCAAAAAAAATCAACATCACAAATAAATCCATTTCATATTTTCTCAGAATAAAATCCCTTGAATCGGATCATTAAATTCCAATTCTATCCATTAAATAATTTTTTCAGAAGATCAAAAAATATCATTCAAAAATTTGGTTGGATTATAAAAAGTCAGTCTCAGAAAACCACTTTCCCCTTTAGCTAAAGTCTATCTCATAACATTCATCTTCCAAAGGTTCAATCAAACTGATTTTGAAAACTTTTTTTCAATCTTCCAAAAAAACCATTACTACTTTAAATTCAATTTTCAGAATTCAAAAACAAGTTTTTTCCCCTAAAATTAATGAATCATGGAAGGATAAAACAATTCACATGGGGAAATTAGTGTTTTTTAGTGATCTTTCCATATAGTTTGTGGCCACATTACAATCATGCCTACATCATAGAGAGTCTTTTTGGACCATTTCCCCAACTCCCCATGGATTTCTAGGCCCTGTGAGCTCAGTGAGGCCCTTGGGCCCACTTCATTTTCATTTACCAAGAAAAAATAAACAAAAAGTTGCAATAAACATAAAAAATCACTAATTGACATGAAAACTCAAGGTTCAGTCTTGAAAGTGTTGGTCATACACTCTCCCTAGACACTTAAACTGATCTATGACAGTTATACTCTCTCTTCTTTGATATCCCCAAGTAAAAAAGGGTGATATGAAAGATATTTACTCAAAGGTAACCATCCTTTGATACCATTTTGTTACCAACAAACCTGTGATAACACAAAAATGATCATCATGTCAATCTATGACAAGGTGCAAAATGAGTTCCTAATCCTCACAGTCTTGACACTAGACTAGGGAATCAATAAAGTGAAAGGGAAAAATTTCACCCATTAAGAATAAATAAAATGAAAACAAAATTGGATCAACCCAATATTTATAAAATATTAACAGAATTTCCAAAATAAAAATCATTTATACAAAATAAGAAAATAAAACAAACTGAAAAAAAAGGACCAACTGAACCTAAAAACTATAACATCTTCATGTCACCCTGAGGGTCACTCTCCGATACCAAAACCAAAAATTCTCTATTGATATTGAAACCAAGATGAAACATGAACCACAAGAGAGAAACAATAAATAACTAAAGTTGTGAGTATTAAAATATACTAGGCATGCTCAAAAAAGATATTCCTAATGTACTTCATTTAAATAATGAAACCCCAACTTCACATTTGAAATAAAATATATAAAAGTTATATTTTCTACACATTTCCACTTAAAATAACATCATTGTTCATTTACCTTTTTTACCACTTAAAACCAATTTCTCTTCTCAGATGGAGACATAATAATTTCAATAGAGACCAATGACATATCATTTAGATAATTTGGAAGGAGTGAAAAAAATTCCAAATACATTTTTATAAAAACATTAAAATCCAACTCATTACTTTACAAGGAAATAAATCACAATTAAGAGAACAAAAATTGGTCACATAATATGGAAAATAAATAATAACATAAAAGTATCCAACCAGCAATGGAATCTTAATCACCTGATGTAGACAACTACGTATCAATAGAAAAGGGAGAACCTGGGATCTCGTTAAATAATCCATAACATAATATACATGTTGATTCATCTTGGAATGAATACCTCACTCGAGGAAATAAAACTTTCTCACATGCCCGACAACACTGTACCTAGTACAGATCGAGGAACAATATATCCTATATTAATGAAAAAAAACAAAATATCAAAACCCCTAATATGGGACACTAGCCAAAGCACAATACTAAACAATTTTAACAATTTTTTGAGAAAAATATCTAGTTATTCCAGGTTCCTTTCTCAAGATATAAAGTGGGGGTGATCCAACAATGCCTACCCAACATCCAATCTCATATACATATATCATATATATGCATCCCACACAAAAATATCACCCCTAGTTTACACTAAAGGCCAATATGTTTCCTTATATGTCATATATCTCAAAGGTTTCCTCACTAAGGATCTCTCATTCCTCAAAAATTAAATGGGTCATATTGATTTCACATTGAGGATATCCCACTCATTAACATAAACTGATCTCAAGGATTCCATAATGATAAAATCCCATCCATTTAATATAAACAATGAAAAAAATTATCTATGGAGAGTTTTCATGATAATCATTTTTCATAAATTTCTAAAAAGAGACAAAATAGACTCTAACACCCTTCAAGAAACCACTCTTTCCCCAAGATCCAAATATAATTTTCCAAAAAGGTGAAAAAAGCATTTCCATTTCATAGCCATTTTGAAAAAAACCATTTTATTATTCACATCACATTTTAAAATTAGGTCTACTTTCATCAAAATTCCAAACATTCTACACACTACCATCACAAACCATCATTTCATATATCAAAAATACATTCCAAAATATAATGCATTCTTTAGATATCACATATCACTTGAATTTTAAAAACATGCATCTAATCAAACACATGGTGTGTAACATTTAACAAAACAATGCTATTTATCACAAATAATGGCAGAAATAAAAACATTGAACAAAAAAATTATTCCAAATAACAAACATAACTACTTAATATTCAAATAAGGTCAAAAAAATAAAGAAAACAATTGTTATTAAAATTTAAAGAAAAGTGTAAAGGGTAACCTACCTAAAATCACATGCGCTTCAATATAGCCCACCCAAAACCACTCCCTTATGGATCCATGTTCCAAGAACAACCATAAGTAACCATAAAAACATAAAACCTCCCACTATAAACCATAATAAAAATAAAATCTAGATCTAAATGACCATGGGAGAAGAAGATATCAAGAGAATGTTGAAGGAGAAGGGAGGGGGATAAGTGAGGAGTATATTACCTTGAGATATTTTCACTATACAATCCCTTAGGTCCACAATTATGATGAAGTAAGATGCTTCGAGGATAAGGGAGAGGCTCCCCTATGGCTCTATGAACCATATGATGGGAGAAATTAGAGGATTGGGGATAAAATCAAAAGAGGGTGGAAGATTCATTTCATATTTTTAATTAATTGGAATCTCACAGGGTTTGGATAAAAGTTTTTCCAAACCATGCGCCAACTGTGTGCCCCTCACTAGACACATAGGGAACCCCATGGTCTGTCCCAATAGTTTCCTAAACCATGAGCCGACCGAGAAAAATGCTACTATCCAAACACCATAACCTCACCAGATTCTAATCTCATAGATTCCCTAACCATACGTAGGCTGTGTTCCAGGCCCCAACCCCCAAACCATGAGCCGCATTATTTTCTCGGCCAAGCTACATTATTTCATCTAACATTGTTCTAATGTTACACCACCTACTTTCAAGTCCAAATTCAAAAAATTTTCACCAACAAATCCTAGATGAACTGATGAAAAACCAAGAGATCAAAAATAAACAAAGAATTATATCAAAATTTAACATTGTCACACCCAGAACTCAAGAAACAACAAAGGTCCAAAAGTTGAACCTAATAAAATGATGAAAAAAAATCGAAGTGTGATAGTTTTTTGGGATTTAGTATTTTTTTATTTTTTTAATGATTTTATAGACTTTTCAACTTTTTCTGGTTTTAAATGGTTTTTATATTTTTATTGGATTTATAGAATGTTATGATTTTTTATGATTTTAAGGTCTTTATGGGTCTTTATATATTTTATTGTTCTTATGTATTTTATCATTTTTAGGTTTCTAGGTCTTTATAATGATTTTAGGTTTTAGGTTTTTCTTAGGGGTTTTCAGGATTTTTAGAAGTTTTTATTTTTTTTATGTGTTTCTAGTCACCATACAGGTTTTTAATTATTTTAATGTATTTTAAGGGTTTTAACTTTTTTATGGGTTTTTTCGGGTTTTAGGGGTTTTTAGAGTTTTTTTTATTTTTTAGGGTTTTTGATGTTTTTTATAGTTTTTTTAAAAAAAAAATAGGTGTTTAAAGGGGGTTTAGTGTTTTTAGTGGGTTTTTAGAGTTTCTAAGGGGTTTTAATGACTTTTATGGGTTTCAGTGTTTTTTATAGTTTTTATGTTTTTAGGGTTTTTATGTGATATTGGGTTTTTAAGATTTTCTTAGGGTGTTTAGGGTTTTTATATTGTTTATTTTTTTATGTTTTTTAGGGATTTTAAAAAAAAAATCAGGGTTTTTAGGGATTTTGAGTTTTTTATGGGTTTTTAGGGTGTTAAGGACTATTTTATATTTTTTAGTTTTTTTATGGTTTTTTAGATTTTTTAAATTGTTTTCCATTTTAAAGGTTTATAGAGTTTTTAGTTGTTTTTAGGAATTTAATGGGGTTTTACGGTTTTTATGGTTTTTATGGGTTTTAGGGTTTTTTTCCAGGGTGGGGGGGAGTTGGGTTTTTATAATTTCTAGGTTATTATTGGTTTTATGTGTTTAAAGTGTTTTAATGTTTTCTTAGGGGTTTTCTGGGTTTTTAGTTTTTTTTATGTTTTTAGGGATTTTTTGGATTTTTAATATTTTATGGGTTATTAGGGGTTTTTGAGATTTTTTAGGTGATTTTAGGTTTTTAGTGTTCTTAGGGGTTTTAATGTTTTTTAGTTTTCTCATATTATAGGGAATTAAAAGGTATTAAGAGTTTCTATTGTTTTTTGGGTTGAATGGTTTTTTGGGGTTTGTAAAGGTCGTAAGGGTTTTGTATTTTTTTTTTTGAGTTTTTAGTGTTTTATAGGGGTTTTATGATTTTTATCATTTTATATGTGTTTTATGGGTTTTAATTGTTTTTAGGTTTTTAATGCCTTATTAGGGGGTTTCTAGTTTTTTATATTTTTTTTAATTTTAAGCCATTCTGAGGGATTCTATGATATTTATGATTTTTTGTGGGGTTTAGAGGGTTTTTGAGTATTTTCGGCATTTTATGTATTTTTTTTAGTTTTTAAACGTTTTTAGGGGTATTAATTTTTTTATATTTTTTGGAGAGTCTTAGGCTTTCTAAGGGGTATTTGGGTTTTTAAATTTTTTTGGGGTTTTATATTTTTAAGAGTTTTATGTTTTTTCAAATCTTTTATGGTTTTTATCATTTTTAGGTTTTTAAGGTTTTTTAGTGTTTTAGGTTTCAAAGGATTTCATGGGGTTGTCATGGTTTTTAGGGTTATTTATGTTTTAGTGGTTTTTAAATCTTTTTAGGGTTTTTATGGTTTTTTTTGGGTATTTAGGTATTTTGAGGGAGTTTAGGATATTTTGTGTTTTTAGGATTTTTTTGTGTTTTTCAGGGTTTTATATTTTATAGATTTTTTTAACATTTTTTGGGATTTAAATTATATCTAGTGATTTTATTGGTTTTAGTGTTTGTATAGATTTAATGGTTTTTATGTTTTTATGGGGTTTTATCGTTTATATGGGGTTTATAGACTTTTAGGGTTTTCCTCATTTTTATGTTTGTTTTCGATTTTTAAGTTTTCATAGGTTTTTAAGGTTTTCATAGTGTTTTTCACGGTTTTATGATTTTTAATGTTTTTAGTGATTTTAGGGATATTTTTCGTATTTTTATGGGTTTATGATTTTTTGGGATTTGAAGGGATTTTATAATTTTTTGGTTTTTAGGGGTTATATGTTTTTTAGGGTTTTATTGTATTATTTTGGGTTTTATCTGTTTCTTAGGGTTTTAATTTTTTTAGGGATATTTTATTAAATTCATTGTTTTTTAGGGTTTTTAGGTATTATTAAGATATTTAGGTCTTTATGTGTTTTAATGTTCACAACATTATTAGGGGTTTTTTGGGTTTTTTTGTGTTTTTTGTGTTTTTATGGTTTTCTAGTTATTTTTTGGGTTTATATGTTTTTCTGAATTTTTTGTGATTTTTTTAGTATTTTTTATGGTATTTACGGTTATTAACGGTTTTGAGGGATTGAGGAGTGAGGTTTTTTGTTTTTAAGATTTTTTGGGATTTTAAGATTTTTTTGTGGTTTTTATGGGTTTTATGGATTCTTAGGTTTTGAATATTTTTAGGGGTTTGAAGGGTTTTTAGTGTTTTGAGTGATTTTTTGGGGTTTTATGGGGTTCTAACGGTTTTATGTGTTTTAGGGAATTTATGGGTTTTAGCAGTGTTAGGGTTTTAGGGTTTTGTAACTTTCATACTTGTTATCGTTTATAGTTTTGTAATGTTTTCGTAAGTGTTTTCAGAGCTTTTAAGATTTTGGTATGTTTTAAGATATTTTATTGGAATTTTTAGGATTTTATGGTTTTTAGGGGTTTTAGGAATTTTAGGAATTTTGAGGGGTTTTGGGTTTTTTTGGTATTTTTTAGTTTTAAGGGGTTTGGTGGGTTTATTAGTTTTTTAGGGTTTTAATGTGTTTTAGAGTTTTTAATGTTTTTAGGAGTTAGAGGGTATATATATATATATATATATATATATATATATATTTTAGGGTATATATGTATTTTTAGGGTATTTTTGGTTTAAAAAGAATTTTTGGGTTTTATGGCATTTTGGGTTTTTGGGGTCTTTTACGGTTTTTAGTGTTTTTTATCTTTTTTGTTATTATGTTTTTCTATGTGTTTCTTATGGGTTTTTTCAGTTTTTTTGGATTTTTAGAGTATTTTATGATTTCTGTGGTTGTTAGGGTTTTATGTATGTTTTGGGTGTTTTATTGTTTTTAGATTTTTTAGCATTTTTGGGGTTTTTAGGGGTTCAATGTTTTCTTGCTCTTTGATGGTTTTCTTTTGATTTTTCAATATTATTAGGTTTTAATAAATTTTTCATGTTTTTTATTTATTTTTATTATTTTTTTTGTCTCTGTGATTTTTTTATATTTTGAGAGTTTTTATGGATTCTTAGGGGTTTTAGGGTATTTATGGTTTTAGGGGGTGGTTAGGGGTTTTTAAGGCCTTCAAAGTTTTTTTTAACATTTTTATGGGTTTAAAGGAGTTTTAGTGTTTTTTTAGTTTTTATGGTATTATTAGTTTATGGGTTTTTTGGATTTTTGGAGTTTTATTTTGTTTAGTTTTTTTGGGTCATTTAGTTTTTTTTCATTTTTAGGTTTTAGGAGTTTTAAGTGTTTTTTAGTTGTTATGTTTTTCTTAAAGATCTTCAGGGTTTTTGGGTTTTTTTTATGTTATTATGGATTTTTTGGGATTTTGTGGGTTTTTATGGTTTTCTAATGGTTTTTATGGTTTATAGTTTACTTTTATGGTTTTTGTGTCTTTTTATTTTTTTTATGGATTTTATGGATTTTAGGTTTTTTATGGTTTTTATGTTCTTTTATGTGTTTTACGATTTTTTAGAACTTTTTAATTTATTTTGGGGTTTTTATTATTTTAGGTATTTTTAGGGATATATTACGGTTTTAATGGTTTTTTGGGTTTTTCAGGATTTTTAGAGTTTTTAGGGGTTTTATGTTTTTATGGGGTTTTTTTACCAACCAACCTAGGTTGAACCAAAACCAATCACTTCATCCAATACATAGAAAGGACATAAAGGCATTCCTAATTCCCACAGACTGGAAACTAGTGTCAGGGCCCCAATATAGAGAAAATGAAATGATTTATACAAATATGAATAAATAAACTGAACAATAGAAAATAAACAAAGCATCCCAACAAGAATGAAATATAAATAGAATTTCCAAACTGATTATCATTTATAAAAGAGATTAAAATACAAAAAACTGAACAAAAAATCCAAACTAAACCTAACTACCATAATATCACCATGCGACCGCAAGGGTCACTCTTCGATACAGAAACAAACCATTGCCCATGGTGATCAAAACCAAGATGAGACCTGAACCACCAGATAAACACAAGAAATAACCATTCTTGAGTATTAAAACATAGTATGCATGCCCAAAAAATCTATTCCCAATTCACCTTCTTTATGGAACGAATCATTAAATTTAGATTTGGAATACAATATATGAACATTAGCTTTTCCACACATTTTTTCTTTAAATAAAAACAAATCACATTGCACTTTTTATCACTTGAGAACACAATATCTTCTTGGAAGAAGAAAAAATCATTTTAAAGGGAAACAATAAGAATTTATTTAGATAAGTTAGAAAGAGTGAAAAAAATTCCAAAAACATTGAAATATAACTCATTAGTTTCCATGGAAATGCATCAAACAAGCGAGCACAAACAATGATCACATAATAAGGGAAATATAAACTAGTACAAAAATGTATCCAACTAATAATGCATCTCAGTAAACTACTACATAAAAAAAGTGTCAATAGACATGGGAGAACCTAGAAGCTCATTAAATAATCCAAAACATGTTGTATATCTTGACTCATCCTAGAAATAATGATTCAATCAATGAAATAAAATTCTCTTATATGCTAGGCTACACCCTACTAGATATTGATCGGGGGGAACTATTCCATTCAAATTAAAACAAAACAAAATATCCATACCCCTACTATGGGACACTAGCTAGAGTGAGATAATAAGCTATCTCAACAATCGTTCTCAGAAAATTTTCTTGCTATGTTAGGTTCCCATGTCAAGATATAAAGTGGGGGTAATCCAACGATGCCAACAGAGAATCCAATAACATACACATATATCATATATAAGTAACTCAGACAAAAAATCACCCGTAGGCAACCCCTGGAACAAAAATCTTTCATTGAAACTCATAGATCTCAAAATAATCTAGACTAAGGATCTCTAATTCCCCACAAATTAATGGGTCATTAGGATTCCATAGTGAGGACATCCCACCAATTCACATAAATAGATTGTGAGGATTCCACATTGTGTACATGCCATCCATTTTACATAAATAATGAAATATAAGAATCCAATGAGAGTTTTCATGATAAAAATTTTCAAAACATTCTCAAAAGTTACAAATGGTCCTCTAACACCCTTCAAGAAACCACTCTTTCCAAGATCCAAATAAACTTTTCCAAAAATGTAAAAACATAACATTTTACATTTCACAAACATTTAGAAAAATCCATTTCATTATTCAGTTCACATTTTTAGACCAATAGAACATTCTTTAAAATGCCAAATAGGACATGTACTACCATGACATGTCATTCCACTTTCAAAAGACAAGTACACACTTAATTTAAATCCAAAACCACTTCAAAAATATTTAAAGAAACCCAATCCTTCATTTCATATGTCATAAATTCATTCAGAAAGACAAATTATGATTTATATTTCACAAATAACATGAGAAAGCAAACTAGTCATTTTATCCAACACATGGTGTGAAACGTTTAAAATACAACACCATTTATCAAAAAGCAAAAAATAAATTAAAACATTTCACACAAAAAATTATTCCAAATATCACACATCTATATTTAATATTCAAATAATGTGTAAAAACAAATAAATTAAAGATTCTTAAAATTTAAAAGATTTTTTAAGGGAAACCTGCCTCAAATCACATGATATTAATCATTACCAACCCAAAACCGGTCCCAAAAGGATCCAAGATCAACCAACAACCAAGAGAAACCCTAAAAACACTGTAAGAACCCGAGTTTTTAGAAATGGGGAAAAAACCGGCCCTGCTTAAACTTTTGACTGGTTTTTGAAAAGTCTGGAAAATATGGGCAGTTGCCGGAGATTTCCAGACTACACACTGTGTACTTTAAGTACACACCGTGTATGAGTTACCCATGTGACCGGTCGTGTGCTCGCTGAGTACATGCCATGTGAAGACCGTGTAGAACTTTCCCACTACACGGCCTGTATTTATGGACACGTCGTGTATCCCTTACCTGTGCGAGGCCAGGTACATGTCGTGTGGTGCCCAGGTGTAAATTTCCATCGAAATGGCGTGTAGACTTCTTTGACACGCCGTGTACCCTTGCCTCGTGTAGTGGCTGAGACCCTGGCCGTGTGCTGACTGTGTACCCAGTCCAAGCCGTGTGCTAGACTCCGCATAAGTCGGAGTACGGAAACACATCTACACGACATGTACTTTGGAAATACATGTCGTGTACTTTTTTTTATTTTATCGATCAGATCGTCGTTGCATATCATTCCCAAAATTCTCTTCTTCTTCCCTTTTGGACGAAACCTTCATCAGAAAAACCTCCAAGAACTGAAACCCTTCCAGAATCTCCGTACGACCTCCTTTCCTCGATCCGTCAGTGGCAGCGAGACCGCATCGGAAAGGCTACCCTCGCACACCCTTCTTCGACCTTGATTCCTAACCTGTTCCTCCACATATTCCATCCGAACAGAATTGGTGTATTTGATATAAATGCAGATCTACCATGATTGACTCCGATTCAGAGGTTGAAATCAATGGAGTGTCTTTATACGAGTACGAGGTAGGGGGTGCATACCTTCTTTTGTGTTTTTGTAGAGAATTTGGGGTTGCGACCTTCGAGTGTGTTGTCGGGTGTTGAGCGAGACCCTGTTTATTTGTTTTTATTTAATTATCTACAATATGGTATGCCTCTGGGTATTCCCTAACCCTGTTGCGATTGAGCGAGACCGAGTTATAGGTCGTTGCTCTTTTGGGAAAATTTGGCCAGGGGTGCCGAAATGCGTGTGTATTGGACCATTGTTTAAATTGTTGTGTTTTTACTGCTTATTGAATGTATCGAGTTTAACTGTTTAGTTTAATTGTTAAATCGTGAATGGGTTAGGTGCCAGTATGGGATAGCACATGTTAGTGCAATTTGACTGTTTAGTAATTTTCTTTTTAAAGTGATTCTTCCAAGTATGAATATGCAATTTGTGATATTTCCTGTGTTGAACTGCTTGTTGTGTTGGGAATGGCCCAGATATATTGTTGAGTGATGTGATCATAGGTTGAGGATTTGGCTCGGGATAATTTGGGTGGTTGCTACCATGGGATTAGGCGTCATGGACGTCAGTTGAGGCAGTTGGACTGTCAGGTTCGGCTTTGGCCTGGGTTACTTGGATGGCGAGGCCATCTGACTTGAGAGACAGGTTCGCAGGGACACAAGGTGTCAGAGGTGATGTGTCTTGGGACATAATGAGGTGATTACCGCCCACCGGGTACTTTTGAGTAGTGTGCACACAGATAGACTCTGAGATGAGGTGGTACAACCACTCGCTGGGTAGAGGCCCCTGGTAGATACGGTTTGGTATATTTGGTTTGGGGGTGCATGCCATAGGAATCCACATGGAAGGAGAGGAGCCTTCGAGAGACAGCTTTGAGGTGGTCAGGTTGGGGGCAGAGGCTCGCCGTTATTTGAGGGCAGACATCGTTGTCCCTCCGGTTATCTTTTGAGGACATGTATCGGTGTTCCTCCGGATGTTGTGCCATGGGCAGGATGAGCTTTCGAGCTGGGTTACAATGATTGGGCATGCCTTTGGGACGTCGGTACTTGATACACATGGTTTCAAGTGGCACGAGGTGTCGGGCTGCAGATCAGACTTTCCGGCGTTGGCCGAAGTAGGTGACACTTCCTGGTGGCTGCTGAGCACTAGTGAAGTCTTTGTTTACTTTTGGGCATTGCATTGTTTACTTTTTCTTATATAGGAATGTCTACCTAAACAATTATATTAGGTACTCACCTATGGGTGGTATCCTACTGAAACTTGTCTCACAACCTACATGGGCCCTTCGGGACGCATGTAGACTTTATGAAATTGCATGCAGGTAAATGGTCAGCCTCAGGAGCTGGACTTTAGTGCTGATTGACTTGGAGACTGACACGGACCCTAAGGTCGTTCCATATTGGAGTTACTTTTTTAGAATTCTTTTCTTGCATCATCATGTTTACTTTATATTGTAGCAACTACTAGTTAGCCATTGGCACCATTATATATGTATTGATTTGTATGACTTACTTGGATGCATGCTTGGTTGTTTTAGCAGTTATTGTAGTTGATTGTTGGCATGATGTTATATTTACTTTATATTTCTATTGTTTTTATATTTCTTCCACTGTTTATTGTTATTGAATGTGCTTCTTCTATGTGGGTCTGGTTCGAGTCTACTGAGTCATTTATTTCTGCTACATATTTAGTATTCTACTCGGACCTGTACCATTTTATTCCTCCGGGAGGGTATAGCCTCCCCACTATACCTATCGGACCCTCGCTGCTAGTCGATAGCCTTTGGCGTTCAGGGGAGATGCGCCTAAGGTAGTGACACCAGACCCATTCGGCACTGTTCGGGTGGCTAGCCGGGTCCGGGTCGTTACAAAGTGGTATCAGAGCAAGTTCATGAAAAGGATTTAGCAGCGTTGCCTTTCTAGCTACCAATGAGTTTGACACTTCTATTTTCATTTTCTTATAGTTTTACTATTTGGGATATGGTAGACTGGAGGTAGGTTATTGTTGGAACTGGATTTTTGAACGTGTACTTGGGTGCCTGCAGCCCCATGTACGAGGGATGGATTGAGTTTCCAGGGGTGGGGATTGCTGTTTTCTTTTTGCTCATATTACAGTTGATATGATTTCCACCTCGGTGTCTCACTTTTTGTGCGATGTAATTGATTATGATATGTAATCCTTGGCCGGTATGGCAAGGGTTTCTTTCTTGGCTTTTGATAGGAACATTTTAGGGTATTTCAATTTCATAACTGCACATATGCTTTGTGAAGTGATAACACCATGTGAAAAAAATCAATTTCCATGCTATGCATGCTCTGAAATGTGGATAGGTAAAACTCCTGATAGAATTGGTGGCTTATGGAAATTTATATGTCATGCTTTGTATTTTTTTAGAATTTCATGTTGCATGATACATGGTTCTGGCTCTTATGAGAGAAAAAATGTACTATGATTGAGGCAGTGTAACTGTCAGGATTGGGCGACCCGGTCGTCGGGATTGAGGCAACGTTGGTTGTCAGGACGGGCATGGCCCGAGGTACTAATGATACTTGGCTCTGTTGAGGGTAGGTAAGGAGGCCATGAGGCCCGGATGTCGTGGGGCATGGGTTGTGGTGAGGGGGAGTAAGGGTAGTTGTTATGCACTGCCTTTTACTGCTTTCCTTGTCTGCGTAGAATATATTGTTATATAGATTGATGTGGGCTGTCTGACCATTTATGGTATTTAGTGGTTACTTCTTCACGAGAAGATGGAGCGACAGGCAGGAGGGGATATGGTACCGCAGGATCAGGTTCAGAATCTAGTTCAGGCAGAGCATGAGCCATAGGTACAGGCTCAGGGATAGGATCAGGTTCAGGATCCAGTGCAGGCAGGGCAGCAGCTGGGTTTGGCAGCATTCGGACCGTGGCTTGACGAGCAGCTCCGAGCTAGCCTAGTACGCATCTTGTAGTGGATTGACAAAGGTGCGCATGGTACAGATCCTTCTATGGCGTATCTGACACGAGAGTTCCAGTCGCAGCACCCGCTGCTTTTTCATGGTGAGGGTGGTCCACAAGCAGCAGAAAACTGGATAGAGAGTATGCACATGATCTTCGAGCAGCTCGAGATGCCTCCAGGGCGGAGGGTCAAACTGGCGATGTACATGCTGAGAGGACCAGCGAAACGTTGGTGGGATGTGCAGGTAGAGACTTGTAGGCACGAGGGACTGGCGTGGAAGGACTTCGAGGACAGGTTCTTCGGGCACTTTTATCCAGAGACGCTGAGGGCAGAGAGAGCTCAGGAGTTCTTGAGTCTTCATCAGGGAGACATGTCTGTCATGGATTATGCAGCTACGTTCACAGTGTTTTCCCATTTTTCACCTATTATGGTGAGCGATGATGCAGCTAGGGTGAGGCGCTTCGAGGATGGCTTACGACATGCCATTCGGGTCCAGGTGAACATCTTCATTCTAGGTTTATTCTCCAAGGTGGTGAACCAGGCGCTCATAGCCGAGGGAAACGATAGAGAAAAATCTTGTTTTTGAAGGGTGACAACTTCAGGTGATGGTTCTGACATCAGGATGCGGGGGAGAGATGAGTTCCAACAGGGCGAGCAGGCCAAGGACTCAGCTAGACCACCTCGTGGCAGTTCAGCGGTGGTTTGATTTCAGTGCAGACAGTCGGGACATGTTCGGGCTCAGTGCGATAGGCCCCCAAAGGAGTGTCGGGCCTATGGACAGGTCGGGCATCTGGAGAGGTTTTGCAGGAATCCTTCTCAGACAGTCGGCAGGCAGGGACCAGGACAGACTGTGGCATCAGGAGTTGTTTCAGGTTTGGTACCAGGAGAGGGTGGTCGAGGTTCAGCTGCACGCAGAGGACGTGACAGGGACAGTAGGACCCAGCTGAGGGGTCCGTGGCCGGATACTAGGGCAGCACCGCAGGGAGGTCGGGCATCGGGCAATCATGCTTCAGTTCAGGTGCACGCTGTGGAGCTGCCAGGGTTTGAGCAGGCTAGAGAGCCGACGACGGTGGCAGGTACACCACAGGTGTGGCCGTGAGTTTCTTTGCTTTCTTTTGGCATGTCCTCTTGAGGCATGTCTGGTTGAGTGCACAGGCTGCACATGATACTTGTGGACTGACAAGATGCTAGTAAGTGGGATTGGCATCATATCGAATGCGTTTTATGTTTAATTTATATAATTGAGATGTGTGGCATCAGGAGCATCAAGGATGCAGGTTACATGAGGTGCCATGGGAATCAGGGCATTGTGGATGCAAGTTACTTAAGGTGCATGGCACCAGGTTTTAATTGAGCATCTATTAGATGCAGGACCTCAGGGAGGTGGACACCGATGTGTACAGAGTTACGTTGGGTGTCGGAAGTGACACGTGAGCACCGAGAAGGTGCAGGGGTGATGATGTGTCATGGGAGGACCATGGGTCAGGGAAATTGGTCATTGGGCCTTGTTTGTTTATTTGTTTTCTCTGAGATTTGTTCGAGTTGAGACCGAGTGGGCGATTCCTAAGGGGGGGGTCCCTTTTTAGGAATTTAGCCAGAACCTTGAGACCAGGGTAGTCTGGGTCGTTTAACCAGAATGGGCGTGTTCGGTGCCATCTCTTGGTTTCATTTGGTAGCTCGGGGACGAGATACGTTAAGGTGGGGAGTTTGTAAGAACCCGGGTTTTTAGAAACATGTCAAAACCCGGCCCTGCTTAATCTTTTGACTGGTTTCTGAGATGTCTGGAAAATCTGGGCAGTTTCTGGAAATTTCCAGACTACACGCCTTGTACTTTAAGTACACGCCGTGTATGAGTTACCTGAGTGACCGGTCGTGTGCTCGCCGAGTACATGCCATGGGAAGACGGTGTAGAAATTTCCCACTACACGGCGTGTATTTATAGACACGCTGTGTATCCCTTACCTGTGCGAGGCCAGGTACATGTCGTGTGGTGCCCAGGTGTAAATTTCTATCTACACGGCATGTAGCCTTCCTTGACACGCCATGTACCCTTGCCCCATGTAGCGGCTGAGACCCTGGCCATGTGCTGACCGTGTACCCAGTCCAAGCCATGTGCTAGAATCCTCTTAAGTCGAAGTACAGAAACACATCTACACGACGTGTACTTTGGAAATACATGTCGTTTAATTTTTTTATTTTTATTGATCGGTGCGTCGTCGCGTCTCATTCCCAGAATTCTCTTCTTCTTCCCTTTTAGACGAACCCTTCATTCGAAAAACCTCCATGAACTCAAACCCTTACAAAATCTCCGTACGACCTCCATTCTTCGATCCGTAAGTGGAAGCGGGACCGCATCAGAAAGGCTAACCCTGTGCACCCTTCTTCGTCCTTGATTCCTCACCCATTCCTCCATAGATTCCATCCGAATGGAATTTCTGGATTTGACAGAAACTTAGATCTACCGCGATTCAGTCCGATTTAGAGGCTGAAATCAATGGAGTGTCATCGTACGAGTACAAGGTAGGTGGTGCATACCTTCTTTCGTGTTTTTGTAGACAATTTGGGGCTGCGACCTTCGGTCACGATGTCGGGTGTTGAGAGAGACCCTATTTATTTGTTTTTATTTAATTATCTGCAATATGGTATGCCTCGGGGTATTCCCTAACCCTATTGCGATTGAGAGAGACCGTGTTAGAGGTCATTTCTCGTTGGGGGCAATTCGGCCGGGGGTGCCGAAATGCGTGTGTATTGGACCATTGTTTAAACTGCTGCATTTTTACTGCTTATTGAATGTCTTGAGTTTAACTGTTTAGTTTAATTGTTAAATCGTGAATGAATTAGGTGCCAGTATGGGATAACACATGTTAGTGCAATTTGATTGTTTAGTAATTTCTTGTTTAAAGTGATGCTTCCAAGTATGAGTATGCAATGTGGGATATTGCCTATGTTGAACTGCTTGTTGTGTTGGGCGTGGCCCAGATATATTATTGAGTGATGGGGATCACAGGTTGGGGCTTTGGATCGTGATTCTTTGGGTGGTTTCTACCATGGGATTGGGTGTCATGGACGTCGGTTGAGGCAGTTGGACTGTCAGGTTGGGCTTTGGCCCGGGTTACATGGATGGCGAGGCCATCTGACTTGAGCAACAGGTTCAGAGGGACACGAAGTGTCATAGGTGTTTTGGCTTGGGACATACTGAGGTGATTACCGCTGACTGGGTACTTTTGAGTAGTGTGCACACAGATAGACTCCAAGATGCGGTGGTACGGCCACTCGTTGGCTAGAGGCCCCCGGTAGATGCGGTTAGGTGTACTTGGTTTGGGGATGCTTGCCATAGGAAGCCACATGGAAGGTGAGGAGCCTTCCGGAGACAGCTTTGAGGCGGTCAGGTTGGGGGCAGAGGCTCACTGTGATTTGAGGGCAGACATCGCTGTCCCTCCGGTTATCTTTTGAGGACAGGTATCGTTGTTACTCCGGATGTTTTTCCATGGACAAGATGATATTTGAAGGTCGGTTACGACGATTGGGCGTGCCTTCGGGACGTTGGTACTTGAGACACATGGTGTCAGGTGGCACGAGGTGTCGGGCTGCAGATCAGACTTTCCAGCATTGGCCGAAGCAGGTGACACTTCATGGTGGCTGCTGAGCACCAGTGAAGTCTTTGTTTACTTTTGGGCATTGCACTGTTTACTTTTTATTATATGGTCATGTCTGCCTAAACACTTATATTAGGTACGCACCTCTGGGTGGTATCCTACTGAGACTTGTCTCACACCCTACACGGGCCCTTCGGGACGCGTGTAGAATTTATGAAATTGCGTGTAGGTAAAGGGTCAGCCTAAAGAGTTGGAATTTAGTACTGATTGACTTGGAGACTGACACGGACCCTGAGGTCGTTCCATACTGGAGTTACTTGTTTAGCATTCTTTTCTTGCATCAGCATGTTTACTTTATATTGTAGCTACTACTGGTTAGCCATTGGTGCCATTATATATGTATTGATTTGTATGGCTTGCTTGGATGCATGCTTGGTTGTTTTAGCAGTTAGTGTAGTTTATTGTTGGAATGAAATTATATTTACTTTCCACTGCTGTTGTTTTTATATTGCTTCCTCTGTTTATTTTTATTGAATGTACTTCCGATATACAGGTCTGGTTCGATTCTACTGAGTCATTTATTTCCACTGCATATTTAGTATTCCACTCAGACCTGTACCATTTTATTCCTTCGGGAGGGTATAACCTCCCCACTATACCTATCAGACCCTCTCCTACTAGTCGGAAGCCTTTGGAGTTCATGGGATGTGCGCCTAAGGTAGTGACACCCGACCCGTTCGGCACTGTTCGGGTGGCTGGATGGGTCCGGGTCGTTACACACACCAAACCCCCAACATAAACCAAGGGAGAAAAAAACCCAAATTCACATTACCACTATAGAATAAGATCTCAAGAGATTACAGATGTAGAAGGAAGAGGGGGAATAATGGAGGAGATTTCCTTGAGAGGTTTTCCCCAAAACATGAAGAAATACCCTAGATACACGCCTGGGAGGAATGATGAATCTTGGAGAACAAGGGAGAGGCTCCCCTAGGTCTGTAAGAACTAGAGTAGGGAGAAATGTGAAAATTGGGTATAAAATCTTGTGAGGGTTGATGTGTAATTAGGAATATTAAACGGTTTGGCCACATAGTTTCCCAAACCATTCACAAATTGTGTTCCCCTAATTGGACACAGAGGGCACCCACACTAGCTGGTCTCATGGTTTACAAAACTGTGCAATAACTATGCCAAATGAAACTATCAAAAACCAGAACCTTAGCATATGCTTGTTGCACAGTTTCCCTAACCATGTGTAGGTCATGTGATATGCCCCATACACTGAACCAGGAGTTTCATTGTTTCTTGTACGTGGATTTCTCTAACCAAGAAGCACCTAATATCAATCCTAAATTCTCTAATTTTCTCCCCAAAAAAACCCACAGTAACTATGTAATAACAACAATATCAAAATTAAACAATGGATTATCTCAAAATATAAAACTATCACACCTGGATGTCTATAGAAAACCAATGGCCAAAAGATGAACCTGAATACATGATGAAAATAATATAGGGGTGAAACTTCTCTCACCATAATGCTTTCTGCCCTTAGAAATAAAAAAAAATCCATTTAATCGATAAATGAAAAATTATTTCCACAACAACATGATCAAAGATCTCTAACAAAAGAACCTCAACCACTTCCAAATAGAATATCAACCTCCACCCCAACAAAGTAACAATTCAAAACCATTTCCTAATAAATGATAAGAAAATATAGATAAAAATTCTAAAACATTTAATGAAATAGTACTATTGGTCACACTCCCCAGAATATTATTATCTACAGAGACTAAAAGGAAATAAAATTTTTGTAGTCGTGAAAAAAATGACCCACTACCAAAATAACACAAAAAATAAACCATATTATCAACATGGGATGACATAACAGACTCCCCACCAGTATAAAAAAATAGAACCAACTCATTATAAGAGAAATCTCAATAAGGCCTGTGATGGGTATCCCCACCATTAGAATCAAATAGAATAAACCAAACAAAAAACTCTCTAAATAGACCAAAAAATGAAACCCTGCTATAAGGGGACCCGAAGAAGGAAACTTCAAACCATGAAACAAACCCAAACCAAACTGAAACACTAGGATAAAATTTTCAGGATATGGAAAAACAAAACATTTTCATTTTAAACCATCCACTACCCAATGGAGAAGACTAGAGCTGACCCAAAGTTACTCACACACCTAGGTTTTCAAATTACGTGCGAGCTTCACACTCTGGGGAATTTGGCTGGAGTCTTATTTTCTGAAGCATGTACTGACCCATAGTCAGAATCTGATAATCGCTAATTTTAACTCTTTATATTATTGACACAAGTGATCACACAACATCCCAGTCTGAGTTGATGGAAAAACACACACTAAAAACTCACTTTTCTCGAACAATGTATATACAAAGCACACCAGCACTTAGAACATAAAAATTTAGAATTTTCAAAGGAAAAAATTATTTCATTAAAAAATGAATTCTTAGAAGATACATAATATACACTTACACAATTTAAAGAAAAAACACCAAAAAACACCACCGATAAAAACTGATACAACCAAAGGAATCATTAAACTGACCCCAAACAACACCCTAATCCAACAACTAGACTAGGGTGTGTTTTTAAGAGGTGGATTTGGATCCATGACACTTCCTAGAAAACCCCTGACCAAACCATCACACGTTTCAAATATTACACATGCATGGAAGGACTTTAGAGCATTTGGTCATGATGGATTCTTATGATATTAATTTATGAACTAATGAAACACCATGATCTTGTTCATAGAGTAAAATACCAAAATATATAGAGGCCTTTTAATCCCACAACCAACACAAACACCTTCAAGCCTCTTTATAATGTCCTAATCAGAATTCCATTATCCACTTCAAAAGACATAAGTAAGGTTCATTATATCATTGACACCTTCATGAAAAACATCAATACCAACATCATTCCTCACCTAATTGACAATGTACCTTAAACCATACCATAAATACATTTCATGAAAATCAAGAAAAATACCATACTCAAAATTCCAAGCCTTCAAGGAATTTTCATCATTAAACTCTGGAAGGTAAGGAAGTAGATAAAAAATGGTGAATGATCTTCAATACTGATTCATCACCCTTCTGCAAACTGCACATCTATATCCATTTTCTTACCTTTACTACCTCAGAGAAATACTGCCGAAAGAAAAAAAACTTGAAGAACTCCCATGTAAGATCTTACAATGCTTACTTCAATAGAAAAACCTATAATAAATCTTAGTAAATTCTTAAAGAATAAAGATAGTAAAATTAACCTTTAAAAATAGGATACTCAATGATACTAAACATCATTTCTATTTTCTGCAAACACTCTTCCACTTTGAGAGGTTCTACTTGACCATAAAAGAGACATGGTTTCAAATTTCAAAACTCAAGGTGGTATTACTTTGGATGATCAATGAGAAATTATAGTAATAGGTAATCACCTATAGTTTCACCATGAACATCCATATATTTTATTGGGGAATGTACACTAGTAAATAATAAAGAAAATATTTTTATCAAAACAAGTTCATCATCCAAAACTCACCTTATAAAATTGCAATCACAAATTGGGAAACCAACTCATTGACTCCAAAAATACTTTCATGAAATCCCATAAACACCACTTATAGACCAAATCATTGACATTGTATCAAAATAAAAACACTACAGAATCAACACTTCCTAATCACAAGAAAATACAATACACATACACTAGTTATTTTAACATTATTCATAAAAAAGTGATCGAAAGAAAAAAAAAATGGAGGCATAGACATTCAAAAATGGTATTACATTGATCCTTATACATGAAAATTCTCATGCCACCCTAACCACTTATAAACTCATGTCAATATGAACACTCATCCTACCATATTTTCATCTATCCACTTTCGGAGATACATCCATGCATTTGGGAACCCTTGGTAATACCAATTGGAAAAATAAAACATTTTTTCTTTCAAAAAAAATTCTACACACATTTTCACACCTTAAATTCACTTAAAATTTCAAAATTTATGTGAATTATCAAAATATCACTTACAACCAAGTAAAAAAATCAACATCACAGATAAATCCATTTCATATTTTCTCAAAATAAAATCGTTGAATCACAAAAAAAAATTAAATTATTCCCATTAAAAACATTTTTTAGAAGTTCAAATAATATCATTTAAAATTTGGTTGGATTATAAAAATTTAGTCTCAATAATCCACTTCCCTATTTAGCTAAAATTCATCTCATAACATTCTTCTTCCTAAGCTTCATAAAAAATGATCCTAAAAACACATTTTTCCATATTCCAAAAATAAACCATTACCACTTTAAATCCAATTTTTACAATTCAGAAACAAGTGTTTTTCAATAAAAATTCAGAATCATGGAAGGATAAAACAATTAAAAAGGTTAAATTAGTGTTGATTGGTGTCCTTTACATAAGGTTGGCGGCCATATTCCAATAATTCTACCATCATATAAAGTCTTCTTGGACCATTTCCCTAGCTCCACATGGATTTCCAGGCCCTGTGAGCTCAGTGAGACCCTTGGGACCACATTGTTTTCATATACTAAGAAAAAACAATCTAAAATAGTCAAAGAACATAAAAACATGAATTGACATGGAAACTCAAGGTTCACTCTAGAATGTGTTAGCCAGACACTCCCTTAGACTCTCAAACCAAGATTTGGTAGTTTTACTCTCTCTTCCTTAACATACATAAGTAAAAAAAGTGATATGGAAGTTATTTCTTCAAAGGGAACCATCCTTTGATACCATTTTGGGAATAACCAACATGGTTCAACACCAAAATGATCACTGAGTCGATCCACAATAAGGCCCAAAATGAGTTCCCAATCCTTATGGTCTAGAAACTAGTGTTAGGGAATCAATAAAGATAAAGGAAACAATTTCACCCAATATGAATAAAAAAAATTTAAAAAAATAATCATAGCATACCAGTATAAATAAAATATTAAAAAAAATTCCAAAATGAACATCATTTATAAAAATGAATAAAATAAAACAAATTGAACCAAAAATACCAACTAAACCTGACAACCACAACATCTTCATGTGACTCCTAGGGTCACTCTCTGATACAAAAACCAAAAACCATCCATAGAGATTGAAAGAAACCTAAAACCCGCTCCACAAGAATGAAACAATAAATAACTAAATTTATGAGTATTAAAACATACTAGGCATGCTCAACAAATCTATTCCCCAATGAACTTCCTTTAAATAAAGAAACATCAACTTTAATTTTGAAATAAAATATATAAAAATAACATTTTCCAAACATTTCAACTTAAAATAACAACACAGTTAATTTACCTTTTTACCACTTGAAGCCACATTCTATTATCAGATAGAGACATAATTATTTCAAAGGATAACGATGAAATATCATTTAGATAATTTAGAAATAGTGAAAAAAAAAATCCAAATCCATTTTCATAAAAACGTTATAATTAAAATCATTAATTTACAAGGAAATAAATCACAATTAAGAGAACGAAAAATGGTCACATAATAAGGAAAAATAAATAAGAACACAAAAATATACGAAAAACAATTCATCTTAATCACCCTCTATAGACAAATACATTTCAATAGAAAAGGGAGAACCTAAGAGCTCGTTAAATAACCCATAACATACTATACATATTGATTCATCATGGAAACAATTCCTCATGTGATGAAATAAAATTTTCCCACATGCTCAACAACACCGTACCTAGTACAGCCTGAGGGGAAATATCACATGTTAATGAAAAAAACACAATACTCAAACCCCTAATATGGACCACTATCCCGAGAACAGTCAAATTCTATTGTAACAATTGTTCTAATAAAATTAAATAGATATTATAGGTTCCTATGTCATGATATAAAGTGGGGGTGGGAAAATTATAACGACCCACACTTTACATACATTGTTAATACTTCAAAATTGAATCACACTTATTACAACATATGACAAAACAACAAAGGACCGTATAGGTATAGTGTCTTTAGAAACTGGGGAAACATAAACAACTGGTTCATAAATCTTCTACAGTGTCTCCCATTTATTTCATCATATCTAGGGTCCCTTTTAGCATATTCTACTTAATATCCATCTTCCTGACCTGGGGAAAAGAAAACATAAAAGGGTGAGCTCAAATGCTCAGCAAGGGTAAATAAAGGAAATAAAAATCATATCATATCTTTATGAAAATCAAAACCTGCAAAAGAGATCATAATATCTTAACATGGAATAAATCATAGAAGTGAAAATGAGATCCCCATAATCATAACATAAAACTTGAATCTTTGTGGCATGCACACATAATCATGGAAAATCATTTCTTGTTAGTCATGACTCATTGCCAAGACTATCTTAGTGGGCAAAGTCCCTTTCTGAACCGAGTTCACTCCTCGTTTCAGTCCTGTATCACTGAACCGAAATAACCTTCCGTTCCAGCCATGTCTATCTCATGAGATATAAAATCATTACCCAATGCATTGGAGGGAGATATAGGTCCCACCCATCTTATAATTAATCCTTTCTTATGTGTGCCACATAATCATAAAACATGCATCATCGCATAACACATGTAACAAAAATGGGATTCTTGAAACATCATGACATCATAAATCAATTCATATATGATAAAGGAATTCATAAACATAATTCCATCACAACATAGTCAAACCAATGTAAAAATATGGATAGAAACATAACCCTTTATTATCTTAGATGGAAAATAATTTTGATAAAACACTTGAATTGAATTCTTGAGGAAAATATCATTTCTTCTTCAAAAACATTTTTCCTTTCATAACATGTCATACAACTTTAAAATAAAATAAGTTGATTAAAAATAAACTTGAAAACTTGTAAAGGAAGCTTCTTTGAAGTAATGTTTTAAAAATCCATTCATGCCGTATAAGTTAAAAAAAACATTCTTCGTACTTTTGTCGGAAAAGTCAAAAAGTACCTCGTACGGAAAAACGACAAAAGATTCCTTTCATATTCTTTACTAAAAACTCACCTAAGGGTAAAATTGGATTTAAACTATTTCAAGTGGATGGAAACAATATTACATATTGAGGGAACATGGATGTGGATGATAAAATACACCCCAGTAAATACTTACGAATAAACAATCTCGGATAAAAATGAGATTGTGATATTTCCCTTACCTTAGGTCCGATTTTCTTTGTTCGTGTCCGAAGCTCCTGTATAATGGTTTAAATAATGTTATTGACTTATTCCAGAATCATACATATTGATATGAGATCATATATGGTCATATTATTAGCTTCTTGTTAGTAATATTTCATTGTTACTTGTTACTCGGGTCTTTATAACTTTTTGTTCTTATGCGTGTTTTGTCGAATAAATTCTTATTCTTATCTTTAGGTTATAGATAATTCATTTCCAGAATGGTATTAGTGTAGTATATACCATATTCATTCATTCAATTCATTTATACACTCATTATGAAATGAAGATCATGTAGAACGAGTCGCATCACATCGTGGAGACGGTATTCCGTACGTACGCACGAGTGATGATATCCTTCCTATGATCGTGGAATTGTATTGGAGTATATATATATATTATTTCAGTATCAATATTACTTAATAATAATCATATATAGTTACTCATTACACCATTATACCCATCCTTGTAAGGTGATGGTGGAAAATAGATTACACCACGGCGTGGAGACGGTATTCCGTACGTATGCACGCGCGGTGATTTCATTTTTCCGTAGGATGGATAGAAGGTGAATTAGGGTTGTTTAATATTTATAATAACATATCAGTATGTAAGTAATACTGATGTTATTACTTTATCATGAAACAACTAAAGAAGAAGAAGTTGAAGAAGAAAGAAATTGAAAAGATCGGTAATGGATATTACCTCTTCTTTGGAACGCCTTTTTGAATCCTCCACTTAAGGAACTAAGATTGGTCTTTGAAGAAGACCAGGACCTCTAGGATTATTCTAGGGAAGTGGAGAAGGGAAAATGGCAGGGGTTGGCCGAGCTTGAGTGCTCAAATTGGTGTGAGGAGGAGGGGGAGGAGGTGCCCTTTTATAAGGGAGGAGAGGGGCACCTTAGGAATATCTCAAAATATTATTTTATATTAAAGTCAAAATCGGTTTATAATGGTTCCAAAGGGTCTTATTTCGAAGCTAAAGTGGGGATGGGTCGAAATCCTATCAACCAATAGAATTTAGACAAGTTTAGGATATTATTTTAACCTTATCAATTAAATTTAACTCTAAGTTAAATAATTTAACTTTTACCATGTCTTTTTGTTTTCTTTCACTATATGGTTAATACACTTACTATAACATGCCAAACGAACCCCAAATTGTTTATTATTAATATATATATCCTTATATAAGTCATTTGGCCGACCCTTAGATTTTTAGGAATAAAATAACAATTAATAATATAATATTTGATTTAAAAACTATTTTGTGTCAATTTTGACACTATTTGATATATGATTTTTGTCAAAGTAATAACAGAATTATATGTTCGAACCAAGTTGATTAAATAAATACTAATATATCATAGTAACCTAGAAAATTAGTGGAATTCATAAAAAGTCTCAAATTACATTTATTTTGGTATTTATATTATCAATTTTGTCAATATTTCATTAATAAGATAATTACTGCATCATCTTTGTGTCATAAATAAATTAAATTATTTGATGTCTAAAAATTACAAATAAAATACCATCATGTAGGAAATCTTTTTAGCTTTCTAATGAATATTTACAATCGAATTTATCTTATGTATAACCCTATATTAAAAATGATTTACTTATTAAACTTTGATTTTAACTATTTTAACCCTTCTTTAAATAAATTAATAATAAATGTCCTAATCTAATCCAAGTGGGCCTAAATGGTCATATTTTATTCCTAAGTTTGTTTTTGGTCGAATTACACTTGTCCAATAGAATTAGAACATGTGTTAGGGTAATATTAATATCATATTTACCCTTAGTTACCCTATTTACTATTAACCGCGGTAAAAATAGTAAAAAGTTACTATTCACCAAAAAATTATTTTCATCTCATTGAACCACATTTTAGTCCTTGATATTAATCGTGTCTCTCGGATTTTTGAAATTCCATTCACAGAAGCGGTAAAATTAAGTTTTATGCAAAATTCAGTTTTTAACCTACCACTTAGTGGTTTCACTATTCATCAAAAATTGAAAGTTTTCAGAAAAATACCAAAATTTCACCCTAGGCTAATTTCGATATTCTGAGTCCAAAAATGAAGTCCATTTTGAAAAATAAAATATATAAAATTTCAAAAAGTGGTTATTACTATTCATAACGGCTAGTTTTAATAGCATATTGTTGTTTAGTGAAACTCGGTATTGCGTACGACGCAAGCTATCGAGGAAGGTCGTGATTGCGTGTAAAGCAAGCCAAGAAAGTGTTGTGTAGAAAAAGATTCCTTTGATGATTTATATAACATAAAAGTCTCGGGTGTTACATTCTACCCCCCTTAAAAAGAATTTCGCCCTCGAAATTCGTCACTTTGCAACAAACAAATGAGGATACTTCTCCCTCATCATATCCTCAAGCTCCCATGTAGCTTCTTCAAGTTGGTGGTTTCTCCATAAAACTTTCACCAAGCGAGTGGTCTTGTTTCGTAGGACTTTTTCGCTACGATCCAGAATCTCTATCGGATGTTCTTCATAAGAAAGATCTTGCTCCAGCGGTACAACTTCTGAGCTGAGTACATGTGAAGGATCTGGTATGTACTTTCTCAGGAGAGATACATGGAACACATCGTGAACTTGAGAGAGATTCGGTGGAAGCGCCAATCGGTAAGCTACCTTCCCAACACGATCCAGTATTTCAAAAGGACCGATATATCTAGGGCTCAAATTCCCCTTCTTTCCAAATCTCATAACCCTCTTCCAGGGAGATATTCGTAAGAACACTTTATCACCCACTTCAAACTCTAGGTCTTTTCTTCGGTTGTCGGCATAACTTTTCTGTCGACTCTGAGCTGCTCTTATGTGTTGTTGAATAGATCTGACCTTTTCTGCCATTTCATCAACGAGATCAGGTCCTAATAGCTTTCTTTCCCCAACTTCATCCCAGCAAGTTGGAGTCCTGCATTTCTTTCCATAGAGAGCTTCATAAGGAGCCATCTGAATACTGGAGTGAAAGCTATTATTATAAGAAAATTCCACCAAAGGTAGGTGTTGATCCCAACCTCCTTTGAAATCCATATAGCAAGCTCTCAACATATCTTCTAGGGTTTGAATTGTTCTCTCAGACTGACCGTCTGTCTGGGGATGATAAGCAGTGCTGAAACTCAACTCTGTATCCAGAGTATGCTGAAGACTTCGCCAGAATTTCGAGGTAAATCTCGGATCCCGATCAGATATAATAGAAAGTGGTACTCCATGCAATCTTACCACTTCCTTTACATATATCCTGGCAAGCTGATCTAGAGAGAAATCCTCTCTAATAGCAATGAAGTGTGCAGACTTTGTAAGACGATCAACTATGACCCAGATAGCATTATTGCCTTTGGATGTTTTAGGAAGTCCTGTGACAAAGTCCATAGTGATGTTTTCCCATTTCCATTCGGGTATGGGTAATGGTTGTAACATCCCCTTAGACTTCTGTCTCTCAGCTTTAACTTGTTTACAAACCAAGCATCGAGAGACATATTCAGCAACATCTCTTTTCATGCCATCCCACCAGAAGTACTCTTTCAGGTCCCTATACATCTTCGTGCTTCCAGGATGAATAGAGAATGAAGAACTATGAGCCTCATCCAGCAGCTCTTTCTTTAATTCGGGGATGGGAGGAACACAAACCCGATTTCTGAACTTTATTATCCCATCACAATCAAGGTTGAACATGTATAGATGGTTGAACATTCATTTGAGAAAGATAAGATTTTTCCCCTTCCATTATAATTCCAAGATCCATCCTTTGTAAATCCATAAATATTGGATCTTTTGTGATCCTCATCATGGATAAACTAGCATGGTCTTGTCGACTTAATGCATCTGCCACCTTGTTTGGTTTCCCAGGGTGGTAATGGATTGAGCAGTCATAATCCTTAATCAGCTCCAACCATCTTCTTTGGCGCATATTCAACTCCTTTTGTGTGAAAATATACTTTAAACTTTTATGATCAGTATAAATATCACACCTTTCACCATAAAGGTAATGCCTCCAAATCTTTAATGTAAAGATTACCGCAGCCAACTCCAAATCATGTGTTGGGTAATTTTGCTCATGGATTTTCAACTGTCGTGAGGCATAAGCTATCACCATATCATTTTGCATAAGAACACACCCCAATCCCTTCTTGGATGCATCACTGTAGATCACAAACCTTTCTCCACTACAAGGCAGTGTGAGCACAGGTGCACTGGATAACCTTCTTTTCAACTCCTTGAAATTCTCTTCACATTCCTCTGTCCAGACAAACTTAACTCCTTTCCGAGTCAACTTGGTGATTGGATTAGATAACCGTGAAAAATCTTTTACAAAACGTCGATAATATCCAGCCAAACCAAGAAAACTTCGGATCTCAGTTACTGTTGTTGGTCTTGACCATCTTTCGATAACCTCTGTTTTTGCTGGATCCACAGATATCCCCTCTTTTGAGATTATATGACCCAAAAATGCAACTTTTTGAATCCAAAATTCACACTTGGTAAATTTGGCATAAAGCTTCTCTTTTCTCAGGGTCTTCAATATAATTATCAAGTGATCTTCATGCTCTTCCTTGCTCTTTGAATAGACAAGAATATCGTCTATAAAGACTACCACAAATTGATCAAGATAGTCTCTAAAGACTCTATTCATTAGATCCATGAAGATAGCAGGGGCATTAGTAAGACCAAATGGCATCACTATAAATTCATAGTGTCCATACCTTGTACGGAAAGCCGTCTTTGGTATATCCTCCCTTTTGACCCTTAATTGATGATACCCTGAACGAAGATCAATCTTGGAAAACTTTTGAGCTCCGCGTAGTTGGTCAAATAAGTCATCAATGCGTGGGAGAGGATATTTGTTCTTGATAGTGATCTTGTTAAGTTCTCGATAATCAATGCAGAGTCTCATTGATCCATCTTTCTTCTTAACAAATAGAACAGGTGCTCCCCAAGGTGACGCACTAGGGCGTATGAATCCCTTATCAAGATTCTCTTGGAGTTGCTTCTTCAATTCCTGCAACTCAATTGGGGCCATTCTATAACGTGTCTTTGAAATAGGCAAAGCACCCGGTACGAGTTCTATTGAAAACTCAACTTCACGATTTGGTGGAAGACCCGGAAATTCCTCCGGAAAGACATCATCAAACTCCCGTACAATGGGAATATTCTTAATCGTGAGTTTCTCACCAACCATTTGAGATAAATAACCTTCATTTAGTGGAATCAATACCCATAAGATGGAAGAAATTTCCACTGGAAGGTTATGTTCATCCTTGCATTGATAGACGATCGTAGGTTGATCTGGAATATGAAATGTGACTTCCCTTCTTTGGCAATTGATATGAGCTCCATGTAGAGAAAGCCAATCCATGCCAAGAATCACATCAAATTCCACTAAAGGAAGGATCACAAGATTTGCAGGAAGCACTTTCCCACAAACTTCGATCGGAGAAGAATTATAAACTTTTGATGCGATTGATGTGCCATTAGGTGTTGTCACAGCTAACTCAACATCTAATTGTTGAGGTAATACGGTGATACCCTTAGAAAATTTTTCAGAAATAAAAGAGTGGGTGGATCCAGAATCAAATAAAACATTTGCTACTTTAGAGTGGATGGTAAGTGTACCTTTCACCACATCGTTCCACATCGCTGATAGAAATTGCATGTGAATTTCCTTTGTCTTTAGCCTTAAGATTTTGTTGACGTCGACCATCATCATCAACCCTTGGATTTGGGCATTGATTGGCATAATGCCCCATCTCCTTGCACTTGAAACATTGAAGTGTAGCAGGTTCATTCTGTGTATCCCTTCCATTGTTTGCATCATTAGACATCTTCTTCCCATTATCACGGCATTCAAATGCCCGATGACCTTCCTTTCTACATTTAAAACATTTACTTGTCCCTTTAAGACAACTCCCTCCATGTTTCTTTCCACACTATGAGCATAAGGGAAAGTTCATCTTCTTTTCCGTGTGCTCTTTAGATTTTTCTTTGAATTCCATCTTCCTCTTCTTATCAAACCCATGTGACTGATGGGTTACTCCAATCTCCATCTCGACTTTGAGAGCACATCGAACGATTTCCTCGTAGCTATTGAAGTCCCTTATGGCTAACGCCCTTCGAAGACTTGGTTTTAAGCCACTAAAGAATCGATCGATCTTACTCTCAGGTTGGATAATAATACCAGAAGCGTACCTTGCAAGTCTTGTAAAATTTGCTTCATAGGTACTAACAGATTCATCATCCCTTTGCTTCAGTTCAAGGAACTCTTTCTCCATCTTTGTTCGGAGAATACGAGGGAAGTACTTATTGAAAAATAAGTTCTTGAACTCGTCCCATTCCATAGAATCAATTTCATCCCTTTGCCTCGTATTCTTAACAAGATTCCACCATTGATCCGCATCTCCTTCCAAACGATACAATGCTAGGATGACTTTATCATGCTCAGAACATTGAAGAACTGAAAATATCTTTTCAGTAGTACTAATCCATTGTTCAGCAACTAATGGATCAGTAGACCCGCTGAAAGATGGTGGACGCTGCCTCATGAAGGATTCAACAGAATGTTTCTCCCTTCTTTGTTCGTTTGGAAATCCTGCATGATTCATAGCTTGAGAAAGTTGTGTGAGCATGGCTACAAGATTTTGCATTCCAGCTCCCATATCGTTTGGTTGCTCAGGGGGACAATCATTGCATTGCCCATCGCATTCCGCATTAACACAGTTCCTTCGGGTTCCAGCCATTGACTAAAACCAAGAAGAATAGTGTGAGCAACACTAATTATAATAGGAAACCACATAATTCAAGAATGAAATTTTCATGCTTAAGGTCTTATCCTAGGTTATTCAAGGCCATTTCTAAAACACTAAGATTGTGTTCTATGCTTAGACTTATCCTTAGGGTTCTTACTAAGGCTTTCACATCCTAGTTTCCAAAGGTTGACTATACCTTTCCTCTGATACCAACTATAACGACCCACACTTTACATACATTGTTAATACTTCAAAATTGAATCACACTTATTACAACATATGACAAAACCACAAAGGACCGTATAGGTATAGTGTCTTTAGAAACTGGGGAAACATAAACAACTGGTTCATAAATCTTCTATAGTGTCTCTTATTTATTTCATCATATCTAGGGTCCCTTTTAGCATATTCTACTTAATATCCATCTTCCTGACCTGGGGAAAAGAAAACATAAAAGGGTGAGCTCAAATGCTCAGCAAGGGCAAATAAAGGAAATAAAAATCATATCTTATCTTTATGAAAATCAAAACCTGCAAAAGAGATCATAATATCTTAACATGGAATAAATCATAGAAGTGAAAATGAGATCCCCATAATCATAACATAAAACTTGAATCTTTGTGGCATGCACACATAATCATGGAAAATCATTTCTTGTTAGTCATGACTCATTGCCAAGACTATCTTAGTGGACAAAGTCCCTTTCTGAACCGAGTTCACTCCTCGTTTCAGTCCTGTATCACTGAACCGAAATAACCTTCCATTCCAGCCATGTCTATCTCATGAGATATAAAATCATTACCCAATGTATTGGAGGGATATATAGGTCCCACCCATCTTATAATGAATCCTTTCTTATGTGTGCCACATAATCATAAAACATGCATCATCGCATAACACATGTAACAAAAATGGGATTCTTGAAACATCATGACATCATAAATCAATTCATATATGATAAAGGAATTCATAAACACAATTCCATCACAACATAGTCAAACCAATGTAAAAATATGGATAGAAACAGAACCCTTTTTTATCTTAGATGGAAAATAATTTTGATAAAACACTTGAATTGAATTCTTGAGGAAAATATCCTTTCTTCTTCAAAAACATTTTTCCTTTCATAACATGTCATACAACTTTAAAATAAAAGAAGATGATTAAAAATAAACTTGAAAACTTGTAAAGGAAGCTTCTTTGAAGTAATGTTTTAAAAATCCATTCATGCCGTATAAGTTAAAAAAACATTCTTCGTACTTTTGTCGGAAAAGTCAAAAAGTACCTCGTACGGAAAAACGACAAAAGATTCCTTTCATATTCTTTACAAAAAACTCACCTAAGGGTAAAATTGGATTTAAACTATTTCAAGTGGATGGAAACAATATTACATATTTAGGGAACATGGATGTGGATGATAAAATACACCCCAGTAAATACTTACGAATAAACAATCTCGGATAAAAATGAGATTGTGATATTTCCCTTACCTTAGGTCCGATTTGCTTTGTTCGTGTCCGAAGCTCCTGTATAATGGTTTAAATAATGTTATTGACTTATTCCAGAATCATACATATTGATATGAGATCATATATGGTCATATTATTAGCTTCTTGTTAGTAATATTTCATTGTTACTTGTTACTCGGGTCTTTATAACTTTTTGTTCTTATGCGTGTTTTGTCGAATAAATTCTTATTCTTATCTTTAGGTTATAGATAATTCATTTCCAGAATGGTATTAGTGTAGTATATACCATATTCATTCATTCAATTCATTTATACAATCATTATGAAATGAAGATCATGTAGAACGAGTCGCATCACATCGTGGAGACGGTATTCCGTACGTACGCACGAGTGATGATATCGTTCCTATGATCGTGGAATTGTATTGGAGTATATATATATATTATTTCAGTATCAATATTACTTAATAATAATCATATATAGTTACTCATTACACCATTATACCCATCCTTGTATGGTGATGGTGGAAAATAGATTACACCACGGCGTGGAGACGGTATTCCGTACGTACGCACGCGCGGTGATTTTATTTTTCCGTAGGATGGATAGAAGTTGAATTAGGGTTGTTTCATATTTATAATAACACATCAGTATGTAAGTAATACTGATGTTATTACTTTATCATGAAACAACTAAAGAAGAAGAAGTTGAAGAAGAAAGAAATTGAAAAGATCGGTAATGGATATTACCTCTTCTTTGGAAGGCCTTTTTGAATCCTCCACTTAAGGAACTAAGATTGGTCTTTGGAGAAGACCAGGACCTCTAGGATTATTCTAGGGAAGAGGAGAAGGGAAAATGGCAGGGGTTGGCCGAGCTTGAGTGCTCAAATTGGTGTGAGGAGGAGGGGGAGGAGGTGCCCTTTTATAAGGGAGGAGAGGGGCACCTTAGGAATATCTCAAAATATTATTTTATATTAAAGTCAAAATCGGTTTATAATGGTTCCAAAGGGTCTTATTTCGAAGCTAAAGTGGGGATGGGTCGAAATCCTATCAACCAATAGAATTTAGACAAGTTTAGGATATTATTTTAACCTTATCAATTAAATTTAACTCTATGTTAAATAATTTAACTTTTACCATGTCTTTTTGTTTTCTTTCACTATATGGTTAATACACTTACTATAACATGCCAAACGAACCCCAAATTGTTTATTATTAATATATATATCCTTATATAAGTCATTTGGCCGAACCTTAGATTTTTAGGAATAAAATAACAATTAATAATATAATATTTGATTTAAAAACTATTTTGTGTCAATTTTGACACTATTTGATATATGATTTTTTTCAAAGTCATAACAGAATTATATGTTCGAACCAAGTTGATTAAATCAATACTAATATATCATAGTAACCTAGAAAATTATTTTAATTCATAAAAAGTCTAAAATTACATTTATTTTGGTATTTATATTATCAATTTTGTCAATATTTCATTAATAAGATAATTACTGCATCATCTTTGTTTCATAAATAAATTAAATTATTTGATGTCTAAAAATTACAAATAAAATACCATCATGTAGGAAATCTTTTTAGCTTTCTAATGAATATTTACAATCGAATTTATCTTATGTATAACCCTATATTAAAAATGATTTACTTATTAAACTTTGATTTTAACTATTTTAACCCTTCTTTAAATAAATTAATAATAAATGTCCTAATCTAATCCAAGTGGGCCTAAATGGTCATATTTTATTCCTAAGTTTGTTTTTGGTCGAATTACACTTGTCCAATAGAATTAGGACATGTGTTAGGGTAATATTAATATCATATTTACCCTTAGTTACCCTATTTACTATTAACCGCGGTAAAAATAGTAAAAAGTTACTATTCACCAAAAAATTATTTTCATCTCATTGAACCACATTTTAGTCCTTGATATTAACCGTGTCTCTCGGATTTTTGAAATTCCATTCACAGAAGCGGTAAAATTATGTTTTATGCAAAATTCAGTTTTTAACCTACCACTTAGTGGTTTCACTATTCATCAAAAATTGAAAGTTTTCAGAAAAATACCAAAATTTCACCCTAGGCTAATTTCGATATTCTGAGTCCAAAAATGAAGTCCATTTTGAAAAATAAAATTTATAAAATTTCAATAAGTGGTTATTACTATTCATAACGGCTAGTTTTAATAGCATATTGTTGTTTAGTGAAACTCGGTATTGCGTACGACACAAGCTATCGAGGAAGGTTGCGATTGCGTGTAAAGCAAGCCAAGAAAGTGTTGTGTAGAAAAAGATTCCTTTGATGATTTATATAACATAAAAGTCTCGGGTGTTACAAAAATGATGCCAACCCAACATCCAATCACATACACATATATCATATAAATGAATCTCACACAAAAAATCACCCCTGGTCTACACTAAGGTCGAATTTGTTGCCTTATATGTCATTTTTCTCAGAGGTATCCACACCAAGGATATCTAATTCCATAAAAAGTAAATGGGTCATATTGATTTCAGAGTGAGGATATCCCACCAATTCATATAAATGGATCTTAAGGATTTGGTAATGAGAATATCCCAACCATTTACTATAAACAAGAAAAAAAATTTCCATGGAGTGTTTTCAGGATAATCATTTTCACAAATTTCTTAAAAGTTACAAATAGGACTATAACACACTTCAAAAAAACCACTCTTTTTACAAGATCCAAATACACTTTTCCAAAAAGGTGAATTCTTTTTTCCATTTCGTAGCCATTTTAGAAAAACCAATTTAGTATTCACATCACATTTTCAAATCAAGTCCACTTTCATCAAAATTCCAAACATTCCACACACTCCCATCACAAACCATCATTTTATATATCAAAAATACATTCAAAAAACTAAACCATGCTCTAGATATCACATATCACTTTAATTGAAAAAACATTCATTTTATCAAACACATGGTGTGTAACATTTAAAAAAAATTCTATTTATCACAAATAATGAAAGAAATCACCACATTGAACACAATAAAATATTCCAAATATCACACATAACTATTAAATATTCAAATAAGGTAAAAATATATTGATACCAATTAATATTAATATTTGAAGTAAAGTGTAAAGGGGAACATGCCTCAAATAACATGCTCTTCAACATCGCCAACCCAAAACCACTCCATGAAGGATACAAGAGCCAATAACAACCATAAATAAAAACAAAAAACCACCCACTATAAAGCATCATAAAAATAAAATATAGATCTACATGACCATGGGAGAAGAGTATATCAAGAGAAAGTTGAAGGGGAAGGAATATGGATATGATATGAGGAGATTACCTTGAGATATTTTCCCCAAAAAATCCCTCAAATCAACACTTGGGATGAAGGAGGAGGCTTAGAGGATAAGGGAGAGGCTCCCTTATGTTGTATGAACCCTATGAAATGGGAAATTGGAGGAATGGGTATAAAATTAAGAGATGGTCGAAGATTCATTTCATACGTTTATTGAATTTGGAATCTCACAGTGTTTGGATAAATGGTTTCCCAAACTGTGCGCCAACTGTGCGCCCCTCACTAGACACACAAGGAACCCCATGGTCTGTCCTAATAGTTTCTCAAACCATGTTCTGACCGTGACAAATTCCCCTATCCAAAAACAAAACCTCACGACATGCTTTTCTCATAGTTTCCCTAAACGTGCTTAGTTCGTGTCCCTTACCCCACCCAAAAAACAATGAGCTGCATAGTTTCGTCGTCCATGATACAAGTTTTCCTATAACTATGTGCTAACTGTGCACCACCTACTTTCAAGACCGAATTCCACAATTTTCACAAAAAAACGAATAGTGAAACTAATGAATAACCATCAGATCAAAAATAAACATAGCATTATCTCAAAAATTTAACACTTCCACACCCATAAATTAAGGGAAAACCAAGATCCAAAAGCTAATCCTGAAAAATGATGAAAATAAAATTCCGAGTGTGACAGTTTCTTTTGGGTTTTAGGGTTTTGAGTTTTTATGATTTTAATGTTTTTATATATTTTATAAACATTTTAGGGGTTCAAATGTTTTTTATAATTTTTGGTGGATCTATAGCATGTTATGATTTTTATGATTTTTTATGTTTTTATGGGTTTTTATAGATTTTAGTGATTTTATGTATTATAGATTTTTTTGGATTCTAGGTTATTAAATTGATTTTAGGTTTTTATGTTTTTCTTAGGGGTTTTTAGGTTTTTAGGAGTTTTTTTACATGATTTTAGGGACCTTATAGTATTTTCATTATTTTAAGGTATTAAAAGGGTTTTAGGTTTTTGATGTTTTTCTTGGTTTTATGGGGTTTTTAGGTTTTTTTTTGTTTTTTAGGGGTTTAATGTTTTTATAGTTTTAAAAAAAATCATGTTTAAAGGGGGTTTGGAGTTATTAGTTTTTTTAGGGTTTCTTTGAGTTTTTAGTGGATTTTAATGTGTTTTTGTTTTTATGGTTTTTATAGTTTTAGGGGTTTTATGTGATTTTTGGTTTTTAAGATTTTTTTAGGTGTTTTAGGGTTTTTAGAATATTTAATTTTTTTAGGTTTTTATGGATTTTAAATATTTTTTTTGTATTTTTAGGTATTTTGAATGTTTTTGGGGTTTTTTGGGTTTTAAGGTTTGTTTTATATTTTTAGGGGTTTTATGGATTTTTAGATTTTTAATTTCTTTTTATCATTTTATAGGGTTTTAGAGTTTTTAGTTGTTTTTAGGATTTTAATTGGGTTTAAGGGTTTTTATTTCTTTTTTGTGTTTTATGGTGTTTTTTGGGGGGGTTAGGGTTTTTAAATTTTTTAGGATATTAGGTATTGTAATTGTTTTTATGATTTTAAGATTTTCTTAAGGGTTTTCAGGGTTTTTAGTGTTTTTTTATGTTTTTAGAGATTTTATGGGATTTTAAGATTTTATGTGTTATTAGTGTTTATAATTAATTTTTATGGTTTTTAGGGTTTTAGTGTTTTTAGGGGTTTGAATGTTTTTATAGTTTTCTATAATTTTAGGGGAATAAATGGTTTTGATAGTATTTGTGGTTTTTTGGGTTTGAAGGATTTGTGGGGAATTTAATGGTCATTAGGGGTTGGTATGGTTTTTAGTGTTTTTAGTGTTTTATTTTTGTTTTATAGTTTTTAGAAATTTCTATGTGTTTTATAGGTTTAAAGTGTTTTTAGGTTTTTAATGTCTTCTTAGGGGGTTTCTAGATTTTTATAATTTTTATAATTTTATTCCATTTTAGGGTTTCTAGGATATTTATGGGTTTTTGTGGGTTTTGGGGGTTTTTTTGAGTATTTTATACGTTTTTAGGTTTTTTTTGAATTTTTAAAATTTTTAGGGGTATTAATGTTTTTTCTATTTTTGATCGGTTTTAGGCTTTCTTTGGGGTTTTTTGGGTTTTTAAAATTTTTGAGGTGTTTTATTTTTTTAGGGGTTTTATGTTTTTTCTAATCATTTATGGTTTTTATCAATTTTTGGTTTTTAATGTTTATTTAGTGTTTTAGGATTTTATGGATTTCTTGGGATTGTCATGGTTTTTAAGTTTATTTATGTTTTAGGGGTTTTTAGATCTTTTTTCTGGAATTTTATGGTTTTTATAGTATTTAGGGATTTAGAGGGAATTTAGGATTTTTATGTTTTTTTTTGTGTTTTTGGATTTTTTTGAGTATTTTGGGGTTTTATGATTTTTAGTGTTTTTAACATTTTTTGTGGATTTAAAGCATTTCTATTGTTTTTAGTGCTTTTATGGTTTTTCTAAATTTTCATATTTTTTATGTTTTAGGGGTTTTATGGTTTTTATGGGGTTTAGTCACATGTAGGGTTTTTAACATTTTTATGTTTTATTGGGTTTTAAGTTTTCTTAGGGTTTTTAATGATTTCTTAGTGTTTTCATGGTTTTAGGGTTTTTTATACTTTTAGAGATTTTTAGGGATATTTTAGGATTTTTAGGTGTTTTATGGTTTTTAGGGATTTTGATAGGTTTTAGGGGGTTTTATGGTTTTTATCTTTTTTAGGTTTTTAGGGGTTATATGTGGTTTTAGGTTTTTATGGTTTTCATTTGGGTTATCAAATTTTCTTAGGGTTTAAATGTTTTTAAGGATATTAATGAATTTATTGGTTTTTGGGTGTTTAGGGATTTTCAGGATCTTGGGTGTTTTTTGGTTTTTAGTGGTTTTATTGTTTTTCTGTGTTTAAAGGGTTTTTCTGTTATTTAATGTTTTAAAGTTTTTTAATGTTTTTTTTGATTTATTGGTTTTTATGTTTTTAATGATTTTTGTGTTTTTAGGGTTAATGAGTTTTTAGGTTTTTTATGCGTTTTTAGTGTTTTTAATCGTTTTGAGGGGTTTAAAGTATTTTTAATGTTTTACTTGTTTTCTTGGGTTTTTATGAGACTATAGTGTTTTAAATAATATTTTTTTGGTGATTTTAGGGTTTCTAGGGGATTTATTATTTTTAGGGTATTTTAGGGTTTTTAACTTTTTTAGGTTTTTTACAGTTTTATCTATTTTTATGATTTTATGGTTTTCTTAGGTGTTTTTGGGTTTTAGGTGTTATTATGTTTTTTTGTTATTTTGGGGTTTTATGATATTTTATGGTTTTCAATGGTTTTTTATTTTAAGGCGTTTTTACGGTTTAAATCGTCCTTATTAGGATTTGGGGGGGTTAAAGTTTAATAGGTTTTTAGGGGTATTAAGTGTTTTTATGTTTTTAATATTTTATTATATTTTTTAATTATTTTTATAGTTTTTTACATTCATAGGAATTTTTTAGGATTTTTGAGGTATTTTATGGTTTTTAGTGATTTTTGAGGGGGTTTTGTTTTTTAGTGATTGTTGTGTTTTTTCATTTTTAGTGTTTTTTGTGTTTTTTAGGGATATAAAGTTTTTATGGGTTTTAAATATTTTTAGTGGTTTAAATTTTTTTATAGTTTTTAGTGGCGTTTAGAGTTTTTTTCAGTTTTCATGGGTTTTTGGGTATTTATTGGTTTTTATGGTTTTTTGGGGTTTTAGGTTTTTTTATGTTTCAATATTTTTTCTAAGTATTTTTATGGTTTTTAGGGTTTTTTATATTTTAGGTAATTTTATTATTTTTAAGTGTATTGATGGTTTTTAGGGTATTTGATGGTTTTTTTGGTTTTAGGGTCTTTTTCTGCATTTTTATGGTTTTAGGGTTTTTTATTTTTTGAGTGGTTTTAAGTGTTTTAGGTTTTTAAGGGTTTCTTTGGGTTTTTATGTTGTTATGTATTTTTGAGTTTTTTTATTTTTTAATGGGTTTTAGGGGTTTTAGGGATTTTGAGGGGTTTTAGTGTTTTTAAGGGTTGTTGTGGAATATATGGTTTATGTGATTTTTTGATATTTTTTAGGGGTTTTAAGATTTCTTCATGTTTTTTGTATTTTTTGGGGATTTAAAAGGGTTTTTTAGTTTTTGGTTGGTTTCATGAGCTTTTTGGGTTTTTTACATTTTAAGGGTTTTTATCAATTTTACGGATTTTATGATTTTTATGGTCTTTTATTGTTTTTAGTTTTATAGGTTTTTAGGGGTTTTAAGTTTTTTAATGTTTTTAAGGTTTTCTTAGGGTTTTATAGGGGTTTTTTTAGTTTTTTTTTGCCTTTTTATAATTTTATGTGTTTTTAGGGTTTTAAGGGATTTTTATGATTTTTAGAATTCTTAGGGTTTTGAGGGTTTTTAAATTTTTCTGTTTTTAGGAATTTTGTGTTTTTTAGGTTTTATGGTTTTCTTAGGAGTTTCCAGGTATTTTATGGGTTTTTGTGTTTTTAGTAATTTTAGGGGTTTTAAGGGACTGTTTACGATTTTTATGTGTTTTTAGGGATTTTGAGGGGTTTAAGGGGTTTTTACGGTTTTTACGGTTTTTGGGGTTTTAGGGTTTTTTGGGGATTTTAAGGTTTTTATGGTTATTATTTTTTTATATATTTTTAATGTTTTAGGAGTTTAAATGGTTTTACAGTGTTTAGATTTTTTAGGGGTTTTAGGGTTTTCTTATGTTTTTAAGTGTTTTTTATGTTTTTAGGTGTTTTAGGGTTTTAGGTCAATTTTAGGGTTTTATGGATTTTGGTGTTTTTTAATTCTTCATGGGTTTTATGTGTTTTTAGGTTTTAATGTTTTCATCATGTTTTTTGGGGTTTTTTATTTTTTTTACATTATTCTGGATTTTTAGGGATTTCTTTATAATTTTAATGGGTTTTAGGGATTTTACTGATTTTGAGGGTTTTTATTGTTTTTTTGTTTTTTTTGTTTCTTTGGGTTATTTAAATTTTCTTGAGTTTTTTATGGTTTTATAGTTTATAAGAATTTGTATTGTTTTTAGGGGTGAAAATATTTTTCAGTAGTTTTTTTATGGTTTTTATGGTTTTATGGTTTTTTAACATTTTTAGGGTTGTAGGGGTTTTATGATTCATGGTTATTTTATGGTTTGAAGGATTTTTTGGGTGTTTTAGGTATTTTGTTTTTTTAGTGGTTGATATGTTTTTAGGATTTTTTGATTTTATTAGCGTTTTTCATGGTTTTTATGGTTTTTTAATTTTTAGAGACTTTTGTTGATTTTTTTGATATCTTTAGGGGTTTTAGAGTTTTTATAGTTTTTGGGGGGTCTGGCAGTTTAGTAGTGTTTTTATGGTTTTTAGGGTTTTTATAGGTTTTTTACATTTTTATGGGTTTAAAGTGTTTTTAGAGTTTCTAGTGGTATTTACAGTTTTTATGGATTTTTATGGTTTTTATGGTTGTATTGGTTTTTTGGTTTTAGGGATGTGGGGTCCTGAAAAATCCGCAAAGTAGATTCTACGCAAATCCCCCAAAATAATTGGGGAAAATAATGGAGAAAATTCAAATAAGGGAAACAAGCAGGACCGGTCCACGGACCGGTCCCATGAAAACACGACGTGGCCTGGCCCCGCGAAGTGCCCCCTCCGCGAACCATCCTCGTTCGTGAAATGGAGGTGGAGATCCTCCACATTCGAGAGGCAAGATGGGTGCCAATCCAGTTCGTCATCATGAACCTCCCCAACCACGTCGACCGGTTCAAGCCATATCCGCTATCGTTTGCGAAACGGAGGCGGAGAACCTCCACAGGCACGAAGTAGGGTGGGAGCCAAACTGGTTCACCCATATGAACCGCCCCAGCCGCAAGCTACGTCAGCCGACCCAAACCACCTCTGCTATCGTTCACGAAATGGAGGCATAACCCTCCGCGGCCGTGAGCCACTCCCTGAGTTCGGTTCGTAGAGGAGGAATGTTTAATACCCCACGAATTGCGGATTGACTAAGTCAGCCATAAACCGGGTATTCGGTCATGGGCCTCCGCAAAATGTGCCGCATGACCAGAGATACATCTCTTTTCCCCACTCTATAAAAGGAGACCGAGGGGGGGGGGAGGAGTGGTTATTCGGATTCAGATGATTCGAAGGTGGAAGAAGAGAAGAGCGATCAGACTCGGGTGGAAGGATTTCGAAGGAAGGCTTAGGATTTCGCAAATAACGATGTTCCAGTTCGCGAACCCGAGTAGGTATAAACCTGGGAATGAAATAATAAGGAACCAAAAATGAATAATAATTTGGTGAACCACGAACTTAAAATTACAAAGAGGAGAAAACTGAAAACCAGTGTCCCTCCGCAGCTGTACTCCCCGTGGACCAGGGAGTTTATGCCTCTTTTCTGATCGGTCGCGCCGCGTTGCACCCTCCTACGCGGGTGAAGCCCCGATTGACGAGCCTCTGGCCGGCACTGCCCTTGGACGCCGCTGCATACATGGAACCCTCCACGGACCACCATGGTTCGCAGATCGAACCCGGAACCACGAACCACCTTGGTTCGCGGGATGCCAATCAGTCCGCGGACCCACCTGGTTCATAGATGGCCAGTCAGTCCGCAGACCCTCCTGGTCTACGGACGACCTCTCAGTCTGCAGAACACCCTGGTTCACTGATGGCCTCTCCATCCGCATAGCACTTCCCTACTCGAAGGGAACCAAAACCTCTGCAGTTCCCATTCCCCGATCCACATAAGATCCTCCGGATCCAGTCTGATCCTCCACAACCTCCTTATTGGCCTACTCATCAGCCCCGAGCCGAGGCCTCCACCATAGACACCGGATCCATTTGGTGTAACCCTCAGGTGCATCAGTGCGCCATTTTGAGTTCACATACCCATGGTAAAGAGAGTCGAAGGGGTTCCCCGACCCTTGAACAGATTCACGAAGCATGTATGGGTTCACATTCTCACGGTAATGCGGGGTCTGATCTTGGGAATCCCTTTTATGCCTCTCCACTTGTCAAGGGATTCTCGGAGATGTTAAAATACCCATCATAAGGAAGCCCTCATGCACTTCAAGTGAGGAGATGGGCACAAGAGCATCCTCTTTCCCTCTCCCGCTGCGCTTTATCGTCACGGGCCTCCTCAGAGTGTATGCCCCGATCCATTACCATGGGCCTCCTCAGAGTGTAAGCCCCAATACATCACCCTGGTAATCCACCTAGGAGTAAGCCCTGACTTTATGGGCCACCCTATGCGTAAGCCCCACTCCACTTCTCACAGACGCACCTTTCGCGACATGATCGTCTAGTCCCTGATGTCTCTTGTTTCTCACACCGAACATTACTCACGTGGGCTTATAGTAGGCATCGACCATGAAGTCCTCTTATGGGCCTCCTCAGAGTGTAAGACCCAATCCACTTCTTAGGCCTTCTCAGAGTGTAATCCCCAATCTACATCTTTGGCTGCCTTAGAGCGTAAGCCCTGCACCAATCCAAACTATGTGGACTTTGATCCCTATCTCCTAGGCGGGTTATGTAGGAAGACACTCCAAGGTTCAAGCCCAATAACGGGTCATTCTAACTTCCTTTCACATAGTTTTACCAACATATTGGGCCTCCTCAGAGTGTAATCCCTAATCCACATCTTGGGCCTCCTCAGAGTGTAAGCCCCAATCCACATCTTGGGCTGCCTTAGAGTGTAAGCCCCGCACCAATCCGAACTACGTGGACATTGATCCCTGTATCCTAGGCGGGGTACATAGGAATCCTCTCTGAGGTTCAAGCCCAACAACGGGTCATTCTGACCCCCTTTCATGTCGGTTCTCCAACACTCCCATGTGAACTACATGGACTTTGATCCCTGTTCCCTAGGCAGGGTACGTAGGAAGCCTCCCTGAGGTTCAAGCCCAACAACCGATTGATCCGACTGTCCTCACATCGGTTCACCGCACCACTCCTAGTGCTGCCTCAATGAGTTCCAACTCCTCGGGATCATTAATCTAGTGAGGGATGGTAAACCTCAGGCCAGAATGATTCTGAACCCCTTGAGTCCAGTTGACCATTTCCCACCAGGGTTAAACCCGTGGATACTATGTTTGGGTATAAACCAATTATTCCCGAACATAGGAATACGTCTTAAATATATAAGTGAGTCCCAGAACATGCAATAATTCCCCCCTAAAGGGTGCGATGAGCCCGAATTTCCATCCACTCGACCAATGTGAGTTCTTAAGCGTCGCTGGTCAGACCATCCAGCGATCACCAACCTTTGGAAAGCAGGTCCGTGCATCATCGGATACGGAGCTGTTGGGTGTTTTGAGGTGGAAACCACAAAACAAAAATGGTGAACCTGACATGAATCCTTAACCATGCATGACAGATTTAACTTAATCCCACCCTATTCCCCCTTTTACTCACAAGGAGGGACAATCATGGTCATTGACTACACATGGGATCATGAGATGCTACTTTGACGGGTTTGTTGTTTGTATTTGTTAAAATGTTTTATAGGTACCTTCAGAACTCCCTTCGATCCAATGGCGTCTCGAAGGAACTCTCATGAGCGTGCTTCCAACAATGCAATGACTGGATGTCCTCACCTATGGAGGACCCCGTCACCCACCCAGCGTCTTCAACACTGGGTCTCGGACACGCTGATCCGAGAGTACCATGTGAACGGTACTATCCCAACGGTGGAGGCGGCCATGCACGCCCTCCAATCCGCCAGAACTCGCCGGTCTCCTGCCTAGTAGCGGCCGCAAAGGTAGATCCAGACAGCCCCTATTGCTATCTCCAACCGTTTCAGGAGTCTATCCTCGAAAAGGGACAATGCGTACCTCCCTTATCTCAGGGAGGCGAATGAGGTTGACGTTGAGGACTTCATCCCCACCGAACAGGGGTTCCTCTCAAAGGCCCCCTCCGGCAGATGTCATCACGGTCACGCCGCGATTCAACATACTCGCACCGCGGAGGTTGTCTCCATTAGGATTCAGGGCCACGCTCCCTAAGCTCCGGCCCCTCGGACCGCCCGACAAGGGTGGCAGATGTACAATAAGGGACCGGTCATCACCCTGGTCCCTAAGGAGGAGCTCCACTGCCCAGTCATGGAGACATACCACGAATAGGCACCTACACCTATCCGCTCCTCCCAAGCCCGCCATCTAGACATGGCAGCATCATACAAGCCGGCACGCATCCCCGCCGAGCTCCATCAAGCTCGTCGCTCACCCAGGACGACACTTACCAGGTAGGCACCTCTCCCTACCTAGGGTCATGAAGGCCACCAGCATGACGTGGTGGCGACCCGACGCCTGCAGGACCATCTCCTAAGAGATGATTCTGACGCCCGCCATCCTGATCTGGTGGCGATCAAAAAAGCCCGACACCCAGATGTGGCAGAAAATCATAGGCGGCCACGTCTCCCCACCAACAAAGGCCACTGACTCGATACGGTGGGAAACCAATTTATGCAGGGCCAGCTCCCTACGTATGCAAGTAATGTTCGCTATCCTGATGTGGTGGAAAACGGAGAGATAATCCGATGTATCCCAGTACAGGGGAAGATTCGTTCAGCTGCCCCAACACAGGAGAATTTTCAGTACCCACTGACCACCCGAGGACCAGATCAGGATATTACTACTCTGGTACCGGAATGGGCCTTCATTCCCATTCCATCCAAACATCTCTCTCTACATATCATGGCAATAATGGAGGAGCAGGTATCGATCCCAGATCATATCTTGCAGACTTTACAGAATGTAATTGCATCAATGACAACACTAAGGACTCAGGCCCATGAGCCCATCTCCCCAATTGAGGCGACTCATCTGAGAGTCTAGATAGCCGCCTCGGCGTAGATCTGCATCCCTGCTTCATCCCAGGAGGGTTTCCGGCCATATTTCGTGATGCAAGGGCAACCAGATCGAGTAGCTTCACTCGTTCCAACTAGGGGACACCCATCCATCATGGTGGACGCTCCAGAGTAGGTATATATCCCTCTTAAAAGTCAAGATGTTAGTTGGCGTATCCCAGAAGCATCACGGGGCCCAATTAGACAGGGACCCAAAAGTGAAGGTTGTTGTCATCAGCAGACTGTCCCCGCTGCCCGCAAAAGAGCGCCCCAAACGTGCCAAAGGCAGCTGGAAAATAAAGAGAAAGTTCATGACTCTGCTCTACTAGAATCTGGGGTTCCCAATGCTGCTAACCACAAATCACAGGCTCAGAACCCTACCCACCCATTACCATATTGTGGGAGTGGCAGTAGCAGTTGCGAAGGGACTCCCCACAATGTTGCTACCAGAAGCTCTGAAGTTCCTCCATAGAGCACCCTCGGTGGCCTCCCTCGCGGGCATATAACGAACGATCACGAGAGCTCCTCTTTTGATGCGAGTCATGGAAACCCTCCACGTGACCAGAAGATTGAGCAGCAAGAAGGTCCACTACTTGTTGCGGTCCACCCTGAAGGTCCTCCCCGGGGTATACAATGCAATCACTATCCATGCAGTGAGACCACATATTATGATAGTAGTCCTCGCTATCATAGTCACAACTATGGAGGCCCTCCCCGAAGTGACGTCTCATCATGACAAGAAGGACCTACCCTTATCGTAGCCTGCCCTGAAGGTCCTCCCCAGGGGTTACGCTGCAACAGAACTCCATGCAGCTAGGCATCAGATCCCGATGGTAGTCCTCTCCACCCTGATAACGAAGGTCCTCCCCGTAGAGACATCAAGCAATGAGAAGTCCCTCCACTCATTGTGGTATATTTTGGAGGCCCTCCCCATGATGTATCCTGCAGATATTCTCATTGCAGTAGAAGTAATGGTAGTCCTCGGCATTTCTGTAGATGTGATGGTAGTCCTCGCCACCACGACCGCCATTGCGAAGGTCATCCCCGCATTGGCCCCAAGAAACAAGGATGTCCTCCCCTTATTGTGGTGTGTCCTGAAGGTCCTCCCCAGGATGCATGTAGAATGTCAAGCCATGATGGACATGCTCACCATGATGGTAGTTGTTGTGAAGGTCCTCCCCGTAACAACGCTATGCAGCCAGAAGGTCCTCTCCTTGCTGGGACATGCCTTAGAGGTCCTCCCAAGGGTGTGTACTACAAAATTCCTCTATGTAGTGGAGCATCAAGCAGTATTAGTAGTTCTCTCCATTATAGCCGCCATTGTGGAAGTCCTCCCCGCGATGACATATCATACAACAGGAAGGTCCTCTCCCTGCCGAATCAAGCACCGAAAAGCCCTTGTATGCCGATGCACTCAGAAGGACGGGATCAAGCATGTCAGATTCCCAGTTAGTCACTGACGACATCCTTCTGCAATCAAGAGATGGTCCATTGCCACGTTCATCCTCTGAACCACCTCGGAATCACCCAAATAATGATTCAGCACCTACCGGCCCCGCTACCTCCAACAACATTGGCAGCGAGCATCTCAGTTGGGCCGACCAGGTAGAGGAGTCACTAGAGGAGGAGTATGCCGATATGCTGCCCCTGAGGAAACGACTATCCAAGGAAGATATACCAGTGATGTTTTGGCCTAGGGCCTCCTCTCAGTTCGACATACCCAGAGAGTTATCGAAATAATGCATGCACGACATCCGCCATAATATATAGACAACCCTCCGCCGACTAAAATCAAGATTCTTGTCCTACGACGGGTATGTAGACCAAGTCAAGACAATAGGAGACCTCCTGCGTTACATCGACCTAGAAGATCTTCCTTCAGCATGACAACAGCGACCTGAGAGGAGTAAAAGAAATATGGAGATAGCCTGCCTCTGTGCGCTGCACCAGCTGCGCCGCCTCATCAGTGACGCTCCGAAGGGAGTCCATATCAGGGGATGGGGAGAACATGGAGCTCTGTATTTCACTCCAATCCCCACCCATAAGAACCCATTAGCCGTGATTTCTTGACACTTCGTCATGTCAATATGGAAATAGAGTGGTCTCCCTGTTCAGGAAAGGCAACACACCCAGCAGAGTTAGGCCTTGAGTAAGTCCTAGAAGCAGCAGGCCCAGAGGGAACGATCCATCCAAGAACTCCTGAACCAGGCCACCGAGAGAATACAACATGACTCTCGCCTAAGAGAGGCCAATCATCGATTTTTTCCTACCTCCCTAGAAGGGATTGATTCACAGAAGAACTCAACACCAAACCCAGTTCACCCCCGAATGGGGGCACACGAGATTAGGCAGGCCGCGATAGCAGTAGCCACTACTGCAATCCAGGGTCAACCCCAGCCTGCAGGGCTGGGGGAATTTTTAACAAAAAATGCCTCCGTAAGATCAATAAAACCGGGAAGAGACTCGATGTCCAAGGAACGGGGCCAACCCCAGACCTCAGGGCTGGGGGCATTATTACACCCTCAAAAAATACCTCCCCCACGATAATTAGTATTCTCTCGTCTAGGGAGGACGGTCATAAGAGGAGGTTCTTGTCCTATCCTATAATTTTAATCATCATCCCCTCTGAGAGGAAGGCGCACCATAAGGTCGCATCAAAGAACTCTCTGCATCACCCTTCGTCAAGAAGTCCGAAGGCAATCCCATGACACAAAAGGGAAGGCCAACAGAAGACGCGGGAGATCCTCTTCCCATATGGAAGATGACATCTTCTCCGCCCCACGATATGAATCTATCAACATCATAGAGGTTAACCCTACGGGTGACACCATAGATACTTCCAATCTGGATGGATCGGGAGATGATAGTTCTGGTCAGGCTGTGACTCACAACGAACCACCAGGTGTGCACACCCGGAACCAGAGGGCCACCCTAAATATGGTCATCCTTCTAGCCAACCCTCCTCCACTAACCCAGTGAGCTTTCAATAGGGATAATAATAAAATACTGGTTACCCTTAACCCGCCTCCTTCTCTCGACAAAAATGAGCCCCTCACGCTCGAAGAGTGATTCGCTCGACAGGAAGAGGAGATGAAGGAATTGTGCTGGCTTAATGCCGAGCTACTCCAGAGGAACTAGCTTATTGAATGTGCGTCCCAGGAGGAGCCTCATCATGCTCTCCCAGCAAGTGCACCTCAAAGGCTAAGGTTTGCCCTGAAAAACGAAATATGGTCATGGCTCCCGTCCAACGAGGCTCCCGGTCTGTCCAACTACCTAAACGTAGATTTGGATGACTTCCATGACTTCCCTCCACTCAGGAAGAAACCAGAGCGAGTACATCTGAACCCTCTGAAGGTGACACAAACGTCACATGAACACCTGGTGCTGGCCAATAAAGATCCTCAAGCAATGCCTCGGGCAATGCCTGCCCAGGACCGGGCCCAACAGGATGTAAACTAGGGTCTCACCAACAACATCGAGGCACTAATAGCTCGATTGGAAGCAATGGAAGGGTGTCGCGATTCGATACAGCCAGAGTGGAAACCCTACCTAGATTGGGTGACCAACACGCCACCTCCGACCAACTTTGGGAGCCCTGTATTCCCTATCTTCAATGGATCAGGCGATCAGAAATAGCATTTGATGCACTATGCATCCTATTGAGACCCTATGATGGGAACTCCGGAACAACAGGATGTAGTGAAACTTAGATGCCTCATACGGAACCTGAAAGGATCTGACTTCATCTAGTATACGAGTCTGCCAGCCCAGTCAATCAAAAGCTGGGAAGACCTTCGGAAGTAGTTCCTGTTGCACTTGATCTCAACGTTACCTAAAACAACGGTCAGCGATCTCATGAACTACAAGCAGAGGGAGAATGAGAGGGTCTCAGATTTCATCGCCAGATGGAAAGGTCGAACCTATTCTCTGAATAGTCCAATGCCTCAAGATGAGTTGCTAGCCATATGCATCGATAATATTCGAGATGAGTTGCGAACACCACTAATACCATTGGAGTGCACCACTGGCTTCCGCCGTCTCTCGTCCATCACCCAGATAATTGAGGACTCCCTGCAGCAGACTAATTCGATGTCCCAAATAGTCTCACAGGCTCCTACGAAAAGAGCCCCTATAGGTGAAGCGTCCACTAACACACTCAAGCCGACCCCTATGCCTGCTCTACCGCTCAGGCCTCCACCAAATCTTCAGGGGCCTCCTTCATATCAGCGGCCACCTCCTCCTAAATGGGACGATCAGAGAGGACTGAAGCGAAATCAGTTTGAGGTACTAAGACAAAAAAGTATACTCATTCTGAGACGATCAAGTCTGCGGCTACTTCATTGCTGCCATGAACTGCAACTTGCTCCGCCTCCCGGAGCCGAGGAAACCTGAAGAGGTTGGCTGTGATGACATGCCAGATTACTACCACTACCATTGGATGTTGGGAATAGTATCCGAGAATGATTCGTCTTCAAAAACCACCTGCAGAGCATGGTAGACTCTGGACAGGTCGATCTGGGTCCACCCCCAGCACATGTGGCATGTATCTCTACCACCAACTCCGACAAAGAGGAGAGGAGGCAGAAAGTCACCAGCAAGCATGGACAGAAATTTGACAACTGGATGACTCAGAAGACTATCAAAAGAGACTAGGGAATACTCCGAGCTCAACTACTGCAGCCGGTGTTGCAACCAATAGCCCCTAACATCGTACATCCGGTGGCATCTACCTCACAACCCTCCACGAGCCGATCATCCATGCGTAATCGAAGGAGGAAACAATCGCAAGAGGAGCAGTCCGCAACGGGGCCAAAGTTAGCCTCGACCCTGGAAGATTATATGACCTTGAATTTGGAAATACGGGCACCAACCCACCAAATGGCACCATCAGGGACAACCGACCATGTCAACCTGTCAGAGGATGAAGATCCAATCTTTGGTTCTATTAACATCATCCATCTTATGGAATCATTCCCTGACGAAGGGTATGGTTACGAACCCGAGTTTCCTATACAAGGAGCCGGGAGGAGGAATCACAGAGGTAGGGGATACCAGGTGAGGCACATCCATGGCCGAAACCAACCCTACGGTTGGACCCCGGACCAAACAGTTAATATCACGGAAACCCATGGGAGAGCCCTTCAACGGACTCAAAAAGAGAAGGAATGCCCCTCCACCTCCACATGTATCCACTCTGGCCCTGTTGTTCTGCGATACCCACCAGAGGAGGAACAAGTATCTGACCGCCTAGTGCGAAAAAACAGACCGGCCGGGCCAAGTCCCAAAAACATGGGAATGTCATCAATATCCAACACTGCAATAGGCCCCTCCTCGTCAAATGCTTCAGCCCCTAAAGCACCTACTAAGACTCTCCCGTCAACAAAGAAGCATCGGTCGTTGGAGTAGAAATACGATATCCTTAAGCATCTGGCATTGATACCAGCCAAGTTGTCCATCCACGATGCCCTAAGTCTGTTAGCAGACCTCATGGAGGTGCTTATAGAAGCTTTGATCAGCCCCCAGGAGTTTCAAGCCGAGGTATCCGTCGCCAAAATTTACCGGATGGAGACTGACCCGACTGAATTCAGTGCGGTGATTTCCTTCACTGATCAAGATGAAGATGCCATCATGTAAGGACACATTAGACCACTATATGTGTCCGACACACTGAATGGTATTGATATCCGGAAAGTCTTTATAGACAATGGCTCTGGAGTTAACCTCCTTCCCCTATAAACACTCAGTAAGTTGGGCTACAGTGAGGACAACTTAATTCCCTCGGCCAAAACTCTGTTGGGTTATGACAAGAGTGAGCAGAAACCAATGGGAAAAATTAAGTTAAAGTCCAATTATGGTGACCTGGTAGCCTACATGGAATTCCTGGTGGTCAGGCAAAGCACAACTTTCAATGCCCTACTTGGAAGGTCGTGGCTCCATAAGCACATGGTCGTTCCTTCATCCTACCACCAGTGTATCAAGTACTGTGTCAATGGAAAAAGTGGAACATTTCATGCCGACAAGGCCCCTTTTGAGCTCTCCGAGTCACATTACATTGAAACTGGGTTCTATGAGCAAACGAAAAATAAGCCTTTGGCTGATGGTGTCGACTGGATCCCCACTCCAAATGGCCTGGAGATGGTTCCTGATGACTCCCTCAGGAAGCCTGGCGGAGATTATGTCCTGCACATCAACCACGTTGAGAGTAGGAGTTCAAGTATGGACATGCACTCAGATGTCCTCATGACTTCAACCATGATGGTCAAGCACGAAAATGAGAGAAAGTTCACCAACCCTCGATCTGGGGACGAATACTCAAGTGGGGATGCCCACTTTGTGTCTCTCTCAAACACCCGAGAACCCGTGTCAGGAGATCTATCCTCGTCGGATCAAGAAGATGATTAGTTGGGAGAAGAAGATGAGGAAGATCTCTGGGATTCACCTCCAGCATTTGAGGAGGGTATCCCAACCATGGTGGATGAACACAGGGAAATAAACCTGGGTACCAAGGAAGATCCGAGGCCTACTCTCATTAGTGCAACCATGTCCCCCGAGGAGCACGAGGTATATAACTCTTTCATGTGGCAACATCAGGATGTTTTTATGTGGAATTACATAGAAATGCTGGGACTTGATCCCGAAGTGGTGACACATCACCTGGGTCTTCCAAAGGACCACCAGGGCTATAAACTGGCCGCCAGAAGGACGCATCCCTCACATGCCGCCAAAATAGAGGCTGAAGTAGATAATCTCATTAAATCAATCCTCATTCGGGAGGTCCAGTACCATATTTGGTTGGCCAACATAGTTCCTGTCATGAAAAGGAATGGAAAAATCCACGTCTGCATTGATTTCAGAGATCTCAATCAGCATTTCCTGAAAGATGACTTCCCAGTTCCAATCACCAAATTATTAATTGATCCTACGGCCAGGTACGAGGATATATCCTTCATGGATGGATATTCTGGATATAATAAAATCAGGATGGCTTGAGAAGATGAAGAATCCACTGCCATCAGGGCCCCTCAAAGGGTATTTTGTTACAGGGTCATTCCCTTAGGTCTCAAGAATACTGGCGCCACATATCAGTGTGCCATGCATCAGATCTTTAATCAATTCCTAGGGAAATTCGTTGAATGTTACATGGATGACCTAGTTGTCAAGTCCAGACAGTGCTCGGATCACCTGTCGGACCATTAGGCCATCTTCAACAAGCTCCGACATTATAGCTTGAAGATGAACCCCTTGAAATGCGCTTTCTGGGTTACCTTAGGGAAATTCCTTGGCATTGTTGTACGCCATCGTGGCATCGAAGTTGACCTTGAGAAGACAAAGGCTATTCTCAGCCTACCACATCCACGTAACCTCACTGAGTTGAGAGCATTCCGAGGGCACTTGGCCTATATCAGGTGATTCATAACCAACCTGGCAGGCAAATGTTTTCCCTTCGCCAGTTTAATGAAGAAGGGGGTCACGTACTAATGGACAGATGACTTCCAAGAGGAATTCGACAACTTGAAGAATTACCTCTTAAGACCACTGGTGATCAAGCCCCCGATTGAAGGAAGACCTCTCATCTTTTACGTGACAGCCTTAGAGCGATCACTGGGAGCCTTCCTCGCACAAAATAATGACGCAGGCAGTGAAAACAGTCTCTATTAACTTATCCAAACAATGATTGATGTTGAGACTCGATAGTCAAATATCAAGAAGAACTGTTTGCCCTTGGTATTCGCAGTTCAAAAGTTGCGACATTATCTACTGCATCATGAAGTCCATTTGATCTCGCAGAGTATCCTACTCAAGTACATCCTCAGCCACCCGATGCTAACAGGACGCCTATCCCGATGGGCGGTCATCCTGCAACAGTTTGACATTCGTTTTGTGCCTTAGAAAGCCATCAAGGGTCATGCATTAGCAGAATTTATGGAAGAAAAGCCTTTGATAGGGACCACTGCACTGGAAGCTGAGCTACCTAGTGATGACATCTTCTCGGTTTGAGAGGAGTTCCCATCATGGGAAATGTACTTCTACAGCGCATCCAGAAGACCAACCGGGAGGAGGATGGAGGATACCAGATTCATCAAAGTGGGTTTGGGGATAATACTCGAGTCCCTAGAAAAGGAAGTCTTGCCATATTCCTTTATCCTATTAGAGGGATGTACCAACAATGAAGCGGAATATCAAGCCCTCATTGCAGGCCTGGAACTCGCACTCCGGGCACAAGTACAACACCATAATGTAAAAGGAGACTCGGAACTGGTCATCAAGCAAGTCAATGGTGACTATGCTCTAAAAAGGAGAAGATGATCCCCATGTTTGACCATGTCGGAGGGTTAATGGTGGAATTCTCCACTGAACCAACATTGACCTATATTCCTCGGTCTCAGAATGCTCAGGCTGATGCATTAGCCAACGTGGCCACAACCCTAGCTGACCTAGGCTGGGATGAAACGGTTATCAGTATTACTCACTGTGGAATGGTATTTCCATTTGTTCAGACCAAGATGGAAGAAATCCATGAAGTCAGTCATGTCTCTAGGCCATACGATCCTGCCACCGTTTGGATGGCCCCCATTGAAAACTACCTTCAACGTGGATAAATTCTATCAGACAGGGTTGGACGAGAGCAAATACGGAGGAGTGCAATCAACTTTGTCCTATATAGTGGCGTGTTTTAGCAAGAGGCCCTCTACAAACAAGGCCTTGACAGAGTTCTCCTCAGATGCATTGATGGAGAAGAAACCACCACCATAATGAATGAAGTACATGCAAGATCATGTGGAGCACATCAACCAGGGACAAAGCTTTCCCATCAGGTTCGATGTCTTGGGCACTACTAGCCTACAGTGTAACAAGACTGCGAGCGTTTTACCGCAAAATGCCACTCAGTCCAAATTCATGCCAGCTTCGTACACCAACCCCCAAAGTTACTTCATCATTCCAAGTACTCCTGGCCATTTCCCATTTGGGGGATGGACGTCATGGGACCATATCCTCCCGCCACAAACAAAAAGCTGAAGTATATCCTCATGGGGACGGACTTCATTTCCAAATGGGCAGAAGCCATACCCCTCAATGAAGTCAGGGAAATAAATATTGTTAGCTTTGTGAAGACCAATATCCTCACCAGATTTGGTTTCCCTCATATTATACCGACGGACAACGGCACCAAATTCTACTCTGCCAAAGTGGAGAAACTATACTGCGAATATGGTATGAAATCTAACCACTCATCCCGCTACCATGTAGCGGCCAATAGACAGATAGAGGCTTTCAACAAGACCATTTCCAACATTATCCAAAAAATGGTGAACAATGGCAAGAAGTCATGGCCGGATAAACTCCTCCATGCATTTTGGTCTTATCGAACCACAATCCACACCGCTACTCTGGCCACCCCGTACTCATTGGTGTACGACAGAGAGGCGGTCTTTCCCATTGAACTCCAACTTCCCTCACTTTGTGTTTCCATGTGTGATCAATTATCCGACGACGAGCAGTCAGAAAAGAGGCTAGATGAATTGGAACAGCTATACGAGATGAAGCTGCACACTTTGCACCATCTGGAAGTCTACCAGAATCAGATTGCACGAGACATTAATAAAAAGGTCTGTCTCCGGTCTTTCTTGGAAGGAGAACTGGTATTGGTCCTCTGGACCCCAATGATACCCAGAAAGAAGCTTCCAAATTTGAAGCCCAAATGAGAGGGACCATACGTTGTACACAAGGTCTACTCCAACGGATCATATACCCTAATCTCTATGGACGGAAAATTTACAACTGCTCCTACAAATACGAGATTCCAAAAGAAGTATTTTTCATTGAAACCAAAAGTGGAAGACTTCTTTACCGCACGACGTTAAACTGCACGGAAGTCGTCCTCACTGCATGACATTAAACTACATAGACCCCCATTTTCCTTTCACGTCGGGTCACCTACATCCTTAATGCACGATGTTAAACTGCATAGAGTTCGTCCGAGTTGCATGACATTAAACTGCCAAGCACCCAACGGTCTAAACTCTATGACCTTATACAAGGAGTATCACGTCCTCACCGCATGACATTACACTGCATGGAGTACGTCATAACTGCATGATGTTAAAATGCAAGTAATCTAGTAATACCCCTCATCTTAACCACATGACGTTAAACTTTATGGACCTCGTCCTCACCGCATGACGTTAAACTACACGGATATCAGAGAACTACGTACGGCTTGATTCCTGCCCTCTTAGGATACATAGCGATGCCGGGATCCCCTATATTGCCCCAGCCCCCTGAATAAAAGTTTAAAATGTCGTGTTCCCCCCGTGTACAGACCAGACCTGCACAAGGTGTATCCCTCGTCCTCACCGCACGATGTTAAATTGCACGGAAAATGAGTTTTAACAATTCCCCTTCCCCCGTGTACGGACCAGCCCTGCACGAGGTGTACTTATTTCAAAGAACTACATACGGATTGATTCATGACCTTGCAGGATACGTAGTGATGCTAGGATTCCCCATCCTGGAACAACCACCTCTAAATAAAATAATATAAATGTTAGACAATGTCCTCTTCCCCCGTGTATGGACCAACCCTGCACGGGGTGTACTTCTTCTAAAGAACTACGTGCGTCTTGATTCCTACCCTTGCAGGATACGTAGTGATTCCAGGGTTCCCCATCCTAGCCCAGCCCCCTGAATAAAAGATTAAAATGCCCTTTTCCCCCGTGTACAGACCAGACTGGCACAGGATGTACTCCTCATCCTTATCGCACGACGTAAAACTACACAAATAGCAAGATTTAAAAATTCTCCCTTTTCCCCGTGTATGGGCTAGACCTACACGGGGTGTATTTTTGCATCCTCACCGCACAACGTTAAACTGCTCGGAAAATAATGTTAATAATTCCCCCTTCCCCCGTGTATGGACTAGACCTGCACTGGGTGTATACTTCGTCCTTACCGCATGACGATAAACTACACGGACTACATCCTCACCGCATGACGTTAAACTGCACAAACTTCATCATTACCGCATGATTTTAAACTGCACGGACTTCGTCACGACCCACCCAAGACACATGGAGATATGAGATGGAGATACTCCTTGAATATTTGGATGCATCCTCTCCATACATCAAACTCCACGACCTGGATAATTATGGATCTTCATAACCAGTCATGGCCATCGGAAGTGGAAAGTCATCGACCCGTGGACACCTTTCCATGACTATGAATACCATGCCCTTAGCGGCTCTGCATAATGATAGCCCCTGGCTCATCTACCAAATGCAATATTTCCATAGGCAACACTCTTTCTAGCTCTGTACGCTTACCGGCCTCAGAGCCCCCATACCATACCTCTTGATCCAGAAGTTTATGGCAAAGTGGTTTACAAGTTCATTCCCATTTTCACATCCAAGTGTTTTCAGGGTATCCCTATCTAGCTAGCCTATGTGTCCACTGATGGTTCACATAACAACCTGCATCAATGAACATCAAGCCAGGACTAGGCTACTTTGACTCAATGGAAAATTGTAGTGAAGATGTTTCTTGTATACCCGGAAACCATTATCCCCACATGCCGAACTCTACACTGGGAGAAATCACGGATTCTCATAATCATTCATGGCCATTGGAAGTGGAATGTTATCAACCCGGGGACACCTTTGTACGACTATGCATATCATTCTCTCAGCGGCTCTGCATAGTGATATCCCCTGGCTCGTCCATCAAAGGAAATATTTCCTCGGGTGGTACTCTGCCTAGATCCATATGCTTACCGGCCTTAGAGCCCCCTCACCACACCTACTGATCCGAGAAAAATCAAAGTTGCAGTTTACAACCTTCACCCCCCACCTTGTTCCAAGTATATCAGAACATGTTGACCCAGTTATCCTTCGAGTGACCGCAGCAATAGTAACTCAATGGTCTGAGCTCTACGACTGCTAAAGTAGGAGTACCTCGTCCTTACCGTATGATGTTAAAATGCATGGAGTAAAGGTACACCCCAATGCACATACTAAATCAGTGTAGGGAGCTCTCTAATCTTTAACGGCAACCAGGGCCGAGTAAGCCCAACATGGTCATACATTTCCTTCCCCGATGACAGACTTCGTGGACCGGATAATTGCGGATCTTCATAACCATTCATGGCCATCGGAAGTAGAAAGTCATCAACCCAGGGACACCTTTGTATGACTATGCATACCATGCCCTTATCAGCTCTGCATAATGATAGCCCCTGGCTCGTCCACCAAAGGCAACATTTCCCCGTGAGACACTCTTCGTAGCTCCGTACGCCTACCGGCATCAGAGCCCCCATATCATCTCTCCTGATCCAAGAATCCCTAGAACCATGATTTACACCATCAACCCCCTCAACATCATGGACATGCCAGGATACTCGGGCCCAGTTTCATCCTAATCAAGAGTGGCCTTTTTAACAATGTCCTTACCACATGACGTTAAACTGCACGGTCAATCGTCCTTGCTGCACGACGTTAAACTACACAACATTGGAAAAGGAAAGAAAAATTCCCCTCTTCCTCGCTGCATGACGTTAAACTGCACAACATCATTTAATAATTCTCTTCTTCCTTACCGAATGACGCTAAACTACACGGTCAAACCCGCCATGGGTTTAGTAAGGAATGGAGGATTTTATCTGTCCTTCAGTGCACGAGTTACACCGACACAAGTCACTGTCTCACACCTGCGTGAGAAGGGATTAATTCACCCATTCTTCGGAAGTTTAGTCTCGATGTTTCCCCCATATCTAGGCACCCTCTCATCATAAACCATACTCTTCCCCTAGAAAAATCCGAACTCTCATAAGCCACCCCTGGTGGTCCCAAATCTCAACTTTTCTGAAGTTTCTTGGCTATCGGGGGAATACAATCGTTGACCTAAGGAAAACTCTGCATCACTATTCATACCATTCCCTCAGTGGCTTTTCATATTGATAGCCCCTGGACCATCTACCAAAGGAATGATTTCCTTAGGCAATGCTTCTCTCCGTAAGCCACTTGGACCATGAGCCCCCATGTCTATACCGAGATTCGAAAACCCTCTGAGCTATAGTTTACAAACCTCTTTCACAAATCCTGCCTGAATATGTTGGAACGTCTTTGAAAATATTTATGAGAACTAGAATAATTCATTCCATTTTAAATGATATCCCAGCTGCATGACTTTAAACTGCGCCAAGCCTCAACCATCCGTTATGCTAACTAAATGCGTAGGGAACTGGTCTCCTGACCAAACTCCTAATTAGTACGGATGTTCCCAAAACCATTTCAGATTTCACACTCCCCTTCTGAATCACCCCTGGTGGTTTTCATAATTTTCCAAGCCACTCGTGGTGGTTTCCATAATCCCGAATTTCATGAAGTCCTATGGCCATCAGAAATGGAGATTCATTGAATTATGGACACCTTTGCACGACTATGCATACCATTCCCTCAGTCGCTCTGCATATTGATCACCCCTGGTCCCTCTACCAAAGGCAGGATTTCCTTAGGTGATGATCCTTTTACCTATGTATGCCAATGCGGCTCCCATGCCTTGAGACATGCCCTGCATATCGCTCAAATTTAAACATGTTTCCCCCCATGTGCGTCTGAAGAGTACTGAGACATCTTTTGATCAAACAAAACCCATTGGGGAACTTTCCCCACCATATTTGGTCAAAGTTGTTCAACCTAAAACATCAGTTATGATAGTCTTGATGGCGGGACTTTAAACCTCCCAAGAAAAGAGGCACAAAGCCTGTTAGCCCGAAAACCCGAAAAGGGCGACCTAAGAAAAAGTCAGGCCATAACCAATGGGTCCACGCTAAATGGGCCCAGGAAAAATTAGGGTATTAAAAGAAGAGACATAAAAGTTTGTGGGATTTTCTACAGAACCCTATCAATAGTCAAACTGTACTCACTGAGTCCCTTGGCTCAGGCAAAATATAGAGCATTTTCCAATCACTCATCATGTTTCTGGAGTACTCTACCTCAGAATAGTCTCCTCTTCGTTCTGATCGGATCCCATTCCGATGGGGGTCATTTGTAGGGTCCTAAAAAATCCGCAAAGGAGATTCTACCCAAAACCCCCAAAATAATTGGGGAAAATAATGGAGAAGATTCAAATAAGGGAAAAAAGCAGGACCGGTCTGTGGACCAGTCCCATGAAAACGCGATGTGGCCAGGCCCCACAAAGCGCCCCCTCCGCAAACCATCATCGTTCATGAAATGGATGCAGAGATCCTCCGTGGTCACGAGGCAGGATAGGCACCAATCTGGTTCGCCGTCATGAACTGCCCCAACCACGGACTGCGTCGACCGGTTCAAGCCGTATCCACTTTCATTCGCGAAATGATGGCGGAGATCCTCCGTGAGCGTGAAGCAGGGTGGGAGCCGAACCGATTCACCCATATGATCCGCCCTAGCTGCGAGCTGCATCAGCCGGCCCGAACCGCCTCTACTGTCATTTGCGAAATGGAGGCGGAACCCTCTACGGCCGCGAGGCTCTCCCCAAGTTTGGTTCACAGAGGAGGAATGTTTAATACCCCACGAATTACGGATTCACAAAGTTATCCATAAACCGGGTATTCGGTCATGGGCCTCTGCAAAAGGTTCCGCATGACCATAGATACATCTTTTTCCCCACTTTCTAAATGTAGAATGAGGGGGGGGGGAAGGAGAGGAGATTTGGATTCGAACGGTTCGAAGGCGGAAGAAGAGAAGAGCGATCAGACTCAGGTGGAAGGATTTCAAGGGAAGGCTTAGGATTTCACAAACAGTGAAGTTCCAATTCGCGAACCCGAGCAGGTATAAACCTAGAAACGAACTAATAAGGAACCTAAAATGCATAATAATTTGGTGAACCATGAACATAAAATAACAAAGAAGAGAAAACCGTGAACCAGGGTCCCTCCGCAGACCAGGGAGTTTATGACTCTTTTCCGATCCACTGCGCCGCGTAGCACCCTCCTACGCGGGCGAAGCCCCGATAGACGAGCCTCCAGCCGGCGCCACCCTTGGTCGTCGTTGCCTGCATGGAACCCTCCACGGACCACCATGGTTCGTGGATCGAACCCGGAGCTATGAACCACCTTGGTTCGTGGGATGCCAATCTGTCTGAGGACCCTCCTAGTTCACGGATGGCCTCTCAGTCTGCGGACTACCCTGGTTCGCGGACGGCCCCTCCATTTGTATAGCACTTCCCTTCTCGAAGGGCACCAAAACCTCCAGAGTTACCATTCCCTGAGCCAAATAAGATCCTCCTGATACGGTCTGATCCTCCACAACCTCCTCATTGGCCTACTCATCAGCCCCAAGCTAAGGCCTCCACTAGAGCCACCAGATACGTGTGGTGTAACCCTCAGGTGCATCAGCGTGCCGTTTTTAGTTCACATACCCACGGTAAAGAGAGGTGAAGGGGTTTCCCTGACCCTTGAACAGATTCCCGAAGCATGCCTGGGTTCACATTCCCACAGTAATGCGGGGTCTGATCTCAGGAATGCCTTTTCTGCTTTTGCACTTGTCAAGGGCTTCCCGGGGATGGTAAAATACCCATCATAAGGAATCCCTCATGCACTGCAAGAGAGGATATGGGCATAGGAGAACCCTCTTTCCCTCTCCCGCTGTGCTTTATCGCCATGGTCCTCCTCAGAGTGTAAGCACTGATCCATTACCATGGGCTTCCTCAGAGTGTAAGCCCCAATCCATCACTTTGGGCATCCACCTAGGAGTAAACCCCGACATTATGGGCCTCCCTATGCGTAATCCCCACTCCACTTCTCACGGACACACCTTTCATGACCTGATCGTTTGGTCCCTACTGCTTCTTATTTCTCACACCGAGCATGACTCACGTGGGCTTAGAGTAGGCATCGACCATGACATCCTCTTATTGGCCTCCTTAGAGTGTAATCCCCAATCCACGTCTTGGGCCTCCATAGAGTGTAAGTTCCAATCCACATCTTGGGCCTCCTCAGAGTGTAAGCCCCAATCCACATCTTGGGCTTCCTTATATTGTAAGCCCCACACCAATCCGAAATACGTGGACTTTGATCCCTCTCTCCTAGGCGGGGTACGTAGGAATCCTCTCTGAGGTTCAAGCCCAATAACGGGTCATTCTGACCCCATTTCACGTCGTTTTACCAACATCTTGGGCCTCCTCAGAGTGTAATCCCCAATCCACATCTTGGTCCAACTCAGATTGTAAGCCCCAATCCACATCTTGGGCTGCCTTAGAGCATAATCCTCTCACCAATCCGAACTACGTGGAATTTGATCCCAATCTCCTAGGCAGGGTACGTAGGATGCCTCTCCGAGGTTCAAGTCCAAAAACGAGTCATTATGACCCCCTTTCACGTCAGTTTTCTAACACTCCCATGCAAACTACATGGACTTTGATCCCTGTCCCCTAGGTAGGGTACATAGGAAGCCTCCCTGAGGTTCAAGCCCAACAACTGGTCGATCTGACTATCCTCACATCGGTTCACCGTGTCACTCGTACCGCTGCCTCAATGAGTTCCGACTCCTTGGGATCATTAATCCAGCGATTGATGGTAAACCTCAGGCCTAAATTATTCCGAACTCCTTGCATCCAGTTGACCATTGCCCACAAGGGTTAAATCCATGGATACTATGTTTGGGTATAAACCAAAAATTTGCGAACATATGAATACGTCTTAAATCTATAATAGAGTACCGGAACATGCAATAATTCCCCCAAAAAGAGTGCGATGAGCCCAACTTCCCATCCTATCGACCAATGTGAGTTCTCAAGCATCAGTGGTCAGTCCATACGGTGAACGCCTACCTTTGGAAAGCAGGTTCGCGCATCATCGGATACAGAGTCGTTGGGTGTTTCGAGGCAGAAACCACAAAACAAAAATGGCAGGGTCCTGAAAAATAAACAAAGGAGATTCTACCCAAATCCCCCAAAATAATTGGGGAAAATAATGGAGAAAATTCAAAGAAGGGAAACAAGCAGGATCAGACTGCAGACCGGTCCCATGAAAACACGACATGGCCTGGCCCCGTGAAGCGCCCCCTCCGCAAACCATCATGGTTCGTGAAATGAAGGCGGAGATACTCCGCGGTCGCGAGGTAGGATGGGAACCAATCCAGTTCGCCCTCATGAAACTCCCCAACCGCAGACCGTGTCGACCAGTTCAAGCCGTATCCACTGTCGTTCGTGAAATGGAGGTGGAGATCCTGCATGGATGCGAAGCAGGGCGGGAGCCGAACCGGTTCACCCATATGAACCGCCCCAACCGCGATCTGCGTCAGCCAGCCCGAACTGCCTCTGCTGTCATTCGCAAAATGGAGGTGGAACCCTCTGTGGCTGCGAGGCACTCCCCAATTCCGGTTTGCAGAGGAGGAATGTTTAATACCCCATGAATTAGGTATTGACTAGGTCAGCCGTAAACTGGGTATTCGGTCATGGGCCTCCGCAAAAGGCGTCGCATGACCATAGATATATCTCTTTCCCCACTCTATAAAAAAGACCAAGGGGGAAAGGAGAGGAGATTTGGATTCGGACGATTCGAAGGCAGAAGAAGAGAAGATAAATCAGAATCTGGTGGAAGTATTTCGAAGGAAGGATTAGGATTTCGCAAACAGTGAAGTTCTAGTTCGTGAACCTGAGAAGGTATAAACCTGGGAACGAACTAATAAGGAACCTGAAAATGCATTATAATTTGGTGAACCGAGAACATAAAATAACAAAGAAGAGAAAATCGCGAACCAGGGTCCCTCTGCGGATGTACTCCCCGTGGACCAGAATGTTTATGCCTCTTTTCCGATCCACCGTGCCACGTAGCAGCCTCCTACGCAGGAGAAGCCCTGACTGACGAGCCTCCGGCCGGTGCCACCCTTGGTCGCCGCTGCCTGCATGGAACCCTCTGCGGACCACCATGGTTCGCGGATCGATCCTGGAGCCGCGAACCACCTTGGTTCGGAGGATGCCAATCAGTCCGTGGACCCTCCTGGTTCGTGGGCAACCAGTCAGTCTGCAGACCCTCCTGGTTCGTGGACGGCCTCTCAGTCCGCGGACTACTCTGGTTCACAGACGGCCCCTTCATCTGCGTAGCACTTCCCTACTCGAAGGGCACCAAAACCTCCGGAGTTCCCATTCCATGAGCCACATAAGATCCTTCTGATCCGGTCAGATCCTCCCCAACCTCCTCATTGGCCTACTCATCGGCCCCGAGCCGAGGCCTCCACCACAGCCACTGAATCCGTGTGCTGTAACCCTCGGGCGCATCAGCGCGCCATTTTGAGTTCACATACCCATGGTAAAGAGAGGAAAATGGGTCTCCCCGACCCTTGAACAGATTCCCGAAGCATGCCTGGGATCACATTTCCACGGTAATGCGGGGTCTAAGCTCGAGAATCCCTTTTTTGCCTCTCCACTTGTCAAGGGCTTATCGGGGATGGTAAATACCCATCAGAAGGAAGCCCACATGCACTGCAAGAGTGGAGATGGGAACAGGAGCACCCTCTTTCCCTCTCCTACTGTGCTTTATCGCCATGGGCCTCCTCAGAGTGTAATCCCCAATCCATCACCCTGGGCATCCTCCTATGAGTAATCCCCGACTTTATAGACCGCCCTATGCATAATCCCCACTCCACTTCTCACGGACGCACCATTCGTGACGTGATCGTCTAGCCCCTACTACCTCTTGTTTCTCACACCGAGGATGACTCATGTGGGCTTAGAGTAGGCGTCGACCATGACGTCCTCTTATGGGACTCCTCATAGTGTAAGCCCCAATCCACATCTTGGGCCTCCTCAGAGTGTAAGCCCCAATCCACATCTTGGGCTGCCTTAGAGCGTAATCCCCACACCGATCCAAACTACGTGGAATTTGATCCCTGTCTCCTAGGCGGGGTACGTAGGAATCCTCTCCAAGGTTCAAGCCCAATAACGGGTCATTATGACCCCCTTTCATGTCGGTTTGCCAACATCTTGGGCCTCCTCAGAGTGTAAACCCCAATCCACATCTTGGGCCTCCTCAGAGTGTAATCCCCAATCCACATCTTGGGCTGCCTTAGAGCGTAAGCCCTGCACCAATCCGATCTTCATGGACTTTGATCGCTATCTCTTAGGCGGGGTACGTAGGAAGCCTCTCCGAGGTTCAAGCCCAATAATGGGTCATTCTAACCCCCTTTCACATTGGTTCTCCGACACTCCAATGAGAACTACATGGACTTTGATCCCTGTCCCCTAGGCTTTGTATGTAAGAAGCCTCCCTAAGGTTCAAGCCCAACAACTGGTCGATCTGACTGCCATCACATCAGTTCAACACGCCACTCCTAGTTCTGTCTCAATGAGTTCCGACTCCTCGAGATCATTAAACCAGCGAGGGATGGTAAACCTCATGCCTAAATGATTCCGAACCCCTTGCGTCCAGTTGACCATTGCCCACTAGGGTTAAATCCGTGGATACTTTGTATGGGTATAAACCAAAGATTCGCGAACATATGAATACGTCTTAAATCTACAAGAGATTCTTGGAACAGGAAATAATTCCCCCCAAAAGGGTGTGATGAGCCCGACATCCCATCCTCTCGACCAATGTGAGTTCTTAAGCATCACTGGTCAGACAATCCGGCAAACACCTTCCATTGGAAAGCAGGTCCGAGCATCATCAAATACGGAGTCGTTGGGTGTTTCGAGGCAGAAACCACGAAATAAGGGATTTGTAGGTTTTTAGTATTTTCTTATTGGTTTTCATGTATTTTATTATTTTTTACATTTTATGTTTTATTTATGTTTTTTTCTTTTTATTGTTTTAGTGATTTTAAGGGGTTTTAGGGTTTTTATAGTGTATACTAATTTTTATGTTTTTAGGGGTTTTATGTATTTTTAGTTTTTTAAGGTTTTCTTAGGTCTTTTAAGAATTTTTGGGGGTTTTAAATTTTTATGGATTTTAGGGATTATTTTGTATTTTCATAGTTTTTAGGGTCTCTAGGGCTTAGTAGGAATATGACCAAGATATTCTAGATCCCATCCAAAAAAATTATTAGAAAAAATACCAAGAAAACAACAGAGGGGAAGGGTTATTCATCTCACACCCAAAAAGTCTTGGACACCCCCAGGAAACTCGAAAACCACCCAAGAAACCCAAAAATCACAAAAAAAAACCAAACATAGAAGAAATAAAAAATCTTCTCCATCAACACCTCCTAGACAATCAGTAACCCGCATCTTGCAGCACAGTTTCCTTCATACATACCCTCTTTTCCAAGAAGATCTATCACTAGTTACACAGAACTAACAACTTCAAAATCATAAACAACACCTTCATTATATCCCATCCAAGTAGAAAAAATCACATATCATCATATATTTTAGCATCCATAAACTCGTAACCAATGAGATTCCAACATTTCACACCTAGTAGTATACCCCAAAACATAGGACCTCTAACACCCATTCCAAGAACCAATCCATAGAATCCATAACTCCTTGATCAAACCTAGAACTAGACATCCCCTCTAGAGACACAGTAATAGAACCTCGTGGCAAGACAATTCCCAACACCACTCAACAGAACCAAAATCCAACCCCAATAACAAATCACAAAAAACCATCCACAACTCAAGAATTTATAGTCCAACATAGCAACTAGAATGCAACACAACTTAACCAGCCATCTATTAATAGAGTAAAATAGATATGAAGAACATGAACTAAAAATATGAACCTGCAAAATCTACACAAACTGATGAAATGATGATCTGAAATCCCACACCAGAAAACTAAGCATGCCACCACCAATCTGATGTAATTCCCTTTGCATCCACCATATCCCATTGTGAAACCAGAAGATCTGAAAAAACCCTCCTAGATTCATATATGGAAGCATATGCGAGGACCTTAACACCGATGACTGAGAATTCTCACCACACCTCCGCTGAAAATAGTCCCACACACTACTGAGACATCTGATTTGCTAGAAGAAAATTCTAACGTAGATCCATTCTCTCTAATGAAGACACGGCATCACTGATGACTAAGAAAGACAGACCATTACACCACACAAATGCTTAAACTATTTTCAACCTCCACCAAGATAGTTGATCCATCAGAAGGAAACCCTAATGTTGTCCCTTTTTCACAGAATCCAACGAAAAATAACATGCCACACAAAGCCTGAGCCCTCTCCACTACAAGTGATGACCAACACCCTAACCAAACAGCGATGCCCACTCCATGGTGTATAGAAGGAAAAATATGGAAGGAAGAAGTGTATATCGGTGAAGAAAAGTAGCCATATCTAGGAAGAATATTAAGAGAACATAGCACAGAGAGACAGACCATAGGCGAAAGCCTTAGGGTATTTAGGGATTTTGAGGGGTTTTAGGGTTTTAATTGTTTATTATGTTTTACATTTATTTTTGATTAGTGTTTCAATTTTTTTAGAGTTTTTAAATATTTTTAGTGGTTAAAGGGTTTTAATTTTTGATTTTTTTATGTTTTTATGGGGTTTTTAATTTTTTCAAGGGGTTTCCAGTTTTTAGTGGGTTTTAGGTGTTTTAGGGTCTTTTAAGGGGTTTCTAGGATTTGTTTCTTTTCTATTTTTTGGGGTTTTTAATTGATTTTAATTTTTAATGGTTTTCTTTGGTTTTTCAGGGTTTTTTTGGTTTTTCTGGTTTTTAGGGAATTTAAGTATTTTTTAGGATTTTATGGTTTTAGGTGTGTTCAAGGATTCTGAGTGTTTTTAGGGTTTTAGGGATTTTTTAATGTTTTTTTTAATTTTTTTGGGTTTGAAGTTTATTTTTGTTTTTATGATTTTTAAAGGGTTTTCAGGGGTTTTTATGATTAAGGATATTTTTATTGATTTTTTATCTTATTTTTTGGGTTTTCGGGATTCTAATGGTTTTAACAGGTGTTATGGTTTTTTTCATTTTAAATGTTTTTTTTTAGTTTTTGGGATGTTTTGTTTTATAGAGATTTTTATCATTTTTAGGGGTTTAAATAGTGTTTATAGTTTTTATCTATTTTATGGATTTTATAGGTTTTTAGGGTTTTTAAGGTCTCTTGTGTGGTTTATTTAATGAGTTTTATAGTTTTTAGGGTCATTTAAGGTTTTTAGCATTTTTTTGATTTTCTAGATTTTAAGTGTTTTTATGTTTTTTAGGTTTTTCTTAGGGTTTCCTCTTGATTTAAATTTTTTATATTTTTAAGAAATTTTTAGGCTTTTATGTATTTTTATGGATTTTGAGGGGTGTAGTTATTTTGTGGGTTCTTAGGATTTTAGGGGTCTTAAGTATTTTTAATATTTTTGGGTTTTCTTTAGTGTTTTTACAGTTTTTACTATTTTTAGGGATTTAGAATGATTTGTTAGTGTATATAAGGATTTATTGTTTTATAAATATATAGTGTTTTTTAGGTTTTTAAATGTATTTTGACAATTTTTTAGGTTCAAATGGGTTTTAGAGTTTACATTGACTTTTTGAGTGATTCTTTAGATTTTTATAGGTTTTTATAATATTTAGCATTTTTATGATCTATTTAGGGTTTTAAAAAATTTAGGGACTTTATAGTTTTTATTTTGTTTTATGATTTTTAGGTTATTTTGGGGTTTTACAATATTTGGGTGTTTAGGGATTTTAAGAGTTTTTTTAAGATGTTCTTGGAGTTTATTAATGTTTTAGGCATTCATTTTGTTTTAATGATTTTTGAGGAATTTGGATAATTTTTATAGTTTTATGGTTTTTAGTGATTTGGATGTTTTTAGGGTTTTTAGGGAATTTTATGTTTTATAGTGAATTCTATGTTTTTATGGTTTTTTAGGGATTAAAGTGTTTTTATGTTTTTTCACATTTCTTAGGGGTTTTAATGGATTTAGGGTTTCTTCTGTTTTAGGGTATTTTTAGGGATTGTTTTATATTTTTATGGTTTTTAGGTATATTGAGGGGTTTTTAGTGTTTTTAGTGTTTTATTGGTCCTTAGAGGTTATTTTTGAGTTTTTAGGGGATTATGGATTTCTATCTTTTTTAAAAAATTTATGGTTTTGTAGGGTCATTATTATTTTTAGTGGGTTTTAGAGGTTTTATGTGTTTTTAGGGTTTTTATGGTTTTTGGGGGTTTTATGGTTTTAGGTATTTTTAGGTTCTTTAGGGATTTTTTGTTTCTAGAGTTTTTAGGGGTTTTATGTTTTTTATATTTTTATGTTTTCTATGGGGGTTTCTAGGATTTTTAGTTATTTTATATTTCTATTAATTTTAGTGATTTTTATGGGTTTTATGGGTTTTTATGGACTTTAGCGTTTTTTAGTGTTTTGGGGTTTTAAGTTATATTAGTATTTTTAAAATTTTTTAGGTTTTTTTTTTGTTTCATGTTTTTTTTAGGTTTTTAAGAATCGGATAGTGTTTTAGGGGTTTTTAAAAAATTTAGTTATTTTTATGAATTTTTTAGGGGGTTTGGGAAGTTTTTGTTTTTAAGAATTTTAGTGTAGGAGGGTCTTTTTGTGTTTTTTTTTCAGGCTTCAAATGTTTTTATAGTTTTTTTAAATTTTTAGTGGATTAAAAGTATATTATAGTTTTTATTGGTTTTTAGAGGCTATAAGTGTTTTAGGGATTTAATATTTTGATATGGTTTTTTAGGGTTTTCAGTGATTTTGAGGAATTTTAGGGATTTTTGGGGTTTTAGTGTCTTTATTTAATTTATTTGTTCTTTAGGGTTTTAATATAGTTTTTAACATTTTTTGGGGTTTAATAGTTCTTAGAGTTTTTTTTGTGTATTTTAGGATTTTTTTTTGGATTTTTTGGGTTTTTATCGTTTTTAGGGTTTTTTGGTTTTGATGGGTTTTTAGAGTTTCTAGTGTTTTATAGTTCTTTGTTTTTATAAGTGTTTATAGTTTTTAATGTTTTTCTTAGTATTTTACATTGTTTTTAAGGTTTTTTATGTTTTTAGCAATTTATAATGCATTTTTTTATTTTTATTGTTTTTAGAGTTCCTTGGGGTTTTGAGGGGTTTTGGATCATTTTATGCTTATTAGGGGTTTTATGAGGTATTTGGTGTTTTATGGGTTCTAATTTCATTTCATTTAAAAATAAATTCATAGTGTTTTAGTTTCTAATTTCTTTTTTGTATTTATAATAATTTTATAAGATTTTAATGGGTTTATGGTTTTTAAGGACTTTGAGGTGTGTGATGGGTTTTAAGGGCATTGAGGGTGTTTATTATTTGGGGATGGGGGTTAGGTTATTTTTGAGTTTTTATTATTTTTATGAATTCTTGGTGTATGTTAATGTTTTTGGGAATTAAATGGTTTTTATTTTTTTTATTGGTTTTCATGTGTGTTAGGGTTTTTTATGTTTTTATGGGTTTCACGGTTTTAGTGCTTTTAAGGGTTTTTATGGAATATTAGGGATTTGAGATTTTTTTGTATTCTTATGGGTTTCCAGTGTCTTTATGTTTTTAATATTTTCTTTGGGTTTTTGAAGGTATTTTACAATTTTAGTAATTTTTAGGTTTCTTTTGTGATTTTATGGTTTTCTTGGTTTTTAGTGTCATTTTGTTGCTATTTGGTGTTTTGTATTATTTTTATGTTTTAGGTGTTTTATTTATCATTAGGGTTTTTAGGTTTTCATAGGGGTTTTTAGAGGGTTTTATGGTTTTTATGTTTTTATGTATTTTTGAGATTTTTAGTATTTTTATGGGTTTTAGTGTTTTTTTGGATATTGTGGGTTTTTTGGTAATTTTTTGGGTTTTTAGTGTTTTTAATTTTTAGTGTTTTTTTCTTATTTTTTAGGGGGTTTATGAGATTTTTGAGATTTTAGAAGTTTTTAGTGTTTTTTGGGTTTTAAGTATTTTTAAGGTGTTTGTTGGTTTTATGGTTTTCATTATTTTTAGAGTCTTTAGAGTATTTATTTATTTTGGGGGTTTTATTTTTATCAAGGTTTTACGGGTTTCTAAGGGTTTTTATAATTTTTTCATTTTGGGTATTTTAAGGATTCCGAGAATTTTAATGGGGTTTTTGTTTTTTAGGGTTTATTTAGTTTTTATTGTTTTTTATGTATTTTAGAAGTTTTAAGTGGTTTTCTTTTATTAATTTTTTAGGGAATTATAGATTTTAATTAATTTTTAGAGAATTTTTATTATTTTGATGATTTTTTATATTTTTAGGGAATTTCATTACTTTTAGGTTTTTAGGGTATGTTTGGGTTTTAAGGGTTTTTGGAGTTTTTAGGGGATTTGTGGTTTTTAAAAGTTTTTTATGTTTTTAATTTTTTCATGGGTTTTTATTGTATTAGTGGGTTTTTACAGATTTTATGAGTTTTTAGGGTTTTTATTGTTTTTATGAATTTATATTGGTTTTAGAGGGTTTAGGGTTTTTAGGTTATTATATGATTTTTAATGTTTTTTAGGTTTTTAGTGGGTTTATGTGTTTTATATTTTATTTTTTTTCTTATTGGTTTTATAGTTTTTTAGGGTTTCTTACATATTTTAGGATTTAGTGGCTTTTTTATGATATTTTTTGGTTTTAGGATTTTTAGGGGTTTTAGGGTTTTTATAATTTTTGGGAATTTTTAGGGTCTGTAGAGTTTTCATTTTTTATGGATTATGAGATTTTTAATGTTTCTCTTGATTTCATAAATTTTTTCGGGGATTTTAATGATTATAGTTTTTTGGGTATTTTTATTGTTTTTAATAATTTCTATAGGGTTTTAAGGTTTTATTGATTTTTCGTGGTTTTATGTATTTTTATTGTGTTTAGGGATTTTGGGTTTTTGGTTTTTTAGGGGTTTTTTAGTTTTTAAGGGTTTAAAAGGTTTTTAATATTTTTTTACCATTTAGGGGATCAAATGGATTTTATAGTTTTTTATGGTTTTTTATGTTTTTTATAATTTTTTATTTTTTTACGTTTTCATGGGTTTTAAGAGTTTTTTTTAGTTTTAATGGTTTTTGAGGGTTTTTTACATTTCTATATATTTTTAGGGATTCTTTAGGATTTTTAGGTTTTTTTATGGATTTTACAGATTTTAATGGGTTTTAGGGTATTTATTGTTTTTTTATGGTTTTTAGGGTTTAAATGGTTTTAGGTTTTTATGGGTTTTATGAATATTTAGGTTTTTATGGATTTCATATGGTTTTTTAGGGTGTTTAAAATTTTATGGGTTTTTCAGATTTTTAGTATTTTTATGGTTTTAAGGGTTTTATGGATTTTCATGGATTTTTGGGTTTTAGGGTTTCTATGTTTTTTTGGTTTTTTAGGTTTTTAGGGTTTTTAGAGTTTTTAAATTTTTTAGGGGTATAAAGGGATTTCAGAGTTTATAGTGGGTTTCTAGGTTTATTATTGGATATTAGGGATTATTATGATCTATAAAGGTTTTATGTGTTTTGTTGGTTTTTAGGGGTTTTAAGGAAATTAGGGGATTCTCGAGTTTTTATATATTTTTCTGGGTTTTTATAGGATTTGACGGGTTTTAAGGATTTTAGGGTTTTCTTAGTGTTTCCAGGGGTTTTATTTTTTCTTAAAATTTTATGTATTATTATTGATTTTTTATGTTTTTTATTTTTTAGGGTTTTTAGGTATTTTTATGGTGTTTAGGGGTTTTATGATTTCTTAGTGGTTTTAACAGTTTTTATGTTTCTTGGGGTTTTAATTATTTTTTTGTTTTTCATACATTGAAAGGGTTTTTATGTCTTTATGATTTTTTATAATTTTTAGTATTTTTGTAGTTTTTTAGTGTATTTATTTATTGTGAAGGTTTTAGAGTTTATTGGGCGTTTATGGTTTTTCGGGGATTAAGGGTTTTTTATGTTTTTTGGTTTCTTAAGGTGATTTAGGGTTTTTAACTTTTTTGGGGTTTAAAGTGGTTTCCAATTTTTTAGTTTATTTTATGTTTTTTATGATTTTATGGGGTCTAATGTTTTTATGGTTTTTAAGGTCTTATGTCCTTTTATGGGTTTTGTATTTTTGGGATTTCATAGTGGATTTATGTATTTTTAGGTTTTTAAGTTTTTTTTGGTTTTTAAGGATTTTAGGGGTTTTTATGTTTTTATGTATTTTAGGTATTTTTATGTTTTTTGTGGATTTTTGTGATTTTAAAGATTTTGAGGGGTTTTAGGGACATTTTAGGGGTTTTATAGTTTTTAGTGTTTCTATTTTTTTATTGTTTTTTTCTATTTTTCATTTTTCTAGGTTTTCTTAGGGTTTTTAGTGTTTTTTTGGTTTTTCAATTTTAATGTATTTTTACTATTTTTTTTTGAATTTTTATAGTTTTTTAATGTTTTGTGGATATTGAGAGTTTAGGGTTTTATGATTTTTTTAGTTTTTATGGTTTATTTTGGGATTTTAGAATTTCAATTAATTTGAATGGGTTGTTAATGGGTTTTAGATTTTTTTAAACATTTTTAGGGGGTGTAATGGTTTTTATATATTTTAGTGGGTTTTGAAGGTTTTTATGGGTTTTCGGGTATTTTAATGATTTTAAGGGTTTTATAGTTTTTAGGGGGTTTTAGGGTGTAAAGGTTCTTTTAGGTTTTTTAGTTTTTTTAGGAATTATAATTGTATTTAGTTTTTGAATGCTTTCTTATGGATTATCATGAATTACGTGTTTTTTATATTTTTAGGGTTTTATGGATTTTTTTTATTTTTATTGGTTTTTGTGTTTTTATAGATTTTTTGGGTTTTTTGGGTTTATAGAATTTTTATTTTTTTTAGGGTATTTATGTTTTATTTTATTTTTATGGTTTTCAAAAGGCTTTTTCCTAGTTTTTATGTTTTTAGTGATTTTTATGTATTTTTAGGTATTTGAAGGATTTTTATGGTTTTTGAAGATTTTGAGGGTTATTAGGGTTTTTGGGGATTTTATTGAGTTTTTAGAGTTTTATTGTTTTTTAGAGATTTTAAGGTTTTTAAGAGTGTAAACAGTTTTTAGAGTTTTACTAGGGTTTTTGGGGGTTTTATGGGCATAATGGGTTTTACTATTTTTATGGGTTTTAATGTTTTTAGAGATTGTATGGTTTATGGAGTTTTAGGGTTTTTATCTTTTTTTTGTTTTTAAGGGTTTTAAGTGTTTTAACTTTTTACGGTTTTCATAGGTATTTTTAGGTGTTTTACTATTTTTATGGTTTTTGGTATTTTTATGGTTTATTTTGGATTTTCATAGGTTTTTTAATTTCAAAAACCTTTAGGACTTTTATTGCTTTTAGGGACATCTTATGGGTTTTATGGTGTTTAGTGTTTTTTGTTTTCTTAGGATGTTTAAGTGTTTTTATGGTTTTCTTAGAGATTTTCATGGATTTTACGGTTTTTATGGGTTTTTATGTGTTAATGGATTTTTAGGGGTTTTGAGGATTTGATTTTGTATTTATGTTTTTTATGGATTTGAACGAGGTTTAGGTATTTTTAGTGGTTTTAGGTTAATTTTGGTTTTTTGGTTTTTTTTTATTTTTATGTTTTAAGGGGTATTATGTTTTCTTGGAGTTTTTAAAAGTTTTTAGGGATAAAAATTGGTTTTAGAGATTTTTTAGGTTTTAATAGTTTGTTTTGGGTTATTATATTTTTTATGGTTTATAGGGTTGTACAGTTTTTTTGGGTTTTAGGGTTTTTAGGGTCTTTTATGGTTTTTTCAGTTTTTTTATTTCAGGGATTTAATTTTTTATGTTTATACGATTTTATTAGGGGTTTTAAAGGTTTTATGTTTTTAGGTATTTCAGGGGGTTTTATTATTTTAATTTTTTTTGGGACTTAGGGATCTTGACTTTTCATAGGGTGTTATGGTCCTTTAGGGTTTTTAATTTTTTTTAGGGTTTTTAGGGTTTAAATTATTTTTATATTTTTAATGTTTTATTATGGGTTTTGGGGTTTTTATATTCTTAGGGAATCTTTGGGATTTTTTTTGGATTATTATAGTTTTAGGGGTATTGAAAGATAATGTTTGTTTTTAAGGTTTTCTAGGGGTTTTATAATTTTTATGGTCTTTTTCTTTTCAAGGTTTTTTTTGGGTTTATTAAAAGTTTTAAGGCTTTTAGATTTTTTTAAACATTTTATGTGTTTAAAGGGGATTTAGAATTTTATTGTTTTTGGGGATTTTTATGGGTTTATGAGTTTTGAATGTTTTTAGGGGTTTTATTGTTTTTATGGGTTTCTAAATTATTATATTTTTTATGTGTTTTATGTGCATTTTGGTTTATAAGGTTTTCTGAGTGGGTTTACGGTTTTTTGTGGTTTTTAATGTTTTTATGGATTTTAAAAAAAAATTAGGATTTTTATAGTTTTTTTATTTTTTTATGGATTTTGAGTATTATATATTTTTTAGGATTTTAGTGTCTTTTAGGGTTTCAATCCTTTAGGTTTTTAGGGGTTAAATTGCTTTTAGGTTTTTAAAATTTTCATAGGTTTCTGCAGAGTTTTTTGTTTTCTTATGTTTTTATGGATGATCAAAACTTTTTTAGGATTTGTATGGATTTTTAGGGGTTTTAGAGATTTTGATTTTGTTATAGTTTTTTTTTCATTTTTAGTGGTTTATGGGGTTGTTCATGGTCTATAGTGGTTTTTATTTTTTTATGGATTTTAATGTTTTCTATGGTTCTTAGCGGTTTTTATGTGATTTAGTGACTTCTTAGGGTTTCTATGGGTTTTAGTATTTCATAGGTTTTAAAGGGGTTTATGTGTTTTTGTGGATTTTAAGGGTTTCTTAAGTATTTTATGGGGTTTTATGAGGTTTATGGTTTATTTTTTTAGGGACTTCAAGGTCCTTATAGGTTTTTTACAAATTGTTATGATTTTTATCGTTATTAAGGTTTTTAGGGATGTTTAAAAATTTTATGGTTATTAGTGTTTTTAGTTTTTAGGGGTTTGAAATATTTTTATGTTTCTATGTTTTTATTAGTGTTTTTAGGGTTTTATTTGTTTTTACATTTTGATGGATTCGTAAAAAAAATTTGGGATATGTATGGATATTTTGTTTTAGGGATTTTTAGGAATAAAAGGGTTTTTAGGGTTTTTACTATTATTACTTTTTTTAAGGTTATAGGTTTTTTTAGTATTTTTTGGTTTTTAAATGTTTTTTATTTTTTAGGCATTTAATGAAATTTTAATGTTTTTAGAGGTTTTATATGGGGTATTATAAGTTTTTATTCATTTTTAAGGTTTTTAGGTGTTTTAGGGGTTTTAGGGTTTTTAGGGGTTTTGGCGTTTTTGCATTTTTTAGTTAAATAAGGGATTAATGTGCTATTATGTTTATAAGGTTTTTATGGGGTTCTATGTTTTATAGAATTCTTATCTAATACTAAGATTTTTTTTTGGGTTTTAGGGAATTTAGGGATTTTTTTGGGGGGGGGGGTTTAGGGTCTTTTATGTATTTTAGGGTTTTTAGCATTTTTAGGGTTTTTTGTTTTTTTGTCTCTAAGGGGTATTATGTATTGTTAGTTTTTATGGTTTTTAACGATTTTTTGGTTTTTTTAGAATTTCATACATTTTTATGGATTATAGGAATTTTTTAAGATATTTTGGTTTTTTTTGGTTTTTAGGGATTTTGTGAGTTTTACATATTTTTATTTGTTTTTAGGGTTCTTGATGGGTTTTCACATTTATTTAGATTTTTTGGGGTTTTAAATGTTTTTTGGTTATTATGGTTTTCTTATGGTTTTAGGGGATTTTATGTTTTTTAATGGATTTGTGATTTTATGGTTTTTGGGTTTTTTGGGTTTTGAGTGTATTCCTTGTTTTTTTGGGTTTTAGTGTTTTTCAGTTATTTACAGGATTTATGTTTTTAGATCTTCTAAACATTTTTAGGTGTTTAAATGGTTCTTAGTATTTTTATTAAGTTTTTAGGATTAAAAAGTTTTAAATATTTTCATTAGTATTATTGTTTTTCGGTTTGTATGTTTTTTTGGATTTAATGGTTTCTATTGTTGTTAGGTTTTATATAATTTTTTAGTGTTTTATGATATTAGGTTTTCTTAGGGGTTTTTAGGTATTTTTGGGTTTTTATGTTTATAGGGATATATTGGGGTTTTTATGATTTTTAGGGGTTTTGGGATTTTAAGTGGTTTTAGGGTTTTCTTGATTTTTGTGGTCTTTTGGGGGGGGGGGGTTAGGTTTTTTTTGAGTTTTTAGGGTTTAAAAGGTTTTAGAGTTTTTTTTAACGTTTTGAGGGGTTTAAAAGTTTTAAAGTCATCAGTTTTTGGGGTTTTTTGGGATTTTTTGGGTTTTTATGGTTTTAGGTTTTCTTAATTTAGAGTGTTTTGATTTTTATGGTATTTTTTGGGTTTTTAGAATCTTTATGTTTTTATGGGTTTTTTTCTGGTTTCATGTTTTTCTAAGGGGTTTTAATGGTTTTGTCGGTTTTTTATATTTTTAGTGATTTTTAAGAATTTTTATTATTTTTATGGTTTTTATGGTTTTATGGTTTTTATGTTTTTTATTATTATTTTTTATTTTTAGGATATTGTTGGGGTTTTATCATTTTGTATATTTTTTTTGTGTTTAAGTGTTTTTATGTTTTTAAGATTTTGTTAGGGATATTTAGTGTTTCTAGGGTTTTTATGTTTTTATGGATAATTAATGGTTTTTAAAGAATATTAGGGTTTTTACTTATTTGGGAGTGTTTTTAAGGTAGTATAGTGTTTTTAGGGATTTTATAGTGTTTTTTTGGTTGTTTATGGTTCTTTTCTGTTTTTTAGGTTCAAAGGGGTTTTAGATCTTTTTAAAATTTTAGTGGATTAAATGGTTTTTAGTGGTTTTTGTGGCTTTTTAGGTATTTTTGGGTTTTAAGGTTTTTTGTGATTTTTTTGGTTTGTTAGGGTCTTTATAGTTTTTGGGGCCTTTTTAGGGGATTTATGGTTTTATGGGGTTTTATATTTTTTTTGGGGTTTTAAGTGTTTTTAGGTTTTTAAGTTTATATAGGGTTTTTCATGGTTCTTATGTTTTTTGAATTTTTTAGGTATGTATTTATATATATTTTTAATACATTTATTGGTCTTCATGGGTTTAGGGATTATTGAGGGTTTTTAGGGTTTTTATAGTTTTTAGGTTTTTAATATTTTCTATTTTTTTCATGTTTTTAGGGTTTTCTATATTTTTAAGAATTTTTGGGTCTTTTATGATTTTAGGGTTTTAGGTATATTTAGGGATTTTTAGGTTCTTTAGAGATTTAGGGATTTTATGGATTTTTGTTGTTGTTTTTTTGTTTTTATTTAGTTTTTAAAAGTATTGTAATTTTTTAAATTTTCTAGATGTTTAAAGGATATTTAGAGTTTTCAAATGTTTTTTCAGAGTTTCAGAGCATTTTAGTTTTTCATGGTTTTTATAGTTTTTAATATTTTTAGGGTTTTTAGAATTTTTGTAGGATTTTAAAGGCTTTTTTCATTTTAGGGAATTTTATGGGTTTTTATGTTTTTAAGAGTTTCTTGATATTTTAGTATTTTTTTAGGTTTTTAGGGGTTTTAATTGTTTTTATGTATTTATGTTTTTCATGTGGGTTTTTATATCTATTTGATTTTGACATTTCTAGGATTTTTTTTGATATTTTTATATTTTTATGTATTTTTATGTATTTTTAAGGTTTTTAGTAATTTACAGAGTTTTTAGTGTTTTAGGGGTTGTTATGTTTTTTGTGGCTTTTTGTTCTTAATGGGTTTTTTGAGTTCATTAAGGTATTTTAGAGTCTTTGGTGCCTTTTGGGGATCAAAGGGTTTTATGTTTTTAAGTGAATTTTTATGTTTTATGAGTTTTTAAAAGATTTTATGGTTTTTATGGGTATTTATGATTTTGGGTTTTTAGGGTGTTTAAGGTTATTATAATTTTTTATGTTTTTAGTTTTTTATGTGTTTTAGTTTTTTTTGGTTTTCTTAGTGATTTTTAGGTTTTTAGGGTTTTTAATGTTTTAAATATTTTTAGGTAATTTAAAATATTTTAATTTTTTTTAGAGATTTATGGATTTTGATGTTTTTATTGTCTATTAGGGTATTTTGGGTTTTTATGGATTTAACATCTTTAAGGTTTTAGGGTTTTTACATGTTTTTAGTTTTTTTATTTTTTTTCTCAAGTTTTTTCATGTTTTTCATGTTATTTATGTTTTTTGGGGTTTTAGGAATTTTATGGCTTTTATGCATTTTTGGTATTTTGAGGTCTTTAGAGTTTTTATTATTTTTCTAATATATTTGGGTTTTTATCTTTTAGGGGTTTTGAGGTATTTTATATTTTTTAAGATTTTAAGAGTTTTAAAGGCGTTTTAGAGATTGTTTGTGTGTTTTTTTTAATTTTTTATGTGTTTTTAATGATTTTTTTGGGGTTTTGTGGGTTTTAGGGTTTCTATAGTTTTTAAGGTTTTTAACATTTTTATGTTTTTAGGGGTTTAAAGTGATTTTGGGATTTTATTTTTTTTCTTAGGGGTTTTTAGGGACATTAATGTCTTTTATGTTTTATGGATTTCTAGTAGTTTTTTGGTCTTTTATTGTGCTTTTGTGGTTTTATGGATTTTGAAGGGTTTTACAGTTTTTACGGGTTTATTGTGTTTTAGGCTTTCTTTGTGTTTTAGGGAGTTTATGGGTTTTGAAAGTATTTTAAAAGTATTTAGGGTTTAAGGGTTTTTAGAGTTTTAGTGGGTTTTTATGGGTTTATATGTTTTTAGGGTGTTATTTTTTAGGGGTCTTTATGATTTTTTGGTTTTCTTGGGGTTTTAGGTTTTTTATAGTTTTTTAGTTTTTTAGGTTTTTTATGATTTTTTAGGTTTTTAAGGTTTTCTTTGGGTTTTTCAGGGTTTTTAGGGTTTTTTAAAATTTTATTTATTTTTAGGTCCTTTTTTGGATTTTTAGGAATTTTATTGATTTGGTGCTTTTTGGGATTTTAGGGATTTTAGCCTTTTTAGTTTTTATGTTTAATTAAGTGTTTGTAGGTTTTGTTAGTGTTTTTATGGGTTTTTGGGTTTTTATGTTTTCAGGTATTGTTAGGGGTTCTTTTGGATTTATTTTAAGATTAATGACTTTTAGGGATTTTGTGGGATTTTGAGTTTTTTATGGTTTTAGGGTTTCTTATGTGTTTTTGGGTTTTTTAAGGGTTTATGATTTTTTAACATTTTTGTGGTTCAAGTGGTTTTAAAAGTTTTAAATGTTTTATGGATTTTAAGGGTTTTAAAAGTTCTTAGGATTTTAGAATTTTTATGTATTTTAGGGGTTTTAATATTTTTTAGGTTTTGAAGGTTTTATTAAGGTTTTTCTGGGAATTTAAAGTTTTTTGGTATTTAGGTTTCTTAGTATTTTTTCATCTTTTTTGGATTTTTGTGGATTTTTTGGTATTTTTTGAGAGTTTGTAGGGTTTTCTGGTTATTAAGTTTTTTAGATTTTTTATGTTTTTAGTCTGTTTTTAGTCTGTATTTATGATTCTTAATTTTTTTTGGGTTTTACTATTTCCATAGGAGTTTTTATTGGTTTTAGGGGTTTTTTTGTATTTTTGGGATTTTTAATGATTTTATGGTTTTTTGGGGATACTATGGGGTTTTAGGGTCTTTTGGGTTTTAGGGTTGATATGGGTTTTTTATGTTTTAATGTTTTTTTAGTTTTTAGGAGTTTTTATGTTTTTAGAATTTTTAAGAATTTTTTTGGGGTTTAATGGTTTTTTTAGTTATTGAGTATTTTAATTTTTTAATTTTTTTAGGGATTTATGGGTTTTTTGGGTTTTATAAGGTTTCTAAGGTTTTTATGGTTTTTAGATTTTTTATGGTATTTTTAGTTTTTTTAGTTTTTTATAATATTTATGGGTTTTAAGTTTTCTTAGGCTTTTAATGGTTTTTATAGAGGTTTTCATGGTTTTTATTGTTTTTACATTTTTAGGGATTTTTATTATTTTTATCGTTTATATGGTTTTTAGGGATTTTGTTGGGTTCTAGGATTTTATGGTTTTTAGATTTTTAAGGGTCTTAAGTGTTTTTAGATTTTTAATATTTTATTTGTGTTTTGAGGATTTTTGAGTTTTTTAGGTATTTAGGTATATTTAAGGACATTCTACCTTTTTATGGGTTTTAGGGGTTTTTTTTGAGTTTTTTGGGTTTTGGAGGTTTTAAGGATTTTAGTGTTTTATTTGTTTTTTGGGTTTTTATGTTTCTTTATGTTTTTTAAATTTTTTAATGTTTTTATATTTTTAATGGTTTTTAGATTATTTTATGGTTTGAGGGATTTTAAGGATTTATACATTTTTTATGAATTTTTATGTTTTTATATTTTTAGGTTTTTTATGGGTTTTTTGGTTTTTTAAGGTTTTTAGAATTTTTTGTTTTAAATGGTTTTTAATTATATTTAGGCTTTTAATGTTTTCTTAGGTTTTTTAATTGTTTCTACGGTTTAATACCTTTTAGGGATTTTTAGTGCTTTTTAAGGATTTTAATTGGTTTTAGGGGTTTTAGGGATTTTTACTATTTTTATGGTTTTTATGGGGTTTTTAGGGTCTTATTCATTTTTATGTGTTGAAAGGATTTCATTTTTTTAGATTTTTAAGGTTTTCTATGGGTTTTTCATGGTTTTAGTGTTTTTTACATTTTAAGGTATTTTTTGTTCTTTGTTTTAATTTTTATGGGTTTTAGGTGTTTTATGTATTTTTTGAAATTTATGGTTTTTTAGGGTTTTACAGGTTTTATAGTTTTTTTGGTTTTTAGGGTTTTAAATCATTTTTGATTTTTGGAATGTTTTATGGGTCTAATTGTGTTTTAGTGTTTATAGTGGGGTTTTATGGTTTTAATGGGGTTTTATGGTTTTTATGGTTTGTAGGGGTTTTAAGGTTTTTTAGGGTTTCTAGAGTTTTTTAGATTTTGTATGGGTTTAATGGGTTTTTACGGATTTCTTATGGGTTTTCATGTTTTTTTTTCAATTTTATGGATTTCATCGAATTTTATTTGTTTAGGGTTTTTCAGATTTTGAGGATTCTATGGTTTTTTAGGGGTTTTAATGTTTTTTTATTTTTTTAGGGTTTTTATGGTTTTTTAGGGCCTCATCTGAGTTTTTAGGGGTTTTATGCTATTTTATAGTTTTTTAATGTTATTAGAGTTTCTAAGGGTTTTTAGTGTTTTTAATTGGTGTATGGATTTTAGGGTTTGGAGGGTTTTAATGTATTTACAGTTTAAAAAGTATTTAGGGGGTTTATGGGTTTTAGTGGTTTTAAGGTAATAGGTTGTTTTAGGGATTTAGTGTTTTTATGTTTGTTTGGGTATTTAGTATTTTTAATTTAGTAAGGTTTGTGCGGATTTTCAAGGTTTTCAATGTTTTTATGTTTTTAGTAAATTTTAGAGGTTTTTTAGGATTTTGCTGCGTTTTTGTGGGTTTTGGGGATTTTTAAGGCTTTTAAGGGTTTTAGGGACTTTTTAGGAGTTTTAGGGTTTTTATTGTGTATTTAGGTTTCTTAGGGTTTTTTAGTATTTTTAGGTTTTTTATGAATTCGCTGGTGTTTTCAGGGGCTTATGTGGTTTTTATATCTGTAGGGGTTTTTAGGTATTATTAAGATATGATATTGTTTCTATGGTTTTTATGGGTTTCGAGGAGTTTTAGGAGTTTAAAGTGTTTTAAGGGGTTTTGGTTTTTTTGAGGGGTTTTTAATTTTTTAGGGTTTTAAAGGATTATTGGTGTTTTTTTAATTTTTTTGGTGTTTAATGTGGTTTTATAGTTTTTAGTGGTTTGTTATATTTTAATGGTGTTTTATGTTTTATAAGTTTTTTAGTGTATTTTATGGATTTTTTTTGGGGGGGGGGGTTAGGGTCTTACATTATCTTAGGGTTTTTAGTGGTTTTTAGGGGTTTTAGGGGTTTTTTAGGATATAATGGTTTTCTTTAGGTTTTTAAATGTTTTTAGGATTTTTTTTTGTTTTAGCGGTTTTAGGGGTTTTTAGGATATTTATGGGTTTTTAGAGTTTTTGGGAATATGAGGGTACAAAGGGGTTTATGGTCTTTATGGTTTTTAACATTTTTTTGATTTTTAATTTTAGTTGTTTTTAGAATTTTTAGGTTATCATAGGTATTTTCTGGGGTTTTATGGTTTTTTCATTTCTAGGGAATTTTAATGATTTTTATGGGGTCTTAGGGGTTTATCGATTTTGAGTGTCTTCAGGGTTTTTAGGGTTTTTATGACTTTTAGTTTTTAGGGTCTTTAGGCTTTTTTGAGTTATTAAGGATTATTAGGTTTTTATAGTTTTTTTAAAAAAATCGGGTTTAAAGGATTTTTATATCTTATAGTGGATTTTTAAAGATATTTATTGGTTTAGGTTTTCTAATTTTTTTGTGGTTTTATTATTTTTAGCATGTTTTTTGGTCTTTTCAAGGTTTTTATATTTATTTAAAATTTTAGTGGTTTTAAGTGTTTTTAGGTTTTTATAAATTTAATAGGGTTTTCTTGGTTTTCTAGGTTTTAACATTTTTTGGGATTTTAAGTAATTTTTTGTATTCTTATGGGTTATTATGGTTTTTTGGGATTTTGAAGGTTTGAAGGTTTTTAGGGGTTTTGAGATATTTAGGGTTTTTATCATTTTTTAGAAATTTTAGGGGCTTAAATGTTTTTAGGTTTTAAATGTTTTCATTAGCTTTTTCATGTTTTTTAGGTTTTTTTACAATTTAATTGATTTATATGTATTTTCTAGGATTTTATGGATTTTATATTATTAAGGAATTCTGCGGTTTTAGGGAATTTTTTTTACATTTTTAAGGATTATTTGAGTTTTTAGACTTTAAATGTTAATTATACTATATTAAAAATTTTAGTATTTTATGGGGGGTAGAGAATTTTGTTTCTTTTATTGTTTTTATGGGGTTTTATGGGTTTTTAATGTTTTTAGTGATTTTAGCATTTTAGGGGTTTTTAGTTTTTCAAGTTGTTTTATATGTTTGTAGGTTTTTAATGTTTTCCTAGGGATTTTTACAGTTTTTAGGGTTTAATATGTTTTTATGTATTTTTAGGGATTTTATATATATTTTATGGTTTTTAGGGTTTTAGGTTTTTTGAGGGGATTGGGGGTTATTTAGGATTTTTAATGTTTTTAGGGTTTTTATCAATTTTTATGTTTTTTGATGGATTTATGTTTTTTTAGGATTTTTTGGTTTTCTTAAGGTATTTTAAGCCTTTAAAGTTTCATTATTTTTATTGATTTTTGAGAATTTGTTTGGGGATTTTTATGGTTTTTATGGTTTTTAAGGATTTTGAGAGGGTTTAGGGGGTTTTAGGGTTCTAAGAGTTTTTAGTTTTTTTGGGTTTTAAGTGGTTTTTAGGGTTTTTAGGTTATTAATGATTTTTAATGTTTTTAAATATTTTATGGGGTTTAGAAGTATTTTATATTTTTAGTGGTTTTGTATGGGTTTTATGGGTATTTATGGTATTTTAGGTTTCAGGTGGTTTTAGGTTTTTTTGGGTTTTAGGGTTTTTAGAGGTTTTAGCGGTTTTTAGGTTTATAGGGCCTTTAAGTGTTTTAAGGTTGTAATGTTTTCTTAAGGGTTTGAAGGTTTTTTTGTTTTAGGGTTTTTTAGGATTTTATGAGTTTTTGGGTTTGCATAGATTTTGAGGTTTTTAGGTTTTTTAGGGTTTTAATGGGTTTTATTTTTTTAGGGGTTTTAGGTGTTTTAAATGTTTTTAGGTTTTTAGGGGTTTTGGATTTTTAGGTTTGTATGGGTTTCTTAGGGTTTTTAATGTTTTTAGGGGTTTTATCATTTTAATTTTTTAGTGCCTTGTATGATTTCAATTTTTATTTAGGGTTTTTTGGGATTCTAATGGATTTTAGGGTTTTTAGGTTTCTTCGATGTTTTTTGACATATTTTAGATTTTTACCGGTTTTATGTGTTTTTGGGGTTTTAGGTTATTCGTAGGGGTTTTTTAAAGTTTTTTGGGTTTTTTGTTTTTAGGTATTTTTAGGGATATTTTTGGGTTTTTATTTTTTAGGGGTTTTATGATTTTTCATATGTTTTTTAGGGTTTTTTTATATTTTAGTGATTTTTAGGTATTCTTATGGTTTTTTATAGTTTTAGGGGTTTTAGTGATTTTGAGGGTGTTTTAGGTTTTTAGGGTTTACATGATTTTTTGATTTTTTTTTGATTTTTTTGAGTTTTTAGGGTTTTTTAAGGTTTTATACAATTTTAAGTTATATTTATTGTTTCTATGCATTTGGGGATTTTTATGGTTTTGATGGGTTTTATTAATTTTATGGTTTTAGGACATTTAAGGTTTTATGTTTTTTTTTGTGTTTTTTGGTTTTTTGGGTTCCAATTGTTTTTATGATTTAATGTTTTATTTTGGGTTTTCATGGTATTTAGGGTTTTTATGTTTTTACGGATTTTTAGAGGATTTTGGATTTTTATGGTTTTTTTGAATTTTAATGGGTTTTAGGGTTTTTTTGAGTTTTGTGGTTTTTTTAGTTTTTAGGATTTAATGAGTTTTTTTAGTGTTTTATGGTTTTTTAGTTTTTAATATTTTTAGGTGTTTAAAAGGTTTTTAGGGTCTTTAGATGTTTTTGGTTTTTTATGGGAGTTTATGGGGTTTTGAAGGATTTAAGGGTTTTTATGGGTTTTAGCAGTTTTTATGATTTTTAGGTTCTTTTTAGGGTTTTAGGGTTTTTATGTTTTTATTGGTTTAATCTATTTTTAGGTTTTTTTTTCTTAGTGTTTTCGGTGTTTTTATGAGTTTTTTATGTTTTTAGGTATTTTTTGATCTATATCTAATTTTTTGGGTTTTTATGGGATTTAGGAATTTTGAGGTGTTTTAGGAATTTTAGGGTTTTTAGTGGTTTTAGCATTTTTATGTTTATAATGGTTTTAAATGTTTTTTGGGTTTTAGGTTTTTCTTTGGGGTTTTTTAGAGTTATTAGTGTTTTTTATGTTTTTATGGATTTTTATGGTGTTTAGGGGTTTTGGGGAAAGGATTGTGAAGGGTCAAGATAATCCCGAACCCCCCCCCCCCAATATATTAGAAAAAAAGTTGCACCATACAAGGGAGGGGAGGGGTCAAACGACCCACACCCAAAATCCCTTAACAACCCCAAACCCATAAAAACCCAAAACTAAAAAACTTACAGAAGACAAACAAAACAGACATTCACAATCATCTCCATCAGCACCTCATAGCCAACCAACAACCAGCATCTCATAGCACATATTCCACCACCCATCACCTTCATAATCAGCATCTCCTTCAATACTTTCCAGGGCCAGGGTATTCCTCCCAACCTAGTTGAAACAAGCATCCAGTAGCTCAAATTCTAGCATCCAGTCCCACTTAAAAATACATCTCCCAGCCCACTGCATCTCAAATTCCAACAACCAGCATCTCTAGACCATCATCCAAAAGCGTACCTCATTGCGTCCAATTCCTCCTCGCTAAGAAGATCTACCACCAGCCACACAGAACCATCAGCACCAAGAACATCACCATTAGCCTCATCAAATCCCATCTAAGTAATAATCTGCATCCAGAACCTCAGTTCCCAACGATCAGAATCTCTCTCAATAAATCCCATCCATGGAGCAACCATCACCCAACAGCCCGAAGTCCAACAACCATCACCTCCTTGCAAAGAAGCTTCCGGCATTTCACATCTAGAACACTTCCAGCAACACAAGACCATTACCACCCACAAAAAGATCCATTCCTTAGCACCCATAACACCTTTTACATCCCCAGATTCAGACATCCTCTCCTAAGACCCAGTAAATGCACAACATGACCAGGTAGCTCCCCATACCTCGCATCAAAGCCATCATCCAGCACTAGTAGCAGCTCATAACCAATCCAACAATAAACAAAAATGAAACCACAGAACCCACATGACAAGATCAAGCCAAGAACATTAGTAGAATACAAGGGACCAAAGAAACGGGTTTGGCACAACAAAAAACCCCAAACCAACATATCAACCAGAACCCACCACATCTTTAACCACCCCTCATCCGCATCATGAAATGTAGACAAAGCTAAGGAACCAGAAATCCAAACCTGTATCTTTAGCAGAAACTGTTGACCAAAAGATCTCATAGCCCACACCACAGGACCAAGTACACCACCGGAAAATCGACACAACACCATCCATATCTGCCATTTTCCATCATGAAACCTAAATAACCACCAAAGCTCTCTGAGTCTCAGATATTCCTGAAGAATCAACTATATCACCAACGTCCGAGATAACTATATCATCGCGCCGCACCTATACCGAGTCATATCACCGCAGAAACCAATCCAATGGGAGAATGTCCTTACACGAGTCCTTATGCAATGAAACAGATGAAGAATGACATTCCACATAGATCCCCAGCCCCGGCCACCACAGACGAAGACCCTCGCCTTCCCCGACTAGTAATGATCGATCTAAGGAATGACCGAGAGGGAGTCAGCCAAAGAGGTGTAGAAGATCGCCAAATCGAAGTCGCCATAGAGGATTAAAGGAGAAATCCCCAGTGAGAATATTTCCATGAGGGAGAGCCCAGGAGAGAGCGATAACATCATTTTTCTATTATCTTTAGGGGTTTTGGTGGTTTTAATGTACTTTAGAGTTTTTTGGCATTTTTTTTGTTTTTTAGGGTTTTAGGGATTTTTGAGTTATTTAGGGTTTTAATGTTTTTTATAGTTGTTAACATTTTTAGGGGTTCAAAGGGGTTTTGGAGTTTTTCGTTGTTTTTTATGTATTTAATGTGTTTTTAATATATTAGTGATTTTTAGTTTTTTAAGGCATTTTAGGGTTATCAGCGTCTTTTTAGTGGGTTTCAGGTATTCTAGAGTTTTTTTGTTTTCTAGTGGCTTTAAGTGTTTTTTTATTTTTTAGTTTTCATAATATTTTTCACTATTTTTCTGGTTTTTAAGTATTTCTATATCTTTTTAGGATTTTTTATAATTTTTAGGTATTTTGAGAGTTTTTAGGATTTTCTATGGTTTTTAGGGTTTTTTGGATTCTCATAATTTTTAGTTTTAGGGGGGGTTAAATTTTATTAATTTTTAAAGAATTTCATAAGGTTTTTATATGTTTTTAGGGTTTTTACATTTTTTGGTATCTTTTAGGATTTTTGGTGGGGGTAGCATTTTAAGGGATTTTGAGTGGTTTTAGAATTTTTTGGGTTTTTAGGGTTTTTATGGTTTTTATGGTTTTTATGTGTTTTCTATGTTTTTTAAGGTTTAAAAGGTGTTTTTAGTGTTAAAAATTTTTTAGGGGTTTATAGGATTTGTAGTGTTTTATGGTGTTTTAGGGTTTTTTATGGTTTTAGGGGGTTTTATAGGTTTTAATGGTATTTGTGGTTCTTTTGGGTTTCTAGGGTTTTTAGTATTTTTTGTTTTTAGGTGTTACAATAAGGTGTTTAGGTTATTATATTTTTCTTAGGGGATTTATGGGGCATTAGGGGTTTTAAAATTATTAGGAATTGTTTGTATTTTTAATGTGTTTTTATGTTCTTAGGTATTTTTAGGGTTTTTTGGGTTTTTAGGGTTTTTAGGTGTTTTAGGGTTTTTAGGGTTATTAGATATCTTTTTTAGTTTTTATGGGTTTCAATTGTTTTATGTTTTTATGTTTTTATTAGGGTCATTCCTAGTTTTAGGATTTTATATGTTTCTAGGGATTTTTAGTAATTTTTTAGGATTTTTATGGTTTTTAGGATTTTGAGAAATTTTGAGGGTTTAGGGGTTTTTATGATTTTTATGGTTTTTTGGTTATTGGTTGTTTTTGAGATATTTTACGGTTTTTTGTGTATTTTATTTAAATTATATTTTACAGAGTCTCTAGAGTTTTTATTTTATTTCTATGTATTTAATCATTTTAAGGGTTTTTAATGTTTTTCGGGGTTTTATGGTTTTTGGGGTTGTAATGTTTTTTAGGATTTTTATCATTGTTCAGTTTTTTGTGGTTTTTATTTATATATTGGTTTTTAAGGTTCTGTTAAGGGTTTTTGAGTTATTAGTTATTTTTATGTTTTTAAAGACTTTACGGATTTATTATGATTTTTCTTGGCTTTTTGGGCTTTCGGGATTTTGGTGATTTTTAGGTTTTTACATTCTGTAATATTTTTATTGATTTAGTATCTCTTAGGTTTTAGAGGTATTAAGTATTTCTAGTTTTTAAGGTTTTCTTAGGGATTTTTATATTTTTTATAGATTTTTTTGGTTCTTAGTTATTTTTAAGGTTTTTCGGATTTTTATTGTTTTTATGGTTTTTCAGGATTTTGAGGGTTTTAGTGTTTTTAGTGTTTTTTCTATTTTACTAATTTTGTAGGGGGTTTTATTTTTTTATATTTATTATGGTTTTATAGGATTATTAAAACATTTTTAGGGTTTTAAATGGGTTTTATAGGTTTTATTGTTTTTAGCATTTTTATTAGTTTGTAGGGTTTTTATAGATTTTAGGGGGTTCATGTAGATTAATGTTTTCTATTTTTTTTCATTTTCTTTTTTTTACGGTTTTGAGGTGATTTATTACTATTTTCTTCTGGGTTTCTATGGTTTCTAGGGGTGTTTACGTTTTGATGGATTTTTTTGGGATTTATGTTATTTAAGTTTTTATCGATTTTGACAGTTGTTAGAGATTTTATCATTTTTTGAGTTTTTTTTTAGAGATCTTAAGGTTTTATTTATTTTATTAATGTTATTATAGTTTAATGTATTTTTAGTGGATTTTTAGGGTTTTTATGCACTTGAGTTGGAAGTCATTATTTTTAGGGGTTTCTATGGATTTTATGTTTTTATGGGTTTTAAGATTTTTTAGGTTTTTAAGGATTTATTAAGGATTTTCATGGGTTTTAGGGGTTTTTATGTTTTTTGGTATTTTTAGTGAGTTTTTACGATTTTTATACATTTTTATAGTTTTTAGATAATTTGAAGGGATTATGGTTTTATAATTTTTTTTCGTTTTTAGGGGTTTTCGTGTGTTTATATTTTTATGGTTTTATTAAGGGTTTTCAGGGGTTTTATAGGGTTTTACATTTTTATAGATTTTTAGGGGTTCAATAGGATTGTTTTTTATTCTAATGTTTTGAGGTATTTTGGAGGGGATTTTGGATTTTATAGGTTTTTATTGGTTTTTTGTTTTTAATTTCTTTATAGTTTTTTAAGGATTCTTTGTGTTAAATGGATTTTTAGATATTTTAGTGGGTTTTATGTTTATTATCGATTTTAGGGTTTTTTATAGTCTTTAGAGGGTTTTTTGGTTTTTAGGGGTTGTTAGCATTTTTATAATTTTTTATATTTTAAATTATTTTTATATTTTTCATGGATGTTTAGGTTTTTATAGGTTTTTAGGGTATTTATGGTTTTTATGGTTTTAAGTGTTTTCTGCGTTTTTATGTTTTTTGGGTTTTTAGGGCTTGTAGATTTTTTAGTGGTTTAATGTATTTTTATGTTTTAATGGTTTTCATTTGATTTTTAGGGTTTTTTATGTTTTTATAAATTTTTAAATATTTTTAGGATATTTATGGTTTTTAGGGTTTTCAGGGATTTGGAATATTTTAAATGGTTTTAGTGTTTTTATGGTTTTTTGGGTTTTTTTGTTTTTTTTTGAGTTTTTTAGGGTTTTATGATTTTTATAATTTTTATTTTTTTAGGAATTTGAAGGTGTTTTCTAATTTTTAGTGGTATTTTAGGTTTTATTTGGGATTTTATTATTTTTTATGGTTTTATGGGTTTTATGGTCATTATGTGTTTTAATGGGTTTTTAGGGTTTTTAACATTTTTTGTTTTTTTAATATTTTTAAAAGTATTTTGATTTTTATGTTTTTCTTTTAGTTTTCATGGTTTTTTGTGTTTTTTACATTTTTAGTGATTTTTTTGGGATTTTAGGGTTTTTATGGATTTTATTGTTTTGGGGGATTTTGAGGGGGGGTTTGGGTTTTGGGGGTTTTAGGTTCTTTTTTATTTTTTGTGATTTTAATGTTTTTTATATTTTTTAAATCCTTTTAAGGGGGTTAATGTGGTTTTGCAGTTTTTGGGGGTTTTTATGGATTTTAGAGGTTTTAATAAGTTTTAGGAGTTTATGGATTGTAGATATTTCTAGAGTTTTTATAGTTTCAGGGTTTTTAGTTTTTAGGTGTCTTTCATATTTTTAGATTTTTAGGTTTTATTATGGGTTTTTATGATTTTTTTGGTTTGGAAAATGTTTAATTATATTTATGTATTTTTATAATTTTTAGGGTTTAAGGGTATTTAGGGATTTTGAGAGGTTTTAGGTCTTTTAGGAGTATTATCGGTTTTTTGGATTCTAATTTATTTATGAGTTTTAAGGGTTTTTTATATATTATATCATTTTTAGGGGTTTAAAGGATATTTATAATTTTTAGTGGTATTTTGGGTTATTATTGTATTTTTGTTTTTATGGGAGTTAAGGGTTTTAGAGTTTTTTTAATGTTTTATTTTTTATCATTATTTAGTGTTTTTAGTTTTTTAATGTTTTCTGAGTGTTTTTTAAAGATTTTAGGAATATTTTACATTTTTAGGGATTTAAATATTTGTATGGGTTTGAGGGTTTTTAGGGATTTGTGGGATTTTGGGATTTTTGGTTTTTGGGTTGTTTTTATTTTTTTGGTTTATGAATATCATTATATTTTTTTTACATTTTTATGGGTTTAAAGGTATTTTTATAGTTTTTAGCTGTTCTTAACAATTTTAATGGTTTTCAATGTTTTTATGGGTTTATGATTTTTAGTGGATTTTAGGTTATTTTTAGGGTTTTTATGGTTTTTAGCATATTTAGGGTTTTAGGTTTTTTATGTGTTTTTAGATTTTAAATACGTTCTTAGGGTTTTATTATTTTCATGTTTTTTATGTTTATTGGTAATTTTTTTTTGTTTTTTTATTATTTTTATAGTTTTTAGGGTTCTCAAGGAATTTATGGTATTTCATTTTTTTAGGGATTTTTTAGTGTCTATAATTTTTGGGATTTTATATGTTTTTCGGGATTTAAGGAATTTTTTGTTTTTTCAATGTTTTATGGTTTTTTACATTTTAAGGGGGTTTAGGTATTTTTATGATTTTAGTTTTTTTATGGATTTGATGGTTTTTAGGGTTTATATGGATTTTATGGGTTTTAGGGTTTTCGGGGGGAGTGGGGGGTTAGCTTTTAATGGATTTATTAATTTTTAGATTTTTTTAATATTTTAGGGGCTTCAATGATTTTTCATTTTTATGGGTTTTTATGGTTTTATGGGTTTTAAAAAATTGTTATGATTTTTAGGTTTTTATGGAGTTTACGTTTTTAGTGGTTTTTATCATTTTTTGGTTTTTTTGAGGGTTTAAGTGGTTTTTTGGGTTTTTAAGTCTTTAGGAATTTTTAGTGTTTTAGGGTTTTTTTAAGTTTTAGAGATTTTTATGGAATTAATTGATTTTTTTTGTTAATGTGGTTTTTCAGGGATTTTGGGATTTTCTAATGATTTCATGGTTTTTTGGGTTTTAAGGTTTCTATGGTTTTAAGGGAAATTCTGATTCTTTTGGGGTTTTAGATCTTTTATGAGTTTGTTAGGGTTTTGAGGTTTTCTTAGGGGTTTTTTGGGTTTTTTATGTTTTTTATGTTTTTTGGAATTTTTAGGGATTTTTATGTATTTATTTGGGTTTTCTGTGATTATAGTAATTTTTAGGGGAGGGGTTTTTTGTTTTTTGTTTGTTTTTTTGAGTTTTTAGGTTTTAATGTTTTTTGAGTTTTAAAATTTTTTAATGGTTTAATGGTTTCTTAGAGTTTTAGTGGTTATTAGGGGTTTAGGGGTTTTAGGGGTTTAATCGGTTTAATGGTTTATAGTATTTTTAGTGATTTTAAGGGTTTTAACGTTTCTTTGGGTTTTAGGGGATTTAAGTGAATATCGTTTTTCCAGGTTTTCTTGGGCTTTTTGATGGGTTTTCGAGTTTTTTATGTATTCATGGATTTTTATTGAACTTTTTAGTGATTTTTTGGGGTTTTAAGGTTTATGAGAGTTTTAAAAAAAAACATTAGGGGTTAAAAGGGGATTTAGATTTCATATTGAGTTTTTAGGGATGTTATTTGTTTCTGTGGGTTTTAATGTTTTATATTTTTTTGGGGGGTTAATGTCTTTAGGGCCGCCTTGGATTTTAGCTGTTTTTAGATTTTTATGTATTTTAAGTTTTTATATATTTTAAGGTATTCTTATGAGTTTTTGGTTTTTTGGGTTTAAACCTTTTTATGGATTTTTAGTGAATTTTCTAAGGTTTTTATGTTTTTTAGGGTTTTTTGAAAATTTTATGTGCTTTTTGTATTATTTGGGTGTTAATGGTTTTTATGGAATTTTGGGTTTATAGGTTTTTTATGAGTTTTCAAGGGTTTCTATGGTTCTTTAGATTTTTTGATTCTCTTTGGGGTTTAAATGGTTTTTATGTTTCTTATATTTTTTACGGTTTAATGAATTTTTTGTGTTTTATTGGGTTTTTATAGTTTTTATGTTTTTATGGATTTATGGGTTTTTATGGCGTTTTAGGTTTTTATAGGGTTTTTTTGGTATTTTGGTTTTTAGGGGTTTTATTTATTTTTTAAATTTTAAGGGTTTCTTAGGGATTATTCACGGTTTTTAGTTTGAATAATTATTTTAGGGTGTTTATGGTTTTTATGATTTTTTGGTTTTTTTAGTATCATTAGGTATTTATGTGTTTAAATGTTCTTATGGTTTTTTGGGTTTTTGGGGTTTTTTTTGGGTATTTAGGTTTTTATTTATTTTAATCATTTTTAGTTTTTTGAAGGTATTTTATGGTTTTTGTTGTTTTTATGGTTTTTATGGGTTTTTATGGAGTTAATAATTTTAGGGGTTTTATGTTTTTGGGGGTTTTTTGTTTTTTTGGGTTTTAGGTTTTTTTGTCTTTTAGGTTTTTAAGTGTTTTAATAATTTTTTCGGTTATGTGGTTTTCTTAGTGGTTTTCATTATTTTTATGGGTTTTTACATTTTAGGTTTTTATGTTTGTGTTTAGAATTTTAATAATATTTTAAGGTTTTTAGGTATTTTGATGGATTTTCTGGTTTTTAGGGATTTTTTGGATTTTTGGCGGTTTTATGAATTTATTAGTTTTTAATATATTTATTGTTTTTAATGCCTTTTAATGTCATTAGGGGTTAAATTTTTTTTATATTTCTTAATGGTTTTTAGTTTTTTATGGGGTTTCAGGGTTTTTAAAATTTTTAGGGGTTTTGTGGTTTTTATTGTTTTTTTCATTTTCATGGGTTTTAGGTGTTTAAAATGTGTCTGGTTTTTTATGGTTTTCTTAGGTTATGTTATAGATTTTAGGTTATTTTACATTTGTAGTTAATTTTTATATCTTTTTTAGTATTTTTAGGATTTTTTATAATTTTTAGTGATTTATAGCATTTTTAGGTATCTTATGGGGTTTTTTGGGGTTTTTTGTGTTTTTTGAGTTACCTGGGTTTCCATGGGTTTTTAGAGTTTTTAAAAAATTTAAGTGTTTATATAATTTATAGAGTTTTTAGTTAAATATTACGGTGTTTATGGGTTTTAAGGTTATTTATTGTTTTTATGGTTTTTTACGTTTTCTAGGGCTTTTAGTGTTCTTCGTTTTTTGCGGTTCAAAGTGTTTTTAGGTTTTTATGAATTTCAATTGTTTTTCATAGAATTTTTACGTGTTTTTACATTTTATGTATTTTAGGTTTTTTAGTATTTTTATAGTTTTTAGGTTCTTTAGGGATTTTAAGAGTTTTTATGGTATTTTAGGGGTTTTAGGTTTTCTATGGTTTTTACGATGTTTAGGGTTTTTATTTTTTAAGGGTTTTAAGTATTTTTTTGAGTTATTTTAACATTTATAGGTGTTTAAAGGGTTTTTATCGTTTTTAGTGGTTTTTTGGTTATTAAGGGTTTAAAGCATTTCTAGGTGTTTAAGGTTTTCTTGGGGGTTTTCAGGGTATAAAATTTTTCAGGGTTTAAATGTTTTCAATTTGTTGGGTATTTTTTGGTATTTTTTAGGTTTTTTTCTTTTTAGTGCTTTTATGGATTTTGAGGGGTGTTAAATCTTTTGGGTTGTGGGGGGGGGGGGGGGTTTACGGTGTGATTTTGTTTTCTTGAATATTTACGGTTTTGAGGTCCTTTTTGATTTATTTTAATTTTTTAGGGGCTTAAATGGATTTTATTGTTTTTAGTTGTTTTTTTTTTGTTTTTGTGAGATTTTATGGTTTTTATGATTTTTAGGGGTTTAGGGGTTTTTTGGGTTTTAAATTTTTTTATGTTATTGTGGTTTTATTATGGTTTTCTACATTTTTTTGGTTTTTTTAGTTTTTAGAGAGTTTTAGTGATATCTTTGGATTTTATGGGGTTTTAGGGTTTTTAGGGATTCTGAGGGGTTATTATGGTTTTAGGGGTTTTATTGTATTTTGGATTTAATGGGTTTTGTATTTTTATGGGATTTAATGTTTTTTTAAGGTTTCTTGGAGATTAAAGGGTGTTTATAGTATTTAGTGTTTTGATATGGGAATTTGAGTTTTCTAGGTTTCTATGTATTTTAGGATTTTTTGTGTTTTTTATTTTTTAAGGATTTTATTGTTTTATGGTTTTAGTGTTTTTAGTTTTTTAGTGGTTTTACATGTTTTTATATTTTTAAGGATTTTATATTGATTTTTAGGGTTTTTTTTACGATTTGGATATTTTTTGGGATTTTTTAGGAATTCATTGGATTTTTGGGGGTTTTAATTTTTTTGATGGTTTATTAAGGTTTTAGCTGTTTATGGGGTGTTTTGGGTTTTTAGTATTTGTCATGATTTTTAGGTTTTTATGGTTTTTAGAGATTTTAAAAATATTAGTGGATTATAGGTTTGTTAGATATTTCTTTTGGTTTGAGGTTATTTTTTTAGTTTTTTATGGTTTTAGTGGTTTTTATGATTGTTAGGGTTTTAATCTGTATTATGTGTTTTTTTGGTTTTATTTTTTTGTTGGGGTTTTAAATGTTTTCATGTTTTTAATTTTTTATTATTGTTTTCATGAAATTTAGGTATTTTTATGTTTTTAGGGATTTTTAATGATTTTTAGGATTTTCATGAATTTAAGTGATTTTGAGGATTTTCACGGTTTTTTGGGTTTTTTTATTTGTGGGTTTTAGAATTTTATAAATTTTTTATGGTTTTATGGTTTTTAAGGTTATTATCATTTTTAGGGTTTTGAAGGGTTTTTAGATTTCTTAGTGTTTTTTCATAGTTTTTATAGTTTTTGGAAATTTTTAAGGCTTTATGGGTTTTAGAGTTTTTAGGGTTGACTGTTTTTAGGTTTTTAGGGGTTTTAATTGTTTTTAGTTTTATATGTTTTTATTTAGGATTTTAGGGTTTTTCTGATTTTTAAAAATTTTCATGCAATTTTTGGGTTTTTTAGAAATTTAATTATATTATTAATTTTTATGTATTTTTAGGGTATTAATGATTTTAGGGTATCCATGGATTTTGAGTGTTTTTCATGCTTTTAGTTTTTTTATGATTTTTATGGTTTTTTATTTTTTTTATGTTTTTATATTTCTTTAGTTTTTTTAATTTTATACGGGGTTAGAGGGTCATTAGAATTATTAGTGGGTATTTTGGGGTATTTTGGTTTTTATGGTTTTCAGGGGTTTTAATTTTTATGGTTTTTAGGGAGTTTAGATTTTTTTGGTTTTTGGGGTTTTAAGTGTATTAAGGTTTTTAAGGTTTTCATAACGTTTTTTTAGAGTTTTCAGAGTTTTTTATGTTTAAAGGATTTTTAGGGATTTCTTTATGAATTTTATGGGTTTTTAGGATGTTATGGATTTTGAGGGGATTAGTTCTTTTAGGATGTTTTTGGTTCTTGTTGGTTTTTTAGTATTTTTGTAGTCTTTTAGTGGTCTCATGGTTTTTTACATTTTTTGATGTTTTTAGTGGTTTGATGTGTTTTTAGAGTTTATAGTGTATTTTTTGTCTTTTTAATGATTTAAGGGTTTTATGGGTTTTAGAGTATTTATTGTATTCAGGGTTTTAGGATTTTCATAATGTTTTTATGTTTTTATCTTTTTAGGGTTATTATGTGCTTTTAGGATTTAATGGTTTTTCAAGGTTTATAGGGATTGATACATTTTTAGAGGTTTTAGGGGTTTTTTTTATTTTTCTTGTTTGTTGGGGTTTTAGGTATTTTAGGGTTTAGTTTTTTTTGGGGGATTCTTTGGCCTTTTAATGTTTTTATGTTTTTTCGGGGTATTTTATGGGTTTCCTAGTTTTTTAGAGTTTTTAAACCATTTCAGTGGTTTAATGGGTTTTTAGATTTTTTATTGGTTTTGATAGTGTGTATTGGATTTTATTATTTTTAATGTTTTTAGGGATTTTATGGTTTTTTTAGTTTTTTCGGGATTTAGGGATTTTTAAATTTTAAAGGTTTTTTGGGGTTTTAAAATTTTTATGGTTTTTAATGTTTTCATTATGTATTTCTAATGTTTTAGGAATTTTATGTTTTTAGAGTTTTTGAGATATTTTTTTGGGATTTTAATGGGTTTTAGGGTTCTAATGAATTTACAGTATTTTTAGTGGTTTGGGGGGGTTAGGGTTTATCGATTTTTTTTGGTTTTAGGCAATTTTAGTTTTATAAGGGTCTTCAGGTTTTTATGTTTTCTTAACATTTTCAGTTGTTTAAATGGTTTTTATAGTTTTTAGATGTTTTTAGGGTTTATATGGGTTTTAGAGGGTATTATGTTTTTAATTATTTTTATAGTTTATAGGTATTTTAGTGTTTTGGGGGTGATTTTTTTGGTTTTTATCATTTTTAGGTTTTTGGGGTTTTAAATGTTTCTAGGTTTTCATGGTTTTAATTGGGTATTTTATGGATTTAGGGATTTTTTTATATTTTTAAGGAATTTAGGGCTATTTTTTATTTTTATGGTTTTTAGTGATTCTATATTGTTTAAGTTTTTCTTAGGTTTTTAGGGTTTTTTAGTTTTTTATTGTTTTTATTGATTTTTTTGGGTTTTCATGGTTTTTTTAGTATTTAATCATTTTATGTCTTTTTACAGTTTTTATCATTTTTAGTGGTTTAAAGGGTTTTTTACATTTTATAGTTGGTTATTAGGCTTTTAAATGTTTTTAGAGACTTTTTTGAGTTTTTATGGTTTGGGGATTTTTTGGGATTTTAAGGTTTTCTTCTTTTTTAGGTTTTTTAGGTATTTTATGTGTTTCTATGTGTTACAATTTTCTTAATGTTTTTTTACTATTTTAGGGTTTATTACATTTTTGGGAATTTTTATGGATTGTTTAAAATTATTATGGTTTTTTTGTTGTTAGATATTTTTTGGGGTTTTAATGGTTTTATGGTCTTTATGGTCTTTTCGTTTTTAGGGTTTTTTATTTTTAGGGGTTTTAGTTTTTTTATATTTCTAAACTTCTTTAGGGATTTAAAGTTTTTTTATAGTTTTTAGTGATTTTTAGGGTGTTTATGGGTTTTTAGTGTTTTTAAGGGTTTTAGGGGTTTTATTTTTTAGAGTTTTTAGGGTTTTCATGTCTTTTAGGGTTTTAGAATTTTAATGTTTTTAGGGGGGTTTGAGTGTTTTTAGTATTTTATTTTCTTAGTAGTTTTTTCATAGGTTTAATGGTTTTTAAAGTCCTTATAGTTTTTAGGGATAATTTTGGATTTTTATGGTTTTATGAGGTTTTTACGTGTTTTGAGGTGTTTTAGAGTTTTTTGGATTGTTTTAGTTTTAATGGGTTTTGGGACTTTGTGGCTTTTTTCATTTTTGGGGGTTTTTAAGGGATTTCAGAGTTTTTTAAACATTTTTAGTGGTTAAATTATTTTTTATTTTATTTAGTGGTGTTAAGGTTTATATGATTTTTAGTATTTTTCATGGATTTAGTGGGATTCATGGAAATTATAGTTTTTTGGTTTTTTAGTGTTGCTATCTTTTTTGGATTTTTATGGGTTTGATGTGATTTAGGATTATAATTTTTTATTGGTATTTTTCTAATTTATTAATGTATTTTTTTTGTTTTTATTCATTTTAAATATTATTATGTTTTTTTAGGGTTATAAATTTTTTTGAGCGTTTTAGGGTTTTTAGGGTTTTAATGGATTTTAGGGTTTAATGTTTTTTTGGGTTATATTATTTTTTAGATTTTTATGATTTTAATGTTTTTTAGAATTTATAATGTTTTTTGGAGTTTAAAGGGGATTAATTTTCTTATTTGGTTTTAAGGGGTTTTATTGATTTTTGGGGAGTTTTAATGTTTTTATGACATTTTATAGTTTTTAGGGTATTTAGGGTTTTAGATTTTTTTATGTCTTTAGAGTATTGAATTGTTTTATCGTTATTTTAAGGTTTTATTAGGTTTTTATGGGTTTTTTATGGTTTTATACAGTTATGGATATTTTTATTAATGGGGGTTTTTTGGGTTTTTTTGGATTTTTTCAGATGTTGAGGGATTTTTGGGATTTTTGGGTTTTTATGGTTCTTTTTTGTTTTTAGGATTTTATTAATTTTTAGGGGGCTAGGGTATTTATGATTTTTTAGCATTTATTGGTGTTGAAATTTATTTTATAATTTTTAGTGATTTTTAGAGTTTTATGGTTTTTTAGGGTTCTTTAATATTTTTAGGATTTTATATTTTTTTGGGTTGTTATAATTTTTATGTTATTTGGTTTTAATGTGTTTTAACTATTATTAGGATTTTATGGTTTGTGTAGGTTTTTTTATTTATTTGGGGTGTTTTATATTTTTTTTGTATTTTTAGGCATTTGTTTGGGATTTTTATGGATTTTTTTTGGGTTTTAGGTATTTTGAGGGGTTTTGGGTTTTTTGGGATTTATGCGGTTTTAAGGGGTTTTTATGTTTGTAGGGTTTTTAATTTTTTTTAATATATTTTTGTCATTTTTATGGATTTAAATGGTTCTTATAGTATTTAGTGGTGTTTGGGTATTTATGGTTTTTATCGTTTTTATGGTTTTAGGGGTTTTAGGAACCTTTTATTGTTTTTAGGGTTTCTAGTGTTTTTATATTTTTAGGGGGTTTAAATGTTTTATGTTTTTAATATTTACTAGGGGTTTACAAGTTTTCTTACTTTTTTTCTTTTTTTGGGATTTTTTAGTATTTTTTATAATTTTTTGGGTTTCTAAGGATTTTGAGGGTTTTTTGGGATTTTAGTTGTTTTATTGGTTTGATTGTGTTTTTGGATTTTTAGTGTTATTTGTGTTATTTAGGATTTTATTGTTTTTAATAAATTTTTAATAGTTTTTATCTGTAAAGGGTTTTGAGAGTTTTTAATGGTTTTAGGGATTTTATGTGTTTTAGGGTTTTGTTTGGTTTTTAAGGGGTTTTAGGGTTTTTATGTTTTTGAGGGTTTTAGTGTTTTTTTATGTTTTATAGGTTTTTATTGTTTTTAGGTTTTTATGGTTTTCTTTGGAGTTTCAAGGTTTTTATGGTCCTTTAATTTATCTTTATTTTTTTTGGGAATTTATAGAAATTTTTATGGGTTTTGATGGTCCTCAAGGTTTTGGGGTTTGTAGGGTTCTTATGGTTTTAGTTTTTATTTGAGTTTTTATGCGTTTTAATATTTTTATAAATTTTTAATGATTTCAGGGGGATTAATAGTTTTTAATGTTTTAAGTGGTTTTAGGATTCTATTAGTTTTTATGGGTATTCATGGTTTTTTGGGGGGGTTTTATTTTTTTTAGTTTTTTATAGTTTTAGGGTTTCTTGTTTTTTAGAGTTTTTAGCTTTTTTAGTTTTTCTGTTGTTTTATGATTTTAGGGTTTTTATAGGGGTTTTTCATGGTTTTTATGGTTTGTTACATTTTTAGGGACATTAAAGTATTTTTATGATTTTTATATTATTTTTATTTTTTTAGATATTTGGATTATTTTTATGGGTTTTTATGGTTTTAGGGATTTTTTTGGTTTTTTCCAGTTTTTAGTTTCTTTTAGTTTTTAAGGGTTTTAAGTTTTTTATAGTTTTTAAATGTTTTTAGGGGATTAAGGGGACTTTAGATTTTTTACTGGTCTTTTGTATATTATGGGTTTTTTTGGTTTTCTACATTTTCATGGGTTTTATGGTTTTTAGGGGTTTTGTGTAATTAGGGGATATATTTGTTTTTAGGATTTAAGGGTTTTAATTATTTTTAGAATTTTAAGGGTTTTTTAGGGTTTTCGTATTTGTTACAATTTTAAATATATTTAGGTATTTTATGTTATTTTTAAGGATTTGTATAGTGTTTAGTGTTTTAGGTATTTTGAGGGGATTTAGGGGATTGGTGGTTTTTTGGTGTTTTAGGGTTTTTAGAGTATTTTGAGTTTTTTAGGGTTTTAGTCATTTTAAAGTTATTTTAATGTTATAGTTTTTAAAGCGTTTTTAGTTTTTTCTGGGGTTTTAGGGTTATTATTTTTAGGGGTTTAAAGGGTTTTATGGGCTTTATGGTCTTTAGGGGGTTTATGGTTTTTATCATTTTTTAGGTTTTTAAAGGATTTAATTGTTTTTAGGTTTTTATGGCTTTCTTAATGGTTTTAAGGGTTTTTATTCATTTCACATTTTAGGTAATTTTTAATATATTAATTGTCTCTAAGGCATTTTAGTAATTTTAGGGGTTTTATGGTTTTTAGTGTTTTTAGGATTTTATAGGGTTTTGGGGGTTTTTTTAGTTTTTAGGTTTTTTATGTTTCTTTTAGTGTTTTTTATTTTTTTAGGGTTTAATGGTTTCTTATAGTTTTACTAGGTTTTAGGTTTATTATGGGGTCTTAGACATTTCAAATTTTTTTATTATTTTTTATGGTTTCCAGAGTTTTTAGGGGTTTAATTTCTTGATTTCCTTTGGGTTTTCATTGTATTTTTTTGGTAGTTATGTTTTTTATGTTTTTAGGTATTTTTAATTATATTTTTATTTTTATGTTATTTTGTGATTTTTAGGGATATTGATGGTTTTAGGGTTTTCCATACTTTATGGTTTTCGGGGTTTTTTGATGATTTTTTAAGGTTTTTAACAATTTTATAGCTATTTAATGTTTCCTGGTTTTTATAGTTTCTATTTTTTTTTGGGCATTTGGCATTTTTAGGTTTTTACGGAAAGGAAGATGCGAGGGTCGGGCTATTCCCCCCCTAAATTTATTATAAAGAAATAATAGACACAACAAACAAGGGAGGGGAGGGGTCAAATGACCCACACCCAAAAACCCTTTACAACCCAAGACGCAAAAGACCACAAAAAAAGAAAAATCATAAACGAAAAAAGAAAAAACACACAACGCCAAGCAGCCACCACCATCATCCAACATCAACCAGCAGCCAAAATCTCACAGCTAACCAATGACCAGCATCCAAACTCAAATAGCAATCAACATCCAGCAGCAACACGACCATAAACCGCAGCTTCAGCACCTCCCAGCTCAGCAGCAACCAGGATCCAACATCACAATTTCCAACATCCAGCGCGTTATTTCCAAGCAATTTCACCATTAAAAACACACATCCACCAGCACCAGAAGCATAATCATCATCCAGTACCAACAGAGAGTCCAAACCAAGCTATCCACGACTCCCTTCAACCGCATCAAACCAAGCAGCACCTCCTTTCAAGTAAACTTTCAGCATTACACATCCAGCATCATTTTCAGCCACCCATAACCACTAACACCCATGAAAAGAACCAATTCGCAGAAGCCAAGCCTCCTTGTTCAGACCCAAAACACCATACAACACCCCCCATCCCGCATCAACACAGTCAAACAGCATCAACAACGACTCACAACCACAACCGAGCCATCCAAAACTCAAAATTCCACTAAACAACATCTCAAAAAGAGCTCCGCACAAATTGACCAAACCTTCATCAAAAACAAGACCTAAGAACAAAGCTAAGGAACCAGAGAAACGAACTTGCATCTTCACCCTCTGCATCCACCATAACCCGTCATGGAGCCAAAAAACAAGTGATCTTCTCCTTATCCGAATGCCCGTCACACTCGCCTTTCACCGTCATAGGACCAGAAAGACCACCACATCCACAGATCCGGATAATGATTTGGGATTCGCTTCTCTATCTAATTCTAGCTTTGGGTTTCAGGGTTTGTTTTAGTATTTTAGGGTTTTATGTTTTTAGTGTCTTTTGGGGGGTTTTACTGTTTTGTAGGTTTTTTGAGGGTCTTTCGAGTTTTTATTGAATTTTAAGGGTTTTAAGGTTTTTAGAGTTATTTAATAATTTTATGGATTCATAGGATTTTGAGATATTTGCTTCTGTTTTTTTTCTGATTTTTACTATTTTTAAGGGTTTTTGGGGTTTTAGATTTCTTTGGTATTTTTAGTGTTTTTAGGATTTATATAGATTTTTAATTTTTTTAGGGTTTTAGTGTTTTTTACATATTTAGATATTTTTTGAGCCTTTTAGGATTTTTAGGGTGTAACGGTTTTTTAGGGTGTTTGGGTTTTTAGGGATTTTTTGGTGTTTTATGTGTTTTTAGGTTTTTTGGGGGTTTTATTATTTTTTATTTTTTAGTATTTTAAAATATTTTTAGATTTTTAAATATTTTTGTGGGTTATATAATTTTAATGGGTTTTATATATTTTAAGGGGTTTTAGGGGTTTTTTGTTTTTTAGGTTTTTTATGTTTTTTATCATTTTTCTGGTTTTTGGTGGTTTCAATTATTTTTATATTTTTGTGGGTTTTAAATGATTCATCAGGTTTTTATGAGTTTTTTATGTATTTAAGGATTTTCATTTCTTTTATGATATTTTATTGGGGTTTTAGGGTTTTTAGATATTTTTAGGGTTTTATAATTTTTTTTTGTTTTAGGGTTTTATGTGTTTTTATGATTTCGAGTTTTTATGTTTTTTGTGGGTTTTTAAGGTTTTTAGTGTTTTTAATGTATTTATGGGTTTAAAAGGGGGTTTAGTGTTTTAGTGGGGTTTTATTGGTTTTTTGGTCTTTTAATAGTTTAATGGGATTTATGATTTTACGGTTTTAAATGTTTTTTGGGTTTTAAGGTTTTTTATGTTTTTTATGGGATTAAATGTTTTTGTTTTTATGGTTCTATTAGGGGTTTTCAGGGATTTTATGAGTTTTTACATTTTTAGGGATCATTATAGATTTTTTATGATTTTATGGTTTTTAGTGTTTTTAGTGATTTTGAGGGTCTTAAGTGAATTTCAATTTTTTAGGGGTTCATGGTATTTTTTGAGTTTTTTGGGGTTTTAAGGTTTTTAGATTTTTTAAAAATTTTAGGTATTTAATGCCTTTTTTGGAGTTTTTAGTTGTTTTAGGGTATTAGGGTTTTTAGGGTTTTTATGGGTATTTATGGTTTTTAGTATTATAATGGTTTTAGATTTGTTATTTTTCAGGGGTTTAAGTGTTTTTTGGTTGTCAACATTTTCTTAGTTTTTAGGGGTTTTAGGGGTTTTTTATATTTTTAGGTATTTTTAGGGATTCTTAGGTTTTTTAGGGTGTTAAATATTTTGATGGGTTTTTAGGTTTTTATGGTTTTTTGGGTTTTTAGGATGTTTTTTGTGTTTTTTGGGGTGTAAAAGTTTTTATGGTATTTAATATTTTTAATGGATTAACATTTTTTAGGGTTTTTAGTGGGTTTTATGGTTTTTTGGGGTTCCATTTGTTTTAATTATTTTTGGGGATTCTGGTTATTATTATTTTTAAAGGGTTTTTTAGTTTTTTAGGGATTTTAAAATTTTTAGTTTTTAGGATTTTTAAGTGTTTCTAGGTCATTATTGTTTTCTTAGTGGGTTTTATGGTTTTTAGGGATTTTTAAATTTTAAGGGGGGTTTGGGGTTGTTTTTATTTATGTGGTTTTTATGGTTTTCAAGGATTTTTAGGGGTTTTAGGGGTTTTTTAAGTTTTATAGTATTTTAGGATTCTTTTGAGGTTTTAGGTTTTTATTTTTTTTTGGTTTTTTATCATTTTAGTGGTTTAAATGTTTTTTAAAAAATTTAGTGGTTTAATGTGGATTCAGGAGTTTTTATGCGTTTTTTGTTTTTTTGTAGATCTTAGGGGATTTTAGGGTCTTTAGGTTTTTATCATTTCTAGGGTTTTTTAGGGATTTGAGTTTATATATATTTTTTATTTTTTCTAGGGATTTTAAGGGTTTTTATTGGTTTATACATTTTAATGAATTTTTTAGGAATTTTTATATTTTTTAATTTTTTAGTGTTATTAGGGATTTTTTTATAGGTTTAAGGATTTTTAGGGGTTTTAGTGTTTTTTGAGTTTTTTGGGCTTATTTGTTTTTGATTTTTTTTGTATTTAATGGTTTTTTATAGTTTTTCAAAATTTTAGCGTTTAAATGGTTTTTTACAGTTTTAGTGATTTTTTGGGTTTTTATGTGGTTTTATGTTTTTATGTTATTTTCGGTTTTATGGGTTTTATGGTTTTTATTGTTTTTATGTTTTTAAGGGTTTTTAGGGATTTATGGTTTTTTGTGGATTTTGGGGTTAATTTTGATTTTTTTTAGTGTTTTAAGGGTTTTTATAGTTTTTTTTATCATTTTTAGGTGTCTAAATGGTTTTTTTCTAGTTATTTTTATGGTGTTTATGATTTTTTTTGGGTTTTAGGGTTTTATGGTTTTTATAGTTTTTAGGGATTCGATTTTTAGAATTTTTTTGGGGATTTTAGTGTTATTTTGGGTTTTAAGGGTTTTTTATGATTTCTATGGTTTTTAGGGATTTTTAGGTTTTTATGGATTTTTATGGATTTTTTTATAATTTTTATGTTTTAAGTGGTTTTAGGGATTCATATTGGTTTTAGGGGTTTATAGTGGTTTTAGGGTTCTATGGGTTTTTCAGGATTCTGGGGGGTTTGCTGATTTTTTTGGGTTTTTTGGTTTTTATAGTGTTTTAAATTTTATAAGGGTTTATATGGTTTTTAATGTTTATGTGGGTCTTGAGGTGTATTATTGATTTGTTAAGGTTTTAGGAGATTTTTTCACTTTTAGGGTTGGTTTTTATGGGATATAATATTTTTAGGTTTTTAAGGATTTATTATGGGTTTTCACAGATTTAAGGGGTTTTTATGTTTTTAGGTATTTTTAGGGATATTTTAGGAATTTTATGTGTTTTTAGATATTTTGAGGGTTTTTAGGATTTTTATGGGTTTTTGTTTTTTTTATGTTTTTATATTTTTTAGTATTTTAAAAGGTTTTTATTGTTTTTAATATTTTTAGGGGTTTAAGGTGGTTTTAGAGATTTTATTGGTTTCTAGGGTTTTTTAGATTTTATGGGTTTGAAAATTTTTAAACGAATTTTGGGTTTTTTTGGTTTAGAAGGGTTTCTAGTGTTTTTAGCGGTTTTTGGGTTTTTAAGGGTATTATGTATTTTTAGATTTTTGAATATTTCTTAGGGTTTACGGTTTTTATTTTCTTAAGTATTTTTATTTCTTTTTTAGGATTTTTATGTGTTTAGGGTTTTAGGGATTTTAAGTTGTTTTAGTGTTTTTATGGTTTTTATGGGTTTTGGAGTTTTTAAAGGTTTTTTTTGAGTTTTTAGGGTTTTTAATGTTTTCATAATTTCTTAAATTTTTTAGGGGTTTATATGGTTTTTAGCGTTTTAAGTGGGTTTTAAGGGTTTTATGAGTATTTAATGGTTATTATGGTTTTTGTGTGTTTTTACAGTTTTTGGGGATTTTTTTCTTTTTTATGTTTTTAGGAGATTAAATATTTTTTAGGTTTTTAATAGTTTCTTTAGTGATTTCAAGGGATTTAGTATTTTTATATTTTTAGGGATAATTAGGGATTTTAGGGTTTTTATGTGCTTTTTGGGGTTTTAGTGCTTTTAGGGTGTTTAGGGGTCTTTTAGTTTTTAGGGGTTTTATATTTTTTTTAGATTTTTAGGTTTTCAAAGGGTTTATGGTTTTTATAGTTTTTTAATGTTGTTATTGGTTTGATGGGTTTTTAATTGTTTTAGTGTTTTTTATGGTTTTTATAATTTCTCATGGTTTTAAAGGTTTTAGGGGGTTTTAGAGTTTTTAGGTTTTTTAGAGTTTTTTTAGATTTATAGATTTTTAATTCTTTTTTATGAATTTAATGGGTTTTAAGTGTTTTTAACTTTTTACTATTTTCTTAGTGGTTTTCATGGTTTTTAGTGGTTTTACATTTTTAGGGATTTTTTGGGATTTTGTTGATTTTTATGTTATTTGGGTTTTTAAGTATTTTCATGGTTTTTAGGGGTTTTTTTATCAATTTAGGGGTTTAAATTATTTTTCATTTTGTAGTGTTTTTTAGTGTTTTGATGTATTTTTTGCAATTTCTAAGAATTTATGGGTTTTATAGTTTTTTTTAGTTTTTTTTTCAGGCCTTTTATGGTTTGTAGATTATTTTTAATTATTAGGGGTATTATGTGTTATTATGATTTTAAGGATTTCTAATGATTTTTAGGATTTTATGTTTTTAGTGATTTTATGTATTTTTTAGGATTTTAAATTTTTTTTATAGTTTTCTTGGATTTTGATGTTGTTTTAAGGTCTTTAGGGTTTTTATGGTTCTTCATGGTTTTTATGATTTTTTACGTTTTTATTAATTTTTAGTAGTTTTTAGGATTTTTATAGTTTTTATGGTTCATAGGGATTTTGAGGGGTTTTAAAATTTTTGAGGGTTTTTATTGGGTTTTTCTCTCTTTAGGGTTTTTTTTATTAATTTACTATTTTAATTGGTTGATTTTTTTGATTATTTTTTTGTTTTTAATGTTTTTAATGGTTTAATGTGTTTTTAGTGATTTTACTTGTTTTTAGGATCTTTATTGGTTTTTTATGTTTTTTTGGGTTTTATTAGTTCTAAGGGTTTTTGGGGTTTTTGGGTGTTTACCATTTTTTGTTCTTAGTTGTTTTATGTGTTTTTATATTTTTAAGGTTTTCATTGGGATTTTCATGTTATTTATTAGATTTTACATTTTATAGATTTTATGTATTTTTTATTATTTATATGGTATTTGGGGGTGTTTAGGGATTTTGAGGGGTTTTATGGTTTTGGGGGTTCTATGTTTTTTGAGGGATTAATTATTTTTCTATGTTTTTAATGATTTAAGTTATTATATATATATATTTACATTTTGAGGTGTTATTTGGGTTTTGAGATATTTAGTGATTCTTTAGTGTTTTATGGGTTTTTAAGGGTTTTCAGTTTTATGGTTTTATGGTTTTTCTATATTTTAAAGGATTTAAGAGTTTTTTAGGTTTTTAGGGGTTCTTTTTGTTTTTTGGTATTAATTTTTTTATAGGTTTTATAGGTTTTTAGGGGTTCTACATTTTTAGGGATTATTTGTCCCTTTTTAGGATTTTTTTAGGTTTTTATGGTTTTATGGATTTAGAGGTATTTACTGTTTACAGGGTTTTATGGTTTTGGGGGTTTTTAGGTGTATTTTTTAATTTTTTAGGTGTTTTAAGGAAATTAATGGGTTTAAATTGTTATTATTTGTTTTTTGGTTTTTATCGTTATTTAGGGGGTTTTTTATTGTTTTACGGGTTTTAGGGGTTTTAGGATTTTTTAGTGTTTTCACATTTTTTTGGATTTTTATGGTTTTTAAGTGTTTTTATTATTTTGAGGCTTTCATAGTGTTTTCTAGTGTTCTTATGGTTTCTTTTGATTTTTAGGGATTTGGGGGGGGGGTTGAGTTTTTTTGGGGGGGTTGGGGTTTTATTGTTTCTTTGGATTATTTTAGGGTTTTTTTGTTATTTTAAGGTTTTGTGGTTTTACAGGATTTATATTGTTTTTTATGTTTAAAATATTTTAGAATTTTTATGGGGTTTGTATGTTTTATAGGGTTTTTAATGTTTTTGGGGGTCTTTATACTTTTTTGTTTTTTAGGGTTGTAGGGTTTTTACGGTTTTTAGTGTTTGTTAGGTTTTCTGGGGTTTTAAGTGTTTTTAGGGTTTTAAGGTTTTCTTAAAGTTTTAATTTTTTTGTTATTTTATTCAAATTTATGGATATTTGGGCTATGTTATGATTGTTTGGTTTTTTAATTTTTTTGGGATTTTGAGTGGTTTTGGGGTCATAGGTTTTTTTGGGTTTTTGGTTTTTTTTGGTATTTTTAGGTTTTTCGTTTTTTAGTGTTTTTATGCTTTAATGGGTTTAAAAATATTTAATATTTTTTATGTTTATAGGAGCTCAATGGGTATTTATATTTTTGATGGTTTTTAGCATTTTTATGAGGATTTAATATTTTTAAGGTTTTTGTTTTTAGGGATTGTATGGATTTAGAGTTTTTTAGGGTTTTTATAATTTTTTTGTTTTTTTGTGGTTTGAGAGTTTTTTGTTTTTATGTTTTTCTTAGTGTTTTTCACGGTTTTTAGCTTTTTTTAGCTTTTTTATGGATTTTAGTGATCTTTTATTTTTTTTGGTTTTTTATTTTTGAGATATTTTTAGGAATTTTGGGGAATTTTGGTGTTTTTGAGTTTTAATGGTTCTTTTTTAGTTATTTAGAGTTTTATGTTTTTTAGAGTTTCTTACAATTTTTTGGGGTTTAAAGTGTTTGGAAATTTTTAATGGGTTTTACAGTTTTATGGTTTTTTATGGTTTTTTAAGGTTTCGGGGGGTTTTAGGGTTTTTAGGGTTTTGTGGGGTTTTAGGGTTTTTATCCTTTTTATGTTTTTATGGATTTTATTTGTTTTTGGTTTTTATGTTTTTCATAATGTTTTTTTTGGGGTTATTTAAATTTTTTTGTTATTTTTAGTAAATTTTAAGTGTTTTTAAATTTTTTTATGTTTTTAGGGATTTGAGGGGGTTTTACGTTTTTAGAGTACTTTTTGTGTTTTTTAGGATTAGATTGTTTTTAGAGTTTTTAACGTTTTTAGGGGTCAAAAGGGGTGTTGGAATTTTTAATGATTTTTATGGTTTTTATGTTATTTAAGAGTTTTTTAAGGTTTTATGGTTTTTATGGTTTTTAGGGTCTTTTTGTTTTTAGGGATATTAGGATATTCTAGGGATTTTATATTTTTTTACGTTTTTTATTGGATTTGAAGTGTTTTTAGGTTTTTAATGATTCCTAATTTTTTTCAGGGGGTTTAGGGTTTTTTTATTTTTTTAAGGATATTTTGAGAATATTTAGGATTTTAATGGTTTTAGGGTTTTCACCCATGTTGATGGTTTTTTTGGGGTTTTAGGATATTATTAATGTTTTAGAGATTTTTATTTTTTAGGGATTTTAATTTTTTTAGTTTTTTATTTTATATATAGGGGTTTTCTAGGATTTAATTATATTTTATGTTTTTACCGTTTTGGGGGATTTTTTTGGGTATTTATTGATTTTTAGGGTATTTAAGTATTTTTATGGTTCGAGGGGTTTTAGAGTGTTGATGGTGTTTTGATGTTTTATTGGTGTTTTGATGTTTAATTGATGTATTTTCAGTTTTTAAGGTTTTTTGGTGTTTTAGTGTGTAAAAAATGGCATTTAAATGGATTCTAAATTTTTAGTGGTTTTTTAGGATTTTTAATGTTTTAGGGGTATTAATGGTTTTTATGGGGTCTTAAGGTTATTATGGGGTTTAGGGTTTTAAGGAATTAATGTTTTTTACATTTCTTAGGATTCCAAGGGGTTTTAAATGTTTTTATGTATTTGATATTTTCTTAGGGGTTTTCAGGTTTTTTATGATTTTTTTATTTTAATGATTTTTAGGATTTTTATGGATTTTTACGTATTTTAAGGATTTTGAGGGGTTTTATAGTCTTTTAGGTGTTTTAAAGTTTTTAGTTTTTTAGTGTTTATGTGGTTTTTATATTTTTTATTTTTTAAGTTTTCAATGGTTTTTATGGATTTTAATGTTTTTAATTATTAAGGGGTTTAGGTACTTTTTATGATTTTTTGGATTTTTAATGTTTTAGGTATTTTTAGAGTTTTAGGGGTTTTGTATTTTAATGGTTAATTTTGTATTTTTATATGTTTTTGTGTTTGGTTAGTGTTTTAATGGTTTTTATAGTTTTCCATCATTTTAGAAGTTTAAATGGGTCTTATATTTTTTTTTGATTTTTATGGTATTTATGTGTTTTAAGGACATTTAATGTTTTTAGAAGATTTATAATGTTTAATGGTTTTTTGGGTTATAAGGTAATTTTATGATTTTTTATGTTTTTATGGATTTTAAGAGTACTTTGGTTTTAATGGGTTTCTTATAGGTTTTTAAGGTTTTAAGAGGTTTTCTCATTTTTAGGTTTTTAGTGATTTTTTAGGATTTGAATTGTTTTTTAGGGTTTTTATGGATTTTGAGGGTTTTATGTTTTTTTCTAAATTTTTATGTTTTTAGGGGTTTTAAGTGTGTGTTTTTTTGTTTTAATTTTTAGAAGGATTTTTATGGTTTTTTATGTTTTAATGTATTTTTTGTGCTTTTTATGGATTTTATCGATTTTATGGTTTTTTCATTTTTTTGAGTGTTATTAGATTTTAATATATTTTATGGTTTTGGTGGTTTTTTGGGTTTTAATATGTTTTTTACGTTTTTATGGTTTTTTAGTGTTGTCTAATGTTTTAGGGGATTAAACAATTTTTAGAATTTTTAGTGGGTTTTTTTGTGTTTTTATGGGTTCTTAGGTTTTTAGGGGTTTTTATGTTTTTAGAGGTTATAGGGTGTTCTGGGTCATTTTAGGGATTTTTAGAGTTTTTGTTTTTTTATGGTTTGGTGTTTTTTTTGGTTTTTAAGGGGTTTTTACGGTTTTCAGTGTTTTTAGTATATTTTATGTTTTTAGGGATTTTAGGGGGTTTTATTATTTTTTATGTTTTTTTTGGGTTTTAGGGATTATAATTATTCTAAGGTTTTTATTTTCTTTTTAGGATTATTATAATTTTTTAGTATTGTTTGGGATTTTTTTATATTTTTAATGTTTTCATAGGGAATTTTTCCGGTTATTAAATTTTTAAAGACATTAGGGTTTTTAGAATTTTATGGTGTTTTTATAGTTTTTCACAGATATTTTTTATTTCAAGGGTTTTCTTGGGTTTTTGTATTTTTATGTCTTTCTTTCATGGTTCTTTTGGTTTATTAGGGGTTTTAAGGGTTTTAGTGTTTTATTAATTTTTTGGGGTTTAAAGGTGTTTTAGAGTTTCTAATATTTATTCGGAGGATTTTTATCAGTTTAGGGTTTTCTAATGTTTTTAAAAGATGTATTATTTTTTAGTGATTTAAGGTCTTTTCTGGTTTTAAAAAACTTTATATTTTTATGGGTTTTAATTTTAATTAGGTTTTTAGGGTTTTCCTTGGTTTTTTCAGATTTTTTGTGATTTTTAATGTTTTTAGGGATGTTTAGGATTTTTTATGATTTTTATGATTTTTTGATTTTAGGGATTGTGATGGTTTAATGTTTTTTATTGTTTTAGTGACTTTTGGGTCTTTTAGAGTCTGTAGGTTTTTAGAGGATTACACTATGTTAATGATTTTTATATTTTCATAGGTTTTTTGGGTTTTTGGGTTTTTTATGTTTTTATGGAATTTTAAGTCTTTTTCAGGGTTTTTATTGATTTTTTGAGTTTTTTGTTATTTTGAATGTTTATAGTGTTTTTCTAATGTTTTTAGATGTTTAGGGGGGGTTTTCAAATTTTTACTGGGTTTTTAAGGTTTTTATTGGATTTTTATTAGTTTTTTAAGTGTTTTTATGTTTTTAGGGGTTTTAGATGTTTTAGGAACTTTTTACAATTTTTAGGATTTTGTCAATTATTAGGCTTTAAGGGGTCTAATTTTCTTGATTTTTATGGTTCTATTAGTGATTTTCATGGTTTTTACAGTTTATTACATTATTATGGATTTTTATGGCCTTTTTATAATTTTTTAAAAAATTTATAGTTTTTATGGTTTTTATGGTTATTATTTTTTTTATAATTTATAAGGCTTTAGGGTTTTTAGTAATTTATTTTTGGTTTTGAAGGGTTTTATGTAGTTTTATGTTTTTTATATTTTTATTAATTTTTTCAAGGTATTATTGGTTTTTTCATTTTTACGGAGTTTCAGTATATTTTATATTTTTACAGATTTTATTGTTTTGAGGGATTTGAGTGTTTTAGGTTTCTTATAAATTTTAGAGTTTTATTGATTTTTGGGTTTAAGGGGGTTGTCCAGTTTTTTCAGGTTTATTGGGTTTTTATTGAATTTTAATGTATTTAGGGGTTTAATAATTTTTAGAGTTTTCAGAGGTTTTGTAAGTGTTTTTAATTTTTTTTGGGGATTTTTGGTTTTTTTGGGTTTAAGGTTTTTTTTTGTTTTTTCGGTTTCTAAGTGTTTTAATAATTTTTAGGGTTTCGAGGTTTTCTTAGTGGTATTTATTATTTTTAGGGGTGTTTACATTTTTAGTTATTTTTAGGTCATTTTTAGGATTTTAATAATTTTTTTGGTTTTTAGATATTTTGAGGAATTTTACAGGTTTTTAAGGATTTTATGGATTTTTGGGGGTTTTGTTGATTTAGGAGTTTTTAATATTTTTAGTGTTTTTAATGTTTTTTTAATTTCTTTAGGGGTTTAATTTTTTCTTAGAGTTTTTAATGGTTTTTAGGTTTTTATGGGGTTTTAGGGTTTTTAAATATTTTTAGGGGTTTTATGGTTTTCATGGTTTTTATAATTTTCATGGGTTTTAGGTGTTTTAAATGTTTTTGGTTTTTTATGGTTTTCTAAGGTTATGTCATTGTTTTTACGGTATTTTACATTTTTAGTCAATTTTTATATCTTTTTTAGTATTTTTATGGGTTTTTATAATTTTTAGTGATTTAAAGAATTTTAAGGTATCTTATTGGGGTTTTTTGCGTTTTTTTGGGTTTTTTGAGTTACCTATGTTTCAAAGGGTGTTTAGAGTTTTTAACATTTTTAAGAGTTTATATCATTTTAGATTTTTTATTTGATTGTTAGGGTTTTTACAGTTTTTACATGTTTTTATTATTTTTAAGGTTTTTTACATTTCTTAGGGATTTTAGTGTTTTACGTTTTTAGGGGTTTAAAGTTTTTTTTGTTTTTACGAATTTTAAGTGTTTTTATTAGATTATTCATTGCTTTATCCATTTTAAGACTTTAGGTTTTTTAGTATTTTTATTATTTTTAGGGTTTTGGGATTTTATGGGTTTTTATGTGTTTTTAGGCAATTTAGGGTTTCTATGGCTGTACACACTCCTTTCGTCACAGAGTCTAAATATTGGAAAAGGGGAATATCTTAGCTAAAAGTGATTCAACCTTTAGAAAAATATCAAAAATTTACAAAGGAATGAATAAGAAGAACATTGCACAAGTGTTGCACAAGTTCTACAATGGTCGCGCAAGTACACTAGCCCGCCGCAATGGTCGCGCAAGTACACCTACGCGCCGAAGTTGGTCGCGCAAGTCACTTGAATGCCCTAGGTGATAACCACCTGGGGTCTTCTCAAGCCTATAAATACACCTGGTGGGCCCCCCATTTCGAAAAGGGATTTTTTCCAGAATTCAGATTTAGAGCTCTGAACACCCAATTCTCTTCTTCAGGTCTTCCGAACACTTCTAAGGTAATTTTTTACCTAAAATGGAAGGTCTAAAAAAGAGGAGTAAGGTCTATGTGTTAGAATTCACTAACACTTTCATGCCTAAGGTGTTTCACCCTTAAGGGAAATGAACATACTTGCGCGCTGCCCTACTTCCTCACCCAAACATGTTCACCTCTCTTCTAGAAGTACCTCTGGATAATTATAAAGGCATTGGTCAGGGATCAGCCAAGTATTACCATGCTGGTTTACAAACGCGCAAGTAACCATGTGTCGCGCAGGTATACCTGTGCGACTAGGACATGCGCGCCCACGCCGTACCTGCGTGCCTGCCAGGACTTGCGCACCCCTGCCTTTTTGGGTGCCCTTCTTGCCCATTTCACCCCTCTTATTCCATTCTACCTCTCCTATTCAAGATTCAGTCTTCAAGACACTCTTCAAATCCATTTATGACATGATTTCTTGAATTTACTTCCTTATATGAAAGGAATTTTGTGGAATATCTCTCAAAACCGAGTGAATTATATATCTTTATGTCACTAAAGATTGAGATTTCATTCATTCAACCTCATCCTTTAAAATGAGAGAATCCTTAACCTGGGCCTCCTTTTCACGAATAATCCTCAGTCATAAGTCTCAAATATGAGCATCCTCCTTAAGAGTAAGCCTCAACCATAATTCTCTTAATATGGGCTTCGCTTTTAGGAGCAATCCCCAATCTCAAATATGGGCTTCCTTTTCAGGAGTAAGCCCCAATCTCAAATATGGGCTTCTTTTTCAGGAGTAAGCCCCAATATCAAATATGGGCTTCCTTTTCAGGAGGAAGCCCCAATCTCAAATATGGGCTTCCTTTTCAAGAGTATGCCCCAATCTCAAATATGGGATTCCTTTTCAGGAGTAGGCCCCAATCTCAAATATGGGCTTCCTTTTCAAGAGTAATCCCCAATCTCAAATATGGGCTTCCTCTTCAGGAGTAATCCCTAATCTCAAATATGGGCTTCTTTTTCAGGAGTAAGCCCCAATCTCAAATATGGGCATCCTTTTTAGGAGTAAGCCCCAATCTAAAATATTGGCTTCCTTTTCAGGAGTAAGCCCCAATCTCAAATATGGGATTCCTTTTCAGGAGTAAGCCCTAGTCTCAAATATGGGCATCCTCCTTAGGAGTAATCCCCAACCATAATTCTCTTAACCTGGGACTTCTTTTCAGGAGTAAGCCCCAGTCTCAAATATGGGCATCCTCCTAAGGTTTAAGCCCCAACCACAATTCTCTTAACCTGGGCCTCCTTTTTAGGAGTAAGCCCCAGTCTCAAATATGGGCATCCTCCTTAGGAGTAAGCCCCAAGTCCCTTAAATTTTCAAGTCCCTTAAGCTGGGCCTCCTTTTCAGGACTAAGCCCTACTCTTAATTTCTCTTAACTAGTTCTAATTTACTTTTGATTTTGGGTTTCTTTCTAAGGATTAAAACCCAATAATAAGTCCCCTACTAACATTGTCATATTTATTAAAGAGTAAGTCTCAATATTAGTGTATCCAAATATCCATAAAGTACATATACCTTTATGGACCCTATTCCTAGATTTCTTCCCTGAAGTAAATCTTAATCCTCATCTATTTTGGGGCAGTCATAAACACATAAGCCCCACATAATTGCATCTTTTGTGGCACAAATTGTTTGGTTTCACCAATACCTCTTGTTTCTCACACCGATCATGACTCACGTGAGCTTAGGGTGTAAAAATAATCATGACTTCTTTCTTTGATCCATCAATCATGCATAAGCATCATACTCCCTTATTCGAACTATGTGGGTTCTGATTCCTTTTCCAAAACAAAGGATACGTAGGTGGCCCTCAATAGGTACGATCCCAATTCTAAAATAATCCATTCCCTCCTGAATGACAATAAACTTAAAGTGCCCCACTAATTTGCATTAAAACCAGCATGGTCATCATAATGACCAAGATAATTTTATGTATTTTAAGGATACCATCAACTAAGAATCTCTAACAAATACAGATGATTCTTCATCGATGAAGAACCTAGAATACATATAAAAGATTCTCTGAATTTCATACATGTCAATCATTGATTTTTAGACTAAAGGAAAGCTCATTTTATACTTGGTAATGTAATAAGGATTCACGAACATAACTTAAATCTATAAAGAGAGTCTCGGAGTAGACAATAATTCTCTTCAAACAGGTGTGATGAGTCCGACCTCTCATCCTCTCGACCAATGAAAATTCCTATGCCTCATCAGTTCACAACTAATGAGCACCTACCTATGGAAAGTAGGTCCAAATGGATATGGAATCATTGGATGTTTCCGGTTCTACGAACAAACCCATTAGAAACTGATTGGATTGTTTGAACCTTCAATCAAGGAGGTCATCCCCAAATTCCGAGGGAAACAAAAAATGGTGAACCTGACGTGAATCCTTAACCAAGCTAAAATGATGATTTACCTACTTGTTAGGCCCCTATTTAAAACTCAATGAGAGGGCCAACAAAAACAATCATTGACATATGTGCTCATCCAAAAGATGTAGTGGCTGAATTTATCTTGATTACGTATGTTATATAAAAAATTCAATCTTTTCCAAGATCTTATGCATTTCCAGAATGGCTGCTCTCAAGTTCACACATGTGAATACTGCTGCTACAAATGCCACTACTGCTACTCCTGCTAGATCTTCATCTGCTCTAAAGATGACATCACCTACTCAGCATCTTCAATGTTGGGTATCAAATGTGTAGGTTAAGGAATACCATTAACACGGTACCATCCCAACTTTGGAGGCTGCCCGATAATCCCTCCAACTGAACAACTCACACTGGTCGTCCTAACAACGATGACCAGTGATCAAGAAGAAGACGGTGCTAACCACTGTCTCCAACCGTTTCAGGTTTTTATCCCCGGAACACAATCACCATTCACTCATATATTCTGGGGAGGTGAATGAGGAGGTCCCTCAGGGCCTTAATTCAAGGATGAAGGAGTCCTTCCCAAGGGCTCCCATCAACAATCGTCACCAGACTCGTGTGGAAGTGTGCCCTCAACATGATGAGGGTGTCAACTCTAGGCGTTCGGCTCAGGTTCCTTGAACCTGAGCCGGCAAGATTAATCTCCAGAGGAAAAATATGGTTAACAGTGAGCAGGTACTCATCTCTACCATCTCCAGAGAAGTCCACCAACATAACATGGTGGCAAGGAACGAGCGGGCACACACACATGCCCGTTTTAATTCTTCTGTCCAGCAGACTCATCTAGCAGCATCACGCCAATCCTGCCAGGCAATTCCGGCGGAGTACTATAGGCAGGAACATAAACATGTTTATACATCATCATCTAGTCAGCAGGCTCGTCTGACTACACATGATGGAGCTCGTCAACCACATTCGGCGAAGTGCAATCAGCAGGAACACACACCAGCTAGTATTAATCAAGCCTACCAACAGTCTCGCTTGGTAGCATTTGGAGAAGTTAGTCGGAAAGCCCCGGCAACAAACAGGAGGTAGATTCAACTTTCTGCCCCCACACTTGAGTACTATCAGGATTCACTAACAGGAAAAGGAGGACAAGAGCAGGCACATACACCTACTCCAATCATGGAATGGACATATATCCCCGTTCCGAAAGATGAAGTCACCAAGCATATTCTATCAATGGTGAAGGAGCAGAAGAAAATCCATGCTCATATTCTAGATTCCTGCCAAGATATTATAACAACTTCAGTGGCATATCAGGGAAAGACCCATAAATCTATCCCTACCAGTGGAGTAACACATCAACAGTTCACTCCGGAACAGACACACACATTTCTTCCAGTCCAAGAGGGTTGTGGGGCATCTCCCCCATATCATACGGACAACCAAGTCAGGAAGATACACCTGATTTGAGTGGAGATCGTCAGCCTAACCTGGCCATCTCTCCTAATCAGGCACATACACCTGCTTAGAGCAGCCACCTTCATCAACAAGTGGTTTCCAAGGCGAGTAAGAAGGCATCTAAGAAGAAGACCCTTCCAGCACAGCCAAAGATCAAGAGCCAATCTGTAATAAGGCCTTGCTCGATGCTGGAGTTCTTGAATCCCATAGACAATTATCTTTTGGAATCCAAGATTCTAATCCCTCATTTCCAAATAGTGGGAACATTAATTCTGAAGGTCTTAAACAGGCACTTCCTCATGAAGGCTTTCTTCATGACAATTCGTTCGATCTCGAAGTTTCATCTTCAGATGAGAGCTACAATAACCATTTATGTGGACAGAAGACCAAGGATCAAGAGATCTCATCTTTTGTTGTAACCCACCATGGTGGTCCTCCCCATGATGATGAATTTTGCTGTGAAAGTCCTCTCCGCAGTAGTGATGCACATTGCCCGAAAAATTCTTCAGAGGAAAATGTAGAGCCGAGAAAACCCTCTTATCTTGAGGCACTTGAAAATGCGAAACCAGTCATGTCTGATGCTTCATTTCTATCAAGTGAAATACTTTGTCAATCAGAAGATAGGCCAGGGTGTAGGTCATTCTCCGAACCACCCCTAAGTCATGCATCTTCTAGTTTAATCAGTGATCTCTCTACCAATTTTATTGAAACTGGTGAAGTAACAAGGATGCACCAGCTCTGGTCAAATCAGGTAGAAGAATATTCATTTAATGATAAAGAGGAAATGTTGAAAATGAGATAACAACTAGAAAAAGGTGAATTACCAGTCATGTTTTAGCCTCTGGCTAACTCTCACTATGACATTCCAAAGATGTTGACAGAATATGGAATTCATGATATTCGTCTCAACATATGGAAAACTCTTTGTCAGTTGAAGAAGAATGTATTATCTTATGATGAATATGAAAATCATCTAAAGATAATAGAAGGGTTACAACGTCAGATTGATTTGTCATCTCTATCAGCCTCTTGATATCCGAAGGCTGAAAAGTAGTAGAGAGCCCTTCAATGTTCATGCCTTGGCGCAATAAGAGGATTGTGTCAGTTAATTGCCAATGCCCCATCTGGTATTCATGTCAGAGGATGGGGTGTTCATGGAGCACTACATTTCACTGTGCTCTCCAGTCAGCAAAGCCCGCAAAAAATGGTCTCATGCAATGTTATTGCCCATGGCCGGCCAAAGTCAATTGGCTTTGTTTGTAATCAAAAGCTTGACCAAGAACAGGCTTCAACTAGTTCATCTCAAAATCAAGCATACAAAGAACAAGTTTTTGAATTAATCCTATTCCAAGAAAATGAGAATATCGAACATGCCTCTCATATGGAGCAAGCACATCATCAAGTGATAAAAGTGTCGGAATTCATCCAACGGTCTTTTGGACCAGTTGATAAAAGTGGATACAGTTTAATGCATCCATCTAATTTCTAGACTAAGGTTCGCAAGATCATAAGAGCTTTTAAGAAATTCTAAGACATAGCATGTCAAGAGCCACCCCAGCTTGCCAGACTGGGGACACTTTTAAACCAACCCTTGGAATCAACAAATAAGATTCAAGGAGTTGAGCGGGAACAGCAGGAACAGCCCCAGTCCACCGAACTGGGGACTTTTTCAAATCATCAATCCCCTCATCAGAGATAGTCGGTCTTTTCTAGATTGGGGAAGAAGCCTCAAGAGGAATGAAGAGCCAAATTATCAGAAGATTACCTCCAAATTACGGTTTGTCAAGAAGTTCTGGAGGGATCGAATCAACAAAACACAATGTTTCATCAAAGACAAGGAAGAAGAAAATATCACATAAATGATGATAGAAGGGATGTGATGAATTATGCATCAATTAATGTCATCAATGTAGTTGTTTTTGATCCATGAAATGAGGCTCATTCAGGGGACTCAGATGAATAGGTTCCTACTCAAGAAGATGTATGCACCGAAAAAAATGAAGAAGGTGTGCATACCCAAAATCAAAGGATTACTCATAACCTAGGTAATACTTCAAGTAAACCACTTCCCACTCTCCGAAAAGGATCCGACAAAGGGAGGGGAAAGAATCAGGTTACATATCGTTCCTCTGGAGAAGGCCAATCGCTCTCACTAGAGAAAATGTTTGCACAACAGGAGGAATAAATGAATGAATTAAAGAGGTTGAATGCAGAACTACTTCAAGGTAGTCTTCTTCTTAAGCGTGCTGGAGTCAGTCAGCCCAGGCAATTTGTTGCAGCTACTAAGATGGATCAAGAATATCCTCCTCTATCAGTACGCCCTCACAGGTCTAATCCTATGGGTCAAGTGCAACAACAGTTGGCAGTGCTACCATGATTTGCAGCACCAACCACCACATCTTTCCAAGATCCATTCATTGCACCTACCCAAGTCCAAGTTCAACCGGATGTTTCTCAAAAGTTAATAACTACCATTGAGTCAATAACAGCTCGGTTAGAAACTATGTAAGGGAAACATGTGCAGGTTCAACCAGAAAAGAAAGTTTACCTTGAATGGGTAGATTCAATCTCTCCTCCATCCTGTTTTGGAAACCCTATATTCCCTATTTTCAATGGATCAGGCGACCCTGAACAGCATTTGACGCATTACGTATCTTGTTGTGATCCTATGATGGGAATTCCAGAGCAAAAAGAAGTAGTAAAACTCATATTTTTCATACAGACCTTGCAAGGACCATCCTTTATCTGGTATACAAGATTGCAATCCCGATCAATTACCAGATGAGAGGATCTTCGCCAAAAATTCCTTCTTCAGTTCAGCTCAACTTTGCCAAAGACAACAGTTTTTGATCTTACAAACTGTAAGCAAAGAGAGAATGAAAGGGTCTCATATTTCATTGCTCACTAGAAGGGATTAATATATTCCATAATCTTAGCACTCCCTCAAGAGGAATTGTTGCCAATCTGTGTGGAAAATCTGCGTGACGAATTACGCACGACGTTGATCCCTATGAAATACACTTGAGGGTTTCAAGACCATAAATCAATCGCTCAGTAGATTAAATATTCTCTTATATAGGATAAGGCTAAATATCGTGTAATTCTATCAGCTCTCGGAAGAAGAATGGGTAAATTTGAAACTGCTATAGTTATGCTTAAACAAGCACTTATACCTGTTTCTACTTCAAAACCTTCATCTTGTCGAAGGGATCCACCTCCTGAGCGCCAAAAACAAAGGCCGTTTTGTCCAGATGATCAAATAGATCAAAGACAAAAAAAATTTGAGGATCTGAAGAGCAAAACATACTCTTTCCGAAATGAACATGTTCCTGGTTACTTCATTTCGGCTCTGGAAAATAATCAAGTTCAATTTCCAAGGCCTAAGAGGTCAATCAAGGAAGGAGATTATGACTATCCCAATTATTTCCCTTTTCATCAAATGTTGGGGCATCCCATCCATGAGTGTTTTGTTTTCAAAGAACTCCTATAAAAGATGGTCGACTCTGGACAAGTCAAACTGAAAGGTTCATCAGCTCAGGTAGCATGTGTTACTATTACAGTTCCAAAGGAGGAAGGTGAATGAAAAGAAGTAAAAAAGAAAAAATTCACAAAAGTATGATGATTAGATGGTCAGAAAGGCAATAAATCAAACTCATGCTATTTTTCAAACACAATTAAAGAAACTGATTGTGTCTTCTGCCATGAATGTTCTAGAAAAACCCTCTTCATCAGAGGGAAAGTCCTCAAAGAAATGGCATGATTCTATGAAATAAAAAGAATCAGAAGAAGATGAGTATGTGTAAAAGCCTATGTTGTCTTTGACTATGGGAGACATCATGCCATCTACTTCAAAGCCATGGGCACCACCCCACCAAATGGAACAACCTAAATAGGCTAATCAAGCAGAGTCTTCATCAGACGAAGAGTCAATCTTCGGTTCCATTAATATGATTCAATTAACAGATCCATATGCCAGTCGCAGTTTTGATTTCGATGAGCCTGAATTCCATGTATCAAATAGGGGAATCAAAGGAAGTTCCAGAGGCTCAGGATATAGGGGAAGATGTGGATCTTTCAGAAGCCACTATTCCAATTCTACCCCTACTAGAACTATGTACGCAGTAGAAACTCATGGTAGATCCCTTTAGCGAGCTTGACAAGAACAAGCAAGTTCTTCTACCAATAGAAAATTCAGTCCTGGCACAGTTATTTTGGAAGACTGGTTGAATATTCCATCATCATCCTCTCAGTAAGTAAATGGATTTAATCAGTCTAATCTTCCAAAACCAAGAAAATTTCCAACTCCTATCCCAATACAAGATGCATCAACTTCCAAAGCATCTACTTCCAAGGTACCTACTAAACCACATATTCCTGTTGGGAAACGCAGACCTTTGGATCAAAAGTATGATGTATTGAAACACTTGGCCCAAGTACCAGACACGTTATCAATTCTGGATGCTTTGAATCTATCAAAAGATCTTTGAGAAGCACTCATCGAGGCTTTTTCAAGCCCTCAAAATTTTGTAACTGAAATTGTTGCAGCTGAAGTCTATCACATAGAGAATAATCCTGCAGAATTCAATGCAATAATATCTTTTACTAATGAAGATGAAGAAGATATTTCTTGGTCATATTACACCTTTTTACTTATCTGGTAAGGTCAATGGTTTAAACGTCTGAAGAGCTTTCATTGACAATGGTTTAGGAGTCAACCTCATGCCCATTCGTACACTTCATCGATTGGGCCTCACAGAATCTGATTTATCTCCTTCTACCATGACGTTACAAGGATATGATAAAAATGAACAAGAACCTCTGGGATAATTTACACTCATAACTCAGTTTGGAGATCTTGTATCCAATTCGGATTTCATGGTTGTTGATCAAGACTCAGCTTTCAATATCTTGCTTGGAAGACCCTGACTACATCAACATGCGGCTATCCATTCATCATACCATCAATGTCTCAAATATTGTTTTGATGGTCAAGTTGGGACATTGTATGGTGATAAGTCCATGTTCAAGACATGTGAGTCTCAATACATTGAGGTGGAATTCTATCACATGAAAGGAAGAGATAAATGCACAAAAAAGGATATTACCAAAGGTAATGCTCCATATGGTTTAGAGAATATTCCAGTAAATCCATTTACAAATGTGACTACATATTATGTGTTGCCTATCAGTCAAATTGACAAGATAGACCCAAATAAAAATACTCTTATGGAAAGATCCATAATGTCAATTACGACAATCGAGCCAGACAACATGGGAGAAATTGGTAACCCACCAAGCAGTGATGAAATCCCAAATGGTGACATCTTCATTTCATATGCTGAAATCCAACAATTCTATACTTTTCCAATTAGTTCAGAAGAAGTTATAGCAACATAGGAGGTGAAAAATGATGTCTATTATCAATCCATCATATCCTCTTTATTACCCAAAGAAGACCCTTCATCATCAATCGGGTCGGAAATGGATGCTTCTTCTTCAAGATGTGAAAATTTTGAAATCTCTTCTGACCATTAATATTATACATTATCATCTACTATGCAAGTAGAAATGGAAGAAATAACACATGAAGAAGAAGAAGTGGAAGATCTCAGAGATGCTCCTCCAGCATTTGAAGAGGGTATCTCTACCACTGTGGATGAACTCAGAGAAATAAATCTGTGTACAAAAGAAGATCCACGCCCCACTTTAATCAGGGCAGCCATGAATCTTGAAGAGCAAGAGATGTATATTTTTTTTCTAAAGAGAAATAAAGATATATTTTCTTGGAAATATACAGAAATGCCCGGGCTTGATCCTGATGTTGCTACTCATCATTTGGGTTTACCAGAAGAACATCGAGGATTTAAGCAATCCGCGAGAAGAACACACCCAACTTATGCTTCCAAAATTTAGGCTGAAGTGGATAAGATTATCAAAGCTAACTTCTTCAGAGAAGTTCAATATCCCACGTGGTTGGATAATATTGTCCCTATAAAGAATAATAATGGACAAATTAGAGTTTGCATCGATTTCAGAGATCTTAATCGGAATTGTCCTAAGGATGATTTCCCAGTTCCGATAACAGTACTTTTAATTGATGCAACAGCTGGATATGAAGCAATTTACTTCATGGATGGATATTCTGGATATAATCAGATCTGAATGGCCCTAGAAGATGAGGAATCCATAGCTTTCAGAGCCCCTCAGGGTGTGTTTTTCTACCGGGTAATTCTAATTGGATTAAAGAAAGCAGGTGCAACATATCAGCGTGCCATGCATCGTATATTCAAACCCTTCTTAGGGGAGTTTGTTGAATTCTATGTAGAAGATTTGGTGGTTAAATCCAAACAAAGTTCTAATCACTTGGCTGATTTGGAAGTTATATTCCTCAAGCTTCGAAACAATAATTTGAAGATGAACCCCTTAAAATGTGCATTTGGAGTAACCTCATGAAAATTTCTCGGCTTTGTTGTACGCCATCATGGTATTGAAGTCGATCCTCAGAAGACCAAGTCAATCCGTGGAATTTCACCTCCTCAAAATTTGAAATAATTAAGAGGACTTCAAGGACACTTAGCCTATATTCAGCGTTTCATCTCCAATTTGGCATGAAAAAGTTTACCCTTCACCAAATTGATGAAGAAGGGAGTCACTTACCAGTGGACTGAAGAATGTCAAGAAATATTCGATATTCTCAAGAAATACCTCTTGAGTCCATCGGTACTCATGACACCTGTTGAAGGAAGACCACTTATCCTCTACGTGATAGCTCTAGAGCGATCATTGGGTGTCTTTCTTGCTCAAAATAATGATGATGGGAATGAAAAAAACCTATACTATCTCAGTCGAACTATACTTGAAGCAGAAAACCGATATTCAAGTATTGAGAAGTGCTGCCTGGCATTAATCTTTACAGTTTAGAAGTTCAGACACTACCTGCAACATCATGAGGTCTAATTGGTATCTCGCAATAACCCGCTAAAATTCATCCTTAGTCTTCCAATGCTTACAGGATGTCTGGAAAGGTGGGATGTTGTTTTTCACCAATTCGAGATTCAGTATGTGTATTAAAAGGCGATAAAGGGCCAAGATTTGGCTGATTTCCTGGATGAACACCCTTCAGTGGAAGACACATCTTCAGATATTTAACTCCCTAATGAGGAAGTCTTATCTATTTAAGAAAGTTCTCAGGCATTGGAAATGTATTTTGATGGTGCTTCCAGAAGTCCAACAGGGAGGAAAATGGAAAATCCTAAATTCAACAAAGTTGGCTTAGGAATTGTGCTCATTTCTCCAGAAAAGGCAGTGTTATCTTATTCCTTCTTATTGTGGGATGGTGGTACCAATAATGAAGTAAAATACCAAGCTCTCATCGCAGGTTTGGAATTAGCGCTTCAAGAACAAGTGACTCACTTAAAGGTGAAATTTGATTCAGACCTGGTAATCAAACAAGTCAATGGGGATTATGCCGTCAAAAAAGAAGAACTAATCCAATTGTATGATTACATTAGAGATTTAATGGCAGAATTCCCTTCGGAACGAACATTTTTTTATGTCCCAAGATCACAAAATTCTCAAGCTGATGCACTGGATAATATACCCACAGCCTTGGAAGATCCAAATCAGGATGAGACAACCATCAGTATTGCCCACCGTCGTGCAATTTCACCTTATGTTCGAATCAGAACAAAGGAAATTAATGAAATTAGTTCCATTCCTGAACTGTATGGTCATACTACAGGATGGATGTCACCTATCAGGGAATATCTTTAAAATGGAACACTTCCACCTGATAGAGCTGAGAAAGAACAAATCTGGTGACGTGTGGTCAATTTTACTCTTTATGATTGCCCAGATCACCTAGAGAAAATTCTCTACAAACATGGTTTTTATGGAGTTCTCTTCAGATGCATTGATGGTGAAGAGAAAATGGTTGTCATGAATGAAGTGCATGCAAGAGTCTGTGGTGCCCACCAGTCTGAACATAGACTGTCTCATTAGATTCGAAGGCTTGGATACTTTTGGCCTTCATTGATACAAGATTGTGTTGATTTCACAATGAAGTGTCATTCATGCCATGTAAATTCCAACTTCATTCATCAACCTCCAGAGTTTCTTCATACAACTATATACTCATGGCCATTTTCCACATGGGGAATGGATGTGGTGGGACCTTAACCTTTGGCTACGGCCAAGTAGTTTAAGTACATTCTTACTGCTACTGACTTCTTTTCCAAATGGGAAGAGGCAATACCTCTCAAGGAAGTCAGTTCTAAATGCGTTTTTAGCTTCATCAAGTCTAACATCATTACCAGATTTGGTGCCCCTCATACCATATTGACGGACAATGGCACCAACTTCTGTTCATCCGAGGTGAAGAAGTTGTATCAAGAATACAACATCAAATCCAACCAGTCATCTCGGTATCATGCAGTGGCCAATGGCCAGTTAGATTCCTTCCACAGGACTCTTTCAATTATACTGCAAAAGATTGTAGATAAAGATAAGAAGTCATGGCCGGATAGAATCTTTCATGATTTATGTTCTTATCGGACTACCACTCGCACTGCAACGCGGTAAACTCCATATTCATTGGTATATGGAATGGAAGATGTCTTTCCCATTGAAGTTCAATTTCCGACACTCGGAGTAGCCATTTGTGATCAGTCATCTATAGATGAACAATCTCAAAAGAGATTTAATGAATTGGAATGGGTAGATGAGAAAAGATTGTGCACTTTTCACCACTTGGAAGTCTATTAGAATCGAATAGCATGAGCTTTTAACAAAAAAAGTTCGTCTTCGTTCATTCACTCAGGGAGAATTAGTATTAGCTCTCAGAACTCCAATGATACCAGGAAAGAAACCTCCCAAGCATGAGCCAAAATGGGAAGGACCTTACTCAATACATAGGGTCTACTCCAATGGAGCTTATTCATTAATCTCGATGGATAGATAACTCATTACTACTCCAACCAATTCCAGATTTTTGAAGAATTATTTTGTATAAACACAATATATATCATCCATGGTCGTATATGACCTTAAACTGCACCACCATCTAGCAAGACATTAAACTGCATCATCAACGGTCCATGCATATGACCCTAAACTATTTACACATACGTCTAACATGACGTTAAAATGTGTCCCCTTCATCGTCCTTGCTATATGATGTTAAAATATACATCAACGGTCTATACATATTACCTTAAACTATTTATATTCCTTTTGTCTCACATGACGTTAAATTGTGATGTCCTAACTACATGACACTAAACTGTACAGAAGTCCCTTACGTCCAACATGACATTAAACTGCACCATCCACGGTTCATGCATGTGACCTTAAAATATTCGCACTTTCATCCAACATGACACTAAACTGTATCATCCCTTTTCCGTCCAGCAAGACGTTAAACTATGAGAACGTCCCTTACGTCCAACATAACGTTAAATAGAATCATCAACGCTCCATACATATGACCTTAAACTATTTTTGTTACATTCATCCAACATGACGTTAAACTATGAAAAAAGTACCTAATACGTCCAATGTGACGTTAAATGGTGTACTCTTTTGTCCTTACTTCATGAAATTAAACTACAGAGTCGTCTTTTTTTCCAACATGACGTTAAACTGTGTTGTCTCCGTCGTCCTAACTACATGATGCTAAACTGTACAACAATTCCTTTGATATGTCCTACATGACATTAAACTGTACTTTGTCCCTGTTACATGACACTAAACTGTGCATCACCAATAGTCCTAACTGCAAGACTTTAAACTACATAGTCCCTTTATATGTCCTACATGACATAAACTATGCATCGTTAAGGTTGTTGTTACCTCTTGTTTCTCACACCGAGTATGAATCACATGAGATTAGAGAAAACCTCAACCATAACACTCTCTCTGGGCTACTAACCATGTGTAAGTCCCATCAACATCATTTTTTAGGTCGTTGTCCCCAAGAACAACTTGATCATTAATTCATTCTTTAATTGAACTACGCGGACTTTGATCCTTGCCTTCCAGGCTGGGTATGTAGGAAACCTCCCAAGGTTCAAGCCCAAAACCAATCTCTTCGCATCAGTTCACCTCCATCTCGTACAATGTTGATTCATGAAACTGCCCCTAGAATCAGTATCTTTACATTGATTCACTTTCGTCCTTTCTATACGATGTTAAACTATACAACACTGTTTTTTCCAGTATGACAATAAACTATAACATTCTTTGATACCCTCACCTGAGAGGGAATTATTATTTACATTGATTTTCAATCATGTTTCATTCCAAATACTACGTGGATACATGTCAATGCCCAAACCTTTTATCTTGGGTTAAACCGTCATTGCACTAAATTCCCCTTTCACCCTTCGCATGTACGAACAAAATTTGTACAGAGGGAATTTCTAGAACTACGTGAGCTTGATTCCCATACTTATGGGATACGTAGGAATGTTCGAGTGTCCCTTGAATCTAGACCCAAATCTTTTGGGCCTAAACCCAAATTCCACTTCCAGTCGCTTGGTTGAAAAGTTCCCATGAAAACACACACTGTGTATTTCTTACAATGGTCCAAGCTCTATGACCCTAGACTAAGATCTCTAATCCATTTGTCCCACATGACATTAAACTGTAGTTCAAGAACTACCTATGGCTTGATTCCCATCCTTATGGGATAGGTAATGAAGTCCAACATTTCTATTCAGAACCCAGTCACAACATGATTATGGTTAGCATTGATCTGTGCATCTTTGTATACATTGGAAAATACCCATATTTATGTTTCATAATCCTAACCTAAAATATTTTCAGATCTTCATAACCCTTTTCTTGACTTTTAGTCACAAAAATGTCAAATTTCTGAGCGTTCTTTTACCTGACTATGCATCACGTTCCCTTAGGCAGCCATGCATAAACAGTCTCCATAACAGATTTTTCAGCCAAAAGATACTACTGTTTGACTATACAGCCAATGCCCTTAGGTGGCCCTACATAATTCAACCCCCTCACGGGTTTGTCGGATACCGGTAACTTCATTCTTGGGAAGAAAGCCTCTTTTGTCCTTATTGGTCTTAAATGAAAGTATGTAGAGATCTACAAAAATAGTCATCCTAAACATATTTTTCCCATATCCTTTTTTCATGATCTGAAAGTATTCATGTCTATGGTTTATATTCTCCTTCCCTACATTTGGGTCAGACCTTTATAGGAGTGATATCCATCCAGTTCTTCGATAATCTTGTTTGGAAATATCTTCTCCATATTCAAGTACCTATTTCCATACAACAAACTCTATACATTGGAAAATTTGAATCTCCATAAACTTTCACTGGCTTTTTAGCACTAGGAAAATAAATTTCTGAGAGTTCTTTTTCCTGACAATGCAGCGCGTGCCCTTAGGCGGCCTTGCATAAACAGTCTACATAACAGACTTGTTAGCCAAAAGATGCTATTTATTTGACTATGCAGCCAATGCCCTTAGGTGGCCCTTCATAATTCAACCCCCTAACGGGTTTGTTAAATAATGGTAACATCATTCTTGGAAACTACTTCTTCTAATTCCTTTTACCTCTTTTTCATATCATTCCTCATATTAAAATATTCTTAAGCCATAGTTTACATATTTTCCCTCATACTTGATTGTGGTGATGTGTTTTCAGATAAATTTTCAAGGAATTGAGTCAATTCTAATTCATTTGGTCAAATCTATTTCGACCTTAAACACTAGCCTTTTTATGTCTGATATGCATGAATTTAAACTGCCAATAACCACAAAGACCCATGATTTATCCTTTTTTCCTCAGAGTCAAATCCTCTTTTCTCTCCGGATCCAACTCTTAGGGGGGACTTTTGTTGACACTCCTTTCGTCACAGAGTGTAAAGATTGGAAAAGGGGAATATCTTAGCTCAAATTGATTCAACCTTTGGACAAATATAAAAAATTGACAAAGGAATGAATAAGAAGAACATTGTACAAGTGTCGCGCAAGTTCTACAATGGTCACACAAGTACACTTGCACGCCGCAATGGTCGCGCAAGTACACCTGCTCGCCGAAGTTGGATGTGCAAGTCACTTGCGCGCCCTAGGTGATAACTGCCTGGGGTCTTCTCCAGCCTATAAATACCCCCGGTGGGCCCCCCATTTCAAGAGGAATTTTTTCCAGAATTCAGATTTGGATCTTTGAATTCCCAAGTCTCATCCTCAGGTCTTCTGAACACTTCTAAGGTAATTCATTACCTAGAATGGAAGGTCTGAACAAGAGGAGTAAGGTCTAAGTGTTTGAATTCACTAACACTTGCACACCTAAGGTGTTTTACCCTTAAGGGAAATAAACATACTTGTGTGCCGCCCTACTTCCTCACCAAAACATGTGTTCCTCTCTTCTATAAGTACCTCAGGATAATTCCAAAGGCATTGGTCAAGGATCTCCCAAGTATTACCATGATGGTTTACAAACGCGCAAGTACCCATGTGTCGAGCAGGTATACCTGCGCGACCAGGACTTGCGTGCCCACACAGTACCTGTGTGCCTTCCAGGACATCCGTGCCCCTGCCTTTTTGGGTTCCCTTCTTGCCCATTTCACCCCTCTTATGCCATTCCACCTCTACTATTCAATATTCAGTCTACAAGACACACTTCAAAGCCATTTATGGCATGATTTCTTGATTTGACTTCCTTATCTGAAAGGAATTCTGTGGAATATCTCTCAGAACCTAGTGATTTATATATCTTTATATCACTAATGACTGAGATTTCATTCATTTAACCCCATCCTTTAAGATGAGAGAATCCTTAACCTGGGACTCCTTTTCATGAATAAGCCACAGTCATAAGTCTCAAATATGGGCATCCTCCTTTGGAGTAAGCCCCAACCACAATTCTCTTAATATGGGCTTCCTTTTCATGAGTAAGCCCCAATCTCAAATATGGGATTCATTTTCAGGAGTAATCCCTAATATCAAATATGGGATTCCTTTTCTGGAGTAAGCCCCAATCTCAAATTTGGGCTTCCTTTTCAGGAGTAAGCCCCAATCTCAAATATGGGCTCCCTTTTCAGGAGTAATCCCCAATCTCAGATATGGGCTTCCTTTTCAGGAGTAAGCCCCAATCTCAAATATGGGCTTTCTTTTTAGGAGTAAGACCCAATCTCAAATATGGGCTTCCTTTTCAAGAGTAGGCCTGAATCTCAAATATGGGATTCCTTTTCAGGAGTAAGCCCCAATCTCAAATATGGGCATCCTTTTCAGGAGTAAGCCACAATCTCAAATATTGGCTTTCTTTTCAGGATTAAGCCCCTATATCAAGTATGGGCTTCCTTTTCAGAAGTAATCCCCAGTCTCAAATATGGGAATCCTCCTAAGGATTAATCCCCAACCATAATTCTCTTAAACTATGCCTCCTTTTCAAGAGTAAGCCCTAGTCTCAAATATGGGCATCCTCTTTAGGAGTAATCCCCAACCATAATTCTCTTAACCTGGGCCTCGTTTTCAGGAGTAAGCCCCAGTCTCAAATATGGGCATCCTCCATAGGAGTAAGCCCCAATTCCCTAAATTTTTCAAGACCCTTAAACTGGGCCTCCTTTTCAGGAGTAAGCCCCAGTCTTAATTTCTCTTAACTAGTTATAATTTACTTTTGATTTGGGGTTTCTTTATCAGGAGTAAAACCCAATCATAAGTCCCCTCCTAACATGGGCATCTTCCTTAAAGAGTAAGTCTCAAGATTAGGGTATCCAAATCTCCATAAAGTACATATACCATTATGGTCCCTGTTCCTGGATTTCTTCCCTGAAGTAAATCATAATCCTCATCTATTATTGGGTAGGCATAAACACATAATCCCCAAATCATTGCATCTTTCGTGGCACAAATTTTCTAGTTTCACCAATACCTCTTGTTTCTCACACCGAGCATGACTCACGCGAGCTTAGAGTGAAAAAGTAATCATGAATTATTTATTTGATCCATCAATCATGCATAAGAATCATAATCACTTATTCGAACTACGCGGGTTCTAATTCTTTTTCCAAAAGAAAGGATACGTAGGTATCCCATCAATGGGTACGATCCCAATTCTGAAATAATCTATGTCCTCCTGAATGACAATAAACTTCAAGTGCCCCACTGAGTGGGTTTAAAACCAGCATGATCATCATACTGACCAAGAGAATTTTATGTATTTTAAGGATACCATCAACTAAAAATCTCTAACAAATACAGATGATTCTTCATCAATGAAGAACCTCAAATACATATAAAAGATTATCTGAATTTCTTACATATCAATAATTGATTTCCAGACTTAAGGAAAGTTAATTTTATACTTGGTAATGTAATAAGGATTCACAAAAATAACTTAAATCTATAAATAGAGTCCCAGAGTAGACAATAATTCCCCTCAAAAATGGTGTGATGAGTCTGACCTCCCATCCTCTCGACCAATGCAAATTTCTAAGCCTCATCAGTTCACAACTAATGAGTGCCTACATTTGGAAAGTAGGTCCAAATGGGTATGGAATCATTGGATGTTTCTGGTTCTATGAACAAAACCGTTAGAAACCGATTGGAATGTTTGAACCTTCAATCAAGGAGGTCATCCCCAAATACTAAGGGAAACAATGGTTTTTACGGTATTTAGGGTTTTTATGTTTTTAAGGGTTTTAATTATTTTTTTGAGTTAGTTATAAGTAGTTTTAAGGGTATTTCGGTGATTTTAGCAAATTTTTAATTTTGTAGGGGATTTTTGAGTTTTCAGGGATTTTTGGGTTTTTTATGATTTATTAAATTTTAACAGTTTAATGTATTTCTAGGGTTTTAAGGTTTTATTGGGGATTTTTAGGGTTTCAAATATTTTAATGTTTTGGGGGATTTTTTGGACTTTTTAGGATTTTTTTTTGATTTTTAGGGCTTTTTGGTATTTTGAGGTGTGTTAAAGCTTTTGGAGTTTTGGGGGGGGGGGGTTTATGGGTTGATTGGGGTTTTTTTGAGTTTTTATGGTTTTATGGTCCTTTTTTATTTATTTCAATTTTTAGGGGCTTAAATGGATCTTACTATTTTTAGTGGGTTTTTTGGGTTTTTAGGTTTTTTATGTTTTTAGGGAGTTTTAGTGCTTTATTTGTATTTTTGGGGGTTTAGGATTTTTTAGAGATTTTGACGGGTTATTAGGGTTTTCGGGGGTTTTTTGGTTTTTTGGTTTTAATGGGCTTTTTAGTTTTTAGGGGATTTATGTATTTTTTAAGTTTTTAAGTTTTTTTTTGTTTAAATGGTTTTTATTGTATTTAGTGTTTTGATATGGGTATTTGTGTTTTATAGTGTTTCTATGTATTTTAGAAATATATGTGTTTTTTGTGTTTTTAGGATTTTAATATTTTTGGGTTTCAGTATTTTTAGGTTTTTAGGGTTTTTACATGTTTTTATGTTTTTAAGGATTGTATATTGATTTTCATGGGTTTTTTACAATTTTTATATATTTTGGGATTTTTTATGATTTCTATGGATTTTTAGGGGATTTAAATATTTTGAGGGTTTATTGGGTTTTTTTGTGTTTATGATTTTTCTGGGATTTTAGTATTTTTTTCTTGTTTTTTAAGATTTTTATGGTTTTTAGAGATTTTATAAATTTTAGGGGTTTATAGGTTTGTTAGATATTTTTTTTGGTTTTAGGGTATTTTTTTAGTGTATTTATGGTTTTAGTGTTTTTATGGTTTTAGTATTTTTATGTTTTCTAGGGTTTTAAGCTGTATTTTGTGTCTTTTGGATTTATTATTTTTTAGGGTTTTAAATTTTTTCAAATTGTCAAATTTTTATTATTTTTTTCAGGATATTTAGGTATTTTTATGTTCTTAGGGATTTTAATGATTTTTAGGATTTTCATGAATTTTAGTGATTTTGAGGAGTTTTAGGGGTTTTTTTTGTTTTTTTTGGAGTTTTGGGTTTTAGGATATTTGTAACTTCTTTATCGTTTTAAGTTTTTTAGAGTTATTATTAGTTTTAGGGGTTTGAAGTGTTTTTAGATTTTTTGTGTGATTTCAATGTTTTCATAGGTGTTGGAGAATTTTATGGTTTTATAGGTGTTATGGTTTTTAGGGTTGACTAGTTTTAGGTTTTAGGGGTTTTAATTGTTTTTAGTTTTATATGTTTTTATTTAGGATTTTAGGTCTGTTATGATTTTTTATATTTTTCATGTTTTTTTGAGGGTTTTCATGATTTTTATTATCATACTGTTTTTATGGATTTTTTTGGGTTTTTAAGGATTTTAGGGTATCAACATATTTTGAGTGTTTTTAGAGATTTTAATTTTTTTATGATTATTTATGGTTTTTTGAGTTTTTTTTAGGTTTTTAGGTTTTTTTAGTTTTGTAATTTTATAAGGGTTTATAGGGTCATTTTCATTTTTAGTGGGTATTTAGGGGTTTTTTGGGTTTTTTTTGTTTTTATGGTTTTCAGGGGTTTTAATTATTTTGTTTTTTTGGGAATTTAGATTTCTAAGGTTTTTGGGGTTTAAAGTGTTTTTAGGGTTTTATGGGTTTCATATGGGTTTTTAGCGTTTTCAGTGTTTTTTTATGTCTTAGGGATTTCTAGGTATTTCTTTATGAATTTTTTGGGTTTTTAGGATTTTATGGATATTGAGGGGTTTGGTTCATTTAGGATGTTTGTGGTTTTTTTTTGAGTTTTTAGTGTTGTATGAGTTTTTAGTGGTTTCAACTTTTTTTAGAGTTTTTAATGTTTTTTGGGGTTTGAACAGTTTTTAAAGTTTTTAATGATTTTTGGGGATTGAATAGTTTTTAGAGTTTATGATGGATTTTTAGGGTTTTGAATGTTTTAAGGGTATTTATGGTTTTTAGGGTTTTTATTATATTCATATTTTTAGGATTTTATAATATTTTTAGTGTTTTTATATTTTTAGGGTTTTTATGTGATTTTAGGTTTTTGAGGTTTTCTTATGGGTTTTTTTCAAAGTTTTTAGGGATTGATACATTTTTAGAGGTTTTAGGGATTTTTTTTGTATTTTCGTGTTTGTTGGTGTTTTACGTATTTTAGGATTTTAGAGTTTTTTTTGGGGAGTCTTAGGCTTTTTACACTTTATATGTTTTTTCTGTGTATTATATTATCTTTCTAGTTTTTTAGAGTTTTTAAACAATTTCAGAGGTTTAATGGGTTTTTAGAGTTTTTATTGGTTTTTATAGTTTGTATGTTATTTTAGTGAATTTAATGTTTTTTAATATTTTATGGTTTTTAGGGTTTTTGGGGTTTTAGGGTTATTCACATTTTTTTTGGATTTTATGGGTTTTTAAAATTTTTAAAATTTTTAATGTTTTCATAGATAATTCTAATGTTGTTAGGGAATTAATGTTTTTAGATATTTTAAGGTATTTTTTGGTTTTTTAAGGGGTTTTAAATTTCTTATGGAATTAGATTTTTTTAGTGGTTTCGGGGGGTTTCAGGGTCTTTTTGGGTTTTTTGGGTTTTTAGGATTTTTTAGTTTTATAAGGCTTTTCAAGTTTTTATTTTTTTTTTAAATTTTTAAGGGATTAAAACGTTTTTAGACTTTTTAGTTATTTTTTTGGGCTTATATGGGTTTTAGGGTTTTTAAAGATTTTAATTATTTTTATGGTTTTTATTGATTTTAGGGTTTTAGAGGGGATTTGTTTGGTTTTTATCATTTTTATGTTTTTGTAGTTTAAAATGTTTTTAGGTTTTCATAGTTTTCATAGTGGATTTTATGGAATTTAGGGGTTTTTTTTGATTTTTAGGGTTTTTAGGGTTATTTTATTATTTTTATGGTTTTAAGTGATTTTGAGTTGTTTAAGGTTTTTTAGGTTTTTAGGGTTTTTTCAGTTTTTTATTGTTTTTATTGATTTTTTGGGTTTTTTGGGTTTTTAGAGTTTTTAAGGATTTTAAGTATTTTTTGAGTTTTTATCGTTTTTAGTGGTTTAAAGTTTTTTACATTTTATAGTGGGTTATTAGGCTTTTAAATTGGTTTTATTGATTTTTTTTTGAGTTTTTATGGTTTGGTGATTTTTAGATATTTTAAGGTATTTTTTTCCATTTTTAAGTTTTTTAGGTATTTAATGTGCTTCAAGGTGATATGGTTTTCCTAATGTTTTTTTTTTGCTATTTTAGCCTTTATTACATTTTTGAGGATTCTTATGGATGTTTAAAAATTATGATGGTTTTGGGGTTTTTATATTTTTGGGTTTTTAGTGGTTTTTATGGTTTTTATGGTCTTTTATGGTTATTTGGTATTTAGGGTTTTTTTTATTTTTTGGGGTTTCAATTTTTTTATATTTCTTAACGTTTTTATGTATTTAAAGGGTTTTTATAGATTTTAGTGATTTTTCAGGTTTTTATGGGTTTTTAGTGTTTTTATTTTTTTTCGGGGTTTTATTTTTTTAGAGTTTTAGAGTTTTCTAGTCTTTTAGGGTTTTTAGCATTTTTATGTTTTTAGTGGGTTTTGAGTGTTTTCAGGATTTTATGTTTTTATTACGTTTTTTCAGGGTGGTAATGTTTTTTAATGTCCTTGAAGATTTTCAGTGATAATTCATGATTTTTTGGTTTTATAAGGTTCTTAGGGATTTTTAGGGGTTTTAGGGTTTTTAGATTGTTTGGGTTTTAATTGGATTTGAGTCTTTTGTGGGTTTTTTGAGTTTTTTGGTTTTTTAAGAGCTTTAAGAGTTTGTTTAATATTTTCATTGGTTAAAGTGTTTTTTTATTATTTTTTGGTGTTTAGGTTTTTATGATTTTTAGGATTTTTCATGGTTTTAGGGGGGTTCATGGGATTTAGGGTTTTTTAGTTTTTTAGTGTTGATATCTTTGTTTGCATTTTAGGGGTTTGAATTGGTTTTAGGATTATAATGTTTTATTGGTATTTTTCTGGGTTATTAGGGCATTTTATATTTTTTTCATTTTAAATATTTTTTATGTTTTTTAATATTTTTAGGGTTTTGAATTTTTTTGAGCATATTAGGGTTTTTAGAGTTTTCATGGTGTTTAGGGTTTTATGTGTTTTTTGGGTGATAATTTTCTTATATTTTTAGGGTATTAATGTTTTTTATAATTTTTAGTATTTTTGGGAGGTTAAAGTGGTTTAATGTTTTATTGGGTTTTATGGGGTTTTATGGATTTTTGTGGAATTTTTATGTTTTTATGGGGTTTTATAGTTTTTAGGGTATTTATAGTTTTAGTGTTTTTTTGTGTTTTTAGGGTATTTAAGTGTTTTTTATGATTATATGGTTTTATTTGGGGTTTTATGGGTTTTTAGGGTATAATAATTTTTAGGAATTTTTTTTCTTTTTTGTATTTTTTTTGGGTTTTTTGGATTTCTACAGATGATGAGGTATTTTTTGGTTTTTTGGGTTTTTATAATTCTTTTGTCTTTTTAGGATTTTTGTAATTATTGGGTGGTTTTGGGTATTTTTGATTTTTTAACATTTATTGGTGTTTAAATGGTTTTTATAATTTTTAGTGGTTTAGGGGTATTATGGGTTTTTAGGCTTCCTTAATGTTTTAGTTTTTTTATATTTTTTAGGGTTTTTATCATTTTTATGATCTTTGGTTGTTATGTGTTTTATGTGTTATTAGTTTTTTAAGGTTTTTGTAGGTTTTTTTATTTTTTTGGGGGGTTTTTTATATTTTTTGGATTTTTAGGCATTTTTCGGTTTTTATGGATTTTTTTTGGTTTTAGGTATTTGGAAGGGTTTTTGGGTTTTTGGGTTTTATGGGGTTTTGAGGGTTTTTTTTATTTTTGTAAGGTTCTTAATTTTTTATTGATTTTTATCATTTATATGGATTTAAATGGTTCTTAGAGTATTTATTTGGGTTTGGATATTTATGGTTTTTATGGTTATTATGGTTTTAAGGACCTTTTATTATTTTCAGGGTTTTTAGTGTTTTTTATCTTTTTAGGGGGTTTAAATGTTTTTAGGTTTTTAATATTTACTAGGGGTTTTCAGGGTTTCTTACATTTTTTTGGTTTTTTTAGATTTTTAGAATTTTTTATGTTTTTTTGGGTTTATAGGGATTTTGATGGTTTTTAGTTGTTTTAGGGGTTTTATGGTGTTTTGGGATTTTTATTGTTATTTGGGTTTTTGAGAATTTTATTCTTTTTATAATATTTTTTACATTTTTTTGGGTGTAAAGGGTTCTAAGTATTTTTAGTAGTTTTAGGGGTTTTATGGGTTTTAGGATTTTGTATGGTTTTTAAGGGTTAATAGGGTTTTTATGTTTTTGTAGGGTTTTAGTGTTTTTATATGTTTTTATTATTTTTATGTTTTTATAGGTTTATTAGGGGTTTTAGGGGTTTTAGGGTTCATTCATAGAACCACCAGCATCAAAATCAAAAGGTCTCGCCTTCGGTACCTCACCGCGATGCAGCAACTTCCAGTCAACTCCCAGAAATTCACACATAGTAATACATCCAGGAACACATCTGCAGCACCCAATGGCAAGATAGGATCTGTCACTACTCAACAGAGACAAATTCCAATATCCACACCAATTCACAATGAGACCCACAACACCATAGAGGACTATAGTCCAATATGGCATCCATGGCACAACACAGCTTAACATTCACTTCAGCAACAACTTGGGGGGCAACCAGCAACCATGTACATAACCCAATCGCACCACACAAAGCAACATCCAACACTACTCCAACTTAATGTTATAGTTTTTAAAGGGTTTCTAGTATTTTCTATGCTTTTAGTGTTTTTTTGGATTTTAAAGGTTTTTATGGGTTTTATGGTCTTTAGGGAGTTTATGGTTTTTATCATTATTTTTATTTTTTTAGGGGTTTAAATTGTTTTTTGGTTTTTATGGTTTTATTATTGGTTTCCAGGGTTTTAGGGTTTTTACATTTTTAGGTAATTTTTAATGTTTTGATTGTTTCTATGGTATTTTAGTATTTTGAGGAGTTTTATGGTTTTAGTGTGATTAGTATTTTTATAGGGGTTTTTGGTTTTTTTGACTTTTTAGGTTTTTTATGTTTCTTTTAGTGTTTTTAAATTATTTAGGGGATTAATGGTTTTTTATAGTTTTTATTGGTTTTTAGGTTTACTATGGGGTTTTAGGCTTTTCAAATGTTTTTATGAGTTTTTCTGGTTTCTAATAATTTTTGGGGTTTTAAATTTTTTTTTATGTTTTTTTATAATTTTTAGGGATATTGAGGGTTTTATGGTTTTGTAGATTTTAAGGTTTTGGTGGTTTTATTGATTTTTTAAGTCTTTTAAAAAAATTATTGCTATTTATTGTTTTCTGGTTTTAATAATTTCTTTGGGTTTTAGAGAATTTTCCATTTTTTTTATGTTTTTAGGGGTTTTAATTATTTTTATGCTTTTAGGTTTTTTCTTAAGTGTTTTAGGTTTTTTATGTTAATCGGGATTTTTATAGATTTTTGGGATTTTATTGTTTTTTATAATTTTTTGGGATTTTTTTTCTGCTTTAGTGTTTTTTTAATTTTAGGTTTTTTATTGGGTTTTTTGGTTTTTAGGGGTAGTTTGAGTATTATATGGTTTTGATTTTTTTTGATTTCTCTACATTTTTAGGCTTTTGAAGGGATTGTAGTTTATTTTGGGTTTTAGGATATTTATGAGGGGTTTATATATTTTTATTTGGTTTTAGGGTTTGTTTGAGTATTTTAGGGTTTTATGTTTTTAGTGATTTTTTAGGGGTTTTAGGGTTTTGAAGATTATTTTGTTGTTCATTCAAGTTTCTAATGTCTTTTAAGAGTTTAATGGTTTTTAGAGTTTTTAAATATTTCTATGGATTTGTATAATTTAGAGATTTTTTTGTTGTTTTTAATTTTTATGGATTTTTACTATTTTTAACGGTTTTAGGGGTTTTAGAATTCTTCGAGGTTTTTAGTGTTTTTTTAGTTTTTAGTGTTTTTCAGATTTATATAAATTTATTATTTTTTTTGGGTTTTAGTGTATTTTACATATTTAGATATTTGTTGGGCCTTTTAGGATTTTAAGGGTGTTTGGGTTTTTATGGATTTTTTGGGGTTTTTTGGGTTTTTTGGGTTTTTTTTATTTTTTAGTGTTTTAACAGTTTTTTATATTTTTAAATGTTTTTAGGAGATTGGATTGTTTTTTACTTTTTAGTTGGTTTTAGGGGTTATTTAATTTTTAGGGGTTTTATATATATTTTGGGGTTTTAGGGCTGTTTTTTTTAATGTTTATTTAAGATTTCTAGCAATTTTCAAGTTTTTGGTGGTTCCAATTATTTTTATATTTTTATGGTTTTTAAATGTTTAATATTAGTTTTTATATGTTTTTTATGTATTTAGATATTTTCATTACTTTTTTTGAGATTTTTTTTGTGTTTTTAGGGTTCTTATAAATTTTTATGGTTTTATTATTTCATAGTGTCCAATGGTTTTATGGTTGTTTATGGTTTATATTTTTTATGTTTTTTGAGGGTTTTTAAGGTTATTGCTTGTTTTAATGTATTTAGGGTTTTAAAGGGGGTTTAGTGTTTTAGTGGGGTTTTATAGGTTTTTGGGTTTTTAAAAGTTTAATTGGTTTTATGATTTTTAGGGTTTAAATGTTTTTTCGATATTATGGTTTTTAGTATTTTTTATAGGATTAAATGTGTTTTTTTTTTGTTTTTGAGGTTCTATAAGGGTTTTTCAGGGCTATAATGAGTTTTTACTTTTTTAGATAACATTATGGAATTTTTATAATTTTTATGGTTTTTTGGGCTTTTAGGGATTTTCAGGGTCTTAAGCGAATTTCAATGTTTTTTGGGTGTTCGTGGTATTTTTTGATTTTATTGGGGTTTTAATGTTTTTAAATTTTTTTAAACATTTTTAGGGATTTAGTGCGTTTTTTTTGGAGTTTTTAGTGGTTTTAGGGTTTTATGGTTTTTAGGGGTTTTATGGGTATTTATGATTTTTAGAATTTTATAGGTTTTATATTTGTTAGTTTTCAGGGGTTTTAAGTGTTTTTGGGTTTCCAATATTTTCTATGTTATTTAGGGGTTTTAGGGTTTTTATGTTTTTAGGTATTTTTAGAGCTTATTAGTTTTTTTTTGTTTTTTAGGGTGTTAGATATTTTGATGGGTTTTCTGGTTTTTATGGTGTTTTGGGTTTTTAGGATGTTTTTTTTGACATTTTTTGGGTTTAAATTTTTTTAAGGCATTTAATATTTTTATGGGATTAAATGTTTTTAGGGTTTTAGTGGGTTTTAGGGATTTATGGGGTTCTATGTTTTTTAATGATTTTTGGGGCTTATGGTTATTCTTATTTTTATGGGGTTTTTTGTTTTCATAGGATTTTTAGAATTTTTAGGCTTTTAGGAGTTTTAAGTGTTTTTTCTTCATTATGGTTTTCATAGGGGGTTTACAATTTTTAGGGGTTTTTACGTTTTAAGGGGGTTTGGGGGGTTTTTTTATTTATGAAGTTTTTAGGTTTTTTAGGGATTTTAGGGGTTTTAGGGGTTTTTGAGGTTTTATAGTATTTTAGGATTCTTATGAGGTTTTAGGGGTGTATGGTTTTTTTGATTTTTTATCATTTTATTCATTTAAATGGGTTTTAAAAATTTTAGTTGTTTTTATGGGGTTTTAGGGGTTTTTTTGGGTTTTTTGGGTTTTTACAGATTTTAGGGGATTTGAGGGTTTTGGGTTTTTAACATTTTTAGGGTTTTTTGGGGATTACAGTATATTTTTTGATTTTAATTTTTTCTAGGGATTTTAAATGTTTCTATTACTTTTTACATTTTAAAGATATTTTTAAGAATTTTTTATATTATTTAATTTTTTAATGTTCTTAGGAAATTTTTATATAGAATATAATATTTTTTTAGGGGTTTTAGTGTTTTTTGAGTTTTCTGGTTTTAGGGTTTTTTATGTTTTTTAGGACTTATTGTCTTTACGAGGATTTGGGTTTTTTATGCTATTTTGGGTTTTTATGGGTTTTATGGTTTTTATAGTTTTTATGTTATTGGGGGGTTTTAGGGATTTATGGTTTTTTTGTGGGTTTTAGGGTTCATTATGAGTTTTTTTGGGTTTTAATGGTTTTAAGAGTTTTTTAATAATTTTAAGGGTTTTAAATGTTTTTAAGTGTTTCTAGTGTGGTTTTATGGTGTTTATGGTTTTTATGGTTTTAGGGGTTTTATGGTTTTTATAGTTTTTAGGGATTTAGTTTTTAACATTTTTGGGGCTTTTAGTGTTATTTTGGGTTTTAATGATTTTTTAGGATTTTTATGGTTTTTAGGGATTTTTAGGTATTTATGGATTTTTATGGATTTTTAATAATTTTTATGTTTTTAGGGGTTCTAGGGATTCAGATTGGTTTTAGGGGATTTTAGTGTTTTTAGGGTATTATGGTTTTTTCAAGATTTTCGGGGGTTTATTGATTTTTTATGGTTTCATTGGGTTTTATAGTTTTTTAACATTTTTAAGGGTTTAAATGTTTTTTAATGTTTTAGTGGGTCTTTAGGGGTTTTTTGGGGTTTTTTTGGGTTTTGTAAGGTTTTAGGGAATTTTTTCATTTTTAGGTTTGGTTTTTAAGGGTTTTAATATTTTTAGGTATTTTAAGGTTTTATTAGGGGTTTTTCATGGATTTAAGGTTTTTTTGTGTTTTTAGGTATTTTTAGGGATATTTTACCAATTTTATGTGCTTTTCAAGATTTTGAGGGTTTTTAGGTTTTTTATGGGTTTTTGGAATTATTTGGTTTATTTATATTTTTATCCTTTTAAAGGATTTTTAGTGTTTTTAATATTTTGAGGGGTTTAAGGCGGTTTTAGAGTTTTTAATAGTTTTTATTTTTTTTATAGATTTTATGGGTTTTTAAATTTTTTTAATGACATTAGGGGTTTTTTGGTTTAGAAGGGTTTCTAGTGTTTTTAGCAGTTTTTGGGTTTTAAGGGTTTTATGTAATTTTAGTTTTTTAAATATTTCTTAGGGTTTTAGGGTTTTTAATATCTTAAGTATTTTAATTTTTTTAAGGATTTTTTTGTATTTTTTTGGTTTTAGTGATTTTTAGTTGTTTTAGTTTTTTATGGTTTTTATGGGTTTTAGGGTTTTAAAGGTTTTTTTTTGAGTTTTCAGGGTTTTTAATGTTTTCATAGTTTCATAATTTTTTAGGGGTTTAAGTGGTTTTTAATGTTTTAAGTGGGTTTTAAAGGTTTTATGAGTATTTAACAGTTTTTATGGTTTTTGGGTGTTTTTACGGTTTGTGCATATTTTTTCCTTTTTATGATTTTAAGAGATTAAATAGTTTTTAGGTTTTTGAGATTTTATTTAGGGTTTTCAAGGTATTTATGGTTTTTTACATTTTTAGTGATTATTATGGATTTTATGGTTTTTATGTGTTATTAAATGTTTTAAGGATTTTTAGGGGTTTTAGGGGTCTTTTGGTTTTTAGGTTTTTTATGGTTCTTTTAGTTTTTTAGGTTTTAAGGGGTTTTATAGTTTTTATAGTTTTTGAATGTTTTAATTGGTCTGAAGGGTTTTTTAAGTTTTTAGTTTTTTATAGTTTTTATTATTTCTCATGGTATTTATTGTCTTACTGGGTTTTAGAGTTTTTATGTTTTTTAGAGTTTTCTTTTTGTGATTTTAGGATTTTTTAATACATTTTAATTATTTAATGGGTTTTAATTTTTTTTTGGTTTTAAAATTTTTCTTAAGGGTTTTCATGGTTTTTAGTGGTTTTTATATTTTTATGGAATTTTTAGGATATTTTTTATATTTATTTATTTAGGGTTTTATGTATTTTCAAGGTTTTTATGTGTTTTTATCATTTTAGGGGTTTAAATTATTCTTCATGTTTATAGTATTTTTTTCATTTTTTGATGTATTTTTATCATTTTCTATGAATTTTCGGGTTTTTATGGTTTTTATTTGTTTTTAGTTTTTTTTCAATCCTTTTATAGTTTCTAGAATTTTTTGTTATTAGTGGTTTTATGTGTTATTATGATTTTAAGGATTTCTTATGGTTTTTAGGGTTTTATGTTTTTTTATGTTTTTAGTGATTTTATGTATTTTTTAGGATTTTAACGGGTTTTTATGATATTCTAGGATTTTAAAGTTGTTTTAAGGTATTTAGGGTTTTTGTGGTTCTTCATGGTTTTTAGGATTTATTACTTTTTTAGGAATTTTTGGTTGTTTTAGGATTTTTATAGTGTTTACGGTTCATAGGGATTTTGAGGGGTTTTGGAGTTTTTAGTGTGTGTTTTTTGGTTTTTCCCTTTTTAGGGGTTTTTTATTTATTTACTATTTTAATTGGTTTAATTTTTTGAAATTTTGTTATTTTTAATGATTTTAGTGGTTTAATTTTTTTTTGATTTTACTAGTATTTCGGATCTTTATTGGGTTTTTACGATTTTTTGGGGTTTGAAGGGTTTTACTGGTTTTGGGGTTGTTTGGGTGTTTAGAATTTTTTGGTTCTTAAGTGTTTTAAGTGTTTTTATATTTTTATGGGTTTCATTGGTGTTCTCATGGTATTTAGGGGATTTTACTTTTTAGTGATTTTAGGGATTTTTTTATTATTTATATGGTATTTGGGGGTGTATAGAGTTTCATAGGGATTTATTGTTTTTAGGGGTTCTATATTTTTTAGGGGTTTATTATTATTTTTTTGATTTTTTAAATGATTTAAGGTATTATATATATATTTTAACATTTTTATTTGTTTATTGGGTTTTGAGATATTTAATGGTTCTTTAGTGTCTAATGGCTTTTTAACGGTTTTTCAGTTTTATGGTTTGTTTGGTTTTTTGATTTTTTAAAGGTTTTTAGAGTTTTTTATGTTTTTAAGGGTTCTATGTGTATTTTGGTTTTATTTTTTTTATATGATTTTAAGGTTTTTATGTGTTCTAAAGTTTTAGGGATTATTAATTACTTTTTAGTTTTATTATGGTTTTTAGGGTTTTTGGGATTTAGAGGTTTTTAGTGTCTTTAAGGTTTTTATGGTTTTTGGGGTTTTAGGTGTTTTTTTTTTAATTTTTTAGGAGTTTTAAGGGGTTTAAATGTTTCTAAATTTTTTTATTTGTTTTTTATAGGTTTTTAGGGATTTTTGGGTTTTTTATGGATTTTAGGGGTTTTAGGATTTTTTAGTGTTTTCACATTTTTTTGGATTTTTATGGTTTTTAAATTTTTTATGATTACGAGGCTTTTATAGTGTTTTCTACAGTTTATATTATTTATTTGGGTTTTTAGGGATTTGGGGGGGGGGTTGAGTTTTTTTTGGGTATTTAGGGTTTTATAGATTCTTTAAATTTTTATGTTTTTTTATTATTTTAAGGTTTTATAGTTTTACTGATTTTTTTATTGCTTTTTAGGTTTAAAATATTTTAGAATATATATGGGGTTTTTACTTTTTATTTAGTGTTTAATGGTTTTCAGGGTTCCTTCTACCTTTTTGGGGTTTTTTGGTTTTTTCAGTTTTTATAATTTTGTAAGTGTTCAGGGGTTTTAAGTGTTTTAGTGTTTTAAGGTTTTATTTGCATTTTGATTTTTTTTTATTTTATATACTTTTAGGGGTTTTGGGGCTATGTTATGATTTTTTGGGTTTTTTATTTTTTTTGGGATTTTGAGTGGTTTTGGGGTTTTAGGTTTTTTAGGGTTTTTAGGTTTTTTATGGTAATTTTGGATTTTTTAGTGTTTTTATGCTTTAATAGTTATAATGATTTTTAGGTTTTTTTAATGTTTATAAGATCTTATAGGGTATTTATAGTTTTACTATGTTTTTAGTGATTTTATGAGGATTTAAAGTTTTTAAGGTTTTGGGTTTTAGGGTTCATATAGATTTAGGGTTTTTTAGGGTTCTTATAATTTTTTAGTTTTTTATGTGGTTTAATAGTTTTTTGGTTTTTATATTTTTCATAAATTTTTTCAAGGTTTTTAGGGTTCTTTACTTTTTTATGGAATTTAGTGATTTATTATTTTTTGTGGTTTTTATTTTTTAAGTATTTTTAGGATTTTTGGGGAATTTTGGCCTTTTTGGGTTTTTATGGTTCATTTTCAGTTTTTTAGTGTTTTAAGTTTTTTTATAGTTTTTTACATTTTTTGGGGTTTAATGTGTTTGGATTTTTCTAATGTTTTTTATAGTTTTATTGGGTTTTAGTGTTTTTAAGTTTTTCGGGGGGTTTTATGGTTTTTAGGGTTTTTAGGGGTCTTTGGGGTTTTTGGGTTTTTATCTTTTTTAGGTTTTTATTGATTTTAGGTGTTTTGGGTTTTTATGTTTTTCATAGGATTTTTTGGGATTTCTTACAATTGTTTGGTGTTTTTACGGATATTTAAAGGATTTATATATTTATAGGTTTTTAGGGATTTGAGGGGGGTTTAGGTTTTAGAGTTCTTTTTGAGTTTTTTAGGATTAGATTGTTTTTAGAGTTTTTATTTTTTTTTGGGGCCAAAAGGGGTTTTGAAATTTTTATTGGTTTTAGGGTTTTTATGTTATTGTAGTTTTTTATGGTTTTAGGGTTTTTTTATGATTTTTTGGTTTTTTGGGTTATTAGGGTATTCTAGGGTTTTTATAGTTTTTTCATTTTTATTGGTTTTGAAGTTTTTTAGGTTTTTAATGTTTTCTTTTTTCTAGGATATTTAGGGGTTTTAAGGGATTTTTAGGATTTTAATTGTTTTAGGGGTTTTACTCATTTTGTTGGTTTCTTTGGTATTTTAGGGTATTTTTAATGTTTTAGTGATTTTTATGTTTTTAAGGGTTTTAATTTTTTTGTTTTTTATTTTCTATATATGTGTTTCTAGGGTTTTTAGTATTTTTATGTTTTTACAATTTTGGGGGATTTTTTGGTTATTTATTATTTTTTAGGGTATTTGCAGATTTTTGTTGTTTGATGGGTTTTAGAGTGTTTACAGTGTTCTGATGTTTTATTGGTGTTTGGATGTTTTTAGATCTTTTTTTAGTTTATAGGGTTTTTATGGAGTTTTAGAGTTTAAAAAATGGCATTTAAATGGGTGCTCATTTTTTTGGGGGTTTTAGTATTTTTTTATGGTTTTAGTGTTTTTAATGGGTTTTAGGGGGTGTTAAAGTTATTATGGGGTTTAGGATTTTATGGAATTAATGTTTTTTTACATTTTTTAGGATTACAAGGGGTTTTCATTTTTTTAGGTATTTGATATTTTCTTAGGGGTTTTCAGGTTATTTATGATTTTATGTATTTTATAGATTTTTTAGGTTTTTTATGGATTTTTATAGTTTTTAATGATTTTGAGGGGTTTTAGTGTCTTTTTAGGGGTTTCAAGGTTTTTAGTGTTTTTTTAGTGTTTATGGGGTTTTTATGTTTTTAATTTTTTAAGGGTTTCATAGGTTTTTTCTGGATTTTAATTTTTTTAATTTTTTAAGGGTTTGTAGGTATTTTTTATGATTTTTTCGGGTTTTAATGTTTTAGGTGTTTTTAGAGTTTTAAGGGATTTTGTATTATAATGGTATATTTTGGGATTTTATGGATTTTTGTGTGTTATTAGTGTTTTTAATGGAATTTATAGTTTTCTATCATTTTAGTAGTTTAAATGGGTTTTATAGATTTTTTTTGATTTTTATGGTATTTATGTGTTTTATGGACTTTTAATGTTTTTAGGAGTTTTATAATGTATAGGGGTATTTTGGATAATAATGGACTTTTAGGATTTTTAGAAATTTTTATGTTTTTATGGATTTTACATGTATTTTGGTTTTTATGGTATTTTTATGGGTTTTCAAGGTCTTAATGTGTTTTTTTGATTTAAGGTGTTTTTAATGATTTTTCCGGATTATAATTGTTTTTAGGATTTTTATGGATTTTGGGGGTTTTGAGGGTTTTAGGGTTTTTTATAAAATTTTATGTTTTTGGGGGTTTTATGTGATTTTTTTTCTTTATGGATTTCATAAGGTTTTTTATGGTTTTTTAAGTTTTAAGGGATTTTTCTGTGCTTTTTATCGATTTTATGGTTTTTATGGTTTTTTTTATTTTTTGAGCATTATTATATTTTAGAGATTTTATTTGTGGGGGGGTTGGGTTTTGATGAGTTTTTTTGGGTTTTGGTGTTTTTTAGTGTTGTCTAATGTTTTAGGGGCTTAAACTGTTTTTATAATTTTCAGTGGGTTTTTGTGTTTTTATGCGTTCATAGGGTTTTAGGGGTTATTATGTTTTTTAGAGGTTATAGGGTATTTTGGGTCATTTTTGGGATTTTTAGAGTTCTTGTTTTTTATGGTTTTAATTTTTTTTGGTTTTTAATGAATTTATAAGGTTTTCAAGGTTTTTATGATTCTTTATGTTTTTTGGGATTTCAGGGTGTTTTTGTATTTTTATGTTTTTTTGGGTTTTAGGGACTATAACTATTCTGAGTTTTTTATGGTCTTTTTAGGATTATAAGAATTTGTTAGGTTTTTTGGGATTTTTTTTATATTTTTAATGTTTTATAGGGATTTTTTGGGTTATTACATTTTTATGGACATTTGGGTTTTTGGAATTTTATGGTGTTTAATATTTTTTCAAGGATATTTTTTATTTTAAGGGTTTTCTTGGGTTTTCTTGGGTTTTATGATTTTTATGTTTTTTTTGTTTTCATGGTTTTTTTGGTTTATTAGGGTTTTTATGTGTTTTAGAGTTTTATTAATTTTTAGCAATTTAAAAGTGTTTTAGAGTGTTTAATATTTTTTCTGAGGAATTTTACTGGTTTAGGGTTTTCTAATGTTCTTAGTAGATTAGTTTTTAAGGGATTTTAGGGTATTTTTATGGTTTTAAAAAAATTATATTTTTAGGGGTTTTATTTTTTCTTATGATTTTATGGTTTTCCTATGTTTTTTATATTTTTTTGTTTTTTTAATGTTTTTTTGAATATTTAGGATATTTTTATGATTTTTGTGTTTTTTTTTGTTTTTAGGGATTTTTAGGGTTTAATGTCTTTTAGGCAAGGAAGATGTGAGGGTCGGGCTATTCCCGACCCCCCAAATTTATTAAGAAAAAAGACACAACAGACATGGGAGGGGAGGGGTCAAACGACCCACACCCAAAAACCATTTACAGCAAAAGAAAAAAAAATCAAAAAAGAAAATAAAAAGAGAGAAAATGCACAAAACAAAACACAATAGTAGCGTCCACACATATTGTCCAACCAACAGCAGCATCCAGCACCAACACCAAACATCACGACCAAGAAGCAGAGACAACAAGTCCAATCTAACCAGCCCCAGCAGCATCCACACATCCTGTCCAGCCAACACCAGCATCCAGCAACAATACCAAACATCACAGCCTCGTAGCAGAAATAGCACGTCCAATTCGAACAGCCCCAGCAACCAACAACACCAGCTCCGACATCACAGCCAATCACAACCTGCAGCATCAAACCAAAACAAAAACCGCAGACCACAGCATCCATCATCATCCTCCAGCAAATAGAAACCAACAACCAACAGTCATCAATGCCACTCCACTGCGATATGCCCCTGACCACGGACAGTACCACCAGCACCATTCCAAAGCCTCCAAAAACACCAGCATGCTAGACCAAAGTGGGTTCTGGTATATTGGGAAGGGTGGCCAGAGAAGCGGTGGGTGTTCGAGTCTATGACACACCATCAGGGAGAGCAGCATCATCATACAACCATCCCATCAGATAGGACCAGTAGAAAATCATCCAGTCACCCTAACCACAACAAGGAACAACATAAACCATCAGCACCAGGCCAAAAGCATCACCTCCAATCCAAGCAGCATTCCAGCAGCCACCAACACACAACATTCTCAGACAAACACATTTCCTCAAAATCAGAAACCACAGCTCGCCAAGGATCAATCCCAGGCCAAACATCACCACAAACCAGAAAATCAAACAACTCCAGAAATTCCAACCAGAACCAGTGTCGGCAGCATGAGACAAAGGCGACGCCAGGTAGCCATAACAGAACAACAGAAGCGCAAAATGAAGACAAAATCTCACACAAGTTTAGAGAAAACCTGCAACAGCATCAATCCACCATGAGAGGGTATATTTGTTCTTGAAACCGCAACATGCGACCAGATCAAGATAGATCTGGACCATCTTCTTCGAAGGTTCCACACACCACCGAGCCATAGGTCGCCAAACCAAAGGACGAAGACACCATCACCCGCCGAGGATGACTCCGCGTCTACAGATTTGAGTCGCCGACAAGGAAGCATCCACAGAACATAACCGTAGAGGAGAACCAGAAGCTCCCGCAACATCAACTGCCAAGCGCATTTTTCCATCATAGATCCACCCAAAACACATCCTTTGCGTAAACCGCTTTCGAAACCGCTATCTTCCACCAAAAATCCTATGCCGAGACCAGTTACCGCAGCAACTGAAGCACCAGAAAACTACCACTGCTGAAGAGACCTTGTCTGCCGCTGAGACCCTTTCAACTGTTAACCCGTCTGTGGGAGTACCAGATCCATGCACCCAAGACATCGCAACCGTCCTAGAAAACTTCCACCCGAGAGCCGATATCCAACACCATATCGCGCTGGAGACTCTCGAGAGAAACTCATCACCAAAGATCCGCCGCAAGAAAATCCAATCCTTGATTGGATCTGAAGCCGAAGACTCAAAAGAAACCGCCCGGGAAAGAAGATGTCGCTAAAGACAGGAACCCACCACCACCTTGTAACTAGGGAGCGCATCCAAAGCACACAGATTCTGAGATCGCCATCCATAATCAAGAAATAAAGAAGATCTATCACCGAATCCCCAATTAGAATCCAGGAGAAACCCTTGAAGAAGCGTCGATCGGATTGGGAGGTCCAGGAGAGTGCGCCTCCATCTTCTTCTTCCCAATGTTGTTTTTTAAAACGTGTTGTATGGGTAATGAGGTATTGGGATGGCCTGCCCACCTGCACACAGCATGCCCCCAGCTAGGCCCATGGTGGCCAACCCTTGGGCTTGGGCCAATTCTCGTAGAGTCGAGGGGACGAGAGGATCACTGGCGTATGGTGCTCATTGCCTTTGCAAGGACTCAAACCCAGAACCTCAACGACGGGATGCCACCGCCTTGAACCATTATGTTTTTTAGGGTTTTAGTTAATTTTGGGGTTTTTAGTGTTTGTAGGTGTTTTGAGTAATAAAATCATTTTTAATTTTTTTAAGTTTTCATATATTTTTTGGGTTTTTGGGTATTTTATGTTTTTATGGATATTTATGTCTTTTTCATGATATTTATGGATTTTTAGGGTTTTTAGGTATTTTGATGGTTTTTAGTGTTTTTCTAACATTTTTAGTTGTTTATGGAGTTTTTTAAAAAAAATTACCTGGGTTTTAAGGTTTTTATGGGTTTTTTTAGTTTTCTAGGTGTTTCTATGGTTTTTAGGGGTTTTAGATGGTTTAGGAACTTTTTACAGTTTTTTGGGTTTTGTAATTTCTTATGTTTTTAAGGGGTCTAATTTTCTTGATTCTTTTATGTTTCTATTAGTGATTTTCTGGGTATTTACGGTTTTTTACATTATTAGGAATTTCTATGGACTTTTTAGGATTTTTATAGATTGTTTCTGTTTTTATGGTTTTTATGTTTTTTTATAATTTGTAAGGCTTTTAGGGTTTTTAGTAATTTTTCAGGTTTTAAGGGTTTTATGTATTTTTTCTGTTTTTTATGTTTTTGTTATTTTTTTATAGCTTTATGGGTTTTTACATTTTTAGGGAGTTTCCTTATTTTTTTTTTGGATTTTTATTGATTTTCAGGTTTTTAAGGATTTGAGTGTTTTAGGTTTCTTAGGATTTTTAGAGTTTTATGGATTTTTGGGTTTAAGGTCGTTTTTTAGTTTTCTCAGGTTTATTGGTTTTTTATTTTAATTTAATGTATTTAGGGGTTTAATGATTTTCAGAGTTTTTAGAGGTTTCGTAAGTGTTTTTATTGTTTTTTATGTTTTTTGATGGTTTTTAGTGTGTTTAGGGTTTTTAGGATTTTTAGGGTTTTAGCATTGTTTTTGTTTTTATGTTTTTAGGGGATTTTTGTGTATTTATGTTTTTAAGGTTATCTTATGAATTTTTATGTTTTTTTTTGAATTCTTATTGACTATTTTGTATTTTTATGGTGTTTTAGAGGGTTTTAGTGATTTTGTGGGGTATAAGGGTCATTTAGGGTTTCAGTTTTTATAAGGGGTTTTATGTTATGTATGTTTTTATGGTTTTATTAGGGGTTTTTACCTTTTTTATGGTTTCTTAAATTTTTAGGGATTTTATGTATTTTTTAGTTTTTTAGTTTTTTCTATTTTTAGATATTTTGAGGGTTTTGGGGTTCTTAAGGGGTTTTAGATTTTTTTATTTTTTTATGTGTTTTAATTGTTTTAAAGTTATTAATTTTTTTGTGGGGTTTTATATTTTTTTATATTTTTACAGATTTTTAGGACCTTTAGGTAATTTTATGGTTTGTATAGTTTTATTGATTTTAATGGTTTTTTATGGTTTTAGGTTTTTTATTGTTTCTTAGGGTATTTAATGTTTATTTATTTGATTATGGTTTTTAATTTTTTATAATGTTTTTTAAAAAATTTCTGAGTTTAAATTTTTTTAAATTTTCTATTTGGTTTTTATAGTTTAGAGAATTTTAAATATTTTCAGGGTTTAATGGTTTTTAGGTTTTTAGTGTTTTATTGATTTTATTGCTTTTAGTATTTTTAGGTTATATATACAGATCTAGTGTTTTTATGATTTACTGTTTCCTGAGGGGTTTTTAAAGATTTAATGGGTTTCTATGTTTTCAGGTAATTTTAGTGATTTTTTAGGATTTATACGATTTTTTGTGATTTTAAGGGTTCTTAGGGATTTAGGTGGTTTTTTTGTTTTTTTGTTTTTTGGGGTTTTTTCTGATTTTTTTTGGGTTTTAAATTTTTTATATATTTTTTCGTATTCAGGGGTTTAAAAGGATTTTAATCCATTAATTATTTTTTATGTATTTTTGGGATTCTTGGGGTTTTTATGGTTTTTTGGGTTTTTATTTTTTTTGGTTTTTAGGTTTTTTAGAATATTTTTTAGGGGTTTTTTTGTTTTTTTGTTTTTATTGTTTTTATTGGTTTTTTATGGTTTTTATGGTTTATTATGTTTTTAGGGATTTTTAATGAATTTATTTTTTTAATTGAATTTTCTTGGGTTTTTAATTTTTTTTAGTTTTCAATGTTTTTAGGGGTGTAAAAGGATTTTAGAGTCTATAGTGTTATTTATATTTTTTTGTATTTTGGGGGGTTAATGGTTTTTAGGGGTTTTACATATTTTAGTTGTTTTTTGGTTTTTTGTTTGTTTTTAATGTTTTTAGATTTTTTATGTTTATAGGGGTTTTATATGTTATTAGGTTTTTATCTTTTTGTGGTTTTATGGGTTTTGTAGGTTTTTAAGGGTTTTTATGGTTTTATGGTATTTTATAATTTAATGTATTTTTAAAAATTTTTAGGATTGTTATATTTTTATGGTTTTATGGTTTTGAGGTATTTTGGGATTTTAAGGGTTTTTTGGGATTTTTAGGTTTTTATCTTTTTTTAGGTCTTTTAGGGGTTTAAGTGTTTTTAGGTTTTTATTGTTTTGTTAGGAGTTTTAGTGTTTTTAGAGTTTTCATATTTTTATGGGTTTTAATTATTTTTAAAATTTTTTGGTTTTTTTGTTTTTTGGGGTGCTTTTTATGTATTTTATAGTTTTTAGGGATTATATGGTTTTTTTTGTGTTTTTTGGGTGTTTAAAGTGTTTAGATATTTTTAATGTTTTAGTGGATTAAATAGTTTTTGAATTTTTTAGTCGGTTTTTATATTTTTATTGGTTTTTTTGGTTCCTTATGGTTTTTTATTCTTATTATTTTTATGGGTTTTTAGGTTTTTCAAGGTATTTTAAGGGTTCTATGGTTTTTAGTGTTTTTTTTATTTTTTTTGAGGTTTTATGTTTTTTAGGTTTTTAGATTTCTTAGGTTTTTTCAAAGATCTAATATTTTGTCTATATATTTTTGTATTTGTTGAATTTTTTGAAGAATATTATAGTTGTCCAAAAATTTAAGGGATTTTTATGGGTTTTTATGTTTTTTAGAGTTATTAGGTTTTTAAGGGTTTTATGTGTTTTTAGATTTTTTAATATTTTTTTTGTGTTTTTAAGGGTTTTATTGTGTTTTGGGATTTTTATCAATTTAGGGGTTTTGTGGGTTTTAGGGGTATTTTGGGTCTTTTATTAATTATACGGTTTCTTTCATTTTTTATTTTTATTTGGTGTTTTTTTAAGGTATCTATGGGTTTCTTTGGGTTTTTTCATGCTTTTTAGAGTGTTTTATATTCATAGTATTTTTATAATGTTTTTATGATTTTAATGTTCTTTTGGGGTTTTTTTTGATAATTTTAGTGGTTTTGGGGGTTTGGGGGTTTTAGGATTTTAGGTTTATCTAATGGTATTTAATGGTTTTATGTTTTTTACATTTCTAGGGATTTTTTTGATATTTTAGAATATTTATGGGGTGTTAAGTTTTTTTAGAGATTTTGAGGGTTTTAAAGGATGTTTAGGGTTTTTTATGGGTTTTTTGTTTTTGGAGGGATTTTTTTTGTGTTTTTAGGATTATTAGAGGTTTTGGGTGTTTTTTAGTTTTGAAGGGTTTTTAGATTTTTTAGTGGATTTTTGTTGTTTTTTATGGGTTTTTAGGTTTTTTCAATGTTTTATGGGTTTTTAGGGTTCTAAGGGGTTTTAGGGTGTTTAATGTTTTAAGGGTTTTAATAATTTTCTGTTTTATTATGTTTTTTATGTGTTTTATGTATTTTGGGTTTTCTTGGGTGTTTTCATTTTTTTCATATTTTTTACATTTTTTGATATTTTTATAGCTTTTTTTATAATTTTTAGGTTTTTTAGGGTTTTAGTGATTTTGAGGGGTTTTTTGTTTTTTATATTTAGAGGATAAAAGGATTTTTGAAACTTTTAAGTTTTAAGTGGTTTTAAATGTTTTTATTTTTTAAGGTTTTCTTTGGGGTTTTTAGGTTTTCTGGGTTTTTGATGGTTTTTGGGCATTTTAAGGATTTTTTATGATTTTTATGGTTTTAATTGTTTTTTGTGATTTTGAGGGGTTTTACAATTTTTATTAATTTTTTAGGTTTTAAGGGGCTTTTATAGTTTATAGTATTTTTGTAATTTTTTAGTGGATTGTAACATTTTTAGAGGTTCAATTTTTTTCAGGGTTTTTTGGGTTTTTCATTTTTTAAATGTATTTAGGGTATTTTTTGGTTTTTTGGGTTTTTAGTGCTTTTTAGGTTTTTTATATTTTTCTGTTTTTAGATGTTTAATTTTTTTTAGGATTTTCTTATGAGTTTTCATGGTTTTATGGTTTTTTACGTTTTTGTTTTTTAGCATTTTTTAGGAATTTATGGTGTTTTGGGGTTTTTTGGATTTTGGGGGTTTTTAGGGGTTTTGTGGTTCCTTCTAGTTTTAGGATTTCTTGGAGTTTTTAGATATTTCATGGGTTTTCAGAGTTTTTATTTTTTCATTATTTAAATGTTTTTTAGAGTTTTAAAGGGTTATTTGGTTTTTTATAGATTTTTATGGTTTAAAATGGTTTTTAAGGTTTTTAGGGTTTTTAGGTTTTTAGGTTTATTAGGGGTTTTAATATTATTTGTATTTTTAAGTTTTCCTTTGTGTTTTTCAGGGCATTTAGGATTTTCTAATTTTTTATGGATTTTAGGACCTTTTAGTATTTTTATGGGTTTTTATTGATTTTGAGGGTTTGGGGGGTTTTTTAGGGATTTAAGCATTTCTGGGTTTTTAGTGTTCTTATGTGTTTTTAATTTTTCTTAGTGTTTTCAAGGTATTTAGGGTTTTTATGTTTTCAAGTGATCTTATTTGTTTTTATGATTGTTTTTTCGTTTTCTTATTTAGGATTTTGAGGGTTTTTAAATGTTTTTAAAGGTTTTTAAAGGTTTTTAAAAGTTTTAAATGGTATTAAGGTTTTTATAGTTTCTTGAGTATCTTATGTTTTTAAAGGGTTTTAAGAGTTTTTAATAATTTTATGGTCTAAAGAGTTTTTAAAATTTTTAATGGGATTTATTATTTTTATGGATTCTAAGGTTTTTAATGTTTTCAGGTGCTTCTATGGTTTTTAGGGTTTTATGGGTTTTAGGGATTTTTTTTGGTTTTTTGCATTTTTTGGTATTTTAAGGTTTTTAAGAGTTTTCGGATTATGATGTTTTTATTTGGGGTTCTCAGCGTCTTTAGGGTTTTTTTAGATTTTATGGATTTTTATGATTTTTTAAGTATTTTATGGGGGGTTTTTTGGTTATTTGGGATTTTGAGTGTTTTTAGGGTTTTTTTGGATTTTATGGTGTTTTGGAATTTTATGTGTTTTTAGTATTTTTTGTGGTTTTTATGTGTTTTTAGGTTTTTAGGGATTACTTAGGGGTTTTTATTGGTTTTATATTTTTTTCAATTTTTTGATTTTTATGGAATTTTATGGAATTCTATTGTTTTTAATTTTTTCGGGATATTGATTGGTTTTTTGGTTTTTTGTTTTTTTGGTTTTTTGGGGTTTTATTTTATTTATAAATTTTTTAGGGTTTCTTATGTTTTCTATATATTTTTTTAACATTTTTAGAGGTTTAATGGGATATTAGAATTTTTTAGTGTTTTTTGGAATTTAGGATTTTTTTTTGGGTTCTTAAAGGTTTCTATGGGTTTTTAGGTTTTTATATTGTTATGGTATTTTTAGGTTTTCTATTATTTTTAGTGTTTTAAGGATTTTAATTGTTTTAATGGTATTTTGGTTTTTATGGTTTTCAAATAGTTTTTCATTGTTTTTATGGTTTTTTAGTTTTTATAGATTTTTATGGCTTTTTAATATTTTCATGGGTTTTAGGGTTTTAGGTATTTTTTAGGTTTTTTAGGGTTTAGTGTTTTTAAGGATTTTAGGGATTTATGGGTGTTTTGTTTCCTTGGTTTTTTAGGGTTCTTAATTCTTTTTAGATTTTGAAGGTATTGTTAAGGATTTCAAGGTTTTCAAGGTTTTTTAATTTTTAGGGATATTTAGGGCCTTTTAGAATTTTCATGGGCTTTGGGGTTTTTAGATATTCTTTGGGTTTTTTAGGTTCTTATGGTTTTTTTGTTTTCTTGGTTTTAGGGTATTAAAAAATATAGGTTTTTTTCTTTTTTATAGTTTTTAATATTTTTAGTTATTTCGAGGGTTTTTAGAGTTTTTAGTGGTTTTGAGGTATTTTATGGGGTGTTAAGTATTTTAATGATTTTTAAATGTTTTTATTTTTTTTATATTTTTAGGTTTTTAGTGGTATTAGGGTTTTTATCATTTATAGGTTATATGGGGTTTTAATTGTATTTAGGTTTTAAATGTTTTATTAGGGTTTTCTGGGTTTTATGGTTTTATAAGATTTAAAGATTTATAGGGCATTTTTAATATCTTTATGGGTGTTAGGGTTTCTAGGTATTTTGAGGGTTTTATGGTTTTTACAGTTTTAATCATTTTTTATGTTTTTAGGGGGTTTAATTTTTTTTTCTTTTTAATGTTTTCTTAGGGGGTTTCCTAGTTTTTTGGTTTCTTATGTTTGTAGGGATTTTAGTGAATTTTTTGATTTTTATGGGTTTTAGTGTTTTATGGATTTTGAGGGCTTTATGGTATTTTAGGGTTTTAGGGGTTTTATAGGTTTTTGGGGGTTTTTAGGGTTTCACTGTTTTTTAGGTGATTTAAGTATTTTTATAGTTTTGAATTTTTAAGGGGTTTAAAATCATTTGAGATTTTGTAGTCTTTTTACTGTTTTAACAGGGTTTCCTTGTTTTTTATGGTTTTTAGGGTTTTTAGATTTTTAGTGTGTTTATAATTTTTATGGTTTTATTGGTTTAAAGGGGTTTCTTTGTTTTTATGTGTTTCTTGTATTTTTTAGGTTTTTTAGTTTTTATAGTGATTTTTAAGGGTTTTTTTTTATTTTATGATTTTTAGGGTTTTTTCGGATTTTGAGGGTTTTATGGTTTTTAAGGGTTTATGGGTTTTTAGTGTTTTAGGGGTTTTTTGGTTTTTTGGGTTTTTATTGAGTTTTCTAGGGTTTAAAGTTATTTTTTATATTTTTAATGATTTTTGGTTGTCAAAGGGTTTTTAGAGTTTTTAGTGAGTCTTATGGATTTTAGTGTTTTTAAGGGTTTAATGGTTTTTAGTTGTTTTATGGTTTTTATAGGTATTAGGTTTTTAGGGTATTTTAGGTCTTTTAAGTTATATAGGGGTTTTATGTGTTTTTAGTTTTTTAAGTTTTTCTTATGGCTCTTCAGCATTTTTAACGTTTTTTATATTTTTATTGATTTTTAGGGATTTTATAAGATTTTTAATTTTTTTGTTTTTGTTGGTTTTGGGGGGTTTTATTGGTTTTAAGGTCATCTTAGGCGTTTTTAGGGTTTTTAGTGCTTTTATCATTTATTTGGACTTCTTAGGGTTTTTAAGTATTTTTAGGTTTTTAAGGTTTTCTTAAGGATTTTCAGAGCTTTTTATGTTTTTAGGGATTATTTGGTTTTTTAGGTTATGATCTTTTTTTAGGGTTTTATATATTTAGAGGGGGTTTGTGAGCTTATAGTGTTTTATGGATTTTTTGGTTTTTTGGGGTTTTTAGTCATTTTATTGTTTTTTAGGGTTTTAATGAATTTTTTGAGATTTTTATTTTTTTATGGGATTAAAGGTGTTTTAAAGTTTTTAGTGGTTTTTTAAATTTTAATGAGGATTTTGGGTTTTTTTATGTTTGTAATGAGATTTATAGTTTTTGGGGGGTTTAGGGTTTTTAAATTTTATTAGGGTTTTTAGTGCTTTTTTTGGTTTTCAGGGTTTTTGTGGTTTTTAATTTTATGGATCTATATAGGGTTTTAAGTGTTTTTAGGGGGTTTTTTGTTTTTAGTTATTTTATAGGATTTTTGGGTATTTTTATCATTTTTAGGTTTTTTGGTGTTTTATGTTTTTTTAGATTTTTAAGGTTTTCTTTAAGATTTACTAGGTTTTTAATTATTTTTTATATTTTTTTTTGCGTTTGAAGTATTTGTACGGTGTATTAGGGTTTTAGGGATTGTGAGTGTCTTTGGGGATTTAGGATTTTTTGGATTTTATATTTTTGGAGGGTTTTTTAAAATTTTAGGTGGTTTTAGATTTTTTTTTGTTTTTATAACATTTTTAGAGGGTTAATGGGTTTTTAGATCTTTTAGTGGTTTTTTTATTTTTATAGTGTTTAGGAGTTTTAATGTTTTTTGGGGTTTTATGGATTTTCATTGATTTTTGGGCCTTTTAGTGTTTTTAGATTTTTTTAATATTTTTAAGTGTTTTATGTTTTTTTAAGTTTTTTAAATTTTCTACGTTATTTTTTGGATTATTTCATTTTTAGGATTTTTTTTGTGTTTTTTTGGATTCTTACAGGTTTTTTATATTTTTAGGGATTTTGATGGTTTAAAGGGTTTTAAGGGGTTTTCATGGTTTTCATGTTTTTTTGTGTTTTATTGATTTTCCAGTGTTTTTAAATTTTTTAGGTTTTTGAAGTCATCATTATGTTTTTCATGGTATTTAGGTTTTTATATATTTTTATTTATTTATAGGGATTTGTTTTGTTTTTTTATGGATTTTAGGGGTTTGGGGTATTTTGAGGGTTTTTTCGGGTTTTTATGTTTTTCTAGATTTAGGAGTTTTTTGAGTTGTTAGTTGTATTAAGGGTAATTGAAAATTATTATCATTTTTAGGGGTCTGTGTGGTTTTTGTAGATTTAGTGGTTTTTAGGGATTTTATGGGGTTTTCGGTTTTTTTAAGTATTTCAAAAAAAATTATGGTTTTAGGGGATTATAGGTTTTAACAATTTTTTTAAGTGTTTTCTGTTTTTAGTTTTTCTTATAAATTTTCATGGTTTTTTGGGATTATTATGTTTTAGGTATTTTTTTGGATTTTTATCATATTTTAGTGTTTTTGGGTTTTTGATGGGTTTTGGTTTTTTTACGATTATTAAGGTTTTCAAGGGTTCTTAATAATTGTTAGGTTCTTAGGAGTTATATGTATATGTAGTTTTTAAAGGATTTTTATGGTTTTTATGGTTTTTTAAATTTCTTTTGATTTTTAGCATTTTTTTATGAATTTAATGGTTTTTATGGATTTGAAGATGTAATTGATTTTTCTGAGTTTTTAAGGTTTTGGGGGGTTTTAAGGGGGTTTTTTTTGAGTTTCTAGGGTTTTAATGTTTTTTAATATTTGTAGGTGTTTAAAGGATTTTTTAAAGTTTATAGTGGGTTTTAGGGTTTTTATGTGTTGTATGGTTTTAATTATTTTTAGGTGCTTTTAGGGATTTTAGGGGTTTTAGGGTATTTTTCAGTTTTCGGGTTTCTTTTATCTTTTTTGGTTTTAGGGGTTTAAAGTGTTTGTAATGTTCTTAGTGGTTTTTATGATTTTATGGGAATTTAGGGTTTTTAAGGTTTTGGGGGGTTTTATTTTTTTAGGGTTTTTAGGGTGTTAAGGGGTTTATAGGGTTTTTAGCATTTAAGGTTTTTAAGGATTTTAATTGTTTTGGTTTTTTTATGTTTTTTTGGGTTTTTTCGAGTTTTTTGGGGTTTATATTTTTTTTGTATTTTTATGTTTTTTTTAGGATTTTCAAATTTTTAGGGAATTTAGGGATTTGAGGGTGGTTTAGGTTTTTAGATTTATTTTCCAGTTTTTTAATATTTGATTATTTTTGGAGTTTTTAATGTGTTTAATGTTTTTAGCTATAAAATGGATTTTTAGAGTTTTTAATGATTTTTAGGGCTTTTATGTGATTTTTGGTTTTTTAATATTTTTGTGGATTATGGGTTTTTGTGGTTTTTGGGATTTTATAGATATTTAAGGATTCTATGTATTTTATAGTTCTTTTTTGTTTTTTTGGTTTTAAAGTGTTTTTAGGGTTTTATGGTTTTCTATGTTTTTTTCTGTGGGTTTGTGGTTTTTTTAATGGTTTTTAGATCTTTTTTAAAATTTTAATGTTTTTTGGGTTTTTAGGTATTTTGATTGTTTTTTGGGGTTTTAGGGTATGTTTACTGTTATTATAGGTTTTTAGGGGTTTTAGTTTTTTTAGGTTTTTATGTTTTTCATTGCGGTTTTAATGTTTTTAGGGTTTTTATGCTTTTATGGTTTTGGGGGGATTTTTTAGGTTATTTATATTTTTTAGGGTATTTATGGATTTTTATGGTTTTATGGTTTTTAGTGTGTTTATGGTTTTTTGTGTTTTCAGGGTTTTTTTTGAGTTTTATGTGCTTTTAAGGGGAGTTAAAGTTTTTTAAAAAAATTGTGTTTAAATGGGTGTTTAATTTTTAGTGGATTTTTAGGAATTTTGAAATTTTATGGGTTTTTAAGGGTTTATTTGATCTTATGGTTCTTAATGGTTAGGGTTTTATGGTATTTTAATGTTTTTTTGTGTTTTAGGTTACCTAGGGGTTTTAATTATTTTTAGGTATTTAATATTTTAATAGGGGTTTTCAGGGTTTGAATGGGTTTTTATTATTTTTGGTAGTCTATGGATTTTTATGAATATTATTAGTTTTTAAGATTTTTAGATATTTTGAGTGGCTTTCGGGTATTTTATAGGTTTTAAGGCTTTTAATGTTTTTATGTTTTTAGGGGTTTTACTTTTTTCATTTCTTTATGTTTGTCTTAGGTTTTTAATGATTTTATGGTTTTTAAATTTGTAAAGGATTATTAGAGGTATTTTTTATGATTATTAAGGGTTTTTAATGTTTTAGGTGTGTTGATAGTTTTCAGGAGTTTCGAGGGTTTTGGGATTTTATGGTATGTTTAGGTTTTTACAGTTTTTTTGGAGTTTTAAGTGTTTTAATGGATTTCATAGTTTTATAGAATTTTAGGGGTTTAAATGGTTTTTATATATTTTTGTGGTTTTATGGTAATTTTCGGTTTTATGGTGTTTTAATGTTTTTATGGGTTTTATTGTTTTTAGGGGGTTTTAGAGTTTCAAGTGTCTTTTACAATTTTTTGCTTTTTTTATTTTTAGGGATGTTAAGCGTATTTGGTTTTTAAGATTTTTCAAGGGGATTTATGGGTTTTAAGGGGTTTTATGTTTTTAACAATTTTAAGGTAATTTTTTAGGTTTTTAATTTGTTTTATGGTTTTTATGTATTTTTATGATTTTCTGGGATTTAGGGTTTTTAGAAATTTTTAAGTGGTTTTTAGTGTTATTTTGGATTTAAGGTTTTCATAAGGTTATCTTGGTTTTTTATGTATTTAGGTATTTTTTGTGATTTTTATGTATTTTATGTATGTTATGGTTTTTTCATATTTTGAAGTTTTTTGGTTTTTAGGGTCTTTATGAGGTTTTTGGGGTTTTCGGGGTTTTAATGAGTTTTTAGGGTTTTATGATTTTTAGAGTTTCCAATAGTTTTTAGGGGTTGAAAATATTGTTCATGTTTTTGGTGGGTTTTTTGGGGTTTTGTAGGTTTATCTGTTTTTAGGGGTTTGTGGTTTATATAGGTTATATGGTTTGAGGGTGTTTTACATTTTTAGGGTTTAATTTATGTTTTTTAGGGGTTTAATGTGTTGTGTGTTTTCTACGGGTTTCTTTGGACATTTCAGGGGTTTCAAATTTTATGTGGTTTTAGGTATTTTTAGGGTTTATTTAGGATTTTATGGTTTTTTGGGGTTTTTATATTTTGAAGGATTTTATGAGTTTTAGGGGTTTAAGTATATTTTGTTTTTAGGGATTAATTAGGGGTTCAAGTGTTTTTAGCTTTTACGGATTTTTAGGGGTTTTCATGGTTTTTAAGGTTTTTTACATTTTTATGGATTTTTAGGGGGTTTTATTATTTTATTTAAATATTTGGTTTTTATGGATTTGAATTGGTTCTAAGGATTTTTAGTGTTTAAGGGTTATTTTGGTTTTATGGGGTTTTAATTGTTTTTTTTGAGTTTTTAGTGTTTTTATGTTTTTATGGTGTTTACTATTGTTTTTAGGGTTATAAAGGTGTTTTAGAGTTTTTCTATGATTTAAAGGGTTTTTATAGTTTTTAGGGGTTTTATGGTTTTTAGGGACTTTTAGGGGTTTTACTTTTTTTATTTTTTAGGGGTTTTTTTAAGGGTTTCTTATGGTTTTCGAGGATTTTATCATTTTTTAAGTTTTTAGGGATGTTAGGGGGTTTTATTATTTTTATGATTTTTTAGATTTCAGCGATTATGAGTGTTTTGAGGGTTTTAAGGTCTTTTAGTGTATTTAAAATTTGTTGGGTTTTTTGGGGATTTTTTTTTTATTTTTAATGTTTTCATATGGTTTTTTTAGTTATTACATTTTATGGAATTTTATTGATTTAAAAAGATTTTTATAGTGCTTAATAGATTTCCGTCGATATTGTTTTTTTAGGTTTTTTTAGAATTTTTAGGACCTTTCTGTTTTTTTCCGAGTTTTTTGGTTTTTAGGGCTTTTAAGGGTTTTAGAGTTTTTTTTAATTTTGAGGGGTTTAATGGGGTTTTAGAGTCTTTAGTGGATTTTTTGGGTATTTTTATAGTTTTAGGGTATTTAATGTGTTTATGAGTTTTATTTTTTTAAAAGGTTTTTATGGTCCTTTATTATTCAAAAAAATTAGATTTTTTAGGCATTTTAATTATTTTTGGGGTTTTATGTTTTTCTTAGGTTTTTAAGAGATTTTGTGGGTTTTAAAGTTTTTAAGGATTTTAGGTCTTTTCTTAGGATATTTATGGATTTTTTTTCTTTTTTAGGGATTTTTTGGCTTTTATGTTTTTTAGGGTTTTAGTGAATTTTATGGTTTTTGGATTTTTTAGGTTTTTATGGGATTAAATTTTATTTAGGTTTTTTAAAATTTTCATACGTTTTTAGGACTTTTTAGGATTCTATATATTTTTTGGTTTTTGAGGTATTTTGATTTTTTTAGAGTTTTTTAATGTTTCTAGTGGTTTATGGGGGTTTTTTATATTTTTAGTGGGTTTTTATTCTTTTCATGGTTGTTTACATTTTTTATGTATTTAGGGGGTTTTATGGTTTTTAGGGGTCTTAGGTGTTTTAGGAACTTTTAGGGTTTAAACATTTTTATGCTTTTAAGGGGTATAATTTTATTGATGTTTTAAGGTTTTGTTAAGGATTTTCATGGGTTTTATGGTTTATTACATTTTTAGGGATTTCTAGGGAATTTTATGTTTTTATGAATTTTTAGGGTTTTATGGATTTTGATGGTTTTAGGGTTTTTTTCAATTTTAATGTTTTTAGGGTTTTTTGTATTTTTTTAGTTTTTAGGGGTTTTCAATTTGTTTTATATTTTTAGGTATTTTTTGATTTTTAAGGGATTGAGGGTAGTTATATAATTTTAAAAAAATATGGGTTTACGGGTGTTTTTTAGAGTATTTAGTCCTTTTTAGTGTTTTTATGGGGTTTTAGTGTTTTTGATAGTTTTTAGTTTTTTTATAATATTTTGGGGTCTTTCAGGTTTAAAGAAATTTTATGTTTTTTTAGGTTTTTAATGTTTTCATAAGTATTTTAAGGGATTTTAGGTTTTATTATGTTTTTATGGAGTTTTGTGGATTTTTTATTTTTTATGGGTTTCTAGGTTTTTTAGGGATTTGGGGGTTTTTTTACGATTTTTGGGATTTTTAGGGTTTTATTATTTTTTATAATTTTTGGGGGTTTTAAGTAATTTTAGGTTTTTATGTTTTTCTTAGTGGTTTATAGGTCTTAAAGGTTTTTACATTTGTATGGAATTTTATGTAATTATTTGGATATTTATGGGTTTTATTGTTTTCATGGATTTTGGGAGTTTTTAGGGGGTTTTAGGGTTCTTAGTGTTTTTATTGTCTTTTAGGTTTTGAGGGGGTTTTTAGAGTTTTTAGGTTTTCAATGTTTTTTCTTTTTTTAATATTTTTTGTGGTTTTAGAGGGTTTTAATAGTTTTTAGTGGTTTTGTATGATTTTAATGGGTTTTTATGGTATTTTAGGTTTTTAGGTTGGTTTAGGGTTTTTTGGGAATTTTTGGTTTTCGGGTTTTTAAAAGTTTTACTATTTTTACGTTTATAAGTGTATTAAGTGATTTATGGTTTTGAGGTTTCATTAAGGGTTCTAAAGGTTTTTTATGTTTTTAAGGGTTTTTAGGATTTTTTTAGTTTTTGTGTGTGTATAAATTTTGTGGTTTTCATGGTTTTTATGGTTTGAAGGGGTTTTAGAATATTAGGGGTTTTATGGGATTAAGTGTTATTAGGTTTTTAGCAGTTTTTAGAGTTTTAAGGTTTTTTATGGATTTTTACGGTTTTAAGGTTTTTAAGGTTTTTAATAGTTTTATGGATTTTAAGGTTCTTTTAGGATTTTTATTGTTATTTAGGGTTTTTAGGTATTTTTAACGATTTTAGGGTTTTTAGGTTTCTTTGGAGGTTTTAGCATATATTATGTTTATAGGGGTTTATTGTGTTTTTTGGGTTTTAAGATTTTCATAGGGTGTTTTAGGGTTTTTAGGGGGTTTTATGTTTTTAAGGATTTTTACGAATTCTTAAGGGGTCTTACGGTTTTAGGGGTTCTAGTGATTTTGATGGTTTTAGGGTTTTTAGGGTATAATGGTTTTTTAAGTTTTTAGGGTTTTTTGAGTTTTCTGGGATTTGAAAGATTTTATTCAGCTTTTTTTGTGAATTTATAGTTATTATGGGTTTTATGATTTTTATGGTTTTTATGGGTTTTAATAATTTTATGGTCTTTGTAAATTGTATGGTTTTTAGTGTTTTTTGTCTTTTTTAGGTTTTTTGGGTTTTAAATAAATTTATGTTTTATGGGTTTATTTCAGTTTTTCAATGTTTTTGGAGTTTTTTATATTTTTATTTATTTTTCTGAGCTTTTACGATTTTTAGGGTTTTTAGGTAATTTGAGGGCTTGCCAACTGTTTTTAGTTTTTGTGGTTTTTTGGTGTTTGGGGTTTTTTTAGTTTTCTATTGTTTTATGGATTTTAATTTTATGATGTTTTATAGGTTTAAAAATTTTTAAAGGTCTTTAGTTGTTTTTGGGTTTTTATTGGAGTTATGAGATTTTGATGGTTTTAGGGTTTTTAGGGTTTTTATCAGTTTTAGTAGTTTTTAAGATTTTTACATTATTTTTAGGGTCTTAGTGTTTTTAGGTTATTATAGGTTTAATTTTTTTTGGTTTTTAGGTTTTTCTTAGTGTTTTCAATGTTTTTATGGGTTTCTATGTTTTTATTTAATTTTAGATATTTTTATATTTTTTAGGGTTTTATAGATTTTAGGAATTTTGAGGTGTTTTAGGACATATTAATGTTTCTCTGGTTTTTAGTGATTATAGTGTTTTTTAGGTATTTAGTGGTTTTAAGTGTTTTTTTGGTTTTAAGGTTTTCTTAGGGTGTTTTGATTTTTTAAGTTTTGGCAATTTTTATGGTTTTTAGGGGTTTTGGGGTTTTAATGGTATTTTAGTGTTTTTAGGGATTTTATGGTTTTTTAGGGGTTTTAGAGGTTCTGAGTTATTTTGGGTTTTTAATTTGTTTAGGGTTTTTAATTTTTTTAAGGGTTTAAATGGGGTTTAGTGTTTTTTTCTTGTTTTATGTGGTTTTATAGGTTTTTAATTTTTTTAGCGATTTTTATGGATTCTGGGAATTTTTCGGCTTTTAGGGTCTTTTGGGGGGTTATAGGGATTCTAGGGTTTTTTTAATTTTCTAGTGATTCTAAGGGTTTTTTGGTTTTTTAGTTTCCATATGGGTTTACAAAGTTTATATGTTTTTTAGGTATTTAAAGATATTTTTATGTTTTTTTTATGGTTTTTATAGATTTTGAGTGTTTTTTGGGTTTTCTAAGTAGTATAGTGTTTTTAGGGTTTTGGTGTTTTTTACTTTTTAGGAGTGCAAGGCAGATACGAGAACCAGTCTATTCCTGCCCCCCCCCCCAATTAATTATTAAGAAAAAAAAGGACACTGCACACTGGGTAGGGGCAGGGTCAATCGACCCAACCCCAAAAAATAGATCCCAAAAGGAAAACATAGAAAGAAAATAACTGAAAAGACACAACACAGCCACAGACGCCACAACGGAGGGGCGGGGCTTAACAACCCTCACCCAAAAAACCCCATCAAAACTCACACCCCAAAAAGTCCAAAATAAAAGACACACCAAAGAGAAAGTCAATCAATATCACCACCAAAGACATCCATCTTTGCACCGCGGGAATCGAAGCTCGCACCAACACTAGTTCCCACATCATTAAAGAAAAAGTCTGAGTCAACACCTGTATCCATTGAGTCTCAGCCTAACTCGTAGTCCTCCTGCATTCTAAGCATGGACAAAAGTTTCTCTCCTGCACTCCCCTGCTCAGCATTTCGCTGAGGCCACTCCCACTTATTAACTTTGAGATTCAACTTGACCGCCCTGGAGGTGGGCCGTGTCGCCATAGGTTGTGGAAGGGCAGAGTAATAATTCTGCTGCCTTTGCTTTGGGGGGCAGAGGTGGAACCATCTTCATGGACTGCCTTCTCACATATAACTCCATCGTTGTCTACACCTGAGTCCTCTTTTTTCCCATTCATTCCTCTTGACCCAGGAGTTGCAGCATCCCTTTTTTGGAGCTTTTTCTTTTCTTCATTAGACCTGTATATAACAGCATTTATCCTGCGGTCATCCCGTGTGAACCTCTCCCCAAGTCTCTTAGCCTCACCTGCAAGGGGAAACCATTCACATTCGACCATCATCATGTCATGCAGTAGCACTCAATGGTCTTCAGTAAATGAAACCCCAAAAACAACCATTGCCCTTTGCTGGTTTAGAACCATCTCCCTTTCATGAATGTTAGATTCTGGTAGAGAGATCCCAAGTGGATCCTCCACATGAGAACTAGGCACTCTAGGACTCCATGTCAACTCCTCTGCCACAATCATCTCCTTCCCAGCCGAGGACAGTTTTCGCTCATCCCTAGCTCTCATATCCAGCTCATCCACATCCCACTGCACATTCTCACCTGTCAACAAATCAGAATCACTGAGCGGCTTAGTCGAGGATAGGTCCTTGAACCTATTTTGTATAGTCACCACATTATTGTCTAAAATTAGGCCACTAATAGCTCCCCCACCACTCTTATTGCAGCCCATAACCTCTATTCTATGGACAGAGTCAGGGGGCCTCTATATGATAATTTCCATGCCATGTTTCCTGCACAACAGCCTTTCAATTTTCTAACTCTCTCCCTAAAAAATCACCACTTAAACAAACATCCTCAGAATAAGATCGAGTTATCCCTTCATCCATGAGTACTGCTTCAGTGACTGCATCTCCTAATTCACAAAAATTCCCATCCAATCTTAAACTGAATCCACCCAGGTCGATCAATGCTACTTCAAGATCTCTCCTAGACATCAGGTCTGTCATGAGAGGAGCTGAAACTGCAGCAACCGATGATTGGGAGGGAAAAGGCTCAACCACCCCCCTTGACCCCCTACGCCTCCACCAGAACTTGGTTGTTCTCCCCAAAACACAACTAAGCCAGAATAACACCAATCTACAAGGGTAAGCACATCTGCTAGACTATGCATTATGCCTGATTCTCCGACAGTTGGAACAGAAGACTGTCCATGATTCAAAAACAATTGGCTGCTTCCAACAGAGTTCCTCCCCCACAGCAATCCATACAACATCCACCAGATCCTTTGAACCATTAACCTCAACGAAGCCCCTTGGGACAATAGGGTGATAGAGATCCCATGTCCTACAATCCACATAGAGGAAACTCCCCACTATATTCTCAAGAATAGAAATAATAAAGAAATTTTGGAAGGGAAGAGGGAGTTCTGGAGATCTAACCCAAGTCACAACCATCAGGGAGTTACGTTTCAGTTAAAAGTAAAAACTCAACCTAAAGAGAGAGATGTGAGTGCTATTATAGCTTTGGGGAGCTGCATACCAGGCAAGGATCAGGTCTTCCTCAATTGTAAATTGAATCATGATGTGGGAGCCATCAACAAGACCCATCATCGCACGATCTTATAGATTCAAAAGTTTGGAGACAAACCTGTCAAAAGTGTCCATCGGGTGGGTGCCACTTCAGTAACCTTGAAACCAGAGTCAAATGATGTAGATCCAAAGCTTAGTTGAACTCCTAAAGCAAAAGGTGGAATTGTGGCTGACCTTCAAAGTGCTCCAGAACCTTCAGAAAAATCAACATTCTTGGAAAGGAAGGTACCAGATCAGGGGTAGAGAAAGGAGAGAAAGATTGTTCCTTAGACGGAGGATCCTCCCCTTCAGAGAGGGGGGGGGGGGCGGCACTTGGGCTGCCAACGTCTTCAACCTGGGAGGGATGGGACGCCACCATTGCGAGGGATCTGAGCCGTCGAAGCCTCTATCCTCTCTTTTTTACTTTTTTAGAGTTTTAATTATTATTAGGTCTTTATTATTTTCATTGGGTTTTTCAAGGATTTTAAGGTTTTTTCATTTTTGGAGATTTTTATAAATTTATTAGGATTTTTTGGGTTGATAGTTTTTTTATGGATTTTATGGGTTTTTGGTTTTTTTGGTTTTTTTGGTTTTTTGAGTTTTAGGTATTTTTATATTTTTTTACAATTTGAAATGTGTTTAGAGTGTCTAATAAATTTTAGGGTTTTAAAGGGTTTTTAGTGTTTTTATGGCCTTTTAGTGTTTTTAGGGTATTGGGGTTTTTATGGGTTTTAATGGTTTTTAGGGGTTTTTAGGTTTCTTTGGTTTTTAGTTTTATAAGGATTTTAGGTGTTTTAATGGTGTTTGGGTTATTATGTTTTTCATAGTGGTTTTCAGGGTTTTTAGGGGATTTTTACATTTTTAGTGACTAATTATATTTTTTGTGGGTTTTTTAGGTTCTTAGATATTCTTATGGTTTTTAGGTTTGGAGGTGTTTTAGGGCTTTTAAGGTTATTAGAATTTTTTAGGTATTTATGGGTTTTAGTGTTTTTAGTTTTTATGGTTTTCAGGGTCTTTCATATTTTTATGTTTTTTATGTTTCTAGGGTTATTTAGTGATTTTTTATGATTTTTTTTAGGATTTTAGAAAATTTTGAGTATTTTAGGGCTCTAAGGGTTTTTTTATTTCTTTTTTTTTGGTTTTTTGGGTTTTATGGTCTTTTAATATTTTTTGGTTTTTAGTATTTAATGAAATAGATTTCATATATTTTTTTATGTTTTTATAGATTTTTAGGGTTTTTAATGTTTTTATGGTGTTTATGTGTTTTTAGGGTTTTTAGGGTTTTTTATCATTGTTTAGTTTTTTTGGTTTTTTATTACAATTTATGATTTAAGGGTCACTTTGGGTTTTTTAGTTTTTAATGTTTTTGCTGTTTTAGGGACATTAGGGATTTATTATTATTTTTATTATTTTTTTGGGTTTTATGGATTTTGATGTCTTTAGGTTTTTACAGTATTTAGTGTTTTTATGGATCTTAGTATCTCTTAGATTTTTTGAGGTATTTAGTGTTTTTAGTTCTTTATGGTTTTCTTTGGGTTTTTTTTATTTTTAGGTATTTTTATGTTTTTAGGTATTTTTACAGTCTTTAAGATATTTATGGTTTTTATGGTTTTTTGAGATTTTGAGGGTTTATGGTGTTATTAGTGTTTTTAGGGATTTTGTTATTTTTCTAATGTCTTAGGGTTTTTTTATACTTATTATGGGTTTTATGGTTTTTTAACATTTTTATAGGTTTAATGGGTTTTTAGAGTTTTTAGTGTTTTAAGTGTTTTTATTAGATTTTTTAATTTTTATAGATTTCATGGTGTTAATGGTTTTTATGGTTTTTAGGGTTTTTAATGGTTTTTATCATTTATTTTATTTTTTAAGGGATTGAATTTATTTTTTTTAGTAAGGTTTTCTTTAGGTTTTTCATGGTTTTTATGGGTTTTTAGGTTATAATGGATATTTAGTGTTTTTAGGTTTTTGAAATTTTTATTAATTTTGTCTATTTTTAGAGATTCTATTTTTTTTGTTCTTTTAATTTGTAAGGGATCATACGTTTTTGTAGATTTTATAATGATTTTTTCAGTTTTATCAGTTTTTAGAATTTTTAGTGGGTTTTATGGGTTTTATGGTCTTGGGGGGAGTGTTATGATTTTTAGGGGTTTCTAGGGTTTTTATTTTTTGGGGTTTTAAGAGTTTTTTGTTTGGTAACGTTTTCTTAGGGGATTTTTGGGTTTTTTTGGGGTTATTATGTTTTTTTGGGATTTTTAAGGATTTTTTGGGCTTTTATAGTTTTTTAGAGTTTTTAGAGATTTTGACGGTTTTTAGGGTTTTTATCATTTTTAAGGGTATTGCGTGTGTTTAGATTTTTAATTTTTTCTTTATGGGAATTCAGGGGTTTCGGGGAGTTTTACATTTTTATTTATTTTTAGGGGTTCATTATGATTTTTTTGGGTTTTAATATTTTTAGGTATTTGGGGGGGGATTTAGGGTTTTTAGGGTTTTTAGGGTTTTTATGGGTATTTATATTTTTAATGTTTTTATTGTTTTCATTTTTTAGGTTTAAAGGATTTTTAGAGATTTTACTGGGTTCTATGGTTCTTATTCTTTTTTTGGGTTTTTAACATCTTTAGTGTTTTTAGGGGTTATTTGGGTTTTTAGGGTATTTAATGTTATTTATATTTTAAAATGAATTTAGATATTTAGCAGATGTTTAGGGTTTTTATGTGTTTTAGGGTTTTTATGGTATTTTTTGTTTTCATGGTTTTATTGTTTTTTTTGGATTTTTAGGATTTTTTTGGGGTTTTATCTTTTTCATGGGTTTTGAATTCTTTTAAGGGTTTTAAGGTTTTTTGGTTCTTTGGGTTTTTTATGTTTTTTTTTCTGATTTTTTAGGGTTTTATAGTCTTTAGAATTTTTTGGGATTTAATGGTGTTTTCGACTTTTTAGTGGTATTTTAGGACATTTAGTTGTTTTTTTGGGGATTATAGGTTTAATAGTTTTTAGGGGATTTTTGGTTTTTTGAGGTTATAGGGTTTTAGAGTGTTTTAGTGTTTTTTGTGTTATTTTATGTTTTTTAGGGTTTTAATGTGTTGTTAGTTTTTTAGGGGTTTATTTGGACTTTTCAGGGGAAATTTGTTTATGGTTTTTGGTATTTTTATGGAGTATATAGATTTTTTTGGTTTTTTTGGGTTTTAATGATTTTTAGAGATTTTAGGGGTTTTAGGGTTTCTTATTGGTTTTTATGTTTTTTAGTTTCTTTAGGTTACTTAGGGGTTTAAGCGTTTTTAGTTTTTAGTGATTTCTTAAGATTTTCACGGTTTTTAGTGCTTTTAACATTTTTATGGATTTTTAGGGGGTTTTATTATCTTATTTTAATATCAGGGTTTATATGGACTTGAATGGGTTCTTTGGATTTTTCGTGTATTTTGGATTTTGATTTTTGGGGGTTTTATTGGTTTTTTTAGTTTTTTAAGGTTTTTATTTTTTTGTGGAGTTTTTAATGTTTTTAGGGATATAAAGGGGTGTGATAGTTTTTTTATTATTTAAAGGATTTTATGGGTTTTTGGGGGTTTTATAGTATTTTGGTGTTTTTAGTATTTTAGGGTCTTTTAGGGGTTTTACTGTGATTATTATTTAGGGTTTCAATTTTTTTATGTTTTTTCAGGTTTTCTTATGATTTTCAGGGATTTTTAGACTTTTTATGTTTTTAGGGATTTAAGGTGGTTTTTTTATTTTTATGGGGTTTTTGGGTATTAAAGATAATGAGTGTTCTGAGGATTTTAAGGTCTTTTTAGTTTTTTTCAAAATTTGTTTGGTTTTTTGGGGATTTAATTATTTTTATATTTTTAATTTTTTCTTATAATTTTCGTTTTGATTACAATTTTATAGAATTTTAGTGATTTTATAGGATTTTTATGGGGTTTAAAGGGATTCAATCGATATTATTTTTTAGATTTTTCTAGTATTTTTAGGGCTTTCATGTTTTTTTGTTTTTTGGGTTTATTAGGTGTTTTAATGGTTATATATTTTTTTTAAATTTTGAGGGGTTTAATGGGGTTTTATAGTTTTTATTTGGTTTTGGGTATTTTTATAGTTTTATAGTTCTTAATCTTTTTTAGGATTTTCATTGCTTTAAAGGGTTATTATGGTCTTTTTATGGTTTATTAAAAAATTTTATTTTTTGTGATATTAATTATTTTTAGGTTTTTAATGTTGTCTTAGGGTTTTTAGGAGTTTTTTGGGTTTTAATGTTTTTATGGATTTAGGCCTTTTTTAGTATTTTTATAGTTTTTTGTGTTTTGAGGGATTTCCAGTGTTTTATATTTTTTAAGGTTTTAGTGACTTTTATGGTTTTTGAATTTTTTGTTTTTTATGGGATTAAATTGTATTTTGGTTTTTAACATTTTCATTGGTCTTTAGGGGTTTTCCATTTTCATGGATTTATGGATTTTTAGGGATTTTTAGGATTTTTAGGTATTTTTAGGTTTTTTTGTTATTTTGATGGTTTTTAGAGATTTTTAATGTTTTTAGTGGTTTATGGGGATTTTTTATATTTTTAGTGGGGTTTTATTGTTTTCATTCTTGTTTAGGGTTTTTATGTTTTTACAGGGTTTTATGGTTTATAGTGGTTTTATGTGTTTTAGGATATTTTTCTGGTTTAAACATTTCTAATACGTTTTAGGGGTCTAATTTTATTAATCTATTTAAGGTTTTGTTTGGGATTTTCAGGGTTTTTATTGATTATTTCCTTTTTATGGATTTCTAGATCATTTTAGGTTTCTACAGATTTTTAGGGTTTTATGGATTTGGAGGGTTTTAGGGTTTTTTACGATTTTTAAGGTTTTTAGGGTTTTTAGTATTTTTTAGGTTTTAAGGGGTTTTCAAGGTTTTTTTGTTTTTTATGGAATTTTTTACTTTTAGGATTTTATGGGTAATTATAGTATTTAAAAAAAAGGGTTTATGGGGAGGGTTTATAGTATTTAGTGGTTTTTAGGGGTTTTATGGGGTTTTAGTGTTTTTAATGTTTTTTAGTGTTTTTATGGTTTTTATGGGTTTTTAGGTTTTTGAGGAGTTTTAAATGTTTTTCGGTTTTTAATGTTTTCTAACGGATTTTAAGGTATTTTACGGTGTTTTTTGTTTTATAGGATTTTTGTGGATTTTGAATATTTGTATGGGTTTTTAGGGTTTTAAGGGATTTGGGGTTTTTTTTATGATTTTTAGGGTTTTATAGTTTTATCGTTTTTTATGCTTTTGGGGTTTTTAATTATTTTTTGGTATTTAAGTATTTCTTAGGGTTTTTCATGTCTTTAAGGTTTTTACATTTGTATGGATTTTTATGGAATTTACTTGTATTTTTAGGGTTTTTATGGTTTTTGTGGATTTTGAGAGTTTTTAAGGGGTTTTAGGATTCTTAGTGTTTTTATTGTTTTTTTTTTGGTTTTAATGTGGGGTTTTATAGTTTTTACATTTTTATTTTTTTTCATGTTTTTTAATATTTTCTAGGGTTTATATGGTTTTCATAGTTTTTAGTGGTTTTGTAAGCTTTTTATTGGGTTTTATGGTATTTTCGGTTTTTAGGTGGTATTAAGGTTTTTTGGAATCTTTGGGTTTTAGGATTTTTACAGGTTTAAGTTTTTTTACGTTTATAGGGGTTTTAAGTGATATAAGTTTTTAAGGATTAATTATGGGTTCTAATGATTTTTTATGTTTTTTAGTTTTTTAGGGGTTTTTAGGATTTACTTCAGTTTTTGAGTTTGTATTGATTTTGTGGTTTTCATGGTTTTTATGGTTTTAAGTTGTTATAACATTTTAGGGGTTTTATGGGTTTTAAGTTTTTTTTGGGTTTTTAGATGTTTTTAAAGTTTTTAGGTTTTTATGGATCTATTTGTAGTTTCAGGGTTTTTAGGGATTTAAACATTTTTATCAATTTTTAGGTCTTATTAGGATTTTTATTGTTATTTATGGTTTTTAGGGATTTGATGGGATTTTAGTGTTTTTTGGTTTCATCGTAGGTTTTATAATATTTTATGTTTCTAAGGGTTTTATGTGTTTTTTGGGTTTAAAGTTTTTTATAGGGTTTTTTTCTAGTTTTTATGTTTTTAAGGATTTTTAGGGATTCTTAAGGGTATTTATGGTTTTAGGGGTTTTAGTGATTTTGAGGATTATTTGGGGGGTCTTAGGATTCAATGGTTTTTTTTCAGTTTTTAGGTTTTTTTGAGTTTTTAGGGTTATGAAATCTTTTATACTGTTTTAAGTTGAATTTATTGTTTTTATGGGGTTTAGGGTTTTTATGGTTTTTATGGGTTTTAGGGTTTTTTGGTTTTTTTGGGGGATTTTTTTTAGTGTTTTAATGAATTTTATTTTTTAACATTTTATGGGTTTAGATGGTTTTTAGGGTCTTTAGTTGTTTTTGGGTGGTTATGGGAGTTATGGGGTTTTAACGGTTTTTAGGGGTTTTATAGGTTTTAGCAGTTTTTAGGATTTTTGTGTTCTTTTTGGGGTTTTAGTGTTTTTAGGTTATTAGTGGTTTAAATTTTCTTTAGTATTTTAATTTTTTCTTATTTTTTTAATGTTTTTTAAGTTTTTAGTGATTTTTAGGTTTTTTATAATTTTTAGTATTTTTATGGGTTTTAGGATTTTTGAGATTTTTAGGATTTGTTAGGTTTTCTCGAGTTTTTAGTGTTTTTATTGGTTTTAAGTGTTTTTTTGTTTTTAGAGGATTTTCAGTATTTTTTCGGTATTTTATATGTTTTTTAGGGTATTAGGGGTTTTATGGGTTTTAATGGTTTTTAGGGTTTTATTGTGTTTCTATGGTTTTTAGTATTTTTAGGATTTTAAGAGTTTTAAGGGTGTTTTGTTTATTATGTTTTTCATAGGGGTTTTTTGAGTTTTAGGGGTGGTTTGAATTTTTAGGTATTGTTTATATTTTGTGGGTTTTTAAGTTTTTTGATATTTTTAAGGTTTTTAGGGTTTTTAGGTGTTTTAGGGTTGTTAAAAAAATTTAGATTTTTATGGGTTTTAGGTTTTTTAGGACATTAAGGTTTTATTAGGGACTTTTCTAGTTTTAATATTTTTTGTTTCTATGGATATTTAGTTTTTTCTTTGGATTTTTATTGTTTTTAAGATTTTAAGAAATTTTGAGGGTTTTAGGGGTTTTATGGATTTTATAGTTTTTATGGTTTTTAGGTTTTTAGGGTATTTTGACATTTTGGGGGGGTTTTTAGTGTTTAAAAAATATGTTTCTATAGAGTTTTTATAGTTTTTATTTTATTTCTATGTTTTTATGGATTTTTAGGATTTTTAATGTTTTTATAGGTTTTATGGGTTTTTGGGGTTTTAAGGTTTTTTAGGGTTTTATCATTGTTTATTTTTTAGGGTTATTATTTTTACTTAGGTTTTTAAGGTTCTCATGGGGGTTTTCAGTTTTTATTGTTTTTTACGTTTTTAGGTACATTATGGATTTATTATGATTTGTTTTGGTGTTTTTGGGATTTTGATGTTTTTTAGGTTTTTACGTTCTTTAGTGTTTTTATGGATTTAAGTATCTTTTATGTTTTTAGGGGTATTTAATGTTTTTATTTATTAAGTATTTATTATGTTTTTTTATTATTTTAAGATATATTTATGTATTTAGGTATTTTTAGGGTCATTTGGATATTTATGGTTTTTAGGGTTTTAGGTATTTTGAGGGTTTATAGTGTTTTTAGTGTTTTAGGGATTTTATTATTTTTATAATGTTTTAATTTTTGTTATGATTATTAATTTTATTATGGGTATTTATTCATTAAATAGTTTTAAAGGGTTTTTAGTGGTTTTAGTGTTTTTATCCTTTTTGTTTATTTTTATGATTTTTATAGATTTTAGGGGGTTCATGGTTTTTAGGATTTTTAAGGTTTTTATGGGTTTTAGCATTTTTTTTACTTTTTTAGGGGTTTGAAGATATTTTTGTTTAGTTAGGTTTTCTTTAGGGTTTTTAGGGTTTTTATTTTTTTTACATTATAATGGATTTTTAGTGTTTTTATGTTAGTTGAGGTTTTTATTTATTTTGACGGTTATTGGAGATTCTTTTTTTTTAATTTTTTAGGGAACTAAAGGTTTTATAGGTTTTTTAAATTTTTTAGTTTAATGGGTTTTAAGACTTTTTAGTGTGTTTTTAGGGTTTTATGGGCATTGGGGTGTTATGATTTTTAGGGGTTTCTATGGTATTTAGTTTTTATGGGTTTGAAGAGTTTTTTATTTTGTTATGTTTTCTTAGGGGTTTTCAGGGTTTTTTTTATGTTTTTTAGGTTTTTCGGTGATTTTTACGATTTTTATGAGTTTTAATAATTTTTAGAGATTTTGAGGCTTTTAGGGTTTTTATCATTTTCGGGGTGTTACATGTGTTTAGATATTTAAGTTTTTATTATAGTATTTCAGTAGTCTTAGGGAGTTTTATGTTTTTTATTTATTTTTAGGGGTTTATTATGATTTTTTTGGCATCTAAATATTATAGGTATTGGGGGGGGGGGGATTTAGTGTTTTTTCGGTTTTTTAGGTTTTTATTGGTTTTTATGATTTTAATTTTTTTTTGTTTTTTAATGTTTTTTGGGGTTTAATGGATTTTTAGAGTTTTTAGTGGGTTTTATGGCTCTTATGGGTATTTCGGTTTTTAATGTCTTTAGGGTTTTTTTGTTCATAGGGTTATTATGGATTTTAGGGTCTTTAGTGTTATTTATATTTTTAAATGATTTTATATTTTTATTGGATGTTTAGGGATTTTATGGGTTTTTAGGGGTTTTTAGGTTTTTATGTGTTTTCATGGTTTTATGGTTTTTTTGGTTTTTAGGGCATTTTAGTATTTTTAGGGGTTTTATGTATTTTTAGGTTTTGATGGATTTCATTGTGTTTTTAGGCGTTTTGGTGTTTTTTATGTTTTTAGTGTTTATTTAGATTTTTAGGATATTTATTCGTGTTTAGGTTTTTTATGTAGAGACCCGGGATTTCCATGTAATTTTTTTAATTAAATATGAATTTTAGAAGTCCGCGAAACTTGACGGCGCGTGATTTTGATGCCCAGTGTGCTCGGAATCAATTCCTGGTGTTTTGTTCGGGTACATTCAACAAACGTACAAGAGGGTTTTTATAACTTTTGAACCTGTGATTAGAATTGAAATCTGAGGGCACCATTGAACTCGCATCGCTGGTATTCACTTAAGGAAGATTTCACCTCGACAGTAGTGGGTCGAGAATAAAAGATAGTTTTTGAGTTTTCAGTGAAAGAATTAAATAAAAAAAAGTTGTATAGATTTATTTTTTTTGTTTAAATCCTCTATGTGGAAGTTGGAGGTGGTGTCCACCACACCATAACCACCCATTACAGGTTATGGTGGTGGGACCCACCCGAACCTAACCTTCTCTTCATGTTTATTATCGTGGGGACCACGCGACTTTTTAACCCCTTGAAACTCCCCCGTCAATGGGGAGAAACCCTGAAACTTCCATTAAGTTTAGGGGAGCCTCTTCAACTCCCCTAACACTTATGTATGTCAAATCCTCTTCATTAATTATTTGAGCCAATGCTTTCAATTTATTGTTTAACCCATTTGAATTTTGTTCCAACGATTAAATAATAGATAAAATTAATCTGTTTTTTTGGCTTGGCATATTCATCCTGGTGGAACTTGGAAGAGTAGAGATCTTAGGGATAAAATCTCTCGCCAACAAAGAACTAAGAACGAATTCTTCCAATGAAGAATGTCGGTGAGGAGGGTCTTCGACTTTCTTCCTCCGAACCTCCTTCGACGTAGGACGTATTCGACTATGACGAGTCGACACACAAACTGACGATCAAGGAAATGTCGACGTCCATCTTTTTTTCTAATGATCTGTCTTCTTCCCCGCGACTCCGTCGTCGAACAATGATCAAGTAGGGGTTTAATTTCATTTAAGTGTCATGTTCTTCCATTCTTTCAAAACAAATATTGAGGATGTTTTCCTTTTGTGGGTGGGATGTTGTGCTTCGTTATTATGAACTGATTGCAATCCCCCTAAACGCAGAGGGTGCGGGCCAAGAAAACATGGCTCGTCTCCCTTTTTCGATCTCTTTTGTGATGTTATTCAGCATGGCGATGAAATGAAGAGGATACGAAGGCGATAGGAGACGACCATGCTACCCACAATCTCTGCAACCCACGCCTCCCTCGTGGTGCTTCGGCCAAAACAGCCTCCCGGCTCCTGGCCACCCTGCTGCCTGGCCGCCCGATCCATGCCCCTTGCGGCGTCTAGTCGAGTCGGCCTTCCGGGTCGAGCCGCTTGAGCCGCGCCCCTCGCGGTTCCCCAGCCGAGTCGGCCTCCCACACCCCTCATAGCACTCCGGTCCGAGCCTCCTACGTGGCCCCCTCTGACCCGAACCTGGGTCGTCCTAGACTAAGACGGGCTGGTGCGGTCCGACCGGGTCGGATCAAACCCGAGCCTACTACCGACCATTTACTTTCTTTTGGCCATTTCTTTGGCACAGAACATCCGTTTGACGAACCGTCATCGACACTAGTAATCTTGAAGCATGGAATTACCTTTGAGTATATCCCAATAGAGTTTGGGGTATAGTTAAGGTACGGTAATGTTGGATCGTGAATGAATCCAACCGGGCCCTCGTGACTAAAAGGAAAATAACTCACAGACCGGGTGTCCAATTGATTCACCATCTGTTGCGTTGAGACCTCTATGACATAACGGGGCTTTGAGATACTTCTTAGTGGGACTTCATGATAGTTGATTTTTTTTTCAGTAGCTCATGGAGCGGATCCTTCCGGTGGCGAGCGAGCAGAGTGCGGAGACCTAGTAGCTGGCTAAGACTTGACGACTGCTTACCGATTGACTCGGAGTGACTCGACTATCCTAGTGGGGAGTGCCTTAGTGTCTCAGAAGACCCACAGAAGAGGCGCTCCTCATTGTGGTGGCAGACCCATGGTGCTCGACAGCAGGAGTACCTTGGGAGGCTATTTGGGGGATCGCCTAGTTGTGGCGGAATACCCACGGTGGGAAGCGCCTTGGTGACACAGCAGACCCACGGTACTCGACAAGAGAAGTACCTCAGTAGTCCAAGGCTAGTGGGAAGCACATTGGTGTCATGGTAGGCCCACATTACTCAATAGAGGAGGAGTTCTCCAGCAGTCGTGGTTTTGATAATGTGAATAAAAATCTCGATTGAGCTGAGTTAGTAACTTTTGTGTTTACCTCATGATTGAGATGGATTACTTGATAACTTAGGTATACGTATGGGAATTTACCAAAGTGGGTTATCTATATATTTTATTCCTTTTGGTTTATCCTTGTTGGATTTTGTGAGACCTTGAGGGTCTCAGGGTCCCTAGTGAGTATCATTATACTCATCCCTGCACGGGCTATCCCTAAACCTTGTCGTGTTGGTTGCAGACGACAGACAGCGCTGACTGAGGCTGAGAGTACCAGGACAGGATGGTACCCAGAGGTGGACCTTATGAAGAGTTGGTACACGGAGGAGACTGATAGACGTGGAGTGCAGAGGAGGATATCTATACCCACACTTCATGTAGGAATCCTGTTGGACGACCCCACAGCTGTTTTTCCTTTCTTCAGTTGTACTTGTATTTCTAGTTCCTTGTACTTTACAGTTGGGCTTATATTTCTGGTCCCTTTTACTTTTAATCACTCTTTTGTTATAAAGTTTACATAGTATTTTGTATCCATCTGTGTGTTCTGTTGAATGAGTTTCAGGTTATAATGGCAATGCCTTACCAGTTTTAGGAAATTACGCCTTTGGTGCTAGACGTCATCCCATGCCTTATGGAAGGCGGGCTTGGTGTAGTCAGGGCATGGGACCCGGAGGACGGGTTGTGACAAATTGGTATCAGAGGAGTCAGTTCTACTGTAGAACATAGGACTCTGATATTTCTTTTCTATGAAGAAATAGCGTTAAGTGTAGTGAGTGTGGTTTTTAGTTCCGGGATTCCAGTGTTGGTGCGGCGGCTGACGTATCCATACACGAGGACCCTAACTTCTGATTTCCGACTCAGTGCAAGAAAAAACTGATTGCATGTGTGTTTTCAAAAGTTTTATTTTAGTCAAATGAAAGAGGTCATCTCATGAGGTATAATATTTTGACCATGTCGCATCTGTTTCTTTCAGGATGCCTCCCCGCGGATAACCAGCTAGAGTCTCGAGATTTTTACGCACAAATATCCCACCGAGCAATGAGGCCTCGGTGCAGGGCCCTTTCCAGCAGAGGCAACAGCAGTACCACTACCCGTTGGGCCACCGATATGACCATCCCCAGCAGCAAACGATGCACACCACTTGAGTTTATTTCATGAGTTCCAGCGCCAGAGGCCACCCAGGTTCGAGGGAGAGATAGACCCATAGGTGGCTAAGGATTGGCTGGAGGTTGTGGTGAGAGTTTTTTGACTGGTAGGGACACCAGCCGACCTCATGGTGATTCTTGGTGCCAGCCTTCTACAGGCATCAGCGGGATCATAATGGAGATTGATGCTCTAGGTTCATGACAAGATGACGCTTCTCTGGGCAGACTTCAAGAGCCTATTTTGGGCAGATTTTGTTCCAGCAACCCGTTGCGCAGTGCACATAGAGAAGATACTTCATCTGCAGTAGGGAAACATGACTGTAGATCAGCACTCATCGAGGTTCACCGACCTATCATGCTACTCCACCGATATGGTATGTGACTTTTTCTTCAGGGCTCGAACCATCGAGAAGGGACTCAGGTAGGATATCAGAGCTTTGGTGATTTCACTCAGCATCCTGACGCAGGAAGGGTTGTTAGAGAAATCCCTCCTAGTGGAGAGTTTTCTTTCTGAGAAGTCTTCAGTTGTGAGATCCACCTCCAGTCGGCATGTAGCAGAGTATTCCGTAGCTGGAAGCAGACATATGTCGTAGAGGTCCAAGAGGACTAGACCAATAGGTCGATGACCGCATGACTTAGGATTGGTCGTGCTAGGCACCCAGAGCAGAGACATACATGCCATGAGTGGGCAGTGTTTCACATGAGGCGGGTAGGGTCACATGGCTCGTGTCTATCCGACCCACTGTTCAGATGATGAGAAGTAGGTTTATAGACTACCCTGGAAGAGAAATAGATTTGATAAAGGTGATCTGCAGGGTGCATGTAGACATGGTAGAGGAGTTGGTAGTGCAGTTGGCGGTGGATGACGTTACGAGGGGTTACCACCACCACCACCAGGAGTTCCACCCCACTACAGGGAGCAGGTGGACAAGCGAGAGCTCAGCTCTAGGAAGCTGAGTCATACGATCTTGGTGCTTTGGAGATGATTCGAGGTATGATTTATATCTACTCCACCGTAGTTGTAGTACTTATAGTCACAACTTCCAGTAATTCTTTCATTTCCACTACCCTCATTCAGAGCACAGAGATTCCAACAGAGCCATTGGATCAATCTTTATGACTGGAGACTCCTACAGGAGCAGACTCGATGACTACTCATTGGTGCTGATAGTGTGAGCTTACTCTAAGAGGCGAGAGCTTCAGCTGGGATATCCTAGTAGCGGCGTCGAGGTCTTACGACGTCATCTTAGGTATGGACCAGTTATCTACAGTTCATGCTCAGATTGACTGTATTAGGCGCAAAGAGTAGTGTGTCGGCATGTATGGGACTAAGTTTACCTTCACCGATGAGAAAGGAGCCTCTGCAGTGCAGGATGGACTTGCCCGGAGGAGAGTACAGTTGATTACTCATCAGTTGTCTACCCTTACCCTCAGAGCAGTTGATGTGGAGAGTCCAAGCTATCTGGTAGTGGTGGACCAGTACATTTATGTTTTCCCTAATGATGTCTTAGGTCTACCTCCTCAAATAGAGGTGCAATTTTACATTGACTTGTACCCCGGGATGACACTGATATCTACACTCGCATATCGGATGGATCTCGTGGAGCTTCGCGAGCTGCGGTTACAACTTGAGGACTTATAGGGAAAGGGATTCATTTGGCCTAGTGTATCTCCCTAGGTTGCCCCGATTCTTTTTTCCAAGATGTTGGATGGGAGATTGAGGATTTGTGTTGACTACCGATACTTGAACCAGGTGACCATAAAGAAAAAGTACCCACTCTCAAGGATTGATGAACTCTTTGATCAGCTAAAGGGAGCACGGTGGTTCTCAAAGATAGACCTCAAATGAGGTTATCACCAGATCAGAGTTCAAGATGAAGATGTGAAGAAGATGAACTTCATATGTCAGTACGACCACTACGAGTTCTTGGTTATGCCATTCGGTGTAACCAATTCTCCAACAGTGTTCATGGGACTCATGAACATGATCTTTCAGCCATACCTTGATCACTTTGTCATAGTCTTCATCGACGACATTCCGATCTACTTGACTACTGAGGAGAAGCATGCCTACTATTTGCGGGTAGTACTGGACACACTCCGAGAGCACCAGATTTATGGTGATCTCTCAAATTGCCAGTTTTGGATCTGAGAGGTTCACTTTCTAGGACTCGTCATATCGGAGGCTGATGTTGCAGTGGTTACAGCGAAGATTGAGGTGGTAATTTCTTGAGAGCCACCCAGGAGAGTGATGGAGGTATGGAGTTTCCTGGGTTTAGAAGGATATTACTAGAGATTTGTGCTAGATTTCTACAGAGTTTCAGCACCACTATCAGCCTTGATGAATAAGGGGAAACTCTTTGTGTGGTCAAAGAGATGTCAGCAGAGATTTCTAGAGATGAGGCAGAGGCTGACCAGTGCCCCCATCTTGAGGCTTCCAGAGGAAGGTGTATGGTATGTAGTCTTTTGCGATGCATCAGGGAGTAGACTCGGATGTGTATTGATGTAGAATCGTGTAGTGATCACTTATTATTCATGATAATTGAGATAGCATGAGAAAAACTATACTACCCATGACCTAGAGTTATCAGTGGTGGTCTTCAGCTTGAAGATGTGGCGACACTATCTGATTGGTGAGCGTTTTACCGTGTACTCTGATCACAAGAGTCTTAGGTATATCTTCCCTCAGAAGGACCTGAAACTACGACAACAATGATGGATTGAGTTCCTCTAGGACTATGACTTCGAGATAGTCTATACTCCTGGGAAGGGGAACATTTTTGCAGATGCGCTCAGCAGGAGATCTGGTATACAGCGGCTAGGTGAGGTGATAGAGAAGCTGTCTGCTTTACAAATACCCTTTGTAAGAAGAGATGAAGCCGCTTTTCTTTAGTCTCGTATGGTCACTCCGCCAGTTATTCAACGAGTCAGGGAGGTGCAGTATGGAGATGCTGACTGCGAGATATGACGTGGTCAGATATCCACAGGAAAAGAACCTAAGGTATTTTCTGAAGCTGGTGAGCACGTCATCCTCTTTAGAGGATGTACCATGGTACCAGTGTCACTTTAGGAGGAAGAGTTGAGGGAGTTCAACACATCCCCTCTAGCGGTACATCCAGGAGTGGTGAAGATGTACCAGGATATCCAAAGACAAAACTGGTGGCTGGGAATGAAGAAAGAAGTTGTAGAGTTTGTCTCACGATGCCTCACTTGTCAGCAAGTGAAGGCGGAGCATCAGGTACCAGCAGGCTTGGTTTAGCCTTTAAAGGGTCCAGAGTGGAAGTGGTATGGGATATACATGTATTTCGTGACAGTTCTTCCACGTACATCTAGAGGTCATGACTCTATTTGAGTGATTGTTGACCGACTCAACAAGTCGACCCACATCCTACTGATCAAAGAGAAGTGTTTAGTAGAGAGCTTGGGATGCCTCTATATGTAAGAAATTGTGCGACTACATGGAGTACCTTCTTCTATTGTCACTGATCATGACACACGATTTACTTCCCCGCTATGGAAGGGGTTGTATGCGGATTTTGGGATGCAGCTCCATATGAGCACCGCCTTTCATCCTCAGACGGATGTTCAGACCGAGTGGACCATTCAGAACCTTGACGACATGTTGCGTGCTTGTGTCCTCAACTTTGGTCACTGCTGAGAGGATCTCTTACCTTTGGTAATGTTTTCAAACAACAACAATTATCACTCCACCATTGGGATGACACCTTTTGAGGTGTTATACATGCAACCTTGCAGATCACCTCTGTGCTGTACTGACCCAAGGGAGTCAGTACTCATGGGACCAGAGATGGTACGTGCTACCACAGAGAAGGTGCAGATTATCTAGGAGTAGATGAATACTACACAGATTAGGTAGAAGTCGTATGATGATAGGAGATGGAGACCTCTGGATTTTGAGGATGGCGACCATGTCTTTCTACGGGTCTCACCTCGATGATGTTTACAGATATTTGGCCGAGGCGGCAAGTTATCTCCGAGATTCATCGGACCTTTTCAGGTCTGCAATAGAGTTGGCGAGCTGGCATACCGCTTAACTCTTCCACCTCATTTGCATTGGGTGCACAATGTCTTCCACATATCCCAGCTAAGGAGATACGTACACGACCCTTCTCACATCATCGACCATGGAGAGATGGACGTTGATAATGGGGTGACTGTTACGGAGGTTTTAGTAGAGATTGAGGATCGATAGAAGCATGTCCTACATGGATGGTTGATACCACTGGTGCACATTCCCTAGCATCACGGGAACCTCCAGGAGAGCACATGGGAGTAGGAGGCTCAGATTCATGGTCAGTACCCCAACTTGTTCCCTTAGTTCGAGTTGTAGCTTACGGGGATGTAAAGCCCTAAGGCAGGGAGAATGTAGAGACCCAGAATTTCCATGTAATTTTTTTTAATTAAATGGAATTTTATGTGTCCGAGAAACTTAACGGAGCATTATTCCGAGACCCAGTGTGCTCAGAATTAATTTTTGATGTTTTGTTTGGTTAAGTTCAGTAAACGTATGAGTGGGTTTTTATAACTTTTGAACCGGTGCTCGGAATTGAAATATGAGGGCACCGTTGAACTCGCAATGCTGGTATTCACTTTAGGAGACTTTCATCGCGACGGTAGTGGGTCGATAATAAATGTTAGTTTTTTGGGTTTTTAGTGAAAGAATTAAATAAAAATAATGTTGGGTAGCTTTATTTTTATTCTTTTGCTTAAATCCTCCATGTTGAAGTTGGAGGTGGGGACCACCACACCATAACATCCCATTAGAGGTTATGTTGGTGGGGCCCACCCGAACCATACCTTCTCTTCAGTTTTATTATGGTGGGAACCACATGGGGTTTTAACCTTCTTGAAACTCCCCATTAATGGCGACAAACCCTCAAACTTCCATTAAGTGTAGGGGAACCTCTTCAACTCCCCTAACACTTAATTATGCCAAATCCTCTTCATTAATTATTAGATCCAATGATTTCAATTAATTATTTAACCCATTTTAATTTTGTGCCAATGATTAATAATAGATAAACTTAATCTATTATTTTGGATTGGCATATTCATCTTGGTGGAACTTTGGAGTGGAGAGAGCTTAGGGAGAAAAACACTCTCCAATGAAGAATGAAGAATGCTTTCTTCCAAAGAAGAATGTCGGTGAGGAGACTCTTCGAATTTATTCCTCGGAACCTCCTTCGACGTAGGACGTCTTCGACTACAATGAGTCGGCACCCAAACTGACGATCAAGGAAAATGTCAATGTCCGTCTTTTTTCCAACAATTCATCTTCTTCCCCATGACTCCCACATCGAACAATGATCAAGTAGGGGTTTAATTTCATTTAAGTGTCATGTTCCTCCTTTATTTAAAAAATAAGAACGAGGATGTTTTAATTTAGTGGGTGGGTTGTTGTGATTCATTATTATTAACTGATTACTATCACCCTAAATGTGAAAGGTGCGGGCCAAACTAACATGGCTTGTCTCCCTCCGTCGATCTCTTTTGCGATGTTATTCGACATGACGATGAAACGACGAGGTGAAAAAGGAGATAGGAAACGACCACACTACTCGTGGTCTCCGCAACCCATGCCACCCTCGTGGTGCTTCAACCGAACCAGCCTACCGGCTCTCGACCGCCCGCCGGCCTCTCGGTCATCCACCGGCCTCCCGGCTGCCTGGCCGCCCGCCACCCTCCCGGCTGCCCGACCACCCATCGGCATCCCGACTGTCGGCCATCCTCCCAGCTTCCTGGCCACCCGCTAGCCTCCCGGTCGCACGCCCGCCTCCCAGCTGCTTGGCCTCCCATCGGCCTCCCGACTTCTCACCGGCCTTCCGGCTCCCGAGCCTAACCGCCCGAGTCGCACCCCTCACGGTGTCCGACCGAGCCGAACTTTTGGTCCGAGCCCCAAGAGTCGCGCCCCTTGTGGAGCCCCGGCCGAGTCAGCCTCCCATGCCCCTAATGGTGCTTCGGGCTGAACCGGCTCTGCGCCATCGGGATGAGCCGCCTACGAGGCCCCCTTCGGGCTGAACCACCCTCGCGGTTTGCAAGACTGGGCCATGCCGGCCAGGCTGAACCCAATAGGCCTACCCAGTGAATGGGCCAGGCCTGACCCAATGGGTCCATCTGGGAGGACCTGAACCGGGTCGCCCAAACTAAGATGGTCTGGGTCGGTCCGATCGGGTCGGACCATACCTGAGCCTACTACCGACCCTTTACATTCTTTTGGCCATATCTTTGGTACCAGACGTCCGTTTGAAGAACCGTTAGTGGCACTGGAAATCGTGGATAATAGTTGTAACGTTTATTATACCCCACTATATTTTTGGGTATATTTCAGATATATCAAGGTTGGATCATGCACGAATCCAACCGGGCCCTCGGGACTAAAAGGCTAATCAATCACAGACCAGGAATCAAATTGACGTGATGTTAGTTGCATTGATACCTCTATGATGTGGTGGAACTTTGAGATACTTCTTCGTGGTACTTCGTGATAGTTATAGTTTCGTCCAATAGCTTGTGGAGCAGATCCTTCTTATGACGATCAGCAGAGTGTAGAGATCCAGTAGCTGGCTGAGACTTGATGACTACTGACGGATTGACTCAAAGTGACTCGACTAGCCCAGTGGGGAGCACCTTGGTGTTATGGAAGACCCACGGCGGAGGAGCTCCAGGTTGTGGCGGTAGACCAGCGGTACTCGATATGAGGAGTACCTCTACAAGCTATTTGGGGGAGCGCATGGTTGTGGCGGAAGACCCACAGTGGGGGGCACCTTGGTGACGCAGCAGACCCACATTACTCGATAGGAGGAGCACCTGAGCAGTCCATGATTAGTGGGAAGCTCCTTGGTGTTGTGGTAGGCCCACTATACTCGACAGAGGATGAGTTCTCCAGTAGTCTTGGTTTCTATAATTTGAATACAAATTCTAGTTGAGCTGAGCCAGTAAATTTTGTGTTTAACTCATGATTTAGATGCATTATTTGATAACATAGGTATATGAATGAGCATTTAACTAAGTGGTTTATCTGTTGATTCCATTCCTTGTAGTTTATCCTTGTTGGATTTTGTGAGACCTTGAGGGTCTCGAGGTCCCTACTGAGTATCGTTATGCTCACCCCTGCACGAGCGATGCTCGCACCTCGTTGTTTTGGTTGCAGACAACATACTGCACAGACTGAGGCTAAGAGTACCAGGAATGGATGGTACCCGGAGGTGGACCTTACGACGATTCGGTACACGGAAGAGACCGAAAGATGGGGAGTGCTGAGGAGGCTATTTGTACCTACCCTTCAGGTAGGAATCCCGGAGGACAACCCAGAAGCTGTTTTTCCATTATTCAGTTGTACTTGTATTTCCAGTTCCTTGTACTTTACAGTTGGGCTTGTATTTCTAGCCCCTTTTACTTTTCATCACTCTTTTGTTATATAGTTTACTTAGTGTTTTGTATCCAGTTGTGTGTTCTGTTAAATGCGTTTCAGATTATAAAGGAAATGCCTTCCCAATTTTTGGGAATTAGGCTTCTGGTGCTAGATTCCAGCCCCTTGCCTATAGAATGCATTCTTGGGGTAGTCACGGCATGGGCCCCAGGGGACGGGTCATAACATTTTAGGGATTTTGAATGTTTTTATGTTTTTATGGTTTTTTGGGTTTTTATGTTTTTTTTAGTTTTTATGGTTTTTAGATTTTTAGATTTTTTTGGGATTTAATGGTGTTTCTGACTTTTTTGTGGTATTTTATGGATTTATTTGGGTTTTTATTATTTTGAATGGTTTTTAGTGGTTTTATGGTTATTATGGGTTTTAAGAGGTTTTTTGGGTTTTTAACATTTTGTGGTTTTCATGATTTTTAGGTGTATTTTTATTTTTTGGTTTTCTTATGGTTATCATGTTTTTTAGGATTTTTTAATTTTGATTGGTTTTTTTTGTGATTTTTTGGATTTTTATGGATTTTATGGTTTTTAGGGATTTTGGGGGGTTTTAGGGTTTTTTTTGGTTTTGGTGTATTTTTTTATTTTTTTGGCATTTTAATGGTTATTATATTTTTTAAAACCTTTTAATTGGATTAATAGGTTTTTGGAGTTTTCTAGGGTTTTATGGATTTTTAGGGTTTTATGGATTGAAGATATTTATAGGGTTTTTAGTGTTTTTAGTGTTTTTAGTGTTTTTAGGTTTTTTTGCTGTATTAACCATTTTTAGTTTTTTTAGGTTTTTTATGAGTTTTCGTGGTTTTAGGGTTTAAAAAAATATATAACGATCATTAGGTATGTTTATAAATTTTTCTCTTTTTATGGTATTTAGGGATTTTGAGGGGTTTAGGGTATTTTATGGGTTTTAGTGATTTATGGATTTTTTGGATTCTTGTTTTTTTATAAATTTTAATGATTTTTAGAGATTATATAATATTTAGGGGTTTTATAATTACTTATAGTTTTTAGTGGTTTTTTGGGTTATTATGGGATTTCAAGGGTTTTAGGGGTTTTAGGGTTTTTATCAATTTTAGGTTTTTAGGTTTATTTAGTGTTTTTAGTTTTTTATGTTCTTCATAGTGTTTTTTTGGATTTTTTTATTTTAATTTTATGTATTTTTATCGATTTTAATGATTTTTGTTGGTTTTAGGATCTTTAGGGATTTTTTGGGGTTTTACGATTTCTAGGGTTTTTTAGTTTTTGGTTATTTTTCCTTATTTTTATTTTTTTAGGTATCAAATGATTTTTATATATTTTTTACGAATTTATGGGTTTAAATGGGATTTTATTGGTTTTAGAGGTTTTTTATCATTGTGATGGTTTTTAATGTTTTTAGGGGTTTATAGGTTTAAGGGTATTTATGGTATTTTTAGAGTTTTTTATGGGTTTTTAGCGTTTTTAGGTTTTTAGAAGTTTTAATCATTTTTAGATTTTAAAGGATTTATTAGGTTTTTTATTTTTTTTATTTTTATTGTAATTTTTTGGGATTTTTATGATTTTTATATTTTGGGTGGGTTTTGGATTTTATAGGTTTTTATGTTTTTAGGGATTTTTGAGTTTTTTTTTATTTTTAGGGGTTTTAAGTGTTTTTTATTTATTTAAGGAATACTTATGGGTTTTCAATGTTTTTATGAATTTTTAAGTTTTAAGGGGTTTTAGGGGTTTTTAGGAATTTTTTGGTGGTTCATGGGTTTTAGGGTTTTTGATGGTTTTTAGGGTTTATAGGGATTTAACAGTTTTTTGGGGTTTGGGGGTGGGGTGGGGTTAATTTTTAATAGTTTTATTGATTTTTAATGTTTTTTAGTATTTTAGGGGTTTATAGTTTTTTCATGTTTTCATGGGTTTTTATGGTTTTTATGGTTTTATAGGAATCATTATGATTTTATCGGTTTTTATGGTATTTATGTTTTTTATTGTTTTAGGGGATTTGGTGTTTTTCGGTTTTTTGGGGGCTTAAGTGGTTTTTTTGTTTTTATGGTCTTTAGGATTTTTAAGGGTTTTTAATGTATTTTTCATTTTAAGTGATTGCTATGGATTTTTTGATTTTTCTTTTTATTGATGTTTTTCAGGGATTTTGAGATTTTATAGGGTTTTTTAGGTTTCTATGGTTTTTTTGGGATTTTATAATTATTTTGGGTTTTGGAGGTTTTAGGAGTTTTTTAGGGATTTAAATTTTTTTATATCCTTTTAATGTTTTCAAGGTATTAAATTTATTTTTCAGTTTTCATGTTTCTTTAGGGTTTTTATGGGTTTTTAGGGTTTATTAATGTTTTATTGGTTTTAGGGGTTTTTTGGGTTTTATTAATTTTTTGGTTTCTATGGATATTGAGTGTATTTAGGGTATTTAATGATTTTTTAGGGCTTTTAGAGGTTTTTACATTTTTTGGGATTTTTAGGATTTTTATGGGATTTAAGGGTTTTTTGGACATGGAGGGAATTTTTTTATTTTTTGGGGTTTTAAGGTTTTTTTTGTTTTTAAGGTTTTTAGAATTTTTTGTGGGTTTTAGTATTTTTATGGGTTTCAAGGGTTTTTTATTTTTCTATTTTTATGGTCTTTCATGGTTTTTAGATTTTTTATGGTTTTATTGTTTTTTAGTTTTTTTGAAGTTTTATGTGTTTTTTTGGTTTTTATAGTTTCTTAGGGTTATTCAATGTTTTTAGAGTCTTTTATGTTTTTATGGATTTTTGTTTATTTTTTAGGATTTTTATGGTTTTTATTGTTTTAATATATTTTTGGAGTTTTTAATGTTTTAGGGTTTTTTTCGTTTTTAATATAGGTTTAGGGGTTTTTTGAGTTTTAATGGGTTCTTAATGTCTTTAGGGGTTTTGATGTTTTTTAAGGTTTAGTGGTTTTTTATATTTTTTAGATTTTTTAGGATTTTATGGGGTTTTATGGGTTTTATATGGTTTTATAGGTATTATGGTTTTATGGTTTTGAGGCGTCTTATGGTTTTTTGAGTCTTTAGTCTTCTTAGGGTTTTTAGAGGTTTTATGTTTTTTAGGTTTTTAAGGTTTTCTTACGGGGTTTTTGGGTTTTTAATGTTTTTAATTTTTTTAATAATTTTTAGGTTTTTTAACATATTTATATGGGTTTTTAGTTTTTATAGGTATTTTGAGGGGTTTTAGGGTTTTTATTTTCATTATGGGTTTTGATGGTTTCTTTGGATTTTTAGGTTTTTTTATGTTTTCAGGGTTTTAAACATTTTTATGGATTTAATTTTTTTATAGGTTTTAGGGTATTTTTAGGGGTTTAGGGTTTTTAGGTGTTTAATGGGATTAATGGTTTATAGCATTTTTAAGGGTTTTAGGGGTTTTAATGATCTTTGGGTTTCTAGGTGATTTAAATGATTATATTTTTTCTAGGCTTTCAAGGGGTTTTGAAGGGTTTTTAGATATTTTTATGTTTTATGGGATTTTATAGTACTTTTAGGTATTTTATTTTTTTAGGGTTGTTAAATATTTTGAGTGTTTTGAGGGTTTTATGGGTTTTATGTTTTATGAGAGTTTTTTAAAAAAAATTGTGTTTTAAAGGGGTTTTAGAGTTTATAGTGAGTTTTTTGGTTTTTTATTTTTTATGGTTTTTAAGGTTTTTATGTGTTTTGGGGTGTTAATGTTTTTAGGTCCTTTTAGGGTTTTATCATTTTTAGTGTCTTTTAGGGTTTTAATTGTTATTAGGTTTTTAATATTTTCTTAGGGTTTTTTAAGGATTTTAGGGTTTTTTTCATTTTTAGAGAATTTTAGGAATTTGTTAGGAAATTTTGGGGTTGATCATGTTTTTATAGATTTTGAGGGGTTTTGGGTCTTGGGGGGTTTTATGGTTTTTTTAGTTTTTAGGTATTTTTTATCCTTTTTTACTGTTTTAAAGGTGTTTTGAGTGTCTAATTAATTTTTGGGGTTTAAAGTGTTTTTAGTGTTTTTGGAAAATTTTTAGTGTTTTTATGGCAATTTAGGGTTTTTAGTGTTTTGGTGGTTTTATGGGTTTTAAATATTTTTAGGGGGTTTTTAAGTTTCTATTATTATTTTTTTTAGGATTTTATGTGTGTTAAGGGTGTTTAGGTTATTATGTTTTTCATAGGGGTTTTTAGGGTTTTTAGGGGTTTGTATTTTTAGGGATTGTTTATAAGTTTTGTGGGTTTTTAGCTTATTTGGCATTTTTATGGTTTTTAGGGTGTTTAGGTGTTTTAGGATTTTTAGGGTTATTATAATTTTTGAGGTTTTTATGGGTTTTTAGGGTATTTCATAGTTTTATGATTGTTTCCTCACGGATTTCGGGGATGACCTCCTGGACGGGAGATTCAAACATTCCAATCAGTTTCTAGCGGTTTTGTTCATAGAACCAGAAACATCCAATGATTCCACATCCGTTTGGACCTACTTTCCAAAGGCATGCGCTCATTAGCTTATGGACTGATGAGGCTTAGGAATTTGCATTGGTCGAGAGGATGGGAGGTCGGACTCATCACACCTTTTTGAGGGGAATTATTGTCTACTCCGAGACTCTCTTTATAGATTTAAGTTATGTTCGTGAATCCTTATTACATTACCAAGTATAAAATGTGCTTTCCTTTAGTTTTAACAATCAATGATTAAATATGCAAGAAATTTAGAGAATCTTTTATATGTATTCGAGGTTCTTCATCAATAGAGAATCATCTATATCTGTTTAGAGATTCTTGGTCAATGGTATCCTTCAAAACATTTATATAAAAGTCTCTTGGTCATTATGATGACCAGGCTGGTTTTAAAGCCACTCAGTGGGGCACTTGATGTTTATCGTCATTCAGAAGGACAGGGATTATTTCAAAGTTGGGATCGAACCCAAAAATGGGCTACCTACGTATCCTTTGTTTTGAAAAAGGAATTAGAACCCACGTAGTTCGAGTAATGTAGTATGATGTTTATGATTGATGGCTCAAAGAAGAATGTCATAATTACTTTTACACTCTAAGCTCACGTGAGTCATGCTCAGTGTGAGAAACAAGAGGTATTGGTAAAAATTAGACAATTGTTCCATGAAAGATGCAATCATAAGAATTTGTTTGGGGCTTATGTATGTATGACTGCCCAGATAGATGAAGGTTTAGGATTCACTTTTAGGGAGAAAATCCATGAACGGGGTCCATAAAGTTATATGTGCTTCATGGAGATTTGAATACTCTAATCTTGGGGCTTACTCCTAAGGAGGATGCCCAAGTTAGGAGGGGACTTATGATTGGGTTTTACTCCTGAAAAGGAAACCCAAATCAAGGGTAAATTAGGACTGGTTAAGAGAAATTTAAGGGGGCTTGGGGTTTACTCTTGAAAAGGAAACCCAAGATTATGACTGGGACTTACTCTTAAAAAGGAGGCCCAGGTTAGGGGACTTGGGGCATACTCCTGAAAAGGAAGCCCAAGATTATGACTGGGTCTTATTCCTGAAAAGGAGACCCATGTTAGGGATTAAGGTTGGGGCTTACTCTTGAGGAGGATGCCCAAGTTAAAGGAATTATGGTTTGGGGCTTACTCCTGAGGAGGATGCCCAAGTTTGGGAACTTTAAGAATTTGGGGCTTACTCCTAAAGAAGGATGCATAGATTAAAGGATTTATAACTGGGGATTATTCCTAAAAAAAGGAGACCCAGGTTAAGGATTCTCTCATATTAAAGGATGAGGTTAAATGAATGAACTCTCAATCTTTGGTGACATAAGGATATTTAAATCACTTGGTTTTGAGAGATATTCCACAGAATTCCTTTCAGATAAGGAAGTTGAATCAAGAAATCATGCCATAATTGGCTTTGAAGAGTGTCTTAAAGACTGAATCTTGAAAAGAAAAGGTGTAATGGCTTAATAGGGGTAAAATGGGCAAGATGGGCACCCAAAAAAGGTAGGGGCGCGCAAGTCTTGAAAGGCGCGCAAGTCTTCCTTGGGCGCACAAGTATTGGTCGCGCAAGTATACCTACGCGACATGTGGGGTACTTGCGCAATTTTCAACCAGTATTAGAATACTTGAGCGACTCCTTTTTAATCACTTTAGAATCCTCTTGAGGTTCTTCTAGAAAATGGACGCGCAAGTTATTTTGAAGGAAATAAGTCGGCGCACAAGTGTTGATAAGTTTCAACACTTAGGCCTTCCTTATTCTCTTTAGATCTTCCGTTCTAGGTAAGAAATTACCTTAGAAGTATTCCGGAAGTTTTGATAAGAGACTTGGGCGTTGGGAGCTTCAATCCGAGTTTTTGGAAAAAAGATCCTCTCGAATGGGGGGCCCACAGGGTCTATTTATCGGCAGGAGAAGACCCCGGGCGATTACCACTTAGGTCGCGCAAGTCACTTGCGCGACCAAGAGCGTCGCGCAAGTGTACTTGCGCGACAGTAAGATAACTTGCGCGGTGCAGTTGCTGTTGATACTTTGTTCATGCCTTTGTCGATTTTTGATGTTTTTTTCAAAGGTTGAATCACTTTGAGCTCAGATATTCCCTTTTCTGATCTTTAGATTCTGTGACAAAAGGAGCGTCAACAAAAGTCCCCCCTCAGAGTTGGATCCGGAGAGAAATGAGGATTTGACTCTAAGGAAATCAAATTCATCCAAAGGAAAAGGGTGTCGCGCAAGTCTTCAGTGCACAGAGGGAGGCGCGCAAGTTTGCGACGCGCAGGCCATAAGCGCTCTGGGTACGGCGCGCAGATACGCCTCCTGGCCTATAAATACATGGCCTCACCTCCGTACAAGTATCTGGATTTACGGAATTCATACCTTTGAGCTCTCACTGCGCATGTCACCTTAGCCGCGCAGGTTGCTCTGTTTTCTAGTGTTTTCCTTGATGTCGCGCTACTGTAAAGGTATTTGTACTTGCGCGGTTTATACTTGGGCGTCAAAAACTAGCGCGGCACACGGATACTTGCGCGCCATGTTTAGATTTGCGCGACTTAATGCCTTTGCCATTTTTCAAAATTTCATTCACAAATTTTATGAAAAAGAAACCTATTTAAGAGTTATTTTATTCATCTTTTGTGAAGATTCAGTGGTTCCTAAGGGAATTGGAACGGCTGATGAACTGGCTAGCAAGCAGATTGATGACATGATGAACATCATTGGCCATGATTACTATGATATCTGCGACAGCACTCTCCCAGATTTGGATAATTACTTGAAGAAATATCCTCTTAATTTCCCACATAGCATCTACCTGTCTCTATGTGGTCATGGTCACTTACAAGGAGTCAATGTTCCAAATGCAAACAACTATACACCTGAAATGCAGCTGCGCTGCTACTCCTTCATTTCGGTTATGCTGTGCATTAAGAGAAACAACAATGGTGTGAACTTTCAAATTCTTCCTCCATGTCATTTCCTTGCAGATATGAAAATGGAAAACCCATGGGCTAAAATGTTTTCCACTAATGGTTGGTGGGGAGAAAACAAACATGGTATTAGAGCAATATCTGAAAAAGAGTACTCTCTCCAAATGGCTCTTTACTTCCAATGCTCCATTCTCAAATCCATGTATCTATATTCCAAGTCTCTTGGACAGAAATAGAGTCACTGTTTGATCAGCAGAAAATTTTCTCAAACCGCACTCAAGAACATCCTTTTATAATTGTTCCAAGAAGAGCTGGTATCACTGCATCTCTTATTGTATCCAGTTGAATGAATGAATTCCAGGTGGTTGCTGATGAAGCTCGGGATGCCGAAAATCAAAATGAAGTGTTTATGTTGAAAGCCTCTTGTAATTCTTGAAAAAGAGAAGAGACTCCAGTCTGTGGATGTCCTTCTAACTCTTGTGTATCAATGAAAAACACTTTCGTCTTCAATCATTTGTACCTGCATTCTTTTCACTACCTGCTTCAAATTTACTTAAGCCAATGGGCCCAGTAAGTATAGTTTGATTTTTAATAGGATTATTACAAATAATCCTACAAACTTTGAACCTTTTAATTGCTCAATATTACTTAAATCATACAAAAAATGTATATTTAGTGAGCTGGAACTTGACTTTTATTCAGAGTTCCTTTGTCTTTTGTGTGGGCAGTTTAAATTCATGCACGCCGGACATAAAGGGTCTAATGTTTAAGGTCTAAATAGCTTTGACCAAAATGGATTAAAATGGATTCAATTCCTTGAAAATTTATCTGAAAACAAATTACCATACTCAAGTATGAGAGAAAATTTGTAAACTATGGTTTAAGAATATTTGAATCTGAGGAATGATATGAAAAAGAGCTAAAAGGCATTAGAAGAAGTAGTTTCCAAGAATTAAGTACTATTATTTAACAAAACCCGTTAGGGGGTTGAAATATGCAGGGCCACCTATGGGCATTGGCTGCATGGTCAAATAAATAGCATCTTTCGGCTGACAAGTCTGTTATGTGGACTGTTTATGCAAGGCCACCTATGGGCACGTGCTGCATTGTCAGGCAAAAGAACTCCCAGAAATTTACTTTCTTAGTGCTAAAAGCCAGTGAAAGTTTATGGAGATTCAAATTTTCTAAAGTATAGAGTTTGTTGTATGGAAAGAGGTACTTGAATATGGAGAAGATATTTCCGAACAAGAATATCGAAGAACTGGATGAATATTGCTCCTACGAAGGTCTGACCCAAACGTAGGGAAGAAGAATAAACCATAGACTTGAATACTTTCAGATCATGAAAAAGGATGTGGGACAAATATGTTAAGGATGGATATTTTTTGCGGATCCCTACATACTGTCGTTTAAGACAAATAAGGACAAAAGATGCATTCTTACCAAGAATGAAGTTACTATTATTTAACAAAACCCGTTAAGGGGTTGAAATATGCAGGGCCACCTAAGGGAATTGGCTGCATGGTCAAATAAATAGCATCTTTCGGCTGACAAGTCTGTTATGTGGACTGTTTATGCAAGGCCACCTATGGGCACGTGCTGGATAGTCAGGAAAAAGAATTCTCAGAAGTTTGACATTTTTGTGATTAGAAGTCATGAAAAGGGTTATGAAGATCTGAAAATATTTAAGGTTAGGATTATAACACATAAAGATGGGTATTGTCCAATGTATATAGATATACATAGGTCAATGAAAACCATAATCATGTTGTGGCTGGGTCCTGAATTGAAATTTTGGACTTCACTACGTATCTCATAAGAATGAGAATCAAGCCATACGTAGTTCTTGGAATGTAGTTTAACGTCGTGCAGGACGAAAGTATGAGTGATCTTAGTTTAGGGTCATAGAATTTGGACCATAATAATGAATACACAGTGTGTGTTTTCATAAGGACTTTTCAGTCAAGGGACTGAAAGTGAAATTTGGGGTTAGGCCCAAAAGACTTGGGACTGGATTCAAGGGATACTCGAATGTTCCTACGTATCCTATAAGGATGGGAATCAAGTCCACGTAGTTCTAGAATTACCCTTTGTACAAATTTGGTTCGTACATGTGAAGGGTGAAAGGGGACTTTAGTGCAATGATGGTTTAACCTGAGATAAAAAGTTTAGGCATTACCGTGTATGCACGTAGTCTTTTGAAAATGAAACATGATTTTAAAAAAATCAATGTCAATAATGGTTCCTTCTCAAATGAGGAAATAAAAGAATATTGTAGTTTTTTGTCGTACCGGACAAAAGTGTTGTATAGTTTAACGTCATATAACAAGGACGAAAGTTAATCAATGTAAAGATATTGATTCCAGGGGCGGTTTCACGAATCAACATCATATGAGATGGTGGTGAACCGATGTGAAGAGATTGTTTTTTGGGCTTGAACCTTGGGAGGCTGCCTACATACCCAGCCTGGAGGGCAAGGATCAAAGTGTGTGTAGTTCAATTAAAGAATTAATTAATGATCAAGTTGTTCTTGTGGACAATGATCTAATAAAAAATGTTGTTGGGACTTACACATGGTTAGTGGCCCAAAGGGAGTGTTATGGTTTATGTTCGCTCTAAGCTCACGTGAGTCATACTCGGTGTGAGAAACAAGAGGTAATAACAACCTAAACGATGCACAGTTTAATGTCATATAGGACATAAAAAGGGACTATGCAGTTTAAAGTTTTGCAGTTAGGACTATTGGTGCTGCACAGTTTAGTGTCATGTAGCAGGGATAAAATACAGTTTAATGTCATGTTGGACATATCAAGGATTTTCTGTACAGTTTAGCGTCATGTAGTTAGGACGATGGGGATAAAATAGTTTAACGTCATATTGGACGAAAGGGGGACTGTGCAGTTTAATTTCATGCAGTAAGGACAAAATAACACACCATTTATGTCATGTTGGACGACAGTGCGAATAGTTTAAGGTCATATGCATGGACCGTGGATGGTGCAGTTTAATGTCATGCTGGACCTATGATGATAATATAGTTTAACATCTTTCCGGACGTGAGGGACTTTTATACAGTTTAGTGTCATGTAGTTAGGACGTCACAGTTTAACGTCTTGCTGGACATAAGGGATTTGCAAATAGTTTATGGTCATATACATAGACCAGGGATGATGCAGTTTAAGGTCATGCTGGACGGTTTAGGGAACTTTTTCACAGTTTAATGTTGTGTGGGACGAAGTTGCAGTTTAAAGTCATACTGGACCATTGCTGTATAGTTTAACGTCATATAGCAAGGACGAACTGGTGCTGTACAGTTTAAAGTCATGTAGCTAGGACTAAGGTGAACCAATATATGGATATCAGTTCTTGGGACTTTTTACAGTTTAACGTCATGTAGTTAGGATGTCACAGTTTAACGTCTTGCTGGACATAAGGGATTTGCAAATAGTTTATGGTCATATACATGGACCAGGGATGATGCGGTTTAAGGTCATGATGGATGGTTTAGGGAACTTTTTCACAGTTTAATGTTGTGTGGGACGAAGTTGCAGTTTAAATTCATACTGGACCATTGCTGTATAGTTTAACGTCATATAGCAAGGACGAACTGGTGCTGTACAGTTTAAAGTCATGTAGCTAGGACTACGGTGAACCAATATGAGGATATCAGTTCTGGGGACTTTTTACAGTTTAACGTCATGCTGGACGATGAAAGTGCCACACAGTTTAATGTCATGTTGCTAGGACACAATATAGTTTAATGTCATCTCGGACAAATAAGGAACTTCTGAACAGTTTAATGTCATGTAGATAGGACATAATACAGTTTAGTGTCATGTAGGACATAATATAGTTTAGTGTCATGTAGGACATAATATGAACCAATGTGACTGTTTTGGATCTGGGAACAATATTTTGTGTTTATACAAAATACTTCTTCAGAAATCCGGCATTAGTTGGAGTCGTGATGTGTTCTCCATACATCGAGATTAGAGAATACGCCTCATTGGAGTAGACCTTATGTATTGAATAAGGTCCTTACCATTTTGGTTCAAGCTTGGGAGGATTCTTTCCTGGTATCATTGGTGCTCTGAGAACCAATACCAATTCTCCCTGAATGAATGAACGAAGACGAACTTTTTTGTTAAAAGCTCGTGCTATTCGATTCTGATAGATTTCCAAGTGGTGCAAAGTGCACAATCTTTTCTCATCTAACTGTTCCAATTCATTCAACCGCTTTTGGGATTGCTCATCTGTAGATAACTGATCACAAATGGCTATTCTGAGTGAGGGAAATTGAACTTCAATTGGCAAGACTGCTTCTGTTCCATATACCAATGAATATGGAGTTGACCGCGTTGCATTGTGAGTGGTAGTCCGATAAGCCCATAAAGCATGAAAGAGTTTATCAGGCCATGAACTCTTATCTTTATCCACCATCTTTTGCAGTATATTTGAAAGAGTCTTGTTGAAGGCTTCTATCTGTCCATTAGCCGCTGCATGATATCGAGATGAATGGTTGGACTTAATGTTGTATTCTTGATACAATTTCTTTACCTCAGAAGAACAGAAGTTGGTGCCGTTGTCCATCAATATGGTATGAGGGACACCAAATCTATTAATGATGATAGACTTGATGAAGCTAACAATGCATTTAGAACTGACTTCTTTGAGAGGTACTGCCTCTGCCCATTTGGAAAAGAAATCAGTAGCAGTAAGGATGTACTTAAACTGCTTGGTCGTAGCTGAAGGGTAAGGTCCCACCACATCCATTCCCCATGTGGAAAATGGCCATGAGTATTTAGCTGTATGAAGCAACTCTAGAGGTTTATGAATGAAGATGGCATATACTTTCCATGAATGACACTTCTTTGTAAAATTAACACAATCATGTGTCATTGAAGGCCAAAAGTATCCAAGCCTTCGAATTTGATCAGACAGTCTATGTCCAGACTGGTGGGCACCACAGACTCCTGCATGCACTTCATTTATGACAGCCATTGTCTCTTCACCATCAATACATCTGAAGAGAACTCCATCAAAACCACGTTTGTAGAGAATTTTCTCGAGGTGGTTTGGGCTATCATAAAGAGTAAAATTGACCACACGTCGCCGAATTTGTTCTTTCTTGGCTCTATCAGGTGGAAGTGTTCCATTTTGAAGGTATTCCCTGATAGGTGACATCCATCCTGTAGTATGACCATATGGTTCAGGAATGGGAATAATTTCATTAATTTCCTCTGTTCTGACTTGAACATAAGGTGAAATTGCACGACGGTGGGCAATACAGATGGTTGTCTCGTCCCGATTTGGATCTGCTAAAGCTATGGCTATATTAGCCAGTGCATCAGCTTGAGCATTCTGTGATCTTGGGACATAAGAAAATGTCGGTTCTGAAGGGAATTCTGACGTTAACTCTCTGACGTAATCATACAAAGGGATTAATTCTTCTTTTCTGATGGCATAATCCCCATTGACTTGTTTGATTACTAGGTCTGAATCACCTTTCACCTTTAAGTGATTCACTTGTGCTTGAAGCGCTAACTCCAAGCCTGTAAGGAGAGCTTGGTATTAAGCTTCATTATTGGTACCACCTTCCCACAACAAAAAGGAATAAGGTAACACTGCCTTATCTGGAGAAATGAGCACAATTCCTAAACCAACTTTGTTGAATTTAGGATTTTCCATTTTCTTCCCTGTTGGACTTCTAGAAGAACCATCAAAATACATTTCCCATGTTTAAGGACTCTCTTGAATAGCGAAAACTTCCTCATCAGGGAGTTCGATATCTGAATACGTGTCTTCCACTGAAGGATGTTCATCCAGGAAATCAGCCAGAGCTTGGCCCTTAATTGCCTTTTGAGACACATACTGAATGTCGAACTGCTGTAGAATAACCGCCCACCTTTCCAGACGTCCTGTAAGCATTGGATGACTAAGGATGAATTTGAGCGGATTATTACGAGATACCAATTGGACCTCATGATGTTGCAGGTAGTGTCTCAATTTCTGAACTGCAAAGATTAATGCTAGGCAGCACTTTTCAATACTTGAATACCGGGTTTCTGCTTCAAGCATAGTTCTACTGAGATAGTAGAGACTATTTTCATTCCCAGCATCATTCTTTTGAGCGAGAAAGGCACCCAATGATTGCTCTAAAGCTGTCACATAGAGGATAAGCGGTCTACCGTCAACAGGTGGCATGAGTACTGGTGGACTCAAGAGGTATTTCTTGAGAACATCAAATGCTTCTTGACATTCTTCAGTCCACTGCTAAGTGACTCCTTTCTTCAATAATTTGGTAAAGGGTAAACTTTTTCCTGCCAAATTGGCGATGAAACGCCGAATATAGGCTAAGTGTCCTTGAAGTCCTCTTAATTCTTTCAAATTCTGAGGAGGTGACATACCAAGGATTGATTTGGTCTTCTCAGGATCGACTTCAATACCACGATGGAGTACAACAAAGCCGAGGAATTTTCCTGAGGTTACCCCAAAAGCACATTTTAAGGGGTTCATCTTTAAATTATGTTGTCGAAGCTTGTGGAATATGACTTCCAAATCAGCCAATTGATTAAAACGTTGTTTGGATTTTACCACCAAATCATCTACATAGCATTCAACAAACTTCCCTAAAATAGGTTTGAAGATACGATGCATGGCGCGTTGATATGCTGCACCTGCATTCTTTAAACCAAAGGGCATCACCCGGTAACAAAACACACCTTGAGGAGCTCTGAAGGCTGTATATTCCTCATCTTCTAGGGCCATTCGGATCTGATTATATCCATAATATCCATCCATGAAAGAAAGTACTTCATAGCCAGCCGTCGCATCAATTTAGAGTTCTGTAATCGGAACTGGGAAATCATCTTTAGGACAATACCGATTAAGATCTCTGAAATCGATGAAAATCCTAATTTCTTCGTTCTTCTTCTTTACAGGGACAATATTAGCCAACCACTTGGGATATTGAACTTCTCTAACGAAGTTGGATTTGATCAGCTTATCCACTTCAGCTTCAATTTTGGAAGCATAGGTTGGGTGTGTTCTTCTCGCGGCTTGCTTAAAACCTCAATGTTCTTTTGGTAAACTCAAATGATGAGTAGAAACATCAGGATCAAGCCCAGACATTTATGAATAATTCCAAGCAAAAATATCTTTATTTTTCTTTAGAAAAGAAATATACATCTCTTGCTCTTGAAGGTTCATGGCCGCACTAATTAAAGTGGGGCGTGGATCATTCTCTGTACCCAGATTTACTTCTCTGAGTTCATCCACAGTGGTAGAGATACCCTCTTCAAATGCTGGAGGAGCATCTCTAAGATCTTCCTCTTCCTCTTCATCATGTGTCATTTCTTCCGTTTCTACTTGCAAAGTAGATGAAAAAACGAAATTCTCATGATCATAAGAGATGTCAAAATTTTCACATTTTGAAGAAGAAGCTTCCATTTCCGACTCTATTGATGATAAAGGGTCTTCTTTGGAAATCAAAGAGGAGATGATGGATCGAGAATCGACATCATTATTCACCTCTGGTTTTGCTATAACTTCTTCTGGATTGATTAGCGAAGTATAGACTTGTTGGACTTCATCACCACATATGCTTTCATCACTGCTTGGTAGGTTACCAATTTCCCCCATGTTGTCTGGCTCGATCGCCGTAATTGACATTATGGATCTTTCCATAAGAGTATTTTGATTTGGGCCTATTTTGTCAATTTGACTGATAGGTAACACATAATCTGTACTAATATGTGAAAATGGATTTATTGGAATTTTCTCCAAACCATATGGAGCATTAAATTTGGTAATTTCCTTCATTGTAGATTTTTCTATTCCCTTCATGTGATAAAATTCCACCTCAATGTATTGAGACTCACATGTCTTGAACGAGGCCTTATCACCATAAAATGTTCCAACTTGACCATCAAAACAGTATTTGAGACATTGATGGTATGATGAAGGAATAGCTGCATGCTGATGTAGCCAGGGTCTTCCAAGCAAGATATTGAAAGCTGAGTCTTGATCAACAATCATGAAATCCGAATTGGATACAAGATCTCCAAACTGAGTTCTGAGTGTAACTTCTCCCAGTGGTTCTTGTTCATTTTTATCATATCCTTGTAACATCATGGTAGAAGGAGATAAATCAGATTCCGTGAGGCCCAATCGACGAACTGTACGAATGGGCATGAGGTTGACTCCTGAACCATTGACAATGAAAGATCTTTGAACATCTACACCATTGACTTTTCCAGATAAGTACAAAGGTTTTATGTGCCCATGCACAACATCATCTTCATCTTTATCAGTAAAAGATATCACTGCATGGAATTCTTCAGGATTATTCTCTATGTGATAGATTTCAGCTGCATCAATTTCAGCTTCAAACTCCTGAGGACTTGACAAAGCTTTGATGAGTGCTTCCCGAAGATCTTCTGACAGATTCAAAGCATCCAAAATTGATAACTTGGCTGGTAATTGGGCCAAGTGTTTCAATAAATCATACTTTTGATCTAGAGGTCTACGTTTCCCAATAGGAATATGCGGTTTAGCAGGTACCTTGGAAGCAGATGCTTTGGAAGATGATGCATCTTGTATTGAAGTTGTCAACATCCTTGGTTTTGGAAGATTAGACTGATTAGATCCATTTACTTTCTGAGATAAAGAAGATGGAACCTTTAATCGGTCTTCCAAAATAACTGTGCCAAAACTGAGTTGGTCATTGGCAGATGAACTTTCTTGTTTTTTTTGAGCTCACTGAAGGGCTCTACCATGAGTTTCTGCTGCATATACAGTGCTAGTAGGGGTAAAATTAGAATAGTGTCTTCAGAAAGATCCACGTCTTCCCCTGTATCCTGAACCTCTAGAACTTCCTCGGATACCCTTATTTGATACAAGGAATTCAGGCTCATCAAGACTGGAATATGGATCTGTTAATTGAATCATATTAACAGAACCAAAGATTAACTCTTCGTCAGATAAAGACTCTGCCTGGTTAGCCTGTTTAGGCTGTTCCGTTTGGTGGGATGGTGCCTATGGCTTTGAAGTAGATGGCATGAAATCTGCCAGAGTCAAAGACAATTTAGGCTTTGATACATACTCATCTTCTCCTGATTCCTCTTTCTTTTTTGAATTGTGCTTCCCTTTTGAGGATTTGTTTTTTGATGGAGGCTTTACTGCAGCTTTTGTAGGAGACAGAATTGGATTCTTCAATTGTGTTCGCAAAATGGAATGGGTCCGATTGATTGTCTTTCTGACCATCCAATCATCATATTTTTTCGCAGTTTTTCTTTTGACTTCCTGCCACTCGCCTCCTTCCTCTGGATCTGTAGCAGTAATACATGCTACATGAGCTGAAGAACCCTTCAATTTGACTTGTCCCAAGTCGACCATCTTTTGCAGGAGGTCTTTAAAAACAAAACACTCCTGGATGGTATGCCCCAACATTTGATGAAAGGGACAATAATTAGGACGGTCTTCATCTCCTTCCTTGTTTGGCCTTTTGGGCACTGGTAATTGAACCAAATTATTTTCCAGAGCTGAAATGAAGTAACCAGGAACTTGCTCACTTCGGAAAGAGTATGTTTTACTCTTCATATCCTCAAATTGTTTTCGTCGTTGATCTTTTTGATCATTTGGACGAAACAGCCTTTGTTTTTGGCATTCAGGAGATGGAGCCCTTCGATAAGATGAAGGTTTTGAAGTAGAAATAGGTACAGGTGCTTGTTTAAGCATAACTGTAGCAGTTTCGGCTTTACCCATTCTCCTTCCTGGAGCTGATGGAATTATACGAGATTTAACCTTAGCCTGTATAAGGGAATCTTCAATCTGTTGAGCGAATGAAGTAAGGTCTCGAAACCCTCCTCTTTATTTCACAGGGATCAATGGAGTGCGTAATTCATCACGTAAATTTGCCACACAGATTGGCAACAATTCCTCATGAGGGAGTGCTAAACTCAGGAAATACGTTAATCCCTTCCAACGAGCAATGAAATCAGAGACTCTTTCATTCTCCCTTTGATTGCAGTTTGTAAGATCGAAAACTGTCATTTTTGTCAAAGTTGAGCTAAACTGAAGAAGGAATTTTTGACGAAGATCCTCCCATCTTATGACTGACCGGGATTGCAAGCTTGTATACCAGACAAAAGCTGGTCCTTGCAAGGTTCGCACGAAGCATCTGAGTTTCACTGCTTCTTGCTGCTCTGGAGTTCCCATCATAGGATCACAACAAGACACGTAATGCGTCAAATGTTGTTCGGGGTCGCCTGATCCATTGAAAGTAGGGAAAACAGGGTTTCCAAAACTGGATGGAGGAGAAATTGAATCTACCCATTCAGGGTAAACTTTCTTTTCAGGTTGAACTTGCGCCCGTTTCCCTTCCATAGTTTCTAACCGAGCTGTTAATGACTCAATAGTAGTTATTAACTTTTGAGAAACATCAGGTTGAACATGGTTTTGGGTAGGTGCGATGAATGGAGCTTGGACAGACGTGGTGGTTTGTACTGCAACTGATGGTAGTGCTGCCAACCGTTGTTGCGTTTGACCCGTAGGATTAGACCTCTGAGGGTGTACTGATAAAGGAGGATATTCCTGATCCATCTCAGTAGTTACAACAAATTCCTTCGGCTGTCGGACTTCACCATCCTTAAGAAGAAGACTACTCTGAAGTAGTTCTACATTCAACCTTCTTAATTATTTCATTTCTTCCTCCTGCTGTGCAAACCTTTTCTCTAATGAGAGCGATTGACCTCCTTCAGAGGAAGGGTGAGAAGTAACCTGATTCTTTCCTTTCCCCTTATTGGATCCTTTTCGGAGAGGGGGAAGTGGGTTACTTGAAGGAATACTCAGATTTTGGGAAAGCCTTTGATTATGTGTGCGCACACCTTCTTAATTTAGGTCTGTGTGTGCAACTTCTTGAGCAGGAACCTCTTCGTCTGATCCCTCTGATTGAGCCGCATCTGGTGAATCGGCAGCAACGACATTGATGACATTAATGGATGAATATTGCATGGAATCTTTTCTATCAGCATTTCTGTGATATTGTCTTCTTCCATGTCCATGATGAGACATGGCATTCCGTTGACTTGATCCCTCAGGAACTTCTTGGAGAACCGTCACTTGGAGAGAATCTCCTGATAGCTTGGCTCTTCGTTCCTCTTGAGGCTTATTCCCTAATCGAGAGAATACTGATTGTCTCTGAGGGAGGGATTGAGGATTTGAAAAAGTCCCCAGTCCGGTGGACTGGGGATGTTCCTGCTGCTTCCGCTCAACTCCTCGAATCCCATTTGTTGACTCTGAGGGTTGGGTTAGAGAAGTCCCCAGTCTGACAAGCTGGGGTGTCTCTTGACATGCTATGTCTGAGATCTTCTTAAAATCTCTCTTCATCTTGCGAATCTTAGTTCGGAAATTAGCTGGATGCATTAACCTGTATCCACTTTTATCGCCTGGTTCAACAGACCGTTGGATGATTTCTGAAACTTCTTTCATTTGATGACATGTTTGCTCCAGACGAGAGGCTTGTGCAATATTCTCGCCTGCTTGATGTATGATCAATTCAACAACTTGTTCTCTATATACTTTATTTTGAGAGGAACTAGTTGAAGCCTGTTCTTGAGCAAGCTTTTGATTATGAACAAAGCCCATTGACTGTGGCCGGCCATGGGAAATAACATTGCATGAGACCATTTTCGACGGGCTTTGCTGACTGGAAAGCACTATGAAATGTAGTGCTCTGTGAACACCCCATCCTCTGATATGAACATCAGATGGAGCATTGGAAATTAACTGATGCAATTTTCTTAGTGCGCCGAGGCATGAACGTTGAAGGGTTCTCTGTTGCTTTTCAGCCTTCGGATACCGAGAGACTGATAGAGATGCCAAATCAATCTGGCGTTGTAACCCTTCTATTATCTTAATATGATTTTCATAATCACCGTAAGATAATACATTCTTCTTCAATTGACAAAGAGTCTTCCATATGTTGAGACGAATATCATGGATTCCATCATCCATCAACATCTTTGGAATGTCGTACTGGGAGTCAGCCAAAGGACAAAACATGACTGGAACTTCACCTTTTGTCAGTTTTTTCCTCATGTTCAGCATTTCCTCTTTATCATTAAATGAAGACTCTTCTACCTGTTTTGACAAGAGTTGGTGTTTCGTTGTTGTTTCATCGGATTAAACAAGATTGGTAGAGAGATCACTATTCATGCTGGAAGATTAATGACCTGGGGATGGTTCGGAGAATAACCTAAACCCCAGACTATCCTCTGATGGAGAAAGAGTTTCACCTGCCGATAGTAAAGCATCAGACATGACTGGCTTTACGTTTGCAAGTGCCTCGAGATAGGAGGGCTTTCTCGTCACTACATTGCCTTTTGAAAAATTTTCGAGACAACGTGAATCACTACTGTGGAGAGGACTTTCGCAGCGAATTTCATCACCATGATGAGGACCGTCATGATGGGTTACAGAAAAAGATGAAATCTCTTGCTCCTTGGTCTTCTGACCACACAGAGGGTTCCTGTGGCTCTCATCTGAAGAAGAAACTTCAAGATTGACCGAACTTTCATGAAGCAAGCCTTCATGAGGAAGTGTATGTTGAAGACCTTCAAAATTAATGTTCCCGTTATTGAGAACTGAGGGAGTAGAATCTTGAAGTCCGACAGATAAATGTCTGAGGGCTTCAAGAACTCCAGCATCGAGCAAGGCCTTGTTGCAGATTGGCCTTTGATCTCCTGACTGTGCTGGGCAGATCTTTTTCATAGATGCCTTCTTACTCACTTTAGAAACCACTTGTTGACGAAATTGGTTACTCTGAGCAGGTGTATGTTCCTGATCAGGAAAGATGGTCAGTTAGGCTGACGATCTCCACTCAAATCAGGTGTATGTGCCTGACTTGGTTGTCCATTTGATATGGGGGAGTATGCCCCATAACCCTCTTGGACTGGAACATATGTGTGTGTCTGTTCTGCAGTGAATCGTTGATTTGTCACTCCACTGCTAGGGATAGATTTATGTGTCTGTACCTGAGATGATGTTGAAGCTATTATGATACCCTGGCAAGCATCCAGAATATGAGCAGGAATTTGCTTCTACTCTTTCACCATTGACAAAATATGTTTGGTGACCTCAGCCGCCAGAACGGGGATATAAGTCCATTCCGGGCTTGGAGTAGGTGTATGTGCCTGCTCCTGTCCTCCTTTTCCTGTCAGTGAATCCTGACAGTACTCAAGTGTGGAGGTAGAGAGTTGAGTCTGCCACCTGTTTGTCGTCGGGGCTTTCCGACTGACTTCTCCGTGCGCTACCAAGTGAGACTGTTGGTAGGCTTGATTATTATTAGCAGTTGTATGTGCCTGCTGATTACACTTCGCCAAACGCGGTTGACGAGATCCATCATATGTAGTCAGACGAGCCTGCTGACTAACTGGTGATGTAAAAGCAGGTGTATGTTCCTGCCTATAGTACTCCACCGGAATTGCCTGGCAGGATTGGCGTGATGCTGCCAGACGAGTCTGCTGGACAGCGGAATTAAAATGGACAAGTGTGTATGTCTGCTCATTTTTCGCCACCATGTTAGGTTGGTGGACTTCTCCAGAGATGGCAGGGATGACAACCTGCCCATTGTTCACCGGATTCCGTCTCTGGCGGTTCATCTTTCCTACTCGGGTTCGAGGAACCTGAGCTGAATTCCTGGAGTCGGTACCCTCATCATGTTGAGGGCGCACTACCGCACGAGTCTGGCGGCGATTGTTGATGGGAGCCCTTGGGAAGGACTCCTGTATTTTTGAATTAAGGTCCTGCGGGACCTGCTCATTCACTTCCTCAGAGTAAGGGAGTGAATGGAAATTGTGTTCCGGGGATAACGACCCGAAACGGTTGGAGACGGTAGTCAGCACCGCCTGCTTCTTGATCACTAGCCGCCGTTGTCCGGACGACCAGGTAGAGTTGTTTTCTTGGAGGGCTTGACGAGCGACCTCCATAGTTGGGATAGTATCGTTGCGACGATACTCCTTAACTAGTGCATTAGAAACCCAGTGTTGAAGACGCTGAGTTGGTGATGTCATCCTCAGAGCAGACGACGTTCCAGCAGGAGTAGCAGCATTGGTTTTCACAGCAGCAGACCTCACAGTAGAGGTGTTCACAGCAGCAGTATTCACAGAGGTGAATTTAAGGAAAGCCATTTTGCAGAAGATCTTGAGAAAAAGAGTGCATGTTCCATATAACAGACATAATCAAGATGAATCTGGCCACTGCATCTTTTGGATGAGAACATCTCAATGATTTCTTTGTTGGCCCAAGGGGCCTAACAAATAAGAAGAATATCACTTTAACTTGGTTAAGGATTCACGTCGGGTTCACCATTTTTGTTTCCTCACGGATTTCGGGGATGACCTCCTAGACGGTAGATTCAAACATTCTGATCGGTTTCTAGCGGGTTTGTTCGTAGAACCGGAAACATCCAATGATTCCACATCCGTTTGGACCTACTTTCCAAAGGCAGGTGCTCATTAGCTTGTGGACTGATGAGGCTTAGGAATTTGCATTGGTCGAGAGGATGGGAGGTCGGACTCATCACACCTTTTTGAGGGGAATTATTGTCTACTCCGGGACTCTCTTTATAGATTTAAGTTATGTTCGTGAATCCTTATTACATTACCAAGTATAAAATGTGCTTTCCTTTAGTTTTAACAATCAATGATTAAATATGCAAGAAATTTAGAGAATCTTTTATATTTATTCGAGGTTCTTCATCAATATAGAATCATCTATATCTGTTTAGAGATTCTTGGTCAATGGTATCCTTCAAAACGTTTATATAAAAGTCTCTTGGTCATTATGATGACCAGGCTGGTTTTAAAGCCACTCAGTGGGGCACTTGAAGTTTATCGTCATTCAGAAGGACATGGATTATTTCAAAGTTGGGATCGAACCCAAAAATGGGCTACCTAGGTATCCTTTGTTTTGAAAAAGGAATCAGAACCCACGCAGTTCGAGTAATGGAGTATGATGTTTATGATTGATGGCTCAAAGAAGAATGTCATAATTACTTTTACACTCTAAGCTCACGCGAGTCATGCTCGGTGTGAGAAACAAGAGGTATTGGTAAAAATTAGACAATTGTGCCATGAAAGATGCAATCATAAGAATTTGTTTGGGGCTTATGTATGTATGACTGCCCAGATAGATGAAGGTTTAGGATTCACTTTTAGGGAGAAAATCCATGAACAGGGTCCATAAAGTTATATGTGCTTCATGGAGATTTGAATACTTTAATCTTGGGGCTTACTCCTAAGGAGGATGCCCAAGTTAGGAGGGGACTTATGATTGGGTTTTAATCCTGAAAAGGAAACCCAAATCAAGGGTAAATTAAGACTGGTTAAGAGAAATTTAAGGGGGCTTGGGGTTTACTCTTGAAAAGGAAACCCAAGATTATGACTGGGACTTACTCCTAAAAAGGAGGCCCAGGTTAGGGGACTTGGGGCTTACTCTTGAAAAGGAAGCCCAAGATTATGACTGAGTCTTATTCCTGAAAAGGAGACCCGGGTTAGGGATTAAGGTTGGGGCTTACTCTTGAGGAGGATGCCCAAGTTAAAGGAATTAAGGTTTGGGGCTTACTCTTGAGGAGGATGCCCAAGTTTGGGAACATTAAGAATTTGGGGCTTACTCCTAAAGAAGGATGCCCAGATTAAAGGATTTATAACTGGGGATTATTCCTAAAAAAAGGAGACCCAGGTTAAGGATTCTCTCATCTTAAAGGATAAGGTTAAATGAATGAACTCTCAATCTTTGGTGACATAAGGATATTTAAATCACTAGGTTTTGAGAGATATTCCACAGAATTCCTTTTAGATAAGGAAGTTGAATCAAGAAATCATGCCATAAATGGCTTTGAAGAGTGTCTTGAAGACTGAATCCTGAAAATAAAAGGTGTAATGGCTTAAGAGGGGTAAAATGGGCAAGATGGGCACCCAAAAAAGGTAGGGGCGCGCATGTCTTGAAAGGCGCGCAAGTTTTCCGTGGGAGCGCAAGTATTGGTCACGCAAGTATACCTGCGTGACATGTGGGGTACTTGCATGATTTTCAACCAGTATTAGAGTACTTGAGCGACTCCTTTTTAATCACTTTAGAATCCTCTTGAGGTTCTTCCAGAAAATGGACGCACAAGTTATTTTGAAGGAAATAAGTCGGCGCGCAAGTGTTGATATGTTTCAACACTTTGGCCTTCCTTCTTCTCTTTAGATCTTCCGTTCTAGGTAAGAAATTACCTTAGAAGTATTACGGAAGTTTTGAGAAGAGACTTGGGCGTCGGGAGCTTCAATCCGAGTTTTTGGAAAAAAGATCCTCTCGAATGGGGGGGCCACAGGGTCTATTTATAGGCAGGAGAAGACCCCAGGCGGTTACCGGGCGGTTACCACTTAGGTCACGCAAGTCACTTGCGCGACCAAGATCTTCGCGCAAGTGTACTTGCGCGACAGTAAGATAACTTGCGCGGTGCAGTTGCTGTTGATCCTTTGTTCATTACTTTGTCGATTTTTGATGTTTTCTTCAAAGGTTGAATCACTTTGAGCTCAGATATTCCCTTTTCCGATCTTTAGATTCTGTGACGAAAGGAGCGTCAACAACGATTTTATGTTTCTAGGGTTATTTAGTAATTTTTTTAGGATTTTTATAATTTTTAGAATTTTAGGAAATTTTGAGCATTTTAGTGCTCTAAGGGTTTTTTTGGTTTTTATGGTTTTTTTGATTTTAGGGTCTTTTGACCTTTATGGGGGTTTTTAGTGTCTAAAGAAACAGATATTATAGTGTTTTTTTTAATTTTATGAATTTTTAGTGTTTTCACTGTTTTTATGATAACAAACAAGTCCAGCCAGAAGCAAATCCTCTAAGCATTTAATAAAAAGAAAGGAAAAGTACAAAAGAGGTAGATGGGTTCAAAAAAACAAGCATGCCCTCATCTATAAAACAAAAATGTTAAATATCATAATATGACATTTCATTCCCATAATAAGAATCATCACATGTTTCCCAATCAGATTGAGACTTACCTTGATTGAAAATCTTAAGGATATTTGCATCCACCTTCCTTGGTAGCTTAGAAGACGATCTGGTAGACAAAGTCTTAGGAAGAGTAGATTAATCCTTTCGTGGTATCCTCTTTGGAGGAGCAGAGGTAAGGCCCTCACTCTCAGTGATCTTTGTCTTGCCACTTAGGAATGCATCCTTAAAAGAGGCATGCACACCCCTACCTGAAGTCCGAATAGGGGTACCAACATGCACCCTATCATCCTCAGAGACATTACCCAATCTATCAGACAATATAGAGTATTGAAATAATTTCTGAATTTTCTGATGACAGTCAATATTTTGTTTTGCATCATTTGGATTGGACACATCTAGAGGGGGATTAGAAGTCACTGTTTGAGTACCTTCGTGAGAACAATGTATTTATGTGTTTTATGGGGTTTTAGGGTTTTATGGTTTTTAGAGTTTTTATCATTATTTAATTTTTTTTGTTTTTTTGTTTCTATTTTGGTTTTTAAGGGTCTCATGGGGTTTTTTAGTTTTTAGATTTTTTGACGTTTTAGGGACATTAGGGATTTCTTATTATTTTTATTATTTTTTGTGTTTTATGGATTTTGTTGTTTTTTGGTTTTTACAATCTTTAGTGTTTTTATGGATCTTAGTGTCTCTTATATTTTTGGGGTGGATTTAGTGTATTTAGTTTTTTATGGTTTTCATTGGGGTTTTTATTATTTTTAGAGAGTTTTTTGTTTTTATGTATTTTTACTGTGTTTAGGATATTTATGGGTTTTTATCATTTTTAGGGATTTTGAGATTTTTTGGTGTTATTAGTGTTTTTAGGGATTTTATTATTTTTCTAATGTTTTAGGGTTTTTTATATTTATTTTGGGTTTTATGGGGTTTTATCATTTTTAGAGGTTTAATGGGTTTTTAGAGATTTTAGTGTTTTAAGCGTTTTTATTAGATTTTATAATATTTATAGATTTTATGGGGTTCATGGTTTTTAGGTTTTTTAATGGTTTTTATCATTTTCATATTTTTTAGGGGTTTGAAGTTATTTTTGTTTAGTAAGGTTTTATTTAGGGTTTTTAGGGTTTTTATGGGTTTTTACATTATAATGGATATTTAGTGTTTTTATGTTTTTGAAGTTTTTATTGATTTTTACTATTTTTAGAGATTCTATTTTTTTGTTTCTTTTAATTTTTAAGGGATCATATGGTTTAATATATTTTTTAATGATTTTTAGTTTAATGGGTTTTTATAATTTTTAGTCGGTTTTTAGGGTTTTATAGGCTTGGGGTGGTGTTATGATTTTTAGGGGTTTCTATGGTATTTAGTTTTTAGGAGTTTTAAGAGTTTTTTGTTTTTAACATTTTCTTAGGGGTTTTAGGGTTCTTTTAGGGGTTTTAGGGATTTATGGATTTTTAGGTATTGTTATAATTTTATTGAGTTTTTAAGGATTTTTAGGTGTTTTAGGGTTTTTATCATTTTTAGGGATTTTACATGTATTTGTATTATTAATGATTTCTTATGTGAATTCTGGATTTTTAGGGAGTTTTATGTTTGTATTGATTTTTAGGAGTTCATTAGGATTGTTTTGTCTTTTAAATGTTTTCGATATTTGGAGGGGATTTAGGGTTTTTAGGGTTTTTATGGGTTTTTATGTTTTTAATGTTTTTAATGTTTTTAAAAGTTTTTTTGTGTTTAAAGGATTCCTAGAGCTTTTATTTGGTTTTATGGTTCATATTGTTTTGTTTTGGTTTTTAACATCATTAGGGGTTTTTTTGACTTTAGGGTTTATTTGGGTTTTTAGGGTATTTAGTTTTATTTATATTTTAAAATGATTATAGCTATTTAGTGGATGTTTAGGGTTTTTATGGGTTTTTATGGGTTTTATGGTTTTTATGTGTTTTCATGGTTTTTTTTTTGATTTTTAGGATTTATATGGGTTTTTATCTTTTTCATGGAATTTTAATACTTTTATAGGTTTTATGTTTTTATAGTTTTTTGGTTTTTAAATTTTTTTTCAATGTTTTTTAGGGTTTTATAGTTTTTAGATATTTTTTTCGGATTTAATTTTGTTTTCTAAATTTTTATTGGTATTTTAGGGCTTTTATTTAGTTTATTTTTCGGAATATAGGTTTAACGGTTTTTAGGGGTTTTATGGTTTTTAGGGGTTTTAGGGTTTTAGGGTGTTTGACAGTTTTTAGTGTTAATATTTGTTTTTTAGGGGTTTAATGTGTTTTTATTTTTTAGGGGTTTCTCTGGTCTTTTCAATTGAAAATTTGTTATAGTTTCATGTATTTTTAGGCAGTATTTAGAATTTTTATGGTTTATAGGAGTTTTAAATATTTTGAGATATTTTAGGGGTTTTAGGGTTTCTTATGGGTTATTATGTTTTTTAGTTTTTTATGTTACTTTGGGGTTTAAGTGTTTTTAGTTTTTAGGGATTTTTTCGGGGTTTTCAGGGTTTTTAGGGTTTTTTACATTTTTAGGGATTTTTAGGGGTGTTTATTATCATATCTTAATTTCATTTTTTTATGGATTTGAATGGGTTCATCGGACTTTTAGTGTATTATGGTATTTTGGTTTTTGGGGGTTTTATGGGTTTTTTTTGATTATTTAGGGTTTTTATGAATTTGTAGAGTTTTTAATGTTTTTAGAGATACAAACGGGTGTTAAAGTTTTTATATGATTTAGAGGTTTTATGGGTTGTTTGGGGTTTTATAGTGTTTTGGGGGTTTCAGGGTTTTACGGTCTTTTAGGGGGTTTACTGCATTTAATTTTTTTGGGTTTTATTTTTTTATATTTTTTAAGGTTTTCTTACGATTTTCAGGGATTTTAAGATTTATTATGATTTTAGGTATTTAATGGTTTTTTTATTTTTATTATTTTTTGGGTTTTAGGGATTATGGTGGTTATGAGGGTTTTATGGTCTTTTTAGTGTTTTTAAAATATATTAGGTTTTTTGGTGATTTAATTGTTTTATTTTTTTAATTTTTTCATAAGATTTTCTATTTGATTACATTTTTATAGAATTTTAGTGATTTATAGGATTTTTATGTTGTTTTAGGGGATTTAATCGATATTTGTTTTAGGTATTTATAGTATTTTTAGGACTTTTATGTTTTTTTAGTTTTTTGGGTTTATTAGGGGTATTAATTGTTTTAGATTTTTTTTAAAATTTTGAGGGTTTTAAAATGGATTTATAGTTTTTTGTGGGTTTTGGGGTATTTTTATAGTATTATGGTTCTTAACGTTTTAGGAGTATTATTGTTTTAAAGGGTTTTTATGGTTTTTTATGGTTTTTAATAAAATTTGATATTTAGGCGTATTAATTTTTTTAGTTTTTCAAGGTTTTATTCGGTTTTTAGGAGTTTTTTGGGTTTTAAAGTTATTATGGATTTTATGACTTTTATTAGTATTTTATGGTTTTTTCTTTTTTTAAGGATTTTGAGTGTTTTATATTTTTTTAAGGTTTTAGTGAATTTATGGGTTTTTTGATTTTTTTGGTTTTTATGGATTTTTAGGGTTTTGAGGTATTTTGATGGTTTTTAGAGTTTTTTAATGTTTTTAGTGGTTTATGGTGTTTTCTTATATTTATAGTGGGTTTTTATAGTTTTCATGGTTGTTTAGGTTTTTTAGGTTCATAGAGGGTTTTATGGTTTTTAGGGTTTTTAGGTGTTTAGGATCTTTTTATGCAAAGAAGGCTCGGGTCCAGGCTATTTCTGGAACCCCCCCAAAATTTATTAAACAAAAGGACACAAACACTGCAGACAAGGGAGGGGAGGGGTCGAACGACCCACACCCAAAAACCCTTACAACCCACGCCAAAGAAAGAAAAACAAAGAAAGAAAAAGACACAAAAAAAGACAAAACCGCAGCATCATCACATCACATCCAGCCAATACCAGCATCCCACAGCACTACATCCAGCGTTAACCAGCATCCAGCAGCTCACAGCTAACCAACAACCAGCATTCAAACTACAGCAGCAAACAACATCCAGCAGCAGCAACCAGCCAACCAGCATCCACAACAAACCAGCAACCAGCATCCTCATTTTCAGACAGCCAGCACCTCTTTCGACCACCAAACATCTCCCAGCATCCCACTTCCACTCTAGCAGCACAACAACAAGCTCATCCACAACAGCAGCAAATACCAAACAGCCACACATCATCCAGCATTTACCATACACCATCCACTCAAAACCAACAAAATACCCACATCCAGCACCCAGTACCTTCTCACCAAGAAGGTCCCTTTCCAACAGCATAGAATAAACAACATCAAAAGAACATGAATCATCACCACCCAACAGAGCCGACAGCCAGCATCTACAACAAATCCAAAAAACCAGCCAAAAAGCAGCACCAATCCTTCTCCCCAACAACAGCTTTTGGGGAGGCAACGAATGAAAAATCCAGCCAAAGTCTAGCCGAAGCAGCAACACAGAACCAGTCCAGCCACCAAACAAGAACACGCAATCCAGCAAAATCAGTCGGACACAGGACATAGTGATTATACCTTCATCAGCAGCAAGATCAATGAGTAAAAATACTACACCTCTTCGGATCCGGACAAACAGTGTCGAACCAAGCGCAACGCCAATGCTCGCGCGAAGTAGATGCAAAGCCCGTCGAACCCGTTTATCACCATGACGTGGCCATACCTCCCCCCGACACCAGAAATTCTCGTTGCACCAAAAAACCAGCAATTTGAACCCTCCTATTCGGAAAAGCAACCATCTCATCGGCGTTAACTTCACTATCGACAGCTTCAGAATCGTTCAATACATAGGAAAATCATCTCTGCTACCACCAGAGAGAGCAGAATCCAGATCTAGCAACGCCGATCCAGATCGAAACGAAAAACCGCTACAACCTGAAATAGCCCTCAAGATCTCAGCGCCGTCATCCATCTGTCACGAAAACTTCCATCGCACCAGGAGATAATGCTTCCTGAACATCAATTCATCCGCATCGCAAAGCCTGAGGAGATCAACAAAGCCTTTGAAGGGGGTTCCAGGATGGAACCCTAGAGATCTCCACATCAGGAGAGACCCTGGAGAGCAATTTTAGGTTTATTACATTTTTAGGTATCTTTAGAGCATTTTAGTTTTCTATGAATTTTTTGGGTGTTTAAGGATTTTGGTGGTTTTAGGTTTTTTTATCATTTTTAATGTTTTTAGGGTTTTTAGTATTTTTTAGGTTTTTAGGGGTATTCATGTTTTGTTTTATTTTTTAAGTATTTTTTTATGTTTTTAGGGTTTTACGGGTAATTATAGTATTTTAAAAAAATTAGGGGTTTATAGGGGAGGAGTTGTAGTATTTAGTGGTTTTTAGGGTTTTTATGGGGTTTTAGTGTTTTTAATGGTTTTTAGTGTTTTTATGGTTTTATTGGGTTTTAGGTTTTTAAAGAGATTTAATTGTTTTAGGTTTTTAATGTTTTCTTAAATATTTTTTGGGATATTACAATTTATTGTGTTTTAAGGATTTTTAGGGAATTTAAATATTTTTATGAGTTTTTAGGGTTTTAGGATTTTTTTAGGGATTTTGGGTTTCATTTTGGATTTTTAGGGTATTTAGGGTTTATCATTTTTTATGCTTTTTGGGGGTTTAAATAATTTTTAGTTTTTTAAGTTTTTTGTAGGGGTTTTCATTTCTTTAAGGATTTTACATTTGTATGAATTTTTATGGAAATTATTTGGATTTTTATGGTTTTTATGGTTTTCATGGATTTTGAGTGTTTTTAAGTGGATTTTGGTTTCTTAGTGTTTTTGTTTATTTGGGTTTTAAGGGGGGGGGGGGTTATAGTTTTTAGGTTTTTACTGTTTTTCACGTTTTTTATATTTTCTAGAGTTTAGATGGTTTTTAAAGTTTTTACAGGTTTTGTAGGATTTTTATGGGGTTTTATGACATTTTATGTTTTTAGGTGGTATTATGTTTTTATGAGATTTTTGTGTTTTAGGTTTTTTAAAGGTTTTAGAGTTTTTTACTTTTATAGGGGTTTTATGCGTTTTGTGGTTTTAAGGATTCCTTAAAGGTTCTAAGGGTTTTTATGTTTTTTATTTTTTTAGGGGTTTTTAGGATTTTTTTTTCAGTTTTTCGGTTTGTAATGATTTTGTGGTTTTTATGGTTTTTATTTTTTAAGTGGTTATAAAATTTTAGTGGTTTTATTGGTTTTAAGTGTTTTTTAGTCATTTAGATGTTTTTTCAGTTTTTAGGTTTTTATGGTTTTATTTGGGGTTTTAGGGTTTTTAGGGGTTTTATCATTTTTATGAATTTTTAGGTCATTTTGGGATTTTTATTGTTATTTTGGGTTTTTGGGGATTTCAAGGGATTTTACGGTTCTTTGGAGGATTTAGCATATTTTATGTTTTAAAGGGTTTTATGTTTTTTATAGGTATTTTTGGGTTTTTTGGGGTTTTTATGTTTTTAAGGGTTTTTAGGGATTCTTAAAGGGTTTTCTGGTTTTAGGGGTTTTAGTGATTTTGAGGAGTTTTCAGTTTTTAGGGTTTAATGGTTTTTTCTATTTTTGGTGTTTTTTGTGTTTTAGGGGTTTTGAAATCTTTTATTCTATTTTAAGTTGTATTTATTGTTTTTATGGGGTTTAGGGTTTTTATAGTTTTTATAGTTTTTGTGGTATTTATTAATTTTATGGTTTTTGTACATTTTAAGGTTTTTAGGGGTGGTTTGTTTTTAGGTTTTTTTGGGTTTTTAATAGTTTTTATGTTTTACATTTTTATTTATGTTTTTCATTTTTTGGGAGTTTTTTATAGTTTTTGGGATTTTTCTTGGTTTTTATGATTTTTATTGGTTTTAGGTTATTTAAGGGATTTGGGGTTTTTTGTGTTTGGGGGGGGGGGTTTGGGATTTTCAGAGTTTTTTAGTGTTTTAAGGATTTATATTTTTTAACAATTTATGGGTTTAGATGGTTTTTTGGGTCTTTAGTTGTTTTTGTGTTTTTATGGGATTTATGGGGTTTTTAAGTTTTTTCGGGTTTTTATAGGTTTTAACAGTTTTTAGGATTTTAGGTTCTTTTTAGGGTTTTAGTGTTTTTAGGTTATTAGGGGTTTGAACTGTTTTTAGGTTTTTAATTTTTTTTCTTCGTGTTTTAAATTTATTTACGGGTTTCTATGTTTTTAGTAATTTTTATGTATATTTATAATTTTTAGGGTTTTAATGGGTTTTAGGAATTTTGAGTTTTTTAGGATTTGATAGGGTCTCTCGGGTTTTTAGTGATTATAGTGATTCTTAGGTATTTAATGGTTTTAAGTGTTTTTTTGGTTTTAAGGTTTTGTTAGGGGTTTTTCAGTGTTTTAAGTGTTTTAAGTTTTTTTATGTTTTTAGAAATTTTTATGGTTTTTAAGGGTTTTGGGGGTTTAAAAGGTGTTTTAGAGTATTTAGGGATTTTATGGTTTTTTAGTGGTTTAGGGTTTTTTGAGTTATTTTGTGTTTTAAGGTTTTTTAGAGTTTTTTATGTTTTTAAGGGTTTAAAGGGTTTTTAGTGTTTTTTGATTGTTTTTAGGTGTTTTATGGGTTTTTTAATCTTTTTAGAAATTGTTAGGGATTTTAGGGATTTTTAGGATTATTAGGGTCTTTTCGGGGGATTTGGGATTCTAGGGTTTTGCCATTTTCTAGCGATTTTAAGTGTTTTATGTTTTTTTTTGTTTTCATAGGGGTTTTTATGAATTTTATGGGGTTTTTCAAGATTTCAATATCTTTTTATGATTTTTTTTTATTTTTAGTATTTTTAGAGAATATAGCGTTTGTAGGGTTTTGACATTTTTTATTTTTTAGGGGTCTTAAGTGTTATTAGGTTTTTAATATTATTAGGGTTTTTCATGGCTTTTAAGGTTTTTTTATTTTTTGGGATTTGTTAGATTTTTTAAGATTTTTTTTGGGTTGAATGTGCTATTACGAATTTTGTGGGGTTTTCGGTTTTTTTGGGTTTTTTGGGTTTTTATTGTTTTTTGAGTTTTTTGGACTTTTTTATGTTTTTTAGAATTTTAATGGTGTTAAGAGTGTTTAAACAATTTTAGGGTTTTAATGGGTTTTTAGTGTTTTTAGAGGATTCTTATTGTTTTTATGTCATTTTCGATTTTTTTATAGTATTAGGGGTTTTATTGGTTTTAATGGTTATTTGAGTTTTTTGGGTTTCTTTGGTTTTTAGTATTTTTAATATTTTAGGAGTTTTAATTGTGTTTAGATTATTATGTTTTTCATAAGGGTTTTTTAGTTTTAGGGGTTGTTTAAATTTTTAGGCATTGTTTATATTTTTTGTGGGTTTTTATGTTCTTAGATATTTTTAATGTTTTTAGGGTTTTAGGTGTTTTAGGGTTATTAGAATTTTTTAGATTTTTATGGTTTTGAAGTGTTTTTATGATTTTAATGTTTTATTAGGGTCTTTTGTAGTTTTAAGATTTTTTTGTTTCTATGGATATTTAGTTAATTATTTGATTTTTAATTTTTTTTAGAGTTTAAGAAATTTTGAGGGTTTTAGGGGTTTATGGTCTTTAATGATTTTATGGTTTTTTGGGGTTTTAGGGTCTTTTGACCTTTTTTGGTTTTTTAGTGTTTATAAAAAGTGCATCTATAGAGTTTTTAGAGTTTTTATGTGATTTCTGTGTTTTTATGGATTTTTAGGGTTTTTAATGTTTTTAATGTTTTTATGGGGTATTAGGGTTTTATGGTTTTTAGGGTTTTTATCATTATTTTCATTTTTAGGGTTTTTATTTCGACCTAGGTTTTTAAGGTTCTCATGGTGGTTTTTAGTTATTATTGTTTTTTACGTTTTTATGGACTTGAGGGATTTTTGATGATTTTTATTGTTTTTTAGGTTTTTGGGATTTTTTTGTTTTTAGGTTTTTACGGTCTTTATTGACTATATAGATTTTACTATCTATTAGGTTTTTATGGGTATTTAGTGTTTTTAGTTTTTTAATGATTTCATAAGATTTTTTATTATTTTAAGAGGTTTTTAAGTTTTTAGGTATTTTTAGGGTTATTAGGATATTTATGGTTTTTAGGGTTTTTAGGGATTTTGAGGGTTTATAGTGTCATTAGTGTTTTAGGGATTTTATTAGTTATATAATGTTTTCGGTTTCATTATTTTTTTAATGGTATTTAGGGAATTTAATGTTTTAATAGTTTAAAAGGGTTTTTAGAGTATTTAGTGTTTTTAGCCTTTTTATTTATTTTTAATATTTTTATGGATTTTAGGGGGTTCCTGGTGTTTAGGGTTTTTAGGGTTTTTAATGGGTTTTAGAATTTTTTTACTTTTTTAGGGGTTTGAGGTTATTTTTGTTTAGTTAGGTTTTCTTTAGGGTTTTAGGGTTTTATTGTTTTTTACATTATAATGGATATTTAGTGTTTTTATGTTTTTTTGAGTTTTTCATTGATTTTGACGGTTATTGGAGTTTTTGTTTTTTGTTTTTAAAATTTTTAGGGAACTTAAGGTTTTATAAATTTTTTAATTTCTTTTCAGTTTAATGGGTTTTTAGAGTTTTTAGTGTGTTTTTAGGGTTTTATGGGTTTGGGGGTTAGTATTTTTAGTGTTTCTATGGTATTTAGTTTTTAGGGGTTTTATGAGTTTTTTTATTTCTAAGGTTTTCTAAGGGTTTTTCAGGGTTTTTATGTTTTTTATGTTTTTTTGGGATTTTTGGGATTTTTTTAGGTTTTATAGAATTTTTAGGGATTTTGAGGGTTCTAGGGTTTTTATCATTTTTTGGGGTTTCACATGTGTTTAGATATTTAAGGTTTTATTACGGTATTTCAAGAGTTTTATGGATTTTTACATTTTATATTTATTTTCAGGGGTTCAATATGATTTTTTTGGCTTTTAAATATTTTATGTATTTAGGGGGGGGGGATTAGTTTATTAGGGTTTTTAAGGACTTTTAGGGGTTTTTATGGTTTTAATTTGTTTTTGTTTTTTAATGTTTTTGGTGGTTTAATGGATTTTTAGACTTTTTAGTTGGTTTTAGGGCTCCTATTGGTTATTTGGTTTTTAATGTCTCTAGGGTTTTTTTGTTCTTAGGGTTATTATGGGTTTTAGGGTCTTTAGCGTTCTTTATATTTTTAAATGATTTTAGATTTTTAGTGGATGTTTAGGGTTTTTATGGGTTTTTTGGGGTTTTATGGTTTTTAAGTGTCTTCATGGTTTTATAGTTCTTTTGTTTTTTAGGGATTTTAGTCTTTCTAGAGGTTTTATGTATTTTTTAGTTTCGAAAGATTTATTTGTGTTTTTAGGGGTTTTATTTTTTTTTATGTTTTAGGGTTTTTATTGATATTTAGCATTTTTATGGGTTTTTAGGTTTTTTTTGGGATTTTGAATGTTTTTAAGGATTTTATTATATTTTGGGTGTTTATGTTTTTCTAGTTTTTAGGGATTTCTAGTTTTTATATTTTTTTGGGATTCTTTGGTGTTTCTGAATTTTTAGGGATATTTTAAGGATTTATTTGGGTTTTTATTGTTTTCAATGGTTTTTAGGGGTTTTAGGGTTATTGTGGATTTTAAGGGGTTTTTTTGGTTTTTAAAATTTTCTGGTTTTCATGATTTTAAAGTGCATTTTGATTTTATGGATTTCTTATGGTTATCCTGGTTTTTAGGGTTTTTACATTTTTAGGTATTTTTTGGGATTTTTTGGATTTTTATGGATTTTAGGGTTTTTAGGGATTTGGAGGGGATTTAGGTTTTTGGGTTTTAGTTTATTTTTAATTTTTTTGGTATTTTAATGGTTTTTAGATTTTTTTTAAAACCTATTAATGGTATTAATAGGGTTTTAGAGTTTTTTTTTGGGGTTAGGATTTTTAGGGTTTTATGGAATGAAGATATTTTTAGGGTTTTAGTGTTTTTAGTGTTATTAGGTTTTTTTGGTGTATTAACTGATTTTAGGTTTTTTGGTTTTATTATGGGTTTTCATGGTTTTTAGGGTTTTAAAAAATATATAAGGATCATTAGGTATATTTATAATTTTTAGTGTTTTTATGGTATTTAGAGATTTTGAGGGGTTTAGCGTCATTTAGGGGTTTTAGTGTTTTGTTGATTTTTTGGATTCTTGGTTTTTTATAATTTTTATTGATTTTTTAGAGATTCTATGATTTTTAGGGGTTTAATAATTACATATTTTTTTAGTGGTTTTTTGGGTGATTATGGGTTATTATGGGGTTTTAAGGGTTTTAGGGGTTTTAGGGTTTTTATCGAATTTTTGTTTTTTATGTTTATTTAGTGTTTTTAGTTTTTTAAGGGTTTCCTAGTGTTTTTATAGGATTTTAGGATTTTTTTACATTTTCTGGATTTTTAGGAATTTTAATGATTTTTGTAGGTTTTAAGGTTTATAGGGATTTTGTGTGATTTTATGGTTTTTATGGTTTTTTGGTTTCATTTATTTTGATTTTTTTAGGTTTTTAATGATTTTTATATGGTTTTTACGTTTTTAGGGGTTTAAATGGGTTTTTCATAGTTTAGATGCTTTTTAGAATTTTAATTGTTTTTAATGTTTTAGGGGTTTATAGGTTTTAGGGGATTTTAGGGTATTTTTATAGTTTTTATGGGTTTTAGAGTTTTTTGGTTTTTAGGGGTTTTAATCATTTTTAGATTTTAAAGGATTTATTAGGTTTTTATTTTTATTTTTATTTTTTATTTTTATTGGTTATTTTTGGGATTTTTATGATTTCAGTATTTTTTTGGGGTTTTATGGATTTTTTGGGCTTTTAGGTTTTTTAGAGATCTTCGAGTTTTTTTATATTTTTAGGGGTTTTAAGTTTTTTTAGTTATTTAAGGATTTCTTATGTTTTTTCAATATTATTATGATTTTTTATGTTTTAAGGGGTTTTAGGTATTTTTAGAATTTTTATGTTGTTTCATTGGTTTTAGGGATTTTGATGGTTTTTAGGGTTTATAGGGATTTAATTTTTTTTGGGGTTTGAGGGGGGTGTTAGTTTTTAGGTGTTTTATTGATTTTAGTGTTTTTTAGTATTTTAGGGGTTTAAAGTATTTTTCATGTTTTCATTGGTTTTTATGGTTTTTATGGGTTTTTAGGAACTATTTTGATTTTAGGGGTTCTTATGGTATTTATGTTTCTTATTCTTTTAGAGGATTTATCATTTTTGGGTTTTATTGGGGTTTAAGTAGTTTTTTGTTTTTATGGTCTTAACGATTTTTCAGGATTTTTAATGTATTTTACATTTTAAGTGATTGTTATGGATTTTATGATTTTGATTGTTATTAAGGTTTTTTATGGATTTTGAGAGGTTTTAGGGTTTTTTAGGTTTCAATTGTTTTTTTGGGGATTTTATGATTCTTTTGGGTTTTGGGGGGTTTTATGAGTTTTTTATGGTTTTTAATTTTTTAGATCCTTTCAATGATTTCAAGGGATTAAATTTATTTTATAGTTTTTGTGGTTCTTTAGGGTTTTTATGGGTCTTTAAGGTTTTTTAATGTTTTACTGGTTTTTTAAGGGTTTAAAGGTTTTATTATTTTTTAGGGTTTTATGGGTTTTGGGTGTATTTAAGGTATTTAAGACTTTTTAGGGGTTTAATGTTTTTTATATTTTTATGGATTTTTATGATTTTTATGGGATTTAAAGGTTTTTGGAACATGGAGGGATTTTTTATTTTTTGGGTTTATGTTGTTTTTATGGGGTTTTTTGGGTTTTTTGGGTTTTTTAAGGTTTTTTGAATTTTTTGTCGATTTTAGGATTTTTAGGGGTTTCTAGGTTTTTTTATTTTTCTACTTTTATGGTCATTCAAGGTTTTTAGGTTTTTTATGGTTTTATGGTTTTTCAGTTTTTAGGGGTTTTATGTATATTTAGGGTTTTATGGTTTCTTAGGGTTATTCAATGTTTTATTTTTTTATGTTTTTATGGATTTTTGTTTATTTTTTAGGAATTTTACGGTTTAGAGTTTTTCTATGGATGTTGAGAGTTTTTAAGGTTTTAGGGTTTTTTCTTATTTATTACGGGTTTAGGGGGTTTTTGAGTTTTATTGGGTTTTTAAGATTTTTTAGGGCTTTTAATGTTTTTCGGGTTTAATGTTTTATATATATTTTTAGTGTTTTTAGGGTTTTATGGGTTTTATATGTTTGTATAGGTATTATGGTTTTATTTTTTTGAGGCATCATAGGGTTTTTTTGGGTCTTTATCCTTTTTATGGGTTTTAAGGGTTTTATGTATTTTAGGATTTTAATGTTATCATTGGGTAATTCTGGGTTTTTAATTTTTTTTTATGTTTTTATGAATTTTTAGGTATTTTTACGTATTTATATGGTTTTTTAGTTATTATAGGTATTTTGAGGGTTTTAGGGTTTTTATTTTCTTTATGGATTTCGATGATTTTTTTGATTTTTATAGGTTTATTTATGTTTTTAGGGTTTTAGAATTTTTTAGGGATTTAATGGTTTTTTATAGTTTGTAGTGCATTTTTAGGGGTTTAGGGTTTTTACGTGTTTAATGGGTTTAATGGTTTATAAATTTTTTAGGGGTTTTAGGGTTTTTAATGTTCTTTGGGTTTCTTGGTGATTTAAATGATTATTGTTTTTCAAGGCATTCAAGGGGGTTTTCAGGGTTTTTAGATATTTTTATGTTTTAAGGGATTTTATAGTACTTTTAAGATTTTTATGTTTTTGGGTATGTTAAAGATTTTGAGGGTTTTGAGTGTTTTATGGGTTTTATTGTTTATGAGAGTTTTTAAAAAATTGGGGTTTAAAGGGGTTTTAGAGTTTATAGTGGGTTTTTTGGTTTTTTATTTTTTATGGTTTTTACTGATTTTTATGTGTTTTGGGGTGTTAAAGTTTTTAGGGCCTTTTAGTGTTTTATCATTTTTAGGTTTTTATCGGTTTTAAGTGTTTTTATATTTTAAGGTATTCTTAGGTGTTTGGGGGGTTTTTTGTTTTTTTATATTTTTATGGATTTCTAGTAATTTTTATAGGAATTTTATGGTTTTTAGGGTTTTCTGTATATTTTGTGGGTTTTAGGGATTATTAGGGTTTTTAGGGTTTTTATGAATAATTCGGTTTTTAGTTTTTTTGATTTTCCAATGGTTTCTATGGTTCTGTAGTGTCTATTTATTCTTTTAGGGGTTTCAAGGGTTTATTATATTTCTTAGAGTATTTTGAGATTCTAAGGGGTTTTCGGGTTTTATTGGGTTTTTATGGTTTCTATGTTTTAGGGGATTTTTGTGTTGTTTATGGGGTTTTTGGATTTTTAGGTTTTTTATTGGTTCTTAGGTTTTTCAGGGTTAAAATTATTTTTAATTTTTTAAGGATTTATTAGGGGATTTTGGGGGTTTTAGTGTGAATAATGCTTTTATGGTGTTTTATTGTTTTAATTATTTTTATGTTTTTAGGATCTTTTGGTTTTTTGAGTGTTTTTAAGGTTTTTATGGGTTATTTGGTTTTTAGTGTTTTTGTATATTTATAGTATTTTTGTTTTTATATTTTTTTTAAAAAAACCATATTTTGACAGGGAATTAAGGATTTTGTGTTTTTATGGTTTTAAGGGTTTTTTTTGGTGTTATGGTTATTAGGGATTTTTATAGTTTTTGGTGTTTTTTTGGTTTTTTGGGTTTTAGTTTTTTTCATGTTTTTTATTTTTAAGGTTTTTAAGAAATTTAATAATTTTAGGGGTTTTGATGTTTTCATGTAGATTTTAATGGTTTTTAGGTTTTTTTATGTTTTTACATATTTTTAGGTCTTTTTTAGGATTTTAATAAATTTTTAGGGGTTTTAGGGATTTGGAGGGTTATTACACGTTTTTAGGGATTTTATGGTTTTTTGGGATTTTATGGGTTTCTAATTTTTTAATATTTTTAATATTTTTAATATTCTAATGTTTTTAATGATTTAAATGTTTTAAGGCTTTAGGGGTTTAATTTTTTTTATTTTTTAATTGTTTTTATGTTTTTATGGGGTTTTATGGTTTTTAGGGTTTTATCATTTTTAGGGGTTTTAGGTGTTATATTTTTTTAAGGTTTTCTAAGGGTATGTGATGTTTTTTAGGTTATTTTACATTTTTTGAAAAATTTTAAATATTTTTTATTATTTTTATGCGTTTTTATTATTTTTAGTAATTTTCAGTGTTTTTGGATATTTTTATGGGGGCTTTGATTTTTTTTGAGTAATTTTAGTTTTAATAAGTTTTTAGAGTTTTTAAAATATTTACGATTTTATTAAGTTTTCAGATTTTTTAGTTAGTTTTTAGAGTTTTTATGGGTTTTAGGGTTTTATTAATGATTTTAGTGGTTTTAGTGTTTTAGGATTTAGGGGTTTTAAGTTTTTTTTAGAATTTTAAGGGTTTCAATGGATTTTCATAGAATTTATTTGGGTTTTTTTTCCATTTTTAGTTATTGTTTACTATTTTTATATTTTTAGGGGTTTTAGGGATTTTGAGAGTTTTTAGGGGTTTATAGGGTTTTATGATTTTTATGGTTTTTAGAGTTTTTTATGTTTTTTCAAGGATTTAATGATTTTTTGGATTTTTTAATGTTTATAGGTGTTTATATAGTTTTAGTGTTTTTAGTATTTTTATGGATTTTTATGGGATTTTAGGTTTTTTTAATTTTTTTGTGATTTTAAGGTTTTTATAATTTTAATGGTTTTAAGTGTTTCAAGGGTTTTATGGTTTTCGTGGGGGTTTTGGATAGATTTTTAGATTCCCTAACATTGAACTAATGGACAGATTTTGAAAGGGGAGTGAATGTTTTGGAAATATATCCCATGTCTCAATCATCAAAGAGTTTTGGTTCAGATGCAGATCAAAACTACACCAGAAAAGAGAGAAACATGTATCATTACATCATCCAGGTGTTGTGGACCAAGATAGAATCAGATCTTCCTTAGATGAAAATCCAATAATGATATGATCACTGTCTACAAGACCCACTATTTCATGTTCCTGGAGATCCTAATGCTAAAAAAACCTGTCAAAATCATTCACCAGGGGTTGTACTTCAAAAATCGAGCAACCAGTGTCAAGTGATGTTGTGAAGAGGCTTCATTGAGCTTCTTGATCGATAGCTGAAGCTATGAATGAATTTTAAAAAGTTTTGGCACCTTTATATAATGCTCGATCCGTGTAAAAGGAGGAAAAAAATCAGCAGATGAGAACTTGATTAAGGTGCGATCATTATCGATAATCAGTAGAGGCCCCTCCCCCTTATAGAGGTGGGGGAGACATAGAAGTCGTAGCCATGGTAATGCTAGAAGGGGATGGGATCACCCATCATGAGGGAGTGGAGGAGGCGCTATCCTTTTGGTTTTTAGGGGTTTTATGTGTTTCTATGTTTTTAAGGATTTCTTATTTCTTTTCAATGTGTTTTTATTTTTATATTCTTAAATATTTTTTTGGTATTTTTAGGATTTTTATGGATTTTTTTGGGATTTAATAGATTTTTTCTGGTTCTTAGGGGTTTTACGTGTTTGTGGATTTTTCGGATTATTAGCGTTTTTCATATTTTTCTGGTTTTTATGTTTTTAAGAGTTTTTAAAATTTCTGGGGGTTTCTAGTTTTTTCTAGATATTTTTTTTGTTTTAGTGTTTTTATTGTTTTTAGAGTTTTTATGGTTTTAGCAATGTTTAGGTTTTTTAGGGTTTTAAGTTTTATTTTGGGTTTTTGTGTCCTTCTAGTTTTTAAGAATTTTTACTGATTTTAAGTTTTTAATTTTTATTAGTGTTTTAGGAATTTTTAAGAATTTTTATTTTTTTAGTGATTTATAATGATTTTTTAGGTTTTTTAAGGATTTTAGTGATTTTTTTAGGGTTTTTTTGGTTTTTTGGTTTTTTGGTTTTTCTGGGTTTCAGGATTTTCATGAGATTTTTATGGTTTTATGGTTTTTAGAGTTTTTACGATTTTTAGGGTTTTAAAGGGTTTTTATATTTTTAGTGGGATTTTAAAGTATTTATAGGTTTTAGACATTTTTTATGTTTTATAGATTTTTATGGAATTTATGGGTTTTAGGGATGAGTTTTTTTAGGTTTTTCAGAGTTTTATTTATTTTTTATTTTTTTTAAGATTTTATTGGGGTTTTTAGGGTTTTTATGCTTTTTTACATTTTTCATATTTTTTGTGATTTTTTAGGATATATCCAATGGGTTTTTATGGATTTTGAGGGATTTAAGGTATTTTATGTTATTAATTATTTTAAGAGTGTATATTAATTTTATTTTATTTATGTTTTTTATGGTTTTTTGAGTTTGTTTATGGTTTAATGGTTTTTCCAAATTTGAAATTTTTTACTGGTTTAGAGGTTCATTAGCATTTTTAGTGGGTATTTAGGGTATTATCGGTTTTCAGGGTTTTTGGGGTTTTTAATGGTTTTTATTATTTGGATTTTTTAGTGTTTTTTGTTTTTTTTATGTTTTTGGGGTTTTAAGTGTTTTTTTGTTTTTAAGGTTTTCTTAAGGGTTTTCATGGTTTTCAGTGTTCTTTATGTTTTAGTCATTTTTAAGGATATTTTATTAATTTTAGGGGTTCTTAGGGTTTTATGGATATTGAGTGTTTGGTTTTTTATGATTTTTATGGTTCTTTTTTGGTTTTTATTGTTTTTGAGTTTTTAGTGGTTTTATAGTTTTTAGATTTTTAATGTTTTAGGGGTTTAATGGCTTTTTAGAGTTTATGATGGGTTTTAAGTTTTTAATGTTTTAGGGTGTTTATTATTTTTAGGATATTTGGGGTATTTATGTTTTTAGGGTTTTATAGGGTTTGTATATTTTTTTTATGTTTTTAGGATTTTTATTTTTTTAGGTTTTTTAGGATTTCATATGGGTTTTTAGGGTTTTTAGGGATTATTACATTTTTATGGTTGTCATGAATTTTTTTATTTTTATTTTCTATTGCGGTTTTATGTATTTTTTTGGTTTTATAATTTTATGATTTTTGGGATTTTATGTTTTATTATGTTTTTTTTTCATTTTTACGATTTTGAGGTTATTGATTTGTTTCTGGATGTTATGGTTTTCTTAGTTGTTTTTATTGTTTTAGCGTTTATCATGTTTATGATGTTTTTTGGGGATTTTTTATAATTTTTATGGATTTGAGGTCTTTAGATATTTTTTGGATTTTTGTGGGTTTTTTTTAGATTTTATAGTTTTTATGGTTTTTGGGTTTTTATGGATTTTTTATTTTTATGGGTTTTAATTTTTTTATATTTTTAATGTTTTCATGGGTTTATAGTGTTTTAGAGTTTTTTGTTAGTTTTAGGGCATTTAGGGTTTTTAGTGTTTTGGGTTTTTAGTGTTTTTTGAGATTTTTATGAGTTTTATGATTTTTAGAGATTATAGGGTTTTAGATACTATTAGGGTTTTTATCATTTTTAGGTTTTAGGGTGTTTAAAGTGTCTTCAAGATTTCATTTTTTTCATAAGTTTTTTCAGTGTTCTAATTTTTTTAATATCTTTATGGTTTTTTATGGATTATTTAGGATTTTATTGGTTCTAAAAGGTATTTAGGGATTTTGAGGGGTTTTAGATATTTTTTTATTTTTTTGGGTTTTTATGGGTTTTGGGTCTTTTGGGTTTTTATGTTTTTAGGGATTTTAAGGGATTTTAGAGTTTTGTTATCACTTTTAGTGGTTAAAATGTTTTTTAGATTTTTTTAGTGTTGTTCAGGTTTTTATGGGGTTTTATGATTTTTCATGTTTTTATGGTTTTTTTGGGATTTAGGGTTTTTTGGTTTTTTAGGTTTCATAGTTTTTTTCCATTTTAGGTGTTTTAAGTGGTTTTATGATTCTAATGATTTATTATTTTTTTGGGTTATTCAGCTCTTTTATGTTTTTAGTCATTTTAGGAAATTTTTATGATTTTTTTTGTTTTTAGGGATTTAATTTTTTTTTTGTGTTTTAGGGTTGTTAGAGTTTTTATGATTAGATTTATTTTTTGTATTTCATGGTTTTTTTGAGATTTTTGGGGTTTTAATTTTTTATACATTTTACCATTATTGGGAGGTTAAAGGGGTTTAGTTTTTTAATTTGGTTTTAAGGGTATTTATGGATTGTTAGGGACTTTTTATATTTTTATTGGATTTTATAGTTTTAGGGTTTTTAGGGTGATTAGGGTTTTAATGTTTTTTATTTTTTTAGGGGATTTAAGTGTTCTTAGGATTTTATGATTTTATTAGGGTTTGTATGAGTTTTATATGTTTTAGGGATTTTTTTTCATTTTTTGGAATTTTATGGGTTATTTTGATTTTTACAAATTTTGAGGTATATTTGGGTTTTAATGGTTTTTTAGGGTTGTTAGTATTTTTTTAATTGATTTTAGGATTTTTATGATTTTTTTAACATTTATTGTCATTTAAAGGGTTTTTAGAATTTTAATTTGGTTTTCAGGTTTTTACAGTTTTTTAGGGTTCTTTAAGGTTTTGGGGTTTTCTATTTTTTTTTAGGATTTTTATCAATTTTTCTGTTTTTTCGATTTTTTTAGTGTTTTATGTTTTTTTATGTTTTATGGCTTTTAAAGGGTTTTTTAGTTTTTTAGGGGTTTTTTAATTTACTTTGGATCTTTTACGAATTTTGTGAGTTTTATAGTTTTTTTGGGTTTCAGTTATTTTGAAGTGTTTTGGGTTTTTTTGGTTTTTTTGGGGTTTTTAGGGGTTTTTACGTTTTTAGGTTTTTTATGGTTTGTAGTGTTTTTTTAACATTTTTACGGATTTAAATTATTTTTAGGGTATTTATTGTGATTGTGGGTATTTATAGTTTTTACGATTTTATGTATTTTAGGGTTCTTTTAGTGTTTTTAGGGATTTTATTTTTTTCACCATTTTAGTGGTTTTAAATTTTTTTAGGTTTTTTATATTTCATAGGGGTTTTCATAGTTTCTTACATTTTTTGATTTTTTAGGGGTTTATAGTATTTTTTATATTTTTGGTTTTCTAGGAATTATGAGGGGTTTTTTTAGTTTTAAGAATTTTATGGTGTTTTTTGATTTTTAGGGTTATTATAGTTTTTTAGGATATTTATGGTTTATTATAATTTTCTAATATCATTTTTTTTGTAAAGAGGTTTTATAGTTTTTGGTGGTTTTATGGGTTTTAGGGTTTTGAAATGTTTTAGGGGTTTTTATGGTTTTTATGGTTTTGTAGGGTTTTTAGTGTTTTTTAGGTTTTTAAAGGATTTTTGTGTTTTTAGGTTTTTATGGTTTTATTAGGGGGTTTCAGGGTTTTTAGGGTTCTTTCATTTTTGGGTATTTTTCTGGGAATTTTTAGAATTTTTATTTTTATGATTTTTGAGGGTTCTCATGTTTTTGGGGGTTTTAGGGTTTTTATGGTTTTCTATGTTTTATGCGTTTTTTTTGTTTTTATGGGTTTTATGATTTTTATGTTTTTTTATCAATTTTGGGGGTTAAATGGTTTTTAGTGTTTTATGTGTTTTTTAGTTTTTTAATGGTTTTTAGGGGTTTTCACGGTTTTTAGGGGTGTATGGTTTTTAGTTTTTTCATAGTTTTAGGGTTTCTAGTTTTGGGTGTTTTTAGCATTTCTATTTTTTCAATTATTTTATGAATTTTAGGTTTTTAGGGTTTTCATAGGGGTTTTCATGGTTTTTATAATTTGTTACATTTATAGGTATTTTATGGTATTTTTTGGATTTTTATACTAATTTTTGATTTTATGATATTTTGAGTCTTTTTATGGTTTTTTAGGGTTTTTGGGTTGTTGTAGTTTTTTTGTTTTTTGTTTTTTTAGTTTTCTAAGGGTTTTACGGTTTTTAGAGTACTAAAATGTTTTTAGGGGTTTAAAGGGACATTATATTTTTCACTCTTTTTTGGGATTTTACAGTTTTTTATGATTTTTATTGTTTTGATGGGTTTTTAAGGTTTTTACGGTGTTTAGGTTATTAGGGGTTTTGGTTGTATTTAGTATTTAGGGGTTTTAAGTGTTTTTAGGTTTTAATTTTTTTCTTAGGGTTTTCATAATTTTTATAGTTTTATTTTTTAGGGATTTTAGTTATTTTTAAGGATATTTATAGTTCTTAGTGTTTTTATGTATTTTAAGGTGTTTTAGGGGATTTTTGGTTTTTTGGGTTTTAGGGTTTTGAAGATTTTATTGTGTTTTTTTGGGGTTTTAGGGGTTTTCTTGTTTTTTAATGTTATAGTTTTGTAACGGGTTTTTAGTGCTTTTGTGGTTTTAGGGTTATTATTTTTAGAGTTTAGGGGTTTTATGGGTTTTATGAGTTTTATGGGTTTTAGGGGTGTTTAGATTTTTAATTTTTTTAAGGTTTCTACGTGTTTTAATTGTTTTTATATTTTTAAGGCATTCATTGGGGTTTTTACGGTTTTTACGGTTTTCAAATTATTAGGTATTTTTATGTAATTTTAAATATTTTGATGGGTTTTAGAGTATTTTAGTTTTTGATGGGTTTTATGGTTTTTAGGGTTTTGAGTCATTCTATGGGTTTTTCTGTCTTTTTTTAGTTTTTTGGTTTTCTAAGTTTCTTTTAGAGATTTCTTATTTTTTTTATAAGGTTTTAAGGGGTTTTATAGTTTTTGTTGGGTTTTACGGTTATTATGGGTCTTTACGGTTTTTGAAGGTTTTTATGAGTTTTTATTATTTTTAGGGTTTTTAGGGGTTTCAACATCTTTTAGTTTTTTAGGGGTTTTAATTTTTTTTGTTTATTATGGTTTTATTAATATTTTTCTATGTTTTTATGTTTTTTATGTTTTTATAGATTTTCAGTTATTTTTTTGATATTAATGTTTTTTATGGTTCTTAGGTATATATAGGGTATTTAGGGTTTCTCAATTTTTGTTGGTTTTTACGATTTTTTTTAATTTTTAAAGTTTTTTATTTTTTCCAATTATTTAATGTTTTATGGGTTGTATGTTTTTTATGTTTTTAGGGCATTTATAATTTTATAGTTTTTAGGGGGTTTAAGTATTTTTAGTCTTTTAGGTTTTTTTGGGGTTTTATATATTTTTTATATAATTAGTGTTTTCTAAGGATTTTTGGGATTTTTATTGTTTTTAGGGTATTCAGGGTTCTATTAGGGTTTTAGTGTTTGTTAGGGATTTATGGTTTTTATGGGGTTGTTTGGATTTTAGGGTTTGTTTGAGTTTTTCTGGGTTTTGAATGTTTGTGGGGAGTTTTCATATTTTTTATTGGTTTGAAAGAATTTTAGATTTTTTATTACATTTTACTGTTTTATGGGGTTTTATTGATTTTATGGTTTTTAGGGGTTTCAGTGTTTGTTTGCTGGGGGGTGTTAGGGTATTTATGGCTTTGGTCTTTTTTAGGATTTTAAGACATTGAAGTGTTTTTAAAATTTTTAGGATTTTTTTATTGGTTTTCAGTGGTTTTAGGGTGTTTTATCCTTTTATGCATATTTGGGGATTTTTTTGTCTTTTTTATTTTTACAATTATTAGGGATTTTGAGGGGTTTTAGGTTTTTTTGTTATAGTTTTCTTTTTTGTATTCTAGGGTCTAACATATATTATAGTTTTTAACTTTTTATAGGTTTGAAGGTATATTTATATTTTCAATTGGTTTTTAGTGTTTTTATTCGTTTTAGGGTTTCTTAGGTTTTTAGGGGTTTTACGTTTTTACGTGTTTTGGGGTTTTTAGAATTTTTGGGTTTTATTGAGGTTTTAAGTGTTTTTAGGTTTCTATTTTTTTGGTAATTTCCGGGATTTTGGGTTTTTTTGACATTTTTAGGTATTTTTTTGGGATTTTTTATGATTTTTAGGTTTTTAGGGTTATAGTGATTTTTTCAGGGGCTTTAGTGTTTTTAGGGTTTTTTTGGTTCTTTCATTTTTTTAGGGTTTTTAATGTTTTTTTAGGATTTTGAGAGTTTTTAGTGGTTTTTAGTTTTTATTGATTTTTAGGGTTTTTAGGGTTTTAGGGGTTTTAGGATTCTTTGGGTTTTTTAGTGTTTTTTGGGTTTTTAGTGTTTTTTGGTTTTAGTGGGTTTTTGTGTGTTTTAGTGTTTTTAGGATTTTACTATTTTCTTAATGTTTTTTTGTGATTCAGTGTATTTTAAATACTTAGTGATTTTTTTGGAATTTTTAGGATTTTTATGGGTGTTAGGGTTTGTTGACGCTAGTTGAGAAATTAACCAGAAGGACCATGAAGAGACCTTAGCAATGTTCAAAATGGGGAAAGGGAAAATCAACAAATTCTCCCAAAGAGCCTCGGGACGGAATAAATTCATGGAGCTTCACGGAAAATCTATACGGCCGACCTGCACGACCGACCTATGCGGCTTATAGCCGTGGCCGAACTTTTCGCCTGAAGATTTGGTAGGCACCTCTCCCACAGACCTGTGCGACATAGCTGCACGGAGCACCTCCGCGGAAGACCTCCACGCTAGTAGATGCTTGATGCCCCTATGTAGAGAACCTACACGGCAGATTTGCATGGAGGACCAACGCGAGCACAATCTCTTCGACCAGGCCCATCTATGCCTATAAATAGAGCCCTTGGGCTCCCCATTTCCGAACTGAAAAAAAGTGAAAGTCTCTATGAAGATCCCATTGTGTAGCTCCTTCGCCTATATCCCTCAAATTGTCCCTGGTAGCTCTTTAAACCACGAGAAAATAGATAATTAAATTGGAGAAGCATGTTTTTAAGTTCATCACATTCTTTAGTCATCATCTTCATCTGTGCAACATAGCTTCGAGATAAACCTTCACGACATAGCTCCGCGGTATACCTGCGCAATTCAAGCAAAGCGGGGTAACTATGTGTCATACATGCACGAAGAACCTACGCGACCAGATCAAGTACCCTCTTTTAAAATCCATTCATGGCAGGGTATCTCCTTCCTTGGTTCCCTTATCTTGAAGGGACTAGGTCAAAGCCACCACCAAAACCTCATGACTTCTCAAACCTTTAGTAAAGGCAATCAGTGTGTCTCCTATTTGGGTTTGTGTTTCCGCAGTCATAGGTTTCCCACATTTGTTTCACAATGGGGTTAGAATTCATGGGATGTTTGTGGGTTTGTATATCCACAGTCACATGGACTTTTCTCCCATAAACAGTGTAGGGATGTTCCCAGTTTGGTGTATGGTCGGTTACCGGCCTCAACTTTCCCAAAGAAGAGACACGTAACCTTAGGTTTATAGTATGAAAGGCACAATTCACATATTTATTTTCCGTGCAAGCATAGGAGAAGTATCCCTCCCCTACCAGGACCAATTTTAGGGTAGTTATCCTGGTATAAGCCCCTCACCTTCACCCCTTCTTCCTTACATTGGGCCCTTGTCCAATGTAAATAGAATAGAGGGAAGGTTCATCGCCTCACCCTCTTCCATAGTCGACGTGCCCTCTTCCATCAGCATGGAGGAAAAATTTTAAAGTGTAAAGTGTCATTATTGAATCTTTCACATCCTCTTGTTCCTCACACTGATCATGTCTCACGTGGGCTTAGAGATATGTGATTATTACAACATGTGCACAAACACTCATTGGAAGGAACTAAAAGAACTCTGATTCCTGTTCTAATCAGGATTCGTAGGAAGCTCATTTAGAGCCTGAGCTCATTGGGAATCCTCCTTAGGAAGTAAGCACAAAATTCAATCCTCAAATCATCAAGGCATCCATTTCAGAAATTAATCCCAAACTCATCTCTCTCAAAGGACCATACACTCCTATGTGATTTATTGAACTACGTGGGATTTGATTCCCATCCATATGGGATATGTAAGAAGCCTCCTTGAGGTTCAAACCCAACATTTCAAATCAACCATATTCTCTTCGAGCCATATTCCCAAGAGGGTCTGATCTTACTTGGAAACCCATGTCCCTTCCAAGCTCCTCGGGCTGCTTCAGTATAAGTCCCATACTAAGTTTCAACTAAGCACCTTCTTCTTAGAGGTCCTTATCACATGACCTTAAAAGGTATGATGTGTCCTATTATGTGACACTGAACTATGAGGGTTCTGATTCATTTCACAAGGATATGTAGGTATCCCATTTTACAGGTATGATCCAAAGATCAAAACAAACCTTCATATCCTTGGATGACAATAAAATCTAGAGTGCCCCACTGAGTGGCTTAAAAACCAGTATCATCACATCGATGATTACAAGAATATTTAATTAGTATATTAGAGGATACCATTGATGGAAAACATCAAACACATACATATATTTACATTATTGAAGAACCTCGAAAACATACTGATGATTATAAAGTTTTACACATGTTAATAAGTGATTATAAATTCCAAGGGGTACTTATGAAACACTTAGTGAATTAATAAGGATTCATGAAAATATTTTAATTTTATATAGAGAGTCTTAGAGTAGACAATAATTCCCCCAAAAAGGGTGTGATGAGTCTGACCTCCCATCCTCTCGACCAATGCACGTTCTTAAGTATCGTAAAGTTTAGAACATAAAAAACACCTGCCTTTGGTAGTTAGGTCCACTTTGGAAAAAGAACTATTGGAAGTTTTTTGTTCCATCAATAAATCTAATGGAAACCACCTGGAAACAAGGATTCGTAAATTTTGAACACACATTTCATGGAACTATGAAAAAAATGGTGAACCCGATGTGAATCCTTAACCAAGTTAATAATGTTACCCACATGGTAGGCCCCAATCACTGGATAAAGGAAGGCTGGACAAAGGAATTAATCATGCATGTATCCATCTAAAAAGATATTTCTTTAATAAAGGTTGTCGTTGTTCTCAGCTTTTCCACAGAACACTCTTCAATAAAAATAATGACTGTCTCCAAGACATCATCTGTGAACTCCCCAATCACGGCTCAAGCTGGATCTTCATCCTCGGGAAAGGCGTTATCACCAACCCAACATCTTCAACACTGGGTCTCTAATGTACTGGTAAAAGAATATCACCAACATGATATAATCTCGACATTGAAGGTGGCTCGACAAGCCCTACAGCTCAACAAAAATCCCCGATCATCTGGACAATGATGACCAATGATCACAAAGCAGATGGTTCCTACCACCGTATCCAACCGTTTAGGGTCCTTATCCCCAGAACACAAAAACTTTTCCCTCCCATACTACAAGGAGTTGGATCAAGAGGTCACTCAAGGCCTCAATTCAATAATGCAGAAGTCCTTACTGAGGAATCCCACTAGCAATCGCCGCCAAACTCTTGCGTTAGTGAGCCTCCAACATGATGGGGGTGTTTCCTCTAGATATTCGGCTCAGGTCTCACAGACTCGGGCACATAATACGAACCTACAGGGACAATGTACGGTCAATAGGGAGTAGGTTCTCACCTCTGCCTCTTCTAGAGAAGTCCGCAGATCAAACTTGATGGAAAACAATGAGTGGGAACATTAACCCATTCGTCCTAATTTTGTTTCTCATCATTTTTGTATGATAGAATCCAAAAAATACCACTATATAAACCCAGTGTAGTATCGTAAATAGAAAAATACACCTTCTCACAAGTTATCAGCCAGTCAGCAGATGCGTATGACTTCATTTATAAGAGGCATGCAAATCTAATATGGTGGCAACAGGTAAACAGGAATATACACATGTTTACAATCACCAATTCTGTTATTAGTCTCGTCTGCTAGTATTGAAGGAAGTCTGTCAACCTTACTTGATGGAAAAAAGAAAGAAGGCACATACACCTTCCAATGTTCATCAAGCCTGCCAATAGTCTCGTTTGGTAGCACCTGGAGAAGTCAGTTGGAAAGCTCGACGAAAAATTTGGGGCACACCCAAATCTATGCTCCAATGCATGAGTACTGTCAATATCCATTGACAAGAAAAGCGGGACAAGAGTAGGCACATACACCTACTACAGATACAAAATGGACATATATTCTTGTTCTGGACGCTGATGTCACCAAACACATCTTATCGCTGGTAAAAGGGCATATGCATATCCCTCCCCATATTCTAGAAGCATGCCAAGATATATTAACAAATACTTCAGTAGTATCAGGGGAACATACATATAATGTTTTCCCAACATATGGGAAGACACATCAGAAAGCCATCCCAGAGCAGATACACACCTCTGTTCCAGTCCAGCAGGGTCATGGGGCATATCTCCCCATATCATACAGACAACAGGATCCTGAACATACACCCTTTCCAATTGGAGTTAATCGGTCCGTTCCAGTAACTACTCGAAGGTAGGCACATACACCTGCCCATTATAACCACTTCCCCCAGTAGGTGTCACCCACTAAGTATAAGAGAACATCCAAAAAGAAGTCTCTCCAAACACTATTAATAAATCAAGAGTCAAGCTATGATTAAGCATCTCTTAATGCTGGGGTTCTTGAAGGCCTCATAAATTTATCTATTGCTGCTCAATATCCTACCCTCTCATTACCAAATTTTGGGAGTGGTAGTTGTAATTATAATGTTCCTCATCAGAAACTTCATAATGAAGGCTTGATTCCTGAAAATTCGGTCAATCCAGAGTGTCTATCTCTAGATGAGAGCCACGAAAACCCTCCATGTGTCCAGAAGACCATGGAGAAAGAAGAATTATCCCCTACTGTAATCCATCATGGTGATCCTCCCCATGATGTCATTCGCTACGAAAGTCCTCTTTGAAGTAGTATTTTTTATTGTCAAAACAATTCCATAATTGATAATGTAACAACAAAAAATCCCTCCTTTATCAAGTCACTTTCGAACAAAATGTCAGTCATGTTTGATGCCTTTTTCATTGACAGGTGAAACACTTTCTCTGTCCGTTGACATCTTAAGGGAACGATCATTCTCTGAACCTCCCTTGGGTAATTTATCTTCTAATATAGAGCATCCACTTTGGTCAATCCAGGTGGGGAAATCCTTAGTGAAAGATGAAAAATACATGTTAAACATGAGGAAACAGTTAGCTAATGGAGAAATACCAGTAATGTTCTGGCCTTCAGAAAATTATTAGTTTAATATTCTAGAATTGATGACGGAAGATTGCATTCAAGTCATTCGTCTCAACTTATGGAAAGCTTTTTGTCATTTTAAACCTAAATTATTACAATATGATGAATATCAAAATCATGTAAAGGTAATAGAAGGGTTACAGTGCCAAATTATCTTGGCCTCTCTTTCAGTTTCCCAACATCCAAGGTTTGAAAAACTATAGAGAACCCTTCAACACGCATGTCTCAATTCTCTAAAGAGTCTATGCTAATTAATTTTGGATTCCCCATCCACTGTTCGTATCAGAGGATGGGGTGCATATGGATAATTGCATTTAACTGCGCTCCAAAATACCAAAGTCTACCAAAATTGGTTCCATGTAATGTTTTTTTCCCATGGCTAGCCACAATCAATAGGGTTTTTATGTAATCAAATGTATGCTCAAGAGAAGGCCTCATCCAGTTCTCATCAGAATCAAGAACAAAGAAATGAAGTTGTTGAGATACTTTTACATCAAGCCTCTGAGAATCTTGAGCAAGCGTCTCATTTAGAGGATATAAGGAATAAGAGGATGAAAATGTCTGAAATTGCACAACGATCTTCTAAAACAAATGATTTGAGTGATTGTTGGATGATTCACCGAGCTAATGTCTGAACCAAAATCCATAAAACCAGAAGAGCAGTTGCATGAATTTCATCTATAGTAGTTCAAGAATCACCCAATTTTGCCCGGCTGGGGGATCCTTTAATACAACCTTCAAATTAATTAAAAAATGTTTAGACATTTGATGAATAATAACAAGATCAACCCCATCCTACAAGGATGGAGTCTTTTCTACATTTATAATCCCCTCCTCAACGGAAGTCAATTTTCACCCGATTTGGGAAGAAGCCACAATGAAAGAGTAAAACTAAATTGTCCAATGATTCCCTTTATGTTACTGTCTTCCAAATAGTTCCATGGAATTCTTTATATAGGAGAATAATGTCTCATGAAAGACAAAAGGGAGATGATCTAGAATAAACACTAACAGAATGTCATCAATGCATTATGCATTAGTGAATTTTATCAATATCATTGTAGAAGATCCTCCAGAAAATAATTCCAGTTCAGAGGAATCAGAAGATGAAGTTCTTGTCCACAATACGGTACACACCGAGGAAAATGAAGAATGTGTGCGTACCCAAAAACAGAGGCTTACCCATAATCTAAGTATGCCATCAAATAACCAACTCCCCCCTATTCGAAAAGAATCAAACAAGGGGAAAGGAAAAATTCAGATTGCATCTCACTTTTTCACTGGATAAGGTCAATCTCATTCACTTGAAGAAATAATTTCACAGCAAGAAGTGGAAATGAAGGAGTAGAAGAGACTCAATGCAGAGTTACTTTATAACAGAATTTCTGCTAGACATACTCCCCAGGAAAGTCCTAAATTTAAAAATCCTATAGGAGCTCCTCAAAAAAAGGGATTTGTAGTAACTACAGATGCAGATAATGAATTCCCTCCATTGGTTACACAATCAAGACGTGATCATATACATCCTGATACACCTGTTCCTATGGATTATCCAATACAAATATTAGCACCACCATCAGTGGTATTAATGGTTGTTGCACCATCTCAAACTCCAGTTGCTATACCTGCACATAATCCAACTCATCTGGATATTCCCCAAATGTTTCTGAACAAAATTGAGGAATTAATGACTTCTTTAGAATCTATGGAGGAATGAAATGCACCATTTCAGCTGGAAAAGAGAGCTTACCCTGAATTGGTGGATGCAATTCCTCCCCCACCAAAATTTGTGAATACCACATTCCCAATTTTTAATGGTTCAGGATATCCAAAAAAAATTTCTCACTGTGATCCTATGATGGGAACTTCTCAACAACAAGAAGCAGTTAAGCTTAGGTGTTTTTTGCACTCATTACAAGGACCAGCTTTTGACTGCTATACAAGTTTTCAATCTCGATCAATTACTGGGTGGGATGATCTCTGTCAGAAATTCCTTCTTCAATTCAGTTCAACAATACCAATGACAAAAAAAATTATCATACCAATTGTAAACAATGGTATAATGAATGAGTTTTAGATTTCATTGCTCGATGGAAGGGATTAACATTTTCCTTATGTTTAGCACTCCATTAAGAAGAGTTGCTGCCAATCTGTGTGAAAAATATGCATGATGAGTTACGCACACCATTGATCCCTATGAAATAAATAGGAGGGTTTCAAGACCATACTTCAATTTCTCAGCATATAGAAGACTCTATTATAAAATCTAAGGCTAAAACACGTGTAATTCCATCAGATCCAGAAAGGAGGATAAGAAAGGCATAAAATACTACAATCACACTCAAACAGGCATCTGTACCTTCTTCTACTTCAAGACCTTCATCATATCGAAGGGATCCGCCTCGTGAGCATCAGCAGCAATGACCGTTTCATCAATATGATCAAAGAGATCAAAGGTGGAAATAGTTTGAGGAATTAGAGAATAAAGTTTATTCTTTAAATAATGAACAAGTACATGTTTACTTCATCTCAGGATTATAAAACAATGTGGTTATGTTGACAAGGCCAAAGAATCCAAATAAAGATGGAGATGAAGATAGTCCAAATTATTGTCCCTTCCATCAGATAGAAGCACACCCCATTCAGGAGTGATTTGTTTTCAAAGAACTTCTATAAAAGATAGTAGACTCTGGACAAGTAAAATTGAAAAGTTCATCATCTCAAGTAGCATGTGTTACAGCTACCAATCTAGAGGAAGAGGGAGATTGGAAAGAGGTTAAAAGTAAAGTGTGCAAAAATATGATGATTGGATGATTAGGAAAATTATTAACCAGAATCATGCTATTTTACAAACACAGTTGAAAAAACGAATTCTGTCTTCTACCACTCCTGCCACAGAAAAACCATATTCATCAAAAGGTGATTAATAAGCAAAGTGATGATAAAGACAAGGAGCAGTCAGAAGAAGATGATCTTATTTCAAGGACAAATTTGTCCTAGACCTTGGAATGTTTAATGCCATCTGTTTCAAAATCATGGGCACCACCCCTCCAAACGATATAAATAGAAGTAACCTATCAGGGAAAATTATCATTAGATGAGGAATTTATCTTTTGTTCCATTAATGTTATCCATTTAACGGATCCTTATGCCAATGGTGATTCTGATTGTATTGAGACACAATTCATTATACCTAATTGGGGAACTAGAGGAAGAGGAAAAAGTTGAGGATACAGGGGAAGACATGGAAATTCTAGAAACCACCAATTTATCTCTACCCCTACTCAAACCATATATACAACCGAAACTCGTGGAAGAGCCCTTCAATGGGATCAACATGAACATGGAGTTTCTTCCATGAAAAACTAGTCTAGTTCTGACACAATTATTTTGGAGGACCTATTAGAAGTAATTCCATCTTACTCTCAGTAGGTTAATAGGCCTAGTTAGTCTAATATCCCAAATTCAGGAATATTACACTCTTCTGTTTCAATACAGAGAACATCTACAACAGAAGCATCAACTTTAAAAGCAGATGCAAAACCACATCTCTATGTTGGGAAATACAGACCTTTGAATCAAAAGTATTCTATTCTGAATCAATTGGCCCAAGTACCTTCCAATTTTTCACTTTTGGATGCTTTGAATCTATCAAATGATCTTCGAGAGGCAATTATTAAGGCTTTGTCAAGTCCTCAAGAATTTGAAACCGAAGTTGCTGTTTTTGAGGTTTACCATAGAGAGAATAATTCTGTAGAATTTCATGCAGTCATATCGTTTATGGATGAATATGAAGACCATGTGGTACATGGGAATATCAGACCTTTGTATTTGTCTTACAAGGTCAATGACCTAGATATCCGACATGCCATCATTGATAATGGCTCCTGGGTCAACCTAATTCTTGTTCGAACACTTCTTCGATTGGGTCAGATTGAATTTGACTCATCTCCTTCGACTTTAATGGTGCAAGGAAATGAAAAGAATGAACAAGAACCTCTAGGCGAAATTACACTCAGATCTCAATTTGTAGATCTTGTTTCTAATTCAGATTTCACGGTTGTTCTTCAGGACGCAACCTTCGATATTATGCTTGGAAGGCCTTGGTTGCATCAACATGCATCCATACCCTTTTCAAACCACCAATGTCTAAAATACCATTTCAATGGTCAAATTGGTACATTTTATGGTGATAAGGCTCTATTCAAAACATGTGAATCTCAATATATTGAGGTAGTGTTTTATCACACAAAATGAAAGAAGTCCATAATGAAGGAAATAACTAGAGTTAATGCTCCAAATGGATAGGAAAAGATTCCAGCAAATTCATTCATGCATTTGAGTACAGATTATGATCTACCAATCAATCAAGTGAAATGGTTAAATCAAAATCCATGCACTAATCCAGTAATTTCCATAAATTCAATTTTAGAAATTGAGCCCGAAAACATAGGAGAAATTATTAATAAACCCTGAAATGATGGAAACTTGAATGGAGATATTTTCATTTCATCTGCTGAACTACAATAATCCTCTACTTAATCAATTAGAATATAATAAATTGTAGCAATGTTTGAGGAAGAAAAAGATGTTGATTCTCAATCCATTAATCCTTCTTTACCACTGGAAGACCCTTCGTCATCAGTAGGGTCAGATATGGTGGATTCTTCTTTGGTATGTTCAAATACTGACTCCCCTAACTCTGGGAGTATTGCCTTGTCATATACAATGAAAGTGGAAACAGATGAGGTAACATATGATGATGAAGAAGAGGAAGACCTCTAGGATGCTCCCCCATCATTTGAAGAAGGTTTCTCTACCACCATGGATGAACTCATAGAAATAAATCTTGGTACAAAAGATAATCCATGACCCACTCTAATTAGTGCATCCATGACCTATGAAGAGCAAGAGGTGAATACTTCCTTTCCAAAGAAATATCAAGATATATTTTCATGGAAGTATATGGAAATAACAGGTCTTAATCCTGATGTAGCCGCCCATTATTTGGGTTTTCCAGAAGAACATCATAGATTCAAGAAAGCAGCAAAGAGAACACACACAAATCATGACTCTAAAATTGAAGCTAAAGTTGATAAGATTATAAAAGCAATCTTTGTCAGGGAAGTTTAGTATCCCATGTGGCAGGCCAATATTGTTCCAGTGGAAAAGTAGAATGGGAAAATTAGATTCTACATTGATTTCTGAGATCTTATCAATCATTGTCTTAAAGATGATTTTCCAGTCCCGATTACAGAAGTTATAATTGATGCAACAGCTTTCTATGAAGCTCTTTCCATTATTGAGGGTTACTCAGGGTATAATCAAATTCGAATGGCTCCAGAGGGTGAATAATTTATGGCCTTTAGAGCTCCTCAAGGTGTGTTTTGCTATAGGTTAATTCCCTTTGGATTAAAGAATGTGGTCACAACATACTGACGTTCCATGCACCATATCTTCAAACGCTTCTTAGGGAAATTTGTTGAATGTTATGTTGATGATTTGGTAGTCAAATCCAAACAATGTTCTAATAGAATGGATGGTTTGGAAACCATATTTTACAAACTTTGACAACATAATTTGAAGATGAAACCCTTAAAATGAGATTTTGGGGTAACCTTAGGAAAGTTTATTAGCTTCATTTGAAACCATTGTGGTATCAAATTTGATTCTGAGAAAACAAAAATCAACCTTTGGTATGTCACCTCCCCAAAATTTGAAATAATTAAGAGGTCTTCAAGGAAACATGTCCTATATTCAGCGCTTTATCACCAACTTGGTAGGAAAATTTTTACCCTTCACCAGATTAAGAAAGAAGGGAGTTACCTACCAATGGATAGAGGATTTCCAAGAATCATTTGATATACTCATGAAATATCTCTTGATTCCACAAGTATCGAAGCCACCTGTTGAAAGAAGACCACTTATTCTCTACGTGATAGCTTTAAAGCGATCACTATGAGCCTTCCTCGCCCAAAAGAATGATGCGGGGAATGAAAATATCATTTATTATCTCAGTCGAACTATCTTGATGCGGAAACTTGGTATTCAAGTATTGAGAAGTTCTACCTAGAATTAATATTTGCAGTTCAAAAATTAAGGAACTACCTGTAACATCATGAGGTCAAATTGGTATCTAATAATAACCCGCTCAATTTTATCCTTAGCCATCCTATGCTTAGAGGGCATCTGGCACGGTGGGAGGTTATTTTGAAATAGTTTTATATCTAGTTTTTTTCCTCAAAAGGAATTAAAAAGCCAATCTCTGGCTGATTTTCTTGCTGAGCACCCATCTACGGAAGACACATCATTTAATACAGAACTTCATGATGAAGAAGTCTTATCTATTAAATATAATTCCCAAACATAGGAAATGTATTTGGATGGTGATTATAGAATTTAAATAGGGAAGAGACTGGAAAATACTAAACTCCACAAGGTTGGAATAGGAATTGTCCTTATTTCCCCTGAAAAGGAAGTATAGCCTTATTCTTTCCTTTTATCGTAAGGTGGTACAAAAATGAAGTAAAGTATCAATCTCTCATCATAGGTTTGGAATTGGCCCTTCAAGAGAAAATGGATCATTTAAAGGTTAAAGGTGATCTGAATTAGTAATCAAACAAAACAATGGGGAATATTCTATCAAAAAAGAAGAGCTAATCACTTTTTGAGATTACATTAGAAAGTTAATGGATGAATTTTCCTCAGAGTCGACATTGTTATATCTCCCAGGATCAAAAAATTACCAAGCAGATGCACTGGTTAATGCAGCTACAACCTTGGTAGATCTAAATCAAGATGAGATAGTTATCAGCATAACCCATCGCTATGTGGTCTTACCTTTTGTTCAAACCAGAATGGAAGAAATTAATGAATTTCGCGTTATTTCTGAAACATATGGTCATACCACAGGATGGAGAACATCAATTATGGAATATCTTCAAGATAGAGTACTTCCACCAAACAAGGATGAGAAAGAACAGATCCAGAAACGATTGGCCAATTTTACTCTTTATGATTGTCCAGACCACCAAACAGTCCTTTACAAGTGAGGATTTTATGGAATTCTCTTCATATGTATTGATTGAGAAGAGACTACAACTGTCATGAAAGAAGTATATTCAGGAGTCTATGGTGCCCATCAATCTGGGAACAGACTCTCTGATCAGATCCGAAGGCTTGGATACTTATGGACTTCAATGACACAAGATTGTACAGATTTCACTAAAAAATTTCATCACTGTTAAGTGCATGCCAACATCATTCATCAACCCCCAGAGTTTTTATATACAGATAAATACTCCTAGCCATTTCTCACATGGGGAATGGATATAGTAGGGCCTTATCCTCTATACACAGCTAATTAGTTCAAGTATATTCTCACTGCTACTGATTTCTTCTCTAAATGGGCTGAGGAAATACCTCTCAAGGAAGTTGAAGAAAAAAGAATTGTGAGTTTTTTCAAAACTAATATCATCACTAGATTTGGTGTCCCTAATACTATTTAGACGAACAATGGCAACAAGTTTTATTCTACTAAAGTGAAAAGGTTATATCAGGAGCATAATATCATGTCCAACCACTCATCTCACAATCATGCAGTGACCAATGGACAAATAGAGGCCTTCAATAAGACTCTATAAAATATACTCCAGATGGTGGTGGATAAATATAAGAAATCATGGCCTGAAATTTTTTTGAATTCTTTATGGGATTATTGGACAACTACCTATACTGCTACCCAAGAAACTAATTATTCATTAGTATATGGAACTGAAGAAAATTTTCCAATTGAAATACAATTGCATTCACTTAGAGTTTCAATATGTGATCAGATTTCTACAGATGAAAGATCTCAGAAATGGTTCAATGAGTTGGAACGATTAGATGAGAAAAGTTTTCATACTTTGCATCTTCTATATGTCTATCAGAATATAATAGCACAAGATTTTAATAAGAAAGTTCACCTTTGTTAATTCCATCAAAGAGAATTGGTATTTCTCCTTAAGAATCCAATGATACCAGTAATGAAAACTTAAAAACATGAACCAAAATATGAAGGGAATTATTCCATACATAAGGTCTATTCAAATGGACCCTATGCTTTAATCTCAATGTATGGAGAGCTTATTACAATGCCAACCAATTCGAGATTCTTGAAGAAATACTTTGTGTAATTATAAACCACATAGTCTTCACTACAAGACTTTAAAATGCACTGTATCATGTCCTTGCTGCAAGACATAAAACTGTATAGCCCCCATGTCTTAGTTGCAAGACATTAAACTGCATAACAACTATAAGAATCCATGCTACATGACATTAAAGTGCGTATCATCTTCATCCTTGTCGCATGACGTTAAACTGTATGACATCATTGGTACAACAAACATTTTCTCTATAAGATTCTAGAAGTTTCCATAAGAAAACATAATTTACATCATCACTATTCCTTAAAAGTACATGAGTTTTTCTCTTTCCTATGTCAGAGTTAGATCTGCATAAGAGACCATGTTTCAAGAACTAAATATGTTTTGATTCTCATTTTCAATGAGATATGTAGAGATGCATGAATCTCCAATTCTAGGCCCAGCCACAATCACAAAATTTTCTTATTTTTTTTCTCCCATGTATATGAATTAGATCTATACATAGTTTTTCATTAAGATATATGATTTGATACTTATACCATTTTATGTCTTAAGATTTATCATTCTCCTAAAACGAATAAAAATCCCCCATTCTTCATGTCAAATTTACTGTGAGGAATGATTGTTTAAAGAACTATGTATGGCATGATTCTCATTTATAATGAGATACATAGATATTCCTAGGTCCCCAATCATGGTCCCAACCACATGATCAAACCCCCTTTATTTCATGTATAAGAATCAAATCTGTATAGGAAATATTTTATGAATTTTCCGTGACTTGATCCTTTCCCCAGCAAGACATATAGTGACACTTGGGTGTTATCCCTTAACCTAGTTACAATTTGTCTTTTCATTTCATATTGGTTCATCTTTGTCCTTAACGCACGACATTTAACTGCATGGAAATCTAATACCCCTATTCTTCATTTGAATCACATTTATATTATAAAAAAAACCCTTAGTCCTCCTTGTTTCTCACACTGAGCATAACTCACGTGATCTTAGGAATTGGGTAAATGGATTCTTTATATTAGGTGTATTAATTTATTATGGGTTGAATAATGTCCTCACTTCATGACTTAAAACTGCATAGTACAATGTCCTCACTGCATGACTCAAAACTACATAGGCCAATGTCCTCACTACATGACTCAAAACTGCACATCATCATATTTATTCAAAGGAATCAAGGAAAGTATCCATTTTATATATGAGTCAGATCTATGTAAAGGACATCAAAATCATAGTTAATACTGATTCAAATATTTCTCATAAACATTGAACATAAACCCTCATCCATATTTCACACTCTTAAATCTTGAATATTTCCTGATCCTAAAATTAAATATTATGTTTTTTGTGAAAAAATTTCTAATACCTAAGATCCCATTTTCCTGACTATACAGCATGTTCCCTTAAGCGGCCTTTCATAAGTTTCCTATATAACAGGCTTGTCAGTCAAAAGATGCCATTATTTGGCTATACAGCATATGCCTCAGTTGGCCCCACATAATACAACCCCCATAATAGGTTTGTCAAATAATGGTAACTTCGTTATTGGTTATAGTATCTCTGTCCCCTTTAAACCTTGATGACAATATACACGAATCTGTATTTTAAAATAGTCATTCATGTGTACATGTCCCATTATCTTTCTCACAATTTGAAAGTCTTCAAGACCATGGTTTACAAATTTCCCTCACCATGTGTTTTATGCACTGGGGAATAACCTTTAACTCACTATGCCACATGCTATATGTTGTTTCCATTTCTGGTCCTAGTTGTATAACCTAAAAATACCAACACCATATCATTTACGTTTAGGTCAGACTTTCATAAATGTCATATTACTCTGATTCTTTGGTTATTTGGATTGGTAATACCCTTTCCATATTTTGGTACCTTTCTCCATAAATCAAACTACATTCTTTGGAAAATATGGGTCTCCGTAAACTTTCTTCAACTTTTAGTAATAGAATGTCAAAATTCTGAGATCTCTTTTTCTTAACTATGCAGCATGTGCCCTTAGGCGGCCTTGCATAATTTGCCTACATAACATGCCTGTCAGTCAAAAGATGTCATTATTTTTCTATGAAGCATATTCCCCTGTTGGCCCCACATAATACAACCCCCATAATAGGTTTTTCAAGTAATGGTAACTTCATTCATAGAAAAGACTTACTCTAATGCTTCTAGTCCATTTCCAATACAATTCCTCGCTTTCAGAAATTCCCAAATCATAGTGTAAAGTTTTCCCTTTCATACGTGAATATGATAGTATGTTTCTAAATAGGTTATCAAGAAATTGAGAGAGTTTACTCGTACAACTGTCATCACTGGATGACTTAAAACTGCATAGTACCAATGTCCTAACTGCATGACTTAAAACTACATAGTACGAACGTCCTCACTACATGACTTAAAACTGCACTGTACCAATTTCCTAACTGCATGACTTAAAACTGCATAGTACGATATCATAAATCTCCCCTTTTTTGATAATTTTTTAATCATTACTCATACACAAAATTTGTATAGAAATGGTTTTCCTATTCATGACTTATGTTGGTCTAAAATAGCCGTTTTTCATTCATAAAATTCATTTCCTTGGTAATACCACCTACTATGGTCTTAAGTCACCCAAATCTTATTTCGCTCAATATATTGAATGAAAATGTAAAATTCCTAATGTACTCTTTTTCTTGACTATCTAGCATGTTCCCTTAGGTGGCCTTGCATAATTTTCCTACATAACAGGCCTTCCACTCAAAAGATACCACTATTTGACTATGCATCATATGCCCTAGTTGGCCCTGCATCACACAACCCCCGTAATGGGTTTGTCAAATAATGGTAACTTTATTCATAGAAAAGACACCCCTTATGTTGATACAAGTTTTAGATTTTGTGACCATAAAAATCATGACTCAAGATTCAACTTGGAAATGTTAAAAGAATATTAAATAAATTCTTACCCACTGATTCTTGTTTTCAATCTAATTAAAATTTTATGGTCAAAGCTATTAGACCCTAAATATTAGCCCTTTACAGTCCAACATGATGACTTTATACTGACAGTAACAAAATAATCTGTACTCATTAGATTGAGAACCTGCAAAGGGAACTTGACATAAAAATTGAGTCCCAGCTCACTAAACATACGTTTTGGTACGATTTAGTTAATATTGAGCAATAAAAAATGAAGGTCAAAAGACACAAATTTTTGGGGTTATCCATATATCCCTAGAAACTGCCTAATTTTGATCATTAGGTCCCTCGGCTTAATAAGAAAATTTTGAGCACTTCATTATTATTATTATTATTATGATTGTTTATTATAAAGGAATCATTATCATTATTTACCTTTCATATGCAATCATGAGAAAACAGGAATAAATATTTTTTATGATTAAAAACAAAATTTCTTTCATTCATATGAAAATAGAGGGCCATCCACAAAATAGAGCCTCTCTATCATGTTTTAGAATAAAATCTCTACATGACTTTTCATTTGTTGGACTGCTTCATATGCTCTATCAGTTTCATGTTGAAGTTGAGATAGTTGAGAAACTCCAGCCTCCTCTTCCTGATGAAATGCTTCCTTAGCAGTTAAAATGGCAGGTATCCCCTCTAATTGGGTTTCTCTTAATGTCTGATTCAACTGCTCAAGCTTGTTATGAGCAACATCATGTTTTTGTTAAAGATATAAAAACTACTTCATGGCCTCTTTGATTTATTAGTTGATTTCGAGTGATTTATTTTTTTGATTTTACTCCACCTCAATTACTACAGCTTGAAAGCTCTCAATATTGATGTGTCGTTTAGCCTCTTCAAAATCTCGTCACAGCTTATGCTCTTGCTCCTGTCTAAAAATAGTCTCTTTCATGGCATTATAGACTGGCTTATAATTAAATCCACCAAATGCCAATACAGATAATAATGTTGGGAGTTTTGAAAAATGGGACAACAATTCATCTAAAGGTTTTTCAAAAGTTATACTCCAGATATGCCACCATGTCTTCTTACGTGCCATACCAAGAGCATATTTCCTCTCTATGTCAGAATCTGAGTCACTACCATGAGGTAAAATGTACTTTGGAAACTGGTCACTTAAAGAGTTTCCATGTTCTACTTATCTTGGGATAGTGGAAGCTTCAATGTCAGATCTAGTAACTGATAACCCTAAATGATAATGTCAAGGTCAATGTTAGTTTCAAAATGGAGGATAAAATATACTTCAAACCAGTTATTATATTTACCAAATAATATTTTAGCTACTTGATTGGATTCATTCCTTGAATTCTCAGCCATAGTATTTTGAGTAGATGATTCTTAAGATGGGGAATTTCCTTGAATTTTCTCGTTTATGATATTTGAAGGCTCTGGGAAATATCTTGATGAAGGATCCTCTGTAGATATTTCTCTAGTTTGAGCAGATGGATAATGTAGAACAATTGGTTCCTGAAGAGCCTTTGCAACATTTTCTGCAAATAAAGCTGAATAAGGTGAACTTTAATGTAATGAATCAAGTTGAAGAGAAATTATGTATATGAATAATACAAGAATAGGGACTTACATACTTTCAATTCTTCATGAAAATCCCCAAACTCCTTGATAGAACCTGGAAAATCAATATTTGGATTAAGGGTGTCCATCATTTCAATGTATACGGCCTAAAATGTTACAACATCCTCACCATTTAAGGTATCGAACAAGAATTGGTTGATGCCAAAATTGGCTCCACTGACATTTTTTTATTTTGGTTCTTCAATTGGTATGCGAGCATCAAGTCTTTCCAGGTTTGGGTCAACATCAGTATTGGTCCTAGATTTCCCTAGATCCTCATTCCTTTCTTCTGAAACAATAGGAATATCAGTGTTGGTTATTCTAGGATCCTTTGACAAAAGGAACTAAGGAACATATTTAATCTTACCATGACTTTCCTATCTCTCTGCAGAGCTAGGGGTAGGTATAGAAAAATCTTTTGATGAATTTTGTACTAAAATTTTAGATTCGTCAGCCTGAACCTAAGTTTCCCCTTGGGCTTCTTTTTCTGAACTTGAATAATCAACTCTTAATCCCTTAAGAGATGAGAGAGGCATAGATACTACAAGAGGATAAAACATGGTTACGAGAATTTATCGAGCAAGTTGTATTCCCTAAGGATTGTATAAATACTTACTCCTTCAGTGAACACGTTGAAATAAATCTCATTGCTCTCTTGAGTTTTTGTTCAAAATCATGTGGAGTGATTGAAACACTCTTTATAACAGAAGAAACTCAAGTTAATGGTTGAGGGTTATCTATCACCATTACCCCATCCATGATTCTTGCTTTTGGAGAAAGTTCTAGCGACCTGGGAGGATCATTTTTTGCATCAATAGGAGAGCCTACAAGACCATACTGAGCTGATTCGAGGAATGGTAAGGATCTACCTTCTTGAAATTCAAGATGCATAAATATATTTTCATCATGATTAATGATGATAAATGGTAAAGCAGAGTTGAGAAAAAATAAAAATGGAAATACATTCTCAGTATTAACATTAATATCCCACAAGTCCTCTGAATCGATAATTACCCCTTCATAGACTCCTATGTCTAGCATATTAGATACACATTTAGAGGCTGGGATTTGTTCATCAGTTACATATATAAAAGTCTCCATCTCCGAAATATACTTCTGTACATCAGCCAAGTTATTTTATGAATTTCAATCAAAAGGTTCCTTGATGTCACCAATATCTGGAAATCAAAATCCATGCTGGAGAAATGCCCATGCATCCCTAAGATCACAGGTTATACTCTCCCAATGATGAATGGTTGAAGGTTGCACATAATTAAATCTTGGTATAGTTGACTTTGGAGGATATTCAACATCCTATGATTGGAGATCTTCTTCAGGACTCTCTTAGAAATTTCAATATATGGAATAAGAATCTTTTTTTGATGGTGGTGACTGGAATGCCTTGGTGTTTGGGGTTTTTCTCTTTTAGCCATGGTCTTCCAGGTATACTTCCTGTGAAGACGTTTTGAGGGCTCTGAAACCTCCAAAACTTTTTTATCATCTCTGGACTTGGACTTCTTGTCATGATTTCCATGTGCAATAGTCATTGTAGATTCCACTCGATATATTCCCTTTGTCTGAGCTCCTTGAGGATATGAAGAAACCCAACATTTGGCATACCCAACTTCCAATCTGATCAATGCATCTAGTAGAGGTAATGTAATAAAAAATTTGAATACCTCTAATGATGATAGAATCCATAATTATTGCACAACCATTGGATGCTTCTCATGTCTGACATATGTGGGTGGAAAAGTTCTTGATTTTTTAAGACATCTAAACTGACGAACAAACCAATAGGGGACGTATGCATCGCAGATAATTTCACCATCAATCCTGGTTTATAATACGCCATCTCTAAATTCCATCATATAGAATCTCATCTTGTAATTATTTTTTTTTACAATCATCAATAAATGGTCCATTTGGTGGGTTACCAAAATGAAAGAAGTTGAATTCTCCTGAAAAATTCAATACCTTCAGCACCTCATCAGGTCTCATGTTCAGAGGATTAATACCAAAAACATTCTGTAAAAATGTGGTGAATCGACCGTTGGGAACCCTGACTGAATTCAACATAGAGTATGAAGAAAAATGTGATGTAATCCAGCCCCACAACACTTGTAATGGCCCTGATATCCTAAATGAAGCCTTCATATTGTTTTAATTCAGCATAAGATGGTAAATTATTGATAATACAGGGGTTTCAAGCCCAATATACTTCCCCTCTACCATTTCAGCTGCAATGATGAATGTCCTTGATCTTACACTACCTCCAGATTCATGGATTGGAAGCAAATAAACACTTAGCCACATAGAAAGGAAGGTAGATAAGCGTCATTTTTCATCTATATCGGGTTTGATTTTATATCCCCAGTGCTTATAATTGCCTCTTTCTAGCGTTGGCCAATATGTGCCTGAACTGCCTCAGTTATCTGCAGAAGGACAAATAGTAGGACGTCCATAGGTTGGACCTTCATCTATTGTTGGTTCTAAAAAGGATTCCATCCACACTATATCATGGATATCATTCTTGGCCTAAGGTAAATTCTTTTCTATCATAAATAATTCATGAGATAGTGGTGGTGTTCTAGAAGAATTACCCAATGTTGTAGTAGGTGGAGTGAATTCACCATACATTTCCCCAAGAATGGGAACTCCAGCTATTTGGTAAATGTCCAAGAGACTAATACAAACTTCACCATGCGTCAAATGAAAATAATTATTTTTTGGACTCTATTGGCTCAGTAATTCTGGAATGAATTCATTTTTATAAACATATGTTTGCCTAATCCAGACAGCTTTGTGGATATGAACGTCTGATAACTCTTTTCTGAATTCTGCACAAGTCCGACATACCGAAAATTCCCACATTCACTCAGGTTTTACACCCCCTCCAGAACGAAGGTCCCAATCTCCTTTCCAACCATTAGACTGATCAATTTAAGAAGCCCAAAAAGCGGAATAATAACAATGAGGTCTTAGTTCTACAACATGATCATTCATATCAAGAGTGAAACCACTATGATAAAGGATGCAACTAATAGGGATTGTTCCTTCTTGTATTGGAACTCCCCTTGCACTAATATTCATGCAGTTACAGTTGGAGTGTTGAAGAATCCATTTTTTTGGAAATTATTTCTTAACAGATGGAACATGGGAATCTTGAACAAGACCATGCATGTACAAGGGTAAATAAAAACTTTGGGCATAGTCACATTGGTACAGAATTAGACCCTTCTATAGCCCAGGAAGAGTGCTCTCAACAATGTCATAATAATCTAGTCTGACGATCTTCATCATTTTATTTTGGTGAGCCTTAGATTATTCATTATGAGTAATCAAATGAGTCATTCTTTACTACAAAATTATTACCAAACTTCCAGGTTATAATTTTAAAGAGGAAATCAAAAAATTTGGCAAAGGACACTGTTTGTGTAGGTTCTTCAATGAGGCCAGCCATGTGGGTCCATTGACGAGGCCTATCGCGAATGTCCTTCAAAGTGGTCTGTCACGTAGATCCTTCACCAAGGATCCAAGTGCAACCCCATTGATGAATTCCTTTGGCGTATATCCATTGCATAATTATATTTATAGTGTAAAAATATTCAAAGAAATTACGCGATAGAACAATGCAATAAGAGATGGGCAAACTAGCTACGCAATGAGAGATTCAAATTTTCAGAGAAAGAACAGGTGAAGAAGAAAAATCGCAAAAGGTGAGACCTATTTATAGGAAACTGAAGACCTACATGTTTGGACTACACACAACCTCTTCGCACCGTACCTCTGTGAAGCAGCTGGGCGGTAAACCTGTGCGGGAAACCTGTGCTGTTCCAAAACATTCACCTTAGGACTCGACCCTCTATGTAAATTTTGGATCCAATCCTAAGGGGGGATTTCGTTGATACTTGTTTAGAAATTAACCAAAAGGACCATGGAGAGACCTCGGAATATTTTAGATCGCATATCATGGTTCGAAATTAACAAAGGTAAAATCAATAAATACCCCCATAGAGCTTTGAGACGGAATATATTCACATATTTTTGTGGTAAACCTACATGGCCAACCTGTGCGGATGACCTGTGTGGCTGACAGCCACAACTGAACTCTACACCTAAAGATTTTATAGGCACCTCTGCGAAGCACCTGCATGACATAGCTAAGAGGAGCCCCTCCGTAGAATTCCTCCATGCCAGTAGATGCTCGGTGCCCCTACTTGGAGAACCTACATGGTGGATCTGCGAGGAGGACCTGCGCGAGCACAATCTCTTCGACCAGGACCATCCTTGCCTATAAATAGATCCCTTTGTCTCCCCATTTCTGGACTGAAAAAAAGTGAAAGAATCTCTAAATCTCCCATTGTGTAGATCTTTCTCCTAGATCACTCAAATTGTCTTAGGTATCTCTCGAAACCATAAGATAAGATATAATTAAATGGGATAAGCATGTTTTTTTTGTTCTTCACATTGTTCAGTCATTATCCTCATATGCGCGACATAGCTTCATGGTATACATTTGTGACATAACTTTGTAGTATACCTGCACGATATAGATATGTGGTATACCTTCACGATACATGCAATGCGGGGTAACTATGTGTCATACTTACGTGAAGCACCTACGCGAACAGATCAAGTACCCTCTTTTAAAATCCATTCATGGAAGGGTATCTCCTTCCTTGGTTCCCTTATCGGAAAGGGACTAGGTCAATGCCTCCACAAAAACCTCATGAATTCTAAAACCCTTGGGAAAGGAATATCAACATGTCTCCTATTTGGGTTTTTATTTCCACAGTCAGAGGTTTTCGACATTTGTTTCACAATGGGGTTAGGATTCATGGGTGTTTTTGGGTTTGTAAGTCCACATTCACATGGAATTTTCTCCCAGAAACAGTGTTGGGAAGTTCCCAGTATTGGGGATGGTTGTTTATAGGCCTCACCTTTTTCAAATAGGTGACCTGAAACCTTAGGTATCTAGTAGGGAAGGCATGATTCACCTATTTATTTTCTACACAAGCACAGGAGAAGTCTCCCTCCCCAACTAGGACCAATTTCCAGACAACCATCCTAGTATAATCCCCTCACCTTCTCCCCTTCTTATTTACATTAGACCCTTGTCTAATGTAAATTGAGCAGAGGGAAGTTTTGTCACCTCACCCTCTACCACGGTCGACGTGAACTCTTCCATCAGTATAGAGGAAAAATTTTAATGTGTAAAGTTTCTTTGTTGAATCTTTCACATCTTCTTGTTTCTCACACCGAGCATGACACACCGGGGCTTAGAAATATGTGATGGTTACAACATGTGCCCAAACACTCATTGTAAGGAACTATGAGAACTCTGATTCTGGTTCTAATAATGATACGTAGGAATCTATTTCAGAGCCCAAGATTATCGGGCATACTCCTTACAAAATAATCCCTATATTCAATCCTCAAATCATCAAGGCATGCTTTTCAGGAAGTAATCCCAAACTCATCTCTCTCATAAAATTATACTATCTTATTGGGTTTATTTAACTACATGGGCTTTGATTCCCATACATATGGGACACGTAGGAAGCCTCCTTGAGGTTCAAATCCAATATTTCAAATTAACCATATTCTCTTTGGGCCATATTCCTAACAGGGTCTGATCTTACTTGGAAACCCATATCTCTTCCAACTTCCTTGGGCTGCTTCAGCATAAGTCCCATACTAAGTCTCAACTGAGCACCTTCCGCTTAGAGGTCCTTATAACATGAACTTAAAAGGTATTATGTGTCCAATTAAGTGTCACCGAACTACGATGGTTCTGATTCATTTCAAAAGGATATGTAGGTAGCCCGTTTTACAGGAACGATCCCAAGATCAAAACAAACCTTCATCTCCTTGGATGATAATAAATTACAGGGTGCCCCACTGAGTGGCTTAAAAACCAGTATCATCACATCGATGATTAAAATAATATTTAAATAGTATATTAGAGGATACCATTGATGGAAATCCTCTAATTCATAGTGATATTTCCATTAATGAAGAACCTTGAATACATACTGATGATTTTAATGTTTTGCACATGTTAATAAGTGGTTAGGAATTTCAAGGGAAACTTATGACATACTTGGTGAATTAATAATGATTTATGAAAATATTATAATTTTACAAATAGTGTCCTAGAGTTGACAATAATTCTCCCCAAAAGGGTGTGATGTGTCCGACCACCCATCCTCCCGACCAATGCATGTTCATAAGTATCATAAAGTTCAAAACATAATGAACACCTGCCTTTGGAAAGCAGGTCCACTTTGAATAAAGAACTATTGGATGTTTCAGATTCCATGAATAAATCCAATGGAAACCTTATGGAAATAGTGATTCTTAAATTTAGAACACATGTTTCACGGAACTACAAAATAGTGTTTTTTGGGATTTATTTGTGGGTTTGAGGTTTTTTTGTTTTTATGCATTATTTAAATTTTTTATTATTTTTAGTGTTTTAATAGGATTTTAGAGTTTTTGATGATTTAAGGGGTTTGAATGATTTTTAGTGTTTTTAGTTCATTTTTAGGGTTTATTTAATTTTTAGGGGCTTTAATGTTTTTAGGGGTCTTAGGGTTTTTTTTGGTTTTTTTATGTTTTTTAGGTTTTTTAGCATTTTTCAGGTTTTGGTGGTTTCAATTATTTTTTTATTTTTAATGTTTTCAAGGGTTTTTTATGGTTTTTAGGTTTTTTTATGTATTTAAGGATTTTCATGTCTTTTTTGTGATTTTTATGGGGTTTTAGTTTTTTGGGGATTTTGAGTGTTTTAGGGGTTTTATTGTTTTATTGTTTTTATGGTATTATGGATTTTTAGTTTTTATAGATTTTATGTTTTTTCTGGTTTTTTATGATTTTTTGGGTTTTTTATTGTTTTTGGTTTTTAAAGGGGTTTTATCATTTTTATTAGTTTTTATATGTTTTTAGGGTTTTTAAAATTTTTAAAGGTTTTATGATTTTAATGGATTAAATGTTTTTTTTGGGTTTTAGTTTTTTTAGTTTTTTTTGGAGATTTAGTGTTTTTTGGTTTTTAAAGTTATATTATGGGTTTTCAATGATTTTATGAGTTTTTACATTTTTAGGGATCAATAGGGAGTTTTTAGGATTTTTATTGTTTTTTGGGTTTTTAGGGATTTTGATGGTCTTTAGTGATTTATATGGATTTTTTGGGGCTCAAGGATTTCTTTGTGCCTGTTGGGGTATAATTTTTTTTTGAGTTTTTTAATGATTTTGGGGGATTTAATTGGATTTTGGAGTTTTAGTGGTTGTTAGGGTTTTATGGGTTTTTAGGGTTTTTATTGGTATTTATGTCTTTTAAGATTTTATAGGTTTTAGCTTTTTTAGTTTTTCAGGAGTTTGAAGTTTTTTTTATCAAAAAATTCTAAGTTATTTCAGTGATTTTAGGGGTTTCTTATTTTTTTTTGGTTATTTTGAGGGCTTCTTATGTTTTTTCTAGTTTTTTGGTTTTTAGTGATTTTGATGGGTTTTTAGGTTTTTATGGTGTTTTGGGTTTTTTAGTGTTTTTTATGTTTTTTAAAGTTTAATTTTTCTAAGGTTCTTAATATTTTTAGGGGATAAATGTTTTTCATGTTTTTAATGGTATTTAGGGTTATATGGGGTTCTAGGAGTTTTACAGTTTTTTGGGGTTTAGTTTATTAGTATTTTTAAGGGTTTTTTTGGGTTTTTAGGGATTTTAGACGTTTTAGTCATTTATATGTTTTAAGTGATTAAAGGTAATTAACTTTTTCTTAGGGGGTTTTATGGTATTTAGGGGATTTTATTTTATAAGGGGGTTTTGGGGTTTTTTGGATCTATGTGGTTTTTATGGTTTTTACAGATTTTGAAGGGTTTTTAGGGTTTTAAGAGGATTTTTAGTATTTCAGAATTCATTTGAGTTTTCTAGGGGTTTATGGTTTTTAAGAGTTTTTTTTTCAATTTATGGGTTTAAATGTTTTTTATATTTTTAGTGGTTTTTATGGGAGTTATTTTTTATGGGTTTTATGGGTTCTTTTGGGTTTTTACAGATTTTAGGGAATTTTAGGGGGTTTTAGTTTTTTTTTGCATTTTAAGGGTTTTAAGGAGATTTTAGTGTATTTTTTGGTTTTAATTTTTTTAATTGTTTTGAGCGGTTTTTTTCATTTTAATGAATTTGTAATGATTTTTTATAGTTTTTATTATTTTTTGTTATTTTTTAGGGATTTCAGTGTTTTTAAGGGTTTCTTAGGGTTTTCATGGTGTTTAGGGTTTTTTAGTTATAAGGATTTCTATGTATTTTTTATAATTTTTATGTCTTTAGGGGTTTTAGGGATTTCGATTGGTTTTGGGGTTTTTAGTTTTTTATGGTTTTATGGGTTTTTCAGGATTTTGTGTTTTTTTATTTTTTTAGGGTTTTATGGGTTTTTATAGTTTTTTATCATTTCTTAGGATTTATAGCGTTTTAATAGTTTTAGTGATTTTTTGGTTTTTTTTTGGGTTTTTAGGGTTTTATTATTTTAAGTGGATTTTTTCAATTTTAGTGTATATTTTTAAGGTGTTTAAGTGTTTTTAGGTCTTTAATGTTTTCTTATGATTTTTCATGGATTTATGTTTTTTTATGTTTTTAGGGATTTTTAGGGATTATAAAATTTTTATATATTTGTAGTGATTTTGAAGGTTTTTAGGGTTTTTATGGGTTTTTGGATTTTTAAGTTGTTTACTATTTAGTCATTTAAAGGGTTTTCAGAGTTTTTAAAGTATTTTGGGGTTTTGGGGTGTTTTATAATTTTTAATGGTTTAGGGTTTTTATATGTTTTTATGGGGTTTAAAATGTTTTAACGGTTTTAGGAGTAAAATGAATTTTAATGGTTTTAGCATTTTTTAGGTTTTAAAGGGTTTTATATGTCGTTAGTTTTTTGAATATTTCATAGGGTTTTTAGTGCTTTTTTTATTAAGTATTTTCATATCTTTTTTAGTATTTTTATAGTTTTTGGGTTTTAGTGATTTTGAGGTGTTTTAGGGTTTTATGGTTTTTATAGGTTTTGGTGGTTAAAGGTTATTTTGAGTATTTAGGGTTTTTATTATTTTCATAGTTTCTTATGTTTTTAAGAGTTTAAAGAGGTTTTAGAGTTTTAAGTGTGTTTTAATGTTTTTATGAGTATTTATTAGTTTTTATATTTTTTGGTTGTTTTTATTGGTGTTGGAGATTGTTTTGTTTTTATGTTTTTAATAGTTTTAATAGTTTTTAGTTTTTTAGGGTTTCTTTGGGGTTTTCATGATTTTTATGGTTTTTTAAAATTTTTGGGATTTTAGGGGTTTTATGTGTTTTTAGGTATTTTAGGGATTTTGATGGGTTTTAGGTGACATTAGGATTTTTTGGGTTTTTATGGTTTTTTCAGGTATTTAGGTTCATTTTTTGTTTTTAGGGTTTTTATGTTTTTTATAGTTTTTGAACGTTTTTATTGGTTTGAGTGGTTTTTTATATTTTTTAGTGGTTTTTAAGGATCTTATTATTTTTTAGGGATTTTAAGTATTTTGGGGTTTTATATTTTTATGGTTTTTACAGTTTATTTGGGATTTTAGGATTTTTTATGTTTTTTATGTTTTTAGGGATTTAATGTGTTATTAAGTTATTAATGTTTTTTGGGATTTTAATGGTTTTTAATTGTTTTTAAATTTTTAGTTATCTTTGGGGGTTTTTATGTTTTTATGTTTTTATGTGTTTTAAGTATTTTGAGGGTTTTTAAGGGTTTTACCATTTTTAGTGGTTTAAGTGATTTTCCATGTTTTTTAGTGTTTTTAGTTTTTTTAGTTTTTTGATATATTTTTATCAATTTCTAAGGGTTTTAGGGGTTTAAAGGTTTTTATTTGTTTTTTGGTTTTTAGGGTCTATTGTTGTTTCTAGTGTGTTTTTTTGATTTTTTGGGGTTTAATGTTTTTTATGATTTTAAGGTTTTCTTATGTTTTTTAGGGTTTTAGGGTTTTTTAATGCTTTTAGTGATTTTATGGATTTTTTATGATTTTTTAGGTTTTTTGGGTTTTCCTGGATTTTGATTACGGTTTAGGATTTTGAGGGTTTTTTATTTTTTTATTATGGGTTTTCATGATTTTTAGGATTGTTTATGTTTTTATGAATTTTTAGGGTTTTTTAGGATTTTATGGTTTTTAGAGATTTTAAGGGTTTTTAGGGGGGTTTAGGGTTTTTATGGTTTTTTTCTTTTTAGTGGTTTTTTATTTGTTTTTTGTTTTTAATATTTAATATTTTTTTATTTTTTTAAGGATTTAAGGGGGTTTTAGTGATTTTATTGGTTTTTAATATCTTTATAGGTTTTTATGTTTTTTTTTTATTTTATGATTTTTAAAGTTTTTAGGGTAGTTTGGGTGTTTATATTTTTTTTTGTTTATTAAGGGTTTTAAGTATTTTTTTTATTTTTAATGATTTATTTGGTGTTTTCGAGGTATTTATTTTTTTTACATATTAGTGATTTTAAGGATTTTTTTTATTTCAATGGTATTTGTGGTGATTAGGTATTTTGAGGTATTTTAGAGTTTATAGGTTTTTTATATTTGGGAAGGGGGTTTAGTTTTTTTTGAGTTTTTTAGTGCTTTAAGTATATATATATATATAATTTTCAGGGGTTTAGTGGTTTTTTAGAATTTAAGATGGGGTTTACGGTTTTATGGGTTTTTAAAGGTTTTTCACTTTTATGGTTTTTATGGTTTTTAATGGTTTTTAGAGTTTTTTATGTTTTAAGGGTTTTATATGTTAATATGTTTTATGATTATTATAGGGGTTTTATGATTTTTGGGTTTTAAAGGATTTTGAGTTCTTTAGTGTTTAGGGTTTTTAAGGTTCTTTTTTTTAAGCATTTTTTAATTTTTTGGGATTTTAGTGGGTTTAAATAGTTTTAAATGTTTGTAGTTGTTTTTTTGGGTTTTATTGGATTTTATTTGTTTTTAGGGGTTTTAAGGTTCTTTTTTATGGCTTTTATGGTTTTTTAGATTTTTTAGTGTTTTCTCATTTTTTTGGTTTTAGAAGGGTTTTAAGAGTTTTTATGTTTTTAAGGTTTTTATATTTTTTTCCAGAGTTTATATAGTTTTTTCGGTTTTTTAGGGATTTTGGGGGGGGGGTTTGAGTTTTTTTGGTTTTTAGGGTTTTTATATTTTCATTTAATTTTTTGGTTTTATTATTTTTTTAGGGTTTTATGGTTTTACATATTTTTATATTGTTTTTCATGTTTTAAAATATTTTAGACTTTTCAGTGGGGTTTTTGTGTTTTTAGGGCTTTTAATGGATTTTAGGGGTCTTTTTGGTCTTTTTGGGTTTTTAGGGTTTTAGGATTTTTTAGGGCTTTTACCGTCTGTTAGGTTTTTATGGCTTTTAAGTGGTTTTATTGTCTTAATTTTTTCTAATGGTTTTGAGGAGTTTTCCAATTTTTTACATTTTTAGTGATTTCTGGGGAGCTATGTGGATTTTTATAGATTTTAGTTTTTTTTGTATTTTAAGGGGTTTGGGTGGCCTTATGTTTTATTGGGTTTTTTTGGTATTTTTGTGTTTTTAGTGTTTTTTATGCTTTAATGGGATTTAAATTTTTTTACAATTTTTAGTGTTTATAAGAGCTCAATGTGTATTTAACGTTTTAGTGGGATTTTATTGTTTTTATGGGGATTTAAGGTTTTTAAGGTTTTGGGTTTTATGGTTTGTAGGTTTTTTATATTTTTTAAAATTTTTTATGGGGTTTAAGTGTTTTTGGTTTTTATATAGTTTTCATAGGGGTTTTCATTGTTTTTAGTGTTTTTTATGTTTTCATGGATTTTATGAATTTTTTATTATTTTATAGTTTTTTGTTTTTAGAGATTTTGAGGATTTCATAGGGTATTATGATTTTTTGGGATTTTAGGGTTTTATTAATCTTTTTAGTGTTTTTAATGTTTATTGATTTTTAAATGATTTCAGTGGTTTAAAGTGTTTGTGAATTTTTAATGGCTTTTACGATTTTATTGGGTTTTAGGGTTTTTTATGGTTTTTTTTGGGGGGGGGGTCTGTCTTTTAGGGTTTTGAGGGTATTGAAATGTTTTTAGTTTTTTATAATTTTTAGGATTTTATGGATTTTATGTTTTTTGGGGATTTATGGTTTTCGTACGGTTTTTTGGTTTTTTGAAAATTTTACATTTTTTAATATTTTTAGAGATTTTTTAGTGTTTTTATATTTTTTAGGTTTTTTATGGATTTAACGGGGTTTTAGGTTTTTAGATTTTTTTTTCATAGTATTATTAATTGATTGATTTATTTTTTCTTTAACATTTTTAAGGGTAAAAACCATTTTTAGAGTTTTCAGTCGTTACTAAGGTTTTTATGAGATTTTCGAGTTTATTAATGTTTTAGTTGTTTTTAGGTTTTTAGGGTTATTAGGTTCCTGTAGGTTTTTTATAGTTTTTAGGTTTTTATAGGTTTGGATGTGTTTTTAGGTTTTTATGGTTTTCTATGTTTTTTTTCAAGGAGTTTAGGATTTTTTATTTCTTTTGTGATTTTTCGACTTTTTTTAGGATTTTAATGGTTTTAGGGTTTTTAGGGATTATGACGGGGTTTGGGGGAGAGTAGCGTATGTTTAGGGTTTTAGCGGTTTTTATGTTTATAGGGGTTTAAATTTTTTTTAGGTTTTTATGGAATTCAAAAGGTTTTTAGGATTTTTATGAATGTTTAGCTTTTTATGGTTTTTGGTGATTTTTTAGTACATTTCTAGTTTTATTGTATTTACAGATTTTTATGGTTTTAGGGTTTTTAGGTTGTTTATGGAGTTTTGGGGTTTTAGGTGGATTTTTTGAGTTATTAAGGATTTTATGGTGTTTTATATATATTTTTATAAAATGGATTTTAAATGGGTGCTCAATTTTAGTGGCTTTGTTATGATTTTTTAAGGATTTAGGGGTTTTGATGGTTTCTAGGAGGTCTTATGTTTCTTATAGGTTTTAGGGTTTGATCGATTTTTAATGTTTTTTAGGTTTTTTAAGATTCATGGAGGTTTTAAGTGTTTTTAGGTATGTGAGATTTTCTTATGGGTTTTTAGGGTTTTTAGGGGGTTTTATGATATTATTTATTTTATTGATTTTTTGGAATTTTATTTATTTTTATGGTTTTAGGTATTTTGAGGGGTCTTAGGGTGATTAGAGGGGTTTTAATGTTTTAAGTGTTTTTTTTTAATTTTTTATGGGTTATTTATATTTTTAATTTTTAATATTTTATTAGATTTTTTGTGGATTTTACAGTTTTTTTAAATTTTTTAGGGTTTATATGGATTTTTTTAGATTTTTATTGTTTCTTAATGTTATGTGTATTTGGACAGTTTTAGGGTTTTTTATATTATTATGTTAGGTTTTGGGTTTTTAGGGCCTTTTTTGAGTTTTTAGTGCTTTTTCTAGTTATTATTGTTTTCTAACATTTTAAGAGTTTAAATGGTTTTATATATTTAGGTGGTTTTTTATTGTGTTTATGTGATTTAGGGTCTTTTAATGTTATTAGGGTTTTTATAGTTTTTAGGGGTGTTTAGGGTTTTAAGGGAATTTTTGGATTTTTAGAGTTATTAATTTTTTAGGGATTTTAAGTGTATTTAGGTTTTTATGGTTTTCTTAGGGATTTCAGTGTTTTAAGGGATTTTATGTATTTATGGATATTTAATATTTTTCTAGGATTTTAATTTATTTTTATGAGTTTTATAGATTTTGAGGGTTTTTAGGGTTTTAGAGTTTTTATTAATTATTATTTTTAGGTGGGTTTTAGTTTTTTTTTTTGAGTTTTAATGTTTTCATAAGGTTTTTCATGGTTTTTTAGATTTTTGGTATTTTTGTGATTTTTATGGATTTTATTAGTTTTTATGGTTTTTACATATTTTTAGGGTTTTATGTTTTTTAGGGATTTTGTGCTTTTTTGGTATTTTTTGGGTTTTAATGATTTTTTTTGGATTTTAAGGTTTTTAGAGTTTTCTAATGTTTTAGGGGTTTAAATAGTTTTTAGTGTTTATTTGTGGGGGTTTTTTTTGTGCGTTTTTTCGATTAATTGGTTTTTATTATTTTTTTGGATTTAGCGGTTATAGTGTGTTTTTGGTTTTTTTGTGTTTATGTTTCTATTTTTAGGGATTACATATTATTTTTTTTCTTATTTGTGGTTTTAATGATTTTTGAGGAAATATTGGGTTTTTGGGGTTTTTTTTTATGATTTATAGTGTTTTTTAGGTATCTTAGGGGTTAGAGTGTACTTTAGGTTTATAGGGATTTGATAGGGGTTTTTTTTAGTATTTATGGTTTTTTACATTTTTAAGGATTTTTAGGGGGTTTTTTAGGATTTTATTTTCTTTTTAGGGTTCAAAAGAATTTGAATAGGTTCTACGGATTTTTATTGTTTTTAAGGTTATTTTGGTTTTTGGGGGGTTTTATGGTTTTTTTTAATTTTTTAGGGTTTTAATGTTTTTATGGAGTTTTTTATTTTTTTGGTATACAAATAGTTTTTAAAGATTTTATTGGGTTTAATTGTTTTTATGGGTTTTTAGATTTTTCAATGTTTAAGGGGTTTTATAGTATTTTGGGTGTTTTAGGGTTTTAGGGTTTTATGGTCTTTTAGGGTATTTTAAAATTTTTATTTTTTCAGGGTTTTAGTTTTTTTCGGTTTTTAAGGGTTTTTTATGGTTTCTAGGGGTTTTAGGATTTTTTATTTTTTTAGGTGTTTTAGTGTGGTTTTGTTTTTTTATGTTTTTTTAGGATTTAAAGACTTTGAGTGTTCTGAGGTTTTTAAAACCTTTTTAGTGTTATTAAAATTTGTTAGGTTTGTAGGGGATTTCATTTTTTTTATATTTTCAATGATTTGTTAGGGTATTTTTGGTTTATTACATTTTTATGGAATTTTAGGGATTTTTTAGTTTTTTATGATGTTATAGGGTTTTTTCACGGATATTGAAGTTTTTTGAATTTTCTAGGTTTTTTAGGATTTTTATGTTTTTTTTCAGGGTTTATGGTTTATCAGAGATTTTAAGGTTTTTAGAGTTTGCTAAAATTTTCAGTGGGTTAAAAGTATTTTATAGGATTAAATGGTTTTTTTGAGGAGGTTTATGGTTTTCTAATGTTTTTATGTGTTTTATTGTATTTAAGGTTTTTACGGTCATTTTATGGTATTTAATTTTTTATATATTTTTAGGGGTTTAAATTGTTTTTATTTTTTAATTTTTTCTTAGGTCTTATAAGAGTTTTGGTGGTTTTTATTGTTTTCATGGATTTGAGGTATTTTTTTGGATTATTTTGGTTTTTTGTGATTATAGGGATGTTTAGGGTTTTATGTTTTTTAGGGTTTAATTTCCTTTTAGGGTTTCTAGTGATTTTAGATTTTTTGGGGAATAATATTTTTTTTAGGTTTTTAATTTTTTCTCATAGGTTTTTTAGGGGTTTTAAATGTTTTTTCATTTTTATGGATTTTCATGTCTTTTTTTCATATTTTTATGGATTTTTTAGGTTTTTAGTTATTTTGATGGTTTTTAGAGTTTTTTATGTTTTTAGTGTTTTATGGGGTTTTTATGATTTTTTAGTGGGTGTGTATGGTTTTTATGGGTTTTTTGTATTTTTTATGTTTTATGGTTTTTTCATTTTTAGGGGTTTTATGTGTTTTTGGATCTTTTTGTGGTTTTTAGGGTTTTTTCATATCTTATAATTGTAAGGTGTATAATTTTCGTGATTTTTTATGGATTTGTTATGTATTTTCATGGTTTTAATAGTTTATTACATTTTAATGGATTTTTGGGGCATTTTATGATATTTACATATTTTTATGATTTTTACAGATTTTGATATTTTTTAGGGTTTTTTATAATTTTTATGATTTTTAGGTTTTTTAGAATTTTTTAGGATTTTAGTGGTTTTATGTATTTTATGTTTTATGTTTTTATAGTGTTTTTCTAGGTTTTTTGGGTTTTTACATTTTTAAGGATTTTTGTTATTTTTGGATTTTTATGTATTGTATTGTTTTTAGGGATTTTGAGAGGTCTTTTGGGTTCTTTGGGTTTTTAGAGTTTTATGTTTTTTTTTGGTTTTTAATGTTTTTTTATTTTTTCATGTTTAATGGATTTTAAATGTTTTTAGAATATTTAGGGGTTTAATGGGTAATAGTGTTTTAAAGGTTTTATGGTGATTTCATTGGTTTTTATGGTTTTTGAAGGTTTTTAGTGTTTTTAGGTTTTTAAGGTTTTAGAATTTTCATCATTTTTAGCATTTAGGGGTTTATGTGTATTTATGTTTCTAAGGTATTCTTATGGGTTTTTATGTTTTTTATAATTTTTAGAGATTTTTTTGGATCTTTGGTGTTTTAGGGGTGTTTAGTGATTTTGAGGGTTTTAAAGGTCTTTTAGGGTTTTAGGGTTTTTAGGGTTTTACTTTTTATTGGTTTTTAATGTTATATATATTTGGACAGTTTTAGGGGGTTTTATATTATTATGTTAGGTTTTTGGTTTTTAGGGATTTTTTTTTTGTTTTTAGTGTTTTTTTCTGGTTTTTATTGTTTTCTAAAATTTTAGGAGTTTAAATGGTTTTTAAATATTTTTTGTGGTTTTTTACTATATTTATGTGCTTTGGGGTCTTTTAATGTTTTTAGGGTTTTTATAGTTTTTAGGGGTTTTAGGGTTTTAAGGGTATTTTAAGATTTTTAGAGTTAGTTAACATTTTAGTGCAGAAGAAGTGTGAGGCCAGGGTATTCCAGACCCCCTCAAAATTTATTATATAAAAAAAGAAATAGAACACAAGAGAGGGGATGTGTAAATCAACCCACACCCAAAAACCCTTTACAACCCAAGACACCAAAGACCCCAAAAATAGAAAAATCAAAAAAGAAAAAACACTGCAACAGCTTCAACACTTCTCATCCAACAACACCATAGCCATCAACAACTTCAACATTCATCAGCTCAAAATCATCATCACCACAAAAACCTTGCCACAACACCACCGTACTTCATCACCGTACCAAGATCAGCAACCATCATCCAAGAAAACAAACTGAGCTTCACAAGCCACCACCTCTTAACACTGCCACTCCTCCAAGACGCTCCTTTGACGCCGAGCTGGACCACCAACACCATCCCAAAACCACCACATGCACCATTATACCAAACCAAGATGGGGTTTACTGTGACGGGGAGGGAAGCAAGAGGAGAGGTGGACGCATGAGTCAAGGGGAACGACAATGGTGGGAAACTACACTCCATCATCCAAGTCCAACAATCACCAAAGTACAACACACACAAGCAACGACCAACAATCCTCATCAAAGCCAGCAAAAGAAAAAAGAAACATTCAGCACTACTAAGAAGCATCACCAAAGTCCAGTCACTCATCATCCAACAAGTCAAGGCCCAACCAAAAACTAGCAGCATCTCATTGGAAAACCAACAACCAGCAACAATCAGCAAACAATAACTAAAAATGTAGCAACTATCTTCTCCTATCCAGACGGATTCTAGCAGCCTACACCTGGACCCATTCTGCCTCATCCACAGTTCCTCAAACTCAACATTCATCAAAAATAACAACCCATAACCAATCCAGCCACAACTCAAAAACCCACAGTCCAACATATTAGAAGGATCACATCACAAAAATGACCAGGCCTTCAACTATAGCAAGAACCAAGGACAAATAATAGAAACCAGAAAAGTGAACCTGCGTCTTCACCCTTTTCATCCACCATGAACTATCTCGAAGCCAGGAAACCCAGAAAGACCCTCCTTGGGTCCAAAATAGGAGCGCAGGTCCGAGCACAGAACTATTCACGCCAGCGCTGAGAAGTTGCAAAGCCCGCCGAACCCACATTTCACTAAAGCAGATCCAAGCCTCTCTCAGGTGAACCCACCAAATTGCCCAGCCGTACCAGAGATGGGATACAAAGAACCTAACAACAGGATACATGAATGTCCGACATCTGACCCAGCTCTAACAAGCATACCTGGAAATTGGCCCAAGCACACCTCTGTCCAGTCATTCAATCGCACGTCGCACCTGCATCTGCTTTGCGAGTTGAAAAGAAGATCAGACCAGATCACCATAAAAACCTTCTACATCACAAGATCAGGCCTCTGAGAATTGGAATGAGGAATAACCACCATTTCCTGACGATTAAAGCCGAACCAATGCATCAGTATACTACGCATCCTCTGCAGACGTCGGAATCTCGGGTAGACCCGCCGCTCGGAAAAAGTGAAGTTGCCAAATAGCACCTCCCACCTGTGGTCTAGAGAGAAAAATAGAGGCCTTCCATCACTGATATCTCCCCCAATAAGCATGAGAGGGAAGGGCTGCAAAGGGTGTCGAAACCCCGATCCATGCCGCCTATTAGTGTTTTTTTGGGTTTTAATGTTTTCATAAGGTTTTTCATGGTTTTTTTATGGTTTTTGGTATTTTGTGATTTATATAAATTTTATTGGTTTTTATGGTTTTTACAAATTTTGAGGGTTTTATGTTTTTAGGGATTTTTTGATTTTTTTGGGTTTTTTGGGTTTTAATGATTATTTTGGATTGTAAGATAGTTAAAGTTTTCTAATGTTTTATGGGTTTAAACAGTTTTTAGAGAATTTTTTGGGTTTTTTGCTGTTTTTTTGGTTTATTGGGTTTTAGGGTTTTTTTGGTTTTTAGTAGTTATATGGTGTTTTTGGGGTTTTAATGTTTATGTTTTTGTTTCTAGGGGTTTAAATAGTTTTTAATTTATAAATATTTTCTTAGGGATTTTCTAGGGTTTCAAATTTTTTATGGTTTCACATATTTTTAGAGGTTACATAGAATTTTTATGGTTATTTATGGATTTAATGTCTTTTGAGGAAATATTGGGTTTTTAGGGTTTCTTTTATGATTTTTAGTGTTTTTTAGGTTTTTCAGGGGTTAATGTGCTTTTTAGGTTTTTAGGGATTTCATAGGGGTGTTCTTGGTATTTTTGGTTTTTTTGCATTTTTAAGAATTTTTACGGGTTTTTTAGGATTTAATTTTCTTATTAGGGTTCAAAAGAATTTTAATGGGTTCTACGGATTTTTTTGATTTTATGGTTATTTTGGTTTTTTGGTGTTTTATGTTTTTTATTTATTTTTTTGGGTTTAAATGTTTTTAGGGATTTTTTATTGTTTTTTGGTATATAAATAGTTTTTAATGATTTTATTAGGTTTAGTGGTTTTTATGGGTTTTAGGTTTTTTAATGTTTTTGAGGTGTTATAGTATTTTGGGGTATTAGGGTTTTAGAGTCTTCTAGGGTTTTTTAGAATTTTTATTCTTTCAGGGTTTTAGGTTTTTTGTTTTTAATGGTATTTTACGGTTTTTCGGGTTTTGGGAATTTTTATGTTTTTATGGATTTTAGTGGGTTTTTGTATTTTTATGTTTTTTAGGTTTTAGGGACTATGATTGTTCTATGGTTTTTAAAGTCTTTTCAGTGTTATTATAATTCGTTAGGTTTGTAGGAGATTTTTTTTTATTTTTAATGATTTCTTAGTATATTTTTGGGTTATTACATTTTTATGGAATTTTAGGGACATTTTTTTTAAATTTTTATGGTGTTATAGGGTTTTTCACAGATATTACTGTTTTTTGGGTTTTCTAGGGTTTTTATAATTTTTATGTATTTTTTGTTTTCAGGTTTTTTGGTTTTTTAGGGTTTTTCTGGTTTTAAGAGTTTTATAAAATTTTCAGGGGATTAATGTTTTTTTATAATTTTTAATGGGTTTTTGAGGAGGTTTATGGTTTTCTAATATTTTTAGGTGTTTTATTGTTTTTAAGGGTTTTGCATTCGTTTTATGGTTATTAATTGTTTTTTATATTTTTAAGGGTTTAAATTAGGTTTATTTTTATAATTTTTTCTTAGGTTTTATAAGATTTTTGGTGTTTTTTAATGTTTTCATGGATTTTAGGGATTTTTTAGTAAATTTTTGGTTTTTTGAGTTTATAGAGATTTTGAGGGTTTTATGTTTTTAGTGTTTTATTTTTTTTAGGGTTTATAATGATTTTATATTTTTAGGGGATTAAGTTTTTTTTAGGTTTTTAATTTATCTCATAGATTTTTTCGGGTTTTCATTTTTTTTAATTTTTTATGGATTTTCATTTCTTTTTTCTGATTTTTATGGATTTTTTATGATTTTTTTTATTTTGATGGTTTTTAGAGTTTTTTTAATGTTTTTAGTGTTTTATATGGTTTTTATGATTTTTTAGTCGGTGTGTATGGTTTTTATGGGTTTTTAGGTTTTTTATGTTTTAGGGGTTTTTTGTGGTTTTTAGGGGTTTATTGTGTTTTTTGAACTTTTTTTTTTGTTTTTAGGGTTTTTTCATATCTTATATTTTTAAGTGGTATAATTTCATTGATTTTCTAAGGTTTTTTATTTATTTTTTGGGTTTTCATAGTTTATTACATTTTATGGATTTTTTGGGCATTTTATGATATTTATATATTTTTACGATTTTTACAGATTTTGATAGTTTTTAGGTTTTTTTATAATTTTTATGGTTTTTATGTTTTTTAGCATGTTTTTATTTTTTTAGTGGTTTTAATAATTTTATGTTTTTATGTTTTTATAGTGTTTTTTTAAGTTTTTTTGTGTTTTTACATTTTTAATGATTTTTTTTATTTATATGGGGTTTTTAGAATTTATATGGTTTCATACATTTTGAGGGATTGTGTGGATTTTTAAGGATTATTGTATTTTTTGGGTTTTTTGGGATTTTGAGGGACTTAAGGGTTTTTAAGGGGTTTTAGATTTTTTTTTGTTTTTATGGGTTTTAAATGTTTTTATGTTTTTATGGATTTCATTAGCGTTTTAAGGTTTTTTATGTTTTTAAGTATTTTTAAGTTCTTTAAGGACTTTTATTGTTTTTAGGATTTTAGTTATTTTGAATATTTTATGGTTTTTAGAATTTTAGTTTTTCATAGTTTGTTTAGGGTTTAATGGTTTTTTGAGTTATTTATGGTTTTTAAATTTCTGTAGAGTTTTTAAAAATTTTAGATGTTTATGTTTTTTAGATTTTATATTGGGTTTTTATTATTTAATGGTTTTTAATTATTTTTAGGGTTTTTATTATTTTTAGGTTTTATGTGTTTTATGGATTTTATGGGTTTTAGTTTTTTTATATTATATAGAGGTTTTAAGTGATTTACTGATTTATGGTTTTCTAAAGGGTTTTCTAATCATTTAGGGCGTTTTACGTTTTTAGTTAATTTTAGGGTTTTTTTTAGAATTTTTATGATATTTTTGGATTTAACGTGTTATTAGGGTTTTTGGGGGTTTTTGGTTTTTTGAGTCTTAGGGTTTTTTCAGAGTTTATTGGGGGTTTTAATTTTGACCACTTTTTAACATTTTTAGGGGTGTAAAATGATATTAGAGCCACAAATTTTTAGGTATTTTTGGGATTGTGCGGGTTTTATGGTTTTTAGGGTTTTTATTTTTTGTGGTTGTTAGAGATTTTTTAATTTTTTTGTTTTCAAAGTTTTTATGTGTTTTTAGGTTTTTTATGGTTTTATGGGCATTTATGATTTTAGAGATTTTCATGGATAGTAGTTGTGTTTTTTGGGTTTTTAAGGTTTTAGAGTTTTTTAAAAAATTTAGGGTTGTAAAAGGTTTTTTTGTGTCTTTATTGTTTTTAAGTATTTTTTTCGGGGGGGGGGGGGGGTTTATCGTTTTTAGGGTTTTTTTATTTTAGGGGGTTTTAGGGTTTTTAGCGTTTTTAGGGTGTCTTTATTTTTTTAGAAATTTTTGGTTTTTAGGGGTTTTATTTGTTTTTTGGTTTTTATGGTTTTTATTATTTTTATGGGTTTTATAGTTTTTTCTGTTTTTATGGGTTTTTAAAGGTTATTATAGTTGTTAATTTTTTATGGATTTTTAGGGATTTTTAGGATTTTTAGTCTTTTCTGGTTTTTAAGATTTTTTAATTTTTTTGTGTTTTTTAGGATTTTTAGGGTTTTATCATTTTTAGGGTTTTTAGGGTTTTATGTGTTTTTTTTTATTTTTAGGTTTTGTATGGGTTTTTACGGGTTTTATTTTTATATGTATTTTTATGTATTTTAAATTATTTTATGGTTTTTGGGGTTTTGGGGTGTTTTTAAGGTATTTTAGTGTTTGTAGGGATTTTATGGATTTTTGGAGGTTTAATGGTTTTTTATGTTTTTGGGGTTTTATGGTTTTTATATTTTTTTTACCATTTTAGTGGTTTAAATGATTTTTATAGTTTTAGGGGGTTTCATGTTTTCAAGGGTTTTTAGGGCATTTTTGAGATTTTTTATGGATTTGAGGGGTTTTAGGGTTTTTAAGGCCTTTTAAGGGTTTTATGGTTTTTAGGTGTTTTTATATTTTTTAGTTTTTTAAGTTTTTTTTGGTTTTGATATTTTCATATGTTTTTTCAATGAAATAAATTTATTTATACATTTTTAGGTATTTGTATATCTTATTAGGACATTTAGAGTTGTTCAGGATTTAAGGAATTTTAGGGGGGGTTTTTTGGTTTTTTAGAGTTTTTAGGTTTTTAGGGGTGTTATGTCTTGTTTTGTTTTTAAGATTTTGATGTTGTTTTTAGGTTTTTTAAATTTTTTTAGGATTTATATGGAATTTTTGGATTTTTTTGGTCTTTAGTGTTTTTTGGGTTTTTTTGGTTTTTTGGTGATTTTTGGTTCTTTAGTGTTTTAGGATTTTTTTGGGTTTTTAGGTGTTTTTTATGGTTTTAAATGTTTTTAGAATTTTGTAATGATTCTAGAAATTTAAAGGGTTTTTATTGTGTTCAGTGGTTTTTAGGGTTCTTAGAGAGTAATAAGTTTTTAAAACAATTTATGGGTTTTTATGGTTTTAGGGTTTTTTAGGGTTTTTTAGGTTTTTTGGGTTTCTAGAATCTTTTATTTTTTTGGTGATTTTAGTTTTTTTAGGTTTCTTTTGTTTTCATAGGGGTTTTATAGTGTTTTATATTTTTATGTTTTTTTTATATTTTTAAGGATTTTAATGGGTTTTTTAAATTTTTATGTATTTTTAGGGGTTTTTGGGTTTTTGGGTTTTTAGGGGTGTTAGAGTTTTTGGTTTTTCTTTTCATTTTTAGGGTTTTAAGGTTTTTATTTTTCTAGGTATTTTCTTGGATATTAAAGTATTTTTATGATTTTTAGGGTTTTTCGTGATATTTAGGGTTTTAAGCCGTTTTAATGGTTTTTATTGTTCTTATATTTTTTATTTGTTTTGAGGGGTTTTTTGGGTTATTTAGGGTTCTTAGAGGTTTTTGGAGTTTTTTAGGCTTAATGGGTTTTTAGAGTTTTTAGTGATTGTTTTTTTTTGTTTTTAGGTGTTTTGAAGGTTTCATGGGCTTTTATGGTTCTTAGGGTTTTTAGGGGGCTTATGTTTTTTTTGGGTTTTAAAATTTTTCTATGTTTTTTGTTTTTTTATGTGTTTTAGGTTTTCAAGGATTTCTTAAGGGTTTTCACGTTTTTAGTATTTTTTACATATTTATATATATTTTTATATTTTTTAGGATTTTTATGTTTTTTAGGGTTTTACGATTTTAAGGGTGTTTAGGTTTTTAAGGATCTTTAGAGATTTTAGGGATTTTAGCATCTTTTAGGTTTTTAGGGGTGTTAAGTGTTTTTGTTTCTTAGGGTTTTATTAGGGGTTTTCACATTTTAGGGTCTTTTATTGTTTTTAGGGTTATTTAAGGATTTTTTGGGTTTTTATGGTTTTTATGATTTTTTAGGATTTTGAGGGTATTATGATTTTTACGGTTTTTCTAGTTTTTACGTGTATTTTCTAGTTTTTAGGATTTTTGTGGGGTTTTAGTGTTTTTATCATTTTTAAAGGTTTAATGGGTTTGTAGTGTTTTTTGTGCATTTTATGGTTTTTATGGATATTTAGGGGGTTTTTGTTTTTTAGGGTTTTTAGAGTTTTTTATAGTTTTTACATTTTAATGATTTTAAGTATATAAATTGATTTTAGTTTTTTTATGATTTTCATTGGTTTTTTCAAGGTTTTTAGGTTTTTTCTATTTTGGGTATTTTTAGCGATTTATTGGGATTTTATTTTGTTTTTAGGGTTTTTGGGATTTGGGGGTTTCAAGGGGTTTTGTGGTTATTTATAGTTTTTGTATTTCCTTATGTTTTTAGGGATTTTATGGGTTTTTAGTGTTTTTTTTTGTTTTTGGGGTTTTAAGGTTTTTTAGAGTTTTATTGGGTTTTGAAGGTTTTTATTTGTTTTTTAGGTTTTTAATGGTTTTTTATGGTTCTTATGGGTTTTAGGGTGTTTAGGTTTTTTAATGTTTTTGGGTTTTTAGGGGTTTTACGAGTTTTTAGATTTTTATGTTTTTCATTGTGTTTTTCAAGGATTTTATAATATTATTAAATTTTATTGAGTTTGGGGTATTTTAGGATTTTTATGGGTTTTTATTGATTTTGAGGATTTTTTTGTTTTTTAGGGATTTTAACATTTTTAGGTTTTTAGGGGTTTTAATTGTTTTTAGGTTTTCTTAGTGTTTTTAAGGATTTTAGGGGTTTTTATGTTTTTGGGAATGTTTAGTTTTTCTTTAGGATTGTTTTTCCTATTTCTCATTTTTTTGGGATTTTGAGGGGTTTTTGGTTATTTTTATTGTTTTAGTGTTTTTATTGTATTTTGGGTTTTTTATTTTTTTTAGGGTTTTGAGATTTTTTAACATTTTTAGGGTCTAAAGGGATTTTATTGTTTTTAGGGGTTTTATTTTTTTATAGATTTTAATTTTTTAATGTTTTATTGTGATTTTATTTTTTTTAAGGGATTTTAGGATTTTTAGAGGGTTATGGGGGGGTTTTATCATTTTTGTGGTTATTTTAGGGATTTAATATTTTTTTTTTCTCTTTTGACGTTTTCTTAGAATTTTTCAAGGTCTTTAGGGTTTTTTGCAACATTAGAAATTTTTTGGGTTTTTTAGAATTTTTATGGGGTTTTTTGGTATTTTTTTTGGATTTTTTAGTGTTTAAGGGTGTTTTTGGATTTTATGGTTTTTTAGAATTTTATGCATTTTCTGGATTTAAATGGGTTTTCTGAGTTTTTTGGTTTTTACGGTTTTCTTATGCATTTTCATTGGTTTTAGTTTTTTTATTTTAGGGATTTTGAATATTTTTATGGTTATTAGGGTTCTTAGGGATATTGATGGTTTTTTGGGTTTTAGGAATTTAGAGGTCTTTTGGGTTTTAATGTTTTTTTTAATATTTAGGGGTTTTATGTTTTCTAATTCTTTAAACATTTTCTTGGTTTTAATGGTGTTATATATTTTTGTAGTGTTTTTTGGAATTTATGAGTTCATTTTTTGAGTTTTTTAAGGTTTCTATGGTTGTTAATGTTTTTACGTTTTTATGGTATTTTTAGGTATTCTAAGGTTTTTAGTGTTTTTTAGGGTTTTAAACATTTTTAGGATTTTATGGTTTTCATTGAGTTATTCGCAGTTTTTAATATTTTTTACTTTTTAGGGATTTTTATGGATTATTAGGGTTTTTAGGATTTTTATAGGTTTTAAGGTTTTTCAGTAATATTTGGTTTTTTAGGGTTTTTAGTGTTTCTTTGGTTTTAGGGGTCTTAATTTGATTGTAGATTTATAAGGTATGGAAATGGTTTTTAGTTTTTTTAGATTTTTTCATTTTTATCGATATTTAAAGCCTTTTATGATTATTATGGGTTTTTAAATATTTTTAGTGTTTTGGAGGTTATTATGGCTTTTATGTTTTTCTTGGTCTTTAGTGTTTTATTAAAAAAATAAATTTTCTATCTTTTTTAGTGTTTTTAATATTTTCAGTTTTTTATGGGTTTTTAGTGTTATTGGTATATTTGAGGGTTTTTATTGGTTTTTTTGGGATTTTGGTGTTTTTAAGAGTTTTTATGTTTTTATATTATTATTTTTTCAGGGGTTTTAGGGATTTTATCATTTTTTGGTTTTTATGGATTTTAATTGCAATTAGGTTTTTAATATTTTATTACGGTTTTTTGAGGTTTTATGGTTTTATAAATTTTACATATATTTAGGGCCTTTTAGGATTTTTATGGGTTTAAGGGTTTTTAGGTATTTTTGGGGTTTTGTGGTTTTTTGGATTTTAGTCATTTTTAATGTTTTAGGGGTTTTGATTTTTTTAGATTTTTAATGTCTTCTTAAGAGTTTTTGCTAGTTCTTTTTTGGTTTTTTAGGTTTTTAGGGATTTTTAGTGCTTTTTTGAATTTTTATGGGTTTTAGTATTTTAAGGATTTTGAGGGAAATATTGTATTTTAGTGTTTTATTGGTTTTGTAGTTTTTTTTGAGTTTTTAGGGTTTTATAGTTTTTTTGGGGTTTAAATCATTTTTAGAGTTTTGAAATGTTTTGGGGTTTAAAAGTTTTTGACAGTCTATAGTCTTTTTTAGTGTTTTAATACGGTGTCAAGGGTTTTTATGGTTTTTAGGTATTTAAGGTTTTATAGTTTTTAGTGTTTTTAATATTTTTAGTGGTTTAATGTGTTTTAATTTTTTTACGATTTTCTTGTGGGTTTTCATGTTTTTTATTTATTATTGGAATTTTATATTTTTTTAGGATTTTTATGTTTTTAGGTTTTTTTGTGAAATTGGAGGGTTTTAGGGTATTTTAAGGGTTTATGGTTTTTTAGTTTCTAGGTGTTTTTATGGTTTTTGGGTTTATAATGAGTTTTTTTGGTTTTTAAGGTATTGTATATTTTTTACTGTTTTTAGGTGTTTAAAGCATTTTTGGAGTTTTTTGTGTGTCCTATGGATTTTAGGGTTTTTAGGGGTTTAATGTTTTTAGTGGTTTTATGTTTTTTAGAGACTTTTGAGTTTTAGGGACTTTTAGGGTTTTTTTGGTATTTATGGTTTTTATTCCTTTTTAGTTTTATATTTTTTCTTATGGATCATCAGAGAATTAAATTATTTTTATATTTTTATTGATTTTTAGGGATTTTTTTGATTTTTACTATTTTTTGTTTTTGGGGATTTTTGGGGGTATTATGGGTTTTAGGATCTTCTTAGAGGATTTTAGGGTTTTTAGGGTTTCTTAGAGTTTTTTAGGGTTTTTAGAATTTGTTTAGACTTCTTAGTGATTTTAATAATTTTTTGGTTTTTAAGGTTTTATTAAGGATTTTTTGGTTTTTTTGGTTTTTAGGGATTTTTAGGTTTTTTTTAGGAAATGATTTTGTTTATTGGGTTTTGTTTATTTTGAGGGGTTTTATGTGGCTTGAGTGTTTTAGGGTTTTTTTTGTTTTTTGGGTTTTTGGGGGTTTTTTTTGTTTTTTAGGGTATTAAAATATTTTTAGTGTTTTATGTATTTTTATTGGATTAAAGTTGTTTTAGAGTTTTTAGTGGTTTATTATATTTTAATGGTGTTTTAGGGGTTTTAATGTGTGTAATATGATTTGTGGTTTTGGGGGTTTTTGGGTTTTTAGGTTTTTAGGGATTCATGTTTTTTTTATTTTTTAGGGTTTTTATGTTTTTTAGGGTTTGAAAGATTTCTTTAGGTTTTTCAGTGTTTTTTTGGGTTTTTTATGGTTTTAATTATTTTTATGGTGTTTTGAGTATTTTTAAGTGGTTTTAGTGTTTTAAGGACTATAAGTGTCTTTAGGGTTTTAGGGGTTTAAAGATTTTACGTTTTTGGTGGGTTTTTATGATTTTCTAGGGGGTTTAAGTTTTTAATTTTTTTTAACATTTTTATGGTTTTAAAGGGGTTTTAGATATTTCAGTGGATTTTAGGTATTTTTATAGGATGTCGGTTTTTTATTATTTTTAGTTGTTTTATGGATTTGATGGAATTTATGGGTCTTTTAGGGTTTTCAGTTTTTTTAGTTTTTTAGGGGTTTTATGTTTTTTTAGGTTTTTAATTTTTTCTTAGTACTTTTTTGGATTTTTACGTTTTTTGGGATTTTTTATATATATTTTTTGGATTCTTATGGTTTTTAGGGTTTTAGGGTTTTTAGGGATATTGACTGTTTTAATGGTTCTTAGGGGTTTTAGAGCTTTCAAGGGTTTTATCATTTTTTAGGTTTTCTAGTGTTTAAAAAAAATTAGGATTTTGATGTATTCATTAGTTTTTCATATTTTTTAGCTTTTTTTACGTTTTAATTGATTTTTATGTATTTTTTAGGATCTTTAAGGATTTTATATGTTATGGTGATTTCAGCGGTTTTTACAGTTTTTTTATTTTTTGGGGTTTTAGATTTTTTTTTAGTTTTTAGGGCTTTTAAAGGTAATTATAAATTTTTATCATTTTTAAAGGATTATTGGGTCTTAGAAATTTAGTTATTTTCAGGGTTATTATGTGGTTTTAGCAGTTTTAAGTTTTTTTAGCATTTTTTATGTTTTTTTGGATTTTAGGTTTTTAAGTTGTTTTATGTTTTTTTTCAGGTTTTAATGTTTTCTTATAAATTTTCATGGATTTTATGGATTATTATGTTTTTAGGTATTTTTAGGTATTTTTTAGGATTATTACCATTTTTAGGGTTTTAGGTTTTCTAAGGGGGTTTGGGTTTTTACGATTTTTATGGTTTTCTAGTGTTTTTAACATTTTTTAGGTTTGAGGGGTTTTATGTATTTTTAGGCTTTTAAGTTTTTCATAGGGTTTTTTTCATTTTTATCGATTTTCAGGAGTTTGTTTTTTATTTTTATGGTTTTAGGGGTTTAATGGATTTTGAGGGTTTTAGGGTTATTTTTGTATTTAAATTTTTGGGGTTTTAAGGGGTTTTTTTGTATTTTATAAGGTTATAAAGTTTTTAAAATTTTTTTTAATGGTTTTTGGGGTTTAAAGAGTTTTTTACAATTTATAGTGGGTTGTAGGGTTTTTATATGTTTTTATGGTTTTAAAGGTTTTTATGTGGTTTTCGGGTTTTTATTGGTTATAGGGTATTTTAGGGTTTTAAGGTTTTGTGTGTTTTTTTGTTTTTCAGAGGCGGAAATTGTTTTTAATGATTTTAGTGGGTTTTATAGTTTTATGGGTTTTAGATTTTTAATCGTTTAGGGGTTTATATTTTTGTGGGGTTTTAGGGGTTTTATCATTTTTATGTATTTAGGGATTTAAAGTGTTTTGGTTTTTTTTGGTTTTCTTAGGAAATTTTTGATTTTTTGGGGTTTTTTAATTTTATGGTATTTTTAGGGAATTTTTAGGTTTTTTATATTTTTTTTTGTTTTTTGAGATTTAAGGGGGTTTTAGGTTTTAATATTTTTTTTTTAGTTTTTTAGGATTTGATTGTTTTTTGAGTTTTTATTGTTTTTTGGGTGTGAAAAGGGTTTTTAGAGTTTTCAGTGGTTTAGGGTTTTTATGTGATTCTAAGTTTTTATAGATTTACGGTTTTTAGGGTTTTTAGGGTTTTTAGGATTTTATAGTTATTAGGGTACTCTAGGGTTTTTATAGAATTTTAGGTTTTTTATTGGTTTCGAAGTGTTCTTTAGTTTTTATGGTTTTCTAATTGTTTTTAGGGGTATAAGGTTTTTTATTTTTTAAGGATTTTTAGATATTATTTATGATTTTAATGGTTTTAGGTTTTTTAGGGATTTTGATTGTTTTTTGGGGTTTTAGGGTATGTTAACTGTTATTAAGAGTTTTTTGGTTTATAGGGGTTTTAATTTTTTTAGGTTTTTATGGTTTTCAAAGGGTTTTTAAGGTTTTTTATGTCTTTATGACTTTTGGGATTTTTCTAGGGTATTTATAGTTTTTTACGGTATTAGGGATTTTGATGGTTTTGGGGTTTTTAGGGTTATTATGTTTTTTGGGGTTTTAATGGTTTTTTCATTTTTCATTGGTTTTAAGGAGGATTATGGTTTTTAAAAAAAAAATTGTGTTTAAATGGGTGTTCAATTTTTTATAAGTTTTATGTATATTTTGGGTTTTAAGGTTTTCATAAGGTTTTTCATGGTTTTTTATGTTTTTATGTACTTTTTGTGATTTTTATGGATTTTATTGTTTTTATAGTTTATTTATGTTTTGTGGGTTTTATGTTTTTTTTTTCAGTTTTTTGGGTTTTGGGGGGTTTTAATGAGTTTTTTTTTTCATTTTATGTTTTTTAGATATTTCTATTGATTTTAGGGGTTTAAAAAGGTTTTAGTGTTTTTAAGGGGGGGTTATTGGGGTTTTATGGGTTTATTGGTTCTAGAGGTTTTTTATTGTTTTAAGAGGTTATTGGGTTTTAGAGTTTTTAAGGTTTTAGGGGTTTTTAGGTTTTTAGGGTTATTAGGGTCTTCTAGGTTTTTTGTAGTTTTTTAGGTTTTTATAGGTTTTGAAGTGTTATTAGGTTTTTAAGGTTTTCTAATTGTTTTCATGGAGTTTATTATTTTTTTAATTTTTTAAGGATTTTTAGATATTTTTTAGGATTTAAATGGTTTTAGGGTTTTTAGGGATTATGATGGGTTGGGGGGTTAGGATATGTTTAGGATTTTAGAGGTTTTTATGTTTTTAGGGGTTTTAATATTTTTTAGGTTTTTAAAGTTTTCATAAGGTTTTTAGGATTTTTATAAATTTTTATGTTTTTATTGGTTATTTTTTAGTATATTTATAGTTTTTGTGGTATTAGTAGAATTTGCAGATTTTAGGGTTTTTTGGGTGTTTATGGTGTTTTGGGGTTTTAAGTGGTTTTTTTTTGGGTTATTAGGGGTTTTATGGTGTTTTAGATGTATTTTTAAAAAGTGGCGTTTAAATGGGTGCTCAATTTTAGTTTCTTTTTTATGATTTTTTAAGGTTTTAGGGGTTTTAATGGTTTTTAGGGGGTCCTATGGTTTTTATGGGTTTTAGGGTTTTAAGTATTTTTAATTCTTTTTTTTATGTTTTTAGGATTTCTAGAGGTTTTATGTGTTTTTATGTATGTGATATTTTAATAGGGGTTTTCAAGGTTTTTAGGGGGTTTTATATTTTTATGTATTTTTTTGACTTTTTATGAATTTTATGAATTTTTATTATTTTTGGGATTTTGAGGCATCTTAGGGTCTTTATAGGGGTTTTAATGTTTAAAGTGTTTTTTATTTTTATGGGGTTTTTATGTTTTTAATTTTATAATATTTTATAATTATTTTTATGGATTTTAATGGTAATTTAAATTTTTATGGGTTTTTAGGGATTTTTTAGGATTTTTTTGGTCTTTAATGTTTTAGGTATTTTGACAGTTTTAGGGGGTTTTATATTATTAAATTATGTTTTTGGTTTTTCGGGCTATTTTTTTGGGTTTTTAGTGTTCTTTCTGGATTTTATTTTTTTCTTACATTTTAGGAGTTTAAAAGGATTTTATTTATTTTTAGGGTTTTTATTGTATTTAGGTTCTTTAGTGTCTTATAATTTTTAGGTTTTTTATAGTTTTTAGGGGTGTTTATGGTTTTAAGGGTATTTTAGAATTTTTAGCGTTATTTATCAATTTAGGGATTTTAAGAGTATTTAGGTTTTTATGGTTTTCTTAGGGTTTTTAGTGTTTTAAGGGATTTTATGATTTTATGGATTTTTAGGAATTTTTTAGGATTTTAATTAGGTTTTATGGGTTTTAATGATTTTTAGGATTTTTAGGATTTTCAGGGTTTTAGGGTTTTTATTATATTTATTTTTTTTAGGGGTTTTTAGTGTTTTGGGTTTTAAATTTTTCATAAGGTTTTTCATGGTTTTTTATGCTTTTTTTATTTTTGTTATTTTTATGGAATTTATGGGTTTTTATGGTTTTTACATATTTTGAGGGTTTTAGGTTTTTTAATGATTTTGTGGTTTTTTGGTTTTTTTGGGTTATAATTGTTTTTTAGGATTTTAAGGTTTTTAGAGTTTTCTAAGGTTTTATAGGTTTAAACTGTTTTTAGAGTTTTTAGTGGGTTTTTTTGGGGGTTTTCGGTTTTTTGGTTTTTTGGTTTTTTTTTGTTTTTTAGCAGTTATAGTGTGTTTTAGGGTTTTAGTGTTTATGTCTTTGTTTTTAGGGGTCTAAATTATTTTTAATTTTTAAATATTTTCTTATGAATTTTATATCGTTTCAAATTGTTTATGGTTTCATGTATTTTTTAGGGATTGCATAGGATATTTAGGGTAATTTGGGGTTTTAATGATTCTTGAGGGAATATTGGGTTTTTTTTTTTTTTTTTCTGATTTTTAGTGTTTTTTCGGTTTCTTAGGGGTTTAAGTGTTTTTTTTGGTTTTTAGGGATTTCTTAGGGGTTTTCTTAGTATTTATTGTTTTTTACATTTTTAATTATTTTTAGAGGTTTTTTAGGATTTTATTTTCATTTTAGGGTTTGAAAGAATTTGAATGGGTTCTATAGATTTTTATTGTTTTTATGGTTATTTTAGTTTCTTTGGTGTTTTATGGTTGTTTTTATTTTTTATGGTTTTAATTTTATTATAGAATATTTTTATTTTTTTGGTATATAAATGTTTTTTAGAGTTTTTATTGGGTTTAAAGGTATTTATGGGTTTTTAGGTTTTTTAATGTTTTTAGGGGTTATATAGTATTTTGTTGGTTTTAGGGTTTTAGGGATTTTTAGGATTTTTTACAATTTTTTTAGGGTTTTATGTTCTTTTTGTTTTTAAAATGTTTTTATGGTTTTTGAGCGTTCTAGGGTTTTTTATTTTTTTAGGGAATTTAGGGGGTTTTTTATTTTTAGGTTTTTTTAGTCTTAGGGACTGTGAGCGTTCGGATGGTTTTAAGGACATTTTAGTGTTATTATAATTTATTAGGTTTGTAGGAGATTTTTTTTTATATTTTTAATGTTTTCATATGTTATTTTTGGGTTATTAAATTTTTATGGAATTTTAGGGACATTTTAGGATTTATATGGTGTTATAGGGTTTTTTCATGGATATTGGTGTTTTTGGGTTTTCAAGGGTTTTATGGATTTTTTTTGTTTTCAGGGTTTTTTGGTTTGTTAGGGTGTTTAAGGTTTTTAGAGTTTTGTAAAAATTTTATGGGTTTAAAGGTGTTTTATAATTTTAAATGGTTTAATGAGGAGGTTTTTGGTTTTTTAATTTTTTTAGGTGTTTTATTGTTTTAAGGGTTTTACTGTCATTTTATGGTTTTAATTTTTTTTTTATATTTTTTGGGGTTTAAATTGTTTTTATTTTTTTAATGTTTTCTTAGTTTTTATAAGTGTTTTTGTGGTTTTTAATGTTTTTATGGATTTTAGGGGTTTTTTAGGAATTGTTTTTGTGTTTTTAATTATTTTGAGGGTTTTTTGTTTTTTAGGATTATTCATTTGCATCACCATTTCATTATAAAAGAAACCCTTACTCCTACTTGTTTCTCACATCAATTATAACTTATTAAGATTAGGAATTGGGTAAATGACTTCTTTATATAAGGTTTTGTTTTGGGTTTTAGTAAGGGGTTTTAGAATTTTTTAGGTTTTCAGGGGTTTTAAGTGTTTTTTGGGTTTTATGTCTTTCTTAGGATTATTCTTACGATTTCGAGGTTTTTTAAAATTTTATCCATTTCTTTGGATTTTTTATGATTTTAATGATTTTTTTGCAGGATTAAAAGGTTTTATAAATTTTGAGGATTGTTAGGGTATTTTAGGGTTTATGGTTTTTATGGTTTTATAGTTTTTTTAGTTTTCAAGAAATCTTTGAGGTTTTTGGGGGTTTTATTGTTTTTTTGAGCTTTTAACCTTTTTAGGGTTTTAAATGGGTTTTCAAGTTTTTTGAGGTCTTTTATGGTTTTATGGGTTTTTGGTATTTTTCAAGGTTTTAAAAGGTTCTATGGTTTTAGGGGTTTTAGGGTTTTTTATGGACTTTTTCGGGTTTTTAGCATTTTTAGGTTTTTAGGGGTTTTAAGTCTTTTTATGTTTTTATGGTTTTCTTAGGATTTTAAGGGTTTTTAGGGGTTTTAATGTTTATTATTATTTTTATGGGGTTTTCATATTTTAAATAATTTTTTAGTTTTTAGGGATATTGAGCAGTTTTGGGTTTTTACAATTTTTGAGGTTTTTGGGGATTTTTTTAGTTTTTTTCGGTTTTAAGGTTTTTTAGTGTTTTTTATCGTTTGTAGGGGTTCAAAGGTTTTATATTTTTTGGGGGTTTTAGGATATTTATAGGGTGTTAGTTTTATTTATGTTTTTAATTTTTTTGTGGTTTTAAAGGGTTCTTAAGGTTTTTATAGTATTTTAGGTTTTTTGTCTTTTTTAGGTTTTTAAGGACTCAAAGTGTTTTTATTTTTTATGGTCTTCCTATTGTTTCAGTGATTTAGGGTTTTTTACGTTTTAAGTCATTTCTATGTATTTTTTATTATTTTATGGGTTTTAACTATTTTTAGCGATTTTTCTCATATTTAATGTTTTTAGGGTTTTTGGGTTTTTTTGGGTTTTTATAATTTTTTTTATTTTCATGGGTTTTATGTGTTTTCAGCTTTTAAGTTTTTCTTTTGGTTTTTAAGGTTTTTAATGGTTTTTTGTTTATAGAAATTATTAGGGATTCTTTTGTTATTTTTATGATTTTTTTTGGCGTTTTAGGGATTTTGATGGGTTTCAGGGTTTCTACTGGTTTTATGATCTTTTTGAGTATTTTATATGTTTATTTAGGGATTAAATTAATATTATATTTTTAGTGATTTTTTATATTTTTTTATGATTTCTTAGTTTTTCTATGGTTTTAGGGGTTTTTATGTTTTTTAGGGTTCTTATATCTTTTTGGGGTTTTATGTTTTTTTCATCATTTATGTTTTCATGGGTTTAAAGTGTATTCAGGTTTTTCTGTTTTTCTTAGTTTTTTTTATTGTTTTTTTATGTTTTAGGGATTTTTATGGATATTCCCGATTTTGATGTGTTTTTATGGTTTTTATGGATTTCAAGGGTTTTAGGGTTTTTATGGGTTTTAGGGCATTTTGTGTTTTCATGAGTTTTTTTATGATTTTTAGTGTTTTAAAGGGGATTCCATGTTTTTAATGTTATTAGGAGTTTAAATGGTCTTTATAGATTTTTTTTGGTTTTATGGATTTTTATGGGCTTTTAGGTTTTTTATTTTTTCTATGTTTTTACTGTTTTTGGGATGTTTTATGGGTTTTAGGGTCTTTTAAGTGTTTTTAGGGTATTTAGCATTTTTTTAGGATTTTTAGTTTTTTATTGTTTTAGGTTTCTAATATTTTCTTATGGTGATTCATGGATTTAGGTATTTTTTGTTTTTAGGGATATTTAGTGACTTTTTATGATTTATTGTTTTTAGGGTTTTATGGATTTTAAGGGGGGTTTGGGTTTTTATGTTTTTTTAGAGTTTTTATCATTTTTATTTTTTTGGTTTTCTAATTGTTTTTTAATTTTATGTTTTTATTAATTGTTTTTTATGATCTTAACATTTTTAAGGATTTTATAGATTTTTCTAATATTTGGGGTGTTTATGGTTTTTACATATTTTGAGAGTTTTTTGGGTTACTTGTTTTTTATGGTTTTTTGAGTTTTTTTGAGCATTTTAGAGTTTTGGAGTTTTTTAGTGTTTTTAATGATTTTACAGTTTAAATGGGTTTTAATGTTTTAAGTTTTTTTAGGTTTTAGGGGTTTTAGGGATTTTTATGGTTTATAGGGGATTATGATTTTTAGTGTTTTTAGGATTTCTTGGGGTTTTTTGGTTTTTTACATTTTTATGACTTTAATGTGTTTTTACATTTTTATGTTTTTTTGGGTTTTCCGGGTTTTTAAATTTATAAGGATTATAGGGCATTTTAATGTTTTTTAAGTTTTAAGGGTTTTTAGGGATTTCATGGTATTTAGGGTTTTTAGTGTTTTTCTCATTTTTTTATGAAATTTTGTTTTTTTAGGTGTTTTAATGTTTTTTAATATTATTTGAGGTTTATAGGGTTTTTAGAGTTTTTACTGGTTTTATGGATTTTGGTGTATTTTAAGGTTTTTAGTTTTTCACGGGTTATAATTTTTTTTATCTTTTTATTGGTTTCAAAAGTTTTTTCAAAAAATTTAGGTTGTTTTTATGTTTTAGAGATTTTTATAGAATTTTTCGGATTTTGATATTTTTCATGGGTTTTAGGGATTTGTGGAGTTTTGGGGGATTTTATGGGTTTAATTTTTTTTAGGTTTTTATGTTTTTTTAGTTTTTTAGGGTTGTTAAGGTTTTTTCATGTTTTCTAACGATTTTATGGTTTTATGGGGTATTAGAGTTTTAGTAGTTCTTATAAATTTTATGGGGTTTTGGGTTTTTTAAGGGTTTTAGGATTTTATGTGTTTTTTGTTTTTAAGTTTCTCAGCATTTTTTAGATGTTTAAATTGTTTTTAATTTTTCAAGGTTTTCTTAGTGTTTTTCGTGGTTTTAGGATTTTAACATTTTTTCGTTTTTGAAGATTTTTGAAGATTTTTATTATTTTTAGGGGTTTTATGAATTTTGAGGATATTTTGGGTTTTTATGTTTTTTAGTTATTTTTGGTGTTTTTATAATTTTAAGGGGTTTTTTTTGAGTTTTTTAGGGATATAAAGGGTTATAGTGTTTTTTAGATTTTTTGGGGTTTAATGGTTTATAGTGGTTTTAGTGTTTTTTTACATTTTTATGGGGTTTTTGGATTTTTTTAATTTTTATATGTTTTTATGGTTTTTCAGGGGTTACGGTCTTTCTAGGGATTAGGGTTGTTAGAATTTTTAGGTTTGGGGGGGTTAATTATTTTTAAGGATTTAATTTTTTCTTAGGGTTTTTAGGGTATTTCCCATATTAGGTGTTTTTTGGGATTTTGTATGATTTTTAAGGGTTTTTAGGTTTTAGGGGTTTTTTGGTGTTTTGGGGGTTCTTAGGGGTTTTAGGGGATTTGTATTTTTGTAGGTTTCCTAAGGGATTTAAGTGGTTTTTGGTGTTTAAGGTTTTCTTATGGGGTTTTATTTTTTTGGGTTTTTTTATGTTTATAATAATTTTTACAGTTTTTAGTATTTTTATGGTTTTTAGGGATTTATGAGATTTTAGGATTTTTAGTGGTTTTTTGGGATTTTAGGATTTTATGGGTTTTGGGGATTTTAGTGTTTTTGGAGTTTTTGTTTTTTAATGGTTTTTATAGTTTTTAACATTTTTAGTGGTATAAATATTTTTTAGAGTTTTTAGTGTTTTTGGGTTTTTATTTGTTTTGTGGTTTTTAAGGGATTATGGTTTCTCAATTTTTATGGTTTTTTTATGTTTTTATTGTATGTATTTTTTATTTGTTTTATTTTTTTTAGTTTTTTAAGGATTTCTTATTGTTTTTTATGTTTTTACCGTTTTTAAATTCATAGGGGTTTTAGGGGTTTTTTGGTTTTTTGGGATTTTGATTGTTTTTAGAGGTTTTTAGGGTTTTTAATGCTTTTAGGGTTTAATGTTTTTATATATTTTTTAACATTTTTTGGAGTCTTAAGGTTTTTAGTGTTTTAGGGGTTTTTATGGGTTTTTATGTTCTTAGGAGTTTTATGGTTTTATGGGTTTTTATTATTTTTTAGGGTTTTTATGGGTTTAAAGTGTTTTTGGTTATTCAATGTTTTATTGGGGTTTTTAGGGTCTGTTTCATTATTGGTATTTTTGGGTTTTTTGAATTATTTTTATGTTTTTATGGGTTTTAGGGATTTGTAGGGGGTTTTAGTGTTTTTAGGGTTTTTATGGGCTTTTGAGGTTTTATGGTTTTCTGAGTTTTTACTGATTTAATATTTTTTAGAGTATTTTAACATTTTTAGGTGTTTAAAGGGTATTTAGATTAATTAGTGTGTTTTTATGGTTTTTATGGGCTTAGGTTTTTTAATGTTTTTAGGGATTTCTATTCTTTTTAGTGTTTTTATGGGGTTTTCAAGGTTTTGAGCATTTGTTTTTGGGTTTTTTGGGGTTTTAAATGTTTTTAGGTTTTATAAGGTTTTTACGAGTTTTTATATATTTTAGATGTTTTATATTTATATTAATTTTTTGGGATTTTAGTAATTTTTTGTGTTTTTAGGGTTTTTACGTTTTTGTAGGATTTTTAGTGTTTTAGGGTTTTTATGGTTTTATGGATTCTTCGTGGTTTTTGAGTTTTTTAGGGATTTTAAGGGTTTATATATTTTTTTAATATTTTTTTGGATTTAATGTTTTATTTATAGTTTTTAATGATTTTTGGTATTTTTTTGGGTTTTTAGTGTTTTTATGGTTTTTGGAGGTTTCATGGTTTTTAGGTGTTTTAGTGTTCTTAGGGTGTTTTTAGGGTTTTAAGGGTTTTAATCAATTTTATGTTTTTTGGGGTTTAAAGTGTTTTAAGGTTTTTGAGGGTTTCATAGTGTTTTTAAAGGTTTTTAGGGTTTTAGGGTTTTATAAGTATTTATGCATTTTTTTCCTTTTTTAGGAGTTTTACAAATTTAATGACTTTTTAGGGATTTTTTGTGTTTTTATTGTGACTTTGGATTATTTATTTTTTAGGGTTTTAAATTTTTTAAGGTTTTGTAGGAGCTTTTAGTGTTTTTATTTTTTAAAGTATTTTTAGGGGTTTCAGGGTTTTTTTTGTTCTTTTATGGTTTTTCTGATTTTTAGGTATTTTGAGGTATTTAAGGGTTTTATGATTTTTTTGGGTTTTTAGGGGGTTTTCAAGGAAAATAGATATTATTATACAAAAAATGAGAATTAGAGTACAACACTATCACCCGTAGGTGAAAAAAATAATTCCCAAGAGGCCCAAAGAAACAACAATGTGATGGGGAACCCAAAGACTAAGAAACATCATGTAATAACATGGTAGAATGGCCAAAAATATATAGTGAAGTCCATCCTGACCAAAACCAGAAAAATAGCCCTGAGAACCTCATGAAGGCCATCAAACCAAACTTGAAAACCATGCATTCCCAAAAGCCCCACCCCCCCCCTGAGAAATAAGAACCCAAAACATCATAATATTCTAATAACCTCGCGACCCCACCCCCCACCCCCTCAAGGACCGCATTAACAAACACCACAACTAGAATCCCCATCCAGCCACCAACAACACCAACAGGGGCACCAACCAACATCCAAAAGCAGAAAATCTCATCACAAAACCCCATTGAACTAGATGAATGAGCCACTACAACACCAAGAATCAAACTTGTGAGCACTCCCAGAGGCCTCATGGAAAAGGAAGTCCCAAAGTAGATACACCACCCAAGGAGGTGAAAAACTTCACGCAACATGTAACAACCACACACACGTACAATGAAATCACAATACACAAGCACATACACACATCATAGCCCTCCTGAACACCCACACACATGCACACACAAGTTGAATTCACACACACTCTACTACCCACACACACATATTCACAAGCACACCCCACCATATCCCCAGAAACATCACGTAGTAGCATTGTATCGAATCACACCACAACCAAGACTAAATCTACATCCACCCCAAGCAAAAAAAAAACCATCCCTTGAACATCCTAGATACCTCGAAAACTAGCTCCCAAAACCACCTGTACAACCTGGAAACTCTAAAATTCCTCCTCCAACTAGCAGCACAAGAAACCAGAAAGCCAATAATTTAAGACACATGAACCAACTAAATCTAGAAACCAAGATAATCCAAGAACCTCGCTGCACCAAGCATCGAACCACATAACCTGATCCAACCACTATAACCAACTTCCCACTACAGACAAGACCAATAGATTACCGTCACCAGCCGAGAGCTAAACAAGATCCATCCCCTTGGCAACAACATCCTGAAACTATCCCAAAAACAACTTCAATATTCCATCCATCCATCCACACATGATTAAAACCAAAAACCAAACACCACGAAGCAAGTATCAACCACCAACACACAAAAATACCAATAGTCAAACAACCCACCAGAATTCTAGTAGATGCATACAACTGCAAATAGATTCATAGAAATAGCACAATGATCCCCCTGATATGGATGATCCATATGAACCATATACAATCATCATCATACAACCACACCTTCCAAATACCCGATAAGAATACCAAAAATCCTTAAGTAATCCTAGAAGAACACCAAGCTAATACAAAGACATCAACCTCTTATACTCTCCCTATCAGCCAACACAATCAAGAACCTGGTTTTAAAGAAGTTCCATCAGAGAAAAAAATGTAATAAAACACCATAATACCCACCTACCTCTGACAAAATCATAATCCACCAGTAAACCAAGTAAAACTCTATCGCAGAACAACAATACATAACCCCTCCCAGCATGATGATGAGCCAACCAGTAGCACTCATGCACCAATAGAATGCCAATTCACATCATCAGAAATTGGATTTCCCCAAATATCCTTAGCTCCAAAACACAAAAAAACCCTATCCGACATGAACCTACACTCAGAAAACCAAAAAACCATCCCCACACACCCATGAAAACCAAAACACATCCAAACACCAAAACAACTGCACGAGACGCAAGAAAAAGTCCTTAAATAAAAAATCATAAGAAACCAGTGGAATATCAACCACCTCAATGAAGAGATCCTCACGTGTTCCACTAGTTATCCATCTCCTAATTATACTTAATATTAGGAATATTCTTACATGAAAGAGTATGGAATGGTAATCCATCTAAAATTTAATACATATATAAAAATAACTGTTAAATTTGAATCCATGAATGGGATAATTCCATTCTTTCCAGATAAGATACACCATGATGGGAAGCCTGAGTTTTCTAAAAACTATAAGAATGGAATCCCTAATAAATCTGTCAGCACACCAGCCAATAGAAGTAGAATGTGCATGATCCCAACAAAATATATTCAAGAGGCTTAGAAAGGAAACAAAATATTCAAAGATAAATCAAAATTAAAAAACAAATGATCAATACTCTCATGGGTAGTCATAAAAATAAAAAAAACTGTGAAAATCTAGGCCCTTGCACTAAAACATATCAGGTGTAGAAAAATGGTCAAGGATCAACAACTAATAAATAAAGGAGTACCTAGTCAGGGTGACCAGATTTCGAAATAGATAATTCCACCAAATAGTGCCAAATTTTGGTCTCATATCCACCCAAACCCTAAGAATGGAAAATTTTGGATGAAAATTTAACAGGATCCCATAATTATTACATCCAAGATGATTAATTGAAATAATCTCCCTTCTAATATCCTAAATCTCAGTAGAAAATTAGATTGGTGAATCCCAATCCTCATCAGATATAATGTCATAAGCCCAGGAAGATTAGAGGATCCCATAGTAATAAATAATATGATACCAAATGGACAAACATATAGTCCATCTGGTAATCCATTAATCAAACCATAGGGAGATACACAATACATTTCTAATAGATAATGAAATACATACCTTGATAAACTCTTGTAACCATAATAAATTTCACCATGTCCATGAACAATTCCATGGAACTTTGGCCACCCAAAAATGGTGGCAACCAATAAGAAAAATTTGAGTCCAATTGACCCAAATATAATAATATCAGGTTGAATATAGTTCCCAAAAATTTCTAGACATAACTACCTTATTAGAACCACTAACAAACTTTATCCTTAATCCTCTATCCTATTTAGATCTATCCACCAAGGCCCAATGTACTTTGGCCCCAAACATGGTAAAATATGGGCCCTTCAAAATAAAGATCCTAAAATTAACTTCAATATAATTATTAATTTTTTTAATAAAGATGAAATTATATCGCCAAAAATATTTAATTGAAAAAAATATATTGAATGATCTATAAGAGTCCCAGAAAAGAATTAAAATTATTTGTCTAAACTTTCATTCCATAGATATTAATCGATTAGTAATAATAGGAACCCTGTTGTAATAAATCGGTAATGAATTCACACTAATTACCATATAAGCACCAATTGTTTCTTTAACCTCCAAGGACACACCATCCGATAACATCATTGATTTTGGGAAGTTAATAGACACACTAGACAAGTAGGAAAATAGATACATAGATTAATTTTGAAAAAAAACTGAGTCCAAATCACAAATGAAAACAATATTATATAATGCAAAAAAAATATGACAAATGGAAGTTTTAAAACATCTAAAATGAACCTATAAAGAGTTATAATCCTAAATCAAAGAGTCTAAGATATGGGAAAAAACCTCCATACAAATCAAAAAAATAAATGGAAAAGTATATCCCCTTACATTAGTCCTTTCTTTATAATAAAATAACATTTCAAACTCTAATTAATATTCACCAGAAACATTGGATAATAGACTCACCACTTAATTCATGAAGATAAAATGTTTGGAAAACCAAGAACATCTAGATCATCCTAAAATAATTTATATATGACTGAATCAAAGACATTAAAATGGTCAATCTTTAAATCACACTAAGGAACTCCCAAATTCAGGTGGTAACCTAACATCACCTCATAAGAAATAAAAATTTCATCAGAAATACATATGCCTTGAATGAAGGAATATTGCTACTTATTGATAAAATTTGGATGAATTATTCTCAATATAGACATCAAAATAATGGAGATACCCTTATAAATATTGTTATAGAATGAAATAGGCATGAAATTAAAAAATTAATAAGAACTAAACACCTTGGAAATAAAATAAAGAATATATATGTTAGTATCCTGTAGTAATTTATCTTTTCTGAAGAATTTTAAATTTGTAGCTATCACATTTGAACCAACCACCAGACAAGTATTATCGAATAAAATGTCCTTAAATCTATCAGGCCCCTAATAATTTGTAGTCTGAAGAGAGAAAATTACTTGATTAATACGTTATATCTCCATAGATTTATCAAGAATATATCAAGATGACTAAGGAATTATGTGAGAAAAAAATGATCAAAGATAACTCTCCCTCAATATTTTGTAGCCTTGGAATCCCTAAATAAAGACTTAAAACCCCAAAAATCTAAAAAATAATATCACTGAGATCAGAAATGATGGAACCATCATCCTTTTGTAGAAGAACTAATTATTATAAATTAAATATTTTTTTCACCGAGTAGAAAAATTAGTTTTAATTAAGGTCCACCTCTTTAAGAAAAAAACCCTACTCTTATACTTGGCTGATAGGGTTTCCTTCAAGGTCAAGGATTTTAACCATCCCTTAAAACTATCTTCCATTCAACTGAAGGCATAACAATGGTGTAGGGCATGGCCGCAGCACCGCCTCCCCTCATAGACCCACTTTAGATGGGGAGGGGAGTTTCAGATCCTCCCTCATGATTGCTTCATTCTAATATCCCTTCTTTCTCTCACTTCATAGATCCATCATCCCTTCCTTTGTTTCCATCGATTGAAATAATCCCCATGGTTCAAGACTTCACGAATGGCGTGTTCTTTGTACCTAACTCTCCTTTAGAGTTCACAGAAGGTTCCGCTCTACTGGATATCACATTGGTTGCCCGATTCGGAAAGATTCACCCATCTATTGATGTGTTCGACTGGTTTGTTTTTTCTTCATGGAAGTTATAGGATCACGCAATTTTTGGCCTTTTAGATGTGAGACACAATCTATTCCATTATTCAAATAAAGAAGACATGATTTTTTCTTGGGCCTTTGATCCACGCTATATGGAGATATCTCGGTTTTCTCTATTCCGTTGGACCTTAGATTTCCATTTAAAGCGTGACACTCTGACCACAATGCTCTAAATGAATCTACTAGTAATGACTCTACCATTCCAGAACTAGGCCATACTTCTGTTGATAGGAAATATTCTAGGCCACTACCTATGTTCGGATGCTCTCACTAAAGCTATTTTTCATCCAATCCCTCCCTGGATATGTGTTTAAGTTGATCTATCTAAAGGCCCACTGGAAGCTATAACCATTGAGATCGAGGGAGACCATCTCTAGAATCAAACAATATGTTACAATGATTGGATCCCTATCTGTTTTGGTTGCTATCTAATAGGACATTAGTCTTCTAGATGACATAGCAGCCTTCCATTTGGTTTCCAGAATACTCCTCCCTTTCCAATGAAGGGAGATGTGATTACAGTCAGAAAGGCCACTGATGTTCAACCAGAGATGGAATATGATGTTGCTAGATTGAAATAAAAAGTCAATAAAAATATAGCTGTGTTGGTGGATAATCAAGGAGTAGCTGAACATTCAGCTCCCATGTGCAAGGATAAAAGGTCGTGTGACAATCCGAAGGTGGAAGATGTTTATAATCTTTTGAATAAGTACCTAGGTATACACCTCTAGTTAAAGGATCCAGGTGTTAATGGAGGATAGATCCTTGGACATCTCGGCTGCAATGAATTGTAAATCTCATTCAGTGTTCCCCCAGAGGCAATGGAAGCAGACACTGGGGATGTAATCAGAGCAGAGGTCGAGTCTTCTGGAACTTCATTGCAGGAGGCACCTGCTAGAGTATTATTTATAGTACAAGGGAGGCAGGGAGAGGTGAGTGTATTGGGTCCATTGTACCCAATAACTTTTACTTCAAAAATCTCATCCCACTTGAAGACTATGAGCATGGGTAAGAAGATTGGTCTCGAACCTGGAAAGGTGTAGGTGTTAGTCAGGAAGAGTTCCCCCAAAGAAATCTTTATGGTCAAGTAGGGAAACCGATTTGAAGGTCTGGATGTTCAAGAACAAACATTAGATCAAGAGGAAGAGGATATAGGTGATGACAGTTACAGCCAATTATCTGTGGACAGTTTTGAAAGAATTCAAGGGAAAGGTCTTCACAGCCCTAGAAGAAAGAAAGGGAAAAAATGAAATAGAGACTCAGATAAATGTATAGTGGTCAAGAGGAAAACCCAAAGGGACTCAAGGATTATTCACACATTCCTAAACCAATGGAAACTAGGTCAGATAAGAAAAGTGGAAACTAGGAAATCAGGACCTCTCGAAATGGGAAAGGTGGAGAACAAAGAGGGAGAACAGGAACAATTTAGGAAAAAGAAGGGGAGTGCTTGAAGCGCATCCTCCATTACAAGGAAGAAATGCTTGAAAAAGAGCTAGGTTAAATGCTCCAAAAAAGGATATCAAAATAATATATGAATAAAGGTTTTGATTTGATGCTAAGGAGGTTCAATAGGCTTGATAGGACAAACAAGACTGAATCTTGGCTTGTGGATTCAACCAAGGTAAAATAAACCCAGAGGAATTCATACAAACAATGTACTGAATGAATACTCACCTTGAAGAGCTCATCTGCATGGATATGGACACCCAGGTTAGTACATTTTACTGGGAATTATATAGACTATCTAATTATAATAATCATAGTATCGTGTTTAATAAGTTTGTAAGCTCTTTCAGCACATAGCGGTACCCATGTTTTGTGAACCATGGTTTCCTATTTTTTCCGTTAAAGTGGAATAATAAAAATTTATATTGGATGGATTAGAAGTCAACTAATTCCTTCTTTATCAAGTTAATTTCATTATAATTCTAAATTGGACCTTAGTATGCAATGATTGAATAACCTTCTTGATGTTCTTTAGTCATTGGTAACTTTGGAAGATCATTCACACTAAGACCCCAACCTTCCTTTAATTGGATATAAAATACAACAAGCAATTATATTCTTACCAATGAATAAAAAAACTAAAATGGTAAATTAATAGATTGGATAACAAAAATAGATCTAATAATAAATAGTTTGTGATCAGAAATCCAAAAACAAAGTAAATCAAATATCGAAGAGGGGAACCTGGACATCCAAGAGGAATTGACCCCAACCCTATTTATCTTCCTTAGAATACTTTAATATACCTTCCTCCATGAAATTCTAAGTCTAATTAAATTATGATCATCTTCAATAGCCTCAAAAATGATTTAATTGTAATCCTCTATAGAAGATTCCAAATCCAAGAAGCCTGTACATCTATCCTCTGGGGACCTAAACTTATTAAAATAACCAAGAAAGATACAAGGATACTCAGAGTCATGTGAAATATGAAATCCAATATCCTCCCATAGAACCCATTAATTATAAATCGAATTTGAACCATAGAAAAAGGAAATAAATCATAAAATATAAACTTTATCAACCCTAACCAGGAACTCAATATGCTGAAATGATACAAACTAAGGCTCAACAGACAACAAGAGATGATTCCATAATACTAAAATGTTCAATGTATGGGAAGAAAAAAAGATATAAAAATGTATCTAATATAGATAAATAATCATCACAATGGAATGAAAATTTTCCATTTTAAATTTAAAATAAACAATCTCCAAAAAATCCAATTTATGATAGAAAATGATGTCATAATCTTCCAATTTATTACTCTGAGTGTTGAGACCTATAATGTTCCAAAACCCAAAGTTAAACATTGATAACTAAGCGAGTATCAGAAAAAGTATCCTCAGATCTAATTTTGACTAGGTCACTACTCATATAAAATTCATCCACATTAATTAGCTTCTTCTTAAGGGAATTATCACAAAAAGTGGAGGAATTAAAACTAATCTAATCTATAAACATAGGTCTAGGAAAATAATCAAAAAATTCCTTAATTACTTAGGGTAGAAGAATACTTATACTAGATACTTTATACACAAAAACAACACTAGATCAATCCATATTCTTCAATAGAAGTTGGATCGGATCCAACATGTTCCTTAAGAAATTCATGAAAATGAAAAGTTCTAGGATCCACAATATCACCATTCTAACATGTGGATTTAGGAGATAAAGATAGAGATAACACATCTCAATTACCTGGGGACCGAAGCAGACCCATGTCAAAACTTCCACAACCTCAAACAAAATTGGACCCATAAAAATTTCATGTACTAGAATCAATACAAATATCATTAGAGGACTTTATCACAATAGAAGAAGGGAAAACTATGAGGTAGAATGAGAACTATCACCTACCTGGGGAATTTCCTCTGATAAGTAGTCAATGGAATTATGAATAGGAAGAAACACATCCTTTCCAATATTCTTAACTAAGTGAGTAAGAACCTCTACAATATGACCCAAAGGGGGAGGTTTGTTGTACAACTAAAAGACCAACCACCATAGGAAAATCAAACTTTCCAGAAGAAGACACACTATTGTCATCAAACACTATCTTCTTATAAACATGTGAAGGCAGTTTAGCATTGTAATATGATGTAGGAAAACAAAATGGTTCTTTCTTCCTATAATAATTATTCTTGAAATTAATCAAACATTAATTAAAGTCATCCTAATGGGTTTTAAGGTTTCTTGGGATTTTAGTGTATTTTTTAGGGGTTTTAAGTGTTTTGGGCTTCTAAGGGTTTCTTAGTATTTTCAAGGTATTTAGTGGTTTTTAAATTTTCAGGTTTTTATAGATATTTTTTATATTTTCATCATTTTTAGTGGTTTTTGTGTTTTTTTGGGTTTTTAGGGGTTCTAGGTTATGGTGGGGTTTTTTGGTTTTTTTTTTGAGTTTTTAGGGATTTTTAGAGTTTTTTTTATATTTTTAGGGGTTTAAAGGTTTTTTAAATTTTTAGTAGGTTTTTATGGTTTCATGGGATTTTGGGGGTTTTATGGTTTTTATGTGATTTCATGGTTATAATTGTTTTTAGGGTTTCATTTGGTTTTTTAAGAACTTTAGTATATTTTATGTTTTTAGGAGTTTTAAGTGTTTATAGGTTTTTATTTTTTTCTTAGGATTTTACAAGGTTTCAAGGGTGTTTTAATTTTTAGGACGTTTTATGGATGTTTTAGGATTTTTATGTCTAGTTAGGTTTTTTATGGATTTTGAGTTTTTTGGGTTTTTATGGGCTTCCTGGGTTTTTTTTGGTTTTTGAGTTTTTAGGGTTTTTATGGTTTTAAGAGTTGTTTACTGACTTTAGGGGTATAAATAATTTTTATTGATTTAGTGTTTTTTTAGGGTTTTATAATTTTTTATGATTTTTAAGTGGTTTTGATGTTTTTATGGGTCTTAGGGATTAAAAGGAGTATTATGATTTTTACAGTTTTTTAGGTTTTTTAGGAGTTTATAGTGTTTTTATTTTTTTATTTTTTTCTTGAGGATTTTTATGGTTTTATTATTTTTTTATGTTTTTAGGGATTTCTAATACTTTTTTAGTATTTTTTTGTGTTTTAGTGGTTTTAGGATTTTAGTTTTTTATGGTATTATGGTTTTTATGGTTTCTTTGGGATTTTATGGTTTTTTTATTTTTTTAGGGTTTTATGGTTTTTTGTAGTTTTTAACATTTTTAGGGGATTAAAGTGTTATTATAGAGTTTTTAGTGGGTTTCTAGTTTTTTATAGGTTTTTAGGGTTGTTTATGTTTTTATGCTTATTATGGGTATTATGGTTTTTAGGGTTTTTTGCATTTTTATGTTTTTTAGGTTTCTTAACTATTTTTTCGGGTTTTTATGGTTTTATTAGGTTTTTTAGGGTTTTTTATGTTGTAGGGATTTTTAGATATTTTTAGTTTTTTATGGGTTTTAGGTTTTTAGGGATTTTGAGGGGTTTCATGTGTTTTTTGGGTTTTATGGTTTATTTGGGTTTTTAGGGGATTTTTTATTTTCAAGGGGTTTTATGGTTTTTAGAGTTTTTTATATTTTTTTGGGGTTTAAAGGGTTTTTATATTTTTTTAGTGGGTTTAAGTGGTTTTAAGTATTTTTAGAGATTTTAATGTTTTTTGGGGTTTTTATGTATTTTAGGGTTTTTAGGAGTCGTATGTGTTTTTATGTTTTTATGTTTGTCTGAGGGTTTTTCATGGTTTTTAACGTTTTTTATGTTTTTAGGGATTATTTGAGTTTTTTAAGGAATTTTATGGTCTGTGGGATTTTAAGTATTTTAAGGATTTTTAGGGTGGTTTGGGTTTTTTGGTTATTTGGGGGGGTTTGAGTTTTTAGGGTTTTTGTAATCATTTTTAGACATTTAAATAGTATTTAGTGTTTTATTGGGTTTTTTGGGGTTTTAATGGGTTTTTATATTTTATAATGTTTTTATGGGTTTTATTCTTTGTTGGGTTTTTTTGAGTTTTTAGGTTTGTATGGTTCCTAGAGTTCTTTAGGTTTTTCAGTCGTTTTAAGTGATTTTAGGTTTTTAAGGATTTCATAGATTTGTCATCATTTTTATGTTTTTTCATATTTTTAGGGATTTTTAGAGATTTTATATGATTTTATTGGTTTTTACATTTATACAGTATTTTGTGAGTTTTTTGGCGTTTTATGGTTTTTAGGTCTTTTTGGAGTGTTTAGGGGTTTTTTATGTTTTTAGGGTTTTAGGTTTTTTATGTTATCATATACATTTTTAACATTTTAAGGTGTTTAAATTTATTTTCAAGTATTTAAGGGTTTTTATTGGTTTTTTTATGGTTTTAGGGGGTTTATGGTTTTAAGGGGTTTTATCAATTTTTAGGGTTCTTTTTGGGGTTTATTCATTTTTTAAAAAAACTAGGTTTTACAAATTTCATGTATTTTTAGTTTTGTATTTTTTTATTTGGTTTTTTCGGGATTTTTGTTTTTTTTTTGAATTATAAGGACTTTAGGGGATTCTTGGGATTTTAATGGGTTTTTAGGGTATTTAACGGTTTTGAGGGGTTTAAAAGATTTTTAGGGTGTTAAGGATTTTTGCGTTATTTAAATATTTAAAAGTTTTAAGTTTTTTGGGTTTTGAATGCTTTGTTATGGTTTTCAAGTGTTCTAGTGTTTTTTTCATTTTTTATTGAATTTAGGGATTATTTGGGATTTTTTTTAGTTTTTTAGCTTTTTAGTGGGTTTTAGGGGTTTAGGGGTTTTATTGATTTTAGGGTCATTATGGGTTTTTGGGGGGTGTTAGGGTGTTTTTTATTTTTATGGGTTATATGGGTTTATATAGATTTTGACATTTTACGGGTTTAATGGATTTTTAGTGTTTTTGTTGGGTTTTTAAGGGTTTGTTGAGTTTTCACGGGTTTAATATTTTTAGTGGTTTTATGGGTTTTAGTGTTTTTTGGGGTTTTAGTGGTTTCTATGATTTTTATCAATTTGTATTCCTTTAGAGGTTTTAATGGTTTTTAGGATTTTAATGTTTTCTAAGGGGTTTTCAAGGTTTTTAGGGTATTTTAAATTTATAGCTATTTTTAAGGATTTTATAGGGTTGTTTTGTTTTTAGGGTTTTATGGAATTTTATGGTTTTAGTGATTTTAGTGTTTTAATGGTTTTTTGGGGTATTTACAGAATTTTTAGTTTTTAAAGGTTTTATGGGTTTTTTGAGTATTTAATGTTTTTAGGGTTTTAAAGGGTTTTTATAGTTTTTAATTATTTAGGGTTTTATAGGGTTTTAGGGTTTTTATCATTTTTTAGGTTTTATGGGGTTTAAGTGTTCTTATGGTTGAAAGGGTTTTTAGTATTTTTCAAATAATTTTGTGGTTTTTTAGGTTTTTATGTATTTTTTTATGGTTTTCATAGTTTTTAGGTACTTTGATGTACTTTATAGTTTTATAGGGTTTTAGCTGTTTTATAGTATTTCTGGGATTTTAGGCTTATTTTTAAATTTTTTAGTGGTTTAATTTGTTTTATAAAGGTTTAATGTTTTTAGTTGTTTAATTTTTTTTAGATTTTTTTTATTTATCGTTGGTTTTTATAGGTTTTTAGGGTTTTATAGGATTTTATTGTTTTTAACTTTTTTATGGGTTTATTTATTTTAAGTACCTTTATTTGTTTTAAGAACTGTTATGGTTTTTAGTATTTTTTAGGGTTTAATGGTTTATAGTGTTTATAGTATTTTCAAATTTTCTTAGAGTTTTCAGGGTTTTAAGTGTTTTTTTACAGTTTTAGGGATCTGTAGTACTTTTTTGTATTTTATGATTTCTAGGGGTTTTATGAATTTTTAGGGCATTAGGGGTTTTAAATTTTTTAGTATTTTTTATATTTTTTAAGGTATTTTTGGAGTTTTATGGGGTTTTGGTATTAATGGTATTCATAGTTTCTTTTATGGTTTTTATGGTTTTCTACATTTTAAAGATAATTTAAGTCTTTTTTGTTTTTGACAGTTTTTAGGGTTTTTAGTTATTTTTAGTGGTTTGGGGTTTTTATGGGTATTGAGATCTTTATGGTTTTTTTTGTGATTTTAGGGTCCATTTGAGTTTTTTAGGGTTATAATGGTTTTTTAGAGTTTTTACCATTTTTAGGGGATTAAAGGGTTTTTTGAGTTTTAATGGGTTTTTAGGATTTTTATGGGGTTTTACGTTTTTTATGGTTTTTAGGGTTTTTAGGGTTTCTTAAAATTTCTTAACATTTTTAGATGTTTAAAGGGTTTTTATTATTTTTATTAAGTCCTTAAGGTATTATGGGTTTTAGGGTTTTTAAGTCTTTTAGGGGTATATATGGGTTTTATGAGTTTTATTATTTTAAGGTCATTTTAATTTATTTTAGGGTTTTTTTCATTTGATAAATTTTTAAAGGTTTTTAGTTTTTTTAGGTTCTTAAAGTTTTATTATGGGTTTTCTAGGTTTTTAGGTTTTTTTACATATTTAGTTATTTGTTCGAATTTTATAGTTTTTTACTATTTTTAGGGATTCTGATGGTTTTTAGGGGTTTTACTGTTTTTTGAGTTTTAGAGATATTTATTATTTAGGGGTTTTAAGTGTTTCTTGGTATTTATATTTTTCTTAGAGATTTTTTGTTTTCTTTTTGTTTTTTAACTTTTTAGGGACTTTTATGGATATGTAATAATTTTTATGGATTTTTATGGTTTTTTGGGATTTTGAGTTTTTTTGGGGTTTTTACGGTTTTTTGGTTTTTTGGTTTGATAGTGTTTTTTGAGTTTTTTAGCGGTTTTATGGAATTTAATGTTTTCAATCCTTTTTTAGGTTTAAATGAATTATAATGTAATTATTTATTTTATGGTTTTTATTGGTTTTTTGGGTTTTCAATATTTTAGTGGATTTTATGGTTTTTGGTGTTTTAGGGGTTTTAAGGAATTTTATGAGTTTTAGGTTTTAAGGGGTTTTAATTGTTTTAATGTTTTAAAAGTTTTATTAGGGTTTTTCTTCATTTTTACTTTTTTATGTTTTTAGGGATTTTTATGGTTTTAATGATTTTTATGGGGTTTTGGGGTTTTTTATTATTTTGTGGGATATGGGTTGTTTTTAGGGTTTTTATGGGTTTTTTGGTTTTAGGGGTTTCTTTGGTATTTTAATGGGATTTAAGGTTTAAACAACTTCTTTATATTTTTACACGTTTAAATTTTTTATACTATTAGTGGTTTTGTATTATTTTTATGGTGTTTTAGTGTTTTTTAAGGTTTTTATGGGTTTTCAGGGTTTTTAGGGTTTTTCAGTGTTTTTGTGATTTTAAGGATTCTTAGGTGTTTTTAGGGTTTTTAGGGGATTTAATGTTGTTAATAATTTTATGGATTTTTAAAGAATTTTAATAGTTTTTTATGGTTTCTAGGGATTTTGATGGTTTTTAGGGTTTTCGGGTTTTGGGTTTTATTGTTTTTTTGACTTTTTTAGGGATTTAATGGATTTTTATAGTTTTTCGTGTCTTAGGATTTATATGGGTTTTATGGTTTTAAAGAGTTTTTAGGTTTATTATCTTATTTTAAAATTTTTCTCATTTTTATGGTTTTTAGGGGTTTCAATTATTTCTAGATTTTTAAAGTTTTCTTAGTGTTTTCAAGGTTTTTAATGTTTTTAGGAATTTTTAAGACTTTTTTTGGATTTTTAAGGTTTTTGGGTGTTTTTTTATTTTGAGAAGTTTTATTGTTTTTTTTTTGAGGTTTTAGAGGGATTTTTGTTTTTAGGTTTTATGGGTTTTATGTGTTTTTTATTTTTAAGGTTTTCCAAGGGTTTTCCTGGTATTTAGGGGTTTTAATAATTATAGATATTTTTTGGGATTTTTAATGTTATTTGGGTGTTTATGGATTTTATTGGTTTTTAAGAGTTTAACAGTTTTTAGGGTTTATATTTTTATGTGTTTTAGGGTTTATATTTTGAGTTTTTTAGTGTTTTAAGGTTTTTTAGAGTTTTTAGAGTTTTTTAGGTTTAATGTGTTTTTATAGTTTTAGTGTTTTTTTTGTATTTTTATGGGTGCATATGGTTTTCTATGGTTTTTAGGGTTTTGTATAGTTTTAGGTTTTTATGTTTTTAAGGTATTTAGGGGGTATAGCATTTTTTGGTTTTTAGGGGTTTGGAAGAGTTTTTTGTTTTTTTATGGGTGTATTAGCTTTTTCCAGTTTTTATAGGATTTTTATGGTTTACAGGGTTTTTTGGGATTTTGATGGTTTTTAATTTTTTTGGGTTTTTTGGGGGTTTTTTATATTTTATTGTTTTTTTTTGAGTTTATTAGGGGTTTTGAGTTTATGAGTTTTTTTTTATTTTTTTATGGGTTTAAAGGGGTTTAATGGTGTTTTTGAGTTTTTAGTGGTTTTTAGGTTTTTTTGGGTTTTATGGTATTATAGTTTTTAAGAGTTTTATTTTTTTATATATTTTAGGGATTTTGGGGGTTCTTAGAGTTTTTTTATTTTTAGGGGATTTTATCTTTTTTTATGTTTTTAGGCATTTTATGTGTTTTTAGGTTTTTAATGTTTTTTCAGGGTTTTTAGGGTTTTAAGATACTTATGTTTTTATAGATTTATAGTATTTGTACGATTTTTTTTTATATGGTTTTGAGGTTTGTCAATATATTTTAATGTTTTTTTGGGTTTTTATGTTTTTTTGGAATTTTTATTGTTTTTATGTTTTTAGGGTTTTATTGGTTTTATGTTTTTTAGGTTGTTAAGGTGTTCTTAGTGTTTTTAGGGTTATTTATTTTGTATCCATTTTAGTATTTTTAGGTCTATTTAATTATTTTTATGGGTTTTATTATTTTTCAGGATTTAAAGGGGTTTTAGGGTATTTTATGGTTTTTATGGTTTCCTTTTTTTAGGTATTTTTTGTTTTTTTGGGTTTTAAGGTTTTTAGAGTTTTTTAAAGTTTTTATGCTTGCAATAAGGTTTTATGGTTTTAGTCGTTTGAGGGGTTTTACTATTTTTATGGTTTCTAAGGGTTTTATTATTTTTTGGGTTTTTAGGGTTTTTAGGGGCATTATGAGTTTTAGGGGTTTTAGCATTTTTTAGGTTTTTTTGAGAATTTTAATTTTTTTTAGGTTTTTAATGTTTTCTTATGGTTTTTACAGTTTTTAAATATTTTTACATTTTCTGTTTTTTTGGAATTATTATGATTTTTATGGGATTTCAGTGTTTTGTAGGAATTTTGATCTTTTTGGGGGTTTTTAATGGGTTTTAGGGTTTTAATGGGTTTTTGGGTTCTTAGGGTTTTTTTAGTATTTTTGTGTATTTGATATTTGTTATGACTTATTCAATGTTTATAGGGGTTCCAAGGGTTTTTTGTGTTTTTTCGTATTTTTTAGGGGTTTTTTGGTATTTTTGGGCTTTTATGGTTTGGGGGGTTAATGTTTTTATTTTTTTATGGTTTTGTTGGGATTTTTTTTGTGTGTTGAGAGTTTGTATTTTTTATATGGTTTTTAAGAGTTTTTTGTTGTTAAGGGTTTCTTATGGGTTTTAGGGTATATATGTTATTAGGTATATTTTAATTTTTTAGTAGTTTTATGTTATTTTGGGTTTTAAGGGATTTTGATGGGTTTGAGGGGTTTTAAGGATTTTTTGGGTTTTATTGTTTTCTTATTTTCATGGTTTTTTTGAGTTTTTTAGGGTTTTGAGGTACTTTATATTTTTTTCCCTCATTTTTAGGGGTTTATATGATTTTAGTGTTTTAGTGGTTTTAATGGGTTTTATGAGGTTTTATGGGTTTTATGGTTTTTGGGTGATTAAGGTTTTTAGATTTTTTCTATTTTTTGAGTTTTTAGATTTTTAATGTTTTCTTATGGGATTCCACGTTTTTAGTTTTTTCCCTATTTTTAGGAATTTTGAGGGATTTTTTTAGATATTATGTGATTTTTGGGGATTTAGGGTTTCTAGGGTTTAGGATTTTTCATATGTGTTTAGGTTTTTTAATGGTTTTGAGTGTTTTTTTTCAATTTTTAGGTTTTAAGGGTTTTATGTGTTTGTCGGTTCATACCATTTTCATATGTATTTTTTGGGTTTTATGGAGTTTAACATTTATATATATTTTTAAAGATATTTCAGGATTTTCTATATTTTTTTAGGGGTTTTTTGGGATTTCTATTGTTTTTATGTTTTGTTGGAGTTTTAGGGTTTTTGAGTATTTTATGGTTTTTAGAGTTTTTAGTTGGATTTTAAGGTTTTTTATGGTTTTCTAGAGTTTTATGGTTTTCAGGGCATTTTCTATTTTTAGGTTTTTTTCAGTTTCAAGTGTTTTTTGTTTTTTTGTTTTCATAGTGGTTTTTTGAGTGTTTAGAGGATTTTATATTTATAGGTATTCTTAGTATTTTTTTTGTATTTTTTAGGGATTTTAGGGATTTTAGGGATTTGTAAGGATTTTAGGGGTCTTTAGGCGTTTTTATTGTTTTTTTAAGGTTTAGCGTTTTTATAGTATTTTTGTGTTTTTATGTGTTTTTAGAGATATTTAACATTTTAGGTGGTTTAAATTGTTTTTAGAGTTTTTAGATGTTTTTAGGATTTTATTGGTTTTTAGGGATTTTTTAAGGTTTTTAGGGGATTTTTGGGTTTTTTGGGATTTTAGGGTTTTTAGGGATTTTAATGACTTTTAAGGTCTGGGGGTTTTGTTAGGTTTTCAGTGTTTTTAAGTGTTTTTATTTCTTAAGGTTTTATTAGGGTTTTTTTAGGTATTTAGTTTTTTTACTTGTTTTGGAATTTTTATGGATTTTTTTGGATTTTTATGGTTTTTATGGTTTTTGAGTGTTTTTAGCATTTTTTGGGGTTTTAGGGTTTTTCAGATTTTTATGTTTTTTAGGGGTATTAAGTGTCATTATATTTTTAAAATTTACATAGGGTATTTTTAGGTTATTAGGTGTTTTATGTTTTTATGGGTTTTTATGGATTTTTAGGAGTTTTATGGGTTTCTAGAAATTTTTTCTAATGTTGGGGGTTTTTATGGTTTTTATGATTTTTAGTGATTTATGGTTTTTTTGTTTGTAGGGATTTTTTGAGTTTTCTAAGGATTTATGGTTTTTAGAGTTTTTAATGTTTTTAGGGTTTTAAATGGGTTTCCAACTGTTTAGTACTCTTTAGGGTTTTTATGGTTTTAGAGGGTTTAATGGCTTTTAGGGTTGTTAGAGTTTTTATAATTTTTTTAATTTTAGTTGTTTAAAGTGTTTTAGGTTTTTGTAGTTTTCTAAAGGTTTTTCAAAGCTTTCTACACTTTAGTCATTTTTTGGGTTTTTATGTTTTTATTATTTTTTGGGTTTTATGAGTTTTTAGGGATTTTAGGGATTTTAGAGAAAGGAAGGTTCGAGGCCAGGCTATTCCTAGCCTCCTAAAATGTATTAAAAGTAAAGAAAAGTAGAAAAGGTAGGGGTGGGTCCAAACTACACACACTAGAAAACCCTAGACCCCCCAAGACACCAAAACCCCAAAAGACCCAAAAAGAAGAAGGGAAAAAAGCTGTAACTACAAATCAACATCTCCATCCCCATATGGGTCTCCATTAGTACCATAAACAGAGGATGTATCTGACTCCACCAAATCCGATTCAGATAATTCATATTTATTTAGGAATGTAGTGTAATAATCTTTGGGATGTTATTGATCCACATTAAGTTGGGCATTGACAAGCCGGCCTCCCTTACCAGGGAAACTTCCTTAGCTTTGTAAGAGGCTCTCATAGACATTGTATTAGGAAAATTAGAATAGTCCTTCCTTAGCTTCAACTTTTAGGGATATAAAGAGACCCCTATAGGTTTGTTTTTCTTCTCATATAGAATTTCCACCTCAAACAATGCCCTCTTCTTAACGATCATATCCATATTTCTATTCATCCTTCTATCGTCCTCCTAGAAAAATTCTTGATCAGGGATGAAGGAGGCTTCCAGATTTCAGAAATAGTCAGCAAAAACCCCACACTGCGGTATGCTAGGAACCTCCTGGGAAGGATCCTCAATAGCCAAACAAGGAGGAGACACCACACCAGCCGGGGACAACTGATATTTCCCCTCCTCTCTAGGAATATTTCTTACTTCCCCTTGGAAAGATGGCACATTCTCAACCATCCCAATATTATAGTGCACAAGACCATGCATCGCCCTTTTCTCCTGCTCACAACCACCATCCGAGTGTCCAATGATGTCCAACATCTGCTCAGATTCACTAGACTTATGGGCCACACTCCCTCCACCACACCAAGGAGTGAAAACCTGCACCTCACTCAATGCATGTACAAAAAACATATCACTCCCATAATCAACAACTGGAGACCCTTGCCCCTCTTCTCTAGGAAGCTTTCTATCCTTCCCTTCATCCACAACAATCCCATCAATATTGTGAACAATCACATTTAACATCCTTTTCTCTAGCTCAACATCACCATCCGAGAGCCCAATGGTGTCATAAATTAGCTTGACTTCACTATCATTTGGAGCCACACTCCCTCAATCAGGGCTAGCAGTGATGGCTTGTACCTCAATCTCATATACAACAGACCTCACAATCCTAGAATCAACATTCAGAGGCCCTTGAACCTCCTATTTAATCTCCAGTCCTTCAAAGTGATTGAAAGTTGGAATGACTTCCATCCTGTGCTTCATACAACACTTATAGGATATAGACATACCACCAGCAGCAACCTACCTGCATAATGAACTTACAACATCTGAAAGCTTCATGTTGGTCCACAATCGCTTGAAAATATCACTAACCTTGGGCTCTTGTTGGAACCGAATAACCACTTTCCTGAAACTGTGATCACCTACTGTAGGCACATGGCCCCCCCAGCACAACCAGGAGACCGGGCCACATAGTCTTCGAGTTCAGTGATCCAGAACCTGGAATAATTGTAGGCGCTACCGCGTCATCACAAGTCCTTTCATGCCCACTTTAAACATCTGCTTCAACCTCCTTAATATTCACCCCCACACAAGCATGGCCCCCTTCACTAGACTCAACCTAAACCAAATTCAAGAGTTCAAGATCTGTGTGCCCAGCCTCCGGAAGCTCTCCCTGATCCTATTTCCATTTATTGGAAACCTCTTGAGCTCGATTCAAAACACCATATTTTCTGCCGCCACACTTGAAAGCCTAAACACTATGTCCCAAATTCTAACAATAGGTGAAGAAATTAGTCCACGACTCAAAGAACAAAGGTTTTTCCACCAAATCTCCTCACTAACTAAAATACAAACAAAATAAATTGATCCTTTAGATGAATCAATCTCAATGAAGGCCCTTGGGAATACCAGGTGACAAAGGGACCTAGTTATACTATCCGCACATAAAAACCTTCCATTCAGATTTCCAAATAAGGAAATAATGGATAAATTTGGAAATGGAAGGGTTAGTTCTGGAAATCTATCCCAAGATGCAACTATCATTGAGACATGGTTTTAATGCAGATAAAAGATCCACTGGGAAAGGGATAAATGGGCACCATTGCATATTCTTGGGGCTGAGGAAAAAGCGTGAACCAGATCCTCCTCTAATGAAAAACAAATCAAGATGTGACTACTATCAACAAGACCTACTGTAGCGTAATCTTGGAGGTCCCATTGTGCAAACATGAATCTATCAAAAACATCCACCAGAGGTCTACAGTTCAGGAATTGAGTTACTAAGGTCAGCCTATACTGGGAATAGGCCTCGTTGATCTCCGCAATAAAAATATGGAGCAACATATATCCTTTATATAAATCAGGTACCTTTGTAAAAATCACATTCCGCGGAAAAGGGGCATGCATATCAGGATCCAAGAATGGAACAAATGGACGCTCATCATCAAGAACCAGTGGATGACCTTCCCTCTCTATGGGGGGAGGGATAGTTGAAAAATTGATTGTCATATTCAAGCTTTCCATGGGAGAGAAGAATCGCCATCGTGAGAGAGCAGAGTTGCCATCATCTATCTATATCTAATGGGTTTTTGTTAGGGATTTAATGTATTTTTGGGGTTTCTGTGTTTTTCAGGGTTTTTAATGTTTTTAGATATTTTTATCATTTTTAGTGGTTTAAAGAGTTTTGGGAGTTCTTATTGGTTTTTAGGAATTTTTTGGGGATTTCGGGTTGATTGCGGGATTTAGGGTTTTTTATAGTTTTTTAGGGTTTATGGATTTTTTAGGGATTTAATGTTTTTAGGATTTAATGGGTTTTATATGTTTTTAAGTTTTTATGGTTTTATTATGGGTTTTCAAGATTTTTATGGTCATTTATGTTTTTATAGATTTTAAGGTCTTTTAAGGATTTTTATGGGGTTTTAGTTTTATTAATAATTTTGAGTGTTTTAGGGTTTTTAAAGTTTTTGGGTGTTTTTGGGGGATTTTAAGACTACGTTTTTGTAGTTTTTTTAGTTTTTAAAGTATTTATGTGTTGAATGGTTTTTATTGTTTTTATTAGTTTTTAGTGTTTTTATGGATTTCAATTTTTTATGGGTTTTTATTTTTTTTATGATTTTTAAGGTTTTCTGGTGTTTTTAGCATTTTTTAGGTTTTTAGGGGTTTGAAATGTTTTCAGCCTTTTTAGGGTTTTCTTTTGAATTTTTGGGGTTTTATGTTTTTTTATATTTTTAGGAATTTTTAGGATTTTTTCAACATTTTTATGCCTTTTAATATTTCTTGGGATTTTGAGTGTTTTTCGGGTTTTTAGGGTTTTTCAGTTTTTTTGTGGCACTATTTTTTTTTATTTTCATAATTATTTTTAGTGTTTTTAAGCGTTTTTATTATTTTTATTGGTTTTAGGGTTTTCATGGGTTTAATGTTTTTTAAATGTTTTAGGGGGTTTATGGTATTTTGGGTTTTTCGGGATTTTATAGATTGTAGGATTCTTAGCATTTTCTAGATTTATAATGGGTTTTTAGGTTTTTATGTTTTTTAGTTTTTCATAGGGGTTTTCAGGGTTTTATGGATTTTTATGTTTTTATGGATTTTTAGTCCTTTTGATGATTTTAATGTTTTTAGAGTTTTTATATATTTTGAGTTTTTTTGGGATTTTTAGGATTTTCATGTTTTTATAATTCTTTTGGGATTTAGGGGATTATTAGTGTTTTGGGGGTTTGATTTTTTTTATATATATTGAACATTTTTAGGGTTTTAAAGGTTTTTTATAATTTTTAATGAATTTATAGGTTTTTAGTGTATTTTGGGGGTTTTAGGGTTTTTAGCATATTTAAGACTTTTATGGGTTTGAATTGTTCTTAATTTTTATGGTTTTCATTTTGTTTTTTAGAATTTTATGATTTATTATGTTTTTAGGGGATTTTAGGGATTCATTTTCATTTTTGTGATTTTTAGTTTTTTTGGGATTTTGTAGTATTTTTTGGTTTTTAACGTATTTAATGGTATTTTTGGGTATTTTTGTTTTTTTAGTTTGTACGGTTTTATAGTTTTTGTATTTTCTTGAAATTGTTTGTGGTTTAAGGGGTTTAAGGGATTTTAGTTTTTTTAGTGTTTTTATGGATTTTTGCTTATTAATGTTTTTAGGGGGTTTTATGGTTTTTTTGGGATTTTGGGGTTTTTATGAATTTCATTGTTTTTCAGGTTTTTTGGGGATTTAAGTATTCTAGGTTTTATGGTTTTCCAATGCTTTTTTGCAGATTTTTAATATTTTTAATATTTTTACTGATTTTATAGGGGTTTCAGGATGGTTATGGGTTGTTAGGTTTTAGTTAATTTGAGAGGGTTTAGGGTTTTCTGGACTTGTTTAGTTTCCTGTGGTTTTTAGTTTTTTTAATGTGGTTATGGTTTTTAAAAAATAAGTGTTTATAGTGGTTTTTATTGTTTTTTCTGGGTTTCTTAAGGCTTTTAATATTTTTATTTATTAAAGGGATTTAAGTGTTTTTAGGTTTTTATGGTTTTCTTAGGTTATTTCAGGATTTTTCGGAATTTTAATGTTTTTGGAATTTTTATGGACATTTTAATATTTTTATGGTTTTTAGGGATTTATATGGGTTTTAGTTTCTTTATGGGTTTAAGGTTTATTTTTTTTCTAGGTTTTATGGGTTTTTTAGGGTTTTAGGTTTTTTAAGGTTTTGAATAGTTTTTATCATTTTTAGGGATTTGATGGTTTTAAGGGTTTTAGTATGTTTTTATGGTTTTAATGGGTCTTTAATGTTTTTATGGATTTTAGAGGTTTTAATAGTTTTTTGGTTTTTGGGATTTTCATATGGTTTTCATTGTTTTTCGGGCTTTTATGTTTTTAGGGATTTTTGGGTCCATTCAGTTTGTTTTGATTTTTAGGTTTTAATAATTTAAGGGATTTTGGGGTGTTTTATGGGTTTTTTTATTGTTTTAATGTTTTTAAGGGTTTTAAGTGTCTTTAGGTTTATAAGGTTATCATATGGTTTTTCAGGGTTTTTAGGGTTTTTTACTTTTTGAGGTATTTTTAGGGGTTTTTAGGTTTTTATGGTTTTTTGGATTTTGAGTGGTTTTATGATTTTAGTTTTTTTTGGTTTTTTAATGGGTTTTAAGGGTTTTAAGTTTTTTTTTTATTTTTAAGGATTCCTAGGGTTTTTCCTGGTTTTTAGGTTTTTTTAGGTTTTTAATAGTTTTTTTTGGATATTTTTGTATTTTTAGGGTTTTTAAGGTTTTAGAGATTTTGAGGGGTTTTTTGGTTTTTGGGGGTTTCATCGATTATTTTGAGTTTTTTTTGGGTTTTAAGGTTTTCATAGTTTTATAATGTTTTTAGTTGTTTAATGGGTTTTAGAATTTTTAGTGGTTTTAGGGTCTTAATGGGATTTTAGTGTTTTTATATTTCTTCGTTTTTTATGGATTTTATTATTTTTAGGAGTTTTAGGTTTTGTTTGGGTTTTTAGTATTTTTAAAGGTTTTCATGGTTTTGATTGTTTTTATAGTTTTATTGTTTTCTTAAGGATTACTATTGATTTTAGAGTTTTTCATTGTTTTAGGGATTTTTATGGATTTTTTTATTTTTATGGTGTTATTGAGTTTTTTGGAATTTTAAGGGGTTTTAGGGTTTTTAAGGTTTTATGGGATTTTTTGAATTTTATAATATGGTTTATTTTGAATTATTTGGGGGTTTTAATGTCTTTTTATTTTTTTAACATTTTTTGGGTTTTAAAGGGGTTGTTTTTGAGTTTTTAGTGGTTTTTTGTTTTATGTTTTTTTTATGGTTTTAAATTTTTTTGGGGTTTTAGTGTTTGTTTTGGGTTTTTAGGGGTTTTTACAGTTTTATTGGTATCAATGGTTTTAAGTGTTTTAAGTGGTTTTTAGGGTTTTATGGGTTTTTATGATATTTTTAGGTTTTAAGGATTTTTTAGGTTTTGAGGTGTTTTATTTTTTAGGGTTTTTATGGTTTTTTAGTGTTTTATGATTTTTAGGGTTTTTATCATTTTTAGGGGTTTAGGCGTTTTATGTATTTCTAGGTTTTTATGGTTTATTAGGGTTTTTTAGGGTTTTCAGTGTTTTATTATAGTTTTAAGGATTTTTAGGACTTTTTTGGATTTTGTGCTTTTTATGAGTTTTTATAGATATTTAGTACTTTTACAAACATTGGGGTTTTTTGGAGAGCCTTATTTATGCTCTTATGTTTTTTAAAAACATGGAACATCTTACACCATAAGAACCGAACATTATAGGAATTTGATATAAAAGACAAGAAGTAGTCATATTCATGACAATGATTAAAAAATAAAATGGAAACTTATCAGATTTAAGAACCCCTCTAGATATAATAATAATTAGGGTATGGTTGGAAATCCAAAATGGACGGAAATTGACAATCAAAGAGGAGAACTTGGAAATCCAAGAGGAATTGACCTCAGCTCTGTCCAACATCCGTAGAACCCTTGAATAGAAAATTATCCAAAAAAACCTCATCCCAATGAAATGAATATCATCTAGAATAGAATCAACAGCGACTGAATTATAGTCTTCTATAGAAGATTTCCAATCCAGGAAGCCTCCACATCGGTCTTCTAGGGAACTGACCACATTAAAATCACCAAGAAAGATACATGGAGATTCAGAGTTATAAAAAATCTAATATAAATGTCCTTCCATAAAACCCATCGATCAAAAAAAAGTTGGATCCATAGAAAAAATAAATCAAGAAGGGATCATCCACTTTAACAACCCTAACTAGGAACTCCACATGCTAAAATGATATAAAATGAGGCATAATAGATATCAACAGAAGATTCCATATTACTAAAATGTTAACTGTATAGGAAGAAGAAAAGATAGAAAAATGTTTCTAATTTAGATAAATATTTATCATAATAGAATAATAGTTTTCCATTTTAACATTAAAATAAACAGTCCCCAAACAAGTGAATTTTTGAGAGAAAATGAGGTAATGAACCTCATTTCTTTACTATTAGTGTTGAGACCTATAATGTTCCAAAACCGAAAGATAAATACTGGGAACTAAGGGAGTATTAGAAATATTATCCTTGGATTCAATTTTTACTTGGACCCTCTTCATATAACATTAATCCACCTTAATTAGTTTCTTCCTAATGGGATTATCATTGAAAGATGAAGAGTCAGGAATAATGTGATCTTTAGAGTTAGGTCCAAGACAATAATCACCAACTTTCTTAATTTTTTGGGGTAGAAGAAGATATATAATAGATATTTTAGATCTATAACTAGCACTTTATCCATCCATATCCTTTAAAATTGAAGCAGCATTAGATCCAACATATTTCTTTAGAATATCAGGAAAAGGGAAAGCACTAGGAACCACAATAACACCATCCTGATATGTGGATTCAAGGAATCAAGAAAGAGTTCCCACTTCTCTGCTACCTAGGGACCGAAGCAGACCCAAGTTAGCACTTCCACAAACTAGAAAAAAATTGGATTTGTAAGAACATTCATGCACACTAGAAGTAATACCAAGATCATCCATGGTTTTTAGAACCCCAGAAGAAGTTAAAACTACCAAACTAGAACAAGAACTATCACATACATGGGGAATTTCGTTCGATTAGTAGTTAATGGAATTATGAATATGAAGATGATCATACATTACAGTAGTCTTATTTAAGTTTGGAGGAACCACTAAAACAAGATCCATGGTAGTAGGTGATTCCACAACTAAAGGACAAACAACCATTGGGAAATAAAACATTCAAGAAGAAGACCCATTATTGGTAGCAGTCACCATCTTCTCATAAACATGTGAATGTATTTTTGATTTCTAATATGATATCGAAAATCTAAATGGTTCTTTCTTTCTAGTATAATTATTATTTGGAGTAACATCAATCGAACATGAATGAAACTCAACCTTAGGGTTTTTACATTTTTAGGGTTTTGAGGGTTTTTTATGTATTTTATATTTTTAGGGGTATTGATTGTTTTTGTATTTTTAATGTTTTCTCATTATTTTTCATGTTATTTAAGGTTTTTTTCCTTTTTAGATATTTATAGGGATATTTTTTTGATTTTCAACATTTTGACGATTTTTGGGGATTTTGTAGGTTTTTAGGGGATTTTAGGTTATGATTTTATTGGGTTTTTTTGTATTTTTAATGTTTTTAGGGTTTTTATAGTTTTTTTTGTGTTTTTAGGGGTTTAATGTGTTTTTAGAGTTTTTAGTGGGAATTTTCAGTTTTATGGGATTTTTTGTCATTTTATATTTTTATGTGATTTAATGGTTTTTATGGTTTCTCTGAGTTTTTTACGGTTTTAACATTTTTTTATGTTTTTAGGGGTTTTAATTGTTTTTAGGCTTTGATGGTCTTATTATGGGTTTTTATGGTTTCTAGAGTTTTTTAGCATTTTACTATTTGTAGGGATTTTTTAGGATTTTTATGGTTTTTGGGGGTTTTATGTGTTTTTTAGGGTTTTTGGTTTTCTTGGGTTTTATGGGTTTTTTTGAGTTTTTAGGGTTTTTATAGTTTTTTAGAGTTCTTTTATAATTTTAGGGGGTTAATGGGTTTTTAGAGATTTGGTGGTTTTTAGGGTTTTAAAATTTTTTATGATTTTTAATGTGTTAATATGTTTTTACTATTTTTGGGTTTTAAATTCATTTTTAGGATTTTTAAGTTTTTTAGGTTTTTAGGAGTTTTATGTTTTTAATTTATTTTAATTTTTTCATAAGGTTTGTCAGATTTTTTGTGTTTTTATGCTTTTAAGGATCTTTAGTGCTTTCATATTATTTTTTTGTGTTTTAGGGATTTTAGGGTTTTGAGTTTTTAGGTTTTTTAGGTTATTTATGGTTTCTTTGGGATTTTCTATTTTTTGGGTTTTTAGTGTTTTATGATTTTTTTACGGTTCTAAAATTTTTTTGGGTTTTAAAGTGATATTTTTGTTTTAATGGTTTTTCAGTTTTAATGTGTGTTTAGGTATTTTTATGCTTTTATGTTTATTATGGTATTTAGTGATTTTAAGGTTTTTAGGATTTTATAATTTATAGTTTTTTTGGGTTTTTAATATTTATTAGTGTTTTAAGGTTTTATTGGGGGGTTTTCAGTGTTTTTAGGTTTTTTTATATCTTTTTGGTTTTAGGAATTTTTATAATTTTTATGGGATTTTTTTGGGATTTTGAGGGGTTTTGAGGGGTTTTAGGTTTTTAGGTTTTTTTATGTTTTTATGTTTTTTGGGGGGTTTTGTTTTTTTAATTTTTAGGGTTTTAAAGGTTTTTTAGAGTTTTTTTAACATTTTTATGAGTTTAAATTAGTTTTATATTTTTATTGAGTTTTAGGTATTTATAAATTTTTAGGTGTGTTAATGCTTTTTGGGGATATATGTCTTTTTAGGATTTTAGGGGGTTATGTGATTTTAGGTTTTTATGTTTTTCGTAGGGTTATTTAGGGGTTTTAGGGGTTTTTATGTTTATAGGGATTATTATAGTTTTCTAGTATTTTTACTCTTGTATGTTTTTAAGGATTTGGAGGGTTTTTATGGTTTTATGGTTTTATGGTTATTATAGGATTTTTGAATTTTTTTAGTTCTCTAGAGTTTTAAACATTTTTAGCCATTTAAATGGATTTTAGAGCTTTTAGTGATTTTTTGGGTTTTAATGGGTTTTTTCCTGTATATGTGGTCTTTAGGGGTTTAATGATTTTTTTTGTTTTTTTTGTTTTTTAGGGGGGGTAGAGTTTTCTATGTTTTTAGGGTTTTAGTGGGTTTAAGTGTTTTTAGGTTTTTATGGTTTTCTTATTTTTGACTTCATTTTTTTGGGTTTTTTATGTTTTTTGGGTTTTTTATTTATTTTTTCTAATTTTCATGGTTTTTATCATTGTTAGGGATTTTGAGGGTATTTAGGGGTTTTATGGATTTTAGGGCTATTTTGGGTGTTTATGGTTTTTTTTTGTTTTTTTTTGTTTTATGTTTTCTTATATTTTTTTATCATTTTCAGTTATTTAAAGAGTTTTTAGAGTTTTTTGGGGTTTTAGCGTTTTTTTTTGGTTTTTAGGGTTTTTACAGTTTTAGGGGTTTAATGGTTTTTATAGGTTTTTAGGATTTTTAGGGTCATTTTCGGGTTTTCTTGGTTTTTTGAAATAAATTAGTTTTAAGGATTCTATGTATTTTTAGGTTTTTATGTATTTCTTTGGGTTCTTCTATTTTTTAGGGTTTTTAGGTTTTTTTACGTTTTAGTGATTTTAAGGGATTTTTTGGATTTTATAGGGGTTTATGGTGTTTAGTGCTTTTGAGGAGACTTATGGTTTTTTATGGTTTTTGGTTTTTTATTTTTTTAACACTTTAAAGGGTTTTATGTTTTTCAGGTTTTTAAGATTTTATTTGAAATTTTGGGGTTTTAGGGTATATTAAATTTTTATGTATTTTTAATTATTTTTTGGGGTTTTTGTATTTTTTAGCATTTTTAGTGGTTTTTTCGGTTTTTATGGGTTTTTTATGGTAATTTTGGGTTTTGGGGGGGGGGGGGGGGGGTTTGCATGTTTTTTATTTTTTAGGGGTTTTAATGTTTTTTAGAGTTTTTAAAAGTTTTATGGGTTTAAAGGGATTTTAGTTTTTTAAGTGGGTTTTTATTGTTTGTATGGTTTCTATGGGTTTGTGGTTTTTGTATTTCATTGAGTTTTAGTGTTTTATAGTTCTTTATGGGTTTCTAATTTTTTTATAAATTTTAATATTTTTATGGGTTTTAAATGTTTTTTAGTTTGTAATGTTTTCTTTGGGATATTCAGGGTTTTTTTATTTTACGTTTTAATGTATTTTTAGGGATTTTATAGTTTTTATGGTTTTTATGGTTTTATGGATTTTTACGGTTCTTAGAGTTTTTAGGGTTTAATAGTATTTTGGGGTTTTAGAGTTTTTTGAGGTTTTAGGGGTTCTATGGTTTTTTAGAGTTTTTTTAACATTTTTATGGGTTTAAAGTTCTTTTAGAGTTTTTTGTTTTTTGGATTTTTATGGGTTTTTAACATTTTTTTGGGTTTTAGGGGATTTATGTGTTCTTATGTTTTTAAGTCTTTCTTTATATTTTTAAATATTTTTGGGTTTTTTAGGAATTTAGTGATTTTTATGTATTTTTTAGTATTTTTTAAGGGTTTTAATGTTTTTTAGAGTTTTTAATGTTATTAGTGGTTTAATTGGGTTTTATATATTTTATATTTTTTATGGGTTTTATGGTTCGTTAGGGTTTTTATGATATTTTATGGGTTTTTTTGTTTTTAGGGGTTTTTTGGGTTTTAGGGGTTTTTAGGGGTTTTAGGGAATTTAGGGTTTTTAGCATTTTTCAGGTTTTTAGGGTTTTTACGTTTTTTGGGATTTTAAAATTTTCATAGATTTTTAAGGGTTTTGGGGATTTTTTACTATTTTAGGGATTTTTTGAAATTATTTTTGATATTTAGGTTTTTAGGATTTTTAAATATTTTGAGGGTGTTTGGGTTTTTCGAGTTTTTATTCTTTTAAGGATTTTTTTTGGTATTTAGGGGTTTCTTGTATTTTTAGGTATTTACGGTTCTCAATGTTTTTTATGGGTTTTAGGGTTTTCCACATTTTTAGTGATTATTTAAGTCTTTTTAGGGTTTCTTGGGTTTTTAGTTATTTGTAAGGGTTTAAGGTGTTTATGGGAATTGAGGTTTTTATCATTTTTTTGTTTTAGGGTTCATTTGAGTTTTTTAGGGTTCTAATTATTTCATAGAGTTTTTTAAAATTTTAGTATTTTAAAGGGGTTTTTGATTTTTAATTCCTTTTAGGGTTTTTAGGTGGTTTTAGAGTTTTTATGGGTTTTAGGGTTTTTAGTGTTTTTGGTTTTTTGGACTTTTTTTAGTTTTTAGGGTTTTAGCATTTTATGTTTTTTAGGCTTTCTTAGGGGTTTTCAATGTTTTTAGGTTTTTGTAAAAAAATTTGGATTTAAGGTATTTTTTAGTATTTTTATTGTTTCTTGGGGTTTTAGTGATTTTTATGGTTAAGGGTTTTCAGGGAATTTAGGCTTTTTTTAGTTTTTTTGGGTTTTAGGGATTTTTAGTTTTTAGGGATTTTAATGTTTTTAGGGTTTTTAAACATTTTATAGTTTAAAGTGTTTTTATAGTTTATTGTAGCATTTTAGGATTTTTATGGGTTTTAGGGTTTTTCTATGGTTTATAAGGGATGTTATAGTTTTTAGGGTTTTATGGTTTCTTAGGGTTTTTATGGTTTTTTTGGGTTTTTAGGTTTTTAGGGTATTTTTTGATTTTTAGGTTTTATTTTTCCTTTTTTAGGTTTTTATGGGTTTTAATTTTCTTTTTGGTTTTTATGGTTTTATTAGGGGTTTTATAATTTTAGGGTTTTTACTTTTTTAGGTATTTTTAGGGTTTTTTGGATTTTTATTGGATTTTAAGTGTTTTAGCGGTTTTTTTGGGATTTGATGTGTTTTAGGGTTTTTATGCGTTTTAGTTTTTTGTGATTTTATTATTGTTTTTAGGTTATTTAGGGTTTTCTATGATTTTATGGATTCTTAGGCATTTTTAGGGTTTTTTAGAGTTTCTACAGATTTTATGGTTTTTTGTTTTTTAGGGTTTTATGAGTATTTTAGGTTTGTTTTGTTTTTTTCGATATTTTAAGAATTTTTAGGGGTTTAAAAGATTTTAATGGGTTTTAGCCGTTTTTATGATTTTAATGTTGTGCTTAATTTTTTTAGGGTTTTTAAGGGTATTATAGGTATTGTAGCATTTTTTATGGGTTTTAGGGGTTTTAATTGTTTTTTTCATTTTTAAGGTTTACATAGGGGTTTTCCTATTTTGAGATATTGTAATATTTTTAGGTATTTCTAGGGTTTAATAGGACTTCTATGGTTTTTATGTTTTTAGGGATGTAAGGGTTATTAGTGTTTATCATGGTTTTATTGTTTTTTCGGTTTATAGGGGATTTTGAGTTTTAAGGGGTTTCTGGTTGCTTAAATTGTTTTAACATTTTGAGTTATTTGATGAGTTTTTAGAGTTTTTATTGGGTCTATAGTATTTTTGTTGGTTTTACATTTTTATGGGTTATAGGGTTTTATGGTTTGAGCGGTATGTATTGTTTTTAGGGGTTTTAGGGTTTTAGGGTATTTTTAGGATTTTCTAGGGTTTTTTTTACTATTTAAAATTTTTAGGGGTTTTTATTATTTTTAGGTTCTTAAGTATTTCATAGGGGTTTTCTAGGTTTTTAGGATTTTTTACATTTTTAGGAATTTTAAGGATTTTTTTTATTTCTTAGGATTTTTAGGGATTATAAAAGTATTTAGGGTTTTTATTGTTTCTTGGGGTTTTAGAAATATTAATTTTCTTAGGAGTTCTAAGTGTTTTTTTGGATTTTAATGTTTTCTTAGGGAATTTTTTAGGGTTTTTTAACTTCTTAGGGATTTTTTGGCTTTGTTATATTTTTAGGGACATTTATTATTTTTTTGGATTTTTCGTATTTGTATGTTTTTTAGGGTTTTTAGGGTTTTTTAGGGGTTTTAGGGGTTTTTTTAGGGTTTTAGGGTTTTATGGTTTTTGGGGATGTTAGGTTTTTTTATTTGTTATTGTTTTTGTGGTATTTAAAGTATTTTTTAACATTTTTAGGGTTTTATTGGGTTTTCAATTTTTTTAGTGGTTTTATGGTTTTTATTAGTGTTTCAGGTTTTTAATATTTTTAGGGGGTGTTATGGTTTTTAGAGTTTTTTAGGATTTTTTGGGTTTTTAGGGTTTTCAATGATTTTTTGGGATTTAGGGGTGTTTTTTTTGTTTTTTTTGTTTTTTGTGTTTTCTTTTGGATTTTTATGGGATTATAGTTTTAAAATGTTTTTAATGTTTTCAGGGGTTTAATGGGGTTTTAGAGAAGTGTGGATTTATTTGGGTTTTATGGTGTTTTGGTGTTTATTATCATTTTTAGGGGTTTATTTTTTATTTATTTTAGGGTTTCTTAGGGTTTTTTTGGTTTTTTCAGTGTTTTTAGATGTTTTGGGGTTTTTAGTGTTTTTAAGTTTTTAAGGTTTTCTTCGAGTTTTTTGGGTTTTTATATTTTTTACATTGTTAGGTATTTTATATATTTTTTATGATATTTATGATTTTTTATGGTTTTTATGGTTTATGAGCGGTTTTAGGGGGTTTTAGGGTTTTTTTGGGTTTATATGGGCATTATGCGTTTTATGGGGTTTAGGGTGTTAACTTAATTTATGTTTTTTGGTATTTTTTAGGTATTTTGGTATTTTAAGTGTTTCTAGGTTTTTAATGTTTTCGTAGGGGTTTTCAGGATTTTTATGGTTCTTTACATTTTTAGTTATTTTAAGGTATTTTTTTTGGATTTTTATCGTTTTTAGGGTGTTTGGGGATTTTTAGGGGTTTTAGAATTTTTAGGGTTTTTTAGGTGTTTTTGGGTTTTTGGGTTTTCAGTGTTTTAGGTATTTTGGATTTTTATTGTTTTAAAAGTTGTTTTCGTGATATTTAGGGGTTTTTATATTTTTAGATTTTTTTAGTGTTTTCAGGGTATTTAGGGATTTATGGATTTTATGGTTCTTTTGGGTTTTTCTCTTGAAATTTTTAGTGTTTAAGGTTTTTTATATTTTTTTAATATTTTTAGAGGATTAAAGTGTTTTTATAGTTTTAGTGGTTTTTAGGGTTTTTATGGCTTCATATAGATTTTATGGTTTTTAGGGGTTTTATAGTTTTAGGGTTTTAGGGTTTTTAAGATATTTGGTTTTTTAATATTTTTAGGTTTTTAGGTGTTTTATGTGTTTTTAGGTTTTTATCTATTTCTTAGTTTTTTTGGTTTTAGTTTTTTTTCAATTTTTAGGGATTATTTTAGAACTTGTAAGATTTTCTGGGTTGGAGGGGTTTGGATGTTTTTTTAATGTTTGTAGGGTTTTTAGGGCTTTATGGTTTTCTTGATTTTTGGAGTTTTTTTAAGTTTTTAAGGGACTTTAAGGCTTTGAAAATTTTTAAATGATTTTAGGGTTTCTAAGGTTTTATCTTTTTCATGGGTTTTATAGTTTTTATGGATTTTTAGGATTTTTTATGGTCATTAGGATTTTTATGGTTTTTATATATTTTAGATAATTTGAGGGTTATTATAGTTTTTATGGGTTTTTCGAGTTTTTTTTTATTTTATTTAGGTTTTTAGACATTTTATGGGGTTTTGGTTTTTAATATTTTCTCATGGTTTCCAAGGTTTTAGATTGTTTTTTACTTATATATTTTTAGGTTTTTTTTAGGATTTTATTTAATGTTTTTTGGGTTTTCTAGGGATTTTGATGATTTTATGTTTTTTTAGGTTTTCTTTGTATTTTTTCTGGTTTTTTTGGTCTTTTGGGGTTTTATATTATTTTGTTTTTTAATGTTTTATTTGTGTTTTCCTGGGTTTTTGGGTTTTTTAATCTTTTTACTATTTTTACGTCATTCTAAAGGTTTTGATGGTCTCTATATTATTTCAATATTTTGAGGGTTTTGAAAGTGTTTATGGGTTTTCATATTTTTAGGGTTTTATGGTTTTTGGAATTTTTTTATTTTGTACTTTTTTAATTGTTTTTATAGTTTTTATTTTTATCATAGGGGTTTTTACTATTTTTAATGGTTTCTATAAGTTTTATGGTTTTTATGGTTTTTAGGATTTTTATGGGTTTTAGGGTGTTTAACATTTTTAGGGGTTTTAATTGATTTTAGGTTTTTAAAGATTTATTATGGTTGATTAATGTTTATGTTTTTTTACATTCATAGGGATGTTTTGGGTTTTATTATGATTTTTATGGAATTTTAGTTTTTTAGGGATTTTGATGGTTTTGGAGGTTTTAGGTGTTTTAGGTTTTTAATGGGGTTTTTAGGTTGTTAGGGGTTTTTTCAGTTTTTAGGGGATTTATAGTTTTCAATATTTCTTTAATTTTTGTAGGGGATTGATGGGTTTTTAGTGTTTGTTCTGGGTTTTAGGTTATTTTTTTGGGTTTTAGGGCTTTTTTTGGTTTGGGGCATTTAGGTTTTTATATTTTTATTGTTTTTTTCTAATTTTTTTGGGTTTTTTAAGATTTATTTTCAGGGGTATTATGGGTTTTTTTGTTTTTTAGGTTTTCTTAGTTTTTAGGTTCTTTTTATTATGTTTTTAGGTATATTTGTAATTTTTTAGGATTTGTATGTTATTTTTTGTTTTTATGGATTTTGAATTGTTTTAGGGGTCCTATAGATTTTTTTGTTTTTATTTTAATTTTATTTTTATATTTTTTGAGTTTCATAGGGATTTTAGGTCTTTTGGAGTTTTTTTTATCATTTTTGTGGTTTAATGGTTTTTTAGTGTTTTTGTGGTTTTAAGGGTTTTTAGGGATATTTTGGGTTTTATGGTTTTCAGTGGATTAGGGGTTATAAAGTTTTTATCTTTTTTCTATTTTTAGAGGTTTCTAGTGTTTTATGTTTTTCTTATTTTCTTATTGTTTTTCATGTTTTAAGTGTTTTTTACATTTTTTGGTATTTTTAGGATTTTTTATTTTTATCAGATTTTAGGGGTATTGGGTTATTTTTTGGGTTTTGTAGTGTTGTAATGGTTTTCTATGTTTTTTTTTCAATTTTTAGGTTTTAGGGGTTTTTAGTGTTTTTAGGTTATTAAGGTATTATTAGGGTTTTTTTATGTTAGGGGGATTAAATATTTTATGTATTTTTAGGCATATTTTATGATTTTTATAGTTTTTATGGTTTTTAGGGGGTTTTAGGGGTTTTTATTATACTCATGTCTCATTGGGCTTTTTAGGGTTTCATAGTGCTATAAGAGTTTTTTAGATTTAGTGGTTTTTAAATGTTTTTTTTGGTTTTCATGGGTTTTTGTTTTTTAGATTTTTTATGGTTTGTATGGTTTTTTAGGTTTTTAGGTTTTTTACTGTTTTTGTAGGTTTATTTGCGGTTTCAAATGTTTTTGGTTTCTATGGTTTTCTTAGGGTTTTTATAGGTTTTTATGGTTTTTTATATTTTGAGAGATTTTTTAGAATTTTTATTGTTTTTGGGGGTTTTATAGATTTTTATGTTTTTAGGGATTTTTATTGTTTTTTTGATGTATAGAGTTTTTTCAGTATTAAGAGGGTTTTATGGATTTTTATAGTTATTTATCTTTTTTAGGGGGTTTAATATGTTTTAAGACTTTTAAGTAGTTTTTTAGAATTTTTACCAGTCTATAGTGATTTTTTAATGTTCTTAGGTGGTTTTGTGTTTTTAGGTTCTTCTAAGGTCTCTAGTATTTTAGGTTTTTTGTGTTTTTATGTGTTTTAAATTTTCATAATATATTTTAGGATTTTTCTGGGTTTTTAGGTTTTTTTTACTTTTTTAGGTATTTTTAGGGATTTTTTAAGATTTTTATGGTTTCTATGGCTTTATGGGTTTTGAGTGTTTTTAGGGTTTTAGGGTTTTAAGGGTTTTTTGGGTTATTAGGATTTTGTGTTTTTTTTTGTTTTTAGGGGTTTATGTGTATTTAGGTCTTTAAGATTTACTTAGGGTGTTTTAGTGTTTTTAGGTTTTTTATGGGTTTTTAGATATTTTTTGGGAATTTAGGGATTTTATGGTTTTTGGGGTTTGTAGGGAATTTTTTATTTTTTTTGGGGGGGGGGTTAGTGTTTTTAACGTTTTTAGGGGTTTAAATGGTTTTTGAGTTTTTAGTGGTTCTTAGGTTTTTATGAATTTTTAGGGTTTTTATGGTTTTTAGTGGGTTTTATGTTTTTTAGGGTCGTTAGTGTTTTTAGCATTTTTTATATTTTAGTGGTTTTAATTTTTTTAAGTGTTTATTGTTTTCATATGGTTTTTTTGGGATTTCTACACTTTTAGGGATTTTTTGGATTTTTATGGTTTTTAATCCTTTTTTGGGGTATTATATGTTTTTAGGGATTTTGAGTTTTTAATGTAATTAGATATTTATATAATTTTTTTTGGTTTTAAGGGTATTTTTGTGTTTCTTGTGGTTTTTACTGTTTTTAGAGTTTTTTTATTATTTTTAGGGTTTTAAAGGGTTTTTAGAGTTCTTAGTGGTTTTTATGATTTTTTGAGGATTTAAAGTTTACTATTGCTTTTAGGGATTTTTATTTTTTGGGGGATTTAAATATTTTTTGGGTTTTTAACATTTTTATGTTTATTATTGGTTTTATGTGTTTTTAGGATTTTATGGTTTTATTAGGGATTTTCAGAGTTTTTGTACCTTTTTATGTTTTTAAGGATTTTAAGGGATTTTTTAGGATTTTTATGAGGTTTTAGGGTTTTTAGGAAATTTTTAGGTTTTTTTGGTTTTTTAGGGTTTTTAGGGGGTTTGGGTGTTTTTTGGGACATTATGATTTATTTTAGTTTTTTAAGAGTTTTGAGGTTTTTATAGTTTTTTAACATTTTTATGGGATTAAAGCGTTTTATTATTTTTAGTGGTCTTCTAATATTTTCAAGGGTTTTTATAGTTTTTATGGTTTTTAGGGATTTTTAGTGTTTTTATCTTTTTAAAGATTTTTTAGTGGTTGCAATTGTTCTTAGTTTTTTAATGATTTCCTTTTTATTTTTTAGGGTTTTTATGGGTTTTTACATTTTTATGAATTTCTTATAAATTTTATGGTTTTTAAGTTCTTAGGGATATAAAGAGTATTTAGGGTTTTTAGGATTTTTTGGGGTTTTCGTAGTATTTAGTGGTTTAAAAAAATTATTTTTTTAATAAAATAGTGGTTTAGTGGGTATTTGTATTTTTTATTGGTTTTAGGGTTTCCATGGGTTTTTAGGGATTTTAGGGTTTTTAGGATTTTTAGTATTTTTTGGTTTTCTAGTAGTTTTAAATGTTTTTTTTTCTTAGGGGTTTTTAGGGTATTTAGTGTTTTTTACGATTTTATGGATTTTAAGGCCTTTTAATTATTATAATTTTTTAGTGTTTTTAGATATTTTGAGGGTTTTTAGTATTTTTTAGGATTTTTATGTTTTTATGTTTCTTTTTGAGTTTTAGGGATTTTTTAGTCTTTTATAGTTTTTGTGGATTTTTAGATATTTTTAACATTTTTTGGTTTAAAGGGTTTTTAGATTTTTTATTTCATGGTTTTTTTGTATTTTTAGGGATTTTTACAGTATTTGGAATTTATTATGTATTTTAAGGGTGTTCAGTGTTTTTATTTTTTAAGGTTTTCTTAGTATTTTTTTTGAATTTTTGGGTGTTTTAATTTTTTCAGTATTTTAAGGTTTTTTTATTTTTGGTAGTTTTAGGGATTTTAGGTATTATTTGGAATTTTTGGGGTTTTAGGGTTTTATGAGTTTTTAGGGTATTTATGGGTTTTTTATTTTTTTAACAGTTTTTGTTGTCTAATGGGTTTTTAGTTTTTTAGTTGTTTAATGGTTTTTTATTTTTTATTTATCTTAAGTTTTTTAGGGGTTTTCATGTTTTTTAAAGGTTTTTAGGGGTTTTATGTGCTTTAATTTTTTAGGGTTTTTAGGGTTTTAAGGGATTTTATATCTTTTTATGTATAAGTAGTTTTATGTATTATAGGTTTTTAAGGTTTTATTACTGTTTTCCAGAGTTTTTAATGTTTTTAATGTTTTTAGTTATTTTTATGGATTTTTTGTGTTGTTTATATTTCCTATGTTTTTTATTATTGTTTAAATTTTTTATGGGTTTACAAAAAATTAGTGATTTAGTGGTTTTTATGGTTTTTATTGTTTTTTAAGGTTATCATTTTTTAATTTTTTTCATGGTTTTAATTATTTTTAGGTTTTATGGTTTTCTATGTGGTTTTTAGGTTTTTAAGTATTTTTTTGGTTTTTATTGATTTTTAGTGATTTTATAAGATTTTTATTTTTTGTAGGGATTTTTAGGGGTTTAGGGTTTTTATTGGCTTTATTGTTTATTGTGTTTTCACAGTTTTTTCATTTTTTCCGGTTTTTAATGTTTTAGTTTTTATCATTTGTAGGGATTTAATGGTTTTTTAGAGGTTTTAATGGGATTTAGTGTTTGAATATTTCTTTAGAGTTTTTTAAATCTTTAGGTGTTTTATCATTTTAGGGATTTAGTGTTTTTAGGTTTTTAGGGATTTCAATGTTTTAGGTATTGTTGTGTCCTTTTTTTGGTTTTTTGGTTTTTTTGGTTTTCTAAGGTTTTTATGGTTTTTGACGGTTTTATGGTTTGTTATGGTTTTTAGGTTTTTTGGGGGTTTAGGGGGGTTTTTTATATTTTTAAGTTTTTTAATATTTTTATTATTTTAAATGGTTTTTAGAGTTTTTAGGGGGGTCGTATTTTTATTGGTTTTAGGGTTTTTAATGGTTTTAGGGGATTTTAGGGGTTTTAGAGTCTTTTTAGTGTTTTTAGAATTTTCGGGTTTTTTAGGGTTTTAAGTGTTTTTAGTTTTTAATGTATTCTTAGGGGTTTTCAGGGTTTTTAGGATTTTTTAATTTTTAGGTGGTTTTATGGTTTTTATGTTTTTTATGGTTTTATGGGTTTAGTATCTTCATGGGTTTGAGGGTATTTTAGGGTTTTTAGTTTTTATGGTTTTTAGTTTTTTTAGGCTTTTTAGTTTTTTTGGTTTTTTATGGGTTTTAAGTGTTTTCGAATTTTATGTTTTCCATAGGGTTTATCTGGGTTTTTTATGTTTTTTTGTAACTTTTTAGGATTATTAGTATTTTTTGGGTTTTTATGGTTTTATGTGTTTTAAGGGGTTTTATGTTTTTGGGGGGTTAAAAAGATTTTTTTAAGTTTTTTTTGGGTTTTAAGGTTCTTTAGAGTTTTAAAAAGTTTTTCGGGGTATAAAGGGTTTTAGATTTTTTATATTTTTTGGGGGTTTAAGGGGATTTTAGTTTTTTTATGATTCATAGGGGATTTATGAATTTTAGGGTTTTTAGGGTTTTAGGGTTTTTAGGGTTTTTAGGGTTTTATCATTTTTAGGTTTTTAATGGTTTTAAGTGCTTTTAGGTTGTTAAGGTTTTCATAGCGTTATCATGGATTTAGGGTTTTTATGATTTTAGGGATTTTTATGGATTTTTGGGTTTTTATGGTTTCATGTGTGTTTTTGTTTTTTTTCTTTTAGGATTTCTTTTTAGTTTTTTAGGTTTTTAATGTTTTTTGATTTTTTTTACATTTTTCGGGTTTTAAAGGGTTTTTATAGTTTTTAGTGGATTTTGGGTTTTATGGATTCTTATTCCTTTTGATGTTTTAGGTGTTTTTAGGTTTTATTGGTTTTTATTATTTTAGCAATGTTTAGGTTTATTTGGGGTTTAATAGTTTTTTATGTTTTCAAGGATTTCACAGAGTTTTCAATGTTTTTAAGGCTTTTTACATCTTTAGGGATTATTAGAGATTTTTTTTTGGATATTTATGTATTTTTAGAGTTTTTAGGGATCTTTAGGGGTTTTATGGTTTTTAGGGTTTCTAGCTTAAATTGATTTTTTGGGTGATTAGAGTGTCTTTGAGTTGTTATGGTTTGTAATGTGTTTTAACGTTTTTAAAGGTTTAACGGGTTTTAGGGGTTTTACTAGGTTTTTATATTTTTATTGCTTTTAGGGTTTTTTAGGTGTTTAGATGTTTTATGTTTATTCGGTTTATAGGTTTTTTGTTTTTTTATTTATTTTTTTGTTTTTAATGGTTTTAGTGTTTTTTATGTTTTCTAGGGGTTTTAATATTTTTTATTTTTCAAGTCCTTATTTGGGTATTCATGGTTTTAAGGGGTTTTTTATTTTTTAGATATTTTTATGGATTGTTTATGATTTTATGGTTTTTACATATTTTGAGGACTTTTGAGGGGTTTTATGGGTTTTGGGGGTTTTAGGGGTATTATGGGTTTTAGGGGTTTTAGGTTTTATAGGGATTTTTTTGTTTTTATCATTTTTAGGTATTTTATGGGTTTAAATAGTTTTACGTTTGTAAGGATTTCTTAGTTGATTTCAATATTTTTAGTGATTTTTAACTTTTTAGTGATTTTTAGTGATTTTTAGGATTTTTATAGTTTTTAGGGTTTTTAGAAATTTTAAGGGTTTTTAGATTTTTTTAGGGTTTGGGTTTTGGTGATTTTTGGGTTTTTTTGGGTTTTTCTTGACATTTTACAGTTTTTAATTTTTTTAGAGTTTTTAAATACTTTTACGAGCTTAAATTGTTTTTAGATTTATTTGTTTTTTTAATGTGTTTTTGTGTTTTTGGTGTTTTTAATGATTTTTGGATATTTTTATGGTGTTAGGGTTTTTTGGGTTTTTTATGGTTTTTATCATTTTCAACATTTTTTAGGTTTTTACATGTTTAGAGTTTTTTTAGGTTTTTAAGGTTTTCTTATGCATTTTGAGAGTTTTAGTGTTTTTTATGTTTTTAGGGATCTTTAAGTATTTTTAATATTTTAATGATTTTTTAGGGTTTTTAGGATTTTTTTGTGTTTTTTGGGTTTTTAAAGGTTTTATGGTTTGTAGGGTCCTGAAAATTCAGCAAAGGGAAAGAAAATACTCTCGCAAGTTGGCAGACACAATGATATAAATGTTGGATTGAAAATATGAGAAGAAATTGGAAGAAATCGAATTTTGCAAAGGAATCCAGCATGCCCGCATACTGATTGCCGGGAAAGGTTCATGAAATGCATAAAATGTGAACCACCGGTACATGGAAGACCAATGGAGCACTAGACCATGAGGCATTGGCCAACGAACAAATCAATTCGCGGTGAATTTCCACTCGCGAACTGATGTAGATTTGGACTGGTTTCTCTAGTGAGAATCCAAAGGAGGTGCGCCCCACGTACCATCCTCGAAAACAATATGGTTCCCAGATGAGGAGATTTCGATTGCATACCACACATACAAAAGCCCCAGGTTGACTGAGTATTCCATGCATCAGATTTACTCCATGGGTATTCGGAGAAGGCTCTGTGCATACAGCAGATACAGATTCATCAGAACTCTATAAAATGACCACCAGGGGAATCAAAATTAAAGAGGAAAAGGAAGAGATTATGGATGGGTGAAAAGTTAACAAAGAATATAGAGGGTGCAGGAGATGTTTATCCCTCACCTGAAGTAGTTCAAGAAGTTATTCCCCACGAACCATATTATGAAAACCCTTCATAGCCAACCCCTGACACCATAAAAAAATATAATAGAAATGGTTCACAGATTCCCATATGCTGAAAATGGTTTATGGATGCCCATATGTGGGAAACAGTTCGAAGACTCCCATACGTAAAAAGTGGTTCACAGACTCCCTATGTGGAAGACAATTCATAGAAATCTTCTCCTTGTACCATCATACGCACCACAAAATTTTCGGGCTGGGTCGAGGGCATTTTCCATTGCACCCTTATGCCGCCCAAAAATTCGTCCCACATATACCATTAGAAGATCCATTCCTCATGCACATCCCAGAAAATACCTATCACCTTCCTTCTATTCCAGGTTTACCCAGAACTCTATGGACAATCACAGCCCAAATGATTCTTGAATCCCAAGACACATCCTTTTCATCCATCAAACATTATGTCTCTTGTGATTTCGAATCCACATAAACATCCATGGACATCAGAAGCCAAAGGCCCGTGTCCTGAGGAAACCTTTGATTTTCTTTGTACATCATGCCCCAGTGGCTCTGCATATGAAACCTACAAGATGGCTATCAATGAAAAGAAAATTTATCCTCAGGAGAGTCCCTTTCTAGCTCTATATGCCTCAGTGTCTTACATTCCCCATATCATTTCTCTTGATCCGAGAATACCTAATGTCTTGGTTTACACATTTCTTCCGTCTCATGTTTGAGGCATGTCATAAAATCCCAGCCCGATTGTCATACAGCTAATCATGGGTTTTTATAATGAAAAGTCCAAACTCTATGAGCTTAAACTATGTATTGTCATCTTAAACACATGACATTTAATTTTATAGTACTAGTCCCTACAACACGACATTAAATAGTGGTTCTATAGTCCATGACATATGACTTTAAAATGTAGAATTCTAGGTGATTTCAGATATTCATAAACATCCTCGACCATCAGAGATGGATGTCTAGTGTCTTGAGGACACCTCTTCTCTACTATGTACATCATGACCTGGTGGCTCTTCATATGTTGCCCACAAAAATGGCATGTCACCAAGAGGAAAATTCATCCTTAAAAGAGTCTTCTCCTACCACTTTCTACTTTAATGGCTTACATGTCTCATATCATTTCTCCTGATCTCGGATCCTCCATAATCATTTTTTGCACATTCTGTCCCTCTCATGTTCGATGCACATCGGAATATCTAAACATTATTTTACTCCAGATAATCACGGTTTATATAGCAAGTAGGCCTCATCGCATGACCCTAAATTTCCAAACCCCAAATAGTCCCATCCACATGATGTTAAACATTGATTCCAGCATCCAAGCTATATGACTTTAAACTATAGTATACCTCTTATGAAATTTTGGGGCCCTCCCACTTAGCTAAGTCCCCAATATTCTGAGGTTGAGCCACATGACCCTTAAAGTGATCTCACATTAAAGTTTTCGTTGCTTCACACCCTCATCCACGGTTGCCCCAGCCTCTTCCACCGTGGGCTCTCCCTCTCCCACCAATAGGAGAGGAGTCAGGTGCATGGTTGAATCATTCATATCCTCTTATTTCTCACATCAAGTATGAATCACATGATATTAGCGGCTTGTGAGGATCATAATTTCCACAAGATTCTGAACTGTGAGAACTCTGATTCCTAATCAAAACAGGATATGTAAGACTCCTACCATAAGGCACAATCTCAAATGGGTTCCCATCCATGAAGGCCCCACCCAACCATGCCCCATCAAATGGGTATCACCCATGCATAAGCCCCAAACCATTTGAACAATGATAACTATGATTCATGATCAAACCAGGATACGTAGGATGCCTACCAGAAGGCCTGATCTCAAAAGGGTTTCCATGCAAGAGGGTCCATCGAATCATGCCCCCTCAATGGGAAGCTTTTTTGTGTAAGCCCCACACGATATGAACTATGTGGGTTAAAATTACTATCCCAAGGGTACATAGGAATCCCTCCTTGTGAGCTTGATCCCAATATCAAGTCACCTTCCATCCCCCTGGATGAAGATAAAATCCAAAGCACCTTATAATGTGGACAGGTCAGCATTTCCTCTATAGCACCAAATATTTGAATGCTTATGATGATCTCGCAAACCAAGGGTAGATGTGGACACACTCTTCTTGAATGAACCAAGAATTCACAGACATATGAACACGACTTAAATCTAAAATAGCATCTCAGAATTTGAATCAATCCTCCCCTGGAAGGGTGTAGTGAGCTTGACCTCCCAACCTCTTGACCAATGGAGTCCTTATGCTTATTTGTCCAAATCGTCATCCAACAAGCGCCTGCCATTGGAAAGCAAGTCTAATAATCATGGATACCAGGGTCATTGGGAATTCATGTCTCCATGAATAAACCCATTGTAGAATATCCAATGAAATTATATCTCATAAAGATTGATTATATGAGTGCTTGACCGCCACACAGTCGCCCGCGAGGACCAACATTTCATGCAAGCTTAATTAAAACTTTTTTAAAGGATAATGATGTTGAACGAGTCGAAACAAAAGTAATGGGGAATTCGATGAGAACCAGTCTTTATAAAAAAAATGGGTACATGTGATGATCCTTATCGTTCCATCTCTACAATGCTTGTAAACACACCACCTTGAAGGAGGAATACAGTTTTTATGTATTTTATAGATTTTTTGGGTTTTCATGTGTTTTTATGGGGTTTATGGTTTTCTTTGAATTTTTTAATTTTTAGGGGTTTAAATGGTTTCTAGTGTTTGTTTTCTTTTTATTTTAAGGATTTTATGGGTCTTTTGGGATATTAATGGTTTTTAGTGTTTTTTGTTTTTTTAGGTTATTCTAGTTTTTAGGGTTTTAGGGATTTTAATTGTTTTTTGTTTTTTATGGTTTTTAGGGTTTTTAATGTTTTTAGGTTTGTTTACATATTTAGTAATTTTTATGTCATTTTACGTTTTTTATATTTTTAGTGATGTTAGGGGATTTTACATGTTTTTATGGTTTCTATGGCTTTTAGTGGTTTTTGGTTTTTTAGAATTTTACCGTCGTTTGAGTTTTTTAAGGTCTTTAATTATTTTTATAGTTTCTTAATGTTTTTATGGGTTTGAAATATTTTTACTAGTTATTTAAGGGTATATTGGTTTTTAGTATTTTTGAATGTTTTTAGGGGTTTTAGGGTTTTATGGGGTTTTATGGCCTTTTGGGGTTTTTATCTTTTTTTTATATTTTTTAAGGGTTTATGTTTTTTAGGGTTTTAAGGTTTTATTATTATTTCATGGGGGTTTTAGGATTTTTATATTTTTAGGATTTTTGGGGTTTTTTATGATTTTTATGTGTTTTTTGGAATATTGATGTGTTTTTTGGTTTTTTGTTTTTTTACAGTTTTTGGGATTTTTTTATATTTAGGGGTTTTATGTTTTTTTATATTTTTAATGTTTCCAAAGGGTATTTAAGAGTTTTTAAAATTTTTTATAGGTTTAGGTTTTTTTAGATATTTATGGTTTTTCGGGTTTTTAGGGGGTTTTGAGGGGTTAATGTTTTTTTGGATTTTAGTAATTTTATGGTTTTTTGAGTTTTTTGGTTTTCTATGTTTTTAGGTTTTTAATGTGTTTTTATAGTTTTTGAAATATTCTATGAGTTTAATTGGTTTTGAGAGTATTTAGTGGATTTAGGGGTTTTACGGGGTTTTAGGGTTTTTTAAGGTTATTGGGGGTTTATTGTTTTTAGGTATTTTGGGTTTTTAGGATATTTCAGTGATTTTTATGGTTTTTAACATTTTTTTGGTTTTTAGGTGTTTTTGGTGTTTTTGGTTTTTAAGGCTTTCTTAGAATTTTTATTGTATTTAGGGTTTTTTATGTTTTTTTTGTTTTATAAGGATTTTATATTATTTAATTGGTTTGATATTTTCTAATGGATTTTTTAGGTTTTTAGAGGTTTTATGGGTTTTATGGGTTTTATGGTTTTTTAGAGTTTTTATCATTTTATGTTTTTATCATTTTATATTATTTATTGATTTTACTTTTTTTCAAGGGATTTTGTTAGTTTATTTTAACATTTTCATAGATTTTCAATGTTTTTTATTTTTTTTGTTTTTTTAGTGTTTTTCGAGATTTGAGTTTTGTAACAGTTTTTTCGGTTTTTAGGGTTTTATGGTTTTTTATGTTTTTGGGAATGGTCGGTGTAGGATCATGCTATTCCTGACCCCCCAAAGTTTATTATGAAAAAAGGTAGCAATGTAGACCGGGCAGGGCCGGGTCAATCAACCCATACCCAAAGATAAGCCCACAAAAAGAAAAGAAAAAAAGAAAAAGACTCGAAAACTAGGCACAACAGCAGCATCATTACAGCACGTCCGACCAACACCAGCATCCAGCACCACTTCCAATCATCGCGACCAAAAAAATCCTTCAGCACCTCCCAGCTAAGCAGTAACCAAAGTTCATCAAGACACCATTCAACATCCAGCAGATCTACACCAAGGGGATTCACCACCAGCAACATCAGACCACCATCACCAAAGCCATCAGTCACTACAGCATCATGTCCCAGCCAATCAGTAACCAGCCACCAGCTCTCCAGCTTTCGACAAGAAACACACCCAAAGGAAGGACAGTTCCCCTCAATACTCAACATAACCAAAGGCCATCATCCATGCCAAAACATAGCCAGACTTGAAACAGCACAAAGGACCACAAACCAAACTGCAGCACACCTCCCATCAGCCAACGTCATCTCAGCAGGAATTCTCACCATCAGGCGCACCCTGCAGCACAACCAAGGGAAAAAATCCACCAACAACCAAAGCACAGCCCAAATCGCCCTTCTAGTGACCCAGAAAAAGCAAATCACAACCAACATGCAACACCTCACATCAGTACTAGAAAACAATACCAGCATCACCGGGCCAAACAGACGGCTTTGTCACCACAAGAAAACAACCAGATCATAGTAATGCATAGACCAGCCAGAGATATCAGCAAGAATCAAAGTAGGAGCCGTAGAACAAACCTAGAACTTCGGAGTAGACCGATAACGAACAGATCTGTAAACTCCCAAATATGGATCAGGCATGGCACCACCAAACATTATCCACCAAGAGCCAACGCACCTCCACAAAAGCCACCACACTCCACCCAAGCCCAGACTTACGGTCCGTAGGGAGGATAGCAAAACCGGCCAACCCAGCGCACTGCATTGTTGAAGAGACCAGATCTGGACGAACCGAAGTGACCTTCTCTGCCACCAAAGCAGGAGACCCCATTGACCTTCCCATGGAAACCCCAGATCCGAAGGATTCCCGGCCTCCACATGGCCATCAGCTACAATCGGTACCAAATAAGAAAATCTCCATAGCCGCCAAAACCCAGATGCCCAACAGTGCATCGTCGCATCCAAGGATAAGATATACTAAGTGCGAGGGATTCGTAGATGCCAGTTGTTTTTAGGTTTTAGGGATTTTTTAGGTTTTTAAGGGTTCTTTTAACTATGTTTAGGGTGTTTTATGGTTTAACGATTTTTTTAGTTTTTAGAATTTTTAGGGTTTTTAGTGGTTTTTATGTATTTTTAGGGTTTTAAGTGTTTCTTATGGGTTTTCACGGTTTTCAAGGATTTTTATAGTTTTATGGATTTTTAGGAATTATTTAATATTTTTATGGTTCATTGATGTTTTTATAGATATTGAGTGTTTTTATCAATTTTCGGGTCTTCTGAGTTATTTGGGTTTTAGGGTTTTAATTTTTTTTATCTTTAAAGGTTTTGTATGTTCTTTTATAATTTTTTTAACATTTTTAGGGTTTTAAAGGGTTTTTGGAGTTATTAGTTGTTTTTAGTATTTTTACTTTTTTAATATTTTTTATGGTTCTTATGGGTTTTATGGGTTTTTAAGCATTGTAAGGGTTTCATGTGTTTTTATGGTTTTTAGCATTTTTTATGTTTTTAAGGGGTTAATGTGTTTTTATGTTTTTAATTATTTCTATGGTTATTTTCATGTTTTTATGTTTTTATATGTTTTAAGGTATTTTTATGAATTTTTATTGTCTTCGGGTATTTTTTAGGGTTTTTAGGGGTTTTAGGGTTTCATGGTTTTTATGGTTTAGGTGGATTTTGGGTTTTTTGTGTTTTTAGGATTTTTACAATTTTTTAGTGTTTTTTATGTTTTCAGGGGTTTAAAGGGTTTATAGAGTTTTTATTTGTGTTTAAGGTTTTATGAGTTTTTAGATTTATTCATTATTTTTTGGGGGTTTTATTTTTTTAGTAATTTTTGATATTTTTAAGGTTTTTTATGGTTTTTTTATGTTTTTTATAGGCTCTAAATGTTTTTTGGTTTATCAAGTTTTCTTAGGGATTTTATAGGTTTTTTTTTGTTTATTATATTTTTAGGGATTTTTATGAATTTTTATGAATTTTTATATTTTTTATGATTTTATGGATTTTGAGGCAATTTAGGGTCTTTGGGGATTTTAGGTTTTTTTAGTTTTTTATGTTTTTATATTTTAGAAAGTACATTATGGAATTTATGGTTTTTTATAGTTTTTACCATTTTTAGGGGTATAATGGGAATTTATAGTTTTTACTAGTTTTTAGGGTTTTGGGTTTTTATGGATTTTAAAGGTTTTTAGGGGTTTTTAGGGTTTATTATGGTTTTTGTCATTTTTTATGTGTTTGTGGTTTTTAAGTGATTTTAGGTTTTTATTGTCTTCTTATAGTTTTTTAGGGTTTTTATATTTTTAGGGAGTATTTTTGGATTTTTGGGGTTTTTTTATGATTTTTAGGTTTTTATGTTTTCTAGTGTTTTATGGTTTTTTATGTTTTTTGGGTTGTTTGAGTTTTTTTCGGGATTTATTGTTTTTTGTAGTTTTTAATTTTTTAGGGGTTTAAATTGTTTTAATATTTTTTAGTGGTTTTGGGTTGTGTTGTGTTTTATTGTTTTTTAATGCTTTAGGGGAATTTATGGTTTTTAGGGTTTTAGAGTTATTTAGGTTTTTAGTGATTTTAAGTGTTTTTAGGTTTTTATAGGTTTTCAGGGTTTTTCATGGTTTATATAATTTTTTACTATTTTATGAATATTTAGTGCATTAAGTATTTGATGGGTTTTTATTGTTTTTTGGGTTTTTTATGGTTTGAGGGTTTTTTGGGTATTTAGGGTTGTTATGGGCTTTAGAGTGTTTTTAACATTTTTGGGGTTTTAAAGGATTTATTAGAGTTTTTATTAGTTTTTATGTGTTTTAATTATTTTAGGGTTTTAAGGGTTTTTATTTATTTTTTATTTTTTTAGGGTTTTTCTGGTTTTTTTTTATTTTTGGGTTTTTAGATTTTCTAGTGTTTTTTGGGGTTTTATGTGTTTTTAGGTTTTTTGTGGTATTCTTATGGTTTATTTGGGTTTCAGGGTTTTTTGTTGTAAGTATTTTTATGTATTTATTATGAATTTTTATGGTTGTTTATATTTTCAAGGATTTCGACAGTTTTTAGGGTTTTTAGAGTTTTTAGGGTATTTTGTGGTTTTTAGGGTTTCTCGGGTTTTTTATTTTTTAGTATTTTTAGGGTTTTTATATTTTTTAACATTTTTAAGGGTAGAAAGAGTTTTTATTGTTTTTATTGGTTTTTAGGTGTTTTATGGGTTTTTAGGGTTTTTTATGATTTTTAGTAGGTTTTATGGTTTTTATAGTTTTTAGAGTTTTTATGGATTTTTAGGGTCATTCGTGGTTTTTAGGGTTTTTTACATTTTATGATATTTTAGGGATTTTTTATGATTTATATGGTTTTAAGGGTATTTAGGGATTTTTATGGGTGTTATAATTTTTAAGGGTTTTATGTTTTTTTTTGTGGTTTTTAGGGGGTTTTGAGTTTTTTTAGTTTTTTTTTGGTTTTTTAGATATTTTTAATGTTTATGGGAAGAAGAGGTGAGAGGGTCGGGTTATTCCAAACCCCCCAAATTTGTTAGAGAAAAAAAGAGACACAGAAGACAAGGGAGGGGAGGGGTCAAACGACCCGCACCCAAAAACCCTTAACAACCCCAACCCCAAAAACCCAAACGAAAAACCCCAAAAGCACACAAAGGAAAGAAAAACAAACAATCAGAAAAGTTCCCATCAACATCTCCCAACCAAATCATAGCCAGCATCTAGCAGCACCAGCACCATCACCATAATCAGAAACTTCATCTCCTCCAAGACAAGAAATCACAACCCCCAAAAAATCTCAGAGATAACCAGACACTCACCTTCAGCACCTCCCAGTTAAGAAGTAACCAACATCCATAAACACAATTTCCAGCATCCATTGTCCTCTCTCTAAGAAATTTCACCACCAGCAACACAGCGCCACCAATTCTAGAAGCATAAGCATCAGGAACATCATATCTCAGCCAAGCAGTAGCCAGCGTCCAGCCCATCAGATTCTGACAGCCAACACCTCTTTCAGCAGTTCCCAGCAAAGCAGAAAATGGTACCTAGTAACACCAGATCCAATGACCAGCAACATCAGACCACTAGAAACATCGAACCACCAGCAACATTGAACCACCAGCAGCAAAATTACCCACCTCTACATCATCTAGCACCACCACGCTAGGCAGGTCCCTCTCCAGCCGCACAATATGACCAACACCAGAAAACAAACCATCATCTTTATCACAACCCAGCAAAGTAACAACCAAAATTCCATCATATCACACCCATAAAAACAACCATGGAGATAGAACCACCAGAATCCAAGAAAAGAACCAGTCCGCAGCACAAAAAAACCTTCCAGCAGCCCAGAAACCGCAATGCCTAACCAACACATAGTTCCACATATCAGCCCCATCAAACATCACTCGTGTTGACTTGAATCCAAGCCATTCCCCACCACAACGATTCCATAAACTAATGATCCAAACAAAACTTTAAATAAGGTATGTGGGTCCTAACAGACCACTTTGGAACCACCAGAAATCATAGACCGAAACCAGATTGCAGAAAAACACAAACAGACCAGGAGCAACAACATGAATCAAAGACAAGGCCGAGGAATAAACCTGGATCTTCAGAGTAGACCAATAACTGGTTTGCCTCTTCTGCACAATCTACTTCCAAGACGAACTCATATGCGCCTCCTTGCCATGACTTCGCACAAACCACCAAATTCAAGACGTCATCGTATAGGACTTAAACTACAAACCATGAATCACCCGTCGAAGCCAGAAACTATGGCTCCAGAACCTGCAACGTCGATGAGGACCCCGACTCCGCTAATCTTCCCAAGGGAACTCTATATCTGCAAAGCCAACCCTGAACCGTGGATGATTTCCAGAAGGGTATCCAAGCACCAAGGAGACATCTGCTTCACCTCGAGACAGATCAGACCGATCTAAAAACACAGAATCCAGTGCAAACTTCAAATCTGAAAAAACAAAATCGTGCAAAGAGATATGTCTTTCGAAAGACAAGATCCAGAGTAAAGAACAGGGAGAACTAAGCAGACAAAGAGAGAATTCCATCACTATCTTGAGTCAGAAGAGTGCGGTCAGAGCAATCTATCGCCGAGGAAGCATGTAGCCAACACCAAGATCCCGAGAAGAAACTTGGGGGAAACATGGGAGAATCATTGAGCAAGAGAGAGCTCTAGGGGAGTGTGATGCCATCTCTTTTAATTTTTAAGGGATTTAGAGGGTTTTTAGAGTTTCTAGATGATTTTTTTTAGTTTTAGTGTTTTTTAGGTTTTTAGGGTGTTTATTGTTCTTAGGGGCTTTGGGATTTTTGGTCCTTTTATGGGTATTTTGGGTTTTTAGAGTTTTAATGTTCTTATGGGTTTCAGTTATTTATTGTTTTTATGGATTACATATTGATTTTTACGTTTTTAGGGATTTTTGAGCATTTTTAAGGATTTTTATGGTATTTAGTGTTTTTAGTGTTTTTAGGGATTTTGATGGTGTTTAGGGTTTTTAGAGTTTTTAGTATAGTTTATGGTTTTTAGAAATTTTTGGGTTTTTAGGGGTTTTAATCTTATTTAGGTTTTTAAGGATTCCTTTTATATTTTTAGTGTTTTTAGATTTTTTAGTGTTTTTTACATTTTTTTTGGGATTTATAGGGATTTATTAAAATTTTATGGTTTTTTGGGTTTTTATAGTTTTTAGGGTCTTTTAGGGTTTTTCTAGTTTTTATGATTTTTTGGGATTGAGGGTTTGTGGATTTTTTTTGTTTTTACGGGTTTTTATTTTTTTTATCATTTTTAGTGGTTTAAAATGTTTTTTGCTTTTTTCTAGTTTTTAAGAAAATTTTTGGATTTTTATGGGTTTTTCAAGTTTTTAGGCTTTTTTCGTGTCTTTTTGATTTTTTTAGGATTTTTATGGTTTTTGGGGTTTTTATTTTTTTTTTGTTTTTAGGTGTTTTAGTTGTGTTTTAGGTTTTTTGAGTGGTTTTTCATTTCTATTCATGTTTTTTTATGTTTTTATAGATTTTAGGGAATTTTTATGATATTTATGGTTTTTATCTTTTTAGAGTTTTTTCGGGTTTTAGGGTTCTTTTTGTTTTTAGGTTTTTATGGTTTTTTTGTTTATAAGGTTTTTATTAAATATTTATTTATTTTCTTATTTTTAAGAGTTCTATAAAAATAGGGGTTCATTTGGTTTTTTATTTTTTAGTGATTTTTGGTAATTTACTGAGGTTTTATGTTTTTTAAAGTTTTTGACATATTTTGTTTTTAGTTTTTTTAATAATTTTTAGGTTTTTAATGTTTTATTTATGTTTTTTAGGTTTCTAGGTTTTTCTAGTTTTATAGGGATTTTTAGGTATTTTTTAGTATCTTTATGATTATTTGGGTTTTTAGGGATTTCAAGGATTTTTGGGGGTTTTAGTAGTTTTAGGGTTTAATGTTTTTTCGGCCATTTGGGTATTTTTATGTTTTTAGGGTCTTTATAGGTTTTAGAGTTTTTTAACATTTCTATGGGTTTAAATGGTATTTTGAGTTTTTAGTGGGTTTTACTGTTTTATGGGGTTATAGAGTTTTAAATGATTGTGGGGGGGGGGGGGGTTAGGTTTTTTGTACATTTTTAAGGTTTTTAGTGTTATTTAATATTTTTTGGGGCTTTAATTTTTTTCATGTTTTTAAATTTTTCTGAGGGATTTTATGGGGTTTTTAAATTTTTAGGGATTTCAATGTTTTTTTATAATTTTTATTGGTTTTTTGGGTTTTTTTTTTGGAATTTTTATTGTTTTAGGGATTTCTAGGATTTCAAATAATTTGTTGAGATTTTTAGTATTTTTAGAGGATTAAAGGGTTTTTAGAGTTTTTAGTCGATTTTTAGCATTATTTAGGTTCTTAATATTTTTTATGGTTCTTACATGTTTTATGGTTTTTATGGCTTATAGGGGTTTTATGTGTTTTTTTGGGGTTTTAGTGTTTTTTATTTTTTATGGGTTTAAAGTATTTATATGTTTTTTATTTTTTCTAATGTTTTTACGGGAATTTAGGTTTTTTATTTTTAAAGGTATTTTTTGGATTTTTATTTTTTTTAGGTACTTTTTAGGGTTTTTAGGGGTTTTATGGTTTTACAGTTTTTATGGTTTTTGGAGGATTTAGGGTTTTTTTGTGTTTTTTGGTTTTTTAGGATTTTTTAGTGTTTTTTATTTTTTGAGGGGTTTAAAGGGTTCATAGTGTTTTGAGTTGGGTTTAGGGTTTTATTAATTTTTATATTAACTTATGGTTTTGGGTGTTTTATTGTTTTTAGGGTTTTTTATAATTCTTTTAAAGGTTTTTTATGCTTTTTAGTTTTTTAGGTTTTTTATGGGTTCTATGTTTATTTAGGTTCATAAAGTTTTCTTAGGGGTATTCAGGGTTTTATGGTTTATTACATTTTTAGGGATTTTTAGAAAAAAATTATGCTTTTTCTGGTTTTTAAGATTTCAGGGATTTTGATGTAATTTTGGGTTTTATGGATTTTTTTTTTAGTTTTTTATGTTTTTATATTTTTTTATTTATGGTTTTTAAGGTTTTTTAGAGTTTTTACCATATTTATGGGTTTAAAGGGATTTTATATTTTTTGATAGTTTTTAGGGTTTCGGGGTTTTTATGTAATTTAATTGTATTTAGGGGTTTTGTGTTTTTTAGGGGTTTAAAGGGATTTTAGGGTTTTTATAATTTTTAGGTTTTTATGGTTTTTAGGTTATTTTTTTCTTATGGGTTCTTAGGGTTTTTATATTATTTTATATTTTCAGGGATTTTTCCGGTTTTTTATGATTTTTAGGTTTTTAGGGTTTTTATGGTATTTTTATGTTTTTTGGGTTTTTTGAGTTTTTTAAGGATTTATGGTTTTTTGTATTTTTTTCATTTTCTAAGGGGATTAAATGGTTTTAATAATTTTTAGTGGTTTTAGGGATGTGTGGAATTTTAATTTTTTTATTTTCTAGGGGATTTTTTGGTTTTTAGGTTTTTAGAGTTCTTTAGGTTTTTGAGGGATTTTATGTGTTTTTAGGTTTTTAACGGTTTTGAGGGTTTTTCATGGTTATTTTGTTTTTTTACTATTTTTGGTATTTTTAATGTTTTTATGATTTTTATGGGTTTTTATGGCTTTTTATGGATTTTAGGGATTTTGATGGTTTTCGGGTATTTTTGGTTTTTTGGGTTGTTATGAATTTTTGGTGTTTTTATAACATTTTTAGGTTTTTAATGTATTTTTTGGATTTTTTATTAGTTTATATGGGTTTTAATAGTTTTAGTGGTTTAAAAGGTTTTAATGTTTTTGTTATTATTTTTAGAGTTTTTAGGGGTTTTTTATGTTTTATGGGTGTTTTATCTTTTTTAGTGTTTTTTGGGGTTTTAGGGGGGGTTTTTATTTTTATGTATTTTTAATGATTTATTAAATTTTTTTATGGTTTTTAATATTTTGCAGGGACTTTCACGAATTTTTGGGTTTTTATAGTTTTTAGGTATTTTGTGTTTTTGAGGGTTTCTCGTGTATTTTTTCTTTAGTATTTTTAATTTTTTTATAATTTTATAACAGTTTTAATGGTTTAAAGAGTTGTTAATATTTTTGGTGGTTTTAATGTTTTTTAGGGTTTTTATGGGTTTTTTGGGTTTTTATGCTTTTTAGTGGGCTTTATGTTTTTTATGGTTTTTAGGAACTTTATGGATTTTTTGGGATTTTAGCCTTTTTTAGGGTTTTATAGGTTTTTTAGTGTTTTTATCATTTTAAGGCTTTTTTATGGTCTTTCAAGGTTTTTTGGGTTTTTTACATTTTAAGATATTTTTGGGATTTTTTAGGATTTTTATTGTTTTTAAGGGTATTTTGGGATTTTTATGGGTGTTATAATTTCTAGAGGTTTTATAGTTTTTTTAGGGTGTTTTGAGTTTTTTAAATGTTTTGGATGTTTTTAGAGTTTTTTAATGTTTAGTGGGTTAAAGGGTTTTTATAGTTTCTAGAGGCTTTTTATGGGTTTTAGGAATTTTTAGGTTTTTATGGGGTTTTTGGTTTTTACAGGTTTTGGGATTTTGGGGCCTTTTATGGGTCTTTTTAGTTTTTAGAATTCTTTATGTTTTTATGGGTTTTTGTTTTTTATGGTATTTATGGTTTACATAGAGTTTTTTACATTTTTAATGATTTTTTGAACTTTTTAATCATTTTTATTTTATTTAGGGTATTTAGTGTTTTTTGGAATTTTGATGGTGTTTAAAGTTTTTAGGGATTTTAAGATATTTTAGGGTTTTTACCATCTTTTCTTTTTTTAGGGGTTTTAATTTTATTTAGGTTTTTTTATTCCTTTTGGGTTTTTAGTGTTTTTAGTGTTTTTTACGTTTTTTTTTGCGATTTATAGGGATTTTTTTTAATTTTATGGTTTTTGGGTATTTTATAGTTTTTATGGTGTGTTAGGATTTTTATGGTATTTATGTTTTTTGGGGGATTTAGTGTTTTTGGATTTTTTGGGGTTTTTTGGTTTTTGAGTTTTTTATCATTTTTAGTGGATTAAAATGTTTTTAGAGATTTTTATAGTTTTTAAGCCTAATTTAGGATTATTATGGGTTTTTTTAGTTTTTAGGGAATTTGAGGGTTTTTAGGATTTTTTATGATTTTTATGGTATTTTGGGATTTTGAGTTTCACGTTTTTATGTCTTTTAATAGTTTTTAGGTTGTTTTAGGGTTTTTTCATGTCTTTTCCTGTTATTTATGTATTTAAGGAATTTAGGGATTTTATTATGATTTTTATGGTTTTTAGTGCTTTATTGCTTTTTAGGGTTTGAGGGTTTTATGGTTTTTAGGTTTTTAGGGTTTATAGTTTTTTTGTATTTTAGGGTTTTTTAATATTTTAATTTCTTTTCTTATTTTGAAGAGTTTTTAAAAAAAATTGGTATTTAGATGTTATTTAGTTTTTATTGGTTTTTAGGGATTTAATGGGGTTTTTTGGTTTTTTAACAATTTTATGTTTTTTAGGGTTTTTAATTATTTTTAGGTTTTTAATGTTTTCTTATTGTTTTATAGGATTTTATGTTTTTCTAGTTTTTTAGGGATTTATAGGTATGTTTTTGTATTTTTATGATTCTTTTGGGTTTTTATGGATTTCAAAGATTGGGGGTGTTAGCAGTTTCAAGTATTTATGGTTTTTTGTATTCTTAGGGGTTTTTTATATTTTTTAGGGTCTTTATGGTTTTTAGAGTTTTTTTTTTGCATTTTTATTGTTTGAAATGGTTTTTGGAGTTTTTAGTATGTTTTAGTGTTTTATTGGGTTTTAGAGTTTAAAATGTTTTTTTTGGTGGGGGGTTAGGGTTTTTTAGGGTTTTTAGGGTTTTTAATGTTTCGTAATATTTTGTGGGTTTTATATCTTTTCTTGTTTTTAAGTTTTTATTAGGGATATTAAGGTTTTTTACCTTTTTAAGGATTTCTATGTCTTTTTTGTAATTTTGATTAGTTTTATGGGTTTTTTTGGAATTTTTATTGGTTTATGGATTTTTAGGATTTTAAACGCTTTGTATAGATTTTTAATATTGTTAGAGGTTTAAAGGGGTTTTAGAGTTTTGAGTGTATTATGGGGTCTTTTGGTATTCTGAATGTTTTTATTGGTATTATGGTTTTTAATGTTTTTAGTGTTTTTGGGGTTTTTAGCATTTTTAGGTTTTTAGGGGCTTTATGCATTTTTATTTTTGTGAGGTTTTCCTTTCATTTTTTGGGTTTTTTTAAGTTTTAAGTATTTTTATGCCTTTTTAGTATTTTTATGAATTTTTGGGTTTTTAGGTATTTTTAGGCTTCTTAGAGTCTTAGGATTTTTAGTGTTTTTTGGGTTTTTTTTATGGATTTTTATGTTTTTAATTGTTTTTGGTTTATTTGGTTTTTTATGGTTTTTACCGCTGTATATGTTTTAAGTGTTTTTAGGTTTTCAAAGTTTTATTACATTTTTTCAGTGTTTATTGGTTTTTATGGTATTAGTAAATTTTAAATTCTTTTAAGGATTTTTAGGGTTATAGAGATTTTGAGGGTTTTGAGGGTTTTATGGGTTTTGAGGTGTTTTATGGTATTTTTTTATTTTTAGATTTTTTTTTGATTTTCTGTGTTTTTAAGGTTTGTTTGTGTTTTTTAACACTTTCAGGGGTTTAAAGGGTTTCTATAGTTTTTATTATTTTTTCGATTTTATATATTTTTATGGTTTTTAATATTTTTATGGGTTTTTTGGTTTTTTGGTTTTTAGGTTTTTTATAATTTTTGGGTTTTCTGGGGATATATGTTTTTTTAGGTTTTAATGGTTTTCTTAAGGGTTTTCTTTGTTTTTTGGTTTTTTAATTTTTTTTATGGTTTTTAGGGCCTTTTAATGATTTTATGGTTTTTAAAATTTTTTAATGATTTTAACGGATTTATGATTTTTTAGGGTTTTTATGGTTTATATGGGTTTTCAGGGTTTTTGGTGTTTTTTTGTTATTTTTTAGGGTTTATAGAGCCTTTTGTGATTTTTAGGGTCTTTTTGGATTTTTTCATTTTTTTAGGTTTTAGGGGTTTGTAATTTTTATTGTTTTTTTTTGGGGTTTTTTAGGATTTTTAGTGTCTTATAGGTTTTTTAAGGGTTTAAGTGTTTTTTATTTTTAGGGTGTTTAGGATTTTATGATGTTTTCTGTTTTTTAGGTATTTTGAGTTTTTTTGTATTAATTTTTTTACATTTTCTCAATGTTTTTAACTTTTTAAAGGGTTCTTATAGTTTTTCTTTTTTTAGGGTTTTCTATTATATTTACTTATTTAAGGTTAAAGGTATTTTATATATTTTAGTGGCTTTAACATTTTTTAAATTTTTAGGGGTTTTAATTTTTTTTAGTATTTTATGGTTTTCTTAAGTTTTATAAGTTCTTATGTCTTTTGGATGTTTTGGTATATTTTTTGGATTTCTATTGGGTTTTAGGGGTTTTAGGGATTTGGGAGGTTTTAGAGTTTTTTTACGGTTTTTTCATTTTTTAAGGTTTTTTCGGTTTTTTGTGATTTTTTGTGAAGTTTTTATAGTTTTTATGGTTGTTGAGAGGTTTTTAAATATTTACTCGATTAATCGGTTTTTATTGTTTTTAGTGGTTTTTGGGTTATTATAGGGGTTATTGGGTTTTCAAGGATATTAGGGTTTTTAATGTTTTTATGGTTTTTAGGGGTTTTAGTGTTTTTTTATTTTCTTGGTTTTTGGGGGTTTAATTTTTCTAAGTTGTTAATTTTTTTATTAGGTTTTTATGGGTTTTATGGAATTTTATTTTTTTTAAGAATTTTTAGGGAAGCTTAAGTTTTTATGGTTTCTTAGAGTATTTAGGGAATTAAAGTGATTTTAAGGGTTTATGGGTTTTTCGGATTTTAGTGTTATTTTTTAATTTTTTATGTTTTTACTAGTTTTTAGATTTTATATTGTTTTCATGTATTTGAATGGTTTTTTGAGTTTTTAGTGTGTGTTTTGGTTCTTATTTAATTTTTCATGTTTTTAGGATTTTTAGGTGTTGTATGGTTTTTAGGGGGATTTTAGGATCTACTTAGGGTTTTAGGGTTTTGAGTATTTTTTTGGTTTTTAGGGGTTTTTATTGTTTCTAGGTTTTTATGTATTTCTTAAGGGTATTCGGTGTTTATTGGTTTTTTAATGTTTTTATGTATATTTAGGGATTTTTTATCATTTTTATGGTTTTGTAGGGTTTTAGGTATTTTTTGTTTTTTTAAGATTTTTAGGGTTTTATGGGTTTTTGGGTTTTTTGCGGTTTTGCGGTTTTTTAAATAGTTTTAAGGTTTTCATGGTTTTTATAGTTTTTAATGTTTTAAGGGTTTAAATAGTTTTTATATATTTTAGTGGTTTTTTGGGTATTTATTGTTTTTAGTGTTTTTATGGTTTTTTGAGATTTTATGGTTTTTAGGGGATTTATGGATTTAAGTTCATTAATGGGTTTTATCGCTTTTTAGTGATTTTACTTATTTTTATATTTTTATGGTTTTCATGATTGATTTTAGGTATTTTATGGTAATGTATATATATATGTATTTTTTGGATTTTTTTAGTATTTTTTTAGATTTTAGGGATTTAAGGAATTTTAAGGGTTTTAGGGATTTTTGTTTTTTGTTTTTTCAGGTTATTATTATTTTATAGAGTTTATTGAATTTTTTTGGGATTAATGGGTTTTATAAGTTTTTATTTCTTTATCTATTTTAATTTTTTACTTGGTTTTTACTATTTTTAATGTTCTTAGGGGTCTTAGCGTTTTTATGGTTTTTTGGGTTTTTTGGTTTTTTAACATTTTTCTGTTTTTATCATCTATAAGTACATTTAGGTTTTTAAGGTTTCCTTAGTTTTTTTAGGGTTTTATACTTTTTTTAAATTTTTAGGGAATTTTAGGTCTTTATAGGATTTTAATGGTATTTAGGTTTTTAGTGTTTTTGAGAGTGTTTTAGGGATTTATAAGGTTTTTTGGATTTTTTGGTTTTTTGCTTTTTTTACTGTTTTTCAAATTTTTAGGTCTTCTATAGTTTTTTAATGTTTTTAGTTGTATAAAGGGTTTTAATAGTTCTCGTTCGTATTTAGGTTTTTATTTATTATTATAGTTTTGAATTCATTTTTGGGTACTTATGGTTTTTTTGGGGGTTTTAGAGTTTTTAGCATTTTTTTTGTTTTTTTTATGTTTAATGTGTTTAAGGTTATTAATATTTTCTTACAGTGTTCAGGGTTTTTAGGTTTCCTTTACATTTTTAGAGAATTTTAGTGATTTTTTTGGATTTTTATGGTTTTTAGGGGTTTTATGGATTTGAGGTTTTTTATAGATATTTAGGGTTTTTACAGTTTCGATGGTTTTGGGGGGTTTAGTGACTTTTTGATTTTTTTTGATTTTAAATCTTTTTCCAGTGATTTTTAACATTTTTCGTGGTTTAATAGATTTTTAGGTTTTTTAGTTGTTTTTAGGGTTTTATGGTTTTTAGTGTTTTCCAGATTTTTTATTTTTCTGGATTTTTAGGTGTTTTTAGGATTATTATGGTTTTTAGTATTTTTTGGGGTTTTTAAGGTTTTTTTTTTTGAATTTTTAGGTTTCTAATGAATTTTTAGAGATTTTAACATTTCTTTGGGATTAAATGAGTTTTTGTGTTTTTAGTGGTTTTAGGGTTTTTCTGTGTTTAGGGGTCTAATGTTTTTCAGGGGTTTGTGCTTTTTGGGGTTTTTTGGCTTTTTTGTGTTTTAGAATTTTTAGGATTTTTAGTGGTTTTTAGTAGTTTTCTATTTTTCTAATTATTTTGTAGGGTTATAGGCTCTTTTCATTATTTGGGAACTTTAGATATGTTTTGGTTTTTTATGGTTTCGTTGTGTTTCAAGGTATTTTGTGAGTCTTTAGTGTTTCAATGGGGTTCATGGTTTTATGGTTTCAAGGATTTTTATGTTTTTTTAGTTTTTTAGGGTTTTAAGGTTTTTTAGAGTTTTATAACATATTTTGGGGTCTAAAGGGTTTTTATATTTTTTATTAGTTTTATGGGATAATAGGTTTTTTATGGTTTTTATTGGTTTTTATGGTTTTAAAGGTTTTAGGGTTATATAAGGGGTTTAAGGGTTTTTTTGTGTTTTTACCATTTTTTAGGTGTTTAGGGGTTATAAGTGTTTTTAGTTTGTTAATGTTTTCTTAGGGGTTTTTAGGGTTTTTAGAATTTTTTTATATAAATATTTTGGGATTTTTTATGGGTTTTATGGTTTTATAAGGTTTTAAGGATTTTATAAAGTTTTAGGGTTTTATATTTTTTAGGGGTGCCTTTGGTTTTTTTGGGTACTTTTGGTTTTTTGGATTTTTCTGACTTATTGGTGTTTTATAGTTTTTTTAGATTATTTTTATTTTTTTTGGTTGTTTTAATGGTTTTTAGAGAATTTAGTGGGTTGTAGTGTTTTTATAGGGTTTTAGGGAATTTTATGGTTTTTAGTTGATTTTATCGACATTAGTGTTTTAGGGTTTTTTATGGTATTAGGGATTTTTTGGTTTTATAGGTTTTATAGGTCTTTTAAGTATCATTATAGGTTTAATATTTTATGAGGGGTCTTTTAGGGTTTTTTACTTTTAATGGTATTTTACATCTTTTTAAATATTTTTATGGTTGTTTAGGTTTTTAGGGATTTGTTGGTTTTTAGGGTGTTGTAGGGTTTTGAAGTGTTTTTATAATTTTTTTACGTATTAAGGGCTATAAAAGGATTTTATAGTTTTTATAGGGGGTTTAGGGTATTTTAAAGTTATTGGTGGTTTTACGGTTATTAAAAAATTTTGTTTTTGAACTATTTTGGGTTTTTAATGGTTTTAATTATTTAGGTTTTTAAGGGTTTTATATGGTTTTCAGGGTTTTAAGGGTTTTTTTCATTTTTTTAGGATTTTTAAGGATTTTTTGATTTTTAATGTTATTAGGGTTATATGAATTTTTAGGGTTTGGGGGTTGAGGGTTCTTAGGGTTTTTATGGGTTTTTTGGATTTATATTTTTTATTTTTTAATTTTTATTTTTAGGGTTTTAAGGTTATTTTTAGTTCTTTAACCTTTTGGGGTTTAAAGGGTTTTTATAGTTTGTAGTTGGTTTTTAGGGTTTTTATTGGTTATACAGGTTTTAGGTTTTCAGAGGTTTTACGAGTTTTATGATTTTTGGGGATTTTAGGTTTTTTATGATTTTTACCATTTTTATGCTTTTAGGGGTTTAATGTATTTTCACATTTTTAAGATTTTATTAAGACTTTTCAGTTATTTAACTTTTTTTATGAATTTAGGGAATTACTGGGTTTTTAAATTTTTTTTTGGGGTTTTATGGGTTATTAGTTTTTTTATGGTTTTTATTGTTCTTTAAAGTTTATAGAAGTTTAATAGGTTTTATAGTTTTTAAAGGGTTTTAGGGGTTTCTTAGGTATTTAGGGTTTTTAAGGTTGTTAAGGATTTTAATGGTTTTTAGTGTTTTAGGGGTTTTTATGGTTTTTAGGGGTTTCATCGTTTTTAGGTTTTTAGAGACATTAAGTGTTTTTAGGTTTTTAAGCTTTTTATTGGGGTTTTCAGGGTTTTTAGGGTACTTTATGTTTTATGTAATTTTTATAGATTATTTTAGTATTTTTGGTATAATTAGGGGTTTTAGGGAATTTAAGGTTTTTAAAGGGTTTTTTTAATTTTTTTTGGGTTTTTAGGATTTTTTTACTTTTTAGGGTATTTTAGTTATTTTATAGTATTTTATCCTCTGATAGGTTTCAAGGTTTTTAGATTTTTTACTTGTTTTCTAGTTTTATTAAGGTTTTTTTGGTTTTTTTATGGTTTTTAGTGTTTTTTATAGGTTTTAAGGTTTTTTTGTGGTTTTAGTGTTTTTTATATTTTTTTGTATTTTAAGTATTTTATGTTTAAAATGTTTTGTTAAGGTTTTTGTTAGGGATTTAGGAAAATCAGGTTCGGGGCCAAGCATGTCTCGAACCCACAAAACTTCTTGACAAAAAAGTAAGTACAAGAATTTACAGGGAGGGTCGGCACAACCGAGTATGCAAGTCACCCTTCATGTCCGAGTCCACAAGGGGAGTACAAAAATACAGTGCTACAAATGACCGCTTGGAACATCCATCCTCAATTTCTTTCTTGGAGAGCATGTCCTCCACCTTGTTCGCTTCCCTGTATGCATGTGTGACCATAATTTTCATACCCTGCGAAGTCCTCAGACACTCAACCCATTATGGGAGGAGCATCCATGGGATTTTCCTTGTTTTGCTTTTGAGGGCTTCCATTTCCAACATCAAGTCAGATTCAATCCATAACTGCTTCCACCTAAAGTGAACTGCAAACTGGACAACCTTAATCATGGCCCATATCTCCGCTTCATATGCACACCCATTCCCAATAGAGTAATAAAAGAATCCTTTAACAAAGCCTCTGTACGTCTTTAAAATACCACCACAACCGGAGAGACTTGGCGCACCTAGAGCAGCATCATCCACATTGACTTTTATCCATTCTGGGATTGGAGGAATCCACCGAATGAATTTAAAGACCCTTGGTTTCATGAATCTTCCAGAAACTCCAAGATTTCTCAACACAATAAGATCATTAACATCATTAGCCATCATACCATCTTGGATATGAGACGCCATGCTGATGGCTTTGTGGATCACCACCACACCAGTGCGGAGGCATCATGGAGCATTATCAAAAACCACTTTATTCCGGGCTGCCCACACAAAAGCGGCAAGGGCCGCAGTAGTAGTAAGAAGCAGGTTTGCATCCTGTTGATTGCATTTCACAACGACAACACTGCTGAAAAGAGCAGACATCGTGCTATCCGTGCATATTTTCAGCTGGAATATGCCCTGCAAATACTCCCAAAGACCAGCAGCCAATAGACAATTAAGAAAAATATGCTGCAGATTTTCCTCATCCTAAAGACAGATTGGGCAAGCAGAGGCCAAGCACCTCCCAGCTCTTTTCAACTGCCCTATTAGGGATTTAGGGTTTTTGAATAATTTGGTGTTTTTAGTGATTTCAATTATTTTTATGGGATTTAAGGTGTTTTAGTGATTTTGGGGTGTTTTAAGGGTTTCTAAGTGGTTTTAGGGTTTTTTGGTTTTGCAGATTTTTAGGGGGGGTTAGAGGTTTGGGTGAGGTTTTTTTTATAATTTTTGGTGTATAAAGGGTTTTTATTGTATTTATAGTTTTTTAGTATTTTTTTTGTGGTTTTATGCTTTTAATTCTTTTTAGGGGTTTTATGGTTCCTGGGGTTTGGGGACATTTAGGGACTTTTAGGGGGTTTTAGGTGTGATGTTTTAAAGGTTTTGTAGGTGTTTTAATTTTTTTATATTTTTATATTTTTATTGTTATTTTTTATAAATTTAGGAAATTTGATGGATTTTTTATAATTTTTATGGGGTTTTAGGGTATTTATGGATTTTTAGGGTATTTATGGTTTGTCAGTTTTTTGTGTTTTTTGATTTTTTTCAGTTTTAAGGTTTTTAGGGTTTATTTATGTTTTTATATGTTTAAAAGATATTTCGAATTTTTAGTGGTTTTTAGGGTATTTGGGGTTTTTAGGACTTTTAATGTTTTTATGGATTTTTTGGGTCTTTAGTGTTTTTTGGGTTTTTACGGTTTTTTAGGATTTTTTACATTCTTTTCAGTTTTCGAAGATTTAAGTGTTTTTAGTTTTTTAAGTATTTATTATTGATTTACATTGTTTCTTAGGTTTTTATATTTTTTTAGATATTTTTTTAATTTTTGTGGTTTTTTAGGATTTTGAGGGGTTTTAGGGTTTTTATGGTTTTTGAAAAAAAATTAGGTTTTCTATGTTTTTAAGGTTCTAAAAGATTTTAAGAGTTTTCTAAAAAAGTTATAGTTAAAAGGGTTTTAGTTTATTTGTGTTTTTTTAGGGTACTTTTATTTTTACTGTTTTTATGGTTTTAAGGATTTTATGGCTTTTAGTGTTTTAGGGTTTTTAGGGTTTTAGTGTTTTTAGCATTTTAATGGTTTTTTGGTTTTTATGTTTTTTTATTTTTTTAAGGATTTATTTTGGATTTTCAGGGACTTCAGGGTTTTTTACTTTTTGAAAGATTTTTAAGGATTTTTGGATTTGTATTTTTTAGGCTATTTAATGATTTTGATGGTTTTTAGGGTTTCAGGGTTTTTTTATTTGTGGGTTTCTAAGGGGGATTGAGTTTTTTATTATTTTTTACAGTTTTAAAATGTTTTTAAGGGTTTAAAGGGATTTCGAGTTTTTCATGGGTTTTAGGGATCTTAAGTTTTTAGGGTTTCTAATGTTTTTAGAGGTTTTATGGGTTTTAAGAGGTTTTATTGTTTTTAGGGACTTTTAGGGATTTTTAGTTTTTAGGATTCTTATGTATTTTAGTTATTTTATGTTAATAATTTTTTCTTAGGTTTTTCATGGTTTTTAGTGTTTTCTATGCATTTAATAATTTTTTGGGATTTTTAGCACTTTTATTTTTTTTTTGTATTTTAGAATTTTTTAGTGGTATTAAGGATTTTTAGGTTATTTAGAATTTTTTTTTATTTTTATGGGTTTTATGTGTTTTTAGTTTTTTTTAAGTTTTTCTGGAAGTTATTTTCGAGTATTTATAGTTTTTTATTTTTTAAGGGATTTTTCAGGTTTTTTAGGATTTTTATGGTTTTAATGTTTTTAGGGATTTTGAGGATTTTCTGGGTTTTATTCTGTTTTTAGGTTTTCATGGTTTTTTTGGTTTTTTTGATCTTTTTTGTGTTTAACATTTTTTTGAGTTTTTAAAATGTTTTAGGGGTTTAAAGGAATTTTTGTGTTTTTATTTGGGTTTTTGTGTTTTTTTTGGTTCATAAGTCTTTTAAGGTTTTTATGAGTGTTATGGTTTTTAAATTTTTTAGGGGCTTTTTAGGGTTTGGGGGTTTTTAGTGCTTTCATGTTTTTTAGCAGTTTTAGGTGTTTTTATATTTTTAAGGTTTCCTTATGGTTTTCAGGGTTTTTTTAGATTTTAGGTAGTTTTATGGATTTATTAGAATTTTTGTTAGGTTATATCATTTTTTGGGATTCTAAGGATTTTAAATTTTTCTTAGGGTGTTTATGGTGTTTTAGGTTTGTTTGGTTTTTTTGTTTTTTCAATGGTATTTAATGTTTTTTGAGTTTTCTTAACGCTTTATGGGGTTTAAATTTTTTGTAGATTTATTTGTGGTTTTTTAGGGTTTTTTTTATTTTTAGGTTTTGTATCGTTTTAGGGGTTTTTATGGTTATTATGGGTTTTATTCATTTTTTAGGGTTTTTGGGGTTTCAATTGTTTTAGGTTTTTATAGTCTTATAAGGATTTTCCACACTTTTTTGTTTTTATGTTTTTATGTATTTTTATGTATTATTTAGGATTTTTATGTTTTTTAGGGTTTTTATAGATTTTGTGTGTTTTAAAGGATTTTTGGGTTTTTAGTGTTTTTTGGGAGTTGGTGGTTTTTTTTGAGTTTTTAGGGTTTTTAATGTTTTTTAGAGTATGTATGTATCTAAAGGGTTTTTAGATATTTAATGGGTTTTAGTGTTTTATGGATTTTTAAGGGTTTTATGGGTGTTGGTGGTTTTTAGGTTTGTAGGGTATTTATCATTTTTTAAGTTTTAATGTGTTTTAAGTGTATTATAAGTTTAAAGGTTTTTTATGGTTTTTTCAGGTTTTAGTGTTTTTCAGGTTTTCAGTGAATTTAATAGTTTTTTTTATATTTTTATGCTTGTATGGTTTTTATGGTTTTTATGGTTTTTGATGGTTTTTAGAGTTAATAGAGTTTATTGTGGTTTTACATTTTTTTTTTAGTTTTTAGTGTTCTGAGTGGTCATAGATTTTTTAAATGTTTTCATGGATTACCACGGTTTTTAGAGTATTTGGTTGGTTTTACTGTTTTTATAGGTTTTTAGGGATGTTTATGGTTTTTAAGGCTTTTATGTTTTTAGGTGATTTTAGGGGGTTTAGGGCATTTTTCTAATTTTTAGGATTTTTATCTTTTTTTTTGGTTTTTTAGGGGTTTTATGTGTATTGATTTTTATGTTTTTCATATTATTTTTTTTGTTTATTTGGGATTTTTATTTTTTATTGATTTTAGTGATTTTTTAGGATTTTTATTATTTATAGGGTTATTTCGGATTTTGGGTGTTTTGAGGGTTTTGTGATCTTTTTGTGTTTTTTGGTTTTTTTTGGTTTTTTTTGGTTTTTTTGGTTTTAAGGTTTTTTGTGTTTTTTAATGTTTTAAGGCTACTTAGATTTATTTTTATTATTTTTAGAAGATTAACGTGTTTTTAGAGTTTCTAGTGGTTTTTAGTGGATTTATAGGTTTTTAGTATCTTTTAATTTCTTGGGTTGTTTATGGTTTTCATAGATTTTAGGGTATTCTATTTATTTTAGGGTTTTAGAATATTTTAGGCTTTTATGTGTTTTGAGTCATTTTAGGTTATTAAGTATTTCTTAGGGGATTTCAATATTTTTCGTTTTTTTTATGTTTTCAGTTTTTAGGTATTTTTAGGATTTTATGGTTTTTAAGAGATTTTAGCAATTTTATGTTTATAGTTTTTTTTATTTGTAAGTTTTTTATAGTTTTCTTGGGTGTTTGGGGGTTTTCTTTCATTAAGGTATTTAGTGGTTTTTATGGTTATTAGTGTGTGAATTGGTTTTTAGAGTTTTTAAGGGTTTTTGTAATTTTTATTGTTTTTTATGGTTTTTATGGTTTTAAGTGTTTTTATGTTTTTATGTTTTTTTCAGGGTATTTAAGTGTTTATAAGGTCTTTTATGTTTTAGGTATTTTTTTATTATCTATAATTTTTATTTTCATTTATGGTTTTTAGGTATTTTGAGGGTTTTAATGTTTTTTAGGGTTTTTAGGTTATTTATATATGTTTTTAGTTTCTTGTGTTTAAAAGTTTTTTTAGTTTTTTAGTGTTTTTCTTGTTTTTAAGGGTATTAATATTTTGTTATTGGTTTTTTATGGTTTTTTTGTGTATTTATTTATTTCATGGTTTTTATCGGTTTTATGGTTTTTGGGATTTTTAGGGGTTTTAGGGTTTATGGTCTTTTTAGGGTTTTTATGGCTTTTAGGGTTTTTTTGGTTTTTAGGGATTTGAAGTGTTTTTAGGTTTTTATTATTTTTCTTTGGAAATTTTAGGGTTGGTAGGGTTTTTTATGTTTTTAGGGATTTCTACATTTTTAGGAATTTTTTATAATTTATATATTTTTTATGTGTTTTAAGTATTTCAAGGGTTTTATGGTTTTTTATGTTCTTTTGGGTTTTTTAGGGTTATATCTTTTTTATTTTTTCTAAAGATTTAATGTGAGTTTTCATTTTTGAGGTTTTCTAAGTTTTTTCGTGGTTATTAGGGTTTTTATTTTTTTATTATTTTTCAGAAGTTTTTTAGGTTTTTAGGCATTTTTAAGGGTTTTAAGGGATTTTGGGGGGTTTTAGTGGGTGTTCATGATTTTTTATGGGGTTTTAGTGTTTTTAAGGTTTTTAATGTTTTGTAGAGTTTCTTAACATTTTTAATCCATTAAAGGGTTTTTAGTTTTTATTAGTATTAGGGTTTTTATAGGTATTTACTTTTTTTTATGGTTTGTAGGGTTTTGGGGTGTTTTGGGGTTTTTAGGAAATTTTTTATTTTTATTGGTTTTTAGGGGTTTTAATTGATTTTAGGGTATTATGTTCTTCTTAGGTGTTTAAAATTTTTTAGAATTTTTTACATTTTGGGGGTTTTTAATCATTTTTAGGATTTTTATGTTAGTTTAGTGTTTATACGGATTTTGATGCTTTTAGGGTTTTAGGGCTTTTATTTTTATTTTTTTTTAGGTATGTTTTAGAGTTTTTAGGGTATTTGGGATTTTTTTTAGTTTTTTATCATTTTTAGAGGTATATAAGGAATTTAGAGTTTTAGTGGATTTTATAGTTTTTACAGGGTTTTAGGGTTTTCTAATATTTTTAGGTATTTTATGGTTTTAATGGTTATTTGGGTTTTATGTTTTTAAGGTGGTTAGAATTTGTTAGGTTTTTAGGGGTTGTAAGATTTATAGGATTTTAAGGTTTTATTTTGGTTTTTAGGATTTTTTGTGTTTTTTAGGTTTTATATATTTTTATGGTTTTTTAGGATTTTTATGTTTTTAGTGGGTTTATGGATTTGGACTATTTTTACGGTTTTTTGGATTTTATGTTTTTTTGTGTGGGGGTACTATTTTTTATGTTTTTTTACTATTTTTAAGTTTTTTAGAGTTTTTTTACATTTTAAGGGGTTTAAATGGTTTTAGGGTTTTGTATGGAATTTTTTTTGTCTTTATGAATTTTATGGGTTTTTACATTTTTAGTGATTTAAGGCCTCATTTACAATTTTGATGGTTTTAGGGATTTTAGGAATTTTTAAGGGTGTTTAGGGGTTCTTAGGGTTTTTATGGCTTTTTATATTTTTAGGGTTTTTTGAGTTTTTGAGGGTTTTATGGATTTTTTGATTTTTGTAACGTTTTTAGGGGTTTAATAGTTTTTTAGATTTTTTAGTGTTTTTAGGGGTTTTTAGCATTTTTATGGTTATAAGGGGTGTTATGTTTTTAGGGTTTTTAGGTTTTTTAGGGTTCTTTATGGTTAGCATATTTTAGGCTTTTAAGGGTTTAAAGTGTTTTTTAGTTTTATTTGTTTTCTTGAGATATTTCAGGGTTTCCAGGGTTTTTAAAAATTTTTAGATATTTTTTTGTATTTTTAGGACTTTTATGGTTTTTAGGGTTTTTATATATTTTGAGGGGTTTTAAGGTTTTTAGGGTTTTATGGTTTTTTATTTAATTTTATGATTTTTTTAGTTTTGTCAATTTTTAAAGATTTTTTATATTTTTTAATATTTTGAATTTTTTGAATTTTTTTAATATTTTTAGTAGATTTTTATATTTTTATGGGTTTTTTTGGTTTTTTAGGTTTTTAAGGGATTCATTATTTTTATGGTTTTCCAGGTTTTATGTTTTTTAGCTTTTTATTAAAAGGGTTTAAGTGTTTTTATGTTTTTAAGGTTTTTTAGTGGGTTTTGGGTTCTTTTGCGTTTTTTATATATTTTTAGGAATTATTTAATATTTTTCAGGTTTTTTATGGTTTTAGGTATTATGAGGGTTTTTTGGTTTTTTTAGATTTATATGGTTTTTAAGGGCCTTTAATGCTCTTTTTAACATTTTTGCGGGTTTAAAGGGTTTTTGGTATTTTTTTATAGTTTTTATGGGGTTTAAGGCTTTTATGTTTTTAGGGTTTTATATGGTTTTTAGAGTTTTTAGGGGTTTTAAAGGTTTTATGTGTTTTTATGTTTTTATGGTTTTCTTAGTAGTTTTAAGGGTTTTTATGATATTTTACTTTAATTACTTTTCGGGATTTTTTAGAATTTTTTAAGTGTTTTTATGGTTTTTAAAAATTTAGAGGCATTTTAGGATTGTGGGTGGTTTTCAAGTTTTTTAATGTCTTTAAGGTCTTAAAGGTTTTTTAGAGTATTTATTGGGTTTTTTGAGTTTTTGTGGGTTTTTAGGGGTTTTAATATTTTTAAGGTTTTATGATTTTCAGGTTTTTAGGGTTTTAGTGTTTTTTAGGTTTTTTTGTTTTTTAGGATTTAGGGGTTTTAACTATTTTTTGGTTTAATGGTTTTATTATATGGGTGTTCTTAGGTTTTATGGTTTTTTAGGTTTTTATTTATTTTTAGGGATTTTTAGTATTTTTATGGGTTTTTAGTGTGTTTAGGTATTTTGGGAGTTTGAGGGTAGGTATTCTAAAAACCGACACAACATTAATAGAGGAAAAACATAGGAAGAAGAAATTTTTCTAAGGAAAAAAGCTGAATTTGAGCCTCTCATAATTCATTCCTATAGTCCCAAGATAATGAGAACAACCCCCTGAAAAAGAACCCTCAGATTTGGCCCTCTAGACAGAATCCTCATCAGATGAGGAGTTAATCTCTAGTTTCATTAATGCCATTCACTTAAGGTGGAATTGTAGGATGTGGTTTTTAAATCCAATAATATAGTGGAAGACACGACCATAGAAGTTATCAACACTCTGGCCACTTCCCCACTTGGACTGTCTATGTCGTTGAAACTTGTGGGAGACCCCTCCAGTATGCAGAACATGAGAGATAATTTTCCCTTAATAATGTTGAGAGTCACATTAACCTAATTATCTTCAATTATTTATTAGGAGGGACACAACTACTTGATCAACCTGAATATATATGTAGACCTACTCAGCCTAATCACCAAAAGATAAGAATGACTTCAACTCCTATTTCAAGGGATGATCTTCCCACATCAAGTACATCAACCCCTAAATTTACTACACAATAGGATCCTCATATTGAATGTAATATACCTATAGCTCATATGTATGATATTATAAATTAATTTTCCCCTGTTTTATCCAAGATGCCAATTTTGGATACTATTAATTTTTTAAAAGACCCCCACAAACTGATCATAGAGGCTTTATTGAGACCACAAGAGTTTGAATATGTGATTTTCAATGATGAAGTATATCATAAAGAGATTGATATAATGTAATTTCACAAGATCATACATTTCATGGATCAAGACTGAGACACCGTTATACAAGGACATATCATACCCTTATATGTTTCTAGAAAAGATAAATGATATTGATATGCGGCATGCTTTCATTGAAAATAGATTAGGAATCAACATAATTCCAGTTCAAACACTTCATTATTTGGGTTATAGCAAGGCCCATTTTTCCTGCTATACTCTAACACTACAGAGTTATGAAAAAAGTGATAAAAATACACTTAGTATAATCATGATCAGGACATAGTTTGGGGCCTCATATCGAATTTTAATTTTTTTTATTTAGAAATATTTGGCATTCAAAATTATGTTGGTAAGTATCTTGTTACATAATCATGTGAAAATCCCCTCATCATACCACAAATATCTCAAGTAACGTATTAATTAAAAAATTGGAACATTTAATGGTGATAAATCCCCATTAAAATATTTCTAATTACAATATATCAAGTGGTATTTTACTAGAGGGAAGGTTGACAGACAAATTTTCTCAAATAAATTCCCCAATTATTCTAGAGATGACCTCATTAAATCAATTCAACAAGATTAGTAATGATTTTTTGTTTCCCATCAATTATATTGATGGAATGTACCCAAATTCCCAAATATTTTTACTTACTTTCATGATGTTAGTCATGATAAATAATCCCAATAGTGTTGAAGAAGTCATTAACTCTCCAGATAGTGGTAGTAGATCAGACGAAAATGCTTTCATTCCATCATCTGAGCTTCAATGACTCCCTAATTCATTAGCTTAATATGAATGATTTTTCATCTCAAAAATAGAAAGTTAAGATACCCATTCTCTACCTCTTTTCTCCCTTATTGATCTTCCAAGAGACCTCACATCATCAGTTAGGCTGGAAGAAGTTGTTTCATCTCCCAAATGTCAAGATATTGACACCTATTGCAGCTCTATGAAATTTTCTTTATAACATAATTACCCTAAGAAAAATTAATAGGTGTAAGAGGCATATCATTAGGAATAATAGAAGTATTAATACCTTAGATATTCCCCTACATAATTTGAGGAAGGCCTCTCTACCACCATTGAAAAGATCATGAAAATAGATTTGGGTATAGAGGAGGACTCAATACAAACATTGATCAATGTGGGAAAGTATTTCAGGGAAAAGAGGTATATAACTCCTTTATGAGAATTTTTCCCTAGAATTACAAATAAATTTCAGGCCTTTATCCTACAGTGTCCACTCAGCACCTGACTTTACCAGAAAGCTATGGGGTCTAAAAACAAGCTATAAGAATAACACAACCTACTAATTATAATAAAATTGATTCTAAAGTTTATATAATTATCAAAGTAAATTTTATTCAGTGGTTTTTTATCCCAAATTTCTATCCAAACAATTCATGTTAATGAATAAGAATGATAAAATTAGGTTATTATTGATTTTATAGATCTCAACCATCATTGTCCAAAGGAAGAATTCCCTACCCAGTCCTGTAACTACATATTGATACTATGGCTAGATATCAAACCTATTTCTACACTGATGGTTATTTAGGGTGTAACCAAATATTAATATCCCACATAAAATGAATAATTCAATACCATATCGGCCCCTTATGTAGTGTTATGATATCAGGTAATCCCGTTTTTTTAAGAATACTGGCCCCACATACCAATACACCATGCATTACATCTTCCAACCCTTCCTGGGTAAATTATCAAATGAGACAATAAGTATTTGGTGGTTATTTATTGGAAATTTTTAGATCACCTAGCTGATCTTGAGAACATATTTAATGAACTCTGGTAGAATATCCTAAATATGAGTCCCTTAAAATGTTATTTCATTGAGACTTCAAGAAACTTCCTCAAATTTATCATAATCCATTGATGAATTGAATTCAACCCTAAGAAGACCAATGCTTCCCTTAATATATCACCTCCTCAAAATCTTAAATAGTTGAGAGTATTTTAGGGACACCTTTCCTACATTCAGTGCTTTATATAAAACCTCACAGGTTAATATTTTCCCATCACTAGGTTTATGAGAAGGGGGTCACATATCAGTGGATCGATGCCTTTTAGGAATTATTTGAAAGTCTCATGAAATATATCTTGATTCCAGTACTGATTATGCCACATAATGAAGGGAAGCTAGTTATTTTGTTTGGGAAATCCTAGCATTGATCACTAGGTTCTCTCCCCACAAAAAATAATGATGAAAGGAATGAAAATAGACTTAATTATATCAATCAAAAAATGAATGACATTGAGACTCATTTTTCAAATATCAAGAATAGATTCATGGTGATAATCATCATGGTTAAGAAGATGAGGCACTACCAGTGACATTGTGAGGTCTGTTTGGTCTCTCACAACAACCAGATCAAATACATCTTCATCCATCCTATGTTGTACATAAATATGGAATAATTATAAGTGGTCTTACAATATTTTTAAATTAATTTTGTGCCTCATAAAGTGGTGAATGTCCAATATTTGGTAGAATTCATTACAGAACATACACCTATTGAAAGAATATCCTCAAATACTGAATTACTTAATTAAGAGGTATTCTCTATTCTAGATAACCCCCACACATGAGAAATGTATTTTTATAGTGGATCCATAATCTCAATAGGTAAGATAATGGAAGACCCCAATCTCAAAAAATTCATTTTGGGAGTCATTATTATCTCTCTAATAAAGAAATTCCTACCTAAATCCAATTATGAAAAGGTTTCATAAACAATGAGGTAGGGTATCGGGACCTCATATTAGGGCTATAATTGGAACATCAAATAATAGAGGACCACTTGAAATTGAATATAGAATCAAATTTAGTAATCAATTGGATCAATGGGGATTATGACATTTTAAAATAGAAGATAATCCCCCTATTAGACTATGTATGATTGTTAATGGTAGAATTTCCCTGGGATTAAACATTGAATCACATTCCCTGATCATAAAACACCCAAGTGGATGCATTGGAAAATGTAGCCATTACTTTGGTAGATCTATATTTGGATGAAATAGTAATTAACATTGAGCAATGTCAAATAGTGTCAACTTTTTCTCATGTTGAAATGGGTTAAATAAATGAGATTAACTCCTTCCCTGAACCCAAAGGTCCTATAACTAGTTGGATGATTCATATTTTAGAGAACCTTAAAAAAATATTTCTCTCATTAGAAATATCTAGAAAAGAGTAAATATGATGATGTGCAACTAACATTACCCTCTATGACATCCAAAAACACCAAAATTTCCTCTACAAAAGATACTTTGATAATGTCATTGTCAGATGCATTAACATAGAATAGGATTTCACTTTCATGAAAGAAGTGCACAAAGGCTCCTACAATGCCCACTATTTAAGGTTCAGAATTTACAATCAAATCCTGGGGCTGGGATACTTTTGGACTTTAATGATGTAGGATTAGATAAAATTCATTATGAAATTTCATTCCTTATAGGTGCACGTCATCTTCATCCATCAACCCTTGGAGTTTTTGCACATAGAAAAATACTCATAGTCATTATCCATATGGTGATGGATGTTGTATTCCAGTATACCCAGATAAAAAATAAGATGTTTAAGTACCTCCTTACTGCAACTAACTTCTTCTCCAAGTGGGATGCAGTTATTCCCCTCAAAGAAGTTGGGAACAAAATCATTATCAACATTGTGAAAGCCAACATCAATACTAGATTTGCTTCCCCTCATACTACAATAATAGAAAATGAAACAAATTTCTATTTCATTGAGTGGGATATTTTATATCAAGAGTATAATATCACATCCAACCATTCCTCCCACTATCATGCAGTGGATAATGGATACATAGAGTCCTTCAACAAGAAAAAAAAACTAGACAATAACCCAGAACAACACTCAAGAAACACCGTGTTCATTGGAATATGGGATAGAAGTAGTATTACCCAATAAAGTTCAATTTCCTTTACTCTATGTTTCCATCTGTGATCAACTATTAGCATATTTTTAATCCCAAAAATGGATGGAAGAATTGTATCTACTCAATGAGAAAATACTGAGTAGCTTACATCACTTGGAAGTCCACTAAAATCAGATAGCACAGAATTTTAATAATAAAGTATGCCTCCTCTCATTAATCTAATGATAATTGGTACTGGTCCTTATGACTCTAATGATACCAGAGAAGTAACCTCCAAATATTGACACAATGTGTGAGGGATCTTATGCCATACACAAGGTCTAATCTAATGGAACTTATTATTTGGTTATGATGGATGTAGAGATTATCACAGCCCCTACCAATGCAAGTTTCTCAAGAAATATATTTTATGATAAATAATACACACATCTATATTGCATTATGTTAAACTATATATACATTGTGTCTTAGTCTCATGACGATTACCTGCATGACATACATTCCCTTGCCACATGATATAAAACTACAGGGTCCTTCTTCCTTATTGTATGATATAGAAGACCATGAAACTAACATCCTTTTCACATGAATCTAAACTTTATGAAATAAACATCCTTATTGCGTGATGGAAAACTTAAGTATCCATCATCCTTTTCATTTGATGTAAAACATCATGAAAACAACAACCTAGCCACCTGAAGCTAAACTCTATGGTTTCGTTAATCCTAGATGCATGATGTAAAACTATATAGAATAATGGTACTAGATGCATGACATTAAAAGTCACACCAGATGGTTATAGTCATAAGATCTAAAACAATAATATGCCAAAGTCTAAGTAGTACGACTCTAAACTATATAGCCCAGTGTCCAAGTGAATAGATTTTAAACTATATGAAAAATTCCTTACTTCATGACATAAAACTACATGGTTTGAGTCCTTGTTGAACATCATAAAACTGTATAGAATTTCAATCCATGATTAAATGGATCACAAATCAAGTTGCTTGTCTCATACAACTTTTAAATTCAGAACTATGTGTGGATTGATTCTTATTTTGATGGGATATGTAGTGACACCCAAAACATATTTCTTGGGCCCAACCATCATTTAAAAAATCAAAAATTCCCCTTTTCCCCAAATCTAAACCTGATAAATTTGGGGAACTAATTCAAAAACAACATTTGAATTGACTACTACCATTACATGATACAGAGTGAAACCCAAATCCCTAGTCTTGGATCCAGCTGTAATAACCATTCTTCACATAGAATCAACTATGTCCTTACCACATGACAGTAAACCACATTCTTATTATTCCATTCATTAGACATTATCAATAACTATAACTACATATGGATTGATTTTCATTTAAATGAGATACATAGTGATTACTGAATCCTATATCCTGGTGCAGCCACTATAAGATCAAAATTCCCCTATCATTTTCTATGATCACATTTTTTTGGGTTAAATAAAACCTATATTACTCCTTATTCGTCACATCAAGCATAGCCCATGAGGGATTATGAATTTTTTAAAATTATTCACACATGATCATGTTTTGTTAGTTCATGAAAGGGTTAAAATGGTCTGGGTTTAAATATTTTGAAAGGAATAACTAAATATACTTATCACATGAAGTAAAACAAAATGGTTTATGTCTTGGTTTCATGACGTAAAACTGTATAACATTTCGATACATACTTGATAAGATCACACTTCTCATTGTTGGTATCCCACCTCACCTCCTTTCAATAATTACTTGTGGATTGATTCTCATTTCAATAGGATATGCAGTGACGCCTAGTCCTCATGTCAAAGGCCTTTCCAAGAGGTAAATAAAAATTATAACTCTCTTATATAAAAACAAAGATCTATGGGGGGGATCTTAATTCATGTTCCCTCATTCTGTATTCCATCTAGAGAATAGAAATATATTATACCATTTATGAGTCAGATCTATGTAGGGGACTCCACACTCTCAATCCAATATTGGTCCAAATGATTTCTTTGTCTCATATATATTTCGTAAAAGTGTAATACTTATAATCCTTGGAAATTTTTAGTCTTTAAAACATAATTTAACTACCATCCATGGAATGTATGATACCTGATTATGCCTTTGTCCGACTATGATGTAATACGCCCCAACAGGATTTTCATAAATTCACCCACCAAAAGGGTCTATCAGTTAGAGGATATCATTCTTTCTCTATAAAGTAATATTCCTCAGTTGTATTTTCATAAAGTTTCCCATAAAAAGTTTTTTCAACCAACGACACATTCATCTTAAACGGAAGCCCCTTAAATCTTCATAATCCCCAATTACATCGTGATGGAACCTGCTATTCAAACATGGTCCCTAGTCATTCCATGCATGCTTTCCCCATGTCACTTATCCTTATTCGATAACACCCCTAATATCGATTTAAAATTTCCTCCCTCACATCCCAAGTATGTTAGAATATCTTTGGTCTAGTAGGCCTCATATTACACAATATTCCCAAAATTCTATGGTTATAGTCATCCAAAAAAAACTACAAGGCCCCATATCAACTTAGTCACATTATGTTAAACTATATGATTCAAATTTACCGCATGACATTAAACTGCATGGTTGATGTCCCACTTATTCGATGTTCAAATGTTATCTCATCCATGTTACATGATGTTAAACTATAGAGAAATTCCTGAAAGCGAGAATTTAAATTTCATGGTTTCAAAGAAATATGTATGTATTTATTATTTCTTTGACGAGACCTATAGTGATACCTAGATCCTATGTCTCAAGCCAATCCATAATAATGAAAAAGATTATCTTCTCTACAAAATAATTTGAATAATGTGGGGTGTTTAATTCTAAAAATATCTATAGATTGATACTCACTTCAATAAGATATGTATCGATTACTGGATTCTATATCTTGTTCTAAAATACAATAAGAAAACATTCTTTGTACATAGGTCATTGTTGACGCTCCTTTCGTCACAGAATCTAAAGATCGGAAAAGGGGAATATCTGAGCTCAAAGTGATTCAACCTTTGAAGAAAATATCAAAAATTGACAAAGGCATGAACAAAGGATCAACAGCAACTGCACCGCGCAAGTTATATCACTATCGCGCAAGTACATTTGCGCGACGCCCTTGGTCGCGCAAGTGACTTGCGTGACCTAAGTGATAACCGCCCGGGGTCTTCTCCTGCCTATAAATAGACCCTGTGGGCCCTCCATTCGAGAGGATCTTTTTTTCAGAAACTCGGATTGAAGCTCCCAATGCCCAAGTCTCTTGTCAAAGCTTCCGGAACACTTCTAAAGGTAATTTATTACCTATAACGGAAGATTTAAAGAGAAGAAGGAAGGCCTAAGTATTGAAACGCATCCACACTTGCGCGCCGCCTTATTCCTTCAATAGAACTCGCGCGTCCCTTTTCTGGAAGAACCTCAAGAGGATTCTAAAGGGATTTATAAAGAGTCGCTCAAATATTCATATGATGTTTGAGAATCGCGCAAGTACCCCTCATGTCGCGCAAGTATACTTGCGCGACCAATACTTGCGCGCCGCCGCAATACTTGTGCACCTTTCAAGACTTGCGCACCCCTACCTTTTTGGGTGCCCATCTTGCCCATCTTGCCCCTCTTATGCCATCACACCTTTCCTTTTCAAGATTCAGTCTTCAAGACACTCTTCAAAGCCATTTATGGCATGATTTCTTGATTTGACTTCCTTATCTGAAAGGAATTCTGTGGAATATCTCTCAAAACCTAGTGATTTAAATATCCTTATGTCACTAAATATAGAGAGTTCATTCATTCAACCTCATCCTTTAAGATGAGAGAATCCTTAACTTGGGTCTCCTTCTCAGGAATAATCCCCAGTTATAAGTCCTTTAACTTGGGCATCCTCCTCAGGAGTAAGCCCCAAAACATAATTCCTTAACTTGGGCATCCTCCTCAAGAGTAATCCCCAATCTCAAATATGGGCATCCTCCTCAGGAGTAAGCCCCAATCTCAAATATAGGCATCCTCCTTAGGAATAATCCTCGAGTCCCATAACTTGGGAATCCTCCTCAGGAATAAGCCCCAAACCTTAATCCCTAACCTGGGTCTCATTTTTTTTCAAGTATAAATCCCAGTTATAATCTTGGGCTTCCTTTTCTAGAATAAGCCCCAAGTCCCCTAATTTCTCTTTAACCAGTCCTAATTTACCCTTGATTTGGGTTTCCTTTTCAGGAGTAAAACCCAATCATAAGTCCCCTCCTAACTTGGGCATCCTCCTTAGCAGTAAGCCCCAAGATTAGAGTATTCAAATCTCCATGAAGCACATATACCTTTATGGACCCTTTTCATGGATTTTCTCCCTAAAAGTGAATCCTAAACTTTCATCTATCTGGGCAGTCATACATACATAAGCCCCAAACCATTTCTTATGATTGCATCTTTCATGGCACAATTGTATAAATTTTACTAATACCTCTTGTTTCTCACACCGAGCATGACTCATGTGAGCTTAGAGTTTAAAATTAATTGTGACATCCTGCTTTGAGCCATCAATCATAAACATCATACCCTTATTCGAACTACGTGGGTTCTGATTCCTTTTTTAAAACAAAGGATACGTAGGTAGCCCATCTATGGGTTCGATCCCAACTCTGAAGTAATTCATTGTCCTTCTGAATGATGATAAACTTCAAGTGCCCCACTGAGTGGCTTTAAAACCAACCTGGTCATCATAATGACCAAGAGACTTTTATATAAATATTTTGAAGGATACCATTGACCAAGAATCTCTAAATAGATATAGATGATTCTCTATTGATGAAGAACCTCGAATACATATAAAAGAATCTCTAAATTTCTTACATATTTAATCATTGATTGTTAAACTGAAGGAAAGCTCATTTTATACTTGGTAATGTAATAAGGATTCACGATCATAACTTAAATCTATAAAGGGAGTCCCGGAGTAGACAATAATTCCCCTCAAAAAGGTTTGATGAGTCCGACCTCCCATCCTCTCGACCAATGAAAATTCCTAATCCTTATTAGCCCACAAGCTAATGAGCGCCTACCTTTGGAAAGTAGGTCCAAACGGATGTGGAATCATTGGATGTTTCCGGTTCTACGAACAAACCCGTTAGAAACCGATCGGAACGTTTGAATCTCCCATCCAGGAGGTCATCCCCGGATTCCATGCGAAACAAAAAATGGTGAACCCGACATGAATCCTTAACCAAGTTAAATTGATGTTCTTCTTATTTGTTAGGCCCCTTGGTCCAACAAAGAAATCATTGACATGTGCTCATCCAAAAGATGCAGTGACCGGATTCATCTTGATTATGTCTGTTATATGGAACAGGCACTCTTTTCTCAAGATCTTCTGCAAAATGTCTTTCCTTAAATTCACCCCTGTGAATACTACTGCTGTAAACACCTCTACTGTGAGGTCTACTGCAATGAAAACCAATGCTGCTACTCTTGCTGGAACGTCGTCCGCTCTGAGGATGACATCACCAACTCATCGTCTTCAACGCTGGGTTTATAATGTACTGGTTAAGGAGTACCGTCGCAACGGTACTATCCCAACTCTGGAGGCCGCTCTTCAAGACCTCCAAGTTAACAACTCTACCTGGTCGTCCGGACAATGGCGGCCAGCGATCACAAAGCAGACGGTGCTGACTACCGTCTCCAACCGTTTCGGGTCGTTATCCCCGGAACGCAATTTCCATTCACTCCCTTACTCTGAGGAAGTGAATAAGAAGGTCTCAAAGGGAATTAATTCAAAAAGATAGGAGTCCTTCCCGAGGGCTCCCATCAACAATCGCCTCCAGACTCGTGCGGTAGTGCGCCCTCAACATGATGAGGGTACCGACTCCAGGCATTCAGCTCAGGTTCCTCGAACCCAAGCAGGCAAGATGAACCGCCAGAGACGGAATCCGGTTAAAAATAGGCAGGTTTTCATCCCTGCTATCTCCGGAGAAGTCCACCAACCTAACTTGGTGGCAAACAATGAGCAGGCACACACACCTGTCCGTTTTAATTACGCTGTCTAGCAGACTCGTCTGGCAGCATCAAGCCAATCCCGCCAGGAAAATTCGGTGGAGTTCTATAGGCAGGAACATGAACCTGCTTATGCATCATCAGTTAGTCAGCAGGCTCGCCTGACTACATATGAAGGATTCCACCAACCTAACTTGGTGGGAAACAACGAGCAGGCACACACACCTGTCCGTTTTAATTCCTCTGTCCAGCAGACTCGTCTGGCAGCATCAAGCCAATCCCTCCAGGAAAATCCGGCGGAGTACTATAGGCAGGAACATGCACCTTCTTATACATCACCAGTTAGTCAGCAGGCTTGTCTGACTACATATAAATGATCTCATCAACCGCGTTTGGAGAAGTGTAATCAGCAGGCACATACACCTGCTAATACTAATCAAGCCTCCCAACAGTCTCGTTTGGTAGCGCACAGAGAAGTCAGTCAGAAAGCCCCGACGACAAACAGGAGGCAGACTCATCTCTCTGCCTCCACACTTGAGTACTGTCAGGATTCACTGACAGGAAAAGGAGGACAGGAGCAGGCACATACACCTACTCCAAACCCAGAATAGACGTATATCCTCATTCCGGTGGCTGAAGTCACCAAACATATTTTATCAATGGTGAAAGAGAAGAAGCAAATTCCTGCTCATATTCTGGATGCTTGTCAGGATATCATAACAGCTTCAGCATCATCTCAGGGACAGACACATAAATCTATCCCTAGCAGTGGAGTGACACATCAACGATTCACTCCGGAACAGACACACACATATGTTCCAGTCCAAGAGGGTCGTGGGGCATACTCCCCCATATCATACGGACAACCAAGTCAGGCACATACACCTGATTTGAGTGGAGATCGTCAGCCTAACCTGACCATCTTTCCTAATCAGGCACATACACCTGCTCATAGTAACCACTTTCGTCAACAAGTGGTTTCCAAAGCGAGTAAGAAGGCATCTAAGAAAAAGATCTGCCCAACATAGTCAGGAGATCAAAGGCCAATCTGCAACAAGGCCTTGCTCGATGCTGGAGTTCTTGAAGCCCTCAGACATTTACCTGTCGGAATTCAAGATTCTACTCCCTCGGTTCCCAATAACGGGAAAATTAATTCTGAAGGTCTTCAACAGACACTTCCTCATGATGACTTGCATCATGAAAATTCGGTCAATCTTGAATTTTCTTCTTCAGATGAGAGCCACAGGAACCCTCTGTGTGGTCAGAAGACCAAGGAGCAAGAGATCTCATCTTTTGCTGTAACCCATTATGGTGGTCCTCCCCATGATGATGAATTTCGCTGCGAAAGTCCTCTCCGCAGTAGTGATTCACATTGCCTGGAAAATACTCCAGTGGACAATGTAGTGCCGAGAAAGCCCTCTTATCTTGAGGCACATGCAAATGTGAAACCAGTCATGTCTGATGCTTTATCGCTAACAATTGAAATACTTTCTCAATCAGAAGATAGCCCAGGGTGTAGGTCATTCTCCGAACCACCCCTAAGTCATGCATCTTCTAGTTTGACCAATGATCTCTCTACCAATCTTGTTGAATCCGATGAAGCAACAAGGAAACACCAACTCTGGTCAAAACAGGTAGAAGAATCATCATTTAATGATAGAGAGGAAATGCTGAACATGAGGAAAAGACTGGCAAAAGGTGAAGTACCATTCATGTTTTGGCCTTTGGCTGACTCCCAGTACGACATTCCAAAGATGTTGACGGATGATGGAATCCATGATATTCATCTCAACATATGGACAACTCTTTTTCAATTAAAGAAGAAGGTATTATCTTATGATGAATATGAAAATCATCTTAAGATAATAGAAGGGCTACAACGTCAGATTGATTTAGCATCTCTATCAGTCTCTCGGTATCCGAAGGCTGAAAAACAACAGAGAACCCTTCAACGTTCATGCCTTAGCGCACTAAGAAAATTGCGTCAGTTAATTGACAATGCTCCATCTGATGTTCATATCAGAGGATGGGGTGTTCACGGAGCACTACATTTCACAGTGCTTTCCAGTCAGCAAAGCCCGCCGAAAATGGTCTCATGCAATGTTATTGCCCATGGCCGACCATAGTCAATGGGCTTTGTTCATAATCAAAAGCTTTCTCAAGAACATGCTTCAACTAGTTCCTCTAAAAATCAAGCATATAGAGAATAAGTTGTTCAATTTCCCCTACATCAAGACGGCGAGAATATTGCACAAGCCTCTCGTATGGAGAAAACATGTCATCAAATGACAGAAGTCTCGGAAATCATCCAACGGTCTGTTAAACCAGGTGATAAAAATGGATACAGGTTAATGCATCCAGCTAATTTCCGAACTAAGATTCGCAAGATCAAGATATATTTTAAGAAGATCTCAGACGTAGCATGTCAAGAGCCACCCCAGCTTGTCAGACTGGTGACTTCTCTAACCCAATCCTCAGAGTCAACAAATGGGATTCGAGGAGTTGAGCGGAATCAGCAGGAACATCCCCAGATCTCGAGACTGGGGACTCTTTCAAATCATCAATCCCCTCCACAGATAATGTCGGTCTTTTCTCGATTGGGGAAGAATCCCCAAGAGGAACGAAGAGCCAAATTATCAGGAGATTACCTCCAAGTTATATCTTGTCAAGAAGTTCCTAAAAGATTGAATCAACAAAAGGCAATGTCTCATCAAAGACATGAAAGAAGACAATATCACAGAAATGTTGATAGAAGAAATGTGATGCATTATGCATCAATCAATGTCATCAATGCCGTTGTTGTTAATCTACCAGAGGAGACTCACTCAGGGGACTCAGATGAAGAGCGTCCTGCTCAAGAAAATGTACGCACCGATACAAATGAAGAAGGTGTACGTACACGAAGTCAAAGGATTACTCAGAACCTAGGTAATCCACTTCCCTCCCTCCAAAAGGTATCCAAAAAAGGGAAGGGAAAGAATCAAGTTACATATCCTTTCTCTGGAGAAGGTCAGTCGCTCTCATTAGAGCAAAGGTTTGCACAACAGGAGGAATAAATGAAATAATTAAGAAGAATGAATGCAGAACTACTTCAGAGTAGTCTTCTTCTTAAGAATGCTGAAGTCCGACAGCCGAAGGAATTTGTTGCAGTTACTGAGATGGATCAAGAATATCCTCCTTTATCAGTACACCCTCAGAGGTCTAATCCTGTGGGTCAAGCGCAACAACGGTTGGTAGTGCTACCATCAGTTGCAGCACCAACCACCACGTCTGTCCAAGATCCATTCATTGCACGTACCCAAAACCAAGTTCAACCTGATGTTTCTCAAAAGTTAATAACTACTATTGAGTCATTAACATCTCGATTATAAACTATGGAAGGGAAACGGGCGCAAGTTCAACCTGAAAATAAAGTTTACCCTGAATGGGTAGATTCAATTTCTCCTCCATCCAGTTTTGGAAACCATGTTTTCCCTACATTCAATGGATCGGGCGACCCTGAACAACATTTGACGCATTACGTGTCTTGTTGTGATCCTATGATGGGAACTCCAGAGCAGCAAGAAGCAGTGAAACTCAGATGCTTCGTGCGAACCTTGCAAGGACCAGCTTCTGTCTGGTATACAAGCTTGCAATCCCAGTCAATCATCGGATGGGAGGATCTTCGTCAAAAATTCATTCTTCAGTTCAGCTCAACTTTGCCAAAAACGATAGTTTTCGATCTTATAAACTGCAAGAAAAGGGAGAATGAAAGAGTCTCTGATTTCATTGATCGCTGGAAGGGATTAACTTATTCTCTGAGTTTAGCACTCCTTTAGGAAGAGCTGTTGCCAATCTGTGTGGAAAATTTGCGTGATGAATTACGCACGCCATTGATCCCTGTGAAATACACAGGAGGGTTTCGAGACCTTACTTCAATCGCTCAGCATATTGAAGATTCCCTTATACAGGCTAAGGTTAAATCTCATGTAATTCCATCAGCTCCAGGAAGAAGAATGGGTAAAGAAGAAACTGCTACAGTTATGCTTAAACAAGCACATGTACCTATATCTACTTCAAAACCTTCATCTTCTCGAAGGACTCCACCTCCTGAACGCCAACAACAAAGGCCGTTTCGTCCAAATGATCAAAGAGATCAACGACGAAAAAAATTTGAGGATATGAAGAGTAAAACATACTCTTTCTGAAATGAGAAAGTTCCTGGTTACTTCATTTCAGCTCTGGAAAATAATTTGGTTCAATTACCAGTGCCCAAGAGGCCAAACAAGGAAGGAGATGAAGACCATCCCAATTATTGTCCCTTTCATCAAATGTTGGGGCATCCCATCAAGGAGTGTTTTGTCTTTAAAGACCTCCTTCAAAAGATGTTCGACTTGGGAAAAGTCAAATTGAAGGGTTCTTCAGCTCATGTAGCGTGTGTTACCGCTACAGATCCAGAGGAAGGAGGCGAGTGCCAGGAAGTCAGAAGCAAAACTGCGCAAAAATACGATGATTGGATGGTCAGAAAGACAATCAATCGGACCCATGCCATTTTGCGAACACAATTGAAGAATCCAGTTGTGTCTCCTACAAAGCTACAGTGAAGCCTCCATATAACAACCCACACTTTACATACATTGTTAATACTTCAAAATTGAATCACACTTATTACAACATATGACAAAACCACAAAGGACCGTATAGGTATAGTGTCTTTAGAAACTGGGGAAACATAAACAACTGGTTCATAAATCTTCTACAGTGTCTCCCATTTATTTCATCATATCTAGGGTCCCTTTTAGCATATTCTACTTAATATCCATCTTCCTGACCTGGGGAAAATAAAACATAAAAGGGTGAGCTCAAATGCTCAGCAAGGGCAAATAAAGGAAATAAAAATCATATCATATCTTTATGAAAATCAAAACCTGCAAAAGAGATCATAATATCTTAACATGGAATAAATCATAGAAGTGAAAATGAGATCCCCATAATCATAACATAAAACTTGAATCTTTGTGGCATGCACACATAATCATGGAAAATCATTTCTTGTTAGTCATGACTCATTGCCAAGACTATCTTAGTGGACAAAGTCCCTTTCTGAACCGAGTTCACTCCTCGTTTCAGTCCTGTATCACTGAACCGAAATAACCTTCCGTTCCAGCCATGTCTATCTCATGAGATATAAAATCATTACCCAATGCATTGGAGGGAGATATAGGTCCCACCCATCTTATAATAAATCCTTTCTTATGTGTGCCACATAATCATAAAACATACATCATCGCATAACACATGTAACAAAAATGGGATTCTTGAAACATCATGACATCATAAAACAATTCATATAAGATAAAGGAATTCATAAAAATATTTCCATCACAACAAAATCAAATCCATGTAATAATAGGGATAAAAACAGAACCCTTTTATTATCTTAGATGGAAAATAATTTTGATAAAATACTTGAACTCCATTCTTGAGGAAAATATCATTTCTACTTCAAAAACACTTTTCCTTTCTTAACATGTTATAAAATTTTAAACTAAAAGAAGTTGATTAAAAATAAACTTGAATACTTGTAAAGGAAGCTTCTTGGAAATAATGTTTTAGAAATCCATTCATGCCTTATATGTTAAAAAAAACATTCTTCGTACTTTTGTCGGAAAAGTCAAAAAGTACCTCGTACGGAAAAACGACAAAAGATTCCTTTCATATTCTTTACTAAAAACTCACCTAAGGGTAAAATTGGATTTAAACTATTGCAAGTGGATGGAAACAATATTACATATTGAGGGAACATGGATGTGGATGATAAAATACACCCCAGTAAATACTTACGAATAAACAATCTCGGATAAAAATGAGATTGTGATATTTCCCTTACCTTAGGTCCGATTTGCTTTGTTCGTGTCCGAAGCTCCTGTACAATGGTTTAAATAATGTTATTGACTTATTCCAGAATCATACATATTGATATGAGATCATATATGGTCATATTATTAGCTTCTTGTTAGTAATATTTCATTGTTACTTGTTACTCGGGTCTTTATAACTTTTTGTTCTTATGCGTGTTTTGTCGAATAAATTCTTATTCTTATCTTTAGGTTATAGATAATTCATTTCCAGAATGGTATTAGTGTAGTATATACCATATTCATTCATTCAATTCATTTATACAATCATTATGAAATGAAGATCATGTAGAACGAGTCGCATCACATCGTGGAGACGGTATTCCGTACGTACGCACGAGTGATGATATCGTTCCTATGATCGTGGAATTGTATTGGAGTATATATATATATTATTTAAGTATCAATATTACTTAATAATAATCATATATAGTTACTCATTACACCATTATACCCATCCTTGTAAGGTGATGGTGGAAAATAGATTACACCACGGCGTGGAGACGGTATTCCGTACGTACGCACGCGCGGTGATTTCATTTTTCCGTAGGATGGATAGAAGGTGAATTAGGGTTGTTTCATATTTATAATAACATATCAGTATGTAATTAATACTGATGTTATTACTTTATCATGAAACAACTAAAGAAGAAGAAGTTGAAGAAGAAAGAAATTGAAAAGATCGGTAATGGATATTACCTTTTCTTTGGAATGCCTTTTTGAATCCTCCACTTAAGGAACTAAGATTGGTCTTTGGAGAAGACCAGGACCTCTAGGATTATTCTAGGGAAGTGGATAAGGGAAAATGGCAGGGGTTGGCCGAGCTTGAGTGCTCAAATTGGTGTGAGGAGGAGGGGGAGGAGGTGCCCTTTTATAAGGGAGGAGAGGGGCACCTTAGGAATATCTCAAAATATTATTTTATATTAAAGTCAAAATCGGTTTATAATGGTTCCAAAGGGTCTTATTTCGAAGCTAAAGTGGGGAGGGGTCGAAATCCTATCAACCAATAGAATTTAGACATGTTTAGGATATTATTTTAACCTTATCAATTTAATTTAACTCTAAGTTAAATAATTTAACTTTTACCATGTCTTTTTGTTTTCTTTCACTATATGGTTAATACACTTACTATAACATGCCAAACGAACCCCAAATTGTTTATTATTAATATATATATCCTTATCTAAGTCATTTGGCCGAACCTTAGATTTTTAGGAATAAAATAACAATTAATAATATAATATTTGATTTAAAAACTATTTTGTGTCAATTTTGACACTATTTGATATATGATTTTTGTCAAAGTCATAACAGAATTATATGTTCAAACCAAGTTGATTAAATCAATACTAATATATCATAGTAACCTAGAAAATTAGTGGAATTCATAAAAAGTCTCAAATTACATTTATTTTGGTATTTATATTATCAATTTTGTCAATATTTCATTAATAAGATAATTACTGCATCATCTTTGTGTCATAAATAAATTAAATTATTTGATGTCTAAAAATTAAAAATAAAATACCATCATGTAGGAAATCTTTTTATATTTCTAATGAATATTTACAATCGAATTTATCTTATGTATAACCCTATATTAAAAATGATTTACTTATTAAACTTTGATTTTAACTATTTTAACCCTTCTTTAAATAAATTAATAATAAATGTCCTAATCTAATCCAAGTGGGCCTAAATGGTCATATTTTATTCCTAAGTTTGTTTTTGGTCGAATTACACTTGTCCAATAGAATTAGGACATGTGTTAGGGTAATATTAATATCATATTTACCCTTAGTTACCCTATTTACTATTAACCGCGGTAAAAATAGTAAAAAGTTACTATTCACCAAAAAATTATTTTCATCTCATTGAACCACATTTTAGTCCTTGATATTAACCGTGTCTCTCGGATTTTTGAAATTCCATTCACAGAAGCGGTAAAATTAAGTTTTATGCAAAATTCAGTTTTTAACCTACCACTTAGTGGTTTCACTATTCATCAAAAATTGAAAGTTTTCAGAAAAATACCAAAATTTCACCCTAGGCTAATTTCGATATTCTGAGTCCAAAAATGAAGTCCATTTTGAAAAATAAAATTTATAAAATTTCAAAAAGTGGTTATTACTATTCATAATGGCTAGTTTTAATAGCATATTGTTGTTTAGTGAAACTCGGTATTGCGTACGACGCAAGCTATCGAGGAAGGTCGCTATTGCGTGTAAAGCAAGCCAAGAAAGTGTTGTGTAGAAAAAGATTCCTTTGATGATTTATATAACATAAAAGTCTCGGGTGTTACATTCTACCCCCCTTAAAAAAAATTTCGCCCTCGAAATTCGTCACTTTGCAACAAACAAATGAGGATACTTCTCCCTCATCATATCCTCAAGCTCCCATGTAGCTTCTTCAAGTTGGTGGTTTCACCATAAAACTTTCACCAAGCGAGTGGTCTTGTTTCGTAGGACTTTTTCGCTACGATCCAGAATCTCTATCGGATGTTCTTCATAAGAAATATCTTGCTCCAGTGGTACAACTTCTGAGCTGAGTACATGTGAAGGATCTGGTATGTACTTTCTCAGGAGAGATACATGGAACACATCGTGAACTTGAGAGAGATTCGGTGGAAGCACCAATCGGTAAGCTACCTTCCCAACACGATCCAGTATTTCAAAAGGACCGATATATCTAGGGCTCAACTTCCCCTTCTTTCCAAATCTCATAACCCTCTTCCAGGGAGATATTCGTAAGAACACTTTATCACCCACTTCAAACTCTAGGTCTTTTCTTCGGTTGTCGGCATAACTTTTCTGTCGACTCTGAGCTGCTCTTATGTGTTGTTGAATAGATCTGACCTTTTCTTCCATTTCATCAACGAGATCAGGTCCTAATAGCTTTCTTTCCCCAACTTCATCCCAGCAAGTTGGAGTCCTGCATTTCTTTCCATATAGAGCTTCATAAGGAGCCATCTGAATACTGGAGTGAAAGCTATTATTATAAGAAAATTCCACCAAAGGTAGGTGTTGATCCCAACCTCCTTTGAAATCCATAGAGCAAGCTCTCAACATATCTTCTAGGGTTTGAATTGTTCTCTCAGACTGACCGTCTGTCTGGGGATGATAAGCAGTGCTGAAACTCAACTCTGTATCCAGAGTATGCTGAAGACTTCTCCAGAACTTCGAGGTAAATCTCGGATCCCGATCAGATATAATAGAAAGTGGTACTCCATGCAATCTTACCACTTCCTTTACATATATCCTGGCAAGCTGATCTAGAGAGAAATCCTCTCTAATAGCAATGAAATGTGCAGACTTTGTAAGATGATCAACTATGACCCAGATAGCATTATTGCCTTTGGATGTTTTAGGAAGTCCTGTGACAAAGTCCATAGTGATGTTTTTCCATTTCCATTCGGGTATGGGTAATGGTTGTAACATCCCCTTAGACTTCTGTCTCTCAGCTTTAACTTGTTGACAAACCAAGCATCGAGAGTCATATTCAGCAACATCTCTTTTCATGCCATCCCACCAGAAGTACTCTTTCAGGTCCCTATACATCTTCGTGCTTCCAGGATGAATAGAGAATGAAGAACTATGAGCCTCATCCAGCAGCTCTTTCTTTAATTCGGGGATGGGAGGAACACAAACCCGATTCCTGAACTTTATTATCCCATCACAATCAAGGTTGAATTCAGGAACATTTCTCACCTTCTTTTGTAACTCGACATCTTCTTTCTGTGCCTCTTTAATCTTCACATGTATAGATGGTTGAACATTCATTTGAGAAAGATAAGATTTTTCCCCTTCCATTATAATTTCAAGATCCATCCTTTGTAAATCCATAAATATTGGATCTTTTGTGATCCTCATCATGGATAAACTAGCATGGTCTTGTCGACTTAATGCATCTGCCACCATGTTTGCTTTCCCAGGGTGGTAATGGATTGAGCAGTCATAATCCTTAATCAGCTCCAACCATCTTCTTTGGCGCATATTCAACTCCTTTTGTGTGAAAATATACTTTAAACTTTTATGATCAGTATAAATATCACACCTTTCACCAAAAAGGTAATGCCTCCAAATCTTTAATGCAAAGATTACCGCAGCCAACTCCAAATCATGTGTTGGGTAATTTTGCTCATGGATTTTCAACTGTCGTGAGGCATAAGCTATCACCATATCATTTTGCATAAGAACACACCCCAATCCCTTCTTGGATGCATCACTGTAGATCACAAACCTTTCTCCACTACAAGGCAGTGTGAGCACAGGTGCACTGGATAACCTTCTTTTCAACTCCTTGAAATTCTCTTCACATTCCTCTGTCCAGACAAACTTAACTCCTTTCCGAGTCAACTTGGTGATTGGATTAGATAACCGTGAAAAATCTTTTACAAAACGTCGATAATATCCAGCCAAACCAAGAAAACTTCGGATCTCAGTTACTGTTTTTGGTCTTGACCATCTTTCGATAACCTCTGTTTTTTCTGGATCCACAGATATCCCCTCTTTTGAGATTATATGACCCAAAAATGCAACTTTTTGAAGCCAAAATTCACACTTGGTAAATATGGCATAAAGCTTCTCTTTTCTCAGGGTCTTCAATATAATTCTCAAGTGATCTTCATGCTCTTCCTTGCTCTTTGAATAGACAAGAATATCGTCTATAAAGACTACCACAAATTGATCAAGATAGTCTCTAAAGACTCTATTCATTAGATCCATGAAGATAGCAGGGGCATTAGTAAGACCAAATGGCATCACTATAAATTCATAGTGTCCATACCTTGTACGGAAAGCCGTCTTTGGTATATCCTCCCTTTTGACCCTTAATTGATGATACCCTGAACGAAGATCAATCTTGGAAAAGTATTGAGCTCCGCGTAGTTGGTCAAATAAGTCATCAATGCGTGGGAGAGGATATTTGTTCTTGATAGTGATCTTGTTAAGTTCTCGATAATCAATGCAGAGTCTCATTGATCCATCTTTCTTCTTAACAAATAGAACAGGTGCTCCCCAAGGTGACACACTAGGGTGTATGAATCCCTTATCAAGATTCTCTTGGAGTTGCTTCTTCAATTCCTGCAACTCAATTGGGGACATTCTATAAGGTGTCTTTGAAATAGGCAAAGCACCCGGTACGAGTTCTATTGAAAACTCAACATCACGATTTGGTGGAAGACCCGGCAATTCCTCTGGAAAGACATCATCAAACTCCCGTACAATGGGCATATTCTTAATCGTGAGTTTCTCACCTACCATTTGTGATAAATAACCTTCATTTAGTGGAATCAATACCCATAAGATGGAAGAAATTTCCACTGGAAGGTTATGTTCATCCTTGCATTGATAGACGATCGTAGGTTGATCTGGAATATGAAATGTGACTTCCCTTCTTTGGCAATTGATATGAGCTCCATGTAGAGAAAGCCAATCCATGCCAAGAATCACATCAAATTCCACTAAAGGAAGGATCACAAGATTTGCAGGAAGCACTTTCCCACAAACTTCGATCGGAGAAGAATTATAAACTCTTGATGCGATTGATGTGCCATTAGGTGTTGTCACAGCTAACTCAACATCTAATTGTTGAGGTAATACGGTGATACCCTTAGAAAATTTTTCAGAAATAAAAGAGTGGGTGGATCCAGAATCAAATAAAACATTTGCTACTTTAGAGTGGATGGTAAGTGTACCTTTCACCACATCGTTATCGTACTCCACATCGCTGATAGAAATTGCATGTGACTTTCCTTTGTCTTTAGCCTTAAGATTTTGTTGACGTCGACCATCATCATCAACCCTTGGATTTGGGCATTGATTGGCATAATGCCCCATCTCCTTGCACTTGAAACATTGAAGTGTAGCAGGTTCATTCTGTGTATCCCTTCCTTTGTTTGCATCATTAGACATCTTCTTCCCATTATCACGACATTCAAATGCCCGATGACCTTCCTTTCCACATTTAAAACATTTACTTGTCCCTTTAAGACAACTCCCTCCATGTTTCTTTCCACACTTTGAGCATAAGGGAAAGTTCATCTTCTTTTCCGTGTGCTCTTTAGATTTTTCTTTGAATTCCATCTTCCTCTTCTTATCAAACCCATGTGACTGATGGGTTACTCCAATCTCCATCTCGACTTTGAGAGCACATCGAACGATTTCCTCGTAGCTATTGAAGTCCCTTATGGCTAACACCCTTCAAAGACTTGGTTTTAAGCCACTAAAGAATCGATCGATCTTACTCTCAGGTTGTATAATAATACCAGAAGCGTACCTTGCAAGTCTTGTAAAATTTGCTTCATAGGTACTAACAGATTCATCATCCCTTTGCTTCAGTTCAAGGAACTCTTTCTCCATCTTTGTTCGGAGAATACGAGGGAAGTACTTATTGAAAAATAAGTTCTTGAACTCGTCCCATTCCATAGACTCAATTTCATCCCTTTGCCTCGTATTCTTAACAAGATTCCACCATTGATCCGCATCTCCTTCCAAACGATACACTGCTAGGATGACTTTATCATGCTCAGAACATTGAAGAACTGAAAATATCTTTTCAGTAGTACTAATCCATTGTTCAGCAACTAATGGATCAGTAGACCCGCTGAAAGATGGTGGACGCTGCCTCATGAAGGATTCAACAGAATGTTGCTCCCTTCTTTGTTCGTTTGTAAATCCTGCATGATTCATAGCTTGAGAAAGTTGTGTGAGCATGGCTACAAGATTTTGCATTCCAGCTCCAATATCGTTTGGTTGCTCAGGGGGACAATCATTGCATTGCCCATCGCATTCCGCATTAACACGGTTCCTTCGGGTTCCAGCCATTGACTAAAACCAAGAAGAATAGTGTGAGCAACACTAATTATAATAGGAAACCACATAATGCAAGAATAAAATTTTCATGCTTAAGGTCTTATCCTAGGTTATTCAAGGCCATTTCTAAAACACTAAGATTGTGTTCTATGCTTAGACTTATCCTTAGGGTTCTTACTAAGGCTTTCACATCCTAGTTTCCAAAGGTTGACTATACCTTTCCTCTGATACCAACTATAACGACTCACACTTTACATACATTGTTAATACTTCAAAATTGAATCACACTTATTACAACATATGACAAAACCACAAAGGACCGTATAGGTATAGTGTCTTTAGAAACTGGGGAAACATAAACAATTGGTTCATAAATCTTCTACAGTGTCTCCCATTTATTTCATCATATCTAGGGTCCCTTTTTAGCATATTCTACTTAATATCCATCTTCCTGACCTAGGGAAAAGAAAACATAAAAGGGTGAGCTCAAATGCTCAGCAAGGGCAAATAAAGGAAATAAAAATCATATCATATCTTTATGAAAATCAAAACCTGCAAAAGAGATCATAATATCTTAACATGGAATAAATCATAGAAGTGAAAATGAGATCCCCATAATCATAACATAAAACTTGAATCTTTGTGGCATGCACACATAATCATGGAAAATCATTTCTTGTTAGTCATGACTCATTGCCAAGACTATCTTAGTGGACAAAGTCCCTTTCTGAACCGAGTTCACTCCTCGTTTCAGTCTTGTATCACTGAACCGAAATAACCTTCCGTTCCAGCCATGTCTATCTCATGAGATATAAAATCATTACCCAATGCATTGTAGGGAGATATAGGTCCCACCCATCTTATAATGAATCCTTTCTTATGTGTGCCACATAATCATAAAACATACATCATCTCATAACACATGTAACAAAAATGGGATTCTTGAAACATCATGACATCATAAAACAATTCATATAAGATAAAGGAATTCATAAAAATATTTCCATCACAACAAAATCAAATCCATGTAATAATAGGGATAAAAACAGAACCCTTTTATTATCTTAGATGGAAAATAATTTTGATAAAATACTTGAACTCCATTCTTGAGGAAAATATCCTTTCTACTTCAAAAACACTTTTCCTTTCTTAACATGTCATAAAATTTTAAACTAAAAGAAGTTGATTAAAAATAAACTTGAATACTTGTAAAGGAAGATTCTTGGAAATAATGTTTTAGAAATCCATTCATGCCTTATAAGTTAAAAAAAACATTCTTCGTACTTTTGTCGGAAAAGTCAAAAAGTACCTCGTACGGAAAAACGACAAAAGATTCCTTTCATATTCTTTACTAAAAACTCACCTAAGGGTAAAATTGGATTTAAACTATTGCAAGTGGATGGAAACAATATTACATATTGAGGGAACATGGATGTGGATGATAAAATACACCCCAGTAAATACATACGAATAAACAATCTCGGATAAAAATGAGATTTTGATATTTCCCTTACCTTAGGTCCGATTTGCTTTGTTCGTGTCCGAAGCTCCTGTATAATGGTTTAAATAATGTTATTGACTTATTCCAGAATCATACATATTGATATGAGATCATATATGGTCATATTATTAGCTTCTTGTTAGTAATATTTCATTGTTACTTGTTACTCGGGTCTTTATAACTTTTTGTTCTTATGCGTGTTTTGTCGAATAAATTCTTATTCTTATCTTTAGGTTATAGATAATTCATTTCCAGAATGGTATTAGTGTAGTATATACCATATTCATTCATTCAATTCATTTATACAATCATTATGAAATGAAGATCATGTAGAACGAGTCGCATCACATCGTGGAGACGGTATTCCGTACGTACGCACGAGTGATGATATCGTTCCTATGATCGTGGAATTGTATTGGAGTATATATATATATTATTTCAGTATCAATATTACTTAATAATAATCATATATAGTTACTCATTACACCATTATACCCATCCTTGTAAGGTGATGGTGGAAAATAGATTACACCACGGCGTGGAGACGGTATTCCGTACGTACGCACGCGCGGTGATTTCATTTTTCCGTAGGATGGATAGAAGGTGAATTAGGGTTGTTTCATATTTATAATAACATATCAGTATGTAAGTAATACTGATGTTATTACTTTATCATGAAACAACTAAAGAAGAAGAAGTTGAAGAAGAAAGAAATTGAAAAGATCGGTAATGGATATTACCTCTTCTTTGGAACGCCTTTTTGAATCCTCCACTTAAGGAACTAAGATTGGTCTTTGGAGAAGACCAGGACCTCTAGGATTATTCTAGGTAAGTGGAGAAGGGAAAATGGCAGGGGTTGGCCGAGCTTGAGTGCTCAAATTGGTGTGAGGAGGAGGGGGAGGAGGTGCCCTTTTATAAGGGAGGAGAGGGGCACCTTAGGAATATCTCAAAATATTATTTTATATTAAAGTCAAAATCGGTTTATAATGGTTCCAAAGGGTCTTATTTCGAAGCTAAAGTGGGGATGGATCGAAATCCTATCAACCAATAGAATTTAGACAAGTTTAGGATATTATTTTAACCTTATCAATTAAATTTAACTCTAAGTTAAATAATTTAACTTTTACCATGTCTTTTTGTTTTCTTTCACTATATGGTTAATACACTTACTATAACATGCCAAACGAACCCCAAATTGTTTATTATTAATATATATATCCTTATCTAAGTCATTTGGCCGAACCTTAGATTTTTAGGAATAAAATAACAATTAATAATATAATATTTGATTTAAAAACTATTTTGTGTCAATTTTGACACTATTTGATATATGATTTTTGTCAAAGTCATAACAGAATTATATGTTCGAACCAAGTTGATTAAATCAATACTAATATATCATAGTAACCTAGAAAATTAGTGTAATTCATAAAAAGTCTCAAATTACATTTATTTTGGTATTTATATTATCAATTTTGTCAATATTTCATTAATAAGATAATTACTACATCATCTTTGTGTCATAAATAAATTAAATTATTTGATGTCTAAAAATTACAAATAAAATACCATCATGTAGGAAATCTTTTTATATTTCTAATGAATATTTACAATCGAATTTATCTTATGTATAACCCTATATTAAAAATGATTTACTTATTAAACGTTGATTTTAACTATTTTAACCCTTCTTTAAATAAATTAATAATAAATGTCCTAATCTAATCCAAGTGGGCCTAAATGGTCATATTTTATTCCTAAGTTTGTTTTTGGTCGAATGACACTTGTCCAATAGAATTAGGACATGTGTTAGGGTAATATTAATATCATATTTACCCTTAGTTACCCTATTTACTATTAACCGCGGTAAAAATAGTAAAAAGTTACTATTCACCAAAAAATTATTTTCATCTCATTGAACCACATTTTAGTCCTTGATATTAACCGTGTCTCTTGGATTTTTGAAATTCCATTCACAGAAGCGGTAAAATTAAGTTTTATGCAAAATTCAGTTTTTAACCTACCACTTAGTGGTTTCACTATTCATTAAAAATTGAAAGTTTTCAGAAAAATACCAAAATTTCACCCTAGGCTAATTTCGATATTCTGAGTCCAAAAATGAAGTCCATTTTGAAAAATAAAATTTATAAAATTTCAAAAAGTGGTTATTACTATTCATAACGGCTAGTTTTAATAGCATATTGTTGTTTAGTGAAACTCGGTATTGCGTACGATGCAAGCTATCGAGGAAGGTCGCGATTGCGTGTAAAGCAAGCCAAGAAAGTGTTGTGTAGAAAAAGATTCCTTTGATGATTTATATAACATAAAAGTCTCGGGTGTTACACTCCATCAAAAGACAAACCCTCAAAAGGGCAGCGCAATTCAAAGAAGAAAGAGGAATCAGAAGAAGATGAGTATGTGTCGAGGCCTAAGTTGTCTTTGACTCTGGAAGATTTCATGCCATCTACTTCAAAGCCACGGGCACCGCCCCATCAAACAGCACAGCCTAAAGAGGCTAGTCAGGAAGGTTCTTTATCAGACGAAGAGTTAATCTTCGGTTCTGTTAATATGATTCAATTAACAGATCCATATTCCAGTCTTGATGAGCCTGAATTCCCTGTATCAAATAAGGGAATCCGAGGAAGTTCCAGAGGTTCAGGATATATAGGAAGACGTGGATCTTTCTGAAGCCACTACTCCAATTCTACCCCTGCTAGCACTTTGTATGCAGGAGAAACTCATGGTAGAGCCCTTCAGCGAGCTCAAAAAGAACAAGCAAGTTCTTCTGCCAATGGCCAACTCAGTTTTGGAACAATTATTTTGGAAGACCGATTAAAGGTTCCATCTTCTTTATCTCAGCAAGTAAATGGATCTAATCAGTCTAATCTTCCATAACCAAGGATGTTTCCAACTTCTATCCCAATACAAGATGCATCGGCTTCCAAAGCATCTTCTTCCAAGGAGTTTGAAGATGAAATTTCTGCAGCTGAAGTCTATCACATAGAGAATAATCCTGCAGAATTCCATGCAGTGATATCTTTTACTGATAAAAATGAAGATGATGTTGTGCATGGGCACATAAAACCTCTCTACTTATCTGGAAAATTCAATGGTGTAGATATCCGAAGCGTTTTCATTGACAATGGTTCAGGAGTCAACCTCATGCCCATTCGTACACTTCGTCGATTGGGCCTCACGGAATCTGATTTATCTCCTTTTACCATGATGTTACAAGGATATGATAAAAATGAACAAGAACCACTGGGAGAAGTTACACTCAGTACCCAGTTTGGAGATCTTGTATCCAATTCGGATTTCATGATCGTTGATCAAGACTCAGCTTTCAATGTCTTGCTTGGAAGACCCTTGCTACATCAGCATGCAGCTATCCCTTCACCATACCATCAATGTCTCAAATACTGTTTCAATGGTCAAGTTGGAACATTGTATGGTGATAAGGCCCCATTCAAGACATGTGAGTCTCAATACATTGAGGCAGAATTTTATCACATGATGGGAAGAGAAAAATCTATAATGAAGGAAATTACCAAAGTTAATGCTCTATATGGTTTGGAGAAAATTCCAATAAATCCATTTACACATGTGAGTACAGATTATGTGTTACCTATAAGTAAAATTGACAAAATAGGCCCAAATAAAAATACTATTATGGAAAGATCCATAATGTCAGTTACGGCAATCGAGCCAGACAACATGGGAGAAATTGGTAACCTACCAAACAGTGATGAAAGCCTATGTGGTGACGTTTTCATTTCATCTGTTGAAGTCCAACAAGTCTATACTTCTCCAATCAGTCCAGAAGAAGTTATAGCAACACCAGAGGTCAATAATGATGTCGATTCTCAATCCATCATCTCCTCTTTATTTCCCAAAGAAGGCCCTTTATCATCAATAGGGTCAGAAATGGAAGCTTCTTCTTCAAAATGTGAAAATTTTGATATCTCTTATGATCATGAAAATTTCGTTTTGTCATATACTATGCAAGTAGAAACGGAAGAAATAGCACATGATGAAGAGGAAGAGGAAGATCTTAGAGATGCTCCTCCAGCATTTGAAGAGGGTATCTCTACCACTGTGGATGAACTCAGAGAAATAAATATGGGTACAGAGAAAGATCCACGCCCCACTTTAATTAGTGCGGCCATGACACTTGAAGATAAAGAGATGTATATTTCTTTTCTAAAGAAAAATAAAGATATTTTTTCTTGGAATTATACAGAAATGCCTGGGCTTGATCCTGATATTTCTACTCATCATTTGGGTTTACCAAAAGAACATCAAGGATTTAAGCAAGCCGCGAGAAGAACACACCCAACCTATGCTTCCAAAATTAAAGCTGAAGTGGATAAGCTGATCAAAGCTAACTTATTCAGAGAAGTTCAATATCCAAAGTGGTTGGCTAATATTGTCCCTGTAAAGAAAAAGAACGGACAAATTAGGGTTTGCATCGATTTCAGAGATCTTAATCGGTATTTTCCTAAAGATGATTTCCCAGTTCCGATTACAGAACTCTTAATTGATGCGACGGCTGGTTATGAAGTACTTTCCTTCATGGATGGATATTCCGGATATAATCAGATCCGAATGGCCCCAGAAGATGAGGAATCTACATCCTTCAGAGCCCCTTAAGGTGTGTTTTGTTACCGGGTGATGCCCTTTGGTTTAAAGAATGCAGGTGCAACATATCAACGCGCCATGCATCGTATCTTCAAACCTTTCTTAGGGAAATTTTTTGAATGCTATGTAGACGATTTGGTGGTTAAATCCAAACAATGTTCTAATCACTTGGCTGATTTGGAAGTCATATTCCACAAGCTTCGACAACATAATTTGAAGATGAACCCCATAAAATGTGCTTTTGGGGTAACCTCAGGAAAATTCCTCGGCTTTGTTGAACGCCATCGTGGTATTGAAGTCGATCCTGAGAAGACCAAATCAATCCTTGGTATGTCACCTCCTCAGAATTTGAAATAATTAAGAGGACTTCAAGGACACTTAGCCTATATTCGGCGTTTCATTGCCAATTTGGCGGGTAAAAGTTTACCCTTTACCAAATTATTGAAGAAAGGAGTCACTTACCAGTGGACTGAAGAATGTCAAGAAGCATTTGATGTTCTCAAGGAATACCTCTTGAGTCCACAAGTACTCATGCCACCTGTCGAAGGTAGACCACTTATCCTCTATGTGACAGCTCTAGAGCAATCATTCGGTGCCTTTCTAGCCCAAAAGAATGATGCTGGGAATGAAAATAGCCTCTACTATCTCAGTAGAACTATGCTTGAAGCAGAAACCCGGTATTCAAGTATTGAGAAGTGCTGCCTAGCATTAATCTTTGCAGTTCAGAAACTGAGACACTACTTGCAACATCACGAGGTCCAATTGGTATCTCGCAATAATCCACTCAAATTCATCCTTAGTCGTCCAATGCTTACAGGACGTCTGGCAAGGTGGGCAGTTATTTTGCAACAGTTCGACATTCAGTATGTGTCTCAAAAGGAAATAAAGGGTCATGCTCTGACTGATTGCCTGGCTGAACTTCCTTCCATCGAAGACACGTCTTCAGATATTGAACTCCCTGATGAGGAAGTTTTCACTATTCAAGAGAATCCTCAAACATGGGAAATGTATTTTGATGGTGCTTCCAGAAGTCCAATAGGGAAGAAAATGGAAAATCCTAAATTCAACAAAGTTGGTTTAGGAATTGTACTCATTTCTCCAGATAAGGCATTGTTACCATATTCCTTTCTATTGTGGGAAGGTGGTACTAATAATGAATCCGAATACCAAGCTCTCATTACAGGCTTAGAGTTAGCGCTCCAAGCACAAGTGAATCACTTAAAGGTGAAAGGTGATTCAGACCTGGTAATCAAACAAGTCAATGGGGATTATGCCATCAGAAAAGAAGAATTAATCCCTTTGTATGATTACGTCAGAGAGTTAATGGCGGAATTCCCTTCATAACTGACATTTTCTTATGTCCCAAGATCACAAAATGCTCAAGCTGATGCACTAGCTAATATAGCCACAGCTCTAGCAGATCCAAATCGGGACGAGACAATCATCAGTATTTCCCACCGTCATGCAATTTCACCTTATGTTCAAGCCAGAACAGAGGAAATTAATGAAATTAGTCCCATTCCTGAACCGTATGGTCATACTACCGGATGGATGACACCTATCAGGGAATACCTTCAAAATGGAACACTTCCACCTGATAGAGCCGAGAAAGAACAAATCCGGCGACGTGTGGTCAATTTTACTCTTTATGATAGCCCAAACCACCTAGAGAAAATTCTCTACAAACGTGGTTTTGATGGAGTTCTCTTCAGATGCATTGATGGTGAAGAGACAATGGTTGTCATGAAAGAAGTGCATGCAGGAGTATGTGGTGCCCACCAGTTTGGACATAGATTGTCTGGTCAAATTCGAAGGCTTGGATACTTTTGGCCTTCAATGATACAAGATTGTGTTGATTTCACAAAGAAGTGTCATTCATGTCAAGTATATGCCAACTTCATTCATCAACCTCCAGAGTTGCTTCATACAGTTAAATACTCATGGCCATTTGCCACATGGGGAATGGATGTGGTGGGACCTTACCCTTCAGCTACGGCCAAGCAGTTTAAGTACATTCTTATTGCTACTGATTTCTTTTCCAAATGGGAAGAAGCAGTACCTCTCAAAGAAGTCAGTTCTAAATGCATTGTTAGCTTCATCAAGTCTAACATCATTACTAGATTTGGTGTCCCTCATACCATATTGACGGACAACGGAACCAACTTTTGTTCTTCTAAGGTGAAGAAATTGTATCAAGAATACAACATTAAATCCAACCACTCATCTCGGTATCATGCAGCAGCCAATGGCCAAATAGAAGCCTTTAACAAGACTCTTTCAAATATACTGAAAAAGATGGTGGATAAAGATAAGAGGTCATGTCCTGATAAACTCTTTCATGCTTTATGGGATTATCGGACTACCTCCCGCAATGCAACGCGGTCAACTCCATATTCGTTGGTATATGGAACAGAAGCAGTCTTGCCAATTGAAGTTCAATTACCCTCACTCAGAGTAGCCATTTGTGATCAGTTATCTACATATGAGCAATCCCAAAAGTGATTGAATGAATTGGAACAGCTAGATGAGAAAAGATTGTGCACTTTTCACCACTTGGAAGTCTAGCAGAATAAAATAGCACGAGCTTTTAACAAAAAAGTCCGTCTTTGTTCATTCATTCAGGGTGAATTGGTATTAGTTCTCAGAACTCCAATGATACCAGGAAAGAAACCTCCCAAGCTTGAGCCAAAATGGGAAGGACCTTATTCAATACATAGGGTCTACTCTAATGGAGCTTATTCATTAATCTCAATGGATGGAGAACTCATCACGACTCCAACCAATGCCAGATTTCTGAAGAAATATTTTGTATAAACACAAAATATGGTCCCCAGAACCAAGACTCTTACAATTGGTTCATAAATTAATACTCCAGTATGAATTTAAACTGCATCATCATCCATAGTCCAGCATGACTTTAAACTGCATCATCATCCATAGTCCAGTATGACTTTAAACTGCATCATCATCCATGGACCAGTATGACCTTAAACTGCAACTTTCGTCCAACATGACGTTAAAATGTATAAAAGCACCAAGATGTCCCTGAAACATGACACTAAACTGTGCGGCACCAGTTCGTCCTTGCTATATGACGTTAAACTATATAGAAATGGTCCAGTATGACCTTAAACTGCAACAATGTCCAACATGACGTTAAACTGTAGGAAAGTCCCTTACGTCCGGAAAGACGTTAAACTAAAAAAGCACTTAATAGTCCAGTATGACTTTAAACTAAATCATCCTCAGTCTATGCATATGACCTTAAACTATTTGCACTTTCGTCCAACATGACGTTAAACTGTAGAAAAGAAGATGTCCCTGCAACATGACACTAAACTGTGCAGCACCATTTCGTCCTTGCTATATGACCTTAAACTATACAGTAATGGTCCAGTATGACCTTATACTGCAACTTCATCCCACACGATGTTAAACTGTGAAAAGGTTCCCTAAACCGTCCATCATGACCTTAAACTGCATCATCCCTGGTCCATGCATATGACCATAAACTATTTGCAAGTCCCTTATGTCCAGCAAGACGTTAAACTGTGACATCCTAACTACATGACGCTAAACTGTATAAAAGTCCCTTATGTCCGGAAAGATGTTAAACTATATAATCACCAAAGCTCCGACATGACATGAAACTGCACCATCCACGGTCCATGCATATGACCTTTAACTATTCGCACTTTCGTCCAACATGACATTAAACTGTGAAAAAAAGCCCCAATGCATCCAACATGACATAAATGGTGTGTTATTTTTTCCTTATTGCATGACATTAAACTGCACAGTCCCCCTTTCGTCCAATATGACGTTAAACTGTATTGTCCCCATCATCATAACTACTTGACGCTAAACTGTACAAAAAGTCCTTGATATGTCCTACATGACATTAAACTGTTATTTTGTCCCTGCTACATGACACTAAACTGTGCAGCACCAATAGTCCTAATTGCAAGACTTTAAACTGCATAGTCCATTTTTTATGTCCTACATGACATTAAACTATGCATTGTTAAGGTTGTTGTTACCTCTTGTTTCTCACACCGAGTATGACTCACGTGAGCTTAGAGAAATCCTCAACCGTAACACTCTCTTTGGGCCGCTAACCATGTATAAGTCCCAACAAACAACATTTTTATTAGATCATTGTCCCCAAGAACAAATTGATCATTAATTCATTCTTTAATTGAACTACACAGACTTTGATCCTTGCCCTCCAGGCTGGGTATGTAGGCAACCTCCCAGGGTTCAATCCCGAAAACAATCTCTTCACATAGGTTCACCACCATCTCATATGATGTTGATTCGAGAAACCGCACCTAGAATCAATATATTTACATTGATTCACTTTCGTCCTTGTTATATAACGTTAAACTATGTAACACTTTTTTCCGGTACTACAATAAACTACAATATTCTTTGATTTCCTCATTTGAGAGAGAACTATTATTGACATTGATTTTTAAATCATGGTTTTCATTTTCAAAAGACTACGTGCATACATGGTAATGCCTAAACTTTTTATCTTAGTTTAAACCATCATTGCACTAAAGTCCCCTTTCACCCTTCACATATACGAACCAAATTTGTACAAAGGGTAGTTCTAGAACTACGTGGACTTAATTCCCATCCCTAATGGATACGTAGGAACATTTTAGTATCCCTCGAATCCAGTCCCAAGTCTTTTGGGCCTAACCCCAAATTTCACTTTCGGTCCCTTGGCTAAAAAATCCTCATGAAAACACACACTGTGTATTCATTATTATGGTCCAAATTCTATGACCCTAAACTAAGATCACTCATACTTTCATCCTGCATGACGTTAAACTGTATTTCAAGAACTACGTATGGCTTGATTCTCATTCTTATGAGATACATAGTGAAGTCCAAAATTTCAATTCAGGACCCAGCCACAACATGATTATGGTTATCATTGATCTATGTATCTCTATATACATTAGACAATACCCATCATTATGTGTTATAATCCTAACCTTAAATATTTTCAGATCTTCATAACCCTTTTCATGACTTCTAGTCACAAAAATGTCAAACTTCTGAGAATTCTTTTGCCTAACTATGCAGTACGTGCCCATAGGTGGCCTTGCATAAACAGTCCACATAACATACTTGTTAGCCAAAAGATACTATTTTATTTAACTATGCAGCCAACGCCCTTAGGTGGCCCTGCATAATTCAACCCCCTAACGGGTTTGTTAAATGATGGTAACTTCATTCTTGGGAAGAATGCCTCTTTTGTCCTTATTTGTCTTAAACGACAGTATGTAGGGATCCACAAAAAAATAGCCATCCTTAACATATTTTTCCCATATCCTTTTTCATGATCTGAATGTATTCAAGTCTACAGTTTATTCTTCTTCCCTACGTTTGGGTCAGACCTTCGTAGGAGTGATATTCATCCAGTTCTTCGATATTCTTGTTCAGAAATATCTTCTCCATATTCAAGAACCTCTTTCCATGCAACAAACTCTATACTTTAGAAAATTTGAATCTTCATAAACTTTCACTGGCTTTTAGCACTAGGAAAGTAAATTTTTGAGAGTTCTTTTCGCCTGACTATGCAGCACGTGCCCATAGGTGGCCTTGCATAAACAGTCCACATAACAGACTTGTCAGCCCAAAGATACTATTTATTTGACCATGTAGCCAATGCCCATAGGTGGCCCTGCATATTTCAACCCCCTAACAGGTTTTGATAAATAATAGTAACTTCATTCTTGGAAACTACTTCTTCTAATTCCTTTTAGCTCTTTTTCATATCATTCCTCAGATTCAAATATTCTTAAGACATAGTTTACATATTTTCTCTCATACTTGAGTATGGTAATATGTTTTCAGATAAATTGTCAAGGAATTGAAACAATTTTAATCCATTTTGGTCAAAGATATTTCGACCTTAAACATTAGCCCCTTTATGTCCGGCGTGCATGACTTTAAACTGCCCACAAAAAGACAAAGGAACTCTGAATAAAAGTCAAGTTCCATCTCACTAAACATACATTCTGTATGATTTAGGTAATATTGAGCAATTAAAAGATTCAAAGTTTGTAGGGTTATTTGTAATAATCCTTGTAAAAATCAAACTATGCTTACTAATCCCATTGTCTTAAGTAAATTTGAAGCAGGTAATGAAATAATGCAAGTACAAATGATTGAAGACGAAAGTGTTTTTTATTGATACACAAGAGTTAGAAGGACATCCACAGACTGGAGTCTCTTCTCTTTTTCAAGAATTACAAGAGGCCTTCAACATAACACTTTATTTGATTTACGGCATCCCGAGCTTCATCAGCAACCACATGGAATTCATTCAATCAACTGGATACAATAAGAGATGTAGTGATACCATCTCTTCTTGGAACAATTGTAAAAGGATGTTCTTGAGTGCGGTTTGAGAAAATTTTCTACTGATCAAACAGTGACTCTGTTGCTGTCCAAGAGACTTGGAAGATGGATACATGGATTTGAGAATGGAGCATTAAAAGTAAAGAGCCATTTGGAGAGAGTACTCTTTTCAGATATTGCTCTAATACCATGTTTGTCTTCTCTCCACCAACTGGCAGTGGAAAACATTTCAGCCCATGGGTTTTCCATTTTCATATCTGCAAGGAAATGACATGGAGGAAGAATTTGAATGTTCACACCATTGTTGTTGCTCTTAATGCACAGCATAACCGAAATAGAGGAGTATTAGTGCAGCTGCATCTCAGGTGTATAATTATTTTCATTTGGAACATTGACTCCTTGCATATGACCATGACCACACAAAGGTAGATGGATGCTCTGTGGAAAATTAAGACGATATTTCTTCAAGTACTTAGCCAAATCTGAGAGAGTGCTGTTGCAGATATCATAGTAATCATGGCCAATAATGTTCATCATGTCATCAATCCGCTTTCTAGCCAGTTCATCAGACGTTTTAATTCCATTAGTATCCATTGAATCTGCCCAAAAGTTGAATAAATTAAACTCTTAAATGGGTTTATTTTTCATAAAATTTGTGAAATATTTCGAAAAAAAGGCTAAGGCATTAAGGCGCGGAAGTATAAAATATGGTGTGCAATTATTCATGTGTCGCGCTAGTTTTTGACGTGCAAGTGTAAACCGCGCAAGTACAAATACCTTTACAATAGAGTGACATCAAGGAAAACATTGGAAAACAGAGCACCTTGCGCGACTAAGATAACCTGCGTGACGAGAGCTCGAGAAGGTATGAAGTCCGGAAATCTGGATGCTTGTACGGAGGTGAGGCCATGTATTTATAGGCTAGGAGGCCTATCTGCGCGCCATACCCAGTGCGTTCAAGGCCCGCGCGACGCAAAATTGCGCGCCGCCCTCTATGCCCTGAAGACCTGTGCGCCCCTTTTCTTATGGATGTATTCAATTTCCTCGGAGTCAAATCCTAATTTCTCTCTGGATCCAACTATGAGGGGGGACTTTTGTTGACGCTCCTTTCATCATAGAATCTACAGATCAGAAAAGAGGAATATCTGAGCTCAAAGTGATTCAACCTTTGAAGAAAACATCAAAAATCGACAAAGGCATGAACAAAGGATCAACAACAACTGCACCGCACAAGTTATATCACTGTCGCGCAAGTACACTTGTGCGATGACCTTGGTCGCGCAAGTGACTTGCGTGACCTAAGTGATAACCGCCCGGTAACCGCCCGGGGTCTTCTCCTGCCTATAAATAGACCCTGTGGGCCCCCCATTCGAGAAGATCTTTTTTTTTTCAGAAACTCGGATTGAAGCTCCTGACGCCCAAGTCTCTTCTCAATGCTTCCGGAACACTTCTAAAGGTAATTTCTTACCTAGAACGGAAGATTTAAAGAGAAGAATGAAGGCCTAAGTGTTGAAACTCATCAACACTTGCACGCCGCCTTATTCCTTCAATAGAACTCGCGCGTCCCTTTTCTAGAAGAACCTCAAGAGGATTCTAAAGGGATTTATAAAGATTTTCTCAAATATTCTAATGATGTTTGAGAATTTCACAAGTACCCCTCATGTCGCGCAAGTATACTTGCGCGACCAATACTTGCGCGCCTTTCAAGACTTGTGCGCCCCTACCTTTTTGGGTGCCCATCTTGCCCATTTTACCCCTCTTAATCCATCACACCTTTCCTTTTCAAGATTCAGTCTTCAAGAAACACATCAAATCCATTTATGGCATGATTTCTTGATTTGACTTCCTTATCTGAAAGGAATTCTGTGGAATATCTCTCAAAACCTAGTGATTTAAATATCCTTATGTCACTAAATATGGAGAGTTAATTCATTCAACCTCATCCTTTAAGATGAGAGAATCCTTAACTTGGGTCTCCTTTTCAGGAATAATGCCCAATTATAAGTCCTTTAACTTGGTCATCCTCCTCAGGAGTAAGCCCCAAACCATAATTCCTTAACATGGGCATCCTCCTCAGGAGTAATCCCCAATCTCAAATATGGGCATCCTCCTCAAGAGTAAGCCCCAATCTCAAATATGGGCATCCTCCTTAGGAATAAGCCCCGAGTCCCGTAACTTGGGCATCCTCCTCAGGAATAAGCCCCAAACCTTAATCCCTAACCTCGGTCTCCTTTTTTTCAATTATAAAACCCAGTTATAATCTTGGGCTTCCTTTTCAGGAATAAGCCCCAAGTCCCCTAATTTCTGTTTAACCAGTCCTAATTTACCCTTGATTTGGGTTTCCTTTTCAGGAGTAAAACCCAATCATAAGTCCCCTGCTAACTTGGGCATCCTCCTTAGGAGTAAGCCCCAAGATTAGAGTATTCAAATCTCCATGAAGCACATATACCTTTATGGACCCGGTTCATGGATTTTCTCCCTAAAAGTGAATCCTAAACCTTCATCTATCTGGGTAGTCATACATACATAAGCCCCAAACCATTTCTTATGATTGCATATTTCGTGGAACAATTGTCTAAATTTTACTAATACCTTTTGTTTCTCACACCGAGCATGACTCACGTGATCTTAGAGTGTAAAAGTAATTGTGACATCCTACTTTGAGCCATCAATCCTAAACATCATACCCTTATTTGAACTACATGTGTTCTGATTCCTTTTTCAAAACAAAGGATACGTAGGTAGCCCATCTATGGGTTCGATCCCAACTCTGAAGTAATTCATTGTCCTTCTGAATGACGATAAACTTCAAGTGCCCCACTGAGTGGATTTAAAACCAGCCGGGTCATCATAATGACCAAGAGACTTTTATATAAATATTTTGAAGGATACCATTGGCCAAGAATCTCTAAATAGATACAGATGATTCTCTATTGATGAATAACCTTGAATACATATAAAAGATTCTCTAAATTTCTTACATATTTAATCATTGATTGTTAAACTGAAGGAAAGCTCATTTTATACTTGGTAATGTAATAAGGATTCACGAACATAACTTAAATCTATAAAGAGAGTCCCGGAGTAGACAATTATTCCCCTCAAAAAGGTGTTATGAGTCCGACCTCCCATCCTCTCGACCAATGCAAATTCCTAAGCCTCATTATCCCACAAGCTAATGAGCGCCTACCTTTGGAATGTAGGTCCAAACGGATGTGGAATCATTGGATGTTTCCGGTTTTACGAACAAACCCATTAGAAACTGATCGGAACGTTTGAATCTCCCATCCAGGAGGTCATCCCCGGATTCCGTGAGAAACAGTCATACTAGTGTAAGGAAAATTCCACTCCATTATTAAGTGATTTTTACATGAAATTGCACTTACATAACTCATGAACTTTCCTCACACAATCCAAAATTCATGTGTGAGTAAATCCAAATCTCTGTAATATTTATTCATCCATAAACAATAGAATTTTATATTTCTGGGGCTTCCTTTTTCTGAATATGTATTAATATTCCCCAGTTTTATTGTTATAAAGTCTCCACCAAAAAGGGCCCATCAATCGGAGGACGTCGTTGTTTAACTATGAAATAATATTCCCCAATTGGATTTGCATAAATTCACCCCAAAAATGGATTTTCAACTAGTGACATTTTCTTCCCTAGGAGAGACCTCTACTATCTTCTTAATCCTCAACAAAATTGTGATGTAACCAGCTATTTAAATATGTTCTACAGTGATTCATTTCATATTTTTCCCATATAACCTTTCGAATCTGGAAACCCCCAAATTACAGCTTCCAACCTATCCCCCTCAAATATAAAGATGGTGGAACATTATCATTTAGACCATTGTACAATAGAAAAATACAAATACTTTGGTCAAATATAAATGAACTTAAATTTTATCCCTTAAAATCCTATTCATATGAAGTTAAACTACACGGTTTATGTCCTAGTCACATGAATCTAAAATAAACATTGCTTTAAACCTTTCTAGGGAGGTCCTTTCATAGAATGTTTTCCATATACCACATCACCACAAAGATTACATATGACGTGATTCTCATTCTACCAAGATACATAGTGATTCCTAGATCTTCCATTCTTGGACATGCTTCCAAAACATCCACAACATGTGTGTCCCTCTATTTATGGACACAACGCTGATCTAGGAAGGAGGTTCTAGACTTCTTCTAGGACCCATGCCATCCTAGCTTATGATTTAAATAGCATGTTTCCTCCTCTTACCATTCCAAATTTTTACATGTGATGCTTCCCTATTCATGGTTAGTGTTAACACATATGTTCCCCTCATTCTCAAACAACTTACCTTTTTGGTCATGAGAAATATAAATCTCCATAATCATTATTTGATCATCAAAAATAAAATTTTAGTATCATGAGGACACCTTTGTATGGATATACAGTAATACACTTTGGTTTTCTCTACATAATTCTCCCACAAAAAGGGTAGATCAGTCATAAGATGTTTTTGTTTAACCATAGTGTAGTATTCACCAGATGTATTTGAATAAAGTGACCCAAAAAAGGGGTTTCCAACCAGTGGCACATTCATACTCAAGAAAGACCTCCTTTATTACCATAAACCTTGAAAATAACATGCTGGAAACTTCTTTTTGTATATGGTAAATATTCATTCCTCAAACACTTGTCTCATATCATGTTTGAGATCAAGTAATCAAAAACTTATGACTTGAAACCCCCATTAACATATCTGGATAATTTTAGAACACTCTCTACCCACAAGCTTTGTTTGTATCATCATTCCAGAACTCATGATAAAAAATGTTTGACCTAAAACACTAGTCAAATTATTCCATCTTGAAATACTCTAAATTTCCTAAAAAAAGTGACAAGGTACTTTCTAGGTTGAAACCCCACCATGGGAACCTTAGGTACAATATGATTCCCAACTTCATCAACCTTCACTCCACATATTTTAGGAAACAATTGAGAAATAAAAAAGTAAAATTCACAAAACATGATAGGTTGAACACCCAAAAAGGGATGCATAATAAAAATCCAAGTCTCATCCACTAAGTATTATTCATATCATAAATATGAAAGAATTTGGGCGATGACACAAAAAATAAACAATGTTTGTAGGGTCATCCATATGAACCTATAACTAGTCAAACTATTCTCTATAGTTCCAAAGTCCTAGGAAAATATTTGAGAAATCCCTAAACCTTATTGTTGAAACTATAACACAATGGAATTCAATCAATTGATTCATTTTCAAAATAATATTATAATTACAAAGAAGATGTGAATGCATGAACATATGATCATAGATAAAATAATTTTTTCCATTAATGTTTTTAAAAGGGAAAATAAATCCATATGTTGGAGACTTTCCACCATATTTTACAAGTTCTTCTCAATATAGTCTTTCAGCTATTGTAATGCGGCCTGAGGATTGTCGAAAGTTTTCTAAAACCCATATAATTTTTTATCAATGGCCTCCTCAATGTTATTGATCTTATACATATCTAAAATAAATAAATTTCTTCCTTTTTCTAAGGGCCCCATAAAGGATCGATAGAGCTGGACTGTATATTCCTTCCTAGAATTTAATTCATCTTGAAAGCACACCAGTTGGAGTGATTTATAATAAATTTGATGAAGATACTCCACCCCCACCATGTTATGGCTAAGATAATTTTTGGATATGATAGATCAATGACCTTCAAACTGGACTTCTAGCAGCACTCAACTTTCTGTGGTCTTTCTCATCCTCCTAATGTTTAATTATTGACTTCATCAAATGATGAATCATGTGGTGATCAAATCATTCATATCTATGCATTCCAAACATAAGAACATATCAAAAAATTCATGAGGGTATGTCTTTAATATGTGTCTCAATGACTATATTTCTGATGTCCCACCAGATAATATGGCATGTGCTGAAAAGGGTGTCATGTGCCTCCATGTATGACTCGAAACTACTTTCATAGGTATAAATGTATTCTATAATTAGCGTACTTAATGAATCATAATTCTCTAATCCCTCAGAAACACTATTTTCTCTAATTTAATTTTTTTTTGAACAGGCATGGAATCTCCACCTATTAGTCTTATCCACTGATGTTTCTAGAATTAGAGAATAGATGACACCACTCATTAACATCAGGGAGTTAATAGATAGAAAAGATAGTGAAAAAACTAGAGCAGTTGGAAACACTTTCCCATTGTTAGATCAACTGATAGAACTTATGCCTCTTTGACATCCCCAATATTGATGTTATAAGTAGGGTTCTTCTGATAAAAAATTTCCCCCTAAATTTTTTCAGAATCCAGGATGGATGGATCTTGGGAATATTCCACTTTAGGCCCTCAGTTGTTTCTCCCTCAACAATGGGATTAATATAGACTTTCACATCTTGGTCATGAATTTCCATGTAAATGATTTCTATTGAAAAAGATGCACAAGTAAATCTCTAATGTAAGATTTCAAATGTAAGGAGGTTGACTACCTTTTAAAACAAAAGAAAGCGAAAACTCATGTCTGTTTAATGACCTATCAAATTCCCAAACTCTTCCAAATATAAAGGGATGTTAACATTTTCAAAATTTTCTCAAGATCTCTAAGTTTATCCACTATTTAAATATATAATCTCTCACATCTCGTAGTATCCCCACCAGTAGGGGTATGATCAAGAACCAAAATGGATCTGGTTTGAATTTTTTTTGTCGATAACTTGATGAGAATGTTCAATTTAGACCCTGCGGAGTCAGGATTAGCAATGATACCTTCATCGGATTGTCTGAGGTCCCTATCATTCCCTTCTAGAATGGAAACATGGCTAGTGTTGACTAATGCAAGGTACTCTAGTGTAGGTGATGTATTTTAACATTAATGAGGAAATAAAATAATATACTAATACATGACACCTTATGATATTCATCTAAAATTACCATGTCCCTCCTCAATATCTAATGTAATGGGAAAATATTCAAATTCATCTCTTATCACATCTTTTGTCAAATGGATTAATTCCTTGTTACTATTATGTGCCTTATCCATAATGTCCCCCTCAGTCCTTGATGGATCAATGTCTAACACATTAATAGGGGAAATTGAAACATATCCTACAAAATTCAATCATGTTAAAATGGTTATGTCAAGAGTGTCATGAGATTAAGTGATATTGAAAAGTTTTATTATGGTGCATACACATATCTAACTTCTTCTCCCTCTTTAGTTTCTTTTTATGAGATGGTGAGGGGCCCATTTTGGTCCACTATGTTATGGTTAATGGAGGTGGTAGTTGAGAATATCCCCTAGTCATATACTTAATCATCATCCCATAAATTGAAGATAGTTTTGAGGACTCATGAGACGAAACCCCTACTTAGATGGGGGTGACAGTGGGAACATATTTTGGTGACTTGAGCAATGCCCTTATTGCTTCTTCATCTCCTCCTTCCTACTACAAGATAAATCCTTTAAAATTTAATTGTGGTGGATGAGGTAGGAAGGGAAATGTTAAAAGAGACAGATACCACACTAAAATTGACATAGTCATCCCATTCTTCTTCATATAAAACAGATACATCCTCAATAGTAACTCAGTCCAGCAAATTGAATACCCACATAGTGGATGCGATTTGATCATCAGTCACATATATTAGCATCTTATGCTCCCAAATATATTTATCCACCTCATAAAAATTTATTTTGAGGTGAATACTATAGGGCACTCGAATATATAAAAGATCTAGGATATGAAATATTGCTTGGAGAAATACCCACATGTCTTCTATGTTAGGAGTCATGAACTACCCAGAATGAATGGGAAAATGTTGTACATAATCTTTTCCTAATGCAACTAGCTGCAAATAATACCTGACATTTTTTTGACATTAAATCCCTTTTAGATCTCTATTCTCTTATAGGAACCTATTTTACTGATGATTGAGTATCCTCTCATAGGTGATGATAAGACCACCTTGGCTCAAAATACGTGGTCTCAACTCTGACCTACTCTATGGCCCATTCCTAAGATATTTTTTAAGTCATTAATGTTTTAGCATAATCACCCTCGGGATGAACCTTCCTGCTAGGATTTCTAAAACATGAAGTCTTCTTATACATGACTGGAGGAACAAATTTTGTTAATGCCCCTTAAGTGTATGAATAAATCCAAGCATTGGAAGACCAAACTTCTATCCTGATCGATGCACCCCATGGAGGAGGATTTATTGAAATTTTTGATACCCCCATGACATCAAGATCCAAATTTTTTCATCAACTATCAGGTGTTTCTCAAATTGAACATGCATGGAGGGTGAGACATTTGGAAATTATAAACGCTTTAATTAGTGGGTAAATAGATATAGAGAATAGTCCTCACATGTTATCTCTTTTTTAATATGATCTTCCAGTATGTTATATCAGAATAAATTTATATATAACCTCAAATTATCCTCATCTTTTAAATTTTTAGTGAATTCCTAGTAGGAGGATCCTCATATGGGAAAAATTTGATCATTATTGATATGTAAAAAATACTAATAGATTTTTAATTTTTAAAATATAATGTTTGGATATCAAAAAAACCTAAATGGATAGAATAAATCATTCTTCAGTAACCTGAAATCCTCATCTCACAATGAGATAACTAGAGTATTTTATTATCAATCCAAACACAACATGAAATAACCCTTAAATTTGGAATGGGAAAGTCCCGATGTAAACATGAAATAAACACGGGTATATCTTCTTCATAATAGTGGCATCTAGACCTATGTAGCTCCCTTATATGATATGGGATGTTATAAAAAAGTTCATTGGTCTCGCGTTGTCGTTGGATTCACATACTAGCAACAGGTAGGTTCTTAGACTCGTTATAAGAAAGCCAGCTAGGTAGGTCCTCACATAAATCTCAAGATTCACTTTATATACCCACTTGTGATATTGTCCTTTCTATAAGGTAGGCCAAAATATTCAAGTAATTATTTGGTTCTCTAATGATTAGAATCCCATTGGGAACTAGAAAGTAGGACCTTCTCCATCTTCCTTGAATAAGGCCTTCATCCCTGCTTCATAATGAAGTTTCTCCTAAGATAAGGATATCCCTTTTTAATTCAATGATTCATATTTAACATCTAAGGGGCTAAGTTCTGCATCCTTTCAGAATTATCCCATGTCTCCTTTGTTGGGAAAACTCATCATATATTTCTTCATTTATAGGGGATCTAAATATTTTTTATATATCCCATATGATAATCTAGACTTATCTCTCTGTCATATGGAAAGAATTAATCTATGGGATCTATCATCTCATTAGTTTAGGGATGATGTATGGGTTCTTGTAAAAATATGACTACACAACCCAAACAACCCTATAAATGCTAAAATTTTGAATCTTAGTCTTAAAATTGTTATAGTTTTTGGGCACCCAGTATGCCCACATCCATTTAGAATTGACTCTACCTCCAAAGTATAAGTTCTAATCCTCCTTTCAACATTTTTATTATTCTTTCATTAAAGTGTGGAAGGTTGAAATGTAGCAGTGAGGATTTAATTCTTAGGTGTGAGGATTCAGAACTTGTTCACAAAGACTATGGTGCATGACACAATCGATAAGAACCATTACTTCCTTAATGAATATTCCCTTGGAAGAGATGTTGGCAATGGAAAAATTAGTCAGTTCAAAAACAAAGATTTTTGTAAGAAAATACGGATCATTGAGATGAATGTGTCTCTCTTAAGCCCATGTCTGTAGAGTGTTAGATAATAAATTCATAGGTACACACATTCTTACTTCTTCAGATGCATCGCTATGTCTAGAAGGGTGGAATCATAAATATCATAACAGTCTATCCCAAAGGTTTTGAGCATGTTTGAAACATGTACAATATATTGTTCATGGGAATCCATTCGAGTATCCATTGGAGGTCATTAAGGACACATCATGATTTCCCTTAAATTCAAAATATCAGTTTCATAAAAGTCACCGACTTTGGAAAAGGGGAGAATCTTTCATATGTGAATTGTGTAGGTCACTCTCCCAATTGACCCGCACAGATCAATCACCCAAGTGACTTGTGCCAGTCACTATCCCAAGTGACCTTGAGTAGTTCACTCACTCAGGGTTCTATGATGGGATGAGAAATTAATACCAAGAACTTGTGTGATGGAAATCATCTATAAGGCTTTCATTAATGAAAAGTGTGGAAAGACATAATATAATACTTACACAACAAGTAGAGAAGAAAGAAAAAGTTGACAGAAGAATTCACTATGTGGTCACCTCTATTTATATATGTGACAAAGATGTGTTCTATAGTTGTGCATCTGACATCCATGGATGACATATTCGGAATACTTGTTTTTTCCCAAGAATCTTTTCCTCCCCTAACTCATAACTAGACCCTCTTCTTCTGATCAAAACCAACCCTGAGGGGGGGGGGGGTGTTGGAACTTATTTTTTTCTCTTGGGATTGAAAATATTTAAAGAGAAATACCAAAATAAATAAAAATGTATAGATCCCCAAGAAGAATCAATGGAACGCTCCCAAATTGACTTGCATGCACTTGGACTACGTGCTAAGAGGCTCACACAAGCCCTACCTACAGAGCCAAGAAGGGAAAGCCACACCTGAGTGAGTTAAATTCCAAGGAAACCTACAGGGGGTACCTAAATGAGTAACTTATTTTTAATAGGATCATATGTTTTCCTAAAAATAAGGAAATGGGATCCACATGTGATGAATTGGAAAACAGGAAGAAACATCAAATCCCTGATCACAAATCTTCTTCACCTAAGACCTCAAAACTATTCAGGAATATCTCCAAAACCCAATAGAAGAAGGAACTAAATGAAATAGTGGGATCGAATTCCCTCCATGGTCTAAAACACAAGACACCAGTTAGAGGACCCCCTCCCCCTAGTTGACATGCACTAGCACGAACAAACCTTCTCTAACTTAGGACCTGGATGAGACCCTTTTAAGGACACGTGAGTAAACCATCGGTGCCTATAGAAAGGCCTCACCCCTATTTTGTTTCCCTGTTTTTCAACCTCCCAAGGTATCTCTATATTGTGGAGGCCTACCCTATTCAAATAACGTCTAGTTCCTCCAAGTTTTACCCTATACAAAGCACCATATTCTCTCACATCCTTGACCTATGTGAGACACATTTTAATCCATCTTTCAAGCCACTAATAGCAGGGGACCTCTTCCTATAGATCCATTATATATGGGGGACCAAATTAATCATAAATATAAGCCTCCAAATTTCATAACCATGGAGTGAGACATGCTAATATGACTCCATTTTATTATAAATTACATTGATCAGAGGTGTGATTCACTTTTCCAACTTGATAGGTCGGGTCCTCTTGGTGTGTGCAGTTATGCATCCCTTTATTCATAAGGACCCCAACCTTGGGGGTAGTTCTAGGGATGTCCTGGTATCATGTGAAAATACAAGGATGTTCTCCCCTTCTTGTATCTAATACCACTGGCCTCATGTTTTGGATGGTTAGGGGGTGGGTATCACACCTACTTTTACATTTGACGTGGATTAATGACTAATCATCCTATCTTTCTATAGAACAAGGGGAAGGAGTTCCCACCTAGAGTAATCCTATGGAATTTATTATTAGTCGTATCTAGATAAGTGTCCATATGTGACTATGGTAGTTATAAAAATTGTAAAGAATATGGGCACATCACAACTAGAGAACCAGGTTGTATCCATGGATCTATAGCCACTATTTTTAAAAAAATGGTTATAGGTATTTACACCAAGGATATAGCCACCGTTTTGTCTAATCCATGGTTATAGTATCTAACTATAACCATAGTTTTCTGAAACCATGGATATTGGGAATTTTTTCAAAGGATATAACCATGTTTTTCCAAAACCTTCAAAATAACCTCTACCTATAAACAGTATTTTCTTAATCTATTGATATAGATTTCATGTATTAGAGTGGAAATAGTTTTTTAGGAAGTAATGTAGTGGGAAGAACTATTAACCCATTTTATTATATTACAATGGATCAAAATAATATATATAACAATATATAGATATACCATAATATGTACACAATGTAATGGTAAGGCATCTGATCCATGAAAGTGGAGGTTTGGAGATAAAATTCTATTAGAGGTAATTTAAGTTAAGGATATATCGATAGTTTATAGGGGATATATCCAAAATTTTCCACCATGTTAATACAACCTATAACCACATTTTAAATTATGGATATAAACTATATCTACAGTGGAAAATCATGAGATTTATCTCCAAAATTTCCAAAACCATGGATATAGGTTATATTTCCATGGTGGAAACTGTGGTTGTAACCACATAAAAATATGGCTATTGATTTTTTCTATATCAATTCCAATACCATCCAAATCCATCTATAAACATGTACATAGCTTATATCCCTAGTTTTGACCTCTATATACATAGTTTTGGACCATGAATATAAACAATTTTTTTACTTGTGCATCGAATCCTGTTATTCTTCTCTCGTAGCCCCAACCTCTTCTACGAGTTGAATGAGAATCATGCTATTTTATAGATTTTCCACTCCTTGTTTCTCACATCAAGGAATAACTAATATGGTATTAGATGTTAACAAATATCATGAAATCTGCATGTTTAAATGCATGTCTCAGCATAGAATCCTTTTCCAGATCATCCTCTCGCCATCCTTCAGAGGGCCTCAATGGGCATGGGTCCTCAAACTATGTATCCATTTTGCAATCCTCCTATTAAATATAATCCCCAACCATATTAATAAAAAATAAGGGAACCCTCATAGGTCAAATCCCTAACCAAACCTATAAATCACCATGAATCAAAACATTCCACATGGTTCCAGACACATATGCCTTTACCTTGGTGTAATCCTAAAAAACATGTCATATCATTTCAAAGGGCCACATTCCCATATGAGAAAAACCATTAGAGGGTCTCTATAGGTGTGTGTCCTTAATATCATTGAACAACATGGGATCTGATTCCCATCCACGTGGGATGCGTAGGAAGTCTCTCTGAGGTTCAAAACCAAAACCCCAAATTCACCCTAATCTTCTTATAGTCACATTTATAGTAAGGCCTTCACCAAACTAGGAGAAAAAACTCCCTTCGGGGTTTTTTGGATGATTAATTAGAAGTCCCACACTAACCCTTACCTAGGAATATTTCTCCTAGACATCCTAGTCACATGATGTTAAAGTACATAGTTTTTTCTTTGTCACATGAACTTAAAAGGTATGATGTGTCCTGTTAAGTGGCACTGAACAATGTGGGTTATGATTCCTTTCACAAAGATACATATGAATCCTATCACATGGGTCTATTCTTGATATCAAACAACTCTCATCTCACTAGATGAAGTTAAATTCCAGAGTTCCCCATTACATGGATTAAAAATACAATCATATTAATAAATGTCTAAAGAATCACTATTCCACATAAAAATGGTAACATTGATTGAGATCCATAGATACATAAATATATCCACATCGATAGATAACCTCAGATAAATATAGATTATTATAGAATCAATGCATTCTATAAATTGATTGTTAATATAGTGAGAACTGAGTTATACTTAGGATTTACTGAAGAATTCATGAATATGTATTAAATCTATAAGAGTGTCTCATATTTTGAAACAATTCCACCCAAATGGTTTTGATGAGGATAACCTCCCGTCCTATTGATCAATGTGAGGCCATGAGCATTGTTGAACTATTTCCAAATAAATGTCTACCTTTATAAAAAAGGTTTTTGAAACATCTCGAATAGGGGAACTGTTGTGTGTTTCCAGTTTCATGAAAAAAACCTTTTAGACACCATCAAGAGATAATGAACCTGAAAATAATGATTATACAAGTCTCCAACCCACACAATCAATCATAAGGGAACCAACATTTTTGTGGGGGGAATAAATGTTTTTAGTGTTTTTTACATTTTTTTGGATATTTATGGAATTATTGGGATTTTTATGGAATTATTGGGATTTTTAAGGTTTTTAAGGTGTTTTAGGAATTTACGGGTTTTTAGGGTTATTATAAATTTTATGGTTTTTTGGGGAGCTAGTTTTTTTATTTTTTAGGTGATTTATGGTTTTTTATTTCTTTTAATTATTTATAGGTATAAAGTGTTTTTTTGAGTATTTAGAGATTTTGAGGGTTTTTATTAGGTTTAGGGAGGTTTTAAAGATTTTATGGGTTTTAGGGTTTTATATTTTTTAGGGGTTTTAGGGGTTTTATTTGTTTTAGGGGTTTTTAGAATTTTTAGGTTTTAGGGGTTTTGAGTGTTTTTGTTCTTTAAGGGTTTTAGAGTTTTTTTATGTTTTTTGGAATTTTTATGGGTTTTATATTTTTTGGGGTTTTAGGGTTTTTATAGATTTTGAGGTTTTTAGGGGGGTTTTTATGTTTTTTATGGTTGTTATGGTTTTGAAGGTTATTATGGTTTTTTTGGAATTTTAAGGGTTTTTTTGGGATTCTATGTTATTTTTATTTTTTTATGTTTTTAGGGGTTTAATGGTTTTGAATCGTTTTTAGTGTGTTCTAGGGTTTTTATGCGGTTTTAATGTTTTTATAGATTTAGGGATTTTATGGGTTTTAGGGGTTTTAGGGACTTTTTAGGGGATTTCAGCATTTTTTAGGTTTTTTTGGGATTTAAAGTGTTTCTAGTTATTATGGTTTTGATAGTTTTTTATCAGGATTTTAGGGTTTCTTACATTTTTTTTTGATTTTTTAGGTATTTTTTAGAATGTTATGTGGTTTTAGTGTTTTAGGGATTTCAAGGGTTTTAGGGGGGTTTAGGATTTTTATGGTTTTTATTGGTTTTTGGGGTTCTAACGTTTTTTTAATTTTTTTTATTTCTAAGGTTTTTTATATTTTTTTATACATTTAGGTCTTTAAAGGGGTTTTATAGTTTTTAATGGGTTTTAGGGTTTTATGGGTTTTATGTTTTTAAAATGTTTTTAGGGTTTTATAGGGTTTCATGGGTTTTATAGGGTTTTATAATTTTTTTGGTTTCAAGGTGTTTTAAGTATATTTTAAGGGTTCTTAGGCATTCATATGGGTTTTAATTATTTTTAAGGTTTTTTATGTTTTTTGGATTTTTTAGGGATTTTTAAAATTTTTAGGTTTTTCAGACATTTTGAGGGTTTTATTGTTTTTATAGTTTTTTGGGGTTTTAGGGGTTTTTTGGGGTTTAGGGTTTTTTTCAGGTTATAAAGGTTTTTTATAATTTTTTTTAACATTTTTGGGGTGTAAAGAGGTATTAGAGTTTTTAGTGGGTTTTATGTTCTTTATTGGGTTTTAGGGTTTTTCATGGGGTTTTTGATCTTAAATGGTTTTTAGAGTTTTAATGGTTTAAGGGGGTTTTATGGTTTTTATTGGTTTTTATGATTTTTGGGGTCTTATGGTCCCTTTAGTTTTTTTATTATTTTTTATAATTTTTAGGTTTTTAATGAGTTTTAAGTTTTTTTAGGTATTTTATTTTTTCGTAAGCGTTTTAGGGTTTATTACGTTTTATGGGATTTTAGGTCTTCTTTATAATTTTTATGGTAATAAGGGTTTTTTAGGGTTTTATGTGTTTTAGGGTTTATAGGGAATTTTTGGTGTTTTGATGGGTTTTTTTATTTTTAGGGGTCTTAAGGTTTTTTAGAGTTTTTAATGTTTTTAAGGGTTTAAAAGGTTTTTAGAGTTTCAATGGGTTTTAGGGTTTTTAGGGTTTTCAATGTTTTTAGGGGTTTTATTCTTTTTAGGTATTTTTATGGTTTGGGATCTTCTTTCGGTGTTTTTAGTGTTTTTAGGGGGTTTTATGTTTTAATGGGGTTTAAGTGTTCTTATGTTTCTAAGGTTTTCTTATTTTTTGAATGTTTTCAATGTTTTCAATATTTTAGGGGTTTTTAGTAATTTTTTAGGATTTTCATGTTTTTAGGGTTTTATGGATTTTGAGGGGTTTTAGGGTTTTTTTGTTTTCAGCATTTTTTGTTTATTAGGAGTTTTTAGTGTTTTTATGTTGTTAAGGATTTCATAGTGGTTTTCAGGATTTTTAGATACTT